>OY283149.1:140876506-145876506 GCA_958299815.1 Sarcophaga carnaria
TGGTTGCTTATAGCAACCATAAGCCAAACATCGAAATTCAAGGTGAGGTAAAAGCAAATCAACACTTCATTTCAACAGGTTGCTTTAATAGTCTGTATTTCTTCTCGTTTAAGCTTATAATGAAGGTGAATTACTTTACTTTACTCACTTTCCTGCAATTTGTGGGATTTCCCTTCTTGTGCTGTAGCAGACGGTGGTTCTTTTTTGTATTGGAACAGAAGACTTTCTATAGGTACTGTTAAAACAACCATTAATCACAACGTCCAGATATTTGATAGACTCCAGGCTAGGTTAGAGGACGTGTACTTGTCAATGAAGACAAGTACAGTACCCGGTGGTCGAATTGACCCATTATACAACGTCCTTAAAGAGGGAAGGATAATAGAGGGAATAGGATAAAAAGGAGAGGATGTAGGAAAGGGGAGAATCGGAAGCGGAGAAATTACACAGACCAGACACAACAAAAGGGGAGAGCGCGACTACAATAATGAAGCCCTAGCAACTCTCAACCAGCCCAAGCCGCTAATGAATCTGTGGACCTGATGTCGGCTCTCGACACAGAATTCAAAGAAGACCCTGCCAAGGGTCCTCACCCTCAAACTACCAAGGGCTGGGCAATTATAGAGAAGGTGTTCGATAGTCCCCAACTCCTCATCGCAACATGTCCTGCAATAGTCCGGCTGGGATCTGTTGCAGATCCTCGTCAGTGACCTAATCTCGCAGTGGCCCGTGACAAAACTGACAACCAACCTTAAGCTGGCCTTATCCAAGCCCAGCAGCCTGTTCTCCTGCTGTCCACAGCAGGCCATAGACAGAGACGGAGACAAAACAACCCGATCCGTTCCCCCAATGCCTCTGCTCTTCCTCCCTGACCCATCAATTGATGAGCCCGTAGAGATGGCAGACTGGGGGGTCAGGACCAACTGTCAAATCGCCCCTAGAAAGCGAACGTAACGTAGCTAGGGCACCCGCCGTCTCATTGCCCAGTATTCAGCTATGACCCGGAACCCAGCATAGACGGATACGGTCCAGTCCAAAAGTTCTCAACGACTCCTTGCACTCGCGAACGAGTCGTGATTTGCACCAGATCGACGTAATGGCCCTAAGGGCAGCCTAACTGTCAACGAAGATCATGTAAGATTCCGAATCCTAAGCTGGGCCACCAGCTATGGCCTAAGTAGCCTTCAAGATTGCGAAAATCTCCGCCTGAAAAACGCTGCAGTCATCATTCAATCTAAAGTGGAGTTCAAGACGGAGTTCCCTACAGAAAACCGCAGCACCTGTACATCCACCTAACTTAGACCCATCTGTGAAGATGGGTACACCTCTCTGCCCCTGGAGTACCCCACCATTCCATTGTGCCCTTTCTGGTATAAGTATGATTTGTCGGTTGTGAAATTGAGTGGAAGTTGATATGGTAGTTTTGTGGGGAAAGAGAGTATTAGTCATCTCACCGGAAAAGGAATGTCCAATGTCAGTTCTTAATGCCGCCATTGCAAGACATTCTCAGGATGCAGACTTGAAAAGGTGTTGACGTGGTTGTCTAATAGGGAAATGAGAAGTTCTGCGTTCATTTTTCTGGAATTAGTTAATGGAATTCTTCTTTCCATTAGGGTTTAGAAGCCTTCAATGTTTTATTTTATGTCAGAAATTTTCTAATGAACTCTTATGAATTCAAATGAATATAATTCTATCCAAATGGCGCAGACAATTACTCTCTTAACTTACCTAAAATGTATGAAGGATTTTTGGCTTATCTTCCGCATCATGTTGTTGATTCAAATCTATAGATTGCCAACAGTTCCGATACAGAATACTGATCTTCTTACAATACTCTGTAAATACCAACTAAATTATGTAATTATCTCTCCCATATACTGAAATAGGAACACAAAAGGCAAACAATTAAACAAGGTTTTACATATAAATTAAAGACAAGTTTTTAATACTTTTAACAAAGAATACAACATTTGAATACAATCCAAATGTAATACAAAATGAGTTTTTATAAAATTAATAAGGAATTCGGGGAAGTACATAACTTCAATGAGGCAATGAGGTATTGAAGGCTGCTCTTAAACCAGATACTAAAAGCGAAAGAATAAAAAAATTTAATTACAAACTCCTTTAAAAGTGCGAATAAAGACTTACAAAATGTTCTTTTTTGCAAATAAACCTGATCGTTTAAGATATTGGCAAAATACTGATGACAACAAATGTATGTATATTCCATGGCATCTATTTGTGAATTGGTAACAAAATTTAAATCAGTAGACTCTTCTGAGCTGGTATCTAAATCAATGGCTAAAGGACTGCTGCTTTCAATGCACTGCACACAACTCAACCATTCACTACGCAATATAGAAACCAAGCTTAGCAACTGCTCTACACCCGTTTTCAAAGAGCTTACGTTGTCGGTTAGAAAACAATGTTCACATACTGTACTCAAATAGGATTTGTGTACTGCTTCCATTTCCTTGAGATTCTCACAATTATTTATTTTACTATCCAACTGCTCGCCCATGGATTGCAAAACCTGGGTCATGAGATGAAAATGCACACTTTGTATGGAGTATAACATCCAGAAACGTAACTGCTCTAAACGACGCATTATCAAGTCAATCATTTCGAATTTAACGTAGGGCATACGTCTCTTATCGCTGCGGGCAAATTGTAATTTCTCCAAGGTGGTAATGCCCCATTTAACTTTAAGCAGGAAGCAGAAAACTTTATTATACGATCTTATATCTTCCGCATTGATTATGTGGGCCAATTCACAACTTAAATTATAGGTGGCTATTATTTCATCGACAGCATCAATAACTTTGGTGGTTTGACATCTGTAGATTGAATTCAGTTCTAAACGAAATAGTGAAGATATTTCGGGAGATTTGGCACATATGATATCATCTAATTGCATGGTAAGTAGAGAAGGATTGGCCCAAGTTTCACCAGATTCGATCTGAGAAAATTAAATTAAAAAAAGTAAATGAAATAAAACAGGTAACCACCTTGTGAAGCCTTTTTCAACTGACCTGTTGGAACAATTTACTGTAAAATTGATGCATTAAATCACTGGCCTCCATTAAAAATACTTTACGTATGTTTTGTAAATGTTTTAATACCATAAACTCCTCACGATATAGACGCATAACGAAACAGTTGGCAAAGGCTATGCGTGTTTTTAAAATACGTGTCAAAGAGCTTATCAAAAGTTCTTCTAAAGGCAAATAAGATTTGGATTTTTGTAATGTATCGTATATAAAACGAGCATTGATTTCTTGATCTTGATCAGTACTTTCCAATTGCTGTGGACTGGCAGCTTCAGTTTCACTTTCATCCTGTGTATCTTCTTCGTTAGTGTTCAAGGCAAAAGCCATTAAAAGGAAATTATCTTGGGTGGTTAAATTGTTTAGAATGCTATTTTCATTAGGTTTTACAGTATTTGTGGCTGCCTCATTATAAAAACCACTATCCTCTAAAGTTTCCTCTGCTTTAGAGGTAGATGGTGAAGGTGATAATGAAGCAACAACAGCATCATTTTGCATTGGCTTATGCAATTTGTTAACCTGTTTTAAAAAGTCTTCTATGAAAACATGATACAACTTGCCTTGCATGGCATCGCAATTGTAACGCAAATCGCCAATACGATTGATTTCGTATAGTAAGTTAAGAGTGCGCCCAGCTTCCATAGAATGTTTTCGCATCAAGTGTAACAGACCATTTTCTTCAATCACTTTGCTGACATGAGTTGGCACAAAGAAACCCTTACGTTTATTTTTACTATATTCACGTATACAAACGGTATGATCGACATTGCTCACCCTAAAATATGTTTATATGAGTACAGTTTTAAATAGCAGCAAAAATAGTTCGATATTTAGCTTACCTTTCAACTATGTATTCCTGTTGCCAATCATCCAATCTACCTGCAGTCCACCAGGTATCGATAATCTCTAAAAATATTTCTATGGAAGCCAAAAGCAAGGATATAAACAAATTCCCTTTTTCAACACTATTTTCCAGCCGATAACATTGCATTAAACTGGCCAAAAGATATGCTGCTGTTATATGAGAAGGATATTGACGCCAATTCAATACAACTTGTTGATGGCATTCGAACAATGATTCCAAAAGACGAAATGAATCCTTCAAGGTCCAACGCATATCAATTAGGGAATTGATTTCAAAATCCTTTTGATTCATTAAACGTTTTTCATATGCCAATAATGCTTGCCAAATAGGTGCCAAATGTATATTTAAATTGGCCGCATAGCATTCTAAAGTGCGTGGAGGCATACGATCCTCACAACTGTAAATCGATTTATGGAAATTTCTCAATGTATTCATCATTTTTATAAACGGTATAAAGCTGTCTTGTAGATAAGTTCCAAAGGAATTCTAAATAAATTAAAAAAAAAACTTTTATTCTAACAAAGTTTAAAAAGATAGTGAAAAAATTTACGAAACTTACCACACTACATGATGGTATGCTTACATTATCGTTGACTTTCAAATGATTTTCTTCATCCATGGTAAAAATAGTACAATTTTGTGGCATATGAAACATCCAAAGCAGTTCGCGCATTACATGCTGTTCGGTTATTGTGGTGGGTACTTTAAAAGGTATTAAATTATTCGAAGTTTCACTTAAAAACTTATTATAACGCAAAGCGAAATTGGCATCCCTGTAGTTACTCTCTATAATCGCATTACAATGTTCATCTGGTTTAGTTTGCCACCAGTAATGTTGTACACTATCCTGTAAAATTTCCTTAGAATTGTTGGCATCAAACTTTCGATATGGCATAGCCTTTTCTGGTGGTTTTAGTTCACCCAAAATTGTTTGATTAAATGAAATATAACTTTTGACTTCTTCTATTGCAAGATTTTCAGCAACAGTAGTTAAGTTGTTTGTAACACTGTTGCTATCTTCGTCATCGGTCCAATCCTAAAAATATTATGAGAATTTGAGGGAATGATTTTTTAGTTGAAGCTCTTCTGCTTCTTAAGAAATTTTATTGCTTACACTTAATTCCGAATCACTGTCCAAATCTTCTGACACTGGTATAAAATCTTCCTGCAAAAGATTCTGCCAGTATTCCTTCTCTCCATTGTCCGCTACCACTTCTTCCGTTATGACTGGTTTTATTTCAATTTTATGCTTATTACGCCTTAATGCACCTGTAGGATTATAGGCAAGGGCAAATAGGAAGTCTAACAGCGACCAGTGAACATCCACTTCATAGTGATCCACACACAAGGGATGCTTAACCACCTCGTCACACATTCTGCCCAAATATGCTGCATAATCATTGCAGTTTTCAGCTCTAAAACGCTCCTGTATACCTTCTATCTTACGGCGGACATCATGACTGTTTGTACTTAAATTGCGATGATTGCGTATAATATTCCAGGCAAAGTGTACGCAATGTTCCATATTGACATCATTGTCCTTTAGCGGAGAACGAAAAAAATTATAGAAATGGTTTGTACTTGACCATCTGTGCTACTTACATCGAATCCCGTTAACTGTTTTACTAGTATGGGTATACATTCTTGTATAATTTCATTTCTTCGATCTTGAGCAGACATTTTTCAGAAATATTTAAACACATTTGTGGTCTTATTTAAAAATATTTATAAAAATTCAATTCAAATTCAATTTGTTTACATTTGTAAATACAAAAATTTGTTGTGTTTTGCCTATTAATCAGACCGGGTTAAAGGCGTAGTTGTAAAAAAACGTATTGAAATTTAGTAGAGTTGCTTTCGCTTTATATACAATGAGCTTCAAAAGAAACTGTACACTAAGGATATAATTCCAATAATCACCAAACTCAACTTTTGCCATTTAAGCAGAGTGCTTGAAAAAATTTTACAATATTACAAATTTTTTATAAATTCTTTTTGTTTCAATTTTAAAAACTAGAAATGAAACAATTTTAAAATAAAAATAATGTTAATTTACTAATATATAATTTTTTTAAAGGTACATTTTCTTTTGACTTTCACTGTAAAAGGAAATAAAAACAAAAGTACTGCCAAGTCTTTAAATTGGTCTAAGTGTAAATGAAAGATCGTTACAAGCAAAAAAAAAAACAAGTTTTAGGTTAAATTTGTTGCACATCTTAGAAATTCTTTAATTAAAACTAAAATTAACAATAAAATTTATCACATTTTTAACTATGTTTCTTTATAAACGATTAAAATTAAATTAAGTAGTGTTTTTCATTATTTAAAGCCCATAATGGCTTCTATGGAGAAACTTAATTTGGGTTTTTTACTTATTGGTGTCTTCTCCAGGCCTAAGTTGTCTTCAGTTTTCAAAGATGGCAGTGGAGACGTTGTGCTGTTTGCATTACAAGAAACAATGGGTAAGTCACTGGCACATTTTATTAAATTTTGTGTGTGATATGTAAGAGAATATGAAGTTTTTAAATTTGCTGGTATCGAGTCGTATTCATAAAAAGCCGGCTGTACCATATGACTTACAGCAGCTGCATTGAGTAGCGTAACATCATTGACCTGATTTAGTTCTGGATCTGCAAAAGCTCTGCGTTTGCGTATACGTTCAACCAGGGGTGAATTCCAACTGGAATAATGTTGTTGGTATTCTGCAAAAGAAAAAAAGAAAGAAAATTAAAATGAATACAACTCCAGAAGGTTGAGGTTATGTAAACACGAATTTTTTAAGCTTACTTAACAACTTTATGAACGCTTTGCTTTATTATCACGAAATGGTAGAAAGTTGAATTTGGAACTACATGAGGCATTTTAAGAAATTTTCAGTTTGAAATGTCCGCAATATTAGTTTTTCTTATGCATTTAACATAGTTCGGTCTACTACTTTAGGGATTAAGGTAGAAAACCAAAAGACGAATATCATATGTAATCTGTAATATACAAGCAATCTTAGAGTGAGATTCATATAATCGAAATGTGGAGCATTTTTTGGGGTCGAGGTAATAGCTGCTTCTTCAAATCCGGGTATTTACGTGATTTTTGTTGAGAATCAGGCTGCCGTGAGGATGATAATATCAGCCTCATATAAGACGCTTGTTTTTCATTACGGTAAGGATTCACTTCATTGAAAAACTAAATACAATTCTCAAGTAGTCAAAAATTTATAGAAGTCGGTTGCAAATATTGATTAGACAGTGAATCGCTAGTCATATTACAGAGAAAATTCATCCTTTATTGAGATTGCTTTAAATTTCTGAAAACATTACTGTTTCTCTTCCATTTTAGCTCAACATACTTTCCCGTATTAGAATATATAGTACAGGATTCAAGATTGCAGGAAATCACGGATAAACGGATATATTTTTAAAAGAATCATATTATTCACGAACTTTTCTAAAATTTGAATTTCGAGTTTAGAATACAATTTTTTTTTTATATTTTATTACTAATCCTATTTATCCTGTGGTTTTATACCCCCTATTTCAAGACACAATATGTGTTTATAATTTGTACACACCAGACAGTATGGCACCGTACTGTCTGAGTTATTCAAGCTAAGAATTTGTAGTCAAATGACACAGAGATCATGTTACAAAAACAGATGTAAATATGCCTAAGGTCAAAAGGGTGTATCGTTATAAGTGGATCTACATACATATTTCACTATCACATACAGGGTTTGATTTCAAATCACATAGAGAATCTCCTTTAATATTTCAATAACTATTTTGTTTGTACAGGACCCTACTCCAATTACAACTGTCGAAGGGGTCACATATGAAACAATAACCAACAACGTTAAGAGTTAATACGAGTGTTAATATTTTTATAAAAATTTGTTTCCAATTTTTAAGTGTTTCTCTAGTCTAACTTTTGTAAAAATTTGTTCATTCAATTTTATGCATTTTTAAGATCGTGTTACAAATATAGTAACATAACTAAGCATACGATAGCATAGAGATCCTTTTCAGTGAAAGGCAGACATTAAGGCAACGTTAAAGATATTTTGTTTAGTTGGAGCAGTCAATACGTATCCAGACTTTGTGTCTCTGTTATTTTAAGCAATTTCATGGAAATTTCTTTAAAATACTTGGAAAACATTTGTTGTGTATTTTTAAAAATGTTTTCATTTCATTTCTTTTTTCTTCGCTTTCTTTACAATTTTATTTGATGAATGTTTCATATATAAATGTATATACGAATGGATGTGTGTAGTTAGGCACATTTGACATGTGTTTCATTTAAAGATCATTTAATTTGTTGAAGGAATATATCAATTTTAATGGATTTCTTTTTTAAGTCAATAGGAAGTGTTAATATTTTATAATTATTATCAGCTAATTATCTTTCCATTCCATATGCATATTGAAAAATGTTTAATTGAAATGAAAAAGATCTGCATTATCTATAATAATAATAATTATCTATAATAATTATTAGCGATTAACACACGAAGAGCCAATGACTCAACAAATATCATGGAAAATAATTTGGCGGCATAGTAAAACTCCATTGAATAAGATCACCAAGATAGACGTAAATGCAGATCGACCAGAAACACCTGGCACAGAACACAGTCTTGCTAGAGCTTAAATCATTTAATAAATCACTCGATGATACTAAAAATTCTATGTAATGATCGAATGGAACAAATGAAAGGAAAAAAGTTATTGAAGAATATCCCTTCAACATAAAAACTGCTTGGACGACTCGATTAGCGACTAGGTAACGTGTTAGTCTGACTGTTTTGGAGTCGTAGTATTGAGTTCTACTCGAACCTTTTATAATCTTCATGGCATACCTCATAATATCTTGAATATAATTTGCATTCCTATTTTAATTCTAAAATTAGCTCTTATGGCCTTAAGTAAAAACTTAATTAAACCAGTAACAATTGAAAAGACACCTTTTGGCTTAAAATAACCGAAATGGTCCCCTAATTATACCGAAATGCCATCGAAAATGTTGTCAAAAGTTGAATATGTCGGGGGCCTTTGTCAAGTTTCATTTATTATGAATAAGTTGTAGATCCTAATCGACGTAGTCTAGTAGGTAGTGTGTTAGCTTATTAGACGAAAAGCCTGGGTTCAAATCCCAGGCCAGACATCAAAACAAAAATACAAAAAGTATTTTTTCGGCGACTTCCTCTCAGCAGATTTCTGACAAAAACTCTGAAAGTAAATAAAATTGCCATGAAAAGTTTCTCAAAAATCTGTCATTCGGAGTCGACTTTAAACTGTAGGTCCCACCACTCATGTATAAAATTAACACACACAACATAAGTGGTGTGAGAAGCTAGGCCGTAATCCTGACTGAGGGGTTGTAATGACCAATTATGTATGTACATATGTATATAAGTTGTAGATCCTCTAGCACTAATAAATTTTCTTTCAAAATGTTGTGTAGAAAATTAAATTTAAATTATTTATTCTAAGGAGACGGGAATGATAGTACAAAATGTCCATCACTGTTGAAAGCGTCAAAAAGAATAAAAATCTTACTGATAGAATCAGCAAGCTTTGTACTAGTCTAGTTCGATAATCTCTCATATGCTGCTGATGTCATTATTTTCCCCTGAAGTGAAAGAGTGTAAGATATGTTCATTGTAATGCTTGCACAATGTAGCAGGTTTTCTGGAAGGTTACGATCTTAAACTCTTGATATCCAAGTCCATCGTGGCTTTATTAATCTTAATAAATATATTATAATATTATAATATCCGAGACAGGATTAAACTCACTGCCGTGTACCTCAAGATACAATTCCCAAGGCAGACAAGCCTAACTCTCTCAGAGCGTCGATGCGGATTTAGTGGGATATCCGTTATGTCAATCAAAAACACCTATTTAGTGACTAATTAATAAGGATACATCTTTTTCCTTGAATTTTAAGCTAGAACTAGCCAAACTAACTATTCATGTTCTCCAAATATCGTGACCAAAATGTCTCATATCTTTATGCAAACAGCCGATCATACAGTGCACTCTAAAGTTCTATAAGGGTGATATAACCTATCGTTGTTTTTAATTAAGTGTTATAGGTACAATGATTTGAAACGATTAAGTTATACGTAGTACAATGAGTCAATCTGACCTCCGGGTACTGTACCTGTCTTGACTGACAGGTACACGTCCTCTAACCTAAGTTATACGTATTCCTTGATTTCATTCCTATAATTTTTATGTTAAAAATTCTCCACGCTATGAAGAGGTAATTGTTGAAAATGTAAATGCAGTCTTGCTTAGAAACTAAGCATTGGACAAAAAAAATCTTTTACATAGATTTTCATAAGACTGGGTGCCCAATGTGGCCCAATCCTCATGAATCCTATTTTATATGTTAACAATTGGAAGTTTAAGACACAACCGCTTCGTAATCTAGCACAATTAGTAACCAAGCGAGGCTTGACGATTAGGAAGAAATCGTAAAATATTGTTAACAGTTTAATCGCTTGAAGCAAGCAATTGCGCTAAGCTTTAAAAATATAGGACCTCCGGAAGAATGGTTGGGTGGTTCTTATACATCCCGTTTATAGCTCGAACCTGGCATAAGAAAATTTCCACATCGTGCTGTCTGTGATGAATAATTTGTTGGTGGAAAATAATTTAAATAAAGCACGAGAAAATCGATAGATTTAGTTTTTTCTTATACTGTAATAAAACTGATTATCGACGCCTCCGTTCTATAACATTCTAAGTCGAAAAGTGTGTTTTGAGTTAGGAGCTCTCAAAGTTTTCACGCGCTATACGACTATATGTGTATTCTAAGAAGATTTTTCCCTATAACTTCGGAACGGATGGGCGCATCTTAACCAAATTTTGACAGTATTTAAGTTAGAGAACGTAGAATTTAAAAATGCAAGAACATTAAAAACGTTCTAAATACACTTAGAACGTTATAGAATGGAGGCGTCGATATGATCATTATGACTTTAATTTTTTCCTCATACTTACTTTCCATGGCCGCCGTTGCATAGAGCGTTGTCTGCTGTACATGTCTCAAACGTTGTTTATAGATTTTTTTCTGGGCCATTAAAACCTGTTGTGTACGCTTTAGAATCGATGACGTTTGCAATGAACCACAATTTGGAACCGTTGACGAATCATCTGAATTGGTGTCATAGGATTCTTCCATTGTTTGTTGACGCCTTAATGCCACCTGTGCTGCCATAACACGTTGGCGATCAACTACAAGTTGACAATTCGGGCAAGTACATTCACGCCAACGGCACAGCTTTTTATGGCCCTTAACACATGAAATGACACCGTGATTACGGCAGCGGGCACACTTGGGCGTACGCAACATGCGACGTTCTTTTAAACTTGAGTTGTTTGATGATGTTGATGAATTAAGGGAAGCCATTTCATCCGAGGAGTATGATGTATTTAAATTAGTTAAATCGGTTTTATTATATAACATGTTTGAATAAAATTAATTTTATTTTCGTTACACTTTTTCACTTTTTCCGGTTTTGTTCGGTGAAGTTTTTCTTGTATTTTCTTGTGTGGAATATTGAAAACTGATTTTTTCAAAGTCTAAACAAGTCCTCTTATAGGTTTATTCGTTAATTTTTTTTCAAGAAGGATGTTAAATAAAGGAAAATAACACTAGAATTTGAAAAGATTTTACACTTGATTTGCTTTACAAATATGTAGTATTACAGGCTATTTATTAGAACTGAGCCGTTGGCCCGCTGGCTGACTGCCTGCTGTTTTATTTCAAGTGGTCTCGTCACGTCGCTGTGTCTATGTTTACACACCAGTGTTTTGCTCTGATATTCGTAAATACATTTGTATGGCCGTGTACAATTGACGTCTGGCTGTCTGGTTAAGTTGGGTGTTTGTCTGACTCTACTCGTTGCTGATTGGCTGATGGTACTGAGGAATAGAGCCTAAATATAGATCACCAATGATCATTTCCACCATATTTTCACTTTTTATTATCATTATATAGGCTACAATGTATCTTTTCCATGGGATTGTATTTAAAAAGTATTGGCATTAAATTAAATACTGAAACATTTTAAAATTAAAACAAAAAAAAAGAACGAAAACAATATTGCGTTTTGTGGTTTTGAACAGTTTAGTTTTGGGTTTTTTGTTTCCGTTTTTTGTTTAAAGAGATTTTTTTATTATTTTTATTTAGTTAATTATTTTCATAAATATCATTAAATAATAATAATAATAATCATTCAATATAATATAATAGAATTATAATAGAGTTTAGGTATCAACAATAGTAATAATAATAATACAATACTCGTATGTATTTGTTTTTCTTTATTCACTGGTTTTAAGTATTTTATTAAATGTGGGGCATTTTTTTTAACAATTAATAATAATTTGTATATAGATTTTCATTTTAATCGGTATAATTAAAGAATTTGGTTTTTTTTTGTATTTGTTTTATTCACTTTTGATTGGCAAACAAAATTGTAATATTATAGATTTTTTTCTCATTAAATATCGTATTATATTCAGTATTCATCAATACAATGCATAAATGCATGTTTTTGAGAAAATGTTTTATTAGCACAAATAAGAAACTCAATACATTGTTTCTCTAAACCGTTTGGTTTCAAGATAACATTGTAAAATAACTTACAAAACAAGATACTATCAACTGCAGTAATTTAAAAAATATCTCCCGATCAAGCTAGTTTTAGAAGTGTTAGATCTTGCATCGATCTCCCTCAATTTCAATTTCCATTAGGTTGCCCGGCCATATATCAAATAATAGATTAAACTCAGCTTTTTTGTTATTGTGTTGGTAAATAAAATTCACAAATACAGGCCGAGATGAGTTTGAAGAATATTTAAATACAGTTGGACCTTGATTATCCGTGATTCGATTATCCGGCAACATCAATTATCCGGGATGGAAAAAGAAAATTTTTGCATCGACTTAATTTTATTTTCGATCGACTTAAACTTTTGTGCATCGTTTAACCGTGATTACCTCTATTATCCGTGATTATAAGCAAAAATTTTCTTCTGTTATTTTGGAAAAACAAGCGAAGAAGGGGAATTCCTTCTTTAGTATACGTTGAGTCAGAAGCATACATGTAAACCTGTTTAGTTTAATTTAGAAATTTGAGAAGTGCGTTTTTTTTTTATATTTTTGAAGCATGAATTATTTGGTTTGTATATAAATATGTACATATTCATTTATTAATTAATAAAAATATCTATTAAAAAACTAGCCAAAATTGGTATTCAATTAACCGGGAATATCGATTATCCGGAATGCTTCCGGTCCCGACCATTACGGATAATCGAGGTCCTACTGTATTTTTGATTTGTTCTCTTGGTCTTCACAACAACTATACAATGTAGTTTGAAGGCACAATTTTGATGTGTTACTGTGCTGTGCTAGGCCAAATAATAACTCTTACCAACACATATCCAAATTTGATCAGTTAAATTTGATGTATCGCCATGCGCCATTATATATTCTCCATACAAGCTGAATTAGAGATCCTAATTCACTAAGGACTACGACTGTTATTTTCCTTTCGTTTAGTGCAGTGCATTGTAACGGCTACACTTTTCAAGGCACACGAATAACAACTTTGTATGGGAAAGCTTGATTTCCTAAACGCATATTGAAAAATTCTGTAAGCAATGCTTTAGCAGCAAACTTGTGTTGCAGCGAAACGTTTTCCATAAAATCAGCTTTAACCTGTGTTCATACATCCATCAATCACAAAAGTATATATCCGATTAACAAATTTCACAAATTTCTGAACCAATGCATAAGACCGTCTTAAAATCGAAAAAAGATGTCAGACAATTATAAAGATTTTCAACGAAAACGGATTGGTTAAAAAATGTCCGAAATTTGTTAACCGTATGTATACTTTTGTGGCTGAGTGAATATGCATTGTAAATATGCTTTACTACTTGCGTTTAGGAGGTCGCTCAAATTCTTTTGAATACCTTTCGGCAAAATAGACGGTTTGAGTCGCTTAACTACACAGACTACAGATCAGAAGATGGAATAAAAAATTTGACAACTTAAATCAAGGGATTACTGTATTGTACTTTATAAGTGGTTGATTGACTGGACCTACGAAAGCTCTAAAGTGAGCCTTACATTTTTTAGGGTTATATTAAGTACTTTTTAGCGTAAAGTAATACTATTAGCACAGGGTTTGAACGTGAATTGAAAAAGAGGATCGAAGGATCTACAAGTATTTAGCGATTACGTTTGTAGGAAAAATCTGGAATCATTTTCAAAATATTTCTATTATGCTAATAAACATTTCCTCTATCCCTAAACTATTTAGGAAAATCCAACAGTAGGTCTCAGTAAGAAAGTTTTCTATTTGAGGTTTTAATAAATTCTGTTGCTTTAGTGTCTCTATATTTGATTAAAATTTTAATGGAACTCGATTTCGATGTGTAAATCGTAAATATCACTCAAAAAAATTGTATAAATTCACTTGTGCTATGGATATTCATGAAAGGGCTAAAGATTGTTGTAATTTTATAAATTGAATGTCATGGTAAGGCAGTGTTGTTTTCAAAAATGTTTAAAAACGATCTTTTTTATAAAAGTTTGGCTTTATATGGAGAAGAAATATTTTGCCTTATGTTTCACAACCGTAGAAACAATGTAAATCATGTTTTCATGTTTTTGTACACACACTGACTTGAGACATATTTGCAGGATTCTTAAGACTTGGCGCTCAAAGTGCTGCCAAGTGCAGACGAATTTTTCTACAATACAATTTTACCAACAATACTGTAAAAGTGTATTGTATTGTTACAGCTAAAAAAAGTGATCGAAATTGATATCGAATATCGCTTTGTAAATGAAATCTCGAGCTAATGGATGAAAATTTTCCAAAAATTTATGTTGTATCGTATTTTTAAATGTTATTTCAGCTAATTTTGTGAACGTTCTCATACAATATGTATGTAGAAGTATAATAATTAGTTTCTATGAAATTTCTATCAATTCCCACTGTTGGATTTCATTATTATTACAAATAACAAATTTCTTATAAATTAGCAAATATATATATATCGATCGATATTGTATGTATGTATATTTTTCATTTCATTTCAATTAAAGTTTTAATTTTAAATTTTTATAATTACAATACATTTTTGGTTTACTCACAGTTTCATGTTAAGGTTAAAGGTTAAATAGTATATAATATATAGTAATGTATGTCTGTATATATATATATAGATTTCATTTTGTAATTCAATTATGATTAAATATTTATAAATATTTTCTTTAATTTAATTTATTTTCAGTTTTAAGTTTTTGCATTTGGTAATAAAAATTAACATGTATTTTTTAAATACTTTCAACAACATTTAGTTCATAGATTAAATTCTTATGCATACGTTTGTTTAAATGTATAAATTTTATTTAATTTTTTTATTAATTTATTTTATTTTATATTTTTCAATTTCGGTTTTTATAATATTTCTTTTCTCTTTTTATTGGTCAAAAATTTTTTACTACAAATATATGAAAAAGAAAAACTCAATCATTTTTCTATTTCATTTGTTATTTAGAATTTAATTTTACTTTTAGGTTTACCTTTTATTTTCTTTTATTTATTATTATTAATTATTTTTATAAATACTCGTCTATAGAAAACAAATAAATTAAAGTTTGTAACTAAAGGGACGTTTAAGCTACAATTAAATACAAAGTTCTTCTCTCTTATTAAAAAGTTTGTTTTTTTAATAAAAAGTATAAAATTTTGTAAATATTTTATTATTTATTAATGATTTAGATTTTTTTGTTGGTTTTTTGATTTTTTTTAGTTTCTTTTAAATATTTTTCAATTGTTGGTGTATGTACAGAAAAAGGTTTAAGTTTGTTTATGCTTCTTTAAGGTGAAATCGTTTAAGGATTATAAATTGTACTTGGATTGTTTTTTGGTTTTTTCGTTTTTTTTTATAGTAGATGTTGGAGAAATTTATGGGCATCTAATAGTGGTTGGAAAATTTCGGGTTCACAATAGATACGTACATACAAATTTGATCTTTATAACCCTTCAGTCAGGATTACGACCTAGATTCTCACACCACTTATGTTGTCTGTGTTAATTTTTATCCACAAGTGTCGGGACCTACAGTTTAAAGTCGACTCTGAACGGCAGATTTTTTTTGAGAAACTTTTCATGGCAATTATTATTTGATCTCTGACTTTTTGCCACAAATCCGATGAGAGGAAGTCGCCGAAGAAATAGTCTTTAATATTTCGTTTTGATCGAAATGCCTGATCTGGGGCTTGTACCGCCGACTCACGTCTAATAACACACACGCTCTCTCATTAAAAAAATTAAAAACTTTTTGAACTTAGTTCAAATATTACTGGATTTAGAATTAACTCGTTCCACCCGGCGTGGACCACTGGTGGTGTCAGATAAGTGCATTGTCCGCAATTTCATTTATCTGGCATTTTATTTCAAACCGTACCGTAAAAGAGATAAAGCGCTAATATGCGCTATACGATCCACTTGTCATCTCGTGCACGCCGAATACCGTATTATACAAGGTGGAACGTTCGCACTTAGCTTCGTCATAGCTCAAGAAATTATTATTATATGTTCCTCTTACTCCTCTAGGGAGCATAGGGTCGCAACAAGTTGGTTCCAATGAGCTCGATCGTCAGCGCGGTGTTTGACTTCGTTCCACTTTAGACGTAGTTTGGATAATTCGATTGTGATTTGGCGTTTCCAGGTGTGTGATGGTCGTCCGATGCGCCTGCTTCCCTGGGGGTTCCAATCTATGGCTTTCTTTGTGATGTCATCTAATGGCTTGCGAAGAGTGTGCCCAAGCCAGCCCCACTTGCGTCTTCTTATTTCAATCTCTATTGGTTGCTGGTTTGTATCTGACCAGAGTTGGGCATTGGATATTATGGAGGGCCAGTAAACACGCATGATTCTACGCAGGCATTTGTTAACAACTACTTGAATAGACTGTTAATCTCGGGGTGCCATATTCCACGTTTCGCAACCGTAGAGTAATGTGGATTTGACGTTGTAGTTGAAAATTTTCATTTTGGTGCGTCTCGATATATTAGATGATTTCCAAACGGGGTTAAGTTGGGCAAAAGCTTTGCGTGCCTTATTAATGCGGCTGATAATATCTGCTGATGAACCGCCGGATTTATCGATTATACTGCCTAGATAGCAGAAGGACTTATTGGATACTTATAATTATTCTGCTCTACAGTCTAAAGTACTACAAAAACTAGTATTGCAAGGGATGATCTAAGCTTTAGTTGTTCTAAAAAGATTCCATATTCAAATGTGTTACCGATCATCCGTCAGTTAAAACTTGATTGACATTTCCCGGGAGGTTCAAACCATTATCGTAAAAGGATCTATCCGGTACCGAAAGCAGGTTCAGATATCGTGTGGTCGATAGGTATAGTCAGACAAATCATACCCTATGTTCAGTTTAATTGCCGAGTTAGCAGCAACTTGTTCCGTTACCAATATGTCTCATGGTAGCCAGATAAGTATAGTAAAATAATGGCATTGTAACTACAAAATTTATTTTTTGTGTGGATTATGAACTGCTTCTTCTTGCATAAGTGAATTCGATTTTTATCCAGGTTAGTCTATTTCGTAATATTTTCAAATTATTTAAATTCTCAAAATCATAAATAACTAAATATGTTCTCTCAATTCCTTAAATATTCTTTACCCTTCTCATTCTGGTTCCACTATTAAATGCACCATAAATTTGTCCACCGTTAAGTTTTCTTATACGCCGACTGGTTTTGAAAATTTTCAAGAGTTCATTAGAAAAGATTGTTATGCAGGAATTACGAATTACGAGTATATAACGGACTTAATCTATATTAATTTTGGTTGTTATTATATTTAGGATAGATGGGTGGTAGGTGCGTGTAAATAGTTATGAATTTGTGTATTTCTTAGAATACACTATTCCGCTTGGCACGTTGAGCTGTAGTTTGCATAGCGGCTACCACAGCATCTGCACCGCCAGTAAATACCGGTTGATTTGTGACACGCCTCAAAACATGCCACATTGCAACCGGTTTGCGCAAAGATGAAAGCATTTGATGCCAATGTCGTAAACCCTTGCCGGTAGCACAACTACCCGCTACAACATGACCAAGTGGCGTAACAGTCGACTCATCAATGACACCGAAAACCGTAAGGCGTAATTGTGTTGTTGTCAGACTTTGTGGCGGTAAACTAAATATCACCGACTCATTAAAGACGGGACAACGATCTTTGCGTTTCAACGAAGTGCGTTTCTTTAAAATTTTCTTTTCATTGTTCATTAAATAGACCTGGTGGAGAAAGAAAGAAAGAGAGAGAGAGAGAGAGAGAGTGGTAGAGAGATGTAAAGAAAGAAATGTTAAGAAATCATGGCAAGTGCATAAAATTTCAAATTAAAATTTTATGTGCGGGTGTTACCTTAACGAATATATTTTGAATATCCTGTAATTTGTTGGGATCACCCTTGCTTGGCACTTGAAGTTGTAAATTACGCGCCTTAACCACAACAATCGTTAGACGTTCGGCTGTCGGCAAATAACTGAGTGAGAACATCAATTCACCCCATTTGGCATTGCATTTACGTGAGTCGGTTAGAGGTATCCATGTGGTAATTGGTTTTGGCATCTCACCAATTTCCATTTCCGCTTCACCTAATTGGACAATTTTTCACACAAATTATATGAAAATTCTTTTGACAATCTCAGTGGCTTACCAATTAATGTGTGAGCCGCTCCATTGTGGTACAAGTGAAACCATAACGAATGTCTCGTTTGTTGGCGTGTCAACCAAAAATTCAGAGTTTCGTTATATGTGGGCGTTAGAGAGTCTTTAACAATCTTGGAAAGTGAAGAAAGAAAAGAAAATAATTCGCCTCTTGAATCTATGACTTCTATTTATACTTACCTTCGTCTGCAATGCCCCAGCTTGATCTGGCACTAAATATATTCGTACAAATGTATCCACAGAGTCGACTTTGAAAGGCAACATCAAACCTTTAGCCTCAAGTACACTTACTTGTAAATCCATACCCTCTTCCGTTATTGAATTCCTGTAAAAACAAAATCATCTTTCGTTAGAAATATCACTCTCCCTATCACTTGCTTTAATTACTCACTTGTCATAGTGCAAACCTACACACAAATAACCGGTTATTTGTGTATAAGTTGACTGATCAAAGTCACTATTAAAACCGGTAGTCGACATATCCGAATCGACTGAATCACAGGATATGGCATGTTCTAAATTAATACCATCCAATGAGGCAATGCTGCCCGAATCCAATGATGTTTGTGAACTGTTGCGACGCCACAGATTAAAGGAGGCATCCTCATGCATTAGTAGGCGACCAAAACTCCAAGTATTATTGCCGCCATTGTTGCCATTCATTAGAACACTGTTGCCATTTTGTGCACATGGATTTGAGCCTATCTTACGAAATAGAAAGTCTTCTGATATTGTCTTTTGTAGCATGTGGGGCCCTTTGATTTTACGCGCCACATGTGAAAATGGATTACCCGGATTGGGGCCTACACTGTTTGTGTTATGGAATGCATTGGTGAGATTGCGTAAGGAAATTGTAGACGATTCTTCCTTATCGGGAGTTTCCGTTTCCGAAAATGAACGATTACGAAACGATTTTGGCAGATCAAAACCCTTTTCACAGAAATTATCTTCTATAGTTGCTGTATTTGCTGAATTTGTTGTTGCCTCATGGAATGGATTCGCTATTGAGGTTGCAGGCTCTTTGTTGGTCGTTGTTTGGTTAGGTTTTAAGGCAGTGTTGTTTGTTGTTGATGTTGTTGTTGCTGTTGCTGTTACAGTTTGTGTTTTAGGTAAACTCTCTAGAAAAGGATTTGTGTTTGTGTTATTAGCTCGTTGTAACTGATCGGGATCGCTGTCGGAACTCGATAAGTTAAGAGGATTGTCTTCTTCCACATAAAAGCCATTATGTTGAGGTGATTTCTTTACAACGGGCCTTGGTATAGCCGTGGCCGGTATTGAGGCTGTCGTATTGGTAGACATTTTCGTCTGAGGCGGTGCTTCCAATACGGGTATATCTACGGGTCGTTTTAAATTCGATTGCAGTATGTTTGTTCGAAACATGTCGTTATTTTCCTTATGCGAATACTGCTGCTGGCTAACGTATGGGCCTTCGTTCTCCAAATTCACCGAAAATGTAACAATTTTCGTATGACTTGCGTTGTTGGTGGCTATTGATTGTGAAGACACTGGTGCTGGTGCCGGTCTTAGGGGTTGCGGTGGTATTTCACTTTCGGTTTGCGATATATTCCACAATGGTGTTGTAGCGTGTTTCGGTGAGTTTTGTGTATTCTTACAACTTTCCTTATCCACAGTATCAAAACGTTTAAAGCTACCACTGGAACTTAGTAAAAGTTCAGAACCAGAATGTATCTGCAAGACAAAAGAAAAAGGGGGAATTACAGTTCATTTTGTTGTTTATAAAGTGATTTCCATATGTTACCATATAACCATTAGGCTTGAAAAGCTTATGAGCTGATAAACCAATTTTCTCTTCTTTATACGAGCGTGACCAAAATGTTTCCCGATTTCCGTAGTAGCGATATAATAACATGCCAAGTATAATTAGAAAAACTGCAATTAATATAATGCTCGTTAGTGTTATGGGTGATTCGTCCATTTTTATTGTACTTCCAGTGTAAGATCATCTCTATCATGGTTTTCTGAAAATATAAAATTTTAAAATGTTTTAAGTTTTATGATGCTTCCCACACAATAGATGGATTGAAGAGTTGTCTTCACATGAAATACACAAGGGATGGACTTAACTCATGGCAAGTATAGTAACTTGGATAATAGTTAAGGAGAGGACGAAAAGAGGCAAGTAAAGAGGTTCTTGTGTGTTTAGACATTGCTGCTCAGTGTCAATAAGGTCAATTTCCTTCCCAACACTTGATGAACATTTCCTTATGGGATGTATAAGAGTACTCTGAGTGTACAGTGCCCTGTCAAAAGACCTCTCGTTATTCCTAGGTACTCTGATGCAAACCTAAAATCTCCTACTTCTCGCAGTTTCCGAACAAAAGTTTTGATTGCCTCAAACCCATTAGGTTTGAAGAATTTATGACTTTCTTTATCTACCATTCGTTGAGGTTCTTGTCTCATAACCTTTTTCGCCTGCTCATTGCAGCGAATTACCATCTGAGACCCAGTCTAGCTGATTCAACATCCCCAGATTCCAGCTTCCCACTTTATCTTCGATTTAACCTCATATGAACCAACACCGGACTGCTACATAGTATTGCTGCGTCACGAAAAGAGGCAGGTTAGGTTAGGTTAGGTTAGAGGACGTGTACTTGTCAATTAAGACAAATACAGTACCCGGAGGTCGAATTGACCGATTGTACAACGTCCTAGTTTCTCACACCACTTATGTTGTGTGTGTTAATTTTATACATGAGTGGTGGGACCTGCACTTTTAAAGTCGACTCCGAACGACAGATTTTTGAGAAAACTTTTCATGGCAAGTTTTTATTTTACGCTCAGAGCCTTTTGCTAGAAATCTGCTGAGAGGAAGTCGCCGATAAAATACTTTTTGTATTTTGTTTTGATGTCTGGCCTGGGGCTCGAACCCTGGCTTTACGTCTAATAAGTCAACACACTACCTACTAGACTACGGCGACTTCACGAAAAGAGGTAAGACAAGAGGTTCTTGCGCGTGTAGGACATTACTGCTTTGCTGCTCAGTGGTATACAGTTGCCTCTCAAAAGATTTCATACTATTTCTGCATAGTCTGATACAGAACTCAAATCTCCTCTTATCGTAATTTCTCAATAAAAGTTTCGATTGCCTTAAACTCATTTGGTTTGAAAAGAGTTTTTGACTCTCTTTATCCATTCATTGAGTATACCTTTCTAAACATTTGTCACCACTCCACAGACCCGTTTTTATCCCATCACCGGTGTGAAAGCTCCCCCTCTTCGACTGCTCATTGCAGCAAATTCCCACATGACCTGAGACCTAGCAGAGGCTCACACTGTTTCACACTTATTCTTCGATTTAAGCTCATAAGAACCGAGATCGGACTGTCAGACAGTATTGCTATGTTGCGTCCTTTGAACCTCCTATTCGAGTTATATTGAGCACAGCTTTCGATAGCATATAATGGGTGTTTTTTATAGAGGTATAGAACTTTAAGTTGCAATAAAACAACAATGGATTATTCGATTGGCATGAATTTTATTTATCCGAAAGATAATCTTGTGGCATTACATTTTAAATATGATTTCTGGCATATGACCGCCACGGCTGGCGCGGATGTAGTCCAATCTGGACGTCCAATTTTCGATGACTTTTTCCAACATTTGTGGCCGTATATCGGCAATAATACGGCGAATGTTGTCTTCCAAATGGTCAAGCGTTTGTGGCTTTAACGCATAGACCAATGACTTTACATTGTCCCACAGAAAGTAGTCTAGCGGTGTTAAATCACAAGATCTTGGAGGCCAATTCACAGGTCCAAAACGTGATATTAGGCGGTCACCAAACGTGTCTTTCAATAAATCTATTGTGGCACGAGCTATGTGACATGTTGCGCCGTCTTGTTGAAACCACATCTCCTGGACATCATGGTTATTCAATTCAGGAATGAAAAAGTTAGTAATCATGGCTCTATACCGATCACCATTGACTGTAACGTTCTGGCCACCATAGTTTTTGAAAAAGTACGGACCAATGATTCCACCAGCCCATAAAGCGCACCAAACAGTCAGTTTTTCTGGGTGTAACGGTGTTTCCACATGCACTTGAGGATTACCTTCACTCCAAATGCGGCAGTTTTGTTTGTTGACGTTGCCATTCAACCAGAAGTGCGCTTCATCGCTAAACAAAATTCGCTTATGAAAATCGGGAACAACGGTAATCTCGTTTTGGGCCCATTCGACGAATCTACGCCTTACTTGATGATCGTTTGGCTTCAAATCTTGCACGAGTTGGATTTTGTAAGCACGCAAACCAAGATCCTTCCGCAAAATCTTCCATAAAGTGGATGCTCGATGGCGGATGGACTCATTCGGGTCTTCCTCAATGCTACGCTCTACAGCAGCAATAGCTTCTTCTGTACGCACCGTATAGCGTCACTGGGGTTGCGAGTTATCAATAAGAGTAAACGTGGTGCGAAAACGTTCCATGGTTAATCGAATTAACTGCTCTGATGGACGATTTTGTCGACGATAAAATGGACGTAGTGCGCGATACGTTTTCCGCACAGAACCATTATTTTCGAAATAAAATTGCACTATTTGCAAGCGTTGTTCAGGCGTGAGTCTATTCATGATGAATTGCCAAACCAAACTGAGAATAAATCACTTGACAGCTGTTAAATCGGTCGCCATCTTGAAAAGTAATGCCAACTTAAAGTTCTATACCTCAATAAAAAACACCCTTTACTTATGCTTGAAACATAGCCACGAGTTTTCCCATGGGCTCGGAATATGGTGCGGATAATCAACATCTGATCAACAGTGCTTAGAGGATGTGCCCTACATTATTTTGTGGTGGAATTCGAAAATTAATTGCTGGAGGACCACTGCACATGATATCTTACTCCTCGACAAGTTGATCAATATCTTCCTAAAATCTCTGAATTTTCAGTTT
Source organism: Sarcophaga carnaria (assembly GCA_958299815.1). NCBI lineage: Eukaryota > Metazoa > Arthropoda > Insecta > Diptera > Sarcophagidae > Sarcophaga > Sarcophaga carnaria. The sequence goes on from OY283149.1 coordinate 140,900,116, forward strand.
GTCTAACGTTCAGTTATATATACGTTGTCTTTCCCCTTGCCTATTGCCTTTTTCACTTGTATAGTACGCTAGTAGTTCCAACTCATTGGTATCTACAATGGTTGACATACCACAAAAGGTATTTGACCCATTAAATGAATCATCAAATGAATATTCAATTAACCAAACAACAGCAACAACAATAACAATTTTTCTAAAAACAATAATAATCGCATAAATCTACTTATATTTGTAGATAGTAGTCCCCATATGTGTATACATATGTGGTCCTCATATGTATGTAAATGTGTATGTAATGCATATTGAATATGTGTGATATTTTATAGGTAAAATTGTATCTTTTTTTCTGTTTCTTGCTCCTCTTCTCAACCTCATGGATGCTTTCATGTCGTATTCAATTTCAAGTGAAAATGAAGAGAAGAAAACAAACAAGAAAAAAACATTTGTTTGGTTGTCTGTTAAGCGCATTCATATGGAAATGAGAATGAATGAAAAACTGTGGCTATGAATTGATTATTGAATCTGGATCAGCTTGTATCGTTGGCTGACAGATCCCAATTGTATATGAAATGTGATCACAAGCATTTTTTCCATCTACACTTGAAACATATTTTCCTATTGTTTTCATATTTTATTTTTTATTTCGTTTCATTAATACGAGGTGTAGCAAAAGTAATTTCATCTTCAAAATATTAGCTTCTATTTTAATAGAGGAAGCATGCAGAGGACGTTGGGTTAGAGCGTGTACTAGTCAATTAAGACAAGTACAGTACCCGGAGGTCGAATTGATCCATTGTACAACGTCCTTAAAGGGGGAAGGAAAGGGGAGAATGGGATGTGGAGGAATGACACACATAAGACACAACAAAAAGGTGCTAGCGCGACTACACTAATGAAGCCCTAGCGCCTCCCAACCAGCCTAAGCAACTAATGAATCTGTGGAGAGCCTTGATGTCGGCTCTCCACACAGAATTCAAACTCTCACAGAACTCTCCTCCTCATCGCAACATGCCCTGCAATAGTCCGGCTAGGATCTTTTCCAGATCCCCGTCAGCGACCTAATCTCGCAGTGCCCCGTGATAAAACTGACAACCAACCTTAAGCTGGCCTTATCCAAGCCCAGCAGCCAACCTGTTCTCCTATTGTCCACAGCAGGCCATAGACATCGAGAAACAAAACAACCCGATCTGTTCCCCTAACGCCTCTGCTCTTCCTCCCTGAGCCATCAGTTGATGAGGCCGTAAAGGTAACAGACTGGGGGGGTCAGGACCAACTATCAAATCGCCCCCTGAAAGGGAACCTAACCTAGCGAGGGCATCTGCCGTCTCATTGCCCAATATTCCGCTACTACCCGGAACCCAGCACAGACGGATACGGTCTAGTCCAAAAGTCCTCAACGACTCCTTGCCCTCGCGAACGAGCCGTGATTTGCACCAGACCGACGCAATGGCCCTAAGGGCAGCCTGAAAGTATGCATTTAATTGAAAGTAAATCTATCGATCAAACTACCACTCTCCGATACACATTTGTGGCTGATCTACAACTGTTTCAATCAAATCAATCCAGTAAAAGAAATGGAAAATGAGGGAAATTTACTTTTTTTTCGAAATATATGATAGTTCATCTTATTAATAGCCATAGCCTAGTAGGTAGTATGTTGACTTATTGTTGACGATTCGAACCCCAGGACAGACATCTTGGACAAAAGGAAATATGAAGAAATATTTCTTCGACAACTTCCTCGGAGCAGATTTCTGGCAAAAAGTCTTGAGGTGAAATAAAATTGCCATGAAATGTTTCTGAAAAGAGCTGTCGTTCGAAGACAACTTTAAACTGTAGGTCTCACCACTTGTGGATATAATAAAAACATACAACATAAGAGATGTTCTGACTAAGGGCCATTATTATACATTATTACAATGATGATGATTGATGTTGATGATGATTGATGATGATGATTGATGTTGAAGATGATTGATGTTGGTGATTGATGTTGGTGATGATTGATGATGATGATTGACTACAGTTTAACGGCGACTGAAACTTTTCAGGCCAATTTTATATAGTCTTAGGGCCATTATTACAACTTGCCTTTAACTAAAGGGAGGAATTTAACGGGCAGATAAATTGTTTTTCATTATTATAAGTGGACGATAAGATAGAAGTGATCATTAAGCTAAAGGGATAATCATCCTACCTTTAACATTTAAAGGTCACTTTATGCTTGAACTTGCCATATTATATATTATTTTCATTATGGCAACTTCAAATTTAAACAAAATGAGCATATACAACAAAGAGCCGAAGCCCGCGGTTGCCACTGCGTTAAAAAAAACTTGTATAATTGAGCAGCTTTATCGACATTGCTCCGGCACTGCCATATTTTTGAAAAAATTTATCTGTAAGTTATAATAACGAAAATAAGTTAAAGGTAACTCTACAGTTCCCTTTAGGTAAAGGTACCTTTAACTAAACCCAAGTTTAACGGCAAGTTGTAATAATGGCCCCAAGGCTGCTGATTATGATCGATAAAAATTTCGTAACTATAATCACGACGAAACTAATGCGCTCGCTAATATCAGATAATCGAAATGAAAAAATTAGATTCAGAACACACGTACTCTACTGATTAGGATGTCTATATAATCTCCATAGGTTTACAAATATTGTGGAGTGCCCTGCAAGGCAAATAGAGTTTCAGCTGAATTAGTACGTCACTTAAGAGTTTTGTATTGGAAAAGAAGGCAATCCAAACCCAAACGCTTGCTTTTGTATTCTTGTCGTTTATGCAGCCAATAAACCGCATTAGTAGAGGCATCGATTTATTCATTCGTACTCGCCAACCTCAAATTATACTGTGACAAGTACTTAATTGCACTTTTATATCATACTAGCGTCCCCTACGCATGTTGCTGCGCCACCAACTAAAATAAATTTGAAGGAAAGACATTACACAAATGCCCAATTAATTTTGAATCATTTTATTGATTTTGTTTCTCGTTGTCCTGATGATTCAGATGAACGGGCTTGAGTAGTATGCATTCGATCAGTTTCTAAACTCTCTTCCCTTTGTTCAAGTGGTTCAAGCGAACAGGTCTTAGCGGCATATACTCGAAGATTTTCCAGTCTCAGTCTGATTCTGGGGATCGTAATGCTCTTTTCTTCCGTGCTTGAAGTGTAGGTCGACCAATTGCTTGTCATTGATTTTGAATAATTGTCAGTGACGCCATCGGAAATTAATCGCACCAACCTCCATCGACTCCTGCGCAACAACTTTGTTAAATAATGCACAGTTTACAATTTAAATCATTTTGAGTAATTTTCAGTGGCGCCACCTGTCGGAAATTGGTCATACTAACTTAGAAACCTTCGTCGGCTCATGCGCAACAACTTTGCTAAAGATCATAACATGATCAAATGCACAGTTTACGATTTAATTCATTTTAAGTAATTTTCAGTGGCGCCAACTATCGGATGGGAGGTGACACGCCCACTATAGCCAATCCGCCCATTTTGTTCATATATACGTCAAAGTCGTCCATACAAAATTTGAGGACTCTAGATGTTGCAGTTTATGAGATATGTGACATTAAATATTTATTGGGTATGAGGGCGTGGCACCTCGCCTACTTGAAATTTTAAAATAAAAAGTAGCCTATAGTGCCTTCAAGACATACAGGAAGGTACTGTTAAAACTTCAAGAAAATCGGTCTAGCCGTTTAGCCGTCTATAGACTTGAAACAAACAAACAAACCCACAAAGATAAACACAAATTTATTGTTCAAATATAACCTCAAAGCTGTTTGAATACGAAATTATAGTCTTTAACATCAAGTTCCAGAGGCCATGTGATTAAATTAATCTTGTTAGGTAGTCAGCACAGGAGGCATTTCGTGAACCGTTGGCACCATGTACAGGGAAAACGTACTGTTGCCCTGACATTTGTTCTAATAAACAAACAGCAGAAGTGTAAACTGCTACCTGACCTGATATGAACGGTCGAATAAGCTACTATATGCCTAACGGTTTGTAATTTTAACGGGCCCATCGTCTAGTCTTGGTTTAAGATTTATTAAAACGAAAATTTGAATCTAATTGGGTGAGTTTTAGCGTCGTCGAGGTTGGTCGCTGTTATTTGAAGTCCTCAAACTCAACAAGCGAGTTTCTTGGCTGAACGAGCAATACGAGACTCGTCTCTTCTTGTGACATTAAGATGAGATTACTCAGCCTTAAGGCTAAATTGTTCATGCACTTGGTCGTAATTACACAGAAGTACAATGTCTTGAAACCATTAAGATACATTCACAATATGGCATTACCTTTATGCCACCCAGTGTATCTAAAAAAAATTTAATTGAGTATGTCTGGGTACACACTTTTAATACTTAAGTACACTTCGTATAGTTTTTTTTTTTTTTTTTTTCATTATTATCATATGCATATAGGATGGCATATTACTCGTACTATTCCTATTCGTACTCATTTTTTTCTCTTTTGGGCCTCTTCATTCATTACTTTTTTGTAAATTGTTGTTGATTGGATCTTTTAAAAATACGATTTTATTTTTGTTTCCAATTTAATGTGTTGCACAAAGCAAAAAAGATGATAAAAAAACGAATTAATAATTAAGTTCTCTTATAAATAGAAGACAAAAAAAAGAGGAGGGAGGTTTCAATTCAGTGATTTGCAAAGAATGTGCAATTAGATTTCATATAGTAAGTGCGTTCGTACACTATTTCCAAACGAAACAGTCTCTATAATTTAATTGGAATCATGTTTTTCGTCATGTATTGGGATGAAGTAAAAGAAAACAAATAAAGATGGTTTCTTTAATTACTCTTATGTAGGAACTAAGAATTGTGCACCTAAATATGTGCTTATTTCTTGTCCAAATCTGCTTTTACAGCAATTAATATCCCACTTTGGGCCATTATTACAACTTGTCGTTAAACTTGGGTTTAGCTAAAGGGAACTGTAAAGTTACCTTTAACTTATTTTCCTTATTACAACTTACAGATAAAATTTTTCAAAAATATGGCAGTGCCGGAGCAATGTCGATAAAACTTTTGAATTAAACAAGTTTTTTTTAACGCAGTGGCAACCGCGGGCTTCGTTTTTTTGTTGTATATGCTCATTTTGTTTAAATTTGAAGTTGCCATAATGAAAATAATATATGATATGGCAAGTTCAAACATTAAGTGACCTTTAAATGTTAAAGTTAGGATGATCCTCCCTTTAGCTTAACGATCACTTCTATCTTATTGGGCACCCATAATAACGAAAAACAATTTATCTGCCGGTTAAAATCCTCCCTTTAGTTAACTGCAAGTTATAATAATGACCCTAAGGGCATATAAATTGTTTTTCATTATTATAAGTGGACAATAAGGTAGAAGTGAGCGTTAACCTAAAGGGAGGATCATTCTACTGGTAACTTTTAAAGTTAAGTTTATATCTGAACTTGCCATATTATTATTGTTTTCCATATGGCAACTTCAAATATAAACAAAATGAGTAAATACAATAAAAAAGAAGGCCGTCGTTGCCACTGTCTTTAAAAAACTGGTTTATTGAGTAATGTTATAGGCATATTTTTAACAAAAGTTAACTTTATTTCATCTGCATGTTGTAATAACGAAAAGAAATTAAAGGTGACTTTAAAGTTCACTTTAGCTAAAGTTACCTTTAACTAAACCCAACTTTAACGGGAAGTTCTAATAATGGCCCTTAAACTAATGACAACCTTAAATTAGAGTGAAGGGACAACTGTTAGAATTTTTTAATTTAATACAAATGTGGTTAACCACATAGTAGAGCCAAAAGCTGGAGTTATTTCCACAATGATTATAAATTTCTTACTTGATTGGCAATTACAACCTTCTAGTAAGATTGATGACCTAGCCGTTCACACCACTCATGTTGTGTGTTGCAATTTTATCCATGAATCGCTGGACCTAGTGATCAGTGTCCACTACGAACGATAGATTTGGAAAGTTTTTCATGGTATTTTTTATTTTACTCTCTGAGTTTTCACCAGAAGACTGCTGGGAGACAGATGCTGAAAGAAATATTTTTTTCAAGTTGTGAAAGTTGTTGTGCTGTTTTATTGGGTGAATACTATTGAGTTCTACTCTTTCTCAAAAGGTGGCTTTACTTGACGTTCCAAGGGTGTTTTTGGTTGACGTAATAGTCTTTTGGGGCTTTCTGGATGTATTATTTTGGAGTAGGGGCTGATTAACCGATATTGCACCACACTAATAGACTAGCACACTAGCCACTAATCTACCAACGTACTAAATAGTACTTCAGACTATTGAGAGTATTTATTACTCACGTTGTTGTACAAGCATTTATTACTTTTAGATGTGGTAGATTACACGATTTACGTCAATAAAGACAAGTATAGTAGGTCGGATTGACGGAGGTCGAATTGACCCATTGTACAACGTCCTTACAGAGGGAAGGACAATAGAGGGATTAAAAAGGAGAGAATGTAGGAAAGGGGAGAATGGGAAGAGGAGGAATTACACAGATAAGACACAACAAAAAGGGGAGGGCGCGACTACACTAACGAAGCCGTAGCGCCTCTCAAACCCAACTTATATGCTGTTACCATTATTAACAGAAGTAAGTTATCACATATCAACAGCGAAATTTCCCTATTGTAACGTTGGGCACCTGAAATCAATAATAACTCGATTAAACGGCAAACCAAAACCATGTGAAGTTTTTGTTTTTACAAGGGTTTGAAGAGTGCCTCCTCTTGGAACAATGCAACAAGTTATCGAATGAGATCATTCTAACTGTGCTAAATAAAGCCTTTAACATCATGCAAAAATAATGGGTTTATTTTTACTGTACCTTATATTACGCCACGTAAAAGAAAAGCGATGCAGTAAAGTCATTAATGTTAGTTAAGCACGTAAAATAGTTGTGTCTTATACATTCCTATGTACATATAACGCATATGTATATATAAGGAGAGCGCACGAAGGAATTTTGAATACTTCTTGCTTTGTATCTCTTGCTGTCATTGTGATGAAAAAAGTTCCTCAAAAAGTGAGGAGAGTGAGAAATTAACAGGAGGACTATATTAAATTATATGAAGACGGAGGGGTATTGTGTTTTCTGATTTTTCACAGCTTTCTGGACAAGGATTCTATCCTGTGAATCCAGTGTGAAAGTTCGATTCATACATACATACATACATACATAATTGGTCATTACAACCCTTCAGTCAGAATTACGACCTAGTTTCTCACACCACTTATGTTGAGTGGTGGGACCTACTGTTTAAAATCGACTCCGAACGACAGATTTTTGAGAAACTTTTCATGGCAATTTTTATTTACTCTCAGAGTTTTTGCTGGAAATCTGCTGAGAGGAAGTCGCCGAAGAAATATGGCTTTTCGTCTAAAAAGCCAACACACTACCTGTTAGACCACGGCGACTTCAAATCCACATGCAAAAGAATATCTCTCAAAAATGTATGCACCAAGTCGTAGTGTATTAAACTGCAAGTTACTGGTAGTGAGCTCGATTCCCCCCAAGAGACTCTGGTGTGTTACATTTCCTTAAATTTATAGATTATAAATATATGACCATTCCAAATAAAAAATGATAAATAAAAGGTAAGAAGTTGCTGTAGTCTAGTAGGTAGTGGGTTGGTAGACGAGAACCCGTGGTTCAATCTCCAGTTCAGACATTTCGAACAAAACGAACTATGAACAAATATTTTTTTCGGCGACTTCATCGTAGCAATCTTCTGGCAAAAACTTTGAGAATAAAATAAATTTACCATTAAAAGTTAAAAAAAAAATCTGTCGGTCGAATCACCACTCTAAAATCAACACACACAACACAAATGTTGTGAGAACCTATGTTGTAATACTGACTAAAGGGCCAATAACACAGCCCTGCATGGGTTTTGCAAAAAAGATGGCTCCAGGCGTTTCCGAAGGCAGAAAAAGGGGGTTGAAACCCCCTAAAAATAGCGTTTTTGGCCATTTTTGAAAAATTGTAGAGCTAAACGCTGACGTGTTAGAACCATCGCTATTGTCAGAAATGAACAATTGATCTTTACTGTTTAAAATGAGCCCAAAGCCAAATTCATTCAGATTTAAAAAATTCAAAATGGCGGTCGAGGTTTATAAAAATTAATCAGATTTACTTGACCGCCATATTGGATTCGCCATTTTGAAAACGTGACGTGTTGGAAAGTTTTTGAAAACAGATTCGTGTTCAGCGCGCAAAATGCCTTCGGAAACACCTGGGACCATATTATTTGCACAAAAAATTTCCAAATTTGCAGGGCTGTGTAATTAATGTTCAATTAAGTAAGAAGAAAGAAATAAAAATTTAAATAATTTTGCTAATAACTCTAGTTTTTATAAACCAAAGTAGTGTTTGACCAAATTTTTTCGTGCGCACTTCTTAGATTGTTTGTTGCTTGCAGTGCAAATTGGAAGACAACCAAGAGTTTCCTTTTTTGTGAAACGTACTCTCAAATTCAATTATACTCGCATTTTTTTATCTTTTTGACTTTTTTTTTTTTTATTTCGTCCAACTGTTGTTAATAAATGGCATTTTGACGTGGAAAAAGTCTTTGTCGTCTTTATAAATTTGGCAAATTAATTTAGAATTTTAAAGTGGGTCATAACAACAAGACGACAATTGCAATTGTAAAAGTAAACAAAATAGTGTGATACAGTGTGTACAAACTGATTTATCACTTTCGGTATTCAAGGAAACAGTGTAACATTATTGTTAATTATGGGGACATGAACGAACATCTCTCGACAATTATATTCAAGTAAAGGATGAACACATAAACATAGCTACACTATACGCTAAACGTACATATATATTTAAGCACACTTTCGGTATGGTATGTGGTGTCACTATCCTATGAAGTACATGTAGAACTAACTAGTAGTGGCACTAGCAATTTAAATAGCCTCCTCCTGTATGCTTGGTCGGACACTCGTTCGCAATGAATATGAATGAGAATGAGTTTTTGAATAAAACACAAAACGTAAACTGCTTAGAAAGACATACCAACAAACAAACAGACAAACAAAATAGTGAAAAATATTTTATTTTATTTCACATTTTTTGCACACACAAAAAATACAAAAAAACATACAAAAATAAAGTAAAAAGAATGAAAAACGGCACTAAGTAGAGCATTGACTGTTATTAGAACTTTGACACAGTTTGGGAGGTTGAATTAGTGTGTGGGATGGGGTATATGATAGGGGTTTCTATGCTCCTCATATGCTCATTGCATTTGTGAACCTCCTACAAGACAATGAAGCAACATAATGAATAATGTGCACAAGAAAACAAAACCAAACAAACAAACAAAAAAAAAATGGAAAATGTTGTGAAAATGTCTCCACCACAATTTTAATTCACATCATCATCGATATTTTGTTTTTGTTCTTCCCCCTTTAGTGCTTAAGATTGTGCTTGAAGGCAAAGAAAAAAGTCAGCATATTTTTATAAGAAATCGCTTGGGTTTCAATTTCAACGTGATGATGATTTTTCTTATATTTTTTTCACTATTTTGCCTCTTTACATCTCAAGCAAGAGAAGGCAGCATACAAAATAACAAAAAAAAAATCCAAAACCCATACGATACAATACAATGGAAAACTTATCCAGGTCACTTTGTCATCAAGATTTCCTTTTAAGGAATAAAAAAAAATACAAGATATCAACAGCAATGTTTGATAACTTTTTAAAACACACATATGAACATCCCTTTTTGTTAATTTAATTGTACAATTTGTAAATTTCATTTAATATTTCCATTTCACTTTCTTTAAAATACAATCCTTTCATTTTGGCTTTTGCCAAAAAATTTCACTTCTCAAGTAGCAATCATTATCATCACCATCATCACACTATGAATTTTGTTTCCTCTCTTATTTCACTTTTTTTTTTTGCTCCAAAATACTATGTTAACCTACTTGGCCTCATCCGTTAGCACTTTCCAGCCGTGCATTTCGTTGAAAATCCCGTTATGTACTGTTTATTAGTAACGTTAAAGAAACTACTCTATTAACATTTGCAAAAATCGTTGGCCAAGAGAGGGGTCGGCGGGTTGGGCAAGCGGGGAAAATCAGGAAGTTGATTATTTGTCTATCGCATTAAGAGAGTGAAATTTGAGAGTATTGAGCAGAGATTGTGCTTTAGAGAGAAATAAAAGTGAGAGTTAGCTAAAAACCGTTATATATGTTTATTACCATTTTTTATATAGAGTTGCCATGGGATAGAACTTTCCTAAGTCTTAGAATGCTTAAAAATTCCAAGGTAATAATTTCAAAGAATATTATAATGTTCTGTTGTTCCATCGCTAACTTTATTTCTTACTTTTTCCCTTCAAACTTCAGTTTTTACATTTGCCATCCATGCAAGGCAAATAGTAATGGGTGATTTTTAAAGAGCTTTAGGAAAAATTTAAAAAAAAAACATAAAATTCAGAAAAACGCATGAAATCTTTATTTGAATCGATAGTAGAAGATCCAAATGGTCCATCCGCTTAGTCCAATTTTGGCATACTCTTTCCAACATTTCGGCCAGTATCTCTCACATTGTCTTCCAATACGTCAATAGCCCCACAAAAAATAGTCTAAAGGCGTTAAATCGCACGTTTTAGGCGGCCAATTGACCGGTCCCGAAGGTGAAATAAAATGTTCACCGAACTCGTCTCTCAATAATAATAATAATAATGCATGAAATCTTTATTTGAATCGATAGTACGGTCCATATAATTTAATGTTTGAAGATTATTTCATGCAAATGTTGACCGCGACTGCGCCTCAAATGGTCCATCCGCTTAGTCCAATTTTGGCATACTCTTTCCGGTATCTCACGAATAAATGCTTCAATGTTGTCTTCCAATGCGTCAATTGAAGCGGGCTTGTCTGTATAGACATGAGCTTTAACATAGCCCCACAAAAAATAGTCTAAAGGCGTCAAATCGCACGATCTAGGCGAACAATTGACCGGTCCCGAACATGAAATAAAATGTTCACCGAACTCTCCTCTCAATAAGTCCATTGTTACGCATGCTGTGTGGCATGTGACGCCGTCTTGTTGAAACCACATGTCATGCAAGTCAAGCTCTTGCATTTTGGGCAAAAAAAAATTGGATATCATCTCACGGTAGCGCTCACCATTCACAGTTACATTACGATTCGCAGCATCTTTGAAGAAGTACGGTCCAATGATGCCACCAGCCCATAAACCGCACCAAACTGTGACTTTTTCTGGACGTATTGGTAGCTTTTGCAATGCTTCTGGCTGATCCTCACTCTAAAATCGACAATTCTGCTTATTTACGAATCCATTGATTCAAAAATGAGCTTCGTCGCTGAACACAATTTTTCGATAAAGAAGTGGATCTTCGGCCAACTTTCCAAGAGCCCATTCAAAAAAAATTCTGCATTGCGGTAGGTCGTTCGGCTTCAATTCTTGCACCAGCTGTATTTTGAAAGGCTTCACACCTAAATCCTTACGCAAAATTTTCCACGTTGTTGAGTAACAGAGGCCCAATTGCTGCGAACGGTGACGAACCGATAATTGATGGTCATCATTAACACTGGCCGATACAGTTCGCACTCTACGTAAGCGTGTTGGTGGTTTAATGTCCAACAATGTAAATTTGGTGCGAAATTTAGTCACAATAGCCCGAATAGCCGCTTCAGTGGGTCAATTAAACTGACCATAAAATGGAAGAAGCGCGCGATGAACTTTCTTAACAGAGCACGCATTTTGATGATAAAATTCAATGATTTGCAAGCGTTGTTCGTTTGTAAGACGATTCATGGTTAAATTATAGACCAAACTGAAGATGTTTGACAGTGAAACAAAACACGAAACGTGCGTGAGCTGTTTAACCCAGTGTTGCCAAAAAGATAATTGCTAAAAATCAACCGTTATATCTGACTGAAAATGGAATGCGAATGTTATGTGTAGCTCCTCAAATTCTATTTTTTAAAGATTCTGGATTGCGAACAATAGGTAAGCAAAAACGCTAATTACCAAGCCAACGTTCTTTCATGGCCGATTGGCCAGTGGTTAGTATAAAGCATTTCAAAGATAATTCCCTATTTAGTTGCTCTCTACCTGCAGAAGACCTTTCTTTTTCGAACAACGTACGCAGAACCTTATGAACAGAATTTCTTTCTCTTACAAACTCTTTTTTAAGTTCCGAAGTTCTAACAAATCAACAGAATGAGTAGTGACCGTCCTTAAAGTGTTAGTTTATGTTAGTGTAAGGGTGTTCAAACAGGGAATTCTGAACTTTGACAATTGTAAGTGGCGATCTTGTTCAAGCTACGTCTGTCAAAATAAATGTTATTTATTCAGTCTGTTTTTGTCAAATCACCATAGAAACCCTAAACAATGACGTGTGTTCGCTGAGCTGGCTCTGCAGCAGTTTACAACTGAGCCTAATTTTCATAGAAAAATTATCTTCAGCAATGAGGCCCATTTCTGGATGAATAAGTACGCGTCGAATTTGGGATGATACAAATCCACATGAAATCCAAGAAAAGATACTGTTTTGCATGGATTTTGGGTTGGCGACGTCATCGGTCCTTATATCTTTCAGGACGAGCACTATTGGTCGGTGATTACCAATTTCCTGTGGCCTGAATTGCATCATCTGGACACCAACGACTTGTGGTTTCAACAGATCGGCAGTAAGTGCCACATTGAATATTCAGCACGGGTGATTTGAAGTGTAACAATCTTCTTAATTGTTTTCCATAAAGCTGGCAACCCACTGATTGTTGCTATTACCGTTATATTTTATTGTTTCTCTTATTTATTCGAAGAAAAATATGTAAACAAAACATGCGTGTCAGAGAGCGCAATAAGCACATGTTTAACAGGATTTTTTTTTTCATTTTGCAATTTTCTCTCTGTTTTGATTTTAGATTTTTATTAAAGAAAAAAAAAACAACAACAAGATATACAATAAATAAAGGAGAAAATAAAATAGGAGCACTTCTGTTTTTTTTCCAGCCACAATCTGAAGGTTTTCGTTTGTCGTTACCGTTATGATGGCTGTGATTGGAGAAGAAAAGACACACATTGATAATGACAAAGTGAGAAAAACTGAGGGTTATCCCTTATGGGAAATCAGCTTTGTGCCATAATTGTTATGAATTATAACGGATGTTTTAATTAAAATTGTGGTTTTAAGCCATTTGAAATGTTTTGGAATTTTATATTTAATCTTTAAGATGAGATTATTATTATTATTATATGTTTTGAATTGAATAACTTAAATGTAGTTAAAGACCATATTAAGTTGATAATTAATTTTAAAACGCATTCAGGTTTTAATATAAGCCTGATTTCAAATGTAGAGGAAGGAAATATTTCTCTGTCGATTTGTAATTAAACCTAATCAATATTCGAACACAATGTAAGCTTTATTATTTATAAGTTAATGGCTATGGTAGGATCAATTGTTGTGGGGAGAAATACAGCTGTTTGAGACGAGATGTATGGTGACAATCCCAAAAGGAAACTTCGATGGATATTTAATGATACTCTATCAGCGAAGAAGCCTCTATCTTCAATTTTGTTACTGCTTTCATCACATTTCGGCATGTCATCGTAATAGTTCTCAGAGTACACGCGATGCAACTTAAAGGATAACAAGTTCCCACAATCTGTTAGGGTATGACATGGTATGACATTTCAATACGTGGGATTATAATATACCCCAGGTATCACAATTAATACGAAGGTCTTGATATATAGGTTTAGAAGTCAAGAAAAGTGAAAACTAGAATTGAAAATAATATATGCGAAAAATACGATATAAATCCTTTTCACCGTTACGGCGTCTACACTAAATGTTCAACGTGCCTTAAATTTTATGCCTATTCCATTCCGGTATACGTAAAACGCGTAGTATCGCTTCAGAACGCTCATTAGTATTCTCAAGTCGCCTTTATGCAATTTCAATATACTCCTGGTTTTCTCCATTCGAGATCGTCCCAGAGTATCTTCTCAATTTTTCCAACAAAATCATGGTTCCACGAAACGTTTTCGCTTATTTTTTAGCTTGGTTTTTAGTGCATTGGGAAATAAATAAATATATTAAGGATAGTCAGAACCATTTAGCACAGAACTAATATTAAATTACAACGAAGGTTGCATGCTGGGTATTTAAATACCTATTAGGAGGAAAGTAGAATTATTCCAACTGTCGGTTTAGAACGGAAAAAAATTAATAAAAGCCAACATGTGCCGTTATTAGTATTGTTTATAATTTTCATTTTAAATTTTTAAATAATAAATAAATTAAATAAATAATAAATAAATAAATTAATTAATTAATTAAATTTTGTTCAGTGCATTACCAGACACATTTCTGTAACCGTTAGCAGCGACCATCACTACAGATACATTTCGATACAACTCTGTGTACAAAAGATAATAAGAAAAATACTGAAATGAATGGCAGCAGTTGTCAACATTGTTCTTTTACTGTAATTTTCAATTTGACATTTGTATTTTTTCATTCAATCGTAGTTGTTGGCACGGATAAAATTTTTTTTTATTTTTGCTAAACGAATTAAAAAATTTTTTACACAGCAATTTTATACCCTAAAAACAATAAGATTTAAACAAATTTCATAAACAACGAGTTCAATTACCTCTAAATATAATGTTTTATTATAAAAAGTGTGAATAAATTGTAAGTTAAAGTTGAAAAATGCAAAAAAAGAAAGACAAGTTGTACAAAAATAAATTGGCAAATGCAAAACGAAAAAGTCGAGCCACAGTCAGTCATTGTAAAGCAAAAAAAAAGAAAAAAGTGGAAAGAACAGCAAAAAATTGGTTTTTGCAAATACAAACCACAAACGTTAGCTTGTATAACGAAATAAAAAAAGTAAAAATAAACGGGAAACATTGAGAACGAAAAAAAGTTAAAATAAATTACAATAAAGCAAATATTTTATGTGAATTTTTAACAAATAAAAAACCGTACTTATACTGTCGTGTTTTAAAAAACAAGTGATTTTTACGAATAATTTGTTGTTGGAAAAAAGTGCGCATTGCACAAAAAAATAATAATGAAGTAAAGAAAAGAAAAAAAGGAATAGAATAACAAATGGTTTCACCCAGATAGTAAATATTTTGTGCAAAGAAATACAAAAAAAGGAAAGAAACAGTGAAAAGAAAAACCTCAAAACAATTATGCTTCGTTTTAATGTTTGTTCGTACGTCTGTTTGTTTGCTGTTTGAAACAGCGGAGAAAAATAGGAAGGAAACAAAATCATGATCATTAATATTCTCTTGTTTTTTTTTTTGGGTGGCCACGCTCTCTTGCGTGTGTGTGAGCCGCATTGAAAGTGTTGTGTTCGTGTTGTTGTTTTTTGGCTTTATATGGTTGTCATTTGTTGCCGTGTGTTGTTTTTGCTTTGTTAATGAATTAATGAAATCGAAAAGCAACTTCTATATAAATACAACAACACGTACAATATGAATCGATTAAAAATAACTGTTTATTTCAGTGTACATGTGTAATTACTGAGTAGAATATAAAAAACACATACACATATGAATGTAGAAGTGAGTTTATTGTTTGATCCCCACATGATCAACCGTTAATTAATTATTGTTCGTTTTTGTCTACTAGGGTAGCGCTGTGTTTGAATTTGTAGTTGGTATTGTTTTGCTTTTTTTGTTTTGTTTTGTTTATTGTTATCGATGTATTAAATATATCGATGTATTCTCTATTAAAAAAAATATAAGAAATAAGCAAATGTGCATGTAATACAACAAACATGGGAACATGATTTATTTTAATTACTTCTCTGCTGTTGTATTTTTTTTAATATTACATTTATTGTTTTATTACAATTACAATTTATTAATTTTCTATTCATTGTTTTCAATGGGTTTGTGTGTGAGAAGAGAATTTAGAAATGTTTTAAATACCTGTTGCTTTAATTGTTGTAGTTATTTCTGGAAAGCAATGAAGTGGGGTAAGGGAATTCATTTAAAAATACAAAATTGTTCAATTATTTTTATTAATTTCTTGTTTTAAAATGTTCATGAATATAAATTTATAGTTATTCATGAATATCTTTACAGGAAACTAGCAATGTAGACTTCCATTCTTCTCTTTCGTTTTCATCTAGTTCACTGTTGAGCCTAGAAAAGTCTTTTGTAAAACACTAGAATCTTTCGTTTCAACTTTTGTTACGTATTTATGGCTCAATAATGGATGACAACCGGTATCCACTTCAGTAGTGAATTGCCAAAAGTGGCGTAAATTGGCAACTCATATGGCAAATGACAACCAATACTTTTAATTGATAACATTTAGATTTCGGGATTAAAAATCTTGTCGGCATATAAATCAAATAATTTTTTCTAGCCCATTCACGATGTTGTAAACCATTGATAGTGAGCTGATTTGCAATTTTTTACAACACACATCGAGAAACGCACCAAAAACTAGCATGTAGAGATATTTTCATGGCAATTTCTAGCTTGTACATGACAAACTTAAAGTTTCTGTGGCGTAATATGCAAACATTTCTTTTAACTATTTTCGAGCATACGTAATGCACTTAAATTTTGGTTTATAAATACTCTCAGATTGTTTTATATGACCTTTGTAACAAAATAATATTCACAAACATTCAGAATACCGGAGGGAATGAAGGCTTAAGCCCCGGTTAGTCGAACGTCCACGGAGAATCCGTGCCATAATATGTGAACATTTTTTTAAATTGTCTTCGAACACGTAATACAATTAAATTTCGGTTTAAAAACATGCTAGGATTACTTTGTATGACCTTGGTAACAAAACGAGTTTCACAAATATACAGAAGCCGAAGGGACTGCAGGCTTAAGCCCCGGTTATTTAAACGTCCATCAAACGTAACGGAACGTACGTTCATATGAAGAACAATGTAAATGCTTACCAAAATTACATTACGGTTCGCTCTCATTGCTTTTCGTATTCTAAAAACGAACGTACGTTCCGTGGACGTTTGGCTAACCGGGGTTTTACAATGTATCTACACAAGTATGTATGTAGCTTTGTATAGATTTTGTACAGAAATTTCATAGTCCTTGCAATTGTACTAACCGCCTTTTTGATTATACTCTCGATATCCTTAACTAACTCTTATATAATGCTACTCAGGTATTGGAATTCTGATACAACTGAGTTCTAACAATCTACAGCGGCTCATTTGATTTGGCATTAATACGTATCTCATTAGCTACACTAGTTCTATGACCTGCTTTCCCTTACATATCTGTGGAACATATATATAGAATATATATATATATTCAGGCATCATTGTTCCTCCTGATTAAAGTAAAAATTTCACTTAACTAAAGCACACATATTTTAAATAGATTTGCATACGAAATAGTTCATTTACATGCTAAAATCATTCTAAACAGTAGAGAATAAATCGGAATTGTTCGATTAAAATTAAAAGTCGACGTAGTCTAGTAGGTAGTATTTTTAGACATAAGGCCATGGTTTAAGCCCCAGGCCACAGACTTCCTCTCAGCAGATTTCTGGCAAAAACTCTGAGAGTAAATAAAATTGTCATGAAAGGTTTCTCAAAAATATATCTTTCGGAATCGACTTTAAACTATAGGCCCCGCTAGACATGTATAAAATTAACACACCCAACTTGAGTGGTATGAGAAGCTAGGCCGTAACCCCAACTGAAGGGTTGTAATGGCCAATTATGTTATGTATGTATGTATGTTCAATTAAAAAATATTCCTATCAACTGCAGTTCTATTTAGGAAAATTTCAAGTCGTTAGGACTTGCAATCAAATGTAATGATCATTTTTAGTTCCGTTAGTAAATAATAAAATTACATTACAATGTTTATTCACTGTTTGTTGTTGTAATCTGATAAATATGATTAAACATATGTACACATATGATTTAATTATAAATATTTAAAGACTAAATGATTCACAGAATTCATCTTCCCCCAACTGTTAATAAGTTTATATACATACATACGTATATATTATATAGTAACAATAATGATACAATAATTAAATACATAAATACGTATATAATTTTAGCACATTTTGCATTTGGAGATAAACATTATCTTGCTTGCTTTCTATTAGAGCACAATATTTTTTTATAGCCCAGTTTCATAAACAAATATTTATAATATAAAGAAATCAACATTTTGTTTTTATAAAAATTGTTTAAAAAAGTAAAATTTCATTTTATTTTATTGACACAAGTTGCGAAGTTGCTTTTTTTTATACTAAGGCTCGATAAAAAAAAACGGAAAAAATGGAAGATATTATGAACACGAATTAGAAAAACAAATATCGATAAAATTGTTTTTATCTTTGCGTGGCAAATAAATGCAGGTGGTGGTGGTTGTTTGCTGTTTTTTTTTCTGTTTTAGAAAGAGTAGAGTTTGAAATTTAGGGAAATAAATTTGCACTCTTTGGAAGTGTTTAGAATATTTTCGATTTCTTTTTGATTTTATGGAAACTTCTCCAAGATATCTACTTAAAATAAAAACTGTTCTCTTGGGTGTAAAACACTTCATATCTCAATAAACTGCTTGATTTTTTATGCTAAATTTCTGATAAAAAAAAAAAACAACAAACTTGTCTAAGTAACACAATCCCTTACGTCTAGTTAAATTCGCTGATAGGTATATCAACCAGTTAATTTAAAATATCAATGTACACTTTAATAATGTCTATCAGCGCTACAAATCGAAAATGTTCCGCCTCATTAACCAATCAATATTTAATTATTACTTGTTCAATATAAGCGCAATGGGCGCCAAGAAACATGTAAATATAATATATTTTATCAATTTCATTAAAAATCAAGTTCTGAGTTAATTTAAAAGTTAGTTATTCATTACAGACAACGTGCCGCTACTTTATTTCTAACTTCGATTAGAGCACTTTTGCAGCATGGCTTTGGTTTTTAATTACAAAATGAAATGAACATTTCATTGTTGGTTGATCAGTAATACGCCCAATTCAATACACCCACATCTCGTCTCTGATGCTTCTTCTTTACTGCAGAAGTATTTAATGTCATATTTAAAATCAATTTCATATTTAAAATCAATGCCTATAGAACGTTGTACAACGGGTCAACTTGACTTCCGGGTACTGTACTTGTCTTAATTGGCAATTACACGTCCTGTAATCTAAACCTAAATCCTCCTACTGTCTATTGTCCAAATTTCAACACAATACATAGCATGAAATGGGTACATCCCCTGAATTAATCTGTTGTAAGAAGAAATCCATTTGTTTTCCAATGGGCCTATAATTTGAAAACCTTGTAATATAAAATATGAAGAGCCTTTAAAGGTCCTGGTACTGTAACAGCCAATTATTGTTCCCGTTCTGGAAGACCAATTGACCATAAAAAAAATCGTTGATTCACAGCCATTTGTGGGTTGTCTGGGAATAAAAATTCTTACAAAAACAGGATCTATATGTACTGCAGGTCCTAAACTTCGCAACCATGTAAGAAAATATTTTGATTTGCAACTAGAGTACTATATTTTTATGGTGTATAATGCAATTAATAGATCTGTATTGACGGTTAGGAAGGTGTGTGCTACTTTCCCTAGGATCCAGCTCTTAGAGCCACTATTACAACTTGCTGTTAAACTTGGGTTTAGTTAAAGGTACCTTTAGCTAAAGGGAACTGTAAAGTTACTTTTAACTTATTTTGGTTATTAAAACTTACAGATAAAATTTTTCAAAAATATGGCAGTGCCGGAGCAATGTCGATGAAACTGCTTAATTATGCAAGTTTTTTTTAACGCAGTGGCAACCGGGGCTTTGTTTTTTTGTTGTATATGCTCATTTTGTTTAAATTTGAAGTTGCCATATTGAAAATAATATATAATATGGCCAGTTCAAACATAAAGTGACCTTTAAATGTTAAAGGTAGGATGATCCTACCTTTAGCTTAACGATCACTTCTATCTTATTGGGCACTCATAATAACGAAAAACAATTTATCTGCCCGTTAAAATCCTCCCTTTAGTTAACGGCAAGTTGTAATAATGGCCCTTAATATGCTAAGTTGTTCTCAACTTCTGGACCACCTGAAGAAAACAATCGTCTATAAGTGATCGGCTTTTATCAATAGAAGAGGAATTGATTGATGTATAGCATCGTCTGAAGTGCCAGGGCCTTGACGGGTAGGTTCATCTACATTTAAATAATAGCTCGGTTAGCAAGTGATTACCAGCTGCTACCGTCTTTGATGAATAAATTGTTGAAAAATTGAATTCTATGGAATAAGAACAAGATTTTTTGTGAGTGATGCATATTTAAACAACAAACAACAACAACAATAACAACATTAATAAACAACAAAAACTTAAATAGTTATTCATTATAAAAATGTTTTGGTACGGTTTGGTTATCTGAAAAAAATATTGAAAATTTAATTTAATTGCTTTATTTTTCGCCCAAACTATTTTCAACCTTTAATATTTTGTGGGGTAACCTTTTTGGCTTATTATTTCAGTACATCTTTGTGGCATTGAGTTTATTAAATTGCGTTACTGCTCAGGACTAATGTTATTCCATTCTGATTGAATGAGCTGCCAAAGTGCTTTTTTGCTGGTAGGTTTTTTGACTGCAACTACTCGTTTTACGATCCCCCAAAGATTTTCAATAGGGTTCAGATCGGGACTTTGAACTGGCCAATCAAGAACCCTAATTTTTCCTCAGCAAACCAAATTTTAACTACCCGAGATGCCACACCACACGCTAGTGGTAATTCGTCCTCATAATCTTTAGTCAAATTGTTCTGAAGGATGTTTTTATACACAGAGAAAACTGAACCTAATAAATACATAGTAAATTAGAACAAAGTTTATAAGATTTCTCTATGGTTTTTTTTTTTTTTAAGAAGATATTCTTATTATTTTTATAAGGAAAACCTTTTTGAAAAATTTTAGAAGAAAACTTAGGGATTTTACTAAATAATCTTCTTGATTTTTTTAAAAAGGTTTTCTCCTTAATTTAATTAAACTTTCTTTTTGTTTTTTTTTTCAAAAAGATTTTTTTCTTAATTTTATAAGACTAACCCTTTATTTTTATAAATAATACTTCTGTGATTTTTCTTGATATTATTATAGATTTTTTATTGATATATTTACTTAGAAACTAATCTAATATCTGATTTATTAATAATGATTTTGCACGAACAATATTTCTACTCCATTTCCTTAGTCCTGCTTTGAATTTAATCCACTCCCCACTATATTTTTGGTCCACCTCCTTGAATAAATTTTCAACGTCTTCGATTTCTATTTTTTTAATATGTTTGTTGATGTAATTCCAAAACTTAAAAGAATGTGGCACGTGTCATCACGGAGCTCCCAGGATTTAAAAATTGGGTCATTACTCAAAATTTTATTTGTTTTTTATAGCGCTTTTTTTTGAAATTAAAACATTTCAATTTTTTTATTTAAGTTTACTTTGTTTTTTTTTAAGAAGGAATATTTTTATTACTTTTTTCCACTTTTTTACTCGCCATTTGTTCACTTTTTTTTAACAAGCCAGCTAATATAATCAAGAAGAAGATATTCTTATTAAAACATTAATAAGATAATTTACACATGATCAAATAGAAACCTAATGAAATCAGTAAGGAATACTCCTTAAAAAAATTATTAAGTAGCATAATGAAATCTATAAGAAAAACCTTTTTGAAAAAATTGATTAGGTAGCCCAATGAAATTAATAAGAAATTCTTATTTTATACAATTTAGAAGAAAACACAATAGAATCAATAAGTTTTTCTCTATGGATTGTATTTTTTGTGGCAAAAATGACGGAATTTGAGTAAAAAAAATGGTAAATAACAAGTTACGTCGTGAAAAAATTAAAAAGATTTATCACATAAAAATAATAAGAAATCTCTACGAAAAAATCTTCGTTTCTTTCTGCTGTAATACCCCTCACTCCAAAAACTTTTCGTAGAGAAAATCTTCTTCATTTTATTAGGCAGTTTTCCCTCTGTGTACATTTCCCCAGTCACTTTCCCATCGATTCTTACCAGTGGACCAATGCCGGATGAGGTAAAACAACCTCAAACCATTACTGACGAACCTCCATGCTTTACAGTTTTTTTTTTGGTGTACTTACATAGGGTCTTTCCAAAAATTTTCGTACAGTTATTTTTGCACTGAGAAAAATATATTGCGTGAATAACTTAATTGTATGTCCACAAGTGTATTTCTTTTTACTATAGCTTGTATTAAAAAGGAGACTAAACACAGATACTTGACTTATTTAAAAAAATTATTTAGGTATCACCTTACCCTGTGTGTGTATATCAGTTTGTTTTCTATAGTTTGCAAAGAAAAAAAGAAAAACAAACTCTTTTTTTCGAAATCGAAATATTTTGGTTAATTCTGGTTTTTATTTACTGATAAAGAATATTAATTGCGAAACTATAAAGATTATAAGAACGCATATTTTTAAAAAATTATTTCTATTTTGGAAATCTTAGTATAGGTTTGTTTTATTATTTATTTATTTCTTTACAATTGTATATGACTTATTAATAAAAAACTTAAACTTAAATATTTAAGCAACCATAGGCTTTTTTTTTGCAAACTATTCCATGTGAAGGATGTTGCCCTTAGAAATAGAAACAAGCATTGATTTCTAACAGCATATTTTTAAGTCTTCCATAAAAAAGGAAGTACCAGCATTTGTTCAAAATATTCCAAAAGATAAATAAAAACCCCCAATTTCTCCATTTATTTTTATATTTGTTATGCCTCATTGACGCAAGGCATATTTTTTTGTTAATTTCTTATGAATTCCCGAGAAAAGTCTTTATAATTCTACCACGTTTGCCAATGAAGAATTATTATCTGCGGTGTTAAATAAATAACGCTATGTGTGCTCTGACTTATTTGTTTGTCTAATGTTCGCTCGTATCTTAAATACTGTCAGGTTTATTATTCTAATGTCTGTGTTTAACAATTTCATTTTTTTTTTCGAAACTTTTTTGTTTGTTTCCATTTAATTATATTTTATTTATTTATACAGTTTTATTTCCATAGAGACTCTTTTTTTGCTGTTTTTTTTCTTGACATTTGTTAGACTTGTTAGACTGTGTTTTTTAATGCCGGTTCCACTTGGTTTTACTAAATTTGTCTCAGTTTGTTTTGTTTTTGTTGTTGTTAACGGTGTGTCATAGTAGCGCTTTCAACACTTTAAAGCTTTGCTCCCCGTTGTTCAAGTTCAAGTATATATGTACACATGTATGTATGTATTGTGTCTGTATCGTTCTGTTAAAAACAATTCAAAACATAAATTATTGTTTTTATAATTATTTTTTATATTTTAGAATATTTTTTTTATTTTCGTTTTGTTGTTGTTGTTGTTTTTGTTGTAATACAACTTAAAATTAAAACATAAACAAGTTTTTTTTTTGTTTTTTTTTTTTTATTTGTTTATTAAACTGCGAATTTATTCATGTCTATGACTGTGCGTGTATTTTGCTGTTATTACTGTTCGTTGTTGTTAATTTTTTTTTTCTTTCCAGCCATTGAATCTACAAAAAAAACCTTCAGAAATAAAAACTTTTTCTAGTTTTTGTTAAAATTGAAAATTTTTTTTAAATAATTGCTTTTAGTCACATCGCTATGTACTCATTTGTAAACATACTCACCCCAATTACGACAGTGAAGATCAAAAGTGTTATGGAATATTTTCTGAGATTATAGATTGTGTATGAAGTTCACATATACGTATGTTTTCATTTTGGGTGTTTGTTTAACACATGGTCAGTGTGTTGTTTATTAAATCATGTAGTGTTTCGCAGAGTACACGTTTATGATTTATTATCACTTAGTGATGGATGAAATATAAGGTAAACAGATAAGGTTTGCTTTTAATTTTGAACTAAAAAAAGCAGCATTTGCAGGATGTTTTTGTTTTCTTCTAAAGGGTCCGCCACATAACTTTTTTTTGAAAATGCTTTAAAAAAAACTACTGAATATTTTCTCAAATTTCTTTTTTTTATTTGAAAGTACAATCCTTCCGGTTAATAATGGAAAATAATTTCATTCAAATGGCTGCCTCGGCTGGCCATGCAGTAGCCTACACAATCGTTCCAATTTTTAAGCACATTATCGATTGTGTGCAGCTGTATTTCACCAATGGCTTCACGAATATTGTCCTTTAAAGCGTCAATTGCCTCTGGCTTGTCGGCATAACACTTATCTTTGACGGCACCCCACAAATAATAGTCCAACGGTGTCAAATTGCAGCTCCGAGGTGGCCAAACGACATCAGCTCTGCGGCTGATAATGCGATCTTCAAAAACAGGGCGCAAATCATAGAGTGTAGCTTCGGCTGTGTGGCACGTAGCGCCGTCCTGTTGAAACCAAATGTTGCCAATATCCTAATCTTCAATTTTTGTGAACAAAAATTTGTTCAACATGGCCCGATAACGATCGCCATTGACTATAACGGCCACTCCTTGCTCATTTTCGAAGAAAAATGGCCAAATTATGCCTGTGGACCAAAATCCGCACCAAACAGTGACTCGTTTTGGGTGCGTCGGCTTCTTAATGTATGCGTGCGGGTTTTCTGTGCCCCAAATGCGACAATTTTGTTTGTTTACATACCCGCCAAGATCAAAATGAGCTTCATCTGAAAAGATGATTATTTTTTGCCAAAATCGGCATCTTCTGGTGTAGGCTACTGCATGGCCAGCCGAGGCAGCCATTTGAATGAAAAAACAAGTTATTTGGCTGATCCTATATTTATCGCCTTATGAGCATAGAGCTTCCACAAGACTTGCCTTTCAATGTAAATTCGCTCTTATTTCTTAAAGATTTTTTTTTGATCGATCACGTCTACTTGCGCCTTAAGGATTTCAATCTGAAGTCGTCTATTTTACTAACTACCTAACTTCTCCATGTTTAATTTATTTAAGAATCATTTCTTCTTGGTTAAGCTCCAGATAAGCTTTGTTTATCTTGCATATGACACTTTTTGATACATAACTTTTCTTTATTTCTTCAAGGTAAACAAAAAATGGAGCTCAGGCTCATTGAAGCCTATCCTGTCTATGTCAAATTGATCAAAGTGTTTTTGACATAGCAGACAAAGCTCAACCAAAATGGAACATTCTAATATCATACATTCAAGTCATGAAGATTATTGACAAACTTGAGAAGAACTTGCACAAAATTGCCAGCAGCAGGAAATTCTTTACCACACGAGCTTAAACAGTTTTATGTCACCATTTTTAGAAATTGTAACAACTAGACCATCTTTCCATTCTGAAAGTATCTTGTCGATTGAACAAGAAGAAGATTTTCTGTTAATTGGTGTTAAAACTTCTGCAAAGTAACTCCCTTAACATATTAGCATATTTGTCTTGACCAGATGCTTCGCAATTTTTTACTTTTAAAAAACTAGTCACAATGGCTACTTATACTGTTCTAGTGTTCTGTCGTGGAGAGGCTATCCAAACTGTAGTAGCTTAGAGATCTAGCCACAATTCCAGCTGTTCGCCTGTGGCATTATGTCCGGATTAGTTCCATCATTTGTACCGTGGTACCTCTGGTGGTGTTTCTTCTCATTTAGTAAATTGCTGAAAAAACATCTCGAAGGTTTCCCGTTAGTGGCATCCAATATTGCCTGTGCCATCTAAACAACTTTTCGAAAGCACTAATTATATTATATTTAAACAGCTTCGTTAGATAAAGAAGTCGAAATCTTTTTGATGATTTTCGGTTTGACTCGATCAAGTATTTTATTTGTTCGAAAAAAGAAATGTTTTTATATTTTATAACAAATCTAGTACTCTTCTATATTTAATTTATTTTAAATACTTCTCCACCATAATGCTTTAACACGTTGGCTGCCGCTGCAATTTTCAGAAAACTGGCCGCGCAAGCCAAAATTGACTTTTTGTTCCTTCCCCAGAAGCCATTTATCGATACTAGCACTGATATAATACGATTTAATTCGTAGCTACACAAAAATGGCAGGCTTAATTAGTACGTGATAATTCGTAGTTGGCACCCTAGAAGGGAACACAATCTACGAGTTATCTCGTAGTCGGCAGTCAACGTGTTAATGTCTCCACCATATTCTTGTTTTTGTTTTTTTCGTTTCTAATACTGTGGTTGGGTATTGTTTGCAAATGTTTTTTCTTTTTTTTTCTTATAAAAATTTAATTAAAAAAATTCTTCGTTTATTTAACTTTAATTCACTTATAAAAGAATATGCCTTTTTCGGTTTAAGGTCTTGTGGAGCTTTATTATTTTATCGAAACGCATACTAAACCGTATACAAATAATTTTCGTTTTGTTTTTTGTTTTTATTAACTAACTGACTCACCTAAATTGTAAATATTTTAATTTAAAAAGGTGGGTGGGCAGAGTCATAGTGTGCCAGTATGGATACTAGCAGTACAACTTGATAGTAAAAGATATGAACCTTACCTTCACGGCATATGTGTCTCTTTACAAATTATATTTGTTTTACCGTAGAATTTCGTAAGCTTTGTTTGATTTACAGATCCACTATATAAAACTACCGTTATCTGTATGTTAATTTTACGTTTTTATTCTGTAACTGTTTTTGTATTCAAATGTATGCTAAATTAAGTGGAAAAAACGAAGGAATGCCACAAGATGCTCAAATAGTAGTTGCTTAAAATTTATTTACAAAAAAAAATGAATGAAATTTTGTTGTTTTATCTTTAATTTTAGGTGTAGTTAAAAACAATACGATACATACAATATTTATTATCTTTATGATTACTTTAATTGTGGGAGTAATTCACAATTTCATTTAAAGCAACATCAATCAAACTTTTATTATTTGCCGTGTCTTCAAGTATTGGTGTCCTACAGCGAATAGGTGGTAAAAGTGATAATAATTTAAAAATATTTTGTTTTTCTTTTTTTCTTAACTATTAATTGATTTTTTTTACCAAGAAATGGAGTGTTTTATATAAACAAACTTTAGGCCAGAATACTGTTTTTTGAATCATGTGATAAGATATTCAATTCAGTTACCATTTTAAGAACGCATTTAATTGTGGTGCTTTAGTTTAGAAACTGTTTGAATTAATAGACAAATAATAGACAATCAAAGATGTGTTGTTTAACTGTTTCGAAAATGAATAAAAAGACCTCCAGTTCAATTTCATTAATAATTGCATTTATTTCTGGAATATCATGCTTATTTTTATATCATACTTCTTTGAATCGACAACGGATATGTTTCAAAGGATGATGCAAAGGATAATTTGAATGTCGAAAATTTTCAGAGCTTAGTTTTTTCAATTGTATCACGTGTTTTAATGAATTTAAACTAATAAATATTATTTCTAAATATAATTTAAGAAGAGCTCAAGAGAAGAACAGAAAACTTAAAATAAAAACAAGTGTCGTCAATCTAACGAATTATGATATGCCTGAGTTAAAGATTGTGTTGAAAAATATCAGGGAATACAACTTAACTATGATTTTTTAAGAGCTATAGGAAAATTTAAAAAAAAACACATAAAATTCAGAAAAATGCATGAAATCTTTATTTGAATCGATAGTACGGTCCATATAATTTAATGTTTGAAGATTATTTCATGCAAATGTTGACCACGACTGCGCCTCAAATGGTCCATCCGCTTAGTTCAATTTTGGCATACTCTTTCCCACATTTCGGCCGGTATCTCACGAATAAATGCTTCAATGTTGTCTTCCAATTCGTCAATTGAAGCGGGCTTGTCTGTATAGACATTAGCTTTAACATAGCCTCACAAAAAATAGTCTAAAGGCTTTAAATCGCACGATCTAGGCGGCCAATTGACCGGTCCTGAACGTGAAATAAAATGTTCACCGAACTCGCCTCTCAATAAGTCCATTGTTACGCGTGCTGTGTGGCATCATGTGTTGAAACCACATGTCATGCAAGTCAAGCTCTTGCATTTTGGGCAAAAAAAAAAAGTTGGATATCGTTTCACGGTAGCGTTCACCATTCACAGTTACTTTACTATTCGCAGCATCTTTGAAGAAGTACGGTCCAATGATGCCACCAGCCCATAAACCGCACCAAACTGTGACTTTTTCTGGATGCATTGATAGCTTTTGCAATGCTTCTGGCTGATCTTCACTCCAAAATCCAAAATTCTGCTTATTTACGTATCCATTGAGCCAAAAATAAGCTTCGTCGCTGAACACAATTTTTTGATAAAGAAGTGAATCTTCAGCCAACTTTCCAAGAGCCCATTCACCAAAAATTCTGCATTGCGGTAGGTCGTTCGACTTCAATTCTAGCACCAGCAAGTATTTTGAAAGGCTTCACACCTAAATCCTTCCGCAAAATTTTCCACGTTGTTGAGTAACAGAGGCCCAATTGCTGCGAACGGCGACGAATCGATAATTGATGGTCATCATTAACACTGGCCGATACAGCTGCGATATTTTCTTCAATTCGCACTCTACGTAAGCGTGTTGGTGGTTTAATGCCCAACAATGTAAATTTGTTGCGACATTTAGTCACAATAGCCCGAATAGCCGCTTCAGTGGGTCGATTAAGCTGACCATAAAATGGAAGAAGCACGCGATGAACTTTCTTAACAGAGCTCGGCATTTTGATAATAAAATTCAATGATTTGCAAGCGTTGTTCGTTGTTTGTAAGACGATTCATGGTTAAATTATACACCAAACTGAAGATGTTTGACAGTGAAACAAAACACGAAACGTGCGTGAGCTGTTTAAACCAGTGTTGCCAAAAAGATAATTGCTAAAAAATCACCCGTTACAACCGCATATGGTGAGTTTGTTTACATTTTTGGTGAGAGCGTGTGTGGGTTATTTTAAAATTATTTTTTAAAATAAACGAAACAAACTGAAACAGTAAGCAAAAAAAAAACACAATTATTTGAGAAATATTTTAAAAATTCGTATTTTGGAAGAATACGTCAATATGTCAAAAGGTATCTTTGTGATTTTATTACAAAATATTTTTTTTTTAATTTTTGTATATTTTTTGTAGCTTGCCCTCGTTCCATATAACGATTCTGATGAATCTTCAGTTGATTTAAATGAATTGCAAAATCTAAAAGAATTCGAGGAAGCAACATGTGTTTGAAAAAGAGGCTACAAAAACCCAAAACGAATACCTAAAAGGCTGCAAAAGTTCAAGAAACGAAATACAACGGTTTTTCCAAACTCAAGCTTAAAGAAAAATGTTTCCCAATTCAATGAAAATTCAATTAACAAACTTGCTTTCTGCAATATTCAGAAAAAAATACTTCTAATTTAATGAATCTGAAACCATAAATTGTGAAATAAATTCAATTCCACGATCCACGTGGAACTCTGAAATCATTTCTAAGGGACCTACTAAATTATATGATGATATCTTAAAGATTTCTTCCGCTAAATACAAGGATTTGAAAATGCTTTGTAATAAAAACAAAACTATACTCGTAAAGTATCAACACGAATATTTAAATTTAAAATGGGATAACATGAATAGATCTTCGTCCACTGGACGTAGGTAGTGGGCTTTGCAGAACAGTTAAAGAGGTGAGCCGTGTCGTGTGGGCTACGATGACATGTTGGACAACGGTTCATCGCTACAGGAACAATCCTTTCATATAGCAATTGAAGACGTTTGACAGCCGCACCATTGCAACTGCCTTTCTCTGTTTGATATTGGAGGTGAATGTTCGTTAAGTTATATGATTCTACAGTCGACTGATGCACGATGCGATACGCTTCCGGTACCGATATTCCATCGTCTAATGCTGGTATTAAATTTGAGAAATTCAGTCGATTGCAGTGAGTTAGTGGAAGTGGGAACTAGGAAGTGGCTACTAGCCTACGGCGACTTTAACAACCCTATCTATTTGAGACGATACAAAAGGCCCCTATCAAACTCAATTGAGATCGTAAAAATATTAAATAAAAATGTTCAGAATAAACGACCAGAGAAGAGATTTTGAGAGTTTTACTCCACGCTATATGTACACAAGATTTGACTTTTTCTGGCTGCTATTTGTTAGGTTTTATTTGGAATATTTTAGCCAAATAAGGTAAATTGATTCGTTATGGGTTCGGAAGTATATACTTTACCGAAGGGAGACAGGAGTTGGCTTTTTCTGGCTGCTATTTGTGTTGTTTTATTTAGAATCCTGTAGCTGAATAAGGCAAATTGAACCGTTATGGATTCGGAAG
The DNA here is from genome assembly GCA_958299815.1 of Sarcophaga carnaria. NCBI lineage: Eukaryota > Metazoa > Arthropoda > Insecta > Diptera > Sarcophagidae > Sarcophaga > Sarcophaga carnaria. Next base: position 140,930,384 of record OY283149.1, read on the forward strand.
TCCATATTTAATAAAAGTAGACATGAAAAATATGTAGCTTTGGATGAACATACTTTAGAAGTCGCCGTAGTCTAGTAGGTAGTGTGTTGGCTTATTAGATGTAAAGCCAGGGTTCGAGCCCCAGGCCAGACATCAAAACAAAATACAAAAAGTATTTCTTCGACGACTTCCTCTCAGCAGATTTCTGGCAAAAACTCTGAGAATAAATAAAATTGCCATGGAAAAGTTTATCAAAAAAATAAAATCTGTCGTTCGAAGTCGACTTTAAACTTTAGGTCGCGCCACTCATGTATAAAAATTTAACACACACAACATAAGTGGTGTGAGAAACTAGGTCGTAATCCGTCAATCGTCTAGAAAATACTGTATGTTCTTTCACCTCATCGCAACAGATCCTGTGTATGGAGTTTTCAAAGAGTTCTTAGCATTTAAACATACAGTGAGCGCCGTAAGTGAGTGAACACTTTTGTTCTTAAGTATAAAACAGTTTTGTTCTTAAGTATAAAAAAAGTTCCTTTATCATGAATTGTTGTTTTTGTTTTAACATTTTATAAGTAGTAAATAAACGTTTTTATTTTTGGAAATTTATTCGACTATTTTCATTTACTTTTCTCGCTATCCTAAGAAAATGAATTATTTCAGTGGTGTTTACCCACTTTTGGCGCTGAGTGTATGTGCATTTCAAAATAACCCCTATTCAGCGTAAACATGTATGTGAGGTATGTCTTGATATTGCCTTGAGTGATTTCTCTTTAATCGTGAAAAGCATTTCTGCTTTCATGAGTTTTTTTTATTGCTGTGAACGAAAGGAAGTAGCAGGTAACTACATATGTATATGAGGCTAATGTGGTTAGCATAGCTTCCGTTGTGGTGAATTGATTGAAGTGACTTCAGATCATTCTGGAGCGAAGATCCAATTGCTGTGGGCTAATATGGTGCCTGATATAGGTTTGGATAAAAAAAATTAATCGTAACCAATGCTAGAGACCTTCCAGCTTATGCATGACATGATTTTCATTATTCTATGAAGCCAGTGAAACCAATATTATTATAGTGTGGGAGCCATAAACCCTATTTCCATTTTTAAACGCAGATATGGCATTTTAGCTAGTATTGGAAAAAGTGGCATACATATCTTTACGCAATTTGCTAATTCTAACGCCGCTTAACTATACATATTTTAATCTCTTGACTTGAGTTAACCTTTTGAAAATTTTCTCGTCTAATTTGGGAAAAAATCGTACTCTTTTTATCATTAAAAAGGATAATTTTTTTTTCATGTGTAGGAAATATAGTTCTACCACATCTTGTGGCCTCTTTGGACCTAAATTGGCAAGATTTGTCACGATTTCTTATGGCATGTGTATTATAACCTAAAAAGAGAGGAAGATTTGTCATATTTTTTCCTTTTTTAGAATATGAAATTGGATTTTATAAAGTAAAGTTAATAATTAGATGAAAGAAGGATATTCACTTCCTTCGGCTTCAACTTCAAAACAGACGATTGGTTTTTTTTTCATTTTCAAACATTATTGAGGATAATATTTAAATATCTTATTGTTTAGTCCAACAAAGCTCAGAGTGTGTTTGATGGAAACGGTAGTAGTAGTTTTCCAATTGTATACCGGTATTTTCTTAAGAAAAGTCCTTAGTCGGTTTAGTATGCATTTTATTTAGCAATTACTGCATATACATACATATGTACGATATTGAAATGTAATTCTAATAATTTACATACAGAAATAGCACGATTAAAAAATATTAAAGAAAAAACGTTCAAATGTAATCACGATTTTTTTCATTATGAAATGAAAAACAAAAAAAAAAGAAAAACGTGGAATCAATTGTTATCTAACTGCTGCTGGTTATTCCAAAGGCCAATTTGTTCAATCTGCTCTAAATGGGCATTTGACTTGAGTAATTAATTTCAACAAATAACAAGTTAAACGATACTACATACACCCAGACAATAATAATTAAATTACCACAAATATTTATCGCCAGAAACCTTAAGAATGTTGCGGCGGCATTCGAGTCTTAATTTAGGCATACGAGACAGAATGACTTTAATTTGCCAATTTATTCAGTTTTTTTTTCTTTCTAACTTTGTTCTTCTTAATGATTAACTTAATAAATAATATTGTTGTTGTTGTCTTTTTCTTTTATTTACAGATTCTTTTTTAAAAAATATTTTTTATTATTCATTATTCTTTTTTGTTTTTTTATAAATTTTTTTATTTTGTTTTTGTTTTATTAACGAAATACATATTGTGTGCCTTTAAGTGCTAACGATAAAAAAGAAAAGAAACAAACAAAACAAGCAACAGAAAGGTTTTAATTAAAAAACTAAAACAAAAATAACAAAAAAGAAAAAAAAAATAGAGGAAAACAGAGGAAAAACAAAATAAATAATCAAACAAAATGCAATTTTTTAAAGTCTTAGCCACATTTACATTGTTATCATTACACTCACACAAATGTTTAGTAGAAAGTAATTCAGCACCGGGCGATAGTAACGCTGGCGGTAATCGTTTTAATACCCATCTTAGTGCAGTCGATAGTGGAGGACAACCGCCTACGCCTAGTAATCATCCGAGATATCAGCACATACCAGCCCATCAACAGCAACAGGCTCATCATCAGCAACATCATGGCTATGCAACACATGCAGCGGCAGGTGGTGGTGGCGGCGGTGGCGGAGGTGGAGCTGCCCTGTCAGGCTTTAATACAGCCGGCAGTGGCATACATCATCCCTCGCATGGAGCTGTAGTTGGTAGTGCTCATATATATCATCCAGCTCCGAGCAGTGGTCATGCAGAACATAAAAACACGTATAATTTGTTAAGCGAGGCCATGTCACAGGCTGTTAGCAATGAATTCAGTGAGTATTTCTTCTCTTTAATTAAGAAATAAAGAAAAAATTTAATAAAACTGTTTTTGTTTATTGATTTATAGGTGCTTTGGGCAGCGGTTCGGCGGATGGTGCTTGTCATGCTGATGATCTTGATTGTTATAATGATCAAGATCGCTTGGGCATGGAAGCAATACGTAGTTTGCATCGTCAATTGGATGACGATGATAATGGCAATATTGATTTAAGTGAATCTGATGATGTAAGTTTTTTTTTATTATTTTCTAATTTTTCCTTATTTTTTTTATTGTTATTGTTATTGTTGCTATTATTAATTTTTATTCTTGTTATTGCTTTGCATGTTATTTATAAAAGAATGAATCAAAAAAAGTAATTATTAATACAACAAAAAATAAATGTATCCCCATTTGTAGTTTTTGCGTGAGGAACTTAAATATGATTCGGGCTATGAAAAGCGACAAAAAGCTTTTCATTTCAATGATGACATGCACATATCGGTTAAGGAACTATGGGAGGCCTGGTTAAGATCGGAGGTAAATTCTGTTTGTTTTTTGTTTATGGAATTATTTTAAATGTTTTTGTTTTTGTTTTCTTTTTTGTTACTAGGTTCACAACTGGACCACTGAACAGACAACCGATTGGTTGGCCCAATCTGTACAATTGCCACAATATGTGGATTTGTTCAAACAGCACAAAGTCTCAGGAGCTAGCTTGCCACGGTAAGTATACAAAGCAAAAGCAAAAGAGAAAAATATTTTTCATTAAATCATAGTAAAAAAATATCCTTTAATCGTTTGAATAAGTAGAACAAAATTTAATTGTAATTATAATCTTGATAATGATACTCTGCCATGAAATATACTCTTTCATCGCATTTTAAAAGAATTATTTTCAAATACATTTACTCTCGTTATATAGTCTCTCAATTGTTTGAATTTTTCTTTGTGCTGAACGACTGTACAATTTTAAACTGTGGTTAGCAATAATTTTAAAATAGAAATCAATACACATTTTAAAAATATATTTACATACGTAGCTAGATAGGCATATTTAATAATGACTATCGTCAAATCATCTATCAAAGATAAATATACGTGAATATCTACATTATTAACGGTATTTTAACGTCATTGTAATGTTATGACGTTTTTAAAATTTATCGAAAATCTTACTGTAAAACGTAAAGCAATACAATGAATGTAAAGTTTGCAGAAAAAAATGCTTTTAAGGGTTAGTGATCGTGTTCTAGCTGAGGCAGTTATCCACCAAAAGTGGAACTGCAACATATTATTGCTAAAATGCAAAATCTAGATACTGGTGTTTTGCTTTTACATCGCTTAACATTAAAATTATAAACAAAAACTACAGAAACAAAAGAATGCAGTAAACAAACCTTTTTACAAATTATCGTACTGCTTAATATAACAACAAACACCAGCATAAAAATGATGGTAAACAAGTAAACAAAGATCCACAAAACAACACTACAAGAATAAATGTAAACAAAATACACAAACAACAATAATGAATGTAAACAACAATGTTTACATTTATAGAGATTTCGAGAAGGCAAAGTCACGAACATTCGCCTTCAAGAATATTTATCAGACTGTTTACCCTGTCATATAAAATGCAAGGCAAAACAGGCGAAGTTCAGTCAGTCTTGTGTGAAAACGCGATGCGTTTTAACAAACCTAATCTAGCCTCATATGGCGGAAACCCATTGGCACAATCCAATTCTAAGCCACGTAAACAGAATAATAAAAACTGCTTCTGCACAGACTATGGAATCACTATGACAACGATAGTATGGATTCCAAATAATAGACGCATACTCCAAAATAGGTCTAACAAGTGAAATGTCTTGTTATATAAGGATCAATGAATTCCCTAGCCCATCTTTTCAAAAACCAAGAACAGCCCGAGCCTTGCCAATCATCATACTAATAGGATCCATAAAAGACAGTTTCATATCCAATAATACTCCCAAATCAAGAAATGTAGTCACAGTTTCCAAAAGGCAAGAATCAATCACATAAGTGGACGAAATTACGGCCCCCTTGAGAGAAAACCATGCATTTACATTTTCTCAAGTTAAGATCCATTAAATTAATTCTGCAACAAATTACAAACATATTAATATTTCGCTGAAGAACAGCCTGACCATGATCATCATCAAAAGTATAAAATAATTTAATGTCGTCAGCATACATCAGAATATTACAATCAGAAATAGCACAAGAAAGATCATTAAGAAACAATCATAAAATAATAAAAATTGAAGAGAGTAATCGCGGTTTGAAGATCTCCGTTACAAAGATCTGTCGAATAATTGTCTAGTAATTGTTATTGTTTATGCAAAGGTTGTAAACAGAGGAATAACAAAGAAAAGCAATTGTTGTTGCTTACATCAAGTTGTGAACAGTGGCACACAGAATTGTGCGAATAATAAAGAGTATTAATTAAAACTTAACACAAATATTATTTTTATTTTATTTGCAATCTACGAGCTCATATTTTAAACGTTTTTAAAAGATAAAAACTTAACAATATTTCTATTATTCCTGGAGGAAACAGAGGAGTTTAATAAATTCCTTTCAAGCGATCCTATGCTCGATGTTTGATGTTAGACTTTTCCAAACATAGTTTTGATAGTCACATTGCTCTTGTACTAGATCTTGCATAGTACATAGGACAGTAGCATGCTCCTCATACTTTTACTACAGGCGGCCCTATTAGAGACTACAAAAACATGTTTCATACTGATTCTCTGTCTCAGTCACCGATATGGAGACTGTGGGGCACTCGTTAGCATTTGCCACTCAGTGTTAGCTGATTCTAGTTTAAGGGAAACTTTAGTGATATGTGATGAGGAGGTGAACGTTGTTATTTTTCGTGGAATCTTTTGATATTGACGGGTGTTCTGTAACCACATCTGTGTTTCACTGTTTTTTTCTTTGTGTGCACCCAAAACTAAATTTTAGACCATTACATACACAATTAGTCATAACAACCCTTTAGTCAGGATTACGACCTAGCTTCTCACACCACTTATGTTGTGTGTGTTAATTGTATACATGAGTGGTGGAACCTACAGTTTAAAGTCTACTCCGAATGACAAATTTTTTGAGAAACTTTTTCATGGCAATTTTTGTTTACTCTCGAGAGTTTTTGCCTGAAAACGACTGAGAGGAAGTCACCGAAGAAATATTTTTTCATATTTTCTTTTTTATGTCTGACCTGGGGTTTGAACCCCCTTTTACGTAAGAACACTACCTACTAGACTACGGCAACTATTAAGTTATATTAAGCCTTCCTATAGCTTCTGAAGTCGCCGTGGTCTAGTAGGTAGTGTGTTGGCTTATTAGACGAAAAGCCAGGGTTCCAGCCCCAGGCCAGACATCAAAATAAAATACAAAAAGTATTTTTTCGGCTACTTCCTCTCAGCAGATTTCTGGCAAGAACTCTGAGAATAAATAAAATTGCCATGAAAAGTTTCTTAAAAAAATCTGTCGTTCGGAGTCGACTTTAAACTGTAGGTCCCGCCACTCATGTATAAAATTAACACACACTACATAAGTGGTGTGCGAAACTAGGTCGTAATCCTGACTGAAGGGTTGTAATGATCAATTATGTATGTATGTATAGCTTCTGAACCACACAGCGAAAAAATTCACACAGGACAGTATATATCCGGTAGGGCTTGTCAAAGGACTTTGTTTATTTCTATGTTTCAGGTTTAGCGGGTTGTATTTCAGCTAACGTCTATGTTATCTTTGAATTCAATTCGGCGATATAAACGATTCTATTATTTCTGACTTTTAGCTTTGTTTGAAGGAGTTGTAATCACAGTATTCACAGCATATTTTGCATTCAGAGACTTGTATTTGCACCTCTGTAGCATCTATAAACTTTTATAACGTGATACAAATGCAGTTCAAAATATAAAATCAGTTTGATTATCCATATACAGTGGTGGCCTTATAATTAGAAACGATGTTTCTGGAACAGAGTTCTCTGGAGTGGCGAATCTAAGTTTAATTTGTCCCAATCTGATGGAAAAACGTATGTAAGACGTCCTCCACACAAAGCCTTTGATCCCAGGTACACAGTGAAAACTGTAAAACAAATTAACAAACATGCATGTTGCTAAGTCGTTTCTAATTATACGGCCACCACTGTATAGAGGCTGCTTGATGTTTGACACTTAAGGTTTCCTGTTCATTTAGTTCAGTTGGATCACTCCATTGGAATATAAATTAAGAAGAAATACATTTTAGGCCACATTTTATAACCCGCTGTGTACTCAATTACAATATCAATTAATAAACCAAACGTTTTTTCTCTTCTCAGATTAGCTGTTAATAACATGCATTACGTTAGCAATGTATTGGGTATTAAGGATCCTATACACAAGCAAAAAATTGCCTTAAAGGCCATGGATGTAGTTTTATTTGGCCCACCAAGAGGTATGTTAAATAAATTCCAAAGAGTAAATAAACGATTTAACTTTTAAATACTCCTTTAACAGAGACTGGAACACGCTGGAAAGATTACATCTTAGTTACTTTACTGCTGAGTGCAATAATTGGTTGCTGGTATGCTTATCAGCAAAATAAAAATGCCAAAAGACATTTGAGGCGTATGGCTCAGGATATGGAAGGATTACAAAGGGCTGAGCAAAGTCTACAAGAAATGCAAAAGGTTGGAAGCAATGTAATTTAGAAAGCTTGTGATAGATTTATATTAACTTGTATTACAGGAATTGGAACGTGCACGTTTGGAACAAGAAAATGTTGCTACCGAAAAAATGGACTTGGAGCGACGTCTCAAAGAAGTACCCACCCTAACATCTTCCAATTCTGATCTTGAAGTTCAGCAATTGAAGAAAGAAATTGAAATGTTACGCACCGAATTGTCACGGGCCGAAATTGAACTTGTCGATAACTGTTGGGCACCACCGCCCCAGCTTCAGTCGTGGCTGCAGTACACTTATGAATTGGAAAGTAAAAATCATTTAAAGAAACGCATATCAGCAGAGAAACAATTACAATCGGCTAGAGAAGCTTGTGAAAAATTACGCAAAAAGCGATCAAGTCTAGTTGGTGCTTTCGTTTCGACACACGGCAAAAGTATTGATGATGTGGATCGTTCTATTGTCGAGGCTCGTAATTCGTTGAGTGAGGTAACCAATGAATTGCAGGAACGTCTACACCGGTGGAAACAAATTGAACAGTGCTTGGGCATGAATATTGTCAACAATAATGGTTTGCCGTATTTGGAAAGTGTTTTGTATGGTCGTAATGGCGGTGGTAGCACTTCGTCCATTAAGAGTTCAAGAGGTGAGTTCTTTTTTTCATGCAGTTGTTATAGTTTTTTATTATTGCTAGTTATCTGGATTAAGAAAGAATTAAAATTATTTATTATTTCTGTTTTAGGTCGCATGACAAGCAGTTCCGATGACTTGGACGATGAATCTGTTCAAGGTAAGCTAAATTTTGAAAACTTTTCCTTGTTAGCCACCGAGTAATGAAATGCTAAGGAACTCAATGAAAATGTATTAAAGAAAACAAAAAAAAAAACAAAAAATCGAAATTTATTCTTATTTAAAAAGAAAATCTCTTAACTAAACGCGTTACCATGATCAAAATTATAAAATCCGAAAAACATTTTCTTTAACTATAAGAATCAAGCATACACCTAAGCCCAGTTGTTTCATAAAGAAAAACATAAAAAAGAAGAATCTTTCAAATTACAAAAGAATGCTGTGTCTGTCATATTTCCGTTTCTACTTTTTTTTATTATTTACATAAACTATACGTAATTACTATAAATATTAAGTGCAATATTATTCTTTAGTTTGTATTTTAATTTAAAGAGAAACAAAAAAATATTTGCATTTTACTTACTTATGTTAGCATTTTAATTGAATTTTTCTTAAGAACTTTTGTTTGTTTCCACGTTCTTTTTTTATTATTATTATTATTTTGTTTTTGTTAGTCCCTCCCTCCCCTCAATTATTATTGTTAACTTGTATCCAAGACATCCCAAACATAAATTATAAAAAACACAAGCGTAATAATGTCTTATTGTATTTAAAAAGTTATTTCAACAATTTGTATGACTTTTTACGTTTACGTTTACTTTACCTTTACTTTACTTTATTATTACTTTTATGTTTAAAATTTGGCATCTTTTAAATAAAACTGTTTTAATTTATATACGAAATATCTATAAATTTTTATTTTTTCTTTTCCCCTTATTATTGTTATAATTTTTTTTTTAGTTTTGTACATATGTTTTGTATTCACAATTCAATTCTTTCTACCTTCTTCTCCTGTTTACGTTTGTTGATATGCTTTAATCCTTTCCGGTGCTTTTAAATTTAAATAATTTGTTTACAATTCTTATCTTTTTATCGTATGGCTTTTAATTTTTGTTGTTTTATTACAGCATTAAATGTACATATACTAGTTTAGTAGTGTTTTTTGTTATTCTTTTCTATTTTTTTTTGTAGTAGTAGTGGGCATATAAATTTGAGGATGTAATATTATGCTTAAAAAGGGGTTATTGTTGTTAAGTTTTGTAATAAAAGCAATTTGCAATTAAGATCTACTTACCATTAGGCTTTCTTATATTCTAATAAAGGTTCCAATTAAAATGAATAATCTAAGAAATTCGTTGCAAGGCTATTATTGTCAAATATTACTTCCGTTTTGTTCGCTGATGTTACTCTAAATCTGCATCTGTAAGTCGCCGTAGTCTAGTAGATAGCGGGTGTAGCCCAACAAGGGTGATTTTTTAAGAGCTATAGGAAAATTTTTCAAAAAAAAAACATAAAATTCAGAAAAATGCACGAAATCTTTATTTGAATCGATAGTACGGTCCATATAATTTAATGTTTGAAGATTATTTCATGCAAATGTTGACCGCGACTGCGCCTCAAATGGTCCATCCGCTTAGTCCAATTTTGGCATACTCTTTCCAACATTTCGGCCGGTATCTCACGAATAAATGTTTCAATGTTGTCTTCCAATGTGTCAATTGAAGCGGGCTTGTCTGTATAAACATGAGCTTTAACATAGCCCCACAAAAAATAGTCTAAAGGCGTTAAATCGCACGATCTAGGCGGCCAATTGACCGGTCCTGAACGTGACATAAAATGTTCACCGAACTCGCCTCTCAATAATTCCATTGTTACGTGTGCTGTGTTGTATGTGGCACCGTCTTGTTGAAACCACATGTCATGCAAGTCAAGCTCTTGCATTTTAGGCACAAAAAAAGTTGGATATCATCTCACGGTAGCGCTCACCATTCACAGTTACGTTACGATTCGCAGCATCTTTGAAGAAGTGCAGCCCAATGATGCCACCAGCCCATAAACCGCACCAAACTGTGACTTTTTCTGGATGCATTAGTAGCTTTTGCAATGTTTCTGGCTGATCTTCACTCTAAAATCGACAATTCTGCTTATTTACGTATCCATTGAGCCAAAAATGTGCTTCGTCGCTGAACACAATTTTTCGATAAAGAAGTGGCTCTCGGCCAACTTTCCAAGAGCCTATTCACCAAAAATTCTGCGTTGCGGTAATTCGTTCGTCTTCAATTCTTGCACCAGCTGTATTTTGAAAGGCTTCACACTTCACACAATTGCAGCGAACGGCGACGAATCGATAATTGATGGTCAGTCATCATTAACACTGGCCGATACAGCTGCGATATTTTCTTCAGTTCGCACTCTTCGTAAGCGTGTTGGTGGTTTAATGTCCAGCAATGTAAATTTGGTGCGAAATTTAGTCACAACAGCCCGAATAGCCGCTTCAGTGGGTCGATTAAACTGACCATAAAATGGAAGAAGTGCGCGACGAACTTTCTTAACAGAGCACGCATTTTGATAATAAAATTCAATGATTTGCAAGCTTTGTTCGTTTGTAAGACGATTCATGGTTAAATTATAAACCAAACTGAAGATGTTTTACACTGAAACAAACCACGAAACGTGCGTGAGCTGTTTAAACCAGTGTTGCCAAAAAGATAATAGCTAAAAAATCATCCTCTCAGCAGATTTCTGGCAAAAATTCTGAGAATGAATAAAAGTGCTATGAAAAGTTTCTCAAAAAATCTGTCGTTCGGAGTCAATTTTAACTGTAGGTCCCGCCACTCATTTATAAAACTAACATTCACAACATAAATGGTGTGAGAAACTAGGTCGTAATCCTGAATGAACGGTTGTAATGATCAATTATGTATGTATGTAGTCTTTGAATCGGTTTTATCGGTTTTGAAGAACACCGAAATAATAAAAAAAATAAAAGTTCAACAACTGTGCTAGGTTAAAAAAGAGCCATTATTGACCTGTTTCCAAAGCTTAAATAAAAAATTCTTGATTACAAATAATGCTGTCTTCACCCCTCTACTTTTGATCAATTATTTTAAATATAAAAAATATATTTTAGCCAAAATTTAGAATAAATCCATGAGATATCACACCACCAGATCGAAAATATTTGGTTTTAAAGGGGTTCCTATTTAAAGTTTTGGTTTGTTTGAATTAACAATTTATTAATCGTTGCCGACCTTCTTTGCATTCAGTCTACTTCAGTTCAAAAATTAAGATTTTCTGAAGTGAACTGTTCTAGATTCTCTTAAAGTAACTAAAGTGTATATTCCAATATATACATAACTATAACTGTATATTCCAATTTCATTATCATCAAAATCACATAGATTAGCGCGTCTATAATTAAATATAAAGGTTGTCAATAAAAAATGATGCTTAACTTTTGAATACAATTTCTTTATATTAACACCGGAACGGGTTACATACACCGTGTTTATAACAAATTCATTCCAAAGACAATTAAGAAGCAATAAACTTTGTAAGTATCGTTTCCCTATAAAACGACCAGTAAATCTTCCCGTATACTTCAATATTTCCAAAGAAAAATTGGTTTTAAATAAAAAATACTTGATTTTTTTTTCTTAATCTTTGATTTTCCTTTTTTGTAAATTGAAATTCGCAACTCAAAATAATGAACATTATAAAGACGTATGATCGCTAAACGGGACAGACATATAGCCAAAATCCCCCGGTATATGAAAGGTAAGACCCGCTTCATTTTTCTTTTTTTTTTAAGCTCTGTATTGTTTTTTGTAAATAACTTCATTAACAAAATTTGTCTGTCTATTATAATTTGTCTGTTTAATTTTTCTCCTTTTTTTTGTTATTAATTTCGTGGCATGATGGTTGTTTGCAAGTTTGTTTTTTTAAATAACATATACGGTTCTTTAATTTTTTTGTTTTGTTATTTTCATTAATATTTTTTCTGGTTATTGAAAATTCAAACTCCCTTTCATTATTTTCCCAACATATTTTCATCATTCAAGTAGCTTTTCTAGTACCACTACTGCAACTCAACTTTTGTCTTGTGTTTTATTCTTTTTCTCCCGTCATATTCTCTGTATGCTCGTATGTACATTTTTAATGCTGTAATAACAAACAACACATACATACATATTTATAAAGCAATAAATAATACAATCGATAACGCTTTCTCCAATAACCATAACATTTTAATCGATTTGAAAAGAAAATTTAAAGATGTGCCATACTCATGCAATTTATTTTTAATCATTACTCGTTAATATAATTTTAAATTAGAAAAGTTTTATTAATTATTAAATATACATATATTTCCATATAAAATTGTGGTCTAAGAAATTGGATGAATAATTATGAATCGGATCCTGCAAGTTCATTGGCATTTACATATCACTGAGAGATTGCCTTATTTGTATAACGAACAACTCATCTTCTTGCTATTGACTGCCACAGGTCTAGGGGTGTCCGTTAATACTGTTAATACAAGCATTAATCGCGTGCGTCTGGAATATGCTGAGCACAATGCTAATGATAATAATATTCTTATGAATACTTCGAACATCGTTCCATACAATATGACTTTTCCTTTTCATTTAATAGATTCAAAGCATTTTTATTATCGATTCGTTCTCTATTCTACTGACTGTCCAATATTTATATGAAGATTGTTGCGCTAATCATTTTCTATGAGGATGTTTCGACAGCCATTATTTCATAGACTGTGTTGAACAAAGTGATGTCTTTTAAGTTGCTACATTCTTAACGTTCAGAACGTTAATTATATTGATTTGCCTAGAAAAGTTTGAATTTTATCTCCTCCTGGTGACTTATTCCGTTGTAACTGGATACTAATTTTGAAATTTTTTCTTAACGTAGCTATAGTCATCAACAAAAAATCTATTGATGTCGATATCCAATAATATCGATAAATATCGAAGAGATAAAATTCTTAATTGTTTGGAAATAAAAGAAGTTTTCTCCCGACAAAAAAAAAAAAACAATTCGATTATTTTTGGACATATCATCGTAGAACTGATATAAAATTTATTGAATTTAAATATTTTCAAATTAATATTTTCGCAACTTGTATCAATAATAGAATACTAAAGGGTCCGCCAAATAACTTTTTTTTTGAAAATGCTTAAAAAAAAAACTACTGAATATTTTCTCAAATTTCTTTTTTTTTATTTGAAAGTACAATCCTTCCGTTTAATAATGGAAAATAATTTCATTCAAATGGCTGCCCGGCTGGCCATGCAGTAGTCTACACGATCGGGCCAATTTTTAAGCACATTATCGATTGTGTGCAGCTGTATTTCACCAATGGCTTCACGAATATTGTCCTTTAAAGTGTCAATTGTCCAGAGACAATCTGGCTTGTCGGCGTAACACTTATCTTTGATGGCACCCCACAAATAATAGTCCAACGGTGTTAAATCGCAGCTCCGAGGTGGCCAAACGACATCAGCTCTGAGGCTGATAATGCGATCTTCAAAAACAGGGCGCAAAAATTCGAGTGCAGCTTCGGCTGTGTGGCACGTAGCCCCGTCCTGTTGAAACCAAATGTTGCCAATATCCTCCTCTTCAATTTTTGTGAACAAAAATTCGTTCAACATGGCCCGATAACGATCGCCATTGACTGTAACGGCCACTCCTTGCTTATTTTCGAAGAAAAATGGCCCAATTATGCCTTTGGACCAAAATCCGAACCAAACTGTGACTCGTTTTGGGTGCTTCGGCTTTTCAATGTATGCCTGCGGGTTTTCTGTGCCCCAAATGCGACAATTTTATTTGTTTACATACCCGCCAAGATCAAAATAAGCTTCATCTGAAAAGATGATTTTTTTTTGCCAAAATCGGCATCTTCTGTAAGTCGATCGCAGGCCCACCTAGCGAAGCGAAAACGCATTGGATGGCCCATATTTGTTCAGCGGAAGGATAAAACTAATTAGCTGTCAAATCAGACATGAGCTAAGTGTTACCATTCACGAAATAAGCATTAGTTGAAAAAAAAAAACGGTAGATGGCGGACCCATTATATTGATATACCCATTATATGAAACCTTTCAATAAGCAAAGATCATAAATCTCTTTAACAAATCGTATCTCTAACCATAGCATCAAGATTCTTTCATATCACATTCATTAAATTGCTCACACAATACTTGAATTGTTATCAAAAATTTATTTTTCCATGAAATGAAATGAAAGATTTAGACGATTAAAGGAAAAAAGAAATTTTTTGTATTTTACCAGGTCTTATCGATGGCTATAGTCGTAATTCTGGCCTAAGTGGTTCAACCATATTGAATAGTAGTGGCAATACATTGCGTGAGGATTCATCGGGTAGTGAGGATAATCTTGAATCGCAATCGGTGCAATTTTATTTGGGCAATGCACCAACCACACCCATACACAATACGTCAAGTGCTATGCAAACACCAGCCATAACGCCACGGACACCCATACAACCATCCTTTGAACAACTACACAATCATGTAACGAATCATAATCATACTACGAGTAGTGGTCATGCTAATGTCAATGATGCAACAAAGACGGCAACAACAACAGCAACTGTAATTACCGGTTCTTCATCTTCGTCAGCGGCGGCAGCAATGCCAGCAACTGCACATGCTAGTAACAGTGACAGGTATTTTAATTTGTTTTTGAGATATTCTAATTATTCTAGTGATGGTGTTTAGTTTAGTTAACTATAATTAATAATAATACTAAGTTAGTGTAAGTATTTAAGCATTTTAGTCATCTTTAACCCTTCCATTCCATTCCATTTCATTTAATTTTTTTTTTATTTAAACCTCCTTACTACTATCTCGTCTATAAATTTATCAAATATTTTAGTGCTACACATGACTCGAATCGTCATAGTCCTTCGGTGTCATCGGAACGTTCGGATCGTTCCATACCAGTGCCACCGCGTACTAAAAAGCATGCCCATTCAAATTCTATATCGTCAAATGCTTCAACGGCAACTGCTGCAACATCGACAACAACAATACATAGCGTTGCATCAATACCTCCACCGCCACCACCAGGTGGCCCAATAGGCCGTGCACCATTACCTCCACCTCGTAAAGCGAATCATAGGTTTGTTTTCGATTGTTTTTCCCCTCCCTCTTTAAAACTCTTACTAAACCTTACTAAATGAAGACATTTTCGTCGATAATCCCTTGTTTTTGTTGTAATTTCCATTGTTGACGTTGTTGTTATTATATTATTTGATAATTAATACGTAATGCTGTCTTACTTACTAACCTTTGACGTAAATTTTGAATTTAAAGCATGAATATAGTTTGTTAACTGGGGAATTGGTAAAAAAAATATTACAACAAGGGTGTACTAAATGAAGCGAGTGCCAATTAGAATTGCTAAATTTGTCCAGCGGAGCAAATATTACGTGATTGTGGAGTTCTTAATGAATTTATACGGAAGTATATTGCTACAAGGTCTATCGTTGAAGGTCATAGCATCTGGCGTAATACTCAGACCCAAGGAATTAACAATCAAGGAACACAATAAAAAGTAGCAGAATTGATCCTCAGCCCTAATTATTTTTGCATCAAGCACAAGATTCCACTACTCATTACAAATTGGCAACATCTTTTGGATCTCCCACTCTGCTACAGGCCCAGAATTTCGAGTCCATAGGATTTCAACCTAATTTTTATCGATCAACTATAACTGCAGACCATTCAGCTTGTAACCTATTCTTGTACTGCTCGTGGGATTTGTTAAGTTTCTTAAGAAATTGGATATTATTGTATAAGAATTCGATATTCGAAGGAAAATTTCTCTCATACATGCATATACAGTGTTGGAAAAAATAATAGAAACGCATCAAAAAACGTTGAAAACATCCCTATATCATTAGGGACCCGCAACCCTGTTTGACTGTCTTTTTTGTGCATTTTGGATCAAACTCTTTATTGGCAGGGCGACGTACAAAACATTTTCCGTCTGATGGAGCACTTTGTTCCAATTTTTCCGACTTTGGTCTTATCTGGCAAATTGTAACCTTTTTTGTATATTTTTATTTTACTTAAAAGAGGTGCTGACCTTGGACTTCGAGCCTGTTTCTTATAGAACTGCTTGTTACTGGAGCATCTAGTATATTTTTAAGCCCATTAGATGACACAAAAAAATTTTTTTTTGGTATGACCTACTAGAATTTGATCAAAACGCGTGGTTTCGATATTTTTTGTATAGTGAATCACTTAAATACTTTATGTTTAGAACACTTCATTATGTGGGCTATTTTTCCAAGTGATAAGCCATCAGATTTTAACTTAAGGATATTATTTCTTTCAGCATCAGTGGTATGAACACCTCGACCCATTTTTTAAAAGATTTAAAACACACTCAACACGAAAATTTTTGCAATTGGTCCAAAAAAAGTTAATTTAACTCAATTTTTACCACTTCTAAATATTTCATATAAAAAGTTTATTTATTTTAAATTTAAACACGGTTTTAGAAAAACGTTTCTCTGAATTTTTCCATCTAAATTACGTATTTTCTTACTTTTTCCTGAAAACTAATAAATTAAAAAAGAAGAAAGCAATAAAGAAAGCAAATAATAAAATCCCGTTACATTAGCAAGAATTTGACAGTTATTTCCAACTACAGGGTGTTTTTTATAGAGGTATAGAACTTTAAGTTGGCATTACTTTTCAAGATGGCGACCGATTTAACAGCTGTCAAGTGATTTATTCTCAGTTTGGTTTTTCAATTCATCATGAATAGACTCACGCCTGAACAACGCTTGCAAATAGTGCAATTTTATTTCGAAAATAATGGTTCTGTGCGGAAAACGTATCGAGCACTACGTCCATGGAACGTTTTCGCACCACGTTGACTCTTATTGATAACTCGCATCCCCAGAGACGCTGTACAGTGCGTACAGAAGAAGCTATTGCTGCTGTAGAGCGTAGCATTGAGGAAGACCCGAATGAGTCCATCCGCCATCGAGCACAGGAATTGGATCTGTGTCCATCCACTTTATGGAAGATTTTGCGGAAGGATCTTGGTTCGCGTGCAAGATTTGAAGCCAAACGATCATCAAGTACGGCGTAGATTCGTCGAATGGGCCCAAAACGAGATTACCATTGTTCCCGATTTTCATAAGCGAATTTTGTTTAGCGATGAAGCGCACTTCTGGTTGAATGGCTACGTCAACAAACAAAACTGACGCATTTGGAGTGAAGGTAATCCTCAAGTGTATGTGGAAACACCGTTACATCCAGAAAAACTGACTGTTTGGTGCGCTTTATGGGCTGGTGGAATCATTGGTCCGTACTTTTTCAAAAACGATGGTGGCCAGAACGTTACAATCAATGGTGATCGGTATAGAGCCATGATTACTAACTTTTTCATTCCTGAATTGAATAACCATGATGTCCAGGAGATGTGGTTTCAACAAGACGGCGCAACATGTCACACAGCTCGTGCCGCAATAGATTTATTGAAAGACACGTTTGGTGACCGCCTAATTTCACGTTTTGGACCTGTGAATTGGCCTCCAAGATCTTGTGATTTAACACCGCTAGACTACTTTCTGTGGGGCTATGTAAAGTCATTGGTCTATGCGGTAAAGCCACAAACGCTTGACCATTTGGAAGACAACATTCGCCGTATTATTGCCGATATACGGCCACAAATGTTGGAAAAAGTCATCGAATATTGGACGTCCAGATTGGACTACATCCGCGCCAGCCGTGGCGGTCATATGCCAGAAATCATATTTAAAATGTAATGCCACAAGATTATCTTTCGGATAAATAAAATTCATGTCAATCGAATACTCCATCGTTGTTTTATTGCAACTTAAAGTTCAATACCTCTATAAAAAACACCCTTTATAAAAGTTTATAACGAAAGAGTATACAATATTTTAATGATGAACTAGTAATCGTTTCTATTATTTTTTTCCAACACTGTATGTATGTAAGCACACACACACATACACACACATATATATATATATACATACATATATATATAATGTATAATCTTGACGATCCTGCATGGCTATATTCCAGTTTTCGAATTATTTCGTTATTCGAATGCTTCAACTTTTTAAAGGTTTTTTTCACAACAACCCCACCCCTATTTTGTTAAACCTGGTTACTGTGTTTTCTAATATTGAATTTATCTTTTTTTTTTTTTTGTTTCCAATTTTACAATTTCAGAAGCCAAAAACAAAGTACTTCTACATCTACTACTACTACTACTACTACTACTACATAAATTTCTACCACTACTACTAGTACTACTATTATTACGTGTGCGACTACTACCACATTTAAAATAATAGACTTGATAATTACTACCACTACTTCTATAATAATAATAACAGTACTCTTCTACTCTACTCTGCTCTACTCTTTACCTATTGTATTATATTATAATATAAAAAAAAAGATAATTTTTCAATATAATTTGTCTATATAAAGAAGAAGAAAAATTGCTATAAGAAAATGATCCTTAAAAATTGTTTTTTATTTTCGATTTATTATGTCTGGTGTATTGTATGCGTGTGTATGTGTGAGAGAGATTGTTTTCGATATACAATATTTATTCACAAATTTCTATTTTTATTAACAAAACTATAAGCGGACATAGAGCCAAAGTGTATTTATTTTATTAGGGACACATTGATATTAAATTTATTTTATAAAAATTAAAAACAAATTTTTCTTCATCAAATAAAATTATTTTTAAAATGTATTTTCAATGCACGCATAATCTTATTTGCAGAAGTAAACATTAGTTTTCGTATTTATTAATTGCTTGACATCTAAATGGCATGAAAAGTTGTTTCTAATACTAATCGTTGAATTTGCTTAGGTTTACTATGCTAAACATGCTTTTTTTTAGAATTTGCCACAGGAACTCAATTCGATGTGGAGCATGTCCAATGCAATATACATCATTATTTGAAAAAATACTGTTTACCATCGCATACATACATAATTGGTCAATACAACCCTTCAGTCAGGATTACGACTTAGTTTCTCACACCACTTATGTTGTGTGTGTTAATTTTATACATGAGTGGCGGGACCTACAGTTTAAAGTCGACTCCGAACGACAGATTTTTGAGAAACTTTTCATGGCAATTTTATTTACTCTCAGAGTTTTTTGGCCAGAAATCTGCTGAGAGGAAATCGCCGAAGAAATACTTTTTTGCATTTTATTTTGATGTCTTGCCTGGGGCTCGAACCCTGGCTTTTCGTCTAATAAGCCAACACACTGCCTACTAGACCACGGCGACTCCACTGTTTACCATACGTAGCAGATTTCTTTCATAGTTAATTACATACATACATACATACATAATTGGTCATTACCATCTCTTAGTCCGTATTACGACCCAGCTCCTCACACTACTTATGTTGTGTGTGTTAATTTTTACACATGAGTGGCGGGACCTACAGTTTAAAGTCGACTCCGAACGACAGATTTTTGAGAAACTTTTCATGGCAATTTTATTTACTTTTAGAGTTTTTTGGCCAGAAATCTGCTGAGAGGAAATCGCCGAAGAAATACTTTTTGTATTTTATTTTGATAACTGGCCTGGGGCTCGAACCCTGGCTTTTCGTCTAATAAGCCAACACACTACCTACTAGACCACGGCGACTCCACTGTTTGCCATACGTAGTAGATTTATTTCATAGTTAAGTACATACATACATATTTGGTCATTACCATCCCTTAGTCCGTATTACGACTTAGCTCCTCACACCACTTATGTTGTGTGTGTTATTTTTTATACATGAGTGGCGAGACCTACAGTTAAAGTTCACTCCGAACGACAGGTTTTTTGAGAAACTTTTCATGGCAATTTTTCTGCTGATAGGAAGTTGCCGAAAAAATATTTTATAAATACCGTGGCCTCACGTCTGATAAGCCAACACACTATCTACTAGA
The DNA here is from genome assembly GCA_958299815.1 of Sarcophaga carnaria. NCBI lineage: Eukaryota > Metazoa > Arthropoda > Insecta > Diptera > Sarcophagidae > Sarcophaga > Sarcophaga carnaria. The sequence goes on from OY283149.1 coordinate 140,950,588, forward strand.
CTACGGCGACAAACACCTTCTTGTCCCATTTTTACTGAATTTTGCCACCGAAATTGTTTTCGATTCGAATGCTTTTAAAATACTGCACACAGAATTCTCTTCTCATTTCTCTGCAATCTGACAGTACACATGTCCCACGTTCCCACGACATTCGGATCTACGCTCCGGAACGACCCGACCTCACATCGACTAAGGATTGTCAACCCAGCGAAAGCTGTATTAACCAACCTTGCTGTTGTATTATTACTTTGCGACTTCTATCACAACTTGAGACTCATATTAACCTCCAAAATTTTTCTACCGTTTTTTTAGCAATCTTTTCTCTTCTAATCCCATCTAAACTTTTGTAAATGACAGTAAAATTTTGTTTTTTATATTTCACTTGACAAGAGAAGAAGAACTTTAACGATAGCAAAGTAAATATGAATATGGATATGAAATCATTCTTATATTCCGAATGGCATGTTGTTAGTTTATAGCTTTTATAGAACACCAGAATTGGAATACAACTGTCATGTCTTTAAAAGTAATTCAAAACGTATTTTATGTTTTCTTAACCTGGTGCAAATAAAAAAGGGGATTACTGTAGCGCCACTGTTTCACTTTAATTACGTTATCGGAACTACAACGAAATTAAATAGACGACGAGAAAATATATTTCAGAGAAAATATATTTCATGGTCGTTTGTTGGTAAATGGATGGTACATGGATACATATGTATGTGGGTGGTACTGCCTTCCTTTAGAAAATTTTCATATCTCTTATAATATAAAAAGATTCAAATCCCATCTCTATACAAACTACATCCACTATTAATTCCCATACAATGCTGTGCATAAGTGAAGCTGTGTAATAGATTCAGATGTCCATAAAGTGGTGTATGAAGAAATCATTCTTTAATGGATTTGCTTTTAGTGTACTTCACATATAGTTTTGTTCATAATTCAATAAAACAAAATCTTTAAAATACCCGAGTCACGTAAGCAATAATTACGTCTTATTGCTGTTACTTTCATGTACAATTTGCTTTAACTTCACTACCATTTAACCATACTGCCAACACTAACTTAAACTTTAATAAATCACTTACAATTCAGTAAAACTAATCCCAGTTTAAACTAAAAAATATTTGAAAAACTAATAATAACAATTTACTTTGAATTTTCTTCTCTTTCCACAGTCCGCTATTAAGGTCCCAAAGTTCCGATTTAATGGCCGCTAAAGATCTTTACAACTATTTGGGTAGACAACAGCCATTGCAAGTTTTTAATAAAAATCTAAACAATACTAATGGAGCCTTAGCGCAGGCCACTAGTAGTGCAGCGGCGAAATCAAAACAAATGGTTAAACAACACAGTACAGCCAGCCAGCAATCTACCTCGTCAGCATCGTCGGTACAGTCGGCACCTGATCAACTGGGCAAACAACAATCGCCTTCACGCCAATCGACTGCGTCACTGGAAAGACAACTTATGAATCAATATCATCAGCAACATTATACAGCGGCTTGCATACAAACAACAACAAAAGATAACCTTTTAACCACATCAGCTACTGCCCTACAAACATTAGGGCAATTAAAAACAGAAGATCATCATCCTGCTGGAGGCTTTCTAAAGGACTCGAATAAAACAAACGATTCATATCACAGTGATACACAGCTGCATGTTAGTGGTGATACACAAACAGACAATTTACCAGCTTCGCCGTCTACAACTTTGAAAAAACGTAAGAAAGGTTTACGTTTTGGTTTTGGTAGTAAAAAATCTCATAGTAATACTAATGTTAGCGGTCAGGAGGCTACAAAAACGACAAAATCAAAATAGAATCAAGAAAGAAAGAAAGAAAAAAGAAACTGAAAATGGTTGCCTTTCTTCCCTTAAAGAAAGAAAAACAGAAGAAGATGAAGAAGAAGTTAAGCAGGGGTCTTTAATTTTTAATAACTCCTCGAGCCAATTACTTAATACGACTCCTTTTTTAAAAGTCTTCCATTTTCGAAAGTAACACAATAAAAATACAAATAAAAGGAAAATTATTTTAAGAAACATAAAGACACAATAGAGACTTAAGGCACCTAATAAGCAATAAAACAAACAAACTAACCTTGTGAGGTTTTCAACAACCAACTATAATAGTTAAAAACTATATTTAACAATAAAATGAATGAAAGTAATTGATAGATATTATTTATTAGTGCCTTTTTTCATAATAAATATCTGAGACTTTAGGGCAGAAGTTATATAGTTTCGTACTTACTTTGATTTAAAGTTGGAAAAACATGTTGGAAGAAATAATTGTTATTTTAAAACTTTTCTAAACCTTTTTAATGCTATTTTGCTTTTCTATTAAAAGTGTTGTACCTTTGCTAAGTTAATCTTATATTCACATACATTTTATTCTTCTTCCAACAACCTGATATCCTCTCTATTATTACAGAAAACAGCAGAAAAATGTGTTTTTTTATTTTAATTAAAATTCTGTAATTAAGAAGTTAATATATACATACATATATACTGCTACACGCTTACAAATTCGTTTACAACATTGACTATATAACTTCCTGCCCTTTTTAAATCTTATACGAAAACTTTTTTTTTAATTTTTTTAAATTAAAAATAAAACTTATGTTCCAATTACTTAATATTATTCTATCCCATCATAAAGTTCTAATTACCACTAATTGTACTTATTTTAATTATAATTGTATGTATTTACATGCTTTATTTTATAAACTTTTTATTACAACACCCCACCTTTATGATCCATGACCCTTAATGTCATTATTACTATTTCTATACAAGAATCTGCAACAAAAGACATTGCAACACCACTTACACACCTACACACACCCACTCTATATATTGTAATTATTAATATTATTTATTATTATTTGTATCACCCTCTTCCATGATGGTCGTCTTAATCTTTTTTATATTTCTTATATTTTATTCAAAGCGCTGTGTAATTAATTTTTTTTATAGTTTTTTTTTTAATTGAACAATTTTTTTTGGGTCCATTTGATATTAAAAAAGTAAAAAAAACATTTTTTTTAGTACGTATTATTGATTTAATAAAAAACGATTTTAGATCCATAAAGCAAAACACATATACAATGAGGTTGTTTTTCTTTACATGTGCATAAGACCATAACAATTAGAAAAAATTTTAGTTTTATTAAATATAATTCATCAGCCAGTATCTAATCACTTATGCTGCTTCATGGTCAGCTTCTAAACATAGAAGTACGCATATGGGACTCCAATTATTTACTGAAACTAAGATTCGAAAAATCGGAGGGTTTTCTATTGTAGTCGCCGTAGTCTAGTAGGTAGTCGGACCCCGTAACCCCTCGGTTCAAATCCCAGGTCAGTAATACCCCAGGAAAACGAAATATGAAAAATAGGTTCTGGCAAAACCCTGATAAAAATTGCCATGAAAAGTTACTCAAAACATCTGCTGTTCGGAATCGGCTTTAAACTGTAGATCTCGTCACTCTCGTATAAAATTAACACACACAACATACATATGGGGTGTGAGAATCTAGGTCGTGATACCGAATGAAAGGTTGTTATGACCGATTATTTATGTAAGATTCGAATATTCAATGTCAACTCCGTACTGCTGTAATGAAACAAGGCATGGACCCCCCGCGCTCAAGATAACCGTTACGAGCCAATCTTTTCTAAAAATAATACTCTACAAAATGATAGCTATGGCATGAACATTCTGATCGAGGGTTATTTTGAAAAGATCGAAAACTTGGCTTTAATTAAGGCAATTCTAGTTTCAAAAAATTTATTATCCATTTTTCCTAAAAAATTTAATAATTATTTTAAATCTAAGCGGTTATCTTAGCTATCGATAACACAACACTTTATTGACTCATTTCTAATTCTATTCCGATTCGTCTGGCAACACTAATGTGTTCTACTCTCAGCTGACGTCTTATCTTTTTGTTTACTTTACGTCAACATTCTTTTACCAGCAACAACAATACACAACGGGCAGAAGAAGAAATTTCTTAAGATCTCTTGTATACCAAGAATGTTTGTTAAGTCAGCATCACCGTCCATTATTTTCTATTGATACGTGACCGTGTTTAAGCTTAAACCACAATACCGTTTGAGTAGCACAGCTTTTGAATGACGGTGCCACTGATAATCAACAATAGAAAGCCCAACAGCAGTAGTAACACCATAACCATGAATGGGCGCAGCATTAAAATTCATCGAGTGCCGGCCACTATAGCAGCCATTGTTGTTTTGTGTTTCCTTTTCTATGTATTTAGTGGTACCGAAGAAAAACGTCCCGCCATGTATGGCATGTTAAGAAATCAAAATAAGGTGAATATGCGTAAATTGTTAATTGGCGCCATACAGGCCGCCCAGCGTGGTGGCATGGAAATTTTGGAGGTGGCCAAGTCAAGAGAGCTGAAGGAGAAGAGTAAAGGCAAAACGGATGAGGGTGCCAATGATCCCTTTACCGATGCTGATGGTCGTTCACACTGTGTTATGAAACAGGGTTTGCATCGCATCTTTCCACGTGTCACTATTTTCTCGGAAGAGGATAAGGAAAGTTGTGCCGAAGCGAATACATTTGATTTGGATCCGACTGTTCTACACGAAACTGCTGAAATACCAGATTTATTAGTGAATATAAAAGATGTTACGGTGTGGATAGATCCTTTGGATGCAACACAAGAATTTACAGGTGAGTTATTATGTTTTTGAAGATGAGGGGCTTGTATTGGATGGTTTACAATTAAGGAGGGCATCGAGGTTATGAAAAGAGCCATACGAAATGTGTACAGCTTGCGTAATCTACATTTGCGAGACTGTAAGGAGGCTGTTGCAGAATTTATTGTAAAAGGCAGTCGCCGGTTAACGTGGATTTTTACGCCGTCCGATGTCGTGAGGAAATGTCGGACATTTTTACAGAGGATGATGGATGATGGGACTTCCACTCTACATCAGCGCAGGTAGCAATAAATGCCGTCATTTGACTGAATGGCCACACACGTAAGGCATATCTCCCCTATTGGGGGAGCCCTTACGCTACAGTTTTTTGTCCTCAATCGGGCGGCTAATTCAAGTACTGACACAAAAGTGTGCTGCGGTAAAAATACAAATAAAATTGGCATATTAAGCCAGCGAGGCTTGTTCATGGAGCAGACAGAATGACTTTTGTGCGGCGATAACTAATATGAATACCCTTTCATCTCTGTGGGAGTTTCTCAACGGGGTCATGATTATTAGAGTATTATGCCCCAGCAAATAGGTGTCTCATCACAAAATTTCGAAATTTTTATTGCTTTAATTCTACTAAAGTAACGAATAAATAATTTACTTCCCTTGTTTTTTGCAGAACAACTTTATGAATACGTCACCACAATGGTGTGTGTTGCTGTCCAGGGTAAACCTGTCATTGGTGTAATACACAGTCCTTTTATAGGACAAACCGCCTGGGCTTGGGTTGATCATTCAATGTCAGAATATCTATCATCCATTCACCCAGATACGCCCACTATTGAACATCCCATTATTACAGTATCACGTTCTCATGCTGGCGATGTTAAGGACTTGACACGTGCTGTATTTGGAGAAGATTCAAATATACTAACAGCTGCTGGTGCTGGCTATAAAGTTTTACAAGTGGTAGCTAATAATGCCACAGCTTATTTGCATTCAACGAAAATTAAAAAATGGGACATTTGTGCTGGTGATGCTATACTTAGGGCTTTAGGCGGTACAATGACAACTTTAGATGATGAATTAATTGATTATGGGCCCGATGAATCGCCTGTAAATGCACGAGGGCTTTTGGCCACCATTGTTAAACATGATGAATACATTGATAAATTAATGGCATATCGTAATACACACAATATGAGTAAAAATCATAGATAGTATCGAAATAAAACAGGACAGTAATCTCAAGTACTATAATTTAATTTAGCTGAACAACTTTAAATTTAAAGAAATTATACGATATTTTAAGGCTTTAAAAACCACTTTAAACAATTCACGAATTTAATAATAAATTCAATCCGTAAGAAATTAAATTAAATTAAACATATAAACAAAGAATATTACAACAACCCGTGTTTTGAAAGTTAAATAACAAACGAACATATTTCTTTAAAGGTGGGTATTCTTTTTCTTAGCAAATATAAGTAGAATAGTTTGATAGCAATCAACACATGTTTTATTCAATTATTAATTATTTATTAACGTTTATTTATTATACTTTCTGTTTATTTAGTTCATTCCAAAATATGGTAAACTATTGCCTGCCTTTCATTATTCAAGAATTTAAAAATCAATCAAGAACATTCAAATTTCAAGAACAATCATATTAACATTCAAGCCATTATCATAAAGTAAGTAATATTTTTTGCTATTTTTGTTCTTATTTTTCTCTTCTCCTCTTTACCTTTCTTTTGTTGCCATTATTTATAAACATTTTTTTTTTGAAAAACCTGTTCTTGTAAACTCCACTTTAAGGGTCATGAACTTTAATAACTATTTGAATATCATAATCAGTCAATATGTTTGTAAACAATAAGACGCATATGTATATTGATGGTAGAAATAAAAGCAAGAACATGGGTTTAGAATTTGTTAAAAGCATAGGAGAAAGAGAGAATTTAACACGAACTAAAATAATTTATACATATATAAGTTATAAGTTTACATACATACATACATAATTGGCCATTACAACCCTTCAGTCAGGATTACGGCCTAGCTTCTCACACCACTCATGTTGTGTGCGTTAATTTTATACGTGAGTGGCGGGACCTACAGTTTAACGTCGACTCCGAACGACAGAATTTTGAGAAACTTTTTCATGGCAGTTTATCTTACTCTCAGAGTTTTTTTTGCCAGAAATCTGCTGAGAGGAAGTCGCCGAAGAAATATTTTTTTTTCATATTTCATTTTTGATGTCTGACCTGGGATGCGAACCCGGGCTTTACGAATAGTAAGCCAACACACTACCTACTACACCACGGCGACTTCCAGAATACAAGTTTATTAAGCTTAAATTTTAACGTAATTATGGTTGAAGTTATGGTCATTTATAATGCGGCCAGGTAGCTATTGTATAACGTGGCTGTTATGACTTCTGCTGTAATAAGCGGTTAATGTATTGAGGGCGGTGTTTTTATCTACCTTGTTATGAATTTCTATTTTAATACATGGTTTTAGGGCTCTTGATCTTAGTCGCATACTTACATACATTATTCGTCATTACAACCCTTCAGTCAGGACTACTACCTATCTTCTCACACCACTTGTGCTGTGTGCTCTAATTTTTATACAAGAGAGGCGGTACCTATACTTTAAAGTCGATTGCGAGAAAGTTTTCATGGCAATTTATTTTACTCTCAGAGTTTTTACCACAAATCTGCTAAGAGGAAGTCGCCGAAGAAATATTTTTTCATATTTCGTTTGGTTTGAAATGTCTGACCTTGGGCCTAACGTCTAATAAGCCAATACACTGCCTACTAGACAACGGCGAAATTTATTTAGCCTGTGGATCAAAACTTAATTTTGCTGTATAGTTAAGATTAACAAAACCAACCAATTATTTAAATTGCTCTTTTTTAATTGTATACATATTGTTACGTTTTTACCTTTTAAAACCGTTTAAAATATGAGCTCGTAGATTGCAAATGAAATAAAAATAAACTTGAGTTTAGTTTTAATTAAAATTCTTTATTATTCGCACAATTCTGTGTGCCACTGTTCACAACTTTATGTAAACAACATCAACTGCTTTGTTTGTTATTCCCCTGTTTTGCATAAACAACAGCAATTACTAGATAATTGTTCGACAGATCATTGTAACGGAGATCTTCAAATCACGATTACTCTCTTTAAACACACCGCGTCTTCACACAAGACTGACTGAACTTCACTGACTCACTCGCCTGCTTTGCCTTGCCTTTTATTTGGCGGGGTAAACAGTCTGATTAATGTTCTTGAAGGCGAATATTCGTGGCTTCGCCTTCTCTACATCCCTACAAATGTAAACATCGTTGTTTCATTCTTGTTGTTTGTGCATTTTGTTTACATTTATTCCTATGGTGTTTGTTGTTGTATTTTTGTTTACTTGTTTAGCATTTTAATGTTAAGTGACGTAAAAGCAAAACACCAGTAGCTAGATTTTTCATTTTCGTAACAATATATTAAGACAGTTATTTAATGTTTTCAAACGACGATAACAAAATGTTAAAATAGGTTGTATTATTATCAACTTTTTTTTATAAAAGAATCAAAAAAAGTCTTCGTAATTATATTATGAAAACATATTAAATAAGTTTTTTAAACATACGGTTACACAGATAATTATATGTACCCCCCTAAAAATCTTTTTTTAAATGATAATATATGGACAAGTCAACTGATTTTTGCGCCAAATTTTTTGTTTTCTGTCACAGTCGAACAAATTATATTTGTTCTCATCACTAAATATTACATTCGCCCAAAAAGCAGTTGACTTGTCCATATACTATTGGGCAAATTCCAATCGTGGCTTTTTTCTCGGCACTCGGCTGCGGAAACCGTTCTTTCTTAAAACACTTCGAACTGTTTCGGAATGCACAATAACATTGTGATCACTTTCCGAGGTATTTCGTATTTCTACGGCTGTAGTCCTAGGATTTTTATTCACAATACCTTTTATATACCGGGCTACCCTTGGAGAAATTTTATATGAAATATGCATACGTCGTACGTATAATTTTCTGTGGTGCCATATTGGTTTAAAGCAAACTGCAGACATGCAAATTCATAGATTTTGGGAATCTTTTTTCTTTATTTAAGAAAATGGTTGACGTCATAAACGCAGTTTGCAATGTAATATAATTGGTAATGCCTCATGTTCATAATTACATGGGAATGCTTTTCAGTGCGCATTATATGTCAATTTCGTGCATGGTTTTTATTTGTGATTCTTTGTAAATATTTACATTTATTAGCGGCAAAAATTTGGTGGTTGAAATGGCAGATTTGTGGTAATTTAATTTTTTTTACTGTAAGTACAAATGTGATTCAACATTTAATTTTTACGTATAATTATCTGTGCGACTGTAAGTTTTCGTAAATTGTCCGAATAGTGTTAGCTTCAGTTTTATGTAGGATAAGAACAAAAGAAGATGATCTTTTCACCTGGTAATATAAATCTAAAACCTCAGAATTTTTCTCTCTGATAATTGCAAAAATATAACTAAGGAGCTATGTATCTGAATTTAAGCCAGTACTGTTTGAATTCTAAGGACACCAAAATGTAGCTTTTAGCGCATTAAAGAAACTCTTACGAAATCCGTTGAATGGATATTTTTTATGATTGCTACTGTTTGATTGTGTTCTGAATTCTGTCGATCATAAATCTAAATAAGCAGTCATGTTTTTTACATATTGAGTTAGATATTGAAGATGCCCTGCTAAGTGCTTTGTAAATGGCTTGCGTATCAATTGGGAGAACTCTGTGGCGAATGTCTTTACCAAGTAAAATAAATAAAACCCCTGGATTCTAATTGAGGAAAATTATGATGCCAGCTTCATTGTGCTGCTAGCCTTGAATATATTGCTTCAAAAGTAAGATATTATGTTCCACTTCTATGCTTACAAGCAGTCGAATGTAGTGTTTGTGATGCAATATTAATTTACTTTAGACCTCAATACCAATGGTACGGGTTTTATTTCTGATTGGCGAATGTTTATAGTTAAATTAGAAGGACATTACAAAAAAGTTAAAAATTCTATTCGACTACATATTTGATATCTTGAGCACAAGGAAATACTTTTGGAAATTTAATATACGAACACCCTGGGTTGACTTCAGGGCTATATGAAGTATTGGCTATATAATATCATGCTATGGCTCCTCATGGAAGTTCAAAAAATCCTTTCCAAAATGGAGAAGTTTAGAAAAATTGTGCAGTACGCATCATTAAGGACTCCGATCAGATTTGTACTAATGGCTCCAAATTTTCGGAATCGTGCATAAGAATACCACTACAGTGTCTTCCTGACGACAATACAGGTTACGGTGAGAATTATTATTATCTTCGGAAAGGTATTAATTACCATACGTTCTGATGGCCAGGAAGCTATATATAGCGAGATAGCAGAACGATACGGCATACAACGATGTTTCACGTAACTGTAGATTGGTTGAACTGGCTAGGTGTGGCACAACCTTTTAACTCTCCGTCTATATATATGTAGCTGTGGCTGATCTCGCAACGAGATAGCGGTATGACAGGGGACACAACGATGTGTCAGGTAACTGTAGAACGGATGAACTGGCCAAGTGTGGCATAACCTTTTAACTTTCCAATGAAATTCTCTACTTTGAAACCCCTTTAAAGGCCTGCGATTACAGATTCCTACAATGCCAGATGACTGTTTTCGGATACGGTTAGAACGGAGTAGAAAAGCTGGACAAAGATGCAAAGAGGGTGAACGGAAAGTCTGATTAAACTCCAAAGGAGTACGTAATGTGTGGTCATTGGAGCACTAATGCAAAAAGCGCTTGTTTTGAACACTTGGCAAATGTCTTCTGCAAGGGTTTTTTTTTTTTTTTTTTTTCACGCCGAGAAGGGGTAAATGTACCTAACCGCACCATAGAGGAAGTCGTCACATCCTCCGTGTGTGGGGCCCTCACCCACTAAATCCCCCCCTCGTCTCATGGACTTGTTGTGCCCACTCCGGAACTACGGTGGTATTACTTCGGAGTGGAGTCCCTTTGGCTCTTTGGCCCCTGCATGTTCATATCCGCGTCCGGATTGCGTGTTGAAAGTTGAAGAGACATCTAAGTGTCTCCACTATTTCCTCCTTTCCTCCAGATCCTTGCTTCGAATTTCGCTTGACACGTGTGCCAGTTTCATCTATTCCGGCGTGCCCACATGTTCTGCAGCCTCAAGGTCCCTCTTCTTCAGTTTTAGAATCCTCTCCATGTAATTCGCTACTGAGTCCAATTTTCTCTACTCGCGATCATAACCCCGACAATGTTACCGGCCGTGATCGTCCCAACTATCGACGTCAGTGCAGAGCGATAGCTCTGCCAGCATGCACACTCGAAAACGGTGTGCTCTGCGTCATCAATTATCTCCCCTTCCTCGTAAAGACAGTAAGGGGAGGCGATCTTTCCCATTCTGTGCAGATATTTCCTAAAATATCCGTGACCCGATAACATCTGTGTAACGTAGTAATTTATCTCTCCAAATTTCCGACCAATCCATGGCCTTATGTCCGGAATAAGTCTCGCCGTCCATCTTCCTCTATCCTCCTCGTTCCATCGTTGTTGCCATTTTGAAATGGTGTTTTCACTGAAACGAGCGGTTATGTGACTTCCAGCCGATTTCGCCTTATAGATCTCCATCCGCTCCGCTGCCAGCAGATAATACACGCTATCACCACTACGGCTGGAGCGGATACCGTACGATATGCCGACGCGATACGCAATGCAGCCGTTCTCTGTACCGCTACCAATGCGTTTGTCCGCTTCTTAACATTCAGTGTTTCGGCCCAAATTTCGCTCCCATAAAGCATAATGCTGTTTCCAACCTCCATCATCCAACCTCGCCGGTAGCGGTCCTCCAATGTTCGCCATTAATCTGTTGAGCTGTCCAACGATCTTCTCGGCCTTGTTAGCCGAGTACTGAATCTGATACGAAAATGTTAGTCTGGTATCCAGCCTTATTCCCAGGTATTTCACCGAGCTCTTGGTCCTAATTACTCCGTCTCCTATACTCATGTCCACCTGCAAGGGGATATGACGACCAGTGATCAGCAGTAATTCCGTTTTATGCATGGCCAGATCCAGGCCGTGGGCATCCAGCCATGTTTTCGTTCTAAGCATGACACGTCTCAGTTTTCGTTGTGCCTCTTCCGTGTTCCTGGCCGTGATAACAGCTGCAATATCATCTGCGTATCCAACCAAACAAGTTCCCTCTGGCATATCCTCTCTCAGAATTCCATCGTAGTTGACGTTCCATAGGTCGGGGCCGAGTATAGATCCCTGTGCCGCTCCTGATGTTATATGTTTCACCCTTGGGCCTCTGCAAGGGTTGTAGAGATGAGGAAGAGTAGGAATTTATTTTTTACCTTTTGGACATTGCTAGCACAATGTTGGAGGAGGAAAATACACACAATAGATGCTGTTAAGGGACGGTCAGTGGTAGACGTTAGTTACCCATTCGCTTCATCAGAAGCTGTGAACGGTTCATAGATTACATGAAAATGTAAAACCGTGGTAATATGGTACAGTAAACCTTATGTGGTTTAAGTATGCCTATCTACCTTCTTTGGGAAGACAGTCACCTCTATCTATGTATCTACCATGCAAAAGAATACATATGTATCAACTTCTTTTATTTTTTTTGTGTAATTTATTTATTTTATTTAATTTGTTTTTTAACATTAAATACCAGACAGATAAAATACAAAATTTAATAAATATGTGTTGCGTTTAAGTTACATACATATATTTGAATACAATATTGAGTAATTATAATATTTAAAAAAAATTAAAACAAAAAAAATATACAATAACGAAATACAATAAAAGCAAAGAAGACAAAGAAGTTGTTGTTGTTGATTGATCTTGTTTGATAAACAAATAATACACGTACTTTTTTTCATTTATTTATTTAAATTTTAATTTTTTTTATATGTTGTGGTTGTTGTTGTTGTTTATATATGACTTTTTTTTATATATAATATATATAGTATATAAAGTAGGAGTAAATACAAATACAATTGAAATAGACTTATTAACAAAATACAAATAAAAAATAAAAGAAATTAATATTTCATTAAAAAAAAAAAGAAAAACATCTTAAGTACTAAAGATATGTGTATTGAGTATCTCTTTTTCTTTTTCTTTTTTTTTTTGTAAATATACATACACGTGAATAATAATATAAAAAAAAATATTGTAATTAATCTAGTTTTGTTAGTTTTTTTGTTTTCTTTACAAATTTGATAAGAAAACTGAAAACTGATAAAAAGGAAAGGAAAAGGAAATATTTTTTTTATTTATGTACAGTGTTGCCAAAAGTATTGTGTAGTTGGAGGAATAGTTGTTGTTGTTATTGTTTTTATAAACAGTGTGTGTTGTTGTTGTTGTTGTTTGTAGATGATGTTAAAGAGTTACATAAACGAAATGGGGGGCGGATGCTTGTTTGTTTGTTGGAGGTGTTTGATTACTTTTATTTTTTAATTTTTATAAATTTTTTTTTTAATTTCTTTTGTAGTTTTTTTTTTCATAACAAAGCGGTCATTTTTCATTTTCATTTGTTGTTGTTGCTGTTGTTTTTCCTATTTTGTAACTGTTCTTTTGTTCTTTTTCAAATCACGACTCTCTTTGTTTACTTAACCCAATGGATTGTTGGTATCGAAAGTAATCTTTGGTACAAAACCATTTTCTCCCTCTACACTATAAGCGACGGTCATTAGTCTGCCATCGGGTAACCAAACGGAATACTGACCAGATACCTGTGGGAATTAAAGAAGACCATGAAATATTTCATTTCCATTGTATTGTATTAAAATCAAACTTACTTTGCCTTGTGCATCACCGGCTTCGTTTTTATTGAAAAATAATTCCTTTTCGGGATCTTTCACCTCATATTGGTACTCATACTGTGGGGAAATTTTGAAAGAAAAAACAATTTTTTTTAATATTAATTTCACGTTTCTTTTTGTTTCTTAAATATTAAAAAGGTTATGCAATACATCGGAGTTTATTTGTTTAAATATTTTCGGCTATAAAAGTGATGTGAAAGACTTAAGACTACTGAAATAGAAAGTGACTATCATTTCAAAGATTCAGATACATATTTAATACATGCATGAAACCCCAATTTATTGGCGTAAGACATTCTGAAACTTTTGAGAGCATCCTACGATTGACAGAAATAATATTTCATTATTGTTTGAAATGTCTTTTATTCTGCATTTTTGTAAGGTCAATGATTTCAGACGAATGACAATTGGTATGAAAGAACTCAACAGTAATTGAGTGTCTTTCATAAAAATGATCGATCGCTTGATATTGCTTGTCTTACGAAAACCGAAGTTTACTTCACATATATTTAATAATGTAATGTGCAAGGATCTGCTAATATTTTGATAGGAATCTTAAAATAAAGCCACAGAGTTTCACGAAATAATGGCAAATAAGTGATTGTGATAGCTATCGTAGTAAAGAAATAATTATTAACGAATATCGAGAATAGTAATGTTCGTGGTGTTGCTGTTATAAAGTACAAGCAGATTTAGAATATGAATAGTGATCTGATTGCTGATTTTTATAAGACGAAATTGAAAATCAAACACCTGGTGCTTGACCCGAAACATCAGAAGATTATAAACATTTCATAAAAAATTCTTGAAGTATGTTAGGTTAGGTTAGAGGACGTGTACTTGTCAATTAAGACAAGTACAGTACCCGGAGGTCGAATTGACCCATTGTACAACGTCCTAGTTTCTCACACCACTTATGTTGTGTGTGTTAATTTTATACATGAGTGGTGGGATCTACAGTTTAAAGTCGACTCCAAACGACAGATTTTTGAGAAACTTTTTTTCATGGCAATTTTATTTACTCTCAGAGTTTTTGCCAGAAATCTGCTGAGAGGATGTCGCCGAGGAAATACTTTTTGTATTTTGTCTTGATGTCTGGCATGGGGCTCGAACCGTGGCTTTGCATCTTATAAGCCAACACACTACCAACTAGACTACGGCGACTTCAATTCTTGAAGTAAATTCTTCATAACATCTGGTCGAATTGAGTTGCGAATGCTTAATTACTTTCGATGGCGAACTGAGAATCTCTAGACAAGCGGTCGATTGGTAGAAGAGGCCATAGAGATCCTAACAGGCAGTACTTGCTCCTCGGCAAAGAGCAAATGCTCATCTTGTAATATCATCTGGACTAAGATAATTTTAAATTCTTTCCATTTCTAAAGAAAATAAAAAAAATCTGGTCAGTTGTAGGTAATTGTTTCCATTTGACTGGTCAATTGGTGATAGTAGAGTTTAAAATTAATAACTCCCTTAAGTTAGCACCCCATATTAAGTGATTCCCTTCCAATCCCATCAATTTTCTGGCTTATCGCCTCCCATCGCGCGCCACTGTTCTTCTTCTCCAGCTTATTGAAATTCAGTGGAGTTTGTTTCTTATATGAATTCGCCGTAGTGTAGGAGGTAGTGCGTTGGCTTATTAGACGTAAAGCCAGGGTTCGAGCCAGACATCAAGACAAAATACAAAAAGTATTTCTTTGACGGCTTCCTCTCAGCAGATTTCTGGCAAAAACTCTGAGAGTAAATAAAATTGCCATGAAAAAGTTTGTCAAAAATCTGTCGTTCGGAGTCGACTTTAAACTGTAGGTCCCACCACTCATGTATAAAAATTAACACACACAACATAAGTGGTGTGAGAAACTAGGACGTTGTACAATGGGTCAACTCGACCTCCAAGTACTGTACTTGTCTTAATTGACAAGTACATCCTCTAACCTAACCTAACCTTACATACTTTAAATAGAAAAAAGTGTCTCTATATATTCAAATAAGTATGCCTTTTCTATTAGAAAAGATAAATAGCCATTAATTCTTAAACTACTACCAATCATTTTATATTTGCGATGCACTTTAAAGGCTAGGCTAACAGGCTAGATGTTACAATATTCTATCGATGATATGCTTTAATATGCATTCATAATTTATTTAATAAGACAATAATTAATAATTAATTGAATAATTAACACAGTCGTAGTTACAATCCCCCTTAATTAATTATAAATTGAAATATAAAAAAATAGCAAAATATAATAACAGTAAATTGAGTTGTAAAAGTGCGAGTATGTACAACGTATACGGGTATTATAAATCATTTTATACCGTAAATAATAAATATTATTCAAGTACAGTACTTAACAGTAAATAATAATATATTTACCGCTTGTTAGGGAAAGGTTAAATGTCAAAATAATTACAATGTTTTTTTTTTATTATTAATTATCGTTGTTTTAATATTTTTAAAAAGTAAATTTACATTTATTTTCAATGCATAAATTTTAGCAGAAGCTGCTCAAAATGTGCATGTTTGTTAACAACAATTTGAAAAAATTATTGTTAGTTTTCTTTTTTTATTTTTGTTGTAATGTGGAAAGTCATTTAATAATTTTTTGTTTTATTTTATTATACAAATTTAAATTTAAAAGTTTACAACGAATATTTACTTTTTTTATTATTATTATTATTGTTATTGTTATTCTAAACATTGCTCATTAATATTTATGAAAGAGAGAAAAACCATATTTTTATTGAAAAAAATTTTGTTAATTTATTTCAATTTTGTTATTTAATGAAAAATGTTAAAAATAATTGACATTGACGTTAATAATACCCGTAAGTTAGATGTTGCAACCACAACCACAGCCTTAACAGAAATTGCTTTTCAAATAGTGGCCAATGGCATTTTTAAAGAAGAAGAATTATCATATAATAGGAGACAAGGTTGGTTATTTAATCAAATCGAACTATTAACACTGTATTCAATATAAAACAAATTCTAGAGTTCTATCGAAACAGGCATGTTACCACTTTACCTCATGATGGATTGGGTAACGCCTCATACAATAAATTACAGAAAAAAAATAGATTTTTAATTCGCCCAGTTAATAAAAGATACGGTCACCTCACAGTATGTAAATCAATACCCAGTTTAAAGTAGCAACGTTAAATAAAGTTCATTGCACTGTATAAGGCGTGGTAAAAACACCCACTATTTCTCCAATGGCTGGATTTAATAGTCATGATAAGATTTCATATGTAAAAAAAACTTTTTGATCAGTTTTGTGATCACTTAAGCCAATATTGTCAAAAGTGGTCTTCAGTTGCTACAAGATAATGCAAACATACATACATAATTGGTGATTACAACCCTTCAGTCAGGATTACGGCCTAGCTTCTCACACCACTTATGTTGTGTGTGTTAATTATATACATGAGTGGTGGGACCTACAGTTTAAAGTCGACTCCGAACGACAGATTTTTGACAAACTTTTTCATGGCAATTTTATTTGCTCTCAGAATTTTTGTCAGAAATCTGCTGAGAGAAAGTCGCCGAAGAAATACTTTTTGTATTTTGTTTTGATGCCTGGCCTGGAGCTCGAACCCTGGCTTTACGTCTAATAAGCCAACACACTACCTACTAGACTACGGCGACTTCTAAAGTATGTTCATCCAAAGCTACATATTTTTCATCTCTACTTTTAGTAAAATATGGACTTCCGAATCCATAACGGTTCAATTTGCCTTATTCAGCTACAGTATTCTAAATAAAATAACACAAATAGCAGCCAGAAAAAGCCAACTCCTGACTCCTTTCGGTAAAGTATATACTTCCGAACCCATAACGAATCAATTTATCTTATTTGGCTTAAATATTCCGAATAAAATCTAACAAATAGCAGCCAGAAAAAGTCAAATCTTGTGTACATATAGCGTGGAGTAAAACTTTTAACCCACAAAATCTTTTCTCTGGTCGTTTATTCCGAACATTTTTTTCTCAATTTATTTACGATCTCAATTGAGTTTGATAGGGGCCTTTTGTATCGTCTCAAATACATACTTTTATGAGCTGGCAGATAGGGTCGTTAAAGTCACCGTAGGCTAGTATCCACGAAACCGTGGTTCAAATCCCATCCCAGACATTTCGAACAAAACGAAAAATAAAAAAAGAAAAATATTTCTTACGGCGACTTTCTCTCATCAGGTTTCGAGCCAAAATTCTGGGAGTAAATGGAATTGCCATGAAAAGTTTCTCAAAAATTTGTCGTTTGGAGTCAAATTGTATGTTCCGCCACCCATCGGTAAAATTAACACAGAAGATAGGTCGTAATCGTGACTAATTAAGTAAGTCGCCGTAGTCTAGTAGATATTGTGTTGGCTTATTAGACGTAAAGCCAGGATTCGAGCCCCAGGACAGACATCAAAGAAAAAATATAAAAAGTACTTCTTCGGCGACTTCTGGAAAAAACTCTGAGAGTAAATAAAATTTGCCATGAAAAAGTTTCTCAAAAATCTGTCGTTCGGAGTCGACTTTAAAACTGTAGGTCTCGCTACTCATGTATAAAATTAACACACACAATATAAGTGGTGTGAGAAACTAGGTCGTAATCCTGACTGAAGGGTTGTAATGTTACGCAGCGTTGTTCAATTCAGTGTATTAACTTGCCTGTGTTAAGAACAAAGTAGAGATATTGAGGTATTGTTGCTGATAGAACAATACTAAGCGATTAAAAATAAGGTTGTTGTAAAAGTAGGTTCCATCCTTTAAATTATAATCGCAGTTCGGATTTCAAAATACATTCTACTTCTATCGATTATATCGACGCCTCCATTCTATAACGTTCTAAGTGTACTTAGAACGTTTTTAATATTCTTGCATTTTTAAATTCTACATTCTGTAACTTAAATACTGTCAAAATTTGGTTAAGATGCGCCGATCCGTTCCGAAGCATATCGCGTGAAAACTTTGAGAGCTCATAACTCAAAACACAATTTTTCGACTTAGAATGTTATAGAACGGAGGCGTCGATATATTCTTCACTTATAGCCTATTCGTTTGCATATCTATTGGTCTTCTATGAGCACAATAAATGCCTTCATTGAAGCTTTACTTAGAAAATAGCATGCAGCCTTCAAATACCTTCACAAATGCCTAACTTTATGTATATTTTCCAAAATTTCGAAGTCATTTATTGTAAAGGACAAATTCGCTTTTGATAAAGTAATTCCACATTCATTGAATATGTACATGAAAAGTACGCAAATACCGACGGCATTTAATTTATTCAGAATGTAGCAGGATAACTGCTTTTCGAATTTGAAAAATTAAACAAGCAACTAAAAAAATTCGAAAATAATTACGAAAAATTGTATTCAAAGGGAATATTCAAAGGGAATACAATTTTTCGAAATTATTTTCGAATTCTTTTTAATTCTTTAATTTTAATTGTATTCCCTTTGAATACATTTTTTCGAAATTATTTTCGAATTCTTTTTAATTGCGTGTTTAATATCTCTTATTCCCTTTGAATACAATTTTTCCTTCATTAATGAAATCAAATCGATTCTTATGGTCTAGAACAAATTGAAATCAAAAAGAATAAAACTTTCGAATATTTTATTCCGAACTTTTCGGCAATTTTCCAAATTCAATTCTTATATCGGAAAGTGAGAAATTTTAAATCTTTTTCGGGAAATTCATTTTATATTCAATTGAAGCAAAGTTAATGAAATGCTCCTGGAACGAAGGCGTGTGTTTTAATTTCGTGTGTTTCTAGACGAAATTTTTATTTCCCCGTAGAATGTAGAATAAGATCGTACGTTTTTTATGCATAGCTTTTGCATTTAAATTCAGAAAAAATTTATTTTTTTCTCCAAGGACGCTTTAAAAGCTGAAGAACGAATGGAATTGTAATTTTATGGGAACCAAAAAAAATTCAAAAACATCGATAACGAATCCTTCCTTTGAATTTAAAAATTTTTCAATTTTCAATACGTTTAAAAACATTTGATGATATCGTCTCCGTTAGAAAAATTTGTTTACAAAAATTTTATGGGAACCAAAAAAATTCTAAAACATCGATAACGAATCCTTCCTTTGTCTTTCAAAATTTTTCAAATTTCAATACGTTTAAAAACATTTGATGATATCGTCTCCGTTAGAAAAATTTGTTTAAAAAAATTTTTTTTTTGGGTGTAAAACTCAGAAAAGTTAATATTACCGGTTCAGGTTGTTCAGGAGCTTGAGGTCGGGCATATGCCACAATAATATACACACACAATATAACCGCCACAAATTTCCAAGATAAAGCCGACATTTTAATTCTTATTTTTTTCTTTGTTTACTTTTTATCGATTAATTTTTCCAAATTATCGTTAACTTTTTTGATTTCCGTTTTTTCTTGTGTTTATTGTATACACAAATAGTCCTACCGATCGATGGTGATGGAACACAAAGAAGAGATCTTTTTTCACCGTTTAGTTGTCAAACGCTTTAAGTATTTAACTGAAATCAATTGTTTGCTACAGAAGTCTTTTATATGAATTCTGAGTCAAGAGTCGAGTCGAGTCGTCTCTGGTTTTGTAAATCGCATCATCGTATACGTAGCACAAGCACATCACAACACATTACATCGCATCGCATCGCATCGCATAGCATCGCATGGCATCGCATTGTACCGCATAGCATCAGGCAAGAGTAGTAACGTATTCAGTGTAACGTATACCTTGCCATAGGTCAAAGGTATTTTTTATTTAAAGTTTTTCTGCTGTTGTTGTTGTTGTTGTTGTTGTTGTTGTAGTTTTTAAATGCAAAGCCAATCGCAACTGAAATGCTGCTGCTTACTCACAGCGGTAATGGTGACGATGATAATGATGATGATACCCCAGAGTAGTATTGCAGTACCAGTACTAACAGTGTATGAACGACTTTAAGGTGGCAGGCAGGCGGTTTGGCTGGCTGACAGGCAGTCAGTCAGTCATTTATTCATTCATTCATTCATTCATTTAGTTTTAACGACATCAAGACATTTAAAAGCCTGCAGTTAGAAGACATACAGCAGCACACAAAGATATTGCCACAGTCACCGTGACACAGTGTTGTCAGTGAATGAATGAATGCGGCGTCGACGCCGCTTTTGTTATGAAAAGTAAACTTTGTTGTAAAGAAAAAGAAGAAAAAAATGTACAAAAACAATAAAAACAATAACACAACAAAGTTTAACATTTAAAAAAATATTGTTTTTGTTGTTTGTTGTTGTTGTTGTTGTTGTTGTTAGTGTTTATCCGATTTTAAATTCTCTGCTTACGATGAATTTTGACTATTTTGTTGCATGTTATTTAAAATACTTGCTGCTGCTGCCGCTGTTGCTTAATGTTGTTGTCTCATCTTCAGCTGGTTCTAGGTAAACTAGGTAGTGCTGCTGCTGTTATTTGTTATCTTCTAAGAAATACAAACAACAACAACAACAACAATGACTTGAAAAGGAAAAAAAGTTCACCTTAATTTTAAAAAATTCATTTCAATTTCGTATTGAAGAATCGAAATGAGGTGTTAGAAATACTACAAGTTTTAAATGTCTCCCTCCTTCCCTTCCTCCTTCCCTTCCTCCTTCCCTTCATCTTTCCCTTCTTCCTTCCCTTCCTCCTTCTCTCCTACCATCGCAGAAGAGTTAGAATAGTTAGAAAAACTTCTCTTTTTTAATGTTCAATAAACACGATTTTGAAATTGTCTTTTTGCTTTTGATTCTAAAATCTTAATTAAGAATCTGTTTCGGTTTCGGTTTCGCTTTTTACGATTTCATAATTTCTTGTTTTCGATTTTCAAACAAAATAATTTGAAATTTTGAAATATTTTTTCAGTTTTTTCTTCATCTTTTGTTAGAGAGACGAACTTGTTGCTATCATGCTATTTAATCATTCAAAATCGCATTCATTCTGATTGTATTTAAAATTTTGAGAAGATTTTTTCTGTTTTGTTTCTGTTTTCCTTTACATTTGTATCTATTTGACCGATATAGTCAAATCGTGAGATATTTTGATGATTTTCTAATCAATTCACGTTTTTTGTTTTTGTTAGTTGGTTGGTTAGTTTGTGCGGCTATTGTCGTTGATTGTTTGTAAGTAGGGTACCCTACTACATGTACATATGTTTATTTGGTTGTCCATAATTTTAATCTTCACAGAACAATCCTTTAGTCAGGATTACGACATAGTTTCTCACACCATTTATATTGTGTGCATTCTAAACGACAGATTTTTGAGAAATTTTTCATGCTAATTTTATTTACTCTCAGAAAGAAATTTGCTGACAAAAAGTCTCCGACGAAATATTTTTTCATATTTCGTTTAGTTGGAGAAATCTGACCTGGTGTTTGAACCAAGGCCTTACGTCTAATAAGCTAACACACTGCCTACTAAACCACGGTGACTTAATCCTCGCTTGTTATAATTCCTCCTTATGATTGAACATGACAGAACTTCCAGCAATAGAACTAGTTCGAGAAGGAATATAAGCTCGTCCTTAAGTCTCCACTATACCTACATACATACATACATAATTGGTCATTATAACTCTTCAGTCAGGATTACGACCTAGTTTCTCACACCCCTTATGTTGTGGGTGTTAATTTTATACATGAGTGGTGGGACCTACAGTTTAAAGTCGACTCCGAACGACATATTTTTGAGAATCTTTTCATGGCAATTTTTATTTACTCTCAGAGTTTTTGCCAGAAATCTGCTGGGAGGAAGTCGCCGAAAAAATACTTTTTGTATTTTGTTTTAATGTCTGGCCTGGGATGTCCCTTTTTAATATAGATGTCCCAAAATCACTTCCTTGGTCCCTCTAATGACCGGACAACCCTAACAAAGTAATTTGATTTGATCTAAGTGGTGACACTCCAGAAAAGCCTGAACGTAAATACATAACCTAGAACCCTAAAAGTGGTACTCCGAAAGCATTTTTATTCACTCCATTTCCAGTATTACGCAGAGTTGCGTCTAATAAAATGTCACATTATTGCTTATGATTATTGGACTGTGTGCTCAGAGTTTGCTATTTCTGTTTCCACTTAGAGGCTTCAATCATACGTATAGCTTTTTTAATGAGTCATCGCGTCGCCATTTTGGGATTTTCTGTGGTCAAAAAAGTTACCCTGTATCCTTCAGTAATAATGAGCGCAGGATCGCTCCTCTGAGACATGTGGAGTAAGCCCCTCAATCCAACCAAAATCATAGCGTGATCAATTTAGTTTCCTTGTCTTATTTTTAATCTTCCTATGAATGGTGTGGCCTTCATAGCTCATCTAATGCATACGCATTAAACCCTGTAAGATCATTGGGCATCCTATTCAAACGTTTTTCGTTTAGTCTTTGCCCATCATACTACAGCGCCATGATAGCGTGATTGAGTAACAAAATGACCTTTTCACATGCTAAAATCATCCGCCTTAGTAAAAACATGTAAAATGTCGTTTTGATTACAAAGGATTAAGAATCGCGTAACAGAATACTAAAAACTTTCAATAAACATCCGCCTCTTTCACTAAAATTTTAATTGAAAATTTCGATCGAGTTCAGTTTTTATAACGAAAATGCTGAAATTTTTTCTTGTGCACTCCTTTTTCTTCGGTTCAAAAAATATTAAAAATTGTAATCATAAAATTGTAGAATTCGGTAGTATTCTTTCTTCTAGGTATTGCGAGGCTTAAAGACGAGCTTATATTCCTTCTCGAACTCTAGTTCGATTGCTGGAAGTTCTCTCATGTTCAATAATAAGGAGGAATTATAACAAGCGAGGATTAAGTCGCCGTGGTTTATTAGGTAGTGTGTTGGCTTATTAGATGTAAAGCCAGGGTTCGAGCCCCAGGCCAGACATCAAAACAAAATACAAAAAGTATTTCTTCGGCGACTTCCTCTCAGCAGATTTCTGGCAAAAACTCTGAGTGTAAATAAAAATTGCCATGAAAAAGTTTTTCTAAAATCTGTCGTTCGGAGTCGCCTTCAAACTGTAGGTCCCACCACTCATGTATAAAATTAACACACACAACATAAGTGGTGTGAGAAACTAGGTCGTAATCCTGACTGAAAGGTTGTAATGACCAATTACGTATGTATTTATGTATGTATCAGAGATCAGCAATGAATCGCTTTTTCGCTACTCATAAGTATTCATGAATTTTTGAGTATGAGTGAGTCAACAGTATTGAAATCCAACTACTCTGATTCATTCGTACTCAGTACAACATTGGTTTATAAGTACAAGTTGCAATGAGTATGAGTACAACGTTGACATCAAACTCATAACATTCGAAATATATTGGATTCATACGCCTACTCATTCAGATTCATAAATTTAGAAAAATACTCTCATAATACTTATAAATGAATCGCGAGTGATTCGAATTATTCGTCAAAATTTACAGTCTTAATTGTTGTTGCATTTACAAAGAGAGAAGAAAGACACATAAACAAAAAAGACAAAGACAGCAAGCAGAGCAAACACACAACCTTCATGTGAGTATTGTAGTGTTCGTACGCGAATCGTACTTATTTTGTGATTCGTGTATGCGATGAGTCATGGAGAGTCGAGGTCAATAACATCGTGCGTATTATTAAGTACGAGTACCATGAGTATTTCAAACTTTGAGTATAAGTAGTATGAGTATGACATTAAAATAAGTATGAATGCGTATAAGTATCAGAAATTATAAGTATGATTCGAATCTACTCATCGTTTTGAATACTCATTGCTGACCTCTGGTATGTATATGTACGTATGTCTGTCTGCTTGTACAATATACGCCTCTGTAGGGATTTAATGAATCATCTTTTAGAACTTTATACAGCCTCTTCTATTCGTTGGTGTTGAATAAGATTTTTTTGGTTGTTTTTTGTTTTTTTTGTTTGTTTTCATATTTGTTTAATTGTTATTATTTATTTCATTGTTACCTATTGTTGTTGTTTCTAATTTTTATGTGAAATGTGAATTTATTTAAAAATGTTGTTGTTGAATTCATTCTACAAACATATGCATGTCATGTGTGTGCAAGGTTTTCTATTGGGAAACCTTTTTTTTTTGATAAAGTTTTTCGCTTCTCTACTGAAATGAAAATTGTGGGATATTTTTACGTTATTTTGACGATTATTTTGTTGTATTTTGATTTTTTAACATTTTTTTCTGTTGTTGTAAATTCTTTTTTTTTTCAATTTTTTTTTAAATTTTGAAAATGTCGCTGAGGTGTGTAAGCTTTAATGTTAA
Organism: Sarcophaga carnaria; assembly: GCA_958299815.1. Classification (NCBI taxonomy): domain Eukaryota; kingdom Metazoa; phylum Arthropoda; class Insecta; order Diptera; family Sarcophagidae; genus Sarcophaga; species Sarcophaga carnaria. The sequence goes on from OY283149.1 coordinate 140,975,441, forward strand.
ATATCTCGTCTACCAATTTTTCTTACTTTGTTACTGTTGCTTCTGCTGACAATCAGAGTCTTTGTAAGTGATGCTGATGTTGTTGTTGCTGCCTCTTTCGTATTGAAAAAACAATACAAGGCAGCATCAGCGCCAGCATCAGCTCCAGCACCAGTAGTATGTAGTTTGGTTGAATGGTATGGTGGATATAAGTATTTTATTACATGATTTGACTTAACTAGATGGATGAATGCATTTTTTCCGTCATCATTGTTAAGTTTCGGGGGAAAAAACAAAACAAAATTTTCAAGTCGAAATTTATAATCAATCTCATGAATCAATATAAATATGCATACGTTAATAGGGTGACAATCAAAAGAAGTGTTATTAGCTTTAGAACTTGGGTTTCAACATTTTTGTTGATCGCTTATGGGCATGGTCGCTGTAGTCCAGTTGGTAGTGTGTTGGCTTAATAGACGTAAAGCCAGGGTTTGAACCCCAGGCCGACATCAAGACAAAATACAAAAAGTATTTCTTCGGCGACTTCCTCTCAGCAGATTTCTGGCAAAAACTCTGAGAGTAAATACAAATTGCCATGAAAAAGTTTCTCAAAAAATCTGTCGCTCGGGGTCGACTTTAAACTGAAGATCCCACCACTCATGTATAAAATTAACACACACAACATAAGTGTTGTGAGAAACTAGGACGTTGTACAATGGGTCAATTCGACCTCCGGGTACTGTACTTGTTTTAATTGACAAGTACACGTCCTCTAACCTAACCTAACCTAACCATGGGCATGACATGACATTGCATTTGACTTGTGACATGATTACAGCTCATATTCGAAAAGAAACGTAACTTTAGCCTTTAGGGGAGTACTCTTCGCTAAGCTCTATCGAGCAGAGCAATTGTTCAGTGATTTCATGTACTTTCTCGTTATTACGGCTTCTGAAGAAGTAGGCTATATCTCAGCTTTTGAGTATTTATGCCTAGGTGGCTCTGATCTGCTATGCCCGCTATTAGGTTCGTATAACAAATTCTAGATAGATTTACTGAAAATTGTACTTCAATATATCCATCAAGCATCAGGCCAGAGCTCTACTAGTAGCGCCCTTTTCTTTTTGAACGAGCCAACTCTGTCTGAGACCATTTATTTTCCCCTTAAGGCAGGAAAGCCCATTTAATGTCTTTAGCTCGTTCGAATTAGTGTTTGTATCAGCTTTCGTAAGCGCTTTAGCTAAGTTATCTTCTATGTGCCCTAGATCAGGAACCCACATAAGGGTGACTTTTAAATGTTACATTGCCCTAGTCTAGTAGGTAGTGTGTTGGCCTATTTAAACGTGAGGCCTCGGTTCAAACCCCAGGTCAGACATCAAAACGAAAATATGAAAAAATATTTCTTCGATGACTTCCTCTCAGCAGATTTCTGGCAAAAACTCTGAGAGGGCGTGTACTTGTCAATTAAGACAAGTACAGTACCCGGAGGCCGAATTGGCCCATTGTACAACGTCCTTAAAAAGGTAAGAGGGATATAGAGGGAATAGGATATAAAGGAGAGGATGTAGGAAAGGGGATAATGCGAAGCAGACGAATTACACAGACGAGACACAACAAAAGGGGAGTGCGCGACTACATTGACGAAGCCCTAGCACCTCTCAACCAGCCCATGCCACTAATGAATCTATGGAGAGCCTTGATGTCGGCTCTCGACATAGAATTCAAGCTCGCAAAGAAGGCCCTTTCAAGGGTCCTCAACCTCAACCTACACATGGCTGGGCAGTTACAGAGGAGGTGTTCGATAGTCTCTAACTCCTCCTCATCGCAACATGCCCTGCAATAGTCCGGCTGGGATCTGTTCCAGATCCCCGTCACCGACCAAATCTGGCAGTGCCCCGCAATAAACCCAATAATTAACCCTAAGCTGGCCTTATCCAAGCCCAACAGCCAACCTGTTCCCTTACTGTCCACAGCAGGCCATAGACATTTAGAAACAAAACAACCCGATCCGTTCTCCCAACGCCGCTGCTCTTCCTCCCTGACCAAGCCATTGATGAGGCCGTAGAGGTGACTGATTGGCGGGTCAGGACCAACTATAAAATCGCCCCCAGAGAGCGAACCTAACCTAGCGAGGGCATTCGCCATCTCATTGCCCAGAATTCCGCTATCACCCGATGAGAGTAAATAAAACTGTCATGAAAAGTCTTTCAAACATCTGTCGTTCGGACTTAAAAGTGGCTGGCGGGACCTACACCACTCATGTATAAAATTAATACACACACGAATTCAGTGGTTTGAGAAGCTAGGTCGTAATCCTGCCTAGGGGTTGGAATGACCAATTATGTATGAATGTTGAATGTTACGTTATTTATTCTCCTCCAGTGGCATCCAGTTACTTTGAAGAACTTTATGGCCGAATTTATACTGCGGCTGTGCCTCTACATCCATTATTTCAGTCTGAATTATACTACAGTGTTCCGGGGGAGCCACTATTGATGTTTGTGTGTGGCCTGGAATTGTGCTGATGCAACACAATACTTTACGTGTTCAGTAAAAATAGAGAAAAGTGAGGGCACTGACTATTTTCATATTTCATCAAAATTTTTTCAATTGATCTTCCACAGCTTGGGGCGTCTTTACGAAATGAATTTCAATTTGTTATCTTTTAATATTGTCTAAAGAGAATGGGGTTCTGAGAAAATAGGTCGTAATCGTGACTGAAGGGTTGTAATGACCAATTATGAATGGGGTTCTGATTATCTTCTTATTTAGTGTCCGTATTTCTCCTTTGATTTGCTGCACTTTCATTAATCAAGTTTGTTGTATTCATTTACTGTATCAAAGCCTCTTTGGCTAGTCAGTGGGTTACTAGAGTACGTGGAACATTTTCACCTTCTTCTTATATATAAACATGAATGTGTGTTTATTTGTTTGTGAATTTGTTTGAAGTCTATAGACGGCTAAACGGCTGGACCGATTTTCTTGAAATTTTAACACTATCTTCCTTATGTCTGGAAGGAGTTATAGGCTACTTTTTATGTTGAAATTTCAAGTAGGCGAGGTGCCACGTTCGCATGCCCAATAAGTATTTAATGTCGCATATCTCATAAACTGCAACAGCTAGAGTCCTCAAATTTTGTATGGACGACTTTGACGTATATATGAACAAAATGGGCGGATTGGCTATAGTGGGCGTGTCACCTCCCATAGTCTATATATATAAAAATCAATGTTTGTTTGTACGTACCTTATAGAATCGTAAACTATGCATTTGATCATGTTATGATCTTTAGCAAAGTTGTTGCGCATGAGCCGGGAAAGGTTTCTAAGTTGGTATGACCAATATCCGATAGGTGGCGCCACTGAAAATTACTTAAAATTAATTAAATCATGAACTGTGCATTTGATCATGTTATGAAAGACGAAGGTTTCTAAGTTGGTATGACCAATATGCGATAGGTGGCGCCACTGAAAATTATTTCAAATGAATTAAATCGTAAACTGTGCATTTGATCATGATATGATCTGTAGCAAAGTTGTTGCGCATGATCCGACGAAAGTTTCTAAGTTGGTATGACCAATTACCGACAGGAAATTACTCAAAATAAATTAAATCGTAAACTGTGCATTCTTTAACAAAATTGTTGCGCATGAGTCGACGGAGGTTGGTGCGATTAATTTCCGATGGATGGCGTCACTGAAAATTATTTAAAATTAATGGAGAGCAATTGGTCGACCAAGCACGGAAGAAAAGAGCATTACGAATGGACTCAGAATCAGACGAGCATTGAGACTGGAAAATCTTCGAGTATAGGCCGCTGAGACCCGTTCGCTTGAACCACATGGACAACGAGAAGTGAGGTTAGAAACTGGTCGAATGCGTACTACTCAGGCCCGTTCTTCTGAATTATCAGGACAACGGGAAACAAAATCAATAAAATGATTCAACATTAATTGGACATTTGTGTAATGTCTTGCCTTCAAATTTATTTTAGTTGGTGGCACAGCAACAGGCGCAGGGTATAGCTAGTTTTTTATAATTGTACCTGGTAATGCACACCTATGTGTGCAACACCCTTTTTTAAAATATGTGTTAATTCATGCCACTTGAAGTACATCCATTATGACATACAAATCAATGTTTTCACACTCAGTATACTTATGAGTGTGTGTGTATGTTTCGGTGTGTGACAGTAAATATCAGTTTTAATATTTTTTTTCTTCACATGCATATTCGTATTAAAATTTTGAATATTAAGAAATAAAACAACAAAAAACAAAAAGAAATATTTAAAAAAATATTTCGTTAAAAGTCCTTTTATTTAATTTAGCAACAAAAAACAAAAAAAGAAAAGAAGAAGCAGCAGTCAGTTTTAGTTTTGAAAGATTCCGAACCAGGGATGCCAAATCGAAATTAGAACTTACAGTGGATATAACGTGTGTGTCTATAAGCTATGAAAGACTCGTCGTTATTAGCAGGGAAATAGAAAAATCATTTAAAGCGTTATCCTTCACTCAGTAGGTTTTTAGGTTAGGTTCGGTTAGGTTAGAGCATGTGTACTTGTCAATTAAGGCAAGTACAGTACCCGGAGGTCGAATTGACCCATTGTACAACGTCCATGTTACTCACACCACTTATGTTGTGTGTGTTAATTTTTTATTCATGAGTGGTGGGACCTACAGTTTAACGTCGAATCCGAACGACAGGTTTTTGAGAAACTTTTTTCATGGCAGGTTTATTTGCTCTCAGAGTGTTTGCCAGAAATCTGCTGAGAGGAATTCGCCGAAGAAATATTTTTTTTCATATTTCGTTTTGATGCCTAACCTTTAATACGAACTGGGGCTTTACGTCTAATAAACCAACACACTACCTATTAGATTACGGCGACTTCTTCAATAAGTCGATAATTTCTCGTTACTTTATGGTGACCACATTATCAGTGTTGGTTGCGTTTCCAGTTTGAAGTTCTACTGACGTTGCAATAAACAGAAGAGAACCTGATTAACAATCATTTCAAAACTCCAGTGTGTGAAAATCAACTCCCCTCAATGGATGTTTGCCACTGGAGGATATTAACTCGCTAAAGATAAGGTGGTTGCCGTGGTGTGATTGTTAAAGGTTTTCTCAAAAAAATAAGAAAAATTTTCGTGTTGGTTTGCGGCTTTTAAAATTAAAAGTCCATCCAGGACGCTAACTGACTCCTGCCCTATCCAAATAGGGAGCCGAGCTTCTAGACAACGTGACAAGTGACAAGCGTGTCATCTTAAAATCTGCTACAATAGAGCAATCACTTGTGTAGCCAGAAACAGTTGATTAATGAAACTGTGAAATGTAGCAAATAAATAATAAGAATATATAGGAGGTGCTTTGTAAAAGCCCTGAGTTCCTAAACGGAACAAAAAGTATTACCTGCGGAAATATAAATTTGAACTTTTCAAATTCACATACAACATATAGACAATGGTTCTGGCTAGCGCCTACTTTTCGAATCCGTAAGGAAGACATACAAAACAGAAACCTTCATATACAGTACCGAGCAAAAAAATGCATCGCCAGGCCGATTGATCTTTATGTACGCCTCTTTTATAAAAAAAAAAAAAAAAAAAACAGTACAGAATTGAATTGATTGATGCCAATTTATTTGCCAGACGTCCTGCAAAGAAACCGCTAAAACCAAAAACCAATAAAAGCGTCTTGATTTTGCGAAGCGGTCTCAAAATTGGTCAAGTGAATAGTGGGCAAAAGTGCTGTGGAGTGATCAGAGTAAATTTAATCTTTTTGGTTCTGATGGGATAAAATATATTCGAAGACCATCTAAGCATAGATATTCCTCCAGATATCAGCTATCAACAATAAAACATGGCGGTGTGTGGTAAGCTACTTTTGTTTTTCACCGAAATTCTTTATTTTAAGTAATTTATTTGTAGTTGCGTTTTCTCGTGACAGAATTGGTCCGCTGGTGAAAGTCGATGGTATTATGAATGTCACTTAATACTGTGAGATCCTTGAAGAAAATATGCTCCCACATCTTCTGGAAAAAATGCCCCCAAACAGCATATTCCAATAAGACAATGACCCGAAGCACTCTAGTCGCTTGTTTCGTAACTATCTAAGCGACCATGATGTGTAGGTTTTGGATTGGCCATCACAATCTCCCGATCTAAACCCCTTTTGAAATCCTATGGGAGATTTTAGATCAGGAAGGTTAGAAGAAAAATCTTTAAAATTTGGCGGAATTAGAAAAAATTCAGAATGGGAAAAAATCCCCTACACACCATTCTGTCCCTTGTGGATTCTATGCCCTCCAGACTTCAAGCGGTAATAGAAAATAAAGGCTACGGAACCATGTATTAGTTTTAAGTATATTTTTAACCAACATTTTGTAAGAATTTACATTTAATTTAAATAAAGTTGCTGAATAACATAGCGTTGCATTTTTTTTTGCTCGCTGAAATTTGTCACTTTTTTCGTAATATTAAAATAAAAATAAGTGGATAGAAAAATTTTGATATTTTAACCTGCATTTGCATAAAAATAAAAAAGAAGTATTTAATTTCCGTACTGTTTTTTTGAAAGACGCGTACATTATGATCAATCGGTCTAGCGTTGCATTTTTCTGCTCGGTACTGTACTTGGCGTACTTACACATCGAATGAATTATATTGATAAAGAACTGTTATTGCCCAGTGTTTCTCTTACTTTAACTGTTGTTACAATTCGGTTTAAAACATGAATTGAATTTAAAAGTCATTATGAGATGTCTGAGATCAACTCCCACATTTCTCTCCTCCTTGATATAGTTTTCCTGGTATGAAATTCCTTCAATCAATTCCATTTGGCATCCCTATGTGCACAACAGTAACATCATGCCATTTGTAAATCGTTGAATATAAAGTGGACAACAAAAGTCTTAGTACGGCAATATATTTTGACAAAAAAGTCCCCACAGGCTTAATACTCTTGCACAAGGTCCCGATATGACTTCAAGAGAGTATTTAGGAGATCATTTGAAAGAAAGGTTACGTGATCGCTAAACCTCAAACAAAAGTCAACCGAAGAACTTGCTCATGGTGCCACCAGAAAACACTAAACAAAACTTATGCATTCAATTACAAATGGGTTAAATGGATTGCTTGACCTTAAGGGATATGCTACTAAATACAAGGAATAACATTTTCATATATTAAGCCTTTGAATTTTTAATTTACTCAGGATTCTCCTCGGGGGTACCTATGGAGTCATCTGAAACTTTTCCTAATTTTTCTCTTGTTTTATGAAAAACATTAAAAAATTGTTTGTTTTATAATAAAACAGAAATAAATTAATAAAATAAATATGTATATAAACTATAAATTTTTATATAAACTTTCGGCTAAAATTCATGAAATAAATAAAATATATTGCCGTACTAAGACTTTTGCTGTCCACTGTATATGAGATCTTCTGCTTTTTAAATGTTGTCGCCAAAAAGTCATTCCATTTCACAGAAATGCTAAAAATAACATTTTTTTCTGCTCGTATAGGGAAGATCTGCAATATTTTTGAATACAGTGTGGCAAAAAATTAATCGCACAAAATGAAAATTATCTGTATAAACTTTCCGGTCGACAATATAGGAACTTTCCTTAAAATAAAAAGAAAATTTTGCTACAATTTATTGTAACAAATCGATGTGCCAATATCTACCGCATATTTGGGTAATGTTGTTAAGAAGAGTAAGACATACCTTATCTGGCCTTCTTATGACTTACGCCAATCAGTGGATTTAGACAATGCGCTGCGTTTCCGTCTGAGGCCAAATTGATAACCGGAATATGTTTGCTTTTATTTACTACTGGAGTTAATTCAAGCATTTGAATAACTCTAGGATCGTTAGGGGATGTCGCCGCTGTCTCGACCTTCTTTCTGGACGCTTCACCAGTGTCTCACTGGTGTGGGTCCCCGGGCACAGTAACATTCCGGGAAACTGTATGGCCAACGAGCTCGCCAGAGCTGATGCGCTCCTTCCGGAATCCTTTTCAATTGAATTGGGTATGCCACTTGCCTCGGCCAAGTTGGACATTGCGCGGAAATTCTTTCGGGACGCCAACCTATCCTGGGTCAATGAGGAGTCCTGCTCCACCGCTAGACTCACCTGGCTCTTGATGGATAGAAGGCGTACCAACCAATTACTTGGTCTTGGTCGTGACGTCATCTCAACCACAGTGGCATTGCTTACAATGTGTTATTGGTAGACCCGTGGAGAGAATGAGGCTCCCATTTAACGATTTCTGCCGTGGATGCAGATTCTCTGAGGAAGAAGAAACTGTTATCCACTTTCTTTGTCAGTGCCCGCCTCTTGCTAGGTGTAGATAGAGGTTATTTGGCTCCCCATTTCTTGTCAGCTTGACGGAACTATCATCTATTGATATCAAGGATATAGCTTCGTTTATCAAACTTTCTGTCTGGTTTTCCAGTGTGGGGTAGTCGTGCTTTTGATGTGCAGCCCTTGCGCTGACCAATTTCTTTCTCTTCCCTGATTTTGGTGGAACTTGGTCAGTACAGGGACTGCGTTCACCCGTGGCATCACAACAGGCCGCTATGCGTGCTCAAGTGAGCTTTGTGATATCAGAGCTACCACTCCGACCTAAACCGAAAACCTAAACCTAATTCACGCATTAGCAGTTGTTTAAAAAGTAGAAAATAAGAAAAGAATAATTTTCTTAAAGTGTAGTAGGTGGACGAGTGCCCGTGGTTCAAAACCCAACTGAAACATCTCGAATAAGATTGCGAAAAAAAAATATTTCTTTTGGCGACACTTCGTCTCAGCAATATTCTGGCAAAAACTGTGAGAGAAAAATAGAAATTGCCATGAAAAGTTTCTCAAATCTGTCGTTCGAAGTCGACATTGAACTCTAGGTCCCGCCTGTTATGCATAAAATTAACACACATAACATGGGCGCCGTGAGAAGCTAGGTTGTAATCCTGACTAAAGGGTTGTAATGACCATCAAAATAAGTAAGTTAGTATAATACTTATGACTACTCGGGGCAGTTAAGCTAGGTTAGGTTAGGTTAGGTTAGAGGACGTGTACTTGTTAATTAAGACAAGTACAGTACCCGGAGGTCGAATTGACCCATTGGCTTTGCGTCTAATAAGCCAACACACTACCTACTAGACTACGGCGACTTCAAAGCTAAGTAAGCGAATGTTTGTAACTCTGACTCAGTTTTGTTACAATTTTCTTCGCACCTTTAGGGAACACATAGCAAGTTTGTGCAGACAAGCAGGTGATTAGATTACTGCGGCGGGTTTCAGGATGAAAGAGTGGACATCCGTAGTTGCAACGAAGCAACGCGTGTTGAGAAAATTCACTGGGTTGTTGTCTAGGATATAATGATGACGACCTTTATCCATTTCTGAATAGTTGCCCAAATTTTCTGTGCTATTCCATATAGGGTCGTTTTTAACTCTGATTGTTCAATACATCTGTATGAATTATTTTCTGTTACACTTTATAGTGCATGTGGTATTAATGTCTTCCCTTCTATATAAGCATTCGTCTTAATTTGTTTGTTTCTTTGCGGGATATATGAGGTTGCCATGTTATAAGTTGCGCTTTATTGTTATTGTAGACTAGTTTTGTTGTTAGTTTTATTGTTGCAATTGTTCTGCCGTTGTTGTTGTTGGAAAACAAGCCATTTCTGCAAATCTATTTTGTTTTTTTTCATTTTTCATACTCTTACTTGTGTCCCCATAATATGTGATAAGGTACTCCATTGGATTCTTGTTTAACATTTATGGATTATATAACCTTTTGGTTGTTTGCTAATGCATATATACATACATATATTTGTTATTGTTGTTGTAAATTTGTTATTATTATTGTGAAAAAATTTTGTTGATTCACAAAAATAGAATCCAAAAAAAAGTAGTTAAACGACCATTTTTCATTGAATTAAAATCATGAGTTTTTATTAAACTATTGTACGAATTTCTACAAACAAACAAAAATAATTCATATAGGAACACATGCATTTACAGTTAAGGTAAAAATTATAGCATCAATAGGGATTTACCGTGAGTTAGTCTATGCAAAAAAATTTATTTGTTGGGTGAACCTGGTCCACAGTTTTGAGTTAGGTCAGGTTAGAGGATGTGTACTTGTCAATTAAGACAATACCCGGAGGTCGAATTGACCCATAGGACGTAGTACCGTCATAGTTTCTCACGCCGCTTATGTTGTGTGTGTTAATTTTATACATGAGTGGTGGGACCTACAGTTTAAATGCGACTCCGAACGACAGATTTTTGAGAAACTTTTTTCATGGCAATTTTATTTACTCTCAGAGTTTTTGCCAGAAATCTGCTGAGGGGAAGTCGCCGAAGAAATACTTTTTTTGTATTTTGTCTTTGATATCTGGCCTGGGGCTCGAAGCCTGGGATTTCGTCTAATAACCCAACACACTACCTACTAGCTACACAAAAATTGCAGGTTTAGTGAGTACGAGATAACTCGTAGTTGGCTCCCTAGAAGGGAACGTAATCTACGACTTACCTCGTAGTCGGCAGTTAACGTGTTAATGTCAAGTCATCAAAGTTTCCTTGACTTTATTATTATGATTGAGCATAACATGCTAATTCTGGTTGTAAGCAGAAGATCTTAGAATTGAATGTTTCGAGATTCCATTTCGACTCTACTGTTGAGAGAAAGTCACGAGATGTCTGAGCTGAGGTTTCAACCACGGTTTCACGTCTAATAATCCAACACAATATCTACTAGACTGTGCCAACTTCAAAAAGTTACAACACTAATTCGATTGTATCAAACGAGAGATACATCTCGAGAGATACATCTCGTTTGATACAATCGAATTAATGTTGTCCACTACAGGGTCGTCTATGTCATTTGATGGGTAAAAACCCAGTTACCGTTTACGTGATACATACATAATTGATCATTACAACCCTTCAGTCAGGATTACGACCTAGTTTCTCACACCACTTATGTTGTGTGTGCTAATTTTATACATGAGTGGCGGGACCTACAGTTTAAAGTCGACTTCGCATGACCGATTTTTTTGAGAAACTTTTCATGACAGGTTTATTTACTCTCAGAGTTTTTGACAGAATTCTGCTGAGGGGAAGTCGCTTGAGAAATATTTTTTTTTCATATTTCGTTTTGATATCTTTTCTTTCGTTTTTGATATTCGTTTGGATACGAACCCGGGCTTTATGTCTAATAAGCCAACACACTACCTACAAGACTACGACGACTTCTAGTCTAGTTCTTACTGCTAGGTTAATTCCTTCCTTCAGAATTTTTACAATGTGTACTGGTGTTGGAGTATTATCAAGTAATCTTCGGATTTTTTATTCGTTTCTATAGATTTGGCTGTATACTGTAGATAAAGCTCTTGATAACCTGAAGGTGATCAGAGTATTCCATATATTTACCATAAAAACAAGATCTATAGTGGAACGAGTACTTTGGAATTGAATCATACAAACATGGAAACAATAATGTTGTTAGCATGATCAACTTTGAAAGTATTTGCAGCATGTTAATCTAACAATGCGTGATTTGAAATCTTAATGTGCTGGCCTGAATTAATTAAATCATGAATATTACCATCCCTCAATTTATATTCTCGGTGATGAGTGTTAAAAACTTTTGCTTTGAGGTGTATTGAGTTTATGGCAACGTGAACCTAGCCGAACTTTGCTATGCTGTCGAATCAAATTAACTTATATCTGTTCAGATTTCGGAATAGCCTTTCTCTTTAGTAGCGAGGAGATAATAAATTTTGGCAAATTTTAACGTTACTGACCGGGCCTTAGTAGGTTTATATAATGTCAAGCTGTGCTATTACTTTAACAGCCACTGTATCTCATACTTGATGATTTTTTTAAATGTTATTATTCTATGGAAGCATCTTACTACACAGTGTAACGAATAAGAAAATTAACATACGATGGGTTATTAGAATGTGACAATGTGGAATGTTAATATAGTACACCACCGTGGGTGCTAAATATTTGAAACACCAATTGCAGCTATTAAACGTAGTATTGCAAAATCAGTGTAATTTTCTAGTGCCAGTCTAGGTTAGGTTAGGTTAAAGGACGTGTACTTGTCAATTAAGACAAGTACAGTACCCAGAGGTCGAATTGACCCATTGTGTGTTAATCTTTATACATGAGTGGTGGGACCTATAGTTTAAAGTCGATTCCGAACGACAGATTTTTGAGAAACTTTTTCATGACAATTTTATTTACTCTCAGAGTTTTTGCCAGAAATCTGCTGAGAGGAAGTCGCCGTAGAAATTTTTGTTTTCTTATTTCGTTTTGATGTCTGACCTGGGATACGAACCGGGGCTTTACGTCTAATAAGCCAACACACTACATACCTACTAGACTACGGCGACTGGTACATAATCAATATTGGAATAATTCCATATAAAGGCCAGGATAATATTGACAAGCCCGAGTACATTTTCTTCAAATGTTCCGTTGATTTGGATACCGCAGGGACCTGAGCATTATAGATGGTGCTCTGATAATTAAAAATGTAATGGACACTGTTATACAGCGTACAAGAATACTAGGAAGGGATCTAGATGCCGCAGAACAGACAAAGTCGGACACGAAGCTTATTGAAAGGTACTTAGCCAATAGGAAACCACTCTGAAGTAATGGCCAGTAAATGAGTCGAATGAGTCTCTATTAGACAATGATCAGTACTCTCATCAGCCACGTATGCCAGCCAATGTAGAAGTTCTTTGCCGTTCGCGTGAGTACCTTATCCTATACACAAAATATTCGAACCCAGGACCAGATCATACTTTTGCTAACACTTGCAAAAAAAAAAAAAAAAATATAAAGATGATGGCCGCCAATTTACCAACATAACTGTTAAAACTAGTGACTATAAATTGCAAAATATTTCAAGCTAAGTTGCTAAGTTTCTGACATTTAATATGGCTTAATTAAAGGTCATTTATGAAAACATTATGGTCGTTATGTTCTTGCCTTAACTGACGACATAAACTTCCAGTCTATAACACCATTCGTGCTAAAGATGGCCATATTGAACAATAAAATTATCTTAAGAAAACAATAAGAAACCGTTAAAATCGCCTATCCCTGAAAAGAACCCAGACTTTTAAACAGCGTGGATTTTATCTGAAACATTTCTGTCGATAATTTACCACACAATTGTAGAGAAAATTTTCAGTTTCATTTCTCGTTATTCTAGCTTCTGTAGAAGTATTTGTACGGAAATCTTTGTATATAGATGGTCTAATGTCTCACTACAACCGTTATGAGGTTATCCTATAAGGTATGACCATAACGAGCCAGATTTTTCTTTCTACAAATGCCTTGCTAGGTAGATAGATTGGAGTCGTAGCTTTAATACCGAAAGCTGCACCTACAAATGCCCTGATTCTCCCATATTTTTTTATCTTGAAATTGAGTGAATATTGTCTGGATTTCTTTAATGCTTTCACTATGGATGTGGTGTTTATACGGTAGTCACTTGGTGGGCTGATGTCGTGTAAATATTGCAGTAACTTATCGCTCCACGGAGGCTGATGTCGCATATATCCGACAGTCTTCTATTTTGTTCACTTGCGTTATCGGGAACGATGACAAGCATGTATATTTAGTTGCGCCGTCGTGAAAAGTTGTAAAGTGTGATAAAGGTGCGCCGTCGCGAAAGCGATAAATTAGTTCTACTGCTGCTAACTTTCTTAAGTGCATCATCTGCATATGTTGTTGGTAAATGTACCTAACCGCACCATAGAGGAAGTCGTCACGTCCTCCGAGTGTGGGGCCCTCACCCACTAAATCCCCCCTCGCCTCGTGGACTTGTTGTGCCCACTCCGGAACTACGGTGGTATTACTTCGGAGTGGAGTCCCATTGGTCCCTGCGTGTTCATATCCGCGTGCGGACTGCGTGTCGAAAGTTGAAGAGACATCTAAGTGCCTCCACTATTCCTTTCGTCCAGGTTTCCGCCTCGAATTCCGCTTGGCGCGTGTGCCAGTTTCATCTATTCCGGCGTGCCCACATGTTCCGCAGCCTCAAGATCCCTCTTCTTCAGTCTTAGAATGCTCTCCACGTAATTCGCCACTAAGGTCCAATTTTCTCTGCTCGCGATCATAATCCCGACAATGTTACCGGCCGTGATCGTCCCAACTATCGACGTCAGTGCAGAGCGATAGCTCTGCCAGAGTGCGCACTCGAAAACGGTGTGCTCTGCGTCATCAATTATCTCCCCTTCTTCGTAAAGACAGTAAGGGGAGGCGGTCTTGCCCATTCTGTGCAGATATTTCCCAAAATATCCGTGGCCCGATAGCATCTGTGTAACGTAGTAATTTACCTCTCCAAATTTCCGACCAATCCATGGCCTTATGTCCGGAATAAGTCTCGCCGTCCATTTTCCTCTATCTTCCTCGTTCCATCGTTCCGGGAACGCATGGTATTATTAAAAGTCGCCGTGGTCTAGTAGGTAGTGTGTTGGCTTATTAGACGAAAAGCCAGGGTTCGAGCCCCAGGCCAGACATCAAAACAAAATACAAAAAAAGTATTTCTTCGGCGACTTCCTCCCTCAGCAGATTTCTGGCAAAAACTCTGAGAGTAAATCAAAATTGCCATGAAAAGTTTCTCAAAAATCTGCCGTTTGGAGTCGACTTTAAACTGTAGGTCCCACCACTCATGTATAAAATTAACACACACAACATAAGTGGTGTGAGAAACTAGGTCGTAATCCTGACTGAAGGGTTGTAATGACCAATTATGTATGTATGTATGGTATTATTAAATAATCTTCGATAAATAGTGTACGTCTTGAAGTCTCCGTTGTCTAGTGAATTGGCTTGTTAGATACGAGGCCGTAATTTAAATCCCAGCCCAGACTTGTCAAACAAAACGACATATGAAAAAATTTTCTTCGGCGACTTCACCTCGGCAGATTTTTGGCAAAAACTCTCGATAGTAAAATAAAAATGCCATGAAATGATTCTCAATAATCAGCAGTTGAGAGACGACTTTAAACTATAGGTTTCACCTCTTACACACACCAAGGGTGGTATGAGAAATGCGATTGTAATCCTGACTTAAGGTTTGTAGTGCCCAATGGAGTAAGGTTATGTAACAGTCAGAATAATTAGCGGTTACAATATGCAGACTAGAAAAGCACTGTAAAGCAACAACAATAAAATAATTTTTTGTTGAAATTAAAATCACACAACGTTTGAAGATTTCGAAATTTAAATGTTGGATTTGCATGGTTTAAGCCAAATCTGAAAATTTCATACGAATAGAGGCCAAAGATCTCGTATGCGATTATTATGTCATGTCGCATCAGTTAATTATTCAATTTGTAACATTTGTTTTCACTTTTGTCACGGGTTTGTCTTTATGTGACAAATTCGTTACACTGTGTATGGATGGAGTTTTTAATGTGATCACGCTTGTATGGCACTTTTGTTGGGATTTTTTTTTTTGGGTTTCTATAAGAAGACTTAAAACGTTACATAGTAAGACTAATTTTAATAGTGTTGTTTGTATGTTTGTAGTACGAGTAGTAGTTGTTGTTATTATTTTAAATATATATACGTACATATATATTTATAAAGAATTACGGAGCATGTAACCTTCAAAAACGTGCCTAGGTGAGGCATATTTATTCCCAATTTTTGCAGTTTGTTTGTCTCTGTGTTTGTTTGTTTGTGATGATGCTGCAGCTTAAAAATGAAAATCTTTATATGCCAGGCAGACAGCTAGTCGTTTAGACAGATAGACGGACATACATACATACATGCACACATACATAAATTCACAGTGAACGTCCTCAAAATTTATGGTCGTGCATCTTCTATTTAGACAGCGACTCTTTTGACTTGTGCACGTACTCTCGTCGTACATGAAGTCTCCCATTAGATGGCACTTAAACAGTCTCCAGTTAAAAAAAAAAGAAAAAAAAACTACTCGCTCGTTATTTATAAGAGCAATGAATACAAAAACAACAACAACAGCAATAAATTGAAGATGATTTTAAACTTTTACTAGCCTGACTCTGATCATCAACTAAAGCAATTGAAGTTAAAAGTTTCAGTTTAAAATGATTCTGTGCTTTGCCAGTTCAATTCTCATTCATTTGTTCATTCATAGCGTTTCGTTAAGGTGCCTGTTGTCACTGCCTAAAAGCCTTAGACAGACTTTTTGCCGTTTTATTAACCCAGTGACTGACTGACTGACTGACTGACTGACATGACTGTGTGATCATCATCATAACATGAAACAAATTATGAAAAAATTATTCAGAATTCATAGACTTTTATTGACTCCAGTAGTATTTAAAATTAATGACCGAAATGCCATTAAAATATCGGCAGAATATCATCTCCCTCGTTGTTGTCTTTTCTTTATTCGATTATTGATTTTCCAGTATTTGTTTTAAAATTATTTTTTAATATTTTTTATTGCTTTGTTGTTGTTTTTTTCATATATAAACAGACAAGAATTACAAAATGTTTTTATATTTAAAAAAAAAACAAACTAAAGAGGAGAAGAAGTACTCGTAGTAGAAAATTATAAGTTTTTTTTTATTTAATGTTACCATAATTCAATCACCAACAACATTGTATGGTATGTTGTTGTTATAGGCTATTACTCGTATTAGAGTTTGACTAATGCTAAGAACAAATAACCTTGTGGGAAATTTTAACGTTTGTCAGTTTCAAGCAGTTCACTATAAGTCGGAAGATATCGAAATCGAAAATGTTTATTATTATATTTTCAAAGAAGGTGGGATAAAATCATAACTTTCTATGGCCACACAATGTACTTGAGATGAAATTATGCCTCAAAAAAAAATACAAAAAAAATCTATTCTTCTATGGTCGATATATGTATGGCTGATATACTATTTATGGCTAAACCACCTTTAATATCGGAGTCTTAAAGAAATAACATTACATACAACCGAGGGAGGGTTAGGTTAGGTTAGGTTAGAGGACGTGTACTTGTCAATTAAGACAAGTACAGTACCCGGAGGTCGAATTGACCCATTGTACAACGTCCCTAGTTTCTCACACCACTTATGTTGTGTGTGTTAATTTTATACATGAGTGGTGGGACCTACAGTTTAAAGTCGATTTTATTTTACTCTCAGAGTTTTGCCAGAAAACTGCTGAGAGGAAGTCGCCGAAGAAATACCTTTTGTATTTTGTCTTGATGTCTGGCTTGGGGCTCGAACCCTGGCTTTACGTCTAGTAAGCCAACACACAACCTACTAGACTACGGCGGCTTCTTACAACCGAGGGAAACGATTGAAAAATTTATCGGTTATCATTAGTAAAGGGTCCGCCAAATAACTTTTTTTTTTTTGAAAATGCTTTAACAAAAACTACTGAATATTTTCTCAAATTTCTTTTTTTATTTGAAAGTACATTCCTTCCGGTTAATAATGGAAAATAATTTCATTCAAGTGGCTGCCTCGGCTGGCCATGCAGTAGCCGACCCTTGTATTTTATTTTGATGTCTGGCCTGGGGCTTGAACCCTGGCTTTTCGTCTAATAAGCCAACACAAAATTTTCCTTACTTCTCATAGTCTATAGCTGTAACACGCCGTTTACATTAAGAACGGTTTGTCTAGCTTCTTAAAATAGCCATGAACTCCAGACTTTATCTCTTCATTGAGAAAATCTTTTTATAGGAAGTGAAAATAATCTATGGGAACTTCGTCTGGCGAACAAGACGTGTGATGGATCTAATTCACAGCAGTAGTGAACGTGGTATAGTGGTTGAAGTGCTTGGCTAAAAACACGAGTAATACATGATAGAATCTTGAAGAAGCGTAGTGTTCGAATTTCAAAAAAGAAGGAGGCTTCAGTTTCCCTTCAAAACATTTCTTTAGGTAATTCCCAGATCTTTATTTCACATAGCGCTGTGTCTTAACTGAACAGAGCAGAACTTAAAGGGCAACATTTTTTCCATACCCATTATAACATTAAAAAATACGTTTTCAGGGAGGACATTGTTATAAGTGGCAACCCTATCATTCTAGAAATTACTAAAGTAAACCAATCATTTACTTCTCAGAAAGACATTGATAAATGAATCGAAATAAACTAAGAAAAATTTATAAGAAGATGGGAGAGGGGATTTGTAACAGATCTATAATCAGTAAAGGAGAAGATCGTTGGACAGCTCAGCAGATTAATGGCGAACATTGGAGGCCCGCTACCGGCGAGACGGAGGCTCCTGATGGAAGTTGGAAACAGCATTATGCTTTATGGGAGCGAAATTTGGGCCGAAACACTGGATGTTAAGAAGCGGACAAACTCACTGGTATCGGTACAGAGAACGGCGGCATTGCGTATCGCATCGGCATATCGTACGGTATCCGCTCCAGCCGTAGTGGTGATAGCAGGTATTATCCCTGTGGATCTGCTGGCAGCGGAGAGGATGGAGATTTATAGGGCGAAATCGGCTGGAAGTCACATTACCGCTCAGTTCAGGGAAAACACCATTTCAAAATGGCAACAACAATGGAACGAGGAAGATAGAGGAAGATGGACGGCGAGACTTATTCCGGACATAAGGCCATGGATTGGTCGGAAATTTGAAGAGGTGAATTACTACGTTACACAGATGCTATCGGGTCACGGATATTTTAGGAAGTATCTGCACAGATTGGGCAAGATCGCCTCCCCTTACTGTCTTTACGAGGAAGGGGAGATAATTGATGACGCAGAGCACACCGTTTTCGAGTGAGCACGCTGGCAGAGCTATCGCTCTGCACTGACGTCGATAGTTCGGACGATCACGGCCGGTAAAATTGTCGGGGTTATGACCGCGAATAGGGAAAATTGGACCTCAGTGGCGAATTACGTGGAGAGCATTTTAAGACTGAAGAAGAGGGATCTTGAGGCTGCGGAACATGTGGGCACGTCGTCATAAATGAAACTGGCACACGTGTCAGGCGAAATTCGAAGCAGGGACCTGGACGAAAGGAATAGTGGAGACACTTAGATGTCTCTTCAACTTTCGACACGCAATCCGGACGCGGATATGAACACGCAGGGGCCAAAGGGACTCCACTCCGAAGTAATACCACCGTAGTTCCGGAGTGGGCACAACGAGTCCATGAGACGAGGGGGGATTTAGTGGGTGAAGGCCCCGCACACGGTGGATGTGACAACTTCCTCTATGGTGCGGTTAGGTACATTTACCCCTCCTCGGCGGAAAAAAAATAATCAGTAAAGGAATAAAGAGCACAGAACAATTAGGGAATCAAAGCCCACACTTGCTTGCTTTTGACCGCCTTAAAAGTGAATGAATAACCTCATTGCACCGTCATAGAAGAATTACATAGGCTGGTAAAATTCTAAAAAATTAATTGTCCAGAATCCGATTTTAGGACACCAAAAACTTTAGACAAGTAGTGTTTGTTTTCTGAACTAAAACCCATGGTGATCTGTTTTTTTTTTCTCTACCAACTGTTTTATTTCCATTTGGGTCTCTTTTTAAATGTTATTTTGCTGTTAAAAAGAACCCGTTCGAAATTATTTTAAATATTGATTATAAAAGATCTTTAGCTTCTCTGGTAGTTGCCAACTTTTCGTAAGGTTCTCTTGTGTATTTTATTGCATTATTTTAATAATATTATGGCTGCATAAAATAAGTGTATAATTATTAAAAAAAAACAACATTGACAACAACAACAAACCAAGATGAAGACCAAATCAAGCAACCAAGCAAGCAACAAACAAACAAATCAACCACATTGCTGGATGGACAGACAGGCGGGCAAACATTAACAGAAAAATAGAAATGTTGTTGTCTCAAACGAACGGCGGTCGTGGGTAACACTTTAACATTTAAAATGTTAAAAACAAAATTGCAATTTTATATGTCAAACATACGCTGGTGACATTATTGGTATGTAACCTTCAGGAGCGTGCTAATGACAAACGGATCTTAATATGATGACGATGAGTATTGTTCTGATAAAAAAAGAACAAAACAAAAATAATGATGATGATGATCAATTCCCTATGCAAACACCACCACCATCACCTCCAACTAGTGTGGAGTGGAGTATTATATTTAAATATGATCGAAACATGATCGATAAATGATAACAAGCAACAGTGATGATGATTTTAAGAAGTGGGAGAAGTTGACAGACATGTGGATAAAATTGAACACATGAATAGTTTCATCAATGGATTGGATGGATATGTGTGTTATGCCATCGATTATTCATACTCATCTTGTGATGCTTTTAAGGTGGGCTCTGTACGTACGTACACAGCAGTTAGTCAGTGATTAAATGCTTAACATGCTGATTGACCTGACCCACTTACATGTATTATAACGTTTTTGTTTGTTTTTTTACAATAACAATAACAACAACAACAGCAATAATAATATTAAATATCAATATCATTATTAATGTTATGTGTTGCGATTGCTGTAGTAGTTGTTGTTGTTGGCATTAATTTGTTTATCTATCGCAATTAATTATTTCTCTAATTACAACGATTTACACTTGGAGGAGAGAGCATTAACTATCGCTTGATTGCATTAGAACAACGATTAGGGAAATTGAATACAGACCACAATGGCTAGAGAGTACCCTACACCATTGTATAGTATTTGTTTAAATAAATTTGCTTCCAAACTATTTATTCAGGCAATAGAGAGTATGAATGCGCAGAATTTCAGTCGACTTGATATCGATATCGATAGTCTTCTATTGATCAAAGTGTTGTGAGTATAGGCTCTTTCCGCAGAGACTTTTGGTCTTTGACAGTTGATAAGAAATATCTTGTAGAGGTCTTCTCATCTGTCAAATTACATACATACATACATAATTGGTCAACCCTTCAGTCAGGATTATGGACCTAGTTTCTCACACCACTTATGTTGTGTGTGTTAATTTTATACATGAGTGGTGGAACCTACAGTTTAAAGTCGACTCCGAACGACAGATTTTTGAGAAACTTTTCATGGCAATTTTATTTACTCTCAGAGTTTTTGCCAGAAATCTGCTGAGAGGAAGTCGCCGAAGAAATACTTTTTGTATTTTGTTTGATGTCTGGCCTGTGGTTTGAACCCTGGCTTTACGTCTAATAAGCCAACACACCACCAACTAGACTACGGCGACTTCTATTCTTTGCTTCCAAACTATTTATTCAGGCAATAGAGAGTATGAATGCGCAGAATTTCAGTCGACTTGATATCGATATCGATAGTCTTCTATTGATCAAAGTGTTGTGAGTATAGGCTCTTTCCGCAGAGACTTTTGGTCTTTGACAGTCGATAAGGAATATCTTGTAGACGTCTCATCTGTCAAATTAACTGTCCTTTATACAGTGTGTCTTGCCATGGCAACCAAATGACCATGGACGTCCATAGATAACGACATGTGTTTGCTGAATGGGCTCTGAAGCAGTTGGCGACTGACCCTAATCTTCTTCGAAAAATCATCTTCAGCGATTCAGTCCACTGAACAAACAAAATTGTTGATTTTGGCATGACAGCAATCCTCATGAGATCCAAGAGCGTCTAATGCATCCCGAAAAATTCGTTGTTTGGTATGGATTTTCAGTGGGCGGCGTTGTCGATCGATCAGTGTCAACTACGAGTGCTATAAGTCTATGATTACGAACTTCTTTTAGCCTGAATTAAATGGCCTGGACACCAATGACATGATTCAACAGGACAACACTACGTGCCACACAGCACATGCCACATTGGGCATGGTCTTCTCACAGGGAAGTGAAGAGAACTGGCACGTATATCGTACGATTTGATTATGTTGGACTTTTATACACTTAAACTCGGTGGATAGGAACCTTTTTAATATATTCGGCGAAAGGAAAGATAGGAAGAAGTGAAAACCATTCTCAGTTTGGGACAATCCAAACTCCTGCTGAGTAATTATATTAGGAAATGATGTGAGTTATACATCTCATTGTCGCTTCAAGATTATGAGATGAAGTAAACGAATCGTCAGAGCACATGCCGGGAACGAGTTTTCCGTCGATGGTCTTTTCCAAATCGTTCACTTTCGTGTTAACGGTCTTTTCTAAATGTGACACCCTTTACTCGACACAAGTGATTCTTTTGCTGATCGAGTCATGTATTTCCTGCAGCTTCCCTGATGTCATTTCAATAAGAAACCCTTTAGTGATTATCACTAATTAGACAGGGTATTATCCTTACTGACAACGCACAACCTCTTGAAGTTCGTCAAGATAACAGGTATTGGGAGACATTATAATGATACTCAATTTAGATTGAAGATCGTATTTCATTACCAATTGGCAAGGTTCAGGCGGGAGTAGTGAGTAGTCCGGAAATTCTTAATTAACCGCTCAGTTATAGCCATGGATTTAAGCAACTTCGGTGTAATATTGTCCACAGCCATGTAGCATTCTTGATTTCGATTAAATCTGCGCAGGGTATGTTAAATCGAGTTCTGATTACGCGGTAAACAGAAAGGCATCGCTAAACTGTAATAGGTTCCGAAATTGTTCGAATTTTGATCGTCGTTTTAGTAAGGTAAAATTGTAGGTGTGAATAGCTAGTGGATGTCAAAAATTATTTCTTCTGACATTCTAAACCCTCTGGAGTCAGATCTGATATTGTTATGCAATAATCGGTAATCGTTTTAGGGACCGATAACTATGGTTGATAAGCCAAAAGTTTGCACAAACCCACTAACCACTACACCCTACTACATCTTCAATATTTACTTAGGCTATAAAAACAACAAATTAATCAGTCAGTCATTTGATTAATTTTTATTTTTATAAATTATTTAGCGATACATGAAATAATAAAAATTATAAATAAACACTCACATACAACATACATATCTACTCACATAAATTTATAACTGTCAAAACCGCTTTTTTGACAAGTACATTTGTCGTGTGCTCATCTTAACGGGCGAGTGTTAAAGTGTACATGTGTATGATGCCCACTTGGGGGACACACAATGACATGTTGAATTTGTGCCGCGTTTTGAACATCGTCTTTGATTAAGCCTGGTCAACGAAAAACCATAAACGGCCAATTTATATTAAAAAAAAACACAAATTATATGAAGATTTTTAGCTAATAACAATTTATTTTTCATTAATTTAATGGCTAAAAGGTCATAAAAGTCGTCTTGAAAAGAAGGTGCGTTTATGTCGTCAGTTAAGTCAAGAACATAACGACCATAATGTTTTCATAAATGACCTTTAATTATGCCATATTAAATGTCAGAAACTTAGCAACTTAGCTTGAAATATTTTGCAATTTATAGTCACTAGTTTTAACAGTTATGCTAGTCAATTGGCAGCCATCATCTTTATATTTTTTTTATTTTGCAAGTATTAGCAAAAGTATGATCTGGTCCTGGGTTTGAATATTTTGTGTATAGGATAAGGTACTCACATGTAAAAACTGAATAAGGAGATCATACACGTGAACGGCAAGAACTTCTGCATTGACTGACATACGAGTACGTGGCTGATAAGAGTACTGATCATTGTCTAATAGGGACTCATGCAGCAGAATGGCTTCGGCAGAAAGGCTATGTTCGCATTACTTCAGAATGTTTTCCTATTGACGATATACCTTCCAACAAGCTTCGTTCCCGACTTTGTAGTATTCTGGTACACTGTATATAATGCTCGACTCACTGCGGTATCCAGATCAACGGGAACATTTGAAGAAAATGTGCCCGTCCTTGTCAATATTAACCCGGCCTTTAAATGGAATTATTCCAATATTGATTATGTACCTGCGGCAGTATCCATGACCTGAAAAAAATCACTATTTCGCTTCTTCTTGCACCCATAGAATAGCTGAATAATCACCATTTGGTAATAGGGCTCCCATTGTGCTTCAGTTCTGACCCCCCTCTTATCCACAGCATTCTTAATCACTTTCTGTCGAGACTTACTATTTATCTTAGACTTAGACTAGAAAGTTAGGTGGCTGAACTTTTGTGGATGCTTTCAGAAATATGGGTTAAACCGAACAAAAACATAATAATGCTCGAGATGAAACTCTTAATGCCAGAATTAAATGTAGAGGCTAACTTTACAAGGTTATTTAAAAAAATCCTGAGACTTCATCTCTCCGTGCCAAGGCAATGACACAGAATGTAATTAACAGACACCGTCTCCATCCTTTCAGTATAAATCTTGCAGAAATAGGGATTGTCTATGTTCCACATATTAATCCTTGCTCTCAAGGCGTAAAGTGCCGTTGAAAACTCTATCAAGATTTCATTTCAGATTCCATTTAACTGCGGAACAGCTCAATTAGCACCGTAGTCGCCTGGAGATCCTGCAATCTCCCCTTTTCCGCCAAGGGAAGTCCACTTTCAGTCTATACACCCAAACGGTCAGAACAAATGTCACAAAACCGCTCCATTGTCGCGTCTTCTCTTGCTGCCTCATTTGTAGCCTACTTTCCTCACACTTCACAATGCCCCAGAACCAAATACATACATACATATTTAAGTTGTACCAGTTTAGAAACCTTGTGATGACCTGCCCTATGCTCTGTCAGAGCCTTCCAGACAGCTTAGTTATCTATATATATAGATAACCACCTATCCCTCGATGTTCGTATTCGTTCCAGAATGTTCACGATCGCGAACACAACAGCTGCACTTATTATGGAGTCTATAGGTCAGCTTTATCCCATTCCCGAAGTAAATCCCTAGCCCAGTGCCAAGCTACATCATCGAACTATACGTAAAGATCGCATGGTCACTCAGTTCATGACTTCGTTGATCTTTATACTTATTTTTGGGAATTTGTATCGTCTGGCAAGCAGTAGAAGTTCCTTTTTATGCGTTGTTAGTTCTAAGCTATGTTAACCTAACTACATATATTCACGTTCTTATCCTCTACACTTCAGGCTGTTATTACTCCTGCAGTATTGTCTAGGTATACAGCAGTGTACGTACGACAATTCCTTGAATTACCCGCCATAGTTGATGTGTTTTAGATCTGCAGGGATTTAAATTGCTGAATTATCTCCAATGTTATTAACAGTCCTCTTTGATACTAATTTATGCTGTATATCTTTAACCCTTTGACGGACACTGACGTCTATAGACGTCATAACAAGGGTTTCTGGGGGGACATGACGTGTATACACGTCATAAATTGTTTATCTTGCCAAATAACGAAGATAGAGCAAGTGTCCCACGTGAAGGCCTCCTAAAATTTTGGTGTCCGTCAAAGGGTTAAGATAGTAACCGATAATTTGGTAAGCATTTTCCGAGTTACCGAAATTTTTCTCTATGAATTTCAATGTGTTCATGAGAACAGTAAAATATTACGATTACGCAGAGCAGGTTTTTCTTTGTTAAATGAAAACGAGGAATTTTTGGGGTCATTTTGTTTCTAATACAAGTCGTACCTAACCTAGCCTTGTGTATTATACTTTATAATTACATCAATATCATCGATTTAATAAATCAATAACACTTCCAGCTTATTTTATAACATTTAAATACCATTCTGTTCTTATTGAAATATTTATTAGTGTTTCTGCTTTCAAAATATTTACTTTTATTGCCCACAGTATAGTATTTTTGATATTTTTAAATAATAACGTATATTTCCAAATACTGCATTATAGTGTTAACAAAACAATCTGGCACAACATAAACAACATCTGTTTATCGATAGTAGCAGCTGATAAGAAAAACATAAAAGTGTCATCACTAAATAACACCAACACTAATTTAATGCCGGTAAAATTATAACGAAAAATTATTACTTTTTTGTGTAAATTAAGAAAAATGGAAGAGAACGAATCGAAATTATGGCCATTATTTGTGCTGACGACATGCGTAAAAGTAATGTTGGTGCCAGCATAGTAAGTATTGCCAGGATATATTAAAATCCGGACGTTTAACAACAATTCCATTGCAGTCACTCTACAGATTTTGAGGTGCATCGCAATTGGTTGGCCATTACTTTTAATTTACCGTTAAAACAGTGGTACTACGACGAGACCAGTGAATGGACTTTGGATTATCCACCATTTTTTGCATATTTTGAGTGGCTTTTGGCCCAAGTGGCTAAATATGTGGATCCAAAAATGTTGGTGTTGACTAACCTCAATTATGTGTCAACGGAATGTAAATATTTCCAAAGAGTATCGGTAATGGTTATGGATTTGCTGTATGTTTGGGGCATATGGCGTTGCATGAGAGCATTGCGTTCAGTGGGCATAAAAGTGCATAAATTGTCTGCAGAGGCTTTATTGCTGTTCAATATTGGCCTCTTAATGGTGGATCACATACACTTTCAATACAATGGTTTTCTCTTTGGCTTGCTCCTACTGAGCATAAGTTATTTACTGGAAGATCGCATGCTACTGGGAACTTTCATATTTGCCTGTCTGTTGAATTTCAAACACATATTCTTGTATACAGCTCCAGCCTTTGGTATTTATTTGCTGCGCTACTATTGCTTGGATGCTAGCAAAAATTCTTTGTTTTGTTTGTTAAAACTGCTAATGGCGGGCTTGACTCCTTTTGTTTTGTCATTTGGTCCATTTTATCAACATCTGCCCCAGGTATTCAGTCGCTTGTTTCCTTTTAAGCGCGGTTTAACGCATGCTTATTGGGCACCTAATTTTTGGGCTCTTTACAATACAGCCGATAAAGTTGCCTCCAAGATATTGAAAGTGGAGACGAATTCGCCAGCTTCATTTACTTCGGGTCTGGTGCAAGAATACGATCATGCCATCTTGCCAACGGTGAAACCTTTAGCCACGTTTGTGCTAACAGTAGCTGCAATGATTCCCATATTGTGGAGATTATGGAATTTTACGATTAAAAGGTAAGCACCACATGAATACGAAAAAATATTTCTCCATAAAAGTGTGTAAATTTTAGTTTCAATGATTTTTTTCTTTTTATTTTCTTCCAGAGACGCTAAAATAACTTTTCTACGTTCAGTGGTTATATGTTCTGCCTGTTCCTTTATGTTTGGCTGGCATGTACATGAAAAGGCCATCCTTATGAGTCTTATACCGTTTTGGTAACTATTTGAACTTCAAATTGATTTACAGAAACTAATCAAATCATGTAATCAAATACATTTGTATTCTATTTTACAGTTTCTTGTTCTTTGTAACGCCTACAGATGCAAAATACTCCATGATGCTTAGTGCCACTGCATATTTCTCCCTCTTTCCATTGCTGTTTCATACTGATTTAATACTCATACGTTACTGCCTGTATTTTGCCTATGTGGGCTACATGTACTATTGTTACTTAGATGTACACAAGGATTATCCAGATATGAGTCGTTTAGAGGACTGTTACATATATGGTCTACTGTTTATACCCATCTATGAGCATATCATTGGTTGGCTAACGGGCTTAAACACGAAATTACCCTTTTTACCTCTTCTAATGTATTCGACATACTGTGCCGTTGGTGTCTTGTATTGCTTTATACGTTATTATTTATATGCATTAGATCTTAAGACTACAACAACTACTGTTAAGACTAAAAAAATTAAAACTACGAGTAAAACAAAGACAAATTCGGAAAATCCTTCGCTGGTTAAAACGGAGTCTGAGTCTGAACCGATGCAGGCGACGACCGCAAAGACGAAGACAAAGACGAAGCCATTGGCAGCGAAGAAAAAGTCGAAGGAGAAACAGAAATAAATGACACGGTTGTATTGTTACTTCTAAATGGTGTTTGTGTGGTTCTTGTTATACAACCTAGCCAGGCATTAGAGGCTCGTCGCGGATAGCCGCGTTCCGGGTGTACACGTAAATTGTTATACAACCAGTATAGGTTGTCTTTAAAGAAATAAGTTTTACCTGGAAGAGAAGTCACAGTCATTAAGAAAATAATTTAAGCAAGATTTCAAGTATAAAACAAACCATTGGGCAGCGTTGCAGCTGCATCAATATTATCAGGTATACCAGGCCAACGTATCATTGTTTTTGGATAGCCTTCATCAAGTGTTTGCAATTCATCATTATAACGCCAGAATATAGTGTCAGCAAATATGTAAGTTCGATTGTTTTTGGCTTTAAAAGTAGTAAAAAGAAAGTAGAATTTAATTGTAGAGAGTAGTTGTAGAGAAACATGATAGACTTTTAAGATTTTAAATAAGAAATGATGTGAGTAAAGAAATTTTCGAAAATACTCTGTGCCCTAGAAGCAAGTATCAGCAATCACGCTTAAACATTTTTGTAAAAAGTGCAATACAAATCTTGATAAGAGTTCTTTACTTCTAGACAACAATATAATGCTGACTCGCTGTCATGCAAAGAAGCAGATTCTGCGCAATCTGACAACATATTCTCCAAATTATCTATTCTAAGTCCTCATTCACTAACAAGCCGTGAATATAGTCGAGTTATTCCCCATTTGGCTTTATCATGACTACTGCGTGTGCTTAAAGATTTCTTAAAATTACTAATAAAATTACTCAAACAAAGCCAAGTAAGTCAGTGGCTTAATATAAGGTATTCCAACAGGGAATTCCGAGCTTTGATAATTGATAACGGCCGTTTTCTTGAAGCTACATCTTTCAAATGACACCCATTTCTCGACTAATGGGCATGTGGCACGATCCCAATCCACAAGAGATCCAACAGCGTTCAGTTCATCCCAAAAAGTCACTGTTTGGTGTAGATTTTTGGCTGGCTGAGTCATTGGCCCATATCGCTGTCAGAATGACGTTGGCCAGACCATCACTGTCAATGGCAACCACTATAGGTGGATGTTTTACCAATTTCTTTTGGTCTCAATTGGAAGTTCTAGGCGCTAACAATATGTGGTTTTAACAGAATGAGGCTACGGGCCACACAGCTCATGCTACATTGGATATTCTGATCAAGTGATTTGAGGCATGGTCATTTACATACATACATAATTGGGCATTACGACCTAGTTTTTCACACCACATATGTCGTGTGTGTTAATTCTTATACATGAGTGGCGGGACCTACAGTTTAAAGTCGACTCCGAACGACATATTTTTTTGAGAAACTTTTTCATGGCAATTTTATTTACACTCAGCTTTTTTGCCAGAAGTCTGCTGAGAGGAAGTCGCCGAAGAAATACTTTTTGTATTTTGTTTTGATGTCTGGCCTGGGGCTCGAACCCTGGCTTTACGCCTAATAAGCCAACAAACTACCTACTAGACTACGGCGACTTCATTTCACGTGTGAGTAATTAGAACTGACCAGCGAGATCGAGCGATTTGACACTGTTAGACATATCCTTGTGAAGTTTTCTTAAGTCACAAACATCAACGGTCTAAAAAGCCAACATTACATATGCTATCGATCAAATTCAGCCTGATTTAAGCTCCAGATTCATAGAAAATTTTATATTTCGGGTGGGCTCCACCCAGAGAAGTCATGGCGGAGATTTGAACGATGTTAGATTTCACACTTAATGGCGTCAATAGGTCTTTCTAACCAATAACAAATTTTTAATACTATCTCATCCCCACTTTATGTTATTGAAAGTTAAAGATAGGAAACGCTTAAACCTGTAACCACACCTTCTTCCGGAGAGGCCGAATTTATCATTGAAGACATGATAAAGCATAATGATTCGAATGGATATCAGATGGATTTACTTGAATTCTTCGTTGAAACAATCAATAAGCCGTTAACCTTTAGCACTGGAGTGCTGTAAACCAACATATCTGCTATTATTAGGGCAGAGTTTTTGGCTATCCCAACTGGGCAATGGTGGTATCTCGTAATATATGTAAAGGGCTATCCATTTCGTGGTTTCAAAAGTATGGGTCTGGAATTCGACATCTGTCAAACTAAGTTGTGAAACCAATTTTATTCTTTTCAGTTGAAAGTCTGACATTGACGAAAATGGATCGCTTAACTATCATACAACGCATAAAAATGATCAAAACCTACTACAAAAATGGTGATTCTACCACAGCCACGTATCGTGCTTTAAGAGGAGATTATGGTTTACAAAATCGTCCAACTACGCAAGCAATTGGCAAAATTGTGAAGAAATTTGAAGAGACTGGAGTGGTTATAAATATTGAAAGGCCTGTGCATCATCGTTTCGCTCGTTCCGCTGAAAATATCGCTATTGTAAGTGAAACTATTGCCGAAGACCCGAATGTGTCGATTCCTCGTCGTTCTTAGGAAATATGGCTGTCTTACGGCACATTATGACGTATTTTGCATTTAGATCTACACCTACATCCATATAAAGTGCAGCTCACGCAACAACTGAAGCCAGCTGACCATTCACAACATCGTAGATACGTGGAATGGGTGCTTGAACAACAGGTGGTGGACGGCAATTTTTCGAACAAAATTTTCTTCAGCGATAAAGCGCATTTCACACTCGGTGGGTATGTTAATAAACAAAATTGTCGTTTTTGGGGTTCTGAGAATCCTCAAGTAATTGAAGAGAGGCCATTACATCCAGAAAAAGTCACTGTTTGGTGCGCTTTTTGGTCCGAAGGTGTGATTGGACATTACTTCTTGGAAAACGACGATGGAACGACTGTCACCATCAATTCGGAGCGTTATGGTCATATGATAACCTTTTTTTTTTGCTTTTTTTTTGCCTGCTATTGAAGAATACGACTTGGAGAATATGTGGTTTCAACAAGACGGTGCCACATGCCACACAACTCGAGCGAATATGGCTTTATTGCAAGAGACATTCCCTGGCCGCGTAATTTCTCGTCGTGGCGATATCAACTGGCCAGCAAGATCATGCCATTTGACACCATTAGACTTTCTTGTGGGGCCACGCGAAATACCGTGTTTATGCAGATAAACCTTCAACTCTTGAGCCCCTTAAAAACCAACATTCGTCAAGTTATGGCTGAGCTACCGCCCAATATGTGTATTAATTAAGAATTAAGAACTTAAAAAATTAATACTTACGCCACAATAGTGCTGCATTTACTCTTTTCCTGTCCATAGTATTGCCTAAAAACTCCTGCAGCGTAAGTGAACTATTTTCCAATAATATATTCTCCTTATAAAACCAAATATTCGAATCTGAAATATATTTTGAAAATATCACACGGTCAAACAATTGAACATACTTTCAGAAAATTACCAGAAAATAATAGCAAAGTTTTATCATAACGTTCATAGCAAGCATCCACGTGATTAACATTATGAGCCAGAAGTTCTTGGAAAATATCTGTTAATTTACGAGGATAACCCAAGACCACTCGATAGTTGCGCGATAGTTGCCAAACATATTCACCTTTGAATATGTGCATTGAGTTGTTAAAATAGCATACAGCATCAAATTTACCCTCACATATATTGGGTATGGGAGAGAGATATGAACGCTGGACATCACCATGCTCTACCGAAGAGGTGGTATATTCGGGAAACTAAAAAGGATTTTAATGTACAATTATAAGACACTTAAAATTATATTTCTTAATACCTTTTCTTTTTTGATATGATCCCTAGGATTAGGATTAGTACTGTTATTAAACTCTGTAACCTCTTCTTGCTCTGTACTCGATTCCATGGATTCATAATCATCATGGCTTAGTTCCTCTTCTTCAACATCATCATCAAGTTTTTTATTTACTGAAGAGTGTGGCAAATTTAAATTATTTTCTTTTATGTACTCTTTGTTAAAGAATTTACCTACAGTAGGCATTGTACATGGCCAATGTGTCATCATAATCCAAGACATTATGTTCGGGTCCCTTGTAATATGGAAACATTACGGAACTGTAAACAGGCGAATGAGCCAAACCCAAACTATGGCCCAATTCATGTAAAGCCACCGTATAGAAATCAACACCTTTCGTTAAATCCGTTGAATTCTCTTTCCAATTCTCATCCTCGTCGAAGTGTACATCACCACCCCAAGAACCCATTTCATAGGGATAAAAGGCATGTGCCAAGATATTACCCGCCCCGTCAAAGGGATAGCTGTAGTAGAGTAGAATTTTTTTTAGTTTAATTTTTAAGAATTTGAAAATATTGTTTTAAATTGTCTTTCTTACTTATCGCCATGATATTGTGCTCCAAAACCCACAATGATATCGGCTGAGGTATCATCAACACGATGAAATTTTAAATTGCTATACTGAGACCAAACATGGAAAGCTCGTGCAATATCTCGTTCCACCTGCTCGCGTGGTATTTTCAAAGACCAATTGCCTATCCTAAAACGGAATAAAAGGGGATGTTATGAGAAACTCTGATAGGATCCACCTACCTATCCTAGCCATCTTTCCTAATAACAGGTGATTTTTTAGATATTATTTTTTTGGCAACACTGGTTTAAACAGCTCACGCACGTTCCGTGTTTTGTTTCACTGTCAAACATCTTCAGTTTGGTCTATAATTTAACCATGAATCGCCTTACAAACGAACAACGCTTGCGAATCATTGAATTTTATTATCAAAATGCCGTGCTCTGTTAAGAAAGTTCATCACGCGCTTCTTCCATTTTATGGTCAGTTTAATCGACCCATTGAAGCGGCTATTCTGGCTATTGTGACTAAATTTCGCACCAAATTTACATTAAACCACCAACACGCTTACGTAGAGTGCGAACTGAAGAAAATATCGCAGCTGTATCGGCCAGTGTTAAAGATGACCATCAATTATCGATTCGTCGCCGTTCGCAGCAATTGGGCCTCTGTTACTCAACAACGTGGAGGATTTAGGTGTGAAGCCTTTCAAAATACAGCTGGTGCAAGAATTGAAGCCGAACGACCTACCGCAACGCAGAATTTTTGGTGAAAGGGCTCTTGGAAAGTTGGATGAAGATCCACTGCTTTATCGAAAAATTCATTGTTCAGCGACGAAGCTCATTTTTGGCTCAATGGATACGTAAATAAGCAGAATTGTCGATTTTGGAGTGAAGATCAGCCAGAAACATTGCAAAAGCTACCAATGCATCCAGAAAAAGCCACAGTTTGGTGCGGTTTATGGGCTGGTGGCACCATTGGACCGTACTTCTTCAAAGATGCTGCGATTCGTAATGTAACTGTGAATGGTGAACGCTGCCGTGAAATGATATCCAACTTTTTTTTGCCCAAAAGTGCAAGAGCTTGATTTGCAAGACGGTGCCACATGCCACACAGTACGCGTAACAATGGACTTATTGAGAGACGAGTTCGGTGAACATTTTATTTTACGTTCGGGACCGGTCAATTTGTCGCCTAGATCGTACGATTTAACGCCTTTAGACTATTTTTTGTGGGGCTATGTTAAAGCTCATGTCTATGCAGACAAGCCCGCTTCAATTGACGCTTCGGAAGACTACATTGAAGCATTTATTCGTGAGATACCGGCCGAAATGTTGGAAAGAGTATGCCAAAATTGGACTAAGCGGATGGACCATTTGAGGCGCAGTCGTGGTCAACATTTGCATGAAATAATCTTCAAACATTAAATTATATGAACCGTACTATCGATTCAAATAAAGATTTCATGCATTTTTCCGAATTTTATGTGTTTTTTTTGAAAAATTTTCCTATAGCTCTTAAGAAATCACCCATTATTTTAAATCTATTTGTGCATTGGTTTGTAAAACCAAAGGTTATGTATTTTGGACTGGCAGCCTTATCGGTCCATATTCCTTTGAGAACGACGTTTACAATGCCACTGCTGTCTCTATTCTATTGAAAATGCTTTCACCCATATGTATTCGCATATTTAATCGCAATTACTTTATTTTTTATTTCAATACTTACAAATATTTGATATTCCTTTTGGTCCAAGTTTTTGCTCCAAAGATAAAACGTTTCTTTCGCAATTTCTGATTGTTAGCTTTTGCACTAGTGGGTTGTTGTCTTAGATAATATGGTTTCCCTTCGATATCTGGTACACCACAGCGGGGCTTTGTAAACAGCTGATAAATTTAAATTGTGAAATGGAAAACAATAACAACATTTATTATAAACAAATTCAAGTTCATTGAACATAAACAATGTGGAAATATTGTAAAAAAAAGAAAAATAACACACACAGGCTTTATCTGTCCTACAAACACGCATTCGAGCCATTAAAACTTAAGAAGAAAAAAAAAATAGTGATGCGGTTTAAAAATAAAACAAGACATGATGATTTCTTATCTTTTAAAAGCCGGGCGTTACTCATTCAATTAATATTTTTGAAAAAAAAAATTAGAAAAAAATGTAAAAACGTACATCAAGCGTCATGGCATCTAATCGGCCAGTTTGATTTAAGGCACCATATTTTTGTATATTTTTAATGGCTTCCACTATGGCACTTTCGTGATATAAAGCCTCTGAGTCGTCAGGATTTTGATCCAAATAACCAAAACGTCTCATGAACTTAAGCTGGCCAAAGTATAATAAATTTAAAATTAAAATAAAAAATTTTTTTTTTTCTTTTCAATGGAAACTTACCACTTCCGGTGGTGGTATTTCTATGCCATCCCGTGGTCCTACTGGAAATCCTTTTACACATTTGTATAGCATAACCAGTAGTATTATAATACCTGTTGTTGAATATTTCAACATAGTTTTCTATTAACTTTTTTCTATTCTTCTTTGCTTAACTTTGCCTTCATTTAATATAATTTCATTTCTTTCTTTTCAGTCCATCAACTCTACGCGACGTTTTAAACTCAACTGAAAGATTAGCCAGCTTTTTGGGCTCTTTACCCAGCATAATTGATTGTCTTCACAGAAATAAATGCTTCTTATCAGTGCATATGGTGAGTTATCTCTCATTATTCTTAAAAGAGAAGAGAGGAAAATCTTGAATTGATTAATTTTTGTTCTCAATAAATATCAAAATACTTGCCTTGGACGCAAAGTGCATGAGCTACATTTTTGTATTGGTAGCGGAAAACTACGATAGGGACCACGTACGCATTAGGTATGATGGATTTTTATAGACTAAAATCTCCATAGTCAGGATCACACAGAATTGTATACGATACCAATTGCTTGTTCGTCATTTCTTACTTGACCTGTGATACCATAACTGTCTAGCAGAATTCCTCTGCTATTTACAGTGATTAATAATAATCTTTTCCGCAGTGATTTAGTTCTTCTCGGACAGAAACAATATTTAATTACTTACTTAACTAGCCATTACAATCCTTCAGTCAAGATTGCGACTTAGCTTCTCACACTACTCATGTTAAGTGTGTGGTCAATGAGTGGCTGGACCTACCCTTTAATTTCGACTCCGAACAATAGATTTGAGAAACTTTTTAAAAGATGTCTGTTGAGAGGAAATCGCCGAAAGAAATGTTGTTTCATATTTTGTTTCGTTCAAGATTTCTAAGCCAGTGATTGAACCTGGGCCTTTCTCACGCATTGCCTACTAAACTTTACATGGGCATTACCGGCATCTTATTGAGATGCGATATAGGGAATATCTGTAACCAATACATCCTGTCTAGAGCTTGGCTAGGTTATAAAGGGTCCGCCAAATAACTTTTTTTGAAAATGCTTTAAAAAAAGCACTGAATATTTTCTCAAATTTCTTTTTTTTATTTGAAAGTACAATCCTTCCGGTTAATAATGGAAAATAATTTCATCAAAATGGCTATCTCGGCTGGTCATGCAGTACCCTACAACAGAAGATGCCGATTTTGGCAAAAAAATTATCTTTTCAGATGAAGCTCATTTTGTTCTTGGCGGGTATGTAAACAAGCAAAATTGTCGCATTTGGGGCACAGAAAACCCGCACGCATACATTGAAAAGCCGACGCACCCAAAACGGGTCACTGTTTGGTGCGGATTTCGGTCCAGAGGCATAATTGGGCCATTTTTCTTTGAAAATGAGGAAGGAGTGGCCGTTCGCTATCGGGCCATGTTGAACGAATTTTTGTTCACAAAAATTGAAGAGGAGGATATTGGCAACATTTGGTTTCAACAGGACGGCGCTACGTGCCACACAGCCGAAGCTACACTCGATGTTTTGCGCTCTGTTTTTGAAGATCGCATTATCAGCCGCAGAGCTGATGTCGTTTGGCCACCTCGTAGCTGCGATTTGACACCGTTGGACCGTTATTTGTGGGGTGCCGTCAAAGATAAGTGTTACGCCGACAAACCAGAGACAATTGACGCTTTAAAATACAATATTCGTGAAGCCATTAGTGACATACAGCTGCACACAATCGATAGTGGGCTTAAAAATTGGACCGATCGTTTAGGCTACTGCATGGTCAGCCGAGGCCGCCATTTGAATGAAATTATTTTCCATTATTAACCGGTAGGATTGTACTTTCAATTAAAAAAAGAAATTTGAGAAAATATTCAATAGGTTTTTTAAAGCATTTTCAAAAAAAAAGTTATTTGGCGGAGCGTTTAGTTGGCCTCCATATTTTAGTTTAGCCACTGGCCTTCAGGTTTATTTTCACATCTTCGTTACTAGCTTGCCACGGGTTTTATTTTACCAAATAGTATAAGTTAGTGAGTTTCGTTGGCGCATAATATTCCTGTGGCAACACCAGCCGCTTATAAAGATATGGTGCTTCGCACACTACACACCTTTAAGCAGCGCTTTCTAGAAATTTAATACAAGCTCTTCTTGGATGTAATTTTAGGACTCATTTCCAGGCGCCTCTTACTCTGCTTGAGTTCTCCTCCAATTTTTGGAGGCAACTTATTTGAAACTTCCGTTGCAAGTATACATAGCTTACGTGATTCCAATTTATCATGAACGTCATTCATTATAATGGACTCTGAGGAGTTTACCACATTACTTACTTGAATTTTTAGAGTTTTCTTCTCGACTCCCGAAACTCTTATAACAGATATTTCGCCATTACACCAGTGTAAAGCCGTAGTTGGCTTCATGGAAGCTTAGCAATGAGCCCTGCATCCGATGTAATGCAAATCAATTTTTAATTTAAGTTTTAAAGAATTACAAACCAAGCATCAGTTTTTTTTTGTTTCATTTCTCATTTTCTTCTCTCATCTTCTCTGGCGTTAAAATTTATTGTTTTTTTATTATTATGGTTTCAACATTTAATTCATTCAACTGATTACAAATTTATATATATCTTACGTACATACATACATGATGAGTAAATATTCAAAAAATTAAATAAATTGGACACACTCTTTATTAATTCTTTAATTTTATTCCAGGTCACTTCTGTTACTACCTCCACCACCACCTATTGTTCTTCAATTGCAATTCAGCTGTTCTAGTAATGATTACGTCTTTTATTCGAAGGACAATACTCTGCATATTCCTCCCAAGTACAGCCCGCTTTAGTGCAACATTCTGTTGTAATCGAATGACCACTGGAGCGACGTGTCCTCAATAATGTTTGAGCTAAGCCAGCATTAATCCACATGGGCAGAAAAGAATGTGCTGTAAGTACAATTCAATTTTTCATTTTCAATTTTAAACACAATATTATTTATTTATGAAATGTGATTACGTTTGTTGCGTTTATTAATCGATTCATCGGTACGTTTACGATTGCGTCGTGTTAAGCGATAAATATCCTTTTCACAGGCCCAATATAGCTGGCGCACTAATTTATCTCTGCACCGTGAATGGGTCTCACTGTGCCAGACATCCTCCCAATCTGAATTGGTCCTATAAATATAAGAAAGTTTCGTTTATCAACTCAATGATGAATCAAATGTGGATTAGGAGCGTGAATATTTGGGGAAACCATTAGAAGCAGGATTTTATTTTATGAATGCAATAATAGTAGGAGTCATATGTTATTATAACAGGAGTTTTCTTTAAAGTTTTTCTGTTGTAAAAGAATACATACGCCGGTTTTTGTTTTAAGAACACTGAACAAGCTGACTGTTGTGGGATTCGCCACTGACCTCGCTGTGATTGTGCAGCTAATATAATTGTAGGCAAATGAAACAGTCAGGGTAACAAAAAGTTGGCTACAGCCGCTAGCAAATTAGAAGATAGTGAAGCTAAATGTTCAATTTGATGGGAGCGCAATATGAACTTCTTGAAGTTGGCTGCTATTTCAACGAATATATGTGCTCGTTATGATTGACAATCGCTTGAACTTTGACGACTTGAAAGAGTCGTATGTTCTCTGCCTGCAAGCAGATAACGATAATCGCAAATACTTTAGAACTATGAGCACTTGTAAGACCATCCAAGCAATTAAAAAGCTTTTACCGTCAAGTAAAGGGTCCGACAAATAACTTTTTTAAGCACATTATCGATTGTGTGCAGCTGTATTTCACCAATGGCTTCACGAATATTGTCCTTTAAAGCGTCAATTGTCTCTGGCTTGTCGACGTAACACTTATCTTTGACGGCACCCCACAAATAGTAGTCCTACGGTGTCAAATCGCAGCTCCGAGGTGGCCAAACGACATCAGCTCTGCGGCTGATAATGCGATCTTCAAAAACAGGGCGCAAAACATCGTGTGTAGCTTCGGCTGTGTGGCACGTAGCGCCGCCCTGTTGAAACCAAATGTTGCCAACAACCTCCTCTTCAATTTTTGTGAACAAAAATTCGTTCAACATGGCCCGATAACTATCGCCATTGACTGTAACGGCCACTCCTTGCTCTTTTTCGAAAAAAATGGCCCAATTATGCCTCTGGACCAAAATCCGCACCAAACAGTAACGCGTTTTGGGTGCGTCGGCTTTTCAATGTATGTGTGCGGGTTTTCTGTGCCCCAAATGCGACAATTTTGCTTGTTTACGTACCCGCCAAGATCAAAATGAGCTTCATCTGAAAAGATGATTTTTTTGCTAAAATCGGCATCTTCTGGTGTAGGCTACTGCATGGCCAGCCGAGGCAGCCATTTGAATGAAATTATTTTCCACTATTAACCGGAAGGATTGTACTTTCAATTAAAAAATGAAATTTGAGAAAATATTCAGTAGTTTTTTTAGAGCATTTTAAAAAAAAAGTTATTTGGCGGACCCTTTGGTAGTTTCTATTACATTACATGGAACAGAAATCTGAAATTCTGATGTTAGGATGAAGATTTTATCGCACCATATCTTTTTAAGTGACTGGTATTGTAGCGAAATAACAATTCAAGCTTTACCACCAGATATCGCCTGACAAGCGCCTTCAAAGATGTCCTCATTACTTTGATAAATTCATTTAATTTGCGTTGCTGCACTATAGCTCAACTCTTGATTCAAACATATTCGGTCGAAAGTTCGCGAATAATACGAGTTATCTAGACTTAAATCGTTGAATAAGCGAACAAGCTTTCTTCACTATGGTTTTCGTATTTTAAAATTAAGAAGCCTCGCCCCTAAAAATAATCCAGGCTGCCAGATATTGTTCTTAGGAAGAATTGTATTTCAGAAGAGTAACATCAGGCTGCACACATACATACGTATATAATTGGTCACTACAATCCTTCAGTCAGGATTACGATCTAGTTGCTCACACCACTTATGTTAAGTGTGTTAATCTTATACATGAGTGGCGAGACTTACAGTCTCCAAACGACAGATTTTATTTAGAAACTTTTCATTGCAATTTTGGCAGAAATCTGTTGAGAGGAAGTCGCCGTTTTTCGGTTTTTTTCCAGATGTCTGGCCTGAGATTTGAACCACAGCTTCTTGTCTAATAACACAACACACCAGACTATGGCGACGGCTTTAATATCTTGCCAATAATCCATCAAAAATGCCTTTTAATCTCTGACTTCTCATAGGAGATTATATTAACAACAAATGTCGAGCAAGACAAGCTGACAGTGTCACCTCTTGAGCAAGATCATTCAATTCAAACCAAAATAAATTGGTAATCGTGGACCTATAGTGCTAGCTGCTGACAGTGTTGCTGTGGACAAAGTTATTTTTAAAGAACTACGGACCAATGACGTGGCCAGAGCAAAAACCATACCAAATAGCGACTTTTCGGGGTGCTTTAGACGCTCTTGGATCTCATGTGAGTTGGTATTATCCAAAACTCGACAATTTTGTTTGTTCAAGTACTCTTTCACCGAAAAATGGCCCTCACTGCTGATGATGATTTTTCGAAAAAAAAAAAAAAATTAAGATCAGTGCCCTACCGCCTCAGAGCCCATTCAGTGAACAGACGTCGTTGTGTATGGTCTTCATTGGCCACTTAGCAAAACATACATACATAATTGGTCATTATAACCCTTCAGTCAGGATTACGACCTAGTTTCTCACACCACTTATGTTGTGTTTGTTAATTTTATACATGAGTGGCGGGACCTACAGTTTAAAGTCGACTCCGAACGACAGATTTTTGAGAAACTTTTCATGGCAATTTTTATTTACTCTCAGATTTTTTGCCATTAATCTGCTGAGAGGAAGTAGCCGAAGAAATACTTTTTGTATTTTGTTTTGATATCTGGCCTGGGGCTCGAAGCCTGGTTTTACGTCTAATAAGCCAACACACAACCTACTACACTACGGCGACTTCACTTGGCAAAACGGGCTGAATAAATTACAACAAATTTGGCAGACGTTATTAACTGTCAAAGCCCCTATGCAATTTGAAAGTTTTAAAGATGCAAA
Organism: Sarcophaga carnaria; assembly: GCA_958299815.1. Lineage (NCBI taxonomy): Eukaryota > Metazoa > Arthropoda > Insecta > Diptera > Sarcophagidae > Sarcophaga > Sarcophaga carnaria. Next base: position 141,015,890 of record OY283149.1, read on the forward strand.
CTTCCACCAACAGTTAGTTAAGACCACTAGAAAATTGCTGGTCCTTCAAACAAACCAACACTATGCCACCTACATTGACCTAGAGCTTTGGTAGCTTAGTTATAAGGTCACATGAAGTCGCCGTAGTCTAGTAGGTAGTGTGTTGCCTTATTAGACGTCAAGCCAGGTTTCGAGCCCCAGGCCAGACATCAAGACAAAATACAAAAAAAGTATTTTTTCGGCGACTTCCTCGCAACAGATTTCTGGCAAAAACTCTTAGAGTAAATAAAATTGCCATGAAAGAGTTTCTCAAAAACCTGTCGTTCGTAATCGACTTTAAACTGTAGGTCCCACCACTCATGTATAAAATTAACACACACACGATAAGTGGTGTGAGAAACTAGGACGTTGTACAACGGGTCAATTCGATCTCCGGGTACTGTACTTGTCTTAATTGACAAGTACACGTCCTCTAACCTAACCTAACATATAAGGTCACATGTTTTTGAAATTAGAAACATGGTTTTCTGTGAGAGAGGTCTAATAACTTTAAAATGGCTACAAGTTATCCAATTAAACGGTGTATATTTGCACTTGAAGGGCCTAAACTTATAATTTAGAAGGATTTTCTTTCACCATTCACCATACTTGGAAAATTTTTCTTTTGAAATCACTTTCGCAAACCTGGTTGCATCTCCATTCTCGGAAACTATTTTTTCATGCCATAAGTATGAATTTCATTTTGTTTTCACTGAATTTAGGATGACATTGACGGCTCTTTTAAACAATATTTCAGTTCACTTTATTAAAATACTTGTAAAATTCTGTTTTTGAATCATGCCGCCTACCTTTGTCTAAATAATAATTCCAAACCCTCTTCCGTGTGTATAGCGTCCACTTTAAAATCGTTGAGCGTAAAAGCGATTAAAATCGCGAAAATTCCTTTAAAATACCACGAACGACACACGGGAATTTTCATTTCAGATTTTAAATTTTCAAACCGATTTTTAAATTTTTTTTCTTTCTTTTCTTCGAATGAATTTTTTCTTCGGAAAAATCCTGTGTTGTTGTCTACCGTTCAAATGAGAAACGGAAACTGAAGCTTCATTTGGGATTGTAACAGAATTTCAATGGATGCTAGTGTCCAACATAATCGGCCATAAATTTTAACAAAATATGTACAAATCCGCCGTACAATCGTAGGTGTTGACGCCAAATGCTGCTCCGCTTATTAAAAATAGAAAAAAGAAAAGCGTTGAATTGCGTGAGTACAAGTGTAACGCGTTTTGAAATGAGCAGAGTGTAGTGTGGTGTTGTGTGCGCGTAAATATTTGTATTAAATTTGAAATTACGACCTGGTTGTTGTACTTATTATTTTTGTATTTTTGTTGTTTGTTGTTGTTGTTTCATATTATATGGTCTTGTCTGTTGTCTTCTAGCCAATATTTGTATAAATCTGGTCCACCAAAATCATATACAATTCGCACATGCGAGGGTAGTGTGTGATGAAAGCACACTATCATCTAAAGGAAAATGCAATAACCACAGCTGCTGGAATTGAATCTAATATCTCCTTAGTTTAATTACTGCCAATAACTTCATCTTGGTCTCTGCTATGATGAACCAAGTGATCAGTTTAAGGTTCTGCGCTTATTGCTTACATATCGGGTCCGCCATCTAACGTTTTTGTTTTTCAACTAGTGCTTATTTCGTGAATGGTAACACTTAGCTCATGTCTGATTTGACAGATAATTAGTTTTATCCTTCCGCTGAACGAATATGGTTGTGACGTACGCTTGAACAACGCTGGGAAATATTGCGACATTACTTTGAAAATCATGGTAATCATGCAGAATGTGTGCGATAATTGCGTATGGATTTTGGAAGAGAGAGAAGCACCGTCAGCTCCGTATGTTCGTTATCTTGTGAAAAAAGTGAAAGAAACTGGCATCCTCATCGATAAACCAAAGCGTGAAAAGCGAAAAACAGTGCGTACAACCGAGAATATTGCTGCTGTGGCAGAAAGCGTGCGTGAAGCGCCATCATCACAGTCGTTCTCAACAATTGAACATTTCGGAGACATCGTTGAGACGAATTTTGCATAAAGACCTTGGTATGACGCCATACAAAGTCCAATTGGTTCAGGAGTTGAAGCCAATTGACCATCCAATTGCGTTTTCGCTTCGCTAAGTGGGCCTGTGATCGACTTACAGAAGATGCCGATTTTCGCAAAAAACTCATCTTTTCAGTTGAAGCTCATTTTGATCTTGGCGGGTATGTAAACAAGCAAAATTATCGCATTTGGGGCACAGAAAACCCGCACGCATACATTGAAAAGCCGACGCACCCAAAACGAGTCACTGTTTGGTGCGGATTTTGGTCCAGAGGCATAATTGGGCCATTTTTCTTCGAAAATAAGCAAGGGGTGGCCGTTACAGTCAATGGCGATCATTATCGGGCCATGTTGAACGAAATTTTGTTCACAAAAATTGAAGAGGACGACATTGGCAACATTTGGTTTCAACAGGAAGCTACACTCGATGTATTGCGCCCTGTTTTTGAAGATCGCATTATCAGCCGCAGAGCTGATGTCGTTTGGCCACCTCGGAGCTGCGAATTGACACCGTTGGACTATAATTTGTGGACGTAACGTCAAAGATAAGTGCTACGCCGACAAGCCAGAGACAATTGACGCTTTAAAGGACAATATTCGTGAAGCCATTGATGAAATGCAGCTGTACACAATCGATAATGTGCTTAAAAATTGGACCGATCGTGTAGGCTATTGCATGGCCAGCCGAGGCAGCCATTTGATTGAAATTATTTTCCATTATTAACCTGAAGGATTGTACTTTCAAATAAAAAAAGAAATTTTGAGAAAATATTCAGTAGTTTTTTTTTTAAAGTATTTTCAACAAAAAAAAAGTTATTTGGCGGACCCTTTAGATTGTTTTCAAAACTTCTCATACAACTCTCGTTTAAAAACGAACTGATTATAGAAGAGAAATAAGCCTGAATTTTATTTCATTGTTTTCCTAACAGAACCACGAAAGTTATAAATGGTGTTGGCCAGTTGGTCAATCTGTCTCTCTCTCTCTCTCTCTCTCCACTCAGCGTTCGGTCTTGCTAATGAAGACATATTTTCGTATGTGAACCATAAAATGAACAACAATTGTACAACAAAACAAACAAGACAGGTAAAGAAAAAAACAACAAAAGAAGAAAGAAAATACAAGTAAATGCCGTTTATTATTGCCAATTTAAACGGTGCTGGCGGCTGATGTGTAAATTAGTTTTTGACCTTTGCCGCCTTAGAAGAAGGATTGCAGTTCATCGTTGTATTTTTGTATTATTGTGGTCAATGACGTCGTTTATCTGTGGCGTTGCTTCTTGCTATTTTATGGCATGGAATAGAAAACTAATAGAAATTCATTGGCATTGTATGATTAGAACGGCTTAAATCCAATTATTTTTAAATCTCCTCTTCGCTAACTTTTCTCATTCTTTAAGTTTATACCGCTCACTTGGCAAATAATAATTTATTGGTTTTGTACAATGCAGTGCTCGAAGGGAGCTTGAAAACTACCTAGCCTTTTAACCATGCTAAGTATCACAATGTCAGCCGAAGCAAAGCGATATCATCATGTGAAATGAAATATTTAAGAATTTAAGCAGAAGTTTAAATATCGAGTCTTTAAGGCAATATATCATGCCGTACATATGCAAGTATCCAAAGGAGAATTAATTTTAAAAGTATGTACTGAAAACCCTGTACTGTACTCCAAAAACCATGGGTTTCGTTAACAAAATGGCGAAGCAAATACTTCTTGAACAGAAATCGATAAGGATAAGGCATTCTGTGTTATTATGAAAGGAGTTTCTCAATTTTCTGTTCTAGGAACTAATGTCAAACGTTATGTCGTATTCTTGCTACATAAGGTCCCTTCTAACGGGTGATTTTTTATGTATTATCTTTTTGGCAACACTGGTTTAAAGAGCTCACGCACGTTTCGTGTTTTGTTTCACTGTCAAACATCTTCAGTTTGGTCTACAATTTAACCATGAATCGTCTTACAGACGAACAACGCTTGCAAATCATTGAATTTTATTATCAAAATGCCGAGCTCTGTTAAGAAAGTTCATTGCGCGCTTCTTCCATTTTATGGTCAGTTTAATCGACCCACTGAAGCGGCTATTCGGGCTATTGTGACTAAATTTCGCACCAAATTTACATTGTTGGGCATTAAACCACCAACACGCTTACGTAGATTGCGAACTGAAGAAAATATCGCAGCTGTATCGGCCAGTGTTAAAGATGACCATCAATTATCGATTCGTCGCCGTTCGTCGCAGCAATTGGGCCTCTGTTACTCAACAACGTGGAAAATTTTGCGGAAGGATTTAGGTGTGAAGCCTTTTAAAATACAGCTGGTGCAAGAATTGAAGCCGAACGACTGGGCTCTTGGAAAGTTGGCCGAAGATCCACTTCTTTATCGAAAAATTGTGTTCAGCGACGGAGCTCATTTTTGGCTCAATGGATACGTAAATAAGCAGAATTGTCGATTTTGGAGTGAAGATCAGCCAGAAGCATTGCAAAACCTATCAATTCATCCAAAAAAAGTCACAGTTTGGTGCGGCGGGTGGCATCATTGGACCGTACTTCTTCAAAGATGTTGCGAATCGTAACGTAACTGTGAATGGTGAGCGCTACCGTGAGATGATATCCAACTTTTTTTTGCCCAAAATGCAAGAGCTTGACTTGCATGACATGTGGTTTCAACAAGACGGTGCCACATGCCACACAGCACGCGTAACAATGGACTTATTGAGAGGCGAGTTCGGTGAACATTTTATTTCACGTTCGGGATCGGTCAATTGGCCGCCTTTAGACTATTTTTTGTGGGTCTATGTTAAAGCTCATGCCTATACAGACAAGCCCGCTTCAATTGACGCGTTGGAAGACAAAAGCATTGAAGCATTTATTCGTGAGATACCGGCCGAAATGTTGGAAAGAGTATGCCAAAATTGGACTAAGCGGATGAACCATTTGAGGCGCAATCGCGGTCAACATTTGCATGAAATAATCTTCAAACATTAAATTATATGGCCACCCTTTTTCATAAGAATTGTGTTTCCGTAATGGTTTTGCCAATATGTTCCTCTATTGACTGTGTTTTGTTACCTTCTCTAACGACCTTCTTCTCCATGCATAGAGCATAGAGTAACACTGCGTTATGTTAACCTCGACAGTAATAGTGCCTTATACTGCTTTGGACCTCCTTTTACATTTGGTCGCAGGTAGGGATAATAAATTTGAAATTTTCATTGTTTTGTGCATAAAGAGACTCAATCTAGTTGGTGTTCGGTGGGAGGTATGTTGATTGACTTCTTATCATCTTTCGCCGAACTCTCCAAAATGAAGATTGCCTTAAGAACGAGATTTATGTGGAGGCGGAATAGTTCCCAAAGAATCTGCTTGATCCCGGGTTGTATATAAGATTGTGGTATTTCAGTGAGGAAGCCGCCGTAGTCTAGTAGGTAGTGTGTTGGCTTATTAGACGTAAAGCCCGGGTTCGTTTCCCAGGTCAGACATCAAAACGAAATATGAATAAAAAAATATTTCGACTTCCTCTCAGCAGATTTCTGGCAAAAACTCTGAGAGTAAATCAACCTGCCATGAAAAAGTTTCTCAAAAACCTGTCGTTCGGAGTCGACGTTAAACTGTAGGTCCCGCCACTCATGCATAAAAATTAACACACACAACATAAGTGGTGTGAGAACCTAGGCCGTAATCCTGACTGAAGGGTTGTAATGGCCAATTATGTATGTATGTATGTATGTATGTATGTATGTAAACTTCATTTTGTCCTTATTTACTGCCAAAGCTGTCGTTCGGAGACTGTAAGTCCCGCCACTCACGTATAAAATTAACGCACACAATATGAGTGGCGTGAGAAGCTAGGCCGTAATCCTGACTGAAGGGTTGTAATGGCCAATTATGTATGTATGTATGTATTTTAGTGGGAGTGTCCGCCACCTTACCCATCTAAACTTTCCCAGAACTTATGAACTTTGATACCCTCATCATCTCTCTCTTTACTTTCTGTTTTGCTAGATTCATTGGCAGCACAATGAACTAGTTTGTACATGTTCCATGTTCCATGCATGTGGCTTGCATTTTAATCACTCAATCGCGAAAAAAATTAGCGGTTGGACCAACACCGACCAACAGGGAGGTAGGTCGGTTGGAGTGGTAGCTTTGATACCAAAAGCTCATTTGAGCACGCATAGTGGCCATGTACTGACCAAGTTCCCCCAAACAAGGGAAGTTCTTAATATTTAGTAAAGGGTCCGCCAAATAACTTTTTTTTGAAAATGCTTTAAAAAAAAACTACTGAATATTTTCTCAAATTTCTTTTTTTATTTGAAAGTACAATCCTTCCGGTTAATAATGGAAAATAATTTCATTCAAATGGCTGCCTCGGCTGGCTGGCCATGCAGTAGCCTACACGATCGGTCCAATTTTTAAGCACATTATCGATTGTGTGCAGCTGTATTTCACCAATGGCTTCACGAATATTGTCCTTTAAAGCGTCAATTGTCTCTGGCTTGTCGGCGTAACACTTATCTTTGACGGCACCCCACAAATAACGGTCCAACGGTGTCAAATCGCAGCTCCGAGGTGGCCAAACGACATCTGCTCTGCGGCTGATAATGCGATCTTCAAAAACAGGGCGAAAACATCGAGTGTAGCTTCGGCTGTGTGGCACGTAACGCTGTCCTGTTGAAGCCAAATGTTGCCAACAACCTCCTCTTTAATTTTTGTGAACAAAAATTCGTTCAACATTGCCCGATAACGATCGCCATTGACTGTAACGGCCACTCCTTGCTCATTTTCGAAGAAAAATGGCCCAATTATGCCTCTGAACCAAAATACGCACCAAACAGTGACTCGTTTTGGGTGCGTCGGCTTTTCAATGTATGCGTGCGGGTTTTCTGTGCCCCAAATGCGACAATTTTGCTTGCAATCATACCCGCCAAGATCAAAATGAGCTTCATCTGAAAATGCCAAAATCGGCATCTTCTGTAAGTCGATCGCAGGCATACTTAGCGAAGCGAAAACGCATTGGATGGTCAATTGGCTTCAACTCCTGAACCAATTGGACTTTGTATGGCGTCATACCAAGGTCTTTATGCAAAATTCGTCTCCATGATGTCTCCGAAATGTTCGATTGTTGAGAACGACGGTGAATTGATGTTGATGGCGCTTCACGCACACTTTCTGCCACAGCAGCAATATTCTCGGGTGTAAGCACTGTTTTTGGCTTTTCACGCTTTGGTTTATCGATGAGGATGCCAGTTTCTTTCACTTTTTTCACAAGAGCTGACGGTGCTTCTCTCTCTTCCAAAATCCGTACGCAATTTTCGCACACATTCTGCAACATTATCATGATTTTCAAAGTAATGTCGCAATATTTCCCAGCGTTGTTCAAGCGTATACACAACCATATTCGTTCAGCGGAAGGATAAAACTAATTAGCACTTGTTGAAAAAAAAACGTTAGATGGCGGACCCGATATTTGCAACAAGAATTGAATTTCAAGTCAGTTAATTAAAAAGAATTAGAAAATTAACGATGAAGCTTTGGCTTTTTAGGGAATGTGAATAATTATGTGATAATCCCTTTATATTAGTCGTTAATGCTACTAAGTTTAATACATAGTTTAAGTGTTTTTTTATTTTTTAATAGACACTTCAGAAATTATTCCACACTTTAATTTTTTGATTGTAGAGTATCATTTAAAGTGTCCTCTTGACCACCTTTAAACATCATTTTCACTTGTCCATTTGTTTGTTTTTTTTTGCGGATATCCAACCCTTCTTTTTGTAACAAAAAAAAAACTTCGTTTAAAATCCTTTAGACCAACAGACAGACAGACAACCAACCAACAGGTGTTATTACTCTTGTTTGTCCTCTTCTACTCTACTCTCATTACCATTTTATTTAGTGCTAAATGTTGTTGTTGTTTCCGTTCTACTAACTCCTATTACAGTTCAAATAAGTGGCTTGATAAGTCCCATAGCCCAACGAATAACTATTGCCTGTGGCTTTAGATAAATACTCACACCTTTTTCTGTTGTAATTTGATTACAGAATAACTGTAATAAAATGAAAAAGAGAAGAGAAAAATAGGAGATAAACGAATGGTGGACGAACCCAAAAAAAGGAAAATTTTGTTTTTCTATGTTAAACAATCTGGCGTCAGAAGTATTAAACAAATAGTTTTTATGGTTTTTATTACCACAAAACAAAGATAACAAAAAACAACAAAAACGTAAAAAAAGGTCCTTTAACCCCCTTAACTTTGTTTATGAGTTGTTCCCTCATTTAAGGAGGTGATAAAAATTACGTTCCAATGCAAATTGCAAAGAGAAAGAGTGCTTTGAGTACACATACGGGGTATAGAAAATGGAAAGTGTAGAGAGAGCTGCAGTCAGCTAATTAGAAATGAAATTCTGTTGATATTTTGTTTGAATACAAATTTTAATACAATGCCAGTTACGAAGAATAAAGCTAGAAGCTCTACACTACGAAGTCGCCGTAGTCTAGTAGGTAGTGAGTTGGCTTATTAGACGTAAAGCCAGGGTTCGAGCCCCAGGCCAGACATCAAAGCAAAATACAAAAAAAGTATTTCTTCGGCGACTTCCTCTCAGCAGGACGTTGTACAATGGGTCAATTTGACCTCCGGGTACTGTACTTGTCTTAATTGACAAGTATACGTCCTCTAACCTAACCTAATAAAAATAATTCGCCCTCAACATAAAAAGACAGCAGTCTTCTGGCAAAAACTCGTCGTTCGGAGTTGACGTTAAACTGTAGGTTCCAGCACTCATGGAAAAAGTAACACACATAACATGGGTAGTGTGAAAAACTAGGTCGTAATCCTGACTAAGTTCTACATCAAATGAGATGATATAGAATATGCGAGGATAAGCTTCGAATTAAAGGACGAATCCGCTATTTTGTAAAGAGTTGCTAAAGTATTTCGTCTAAGCGATCTATAATACTGCTTGTGTGCTTTATATAGGGTTCCTTATTATTTCTCTCCCAACCCAGTTGCCCTAACGAATCTCAAGATACTGTTCGATATCAGTAAGACTAACTTTCAGTCTATACTTGATAAGCACCCAGGTTATATTTTCGGAAAGGCACTAATGCCGCTTATGTGCTTGTTATGTATTTTAGTCACTCGTTTTTCTCCTACCGTGAGTATCAGGCATTTTAAACTGGAAACAATTTCCATGCTTTGAGTCTATAACGTCAGGATAATCTGGATAATCTGTTGCAAGACCCAAATCCCCTTCCATTAGAATTAATAAGTAAATATTGAGATTTTCTCAAAGATGTCTGGCTTGAGCAGAGTCTCCGGCTTTTTCTATCGGGTCCGCCATCTAACGTTTTCTTTTTTTCAACAAGTGCTTATTTCGTGAATGGTAACACTTAGCTCATATCTAATTTGACAGATAATTAGTTTTATCCTTCCGCTGAACGAATATGATTGTGTATACACTTGAACAACGCTGGGAAATATTGCGACATTACTTTGAAAATCATGGTAATGTTGCAGAATGTATGCGAAAATTGCGTACTCTGCGGATTTTGGAAGAAGAGAAGCACCGTCAGCTCCGTATGTTCGTTATCTTGTGAAAAAACGTGAAAGAAACTGGCATCCTCATCGATAAACCAAAGCGTGAAAAGCCAAAAACAGTGTGTACACCCGAGAATATTGCTGTTGTGGCAGAAAGTGTGCGTGAAGCGCCATCAACATCAATTCACCGTCGTTCTCAACAATTGAACATTTCGGAGACATCATTGAGTCAAATTTTGCATAAAGACCTTGGTATGACGCCATACATTACAGAAGATGCCGATTTTGGAAAAAAATCATCTTTTCAGATGAAGCTCATTCTGATCTTGGCGGGTATGTAAACAAGCAAAATTGTAGCATTTGGGGCACAGAAAACCCGCACGCATACACTGAAAAGCCGACGCACCCATAACGAGCCACTGTTTTGTGAGGATTTTGGTCCAGAGGCATAATTGGGCCATTTTTCTTCGAAAATGATCAAGGAGTGGCCGTTACAGTCAATGGCGATCGTTATCGGGCCATGTTGAACGAATTTTTGTTCACAAAAATTGAAGAGGAGGATATTGGCAACAATTGGTGTCAACAGGACGGCGCTACGTGCCACACAGCTGAAGCTACACTCGATGTTTTGCGCCCTGTTTTTGAAGATCGCATTATCAGCCGATGAGCTGATGTCGTTTGGCCACCTCGGAGCTGCGATGTGACACCGTTGGACTACTATTTGTGGGGTGCCGTCAAAGACAAGTGTTACGTCGACAAGCCAGAGACAATTGACGCTTTAAAGGACAATATTCGGGAAGCCATTGGTGACATACAGCTGCACACAATCGATAATGTGCTTAAAAATTGGACCGATCGTGTAGGCTACTGCATGGCCAGCCGAGGCAGCCATTTGAATGAAATTTGAGAAAATATTCAGTAGTTTTTTTTTTAAAGCACTTTCAAAAAAAAAAATAAGTTATTTGGCGGAGCCTTTATATTTCCTTTCTATTTTATTACTATAAACTGACTAAAATATTACCGACTATAAGATAGGGATATTCGAATTTTTAGAGACAGTTAGACAGTTTTGAATGCCTTGAATGGTTGCCATACAACATCCATTTGCATCAGCCTATTCTGTTCTAGATAACCGGTGCACTTTTACTGAGGTTAAGAACGATAGTGCATGACAGATAGGACAGAGAGTTCATTTGCGTCATAACCCAGTAAGTTTGGCGTTTTCTCCAATCATTCTAATAGGAATGAATGCGTCAAGATTGGATCTTATTCGTAATGACTTTTGTGGAAGTTCCTACAATGTAGAAGAGTATGGCATAGGCTTCTGGTTTAAGTCTGTCACTTCTAGCAATAGGAAACGAATCGTATACATAGGAACTTTCACGACGAATTGAACAATATAGCATTAGTAAACGTATTATAAACGCATTATATATGTTTCTTTTCGATTCTCTTTAAAGAACTTAGCATCTTTTCCATAAAATTTTTTCTAATTGATTACAGTATACCTATTAACCGGGGATGACAGGTTTGCTATTTATCGTTGCCTGGAATCAAAGCCCTCTGTAAACATGATTTTAAAGGTGCCCAATTTTTCTACGGGATATTAGGAGGTGTTTTAAAAAAACTGCGATGAAAATTGCTCTGGTTCGTAGTCAAGCACTTGAAGCACTGTGGTATGCCCATTCACTTCTTAGAGCTAAAAATTGCCGATGCTTTCATCTTGCTTTAATTGTTGCGTGAGTTGGACTTTATTATGATAGGAGGTGCAGAGCAAAATGTAACAGGTGCCACAAATAGGCCATAATTCTGACATATCCTTTATGGAATATTCACTAAATTGTCTCTTACAGAAGCGATATGTTTGGCAGTGCATACATGGGATGTTATGCAGGCTTCGCAGAACATAATGCTATCAATTCTATTCCATATTAGGTTGGCTACGTCGACCATAATTTCCCTGTAATACTTGGAAAGTGACCACATTTAAATCACCACTCTTTTTGTAAGTCTAAAACTATTTTTGCATGATTTTCGGTTATTTAGACGTTGACTGTCGACTACGAGATAACTCGTAGATTACGTTCCCTTCTAGGGAGCCAACTACGAGTTATCTCGTACTCACTAAACCTGCCATTTTTGTGTAGCTACGAATAAAATCGTATTATATCAGTGATAGTATCGATAAATGGCTCCCGTGGCCAGTTTTCTGAAAATTGTCGCAGCAGTCAACGTGTTAAACGATTCATATTTGTAAATAGTAGACCTCCCCACAAAACAATACTTTGATACTTAAAATTAAAGTTATTTAACAGCTGACAGGTTCTTTTAGTCTGCAGTCCGATAACCCGATATTAAATTTATTTTCGTTCTGGTAACTTTTAGAAACTTACTATTGTTGATTTGTTGTTGTTATTTTTTCTTTTCTATCTTTCGTGGACTTCCTATATAGTTTTGATGTTGTAAATTGATCTTTTCCAGTAATTTCTTTGATTTTGATGCTGTTGTTTGCTTTTCTTGTTCTTTTTCATGTCTCTAGAAGAAAAATTCTGTGTGTATTCTATCTGCGTAACGGTATATGGCAATAAAAGGGGGTTTGTTTTCTATTATGCTTAGGTTTTCCAAAATATTTTGTGAATTCTACAAGACTGTTTTGCAATAATTTCATTTGTAAGCGTATGTAGAACAACACGTTTCCTGCAGAAGGTTTTAAACTTTTCTTTAACTAATTTTTCTACTTTTTAAACAACATGAGTAAAAACTATCCATTGGGTTTACATTGGGTTATTACCCAGGATGATGAAAACGAATAAATAAGTAAAGACTATCCATTGACTACGACAACATAGAATAACAGATAATCGGGGTTGTCATAGAAACCAACCTTGTCGGAATTGGTTTTAAAAAAGACGAGAAAAAATGCTACGGTGCCATGAAAACCGATATTATTGTTTTTATGTTCGAATTGAAATTAATATCGGTTTTAGGTGTCACAGAAACCAAGGTTAACGGCTTTCTTATTGGAAATAAACCAACCAGCTGACAGTTGTCAGTTTTAATAAAAAAAAACTTAAGAAAGACTGAATTTTGATTGTTTTAGTTGTTGTTATTATTAATAAAGAAGATATCGTCATCCTATATCCAAAATGGTCTATCCACAGAACAAATAAACTGCAGATAGAACATTTTTGATTAGGCCAACGATATCCTGATTTTTACTAAAAGTTTATTCATTTTTCTATAAATTACTTGCTATTTCACCCCTGATTGCCTGAGCTTCACTTTGTTGAGACGTTGGCAAGGGCAATGGAACATTTTCCTCTTCTATATCATTGGATGGCAAAAGGATATCGTTTTCTTTGTATAAATGCTGGTTAATACTAGGTTTTATAATTTTTATGTGAGTCCCATCGATGCAACAAATTATAGAAGGAATTTTATATTTGTTGGAGAAATAGTCTCTTGATCAACGTTTTTCATTTCCATTCATTTTCAGCTGAACCCACTGTCGGCAAATGCACCACTCCATGACTTTGATTACATTAGTCAAAATTTCTGATACTGTACTTCTACCAAGGCTTCTACATAAATCGTTCCCGACTGATCTTTGGTATGACCCTTCTGCTAAAAAGCAAAACGTAGCAGCAAGTTGTAAAATCGGAAGAATTTTAGATTGCGACAAATGTTCTTTAATAGCATTAAGTACCATACGAAATGCTTCTTTGTTTAAGCGATAATTAGAAACAAATCTGTAAAATATATGAGTACAAGAAACTTCCTCCTGATTAAAAAACTTCTTACATTGCCTCCGGCAGCTCCAGTGGATTGCTACAATCTCTCAGTATTCTTCTCCTCACTCTTTCTGATCGATTTTCTTCTAATAATAGAAATATCACTATTCCTGTTGATATTTTATTTATTTCTCAACATAAATAACTTCAATTTTTAACAAAATTTTCTTTTTTTTTTATCAATTTTTAGCAAAACAGCTGATTCGAACATTGGTTTTAATTTACTTTCGAAATTAACGAAACTAACTTGGTTTCATGACACCAAATGAAACGAACATTGGTTTTCGAAAACGACAATCACGATAACCGGCATGGTTTCTATGACAACCCCGAATAAAATAATTCCACCTGCCTTTCGTGCTGCTCTTTTTTAATCCTTTCCGTTAAAAGTGTTGTTGTGTTGTAATTAAAAAAAAGTCATGCATTAGTTTCTTTTTTGTTTTTGTTTTTTTTTATTTTAAATATTATTTCAGTTTTATTTTTTAATTTTAAAGTTTACATTGATTTTAATTAGTTGTTGCATTTTATTTAAATTTGTTTTTTTTTAATTCAATTTCAAAATCTTATTTAAAAACAGTTCAATTTATTATTTATTCTCTCTTCTATTTTGTAATTAAATTATTAAAATTTTTTTGTGGTTGTTTTTATTTTAAATATTTTAATTCTATTCTATTCTATTTTGTTTTATTTTATTTTATTCTCTTTTTTCCTTTTTGTTTTATAGCAATTACTGTTTAAATTTGTTGCCATTTTTATACAGTTTTTAGTTTGTTTTTGTTTTTGTTCTTTTCAAGTTTTTTTTATTTATAGTGGCCTTTTAGGGGTTTTTTATGTTTTGTTTTTATTTGTTTTGGTTTTTGTTTTTGTTCTCAAACTATTATTTTACATTTAAACATGAATTTTACATTAAATTACAGTTGTTGTTGTTCTTTGTTGTTGTTACTGCTGTTGCATATATTCCACATGCCTTTTGTTTCAACAATTTAATGCATTTTTCTCTCTCTCTCTCTTTTGTTGTATTTTTTTTTTTGCAAAATGTAAATTTATTTCCTTTTTTCGCCTCTTAATCTCTTGTCTCTCACTCTTTGCTCTCAGAAATTGTAATTCTTTTTTTCTTCGTCTGTTATTTATGTATTAAAATTTATAATAAAAACAGATTCTTTTTTGATTAGATTTTCTAGATTTTTCAAACACTCTCTCTTAAAACAGAAAATCAGTTTCAAAATATATGTATAAAACCAGGGCAGAGGGAGAGGGAAAACATATTTTATTTTTTATTTTTTTAAAATAAAAACAATTTGAATCCCATTTAAATGGATTTTGTTATGTTGTGTAAGAGTGTGTAAGTATGTGTAAGAGAAACAATCGCATTCATTGTTGAGTTTGTTAACGATGTGCATAAAATCCACTCTCCTGCTTACTTACACACGTACACATGCATACATTTGCACTTACATTGTTAGGAAAATGCTACTCATTTCAGTTGATTGCAAATAATGCCAGCCCAGGGATATATACCCCAATTTAGTTGGTCGTAGTTTTTAATTTATTTATTATTATTTTTAATTTATTAATTATTTTGATTTAATTTAATTTTAATTTTTATTTTAAGTTTTTGATTTTTTTAGGTTCTCAAGTAGGAAAGTATTCTAAGCTTAGATTTTTAGTTTTTTTCTAGGGACAGGTTTATCTTATATTTTTATATTTTTTAACATTTTTTGTTTTCTTTATTAAAATATTATTTAATTAAATTAAATTAAAGGCTTTCTTTATTTCGCACCTGTCCAAATAATTGCTGTTATTTTATTTATTTTAATTTTAATTAATTTATTATTTTTGAATTTGTATCTTCTGGGGCTCTTATAAAGATCAAATTCAGGCTTATAATCTAAAACGTATTTTAAGCGGTTTTTTATTAAATACAACAGCAGTTATTTGCGAAATAGCTTAATGCCAGTTTAAAATAAAATAGTAATAAAAGAAAAATTAAAAAAAAATAATAAAAATTAAAATAAAATTAAAAAATTTTGAAAAATTAAAAAAAAAAATTATAAAAAATTAAAACAAAAAAAAATATTAAAAATAAAAATATAAATAAATTTAAAACCAAAAAAGAGAAATTAAGAATAAAAATAAAAAAAATATTGTTAGGATACCTTCTTGAAATATTTAATAATTACAATAATAGTGCATACATACACTGAGCACCAAAAGTGAGTAAACACCACTGAAATAATTCATTTTCTTAGGATAGCGAGAAAAGTAAATGAGAATAGTCGAATAAATTTCCAAAAATAAAAACGTTATTTATTACTTCTAAAATGTTAAAACAAAAACAACAATTCATGATAAAGGAACTTTTTTTATACTTAAGAACAAAAGTGTTGACTCACTTATGGCTCTCAGTGTACATACATAATTGGTCATGACAATCCTTCAGTCAGGATTACGACCTAGTTTCTCCCACCACTTATGTTGTGTATGTTAATTTTATACATGAGTGGTGGGACCTACAGTTTAAAGTCGGCTCCGGATGACAGATTTTTGAGAAATTCTTCATGGCAATTTTATTTACTCTCAGAGTTTTTGCCAGAAGTCTGATGAGAGGAAGTCACCTAAGAAATACTTTTTGTATTTTGTTTTGATGTCTGGCGTGGGGCACGAACCTTGGCTTTACGTCTAATAAGCCAACACACTACCTACTAGACTACGGCGACTTCGATAATAATTACATTAATAATGATATAAACTTATTTTGTTTTTAAACATAGTCAAACTCCCTTGACCTCTATACACTGTGTATCCAAGTTTCTCCATTTTGTTTTTTATTATTTCCAAAATATACGATTTTATTCCTGTGTGATGATCTCATCATTGAAATCGAGTGACTAGATATAGTCACGTTGGTCTAATTCCAAAGAATAGATGGGGAAGACAGTTATTTGCAGCTTGATACATGAAATTTTACAAGGGAAACCAAACAAGTGGCCATACTTGGTTTATTTTGGCGGAAAAGAATTCTTTAAAATCATTCATTTACTTGGCGTTTATCAAACTTTAATGTAACTGCTGAAAAAAAGAGACAAATCTTTTTATCACATAGGGTTTTAGGTGACTTCCGAAAACATTAGTACAAAAGCCCATCTGTACCCTTAGCTCGTACAACTAATGCTTTTATGTGGAGCTGGATCTTAGTGTCCAAAGTGAACAGATGAGAAAATTTTGCAGATTTTCAAGATCACTTTTTGCATTACTATACTACATTCAGCAGTTTAGAATGTAGAATACTTACTGAAAATATCAGTACAGTACAACCCATTAGTCAGTATTACAATCCATCTAAAGGGTCCGCCATATAACCTTTTTTTTGAAAATGCTTTAAAAAAAAACTACTGAATATTTTCTCAAATTTTTTTTTTTATTTGAAAGTACAATCCTTCCGGTTAATAATGGAAAATAATTTCATTCAAATGGCTGCCTCGGCTGGCCATGCAGTAGCCTACACGATCGGTCCAATTTTTAAGCATATTATCGATTGTGTGCAGCTGTATTTCACCAATGGCTTCACGAATATTGTCCTTAAAAGCGTCAATTGTCTCTGGCTTGTCGGCGTAACACTTATCTTTGACGGCACCCCACAAATAATAGTCCAACTGTGTCAAATCGCAGCCCCGAGGTGGCCAAACGACATCAGCTCTGCGGCTGATAATGCGATCTTCAAAACCAGGGCGCAAAACATCGAGTGTAGCTTCGGCTGTGTGGTACGTAGCGCCGTCCTGTTGAAACCAAATGTTGCCAATATCCTCCTCTTCAAGTTTTATGAACAAAAATTCGTTCAACATGGCCCGATAACGATCGCCATTGACTGTAACGGCCACTACTTGCTCATTTTCGAAGAAAAATGGCCCAATTATGCCTCTGGACCAAAATCCGCAGTAAACAGTGACTCGTTTTGGATGCGTCGGCTTTTCAATGTATGTGTGCGGGTTTTCTGTGCCCCAAATGCGACAATTTTGCTTGTTTACATGCCCGCCTAGATCAAAATGAGCTTCATCTGAAAAGATGATTTTTTTTGCCAAAATCGGCATCTTCTGGTGTAGGCTACTGCATGGCCAGCCGAGGCAGCCATTTGAATGAAATTATTTTCCATTATTAACCGGAAGGATTGTACTTTCAAATAAAAAAAAGAAATTTGAGAAAATATTCCAGTAATTTTGTTTAAAGCATTTTCAAAAAAACAAAAAAGTTATTTGGCGGACCCTTTATATGCATGACCGACTGTCCACATCTTCACAGTTGAACATCATGCCCTTTGAGGATAGCATGATTTGATTTTCATTAGAGCAATTGGAAATCTAACTAAACCCTGTAATAATAGACAAATTGCTCTTCAGTCGAATTGGTGATTGGTAGGCGAGAATGGACTTGGATGTTGACACCGATCAAATGAAATTGCTAGAGTAGCATTTGGCCGCCTTTGAAGTGGCCGTGGTCTAGTAGGTAGTGTGTTGGCTTATTAGACGTGAGGCCTCGGCTCAAACCCCAGATCAGGCATCTCCAACTGAACGAAATATGAAAAAGCATTTTCTACGGCGACTTCCTCTCAGCAGATTTCTGGCAAAAACTCTGAGAGTAAATAAAATTGCCATGAAAAGTTTCTCAATAATCTGTCGTTCGGATTCGACTTTAAACTGTAGGTCCCGCCACTCATGTATAAAAATTAACGCATACAACATAAGTGGTGTGAGAAACTAGGTCGTAATCCTGACTAAGGGGTTGAAATGACCAATTTTGTAGCATTTGAACGGAGCACTAGCCATGAACTCCAGACTTTATCTCTATGGGAACTTCGTCTGGCGAACAAGGCGCGTGATGGATCTAATTCACAGCAGTAGTGAACGTGGCATAGACAATATTAGTATTAGTATTAGAGAACGTAGAATTTAAAAATGCAAGAGCATTAAAAACGTTCTAAGTACACTTAGACCTTTATAGAATGGAGGCGTCGATATGTACATACATTTTTGATTGATACTAATCTTTAGTTAGGGTAACGGTAAACATGATTGGCGAGACACTCAGTTTAAATTCTATAATTTCCTAAAGCTTTGCTCAAAGAAATAATTTTTTCTCAAATTTTCTTTTTCAAGATTTCAAAGATCTGCATATTTGAGATCCTGTTTACTAAGACAACATTGGCCAATGCTTTAAACTGGGGCACAATAAGTTGTTTGTTTTTTTGCTCCTTTCAAAAAAACAAATCTATAACCAGTAATTTCCTATTGAGGTTGAGGGCAATACAATGGATGTGTAGTACCTCTCTCTCCCTGTACATAACAGTAGTTGAAAACTGTAAATGATATCCTATACTAAGAGTGAGTTTTTTACAATTTTAGGAATATATTTTTTTTTGCATAATAAAAATTTTATTTTAAAGGAAGAAGGTATCCTTAATGAAATTTTTCTTGAAATTCAATTTTTTTTTTAATTTAATATTAAAATTTTTAATTTTAATATTTTTCTAAACTTGTTAATTTTAAGAAAATATTTTTTTGCATAATAAAAATTTTATTTTAAAAGAAGAAGGTATCCTTAATGGAATTTTTCTTGAAATTCAATTTTTTTTTGAAATTTAATATTAAAATTTTTATTTTTAATATTTTTCTAAATTTGTTTTATTATTTTGTTTTTAAATTTTTATTTAATTTAAAATAATTTATTTAATTTAATTTAATTTAATTTAATTTTATTTAATAATTTAAGCACCTTTGACTTTGACTTTTTTTAAATATAT
Organism: Sarcophaga carnaria; assembly: GCA_958299815.1. Classification (NCBI taxonomy): domain Eukaryota; kingdom Metazoa; phylum Arthropoda; class Insecta; order Diptera; family Sarcophagidae; genus Sarcophaga; species Sarcophaga carnaria. The sequence goes on from OY283149.1 coordinate 141,035,104, forward strand.
ACTCGTATCTCATATTAATTATTATTTATAATGCTTAGAATACTTTCCCCCCTTTTTTTTGTGTGAATACACAATTTATTATTTTTGTTTTTGTTATTTTGTGCTTCAATTAACAATTTATGGACTCAAATTTTGTTCTTTCTTGGGTGTAGAAAAATTTTTTTTTAAATAAATAGACTCCATAGAAATATTTAAATCCTTAATTATACTCGTACATTGTATGGCTTTTAATTTATTTACAATATGAACAGAAAAAAAAAATATTTCTTTACCTTTTAACTACACTTTACTTTTACTTTAACTACAGTTTCATAATAAAAATTTATATCATATTACTTAATTTAGGATTTTGTTTAAATCAATATCAATTAGTTTGAGTTTATCTTTAATTATATTTGTTTCTAATATTTTATTTCATATTCTTTTTATTTAATACAATTACAATTTATTTCTTAAATCAGATTTTTTGTTTCTTTATTTGGTTTTTAATAAAAACAATTTAAAATTGTCTTCATTAGTTGGTTGGTTTCTTAGTTGTTTTTTTATACAAATTATCTTAATTTAATTTTATAATTTTATTTAAAAAAAAATATATTTACAGTAGTAGTTCTTTTTAAATTTTATTTTTCTTATGTTAAATATTCAATGCAAAAAAAAAATAAATTAAAAAAAATAATTACATTTCTAAATCACTATTTAACTTTTAATTTATATTTTCAAATTTAATTCTTAAATTTAATATTATTTTAGTAACAATTCTTAATGAAAAACCTGACTTTGTTTTACAAAAATTTTTTTAGGAAATTTTATTTTATTTATTTTGCTTTATTTCTATAATTTATTTTATTTTTTTAAATTAATTTATATTTAATTTAATATCTCTTACTTTAGTAATTTCATTTTATGGCCTCCTGTTTAATTTGTTGCTCATTTCCTTCATTATTCATCCTTTTTAGGTTAGTTTGTTTATCAAAAAAAAAACCATCCAAAAATTATCGCTTTAATTGGTCTTTTCAATAACTCTTTATGAAAACAAACTTACTCATACACACACACATACACATACATTATACACGACAACGTCACTTTCTCTTATGCTTTCGCTCTTACCGTTAGTTGTAATTGAAACTCATCGCTTTAGTGGTGCCTGTTGCTGTATCAGTTGAGTAACGTGTTTAGTTGCTTTTGGCGTTGATGTTGGCAACTCTTGAAGTCTTTGTTTTTTTGTTTCTTTATTAGATTTCTACAAATAACGGTAAAAAAATATAATTTAATTAAATTTATTAACGGTAGACCTGCAGGCAAATACAGTGGCGGCAAAAAGTTAATATACTCTCCTTCATTTTTATGTAGAAAAAAAGGAGTGTAAATTATTTATCTATTTACGAGGGCGGCACCAGAATTAGCTCAACAAATTTGGACAATATTTTCTTTATTTCCCACTCCTTTTTGCACAATACCCTTTATCAGGCGATATTAATACCATCACTTTCCTATTTTGCGTACGAATTTTGGAAGAAGAGAAGCACCGTCAGCTCCGTACGTTCGTTATCTTGTGAAAAATGTGAAAGAAACTGGCATCCTCAGCGCCATCAACATCAATTCACTGTCGTTCTCAACAATTGAACATTTCGGAGACATCATTGAGACGAATTTTGCATAAAGACCTTGGTATGACGCCAATTGGTTCAGGAGTTGAAGCCAATTGACCATCTAATGCGTTTTCGCTTCGCTAAGTGGGCCTGCGATCGACTTACAGAAGATGCCGATTTTGGCAAAAAAAAATCATCTTTTCAGATGAAGCTCATTTTGATCTTGGCGGGTATGTAAACAAGCAAAATTGTCGCATATGGGGCACAGAAAACCCGCACCCAAAACGAGGAGTCACTGTTTGGTGTGGATTTTGGTCCAGAGGCATAATTGGGCGATTTTTCTTCGAAAATGAGCAAGGAGTGGCCGTTACATTCAATGGCGATCGTTATCGGGTCATGTTGAACGAATTTTTGTTCACAAAAATTAAAGAGGAGGATATTGGCAACATTTGGTTTCAACAGGGCGGCGCTACGTGCCACACAGCCGAAGATACACTCGATGTTTTGCGCCCTGTTTTTGAAGATCGCATTATCAGCCGCAGAGCTGATGTCGTTTGGCCACCTCGGAGCTGCGGTTTGACACCGTTGGACTATTATTTGTGGGGTTGCCGTCAAAGATAAGTGTTACGCCGACAAGCCAGAGACAATTGACACTTTAAAGGACAATATTCGTGAAGCCATTGGTGAAATACAGCTGCACACAATCGATAATGTGCTTAAAAATTGAACCGATCGTGTAGGCTACTGCACGGCCAGCCGAGGCAGCCATTTGAATGAAATTATTTTCCATTATTAACCGGAAGGATTGTACTTTCAAATAGAAAAAAGAAATTTGAGAAAATATTCAGTAGTTTTTTTTTTTAAAGCATTTTCAAAAAAAAAAGTTATTTCGCGGATCCTTTATATCCCAACTGACTTTTGTAAATACATATATTTCAACATACCTATAATTCTTGCCACCACTGTTGTAAGTTTACCTTTCTTTTTAAGTGATTACATTACAACACAATAAATGTTTGCAATAAGTTTTCTACACACCTTGTATGCGACTTGAAAGCAACAACTTACAGCATGTCATTGTAAATGTCCTTTTTGGTTCTTGTTCCTGGTGTTGTTGTTGTTGTTGTTGCAGTAGCAGTCGATGGCATACATTGTTGTCCTCGTCGCTGTTATCAGCATTGGCCTTAATCTAAAACATAGTTTACCATTTCATAGCACAGTTGTGCAAAGAGAACTCACACGCATTCTTGTGTTTTTTCATTTAGTTGTCGATCAGACTGCGACAAGAACACATGTGCGGCGGATGCTTTATCATTTTATTTCAGAATGACACTCAAAAAATATTTTATGTTAAAAATGGGCTATGGCATTAGCTGGGCGTTTTTAATTTTTTTTATTTTGTCGCATAGTATAATTTTTTTTAAATGCTTTGGAATGCTCGCTTTTTTTCTTTTAATAAAAAAATGGGTTTTTTATCCATTTTATTTTTATTTATCTAAAAAACATGTCCTAATTTTTAAGCCAAATATGGATAGCTTTATGTTCTTTTAATAAAAAATGGATTTGTTATTTTATTTTTATTTATCTAAAATTATTAAGCCAAAGTTATATAGCTTTACATATGTATGCTGATGGAATGAAAATAAAAATAGCGTATATTACTAACACTTTTCTATGGCTGTAAATAAATAAATTCTCTCAACTTATTTTCTCTCTCTTACTCACTAACACATAACCAAAAATTTTTTGACGAACCCTGATCTAAAACGTATCGTTGTTGTCATTGTATTTTAAATTTATTTGCCATGCTGTTGCCATTGCTGTTGCCGTTGCCGTTTGTCGTTTACCGTTGCCATTGTGATGATGACAGACACCCTTTTATGTTGTTTTTAATGTAATTATAGTTGAAGTTGTTTTTGTTTTTATCATCATTATTATTATTGTTATTGTTGTTAATTTTATTAGTACTGTTGTTGTAGTAGTTGTTGTTGTTGTTTATCTACAGCATATCAATATTTGAAGTGCCATTACCGGTAGCGGTGCGCGTTGTTTTCGTACCCTGTTGATTTGTGATAATAGGCGGTGGACTACAACACCAGACAATCTAGAAAAAAAATTATAGAAAAACAAAGAGAGATAGAGAGAAAGAGAGAGAGAGAAGAGAGTAATTTAATTTAAAAAAATCCCGTGTACATTATTATTCAATTAACTGTTGTTTGTCATTCCATTGCCTTACCTTTCTAAATGCCTTGCGAAAGTTGTCCGATAAAAAGGCATACAGTATGGGATTTATACAGGAATTTGTGTAGGCCAGGACATGTGCAATAATTTGTATGATGACCGTTACATGTGAACTGCCATATAAATTGAATGCCTTCAGTACCAATATGACCTGGTTTTGTAAACGATGTTGTTTGAAAAAAAAAAACGAAAACATCCGGTTGCCATTAGTGTACACATACACACACATACACAGCGGATATGAAAAAGACAAAGAATATTTGATGAGATGTTAAAAGTAACAAAAGAGTGACAGAGAGAGAGAGAGGAAAAGAAAAATAAATACAAAAGGAAATAAACAAGTATGCATTGGGTTCATCAGTTCTTTGTTTTTCAATTTGATTGACCGTGTTTCGTTATTTATTTATTTATGTTCGGGTACTTTGTTGTATCCTTCAGAGCGTATTTCTTTTTAAATTTATTGACATTCCTACTCAATCACCCACCCAAAGAATGAAAAATTGTTGACAATTTGAAACCTTTTTTTTCTTCTTCTTTTGCTTTTTTTTTTGCTAAGTCTGTTAAGCCGCATAAAAATCCCATTAAATTTGTGAAAAATGTTTTCAAATAAAATAGAAAAGTCAATGAAATTCAATATCATCAGCATATAAATTAAATGTAAAGCAATTTATTACCGATTAACGAGGGGTGTAATAGGAAATTTTCACTAGAATTTGGTGAAAAGCACTTGGAGGGCTTTAGACAAGTCACTGTCGATGTGATGCTTTCTCTAAAGTATTAAACTTTATGAAGTCGCCGTAGTCTAGTAGGTAGTGTGTTGGCTTATTAGACGTAAAGCCAGGGTTATTGCCCCAGGCCAGACATCAAAACAAAATACAAAAAATATTTCTTCGGCGACTTCCTCTCAGCAGATTTCTGGCAAAAACTCTTGAGAGTAAATAAAAATTGCCATGAAAAGTTTCTCAAAAATCTGTCGTTCGGAGTCGACTTTAAACTGTAGGTCCCGACAGTCATGTATAAAATTAACACACTCAACATAAGTGGTGTGAGAAACTAGGTCGTAATCCTGACTGGAGGGTTGTAATGGCCAAAGCCAACACACTATTTACGATACTACGGCGACTGGAAATATTGCAGAGTCAAAATTCTATGCTTTGTTCACGGAAACTAGAATATTTCTTTCTCAGTAATTAACATAACCGTCTGAGTTTCTTATTGTTTAGACTGCCTATTTTGTTTTCTTTATGCCCTTTTATTTGGTTACTTGCTTTTAATTTTTTTTTTTTGGGAAGAGTTTGGGGGTGACACGGAAGTTCTCCACATCTTTAATAAATTTCTTTAATTTTTTTTACCAAGTTTTTCCCATATTAAAAGGTAATTGGTCTACTGTGGGAAGTTCTAGAATAATAGGGTTACCATCTATCGTTGCTAAGAAACAAAGATCTCATGCTTATGGGTTTGTATAACTAAAAATGCTCTGGGTTTGTTGTCTTGGACGTAGTGTATGCGTACTTAGCTCATTTAGACCTCTTCTTACACAAAAGGTGGCGCTATCCCAACTTCTTGTGATGTTCGTTAATGTGCTTATCCTCTCCGATGAGGTAGGATACAGGTTCTTTCCGGAAATTATTGTTTATTTAAAAGTTGCTTTGGAAGTCGCTGTAGTCTAGTAGGTAGTGTGTTCGCATATTAGACGTAAAGCCAGGGTTCGAGCCCCAGGCCAGACATCAAAATAGAATACAAAAAGTATTTCTTCGGCGACTTCCTCTCAACAGATTTCTGGCAAAAATTCTGAGAGTAAATAAAATTGCCATGAAAAAGTTTCTCAAAAATCTGGCGTTCGGAGTCGACTTTAAACTGTAGATCCCACCACTCATGTATAACACATATTAACACACACAGCATAAGTGGTGTGAGAAACTAGGACGTTGTACAATGAGTCAATTCGACCTCCGGGTACTGTACTTGTCTTAATTGACAAGTACACGTCCTCTAACCTAACCTAACATTTTCCCATATCATAAGACATAAATTGGTCTACTGTGGCAAGTTCTAGAATAATAGGGTTACCATCTCTCGGTGTTTAGAAACAAAAATCTCTAACAAAAATTCTTTGGGGTTGTTGTCTTGGGTGTAGTATAGGCGTATTTTTGCTTACACAAAAGGTGGCGCTGTCCCAACTTGTGCTGTTCGTTAATGCGGTTATCCCTTCTGATGAGGTAGAATTCAGGTTCCTTTTTGGCAATGGAATTATTGCTTTTATGATGAGGCAGCCACTCACAATTTTCAACCCTCGTATCTAAAACTAAATTTGAAATATTCTGAGGTACAATATAATAAACTTGTAAGTCCGTTATTAAAATTTATTTTCCCTGTTTTTGTACGTTTTTTTTTTCTTCTTTTTGTTCTTTTAGTTACATATTTTTCCCCCAGCAATTTTTATATTTCTCATCGTTGGTTGACCTTAAAAATAAAATAAAATGACAAGCAAAACAACACACAATAAAAATAAAAACAGAACAAAAATGTTTCCAATGTGAATTAATCCAAAAGAAATCCTGTGGGTGTCTGTCGCACACTTGTCTGTACATGTGTTACCCGTACATGCAACAACAGCAGTCCGTGTGAAAAATAGGTTTTTCCCTAAGGTTTCCCTATAATTTTGACACCAGTTTTTTTGCAGGCACATTCGTTGTTGTCATCACTTCTAGTCTGTAATTTTGCAAAAGAGAAAAAGTAGGATAATTGAAGAGTAACCTAACAATACGGTACCTTACCTCTTCTTATACCTTATCCGTTTTGTGTATTGTACTGTACTTTACGCACGTACCAATACGTTTTGTATTGTGAGTATAGAATTTATATTTTCAATGAAAATTACTACAATTTTCAAAACGATTATACGAGTCGTAAGAATTTTATTTTATTTACATTATTCAGAAGTCTACGAGGGAAGGGGGCTGGAGGTTGCTAGAGTCTTTTCTATGCTAAACGTCATCAATAAATGGCTGTTAAATGCAAGACTTTTTATTTTCAATTTTGTTTCTTTATTTTTTTTGTTAATATTCAATTGGCTTCTAAGAAGGCTTAGGTAATAATTTCTAAAAGAATTGATTACAGTTTCGTGTGTATATTTTTGGTAAAATCTTATAAAAATTTTCAGAAATTGGTTTTGAATAATAAAGAAGATGTTCAATTAAATAGAAATTGAAAATTGCTGGATTTAAGTCAACATTAAATGGGAATTTTGTGGAAGATTAAAGTCAGCAGAATATTTTATGGCTTCAATTCAGGTACTGCGCTTTGGTTTAGGTCTCTATCTTAAGAAGCAGAAAAGCCATGCCATTATAACTTTAGGCCGGAGGGAACTTTTTTGGTTGGATACGCATACGATATTGCAGCTGTTATCACGGCCAGGAATACGGAAGAGGCGCAGCGAAAACTGAGACGTCTTATGCTGAGAACAAAAACATGGTTGGATTCCCACGGCCTAGACCTGGCCATGCATAAAACGGAATTGCTGCTAATCACTGGTCGTCGTATCCCTTTGCATGTGGACATGAGTATTGGAAACGAGGTAATTAGGACCAAGAGGTCGGTGAAATACCTGGGAATAAGGCTGGATCCCAGACTAACATTTTCGTATCAGATTCAGTACACGGCTAACAAGGCCCAGAAGATCGTTGGACAGCTCAGCAGATTAATGGCGAACATTGGAGGCCCGCTACCGGCGAGTAGGAGACTCCTCATGGAGGTTGGAAACAGCATTATGCTTTATGGGAGCGAAACACTAGATGCTAAGAAGCGGGCAAACTCACTTGTATCGGTACAGAGAACAGCTGCATTGCGTATCGCGTCGGCATATCGTACAGTATCCGCTCCAGCCATACTGGTGATAGCGGGTATAATCTCTGTGGATCTGCTGGCAGCGGAGCGGATGGAGATTTATAAGGCGAAATCGTATGGAAATAACATAACCGGTTACTTCAGGGAAAACACAATTCCAAATTGGCAACAACGATGGAACGAGGAAGATAGAGGAAGATGAACGGCGAGACTTATTCCGGACATAAGGCCATAGATTGGTCGGAAATTGGGAGAGGTAAATTACTACGTTACACAGACGCTATCGGGTCATGGATATTTTAGGAAACATCTGCACAGAATGGGCAAGACCGCCTCCCCTTACTGCCTGTACGAGGAAGGGGAGGTAATTGATGACGCAGAGCACAATGTTTTCGAGTGTGCACGCTGGCAGAGCTATCGCTCTGTACTGACGTCAATAGTTGGAACGATCACAGCCGCTAACATTGTCGGGGTCATGATTGCGAATAGTGGAAATTGGACCTCGGTGGTGAATTACGTAGAGCGCATTCTAAGAGTTCTTGAGGCTGGAGAACGAGTAAGTATGTCGGCATTGATGTCGCTTAGATGTCTCCTCAACTTTCGATACGCAATCCGGACGCGGATATGAACATGGAGAGGCCAAAGGGCCAAAAGGACTCCACTCCGAAGTAATACCACCGTAGTTCCAGAGTGGGCACATACAAGTCCACAGGAGACGAGGTTTTATTTAGTTGGTGAGGGCTCCACACACGGAGGATGTGACGACTTCCTCTATGTTGCGGTTAGGTATATTTACCCCTCCTCGGCGTAAAAAAAATGCCATTATAACTTAATCGGTCATTACAACCCTTTAGCCAGGATTACAACCTAGTATCTCATTCCATCCATGTTGTTTGGTAATTGCCCATGAGGGGCAGGGTCTATAGTCGATTCCGAACGACAGATTTTCGAGAAACTTTTCAAGGCAATTTTATTTTACTCTCAGAATTAAATAAAAAATAAATTTGGAGAGACTTGAGGAGTTATAGATATGGTTGGGTGTGTACCTAATTACAATGCGTGCACTGCCTAAAATATTGCTTGGGTTAAAGAAACTGTAATGGATAATCCGAATTTGTCAACATCAGGGCTGTCTCAACAATTGGGCCTATTTTACAGCTGACGTATTTTGCATTCGATTTTGTACTTCATATGTTCATTGGGGTGCACAAATGAGGATATGTTTGTACTCTGATCAATTTTAATTGCATAAAAATAAAATTGATAAAGCAATTCAGACATTTTTTTTCGTTTTTAATTTAGTATTTAGTACTCAACAAAATAATATAAATTTTAGAACTAAAATGATGAAATTCTAAGAAAAAAAAAAAAAAACAATCAAGAGGAAAATAACTCGGATGTATTCAATTTTGCACCATTCCAAAATTTTAGAGAATACGAGTATTGCTAATACATAGTCCAAAGACCATTGTTATGTAAAACCTCATTTACACGACTTGGCATGCTCTCCACCAAATTCTCTACAATTTCTTTCGGAATATTTGTCCATTCCTGATGAATCCGTTGCCAAAGCTCATCTAAATTCGTTGGGGCTGGTCCCTTCGCGATTGATCACACATCCTCAATCGGACTGAGGTCGGGACTTTGTGTTGGTCACTGTACTAATTAAAAATTTTGTTCACAAAGCCACTCGATTTTTCCATCCACCCGGAAAAGTATTTCTTGCTCAGGATAGGCGATCTTGTCGACAAAATCGGAAAGATGGGTTTGCAAAATTCTCAAATAAATTTCTTTTTTCATAATGTTATTGATTCTTTGCAGTGGTCCGAGTTGCCATCATGTAAAGCAACCCCATACTATGACATTTCCGCCACCGTGTTTCACCGTTTTCTTAATATGGTGTCTTTCAATTCTTTCCCCATGGCGGCGCCAGGAATATTGCTTACCATTGGACTGAAAGCGGTTGAATTCTGATTCGTCTGACCAGATCTTATGTTTCCAGTCATTCACTGTCCAATTTCTGTGTTCTCTGGCAAACTTTAACCGTGCCTTCAGATTTTTAGCCGAAAGTGCAGGTTTTTCTTTTTGACTGCTGAGGTAAAGGGTGTTTTTTTTATAGAGGTATAGAACTTTAAGTTGCAATAAAAAAACGATGGATTATTCGATTGACATGAATTTTATTTATCCGAAAGATAATCTTGTGGCATTACATTTTAAATACGATTTCTGGCATATGACCGCCACGGCTGGCGCGGATGTAGTCCAATCTGGACGTCCAATTTTCGATGACTTTTTCCAACATTTGTGGCCGTATATCGGCAATAATACGGCGAATGTTGTCTTCCAAATGGTCAAGCGTTTGTGGCTTTACCGCATAGACCAATGTCTTTACATAGCCCCACAGAAAGTAGTCTAGCGGTGTTAAATCACAAGATCTTGGAGGCCAATTCACAGGTCCAAAACGTGAAATTAGGCGGTCACCAAACGTGTCCTTCAATAAATCTATTGTGGCACGAGCTGTGTGACATGTTGCGCCGTCTTGTTGAAACCACATCTCCTGGACATCATGGTTATTCAATTCAGGAATGAAAAAGTTAGTAATCATGGCTCTATACCGATCACCATTGACTGTAACGTTCTGGCCACCATCGTTTTTGAAAAAGTACGGACCAATGATTCCACCAGCCCATAAAGCGCACCAAACAGTCAGTTTTTCTGGATGTAACGGTGTTTCCACATACACTTGAGGATTTCCTTCACTCCAAATGCGGCAGTTTTGTTTGTTGACGTAGCCATTCAACCAGAAGTGCGCTTCATCGCTAAACAAAATTCGCTTATGAAAATCGGGAACAACGGTAATCTCGTTTTGGGCCCATTCGACGAATCTACGCCTTACTTGATGATCGTTTGGCTTCAAATCTTGCACGAGTTGGATTTTGTAAGCACGCAAACCAAGATCCTTCCGCAAAATCCTCCTCCATAAAGTGGATGGACTCAGATCCAATTCCTGTGCTCGATGGCGGATGGACTCATTCGGGTCTTCCTCAATGCTACGCTCTACAGCAGCAATAGCTTCTTCTGTACGCACCGTACAGCGTCTCTGGGGATGCGAGTTATCAATAAGAGTAAACGTGGTGCGAAAACGTTCCATGGTTAATCGAATTAACTGCTCTGATGGACGATTTTGTCGACGATAAAATGGACGCATTGCACGATACGTTTTCCGCACAGGACCATTATTTTCGAAATAAAATTGCACTATTTGCAAGCGTTGTTCAGGCGTGAGTCTATTCATGATGAATTGCTGAGAATAAATCACTTGACAGCTGTTAAATCGGTCGCCATCTTGAAAAGTAATGCCAACTTAAAGTTCTATACCTCTATAAAAAACAGAGAGCTCTACTTGCCATCCATCGATTAACGGTTTTCCCGATTGCCAAAAAAGCTCCTTTTGGTGTTAAAAATTTTCTTAAGCGTTGAGTGTCATTTCGGACGGAGTAGCTACGCTTATAAGGGCTTGAAGACCACAAGAGCTTGTGTAAAACCCATTCCGTATGGAAAAAGTGTCTTGTTTGGTGTGTATATGATCGAGAGGTGTCACTAGACTATATATTTTTTTAAATTTATCGGCGTAGTCTAGTAGCCTATTAAACGAGAGCCTGTCTGTCATTCATACCCCACCTCAAATGTCTCGAATATAAAAAAATATTTCTTTTGGCAATCATTTGGCAAAAAAATCGAAGAGTAAAATAAAAATGTTCATAAAGTTTCTCAAATCTGTCGTTTGCGGATTAAATTAACACACACAACATGGGTGGTGTGAACACCTAGATCGTAATCCTGACTTGATAGTTCGTATGACCAGTTAAGTAAGTAAGTTGCATGGGAAGTTATCAGAAAAAGTAATTTCACGCTCAGACGACGTCATTTCGCCCTTAAGACCATACGTTATGGTAGAATTAGGCAAACGTTCATGGAACGTACTTACGGTTACCGTTTGAACATTTCAAAATTTATATTCGTAAAGTTAACGCTGAGATACCACCTGAAATGTCAATTTAAAGAATGATTTAAAGGACATTGACATTGTATTTCCTACATAATGTATTTCCTACAAAAAATCCATCGAAATCATTGTCTCCATAAGTGTTTTATTTAAAATTCAATTTTTTTTGTGTTCATTGCCCACAGTGCATTAATAAGCATTCGCAACTAATTTGCATTTGTATTGCTTCTATTCGCTGACGCATTAAATTTGTTTTTCAAACAAAAACAACATGCTCTTCTGCTTGCATTAAGGATTATAAGTATGTATGTGCGAAAGCAGCGTATGCACGAGTATTGCCTTCTAAGAAACGCAATTCATTTTAATGTACGCGGTTTGGTTACTTTACAAGATTTCTATTTGAATTTGAAATGCAAACAAGTAGTGGAGCACCATTCTTACTTATGTACTCTCTTCTCTACCACTCGTAGTAATATAGGACACGCACACACTCATACAGAAATACATGTAGACATACGGGAAGAAGTATTCAAAGTAATAACAATGTAATCAATCTTTATTCTTTACAACTGTACTTTGTTATTACGATTATTGCTGCTTGTTGGTATTGTAATGCAATTGTAATATACACACTCTTACACTCTCGTTTGTTTTCTCTCGTTCGGTATATGTAAACAAAACGACTGAATGGAAAAAAAATGAAAATAGCTCCACGTTAATATATACAAGAGAGAGAGAGGAGAGCTTTGAAGTGCATGTGAGAGCAAAGCAGCACAACACAATGTGCAAACGAAAGAAAATTAAATTATTTATGCTGCATCAGCAGAAGCAGTACGAACTAATGAAAGGTAAAATTACATTTTACTGACTAATGTATACAATATGGCAACAACAGCAACAACAACAAAATCAACACAAAAATATTCCAATACAATAGCATTGAGTGCAGTGTGTGGAATTACTTCTCTGTGTGTTCAAGTATGTGAAGCCATATTTGCTTGTGTATATTTCCGTTATTTTTAACAGGAACTGAACCACACGAAACATTCAAATGAAAGAGAGAAACAAAAATACTGTGTCAGTGTAAAACACTCTTATTTGACTCGCATTAATATTGCCTGAGTGTGATTTATGGTCAGTTTTTCAACATTTTCATGTGAATATTTCAACCAAAGTGTGTGAAAACTTTTTATTGTTGTTTTAAATTTGTTTTTTCGCTATGGAAGTTGAAGCTGAAGGTTGAGGTTGCGGTTGGTTTAAGTGGCAGCATAAAAGTTAATTTGTTTACATTTTTCTCCACCATTTTTAGAATGTGAGATGAATTTCATTGCCAAAGGAAATTAAACTGTGAAGAGTCTGCTAAAATACTCATTTGTTTTACACACAAGCTAAGTGGAAAACTTAGAGTACCAGGAATTTACCTTGTATAACTTACTCTCTTGATCATTGTAACTATTTAGTCGGGATTACAAACTAAATAGTTTCCCACACCACTCATGTTGTGTGTGTTAATTTAATCCATGCGAAACCAAAGCTTTTAAGTCAATTACGAACGACAGATTTTATTTAGAAACTTTTCATGGCAATTTTGGCAGAAATCTGTTGAGAGGAAGTCGCCTTTTTTGTTTTTTTTGAGATGTCTGGGCTGGGGTTCCACCTACGGGTTCTCGTCTAATAAACTAACACACCCGACTATGGCGACGGCTCTAATCTCTTACTAACACATACATACATACATACATAATTGGCCATTACAACCCTTCAGTCAGGATTACGGCCTAGCTTCTTACACCACTCATGTTGTGTGTGTTAATTTTTTATACATGAGTGATGGGACCTACAGGTTAAAATTGACTCCGAACGACAGCTTTTTGAGAAACTTTTCATGGCAATTTCTATTTACTCAGAATTTTTGCCAGAAATCTGCTGAGAAGAAGTCGCCGAAAAAATACTTTTTGTATTTTGTTTTGATGTCTGGCCTGGGGCTCGAATCCTGGCTTTACGTCTAATAAACCAACACACTACCTACTAGACTACGGCGATTTCTCTTACTAACAATCCATCCAAAATGCCTTTCATATCTCTGACTTCTCGGACTTCTCAGACAGCTCCACTTCATGAGCCACACTATGGATTGAATGTGCAAAGTTTTTTAAGTTCGAAAGGAAACCCCAACCAGAAAAGGTCTAATGGGGCTAAATTGCACAGTTCTGGTTGCCGGTTTACATCTCCCCGACGTGAGGTGACCATGTCCTTAAATCGCTTGTACAGAATATCTAACATGGCATGAGCTAAGTGGTACGTGGCGCCATTCCGGTGAAATCGTATTGTCGTTGACGTTCAGACTATCCAATTCAATCCAAAACAAGTTGATAATCGTGGACCTATAGTGCTCGCTGCTGGCAATGTTGGCCTGGTCAAAGTAATTCTCAAAAAATTACGGACCAATGACGTCGCCAGCCCAACAACCACACCAAACAGTGACTTTTTCGGGGTGCTTTAAACGCTCTGGGATTTCATGTGGATTGATATTGTCACGAACTCCACAATTTTATTTGTTCACGTACTCTTTCAGTCAAAAATGGCCCTCACTGCTGATGATGATTTTTTGAAAAGAAAAAATAGGTTCAGTTCCCAAAAACCACACAAAACAGCTTCTGTTCAGGGTGCTTTAAACGATCTTGGATTTATGTGGGTTGGTGTTGTCTCAAACTCGACAATTTTGTTTGTTTAAGTACTCTTACACCCAGAAATATGCCTCACTGCTGGTGATGATATTTTGAACAAAAAAAAAAAAAAAATATAGGAACAGTGCCCTACTGCCTCAGAGCCCACTCACTCAGTGAACACATGTCGTTATCTATGGTCATCGTTGGCCACTAGGCAAAACAGACTGAATAAATTACAACAAATTTGGCAGACGTAGCTTCAACAAAGTGGCTTTTATTCACTGTCGAAGTTCCTAGACAATTGGTTTTAAAGTTGCAATCTTCCACAAGCAGTTGACCAAGACCATTGAAGAAATGCTGATCCTTCAAACCAACACTAGACCACCTACACTGGTCTGTAGCTCTGGTAGCTTAGTTATGAGGTTCTTCTACAACCTCCGCACTATACGGAGATTGTAAATTAAAATTTCTTCTGTTAATTTGCAATTGTTTTTCATTGTCTTGCTTTAATTGATTTAAAAAAAAAAGTTTTTTCTAAAATTAACCTTGAGTCTCTATTTAAAACCAGGTTGCCAGTACTTGACCCCATCTAATCCTACAACTGTCTGGAGAAAATCTACGTTACATTGAAATCTTTAATAAAAATTAAACGAACAAATAAATTCTAAAATTGCCATCCTCCGCAGCAACATTGTACATCAAAGGAGATAAAGATTAATCGCTCTCTCTCTCTCTCTCTCTTTGTTTTTTTCTTTTCTTTTCTACCTTTTCTAAGTGGGTGTTCGGCATCCGTACGTTTTTATACGATTTCAAAGGCACACTGTGTATATGTATATGTACGTGAGAGTGAGTGTAAATTTGCTCTTAAAATAGTTGCCATTAAGTGCCTGTGTCTGTCTGTCTGTCTATGCGTGTAAATGTCTGTGTATGAGTACAGGTTTTAGTTTCTGTTCAAGGCCTGTCAACCTTTTTTGTTTTTTTTTTGTCTTCGGAGAATGGATAAAACCGGACAACGTAGTAAGGAAGGCTGTTGTAAATGCCTTTTCTTTTATTTGTCTTGCTTTCAATTACTTTTTTATTCTTTTTTTTCTTTCTTTCTTTCTTTCTTTCTTTTTCTCTTGAGTGTGTGTGCTGCCTTTTGTGTTTATTTTTGTTTAACATCCTTTTATTTGCTTACAAATCTCTGTAACTGTAAATTTGTTTGTCTGTCCTTTTTTATTTTGCCATTTTTTTTTGTTTGTTTTGTTTTGTCTGTCCCCCCCCCTGTTTATTGTCTGTCTGTCCCATGTTATTGTCAATGTTTGATTTTGAATTGTAATTTAATTTTAAATCGTAATGCAAGCCATTTACATGACTATTCATGTCATCTATTTCACTACACTTTCTGCATTGATTTCATTACCAACACAACAGTGGAGCAAATAATAGAGAAGGACTATTTTGTTTCATCCAAGATTCTACACGTTTCAGGGCTATGAGCCATAGGAGGGTTGTTGGTATCACTCTTTCAAGAGGACAATCTGTCAGTCCAGTGATGAGTTAGGATTAAGGTTGTGATATAAGGATGCGGGATGGTTAATCTTTGTTGAAAGTTTTTGTTGTTGCTATCCATAGTCCCAACTCTTGATTTATATCAAGTTTTGCCAGGGATCGAGCCATGAAAATTGTTATGGGTAGCATTTTATGAAATGAGATTTTAATTCTCTTGAGACTCGATATTGTTTTAAGTTTAGAAGAGTTTAGGTTAGGTTAGGTTAGAGGACGTGTACTTGTCAATTATGACAAGTCTGAAATTTGTTATCCGTATGTATACTTTTGTGGCTAAGTGTAACTCATGCCATGTTAGATATTCTGTACGAGTGATTTAAGGACATGGTCACCTCACGTCGGGGAGATGTAAACTGGCAACCAGAACTGCAGAATTTAACCCCATTGGACCTTTTCTTGTTTGGGTTTTCTTTCGAACTTAAAACACTTTGTACATTCAATTCAAAATGTTGCTCAAGATCTGACACTGTCAGCTTGTTTTGCTTGACATTTGTTAGTATAACATCTTCTCTGAGAGGTCAGACATTAAAAGGCCTTTTAGATGGATTATTGGTAAGATATTAGAGCGGTCGCCGTAGTCTGGTGTGTCAGTTTATTAGACGAGAACCCGTGGCTAGAAGCTAGAACCCCAGCCCAAAAAAAGGCGACTTCCTCTCAACTGATTTCTGCCAAAATTGCCGTGAAAAGTTTCTTTGACTTTAAGTATTGGTACCGCCCGCCACTCGTATAAAATTAACACACACAACATGAGTGGTGTGGCAAACTAGTTTGTAATCCCGACTAAATAGTTGTAATGATCATGTAAGTGAGTAAGTACATGCATACTTACATACATACATACATACATAATTAGTCATTACAACCCTTCAGTCAGGATTACGACCTAGTTTCTCACACCACTTATGTTGTGTGTGTTAATTTTTTATACATGAGTAGCGGGGACCTACAGTTTAAAGTCGACTCCGAACGACAGATTTTTGAGAAACTTTTTCATGGCAATTTTATTTATTCTTGCTGAGAGCAAGTCGCCGAAGAAATACTTTTTGCATTTTGTCTTGATGTCTGGCCTGGGGTTCGAAATCTGGCTTTACATCTAATAAGCCAACACACTACCTACTAGACTACGGCGACTTCAAAGGAGGCAGAAGTGTTTTCTGTAGTTATGAAAAGATGGCGTAGCGTAGCGGTTAAAGGCAAAGAAATGTGAAAATTTAATAATGTTTTTTGAATTTTAAAATGAAGTGGCTTCAATCCCTTTCAAATAATTTATCTAGAAACCTATTCAACCATATTCCCCCAGAGAGGATAATATCATTAACGAACATCATATGAAGATCAGGCTGCGGTCACTCTCGCGAACGAATAGTATTCAATCAAGGCTTGTCAACTGTTAAATATCTTTCATGTGAAGTCTTATTTATTTAGTGAACAGATTGCCATTTACGGTTATGAATCGTTTAACAATGGAAAAACGCGAAAAACAAAACGCGAATTGGCAATATTGTCAATTTGAAGAAACTGAAAGTGTTGCAGATATCGTTAGAATTGTGCATCATTGCGTTGTAGCCTCTTTTGAAAATATCGCTTTTGTTAGAGAAAATGTATCAAAATAATCCGACTTCAACGTCCCAAACAATTGAACCTATCTTCAGGCACATAAAGCCGTGTTTTCATCAATATTAAGTCCAACTCACCCAACAATTAAAGCCGGTTGACTACACACAATCCTGATTGAGTGGTAAAGCAACAGGCTTTCACTACTGATTTTTCGATTTATTCAGCAATGAAACCCGTTTCTCACTCCGCAATTGGGTCAACAAGTAAAATTGTGGCAAATGGAACTCGGAGAACCCACAAATGATTGTCGAAATGCGATTTTAAACCAGAAAACTGATTGTTTGGCTTAATTTTTTCGGAAATTGCAGTGGAAAAATCGTTACCGTCAACTAAAGAGTGCTTTGAGCGTATAAAACCCGACATTTTTTGACATAAATTGTGGGTAATAAATTGGACGATATGTTGTGTCAAGACACGAGCCACACAATACAGCTTACTTTGGATTCATTGCATGAAAAGTTTATACATACATAATTGGTCATTACAACCCTTCGGTCAGGATTACGACCTAGTTTCTTACACCACTTATGTTGTGTGTGTTAATTTTTTATACACGAGTGGCGGGACTTTCAGTTTAAAGTCGACTCCGAACGATAGATTTTTTGAGAAACTTTTCATGGCAATTTTATTTTACTCTCAGAGCTTTTGCCAGAAATCTGTTGAGAGGAAGTCGCTGTAGAAATACTTTTTGTATTATATTTTGATGTCTGGCCTGGGGCTCGAACCTTGGCTTTTCGTCTAATCAGCCAACACACTACCTACTAGACCACGGCGATACCAGCTGGTATAGCTGGTATGTACCTGGTATATACCTGGTATAGCTGGTACAGCAGGTATAGCTGTTATAGCTGATATAGCTGGTATAGCTATACTAGCGGGTACACCGGGTAAAGCTGGTATAGCCACTGTTTCAGTGTTTCATGCGAAGAGGTATGAAAGTAATGAAAAAAAATGGTTATAAACTACAGTCAAAAGAAAAACACCTAATCAGTGTAAGATTGGAAGAAGATTTGTAGACAACTTAATAAACAAATTATATGTTGAATTACATCCACCTCGTTATCAGTTTTGTGGACCTATTACAAAACTTCAAAAACGAATAGCAAGAATAAAGAAAATAAAGGAATAATTTATTGGATGTAGATTGTAGAAAACACGATATAGCGTACTCAAAATCAAAGGATATAGACACAAGCCATCAAGCAGATCGTAAGCAGATATAAAGCAGATCGTCCGTCCAATCATTCGTTTGAAAAGTAATACAAATAAAATGAACATGCACAATCATGTTTCTATTTAGGTATATAAAAAAAACTATCACGCAGGTGTACATCCTGTTTACAAAAAAACGATCACGCAGGTGTACATCCGTTCATGAGCAATACGTGACAAGAATTTGTTATTTATTATGCAGGTGTTCATCCTGTATACACTAAAACGCGATAAGAATCTATTATTCCTAGAAAACGATCACGCAGGTGTACATCCGTTTACTATTTCTTCTACATTTGATCATGAGCAATACGTGACAAGAATTTCTTATCAATTTAAAATTACATATCCTTCTAATTAAATCACACAAAAAATAAAAAAACAATCATGCAGGTGTACATCCTGTAAACAAAAAAAAAAAAAAAAATCAAAAGAACTAAAACGTGCAACCATACAGGTGTACATCCGTTTTCTATTTCTTCTACATTTGATCATGAGTACGTGACAAGAATTAGTATTTATTATGCAGGTGTTCATCCTGTATACAAAAAAAAATCAAGGACTAAAACGCGGCAACAACACCACGTACAACTATATTTCTCTTTCTTGTACATTTGATCATGAGCAATACGTGCCAAGAATTTATTATCAAAAAAAAAACGATCATACACATTACATGTTACACACACACTCATTCTGTCCGTCCAATCATTCGTACATACGTACATACATTTTCACATTACATGTTACAAACCTATCGACTAACCGACACTACCGACTATAGCGTAGGCATGAGCCAAATTTTTTTTTGGAGAAACTGATTCCGAAGATACATTCTACTAAACAGAATTACTACTAAACTGAATTAATAATTTTTCTTTTTAATTTACGTTTTAAAAAATTTCACAAATTTTTATTCTTGCTCCACTGTAACTCAATGGCATTATTAAGGAGAAGAAATTCTTAAGATTATACAAAATGTTTACAACGGTAAATGTGAGAAGAAAAAAAATATGTACAATCCAATTGAATTCTGTGTATGTATATACATACATATGTATGTATTGTGATGTCTTGGTAATAAAATATTGATTTCGCTTTTTGGAAAATTTCAATACTGAATTTCCATTTTCAATTTCTTCTTCATATTTATTTTCCATTTTATTTGTGACTTAATTTTTTGCAAATATTTCGTATGCCAAATGATATGATAATAATGATACACACTGTGTATCACTGCATGTACGTGTGTACTGCATGTACGTGTGTATGGGTTGGTATAACAGTTACAGAATTATAACAATCCCTAGTATATGACAGAGTAATAAGAAACAATTTATACTCTTGCTTGATATATGCTTACGTTAGGGATAAGCAGTTGGGTTTGTGTGTTTGTTTGTGTTGTATTAAATAAAAGAGAGTTAAAGAGAGAAATTCTATGAGAAGGAGAGAAGGGATAGTCTAATGATATTGTATTCATATTTGCATTCATCTGTTGTATTACAATTTTTTTTATTTTTATTTTTATTTGTGTGTGTGTGTGTGTTTGTTTATTTTTGTCATTGACATTTGAACATTTGAATGCCTACATAAGAGCGTATAAGTGGGTGTGGGTGTGTGTGTATGAAAACTTGTGCATATAACTGATTGCCAGCCTACTCAATTGTAATTTGATAAAGCAGAAGAGCATCATTTCAATGAAATTCATATACTAGAGCAACAAAAACAACGGAGCATAAATAATAAAGCGGGAACAGAAGGAGAGAGAGCGGGAGAGAGAGTTGGTTATTGTACGTATACTTAACCAATGATATCATACTCAGACACACACACACACTGATGCTTGCAGACAATTATTCATTTATATTTATTATTCATGCACTCCGTTCACTCATTCATTCACATTCTTATCCATTTATTCATTCATTCATTCATTCGTTCATTCATTGTATTTTTTTTTGTTATGTTTTGTTGACGAAGATACCCAATATTGGCTTGCGTTGTTATTAAATATGGGAATACAAACACAAACCCATACACACACACACACACACACTCCCTATCGTCATTATTATGATAATTTTATTTGTGTTTGTAAATCCCAAAGATCAAGGATTTATTTTTATTTTGATGCCCTACAATCCATCATGGCTATTGATTGATGATTACATCGACGTTTGTGTTATCGTGGAGCATTTTAAACAAGATTTCGTTGCAGGACGTAAACATTTCTAAAAATTTACTGATAAAAGAGGAATTTTACACTAAAATTTAAGCAAATTTTTGTTAAATTTTCTCAACAGCAGCAGTCTTCTGATAAAAACTCTGCGTGCAAATAAAATTGCCATGAAAAAGTTTCTCAAAACTCAGACATTCAGAGGTGACTTTAAATTGTAGGTACCACCATTCATAAAGAAAAATTAACACTTACGACATAGGTGATGTAAGAAACTAGGTTGTTATCCTAACTAAAAGGTTGTAGTGAACCAATTAAGTAAGTTAAGTAAGCTAAAGACTTCCAGTTAAAGTACAAATTTTCCAAGAAAACTACATTAAATGCGTAGGTTGTACTATAATCGTTTCTTATCCACGGCAATGTCCTTCACTTGTACTGTCCTTTTGTTTATGCATTCCTCGTGTGACAAAAAGACAGAAAAAAACGGGAATTTTATCGAAAAATTTATTTCATTTTGATTAAAAAAAAGTTATTCTTGATCTGATGTTCTCGGAAATGGCATTTGAAATGAAATAAAAAACCCGATAATCTTTGCGCTTGATTGTATGCAAATACCCAACAATGTTGGCGGAATAAAAACATTTTTTCTTTTGTATTCAAAATGAAAATTAATACGTAGTGTTATAGTAATTACGTTTAAATATTATTAAAGAATTTTTCCATTAAATAAATGGATTGGCAAAAGGAATTAATATCAGCGTAATAATTAAAGAAAAAAAATCAGAATGTTGGAATTTATTTAAAAAACATTTCAACGTTTATTTCATTATAATGCTTGGAACTTGGCCGTTATTATATGCGTAATAGAATGCTAATATCATTTAGATGACCACATGTGGATTGGCAGCAGTCAGTCAGTCGATTCTTTTGAGATAGTTTTCGATCACTTTTTTTTTTTGCTTATTATGGGTGGTATCTCGATGAGAACTTGTCGAATACATATTGCTTTTCGAATACTTCAACGTTAATTGATTATCACCGCAGACACGATCTTTGGGTAACTCCATGAAAAAGATCTAACGGCCTCAAAAGGCATGATATTCATGGATAATTGTGCATCGCCCGTCACAACGTCAAATTACTCCTTCTTATGCAATAAAACCAAAATTGAATGTATGGTGTAGGCTGTAAGGAACAGCGTATTGTTGACACCACAACCACAATAAAAATTGATGACATAAGGCCCGAATATGACAAAGGAAACCTCTCTCTTATGTGTCTACTGGATTTTTCAAAGGCCTTTGACAGGGTTGATCATTTAATCTTATGTCGAAAACTGGGGCACTATTTTGGATTTACAAATGCCGCTTTATCTCTTATGGAAAACTACTCGTATGGGTGAGCCCAAAGGGTAATTATTGGAAAAAAAATTATTAGTCCGTGTTAGGCCCCCTGCTATTTAGTATGTTCGTCAATGATTTATTTTCAGTATACAGGTTTACTAAGGTACATGCATACGCAGACGATATTCAGCTGTACATCTCAAACCGTATTGGTCTGATAGAGGATACAAGTTATAAACTTAATTATGACTTGAGGTCTATTTTAAAATGGGCTGAGGATAATAAACTTATGCTCAATCCTGGAAAATCTTACATTTTACCAATCAGTAGATGGGAATATGATTTAAGTTATTTTCCGTTCCATTTACTTGGGGAACACATCTCTTATGTACGTTAGTAAGATTAAATACTTAGGATTGTGGATCAATTCCACCTTGTCATGCACTGACCATATTAATCATGTTGTGCGTAACGTATACCTCTTGCTTCGTAATTTACGAATGTCGTCTAACTTCACACCAGTTGAAGTTAAGAGGAAACTTATATAATTCAAATAATACTTTCACTGATTAATTATTTTGCAGAGGTTTACAGTAAATTGGACTCTCTCTCACTACATAAGTTGCAAGTTTGTCTACGAGTCTCATATGGCACGATTTTTCTTGTTGATGTAGCTACCATGTAGGCTATAGACCAGAGGTCGTCAATAAGTATTCAAAACGATGAGTAGATTCGAATCATACTTATAATTTCTGATAATTATACGCATTCATACTTATTTTAATGTCATACTCATACTACTCATATTCAAAGTTTGATGATACGCATGATGTTATTGATTTCGACTCTCCAAGACCCATCGTATACCAGTGTTGAAAAATTCAGTACTTTGGTACTTTTTTCAGTACTTTTTCATTTAAAAAATACCACAGTACCCCCTCGGCGTTTTCAGTACTTTTTTATTATTAAAAATTTTATGTCTTGCGCTTTTCAAGAATTAATGCATTAGCAACATGTTAATGCTAAAGGTAGAATCAGGCTTTAACCCCGGTTAGTCAAACGTTCACAGAACATACCTTCGTTTTTAGAATACGAAACGCAATTAAAACTCTTGCAGAACCGTATTGTTACATCGGTAAGCACTAGCACTGCTCTTCGTATGCTAAAAACGAACGTTCCATCGACGTTTGACTAAACGGGGCTTTTACGTTTTGTTACGTTCCGAATCAGATGTTTTTGTCTTCTATGTGGGGAACACAAATAAGTCGTTAGCTTTTCTGTTCCGTGTCGTATGTGTATTAAATGTAAATAAATAAACAGTCAAAGTCAAGTCGACAAAACTAACACTCTACACTCTTTATGGCGCAGAGGCATGGACCCTATTAAGTTCTGATGCAGCAGCCTTGAGAGTGTTCGAGAGAAAAGTACTGCGTAAGATCTTCGGTCCAGTACGAGCTGGCGATGATTTCCGTATCCGATACAACAGTGAGCTGTATGAGCTCCTCAACGACATGGACGTTGTACAGCGTATTAATATCCAGCGGCTGCGCTGGCTCGGCCATGTCGTTCGAATGGAGGAGGATGCTCTAGCGAGACGTGTATTTGATGCGGGGATCTGCGGAAGTCGGCGAAGAGGACGACCTTGTATACGCTGGAAGGACCCAATCGAGGAAGCCCTGTCATCGATTGGTGTGACCAACTGGCCCAGGCGCGCAAGAAGCAGAGGCGCCTGGAAGAATGTGTTACGGCAGGCCGAAATCTGTTAATCAGGTTGTTAATGGCCAATTAAGTAAGTAAGTAAAATAAACAGTCTAGTAGGTAGTTTGCTGGCTTACTAGACGTGAACCCACGGTGAATCATCTATTAGAGACTTAATGCGTTACATTCAGGAGTCTTTGAATTTGCCTTTCTTGACCTTCTGGCAACAACTTTGAGAGTAAATAAAATCTGTCGTTAATCGACGTTAAACTGTTAAGCTACTCTTGCATAAACTTTATAATCCTGATTAAAGGTTTGTAATGATTAGACATCTCGGCGACTTCTTCTCAAAAGTCTTCGTGAAAAAACTCTGACAGTAATTAAAATTGCCATGAAAAGTTTCTCAAAAATCCTTCGTTCGGAGTCGACCTTAACAGTAGGTCCCGAACCTCATATATAAAATTAACACACACAAATAAGTGGCGTGAGAAATTAGGTCATAATCCTGATTGAAGAGTTATAAAAGTACCATTTGATGCAAAAAAGTACTCTTTCAGTTATAGTTCAGTACCATTTCAAAATTCCAATTTTACAACACTGTCGTATACACGAATCATAAAATAAGTATGATTCGCGTACGAACACTACAATACTCACGAGAAGGTTGTGTGTTTGCACTGCATGTTGTCTTTGTCTTTTTTGTTTATGTGTCTTTATTCTCTCTTTGTAAATGCAACCACAACTGTAAGACTGTAAATTTTGACGAATGATTCGAATCACTCGCGATTCATTTATAAGTATTATGAGTATTTTTCTAAATTTATGAATCTGAATGAGTAGGCGTACGAATCAAACATATTTCGAATGTTATGAGTTTGATGTCAACATTGTACTCGTACTCATTGCGACCTGTACTTATAAATCAACGTAGTAGTGAGTACGAATGAATCAGAGTATGTAGTTGGATTTCAATACTGTTGAGTCACTCATACTCAAAATTTCATGAGTACTTATGAGTAGCGAATAAGCGATTCATTGCTGATCACTGATATAGACCTGATTGCTAAAATAAATGACAAAATTAGCATTGAAAGCCAGTTGTTCATGCGCTCAGTTAACCAGTCCAAGAGGGTGTTTGTGGTCATTTCAGTTAAATTGTTTCGTAGGTTTGAATTTATATGCACTCAAGTGTAAATTCAAAAGCAAAATATGCCATAAATAACCGTAAGATACGCTAAATTGGCAGTGCGTACATGCGATAATGCACAAGCCTGACCACTTCTGTAAAAGCTGCCAGTCTTTTGAAATTTTTTAAAAGTGCTCAAAAAATGGTCTTCGATTGTTAAACGCTTCACATTCGTTGTAACGGGTGATTTTTTATGTATTATCTTTATGGCAACACTGGTTTAAACAGCTCACGCACGTTTCGTGTTTTGTTTCACTGCCGAACATCTTCAGTTTGGTCTAAAATTTAACCATGAATCGTCTTACAAACAACGAACAACGCTTGCAAGTCATTGAATTTTATTATCAAAATGCCGAGCTCTGTTAAGAAAGTTCGTTGCGCGCTTCTTCCATTTTATGGTCAGTTTAATCGACCCACTGAAGCGGCTATTCGGGCTATTGTGACTAAATTTTGCACCAAATTTACATTGTTGGACATTAAACTACCAACACGCTTACGTAGAGTGCGAACTGAGGAAAATATCGCAGCTGTATCGGCCATCGGCCGATGATGACCATCAATTATCGATTCGTCTTCGTTCGCAGCAATAGGGCCTCTGTTACTCAACAACGTGGAAAATTTTGCGGAAGGATTTAGGTGTGAAGCCTTTCAAAATACAGCTGGTGTAAGAATTGAAACCGAACGACCTACCGCAATGCAGAATTTTTGGTGAATGGGCTCTTGGAAAGTTGGCCGAAGATCCACTTCTTTACCGAAAAATTGTGTTCAGCAACGAAGCTCATTTTTGGCTCAATGGATACGTAAATAAGTAGAATTGTCGATTTTGGAATGAAGATCAGCCAGAAGCATTGCAAAAGCTACCAATGCATCCAGAAAAATTCACAGTTTGGTGCGGTTTATGGGCTGGTGGCATCATTGGACCGTACTTCTTCAAAGATGCTGCGAATCGTAACGTAACTGTGAATGGTGAGCGCTACCGTGAGATGATATCCAACTTTTTTGGGCCCAAAATGCAAGAGCTTGACTTGCATGACATGTGGTTTCAACAAGACGGTACCACTTGCCACACAGCACGCGTAACAATGGACTTATTGAGAGGCGAGTTCGGTGAACATTTTATTTCACGTTCGGGACCGGCCAATTGGCCACCTAGACCGTGCGATTTAACGCCTTTAGACTATATTTTGTGGGGCTATGTTAAAGCTCGTGTCTATACAGACAAGCCCGCTTCAATTGACGCATTGGAAGACAACATTGAAGAATTTATTCGTGAGATACCGGCCGAAATGTTGGAAAGAGTATGCCAAAATTGGACTAAGCGGATGGACCATTTGAGGCGCAGTCGCGGTCAACATTTGCATGAAATAATCTTTAAACACGAAATTATATGGACCGTACTATCGATTCAAATAAAGATTTCATGCATTTTTCTGAATTTTATGTGTTTTTTTTGAAAAATTTTCCTGTTGCTTTTAAAATATCACCCATTATAAATGATACATCAAATGAAAGATATTTAACTGCCGAAAGTCTAGGCAGAACATTGGTTTTAAAGCCACTAAATGAATTGCCTAATACTTAATTTGTTTTCGGTCTGGCTATTTCTAGAACTTAATTGTTGATTTGTTATTGTAATTCATTATTTTCTATCTTGCCTATCGTTGTCTTCCTATGTAGTTTTGTTATACCAGTTTTTGTAATTTATTATTTTTTTTCCAGAATAAACAGTCAGTATTTATTTAATCTACACAACAATATGGAAAAATAAAATCGAAAAAGATTGAAATATTTGACCTAAATTAATACATTTTTCTTTTCCATGCCTAAAATATTATAAGTTTTGCATGTGAAACACTCTTGTTTAAGCATTTCAGCATCGAAACTAACGTCTGGCTATCTTTGATGAAAATTTAAAATTATTTTCTGTCTATGAATTTATTTTCACAACATTTTCAATTCAATTGTTTTAAACTGAACCCCCGAAAACTTGTTTTAAATTTCCATAATACACTTGCTATTCCGAAAAAGGAAAGAAAGAGAAACTACAAAATAATATACCAATTAATACTTGATATGCATATGAATTCGTGGCATGCATTTTAGTTTTAATTCGATTTTCATTTAATGACATCATAAACTCAAGCAATAGAAAGAAAACAAAACAAAGAGAAATTCTTTCATGAATTGTAAATGAAATGCGCATAAAAATGTTAAAAGTTTTCAATTACAATAGTTGAACAAAACTAAATTATCATGAGAATAAAAACTATTTTCATATACTCGTACATAATGGGTTATCCATTTAGCGGTTGCAAAACCAAATAACAGGCAAGGATGTTAGTTTTTAAATATATTTTATCTGAAGCGTGGGACCGTAAAACGTGTTAAAACAATTGAAATCCTCACTTCTGCTCATTGGTAATTCAAACCTGTTCACTTTTCGAACATTACGTGGTGCGATTGCAATCATCATCATCTATCATCAATCAATCATCATCAATCACTCATCATCAATCAATCATCATCAATCCTCATAATTGATCGATTGCGCAGGGCATTAATAAATTTCTAAAGGAATTTGAAAATTCTGGCTGCGTTACAGAAGTGGACAGGCATGTGCATGACTGTAATGCACACACTGGCGAAAATATCGCTTCTGCTAATGAATATTGTTACGTTTTTACCTTTTTAAAAACGTTTCAATATGAGTTCGGTAATTGCAACCAAAGTAAAAACAAATATGTGTTTAACTTCAGTAAAAACTCTCTTTATTATTTACACTACTTTTGTGTGCCACCGTATACAACTTAACGATACAACAATAATTTGCTTGTACACTATTCTATTTCACACTTCTGTCCGCGTTAACACTAACAACTGTTCGTTAGATCTTCTCTGCTTACAACCTTTTTGCAAGCAATACCACTTGTACGTTCAAACCGCAACGCGTCTTCACACAAGACTGACTGAATTATAACTAACTGCTGCCTGCTTTGTCTAACCCTTTTATAGTCCGACACAACTAGTCTAATGAACATTCTTGAAGTGGAAGGTTCGTGATATCGCCTTCTCGAGAGCTCTATTGCTAATACATTGTTGTTTGTGTACCTTGCTTACGTTGTCCATCCCTTTTTATCACATACATGTTGTTGTTGGTACCAGACGCAACCAGGTTCGTTGTACATATGTGTGTGTGCAGCTTTAGATAATCAACACGTTCATTAGTGTGTACTTGTGTCGTGTGTTGGTGTAGCTGGTGGCATTTGTTTATCGTTTTTATTGTTAAACGATATTAGGTCGTTTCGATTTATGTAACAATATTAATACGCCGTAGTCTAAATAAGTAGTGCGCTAGCCGATTAGACGAGTTCCCATGGTTCAAATCCTAGCGCAGACATCTCGAACAAAACGAATTAAAAAATTAAACCGGCAGTCTTATGGCAAAATAAAAAATTGCCATGAAAAGTTTCTCAAAAATCTGGTGCTCTGAGTCGTCTCACCACTCATGGGTAAAATCAACACACACGACATAAGTGGTGTCCGAAGTTAGGTTCTAATCCTGGCTAAAGGGTTGTAAACTATGGCGGCTAAGTTGTGAATATGCTGTAGACAATACGAATTCTTCGATTCCTTAGAGTCCTTTTGCAACATACAGCTCTTTCCGTTCATTTGGCGTATTTTGTGTTTGGATTTGCTTCGCCAACCATAAACCATATGAAATCCAAATCACGCATTAATAAAAGTCAATCAAACATTCAAAGTGCCTTAGATATGTACAGTGATGGTCTTATAATTAGAAACGACTTAGCAACATGTATGTTTGTTTGTTAATTTGTTTTACAGTTTTCACTGTTTCCCAGGTGATCACAGGCTTTGTTTGTAGGATGTCTTACATACGTTTTTCCATCAGACTGGGACTAGTTAAACTTAGATTCTTCACTCCAGAGAACTCTGTTCTAGAAACATCGTTTCTAATTATAAGGCCACCACTGTATAGTGCTAGAACAATAAGGGTTTTAATGCCAATTTTCCGATTTCTTAAACGATGAAGTCTATTTATCACTCGTTGGCTACGTCCGAAGGCAAAATTGTCACCGATTAGGCCTGAAGAATCCAGAAGAGTTTGTGGAAAAGCCATCACGTCCAGAAAAAGTGTTTGTTTGGTGCTCATTATTTGGCTCATCATTTAGAGGGTTAACCGGGCCATTTTTTTTAAATTAGCGTGAATAAATCGTTACCTTCAATTCAGAAGGCTGTAACCATATGATGGACGATTTGTTTTAAACTATATTTCAACATAATGATCTGAACGGTATGAGGATGTTGGATCGGATATGGTATTCATTGCCAACTCGTACGGGATCGAAGATCTTGCGCAGAACTTTTATCTCGAATACTCTCAAGGCTGTTACATTGGTGCTTAATAGCGTCCAAGCTTCTCTGCCATGAAGAAGCATGTGTAGAGTGTTAGTGTTGTTGTACGAGAGAGGGCTTTGCTACCTACTGAAACCATACCAGTAGCACCCCTGTTGACAAGAGTGATCCCACGCTTGATATCTAGACTGAGGCATAATTTTTGCTGGTAACGGCGAAGCCAAGATAAATGAATTCGCTGACAACATCGAAATTATGTTTATCGGCCGTAATCTGGAATCCTATACCCCACATGTCTATATTTTTTGACAACATATAAAGGGTGTTTTTTATAGAGGTATATAACTTTAAGTTGGCATTACTTTTCAAGATGGCGACCGATTTAACAGCTGTCAAGTGATTTATTCTCAGTTTGGTTTGGCAATTCATCATGAATAGACTCACGCCTGAACAACGCTTGCAAATAGTGGAATTTTATTTCGAAAATAATGGTTCTGTGCGGAAAAGCGAATTTTGTTTAGCGATGAAGCGCACTTCTGGTTGAATGGCTACGTCAACAAACAAAACTGCCGCATTTGGAGTGAAGGTAATCCTCAAGTGTATGTGGAAACACCGTTACATCCAGAAAAAATGACTGGTGCGCTTTATGGGCTGGTGGAATCATTGGTCCGTACTTTTTCAAAAACGATGGTGGCCAGAACGTTACAGTCAATGGTGATCGGTGTAGAGCCATGATTACTAACTTTTTCGTTCCTGAATTGAATAACCATGATGTCCAGGAGATGTGGTTTCAACAAGACGGCGCAACATGTCACACAGCTCGTGCCACAATAGATTTATTGAAAGACACGTTTGGTGACCGCCTAATTTCACGTTTTGGACCTGTGAATTGGCCTCCAAGATCTTGTGATTTAACACCGCTAGACTACTTTCTGTGTGGCTATGTAAAGTCATTGGTCTATGCGGTAAAGCCACAAGCGCTTGACCATTTGGAAGACAACATTCGCCGTATTATTGCCGATATACGGCCACAAATGTTGGAAAAAGTAATCGAAAATTGGACGTCCAGATTGGACTACATCCGCGCCAGCCGTGGCGTTCATATGCCAGAAATCATATTTAAAATGTAATGCCACAAGATTATCTTTCGGATAAATAAAATTCATGTCAATCGAATAATCCATCGTTGTTTTATTGCAACTTAAAGTTCTATACCTCTATAAAAAACACCCTTTACTTCTGCAATCAATATAGAAGGCGGTTATTTCACTTACATTGTGTTTCGTACATCATAGGCCAGGTCCAGGCCTTATAGTGTTCACAGTTTATGTTTATTTTTGAAATCGTATCGGTCGTTAATTTTTTACAATTCTAATACACTGTGTGTACCACTGTATTAGTGTACACATTAACAGCTGTTCTAGTAATTCATTCATCGTGTCATTTCAATCAAATTTGTGTTTTTTTTTTTTTTTTTTTTGGTGTAAATCCCTATCGATTTCATATGGAAATCATTTGCAATCATCGTCATCATCAGCATTGTGTTGAATAAATTCATGTGAAGTCAGTCACAGTCAAGTCATTTTGATTTATTTTTTTATTTAATTTTTGTTGTTCATTTAATATCATTCAATATGTGCTCATGAGTGTATATTTATTAGGATTAGTGTGTGTGTGTGTTGGTATACAAAAGGAAAAAAAATTTTTTTTCGTTTTCGGTTTCATACTTACATGGATTGGTAACCAGCAAATGGCAAATGCTAATACAACAACAACTACCATACGTGTTACACGTCGTTTTCCTTTTCTACAATCGGGTGGGTTTGTGTGTTTGTGTGTGTAGGTAGCGAACAAACAAATAAATTTCCAAATGTCAACACCAGCCACACATGAATTGAAAAATATTTATTGAACGTCATTCCCAATTTAATGCACCCAATTCAGATCCATTTCAATAAGATTTTGAATGTCCAGAGGAGCAGTGAAGAGCAATAAATTATTGCCGATCAAACACGAATGAACAGGCGTAAAACATCAAGGCAGCACAGCCAACAAAGTGGCAACAGCAATAAATAATTATTCACACACATGAAGCCAGCAGTATAGCAGCAGGCAGAGACAGTCACCAGTGAACAGTAAACAGGCATTTAAATATACACATAAGGCAGCAGAGCAGCAGACAGAGGCAGCAGTAAATATCCATGGATTGAAAACGTGTTTGAGTCACACATATAGCAGGAAGAGACAGCAGTAAGCATTCAGCCATTAAAAAATACACACATAAATCAGCCATAGGTGTAGTAATCGAATGTGGTGGCAGCAGTAAATATTCATGCATTGAAAACGTGTTTGAGTCACACATGCAGCAGGAAGAGACAGCAGTAAGCATTCAGCCATTAAAAAACACACACATAAGCCAGCAATAGTTGTAGTAATCGAATGTAGTGGCAGCAGCAGCAGCAGTAATTGTAGCATCCAAAAAAGAGAAAAAGAGAAGAAAAATTAAATGAAAAAGAGAAAAATAATTTGCAATAATAAATTAAAATGTAAACATTGATTGATGTTTGTCGTTTGAGTTGAGTTTGCAATCGTATGAGAGATATTCACTCAAAATCGAATTCAGGCATGTTATTATTATCGTGTACGAGCATTCATTTATAGTTGTTGTACGTGTAGTGGTTAGTAGCTGTAGCTAAAGGATGTGAGAGGGTTTTTTTATTTGTAATTAATAAGAATTTATGTTTATTTCATATGAAAACAAACAAGTTAAATAATATTGTACGTGTGTAGAGACGTAATGATACCCTACGCCTAGTATTTTAATAATAATTTCCAACTTATTAAAGATTTTGCATGAATTTTAACTTTATTTCTCAGTACAAAAAAAAGGTGTTTTGTTAATTATTTAGCATCATATTCGGTGCATCTGATTGAATTCATATGGTTTTAGAGTAGAGTTATGAGTAGAGCAATGGGTGGCCTATATCTGACTATCGTACCGCTGAATTGTCTCATGCATATAAGCTGCATTCAAAATGACAAGGCATGATCTCATATTTCTGAAAAGGATATTAGGTGTACCATACTAGAAACTAAATGAAACTGAGTTCTGAACCCCTTTCGGAATCGGCGCGTATTAACCGATAAGTCTATCTGTTCATTGCTGCGTTATAGCGGATGGTACTTCCATATGATACACAATTATTATTGGGAATCTCAACCTCATTAGCAGCAATATGATTTCATTTAATGACATCATAAACTCAAGCAATAGAAAGAAAACAAAACAAAGAGAAATTCTTTCATGAATTGTAAATGAAATGCGCATAAAAATGTTAAAAGTATTCAATTACAATAGCTGCACAAAACTAAATCATCATGAGAATAAAAACTATTTCCATATACACACATAATGGGTTATCCATTTAGCGGTTGCAAAACCAAAGGACAGGCAAGGATGTTAGTTGTTTAATATCTTCCATCTGAAGTGTGGAACCTTAAAACGCGTTAAAACAATTGAAACTCACTTCTACTCATTGGCAATTCAAACTTGTTCACTTTTCGAACATTACGTGGTGATTGCAATCATCATCATCTATCATCAATCAATCAATCATCAATCACTCATCATCAATCAATCATCATCAATCAATCATCATCAATCAATCATCATCAATCAATCATCATCAATCATCATAATTGATCGATTGCGCAGGGAAATAATAAATTTCTAAAGAAATTTCAAAAATTCTGGCTGCGTTACTGAAGTGGACAAGCATGTGCATGACCGTGATGTACACACTGGAGAAAATATCGCTTTTGCTAGTGAATATTAATACGCCGTAGTCTAGTAAGTAGTGTTTTGGCCGATTAGACGAGTTCCCATGGTTCAAATCCTCAGATCAGACAACTCGAACAAAACGAATTAAAAAAAAAAATATTTTTTACGTTGTCTACCAGCCGTCTTATGGCAAAAATAAAAATTGCCGTGAAAAGTTTCTCAAAAATCTGGTGCTCTTAGTCGTCTCGCCACTCATGGGGCGAGCAAGGGGGTTCATAGAATATTTTTAAACTCTGCTGGACCCTTATGGATAAGAAGAAATCTGACTTACTTCTGCCCTCAAATTGCATGTCCATTCATCGCTTAATATTCATTCCTACGGGCCACCGTCCTTTTTGTAGCCATGCCAAAAGACGCGACATTCCGGCCAACGACTGCAGGAGTTGTAAGTCTGATGTAAAAGAAGAGACTGTCTTCCACTTCATATTGCACGGCCCTACTCTTGTCATAAAGAGATGGAGGTATCTGACTTTCTAAGATCCTTGACGATCTATTGTACTGCTCTTGTCCTCAGTATATGTACAATGTTTCTCCAAGTCTATTGCCCTAAAAAATTTCATTGATGGGATGACTACAAGTTGTTCGCTCATCAGATGCATTAATGCCTCGCACGTTCCATGCTAGACGCTGTAATCTAAAGTGTGTTTTTTTATAGAGGTATAGAACTTTAAGTTGCAATAAAACAACGATGGATTATTCGATTGACATGAATTTTATTTATCCGAAAGATAATCTTGTGGCATTACATTTTAAATATGATTTCTGGCATATGACCGCCACGGCTGGCGCGGATGTAGTCCAATCTGGACGTCCAATTTTCGATGACTTTTTCCAACATTTGTGGTCGTATATCGGCAATAATACGGCGAATGTTGTCTTCCAAATGGTCAAGCGTTTGTGGCTTTACCGCATAGACCAATGACTTTACATAGCCCCACAGAAAGTAGTAGTCTAGCGGTGTTAAATCACAAGATCTTGGAGGCCAATTCACAGGTCCAAAACGTGAAATTAGGCGGTCACCAAACGTGTCTTTCAATAAATCTATTGTGGCACGAGCTGTGTGACATGCTGCGCCGTCTTGTTGAAACCACATCTCCTGGACATCATGGTTATTCAATTCAGGAATGAAAAAGTTAGTAATCATGGCTCTATACCGATCACCATTGACTGTAACGTTCTGGCCACCATCGTTTTTGAAAAAGCACGGACCAATGATTCCACCAGCCCATAAAGCGCACCAAACAGTCAGTTTTTCTGGATGTAACGGTGTAACGGTGTATGTACACTTGAGGATTACCTTCACTCCAAATGCGGCAGTTTTGTTTGTTGACGTAGCCGGTCAACCAGAAGTGCGCTTCATCGCTAAACAAAATTCGCTTATGAAAATCGGTAACAACGGTAATCTCGTTTTGGGCCAATTGGACGAATCTACGCCTTACTTGATGATCGTTTGGCTTCAATTCTTGCACGAGTTGGATTTTGTAAGCACGCAAACCAAGATCCTTCCGCAAAATCTTCCATAAAGTGGATGGACACAGATCCAATTCCTGTGCTCGATGGCGGATGGACTCATTCGGGTCTTCCTCAATGCTACGCTCTACAGCAGCAATAGCTTCTTCTGTACGCACCGTACAGTGTCTCTGGTGCGAAAACGTTCCATGGTTAATCGAATTAACTGCTCTGATGGACGATTTTGTCGACGATTTTGTGGACGTAGTGCGCGATACGTTTTCCGCACAGAACCATTATTTTCGAAATAAAATTGCACTATTTGCAAGCGTTGTTCAGGCGTGAGTCTATTCATGATGAATTGCCAAACCAAACTGAAAATAAATCACTTGACAGCTGTTAAATCGGTCGCCATCTTGAAAAGTAATGCCAACTTAAAGTTCTATATCTCTATAAAAAACACCCTTTAGTAGGTAGTGTGTTCGCTTATTAGACGTAAGGCCGTGGCTTAAATAAAAAATATTTCTTGGGCGACATCCTCTCAGCAGCAGTTTTCTGGAAAAAATTCTGAAAGTTAAACAAAATTACCTAGAAAATCTTCTTCAAAAGCTGTCGTACGAAATCAATTTTAAACTGTTTGTCTGCCATCCACTCATGGATAAATACGCCACCATAAATGTGCACAAATATTTTGTGAATTTCGAATACATTTTTCAACGTTGCTTCTGAAAGCATAATAATTACCAAAAATGCCAACAAATACCATTAAACTGACAGTCTTTATATGGAATTCCGCTCTGCACTTAATTTATTTTTTTAAGTGACATAATTTCTCTTTATTTGGATATCCCACTGTTATCCCCCTTTGCCTTCCCACTGCTGTTGTTGGCATTTTAAATTGACCGACCACTGTCACATGTTTTATGTCTTGAAAATGGCGTTTTTTGTATTCACAGGAATTTCTCACGCATTTCTCTTGCATTCCTTGTTTCGTATGCAATTCCTGTTTATTTACACTGCGTAGCGCATTATTGAATTAAATACAGAATCTTCATGGGGCCATAGCTCTTGTTTTAAGCATTTTTGTTGTTGTCTTTGTTGTATTTCTTATTTGTACGGCTGCAACGTACAAGTAATGTCACATCCATTAGTATATTGCAGTTTATTTATGTAGTTGTGATGGGGCACAATGAGAAAAATTAATATTCAATTTGTGTTGCCTACTTTAAGGCGTTGAAGAGGACACAATGGCGCACCAGAAGTATTCAAAATGAATGTGAAAATTTTTAATTAAAATTAAAAAGAAATCAAGAAAGTTACAAGAGGTTTTTGATGTCACTCCTTTCCCTCGCGTCTCGGTCTTTTCTGATAGTCTATCGGGTTTCGTGAATAACTCTAGGATCGTTAGGGAATGTCGCCGCTATATCGACCTTCTTTCTGGGCGCTTCACCAGTGTCTCACTGGTATGGGTCCCCGGGCACAGTAACATTTCGGGAAACTGTAGGACCGACGAGCTCGCCAGAACTGGTGCACTCCTTCCGGAATCCTCTTCAATTAAATTGGGTATGCCACTTGCCTCGATCAAGTTGGATATTGTGCGGAAATTCTTTTGGGACGCCAATCTATCCTGGGTCAATGAGGAGTCCTGCTCCACCACTAGACTCACCTGGCTTTTAATGGATAGAAGGCGTACCAACCAATTACTTGGTCTTGGTCGTGACGTCATCTCAACCACAGTGGCCATGCTTACAGGTCATTGCGTTATGGGTAGACACGCGGAGAGAATGAGGCTCCCATTTAACGACTTCTGCCGTGGATGCAGATACGCTGAGGAAGAGGAGACTTTTATCCACTTTCTTTGTCAGTGCCCCTCTCTTGCTAGGTGCACATATACGTTATTTGGCTCTCCATTTCTTGTCAGCTTGACGGAGCTATCATCTATTGATATCAAGGATAAAGCTTCGATCATCAAACTTTCTGGTTGGTTTTCCAGTGTAGGGTAGTCGTGCTTTTGATGTGCAGACCTTGCGCTGACCAGCTTCTTGCTCTTCCCTGATTTTGGAGGAACTTGGTTAGTACAGGGACTGCGTTCACCCGTGACATCACAACGGGCCACTATGCGTGCTCAAGTGAGCTTTGTGATATCAGAGCTACCACTCCGACCTAAACCTAAACCTAGTCCAGTAGGTAGACGTGAGGTCGTGGTTCAAACCCGCACGCCAAACATCTACAACATAAGGAAATACTTTAAAAAATATTTCTTCGGCGACTTTCTCTCCGGCAGATTTCTGGCAAAGGATCTGAGAGTGAAAGAAAATTGCCGTGGATCTGTCTGGAATCTGTCGTTCAAGGTGGACTTTAAACTGTAGTCCCGCCTCTCATGGATAAAATTAACACACACAAAATTTATTTTGCACTCGGCATGGTTTTGTCCCGGGTAGAGTTCATTTTGGTATCACAAGCCATGGTGCATTACGTTAACCGTTGCATATTTTTGTGAGAGCATATGCATAAATTTTCTGTTGCATATTTTAAGGCGCAATTGAAACCAATTAAATGCTTTTGCATTTCCTTTTAAGAAGGACGGACGCAAAGAAAGTTCGTTTTTAAAAAGCCTTGAAGGCTAATAAAGTCGCATGCAAAGAAAAATTTTTCAAGCATTTCATTACTGCGAACGAGGCTAAAAGGAAATAATAAAAATAACTACAAGTGATATGCAATATGAATTGAATTTATTTTTTGTTTCTTTAAATAAAATTCCTGATAAAAATCAAAAAATAATTATTGAAACCAAGTGTCCTTCATGCTGTCTTGATTTCATGATAAGCATGGCCTTTGAAAAATATACAAAAGAAAGATGACAGGGAGGAGGAGGAGGAGAATAAATATTCTTGTTAAATAAAAAACCACAAACGAAACAAATTTCTTAAAACTAATGTGCTGACGTGTGCTGTGCTGTCCTGTCCATATCCTTTGTTAAACCTGAAGCTACAATGTTGCAACATGTTGTCCTCCAGACATTTTATTGTTAAACATTGTAAAATGTTTTCTTTGTCTTTTTTTTCTATTATTTTATTTGGAAAAACATACATACGTATTTAACATGATATGGCCCGACAAACAATTGGATTTTTTTTTCTTTGAATTGTAGCTTGTCACACAGCAAAGGATATTTGCGGGTAATTTACGGCCACAAGTTTACCAAGAAAACTTGCAAAGATGACAGGTTAAACAATTTTCCATTGTTTCTGATTTGAATTTGAGAAATAATTTCTAAAAATATTTTTAATTACACTGTGCTACACGAAAGTAAGTGATGAGAAAATTAGTTGCCCAAGTAAAGAATCTAAAGGGTGTTTTTTATAGAGGTATAGAACTTTAAGTTGCAATAAAACAACGATGGATTATTCGATTGACATGAATTTTATTTATCCGAAAGATAATCTTGTGGCATTACATTTTTAATATGATTTCTGGCACGGCTGGCGCGGATGTAGTCCAATCTGGACGTTCAATTTTCGATAACTTTTTCCAACATTTTTGGCCGTATATCGGCAATAATACGGCGAATGTTGTATTCCAAATGGTCAAGCGTTTGTGGCTTTACCGCATAGACCAATGACTGTACATAGCCCCACAGAAAGTAGTCTAGCGGTGTTAAATCACAAGATCTTGGAGGCCAATTCACAGGTCCAAAACTTGAAATTAGGCGGTCACCAAACGTGTCTTTCAATAAATCTATTGTGGCACGAGCTGTGTGACATGTTGCGCCGTCTTGTTGAAATCACATCTCCTGGACATTATGGTAATTCAATTCAGGAATGAAAAAGTTTGTAATCATGGCTCTATACCGATCATCATTGACTGTAACGTTCTGGCCACCATCGTTTTTGAAAAAGTACGGACCAATGATTCCACCAGCCCATAAAGCGCACCAAACAGTCAGTTTTTCTGGATGTAACGGTGTTTCCACATACACTTGAGGATTACCTTCACTCCAAATGCGGCAGTTTTGTTTGTTGACGTAGCCATTCAACCAGAAGTGCGCTTCATCGCTAAACAAAATTCGCTTATGAAAATCGGGAACAACGGTAATCTCGTTTTGGGCCCATTCGACGAATCTACGCCTTACTTGATGATCGTTTGGCTTCAATTCTTGCACGAGTTGGATTTTGTAAGCACGCAAACCAAGTTCCTTCCGCAAAATCATCCATAAAGTGGATGGACACAGATCGAATTCCTGTGCTCGATGGCGGATGGACTCATTCGGGTCTTCCTCAATGCTACGCTCTACAGTAGCAATAGCCTCTTCTGTACACACCGTACAGTGTCTCTGGGGAAGCGAGTTATCAATAAGAGTAAACGTGGTGCGAAAACGTTCCATGGTTAATCGAATTAACTGCTCTGATGGACGATTTTGTCGACGATAAAATGGACGTAGTGCGCGATACGTTTTCCGCACAGAACCATTATTTTCGAAATAAAATTGGACTATTTGCAAGCGTTGTTCAGGCGTGAGTCTATTCATGATGAATTGCCAAACCAAACTGAGAATAAATCACTTGACAGCTGTTAAATCGGTCGCCATCTTGAAAAGTAATGCCAACTTAAAGTTCTATACCTCTATAAAAAACACCCTTTACAAGAAATTTTGGGACAACATATCCTGAATGCGCCCAGTCTATAAGACTGCCAGACCACTGCAGTGTCTTTCAGGCGGAGGTGATGGCAATAAAGGTTGTGGTGAGAATAATTGGGGAAGGAAGGGTCTCCAAGCGGAACGTCACCGTACTTTCTGATAGCCAGGCGGCTATCAAGGTTCTAAGTTCTAACGTGATGACCTCCAAGATGGTGTACGGCTGTCGCAGATAGCTCGACGAGGTAGCGGAACGATATGATATCCATATCGTATGGGTACCGGGGCACAGCGGTATTCCGGGTAACTGCAGAGCTGATGAACTTGCCAGGTGGGGCACGACCATCGAACTCTCCGATTAATTCTCGAATCTGGGCATCCCTATGAGGACCTGCAAGCTCATAATTGATAATGCGATCGTAGATTCCGCCAACGACAGCTAGGCGGTCTCGGACACGGGTAGAACGCCTTGTAAAATCTGGCCAAGGCTGGATGAGGGGCGCACAATGAGTCTACTTAAATTCCAAAGAGGCGCGCTCAGTGTAGTTGTCGGTGTCATTACGGGGCATTGCATTATGAGTACGCATACGAGGCGCATTGGTCTTGGACACCTTGCTAACGACTTCTGCAGAAGCTGTAGCGATGAGGAAGAAGAGGAGACTGTCCCTCATCTGCTGGGTACATGCCCGGCTCTTTGCCAAAGGAGTAGAAAGTACTTGGGTACTTACTACATGGATGATCTGGAGGAATTGTCAAGGATTGACATTGGCAGCCTAAATCGCTTCAACAGGAGCTCCGAGTTGTTTTGGGACTAGGGGATAGCTGATAACTGTTATAGCACAATGGGCCCAATGCGGCCTAAGTGAGTCCATCCAAAAATTTTTCTTGGATGGACAGCCACCACTACCTACCTACCTACCTACCTATCCTGAATGCGTTGTAGGGGGTAATGTCGACTCCGAATGACAGAGTTTTGTGTAACATTGCATGGCAATTTTACTTTTTTTTGTCAGAAGTTTGCTGTAATCGAAAGAAATATTGTTCCATATTGAAGATATGTAAGCCGGGAATTGAACTACGGGCTTTCATCAAGAAACCAATACACTACCTACTAGACTGCACGGCCTTTATTGCTGGCAAATGTTTTGCCGCCGAGCAACTGTTTCAAATTTGAAATGAAAAGCAATCGCAGCAACCTTTTTGTTATTTTCAATCAACACTAAGGGGAAGGGCCCTACTGATGTAGTTTATTATGGGCGAACTAAGGAAATAGTTTGTGGAAGGGAGGAATGAAAGTGAAAAGGAGGAACTGTTAGATTTGAGTCCGTTTAAATTACTAGAGACAGGAGGGAGTACCAAAAGAGTACCACATACAAAGAATGCGACTAAAGAACGAAATATCTTCGTAATGCATTGTGTAGTTCAACGGCCAATCTATTATGAACGGATGTGCTGTATGTGGCAGACGTTTACGATGCAAAAACATGAAATCTTTTGGGACAATTCTCTTTACTCTCTCTCGAGCAGATACTATTAGAGAGGAACGCAAGCCTCAATGCGATGAAGCGTCAATCAACCAATAGAGTTGGACACCCTATGGCCATTAATGATCACCTTCGTTCTTTTGTTGTGCTTTTTTCCTTCTCTTCTGTGTTTATTACTTTTCATTTTTTTTTTTTGCTACCCGTAACACTTTGGACGATAACCTCTTGTTCTTTTGATTTTGCTGCCACTCTTCGTCGCACTTTCATCCCATCATCATCAGCAGCAGCACTAGTCAATAAAAAATTCAAATATTTTCTTGCATTTCATATAAGGGGGGCCATTTTAAACAATATCGAATAAAATTCATAACAGACGCCCAATTAACGCGAGCAGCTCAGTTCTTTTTTGCCATTAATAGGCACTTTCGCTCTTTTGTCGTGAAGAGAGCATTTAAATAGACTTTAAAGCATGCCAGTGTTGAAAAATTCAGTACTTTGGTACTTTTTTCAGTACTTTTTCATTTCAAAAATACCGCAGTACCCCCTCGGCGTTTTCAGTACTTTTTTATTATTACATATTTTATGTCTTGCGCTTTTCAACTATTAATGCATTAGCAACATGTTCAACGCAATGCTAAAGGTAGAATCAGCCTTTAGCCCCGGTTTGTCAAACGTTCACGGAACATACCTTCGTTTTTTGAATACGAAACGCAATTAAAACGCTTGCAGAACTGTATTGTTATATCGGTAAGCATTTGCATTGCTCTTCATATGCTAAAAACGAACGTTCCATCGACGTTTGACTAAACGGGGCTTTTACGTTTTGTTACGTTCCGAATCAGATGTTTTTGTCTTCTATGTGAGGAGCACGAATAAGTCGTTAGTTTTTCTGTTCCGTGTCGTATGTGTATTAAATGTAAATAAATAAACAGTCTAGTAGGTAGTGTGTTGGCTTACTAGACATGAACCCACGGTGAATCATCTATTAGAGACTTAATGCGATACATTCATTCTTTGAATTTGCCTTTCTTCACCTTCTAGCAACAACTCTGAGAGTGAATAAAATCTGTCGTTCATAATCGACGTTAAATTGTTAAGCTACTCTTGCATAAACTTTATAATCCGGATTAAAATTTTGTAATGATTAGACATCTCGGCGACTTCCTCTCAAAAGTCTTCGTGAAAAAACTGTGAGAGTAAATAAGATTGTCAAAGAAAATTTCTCAAAAAAACCTGTCGTTTGAAGTCAACTTTAAACTGTAGTTTCCACCACTTATGGATAAAAATTGACGCACACAACGTGGGTGGTATGAGAAGCTTGTTCGTAATACAGGCTAAAGAAGCACGTTCAACGTCTTTGTTGGGAGCGCGCAAAGTCCAATCCTCATCGATTCAAATACAGCAGTATACAAACAACTAACACACAACATAAGTGGTGGTAGTAAACTAGTAGAACTAGCGTAATCCTAACTGAAAGGTTGTAATGACCTATTATGTATGTATGTATGTAGAACCAATATATTTGTCATGAGTTTCACACTTTTCAATTTTAAGAAATAAAAAAGTTAAGTGGCTTACTCCACAGAAAACTTTTGATCTTCCATATAGAATAACATCAACAAAGAACATCATCAGAAGATCTAGCAGCGCCAATAAGTAAATTCACCACAGTCTAGTAGGTATTGTGTTGGCTTATTATACGTTTCCAACAAAACGAAAATATTTCTTCGGCGTCTTCCTCTCAGCGGATTTCTGGTAAAAACTCTGAGGGTAACTAAAATTGCCATGAAAAGTTTCTCAAAAATCGTTCGTTCGGAGTCGACCTTAAACAGTAGGTTCCGAACTTCATGTATAAAATTAACACACACAAAATAAGTGGCGTGAGAATTTAGGTCATAATCCTG
The DNA here is from genome assembly GCA_958299815.1 of Sarcophaga carnaria. Taxonomy (NCBI): domain Eukaryota; kingdom Metazoa; phylum Arthropoda; class Insecta; order Diptera; family Sarcophagidae; genus Sarcophaga; species Sarcophaga carnaria. Next base: position 141,077,926 of record OY283149.1, read on the forward strand.
ATTAAAGAGTTATAATGACCAATTATGTATGTATGTATGTATTTTTTTACAAAAGTACCATTTGATGCAAAAAAGTACTCTTTCAGTTATAGTTCAGTACCATTTCAAAATTCCAATTTTGCAACACTGAAGCATGCCCTTATAAAGGGTGTTTTTTATAGACCCGCCTAATTTCACGTTTTGGACCTGTGAATTGGCCTCCAAGATCTTGTAATTTAACACCGCTAGACTACTTTCTGTGGGGCTATGTAAAGTCATTGGTCTATGCGGTAAAGCCACAAACGCTTGACCATTTGGAAGACAACATTCGCCGTATTATTGCCGATATACGGCCACAAATGTTGGAAAAAGTCATCGAAAATTGGACGTCCGCGCCAGCCGTGGCTGTCATATGTCAATCGAATAATCCATCGTTGTTTTATTGCAACTTAAAGTTCTATACCTCTATAAAAAAAACACCCTTTACATCAGGATTGCATGTCGTTCGATTTTAAGTCGTTCGGAGTCGACATTAAACAGTAAGTTCCGACGCTCATGCATATAATTAATGCATAGATCATGGGTGATGCAAGAAGCTAGGTTGTAGTCCTGACTAAGTGGTTGTAAAATCAAAGCCAATAAATTTATTTCTCCTGTGTTCTATTCGATTGATGTGTTCTATTCTGCTTACCAAGCTTTCAAATATATTCCAATTAATGAAATGATTTTACAGAACAAACAAGAAAAACAAAATAACGCAAATTCAGTGTGGCATTTAGAGTTTTATTCAAATACAGTCTCTATGTAGCCGAATTTTATGTGAACAATACTTTCTTAATCATGTTCAAAACACCACAATATTTCGCAAATTAATTGACATTAAAATTCGTTGACACCTTAATTGATTCAACAACTAGAAAATCTATTTTCCCCACTAGGCATTTACTCACTCACTCACTTATCTCCTTAGCTTAAGAAGGCTTTTAATACAAGAAAATATTCAATTTTAATTAATGCCTGCTGCTATGCCCTTCATCTTGTTGTAATTTTCAATTAAACTGACAAAAAAACCGAGAAGAAAAACAAGAAAACAAAATTAATTTTTCAATTAGACGATTTCGGAAACTTATTAATTAAAATTCTTTTTCGCGTTTTTTTTTTGGTTTTTTTTTTTCATTAAAAAAGTTGCCTCTTCATTATCATCACCATACGCAACAGCATCATCATCATCATCGTCGCCATACGCAACAGTATCATCATCATCATCGTCGTCGTCACTTACTTGTGTTCGCCAGCCATTTTTTAATTCCATTTTAAATTTGAATTCCATACACGTTGCCAAAAATCCAGTAACAGCAGCAGCAGCATTAGTAGTTTGTACTACCATTACAAACACAAGTACAAGCAAACAATAATAACAGTAACAACAACAACATTAACAATGAAATTAAAATGTATAACAAATTAATACACGTGTTGTTGTATTATTATCGCCTGTGTTTATCAATTTGAGACTTAAATGTCACACACATCTTCGATTATTACTATCACACGTACAAACCTACAAACAACCATAAAACTTTGTACAGGTTTTCTCTTGTCTTTCTATTTTTATTCGTATTTTTTTATAAATGTATACGTACGTGCGTCTCTATTGTAATTGTGTTTTTGTACACCCACTAATTTGATTTTCACTCCCACATCTACTCCTACAAATTAATTGTTTTTCTGCTTCTTATTATTCACTCTCTTTCTCTCTCCCTCTGTTCGAAGCATTGACACACAGTGAATACAACAGTAGTACGTACATGTGCATGCTGTGTGTAAGTGTTTGTAGGTTCGTACAATGCAAATAATTTTAATTCGTGTTCGTTTCAATACAATTTCATTATAATCGTGCACTTGTGTCAGCAGCGAGGGTCAGTTTAAGAGTAGCCTTTTGGCTATAGGCTCATAGAAGAGCATATAAGCGTTAGAATACAAATATATTTTACTCTATGCGAGTGTAAAATTTTTATTTCGATCCACATATTTGCTAATACTCTTTAGCTGGGGCTTTCAATCAAAGGCTGCGTATATAGTAGCCTACACGATCGGTCCAATTTTTAAGCACATTATCGATTGTGTGCAGCTGTATTTCACCAATGGCTTCACGAATATTTTCCTTTAAAGTGTCAATTGTCTCTGGCTTGTCGGTGTAACACTTATCTTTGACGGCACCCCACAAATAATAGCCCAACGGTGTCAAATTGCAGCTCCGAGGTGGCCAAACGACATCAGCTGTGCGGCTGATAATGCGATCTTCAAAAATAGGGCGCAAAACATCGAGTGTAGCTTCGGCTGTGTGGTACGTAGCGCCGTCCTGTTGAAACCAAATGTTGCCAATATCCTCCTCTTCAATTTTTGTGAACAAAAATTCGTTCAACATGGCTCGATAACGATCGCCATTGACTGTAATGGCCACTCCTTGCTCATTTTCGAAGAAAAATGGCCCAATTATGCCTCTGGACCAAAATCCGCACCAAACAGTGACTCGTTTTGGATGCGTCGGATTTTCAATGTATGCGTGCGGGTTTTCTGTGCCCCAAATGCGACAATTTTTCTTGTTTACATACCCGCCAAGATCAAAATGAGCTTCATCTGAAAAGATGAGTTTTTTTTTTGCCAAAATCGGCATCTTCTGGTGTAGGCTACTGGATGGCCAGACGTGGCAGCCATTTGAATGACATTATTTTGCATTATTAACCGGAAGGATTGTACTTTCAAATAAAAAAAAGAAATTTAAGAAAATATTCACTAGTTTTTGTTTTTAAAGCATTTTCAAAAAAAAAGTTATTTGGCGGACCCTTTACAAACCGAAGTATGAAGAAAAAATATTTCTTTCGGCGTCTTTTTCTCTTCAGCAGGCTTCTGACATAAACTCTGGGAGTAAATAAAATTATCATGAAAATTTTCTCAATAACCTGTCGTTTGGAGTCGACTTTAAACTGTAGATTCCGCCCTTCATCGATAAAATGAACACAAATAAGAAGCTGGGTTTAAATCCTGGCTAAATGGTTGTAATGACCACTTACGGAAGGTACGATATTTCTTTCGGGTGACATCTCCTTCTGGCATAAACTCTGGGAGTAAATAAAATTGTCTAAAAAATGTTCTCAAAAGTCTGTCGTTCGGAGTTGACTTTAAACTGTAGATTCCGCCCCTCATAGTCATAATTAGCACATACAACGTAAGTGATGTGAGAAGCTAGGATGTAATCCTGGCTAAGTGGTTGTAATAACCAGTTAAGTAAGATTCTGCTCTGAGGCACAAAATAAATGATTTGTTGTGCCCGGATTGAAGCAACATTTTATGAGGTCGATTACCGCAGTTTGTATAAGACCTGTAGGTCTGCCCGATAAATGAGGCACCAAATCGTCAAATATTTGAGAAAAAAATCAAATCAAAATCAGCGTTGTTTATTCACACATACGCACACCAATAATATTACATCATCTATATCTATGGGCGGTGTAGGCATTAGGGAGTCAGAAGCTTTTGATGTTCTGATCATGAAAAATCAGTGTAATGCTGATACATTTTTCAGTTCCTTTTTAAGTTCTGATCATCTGATCTTACTATTCACACCGTTTATAACTGACAGAGAATGGAATACAACTCTCATGTATGGGTTGGTGCCTCAACGTCTATTTTGCGGTTTCTCGACCGTGTACAGAAGAGGCCATAGTATCTCGTTAATGACGGTGGTGTAACCAACTCCATTGAATCATTGGAGCATCGTTGCATAAGGGGACTTTTTCTCGAAAATCATTTATTACTACATAACGCTCGCCCCCCTTTTGGCCAGAACAGCTTGGCCAGTGGATCGCACAGTGCATTACAGTAAAAATACGGTTTTTAGTCGCATTATTCGCATGTGGAATTCAATTCCTGCAGAGGTCTGTCCTGTTACTTATGGTATAAAAATACACCAGCCTAGTGTCCATAATTTGTTATTATTTTATTAGGTTATTTAGGAGTTGTAATTTTTCAACTTTTAAGGAGTTAAAAATTCATAAAATACAGAAAAATCATCACAGGTATTCGAAAGTAACTTAAAATATATAAAATTTTACTCTTTGTTTTTACTAACATAAATTTCCAATAGAAAACAATTGCAAAGTAAATACAAAGCTTAAAGTGACTTTTAGTGTTTTTTTCGACAAAATAAGGGCAAAGACCTGGGAGTTATGATTGTGAGGTCAATATATATATGAAATAAAAATTCATTTCCAACCAGAGCAGTTGTAGTTCACAGCAAAACAATAAATTTATTAAAGTTTCAAACCATTTTTGTTTTATTAGAATTTTAAATTTAAACTTTTTGATCGCCAAACTATTGTAAAGGGTGTTTTTTATAGAGGCATAGAACTTTAAGTTGCAATAAAACAACGATGGATTATTCGATTGACATGAATTTTATTTATCCGAAAGATAATCTTGTGGCATTACATTTTAAATATGATTTCTGGCATATGACCGCCACGGCTGGCGCGGACGTCCAATTTTCGATGACTTTTTCCAACATTTGTGGCCGTACATCGGCAATAATACGGCGAATGTTGTCTTCCAAATGGTCAAGCGTTTGTGGCTTTACCGCATAGACCAATGACTTTACATAGCCCCACAGAAAGTAGTCTGGCGGTGTTAAATCACAAGATCTTGGAGGCCAATTCACATGTCCAAAACGTGAAATTAGGCGATCACCAAACGTGTCTTTCAATAAAGCTATTGTGGCACGAGCTGTGTGAAATGTTGCGCCGTCTGGTTGAAACCACACACCACCACATCTCCTGGACATCATGGTTATTCAATTCAGGAATGAAAAAGTTAGTAATCATGGCTCTATACCGATCACCATTGATTGTAACGTTCTGGCCACCATCGTTTTTGAAAAAGTACGGACCAATGATTCCACCAGCCCATAAAGCGCACCAAACAGTCAGTTTTTCTGGATGTAACGGTGTTTCCACATACACTTGAGGATTACCTTCACTCCAAATGCGGCAGTTTTGTTTGTTGACGTAGCCATTCAACCAGAAGTGCGCTTCATCGCTAAACAAAATTCACTTATGAAAATCGGGAACAACGGTAATCTCGTTTTGGGCCCATTCGACGAATCTACGCTTTACTTGATGATCGTTTGGCTTCAAATCTTGCACGAGTTGGATTTTGTAAGCACGCAAACCAAGATCCTTCCACAAAATCTTCCATAAAATGGATGGACACAGATCCAATTCCTGTGCTCGATGGCGGATGAACTCATTCGGGCCTTCCTCAATGCTACGCTCTACAGCAGCAATAGCTTCTTCTGTACGCACCGTACAGCGTCTCTGGGGATGCGAGTTATCAATAAGAGTAAACGTGGTGCGAAAACGTTCCATGGTTAATCGAATTAACTGCTCTGATGGACGATTTTGTCGACGATAAATTGGACGTAGTGCGCGATACGTTTTCCGCACAGAACCATTATTTTCGAAATAAAATTGCACTATTTGCAAGCGTTGTTCAGGCGTGAGTCTGTTCGTGATGAATTGCCAAACCAAACTGAGAATAAATCACTTGACAGCTGTTAAATCGGTCGCCATCTTGAAAAGTAATGCCAACTTAAAGTTCTATACCTCTATAAAAAAACACCCTTTATGTAAAATTCATTATGCAGCCAACATATGTGACGTATGAGTTACATTTAATTCCATTAGTTTCATACAACATGACATAATCGAAATTTTTTTGTATTGCATACTTTTCAGGGTAACTATTCCAGTACATGTAATATGATGCGTATGAGTAATATAATGCAAATACAATTAAAAAGAAAGTATACTCCATAAATTTCGAATTAAGCAACATGATTTTTCGATTCTATGTAATTCTAGGCTAGTATTTTAGATTCCAGGAATATTACAGGGTGAACAAAGAAGGATTCAAATGCCTGCTGAATGTGTTGATGGAAAATTTGATTAGTAACAATTGCAAAGTAAATGCAAATTTTAAAGTGGCTTTTAATATACTAAAGTAAAGAATATGATGTAAAATTTTAATTTCCCAAATTCGTCAAAATAAGGGCATAAATCGTCAAATCGTCAATATGATACATTTGGTGCTCAAAATCGTCAAAATGACGATAAATCGTCAAATCTGGCAGCTATGCCTGTAGGGTATCATAGAGTCACATCAGACTGTCTTGTTTTTAAAATAAAATTAAATTCGAATTTATTTTTTTTAAATTTTATTTCAATTTGAATTTTCTATTAAATCAGCTGGGATTTTAAATTCTCGGAATTTCTAAACTACACTCGTATATCTATTTATATATCATTTGTATATTTTGTTGTTAATACTTGTACGGTTGTTGTTGTTGTCCTTGTTGTTGTAATATTATATTAAAACTGATTACAAATGAATACGTTTTGTAACAGCAAGTGCCATCACTCTACCAGTAATAATTACAATGAATATCTCAATTTGTTTAAATAAATGAGAGTTTGTAAATGCCTATCACTCGATCTCTTCTAAAGGGTCCGCCAAATAATGGCTGCCTCGGCTGGCCATGCAGTAGCCTACACCAGAAGATGCCGATTTTGGTAAAAAAAAATCATCTTTTCAGATGAAGCTCATTTTGATCTTGGCGGGTATGTAAAAAGCCACAGAAACCCGCAGGCATACATTGAAAAGCCGACGCACCCAAAACGAGTCACTGTTTGGTGCGGATTTTGGTGCAGAGGCATAATTGGGCCATTTTTCTTCGAAAATGAGTAAGGAGTGGCCGTTACAGTCAATGGCGATCGTTATCGGGCCATGTTGAACGAATGTTTGTTCACAAAAATTGAAGAGGAGGACATTGGCAACATTTAGTTTCAACAGGACGGCGCTACGTGCCACACAGCCGAAGTTACACTCGATGTTTTGCGCCCTGTTTTTGAAGATCGCATTATCAGCCGCAGAGCTGATGTCGTTTGGCCACCTCGGTGCTACGATTTGACACCGTTGGACTATTATTTGTGGGTTGCGCTCAAAGATAAGTGCTACGTCGACAAGCCAGAGACAATTGACGCTTTAAAGGACAATATTCGTGAAGCAGCCATTGGTGAAATACAGCTGCACACAATCGATAATGTGCTTAAAAATTGGACCGATCGTGTAGGCTACTGCATGGCCAGCCGAGGCAGCCATTTGAATGAAATTATTTTCCATTATTAAACGGAAGGATTGTACTTTCAAATAAAAAAAGAAATTTGAAAGCATTTTCAAAAAAAAAGTTATTTGGCGGACCCTTTCTGTATGTATGTATGCATGTGAGTTTGCCTTAGATTTCATTGCCATGTTTTATTACAAAAACGCTTTAATAACCACAAAAAAAAAAACGCTTGTTTCTATTAAAAGTGATAATCGTGGTTTTCCTCATGTCTTTTAAATGGCTGCTCAGTAACGGAAGCTTACTTACTTACCTAATTGATCATTACAATCTTTTAGTCATAATTACAACCTAGCTTCTCTTAGCACCTATGCTGTGTGCGATAATTTTGACCATGAACGGCAGGAACTACAGTTTAAAGTCGACTACCAACCACAAATTTTTGAGAAATTGAGAAATTCATGACCAGAAATTTTCCCAGAAGACTTCTGAGAGGAGCTTGCCGTTTCGAGATGTCTCGGCCGGGGTTTTTAACCACGGTTTCAGGTCTAATAAGTCAACACATTACCTTGAGAATATTCTCATATACTTGTGTAACCCGGCTGCACATAAAATATAATTCCATAAATGTCCATGAATGTTACTTATTTCTCCGGGAAATGTTGGATTTTTCTAAGGTCTCTCTTTGTTGGGTCCCCGCACTGCCCAAGATGGATACCAAACTACAAAACCATATATGTGCTACGAGGATAGGCTTCTCCATGGGTACAATTATTCTAAAATTTGTCTACTCTTAAGAAAATCCCGCAAGAAAAATTCTAAAAGGAGTCAAATCGCACGATCGTCGTTCTCAAGTGCGCTGACTATGCCCTCAAATCGCTGGTGCAGAATATTCAATGCGACGTAACTTGTGTGAAACATAGCGCCGTGCTGTTGAAACTGTATGGCGTTAATGTCCAAATCATCCGAAAGAAGTTGGTAACCATCGACCTATGGGGCTTGCCGTTGATGACCTGGCCATTGTAGTCCTCAAAGAAATATGAACCCTTGAAGCAGCGAACACACTTCGTCTTCTATGTTGTATGCATTTTGGGAAAGTTGTACGGTTACAGGGCCATGTCACAATGCAAACTTCGCCAAGTTGTGATCTGCGAAAGGCCGAGTTCTTGCAAACTCAACGTGATTCTCGTATTCTCCTGCACATTCTCATGGACAGTGGCAATTTTTTTTAACAGATTTTTCGTTTCGTCAACGGACGGGTGTATATTTTTGCAGAATTCTTGTAAAATTTCGATGCTGGTTACCTAGATACAGTAAGACCCGGCTAAACGCGGTGGAAACGTTCCAATAAGTTCCAGCGCTAAACGAAACAGCGTTAGCGGAGGTGACAACTAATAAATCAACTGTGATGCAGGAAAGATGCGTTAGTACTGTGTTGCGACTTCACAAAACACAGTTGGAATCTTATTCTTCTGGACAGACTAACAAAAGCATGGGCGAATAGTAAGAACCTTATTCTTAACATCGCTAATGGAACTGTTTGTATTTAAGATAAGAGGGACATTGCCTGCCATATGTCAGTCTAGATGGCTTATATTGAAGGTGACTCCCCTTTTCTTCCCTTGAACATGTTTTTTCTCAGTTACAATACAAAGCATAGCACCGTTGGAGTCATTTCAATTGCATAATCGTTTAACAATCGCCTACGTTTTCACAAAAACTGAACATTGAACACAGGTTTGTCACTTGTCCGCCATGCAAAATGTAAAGTGTAGCTACAGCAGTGCCAAGTAATCTAGATATTGACAACACAGCCTATAAGTTCATTAAATGCACAAAAAAAAAAACAAAACAAAGAGAATAAAAGGAATAAAAAAAACAACAACAACAATAATAACTTACCGTGACTCGGCTGATGGCTTACAACCGGGCGCACTTTTCCATAGACGTGCCAACATGCCCATGTACAGGAAACAGATTAACGTCAATGGAGCCACGTACGATGACAGGAAAAATGAGAGCTGCAATGGTTACAAAAACAAACAAACAACAACAATTAAGCTTACAGAAGAGAGAGAGAGAGAGAGAGAGAGAGTAAGAAAAAACAATAAAAAAAAGAGAAACAGAAAAAAGAGGCGAAAGTCATGGTGGCGGCAACAAGATTAATTATACGAACGAACAAGTGGACACACAACATGAATGAACAGCGCAGAGAGGAATAGCGGACAGCGTAAATAAAACAATTACTGTGTGTGTGTTCGTGTGTACATATCTCCGTTATAGTAATAGTTTCTGTATATGTATGCGTATGTGTGCGGAGTAAACATTTAAATTAAAATGTAAACAATTAGTAAGCAAAACGAGGACTTCATTTCTTATTTCGTTTTTGTTTTTCTTTTACGCTCAGCTGTGTTCAGTTGCGTTATTAACACGATTAATCACTTTGTACATCACGCTGTACTTACAACTGTCATCGCACAGGCAGTTATAACAAATACAAACCATATACAGCTGCGTTCAAAATAATAGGAGTGCTACCATGTAATATTTTCAAAGTTAAAATTTTTTATTGTACCAAATTGCAAAACATGATATATTCTAATGGTAGTTACAACGATATGTAAGAAATAAAATAGGATGTTTTTTATAGAGGTATAGAACTTTAAGTTGCAATAAAACAACGATGGATTATTCGATTGCCATGAATTTTATTTATCCGAAAGATAATCTTGTGGCATTACATTTTAAATATGATTTCTGGCATATGACCGCCACGGCTGGCGCGGATGTAGTCCAATCTGGACGTCCAATTTTCGATGACTTTTTCCAACATTTGTGGCCGTATATCGGCAATAATACGGCGAATGTTGTCTTCCAAATGGTCAAGCGTTTGTGGCTTTACCGCATAGACCAATGACTTTACATAGCCCCACAGAAAGTAGTCTAGCGGTGTTAAATCACAAGATCTTGGAGGCCAATTCACAGGTCCAAAACGTGAAATTAGGCAGTCACCAAACGTGTCTTTCAATAAATCTATTGCGGCACGAGCTGTGTGACATGTTGCGCCGTCTTGTTGAAACCACATCTCCTGGACATCATGGTTATTCAATTCAGGAATGAAAAAGTTTGTAATCATTATAAACCGATCACCATTGACTGCAACGTTCTGGCCACCATCGTTTTTGAAAAAGTACGGACCAATGATTCCACCAGCCCATAAAGCTCAACAAACAGTCAGTTTTTCTGGATGTAACGGTGTTTCCACATACACTTGAGGATTACCTTCACTCCAAATGCGGCAGTTTTGTTTGTTGACGTAGCCATTCAACCAGAAGTGCGCTTCATCGCTAAACAAAATTCACTTATGAAAATCGGGAACAACGGTAATCTCGTTTTGGGCCCTTTCGACGAATCTACGCCTTACTTGATGATCGTTTGGCTTCAAATCTTGCACGAGTTGGATTTTGTAAGCACGCAAAAATCTTCCATAAAGTGGATGGACACAGATCCAATTCCTGTGCTCGATGGCGGATGGACTCATTCGGGTGTTCCTGAATGCTACGCTCTACAGCAGCAATAGCTTCTTCTGTACGCACCGTACAGCGTCTCTGGGGATGCGAGTTATCAATAAGAGTAAACGTGTTGCGAAAACGTTCCATGGTTAATCGAATTAACTGATCTGATGGACGATTTTGTCGACGATAAAATGGACGTAGTGCGCGATACGTTTTCCGCAGAGAACCATTATTTTCGAAATAAAATTGCACTATTTGCAAGCGTTGTTCAGGCGTGAGTCTATTCATGATGAATTGCCAAACAAAACTGAGAATAAATCACTTGACAGCTGTTAAATCGGTCGCCAAAAAAAAAATTCGGTCGTCTTGAAAAGTATGTCAACTTAAAGTTCTATACCTCTATAAAAAACACCCTTTATAAAGCTCAGTATACACAAAAGACAGTTAAACATGGTGGTGCAAAACTAATGATATGGGGAAGGTTTTCATATAATGGTGTAGGCCCAATACATCGAATTAGAGACATAATGGATAGGAACGTCTATGTCGGCATCTTGAGAGAAGTGATGCTACCATATTCCACGCCTCTAAAATGGATATTCCAACAAGATAATGACCCGAAACACACCAGTAAATTGGCAAATGAGTGGTTTCGGGTTAATGGGGTAAAGGTTATGGCGTGGCCAGCTCAGTCTCCTGATCTTAATCCCATAGAACATCTATGGGGAGATGTTGCCGAGCGAAAACCGTCAAATGCAGCTGAGTTGTGGTCTGTAGTGCAAGATGGGTGGAATAAAATTCCACTAAAACAATGTCAGGATTTAGTTGACTCTATGCATCGTAGATGTGCTGCTGTAATAAAAAGTAAAGGCTATTCTACCAAATACTAATCGTATTTAAAGTTTCTGATTATAGTCATAAGCATTTTTAAATTTTTTAATAGTAAATCTTTATGAAAACTGAAATACTCTACTATTATTTTGAACAGCACTTTTTAAGATATTTTTTTTTAAACTTCCTGTTACTTACTTGTTGAAAGCTTTATTTATGATTTTTATTAAATCATGTTTTTTTTTTGTTAAAAATTAAGCTTTTGTTTTTCAATGGGCTCAGTGCTATTTTTATGAACGCAACTGTATGTATGTATTTACTATATATATGGACATGTATTTCTTGTAATTATTATTACACGATTTGGTTTGTAATTACGACAATAATAAACTGAAATATTTATTTTATGTACTGAATACCCGGTTATTTATTCATGCTCTGATGATATTAAGTAAGGCTTGAGTATAAGAAACGGCTTGACAAGCAATTAAAACTCCATTTGTCCTGAATACAACCGTTTTAAGTGAAAATTTTACCGGAATTAAGGGAAAGCTGCCATTTGCAGGTACACTTCATCATAAGAGGGTGATCAACAATACAATTTTCCTTCCGTTAGCGTTGGCAGTGCACGTATAGAGCGGGTCCAGTCAGAAATTCGGAGATAATTTAAGTCTGCGTTTCCAATACATGAAGTCGCCGTAGCCTAGTAGGTAGTGTGTTGGCTTATTAGACGTAAAGCCAGGGTTCGAGCCCCAGGTCAGACATCAAAACAAAATACAAAAAGTATTTCTTCGGCGACTTTCTCTCAGCAGATTTCTGGCAAAAACTCTGAGAGCAAATAAAATTGCCATGAAAAGTTTCTCAAAAATCTGTCGTTCGGAGTCGACTTTAAAACTGTAGGTCCCACCACTCATGTATAAAATTAAAACACACACAACATAAGTGGTGTGAGAAGCTAGGACGTTGTACAATGGGTCAATTCGACCTCCGGGTACTGTACTTGCCTTAATTGACAAGTACACGTCCTCTAACGTAACCTAACCTAAAAACTCGCAAGGTGGCATTCGAATGATCACACGTTATCGAATGCCGTCATTAGAAATTTCGATACACTTTACTCGATAACGAATAAGAGAATCCCAAAACTAAAAAAACTCGCACACACACAACATAAGTGGTGTGAGAAACTAGGTCGTAATCCTGACTGAAGGGTTGTAATGACCAATTACGTATGCCTGTATGTATGTATGTATGTATGTATGTATGTATGTATGTTTGTTTCCAATACATTCAATATCCAAAGATAACATTGGCATTGTTTCCACATATCGCTCTCAAGATGATTCCCCGTGTATTCCAAGCTTTTACAGAATGGGTTCTCAAAGTCTGTTGGAATTTTTCTTAACTTTGCTTCAGATTTTTCTGAAGTTTGTTATGTTCAAGTTCTTCAAGTATTTTTCTTATGTTTGTGTTCAAATCAGAGGTCAGCAATGAGTATTCAAAACGATGAGTAATTTCGAATCATACTTCTAATTTCTGATACTTATACGCATTCATACTTATTTTAATGTCATACTCATACTACTCATACTCAAAGTTTGAAATACTCATGGTACTCGTACTTAACAATACGCATGATGTTATTGACTTCGACTCGTCATGACACGAATCACAAAATAAGTATGATTCGCGTACGAACACTACAATACTCACATGAAGGCTGTGTGTTGGCGCTGCTTGCTGTCTTTGTCTTTTTTGTTTACATGTCTTGATTCGAATCACTCGCGATTCATTTATGAGTATTATAAGAAGTATTTTTCTAAATTTGTGAATCTGAATGAGTAGGCGTATGAATCCAACATATTTCGAATGTTATGAGTTTGATGTCAACGTTGTACGCATACTCATTGCAACTTGTGCTTATAAATCAACGTTGTACTGAGTACGAATGTATCAGAGTAGTTGGATTTCAATACTGTTTACTCACTCATACCCAAAATTTCATGAGTACTTATGAGCAGCGAAAAAGCGATTCATTGCTGATCTCTGGTTCAAATGTCCGCTACAGTTTCTCTGGGTGAAGAGAATTCGAAACGTCCAATTTTCCATGACTAAATGGCATGGAATTTAACATACAATCTACTTGGTTTTAGGGTTGGTTTAAGAAAATCCCACAAGAAAAATTCTAAAAGAAGTCAAATCACACGATTCTCGTTCTCAAGAGCGCTTACCATGCCACCCTCAAATCGCTGGTGCAGAATATTCATTGTGACATAAGTTGTGTCAGGCATAGCGCCGTGCTGTTGAAACTGTATTTCGTTGGGCCATGCCCATCGCAGTTCTCCAAAAAATATGAACCCATGATGTAGCGAACACACTTCGTCTTCTATGGAAAAGTTACGGTTACAGGGCCATGTCACAATGCAAACTTCGCCAAGTTGTGATCTGCGAAAGGCCGAGTTTTTGCGAACTCAACATAATTCTCGTATTATCCTGCACATTCTCATGGACAGTGGCAATTTGATCTGCGAAAGACCGAGTTCTTGCGAGCTCAACGTAATTCTCGTATTCTCCTGCACATTCTCATGGACAGTGGCAATTTTTTTTAACAGATCTTTCGATTCGTCGACGGACGGGTGTATATTTTTGCAGAATTCTTGTAAAATTTCAATGCTGGTTACCTAGATAAAGTAAGACCCCGCTAAACGCGGGGGATACGTTCCAATAAGTTCCAGCGCTAAACGAAACAGCGTTAAACGAGATGACAACTAATAAATCAACTGTGACGCAGGAAAGATGCGTTCGTACTGTGATTGCGACTTCGGAAAATACAGTTGAAATCTTTATGCTGGACAGACTAGGTTAGGTTAGGTTAGAGGACGTGTACTTGTCAATTCAGACAAGTACAGTATCGAATTAACCCATTGTACAACGTCCTAGTTTCTCACACCACTTATGTTGTGTGTGTTAATTTTATACATGAGTGGTGGGGACCTACAGTTTAAAGTCGACTCCGAACGACGGATTTTGAGAAACTTTTCATGGCAATTTTTATTTACTCTCAGAGCTTTTGCCAGAAATCTGCTGAGAGGAAGTCGCCGAAGAAATACTTTTTGTATTTTGGTTTTGATGTCTGGCCCGGGGTTTGAACTCTGGCTTTACGTCTAATAAGCCAACACACTACCTACTAGACTACGGCGACTTCTAAAAACTGGACAGACTAACAAAAGAGCGTTGAAAAACGTACATAGTATATACACTGTCGCTATATAGTGCACCGCTTTTGGTTGGTGCATGACCGTTTCATTTATATACATACACTCAACCACAAAAGAATACATACGGTTAACAAATTTCAGAAACCAATCCGTTTTCGTTGAAAACCTTTATAATTGTCTGACATCTTTCTACGATTTTAAGACGGTCTTTTGCATTGGTTCAGAAAATTGTGAAATTTGTTAATCGGATGTATACTTTTGTGGGCCTGTGCAGAGCCACAATTCAGTTCAATTTCAGAAATTTTTTAACCAATGCAAAAGACCGTCTTAAAATCGAGGAAACTATAAAGATTTTCAACGAAAAGGGATTGGTTAAAAAATTTCTGAAATTTGTTAACCGCATGTATACTTTTGTAACTGTGTGCATACAAAAAGTATCAATATAGTGTGCGATTTAGGAGAATCCCAATACTACCGCGTAATACTAAAACAGTGTTAAGCGTGGTCTTACTGGACGATGCTGGAATAGCCTCATTGAAACTGTGCTGTGTGTCTCCCTATATTTTATAGTCGCAAGCAAGGGAACTTACAATTCCAGACTTGCATCTCTAGGAGCCTGACTTTAGTATTGCTGAGCCTGAGGAGTTTCAAATGGAAGTTTTGTGGAACATAATGGATATTTAATTTTTTTCTCCATGTTTACAGCCAAAATCATTAAATTTTTGTCTATGATTGGCGTCTTAACAATGAGCGAGTGAAAGTTTTAAATGTTTGCTATTTTTCGCCGCCATCTAGAATACTTGTGACCCCATATGAGCAATTAAGGGTTAATTGTATTGCATTTAAATTTCTTTATTATCACAAATAAATCGTAAACTATTCTTGTTGATAGTTTTTCTTTTGTTTTCATTCAATTTTTTATCTTCAAAAAGAAAAATTCTTTTGCGGTCTTTAATGTAATCTTTACCGTTTTTATTGCGATTGCTTTTATAAACTTTACTCTTTTGAACACACACTCTCCCTCTCTTTCCGACTAGCTCTCTTGCTTTTTATTGTTTTGTTTGCATTCTAGTGACCGTAATTCAGTATTTTACATTGAATTTTACTGTGTATAGGTATGTGGGTTTTATTAAAACACTTATGCCCGGAATAAAAGCAATGACTCTCTCTCTGTCTCCTACAATTGTGTTTTACTCACACTCACACACTTTTAATCGTATCTTCATACTCTAAACACTAAAAACAACAAAAGTGATATCTATAGACGATAAAGTACCGCAATAAAATTTAACATTGGCAATAACAGTTAATACCACATAAAAAAGATACGAGAGAGAGAGAGAGAGAGAGTGAGAGAGAGCACGAGGAGAGTGTGTGTAAATATGAGTGTAAAAAGTTCAAATAATAAAAATCAAAAAACACACTTATTTTTATTGCTTTACGTTTTATTTGTTTTTTTGTTTTTATGTAGTCGTAGAGAGTATATGTATGTATGTGTGTAAATCATTTGAAGAAAATCCAAACTACCGTGGTTACACAGTGGCTTAACGAAATTAAAAATTGTATTTTAAAACAGAATATTATTTTCAATTAGCTGTACCCTGCGCGTATTGCTGCGCCACCAACTGAAATAAATTTGAAGGAAAGACATTACACAAATGTCCAATTAATTTTGAATCATTTTATTGATTTTGTTTCCCGTTGTCCTGATGATTCAGATGAACGGGCCTGAGTAGTACGCGTTCGAACAGTTTCTAATCTCACTTCTCGTTGTTCAAGTGGTTCAAGTGAACGGGTCTCAGCGGCATATACTCGAAGATTTTCTATCTCAATGCTCGTCTGATTCTGAGGCTCGTAATGCTCTTTTCTTTCGTGCTCTAGGTGTAGGTCGACCAATTGTTTGTCATACATTTTGAATAATTTTCAGTGACGCCATTCATCGGAAATTAATCGCACCAACATCCGTCGACTCATGCGCAACAACTTTGTTAAAAGATGCAAAGTTTACTATTTAATTCATTTTAAGTAATTATCAATGGCGCTACCTGTCGGAAATTGGACATACTAACTTAGAAACCTTCGTCGGCTTATGCGTAACAACTTTGCTAAATCTCATAACATGATCAAATGCACAGTTCACGATTTAATTGATTTGTAGTAATTTTCAGTGGCGCCACCTGTCGGAAATTGGCCATACCAACTTAGAAACCTTCCCCGGTTCATGTGCAACAACTTTGTTGAAGATCATAACATGATAAAATGCACAGTTTACGATTTAATTCATTTTAAGTAATTTTCAATGACGCCACCTGCCGAGAATTGGTCATACTAACTTAGAAACCTTCCCCAGCTCATGCGCAACGACTTTGTTGAAAATCATAACATGATCAAATGCACAGTTTACGATTTAATTGATTTGAAGTAATTTTCAGTGGCGCCACCTGCAGGAAATTAGTCATACTAACTTAGAAATCTTCCCCGGCTCATGCGCAACAACTTTGCTAAAGATCATAACATGATCAAATGCATAGTTTACGATTCTATAAGGTACATACAAACAAACATTCATTTTTATATATATAGACTACGGGAGGTGACACGCCCACTATAGCCAATCCGCCCATTTTGTTCATATATACGTCAAAGTCGTCCATACAAAATTTGAAGACTCTAGCTGTTGCAGTTTATGAGATATCCGACATTAAATACTTATTGCGTATGTGGGCGTGGCACCTCGCCTACTTGAAATTTTAAAATAAAAAGTAGCCTGTAACTCCTTCAAGACATACAGGAAGATACTGTGAAAATTTCAAGAAAATCGGTCCAGCCGTTTAGCCGTCTATAGACTTCAAACAAATCCACAAACAAATAAACACACATTCATTTTTATATATAAGAAGATTGCTTACGTAATTAATAGTAAAACCCTGTTTTGACAGTTACATACATACATATATAATTGGTCATTACAACTCTTTAGTCAGGATTACGACCTAGTTTCTCACACCACTTATGTTGTAAGTGTTAATTGAATACTTGAGTGGCGGGACCTAAAGTTTTTAAAGTCGACTCCGAACGACAGATTTTTGAGAAATTCTTCATTGCAATTTCATTTACACTCAAAGTTTTTGCCGGAAATCTGCTGAGAGAATGCCCAATGTTACTTGAAAAAACCTATCAAGACCTTAATAAATTTACTTCCCATATTCAGAATCCATTTCATTTTGGAACGGTCCAACCTGAGCCTCAAAAGTCTATAAATTATACAAGAGTCTACTTTACGTCTTATCATCTGTGATCGATTAGTCTGAGGAAGTATCCCAAGGAAGATCTAACCCATCGATCCATAAGGTTCGCCCTCTTCGCCTCTCCTTCTTTTTTCTTCATTTGCCGGCTCGTTACCCACGCCTCACAATGCACAAAGCTTTCCTACAGCCAATCTCTAGCTACAATGGTAGTCAGCCAGAATCTTGACTATTGTCGCCAAAATACAGGAGTAACATACATACATACACAATTGGTCATTACAACCCTTCAGTCAGGATTACGAACTAGTTTCTCACACCACTTATGTTGTGTGTGTTAATTTTTTTACATGAGTGGTGGGACCTACAGTTTAAAGTCGACTCCGAACGACAGATTTTTGAGAAACTTTTCATTGCAATTTTTTATTTACTCTCAGAGTTTTTGCCAGAAATCTGCTGAGAGAAAGTCGCCGAAGAAATACTTTTTGTATTTTGTTTTGATGTCTGGCCTGGGGCTCGAACCATGGCTTTTCGTCTAATAAGCCAACACACTACCTACTAGGCCACGGCGACATTTATTTAAAGAAGCAAATCTGAACTGAGAGAACCTTATAACGTCTTACAATACAATGAAGAAAGAAGTGAATCTTTCGCATCTACTATGCATCATACAACCCAAAGCTGTCTAGCGATGCCATAGTTTTTCTAATGACTCCCTAATCTTGTACAGCATAACTAGATAAAGTTAAGACCGACAATACCATACGTTTACTGAAGAACAGCACCAGGTTCGCCCTCTTTGCCTCTCCTTCTCTGTTCTTTATTTGCAGCCTCGTCGCCAATAATTACTGTGTATAATTTGTTGTTTTATTGCTCCACTGTGGCAATTGTCAGAAGTTAATTAATGATGTCTTATGGCCTCAGATACATAATTGAAAAGCCATTCGTGTATTTTGTATTTAAACGTTGACTTGACGTTAATTATTGCAGCAGGGGCTAAAGGTGTTAAGTATTGTTAATTGAGTTCAATTGAACAGGTGTCGTTGTTATTGTTTTACGAGTCGTTAGTTTAAGTATCGAATTATTAATTGTGTTTAGTTTAACAAAACAAATAAAAAAAAACTGTCTTGTAATAGATTCTGAAATTCATTTCGAAAATATTTTTACTTTAAAAGCCACCCTAAAGAGAGAAATATTTTGAAGCGAGTGATCCAGGGACGGTCTATAATTTAACCATGAATCGTCTTACAAACGAACAACGCTTGCAAATCGTTGAATTTTATTATCAAAATGCCGAGCTCTGTTAAGAAAGTTCATTGCGCGCTTCTTCCATTTTATGGTCAGTTTAATCGACCCACTGATGCGGCTATTCGGGCTAATGTGAGTAAATTTCGCAACAAATTTACTTTGTTGGACATTAAACCACCAACACGCTTACGTAGAGTGCGAACTGAAGAAAATATCGCAGCTGTATCGGCCAGTGTTAATGATGACCATCAATTATCGATTCGTCGCCGTTCGCAGCAATTGGGCCTCTGTTCTCAACAACGTGGAAAATTTTGCGGAAGGATTTAGGGATTAGGTGACAGCTGGTGCAAGAATTGAAGCCGAACGACCTACCGCAACGCAGAATTTTTGGTGAATGGGTTCTTGGAAAGTTGGCCGAAGATCCACTTCTTTATCGAAAAATTGTGTTCAGCGACGAAGCTCATTTTGGCTCAATGGATACGTAAATAAGTGGAATTGTCGATTTTTGAGTGAAGATCAGCCAGAAGCATTGCAAAAGCTACCAATGCATCCAGAAAAAGTCACAGTTTGGTGCGGTTTATGGGCTGTTGGCATCATTGGAGCGTACTTCTTCAAAGATGCTGCGAATCGTAACGTAACTGTGAATGGTGAGCGCTACCGTGAGATGATATCCAACTTTTTTTGCCCAAAATGCTTGAAAAGAGCTTGACTTGCATGACATGTGGTTTCAACAAGACGGTGCCACATGCCACACAGCACGCGTATCAATGGACTTATTGAGAGGCGAGTTCGTTGAACATTTTATTTCACGTTCGGGACAGGTCAATTGGCCGCCTAGATCGTGCGATTTAACGCCTTTAGACTATTTTTTGTGGAGCTATGTTAAAGCTCATGTCTATACAGACAAGCCCGCTTCAATTGACGCATTGGAAGACAACATTGAAGCATTTATTCGTGAGATACCGGCCGAAATATTGGAAAGAGTATGCCAAAATTGGACTAAGCGGACGGACCATTTGAGGCGCAGTTGCGGTCAACATTTGCATGAAATAATCTTCAAAAATTAAGTTATATGGACCGTACTATCGATTCAAATAAAGATTGCATGCATTTTTCTGAATTTTATGCGTTTTTTGTTTGAAAAATTTTCCTATAGCTCTTAAAAAAATCACCCAGTATATAGTGGGCTACAACTCCATATAATCCCAGAAATAATGTTCACGCAATATTACGAATTTATACAGTGGCTCACAGCCTATTTCAATCAACTTATCTTGTCATCTTATGTTCGATATTTTCCAAGAAGCAAACAATTGCCAGTAAAAAGGCATTTCACGGTTTTTAAATTTTTATTGTAAACCGTAAAAACATTTTAGGAAGACAACAGAAAAGAACAACAAACAGCGGTTAGCAGTGGTGCAAATGACAGTCAGACTGATGGACTCCAACTCAAAATATTCGATGACAGATAACGAATTAAAAATGGCACGATTACAAGAAAACAAAAAGAAAACAAAAGCAACTAAGTGAACAAAATCAAAACAGGATGTAGAATTGTAAAAGAGAGTGAATAAAAAGAAACACAAAAAAAGCAAAAAAAAACAAAAAAACGGATGGAATGTGTCGTTGCTTTTTCACTTCTCTTCTGTCTTTATTACTGTTCTTCATTGCTCTGCTACCCAAAGCACTTTAGACGATAAGCTCGTGTCCTTTTAACCTAGAAAATCTTTTTTTTTTCCATTCCATCATCACGAGCAGCAGTAACAGCAGCAGCAGTACTAGTCAATAAAAAATTCAAACCTTTTCTCGCATTTCATTTAAAGGGGGGCCATTTAAAACAATTTCAAATAAAATTCATGACAGACACCCACTTAACGCGAGTAGCTCAATGGCAGTGTTAATTCAAAACGGAAGGGAGAAAAAAAAATAATTTGTAACAGAAAGGGGGAGAAAGAAAATGAAATTTTTTTTTGAAAACCAAATATTATTGAAGCATTGCTTTAAAAAGATTACGTGGTTGGCGTGAGAAATTATGTTTTGCAGTATATTTAAGGATTCCTACATCACTGGACAATATTGTTACGAAAATAAAAAATCTAGATACTGATGTTTTGCTTTTTACATCGCTTAACATTAAAATTATAAACAAAAGCTACAAAAACAAAACAATGCAGTAAACAAACCTGTTTACAAATTATCGCACTGCTTAATATAACAACTAACACCAGCATAAAAAAGATGGTAAACTAGTAAACAAAAATACACCAGCAACACTACAATAATAAATGTAAACAACGATGTTTACATTTATAGAGATTTCGAGAAGGTAAAGTCATAAACCTTCGCCTTCAAGAACATTCATCAGACTGTTTACTTTGTCATATAAAAGGCAAAGCAAAGCAGGCAACTGAGTTAGTGAAGTTCAGTCAGTCTTGTGTGAAGACTCGGTGTGTTTGAAGAGAGTAATCGTGGTTTGAAGACATCCGTTATAAAGATCTGTCGAACAAATGTCTAGTAATTGTTATTGTTTATGCAAAGGGTGTAAACAAAAGAATAGCAAACAAAGCAATTGTTGTTGTTTACATAAAGTTGTGAACAGTGGCACACAGAATTGTGCTAATAATAAAGAATTTCAATTAAAACTAAACACAAATTTATTTAAATTTTATTTGCAATCTACGAGCTCATACTTTAAAAGTTTTTAAAAGATAAAAACGTAACAATATATAGTTATCCTGGATACAACGGACCATAAGAACATAAAAAACGATACAAAAACTTCATTGTGATTGCTTCGAATATGACAGTTTAATTGGAATTACTCTTGTCAACCCATTTGTGATCGTGAGATATCAGTTCTCGAGTAGTTTTATTATGATTCCCTCACTTAACTCAGAGGGAGAGGGACGTACGATCAATAGTTTTCAGTTGTGGATTCAATCATCTCTGCGCTTGGAGTTGTAGTTTTGAGTTGTTGTCATCTGGAGATGGTGCTGTTTTTCAGTAAACGTATGGTATTGACGATCTTAACCTTATCTGGTTATGCTGTACAAGATTGGGGTGTCATTAGAAAAACTATGGCATCGCTAGACAGCTTTAGGTTGTACGATGCATAGTCGATGCGGAAGATTCACTTCTTTCTTCATTATATTGTAAGACGTTAGAAGGTTTCCTCAGTTCAGATTTTCTCCTTTAAATAAATGTTTACTCCTGTATTTTGACAGCAAATGGTCAAGATTCTGGTTGACCACCATTGTAGTTAGTGATTGGCTGTAGGAAGGCTTTAATTTTAGACATGAACAGTGTTCTGTTTCAGAGCATTGTGAGGTGTGGGTAATGAGTCAGCAAATAAAGAAAAACGAAGGAGAGGCGAAGAGGCCGAACCTGATGGATCGATAGGTTAAATCTTCCTTGGGATACTTTCTCAGACTAATCGATCACAGATGAAAATAATTTCTGGACTTTTGAGGCTCTCAGATTGGGACGTTTCAAAATGAAATGTATTCTGAATATGGGTAGTAAATTTATTAAGGTCTTGATAAGTTTTTTCAAGGAGCATTGGGCATTCTCTCAGCAGATTTATGGCAAAAACTCTTAAGAATAAATAAAATTCCCATGAAAAGTTTCTCAAATATCTGTCGTTCGGAATCGACTGTAAAAACTTTAGGTCTCGCCACTCATGTATAAAATTAACACACACAACATAAGTGGTGCTAGAAGCTAGGTCATAATCCTGACCGAAGAGTTGTAATACCAATTATTAATGTATTAGTCAGTCTGCTGAGCATGTCCTGTATCTCTGCCATGGTGTAAACTTCTTGGTCAAGTTTTTTTTAACTCCCTTCGCGAATTAGCTTCAGCTCTGGTATTGGATTTTTGATGGGATGACTTTGTTCCCCTATCTGCTTTCGTTTCTTTTTATTTCTTCTGTACATTACGTTTTAGATTACCTCATTATATGTCCGTTTCTTTTCTCTTATTTACATGTTTACTTTAATTTTTAGTAGTTGTTTACCGCTCATTTTTGGAAGTCAGCGTAGTCTAGTAGGTAGCGTGTTGCCTTATTAGACGTAAAGCCAGGGTTCGAGCCCCACGCCAGACATCAAGTCAAAATATTCTCAAGGGGAATCTTGTGTCACGGCCAGATTTCTAAGCTAAGATGGAATCTTACTTCGCTATCAGAGTCATCTGGTCTAAACTGAAAGGAAAGAGTACGTCTCTGTCTAGGTATATTGCATGTATGTACCTTCCTGCTGCCAACGAGATTCAGCTTCAGCGAATGAATAATATTCCAATTAACTGAGGCAATCGGAATACCTGAAGTCGCCGTAGTCTAGTAGGTAGTGTGTTGACTTATTAGATGTAAAGCCAGGGTTCGACCCCAGGCCAGACATCTAAACAAAATACAAAAATTATTTCTTCGGCGATTTCCTCTCAGCAGAAAAAACTCTGAGTAAATAAAATTGCCATGAAAAGTTTCTCAAAAATCTGTCGATCGGAGTCGACTTTAAGCTGTAGGTCCCATCGCTCATGTATAAAATTAACAACGACCTCCGGGTACTGTACTTGTCTTAATTGACAAGTACACGTCCTCTAACCTAACCTAACATAACCTACAACACATTATGTTTGTTTCGGCTTAGCCTTATAATCGCATTGAACCGCTACTGGTTTTCGAGTAGAAGTATTCCACCCATCTTCCGAATGTAACCAGAATGATGATTTCATCACTCCCTTATGCAAATTTCTATTTCTAGCGTTTTGTGCTCCATTGGGGAAAAGCGGTGTCGCCATTCCCAATTCCAGTGAGATGTTCTCCATTTTCGTTTATTTGATCCAATCCATGACATGTGATAACCGATACAACTTTTGTGTCATATAGGTGTTCCTATGTATTGAAAATGCCATTTAGATGGAGAAAGTCATCTTAAGAAATTCCTATTCTTGTGTTTTCCAGAAAACTGTATCAGCCTCCCGGTTTGTTTATTTAAAACTCCAGCTGCAGTATAACACCGGATGCACGTGCAACTCATATTTCAAGTGCTAATTTAAGAAACATTTTACGCTCCCGTAAATACTTTATGAACCGTAAACACGCAATATGATTGACCTTTTGCCATCAATTACAGTTTAAACTAGAAAAAAATCTTTTCTACGTGATTGGCTTTGAACTTGGCACGAAGTTCTCTTAAATACAAGTTAAAACGAATTTTGTAACAATTTCCTGAATTGCCGGATTTTTCAGAATTTCCTTTTAGAAAAACGAATTCATTTCAGTTCATTAATTTCTTTCTTTTTTTCCTTCGCCACACTGGCCATAATTAACTGTTTCTGGAACTTAAATTGAATGCGATTGAATTAAAAGAGAAAAAAAAAATCAATTTCCGACGGAAGCAACAAAAGTTTTCAAAACATTGATGACAACAACCAAGCCAAACGGCCAAACGACCAACTAACCAACCAGCCAACCATCAGCAGAATCAGTCGCATCAGTGATTCATTTCTTTACGCCACATGAGTTACATGTGATGCTGCTGCTGCTGCCAGTGGTCACTTCCAAAGAAAAAAAAAAAAAAACGGAAAAATAACTCAAGTATGTGTCAGACTTTACAGACTTATTTCCGGTGTATAAACAAAGTTACTTTGCTTTGCTTTTGGTTTTGGTTTTAACAGGATATGACCTGATGTGTGACCAGAATAGAGCATTTATTTCAAGGTTACCCAATAAGGAAATAATCAATGAATTCGAAAATAATAAAAAACTTTCAACACAATTTGCTGGTGCTTCGTTTAAAATGTTTTATAACTTATTGCAGTAGAATAGCAGAATCAAAAAATATTCAAAAGCGGATATCCGTTTGTAAATTTTGTAAACATTTACTACAGCATACAATTAGGCTAAAAATAATGTAATTATTTAAAGCATACTTTTAGGATACCGTTAAAATCTTAGGTTAGGTCAGAGGACGTGTACTTGTCAATTAAGACAAGTACAGTACCCGGAGGTCGAATTGCCCATTGTACAAATGTCCTAGTTTCTCACACCACTTATGTTGTGTGTGTTAATTTTTTATACATGAGTGGTGGGACCTACAGTTTAAAGTCGACTCCGAACGACAGATTTTTTTGAGAAACTTTTTCATGGCAATTTTATTTACTCTGTCAGAGTTTTTGCCAGAAATCTGCTGAGAGGAAGTCGCCGAAGAAATATTTTTTGTATTTTGTCTTGATATCTGGCCTGGGGCTCGAACCCTAGCTTTACGTCTAATAAGCCAACACACTACCTACTGGACTACGGCGACTTCAAAGTTAAAATCTTCATTTTCTTATTAAGTATTATAAAAAGGAAACCAGATATTACTTCTCTAATTAAAAGAAAGAAAAAAATATTCAATAACCATTGTGGAAAAGCCATTGCTTCTGAAAAAATTAATATTTCATATGCATTATAGTGTGATCGTACCACATGATCCACAACTCAACTCAACAACTCTCTTTTGCAAGAGAAGTTTTCAGAAAGAGTAATTTTACGTTTTGGTAAGGTCAATAGGCCAGCAAGATCATTGCGATTGGACGTTATTAAGTTTTTCTTTGCGAAGCTACATGAAAAACCATGTATATGTCGCTAATCTCCTAACGTTGAAGGATTTTAAAACCCACAGTTCGAGATGTAGTAGGATACCTTTAACCGACTAAAACAACCTCCGTTTTTAAGAACAAATACCGGCAAGATGACTATGCGGCATTACTTAGCCTCTTGGCTACTATACCGTTAATTTTTCTTTTCATTCATGGCATTTTCATCCTACCATGGCATTTTCGACCTCTTAGAATTAGGCTGTTTGGCTGTTCATTTCATGGTTTCAAAGCTGCCGACCAGGCAAGTGGCTGTCAGCTATTAAATATCTTTCATCTCAGATGGTATTCCAAACGTAGAAACTGCGAGCATTTCGGTGAGATTATGCTCCGTCTTAGTTGATCTGCTGTGCAAGGAATTGGCGAGATCGTTAAGAAATTTTGAGAGTCTGGAAATATTGAAATGTGGTTAGACCTGGACATCTTTGCAATGTACTCACTGTCGAAAATATCTCTACTGTTAGAGAAATTGTGGCAGATAATTCGAGTCTCTCTCTATACCTCAGCAATTGTGCCTATCTTAGTGCCATAGATATTCTGATTGGGTACTAGAACAATAGGCTTTCAATGTCGATTTTTTTAAATAAAATTTTCTTCAGCAATGTTCCTCTTTTCTATCTCGCTGGCCTCATTACATCGAATGACTACATCGGGTCATACATGCCCCTTTTACTAGCACCAGACAGGAATTTTGTTTGTGTTTTGCGAAATAAATGGATTATTCCACTTTCCTTTATAACGAAAGTGTTTTACTAGGCAATTATTCGACATATCTTTGCAACGGATATCTTCAAACCACGATTATTCTTTTCAAACACACCGCTTCGCATTGCCTTTTATACGGCATTGTGAACAGTCTGATGAATGTTCTTGAAGGCGAATGTTCATGATTTCGCCTTATCGAGATCTCTATAAATGTAAAGGTCGTTGTTTACATTTATTATTGCAGTGTTGTTGGTATATATTTGTAAACATGTTTACAATTTTGAAGTCGCTGTAGTCTAGGTAGAGTATTGGCTTATTAGACGTAAAGCCAGGGTTCGAGCCCCAGGCCAGACATCAAAATAAAATACAAAAAGTATTTCTTCGTCGACTTTCTCTCAGCAAAATTCTGGCAAAATCTCTGAGAGTAAATAAAAATTGCCATGAAAAGTTTCTTAAAAATCTGTCGTTCGGAGTCGACTTTAAACTGTAGGTCCCACCACTCATGTATAAAAAATTAACACACACAACATAAGTGCTGTG
Organism: Sarcophaga carnaria; assembly: GCA_958299815.1. NCBI lineage: Eukaryota > Metazoa > Arthropoda > Insecta > Diptera > Sarcophagidae > Sarcophaga > Sarcophaga carnaria. Next base: position 141,105,020 of record OY283149.1, read on the forward strand.
AGAAACTAGGTCGTAATCCTGACTGAAGGGTTGTAATGACTAATTAAGAAAGTAAGTTTACCATTTTGTATGCTGGTCTATGTTGTTGTATTTTTGTTTACTTGTTTACCATTTTTTATGCTGGTGTTTGTTGTTATATTAAGCAGTACGATAGTTTGTAAACAGGTTTGCTTACTGCATTGTTTTGTTTTTGTAGCTTTTGTTTATATTTTTAATCTTAAGCGATGTAAAAGCAAAATACCAGCATGTTGATTTTTCATTTTCGTAACAATATGAATAAGGGTTTCTATGAATAAGGGTTTCCTGAAAAATATCAACAAATTGTCGTACAAAAATTGTGTATATTTCACCAAAAATAGAAACCATTTTCAGCATGCCACATAAAGCCTTTAAATTTCGTAGAAAACTAATTGATTTTCCTTTTTACTACACCTTAAACAGAAATTCTACAATAGAAAAAACGCCTTAAACACAGATATTCACTTATAAATATGATGAGCAAACCATAGCATACAATCAGGCTAAACAAAGGCAAATATTTTAAAGCATACTTAATGGGGTGTGTTCTATATTTTTCTTTTTGCACAAAAGGAAATTTAAACTTTAATATTTTATTTCCCTTAAAGAGCAACCTGAACCCATATTTAAAGGAAGTCTTTCAATGTTAACACAAAAAAGAAAGGAAGAGAAAAAAATGACAAAATAATCTCCTGCTCATGCTTTCCCTGTTACTTTGTTTGCGTCATTAAGTTCTTAAGAAAATAACAAAAAATAAAAAAAAACATTCTGAAAATGTTGTAAAATTTTTCATTCGCTTCATTTAGTTTTTGTAACGAAATTTGTCAGTTTCTTCCTCCCCACCATCTTGACCAAGCTTGCATGGTCAAACCAAACTTCTTTAAGCCTACTTATGATGAAGAAGAAAAAAAAATTTATATCAAAAAAAAAAAAAAAATTTAAAGATAGAAAGGAGAAGCAAAAGTAGAATTAAATTAAAAAATAGAAACAAAAAACCAAGAAAATCTTTTTTAAAAAATAAATTCCCAAATAAAACGAAATCAATAGAAAAATTTCTAATTTTTTATCATTATTGAGGCATTGGCATTGGCATTATGTTGTTGAAGCTTATTATTCCAAATGTAATCCTCTACTTACACAAATTGCTTATAAGATGAGAGAAAAATGATTTTTCCTGTTTTTATAAGGCAGAAATAGACAATCACAAAAGCAAAATGAACAGCAAATCAAATAAGACGGTCATGGAAGAAAACAAATGGAAAGAGCGTTTAAGACCCGATATAATCATTCGGCTTTTAGTGGCTAAAGACACTCAAATCATATTGTTACGAAAATGGAAGAAATCTAGATACTGGTATTTTGCTTTTACATCGTTTAACATTAAAATTATAAACAAAAGTTAGAAAAACAAAACAATGAACTTGTTTACAAATTATTGCATTGCGTAATATAACAACAAAACATCAACATAAAAAATGGTAAACAAGTAAGCAAAAATACACCAACAATACTAATAATCGATAGTACGGTCCATATAATTTAATGTTTGAAGATTATTTCATGCAAATGTTGACCGCGACTGCGCATTAAACGGTCCATCCGCTTAGTCCAATTTTGGCATACTTTTTCCAACATTTCGGCCCGGTATCTCACGAATAAATGCTTCAATGTTTTCTTCCAATGCGTCAATTGAAGCGGGCTTGTCTGTATAGACATGAGCTTTAACATAGCCCCACAAAAAATAGTCTAAAGGCGTTAAATCGCACGATCTAGGCGGCCAATTGACCGGTCCCGAACGTGAAATAAAATGTCTCTCAATAAGAGAGACTGTACTGTGTGGCATGTGGCACCGTCTTGTTGAAACCACATGTTATGCAAGTCAAGCTCTTGCATTTTTGGGCAAAAAAAGTTGGATATCATCTCACGGTAGCGCTCACCATTCACAGTTACGTTACGATTCGCAGCATCTTTGAAGAAGTACGGTCCAATGATGCCACCAGCCCATAAACCGCACCAAACTTTGACTTTTTCTGGATGCATTGGTAGCTTTTGCAATGCTTTTGGCTGATCTTCACTCCAAAATCGACAATTCTGCTTATTTACGTATCCATTGAGCCAAAAATGAGCTTCGTCGCTGAACACAATTTTTCGATAAAGAAGTGGATCTTCGGCCAACTTTCCATGTAGGTCGTTCGGCTTCAATTCTTGCACCAGCTGTATTTTGAAAGGCTTCACACCTAAATCCTTCCGCAAAATTTTCCACGTTGTTGAGTAACAGGCGACGAATCGGTAATTGATGGTCAGTCATCATTAACACTGGCCGATACAGCTGCGATATTTTCTTCAGTTCGCACTCTACGTAAGCGTGTTGGTGGCTTAATGTCCAACAATATAAATTTGGTGCGAAATTTAGTCACAATAGCCTGAATAGCCGCTTCAGTGTGTCGATTAAACTGACCATAAAATGGAAGAAGCGCGCAATGAACTGTCGTAACAGAGCACACATTTTGATAATAAAATTCAATGATTTGCAAGCGTTGTACGTTTGTAAGACGATTCATGGTTAAATTATAGACCAAACCGAAGATGTTTGATAGTGAAACAAAACACGAAATGTGCGTGAGCTGTTTAAAACAGTGTTGCCACCGTTACAATAAACGTAAACAACGATGTTTCGAGAACGCGAAGCCATGAACATTGGCCTTCAAGAACATTCATCAGACTGTTTACTTTGCCATATAAAAGGCAAGGCAAAGCAGGCGAATGAGGTAGTAAAAGTTCAGTCAGTCTTGTCTGAAGACGCATTGTGTTAAAGAGAATAATTGTGGTTTGAAGATCTGCGTTGCAGAGAAAAGTCCTGAAAAAAATTGGATTTTAAAGCACCGCTTAAGAAACTTCAACAAGAATGTTTTGGTAGGCAATACAATTTACAACTGCCCCCACCAACCACCCTTTCCGTACATTAAATATGAAAAAAAATTTTAAATTTCCAGAATGTTTGTTACGCTTGGGGCAGTACGCTGTAAGTAACAAAGAAACTATTTTGGATTCCTTTTTAACCAAAAAACGATAGAAAAAAAGGCCAAAAAGGGGTCAAAACAATTTTCTTTTTTATTCTCTTGGAAATTAAGACCATGAAAGCAACTCATAATGATTATGTTTAATTGTAATCAAAATGATGATGATGTCTTCCTAATACATAAAGGTAGTAAAGGGTTAACCATTAAGTGATTTCAAAATCACCGGGTAGGTTTGTCATTTACGGATATGAATTTATTAAACAAACGCCGAGTGCATAAAAATAGTTAAAAACGATTGAAAAAGTGGCGATTCAAACCTGGCCACCTTTCGAGTGTTAGGGATGGTCGTCACAATCGACTTGCAGGAGGAAATGTTAAAATTATAAAGAAATTTTAAGAGACTGGAAACGTTACAGATGCGGTTAGGCTTGTATATCACACGCAACGTACGCACAATAATATTTCTGTTGCATAAAGCCTTGCGAGTGATCTGAAGTAGTTGATTCCATGTGGTTCTCTACAATTGGACGTGTATTACGACTCATTAAGCGATACTTTGTATTCGTGTTTGCATCTCCATTAACATACGCCCCAATTATTGCGTACTTACTCAACTTAATTGATCGTTACAACCGTTTAGTCAGGATTATAACCTAACTTCTCACACCACTCATGTTCTATGTATTTTATGTTCATGTTCTAATTTTAGCCATGTGTACCTAGACAGCATACAGTATAATGTCAACTCCGAAAGACTTGATTTTTGAGAAACTTCTCACGGCAAATTTTTTTACTCAGAGTTTTTGCAGGAAAACTGCTGGGGTCTTGTCTAAGGCCCAACTCACAAAACAATTAAAGTCAACTGGCCGTGCATAAGGCCATAAATATTGTTACGTTTTTACCTTTTTAAAAACGTTTATTTATAAGTTCGTTAATTGCAAACAAAGTAAAACAAATATGTGTTTAATATCAGTTAAACTCTTTTTCTTTACACTACTTTTGTGTGCCACCGTATACAACTTAACGATACAACAATAATTTGCTTGTACACTATTCTATTTCACATTTCTATCCGCGTTAACACTAACAACTGTTCGTTAGATCTTCTCTGCTTACAACCTTTTTGCAAGCAATACCACTTGTACGTTCAAACCGCAACGCGTCTTCACACAAGGCTGACTGAATTATAACTGACTCGCTGCTGGACCTGCTGCCCTTTTATATACGCACGCAATCAGTATGATGAACGTTCTCGACGTGGAAGGTTCTTGCTCTCGCTTTCTCGAGAATTCTATTGCTAGTACATTATTGTTTACAATATTGTTGTTTCAGTACCGATGCTTTTATTAATATTTTCTTCAACAAGGAGGCTCATTTTTCAGTCGGAGGTTACGCGTAAAAGCAAAATTTTGGCATAAGGGATTGAGGAAAACCCAGAGCACTCGAAAGAAGTGACTGTTTGATGCGCATTATGGTGTGAAGGTGTCTTTGGGGAACAATTTTTTGAAAATGAGGCTGAAGGTATCGTTAGTCATCAATTTAAAACGCTAAGGCCGTAAGATAACTGATTTTTTTGGTGTACAATTAAAGGTTAGGAACTGAACCAACAAGACAGTACCACGATCCACACAACATAAGCAATTTTGGTTCTCTTGCATGAGGAGTTTCCCAAAAAAGTAATTTCACGTGTTGGCCTCCAACATCATGTGACTCTGTTTTGTTGGGCTGCGTAAAAAGGCGTGCCTACACAGAAAATCCATTAGATCTTTTGAAAATCGCCGAGATACTTTCCCAAGTGTGCGACAAAGTGATTGAAAACGATTTCGCCAGCTGGAAGTCATTCAAAGGCAGTAATTTAAATGTCATTGACATTGTATTTGATGCACAATGGTGCAGTAACAGCTGCAAGTGGGTTTAATTAAATTGTTCTTTTGATACCCAAACACGGATAACCCTATAGGTGATGTATTTTAATAGAATACAAAAACAACAACAACAAAAATTAGGAATTTGTTTAGAATTACCAAGAAAAAGTTTGAATTTCTTCCATTTAAAGGGTATTTAACAAACGCCAACTTTTGTTCACCTTTAACCCCTTAAGCTAAAGGGAAATGAAAGCAAATTTTTTTTTTAATTTATACCAAAGAGAGTTTTTTTTTTTTTATTATTAAAGGCATTAAAAAGAGGGGGAAAGGAGTAGGAGGTAATGGTTTAGCTAAAGCCAACGATCTTTAGAGCTTTATTGCCTGCAGGCCAAAATAATTTTTGTTTTTTTTTTGCAGATTTTTTCCTGCACTACCCTCTTACCTTGTGAGGGGTTTAAATGCCGAAAACATTTGAAATGAAAAACTTTTGTTTGCTTTTGTTCGGATTTTAATGTCCATTTCAATGAGGCTGTTTTTTTTTTGCTCGTTTTTCCTAATTTTTTCTATTTTTTTTTTCTATTTTTTTACAGTGCCATTAAAGGTTGCCACAGTTTGTTTATTTGTTTGTTGTTGACTTAACAATATCGAGGAGTTGTGTTGTGAATGTTTTTTAAGCTGCCACGTTTTATGACATTTTTATTGTTGAAGGGCGACAGGCGCTCAGCCAAGCGTTTAAACACGAGTCACCCATGCCACCATGCCACCGTAAACAAATAGAAACTGAAAGGAATAATGAATGGTCGGTAATGGCATCGTCACAATTTTCATTTTCTTTGTGGCCCTTAAAAGATGACAAAAAAAGAAGAAGGAATTAAAAAAGAAAGCAGCGTCTGTTTCTTCTTTGAAAGTGTTAAACAAATAAAATTTTTATTACAACGCCGCTATAGTTTCCAACGGATGAGAAGGATAAGGTGGTACATTTTTAAAATCAAACACCAGAGAGATACATACATACATATGGGGTGAGTTGAATAGACGTGTATTTATGTATGTTTGCCTGTGTATTAGTGATTTTAAATTTTTTCATTTTCTTTTATTTTTTTATTTTAAGGAAATCATTTGGAATCCAAACAATAATACCAGCAGTGACAGATTTAAAACAAATTTTATATTAGAGACTAAAAGTGTTTACTTAGTCTTTACTTCACTTTGGATTAAGAACGCCTGTATGTCTATAGAAAACTCAAGAATATTCCACTGGCATGACAAACTTCAGGTCCCCTCAAAAGAAACGAAGAAAATTATTATGAAACATAATGGAAGCGTTATTGCAAAAACGAAATGATAAGGTAGGTGGATCAATAATAAGAAAGTTTTTTAATTAATTTGAATGTAAAGCCCTGGTTAGCCAAACGTTCACGGATCGTAACGGAACGTACATACATGAAGAGAAATGTAAATGCTTATCGAAGTTTACATTACGGTTTGGTAATCGCTGTTATTAAGGTCGCCGTAGTCTAGTAGGTAGTGAGCTGGCTTATTAGGCGTAAAGCCGGGGTTCGAGCCCCCGGCCAGACATCAAGACAAAATACAAAAACTATTTATTCGGCGACTTCCTCTCAGCAGATTTCTGGCAAAAACTCTGAGAGTAAATTGCCGTGAAAAAGTTTCTCAAAAATCTGTCGTTCGGTGTCGACTTTAAACTGTAGGTCCCACCACTCATGTATAAAATTAACACACACAACATAAGTGGTGTGAGAAACTAGGACGTTGTACAATGGGTCAATTCGACCTCCAGGTACTGTACTTGTCTTAATTGACAAGTACACGTCCTCTAACCTAACCTAGCCTAACCTAATCGCTGTCATTGCTTTTCGTGTTCTAAAAACTAACGTACGTTCCGTCCACGTTTGGTTAACCAGGGCTTAAGGCTTATGCCAACGAGCCTTGTTTTTATAGAATTTAATTTTAATCATAATGAAGAATCGTCATTTAATATCGCTTAAGAGCAATTGAAGAATTACGATGAGAAATCTGGTTTTCTCAACTGTCTTTGAAACTTACTTAACTTAATTGGTTGTTACAACTCTTTAGTGAGGATTAGAACCTAGCTTCTTAAACCATCCATGTTATGTGTGTTAATTTTATACATCAGTGGCGGGACCTACAGTTTAACGTCGAATCCGAACGACAGATTTTTGAGAAACTTTTTCATGGCAATTTTATTTACTCTCTGAGTTTTTGCCCGAAATCTGCCGAGAGGAAGTCGCCGTAGAAATATTTTTTGTCGTATTTCGCTTTAATATCTGACTCTGGCTTCACGTCTAATAAGCCAATACACTACCTACTAAACTATTGCGAAACTTACTTAACGTAATTGGTCATTACTACGCTTTAGTGAATATGCCAGAGGGAACTTTTTTGGTTGGATACGCATATGATATTGCAGCTGTTATCACGGCTAGGAACACGGAAGAGGCACAACGAAAACTGAGACGTGTCATGCTGAGAACGAAAACATGGCTGGATGCCCACGGCCTAGATCTGGCTATGCATAAATCGGAATTACTGCTGATCACTGGTCGTCATATCCCCTTGGAGGTGGACATGAGTATAGGAGACGGGGTAATTAGGACCAAGAGCTCGGTGAAATACCTGGGAATAAGGCTGGATCCCAGACTAACATTTTCACATCAGATTCAGTACTCGGCTAACAAGGCCCAGAAGATCGTTGGACAGCTCAGCAGATTAATGGCGAATATTGGACGCCCACTACCGGCGAGACGAAGACTCCTGATGGAGGTTGGAAACAGCATTATGTTTTATGGGAGCGAAATTTGGGCCGAAACACTGGATGTTAAGAAGCGGACAAAAGCACTGGTATCGGTACAGAGAAAGGCTGCATTGCGTATCGCGTCGGCATATCGTACGGTATCCGCTCCAGCCGTAGTGGTGACAGCGTGTATTATCCCTGTGGATCTGCTGGCAGCGGAGCTGATGGAGATTTATAGGGCAAAAACGGCTGGAAGTCACATAACCGCTCATTTCAGGGAAAACACCATTTCAAAATGGCAACAACGATGGAACGAGGAAGATAGAGGAAGATGGACGGCGAGACTTATTCCGGACATAAGGCCATGGATTGGTCGAAAATTTGGAGAGATGAATTACTACATTACACAGATGCTATCGGGTCACGGATATTTTAGGAAATATCTGCACAGAATGGGCAATACCGCCTCCCCTTACTGTCTTTACGAGGAAGGGGAGATAATTGATGACGCAGAGCACACCGTTTTTGAGTGAGCACGCTGGCAGAGCTATCGCTCTGCACTGACGTCGATAGTTGGGACGATCACGGCCGGTAACATTGTCGGGATTATGATCGCGAGTAGGGAAAATTGGACCTCAGTGGCGAATTACGTGGAGAGCATTTTAAGACTAAAGAAGAGGGATCTTGAGGCTGCGGAAGATGTGGGCACGCCGGCATAGATGAAACTGGCACACGTGTCAAGCGAAATTCGAAGCAGGGACCTGGATGAAAGGAATAGTGGAGACACTTAGATGTCTCTTCAACTTTCGACACGCAGTCCGGACGCGGATATGAACACGCAGGGGCCAAAGGGCCAAAGGGACTCCACTCCGAAGTAATACCACCGTAGTTCCGGAGTGGGCACAACAAGTCCACGAGACTAGGGGGGATTTAGTGGGTGAGGGCCCCACACGGGGGATGTGACGACTTCCTCTATGGTGCGGTTAGGTCCATTTACCCCTCGGCGTGAAAAAAAATTGTTGTGTGTGTTAATTTTATACATCAGTGGCGGGACCTAAACTTTAAAGTCGACTTCAAACGACAGACTCTTTGGAGAAACTTTTCATGACAGTTTTATTTGACTTTCAAAGTTTTCGCCGGGTATCTGCTGAGAGAGAAGCAGAAATATTTTTTCTTATTTGGCTTTGATATCTCACGTCTAATAAGCCAACACACTAGCTACAGCATTCGGCGAAACTTACTTAGCTTAATTGGTCATTACTAACCTTTAGTGAGGATTATAACCTATCTTCTCACACCAACCACGTTGTGGCTGTCAATTTTATCCACGAATTGACTCTGACCGACAGAATTTTTGAGAAACTTTTCATGGAAATTTTTATTTGACTTTCTGAGTTTTCGCACGAAATCTGCTGAGAGGAAGTCGCCGTAGAAATCTTTTTTCGTATTACGCTTTAATATCTGACTGTGGCCTCACGTCTAATAAGCCAACACACTAACTACTAAACTATTGCGAAACTTACTTAACTTAATTGGTCATTACAAACCTTTAGTGAGGATTAGAACCTAACTTCTCACACCAACCATGTTGTGGGTATCAATTTTATCCATGATAGGACTCCGACCGATAGAATTTTTGAGAAACTTTTCATGGCAATTTTTATTTGTCTTTCAGAGTTTTCGCCAGAAGACTGGTGAGAGGAAATTACCGATGAAATATTTTTTCTTTTCATATATCATTTTGCTTAAGATGTCTTTGCTGGAGTTTAAGCCACAAACTTGCGTTTAATAAACCAATACACATTACTTAGTCTTTACTACACTTTGGATTAAGAACGCGTGTTTCTCTATAGAAAACTCAAGAATATTCCACTGACATGACAAACTTCAGGTCCTCAAAAGAAACGAAGTAAATTATTATGACGCATAATGGAATCGTTATTGCAAAAGCGAAATGATAAGATAGGTTGATCAATAGTAAGAAAGTCTTTTAATTGATTTGAATGTAAAGCCTCGATTAGCCAAACGTTCACGGAACGTAACGGAACGTACATGAAGAGAAATGGATTACAAGGACTTTTACAGGCTGTGTTAGCCCAGGTGTAGGAGTTTTTCTTCTTCAACCACAGTCCATTATGACTGGTTTTCTCTCTTTTATTTTAATCAACTTGAGGTAAAAGTAATCCCAACTGGTCATACTTCTATTTGTCTATTACCGCAAGAGCAATGTATAAAAACAAACCAAATAATCTGTTTCTCAACTCATCTCGTTTATTTTTTTCTTTTTTTATTTAAACTGGCCATTGGATTGGTATTTTGCTCTGAAGGCTGTTTAAATAGCTGAAATACTTGCATTTAAGTTTTTCATTTGTTTTCTTTTTTTTGGTGTTTCGCAACAACTCTCAACTATTTTAACAATTCCTTTTGTATTCCCAATAAGTGCAGACAGACAAGCAAAAAAAGGGTCTACAAATTCAATTCCCCCAAACCCTTAAACCACCTGAAAAAAAAAAATATGGTGAAAGGGTAGGTAAGTGAAAGGAGTGAGTATTCCCCAGCTGTGTATAGGATCATCAACATCAGCATAAACATCAGCAACATTATTATCGTTATCAACCTCATCATCATCATCATCACCATGATTTTCCCTTGAAGATAATGTGGCCAAAATCACAAAAAACCAAGGCACTGAAAGGAATGTTTACGGATGTTGGCAAGGGCTCTGTGTCATGGCTGATGAGGATGATGATGAGGAAAAATATTTTTTGTTTCTGTTATTTTGTTTTGCAAATTGAAAATAAACAAGATGACACTAAACAAATAACATAGGACTAGATTAAGAGCGAAATACCGAGAGACTTCAAGATGTTACCGTAACAAATCAAACAATTGCCAATGCATTGACTACACAATACTTAGGTTGGTTCATCCTTTCTAGTAAAGGGTCCGCCAAATAACTTTTTTTTTAAAAATGCTTTAAAAAACAACTGAATATTTTCTCAAATTTCTTTTTTTATTTGAAAGTACAATACTTCCGGTTAATAATGGAAAATAAGTTCATTCAAATGGCTGCCTCATGCAGTAGCCTACACGATCGGTCCAAATTTTAAGCACATTATCGATTGTGTTTCACCAATGGCTTCACGAATATTGTCCTTTAAAGCGTCAACTGTCTCTGGTTTGTCCGCGTAACACTTATCTTTGACGTTACGCCCACAAATAATAGTCCAACGGTGTCAACTCGCAGCTCCGAGGTGGCCAAACGACATCAGCTCTGCGGCTGATAATGCGATCTTCAAAAACAGGGCGCAAAACATCGAGTGTAGCTTCGGCTGTGTGGCACGTAGCGCCATCTTGTTGAAACCAAATGTTGCCAATATGCTCCTCTTCAATTTTTGTGAACAAAAATTCGTTCAACATGGCCCGATAGCGATCGCCATTGACTGTAACGGCCACTCCTTGCTCATTTTCAAAGAAAAATCGGCCAATTATGCCCCTGGACCAAAATCCGCACCAAACCGTGACTCGTTTTGGGTGCGTCGGCTTTTCAATGTATGCGTGCGGGTTTTCTGTGCCGCAAATGCGACAATTTTGCTTGTTTACATACCCGCCAAGATCAAAATGAGCTTCATCTGAAAATATGATTTTTTTTGCGCCAAATTCGGCATCTAGGCTACTGCATGGCCAGCCGAGGCAGCCATTTGAATGAAATTATTTTCCATTATTAACCGGAAGGATTGTACTTTCAAATAAAAAAAGAAATTTGAGAAAATATTCAGTAGTTTTTTTTTTAAAGCATTTTCGAAAAAAAAAGTTATTTGGCGGACCCTTCATGTCTTCTCGTTTTTAACATCATTTTGTTGTTTTTTTTTGTATTCTTTTACGATTTTTTTTTTTTTGGGTATAAAACAGATAAAACGGATTTTAGTTTCTATTTCCGGTTAAAGGTTAGCTTGGCGTGGGTAAACAACAAGAAGAAAAGGAAAAAAAAGATAAAAACCAAAAAAGGAAATTTCAAACAGAATTACAAAAGCTTAAAATAAAAATAAAAAACGTTCATATTTAATATTAAAGTCTTCTCTACTGATTGAAATTGATTACAATTTTAAATTCGTTTTGTTTGATTTGAAATTTAAATTTTCCATTCAATTTCAAAGAAATCATTTACGTTTGAATTTTTTTAAGGCCTTGCTTCATGGCCTGTACAGGCAACTACGCTGCTGTTGTTTAAGATAAGACAAAGAAACCCGAAAAAGCGACCAGGATGATCTGCCATGTAATTGGGCATCAACTAGAGGTAATGAGTGATTTTTTAAGAGCTATAGGAAAATTTTTCAAAAAAAAAACACATAAAATTCAGAAAAAATGCATAAAATCTTTATTTGAATCGATAGTACGGTCCATATAATTTAATGTTTGAAGATTATTTCATGCAAATGTTAACCGCGACTGCGCCTCAAATGTTCCAACCGCTTAGTCCAATTTTGGCATACTCTTTCCAACATTTCGGCCGGTATCTCACGAATAAATGCTTCAATGTTGTCTTCCAAAACGTCAATTGAAGCGGGCTTGTCTGCATGAGACATGAGCTTTAACATAGCCCCACTAAATATAGTCGAAAGGCGTTAAATCGCACGATCTAGGCGGCCAATTAACGTGAAATAAAATGTTCACCGAACTCGCCTCTCAATAAGTCCATTGTTACGCGTGCTGTCTGGCATGTGGCACCGTCTTGTTGAAACCAGATGTCATGCAAGTCAAGCTCTTGCATTTTGGACAAAAAAAGTTGGATATCATCTCACGGTAGCGCTCACCATTCACAGTTACGTTGCGAATCGCAGCATCTTTGAAGAAGTACGGTCCAACGATGCCACCAGCCCATAAACCGCACCAAACTGTGACTTTTTCTGGATGCATTGGTAGCTTTTGCAATGCTTCTGGCTGATCTTCACTCCAAAATCGACAATTCTGCTTATTTACGTATCCATTGAGCCAAAAATGAGCTTCGTCGCTTAACACAATTTTTCGATAAAAAATATGGATCTTCGGCCAACTTACCAAGTGCCCATTCACCAAAAAGTCTGCATTGCGGTAGGTCGTTCGGCTTTAATTCTTGCACCAGCTGTATTTTGAAAGGCTTCACACCTAAATCCTTCCGCAAACTTTTCCACGTTGTTGAGTAACGGAGGCCCAATTGCTGCGAACGGCGACGAATCGATAATTTGATGGTCATCATTAACACTGGCCGATACAGCTGCGATATTTCCTTCAGTTCGCACTCTACGTAAGCGTGTTGGTGGTTTAGTGTCCAACAATGTAAATTTGGTGCGAAATTTAGTCACAATAGCCCGAATAGCCGCTTCAGTGGGTCGATTAAAGTGACCATAAAATGGAAGAAGCGCGCAACGAACTTTCTTAACAGAGCTCGGCATATTGATAATAAAATTCAATAATTTGCAAGCGTTGTTCGTTGTTTGTAAGACGATTCAGGGTTAAATTATAGACCAAACTGAAGATGTTTGACAGTGAAACAAAACACGAAACGTGCATGAGCTGTTTAGACGAGTGTTGCCAAAAAGATAATTGCTAAAAAATCACCCGTTATAAACAGTGAATTTAGGCATCAGCTCTAATCGACAACCAAGTCATCCCGAATTTTGACGCAAGAAACTTACATTTTCATCGCAATTATCATCCACAAGGCTCATTTCCATATCTGTGGATACGTATAAAAAAGGAATTATCCTGCCTGTGGCAGTGAATACCTGCATATAGCATTCATCCAGATTAGCAAACACTAGAAAGATAAGTTTTTATAGAAACTATCAGCTATGAGAACAATTTTCAGCTCTGTGGATACGTTATTAAACAGATTTATCACTTTGGAACACCAAAAATTCACGTTTTATATACGAAGAGCTATTACCTTCACTTAAATTTACTAAAAGCTGTGATATTTACACTCCATCTATTGATAAACGCCTTGGTCTAGCAGTAGGTAGTGTGTTGGCTTATTAGACGCGAGTCCAAGGTTCATATCTCGGCTCACACATCTCAAACACAAACGAAACATAAAGAAAATATATTTCTTTCGGCTAGTCTTCCAGCAAAAACTTTGGAATCTGTCGTTCAGAGTCGACATTGAACTCGAGATCCCACCACTCATGTATAAAAATTAACACACGCGACATAAGTGGTGTAAGAAACTAGGTTGTAATCCTGATTAAAGGATTTTTTTCTCTCGCCGAGGAGGGGTAAATGTACCTAACCGCACCATAGAGGAAGCCTTCACATCCTCCGTGTGTGGGGCCCTCACCCACTAAATCTCCCCCGTCTCCTGTGGACTTGTTTGTGCCCACTCCGGAACTACAGTGGTCTTACTTCGGAGTGGAGTTCTTTTGGCCCAATGGCCCCTGCGTGTTCATACCCGCGTCCGAATTGCCTGTCGAAACTTGAGGAGACATCTAAGTGTCCTTTCGCCCAGCTCCCTGTGTCGGATTTCGTTTGACACGTGTGCAAGTATCATCTATGCATCTACATCTACATGTTCTGCAGCCTCGAGATCTGCGCTCCACGTAATTCGCCACTGAAGTCAAATTCTCTCTACTCGCAATCATAACCCCGACAATGTTAGCGGCCGTGATCGTTCCAAGTATTGACGTCAGTTCAGAGCGATAGCTCTGCCGGTGTGCACATTCGAAAATAGTGTGCTCTGCATCATCAATTACTTCCTTCTCATCGTAAAGGCAATAAGGGGAGGCACTCTTGCCCATTCTATGCAGGTACTTTCTAAAATACCCATGCCCCGATAGCATCTGTGTAGTGTAGTAGTTCACCTCTCCGATTTTCCGTCCAATCCATAGCCCAATATCTGGGATAAGTCTCGCCGTCCACCTTCCACTGTCCTCTTCATCCCATTGGCGTTGCCATTTTGAAATGGTGTTTTGCCTGATGGAACCTGTTGTATAACTTCCGGTCAATTTCGCCCTATAAATCTCCATCCGCTCCGCGGTCTGCAAATCGACGGGAATTGTACCTGCAATTACAAGTACGGCTGGCGCGGATACTGTGCGATACGCCGAAGTGATACGCAATGCTGCCGTTCTCTGTACCGATATGAGTGAGTACGCTCGCTTTCTAAACGATTGTATAGGAGAGGGCTTTTAAAGACAATAGTACAGGGTATTGAACTCTATTGATTCATAACAGCCCTGTTGCAATATGTCTTATGAGAAATGTATTTGAGGGAAATGAAGAGACAGACGTCGTATATTTTTACGTACTATAGGTCTGTATATGTTATCGACAAGTGGAGACGTGCGGCGATTGGATCTCAGATAACGGCCGATTACTATACTTTCAATATAGTCAAGGAATTTATTTATCTTGGCTCCGCCGTTACCATAAAAAATGATGTCAGTCTGGAGATCAAGCACAGGATCACTCTTGGCAACAGGTGCTGCTAAGGTCTCCATAGGCTATTGGGTAGCAGAGACCTCTCTCGCAGAGACATGGACCCTATTAAGCACTGATGCAGCAGCCTTGAGAGTATTCGCGAGAAAAGTCCTACTTAAGATCTTCGGTCAAGTGCTGGTTGGCGATGATTTCCGCACCCGATCCAACAGTGAGCTGTAAGAGCGCCTCAACGACATAGACGTTGTGCAGTGCATTAACATCCAGCCGCTGCGCTGGCTCGGCCATGTCGTTCGAATGGAGGAGGATGCTCCGGCGAGACGGGTATTTGGTGCAGGGATCTGCGGAAGTCGTCGAAGAGAACGACCTGGTTTGCGTTGGAAGGACCAAATCGGGGAATCGAGGAATCATCGATTGGTGTGACCAACTAGCGTAGGCGCGCAAGAAGCAGATGCGCCTGGAAGTATGTGTTACTGCAGGCCGAAATCCATTAATCGGGTTGTTAATGGCCAATTAATTAAGCAAGTAAATGTCTGCCACATAGAGCGTCGATGGGCCGGTGCATCTTAGAATGCGCCTCCGAGTGAATTTTTTCTTTAGCCGCACTATCCGTCTCCTTTCCTAAAAACTACTTCGTTTAACTTCATCTTAAAATACATGTTACAGGACGTCTCTCCATTTCCATTTCCTGAGCGTCTTCGAGGTCATGAATGTGCCTTAAATTTTTATATGAATGACCTGCACTCGTTCAAAATAAAATTTTAAACAAATGACCCTTAGATGCGATGCGATGCTAAAGGTCATTTAATTCCATCGAAAATAAAATACGTTACGAGATTGCATTTTGAGACGCTGTCATTATGCTCTCCGCTAATTTGCTTTACGTGTTCTTAGGTGAATAGACCGCCAAGTTTTCTTTAAAGACAAATGAAAACTTTTAAGAGTTTCGCTAGCATCTTTTCAAATTTTTTTTTTTGTGTACTTTGTATACCAAAAGAAAACATTATTTTTAGCATTATTGTTGTTGTTGCAAAACTCTGCAATGTTTTTCTGTCAAAAATCTTCTTCTTCTTCAAGTGACTTCAGGATAAAAATTTTTAAAACGGAAATGATTTCCATAAGAAAACAAGACAAAAGTGCGAGTGATTTTTTTCTTCTTCTCTTATATTCCGCGTCTTTAAGTTTTCAAGTGATACCATGAGAGCAGCATCCCAATCCATCATTTTTATTCTTCAAAACATAACCTCACTCGTCATGCTAATTTTTATGAGTTTTTTTTGAAAAAATTTTTTCTTCTTCGTTCTTTTTCTTCTTCACTGTTGCGCTTAACAATTGCTGTGACACAGACTTGCTGTATGCAAAACTTTTGTTTTGTTTTTTTTTACTGTTGTTGCTCATGCTGTTGTTGTTCATCCAAATTTGTTTTTGTCGTCTACATTTTATGTTGTTTCTTGTTCTTGTTCTTGTTTTCTTTTTTGCTGTTTTTTTGTGTGTGTTCTCAGTCGGTTTTTTGTTATCTTAACCTTTAAACACAGTAACCTTTTTGGGGTAAAAAAATAAAAAGAAAGAAAAACTGAGAATTGTTTTCATTTTATTTGCGATGCGGAAAAGTTACACTGAAAAAAAAATATTTTGAAAAAAATCGGATTATGCCACTTCCGATCCTTAATTGTTTACTATCGGGTCCGCCATCTAACGTTTTCTTTTTTTCAACTAGTGTTTGTTTCCTGAATGGTAACACTTAGCTCATGTCTGATTTGACAGATAATTAGTTTTATCCTTCCGCTGAACGAATATGGTTGTGTATACGCTTGAACAACGCTTGGAAATATTGCGACATTACTTTGAAAAACATTGTAATGTTGCGTACGGATTTTGGAAGAAGGATAAGCACCGCCAGCTCCGTATGTTCGTTATCTTGTGAAAAAAAAGTGAAGGAAACTGGCATCCTCATCGATAAACCAAAGTGTGAAAAGCCAAAAACAGTGCGTACACCCGAGAATATTGCTGCTGTTGGCAGAAAGTGTGCGTGAAGCGCCATCAACATCAATTCACCGTCGTTCTCAACAATTGAACATTTCGGAGACATCATTGAGACGAATTTTGCATAAAGACCTTGGTATGACGCCATACAAAGTCCAATTGGTTCAGGAGTTGAAGCCAATTGACCATCCAATGCGTTTTCGCTTCGCTAAGTGGGCCTGCGATTGACTTGCAGAAGATGCCGATTTTGGCAAAAGAAATCATCTTTTCAGATGAAGCTCATTTTGATCTTGGCGGGTATGTAAACAAGCAAAATTGTCGCATTTGGGGCACAGAAAACCCGCACGCATACATTGAAAAGCCGACGCACCCAAAACGAGTCAATGTTTGGTGCGGATTTTGGTCCAGGGGCATAATTGGGCCATTTTTCTTCGAAAATGAGCAAGGAGTGGCCGTTACTGTCAATGGCGATCGTTATCGGGCCATGTTGAACGAATTTTTGTTCACAAAAATTGAAAAGGAGGATACGTGCCACACAGCAGAAGCTACACTCGATGTTTTGCGCCCTGTTTTTGAAGATCGCATTATCAGCCGCAAAGCTGATGTCGTTTGGCCACCTCGGAGTTGCGATTTGACACTGTTGGACTATTATTTGTGGGGTGCCGTCAAAGATAAGTGTTACGCCGACAAGCCAGAGACAATTGCCGCTTTAAAGGACAATATTCGTGAAGCCATTGGTGAAATACAGCTGCACACAATCGATAATGTGCTTAAGAGTTGGACCGATCGTGTAGGCTACTGCATGGACAGCCGAGGCAGCCATTTGAATGAAATTATTTTCCATTATTAACCGGAAGGATTGTACTTTCAAATAAAAAAAGAAATTTGAGAAAATATTCAGTGGTTTTTGTTTTTAAAGCATTTTCAAAAAAAAGAAGTTATTTGGCGGACCCTTTATTTTGAGTTTTTGCTTTAAATAAACAGCTTTAAACTGATTTTTTCGGTTCGGGTGGATAGTTAGGTAAGCAGGAATCGGCTGCCAATCTAAGATAGGCCACGTCTGGTCCTTTATAATACCACAAATGATCATTATCCTCTAAGATTGGAACCAAATATTTTGATTTTCAGTGGCCATCATCGATAGAATAGTAGAATTATTTGCATAGTGGCAGAATGCGTATGCTTTCTTGCTCTATGATATAATGTTAGGATTGTAGAACAGGTTAACAATACTTAGAAATCATTGGTCATAGATGGTCAAGACCAAAGCATTTTCCTTAGGAGGAATTTAAGCGGACTTTCCCTGACTTTTTGCATTATTTTGCTTCTTTCCTGTGCCAAGACGCATGCATTGTACACTTTTTCGTTACGCCATAGCGCCTAGGCACCCATAGTATCGATTTTTTTTCAGACCAACACTCAGGGGACGGTCACTACTCATGCAGTGCATTGTGTTGGAACTAGGAAAATAAGTTATGGGAAGGAGAAGAGAGGGTGTCGTGCTTATGGACACTAGATTTTAATCTCTTTATGGACTAAGTGACTGGAAAGACCTCGGCAGGAATGTGGCTCCACATACGGATACATAATTTGTCATTACAACGAAGGATTACGACCAAGCTTCTCACAGCACTGATGTTATGTGTGTTAATTTTCTACATGAGAGGCGGGGCCTACAATCGAATCCGAACTCTAGATTTTCGAGAAACTTTTCCATGGCAATTTTTATTTACCCTCAGAGGTAAAATATTTTTTTTCACATTTCGTTGTGTTGGAGATGTCTGACCTGGGGTTTGAAGTGAAGCCTTCCGTCTAATAAGCCAACACACTACCTATTTGACCGTACAACCCTTGCGCTGACCAACTTCTTCCTCTTCCCTGATTTTAGTGGAACTTGGTCAGTACAGGAACTGCGTTCACCCGTGGCATCACAACGGGCCGCTATGCGTGCTCAGGTTAGCTTTGTGAAATCAGAGCTATCACTCAGACCTAACCTAACCTAACCTATTTGACCACGGAACGAGTTCTGCTTGTAATACAGCGTGATATCCACTGACCAATCGATCATAAACGGATGTGCTCTACGTGGAAGACCAGAATACAAGATTCTCTGGATATAGTCCTGTTATTTGGCTCGAGCCAAATACGTTGTAATAGCGATAGAACATTGAAATACAAGCCAGATTGCGGCGGTGATCTAATGAATCAATCAAGTTGTATCCGCTACCGTCATTAACGAGCACTTTCGCCCTCAAAATTAACTTCCAGGCACCGGCCCATACATGAGAGTTGTATTCCATTCTCGATCGGATATACATACAGGGTGGCTGATATATAATGCAACAAAGTAAAGCGCTATATTTTTTTTAATTTTATTGTTCAAAAGCAACAAATGTTGGAAATGACATCAAATTTTAGAATCAATTTAGATTTGTTCGAATTGGCCACCTTTGGTACGAATTATGGCCTTCAAACGGCCGACAAAGCCATCACAGGCTGCACGAAAGTGGCTCTGCGGTATTTTGGGCCATTCCCGGCGAAGCGCCGTCTTGAGATGATCGACACTTTGGTATATTTTTTAGTGAGAACCTTACTCTCCAAAATGCCAAAGCCGCAAAAGTCCAACAGATTGAGATCCGGAGATTTTGGTGGCCATTGTGCGGTAGAAATGAAGCGAGGAACCTCCTTTTTAAGCCATTCTTGGTTGACGCGTGCTGAGTGCGGTGGTGCTGAATCCTGTTGGAATGTCCATGGTCTGCGGGCGAAATGTTTGCCTGCCCAGGGCTTCAATACTGTCTTTAAGACATTTTCCCGATAATATGCGGCATTTATTTTGACCCCACGGTCGATGAATACGAGCGGGGAGCGACCATCGGCCGTTACGGCGTCCCACTCCATTACCATCGGCGGCGCTTGCAGCTGTAAATTTTCAGCTGACCTCTTTGGCAAGTAAACCCGATCATTTTGTTTGTTCACAAACTGCTCAATTTGTAATGGGTTCTCATGGGAGAAAACCAAATTCGGTAACTGGCCACTTTCGTGCAAGCGAAGTAACTCCTTGGCTCTTTCCATCGGTGAGCACTTGCACTTTTTGGAACTTCAATGGCTTTAGTCCAAGCTCATTTTTCAATATGTGTTGCATCCGTTCTCGCGATATGTTCAACTCACAAGCAATTTCTCTACCACTGCGGCGTGGATTTCGATCAAATCTGGCCTTCACTTTTCGGATCATTTCTGGTGTTGTTACCGTTTTTTTCGTCCACTTTTTGGACGCGATGCAACACTTGCCAGTATCACGGTAACGAGCAACGGTACGAGAAACAAAAGATTTATTCACATTTGAATGCTGGAGGGCTCTAACGATAGCCACCTGTGGTTTTCCAGCCAAATATAAAGCAATCACACTACCACGCTTGAATTCCTCCATCACGAATAACTTTTTTTCTGAATGCAATAGATCAAAATGCTTTTGTAAGCTTATAAATAATAAAATGAACTGTCACTGGAATAAATCTGTCAGCTGTCAGACGAGCGGTTTACAAATGATAACAACCTGAAGTTGGTTGCAATACATATCAGCCACCCAGAAACTGCGGTAAAATCTTTTCCGAAGATATTGTCTTTCCTTATAATAATCATCACGGTCTCTATTGAATACATTTTTCTCTGTCTTCATCATATTACCTGCTATCTTTTTAAAGTACACTTTGGTTACTTTTCGCTCATATCACTTTTATAGAAACTGAACTCGTTTATGGTTGCAGTTGTTGTAGAAAAGAATTTCTCTCAGTGCATAAATAACTTCTAAGTAAACATTGTTGTTTCGGTAATGCTTGTTGCTTCAGGATAGACAACAACAGCTACTTTCATTCATTTTAAATTAACATTGTTGTCGTTGCCGTATAACAAACGATGTCATCATCATTTTCTTGTTTTCCATAAGCAACATTAACCGGGGAAAATTGCAACCAACAGCAGCAGCGACAACAATCATCATCAGGATCATCATCATAACAAATCATTTCCACACACAATCATTACTTTTCAGTCTTGAAGTCTCGCAACTAGACATGCACGATTTGCAACACGTAGCTTAAACTCAAGATTATTGCAATGCTCCAGCTCAGTCATTTGACTTTCACGATGACTGTCTGTCTATTTCCATTTCTCTTCGTCTATTTGTCTGTCAGAATGACGTTGTCGCTGTTGTATTGCAAATACCACACGCATATGCACGAATGAAACTTCCGTGGCATCCCTCATTGTTAAGAGTTTTCGTAACCAGCAGCAGCAAAAAATAACAGATTTTGGTAACGCAGTCGCTCGGGGAATATCATTTTCTGTGAAATTGTTTTTGTTTTTGTTTTTGATTATCCTGATAACTTTTGTTTTAACATTGAAATTGAGTTGATTGGTGTTTTGAATAACTTTTTTTCGTTTGGAAGCTTTAGGGGTAAATCATGCTCTCTTCTCTCTCCTTCTTTCCTTTTTCTGTTTTAAGAAGAGTAAAGGTAGAATTAGCCAAACGTTTGCAGAACATATTGTTACGTTTTTATCTTTAAAAAGCATTTAAAATATGAGCTCGTAGATTGTAAATAAAACTGAATTTGTGTTTAGTTTTAATTGAAATTCTTTATTATTGGCACAATTCTGTGTGCTACTGTTCACAACTTGATGTAAGCAACAACAACTGCTTTGTTTGTTATTCCTTTGCTTATACCCTTTGCATAAACGATAACAATTACTAGACAAATGTTCGATAGATCTTTGTAACGGAGATCTTCAAACCACGATTACTCTCTTCCAATACACCGCATATTCTTACAAGACTGACTGAACTTTTACTAACTCAGTTGCCTGCTTTGCCTTGCCTTTTATATGGCAAAGTAAACAGTCTGATGAATATTCTTGAAGGCAAACGTTCATGACTTCGCCTACTCGAAATCTCTATAAATGTAAATATCGCTGTTTATATTTTTATTGAAGTCTCCTTAGTCTAGTAGGTAGTGTGTCGGCTTATTAAACGTAAAGCCAGAATTCGAACCCCAGACCAAAGATCAAAACAGAATACAAAAAGTATTTCTTCGGCGAATTCCTCTCAGCAGATTTTTGGCAAAAACTCTGAGAGTAAATAAAAAATTGCCATGAAAAAGTTTCTCAAAAATCTGTCGTTCGGAGTCGACTTTAAACTGTAGGTCCCACCAATCATATATAAAATTAACACACACAATATAGGTTAGGTTAGGTCGGAGTGGTAGCTCTGATATCACAAAGCTCACTTGACCACGCATAGCTGCCAGTTGTGATGCCACGGGTGAACGCAGTCCCTGTAGCCCAGCCCAAGTTCCACCAAAATCAGGGAAGAGGAAGAAGTTGGTCAGTGCAAGGGCTGCATATCAAAAGCACGACTACCCTACACTGGAAAACCAGCCAGAAAGTTTGATGAACGAAGCTATATCCTTGGTATCAATAGATGATAGCTCCGTCAAGCTGACAAGAAATGGAGAGCCAAATAATCTATATGCTGCACCACGCAAGAGATGGGCACTGACAAAGAAACTGGATAACAGTTTCCTCTTCCTCAGCCGATCTGCATCCACTGCAGAAGTCGTTAAATGGGAGCCTCATTCTCTCCGCGTGTCTACCCGTAGCACAATGACCTGTAAGCACGGCCACTGTGGTTGAGATGACGTCACGACCAAGACCAAGTAATTGGTTGGTACGCCTTCTATCCATTAAGGACCAGGTGAGTCTAGCGGTGGAGCAGGACTCCTCATTGACCCAGGTTAGGTTGGTGTCCCGAAAGAATTTCCGCACAATGTCCAACTTGACCGAGGCAAGTGACATACCCAATTCAATTGAAGCGGATTCCGGAAGCAGCGCACCAGCTCTGGCGAGATCGTCGGCCCTACAGTTTCCCGGTGGTCCTTGGCGGTCTCGACATGTTCTCATCCATTTATTGAGTGGCGAAGAAAAGCAACCCGTCTTGATGACAATAATTTTCAAGTAGTATCTCGTTAAACGAACACACAACATAAGTGGTGCGAGAAACTATGTATGTAGGTCGTAAACCTAACGGAAGTGTTGTAATGACCAATTATGTATGTGTGTGTGTATGTTGTTTACATTTATTATTGTAGTGTTGTTGTTGATGTATTTTTGTTTACTTGTTTACCATATTTTTTTTTGCTGGTGGCTGTTATTATGTTAAGCAGTACGATAATTTGTAAACAGGTTTGTTGACTGCATTGTTTTCTTTTTGTAGCTTTTGTTTAGAATTTTAATGTTAAGCGATGTTAAAGAAAAACACCAGTATCTAGATTTCTCATTTTCGTAACAATATGTTGATTTTTAGCATTCGGAATGAAGGTAATGAGAGCGATTACGCACCAGAGATCAGCAATGAATCGCTTTTTCGCTGCTCATAAGTACTCATGAAATTTTGAGTATGAGTGGGTCAACAGTATTGAAATCCAACTACTCTGATTCATTCCTGCTCAGTACAACATTGATTTATAAGTACAAGTTGCAATGAGTATTCGTACAACGTTGACATCAAACTCATAACATTCGAAATATGTTTGATTCGTACGCCTACTCATTCAGATTCATAAATTTAGAAATATACTCATAATACTTATAATAAATGATTCGAGTGATTCGAATCATTCATCAAAATTTACAGTCGTAGTTGTTGTTGCATTTACAAAGACAGAAGAAAGAAACATAAACAAAAAAGACAAAGACAGCAAGCAAAGCAAATACACAACCTTCTAGTGAGTATTTTAGTGTTCGTACACGAATCATGCTTATTTTGTGATTCGTGTATACGATGAGTCATGGAGAATCGAAATCAAAATAACATCATGCGTATTGTTAACTATGAATACCATCAGTATTTCAAACTTTGAATATGAGTAGTATGAGTATGACATTAAAATAAGTATGAATGCATATAAGTATCAGAAATTGTAAGTATGATTCGAATCTACTCATCGTTTGGAATACTCATTGCTGACCTCTGTTACCCATCAAACCGGTATATAATTTCAATAAGCATTTGCATTAATTTTTTATGCTATAAATGAAGTTACATTACCTTACGTTTCGTGAACGTTCGCCTAAGCATGTTTTACAGCTTAGCATAAATACCTGCTGCTACCTGCTTTGTCTTCTTTTTATTTCCGCTCGTAAAATATTTAAGAAATCAAAGATTTAAAGTTTCTTTCTTTTGTTGTTGTTGTAAAAATGAAACATTATACCTGATATTTATTTTAGCATGAGAGCATGAGATAACAATTTTTAGGTTATCCAAGTGGAATTATATTGTTTTTCTTTTGTTTTTCTTTGTTTTCCTTTAAATATTGATTTAATATTTTCGGTTTTTCTTTTTGGTTTTCTTTTACGTGTAATCGGATATGAATTTTCTTCTTTTGACAGATTTTAGATGAAAAAAAAAATTACAAATTTTGTTGGTTTTAGTTTTGGTTTTAAGGGGATGAATGAATTGGAATTATTGTTTGAGTTTTAATGAAAATTGATTGAAAATTTATTTGTATTTCATTCTGTAGAAAAAGGATATTTTATTTAAACTGTTTTTTGCAATTTTAAAGGATTTAAGAAGGTACGAGGGAGGGTTGTTTCAAAAAATTTAGTTCAAGAAGCTTCTCTTCAGATATTAAACACTTATGTAAGGAGTTTGTGCAAATCTTAAATTATATCTGGCATAGCTATGCAACTTAGATCGCTTATTCCCCCTACCTATAGCAAACACAATACTTTCCAAGATCTTAGGATGTGTTTATTCCCAGTGATAAATATAAAAAAACATCCTAAGGTCTTTGGAAGTATTGTGTTTGTCCTAGGGAGGGAGGATAAGCGTGCATATAAGATGTGCATTAAACCAAACTAATACTTCACGCAACGATGAATGGGCACCTCTCAGCCTTGTCAATCTCGTTATAGACCTTAGAAGAGTCTGAATGTCGGCGTACAACAAAGACTTTAAAGCCTCAAAGCCACCTTCACTCTGATGTACAACTTCCTCTTATATTTACATTAAGCAAAACAAGTTCCGTCTTATTGGGGTCCGCAAATCCCAGTTCATGTACACAGAATCCCAATGGCGCTCTCCATAAATTCATCAAGCGTCAATAGAAATTTAACGCCATGAGAATGACGACATACCCGACATAAGTTACAAAGTTAATACCTTTACTCTCCTAGCGCCTTAGAATCAAAATAGGGGAGAAAGGACTCTTTCTTCTAAGCATAATAAAGTAACCGCCACCCGAATCGATCGATTGTATACATACACTAGCAGTACCCTGCGAGTGTTGCTGCGCCACCAACTAAAATAAATTTGAAGGAAAGACAATTACACAAATGTCCAATTAATTTTGAATCATTTTATTGATTTTGTTTCCCGTTGTCCTGATGATTCAAATAAACGGGCCTGAGTAGTACGCATTCGATCAGTTTCTAATCTCACTTCTCGTTGTTCAAGTGGTTCAAGCGAACGGGTCTCAGCGGCATATACTCAAAGATTTTCCAGTCTCAATGCTCGTCTGATTCTGAGTCCAGTCGGAATGCTCTTTTGTTTCGTGCTTGAGGTTGTAGGTCGCCCAATTGCTTGTCATTCATTTTGAATAATTTTCAGTGACGCCATCCATCGGCAATTAATCGCACCAACCTCCGTCGACTCATGCGCAACAACTTTGTTAAAGAATGCACAGTTTACGATTTAATTCATTTTGAGTAATTTTCAGTGTCGCCACCTGTCGGAAATTGGTCGTACAAACTTAGAAACCTTCGTCGGCTAATGCGCAACAACTTTGCTAAAGATCATAACATGATCAAATGCATAGTTTTCGATTCAATTCATTTTAAGTAATTTTTAGTGGCGCCACATATCGGATAGTTTACGATTCTTTAAGGTACATTCATTTTTATATAAAGGGTGTTTTTTTATAGAGGTATAGAACTTTAAGTTGGCATTACTTTTCAAGATGGCGACCGATTTAACAGCTGTCAAGTGATTTATTCTTACTTTGGTTTGGCAATTCATCATGAATAGACTCACGCCTGAACAACGCTTGCAAATAGTGCAATTTTATTTCGAAAATAATGGTTCTGTGCGGAAAACGTATCGCTCACTACGTCCATTTTATCGTCGACGAAATCGTCCATCAGAGCAGTTAATTCGATTAACCATGGAACGTTTTCGCACCACGTTTACTCTTATTGATAACTCGCATCCCCAGAGACGCTGTACGGTGCGTACAGAATGCTGCTGTAGAGCGTAGCATTGAGGAAAACCCGAATGAGTCCATCCGCCATCGAGCACTTTAATTGGATCTGTGTCCATCCACTTTATGGAAGATTTTGAGGAAGGATCTTGGTTTGCGTGCTTACAAAATCCAACTCGTGCAAGATTTGAAGCCAAACGATCATCAAGTAAGGCGTAGATTCGTCGAATGGGCCCAAAACGATATTATCGTTGTTCCCGATTTTCATAAGCGAATTTTGTTTAGCGATGAAGCGCACTTCTGGTTGAATGGCTACGTCAACAAACAAAACTGCCGCATTTGGAGTGAAGGTAATCCTCAAGTGTATGTGGAAACACCGTTACATCCAGAAAAACTGACTGTTTGGTGCGCTTTATGGGCTGGTGGAATCATTGGTCCGTACTTTTTCAAAAACGATGGTGGCCAGAACGTTACAGTCAATGGTGATCGGTATAGAGCCATGATTACAAACTTTTTCATTCCTGAATTGAATAACCATGATGTCCAGGAGATGTGGTTTCAACAACACGGCGCAACATGTCACACAGCTCGTGCCACAATAGATTTATTGAAAGACACGTTTGGTGACCGCCTAATTTCACGTTTTGGACCTGTGAATTGGCCTCCAAGATCTTGTGATTTAACACCGCTAGACTACTTTATGTGGGGCTATGTAAAGTCATTGGTCTATGCGGTAAAGCCACAAACGCTTGACCATTTTGAAGACAACATTCGCCGTATTATTGCCGATATACGGCCACAAATGTTGGAAAAAGTCATCGAAAATTGGACGTCCAGATTGGAATACATCCGCGCCAGCCGTGGCGGTCATGTGCCAGAAATCATATTTAAAATGTAATGCCACAAGATTATCTTTCGGATAAATAAAATTCATGTCAATCGAATAATCCATCGTTGTTTTATTGCAACTTAAAGTTCTATACCTCTATAAAAAACACCCTGGTCTGGGGCACAGAAAACCCGCACGCATACATTGAAAAGCCGACGCACCCAAAACGAGTCACTGTTTGGTGCGGATTTTGGTCCAAAGGCATAATTGGGCCATTTTTCTTCGAAAATGAGCAATTGGTGGCCGTTACAGTCAATGGCGATCGTTATCGGGCCATGTAGAACGAATTTTTGTTCACAAAAATTGAAGAGGAGGATATTGGCAACATTTGGTTTCAACAGGACGGCGCTACGTGCCACACAGCCGAAGCTACACTCGATGTTTTGCGCCCTGTTTTTGAAGATCGCATTATCAGCCGCAGAGCTGATGTCGTTTGGCCACCTCCGAGCTGCTATTTGACACCGCTGGACTATTATTTGTGGGGTGCCGTCAAAGATAAGTGTTACGCCGACAAGCCAGAGACAATTGACGCTTTAAAGGACAATATTCGTGAAGCCATTCGTGAAATACAGCTGCACACAATCGATAATGTGCTTAGAAATTGGATCGCTCGTGTAGGCTACTGCATGGCCAGTCGAGGCAGCCATTTGAATGAAATTATTTTCCATTATTAACCGGAAGGATTGTACTTTCAAATAAAAAAAAAGAAATTTGAGAAAATATTCAGTAGTTTTTTTTAAAAGCATTTTCAATAAAAAAAGTTCTTTGGCGGACCCTTTATTTTCATTTTAAAGCTGTATTGATCAAAATTACATTTGAAATCTTTAGGAACTTTGTGAAGTATTCTAAATCTGAATCCTCTATTTTATGTTATGAATTCATAACATTCTTTGTATAAAAACAGTGTTTAAATGTTATTTTTTTTTGTTTTTCTGTCAAACTATTTCCCCAACACATCAGGTATTTGAGCTGCAAATCCATAACAACACCAAACAACAAATGGAAACCGCACACACAACCCACATACCATTTGCAAAATTATTTCCGTTTCCATTTTGCTTGTGTACAGCATTTGCTGTTGTTGTTGTTGTTGTTGCTGTTCTATTGCTGAAAACACTTGTTATGTTAAAACAACAACAACAACAACGCAACTAGGGCATAGAGCACAGAGCACAGGCCTTTCACTTAAGGATTCTAACAAAACGAATGTGAAATGGCTGGGTAAACTTAACGCTGATGTTTTCAAATCCTTTTTCCCATTTAAGGCTGGCAACGTAGCATTTCAGTAAATATTTCTAAAAGAGCTCTACTACACCTTGTGCATGAATAAAATGGGGGAGGTAGTAGATGCATTGGCCAGATGGCCATAAGGAAATAATGGTTTGAGGGAAGAGAAGAAATTTTTGTTTCAGTTTTTGATTATTTCCACCATTCAGGCCCTCTGCCCTTTAAAGCTACTTTAGTTTAATGGAAATGGTGTTGTTCACATAAAGAAGAAAAGAAGAAGAACTAAAGCTTGAAACAAAAGAGTCATAATTTGTTGCTTTTGGCATTAAAAGAACGTAAAGTTGGCTGTATTTTAAAAGCACACAGATGCACAATATCATCACCATCATCATCATCATCGTCATCAACATTATTAGACAATATTTGCAGCATCATTATGAGGTCCTTTCTCTTGCCTCTTTGTGAATTTTCTTTTCAACAATTTACGTGTTTCTTCTTTTCATGCTGAAGGCAAGAAAATTTTGTTTTCATTTTTTCTTGTTGCACGTGTAGCCAAGTATCTGTGTGAACCTATAACAGCATGATGGGGTCGAAAAAAGTATGATGTTGGAGTGCTTGATATACATGGTGGCTGATATGTATTGCAGCCAACTTCAGGTTGTTATCATTTGTAAACCGCTCGTCTGACAGCTGACAGATTTATGCCAGTGACAGTTCATTTTATTATTTACAAGCAGAAAAAAAGTTATTCGTGATGGAGGAATTCAAGCGTGATAGTGTGATTGCTTTATATTTGGCTGGAAAACCACAGGTGGCTATCGTTAGAGCCCTCCAGCATTCAAATGTGAATAAATCTTTTGTTTCTCGTATCATTGCTCGTTACCGTGATACTGGCAGTGTTGCATCGCGTCCAAAAAATGGAGGAAAAAAAACGGTAACAACGCCAGAAATGATCCGAAAAGTGAAGGCCAGATTTGATCAAAATCCACGCCGCAGTGGTAGAAAAATTGCTCGTGAGCTGAACATATCGCGAGAACGGATGCAACACATATTGAAAAATGAGCTTGGACTAAAGCCATTGAAGTTCCAAAAAGTGCAAGAGCTCACCGATAGACAAAAAAAAGTTAGGACTGGAAAGAGCCAAGGAGTTACTTCGCTTGCACGAAAGTGGCGAGTTACCGAATTTGGTTTTCTCCGATGAGAAGCCATTCCAAATTGAGCAGTTTGTGAACAAACAAAATGATCGGGTTTACTTGCCAAAGACGTCAGCTGAAAATTTACACCTGCAAGCACCGCCGATGGTAATGGTGTGGGCCGCCGTAACGGCCGACGGTCGCTCCCCGCTCGTATTCATCGACCGTGGGGTCAAAATAAATGCCGAATATTATCGGGAAAATGTCTTAAAGCCAGTATTGAAGCCCTGGGCAGACAAACATTTCGGCCGCAGACCAACAGGACTCAGCACCACCGCACTCAGCACGCGTCAACCAAGAAGGCTTAAAAAGGAGGTTCCTCGCTTCATTTCTACCGCATAATGGCCACCAAAATCTCCGGATCTCAATCCGTTGGAGTTTTGCGCCTGGGGCATTTTGGAGAGTAAGATTCTCACTAAAAAATACCAAAGTGTCGATCATCTCACGACGGCGCTTCGCCGGGAATGGGCCAAAATACCGCAGAGCCACTTTCGTGCAGCCTGTGATGGCTTTGTCGGCCGTTTGAAGGCCATAATTCGTACCAAAGGTGGCCAATTCGAACAAATCTAAACTGATTCTAAAATTTGATATTATTTCCAACATTTTTTTGCTTTTGAACAATAAAATTAAAAAAAAAATTAAAAATATAGCGCTTTACTTTAATGGATTATATATCAGCCACCCTGTAAAGTTGGTTTATAAAAAGTGTTACGTATGGCAATGCTTCAGATAATTACTCTGAAGCCCCTGCTATTTAGCCGTTGTCTAGTAGGTATTGTGTTGGCTTATTAGACGAGAGCACGTGGTTCAAACCCCAGCCCTGACATCTGTAACAAAACAAGAAATTTTTAAAAATACTACTGTCGGCGACTTCCTCTTTGATATGTCTGAGCCTTATGTTGAACCACGGCCTTTCATCAAATAAGCCAACAAACTACCTACTGGATTGCGGCGTCTTTATTGGGTCAGTATATCGTACAATTCGTTACAGGATAAGTTCGTACCCTAGTCCACTGTACGTATGTATGTGATGCACTATACTTTCCGACATATTTCTCGTTCTTCTAATGTAAACGAATTCAAATTCCAAGTCCCTATAAAGGGTGTTTTTTATAGAGGTATAGAACTTTAAGTTGCAATAAAACAACGATGGATTATTCGATTGACATGAATTTTATTTATCCGAAAGGTAATCTTGTGGCATTACATTTTAAATATGATTTCTGGCATATGACCGCCAAGGTTGGCGCGGATGTAGTCCAATCTGGGCGTCCAATTTTCGATGACTTTTTCCAACATTTGTGGCCGTATATCGGCAATAATACGGCCAATGTTGTCATCCAAATGGTCAAGCGTTTGTGGCTTTACCGCATAGACCAATGACTTTACATAGCCCCACAGAAAGTAGTCTAGCGGTGTTAAATCACAAGATCTTGGAAGCCAATTCACAGTTCCAAAACGTGAAATTAGGCGGTCACCAAACGTGTCTTTCAATAAATCTATTGTGGCACGAGCTGTGTGACATGTTGCGCCGTCTTGTTGAAACCACATCTTCTGGACATCATGGTTATTCAATTCAGGAATGAAAAAGTTAGTAATCATGGCTCTAAACCGATCATCATTGACTGTAACGTTCTGGCCACCATCGTTTTTGAAAAAGTACGGACCAATGATTCCACCAGCCCATAAAGCGCACCAAACAGTCAGTTTTTCTGGATGTAACGGTGTTTCCACATACACTTGAGGATTACCTTCACTCCAAATGCGGCAGTTTTGTTTGTTGACGTAGCCATTCAACCAGAAGTGCGCTTCATCGCTAAACAAAATTCGCTTATGAAAATCGGGAACAACGGGAACATTCGACGAATCTACGCCTTACTTGATGATCGTTTGGCTTCAAATCTAGCACGAGTTGGATTTTGTAAGCACGCAAACCAAGATCCTTCCGTAAAATCTTCCATAAAGTGGATGGACACAGATCCAATTCCTGTGCTCGATGGCGGATGGACTCATTCGGGTCTTCCTCAATGCTACGCTCTACAGCAGCAATAGCTTCTTCTGTACGCACCGTACATCATCTCTGAGGATGCGAGTTATCAATAAGAGTAAACGTGGTGCGAAAACGTTCCATGGTTAATCGAATTAACTGCTCTAATGGACGATTTTGTCGACGATAAAATGGACGTAGTGCGCGATACGTTTTCCGCACAGAACCATTATTTTCGAAATAAAATTGCACTTTTTGCAAGTGTTGTTCAGACGCGAGTCTATTCATGATGAATTGCCAAACCAAACTGAGGATAAATCACTTGACAGCTGTTAAATCGGTCGCCATCTTGAAAAGTAATGCCAACTTAAAGTTCTATACCTCTATAAAAAACACCCTTTACATTACTCCCTTCTATTCCTGTCTCTTAAGCTATTAACCTAGCTCCTGCACAAGACACTGCATGATCAGAAGCCATCCCCATGAGTACGTCTCATGGCTGTTTTGCAGCAGCAATGAAAATATTCTTCTGTTTCTCATCATTTGCCAACCAGGTTTTTGAAAATGTTACCCAAATTTTACAAACGAAAGAAGAAATCCTCATTCCAATATTAGTTGAAGAAATTTTCAATAAATTTTCGTTTTAAAATTTAATTCACTTGAATAGCTAAGTGTGCGGTGGTATCATTTTCTTACATTTCTTATACAATTTTTAACTCACAAGCAACCATTCATTCAGTTTGAATACTTTCAAGTATACTTGCTATTGTTCTTGTTGTTGCTATTTTTGTACGTGCTATTCGTGCGCTTCTGCAGGATATTAGAAATTTTTTTCCTCTTGTTTTTTTCCCTTCTTACTTTGCATTTTCGTATTCAACAGGAAAATTTATTTCGTTTGTTTGTTGCAACACTATTGTGTATAAATCTTGTACCTGTACCTGTGCCTGCCAGCTTTTTACCGTCTTCATGTGGGTTTGGTTTTGCAATGTGCCGGTGTCACCATCATTTCATAATTCTACTTCATTTGTTTCGTTTTTATTGCTAAGAATAGCATCCTTATCAGTAGTTCTCCTCTTCTACTATTTCAGTTTCTATTGTTTTGTTTTCTTTTGTAATATTTTGTGGTGCCTTTAAGTTTCATTTTTTTATTGCTACTGTTGGCTATACTAGTGTTGCGTTTTTACCTTTTAAAAACGTTTGAAATATGAGCTCGTAGATTGCAAACGAACTAAAAATAAAGGGTCCGCCAAAAAACTTTTTTTTTGAAAATGCTTTAAAAAAAAAACTACTGAATATTTTCTCAAATTTCTTTTTTTATTTGAAAGCACAATCCTTCCGGTTAATAAATGGAAAATAATTTCATTCAAATGGCTGCCACGGCTGGCCATGCAGTAGCCTACACGATCGGTCCAATTTTCAGGCACATTATCGATTGTGTGCAGCTGTGCTTCACCAATAGCTTCACGAATATTGTCCTTTAAAGCGTCAATTGTCTCTGGCTTGACGGCGTAACACTTATCTTTGACGGCACCTTACAAATAATAGTCCAACGGTGTCAAATCGCAGCTCCGAGGTGGCCAAACGACATCAGCTCTGCGGCTGATAATGCGATCTTCAAAAACAGGACGCAAAACATCGAGTGTAGCTTCGGCTGTGTGGCACGTAGCGCCGTCCTGTTGGAACAATTTTTGTGAACAAAAATTCGTTCAACATGGCCCGAAAACGATCGCCATTGACTGTAACGGTCACTCCTTGTTCATTTTCGAAGAAAAATTGCCCCATTATGCCTCTGGACCAAAATCCGCACCAAACAGTGAATCGTTTTGGGTGCGTCGGCTTTTCAATGTATGCTTGCGGGTTTTCTGTGCCCCAAATGAGACAATTTTTTCTTGTTTACATGCCCGCCAAGATCAAAATGAGCTTCATCTGAAAAGATGATTTTTTTTTGCCAAAATCGGCATCTTCTAGTGTAGGCTACTGCATGGCCAGCCGAGGCAGCCATTTGAATGAAATTATTTTCCATTATTAACCGGAAGGATTGTACTTTCAAATAAAAAAAGAAATTTGAGAAAATATTCAGTAGTTTTTTTTTGAAGCATTTTCAAAAAAAAAAGTTATTTGGCGGACCCTTTATATTGGTGTTTAGTTTTAATATAAATTTTTTATTATTTCCACAATTCGGTGTCTCACAGTTCGCAACTTGATGTAAACAACATCAATTGCTATTCCTTGTTATTCCTCTGTTTATACCTTTTGCATAAACAATAACAATTATTAGGCAATTATTCGACAGATCTTTGTAACGGAGATCTTCAAACCACGATTACTCTGTTCAAACACAACGCGTCTTCACACAAGACTGACTGAACAAACTTCACTAACTGACTCGCTTGCTTTGCCTTGCCTTTTATATTGCAAATTAAACAGTCTGTTGAATATTCTTGAATGTAAATGTTCTTGATTTCGCCTTCTCGAAATCTCTATAAATGCAATCATCGTTGTTTACATTTATTCTTGTTGTGTTGTTTGTGGATTTTTGTTTACTTGTTTACCATATTTTTTTATGCTGGTGTTTGTTTACTGCATTGTTTTGTTTTTGTAGCTTTTGTTTTTAATTTTAATGTTAAGCGATGTAAAAGTAAAACATCAGTATTTAGATTTTTCCATTTTCATCCAACAATAATTTTATTTTGATATCCTGTTGTGTAACTGCTGTGTAAATTAATCAATTTGGCGCTTTTCTTTGTTAAATGAAAATATTTTATTGAGTTGCTATTTTCATTTTCATATTTTCCTTTTGAAACACACACACACATTTTGTTTAATTTTCAATTTTAATTTAAAACTTTTAACAACGCATTCTGGCAGTTTTTTTAGGAATTAATTTCCAACATATTTTAATGCCATACAGAATGTTAAATAAACAGAAATAAAAACAAAATAAAGAAACACACACACATACACACACTAAAATATGTTTGAGTAATAAATTGAAATCATTGAAAACCCCAACACTCAACCACAAACCATTTGATTTTTTTTTTCAATTTTTTTCTCACATTTCCACGACCAATTTAATGGCAAAAATAGCAGAATTTTTTGAAACACAAAAATAAAAATTAATTCTACATGGAAAAGTATCAGAGTCTGTCTGGCAGTAACTGAGTATATGAATATTTATGTTTTCCAAAAAAAATTATTTTTTTTTCTCGTTTAAAATGTGTTTGTTTTGTTAAAAGCAACAACAAAAAAATTTTTTTTTTGCAGAACAAACCTTTCTCTTATACACGCCTATACACCACACACACAATGCGTATGAGTGATATTTTTTTGTTCTGCAAATTGAATTATTCAACACTCATACGCCCGAGTGCGGGAAAGAAACCTTTCGCAAAAAATTTTGGTTTTTTTTATTGTTTTTATGCTCTCTTTACGGTTGAAACGAAATATAAAAATATTGATCAAGGTTTTGTATTAAAAATTTAATTTTTTTTTGGTTCTCAAATGGAAAATTTGTACATACAAGTGCAGAGAACATAAAAAGAGCTCACACACGCATTAATACTGACGTTTTTTATTCCGTTGACCGACACCATAGCAGCTGTAAGTATTAATTTTTAGTTTTAAAAAAAAAAAGTGTTTTCGTTGTGTTAATTTGTTAAACAAATCCATGTACAATGAGGAAAAAATACTAAATAAAATCAAGGAGATTATGTTCTCATTGACGTATTGGGTTATCCATTTAATGGTTTCAAAACTCTTTGTATAACATTTAGTTCCGCAAGCAGATTATTTATGATAAGGTTTCAAAGGAAGGATTGTAATATCCCCATGTTGCGTACATAACCACTTTCTCTAATCTCATTGTATGATAGGGCACTTCAACCAGTCTGACGTCATTTGTTACGATTTTGTGCAGTTGATGTTAATTTATTCCAGGATACACTGATTATTTCATTTCAAATTCGGTCGAGCACATTTGTCTAGTAGGTAGTGTGTTGGCTTATTAGACGTAAGACCACGGAAGTGAGAGGTGATCAATTGCGATGCACTATATTGCGTACCTTATGGCCGGGTCCATACATTATAATGAAAAAAAGTAGCAATTTTTATGCACTCACGGAGTTTTTGCCAGACGACTGCTAAGAGGAAAGCTCCGAAGAAATATTTTTTCATTTAGTTTGAGATGTCTGAGCCACAGTTTGAACCACATGCTCTCGTCTAATAAGCCAACACACTACTTTCTTAACTACAGTGATTTCAAGGAATATTTAAATTTTGATTAGAAAGTTTTCTTCTGTGAACAACGAAATATCTTTCCATTAATCCAATGAAAATGTCCTTAAATTTTTTTCTGTATATTTATGTGTCGCATACTGATATCAAGAAAATGCAATACCTACTGTAGAGTACAATATATAGTGTTATGAAAATGAAACATTAGAATGGTTAACAAGTAAACAAAAATACAACAACAGACACCAGCATAAAAAATGGTAAACAAATAGACACAAATGCAACAAACAACACTACAAAAATAAATGTAAATGAAATACTCCAACAACAATAATGAATGTAAAACAACGATGTTTACATTTATAGAGATTTCGAGAAGGCGAAATCAAGAATTTTCTCCCTTCAAGAACATTCAACAGACTGTTTACCTTGCCATATAAAGGGCAAGGCAAAACAGGCGAATGATTTAGTGAAGTTCAGTCAGTCTTGTGTGAAGACGCGGTGTGTTTGAAGAGAGTAAACGTGGTTTGATCAAAGATCTGTCGAATAATTAGCTAGTAATTGTTATTGTGTATGCAAAGGGTATAAACAGAGGAATAACAAAGAAAAGCAATTGTTGTTGTTTACATAAAGTTGTGAACAGTGGCACACAGAATTGTGGGAATAATAAAGAATTTTAATTAAAACTAAACACAAATTCAGTTTTATTTTATTTGCAATCTACGAGCTCGTATTTTAAACGTTTTTAAAAGGTAGCACAGCCAATAATATACAAATTGCGTTTCAAATTGGTAGACATGCTTCATCCAGCCAAAGTCCAAAAATGAAAATCATTAAATTCGACTATCAGCGTATAGTCGTACCACTTTTATAAGGCAGCGTAGCAAACAAAGTTCTTTTTTTGTGGTTCATATTAGCCGTAGTCTAGTTGGTAAACGGGATCCTGTGATTAAAAAAAAAAAAAAATACAAAAAATATTTTTTTTGGCGATTATCTCTCAATAGTCTGCTGGCAATAGTCAGCTGAAGTCTCCGTAGTCTAGGAGGTAGTGTGTTGGTTTATTAGACGTAAAGCCCGGATTCGTATCCCAGGTTGGGCATCAAAACGAAGTATAAAAAAATATTTCTTCGGCGATTTCCACTCTCAGCAGATTTCTGGCAAAAACTCTGAGAGTAAATAAACCTGCCATGAAAAAGCTTCTCAAAAATCTGTCGTTCAGAGTCGACGTTAAACTGTAGGTGCCACCACTCACGTATAAAATTAACGCACACAACATGAGTGGTATGAGAAGCTAAGCCGTAATCTTGACTGAAGTGTTGTAGTAGCCAATTATGTATGTATGTATGTATGTATGAGTCTGCTGGCAAAAACTCGAAGAGTAAAATAAAATTACAATGAAAAGTTTCTTAACTGTAGGTCCCACCCACTTATGATTAAAATTAACACACACAACTTGGATGGTGTTGGAAAGCTAGGTTGTAATCCTGACTAAAGAGTTATAATGACCAATAAAGTAAGTTAAGTAAGTTAGTAGTCGTCGTAGTCTGGTTGGAAGTGTGTTGAATTTGAGGCCACGGTTTAAACCCCAGGTCAGACGTCTCCAATAAAACGAAATATGAAAAAATATTCCTCTCGGCGACTCCTCTCGGAGTAGGTAGTGTGTTGGCTTATTAGACATAAAGCCAGGGTATGAGCCCCAGGCCAGACATCAAAATAAAATACAAAAAGTATTTCTTCGGCGACTTCCTCTCAGCAGACTTCTGGCAAAAACTCTGAGAGTAAATAAAATTGCCATGAAAAAATTTCTCAAAAAAAATCTGTCGTTCGGAGTCGACTTTAAATTGTAGGTCGCACCACTCATGTATAAAATTAACACACACACAACATAAGCGGTGTGAGAAACTAGGACGTTGTGCAATGGATCAATTCGACCTCCGGGTACTGTACTTGTCTTAATTGACAAGTACACGTTCTCTAACCTAACCTAACCTAACCTACTCAAGGGCCCACCCACTTATGAATAAAAATTAACATACACAACAAGGGTAGTGTGAGAAGCTAGTTTGTAATCCTGACTAAGGTGTTGCAGAGGCCTACTAAGTAAGTAAGTACTTACTGAGCTGAAACTTGAACTCATGGGCTATCGTCTAGTAAGTCAACACACTATCCTACTAGTCCATCTGTAGGTCCTACCACTCATGGATGAAACACACACAACATGGGTGCTGTGAAAAACTGGAATGTTATTTTGACTAAAGGCTTATAACGACCACTTAAGCAGCTGCAAGAGATTTCTTTGCGTTGTGGTTTTCAGAGAGAATACAAGTGTTCGTAGTTGAAGATTTATTTTTCAAGATAATTTTTCCAGCTTGATTTATGAAATTTTCCTTGGCGTAAAACCTTCAGGCTAATGGAGAGATATACCAAGTCTACCGTGTGCTCAAACTTCCACAGAATTTCCTGAGTACACCATGCAACTGCTTCGAATTTTAGTGTGTAATCATCTATCATAGGTTGGGTCAGATTTGGTACAGTCAATTTCAACTCAAAGTCTGGAATTTTCAAATAGGATAGGGGAGTGAAAAATGGTGCGAATGCGACAGAACGTTAAGTAGCAATGCGACAAATGAAGCATGTTGTCTCGAGAGTAGTGCGCACGGCACCTGTAATTTGTATCACTACAGTACGTCGCCATACTTTGTACTTTGTACTTTCCTATGTACGCATCTACTTGAAGGATCGCAAGCTTCTCTACGACACACTCGAAGGCCGGAGAGATCACGTCTGGTGCAGCTCAGGGATCTATTCTGGGGCCTGATCTCTTGAACCTGAGCTATGACGATATTTTGGGTATAGAGATGCCAGAAGACACATACCTCGTGGGATACGCTGATGACATAGTGGCGGTAATTTCAGCGCACGATATGGAGGATGCCAGGAGAAAACTGAATCAAGTCGTGATAAGGACACAGATATGGCTCGAGGACCACGGACTAGAGCTCGCAAGAAATAAGACCTCGGTACTGATGACATTGGCTCACATTCCACTCGAGATAAGTATGCAGATAGGTGACGTATCACTGATCACAAAGAAGGCAGTGAGATAATTGCGTCTCAGACTAGACTGTAGACTTAACTACTGGGCCCAAATACAGCATGTGGCTACATAGGCAGCAAAACTAATGGGCATGTTGAGCAGATTGATGGCAAATATCGGTGGACCAACGCAGTCCAAACGCAAACTGATTACGGCAACGACTAACTCGATACTACTTTATGGCAGCGAGATATGGGGAGATGCGTTGGAGTTTAAATCCAAGCGGAAAATAGTAGCAGCAGTGCAACGAACAGCGATACTAAGAGTCGCTTCGGCCTATCGCTAGGTCTCGGGCGCCGTAGTCCTCGTGATCACCAGTGAGACAACTATCGACTTGATAGCATTCGAGCGAAGACGATTATGGAAAGCGAAGAGGGAAAACCTCGCCATTAGTACCGCAGATGTCAGATCTCAAACTATACGGCGATGGCAAAGTAGTTGGAGCGATGAAACAAGTGGAAGTTGGACTGCAAGACTTATTCCATCTATAGAACCATGGACGCAGAGAAATTTTGGGGAAATTAACTACATCCTGACCCAGTTTCTTTCGGGTCATGGTTATTTCCGACAATATCTACACCGCATGGGTAAGGTGAATGATCCCGGCTGCATTTATTGCGAGGAAATGAGTGACGACGCTGAACACACATTCTTCCATTGCATCAAATGACAAGACGAGAAGAATGTGTTGATGGAACAGATTGGCGAATTCACACCCGACAACATTGTTCACACAATGTTCGAAAGCAAGATGAAGTGGAGCGCTGTGAGAAGATACGTAGAATGTGTACTCCGCAGGAAGAAGGTCGACCTTGATACAGTATGACAGAATGAGACATGAGAAGACGAGCCAATAGCATGAAGCTGGCTTCAAATATGGCGTACCCAGACGTGGAAGAGTAGACAACGGTACTTAACAGGACGTTGTTCTGGACCCTTCCCGAAGTAATTCAGATAGCCGACCCGGGAAGGGAATATCTCCAGAAGAGGAAAAGGGATTGTTTTAGTGGAACAACGACGGTCACTGTAATGCGAAGGCATTTTAAACCCTACCTCACATGCCAAAAAATAAATATTTTGTCAGGCAGCTTCACATGGAAATTTTCATATGGCAATTAGTTTCCACCTTTCAATCATATTTTCTTTTGTTTCAACACAGTTAAAGTTATGCCCTAAGGATATGCTTCAATAAATTGTTTATAAAACTTGTAAATAAAAACCTTTCTCTGGGTTTTACAAACTTATTTATTTTAAAAGCTAATATTACATGAAAAAAATACATTTTTTTCCTGTTTGTTGTTTATTTTTTAGCCTTTAAATAAATTTGTTTAACAAAGTTTTCAATACAATTTCTGTTTTTTTGATTGCAATGCCTGAGCGTATGCTTCAAAATAAAAAATTATAATTGACCCTGAACTTATGCTATAGTTTTAGTTTGTTTGTGTTTTGTACAAACCACACTTTAAACTACAAAAAGAAACACAAAATCCATTAAAAGTTAATTTTAGAGAAAACTGCGTTTGATGGTTTGAAATAATTTGTGTGAATAGTTGCCAAACCACATCCGTTTGCCTTTTGCCGCAGACGGTAAACAATTTAAACTGATTTAATTAAAAACAAAGTAGACATGGCATACATGGCATAGTGAAAAATAATTTTGTGAAGAAATGTTTTTAAAAAAATTTTTTCAAAATACTTACCCAGTATAACTAAGGCATTACCCAGTAAACCAGCGAAACCAATGATGCCAAAAAACACTGGCACTATGGTTGATACGACCCTTTCCAAGGGCCATTCAACATCCATTTCCAAATCCATTTCCATAAGATTATCTGGCGGTACGGTGGCATTACTACTACTGCTGTCTGTCATTGTAGCCGAGTTAATACGCTGTTTGCCAATGGCAAACGTAATGTTGGCACATTCAGTGGCATTCAGCCACTCTGAACAGGCCAAAGCCAAAGAGGACGACAAAGTCTGGGCCTGTACCGGCTGTTGTTGTTGGCCATATGCCGTTGGCATATTACTGTGATTCACAGGCAATTTATCATAAGCCATGTTGTTGTTGTTGTTGTATGCAGAGATGGGAAAGAAATTTCTTTTGTTTTGTTTTTACTTTTTTTTTATTTGTTTCTTCTCTTTCACCTTTCTTCGTCACTCGTTGTCATTATTGTCCAGTGTTCTTTTTTCAGTTCTTCAATTTCTTGCTGTGTTCCTTATAGTCCTAGAAAGAGAACACAAAGAATAGAAATTTATAACTACACATACACAGTTATTAGGTTACATTATCTCTCTTTTTGTTTAAAAGAAAACCTCTTTTGAATTACTTTTGTTGGTTTTAAATTAAATTTTTAAGAAATTTTATGAAAAAAAAGAAACTTCTGCTTTGAAAGAGTTGCCAACCTTTCTTTTTTTTTCTTTTTTTAATTTAAAAAGTCAATAAAAACATTAAAGCACTTATCAAACTTTGCTACTCTTCCCCACTCTATCACTCTCTTTCCCTCTTTTCATCTCTTTAAAGACTTGCATGAGTTTTAACCAAAAAAAATCTTTTTTAATAAAAAAAAATATCCTTTTTGCAAGTACTTCCATTCTCTATTATCCGTTATATTTTCTATCGCTTTCTTTTCTTCCTCTCTCTTAATATCTCGTGTTTTATTTGTGTTACGTTTTGTTCGCACCGTATTTCGAAAAGCCATTTTGTTGTAACAAGTTTTTGTTGAAAGTGTTTGAGAGAGAGAGTCTGGCAGTCTTTATAAATGCTTGAACTTCCGTAATTTGTTTTACATACGCTTTGTAATATACACGGAGAAAAACTAAATAAAGGGTCCGCCAAATAACTTTTTTTTTGAATATGCTTTAAAAAAAAAACTCCTGAATATTTTCTCAAATTTCTTTTTTTATTTGAAAGTACTATCCTTCCGGTTAATAATGGAAAATAATTTCATTCAAATGGCTGCCTCGGCTGACCATGCAGTAGCCTACACGATCGGTCCAATTTTTAAGCACATTATCGATTGTGTGCAGCTGTATTTCACCAATGGCTTCACGAATATTGTCCTTTAAAGCGTCAATTGTCTCTGGCTTGTCGTCGTAACACTTATCTTTGACGGCACCTCACAAATAATAGTCCAACGTTGTCAAATCGCAGCGATCTTCAAAAACAGGGCGCAAAACATCGAGTGTAGCTTCGGCTGTGTGGCACGTAGCGCCGTCCTATTGAAACCAAATGTTGCCAATATCCTCCTCTTAAATTTTTGTGAAGAAAAATTCGTTCAACATGGCCCGATAACGATGGCCCAATTATGCCTCTGGACCAAAATCCGCACCAAACAGTTACTCGTTTTGGGTGCGTCGGCTTTTCAATGTATGCGTGTGGGTTTTCTGTGCCCCAAATGCGACCATTTCGCTTGTTTACATACCCGCCAAGATCACAATGAGTTTCATCTGAAAAGATGATTTTTTTTTTGCCAAAATCGGCATCTTCTGTAAGTCGATCGCAGGCCCACTTAGCGAAGCGAAAACGCATTGGATGGTCAATTGGCTTCAACTCCTGAACCATTGCGTCATACCAAGGTCTTTATTCAAAATTCGTCTCCGATGATGCCTCCGAAATGTTCAATTGTTGAGAACGACGGTGAATTGATGTTGATGGCGCTTCATGCACACTTTCTGCCACAGCAGCAATATTCTCGGGTGTACGCACTGTTTTTGGCTTTTCACGCTTTGGTTTATCGATGAGAATGCCAGTTTCTTTCACTTTTTTCACAAGAGCTGATGGTGCTTCTCTTTTTCCAAAATCCGTACGCATTTTCGCACACATTCTGCAACATTACCATGATTTTCAAAGTAATGTCACAATATTTCCCAGCGTTGTTCAAGCGTACGTCACAACCATATTCGTTCAGCGGAAGGATAAAACTAATTATCTGTCAAATCAGACAACATGAGCTAAGTGTTACCATTCACGAAATAAGCACTAGTTGAAAAAAAAAGAACGTTAGATGGCGGACCCGATACATAA
Source organism: Sarcophaga carnaria (assembly GCA_958299815.1). Taxonomy (NCBI): domain Eukaryota; kingdom Metazoa; phylum Arthropoda; class Insecta; order Diptera; family Sarcophagidae; genus Sarcophaga; species Sarcophaga carnaria. The sequence continues at coordinate 141,147,993 of OY283149.1, forward strand.
ATTAAAATATTTTCTCCAAATGCTAAATAATCTGTACGACCTATTTACGCTGATTTGGAACGTTTAATTTAATTTATGGGTCGTTTAAGGCATGTTGTATTGAGTTTTTAATGTCGATGCATTGCAGAAAAAACAGCGGTGTTCAGACGATTTTGATCAATAAAAGAAAATCAAATTATTTCCCTGTATCGATTAGTTGCGTCGAGTGTTTTTGTCCACCACTGGGGCTGCTATAGGTGTGTTATCCTTCTGCCTTTATTATCCTTCTGCGTTTTGTTATTTGGCCAGGATCAATTAGTTGCGTTGAGTGTTTTCGTCCACCACTGTTGTCCTTCTGCCTTTATTATGCTTCGGCGTTTTGCTATTTGGCCAGGATGAATATTTGTCTACACAATCACATAATGAAAATTTTAATAGCATGACTCGCATAAGGTCATAAAAATTATAGCCGTGTTCTATTATTCTTTTATTGTTGTTGAGGTAAAATAAAAACAAGAAGAAGCTAATGAATGACTCAGTTTATTAAATTTTTTTTTTTATTGACTTTTATAAGAGAAGAATTCTTCGAAAAGAAAATCAATCTTCCAAAACTATTTTACATTCACAAAATTCATGTTCGAAATATCCCAATACAAACAAATGCAATAAAAAAATTTTATTCAATTCCACTGTGATGTGATAATAATTGAAATATTTTTTTTTTTTTGGGTTGTAAAAACTTTCATTTTCTTATTCGAATATTTATTTCCGTTCATTCTGTTTCTCTCAGTGTAGCTGACTATCATATCTTATCTCTTATTTAACACATTGAACACACAAACGCTTACCATGTGTGTATTACCTTAACTGAAATACACGTACACATACATATGCTTTTGCACTCACGCTATAATGATTCGCACATAAGCAGCTCATCTTCAGCAGGGACCATGTGTGTGTAGACTTACATGCAGGCGAGTTTATGGCCTCTCAATCTAACATTTCCTCTCACGTTTTTATTGTAAAAAAGAAGAAGAAGAAAAAAACCCCCGTTAAACATATTTAAAAGCAAATATTTATACGCCATGATGAGTGCTGACTACAGCTGAGTGACTACTACTACACTACACGAGGGTTGAGTCTGAGTAATGTAGCAGGACAAGTGCTAGAGAAAGTGATGGCTCGTGTATGTTGTGTCGTTGTGTGAGGTGAAGGCATTTTTAAAATGCATTTTGAAAACATATGGAAAAAATTATGAATTTTTTCCCCCTCTTCTCTGCTTTGCATACGTACGCCGATGCATCAGTTTTTTCTTTTTTTATCTGCGTTTCTCATTTAAAAGCTCAACACACCACACTTGTTCACACTTGTTGTGTAAGTATGTATGTTACTTGCACTTAAACATACTCATTTAACGTAGTACGTTTATGAATGTGTGAGTAAGAGGTTTTATGTTACTCTTAACATGCATATGTCAACGATAAAATCAAATTCTTGGAATTTTTTTTACCCGTTTTCTAGTTTCTTTTAAAAAAAAAAATTTTTTTTCCTTTAAATTAAAATAAATTTGTTGACATCCAGTATGTTTAACGATGTCACATGACAAATACATGTAAAAGGTGTTATAACAACTACTGGGGTGAAGGAAAAGAGAGAGAGAGAGAGAGAGGGAGAGAGAGCCAGTGAAAGTAATAAGACAGTTAAAGAGTTTTAAGATTTTCTGCATTTGATAGCCTTACTTAAGCCTATAAACGAGTTTTTAATTCAATTAAATGCGAATTTTTTCTTCTTAAATTTTTAAAGGTACTCACCCTGTGAATTGACCATGAAATTAAAAAGAAATGGAAGTGGAATAATTGCCATACTCAAAGGCATATTGCATTTTAAATGAAGAGAAATATCACCAATCGTAGTTTACTGAACAAATTCAATGTGTCTTGTGCCTTATCCTAGGACCTCCTTGACTTCGTCATGGAAAGCTCTGTGCGGAAGGTGAGAGAGAGTGCATGGCAGTGACACTATTTTCCACTGAAGTGTCCAGTTGCTTGCGTACGTTGACGACACTGTTATCATATGTTCAGACATGCACTTTTATTGAGTCAATATTCGGTTTATTGAGTACAATATTTTAAGTGTTCAGACATAACAATATACGCAGTTCAGCGGCTTATTCAATATTCATTTGACATCTGGTAAACAAAACAGCTGGTGGTTTCAACAACATTGTTTTTCTTTTGTTCGCTGTTCGCTGTTTTTTGTTTTCTTTTTTTTTGTTCGGATAATAGTAATATGCGCACTGAACATACTTATGACAGTGCTATATTTTAGGTTTTACTCAATATTATAACAATTTGTGAATTTTATTGCGCAATAATTAATTGAAACTTTGTATGCAATATTGAGCTCAATAATGGCGTTTATTGCGATTTACTCAATAAAAGTGCATGTCTGAAAAAAAATATTATCATAGGACATACCAAATGAGTTGTTTGGTGCTGCCTTCAGCGTATTTGAACGGGAGTCTATGGCCGTAAACGTGCGGCGTATTACATCCCAGATTATGGTCGATAACCATACTTTGTTAATTCATTTATCATGGCTCCACCGTTATCAGCAAAAAAGATGACGATGATGATCTGGAGATCAAGCATAGGATCGATCACTCTTGCCAACAGGTGTTGTCGACAAGTAGGTAGATACTGCTTATGGGAGTCCAGATTACGGTTGATGATCATACTTATCCCGTGAATTCATTTATCATGGCTCTGCTGTTATCGGCAAAACATATTACTCAGTCTGGAGATAAAGCATAGGATCAGTCTTGCCAACAGGTGCTGCTACTATGGTCTCAATAGGCAATTGAGTAGCAGAGACCTCTCTCGTATGAACAAACTAACGCTCTACAAATCGCTTATTCTCCCCGTTCTTCTTTATGGGGTGCAGAATTGAGTAGCACAGGCCTCTCTCGTATGACAAAACTTACGCTCTACAAATCGTTTATTCTCCCCGTGCTTCTTTATGGGGTGCAGAGTTTTGGACGCTATTAAGCACCGATGTAGCAGCCTTAAGAGTATTCGAAAGAAAAGTCCATCGTAAGATCTTCGGTTCAGTGCGAGTTGGCGATGATTTCCCATCCGATCCAATAACAGGCTGTATGAACTCCTCAACGACATGGACATTGTGCAGCGCATTAATATACAGCACTGACTGCGCTGCCTCAGTCATGTCGTTCATATGGAAGAGAATGCTCTCCGGGTGCTTGATGCGGAGATTAATGGAATTTGGCGTAGAAGAACCAAAGTTGGTGTAACCAACTAATGAAGGCGCCCAAGAATTAGAGGCGCCTGGAAGGATGTACTAAGACAGACCGAAATCTGTTAATCGAGGAAATGATTCTGAAGCCATAAATTTAGTTCACATTGACTGTCATCTATGACTCTCTAATGGTGAAATTGCATTCATGGCCTATATTTTCTTAAATTTTTTTTAATTACTTTCGAGAAACGTTTAATAAACTCCCCCTATTGTGCACACATCCAAACCCTTGTAAAACTTTTTTCGAATATTTTCATGTTAAAAGCGTAAAATTTACCGTTAATTTACTTCCCCCTTCCTTTTTTCTTTTTTGTTTCCGTAATTTTACTTCGAAAACATTTCAAAAAAAATTCCTATGAAAACTATTTAAAGCCCACCTTTTCTGTGTAGCATTACTTCCCCCATCCCCCCATGTTGCCCCACTTTGTTACTGGCAAAGAAGAAGAATGTTTGCTAACAAGGTTAAAAACGTTCTTAAAATTACTTTTTATTGTGTGTGTGTGTGTGTGTGGGTGGATGGGATTGAGATAAAGGGAAAATAGTTTCGCTAATTTAACAAGACATTTTAATAAAATTAATTAATTTAAACGAGAAGAAGAAGAACACAAAGAACAAGCATGTAATTTTTTTACGAAAGTAAACTTTTTATCTGTGGGTTGTAAAATAAAAAAAAAAAATTCTGGAAAAATATTTTTTCACTCGCTTTTAATTTCGTTAATAAAATACTCCAACGAGTGTATGAAATACCTTCGGGTGATAAGATAAAATATTTTATGGCAGCAATTAATTGTAATGAATTCAAGAAAGCAAAAGAAAATGAAAATGTAAAGGAGGTTATTATACTGTAAACTACAGTAACGCGATTGCCTACTTTGTACTTTGCTAGTTTCAAAGCTTTTCTTAGGTTATAAAATAAATTTTTTTGAAAAAGTTGTGAAAAAAAGAGAAAAATTTTCAATTCAAATGATGCCAAAGGGTTCTCTGGGTGATGTGAGAAACTAGATTCCGACTGAAGGCATGTTACTTACTTACTTAATTGGCCATAACAACCCGATTAACGGATTTCGGCCTGCCGCAACACATCCTTGCAGGCGCCTCTGCTTCTTGCGCGCCTACGCCAGTTGGTCACACCAATCGATGACAGGGCTTCCTCGATTTGGTCCTTCCAACGGATACAAGGTCGTCCTCTTCGCCGACTTCCGCAGATTCCCGCCTCAAACACCCGTCTCGCTGCAGCATCCTCCTCCATTTGAACGACATGGCCGAGCCAGCGCAGCCGCTGAATATTAATACACTGTACAATGTCTATGTCGTTGAGGAGCTCATACAGCTCACTGTTGCATCGGATACGGAAATCATCGCCAACTCGTACTGGGCCGAAGATCTTAAGCAGTACTTTTCTCTCGAACACTCTCAAGGCTGCTGCATCAGTACGTAATAGGGTCCAAGCCTCTGCGCCATAAAGAAGTACAGGCAGGTTGAGCGTCTTGTAGAGTGTTAGTTTTGTCGTACGAGAGAGGTCTCTGCTACTCAATTGCCTATTGAGACCATAGTAGCAACTGTTGGCAAGAGTGATTCTACGCTTGATCTCCAGACTGACATTATTTCTGGTGGTAACGGCGGAGCTAAGATAAATACATTCCTTGACTGTTTCAAAAGCATAGTTTTCGTCCGTAATCTGAGAATCAATAAGCCCGGCGTCTCTACTTGTCGATGACATACACTTTGTTTTGCCCTCATTTACTGCCAAACCCATCTTAGTAGACTAGCGTTCAATAGCACTAAAGGCAGCAGTAACATCTCGCTTGGTACGCCCTATGATGTCAATGTCGTCAGCGTACGCAAGCAACATTTGGAAAACATTTTTTGGAAAATAGTGCCACGGCAATGCACTCCCGCCTTTCGCAGAACACTCTCCATGAGGGGTGGCCTTGTCTGAAACCTCGCACGGTATCAAAAGGTTCGGAGAGGTCCATTCCTACCTTGACGGAGCTGCAGGAATTGCTCAACGTCATTCTGCATAGCCTTATCAGCTTCGCAGGTATACCGAGCTCAGACATTGCGGCAAAAACACGCTCCCTTATGGGGCTATCGAAGGCAGCCTTATAGTCGACAAAAAGATGGTGTGTGTCGACTTGTTTTTCGTGGGCATTTTCCAGGATGTGGCGTAGTGTGAAGATCTGGTCGATGGTGGACTTGCCAGGTCTGAAGCCGCACTGATAAGGTCCAATCAGTGTTTTGACGAGTGGCTTCAGTCGTGCATACAATATGCCTGTAAGAACCTTATATGCGATAGGGAGAAGGCTTATACCCCTATAGTTGGCGCATATAGTAGGGTCTCCCTTTTTCAGGACAGGACAGAGGACACTGAGGTTCCAACCGTTGGGCATACTTTCCTCTAGCCATATTTTGTAAATAAGCTGGTGCATGCGCCCTATCAACTCATTACATCCGGTCTTAAACAATTCAGCGGGGAGAAGGGATGTTATGACCAACAATTAAGAGAGTTAAGTCAGTATTCAATCACTTTTCTTTTTTCATTTTGTGCTGTAACTCTGCAATAACTTGTCAAATGTTGATTTTCAAATGCCTCAACATTAGCTGAGATTAGTCGCATAGGCATGGTCATTATCAAGTATTTTGTTTCTTCTTTAGAGATGTCTAAGCTGTGTATTGAGCCACGGTATTTCTTCTTATAAGTCAATACACTAACCACTAGACTACGGCCATTTAATGATAGTCCAGGATCATATTCGTTGAAATGATAGGTTAGGTTAGGTTAGGTTAGAGGACGTGTACTTGTCAATGAAGACAAGTACAGTACCCGGGACCTACAGCTTTAAAGTCGACTCCGAACGACAGATTTTTGAGAAACTTTTTCATCGCAATTTATTTACTCTCAGAATTTTTACCAGAAATCTGCTGAGAGAAAGTCGCCGACGAAATACTTTTTGTATTCTGTCTTGATGTCTGGCCTGGGGCTCGAACCATGGCATTACGTCTAATAAGCCAACACATTACCTATTGCTAGACTACGGCAACTTCGTTGAAATGATTGTCAAATAAAATTATTTCACCAGAGTCACCAACTGACAAGCAACTCTGGACACTCCGAAGAGTAAAATGGCGCCTTTTTACATAATCCAGCTATCGCTGTATGTCGCAGTAATATATGTGAACCAGGAGACCAATAGTTCTGCAGCTTTGTATCAAATCCTTGTGTTTTCCTTCTCTTGGAGTAGATAAGACACGTCGTAACACTTATTCGAAGACTACGTTGGAAATTAGTAGGGACAGAAGACAACCTTACATCAGCTTTAATTACTCAACTGTCCCTGCCATCCACGTAGGATACGATATATCACAGTTCCAAAATTATTCCTGCATTCCAAATAGTCGACTGGGTAGGTCTATCAAAAGATCATTTCTAATAACTCAACACACTACTTACTAGACTATGGTGATTTTTTTCGATTAAATTCGAATGGATGGCCAGACTACACCCAGTATTTGGTCGGGTTAAGATTTTATATTGCCTTTGAGTGAAATTTTTTTGTGAAAACATAAAAAAAACTCTTTACACTCTTTATGACGACACAATAAAAACGAATATGATCTGAGAGATTTTAGTGTGCATCAATAAAAAACAAATCACAGTTGTTTAGTGCTTCAGTGTCACCAGTAAATACCATGTAAACTAAAGAGTTGGGTGTCATCAAATCAAAGCAAGCGTGGCATTAAAATTTTCAAATAAATTTTCCGTACACAAATGCGTTTACAATCAATTTCAAAAATCAAAAAACGGAAATAATGGCGCCATTTACAACAGGCAGAAGTGGGAAGAATTATAGCACATATTTGTTTACAGTTACTCCTACTCTCTCTGCCTCTAGATCAGAGGTCAGTAATGAGTATTCAAAACGATGAGTAGAATCGAATCATACTTATAATTTCTGATACTTATACGCATTCATACTTATTTTAATGTCATACTCATACTACTTATATTCAAAGTTTGAAATACTCATGGTACTCATACTTAACAAATACGCATGATGTTATTGATTTCGACTCTCCATGACTCATCGTATACACGAATCACAAAATAAGTATGATTCGCATACGAACACTAAAATACTCACAAGAAGGTTGTGTGTTTGCTCTCCTTGCTGTCCTTGTCTTTTTTGTTTATGTGTCTTTCTTCTTTCTTTGTAAATGCAACAACAACTAAGACTGTAAATTTTGACGAATGATTCGAATCACTCGCATCATTTATAGGGTCCGCCAAATAACTTTTTTTTTTAAAATGCTTTAAAACAAAAACTCCTGAATATTTTGTCATATTTCTTTTTTTTATTTGAAAGTACAATCCTTCCGGTTAATAATGGAAAATAATTTCATTCAAATGGCTGCCTCGGCTGGCCATGCAGTAGCCTACACGATCGGTTCAATTTTTAAGCACATTATCGATTGTGTGCAGCTGTATTTCACCAATGGCTTCACGAATATTGTCCTTTAAAGCGTCAATTGTCTCTGGCTTGTCGACGTAACACTTGTCTTTGACGGCACCCCACAAATAATAGTCCAACGGTGTCTAATCGCAGCTCCGAGGTGGCCAAACGACATCAGGTCTGAGGCTGATAATGCGATCTTCAAAAACAGGGCGCAAAACATCGAGTGTAGCTTCGGCTGTGTGTCACGTAGCCCCGTCCTGTTGAAACCAAATGTTGCCAATAACCTCCTCTTCAATTTTTGTGAACAAAACTTCGTTCAACATGGCCCGATAATGATCGCCATTGACTGTAACGGCCACTCCTTGCTCATTTTCGAAGGAAAATGGCCTAATTATGCCTCTGATCAGAATCCGCACCAAACAGTGACTCGTTTTGGGAGCGTCGGCTTTCCAATGTATGCGTCCGGGTTTTCTGTGCCCCAAATGTGACAATTTTGCTTGTTTACATACCCGCCAAGATCAAAATGAGCTTCATCTGCCAAAATCGGCATCTTCTGTAAGTCGATCGCATGTCCACTTAGCGAAGCGAAAACGCATTGGATGGTCAATTGGCTTCAACTCATAAACCAATTGGACTTTGTATGGCGTCATACCAAGGTCTTTATGCAAAATTCGTCTCCGATGATGTCTCCGAAATGTTCAATTGTTGAGAACGACGGTGAATTGATGTTGATGGCGCTGCACGCACCACTTTCTGCCACAGCAGCAATATTCTCGGGTGTACGCACTGTTTTTGGCTTTTAACGCTTTGGTTTATCGATGAGGATGCCAGTTTCTTTCACTTTTTTTCACAAGATAACGTTGCGTTGTTCAAGCGTAATACACAACAATATTCGTTTAGCGGAAGGATAAAACTAAGTGTTACCATTCACGAAATAAGCACTAGTTGAAAAAAAGAAAACGTTAGATGGCGGACCCGATATAAGTATTATAAGTATTTTTCTGAATTTATGAATCTGAATGAGTAGCCGTATGAATCAAACATATTTCGAATTGTATGAGTTTGATGTCAACGTTGTACTCGTACTCATTGCAACTTGTACTTATAAATCAATGTTGTACTGAGTACGAATGAATCAGAGTAGTTGGATATCAATACTGTTGACTCACTCATACTCAAAATTTAATGAGTACTTATGAGTAGCGAAAAAGCGATTCATTGCTGATCTCTGATATAGACTTTAAAACTTTTTGGGGGACCAATTAAACGTTCAAAATCAGGATTAATAGGTCGTAGAGATTATTTAGCATTTGAAGAAAGTATTTTAAATTAATTAGAATAACCTGTGACCGCTATATTTTTACTTGCAACTGTTTAACAAATATTTTCTGTACTTAAAATTTCTTGTATCATAATCCTCAAATGATGTAAAGTTTAACGTTGCCATTCGCCCTTTTAGTTATGATTTCTAACTCTCTCTCTCTTTCTCTTTCTCTCTCCTATAAATTTGCTCATTTTACTGTGTGTTGTAAAAAACGTTCGTTTTAAACGAAAAATATATTGCCGTGTGCGTGTACTTATGGGTGTTGGTGTATTTTGTTGCTTTTTTGCCATTTCCTGTTCCCAGCTTTGTTTTAGTAGGGAAGAGTAAAGGCAAGGTTTACTTTTCTCTTTTATTTGCCATAAAATTTGTTTCTATTCCAATAAGCAACACGGACTGCTTGACTGTAATGGAATATCCTGGAATTGTTGTGGTTGATACTTCTTGTTGTTTTACTATACTTATTTTTTTTTTTATATGGAAATCATAAAAGTTGTCATTTCGTTCGTTAGTCAGTGGGTTGGCTCATATAAATTAGAAGTTGAAAGTGAAATAAAATGAAAAATTTATGAAAAAGTTTTATTAGAATAAAAATATTACGATTTCATGTGAATTCAATTCGTAAAATGTAAATAATTTTTGGAATTTTTTTCTATTACTTTCCGTAGAACATTTCATGTATTTTTCCGATACAATATGACTATCACTAGTTATGCCTTCAGGCCAGAACTCCTCAAGAATAGAGAAGTTTAAAAGCTATGGTCATCTCACCGTAGTTGTCACCTGACCATTCTTTAATCTGCAGAGAGACAATTGATTTCAATTATACTTTTCCCATTCGCAATTAGGAAGATGGGGTAAGCAAGCCATTTGCTTAGAGATCAGACAGCTTCAGTCCAGGCTTTAATATGCAGAGAGGCAAAGCCCATCTTAGAAACCTCATAGTAGTTTTAAGGGGACAATACTCCCTGGGAACACTTGCCTTGGAGACTTGCTTACAATGACTTCTGCAAAATGATGGGAAAGGAAATCACAGAACATCTCCTCTGTCTTGAATATTTTATACGAATGGCTCTAGCGAATGGTAGCTGGGTTAAAATCCATGCCTTCATAAATATATCAGGTTGTTTAGGGAATGCTACCGAGGAGGAGTTATTGTTGAATTAAATAGATATTGTTACCAAAATGAAGAAATCTAGATACTGGTGTTTTACTTTGACATCGCTTAACATTAAAATTATAAACAAAAGCTACAAAAACAAAACAATGCAGTAAACAAACCTGTTTACAAATTATCGTACTGCTTAATACATATAACAACAAACAGCAGCATAGAAAAAGAATGGTAAACAAGTCAACAAAAATCCACAAACAACACTACAAGAATAAATGTAAACAACAATGTTTACATTTATAGAGATTTGCCTTCAAGAACATTCATTAGACTGTTTACTTTGCAATATAAGAACAAGGCAAGGCAAAGCAAGCGAGTCAGTTAGTGAAGTCAGTTCAGTCAGTATTGTGTGAAGACGCGGTATGTTGGAAGAGAGTAATCGTGGTTTGAAGATTTCCGTTACAAAGATCTGTTGAATAATTGCCTAATAATTGTTATTGTTTATGCAAAGGGTATAAACAGAGGAATAACAAAGAAAAGCAATTGTTGTTTACATCAAGTTGTGAACAGTGGCACACAAAATTGTGCGAATAATAAAGAATTTTAATTAAAACTTAACACAAATTTATTTTTATTTCATTTGCAATCTACGAGCTCATATTTTAAAGGTATTTAAAGGGTAAAAACGTAACAATATTTTCGTCGGGACCGTATTGAATACAAGCAAACTATGCTATTGCTATTCGGTTAACAATTTTATATAACCTAACCTACTATAGTGAACTCGCGAAAACGTGAACACTCGAAAGTGTGAACGTCTCAGAAACATGAACAAACTTATTTTTCCACAGAGTATTCTAAAACGTGAACAAAATTTGAAAGCTCTTAAACGCGAACACTTTTTTATTTGTTGGTTTTTTTATCTGGTTTTCACTGTTCAACTGCATTGGGTACTCACAAACTTAATTTACTGGTAATTGGAAAATATAAAAATCTACGAAGTTTCAAAAACTTTACTTGTCCAGTGAATTACAAATTATCCAAGTCAGCATGTATGAGATGTAAAATTTTTTATGATTGGTTTCATCAATGTTTTGTTAAAGAGGTAGATTTCAACTGACATATTTAAAACTGTAATATTTGTTATAATTTTTGGCTTTAGGTTACTGAGTTCTTGACTAAAAAGGGGCTACCGGTAAAGGCCCTTCTGTTAATAGATAATGCCCCTTCACATCCGGCTAAATCCCAATTGATTTCTGGTGACGGATTCATTTGTGCAATGTTTTTGCCACCCAACGTCACATGGTTAATTCAACCAGATGGTAGTGGCTGGAAAACAAGCAGAATTGTTAGATTCTATGAAGATGTTAATTATAAAAGATGCATTTAATTTTTTTAATATTTTTCTGGGCTTCAGATTTGACTAGAATTTCGCAACAAACAATTAAACAATTAGAAAAGTATTTTAATTTTAGTTTCGGACAAATATTACCCCGATGATAATATTTCCTTAAGTGTTTTAAGAGAGAGGATACCTCCTTCGAAAAAAAGACAGAAGTAGGAAGTATTTATTATTCAGGATGATACCGACGATGATGGCGATTCGTTTATATTCCAGCCAGAAATTACAGTTAAACCCAAGGAAGGTGTAGAAGCTTTTGATAAGGCTTTAATATGGGCTGACAAAGGCTTTAATATGGTAGACCAAAGTGACATTAGAGTGCTGAGAAACCTTAAAGAAAACGCTCTGTTAAAGACGGCAAAACAAAAAACTTCCCCAAAAAAATGACTGATTTTTTCCTTTAAACTTTATTTAACTTAATTATCCAACGGAAGAAATGTTCCTATTACTTTAAATTTATTTTTTGTTGTTTTTGTTAATTAACATGAATTTTTTGTATCCCTTATATTATTATTTTGTTTGGTATTTATCGAATGCAAAGTGTACGAGTATGTATATTTCATTTAAATTTTTATTATTAACAATTAATTTAAAATAGTGTTTAGCATATTTACTTATTAAAATATCATTTTTCATATTAAATAGGTAAATTTTTTGTTTTAAATTTGGGTACTCGATAACGTGAACAAACTCGAAAATGTGTAAAAATTAGTTCACGTTATCGCGAGTTCATGGTACCTTATTCATGTCACATATCACGAATCTCTTTATATACTGAAAAAAAAATTACACTTATTATATTAAAAATGATTTTTGCTTCGGCATACGTAAACCTTTAAAGAAGTTTAAAAATTGTGCTTAAAATCTACTTGCAAAGCATATTTTCAGTTTTATACGTAAGCTTATGGCAATAAATTAAGTTTTTACAACGTTATAGGAATCATAAAAAATTCTAATAAATTCAACTAGAAAAGATAAATCAAAAACACAAAAAAGAAATGAAAAAAAATGAAAAAAAAAACAAAAAAAACTTAAACCGATGCGAAGTATAAACGTTCCATTTCACTTTCACTTCAGCGGCGGCAGTACGTTTGTGTGTCCACACAATATCTTTATAATACAGTAGAGTAGCTTTACTGTCAATGTCAACTTTTTTACTTCCATTTCTCTGATTAAAAGTATTCGAATAAACGAATACGAATACGAAAACGAAAAGGGAAATATGGTGTCATAAATTTTATTAACGCAGATAAAAATGCCATAAAAAATTCTAATTTTTCTTGTTGTTGCAGAGGAACATTTAAATATTCTCGCCGGGGCATATTGTTGCGAGACAAAAACCAAAAGAATGTGTAGATGGCAGCAAAAGGGTGATGATACTCCAGGAAAATATTCGTCCAGGAAATGTTTGACAAATAAAATTTCCACAGAGTCTACGGAGACAGCGATCGAAAGCGCAAGCAATTAATGACTCTCCGAAGAGTAAAATGGCGCCCCTTTACAGAATCCAGCTATCGCTCCATGTCGCAACAGTGTATCACATACATGAGATGTTTAAGCTGTGTATTGAGCCACGGTATTGCTTCTTATAAGTCAACACACTAACCACTAGACTACGGCGATTTGATGATAGTCCAGGATCATATTCGTTGAAATGATTGTCAAATAAAATTTCACCAGAATCACAAACTGACAAGCAACTCTGGACTCTCCGAAGAGTAAAATGGCGCCCTTTTACAGAATCCATCTATCGCCCTATGTCGCAGTAGTATATGTGAACCAGGAGACCAATAACCCTGCAGCTTTGTATCAGATCCTTGTGTTACCTTGGACTAGATAAGACACGTTGTAACACTTATTCGAGGAAATTAGTAGGAACAGAAGACAACCTTACATCAGCTTTAATTACTCAACTGTCCCTGCCATCCACGTAGGCTACAATATGTCACATGTCCAAAATTATTCCTACACTCCAAATAATAAGTGGGTAAGTCTATCAAAAGTTTCTTTTTCAATTCAAAAAATCAAGATTATAAAACCAAAACGCCGCCTTAGTCTAGTAGGTCAAGAGCACGTGGCTAAAACCACAACTCAGATATCCAGAACAAAACGAAATATTAGGAAAAAATTATTTTCTTCGATGACTTCCTCTCAGCTGTCTTCTTCTTGCGATATTGTTGAGAATTGCCATGAAAATTGCTTACCTTTGGTAGGAATTATGGCCTTCAAACGGCCGGCAAAGCCATCACAGGCTGCACGAAAGTGGCCCTGCGGTATTTTGGCCCATTCCCTGCGAAGCGCCGTCTTGAGATGACCGACACTTTGGTATTTTTTTTAGTGAGAACCTTACTCTCCAAAATGCCCAAGGCGCAAAAGTCCAACGGATTGAGATCCGGAGATTTTGGTGACCATTGTGCGGTAGAAATGAAGCGAGGAACCCCCTTTTTAAGCCATTCTTGGTTGACGCGTGCTGAGTGCGGTGGTGCTGAGTCCTGTTGGAATGTCCATGGTCTGCGGCCGAAATGTTTGTCTGCCCAGGGCTTCAATACTGGCTTTAAGACATTTTCCCGATAATATTCGGCATTTATTTTGACCCCACGGTCGATGAATACGAGCGGTGAGCGACTATCAGCCGTTACGGCGGCCCACACCATTACCATCGGCGGCGCTTGAGTTCTGGTGGCCAATCGCAGGTGTAAATTTTCAGCTGACCTCTTTGGCAAGTAAACCCGATCATTTTGTTTGTTCACAAACTGCTCAATTTGGAATGGCTTCTCATCGGAGAAAACCAAATTCGGTAACTGGCCACTTTCGTGCAAGCAAAGTAACTCCTTGGCTCTTTCCAGTCTAACTTTTTTTTGTCTATCTGTGAGCTCTTGTACTTTTTGGAACTTCAATGGCTTTAGTCGAAGCTCATTTTTCAATATGTGTTGCATCCGTTCGCGCGATATGTTCAGCTCCCGAGCAATTTTCTACCACTGCGGCGTGGATTTCTATCAAATCTGGCCTTCACTATTCGGATCATTTCTGGTGTTGTTACCGTTTTTTTTTTTGCCCACTTTTTGGACGCGATGCAACACTGCCAGTATCACGGTGACGAGCAATGGTACAAGAAACAAAAGATTTATTCACATTTAAATGCTGGAAGGCTCTAACGATAGCCACCTGTGGTTTTCCAGCCAAATATAAAGGAATCACACTATCACGATTGAATTCCTCCATCACGAATAACTTTTTTTCTGCTTGTAAATAATAAAATGAACTGTCACTGGAATAAATCTGTCAGCTGTCAGACGAGCGGTTTACAAATGATAACAAAGTGAAGTTGGTTGCAATACATATCAGCCACCCTGTATGTGGGCGTAGTTCAACAAGCAGCAGCAACTTTAAAGCCTCAGAAAGACACATCTTTAGAATGGGAAAGATTTGTTAGAATATTAAAACTCCTGTTTACTAAATTTAGAATAAGTTAGGTAGCGTATCCTCCTTGAAGTGTAAAGCTCTCCAGAGGGCCAGAGGTTAGGCTCTTTGTGATATCACAACCCAGTCATAGTACATTGCCTTCAGTAAACCATTCCAATTGCAATAGAAATTTTTTTCTGCATTAATTTTTATTGATGCAGAAAATGCCGTAGTCTAGTAGGTAGTGTGTTGGCGTATTAGACGTAACGCACGTCACGGTTCAAATCTCAGGTCAGACATCGAAATGCAAAAATATTTCTTTGGCGATTTCCTCTCAGCAGATTTCTGGCAAGAACTCTGAGAGTAAAATAAAATTGCGGCAGCAATTATTCGGGCCTGTCTTCTAATAGGAATGGCTTTTTAATAGGGATAGGGATTGCCTTCTCTGTGAGTATCAGCATTACTAAGGCGATCACGACACTTGTGACCTACAATATGTTCGGTGAACAATCTTTCACTGTACCTGCCAGCCGTGACTATCTTCATCAGCAATAGGATCTACCTTGGAATGATGTGGAATTTTTGCTGACATATCCACAAGCATTTATTATCCAGAACAGACGTCGAGGGTCTTATTCTGTCTGCTTAAGTAAATTAAGAGAGTTTCATAGGCAAAATCCTATAAATCCTATCAAGTATTGTGCCGCTTTCAAATATGGCCATAACTTTCGCCGAGAAAACTCTGCAGTGGTCAGGAAGCCTGTCTAATGTAAGAACTCTTTATATATTTCCACCCAGTCTCTACTGTCCAGCATTTCAAAGCAATTGGTATATACTTCAAGGGCGGCAATTCTCCGGATCGTTAGATCGGAGAGCCGTAGGTCAAATTCGAAACACAAACAATAGTCAAGCAACCGTGCAGTCTACCTGTATGCCTTTGGTTTTCCAATATTGTAGCACGTCAATAGCTTAGGTTGGGTTAGTTTTTAACTGCATTAAGCCGTAGTGTCTTGATTTAGCTCAGACAAAAGCCAAGTGTGTATAGAAAATAAGCTCCAGTGTTAGGTTAGGTTAGAGGACATGTACTTGTCAATTAAGACAAGTGCAGTACCCGGAGGTCGAATTGACCCATTGTACAACAACCCAGTTTCTCACACCATTTCTGTTGTGTGTGTTAATTTTATACATGAGTGGTGGGGACTTACAGTTTAAAGTCGACTCCGAACAACAGATTTTTGAGAAACTTTTCATGGCAATTTTTATTTACTCTCAGAATTTTTGCCAGAAATCTGCTGAGAGGAAGTCGCCGCAGAAATACTTTTGTCTTGATGTCTGGCCTGGGGCTCGAACCGTGGCTTTTACGTCTAATAAGCCAACACACTACCTACTAGACTACGACGACTTCTGAAACAGGGAATACTGCCTGCGTACTTTGTCCATCAGTCTACAGTGTCCTTGGTATTTGCACCACCACCGGTATATATCCAACAGTTTCAGACCTTATGGTGAGAGAACTTAATGATAGAAATTGCTTGGCTAAGAGCATGCTCTGCTACACATACACGGGGTGTGGCAAATATGGAATGTTAAACCACAAATTCGCTTTAAATTTTCTACAAGAGACATTCAACATCCGAGTGTGTATGGATGTGTATGGAAAACTACAGTTACATATTCCAATACTTTCCTTCCACTTCTTTCTTCCTTTTTTCCCCTTGAAAAAGAAAAAATTTTCCATTTTAAAAGTGTGACTCAAGCAAACGAGTAAAACTACCAGGCTATAATGCTTATTCACTACTACTGTTTAAACATTAGAAAAAAGAAACGAGTTTAAATAGGCAGCCTTCGTTTGAAAATCTGGTATTAAATCTGATTTAAGGAGCGACATTAAGTTCATAAACTTGATACTTCCAATGATATGCTGCTGCTGCTACTGCTACTACTACTGCTACTGCTGCTGCTACTGTAATGTGATGGTACTTTAAACCACACACAATCTTTATTTCAAAAATAAGTAATACGAAGCAATATAATCCTGTGAACGAGGAGTTGCCAACAACAAAACATTCAAGAGGATTTCAAATGTAATAAAAAAAAATCGATACACACACCCAAGCACTCAAATTCATTCAACTTGGATTTTAAGTGCATGCAACAGGATAAGGAAATGATATCTACTTATACTGCAATAAATATATAACAGTTATAGTGTTACTTACACACACTTACAAATGTTGATATCCTTGCCAGGCTTACGTTTAAATCGTTAAAGAAGAGAATCCCATTTAAACAAACAAAACAAATGAACTTCAAACTGGCAAACACCACACCACACTCATTCAAAACTAAAAAATACTTGGGACATTAACTTTTTATTTCTCTTTTTGTGTCTCTTTTTGTTGTATATTTTTACAGTTATTTTTATACTCTGAATGTGTGTGTGAGTGTATGTATGTTTTGTTTCTGTGTTGTAAAACTATTCTAAATTCCCTGAATGGTCATCAAGTATAATAAAGTCGTTTAGATGCTCAAACTGGTAAACTTAACTCGAGTACAACTCGATACAAAACAACTCTTTGGTAACAAAATTTATTAAGTTGGCCAACAAAGAAAAGAGAAAAAATTCCTGAAAGTTTTTTTAAAATGTTTTGAAGGTCGATAACAACTTTAATCGCCTAATGCCACATTGCAAAGAAAAGTAAATAAAGGGTCCGCCAAATAATATTTTTTTTTTTGAAAATGCTTTTAAAAAGAAAAACTACTGAATATTTTCTCAAATTTCTTTTTTTATTTGAAGGTACAATCCTTCCGTTTAATAAATGGAAAATAATTTCCATCAAATTGCTGCCTCGGCTGGCCATGCAGTAGCCTACACGATCGGTTAAATTTTTAAGCACATCATCGATTGTGTGCAGCTGTATTTCACCAATGCCTTCACGAATATTGTCCTTTAAAGCGTCAATTGTCTCTGGATTGTCGGCGTAATATTTATCTTTGACGTTACGCCCACAAATAAAAGTCCAACGGTGTTAAATCCCAGCTCCGAGGTGGCCAAACGACATCAGCTCTGCGGCTGATAATGCGATCTTCAAAAACAGGGCGCAAAACATCGAGTGTAGCTTCGGCAGTGTGGCATATAGCGCCGTCGTGTTGAAACCAAATGTTGCCAATATCCTCCTCTTCAATTTTTGTGAACAAAAATTCGTTCAACATGGCCCGATAACGATCGCCATTGACTGTAACGGCCACTCCTTGCTCATTTTCGAAGAAAAATGGCCCAATTATGCCTCCGGACCAAAATCCGCACCAAACAGTGACTCGTTTTGGGTGCGTCGGCTTTTCAATGTATGCGTGCGGGTTTCCTGTGCCCCAAATGGGACAATTTTGCTTCTTTACATACCCGCCAAGATCAAAATGAGCTTCATCTGAAAAGATGATTTTTTTTTTTGCCAAAATCGGCATCTTCTGGTGTAGGCTACTGCATGGCCAGCCGAGGCAGCCATTTGAATGAAATTATTTTCCATTATTAACCGGAAGGATTGTACTTTCAAATAAAAAGAGAAATTTGAGAAAATATTCAGTAGTTTTTTTTAAAAGCATTTTCAGAAAGAAAAAAAAGTTATTTGCAGGAGCCTTTACAAGGCAACAGTTGCTCTTTAAATGGTGATGAAAGTTTCTTGGCTTGTTAGCTAAGACAGCCTAAGTATCTTAGTATTCTGTATCTACTTTTCTAGAGCTTTCCAATGATTTTTAGGGGAATTTTCTCTATTTTCATTGGTATTTGTCAGATTTTTCTAGCTGCAGAGTTCGTTTTTATTCGGTACTTCGTGTGGCCACACAAAGTTTCCATGTTTCGGCACACGGGCTTTGATAACAGCGTTGCATAGTGATAAATTTGTCTTTCGATAGAGGGCTTCGTTTAGGCTATTTAAAGAAAAATTGCATCTATGTGCCAGCATTGTAATTTTTATTTCTATAATGACATCATTCTGGCAATAAATCGGATGTCAACAAATAGATCCACGATCCCAACACAGAGTCAATGACCGTAAAAACTGGAAAACCAACGCTGTTAACTTTGAATCGATTTTCAAGCGCACCGGCGTTTCAAAGCTTAAAAAAGGTAGAACAGAGGGGGAAGTAATGAGCCTAGATGTAGAAAATCAATGTCAATTTGATGTGTATTTGAAAATTCAAAAATTCATGCCACAGAAATACTTGCAAGGAGACTTGATGTTGAGATAGTCAAACGGCTTTTGAAACCCATTCAATTGGCGAAAATTTCTTAAGAGACACACACCATGCGAGCGTCTACGCTTTCTCAACACGGTAGAAAACTTGACAGTGTTCCTGGGCCATGTTATGTTTGAGTAATGTCAACTCAAACCTCTCAAGGACTGAACTGTATTCTGTGGCATCACTTGAACAAAATTTGTGGCACTGAGAACAATTTTTGTTGATTTTGTGAAAGCGAAACTAAGATTTCAGAGGATATTGTTTTTGATTCTTCGGCACACGGCAGAGTTTTCACCACAACTTAAGAGGTTTAAGCTTGTAAAGTCTCCGATAGTTTTTAAGTTCCTTGAAGGCCTTGGATTAGGTGGTCGTAGTACTTTCTGACTTGGAGTAATTAATAATAATAATACTCCAATACTATTTATAGACGGTACTGTCTCTCCCTTGTGTCGTCTATTCGCCAGCTTTGTTGGTGTTTACGCAAGTATTATTGTGCTGATAATGCGGACTTTCTCCTGAACTAACAATTAAACTTGTTGTGAAGCGTGATGTCACAGAATGCATGACATTGCAGAGAGGAATAACGACACTAGTCATCATCAGTTAAAGCGATCTGCCTTCCTACCATACAACAGGATGATTAAGTCAAACATAACAAATCCAAGCATCTTCCATTATAAGGCACACTGCCACGCTCTTCAATACAAGGGAAATTCAGCTGAATTAATCTGTACCGTTAGACTTCCACACCAGAACAGATAAGACTGCTTGTCAGCAAGTTGAAGGCAGTAATTATTGCGAGCACTGCATTACTACCGTTATTCAAAATTATGCTCTGTCATGCAGTAACAGTCGGGGCAACACTTTTGGTAGACTATTCCGCTGATAGGGTGTTTTTTATAGAGGTATAGAACTTTAGGTTGGCATTACTTTTCAAGATGGCGACCGATTTAACAGCTGTCAAGTGATTTATTCTCAGTTTGGTTTGGCAATTCATCATGAATAGACTCACGCCTGAACAACGCTTACAAATAGTGCAATTTTATTTCGAAAATAATGGTTCTGTGCGGCAAACGTATCGCGCACTACGTCTATTTTATCGTCGACAAAATCGTCCATCAGAGCAGTTAATTCGATTAACCATGGAACGTTTTCGCACCACGTTTACTCTTATTGATAACTCGCATCCCCAGAGACGCTGTACGGTGCGTACAGAAGAAGCTATTGCTGCTGTAGAGCGTAGCATTGAGGAAGACCCGAATGAGTCCATCCGCCATCGAGCACAGGAATTGGATCTGTGTCCATCCACTTTATGGAAGATTTTGCGGAAGGATCTTGGTTTGCGTGCTTACAAAATCCAACTCGTGCAAGATTTGAAGCCAAACAATCATCAAGTAAGGCGTAGATTCGTCGAATGGGCCCAAAACGAGATTACCGTTGTTCCCGATTTTCATAAGCGAATTTTGTTTAGCGATGAAGCGCACTTCTGGTTGAATGGCTACGTCAACAAACAACACTGCCGCATTTGGAGTGAAGGTAATCCTCAAGTGTATGTGGAAACACCGTTACATCCAGAAAAACTGACTGTTTGGTGCGCTTTATGGGCTGGTGGACGAACGTTAGTCATTGTTACAGTCATTGGTGATCGGTATAGAGCCATGATTACTAACGTTTTCATTCCTGAATTGAATAACCATGATGTCCAGGAGATGTGGTTTCAACAAGGCGGCGCAACATGTCACACAGCTCGTGCCACAATAGATTTATTGAAAGACACGTTTGGTGACCGCCTAATTTCACGTTTTGGACCTGTGAATTGGCCTCCAAGATCTTGTGATTTAACACCGCTAGACTACTTTCTGTGGGGCTATGTAAAGTCATTGGTCTATGCGGTAAAGCCACAAACGCTTGACCATTTGGAAGACAACATTTGCCGTATTATTGCCGATATACGGCCACAAATGTTGGAAAAAGTCATCGAAAATTGAACGTCCAGATTGGACTACATCCGCGCTAGCCGTGGCGGTCATATGCCAGAAATCATATTTAAAATGTAATGCCACAAGATTATCTTTCGGATAAATAACATTCATGTCAATCGAATAATCCATCGTTGTTTTATTGCAACTTAAAGTTCTATACCTCTATAAAAAAAACACCCTTTATTTAATATTCCTTTGATTCATTTAGTACTCATTTCGCTTCCTTTTTTTTTTTTTTTTTTTTTTTTTTTTTATTAAAAAATGGTAACCCTATAATTCTAGTACACACGAGAAACTTGATTAATCAATCAATAAAAATAAACAAATCTTCTGTCTTGAATATTTAGGTTGCCATTTGCCATAAAGTAGTCACCGTAGTCTAGTAGGCAGTGTGTTGACTTATTACACGTAAGGCCCCTGTTCAAATCCCAGGTCAAACATCGCCACCAAAACGAAATATGAAAAAAATATTTCCTCAGAGATTTCCCCTCAGAGCATATTTCTGGCAAAAACTCTGAATGAAAATAAAATTGCCATGAAAAGTTTCTTAAAAAATTTGTCATTCGGAGTCGACTTTAAACTGTAGGTCCCGCCACTCATGTATAAAATTAAGGCACACAACACAAGTGATGTAAGAAGCTACGTTCTAATCCTGACTGAAGGGTTGTAATGACCAATTATAGTATAGAACGTGCCATTCTCAAGATATAAAGCCCTCTGTGATCATATAATGGTTCGTTGTGTTGAAGGAAGTGGTGACTAAACTTTCTGATTGATTCTCCCTATTTCTTAAAGGGTGCCGGACTATTATAAGGCTCTAGTTGGATCTCTTTCGTTTTCATTGTCTAAAAAAGTTCTGCAAGTTAAATCTGGCAAGTCTTTTAAGATCGCAACAGGAGGAACATGATGGTTGCGAAGGTTGGAACAGTGGCTGCAACTGTATGAAAATCATTTCAGGTTTTGTTGTCTCCAGTAAAATTTGAAATCTCCTCTGTTGTATGATTGAGAATCTTGTAATAAAACTGCATTCAATTTGCATTCACTGCTGCAGCGATTATTAACTGGCATGTTGGGAAGAATATTTTCGAATAAAGGTTCCAATGAAGGTTTTTGACAAAGAATGGTTTCACCAAACTACAACAACATTTTAAAAGAAAATTGAAACTAAACCAGTCAGGGGAAGCCTCCTACCCCAAGTATTAATGTAGCATGAGATGAGACATAACTGCCTGCAACTAGCAAAGCTTATTAGACTTAAGGTTAAGCATTACTTGAAGGACTCTCAATATGAAATTGAGATGAAACTGTAACCAAAGCGAATTTATTCACCTACAAAAGCCATACACTTTAAATCCACTTTAAACCATTCATAAGCGAAAACATCGTGCTAAACTTAATAGCCTCAGTAAACTTTGTATCCGTAATCTTCTTTCTTTCGTAGTCGTAGTTTTTTTTTCTGAAGAGAGGATAACAAGTCTCGTTTATGAAATATTCAATAAAAGTTTTGCTGTTCTTATCCTCTACTCGTTGTTAGCTGGATTTAATTTCTGTTCGTTTTTGTTTTTTTTTTGTTTTTTTTTTTGCAACTTTAAGTGGCTGGAAGAGATAACAACAGAAGCAACTCAGCAGCATCAAAATAAATACGCAAAAAAGATGAGCAGGAAGATAAAAATGATGAATGAAAAAAGTTCATCTGTTTCCTTCATTATAGAAAAACAAATTCAAGGAACATTTAAAAATTCTTAAAACAAGTTTTGTTTGCTTATCTGTTTTTTTATTTTCTTTCAACAAGTAGTGCAACAAGTAAAGGAGAGAGTATGGCATGCTGCAGCACAGAGGCTAAGGGATTGAATTCAATTACTGTTTAAAACGGCAACATTTTCTGCTTCTAAAGTGAAATAAAATAAATTCGTATTATTTTCGATAGTTTTATGGCTCTAAATCCAGCTTTCATTTGCGGGTATACAAAAATTTTTAACATCACTGCGGATTAACTGACTGGAAGGATAGTAAAGGCAACAATAAAAGCATATTGACAAAGATATTAGTGACCCTACTTGTAGGTCCCCATCACTCAGGGTTAAAATTAACACTTACAACATGGGTGATGTAAGAAGCTAGGTTCTAATCCTGACTACAGGGTTGCAATTGACAAATTGATTAAGTTAAGTACGTAAGAATGCAGGGAAAAACTCGTTTCTCTTATTATTCGCTAAGAAATAGCCAAAAGTGATTAGGTTAGGTTAGGCGTCTTCACACAAGACCCACTGAACTTCACTAACTCCGGTCGCCTGCTTTGCCTTGCCTTTTATATGTCAAAGTAAACAGGCTGATGAATGTTCTTGAAGGCGAACGTTTATGAATTCATACATACATACTGACATACATAATTGGTCATTACAACCCTTTAGTCAGGATTACCACCTAGTTTCTCACACCACTTATGTTGTGTGTGTTAAATTTATACAAGAGTGGCGGGACCTACAGTTTAAAGTCGACTCCGAACGACAGATTTTTGAGAAACTTTTCATGGCAATTTTATTTTCATTCAGAGTTTTTGTCAGAAATCAGCTGAGAGGAAGTCGCCGAAGAAATATTTTTTGTCTTCTTGTTTTGATGTCTGGCCTGGGGCTCGAACCTTGGCTTTTCGTCTAATAAGCCAACACTCTTCCTACTGGACCACGGCGACTTCTTCAATAAGTCGATAATTTCTCGTTAGTTTATGGTGACCGCATTATCATTGTTGGTTGCGTTTCCAATTTGAAGTTCTACTGACGTTGCAATAAACAGAAGAGAACCTGATTAACAATCATTCCAAAACTTCAATTTGTAAAAATCAATCAAATGGATGTTTGCCACTGGAGAATATTAAGTCAGTAAAGATGGGGTGGTTACCGCGGTGTGATAGTTAAAGGTTTTCTCAAAAAAAATGAGAAAATTTTCATGTTGCTTTTCGCCTGCTTTGCCTTGCCTTTTATATGGCAAAGTAAACAGTCTAATGAATGTTCTTGAAGGTAAAAGGTCATGACTTCTCTATAAATGTAAACATCGTTGTTTGCGTTTATTATTGTAGTGTTGTTGGTGTATTTTTGTTTACTTGGTTACCATTTTTTTATGCCGGTGTTTGTTGTTATATTAAGCAGCACGATAATTTGTAAACAGGTTTGTTTACTGCATTGTTTTGTTTTTGTAGCTTTTGCTTATAATTTTAATGTTAAGCGATGTTAATGCAAAACACTAGTATCTAATTTTTTCATTATCATAACAATATGATAATGCAGTGCATCATTGTAGTCATTTTGTGCCTGTATAACCTTGCGTCATTGCTATTCTTCCATGAAAAGGAATTTCCTTAATTACAACCACTTGACGACACTGTCAATAATGAAATTTTAATTTATGCCGCACACATGTCATATGGAAATATGCAAACAACACACAACACAACATCAGACTAGAAAAGAACAATGAATGATGCATGTAGGCATGCATGCATTAAGAGAACAACAGAGAAACACTCTTTAAACGAGTGACTTTTATTAATTGTTTGTGAAATTCAAAATTTAATTCGTTTTTAACAATTCATGTTCTCTTCATGTTTGAATTTGAATTTGAATGAACGAACGAACAATAGAACTTTAACTTGCATTTCATTTTTTGTTCAGTCATTCATCCAGTCATTCATCCAGTCTTTCATTCAATCATTGCATCATTGATGATGATGACAAGCGATTAAACTAATTTGCATCTCTCTTTCACATTTCCATTCTCTGTTTATGTCTGTCTGTCTATCTTTATGTCTTCTTTCTCTTGTATGATGTGAAATGACTTTCAAAAAACAAGTTCAATTCAACACTCGATGTTGCTATCTATGCTATAAACAAGAGAATGAGGAAAATTTTTCTAAAACATGCTTTTAGTTTGAAACTTAATACGAAGTGATATTAAATTCTAACTCCCTGTCATTTTTCTATACACCCTTCCACCCACTCCACTACTTACTCCTCCTTTTTATCATTTTTCTATAGAGCCTGCAAGCAAAAACTGTCGAATGATTGACAGCTTCAAACAAGTTCAGAAAATGATGGAAAATTGCACAGAAATTGTGTTGAGCTTTCAATAGCTCTACGCTCACACAATTCTATGTGATTGTGTGTTAGTGTGCAATTGTTAGATTTGACGGGGTGTCTTAAAAGTATGGGCACAGGTTAGATAACAAAAAAGTTTTAAAAGCAAATTTATTCTTTAAAAATGCTTGACATTAGAGAGAAGAAGAAGAGAACATAATTTATTTGTCCGCCCTAAAGATAAAAGATAGAGCAAACTGTGCTATTTTTTCGGCCTGCGTTTCTTTGTTTGACATCCCATGGTCGAGCTTTAAATGGTTTTATTAACGAAAATAGCCTATTGGTTCTGTCAATTCGTATCTGTGGCTGTCAGGTGTAGTAAAGGGTCCGACAAATAACTATCAATAACATCAGCTCTGCGGCTGATAATGCGATCTTCAAAAACAGAGCGCAAAACATCGAGTGTAGCTTCGGCTGTCTGGCACGTAGCGCCGTCCTATTGGAACCAAATGTTGCCAATATCCTCCTCTTCAATTTTTGTGAACAAAAATTCGTTCAACAAGGCCCGATAACGATGGCCATTGACTGTAACGGCGACTCCTTGCTCATTTTCGAAGAAAAATGGCCCAATTATGCCTCTGGACCAAAATCCGCACCAAACAGTGACTCGTTTTGGGTGCGTGGGCTTTTCAATGAATGCGTGCGGATTTCTGTGCCCCAAATGCGACAAACTTGCTTGTTTACATACCCGCCACGATCAAAATGAGCTTCGTCTGAAAAGATGTTTTTTTTTTTACCAAAATCGGCATCTTCTGTAAGTCGATCGCAGGCCCACTTAGTGAAGCGAAAACGCGTATACACAACCATATTCGTTCAGCGGAAGGATAACACTAATTATCTGTCAAATCAGACATGAGCTAAGTGTTACCATTCACGAAATAGGCACTAGTTGAAAAAAAAAAAAAACGTTAAATGCCGGACCCGATAGATCGGCCTTATTGCCACCATTCTGGAAAAAGTGCACACTTGGCTATCACTACAGCATATGACATCCTCCTACACTTACTTTTTATTTTACCGCTTTCAGTTTTGAGCGCCGAAATGCTGAAATCACCGGGTTCCTAAAAGCAATCATGAATTATTTTACGACATATTTGATGTAATTGGGCATAGAGCCAGCAGTCCTCAAACTGACCAATGCTAAGTACACAAAAATAGTGGTAGGGAAGAATGGAGGAATTGCAATTGATTTCTACGAGTAGGGATACTGTAGTCTTTACAATAGAATCTGTTGAAGGATCAGAGTTCTGTTGCTGTCAGGACCCTGATATCCCCTTGTAGCAATTTGGCATGAATTCTCCGGTGGAATGAATAGATGAGGCTTCTCAATAGTGTATTTAGCGACTTTTGAATTAAAACCTCTGGATACTCGGATATCGTTGGTAATGAAGTAGTTGATGATGAATTTGCTTAGTGGGCCTTAATGGATGTGGAATGAAATCACCTTTCATGAGTTGCGGGACCTGCAGTTTAAAGTCGATTCCGAAGGCCAGATTTTTGAGAAACTTTGCTTAGCATTTTTATTTACTTTCAGAGTTTTTGTCAGAAATTTTCTGAGAGGAAGTCGCTGAAAAAATATTTTCTTATTTAATTTATTTTTTTTCTATTTGAGATGTTTAGACTACGGTCTCTCGCCAACACATTGCCTACTAGAGTAAGACGACTGCTACCTACTAAACCGTGTTTATAGCTCACGTTTTTTACTATTACTGACTGGGCAATTTTACTATTCTCTTTGTTTATTTTTTTGTATTTATTTTCGTTCTGGCAACTTCTAGAATCAATTGTTAATCTGTTTCTATCATTCATTGTGTAATTTCATCATTGTTTACTCCTATGGTCATAATTTCTTTGCTGTTTTGGTACAGCAATCGACTCGAATTCGCATGTTAGATGCAAGCAAGGGATGATGAATTTGTTTGGCAACTTCTAGAACTTAATGTTGATTTGTTGTTGTTACTATTTTCTTCTCCATCTTGTGTGATCTTTATTTGATCTTTATTTAATCCAATTATCTTTCTTCGATTGCTTTCAACTTCTTTTACTTCTTCTTGTTTTAGTTTTCTGGCATTAAATACTCAACTTTTGCTTAACCCTGTAAGTAGAGAGTCATGTGTGACGCATGATATCAATCATGCTAATGACGCCTATTCCGCGCTGTAATACAACCACAAAAGTGCATTCGATTTATTGTGGTTACTTTTCACATTCTCAACTTGTTTGCCGGATATTTATGAACTCAAATACGAGTGTGTGTGGCCTCAAACCACAATTTATCTGAAAACAGTTTCAATCATTTGAACGGGACAACTGGACTGACTGATTGCAATGAATGCTATTTTTTTGCTAATGACAACCAAAACAGTTCACATTGATAACCACGTGGCTTAAATTTGGCACAAAAAAAAAATTTGAATTGAAAACCTAAAAAAAATTTTATTTTTCTCTTGCAAAATAAATTTCAATTTGGTTTAATGGAGAGGCATTCATAACTCATAATTGGTTAGTGTTTTAAGCCATTTAGGATGATGGATGGTGTGATTGCATTTTAAATTTCATTTGAAGATTACCGGGAGATGATTTTATGGTTTTGATTGAGTATCATCGTGTCTTAATAGTTGAGTACCATCGTTTAATGCTTGCAATTATGAATTGAATTCAAAACCAACGTTTATCAGCAATCAAAAACGTCCTTGAAGGACTCTTCTCTGATTCTATGTAATACTGTTCTCTTTACTATTATTAGTACGTGTATGTATTGTTGTTGTTGTTGCTGCTATTGCTACTATATATTGTCCCTGCTAATATAGGCTGTGTTTATTGTTCTCGCTTAACATTCTCAAGTGGCATCCACTTGAACAAAATAAATGATTTATGCTCTCAAAACGTAGCATTAGAGTTGTTGTAATTTGTTGACTGACTTAGTGTTATCAGGTTTACCAGGCATTGCCGTGGAAGGCCTAACTCGAATACAAGGGTGTAGTAAAAGGAAATATATTCTGTGGATATTGAGGGCTTGAGCTCGTTTGATAATTTTTTTACTACGTATACGAGTAGAGAAGAGTGGAATCTTTCTTCCTGGAGTGCAAATAATAATGCTACTGAGTAGTAAATAGACTGCTGACTCCCTATATTGGTATTGTGTAGACTCCATTCAATACCTTCAAATTTACTACAGGCTATATTGTCTGGATTCAAATATTTCCTCCGTGTGGTTGATGATATGGTTTCTGTCATACTTGTGACCGACAATAAGTACTTTGTGCCAGAAACTTTGTTGTAACTCTTAATGCAAGTTGTTGCATGTTACCTTCACTTGACCCATAACCATGGGGTCAATCCAATGCATACGATTACAAAGCCAATGATTTTTTTTCGATGAATTATTTGCAATTCTTCAATGTGTGTCGTAATATAGTGAACTAAGGGACCTTAGCTTGCTACTAGGTAATGTCAGCCACACTCACTTGAAAAATGCTCCACCGATTACTTACAGACGTCATGTTTATTGGTCCTACAGCCGGGATTGTTGTTTCTAATGCCAGTATTATAGGCATATTTACCCAGAGTCTAGTGCCCAGTATAGATTGTCACAGTCTTGGAGATACATTTTCTCTTTGACGCAAAAATTTTTAGTTTTGCTATTATCAAGCTGCGGCCAGCCAAGTTTAGAAGAAGTGCTCGTTTGGCTATCACTGGAGCATATGACATCCGCCTTTTTATTTTACCGCTTTCAGTTTTGAACGCCGAAATGCTGAAATCACTGGGTTCCTGAAAGCAAACATGAATTATTTTACGACATATTTGATGTAATTGGGCATAGAGCCAGCAGTCCTCAAACTGGCCTATGCTAAGTACGCAAAAGCAGTCTGCCTTGGAGGGGAAGAATGGAGAAGCTGTAGGATTTCTACGAGTAGGGGTACTGCAGTCTTTACAAGAGAATCCGAAGATTACCAAAGGCATTTGCCGTATTGAAGAATCAGAGTTCTGTTGCTATCAGGACCCTGATATCTATCCCCTTGTAGCAATTCGGCTTGAATTCTCTGGTAGAAGGAATAGATGAAGGTCCTCAATAGTGTATCTAGCGACTTTTGAATTTGAACCTCTGGATACTCCGATATCGTTGGTAATGAAGCAGTTAATGATGAATTTGCTTAGTGGGCCTTAATGGATGTGGAATGGAATCCGTTTTCATAAGTGGCGGGACCTGCAGTTTAAAGTCGATTCCCAATGATAGATTTTTAAAAAACTTTTTCATGGCAATTTTTTTACTTTCAGGGATTTTGTCAGAAATCTGCAGAGATTAAGTCGCCGAAGAAACTTTTTTTCGTTCTATTTGAGATGTTTGAGGCATGGTCTCTCGTTTAATAAGACAACACATTACCTACTAGAGTAAGACGACTACTACCTACTAAACCATGTTTATAGCTCACGTTTCTTACTGCTACTGACTGGCAATGTTACCATTCCATCGCAACTGACCTATGCTAAGTACGCAAAAGTAGTCTTCCCTGGAAGAGAGGAATGGAGAAGCTGTGGGATTTCTACGATAGACTATCGATAGTTTTCTAGTGATAGACTTACTTAAGTTCAGGACGAAGGTCAATTACAAGCTAAAATCACATCCAGTTGCAGTTCCATTTCATTAGGTTTGGCGTATCATTACCTTACATTTCCTAGTACAGAGAACGCTTCGATCTTACTTACTTACTTAACTTTCATTGTTTCAGGATGACATGCTATTCGGGCGCTGTTTTGCGCATCAATAATATAGGACAGAACATCCTGTTCCATAAGGAAGAGGAGATTTTTTTTATTTAGTAAACTTCCATTAAGTTGCCGTAGTCCAGTAAGTAATATGTTGACTTATCAGACGTGAAGCCGGGGTTCAAACCTTAGCCCAGACACCTCGAACAAAGCGAAATTTGAAGGAAAAATATTTCATCGGCAACTTCCTCCTAGTGGACTTCGGACAAAAACTCTGAGAGTAAATAAAATTGTCAAGAAAAGTTTCTCAAAAATCTTGCGATATTAAATTGTAGGCCCCGCCACATACATACATAATTGGTCATTACAACCCTTCAGTAAGGATTACGACCTAGATTCTCACACCGCTTATGTTGTGTGTGTTAATTTTATACATGAGTGGCGGGACCTACAGTTTAAAGTCGACTCCGAACGACAAATTTTTTGAGAAAATTTCATGGCAATTTTATTTACTCTCCGAGTTTTTACCAGAAATCTGCTGAGAGGAAGTCGCCGAAGAAAATTTTTTGTATTTTGTTTTGATGTCTGGCCTGGCAGGCCAAACATAACTTGCATGCTATGAGAAGCTAGTTTGTTAACCAGAGTAAAGGGCTGTCATAACCAATTAAGTAAGTTAAGGAAGCTTAACTTCCATTGGACGACCACACCTTCAAGTAAACTCCTAAGATCTACTTCTCTCACTCAAATCTTCTATTAATTAGCTCCGCTCAAGTCTCCTTTTTGGTGAGAGCATGTACTATAAACGGCAGTATCGTATTCAAAGCACTTAGAGGGGGAGGGTGGAGGTGGCGTGTTAATTTTGATATTTTTCAATACATCTTCCATTCCCTTTGAGCGTATATGCGAGGGGCAAAATGGTAATGGATTATGGAAAAAACAAGCTTGTATCCGTCATGATTTAACTTTAGGATAATTTACTAATTTGCTATTTACTACACCTAATACCTGACTTGATATAAGAGAAGCACTTGCAAGTTCTTGTGCAAGTTGGTTGGCAATATTTTTCTTCTCAATGAGTTTGGCATTGTAAACTGATTTGAGTGCGTTTTTTTTCTCTTCTCAGAAATCTTCATTTCTTGTTGTCTTATTGTCCGTCTTCTTGTGAATTTAATTAATTTCCTCAAGTATAATTCAATTATTTAAAGCCATAAGATGGTATCACATAACCACAACCACTTGTAAATACAAATAAATCCTGTTGTACTCTTGTAAATGCTCAAATGCAGGAAAAGAAAAAATATTTAAAAATCATATCGATTGTAAGAATCCTATCATCGTTGGTTAAATGATATCCTCGTTCTGTAACTCTTGCAAGATATTGTGGTTTTTTGGTTTTTAAAATGGGATTTCCAAAGTAAATCAAACCTACCCTAGCCTACCTTACCCTATCCCCATCAAATTTAGTTCACCATTGCTTAGGCTCTTTAAATATTAATTAAACGCACTAAAGTTGAATGGAAATTCAAAATGGAAACACCAAATGCCAATTATTTTGAACAACAACTACGACAAGAATACAAAATACAAATGCAATGCCAAATACTTGTATACACACACACAAGTCTGGTATTAATGAAATGTTAATAGGGCCGTGAGGATGTTTGTGAATGATGTCCCAGCCTGCCTCATCTCATTAGTAAACGACGAGCGTTTGTAATTGAAACCTTGTTTGAAATTTGATTCGTAAATTTTATGTTCGATTGTGCAGGTGATTATTTGCGAATTTTATCGGATATCGATGAACTGAAATCGAAATGTAATTGAATTGGAATTGAATTGGAATGGATTTGATTATTTATTAACATCAAACTCAAGTGTAATTTCGATAAATTTAGAAATTTATTTATTTTCTGATTTTAACCTTTAACTGTGATATTAAATTTCAACTACACAGACATACGGCAATTGTACACTCACAGTGAATGGTTAGCAAACAATGTTAAATTCATAAGTTGTATAGAGACAGCAGCAGTTTGTAAAGGACGGTGAAGTTAGTCTAAGAATGGAGTGAATAAGCTTTCCAATCGTTACAGAAAAAACAAGAACGAGAGAATAAGAAAACTGTTTAAACATTGTTCAAACATTGTTCAAACACTGTCAAACACTGTTCAAACTTTGTTCAAACACTGTTTAAACATTGTACAAACATTGTTCAAACATTGTTCAAACACTGTTCAAACACTGTTCAAACATTGTTCAAACATTGTTCAAACACTGTTCAAACACTGTTCAAACATTGTTCAAACATTGTTCAAACATTGTTCAAACATTGTT
Source organism: Sarcophaga carnaria (assembly GCA_958299815.1). NCBI lineage: Eukaryota > Metazoa > Arthropoda > Insecta > Diptera > Sarcophagidae > Sarcophaga > Sarcophaga carnaria. Next base: position 141,180,366 of record OY283149.1, read on the forward strand.
CAAACATTGTTCAAACACTGTTCAAACACTGCTCAAACATTGTTCAAACATTGTTCAAACACTGTTCAAACACTGCTCAAACATTGTTCAAACACCGTTCAAACATTGTTCAAACACCGTTCAAACATTGTTCAAACATTGTTCAAACACTGTTCAAACATTGTTCACACACTGTTCAAACATTATTCAAACACTGTTCAAACATTATTCAAACACTTTTCAAACATTGTTCAAACATTTTTCAAACACTGTTCAAACATTGTTCAAACACTGTTCAAACATTGTTTAAACATTGTTCAAATATTGTTCAAACATTGTTCATACACTGTTCAAACATTGTTCAAACACTGTTCGAACATTGTTCAAACCCTTTATTAAGAGCCGAATTGAAATTCACAATTGCTGTTTGACATTTTCTTTACACATATCGAGTCTGGTTAGTCATTTTATAATGTCAGGGACAAAGGTTGAATATTTGTTTAATAGAATGTTGAAAGTTGCTGGTAAAAGTTATGGAGGGGCTTGATTGTTTATTCGATTCCTTAAGCAGTATACAGTGTATTAAAATTACAGATCCATCCTTTACAGCCTCGAAATAATCTTTTCAATAAAACCTTTAAAAACTCTGATGCTTTACCACATCAACAGGCATTGATTGATAAAGCAACTCAAGCGTATAACTCCCGTTCATCTATATGAGAAAGACTTTCGTTGCAATAGACCACAACATAAAGTATGTTTATAGTCGTTATTGAAAAGTAAAGCAGTGCCCTCGAAACTAATTTAAATTGGTTAACGTGAAAGGGCTTGTTTTCAGCAACAGGTTAACAAAACTGCATGTTATTGTCCACATTAGTCATCACCTTATTATACACAATTCTTGATGAGATAACGCTCTTTAAGTCAAAATCTTGGGTATAGTTGTTCTGCTTTCTCTATAATGACCTCCCGATATTTGTACTCATTTCGAGTTTTATTCACCTCCCAGAACAATGCCGGATCCCGCAACAAAGTGGTATAATTACCATAGGCTAGTACGCAGACGATATCTTGTAAGTTCAAATCTCAGCTCAGTAATCAAATAATACAACTGACAGTCTGGAAATCAACTGCTGCGAACACATTCTTACTGACCTACTTAATTGGTTATTACAACCCTTTAATCAGGATTACCACGTAGCTTCTCACACCACCACTCGTGGTATGTTTGTTAATTTTGTAACGACACGTTTCCGCTTGGGTGCTGGGGTAGTTCAGCGGCGTCCAGTGGTTACATAAAAAAACACTTCTTTGTAAATTCTATGCTATTTATTATCAATAAGTAACATAACTTACGAACTAAACTACATGAAGGGAAAAATTAAGTTAAATATTATTTAATAAGTCCTAGGCCGGCCAAACAACGGTTCGTCAAGTCATAGGGCCGAAGGCGTCAAGGGGGGTTGAGTCAGAACAACAGTCAAACGGCATGCGCCCTGGATGACTATGGTTTCTACTGGTCCTTGCTATTACCCCGGCACTGTCAGTCAAGTCAACCAAAGGATAATATCAGAGCAACAATCAAACGGCCTACGCACACGATGATTGTGGCTCCAAGATCTCCCTTTGTTCGTCCAGTCAGTCAAATTATCCGGAGGAAGATGTCAGAACGGCAATCAAACGGCCTACGCACAGAATGATTGTGGTTCTGAGGTCTCCGGGGTCAGTCTAGTCACAGTCAAGTCAACCAAAGGAGAACGACAATCAAACGGCCTACGCACAGGATGATTGTGGTTCTGAAGTCTCTGGTGTCCGTCCAGTCACAGTTGCCGATGTTTTGCTGGCTGTAAATCTCTCACTAGTGGGGACAACCACACCACTTGTGATTTGATATTTTTTTTAGCATCAGCCGATGTCATAAGATCGACCTGCCTTACCAGCAACTCATCACCAACTGCCCCGACTGCTGAAGTCATGCCCGCTTTTATTCACAAAACTCACGAATCAGATCAAACATGATCGAACATCAAACATGTTGTGTCCTACTCTACAATTTACCAATGTGAGAGCAAGCACCGATTGAATTCAGCAGAGGGGTCTTGTAAGTCAAATATGAGTCGTACGACAACCGTTATAAAGAATAATAACATTTCTAAAAATAGATCATAAGAGCTTAACAAACATTAATTTAAATATTTTAGGCACAGTGGGGCCTGTGATAAACTTATACTAAATATTTACAATAATTTTATTTGCAAAAATTCATCAGCAAAAGTATGGAGGAAAATTAAAAATACATGACATTATAAATATCATCCAGTGATATGGTGTGGGCAAAAACAAGTTCCCTGCCTTTTGTCTTCACAATTTTATCCACAAGTGGCGGGACCTGCAGCTTAAATCCTACAACAGGTTTCACAAAATTTTTATGACAATTTTATTTCAATCTCAGGGTTTATGCCACGAGACTGCTGAGGATAAGTCACCGAAAGTAATATTTTCTTCAAATTTCATTATGTTCGCGTAGTCTAAGCCAGAGATTGAACCTACAAGACCAATGCGCTTTAAGGTTCTTATGGGATCTGATAATTTATGTCTCCTCCTGTGCAAAGTGGCCGTAGTCTAGCAATAGGTAGTGGGTTGGCTTTTTAGACGTAAGGCCACGGTTAAAAGCCCAGGTCAGACATCTCCAAAACGAAAATATGAAAAAAATATATCCTCGACGACTTCCTCTCAGCAGATTTCTGGCAAAAATTCTGAGAGTAAATAAAAAAAAATTACCATGAAAAGTTTCTCAAAAATCTGTCGTTAGGAGTCGACTTTAAACTGTAGGTCCCGCCACTCATGTATAAAATTAACGCACACAACATAAGTCGTGTAAGAAGCTAGGTCGTAACCCTAACTGAAATGTTTTAATGACCAATTATGTGTGTTATGTATGCCTGTGCAAAGGAGGAATGCTGTGGTATGTAGTCCAGCACTGCACAACTTCCCGTTTGGCGTACCTAGAAATCCCTTCCTCACTATCTTTCTCAACATTTTACTTCGAGTGCATGACACATACCACTTTATTTTTATATCACATCTCTTATAACATTACAACGACAACAACAATAAAAAAAGAGTGACTGAGAGTGGAGAGAGGGAGAGGATGCCAGTGTATTGTTGCGTGTGTGTGAATATTTTATTTCCATACGCTGTGCTGTGCGTGGGTGTTGCATATTTTTCTGTCAATAAAATTGTAAAATATTTACTGATACGCTCTCCTCTTAAAACTCGTCTTATTATTATTGTTTGCTGTTGGTGTTGTTGTAACTATTGTTGTTCTTATTGTTGTTGTTGAATATCCCTTTTCATAGAAGAAAAAAAAAGTGTTCTTCATCATATCATCAATACAGTTATTTTTACAATAAAATGTCAATATTTTTCTTGTTTTTTTTTTGCACGCTCTCTTTCTCTCTCTCTCTCTCTATCTTTCGCTTTGCCTACTCCTGTGTGTCATTTGTCATGTTTTACATTTTTTATGCCGTAAAAAAGGAATTCATTTGTAGGCATATCGCATAAACTACATATGTATGTATATACATATGTATGTGAACAATAAATATGTGTGCACATATGTAAACTATGTTTGTGTGCGTGTGTGTGGCGCAACAATAAAATATTTTTTCCAATTCGTTCGTTGTTCATTTGAAAATGTAACTGTTCGATCGATGACAGGATAAAATTTCAACAATTCTCGATAACACACGAGCAATAAATATGAATTCGAATAATTTTTTCTTTATAAACGTATGTCGTCAGTACGAGGGTAGCAGGGAAATTATGTATCGGGTCCGCCATCTAACGTTTTTTTTTTCTCAACTAGTGCTTATTTCGTGAATTGTAACACTTAGCTCATGTCTGTTTTGACAGATAATTAATTTTATCCTTCCGCTGAACGAATATATTTGTGTATACGCTTGAATAACGCTGGGATATATTGCGACATTACTTTGAAAATCATCATGGTAATGTTGCAGAATGTGTGCGAAAATTGCGCACGGATTTTGGAAGAAGAGAAGCACCGTCAGCTCCGTATGTTCGTTATCTAAAAGTGAAAGAAACTGGCATCCTCATCGATAAACCAAAGCGTGAAAAGCCAAAAACAGTGCTGCTGTGGCAGAAAGTGTGCGTGAAGCGCCATCAACATCAATTCACCGTCGTTCTCAACAATTGAACATTTCGGAGACATCATCGGAGACGAATTTTGCATAAAGACCTTGGTGTGACGCCATACAAAGTCCAGTTGGTTCAGGAGTTGAAGCCAATTGACCATCAAATGCGTTTTCACTTCGCTAAGTGCTCATTTTGATCTTGGCGGGTATGTAAACAAGCAAAATTGTCGCATTTGGGGCACAGAAAAGCCGCACGCATACATTGAAAAGCCGACACACCCAAAACGAGTGACTGTTTGGTGCGGATTTTGGTCCAGAGGCATAATTTTGCCATTTTTCTTCGAAAATGAGCAACGAGTGGCCGTTACAGTCAATGGCGATCGTTATCGGGCCATGTTGAACGAATTTTTGTTCACAAAAATTGAAGAGGAGGATATTGGCAACATTTGGTTTCAACACGACGGCGCTACGTGTCACACAGCCGAAGCTACACTCGATGGTTTGCGACCTGTTTTAGAAGATGGCATTATCAGCCGCAGAGCTGATGTCGTTTGGTCACCTCGGAGCTGCGATTTGACACCGTTGGACTATTATTTGTGGGGTGCCGTCAAAGATAAGTGTTACGCCGACAAGCCAGAGACAATTGACGCTTTAAAGGACAATATTCGTGAAGCCATTGGTGAAATACAGCTGCACACAATCGATAATGTGCTTAAAAATTGGACCGATCATGTAGGCTACTGCATGGCCAGCCGAGGCAGCCATTTGAATGAAATTATTTTCCATTATTAAACGGAAGGATTGTACTTTCAAATAAAAAAAGAAATTTGAGAAAATATTCAGTAGTTTTTTTTTTAAAGCATTTTCAAAAAAAACGTTATTTGGCGGACCCTTTATATACATAATTGGTCATTACAACGCTTTCGTCAGGATTACGACCTAGTTTCTCACACCACTTATGTTGTGTGTGTTAATTTTATACATGAGTGTCGAGACCTACAGTTTAAAGTCGACTCCGTATGCTAGATTTTGAGAAACTTTTTCATGGCAATTTTATTTTCGCTCAGAGTTTTTGCCAGAAATCTTCTGAGAGGAAGTCTGCGAAGAAATGTTTTTTTTTCATATTTCGTTTAGTTTGAGATGCCTGACCTGGGGTTTGAACCGAGGACTCGCATTTTTTAAGCCAACACACTACGTACTACACCATGTCGACCACGGCAGGAAAATTAGGGGTAATTTTATTTTTCGTGCAAAAACATATGAAAATCATTAAGGCTTCACGTTTTCTCTATTCAAACTTGAAATCTTAAAATCTATTCCAAGTGAGAAAGTGAGCCTGTAATGGCAATTGCCTAATAGTGTAGGTAAAAAACTACTTCGTAGATAAAGCAGTATAATCCCGTTCAATAGCACTAAAGGCAGCAGTAGCATCTCGCTTGGTACTCCCTATGATGTCAATGTCGTCAGCGTACGCAAGCAACTGGACACTTTTCTGAAAAATAGTGCCACTGCGATGCACTCCTGCCTTTCGCAGAACACTCTCCATGACGAAGTTGAAGAGGTCGCATGATAAGGGGTCTGAAACCTCGCGCGGTATCAAAAGGCTCGGAGAGGTCCATTCCTACCTTGACGGAGCTACAGGAATTGCTCAACGTCATTCTGCAAAGCCTTATCAGCTTCGCAGGTATACCGAGCTCAGACATTGCGGCAAAAACACGATCCCTTATGGGGCTAACAAAGGCAGCCTTATAGTCGACAAAAAGATGGTGTGTGTCGACTTGTTTCTCGTGGGTCTTTTCCAGGATTTGGCGTAGTGTGAAGATCTGGTCGATGGTGGACTTGCCAGGTCCGAAGCCGCACTGATAAGGTCCAATCAGTGTTTTGACGAGTGGCTTCAGTCGTTCACACAATACGCCTGTAAGAACCTTATATGCGATAGGGAGAAGGCTTATACCCCTATAGTTGGCGCATATAGTAGGGTCTCCCTTTTTCAGGACAGGACAGAGGACACTGAGGTTCCAATCGTTGGGCATACTTTCCTCTAGCCATATTTTGGAAATAAGTTGGTGCATGGGCCCTACCAACTCATTACATCCGGTCTTAAACAATTCAGCGGGGAGGCCATCAGGACCTGCCGCTTTATTGTTTTTAAGGCCCGTAATCGCGACTTTAGCCTCTTCATGGCTAGGCGGCGGAAACTCCACGCCGTCATCATCGATCGGGTTCGGAACAACATCTCTAAAGGCGGTATTGGTGTCGTCATCGCCTTGTAGCAGAGTAGAGAAGTGTTTCCTCCATAACCTCAGTACTCCCTGCGGATCTGTTACTAAGTTTCCATTTTCGTCCTTGCAGGAAGACGCTCCGGGTTTATAACCCTCGGTTAGACGCTTAACCTTTTGATAGAATTTTCGAGCGTCATTCCTACATCTATACATCTCGACTTCCTCACGCTCACGCCTTTCCTGCTCCCTCTTCTTGCGTCTGAAAAGGCGTCTCTCTTCCCTTCTCTTCTCTCTATAATTCTCAACAATGGCTCGCGTAGCGGCTGACTGCAACGTTTTCTTGTATGCGGCGTTTTTCGCTGCAGTTGCCTCGCGACACTCCTCATCGTACCATTGATTTCGTTGGGGTGGGCGTTCGAAACCAAGGACAGTTTCCGCAGTCTGGATAGTGGCTAACAATAAAAGAGTGCAGTTAACCTCGTTTCGCACATCGTCTTCAATATTTTACTCTTCATATTGTATTCGCTTTTAAAATCTTAACCCTTTCACGACAGTGCAACTGGCCATACAACGTACTCATGGGTCGCGAAAACTCAAGTAAATAAATATGTAAGTAACTGCCGTATGTACACGATATTAGCTGCTGTAATACGCCAAGTGACTGTCGTATATACACCGCTCCCATTGCGAAAGGGTTAAGAAGGCTTTTTTTTACAATTGCTTGTATGTCTGCGTAATCAGTTATTATCCTCAGTATTATTTTCAGTAAAAAAAAAAACGAAATATTTTTCAAATAGAATCCGTATTCTAAAGAAGAAAAACAATTTCAAGTAGAAAACTCGAGACTAAAATCTTGCATTCCAGTGAATTCCTTCCAATGATGCCAAACTAACAGCACCAATTAGGAGTTCATGAGAAAACAATTGAGCAACAGAGAGAAAGGGAACGGGATTGTTAACTTCAGCAATCAAAGTTTAATAATTAATACAAAAACAACAACAACAATACCAACTATAATTAAAATTCCTTACGCATATTGGCAACACGATACCAATCTGTTCTCAGGTTACCCAATCTGTTCAATTAATTTTCATTAGCCTGGCTTGAGAAGCCAGCCTGGCCATTCAAATTCTATTGAGAATGAGACAAGATGCTGTGCTCCTCCAGCAGCGGGGTTGCTTGGCATTGCCTAATAAAAAATTAATTTCATTTCAGTTTTCGTCTTCTATTGTTGGGTATTTGTTGTGCAAGGATTCTATTCTAATTGGTAATGCTACCCCCTTGTCCTCTCTCATAATGAGGATTTAATTTAGGCCGTCTTAAGTGGTTGAAGTGTTGTATTTTTGGCTTTCATTTGGAAAAAGTTTCAAGCGTTTCTAGTTATTATTCAATCCAATTGAGTGGGTGCGTGGATATTCATTATTATGGAGAATAAAATCATTATTTCATTAAGTCCTTTACAAGGATATTCAATTCAATTCAATTTCATTAACATTCACGAAGTATTTAGTATGTCTGCAAAAAAAAATTTATACGGGCACTATTTAAAGAAATGCTCGTATAAAGAACTTGTGCGATTGAAACCATGTGGGGCGGCATAACAATCGTTTAAAACACTGTCTGTTGCTATCGCTCTGCTATCGGTAGGTTTTTTACGATTTACAGCGTTGAGGCCTATTATTGTCAGCAAGGGCTGCACTCTCTATTCAAGGATATTCTCAAGGTTTTTTCTCTGAAACTGTATTTCTTGTTATCTTTGAAGTATTAAATGGTTGTATAGGCTTTAATATGAATTCCTCACTTGTCCTACAAGCATTCTCTGGATGAAGGTGTCCGAATCAGGTCCATATTAATGCATGTAAGATCCAATATTGCCTTTTGATGTGTTATTTCTAGCTTTAGAAGGGGAAAATAAGCCCCAATCAGACGCTCGTAAGATTTTGACCATGAAAAACCAATATCATATCAATTGGAACGCCAAATTTTTTTTTCAAGTGTCCATTTAATCTTTTTACAACTAGCAGCACGTATGTAAAGGGTGTTTTTTATAGAGGTCTAGAACTTTAAGTTGGCATTACTTTTCAAGATGGCAACCGATTTAACAGCTGTCAAGTGATTTATTCTCAGTTTGGTTTGGCAATTCATCATGAATAGACTCACGCCTGAACAACGCTTGCAAATAGTGCAATTTTATTTTCGAAAATAATGGTTCTGTGCGGAAAACGTATCGCGCACTACGTCCATTTTATCGTCGACAAAATCGTCCATCAGAGCAGTTAATTCGATTAACCATGGAACGTTTTCGCACCACGTTTACTCTTATTGATAACTCGCATCCCCAGAGACGCTGTACGGTGCGTACAGAAGAAGCTATTGCTGCTGTAGAGCGTAGCATTGAGGAACACCCGAATGAGTCCATCCGCCATCGAGCACAGGAATTGGATCTGTGTTCATCCACTTTATGGAAGATTTTGCGGAAGGATCTTGGTTTGCGTGCTTACAAAATCCAACTCGTGCAAGATTTGAAGCCAAACGATCATCAAGTAATGCGTAGATTCGTCGAATGGGCCCAAAACGAGATTGCCGTTGTTCCCGATTTTCATAAGCGAATTTTGTTTAGCGATGAAGCGCACTTCTGGTCGAATGGCTACGTCAACAAACAAAACTGCCGCATTTGGAGTGAAGGTAATCCTCAAGTGTATGTGGAAACACCGTTACATCCAGAAAAACTGACTGTTTGGTGCGCTTTATGGGCTGGTGGAATCATTGGTCCGTACTTTTTCAAAAACGATGGTGGCCAGCACGTTACAGTCAATGGTGATCGGTATAGAGCCATGATTACTAACTTTTTCATTCCTGAATTGAATAACCATGATGTCCAGGAGATGTGGTTTCAACAAGACACAGCTCGTGCCACAATATATTTATTGAAAGATACGAATTGATTGAAAGACTTGAATTGGCCTCCAAGATCTTGTGGTTTAACACCGCTAGACTACTTTCTGTGGGGCTATGTAATGTCATTGGTCTATGCGGTAAAGCCATAAACGCTTGACCATTTGGAAGACAACATTCGCCGTATTATTGCCGATATACGGCCACAAATGTTGGAAAAAGTCATCGAAAATTGAACGTCCAGATTGGACTACATCCGCGCCAGCCGTGGCGGTCATATGTATGCCAGAAATCATATTTAAAATGTAATGCCACGATTGATTATCTTTCGGATAAATAAAATTCATGTCAATCGTATAATCCATCGTTGTTTTATTGCAACTTAAAGTTCTATACCTCTATAAAAAACACCCTTTATATTCGATCTGAAATGGAATACTTGGGTACCTGCTGGTACCTCACAGTATATTCTAAGGATTTTTCTATCGCATGCAATAGACATGATAGTAATGTGTGTGTGAAGTTAACTATGAAGACACATTTGTGATCTCGTAGCCTGCACTAAACACTAACTTATCAGTGTAGCTGTCATAAGTTTTTAGCAGAGCTTGATGTTAGCTAGGAATACGTGTCTAACAAAATCAAGCGGAGTAATCTGCTTCGGAATCTCCTTCCATGAGATCCTTTCTTGCTATTCCTTACCCAATAACAAGAGAAACTTGTTTTTTCCCCTTCATTCTTATTTCTTTAACTAACTTAATTGCATATTACAACCCTGTGATCAGGATTAGAACCTAGCTTCTCACATTACCCATGTTGTGTGTGTGTTATCCATGAGTAGCAGGACCTGCACTTAAAAGTCGACTCCGAAAGAAAGATTTTTTAAAACATTTTCATGGTAATTTTATTATTTTTTAAACTATTTTTTTCTTCAAACTTACTGTTGTTTGTGGATGGATCAACCACAGGCTTTCGTCTAATAAGCCAACACACTACATGCACACCAGACTACGACTAATTCATCGGGAGCACTTAAATAAGTCAAGAGAATTAAAGACCCCTACTGTTATATGTGTGTGAAGTTAGCTACGAAAGTGAAATTCTTTTTCTTTTACAGTGAATGTTATATTAACAGACACTGTTAAGTTAACATAATTGTAAAATTTGGAAAAGAGAGGAAAGAAAATCGCTGAAAAATCGCAAAAATTTTGATAAATTATAGAAAAAATTAAAGGAAGACGAAGCTAATCCTTTGAATTTTATAAAAAAGAACAACAAAAAATTTAGGAAAATAACAATTTTCTTATTGGAGATAGATAATCAAGTTATAAAATCAAATATATTTACTAAATATTACGTCCATAAATTGGGCAAAATTCGATAAAATTTAAAAAGTTGCGGTGTCTGATCTATTGAGCTGGATAGCTATTGGATCAAGGATTCCAAAACAGTTTTCCTTACGGTCGGTTGGACGAAGCTAACTGTTTTATACGAGCAAACAAAATGCTCTATAAAAGTCGTGAAAAATTTGATAAAATTTAAAAAGGTGCGGTTTTCTGCCTTAGTGGGCTGGGTACCTATTGAATCAATGATTCCAAAACAGTTTTCCTTACGGTCGGATGAACCTTGGGATCGGAGATATAGCCGACGCAGCTAACTTTTTTATACGATATCGATAAAATCTAAATAGAACTCAGTTTTTTTTTGTGATACTAAATTCACGCCCCTAATGCCACCCCTCTTTAGATTTTTAATGCAATTAACTGATGTTTTAACAGAAGAGTATATGTTTATTTATGTATGTAAACGACCGTATAGATGTATAAGATATGACATCTGACGTCGAAATCTTACAAGCGGGATTTTTTCTCAGATACCAGGCGAACTGAATTGTGAACTGCATTGATAGCTGGCTACCTGGGTATCTGGGAGCTGGTTAGCTATGTATGTAGTTGGCTAGCTAGGAAGCTGGGTATGTATGTACATACTAGGAATGCCAAACGGGATTGATTTTTAAAAATCCCGGGATTCGGGATTCTGAAATCCCGATCCCGAAATCCCGGGATTTTTCGGGACAATTCGGGATCAAAAAATCCCGAAATATCCCGAAATTTCCCGAAATATCCCGGTATTTCGGGATTTTCTCTTAATAAAAAAAGCTAAAAACAATTGTTTTATTAAAATTACATTAATTTTTGATCTTTATCACAATACACATGTTATAAAATAGAAAAACACCACCAAAAATTAACAAAAATAAAAATAATTCATCTGTGTCTCCATACATACATATACATATGTATAAACACATTAGTGAAGAAACAAATACCTACCATTTTAAGAACATTATTTAGTGTCCAAAATATATATTTATATTAATTATATTCATTGTTTTAAGTAATTTTTTAAAAAGATCAAAGACGCTAATATTTCATCGAAGAGCCTTAATTTTGATGCAAACGAAAAACATTTTTTTTCAATCTACACTTGTGGCAAAATGGTTTCAAGATAGCTATATGCAGAGTAAACTATTCACCTCATACACCTCGTGATTCAATCAAATCTATTTCTTTAGAAAGTTGATTGTCTAAACCGTCAGCTGTATAAACAGATTTTATTGGGCTTCGAGGGCAACGTTTAACTTTTTAACAAAGGAAGTTGGATTCTTATTCAGTTCGATGTCGAGTGCTATAGAATATTCACTTCATTGTTGTATGATACAGTTGAAAAACTACATGAGTGTTATTTAATGTAATATTAAATAAAAAAACAATGCCGTAGACTCAATTTTTTCTTACTTTATAAAGTGTATATGTATGAATTTACAATCCCGAAAATTCCCGGGATAAGTTTAAAAAAATCCCGGGATTCGGGATTTAGGAATCCCGAAAATCCCGGGATTTTGTAATTCGGGATTTCCCGATTGGCATCCCTAGTACATACTAATATACATACCCATTTATTTCCTACAATACATATTTCAATAAATGGTTCTTATTTATACCATGTTAAACAATTATTAAATATTCATTGTTTTCGGTAAAGAACTCATCTGAATTGAGAAAAAATCTCATGGAGTCCAGTTTTTTTCATAAACACCAACGACATTACAAATCATAAAAAGCAAATTACATCACAAAACATTGAAACTGATGGAGAAATTAAAGTTATCTGATGAAAAATCCTAAATTGGATTAATTGATAACTAAATTGAGTGTCACTATTCACATCATATGACATGACGATTATCATCGTGATCATTATTACTTTGTACTACTATATAAATATGCAGCGGCGTTACACAAAAGAAAAACGTATAATCACTGTCTTTAGCGATGTACATTAGTACAATGATGATGATAATAGTCATGGCATATGATGTGAATAGTGACACTCAATTTAGTTATCAATTAATCCAAATTAGAATTTTTAATCATATAAGAAGAGAGAGAAGTTAATGTTTAGTGCAGCCTACGAGACCACAAATGTGTCTTAGGTGGATGACAGAAGAATATTGAATCCGACCACATCACATCATTGTTGGCAACCTTAATATTGGAATAGGGTGCAATGGTCCAAGCTGCTGCACCTCTTAAAAATCCACACAATTGATGGAGCAACTTACATAAGAAAAATGAAAACGAATTTAATGGCACAGAGAGAGATTTGAGAAATTTATATAAAAATAAAGATACTGGTATTTTGCTTTTACATCGCTTAACATTAAAATTATAAACAAAAGCTACAAAAACAAAACATGCAGTAAACAAATCTGTTTACAAATAATCGTACTGCTTAATATAACAAGAAGGTTAGGTTAGGTTAGAGGACGTGTACTTGTCAATTAAGACGAGTACAGTACCCGGAGGTCGACTTGACCCATTGTACAACGTCCTAGTTTCTCACACCACTTATGTTGTGTGTGTTAATTTTTATACATGAGTAGTGGGACCTACAATTTTAAAGTCGCCTCCGAACGACAGATTTTTGAGAAACTTTTTCATGGCAATTTTATTTACTCTCAGAGTTTTTGCCAGAAATCTGCTGAAAGGAAGTCGTCGAAGAAATATTTTTTGTATTTTGTCTTGATGTCTGGCCTGGGGCTCGAACCCAGGCTTTTGCGTCTAATAAACCAACACACTACCTACTAGACTACGGCGACTTCAATATAACAAGAAACACCAGCATAAAAAAATAGTAAACAAGTAAACAAAAATACACCAGCAACACTACAAGAATAATTGTAAGCAAAATATACACAACACTACAAGAATAAATGTAAACAACTATGTTTACAGTTATAGAAATTTCAAGAAGGCTAAGTCACGAACATTCGCCTTCAAGAACATTCATCAGACCGTTTGCCCTTTCGCAGGTGAGCAGGTGAGTGAGTTAGTGAAGTCAGTCAGTCAGTCTTGTGTGAAGACGCGGTGTGTTTGAAGAGAGTAATTGTGGTTTGAAGATCTCCGTTACAAAGATCTGTCGAACAATTGCCTAGTAATTGTTATTGTTTAAGCAAAGAGTATAAACAGAGGAATAACAAAGAAAAGCAATTGTTGTTCTTTACATCAAGTTGTGAACTGTGAGACACAGAATTGTGCGCATAATAAAGAATTGTAATTAAAACTAAACATAAATTTATTTTTATTTTATTTGTAATCTAAGAGCACATATTTTAAACGTTTTTAAAAGGTAAAAACGTAACAATATTCTCATTTTACTTTTTCTTTCTAATCCAAAAGGATTTTCAATTTCCAATTTTACCCTGAAAGAAAAAGTCACAAGAAAGAAATCCTTTCTGCATTATTCACAGCTCTTTGGCAAAGCTTTTTTGCAGCACAGGCTTTAGATTTCAAATTAAAAAGTGATTTGAAAAATTCAAATTAAAAAACCAAAAAAAAAAGAAGAAAAAATTTAAAATTTTGAAAACATTTCCATAAGCGGCTTATAAAAATTTATGTTCAGAGGTTTTCCTTATGTTTTCCTTTTGCCATTGAACCAGAAAACAACACCTGCAAGAAAATGTAGGTTGTCATTAAAACCTGAGCTAAAATTATGGCATTGAAAAGCCGTAGTAATACTTTGGCATTCGTTATGGGGGGGCTTAAAAAAAATAAATCACAAATAAATTCTTTCTCATAAAAATCTAAATTCTGTAATAAATTTGGTTTCTCCCTTTTTTGTTTTTGTTTTTGTTTTTGTTTTTGTTTTTATATTTCAAAATCCTTTTCTAATTTTTGTGTCTCGAGAATATTTTTTTTTAATCCTGAATGCTAAACAGCAAACAAAAAATGGCAAAACCATACTGAAAGTCAGTGTGTGTATGTATGTATGTGAGGGTATAAATCCTTAAAAAATTATTCAAATTATTGTCCCAAATTAGTCTGAAAATAATAATCCTTTAAGGCGTAGTTATTTTGGTTTGTTTTGTTGGCATCCATGAAATCAAAATTTTTCTGTTTGTCAACGTAATTCCTCAGGTATTAAAATGGCTGTCACCCACTCACTCACTCATTTACTCTTTTCTTCATATAATTTCATTGACTCTTGAGGCCTTTGCTGTCTGTCATAAATGGGCAAACATTAAATGACATTGAAATGCCTTTATGGATGGAAATAATTGTGGAAATTTCTCATGTTATGTGTGTGCCGCCATACACTTCAAACAAAAGGTTTTCATAGTTCGGCCTTACGAAATTCTTGGAAGTATTTTGAAAGACAGAATATTCGAAAATATTTTAAACAAGCCTTTAATGCCAACACCAAGGTCAGAAATCCAATATAAAACCAATGCCGTCAATAATTGCATATGAGTCAAGGGATAACACAGGATCTTAGGCGTTCCATAATGGGAATTGTCTGGGGATAGCAAAGAACTGCAGCAGACAGCCTCTTTGTTACGTTTTTAACTTTTTAAAATATGGGCTCGTAGATTGCTAATAAAATAAAAATTAAGAGTACTGAGGTTGTGGAGGAAACACTTCTCTACTCTGCTACAAGGCGATGATGACACCAATACCGCCTTTAGAGATGATGTTCCGAACCCGATCGATGATGATGGCGTGGAGATTCCGCCGCCTAGCCATGAAGAGGTCAAAGTCGCGATTACGCGCCTCCAAAACAATAAAGCGGCAGGTCCTAATGGCCTCTCCGCTGAATTGTTTAAGACCGGATGTAATGAGTTGGTAGGGCGCATGCACCAGCTTATTTACAAAATATGGCTAGAGGAAAGTATGCCCAAGGATTGGAACCTCAGTGTCCTCTGTCCTGTCCTGAAAAAGGGAGACCCTACTATATGCGCCAACTATAGGGATATAAGCCTTCTCCCTATCGCATATAAGGTTCTTACAGGCGTATTGTGTGAACGCCTAAAGCCACTCGTCAAAACACTGATTGGACCTTATCACTGCGGCTTCAGACCTGGCAATTCCACCATCGACAAGATCTTCACACTGCGCCAAATCCTGGAAAAGACCCACGAGAAACAAGTCGACACACACCATCTTTTTGTCGACTATAAGGCTGCCTTTGATAGCCCCATAAGTGATCGTGTTTTTGCCGCAATGTCTGAGCTCGGTATACCTGCGAAGCTGATAAGGCTGTGCAGAATGACGTTGAGCAATTCATGCAGCTCCGTTAAGGTAGGAATGGACCTCTCCCATGCGACCTATTCAACTTCGTCATGGAGAGTGTTCTGCGAAAGGCGGGAATGCATAGCAGTGGAACTATTTTTCGAAAAAGTGTTCAGGTGCTTGCGTACGCTGACGACATTGACATCATAGGGCGTACCAAGCGAGATGTTACTGCTGCCTTTAGTGCTATTGAACGGGAGTCTAGTAAGATGGGCCTGGCAGTAAATGAGGGCAAAACAAAGTAGATGTTATCGACAAGTAGAGACGTTCGGCGTATTTTTTGATACGGTCAAGGAATTTATTTATCTTGGCTCCGCCGTTACCACCAAAAATTATGTCAGTCTGGAGATCAAGCGCAGGATCACTCTTGCCAACAGGTGCTATTATGGCCTCAATAGGCAATTGAGTAGCAGAGACCTCTCTCGTACGACAAAACTAATACTCTACAAGACGCTCATCCTACCTGTGCCTCTTTATGGTGCAGAGACATGGATCCTATTAAGTACTGATGCAGCAGCCTTGAGAGTGTTCGAGAGAAAAGTACTGCGTAAGATCTTCGGCCCAGTACGAGTTGGCGATAATTTCCGCATCCGATGCAACAGTTGGCGGGTTGTTATGGCCAATTAAGAAGAAGAAGAAGATGATAGCAGCTATTAGCAGGACTGGGAAGGTGTCTTTAATGTTCTTTGAATGGTTATAGAAAACATTTTTCAAATCATTGTAATTCTGCCAAGTAATGAAATAAGTTTTGCTTTCCAAGACCTTCTTTAAGTACTCGCATATTTAATTTAATTTTAAGTAAATATCATTCATTTGCTTTCTTCTTTCTTTATAAGTTTAATAAAAGATATTAAAGAAAACGAATGTACCATTCAGCATTGAATAACCTTTTTTTGCGTTTCATACTCAGTCAGTCAGTCAGTCATGGCGTATGCGGAATATTGAATTCAATTTCAAAAGCAAATAAATAACACTCATACGCCTACGTCTGTGTATACACAGACAGTAGTTGTCTTTGGTAATCTGATACATTACTGATTACAATTCAAATAAATTCATTATTTTTGTTTACTTTTGTTGTTAATGTTGTTGTTGTTGTTGTTGTTATTGTTATTAATTAATTACAAATATTTATAGAGAATCACAAGCTTACCAGCTATTTTGTATAGGGATTTACAATTTTAATGTAATTCTTTGAATTCATTGGTATTTTAAGGTTTATAACTCTGCTATCAAATCGAACGCTAAGCATTTCTCTTCCCTGTTTTTTTGTTTATTTTAACAGCTTCTATCTGTTGTTCTGTTAATTCCAAAAAAATTAACCACAATTTAATCACCTTAATACGCTCATGATTATCGTGATTTACTCAAAAGATTTTTGGCTGACGGCAAATCTAAGCGGCTTACCAGCGGTTTAGTAATGTAAAGGGTCCGCCAAATAACTTTTTTTTTAAATGCTTTAAAATAAAAAAACTACTGAATATTTTCTCAAATTTCTTTTTTTTATTTGAAAGTACAATCCTTCCGGTTAATAATGGAAAATAATTTCATTCAAATGGCTGTATCGGCTGGCCATGCAGTAGCTTACACGATCGGTCCAATTTTTAAGCACATTATCGATTGTGCGCAGCTGTATTTCACCAATGGCTTCACGAATATTTTCCTTTAAAGCGTCAATTGTCTCTGGCTTGTCGGCGTAACACTTATCTTTGACGGCACCCCACAAATAATAGTCCAACGGTGTCAAATCGCAGCTCCGAGGTAACCAAACAACATAAGCTCTGCGGCTGATAATGCGATCTTCAAAAACAGGGCGCAAAACATCGAGTGTAACTTCGGCTGTGTGGAACGTAGCGCCGTCCTGTTGCAACCAAATGTTGCCAATATCCTCCTCTTCAATTTTTGTGAACAAAAATTCGTTCAACATGGCCTGATAGCGATCGCCATTGACTGTAACGGCCACTCCTTGCTCAATTATGCCTCCGGACCAAAATCCGCACCAAACAGTGACTCGTTTTGGGTGCGTCGGCTTTTCAATGTATGCGTTCGGGTTTTCTGTGCCCCAAATGCGATAATTTTGCTTGTTTACATACCCACCAAGATCAAGTCTTCTGGTGTAGGCTACTGCATGGCCAGCCGAGGCAGCCATTTGAATGAAATTATTTTCCAGTATTAACCGGAAGGATTGTACTTTCAAATAAAAAAAGAAATTTGAGAAAATATTCATGAGTTTTTTTAAAGCATTTTCAAAAAAAGTTATTTGGCGGACCCTTTACATAGGTACTCCTCTTCTACACACTATCTTGTTCTTTTTTTATGTTATTTTAGGTATACGGTTCCGAAAGTCAATAATAAATGAATTGCATGGGCTCATCTATATTGTCGTTGAATACCAGGCGTATATCTTTCCCTACAAACGCACATTAAAATCTAGCTGTTGAACTGACTCTGCAAAGATGAATTGAAGACTCTTTAAGTCCCTTTGATCGGAGTCATATTTGAGTCATAGGAAGTGGAAATAAAAAGTTGGCATATAAAGAAACTGACTCGCTATCGGAACTCTATGGCATCTTCTAGACCGCGAATTAAGACCTGTACTCATAGCTGCCAGATTTGACGATTTATCGTCATTTTGACTATTTTGAGCACCAAATATATCATATTGACGATTTGACGATTTATGCCCTTATTTTGACTATTTTTAGAAATTAAAATTTTACATCATATTCTTTACTTTAGTACCTTCAGCAGGCATTTGAATCCTTCTTTGTTCACCCTGTAATATTCCTGGAATCTAGAATACTAGCCTAGAATTGCATAGAATCGAAAAATCATGCAGCTTAGTTCCAAATTTATGGAGTATACTTTCTTTTTAATTGTATTTGAAATATATTACTCATACGCAGCATATTACATGTACGGGAATAGTTACCCTGAAAAGTATGCAATACAAAAAAAATTTCAATTTTGTCATGTTGTATGAAACTAATGGAATTAAATATAACTCATACGTCACATATGTTCCTCTGCATAATGAATTTTACATACGTATTTAATATGAGCATAATGTGAGTAAATATAATGGGGTTGGCGATCTAAAAGTTTAAATTTTAAAATGTAAAAAAAAAACAAAAGTACTTTGAAATTTTGATCAAATTTATTGTTTTGCTGTGAACTACAACTGCTCCGGTTGGAAATAGATTTTTATTTCATTTATATGGCTGCCGCAGATTTATGCCCTTATTTTGACGATTTTTTGGAAATTAAAAATTTACATCATATTCTTTACTTTAGTACATTAAAAGCCACTTTAAGCTTTGTATTTACTTTGCAATTGTTAGAAATTTGTTGGAAATTTGTGTATAGTATTATATTTTTAAGTTACTTTCGAATACCTGTGATGATTTTTCTGTATTTTATTCCTTATTACCACTTAAAAACTGAAAAATTACAACTCCTAAATAACCTAATAAAATTATAATAAATTATGGACACTAGGCTTGTATATTTTTATACCATAAGTAACAGGACAGACCTCTGCAGGAATTGAATTCCACATACGAATAATCCGACTAAAAAACGTACTTTTTCTGTAATGCAGTGCGCGATCCACTGGCCAATCAATCACATACGGATTTTCTGGCCAAAAAAGACGAGCGTTATGTAGGAATATATGATTTTCGGGAAAAGTCCCCTTATGCAACTATGTTCAAATGATTCAATGGAGATGGATACACTACCGTCTTTAACGAAATACTATGGTCTCTCCGGTACACGGTCCAGAAACCACAAAATAGACGTTGAGGCACCAACCCATGCATGAGAGTTGTATTCCATTCTCTGTCAGTTATAAATGGTATAAATATAAATATAAATAAACTTCAAAAGGAACTGAAAAATGTGTCAGCATTACACTGATTTTTCAGGTTCAGAACATCAAAAGCTTTTGACTCCCTAATGGATATAGATGATGTAATATTATTGCTGCGCTTATGTGTCAATAAACAGCGTAAATGGATTGTTTAAACCTGGAACAATTTTTTCCTGAAAATGATCCCAATTTCTCCATTTTTGAAAAAAAAAATATTAAATTAAGATAAGAGACGCTAGTTTTTAAATTCTTTGTTAAATATTTTAATTTTTAACTCAGATATGTAGATACATTGACTTTATATGTTTTACTAAAATAGAAATAATTTTGGTTTTTAAAAACTTTTAATTTATTTTATTTATTTTTTCTGACAATTTTTTGACGATTTTAATAAACGGCTTTGACGATTTTGACGATTTTTCCTCAAATATTTGAGGATTCGGTGCCTCATTTATCTGGCAGCTATGCCTGTACTTGCGACAATTACTTTGAAAGAGCAGGTGTTGTTCAAAAATCACAACAGATGGGACATATCTACATTAGTCCATTAGTCCAAGGTTTAAGTGAGTTTCGCCATGACGGCATACCCCACGGTGCTCAAAGCACGGGAGGAAACAATGCGTCTACGAGCGGCCCCACACTCAGTAATGCAATCACATGACATGCATAAGCCTATCACTGATCGCATCACCATACGTGAGTACCAATTCGAAGCCTTGTATTTGGACAAGACTTCCCTCTTGGTTAGGGGTGGGAAACTATCTAAACTCCGCTTTTTACAGTGGTTGAGAGTGCAACGCCACAACCGAGCTTGCGCTCGCGATTTATACTTACTGTACTACTGCATACTGGCCCTTGCGAATGGGCATCTTATCGTGATGCAAGGGCTTAAGTGCATGGATGCTTAATGCCGAGCTAGTCAGCAAAGTCGCCCAGTTCACATTGGTCTAGGCTGAGCACAAAACCAAGAACACAAGAACTACTCTCCCGTCTGTTAGCATCTGCTTCGCTAGTTGGCGCAGCTAGTAGACATCTGTTCGCCCTGTGGTATTATGCGTTCGCAACATAAAATTCCATGAACGTCTGCACTAATAGGGAGCGCCTGGTAGTCTGTGTCTGTGTTTTAAATATCGGTAGTGTTCTAAAGACTGTCTGTAGGCATAAATCCTAAACCTAAGTATCCAGCAACGGATACAAATCATGTTCGATTGATGCAGATTCCAGTGACTGTGCATTGCCATAAAAATCACGGCAGTTTGACCTCGTTTGACATTTAAATCTGATAAAATGTATTCGAATTTTCAGACATCCTTTTACGGTTTGAGTGATGTATGGGCAAACGGGTCAAAACAGTGTCTTAAAACCTTATTAACACTCGATATAACTGAGGGCAATCAAATAAAATAAAACCGATTGCTGTTTTGGACAGATAATACTTCTTTTTAAGCTTATAAGCTTATAACAATTTTAGCATGTTGACTTCCGACTACGTGACAACTCGTAGATTACGTTCCTTTCTAGGGAGCCAACTGCGAGTTATCTCGTACTCACTAAACCTGCTATTTATGTGTAGCTACGAATAAAATCGTATTATATCAGTGCTAGTATCGATAAATGGCTTCTGGGAAAGGAACAAAAAGTCCAAGTTTTCTGAAAATTGTTACGACAGTCAACATGTTAATAGATTGTAGCTTTGAAATCTAACGCTCTTCCAACAAAAATTTCTTTTAAATACAAACAAATCCAAAATAAATACCTTTTTTAGTTGATGATCACTCAAGAATGAAAATTCTCTTTATATTGTAGACATAGCAGGGGGGAATAAGTGTAAAATGTTGTTTTTAATTGCGTCCCTGAAAAAAAAGAAAAGAAAATTGAAAATAAAATTATTATCGGCTTGATTTACATGTGTTTTCTTTAAACAAATATTAAGAAAAAAATCAAGATACTGATGTTTTGTTTTTACATTGCTTAACATTAAGATTATAAACAAAAGCTACAAAAACAAAACAATGCACTAAACAAACCTGTTTACAGATTATCGCACTGCTTCATGTAACAACAAACACCACCATAGAAAAAGAATGGTAAACAAGTAAACAAAAAATCCACAAACAACACTACAAGAATAAATGTAAATGAAATACACAAACAACAACAATGAATGTAAAACAACGATGTTTACATTTATAGAGATTTCGAGAAGGCGAAGTCATGAACATTCGCCTTCAAGAACATACATCAGCCTGTTTACTTTGCCATATAAAAAGCAAGGCAAAGCAGGCGACTGAGTTAGTGAAGTTCAGTCACTCTTGTGTGAAGACGAGTTGTGTTTGAAGAGAGTAATAGTGTTTTGAAGATCTACATACATACATACATTCTCATACCACTTATGTTGTGTGTGTTAATTTTAAACATGAGTGGCGGGACCTACGGTTTAAAGTCGACTCCGAACGACAGATTTTTGAGAAACTTTTCATGGCAATTTTATTTACTCTCAGAGTTTTTGCCAGAAATCTGCTGAGAGGAAGACGCCGAAAAAATACTTTTTGTATTTTGTTTTGATGTCTGCCCTGGGGCTCGAACCCTGGCTTTACGTCTAATAAGCCAACACACTACTTACTAGACCAC
Organism: Sarcophaga carnaria; assembly: GCA_958299815.1. Classification (NCBI taxonomy): domain Eukaryota; kingdom Metazoa; phylum Arthropoda; class Insecta; order Diptera; family Sarcophagidae; genus Sarcophaga; species Sarcophaga carnaria. The sequence goes on from OY283149.1 coordinate 141,202,753, forward strand.
GGCGACTTTTGGAGATCTTCGTTACAAAGATCTGTCGAATAATTGCCTAGTTTTTTTGTTATTGTATTTGTTTATGCAAAGGATGTAAACAGAATAATAACAAAGAAGAGCAATTGTTGTTGCTTACATCAAGTTGCGAACTGTGAGACCCAGAATTAATAACAGAAATAATAAAGAATTTTAATTAAAACTAAACACAATTTTATTTAAATTTTATTTGCAATCTACGAGCTCATATTTTAAAAAGTTAAAAACCTAACAAAGCTTCGACTTGGAAGACTGTCTGATGCAGTTCTTTGCTATCCCCAGACAATTCCCATTATAGAACGCTTAAGACTCTGTGTTATGCCTTGACTCATATGCAATTATTGACGGCATTGGTTTTATGTTGCATTACTGACCTTGGTGTTGTCATTAAAGGCTTGTGAAAATATTATCTACGTGCTTATATTGTAGAAGTCGCCGTAGTCTAGTAGGTAGTGTGTTGGCTTATTAGACGTAAAGCCAAGGTTCGAGCACAAGGCCAGAGATGAAAACAAAATACGAAAAGTATTTCTTCGGCGTCTTCCGTAAATAAAATTGCCATGAAAAAAAGTTTCTCAAAAATCTGTCGTTCGGAGTCGACTTTAAACTGTAGGTCCCAACACTCATGTATAAAAATTAACACACACAACATAAGTGGTGTGAGAAATTAGGACGTTGTACAATGGGTCAGCTCGACCTCCGGGTACTGTACTTGTCTTAATTGACAAGTACACGTCCTCTAACCTAACCTAACCTTATATTTTCAACGTTTTTAAAACGCGAAAACATAACAATATTTTTCACATGATTTGATTGATTCTCCTCTATTGTGACATCATTTTCTAATTATTTTAAAAATTTTCTAATTATTTTAGGCTTCTTACACAATCTTACAGTATCTTACACAATGAAAAAAAGCTTAAGAACCGTGTAAATATTACAATCTCACAAGTGAACAAAACGACGCTTGTAAGTATTCATTCCCCCATCATAAGCAATAAGTATCGCTCATCATAATTTTAAATGTTTAATTCCAGCCAATATCCACATCAAAATGATTAAAGCAACAACAATAATAACAACAACAATAAAGAAAAACAATATTTTGAAACAAAACAAAAACGTAAAGAAAACATTCATTTTATATTTCATAATAAGAAAACAAAGAGAAAACATTCAGGAAAATAAAAAAGAAAACGTTAATAATTCTTTGGGGAAATTAAGTTGCAAACGCCCACCAACCACACCGTTAAACACAATTGCAAATCGCAAGATGACTGACTGGCAGCATTGCTGGCACTTTGAAAAATTAAAAAAAAAAGAAAAAAATTTCATGATTCTTAAACGTTTTATGTTGTAAGATTTGATTGCATTTTCTCTGAGTGTATTTCGAAGAAAATGTCATCATCACCGGCATCGTCATCATCATTCTCATCAGCATCAGTATCAGCATTATGAAGAAATGAACTAAAAATCGCAAAATGTTCGTTCGTGTACACAAACTACTTTGAAAAAGCTAATGGCGGACAGGCAAAGATCAAGAGGTGTTGTAAGAAGAACATCCAACATTAACATATTGTTACGCAAATCGAAACGACCTAATATCGTTTAACAATAAAAACGATAAACAAATGCCACACGATACAAATACACACTAACACTAAGAATACAATGAACGTGCACACACACATATGTACAACGAACCTGGTTGTGCCTGGCACCAACAACAACATGTATGTGACAAAAGGGGATAGACAACATATGCAAAGTACACAAACAACAATGTATTAGCAATAGAGCTCTCGAGAAGACGAGATCACGAACCTTCCACTTCAAGAATGTTCGTTAGAGCGGTTGTGTCGGACTATAAAAGGGCTGGACAAAGCAGGCAGCAGTCAGTAAGAATTCAGTCAGCCTTGTGTGAAGTTGCATGTGAACAGAACAAGTCGTGGTTGTAAAGATCTAGCGAATAGTGAATAAAACAGATTATTATTGTTGTATTATTGTTAAGTTGTATACGGTGGCACACAAAAGTAGTGTAAAGAATAAAGAGAGTTTTTACTGAAATTAAACACATATTTGTTTTTACTTTGTTTGCAATTAACGAACTCATATTTAAACGTTTTTAAAAAAATAAAAACTTAACAATATTTTTGTGGCACTTCTTTTTCTATTTGCTGGCTCAATGTCATGCATTCTCGCAGCATTTGGTAGCAAATCTTTCCAGGTCCCATTTAGGCCTGCATTTAGGCCCTTTAGTCCAAAATAAATCTTGCTATTGCAGCAATCTTTATATGGCAAAACTCGCTCAAGAATGTCAGAAAGTGAGAAAACAAAAACCTCTCTCTTCGTGACTAGAGCAGGGCACTGACACATGAGGTGAAAGACAGTCACTTCGTCCTCCTCAGACTCATAGCTCCTGCAGAAGTTATTTGTCCGAATGACAAGTATTTTTTCATGTGTATCAAGAAGACAATGGTCCGTTAGAAACACTATTGTGCAATGATGGAAGTGATTCAGGGTCCTCTTCTTATCCATTTGTGTCCAGCAGACTCTAGCATTCCCTCCTGCCACCAATGTGATTAAGGCTCCCAGTAAAACAAGCGGATATTATCCGATTTAACTGAGGTAACACTTGGGAGACTTCGAGCTGCGTATCGATCCTGGCCAACTGGCCATTTCAAGAATAGCTTTGCAATTTCCAAGGATATCTCTGTGTCACGGAACGTTAGGTTATGTTAGGTCAGGTTAGAGGACGTGTACTTGTCAATTAAGACAAGTACAGTCCCTGGAGGTCGAATTGACCCATTGTAAAGGGCTATCCATTTCGTGGTTTCAAAAGTATGGGACTGGAATTCGACATCTGTCCAACTAAGTTGTGAAACCAATTTTTTTTTCAGTTGAAAGTCTGACATTGTCGAAAATGGATCGCTTAACTATCACACAACGCATAAAAATGATCAAAACCTACTACAAAAATGGTGATTCTGCCACAGACACGTATCGTGCTTTAAGAGGAGATTATGGTTTACATACATAATCGTCCAACTACGCAAGCAATTGGCAAAATTGTGAAGAAATTTGAAGAGACTGGAGTGGTTACAAATATTGAAAGGCATGTGCATCATCGTTTCGCTCGTTCCGCTGAAAATATCGCTATTGTAAGTGAAAGTGTTGCCGAAGACCCGAATGTGTCGATTCCTCGCCGTTCTCAGGAATTAGGACTGTCTTACGGCACATTATGGCGTATTTTGCATTTAGATCTACATCTACATCCATATAAAGTCTAGCTTACGCAACAACTGAAGCCAGCTGACCATTCACAACGTCGTAGATACGTGGAATGGATGCTTGAACAACAGGCGGTGGACGGCAATTTTTCGAACAAAATTTTCTTCAGCGATGAAGCACATTTCACACACGGTGGGTATGTTAATAAACAAAATTGTCGTATTTGGGGTTCTGAGAATCCTCAAGTAATTGAAGAGAGGCCATTACATCCAGAAAAAGTCACTGTTTGGTGCGCTCTTTGGTCTGAAGGTGTGATTGAACCTTACTTCTTCGAAAGCGACAATGGAACGACTGTCACCGTCAATTCGGAGCATTATGGTCATATGATAACCGACTTTTTTTGCCTGCTATTGAAGAATACGACTTGGATAATATGTGGTTTCAACAAGACGGTGCCACATGCCACACAACTCGAGCGAATATGGCTTTATTGCAAGAGACATTTCCTGGCCGAGTAATTTCTCGTCGTGGCGATATCAACTGGCCACCAAGATCATGCGATTTGACACCATTAGTAGTATGTTTATGTACCTTCTCGACCAAAAACTCCATACAAAATTTGGCTCATGCATAGCTGTAAAAGAGTAAGAACATTGTAGAATTGTGAAATGAATTGTGTGCGATCGGTCTTTAGGTTTGTAACATGTATTATGAAAAGGTATTGCTTTTTAATGTTTTTTTTTTTTTTTTTTTTTTTTTGTCTTGAGCCGGAGGTGGGAATCTTCGAAAGACACTTTTGTTCCAACAAAAGAGTGCACGATTCACCATCACTGGTGCCTACGTACTAAACCCACCCCCTACACACTTCAACCACTCTCCCCCCGCGGGACTGCCGTAAGGTATTACTTCGCGGAGGGCTGGTTAGCTTGAAAGCTTTATCACGTTAATTCAAATTTCGCCTCCGTTCCTCCAGTCTTCGGAGTACTATCAAAACTTCAGCCATTCTCTGGCTATATTGACTCCATAAAATCCTACAGTTCAACAGCTCTTCCATTAGCCGGTTTGGTTCCAAATTCGTTTCTCCCGGCCATCTAAATCTGGGACAGCAAGTAAGAATATGCTCCGCATCTTCCTCCTCATCTACACAGTTTGGGCATATAGGAGAAGTGTCATGACCAAATCTGTGCAGGTACTTCCTGAAGCACCCATGACCAGTTAGGAACTGGGTCACGTAGTAGTTCAACTCGCAATGTTCGTTCTTCATCCAAGGGGTTACATCAGGGACAAGACGAAATGTCCATCTTCCCTTTAGACTGCTCTCCCATCGTGACTGCCATTTGTGCATGGAAGTCCTTCGTTCCTCCGCTTTTATAGCCGCTATTTGTCCCGGGTGCTCGAGACGGCGAAGGTATATCCTTCTCATTTCATCCGCCAGTATATCTATTGGTATTGTCTTTGCCAATACCAAAACTGCTTCATCAGACACTGTCCTGAAGCCACTTATCCGTCTAATCGCGCTTAGACGATACACCGAGGACAGTATCCTCCTCGTCGTCCCCACTGAGAGTGCCTCCGACCATATTGGGCAAGCATACAGCATTATCGACGTTACTACCGCCGAAATTATTCTCCTTTTAAATGGACCTGGTCCTCCAATATTTGGCATCATCCTCGCCAGTGCTCCCTGTGTTATAGATGCTTTTTCACCGATGTATTTCACGTGCTCCTTGAAGTTCAGTCTGTCGTCGATAATCACTCCCAGGTATTTTATCGCCCTCTTCGATTCGATCCTTGTGCCTCCAACGGTCAATTCCATCTTCTCCACTATCTTCCGGCCGCTTATCAAGACGGCCTCAGTTTTATGCGCAGCAAGTTTCAAACCTGCTTCATCCAGCCATGCTCCAACCTTTCGAATAGCTGTGTTCGTTTTCTCCTCTATTTCTCCTACCGTTTTAGCTACCGAGACTATGGCAATGTCATCTGCAAAGCCCACAATTGTAGTCCCGCTTGGCAATCGCAGTCGAAGTACTCCATCGTACATAATGTTCCATAGTAGTGGTCCAAGTACGGAGCCCTGTGGGACTCCCGACGTCACTACGTATTCCTGCTCTCCTTCATCCGTTAGGTATATTAGCTTCCTGTCCTGAAAGTAACTATTCAGAATCTCCATTAAGTATGGCGGCGTAGCCATATTAAAGAGGGCTCTCATAATACGCCCCCAATTCGCGGAGTTGAACGCGTTTTTAACGTCAAGTGTGACAACCGCGCAGTACTCCTTGGTGCCAAATCTCCATCTTTCGCCCTCTATTGCATCTCTTGCAATGTCGACCACCCTCCTTATCGCGTCAACAGTGGACCGTCCTTTCCTAAATCCGTATTGCAGGTCCGAGAGAGCTCCTCCTGCCTCGGCACATGTTAGTAGTCGATTGTATATTATCCTCTCCAGTATTTTGCCCATCGTGTCAAGTAGGCAGATGGGCCGATATGACGATGGTTCCCCTGGCGGTTTACCAGGTTTTGGAATGAGAACCAATTTCTGCTTCTTCCACCTACGTGGAAAAACACCCTCGACGAAGCACTTGTGGAACACCTTGGCGAACGTATCCGGTCTGAGCCGGATAGCCGCCTTAAGTGCCCTATTCGGGATTCCATCCGGCCCCGGTGTTTTCCTATCTCCTATTCTAGTGCATGCTGCGAGTACCTCCTCTCCTGTTACCTCGGGTATGGTATGAATGGCCTCCGGCTCCCTACTTATAAAAGTGTAGGGCTGGCCACGTGGGAATAATGTACCAATGATCTCCCGTAGCAAAACTGGACAACCTAGTTTAGGCTGTTCTCGAGCACCGATTCTCTTGCAGACGACTTTGTACGCCGTCCCAAAAGGATTGATGTCAGCTTCCTGGCATATCCGCTGAAAGGATAGTTTCTTGCTCCTTTTAATGGCTCTTCTAAGTTGACGCCGTAGGTCCTCATATGAAGCCCGTTCGACTTCCCATGTCGGTCTTCCTCTCGTGCGCTGGGCCCGTCTTCTCGCCCCAAAGCACGCAGACCGCAGTCTTCGAATCTCGTCATTCCACCAGTAGCAGGGGGAACGTCCCCTACACACAGTTCTCCTAGGCATAGCAGCATCACATGCAGTGTTGAGCCTTTCGTATACGCCGCTCACTAATTCCTCGACCGTGCTGCCAGTCGTATGAAAAGACGACAACATCAATCTATACGCCTCCTCGTCAAAGCGGGAGTCCTTCCATTTAGGCCCCGTAAACGTCGGCAATCCGTTTCCTCTCGTGTTGCGCCCAGTAACCGTCATCACGATTGCCTGATGGTCACTATTCGTGAAGTCCTCAGTTAGCCTCCATGCGGTCCGCGAAACAAGGCCATCGCTCACAAACGACAAATCTATTATGGAGCTCGATCCAGCTCTCCTAAATGTGCTTCCTCTTCCGTCATTCATCAGCGCCACAGGAAGGGAAGCGAATGTTTCCAAGAGGCAGCGACCCCTGGCGTTAGTATATCTACTACCCCATTCAGTCGCCCAAGCATTAAAATCCCCTCCAATAATAACGGGGGTGTTCAGGCGCACGTGTGACGCCAGCCTCTCCAGCATATGTTGGAACTCATCCATTGACCACCTCGGGGGGGCGTAACAGCTGTAGACGAAAACTCCCTTAATCCTGGCCATAACAAAACCAATGTCCCGCGCATAGGTTTGCTGGAAGGGTAATGAACCACAAGTCCATATAGCCACAGTACTAGATCCGTCCGTGATCCAAGTACTATTCCTCGGTACCCTATAAGGTTCGCTTATGATTGCGACATCGATATTCTCCTCCTTTACTCTCTGGACCAGTAGGTCCTGGGCTGCTTCGCAATGGTTCAAATTAATTTGTATTAACCTCATCTCCTAGATCGTAATTTAAGCGCATGTTGAAACTGCGGACAATTCCTACTCCCCGCGATATGTTTGGCGAACTTTGGGTTGTCCACTTTGCAGAACATGCAGAGTGGTTCCCGTTCGCAGTTCCCAGCAATATGACCATCCTGTCCACACTTGCGGCATGTTCCCGAGCGGTCAACTTTACTCTCGCACAGGCGGGCTATATGTCCAAACTGCAAGCATCGGAAGCATTTCGTCGGAATGTTCCTTTCGCGAATCCTGCATATGACCCAGCCGATCCTAATTCTACCTTCTTTCAGAAGAATAGCTGCAGCGTCTGCATTAAGGCTCACTGTGGCCGTTTGCGTTCCACCATATGCTCTCCTGAGACCAACTATGTCGGCAAGAGCGAAGCTCTCAAGACCTGGAATGTTCTGTATTGCATTATATACATCTTCCTTCTCCGTGATCTCATCAATGTCCTTTATCTCAATTGTCCTCCTCTCTTTTAGAGTGCGGACAGTCGCGCATTCCCCTAGGAGCTCTCCAATGGCCCCTCTGAAGTCCTCCGTTCGCTCACCGTTCTTGCCGAGCTGAAGTAGTAGCTCTCCTTTGACAGTTCTCCGAATTTTCGTAACGTTTTCACCTAATTTGCAAAGCTTAGGGTCCGTTTTAACCCTCCTCAAAATGTCAGCATACGATGTGTCATCCCTCGTTGCTATCATTATTGCATCAGGTTTTGTTTTCCTCTCCTGAGGTTTCTTTTCCTTCTTTTTCCTTTTAGTGACTTTTTGCCACCCTGGTTCTCCAGTTGATTCCTGAGTGTTTACCTGCCGTCCCAGAGTCGTCTCAGTAGTCCTCTTTGCCAAAGCTTTTGGTGCAGGATTTGGAGTTCTCCTCTTTGCTTCGGGAGTCTCAACAGTATCCTCCTGTCTCCTCTTCCCCTCATGATTTCTCATCCAGGGCGAAGTCTGTGTTGCAGAACTGCTGCAACCCTTCTCATTGATTGACTGCCCCCTCAACTCAGCTGCGTACAGGTCGTATAGGGTCTTAATAGAGTCAATTGCATCTCTCATTGGTTGGTGGATTGATCTCCTCTTTCCATCCTCCATCATATCAACTAAGCTCTTAATTTGGTCTCCGAGTTGACCAAAAACCCCGCTGGTCGATGCCGTCGGGTTGCTTCGCGTTGGTTCCGACTCCGATGCCGCCAATCCTGAATATTCTTTTTCTTAATTCTATTGCTTTTTAATGTGTATGTGTGTGTGTGTGTGTGTGTGTTAAAATTTGTGAGAATGCATATCTGGAAAAGAATTAAATCATTTTAATTTTTAATTTTTCCATACAAATTTGGAATCATACCTGCTTTTTCTTGTTGATTTTATTTGTATTGCTTTTCAAACGAATGGTTGGACGGACAGAATGAGTGCGTGCACGTTTCCTCATCTACATCTCAGAGCATAGAAAGACTGTAATGTGAAAATGTATATACGTATGTACGAATGTTTGGACGGACAGAATGAGTGTGTGCGTAACATGTAATGTGTATGATCGTTTTTTAATAGTAAATTCTTACCACGTATTATCATACTCAATGCTGAAAAAATAGAAAAGGGATCTACACCTGTATAGTTGTTGTGTGTTTTTTTTTTTTTTGTATGATTTAATTAGAAGGATCTTTAATTTTAAATGTGATAAGAAAGGATAGGTTGGTTGTGCGGTTGTTTTTTATTTTTTGTATATTTAATTAGAACGATGTTTAATTTTAAATGTGATAAGAAAGGGTAGGTTGGTTGTGCGGTTGTTTTTTATTTTTTGTGTGATTTAATTAGAAGGATCTGTAATTTTAAGATGATAACAAATTCTTGGCACGTATTATCATTCCCAATACTTTTTTATTCATCAAGGGGAAATTATATGAATTTTCTCTTGAATAAGCAGATGTATCGAAATGTGTTGGAATATCATTTCTAATATCATCATACATATCATTTGTTTTCACATCATATATAAATGAATCGGTATCCATATAACAGAGATTAATATTATCAAGATATTTTGTCTTCATATAATCGTAATGAAAGTTATACATTTTCAATTTTGATAATTTTTTCATATTAATTTTGATCTGCTTTGTATCTGTTCCCGATCTGCTTTATATCTGGACACGATCTGCTATGTATCTGATCACGATCTGCTTCGTATCTGCTCACGATCTACTTGGTATCTGGTCACGATCTGCTTCGTATCTGCTCACGATCTGCTTTATGTCGGGTCACGATCTGCTTTGTATCTGCTCACGATCTGATTTATACCTGATCACGATCTGCTTGATGTCTTATGTCTATATCTTTTGAATTTGGGTACGCTATATCGTGCTTTCTACAAGCTGCATCCAATAAATTTATTCCTTTGCCTCCTCTTGCTAATCGTTTTTGAAGTTTTGTATCAGGTCCACAAAACTGATAACCAGGTGGATGTAATTCAACATATAATTTGTTTATTAAGTTGTCTACAAATCTTCTTCCAATCTTACACTGATTAGGTGTTTTTCTTTTGACTGTAGTTTATAACCATTTTTTTTCATTACTTTCATACCTCTTCGCATGAAACACTACACCAGCTATACCTGCTATACCAGCTATATCAGCTATACCAGCTATACTAGCAAGCTGTACTAGCTATACTAGCAAGCTATACAATCTGTACTAGCTATACTAGCAAGCTGTACTAGCTATACTAGCAAGCTATACAATCTGTACTAGCTATACTAGCAAGCTGTACAATCTGTACTAGCTATACTAGCAAGCTGTACTAGCTATACTAGCAAGCTGTACTAGCTATACTAGCAAGCTATACAATCTGTACTAGCTATACTAGCAAGCTGTACAATCTGTACTAGCTATACTAGCAAGCTGTACAATCTGTACTAGCTATACTAGCAAGCTGTACTAGCTATACTAGCAAGCTATACAATCTGTACTAGCTATACTAGCAAGCTGTAGTAGCTATATCAGCTATATCAGCTATACCTGCTATACCAGCTATATCAGCTATACCTGCTATACCTGCTATACCAGCTATACCAGCTATACCAGCTATACCTGCTATACCTGCTATATCAGCTATACCAGCTATACCAGCTATACCTGCTATACCTGCTATACCAGCTATACCTGCTATACCTGCTATACCAGCTATACCTGCTATACCTGCTATACCTGCTATACCAGCTATACCTGCTATACCTGCTATACCAGCTATACCTGCTATATACCAGGTATACCAGCTATACCAGGTATACCAGCTATACCAGGTATACAGCTTGCTGGTATAGCAGGTATAGCAGGTATAGCTGGTATAGCAGGTATAGCAGGTATAGCTGGTATAGCAGGTATAGCAGGTATAGCTGGTATAGCAGGTATAGCAGGTATAGCTGGTATAGCAGGTATAGCAGGTATAGCAGGTATAGCTGGTATAGCAGGTATAGCAGGTATAGCTGGTATAGCAGGTATAGCAGGTATAGCTGGTATAGCTGGTATAGCTGATATAGCAGGTATAGCAGGTATAGCTGGTATAGCTGGTATAGCTGGTATAGCAGGTATAGCAGGTATAGCTGATATAGCTGGTATAGCAGGTATAGCTGATATAGCTGATATAGCTACTACAGCTTGCTAGTATAGCTAGTACAGATTGTATAGCTTGCTAGTATAGCTAGTACAGCTTGCTAGTATAGCTAGTACAGATTGTACAGCTTGCTAGTATAGCTAGTACAGATTGTACAGCTTGCTAGTATAGCTAGTACAGATTGTATAGCTTGCTAGTATAGCTAGTACAGCTTGCTAGTATAGCTAGTACAGCTTGCTAGTATAGCTAGTACAGATTGTACAGCTTGCTAGTATAGCTAGTACAGATTGTATAGCTTGCTAGTATAGCTAGTACAGCTTGCTAGTATAGCTAGTACAGATTGTATAGCTTGCTAGTATAGCTAGTACAGCTTGCTAGTATAGCTGGTATAGCTGATATAGCTGGTATAGCAGGTATAGCTGGTGTAGTGTTTCATGCGAAGAGGTATGAAAGTAATGAAAAAAAATGGTTATAAACTACAGTCAAAAGAAAAACACCTAATCAGTGTAAGATTGGAAGAAGATTTGTAGACAACTTAATAAACAAATTATATGTTGAATTACATCCACCTGGTTATCAGTTTTGTGGACCTGATACAAAACTTCAAAAACGATTAGCAAGAGGAGGCAAAGGAATAAATTTATTGGATGCAGCTTGTAGAAAGCACGATATAGCGTACCCAAATTCAAAAGATATAGACATAAGACATCAAGCAGATCGTGATCAGGTATAAATCAGATCGTGAGCAGATACAAAGCAGATCGTGACCCGACATAAAGCAGATCGTGAGCAGATACGAAGCAGATCGTGACCAGATACCAAGTAGATCGTGAGCAGATACGAAGCAGATCGTGATCAGATACATAGCAGATCGTGTCCAGATATAAAGCAGATCGGGAACAGATACAAAGCAGATCAAAATTAATATGAAAAAATTATCAAAATTGAAAATGTATAACTTTCATTACGATTATATGAAGACAAAATATCTTGATAATATTAATCTCTGTTATATGGATACCGATTCATTTATATATGATGTGAAAACAAATGATATGTATGATGATATTAGAAATGATATTCCAACACATTTCGATACATCTGCTTATTCAAGAGAAAATTCATATAATTTCCCCTTGATGAATAAAAAAGTATTGGGAATGATAATACGTGCCAAGAATTTGTTATCATCTTAAAATTACAGATCCTTCTAATTAAATCACACAAAAAATAAAAAACAACCGCACAACCAACCTACCCTTTCTTATCACATTTAAAATTAAACATCGTTCTAATTAAATATACAAAAAATAAAAAACAACCGCACAACCAACCTATCCTTTCTTATCACATTTAAAATTAAAGATCCTTCTAATTAAATCATACAAAAAAAAAAAAAACACACAACAACTATACAGGTGTAGATCCCTTTTCTATTTTTTCAGCATTGAGTATGATAATACGTGGTAAGAATTTACTATTAAAAAACGATCATACACATTACATGTTACGCACACACTCATTCTGTCCGTCCAAACATTCGTACATACGTATATACATTTTCACATTACAGTCTTTCTATGCTCTGAGATGTAGATGAGGAAACGTGCACGCACTCATTCTGTCCGTCCAACCATTCGTTTGAAAAGCAATACAAATAAAATCAACAAGAAAAAGCAGGTATGATTCCAAATTTGTATGGAAAAATTAAAAATTAAAATGATTTAATTCTTTTCCAGATATGCATTCTCACAAATTTTAACACACACACACACACACACACATACACATTAAAAAGCAATACCTTTTCATAATACATGTTACAAACCTAAAGACCGATCGCACACAATTCATTTCACAATTCTACAATGTTCTTACTCTTTTACAGCTATGCATGAGCCAAATTTTGTATGGAGTTTTTGGTCGAGAAGGTACATAAACATACTACTACCATTAGACTTTTTTTTGTGGGGCTACGCGAAAGACCGTGTTTATGCAGATAAACCTTCAACTCTTGAGCACTTAAAGACCAACATTCGTCAAGTTATGGCTGAGATACCGCCCAATATGTGTCAAAAAGTGGTCGAAAATTACCTCAAAAGAATCAATGCTTACAACACTTCGCGTGGAGGTCATTTAAATGATGTGGTGTTTCACACATAATGTCAACGTTCAAACTTTACAATAAAAAAGAAATATCATGAAAAAACAAAATTTTATATGTTTTCTTATTAACGTTTACTTTTGAAACCACGAAATGGATAACCCAATACAACGTCCTTTTTTTATACATGAGTGGTGGGACCTACAGTTTAAAGTCGACTCCGACAGATTTTTGAGAAACCTTTTCATGGCAAGTTTTTATTTTACACTCAGAGTCTTTAGCCAGAAATCTGCTGAGAGGAAGTCGCCGAAGAAATACTTTTTGTATTTTATTTTGATGTCTGGCCTAGGGCTCGAACTCTGGCTTTACGTCTAATAAGCCAACACACGACCTACTAGACTGCGACGGCTTCTATCACTATGCAACGCTGTGTTATCAAAGCCCGTGTGCCGAAACATGGATACTTGCGTAGGTATACCAAGTGCCGGATAAAAACGAAAGCTGCAGCTAGAAAAATCTGACAAATACCAATGAAAAGATAGAAAAGCCCTTCACGGAACGTTTGAATGATTCGAAATTTTTCTAAGAAATCCTGGGAACTCACGGGAAAGGAAACTACATTCGTTAGAGACTTAATCGCCGTTTGGTTGCCTCAGTAAAACCAAGAGATTTTAAGGGAAAATTACCAATTACCCAACAAGCGCATTATAACACTTTCCAAATTGCCCATGACCTCTGCTTGGAAAACACTGCAAAGGTCAGCCAAGCGACAAGAAAGTTTAACATCAGAAGCCTGATCAAAAAAAAAAAAAAAATATCCGCCTGTCTATTCATCTCGCCTTCTTACATTTGTTTTTAAGTGTCGGTTGCTGCTGCTTTCTGCCGGCAACGCTTAGTATTGAAATTTAATTTGTAATAGAAAGTGTATCAGAGAGAATATAAATAGAAAATAAAGAAGAAAAACAAACTGAATGAAATAAAAATAAAAATAAGAAAAAACACGAAGAAAAAGTTTTCTTTATTGAAAAAGTTATTGCCATCAAAGTGCTGCTCCTGCTGTTGCTACTTTCCGTACTCTGGCTGGGTTTTTTTTTCGTTTTCAAAAGAAAAATCTAAACAAAAAAAACGGAAAGAAAAATAAAAAGAAAACTAATAAATTATATTTAAAGAAAAACTAACAACATTGTATACAACAGCAACAGAAAGAAAAACTACAAAGCAAATAGAAAAAGAAATCATATTTGATTTAAACTCTTATAAAAATGATTTTTATATTCGTCCGTCCACCCACCCACTAGCAGTCTTTCAAAGAAACTTATTTATTTGCACTTAACGAGCGCATAAAACCACAGAAAACTAATCGCACGTAAAGATAAAAACGGATACTCTTTATGGACAGTACAGACACTTGGACACGGAATAATAAAGGGCCAGTTAAAGTGAAATAAGGAAGAGATTAAATACATATACGAGGGTAGCCATAAAATGATACTAAAGTAAGAGATTTTCAAGCCAGGCTAATGGGCTGAATTGTGAGTGTAAATGAGAAATTTTTTTAATTTAAATCAGCATCTTTTGTTCCATCTCGAGAGATTAATTTGATTAAATGATCACAAATTCAACATTAAGGCGAGTTTTTAGGTTAGAAGTCGCCGTGGTCTAGAAGGTAGTGTGTTGGCTTATTAGACGTAAAAGCCAGTGTTCGATCCCCAGGCCAGACGTCAAAGGCAAAATACAAAAAGTATTTTTCGGCGGCTTCCCCTCAGCAGAATTCTGGGAAAAACTCTGAGAGTAAATAAAAATTGCCATGAAAAATTTCTCAAAAATCTGTTGTTCGGAGTCAACTTTAAACTGTAGGTACCACCACTCATGTATAAAATTAACACACACACGATAAGTGGTGTGAGAAACTAGGACGTTTGTGCAATGGGTCAATTCGACCTCCGGGTACTGTACTTGTCTTAATTGACAAGTACACGTCCTCTAAGCTAACCTAACCTAACCTTTTAGGTTAGGTTGAATTGACAGCCATCCCAATGGGCATAGCTTGCTTTTCTCTGATAAGTTCCCATTATACTACCGCTATTAACTATCCCGTCATATAATGTTGTCGACAAGTACGGACATGCGGCGTATTGAATCCTAGATTACGGTCGTTAACCAAGCTTTCGTTATTGTCAGTGAATTCGTTTATCTTGGCGCCGCTTTTAACAGCAAAAATGAAGCCTCAGTCTGGAGATCAAGCGAAGGATCATACTGGCCAACAGGTGCTGCCAATGTGGTTTCAATATACAACTGAATAGCAGAGACCTCTTTCGTACGACAAACCGACGACACTCTGCAAATCGTTCATCCTTCCTTTGCTTCTTTATGGTGCAAAAGCATAGACAGGCTGTTCAGCACCGATACATACATAACATAATTGGTCATTACAACCCTTCAGTCAGGATTACGACCTAGTTTCTCACACCACTTATGTTGTGTGCGTTAATTTTATACATGAGTGATGGGACCTACAGTTTTAAAGTCGACTCCGAACGACAGATTTTTGGGAAACTTTTCATGGCAATTTGCTCTCAGAGCTTTTGCCAGAAATCTACTGAGAGAAAGTCGCCGAAGAAATCCTTTTTGTATTTTGTTTTGATGTCTGGCCTGGGGCTCGAACCCGGGCTTTACGTCTAATAAGCCAACACACTACCTACTAGACTACGGCGACTTCAGCACCGATGCCATAATCTTATGAGTATTCGAAAGAAAAGATCTCCGTTCAAATGCGATGATTTGCGTTGGTGATAATTTTTGCGCATCCGATTTAATAAAGAGCTGTATGACAACTTCTCAACAACATAGACATTGTGCAGCGTATTAACACATCTAGCAGCAAAGGGGCTCGGCCGTGTCGTTTAGATGGAAGAGGATGCTCTCCGGCGAGACGTCTGTTTGATGTGGTGATTAGCCGATGTCGGCATAGAGGACAGCCTTGTTTTGCGTTTACGTTACGCCGATAAGCCAGAGAAAATTGACGCTTTAAAGGACAATATTCGTGAAGCCATTGGTGAAATACAGCTGCACACAATCGATAATGTGCTTAAAAATTGGACCGATCGTGTAGGCTACTGCATGGCCAGCCGAGGCAGCCATTTGAATGAAATTATTTTCCATTATTAACCGGAAGGATTGTACTTTCAAATAAAAAAAGAAATTTGAGAAAATATTCAGTAGTTTTTGTTTTTAAAGCATTTTCAAAAAAAACGTTATTTGGTGGACCCTTTAATTGGTGAAAAAATATCATTTTACTGCTATAATTATGCTCAATACTGTTAAATAACATTGTCGTAATCAAAATACTTCTTTATCATCACCCACACACTTAGATTTCTAAACACTTCGCATTTATGGTTTGTTTTTTATCTCTCTCTCTCTCTCTCTCTTTCTCTCTTTCGCTCATCATTTATGACATCGACTAAGCTATTGCGAATGTGTGTGTGTGTAAGTGTGTGTAAAAATCAATGTTTTCTAAAACTAGAAAACTATTCCAGTGCTATTGTTGTTGTTACTGTTTAGCAATTATTGTACATTGTATGATGACGACACAAGCATCATCTTAATCTCCAATCACTGTGTGTGTGTGTATGTGTGTGTAAAAAGTTAATAGAGCAGCTAGTTTTTCTTATCAATTGACCGTTAAATACTCAATTGAAGAGAGAAAGAGAGAGTGTATGTACTAAACAGTACATGAGAGTAATAAAAACAGCACAGCAATAACAACAATTAAGCAAAGAAGTTCATGCAGAGTGATATGGAGAGAGAGAGAGAGAGAGAGAGAAGGAGAAAAAAACGAAGAGAAGAAAAGAATAACAAAAAAGCAGTGATTGCAACGAACTCTTGAAATCATCAATTTGTATTGAAGATGGCATGTTTTAAGGAACACGCATCGTGTACAAACAAGTACAGTAGAGCTTAAAGTAAAAATTAGTGTGTGTATGCGAGTGTATTTCGAAATGTTGCCTATCTCAGAAGCTTCATTTATTGCCAGTAAAAAGCAGTAAAAGCATGGATAAGAATGCGAATGAAACATAAAAACACAGCGAATTATTGATCCTCATCATCACACTGTATGGGTAACTAACTCTACTTAATTTTTATTCTCAACTACAGGTCGTATGCATTGTTGTATCACTGTTAAACGTATTTATAGTCCTCATGTGACGAACTTTCAATGAAACGGAGAATAAATCAACAATCTTAAGAGGTGGCAGATATGAAGAGTTCCGAATGAACCGAATTTAAATACAATTTTGGCATACCCAAGTAATTTTCTTTCGGTTTTCCTTGTCACCCATTCAACTGGAACATGGCACCTCACTTAAGTCAAGCCTTTGTTTTTTGACGTCATTTTACGCGTTTTAGCTATAAGTTAAGGTTTAGGTCGGAGTGGTAGATCTGATATCACAAAGCTCACTTGAGCACGTATAGCGGCCCGTTGTGATGCGACGGGTGAACGCAGTCCCTGTACTGACCAAGTTCCACCAAAATCAGGGAAGAGAAAGAAGTTGGTCAGCGCAAGGGCTGCACATCAAAAGCACGACTACCCTACACCGGAAAACTAGCCAGAAAGTTTGATGAACGAAACTATATCCTTGGTATCAATAGATGATAGCTCCGTCAAGCTGACAAGAAATGGAGAGCCAAATAACTTATATCTACACCTAGCAGGAGACGGGCACTGACAAAGAAAGTGGGTAACAGTCTCCTCTTCCTCAGCGGATCTGCATCCACGGCAGAAGTCGTTAAATGGGAGCCTCATTCTTTCCGCGTGTCTACCCATAACACAATGACCTGTAAGCATGGCCACTGTGGTTGAGATGACGTCACGGCCAAGACCAAGTAATTGGTTGGTACGCCTGCTATCCATCAAGGGCCAGGTGAGTCTAGCGGTGGAGCAGGACTACTCATTGACCCAGGATAGGTTGGCGTCCCGAAAGACTTTCCGCGCAATATCCAACTTGACTGAGGCAAGTGGCATACCCAATTTAATTGAAGAGGATTCCGGAAGGAGCGCACCAGCTCTGGCGAGCCCGTCGGCCCTACAGTTTCCCGGAATGTTACTGTGCCCGGGGACCCACACCAGTGAGACACTGGTGAAGTGGACAGAAAGCAGGTCAAGACAGCGGCGACATTCCCTAACGATCCTAGAGTTATTCATGAAACGCAATAGAGATCTTATCGTGGCTGACTATCAGAAAAGACCGAGACGCGAGTGAAAGGAACACCGTTGACGAGGATCTATTGAGCGGCCCGGTAAATTGCCGTTACCCCCGTCTGAAACACGCTGCAGTAGTGCGGCCGACGGTGAGAAATGTTCAGGTCAAGTTTCCCAGAGTAGACCCCATTATCCGATCCAATAATGAGCTGTATGTCGTTCGAAAGGAGGAGGAGGATACTATCCGACGAGACAGCTGTTTGATGCAAGGATTAGACGAAGTTGGCGTAGAGGACCTTGTCTGCATCGGAAGGACCAAATCGAGAAGGCCCTGTCATCGATTGGTGTGACCAACTGGCGAATGCGTGCAAGAAGCAAAGGTCCCTGCAAGAAAGTGCTAAGGCAGGCAGAAATCTGATAATCAGGTTGTTAATGGCTAATTAAATAAAGTAAATACGTAGGGTTGTTATGTATTTGAAACAAAAAATTTGATGTGACATGCTTTGCAGTGTAGCCAGTGAATGATTTCCTTATTTCAAAACATTTTGCTGCTTGAAAACATTACAGTAATCCTTCGCTTTACGTCGCCTCGATTAATGTTGTTTAGATTTACGTAGTCAAATTTTTTATTCCCTCTAACTTCAATTTGCGTCGTCATTCGATTTACGTCGCCTTTTTTTGGAACCAACTGCGACGTAAATCGAGGGATTACTGTAACTTTTTTATGTTCCTTGTTAAAAACATACTACTTTGTAGTATCGACGTAAATCGAGGGATTACTGTACTTATGTTTACTAGTTTGTTATTAAATTGACTTGTTGAAATAGTTGTTGTTGTTATTTATTTTCATGTATTTTTTAAGCCATTAAATCATTATCCTTTGGGGAATAAATTTCCAGTGTGTGCGTGTATATTATGCCATTAAAACTGAAACAATTTAAGCTATGTTAAGCGCCTTTAATGCCATTTAAACTAAACATAGCTCATGATGAAGCCAGTAGCACCAGCAGCAGCAACAACATTAAAATCTTAATGTTGTCTTAAATATTCTCTTTTGTTTTCTTTAACGTTCTGTATTTCTAATTAGCAGACTAATAAACGACTCCAACATAAGGCATTAAGAAAGCAATTATTATCTCGTATCCTTTCTTTCTCTTGCTCTCAGTTGCTCTCACTTTTTGTTTTCTAATGCTAAGCATACAGCGAATATGTTGAATGTTGAAACATAAATTTTTATATGAGTTGTTATTACAACTCTCTCTCTCTCGCTCTTTTTTGGTTTAAGAAATTCTCCTTTAAAAGAAAAGTACTTTTTTTATTAACAATTATTACCGTAATAATACTGTAATAATGACAAAAACAAAAACTTAAAGAAAATTTAAAACACCAGGATTATTCATGACATTCCATGACGACACCATATTTCTGCATGTCATTGCAAGGCTTCTTAAGGAATATTAATGGCTTGTGTTTAAAGTTTCTCAAACAATAAGAAACAAAAACAAAAACAAAAAACAAAAGATAGAGAAAGATAGAGAAAAAACTTAAATTTCACATTAAAATCCCCTTTGTGTCCCTATGTGTGTGTACTCGTATGTGTATCATTTGCTGAGCATTATTACTCAATCATATGCAAAACAAATAATTGCACACAGTTATGCTCACATTAATACTTTATCTCTCATTCGCTACCCCTCTTTGCTTCTCTTATATGAAATAACATTCCCTTGCAGGGCCGAGTAAAAAAATAAACAATGAAAACAAAAGAGAGCAAAAAGAAAAAGAAAAACTCAATAAAGTAAACAATTTAAATGTAATTTATCATTCTGTGTAATTGTGTGTAATTGTTGCTCATTTTAAATGTACAGAAGATGAAGAAGAAATAAAAAACAAAAATAATAATAAAATACCGTTATTGTATTTGTTTTCCTTGTCGTTATGTCATTCCCTCAGTTATAGTTTTTGTATTTATTTTGTTTTCATTATTTGTTCTGCTTTAAATAATCCATTACTGTTGTACTGCCAGAGGGAGAAAGAGAGAGGGGGAGAGAGTCCGTATGTGGTGAATGTTTACACACATACAGTGGTGGTCACGAACATATGACTGACTTAGTTGCGATAATATTTACAATCCTGTAATATCAAATTTGATATTCTTTTTACCCTGTAATATTAAGAAAAGGTACCATTATTTTATTTTCTTTCTTATTTGAAACTGGCCACGAATTTAAGACATTTCAGAAATATCTGGTTTTTAAGTGATTTTTTGGTGTTTTTTTAAAGCTAAACGGTGAGCAACGAATGTTTTGTTTTATTTTATGTTGGAATACATAGAAATATTTAATTATAAATGGCCAGAGGTACTTGGAATTCCGATGCCGAGCGAAAATTTATCTAACAACTAAAATTTGATGGAAAAATAAAAATGGAGATATCCAAGCTGCTTAAATGTTTTAAATGCAAGATTTACAATGCACTGGAACACATCAAGCGACATGGTTCCACCAAAAATGTCAAACAGCAACCTAGGGCCCAAAAAACTACACCCTAAAATAGCTGCTAATAATCCTTTCACGAGCTCAAGTAAAATAAAAAATAAAATTGCATTGGATTTTGGTATTGATATTTTGTCTAGGGCAATAAGAAGAAGACCCACTTGCGTGGGTGTATTGCACAACGTAAACCACTTGTGTCAAAAAAAAAATATCAAATCCCGACAAGCGTTTTCCAGAGAACATCTCAATAAACCGATGATATTTTAGAAAAATATACTTTGGAGCGACGAGCTTTGCCGATTCGGCTCTGATGGAAAGCAGTACGTATGGCGCCCTCCAAACCTGGATCATCACCCAAAGTACACCCTTAAAACGGTCAAACATGGTGGTGGAAATGTGTTGGTGTGGGCAGAATTTTCCTGGCATGGTGTAGGTCCCATGGTGTAGGTCCCATTTTGCCCTAATAAGAAAATTTATGCATGATAATGACTCTAAGTACACCTCACGTCTAGTGAAGAGTTGTTTAGAGGAAAACAAGTGGCCAGCTCAATCACCGTATCTCAATCCAATTGTGGAATGATGTTGAAGAACATGTACGAGCAGTAAAACCAAAAAATATTAACGTTTTGTGGGAAGAAATTCAAAAAGCTTTTGTATGACATTAGTCGAAAGTTTACCCTGGAGATGTGCTGCTGTGATCCAAAATAAAGGATTTCCAACCAAATACTATAATTTTTTTATGAAGCTGAGCTTTACTTTAGTGAATTAAGTTTTATTTTGTTTATGTCTTAAATTCATGACCAGGATAAAATTTGTGTTGATCTATATAATATGTAAATAAAAATTCTTAACGAAATATAGATTGCAAAATATTATTAATTTTTCTTCCTAATATTACTAAAATCTTAAGAAAAATATTATGGACCAAATTTTTTTTTTTTTTTTTTTGATAAGATGTAAAAATTATCACAAAAATATATGCAACTAAAACGTCGTGCCTTAAATTCGTGGACACCACTGTACATATGCCTTTGCTCGAGAAGGTTATCAAGAGTGTTGTAAACACTATGAATTTTACACTGTTTTTGGCGTTTTTTTTATTTTTGATCGTTAAATGGTGAGATTTTTTATTTTTTTTTTTAATTTTTTGAACTGCTAAGAACCTGTTTCTGTAAGACAAACGACTTAATTGGTCATTGCAACAGTAGAATAACTCCTTACCTAGTATTTAACACTGGCCCGTTTGTTTCTAAAATGCATTAATGTTCTCATAATTGATTCTCTTCAACTCAGAGCCTACAAATATGACACAAAGGCGATTTTCACATTGTACAACCACTTTTTCAGCTTGCAGCAGAGATCATCAATGAATCACTTTTTTACTCATAAGTACTCATGAAATTTTGAGTATGAGTGAGTCAACATTATTGAAACCCAACTACTCTGATTCATTCGTACTCAGTACAACATTGATTTATGAGTACAAGTTGCAATGAGTATGAGTACAACGTTGACATCAAACTCATAACATTCGAAATATGTTTGATACATACGCCTACTCATTCCGATTCATAAATTTAGAAAAATACTCATAATACTTACAAATGATTCGCGAGTGATTCGAATCATTCGTCAAAATTTACAGTCTTAGTTGTTGTTGCATTTACAAAGAAAGAAGAAAGACACATAAACAGAAAACACAAAGACAGCAAGCAGAGCAAACACGCAAACTTCTTGTGAGTATTGTAGTGTTCGTACGCGAATCGTACTTATTTTGTGATTCGTGTATACGATGAGTCATGGAGAATCGAAATCAAAATAACATCATACGTATTTGTTAAGTATGAGTACCATGAGTATTTCAAACTTTGAATACGAGTAGTATGAGTATGACATTAAAATAAGTATGAATGCGTATAAGTATCAGAAATTATAAGTATAATTCGAATCTACTCATCGTTTTGAATACTCATTGTTGACCTCTGGTTTGCAAAAGTTCTGTTAACATCAGGCTTCACCTGAAGTCGCAGTAGGCCAGCAGGTAGTGTATTAGCCTTTTAGATGTGAACCCGAACGAAGTTCAATACTCAGCTCAGACGTTTCGAACAAAAAAAAACAAAATATGAAGAAAAAATTGCTCATTACAACAATTTAGTCTGGATTACAACTAAGCTTCTAACACCACCTATGTTGTGTACATTAATTTTATCCATGAGTGGCGGTACTTACAGTTTGAAGTCGTTTCCCATAGTCAGATTGTGGCAATTTTATTTCATTTACAAAATTTTTGCTAAAAGACTGCTAAGCGAAGGAAATATCTTTTCTTCATATTTCGTTTTGATTTGAGATATTTAAGCTGGGTTTACAACCACATCCTCAGCAACACACTATCTCATCGCCGCTCGCTATCTCGGAAATCGCCGAAGACATATTTTTTTTCATATTTTGTTTTGATGCCTGACGTGGGATACGAACCCGGGCTTTACGTCTAATAAGCCAACACACTACCTATTAGACTGCGGCGACTGTATGTATAAAAAATTAATTTTAAGAAAATCTAGCATATTGGCAACACTGGCCATATTATGTTAATGTGTTGTTATTATCATTGTTTTTTTTCTGTATTTGTTTGTCTGCATTCGTTTCATGGTTTTTGTTTTTTGGGGAAAAGAAAATATTCACTCTCTCTTAAATGGGATGTACACTCGGCCACAAAAGTATACATACGGTTAACAAATTTCAGAAATTTTTTAACCATTCCGTTTTCGTTGAAAATTTTTATAATTGTCTGACAACTTTCTTCGTTTTTAAGACGGTCTTTTGCATTGGTTCAGAAATTTGTGAAATTTGTTAATCGTATGTATACTTTTGTGGGCCTGTACAGAAATTTTCAGAAATTTTTTAACCAAGACCGTCTTAAAATCGAGGAAAGTTGTCAGAGAATTATAAAGATTTTCAACGAAAACGAATTGGTTAAAAAATTTCTGAAATTTGTTAACCGTGTATATACTTTTGTGGCCCTGTGTTTGTAATGTTAACGATTCGTTTTCTTTTTTTTTGGTTAATTTGATTTAAAATTTGATTTTTTTCCTTTTTTTTAAAGAATGAATTGCCGGTAGTGAGGAGATTAAATTTTGTTTTTAAAAATGAAAATTCTTTGTTTAATAATGAATACGAATAGTTGTTGAAAATCAGATTAAAGTATTGCGGCAGGTTGATTCATTTGCTTTCAAAGGCGTCTCTACTTTTATAATAACAATATTTGACCGATCTTTAGAACATATTTTCTTTTTAATTCTACGTTCCTTTAGCATGCGGATGCCACGGGTGAACGCAGTCCCTGTACTGACCAAGTTCCACCAAAATCAGGGAAGAGGAAGAATTTGGTCAGCGCAAGAGCTGCACATCAAAAGCACGACTACTACTAAAGTTTGATGAACGAAGCTATATCCTTGATATCAATAGATGATAGCTCCGTCAAGCTGACAAGAAGTGGGGAGTCAAATAACCTATATCTACACCTAGCAAGAGACGGGCACTGACAAAGAAAGTGGATAACAGTCTCCTCTTCCTCAGAGGATCTGTATCCACGGTGGAATTCGTTAAAAGGGAGCCTCATTCTTTCCACGTGTCTACCCATAACGCAATGACCTGTTAGCATGGCCACTGTGGTTGAGATGACGTCACGACCAAGACCAAGTAATTGGTTGGTACGCCTGCTATCCATCAAGGGCCAGGTGAGTCTAGCGGTGGAGCAAGACTCCTCATTGACCCACGATAGGTTGGCATTCCGAAAGAATTTCCGCGCAATATCTAACTTGACCGAGGCAAGTGACATACCCAATTCAGTTGAAGAGGATTCCGGAAGTGAGCTCGTCGGCCCTACAGTTTCCCGGAATGTTACTGTGCCCGGGGACCCACACCAGTGGGATACTGGTGAAGCGCCCAGAAAGAAGGTCGAGACAGCGGCGACATTCCCTAACGATGCTAGAGTTATTCATGAAACCCGATAGAGATCTTATCGCGGCCTGACTATCAGAAAAGACCGAGACGCGAGTGAAAGGAGCACCGTTGACGAGGATCCACTGAGCGGCCCGGTAAATTGCCATCACCTCCGCCTGAAACACGCTGCAGTTGTCCGGCAGACGGATAGAAATGTTCAGGTCCAGTTTCCCAGAGTAGACACCGCTTCCAACCCCATTATCGAGTTTAGAGCCGTCGGTATATATATGCAGGACTTCTGGGGAGACAACCGTTTTACGATTCTAGTCGTCCCTACTCGGAATCAGAAAGTGGAAACCCCTGTTACCAACGTTAATATTAGAAAAAAAAATTGAATTTTAAAATTTAAAAAACCCGTATCATTTTCAAGGATGGCAGAAAAGAAAGTAAAAACACATGTAAAAATAGATTCTTTTTGTGAAGGCTACAATGTGAAGGCTGATTATCATCTCCTGGCATTACTATATTATGGAATTGGCATAAAACTGCGACCATACGATTTATTGTACTTAAGGGATACCCTCAAACTTTATAGGGTATCCGTCTAATGGCTCCTCCAAGCCTATTGTCGTGACAAATTTCAGGATATTGCTCAGAGCCAAAAAACAATTCCGTGCCTATCATTTTATATGGAACCAGCAGTTTCTTCCTGGGATGCATTAAAGCCCCACATGTTCCAAGAATAACGACTAAAGAAAGGAGTGTAAAAATAAGTGCTAATACGTTCTGTGCAGAGTTTAAAGGCTAATTAAGGATTCCTTTCTCTCTCTCTCTCTCTCTGTCTTTGCCTGTAAATCATTGAGAACTTTTTTTCACACATGATCTAGACTAGGTTAAGCTACACAAATACACATATACATGAATGCATACACGTGTTTATGTATATTAAAAGGAATTTCATTAATTAAGTCAGGCCATAGGGCATTACAGTGGAAATTAAATTCTGTTGATTGTATTTCTTTCACAAAAATTTATTCAAAAATAATTTTTTTTCGCATTTTTAATACCGTGTGTTTCCCATCCCATTCCAATCCATTTTTTTAATGAATTTTTATTTTTCATTGGAAAACACGAAAATTTTCACAAAATTCTTACAATAAAAACAGCCATTGGAAAGAAAGAAAAGAAATTAATTTTAAATGTTAATAAATTCAATTTCACACGCACACACACTTATATGCACACACGATAAAAATGATAAAGAAATACAAGAAAAACAGATTTTTTAAGCAGATTTTTGTTTTTTTTTATTGAATTTTTTTTTTAAGAATAATTTTCTTTCAAGGATACATAAATAATGTGTGTCTACTACATTTATGGACCTGACAGAAAGAAAAGAAAAACAGAATTTTTTGCTTGTCATATCTAAAGCCATATAAATCGTATGCTGGTCACAATATGATTTCAAGGTTTTCATTGGTAAAATGGTACTGAGTACCATGGTATACACCATTCAGAAATCGTTTACTACTCAGGTGAAACGCAATATTTTTTTTTTTATTTTTTTCTTATTGTATTTACTTAATTGGTTAGTAAAGGGTGTTTTTTATAGAGGTATAGAACTTTAAGTTGCAATAAAACAACGATGGATTATTCGATTGACATGAATTTTATTTATCCGAAAGATAATCTTGTGGCATTACATTTTAAATATGATTTCTGGCATATGACCGCCACGGCTGGCGCGGATGTAGTCCAATCTGGACGTCCAATTTTCGATGACTTTTTCCAACATTTGTGGCCGTATATCGGCAATAATACGGCGAATGTTGTCTTACAAATGGTCAAGCGTTTGTGGCTTTACCGCATAGACCAATGACTTTACATAGCCCCACAGAAAGTAGTCTAGCGGTGTTAAATCACAAGATCTTGGAGGCCAATTCACAGGTCCAAAACGTGAAATTAGACGGTCAACAAACGTGTCTTTCAATAAATAGATAGATAGATTTTTGAGGAACCCTTCATGGCAATTTTATTCATTCTAAGAGTTTTTGCCAGAAATTTGCTGAGCGGAAATCGCCGAAGAAATATTTTTTCTTTAATATTTCGTTTTGATGCCTGACCTGGGATACGAAACTGGGCTTTACGTCTAATAAGCCAACACACTACCTCTTAGACTACGGCGACTGTATGCATAAAAATTAATTTTTAGAAAATATAGCATATTGGCAACACTGGCACATTATGTTAATGTGTTGTTATTATCATTGTCTTTCAATAAATCTATTGTGGCACGAGCTGTGTGACATGTTGCGTCGTCTTGTTGAAACCACATCTCCTGGACATCATGGTTATTCAATTCAGGAATGAAAAAGTTAGTAATCATGGCTCTATACCGATCACCATTGACTGTAACGTTCTGGCCACCATCGTTTTTGAAAAAGTACGGACCAATGATTCCACCAGCCCATAAAGCGCACCAAACAGTCAGTTTTTCTGGATGTAACGATGTTTCCACATACACTTGAGGATTACCTTCACTCCAAATGCGGCAGTTTTGTTTGTTGACGTAGCCATTCAACCAGAAGTGCGCTTCATCGCTAAACAAAATTCGCTTATGAAAATCGGGAACAACGGTAATCTCGTTTTGGGCCCATTCGACGAATCTACGCCTTACTTGATGTACGTTTGGCTTCAATTCTTGCACGAGTTGGATTTTGTAAGCACGCAAACCAAGATCCTTCCATAATGTGGATGGACACAGATCCAATTCCTGTGCTCGATGGCGGATGGACTCATTCGGGTCTTCCTCAATGGTACGCTCTACAGCAGCAATAGCTTCTTCTGTACGCACCGTACAGCGTCTCTGGGGATGCGAGTTATCAATAAGAGTAAACGTGGTGCGAAAACGTTCCATGGTTAATCGAATTAACTGCTCTGATGGACGATTTTGTCGACGATAAAATGGACGTAGTGCGCGATACGTTTTCCGCACAGAACCATTATTTTCGAAATAAAATTGCACTCTTTGCAAGCGTTGTTCAGGCGTGAGTCTATTCATGATGAATTGCCAAACCAAACTGAGAATAAATCACTTGACAGCTGTTAAATCGGTCGCCATCTTGAAAAGTAATGCCAACTTAAAGTTCTATACCTCTATAAAAAAACACCCTTTACAACGCTTTAGTCAAGATTACAACCTAAATTCGCACACCACCCATGTTGTGTATGTTAATTTTACACATGAGCGTAGGGAGCTACAGTTTAGTGTCGACTGCGAATGATGGATTTGAGGAAGTTTTCATAACAAGAATCAGAATGTTGTCCAGTGTCTGTAGGATTAACTCCTTGCCCAGTATTTTCATACACACTTAGCTATCTCCTTCCGCCATCAGTTAACATTTTAATTAAGTGAACTCCCACTTGTAGAACTAACCTCGTATATACTATGTACATATGTTGTGTACTATTTTAGATTTTTCATCAACAAAATTAAATCCGAAACCAGAAAATTTAAATTTTCATTCATTTTTGTGTTGTTTGTGGGGAGTCGTATGACTTATTTGAATTGTGTTGAGCATTTCGTTTGACATGTTTAAACACACACACGGACATTGACTGACAGCCGATGAAATTGAGATGAGAAAGCAATTATTTAATGAAAATCAACCATAAAACCATAGAAAATAATTCTTTTTTTTGTGTGTGTGTATGCGGTTGTCGTTTTTGGTTTACCATTGATAGTGAGTGACGATAATACAGTGACGGAAAAAACTTACAAAGTTAACCTAAGTATTTACCTGACACGCAACGGAAGGAAGTATTTCTCACTTGTACTCTTTTGTAACCTCAAGACATTGAGGATAGTGTTCCTGTAAAGCAATCCTGTCGCTTAGCTTTCTGAATACAGTAATCCCTCGATTTACGTCGCAGTTGGTTCCAAAATGAGGCGACGTAAATCGAATGACGACGCAAATTGAAGTTAGAGGGAACAAAAAATTTGACGACGTAAATCGAAATAACGTTAATCGAGGCGACGTAAATCGAAGGATTACTGTATAAAAGTGCTCTGTAGCCAGTGCTGTAAAGCAATCCAGCCCCGCTTAGCTTTCTGAATACAGAATTGCTCTGTAGCCCACTGTAGTTATTTTTGTTAAAGAAAGTTGATCACTTTTTTATTGTGCTTTTCCGATACAAGTTAAATTGTTTTTATTATTATTGTTACACCAGCAGTACAGTTAAATCTTATTTGCCGTTCCTTTCACTCTTACTCTCGTTCTCGCTAGCATAACCAATTTTATGACTCATGTTTCTTGTATAAAAAGATTAAAATTTCACTTGTCACTGACTGTACCATATAAATGAATAATTTTTGTCTGTCTGCCTATGTGTCTGTATGTATGTGTGCTGTTATTTATTTTGTTTACATTTAACTGTATTTAATATTTGCTTGTTGTGTGGAATAAAATGTACATGCAAATGCATGTCTGTGTGTGTCTGTAAATATTTGTTTAACGCAGCAGCTCATATTTCATAAAAACAACAAGCCTTTATTTTTGGTAACGAGAGTATGGTAAAAATATACTCTCCCTCTCCTCTCCTCTCCTCTCCTCTCCTCTCCTCTCCTCTCCTCTCGTCTCCTCTCACTCACCGAGTGAAGATGAATAAATTCCCATATTTTTCATTTAACGCAACCAAGGCGGCCATTTAAACATCACCACAAACAGCAGAGAAACAAAAAAATAAAAATGTATGGACACGAGACCAGCAACAAAACTCACCATTACGATGTGAAGGTAGGTGGGTGGTAGTGGTGGTCGTAAATGAACGAATGGCCAAATGAATAAAAACGAAAATATTTTATTTAATGGCATCATATGGTTACTCTTTAACACTTTGTTTCCAACAATGTTGTTTACATTTTGTAAACTGAGACTGTTTGCCGTAAGAAGAAGAAAAAGCACAGTGTGCAGGAGAGAGAGAGCGAGAGAGTGAAAGTAAAAGTGTGAGTGGCTGTTGTATTATAATTTGTATGTAAAACGAGATCACCACCAGCTGTGTTTAAAAAGTTTGTTTGTATGGGAAACAAAAAACTTTATCGTATGCTTTGCTGGTCATAAAATTTTTGTACGCATACAATACACTCCACACTCTCTCGTGTCTTCTCTATCAATTTGGCTCTGTTACTGTGCACACTTGTTTTGATTAAAACAAATAAAAAATCATTTTCCTTCATTGTAAATATGTTTGCATGCATACATACCATCATACCATACAAAAGAGGAAGAGAGCATTGATGTTATTATTCCTTTGGTTTTGTTTATTTTATTTGCTGTTGTTATACGATATTTTGGACTTAAAGTCTATGTGTGTGTGTGTGTGTGTGTTGTTGTTGTTTTAAACGCATAAATAAAATGAAATGAAATTTGTTTACAACGTGTAAAGACAAGAGGATAAGATAAGAGCATAAGATCTTTTTTCTTTTTTTGTTTCTTTTTTGTATCGTTATTTTACACCAAAGAGAATGAGAGAGAGAATGGAGAGCATTGTTAGAATTTGTGTAAATAAAAAAGGAAAACAACCACGGAAATATTTAAAATTGAACATCATGTGTAAGGAGAGACTTGCTCTTTCTATCTTTCATTCTTTCTTTCATTGTTTATTTGTTTAAGCAGAAGGCAGAAGAAAGAAAAAAAAATTTTTTTGTTTCTGTCTTGTTTCTTGTTTCTCTTATTACTAGACCCGAAAACGTATGTAAATCCCTCACTTACTTGAATAAATTTCTGTTTTAAAAACCTATTGGAATGGAATACTGACTGCCAAGTGTGTGTGTGTGTGTGAGTGATAAAAGTTTTGACTCGAAAATTTATGATTTTTATGCAGAATATTTCGTTTGTTTTTTTTTTCTGTGCCATAAAAAAGAAGACAGCAAAAGAGAAACGGGAGTAAATTTAATCGAATTTAAAACTTTCATTGGAACATTTTGCAATGGTAGTGGTAAAGTAAATTAAGCCAAGCATTTAAAAAAAAGAAATAAAAAAAATTAAATTTTTTGCAAATGGAATGACTTTTAAATCTTAAATCAAAAAAAAATTACAATGTTGGATTACATAAACAGAAAATCAGTCTACTGTTAATAAATTGTTTTAAATAAAATTTTCCTTAAAAAATATTTATCAAAAGTTTATTGATATATACGGGGCTATGAATTTTTGCACAAAACATTGCACACGATGACATGACATGTCAGAAATATGACTTTTGTTTGGTAACTATTTCTCGTTAAAAAAAAAATATTGCAAATGTACAGCAAAGACTGCAGTACATAATGCTTCGGCCACACCTTCCCATCCAAGTGCTGTATATTTTTAATGTATTATTAAAGATATTCGTACGTATGTACGTGTGTGTGACGGGAAACTGTAGAAATCAGAATTCATGGTTGCTTTAGCAGCTCATAATGGATCGTTTCTTTTTTCTTCCATTAAACACTCAACCTCATTTGACGCCAATCCAGCTTTGTTCGTGTTGTAGAGGGCTATACACACCTAATGATCGGATAGGAATTCATAGCAATGAATAGTGAGTGATGTTAACTTTTCAGGAAAGCAAATTCCTCACCACTATGGGACCAAAGCTGTACTAAGGAATGCGAAAATGAGACTGAAAGGATACTTTCGCCAAAATATCAAATTTAGAAAGCAGATACTCTTTTTAAGCTGAACGTTTTTATAGGATAGGAATCGGCTACAGTTAATCGCTATACAGATTGAGGGCAATACAATGTAATACAATGATCGGCTACTAAAATATTCTGATTTTGTTGTCTTAGGGCATCGTTGCGTTGGCGGTTAGTCTTATTTAATTGATCCATTCAAGCCTTTAGCCAGGATTACAACCCAGCTGAACACCACCCCCAATGTTGTATGTGCTATGAGTGGCGGGGGTCTACAGTTTAAAGTCGACTCTGAACGACAGATTCTTGAAAAACATTTCATTGCAATTTTTTTTTTAGTCTCAGAGTTTTTGCTAGAAATCTGCTGAAAGTAGGTTAGGTTAGGTTAGAGGACGTGTATTTGTCAATAAAGACAATTGCAGTACCCGGAGGTCGAATTGACCGAACGTCCTTACAGAGGGAAGGATAATAGAGTGATGAAAAGGAGAGGATGTAGGAAAGGGGAGAATGGGAAGTGGATGAATTACACAGATAAGACACAACAAAAAGGGGAGATCGCGACTACACTGATGAAGACCTAGTGCCTCTCAACAAGCCTAAGCCCCTAATGAATCTGTGGAGAGCCTTGATGTCGGCTCTCGACACAGAATTCAAACTTTCAAAGAACGCCCTGCCAAGGGTCTTCAACCTCAACCTACCAAGGGCTGGGCAGTTACAGAGGAGGTATTCGATAGTCTCCAACTCCTCCTCATCGCAACATGCCCTGCAATAGTCCGGCTGGGATCTGTTCCAGATCTGCTGAAAGTACGTCAGCCGAGAAATTTTTTTCCTAATTTGTTCAGTTGGAAATGTGTGAACTAAGGTTTGAACCAAAGGCTAATAAGCTTACATACTACCTACTAAACTACGGTATCTTCACTTAATTGATCGCGCTAAATACGGTATGAAAATGTAAAATGAGTTTAAAAGTTTTTCTAGTCAGTTTAGGCTTCACATAGTCGCGTTCTCCCATTTTATTTTGTTCTGGTCTGTGTAATTTCTTCGTTTCCCATTCTCCCTTCCTATTTCCGCTCCTTTTTCTATCCCCTCCTTTATACTTCCTTCTTAAGGACGTTATATAAAGGATGATTTTTTAGCTATTATCTTTTTGGCAACACTGGTTTAAACAGCTCACGCATGTTTCGTGTTTTGTTTCACTGTCAAACATTTTCAGTTTGGTCTATAATTTAACCATGAATCGTCTTATAAACGAACAACGCTTGCAAATCATTGAATTTTATTATCAAAATGCCGTGCTCTGTTAAGAAAGTTCATCGCGCGCGCTTCTTCCATTTTATGGTCAGTTTAATCGACCCACTGAAGCGGCTATTCGGTCTATTGTGAGTAAATTTCGCTTCAAATTTACATTGTTGGACATTAAACCACCAACACGCTTACGTAGAGTGCGAACTGAAGAAAATATCGCAGCTGTATCGGCCAGTGTTAATGATGATGCTGACCATTAATTATCGATTCGTCGCCGTTCGCAGCAATTGGGCCTCTGTTACTCAACAACGTGGAAAATTTTGCGGAAGGATTTAGGTGTGGAGCCTTTCAAAATACAGCTGGTGCAAGAATTGAAGCCGAACGACCTACCGCAACGCAGAATTTTTGGTGAATGGGCTCTTGGAAAGTTGGCCGAAGATCCACTTCTTTATCGAAAAATTGTGTTCAGCGACGAAGCTCATTTTTGGCTAAATGGATACGTAAATAAGCAGAATTGTCGATTTTGGAGTGAAGATCAGCCAGAAGCATTGCAAAAGCTACCAATGCATCCAGAAAAAGTCACAGTTTGGTGCGGTTTATGGGCTGATGGCATCATTGGACCGTACTTCTTCAAAAATGCTGCGAATCGAAACGTAACTGTGAATGGTGAGCGCTACCATGGGATGATATTCAACCCAAAATGCAAGAGCTTGACTTTCATGACATGTGGTATCAACAAGACGGTGCCACATGCCACACAGAACGCGTAACAATGGACTTATTGAGAGGCGAGTTCGATGAACATTTTATTTCACGTTCGGGACCGGTCAATTAGCCGCCTAGATCGTGCGATTTAACGCCTTTAGACTAAACTCATGTCTGTACAGACAAGCCCGCTTCAATTGACGCATTGGAAGACAACATTGAAGCATTTACGAGTATTCGTGAGATACCGGCCGAAATGTTGGAAAGAGTATGCCAAAATTGGACTAAGCGGATGGACCATTTGAGGCTCAGTCGCGGTCAACATTTGCATGAAATAGTCTTCAAACATTAAATTATATGGACCGTACTATCGATTCAAATAAAGATTTCATGCATTTTTCTGAATTTTATGTGTTTTTTTTTTTGAAAAATTTTCCTAAAGCTCTTTAAAAATCACCCAATGGGTCAACTAAACCTCCGGGTACTGTACTTGTCTTAATTGTACAAGTACACGTCCTCTACCTAATCTTAGGCTTCACATTTTCAAATGAACTTTACGCTGAATACTTAGTTAATTGCTTAGAAAATTCTAATTTATTTGGCTTTTTGCTTTTTCTCTTTTAGAGGCAATTTCAAATTGATTTGATTGAATTTCCAAGTACCTCTGCCATTTTGCCTTCCTACAACGGAATGAACAACAGAAGAGTTTACGATCCCTAGCCTCTGTACAGATTTTAAAGCTCGAATTGTGCAATATCTCTTGAAACTGGACAAATGGATGTTAATGAAGTAAAATCTACGTTATCTAAGAAAAATCTCTAAGAAAAAATAACAAAAAAATTAATGTAAAGAACAACACTCGACTAAATACCATAAAAGAGTTCAAGAAATTGTATAATTTCTGAACCATTTATTGCGTTTAATATGTTGTGTGTGTTCATTTCAATTTCAATTTATTAACAACAATAATAATAAAATTCTTTAATAAATAATTGCAAAAATAATAAATTTTTACTCATCAATTTAAATTTTTATTATTTCCCCGAATATTTTTAACAATTATTTTTACGATATTATTTTACGCATTTTTTTTATTATTTAATTGCGTATTTATTTATAAATATTTATAATTAATTATTTAATAACAACAACAACAACAATAACAAAAGTTAAATAAATTGTAATCAAAATATCAGATTACCGCAGACAACTGCTGTCTGTGTACGCACGTAGGCGTATGAGTGTTATTTTTTGCTTTTGAAATTGAATTCAATATTCCGCATACGCCATGGCTGACTCATTGGCAGACAATGAAACGCAAAAGGTTATTCGATACGCAATAGACATTCGTTTGTTGTTTTATCAAGTTTTTTTTTTCTTTTCTTCGTATTTATAAAGAGGAAAACAAATAATCTTGAAATGAAATGCTTTAACCCATTAACGCCCAAATGAGAACCACAAACAATTCTTAAATTTCAATCTTTGTTTCTAGATTTAAATAACATTTTTTATGGTACTACAAAAGAAAAAAACAAAAAACTATTCTAAGTTATGTTTTTTGAGGTGTACTAAGTTTAGTACAATGGGCGGTTACGTGTGGTATCGAAGTTGATTTGGAATTTTTTGGGGGTTGTGGCCATTATTTTTTTTTCTTCTCCTTCAATTCTGGAAGATGTTTGCCTACATTTATCGTCCTTTTTGTCACTGAGATATGTTCGTGCTATATGTCTGCGAAACCATAATTGATCCACACGATTATTAGGGTTTGCAATGCAATATAGTCTCCATGAGTTTGAAACAGTCAAGTCCACTAAATAAGTAAACAAGACCCACCAACACTTTTTACCTTTTACAGCAATTCGGTACATTCCTATAGACTGGTCCATCTGATCTACCCCTGCCATAGCTTCAGTATGTTTTTGATCTGGAGGAGATGGAAAAAACGAATGAACGGGAGCACATTTTCTCCAACTTGGGGACTCAACACTAGCTTCAATTCTTCTTTTTTCTGAGGATTCCATGAAGTAGATTACGCGATCATTTGTAGGTGCTCATCGCCATCGCTACATCCATACATCTTCAACCGTAGGTCTGTAAGTAACCACCTCTATATTACCGGCCACATCTCGAGGTAGTTTATTTTCATAAATTCATCGTCTCTACCTTCCTCTTCGTCAGTGAGAACATCTAAATCGGGTGGCAGCATAGCTACATCGTAAGTATCGTCATTTTCATTATCCTGGCTAATAATGTCACATATTGCCTCTTCCAACGCAAAATAGTTTTTGCTACGTCGGTTCGCCATTTTATATCTTTCAAAGTATTTTTTAATTAATAACAAGACGCTATTCAAAAAAAGAAATGAAAAAACCAGGAAAAACTTTTGTTTTAAAGCACAATGCCGGAATGAAAACGTCTTCACTGTACTAAAGGGTGTTTTTTATAGAGGTATAGAACTTTAAGTTGGCATTACTTTTCAAGATGGCGACCGATTTAACAGCTGTCAAGTGATTTATTCTCAGTTTGGTTTGGCAATTCATCATGAATAGACTCACGCCTGAACAACGCTTGCAAATAGTGAAATTTTATTTCGAAAATAATGGTTCTGTGCGGAAAACGTATCGCGCACTACGTCCATTTTATCGTCGACAAAATCGTCCATCAGAGCAGTTAATTCGATTAACCATGGAACGTTTTCGCACCACGTTTACTCTTATTGATAACTCGCATCCCCAGAGACGCTGTACGGTGCGTACAGAAGAAGCTATTGCTGCTGTAGAGCGTACCATTGAGGAAGACCCGAATGAGTCCATCCGCCATCGAGCACAGGAATTGGATCTGTGTCCATCCACATTATGGAAGGATCTTGGTTTGCGTGCTTACAAAATCCAACTCGTGCAAGAATTGAAGCCAAACGTACATCAAGTAAGGCGTAGATTCGTCGAATGGGCCCAAAACGAGATTACCGTTGTTCCCGATTTTCATAAGCGAATTTTGTTTAGCGATGAAGCGCACTTCTGGTTGAATGGCTACGTCAACAAACAAAACTGCCGCATTTGGAGTGAAGGTAATCCTCAAGTGTATGTGGAAACACCGTTACATCCAGAAAAACTGACTGTTTGGTGCGCTTTATGGGCTGGTGGAATCATTGGTCCGTACTTTTTCAAAAACGATGGTGGCCAGAACGTTACAGTCAATGGTGATCGGTATAGAGCCATGATTACAAACTTTTTCATTCCTGAATTGAATAACCATGATGTCCAGGAGATATGGTTTCAACAAGACGGCGCAACATGTCACACAGCTCGTGCCACAACAGATTTATTGAAAGACACGTTTGGTGACCGCCTAATTTCACGTTTTGGACCGCTAGACTACTTTCTGTGGGGCTATGTAAAGTCATTGGTCTATGCGGTAAAGCCACAAACGCTTGACCATTTGGAAGACAACATTCGCCGTATTATTGCCGATATACGGCCACAAATGTTGGAAAAAGTCATCGAAAATTGGACGTCCAGATTGGACTACATCCGCGCCAGCCGTGGCGGTCATATGCCAGAAATCATATTTAAAATGTAATGCCACAAGATTATCTTTCGGATAAATAAAATTCATGTCAATCGAATAATCCATCGTTGTTTTATTAAAACTTAAAGTTCTATACCTCTATAAAAAACACCCTCTATATTATCTTACCTTGAACGCCCAGTGTACCAAACTTAGTACAGCAACACTTAATATTCAATAGCTCAAAAAATTCTATACGAACTAAACCGTTTTATATTGCTTTTATTAGAATGTGATGTTATCCAGTAAATAAACTGCTGCAACGTTCTTCAAAGTTAACTGAACTAACTAACTGATGTAACTAAATGGGGATTCCCCTCATTGATATTTTTGAACTATGATTTACAACAGCTGCTACGTGGATGTTGCATGTAGTCTTATTGACTCTTGCTACCAGAATAAAAAACTACATTTTGTAATTTTTACTCTGACTTTAAGTTGTGTACTATATATAGTACAGCGGGCGGAAATGGGTTAATAAAGACGTTAAAAGAAAACTTAATTAGTTTGAATTCCAAAATTCAGAAAAATGCATGAAATCTTTATTTGAATCGATGGTACGGTCGATATAATTTAATGTTTGAAGATTATTTCATGCAAATGTTGACCGCGACTGCGCCTCAAATGGACCATCCGCTTAGTCCAATTTTGACATACTCTTTCCAACATTTCGGCCGGTATCTCACGAATAAATGCTTCAATGTTGTCTTCCAATGCGTCAATTGAAGAGGCTTGTCTGTATAGACATGAGCTTTAACATAGCGCTACTAAAAAAAGTCTAAAGGCTTTAAATCGCACGATCTAGGCGGCCAGTTGACCGGTTCCGAACGTGAAATAAAATGTTCACCGAACTCGCCTCTCAATAAGTCCATTGTTACGCGTGCTGTGTGGCATGTGGCACCATCTTGTTGAAACCACATGTCATGCAAGTTAAGCTCTTGCATTTTGGGCAAAAAAAAAAGTTGGATATCGTCTCACGATAGCGCTCACCATTCACAGTTACGTTACGATTCGCAGCATGTTTGAAGAAGTACGGTCCAATGATGCCACCAGCCCATAAACCGCACCAAACTGTGACTTTTTCTGGATGCATTGGTAGCTTTTGCAATGCTTCTGGCTGATCTTCACTCCAAATCGACAATTCTGCTTATTTACGTATTCATTGAGCCAAAAATTAGCTTCGTCGCTGAACACAATTTTTGATAAAGAAATGGATCTTCGACCAACTTTCCAAGAGTCCATTCACAAAAAATTCTGCGTTGCGGTAGGTCGTTCGGCTTCAATTCTTGCACCAGCTGTATGTAGAAAGGCTTCACACCTAAATCCTTCTGCAAAATTTTCCACGTTGTTGAGTAACAGAGAGAGCAGAGATTGCTGCGAACGGCGACGAATCGATAATTGATGGTCAGTCATCATTAACACTGACCGATACAGCTGCGATATTTTCTTCAGTTCGCACTCGACGTAAGCGTGTTGGTGGTTTAATGTCCAACAATGTAAATTTGAAGCGAAATTTAGTCACAATAGCCAGAATAGCCGCTTCAGTGGGTCGATTAAACTGACCATAAAATGGAAGAAGCGCGCGCGATGAACTTTCTTAACAGAGCACGGCATTTTGATAATAAAATTCAATGATTTGCAAGCGTTGTTCGTTGTTTGTAAGACGATTCATGGTTAAATTGTAGACCAAACTGAAGATGTTTGACAGTGAAACAAACCACGAAACGTCCGTGAGCTGTTTAAACCAGTGTTGCCAAAAAGATAATAGCTAAAAAATCACCCGTTATTTTCTATGAAATTGAAGTAGAGTACGTTAATAGAGAAAAATAAAAACCAAAAATTTATTGCCCACAACAAATCTCTCTACACATAGAATTTGGCCTGTTTTCCAATGGATCCACAAAAAAAATATAAACCAACAGAGAGAGCACTGGATAATGAATAATAAAATAAAAAGACAAGAGTACGACAATAACAACAGCAGCATTTCATAAAGCCGTCCGTCAGTCCCTGTCATAAATTAAGCACACAAATATAACCAAAAAACCAAACACTGAAGCTCCTCTATATTTCCACAACAGAAACAGAAAAAAACATGAAACATTTCATAACACAAAAAAGAGCAAAAGAGAGAGAGGGAGAGAGGCAGAGTGAATGAACGTGAGAGCACATTATTGCATATGTTATGTATGGTGGAGTCTATTTCAAAAATAACTGTCACTATAACAAATTCCAGGAAATAGAGAGCGCCATTCAAATGCAGATACTAAAACACACACACACACCCCCATACGCCCACCAATAATACATGATTGCACAGAAGAGAATACAAGAATATTTTTGTGTTTAGAAAATGAAATATTCTTTCATACACAGACACACACACACAGAAACAAAATCTACAATTTATTTTTGCTTGCCATTGCGAAAGAATATTTTTGCAATGCGGCAAATACCATCATCTTCGTCATCATCATCATCGGGTGCAACAAAAACAAGACTACACACGACAACGACAAGAGAAAAATAATTTTTTTTTATTAAAATTAGATACGAGGAGG
Source organism: Sarcophaga carnaria (assembly GCA_958299815.1). Classification (NCBI taxonomy): domain Eukaryota; kingdom Metazoa; phylum Arthropoda; class Insecta; order Diptera; family Sarcophagidae; genus Sarcophaga; species Sarcophaga carnaria. The sequence continues at coordinate 141,242,010 of OY283149.1, forward strand.
TTTTTTTCCGAACTGTATTGTTTGCCTGCTTCTGCAACAACGACAGCAAAATTTTTCATTTGTTTTGTTGTTCATTTTTTCAACAGAATTTTCAAATTAAAAACAATTTTGAACAAACAACAACAATTGCCGTGAGCATCATAATCATTGTTATGATGACAGACAGTATGCATGTAATTTTATTGAAGTTTCCAATTGAAAATGAGATGAGTCTCTGGTATGGGTAGCGATTACAAATTAAAAATTTGGACTACCCAGGGTGTCTACTTAAAATTATAAATGCTCGGAAAGAACAGAAGTATACAATTTCCGATATGTTACAGAGCATATGCACTCGAATAGCCTGAGTTAAATTGGAAATTGTACACTTTTTTACAGGGCAGCACAATCCGGTTGAAAGAAAGAGCGCACGTGCAATATTACTAGACCCTGCTGGACACGTACTATAAATAAGAAGACGAACGACTCACTTCTATCCTTAAATCTCTTGCTTATCCATTGCACAATAGTGATTATTACAGGCCTAAAGACTTAGCTTTCCGTCCAATGACTTTTACAGAAGCTGTGAGTATGAAGAGGAATATGAGACTGCCTTTGACCTCATGTGTCGCTGCTCTGCTCTTGTCATGAAAAGACAGAGCTTTTTCAGCTCTCAAGAGAAGAAGATTCTTGCAATGACAAGACTTCGGACTCTGATTGGCTTCGTTCTGTAGAATGTTGGATTCCCCCATTAAATATTAATTCTGGTATCACAATGAGCTTAAATGTTGGCTCCTTATAGGGGAAGGTTTGATCCCCAGGTGGAATATTATTTGTGGTATTTTTTTATTTATTTTTTTTTTTTGGAAGGAGGGAAAATGCTTTATGCATTCATGATGGTCGTCACCAGACATGATATGTCGGACTCTCCCACTGGGTATACCGACTAAAAACCTCGGAACCACGGTTGTATTACTTCGAGCTGGACCCATTTTCTGGCATATGTTCCAGTTCCATCGTCGTCAGCCTGCGTCCAGGCTCCGCTCTATTCTCAGTCTGCTGCATCTTGGTAAAATTTCTTCCTTCGCAGGACGTGCTCTACAAAGTGTTTTACTGCGTTCCAGCTCGCTGTCTCTACTGTTTATCATTTTCAGCACGACGTTTGTAGGGCTAATGACGCCGATTTCAGCTTCGAGTCGCTGACGGCTTTCGGCCCATCGACAACAACTGAAGAAAATGTGTTCGGAATCATCTAACGTTTCTCTCTCTTCAAAGATACAGAATGGCGAGCGGCATTTCCCCGGTCAGCATCTGGGCTATAGTATATATATATAGTAGTCTACTTCGCCGTTTTTTTTTTCTGGTTTTCACCATCCATGCTGTTCATTTTCCCAGCGAAATTACCATTTTAGGAAGACTTCGTGCTTTATCGCTTCTATGCTCTGTGATTGAGTCATAATTTGCCTGGCGTTGAAGATCATTCGGCGCTCATATGCTTGTAGGTCTATTTGAACCATTCCGGCTATAACTAGGACAGCTTGTATCGATACTGTGCGATGCGAGGATGTCACTCGTAGAGCAGCTATTCTCTGCGCAGACAGTAGTTTTCTAGCCCTGATCCGGGTTTCCAAAGTAGTAGCCCAGATTTCAGACCCATAGAGGAGCATGCTATTTCCAGCCTCCATGAGTAGCTTCCTCTTACTTGGGAGGGGTCCACCAATGTTTGCCATCAGTCTACTTAGTTGAATTGTTATTCTCGCTGTTGCATACTCTATCTGCTCTGAGTAGGTCAGTTTCGAGTCCAGTCTAACCCCAAGGTATTTAAGCGATTTCTTCGTGGGAATAACTAAGTCGCCTATGTTGATTTCGATCTCGATCGGAATGTGTCGTCTGGTTAGTAGAAGCAGCTCGGTTTTATGCATGGCCAGCTGTAGGCCGTGAGATTCTAACCAGTGCTTCATGACTTGTCGTAATCTGCTTTGGACTTCGTCTGTGTTTCTGCCCCTAATGACTGCTGCGATGTTGTCTGCGTATCCGACTAGGAAAATATCCTCCGGCATCTCTATTCTTAAGATTTCACCGTAAGTCGCGTTCCAGAGATCCCGCACCGGAAGTGACTAGCCTTCTTCTTGGCCCTTGGTTTGTGTCGTATATCAGCACTCTATTCCTGAGATAGTCCTTAATAACTCTCATCAAATACGCTGGAACATTGAAAGTTGTCTCCAAGGCCTCTATCACATCTGTCCACCTCAGACTGTTGAAGGCGTTTTTTATGTCTAAGGTCACCAGGAGTATAGTTATTATTTGTGGTATGACATTGAGCCTAAATGGACCTCTCCCTTAAAGAAGGTCCGCCACTTTACCTAACCTAACCCTACCTATTTCTTACAACAGGTTATTCATTTTGAGGTTTCAAAATCAACGGCCTGGCATGGCCGGTGCGTCACTAATTACTTAATAGGTTTGCCATTTACGAATATGGATTGTTTAACAACTAAAGAACGAATAAAAATAGTGAAGTACAGTAGTACGAGGTAACTACGGTCATTATAAACGGCTTACCTACTGCGCAATGAATTGGCGAAATTATAAAGAAGTACAAACCTGTGCATCATTTCAAACAAAACTTTGTGTTGTAAAGTGTCCCAGTCTCGAACTTGACAAACTTTGTTTGTTTTCCGCTGTTGTCTATTATAATAAAGGGTCCGCCAAATAACTTTTTTTTTTTGAAAATGCTTTACAAAAAAAAACTACTGAATATTTTCTGAAATTTATTTTTTATTTGAAAGTACAATACTTCCGGTTAATAATGGAAAATAATTTCATTCAAATGGCTTCCTCGACTGCCCATGCACAAGCCTACACCAGAAGATGCCGATTTCGGCAAAAAAAAATCATCTTTTCAGATGAAGCTCATTTTGATCTCGGCGGGTATGTAAACAAGCAAAATTGTCGCATTTGGGGCACAGAAAACCCGCATGCATACATTGAAAAGCCGACGCACCCAAAACGAGTCACTGTTTGGTGCGGATTTTGGTCCACAGGTATAATTGGGCAAGGTGTGGCCGTTACAGTCAATGGTGATCATTATCGGGCCATGTTGAACGAATTTTTGTTCACAAAAATTGAAGAGGAGAATATTGGCAACATTTGGTTTCAACAGGACGACGCTACGTGCCACACAGCCGAAGCTACACTCGATGTTTTGCGCCCTGTTTTTGAAGATCGCATTATCAGTCGCAGAGCTGATGTCGTTTGGCCACCTCGGAGCTGCGATTTGACACCGTTAGACTATTATTTGTGGGATGTCGTCAAAGATAAGTGTTACGCCGACAAGCCAGAGACAATTGACGCTTTAAAGGACAATATTCGTGAAGCAGCCATTGGTGAAATACAGCTGCACACAATCGATAATGTGTTTAAAAATTGGACCGATCGTGTAGGCTACTGCATGGCCAGCCGAGGCAGCCATTTGAATGAAATTATTTTCCATTATTAACCGGAAGGATTGTACTTTCAAATAAAAAAAAGTTATTTGACGGACCATTTAGTTTAAAAAGGTCTTTCCTTTTTCTTATCAAAGGTTAGAGATAAAAAAAGAAAAATTGAAAAGGGAAAAAAAGAAACTTTAGGCCTGGTTATGTGTGTGTGGGTGTATTCAATCAAACCTTGTATCCATTATTCATTATTCATTTCCAATCTTTTATTTTCAATTTTCCCCCTTTTTCTTCTTTTATTTGTTGTTGCAACAACATCATTTGCCCTAATGATACTTAAAGTATCATTAACTTTTTCTACCCCGTTTTTTTTTGCCATGAACCCTAGCCACTCGTCGAATCTTTTTTCTTCTGTTTCTGTTTTCAATGTCATTAATTTCACTTCCTCCCAACGGCTTCTTTGCATTATTTAATCGATATTTTTTTTAGATGATTATTTTAATTTAAAAAAAAAAGTTAATGAAACCCTAACTCTGCTAAGATGGGATGCCTGACTTAACCAGCCTTAACCACAGGCTTCAAACAAAAGCGTACATAAGAAAGGAAGAAATCGAAAAAAGCCATCAAAAACTGAAAATCATGGAAATTTCTGTCTCATTAGCGGTGTAGCCGTCAGAAGAAGTTGCTGCCATGGCGGTGCGGTGCGATGCGGTGAGGTAAGGTGCCGCGCCACAAGAAAACAATTTCATTAAAATAAAACGCTGAACGATGATGAATAAGACATTAAAACAGTATCACCACAGTGAACCGTAACTCTACTCAAGTCAACTCATTTGTTCAATCATTTGTAATCAATTGTGGAGAGAAATTAAACACTCACTCTCACTCACTCACACAAGCAAATAAAAACCAAGCAGAAGTGAAAGTGAAAGTGAAATTAGAAGAAAAAAAACCCCCCGTTTTTCTCCTCTTGCCCTTCCTGCTGTCGAAAATCAATTAACCCAAGATACAGTCATGTGAACTGACTTGCAAATAAATTGAATGAACGAATGAACGAATGAATGAATGAATGTCAGAATTAGTCAGTGAATGAGTGAATCACAGAGTCTTAATGACTGTGTAGTAAGTGTATAAGTGAGTGAATTATATGCTGAGTAACTAAGGCAACACAACAACTGACTTTAAAATATAAAATTTTTATTCTGGAATTTAAACTGACATACATACACTCAGAGGAATTCCAAAAAAGTGAAGAAGGCAAGAAACCCCTTTTTCTAAAGCATCTGCATTACAAACAGACAGGCTTCTGGCGAAATAGAGGCTGTCTAGAGCAGGCCAATAAAGGGTGTTTTTTATAAAGGTATAGAACTTTAAATTGGCATTACTTTTCAAGATGGCGACCGATTTAACAGCTGTCAAGTGATTTATTCTCAGTTTGGTTTGGCAATTCATCATGAATGGACTCACGCCTGAACAACGCTTGCAAAGAGTGCAATTTTATTTCGAAAATAATGGTTCTGTGCGGAAAACGTATCGCGCACTACGTCCATTTTATCGTCGACAAAATCGTCCATCAGAGCAGTTAATTCGATTAACCATGGAACGTCTTCGCACCACGTTTACTCTTATTGATAACTCGCATCCCCAGAGACGCTGTACGGTGCGTACAGAAGAAGCTATTGCTGCTGCAGAGCGTAGCATTGAGGAAGACGCGAATGAGTACATCCGCCATCGAGCACAGGAATTGGATCTGTGTCCATCCACTTTATGGAAGATTTTGCGGAAGGATCTTGGTTTGCGTGCTTACAAAATCCAACTCGTGCAAGATTTGAAGCCAAACGATCATCAAGTAAGGCGTAGATTCGTCGAATGGGCCCAAAACGAGATTACCGTTGTTCCCGATTTTCATAGGCGAATTTTGTTTAGCGATGAAGAGCACTTCTGGTTGAATGGCTACGTCAACAAACAAAACTGCCGCATTTGGAGTGAAGGTAATCCTCAAGTGTATGTGGAAACCCCGTTACATCCAGAAAAACTGACTGTTTGGTGCGCTTTATGGGCTGGTGGAATCATTGGTCCGTACTTTTTCAAAAACGATGGTGGCCAGAACGTTACAGTCAATGGTGATCGGTATAGAGCCATGATTACTAACTTTTTCATTCCTGAATTGAAAAACCATGATGTCCAGGAGATGTGGTTTCAACAAGACGGCGCAACATGTAACACAGCTCGTGCCACAATAGATTTATTGAAAGACACGTTTGGTAACCGCCTAATTTCACGTTTTGGACCTGTGAATTGGCCTCCAAGATCTTGTGATTTAACACCGCTAGACTACTTCCTGTGGGGCTATGTAAAGTCATTCTATGCGGTAAAGCCACAAACGCTTGACCATTTGGAAGACAACATTCGCCGTATTATTGCCGATATACGGCCACAAATGTTGGAAAAAGTCATCGAAAATTGGACGTCCAGATTGGACTACATCCGCGCCAGCCGTGGCGGTCATATGCCAGAAATCATATTTAAAATGTAATGCCACAAGATTATCTTTCGGATAAATAAAATTCATGTCAATCGAATAATCCATCGTTGTTTTATTGCAACTTAAAGTTCTATACCTCTATAAAAAACACCCTTTACTTTGCGTATTATAATAAGCAGTCCATAGAATAGCATTGTTGCCTGTATCTACCGTTCAACTCTGCGCTGCTTTACTCCTTAGGATTTATATGACAAACGCGTTGCTTCTCTCAGTGTCTCAAGCATTAAGAAATCGAGCTCCTAAAAGCAGCATCCCTTTAAACTTTACATAAGTACATACCAGAGGTCAGCAATGAGTATTCAAAACGATGAATAGATTCGAATCATACTTAAAATGTCTGATACTTATACGCGTTCATACTTATTTTAATGTCATACTCATACTACTCATATTCAAAGTTTGAAATACTCATGGTACTCATACTTAACAAATACGCATGATGTTATTGATTTCGACTCTCCATGACTCATCGTATAAACGAATCACAAAATAAGTATGATTCACGTACGAACACTACAATACTCACAAGAAGGTTTGTGTGTTTGCTCTGCTTGCTGTCTTTGTCTTTTTTGTTTATGTGTCTTTCTTCTCTCTTTGTAAATGCAACAACAACTAAGACTGTAAATTTTGACGAATGATTCAAATCACTCGATTCACTTATGAGTATGTATTATGAGTATTTTTCTAAATTTACGAATACGAATGAGTAGGCGTATGAATCAAACATATTTCGAATGTTATGAGTTTGATGTCGATGTTGTACTCATACTCATTACAACCACTTATGTTCCAAGAGTTAATTTTATCAATGATTGGCTGGACCTTCTGTTTAAAGTCGATTCCGAACGAATGGCAATTTTATTTACTCGCAGAGCTCTTGCCAAAAATCTGTTGAGAGGAAGTCGCCGGAGAAATATTTTGTCACATTTCGTTTTATTGGAGATGTCTGACCTGAGATTTGAATCGTGTCCTCATGTCTAATTAGCCAACACACTACCTACTAGACTACGGCGACTTCAAACACTCCGGCAATAAATGGCATTTTAATAATAGCTAGGAAGGAGAGCGAAAGTTTTTGCCACAAACCTATGTCTATGTACACTACTCCTACAATCGCTTTGGAGATGATCTTATTCCTTCTACCGCTTGACCGTTACTGCAGGGGTGTGGCGTCTAGGGTTAGTAGACGTCTTTGGGCGACTGGACAATGGCATGCATCGAGCATTGGCCATACAAGGATACTTGAAGAAACTGATATTGTCGGAAGCATTGACTATATGACACCGCGATATGACTTCTCAATGAATTTTAGGACATCCATTCCGAAAAGGGGGAACTGGAGAAAAGGTGCGGCGCACCTCGCGGGGATACCGCACAAATCTACACCGATGGCTCTAAATTGAAAGAAGCCGTTGGAATTGGTATCTATTCGAAATCAATCGGAATATCCAAGTCTAATAAGGCTATCAGATCACTGCAGCGTCTTTCAGGCGGAAGTGTCGGCAATTCAGGCTGTTCACAGGCGAAAAATCACCATAATTTCCGATAGCCAAGCGGCCATCAAAGCATTGGATTCTAGTGTAATAAACTCCAAGACGGTGTACAACTGTCGCAGATGTCTCAATGAGATGGCGAATCGATATGATGTTTGTATCACATGGGTACCCGGACGTAAAGATATTGCCGGCAACTGCAGAGCGGATTTGGCCAGAATGGGCACGACCATCGAACTCTCTGATGAATTCTCTACATTGGGAATCCCTTTGGATACCTGCAGGCTTATAATTGACAATGCAATCGTGGACCTTGTCAACAGTAGGTGTGGGCAGCTTCGGATAAGGGCAGAACGGCGCAAAAAATCTGGCCAAGACTGGATAGGAGGCGTACGGCTACTCTGCTTAAACTCCAAAAAAGCAGCCTCAGCGCTGTTATCGGGGTTATTCCGGGGAGGCATTGTATTATAGGAACGCATGCGAGGCGTATTGGTCTTGGACACCTTGCGAATAATTTCTGCAGAAGCTGTGGAGAAGAGGAAGAGGATGAAACTATTCTTCACCTACTGTGCACATACGCGGCACTTGGTCAGAAGAGAAAGAGACACCTGGGTGCCTACTACATGGAGGCACCATAGATGAACTGTCATGCAAGGATATTGGCAGTCTGAGTCGCTTTATCGGAAGCTCAGTGTGGTTCCTGGAATAGGGCAGAATGTGAAACTGTGGTATCACAATGGGCCCTGTGTGCGGCCTAAGTGTGTCCGCTCATGACGCCATCGAGGGGACAGCCACTTCTACCTACCTACCTACCTACCTATGTCTATATGGCTTCCAAGGGCTATGCCCATTAAATAATTTTAAATCCACTTAGGGCTATGAAAAATTTCTCAAATTTGTTTTCGAAGGCGACACCATTCATGGATAAAATTAACACACACACGCAACATGGGCGATGGGAGAAGCTGACTAAAGGGTTGTAATCCTGACTAAAGGGTTGTAATGATCAATTAAGTAAGTAAGCAGACTCGACCAAAGAGAAAATAGAGAGAAAGTAAGACTCCTCTCCTGTGTAAGGTGTGGTCTGTGATAATTTTTATATTTTCCTAAGTCATTACAAACTCTTCCTAGAGATTTTATTTATTAATCAAACTATCCAAAAACAGAATCGCTGACGGGGATCTGGAACAGATCCCAGCCGGACTATTGCAGGGCATGTTGCGCTGAGGAGGAGTTGGAGACTATCGAACACCTCATCTTTAACTGCCCAGCCCTTGGCAGATTGAGGTTGAGGACCCTTGGCAGGGCCTTCTTTGTGAGTTTGAATTCTGTGTCGAGAGCCGACTTCAAGGCTCTCCACAGATTCATTAGTGGCTTGGGCTGGTTGAGAGGCGCTAGGGCTTCATCAGTGTAGTCGCGGCCCCCCTTTTTGTTGTGTCTTATCTGTGTAATTCCTCCACTTCGCATTCGCCCCTTTCTTACATCATCTCCTTTTTATCCCTCTATTATCCTTCCCTCTGTAACGACGTTGTACAATGGGTCAATTCGACCTCCGGGTACTGTACTTGTCTTTATTGACAAGTACACGTCTCTAAACTAACCTAACCTAAAAACAGAATAAGAGGCAGTTTTTGATTTTCATAATTCCCACTTCTTTTTTACCGCTACCTATAGCAACAGAAATTAATTTTTCTTCAATTTTCCACCAAATATGTAAATCTGCCTCAAAGAGCTACGTTTACCAAGGTCAGGCAATGAAATTCAATACAGTTTTCCAAATCTTTGGAAAAAAAAACGGAAAACTTTAAAACACAATATTTATAAGGCCTTTAAAGCATGGCATTAAAATCAATGGCCATGCATTGTTGAGTTGCCATGTTTTTCAAGTGACTGCGTTCAGAGTACCGTTCGGTGTTGGTATTAAATTCGTTTTGTTTGCTTAACTCATTTTTTTTATTTTTTTTTTTTTAACTTTTTTTTGCTTATCATTATTAATAAAAGCAGGTGTAAACAAGCACATCCTTTATTTTCCCTCCTTTTTTATGAGAGAAAGGCGTTTAAGCAAACACTTTCAAATTGAAAAAAAAAAAACTTTGTGGTTTGTTTGTAATCGCAGCTCGTAAAAAACGGTTTTAAATTATTTAAAAAATCATTTATTTTCGAAGGGTTGTACAGAGCAGCGGCGGTTAAGTTGGAACAAAAAAAAAAAATTCATAAAACAATGAGAATTTTTCCCGGTTTTTTTTCTGTTTAAAAAGGCTTAAATAATGAAACATTTGTTTTATGCTCAGTGGAAATAAATGGATTTAATGGAAATTGATGAGAGAAAAAAAATTTCAAAATTTAATTTCCCAAGTTAAACATTAAACCCGGATAAATGGTGGAGATAAACAAAGAAAACTTTGATAGAAAATCAATTGAATTGCAGAAGAAAAAAAATTAATTTGAAAATGGTTTACTTGGCCAGTGATACCCAAACAACTGAAAATACACACAATGTACATATCACTTACTGTGAAAGTGGTGGTAATGCTCAGTAACATTTTTTTAGGGTCTGAGCTTACAGATTAAAACCGCACGTTGCCCTATCTTACTTACTTAATTGGTAATTTGTGAACTTTTTAGTCAGGATTGTCTGTGTAATTCCTCTGATTCCTCATTCTTCCTTTCCTACTTGCTCTGCTTATTTCCTATCTATTATGGGTCAACTGGATCTCCGGCTACTGTACTTGTCTCAGTTGACAAGTACACAACCTCTAACATAAACCTAGTCAGGATTACAACCTAGCTTCTCACATCTCCTAAGTTGTTTGAGGTTATTTTAACCATGAGTGTTGCCGCCTACAGTTTAAACGCGACATCAGAATACAGATTTTTGAAAAGGTTTTCATGACAATTTTATTCACATACACATAATTGGTCATTACAACCCTTCAGTCAAGATTACGACCTAGTTTCTCACACCACTTATGTTGTGTACGTTAATTTTATACATGAGTGGTGAGACCTACAGTTTAAAGTCGACGAAAGGAAGTCGCCGAAGAAATACTTTTTGTATTTTGTTTTGATGTCTGGGTTCGAAGCCTGGCTTTACGTCTAATAAGCCAACACGCTACCTACTAGACTACGGCGATCTTCAGCTATTTATACCATTGCTTTCGTATGCTAGAAACGACAGTGCGTTCTGTTATGTTAGGTAAACGCTTAGCTAATTGGGCCTTTATTGTTACTTAAGAATTTAAATCAATTGTCTCCTATGATTCGTTTTATAGATATCCATGTAATGTATACTGTTCCATGCTTGAAGTAATCGTTGTATGTACGCCTTTTCAAGATGCTCCTTGATACCCCTTATGACCTCATTATCAGTGAAGATTTTTAAATTCCTTTATGTCTAGTTTATTAAATTGTCATTGGAAAAGATCATTCATTTCCAAATAGCGCCATCCTTCGCCCGAAAAATCGTATTGTGATGCGGTAGCTAGTGGCATACTGTGATTTCTAGGTCTTCTATATAAAAGCCCAGTGCCGACCTATCTAAAGGTTTGGCAACAAGTTTCCACGGGTCCGGTATTAGAATGATGCAACTGGTTGCAATTGATATGTTAAGTATCCATTCGGATAACTGTGAGTCAAGCTTAAGTTAGTTATTACAACTCTTTAGTCAGGATCACAACCTGGCATGGATGATAGGTTTTAATTTTTATCCATGAGTGGTGGGACCTATAGTTTAAAGTCGTCTCTGAATGACAGATTTTTAAGAAACTTTTTCATGGCAATTTTTAATTTTCTCTCAGATTTATTGCCAGCAGACTACTGCCAAAAAGGTCATTACAAACCAATTACGTAAGTTATTGAACCCAAAAATTCCAGCCGTTCGTGTAGTCATTACTACTGCTTTCCCTATTATTATATCCGCGACTGTACCGCACGCACCATTAAATTGTTTTAATTTTTCAATTATAAAATTAATTGTTTACAGTTTACCCTCACCCTCCTCCCTCCTCACAATTAAAAAGCGACTGAAAAGTGTTAATAATTTCGTTGTCGAAAATTTTTAAATTTTCCAATAAATTTTCTCTTTCGCCAAATGAAAATTTGCAAATAACCTGTAAGAGAATCGTTTAATAACCGTGAAAAGAAAAACAATTTAAAATCAAAAATTTATGGACTGTGCAACAAGGGGCAAATTTAATGAACGAGTGACGAGTGATTATAAATTAAATGAACTGTAAATGAAAAATTAAAATTAATTGTCAAAAAGACGTCAATAATAATTGGCAAATGTAGAGAGTTTGACAGTAGCAATGGCAATTTATTTATTTATTTATTTTATTTTATTTATTTATTTATTATTAGTCATAGCACAACAAGATAATAATCTTATAAATGAAAGTGCTATGGGAGTACATCAAAGAAACAAAATAATAACAAATCATTGAATATATATGTAATGAAATGTTTGAAATAATGTATAAATAAAAATGAATAAGAACGTGTTAAAATCACGGGAAATAGCAATCGATATAAAAAAGGATAAAAAATGAATATGTGTAAAAAATAAATTAGGAAAACTACAAAGAACAATATATACAAATATAAAGAAATATACAAACAAAGTAAAAATATATACATATACTAAGATACAATGAAATTTAAAGATATATTAATTAAAAAAATTAAAAATTAAAAATAATCATTAATAGAAATAGAGAGAAAAAAATTCACAAAAAAAAATCAAGATATGCTAAAAACTACTTAAACAGAATGTATAGCTCCTTTTTGAACTTGGTTGCATTGCCTATGTTCTGAATATAATTAGGTAGTGTATTCCAAAGACTGATGGTGTGTATAAAAAACTGGCGTTGTGACAAAAGCGTCCTATGTCTGTGTTGGATAATCTTCATACCGCGGTTAGATCTAGCAAATGTAATCCTACTAAATAAGTATATTGGCTGTTTTAGAGTAATAATCTTATGGAGGAGAATAAGGCATTTTATATTTAATAGATTATCAAAATTAACTCCGAATATCCGGTATGAAAATTGTGATATATGGTCTCGACGTCCCCTAATAAAAACATATCTGGCTATATTATTATAAGCCAGGTTGAGTTTCCGCCTATCGTCAGTATCACAGTTTGCGAAAATTTCACATCCGTATAAAAGGACAGGAATCAAATACGTTTTAGCCAGTTGCATACGTATGGCAAAGGGAGTCGAATCTATAACAGCCCACAAGTTCCTAAGCATACCATAAACTTTACCAACGATGACGTTAATGTGGTTAGACCACGTTAGCCGACTATTAAAGATAACACCCAGATTGGATGCTGATTCAACAAAGTCAATTTTATTCCCCCTGATAATAATATCCGGCACAACAAATGCTCTCTTAGTTCTGGAGAGCAATAAACATTTAGATTTAGAGGGATTTATACAAAGTCCATTGGACCTAGCCCAGTTGTCAATTTTTCGTAAATCACAGTTGATGGTGTCTATACATAGTTGGATATCCTCTATACGCGTGCTTCTATAGATCTGAACGTCATCAGCGTACATATGTACGCTACAATTATCCAAAACATCAGGCAGGTCGTTAATGTATATACAGAACAAGAGAGGCCCTAATATTGATCCCTGAGTAATATCTCTTCCAACGCTTAGCGAATTCGAGATCTTGCCGTTAAGATAAACTCGTTGTGATCTGTTCACAAGATAAGAACGTATCAGATTACAAGCTGAGTTAGAAAAATGAAACAGGGTCTGTAGCTTCCTCAATAATATTTTGTGGTCAACCGTATCAAAAGCCTTGGTGTGATCCAGAAGAACTAAAAACGCTATGTAATTTTCATCTAGTTCCAACCTAAGGTCATCAACTACATTGACTAAAGCAGTAGTGCAGCTCCTAGCTTTCATAAATCCCGACTGCTTATCAGATATGAAGTTATTACTCACGAGATAACTATTTACTTGTTTAGCCATGAGATTTTCCATTACTTTAGACAGGAATGGAAGAATGGCAATTGGCCTGAATTCGTTGTTGGATTTAGGAATGGGAATGGTTTTCGACTGTTTCCATTCATCAGGAAAGGACGACATAGTTAAGACTGTATTGAATAAATGAGTCAAATACGGCAAAAGCCTAGGTGACAAAGCTTTCAAAAACAGAGGATCTAAATCATCAGAACCAACCGCATTCGCATTCGCAATGGCAATTGAAAAAGACAACATTTTGTTTAAAAAGAAAAAAACGAGTTTAAAATCATACAAAATAAGTGACGCTTCAACATGGTATTAAAACTTAAGAATTTGATATCAGATATATGGATTCAATTATGTAAAGCGCTTGGATTTATTCGGAATTACTAGGTCTAACTGGTCTTTATTACTGCCAGTAAAAAAAGGTCTTGGTTGTATGACTTTGTAATCAAACCTACGCAATTCTACGTGGTCGACGTATAAAAGCAAGGTCCATTTATTGAGTAATAGGCTCACCGTTTTACGAACATGAGTTGCGGAACATGCGGAGAACACGTAAACATAGTAAAGTCTGATTTCAAAGGCAGTAATTCAAACGCAAGCAGCTTTGGCCCATTACGGGGTAATTAGGGACATTATAAACGACTTACTTACTGGAAACTAGGTATTTCTTCGGCGACTTCCTTTCGTTGACTTTAAACTGTAGATCCCGCCACTCATGCACAAAATTAACACACACAACATGAGTGGTGTGAGAAACTAGGTCGTATTCCTCACTGAAGGGTTGTAATGACCATTTATGTGTGTATGTATGTAGTTACTGCTTAAGCACTTGGTAAAATTATAAAGAACGTCACGCCTGTGCATCATTTCAAACAAAACTATGTGTTGTAAAGTATGTGTTGTCTCGAACTTGACAGACTTTGTTTGCTTTCTGCTGTTGTCTAAAGGGTTTTTATTTTACTTATCAAAGGGCCGTGATTCAATCCCCATGTCGGATATTTCGAAGGAAATGTGAAGAAAATATTTCCTTGCCGACTCTCTCTCAACAGCCTTCTAAGAAAAACTCTAAGAGTGAATAAAATTGTCGCCGTAGTCTAGTAGGTAGTGTGTTGGCTTATTAAACGTAAAGCCAGGGTTCGAGCCCCAGCCCAGACATCAAGACAAAATACAAAAAGTATTTCTTCGGCGACTTCCTCTCAGCAGATTTCTGGCGAAAACTCGGAGAGTAAATAAAAATTGCCATGAAGAGTTTCTCAAAAATCTGTAGTTCGGAGTCGACTTTAAACTGTAGGTCCCACCACTAATGTATAAAATTAACACACACAACACAAGTGGTGTGAGAAACTATGTCGTAATCCTGACTAAAGGGTTGTAATGAACAATTACGTGTATGTATAAAGAACATCACGCCTGTGCATCATTTCAAACAAAACTATGTGTTGTAAAGTGTTTTAGTCTCGAACTTGACACACTTTGTTTGCTTTCCGCTGTCGTCTATTATAATATGTAGTTTTAAAGGGTTTTTATTTCTTTTATTACAGGGCTGTGATTCAATCCCCATATCGGACATTTCGAGCGAAATATGAAGAAGATATTTCTTTGGCGACTTTCTCTCTACAGTCTTCTGGCAAAAATTCTGAGAGTTAAAAATAATAAAATTGCCATGAAATTGTCTTTTCAAAAATCTATCGTTCGGGGTCGACTTTAAACTGCGTGCATTGACATTCATGGGTAAAATTAACACACACAATATAAGTGGTGTGAGAAGCTGAGTCTTAATCCTGGCTAAAGGGCTGGAGTGGCTAATTACATAAGGACGACTAAGTAAATAATTAAAAAAAATTTCTTCCGTTTATTATAAAAATTTCAAAAGGCTTTCTTTGTATTCTTCCCCAGTCAGAAATTATTTTCAAACACATTCAATGAATTTACCAATTAATATTTTTACCTTTTAAGTGAATCATTTTCCCCCCTTTTCACCATTTTTTTTTATTTGGTTGGCCATCGTTTTAATTAAAATTAATTGATTTCGATTCGTTTCGATTCAATTGAATAGAGAGCACAGCAGATAATAAATTCGACAAATTAAACTCCAATTAATTATTATTGTGTGTGGTTTTGTTTCATAATTTCTTAATTGTTTATAAATAAATTAGAAAATTGCAATTATTATTATTATAATTAAAATTAAATTTTGTTTTTTTGTTATTTAATTTCAGTTTTGATTGGTTGTTGTTTTTTTTTTTTTGTATTTCATTTTGTGGTTTTTTTGAAAAACCATACACAGGTTTTTAAATAAATTGTTGTACGTTTTTAATTAATTTATATGCAAAATGTAACAGGCATAAAAAGGGGAAATATTGTTTTTTAAATACAGAATAAAGAAAAATTAATTGAAATAAAATAGACATACAATTGTAGGCATTGTTCAGACAAAATCTACACGCTTAATAGCTTTAATGTTCCATATTTCATGAAAATGAAAAAAGAAAACATCTTCAAATCGTTCCTCATTTAACACGTAATTAGTTAAACGTAAGGTAACGTTTCCTAATGTAGACGTATGAGCTGATAACGTACATACATACATAATTGGTCATTAATCCTTCAGTCAGGATTACGACCTTGTTTCTCACACCACTTATGTTGTGTGTGTTAATTTTATACATGAGTGGTGGGACCTGCAGTTTAAAGTCGACTCCGAACGACAGATTTTTGAGAAACTTTTTCATGGCAATTTTATTTACACTCAGAGTTTTGCCAGAAATCCGCCGAAGAAATACTTTTTGTATTTTGATTTAATGTCTGGCCTGGGGCTCGAACCCTGGCTTTACGTCTAGTAAGCCAACACACTATCTACTAGACTACGGCGACTTATGTTCTTTATAACTTTTCCAATTGCGCAGTAAGGCAATATTATTTTATTGTCAGAGTTTTTGCCAGAAGACCTCTGAGAGGAAGTTGCCGTAGAAATATTTGTTTCATTTCGTTCGATATGTTTGAGCCATAGTTTCAACCACGAGATCTCTTCTAATAATCCAACCCCACTACCTACTAGACTATGCCGACTTCCTAGTTTTCAAGTTTATTTCAGTATTTCTTGTTATGTTAGACATGAAGAATGCTTTAAAAATTCTCAAATGTCCAGAGAATTTGAAAGCTTTGCAGAGAAATTACTGCAGCCGTGAATAATTTCCTCAAATTATTGGAAACTACGAGTATTTTAAAGGCAACGAGTCGGATAATTCGATTTGAAAACAAAGACAGAGTATCGGTTATGTACAGTGGTGGCCTTATAATTAGAAACGATGTTTCTGGAACAGAGTTCTCTGAAGTGACGAATCTAAGTTAATTTGTAAGACGTCCTCCAAACTAAGCCTTTGATCAGTGAAAACTGTAAAACAAAGTAACAAACATACATGTTGGTAAGTGTTTTCTAATTATAATTATAATTATATAAATGAAACGATTGGTATCAATATTGCAAACTTAATTACAGCCAACTGAAGCAAGTCCATGGATAAGAAGTAGCCCATGGATATGTAAGTATTAAGGCCTACGGGGTATATGTCCCATTGGATATGTGTCCAGATCATAGCTGCCAGATTTGACGATTTATGTTCTTATTTTGACGGTTTTTAGAAATTAAAAATGTACATCATATTCTTTACTTTAGTACATTAAAAGCCACTTTAAGATTTGCAAATTACTTTGCAATTGTTATTAATCAAATTTTCCATCAACACATTCAGCTGGCATTTGAATCCCTCTTTGTTCACCCAGTAATATTCCTGGAATCTAGAATACTAGCCCAGAATTGCATAGAATCGAAAAATCATGTATGCAGCTTAATTCCAAATTTATGGAGTATACTTTCTTTTTAATTGTATTTGAAATACGCGTCATATTACATGTATGTACGGGAATAGTTACCCTGAAAAGTATGCAATAAAAAATAATTTGTCATGTTGTATGAAACTAATGGAATTAAATATAACTCATACGTCACATATGTTCTCTGCATAATGAATTTTACATACGTATTAAATATGAGCATAATATGAGCATAATAATAATGGGGTCGGCGATCTAAAAGTTTAAATTTTAAAATGTAAAAAAAAACAAAAATACTTTGAAATTTTGACAATTTTATTGTTATTGTTTAACTGCTCTAGTTGGAAATGGATTTTTATTTCATTTATATGGCTGCCGCGGTTGGCCGCACAATCATAGCTCCCAGATTTATGCGTTTATTTTGACGATTTTTGGAAATTAAAAATTTACATCATATTCTTTACTTTAGTACATTAAAAGCCACTTTTAAGTTTTGTATTTACTTTGAAATTGTTTTCTATTGGAAATTTATGTTAGTAAAAACAAGGAGTAATACCTGTGATAATTTTTCTGTATTTTATTCCTTTTTAACCCCTTAAAAGCTGAAAAATTACAACTCCCTAAATAATCTCGTAGTTGAGAATAATTTATCACTTTTCGTTGCAGACAATTTTAAAAATTCGAGTATAGATTCTAATATTACCTTCGGAAGAACAAAGGCAAGCGCCGTTATTTTGTTTCGTACGACCATCACTCAGGGGATGGATGGCATTGTGTTTGGAACTATGAAAATATGTTATGGGAAGAAGGAAAGGGGGAACAGTGTTTATGGACATTAGGCTTGTATATGTTTGAATTGAGTTCCACATACGAATAGTCCGACTAAAAAATGTATTTTTACTATAAAGCATTGTGCGATCCACTGGCCAATCGACCGCATACGTAAGTGGTGGTCGACAAAGATGAGCGTTACGTAGGAATATATGATTTTCGGGAACAAGCCCCTTACTTCGTTCGAGCAAAATCCTTTTGTCGAAGCGATAGAACAGTGAAACACAAACCACATTGCAACGATGCTCCAATGATTCAATGGAGTTTGATACACTACCGTCATTAACGAGCTACTACGACCTCAAAATAGACGTTTAGGCACCGACCCATACATGAGAGTTGTATTCCAATCTCGGTCGGTTACAAATAATGTAAATAGTAAGATCATAAGTCCTTAAGAAGAAGGGTGCCCGGGTAGTTTAGTGGGTAGTGCTTGACTATTAGCGTTAGGGTCGTGGGTTCGATTCCCACCAGAGACACTACACCGAGCATATGGTCAAGATACTCCGCTCGTATATAATTAGAATATAATTTGTAATTGTATTGTAATTAATAAATAAATAAATAAGAAGGAACTGAAAGAACTGAAAAATGTGTCGGTTGTAGCCAACATTACACTGAATTTTCATGCTCAGATTGTCAAGAGATTCTGACTCCTTAATATTTACAGCATCCATAGATTAAGATCTATGATGCAATATTATTGCTGCGCTTATGTGTCAATAAGCAACACTGGGATAGATTGTTTAAACCTTAAAGAATTTTGTCCTGAAGATGATATAAAATTTCATCGTTTTGGAAAAAAATTAATAAATAAGGATGAGGGACGCCAGCTTTTAATTTCTAAAATGTTTAATATTTGAACTCATATACATATGTACATATTATATTGACTTTAAATGTTTTACTACAATAGAAGTAATTTTGGTTTTTAAAAACTCTTAATTTATTTATTTATGTATTTTTTCTGACGATTTTTTGACGATTTAAGAAACGTCTTTGACGATTTGACGATTTTTACTCAAATATTTGACGATTTGGTGCCTCATTTATCTGGAAGGTATAAGTCCAGATATATAGAAACAACAACAAAAAGGCAATATCCACTAAGAAGGCAATAAATTTTGTCACGAAACTAACATATTTGATTTAAAATTAAGTAGGTAGTTAGGTAGGTTAAAGGAGAGGAAACCAAACAAGGTTCTCATGTCTATTAACATACATATACCTAAGCTATCATGTAGGCTTGTTGTACTCTAACTATTAAGTAATACCAACCTTACGTTCCATAGCAAGTCTATATTTTGTACAAACTTCTTTAACTTCTTCCAGTCCTCACCATTGAGATGAGTTATTATGCCCAGTATAGCATCATCCCATAATAAACAAAAGACTGTCAAAAGCAATTTTTCTCAGAGGGGAACAAGCTGGCTTCCGTTCCAACAAATCTTGCGTCGACCAGGTCAATAGTCTCAGGAACAGTCAGATGAATGGAGATCGCCTCTTTATGTCGTATTTGTTGACTTTGAAAAGGCTTTTTACACGCTTAACCACATGGCCATATGGAACGGACTGGCTTGCAGAGGTGCCCCTACTAAAATAATAAACTTGATAAAGACACTGTACAACAACGCAACATGCCGCGTACTACATGAGAAACAACTAGGAAAGAGCATCATATTAAAAACCGGAGTCCATCAAGGTTGTGTGCTGTCACCACTCCTCTTTAACGGCGTCCTCGATGTAGTGATGCAAAGGTCAACAAATCATAGAAGAGGGATTACATGGGGTCTACAAGGCAAAATAGAAGACCTAGACTATGCGGATGGCATATGCTTATTAAGCCATTCTTCCTCCGACATGCAATCTAAACTGAGTCTAGTTAGCGAAACCGCAAAGCTAGCTGGATTAAAGATAAGTATCCACAAAACCAAATCGCTCAGAATGAATGCTAACGCAACGGGGAATTCTTAATATACTGCAAGGAAATTGATGAAGTGGAGTCCTTCTGCTATCTAGGCAGTATAATCGATAAATCCGGCGGTTAATCAGCAGTTATTGCCAGCCGCATTAATAAGGCACGCAAAGCTTTTGCCCAATTTAACCCCGTTTCGGAAATCATCTAACATATCGAGACGCACCAAAATTAAAATTTTCAACTTCAACGTCAAATTCACATTACTATAGGGTTGCGAAACTTGGAATATGACACCCCGAGATTCCCAGTTTCTTCAGGTATTCGTTAACAAATGCCTGCGTAGAATCATGCGTGTTTACTGGCCCTCCATAATATCCAATGCCCAATTCTGGCCAGATACAAACCAGCAACCAATAGAGATGGAAATAAAAAGATGCAAGTGGGGTTGGCTTAAGCATACTCTTCGCAAGCCATTAGATGACATCACAGGGAAAGCCATAGATTGGAACCCCCAGGGAAGCAGGCGCATCGGACGACCATCACACACACCTGCAAATGCCAAATCACAATCGAATTATCCAAACTACGTCTACAGTGGAACGAAGTCAAACACCGCGCTGACGATCGAGCTCATTGGAACCAACTTGTTGCGGCCCTATTCTCCCTAGAGAAGTAAGAGGAACATATATATACATAGCGTCATCCCTAAAACATCCTGCGATCTTGAGCTTACGAAAGCTCGTGAATGACACAAAAAGTGCTGATCTAGCATTAGAGTGATGTAAATACTGGGAGAGAAGTCTGACACTGACACTGTTGAGCCTTTTAATTGTTATTAAACTATTGAGAGCGGCTTTTGACGGCAGCCTTCTTTTGGGATGACAACTCTGGCAGAACAAAAAGAGAACAAGGGAAGCAGTAAACGTTTCAATGTCGATAACAACTTATTTTTGCACAACGTGTCCATATCGTTGTCAATAAAAAGCGGCGTCCTTTGTTTTGGGAGTAATAACTCCGTGTAATGTAAAGTCATCATAGCCTATCAGGTAGTGTGTTAACTTAGTAGACCAGAGCCTGTGGTTTACATCCCAACTCAGACATCTCGAACAGAACGAAAAAAAAGAAGAGAAAATATTTCTTTTGATGCCTTCCTCTCTCAACAGTGGTTTGATAAAGCTTCTGAGAGTAAATAAAAATTTCCATAAAAAGGTTCTCAAAAAAACTGTCATTCAGAGTCGATGTTCATCGATGTAGATCCGAACACACACACCAAACACATGGGTGGTGTGAGTATGGTTAGGTTAGGTTAGAGGACGTGTACTTGTCAATTAAGACAGGTACAGTACCCGGAGGTCGAATTGTACAACGACCTAGTTTCTCACGCCACTTATATTGTGTGTGTTAATTTTATACATGAGTGATGGGACCTACAGTTTAAAGTCGACTCCGAATGACAGATTTTTGAGAAACTTTTCATGGCAATTTTATTTAGTCTCAGAGTTTTTGCCAGAAATCTGCTGAGAGGAAGTCGCCGAAGAAATACTTTTTGTATTTTGTCTTGATGTCTGGCCTGGGGTTCGAACCCTGGCTTTACGTCTGATAAGCCAACACACTACCTACTAGACTACGGCGACTTCAACATGTGAGCATGGTTATTTATAAAGGGTGTTTTTACTATAGAGGTATAGAACTTTAAGTTGCAATAAAACAACGATGGATTATTCGATTGACATGAATTTTATTTATCCGAAAGATAATCTTGTGGCATTACATTTTAAATATGATTTCTGGCATATGACCGCCATGGCTGGCGCAGATGTAGTCCACTCTGGACGTCCAATTTTTGATGATTTTTTCCAACATTTGTGGCCGTATATCGGCAATAATACGGCGAATGTTGTCGTCCAAATGGGCAAGCGTTTGTGGCTTTACCGCATAGACCAATGACTTTACATAGCCCCACAGAAAGTAGTCTAGCGGTGTTAAATCACAAGATCTTGGAGGCCAATTAAAAGGTCCAAGACGTGAAATTAGGCACGAGCTGTGTGACATGTTGCGCCGTCTTGTTGAAACCACATCTCCTGGACATCATGGTTATTCAATTCAGGAATGAAAAAGTTAGTAATCATGGCTCTATACCGATCACCATTGACTGTAACGTTCTGGCCACCATCGTTTTTGAAAAAGTACGGACCAATGATTCCACCAGCCCACAAAACGCACCAAACAGTCAGTTTTTCTGGATGTAACGGTGTTTCCACATACACTTGAGGATTACCTTCACTCCAAATGCGGAAGGATTTGTTTGTTGACGTAGCCATTCAACCAGAAGTGCGCTTCATCGCTAAACAAAATTCGCTTATGAAAATCGGAAACAACGGTAATCTCGTTTTGGGCCCATTTGACGAATCTACGCCTTATTTGATGATCGTTTGGCTTCAAATCTTGCACGAGTTGGATTTTGTAAGCACGCAAACCAAGATCCTACCGCAAAATCTTCCATAAAGTGGTTGGAGACAGATTCCAATTCCTGTGCTCGATGGCGGATGGACTCATTCGGGTCTTCCTCAATGCTAGGCTCTACAGCAGCAATAGCTTCTTCTGTACGCACCGTACAGCGTCTCTGGGGATGCGAGTTATCAATAAGAGTAAACGTGGTGCGAAAACGTTCCATGGTTAATCGAATTAACTGCTCTGATGGACGATTTTGTCGACGATAAAATGGACGTAGTGCGCGATACGTTTTCCGCACAGAACCATTATTTTCGAAATAAAATTGCACTATTTGCAATCGTTGTTCAGGCGTGAGTCTATTCATGATGAATTGCCAAACCAAACTGAGAATAAATCACTTGATGGCTGTTAAATCGGTCGCCATCTTGAAAAGTAATGCCAACTTAAAGTTCTATACCTCTATAAAAAACACCCTTTATTTTATTTTTTTTCTTTCATTGAATACCTTAAATTACAGTTATTTTTGGCTAATTTTACAAACTATCTACCGTTTAATGTTTACCTCCCAAATTACTAATAACCAGGGCTTCTGTGTAATGTCATTACATGTCATCATACCAACAAAAAATTGTCAATTTATTCCTCATACAGCCCACACAATACTAATTAGTTCGAAATAACGGTTCATTGATCCTTAGAGAATAGATGTTTATCAACAACAAAAAGCCAAAGAGTGAGAGTGAGAGAGAGAGAGAAAGAGTAAATATTGTTTACAGTTACATGTTCTCAAATTATCACAGATAAATTTAATTACCACACACACACACACACGCTTATTAAAATATACACATAAGCACACTCACACACACCTATACACACGCAATGCCATTTCCCATTTAAATGTACTCACTTGGGGACACACACGCCAGCATATGGTCTTGTCTGTTATTGCCCGAATGTATACGAACGAAATCATTTTATTCTTGCAGCAGTTGGCCTTTGTTTTACTTATGTTTTCTTTCTCTGTTTTCTCTACTTTTTTTCTCCTTTTTTCTCCTTTTTTCTTTGTATTTTTATCTGTAAGGCAATATAGCATATGAAGAAATAATGAAAGGATAACAAAATGACAGAAATTGGCTTCAAGAGTGCGATGAAAGTGTCAATAAAATGAGAGAAAAATGCTAGTGCTAGTCAGCAAAAGGATAACAGCATTTGTGACTTGAATAGCAGAAATAGTAATGGCATGATGGGTGAGTAGCAATTGTGTTTAGCTTGATGGTTGGTTGGTTGGATGGTGTTTTTTGTAATTGAGTGTCGGATTGTTTAATTAAAAATTTTCGTTAATAATCTTATATTTGTTGTTGCCATGTTTACCAAACACATTACGATTAAGTTAGTAAGATGGCATATAAGACAAGGCACGTGTTAATGTAAAACATTTGATACAGAAAAATACAACACATTAATATTATTTGCTACCTGTCCATAGGTGGCCACAGGAAAAATGCGAATTCGATTTTCGCCATAATAATAGCCACTCAAAATATTTTGTTTTCATCAAAAAATTCCTAAAAAAAATGTTTTTCAGTTCAATTTCAATTTACTTTTACAACCCACTGTCGCACTTCCTAAGACCCAAAATAGAAAACATATGAAATCTTACTAAACCTGAGACCTGTGATTCAATCCTTAGCTCAGAGAGAAACGAAATGTGAAAAAAGCTATTCTTTCTGCGGCTTTTCTTCAAAAACTTTTTTCTTCTCTCAAAAACTCTTACTGTAAAAATAAAAGTGGCCATGAAACCTGTCTTTCGGAGTCGACATTAAATTGTAGGGTCCCAGCACTCATCATAAAGGGTCGGCCAGATAACTTTTTATTTTTTGAAAATGCTTTAAAAAACTACTGAATATTTTCTCAAATTTCTTTTTTTATTTGAACGTACAATCCTTCCGGTTAACACGAGTAATGGAAAATAATTTCATTCAAGTGGCTGCCGCGGCTGGCCATGCACTAGCCTACACCAGAAGATGCCGATTTTAGCAAAAAAAAAATCATCTTTTCAGATCAAACTCATTTTGATCTTGGCGGGTATGTAAACAAGCAAAATTGTCGCATTTGGGGCACAGAAAACCCCACGCACGCATACATTGAAAAGCCCGCGCACCCAAAACTAGTCACTGTTTGGTGCGGATTTTGGTCCAGAGGCATAATTGGGCCATTTTTCTTCGAAAATGAGCAATGAGTGGCCGTTACAGTCAATGGCGATCGTTATCGGACCATGTTGAACGAATTTTTGTTCACAAAAATTGAAGAGGATGATATTGGCAACATTTGGTTTCAACAGGACGGCGCCACGTGCCACACAGCCGAAGCTACACTCGATGTTTTGCGTCCTGTTTTTAAAGATCGCATTATCAGCCGCATAGCTGATGTCGTTTGGCCACCTCGGAGCTGCGATTTGACACCGTTGGACTATTATTTGTGGGCGTAACGTCAAAGATAAGTGTTACGCCGACAAGCCAGAGACAATTGACGCTTTAAAGCACAATATTCGTGAAGCCATTGGTGAAATACAGCTGCACACAATCGATAATGTGCTTAAAAATTGGACCGATCGTGTAGGCTACTGCATGGCCAGCCGAGGCAGCCATTTAAATGAAATTATTTTCCATTATTAAACGGAAGGATTGTACTTTCAAATAAAAAAAGAAATTTGAGAAAATATTCAGTATTTTTTTTTAAAGCATTTTCAAAAAAAAAAGGCAGTTGGCGGACCCTTTAGAAATTTACACACACAGGGTGTAATCCTGACTAAATATTTGAATATCCTTATGTGGACAAAATATTACACTTCTAGCTGTGATAATAAGTTGCTGACAACTATAGACGAAGCAAATCCATCATATTATCGTATAGCAGACCTTACAGCTGCATGACTGATCACCACACTTTAACGGATTACAACATAGCTTCTCACAGCACCCATGTAGTCTGTAGTGGCACGTCCTACAGTTTAACGTCGATTCCGAACGACAGATTTTTGAGTTACTTTGCATGGCAATTTTATTTTACTTTCAGAGTTTTTGCCAGAAATCTGCTGAGACGAAGTCACGAAAATAATTTTTTTTCACATTTCGTTTTGGTTTGTGATATCTAAGCTGGGGTTTCAACAACGGCTTTGCGTCTAATAAACCTACACACTAACTAGGTAAACTACGACGACCTTATTTTCGCGATCAATAAGCGATTCCACTACTGTTAATTCATGTCCACAAAGAGAACTTTTAGGATAGTCAGGACTTTATTCAGGACTCGACCCAAGGGAAATACATTCGCCGCAAGCTACTTCACTAAAGTTAGTGCAGCCCTTACACTGACCAACTTCTTCCTCTTCCCTGATTTTGGTGGAACTTGGTCAGTACAGGGACTGCGTTCACCCGTCGCATCACAACGGGCCGCTATGCGTGCTCAAGTGAGCTTTGTGACATCAGAGCTACCACTCCGACCTTAACCTAAACTACTTTACAGCTTTCTTACTGTACTCTGTAGAAATTGTGGCGCTGTTGCAGTTTGGTTGCCATTGTCAATGTTCATTTTTGTAGACAGACGGTTCCATGCTTAAATTCTCATCAACAATGCAGGTGTACCAGCTGTGTGGGCCATACTATAAACAAGTTAGTGAAGTTATTGGATATCGTTGGGGAAAGTGTAGCAGGCCTCAAAGCAGATTGCTTGATTAGGTCGTATGTGTGCATACATGACTGTATTGCCAAAACCACAAATTTCGTCTTCAGCTCCTTTGTGTTTCTTAAAACGGAAAACCGAAACAAGCATTTACATGTCGTTTGTCAATCATCACTTCAGCTTCAGTTACAGCTCGGCCTATGCCGAGATGTAACAAGAAGACATATGTACATACTTCGTGCATATGATGTGATGTGATTGACTGAGCAGTAGCTGACGACTGTTCGATTGACTGCATGTTTAGATGACTGACAACCGTTAAACATCTACCAAACGACCATTGAGAAATGTGGAAATAAAGCAATTGCTTAAGAAGAAAGGGAGAGAGAAAGAGAGTAAGTGAGAATATGTTTGCCTTGGAAACAAACCGCACACAGTAAGGCTGCCTATTTAATAACCACATGCACACACGAGTTTCTCTCATACAGTTGGTAAGTTGGTTTACAAAGAGAAAGAGAGTGTGAGAGAGAGGTAGACGACCAGTGTTGCCACCAACAGTTTTATGAATTACACACAACTGGCGTCGAAATTACACATACGAAAAAAAATTACACACAAAATTATTTTTTACAAATATGGCATACATATATTATGTAAACATTAATAATTATATATTCATTTAAAATAGTATTCATATAACATTTCAATAAAACAAACAAAAAGCAAAACAAACAGAGAACACAAACAAAACAAAAAATGATTCTATATTAATATGTAATAAATATGAATTATATTCACATTTTAACCAATGTAATGAAATTACCATTTCCAATTCATTTTATACATTTCCGCAGAAGGTTCAAAATGTTCATTTCCAAGTCTCATTACTCCTTCTTTTGTATAGAAAATTGCTGCTATTGTTTCAGAAGATAATTTATTTCTGTGATCAGTTTTGCAGTTTTTTAAGTTGCTAAAAATTCTTTCTGCTGAGGCATTTGAAAAAGGTAATATTAAAATATATTGAATTACTTTTAGTAAATTCGGGAAAAAATTTTGTTCCAAAGAATTTTTTAACCTAAACACTTTCGGCCAGTATATATTTGGTTCTAAGTCTATGCTAAGTCCAAGTTTTTCGTAATCCCAAAGGGCATGTTGTCTCCATTCATGGTCAAGGTTTTGTAAATCAATACTAAAAGAAGGAAATCTTTTTTTAAATGCTGACAAAGTTTTTAATTGAAAAGATTGGGCAATTTTTGGATTAATTATGTCAACAATAGTATAAATTTCGTCACTAAAATCAAACTTTGTCTTTATTTGATGAATAGCCTCTATATAAAAATCTCTGCAGTTTTGTTGCATGATTGTTTTTTCTGTATCATAACACTGTGACAATGATTCGTAGGCAGCAACACCAATATAAACTTCATGTAAATCCAAAAAAATATTTTTATCATTTTCATTAATATTAAAAATATTTTTTGATTTTAATATTTCAATCTTTATGTAATTCGAATAAAATATTTCTAATATATTTGCAACTTCATGCTTTACCTTATATAAAATTGGCTTTTCAGATTGAAAAAGTGCGGTGAACGAAACCAAAATACCTAAAGTATATGATAAAAATTCAAAATATACCTTAGTTGTTGGGTTATCTAATGCCTCCAGCATAGAATTGGTAATATTTGAAGGATCTTCAAAAACCTCCAATCTTAAAAAGCTTCGTAAAGGTTCATATTGTTCCAAAACGCGGATGACACATGAGTGTAGTGAAAGCCATCTAGTAATTGTTGGTGATAATATTTTGTGCACTTCAGTTTTAAAGAAGTCTTGAAATTCTTTCAGCTTTTTTTGTCGCGTATAACTTTTATTAAAATAAGACCCTAAGTTACGCAACAAATGTTCCAAATATGTGGGTAGTTTTAAGCAAGACTTAGATGCAACTAAATGCATCAAATGACAGGAGCATTTAATCAAAACAACATCTGGCTTCGCATCTTTTAACAGCTTCGCTACGGAATTATATTGTCCAAACATAACATTGGGTGTATCGGATGCAAATCCTACTAAATTTTTGAACGGAATGCCTTTTTCTTCAATAGAGTTTTTCAAAACATTAAAAATATCAGCAGCAGTGGATGAAACACATTCTTTGAAATCAAAAAAAAGAATATTGGATACTGCTGGTTTTCTCATTATAAAATATACTTGTCATTACAATTTGTTTCGTTGAACTTATGTCAGTTGTCTCATCTATTATAATAGAAAAGACTGTATTTTTTAATTCCTCGTTCAGTTCCTTAGCAAAGCTGGCTCCTAAAACATTTTTCATTAAAGCTGTTGCTTTTGTTCTGTGAAGGTTTACATTTTTTAAAACATCAGAATCTTTAAATGACATTTTCAAAACGGGAACAAGTTCATCGATCAATCGAAAAGCGAGATTATTTGTATTCTTTATTTATTTTTCTAACAAAAGGTATGTAAATGCATATATCAAACATTAGCCTTGCATGTATTTAGATTAGAAAGAGAAGGACTTAGGTGTTTATTTTTGCAAACTAGTGTTGGAAATTGCAATAAATTTACAAAACAAATCAGTGTTAACAAATTGACTGCTAAAAATTAGCGATTAAAGAAAAAGGTAGCACAAAAAGTTAAATTACACAAGAGGCGAATTACACACACGCTACACGCACAATTAAAAATTACACACAATATGTGTAATTACACACAAGGTGGCAACACTGTAGATGACTGAGAACATATGAATCATTTCGTCAGCTTCTTTATTGTTGTTGTGGTGAGATGCTGAAATAAACATATTTGGGTGGCTTACAAATACACATGCCTGCACCCTTTCGATGGCAATGCTTAGCAGTAGCATATGTGTTATGTATGTAAGTGTATAAGTGTGTGTTATTTTTGTTATTAATAACTCAAGAGAGGAGAAGTATTAGAAATCTAAATTCAAATTTAATTCTGCCAAAGAAAAATATCACATTCAAGCAAGCAAACAATGGAAGTATGTGTGTGTTTTTAAGCATATCCTTGTATTCTTGTGTATGTTGTTATTAATGAATATATTTAATGATTTCTCTCTCTCTCTCTCTCTCTCTCTCTGAATATAATTTCTTCCATTGTTATTTGACGTATAATTTTAGTTAATATTTCATGTGTAGATATGTGTGTATTGAAATACAATTAAACAATCCTTCTATTTAAGAATTCATCACATCCTACACACACAACCTAACATGGATGGCTATCTTACATGTATTCTGTGCGTGTGTGTTTGTGTTAATTAAAGTTGAAATTGTTTTTAAATAACAATCCTCTATGTGGACATTTAAATGGAATTATAAGGTTTATATTGTATATTGTTTATTGTTGTTGTTGTTATTGTTGTTGTGGTTTAACGTATGTATGTAAATATTTTAATAGAAAATCCTTCATCTTCATGTGATTACATTGAAGGATATGAGGCATGTGCTTACAGTCTTAGAGGGATATTAAGAAAATTCTACTCAAAAAAGGAAAATTCAATTTGAAATTATTCACTCAAGTGTTGGGAAATACACAAAACAAACATAATTAACACAATCAATTTGAAATCATTCATTGGAAATCTTAGGCATTTATTCATGAGAACGGAAGTCGAGGTAATGTTCGAGAGTATGATTGCAGAATCGTTGTCCAAGTAAATTAAAAGACTTTCAGGGAAAATCCTATCGCTCAACAAGTAATGTGTCGCTTTCTACAGGGTGGCTGATATATAATCCATTAAAGTAAAGCGCTGTATTTTTTAATTTTTTTTAAATTTTATTGTTCAAAAGCAAAAAATGTTGGAAATAACATCAAATTTTAGAATCAGTTTAGATTTGTTCGAATTGGCCACCTTTGGTACGAATTATGGCCTTCAAACGGCCGACAAAGATATCATAGGCTGCACGAAAGTGGCTCTGTGGTATTTTGGCCCATTCCCGGCGAAGCGCCGTCTTGAGATGATCGACACTTTGGTATTTTTTAGTGAGAACCTTACTCTCCAAAATGCCCCAGGCGCAACGGATTGAGATCCGGAGATTTCGGTGGCCATTGTGCGGTAGAAATGAAGCGAGGAACCCCCTTTTTAAGCCATTCTTGGTTGACGCGTGCTGAGTGCGGTGGTGCTGCGTCCTGTTGGAATGTCCATGGTCTGCGGCCGAAATGTTTGTCTGGCCAGGGCTTCAATACTGTCTTTAAGACATTTTCCCGATAATATTCGGCATTTATTTTGACCCCACGGTCGATGAATACGAGCGGGGAGCGACCATCGGCGGCGCTTGAGTTCTGGTGGCCAATCGCAGGTGTAAATTTTCACCTGACCTCTATGACAAGTAAACCCGACCATTTTGTTTGTTCACAAACTGCTCAATTTGGAATGGCTCCTCATCGGAGAAAACCAAATTCGGTAACTGGCCACTTTTGTGCAAGCGAAGTAACTCCTTGGCTCTTTCCAGTCTAACTTTTTTTTCCATCGGTGAGCTCTCGCACTTTTTGGAACTTCAATGGCTTTAGTCCAAGATCATTTTTCAATATGTGTTGCATCCGTTCTCGCGATATGTTCAGCTCACGAGCAATTTCGCTACCATTGCGGCGTGGATTTTGATCAAATCTGGCCTTCACTTTTCGGATCATTTCTGGTGTTGTTGCCGTTTTTGTTTTCGTCCACTTTTTCGACGTGATGCAACACTGCCAGTATCACGGTAACGAGCAATGGTACGAGAAACAAAAGATTTATTCACATTCAAATGCTGGAGGGCTCTAACGATAGCCACCTGTGGTTTTCCAGACAAATATAAAGCAATCACACTATCACGCTTGAATTCCTCCATCACGAATAACTTTTTTTCTGAATGCAATGATCAAAATGCTTTTGTAAGCTTGTAAATAACAAATTGAGCTGTCACTGAAATAAATCTATCAGCTGTCAGACGAGCGGTTTACAAATGATAACAACCTGAAGTTGGTTGCAATACATATCAGCCACCCTGTATGTTGCGATGTTATTGCCTAAGTAGTGACTGACGACTGTTCGATTGAATGCATGTTTAGATGACAGTCGCTTCTGTCCAGCATTTTGCAGCCATTGATGTATCTCTCCAACTGCATATCATTAGACCAGAATTCTCTTGTTAAAGCTTTAAAATTAAATCTTCGTTCGAGAAGTGACCCGTATATGTCTGTAGCTTTCCAGTATAGCAACGTTTTCATAGCCCAATTTGGCCCAGTAATGCACTGCATCTACAAAAAAAACACTCTGACTCCATTAAATATAGCCTTAGTTGGAGTTTTTTTTTGTCTTAGGCCGGAGGTGGGAATCTTCGAAAGACACTTTTGTTCCAACAAAAGAGTGCACGATTCACCATCACTGGTGCCTACGTACTAAACCCACCACCTACACACTTCAACCACTCTCCCTCCGCGGGACTGCCGTAAGGTATTACTTCGCGGAGGGTTGGTTAGCCCTAAAGCTTGGTCGCACTAAGTTAAATTTCGCCTCCGTTCCTCCAGCGTTCGGAGTTCTATCATAACTTCAGCCATTTTCTGACTGTATTGGCTCCATAGAATCATAGAATTCAACGCCTCCTCCATAAGCCGATTTGGTCCGAAACTCGTTTCCCCGGGCCATCTTAATGTGGGGCAGCATGTTAGAATATGCTCCGCGTCTTCCTCCTCATCTACACAGTTTGGGCATAAACGGGAAGTATCATGTCCAAATCTGTGCAGGTATTTCCTGGAGCACCCATGATCAGTTAGGAACTGGGTCACGGAGTAGTTCAGCTCGCAATGTTCGTTCTCCATCCAAAGGGTTACATCAGGGACAAGGTGAAATGTCCATCTCCCCTTTAAACCGTTCTCCCATCGTGACTGCCATTTGTGCATGGAAGTCCTTCGTTCCTCCGCCTTTATAGCTGCATTTCGTCCTGGAAACTCGAGATGGCGTATAGTATATCCGCTTCATCACATCCGCCAGTATGTCTATTGGTATTGTCTTTGCCAATACCAAAACTGCTTCATCAGACACTGTCCTGAAGCCACTTACTTGTCTAATCGCGCTTAGACGATACACCGAGAATAGTATTCTCCTTGCTGTCCCCACGGAGAGTGCCTCCGACCATATTGGGCAAGCATATAACATTATCGACGTTACATACATACATAATTGGTCATTACAACTCTTCAGTCAGGAGTACGACCTAGTTTCTCACACCACTTATGCTGTGTGTGTTAATTTTATACATGAGTGGCGGGACCTACAGTTTAAAGTCGACTCCGAACGACAGATATTTGAGAAACTTTTCATGGCATCGCAGAGTTTTTGCCAGAAATCTGCTGAGAGGAAGTCGCCGAAGAAATCCTTTTTGTATTTTATTTTGATATCTGGCCTGGGGCTCGAACCCTGGCTTTTAGTCTAATAAGCCAACACACTACCTATTAGACCACGGCGACTTCAACCCTCGATATTATCCTCCTCTTGAATGAGCCTGGTCCTCCAATATTTGGCATCATCCTCGCCAGTGCTGCCTGTGTTACGGATGCCTTTTCGCCGATGTATTTCATGTGCTCCTTGAAGTTCAACCTGTCGTCGATAATCACTCCCAGGTATTTTATCGCCCTCTTAGATTCGATATTTATACCTCCGACGGTCACTTCCATTTTCTCCACTATCTTCCGGCCACTTGTCAAGACGGCCTCAGTTTTATGTGGAGTGCTACAGAGTGTACGTGTGGACATTTAAATGGCTGCTGACAGTTTGCACACTCTTTGTAACAGTGTGCAGTGACACAGGTATTTATACTCCACCCAATAGAGAAAGAATGTGTTGGTGGGTCTAAGCCCGCATACTTTTCACCGCCCTGCTGGTGCCACCAAATTCTGACTACTAGATTGACATAATGATTCGATTCACTTTTGTCTTTGAATTGGTTGTCTGATCAGGCTTCAAATATGTTTTTGTTTTGTTTTCAGGGCCCATTCAAAATCGCCATTATTTGATGCAAAAATTTCTTCTTTTTTTCTGATATTCAAGCAGCCTTTTAAGAACAAGTATTTCAAGGCTTTTCGGGTTTAAAAGTTTGCTACGCTTGAATGCCTCCATGTTACTGGAAACCATTTTGAATTATCAGTTTGAGCAGCTTCTATAATTTTGATAAGATCTGCTCCTAAGCTTTACACGAATCTTCAAGGAGCAACGTCTTCTGTTGGCCATGTTCAATCATATTGCATGATCTGGAGGGGATTTAACTTCCGTAACGAAGTCACTGTTAAAGTCGATACATCGATGCGATTGCTGGCGCTACAGTAAGCTATCGATGAATCTTCTTTTTTAAATTGAAGAGACTTTGCTTGGTGTCACTCAAATGCTGGTTTGTGAGCACAAAATTTAAATTAAAAAACTTTGTCAAGAATTAATGCCAGATGACCCATCTGTTGTGTATCCCTCATTCCAAAATTATAAATCCAAATAGAATATGAAAGTTTGCAGGTTTTTGTTTCCAAAATTAAAACCATTTTAAGTATCCTAAGATGTTTTATTTCAAATTAAATCAACACGACGACATGTTGTTAGTGCGAAGAGTTATTTCCAGGCATTTATTTTCAAATTTAATATGCGTTCGTTCGAAATATTTAGGGACTCTTTTTTTAATTAATTCACTTGGATCATCGGCATCATCACTATCATCGCTCTCAGGATTATTTCTACGTGTTTAAATGGAGGGTCTTTCAATTATTTGTATATTTTTTTAAATTTCTTGGCCAGGATAACCATAAAGAAGTAACTGAAATCCTTTCAACCATTTAATCTAATTTGAATATTTTATTTCCAGTGAGGAGTATATGTACAACCACAATGGAATTTATAAATTATAAAAATTGTTGTTGGTTTGGCAAAAAAGTTTTTTAATTTACCACCGGACAAGTAGTTTCACGGGACCAAAGATTTTTTATTAAAAAAAAAATTATTTTTTTGTGTTGCAAATTTATTTTGAAAAAGAGCTACACATGTGCTCTTTAAATTAAAAAAAAATTGAATTTATTTGCATTGAGAAAAAGCGAATGCCGAAAAGCTTACCCCTTTAATCACACCCATTCACTCAGGACCTCTTCTTCCATACGAATGTTTGAATAGAGAAGAGAATTTTAGATCACATCTGCTACAAATACATCACAATTTCAAATTGACGCCTCCATTCTATAACGTTCTAAGTGTATTTAGAACGTTTTTAATGTTCTTGCATTTTTTAATTCTACGTTCTCCCTAAATAGTGTCAAAATTTGGTTAAGATACGCCGATCCGTTCCGAAGTTATAGGGAAAAATCTACTTAGAATACATTAATCGTATATCGCGTGAAAACTTTGAGAGCTCATAACTCAAAACACAATTTTTCGACTTAAAATGTTATAGAACGGAGGCTTCGAAATGTGTGTGAAGATAAATTCGAATTTAAAAACCAAAGACGCAAACCCATACTGTTAGCAGCGCCACTTCTTGCCTCTAACAGGGTAAATTTTGCTATTAACAGAGCACTGTTAACTGTTTAACAGTGGCAATAAGTAGATTAGTCGTTTACTTTGCAATTATTGCAGACTATTGACACAAAATCTAATTATCATTATGATTTGCGAACAAAAGGTTTGAAATGTAAAGGATGGTTGGTGGGAATGGAGGAGGGAAATTTTCTCAACTCTCAAAATTATTCCAGTTATTTCACAACCGCGGTGTACTATTTCTTATATGTTCCAAAATGGCCACACTGATCTTCTAGAGAATTTTCAAGCAAAAAATTTATATTTTCAAAGCCAATTTTCTCAATAGCATATCACTTTATATGTGACTATGTTGCTGATTATATTAAGAGGCCTTGGAACAACCTTCCCTTGTCATATAAAGGGTCCGCCAAATAACTTTTTTTTTTGAAAATGCTTTAAAATACAAAAACTACTGAATATTTTCTCAAATTTCTTTTTTTTATTTGAAAGTACAATCCTTCCGGTTAATAAATGGAAAATAATTTCATTCAAATGCTGGCCATACAATAGCCTACACGATCTGTTAAATTTTTAAGCACATTATCGATTGTGTGCAGCTGCATTTCACCAATAGCTTCACGAATATTGTCCTTTAAAGCGTCAATTGTCTCTGGCTTGTCGGCGTAACACTTATCTTTGACGGCACCCCACAAATAATAGTCCAACAGTGTCAAATCGCAGCTCCAAGGTGGCCTAACGACATCAGCTCTGCGGCTGATAATGCGATCTTCAAAAGCAGGGCGCAAAACATCGAGTGTAGCTTCGGCTGTGTGGCACGTAGCGCCGTCCTGTTGAAACCAAATGTTGCCAATATCCTCCTCTTCAATTTTTGTGAACAAAAATTCGTTCAACATGGGCCGATAACGATCGCCATTGACTATAACGGCCACTCCTTGCTCATTTTCGAAGAAAAATGGCCCAATTATGCGTTCTGGACCAAAATCCGCACCAAACAGTGACTCGTTTTGGGTGCGTTGGCTTTTCAATGTATGCGTGCGGCTTTTCTGTGCCCCAAATGTGACAATTTTGCTTGTTTACATACCCGCCAAGATCAAAATGAGTTTCATCTGAAAAGATTATTTTTTTTGCCAAAATCGGCATCTTCTGTAAGTCGATCACAGGCCCACTTAGCGAAACGAAAACGCATTGGATGGTCAATTGGCTTCAACTCCTGAACCAATTGGACTTTGTATGGCGTAATACCAAGGTCTTTATGCAAAATTCGTCTCAATGATGTCTCCGAAATGTTCAATTGTTGAGAACGATGGTGAATTGATGGTGATGGCGCTTCACGCACACTTTGTGCCACAGCAGCAGCAATATACTCGGGTGTTCGCACTGTTTTTGGCTTTTCACGCTTTGTTTTATCGATGAGGATGCCAGTTTCTATCACTTTCTTCACAAGATAACGAACATACGGAGCTGACAGTGCTTCTCTTCTTCCAAAATCCTAAACAACTGGG
Organism: Sarcophaga carnaria; assembly: GCA_958299815.1. NCBI lineage: Eukaryota > Metazoa > Arthropoda > Insecta > Diptera > Sarcophagidae > Sarcophaga > Sarcophaga carnaria. Next base: position 141,278,204 of record OY283149.1, read on the forward strand.
CTTGTTCAGATGGATACTGTTAAATAGCTAACAGTGCTCTGGGCAAATTTTGTTCTGTTAAGAGGAACACATTGCGCCACAGTAATAGCCTGGTATGTAGGATAGAAGTCGCTATAAACCCATAAGGATATGGTAGGTAGGAATACATAAATCACATATAAAGCATTCAGTCGTCCTAGAACAAGAACACAGTCACTCCTGCTCCTTCTTGTCTTTACAGTTCCCGCAGAAATCATTTCCCACGTGCTCTAAATGTCGCATGAATGCCCAGTAAAACTACCTTGGACTTTCTGTTCTCCACCTTTCTATTCTTAATTATTGGGAATGAAAATGGCAACAAAAATAATTTCAAATTCATAACAAGAAACCTGTTTAATTAGCAGTCAAAACCCCTTTTTTAAGAAATTTAAAAACTTCTTCGAAAACCCCAACTCTTACACAAACAAACACTAGGAATGCTGTTTCGTATTCCCATATGTATTCTTATATCATATTTAATACAAGGAAGAGCATTTAATTAGTCATCGTATTCTATTTCAAGCAATAAAATTTCCTGGAATTTCTCTCATTTGCAAAATCTATAATAAGCGTATGAATAATTATGGCCTTGACTGTTTTACATTGGTATGGTGGTATATCGCTTAGAGAAACATTAATCAGCGAATATGAATTAAAACTGAAATAATATTTCATACGCCATCAACCACCAAAATTTATACACAAAATATACAACAACAACAATAACAATCAAATTAAATTTTTTTGTAAAATGCGAGAGTCGTTTATAAAATTAAGGAAGAAATTTGGAACAATAGAATTTGTCAAGAATTTTTGAAGGAAAGTTTAACAATCTCGAGACGAAAGGTATACAGCCCCTGAGCTGATCAACTTCTTCGATCAGTTCGACGGAATTCGATGAATACAAGGACTGCACGTACCTGTGGCATCACAAAGGGCCTTTATGCGCACTTAAGTGAGCTTGGGTATCACAGCTACCACTCTAACCTACCCACATAGATGAAATAGTCTACTTCTCCTCAAATCCACCTTAATATTTTCGCAACGGCGTGGCACACCTGTACCACACTTTGCATCTTTTTACGACTGCGTAACTGATCAACCTTGTCTTCGTTCAAGAAAATTTATTTACAGCCCCTATGAACCAATAAGTCATAATACATACATACATACATAATTGGTTGTGATACCCTTTAGTCAGGATTACGACCTAGTTTCTCACACCACTCATATTGTGTGTGTTAATTTTATACATGAGTGGCGGTACCTACAGTTTAAAGTCGACTCCGAAAGACAGATTTTTTGAGAAACTTTTTCATGGCAATTTTTTATTTACTCTCAGAGTTTTTGTCAGAAATCTGCTGAGAGGAAGTCGCCGCAGAAATATTTTGTCATATTTTCGTTTTGATGTCTGGCCTGGGGCTCGAACCCTGGCTTTAAGTCTAATAAGCCAACACACTACCTACTAGACCACGGCGACTTTAATGAATTAATAAGTAAGAGTCGTATATGCACGATGCCAGCCGCCGTAATGCATCAAGTGACGGGACGGCATCCATCGTGAAAAGGTTAAGCAAAGTCATACATAAAGTGTTCATAGAAGACAATATAGGCCAGGAACACTAAGCTCTGTGTGGGTATTAAAAGCCACGCTTCTACTATAACACTAACAGACAGCCTGACAACTATTTGACCGTATAAGCTGAGTTGACCTAATATCGTTTAACAACAACAAAAAGCCACACGATACAAATACACACTAACACTAAGAATACAATGAACGTGTTGATTATTTAAAGCTGCACACACACATATGTACAACGAACCTGGTTGCGCCTGGTACCAACAACAACATGTTGTATGTGTCAATAAGGGATGGACAACGTAAGCAAGGTACACAAGCAATAATGTACTAGCAATAGAATTCTCGAGAAAGCGAGAGCAAGAACCTTCCACATCGAGAACATTCGTCATACTGATTGCGTGACTATAAAAGGGCTGGACAAAGCAGGCTGCAGTCAGTGATAATTCAGTCAGTCTTGTGTGAAGACGCGTTGCGGTTGGAATGTACAAGCGGCATTGCTTGCCGCTTGGATGTAAGCAGAGAAGATCTAACGAACAGTTGTTAGTGTTAACGCGGATAAAAGTGTGAAATAGAATATTGTACAAGCAAATTGTTGTTGTATCGTTAAGTTGTAAATAGCTGCACAAACGTAGTGTGAATAATAAAGAGAGTTTAAGAAAAACTAAACACATATTTGTTTTTACTTGGTTTGCAATTAACGAACTCATTTTTAAACGTTTTTAAAAAGGTGAAAACGTAACAGTATTTATGACCACTCACAATTGCTCTGTTAACTTTAACATTAGCTCTGTTAAAATTTTCGGTTTTTGTCTGTGCTAATTAAATTCGAATTTCTCTTCACATACATAATTATTTTAAAACTGTACAACAACAATATATTTTAGAAACGAGAATGTAGAAACAATACCATCATCAACCAACACACATTCAACAAAAATTTCAATGAAATTATTAAGAGCACCCCACCACCACAGCTCTACTGCCAAATTAAATTCAAAAATTCAAATGAAAATTTTATTTAATTAAACACTCAAATCATCATGATCATCATCGAAATCAACATCATCATCAATGCATATGTGATGATTATGAAGGCAATAATAATCATAACATACGGGCCTTCATTCGTTCAAATTCATTCATGAAAATTGATGTTTGGTTTCCTTTTCATGGCATTTTCCAAAATGTGTGTTTGTTTTTCCTTTTTTTTTCTATATTGAATGGAAAATTTATTCTCTTCTACCCACCCCAGGAAATCCCCCTTTCCCCCCTTTCTTCTATTTTATAAGTTTTTTAATTTAAAAATAATGATGACAACCTATCTGTCTGTGGGGATTATAATGAGAATATAAAATAGAATCCCAAAGGCAAATTACGGGATAGTTAGTCGTAGTTTAGCTTAACCAATGTGACACATGTATTACTGACATGTTTCTACCACCCTCCATCCCCGTCTTCCTCCTTTTCTCTACACGATGTGTTTATAATAATTTGGTTTGTGGTTACAAATATTGTTTATAAATCCTAGAGAGCAGGAGCAGGATGGAGATTATTTTCTGCCTGTTTAGGTAATTTGAGCAGTGGCAGCAACACTTTCGTAAGAAATTCAATTAAAATTTTTTTTGTTTTTAATTTTTAATTAAAACAGCCCCGTAAACTAATAAAATGCTTTAAGCAAATATTTTTGTTCATAATTTATTTACTACTCCCGCTCATTATATCGCCCCCCCCCTACATTATGCATATGTCGTAAAGGCACAAGGTTCGAAGTAACTTGGTTGTGATAAGTTTTATAAGTAGTCTGTGTTAATGCTTATGACGAACACTTCTTATTCATATTCATTCATAATTCATGATGGCTCTGCCATCACCATCTCTTCTGGTTTAAGTCTTTTCGGCTCCACTGCGGTACAATTGGGATGGAATATCCATTCACCAAGTAATGGGTGAGGTTTTAAGAGCTTTAGGAAAATTTATCAAAGAAAAAAACACATAAAATTCAGAAAAATGCATGAAATATTTATTTGAATCGATAGTACGGTGTCCATATAATTTAATGTTTGAAGATTATTTCATGCAAATGTTGACCGCGACTGCGCCTCAAATGGTCCATCCGCTTAGTCCAATTTTGGCATTCTCTTTCCAACATTTCGGTCGATATCTCACGAATAAATGCTTCAATATTGTCTTCCAATGCGTCAATTGAAGCGGGCTTGTCTGTAAAGACATGAGCTTTAACATGAGCCCCACAAAAAAATAGTCTAAAGGAGTTAAATCGCACGATCTAGGCGGCCAGTTTACCGGTCCTGAACGTGAAATCAAATGTTCACCGAACTCGCCTCTCAATAAGTCCATTGTTACGCGCGCTGTGTGGCATGTGGCACCGTCTTGTTGAAACCACATGTCATGCCAGTCAAGCTCTTGCATTTTGGGCAAAAAAAAAGTTGGATATCATCTCACGGTAGCGCTCACCATTCACAGTTACATTAAGATTCGCAGCATCTTTGAAGAAGTACGTTGCAATGATGCCACCAGCCCATAAACCGCACCAAACTGTGACTTTTTCTGGATGCATTGGTAGCTTTTGCAATGCTTCTGGCTGATCTTCACTCTAAAATCGACAATTCTGCTTATTTACGTATCCATTGAGCCAAAAATGAGCTTCGTCGGTGAACACAATTTTTCGATAAAGAAGTGGATCTTCGGCTAACTTTCCAAGAGGCCATTCACCAAAAATTCTGCATTGCGGTAGGTCGTTCGGCTTCAACACTTGCACCAGCTGTATTTTGAAAGGCTTCACACCGAAATCCTTCCGCAAAATTTTCCACATTGTTGAGTAACAGAAGCCCAATTGCTGCGAACGGCGACGAATCGATAATTGATGGTCATGATTAACACTGGTCGATACAGCTGCGATATTTTCATCAGTTCGCAGTCTACGTAAGCGTGTTGGTGGTTTAATGTCCAACAATGTAAATTTGAAGCGAAATTTATTCACAATAGCCCGAATAGCCGCTTCAGTGCGTCGATTAAACTGACCATAAAATGGAAGAAGCGCTGGATGAACTTTCTTAACAGAGCACGGCATTTTGATAATAAAATTCAATAATTTGCAGGCGTTGTTCGTTGTTTGTAAGACGATTCATGGTTAAATTATACACCAAACAGAAGATGTGAAACAAAACACGTGAGAAATTTTTCATGGAAATTTTTCTTTTATTCTCAGAATTTTTGCCAGAAGAATATTGAGAGGTAATCATCGAAGAAATATTTTGATTCACGCTTAAACCACGGCCTTGCATCTAATATGCCAACAAACTATGTCCCTGACTTGCTTCTTTGCATTGGAAGGCTTAAAGGAAGGAAGGAAGGAGTAAAAGCTGTCATTGCAAAGGCTCCTGCTGTTTCTGTAAGACAAGTGGTTTTCAGACGAATCTCTGCTTGTATGGAAAACAAAAATAAAATTGAGGAACAGCACACAAGAGAATAAGCAATGTCAACAATTCCAATTAAAACTACCCCTTAAGAACACTTGAGTAGAATTGTTAGCATGTTTAGTTACAACTTATGGTACAAAGGTAAAAACGCGGCATTGGCCATAGGCAGGCAGGTTGGTTGAAGTGGCAGTTTTGATACTAAAAGCTTACTTGAGCTCACATAGCGGCATCGTTAGGTAAACGCAGTCACTGTACTCAACGAATTCCACCAAACTAGGGTGGAGTCGTATGAGTGATATTTAATTAAGAAATGCAGGCAACAAAAATATTTCTCATACGCATTATTGGCCGGCAGACAACAATTGAATATTTTGGATAAAAATATTGCATCGGTGCATAGCTGCCAGATTTGACGATTTATCGTCATTTTGACGATTTTGAGCACCAAAAATATCATATTGACGATTTGACGATTTATGCCCTTATTTTGACGATTTTTAAAAATTAAAATTTTACATCATATTCTTTACTTTAGTACATTAAAAGCCACTTTAAGCTTTGTATTTACTTTGCGATTGTTACTATTGCAAATTTTCCATCAACACATTCAGCAGGCATTTGAATCCTTCTTTGTTCACCCTGTAATATTCCTGGAATCTAGAATACTAGCCCAGAATTGCATAGAATAGAATAATCATGCAGCTTAGTTCCAAATTTATGGAGTACATATATTTTCTTTTTAGTTGCATTTGAAATATATTACTCATACGCATCATATTACATGTATATACGAGAATAGTTACCCTGAAAAGTATGCAATAAAAAAAATTCGATTTTGTCATGTTGTATGAAACTAATGGAATTAAATATAACTCATACGTCACATATGTTCGCTGCATAATGAATTTTACATACATACATATGTATTTAATATGAGCATAATGTGAGTACATAAATATAATGGGGTCGGCGATCTAAAAGTTTAAATTTTAAAATGTAAAAAAAAAAACAAAAATACTTTGAAATTTTGATAATTTTATTGTTATTGTTTAACTGCTCTGGTTGAAAATGGATTTTTATTTCATTTATATGGCTGCCGCGGTTGGCCGCACAATCATAGCTCCCAGATTTATGCGTTTATTTTGAAGATTTTTGGAAATAAAAAATTTACATCATATTCTTTACTTTAGTACATTAAAAGCCAATTTTAAGTTTTGTATTTACTTTGCAATTGTTACTATTGGAAATTTATGTTAGTAAAAACAAGGAGTAAAGTTTTATATTTCTAAGTTACTTTCGTATACCTGTGATGATTTTTCTGTATTTTATTCCTTTTTAACCCCTTAAAAGCCAACAAATTACAACTCCTAAATAACCTAATAAAATAATTATAAATTATGGACATTAGGATTGTATATTTTTATACCATAAGGAATTGAGTTCCACATACGAATAGTCCGACTAAAAACCATATTTTTAATGTAATGCAGTGTGCGATCCGCTGGCTAATCGACCAATGGAATACAGTGTGTGACATAAATGTGTAAATGAATTTTTAAATATCTATATTTTTTAATTTTTGGCTTAACTGTTACTCATATGGTAACTTTTGTTTACTCAATGTAAAGAACAACTCTTGTGAAATATGACAATACCAAAAATCGTCTTGTGGAGTAACGGTACTTTGATGCCACGAGATCAAAATGTTAAAAACTGATTTACACTATTCTGACTCGCTGGAAAAAAGTTAAAAAAATAACACGTTTTTAATATTTAAAAAATATTAATTTAAACAATTTCGTTGGTGAAAGTATGTTAATGAGTTTTAAGTATTAAATAAGTAAGTTAAGTATTAACAAGGATTTTTTAATCATGAAGAAGATTAGCAACGAATTCGAAAAATGTGTCATGGATGAGCTAAAAAAATTACTCAAAAATTCAATATTTCATTTAAAACTGTAGGAAATATAGCAAAAAGGAGCGGTTTGACTCTGCCAGCACCACGTTTGGGACGCAATTCAATCCTTTCGCTAAGGGATAGGCGCACGGTACAACGTTTAGTTGCATCCGGAGAAGCTAATGGTCCTCGTGAAGTGCAGCAAAAGTTATCTTCATGCTACCAAGTTGAAATATCTAAGAGAACAGCTCTTAGAGAAATAAATAAATGTGATTTTCATGCAAGAACAAGGGTTAAAAACCACGTTTAAACGAAAGACACAAATCACTTAGGTTAGCATTTGCAAAAAAAATATCAAAACTGGACTATGGATGACTGGAAAAAAGTAATATGGACAGATGAGTCCAAAATTAATCTTTTTGGTCCCGATGGGCTTAAATATGTTTATAGGAAGCCAAATGCACCTTTGACGGACCGCGATGTTATACCAACTATGAAATTTGGTGGTGGAAAATTGCTATTTTGGGGATGTTTTTGTGTGCAAGGAGTAGGAAAACTTCATTAAATAGTTGGAAATATGAACGCCAAAATGTATATCGACATTATAAAGTCATCGTATATGGATAGTCTAACTGCTTGGGGTCGAAATGTTGAAAGATCTGTCATGCAACAAGCTAACGACCCTAAGCACAAGGCTAAAAACCCTTGAGTTTTTCGAAACTGCCAAGATTTCTTTATTGGACTCGCCTCCACAGTCACCGGATTTAAACCCGATTAAAAATTTATGGGGAATACTTAAACGTCGGGTTTATAATTACCAGCACAGCTTTAAAAGTACAGCTGAGCTCTGGCAGCGCTGTCATGACATTTAGTCATCGATAATACAAGATGAATGTCGGAAACTGGTAGAGAGTATGCCTTTCAGAATTCAGGCAGTTATAGATTCAAAGGAGGATATACGGAGTACTAAAATTGTGATTTTAATAACTCGCGACAAAAGTGTGTAAATGAATTAAAATTCATTTTTTTTATATTTCAGAAGAATAAATTAGTGTATGTTTTATTTGGCTAGTGAGAAAAAATCGTAAATAAATATTGGTTTCAAAACCACAAAACTTTTGTTAATATACTTTGTACCTAAAATATTTTGTCACAAAGTGTAAATATTAGGACATCATTTACACATTTTTGTCACACACTGTATATGATTTTCGGGAAAAAGTCCCCTTATGCAACGATGCTCCAATGATTCAATGGAGTTGGATACACTACCGTCATTAACGAGCTAATACGGCCTCTCCTGTACACGATCGAGAAACCACAAAATAGACATTGAGGCACTAAGCCATACATGAGAGCTGTTTTCCATTCTCTGTTAGTTATAAATGGTGTAAATAGTAAGATCAGATGATAAGAACTTAAAAAGGAACTAAAAATGTGTCAGCATTACACTGAATTTTCATGCTCAGAACATCAACAGCTTCTGACTCCCCAATACCTACATCGCCCATAGATATAGATGATGTAATATTATTGCTGCGCTTATGTGTCAATAAACAACGCTGAGATAGATTGTTTAAACCTTAAAGAATTTTTTCCTGAAAATGATAAAACATTTCTCAATTGTTGGAAAACAAAAATTAATAAATAAAGGTGAGGGACGCTAGCTTTTAATTTCTAAAAAAAAAATTTTAATGTTTTATTTTTGAACTCAGATATGAACATACATACATACATTGACTTTATATGTTTTACTACAATAGAAATAATTTTGTTTTTTAAAAAACTCTTAATTGATTTCTTTTTCTGACGATTTTTCTGACGTCTTTGACGAATTTGACGATTTTTTCTCAAATATTTGACGATTTGGTGCCTCATTTATCTGGCAGCTATGCATCGGGGTTCTGTTCTCTTGCCTAATAAAACAAGTATTATATGAAAGATTTTCATTCTTTTTTTCTTTTGTACTGGGCATGTGGAATAAAATATTTCTTGGAAAAATTATTTTTGTAGTGAAGAATTTCAGCCACAAAATTTAAAAATAAATTAATATTGTGGCACATTAGCGGGAAGATGCTGCTGAAGCCCATAAATCAATCGTGTAACACTGAATCCATGGTAATGAAATGCTGAATCGACTGCCTATCATCCCAGCTGAATCTGTGAGTACTAGTTTTGCATGGGTTGGATTGGGAACTTTGATACCAAAAGCTCACTTGAGCACACATAGCGACCCGTTTTGACGCCACAGGTGAACGCAATCCCTGTACTGAGCAAGTTCTATCAAACTAGGGAAGAAGAAGAAGTTGGTCAGCGGCAGGGCTGCACATTAAATGCACGACTACCTGCGCTGTAAAACCAGCCTGAAAGTTTAATAAATGAAACTATATCCTTGACATCAATAGATGATAGCTCCGTCAAGCTGACAAGATCTGAAGAGACAAATAACCTATATGTGCACCTCCCAAGAGATGGTTATTAACAAAGAAAGTGGATAACAGTCACCTCTTCCTGAGGGCATTGGCCATAAGACTCAAAAAGAATGTAAAATCATACGAGATAATGGCGAGCCATCGTACTAAGGCTAGGAAAATGTGGAAGCAAGTGTTAGCTTCTGCAGAACTTACGGACGAATTTAACAACAATTGAGGTCGGCGATCCGGAGTATAGAAATTTTGCAAAGGAATTCAGAAATTTACAACAGAAAACGACAGGCAACAAATAGCACCTGTAAGATGTAATTACGCTTGTGAAAGTGCAGTCTTTAAATATCGGTTGGCAACACGACTACATATTGCGAGAAAATAAAAGATCCTTAATCTATAGCCCTAGTACCCATAGCCGCCAGATAAATAAGGTACCTAATCGTCAAATATTTGAGAAAAAATCGTCAAAATCGTCAAAAAAAAAAATAAATAAATAAATTAAAAGTTTTTAAAAATCAAAATTACTTCTGTTGTAGTAAAACATATAAAGTCAATGTATGTCCATAATTTTTAGATATTAAAAGCTAGCGTCCCTCATATTCATTTAATAATTTTTTTTTTCCAAAAACGATGAAATTTAATATCAATTTCAGTATAAAATTGTTTAAGGTTTAAACAATCTATCCCAGTGTTGTTTATTGACACATAAGGGCAGCAATAATATTGCATCATCTTAATCTTATTTATGGATGGTGTAAATATTAAAGAGTCAGAATATCTTGACAATCTGAGGATGAAAATTCAGTGTAATGTTGCCTTCAACCGACACATTTTTCAGTTCTTTCAGTTCCTTCTTAAGATCTTATCATCTGATCTTACTATTTATACTATTTGTAACCAACCGAGAATGGAATACAACTCTCATGTATGGGTCGGTGCCTCAACGCCTATTTTGACGTTTCTCGATCGTGTACAGGAGAGGCCGTAGTAGCTCGTTTATGACGTTAGTGTATCCAACTCCATTGATTCATTGGAGCATCCTTGCAATGTGGTTTGTGTTTCACTGCTACTACAAAAGGATTTTGCTCAAACGAAATAAGGGGACTTTTCCCCGAAAATCGGATATTTCTAGGTAACACTCGTCTTTCTCGGTCAGCACATCCATATGTGGTCGATTGGCCAGTGGATCGCACACTGCATTACTGAAAAATACGTTTTTTAGTCGGGTTATTCATATGTGGAAGTCAATTTCTGCAGAGATCTTTCCTCTTACTTATGGTATAAAAATTTATAAGCCTAGTGTCCATAAACACTGTTCCCTTTTTCCTTCTTCCCATAACATATTTTCATAGTTCCAAACACAATGTCATCCATCCCCTGAGTGTTGGTCGTACGAAAAAAAAAACGACGCTTGCCTTTGTTCTTCCGATGGTAATATTAGAATCTATACTCGAATTTTTAAAATTGTCTGCAACGACAAATGATAAATTATTCTCAACTACGAGGTTATTTAGGAGTTGTAATTTGTTGGCTTTTAAGGGGTTAAAAAGGAATAAAATACAGAAAAATTATCACATGTATTCGAAAGTAACTTAAAAATATAATATTTTACTACTCGTATTATTCACCTAAATTTCCAATAGTAACAATTGCAAAGTAAATATAAAGCATAAAAGTGGCTTTTAATGTACTAAAGTAAAGAATGTGATGTAAATTTTTAATTTCCAAAAATCGTCAAAATAAACGCATAAATCTGGGAGCTATGATTGTGAGGCCAACAGCGGCAGCCATATAAATGAAATAAAAATCCATTTCCAACCAGAGCAGTTAAACAATAACAATAAAATTATCAACAATAAATAACATAAATTTGATCAAAATTTCAAAGTATTTTTGTTTTTTTTACATTTTAAAATTTAAACTTTTAGATCGCCGACCCCATTATATTTACTCACATTATGCTCATATTAAATACTTATGCATGTAAAATTCATTATGCAGCGAACATATGTGACGTATGAGTTATATTTAATTCCATTAGTTTCATACAACATGACATAAATGAAATTTTTTTTGTATTGCATAGTTTTCAGGGTAACTATTCTCGTATATACATGTAATATGATGCGTATGAGTAATATAATGCAAATACAATTAAAAAGAAAGTATACTCCATAAATTTGGAATTAAGCTGCATACATGATTTTTCGATTCAATGCAATTCTAGGCTATATTCTAGATTCCAGGAATATTACAGGGTGAACAAAGAAGGATTCAAATTCCTGCTGAATGTGTTGATGGAACATTTGCAATAGTAACAATTGCAAAGTAAATGCAAAACTTGAAATTACTTTTAATGTACTGAAGTAAAGAACATGATGTAAATTTTTAATTTTCCAAAAATCGTCAAAATAAGGACATAAATCGTCCTAAAATATGATATATTTGGTGCTCAAAATCGTCAAAATGATGATAAATCGTCAAATTTGGCAGCTATGTTTGTACCTCATGTCTAGTACTACCTCCCAGCTCTTCTATCTACGTCAGCGTAAAATTCTTTCAACGCTTAACATAATCGCAGCACGTTTGAGTGCATTTGCAAAACATGATGTTAACCTTGTTGCAAACGCTAATGCTCACCATGCTAAATCATCATCATCATGATGTTCATAATGATTATAGTATGAATGAATGAATTTATTTATTTGGTTTTGCTGTTGTTGTTGTAAAACGTTTATATTTTAATTGCACAACGTTTGCCAACATATTCGATGAGGCATAATAAAACCACGTTAACATTATCGTGTGCAACAAACGACAAACGACTGCAACCATCAGTCAAATTTAATACAACACAACGTAAACAACAACAGGAAGAGGGTCTATCAATGACTTAATTTACAGACACAGACACACACACTCAACTAGTCAGCTACTCAGTTCATACACACGAAAATAGCTACACTCAGGAAACTGTAGCCACAATCTCACGCTCACACTCTCACATAACAAACAGCCTTGCTACGCAACAAAAAAAAAGAGTGGAAATGTATGGGGCTGTGTGTGTGCTTGTGTGGGTTTTTATACGGCAGTGCAAGCACAGCACGTACAGTGGTTTGAGGATTTGATTAAAAGCAGGCTTTTAACGCTTTTAAGCCGGAAAAAATGAAATTTGAATTCGAAGAAATTTTTAAAAACAAAAAACGAATGAAAATTTCTCTCTGTAATCTACTCAAAGTGTGTGGAAATGTTTTCTAATTGTCCACAGCTATTAAGGAAAAACAGTGTGGAAGATTTTGTGAAAACTCATTAGAGGTGTAAAGAGGAACTGGGTTTTGCTTGGAGGTATATTGCTGAACACCACTTCGCTTTGATGGCAGTTGGTATTCTGAATTCAAAAGGCTGTGTATAACGTCAACTAAAGCTACACAGGCCCTCGCCATTTCAATTCATTTCGGTGAACTAATGAAAGAGTGTATTTTCTGACCTTACAGTGAAGTTTAGAATCTCACAGCAAGCCATGAGAAGAAGTATTAGAATTAAATCCCTCGGAAAACATTGACATCATTCCATTACACTAGCAATTCTTCTTTGCCTAGTTCCTAATCCTGTGGAAACCTATTTACAAAGTTAGTTTACGAGTTACATTTTGATTTCCCAAATAATGTTCTAGGATGACTGAATGCTTTATATGTGATTTATGTATGTGTTCCTACCTACCATATCCTTATGGGTTTATAGCGACTTCTATCCTACTTACCAGGCTATTACTGTGGCACAATAAGTTCTCACGCGCTTGCTGAGCTAATCGGTTCGGTTGTTGGAACAAAAAAATTTTATTTTCTGCAAATTTCTTGAAATTGATGTGTATGAAGATGAATTCGAATTTGAAAATCCAAGACGCAATCCATAAATTTTAGCAGCGCCACATTTGGCGCTAACAGAGCAAAATTTTCTCTTAACAGAGCACTGTTAACTGCTTAACAGTATCCGCCCGAACAAGATCGATTGTTTAGGAGCTAATTTTAGGACAAATACTGTAAGTACCATATCATACTCAAAGGAAAGTTCCAAGACCTCTTAATAAAGGGTGTTTTTTTATAGAGGTATAGAACTTTAAGTTGGCATTACTTTTCAAGATGGCGACCGATTTAACAGCTGTCAAGTGATTTATTCTCCGTTTGGTTTGGCAATTCATCATGAATAGACTCACGCCTGAACAACGCTTGCAAATAGTGCAATTTTATTTCGAAAATAATGGTTCTGTGCGGAAAACGTATCGCGCACTACGTCCAATTTATCGTCGACAAAATCGTCCATCAGAACAGTTAATTCGATTAACCATGGAACGTTTTCGCACCACGTTTACTCTTATTGATAACTCGCATTCCCAGAGACGCTGTACGGTGCGTACAGAAGAAGCTATTGCTGCTGTAGAGCGTAGCATTGAGGAAGACCCGAATGAGTCCATCCGCCTTCGAGCACAGCAATTGGATCTGTGCCCATCCACTTTATGGATGATTTTGCGGAAGAATCTTGGTTTGCGTGCTTACAAAATCCAACTCGTGCAAGAATTGATGCCAAACGATCATCAAGTAAGGCGTAGATTCGTCGAATGGGCCCAAAACGAGATTACCGTTGTTCCCGATTTTCATAAGCGAATTTTGTTTAGCGATGAAGCGCACTTCTGGTTGAATGGCTACGTCAACAAACAAAACTGCCGCATTTGGAGTGAAGGTAATCCTCAAGTGTATGTGGAAACACCGTTACACCGTTACATCCAGAAAAACTGACTGTTTGGTGCGCTTTATGGGCTGGTGGAATCATTGGTCCGTACTTTTTCAAAACCGATGGTGGCAAGAACGTTACAGTCAATGGTGATCGGTATAGAGCCATGATTACTAACTTTTTCATTCCTGAATTGAATAACCATGATGTCCAGGAGATGTGGTTTCAACAAGACGGCGCAACATGTCACACAGCTCGTGCCACAATAGATTTATTGAAAGACACGTTTGGTGACCGCCTAATTTCACGTTTTGGACCTGTGAATTGGCCTCCAAGATCTTGTGATTTAACACCGCTAGACTACTTTCTGTGGGGCTGGCTATGTAAAGTCATTGGTCTATGCTGTAAAGCCACAAACGCTTGACCATTTGGAAGACAACATTCGCCGTATTATTGCCGATATACGGCCACAAATGTTGGAAAATGTCATCGAAAATTGGACGTCCAGATTGGACTACATCCGCGCCAGCCGTGGCGGTCATATGCCAGAAATCATATTTAAAATGTAATGCCACAAGATTATCTTTCGGATAAATAAAATTCATGTCAATCGAATAATCCATCGTTGTTTTATTGCAACTTAAAGTTCTATACTTCTATAAAAAAAACACCCTTTATAATCAGCAAAAAAGTCACATATAAAGTGATATGCTATTGTGAAAATTGGCTTTGAAACTATCACTATCCACTATCAGTGACCATTTCAGAACATATAAGGAATATATAAATACCCGACTATATGCAAATGGTAGGCCAGAGGCTCCCGAAATCGGCTGGAAATCAAATAACCGCTCACTTCAGAGAAAACACAATTTCAAAATGGCAACAACGATGGAACGAAAAAGATAGAGGAAGATGGACGGCGTGACTTATTCCGGACATAAGGCCATGGATTGGTCGGAAATTTGGAGAGCTAAACTACTACGTTACACAGATGCTAACGGGTCACGGATATTTTAGGAAATATCTGCACAGAATGGGCAAGACCGCCTCCCCTTACTGTCTGTACGAGGAAGGGGAGATAATTGATGACGCAGATCACACTGCTTTCCCTCTGCACTGACGTCGATAGTTGGGACTATCACGGCCGGTAACATTGTCGGGGTTATGATCGCGAGTAGAGAAAATTGGACCTCAGTGGCGAATTACGTGGAGAGCATTCTAAGACTGAAGACGAGGGATCTTGAGGCTGCGGAACATGCGGGCACGCCGGCATAGATGAAACTGGCACATGTGTCAAGTGAAATTCGAAGCAGGGACCTGGACGAAAGGAATAGTCGAGACACTTAGATGTCTCCTCATCTTTCGACATGCAGTCCGGACGCGGATATGAACACGCAGGCGCGAAAGGGCCAAAGGGACTCCACTTCGAAGTAATACCACCGTAGTTCCGGAGTGGGCACAACGAGTCCACGAGACGAGGGGGGGATTTAGTGGGTGAGGGCCCCACACACGGAGGATGTGACGACTTCCTCTATGGTGCGGTTATGTACATTTACCCCTCCTCGGCGTAAAAAAAAGGCCAGAAGCTCCTCTTTCGAACCGTAGTAGTGGGATATCTGAAATAATTTTCAGATTATTATTCACAAACAATAACAATCATAATGAGAATTAAATTGTACATCAAAAGTCTGCAAGTAATTGCAAAGTAGAATAGTAATCTACTTATTGCCACTGTTAAACAGTTAAGTGACGTTGCTAAAAGTGTGGGTTTGCGTCTTTGGTTTTTGAATCCGAATTTAAAAATTTCCATGAAATTTTACTTTCTGCACCACTGTCCCCATACGTTTTAAGCATTTTAATTATTATCGAGGGCGTGTGCATTTCGTTTAATTTGTTAAGTTGATACGATGAAAAATAGAAATTTTTGTTTTCTACAAAATGGATTACTCCGGCTGACTGCATGTGCACACTAGAGAGAGCGAAAGAATCACAAAGTCAAGTCAAGTCGAGTCAAATCTAATTAAAATATGCGAAAATTGATGCAACACGCCTCCACACAGCTTTCAGTCTTTCTCTCGCTCTCTCTCTCTCTCTCTCTCTCTCTCTTTCTCACCAACATCCAACAGACCAACATTGTTTAGTTCGAGTACATTGTACTGATTGACTGACTGACTGCCTAACTCTCGTTGGCAATCTGTATGGCATACGGGAGAGCAGCAGCTGTTTACTGTGTAACACAAAATAATTTATTTTCTACATCCTAACGGTAGTTTTTCTATTATCATCAATGGCGAATAAACTGCTCTTAGAAGAAGAGAGGCGAGGGGAGATGCTTGTGTAGATAAAATGGAAAAGAATCCGTTATTTTCCCTTTTTGTGGGTGCAGGCACAACACAGTAATATTGTCTGGCTTTAGGAAAGATGATAAATTTGTAACGTTAGTTTCACTACTGTGTTGTTTTTGTTGTTGTTTGCCTAGCAATTGTGGTGACTGCATGTTACCTGTTGTGTACCATAGAGTGGCAGGAAATTTTTTGGTTGCACTTTGTTTTTATTTTTTCTCGATGCCACATTATTAAACTTTAATTTGCAAATTAAATTTGTGCCTTTAATATACGAAAAGTATTTTTAGTAGCATAATAATTAAAGGATTATGTTTGTAGAGACCGAAAGTACCAACAAAGGTACTTTAGTAATAAAATTTAAAATAAAAGAAATCATAACCACCCTTCAAATAGAATTTCAACGAATTGTGTGGAGTTCCCTGATGAGAAATTATAAAGAGTATAATAATTTTTTACAAAAAAGTGCACAATAAAGTACCAAAAAAGTACTAAAAATTACCAATAGAGTAACAAATGTTAAAATTAAAGACATTATTACCACTCTTCAAAAGAAATTTCAACGACTTGTGTAAGAGTTTGAAAGCCCTGAAAAATAAAATAAGTTTTTACAAAAAAGTATCCACTAAAGTACCAAAAGAGTTCCAAGAGAGGTACCTTAGTAACAAAAGTTAAAGTTAAAGACATTATTACCGCCATTCGAATGAAATATAAACGGATTGTGTAAGATTTTAAAAGCCCGGAAAAAATTATGAAAAATTTTATAATTTTTTTACAAAACAAGTACCCATTAAAGTACCAAAAAAAAAGTACCAACAGAGGTACCCCAAAAACAGAATGAAATTTCACCGAATTGTGTAAGATTTTGAAACCCCTGGAAAATATTATGAAGGATATAATAATTTTTTACATAAAAAGTAACCAATAAAATATCAAAAAAGTACCAACAGAGGCATCTTTAAAGTTAAGGAAATTATTACATCTTCAAATGAAATTTCAATGAATAGTGTAAGCCCCGAAGGAGAATTATGAAAAATATAATAATTTTTTACAAAAAAAGTACCCACTAAAGTACCAAAAGAGTACCAAGAGAGGTACTTTAGTAACAAAAGTTAAAGTTAAAGACATCATTACCGCCCTTCGAATGAAATATAAACGGATTGTGTAAGACTTTAACAGCCTGGAAAAAAATTATGAAGAATTTTATAATTTTTTACAAAACAAGTACCCACTAAAGTATCAAAAAAAGTACCAACAGAGACATCCCAAAAACAGAATGAAATTTCAACGAATTGTGTAAGATTTTAAAACCCCGGGAAAATATTATGAAGGATATGATAATTTAAAGTAATAAAAAGTACCCAATAAAATATCAAAAAAGTACCAACAGAGGCATCTTTAAAGTTAAGAAAATTATTACATCTTCAAATGATATTTCAACGTATAGTGTAAGCCCTGATAGAGAATTATGAAAAATATAATAATTTTTTTTTTTTAAAGTACCCACTAAGGTACCAAAAGAGTACCAAGAGAGGTACCTTAGTAACAAAAGTTTAAATTAAAGACTTCAATACCACACTTCAAATACAATTTCAATGAATTGTGTAAGATATTTTTAAGGCCT
Source organism: Sarcophaga carnaria (assembly GCA_958299815.1). Lineage (NCBI taxonomy): Eukaryota > Metazoa > Arthropoda > Insecta > Diptera > Sarcophagidae > Sarcophaga > Sarcophaga carnaria. The sequence continues at coordinate 141,296,264 of OY283149.1, forward strand.
GGATGAGAAATTATGCAAAATAAAATAATATTTTACAAAAAAAAAGTACCAACAGAGGCACTTTAGTAACAAAAGTTAAAGTTAAAGACATTATTATCTCCCTTATAATGAAATTTAAATTAAGTGTATAAAGTTTTTAAAGTTCTGAATAAAAATTATGGAGAATTTCAATATTTTATATAAAAAAGTACCCAATAAAGTACCAAAAAAGGGATTTTTGGGTTCTTGCGGCTTTTTAACGTATTATTTAACGCCAAGTAGGCATAAAAACTAACTAAAGAGTCCATTTCCAGCTTGATTTATTTCTCGACTTGAAAAGTTTAGGAAATTTGTTTAAACCACAATGGTTACTAATGCTTATACCCAATATTTAGTTGAATTTAAGTTTTTTTTTTAAAAACTTTTCACATATTTTATTAAAAAATTAATTAATTGTTTTTAAATTATTATTCTGCTGTTAATAATAATGAAATGAATTACCATAAAAAAAACTTACCTATTCCCAGGCTGATTTGCTATTCTCTTCAACTGAAGTTCTTAATTGAATGCCAGCGGCCTTTGCAAAGCCATATAAAATGCGAGCGCAATAGTTAACGGTAATGTTTTTATTTAAAACTATAACACAGATTTACACACACACACACAGAGAAAAAGAGTGGTAGAATGGGAAGAAAATCTATTAAAATTTAATTTAATTCACAGCACAAAGATTCCATCCATCACACGCACTTGATTTCAACTAAAAAAAACTCTGAAAAGAGAAGAAGAAGAAGCAGAAAAAAATAAATTTTTTTTTTGAAGAATTAAATGGAAAGAGTCTTAAAAAAATGCATAGAAATTTTCATTATCAATCCAAACAACTAAGATAAATTGATTAAATTTCTTTATAAAACCCGATTGCTTTAAAAATTTCGTTTTTCTTTTATAAATTTGGTTTTAAAATGGTTTTTCCCCCATTTTTCCTAAAGGGGAAGAGTCATGGTAGTGTTGCCAAATTGGAAGCTGTGTTCTAAAGTAGCTGTCACCGAGTTTTTTATCGAGGCATGGATATAACAATCTGATTAATTTCGATTGTATATCACGAGAATAAGAAAAATAAAGTATCACAATAGAAATACAGTCGAACCAAAGAAAGACGACTATGCATGTGTATAATGAAGGGTCCGCCAAATAACTTTTTTTTTGTAAATGCTTTAAAAAAACAAAAACTACTGGAATATTTTCTCAAATTTATTTTTTTATTTGAAAGTACAATCCTTCCGGTTAATAATGAAAAATAATTTCATTCAAATGGCTGCCTCGGCTGGCCATGCCGTAGCCTAGACGATCGGTGCAATTTTTAAGCACATTATCGATTGTGTGCAGCTGTATTTTACCAATGGCTTCACGAATATTGTCCTTTAAAGCGTCAATTGTATCTGGCTTGTCGGCGTAACACTTATCTTTGACGGCACCCCACAAATAATAGTCCAACGGTGTCAAATCGCAGCTCCGAGGTGGCCAAACGACATCAGCTCTGCGGCTGATAATGCGATCTTCAAAAACAGGGCGCAAAACATCGAGTGTAGCTTCCACTGTGTATCACGTAGCGCCGTCCTGTTGAAACCAAATGTTGCCAATATCCTCCTCTGCAATTTTTGTGAACAAAAATTCGTTCAAAATGACCCGATTGCGGTCGCCATTGACTATGACGGCCACTCCTTGCTCATTTTCGAAGAAAAATGGCCCAATTATGCCTCTGGACCAAAATCCGCACCAAACAGTGACTCGTTTTGGGTGCGTCGGCTTTTCAATGTATGCGTGCGGGTTTTCTGTGCCCCAAATGCGACAATTTTTTCTTCTTAACATATAAGTGGGCCTGCGATCGACTTACAGAAGATGCCGATTTTGGCAAAAAAAATCATCTTTTCAGATGAAGCTCATTTTGATCTTGACAGATAATTAGAATTTATCCTTCCGCTGAACGAATATGGTTGTGTATTACGCTTGAACAACGCTGGGAAATATTGCGACATTACTTTGAAAATCATGGTAATGTTGCAGAATGTGTGCAAAAATTGCGCACGGATTTTGGAAGAAGAGAAGCACCGTCAGCTCCGTATGTTCGTTATCTTGTGAAAAAAAATGAAAGAAACTGGCATTCTCATCGATAAGCCAAAGCGTGAAAAACCAAAAACAGTGCGTACACCACCCGAGAATATTACTGCTGTGGCAGAAAGTGTGCGTGAAGCGGCGCCATCAACATTAATTCACCGTCGTTCTCGACAATTGAACATTTCGGAGACATCATTGAGACGAATTTTACATATGTATGGTATGATGCCATACAAAGTCCAATTGGTACAGGAGTTGAAGCCAATTGACCATCCAATGCGTTTTCGCTTCGCTAAGTGCTCATTTTGATCTTGGCGGGTATGTAAACAAGGAAAATTGTCGCATTTGGGGCACAGAAAACCCGCACGCATACATTGAAAAGCCGACGCACACAAAACGAGTCACTGTTTGGTGCGGATTTTGGTCCAGAGGCATAATTGGGCCATTTTTCTTCGAAAATGAGCAAGGAGTGGCCGTTACAGTCAATGGCGATTGTTATCGGGCCATGGTGAACGAATTTTTGTTCACAAAAATTGAAGAGGAGGATATTGGCAACATTTGGTTTCAAGAGGACGGCGCTACGTGCCACACAGCCGAAGATACACTCGATGTTTTGCGCCCTGTTTTCGAAGATCGCATTATCAGCCGCAGAGCTGATGTCGTTTGGCCACCTCGGAGCTGCGATTTGACACCGTTCGACTATTACTTGTGGAGTGCCGACAAGCCAGAGACAATTGACGCTTTAAAGGACAATATTCGTGAAGCAGCCATTGGTGAAATACAGCTGCACACAATCGATAATGTGCTTAAAAATTGCACCGATCGTCTAGGCTACTGCATGGCCAGCCAAGGCAGCCATTTGAATGAAATTATTTTCCATTATTAACCGGAAGGATTGTACTTTCAAATAAAAAAAGAAATTTGAGAAAATATTCCAGTAGTTTTGATTTTAAAGCATTTTCAAAAAAAAAGTTATTTGGCGGACGCTTTATACAACAAATACTGAGGGGATACCTGCTCATGCAGTGCATTGTTTTGGAACTAGGAAAGTCGGTTAAGTGTGTCAGAAAAGACGGTCTTCATGAATACTGGATTAGATTTGAATTTTAAATCAACTTGGGATTCTAATGTAAAATCCTCCATTAATTTAATTTAAGAACTGGAGGTCCTCACATAGAAGGTTTCATTACAAGCCCTCAGTTAGGATTACGACCTAGTTTATCACATCACTTATGTTGTGTGTGTTAATTTTTATACATGAGTGTCGGAATCTACAGTTTACAGTCAACTCCGAACGAAAGATTTGTGAGAAACTTTTCATGGCAATTTTATTTATTCTCAGAGGTTTTTACCAGAAATCTGCTGAGAAGGGAAGTCGCCGAAGAAATATTTTTTGTATTTCGTTCTGTTGGAGATGTTTGACCTGGGGTTTGAACCGTGGCCTTTACGTCTAATAAGCCAACACACTACCTACTTCCAGACTACTAAGACTTCAAGAGAATAGAGGATTGCTTAGAGGAAATAATTTGCCAGCATTATAGAACATCAAGCGGCTGTGTGACAACTGCAGTTGATTGTCTCGTAAGTAATTTAGATGGGAAGCAAAAAAAACATTACAATTAGAGCTATGTGTGTGAAGATAAATTAAAATTCGAAAATCCAAGACGCAATCCATAAATTTTAGCAGCGCCACATTTGGCGTCAACATAGCAAAATTTCCTCTTAACAGAACAAAATTTGCCCTTAACAGAGCACTGTTAGCTATTTAACAGTATCTGTTTGAACAAGGTCGATTGTTTAGGAGCTAATTTTGGGAAATACTCTAGGCCATTGAGTATCATACTATATACATACAAAGGAAGGTTCCAAGGCCTCTTAATATAATCAGCAACATAGTCACATATATGTAAATTGATATGCTATTGAGAAAATTGACTTTGAAAATATCAATTTTTTGCTTGAAAATTCTCTAGAAGATCAGTGGCCATTTTGGAACATGTAAGAAGAAATAGTACACCATACAGACCGCGGTAGTGGGATAACTGGAATAATTTTGAGAGTTGAGAAAAATTCCCTCCTCCATTCCCACCCACCATCCTTTAAATTTCAATACTTTTGTTCACAAATCACAATGATCATAATGAGAATTAGATTTTGTGTCAATAGCCTGCAATAATTGCAAAGTAAAAGACTAATCTACTCTATTGGCACTGTTAAACAGTTAACAGTGTTCTGTTAAGGGCAAAATTTACTCTGTTAGAGGCAAGAAGTGGCGCTGCTAACAGTGTGGGTTTGCGTCTTTGGTTTTTAATTTCCAATTTAGCTTCACACACATAATAGACCTTCGTGTAGTTAGTGTGAAACGCATACATACATACATAATTGGTCATTACAACCGTTCAGTCAGGATTACGACCTAGTTTCTCACACCTCTTATGTTGTGTGTGTTAATTTTTATACATGAGTGGTGGGGACCTACAGTTTAAAAGTCGACTCCGAACGACAGATTTTTTGAGAAACTTTTTCACGGCAATTTTATTTACTCTCGGAGCTTTTGCCAGAAATCTGCTGAGAGGAAGTCGCCGAAGCAATAAATTTTTGTATTTTCTTTTGATGTCTGACCTGGGGCTCGAACCCTGGCTTTTCGTCTAATAAGCCAACACACTACCTACTAGACCATGTGCAACGCATCATGAGTTTATATGCTAGTATCTAAATGTAATGTAACACTGTCCTGGTCTGATATTTTATAAATGAAATCCAACCTCACTTTCTGCATAGTTTCACACGAAAATGGCAACACTGTTTGGAGAACATAAAAAAGAAAAACTTCAACTTCCTGGATTAACTACGACAGCCAATTAATTTAAAAACAAAATTAATACCATCCCACACACACGGGCACTTACACACATACGCATACACAGTTATATTGTGTCAAATAATGACAAGTCATGAGTAAAACTAAATGGCAAACAATTAATTACTCCCAACTGTGTCAGCAGCAGAAGGCATTAAATTCTAATGCCATTAGACACAGAGAAGAATGCAAAATGGAGTGGAGGGAAGGAAGACAGGGACAGGGACAGGGAACAAAAAGCAGGGGAGAGAGAGATATTTTTACAACTCAATTACAACAACTAACACAGTTTAGGTGTGTATGTGAGGAGCACTGGAAAGAGAAAAATGGTTAGAGAAGGAGAGAGAGAGAGAGAGATAGATAGTAATGAGACTTTCCATAAAGACATCAATCATAGTTTACAATGCTTACCGTTAAGTCATTCGATTGCCAAGTTTAACCCTTTAAGGCGGCTTACGTAATATTTTTGAGGGGCAAGGAGCAAGGAAAAGTATTAAAAATTTCGGGTTTTTAATTTAGAAAATTATTTAAAAGGAAAGTTTTTCCTTCAAAAAAAAAAAAAAAAATGTTTCCCCATAAAATACTCACATGTGAATAATAGAATGAATGAAAGGATTCAATGTGTATGTAAAGGGTGTTTTTTTATAGAGGTATAGAACTTTAAGTTGGCATTACTTTTCAAGACGGCGACCGATTTAACAGCTGTCAAGTGATTTATTCTCAGTTTGGTTTGGCAATTCATCATGAATAGACTCACGCCTGAACAACGCTTGCAAATAGTGCAATTTTATTTCGAAAATAATGGTTCTGTGCGGAAAACGTATCGCGCACTACGTCCAATTTATCGTCGACAAAATCGTCCATCAGAGCAGTTAATTCGATTAACCATGGAACGTTTTCGCACCACGTTTACTCTTATTGATAACTCGCATCCCCAGAGACGCTATACGGTGCGTACAGAAGAAGCTATTGCTGCTGTAGAGCGTAGCATTGAGGAAGACCCGAATGAGTCCATCCGCCATCGAGCACAGGAATTGGATCTGTGTCCATCCACTTTATGGAAGATTTTGCGGAAGGATCTTGGTTTGCGTGCTTACAAAATCCAACTCGTGCAAGATTTGAAGCCAAACGATCATCAAGTAAGGCGTAGATTCGTCGAATGGGCCCAAAACGAGATTACCGTTGTTCCCGATTTTCATAAGCGAATTTTGTTTAGCGATAAAGCGCACTTCTGGTTGAATGGCTACGTCAACAAACAAAACTGCCGCATTTGGAGTGAAGGTAATCCTCAAGTGTATGTGGAAACACCGTTACATCCAGAAAAACTGACTGTTTGGTGCGCTTTATGGGCTGGTGGAATCATTGGTCCGTAGTTTTTCAAAAACGATGGTGGTCAGAACGTTACAGTCAATGGTGTTCGGTATAGAGCCATGATTACTAACTTTTTCATTCCTGAATTGAATAACCATGATGTCCATGATGTCTGCTTGACCAAATTTCTGCTTCCTGCTTCTCCAACCATGACCTTCTCTTCCTTAATTATAATTTGTCCGTAACTCGTCCCGTGGACAAATATATTACGTATCGTGATTTTGGAAACATTGATTATGCAACTCTGAATATTGAACTGGATAGCGTATCTTGGGACCAGGTATACACACTGGGTAATGCGAATGACCAATTATCGTTTATTCAGGACAGAGTGCGTTTGCTCAATGACAGGTGCGTTCCTGTCAAAACCAAGCACATCAAACCTAAACAACAGCCCTGGTTTAATGCGGAAATAAAAGCACTCATTGAGAGGAGGGATAGTGCTTACAGGAGATGGAAGAGGTTTAGGACGGATGATTTGAAAGCTTTACATAGATTTACACGGATGGAAGTTACCAGGAGCATAAGAACTGCAAAAAGATTGTATTATGGCGGAAAGTTTTCTAATGCTATGGACAACAAGTCTAAATGGAATGTAATTCGTGAAATAGGAATAGGCCGAAAATGTCCAAAGGCCGATATTGATGTGGATGTGGACAAGCTTAATGACCAGTTCGTAAATTCTAGGGTCCCAAGGTCTAATGGTGACTTGTATGATGACCTCTGTTGTGTTCCACCACAGTATTCCTTTAGCTTTCGTTGCGTAAATCAGTTTGAGGTTTTGGAATGTATTTCAGAGGTAAAATCAAATGCAGTTGGTTCTGATGATTTGCATCCTTTATTCTTGAAGGCTCTGACTCCTAAACTTTTGCCTTACTACACTTACTTGTTCAATACAGTTCTGACTAAGTCTTCTTTTCCTGAAAGTTGGAAACTGGCTAAAATCCTTCCCATTCCCAAAACTAATTGTGAGTTCAGGCCAATTGCAATCCTTCCTTTTTTATCCAAGGTATTGGAGAATATCATGGCCAGACAAATCGATGAATATCTGAGGGGCCACAATTTCTTAACGGTTAATCAGTCGGGCTTCATGAAAGGTAGGAGTTGTACTACCGCTCTGGTAAATGTAGTTGAGGAACTTAGGTCGGAACTTGATGGGAATAGTGTGGCGTTCTTGGTTCTGCTTGATTACTCTAAGGCTTTTGATACAGTCGATCATGCGGTTCTATTGAAAAAGCTCCGAAAACTGTTTTATTTCTCCGAAACTGCCTGTAATCTAATTTATTCTTATTTGACGAACAGATTTCAGAAGGTTCATTTCAATGGCAATGTTTCGGATCCACTTACTATTAGTAGAGGTGTTCCCCAGGGGTCTATACTTGGACCTTTGCTGTTTTGCATGTACATAAATGATCTACCTGATGTTTTGGTTAACTGTAATGTTCACATGTATGCTGACGATGTGCAGCTTTACACATATACTCCAAGGGAGAATATTTATTCTTGTTTGGACTACATTAATCGTGACTTAGCAAGGATTGACGGATGGGCCTCGGCCAATGGACTATGTATCAATCCTTCTAAGTCTAAATGTATTACACTTTCGAGAACAAACGGATCATTTGTCATACCTGAATTGAGTATCAGGGGAAATAAAATTGAATTTGTCAGGTCGGCTACTAATCTGGGTATTGTCTTTAATGACAAATTATCGTGGTCTACCCATATAAGTGTCATTGTTGGCAGAATTTATGGCATGCTTCGAAATTTGTGGGCTGTCATAGATTCAACTCCTTTTGTCATTCGCATGCAACTTGCTAAAACGTACTTGATTCCGGTACTTTTATATGGATGTGAGATATACGCAAATTGCAGTTATGATGACAACCAGAAACTTAACCTGGCGTACAATAACATAGCCAGGTATGTTTTCCTTAAGGGGCGTCGGGATCACATTTCTCATTTAGCTTACCTGATTCTTGGTATCAAATTTGATAATCTCCTGAAAATTAGATGCCTCCTTCTACTTCATAAAATAATTTACACGAAACAGCCGAAGTATCTATATTGTAAAATTAAGTTTGCTAGATCCCACCGGGGTGTGGGGATTATACAGCAACGATTCAGGACTCTTCTGTCTCAGCGACAGTTCTTTATACACACCATTAGTCTTTGGAATTCCTTACCAAATAACATCCAAAATCTGGGCAATGCAAACGCGTTCAAAAAGGAGTTATTTAAATTATTTTCATAATTAAAATTTTACTCTCATATTTGTAAATTTTGTGATTTAATTTTTTAGGTCATCATTATTATTGTTATTATTATCATTATAATTATTATTATTATTCTTATTATTATTATTATTATTATTTTTATACTTTACCTTCTTAATTTAATTTAATATTTATATACATAAATTAACTTTCTCTAATTTTTTATATTTAATTAATGTTAATTTTTTATACCTTATTGATTGTAAACATAGCACTGTCACTTATAAGATTTAGTATCTTGTTGTGCTATGTAGATCATTATAAATCAAATAAATAAATAAATATCTACAATTTGTCCAGGAGATGTGGTTTCAACAAGACGGCGCAAAATGTTACACAGCTCGTGCCACAAGAGATTTATTGAAAGACACGTTTGGTGACCGCCTAATTTCACGTTTTGGACCTGTGAATTGGCCTCTAAGATCTTGTGATTTAACACCGCTAGACTACTTTCTGTGGGGCTATGTAAAGTCATTGGTCTATGCGGTAAAGCCACAAACGCTTGACTACATTCGCCGTATTATTGCCGATATACGGCCACAAATGTTGGAAAAAGTCATCGAAAATTGGACGTCCAGATTGGACTACATCCGCGCCAGCCGTGGCGGTCATATGCCAGAAATCATATATAAAATGTAATGCCACAAGATTATCTTTCGAATAAATAAAATTCATGTCAATCGAATAATCCATCGTTGTTTTGTTGCAACTTAAAGTTCTATACCTCTATAAAAAACACCATTTACATACATATGTATATGTGTGTGTGTCTGTTTTTTTTTCTTTAATAAATTAATGGAATGACATTAAAAGAAATTCTAAAAATGTCATTAAAAAACTGAAACATGTTTGGTTGGCGTACTTGCTCGTTTTGAATACGTTTTTCAAAAGGAAATTACATTGAATGTGGCATAATAATGTGCGAAGGATTTGTTTTTTTTTTATTAAAAAATGAAAAGAAAATTTAATTAATTTTATGAAATTAGTTATAATGGCAGGATTTTATTACATTATCCACCACCATCCCTTACTCCCCCAACCTCTCAATCCATTAAGAAAATTTTTTGAAAAGAAATGAAAATTTCTATTCAAAAACGAGAATCGTGCACCAGTCATCATACATAGCAGCACACATATTGACAGTCTTGCTTAAGGCAAAACGTTGTCAACTGGTTGTTAAAGAAATTCGTTTGAAAAGCATTTTTCAAATTAAAAAAAAATTACAAATACGAGTACACAGCGTACGAAAATGACAGATGTTTAGATGTCTGGCAGGTTTTTTATTTCATTTTTTTTCTTTTTTTCAAAAAAACATATATAAATACCGACATTGCAAGATCATTACATACAGTGAGCAACAAAAGAAATTGTACAATCTTCTTATATATAAAAATTAATGTGTGTTAATGTGTTTGGGGGTTTGCTTGTTTGTTTGAAGTCTATAGACGGCTAAACGATTGAACTGATTTTCCTGAAATTTTAACAGTATCTTCCTGTATGTCTGGAAGACTTTTTATTTAAAAATTTCAAGTAGGCGAGGTGCCACGCCCACATACCCAATAAGTATTTAATGTCGAATATCTCATAAACTGCAACAGCTAGAGTCCTCAAATTTTGTATGGACGACTTTGACGTATATATGAACAAAATGGGCGGATTGGCTATAGTGGGCGTGTCACCTCCCGTAACCTATATAACAGGTGATTTTCTAGCTATTATCTTTTTGGCAACACTGGTTTAAACAGGTCACGCACGTTTCGTGTTCTGTTTCACTGTCAAACATCTTCAGTTTGGACTATAAATTAACCATGAATCGTCTTACAAACAACGAACAACGCTTGCAAATCATTGAATATCAAAATGCGTACTCTGTTAAGAAAGTTCATTGCGCGCTTCTTCCATTTTATGGTCAGTTTAATCGACCCACTGATGCGGCTATTCGGGCTATTGTGACTAAATTTCGCTTCAAATTTACATTTTTGGACATTAAACCACCAACACGCTTACGTAGAGTGCGAACTGAAGAAAATATCGCAACTGTATCGGCCAGTGTTAATGCTGATGACTGACCGTCAATTATTGATTCGTCGCCGTTCGTAGCAATTGGGCCCCTGTTACTCAACAACGTGGAAAGTTTTACGGAAGGATTTAGGTGTGAAGCCTTTCAAAATACAGCTGGTGCAAGAATTGAAGCCGAACGACCTACCGCAACGCAGAATTTTTGGTGAATGGACTCTTGGAAAGTTAGCCGAAGATCCATTTCTTTATCGAAAAGTTGTCTTCAGCGACGAAGCTCATTTTTGGCTCAATGGATACGTAAATAAGCAGAATTGTTGATTTTTTAGTGAAGATCAGTCAGAAGCATTGCAAAAGCTACCAATGCATCGAGAAAAGGTTTGGTGCGGTTCATGGGCTGGTGACATCATTGGACCGTACTTCTTCAAAGATGCTGCGAATCTTAACGTAACTGTGAATGATGAGCTCTACCGTGAGATGATATCCAACCTTTTTTTGCCCAAAATACAAGAGCATGACTTGCATGACATGTCGTTTCAACAAGACGGTGCCACATGCCACACAGCACGCGTATCAATGGACTTATTGAGAGGCGAGTTCGGTGAACATTTTATTTTACGTTCGGGATCGGTCAATTGGCCGCCTAGATCGTGCGATTTAACGCCTTTAGACTATTTTTTGTGGGGCTATGTTAAAGCTCATGTCTATACAGATAATTCCGCTTCAATTGACGCATTGGAAGACAACATTGAAGCATTTACGAGTGTTCGTGAGATACAGGCCGAAATGTTGGAAAGTAACATTTCTGGTAACTGTAGAGCGGATGAACTTGCCAGTTAAGACACAACCTTCGAGCTCTCTAATAAATTCTCTACTTTGGACACGCCTTTCTATGCCTGTAAGCTTATAATTGACAATGCAGTCATGGATTCCATCAACGCGAAATGGAAGGCTTCGTTTACAGCCAGAGCAGCAGAACTGAAATCTGGCAAAAGCTGGATAAAAGGCTCATGTAAACTCACAGCTTAAACCTAAAACGTTGAAGTTATTATTGGGCATTGCATTATGGGCCCCGCATGCAAGACACATTGATTTTATAACACTTGGCAAATGATTTCTGCAGAAGCTGTAGAGACGAGTAAGAGGTGGAGACTGATCTTCACCTATTGGGTACAGGCCCAGAGTTATGTCGGAAAAAGGAAAGTCATCTTGGTATAGACCATCAGGCAACGAATATTGATTGTCTAAGTCGCTTCATCCGAAGCACCGCATGATTCCGGGATTGAAAACTGTGGTATCACAATGGGCCTCATGTAGCCTTAGTATATCCATCCAACATTCTTTTTGGGGCAGTTAGCCACCTCCTCTACAATCACACACCATCATGCATTACAATTATATATGCAAACAAGAGCATTAAAGCGATTAAGGAAGAGCCAATGAATCGTGCGCATACGACTAAGACTGTTTTCAACAAACAGGAGGAATGGAATGCTAAAGACTCGTGTTAGTAGAATGGAATCAAAAACCGTATGGGGTATGCTTGTAAGAGTTTCTAAGGCATAGTCCCGTAATAGAGAAAATGTGGAAGGATTTGAACAGAATGAAAGGCTTTTACTGACTCAGTATTCTCAAGCTTATAATTGACAATGCAGTCATGGATTCCATCAACGCGAAATGGAAGGCTTCGTTTACAGCCAGAGCAGCAGAACTGAAATCTGGCAAAAGCTGGATAAAAGGCTCATGTAAACTCACAGCTTAAACCTAAAACGTTGAAGTTATTATTGGGCATTGCATTATGGGCCCCGCATGCAAGACACATTGATTTTATAACACTTGGCAAATGATTTCTGCAGAAGCTGTAGAGACGAGTAAGAGGTGGAGACTGATCTTCACCTATTGGGTACAGGCCCAGAGTTATGTCGGAAAAAGGAAAGTCATCTTGGTATAGACCATCAGGCAACGAATATTGATTGTCTAAGTCGCTTCATCCGAAGCACCGCATGATTCCGGGATTGAAAACTGTGGTATCACAATGGGCCTCATGTAGCCTTAGTATATCCATCCAACATTCTTTTTGGGGCAGTTAGCCACCTCCTCTACAATCACACACCATCATGCATTACAATTATATATGCAAACAAGAGCATTAAAGCGATTAAGGAAGAGCCAATGAATCGTGCGCATACGACTAAGACTGTTTTCAACAAACAGGAGGAATGGAATGCTAAAGACTCGTGTTAGTAGAATGGAATCAAAAACCGTATGGGGTATGCTTGTAAGAGTTTCTAAGGCATAGTCCCGTAATAGAGAAAATGTGGAAGGATTTGAACAGAATGAAAGGCTTTTACTGACTCAGTATTCTCAAGAGTTTTGCAGGATGACTGCTGAGAGGAAGACGCCGAAGAATATATTTTTTTTTTTTTCGTTCTATTCGAGATCGAGTCTGTACAGGGGTTTTGTTTCATGGGCTCGCATCTAATAAGCCAACACACTATCCACTATACTATGGTGACTTCAAGAGTGGCACTACAGAACGGTTACAACACAAAAGAACACATTGGCTGCCTTCCAAAATGTATCAATACAAAGTTTGTATGCTATTCTACGACTGTATATAAACTATGTAAAGGGTCCGCCAAATAACTTTTTTTTTTTTGAAAATGCTTTAAAAACAAAAACTCACTGAATATTTTCTCAAATTTCTTTTTTTATTTGAAAGTACAATCCTTCCGTTTTATAATGGAAAATAATTTCATTCAAATGGCTGCCTCGGCTGGCCATGCAGTAGCCTACACAATCGGTTAAATTTTTAAGCACATCATCGATTGTGTGCAGCTGTATGTCACCAATCTCTTCACGAATATTGTCCTTTAAAGCGTCAATTGTCTCTGGCTTGTCGGCGTAACACTTATCTTTGACGGCACCCCACAAATAATAGTCCAACGGTGTCAAATCGCAGCTCCGAGGTGGCCAAACGACATCAGTTCTGCGGCTGATAATGCGATCTTTAAAAACAGGGCGCAAAACATCGACTGTATCTTCGGGTGTGTGGCACGTAGCGCCGTCTTGTTGAAATCAAATGTTGCCAATATCCTCCTCTTCAATTTTTGTGAACAAAAATTCGTTCAACATGGCCCGATAACGATCGCCATTGACTGTAACTCCTTGCTTATTTTCGAAGAATTATGCCTCTGGACCAAAATCCGCAGCAAACAGTTATTCGTTTTGGGTGCGTCGGCTTTTCAATGTATGCGTGCGGGTTTTCTGTGCCCCAAATGCGACAATTTTGCTTGTTTACATACCCGCCAAGATCAAAATGAGCTTCAACTGAAAAGATGAGTTTTTTGCGAAAATCGGCATCTTCTGTAAGTCGATCACAGGCCCACTTAGCGAAGCGAAAACGCAATTGGATGCTCAATTGGCTTCAACTCCTGAACCAATTGGACTTTGTATGGCGTCATACCGAGGCCTTTATGCAAAATTCGTCTCAACGATGTCTCCGAAATGTTCAATTGTTGAGAACGACGGTGGATTGATGTTGATGGCGCTTCACACACACTTTCTGTCACAGCAGCAATATTCTCGGGTGTACGCACTGTTTTTGGCTTTTAACGCTTTGGTTTATCGATGAGGATGCCAGTTTATTTCACTTTTTTCCAAGATAACGAACATACGGAGCTGACGGTGCTACTCTTCTTCCAAAATCCGTACGCAATTTTCGCACACATTCTGCAACATTACCATGATTTTCAAAGTAATGTCGCAATATTTCCCAGCGTTGTTCAAGCGTAATACACAACCATATTCGTTCAGCGGAAGGATAAAACTCATTATCTATCAAATTATCTATCAAATCAGACATGAGCTAAGTGTTACCATTCACAAAATAAGCACTATAGTTGAAAAAAAAACGTTAGATGGCGGACCCAATAGATATGCAAAGTAACCACACAATGCATCAACTATAAATCCGATGCCTGATTGCTTTTTGACCGCGTTAAAAATACACATTGACGTCGTTTCGAAATAGAATACATTGTATATATATAGTACAGCGGCATTATGAAACACGGTACTTTGTTCAAACACAAAGCAACTAACATTTTAGAAGGCAGCCATTAACAATGCCGCACTCTCTACACTGTACTGTGCACAGAGTTCCACCATAACTACAACCATTATTAGTCAGTCATGCTACTGCCACAGTATTTCGCATTCAAAAAAACATATGTAAGAGAGGGGGAATCCCCCCTCTCCATACGACATAAAATTTAATCTGATATTAAAAATGTTCAAACACAGCATAAATTAAATAAAAACAGAGCAAAAACAACAGAGAGAGAGAGACAGAGAGAGGGGGAGAGAGACAGAACTGATATAAAAATCTTCTTTAAAACTCTTGCTTATGTGTGTGTGTGTTGGTGGTAATGGTATTGGTTATGAAAAGAATCTCTTTTCTTTCAATTTAATGCGTTCTTTAAAAAACACGAACAACAATAACAAAATAAAGAGATGGAGAAGAAAAAGAAAAAGAAACGAAATAAAAATAAAAAATAAAAAATAAAAAAAGAATTTAAACTTCCTTGCAAAGGTCTTTCTCTTGTAAATGTCAGTCAAGACAGCAACATGAGCAACAAAAGAGATAAACAACTAAAACAATAACAACAACAATAACACTTTAAAGAGTAAATTTTCAAAAAGAAAGAAAAAAACATATTTCTTGTCCTTTCTTTTTAACTGATGCCAAAAGGAAATTTTAATGAACTGAAGTGATAAAGACTGTAGGAAGAAAGAGGAAGGGAGAGAGTGAGGGAGAGAGTGAGAATGTGCAAATGTAACATATTTACGGTAACACGTTACATGCTGTTGTAAAACAAAAACAAAAAAATTAAGCACAGAGGAATTAATTATACAACACAGCTCCGCCCCCTCCCCCACCCCCTCTTTCACGCCCTAACATTGATGCACTTAGTAAAAAGTACGTATGTGCGAGTGTGTGCATATGAATGAATCCTTAGTAAATGTTTAATACAGCAGCAGCAGCACACTTTAAAGTTGGGGAAGAAGAAATTTAAACTCACAGGAAAGAAATGCAAAAATTGGAAATGCTTTGGCGTATGAATTAAAAAGCTTCGTGTTGGAACGTGTTTTTACGCAACTCGAGGCAACAGCAAATTTGTTAAGTTTCTCCGATTTTCTGTTTAAAGATTTGTACAGACCAGTTTAATATAGCACAGTAGCACAGTCATAAAGTGACTACAAAGCCAGTCCTCATTACAAGTCCCTAGTCAGGATCACAACCCAGCTTCTCACACATACTACATAATTGGTCATTACAACCGTTCAGTCAGGATTACGACCTAGTTTCTTCCACCACTTATGTTGTGTGTGAGACCTACAGTTTTAAAGTCGACTCCGAACGAAAGATTTTTAAGAAACTTTTTCATGGCAATTTTATTTACTCTCAGAACTTTTGACAGAAATCTGCTGAGAGGATGTCGCCGAAGAAATCCTTTTTTGATATTTTGTTTTGATGTCTGGCCTGGTTCTCGAACCCTGGCTTTACGTCTAATAAGCCAACACACTACCTACTAGACTACGACGACTTCGAAAAAAAAACAGTGACAGGCTCCTTCCAGTACTACTCTTAAGTATAAAACATATCTCAGTTCCAACAGACAAGCTAGTTTGCTGAGCAACTAAAAGATTTGAAAAAGAATTTTGTTGTTCCGCCTTTAATAATCTACCAGCACATCCCACACATCAAACTCGATTTATTTAGACAAACTTATGGCAGTGTAGAGTACCACACATAGTCGCTATCGACCGATTGTAATTCTTTATTCTTAAATTTAATTCGTTTGCTTCTGTTGTTGCTGCTGCTACTGTCGACTTTTCCTTTAATTTGTTTGCTGTGGCATCAACAAGTTGTTGTACGAGGCAAGTATTTACCGCAGATACCCAAAACCACGAATTGATACAGAAATTGTTCTCAAGTGGTCATTTGAAGGCAATCAAAGTCTTCTAATATAATTACAATGGCAACTATCAAAAGGCAATTGATATTGACGAATAGAATTGAATGTTTTTTGAATTATTCGATTAATCGATTACCCGTATAATTAATAAACTATCATCTTATTACCTTTCTTATTATTTTAAAAACTTTTGTCTACAGATACTAAATGTATTCGAAATTATTTATAAATCGATTAAAATTATTCGCTTAATCGATTGTTTATATTCGATGTCTGGCCTGGGGCTCGAACCCTGGCTTTACGTCTAATAAGCCAACACACTACCTACTAGACTACGGCGACTTCGTCGTCTCACACCATTTAATTTTATTCATGAATGGCGGAACCTTAAGTTTAAAATCGACTTCGACGACTCACTTTGAAAAAGAGTCTTCGCCTTTCTCCATCTTCACATTAACGTCTACCCTTTCCGGTCTATCTTCCCACTCTACAAAAAGGTTCTGGACTTGGAAATTCACCTCCTGGCAAGTTCGTTTGCCTATTCATTGCCGCGAATTCCTACTTGATATGGAGTCCAACATCATCTCCCTGTCCAGCTGATTCAGCTTACTTAGACAGAGGCATACTAAACTCAAGTCAAGATCAAACAAGTCGTGTGCTCAGATGATGTCCTGATTGTATCGCTATATTCCATCCTTTGTACCAGAGATCAGCAATGAATCGCTTTTTCGCTACTCATAAGTACTCATGAAATTTTGAGTATGAGTGAGTCAACACTATTGAAATCCAACTACTCTGATTCATTCGTACTCAGTACAACATTGATTTATAAGTACAAGTTGCAATGAGTATGAGTACAACGTTGACATCAAACTCATAACATTCGAAATATGTTTGATACATACGCCTACTCATTCAGATTCATAAATTTAGAAAAATACTCATAATACTCATAAATGAATCGCGAGTGATTCGAATCATTCGTCAAAATTTACAATCTTAGTTGTTGTTGCATTTACAAAGAGAGAAGAAAGGCACATAAACAAAAAAGACAAAGACAGCAAGCAGAGCAAACACACAACCTTCTTGTGAGTATTGTAGTGTTCGTACGTGAATCGTACTTATTTTGTGATTCGTGTATACGATGAGTCATGGAGAGTCGAAATCAATAACATCATGCGTATTGTTAAATATGAGTACCATGAGTATTTCAAACTTTGAGTATGAGTAGTATGAGCATGACATTAAAATAAGTATGAATGCGTTTAAGTATCAGAAATTATAAGAATGATTCGAATCTAGTCATCATTTTGAATACTCATTGCTGACCTCTGCTTTGTACCAAGTTAATGACAGAGATACAGTCATTACCAGCACAGAGGTAAGAGAGATGAAAACTGAGCACAAAACTAACTACCGCTCCTGTCTGTCAGCATCTTTTTCCCAGTTCAGGCGGCTAATAGACAATACGTAAATATACTTTGCTCAACGAACGAGCACACTTTCCATTTCGCCAAAATGAATGACAGCTAGATATCGCGCCCCCTAGGTAATCGGAAATACTCTTTTATAATGTCCTGAAACCATACAACTACAGAATCAGTATCAGGCAATAATGAGTTGCTTGCAATTGAAACCCTAGTGAGAGGAGTGAAATGGGCATCAGGACCCACTAACCGTTATGAAACTAGCTCAGCACAACCAAGTGAAGAGAACAGAATGACTTCTGGAGGTTTTAAATTCTCCTTTTTTTGGCAGTTTATAATTTAAGAGTATCCTGCACCCTTTATCCCTTCATCCATTTGTAAAGGAACGGTTTCTCAGCCTTTTTATAAACAGGAATTAAAGTTGAGTCTGCTTAAACATCACCTCACACCCCAAGGGCATACTAACCTTACAAAATTGAAAGCAAACAACTTTCTGTTTAACGCACACATTTTTTTGAGTGTAAAATTAAACAAAAAATTTGTAACATTTTAAGCTGTTAATAGACAGTTTTGGAATCATAAAAGAGCATAGCAGAGTACATAGCATAATGAAGATGGAATTCTTCTGCTACCTACACACAAACACAAAAAATGTTCCCCCCATTTCTTACATATACACTGACATACGCATATCCACACACACACACCCCCAGAACATAAATTGAATGCGTTTCATATCATCAAACAATATTCTACGGTTACTCGTGTCACTGTCACCATACGAAAAAGGGAGGGGGAAATCGCCCCTATGAAAAATATTCACAAGGAAGGAAGAAAGGAAGGAAGGAAGAAGAAAAAAAAGGGGTACTATTTAAAGGACTAAATCAACAAAACACAGAACGCAACTAAAAACCTGTTTAAAAATAAAGTGGCCCTTTTTTTGGGATGGCGAAAAGGGTGATAAAGGGAAACAAATGAACGAAAAAGTGATGGAAATGAAAGTGGTGGAGTATATCCATTGCCTTTAATTGGAAACACTTTATAATTGTTGTTTTTGTTATCCTTTTATTTTAAAATGAAAAAGGATTAAAAAGCGCTTAATTAGTGTGTCCTTTAATTAAAAAGTTTTAATTGATGTACCCCATTGCTCGCAAATTTAAAAACGGATGAATGTGCAAATTTCAAAAGGGTTGGTAAACTATTATGCGTAGAGGCCCCCCTTAGGCGTACATATTTATATTTGATTGGATGACATTTTGTAAAGGAATTTGCCGTAGGCTTTTGAAAAGCTAAACACGGATGGAGTTTAGTGTTGTAAAGGAATTGAAAACGATAAGAATTTATTGCCTAAATAGGGCATGCGTTAGGTTAGGTTAGGTCTGAGTGGTAGCTCTGATATCACAAAGCTCACTTGAGCACGCATAGCGGCCCGTTGTGATGCCACGGGTGAACGCAGTCCCTGTACTGGCCAAGTTCCACCAAAATCAGGGAAGAGGAAGAAGTTGGTCAGCGTAAGGGCTGCACATCAAAAGCACGACTACTCCGCACTGGAAAACCAGCCAGAAAGTTTGATGAACGAAACTATATCCTTGACATCAATGGATGATAGCTCCGTCAAGCTGACAATAAATGGGGAGCCAAATAACCTATATCTACACCCAGCAAGAGACGGGCACTGAAAAATAAAGTGAATAACAGTCTCCTCTTCCTCAGCGGATCTGCATTTACGGCAGAAGTCGTTAAATGTGAGCCTCATTCTCTCCGCGTGTCTACCCATAGCACAATGACCTGTAAGCACGGCCACTATGGTTGAGATGACGTCACGACCAAGACCAAGCAATTGGTTGGTACGCCTTCTATCCATCAAGGGCCAGGTGAGTCTAGCGGTGGAGCAGGACTCCTCATTGACCCAGGATAGGTTGGCTTCCCGAGAGAATGTCCGCGCAATATCCAACTTGACCGAGGCAAGTGTCATACCCAATTCAATTGAAGAGGATTCCGGAAGGAGCGCACCAGCTCTGGCGAGCTCGTCGACCCTAGAGTTTCCCGGAATGTTACTGTGCCCGTGGACCCACACCAGTGAGACACTGGTGAAGCGCCCAGAAAGAAGGTCGAGACAGCGGCGACATTCCCTAACGATCCTAGAGTTATTCACGAAACACAATAGAGATCTTATCGCGGCCTGACTATCAGAAAAGACCGAGACGCGAGTGAAAGGAGCACTGTTGACGAGAATCCACTGAGCGGCCCGGTAAATTGCCGTCACCTCCGCCTGAAACACGCTGCAGTAGTCCGGCAGACGGAGAGAAATGTTTAGGTCCAGTTTCCCAGAGTAGACACCGCTTCCAACCCCATTATCGAGTTTAGAGCCGTCGGTGTATATATCCAGGGCTTCCGGGGGGACAACCGTATTAGGATTCCAGTCCTCCCTACTCGGAATCAGATAG
This sequence comes from Sarcophaga carnaria, assembly GCA_958299815.1. Lineage (NCBI taxonomy): Eukaryota > Metazoa > Arthropoda > Insecta > Diptera > Sarcophagidae > Sarcophaga > Sarcophaga carnaria. The sequence continues at coordinate 141,316,736 of OY283149.1, forward strand.
TGGAAACCCCTATCGAGACAATATTCAGCAAAGTAGGGCATGCGTACAGGTAATGCTTTCGAAGAAGACAAATTAATAATTGGCTTAATAAGATGGACTTTACAAGCAAGAAACGTATGATTTTCTATGACATGTGAGAAGCTAAGCATCTGTTATTTATTCTTACTGAGTCTCTTAATTGACTGAAATGGTGGAAATGAAAATAGCGAAGAATTTTTCTTACTTTTGCTTTGAAAATTTCGAATTTAGAATTAACGACGCAACATTTGAAGTCACTGTAGTGGAGTAGATAGTGTGTTGTCTTATTAGGCGAGAGCTTGGGGTTCAAAGTATGATATGTTGTTGAAAAGATTAGGAAAAGTTATAAAACTGGCTAATAAGTCATCCAGGGTAAACTATTACCATGATTGTTTAGAGAAATTTAATAATGATCCGAAGAGACTGTTTTCGTATTTGGATAGTAATAATTTAATATACAAATATCAATTTGGGTTTAGAAAGGGATGTAATACGGAAAAGGTAGTTTTAAATGCTGTAAACTTCTTTTGTGATAAGTTGGATAGAGGTTCTAGTGGGGTTGCAGGGCTATTTTTGGACTTTAGTAAGGCTTTTGATCTTGTTGACCATGATATAATGTTACGGAAATTGATGTTTTATGGTATTATGTGAAAGGAATTGAGACTGTTTGGGAAACAATTCGTTCAGATTGGTGACGAAAAAAGTAATATGTTGGATGTTCAAAGTGGAGTACCTCAGGGTAGTTGTTTGGGTCCTCTGCTTTTTTCTATCTATTTGAATTTGACCTTCCTAACTAACTGGTAAATTGTGTATGATTGCTGATGCTGTTTGTTTATTTTATCCTTATAAGTACGATTTGGTTTTGAAAACGTATATGGAACGCAACGTTGCTCTTATTCTTGAATCTGTTCGTCTTAATAGGTTGAAGCTGAATGCGAATAAGACCCAATTAATCAGATTTAGATCATATACACGTGTGCAAGATAATAGCTTTGCGATTCAAGTCGGTGAAAATTTGATTTTGGAAACCGATAGAGTAAAATATTTATAGGAATTATATTGCAAAGTAATATGGCATGGAATCTACATATTAATGAGGTAAAATCAAGAATTGCACCGTTGCCGTTGGGGTTTTATTTAAAATGAAAAATAAACTTAATCTGAAAACAAAATTGATGATTTAACAGTCCTTAATACAAAGTCACATAAACTACATGGCAATAATATATGGATTTAGAAACACAAGTGAATTAAAACCATTGCAGGTGATGCAAAATAGAGCACTGAAGACAATTTATAATTTACCGATACGATAGCCCACTTTATTACTTTATACCATAGGGCGCTGAGGCCAAATAATTAAATTTTATGTTAGTTGAATTTAATTGAATAAATAAACAAAAAAAAAATAAAAAAATTCTGGTTCAGACATCTCAAGCAAAAAATATTACTTTCGGCGACTTCCTCTCGTCAGTCTTCTGGCAAAAACTCTAAGACGTAAAAACTTGCAATGAATCTGTCATTCCGCAGCTCGTGAATAAAATTAACACACTGAACATGGGTGGTGTGACAAACAAGGTTGTAAACCTGACTGAAGGGTTATAATGACCAATTAAGTAAGTAAATAAGACTTAGTAGGACCCATTTTAAACTTAATAAACTGAATTAAAAATTTAATCCTTAAAAGCCCCTTAAAAATTTTCAACACTTTTCTACGAATTTCAGCATTTCCTTTTTTTTTTTTTTTTTTGTTCTGTAGCTGTTCATAAAACCAAAAAAAAAACGAGGAGTAGCCGGCGGTTCTTCTAATTTTCCCCAATGGCTGCTTATGTCGTAATTAAAATTATAGAAAAAAAAAACAGTAAAGCAACGGAAAGATGAAAGATAATGCCTCCGCCCTAAGCTGATGACAGTTTGACTATCTTATGACATAATCAGCATAAATTCAGGTTCAGTCACCACAGGTTCATAAATAACGTATGACGTTCGTACAGTAAAATCCATTTGAAAAGGAATTTATTCCTAAAACACTGTCCGAACAGCTTTACGTCATGGCAACACTGTTATCAAGTGTGTGTCACTACTTACTACAGCCTTTGTGGTCTTTCGTTCTCTTCCATGCATTCAGAGAGTCCCCACATAACATCATTAACATATTTTACCATCTCATCATAGAACATAAAAAAAAAAATAAAAATAACTCACGACGACAACGACAACAAAGTCGGTAATAAAATTATAAACTGCGTAACACTGTGTGTCACCGTAAAAGAAAAAATAAACTCCCGTAATAAGTCAAAAGTATGGCAAACAGACAGAGAGATAGACAGACAGGTTACAACACAACACAACACACACACACACACATACAGTGAGTGTTTTTCATTATGAGAGAGAGATTGCGATTGCTATTTGCGAGTACATGGACCCACAAAGCACACACCACCGCCCAACTGAATAAATTACTCACAGAATAATTTAATCATCAGAGCGGGAGAGGGAGAAGAGAAAAAAATAGAAAATGTTGGTACTTTTTTTTACAACTTTTTTAAAGAGCAACAACAACAACAACAACAAAATTTACCAAAATAAGCACAAAATTAAAGTGACACGTACACACACACAGCCACACATAGACACACTTCTCTCTACTTGAGTACAGTTGAGTGGTTAAGGTGCGTGAACTTTTTACTTTTAAAAGTTGATTAAAAGGAAAGGGATCGTCTGACTTTTTGTTTTCTTTTTTTTTTGTTTTTTTTTCTATGAAATGAAACTCATGTTATAATAACTTTTGCACACTTACGCTTACATACATATTTAAATCATTAAGTTGCCGGTTGCCATGTGGTAAAAAAAAATTAATGGCTGATAAAATTGCTCATGTTTGTGCTCGCTCGCTCAAGTCACTCAGTCATCATCATCATTCATGCGTTTTTAAACAGAATTTTTAAATTTTTTTTAAACAAAAATTTTTAAAACAAACTTTTTATGCCACAAGAATTGTGAGTCTCAACATGAATGTGATGACAGAAACACAAGGTGTGGTGAGTATATCGAGGATTTCACACCCATTTGTAACTTTCAGCTGGAAATCAAGACCATTCCTCTCACTTACTTACTTGATACTGAAGTGGTCATTACAAACGTTTAGCTAGGACTGCAATCAGTTTCTCATACCACCCATGCTGTGTGTGTAAAATGGCGGGATCAACAGCTTACGATTTTTCAGATACTTTTCAAGGCAATTTTATTATTTGCAGAGGCATGGACACTATTAAGCACTGATGCATCAGCCTTGAAAGTATTCGAAAGAAAAATGAGTGTGAACATCGATTTTAAAATCTATCTCCCCAGACGCAAACCAAATCACTTAACAGAGCTCTGTTATGTTACTAACAGAACTCTGTTAAACAATTAATTTAAGGTTGGGAAAGAAAGACAGGAAAAATTAATTAAATTCTTGGGTAAATTAAGAAAAAATATGATAAAAATAAGTCCTATAGTTAATCACTGTTACAATAAACAGATAATCATACATTTCCGAAAGGTATTGTACGTCCCTTTAACTAAATCAATCGTCAGAACCCTTAACAGCTCGAGTTTTTATAGCAGATTATGAAATTTTCTGAGATTTCAGATTTTAAAATCTATCCTCACACACAGATAGAGAAATGTGCTACGTAAGATCTTTGGTCCAGTGCGAGTTGGCAATAATTTCCACATCCAATGCAACAGCTGTTTAAGCTCCTCAACGACACGGACGTTGTGCAGTGAATTAACATCCAGCGCCTGCGCTAGCTCGGCCATGCCTTTCGAATGGAGGAGGATGCTCCCCCGAGACGGGTATATGATGCGAAGATTTACGGAAGTCGGCGAAAAGGACGACCTTGTTTGCGTTGGAAGGACCAGATCGAGAAAGCCCTGTCATCAATTGGTGTGACCAACTGACGTAGCCACGCAAGAAACAGAGGCGCCTGGAAGCATGTGTGAAGGCAGGCCAAAATCCGTTAATCGGGTTGTTAATGACCGGTTAGGTTAGGTTAGATTAGAGGACGTGTACTTGTCAATTAAGAAAAATTGACCCTTTGTACAACGTCCTAGTTTCTCACACCATGTATGTTGTGGGTGTCAATTTTATGCATGAGTGGTGGGACCTACAGTTTAAAGACGTCTCCGAACGACAGATTTTTGAGAAACTTTTCATGGCAATTTTTATTTACTCTCCGAGTTTTTGCCAAAAATCAGCTGAGAGGAAGTCGCTGAAGAAATACTTTTTGCATTTTGTCTTGATGTCTGGCCTGGGGCTCGAATCCTGGCTTTACATCTAATAAGCCAACACACTACCTACTAGACTACGGCGACTTCTAAATTATAGAGATTGCCAGCTCAATACTGGCCCTGGCCAGCTCGTCAACAATGCAATACCTATGCCCAGGAATTTTTCTAAAAAATCCTCGGCATTTATGGTCAAGAAAGGAATATGAAACTATTTTCCTTAGGGACTTAATCGCAGCCTGTGGCTGTACGAGTAAATCAAAAGATTTTCAGGGAAAAGCCTTCCAACCAACAAGCCACTGGAAACCATTGTAGGCAGGTCATGCAGCCTATAGGAACGTTTAATATCAGAACGCTGCCAATAATCTCTGAGCCATCAGTATAGACTTCAAGAGGTCCAATTGAGAACCTACAGTTCTTCAGATCAGAAGTCGATAGTTGGAATTCTAAAATTGAATGTTTTGTTCAGAGTGTCCATGTCTTTTCAGAAGAAATACTTTTTGTATTTTGTATCCATACCAAAAGCTCACTTAAACACGCATAGAGGCCCCCCGCAAAGATGAAATCACAATTTTTTTTTTAGATGCCTAAGCCTGGAGTTGAGGCTTTGCTTCTGGTCTAATAAGCCAACACACTACCTACTAGACTACGGCAACTTTGATGGAGTTTGCTCATCATCGCATAATTCCACAAATAAAAGATGACTCATACGCACTGGCAGTTTTCTTCGCAAATAAGTGACTCAACAACACTATTAAATTTCTCTTTAAAATGGCATATAACTGGCATTGTCGTAAATAACCGATTTTATACCCGTTATACTGTCAATATTAAAGGATCTCCTCATAATAAACATAAAAAAATGAGTATTAAAATCGTTTTATAATAAAATAAAGTGAATTTAAAAGCGATTTTATATTTATTTTCAATTGATGGATTATTAAAATAAGAAATACACAGTTTTTCTTGGGCTCTACATTCATAAAAAAATGAAAATTAATAGTTACGGCAGGAAAATACCAAAAAAAGCAACAACTTCAAATGGAATATCCATTCATAAATACGGTTTTTATTACGGTTATTTCTTTATTGAGTTCTTTTCACCATAAACCACTAAAACCAAAGAGAAAACATTTATGCCCACACACACACAGCATAAGCACCAACACCTACACTACAGCACAAGCCAAGCCAGAAGACCATGCTTGCAGAGACATGTTCATACTCTCTTACCTAAACGAACACATATTTTTTGTATTTGTTCTCTCGGCCTCTCCCTTTCTGTTTCTCTTTTTAACTCTACTTTCATCACATCTCACTTTTATGTGTGGTGGTTTATTTATTTAAACAACAACACTAAACTACTCTACTACTGCTACTCATCGTTCACATAACAACTCAACACACTCTGCTAATATGTGGCCATGTGACCATAAATGCGGAGTTTACATACATGTATGTGTGGTCATAGAAGTGTACATGCATGCATGCTGTGATGTATTGTAAGCAAAACTATGGCTGCTTAAGTATGCTTGTGTGTGTGCATGCAAGGCAATAACGTTAAAAGGCAACACAACAAATATTTCATTTTATAGTTGAAGACACTCTCATTCAGTTATTCATTCAGCACTCTCTCTCTCTCACTCCCTCACTTACTTGCTCAGTTAGTTGCTTATGTGTACATACATGTGTATTTATAGCTGGACTTTGTTTTTGTTATTATATTGCAGCTGCTAATACTACACACTATTGATGCTTTTACTGTTATCTGTTGTTAGCACACACACACAGAGCTCTTCGCTTCTCTATCCGAAGTGTAAATCTCTTTAGAATCTCCTTACAAATCCATTCAACAAATCTTTGATGAGCTTAATATATACTTGAAGAGAAAATTTTCTACATTTTGCAAGCATTTATTATTAGATTGCAAAATTAGTTCTTATTATACGAGGGTCGTTTTGGAAAATGAATGGAAATTTTAAGAAATTTGGCATTGGAAACCAGCATATAAGCTGATATCGTTCTTCATGGTTTTCGAATTTTAATTCAAGTGGCTCCACCGTGCCTCCAATACAATCCTTCAAAGAAGCTCACTCACGCTGTGGAAAAGAAAAGAAAATAACATCACGGGTAAGTCAGGCATTGCAGGCACTTAGTGGGAAAAAAGATAGGAATTATTATTAGCAAGGTTCCCAACCACTACACCAAATACTCAGAGGACGTTGGTTTTAGGCAACGCTAGATAGCAGCCCCATTATCCTAGGACGTGCTACAGCAGACAAAATACCTGCTTAGCTGGAACAAAAAAGGATTAATGAAACGAAAACATGGCAGAATAATGTTTTGTGAAAGCAAAGGGTGTTTTTTATAGAGGTATAGAACTTTAAGTTGGCATTACTTTTCAAGATGGCGACCGATTTAACAGCTGTCAAGTGATTTATTCTCAGTTTGGTTTGGCCATTCATCATGAATAGACTCACGCATGAACAACGCTTGCAAATAGTGCAATTTTATTTCGAAAATAATGGTTCTGTGCGGAAAACGTATCGCGCACTACGTCCATTTTATCGTCGACAAAATCGTCCATCAGAGCAGTTAATTCGATTAACCATGGAACGTTTTCGCACCACGTTTACTCTTATTGATAACTCGCATCCCCAGAGACGCTGTACGGTGCGTACAGAAGAAGCTATTGCTGCTGTAGAGCGTAGCATTGAGGAAGACCCGAATGAGTCCATCTGCCATCGAGCACAGGAATTGGATCTGTGTCCATCCACTTTATGGAAGATTTTGCGGAAGGATCTTGGTTTGCGTGCTTACAAAATCCAACTCGTGCAAGATTTGAAGCCAAACGATCATCAAGTAAGGCGTAGATTCGTCAAATGGGCCCAATACGAGATTACCGTTGTTCCCGATTTTCATAAGCGAATTTTGTTTAGCGATGAAGCGCACTTCTGGTTGAATGGCTACGTCAACAAACAAAACTGCCGCATTTGGAGTGAAGGTAATCCTCGAGTGTATGTGGAAACACCGTTACATCCAGAAAAACTGACTGTTTGGTGCGCTTTATGGGCTGGTGGAGTCATTGATCCGTACTTTTTCAAAAACGATGGCGGCCAGAACGTTACAGTCAATGGTGATCGGTATAGAGCCATGATTACTAACTATTTCATTCCTGAATTGAATAACCATGATGTCTAGGAGATGTGGTTTCAACAAGACGGCGCAACATGTCACACAGCTCGTGCCACAATAGATTTATTGAAAGACACGTTTGGTGACCGCCTAATTTCACGTTTTGGACCTGTAAATTGGCCTCCAAGATCTTGTGATTTAACACCGCTAGACTACTTTCTGTGGGGCTATGTAAAGTCATTGGTCTATGCGGTAAAGCCACAAACGCTTGACTACATTCGCCGTATTATTGCCGATATACGGCCACAAATGTTGGAAAAAGTCATCGAAAATTGGACGTCCAGATTGGACTACATCCGCGCCAGTCGTGGTGGTCATATGCCAGAAATCATATTTAAAATGTAATGCCACAAGATTATCTTTCGGATAAATAAAATTCATGTCAATCGAATGATCCATCGTTGTTTTATTGCAACTTAAAGTTCTATACCTCTACAAAAAACACCCTTTATTATGCTCCTAAGAGGGGTAATGGAAGAAATATGTAAATATGGACTGAATACCCATTAAAATGAAGGATTTTGCAAGCGATAAGAGATACCACATTACTGCTCCCATCAGAGGTGATGACAATACAGGCTGCAGCGAGAATTATTGGAGACGGAAACTGCTCCAAGCGGAACATTTCGGCTATCAGGGCTCTAAATTCCAACGTAATGAACTCCAAAACAGTGGGCATCCCTATGAGAACCTGTAGGCTCATAATTGAAAATGCGATCGTCGATTCCGTCAACGACAGATGGGCCCCCTCCGACACGGGTAGAACGGCGAGTAAAATCTGACCAAGGCTGGATGAAGGGTGCACTACGAGTATGCTTAACTCCAAAGAGGCGCACTCATTGTTGTCGTTGTTGGGGTTGTCGGGGTCATTAAGAGGCATTGCATTATGAGTGCGCATGCGAAGCGCATTGGTCTTGGACACCTTGCTAATGATTTCTGCAGAAGCTGCAGAGATGAGGAAGAGGAGGAGACTGCCCTTCACCTATTGGGTACATGCCAGGCACCTTGTCGGAGGAAAAAAAAGTACTTAAGTGCTTACTATATGGATGATCTAGAGGAACTAGATCAAGGATTGACATTGGCAGTTTATGTCGCGGGTGGTTTGAGACTAGGGGATAGCAGAAAACTGTTGTAACACAATGGGCCCTATGTGGCCTAAGTATGTCCATTCGATTGCCTTATATCCCTCTATCTACCTACCTACCTACTGCGCCCATATGATCAACCAATCTTACTTTTTAATTAGTCATTACAATCGTTTATCCAGGATTCGAACCTAGCTTCTCACATCACTTATGTTGTGTTTGTGTTAATTTTATCCATTACTGGCAGGACCTACAGACTCTTTCAGAAACTTTTCCATGGCAATTTTATTTATTAGCAGAAATCGCCAAAAAAAATATTTTCTTCATATTTCATTTAGTTTGAGATGTCTGAGCTGGGATTTAAACCACAAGCTCTCATCTAATAAGCCAACACACTTCTTGCTTTGAATACGGAGACTCCAAAGGGTTGTATGTCGTGGCAAATAATGAAATAAATTATCCCGGACCAAGGTGGTCACAGCTCACCGCAATAAAATGCCATTGTGTCGCACATGAAGCCAGTGCTCTCAGTGCAGCTTGATTTTGGTTTTCTTAAAACATAATTTTGTGCCCACTTCCTTGTGCTCTTTCGTAAATTTGTTCGAGCTTAGTGTGTGCAGCATAAATCTCAAATGCCCAGAGAATCCTTGCATTAGGTCCATCACTACCACCCCCCCCCCCCCCTTCTCTGTTAGCAGTACTTTTTCTAACGGCAAATCATTTGGGCCTCTGGCATCAACACAAGACTTTTCGGTAATCGATTAACCTCGAAAAGGGAATATAATTCAGAACACCAAAGAATGCTAAAATAAAACTGTTGCAGCTTTACAGCTGCATTCTGTCCATAAGACTTGATTTTGTGCTAATCCAATGGAATTGAAACCCCCCTACACATATTTCTTCATTGTCTTTACAATTTTAAATGCCCAAGTAAATCCAAAAATTGAGAAGACTTGCTTCATTCTCTCTCCATTTGATTATTATTATTCATTCCTCTTCTTTCATTTCATTTCTTATTGTTTTTAATCAATTTTTATATTCGTTCTCTCTTAAAAATTTGTTCTTAATTTTTAATTCTTAGAAGACGACGAACAAAAAAAAAACACAAAAGAAAATTAAAATAAGAAAACATAGATACAGAGAGAGGCAGAGACGGGGAGAGACATGGAGAAAGAATATTAAATTTCAAAAGTTCAAAGTATTGGCAACATTATCCAACTGCTTGGCTGCTGCAAAACAGCAAAAAAAAAAGAAAAAGTATTGTGCGACCGCAATTACAAACAAGAGTATAAGATTTGTTATCGATATCTTGTGTTTTGTTTTGTTTTTTTGTGGTCCCGTTTTCTGAACAACAAATTTAATGGTTGAATGGGTTGTAACCTTACACACACAGGTACACATACACTCACTCGGTTAGATAAATATACACAGATAGCGAGGGAGATAAAATTAATACGAGTCAAGTTTATAAAAATAACTTTAAACGAGAAAAAAAGAGAGAGGGAAAGAGAGAGAGAGAGAGAGAAAGAGTGAATTAAATAATTGCGTCGTTTTATATGTATATTTTTTATAGAAAAAAAAAAAGAAATAAAACGAAATGCAATACGAAAATAGACAAAAGTACAGACACAAGTCACGTGCTATACGTATTAGATTTTAGATTTTGCATTTAAGATGAAATGCATTTGTAATTAAATTAAAAAAAATTTTTATCGAATATATTGTCTTACAAAAAAGTACCACAAAGGTACCAAAAAAAAGTACCTAAAAATTACTAACAAATATTAGAAAAAGTACCAATTTAATAACGCTGTATTATATTTTTTTTAAAGACACTCATCCTACCGGTGCTTCTTTATGGCGCAGAGGCATTGACCCTATTAAATACAGATGCAGCGGCCTTGAGAGTGTTCGAGAGAAAAGTACTACGCAAGATCTTCGGTCCAGTACGAGTTGGCGATGATTTCCGTATCCGATCCAACAGTGAGCTGTATGAGCTCCTCAACGACATAGACGTTGTACAGCGTATTAATATCCAGCGGCTGCGCTAGCTCGGCCATGTCGTTCGAACGGAGGAAGATGTTCCGGCAAGAACGGTATTTGATTCGGGAATCTGTGGAAGTCGGCGAAGAGGACGACCTTGCATTCGTTGGAAGGATCAAATCGAGAAAGCCCTATCATCGATTGGTGTGACCAACTGGCGTAGGCGCGCACGAAGCAGAGGTGCCTGGAAGGATGTGTTGCGGCAGGCCGAAATCCGTTAAACGGGTTGTTATGACCAATTAAGTAAGTAAGTAAGTATTATATTTTAACCTATACTTACTTAACTGGTCATTGCAACTCTTTTTAGTCAGGATTACAACCTAGTTTCTTACACCACTTATGCTGTGTGTATTAATTTTACCCATGAGTGGCGGGTGCGACAGTTTAAAGTCGACCCTGAGCGCTAGATTTTTGTGAAACTTTGACTGATTCATGGAAGATTGCTGAGCGGAAGTCGCTGAAATAAATATTTTTTTTTTATAATTCCTTTCGTTAGAGACATCTGAGCTGGAGTTTGAAACACAAGCTCGCATCTAATGAGGTAGCACACTACCTACTAAACTACGGCTAATACAAGACTCCACTTTCCATTCTCTAAAAAAAACTTTGGGGCCTTATTAGCGCTGTTGGAATTTGCTCTTGGTATGTGTATCTACCCTGTCGCCGTGGTCTAGTAGGTAGTGTGTTCACTTAATAGACGAAAAACTTGGGTTTGAGCCCCAGGCCAGACATCAAGACAAAATACAAAAAAAAGTATTTCTTCGGCGACTTTCTCTCAGCAGATTTCTGGCAAAAACTCTGAGAGTAAATAAAATTGCCATGAAAAAGTTTCTCAAAAATCTGTCGTTCAGAGTCGACTTTAAACTGTAGGTCTCGCCACTCATGTATAAAATTAACACACACAGCATAAGTGGTGTGAGAAACTAGGTCGTAATCCTGACTGAAGGGTTGTAATGACCAATTATGCATGTATGTATTATATTTAAACCTAAACTTACTTAATTGGTCATTAGAATTCTTTTAGTCACGATTACAACCTAGTTTCTCACACCACCCATGTTGTGTGTGTTAATTTTACCCATGAGTGGCGGTTCCTACAGTTTAAAGTCGACCCTTAGCGCTGGATTTTGAGAAACTTTTTATGGCAATTTTTATTTACTCTCATAGTTATGCTCCCCTTTCCTCGCTGTAAGGAAAATTTTTTTTTCGTTTTGTTAGAAACTTCTGAACTGGAGTTTGAACCACAGGTTCGTGTTTAATGAGTTACAACACTACGTACTACGACTACCTCAAAACTCCACTTTCCATTCCATAAAAAATTTGTCGGTTTATCAGCGCTGTTGTAATACCCTCTTGACATGTGTACCAGAGATCAGCAATGAATCGCTTTTTCGCTACTCATAATTAGTCATGAAATTTTGAGTATGAGAGAGTCAACAATATTGAAATCCAACTTCTCTGATTCATTCGTACTCAGTACAACGTTGATTTATAAGCACAAGTTGCAATGAGTATGAGTACAACGTTGACATCAAACTTATAACATTTGAACTATGTTTGATTCATACGCCTACACATTCAGATTCATAAATTTAGAAAAATGCTCTAATAATACTTATAAATGATTCGCGAGTGATTCGAATCATTCGTTAAAATTTACAGTCTTACAGTTGTTGTTGCATTTACAAAGAAAGAAGAAAGACTCATAATCAAAAAAGACAAAGACAGCAAGGAGAGCAAACACAAAACCTTCATGTGAGTATTAAGGTGTTCGTACGCGAATCATACTTATTTTGTGATTCGTGTATACGATGAGTCATGGACAGTCGCAGTCAATAACACCATGCGTAGTGTTGTGTATGAGTACCATGAGTATTTAAAACTTTGAATATGAGTAGTATGAGTATGACATTAAAATAAGTATGAATTCGTATAAGTATCAGAAATTATAAGTATGATTCGAATCTACTCATCGTATTGCATATTCATTGCTGACCTCTGGCATCTACCTTGTTATTATCCTGAATACTCACATGTCCTCGAAGGCAGTAAAATGTCACCAATTTCGTCAGCGTAGCTGATTTAGCTTTCTCAGATCATCTTATACTATGCCCCGTACTTGGTATTGCTCTGTCCCATCCTCTGTATTCCTATGTCCCATCCTGTGTATTCCTAACTCCAGTCCTCTTTATTCCTATGTCCTGTCCTCTGTAGCTTCCTTTATTTTTATAATTTAAAACCTTCTGTTGCAATTTCTTGAACTATTCTCATCGAAATCTTCCTATCAACGTGCTAAATCCACAGCGTGTTAAAATCCTTTAACAGTCAGAATTTGTTCCATTTTTACTGGACTTAACACATGATAAATTGTAAGAAATAAAACCACAATCTAAGCCTTTTTCTTTTGCTTATCTTTCTTAAATTCTTTCAATTCTTCCTACAAAATCGCTGATTTATCCCATTTTGTCCGCATTTTCGCATTACACAGTGTCCTGTGTTGACGGACACACACACACACACACAGTGGCATTAGCGTTGTTGTCAATATTTTCTATTTTCTTTCTGTTCCTTATGGAATAACATAATATTTGTAGGTTAAAATAACAAAAACAACAACAGCGGAATAGCAACAGAACTAACGGTAAAAATAATAATAAAATTCAACTACTCCTGTGAGTGCACTAAACCAAATGGCAAATGGTTTCCACATACACAAACACGCACACACATTGTATATTTACTCTTCAACATTTGCTTTCTACTCTCTCCTCTCTCTAACTCTCTAGTGTTTTTCGGTATCTTTCGTCTTCAAACCCGATTTTCTTTAATTATGTGACTGTCACATACATGTGTGTATGTCAACGTGTGTAGGTGAGCAAGTGTTATGGGAGATATTTGTTGTCGTTCGTTCGTTTCTATGATCCACGCTTTCTAAGATTATTTTGCGGGCGTAGGTAGAAAATACAGGCGTGTACGTGTGTTGGAGTGCGTATGTGTAATAAGATTCTATTTTTCTTCTCTTATTTGTTTACATTCTTGCTGTCCTTAGAGCATTAGTCATTACATGAGCCCTGCACTCTAACAAATGGTGGCAGTGCAATAAGTGTACATTTGAAACGCCTTCAAACAGTGGCAAGCTTTTAAGCTGCTCCTTCAAGTAGAAAACAAATCTCAATTCGAACAGATAAGCTAGTTTGCTGAGCAACTAAAAGATTTGAAAGAGAATTTCGTTGTTCCGTCTTTAATAATTATTTAGACAAACTGATGGCAGTGTAAAGTACCACCACACAATCGCTATTGACCGATTGTAATTCCTTATTCTTGAATTTAATTCATTTACTGCTGTTGTTGCTGCTGTTACTGGCAGTCTTTTCATTTAATTTGTTTGCAGTGACATCATAATGTTGTTGTACGAGGCAAGTATTTACCGCAGATTGCCAGAACCACGAATAGATACAGAAATTGGTCTCTAGTGGTCATTTGAAGGCAATCAAAATTTTCTAATATAATTATAATGGCAACTATCAAAAGGCAATTGATATTGAAGCATTGAATTGAATGTGTTTGGAATTATTCGATTAATCGATTACCCGTATAATTAATAAACCAGCATCTAATTATCTTTCTTATTATTTTAAAAGCTTTTGTCTACAGATACTAAATATTTTCGAAATTATTTATAAATCGATTAAAATTATTCGTTTAATCGATTGTTTGTATTCGATTAATTGATACATTTAATAAAACACCATTTAATTGCGTTTTGTACTATTTTATAAACATGATATATCAAATACATAACGTGTCGAAACGATTCGCCAAAATGTCATGAATTATTCGATTTTTCGATTAATCGTTTTTTATATTTTTATTCATTTATTTTAGGAAATGAGGTTAGCATATTTATTTTTACTACTTCTAAAACAAACAAGATTAGGATATTTATTAGACTTGAATTAATCGACAAACCGATTTGATTTATTTGATTAATCGATATTTTTAATACAAATTAATTCAAAAATTAAAAAAAAAATATTTTTATTGTTTGTTTTTTAATTTAAAAAAAATTTAAATTTTTCGAATTATTCCAGCAACCGGTTTATTTTAATCGGTTAACCGAATAATTTTAATCGGTTTATCGAAAAATTTTACTTAGTATTTGAATGTAAAGAACATCAAATTCAAGGCGTACTTCAAAAGTTTTTGCATATTCGATTATCTGGTTTATTTTATTTTTCTTACCGGATTTTTATTAAGTAAAATTCTATTTAAAACCGGGTTTTACTTTCTTACCAAACATGACTATTATTTTCTTTTTACATTTCGACAAGTATTGGATTATTATCGATAGGTTATTAGGCGTATTATTCGTCAAACCGGTTTTTATTCGATTAACCGAATAATTTTATTCGAATAATTTTATTCGGTTAACTGATTAATATTTATTTTTTTCACGTAATGCAACACAACTTTGGTAGCACATAAAAAATTGAATATACCATAGACGAAGATTCTATAAACCGATTAAAGTCTTTAGTTTATAATTTTTGATATTGAATTCGTGCATGAATTATTCGACTAAACAGTTTTTCTCATTAACCTCAATAAAAATAATATTATTTCTTTTAATCGCACGTAACTTGAGTTCAATGGCCCTAAAAAGTCTTTGTGCCGGTTTTTTTTTTATTCGACTTACCAGATTTTTTTTAATATCAACTTACTCTTTCAATCCGATTAATTCCAATCGTATAACCGATTAGTAATTTTTGTTTTTTATATTGCAATCGATTAACCGGGTAAAAATAAAAGGCTAACCATTTAACATTTATTTTTTAATAAAAATCCAATTTGACGATTAAAAAAATTCGTTGGCTTTTAATTTTCCCCTTTTTTAACCTCAAAAAAATTCGTTCAGTTTGTCGCAATAGGGAAGGGATTTCTAAGCAACTATCTTCATTACATACATACATACATAATTGGTCATTACAACCCTTCAGTCAAGATTACGACCTAGTTTCTCACACCACTTATGTTGTGTGTGTTAATTTTATACATGACTGGTGGGACATACAGTTTAAAGTCGACTCTGAACGATAGATTTTTGAGAAACCTTCTCATGGCAATTTTATTTGCTTTCAGAGTTTTTGCCAGAAATCGCCGAAGAAATACTTTTTGTTTTTTTTTTTGATGTCTGGACTGGTGCTCGAACCCTGGCTTTACGTCTTATAAGCCAACACTCTACCTACTAGACTACGGCGACTTACTATCTTCATTGCAACAGGGAAATTCTCATCTATTAATGGCTATAAATTGGCTGAAAACTAAAGCTTTTGGCCACATAAATTTGCATCAATCAGTGACAATTTTAAACGAGTTTTTCACAGCCATAAACACACACACATGCACACTCACACTGCCATTCGCAAATAGAGGAGAAGACGAACACAGCCATTCGAAAAGTTGGAGCATGGCTTGATGAGGCAGGTTCAACACTTGCCGCACATAAAACAGAGGCCGTCTTGATAAGTGGCCGGAAGATAGTGGAGAAAATGGAAGTGACCGTTGCAGGTACTAAGATCGAATCTAAGAGGGCGATAAAATACCTGGGAGTGATTATCGACGACATGTTGAACTTTAAGGAGCACGTGAAATACATCGGCGAAAAGGCATCTGTAACACAGGGAGCACTGGCGAGGGTGATGCGAAATATTGGAGGGCCAGATCCATCCAAGAGGAGGATAATATCGAGGGTTGTAACGTCGATAATGTTATATGCTTGCCCAATATGGTCGGAGGCACTCTCCGTGGGGACGACAAGGAGAATACTGTCCTCGGTGTATCGTCTAAGCGCGATTAGACGGATAAGTGGCTTCAGGACAATGTCTGATGAAGCGGTATTGGTATTACCAATAGACATGCTGGCGGATGAGATGAAACGGATATACTTTCGCCATCTCGAGTTTCCAGCACGAACTGCAGCTATAAAGGCGGAGGAACGAAGGACTTCCATGCACAAATGGCAGTCACGATGGGAGAACGGTTTAAAGGCGAGATGGACATTTCACCTTGTCCCTGATGTAACCCTTTGGATGGAGAACGAACATTGCGAGCTGAACTACTACATCTCGAGTTTCCAGGACGAACTGCGGCTATAAAGGCGGAGGAACGAAGGACTTCCATGCACAAATGGCAGCCACGGTGGGAGAACGGTTTAAAGAGGAGATGGACATTTCACCTTGTCCCTGATGTAACCCTTTGGATGGAGAACGAACATTGCGAGCTGAACTACTACGTGACCCAGTTCCTAACTGGTCATGGGTGCTCCAGGAAATACCTGCACAGATTTGGACATGATACTTCCCCTTTATGCCCAAACTGTGTAGATGAAGAGGAAGCTTTCAAGCTAACCAGCCCTCCGCGAAGTAATACCTTACGACAGTCCCGCGGAGGGAGAGTGGTTGAAGTGTGTAGGGGGTGGGTTTAGTACGTAGGCACCAGTGATGGTGAATCGTGCACTCTTTTGTTGGAACAAGTGTCTTTCGAAGATTCCCACCTCCGGCCTGAGACACAAAAAAAACACTCCCATTCGCGCTTATAGTACATACAAGTTACATGAAATCAGGAACTCAATACACAGCAACACAACAGCAACAACAACAGCAACAACACCATCCATTTTCTATGTTCATTTTTCATTTCGCAATCTTATTTTATTTTTTTTTTTCATTTAATAAAGACGTACCCACATACACATAAGCACATATGTATGTACATTTTGAAAATACAATTATTTGACCATTTGATGGTCTTCTATAGGAAACTACAACACCAAACATGCTATAGAAACTGTTATACATAGAGAGGGAGAGAGAGAAAACCAAGAGAATTCCCAAAGAATTCACATGTGATGGCAAGAGATTTCGTGGTTTTTATTTGTTTGTAAACCAAACACACACATACACACGACAAAATAAAATCTCAATTACATATACGCGTACACACTCTATCTGCTATGACCCTGTAAAACACATGCTTTAACTTATTTACACACACACATTCATAAACATACAGCAGCAGCAGTAAGTAAAAAAAATTAATCTTGTAATCTCTGCTCTCATTTCAGGTTTTTTTTTCTGCTCTTGTTTTTACTCTCAGCTCCAGTTCTTTTATATTTATTTTTATCAAAGAGAAAGACACACACACTCATACAGAGAGTTTTTAAGTTTTTTTACGTTATTGTAACTAAAAATATTATTAAAGAGAAAGATTCGTAAAGATTTAAAGCGTCAAGAGAGAGAGTGAGAGAAAAAAAATAATGGGTGATTTTTTAAAAGCTATAGGAAAACTTTTCAAAAAAAAACCCATAAAATTCAGAAAAATACATGAAATCTTTATTTGAATCGATAATACGGTCCATATAATTTAATGTTTGAAGATTATTTCATGCAAATGTTGACCGCGACTGCGCCCCAAATGGCCCATTCGCTTAGTCCAATTTTGGCATACTCTTTCCAACATTTCGGCCCGTATCTCACGAATAAATGCTTCAATATTGTCTTCCAATGCCTCAATTGAGGCGGACTTGTCTGTATAGACATGAGCTTTAACATAGCCCCACAAAAAATAGTCTAAAGGCGTTAAATCGCACGATCTGGGCGGCCATTTGACCAGTACCGAACGTGAAATAAAATGTTCACCGAACTCGCCTCTCAATAAGTCCATTGTTACGTGTGCTGTGTGGCATGTGGCACCGTCTTGTTGAAACCACATGTCATGCAAGTCAAGCTCTTGCATTTTGGGCAAAAAAAAACTTGAATATCATCTCACGATAGCGCTCACCATTCACAGTTACGTTACGATTCGCAGCATGTTTGAAGAAGTACGGTCCAATGATGCCACCAGCCCATAAACCGCAACAAACTGTGACTTTTTCCGGATGCATTGGTAGCTTTTGCAATGCTTCTGGCTGATCTTCACTCCAAAATCGACAATTCTTCTTATTTACATACGTATCCATTGAGCCAAAAATGAGATTCGTCGCTGAACACAATTTTTCGATAAAGAAGTGGATCTTCGGCTAACTTTCCAAGATTCGGCCCATTCACCAAAAATTCTGCGTTGCGGTAGATCGTTCGGCTTCAACACTTGCACCAGCTGTATTTTAAAAGGCTTCACACCTAAATTCTTCTGCAAAATTTTCACACGTTGTTGAGTAACAGAGGCCCAATTGCTGCGACGAACGGCGACGAATCGATAATTGATGGTCAGTCATCATCATTAACACTGGCCGATACAGTTGCGATATTTTCTTCAGTTCACACTCTAGGTAAGCGTGTTGGTGGTTTAATGTCCAACAATGTAAATTTGGTGTGAAATTTAGTCACATTAGCCCGAATAGCCGCTTCAGTGGGTCGATTAAACTGACCATAAAATGTAAGAAACGTGCGCGATGAACTTTCTTAACAGAGCACGGCATTTTGATAATAAAATTCAATAATTTGCAAGCGTTGTTCGTTCGTAAGACGATTCATGGTTAATTTACAGACCAAACTGAAGATGTTTGACAGTGAAACAAAAAACACGAAACGTGCGTGACCTGTTTACACCAGTGTTGCCAAAAAGATAATTGCTAAAAAAAACACCCGTTATATAGCAGCAGCATAGCAAGTGTCACTTGAGTATTTATTGTGCAATTGTATTAAAAAATAAATAGAAAGAGATTTTCTTTTTCTGTTTCTTATTATTGTTCTTCTATGTCGCTGTTGTTGTTGTTGTTAAACAACCACACTATTTACGTGATGTGTCATGTAATAAGTTCTGGTCTTTGTTTCTATTAAAAGGTTGAGCTTGGCTTGCTATATGGCTTGGCACTTGGCTTCTTATCTTTTGGAAAAGCATCTTAAAATATAAACAGAAAAACACAAAAGTTTTGTTTCTTTTTTGTGGTCAAATAAAACACACGCACCCATACACACACACAGATGCTCACTACCTCTCTCTCTCTCTCTTTCTGGGCCTTATAAAAATACTTTTAAATGCGAATGAGAGACAATAAATTAAAGGTGTTTCGTGTTTAATAAAGCGAAAGTGTGGTTACTTTGCGCTATGCAGGCAAAGTGAGTGTTTGTGTTTTTAAAAGGAAGTGGATTTTTGTTACTTTTTTATTGCATGCATTCAGGCACAACAATTTTAAACGAGGGAAGATAAAAATCTTAATTTTAACCAGCTTAACAAATGCATTTCCTTTTAAAAACCCAGCTGCTGTGTGCGGGAATGCAATTTATTTTAAACCCAATTTTATTTTTATAATAAAAACCCATTATTTTAATTGGAAAATCCATTTTAAAGGTGATATACAATAAAAAAAAACAATCGTTTAAGTTCCTTTACATTTTCCACTTGTATCAACTTAATTTGTTCTGTAATACTATCGAGGAGTTATCCATTTAATCCTTTCAAACCCCGATGTTCAGACAAGGCGGTCAGCTTTAAGGGAAAGGTACATATGCCAAGAATTCATGCTTACTATAGCCGTAGTCTAGTAGGTAATGACGTAAAGGCCACGGTTCAAATCCCAGGTCAGACATCACAACGAAAATATGAAAAAATATTTCTTTCGGCGGCTTCCTATCAGCAGATTTCTAGCAAAAACTCTGAGCGAAAATAAAATTGCCATGAAAAGATTCTCAAGAATCTGTCGTTCGGAGACGACTTTAAACTGTAGGTCCCGTCGCTCATGTAAATTTGGTCCGCCAAATACCTTTTTTTATTTTAAAATGCTTTAAGAAAAAAACTACTGAATATTTTCTCAAATTTCTTTTTTATTTGAAAGTACAATCCTTACGATTGATAATGGCAAATAATTTCATTCAATTGGCTGCCTCGGCTGGCCATGCGGTAGCCACCCTACACCAGAAGAAGCCGATTTTGGCAAAAAAAAAATCATCTTTTCAGATGAAGCTCATTTTGATCTTGGCGGGTATGTAAACAAGCAAAATTGCCGCATTTGGGGCACAGAAAACCCGCACGCATACATTGAAAAGCCGACGCACCCAAAACGAGTCACTGTTTGGTGCGGATTTTGGTCCAGAGGCATAATTGGGCCATTTTTCTTCGAAAATGAGCAAGGAGTGGCCGTTACAGTCAATGGCGATCATTATCGGGCCATGTTGAACGAATTTTTGTTCACAAAAATTGAAGAGGAGGCAATTGGCAACATTTGCTTTCAACAGGACGGCGCTACGTGCCACACAGCCGAAGCTACACTCGATGTTTTGCGCCCTGTTTTAGAAGATCGCATTATCAGCCGCAGAGCTGATGTCGTTTGGCCACCTCGGAGCTGCGATTTGACACCGTTGGACTATTATTTGTGGGCGTAACGTCAAAGATAAGTGTTACGCCGACAAGTCAGAGACAATTGACGCTTTAAAGGACAATATTCGTGAAGCCATTGGTGAAATACAGCTGCACACAATCGATAATGTGCTTAAAAATTGGACCGATCGTGTAGGCTGGTGCATGGCCAGCCAAGGCAGCCATTTGAATGAAATTATTTTCCATTATTAACCGGAAGGATTGTACATGCAAATAAAAAAAGAAATTTGAGAAAATATTCAGTAGTTTTTGTTTTTAAAGCATTTTCAAAAAAAAAAAGTTATTTGGCGGACCGTTTATAAAACTAACACAAACAACATAAGTGGTGTGTATAGTCCTCTAAGTACTACTCTTAAGTAGAAAACATATCTCAATTCGTACAGACAAGCTAGTTTGCTGAGCAACTAACAGATTCGAAAGAGAATTTTGTTGTCCCGCCTTTAATAATCTAACCACACACCCTACACATATAATTCGAATTATTTAGACAAACTTATGGCAGTGTAAAGTACCACACACAGTCGATATTGACCGATTGTAATTATTTCTTTATTTATTTATTCTACTGTTACTGCCATCTTTTCATTTAATTTGCTTGCTGTGGCATCAACAAGTTGTTGTACGAGGCCAGTATTTACCACAGATTGCCAGAACCACGAATTGATACAGAAATTGGTCTCTAGTGGTCATTTGAAGGCAATCAAAGTCTTCTAATATAATTACGATGGCAACTATCAAAAGGCAATTGATATTTAATGTCTTTGAGGAATTATTCGATTAAATTATTCGATTAAATTAATCGATTAAATTATTCGATTAAATTATTCGATTAAATGATTTGAATTATTCGACTTATCGTTGGTGATGCCATTGCTGATAATTCAAAGCGCTATGTTCATATGATACTCGACTATTTTTGGCCTGAAATTCAAGATTATGAACTGAACGGTGTGTGATTTCAACAAAACATTGCCATGAGCCATACAATACGATCGAGTTGATCTTTATGGCATAAGAAGTTTCCAAAAGAAGTAATTTTACTTTTTGCCAGCGGCAATTGACTACCAAAATTAAGCATTTTAAAGCCGTCATTCAAGTATTATAAGTATTTTCCTAAAGCTGTGAATCTGAATGAGTGGGCTTATGAATCAAACATATTGACATCATAACATTCGAACTATGTTTGATTCATACGCCTACTCATTCAGATTCATAAATTTAGAAAAATGCTCATAATACTCATAAATGAATCGCGAGTGATTCGAATCATTCGTCAAAATTTACAGTCTTAGTTGTTGTTGCATTTACAAAGAAAGAAGAAAGACACATAAACAAAAAAATACAAACACAGCAAGCAGAGCAAACACACAACCTTCTTGTGAGTATTGTAGTGTTCGTACGCGAATTATTCTTATTTTGTGATTCGTGTATACGATGAGTCATGGAGAGTCGAAATCAATAACATCATGCGTATTTGTTAAGTCTGAGTACCATGAGTATTTCAAACTTTGAGTATGAGTAGTATGAGTATGACATTAAAATAAGTATGAATGCGTATAAGTATGATTCGAATCTACTCATCGTTTTGAATGTTCATTGCTGACCTCTGGTCAGAAGGTAGTTAATTAAGTGTTTAGCAAATAATGCCTTGGTTGTCGTGAAACAGGGCATGCTGGTGGTCAGAACAGCTGATTGCCTGCTTACGCTGTCTATCAGTCGACAGTGGCATTGGCGTTTGTGTACCCCGTCCACCAAACTGTATCTAATCTGACACTGTTTTGAAAGTTTAACACGGCTTCGAAGAGAACGGCGTATTCAAATTGAATAGTTTTTGTTGTAAATTTCAATATCCTTATGGATTCCTATTGCTAAAGAACAAAAAAGAGCTTATGTTTCTTACAACTATTTAATCACTCACAACTGTAATCATGCCTTACTGCTCTACAAACATATACAGTGGTGGCCTTATAATTAGAAACGATGTTTCTGGAACAGAGTTCTCTGGAGTGACGAATCTAATTTTAATTTGTCCCAATCTGATGGGAAAACATACATATTGCTAAGTCGTTTCTAATTATAAGGCCACCACTGTACAATACCTTTGCATGTAGTGAATAACTTTTGATGCACACTTCGTATAAATATCTGGTAAATAAAATGTGTAAGTTAATCTCATACGGCTTAGTGTAGCTTAGAAGAACCCTCTAAAAGTGGTAGCGAATATGAAAGAAAGTCGAAAAGTTTTTTTGCCTTTTATCAGTGCTGTTGACTTTTTGTTTTCGTTTTACTTTTACTTAAGGCTTCCTGTCTATCCAATGAATAACGTTTAATATTTACGAGAGAGAGAGAGAGAAGCTTCTTTACTGATTATTAATTACATTTCCCCTGCCCTGTACCTGAAATCAATAAGTTTTCTTTTAATTTCATTAACAATTCATTGAGTCTTCTTGTTCTTGTTCTTAACTTTTGTTATGGATTTCTTGGAATAGCTGGCCAAAGCCTATTTATTCTCTCTTTTGTTGGGCCT
Source organism: Sarcophaga carnaria (assembly GCA_958299815.1). Taxonomy (NCBI): domain Eukaryota; kingdom Metazoa; phylum Arthropoda; class Insecta; order Diptera; family Sarcophagidae; genus Sarcophaga; species Sarcophaga carnaria. The sequence goes on from OY283149.1 coordinate 141,340,253, forward strand.
CTTTCAGTTTTTTTTTTATTCCTATGACTACTGTCTTTACTGTGTTGCTTGAAAGCCAAACAGGTTAATAAAGAAGTTTTACTGGCTGAAATCATTGGATTTTTATTAAAAACGTTTGAATAGTCAAGCATGTGTTGAATTCCTTTGCTGTGTGCACTCACTTTTTTGGCAAAACATTTCAAATGCCGAATGTCGAATGCTATGGCACACATACATACATACATACGCTGGATAACAACAAAACTCTCAAAGATAAAAGCAAAAACAAAGAGGAAAACAATTCAAAAGAATCTTATCTGAGAGTACCATTACTCCTGTGAAAGTGAGAACAACAAGAGGAGCAGCACAGTAGTGCCAGAATGTTTTTGACTTTAATTGGAGAAGAATCCGTTTTTTTTTTTGTTTGTTTTCTGCACACAGAATTTCATTTTTAAGGAAGAAATATTGGAAATGGAAAAAAAATCTCGTGTTTTTTTTTCTTCCTTCTTTGATTGCAGACAGGCAGGCAGGCAGGCAGCCTTTGGATTGTTGTTGCGCATTTGATATGAAATATCAAAGGAATCCGATTTTAGGAATCTGAAGAGAATATTTTACGGGCATTACGGCAGATACTAAGGTTTTTACCAGAGAAATTTGCTTTTCATTTGGAAAATTTTGCAAACGTTTGTGGGGCTGACGTTTTTGTGTAAATCTTAAAAGCACAGCTCATGTTGTTTTATAGGTGAAGCAAAAATATGTGGAAATTGTTGGTGAAATATTTAGAGAATACATGGAATAGGGTTACGCATATGTCGATTGCAAAATTAAACTTTATTTAAACACACATAAAGTCATGATCTCGATGATCTTGCCATTATGTACGACATACCATGTCAATCAGAGATTAACGATGAATCGTTTTCTTCGCTACTCATAAGCACTCATGAAATTTTTGAATATAAGTGAGTCAACAATTTTGAAGTCGCCGCAGTCTAGTAGGTAGTGTGTTGGCTTATTAGACGTAAAGCCAGGGTTCGAGCCCCAGGCCAGACATCAAGACAAAATACAAAAAGTATTTCTTTGGTGACTTCCTCTCAGCTGATTTCTGGCAAAAACTCTGAGAGTAAATAAAAATTGCCATGAAAAGTTTCTCAAAAATCTGTCGTTCGAAGTCGACTTTAAACTGTAGGTCCCACCACTCATGTATAAAATTAACACACACAACATAAGTGGTGTGAGAAACTAGCTCGTAATCCTGACTAAAGGGTTATAATGACCAATTATGTTATGTATGTATAGGCTGCATGACCTGCCTACAATGGTTTCCAGTGGCTTGTTGGTTGGAGGGATTTTCCCTGAAAATCTGCGATTTAAGTCCCTAACGAAAATAGTTTCAAATTCCTTTCTTGATCATAAATGGCGAGAATTTTTTAGAAAAATTTCAGGTCTTATATGGTTTCCTGGACATAGGGAGTGCATTGTTGAAGAGCTGGCCAGGCCAGTACTGAGCTTGCAATCTCTTTAATGTTAAAAGGCATAAGTATTCCGATTGCCTCAGTTAATTTGAACATTATTCACTCGTTTAATAGGGAAGCTGAATCTCGTTGGCAGCAGGAAGGTACATACATGCAATATAGCTAGACAGAGAGGTAGTCTTTCCGTTCAGTTTAGACCAGATGAGTCTGATGGTGAAGTAAGATTCCGTCTTAGCTTTGAAATCTGGATGTAAAGCAAGATTCCCATCAGCTTGAACTTTTTCGGTGGTACAGTTTTCTGTTACTTTCATATCGTTGCCTCTGTTCTATAACATTCTAAGTCGAAAAAGTGTGTTTTGAGTTATGAGCTCTCAAAGTTTTCACGCGCTATACGACTATATGTGTATTCTAAGTAGATTTTTCCCTAAAACTTCGGAACGGATCGGCGCATCTTAACCAAATTTTGACAGTATTTAAGTAAGAGAACGTAGAATTTAAAAATGCAAGAACATTAAAAACGTTCTAAGTATACATAGAACGTTATAGAATGGAGGCGTCGATATGTACTGATACTTTGTAGTAGCAATAAGGGCTGCTTAAAAAGATATTTTCCCTGCTGATTGATAAATTTTTTAAGCATCTGAACGAAGGAAAATTGGAAATATGTACGTATCAGAGGTCAGCAATGAGTATTCAAAACGATGAGTAGAATCGAATCATACGTATAATTACTGATACTTATACGCATTCATACTTATTTTAATGTCATACTCATACTACGCATATTCAAAGTTTGAAATACTCATGGTACTCATACTTAAGAAATACGCATGATGTTAATGATTTCGACTCTTCATGACTCATCGCATACACGAATCACAAAGTAAGTATGATTCGCGCACGAGTACTACAATACTCACAAGAAGGTTGTGTGTTTGCTCTGCTTGCTGTCTTTTTCCTTTTTGTTTATGTGTCTCTCTTCTTTCTTTGTAAATGCAACAACAACTAAGACTGTAAATTTTGACAAATGATTCGAATCACTCGCGATTCATTTATGAGTATTATAAGTATTTTTCTAAAGCTATGAATCTGCATGAGTAGGGGTATGAATCAAACATATTTCGAATGTTTTGAGTTTGATGTCAACGTTGTACTCATACTCATTGCAACTTGTACTTAATAAATCAATGTTGTACTGAGTACGAATGAATCAGAGTAGTTGGATTTCAATACTGTTGACTCACTTATATACTCAAAATTTCATGAGTACTTATGAGTAGCGAAAAAGCGATTCATTGCTAATCTCTGGTACGTATATCATACCACTTTGTCATTGTACAGTTGCTACATAACAGTGGCAATAGATAGGAGCTGCCCTATACAGACATTTGGTCTCTGAAGCAATGAAGCTAGCTTGGGTGCTTGTTTACTCATAGAAATAATGCAGTGCCAGAAAGAGCAACAACTTGGACTATAATTAACAAAGAAAACAGTGAACCAAATGCTGTTTTATAGGCGAACTTGGACTGTTTTTTATAATTTTTTAGGTCCAACATCATACTTACATACATAATTGGTCATTACAAAGCTTCAGTCAGGATTACGACCTAGTTTCTCGCACCGCTTATGTTGTGTGTGTTTATTTTATTCATCAGTGGCGGGACCTACAGTTTAAAGTCGACTCCGAACGACAGATTTTTGAGAAACTTTTCATGGCAATTTTATTTACTCTCAGAGTTTTTGCCAGAAATCTGCTGAGAGGAAGTCGCCGAAGAAATATTTTTTTTGTATTTTGTCTTGATGTCTGGCCTGTGGCTCGAACCCTGGCTTTTCGTCTAGTAAGCCAACACACTACCTACTAGACTACGGCGACTTCTGATCTAGGTCCAATACCGTAATCATTTATTTATGATTTAATAACCTGAACCCTATTACTAATTAACTAACCACAACTGTTATAAAAACAGATGTGTACAGTGCACAATAATTTTTCTTATTTTATTTCGTTTCATATGAAATTCATTCCCCCTATACTTTACGAAATTACCGTTTTTCTCTTTATTACATACATACGGATGATGCTGGTGATGATCCAAATGAAATTGTTTTATTCTCTTACGAAATCAATAGATTGTCTGCTTGTCAGTCAGTCTGTTGTCTGTCTGCTTGTCAATCCGTCTATCTGTTTCGCTTGATAACTCTTCTGGCAAATTGGCTGGAGATTTGCCATGAAAAAGTATAAACAAGTGTTGCTATTGCTGCAACTTTTGCTAAAGAATGTTGTTGTCGCTCGCTTGTAGGTTGCCAATTGTCTGTTGCCAAAATGTCTGCTACTGCTGCTGCTGCAGCTGCTGCTGTGTCGGTATTTGGGTATAAATTTGTGGTTCTTCTTCAAATTTTGCATTCATTTTTAGAGGAAAAAAATTTTGTTTTCTTTTCAGCTATTTTTTTGCCTTCTTTTCCTTTCTTCTATTTTTTTCGTATGTTTTACTGCTGTTTTTACAATTTGTTGGTGTCTGTCAAAATCTATTTTTCATACGCTAAACTGGCTTGAAAATTATTCTTCTGCTCGTTGCTTGATTTTCTGACATTTTTTCTTTAAAAGTTGTTGGTTTTGTACTGTGGCACCAGAAAAAAACGCGTGATAAACTGTGGTAAATAATCAAAAATCTTCCACAGACAGACATTGAATTATCGGGTTATCCATTTATAGGTTTCAAAACCGCTGGTCTAACGCCAGTCCCGAATATTCAAACGTGTTAACTTTGCAAGCCTTACTTACGTAGTCGTTAGAATCAACTCAACTTGGAAAAGGATTTTCAAATTTTTAAAGAAATTGTAAGAAATTAGAAGCGTCTGGGTACATACAGTGGTGGCCTTATAATTAGAAACGACTTCGCAACATGTATGTTTGTTAATTTGTTTTACAGTTTTCACTGTGTATCTGGTATCAAAGGCTTTGTTTGGAGGGCGTCTTACATACGTTTTTCCATCAGATTGGGACAAATTAAACTTAGCTTCGTCACTCCAGAGAATTCTGTTCCAGAAACATCGTTTCTAATTATAAGGCCACCACTGTATGTATGTGCATAATGCTTCTTCTTTGTATATTATGACGTCACCGTAGTACATGTAGTATTGTTAGGTTTTTACCTTTTTAAAAACGTTTAAAATATGAGCTCGTAGCTTACAAATCAACAACAAAAATAAATTTCTGTTTAGTTTTAATTAAAATTCTTTATTATACGCACAATTTTGTGTGCCACTGACTGTTCACAACTTGATGTAAACAACAACAATTGCTCTGTTTGTTGTTATTCCTCTGTTTATACCCTTTGCATAAACAATAACAATTACTAGACACATGTTCGACAGATCTTTGTAACGGAGGTCTTCAAACCACAATTACTCTTTTCAAACACACCGCGTCTTCACACAAGACTGACTGAACGAACTTCACTAACTTAGTCGCCTGCTTTGCCTTGCCTTTTATTTGGCAAAGTAAACAGTCTAATGAATGTTTTTGAAGGCGAATGTTCATGACTTCGCCTTCTCGAAATCTCTATTAATGTAAACATTGTTGTTTCCATTCATTATTGTTGTTTGTTTACATTTATTATTGTAGTGTTGTTGTTGGTGTATTTTTGTTTACTCGTTTACCTTTTTTATGCTGGTGTTTGTTGTTATTTTTTTATTTGTTTTGCGGGAAGGAGGGAAAATGCTTTATGCGTTCATGATGGTTGTCACCAGACATTTATATGTCGGACTTTCCCACTGGGTATACCGACTAAAAACCCGCCTTGTCTCCTCACCAGGGAATCATTCCACCTCGGAACCACGGTTGTATTATTTCGAGGTGGACCCCTTTTCTGGCATAAGTTCCAATTCCATCCTCGTCAGTCTGCATCCAGGCTTCGCTCTATTCTCAGTCTGCTGCGTCTAGGTCAAATTTCTTCCTTCGCAGGACGTGCTCTACAAAGTGTTTTACTGCGTTCCAGCTCTCTCTCTACTGTTTATCATTTTCAGCACGACATTTGTAGGGCTAATGACGCCGATTTCAGCTTCGAGTCGCTGACGGCTTTCGTTCCATCGACAACAGCTGAAGAAAGTGTGTTCGGAATCATCTAACGTTTCTTTCTCTTCATAGATACAGAATGGCGAGCGGCATTTCCCCATGCGATGCAAGTACTCTCTGAAATATCCGTGACCGGTCAGCATCTGGGTTATGTCTAGTAGTCTACTTCTCCGTTTTTTTCTGGTTTTCCACACTTGCAACTCGGGAATCAGTTTATATGTATGTCCACCTTCCATGCTGTTCATTTTCCCAGCGAATTTGCCATTTTGGGAAGACTTCGTGCTTTATCGCTTCTATGTTGTTTGTTATACCAAGCAGTACGATAATTTGTAAACAGGTTTGTTTACTGCATTGTTTTGTTTTTGTAGCTTTTCTTTATAATTTCAATGTTAAGCGATGTAAAAGTAAACCATCAGTATCTAAAGGGTGTTTTTTATAGAGGTATAGAACTTTAAGTTGCAATAAAACAACGATGGATTATTCGATTGACATGAATTTTATTTATCCGAAAGATAATCTTGTGGCATTACATTTTAAATATGATTTCTGGCATATGACCGCCACGGCTGGCGCGGATGTAGTCCAATCTGGACGTCCAATTTTCGATGACATTTTCCAACATTTGTGGCCGTATATCGGCAATAATACGGCGAATGTTGTCTTCCAAATGGTCAAACGTTTGAAAAAGTACGGACCAATGATTCCACCAGACCATAAAGCGCACCAAACAGTCAGTTTTTCTGGATGTAACGGTGTTTCCACATACACTTGAAGATTACCTACACTCCAAATGCGGCAGTTTTGTATGTTGACGTAGCCATTCAACCAGAAGTGCGCTTCACCGCTAAACAAAATTCGCTTATGAAAATCGGGAACAACGGTAATCTCGTTTTGGGCCCATTCGATGAATCTACGCCTTACTTGATGATCGTTTGGCTTCAAATCTTGCACGAGTTGGATTTTGTAAGCACGCAAACCAAGATCATTCCGCAAAATCTTCCATAAAGTGGACGGACAGAGATCCAATTCCTGTGCTCGATGGCGGATGGACTCATTCGGGTCTTCCTCAATGCTACGCTCTACAGCAGCAATAGCTGCTTTTGTACGCACCGTACAGCGTCTCTGGGGATGCGAGTTATCAATAAGAGTAAACGTGGTGCGAAAACGTTCCATGGTTAATCGAATTAACTGCTCTGATGGACGATTTTGTCGACGATAAATTGGACGTAGTGCGCGATACGTTTTCCGCACAGAACCATTATTTTCGAAATAAAATTGCACTATTTGCAAGCGTTGTTCAGGCGCGAGTCTATTCATGATGAATTGCCAAACCAAACTGAGAATAAATCACTTGACAGCTGTTAAATCGGTCGCCATCTTGAAAAGTAATGTCAACTTAAAGTTCTATACCTCTATAAAAAACACCCTTTAGATTTTTCATTTTCGTATAAGTAGGTAATGTGCTGACTTATGAGACAAGAGGACCGTGGTTCAACGACATTCTCTCAGCAGTCTTCTGACAAAAAAAAAACATCTGCGGGTAAATCAAATTGTCTTGAAAAGTTTCTAAAAATGGAGGCGTGGCGTGGCGTGGGGAAACGACTTTAAACTGTAGGCCTCGCCACTTACAGATAAAAATTAAAACACACAACATGGGTGGTGTGCGATGCTAGGTTGTAATCCTGACTAAAGGGTTGTAATAGCCAATTAAGTATGTAAAGTAAGACATTATTCGCACTTACAGACATACGTAATTGGTCATTACAACCCTTCAGTCAGGATTACGACCTAGTTTCTAACACTAAGGTGATTATGTATCTACTGAAACCACAAAATGGAGAACCCTTTAATGTTTTAAGTCAACTAAAGCTAAAACGCCAGCATGTAAGCGGATTTTGTTTGCCTAAAGTAACTTAAAATGTTGAAATTTTCTTTTAAATGAAGTCCAAGGAATTTCTTAAAACCTATGTTAGTTATCGAAGCCATTTTGTAGCTTTAAAAAAACATGAATACTTTTTTCTTTGTAAGTCCTTAAGAGCATCTCTCTTGTTAGCAAATAAAGCTTTGAAACTGACAAGTAAAAGTCAGACAATCACGCAGTCAATCATTGTCAGTTTAAAACAGCAGTTGGGTAGAGCTTAAAACATTTATTCTCCTCTATTTTATTAGAGAATATTAGAGAGAGAAAAAAGATGGAGAAAAAAGAAAATAAAATATGAACATGAACATGAGACAGAGACAGAGACAGAGACAGACCAACAAACAACACAGACAAACAAATCCATGCACGTTGTGGTTTAAAGTGCATCATCATTTAAGCTGAAATCGAAATTCACAAAATTCTTCCCATGGCAGACACGTACACAATTGCTTTAACGTCCCTTTTTTTCTGTACAAAAAAATCCTTGCCAGGATTTGTTGCAATAGTTTGGGGAAAACGAAAAAAATTTTGGGAAAATTTTGAAAAAAAGTGTAACCAAGTAAAGGGTCCGCCAAATAACTTTTTTTTTTAAATGCTTATAAAAAAAAACTACTGAATATTTTCTCAAATTTCTTTTTTATTTGAAAGTCCAATCCTTCCGGTTAATAATGGAAAATAATTTCATTCAAATGGCTGCCTCGGCTGGCCATGCAGTAGCCAGCCATCACCAGAAGATGCCGATTTTGGCAAAAAAAAAATCATCTTTTCAGATGAAGCTCAATTTGATCTTGGCGGATATGTAAACAAGCAAAATTGTCACATTTGGGGCACAGAAAACCCGCACGCATAACCGACGCACCCAAAACGAGTCACTGTTTGGTGGGGATTTTGGTCCAGAGGCTTAATTGGGCCATTTTTCTTCCAAAATGAGCAATGAGTGGCCGTTACAGTCAATGGCGATCGTTATCAGGCCATGTTGAACGACTTTTTGAAATTGAAGAGGAGGATATTGGCAACATTTGGTTTCAACAGGACGGCGCTACGTGCCACACAGCCGAAGCTACACTCGATGTTTTGCGCCCTGTTTTTGAAAATCACATTATCTGCCGCAGAGCTGCAATTGACGTTGGACTATTATTTGTGGGGTGCCGTCAAAGATAAGTGTTACGCCAACAAGCCAGAGACAATTGACGCTTTAAAGGACAATATTTGTGAAGCCATTGGTGAAATACAGCTGCACACAATCGATAATGTGCTTAAAAATTGGACCGATCGTGTAGGCTATTCCATGGCCAACCGAGGCAGCCATTGGAATGAAATTATTTTCCATTATTAACCGGAAGGATTGTACTTTCAAAGAAAAAAAGAAATTTGAGAAAATATTCACGAGTTTTTTTTAAAGCATTTTCAAAAAAAAAGTTATTTGGCGGACCCTTTACCATAACAAGAATTTTTTTTTTTTTTTTTTTTGTTGCACAGTGTAATCGATTATGTGCTTCACTGTACGTAACGTAATATATCATATTCAATATGTTTTTTTTTTATTTTATTTTTATTTTTACTTTCTTTGCCATGACACTGACATTGTGTCTGCAATTTTTGCACAACTCGTGACGCCACGCCGTTAGCATCTTTTGGGGTTTTCTTCTCATTTTCGGAAAAGTTTTTTTTCATCTCAAATTTCTTCTTCTTCTTCTTCTTATGTTTATTTTTTTTTTTTTTTTAATTGAATTATTCACCGAAATTATAATGGAATTTGAGACAACGTCTACAGAAAAAATATGAACGAATATTAAAAAGCACGGAGTATTGAATGTCTTCTTAATGCTTCAACGTGTGTGTGTGTGTGTGTGTTTGTGTTTGTGTATGAAAAGGAAAAACTAAAAAAGAAAATCCAAAAAGAAGGAAAATCTCTTAATAAACTTAAAAGATAATCTAAACGACTTAAAGACTTTTTTGGGTGAATAATATGTGAGGAAAACTTTTGCCCAAAAAGAAAGAAAAAGAAAATCCATAAAAATAAAGTCAAAAAGAATAGAAAAAGAAGAAGAAATTGTTAGCGAAACAAAACTAAATTAAGGTTGGCACAATCGCTGTAATAAAATTCAATTCTTAAGCATGTAATAAAGCACAGAGCACAGTGGTTTGATAAGATTAAATACTGGAGTAGATGTTATGATGTTATAGCAGGCGTATATAATACCAACAAATTCGCAACGATTCAAAGAGATCCATTCAAGATAAGGATTGTTTATGTGTGTGAAGATAAATTCGAATTTTAAAAATCCAAGACGCAATCCATAAATTTTAGCTGAGTCACATTTGGCATTAACAGTGGAAAATTTCCTTTTAAGAGAACAAAATTTGCCCTCAACAGAGCACTGTTAACTGGTTAACAGTATCCATCTGAACAAGGGAGTGTACTGGCTTATTAGATGTGAAGCCACTGTCAAAACGAAAATATGAAAAAATATTTCTCCGACGACTTCCTCTCTCTCAGCAGATTTCAAGTAGAAAAAATTCTCGAAAAAAAATGAAACTGCCATGAAATTTTTAAAAAAATCTGTCGTTCAGAGTCTACTTTAAACTGTATGACCCACCACTCATGTATAAAATTAACACACACAACATAAGTGATGTGAGAAGCTAGGTCGTAATCCTGACTAAAGGGTTATATTGATAATTGTAAGTATGTACAGTGGTGACCTTATAATTAGAAACGATGTTTCTGGAACAGAGTTCTCTGGAGTGACGAATCTAAGTTTAATTTGTCCCTATCTGATGGAAAACCGGATGTAAGACGTCCTCCAAACAAAGCCTTTGATGCCAGGTACACAGTGAAAACTGTAAAACAAATTAACAAACATATATACATGTTGCTAAGCCGTTTCCAATTATAAGGCCACCACTGTATGTAAGACTAGCCAAAGAAATTAAAACATCACAATAGAAGAGTTATAAGAGTAGTATGGGAAAAACCCCAGATAGGTATAAATCTGTCAGAAAAGAATTCCTAAAAAGCATAAGAACCGAATTGAGCCGTCATAGAAGAACGGCAAGGATGATCATTGCGCGTTATGTCGCAGGTATCCAACACGTTAAGGACACTTTACTTCGTTAGCAGTAACACCTCCACCAAAATCATATACGCAAAACAAAACTTCAAAGCTAGGAAGATAAAAAAAATAAAAATATCACAGCAACAATAACTTCAAGAAGTCGCCAAAAGCTAATATTCCCTGACAGAAGTCAGTGCGGAATAGAAACCCAATTGTATCCAACACTGGAATGTTTGATTTCTGTAAATAACAGGATCGTGAATTAGAATTGATTGCCCGATTTTGTTAATTCAAATGTCTGGTTAAAGAAGCAGTCACATAGAGAATGCAGCGGATAAGAGAGAAACTCGTAAAACCACTAAATTATGTTACAGGAGTAGAAAGAAATGATAATTTGAAGGCTAAGGTTCTAAACTGCTTGGTTGGATGTATCAAAAATTCCCATTTAAGTTCTACAGGGTTCTGTAGGATATATGTGTGGTTTGGTAGCGTGTCATAATGGAACACAACAACTTAACTCTCTATTACTTCCGAAGATATTGTAATTGAATTGCTTGCTCCATCTTGTTTATCAAAAGACTATAACGATGATGCAATTCCGTTAGGCGCACAGTTTATTTTCCTCATTGTCAATTACAGATTTAATCACCATCTGAGAAAAGCAATGATTCGCTTTTCACTCTAATGCAGGCGCATGTGATCCACCTCTCATTACGCACGACATTATTTCGTATTAAAAGAGATCTCAAATGGAAATTTGGTCTATTCACTGTTAATTCGTGTAGCATCATGAGCTACGAGTTTCTCTCAGCTCTCAGACATTTCAAACAAAACGAAAAAATATTTCTTTTTGCGGTTTCCCTTCAGCAGTCTTCTTGGAAAAAATAAAATCACCATGAAAAGTTCCTCAAAAAAAATTGTGTCGTTCGGAATCGATTAAAAACTGTAGGGTCTTGCTACTCATGAATATAATTAACAGATGGATGGTGTGAAAAGATAGGTTGTAATCTTGACTAAATGGCCAACAGTTTTTTGGTGATGACTGCCTAGTTTTGCTGTGTTAGTCTTTCTCAATTTTTCCAAAGATTTCATTGATTTTTTTTATTCGCACAAAAAAGTGCAGACATGAACCCCTAATAAGATAGGTTTATTTATATGTAACAACAGCAGTAAAGTCGCCGTAGTCTAGTAGGTAGTGTGTTGGCTTATTAGACGTAAAGCCAGGGTGCGAGCCACAGGCCAGACATCAAAACAAAATACAAAAAGTATTTCTTCGGCGACTTTCTCTCAGCAGATTTCTGGCAAAAACTCTGAGAGTAAATAAAATTGCAAAGAAAAGTTTCTTAAAAATCTGTCGTTCGGAGTCGACTTTAAAACTGTAGGTCCCACCACTCATGTATAAAATTAGCACACAAAACATGATTGGTGTGTTAAACTAGGCCGTAATCCTGACTGAAGGGTTGTAATGGCCAATTATGTATGTATGTAGCCGTAATTACTTATATTCATATCAGAAACCGTACGATGGTGTTTCGTTTTGACAGTTTAACATTGCAAATGGACATTTTTCACAGTCGCTTCATGTGGTACCCAAACATTCTGCTCTTTTGTGCCTCCTGCTTTCTTCAAATGTTTAAGAACTGTTTGCCTAGTTTCACTTTATGTAAGTTTTTGCCTGCCTCTCTCAATTTATTCCCATGATTTCATTGCCTTTTAAGTGCTTAGTGAAACTAAAGTACAGACATGAACCCCTAATAAGATACGTTTATTTAAATGCAACAACTGCAGTACATAACTGCAGCTAATGTTTTTGTTTTAAAATTTTCTCTTTTTAAATCTCTGCATAAAACTTTAATTCTTCTTATACCTGTACTCTGTATTAAATTAATTTTTATTTTCTACAAGCTGTACCCTGCGTGTGTTGCTGCGCCACCAACTAAAATAAATTTGAATGGAAGACATTACACAAATGTCCAATTAATTTTGAATCATTTTATTGATTTTGTTTCCCATTGTCCTGATGATTCAGATGAACGGGCCTGAGTAGTACGCGTTCGATCAGTTTCCAATCTCACTTCTCGTTGTTCAAGTTGTTCAAGGGTCTCATGGTCTCAGCGGCATATACTCGAAGATTTTCCATTCTCAATGCTCATCTGATTCTGAGGCTCGTAATGCTCTTTTCCTCCGTACTTGAGGTGTAGGTCGACCAATTGCTTGTCATTCATTTTCAATAATTTTCAGTGACGCCATCCATCGGAAATTAATCACACCAACCTCCGTCGACTCACGCGCAACAACTTTGTGAAGGAATGCACAGTTTACGATTTAATTCATTTTGAGTAATTTTCAGTGGCGCCACCTGACGGAAATTAGTCATACCAACTTAGAAACCTTCCCCGGCTCATGCACAACAACTTTGCTGAATATCATAACATGATCAAATGCATAGTTTACGATCCTATATGATACATACAAACAAACATTAATTTTTATATATTTAGACTATGGGAGGTGACACGCCCACTTTAGCCAATTCGCCCATTTTGTTCATATATGCGTCAAAGTCGTCCATACAAAATTTGAGGACTCTAGCTGTTGCAGTTTATGAGTTATGCGACATAAAATATTTATTGGGTATGTGGGCGTGGCACCTCTCGCCTACTTGAAATTTTAAAATAAAAAGTAGCCTATAGTTCCAGACTTCCAGACATACAGGAAGATACTGTTCCAAGAAGCCGTTTAGCCGTCTATAAATAAATCCACAAACAAATAAACACACATTCATTTGTATATATAAGAAGATTAACTTTTACTCCAAGTTATGTTCTTCCTTTTGTGCTATTATTCTTTAAACAGTTACTCGTCGGTATCCAATAGATTAGATTGATAATTAAACGGAAGATACACTCGTTGTTAAATAAACTTTCTGTTGCTGTTTAGAGTTCTCTAATGATGAAGGATACATCCTCGCCCACTTTCCCTTGCGTTCTTTTTTATAAAGGAAGAGTTTTTAATAATTTAATGCTCATCATTCATTCATGCATTCTCTTATTTATTTATGCTTTTACCTATGTAAACTATTCATTTTTTATTTCATATTCCAGCATGCATTTGTTTGTCCACTTTTCTATTTAATTTTCCACTTTTTTATTGGTTTTAATTAATAAAATAAAACCTTGTTTTTAATTTATAATCAAATTGGCAGAAATTAGAAAAAAAATTATTTAAAATAATAATAACAACAACAATAATAAAAAAAATTTAAATTGTTTTGAATAAATAATTCATATATTTTAATGGATGGAATATTTTAGTTTTAAAGTTTGAAATAAAACAAAAAAAACTTTGAATTGAAAAGTTTTGATTTCGGCTAATGAGCAAAAAAGAAAAATTAAAAAACTTTTGCATGAAAACATTTCAAAACAACAAGAAACATTAAGATTTGCTAGTTAAACACTTAATTTAGATAAGAGAAAAAGTTTTCCACAATTATGTCAATATTGCCACAAAGACATGATGAAACAAAAAACAAAAATGACTTTGGTGGCATCAATCTTACTTTAAGAGCCTTAAATATGTAAATGCCACGATAGTATAATAGGTGGTGAGTCCGTGGTTCAAACCAGAGATCAGCAATGAATCGCTTTTTCGCTACTCATAAGTACTCATGAAATTTTGAATATAAGTGAGTCAACAGTATTGAAATCCAACTACTCTGATTCATTCGTACTCGCTACAAAATTGATTTATGAGTTGCAGGTTGCAAAGATTATGAGTACAACGTTGACATCAAACTCATAACATTCGAAATATATTGGATTCATACGCCTACTCATTCAAATTCATAACTTTAGAAAAATACTCATAATACTTATAAATGAATCGCGAGTGATTCGAATCATTCGTCAAAATTTACAGTCTTACAGTTGTTGTTGCATTTACAAAGAAAGACGGAAGACACATAAACAAAAAAGACAAAGACAGCAATCGGAGCAAACACACAAACCTTCTTGTGAGTATTGTAGTGTTCGTAAGCGAATCATACTTATTTTGTGATTCGTGTATGCGATGAGTCATGAAGAGTCGAAATCAATAACATCATGCGTATTTGTTAAGTATGAGTACCATGAGTATTTCAAACTTTGTATATGAGTGGTATGAGTATGACATTAAAATAAGTATGAATGCGTATAAGTATCAGAAATTACAAGTATGATTCGAATCTATTCATCGTTTTGAATACTCATTGCTGACCTCGGGTTCAAACCCCAGGCTCAGACATAGTGTGCAAAATGAAATTTGAAGAAAAATATTTCATTCGTCAAACTTTCTCTCAGCAGTCTTCCGGCGAAAACTCTGAGAGCAATAATAATAAAACTTCCATGAAAAACTTTCTCAGAAATCTATCATTCAGAGTCGACTTTAAACGCTAGGGATTTCACCTTTCATGTATAAAACGAACACTTACAATATGGTGGGTGTGAAAAGCTAGATCGTAATCCTCACTAAAGGCTTTTAATACACAATTAGGCATGTTAGGTATTAGGTACGTAGTTTAGAAAGTCGCCGTGGTCTAGTCGGTAATGTGTTGGCTTATTAGACGAAAAGCCAGGGTTTGAGCCCCCGGCTAGACATCCAAAACAAAATACAAAAAGTATTTCTTCGGCGACTTCCTCTCAGCAGATTTCTGGCAAAAACTCTGCGAGTAAATAAAAATTACCATGAAAAAGTTTTTCAAAAATCTGTCGTTCGGAGTCGACTTTAAACTGTAGGTCCCGCCACTCATGTATAAGAATTAGCACACACAACATAAGTGGTGTGAGAAACTAGGTCGTAATTCAGACTGAAGGGTTGTAATGACCAATTATGTATGTAAGTATGTAGGTATGTAGTTTATATTGCCTCCATCCCATTTGACTTGAGAAGAATCTGCGCACCTTTTCACTTTTTTTTAGGCCGAGTATACCCATTTAAACCCCTCATCCGGCATACCATATTTCAGAACTTCTAACACCTAACACCGAGACAACTAAGAATCATGAGTTTCGCAAACAACACATGACAACAGCTCTTTAGTTGACTAATTTTTGAGGGAGATGTACACAAACTCTTTAGGAAATTATATTCAGAGGAAGCATTGTCCAGGCTAAACGGTGTGGACTGTGTTTGTCTTTCATTTTTTGTTACTTTTGTTCAAACAGTGAGCAATAGAGGTCAGAATTGATCGTTCCGCCAGTTTTCTTCCAAACTCATTAAACACTCCAATCATAACCTTCATTGGAGACGTAATACAGGGTGGCTGATATATAATGCAACAAAGTAAAGCGTTATATTTAAAAAAAAAAAATTTTTAATTTCATTGTTCAAAAGCAAAAAATGTTGGAAATAACATCAAATTTTAGAATCAATTTAGATTTGGTACGAATTGGCCACCTTTGGTACGAATTATGGCCTTCAAACGGCCGACAAAGCCATCACAGGCTGCACGAAAGTGACTCTGCGGTATTTTGGCGCCGTCTTGAGATGATCGACACATTGGTATTTTTTTTAGTGAGAACCTTACTCTCCAAAATGCCCCAGGCGCAAAAGTCCAACGGATTGAGATCCGGAGATTTTGGTGGCCATTGTGCGGTAGAAATGAAGCGAAGAACCTCTTTTTAAGTCATTCTTGGTTGACGCGTGCTGAGTGCATTGGTGCTGAGTCCTGTTGGAACGTCCATGGTCTGCGGGCGAAATGTTTGTCTGCCCAGGGCTTCAATACTGTTTTTAAGACATTTTCCCGATAATATTCGGCATTTATTTTGAAACCCACGGTCGATGAATACGAGCGGGGAGCGACCATCGGCCGTTACGGCGGCCCACACCATTACCATCGGCGGCGCTTGAGTTCTGGTGGCCAATCGCAGGTGTAAATTTTCAGCTGACCTCTTTGGCAAGTAAACCCGATCATTTTGTTTGTTCACAAACTGCTCAATTTGGAATGGCTTCTCATCGGAGAAAACCAAATTCGTTAACTGGCCACTTTCGTGCAAGCGAAGTAACTCCTTGGCTCTTTCCAGTCTAACTTTTCTTTTGTCCATCGGTGAGCTCTTGTCCAAAAAGT
Source organism: Sarcophaga carnaria (assembly GCA_958299815.1). Lineage (NCBI taxonomy): Eukaryota > Metazoa > Arthropoda > Insecta > Diptera > Sarcophagidae > Sarcophaga > Sarcophaga carnaria. The sequence continues at coordinate 141,356,865 of OY283149.1, forward strand.
AACTTCAATGGCTTTAGTCCAAGCTCATTTTTCAATATGTGTTGCATCCGTTCTCGCAATATGTTCAGCTCACGAGCAATTTTTCTACCACTGCGGCGTGGATTTCGATCAAATCTGGCCTTCACTATTCGAATCATTTCTGGTGTTGTTACCGTTTTTTTTCGTCCACTTTTTGGACGCAATGCAACACTGCCAATATCACGGTAACGAGCAATTGTACAAGAAACAAAAGATTTATTCACATTTAAATGCTGAAGGGCTCTAACGATAGCCGCCTATGGTTTTCCAGCCAAATATAAAGCAATCGCACTATCACGCTTGAATTCCTCCATCACGAATAACTTTTTTTCTGAATGCAATAGATGAAAATGCTTTTGTAAGCAGCTTGTAAATAATAAAATGAACTGTCACTGGAATAAATCTGTTTACAAGAGCGCAATACATATCAGCCACCAACCTGTAGTGTAGTAGGCAGGGTACCAAATATTCACTCACTTATCACACACGCTCATGGAAACGAAAAATAATTTTGTTTTGTTATCTTCCACTTGTGAAGTTTGCTTTATTCATTCATGTATGATGCTGTTAGTAATGTTTTTTATTTTCATTCAAAATTGTGGGAATAAGAAAAACATTTTGTTCATGCACATGCACATTTTTGAGAAATAACATCAAAAAAATTGTGTAAAAAATCTCCCAAATGAAAGATCATAAAGTTTTATTTCGCACATTTTGCATTCGAAAATGAAATTAAAAATTTTTTTGGATAGTTCTGTTAATAAATAAATGTCAAATGTTGAGAGTGTTCGGGTTTTTGCATGCAAGAATAGAACAAAAATATATGCACAGACGGGTAAAACAAAAATTTTGTTCATTTTCCATGCAAACAGGCAGGCAAGTAAAATAGCCTGTGCTACAGAAACATCACATAAATTGTATAAAGAAATGAGTCACATGTGACCCATCCATCAACAAGCTGTTGTTCAAAGTCGATGTAAAGGGTGTTTTTCATAGAGGTATAGAACTTTAAGTTGGCATTACTTTTCAAGATGGCGACCGATTTAACAGCTGTCAAGTGATTTATTCTCAGTTTGGTTTGGCAATTCATCATGAATAGACTCACGCCTGAACAACGCTTGCAAATAATGCAATTTTATTTCGAAAATAATGGTTCTGTGCGGAAAACGTATCGCGCACTACGTCCATTTTATCGTCGACAAAATCGTCCATCAGAGCAGTTAATTCGATTAACCATGGAACGTTTTCGCACCACGTTTACTCTTATTGATAACTCGCATCCCCAGAGACGCTATACGGTGCATACAGAAGAAGCTATTGCTGCTGTAGAGCGTTTGTAGAGCATTGAGGAAGGCCCGAATGAGTCCATCCGCCATCGAGCACAGGAATTTGATCTGTGTCCATCCACTTTATGGAAGATTTTGCGGAAGGATCTTGGTTTGCGTGCTTACAAAATCCAACTCGTGCAAGATTTGAAGCCAAACGATCATCAAGTAAGGCGTAGATTCGTCGAATGGGCCCAAAACGAGATTACCGTTGTTCCCGATTTTCATAAGCGAATTTTGTTTAGCGATGAAGCGCACTTCTGGTTGAATGGCTACGTCAACATACAAAACTGCCGCATTTGGAGTGAAGGTAATTCTCAAGTGTATGTGGAAACACCGTTACATCCAGAAAAACTGACTGTTTGGTGCGCCTTATGGGCTGGTGGAATCATTGGTCCGTACTTTTTCAAAAACGATGGTGGCCAGAACGTTACAGTCAATGGTGATCGGTATAGAGCCATGATTACTAACGTTTTCATTCCTGAATTGAATAACCATGATGTCCAGGAGATGTGGTTTCAACAAGACGGCGCAACATGTCACACAGCTTGTGCCACAATAGATTTATTGAAAGACACGTTTGGTGACCGTCTAATTTCACGTTTTGGACCTGTGAATTGGCCTCCAAGATCTTGTTATTTAACACCGCTAGACTACTTTCTGTGGGGCTATGTAAAGTCATTGGTCTATGCGGTAAAGCCACAAACGCTTGACCATTTGGAAGACAACATTCGCCGTATTATTGCCGATATACGGCCACAAATGTTGGAAAAAGTCATCGAAAATTGGACGTCCAGATTGGACTACATCCGCGCCAGCCGTGGCGGTCATATGCCAGAAATCATATTTAAAATGTAATGCCACAAGATTATCTTTCGGATAAATAAAATTCATGTCAATCGAATAATCCATCGTTGTTTTATTGCAACTTAAAGTTCTATACCTCTATAAAAAAACACCCTTTACTTGCCAAATGGTATTCAGAGTTCCAAATTCGTTTAGAGGACAGCAGAGATTAAAATTAACTTCTTCACCATATTGTATCACATTCTAGTGAATAATTCCCATTCATTTCCATTCAACACTTTATTTTAAAGCCTTTTTAAAAGCCTAAAGGGACCTAAAGACACCTAAAAATATGCTTTAGTTTTTATTTTTCACAACAAGCCTAATTGACCTTTAAATTTAAAACCAACATTTTGGGGGGATATAACACTCTCATGCATAAAAACTACCATAATTCTGTTGGCCATTAAGGTTGTGTTGTTGGCCAAAACCACTATTTTTTACTCGCTTCAACTCAACCAAAATTTCACTGCACATAAAACCATAAAACTACAGCAATGATGCTGGTATTTTTAAATCAAAAAGTTAAAAACAAAATGTAGAGAGAGAATGCCTCTCTTATTTAATGGACCTCAGCAGCAGCAGCAGTTTTTAAAGCATTTTTTTTTTACATATTTTTGAAATGCATTAAAATATTTAATGTTGCAACATTGCTGCTGCATAGCTATTGCAACAAATTCCTGTTTTATAAACAATTACAATAAAATAATGTGTTGCACATGCAACAGTTTTATGGCAAAAAAAAGAAAGAAACATAACCAAGAGGTATTGGGAGCAAGACTCTGTTGTAAGGACATTAAAACTGAAAAAAAAACAACGAAAACAACAACAATAATAAAAAGAGAAAACAATTTTATGTGTGTGAAGATAAAGTCGAATCCAAGACGCAATCCATAAATTTTAGCAGCGCCACATTTGGCATTAACAGAGCAAAATTTCCTCTTAATAGAACAAAATTTGCCCTTAACAGAGCGCTGTTAGCTATTTAACAGTATCCAACTGAACAAGCCCACTTGCTTAGGCGCTAATTTTGGGAAATACTCTAGGCCTGTGAGTACCATACTATATAACAAGGGAAGGTTGATCCAAGGCCTCTTAATATAATCAGCACATAATAAGTCACATATAAAGTGATATGCTATTGAGAAAATTGGCTTTGAAAATATCAATTTTTTGCTTGAAAATTCTCTAGAAGATCAGTGTGGCCATTTTGGAACATGTAAGAAGAAATAGTACACCACACCAGACTATATGCAAATGGTAGTTTAGAGGGTACTCTTTTGAACCGTGGTACTGGGATAGCTGAAATAGTTTTGAGAGCTGAGAAAATTTCTCTCCAATATTCCCAGCAACCATCCTTTACATTCTCCGGCTGCCGGACTACTGCAGGGTGTTCCAGGCGGAGGTAATGGCCATCTGCCGGGCCGCACAGTGGATCCTCGCCTATGGTGTTCCTGTCCCTCTCACCCGTATCTCGATCTACTCCGATAGCCAGGCTGCGATAAAGTCTCTGTCGAACGTTGCGGATAATTCCAGGATCGTCAGAGAATGTCGCCGCTGTCTCAATCTCCTTTCTGGGAGCCTCGGCGTCACACTTGTCTGGGTTCCCGGACAATGCGATATTCTGGGAAACTGCAGGGCCGACGAGCTGGCCAGGGCTGGCGCACTAATACCGGAATCTTCCTCAATCAACTTGGGAATGTCACTTACCTCGTTCAAACTGGCTATTGCGCGGAAATTCTCCCGTGATGCCAACCGGTCCTGGATCAATGAGGAGTCCTGCTCCATCGCTAGGCTCACTTGGCCCACAATGGATAGGAGGCGTACCAACCAGCGACTTCGACTTGGCCGTAATATCATCTCGATCTGAGTGGCCATGCTTACAGGCCACTGTGTTATGGGTAGACAAGCGGAGAGAATGCGACTCCCATTTAACGACTTCTGCCGTGGATGCAGATCCGCCGAGGAGGAAGAGGAGACTGTCATCCACTTCTCTGCCAATACCCATCCCTTGCGGGGTGCAGATATAGGTTATTTGGCTCTCCGACCCTTATCAGCTTGACGGAGCTATCGTCCATTGATATCAAGGACATAGCCTCGTTTATCAAACTTTCTGGCTGGTTTTCCAGCGTGGGGTAGTTGTGCTTTTTGGAAAATGTACAGCCCTTGCGCTGACCAACTTCCCCCTTCTTGGATCGGAAGAACTTGGGCAGTGCAGAGGCTGCGTTCACCTGTGGCATCACAACGGGCCGCTATGCGTGCTCAAATGAGCTTTTTGGTAAATTAAATCTACCACGCTAACCTAACCTAACCTATCCTTTACATTTTACTACTTTTGTTCACAAATCATAATGATCATAATGAGAATTATATTGTATATCAATAGTATACAATAATTACCACTGTTAAACAGTTAACAGTGCTCTGTTAATAGCAAAGTTTACCCTGTTAGAGGCAAGAAGTGGCGCTGCTAAAAGTGTGGGTTTGCGTCTTTGATTTTTAAATTCGAATTTATCTTTACAAACATAACAATTTTTCTTTTAGTTTTAAAGCTTTGAAAAGAGAAAAAATATTTTTCTCGTTGCTGTTGCTTTATTTATTTCATTCATCCGAAACTGGGGACATAAAAACATTTCATGGATGGATTTTCTTTGTTATTTATGTTGTGCTCCTCTTAAATTGAGTTGTTTTTTATGGCTGGACGGACGTGCGTGCAATGCTACATAGTTTTTGGAAAATTAGCAAGATTTTCTCATGTTTTTTTCGGTAGAATTTATCATCCACCACTCACTTCATGTTGATTTTTTGAATAAAATTTTCGCTTAAATAATACGATTCAAGTTTTTTTTATTTGTGATTCGTGACATCTGTATGACGATGATGATGATAATGATCATGACATTATTTATTTATTCAGACATTTTATTATCATACGTTTATTTGTATTTGTGTGTATGCCTATACAGTAGTGGCCTTAAAATTAGAAACGACTTCGCAACATGTATGTATGTTTGTTAATTTGTTTAACAATTTTCACTGTGTACCTGGCATCAAAGGCTTTGTTTGGAGGACGTCTTACATACGTTTTTCCATCAGATTGGAACAAATTAAACTTAGATTCGTCACTCCAGAGAACTCTGTTTCAAAAACATCGTTTCTAATTATAAGGCCACCACTGTATGTATGTGCTTCAGTTTCTATTTTAAATTAGAAAAATTTCTCTCTTTCTCTCTCTCTTCAATTTTTGAATTAGTGTGCTGTATGCCAATGAGTGTGTATGTCTGTCATACAAATATTAACTAAATTTGTGGCACGTGGTTCTGTTGCTCCCATCATTATCAGCATCATTGTGTTCATTTTCCCATCAAATAAACAGCGACTCTAAGTCAATAAAATTTTCAAAAACAAAATGAAAAAATGATCTCAAAAGAGAAGTAAACAACAACTAAAACAACAACAACAACAGTCTCGAAACAAATAATAAAACCGGCCAGCAGGAAGGAAGGCCAACAAAAAAATCTCCATATAAATTTGGAGGGAGGAAAACGAAAATGACAAGAAAAGAAAATAAAATTGTATTACCAAGGTAGGTAAGTAGGTTGGAGTGGTGAACGCAGTCCCTGTACTGACCAAGTTCTACCAAACTAGGGAAGAAGAAGAAGATTAAGAGCTTGACTACGCTAGAAAACTAGACCGAAAGTTTGATAAACGAAACTATATCCTTGACATCAATGGATAATAGCTCCGTCAAACTGACAAGAAGCGGAGAGCCAAATAACATATATGTGCACCTCACAAGAGATGGATATTGACAAAGAAAATGGGCAACAGTCTCATCTTCCTCAGCGGAACTGCACCCACGGTAGAAATCGTTAGATGGGCGCTGCATCCTGTCCGCGTGTCTTCCCATAACGCAATGTAACACCTGTAATCATGGCCAATGCGATCGAGTAACTGATTTTTCGCACAACAACGAACACAATAAGGAATATATTCTCAAGCTTTTTTGCACAGCAAAATTCTAATGTCTGAAATTATTTTTCTTTGGAATGTTTATTGTGGAAGTCGCCGTAGTCTAGTAGGTAGTTTGTTGGCTTATTAGACGTAAAGCCAGAGTTCGAGCCCCAGGCCAGACATCAAAACAAAAATATGAAAAAATATTTCTTCGGCGACTTCCTCTCAGCAGATTTCTGGCAAAAACTCTGAAATTAAAAAAATTTCCATGAAAAGTTTCTGCAAAAATCTGTCGTTCGGAGTCCACTTTAAACTGTAGGTCCCATCACTCATGTATAAAATTAACACACACAACATAAGTGGTGTGAGAAACTACGTCGCAATCCAGACTGAAGGGTTGTAATGACCAATTATGTATGTATGCTGGTACAGGGTCCACTGCTGATGTTCAGTTTTCCTTTCTTTCTAGTGTGGAAAAAATGTTACAACTCTTCAGTGAGGATTACAACGTAGTTTCTCACGTCACACATGTTGTGTGTTAATCTAAGAGTGGCGGAATCTACAGTTTAATGTCGACTTCGAACAACAGATTTCTTGAGAAACTTTTCATGGTAATTTGATTTTACTGTCAGAGTTTTTGTCAGAATACTGCTGAGATGTCTCAACTGGGGTTTGAACCACGGTTTTGCGTCTTATAAGACAACACACTACTGACTAGGTACCTACGATGATGTCAGTGTCAGCTGGTGTCTGTAGTAATAAAAACGTGCAACTGCTTAAGATTGTGGTCATAGATCTATGAGACGTAAGTCGATAGGTTTAGTAGGTGAATGAAAAAAAAATTTTGTATCCTGAGGACATTGTTGGCAAGTAGGTATTGAGATTCTGAGGTTTGCAAAATTATTCTCTCGCAATAAGACATGAGAATAGAGCATCAATCGGTTCTGTGTTGAGCCATGCAGTGTCATATTTGTATGTAGCCATCCAGGACCCTATGGATATGGATTCTTTCATTACATCTTTACTGCCTGCTGATGTAGGCTTTTATGAACACCAGGGATGGATGTCTATGCAGTGAATGGAATTATGTTTCTGATATCGTTGAGAACCAAGAACTGTCATGCTTGATATTTTGAAAAGATTAAGCTTAATACCGCAGATTACATGGCACTAGTAATTGCTTAATCTGTCGTATGTGACATTGGGTGATGATCGTCTGGCCCCAGTAAGTAAAGGTCCTGAGTGCATTATTCTGTACGGTATAGAGTCCATAACAAGGCTGTGTAAAGTAAAACCAAAGAATATGGATATAAAGAATACGCACAATGTAGAAGTAAAATTTCTTATGGCGAGTTGTAACATTACGACCCGCTCTCACCAAAATATTTTTGAAAATCATTTCTTGATGAGGGGGGAGGCAGACAGATGGAAAATGAACACAAACAAAGAGCGTAACAATGTGTTGCTCTCATCGTACGTATGTACATGTGTATGTATTCTTGTGTTTTTTGATGTAGTTGTCGATCAGACTGCGACAAAAATACATGTGCTGCGGATGCTTTATCATTTTATATCAGAATAACACTCGAAGAATATTTTGTGTTAAAAATGTTCTATGTCATTAGCTGGGCGTATTTTATTTTCTTATTTGGTCCCATAGTGTATTTTTTTAAATGCTTTGGAATGCTCGTTTTTTTTTTCTTTTAATAAAAAATGGTTTTTTTATTCTTTTTATTTTTATTTATCTAAAAAACATGGCCTAATTTTTAAGCCAAAGATGGATGGCTTTATGTTCTTTTAATAATAAAATCGATTTTTTATTTTATTTTTATTTATCTAAAATTATTAAGCCAAAGATAGACAGCTTTACATATGTATGTTGATGAAATGAAAATAAAAATAGAGTATATTACTAACACTTTTATATGGCTGTAAATAAATAAATTCTCTCAACTTATTTTCTCTCTCTCACTCACTAATCCATAACCATAGGCATGTGTTAACCTAGAGGAAAATTGTTAGTAATATTTTCAAGTCTACTAATTAACCCAATAATATGAATACGGGAGCGGAAAATATAGAAAAATTGTACTGCACTAAATCCCTAAAGACACCGTATTTAACTTGGCAAGTATTCTTCCAAAAATCGAAATCATTTCTCATTGAATATTAGTGAATACTACTGTGATATTTCTTTGGGTGTGTCATTGAAGTCTGAAAAAAGCGACATGAACCTTCTTCTTTAAAAACTGACAAGATTTTTACGCTCTTTTTAACGAACATTCTTGATGTTCGTGTCCTATGTGTGTAAAAAGCCGAAGATGTTCTTCCCCTGAGGGACATTGGTGCCGACACCAGAAAAATAAATAAAAAAGTGGTCAAACAACAAAAACGCACGATGAGAACAACGCATTGTTACGCTCTTGGTTTCTGTATCCTTCCCTTCTATCTTTCCCCCCGCGTCATGAAATATTTTTGAAAAATATTCCAAAATATGTTAAAATGCACATTCTTTATATTTTATTTTCTTTGGTAAAACTTTAAAGGCAAGTGTTTGAAAATATTGTTTCAGTTGAGACCATCCTCATATCCATCTATTTCATTAACAATCAATGGATTTTTGTTTGCCAAAACCAAGCACTCTTTGCATTCTTTTAAATTCGTTGTGTTTTTTTGCTCCTCTGTACGAGTATTCCAGGTCATTGTGATTTCTTTAATTTTGTTTTGTTTTGTTTTTTATTTGCATTTTTATTTTATTATTTCCTGCTGTTAATAAATAGGGACACTTTATTTTATTAAAAAAATTCCTTTTTAAATAATATCCTGTGCGCCGTAAATGTAACATTTATATTCATTTCCTGTCTTCCTCACTCCAAATTAAAAAAAAAATATTTCAGAAAAAAAATTTAATTTTGTTTCCTGTTTTTGGTGGCCATTTTAATATTCTCTTAATTTGCTCGCCGTTATTTCCGTTACTTTTGTAAATTTATTTCCTTTTTTTATTGTATGAAAAACTTGTTTCTTATTTTAATTTAAAATATTTTATTAAAAAAAACGAGGGGGAAGGGGAAAAAACGCATTTTTTTTATTAGTTATAACATCCACTGTGATTTTCAACAGGGTTTTTTACGAATGGATGCCTTTTTTCAAATTTAGAAGTCGCCGTAGTCTAGTGGGTAGCTTGTTGGCTTATTAGACGTAAAGCCAGGTTGCGAATCCCAGGCCAGACATCAAGACAAAGTACAAAAAGTATTTCTTCGGCGACTTCCTCTCAGCAGATTTCTGGCAAAAACTCTGAGAGTAAATAAAAATTGTCATGAAAAAGTTTCTCCAAAATCTGTCGTTCGGAGCCGACTTTAAACTGTAGGTCCCACTACTCACACACACAACATAAGTGGTGTGAGAAACTAGGACGTTGTACTTGTCTTAATTGACAAGTACACGTCATCTAACCTAACCTAACCTAACCTAAGAGCAACATTTGTTGTAAAGTCTACTAAACTGACCAGGTTTTCTTATCCTTAGGGGTGTTACTTACAGGGGGACATAGTTTTGTTTAAATAACTGGGCTGTATATTCAGGCACCCGTGCAAGACTTCTGCAGGGAAACAAGAAAGTATTTAAAATTGACGGGGTTAATGCATAATTAATTTGCCATTAAGCAGACCTACTGTTTTCTCAGAAGTTGGTTAAGTGGGCCAACAATGCAGTTTAAAATGTCTTAGTTGAAGACGTTGCAAGCCACCAATACGATGCAGTTGTTTGCAGTAGAAAAGACCTGCACCTATGTATACAAGGTGGTTTGGAGTTTTTACTTGCATATGATAGCAACTAATCTAAGTCTGATTTGTCCCAGTATTTGTGTTTTAAACTGGTTGCTTTAACAGAAAAAAATGGCATTTTGCTCTTGGTTAACAAGGTTTTCTTTTTAAATGAATTCTCGCGCAGAAAACAAAGGAGATGTTGTTGCACAAACTTTTTAAAACAATTTTGCTGTCGTGTCGCTGTTTTTCTTCATATTCCCAATCGTACATCATTTAAACGAGCTTTGCGTTAATATTTTTTTGCATTTTTCTACTGCACCCGTTGATTTGGTACATTTTAACCACCACCGCCCTACAAATTTGGAGGCCCCAGTGTGTTTAACCAAGAAACACAACATTTAAGCCAGTAAATGGACGGAGAAATAAAAAAACGCATAACAAATATTGGGGAATGTGTGCATCCGTGTGTGGATCCAAGATAAAATTCTTCCCAATACTCAAATTATTCCGAAATGTTATGAAATGCTACGTACACAAAAATTTTTTTTGCCTTTTTTTTTCATTTCGGCAATAATTTCATAAAAAAAAGAAATTTTTCTCTTTAAAAATTTCTTGTTCTTCTCTTGGATATTTTTGGATAAAAATCGAATGAATATTCTTCACATGAATATTTTTCTCTTGAAATTAAATTTTATTTTATCTGGGGGCTAGGATTTCTTTATGATGCTGTTGCACTACACACAGCACTCGTATGAGTCGTATGAGTGATATTTAATTAAGAAATGCAGGCAACAAAAATATTTCTCATACGCATCGTTGGCCGGCAGAGAACAATTGAATATTTTGGGTAAAAAATATTGCATCGGTGTTCGGTGTTCTCTTGCCTATTAAAACAAGTATTTTATGAAAGATTTTCATTCTTTTTTTTTTCTTTTGTACTGGGCATGTGGAATAAAATTTTTCTTGGAAAAAATTATTTTTGTAGTGAAGAATTTTAAGAAAAAAATTTTAAAATTAATTAATATTGTGGCACATGAAAAGCAAAAAGTTATTGGCGAGAAGATGCTGCTGAGGCCCATAAATCAATCGTGTAACACTGAATCCATGGTAATGAATTACTAAATCGACTGCTCATCGTCCCAGCTGAATCTGTGGATACTAGTTTTGATGCCAAAAGCTCACATGAGCACGCATAGCGGCTCGTTGTGACACCACAGGTGAACTCAGTCCCTGTACTGAGCAAGTTGGTCAGCGGCAGGGTTGCACATTACAAGCACGGCACTACCCTATGCCGTAAAACCAGCCCGAAAGTTTGATAAACGAAACTATATCCTTGACAACAAATAAAACAACAACAACAGTCTCGAAACAAATAAAACTGGCCAGCAGGAAGGAAGTCCAACAAAAAATCTCCATCTAATTTTGGAGGGAGAAAAACGAAAATGACAAGAAAAAATAACTTTTATTGCCAGGGTAGGTAGGTAAGTAGGTTGGAGTGGTGAACGCAGTCCCTGTACTGACCAAGTTCCATCAAACTAGGGAAGAAGAAGAAGTTGGTCAGCGCAAGGGCTGAACATTAAGAGCACGACTACCCTACGTTGGAAATCTATATATATATCCTTGACATCCATGGATGATAGCTCCGTCTATCTAATAAGAATTGGAGAGCCCAATAACCTATATGCTGCACCTTGCAAGAGATGGGCATTGACAAGGAAAGTGGATAACAGTCTCATCTTCCTCTGCGGATCTGCACCCACGGCAGAAGAGGTTAGATGGGAGTTGTATTCTTTCCGCGTGTCTTCCCATAACACAACGACCTGTAAGCATGGTCACTGCCATCGAGATAACGCACAACCACGAGCACAATAACGAATTCTCAAGCTTTTTCTGTTCATTTTGCACAGCAAAATTCTGATGCCTAAAATTATTTTTCTTTCTTTCACCGCGGTGTTCTGTTCTCTTGCCTAATACGTATGTATTTGTGTTTCAAACTGGTTGCAGTTGTCGTTCTGTTCAGCTAGCTGTTAACCTCCATTCCTATGCCGATATTCGTTGCTACTCTACAGCCATAATCAAAATAAACAATCTACGTGATCTACAGGATCTGTTTAAGAGTGGATTTTATGTGGTTTTCGATTTAGCACTTGGCTAAATAAATAAATTCTATCTGCTGCAAGACCCTGTATTGCAACAAAAAAAGAATAAAGTCGACCTTCTTGAAAGTGTGGAAATCTTCTTTTATTTTTATGCTGCTATTTTCTATCTCTTATTAAGAATTGTTTCTCTCTCTCTCTTTCTCTGTCTCTCTCTGCATATTTTAATATTTATTTCATTGTTTGTTTATTTTTCTGTTTGTGAAAGAAAGAAAGAAAAACGAAATTCTTTTGAATTCTTTTTATGGAAATTGTTTTTATCGGCGTTTATTTGAGCATTCCTTTGTTGTCTATTTGTGTCTCTGTGTCTGTGTGTTTTGTTTTTTTCAATATTATTGTGTCTTGTGGTGTTTCTTTAGTAAACTTTCCGGTGAAACATTATTTTTCATCATAATATCTGAACAATGAAATCCAAGTGAAATGAAAAAAATACAAGGCGATGTTATTATTTTTGTTAAATGGAAGCCGCCGTCTGGCATTTGATGTTTTTATGTGTGCAACTATCGACGTGTAATTACAGTTTAAAACATAGGTTAGGTTAGGTTAGGTTAGAGGGCGTGTACTTGTCAATTAAGACAAGTACAGTACCAGTACAGTACAGTCGAATTGACCCATTGTACAACGTCCTAGTTTCTCACACCACTTATGTTGTGTATGTTAATTTTATACATGAGTGGCGTGACCTACAGTTTAACGGCGACTCCGAACGACAGATTTTTGTGAAACTTTTTCATGGCAAAAAAACATTTATGATGAGAGATTTATTGATACCCGACATGGGTGGTGGTGTGAGAAGCTAGGTTGTAATCCTGACTATAGCGGTTGTAATAACGATCTCAGCAGATTTCTGGCAAAAACTCTGAGAGTAAATCAAATTGCCATGAAAAGTTTCTCAAAAATCTGTCATTCGAAGTCGACTTTAAACTGTCGGTCCCCAGCACTCATGTATAAAATTAACACACACAACATAAGTGATGTGAGAAACTAGGTCGTAATCCTGACTGAAGAGTTGTAATGACCAATTATGTACGTATGTAGTTAGACCGCCATAAGATCTCTGTCGTGCATTGTGAATAACTCCAGGATCGTTAGGGAATGTCGCCACTGTCTCGATCTTCTTTCTGGGCGCTTCAGTGTCTCACTTGTCTGGGTCCCTGGGCACAGTAGCATTACGGCGAGCTCGCCAGGGCTGCTGCACTCCTTCTGGAATTCTCTTCAGTCGCTCAAGTTGGTCATTGCGCGTTAATTCTTTCGGAACGCCAACCTATTGGGGGTCAATGAGGAGTCCTGCTCTACCGCTAGACTCACTTGGCCCTTGATGGGTGTGTAGAAGGCTTACCAACCAGTTACTCGGACTTGGTCGTAACATCATCTCAATTACTGTGGCCATGCTTACAGGTGTTACATTGTGTTATGGGAAGAAACGAGGAAAGGATGCATCTCCCATTTAACGACATCTGCCGCGGGTGCAGATCCGGAGAGGAAGAGGAGACTGTTATCCACTTTCCTTGTCAATGCCCATCTCTTGCAAGGTACAGCATATAGGTTATTGGGCTCTCCAATCCTTATTAGATAGACGGAGCTATCATCCATGGATGTCAAGGATATAGTTTCGTTTATCAAACTTTCGGTCTAGCTTTCCAGCGTAGGGTAGTCGTGTTCTTAATGTGCAGCCCTTCTTCTTCCCTAGTTTCGTAGAACTTGCTCAGTAAAGGGACTGTGTTCACCAGTCCAACCTACTTACCTACCTACCTTGGCAATAAAATTTATTTTTTCTTGTAATTTTCGTTTTTCTCCCTCCAAAATTAGATGGAGATTTTTTATTGGCCTTCCTTCCTGCTGGCCAGTTTTATTATTTGTTTCGAGACTGTTGTTGTTGTTGTTTTATTTGTTGTCAAGGATTTAGTTTCGTTTATCAAACTTTCGGGCTGGTTTTACAGCATAGGGTAGTCGTGCTTGGTAATGTGCAGCCCTGCCGCTGACTAACTTGCTCAGTACAGGGACTGCATTCACATGTGGCGTCACAACCGGCCGCTATGCGTGCTCCAGGGGGCTTTTGATATCAAAGCTACCAATCCAACCTATGCAAAACTAGTACCCACAGATTCAGCTGGGACGACAAGCAGTCGATTCAGTATTTCATTACAATGGATTCAGTGTTACACGATCGATTTATGGGCTTCAGCAGCATCTTCTCGCCAATAACTTTTTGCTTTTCATGTGCCACATGCCCAGTACAAAACAAAAAAAAAAGGAAAATCTTTCATAAAATACTTGTTTTATTAGGCAAGAGAACAGAACACCGATGCAATATTTTTTACCCAAAATATTCAATTATTCTCTGCCGGCCAACGATGCGTATGAGAAATATTTTTGTTGCCTGCATTTCTTAATTAAATATCACTCATACGACTCATACGAGTGCTGTGTGTAGTGTAACAGCATCATAAACAAATCCTAGCCCCCCAGATAAAATAAAATTTAATTTCAAGAGAAAAATATTCATGTGAAGAATATTCATTCGATTTTTATCCAAAACATTCAAGAGAAGAACAAGAAATTACTGCCGAAATGAAAAAAAAGGAAAAAAAATTTTTTGAGTACGTAACATTTCATTACATTTCGGAATAATTTGTGTATTGGGAAGAATTTTATCTTGGATCCACACACGGATGCACACATTTCCCAATATTTATTACATTTTTTTTTATTTCTCCGTCCATTTACTGGCTTAAAGTTTGTGTTTCTTGGTTAAAAACATTGGGGGAGGCCGGCATTTTTAACCAAATTTGTAGGGCGAGAGTGGGGTGTACCAAATCAACGGCTGCAGTAAAAATTTAAAAAAAAAATGTTAACGCAACGCTTGGTTAAATGATGTATCATTGGGAACATGAAGAAAAAACAGCGCCACGACAGCAAAATTGTTTTAAAAAGTTTGTGCAACAACATCTTCTCCCCCTTTTTTTCTGCGCGAGAATTCATTTAAAAAGGAAAACGTTGTTAACCAAGAGTAAAATGCCAATTTTTTTCTGTTAAAGCACGCGAAGTGAAAGTAAAAAAGGAAAAAAGCCAGCGCAGCAGTAAAATTAATAATAATTCCTTGCCACTTTTCACCTTCAAATGGTACCCAGGTGTTGTTATAAGCAAAAAAAAAGCAAAGCAAAAAAGCGAACATGGAGGGCAAAGTTGTGCAAGAAATGTCCAGTATTTTTTCAATGTATTATTTCAACTTAAAGACAGCAGCGAGAATTCCAGCAGAATCTATCAATAATACATGTACCCTCTGGCTGCCAACAATATTTGAGCTTCCCTGTAAAACGCATGAATAATTTTCAATCAGAGATTGCTAGCTACGTAGTACCAGCTCTGGCCTGAAATTTATAATCCTTAGGACTCAAATATTTTTCAGTAAGTTTGCTAGGCAACCACGTAAATGACGATTTAACTTGATTTTTCATTTACGAACTTAATTGCTAAACAAGAAAAAAAATTTTCAATTAAAAATAAATGCAAGTCTGTATGGAACTGAAGCACAGAAAGACACAAGAAAGTTGGAGGGCACCATCAATACGGATAGTTTCGCCGGTCATCAAGGCATTCTTATAGATGGCCTGCACCAAATGTGCATATTCAGATGGTTCACCCAAACGTTAGGGAATGGAATCGAGTTGGCCAGGAAGGTACGGACCTTTTCAGGCAGGGCAGCCTACATGGGAGTATTGAAGATACCGGGAGCAATGGTGCAAACACGGATACCTTGGGTACTAAGATCACAAGCAATTGGCAAGGTCATACCAACGACGCCAGTTTTGGAAGAAGCATAAGCAGCTTGACCAATTTGACCATCGTATGCGGCTATGGAAGCAGTGTTGACAATAACACCACATTTGCCGTCTTGATTTGGTTCATTGGCACTCATAAGTCCAGCCGAGAGACGAATAACATTAAATATACCCACAGTGTTAACCGTGATAACACGAGTAAAGTCTTCCAACTTATGTGCAGCATTCTTGTTGAAGTTGTAGGTACGGATGGCGGTAGCAGTACCAGCACAATTGACAGCTAAATCCAAGCGGCCAAATTTATCCTTGGCAGTTTCAATAGCATTGGTGACATCCTTCACGTGAGGTGACATCGACTGGTACAAAAACAACATTGTCGCCCAATTCCTTGGCTACTTCACGACCCTTGGAGGTACCCAAATCAGCCAAAACAACACGGACGCTCCTTGTTTGGCAAAACGTTCAACGGTGACACGTCCTAAACCAGAAGCTCCACCAGTAACGAGGGATACGGCGTTCTTAATCATTTTGTATGGATGGATTTAAAGTAAAGGGTGTTTTTTATAGAGGTATAGTACTTTAAGTTGGCATTACTTTTCAAGATGGCGACCGATTTAACAGCTGTCAAGTGATTTATTCGCAGTTTGGTTCGGCAATTCATCATGAATAGACTCACGCCTGAACAACGCTTGCAAATTGTGCAATTTTATTTCGAAAATAATGATTCTGTGCGGAAAACGTATCGCGCACTACGTCCATTTTATCGTCGACAAAATCGTCCATCAGAGCAGTTAATTCGATTAACCGTGGAACGTTTTCGCACCACGTTTACTCTTATTGATAACTCGCATCCCCAGAGACGCTGCACGGTGCGTACAGAAGAAGCTATTGAGGAAGACCCGAATGAGTCCATCCGCCATCGAGCACAGGAATTGGATCTGTGTCCATCCACTTTATGGAAGATTTTGCGGAAGGATCTTGGTTTGCGTGGTTACAAAATCCAACTCGTGCAAGAATTGAAGCCAAACGATCATCAAGTAAGGCGTAGATTCGTCGAATGGGCCCAAAACGAGATTACCGTTGTTCCCGATTTTCATAAGCGAATTTTGTTTAGCGATGAAGCGCAATTCTGGTTGAATGGCTACGTCAACAAACAAAACTGCCGCATTTGGAGTGAAGGTAATCCTCAAGTGTATGTGGAAACATCGTTACATCCAGAAACGATGGTGGCCAGAACGTTACAGTCAATGGTGATCGGTATAGAGCCATGATTACTAACTTTTTCATTCCTGAATTGAATAACCATGATGTCCAGGAGATGTGGTTTCAACAAGACGGCGCAACATGTCACACAGCTCGTGCCACAATAGATTTATTGAAAGACACGTTTGGTGACCGCCTAATTTCACGTTTTGGACCTGTGAATTGGCCTCCAAGATCTTGTGATTTAACACCGCTAAACTACTTTCTGTGGGGCTATGTAAAGTCATTGGTCTATGCGGTAAAGCCACAAACGCTTGACCATTTGGAAGACAACATTCGCCGTATTATTGCCGATATACGGCCACAAATGTTGGAAAAAGTCATCGAAAATTGGACGTCCAGATTGGACTACATCCGCGCCAGCCGTGGCGGTCATATGTATGCCAGAAATCATATTTAAAATGTAATGCCACGATTGATTATCTTTCGGATAAATAAAATTCATGTCAATCGAATAATCCATCGTTGTTTTATTGCAACTTAAAGTTCTATACCTCTATAAGAAACACTCTTTAGAAAAGAATTTGGCAACAGAACTAAATCTCAAATAAAAATAAAAGAAGTTGTAATTCGCAAAGAAGAAAAACATCGATTTATAATTCCAGAAAGAAGCATTTTGTTACATGTCAGGTGCTGGGTAAGGAATTGTCCTTAGTCATGTGATAGTGTGTTGACCTATTAGATGTTAGGCCAAGGTTCAAACCCCAGCTCAGGCATCTCGAACAAAACGAAACATACATACATTCTAGATTTACTTACTAGGCTTTTTGGAAACCCGGTGTTAAACTCATAATTTATGTTCGAACATTTTCTTTTTTTATTGCAATACTCTAGTAATGTAAGAGAAACAGTGTAACATTCAAATGACAACATAAAGCCAGAACGACAAAGTTTAAGAAAATCAAATTTACACTCTCACCCACTCACACAGTCACAATGTCGGTTGACTGGCAATTTTTTGTTAAAATTCAAAAGAAGAAGAAAAAAACAGAAGAATAAAAATTAAAAAGAATACATAAATGCATACGTTGAAAAGGAAAGCTTTTAAATAATTTTTAACAGCTCTTTACGAATATGACATACAATAAAATAAAAAAAAAATAAAACAAAATAAAATTGAAAAGAAAATGAAAAACTTTTTGCAATAAATTTCACCTGAACACCACAAGCAAGCAAGCAACCAACCAGACAACTAACCGAGCAGCAGCAGCAGCAGCAAGCAAGGCAGCATTCATCGAATGCCTGCTAACCTATCTTCCCAGATGTCTGTTTAAATGTGGCACACAATAAGAAAAATGAAATGAAATTTTCTCTCTTAAAGCAATATACATACGCGCACATAAATACAAGTGCATATACATACATACAACATATACGAGTATATGTATGGATTTATGCACAGAAATATGTTTTTATAAGTGCTTGTAATAAAACAACAACCGAGAGAGAATGCATTCTCAACAACAACAACAGCAGCAGCAGCAATGACAATCGTTTGTACTCGTATGTAAAGAGCGAAACATGTAAGAGGCAGTTGTTGTTGAAGCCACTGAATGGCAACATTGTTGTTGCAATTGTTTTCTTTTTCTATTTCGGTTTCTGTTTTCGTTAGTGATGGCATTTATCTGATCTGTTTGCCATTTTAGTGGTGGTGGTGTTGGTAGTGTGGTGGTGATGGTCGTATAACTTTGATAAATTTCCACCCACACATACACAAGCCCATGCACATGCACATGCACTTGCAATCATTCATACCAGCAACTACAACAGCAAATTGCACAATTTTCTTCTTCTTCTTCTTCTCCGAACATACTCGTATTCATGTTGCATGTGCATGTTTGATAATTTTGTTGTCTCAAATGACATATTGAAAGATAAATTGACAATTGGAAACGAAACGAAACGAAAGGAAACTAAGTAAAGGACGTACATACGTACGTACATATGTATTCCTTAAACAATTTAAAAAAAATTCTCTCTTTCCACTTGACAATTACTTCTGCTTCTGCTTTTTACCAAAGAGAGAGAGAGAAAAATTTTAAATGAATCGTTGCATATGACCTTCGGGTGTTATTGTTAAAGAGTTCTCTCTTCCTCTTTAACAATTACTTGGGTTTTAAGTTACTCCGAGTAATTCTTCAATAATTTTCCATGAGAAAGGCTTGTTGTTGAGCACACTTCTGTAGAAAAAACTAAAGTCGACTTTACAAGGAATTGGAAATTTCATTACGATGACATAAATAGTTTCATAAATGTGATGGGTTGGGGGGGGGGGGGGTAATTTTTCAAAGAGTAAAAAAGAAGGAAAAATATTTTCTTTTTTAGAAGATGAAATTAATGAATGCTTACAGGTTGAAAGCTAATAGATTGACTGACTGGCATTTAACCAGAAGAAAAGGAACGGAACAAACTAAACAAAATCTGAGTTCTTTTATTAGCTGTCCAAAGGAATTTTATGTTACAAAACTTGTACCGGGTGGTGTAACAAGTATTCTATATTATCGGGACAATACATACATACATAATTGGTCATTACACCTCTTCAGTCAGGATTACGACCTAGTTTCTCACACCACTTACGTTGTGTGCGTTAATTTTATACATGAGTTGAAAGTCGGCTCCGAACGATAAATTTTTGAGAAACTTTTCATGGTAATTTTATTTTACTCTCAGAATTTTTGCCAGAAATCTGCTGAGAGGAAGTCGCCGAAGAAATATTTTTTCATATTTCGTTTTGATGTCTGACCTGGGGTTTGAATCGTGGTTTTACGTCTAATAAGCCAACATATTACCTACTAGACAACGGCGACTCCTCGACCTCGGTACAGTACTCCAATCAAATATTTTGAATCAAAGTTGAGAACAATTCCTCAACTCGTCTACGTTTGTGGAAGGAAGATGGTATGACTTACTCAACGATAAGCAAATTAGACTTCGCAACGATACTGACAGCCATTAGAGAATGCCAAGAAGAGTTTATAGAATACCAGGAAAAGACCAAAGCCTGTCTAAGGAAATTTTAGAATTACAATGGAAAAATTAGCACAGTCCATAAAGGAAAATCCCAGAAAACGAATAAACCTTAGAAGGAAAAATTCGATAGACAGGTAGGTAGATTGCAGGAGAGGATATTTACGAAGAGTCGCAGCCAAGTAGGCTTGTAGGCTTGTTGTGCAACCTAACCATCTACAGGAAGTTTGTACAAGAGCCCAGTCGCCACCTCTAAGGCGAGTTATGTCTGGTATAGAACATACATACATAATTGGTCATTACAAACCTTCATTCAGGATTACGACCTAGTTTCTCACACCACTTATGTTGTGTGTATGTTAATTTTATACATGAGTGGTGGTTTTAGCCAGAAATCTGCTGAGAGGAAGTCGCCGAAGAAATACTTTTTGTATTTTTGTTTTGATGTCTGGCCTGGGGCTCGACGTCTAATAAGCCAACACACTGCCTACTAGGCTACGGCGACCTCTCTCTCTCTCTCTTTCTCTGGCATAGTATGAAGCCTAAAAAATTGGGTTCTTGAGCTTACGAAACTTGGGCGAAAGAAATAAAAAGTATTTCATCATTTCGATGTCTACACCATACACCTGGCGTTCATAATTTTCCACCACGACAATGCGGTTTAGTTGTACATGTTAGGCTAATTGGTCTTTACAACCCTTCAGATAGGCTTACGACCCAGTTTCTCACAACACCCATGTCGTGCGTGTTAATTTTATTTATGAGTGGCGGAATCTACAGTTTCTGCTGGGAGGTAGTAGCCGAAAGAAATATTTTTTCATCTTTCGATTTGTTTGAGTTGGGGTTGTGAACCACAGACTCTCGTCTAATAAGCTAACATACTATGTGTGTACAAGACCAGAGCGACTCGCCCTTAGTCAGTCTTAAAATACTCATTGGTTTTCCACTCATCGAGATCGTTGCAGAATATCTTTGTAGTTCTTCCTACTGTGCCACTTTCTCAATGTGGGCTTGAATGCAATGGCAGGGTTTGGGTTGTTCAAGCTTATGGTTTGTAGTAATCTGGCTTAATTGGCCCAAAATATTTGACCATTTTTTAACCACTTCTTGATCACTAGGTACCGTTCCATACTTGAAGTAATTATTCATCGCCTTTTTACGCTCTAGAACAGGGCTTGATCCCAATTGTTATGCCTTCAATATGAGCAAATTGCTTCCAAGAGCTGGTGATGACTTTTCACAAACGAATTCAAAACCTAGATTGATGTTTAAAAAGTTTATGTTGCATATTTGGTCGAATTGAAACGGAATAATCCCTTGTGAGTAGCTACAATCTTGCAAAATGATCAACTCTCTTTGTATTCAATTAAGGAAAAACTTTTAGTACAGGATATAAAGGGTGTTTTTTATAGAGGTATAGAACTTTAAGTTGCAATAAAACAACGATGGATTATTCGATTGACATGAATTTTATTTATCCGAAAGATAATCTTGTGGCATTACATTTTAAATATGATTTCTGGCATATGACCGTCACGGCTGGCGCGGATGTAGTCCAATCTGGACGTCCAATTTTCGATGAATTTTTCCAACATTTGTGGCCGCATATCGGCAATAATACGGCGAATGTTGTCTTCCAAATGGTCAAGCGTTTGTGGCTTTACCGCATAGACCAATGACTTTACATAGCCCCACAGAAAGTAGTCTAGCGGTGTTAAATCACAAGATCTTGGAGGCCAATTCACAGGTCCAAAACGTGAAATTAGGCGGTCACCAAACGTGTCTTTCAATAAATCTATTGTGGCACGAGCTGTGTGACATGTTGCGCCGTCTTGTTGAAACCACATCTCCTAGACATCATGGTTATTCAATTCAGGAATGAAATAGTTAGTAATCATGGCTCTATACCGATCACCATTGACTGTAACGTTCTGGCCGCCATCGTTTTTGAAAAAGTACGGACCAATGATTCCACCAGCCCATAAAGCGCACCAAACAGTTAGGTTTTCTGGATGTAACGGTGTTTCCACATACACTTGAGGATTACCTTCACTCCAAATGCGGCAGTTTTGTTTGTTGACGTAGCCATTCAACCAGAAGTGCGCTTCATCGCTAAACAAAATTCGCTTATGAAAATCGGGAACAACGGTAATCACGTTTTGGGCCCATTCGACGAATCTACGCCTTACTTGATGATCGTTTGTCATCAATTCTTGCACGAGTTGGATTTTGTAAGCACGCAAACCAAGATCCTTCCGCAAAATCTTCCATAAAGTGGATGGACACAGATCCAATTCCTGTGCTCGATGGCGGATGGACTCATTCGGGTCTTCCTCAATGCTACGCTCTACAGCAGCAATAGCTTCTTATGTACGCACCGTAAAGCGTCTCTGGGGATGCGAGTTATCAATAAGAGTAAACGTGGTGCGAAAACGTTCCATGGTTAATCGAATTAACTGCTCTGATGGACGATTTTGTCGACGATAAAATGGACGTATTGCGCGATACGTTTTCCGCACAGAACCATTATTTTCGAAATAAAATTGCACAATTTGCAAGCGTTGTTCAGGCGTGAGTCTATTCATGATGAATTGCCAAACCAA
The DNA here is from genome assembly GCA_958299815.1 of Sarcophaga carnaria. Taxonomy (NCBI): domain Eukaryota; kingdom Metazoa; phylum Arthropoda; class Insecta; order Diptera; family Sarcophagidae; genus Sarcophaga; species Sarcophaga carnaria. The sequence goes on from OY283149.1 coordinate 141,379,546, forward strand.
ACTGAGAATAAATCACTTGACAGCTGTTAAATCGGTCGCCATCTTGAAAAGTAATGCCAACTTAAAGTTCTATACCTCTATAAAAAAAACACCCTTTACAAGTCGTCTACTCTACACCCACAGTATAAGCACAAATAAAATTCCAACTGAACTGATATCATTTTTATCCCTTTTTTTCACCCCCTCAAATAAGAAAGTTTTTTTTGACTTCAGGCTATAATTCTGGTTTCAATTTAAAATACAAAACAAGCCAATGTAACTTTAAGGTCATAAAATTGATTCCAATCATGTGAAGCAACAAACAATGAAGCAGACAATGATGTTCTAAAGAACCCAGCTGAACCGAACAGAATGTCATTTTCATATTATGGCCGTCTGTTGATTCACAAAAAGAATACCGAGAACATAAACATACAAAGTGCGTTTCAATGTTACTTTTACAACATCATCATCATCATGATGATCATCATCACGACCATCGTTATCATTGTGTTTTCAAACTGAAGGCATTTATTTCATACGCTTTCATCATCTTCATTTCATTGTTTCGTGTGACATTTGCTTGCCATGATGGCATGCCAGCGAACTAGACAGTTACACTGGCAGACACAACAGGCTGTCGACGTTCTATTATCGTAACATGCACATGCAAAAGGTTACACCTTTCATGCTCTTCTTCTTCTTCTTATTATTCTTCATTTTGAAATATTGTTTCAATGTCTCGTTTTTGACTTCGTTGAGTGGATGACAAATGGCTGACAAAATAATATTTTTGTTGCAAACAAACGGCATTCAGAGTGGCAACAATGTAGTCAACTAATCAACAGAGTAGTCATCACTTTAGGAATTTAAGTTCAAAATAATTTTGCTTGGTCTAGCTAGAGAATGGGAACAACGGCAACATAATTGTGGAGAGCGTAGATGCTGTTTGGGAATTTGGTAAGAAAAGACAAATGCGTTCACTGGGGCAAAAAGGGAAATAAAACGCATAAATTGGCAAACAAAACGATCAACATCTGTCCAAATCTAACATAGGACAGCTATCATACAACCAAACTAACGAAAACCTAATGAACTCTCAATTGTAGATCGTTCGAAGGAACTTCTGTTATGCTTTAAACAATAAAACGCTTAAGGGAATCTATTGTTTAGAATTTGGATGAGGACTTTACGTAAAAAATAAACTCTGAAATGAAGCTTAGGACTTTAAACTGTAGGTTCCCACCACTCATGTATAAAATTAACACACACAACATAAGTGGTGTGAGAAACTAGGTCGTAATCCTGACTGAAAGGTTGTAATAACCAATTATGTATGTATGAAGCTTAGGATAGCCCACCATGGGCTAAATTCACAGGCATAAGGCCTGGATTCCACTACATACACTTACGCAATACAGTGTGAAAGACAGCCATGTGGTTTAAGAAAAAGAAGACGACAATTGTCCTTAACCCTTTGACGACCAAACATTTTCTGCTGAAGCGATTTAATGTTTTATTTTAATAATTTGTGGCCTAATAGTAGTGACGAAAAAAAAATTGCCCTCCTGGGTATCCTCTAAGTTCCCCAATTCGCTTGGCAAATATAGTTGCCTATGGGTTGAAAGCAATCTTTTTATCAAAATTATTAATTTTTAGACAAAATTTTAAAACAGTTTTTTTTTTATAAAAAATATAAAGTAAAATACAATAACTCTTATAATTAGTGTTGTTCGTGATAGTTTTCAAAGCAATCACGGGATGTAGCGAAACAAAGAAACACATTGCATTGAACGCAGAAAACAAAAACACAATGAAAGCAGTGTTTCCAACATTCACTCTCTTCCATTTTATGAAGAGATTTTGACTTACTTATAAAATTAGTTCCAAATTTGATTGACGATAAAAAGGTACGTTTTCTTGAATTGAAGTCACATTGATTGAGGAACTGTTAGCCAACATGAGTTTCTTATATTATATAACTATTATGAACACATAGCCGAAATAGGTCGAAGAACAATCGTAAATAAAAATGGCACTTACTTTTACGATCGTACTCATAATAAACTTTCTTTTGGTCCATTTGATCAACGCCTCCCATTCCTTTGTTGTAGTGCTGTATAATCAGAGGGCAATCAATATCTATTTTATTAGCTTGTCGAACAACACGTCGCTTGACCTTGATTACCCCTGTTGGGTTAATAAAATTTGAGGCGAGGTAGACACCACGATTGTCCATCCATTTGACGACGGAGCTGCTTCCTGACATGAAGTAACTTATGTCCCCTCTTTTCATTTCTTTATCCGCCGGAAAATTTTTCGGTATGTGCTTTCTACCATCATTCCACTTTGCTGAAGAGTGTGCATTAAGTTTAGACTTGTAAAGAAATTATCAAAGTAAACTTCAACCCCTTTTTAGCCAGTGGCTTACATAACTGCAGGACGACAGCTTCGTCAAGACCGTGTTTTCTGTGTGAATGTCAATATTGTACAAGTATCCAGTTTCTGACTCACATAAACACCATAGTTTGAAGCCCCATGAAATAGGTTTGTCCTTCATATACTGTTTCATGGCATTATGTCCCTTAAACTTTACCATCATGTTCATCAATTGAGAGTTTTTTGGAAAATGTATATGCGTCAAGCATAGCCTTGTTAATGTGCTCTATAATTGGACGGATTTTGTAGCCACGGTCAGTAACACCAGCCAAAAGTGAAGATTGGCTGTAATTTCCTCAAATCGGTTCCGTGGCATGACTCCTGTAATCTCAGCTTGGTGAAATGTTGGATCAGTTGACCATTACTGACGTATTGATGGGAGTCTCACTACGCTAATATGTATGATAATACTCATACAAGCCTTAAACTCGGATACGGTTAAAGTGAACATACGCCCTTTTTGTAAAGCATGTTGGTTGGACTGCTGCATTATCATGAGACACAGGCGCGCTTAAAAAAAAGCTCAAATTTAATGACAATTTAGAGGTTTTAATTCGAGAGTTTTTAGGAATGATAATTTTCGTTTCAACCCATAGGCAAACATAATTGCCAAACATAAAATGACTATTTTTTGGCAGTTTGAAGTTTATCCAAAACTGTTCATTATATTTTTTTGATAGACAAAGGCTAAATCCAAAACATAATTGATTCCCATCCCCTTGTGCCCTATCTTTACCCTGTAGTAGCCCTCGGTATAAAGATTTATATTATTTGGCCAAATTTGGAGCCTCGTAGAGTACAAGTGGAGCCAGATGGGGGTTTGCACTCAAATACATTTTTGTTGCCCCGATCTTTTTCTACAAAACATTCTCTGACATATTTGCTCTATCTGAAACCTGGACAAATATATAAGCCAAAAACCCCCGGGCAAGCATACTTGCCTATGGTCGTCAAAGAGTTAACAGTCCTACAGAGCCTAGTAATAATGCACGCATGCACCTCCTGCTGGCAATCAAGTTGAGCCTTCCATTAAAACTACTCCATGGAAAACGTCGAAGATTGTGCATTCTATGCCAGCCCTACCCAGTGCCAGGAAAGTCCCCTGATATTCATGGACGAGGACGGCTAACGTTGAGTTGACGTGCATGCGAGATTTAATTGCAGACTAGCTGTGCAACTAAATTAAACAATTTTAAGGGAAAATTCCACCACCCAACAAGCACTGCGTTGCTTTCATTAAAGTTGTCACCTGAAAGACACCGCAGTGTTTAGGCCTCCGATATGAACATTTTGGAGTTGCTTACTTAAGTGTTGATTACAACATATGTGGCTTACCACCACACCACCCATGTTGTAGGTGATGATTTAATCCATGAATGGCAGGACTTGCACTTTAAAACTCTCTCCACACAGACTTGAAGTCGCCGTAGTCTGGTAGGTAGTGTGTTGGCTTATTAGACGTAAAGCCAGGGTTCGAGCCCCAGGCCAGACATCCAAAACAAAATACAAAAAGTATTTCTTAGGCGACTTCCTCTCAGCAGATTTCTGGCAAAAACTCTGAGAGTAAATAAAAATTGCCATGAAAAAGTTTCTCAAAAAATATGTCGTTCGGAGTCCCCGTTAAACTGTAGGTCCCACCACTCATGTATAAAAATTAACACACACAACATAAGTGGTGTGAGTAACTAGAACGTTGTACAATGGGTCAATTCGACCTCCGGGTACTGTACTTGTCTTAATTGACAAGTACACGTCCTCTAACCTAACCTAACTTACAGTTTAAAGTCGTTTCCGAACAACAGATTTCTGAGAAGTTTTTCTTGACAACTTTTGCCAAAAGACTGTTGAGAGGATGTCGCCAAAGAAATATTTTTTTCGTTTTGTTCGAGAATGTCTGAACAGGAGGGGATTTGAACTACAGCCACACGTTTAATAAGCCAACACACTAGCTACTAGACCACGACAACTTTAAGTCGGTGTGGAGAGTTTTTTTCCTTAAATATTTGTTTTCAAGTTTTTGTTTTCTTTCATAAAAAAACGAAATTCTTCCTTTCACCCTCAAAAAGACTTCTGCTCTATCGACAAAAGCACAAGACAAAACACTTAAAAAATTAAATTTTTATAAAACTTTTTTCTTTTTTTTTTTAAAGAAAAATCCTGTTTGTTTATGAAATTCTTCCTTTTGGACTTGATTAAGAGAACAAAAAGTTTCATTCTTTTATTTTCTTTTTTACCTTCTTTACGGGATGGCATTTGCAAAAGAAGAGACACAGTTTTATTAAAAAACAAAAAATTCCTTCTTTTTATAAAAAAATTTTAAAAAAAGAAGAAAAAAGTACAAGAATTTCTTGTTGAATTTATTTCAAAAATATTGTATAAGAGTTCATATTGTAAATATTTATTTAAATTAAAAACAATTTCTTTCGTTTCATTTTTTATTTTATTTTTTAAAAAATGTGCACAAAAGAACAACAAAAAAAACTATACACACTCAGAGATACTAGAATATGCTACTCACACAGACATGCACACATATTTAGACAGAGAAACTATTTTATTGTTTAATTTAAAAAATATTTAAAAAAATAAGTTCTATTCCATTACACACACATATCGGGTCCGCCATCTAACTTTTTTTTTTGTCAACAAGTGCTTATTTCGTGAATGGTAACACTTAGCTCATGTCTGATTTGACAGATAATTAGTTCCTTAGATCCTTCCGCTGAACGAATATGGTTGTGACGTACGCTTGAACAACGCTGGGAAATATTGCGATGCGACATTACTTTGAAAATCATGGTAATGTTGCAGAATGTATGCGAAAATTGCTTACGGATTTTGGAAGAGAGAGAAGCACCGTCTGCTCCGTATGTTCGTTATCTTGTGAAAAAAAGTGAAAGAAACTGGCATCCTCATCGATAAACCAAAGCGTGAAAAGCCAAAAACAGTGCGTGCACCACCCGAGAATATTGCTGCTGTGACAGAAAGTGTGCGTGAAACGGCGCCATCAACATCAATTCACAGTCGTTCTCAACAATTGAACATTTCGGTGACATCATTGAGACGAATTTTGCATAAAGACCTTGATATGACGCCATACGAAGTCCAATTCAGGTTCAGGAGTTGAAGCCAATTGACCATCCAGTGCGTTTTCATTTCGCTAAGTGGGCCAGCGATCGACTTACAGAAGATGCTTTCAGATGAAGCTCATTTTGATCTTGGCGGGTATGTAAACAAGCAAAATTGTCGCATTTGGGGCACAGAAAACCCGCACGCATACATTGAAAAGCCGACGCACCCAAAACGAGTCACTGTTTGGTGCGGATTTTGGTCCAGAGGCATAATTGGGCCATTTTTCTTCGAAAATGAGCAAGAAGTGGCCGTTACAGTCAATGACGATCGTTATCGGGACATGTTGAACGAGTTTTTGTTCACAAAACAAAAATTGAAGAGGAGGATATTGGCAACATTTGGTTTCAATAGGACGCCGCTACGTGCCACACATCCGAAGCTACACTCGATGTTTTGCGCCCTGTTTTTGAAGATCGCATTATCAGCCGAAGAGCTGATGTCGTTTGGCCACCTCGGAGCTGCGATTTGACACCGTTGGACTATTATTTGTGGGGTGCCATTAAAGATAAGTGTTACGCCGACAAGCCAGAGACAATTGACGCTTTAAAGGACAATATTCGTGAAGCCATTGGTGAAATACAGCTGCACACAATCGATAATGTGCTTAAAAACTGGACCGATCATGTAGGCCAGCCGAGGCAGCCATTGGAATGAAATGATTTTCCATTATTAACCGGAAGGGGTTGTACTTTCAAATAAAAAACAGAAATTTGAGAAAATATTCAGTAGTTTTTGTTTTTAAAGCATTTTCAAAAATAAAAAGTTATTTGGCGGACCCTTTATATGTACAATGGCAAACCCACACACACACAATTAATTTCAAATTTATATACGAAAATATTCATTCAAATAAACAATGAATAGCCAGACACATACAAAGTACATGAGGGCGTGTGTGTAAATATTTATAAAAAGAGGGGAGCGGATTTATTTTTTTTTTATTAAATTAAGCTCAACAAATAAAATAAAATAAAATGAAATTAATAAATAGAAAAATTTAATAAAATAGTAAACAAAAAGGCACACGAAATGATAAAGAAATGGACAAAGATAAGAGGGAAAAATATAAAATCAATAAACAAATCTATAGAGGGTGTAGTAAAAAGCAATGTAGTATTTTAAACTGAAATTGAAGGCATCATTTAGTCTAGTTCAAGTGAGGTCAAGGCAAATATGCAATGTTTAAAGGTGTTTACACTACACTTCCCCACTTCTTCACCAGAAAAGTGCATCAAAGCAATTGTTTGCTACAAAGTCTCCATTAAAAGCAATTTGTCACTCCTCCCACTAAAGCCGTCACCAGAAAGTAACGTCGAAGCATTCACACGAATTATAAAATTTCAAAATTTATCGCCTTCGACCTGACTTGCATGTCAAGCACTTGTTTGCAAACACTGCAACACTGTAGCTACACTGTGTACTATGTGTATACATAGTATGGCAAGACTGTTAGCTATTGAACACCTTTTGTCAAGGTTAGGTTAGGTTAGATGAGGTGACGCACCCTCCTTAAAGGATGAGATCCCACTTAGGCCAACATTTAGAAGCATTGTGATACCACAATCAATATTCAACCGGGAGATCAAACATTCTATAAAAGAAACCAAACTCGAATCCCAAATTAATCTCAGACATCTCCAGCAAAACGAAATATGAAAAAAGTATTTCTTCGGCGACTTCCTCTCAGCAGATATCTGGCAAAAACTCTGACAGTAAAGAAAAATTGCCATGAAAAAGTTTTACAAAAATCTAGCGTTCGGAGTCGACTTTAAACTGTAGGTCCCACCACTCATGTATAAAAATTAACACACACAACATAAATGCTGTGAGAAACGAGGCCACAATCCTAACTGAAGGGTTGTAATGACCAATTATGTATGTATGTGTGTATGCAGCAGTCTTTATATTAGAGAGCTCGGTTCAAGGATGTCACAAATTAAGCGAACAAAAACTTCGTCTTTTCACCACAAGACCAAAGCACTGTCACATGAAGTGCAAGACAGTTTCTTCCTCTTCCTTCTCAGGCCCACATCTCCTGTAGAACTTATTCGTCGAGATTCCAAGTATTTTCGCATTACTTACTTACTTAATTGGCCATAACAACCCAATTAACGGTTTTCGGCCTGCCGCAACACACCAGGCGCCTCTGCTTCTGCGCGCCTACGCCAGTTGGTCACACCAATCGATGACAGGGCTTCCTCGAATTGGTCCTTCCAACGGATATAAGGTCGACTTCTTCGACAACTTCCGCAGATCCCCGCATCAAATACCCTTCTCGCCGGAGCATCCTCCTCCATTCGAACGACATGGCCGAGCTAGCGCAGCCGCTGGATATTAATACGCTGTACAACGTCTATGTCGCTGAGGAGCTCATACAGGTCACTATTGGATCTTACGTAAGACTTTTCTCTCGAATACTCTCAAGGCTGCTGCATCGGTGCTCAATAGGGTCCATGCCTCTGCGCCATAAAGAAGCACGGATAGGATGAGTGTCTTGTAAAGTGTTAGTTTTGTAGTACGAGAGAGGGCTCTGCTACTCAATTGCCTATTGAGACCATAGTAGCACCCGTTGGTGACCCTGCGCTTGATCTCCAGACTGAGACACAATTTTTGGTGGTAATGGCTGAGCCACAATAAAGAAATTCCTTAGTATTTTCGCCTTGCCTACTTGAAAGGACGGTGGTCTGTAAAAAATCGCCATTGTGCGTTAAAAGGCCACGCGATTTAATGCCAGATGTGTGTCAGTCGGTCCTCTTCTTATTCATACGTGTCCAGCAGAATCTGGCAATATTGAATGTGCTCTTATGCTGTCAACGAATTTGAGCTGCCCCGTAAATTGGAGTGGACAATATCCAACTAAACTGAGGCAACAATAGGAATACCTATACCTTGTAACATGTCAGAGATTTCTCTGTGAAATCCTTGGTATTCATGGACAAGGACGCACGTTGAAACTATAATCGTTAGAGACTTAATTCCAGTCTGACTGTCCTTGTAAATCAAATGAAAATCATGCCACTCTGCAAGGATTGCGCGGCTTTCAAAATTGTCATGACTTTGGCTTGGAAAACACCGTAGTCAAGAAATGAAAACCATCGAGTCCCTCTTTTGTCAACAGTTTCACCATTCGAATGGTGGTGGTTATTAAACCTCATAGACAGGAATTTACTTGAATATTGCTATGATTCGGGGTCTATAACAAGGCTTTTTCTGAGCTCAGGTTGAAGTCGCCGTAGTATAGTAGGCAGTGAGTTGGCTTATTAAAAATCTATCGTTCGGAGTTGACTTTAAACTGTAGTTCCCGCCACTCATGGGTAATATTAACACACACATAACATGAGTGGTTAGGTTAGGTTAGGTCGGAGTGGTAGCTCTGTTATAACAAAGCTCACTTGAGCACGCATAGCGGCCCGTGGTGATGCCACGGATGAACGCAGTCCCTGTACTAACCAAGTTCCACCAAAATCAGGGAAAAGGAAGAAGTTGGTCAGCGCAAGGGCTGCACATGAGTGGTGTGATAAGCTCGGTTGTAAGCCTGACTAAAGGATTGTATTGACCAATTAAGTACTCGAAATTGATTGAAGTTATATGATGTGGAATGGAAATTGGCAGTATTTTAATAAAATTGTTTTTTTTCTGACCTTTTTTAACAGCGGACTATGAAAAACTGTAATGAGTCTCCTTAATAAATAAACTTGTTTAAGCCTATACTCATAAATAGCAGTGTTATGATGTGATAAAATGTGTATTTCCGTCATTTGTTTACTTAATTTAGCATAAAATTTGATTCTTAGTAACAATCGAATACAAAAGCAAAACAACAAATAAAACTCAAATACATGGAGTAAATAAATTTCTTACACACCCATACTCACACACAACTCATTTCATTTCATTTAAAATGTACGCAACAAGAAAAGTCGGTAATGTTGAGTATTTTACACGTTTTAAATAACGTCATCGCTTTCATTGAGTGTGTGTGAGAGAGAATATCAAGCGCCATATTGGGGGCCATTAATTTCCATGATAATATTTTTTGTTTTTTTTCGTCATTGTTGTTGTTTGAGAATTTATTTACACAATACAAGTCTCAAGACTCGCATTGTAAGACTGCCATTATTTCCTTTTTTCTCCTCTATTTGCTCTTCTACTATTTTCTCCCTCTCTGTCTCTTGGTCTCTCTCTTTCTCTGTTGTATTGAAACAACCTATTCAAGTATTTTTATGGCAATCTCTGGAGAGTTTTAAAAACTATAGAAACGAGTACTTTTTCTTCGTTTTTTTTCGTCGTTACTTGTTATTATCAGTTGCTGTTATTGTTTTTGTTCCCTATTGTTGCTGTTGCTGTTGTTGTTATTGTTGTTACTGTTTAATTATGTATGAAAGCCAGCAAGAAAGTAGTATAGTTTCTGCTGTTGACATCATATTCAATATATTTAACGAATAATATTACGATTTAACGCGTTAATTGTGTTACTCATACATACATGTGTACTTACACCCTTTATGGTGTGCATTTTCGAAAAGAGCACAAGTTTCGTTACACATTGGTTCAATGTACTGTTTTAAAACAGCAAAATTTTACCACAGCATTACAAACGAAAAAAGTGATGAATAAATTTACACTGTAATTATGGACGATAATCACTAAAGCCATTGGGATCAATATACTCACCGAAGATAATTTTATAATGACGGGATAAGATGAAAAAAAATTGACAAAATGGTTAAGCTAAGCTATACAATGTCAAGGCTTCTGAAAAAAAAAATCAAAGAAATTAAAAAAAAAAAGTGACCAAAACCCTGTAAAGTGTTGTAAACAAAAACTGCGGTGAGACAAATGACTGTTTTCAAATACATGTGCATACAGTATTGAAGTAAATAATAGGAACATATGAAGATTTTAACATTTTCCTAAATTTGTATTTGCCCCTAACTTACACAAATAAAATAAAGTCTGCATAAGAAATTAAAAAAAACTAACAGTCCTGTCCTTCGTGAAAATATCTGCAAAAATAATAGGTACAGAATATTTTACAATTTGAAAAATATAAGGCATTGTAATGGGTAATTTTTTAAGAGCTATAGGAAAATTTTTCGAAAAAAAAATACACATAAATTTCAGAAAAATGCATGAAATCTTTATTTGAATCGATAGTACGGTCCATATAATTTAATGTTTGAAGATTATTTCATGCAAATGTTGACCGCGACTGCGCCTCAAATGGTCCATCCGCTTAGTCCAATTTTGGCATACTCTTTCCAACATTTCGGCCGGTATCTCACGAATAAATGCTTCAATGTTGTCTTCCAATTCGCAATTGAAGCGGGCTTGTCTGTATAGACATGAGCTTTAACATAGCCCCACAAAAAATAGTCTAAAGGCGTTAAATCGCACGAGCTAGACGGCCAATTGACCGGTCCCGAACGTGAAATAAAATGTTCACCGAACTCGCCTCTCAATAAGTCCATTGTTACGCATGCTGTGTGGCATGTGGCACCGTCTTGTTGGTACCACATGTCATGCAAGTTAAGCTCTTGCATTTTGGGCAAAAAAAGTTGGATATCATCTCACGGTAGCGCTCACCATTCACAGTTACGTTACGATTCGCAGCATCTTTGAAGAAGTACGGTCAAGAAGAAGCGGATGCCACCAGCCCATAAACCGCACCAAACTGTGAGTTTTTCTGGATGCATTGGTAGCTTTTGCAATGCTTCTGACTGATCTTCACTCCAAAATCGACAATTCTGCTTATTTACGTATCCATTGAGCCAAAAATGAACTTCGTCGTTGAACACAATTTTTCGATAAAGAAGTGGATCTTTGGCCAACTTTCCAAGAGCACATTCATCTAAAATTCTGCGTTGCGGTAGGTCGTTCGGCTTCAATTCTTGTACCAGCAAGTATTTTGAAAGGCTTCACACCTAAATTCTTCCGCAAAATTTTCCACGTTGTTGAGTAACAGAGGCCCAATTGCTGCGAACGGCGACGAATCGATAATTGATGGTCAGCCATCATTAACACTGGCCCATACAGCTGCGATATTTTCTTCAGTTCGCACTCTACATAAGCGTGTTGGTGGTTTAATGTCCAACAATGTAAATTTGGTGCGAAATTTAGTCACAATAGCCCGAATAGCCGCTTCAGTGGGTCGATTAAACTGACCATAAAATGGAAGAAGCGCGCGCGATGAACTTTCTTAACAGAGCACGGCATTTTGATAATAAAATTCAATGATTTGCAAGCGTTGTTCGTTGTTTGTAAGACAATTCATGGTTAAATTATAGACCAAATTGAAGATGTTTGACAATGAAACAAAACACAAAACGTGCGTGAGCTGTTTAAACCAGTGTTGCCAAAAATATAATTGTTAAAAAATCACCCGTTACAAATATTTCCATTAAATGGGTCAACAAGGCCGTTGTTTTTTAAACATTTTGTCTCGTAAGTGAATTGGCAACACTTCTGCTGTTAATATGCATACATCAGTTGGTCCCTGCAAAAATTTACTTCAAGCAGTTTTATTAGCTTGTGTTGTCTACCATTACTAGCAGACTACCGTGTGATTTGAGTAGGCAATTAAAAAAGATGACTTTCTTGAGCTTATTAAACATTATATTTCGCGGAAAGCCTAGAGTAAACTGGACAAACCCTATTTGTAGCTCCCAAACCATCGACTTCAATATTGAAAAAGGGTAGTATGACCACCTGTAGTTCGGAGTCGACATTAAACTCTAGGTCCCGCCACTCATGTATAAAATTAACACACACAACATAAGTGGTGTGAGAAACAAGGTCGTAATCCTGTCTGAAGGGTTGTAATGACCAATTATGTATGTATGTAGTATGACCACAACGTTCTAAACATCTAATTGAATAGAAACGATTGAAAAAATTCCGAGTATTGAGTAGACCAAACGAAAATTGATAGTGCAAAAGATAATGGAAGCCATACCATATGTCGTTGCTCATTGGATATAAGAAAACATTCTCAAGATGTGTGCATAACAACTTTCGGTCGTTGTTTTTGTTTGGCGTAGATTAGCCGACGCATAACTAAGTTGTTGTGCCGTTTCGTGACTGTGAACGAAGCATAAATCGATTAAAAATCTTGACAAAGTTGATCCTTGAGACACTCAAAATAATGGGGAAGACATAGGCACTAGATGGCAGTCCTAAAAAAGAGTTGTTATACAAAGAATGTTATGCGGATTCCTTTTCTTCCTCATTATGACAACACCTACAATATGTAGTTATGGTTACCCATATACCAGTACGTTTAGAAATATACCCAAACATACGGTCTAAAGGACGCTTTTAAAAGAGTTTTAGTGGTTAACATTGGTAGAAAATCCAGAAGAGTTTAGATGTCTGCAACTGATATCGTTAGTCAACATGAGTTTCATTTTCCTCTACGGCCATACATCTGTTAAGTTCTGGAGGGCAGCTAAAGAAGGGTGAATGCCTCTCTGCATCTTAGCCTCAACAGAGATATGCCCCTTAGCAATGCACTCCCTAGCATTATTATTTAATCGGGTGCTAGAATAACTTGGCACCCCTATCAGTTGAAATGCAAATGAGAAGACGTTGAAATAGAGCGCATTGGTCAATACAATACTGTCCACGTAGATATCGATAATCGAAGCCAAGAGGTTTTATGCGCGAATACATTTTAAAACAACTTTCCATCCTTTTTAATTTCCGTTTTTTTTTTGTAACAATTTTTCCCAATTTTTCATTCACCATTAATGACATATTTCTCGTGTCCCTATTATTTCTTTCAAGTGAGTGAACTTATTTGCTTAATTTTCTTTATTTTTCTGCAAATAAATTTCAGTTAAAAAGAAACGGCGCAAAAAAATTTTATAAAAAACTTTTACAGTGAGTACAGTGAGCAATAAAGTCGCCGTAGTCTAGTCGGTAGTATGTTGGCTTATTAGACGTAAAGCCAGGGTTCGATTCCCAGGCCAGACATCAAGACTAAATATAAAACAAAAAAATCCTCTCAGCAGATTTCTGGCAAAAACTCTGAGAGTAAAATAAAATTGCCATGAAAAAGTTTCTCAAAAATCTGTCGTTCGGAGTTGACTTTAAACTGTAGGTCCCACCACTCATGTATAAAATTAACACACAAAACATAAGTGGTGTGAGAAACTAGGACGTTGTACAATGGCTCAATTCGACCTCCGGGTATTGTATTGCCTTAATTGACAAGTACACGTCCTCTAACCTAACCTAACCTATCCCTATTATAACTGCCAACACTGTATGTATGTTTTTGTGTGCAAAATTTTAACAATTTGTGTAGGTGTTAATGCACATACATATGTACATACATATGTGTGAGAAGGGCAATGACAAGCGAGACAATGAAAATGTGAGAAATTGCGGTTTTAAATTAAATCCCGTTATTGTAATTAAATGCCATTGTTAAGCTGATTACATGGCAACAATAGACGACAAAGACTTAAAAAAAAAACAAATTTTCAAACAATTTGTTACACAAAGTATTTTATTGTTTCGCTCTCCTTTCTTTCTCTTCTCTGCTGCTCTCTTTTTCATTCACAATACACTTATAATATTGGGTTCAGCCATGTCAATGGTCAGTTGTTGATGGCGTATACTCACACTTTTAACTCAGTCACTGCTTTTGTATGAGTTTGTAAATTTTTTTTTTTTTTTTGTTGTCCTCTTTTGTTATTTAAATTTGTGGAACACAATTTAAGAGTTATACTCTTAATGCTCTTAAACACTCCTTTTTTCTGTATACGTACGGACGTACGTACGTAGGAGTATAGCTTCTACGGTTTATTGTTTGTTGTTAACTTAACTTGTATAAGAACAAGTACCACTAATACTACTACCACTACTACAACAACAACAGCATCAATAACAATGTTATCCACAGCAAGAAAAAAATATTGTCTTCTATTTCCACTCTTGTATGCTGGTGGTATGTTACTTGTATTATGACTTTCAGTTTGCTTGTTTGCTTACCATGCTTGTAAGCTCCTCCACACAAACACAACTACATTTTATCTCTTTTTATTTACAAACAACAACGACAACAATGAAGTAAAATCAATGAAATGTAGCCACACACTCTCACATATGTTATAAAGTTTGAACCACAAAAACAAACATACCCACAATCTTGCTTTACTCACACTCGTCCTCAAACTCAATCCACTTTCTTTAACTTACTCTCTTGCTTAAACTCTATCTCTTATTCTTGGTGTGTTTACAAACACAATGTAAATATAACGTCATCACACATCAACCATACGTAAGTATGAGTGACCGGTGGCAATGACTATGACTGTGTCTGTAGTTTACATTCAGTAGTAGTAACATCTACACCGAGGTAGCATAAAAGTTTTCGTCCGCTGTCAACAATAAACATCGAAGGATAGTGTATTTGACAGTTCAAGACTGCGAGTATTTTATCGTTTTAATCTTATTTATTTCCATGGGTATATCCTGTTTAACTGTCTGTAGGTTAAACTTTTTATTGATGTTTGAGGTCAGTTTTGTCATTCAAGGAAATTTCTTTAACGTTTTTTTTTTAATGACAGACAAGGTGTTGTCATTTATTAATGTGGACACCTTTGGTAAATTGAAGACAGTAATTAACACGTCACAATAGATTTAATTACGGTTTCTTTTCCTGTCTAAAAGTTGCCCATTGTAACCCATTTCCTGTCAATTCTAAATGAACGTGGCTAACCAAAAAATTAAAAAAAAATGTTCTAATGCATGCGGTCAAGACCAAAGGGGTATCAAATAATAGACTAAAGAGTGTGGTTAGTTAAGCTGGCAAGGCAAAACATCCAATACGTTATTATAGCAGCCTGTAAAATGGTACAACGCCGCTCTATTTAGTCTTTAATGTTTTTATTTTAGGAAACATATGAAAAGTGTAAAAACATTGACTGAGAGGCATGTTCGAAAATTCGAAATTAACTTTAAATTGATTTAATTGCCTACAAAATTGATTTTATAGTCATTCGTTAAGAAAAGCCAGTAGAAACACTAAAATCCAGGGATTTGGGAATTTTCGAAAATTCGACATTAACTATGAATTTTAAAATTTAATATGAAAACACCATCACATTCGCAAAAGCAACATAATTTGGCAATACTGTCATTAATAATAGGCAGTAAAAATGATTAGATTAGGAGTTTTTATACATTTTCGAAAATTCGAAATTATTGTCGAAATTTCGAAATTAATTTTTAATTGTTCAAATTAGGCAATTCAATTTGATAAAACATATGTTTTGGCATTTACTGCTAAGAATACCTTTTTAAAACATTAAAACCACTTCTCCAGCCATGTTCGAAAATTAAGAATTAATTTCGAATTTATTAGTGAAACAAAATAAAAAGTTCTTTTATATTTATTGAATATGAAAACCTAATAAAAATATTAAATCAAGGAGGTTTTAAAGCTTTTCGAAAATTCGAAATATATTTCGAACTTCAAGTTTGACCCGAAAATCTTATAAAAATTAAAGAAAAATAAATGTTACCAGCAAATTAGGCTATTAATCGATGTTCGAAATGTGGAAAAAATGATTTAGTACATTTTATTATGTTCGAATATGCGAAATTTGCCCAAAAAAATTATTTAGTAACTATCCGACCAGAAAAGACATTAAAAGGAAGGAAGAAGGCAAGTTTTTAGACATTTTCGAAAATTCGAAGTTAATTTCGAACTTTCAAGTTTGCTACGGAAACCATACAAAATCTATATTTTAGCGTTCTCGCATAGGAAAAATAAATTCTAATGAAAAAATTGGATTAAAATACTGTCTTAAGCTATTTTCGAAAATTCATTATCAACTTCAAATTACAGAAAATATCTCTAATACTTATTTTATAGTTATTTGTTAAGAATTCCCTTCAAAAATGTTAAAACCAGTTCAAAACAACGGTTTTTGGTTATGTTCGAAAATTCGAAAAAAACTTCAAAATTCAGAACTTGCCAATAAAAACGTTTAAAACTTGATTTTATAGAGAAAATATATATGGAACCAGTTTTATGGAATTTCAAACTTAATTTCGAACTTTCGAACATGGTTCAACAGTGTTGGTTTAACTTTTAAAGGGTAATTATGAATTCAAATAAATTTCTTCGAATTCTTAATAATTGTTTTTAATTTTAAAGTTCAAAACAGTTTGCTCTTGCTGGTTTTAAATAGAAAACATATTTCATTTCCAAAATAATTGCAAAAACTTTAAAAATCTCAAAGTTCTAGTAAATATTGTTTAACAAAAATTTTAAATTAAATTTTCCTAGAGAATGATCACAACCCTTAATACAACCGACAATAACAAAAAAATTTGTCGTTTCGCTTAGTTTGTGATTTTAGTTGTTGTTTCCTTGTTTTCCAATTTTTTGTGGGGAATTCCTAAAAACTAATTTTCAAATTCTATTGAAAAATGCAATGGAAACAATGAACATCATGAACCTGTGCAAAAGAAACTTTAATTTCCTCTTGCTGGCTCGCAAGCTATTCACAATAATAATAATGTCTTGAGCAATAAACTAAAATTGGAAAATTTTTGCAAAAGTTTTGTTTTGTGCAGCAGCAAGCAATTCAACAAGAACAAATTCAAACTCATTTAGCGAAAAGGTTAAAAATCTGAAACTTTTTCCACAACCCCCGTCTCCTCAAATGTATGTGTATGTGGTACTCTTGCAACAGGTGTTTTGTGTTGTTGATGTCTTAATAATGTTGCACAAATTGTGTTGATTTGCCTTGATTTCTTAATAACTTTCTGTCAAAAGTTCAAGTCAATAACAATTCGAACAACGAAAACGAAAATAACGCAACAAAACTAAACACAACTGCATTGCCAACATCATCATCATCATCATCATCATCTTCGGCATTTGCAACACTGATGGTGGTAACGAGCGAAAAACGAAACAAACAATGAAGTTTTATGCACGACTAAACTCTTTGGCATTGAAAAGAACACATACACATGTGCCTATCCACATAAAAGTAAAATACAACGACTCTTCAATACTCTACAACCAAATGTCTTATAATGTCTCCTTCTCTTAAACCTCAAGACCACAAGCTTTTTAATATTCATCATGCTCTCATCAAAGCATATGTATGTATATAGACTCGAATGTTTTACTAACACAATCAAATTTCGATAAGTCCATGTGTTATGTATGGGGAACTGCAATTAAAAACATCGTAGTAAAACAAACGTTATTTACCATCACTTTACTCAGTAGCATAACCGTCGTGCATTTGTTTACTTTTTTTCTTGTTTACATTGCTACTCTTCCATACTCTTTACACTCTACACACATATACAACACATACAATACATACAACACATACAACACATGCACTCACTGACTTCCTTACTTTCTCTCATATACGAGTATATTCACCGTTATTCTCCTCTCCTCTCCTAGACATTAAATGCCGGCCATGTAATATCAATAAACAACTCGTAGTAGTTTTGTTTCTCTTCTCTCGTTGTTTGTTTCCTTGTAATTTAAAATTAATGGAGATGATATAATTGAAGAAGAAAGACCGTGTGAGAGAGAGACAGAGAAACAATAATTATACTCTTAATATTGTTTTGTTTACAATTTACGCTACTAGCACACAGTATAGGAATTCAAGCAGTTTTATTGTGAGCTGGTGTAACCAATATTAATCTCATGGAAGCGTAATTTAGATTTGTTAAGTTTAAGTGGCAATTTCGGGGTTTAATACGCTATAAACACATAAGAGGCATCAATTGCAGCGCGCCAATCTAGAATAGAATGCATTCGTATTGGGAAATGACTTTTTAAAGATGGGCATTGATGCAGCTGCACTTATGAACCTAGAAAAAGAAGTCAAGCTAAACAACGCATGATCAGCTTGTGAACAACTGAATAAAACGTGGCGATCACCCCAAAGACCAAGATTTGTATTTTCATCTTATAAAGGGTGTTTTTTATAGAGGTATAGAACTTTAAGTTGTAATAAAACAACGATGGATTATTCGATTGACATGAATTTTATTTATCTGAAAGATAATCTTGTGGCATTACATTTTAAATATGATTTCTGGCAGACGACCGCCACGGCTAGCGCGGATGTAGTCCAATCTGGACGTCCAATTTTCGATGACTTTTTCCAACATTTGGGGCCGTATATCGGCAATAATACGGCGAATGTTGTCTTCCAAATGGTCAAGCGTTTGTGGCTTTACCGCATAGACCAATGACTTTACATAGCCCCACAGAAAGTAGTCTAGCGGTGTTAAATCACAAGATCTTGGAGACCAATTCACATGTCCAAAACGTGAAATTAGGCGGTCACCAAACGTGTCTTTCAATAAATCTATTGTGGCACGAGCTGTGTGACATGTTGCGCCGTCTTGTTGAAACCACTGGACATCATGGTTATTCAATTCTGGAATGAAAAAGTTAGTAATCATGGCTCTATACCGATCACCATTGACTGTAACGTTCTGGCCACCATCGTTTTTGAAAAAGTACGGACCAATGATTCCACCAGCCCATAAAGCGCACCAAACAGTCAGTTTTTCTGGATGTAACGATGTTTCCACATACACTTGAGGATTACCTTCACTCCAAATGCGGCAGTTTTGTTTGTTGGCGTAGCCATTCAACCAGAAGTGCGCTTCATCGCTAAACAAAATTCGCTTATGAAAATCGGGAACAACGGTAATCTCGTTTTGGGCCCATTTGCAAGCGTTGTTCAGGCGTGAGTCTATTCATGATGAATTGCCAAACCAAACTGAGAATAAATCACTTGACAGCTGTTAAATCGGTCGCCATCTTGAAAAGTAATGCCAACTTAAAGTTCTATACCTCTATAAAAAAACACCCTTTATATAAAAATGAATATGTGTTTGTTTGTTTGTTTAAAGTCTATAGACGCCTAAACGGCTGGATCGATTTTCTTGAAATTTTAACAGTACCTTCCTGGAAGGAACTTTTTATTTTAAAATTTCAAGTAGGCGAGGTGCCACGCCCACATACCCAATAAGTATTTTATGTCGCATAACTCATAAACTGCAACAGCTAGAGTCCTCAAATTTTGTATGGAGGACTTTGACGCATATATGAACAAAATGGGCGGATTGGCTATAGTGGGCGTGTCACCTCCCATAGTCTATATATATAAAAATGAATGTTTGTTTGTATGTACCTTATAGAATCGTAAACTATGCATTTGATCATGTTATGATATTCAGCAAAATTGTTGCGCATGAGCCGGAAAAGGTTTCTAAGTTGGTATGACCAATTTCCGACAGGAGGGGCCACCGAAAATTACTCGAAATTAATTAAATCGTAAACTGTGCATTCTTTAACAAAGTTGTTGCGCATGAGTCGACGGAGATTGGTGCGATTGATTTCCGATGGATGACGTCAATGAAAAGTATTCAAAACGAATGACAAGCAATTGGTCGATCTACACCTCAAGCGCGGAAGAAAAGAGCATTACGACTGGACTCAGAATCAGACGAGCATTGAGACTGGAAAATCTTCGAGTATATGCCGCTGAGGCCCGTTCTCTTAAACCACTTGAACAACGAGAAGTAAGATTAGAAACTGATCGAATGCGTACTACTCAGGCCCGTTCATCTGAATCATCAGGACAATGGGAAACAAAATCAATAAAATGAAACAAAACTAATTGGACATTTGTGTAATGCCTTTCCTTCAAATTTATTTTAGTTGGTGGCGCAGCAACACACGCAGGGTACAGCTAGTGCCTTTATAATATTCACGATATCCCTGGAGCTTAATATGCAAAATGAATCATTTGAAAAAAATAAAACTCTTTATAGTGATAAATACGTCCCCGAAGGACTGCCCTAGTCTACCGCAGCTCATAATAGATTGCATACTTTTAGGACAGCAGCATACTTTCTGATAGCCAAGCGGCTGTCAAGCTACAGCGAAGAAGAATGGGTTTCGATTGCTGCAAGTCCCTTAACGAAATGATAGAGTGACACCAGAACACAGTGGTATTTCTGGAGACTGCGAAGCAAAGGAATTAGCCGGACATGGCACAATTATTGAAAATCTCACTGACAACCTACAAGCTAAGGATTCACAATGCCATCAAAAGCGCATGGGTAGCTTTGGATACATAAAAGATAAAAATTAAATTCGATAGATTATACTCGATACTGTTCAAACTCTAAAGAAGTTTTTCCAGTCATTACTGGACATAGGATTGAAAATGCAGTAATAGATGCCATCAACACCATATGGATATTGTTACGTTTTTACCTTTTTAAAAACGTTTAAATATGAGTTCGTTAATTGCAAACCAAGTAAAAAAACAAACATGTGTTTTGTTTCAGTTAAACTCTTTAATGTTCACACTACTTGTGTGTGCCACCGTATACAACTTAACGATACAACAACAATTTGCTTGTTCACTATTCTATTTCACACTTCTGTCCGCGCAAACACTAGAAACTGTTCGTTAGATCTTCTCTGCTTACAACCTTTTTGCAAGCAATACCACTTGCATTCAAACCGCAATGCGTCTTTACACAAGACTGACTGAATTATTACTGACTCACTGCTTGCCTTGTCTTACCCTTTTATATACGCACGTAATCAGTATGATGAACATTCTCGATGTGGAAGGTTTTTGTTCTCGCCTTCTCGAGAATTCTATCGCGACCTCATTGTTGTTTGTGCATTCTGTACACTTGTCCCTCCCTCATGTTTGTTGTTGTTGGTTTACTTGGAACGTGTTCAATGTATTCGTTAGTGTGTATTTGCATCGTGTGTATTGTGTACTCATTGCCTCTTGTTACGTTCGTTACGTTTTCGGTATATATCTCTTTCATACTCATGGTCTTTGTTAGTGTTTGTCGTTAATGTTAAACGATGTTTTCATGTGAAATGATACTACATCGTTTCCATTTGCGTAAAAATATCTTCGGATACGGATAAAATAGTGGAAATGATAGGAAATCTGGCCACAGGTACATAGACGAAGTTCGGAAAGTCTACACAAACTTCAAAGAAGCACTCTCAGAGATTCATTACTAAACCATGCATACTAGATACGCGAGAAGTGCTCGTTCGCGCTCAATTATAATAATATCTGTAGAGTTTTCAGAGATTAAGAAATTGTTTTCTAACTAAACGTGTACCCACCTTTTTATTCAATTCTAAATAATCATAATAACTATAAAATATTTTTTTTTGAGAAGTAAAAAAGACTTTAAGTAACGAATTACTTGATAATAGTACTAGAACGTATAAGGAAATCTGTACTTACATTATAAGATCATATTAGTGGTATGCCTGTAAAGAAAAAAAAAAAACAAATATAAAAAATGCTATTAAAGTACGAACAAAAAATGTAAGAAATTTTAAATAATTCATTCATTAAAGCATTTTAATTTAAAATAAAACATATTTCACAAAATATTGTATTAGAAACCATAATAAATATTCCCTTAAATGCAGCTCTCAAGGGCCATGACATGCACAACTCATGATATTAACGTTTACACTTTAAGGCCTGTGTATACATACATTTTCACATACACACCCACTTACTTAACAACTGTAAATGAATGCTTGCACGAAAATATACACACGCACTCTCATGCACAACACTAAACTCGAGTGTGTGTAGTATGTATGTATACTCACAGTTGAGTAACTTTGTTAGATTGCATGCATGTGCGTGTGTGTATGTGTGTGTGTATTGTGTACAAATAAGTGAGTTGATAAACTTGTTTCAAGTTTTCTTTTGTTTTTCTTAACATTCTTATAATTTGTTCTACCTCCACTTACTTTCTATTTCTCTCTGTCATTCTCTCTCTGTTACAATGTTTTATTGTGTTAGTAATGGCATTAAGGAACAGCAGCCAATACCTAATTAAAGGAATATAAAAGAATAATTTGCTCTTGAGCGGTTCTACAGTGACTTGAAATTAAATTAAACATAAGGAATAACAAGCAAAACAACAACTACGTAAACATTTAAAAAACAACACAAAACACAAAAAGAATTAATTGTTGCCCCTGTTCTGTATTACCACCACTAGAAAAGATTTTTTTGTAATTTTTACTGGAACTAAGGAGAGAAAGAAAAAAACAAGTTTAATGGTGCGTGGCCACGATCAAACTGAACTGATCAAATGTGTTGCATATGTGTTGGTAATATTTGTTTTACTAATCACAGCAACACATCAAAATTTAACCTTCAAATTGCATGTATTGTTGTTGTGAAAGAGAAAAGAATATGTGGTTTATGCAACGCAGGCAGCAAAAATCAAAAGTATTTTGATATTCAGATGACAGTTTTCTGTACGTGTGTGTACAGTTTTACCAGTCCAATCACAAAATTGGCAGATTGATCAGTTCAGTTTGATCGTGGCCGCGCTTCTTGAAACCTTTTTTTTCAAGAAGAGTGTCCCAATTTTAAAGTATAACAACATTAACTTCTCTTTGTTTTTTGATGTCAATAGAGATCTTAATGTAATGTATAGAAGAGTATGGGAGAGTGTAATGCAATAAACACAATAAACGCAACGCAGCAAACACAGCAATTTTGCAACAAAAATTTTTGTAAGAAAAAGGATTTGAATAATTGAAAGATTTGGTTTTTTTTTCTTTCTTAGCTGCGGATAGTGCGCACTCTTTTGCGTTTGTTCAATGATTGATTTTTGAGGGAAACTGTCCCTTCTTTTATACTAAATTTTGGCTGATTTAGCATTTCTAAATCAGCCCCTTAATTCTAATACATTTCTTATATTTACTTATGCTTTAACAATTGTTTGTTTGTTTGTATATATACTATTCAATATTAAATAATATTAAATTGATTTGTGTGCAATAATCATGGGACAAGTGAGTGCAATATGACACGCGCATATTGCCCGTATAATAATTCCCACGGTAAAGTGTGAAGAGAGCCACACATGATCACTAGCAATGCAATACAACAACAACAAACATTGTGCATATTATATGTATACCAATACAGCCGGCGGCCTGACAACAAAGTGTCAAATGATCGTCGCATGTGCGCATAACTATTGTGGCTTTATACGCTGCAGCGACGGGCAGCGACGGTCAGCGACATTGAGTCAAGTGGTCGCCGCTCATATGCAACTCGATATTCTTTTGTTTATGCACATGAAATGTTGTGCTGGTATTGACGACCTTTGCCTTTAAAATAATTATTTTCATATACGAGTACACCCATGTTTTCTATTTTTGAGAGATTGCTGCCTTTGCTGCATTGCCTTTATTGTATTTCGAGCATAAAAGAGAAGATTTCAAAGAAAAAGAAAAGAAAAACTCTTAAACGTTCTCTAAAGCTGGATTCACCCATTGTTCCGGAACAAAATGCTTGTTCCGAAACAAATTCAGTTTTTTGAGAGTTAGTTCCGAAACGATTCACCCACTTCGAACAATTGTTCTGTAAAAATAAGGCTACCATATGAAGTATTTTTGTAAACGATGCGTGTTAGTTTTGCAATTAGGCAGCACAGTAGCAGATGATTGCAATTCGTTTGTTTTCTTGGCTTGAATGTGATCATATTTTTTATTGAATGTGATCATATTTTTATTTAAGAAATTGTAAATAAAAACAAATCTAAAATTGTTGAAGTGAAAAAAATGGATAATAATTGATATTATACGTACATAAATAGACACATACAAATGTACATATAATATGGTGTGGCAGCTCAGTTCAACTTTACTTAAAAACTTAAAGTAGCTGGCAGCACAGTTCGATTGTTTCGGAACAAAAATTGAAATTAAACCAATTCGAGCTGAAAATGTTCCGAAGCAAGCTTACTCTCTTTCGCTCTCTCTCTCTCTCTCAAAAAGAGAAACGTCAAACTACATAAAAAAAAAATTATTTCGGAACAAAAATTTTGTTCCTATGCGTCAATTGAAGCGTGCTCGTCTGTATAGACATGAGCTCTAACTTAGCCCCACAAAAAATAGTCTAAAGGCGTTAAATCGCACGATCTAGGCGGCCAATTGACCGGTCCCGAACGTGAAATAAAATGTTCACCGAACTCGCCTCTCAATAAGTCCATTGTTACGCGTGCTGTGTGGCATGTGGCACCGTCTTATTGAAACCACATGTCATGCAAGTCAAGCTCTTGCATTTTGGGCAAAAAAAAAGTTGAATATCATCTCACGGTAGCGCTCACCATTCACAGTTACGTTACGATTCGCAGCATCTTTGAAGAAGTACGGTCCAATGAGCCAGCCACCAGCCCATAAACCGCACCAAACTGTGACTTTTTCTGGATGCATTGGTAGCTTTTGCAATGCTTCTGACTGATATTCACTCAAAAATCGTATCCATTGAGCCAAAAATGAGCTTCGTCACTGAACACAATTTTTCGATAAAGAAGTGGATCTTCGGCCAACTTTCCAAGAGGCTATTCACCAAAAATTCTGCATTGCGGTAGGTCGTTCGGCTTCAATTCTTGCACCAGCAAGTATTTTGAAAGGCTTCACACCTAAATCCTTCCGCAAAATTTTCCACGTTGTTAAGTAAAAGAAGCGCGCGATGGACTTTCTTAACAGAGCACGGCATTTTGATAATAAAATTCAATGATTTGCAAGCGTTGTTCGTTGCTTGTAAGACGATTCATGGTTAAATTATAGACGAAACTGAAGATGTTTGACAGTGAAACAAAACACGAAACGTGCGTGAGCTGTTTAAACCAGTGTTGCCAAAAAGATAATTGTTAAAAAATCACCCGTTAGATGCAGTTCAGCTGCTTATTCAATATTTATTTGACAGCTGGTTGTTTCAACAACATTATTTTTATTTTGTTTGTCATTGTTCACATTTGAGTTGTCAAATATCAACAGAAAGTTTTCGGATAATTGTAATATGCTCACTGAATATACTTATGACAGTGCTGCATTTTAAGTTTTACTCAATATTATAACAATTTTCGTATTTATTGCGCAATAAATAATTGAAACTTTATATGAAATATTGACCTCAATTATGGCGTTTATTGCAATTTACGCAATAAAGGTGCATATCTGAACACCGTATAAGGCGGTTTCCCAATAGTTTTTAAGATTATAGCCAACGTTTTCTCTTGCAGTTACCGTCGTCGTATTCTGTTCTGTTGTACGCCATTCATTTTAGGAAGCAAAATATTGAAATATGTTCTCAATGTTTATAATTTAAAATATCCCCCACTCTCTCTCTCTGCCTCGCTTTATATATAGATCTTCCGTAGTGGTATGAGAGCGAATTGAAAGAGTTGAAATTAAATTTTTTCTTTATTTGTGCGGCCAAAATTCGTGTTAATTAATAACAGCCTTAAAGAATACAACAACATACAAAAGCAACAACAACAATAATACAAAAATACAATTTTAAACAAGTAATTTTTCTATGAAAAACAATTAAAAATAAAACAAAAACCATCTAAGAATTCTTACAAATGAGCAGAGCAGGGCAGAGCAGAGCAGAACAGAGCAGCAAATGTTCAGTTGAAGGAGGGGAAATCAATTATAAATGAAATGCCCAAAAAAATCAAAAGGAAAGAGGAAAAAAAATTATTATGAATTAAAATAATTAATTAAAGAGAAAATTATTGAGTACCAGTGGAATATTAATCAATAAGACTCTATTATAATACAGTACATACTAGATTATTGAATTCTTCTCCTTTACAGAGGCGTATAACGAAAGGAAATAAGCTTGTAACAGGTCTAATTGCCGTGAATTTGTGATACAAAAATGGAGTGTTATTTACATACAAAAATGGAGTGTTATTTACATAGTTAAACAAATGGGGGGTATTATGGCAAAGTTACAGTCTCGAATGGACGTTACCAACACTACAGATCTATGTAGATGGCTACCATATTTATTGTTTTACTGGAAGTATTCACTAGGAGAACGAACCCATTGGATTATCGAAGATGAGTAGCATGTTTGTGATGGTTCTGGCTCACTTTTTCCATACAAAATATGGTGCATGCCTACGCTACAACCGGTCATGGTCGGTTAGTCGATAGGTTTTAACATGTAATGTGAAAATGTATGTACGTTCTGGACCAATACGAATGATTGGATGGACAGAATGAGTGTGTGTGTGCGACATTTTTAAAGTGTGTGGTTGGCCATCCTTTGATTGAAAGCGAGTCCATGTTGTGGACTTTTGCAATGTTATGCTTTTGTTTATTTTTTTGTATTTGCTGATAGTCAAATGTGGGATAAGAACATATTAGTATTATAAATAATTACAGCCCGAGTCCTTATCATTTTTGTATTCCCTAAATTAGTTCAACAAGAATGTTTTTTAATGTAAACAAATTTTAAAACGCTTGACGTAATTGAATTTTAATATTCATACTACTAAGATGTTCGATTACAAGTTTAACCAAAAATCATACATACTTTCTGTATTTAAAACGAAGTTGCTTAATTATTAACTTAATTGGTCATTACAACATTTTAGTCAGGATTACAACCTGTCTTCTTTCACCACCCATGTTGCGTGTATTAATTTTATCCATGAGTAAAGGTAAGTACGTACAGTTTAATGTTAACTTCGAACGACAGATTTTTGAAAAACTTTTCATTGCAATTTTATTTACTCGAAGAGTTTTTGCCAGAAGACTACTGAGAGGAAGTTTCTGAAGGAAACATATTTACTATGTTTTCATATCTCGTTTGTTTGAAATCTCTAAGCTGAGATTTGAACCTAAATTTTTGGCCAGAAGACTGCTGAGAAGAAGTCGCCGAAGGAAATATATTTTTGTTTTCATATTTCGTTTTGTTTGATATCTCTAAGCTGATGTTTGAACCCCCAATCAACAAGCTACCTACTAGACTACCGTGACTTTACTGTATTAAATTTTAATCATTGTACGTTCATTTTTGAGCCTTCATTTTGAGACTTCCTACACATACAGTAGGTCATAAAATCATACATACACACATAATTGGTCATTACAACCCTTCAGTCAGGATTACGACCTAGTTTCTCACACCACTTATGTTGTGTGCGTTAATTTTATATATGAGTGGTGTCTTGTGCTTTTGTCGATAGAGCAGAAGTATTTTTGAGGGTGAAAGGAAGAAATTATTGTTTTTTATGAAAGGAAACAAAAACTTGAAAACAAATATTTTCTCTCCACACACGTGAAGTTGTGGTCCAAACCCCCCCTTGTTCAGACATTCTCGAACAAAACGAAAAAAATATTTCTGTGGCGATATTTTCTCAGCAGTCTTTTGGCAAAAGTTGTCAAGAAAAGCTTCTTAGAAATCTATTGTTCGGAATCGACTTTAAACTGCAAGTTAGATTAGGTTAGAGGACGTGTACTTGTCAATTAAGATAAGTACAGTACCCGGAGGTCGAAGTGACACCCATTGTACAACGCCCTAGTTTCTCACACCACTTATGTTGTGTGTGTTAATTTTTTTATGCATGAGTGGCGGGACCTACAGTTTAAAGTCGACTCCGAACGACAGATTTTTTAGAAACTTTTTCATGGCAATTTTATTTACTCTCCGAGTTTTTGCCAGAAATCTGCTGAGAGTAAGTCGCCGAAGAAATACTTTTTGTATTTTGTCTTGATGTGGGGCCTGGGGCTCGAACCTTGGCTTTACATCTAATAAGCCAACACACTACCTACTAGACTACGGCGACTGTAATGTAATTACGGTTTTATTTTTCACATTTAACAACACTGGCAAAAACCATATATATTTCTTCCATTAATTTGACCCTTATGCCGTTATTTATCATTTACAAATTCCTACAAATTATGGACTCTTTAAAACATTTACTCTCTCGCTGTCTCATTTTCTCTCTCACAAGAAAGTTGAATTTTTTAGGCAATGTTTTGCCCTGTGTGTTCTGGTTATTGTGTTGCCATTATGTTTTCGTTCCATTTTTTTACTTTTTCATGTTTTTTTTTTTGTTGTTAAAAAATTTTTACAATATTTCTGGCATACTTTTCCTTTTTATTTTTATTGTTTTTAATTACATTAAATTATAAGAGTAATTAACGGTAATTATATTAAATTAGTTCAGCACAACATTTAAAAGAACAAAGCTTCTCTTCTCTCTTCCACAACAAAAATAAAAAAAAAACTCTTCTTAAAGAGTTAAATAAAGTGAATTAAAAATTAACTTTTCATTGCTGTTTTATTGCTACGCGTGTTGTCATTAAAACAAAAACAATAAAAACAATAAAGAAAAAAGAAAATGAAAAAGAGAATGGAAAAACAAAAGCGATTTTATTATCAAATTTAATGGCTCGTCCTATTCTCTTGCTTGCACGGTCTCTCTCTCTCTCTTCTCATCCATAGGGCCATCACTGATGGATGATTTTACTTTTGGTTTCGCACAAACAATTCCAATTCCCATTCAATATCCATTATTTTTAAATTTTTATTGCATTTAACAACCGATTTATTAGCTTAACGTACACACACACACACACTATCTCATCTCTCATATTTTCTTAAAAGCGAAACTTCTAATCTGTCTCTGGCTCTGTGTGTGTGTGTGTCTGTCTTTTGTTCTCTTTATTTGTGTCTGGAATTTGTGGTCGTTTTTGTGTTTTGTTGTCATTGTACGCGACGTGGATGGTTTCGATATTAAAAGCTTTTTAAAAGACGACAAGTGGTGCTTAATTTATATGTGAGGAGCACCATCTTACATAAAAAAATGGAATTTAAAAGAAAAAACCTACACACACAACACACATACTCACTTACAAATACATTAATACTATACGTATACACATAGAGTATGTGAGTGTAGACTTTTAGGGGCTCTCTCTCTCATATTTATTGCAGTTTGTTTGATTCTTTTTAAGCACTTTGGGCGCCAGTGGCAAGATTTTTTTTGCGAAAAGTTTTTAAATCGAAAAAGTTTTCATAGTTGAATTTTAGAAAATACTCGTCGTCATGTGACTAACTGACACACAAACAATCACACATACACATGTAATATATATTGCCCATATGATGAACATACTTTATGTGGAGGTTAGTTTAGTTTATAATGGGATTTAAACGTGGTATCAAACCCAGCTAAAGCTAGAAGGTGTAGTAAAAAGTTGCCTGTATCTGAAGTTGTATAAAGAGAAGTTGTATTGTAAGCTTTTTTAACTGCTTTATATTTAAAGGCAGAAAAGGCTTGCAAAGCCTTTGAAGACGCCGTGGTCTAATAGGTAGTGTGTTGGCTTATTAGACGTAAAAGCCAGTGTTCGAGGCCCAGGCCAGACATCAAAACATAATACAAAAAGGATTTCTTCGGCGAATTCCTCTCAGCAGATTTCTGGCAAAATAATCTCAATAATCTAGCGTTCGGAGTCGACTTTAAACTGTAGGTCCCCGCCACTCATGTATACAATTAACACACACAACATAAGTGATGTGAGAAATTAGGTCGTAAACCTGACTGAAGGGTTGTAATGACCAATTATGTATGTATGTAAGGCTTCCAAATGGTCCTGATACTTTAATTTGTTTTTACTGCTCCAGCGATTTGGATATCAATTCCGATATATGTATGCCGATAAGGCATGAAGGCAATACATTTGGATAATCATTTCCTTTCTTCAAACTTACCTATCGTTCAACTTTTTCCCACAGAGCAGAAATTGTGTTCCGTTTTCTTTTTTAATTTTGACTTTGCTGGGTCAATAAAGCCAGACCCCGAGATAAGGAAAAATTTCTCCGACTGGCAAAAACTCTGAGAGTAAAAACAAAAAGGTTGCCATGAAAAGAGTCTCAAATTTCGCGTTCGCAGTCGACATTAAACTTTAGTTTTCGCCGCTCATCTAATGGGTGATTTTTTAAGAGCTACATATAGGAAAATTTTTCAAAAAAAAGCACATAAAATTCAGAAAAATGCATGAAATCTTTATTTGAATCGATAGTACGGTCCATATAATTTAATGTTTGAAGATTATTTCATGCAAATGTTGACCGCAACTGCGACTCAAATGGTCCATCCGCTTAGTCCAATTTTGGCATACTCTTTGCAACATTTCGGCCGGTATCTCACGAATACTCGTAAATGCTTCAATGTTGTCTTCCAAGGCGTCAATTGAAGCGGACTTGTCTGTATAGGCATGAGCTTTAACATAGCCCCACAAAAAATAGTCTAAAGTCGTTAAATCGCACGATCTAGGCGGCCAGTTGACCGGTCCCGAACGTGAAATAAAATGTTCACCGAACTCGCCTCTCAATAAGTCCATTGTTACGCGTACTGTGTGGCATGTGGCACCGTCTTGTTGAAACCACATGTCATGCAAGTCAAGCTCTTGCATTGTGGGCAAAAAATCATCTCACGGTAGCGCTTACCATTCACAGTTACGTTACGATTCGCAGCATCTTTGAAGAAGTACGGTCCAATGATGCCACCAGCCCATAAACCGCACCAAACTGTGACTTTTTCTGGATGCATTGGTAGCTTTTGCAATGCTTCCGGCTGATCTTCACTAGAAAATCGACAATTCTGCTTATTTACGTATCCATTGAGCCAAAAATGAACTTCGTCGCTGAACAATGAATTTTTCGATAAAGAAGTGAATCTTCGGCCAACTTTCCAAGAGCCCATTCACCAAAAATTCTGCGTTGCGGTAGGTCGTTCGGCTTCAATTCTAGCACCAGTTGTATTTTGAAAGGCTTCACACCTAAATCCTTCCGCAAAATTTTCCACGTTGTTGAGTAACAGAGGCCCAATTACTGCGAACGGCGACGAATCGAAAATCCAGTTCCGTATGGCTCCATTGAGAACCAACTAATCCAATCAGCAGTTGTTACAACAAAACTTATCAAATTCAAGAGACACACATTTCCGATGCAGCCACGTTTCCGAGGTGCCTAAATCTGGTTATGCCGAGAGTATTGTACCAATTCTTCTTTTTCCGCCTCGAAACTACTTCTGGAATAGCCGCTCAGACTGACTTTTAATCCTAATGTGTCTCGTAATTACAGCCACAAGGACTCTGATTGAATTCCAGCCAAGAGCCAAGACACCAACCCTGGTTCTTTACTTTATTAAAATAGATCAGAGCATTCTAAGTATTTGCTGAGTGACAAAACCAGGATAAATTCAAATAATGGAAGAAAATAGTCGCAGGATGCCAAGGTTTAGATTTCCTTATTCCTTCTCATCCTTATCCTAACAACTCACACCTACAATACCAATAATATTTGTAAAGTATGCAGTAATTATGCTCCTGAGAAACTTACTCACTTACTTAATTGGCCATAACAACCCGTTTAACGGATTTTGGCCTGCCGCAACACATCCTTCCAGGCGCCTCGCCAGTCGGTCACACCAATCGATCGCAGGGCTTCCTCGATTTGGTCCTTCCAACGGATGCAAGGTCGTCCTCTTCGCCGACTTCTGCAGATTTCCGCATCAAATACCCGTTTCGCCGGAGCATCCTCCTCCATTCGAACGACATGGCCGAGCCAGCGCAGCCGCTGGATATTAATACGCTGTACAACGTCCATGTCGTTGAGTAGCTCATACAGCTCACTGTTGTATCGGATACGGAAATCATCGCCAGCTCGTACTGGACCGAAGATCTTGCGCAGTACTTTTCTCTCGAACACTCTCAAGGCCGCTGCATCTGTACTTAATAGGGTCCATGCCTCTGCGCCATAAAGAAGCACGGGAAGGATGCGCGTCTTGTTGAGTATTAGTTTTGTCGCACGAGAGAGGTCTCTGCTACTCAATTGCCTATTGAGACCATAGTCGCGCGTGTTGGCATGAGTGATCCTACGCTTGATCTCCAGACTGGCATCATTTCCGGTGGTAACGGCGGAGCTAAGATAGATGAATTCTTTGACCGTATCAAAAGTATAGTTATCGGCCGTAATCTGAGAATCAATTCGCCGCGCGTCTCGACTCGTCGATAACATATACTTTGTTTTGCCATCATTTACTGCCATATCCATCTTACTAGATTCCCGTTCAATAGCACTAAAGGCAGCAGTAACATCTCGTTTGGTACGCCCTATGATGTCAATGTCGTCAGCGTACGCAAGCTACTGGACACTCTTTTGCAAAATAGTGCCACTGCGATGCACTCCCGCCCTTCGCAGAGCACTCTCCATGACGAAGTTGAAGAGGTCGCACGGTAAGGGTTGCCTTGTCTGAAACCTCGCACGGTATCAAAAGGCTCGGAGAGGTCCATTCCTACCTTGACGGAGCTACAGGAATTGCTTAACGTCATTCTGCATAGTCTTATCAGCTTCGTAGGTATACCGAGCTCAGACATTGCGGCAAAAACACGATCCCTTCTGGGGCTATCAAAGGCAGCCTTATTGTCGACAAAAAGATGGTGTGTGTCGACTTGTTTTTCGTGGGTCTTTTCCAGGATTTGGCGCAGTGTGAAGAGCTGGTCGATGGTGGACTTGCCAGGTCCGAAGCCGCACTGATAAGGTCCAATCAGTGTTTTGACGAGTGGCTTCAGTCGTTCACACAATACGCCTGTAAGAACCTTATAAGCGATAGGGAGAAGGCTTATACCCCTATAGTTGGCGCATATAGTAGGGTCTGCCTTTTTCAGGACATGACAGAGGACACTGAGGTTCCAATCGTTGGGCATTCCTTCCTCTAGCCATATTTTGTAAATAATCTGGTGCATGCGCCCTACCAACTCATTACATCCGGTCTTAAACAATTCAGCGGGGAGGCCATCAGGACCTGCCGCTTTATTGTTTTTAAGGCGCGTAATCGCGACTTTGACCTCTTCATGGCTAGGAGGCGGAATGTCCACGCCGTCATCATCGATAGGGTTCGGAACATCATCTCTAAAGGCGGCATTGTTGTCGTCATCGCCTTGTAGCAGAGTAGAGAAGTGTTACCTCCACAACCTCAGCACCCCTTGCGAATCTGTTATCAGGTTTCCGTTCTCATCTTTGCAGGAGGACGCTCCGGGCTTAAAACCTTCGGTTAGACGCTTAACCTTTATGTCCTCTGCAGTGACAAGAAAGACCAAAGAATTCTTGTCAAGATTATCACCAAAACAACACAACTAAGTAGTAGAGATGTCAGTCAATACCATTTCCATAGATTGCCTACGAAAGTAATATTTTCGGACTCTCGAATACAATTACTTTGAAGGAATCATGCATATTTCCTTGACAACAACTTCTGTAGCACAGTGTAATGATTGAATATTTCCTGAATTGATGTCAAAAATGAACTCAAAATGACGTCCATTGACGTGAAATTACTTTGTTTGGCTAATAAAGTTAATAAAACTTCTCCAAAAAACAAGTCAGAAAAAAATGTCTGTTACTGCTGTGGCCCTCAAAGAATGTGAGCCTTCACAGTTTTCTTTCATTTTATAGGAGAAAAACAAAAACAAACGAAAAACTTAAGAGAACAACAACAACAACAACGTTTTGATCTATCATAAGCCAGTTTTGGCCAGATGAATAGACGGATTTTTTCTTTTTGTTTTTTCTACTTTCACTTGAAACTTTTTGGTTTTCGTTGGCTGCTACACTTTCAAATTAAATTTTTAAAGCAAATGATGGCCAGGCAGCATAGCAAAAGTTTTCTTCTCTTTTTTTCGTGCTATTTTTAGGCCTTCTCCCCCTTCTCTCTCTCTCTCTCTCTTTCTGTCTCCCTCTCTTGTTGCTTGAAATTCCTTTGGTGATGTTAATATGGTAGCGTTGGTGCTGGTGGTGCTGGTGATAATAACTGATGATGTCTTCAGAAACTGAAACTGAACACTGAACACTAAAGTGATGCTCTAACGCTGTTGTATTGTGTCGTCATCATTATATGGCCTGGCATTACATTATTTACACTGAAGTTCTCAAATTTTCTACATCCCCTGTCAAAATTCTGATGGTATGGCTGTGCATGAGTATGTGTCCGTCCAGTCTACGGGTGTTTATTGCTATGAAAACATGATGAATTGTTTTTGAGCTTTGAAAGGCAAAAGAAAAGGAAAACTTTGCAACTAATTTATCATGTTGCTGCTTCTGCTGCTGTTGCTATTGCTGTCGCTGCTTCTGCTGCTGCTAGCAATGGCGGTGATGGTGATGTCTACTATTACTACAGCTTCTGTGCTGCCACACCAACACAACAGCGTAGTTGTGATGTTGTAAACAAAATTTTTAATTGCTCCTAAATAATGTTTTATTTTCTCCTCTCCACAACAAAAAAAAAAGCGGGAGAAGAGCAGGGGATGAGCATTCCTTATTTAATTAAAAAGAAAAAAAAATTTTTTTTTTTTTTGAAAATTCTTGTCGACCAAAGCAGCAGAGCAGAAATCATGGAAATCTTGGTTGAGAAAGTATGCTTTTTAGCATCCTTTTACAACCGACATTGTTGTTAGCCCTCCCCTTCTCCTCCCCCTCTAATGGATATCATTTTAA
This sequence comes from Sarcophaga carnaria, assembly GCA_958299815.1. NCBI lineage: Eukaryota > Metazoa > Arthropoda > Insecta > Diptera > Sarcophagidae > Sarcophaga > Sarcophaga carnaria. The sequence continues at coordinate 141,414,501 of OY283149.1, forward strand.
TTGACTGTGTGTGTTTAAAATTTTTTTTTTTGGCTTACTGTGTAGGAAGCAAGCTCGACTATCTGTAGCCCAAGCAGAAGGAGTTGTCGTTGTCGTTCTAGTTAACTTTCTTAAATTATAATCTCCTGTCTCTTGAAGCGGCTCTCTACTTTTTGGGCCATTAAAAGAAGGCATAAAGCCGTCAACATTATTTCTTCGCCATTTATTAACAATGAAAAGTTAAGAATCACCACACCAGAGCCGCCAACCACTAATGAGTTTGCAAAAGTCCCGTAAAGAGTGAAACGGAAACCTGTTAAGACAACAACAAACACACATTGAAAGAAAAACTAGTTTTTATTAGAGTTTTTGGTTTGTGCTGTTAGTTAGTTAGGAACGATGACAAGGGAAATGAACTTGGAAATTAGGAGAATAAATTACAACACAAGAGAAATACGTATATACGTCCTTGTAAACGAACGAAGAATATCCTTGAAATTTAAGACACAGCAAATGACCCTAAAATGGTTCATCTGATGCGTTATAAGCAGGAAGGTGTTCTTACAGATGGTGATACACAAAAAGCTTTTTAAAATTTTTTTTATAATTGCGCTCAACCTCCTCAACCGTGGAGTGCGTAAGTGGTCTATGCAGTAGTGTGTTGAAAGTAAGGACAATGGATAACAAGCATACCACACGGTATTAGAGTAGGCCGCGACGTATTTGATTTGTAAAGGGTCCGCCAAATAACTTTTTTTTTTGAAAATGCTTTAAAAAAGAAAACTACTGAATATTTTCTCAAATTTCTTTTTTTGTTTGAAAGTACAATCCTTCCGGTTAATAATGGAAAATAATTTCATTCAAATAGCTGCCTCGGCTGACTGGCCATGCAGTAGCCTACACGATCGGTCCAATTTTTAAGCACATTATCCATTGTGTGCAGCTGTATTTCACCAATGGCTTCACGAATATTGACCTTTAAAGCGTCAATTGTCTCTGGCTTGTCAGCGTAACACTTATCTTTGGCGGCACCCCACAATTAATAGTCCAACGGTGTCAAATCGCAGCTCCGAGGTGGCCAAACGACATCAGCTCTGCGGCTGATAATGCGATCTTCAAAAACAGGGCGCAAAACATCGAGTGTAGCTTCGGCTGTGTGGCACGTAGCGCCGCCCTGTTGAAACCAAATGTTGCCCATAACATCCTCTTCAATTTTTGTAAACAAAAATTCGTTCAACATGGCCCGATAACGATCGCCATTGACTGTAACGGCCCCTCCTTGCTCATTTTCGAAGAAAAATTGCCCAATTATGCCTCTGGACGAAAATCCGCACCAAACATTGACTCGTTTTGGGTTTTCTGTGCCCCAAATGTGACAATTTTGCTCGTTAACATACCCGCCAAGATCAAAATGAGCTTCATCTGAAAAGATGATTTCTTTTGCCAAAATAGGCATCATCTGGTGTAGGCATGGCCAGCCGAGGCAGCCATTTGAATGAAATTATTTTCCATTATTAACCCGAAGGGGTTGTACTTTCAAATAAAAAAAGAAATTTGAGAAAATATTCAGTAGTTTTCGTTTTTAAAGCATTTTCAAAAAAAAATAAGTTATTTGGCGGACCCTTTACAATAGAATAATCAAACAACAAACTTGATTAATGACTGAAGCAAAGTATTTTCTGAGAGATGCCATGTTTTTTAAAGGAATGAATCGTCCTGGCCTGGACCTTGTACCACTTCTACTTTCTATTCTCTCTTTTACAATGGAACTTGATTGATTTTAATTGAAATATTAAACATTAATATCATGAAGTAATTTAAAACAATTTCAGTTAAAGTAGCCTCGTGGCTGTGCTGTTAAATTTCTTTCGATTACAAGGCATTAATCGATAAATCGAAAACAAAAATTTCTAAAATTCCGTTTTCCAACAAAAAAAAAAACAAATTCGGGATTAAAAATGATTATGAAACAATAAAAAAGCCATGAAAAATAAAGCGAAACATTAATGGAGATAGGACAGCCGACGATGGGCTCATTAAACAAACAATGGCTTTGAATTTATGCAGTCTCTCGCAATCTCTGTCTCTGTCTCTAGCTCTCTCTTTCTCCCTCTCTCTCTAGTTCTCTTTTAGTTAATGGCGGTGATTTATTTGATGATGGCGGCTGTTGTATGGACTCTTGCTTTGCCTTACGAGGCTAATTTAATGCCGCCTCAAAAAAAGTATGCTGCTGCATTAAAATTATTTATGCAAACATTTTACATTCAAATTAAAAGGCAATAAATTCACTTCATTCTGGTATTTATTTTCGCTTCTTTTGCCTTCAATTTTAAGTCATCGTTTGAAAAACAAAAAACCCGGGAGAGATTTTAGATTCCAAAGGAGGAGATTTAAATAGCAAAACACTTGAATTTGTTTATTTTTCTGTGATTTCTTCAGCAGCACAGCAGCATATTTAATAAATTATCCTGTCTGTCTGTCCGTCTGTTTGTCTGTATGTATGTCTGTCTGTCTGTGTATAGCAATCCAATTGGCAAATTGGAAAAATAAACCAAAAACTGATAAAACAAAGAAACAGAAAGAAAAAAATGTTCATAAAAATCAAAAATTCATAAAAATTAATGAAAAGCGAGAGGCGTCTTAGCGACACCCGCTTAGCTTCGAAAGGAGTCTCAACGGTTACATAACATTAAAAGAGAATTTTTGATATCCTTCTCTCTTATTATTACGTTGCATTGTTTCAGTTTCAGTTTCATTGAACAAATTTCATAAGATAGGCAGTTAATCGGTGTACTGCAGCAGTTTCTAGAATGATAGGGTTGCCATAAGTACTTTCCGAAAAACAAGGCTAATAATGGATGATTTTTTAAGAGCTATAGGAAAATTTTTCAAAAAAAAACATAAAATTCAGAAAAATGCATGAAATCTTTACTTGAATCGATAGTACGGTGCATATAATTAAATGTTTGAAGACTATTTCATGCAAATGTTGACCGCGACTGCCCCTCAAATGGTCCATACGCTTAGTCCAATTTTGGCATACTCTTTCCAATATTTCGGCCGGTATCTCACGAATACCCGTAAATGCTTCAATGTTGTCTTCCAATGCGTCAATTGAACCGGGCATGTCTGTATAGACATGAGCTTTAACATAGCCCCACAAAAAATAATCTAAAGGCGTTAAATCGCAAGATTTAGGCGGCCAATTGACCGGTCCCGAACGTGAAATAAAATGTTCACCGAACTCGCCTCTCAATAAGTCCATTTTTACGCGTACTGTGTGGCATGTGGCACCGTCTTGTTGAAACCACATGTCATGCAAGTCAAGCTCTTGCATTTTGGGCAAAAAAATGTTGGATATCATCTCACGGTAGCGCTCACCATTCACAGTTACGTTACGATTCGCAGCATCTTTGAAGAAGTACGGTCCAATGAGCCAGCCACCAGCCCATAAACCGCACCAAACTGTGACTTTTTCTGGATGCATTGGTATCTTTTGCAATGCTTCTGGCTGATCTTCACTTCAAAATCGAGAATTCTGTTTATTTACGTATCCATTGAGCCAAAAATGAGCTTCGTCGCTGAATACAATTTTTCGATAAAGAAGTGGATCTCCGGCCGACTTTCCAAGAGCCCATTCACCAAAAATTCTGCGTTGCGGTAGGTCGTTCGGCTTCAATTCTTGCACCTGCAAGTATTTTGAAAGGCTTCACACCTAAATCGTTCCGCAAAATTTTCCACGTTGTTGAGTAACAGAGGCCCAATTGCTGCGAACGGCGACGAATCGATAATTGATGGTCAGTCATCATCATTAACACTCACCGATACAGCTGCGATATTTTCTTCAGTTCGTACTCTACGTAAGCGTGTTGGTGGTTTAATGTCCAACAATGTAAATTTGGTGCGAAATTTAGTCACAATAGCCCGAATAGCCGCTTCAGTGGGTCGATTAAACTGACCATAAAACGGAAGAACCGCGCGATGAACTTTCTTAACAGAGCACGGCATTTTGATAATAAAATTCAATGATTTGCAAGCGTTGTTCGTTGTTTGTAAGACGATTCATGGTTAAATTATAGACCGAACTGAAGATGTTTGACAGTGAACCATAACGCGAAACGTGCGTGAGCTGTTTAAACCAGTATTGCCAAAAAGATAATTGCTAAAAAATCACCCGTTATTAAAAGAGAGTTTTTGATATCGTTCTCTCTTATTATTACGTTGCATTGTTTCAGTTTCATTGATCAAATTTCATAAGATAGGCAGTTAATTTGTGTACTGCAGCAGTTTCTAGAATGATAGGGTTGCCATAAGTACTTTTCGAAAAACAAGGCTAATATTAATTGGTTTGTAGTCTTAGGTATTGGGTTTAGGTATCACGCTTTCTGAATCTCTTGTCCTGTTTGCAGATATGAAATCATCATTTGGAAGCAATTGGCGGAAGGAAAAAACTTTTATTTTCAGTTGTCGGTGACACTTTTTTCAAAGCTTCTAAGCCACCACCTAACAACGCCTGTTAAATTCTCTTCATATTAGAGCAACTGAATAAATAACGAAGAAGATGAAGATGAATTAAATAAAAGAGAAAATAGAAACGGGAGATGAATAAAAGAAAGAGTAGTGGGCGATAGGTGATGAATGACGACAAATGGATGAATACTTGAATAAAAGAAATGAAATAAAATTAACAGAATTTGTTTTGGTTTCTTGTTGTTTTTCATTAAAAAAAAATCAAGAAATTCAATGCACGTCTTTGTGTTTTTCATCATTTACCAGCCAGTCAGTCAGACTGTCTGGTCCGGTCCATCTGTGTTTTTATGATACGAATACTTGGTCGTAAATAGACTATAAAACCTTAAATATTCTTCTTCTTATTATGTATTACAAATTGCTAATGAATGCTATTGTTGTTGTTGTTATTATTTTTCCCACTCCATCTGGTTGTATTTACACACTTCACGGTACAGTGTCCACGGACTCATGTATCAAACAGAGCTTGCCAAGTAAATTTACAAAAAAAAAAGAATGTTTTTGTTCTCATAACTAAAGTTACAGCAATAACGGAGGGAAAAACGAGAAGATAGAAAGAAGAAAATGGCAAAAACTTTAAAGGAATGCAAACATTTAAGATGAAAAAAGACTCTTCTTAAATTCTGAATTTAGAAAAAAAAGACGCAAACCCACATTTTTAGCAGTGCCACTTCTTGCCTCTAACAGGGCAAACTTTGCTATTAACAGAGTACTGTTAACTGTTTAACAGTAGCAATAAGTAGATTAGTCTTCTACTTTGCAATTATTACAGGCTATTGATATACAATTTAATTCTCATTATGATCATCATTTTGATTTGTGAACAAAAGTATTGAAATGTAAAGAATGGTTGGTGGAGATGGAGGACAGAATTATTCCATCTATCCCACCATCACGGTTCGAAAGAGGACCCTCTATACTACTATTTGCATATAGTCTGGTATGGTGTACTATTTCTTATATGTGAGTTCCAAAATGCAACTGATCTTCTAGAGAATTTTCCAGCAAAAGATTGATATTTTCAAAGTCAATTTTCTCAATAGCATATCACTTTATATGTGACTATGTTGCTGATTATATTAACAGGCCTTGGAACAAACTTCCCTTGTCATATAGTATGGTATTCATAGACCTAAAATATTTCCCAAAATTAGCTCCTAAACAAGTGGGCTTGTTCAGATGGATACTGTTAAAGAGCTAACAGTGCTCTGTTAAGAGCAAATTTTGTTCTGTTAAGAGGAAAGTTTGCTCTGTTAACGAGAAATGTGGCGCTGCTAAAATTTATGGATTGCGTCTTAGATTTTCTAATTCGAATTTATCTTCACACATGTAAATTCCATGGGAATTTAAAGAGTTCGCCAAATAACTTTTTTTTTCCTTCCGGTTAATAATGGAAAATAATTTCATTCAAATGGCTGCCTCGGCTGGCCATGCAGTAGCCTACACGATCGGTCCAATTATCGATTGTGTGCTGCTGTATTTCACCAATGGCTTCAGGAATATTGTCCTTTAAAGCGTCAATTGTCTCTGGCTTGTCGGCGTAACACTCTCTGACGGCACGCCACAAATAATAGTCCAACGGTGTCATATCGCAGCTCCAAGGTGGCCAAACGACATCAGCTCTGCGGCTGATAATGCGATCTTCAAAAACATGGCGCAAAACATCGAGTGTAGCTTCGGCTGTGTGGCACGTAGCGCCGTCCTGTTGAAACCAAATGTTGCCAATATCCTCCTCTTCTATTTTTTGTGAACAAAAATTCGTTCAACATAGCCCGATAACGATCGCCATTGAGTGTAACGGCCACTCCTTGCTCATTTTCGAAGAAAAATTGCCCAATTATGCCTCTGGACCAAAATCCGCACCAAACAGTGACTCGTTTTGGGTGCGTCGGCTTTTCAATGCATGTGTGCGGGTTTTCTGTGCCACAAATGCGACAATTTTGCTTGTTTACATACCCGCCAATATCAAAATGAGTTTCATCTGAAAAGATGATTTTTTTTTTGCCAAAATCGGCATCTTCTGTAAGTCGATCGCAGGCCCACGCATCATACCAAGGTCTTTATGCAAAATTCGTCTCAATGATGTCTCCGAAATATTCAATTGTTGAGAACGACGGCGAATTGATGTTGATGGCGCCGCTTCACGCACACTTTCTGCCACAGCAGCAATATTCTCGCGGGTGTACGCACTGTTTTTGGCTTTTCACGCTTTGGTTTATCGATGAGGATGCCAGTTTCTTTCACTTTTTTTCACAAGATAACGAACATACGGAGCTGACGGTGCTTTTCGTCTTCCAAAATCCGTATGCAATTTTCGCACACATTCTCCAACATTACCATGATTTTCAAAGTAATGTCGCGTCGCAATATTTCCCAGCGTTGTTCAAGCGTATACACACAACCATATTCGTTCAGCGGAAGGATAAAACGAATTATCTGTCAAATCAGACATGAGCTAAGTGTTACTATTCACGAAATAAGCACTAGTTGACAAAAAAAAAAAGAAAACGTTAGATGGCGGACCCGATATAAAAAAAAACATTTGAAATGATTTTTAAAAATTTCAAATATTAGTCGAGCCCCCATAAAGCATGTCATCAGTATGTATTTGAGAATCACTTGCTTTCCATATTACTTACCTAATGGGTGATTACAACTCTTTATCTAGGATTACAACCTTAGCCTCTCACACCACCTATGTTCCTTGTGTTCATTTTATTCATGAATGGCAACAGATTTTGGGGAACTTTACAAAGTAATTTTATTTACTGTGTGAGATGTTCAAGCTGAGGTTTGAACCAACATACTACCTACTAAACTACATTGATTTCTTGCTTTCGAAATATAATTTCTTTTTTTTTTAACAGGAATTCTTTCTCTTTTTACCCCCGTGTGTAAATATTTACCTCTGTGTGCTCTTTGCTGTAATACTTTCAAGTTGTTTTGTAGTTATTGCAGATACAATGGAAAGTAAATAAAAATCGAAACACATTTAAACAATTTAATTGAAAAGTAAATATTTGAACTTCATAAGGAATGAAATGATGAAACACAACACAAGAGAGAGAGAGAGTAGAAAAAAATGGAAAAGAAAACGGAATAAACACGTTGAAAATCAATCAATTCACGTTCACTTCTGAACTTGAAGGTGCAATTAAAAAGAAAAAGGAATGAAAGAAAGAAAAGAATAGAAAAATAACCCAGGGGAGATGAAATGAAAATAAAAATAAAATTTAAAATTGATTTCATTTTCAAAAAGAAAAAACAAAGTGACCAATTGGTCTTCTGTCTGTCATTTTTACAACGACTGGTGATTTTGAGGGCACGTTCAAGAAAAGAAGAAAAAAATTCCTTTTTTTTTTCTTTCTTTAAAAAACAATTTCCTAAGTAATGCCATTAACAGTAGCAGTGTTATTAAAAAGAAATTTTATTTGTTAACAAATAAAAATAAATGAGTACGAAAAAAAGATTAAATTGTAAAACATTATTGTTCACTTTCATACCAATGACATTTGTCAGATGTAAATTAAAATCATTGGGGGACCAAAATGGACCAACGCATGAATTCCAAAGGAGTCTCCTCTTTGTCAAAATGTTTTTATAAAGCTTAAGTGTAAATAAAATTAAAGAAATAATATCCAGAGAATGCTTAAGGAAATTAGAAAATTTAATGACTGGCAGACAACATTTATTTTCAAATGCAAAAAAGTTGAAAAAAATTTTTCTCCTCTTTTTTATTATTTTTTTTTTTTTCTTTGTTCAGACAGCTTAAGTGTGTGTTAAAATTTAATGATATTTTAATGAATTAATTTTTGTTTTTAATGAGAAAAAAAAAGCAAAGAAAAAAGAACAAAATTAACTCAACTTTTTCATAAAGAAAGAGAACAACAAAGTTTTTCTTTGGAAATAAACTCATTAGAAAGGGATTTACTAACGCACAACAGGTCGTATGCGCATTCAAAAACATACGAAAAAATATCACTCATACGTCTAGCTGTATGGGCAACAATAAAGAAAAAATAAAAATAAAAATTTAATTAAAAAAAGATTAAAAAACACTTTAGAGACTTTGTTTTTAAATATCATTAGCATTTTTACCAAAAAAAAAAAAAGTACCAAAAGTTGTGACAAAAAAAAGTACTTTTTTTTAGTAAAGCGTTGTAAAATAAAAAAGTAAAGTGATAAGCAATAAAAAGTAGGTAGGTAGGTAGGTAGAGGTGGCTGCTCATCCAAGAAAAATTTTTGGATGGACTCACTTAGGCCGCATTGGGCCCATTGTGCTGCCACAGTCATCCGTTATCCCCTAGTCTCGAAACCACTCGAAGCTCCTGATGAAGCGATTCAGGCTGCCAATGTCAATCCTTGACAGTTCCTCCAGATCATCCATGTAGTAAGTACCCAAGTACTCCGTTCTCCTTTGGCATAGAGCCGAGCATGTACCCAGCAGATGAGGGACAGTCTCCTCTTCCTCCTCATCTCTGCAGCTTCTGCAGAAGTCGTTAGCAAGATGTCCAAGACCAATGCGCCTCGCATGCGTACCCATAATGCAATGCCCCGTAATGACACCGACAACTACACTGAGCGCGCCACTTTGGAGTTTAAGTACACTCATTGTGCGCCCCTCATCCAGCCTTGGCCAGATTTTACGAGCCGTTCTACCAGTGTCCGAGGCCGCCCACCTGTCGTTGACGCAATCGACGATCGCATTATCAATTATGCAGGTCCTCATAGGTATGCCCAGATTCGAGAACTCATCGGAGAGTTCAATGGTCGTGCCCCGCCTGGCAAGTTCATCAGCTCTGCAGTTACCCGGAATACCACTGTGACCCGATACCCATACGATATGGATATCATATCATTCCGCTATCTCGTCGAGATATCTGCGACAGCCGTACACCGTCTTGGAGTTCGTCACATTAGAACTCAGAGCCTTGATAGCCGCCTGGCTATCAGAAAGTATGGTGACGTTCCGCTTGGAGAACCTTCCGTCCCCAATAATACTCGCCGCTGCCTGTATGGCCACCATCTCCGCCTGAAAGACACTGCAGTAGTCTGGCAGTCTTATAGACTGAGCTATTCCAACCGATTCCGAAAAAATTCCACTGCCAACAGCTCCGTTCAGCTTAAAACCGTTGGTGTAGATTTGTACGGAGTCTCTTAATAGGTGGGTCACACCACCCTTCCAGGACCCGTTGCCCGGAACCGATGTAATGAATCTGCTCGCGAAGTCGTACCGCGGTGTCATGTCATGTCATGTAGTCACTGCTCCCGACAGCTCCAACTTCCCTCAGGATCCTTGAGTGGCCGATATCCGAGTCATGCCACTGTCCAGTCGCCCAGAGACGTTTACTTATTTTAGCAGCCACTCCCTTACAGAGAAGGTCAAGCGCAAAGAGGCCCAAAATTATCTCAAGTGCCGACGTAGGTGTAGTGCGCAAAGCACCACTGATGATAATACAGGCAGATCTCTGCAGTTGCTGTATTAGTTTCGAATTAGTCTTCTTTTCAAGGGATTCCCACCAAAAGCAATAAAAAGTAATGCAATGGCAAATAGATTTTGTTTAAAATATCATTACAATGTGAAATATTACCAAAAAGTACCAGAAGAGTACTTTTTTTCGTGTACTTGTAAACATCAAAAAATTATAATTTCATACTGTATTTTGGCTTCACAAAAAAATTAAAAATATGAAACATTAGAAAAAAGGTACCAAAAGTTGTGACAAATAAAAGTACTTTTTTTAGATTTAAAAATAATTTTGTTTTAGTAAATCGTTGTAAAATATAAAAAAATAAAGTGATAAGCAATAAAAAGTAATGCAATGTCAAAAAGATTTTGTTTAAATTATCATTACAATGTGAAATATTACCAAAAAGTACCAAAAGAGTACTTTTAGCATGTAAACTCGTAAACATCAAAAAATTATAATTTCATACCGTATTTGGCTTCATAAAATCATACATTAAAAATATGCAACATTAGAAAAAAGGTACCAAAAGTTGTGACAAAAAAAGTACTTTTTTTAGATATAAAAATAATTTTTTTTTAGTAAACCTTTGTAAAATAAAAAAGTAAAATGATAAGCAACAAAAAGTAATGCAATGGCAAAAAGATTTTGTTTAAAATATCATTAGAATGTGAAATATTACCAAAAAGTACCATATGAGTACTTTTTTTCGTGTACTTGTAAACATCAAAAAATTATAATTTCATACTGTATTTTGGCTTCATAAAATCATACATTAAAAATATGCAACATTAGAAAAAAGGTACCAAAAGTTGTGACAAAAAAAGTACTTTTTTTTAGATCTAAAAATAATTGTTTTAGTAAAGCGTTGTAAAATAAAAAAGTAAAATGATAAGCAATAAAAAGTAATGCAATGGCAAAAAGATTTTGTTTAAAATATCATTACAATGTGAAATTGATTTTAAACCTCTATTTTCTGAACAAATTTATACAGAGATTTTAGAAATCTCTACGTGAACGTTTTGCGCAAATTGCTTGGAATGATTTGTATTATATGCCCTCCGTCGATATTTTATTTGATGCGACTGTTCCTATCAGATTTAAAAGGATCTCTAATAGGCAGAAACCCTGGTTTACGAACTCCATCAAACGTGCCATTGATCTGAGGGATCTTGCTTATTCAAGGTGGAAGAGATTTAGGACAGCTGAGTTGAAATTACAATATAGTGCCGCAAGGGCGAATGTGAACAAGTGTATCAGACGTGCGAAAATGGAATACTATTCTAGACGGTTTGACTCTGCAATTGAAACTAGGCAGACTTGGAGAACTATTCGAGAGATTGGTGTGTGTGATGCGCACAAGAATACAAGTTGTCAAATGGATCCTAATGACCCTTAATAAATCCTTTGTGAATATCCCCACGGTGCGGGCTGACCCAGGTTTCTATGGCTTTCATAGTGATCAGGCTGAATCTGTTATTGGTTCTAACACTGATTTACCTGGGCATGACAAGTTTAAGTTTGAATGTGTCACCCAGTATGATGTGATGTCGGCTGTTTTCATGGCGAAATCTAATTCAATTGGGAGCGATAACATGCACTCTAAATTTATAAGAATAATTTTACCCATGATACCTACTTTTTTGACTCATCTGTTTAATACTATTATTATGTCCGACACGTATCCAATAAAGTGGAAGCATTCAAAAATAGTTCCGGTCCGCAAGTCTAATGGGGATTATCGACCAATTGCCATCTTATGCTTTCTCTCGAAGGTTCTTGAGAGAGGATACTTTATATGCAAATGATGAGTTACAGCGATCTGAACAATCTCCTTTCTAGAATGCAATCTGGCTTTCGATCAGGTCATAGTTGTATTACTGCTCTAGTGGACGTTAGTGAGAATGTCAGACAGGCCTTGGAGAATGGCGATGTGAACTTTTTAGTTCTCCTGGATCATTCGAAAGCTTTCGATACGGTCGATCACAGTATGCTTATTCGGAAACTCAAATTCTTCTTCGGATTTTCTAATGCATCTGCCAAACTTATACAATCGTATCTCGCCCAACGCGCACAATCTGCTTTTTTTGAATGGAAAATGGTCTGATGCTCTACCTTTGAACAAAGGTATACCTCAGGGCTCTATCCTTGGACCACTTTTTTCTCCCTGTATGTCAATGATTTACCTAGATATCTCTTGAATTGCAAAATCCATTGCAGATGACGTGCAACTTTGCTTAAGTAGCCCGGTGGACAACATTTCACGCGCCGTTGATTGTTTGAATGGGGAACTTGCTCGGATCTTCTTATGGGCAACTGCTAATGGTCTCTGTTTGAACCCCCTGGAAATCTAAGTGTATTTTATTGCATAGAAGATGTGTTGTACCCACAGTTTCTAGGGATGTTGTGATGAATGGTGAGAAAATTGGATAGTTTATGCGACGGGGAATTTAGGAATAGTTTTTAACTCCAATTTGACGTGGGATGATCACATCAATTCACTGGTAGGGCAGACGTATATTAAGTTACGCGCACTTTGGTCCACGCAACTTTATATACCTTTGAAAACTATATGCCTTTGTATATTTGAATTCGTTCAACATGGCCCGATAACGATTGCCATTGACTGTAACGGCCACTCCTTGCTCATTTTCGAAGAAAACTGGCCCAATTATGCCTCTGGACCAAAATCCGCACCAAACAGTGATTCGTTTTGGGTGCGTCGGCTTTTCAATATTTGCGTGCGGGTTTTCTGTGCCCCAAATGCGACAATTTTGCTTGTTTACATACCCGCCAAAATCAAAAAGAGCTTCATCTGAAAAGATGATTTTTTTTGTCAAAATCGGCATCTTCTGGTGTACGCTACTGCATGGCCAGCCGAGGCAGCCATTTGAATGAAATTATTTTCCATTGTTAACCGGAGGGATTGTACTTTCAAATAAAAAAAAGAAATTTGAGAAAATATTCAGTAGTTTTTTTTTAAAGCATTTTCAAAAAAAAGAAGTTATTTGGCAGACCCTTTACCAATCGGATAAGTAATCAGATCATGATGTTAAATGAATTATTAAATTTTATATTTCCTGTTAAACTTATTAAAAATTAATAATAAAAATGACATAAGCAATAACAATAAAACTAAAAATAAAAGTTTTTTAATGTTCTTCCTGTTTTTTATTTATTTTTTTTTTTTCTTGTTGGCATTTTAACTCAACAATTTCAATTCCAATAATTTCCGTAAGTTAAACAAGAAATAAAAAATTCTTTATTAAAATAAATACATTTTAAATTAATTTTTTTTTAATAATTTAATTATTATTATTTAAATATATATGCTAATAATATACACACACGTACATATGCATGTATGTAGATTAAAAGGAATTTGTAGTAATTAATGAAATGAATTGTTATTGTAATTTAATGCTCAAATGAATTTAAACAGTTTTTTTGTTTAAAATTCGATTATAATTTAATAAAAAAAAAGATTCCAATAATAAAGAAAATTATTTCTTTAAATTTGTATGAAGAGAGAGAGAGAGAGAGATAGAGTGAGAGAGTACATTTTAATTTTTTTTTTAATATTGAAACTAACAGGTTAATAAAACTCTTTCTGTTGACATCAGTTGGAAGGAAGGGAAGTTAGTGTAAATTGCATATAAATTATCGATAATTATTTGGCATTGTAGATAATTGGCTCGATAAGTTTGCTAATGCGTTAATAATTTAATAATAAATTTAATAATTTGCTGCAGCAAAACCACATTTCCACAGCATGTACAGTAAAGTTTGTAAATTTAAAACAAGTTAATACAAAAAGTTTACAGTTATCGAAAGTTCTTTACTAAACATATACAGTTAGCAATTTTTTTTTAATAATATGCCTTTATTCTAAATTAAAAATGGAAAAATTATAACTTTTGAACATTTTATAGCAAAAATATGCAGCCTTAGTAAATTTTTTACATGAAATCAAGAGTTATCGAAAATTTTTTCTTAGAAAAAAATGCAGTTATCGTACTTTTTTCTACAGAATTTATAGACAATTTAGTTCATATGATTAAAGAAGAATTTCAATACAAACAGAAAAGTTATCGATAATTATTTTAAGAGAAAATTTGTATCGAAAATTTAGGCTTATCGAAAATTTTACTTGGTTTTTGCGATAGAATTATAACTTTTGAACATTTTATAGCAAAAATATGCAGCCTTACTAATTTTTTACAATAAATCAAGAGTTATCGAAAATTTTTCCTTAGAAAATATACAGTTATCGTACATTTTTCTACAGAATTTATAGATAATTTAGTTCATATTATTAAAGAAGAATTTCAATTCAACCAGAAAAATTATCGATAATTATTTTAAGAGAATTTGTATCGAAATTTTAGGCTTATCGAAAATTTTACTTAGTTTTTGCAATCGAAAGGATTATCTATAAATGGTTCCATAGGTATACACAATTTTTCTGTCTAACGTTTTATGTTATTGATAATTTTAAAATAAATTATTGTTATCGATAATAAAAAAGGATCAATCGATATTTCGAAGTTGCCGTAGTCGGTGAGCTAGACATCTAGTGTTAAAACGTTGTTGGTAAACACATTAGTACCTTAAATGTGTGTCTATAACGGATGCTCTCGTTACAAACGACTCGAATGGTCAGATTTTTCAAGTTTTAAAAAAACTTGCTTTCAAAAGAAGCAAACAAAACTTTACAAAAAATGGTAATTTTTCGTTGTGGAAATATGAAATGAAAATAACACAACACGCGTTACAAAGTGTCTCCCACTATTTGCTTAGAAGTTGCTGTAGTCTAGTTGATAGTGTGTTGACTTACTAGACGTGCGGTCACGGTCGAACATCTCTTATACTAACGCTAGGTCAGACATCTCGATCAAATCGAAATATGAAAAATAATTCTTCGACGACCTTCCTCTCAACAGTTTTCTGGCAATAACTCTAGGAGTAAATAAAAATTGCCATGCAAAGTTTGTCAAAAAAATCTGTCCCGCCACTCATGTACAAAAATTAACACACACGACATAAGTGGTGTGAAAAACTAGGTCATAATCCTGACTGAAGAGTTGTAAGGACTAATTATGTATGAATGTAGGTATGTCTATCGATAATTCTTATGTTATCTATGATTTCGTCGATATTTTTTCATTGCAAATATAATTTTTTGTACGATATTTTTGTTATCGATAATTTCAAAACAAGTTATCGTCAATTTTTTTGGAAAATGTTAAAGAAAAGTAGCAATGCAGCCTTTTCTATTGACGATTATCGAAATTTGTTTGTTGATATAAACAATATGCCGTGAAATATTGGTTGTTATCGAAAATTTCAAAAATTCACATATCGTTAATTTTTATGCAATCGATAATTTTATCGATAGCTTTTTTTTGCATACTGTAAATATTACCAATTTTAAGTCAAATCTCTTCTGTTATCGATAATTTCAAACCTGGTTATCGATAATTCTTTGACGAATATTTTACAACATGTTTGATTTCATGCTAAATATATATTTATTCTCATTTACAAACAGCAAAACCAACAATGGAAAAGTTATCGAAAAAAATTTTATTAATCGATAATTTTTTAAAAGTAAAAAAAAATTATTTAAAAAAAAAGAAAAATTCTCTTTTTACAATTTAAAATTCCTTAAAAATTTCATTTCATAAATCGGTATTTGGGAATTTATTTCTCAAAAATTCAAATTTTAATGCAATACTAAATGCTGCATAGATTTAACAGATCAAAGAAGAGATAACAAAAGCAAATTTAAATAAATTCAATGGAAAATATTTAGAAAATTTACCCTTAACTAGAGACCGCAATGATTTTGACTTTCAGAAAATTTGATCAAATAAGCATGTACGTGACTGTAATTTGAAACCAAAAAACCATTTGTTATGAACCCATTTAATTACCATTGACCGAAACTCTGACCTTTTTAATATTACTCTTGATGTTACATTTTCTAATCGCAAAATGCATCTCATTTTCAGTTTTTTTCTGTTTTTTTCAAAATTTCTTGCCACAAATTAAATGAAATCTGCCCTTTAGCACGATACACAGCCATAATGGTAATGGACGATGATGATGACGAACACGGCGACGACGACAATTTGCAGTTTGTATTTTAATTAAAATTATTTGTAAATGTTTCTTTTTTTTTTGTTGTAATGAAATCATTGTAAAAACAGGGCAACCAAAAAAAAAAAAAAGAAAGAAATTCATGATTTTAAATTGGCTTGTTGGTTGCACATTAAATCAGGGTTATTGAAATATAAACAGTGGGGTCATGTTCGCTTTTTGGCTGTGTTTAAAGTTAAAATAGTAAACAAGGGACTGGAATTGATATGAATTTAAATAGATTTATACGTCATTAAACGATTGTTTCAATATTTAATTACAAATGCCTAAAAATTTATATTTTGTGTGTTATTTTTCATTTAAAATTTTAAATTTTTTTTTTAAATTTTAAAAATTTAAATTTTTAATGATAACATTCCATAAATATCAAGCATACTTTCAGGTAGATAAACACAGATAAATTAAAACCACTGTTATAACTGTTTCACCCCCCGATAATTTTAATTCTCTCATTTTTTCTATCTCTTTCTCTCTCTCTCTACCTTAAATTCAATGACATAACTCATGCTCTTTAAATATAAAACATTGCAATTAAATTACAAAATATTGAATTTATTGCAGCACGCTTTTAGACGTTTAAATTAAATACGGAGAGTAATTTTGTACCTTTTTTTTTTTGTCACATGTAATAGCAATTATTAATCGGTGATTATTTTCATTTATTATCGTTATTTTATGTGAGCATTTAAATTGTATAATTTCATTATTTCAATAAATTGGTCATTTAACTCACACGAAATAAACTTAATGCGGCAGGCAAGTGTTACATCCAGGCAGCACAGTACACCATACACATACACACACTTTAAAAATCACGTTAAATGAGAAAAATTAAAATGAAATGCAAAGTTCTATAAAATCGGATTATATAAGCTTCAACGCCATAACACATATTAAAGAATATTAAAATTCTTTTATGGCAGATGAGAGTAGCTGTTTATCGAAAATTCTCAATAAAAACTTTGTTATCGAAAATTTACAAGCAAAGAGATTGCTAACGAAAATTATTTATTCTTTTTGTCATAGATAATCGTTATATTGAAAATATTCTTTAAACAATTTCTGTACAAATTTGTATATATTTTCTATAATAAATTTTGTTATCGAAAATTCTCAATAAAAAATTTTGTTATCGAATTTTTTCTATTAAAAATTTATGTTCTACAAGCGTTAGTTTCGCAAATTTTTTTATCTTTTTTTTTTCACAGAAAATTTAGTTATCGATATTTTTTTTTCATAAAACAAAATTGTCTAAATAATATTGGTATCGAAAAATATCTATAAAAAATTTTGTTATCGCAAATTTTCTTTAATATATTTTGTTATCGAAAATTTTATATAAAACAAATTTGTTATCGAAAATTTTCTATAATATAATATAAAATTTTGTTATCGCATATTTTTCTATAAAAAATTTTATTATCGAAAATTTTCTATAAAAAAGAAATGTTATCCAAAATTTTCTATAAAAAAAATTTTGTTATCGAAAATTTTCTATGAAATAAATTTTGTTATCGAAAATTTTCTATGAAAAAAATTTATTATCGAAAATTTTTTATGAAAAAAATTTATTATCGAAAATTTTATATAAAAAAATGTCCAAAATTTTCTATAAAATGTGTATTATCGAAAATGGTAATAAAAAAATTGTTATCGAAAAATTTTTACAAAAAATTTTGTTATCGCAAATTTTCTTTAGTAAATTTTGTTATCGAAAATATTATATAAAACAAATTTGTTATAGAAAATTTTCTTTTAAAAAATGTTATCCAAAATTTTCTATAAAAAAGTTTATTATCGACAATTTTCTATAAAAAAATGTTGTTATCGAAAATTTTCATTAAAAAAATTTTGTTATCGAACATTTTCCTATAAAAAATTTTATTATCGAAAATTTTCTATAAAAAATTTTATTATCGAAAGTTTTCTATAAAAAATTTTGTTATCTAAAATTTTATATTGACTTTAATAAAAAAAATTGTCTGTAAATAATATTTGTATCGAAAATATTTTATTAAAAATTTTGTTATCGCAAATTTTCTTTAATAAATTTTGTTATCGAAAATTTTATATAAAACAAATTTGTTATCAAAAATTTTCTTTAAATTCAATATAAAATTCTGTTATCGAACATTTTTTTTGTTATCGAAAATTTTCTATAAAAAGTTTTGTTATCGAAAATTTTCTATAAAAAGTTTTGTTATCGAAAATTTTCTATAAAAAATTTTGTTATCGAAAATTTTCTATAAAAAATTTTGTTATCGAAAATTTTCTATAAAAAATTTTGTTATCGAAAATTTTCTATAAAAAATTTTGTTATCGAAAATTTTCTATAAAAAATTTTGTTATCGAAATTTTTCTATAAAAAATTTTATTATCGAAAATTTTTCTATAAAAAATTTTATTATCGAAAATTTTTCTATAACAAATTTTATTATCAAAAATTTTCTATAAAAAATGTTATCGAAATTTTTCTATAAAAAAATGTTATCGAAAATTTTCTATAAAAAAATGTTGTTATCGAAAATTTTCTATAAAAAAATTTGGTAATCGCAAATTTTCTTTAAAAAATTTTGTTATCGAAAATTTTATATAAAACAAATTTATTATCGAAAATTTTCTATTAAAGTCAATATAAAATTTTGTTATCGAAATTTTATCGAAAATTTTCTATAAAAAAATTTTTTTTATCTTAAATTTTCTCTAAAAAAATGTTGTTATCCAAAATTTTCTATAAAAAAGTTTATTATCGAAAATTTTCTATAAAAAAATGTGGATATCAAAAATTTTCTATAAAAAAAATGTTGATATCGATAATTTTCTATAAAAAAAATGTTGATATCGATAATTTTCTATAAAAAAAAAATGTTGTTATCGAAAATTGTATATAAAACAAATTTATTATCGAAAATTTTCTATTAAGGTCAATATAAAATTTTGTTATCGAACATTTTCCTATAAAAAATTTTTAAAATCGAAAATTTTCTATAAAAAAATTTTTTTATCTTAAATTTTCTTTAAAAAAATGTTGTTATCCATAAATTTTCTATAAAAAATTTTGTTATCGAAAATTTTCTATAAAGAAATGTTATCGAAATTCTTCTATAAAAAAATGTTATCGAAAATTCTCTATAAAAAAATTTGTTATCGAAAATTTTCTATAAAAAGTGTATTATCGTAAATTGTCCATAAAAAAATGTTATCGAAAATTTTCTATAAAAAATATTTATCAAAATTTTCTATAAAAAAGTTTATTATCGAAAAGTTTCTATAAAAAAATGTTGTTATCGAAAATTTTCTATAAAAAAAATTGTTATCGAAAATTTTCTATAAAAAATTGTTATCGAAAATTTTCTATAAATAAATTTTAAGAAAATTTTTTATAAAAAATGTTGTTATCGAAAATTATGTGAATGGTAATTTTCTATATAAAAATTTGTTATCGAAAATTTTCTGTTAAAAAAAATAATGAAATAACTTATAGGAAATATTCTATAAAAAGCAATAATCAGAATACATATAATTTTATTCTTGAAATATGTTGTTTTTATTATAAGACATGTGTTCGAATTGAAGGCTTTACATGGTCGGCCATATTCTATTTAACCGATTAAAGGCAAATTTCAAAGAATTTTTTCCTCACTATCCCTTACGCCTACATTACATGTGTGCACATATGTACAAGAGTTATAAAAAACAATAATTTATAGGTAGTCAATAATGATTAATTTAATGAAAACAACAGCAATTATAGCAATAACAATAGTAATAATAATAACTATGTATGTATGAATGTTATAACGATTTCATAAAATACTTACAGATTAATTTATTATAATTTTTTCAATTCAATTTTTTTATCACATTGATTTCATTAACAGCAGAGCGTTATAATCAACTGTGCAAGCCTTGTAAATAAAATGCAATTGAAAACAAAACACGTAAAATGTTAATAAATAAAACCGTTAGTTATTTACATAAATAAACACACAACATGCAAATGCATGCATGCACACGCTGGACAATTGTTCTATGTGTGTTTGCAATAACAAAAATTGCATCATATAAATAGCCGCTGTATTTTGTTTTTGTTTGCACTCAATTTTACACTTGCACTCAGTTTCGTTATTTGCTTTTTGTACTTGTATAACTGTGAATTTGTTTATACAATAAAAAATAAGGAAAAAAATATGTTTGATTTCGCTTCACTTACTATGTAAATCGACAACGACAATAATAATTTTTTTCGTTTTATTTTTTCTATTTTATTGAAAATTTTCTATAATTTTAAATCACAAATAAATTTATTTAATTTATTTTCATTTCTTTATTTATTGCTTATTATCACTAATAAATTAAATTATTTTTATGGAACAACTTGTTACGCGGAGTTAATTATTGCGATGGGTACTCTTTCAATTGTTCACTGTTAACGAAGAACACAAGCTTTCGTGTGTAATGTAAGTATGCGAATGATGCTAAATGATTGAAACAAATGTAAACGAAGAGAGAGGTTAACAGAAAATAATCTTATTCTTCTCATATCAAAAGAGGACCTCTAAGAAGTGAGTGGTGGGGCAGAGTACAATGAAATCGTATTATAGTAGTAGCAAAGAAAATAAATTATAAAGAATGTGCATTTTAACATATTTTGGAATATTTTTCAAAAATATTTCATGACGCGGGGGGAAAGATTGAAGGGAAGGATACAGAAACCAAGAACGTAACAATGCGTTGTTCTCATCGTGCGTTTTTGTTGTTTGACCACTTTTTATTTATTTTTCTGGTGTTAAAAACAGACGTCGGCACCAATGTCCCTCAGGGGAAGAACATCTTTGGCTTTTTACGCACATAGGACACGAACATCAAGAATGTTCGTTAAAAAGAGCGTAAAAATTTTGTCAGCTTTTAAAGAAGAAGGTTCATGTCGCTTTTTTCAGACTTCAATCATACACCCAAAGAAATATCACAGTAGTATTCACTAATATCAATGAGAAATGATTTCGATATTTGGAAGAATACTTGCTAAGTTAAATACGGTGTCTTAGTGTCTTAGTGCAGTACAATTTATCTATATTTTCCGATCATATATACATATCATTGGGTTAATAAGTAGACTTGACATTATTATACACATGCCTTTGGTTATGGATTAGTGAGTGAGAGAGAGAGAAAATAAGTTGAGAGAATTTATTTATTTACAGCCATGGAAAAGTGTTAGTAATATACTCTATTTTTATTTTCATTTCATCAACATACATATGTAAAGCTGTCTATCTTTGGCTTAATAATTTTGGATAAATAAAAATAAAATAAAAAATCGATTTTATTATTAAAAGAACATAAAGCCATCCATCTTTGGCTTAAAAATTAGGCCATGTTTTTTAGATAAATAAAAATAAAAAGAATAAAAAACCATTTTTTATTAAAAGAAAAAAAACGAGCATTCCAAAGCATTTAAAGAAAGTATACTATGAGACAAAATAAAAAATAAAATACGCCCAGCTAATGACATAGAACATTTCTAACACAAAATATTCTTCGAGCGTTTTTCTGAAATAAAATGATAAAGCATCCGCAGCATTTGCATTCTTGTCGCAGTCTGGTCGACAACTAAATCAAAAAACACAAGAATACATACACATGTACATACGTACGATGAGAGCAACACATTGTTACGCTCTTTGTTTGTGTTCATTTTCCTTCTAACTTTCTCCCTCTCATCAAGAAATGATTTTTAAAAAAGATTTTGTTGAGAGCGGGTCGTAATGTTACAACCCGCCATAAGAAATTTTACTTCTACATAATGCGTATTCTTTATATCCATATTCTTTGGTAGTAGTCTATGGAATTTTTTTCTATTTAATGTATCACTTTCGCTTGGCAAAATTAAAAATAACATAAGCACTGTTAACATAACATTTAAAAACCAAAGGCAAACAAATAGTGAGCGCAAGAGTGAAGTGTGTTGATTAAATTGATATCAAAACTAAATGGGAAAGGGTTCGTAATCCATAAATTAAAATGTAACGTATAATATTGGAACTGTTGCGTGAGTACATTTGAGTTGTGTAAATATTTAAAGAGTTTTAATAAATTTCTCTGTAATCCTTTATAATCCTTTTTAAAATAGCTGTTATTGTTGTTGTTGGATTGGCTTACAATTTATTTGTTGTTTACTATGGTGTATATACAAACATATTACTCACAATACAATACAATATTTTGTAAAACAAAAACTTTATTTATAAGAAAAATGTCAGTGTTTGTATAAATTTAATTCATAACAAATGCTCCTTCTTCGCTTCCTTCTCCTTCTGCATGAGCAAATGAGCACATTTATATGTAAAATATACACCATAAGTGTTGTAAACTGTAATGTTGAGAAAAGCACTGAAGTAGATAAGCAAGGAATATTTTTATTCAGACCAGGTTTCTGGTAACTTTTCAAGAAGCTTAGGATGAGAAATGCTAAAACTAAATTTAAGGGACCTTAACTGTTACAGTATTGCAAGAAATTATAGAAATATTTTTGTTGTAAACACAGAATAAAAACTAAATGTTCGTTCTGCAAATATTAACGAAATTTTAAGAGTAACATAACAAAGAAAATCAAAATAAACAAAGATAAAATTACAACAACAAAACTATACAATATGACCATGAAAAATACAATAACAAAACAACAGTTAAGTTCTAGAAGTTGCCAAATCGAATATAAATGAAGTAAAAATTGTGTTTACGTCGAGTTCCCACAGGAAACGAAGGACACAAATTCACAAAAGAAACAGTTTAGCACGGCGATGGATTATTAATGACTTAGGTTTGTTTCAGCTTATCGAGAATAGTTTCAATTGTTAGAATTCAGAGAAAAATTAGCTAATCACCCTTATTCTGGTTGTCGTCATCGTCGTCGTCGTCGTCGTCGTTTTTGAGTCGACATCGTTTTCTATCGTCGTCGACATCACGTCGACACTGCTTTGGTATTCTGTAACACTACTGTGTCGACGTCGCCTGTTTATCGAAAATTGTAATAACACAAAACACACATCTCTAATATTTAAGTCAGCCGATTAATTTTATGGTTTATGTAGAAAAAAAAAAGTTTTTTTTATTATCAGGCCTGTCAAAATCAGCAATGTATTGATCCATGTCCAGGAATATGTGGCCGTTTTGCGCTTTGCAATATTTTAAACCACAGTCCGTTCTGTACTTGTATTCAAGACTATACAGGAAATCCATTTGTTCAGTGCCAAAGAATGAGTAAGTTTGATAGGATTACAATTGCTGCGAAAACTTAGCTATTAATACGATTTTTAATGTCTGTAGTTGAGCCTCAAAAGTATGTTGTTGCTTCGAATCCTTAACCTTCACCGTGTGGTCCGAATTTTATTTGTAAGAATATAGGGACAACACCTTCATGTACTTGCTTACCAGAGTATACAGGACAACCACCTAATTGCCGCCCTGAATGCGTTACAAACTCTGAATGTCCCTCGCAACAAAAGTGTATTAATAAGAAATGTAAGGATCCCTGCTCAGGACTTTGTGGCCAAAGTCCAGTTTGTCGTGTTCCAATGTGTTATTGTGAGTCTGGCTATACTGGTAATCCATTTGTGCTGTGCTCTCCCATACTACAAAATCCACCTGAAGTTATCGACCCTTGCAATCCATCGCCTTGTGGACCCTATGCTCAAAGCCGCCAACAAAATGGCGTTGCATCCTGTCAATGTTTAACTGATTAATTTGGCAATCCTTATGAAGGATGTCGACCGGAATGTTTGATTCCGACTGCCCGTCGAACAGGACATGTGTTAATGAGAAATGTAAAGACCCATGTCCTGGTACCTGTGGGCAGAATGCCGAATGTTTTGTTAGAACTCATTTGGCGACGTGTAACTGTATTTATGGATATCAAGGCGATCCATATCGCTATTGTGCTAAGGAAGAAAAACGTAAGACAATAAAAATTCACCACAAGAGTTAATTTTTTAATGCTTGTCGTTACCAAAAATGACGTCGACAAAATCAGAGTCGACACACACAACACAATATCGACTTAGTATTGACTTACAGAATACCAAAGGTGTGTCGATAGTCATCGATAACTGTCAATAACGGCAAACAGAATACTAATTTTAAATCGTCGGCTTGCGTCGACGACGACAACCGGAATAAGGGTGAATAATCCTGACTGAAGCGTTGTAATGAGCAATCAAGTAAGTAATTATATGGATAAGCTATAGATCAATAGCTTGCAATAAAAATCAAAATTTAAGCATTATAACGAACTAACAAATGAAGAGCGCTTGCGAGCCATTAAATTTAATTATCAAAATTCGTGTTGTTTGAGAATTGTGCGTCTACGGAAAAGTTATCTTCAGAGACGCAACTTATTTTTGCCTCAATGTGTATATCAGCACATAGAATTACCGAATATGGTATCTAGAACAGCCACCATCTGCCAATTTAATGTTTTTTATAGGTCGTCGGTTTCGTTGGACCGTACTCCTGCAAGAACGATAAAAAGCGCCACCTTATAGACAATACAGCAAGGCTCCATGCGAAGATTAATTATTTTTTCTACCTCAAGTGAATGTATTGGACTTGTTTGACGACATATGGTTTCAAAAAAGCTCTGCCAAATACCACACAGCAAGTGAAAGAACTTGTAAGTTGGGTAAGCGATTAATTACACGCTTAGGAGCCCGTTGACTGCCAATATAATAAGATTTGAGCTCACTAGACTATTTTTGTTGTGGGAATAACATGGCAGCCGCCATTGGTAACCTACCGAACGCAATTGTGGATCAACTGTGCTGAAATTGAAGACCACATTGCACTACATGCAATAGACATTAAAAAGGTACATGACAGCAAAGAATATGGATATAAAGAATACGCATTATGTAGAAGTAAAATTTCTTATGGCGGGTTGTAACATTACGACCCGCTCTCACCAAAATATTTTTAAAAATCATCTCTTGATGAGGGGGGAGGAAGACAGAAGGAAAATGAACACAAACAAAGAGCGTAACAATGTGTTGCTCTCATCGTACGTATGCACATGTGTATGTATTCTTGTGTTTTTTGATTTAGTTGTCGATCAGACTGCGACAAGAATACATGTGCTGCGGATGCTTTATCATTTTATTTCAGAATAACACTCGAAGAATATTTTGTATTAAAAATGTTCTATGTCATTAGCTGGGCGTATTTTATCTTTTATTTTGTCCCATAGTATACTTTTTTTAAATGCTTTGGAATGCTCGTTTTTTTTTTTTCTTTTAATAAAAAATGGTTTTTTTATTCTTTTTATTTTTATTTATCTAAAAAACATGACCTAATTTTTAAGCCAAAGATGGATGGCTTTATGTTCTTTTAATAATAAAATCGATTTTTTATTTCATTTTTATTTATCTAAAATTATTAAGCCAAAGATAGACAGCTTTACATATGTATGTTGATGAAATGAAAATAAAAATAGCGTATATTACTAACACTTTTCCATGGCTGTAAATAAATAAATTCTCTCAACTTATTTTCTCTCTCTCTCACTCACTAATCCATAACCATAGGCATGTGTTAACCTACAGGAAAATTGTTAGTAATAATGTCAAGTCTATTTATTAACCCAATGATATGTATATGCGATCGGAAAATATAGAAAAATTGTACTGCACTAAGACACTAAGACACCGTATTTAACTTAGCAAGTATTCTTCCAAATATCGAAATCATTTCTCATTGATATTAGTGAATACTACTGTGATATTTCTTTGGGTGTATCATTGAAGTCTGAAAAAAGCGACATGAACCTTCTTCTTTAAAAACTGACAAGATTTTCACGCTCTTTTTAACGAACATTCTTGATGTTCGTGTCCTATGTGTGTAAAAAGCCGAAGATGTTCTTCCCCTGAGGGACATTGGTGCCGACGTCTGTTTTTAACACCAGAAAAATAAATAAAAAGTGGTCAAACAACAAAAACGCACGATGAGAACAACGCATGATGAGAACAACGCATTGTTACGCTCTTGGTTTCTGTATCCTTCCCTTCTATCTTTCCCCCCGCGTCGTGAAATATTTTTGAAAAATATTCCAAAAAATGTTAAAATGCACATTCTTTATACTTTATTTTCTTTGATTGTAGCCACCATTGGTAAACTACCGAACGTAAGTGTGGATCAATTGTGCTCAAATTGAAGACAATAGACATTAAAAAGTATATGACATTCATTCATTATATAATATTCATTATAATAAATTCATTATAATATATTCATTCATTATAATAAATATTCCCTTTACTTTTGCTTATTTTCCAAATATTTCTTTCATTTTTCAAAAACCTTTTACATGAAAAGACACTAAAAACACAGCTTAAAACACTGAAGTTGACAACACTGCCATGCCCATGACTTTACTAGCGTGTGTAAAAGGCTGGCTTGTCACATTATTTCAATTTATTTTTGGTTGGGGCAAGGAACGAAATCCTTTTTAATATTCAATAAATTTTCTGTATTTTATTTTTACGAGTTATTTATTTAGGCAAGAAATGAAGGAATAATTTTATTTCCATTTGCTTTCTTTTTCGGTTTTTATTTTCGTTATTGTTTCTTTAACCCATTTTGTAGAAATTTGACAAATACTAGGATACATTTTTGACATATGATTTTTGGAAGAGGAGATAATCATATTTTTTTTATAAATTTTATTTATTCTTATGTTTTTATTGTTTTTGTATCATTTTATTAAAACTGTCAGTTAAGTTGTTATTTGGTTTCAAAAGTATGTGTAAATGTATTATGATTTAATTTGACATAATCTTGTCAATAAAATATTTCAATCTGTTTTTTTATTGTTTAAATTATTCATGTTCGTTACTCTAGCTCTCATTTAATTTGCTGTCATGGGGAAAATCTGTTTGAAAAAAGAAGCGGATTAAAATTTATGAAGGGTTTTAGAAACACTTGTTGATTTTTGAAACAATTTTTTTATTTAAAAAGTACAAAAAAAATTATTAAAATATCGTCATTATGGTAATGCGCATTTCAAATAAAGAGTCCGCCAAATAACTTCTTTTTTTTTGAAAATGCTTTAAAGAAAAACTACTGAATATTTTCTCAATTTTTTTTTATTTGAAAGTACAATCCTTCCGGTTAATAATGGAAAATAATTTCATTCAAATGGCTGCCACGGCTGGCCATGCAGTAGCCTACATCAGAAGATGCCGATTTTGGCAAAAAAAAAATCATCTTTTCAGATGAAACTCATTTTGATCTTGGCGGGTATGTAAACAAGCAAAATTGTCGCATTTGGGGCACAGAAAACCCGCAACGCATACATTGAAAAGCCGACGCACCCAAAACGAGTCACTGTTGGGTG
Organism: Sarcophaga carnaria; assembly: GCA_958299815.1. NCBI lineage: Eukaryota > Metazoa > Arthropoda > Insecta > Diptera > Sarcophagidae > Sarcophaga > Sarcophaga carnaria. Next base: position 141,442,026 of record OY283149.1, read on the forward strand.
CGGATTTTGGTTCAGAGGCATAATTGGGCCATTTTTCTTCGAAAATGAGCAAGGATTGGCCGTTACAGTCAATGGCGATCGTTATCGGGCCATGTTGAACGAATTTTTGTTCACAAAAATTTAAGAGGAGGATATTGGCAACATTTGGCGCTACGTGCCACACAGCCGAAGCTACACTCGATGTTTTGCGCCCTGTTTTTGAAGATCGCATTATCAGCCGCAGAGCTGATGTCGTTTGGCCACCTCGGAGCTGCGATTTGACACCGTTGGACTATTATTTGTGGGCGTAACGTCAAAGATAAGTGTTACACCGACAAGCCAGAGACAATTGGCGCTTAAAAGGACAATATTCGTGAAGCCATTGGTGAAATACAGCTGCACACAATCGATAATGTGCTTAAAAATTGGACCGATCGTGTAGGCTACTGCCAGCCAGCCGAGGCAGCCATTTGAATGAAATTATTTTCCATTTATTAACCGGAAGGATTGTACTTTCAAATAAAAAAAGAAATTTGAGAAAATATTCAGTAGCTTTCTTTTAAAGCATTTAAAAAAAAAAAGTTATTTGGCGGACCCTTTATAAAGAAAGTTTTGTGATTACAGGAAATAATTTATTCTTTAATATTTCATTTGCTACCAGCTGTCATACCAATTGTCAAAATAATGAACACCGACCCCTGTTTTTATTAAAACCTAAATCGTTTTCATTTAAAACCGTGCCTTAAAAAGATGCTATGTTTACATATGCTTTAAACTAATTATTCAACTTCATGAGAGTGTAAAGCTCTCTCTATCTCTCTCTCTCTCTGTCCTCAAATTAAAAACGAAATAAAACCGTTAGCAAAATATTTACAAAACAATTTTCAAACATTGTAAACTTTACACTGTAGTTGTTTTTGCCTACTAAGTCAGCATTAAATTACTTGATAATGTTGACAAAAGCAAAGAAAATGTATTTACACATACTAATGTAAATGTTTATAAGGATACCGTTTCTTTCTTTTTTCTTTTCGAAGCCTACCAAGCAAGTGTTAATATTCTCGCAGATTTGTGTACCTACATTTGCATACACAATTTAACATTGAGAAAAAAAAACATGATAAAACAGGTTTCTTACAATGTAAACAAAGCACATATACATACATATGTACATCTAAACCTGTTTACTTGCTAAGCATAATTGTGTTTATTGGCAATGATTATCATGCATGCATGCATGAATAAAAAGAAATGGAAAGAGATCGTTTCATTATTTACTATACTTATTGGATTTTAAATTTTTTTTATTTTCTCTTTTCATTTGCCAATTTACGATTGATTAACGTACATAAAATTACCTAATGATTGTATACACCAACAACAATACAACGACCCTCAATATTTAATGGCCTTGCGTCATGCATGCTTCATGCTTGTCTGTTATTTTCAAGGTTCCATATATTAACGTATTGGTACAAGAGTTATGCTAACAGTAGCAGGACGAGTGAGTGAATGTGTGCGAGAGCAGTAGTAATGTCTAGACCCCCCTCCCCCACTCATTGTTTGTAATTTATGTTGTTCGTTTTCGATTGTTGGTTTCGTTTGCTATTGCATTAGCATAGCATTTCAACATCGTTTCTAGTGATGTGTGTTCGTTTATAATCAAGCTTTTAATGAAGGTTTACACATACATACACATACATACAAAACAAAGGCAAATACTTACAAGAAGGGAAAACATTAGCAGTAGAGTCTATTGGAAATGAGTCTGTATTTGTGTATGAATAGTGAAGAATGTTTTATTAAAAGATAAGAGGAGTAATCGCTTAACAAAGCCGAAGATAATCCTTTGGGAAAACTAAGCATAGTCGAGGAGAGTAGTATTAGTTTATGTACTTTCTGGACCAATTTTTCCATACAAATTTGGGACCATGCTTGTTTTTACAAACCTTACGGAAATTTTCTAATTTTCAAAGATATTGCACTAACAAAAAAAAACCACACAGGTGTACCTCCCTTTTCTATTTCTTCAACATTAAATCACACAAAAAATAAAAAAATGACCACACAGGTGTATGTACATCCCTTTTTATCAGTTTAAAATTAAAGATCCCTATAACCAGTGGTGTTGTGCTAATTTTTTTTACCGGAACGCGTTCCGGACTCCGGTTCACGGTTCGGAGAAACAAGCCGGTTCGTTCCGGTTTTTGTTCCGGTTCGGGTTCGGTTCAAACCCTTGTTTATAAAAATACATATAAAAATTCGTTAAAAATCAGCAATTCTTTTTAAATTTTTTTTTTTAAACGTCAGCAATTCTCGTTATCAGAAATCATCTTTAGTTCCGGAACGCGTTCCTGTCCAAAAAAGAAGTACCGGAACGACTTTCCGGAGCGTTCCGGCTCGACAACACCACTGCTTATAACATAAAAACACAACAACAACATCACGTACAACTATGTTTCTATTTCTTCAACATTAAATCGCAAAAAAAAGAAAAAACAACCTTATAACACAAAAACGCAACAACAATACGTACAACTATGTCGTTATCCCACATTTGACTATGATAAAACGTGACAAGATTTTATTATCCCAAGAAAACGATCACAAACATTACATGTTACAAACCTACCAACTAACCGACCATTACCGACTGTAGCGTAGGCATGCTCTCAAATTTGTATGGAAAAATTGGTCCAGAACGTACATAAACATACTACTGAGGAGTACTTTAATCTTTTTGGAAAGGAAAAAGAATTTAATGTGTGAATAATTATAGAGAATCTGAAATCGTTGGTGTTTTACAGAAACAGGAGGTTAATAAAAACATTGAAACAGACGAATGTCTGTTTATATGGAAAACAAACACAAAATTGAGTGTCTTTGTTTGTGCGTTCGTAATAATTCGTCTTAGAGAAACAGGCCCTTAATATTTCTTCTACATCATACATACATAATTGGCCATTACAACCCTTCAGTCAGGATTACGGCCTAGCTTCTCACACCACTCATGTTGTGTGCGTTAATTTTATACGTGAGTGGCGGGACCTACAGTTTAACGTCGACTCCGAACGACAGAATTTTGAGAAACTTTTTCATGGCAGTTTATTTTACTCTCAGAGTTTTTGCCAGAAATCTGCTGAGAGGAAGTCGCCGAAGAAATATTTTTTTTTTTTTCATATTTCATTTTTTTTGATGTCTGACCTGGGATACGAACCCGGGCTTTACGAATAGTAAGCCAACACACTACCTACTACACCACGGCGACTTCACTAATAATATTTCTTCTACTTGTTTACTAATGATAAACAAGCACTACAGTAAGCTGTTAAATCATGAGTGTGTGTGGGAGAGAGATAGAGAGAAATATAAAGCAAAACAGTGTAATGAATGTAAAAACCATAATAAAACTGTGGTAATTGCATGTGGAAACTGTTATAAAAAGCAACTCTTGACTTACACTCGAAGAAACCATGGATTTAACTGTTATTCTTAAAGAGGATTGCCATTGAGCCTTGAATACTTTGATTGAAAATTACTTCTGGGACTTTCTAAGAGTTTGAAAAGCTATTGAAATTTAAAATTAAATTTAAGAAAAGAATGAGAATTTCCCTGTCAATTTGTTAAATCACTGAACTCTCTTGTTCGCTAATAATTTTCATTAATTTATTGTATTTAATTTTTATAGCTAACCATCATTGCTTTCATTAAAAATTAATGATAATCAGCCTAAACAATTCACTCTTTTTTTGTTTATTTTTATTATAAAATTTGTTTCTTTCTTTTCATGCAAATTTCATAACAGATGATACCGTCCATTAATTATTTTTATTTTTTTTTTTTTTGTTTTGTTCATGAATATAATGGACAACAAAAAAAAAAAACGAAAAAACAAAACGTTTTAGAAATTCATGACCACAACCATCATTCATCACATGTCAAACTGACATCATTTAATAAATTTTTCATTTATTCATGCAATTCATTGCAAAGAAACAGAAATATTTTCTGATGAACTGGCTTCTGGGCATATGGTAAATATAACAGGTTATAAACGATGCAGGATTTGTAAAGGGTGTTTTTTATAGAGGTATAGAACTTTAAGTTGCAATAAAACAACGATGGATTATTCGATTGACATGAATTTTATTTATCCGAAAGATAATCAATCGTGGCATTACATTTTAAATATGATTTCTGGCATATGACCGCCACGGCTGGCGCGGATGTAGTCCAATCTGGACGTTCAATTTTCGACGACTTTTTCCAACATTTGTGGCCAAAATGGTCAAGCGTTTGTGGCTTTACCGCATTGACCAATGACTTTACATAGCTCCACAGAAAGCAGTCTAGCGGTGTTAAATCACAAGATCTTGGTGGCCAATTCACAGGTCCAAAACGTGAAATTAGGCGGTCACCAAACGTGTCTTTCAATAAATCTATTGTGGCACGAGCTGTGTGACATGTTGCGCCGTCTTGTTGAAATCACATCTCCTGGACATCATGGTTATTCAATTCAGGAATGAAAAAGTTAGTAATCATGGCTCTATACCGATCATCATTGACTGTAACATTCTGGCCACCATCGTTTTTGAAAAAGTACGGACCAATGATTCCACCAGCCCATAAAGCGCACCAAACAGTCAGTTTTTCTGGATGTAACGGTGTTTCCACATACACTTGAGGATTACCTTCACTCCAAATGCGGCAGTTTTGTTTGTTGACGTATCCATTCAACCAGAAGTGCGCTTCATCGCTAAACAAACGGTAATCTCGTTTTGGGCCCATTCGACGAATCTACGCCTTACTTGATGATCGTTTGGCTTCAAATCTTGCACGAGTTGGATTTTGTAAGCACGCAAACCAAGATCCTTCCGCAAAATCTTCCATAAAGTGGATGGACACAGATCCAATTCCTGTGCTCGATGGCTACGCTCTACAGCAGCAATAGCTTCTTCTGTATGCACCGTACAGCGTCTCTGGGGATCCGAGTTATCAATAAGAGTAAACGTGGTGCGAAAACGTTCCACGGTTAATCGAATTAACTGCTCTGATGGACGATTTTGTCAACGATAAAATGGACGTAGTGCGCGATACGTTTTCCGCACAGAACCATTATTTTCGAAATAAAATTGCAATGTTTGCAAGCGTTGTTCAGGCGTGAGTCTATTCATGATGAATTGCCAAACCAAACTGAGAATAAATCACTTGACAGCTGTTAAATCGGTCGCCATCTTGAAAAGTAATGCCAACTTAAAGTTCTATACCTCTCTAAAAAACACCCTTTATGTTGAAATATCGTGACTAACATGCTTTCGCTTAAATTAATGCTTACGGTCGATTTTTTTAATTAAAAATTGAATGCTTCTTCCTTTTAGGAAACTTAGAATTGACACAAAGCCGTCTAACAGTGGACTGCATGAGCCTACTAATTGGATGGTAGTAATGTCTCCATGAGCAAACCCAAGAAATGCAATACTTTCCCGGCAGAAGTCTTAAATCCTAGTTTCTGTTATTACTCTGCTACTAAGCTACTTTTAGCCTTTTTTTCATGAAGCCATAAATCTGTGTGCGAGACCATCATACAATTTGTATCTTTAGTCCGAATAATATTAGGGAGCTTAAGTATTCATATGACATTTTCGACAATTTTCCGTAAGTCACGTATTTTCACATGATGTTGCCAATGGCAGCTCAAAAAGAAAAAGGAAAAAACAAATGTTAGCACTTGTAAGACAAGTGGCATGAGTTTAAATTCATTTATAATTTATTGACGTACAATGTAATGCCGGAAACGTGTATTGTGCAATGAAATTTAAGACTTCCTTTGGCAAATATAAGCCTTTTTTATAACTTGCTAATGTCCTGAAAAGCAAGTCCTACTTTGCCACTATTTGCATGGTATTAAATACCATAAAACCTAGGCTAGGTTGCACTTGGAGAACGTATAAAACAATTTTTTCTACAACTTGTAACAGCAGTTTTTAGAAACCTATGAGAAATTCATTAATTTTTCATAATTACGGATACCACAAGACATAATTTTAATTGAATTCGTTATGAATTGAAATTAATTTTCAAATTTTAAACAAGATTTCAAGAGTTAAACAATTTAAAAATGCTTTAAAAACTGATTTCTTTTTCCCCCAAGTAAGCACTTGAAATGTACAATAACAGAACGTAAACAATGAATGTTAACTTCATATGTTAAATTTACATGTTAACAAGCAGAAGCATAACAGCAACATACTCTCCCAAGTGTATTGTTGTGTTTTGGGTGAATTTGTTTTTATTAGTTACTCATTAGCAATAACAAGACACTTTGACAACAAACTGAAGTTTACAACAACAGCAATAACCACAATATAACATTAACTATGCAATTCATCATTAACACACAACAACAACAACAACAACAAAAATATAATTTATAAGCATGTAGATGTAGAATTGAAAATATTTTGATCCACATGTTCCCTTTCTTTTAGTTTAGCACAAGGAAAATAACTGTTTTAAACACTTACAACGAGAGCATTTGGTTTAGACAGAGAGAGAGAAAGGAAGAGAGCGAGTTATAGAAATAAACACTCATTCTTATATTCCGTAATGTTGGGTTCGTTTTTTTTTATTTTTATTTGCATGAGACATGTTTACTTTTGTTTATTTATTATACAATAATGCTACATCCATACATATGTATGAATGTACGTATGTACGTATTTATGGCTGAGAGTATATTTCTGTTACTTTATTCCTTCCATGTTATTGTTGTTTTTTTTTTTGTACAATTTTTTCTGTCACTCGTGTTTGTTTTTTTCCTCCTTTTTCTATGCCTACGTGACTGGTTAGAAAATGCTCAAAAAAAATTTTTTTTAAAACCATTTTATGTCTGTATTCTGTTGTTTCCATTGTATTTATGATGAGAGGCATCTCTTAAAACAATATAGCAGTCGAATAAAAAAAAAGCAACAACAATGGCATTTACAAACAAATAAAACCGAGGCAGCCACTTATGTCGTACATTTCCAAGGAACAATAACAAAACCATCAAGAAGAAGACAACGAAATATTTTGTGTTTCATGGTCTCTTAACAGCCTTAAGGCTGTTTCAAAAATATTATTGTATGTGAGAAGCTATTCAAGAATTAAAAAAAAGAGCAGAAGAGAAAAAAAAAGAAAGGAAAAGAAGAAATCATTTGCGTTGCTGTGTATGTGTATGCATGGGTGTACAGTCTTATTATCAAATAAAAACGTGTACAATCGATGATTTACTCGAATGAATTGATAATATCAGATGATGTATACCTGCTGCTCTAAGCCTATGCAATATGCATAGTGGAGCAAACGTTGCAAAAATTAAGAAAAATTGTTCGTATACTTTATTAAACCAAATATTTAACCTTTCGATCGATAACAATTTGTTATTTTTGGTGTAAAGCCAGTGCTGGATTTTTGGGCATTCAGAGCGAAAAACTGCAAAATTTGGTAGGCCTCCGTTGAATTTAAATTTCAGAAAGATATGCAGAAATCAAAGTAAATAAAAAAAAACTTGAAGGTGTAAGATCCAAACTATAGGGTAAATGCATAAAAACTTCACATATATTCTCTAACAATGCAAAAGTGCACACATTTGCTGCGTTATGGGGAAAAAATCCATGAGTTTGACAGCTAATAATGTCATGATGACTGTCTTTTGCAACGTAAACTGTATAAGCCTTCTTTAAGACGGTAAAAAAATCTACCGGATCATAAAAGCTGTGTATGGTCTGCCATTATCAGGATGATGTACAACAACAACTTCTCCATTGATTGTTTCAGGTCATTTTAATTGAATTTTTTTGCTTCAATTTCATAATTTGCAAATCGTAATAATAAGAAGCAATCGTTTAACCAGTTTATAGCAAATAATCCCCTTTCATTTATTCCAGACATACAGCATTATCTTTCTTTGTGTCAATTTTGGGTTTAAAGCCGTTATTATGCTTCCCATAATCTTTTTCGTATATCACTGCCATACGTGCCCTACTTTCTATCGAATCGAATACGATCCATAAAATGTTACGCTGTGGATTCTTATGGTACCCAAACAACGAGCCTTTTAGCGGGTCCAGCTTTCTTCAAATGATTGATAACAGTTTGGCAGTTAGCGTTCAACTCCTTAGCAGCGGCAACGATGAGTTTGTGCCGGTCATTCTAAATTTTTTCTCGTACTTTAATAGACTTTTAGGTGATTGGTCAGACAAAGGCAAGGATAACATATCTAACAAGAAAAGCAAACAAACAATTTCACTTTTTCTTCTAGTTGGCCATAACAACCCGTTTAACGAATTTCGGCCTGCCGCAACACATCATTCCAGGGGCCTCTGCTTCTTGCGCGCCTACGCCAGTTGGTCACACAAATCGATGACAGGGCTTCCTCGATTTGGTCCTTCCAACGGATACAAGGTCGTCCTCTTCGCCGACTTCCGCAGATTCCCGCATCAAATACCCGTCTCGCCGGAGAATCCTCCTCCATTCGAACGACATGGCCGAGCCAGCGCAGCCGCTGGATATTAATACGCTGTACAACGTTTACGTCGTTGAGGAGCTCATACAGCTCACTGTTGGATCGAATACGGAAATCATCGCCAACTCGCACTGGACCGAAGATCTTACGTAGGACTATTCGCTCGAACACTCTCAAGGCCGCTGCATCAGTTCTTTATAGGGTCCATGCCTCTGCGCCATAAAGAAGCACGGTTAGGATGGGTGTCTTGTAGAGTGTTAGTTTTGGTCAAGATAGATGAATTTCTTGACCGTATCAAAAGTATAGTTATCGGCCGTAATCTGAGAATCAATACGTCGCACGTCTCCACTTGTCGATAACATATACTTTGTTTTGCCCTCATTTACTGCCCAAACCCATCTTAGTAGACTCCCGTTCAATAGCACTAAAGACAGCAGTAACAACTCGCTTTGTACGCCCTATGATGTCAATGTCGTCCGCGTACGCAAGCAACTGGACACTTTTTTGAAAAATAGTGCCATTGCGATGCACTCCCACCTTTCGCAGAACACTCTCCATGACGAAGTTGAAGAGGTCGCATGATAAGGGGTCGCCTTGTCTGAAACCTCGCACGGTATCAAAAGGTTCGGAGAGGTCAATTCCTACCTTGACGGAGCTGAAGGAATTGCTCAACGTCATTCTGCATAGCCTTATCAGCTTCGCAGGTATACCGAGCTCAAACATTGCGATAAAAACACGATCCCTTATGGGGCTATCGAAGGCAGCCTTATAGTCGACAAAAAGATGGTGTGTGTCGACTTGTAGTTCGTGGGTCTTTTCCAGGATTTGGTGTAGTGTGAAGATCTGGTCGCTGGTGGACTTGCCGCACTGATAAGGTCCAATCAGTGTTTTGACGAGTGGCTTCAGTCGTTCACACAATACGCTTGTAATAACCTTATATGCGATAGGGAGAAGGTTTATACCCCTGTAGTTGGCGCATATCGTAGGGTCTCCCTTTTTCAGGACAGGACAGAGGACAATGAGGTTCCAATTGTTGGGCCTCTAGCCATATACCTGTATTTATCTTGTTTAAATAAAAATCAAATTAAAAAAAATAAAATTCTGCATAACATTTGAAATATTTTTCTTGTGCTAAGCCCACTGTCTTACTTAAAAGTTTACCGTTGAAAAATTTATTATTTTTACGGTTGTTTTGTTTCTGACTCTTTGTATTCAATCGAAGTAAAAATAAGTGAATTTCTTATTTATTTTCTTCCTCCCTCTCTCTCCGTCCCTCTCTCTCTCACGGCACTTAAAGGTATTTTTGTTTATAATCTACCTCTCTGTGTGTAGCACCATATTTAAAAACAATTCGAAGCACAAACATGCTTTTGTGTAGGTGGTGGTGTATTTATGAGTGTTGTATTCCATGAAGAGTGTTTGTTTACATTTTCTTTTTTATTTCTTTGTCTTCCATTTTCTTAACATAATGTTGATGGCTGCGTGCGTGGGAGTGTTGAATGTTTACTTATATTTTTTTTGTATTGGTTTACTACGTTTAGTATTATTGCAGGTGTTGTAGGTTTCTTTCTCTTTTGCATACAGCTGTTGATGGGGGGAGGGTTTGAGGTTACCGTTGTTGTTGGTTGTCTCATGAGTTGACAGCAATAAAATTTCTTCTGCGAAATTATTAAAATGGGGATATATTTTACATTTTATTTGTTTAACTCAATAAAATTTAAAATATTAAAAGAAAAACAAAAGAGTAAAGTAAAGAGTTTAAAGGAACTTGTAAATGCAGAGCTGGCAAAGAGTTATATAAAATGGAAAAAAATTAGTAAAATATAGACGAGTTACGATATCTCCGTAAAGTAATGGAGTAATTTTGAATACGTATTGTGAAATTAGTTTCATTTTAATTTAAATCCTTATGGCAACACTCTTTAATTGTTAGCAATAACAGTGAATATGATGTAAATATCAACACAAAATCTCCAGAGATTAATGAATTCCTTTCTTTCTGTTACAATACATTTATTCTTCTATTATCTCTCTCTCTCTCTTTAATATTCAATTACTTGTTATTCTATTGAGTATTAAAATAATTTATGTTTTGTATTTAGAAAACAGTTATAAGAAGAGCATAAAAATATTATTACTCTCTATCTGCGGATGTGTGCGTGTGTGTGTCTTATTTCAATGCTTTCCGCTTTCAATCTGTATTTTAACACATTCGTGCCTAAGGTTGTATTGTTTGTAAGATGTGTGCATGTGTATTTATGTTTGCATAAGCCAATGTGTGCATGTATGTGTTCATATGTGTTTATATTAAGACTCTAGGGAAATAACCTCAAAATATTGTCGTGCTCGTTTACAGTCAAGCATAACGAAACCATATTTTTTATGATCGTTTTTTTTTTTCTTTTTTATAGACCTTGCGTGTACAGTGCCGGTAAAAAAAATAGCACCAAATCTGCACATATTATTTCATTGTACATAAAGTTCCTATTAATATTTTATTTCGATTTCATGGTAATTTTAATTTTTTCTCTTAAAATATGAACACTTTTTTTATTATCAAACAATTTTAAGAGTAACATATGAAATCTAACGGTAAAAAAAATAGCACTTCTCATTGTTTTTGCAAGATCTTCCTTTTGCAATTTTATTTTAAGCAAACATTATGTAGTTATTCGTGAACAGATTGTAGAAGCGAGTGTTTAAATGGAGTTAAAAAAAAATTTAAGTGGAAAAAACCATAAATATGGGTCGTGGAAAGCATTGTTCTGAGAAAAAAAAGAGAAACTATTAAAAAAATTGATTTCTGAGGGAAAAACTTACGCGGAAATTGGTAAGTTTCTCAAATGCTCAAACAAAATGATTAGAAATGCCATTACTTATACTAAAAAGGTCAAAACTCATGGAAGAAAACCTGTAATATCCCCGTTACTTGTCAAGAGTTTGGTACGTCAGAGCAAAAAGGATCCCTTTAAGCCAGCAACGGAGTTGAAAGAAGAGCTACAAATTGCGGCATGTGTTGAAACAGTCCGAAATCGGCTTCGGTAACATAATTTAAAAGCTTGCAGTCCAAGAAAAGTTCCGCTTCTTACAACAAGGCATGCGAAAAAACGAATGAATGAAGTTTGCATGTGAGCATCAACAATGGCCCGTAAGTAAATGGAGAAACATTTTGTGGACTGACGAGAACAAAATTGTTTTGTATGGTGGAAAAGGTTCTCGAGCGTTTGTACGACGACCACCAAACGCTGAATATAACCCCCAATTCACCTGCAAGATCGTAAAACATAGAGGTTCGAGCATTATGATTTGGGGGTGTTTTTCATATTACGCAGTGGGTCCAATATACTGGATCAAAACATTGATGGATCAACATGTTTACGTTGATATACTGGAGAATGTTATGCTACCGTATGCTTCAGAGGAAATGCCATTGTCATGGGTCCTCCAACAGGACGACGACCCCAAAACACACCAGTCGAAAAACCAAGAAGTGGTTCGACGAACATAAAATAAATGTTATGGAGTGGCCGGCGCAGTCGCCAGACTTAAACCCAATAGAAAATCTTTATGCTGACGTTAAAAAATTCGTTTGGGAAATGAAACCTACCAATAATGAGTCACTATGGGCTACAGTGAAGGAGGCATGGAACAATATCCCAAAAAAAAAGATGTGAAGAACTAGTTGACTCCATGCCAAGACGTTGTGCCGCCGTTATTGCCAACAAAGGCCATGCCACAAAATATTGAAATGTCTATTTAAAACTGTATTATGACCATATAAAAAATCTTTTCAAATTGAATGTATTTTCAATTTTTTTTTTCTTTTGTACCTGTTAGTTGATGTGCTATTTTTTTACCGATCAAATTTAAGGTTTCAAATTAATTTTGTTTAACCGCCGGACTAGATTAAAATAAATATGTCTGAAATATTTTTAATTTTACTTACAACTGTGTTTTATTTATCTTTTTACTTAATACATAAAATTCCAAAATTAAATGTTAGAAAAATTGACGACGAAATAATTATTCCATCCTTAGTGCTATTTTGTTTTACTGCAGCTGTATGTATGTATGTGTATGCGTATAGGTTGGTTGGTATTAGGGATTTAAAAACATAATGTTTTCCAAATTTATTTATTTTCTCTTTAAGCATTTACTCTCACTCTCTCTCTCTCTCTCTCCCTGTCTCCTTTACACTTGTTCAACTCTTTAGAAAAGGTATTGTTGCTCTTTTCTTGTGAGTTGAAATATTTCCTAACGGTTTTTTTCTAACGGTTTTTTATTTACTTTTTCCACAGTTTTTTTTTTTCTGCCAAATAAAAATAAACGTGATGTATGTGTCCCTTGGCTTCACAACAAAAAAAAGGTTTTTATTTAATTTTGTATGTTTTTTTCCTCTGTTTTTGTTTTTTTATGTTAACGAGGCAATAAAATTCTCATTTCTTATGCTCCATGTCGTTAACAACAGCAACAATAAAGCATAGCATTAAATTTATGTTTTTATTTCTTGTTTTTGTAAAATTTTGAATTGATTACAGATTTTCCTTTCTTTTTTTTCTTTTTCTTTTGGCAACCTTTTTTTTTTCATTGTCATAATATACCTGTCGGTCTTGTCTATGTCAAGTTTAATGTCGGCGCAGCATGAATTCTGAGCAACAGGATTTTATTTCACAGTGAAAATTTTTTTTGAAATATTTTTTTTTGTGTGACAGAAAACGTAAAAACCTCATTAATATGCGATTAAAATTTCACAGAATATTAAAATTTAAAAACGGGAATTATTTTTTAGACAAATTTAAAACATACCTAAGCCTTTTTGGGTAAGAGGGCTCTCCGTTACCATTGGCCTGATTTATTTGTCAGTATCAGCCAATGACCCAAGTAAATAAAAAAAAAATTTTGAAAGAAAAAGGTAATTAATTGGAATCATTGGCAATTGCAGAAACAGTCTGAACGATCTTGATTACACAGATGACATCTGTACTCTGATTTACGCTTCCTTAGAGTTCACAAGAAATTTAGAAGCCACAACGGTGATGTAGGCGTCAAGTATGAAATTAAATGATGCAATGGCAACCCATTGCAATTCAAACAGAGAACATCGTTCAGTTCTGTTATCTTGGAAGCAATACGAGAAGCAACGGGACTTTGTCAATTGTTTACAGCAAGCTTGGGCTGTCGTAAACTCATTCTCTCTGCCCCTACACACTTACATGCACAATTGGTCGTAATACTCCTTCAGTCAGGATTACGACGTAGTATTTTCACTGTTGCACCGTGTAGTATTTAAAAAAAAAAAAATAAAAACAAATTTTTTTTATTTATTTTTATTATTTATTGAATATATATGTATATGTATATATATATAGTTTTTATAAACGTCCCAGACAGCATTCTTGAGAATTTTTATTCAAATTCGAGACTTTTTTGATTCTTCTGCGCGATTAAAAAGCTAGAATATGCGCTCATTTTCTGATCATAAAAGACTCTTTTGTCGAGAGAAAAAGGTGACTACGTGCGACTCTTTTTAAAAAGTCATTTATGTGTCATTTTCTATACTAGTTTAGAGTAATTTTCGACCCTTTCTCTAGTAGTTATATGATCATTTTATTAGTCTTATTTACCTTCGCTTATGATTCTTTTTCGATCGTTTCTTTTTCATCGTTTAATCGCATACGAGCTTTTTATGAGTAATTTATCAGTATGTTTAGGAGTTCTTTTATTGTCATTTATCAGTCATGTTTGTATTAATTTGGACTCCTTTTTGCATCGTTTATGATTATAATTTGAATCATTTATTAGTCGTATTTCAAAATGTATTTTACTCTCCTCAAGTTTTTTTAGTCGGTTTTCTGAGTCCTACGTTGTACTTTATATCATAGCCATCTTATAATTATAATCATTTTTCAAACACCTGCATGATCTTTTTTGATTAAACGTTTTTCAATATATACTTCAGTACATATAAGTAGAATATAATAATAAATAACGGAAATAATAGTCACATTTTAAACGCCTGGATGATTAATTTCCGATTGCTATACAATTCGTACTCATTTTACTCATTGGCTCGAATCAGTTTTGAGCGCCTTTTTAATCGAGTAGCTGATTAATAAGTTTTTGATCACCAAAAGTACTCTAAAAAGACTCAGTAAGGTGATTTTTTTAAAAACAATCTCCCAAATGCTAGCTGGAATAGTATTGAAATGTAAAAACTGTACTTTTAATAAAATTTAATTATAATGTAATTTAAGTAAAGGGTGTTTTTTATAGAGGTATAGAACTTTAAGTTGGCGTTACTTTTCAAGATAGCGACCGATTTAACAGCTGTCAAGTGATTTATTCTCAGTTTGGTTTGGCAATTCATCATGAATAGACTCACGCCTGAACAACGCTTGCAAATAGTGCAATTTTATTTCGAAAATAATGGTTCTGTGCGGAAAACGTATCGCGCACTACGTCCATTTTATCGTCGAAAAAATCGTCCATCAGAGCAGTTAATTCGATTAACCATGGAACGTTTTCGCACCACGTTTACTCTTATTGATAACTCGCATCCCCAGAGACGCTGTACGGTGCGTACAGAAGAAGCTATTGCTGCTGTAGAGCGTAGCATTGAGGAAGACCCGAATGAGTCCATCCGCCATCGAGCACAGGAATTGGATCTGTGTCCATCCACTTTATGGAAGATTTTGCGGAAGGGTCTTGGTTTTCGTGCTTACAAAATCCAACTCGTTCAAGAATTGATGCCAAACGACCATCAAGTAAGGCGCAGATTCGTCGAATGGGCTCAAAACGAGATTACCGTTGTTCCCGATTTTCATAAGCGAATTTTGTTTAGCGATGAAGCGCACTTCTGGTTGAATGGCTACGTCAACAAACAAAACTGCCGCATTTGGAGTGAAGGTAATCCTCAAGTGCATGTGGAAACACCGTTACATCCAGAAAAACTGACTGTTTACTGTGCGCTTTATGGGCTGGTGGTATCATTGATCCGTACTTTTTCAAAAACGATGGTGGCCAGAACGTTACAGTCAATGGTGATCGGTACAGAGCCATGATTACTAACTTTTTCATTCCTGAATTGAATAACCATGATGTCCAGGAGATGTGGTTTCAACAAGACGGCGCAACATGTCACACAGCTCGTGCCACAATAGATTTATTGAAAGACACGTTTGGTGACCGCCTAATTTCACGTTTTTGACCTGTGAATTGGCCTCCAAGATCTTGTGATTTAACACCGCTAGACTACTTTCTGTGGGGCTATGCAAAGTCATTGGTCTATGCGGTAAAGCCACAAACGCTTGACCATTTGGAGGACAACACTCGCCGTATTATTGCCGATATACGGCCACAAATGTTGGAAAAAGTCATCGAAATTTGGACGTCCAGATTGGACTACATCCGCGCCAGCCGTGGCGGTCATATGCCAGAAATCATATTTAAAATCGAATGCCACAAGATTATCTTTCGGATAAATAAAATTCATGTCAATCGAATAATCCATCGTTGTTTTATTGCAACTTAAAGTTCTATACCTCTATAAAAAAACACCCTTTATAATGTATTTAGTATAAGCTTTAGAATAATAGTTTTTCTATTTTTCTCCAATAAAAATATTAATATAAAAATAAAACATATTAAACATTTTTTTATTTCAACATTAAACATATTTCTCAAAAAAAAAAAAAAACGATCATGCAGGTATACATCCTGTATACAAAAAAAAAATCATAACGACTAAAACAAGACAAGAATTTATTATCACAAAAAAAAACGATCATGCAGGTATTCATTCATCCCATTCTTATCACATTTAAAATTGAAGATCCTTCTAACACAACAACAATACCACGTACAACTATATTTCTATTTCTTCAACTATGATAAAACGTGACAAGAATTTATTATCCCAAAAAAAACGATCATACACATTACATGTTATACAAACCTATCGACTTAGTAGCATAGGCTAAAAGGAAGCGAAGACAATGGCACAAAATAAATAATAAAAAGGATAGGATAGAAGGGAGAGCACATAACAATTTATTGCGATGCCATATGAAGCATACAAATGAAGTGCCGTAAAATCTAACTGACAATCAGTATCAAGGCATCTCATTTATAGCATGATTCTCTTAGAATCACAATGAAAATCCTTCATATGAAATTTAAAGTAACTGACATTCTATTTGAAGCCAGTCTTCCATTGTTGTTGCCGTATACATAAATTAAAGTAAATAACCTTTGGTTTAATAACAGTTAACAGTAATAAAATCATCATGTTTTGCGTTGTCTTGCTTTTTCTTTCTTGTGAAAATCATATTTTTTTCACAATTAACACTTTGAATTTGTATTTAACAATGCCAACAACAAGAACAACAGCAATATTGTTGAAATATTTATTATTTTCTTCTCATATTTATTTAAAATCTAGAAAATTTCCAAGAATTTCTTTTTAATTAAAATTTATTTTCATTTCAAGTCAAGTCGTCTTACTTTAATGCTTGCTGGGCACAATACAACTAATTTACATGCACATACATACACGCACAAACACACACACACACATAAATACTTGCAGGAATCTGTGCATTTAAATGTTCTTCCGTAAAATCAAGAGAAGGAAGTAAATGATTGCGAGAGAGGATAAAAGAAATACTTTAGAAATCCCTTCGGCTATAACAGCATTAAAAATTATTTCTTGCACGTCGCTTGGCAAATTTACACCTACACACTGCGTGTGTATTTGTATGTATGTGTTGTAGATATGGTCACCTAAAAAACAAATAAGTAAGGCAATCAAAAAAGAGAGAAAAACAATTCCAAAGCTCTTGAGCAACTTCAATTAAAACTGAACGTGTGGTATTCAATGGAAGACTGAAAATTTTAAACAGACTTACTTACTTAGTCAGGATTACGACCTAGCTTATCACACCACCCATGTTGTGTGTGGTAATTTTATCCATGACTGGCTGGATGTCGATACCCAACTACAGGATTTTTGGAACCTATTCTTGGCAATTTTATTTTATTCTCTGGGTTTTTGCCAAAAAAAAAAAAACTGCTGAGAGAAAGTTGCCGAAAAAAAAAGAAATATTACTTTTCCATACTTTGTATTCTGCATACGCAAAAATCTAGACTTGCTAGTTACCTCCAGAATCTGGACCCAACAAAAAACACAATTTATAGCCTCTGTATATGCTGTAAGGCATATGAAATGTCCTATCACTCTAGGATCACCACTAAGATTGGAGAACCACACTTGGGCAGAAACCTCTAGCCTCTCTAAAAATTTAATGTTTTTGCAAACCACCTGGAGAATGTCTTCACACCACACGACATTAATGCTCATATCTGCCCACCAAACATAAGTAACACTGTTAACGCACCTATAAAACTCCGGAGGATATCTACAATTGTTATGATCCCCAACCCGGGAAAAGATGCTAGTCAAATCACATCATATAGACCTATTAGCTTGCTATAAATATTATCTAAAGTGTTCCAAAAAAATTCTTCCCCAAAGCCTAGCCACGTTCCTTGACGAACGGCAAATTATCCCCGAAAATCAGTTTGGATTTCGAGCTAATCACGGTACCATTGAGCAGGTTCATAGGATCGTCACTATAATTAGATCGGCATTTGAAAAGAAACAATATTGTTCAGCTCTTTTTATCGACATCTCACAAGCATTCGATAAGGTTTGTCATGATGGTCTACTCAGCAAAATAACACGACTGCTCCCCGAGAATACGCACAAACTTCTTAAAAGCTATTTAACTGATAGAACTTTTAAGGTGAAATTGAAGGACGAACTCTCTACAACAAAAAAGATCTCTGCAGGTGTCCCCCAGGGAAGCATACTAGGCCCTATTCTATATTTAATTTATACATCAGACATGTCCACAAATCCTAACACATACACATCAACATATGCAGACGACACCGCATTTATAAGCGTCAACAAGGACCCGAAAGTAGCTTCAACACAACTGCAGTCGCACACATACGATTTGGAAAAATGCTTTGAAAAGTGGAGAATAAAGGTGAATCCATCCAAGTGTGCTCATGTAACCTTCACACTCAGAAGACAAGACTGCCCACAAATAAAAATAAATAATATTGATGTTGAAAATCACTTCAAATACCTGGGAGTCCACTTAGACCGGCGTCTAACGTGATCCCGCCACATCGAGGCCAAATTAGCGGTCATTAAGCAGAAATCGGCTCAAATGCATTGGATTATTGGTCCTAATTCAACACTAGACCTTGAATACAAGGTTCTTTTATACAAATGCATTCTAAAGCCAATATGGACCTAGGGCACTCAGCTTTGTGGCAGTGCTTGCGCGTCTAACGTTTTGAAATTACAAAGAAGACAGTCCAAGCTTTTACGACAAATTGTCTGCGCTCCATGGTATATTCGTAACGACAATATTCATAGAGATCTCAACATTCCTACAATTCAGGAAAAAATTAAAAAATTCACCATAAAATACGTCTTTAAAATAACGATTCACCCCAACGCATTGGCAAGGGACCTGCTTCAATTCAACGGCCATCAGAGGTTAAAACGAAGTGACACATTAAGCCTCGCTCGACGGCTGCACTGACCCTAACCTTTAATGTAGTATTATCGTAAGATTTGAATACAATATATAGATAAAACGCTGATGCTAACTATTAACCTTCAAAACAAGCTTTAAGATTTGAAAACTATTGTAAATTTCTTTAGGAAAGATTCAATAATAATAAAAAAAATCTTTTGTATTCGAGATGTCTAAGCTGGGATTTGAACCTAATAAGCCTACACACTATCTACTAGATTTCGTGAAGCCCATAAACCATGTGTGTGCTGATACAAGAAAGGAGTTCTTAATCTCCTTCCAAAACTGTATTCATATTTTATTTCCCTCTGGAATATTATCTACAGAGTACGAGTATTATGTTCATTTGTATTTTATCAAACGCTATCTATCTACAAACGTATGTACAGCTGTGTTCAAAATAATAGGAGTGCTACCATGTAATATTTTCAAAGTTAAAATTTTTCATTGTACCAATTTGCAAAACATGATATATTCGAATGGTAGTTACAACGATATGTAAGAAATAAAATACAAAAAAGAATCTCGTAATAACTTTAATATTTACGATGAAATTGATTCATTTCTGTGCTTGCCTTTGACTTCAGTTGATCAAAAAAATAGCAGTACGAGTGTTCTTTTAAAAATAAAAATATAACAGCACATAATTTAAAGAAAAAAGTAAAAAATAAGTTTGGAAAAATGTAGTTAAAACTTTTTCTACAGTGATTCACATAAATTTTTGTAATTGTGGGAGGAGGAAAGCACTGTACTGAAGAAAAGAGAAAACGAATTAAAAATCTTCGAAAAAAGGCAAAACTTCTAAAGAAATTGAGGTAACCTTAAGTTGCTCCAATCAAATGATCGCAAATGCATTAAAATATAAAAATAAAGCTCGAAACACGTGGGCACAAGCCCAAAACATCAACTGTAGACGACCGCAGAATTGTGCGATACAGCAAAATGAATCCTTCGGCGTATGCAAAAAAAAATTTAAAAGGATCTGAATCTTGCCGTAAGTGGCCCTACTATTTATAGGCGTCTGATGGACAATAATTTATTCGCAAGAAGTCTATGAAAAGTGCCATTGCTGGCAAAAAAAAAACAGGTAGCAGCACGCTTAAAGTTTGCCCAGGAACATATCAATTGGCCGAAAGAAAAATGGAGAAACATACTGTGGACCGACGAAGGCAAAATTGTTTTATTTAACGGCATTGGTTCTAGACAGTATGTTAGATATCCGCCCAACACCAAATATAAAGCTCAGTATACACAAAAGACAGTTAAACATGGTGGTGCAAAACTAATGATATGGGGAAGGCCCAATACCTCCAATTAGAGACATATTGGATAGGAACGTCTATGTTGGCATTTTGAGAGAAGTGATATTACCATACTCCACGCCTCTAAAATGGATATTCCAACAAGATAATGACCCGTAACACACCAGTAAATTGGCAAATGAGTGGTTTCGGGTTAATGGGGTAAAGGTTATGGCGTGGCCAGTTCAGTCTCCTGACCTTAATACCATAGAACATCTATGGGGAGATGTTAAAAGTATGTTGCAGAGAAAAAAACCTTCAAAGGCAGAAGAACTATGGATCACAGTGCGCGATGCGTGGCATCTTATTGACTCAATGCCTTGTAGATGTGCTGAATTCATTAAAAACAAAGGTTATTCAACCAAATACTAAAATAACTTTACTATTTTAAAATAATATTAAACTCGTGTGCCTTTTGTTTAAAAATTATTATTATTATCCTATTATTTTGAACAATTAATTTTGAGAGTAAGCTTTATTTACATAAAATATTTTTTGTTTTCGTAGTTTTAATTAAATAATTAAGTGTTAAAAAATTAGAAAATGAATTAGAAATAAATTTTAAGTCAAAAAAAAATTGATATTTTCTTTTTTATTTATCTTAATTTTAAACGTTGCTTTTAAATGAAGGGCGCTCCTATTATTTTGAACACAAATGTACATATTAGTTGTTATTCACTGTAGAAAAAAAATAACTCTCTTGTCAATTGATCAGAATCGTTTTATGCAAATTTCCTCCATTAAGAATTCTATTTTTCAACCACCCGCACACACAGTTTGAGTTCTTATACTAAGACTTGACATCCTATCTGTATGACTATGAAAATAAGTTCGTGTGTGTGAGTGTAAATTATTGAGAGACGACATGACATTAATTGCTAGAAATAATCTTATTGGAAATGCCATATTGTTTTTGTTTTTTTATTTTTTTTTTATTTTAATGTTTTCTTTACTCTGCCTTCTCTCTCTACCTCTCTCTTTCTCTTTCTCTCTTTGTGTCATTGTGATTATTATTGGTTTTAGAGGAAATTATTGTTTTTTCCTTGTTATTGTAGTCTTAGTAAAAAAAAAATAAAATTCAATTCTTAAGTTTATGCATTTAGAATTTTAAAGTATTTTTTAAAAATTTAAAATCAATATTTTACAATTGAATTAATTTTTATAAGATTTTGTTTTTATCAGAGAGCACCCTATTATTTTTTAACTACTATTGGCATACGATATAAATGGCCCACCATATGGTATTGGTACTCCAACAATCATTTGAAAAAAAGTGTTGAAACTACAATAACTCAGATGGTATTTTCACCTGGTTTTAGAAGTTGACGAATATAAAGGGTCCGCCAAACAACTTTTTTTTTTAAATGCTTTTAAAAAAAACTACTGAATATTTTCTCAAATTTCTTTTTTTATTTGAAAGTACAATCCTTCCGGTTAATAATGGAAAATAATTTCATTCAAATGGCTGCCTCGGCTGGCCATGCAGTAGCCTACACGTTCGGTCCAATTTTTAAGCACATATCGATTGTGTGCAGCTGTATTTCACCAATGGCTTCATGAATATTGTCCTTTAAAGCGTCAATTGTCTCTGGCTTGTCGACGTAACACTTATCTTTGACGGCACCTCACAAATAATAGTCCAGCGGTGTCAAATCGCAGCTCCGTGGTGGCCAAACGACATCAGCTCTGCGGCTGATAATGCGATCTTTAAAAACAGGGCGCAAAACATCGAGTGTAGCTTCGGCTGTGTGGCACGTAGCGCCGTCCTGTTGAAACCAAATATTGCCAATATTCTCCTCTTCAATTTTTGTAAACAAAAATTCGTTCAACATGGCCCGATAACGATCGCCATTGACTGTAACGGCCACTCCTTGCTCATTTTCGAAGAAAACTGGCCCAATTATGCCTCTGGACCAAAATCCGCACCAAACAGTGACTCGTTTTGGGTGCATCGGCTTTTCAATGTATGCGTGCGGGTTTTCTGTGCCCCAAATGCGACAATTTTGCTTGTTTACATACCCGCCAAGATCAAAATGAGTTTCAACTGAAAAGATGATTTTTTTTGCCAAAATCGGCATCTTCTGGTGTAGGCTACTGCATGGCCAGCCGAGGCAGCCATTTGAATGAAATTATTTTCCATTATTAACCGGAAGGGTTGTACTTTCAAATAAAAAAAGAAATTTAAGAAAATATTCAGTAGTTTTGGTTTTTAAAGCATTTTCAAAAAAAAAGTTATTTGGCGGACCCCTGGCCTTAAAAAAGTTAAAACTAATAGCCCTATAAACTATTGTTCAAACGCAAGAATATGTTCTGAACTACCCTCGCAAGAAATATTCATTTTTAAACATCCTTAAAATATCCTGCAGTACTAATGGTCTGCTGGCCCTACACTTGGAAGGGTACAGTTTTGTTGTTGATTAAATGCATGATGAAGCCGCCGTGGTCTAGTAGGTAGTGTGTTGGCTTATTAGACGAAAAGCCAGGGTTCGAGCCCCAGGCCAGACATCAAAATGAAATACAAAAAAGTATTTTTTCGGCGACTTCCTCTCAGCAAATTTCTGGCTAAAGACTCTGAGAGTAAATAAAATTGCCATGAAAAGTTTCTCAGAAATCTGTCATTCAGAGCCGACTTTAAACTGTAGGTCCCGTCACTCATGTATAAAATTAACACACACAACATAAGTGGTGTAAGAAATTAGGTCGTAATCCTGACTAAAGGGTTGTAATGACCAATTATGTATGTATGTAATATAGGCGACAAAGCCTATATCTTTGTAATTAAAAAATTCAGGTGGAATTCAGAATTACCAAAGAATGCAAGTCATCGACAAACAAATGGAAGTCATCTACCAAAATAATACAAGTCATCGACCAAAAAATGCAAATCATTGATCAAAAACTGCAAGTCATCGAAAAAAATCCAAGTCAGCGACCAAAAAATGCAAGTCATCGACAAAAAGAGTACAACACGATCAAAGAAGATTTAAACATTGGGGTAGAAAATGTTTATCTAAAACATGACAATGACAAAAATAAAATAGATAAAACCACATACGACGAAAATATAAGCAAAAACAATTTTAATATTCTTATTGATCTTATGCACGTGCACTTATAGCACAACAACAACAACAACACGTGCAACTATATTTCTCTTTCTTCAACATTAAATCATACAAAAAAAATTGAATTAAACAAAACCACATCCAAAATGCTTTAATATGCGCAAGCGTTTTAAAATTTGTTTACATTAAAAAAAAATATTCTTATTGATCTTATGCTTGAGAGTAAGAAATGATAAGGAGCCGCGCTGCTATTATTTATAACAAAGCGCTGCTATTGTTTACAGCAACAATATGTTGTTATCCCACATTTGTCCACAAGCAAAAAAACGCACACATAACGGAAATATATCACATTAACAAAAAAAAAAAAAATTATTAATTATTAAATTATACGGAACCACATCCAAAATTCTTTGTTTACATTAAAAAATATTCTTAATGATCTTATGCACGTGCACTTACAGCACAACAACAACAACAACACGTACAACTATATTTCTGTTTCATCAATATTAAATCATACAAAAAAAGTATGCTTAAGAATAAGAAATCATAATGACGCGCGATGTTATTGTTTACAGGAACAATGTATCGTTATCCCACTTCGGACCATCAGCATCGTTTAAAATGTCCTCAAAATTTTTATCTCCTAAAATATCATTATCGTTGCTTTCTATTTCTACTAATTCTATATTTTTTTCAATAAAAGATGTTTTGAAGCATTCGGAAAAAATTTATTATTTTTTTAAAAATTTCAGGATCTTTCAAGTATTTGGTCAACGTATACGATATAAAATCTCTTCTTTCTTCAATTCGGTATATAAGAGATTCAAATATTGAAGAAATTTGTTGGCATAAAGTATTCACTATCACATCAGCTGTTATAATATTAACTTCTCGCCGACATAAAGTTTCCACAGCTAATTTTATTGGTTTTAAAACGTCCAAAAGTTTCTGCAAATTTTTTATATTGGATTCTATCCATAGATCACCCATTTCGAAATCAATAAGGATTTTCTTTATTGAATTTTTAAAAAGTAAAATTTTTTCTATCATTGGAACTAGAGAATTCCATCTGGTCACTGTATCCAATACAAGGCAGATTTCCTTATTATACTCGGCCAATACATATTTTTGTAACACACAATTTTTGCTCGACTCTTTCTAAATAATAAAAAAATTCTAAATGTTTCCAAATAGTAAATATTTTTCATTCACAATATTTCGGGATTGAAAAATTTGTGGAATGCCCGGGAATTACCAACCACACACATACTCATTCTGTCCGTCCAATCAACATGTTACGAACCTATCAACTAACCGACCACTACCGACTGTAGCGTAGGCATGCTCCCAAATTTGTATGGAATAACTGCGCCAGAAGGTACATAAACAATGGATGGCTCCTCTCCCTGGCTTTGCCTTCCGGGAGGATATCATAGGCTATGTAGCCTTTCTATTTAATGCCCTATTTATGCCCTCTTGAGAAGTGCCATCAATTTCTATATAAAAATGAACAAAAAAAAATTTACGAACGAACTGAGAGCACCAAGCGATTCACACCCTCTACTTACTTAATTGGTACATACAACAATTTAGTCAGGATTACGACCTAGTTTCTCACACTACCCACACGTTAAGTGTGTTAATTTTTTCCATAACCAGTTTACGAAACAGCTACAGATTAAAGTCGACTGTCGAACGATAAATTTTTGAGTAACTATTCATAGCAATTTTTTTTTTACTTTCAGAGTTTTTGCCAGAAGTCTGCTGAGAGAAAGTTGCCGAAGAAAAAAAAAATTTTTTTATTTTGTGTTCTTGATGTCTGACCTAGAGTTTGAACCACGGCCAACATTGTACCTACTAGACTGCGGCGACATCGCTAAATAGAGAAAAATGTTTTAAGTGTCTATCATATGTCCACACTACGTTAGTTAAGTAGCTAGTTCTGAAATGACAATAAAAACGCTGCATAGAAAATATTTCTGTTGTGATTCCAACAAATGATAAGAATAAATTTTATATTCTTCGACTTTTTATTGGGATACCTTGCTGTCAACAACAGTGCTAAGTATGCACAGCCACTCTTCACCTTAGGCTCTACAAGATGTGACTGGATGCATTAGCCAGTCACATTTCTGATGGATTTCTATTGTTTTCTCATTATAAAGTATTGTCAAGTGTTTTTATAATTTAATTTCATATTTCTTTTTATTATTATGGCTACTGCTCTGCTATTCTTTATATGTGCCTCTCTCTCTCTCTCTCTCTCTCTCTCTCTCTCTCTCTCTCTCTCTCTCTCTCTCGCTCTCTCTCTGGTTATGTGACGTTCCAATGCATTGGTTGGCTGACTGTTCCATTTTAAATAATTTGCATTTGAATTTAAATTTTCTAAAATTTATTCACTTTCATTTCAATAGAAATGAAATAAAATGGCGATCTTTTTATTCTTTTTTGTCTTGCATTTGCATTGTGCAAGTGTCACTGTCTTTTATTGTACGTGGCCAATGCATAACATTAGCAAAGTGAAGTCAAGTGTCAGGGTCATTAAGGAAATTGAATTGAAATTGCACTCAAAGAAATTTTTGTGTGGTTTTTTAATGGATTTCATTGGATTCTTAAAACAGCATCGTATTATAAATTTAAATATTTCAAAATATTTTCCTTTAAGATAAGTGTTAGGTTAGGTTAGGTCGGACTGGTAGCTCTGATATCACAAAGCTCACTTGAGCACGCATAGCGGCCCGTTATGATGCCACGGGTGAACGCAGTCCCTGTACTAACCAAGTTCCACCATAATCAGGGAAAAGGAAGAAGTTGGTCAGCTCAAGGGCTGCACAACAAAAGCACGACTACCCCGCACTGGAAAACCAGCCAGAAAGTTTGATGAACGAAGCTATATCCTTAATGTCAATGGATGAAGACTCCGTTAAGCTAACGAGGAATGGGGAGCCAAATAACCTATAGCTACACCTAGCAAGAGACGGGCACTGGCAAATAAAGTGAACAACAGTCTCCGCTTCCTTAGAACTCGTTGAAAGGGAGCCTCATTCTTTCCGCGTGTCTACCCATGATGCAATGACCTGTAAGCACGGCCACTGTAGTCGAGATGACATCACGACCAAGACCAAGTAATCGGTTGGTACGCCTTCTATCCATCTTGGGCCAGGTGAGTCTAGCAATGGAGCAGGACTCCTCATTGACCCAGGATAGGTTGGAGTCCCGAAAGAACCTCCGCGCAATGGTCAACTTGACCGAGGCAAGTGGCATACCCAATTCAACAGAAGAGGATTCCGAAAGGAGCGCACCAGCTCTGGCGAGCTCGTCGGCCCTACAGTTTCCCGGAATTATACTGTGCCAGAGAGACACTGGTGAAGGGCCCCGAGATAAGGTCGAGACAGCGGCGACATTCCCCAACGATCCTAGAGTTAATCCCGAAACCCGATAGAGATCTTATCGCGGCCTGACTATCAGAAAATATCGAGACGCGAGTGAAAGGAGCATCGTTGACGAGGATCCATTGAGCGGCCCGGTAAATTGCCATCACCTCCGCCTGAAACACACTGCAGTAGTCCGGCAGATGGAGAGAAATATTTAGGTCCAGTTTCCCAGTGTAAAAAAAAGTGTAGAATACTATGAAAAATGAAAAATCTAGATTCTGGTATTTTGCTTTTACATCGCTTAACATTAAAATTATAAACAAAAATACAATGATGTTTACATTTATAGAGATTTCGAGAAGGCGAAACCACGAACATTCATTAGACTGTTTACTTTGCCATATAAAAGGCAAGGCAAAGTAGGCGAATGAGATAGTGAAGTCAGTTCAGTCAGTCTTGTGTGAAGACGCGATTCGTTTGAAGAGAGTAATCGTGGTTTGAAGATCTCCGTTACAAAGATCTGTCGTATAATTGTTTAGTGATTGTTATTGTTTATGCGAAGGTTTTGGACAGAGGAATAACAAAGAAGAGCAATTGTTGTTGTTTAAATCAAGTTGTGAACACTGGCAGACAGAATTGTGCAAATAATAAAGAATTTTAATTAAAACTAAACACAAATTTATTTTTATTTTATTTTCAATCCGCGAGTTGATATTTTAAACGTTTTTAAAAGGTAAAAACTTAACAATATTATCAAACGGTGGCTACACTGACAGACTATCTAAACATTTGTAACCAGAGGTTAGTAATTGACGTTTTACCGAATATTATAGACTCAAAGGACACTTGTTTTAGAATAGAGATCAATTCAAATCCAATCTGTAGACTCCGTGATAAGGAGAACGAATCCTCACAATACATACTTAAAACTTGTGCAATGTTAATGCATTTCATAAGTAAACCTGGGCCACAGGTTTAGAGGAGACATTTTAGGGCCATATACCTTACTATTGCATATTTCAAGATATAATAATTTCCACACTCACTAATCAGAGAATTTTTCTATTATTTTTAATTAATAAGAATATAAAAAATTTTGTAATTACTTCACGTAATTTGGGGACTCTAGCTGTTATAGGTTTCTAGATATACAGATTTTAATAATTAGTTCATATGGATTTTGCCACGCCCCTAATGCTTGATCGCCCATTTTTAACAAAAATATTGATTTTGAACCTTTAGATATTCGTACAATATTTCAGCAGTCTAACTGTTGTGGTGTTCTAGATATGCCGACTTTAGTATTTACTTCATATGGGAGGTGGCACGCCCGCTTTTGCTGAACTCCCTATTTTTTCCAAAATATTTATATTTAAACAAAAGTTACTTGTACAAAATTTGGGGACTCCAACTGTTAAAGTTTTCTAGTTATGCAGACTTTAGTATTTACTTTATACGGGAGGCGCCATGCCCCCTAGTGATATGTCGCCCATTTTTGTCAAAAAAAATCATATTGAACCTAAAGATATTCGTACAAAATTCGAGTAGTTTAACTGTTCTGGTGTTCTAGATATGCAGATTTTATAATTTACTTTATATGGCAGAAGTCACGCCCACTTTTGCTAGATCGCCTATTTTTACCCAAAATATTTATATTGCAACTGTAGTTACTTATACAAAATTTGAGGTATCTTCCTGTTATAGTTTTTCCCATATACCTAGTTTGTTATTAGCTTACAATAGAAGGTAATGTAGTATATGTGGGCGTGGCACATCGCTCATTTAAAATTTCAACATAAAAAGTAGCCTATAACTCCTTCCAGACATACAGGAAGGCTTTGAAAATTTCAAGAAAATCGGTTCAGCCGTTTAGTCGTCTAAAAACTTCAAACATACAAACGCACATTCATTTTATACATATAAAGGGTGTTTTTTATAGAGGTATAGAACTTTAAGTTGCAATAAAACAACGATGGATTATTCGATTGACATGAATTTTATTTATCCGAAAGATAATCAATCGTGGCATTACATTTTAAATATGATTTCTGGCATATGACCGCCACGGCTGGCGCGGATGTAGTCCAATCTGGACGTCCAATTTTCGATGACTTTTTCCAACATTTGTGGCCGTATATCGGCAATAATACGGCGAATGTTGTCTTCCAAATGGTCAAGCGTTTGTGGCTTTACCGCATAGACCAATGACTTTACATAGCCCCACAGAAGGTAGTCTAGCGGTGTTAAACCACAAGATCTTGGAGGCCAATTTAAGTCTTTCAATCAATTCGTGTCTTTCAATAAATCTATTGTGGCACGAGCTGTGTGACATGTTGCGCCGTCTTGTTGAAACCACATCTCCTGGACATCATGGTTATTCAATTCAGGAATGAAAAAGTTTGTAATCATGGCTCTATACCGATCACCATTGACTGTAACGTTCTGGCCACCATCGTTTTTGAAAAAGTACGGACCAATGATTCCACCAGCCCATAAAGAGCACCAAACAGTCCGGTTTTCTGGATGTAACGGTGTTTCCACATACACTTGAGGATTACCTTCACTCCAAATGCGGCAGTTTTGTTTGTTGACGTAGTCATACAACCAGAAGTGCGCTTCATCGCTAAACAAAATTCGCTTATGAAAATCGGGAACAACGGTAATCTCGTTTTGGGCCCATTCGACGAAAATACGCCTTACTTGATGATCGTTTGGCTTCAAATCTTGCACGAGTTGGATTTTGTAAGCACGCAAACCAAGATCCTTCCGCAAAATCTTCCATAAAGTGGATGGACACAGATCCAATTCCTGTGCTCGCTCGATGGCGGATGGACTCATTCGGGTCTTCCTCAATGCTACGCTCTACAGCAGCAATAGATTCTTCTGTACGCACCGTACAGCGTCTCTGGGGATGCGAGTTATCAATAAGAGTAAACGTGGTGCGAAAACGTTCCATGGTTAATCGAATTAACTGCTCTGATGGACGATTTTGTCGACGATAAGAAGGACGTAGTGCGCGATACGTTTTCCGCACAGAACCATTATTTTCGAAATAAAATTGCACAAATTGCAAGCGTTGTTCAGGCGTGAGTCTATTCATGATGAATTGCCAAACCAAACTGAGAATAAATCACTTCACAGCTGTTAAATCGGTCGCCATCTTGAAAAGTAATGCCAACTTAAAGTTCTATACCTCTATAAAAAACACCCTTTATATATAGATAGATTTAGGACAGTATGTACTATAAATCGTTTGGTGCTATACTACTCTACTACTTCTACGCAAAACTAATTCCAATTTGTTTTCTACTTCGAGTTTGTGACAAAATTTAATTGAAACATAGAAAATAACGATGATTTACGATGTATTGAATTTTTTGAAAATCCACCATTTTTTTTTTGATAAACAGTTGGCGGTTAGTGAAGTGGGTAAGGAGATGTGACGTAATAAAAGTAAAACTTTTGAAACTTTGCATGTAGTTTAGTAATGCATAAGATAAGGTTAGAGTTTCTTCACATTCTTTTGTTCTAAATTAAAATGTTTTTTTTTTCGTACAAAAGCGAAAATTAAAAAATTTTTCCATTTAAAATACAAAAGAATTTCAATGTATTAATACAAAATGAGAATAATTGCTTACTATAACACAAAGCGAAATAATAAAAGAATGTTTAAAAACAAATTTATTTTCATTAAAAAACAAAAAAAAAATAAAAATAAAAGAAAATAAGAAACGAAAGCCTACTGTCAAGGCAACAATTGAACAATTGAAATAAATTTTTCTGCTTCTTTTTCTTCTGCGTGTCTTTTTTTTCTAATGCGTATGTACAATTTTTTTTCTTTCAGATGTTGGATAGATTTCTAGGGAAACATAAAACCTGTGTATTAAATGGGATTAACAATTTACTTACCACCTGCCTAGCCTCCCTTGTAACACGCATGCAAGAAATTGTTTTAACACAATACAAGCTTAACAATTCCTTAATAAAGATCATAAATATCCGGTATCCAGGGAAATGCTAGTGAAGGGAATTTCTGCTGGCTTTTTTTTCTTTTTTGTTAGCAACTCAACGCAAATAACACCAAACAGTGCTCTTAATATAATGCAAATAAAAAAGATCAAAAAAAAACGTTAATAAAGTCGCCAAGAAAAAAAAAAGAAAAGAAGAGAAAATATAAAGCCAGCCACCATTTATGCCGTTTTATTTAAATTTAATTAAATTTGTCGGTTAATTTATTAAATTCTCAGCAGAATTTTTTACTTAACGAGTCGTTAATTGTTAGAGAATGAAAGTAAAAGACAAAATAATTATTTTTTTTTAAAGTGACAACGAATAACAGTTGAGCTGGAGCATGTCAATGTGTCAGGTTAAAACGTTTGACTTTTTCTCTTTTAACAGTGTTGGGCAAAATATCTTTAATAAGGTGGGGAGCGTTATAAAAATTAACAAACGTATTTCACTCGGGTCTCGTTTTATGCGGATTTTTTTATGCGAATTCGAATTTATGCGTTTTTAAATGAAAATTTTTTTCGATATTTTGTAGATTTTGAAATGTTATGATACTTTTTAAACTTTTGCATCATTTTTAAATTAAACCAAGTTTGCACCACTGATATAATCATTATGGTGTGTTTCATTTTGCATCATCCAAACATAACTAGCATTCTTCAGCAACCTAAGCCAAAGTTTGCCAAGAAATCGTTTTGGAAGATGTTGTAAAACCTCTTAATCCTTCCCGATTCTAAAGTCAGCCGTGAACTTTCCAGCAAGATTCTGCGCCAAATCAAAATGCTAAGACGACCCATTCATATTCTCTGAAGATTAGCGCTCTGCGTTTAAACCCGCTGGTCAACAAATTGTGGACAGTATATAGAGAATATGGGGTGCCAGAATAATTAACCCAACATTGACTCTCTTAAGTCTTAATTCGCGATGTGGCCAATTTTGTAAATTGACGATGTGCGTAACAAATGAGTAAAGGCATGAGTAAAGGCCAACAAGGCAGACTATACAGGCATAATTTGCACTTTTAAAAAATATTACATAAAAAGCACCTATCAATTCATTTAAAACAAACTGTAAGTTGAATCGCTTACGTTACATGAAGTTTGGAAAAATTTACAATTTATTCTGGCAGCATCAGCAATCTCTAAACTCCGACCGCAAACATTAAATGAATGCCGAAAATCTATATAGCCAGATTGTATTGCTAGAAGTAGTGACCAGTGAAATAATTGATTTAGCTCATCAAGTTGGAGGAGATGGATTTGACTCCATGAAGCAGGATGATATAGAAGGACTGTTAGCTGACAAACCGTTAGCCTATATCGACGTCATTAGTTTAGTCACCGACAATGAGAAAAACGTGGATAGTGAAGAAAGCGTTGTAAAATTCAATTCAAAACAAATTGGTGATATCATCAACAAAGTTAATGGTTTATAAAATGTTATTCTTGGTATGGACCCAGATACCGAAAGAGCACTGAAGATTCAACGCGGATTGACTGATCTGTTTTCCGGATATCATGCCTTACATAGGCAACTTAAAAATACAAAGTCACAGTGTTTAATAACTGACTACATATCCCGCAATAAAATAAACAATTAAACTTTCTAAAAATTCGTTGATCTAGTCCCCTACATCCATATGTATGCACTACCCGATGGGTATGTAATGATAAAAATGACGTCGGACGAATTCTAAAACGATGCAGAATGATTGATCGTACATTCATAATTATAGACTTCAGTTTATTACTTATTTATTATTTTTTGGATCATTTTTTTTTTAAATTAATATTTCGTTTTTGTTTATTTTTTTAGAAGTTTTTGTTTTTATTGTTTAAGAAAATGAAATAAATATACTTTTGTTGATTTTTTTATACGATTTTGTTTTGAATTTTCAATTAAAATTATAATTTATGCGGTTTTTTAGGATTTTGGAACGAATCATTAATTTTTATATGAAGCTAGAGTATAGTTTTATGCGAATTCAATTTATGCGATTTTTTTTGGAACGCATCTATCGCATAAAACGAGACCTGAGTGTACTTAACAGGGCCGTAAATATTGTTACAACATTAAATACACTCCTTAAGATAGAAGAACTGAACATACCAAGTTTTTACCACATGGGTTATGAAATATAACCTGTAAAGTATCATTCTATACCAGGAATTTTAAATTATTTTGATTTTCACCATGAAGTGGTGAAAAAGCGAAAACCCTAACGCTGTTGTAACGCTATTTAAGTGCGATATTTATTAAACACTTTGTCTGCTAGGTGTTCGTCGTATGTTCGAATATCAATGCATAACAGTATTTGAGAAAACTGGAGGTGTTAAAGACCGCCACCGGCCGAGCCATTCATGCAAAGTTGCAAATGCCGCAAGGCACCACAGCTGTCAAATCAGGAACTCTGCGAAATCAGTTTCGCTGGCCCAGGAGATGAATGTCTAGCAAAAGTCCACGAACTATCAAATAAGTTTTGATACTTGGTGCTTGAAAACTTGGGAAAAGAAAAAAAATAGGCTTAAAAAAGGTAAATCGATGTCTTTTGATGCAACGCCCTGATAACTTGCATAGAAAAATAAAAAGGTTTATCGTTCATAAGGAATATTACAATCAAAATGACAGGCTATCACATACGGATGAATCTGTGTTGATTTCTTGGATCGAAAGGGGGGTCATCACCCAGCTTCAGTCACGGTTTAATGGAGTATTTTTTAGGAATATCTCCTGCGGTTTTACGGACTAGCATTTCAATTCGACCTCCGGGTATTGTACTTATCTAATTGACAAGTACACGTCCTCTAACCTAACCTAACCTAACCTATTTGTGTGAACAAGAGGTAAAAACCTAAGCCAAAGTTTGCCAAGAAATCGTTTTGGAAGCTGTTGTAAAAGCTCTTAATCGGTTCTAAAACCAGCCGTGAACTTTCCAGCAAGATTCTGCGCCAAATCAAAATGCTAAGACGACCCATTCATATTCTCTGAAGACTAGCCCTCTGGGTTTCAACCCGCTCGTCAACAAATTATGGACAGTTAAAGAAGTTGTGTTTTGGCTTATTAGGCGTAAAGCCAGGGTTCGAGTCCCAGGCCAGACATCAAGACAAAATACAAAAAGTATTTCTTCGGCGACTTCCTCTCAGCAGATTTATGGCAAAAATTCTGAGAGTAAATAAAAATTGCCATGAAAAGTTTCTCAAAAATCTGTCGTTCGGAGTCGACTTTAAACTGTAGGACCCCACCACACATGTATAAAATTAACACACACAACATAAGTGGTGTGAGAAACTAGGACTTCCGGGTACTGTACTTGTCTTAATTGACAAGTACACGTCCTCTAACCTAACGTAACGTATAGAGGACATGGGGTACCAGAAAAATACCCCAACATTGACTCTCTTAAGTCTTAAGTCTTAATTCGCCAATTTTGCCAATTGACGATGTGCGTAACAAATGAGTAAAGGCCAACAAGGCAATCTATAGAGGTGCCTACTGCAGTCATAGCAACCAGTAGGTGGCAACGAAAATATTCTCAACTTTTAATTTAACTTACTTAACCAAGTATTAACTTTTCTCCTGTTGACAAGCCCGTGTAAGGCGCAGCAATTTTGTCGTTTTTTTTTTTTCTTTGTTAAAATATATCTTCAGTTACTATTATCTTAACGTATTTATATTAAAACAAAGTAATAAAGAACTAATATATCGTACTAAAATATATCCATATCGTGTAAAAAAGTACATTGTTGTACTGCTTTTCCAAAAGTTTGTATACAAAACTAAAGTCAAAGAGATAAAATAAGTAGAAACAGAGGGAGATAGAGAGACATTGTATTATTATCGCTCAGGTGGCGTACAATTTATACTTTTTTTTTGTCCTTTTTATATTCAATATTACGCATACGTACGTACATATACGTTTCATAAACTATTTTAATACAATATTACACGTACGCAGCACAAGGACAAAACAGTATAACACTGTCAGCAGTTGTGAGTCTATCCACCTTAAATATTTCCATTCAAGTTGGCTGTTTAATTAATAACGCTGCGTGGGATACTAAAAGATTTGTGGAAGACGAATGAAGCAGATCCTATCATACTATTATCATTGTCGTGCACGGCAGACATAGTATTGGAACCATACGAGCCCTTGTATTGCCCTTAATCTATATTCCCTTTTCAGCAACTGATACGTGCCCAGGTAATATCCTTCTGGAATGCTTTAATATCTCACAGGGTCCAAGAATGTATTCTGGTGATTCATTCCCATCATCACAGAATCTACTAGTTGGGCTTGCCGTAACTCCGATTCGGAAGAAGTGTATTTTGAGCCTACAATGCCCTGTCAAAAGAACAGTTGCTAACCCCTTAATGTAATTTCCCAACAACACATTTGATTACCTCAAGCCCATTCAGTTTCTAACCAGTCTTTGCCTCTCTTTGTCTTCTCTTTCGTTTCTAAGCATACCTCACCACTCTACACAAAAGTTCGGTCCTTATCAGTGGCATAGAAGATTCCCTTCTTATGTGCCCCTGCTCATGAGCCGGTGTACTGCTGGTATTTCCTATTAACGTGCCGTAACGTTTCGTAACGATCGGCGAACGTTCGGCTAATTGTAGCTTAAGGTCTTTCAAGAATATTTATTCAGCATTCAGCTATCCTCTCTAGCTGAAATTTTTTCTTTAGCATCATTTCAGAAGGAATGACGCATGTTCTTAATATATTCTAGAATTCATAGCTATAAAATGGAACCAGGGTACGTATAATCTTGTCAAACAAATCTACAATACCTTTAGGTGACAGCATTGGCCATTAGCTGAGGTCACCTTATGTATGTTTGTAGGGCTTTACTATTAGAAAAATGGCAAAATGGTTAAGATTTTACCGAGCATTCGCTAGGTTGGACCGTGCTACTATGTTGGCAAAGGTATAACGGAAGTTTTGGGCTCGAATTTGAAACATTTGAACAGCTAGAGTGAGCATTAGTAGAGGTCACCTGTGTATTCGTGAAAGAAAGAAAAGAAAATATGGCCTGCAGCCTATCAGTTCTTTATCAATTCGGCGAAATGCTTGGCGTTAACGCTACGTCAAAGGTCTTAATAAAGATATTACAGAGGATATTCTGAAGAGGTTCTAAAACACATAAAGGGTCCGCCAAATAACTTTTTTTTTTTGAAAGTACAACCTTCCGGTTAATAATGGAAAATAATTTCATTCAAATGGCTGCCTCGGCTGGCCATGCAGTAGCCTACACCAGAAGATTCCGATTTTGGCAAAAAAAAAATCATCTTTTCAAATGAAGCTCATTTTGATCTTGGCGGGTATGTAAACAAGCAAAATTGTCGCATTTGGGGCACAGAAAACCCTCACGCATACATTGAAAAGCCCGCGCACCCAAAACGAGTCATTGTTTGGTGCGGATTTTGGTCCAGAGACATAATTGGGCCATTTTTCTTCGAAAATGAACAAGGAGCGGCCATTACAGTCAATGGCGATCGTTATCGGGCCATGTTGAACGAATTTTTGTTCACAACAATTGGAGAGGAGGATATTGGCAATATTTGGTTTCAACAGGACGGCGCTACGTGCCACACAGCCGAAGCTACACTCGATGTTTTGCGCCCTGTTTTTGAAGATAGCATTATTAGCCGCAGAGCTGATGTCGTTTGGCCACCTCGGAGCTGCGATTTGACACCGTTGGACTATTATTTGTGGGGTGCCGTCAAAGATAAGTGTTATGCCGACAAGCCAGAGACAATTGACACTTTAAAGGACAATATTCGTGAAGCCATTGGTGAAATACAGCTGCACACAATCGATAATGTGCTTAAAAATTGGACCGATCGTATAGGCTACTGCATGGAGGCAGCCATTTGAATGAAATTATTTTCCATTATTAACCGGAAGGATTGTACTTTCAAATAAAAAAAGTAATTTGAGAAAATATTCAGTAGTTTTTTTTTAAAGCATTTTGAAAAAAAATTTATTTGGCGGACCCTTTATTTAAGTGGTGTTAACGATAAATTTTTCTGAGTAAGAAGAGGGTCCATTAAAGACTCTAATGAATGACACAGAGTATGACAGTCAAGTAAAACTGTTTATAAGATTTGAACAACAATTTTTAAATGGAATATAATTCTGAGTATATGGGAAGTCGCCGTAGCCTAGTAGGTAGTGTGTTGGCTTATTAGACGTAAGGCCACGGTTCAAGAAAAATGAAGAATGAAAAATATTTCTTCGGCGACTTCCTCTCAGCAGATTTCTGGCAAAAACTCTGAGAGTAAAATAAAATTGCCATGAAAAAGTTTCTCAAAAATCTGTGGTTCGGAGTTGACTTTAAACTGTAGGCCCCGCCACTCACGTATAAAGTTATGCACACAATATAAGCGGTGTGAGAAGCTAGGTCGTAATCCTGACTGAAAGGTTGAAATAATATCTTAAAAACTTCTGAAATTTTCATTAAATTCCCACACTCAGTCATTCCTTTATCACTCAGTCAGACAGGCAATTTAAAGGAATTTTTTTATTGCCTAGCAAAAGCAGATGATTTTTGAAGTCGCCGTAGTCTAATAGGTAGTGTGTTGGCTTATTAGGCGTAAAGCTAGGGTTCGAGCCCCAGGCCAGACATCAAGACAAAATACAAAAAGTATTTTTTCGGCGACTTCCTCTCAGCAGATTTCTGGCAAAAATTCTGAAAGTAAATTACTATGAAAAAGTTTCTCAAAAATCTGTCATTCGGAGGCGACTTTAAACTATAGGTCCCACTACGCATGTATAAAATTAACACACACAACATAAGTCCTGTGAGAAACTAGGACATTGTACAATGGGTCCGGGTACTGTACTTGTCTTAATTGACAAGTACACGTCCTCTAACCTAACCTAACCTAAAAGCAGATGCAAAAACTTGTTGCAACAAGTGGGAAGTCCATTCAATTCACTTCATTCGGTTCATATCACACGAATTCAATCATAAACAAACACTCTGTTTTATATCAGAACTCTACATATTTTTTTAAAATTTCCTTTCCAGATTTAGTGTAAAAAATGGAACAAAATTTTTAAAACTTTTCCTAAAGTTTACAATAAAACGACTCATTCGGAAACGTAAACCATCTGCCAGCGTAAAAGTAAAGCAAGAACGATAAATGAATTGCAAATAGAAATCGAGAAAAAGGAAAAGAAATCCAAGAAAATTTGTTACAACGGAACTGACAGGATACAGGAACAACAAACACTTGCAGGATATATGTTCTCATATGTACTCCACTCGTATGTAAGTTTTTCAAAGAATAGTGTGTGGAGATTAGAAAAAGTGTCATACAAGAACGTTGTTGCAATCTATGTTGGAATGTGTGTGTGTGACAAAGTGAAATGTTTCCTTGAAAGAAATGAAAATTCAAAAAAAGCGAAATGGAAATGGAAAATAATGTTACAAGAAAAATACAGTCATTTGTTTGCAGGTGTTACAGGTAAAAAAAAAAGAACTAAAACAAGAAAAAGCGCAACACAATGAGATCAGATTTAATTTAAGGAAATAAATTTTTACTTTGTATTACTCCTTATACGAGGGTAAAGAGAAAAGTGTTTGCTTCTTGGCAAACATAATCGAAGGAAACGCATGTTGCTTTGGATTTTAAATTTAAAAAAGCTTGCTAGCCGTACTTAGCTTATAATATTTCGCTTCGGTCATCATTTCTCAACCATTCTAACACACATTAATGAAGACATGGAATGGAATAATGAAAGACAAAGTCTGTCGAAAAATTCTTTAAGTTTCAACTAATGTGCAGCCCTTGCGCTGACCAACTTCCTCATCTTCCCTGATTTTGGTGGAACTTGGTCAGTACAGGGATGGCGTTCACCCGTGGCATCACAACGGGTCGCTATCGTGCTCAAGTGAGCTTTGTGAAATCAGAGCTACCACTCGGACCTAACCTAACCTAAGCTTCACTAATACCGGACATTGAGAGAACACATGTCCGTGGTCCCCTTTGCCGCCAATACAGCTTCTACAGAAGTCCATGCGCTTTTAAAAACAAGTCAATTTTGTGGTATACAGATGGCACAAGAATAGATCTTGGGATAGGATTTTGATTTCCAAATTAAATATTCCGAGTCCAACTCGTGAGTATATTCCAGGCAGAAAGGTCGGAACGTAGCAATACTATCTGATAGTCAGGCCGCCATTCGAGTACTCGGTTCTTATGAAGTTAAATCGAATATAGTATGGAACTATCTGTGGAAGCTATATAAACTGGAAACTAGGGCACATCCTCTGCTGTGTCCCAGGTTATGTGGAAGTTCGCAACAATAGGCAGGCAGATGGGGCCAGAACCTTTCTATGCTTAGAAAGGTATATTTAACGAACTAGAAAACAAGGAAAGACAAGGTTAGATTAGGTTAGGTTAGAGGACGTGTACTTGTCAATTAAGACAAGTACAGTAACCGGAGGTCGAATTGACCCATTGTACAATGTCCTAGTTTCGCACACCACTTATGTTGTATGTGTTAATTTTATACATGAGTGGCAGGACCTACAGTTTAAAGTCGACTCTGAACGACAGATTTTTGAGAAACTTTTTCAAGGCAATTTTATTTACTCTCAGAGTTTTTGCCAAAAATCTGCTGAGAGGAAGTCGCCGAAGAAATACTTTTTGTATTTTGTCTTGATGTCTGGCCTGAGGCTCGAACTAGACTACGACGACTTCAAGTAAAGACAAAGGCAATCAAAATTTTGTTGGGAAACGACAAGAACAGAAGATTTGACTTATGCATCAGATTATCTAGGAATAATGTGAGGTTAGTAACCGCTCTTTTGAGACTGCACTTTAGACTCAAAGTACACATTTCTCAAGCTGGCAAATGTGTTATTATGTGGATTATCATGCTATGCTGTGTTTACCTACTTAATGGCATATCTGATATATATTTTGAATATAGGACTGGTCCTCATATATTATTAGCTTTTGCTTGAGTTTGAGCACGGCTCTATTGAAAAAGCAATTTAGTTTCAACATATAACTCAGACCCTCGTATCCTAACCTCTTGATAAAATAGAAGTAGCTCTATTTCTTCTTCTTTTTTTCTATAATTCTTACTAAATACCAATTGTTGGCCTGAAATACATTCAGTCACATTTAATATTGAAATTACTTTAGATGTCTGCAGCTTTTCAAATGATTTGTGCCGTTTTGGGGTACAGCAACTACAGATGGCAGATCAGTTACATTATTGCTAAAAAAAAATTGGACTGACGATGGTTACAGTCGCCGTCATCTAGTAGGTAGTGTGTTGGCTAATTAGAAGCGAGCCCAAGGTTCAACTCCCAGCTCAGACATTTCGACCAAAACGAAGTATGAACAAATATTTCTTCGGCAACTTTGCAGTTTTCGGGCAGAAACACTGAGAGTAAATAAAATTACCATGAAAGTTAAAAAAGGCTTTTAACTTTAACTCATGGACAAAATTAACATGTACAACATAGAAGATGTGAGAAGCAAGACCGTAATCCTGACTAAGAGTTGTAATGACCAATTAAGTTAAGTAAGATGGTTTTTAAGTAGTCATCAGGCAGATTACCTTCCTCAGCATCGTTACTCATGCCTGCAAGAACGATTGAACAATTCCTATATGAGTCCAGTTGAAACTGAGACCATACAGTTGCAACCTTGGTGTCAAATTAGCTTCAAAGTAAATAAGAAAATTAATTGTGATCACCTCTGGGTCTTTCCCATGCTATTTAGAATTAAAATAGCTTCGATATCAAGGCAATATTGGAAATTTTAAATACTTCAATATAAAGGACATCTTATAAAATACATCCGTGTAAAGATAATTACTTGATGGAGTTCTTGATCTAAAGTAAAAACTCTTAAATGTAAAAATTTCTCAAACTTACCTTCAAAATAATTCGGAATATTCCAATTTCTCGTAACTATTTTATAGAATAAATAAAACGCATAAAATAAATAAAAACTAATAACTTAAAAAACCAATTTATCACAATCACTGTAACAATTATTAAACAATATGTATTTATGTATGTGCGTATATTTTTATGCAAACAATAAGTTAAAAATTAAATTTTATTTTTTTATTTATTTATTTATTTTTTTCTATTTTTTTTATTTACTTTTTATATCACTTTTCTTTTTATTTACTTATTCAGAAAAATATGCGAATCATTTATTATTTTCTATTTAAATATCTCACACGTTTCCGTTTAAAATAAATTTCGAAATTTCAATTCAGAGCCACCATTTGTTTATTTTTTGTTTTTTTTAACCGTTTTACGTTGTTCGGATGTTGAAAAGCAGAAAAAGCGTAACCACCGTTTCGAAAGACACCCGAAAGATGACTGATTATACGAGTTGTTCGTTTAATATTTTGTTGTCCTTACGGTTAGTTGATTGTTGTTGTTGTTGTCATTGTTGCTTCTATTTTCCTTCCACACAATAAAAACGACGAACATCCATTTACCGTTATACAAGCAATGAGTAAAAGTTCTTTATAAAAGCACTCAAATGCTTTTCAGGGTTACCGTGTTCGAATTTATTTAAGCGTTTTTTTTCTAAGGTTTTGAGTTAAAAGCTTAAAATGTAGTGTTTTAATAAATAGTGCTTTGGCACATTCTTCCAGACGCCTTTGCTTAACGCACTTATCGAAGTCTTGGTTCTTTTGACACAGACAAGGTCATCCTCTACGTTGATGTCCTTTGATCCGGATATTCATCGTTATGTTCAATCTTGGCGGAGCATATTTTTCCATCAGGACGACATGTTAATGCGCTGAACAACGTCTGTGTCGTGCAGGAGCTTGTACAGTCCATTGTTGGTTCCAATGCGGAAATCAATGTTCAATCCCAATGAAACAAAAGTTTTCTCTTGAATACTTCCAAGCCCACTGCATTGTTGTGTAACATTGTTCACGATAAAGAAAGATCCTTGGCTAAACTGAGCGCTATATACCTTAGAGCGATATGTTCGTCACCCTACAGAAGCCTCTGTCAATTGCCTATTAAGACCATAATAAAGGCCTTAACAACGTCATAGATTTAGTTGTTGGTAGTAAACTATATCGATAATTTATACTTTGTTTGTTGTCCTCAATCACTGCCAGGCCCACCTTAGCAGACCCTTATTCTAGAATACTAAAAGCAACAATCACAGCTGTATCAATTTTTAGGAAATACCATGCTCAGGCGAATAACCACTCAGATAGTATCCAAACATTGCTTCTGTTATTCGCATCAGTCGTTTACACAATACGCTCATAAGAACCTTACATGTTGTAGGGAGAAGACTTATACTCCCTTGAAATTGGCTCTTAACATAGCATCTCTGTTTTTCAGGGCAGGAAAGATGACATTGAAGTGTCTAGTATGACTCTTGTGTCAATTTCTTGCGATCATAATCTCCTTCGAGTTAATGAGGGCGTATGGGATGTCGCAAAACCTGATCTTCCTCAGATTAAAATCCAGTTACTTTTGTTAGCATCTGAAACGAGCAATGAAAAAAATCAATTATTTTTATTAAATATGAACGAAATGTTTTGGGTTATTGTCATGTTAAAAGTTGAATGAAGGTATTTTTGCACCTTTTTGAGATTTTCTTTAAGGATATCCAAATCTTTATACTTGTCCATCATTTCTCTAATGAAAACTAGTTCATCAACCCCTGCAGCGGACATACAACACCACACAATCACCCTCTTCCACTATGTTTTACTGTAAAAACTAGGTTTTGGCTTTTAAGTTGTGTATTGAGCTCTCTTCACACCATTTGATGGCCATCAAAATGAAAAATATTAAACTTGCTTTCATCAGATAATAGCACTTTGTCTCAAAATGCAGGCCAGATGGTTATACTAATCTATGACAGGGCTTCCTTGCTCTGGTCCTTCCAACGCAAACAAGGTCATCCTCTTCGCCGACTTCCGCAGATCCTCGCATCCAATACGCCGCATGTCCCTACTTGTCGATAACATATACTTCGTTTTGCCCTAATTTACTGAAAATTTTCAGAAGGCATATGTAAACAGTCCTTATCATATTCTAAACGCTTCTTCTGAAAAGTAAAAAAAAATATTTTTAATGGACATTTTATAAAAAATATTTATATTATAAAAAATATTGGAGGATGAGCGTCTTGTGGAGTATTAGTTTTGTCGTACGAGAGAGGTCTCTGCTACTCAATTGCCTATTGAGACCATAGGTGCTACATATTGACAAGAGTGATCCTACGCTTCACCTCCAGACTGACATCATTTTTGGTGGTAACGACGGAGCCAAAATAAATAAATTCCTTGACTATATTGAAATTATAGTTATCGGCCGTAACCTGAGATCCAATATGCCGCATATCCCTACTTGTCGATAACATATACTTCATTTTGCTTTCATTTGCTGAAAAATTTCAAACGGCTTACGTAAATAGTCCTTGTCATATTCTAAACGCTTCTTCTGAAAATTAAAAAAAATTATATTTAATGAATAATAATTTGAATTTTGTAGAAAAATCATCATTCTATGGAGCCAATACATTTTTTAATCACAAATCACTTTTACAACACCACTAAAACAGTCTTGGATCCGACTATGCTTGATGTGCTAATAATTTAGTTTGTCACTGTATGTATACTTTAGTGACTGAGCGTAAGTAGTCCGTAATTCATCATTTTGTGGAATGTAATATTGGTGTAGATTTTCCCGTTAGAAGAATTTTTTGCATCATAAACGAATTTCCATCCAAATATTCTTATTCTCCTCTCTGTTATAATTTATTGACATTTTAAAATACAATACTTTCAGTGCTTTGCCAACAGTACCGTTTTAA
This sequence comes from Sarcophaga carnaria, assembly GCA_958299815.1. NCBI lineage: Eukaryota > Metazoa > Arthropoda > Insecta > Diptera > Sarcophagidae > Sarcophaga > Sarcophaga carnaria. Next base: position 141,485,715 of record OY283149.1, read on the forward strand.
TTACTAACCGCATACACCATTAAAATAATTCTGTATTTACTTATGTATGTGTGTGTACAATAATAAAGCAACAATTGGTTACATACTTACACCAACAATTAATGCAATTCAGCAATAATTTCTTCTTTTTATAACTGTTCTTTTGTTTTTGTCTTTCCCTTTATTCGCTTACCATTCCTTTATTCAGTTACTTGTGGTTGTTGCTGTGTGATATTTTTGTTCTACTAAGAATAGTGTCGCAAAACGTTTAAAATTCTTCACGCTTCTGTTTATTAAGTAAATTTAAGTTCCATTGTGTTACAACAACACTGTATCTCTCTTTCTCTCTCGCGGCAAAGTGTGGAATGCTTATTAAAACAGTGTTACCATCCACTATACATACATATATTTTTAAGAACACAATTGTATGTTATTAAATGTTTTTATATTTAATATTAATTTTCTTGTGCAAAATAAAACATTTATTTTATAAAAAACAATTTTTTTAAAATTTTTTAAAATCAAAAACATTTTAAATTCAAATCCTTAGTTCTTTTCATTTCAAATCCTTTCCTTTGTGGATCTTAACATTTTTTATTATGGTGTGGCATCACTTTTTATGGATTTCAATTTGGTTCGGTACTTTTGTGTACAAACAATTCTTGCTGAATCAGTTATAATTGAGTTTTCAAAGTGTGCGGGTGTGTTTTTTTTAGTAAGAATATACAAATATATTTTGTAGACATAAAATGAATTAAAAAAGAAAGGTATGCAAAATATATTTGTTCGTAGTTTTCACTTGTCCTAATCATCAAACTGTTGTAAATGTTTTTTCATTTATTTATAAATATTTGTATGCTTTTTTATGTATTTATTCATCTGAAATAACAAACATGTTCGTCTGTTTTTTATCAAAACATCCCGATTCAAACGTTTAACAGTACAGTTTATACAGAACTCGGAAGAAAACGATCTTTGATTGCAATAACAATAACAGTTAAGTTACGGTTTTTTCAACAGGATATTTTTTTTATGTGTTTGTGGTAAACAAAGTGACAATGTAATTGACTTTAAGCGTGTGAAAAGCGCAAAAATAAAAAGGCTTACTACTTAAAAATAAGCTGAACTATAAAGTAATATTTTTTAATTAATGCAGATAAAGGTTACATGATACAATGTTCAAGGTTTATAATTATTAAAGCAAGTATAAAAAAATTCTATGAAAGAAATGTTTAGAAACAAGTTCAACTTGTATCCGCATTAAACAGATTTTCCGTTCAAGTTTTACTTCAGACCTCTACTGTAAACCAGAGAGAGCATAATATAAACAAGAAAAAATTCTTTTGAAAAACAAAGAATTGTTTAAAGGTCCATAAAGTTTCAAGAAATCTACTAACAGGAAGTCGCCGAAAAAAATATTCTTCATACTCGTCATACTTCAGTCAGGATTGCGACCCAGCTTCTTATACCGCTTATGTTGTGTGCGTTAACTTTATACATGAGTGGCGGGACCTACTATTTAAAGTCGACTCCGAACGACAGATTTTTGAGAAACTTTTCATTGCAATTTTATTTGCTCTCAGAGCGTTTGCCAGGAATCGGCTGAGAGGAAGTCGCCGAAGAAATATTTTCGTTTTGATGTCTGACCTGGGGTTTGAACTGTGGCCTTACGTCTAATAAGCTAACACACCACCTACTAGACTACGGAAGCTTCTTTCATTCCATATCCATATTAATATAAAGAACTATGTTGGCTAGGAATCCACCAAAAAAAATCATTTTTTTAATTTAAAAAACGCAGACAAATTTATGTAGGTTTGTAGTGTGTTATAATTTAATTGAATATTAAGTTTTTCTTTTACATTCAACTTTTTATATTTTCTAATTAGAAAATCAGCTAAGTTTGAAAATTGATATAATCCTACAGGAATTTCAATAATATTGTTACCAATATGAAACAAATTGTTGTCATAGTCAACATTCGGAATTGAGTGATACGTATCAAAACTTATTAAACCGCAAACATAATTTGATTCAAGCACTTACATAGGTCTCCTAAAACCTTTAAGTTATTATAGACGGTATCCAAAAGAGTTTTTTCATTGGAAGAGTTCACTTCATTTGGTGTCATATTTCTATAATTGTTCTATGAAGTTTTTATTATATTTATTTATCAGTTCTTGATATACAGTATACCAAGAATGAGTTTTCACATTAAAGAAATTTAAAATTTTTGTGTTATTTCATTGAAAAAAAGTTATTCTTATGTTAAAATAAAAACTTATTTTAATTTATTCATATTATTAATATTGTTTACAAAGGTTTACAACAAAAATAAATTCACTTTGATCAAAATATAAGAAACAATTTAGTAAAAACGATTAATACTCAAATATTTCACTGTCAAACAACTCTTTTCACAATATAGTTGCCTTTGTCTTATTTGTAAACATTTGATGATTAGCGGTATAATACCGCTAATTTTGATGTACATCTATTTTCTATGTAGTTTTAAAAACATGTATACCAATGTACCAAAGTATGTATGCCAATTTTTTGTAGTGCAGACGTGTTACAAAGAACTAAAAACAATGACAGGAAAACAATTATCGTACGATGTAATTCAACTAATTTATTACAATCACTAATTGGGCACAAGTGCTTCGGAGCTGTCAAAGAGGTTTTCGGTATCAAGAAGAACCATTTACAATATTATTAATCGTGCTGAAAAAGAGGGTAGGTTAGAAATAAAACATGGAGGTGGTTCCACGGTTAAAATTAGCAATCGCACAGAGCGCTTACTTATAAGAAAAGTTGTCCAGGACCCAAAAATTTCAACAAGGACCCTTCGAAGGAGCATAAAGAAGAATGTGATGTTGTTGTTTCCCACGAAACTTTTCGGCAGGTCTTGTTAAAAACAAATATTCTTCGAGATCAGCCCGTGAAAAACCACTACTTTCCGCAGTAAAGAAACAAAGGCGTTTTTCATCTGCTATGAACAAAATTTTGCAACCTGGGACTTATTGGGACGACGTAATATTCTGCGATTAGACCAACATAGTGTTATACTGTAACGATGGCACAACAAAAGTGTGGCAAAAGCCGTTTACAGCGTTAGAAACCCGAAATATAATACCAACTAAAATTTGTAAAAATTTCGATCATGATTTGTGGTTGTATCTCGAGTGAGGGAGTAGGAGATTTGGCCTTAATAGATACAACAATGAATGCGCAACAATATTTGAACATTTTAAAGATACATTTAAAAAGAAGCGTTAATAAATTCGGCATCATGCAGGGAAATAAATCCAGATTTAAATTTTCTCAAAATAATGTCCCCAAACATAGGTCGCACATGGTAAGAATGTGGCTACACTCCTGTCCGGATTTAAATCCCATTAAAAATTTCTGGGTTTATTTAAAATAAAGCATATCTAAACGTCAAACGAAAAGTTGAAATTTAAACGGGAAATTTAAATTGGAGGAGTGGCAGAATATACCAGATCTATTGAAATTGATTATTAAAGAACTCTCTACCATCATCGGTTTGCAGGTTTTTCGGTTTCACTTTGATTTATCGCATACACTTTTCATAGCAACAGCCCAAGCTATTTTTGGAAAAGTATCCTATAACTGTTAGAAGATAACGATATCCATTATTATATGTTTCATATCTTCTCATTTCATTTTTATACCTGATCACGATCTGCTTGCTATCTAACTATCAAACAAGATGCAGTTTGTCAAAAAAATCTTTGCACAGAAAAAAAACATAAAATGCACACATGCTGTTACTGCACTTGTTTACGACCATAAGGCGTCAATAGTTTTCTAATTGTCACACACATTACAATAATAACAACAAGAAAATAAGTTTGCACAGTATAAAAAAGATGTCAAAGATTTCATATTGCATATTGAATGAAGATAATAAAAAAATAACAAAAAAAATGCCGTTATTTTCCAAAAATGTTGTGCATTTTGGGTTTTTTTTTATAAAGGAAATGGAATGTGAAAGGGCTAAACAAGATTTTAGTAATAAAGTGATCGTTCTTAATGCAACAAGTGTCCTTATATTTGAATACAAAAAATGCCAGGAAAACGAGTTTCAAAAAATGTTATACAATTGGTCTATTTCAACTACTACAAAGGCAAATCTGCCAAGGAAATCGCCGATATGTTCTCCCTGAAAATCAGGACTGTATATAATATTATATCCCGTGCTGAAAAAGAAGGACGACTAGACTTAAAAGGATCCACAGGCAGGCCTAAAAAGGTGTCACAGCGAGTTGAAAGAAAAATTATTAGAACCATGTATGATAGCCAGCAATCCAGTACGAGAGGATTAGCTCTTCAAGTGGAAAAAGACTTAGGGTTACGTATTTCCCATGAAACCATCAGAAATATTCTTCAAGAGTGGCTATGAAAAACCCCTGCTGTCAGCACAAAATGTCGAAAAGAGATTAAGATTTGCCACCGAATACATTTCACTTCCTCCGGAGTACTGGAACGCTGTTATTTTCTCAGATGAGACGAAAATAATGCTTTATTATCATAACGGGCCGCAAAGAGTTTGGCGTAAGCCTCTGACAGCACTAGAAAATAAAAATCTTATTCCTACAGTAAAGTTTGGAAAACTGTCCGTAAAACGAACTGATCGCCAGCATTAAGAAATTTGGTTTTATTGACCCGGTTAATCCGAATAAATTTAATTACAACTACTATCAAGATAATGATCCTAAATATAAATCTTATTTATGTAAGTCCAGGTTACTTTACAACTGCTCCAAAATTATTGATACTCCTGCCCTGTTATTCCTGATATTAACCCTATCAAAAATTTGTGGGTTCATCTAAAGAATAAGATCGGAAAAAGATACATACATAATTAGTCTTTACAACCCCTCAGTCAGGATTATGGACCTAGTTTCTCACACCACTTATGTTGTGTGTGTTAATTTTACACATGACTGGCGGGACCTACAGTTTAAAGTCGACTCCGAACGACAGATTTTTGAGAAACTTTTCATGGCAATTTTATTTACTCTCAGAGTTTTTGGTAGAAATCTGCTGAGAGGAAGTCGCCGAAGAAATATTTTTTGTATTTTATTTTGATGTCTGGCCTGGGGCTCGAACCCTGGCTTTTCGTCTAATAAGCCAACACACTACCTACTAGACCACGGCGACCACAAAAGATCGCCAACAAATAAAAACGAATTGATAAGGTTCATTAAAGAGGAGTGGGAAAAAATACCACTAGAATATGACATTATGAAGCTTATTCAATCCATGAGAAGGTGTCTGCAAGCGGTAATTGATAGTCAAGGTGGATACACAAAATATTTTCAATAAATTCAGTCGCCGTAGTCTAGTAGGTAGTGTGTTGGCTTATTAGACATAAAGCCAGGGTTCGAGCCCCAGGCCAGACATAAAAAAAAAATACAAAAAAATTCTTCGGCGGCTTCCTCTCAGCAGATTTCTGGCAAAAACTCTGAAAGAAAATAAAATTGCCATGAAAAGTTCCTCAAAAAAATCTGTCGTTCGGGGTCGACTTTAAACTGTAGGTCCCACCACTCATGTATAAAATTAACACACACACAACATAAGTGGTGTGAGAAACTAGGTCCATAATCCTGACTGAAGGGTTGTAATGACCAATTATCTTATGTATGTAAATTCAAAACTGCAACATTCCATACATATTTGTTTTGTTATTAAAACTAAAAACCAATTCAAACGAAGAAATAACATAATAAATAAAAAATAATAATATTAATATTTTACTTTAATGAAACTTAAAAATATGTAAAATCCAAAAGAATGAAAATTGCATGGTTATCATAATGACGCGCCGCGCTGTTATTGTTTACAACATCAATGTGTCGTTGTCCCACTTTCGACCGTCTGCAAATGTGTCAGCATTTTATTATTGCAAGAAAACGATATGTGGACAATTAATGTTTTTTTCGTTGCTAAGGGTACGGTCACATCTAAAAAATATTTGACTCAAAACGTAAAATATTTCTTTGTCATAATGTGACCACAAAATAATTTTGAGGGGCAAACAGAAAAATCTTAAATTTTGGGCAAATAAAATTATTTGCCGTCAAACCCAGTGTCAAATATTTTCATTGTTTTTGGGCAAATATATACCCTTATTCTGGTTGTCGACAATTTAAAATTGGTATTCTGTTTGTCGTTATTAGCAGTTATCGATGACTGTCGACACACATTTGGTATTCTGTAAGTCAATACTAAGTCGATATTGTGTTGTGTGTGTCGACTCTGATTTTGTCGACGTCATTTTTGGTAACGACAAGCATTAAAAAATTAACTCTTGTGGTGAATTTTTATTGTCTTACGTTTTTCTTCCTTAGCACAATAGCGATATGGATCGCCTTGATATCCATAAATACAGTTACAACTCGCCAAATGATTTCTAACAAAACATTCGGCATTCTGTTCACAGGTACCAGGACATGCGTCTTTACATTTCTCATTAACACATGTCCTGTTCGACGGGCAGTCGGAATCAAACATTCCGGTCGACCTCCTTTATAAGAATTGCCAAATTAATCAGTTAAACATTGACAAGATGCAACGCCATTTTGTTGGCGGCTTTGAGCATAGGGTCCACAAGGCGATGGATTGCAAGGGTCGACAACTTCAGGTGGATTTTGTAGTATGGGAGAGCACAGCACAAATGGATTACCAGTATAGCCAGACTCACAATAACACATTGGAACACGATAAACTGGACTTTGGCCACAAAGTCCTGAGCAGGGATCCTTACATTTCTGATTAATACAAGTTTGTTGCGAGGGACATTCAGAGTTTGTAACGCATTCAGGGCGGCAATTAGGTGGTTGTCCTATATACTCTGGTAAGCAAGTACATGAAGCTGTTGTCCCTATATTCTTACAAATAAAATTCGGACCACACGGTGAAGGTTAAGGATTCGAAGCAACAACAGACTTTTGAGGCTCAACTACAGACATTAAAAATCGTATTAATAGCTAAGTTTTCGCAGCAATTGTTATCCTATCAAACTTACTCATTCTTTGGCACTGAACAAATGGATTTCCTGTATAGTCTTGAATACAAGTACAGAACGGACTGTGGTTTAAAACATTGCAAAGCGCAAAACGGCCACATATTCCTGGACATGGATCAATACATTGCTGATTTTGACAGGCCTGATAATAAAAAAAACTTTTTTTTCTACATAAACCATAAAATTAATCGGCTGACTTAAATATTAGAGATGTGTGTTTTGTGTTATTACAATTTTCGATAAACAGTCGACGTCGACACAGTAGTGTTACAGAATACCAAAACAGTGTCGACGTGATGTCGACGACGATAGAAAACGATGTCGACTCAAAAACGACGACGACGACGACAACCAGAATAAGGGTGATTGAAATTGATATACATAAATACATATGTATTATGTGAAGTCCTCGTAGTCTAGTAGGTAGTGAGATTTCTTATTAGAAGTAAGGATACGGTTAAAACTCCAGCGCATACATTTCCAATAAAATGAAATACAAAAAAATATTTCTTCGGCGACTTCCGCTCAGCACAGTTTTGGCAAAAACTCTGAGAATAAATAAAATTGCATTAAAAACGTTTCTCAAAAATCTATCGTTCGCAATTGACTTTAAGCTGTAGGTTCCCGACATTCATGGATACAAATTAACATTCCCAACTTGGGACATGTGAGAAGCTAGGTTATAATCCTGAATGAAGGGTTATAATGATCAATTGTGTATAAGAAATATAAGAGGTTACTCTTTTTCAATTGTAATTTTTTCAATCAAATTGTTTTTTTTTAATCTCATTAAAGAAAAAGATCTATCTCGGAAACGACATTACTCTTGAGTACATAAAAATAAGGAGTTATGGATTTTGTTATAGAAAATTATTGTAATGATTTTGGGTTTGTTGCAAATTATCACGAAAACTTTGTTTTTTGCTCTTGGAAAAAGCAGGTAAAAATATTCACATTCCAATGTTATGAATGGAACTCTTGAAGTGGACTGTACAAGTGATTATAATAGAGAGTTATAATTCAACGCAGCAACATAAGAATTCCAACTCCAATTTTCCTTTTACTCAAGTATAGTTCATTTTGGAATTCAATCACTTTGGAGGATAAATTTCGAACCAAAGTGTCTCAAAAATCTCTATAAAAAAATTTTAAATTCGACTTAAAATATACCATTTAATTTATATACGGGCAATTTCGTGTCAAGTGATCCAATTTTTAAAATCGATGTCTTCCGATTTGGATGAAATTTGCACCAAGGTTAGTACTATTGGATAGTAGGCCAGACACAAATTTTCAGCTCTATCAGTCCAAAACGGAAGACATCGATTTTAAAAATTGGGTCACTTGACACGAAATTGCCCATTTTCAATTTTTATATTTAACATCTATTTTAAGATATGTAAAGGGTGTTTTTTATAGAGGTATAGAACTTTAAGTTGCAATAAAACAACGATGGATTATTCGATTGACATGAATTTTATTTGATTTTATGAAGTCGCCGTGGTCTAGTAGGTAGTGTGTTGGCTTATTAGACGAAAAGCCAGGGTTCGAGCCCCAGGCCAGACATCAAAATAAATACAAAAAGTATTTCTTCGGCGACTTCCTCTCAGCAGATTTCTGGCAAAAACTCTGGGAGTAAATAAAATTGCCATGAAAAGTTTCTCAAAAATCTGTCGTTCGGAGTCGACTTTAAACTGTAGGTCCCACCACTCATGTATAAAATTAACACACACAACATAAGTGGTGTAAGAAACTAGGTCGTAATCCTGACTGAAGGGTTGTAATGACCAATTATGTATGTATGAATTTTATTTATCCGAAAGATAATCTTGTGGCATTACATTTTAAATATGATTTCTGGCATATGACCGCCACGGCTGGCGCGGATGTAGTCCAATCTGGACGTCCAATTTTCGATGACTTTTTCCAACATTTGTGGCCGTATATCGGCAATAATACGGCGAATGTTATCTTCCAAATGGTCAAGCGTTTTTGACTTTACCGCATAGACCAATGACTTTACATAGACCCACAGAAAGTAGTCTAGCGGTGTTAAATCACAAGATCTTGGAGGCCAATTCACAGGTCCAAAACGTGAAATTAAGCGGTCACCAAACGTGTCTTTCAATAAATCTATTGTGGCACGAGCTGTGTGACATGTTGCGCCGTCTTGTTGAAACCACATCTCCTGGACATCATGGTTATTCAATTCTGGAATGAAAAAGTTAGTAATCATGGCTCTATACCGATCACCATTGACTGTAACGTTCTGGCCACCATCGTTTTTGAAAAAGTACGTACCAATGATTCCACCAGCCCATAAAGCGCACCAAACAGTCAGTTTTTCTGGATGTAACGGTGTTTCCACATACACTTGAGGATTACCTTCACTCCAAATGCGGCAGTTTTGTTTGTTGACGTAGCCATTCAACCAGAAGTGCGCTTCATCGCTAAACAAAATTCGCTTATGAAAATCGGGAACAACGGTAATTTCGTTTTGGGCCCATTCGACGAATCTACGCCTTACTTGATGATCGTTTGGCTTCAAATCTTGCACGAGTTGGATTTTGTAAGCACGCAAACCAAGATCCTTCCGCAAAATCTTCCATAAAGTGGATGGACACAGATCCAATTCCTGTGCTCGGTGGCGGATGGACTCATTCGGTTCTTCCTCAATGCTACGCTCTACAGCAGCAATAGCTTCTTCTGTACGCACCGTATAGCGTCTCTGGGGATGCGAGTTATCAATAAGAGTAAACGTGGTGCGAAAACGTTCCATGGTTAATCGATTTAACTGCTCTGATGGACGATTTTGTCGACGATAAAATGGACGTAGTGCGCGATACGTTTTCCGCACAGAACCATTATTTTCGAAATAAAATTGCACTATTTGCAAGCGTTGTTCAGGCGTGAGTCTATTCACGATGAATTGCCAAACCAAACTGAGAATAAATCACTTGACAGCTGTTAAATCGGTCGCCATCTTGAAAAGTAATGCTAACTTAAAGTTCTATACCTCTATAAAAAACACCCTTTACAATCGCTGAAATGATTTTCAAATATAGCGATTGGCTACATTTGAAAAATACAAACATTTGTTTATGTTAATTCTATTGTGATTAAAAACAGAATTTTTCTGTACATCCTTCTTCTTTCCATTTTTGAACCCATAATTGTTTTTTTGTTCGCAAAATATCACTGAAGATTTGCAACACAAAACGAGAAATAATTCATCTTCTATTATGTATACATGTCTGGTCAAATATATGTTTTGTGTCAAATGTTTCTCAAGTGTGACCATATGGCAAACATCTGTTCCCATATTTCCGTTTGTCGCTATTTGATGAAACAACATGGGAAAATAAACGAGCATAGTGTGACCACAAAATAAAATTTTAGTTGTTTCAGTCATATTATCCTTAAGAATACAAAAATCATAATGACGCTGTCGTTATCTCACTTTTAACCATTTGAAAACGACCACACACAACGGAAATATATCAAGCTAACAAACAAACAAAAAACAACAACAACACGTACAACTATATTTCTATTTATACAATATTAAATCATGCAAAAAATAAAATAAACAAAACCACAACATTCCACAAGTCGGCAGCATGAGTTTACGGTACCCTACACCACGCACTCAGTGATCATCGGAACCTCGGACCATACATCCATGACTTTACCATACCCTACATTACACACTCTCAGACACGCGAATTAAAGTTTTCAATTTATTAAAAATAAAAAAATATATTTTTTTGAACGCATATGCGTTTTTCTTTATTAATATTTTCTTGAGTTCTTAAACACTACGTCTTCTTAACTAAAAACAATCCTATGCAAAACCGTTGCTTATAGGTTATCCTTATTAATGATAAGCAATATCGCAGGTAATATTTATTATTTATTTATTTTTAGAAATAACAAATATTCATTAAGCCTGCATCGGTTCTTAAGGTTTTATGATCTTGTTTGTTTATTTAGTATTTGTTAAATTCTTATCCTAAGGTTTTATGATCTTGTTTATTATTTCAAACATTTGTTACCCAAATGTGTTTACAAACTAAAGAATACTTATCTATTATAGGCAAAAAAGAATAAAGAAAATATTTTCCTGATTATTTTTAACAAAGAATTAGTTCTCATATTAGTAGCGTTAACTCGCGGAACCTCCGGACGAACACCCTACAAACCTACCGTCATTCATCCGCGGGACCATGTACTCACAATCGACACCTACCCATTCTGGAATTCTTTCGGGAAAGAAAATTTTGAATATCTGCACCAAAATCAACGGTATCCCTCTTCACGACATGGACGAAGGAAGTAAGAATTACGTTTAACGTCGCAGTGGAAGGAAACATCATTCCCACAGTCAGGTACCCTACGATCCTCGGGGTCACCTTCGACAACTTACTTCACTTCGCCGCACATGCGACTAACATCAACGCCAGCGTGAAGAGAAGAAACAAGGTCCTAAAGGCTCTGGCTAGCACCACATGGGGAATGGACAAGGAAACCATCCTCTCCACCTATAAGGCTATCGGATGGTCTCTCCTCAATTATGCTGCTCCAATCTGGACATCATTCCTGAGTGACACACAGTGGAGGGCACTACAGACGTCACAGAACAACGCCCTGCGAATAGCCACAGGATGCGTGAGGATGACTAGTATAGACCATCTCCATGATGAGACGAAGATGCTGACGGTCAAAAGACACAACGAGCTGCTAACAAAACAATTCCTCGTAGCCTGCTACCAACCTTCCCATCCAAACCACCACATAGTCTTAAATGATCCTCCTCTCCTCGCCGCATAAGACAAGACCTCACTACATACAACTCAGACATTGTACACCTCATACACTCAATAACCGACACACTGTCCGTCAGGGAGGCACAAAATACCCTTCACAATGCCATCGTCGCGACGGCCAGAGACGAGCTCAGCCATAACAAGGTCATTAATCAGCACCCACCACCCATAGCCGATTCGGAAAGGCAGCTTCCAAGAGTAACGAGAACTATTCTGGCTCAGCTCAGGATGGTCAAACTTCCTGAATAGCTACAGGGCTAGAATTATCCCGGGAACCCAAGATAGCTGCCCATCATGCAACCAAACACCACACGACACGTTGCACATTTTTAGCTGTCCAGCAAATCCGACAGCCCTGCGGCCAGTAGACCTATGGCTGAACCCTACGATGACAGCTAACTTCCTCGGACTACCTACCACATGACGTTAACAACATGCACATACAACCAGCAACAACAATACCATCTCAAACCCTTCCCATCCCCATCAAATTACACGGCACACAACAAATAGAACACAAACTAAAATTATCCATCTTTATATTACATACAGGGAAAAGCTTCCGGAGACAACAGCCGAACTGTTACAACAACCCATTCACACAACAAACATATCGATAACACAACATTAAACAGTGTACCGCCCCATACACTACATGCTACAAACCTATCGAGTAGGTACATAAGCATATGCAAGAGTTGCTCAACGCCATATTTCACAGTCCTATCAATTTCACAGAAATACCATGCTCGAGCGACTAGTAACACTGATAATATCCAAACTGTGCCTTTAATATTGACCCCCCCCCCCCTTGTAATTGGCACACAACATAAAGTCTCTGTTTTTAGGACAGAAAAGATGACACTGAAGTCTCTAGAACGGCTCTTGTTTCGATTTTTGGAGATCATAATTATCGTGGAATTTATTCGCTCGTATGAGACCTACTTTAAAAAGGTCTTGTCGCAAGAACTTGATCTTCCTCAGATTCAAATCCAGTTGCTTTTGATAGCATCTGAAACGAGCAATAAAAAATCAATAATGATAATTTAATGAAAGTGGTAAAGGCAGCATTTCTGCACCTTTTTTTGGGTTTTGTTAAGGATACTTAAATTTGTCCATTATTTGCGTAATGAAAACTAGTTCATCAACCCCTTCAGCGGACAAACACCCCCACTCAATCACCCTTCACCACTATGTTTTACTACTGACGTGTGCCGAGGCAGGAGGAGCTCTTTCGGACCTGCAATACGGATTTAGGAAAGGACGGTCCACTATTGACGCGATAAGAAGAGTGGTCGACATTGCAAGAGATGCAATAGAGGGCGAAAGATGGAGATTTGGCACCAAGGAATACTGCGCGGTTGTCACTCTTGACGTTAGAAACGCGTTCAACTCAGCGAATTGGGGGCGGATTCTGAGAGCCCTCTTTAACATGGCTACGCCGCCATACTTAATGGAGATACTGAACAATTACTTTCAGGACAGGAAGGTAATATACCTAACCGATGAAGGAGAGCAGGAATACGTAGTGACGTCGGGAGTCCCGCAGGGCTCTGTACTTGGGCCACTACTATGGAACATTATGTACGATGGAGTACTTCGACTGCGATTGCCAAGCGGGACTACAATTGTGGGCTTTGCAGATGACCATAGTCTCGGTAGCTAAAACGGTAGGAGAAATAGAGGAGAAAACGAACACAGCGATTCGAAATGTTGGAGCATGGCTGGATGAGGCAGGTTTGACACTTGCTGCACATAAAACGGAGGCCGTCTTGATAAGCGGCCGGAAGATAGTGGAGAAGATGGAATTGACCGTTGGAGGCACAACGATCGAATCGAAGAGGGCGATAAAATACCTCGGAGTGATTATCGACGACAGGTTAAACTTCAAGGAGCACGTGAAATACATCGGTGAAAAGGCATCTGTAATACAGGGAGCACTGGCGAGGATGATGCCAAATATTGGAGGACCAGGTCCATTCAAAAGGAGAATAATTTCGGCGGTAGTAACGTCGATAATGCTGTATGCTTGCCCAATATGGTCGGAGGCACTCTCAGTGGGACGACGAGGAGGATACTGTCCTCGGTGTATCGTCTACGCGCGATTAGACGGATAAGTGGCTTCAGGACAGTGTCTGATGAAGCAGTTTTGGTATTGGCAAAGACAATACCAATAGATATACTGGCGGATGAGATGAGAAGGATATACCTTCGCCATCTCGAGTACCCGGGACAAATAGCAGCTATAAAAGCGGAGGAACGAAGGACTTCCATGCACAAAAGGCAGTCACGATGGGAGAACAGTCTAAAGGGAAGATGGACATTTCGTCTTGTCCCTGATGTAACCCTTTGGATGAAGAACGAACATTGCGAGTTGAACTACTACGTGACCCAGTTCCTAACTGGTCATGGGTGCTTCAGGAAGTACCTGCACAGATTTGGTCCTGACACTTCTCCTATATGCCCAAACTGTGTAGATGAGGAGGAAGATGCGGAGCATATTCTAACATGCTGTCCCAGATTTAGATGGCCGGGAGAAACGAATTTAGGACCAAACCTGCTAATGGAAGAGCTGTTGAACTGTAGAATTCTATGGAGTCAATATAGCCAGAGAATAGCTGAAGTTATGATAGTACTCCGAAGACTGGAAGAACGGAGGCGAAATTTGAATTAATGTGATAAAGCTTTAAAGCTAACCAGCCCTCCGCGAAGTAATACCTTACGGCAGTCCCGCGGGGGAAGTGTGTAGGGGGTGGGTTTAGTACGTAGGTACCAGTGATGGTGAATCGTGCACTCTTTTGTTGGAACAAAAGTGTCTGTCGAAGATTCCCACCTCCGGCTCAAGACAAAAAAAAACTATGTTTTACTGAAGAAGCAAGGTTTTGTTTTTAAGTTCTATATTGGGCTTACGCCAGTTGGTCACACCAATCGATGGCAGGGCTTCCTCGATCTGGTCCTTCCAACGCAAACAAAGTTATCCTCTTCGCCGACTTCCGCAGATCCCCGCATCATATACCCGTTATCCTCCTCCATTCGAACGACATGGCCGAGCCAGCGCAGCTCACCATATTATAAGCTGCAAAACGTCCATGTCGTTGAGGAGCTCATACAGTTCACTGTTGGATCGGATGCGGAAATCATCGCCAACTCGCACTGAAGCGAAAATCTCACTCAGAACTTTTCTCTCGAATACTCTCAAGGCTGCTGCATCTGTACTTAATAGTGTCCGAGCCTCTGCGCCATAAAGATGCATGGAGAGGATGAGCGTCTTGTAGAGTATTAGTTTTGTCATACGAGAGAGATCTCTGCTACTCAATTGCCTATTGAGACCATAGTAGCACCTATTAGCAAGAGTGATGCTGCGCTTCACCTCCAGACTGACATCATTTTTGGTGGCAACGACGGAGCTACGATAAAGAAATTCCTTGACTATATTGAAATTATAGTTATCGGCCGTAACCTGAGATCCAATACGCCGCATATCCCTACTTGTCGATAACATATACTTCGTTTTGCCCCCATTTACTGAAAAATTTCAGGCGGCTTACGTAAATAGTCCTTGTCATATTCTAAACGCTTCTTCTGAAAAGTAAAAAAAAAATTTATTGCCATAAAAACAATCTAACAACATTTTAAAATACAATACTTTGGAGGAAATTTACTAAACGATTTATTTCAGCTTTGCCAACAGTACCGTTTCAGTTACTAACCGCATACACCATTAAAATAATTCTGTATTTATTTATGTACTGTGTGTGTACAATAATAAAGCAACAATTGGTTACATATTTGCACTAACAATTAATGCAATTCAGCAATAATTTCTTATTTTTATAACTGTTCTTTTGTTTTTGTTTTTCCCCTTATTTGCTTATCAGTCCTTTATTCAGTTGCTTGCGGTTGTTGCTGTGTAATATTTTTGTTCCACAAAGAATAGTGTTGCAAAACGTCTAAAATTCTTCACGTTTCTGTTTATTAAGTAAATTTAAGTTCCATTGTGTTACAACAACACTACGCCTCTCTTTCCCGACAAAGTGTGGAATGCTTATTAAAACAGTGTTACCATCCACAATACATACATTCATGCATTGCATATATTTATGAAAGAGAATTTTGCGTTATTAAATGTTTTATTATATTTAACATGAATTTTCTTTTGCAAAAACACATTTATTTAATTAAAATAAATTTCTTTTTAATTAAAAACATTTTAAATTCAAATCCTTATTTCTTTTCATTTCAAATCCATTTCTTTGTGGATCTTAACCATTTTGTATTTATAGTGTGGCATCACTTTTTATGTATTCCAATGTCTGCTTTTTTTCTTCTTGATTCGTTGCTTTTATGTACACAGAATTCTTGCCGACTCAGTTATAATTGAGTTTTCAAATTGTTCGGCTGTGTTTTTTACAAGAATATGTAGTATATATTTTGTAAACATAATAAAATAAATTAAAGAAAGGTAAGAAAATTATTTTTGTTTGTAGTTTCTACTTGTCCTAATCATCTAACTGGTGTAAAAGATATTTCATTTATTTATAAATATTTATATGCTTTTTTATTTATGTACTTATTCAAGTAAAATAACAGATATGTTCGTTTTTTTTATCAAAACATCCATATAGACCCAATAAGAGAACTTTTATAAAGAAAATAACAAACACCTAGTAGTACAGTTTACACAGACCTCGGGAAAAAACGACGGCTGGTGATTTTTTTTTTTTTTTCAGCAGAATATTTTTTTTATTTATATGTGGTAAAAAAGTGACAATGTGGTCGACTGTAAGGATGAGAAAAGCGCAAAAATAAAAAGGCTTACTTCTTAAAAATAAGCTGAACTATAAAGTAATATTTTTTTAATTAATGCAAATATACGCTACATGATACAATGTTCAAGAATTATAATGATTAAATATAGTTAGGAAGTATAATAAAAAAATTCTTTAATCAACTGTTTTGAACCAGGGTCAACGTGCATCCGCATTAAACAGACTTCCCGCTCAAGTTATAGATATAGGATTTGATAACTTATTGTTAGGAAAAAATTTAAAAAAAGCAAAAATTTTACGTTTTTTTTTTAAATAAATCTGGCAACCCCATTGTATAGCATATACCAAATCATTTTCAATGATTTTTGACGTAAACATTCAACCGCGCAGGCACAATTCTTATCGCAGTCCTATTTATAACGAATATAATACGTAGTATGTTCATAAATGAATAACATAATAACGTTTAAAGTATAAATGTATACTTCAGGCTTTGTTTTGATAAGAAAACGACAAATATAAAACCACAAGACTTGTATTAAAATAAATAAATATTAAATTTCGTAATTCCAGTTTATGCATGTGAGAAAAAATTTGTCTGTATTATTTATAGGTATTTAATTTTTTATTGTTCACAAGCAGAGAGAATTTTATATGGATTTTAAATCAATGTTATTGCTTTCACTTTTAAAGACAATTGTTATGATATAGAAAGCCAATGTTCCTGAATTATGAAAACAACATTATGATATGAATTGTGAAAAATTGATCAATTGTGCAGAAAGTGAAAACGATACAATAAAAATTAAAGCTCAATAGAATTGATGTGAAATACTAATAACTCATTACAACCCTTTAGTTTAGATTACGACCTAGTTTCTCACAACACCCACGAGGTATATTTAAATTTTTTTTTTATTTACTCATATTTCTCCAGCTTTCATTCTTGATATTTGTCGCAAATTAATTTCATCTATGCCTAGAAGAATAGAAGCTGTTCCCATGAATTATGGAGGATATACCATTGCCTTATATGCCTTATATGATATTTGTCTAAAAGACTGAGTTATATTAGTAAAATTCAACATTTATTAATATGCACCTATTATTTACTGTCCACTTAAAAACCAAATATCTTCATGAATTTGCATATCACTAAGTTTGTTTTTAATTGTTTCTTATATCTACAATATGAATTTAATTGACTAAATAGTATTAATTTATAAAATAATATGAATTATTAAATGAAAGTACAAAAATATAAAATATCGCATAATTCCTGTCAAAAAAAGTTGTTTTTTTGTTTGTCCATGTGCGTACGTAAATAAATATATCCGTAGTAAATAGAAAAAACGCCATACAATAATTTAAGAAGAAATAAACGAATGGCAACCCTGTATAATTATAAATGTATTCGTCTTTTCAATAGCCTTTTGTTGTTTTCAATTTGCTTTTCCAATAGATTGGAAAATTTCCAAAAATGCGTTTCTGTATATTAAATGTTTTTTGTTATTAAATATTACGCATTATCGAAACAAATTAAAATATTAAAAAACTAAATACATTAAAGCAGATTTTTTATGCTGCGTTTAAAATTTTTCTGTGACAAAAAGTACTTATAAAAAGGTATTAAGTTGACCACACTGTTTTCTATCGTCAGTTGTTGGAACTTTCCCAACATTGGAATTATCATTGCTTCTGTACAACAAGAAATTTAATATCTTCATTGGCTGTGGCAGTTGAAAAAAGAAACTGAAAGTCATCGGGTGTGTTTTAATTAAAAATAGAAAAGCAAATAAATACATTTCTTTATAAAACAACAACATTGTATAAATATTTCGTTTAATATAATATACATATCAATGTATACGCATTCAATTTTCGACACACAAAACGACTGATGTACGTACATACATATGTAAATCGGTTTTTTAAGAAATTCTAATAATAATTTTGCTCTTTTTGTTGTTTTCTTGTCAAAGACATATCAAAAACGAAAATTGAAATCAAGATGATTTTGATTTCATTGAATTTCAACAATAAGTTTGTGTGAAAAACTTTACTGGGAATATCTAACGTGAAACTGCAGTTTAAGCAAATGTTTAATTGTATTTTACTTAAGAAATCAGCCATTTACATGTATAGTGATGTGAAAACAAAGAAGGAAAGTAAACCAAAAGAAGTTTTAATGGATGCTGAAAATAATTTTATAGAAAATGTTAGAAAACAAATGTACCGTTATGATAAAAGGCGTGCTTTTTACTATGACAAAAAAGTGAATGGCGTTCATATTACAATATATTTTAGCACAATAATGAAAATGGTTTTAAGTTGCCCGGCCACGGATCAAATAATGGTTAATGTTAATGTTTGGTAAAACACGTATAGACTGAGAAGAGTTTGAAGAATATCAAAATACTTTTGTTTTCCCCTACCTGCGTTGCATAAATCATATGTTATTTTCTTCTTCACAAGAACAATACAATGCAGCACAATGTAACCAGTGATGACAATTATGACGTTTGAAAAACGCTAAAATCAGCTGCCTTAACCTTTTTTTTTTTAGAGGGAGAAAGAAAATGTTAAAAGTATTGCGAAGCAAATGTGTTAGAAGCAACGAATATACAGAGTGATAACTGGCGGACAAAGTAGAAAAATTAAATGTAAATAAACATTTATTTTGTGTTAAAAAGGAAAAATTTTGAATATTTTTTAATTTCTTGAATGAAAAGTTTAAAGATTCTTAAATATTTAATTATTAATCGAAATGTGGGTGATTTTCGGTCACAATGAATATAGTTTCTTGTGCATAAGGTAATTAAGAAGCTAAATATTACAAGATCAAAATAAGACGTACTACTCATATAAAATTTTTCTCGTTGAAAGTTGCCAATATTTTTTAAAAATTGTTATTGTTATTAGTTGTTTTTATTATTTATTAATAGTTTTACACAAAAATTACAATTTTTATTAACTCTCGCCAATATAAAAACGATCCCGAAAACAAAAAAAAAAACACAAATAAACAAAACAGACAGACAATCAGAGGGGGACAGAAATACTTTTTGGTTATATTTGCTGTCCCTTTCTCAATACAGGGTTAAACGTCAAATCCCGGGTCGTCACTGTGTACATTGTGCAATGCAGTTTGAAGGTTTAATTTTGATGTGTTGCTGTGCTAAGCAAACCAAATATTACCAACACATATGCAAAATTTGATCAGTTAAATTTGATACGTCGCCATGCACCATTATGATTGACATGTTTTTCATACTGCAAATGCAGTGTCGTCAATGTTAACTTTTACATGACATGTATTCTTGTGCAAGAAAACAAAACAAAAATGCAATTGAGTGTGCTCTAATTTCGTATATATAACATATGTTGTAATATATCTACCACGCGCAAACATTCTTCGGCGCTGGATTATGTGTGCTATTATTAGCCGGCTGAAAGCAATATTTTAAAGAACTAATAAATTACTTTTTTATTTAGTTTTTTCTTCATAATAACAATAATACGAGCAATATACAGTTGAACTTCTATAATTTGAACTTCAATTACTTGAATTTTCTATAAGTTGAAGCACATCTCGTGGCAACAGCATTTTAGAGAGAAATTCTATCAGGTTTTACTTCTTTAACTTGAACTTCTATAACATGAATTCCTCTATAACTTGAAGAAAAACAGTAGTACTACGTTTCTAGAATTTTAATTTTTCGAAAAAATTTTCTTTTTTGCTGGCAAAAATTACCGAATTCTTTCCAACTTAATTTGCTATAAAAATTGCAACATTTTATGCAAAATTACATTAAATTGCCAACACTGAAATTTATACATACATACATAAGGCAATACTATATTTCGGTAAAGTCCCTAAATAAAATTCATGTGTTTGAGTACAAATTTCTTTGAGCTAATTAAAAAGAGAACAAACAATATTATAATAAAGTAGAATGGCACCGAAACTTAATTTAACTGTTGAAGAAATATTTGAAATAATAATAAATAAATTACAGTACGGGCTCGATTTGCGCAACCGGTAGGAAATCGGGGTTGTTGCAATTTTCGAAATGTTGCAATAACTGACCACTAAATGCAGTGCAATTTTTAAATTCATTTTTTAACAAAAACAAGCAATTTAATTAACATAAAATAATTAATTCATTTATTAAACAAAAAAGTTATAATAAAAGGTCAGCCGTTAATTGTACTTCATTGATTTTATTTTTAAAGTGATCTACGAATGGATCAACACTTTCTGGTTTACTTGAAAGCCTTTCCCCTGCGTATACCATGGCGTCCAGGCTTTTCCTTTATTTTATTATGAAAGTACTGGGCCTTCGATTTTAAAACCTCCTCAGAAATTGAATTTTTTTGATTTAAAAACCATTTAGACAACGCTTTTACTATTTTTTCCTGATTCAGATTCAGTGTTTCTCACACATTTTTGAGTATAAACTTCATTTTTTGTAGTCCTACTAACTGTAGATTTATTAACTTTGTAATCAATACAAATTTTCTTTACAGTTTCACCGTGTTTTAATTTGTTTAAAACTTCTGTTTTATTGTCAATTTAACAATTTTTCACTACTCCCATATTTAACTTATAAAATGATGTTCACTATACGGAAATAAATCTTAAATAAAATCAAAGAAACGGAGAGAAAACAAAAAATAACTGTAAACAGGTTTTCCTATGATTTGTCAAATAATTTTAAATTACGCTACTGATTGAAAAACTATGAGAATAAAAAGAAATTGAAACAGAATAACTGCCAAATAATATAACATTTGCAAAATAAAAAATTAAGTATCGCGAACTATTTTTTGAAAAAAGTTGCTGTTATAAAGACTGTATGTTAAAAATTAGGCTGTTGCGCAAATCGGTCAGTTGCAATAATAGGTAATTGCGCAAATCGAGCCCGCACTGTAATAAAATTGTACCTTTTCACAATTACAAATAGCTTAAAATAATTTGGCGATAAATAAAAATAAATTGGTATTAAAAGTAGTTTATTCAGTTTGGATCATTTTCAAATTTAATTCCCAAAGTTGAAGTTTTTTTTTTTTTTTTCTAGATAATGATTCAATTTATAGAAGTTCGACTGTATTAATTTTTAATAAAAATTTACCAACTTGTAATTTTGTAACATATGCAAAAACGTGTCGTGTAGGGTGCCTTTACGTCTTTAATTATGGATGTTATCATGCGATTTAAACTTTGCGTTTTTTTTTTTTTTTTTTTTTTTTTTTTTTTTTTTTTTTTTGTACCATTTTATTAATTCCATCGTTTATTTTAATCGATAAATATCAGTTTAATTATTTAAGTTACCATGTTCATAAATTGTGCGTGTTTAACAATATCTTGTGATAAGTTGGTAGTTATTTTCTGTAAAAGTACAAATGTTTGCATCTAAGTGCAGCTAGCATTTAGCAAGATAGCCTTCCAAAAGTCTTTCATAAAATGCTAACGCATACTATTGTAGGTCCGCTGGAATTTTTATTAGGTATAATGGTGAGGAACTTGACCAATTCAGTTCTATTCTTTCTTAAGAGGTGGTGAGGCACTGCGTGACCTTGCAATGAAATTCGTTATTGATGTAATCGTCTTTAAACTGTAGGTTCCGCCACATATGTGTAATATTAACGCACCAACATGGGTGGTGTGAGAAACTAGGTCGTAATCCTAACTGGAAGATGAAAATAACCAATTAAGTAAGAAACCACAAGAAATAATATTTTTAAAATGCAGAAACATAACTAAAGAACGAATTTAAATTTTTAGTTACTAAACTAAACAAACTGTTGTCCTGTATCGTGTATATTTGATGTACATAGTGTGATACATGTACTAGTAAATTAATATACTTATTAGGATATTCCAAGGACAAGAAATCGAACTTAGAAAATAATCCTGACTTACGTACACAGTGATATATTTAATTGAAATAGATTAATTAATAATATATATGTATGTATATATAAGTATGCATATAAGACTTAGTAGATTGACATATTTCGTATGCAATTTTAATTTTTTATAAAGAAAAGTAGTACATGCATAGCTAAGCTCTTTCTTTGTGAAACTTCGGACATTTAACTAGAAATGTAACAATTTTTTTTTATTTCATCAATATTTTCGGTTGTTTTGTCTTATTTTTCTGATTTCAATTTGTATTATATTGAAAAAAGATGGACTATATGGCTGTGGTTTTATATGTGCTTTAATTTAATTTATTTTGTTTATAACAAATTAAAACTGTTAGTAAGTTTATTTTGCATTATTTTTGTAACGCACTCTAAACACCATTATTCATTCATTTTCATCTCTTTTTCCTTCAGAGCACGTTTAAAATTTTAATATAAATTGAATTAGTTGCAAGTAAATCGAAATAAAAAAAATAACAACAATTTAATAATTATGTATGCTGCTAACCATTAAAGGAATCAATTTTTATTCTCAATAAATCATAAAATGCCGCCGTGTAGAAAAATAATTCAATTTTGTTCTCCAATATCAACACGAGATGGTACGTAATATTGGATTATAAACAATAACCGCTACATACATACATATATTCAGTTGCAACATACAAATATTTCTTTCCGCATTCCGCACACATACGTATCAACTGTAGTCTTTGATTTGTTTACAACGAATGATGCCATCTAGATACGGCAATCACCTAACGGTTTGGAACGGAAGCTGCAGAATTTATTGTTAGAGAAATAAAGAAGTTTTCTTAGTAGGAATTTTGTATGCTAATAAGGCCAATACAGATATATTTTGCTAAAAAAAAAACATTTGATACATTAAAAAAGTTCATTTATTTCCGGTAAGTCGCATCATCGTGAGAAGTTCCAAAGTGTAGTACTACAGATGCGCGTCACAAAAGTTTGAAAGTAAAATTCTAGTATACGATAATGGAGATTCACAACTGATTTCTACCAGAGATTTCAGTCTTACTTAAATGTCTTACTTCAGTCTCAATGAAAAATAATGCTTTTCTAAAGAATCAGGCCGTTAAACTACATTAAAATTATATGGTATTCGTAATATTATTGTAATTCCTCATTGCAAGAGTCACCTTAATTTAGTGGGTAGTATGTTGTCTTACTAGGCGAAAGCTCTAACTTCAAAACACAATTCTGACATCTTGAAAAATAAAATATATACTTCGGCAATGCCATTTCAGTAGTCTTTTATAGGACGCGCCATGAATGGTGTGGAAAGTTAGACCGTAAGCCTGCACAAAAAGTTAGAACCGCTAATAATGTAAACTTTTTTTTTGGCTACAAAACTTGAGTGGAGGAATGAAGCAGTAGAAGTAAAAAATTTATTAAAGATCTCTCTCTCTCTAACATCTAATTCTATCTACTCTTTTGCAGACGACAGTAATAATTGTTATACAAATTCTTTTGATCACGGGCCGAGCCATTCGAGGATTGATATAAATGTGAAATAGGGTCGATTTTAATGCGTGACAGAAAGAAAAATTGCCGAGTAACTAAAACCTATATACGTATGTACATACAAGTAAGCTATAAATTGTAATTATATCGCAGAATAGTATACGACTTTAATGGATTGTAGGTTATATAGAATCATTATGTCATTACCACATCACACAGAAACTGCCATTCGAATACGAATGGTCAAATATACCACAACATAATCAGTAAATACCAGAAAGCTATACAACTAAACATGAATCAACGCAAAGAAATGAACATGTCACAATGTATCAAGCACACATACTTATAACTTTTATTATTTTTCAGAATAACATGTAGTTTTATAAGATAAAGAAATATTGTAAACAAAGAAATGTATCGTGAACTCTCTTATAAATACGAAACGAATTCATTTAATAAACGGAACTAATTTGACTCTAAACATTCACGGTGTGTTTTACTCTAAACGAATATCAGTGAATAATGCTCAAGCTGCAACCGAGTGAAAAAAAAACAAAGTTTCTATCCGAGTAGAAAAACGAATAACATTTGCAATGGAATTTCTAATATTTTTGAGAAACCATTTATCAGATATAATTTGGGACATAAACGTCAAGCTACGAATTTTTTTCATCTTTTAAAGCCAAGACTGAATCGAACCAATCTTTAATATCATGCTCTGAATGAGAGCGTTCTACATCAATCGAAGCAAATGGTACAAACATCCCGTGATAAGTCTTTTATTAGCAGCTTATAATTGATCACAACCTTCTGATCCCGTCAAATACAGAGCATTACCTTGGCGGAATAGATGTTCTGGTCGCCTGTAGATTTTGTTCGGGTTTTGAATGTGTTTTCCTGTGCTTGGGGTTGTCGTTTTAAATCCATTTTTTGTCGATGCAAAGATGATATCTTTTTAAAGCGATCAAATAGCATTTTCGACATGAAAACTCGTCTCTCAATGTCTCTCGGCTTCAGTATCCTGTTGCTTTCAAATGGCTGCTTGAGTCACGCCTTAAGATTGTGGAATCTACTCTTGTGCCGGACACGAATATTGATCCAGTAATGTTTCCAATTTATGGTCTTAAATTTGCTTGACTATCCCGGATGCTATGAAGTCGCTGTGGTCTCGTAGGTAGTGTGGCCTCGGTTCAAACCCCCCATGTCAGGCATCTCCAACTAAACAGCAGATTTCTGGCAAAAATTGCCATTAAAAGTTTCTCAAAAAATCTGTCGTCCGGAGTCGACTTTTAACTACAGGTCCCGCCTCTCGTAAATAAAAAAATTAACGCACACAACATAAGAGATGTGAGAAACTAAGCCGTAATCCTGACTAAAGGATTGTAATGACCAATGTATGTATGTATGAATGCTCTTTGTGCTTAATGTCAAAATCACCATTTTTGAAACGCGCAAACCATTCAATACACCGTGTTTTTGATGTAGCATGCTCAACGTATATTTCTTCAAGCAAACTCGCAGTTGCAGGTTTTTTTTTTTTTTTTTTTTTTTTTTTTTTTTTTTTTTTAACAAATGGTTTCAAAAAAATGTCCGCAAATACTGTTTTTCGCCAGTTTGAAACATCGCGAAAAAATATAGTGTGCTCAACCAAATCAAACAATGTTGACAGATTTTGACAGCTCAATAATTGCTCGTTCGAATCGAGTGGCTGGAAGGATTACTGTTAAATAATTTTTCAACTTCAGTGTTAAGTTTTCCTTTGTTTTTAATCAAATTGTTATTAAAATTTTATTGTTTCCATACGTTTATCTTACAGATTTAAAATGCAGAAAGCAAAAATTGAAAAAATGGATTCCCTATTGAAATATGTACCGTTTATTGATTTTCTACTCAGCATCGATAAAGAGAAGTACATAAAATTTACAAATATAAGGAAATGGATTGTATTGAAGGGTAAACAGTAAGTAACAGAGCATACATATTCCATTATAATCGGTTTTGAAAGATGATTTCTTTTTAGATATACTCTAAACGTTCTAAACAAAATCGAAAAATCGATTATAACGCAGTATCAGAACCTTCTAATCGAAGATAAAGTGGTAAGTGAAATAAATATAAAAACAGCGAAAGAGAACACTTTCGTAGAACGTATTATGATATAATAAGTTAGGGTCGATTTAACCAGATGTGTAAAGTGAGGTTCATATGACAAGGGAGTCCCCTAGTAGAGGACCTGTTAGAAGAACAGCAGCAACTTTTAAAGCTTACAACAGAACGGTGCTCATCGTGTGGTTTAATTGTAAATCCTCCCAAAACGGAATTGATGCTGTTTACCAGACGATATAACGTACCCATTTTTAACTTACCGATCCTAAATGGAGTGTTCAACTCTCCTTAGTCAAGAGGGTTAAGTATTTGGGGGTCATTCTTGATATCAAGCTCTCGTAAAAGGATAACATTATTGATAGGGCTAGAAAAGCGAAATTAGCGCTTTACACCTGTAAAAGGATCGTAGACAAGATCGGGGATCTCAGACTTACCATTACATTCTGGCTCTTTCGGGCCTTGGTGGAACCAACCGTCCTCTATGCTATGCACATCTGGTGAATGGTGCGCAAATGCCAATACCATTGCCGCCTGAGGAGGATAGATAGAAGGACGGCCCCACATGTCACATAGTTCAAGCTGCACGTGGGATTTGAGGATAAGTTCATTACACGAGGCGGTGATGTGAATAGGTTACAGAGTTCGTGCAATATGACCCCTTTAGAATTTTTCTAATGGGGTTTTTTTAAGTCGCAAGTCCAGTGGTCTCCACAGCCAACATAACCCTTGCCAATGATCAAATTCAGCCTATTTATGCGCCAGTCATGGAAAATATGGCATTCTGGTAATGCGCCACCCAGACAAGCCGTGTCGGAAATTTTAACGATGTTGTTTCCATATATAATGGCATCAATGGGTTTTTCCAAGGATTAAAAAATTTCGGTGATATCTCACGCACACTTTATTTAAAGCCTCTCTGAAAAGGTGTTAACACCGCTCATGGGGAGTAGTTAATTTATATCGTTTCTTATTTTGCAAGGACAATTAGCGTGGAATAGATAATAGGGGGAAGAACTTAATGTTTTGCTATGCTATACTGTGGCTTTATAACGCTTTTTTAATGCACTCTTTCTTAAAGCTGGTATAGCTTTGCTTCACTTTTATTGTACTCTGCCGGAGCCTTAGTTACTTAATTGGTCATTGCAATCCTGCACTCAAGATAACGACCTGGTCTTTGCCATGAGTGGCGGGACATACAGTTTAAAGTCGGCTCCAAACGGCAGATTTTTAAGCAACATTTCACCGCAAAATTTTATTTACCATCAGAGTTTTTGGTAGAAATCTGGTGAGAGGATGTCGCCGAAAGGCATATATTTTCATATTTCGTTTCGTTCAAGATGTCTGAACCACGGCCGCACATCTAATAAGCCAAGACACTACCTACTAGAGTACGGCGACGTCATGCCGGTGTATTGTATTAGGAAATGTGTTAACACGAAGGGAATTTATTGTCAGAGTCGCTAAAGGTATATATTGCCCGAAAGGAAGCGTAGAGCCTTTTTTATACGAAAACAGTAATGAATTTATTTTAAAACGAATCTAAATGAACTCCTATTTCATTACAACTATGTATACAAATCTTCATTTTCAGCGCATACCTCAAAGCATAACAACTATATTTGCGCCTTTAAAATTGCAAGGTTATGTTAATTTATGTTCAGATGATGATGATGATAATGATAATGATAATAATGAAGAAGAACAAAACAAAACCAATAATAAATCAGCCAAAGTAACAAAGAAAAATCATTGTAATAAGGAAAATGAAATGAATTCAAAGAGAAATGACAGTTCAAAGTCACATAAAAACAAAAACATTCCCTGTACTACAAATAATACAAAGCCGTCGTCTACGGCCAATGATAGTGATGATGATTTAGAAATCATAAGCATTGATTATATAGAGAAACCAAAGGAATTGAGAAAATCCCCGACCTCGAGCAATATTTCCAAAACTGTTGTTCCCGAAGATGATGACGTGTTGGGTGATGTAACGCGAGAACTTTTAAGAAAAATTGATAAGTTGGAAGAAGAAGAATGTAAAAGTAATGTAACACATGAACCAAATAATTATTGTTACCAGCAAAACGATGATAACGATGATATTGTAGCTAGTACAACTAACAGCAATACGGCTGGACTGGACAATGGAATACCTGAAGAACCATGTGGATTATTCGAAAGACGTAGAGATTTAAAAAGTGAAAGTGTTAAATTGGAAGAATATTTTGAATTATTTACAAGACGTACAAATTTCAGAAATGAAAATGAACATAACGAGGCGGCATTAATTGAGAAAGAAGAAACTGCTGAGAAAACTGATGCGCTGCCTAAAAACAGCGCAGATATTAAGAATGATGATGAAGTTGTGGTGAATAGTTTGGTTGAGGAAAATCATAAAAAATCATGTACTAATAAAACCATAGAAATCATATCCTTAGACTCGGGCAGTGAAGATGAATCATGTAATGATAAACCATCTACTTCCAAAGCAGCAGTTGCTGCCTTAAAAGCTCAAACAAATGCAGATAAACAAACTCATTTGCCAGAAATAACAAATCCGGCAACAAAGGAAAACGTTGAGGCATCCCTTGACAAAGAGAACTTTATTAGCGAGGAAAAATTTCAAAATCTATGCGAGACTATTGAATCAGTCGATTTAAATGAACTAATTGATGAAATGCAATCGAATCAATCTAATCAGGAGGCGGAGGCAAATAAGAACGATTATTCTGATGCTTTGATGGCCATTAGTAATAAGGAAAATCACAATATACAATCCGCCAAAGAAATCTCCTTCCAAAACATTAAAAATCCTCAAGAATACAGCAAAATCTTGCACAATGCTTTTAATAATGTCGATTTTGAACAAATTTCAATAGCAGTGTCACATTTTAAAGACAATACGATTGTAAATAATGCGTCAAATGCAAATACGACTGAATCGCCACCACCACCTGCTCCTTCAATACCAAGAAATGTAACAATAACGCCTCCTCGAAATACACCCCTACAGCTGCAACAACCGCACCAGCAAATGACTCATATTATGTATCCCAATGTTGTAGGCCAACCACCATTTCAAAGTTTTTGCCATGCACCTTATATGCCGATGCCAGCTCACCAACTAATAACTCCACCTTATACTCCTATACAAAATGCTCCACAAGTTTTACCGCCTAGACCTAGAGTAAGCTTTAATGATCCACGCATTAAAAAGCAACTGCAGGCCATGCAAAAATCCCCTTTAATTAGTTGTAATTTAATAAATCCCCTTGTAGCAGACAGTATTATGAACATTTGTCGCTCAAACGCGGATCAACAGATGCCCAAGCCACCTCAGCAGCAGCAGCAGAATATACTTTCAAATAAAACTTCGGCTGAAGGCGCTGTTGAAAGTAATCGAACAAAATCTGCTTCCGAAACCACGGTATCCGCTATTAGTTACGGCGAATACAAACGCAGGAAATTAGAAAAGCAATTGCAAGCGGAAAGATTACGAGAACAAGAAAAAGCGGCCAAATTAGAAAAACTAAAAGCAGATGACGTTCGTTCGAAAATTATATCAACATTAAAGCCGTGTAAAGATCAAATAACAAGTTTGTGGAGTCGCCATAAAAATGTGGTAACCAACACTATAGAGCACATACACGGCGATAGTGAAGTTGAAGAGGAGGAAGCAGTCATTAGGAATGATGAAAACTTAGTAGAGAAATCAAATACCACCAACGTTACACCAATTGAAACACAAATTGAAACACAGTATTCCAATAATTCAGAAAATAAAACCATTAGCCCTGCAAAAAGCAAACAAAAGAAATACCGTGGCAAACGTAGACGTCTTGATCTGAATTTAAGTTGCACTGTTAAAGGTTTTGATCAGGTGCATTGTTTTCAAACACTAAAAGAACGCCGTTCTAGTGTACAAGCCCGTGAGCATATTAGGCAGCAATTGAATGGTGATCATTTTGAAAATACCTCCTCTGAAACGAATTCTTCAGCAGACATGCCCCAAACATTTACCCCTAAAAGAAGGTTTAGTGTACATGGACATTCGACTATTGCTGAGCAGCCGTCAGATTCACAACCTAATGATATCAATAGCGACCATCCGCAGCCAATTGGTTCCAAAAGACGTTCATCTCAATTTACCGGAATCGATTCGTTACTTGGTTTTACTGGAAATAACTCTAGCACTGGTTCTCCAACTAATAAACAACGTAAAACAATTGATGATATCCATAAACCTACAAGAAGGTGTAGTATTGTGCATATAGAAGATACTTCATCTGACTCTGATGCTGATGATGATGAAGAGTTGAAGAAGCTCAAGAAACTTAAAGAGACTGTTATTATAAATCCTGGTTACGTCAAACTGGAACGTATTTCTCGCGAATTTATAAGAAAACACACAAAAAGAAAATCCAGGGAAAACACACCTAATCTTCTAGACGTCCATCTAGTCCAATTTACTAGTATTAACAGCGAAAACTCAAAGACTACTGAAGAATTGAACAGCCGAAAAACCAAGCTGCCTCGTAAACTTAACAACGATTGTCAAATGACTGAACGTAATACGCGTTTCTGCGTATTGTGTACGTCAAAACCATCAGATTTAACCAGCCACTATGTACGTAAACATAAAACTGAATCGTATGTTGCACGTCTGGACTGGGCCGAATTGGATGATCTCACTATTAACACACCATTTGCAAAGTTACAGCCTCAAACAGCATCTAATGGTCGCAGCATAAATCGTTACGCTGTGACATGTCCCTTCTGTAACGAAGAAGTTGTGGACACATTTATGAGTCTCTACAATCATTATGCATCACATACGGGCGAATTTGCCTATCAGTGTGGCCATTGCAATTTGTTAAAGCCTTTCAGAGCCGATATACAATCACATATACTACATGCAAAAGCCTGTCGTAATACCCAAGTCCAGATTATATATCGCTATCCTCCCGCTTCCCAGTGTATATACTTGCACTACTGCAATATCTGTAATTTTGTGCAATTAAATGAGGCCAACATTACAAAGCACATACGAGAACACCATCACAGCACTAAGGCCATAGCAGCTAATGTTGGTAAATGTATATTAGCGGCCATGAGTGATGTACCAGCTGAAAATAATACAGCTGACAAGGCTGTGTCGGCAGATCCATCATCATCGTCTTCAGCTAATACTGAACAAAAACAAACAATAACGAATGTTGTGCCACTAAAAACAAAACCGGAATTAAATTTCAAAGTAGAAGACGATGATGTACCCGTAAGTAATGAGCCTTGCACGGAAGAAATTTTCGAAGAGAATAATACATCTCCCGAAGAGCAATTAAAACAAATGCATGAAGATCCTCCAGCAAATATACAGAAGCCTCCGCCCATGACTGTTATACATTATACTGAAAATTTAAGAAGAGATTCAGCAGAAATCGATCATGTGCGTACACAGCCTACAAACGGCGCGCCTACAATGCCACAAATAGTTTTGCCTATGTCGGTGAAATTTGAACAGTTGGAAATTAATGAACAGCAAATTCAAATACCAACTAGACCTGCATTGAACACCGTTTCTCTAATTCAACATACACACAGTAATGCAAACAGCCAGCCTGAAGGTTATGCAACATATGAAAAATATCGCTGCTATCCGGAAACGGTCAATTATTTGGGTCTTTATAAGTGTATGATAGATGATTGCTACTATTCCACAGACAGTGCCGAAGAGTTTCTAAAACATTTAACCGATCATGCCTTAGACACCACCACAACAAACGAATATCTGCAGTGCCCTTATTGTATAATACCAGTGGCTAGTGGTGGTAGTTCCTTAACGGCCCAGGAATTAGTCGAACATGTGCATCGCGAACATCAACATATGATTTATCAGTGTTCCATGTGCTGTTACCGCAGCTGTGAGGGTTCAAATGTTTTGATTCATCAAAAGAGTCATCATAGTAATGATCTAAAAGTGTGCAAAATTTTTAAATGCATCGCAAACCTTGAGAACAGCAGCAGACAGCAAGGGCAAATGGACTTGAATGAACTGATTAAGAAAAACGTTTATAAAGTGTCATGTAGCAGTAAGTTAAAATTAAATTTTAACTTTTTTCAGAAGACAAATTTATGCCAACAACTTTTCTTTCGTTCTTTTCATTTCAGTTTGCCAATTATGTTTCTACAATTCGAACTTGTTAGTCAGACATTTAACCTGCGTACACAACATAAGCGATGCCTCACTTTTAAAAATCTATTCCTGCATATATTGCCCCTTAACGGATAACGACATAAATCATTTAAGATTACATGTAGCAACCAAGCATCCTGGAGAAATACCACAATTATACGATCGTAATGGACAAGTTCATAAAACTGAGGTATTATTGACTAAGATGTTATAAGTTAATTTGCCTGAAGACAAATAAGAATTGTTTATTTTTGTTTCTTTTTTATACATTAATAGGATTGCTTAACAAGTTTAAATGTTATAAATCTTTCGGAATCAGTGCCTTGTATAGAAGTGGCACCGGTAGTCAATGAGAATGTGGATGCAAATGTGCAGCATGATCCCAAAGATATTAAACCTGATTTAGAGCAGCTACAACAAATGAATGAAGAAACAATTAAAGTACGTTTACGTAAATTAACCAATCATACGGGTTTATCGCCAGATACACTATATCGCTGTCCCATAGCCATATGCGGTGGTTTCTTTTCTGTTTATGATTTATGGTTAAAACATATGAAATTACGTCATTGTACTTTAGAATGTGAATGTCCTCACTGTCCCAACGAGCCAGCAGAAGCAACCACTACTATGCACCCCTTGGATAGTTTTCGTTTACATTTTGATAAACATCGTCGTCATACATTTGTATGTTTCTATTGTACATTCACCTGCTGCAATGAGCAAGAGGCCTTGGAACATGGCCTCCAAGAGCATTCTAGTTTTGGCCAGATGCGTTTTGAAAAAATACGTTTCAATATCAACTACTCGTACTCGATTATGTTACAGAATTCTCTATTCCCGCAACGTGAAGACTTTATAAATGAACTGTTAGTGATTCTGGAGAAACGTTTAATCGATATGGAAGCAATAGAAAAACAAAAACTTAAGCATCAATGGCCTTTAAGCCGTAACGTAGACTGGCTGGAAGACTTTCCTAAAGTGCTTGCAAATCATAATGTTAACCTACGTTGTTTGATAAAGTCCTGTAAATATCGTTCACAAAATGAAACGATTCTATTTCAACATGTGAATAATACACACGAAGTTACGAGAACTGCGTTTAATTGTTCCGCATGCAATTACCGTTTGCAACCGTTCACTTTACAGGGATTCTATAATCATATAAAGACTCACACGACCTCATCATTCATTTGTGCTGCATGCTCTCTGCAGACGTCAAGTCGTTCAAAACTGTCCGCACACATCCGTAACCAACATGCGGCGCGTGATGTCGCCGTTGTGCATTTATTTACAGTGGAACAGCAAATCTATCACAAAATTTATATCGTCTTTGCGAATGATTCTTTAACCTTTTCAACCATGAGAAATTGCTTTTGTTGTACCGAAAGGAATATAAGCGGTAATGCGTTCAGTTTGCATTTGAAACGCTATCATAACTTAGTGCTGAACTACTACTGTGAAGGATGTACAAATTTTCTCTTTAAATCACTCAAAGAGGTTAAGGGACATTTTGAGGAATTTCATAAAGAGGAGCCCATTAAAATACGCTGTGAACTGTCAGCCCAAATGGATTTAAGTGTATTGGCGATAAATGAGTTTGAAGTTCGAATTTCGAATGCCGGGCTTCAGCAAGAATACAAACCACCTCAAGTAAATATCAAAGACGAACCTTATGATTCCTCAGATGATTGTGTCATATTGCTAGAGGATGATGACATAGCGATAGAAACATCTCTAAAAGATAAAGCTAACACACAAGAGAAACCTCAACTGAAATGCATATCATTTAATAACCTCATAGCTGTCAATGATAATACTTGCAATAATAATGTTGCACCCCAAACGAATGGAACAATACAACAAATCACTGAAAGAGATCAAGTACCATCATTACCTTCTTTAAATGTTTTTAATGGGCAAACTTCTTATAATGGTCATCATTATGATAATTTACTCACCACCACTAGTGCCTCCAATACATATAATGTAGTAACCAATACCATTAATAACGTTTGCTCAACAAACACAACCACAATACCAACAATCTCTAATCATAATTTACCAATTGTAACATCAAATGCAACTACAAATGCAATAGTAAATAGCACTTGCAATGATATTAATCAAACAAGATTTATTCAACAAACGAATTGTAATCCTCTTCTTTATAATGTGTTAAACAGCAATCATCCTTCTGCTTTTAATTCTCAAATCCAGCATTCCACCAACATATTAAATAATCATCAATATATTCAACAAAATTTTAATTATTTGTAAAAATAATTTTATTTCATAAATACAATAATAAATAATTTATTTTTTTATTTCTTAAGTCTTATTGAATATAGAAATTCAAATATGTGTTCATTTACTATGAATCGTTTATTTGAAAAACTCTTATATGATACACTGTCATTTCAAGCATCTTCTATTTTATCTGCTTCCCAGCATGGATTCTGTAAGTCTCGATCAACAATCACAAATCTTCTTGAATTTACAACTTTGGTAAATGATGGATTTATTGTAGGCAAACAAACTGACGTCATTTATATCGATTTCAATAAGGCATTTGATAAAGTAAATCATAACTTATTCGTTCATAAGCTTAATCAACTTGGTTTTAGTTCATCTTTATTGAATTGGATTAATTCGTATTTAGTAAACAGAAAGCAGTGCGTTAAATTCAGGACTACGCAATCTAACTTTATTGATGTACTGTCAGGCGTACCACAGGATAGTCATCTTGGGCCACTCCTATTTACTCTTTTTATAAATGATCTCCCTTCTGTTATCAAAAATTCAAAAAAATTAATGTATGCAGACGATGTTAAAATATTTTTATCATTTAATAACATTGAAGACCAAATACTTTTACAAGAGGACATTAACTACTTTAATTTAATGGAGCTGAATGTTAAAAAATGTAAATATATGTGTGTTTCACTAGATCATCTCCAACGAATGGATTTTATACAGTGAATGGTGCTGCTCTTGAACGATTAGGGATAGTTTTCGATTGTAAATTGGACTTCAGAAATCATATTACATCAACTGTTAGCAAAGCTGCATGTACCCTGGGATTCATCAAACAATGGGCTAAAGAGTTTTCTGACCCTTATGTTACCAAACAATTGTTTACCTCACTGGTTCGCCCAATTCCTAAATATGAATTTGTAATATGGGACCCTCAATACGCTGTACACTCTGACAAAATCGAATCAGTTTAAAAACAGTTCTTATTATTTTGTCTTCGTGGTTTAGGGAATGGATGGGATCCTAATGAAAGGTTACCATCTTATGAAAAACGCCTAGCACTCATTGAATTAGCAACTTTAAAAAGCCGTCGTAAAATACTAAATGCTGTCTTTCTCCTGAAGCTGATTATTGGTGTTATCAACTCCCAATTTCTTCGAGAAAAACTTTCCATAAAAGTACCTGTTCGTCCAACAAGATACCATAATTTCTTAAATATAAAATATTACACAACTAGCTATGCGAACTTTATATAGATTTTAATAAAAGTATGGAATCCATTAAAAAGGATATAATTTTACAATTAAACTCATTTAATTAATAATTTCAATGTTGTCCCTTTTTTAATTTATTTTCTGTATTGAAATCATAATAATAATAATAATTCTGTATTAAAATATAAAATGTAATAGTATAAGGATTATCCATAGACTGAAATAAATAAAAATTGAAATTATTTTGAAGCATCATTATATTTATTATTTATTTATTTATTGCAATATACCTTATAAATAAATTTATAAAATAGAAGTAAGTTTAAGGCGCGGGTAACCAGACCATTAGCGCTCGTCTAATATCAACTTGTTATATGTAACAAGAGTTAGCTGCATATGTATTTACATAGATCTAGATAGATGAACATTTACTGGGATATTCAGCAAAGTATGTACGGAGATTAAGTTAAGTAAACATTAGTGTCCTTCAGAAATGATTTTAAAGCCAACAAAGTTATTAGGATAATAATAAAAAATTACATTAAAAATAAAATTGAAATATGGTACTTTAAGTAAGAAACTATAATATTCCTTTCGGCCACATTTAAATTTAACTGTTGCTATCAAGAGAATCACTTATTTTTTCCATATAAAAATGAAGAGCGGTTATTTCCGCCTTTTTATTGTTAAATCATGGTTTTTAACTGTGGGTCAAATGACGGGAATTCCGTAAATATTTAGAGTAAACATTTTACCACAATAGCAACTCTCACTTTGTACAAAGAATAACACAAATCAGCTCTTACAGTTAAAATACTTGTTTCAATAGCAGCGGGAATTCCCGTCATTAGTTTAACTAGAGAATAGTAAATGACGGAAATTCCCGCATAACTGCCGAAAAGGATATGAAATCAAAACATCCACGATATTGTGCTTCCATCTTCGAAATAGGGCAGCTAATATGAATATGAGGTACAGTAAGTATTTCATCGCAGTTAGGGCATTTAGTAGCATCAGTCTTCTCAAAGTAATGTTTGATGTTAACGATGCATTTGCCCACCCTTACGCACCCTTGAGCGTGCTAAGTTCCTGTTACATTTTAGTAGTCTACTAGTTGCTTCATTTTCCCGCCTTCTCATCATTTTAAAAGGGTTTCTAATAGTCTGCTGGAAATATGGAATTTCAGTAAATATGGTGTAATTCTAATGCCTTCTTAGCTCCTCTGTCTGCACATTCATTTCCCTGTATGCCAATGCAAGAGGGTATCCATAGTAACAATATATGGAGTTCGTCGTCCTGTAAGTGCAAAATGTCGTCATAAATCCGATTGTAATTTCTAATTAAAGCTCTAATTTCACTTAGGCTATCTGAGCAGATTAATGTTTTCCCTCCCTGTTCTACAGTTAAGGAGATTACTGCTTTTATTGCGGCTATTTCTGCAGTAAAAATGCCTGAGTAATCTGGTAGTCTAGCATCCTTTACGATCTCAAATTGTGTATCTTGAATTTGCTTGACTATAGAATAAGATGTTAATCCAATTTGGTATGATCCACCGGTGTAATAAATGTTCTCCGGGGAGAAAGTGGTCACTTTTTGGCGGAACATTTTTCTGAAGCAAATGGAATCCATACTGTTTTTAGCAAAACAGCGTAAACTGTCATCTATTTTGACTGAATTTTTCCACGCAATTGGTATGACTGGTTTTTGCGGTAACGAGTTTTTGTGAATTTATAAATAAATTCCTTGACTGTATCAAAAGTATAGTTATCGGCCGTAATCTGAGTATCAATACGTCGCACGTCTATACTTTCTTTTGCCCTCATTTACTGCCAAACCCATCTTAGTAGACTCCCGTTCAATAGCACTAATTGTTTATTATTTTTGGAACTTGGTGTAAGCGTGTTAAGAGTAGGATTCTCGTTAAAAATTTTCCACGCCTCTCGTGCTGTGCATCTTCTGGTTAGTTTCAAATAATTAACTGATTTATGTTTCCAGAATGTTTGACGTTCTGGATGGTAGGAAGGATGGCTTTCATTTTGGCAGTTAACGCAATATTTTCCATTGCATGCTTCGTGTATTTCACTTTGACCACAATCACGACAAAGTTGGACATTTCTACACCACTTCTTAGTATTCCGAGACAGGAACTCTTTCCCAGCCGAGTTTCAAAAATTGTGGACGCTATATGAGGTCGAAGGTGATAATTGCTGCACATGTTGGGACTATTCGGTTATTTTCATTTTTCATTATTTTCCTGACTTCAATAATTCTTTGATCTTGTAGTTGTAGTTCTTCTTGGGGGATTTCCTTGATATTCCTCGAAAAAATTCTGACTTGTACTGTGTTAAGTATTATGTATGGAGATTTTTACAGGGATACCGTCAATGTAGTTAGCCTTTAAGAAATTTTCTGCAATTTCTTTATCAGGTACCTTAATTAATAAGTCACCACTACGCATTTCCTTAACGTCGACCAGGTCTCGTGAAATGTGGTCCAATCCTCTTTCCACTTGAAAGACATTGTGAGACGCCAATGGAAGTACTTCTATATTTCTATCAATTTGAATAGTACTGGCAACCAAAAAACGTGGAAGATTTAATTGATTTTGTCTAGTTTCTGGAAGGGATATAAAACAACTTTTTTAAAGAAGAAAATAGAAATAGAAAAGGAAAGAGAGAAAGTAAATAGAAACCGAGAATTAACTCCACATCCTATACGTCGACACAACACCCGCCTCTACTGAGTTCCACACCACTGTAGCATAGAGGGAAAATGAATGGCGGCACCGAAAGGATTTGAGTAGTCTGATGAGTAGACATTAGAAGAGATATAAGCGCCCCCACAAGAAAATACTTCCAAATTGGAAAATGTGAGTGCACTGCTTTTCAAGACGGACGTCATTGGCGTTTGGGTGACAGAACATTTGAAGTTCTCGGTATAGTAGCGAACGTGCCTCTAAGGGTACTGACCGGTTTTATCCGGACCTCCGTGTGAATCAAACTCACCACAAACGGATTTTGACAAGGGGGCTTACCTCACACTGGGTAACACAATAGATCATATAAGCCAATGAGTGAACTTGCTTGTGAACGGCAAGCTACCCGCCAGGCTTTGTTGTCATTTCCTCTTCATCTCCGTGTACCTTACATAAATCCGACAGATATCAATCTTTGTCGATGATCTGACATTGCAATATCTTTTAAGGGAATCAAAGTTTTAAGTTTTCTTCCTTCCAAGAATATTACTGTGTTTGGGAACCCACGACGAATTAATTCTACGGAGTTCTTGTAGCCACAAACCAACTGTGATTTGTACCAGGCCGACGCAATAATAATCGTCAATAGAATGCTTGGAATATTTGCCTATTGATCATATAACACTAGTAATAAAAGTCGCAATTTTAGGGAAAATCTTGTCCAACAGAAAGTATACAAAATAAAAGTATACCTCAGGAGTGGTCACCTCGGCTGGTGTTATCTAAAGTTCCACTGGAGATAAGACAGTAGTAAGATTTATCGTAGCTTCCGGTGGCTTAAGTTGACATGTTTTTTGAATGACATTAAAGCTTTTTGCTTTTTAACTACTGTTTAGCCTTTTTTTATAGACTTTTGTTTATTTTAAAAACCAAAAATGAAATTAAAATATCAGCTTGTATTTCAAAATGAAATATTGTACTGGCAATTTTTGTGATAAAATTCCTTCTGTCTGGCAAGCCCAAAAAGAGACAATTGCATATTAACTGCACCCAACTTTACTGCATATATGTTTGTGTGTATTTTTATATTTACATTTACTCTGATTATCATATTTTAAGAAGAAGAAGATTGTGAAATTGCAACAAATTTTTAGAGAAGCTTGTTTGCAACGATTTTAAAAAAATAATTTTAACCGCTATTAAAAGAATATATAGTCAACAATAATAACCGAACATATTAATAAAACATATATTTATGTAGTAAAATTAAAGTATAATTGTAAACAAAGAGCGTGAGAGAGCATCAGCAGCAGCATTTCTTCGAAAACTTTTGTTCATTCTATTGCAGCAAGCAAGACAGGCAGTCAGGAGACTGTTTCTTTGGATTATTTGGAATTTTTATTTTTGCATTTTTAAAGTCTTTAAATACTTAAATTACTGTGAAAAATGGTAAGTAAGAATATAATGCTTTCCATAATTAGCCCCCATGGTTAGTAATTAATCGTTGAGATTCACATCAACGCCGGTTGTTTTTGTTTAATACAAACGACAAGATACTGCCACAGAGAATTTTGTAGGTTATGATTTGTTTGACAGGGAATTGCAGTGCACTTAAAGTGAAGTTTGGTTTATATCCCTTCTACTTTTTTTTAGGAAATTCAACAATTGGAAATATTGTGTAAGCAATTATATGAGGCTACAGATTCTGTATTACGTTCGAATGCTGAAAAAACATTGGTACAGTTTGTCAGCAGCCAAGATGCTCTGCCCAAATGTCAAATGCTATTGGATCGTGCCGATTCCAGTTATGCTCAACTATTGGCTGCCACCACATTGACGAAACTAATACAAGGCTTAAATTTGGAACAACGTATCGATATAAGGTATTTACAAGTAATTCCATTCGTTTGATTGTGACTTATGATGGTTTCGTTGTTTATTAATATCTTTTTCTTTTTTTTTCAATAACAATAGGAGCTATATTCTGAATTATTTGGCTAATAGACCGAATTTGCAACATTTTGTGGTGCAGGCGTTGGTAACATTACTAGCTAAGATAACCAAATACGGTTGGTTTGATACCTACAAAAATGAATTGATATTCCAGAATTTATTAGAAGATGTTAAAACATTTTTACAGGTAAACATGCATGCATACATTTTTATATACCTAACGTCACTGTCAATAACTATTCAATAATTTGATTAAAGAATGTAATGTAATTTAATGGTCCAGTCATTAACGGTCCAGTCAATAC
The DNA here is from genome assembly GCA_958299815.1 of Sarcophaga carnaria. Lineage (NCBI taxonomy): Eukaryota > Metazoa > Arthropoda > Insecta > Diptera > Sarcophagidae > Sarcophaga > Sarcophaga carnaria. The sequence goes on from OY283149.1 coordinate 141,526,487, forward strand.
CCCCTTCAAGATAAAGCTGTAGTAAAAAGGAAACCTTTGTTTTTCTGATCGTTGACCGACATAACAAAAATAAGTCATGGATTATAACGCTCCTTCTATAAAGACAACAAGCCAGTCTATATTGGCGCTTACAGTTGTCGTAACCATCAATCGAGCACAGTTCTGTCTTTGTTGATTTGTTGTTTCGAATATATTTTGATCAAATTTATAAAAAAAAAGTCCGTCCATCAATTAATCTCTGCTTCCTGTACACAGGAGCTTAACAATGCTCTAAATTGTATGGATTTCATGCGACACAAAAACAACTGTATACTACAACTAAAACGCAACAATTTCTGAAATGTATTAATTTGGGCTCATTACTGTTCCATTACTTGATCCTTTGTATCTTGCGACTCAAATGCCTGTATACTATAACATATTACAGTGTTGAAAACTTTATTTCGGGAAACTACCAACACATATCATACAGACCAGAAACATATCGCTATGATTGTTAAAAATGTCTGTCATATAAGGGTTCTAGTGAGGAAATCAATTTTTTGTTTCTTACGAATTTAAATTTGTTTCAAATGTTCCACATTCTACTGCACCTAATAATTTTATACATGATTATTAATTTCGAATTTACTTTAATAGGGATCTGTAGAACACTGTACAATTGGAGTACAAATTTTATCGCAATTGGTGTTGGAAATGAACTCAATTGTCGAAGTTGATGCGAATATATCGTTTTCCAAAAATCGCAAAATTGCCACATCATTCCGGGATCAACAACTGTTCGATATATTCCTTTTATCCTGTAATCTTTTAGTTACTGCACGTGATAATAGCAAAACATTGAATTTCATGGATGAATCACAACAAGCTTATGTCAAGTAAGTCGTAACTTAGCCACAATGTTTCATTAATAACTAATTTATATTTCTTTTATTATATTTAGCCTGGTATCTCATGTCTTGCGGCTGACTAAAAATTGTTTAAGTTTTGATTTCATTGGCAGTTCAACGGACGAATCTTCCGATGATATGAATAGCGTTCAAATACCAACATCATGGCGTCCAGCATTTTTAGATGCGAATACATTAAAACTATTTTTTGATTTGTATCAAATACTACCCAATGGTTTGGCTAGTTACTCCTTATCATGTTTAGTACAGGTAGGAGCAAAACAGAAATGGACGTAAAGGAATTAATGAATTATTATTGTACAATAATTGTGCTATCATTTTCTAACTTTATATCCAACTTTGCTTTTTTAGATGACTTCGGTACGCCGTTCATTATTTAATAACTCAGAACGAACAAAGTTCCTGACACATTTGGTGGAAGGCGTTAAAAATATTTTAGTTAATTTACATGTAAGTTACCAGGTCCTTCATATTGTTTGTGTGAGTTGTGGTAAAAAGAAATCCAGTTTTATTTGTACCTGAAATTGGCAGGCTATATTTTGAATATGGGTTAGAATGAGACACAACTTCGGTTCTTTTTTTATTAAGCCTCTCTCATAGAAACTCTGAACCCCAACCGTTAAAAAAACCGCGCTAATCTATTATCATAAGCTTAAACTGAGGCAAGTTGATTGATTGATTTTTTAAGAGCCCAAAAAACAAACACAGAACATCACATAATCGATGAGATTGTTCTGGCGTTGTCTTGATGGATTGACTCAAAATTGGCCGTTTCCTTCCTTTATACGGTTTCATGGTAGACGCTGTAAGATGTACCTCATCTAATCTACAGTCAATGTTCTAATTTAACATATGGTTTCCTGCCAATCACACTAAACACAAAGGAAAAGCACGATAGCCAAAATTGTATTCGTGAAATATAGCGTTTTTCCTTACTGGTGTTAATTTCAGATACGAATTCAAACAGTACTAAGGCAAGCAATTACAGGACTGCCAAAGAATTGTTTTTCTAATATTTTCTTTTTAATGCCGCACTTGTTGCTTGAAAAATATTGGATATCTTTTTGCCATATAAACCGTCCGTATATTGTTACTGACCGACGTCTTTATATGTTTAAATTTATATGTTGACACATAATACATTGTAGGGTTTAAGTGATCCCGATAATTATCATGAGTTTTGTCGTCTATTGGCTCGTTTAAAATCTAACTATCAATTGGGTGAATTGATTGCTGTGCCTTGTTATCCTGAAGCTATTGCTTTAATTGCTAAATTTACTGTGCAATCATTACAGGTATGTGTACAAAGTTTTTTTTTTTAATCATGTAAATTAAAAATTTAACATTTCAAATCCTTTATGTACTTATATGCATAGATGTGGCAATTTGCTCCAAATAGTGTACACTATTTACTTACCCTATGGCAACGTATGGTTGCTTCAGTTCCTTACGTCAAATCAGCCGAACCGCATTTATTGGGTACTTATACCCCCGAAGTAACTAAAGCTTATGTCGAATCACGTCTAGATGCTGTACCCGTCATTGTACGCGATAATATAGATGATCCTTTGGATGATTTGTGCATGGTGCAACAACAACTGGAACAGCTATCGGTCATCGAACGTTGTGAATACGATAAAACTTGCCAGCTATTGGTACAGCATTTCGATCAAAAAGCCCGTGAATATGAGAACCTACTACAAACACCGAATGCAAATCCAATGGATATAAGCATACACGAATTACAATTGACTTGGCTGGTGTATATCATTGGTTCAGCAATTGTAGGTCGTTTAACTGTTAATTCTAACGATGATCATGACACCATGGATGCAGAATTAGTTATTCGAGTATTTCAATTAATGAGATTAACAGATGCTCGTTTGCCACAAGCAGGCTGTGAAAAACTGGAATTGGCCATTTTAAGTTTTCTAGAGCAGGTGCGTAAAATGCATATCAGTGAACAGACGCAAAAAACGAATGTTTATAAACGTTTAAACGAAGTATTCGGCATCAGTGATGAACAAATGCTCTTGAGTTTTATTAATCGTAAAATGTAAGTTTAAACATACATACATCCACACACATAATCTAATCGATTGTATAATAAAATTGTAATATTTCTAGCATAACAAATTTGAAATTTTGGGGCCATTCAGAACAAATAATTACAAAGACTCTGATGCTGTTATCGGATCTTTCTGTGCATTTCAACTCTGTACGCAAATTGGCTAAATTGGAGGAAGTTCAATTCATGTTAACGCATCATACAAGCGAGCATTTTCCCTTTTTGGGTACAAACTCATCTTTAACGGAAATGCGTTGCCGCACCATGTTTTATACATCACTTGGTCGTCTCCTTATGTTTGACTTGGGAGAAGATGAGGAAAGATTTTACAGCTTTCTTACGCCCTTAACAAGTTTGTATTTTTTTTTTTCTTTTGTTAGTGGTTTTAAGTTTTTCAATTCCTAAACAAAAAATTTTATATTCTTTAGATCAATTTGAGAATCTTGGCCCTGTCTTAATGGATTCAAACAGTTTCCCCAATGAAGAGGCCAAAAAGGCCATTATTGGTTTGGCCCGTGACTTGCGAGGTCTAGCACAACCTCTAACATCACGAGTTCCTTACACCATGCTATTCGAGTGGCTGTAAGTTAATGAATGTTCTGATTAATAATAACAATTAAACTTCTAATGCATTTCTTTCAAAGTTACTATTCCGACTATTTGCCTATGCTAATACGAGCAGTCGAACTGTGGGCCCATGATCCTGCCGTAACAACGCCGGTGCTAAAGTTATTTGCCGAATTAGTTCACTGTCGCACACAACGTTTACAGGGCAATGTTTCTAGCCCCATGGGTATTTTACTATTCCGTGAAGCCTCCAAACTAATTTGTATTTACGGCAATCGTATTCTACACTTGGACGTACCACGTGATCAACAATATCCCATGCGCTTAAAAGGCATTTCTGTATGTTTCACCATACTAAAGAATGCTTTGGGCGGTAATTATGTCAACTTTGGTGTTTTTAAATTATACGGTGACGATACATTGGACAATGTCTTAAATATTGCCGCTAAAATGATTATGTCGATACAACAAAATGATTTGTTGGTAAGAATAAGGTTTTTTTTTGTGAAATTTAAAAAATTATATGCCATTTTAATTCGTTTATTTCGTTTATTAGGAATATCCCAAATTGGCTTCATCGTATTTTAATTTGTTAAATTGTTTATCACAAGATCATATAAGTTTTCTGGCTGGCCTAGAACCTGGTGCATTTGTTTACATTCTTGAAAGTCTTTCTAAAGGTTTTACAGCTTTGGGTTAGTAAAATTATGTTAACTTTCATGGATAATTGTTCATTTTATTTCTCTTTATTTCTAGATTCGACTATTTATATAACCTGTTGTTCCATTTTGGATAGCATTGTATCCTATATATTTAAGCAACTGCAATTAAAAAGTAATCATGTATAGTTTATTACAATTAGCCTTACAAGTTTATTTTAAAAAAAATGTTTTTTTTTATTTTGTTTTGCAGTGTCTACATTCCCTAATAAGAAACTACGCAGTTTAACTCCAGAAAATGCTAGATTTTTAGAGGTTTGTTTATAAATATTTATTGTATATGGCAATTTAATGTAATATTCTTGCAAATTATTGTTTGTTTATGTTTCAAACAGGTTGTAAAAATGAATTCGGAATTATTACAAAATATGATGTCAACTTTATTAAATAATGTGATGGCAGAAGATTGCCGAAATCAATGGTCTATGTCCAGACCATTGTTAGTTTTAATACTTTTGTATGAGGACTACTTTAGGTAAGTTATCTAACTAACTTCCTTTCTAACGAACCATCAATCCTAATTTGGTTATCAGATATGATTCGATTTTGTAATTAGTAGATACAAATACGGTCCATGATGAAGTTTTTATGCGTTAATAGGATCTCATAATACGTGATATTTACTTGTAAAGATATTAATAAGACTCGTTATGTTCAAATCTAGCAAAGAGTTGATGGACAAATATTATTTAAAGTATAAATAGAGGTTTTAAAATTGATAACTTAAAAATTGCTCGGAAGTAGTTGAACTCTATTGCTAGTTAGTCTTATGTAAGTCGACATAACGTAACTTCTTCAAAGGAAATGGAATGAATTATTGAGATTTTTATCTTATTCAATTTGTTTTAAACTGAATGAAACCCGTCGTTGGTTATGGTCGCAGATAATCGTCTGTATTAACTAGCGTTCTTAGAATTCAATTACATACGTTATCCGCTCTCTCTGCTGTTATGCTGCGTTGGCTGGATCTAGAAAAACGTCCATGGATACAGCCATTCTTGATGGAGTGGCTTCGAGAGAACTCTAAAACCATTCAGGTGTAGTTGATTTCTAGCTCTACGCACGGTTAGCTTCGTCTGATACGAATATCTTTAAGCCATGTAAGAAATTATTATGGTTATTACACTCTTTTCAATCTTAAAGAGTGCGAATTAATAAAAAAAAATTTTTGACAAGATTTTTTCATCCTCTTGCCAATCTAGTTAATATTATAGTTATTATTATTATTATTATTATTATTATTATTATTATTATTATTATTATTATTATTATTATTATTATTATTATTATTATTATTATTATTATTATTATTATTATTATTATTATTATTATTATTATTATTATTATTATTATTATTATTATTATTATTATTATTATTATTATTATTATTATTATTATTATTATTATTATTATTATTATTATTATTATTATTATTATTATTATTATTATTATTATTATTATTATTATTATTATTATTATTATTATTATTATTATTATTATTATTATTTTTATTATTATTATTATTATTATTATTATTATTATTATTATTATTATTATTATTATTATTATTATTATTATTATTATTATTATTATTATTTATAGTTCGAAGAGATGAACTGTAATATACTCTTACCAAAGCCCGCTTAGAATAATGAAATTTAAGGCTAAATGATAAGATAAATGATAAATAATTCACGGTATTTGGCCAGAACGTCATCATATAAATCGGTATGTATTATTTAATCAACAATGGAATGTTTTTCGGCTTATCACAAATATAAGATTATTCGTTAGTTTTTGCGCCCCATTGTTCAGTAAGTTAGAGTTTAATTCATAAAGCTATTACAGTATAATCTTTTCTTGTTTATCGTATATAAAACTATTTTAAATAACTTTTTAATTTCTTTTTCCAGATCTCTTAAAGATAACATTCTACGCGCACAACCATTAGACAAACAACAAATTATGGCCCAATGGTTTGAGGATTTAATGAGCGGCATAGAACGAAATGTTTCTAGCAAAAATAAGGAAAAGTAAGCATCATCCTAAAATACCATGTTAGATGTTCTAAACAACTAATGCAATTTTAATTCCCTTTAATTAATAGATTCACTCATAATTTATCATCCTTCCGTCGTGATGTGGTCAATTTGCCGAAAATATCAAATTACAGCACTGGTTCGTCTTATATCGATGATTTTCCATAAAATATATACAATATATTAAGAAATAGGAATAGATCGGCATACAAACGAATATAATAAAACATAGCTCTCTGTTAATTTTTAATTTCTTCTTTTTTTTTATATTTAAAATTTTTATTTATTCTATCTACACTTGAGGGTATTATTGTTTGTGCTTCAGTGTATAAAACCACTTGATTTTACTTTAAAATCATTGACTTTATAATCACAATCCTGTGCTACTAAATATCAACAATTATTATGTGTGCATAGTTGTTATCAGTTTATGTTTCCTTTTATGTATTTTTAAACCACAAAATTTATTTTTAAACTCATATATAAAGAAAGATAAAACGAGAGATCTATGTATGTCTATATTTTTATAGCAAACATTATTATATAATATACATATAGTATATATTTATATCTGTGTTTGCATTGTTAACTAACTCTTACAACTATTTACTTATTAATTTTATTTGTGTCAATTTCAGATAATTCGTATCAAATTTATTCGGAAAATAATTATTCGGTTTCGGTGTGATTCATTACTACATCTAACGACAAGCATTAAACACGGACTGTTTTGTATGAAAAGTAATTACAAAGAACAAAAACAAAACTCATTTTGGATAAATATTTTATAGACAGAAGATAATAAAAAAGAATATTCTACCCAACCCCCAATACTGACACGGCGTAAATACATAAAAAAGTCTGTTTAAGAGTAAAAAAAAAATATTTTTTATTTTAAATAAAGTTATTTGATGTACATATAACAGCATAGATTCATGTATATGCGTACATTTATATTATATATAAAACAAAAACGAAATTCTTAATCAACATGTGTTTGTCCATATAGCAAATCTTATTAGGAGACATTCAAAGGTCTAGCTTAACAAATTCAAGCATTACTAGTAATAGGATCAATTATCAGATCGAACTATCTGTTATTAAGAGGGATGTAATTGGTTACTATACACTAACTCTAAAAGCGAAATTGTTGAATTAAATAATATTCAAGTCTAATTTATCTCGCTTTGAGCCGAGAAAAGACAGCACAAGCAAAATGATGTTAGTACAGCGACTTGACAGATTTGGCACCTATTCAATTGTAGAAAATATTTTATCATGACCTCTCTTTCTATATTGTCTACCATTTAAGGAGGTCGGTCGTCTTGTCTGCCGTTCAGGAACTCTTAAGAGAAAACTAAGAGATTATCATCTCTGCTGTTGTCCTGTTTTAGTACATGGATATTAGAGAACCTTTGTTAGCATGCAGTGTGTGTGGCTTTGTGCTTAGCTGTGTGATAACAATCAACACATAATTATTTGCGTCCCATGCACGGTGGACCAAGCTGGAAAGTCTTATATATCCATGTTGCCATAAAAATTCATGTACCTTGCAAATTAAAAAAGGAAGAATACATCTTATGGAGATCGAATTTAAACAAGGACAGTTATCATTTTAGGAATTTATTATCTCCCATTCTCATATGCAATTAGCCTCAAAATTCAATTATGAACTTAAAATTCGCAATTAAACAGCGATTTACGGAATCTAATCAATTTGGCAAATTTGTTTAACACACAATAGTAATCATAATATTTACAAGTGTTTTATTTACAATGAACTGCATTATCGATGTTTGGGCCTAAAATCTTATTAAATAGATAAAATTTTCTTCTTAATTGGAATTTTATATAGTACAAGGCATATTAAATTCTGTATAGAAGAATAGAAGTATTTATTTATATATTTTTTAACCACAACATTTATTTAATAACAAAGACAAGCCATATGCATATGTTAATAGTTGCTTATTTATCATTCTTTTATACCCTCCAATGATGAGCACTGTCATAATTTTAAATTATACCGATTTACGTCAATAAATTAACGTATTTACACAAGGGCTATTATTAATTTACTATGTTTTTAGTATATGACGAATACAACTCTGTATAATGTTTCGTTAAAAAGATTATAGGTGTTGGCCAAACTGTCAAACAAAAGTTTCGCTTATTGTACGTCGTCCGCGGAGTGTGTGTAATAGAAGAATTTGTTAGCAAAAATCATTTTTTAGCTTATAATAAACAATAGTTTACAATAAAAATTAACAAATAACAAAAAAATAATACCAAATAAAAACAATTAGCATAAATTTGCAAAAAACGTAAGTGTGAAAAAAGTGCAAAAGAAATGTGTGAAAAATTAACAAGAAGCCGAAGATAAAAAGTCACATATAGATATGGAAAAAATTTACTGCATATGAAAAAAAAATACTCTACTTCTGAGAATTTAAAAGAGAGCGAGAGAGTAGTTTAATAAAAGGAAAAGTGGAAGAAAAGAGTAATAAAAACACCAAATTGATTTTCTACTTTAGTAACTCGCTCGTTTATCTCTTGTACTCAATTTTTTTTTTTGCCTAAATAAACAATGTGTGTGTGACTGAAAGCACTATACATATATATGTACAAACGTATATATGGTGGATGGAAATAAAGTTTCGTTAACTTTTAGTACTGTTGCTCTCTTTTTTGTTCGTTCGTTGGCTCCTTTCGTTGTGTTTTAATATATATTTTTCGTTGTATTATTAATCAAAAAGTTATCCCCCCTTTGGTGGTGCAAATTGCAATTTTGGTGTACCAAAAAACCAAAAGTGAAGAAAATCGAAGTCAGTGAGATTTCTTTATATATTTTACGTGCAGTTGATGTTAAAAAATTCCAAAAAATTAATTACCAATTGGTAACAACGAAAATGTAACGTTTTTCATGTGTTTATAATAAAATGATTAAAGAGATTATAGCATATTTTCATTAAATATAAAAAAAATTATAGTGAAAAATTCCCATCCCTTGCCTTCAATTTGCGATAGAATTTGAACGGAATTGTAGAACACATTTGGAAAAAAGTACATATAATAAAAAAATATATATTGAAAAGGCAGGCATTAGGAGGAAAAGAATAAAAAATCCCAGTGTTGCCACGAATAAAGAATAAACAATAATTACTCATTTTATACATTAATATCCAAAATAAATTTTTTATTGTGTTAAAAAACGAATACTAATTGCTAGTATTTGTATCTAATTAACATATTTAATTTAAGTAGTGAATTTATTTGTACGAAAATGTTTATTTAAAATGATTTTTTGAAAATTTATTCTTATTTGTAGTCCTTTTTTTCGTACAATTATTTTAAGTTCTTTAAGCTCGTGGCAACACTGATAGATAATATACATATACATACACTTAATATAGGCAAAGTAAAGAAAAAGAGGAGAGAAAATAATACAAGTGTTTTGATGAAGTGAGAAGAAGAGGACGTCAAACGACGGCTGCGACGACGAACGAAGAAAAAAGGGAGAATAATCATCATTTATACAGCAAAAAAGCAGCAGTTTTTATTTTTTCAACAGGAGGAGCAGCAGAATAACGAGGAAACAAGAAAAGAGGAGAACTCCCAGGCAATTAGCGAGAGAAAAATAGAAAATTTATCATCATTGTGAAAAACTTATGATTTTTTTGATGGAAATTAAAATTTAAGTAAAGCTACAAGTGAAATTTATAATAAAATTTAGGTAAGTGTTCAAATATTGAAAATATTTGCAGAGAAATGAACGAAAAAAAATTTTCAACTAACACCGCACCTTTTCATTTCTTTTTTTTTTTCCTCGTACTCATTTACCAACACCACCACCCCCTCCTCCTCGTACGACTTCATCATCGTCGCCGTCATATATACAACAATACAAAATATATGTGAACATCATCTCAATCACAAAAAAAAAATGTAAAAAAAATATGCGGCCTTCTTCCAACCTACCACCACCTTTAAAGATATAGAGATTTTCACCATCATCATATAAAAAAAAAATTAAAATACCGAAACTGAAGCAGTAGTAGTAGTAAAAAAATCAAATTGGAAAAACAAAAAGAATAATAGAGAGAAAGGAAAACAGCAGCAACAGCCACTCTTTTTTTATACGAAGCATAAAAGCAGCACAAAAACAAAAAAAAAACAAAAAAATATTTGTAAAAAACCGACACAAAGATGAACGAGTTGGATAGTTTGAGACAAGAAGCCGAAACCCTTAAGAATGCCATACGTGATGCTCGTAAAGCGGCCTGTGACACAAGTCTCCTGCAGGCAGCAGCGTCATTGGAACCCATCGGTCGCATACAGATGCGTACGAGACGCACACTTAGAGGCCATTTGGCGAAAATCTATGCCATGCACTGGGGCAACGATTCTCGGAATTTAGTATCAGCTTCTCAGGATGGTAAACTGATTGTTTGGGATTCGCACACCACCAACAAGGTCCACGCCATACCACTGCGCTCGTCGTGGGTAATGACGTGCGCATATGCGCCCTCCGGCAGTTATGTCGCTTGCGGCGGTCTTGATAACATGTGTTCAATTTACAACCTGAAAACGCGCGAGGGCAATGTACGAGTCTCTCGTGAACTGCCCGGTCATGGTGGCTATTTGTCATGTTGCCGTTTTCTGGATGACAATCAAATCGTCACCAGTTCGGGCGATATGACATGCGGTTTATGGGACATTGAAACCGGCCAACAGGTAACATCATTTCTGGGACATACCGGCGATGTAATGGCTTTATCGCTGGCGCCCGGCTGTCACACATTCGTGTCGGGTGCCTGCGATGCGTCCGCAAAACTGTGGGATATACGAGAAGGTGTCTGTAAACAGACCTTCCCCGGTCATGAGTCTGACATAAACGCCGTTACATTCTTCCCCAATGGTCAGGCGTTCGCCACAGGTTCAGACGATGCCACTTGTCGTTTGTTCGATATACGCGCCGACCAAGAACTCGCCATGTACTCGCACGACAATATAATTTGCGGCATTACATCGGTGGCATTTTCAAAGAGTGGTCGTTTGCTGTTAGCTGGTTACGATGACTTTAACTGCAATGTTTGGGACACAATGAAGGCCGAACGTTCGGGTATACTAGCTGGTCACGATAATCGTGTCTCTTGTCTGGGTGTAACCGAGAATGGTATGGCTGTAGCAACGGGTTCATGGGATTCGTTCTTGCGTGTATGGAACTAAATACCAACAACTTAAACTTTAAGTAAAAAACCAAACAAAAACCAACAACAATTACACACATAAACACATACACACACAAAAATATAGCTTACAACAAAAAATAAAACAACTATTTACAACTATAGTTTAAAATGAGTATAAGAATTAAACAACAAATGCCGTGGTCACCACTATTCGATACAACAAACCAAGCAAAACAAACAAAGTCAGGTTTGAGGATTACATATTTTTTGTTTTCTTTATTTTCTAAAAGGGTCAAGCAAGCACAACAACATTACAACATGTTTCTTTTATTTTTTGTTTTAGTATACATATATAATATATAAACTTCTATGAAACACAAATTTTTATTTCTTAATTTTATTTTTTAATATAAATAAATACTAGTCTTTAAGTCTTGAGTATTTCTTAAAAGCCATTACCAAACAAACAAAACAAAAAATAAAGAAAATAAGCTTAAAATTTAAATTAAAATTCTATTTATATATACTTCATTAAATTAAATTATTATGTATAAACAAAAGAAAACAAATATAAAAACAACATTTTTACGTACAATTTTGCACAAATTTTTTTTATTAAAACGAATCATGAAAAGATAAACTGTAATCTAAAGAAATACTCAATAAGCTTGTTTTACTATTTAAAAAAAAAATGATCAAAAATTAGTTAATTGTTTTTCGTTTTTTTTTTTTCTAACTTTAATTATTTTTCTCACTTAATGTTTAAGCTGAAAATATATAAAAATGTAATAAGGCATTACATTTTAAGTTTTATTTTTTATTTTTTGTTTTATTTTATTTTCTTTTTTTGGACCACCAGCCGCAACACAAATGCATACAGTATTTCCTAAATATATATATTAAATAAATATAATATTAAACACTATTTGAAATAAAAAGAAAGAAAGAAAAATAATAAAATACATGGTAGTTTGTATATTGAAACAAAGAACTTCTATTTGGGTAAACTTTTCAGATCTTGGAAAATGGTACAACATTTTTATGCATGTATTCAAACGGGTAACGGTTTTTGAACATTTTAAGGGCAAAATCTACATTCTTGCATTGTTAAGATAATAAAAACTTAAAAATTTTTAATTTTTTTAGCACAACGTTTTTATAAATGATTAACGGTTTTTTTTTATACATATGCTTGTGGGGTGGCTGGTTGTCTTGAATAAAACAAAAACTTTAAACCAAATCTCAATATCTCCTTAACATGAATTTGGTTTTTGCTTTAAATAAAACACACACACAATTTGTTATACGTTTACAAATTCCAGTATATTTGTATTTAACAAGCTTAAAAATAGACTCCTTTTCTAAACAAAAAAATTAAAGTTTAACAAAATTTATATCCTCAAGCTAAGCTTTCAAAAGATACATTCAACATTTCCTTTTTTATTTTATTTTATTTAAACAAGGAAAAAGTAAAGTTAAAAAATATTAAAGCGCGCAATTTACACGCACATAAATTTACACCGTATATACTACATACATACGCGTTCTAGTTGCTACATTAAATAAAATAAACACGGACATTTATACTACATACACACAATTTACAAATTATATACATACATACAATTTACTTACATTAAATACATCAAAAGTTATTTATAAAAAAAAAATAAGTAAAACAAAGTGGTATAAAAAAAAACTTACACGACATTGCAAAAGTATCACACAAACAAACACACAACAAAGATATACTTACGAACGTATATAAGAAATTTATAGAAAATTTATGATAAAAACAAAGAAGGTTTATAAATTAATTATAATAAATCATTAACAATAGTAAAAACAAAGAAGAAGAAACATAACATTGTCGATAAAAATAAAATCTCTTAAAATATAAAAAATCTTAAGAAATAAAGTACACCTCACCTACTACTAAAATTAAAATACACCACCAAAAGCCATGTTAGCAAAAAAAATTCTAAAAGTAATACACTTGGAAGATTAATATAAAAGTTATGAAGTTTCAAGCAATTTAAAAATACTTCAAAAGTATAATTTTATATTCCCTTTATAACTTACTTGCAAAAATAACAAATTAGTACATATACAGTGGCTCATATCGAATGATAAGCAAGTTTATTAAAAAAAATTAATAATTTTCGTTAAATGTTTTTAAAAACTTTTATCAAAATTGAATAAAAATTTTATTAGAAAAACAAACAAAAAATAAATAATTACTTCAGTTTTAAAATACATGAAACAAAAATTCGCTAAAATCGAGATCAATTTGAAATTCGGATCGACGCTTTATAGCGAATCTTTTTTGATTTTCTACGACTTTTAATGTTTTAGGAATGTACTTAACTATTTCCTTTTGTAATGCAGTTTCGAGCATAACCTATTCTGTATTTTTATCTTTTAGTCAAGTCTTCTTTCGTGACACCTTTTTGTTTTTCACAATGTATTCATGCATTTTGTTCTGAAAATTGTTTTCAATGTCTTTGGCATCCAGTTATCATTAACCGTGTTTAAATATTACATATTTATCAGAACTAAACTGTTTTTTTAAAAACGTACGCTGTTTATTCGAATTTTTTTTTTGTCTTGTTTATAACGCGTCCTTTTTCCTTTCAAAAAGTGTTTGTATATTTTTTTCAAACTTGACTGTTTTATTTTCCCGGCATCTTATGAAAAACTTCAAACCGTATTTTACTACCTAAGGACAGAATGGAAAACAGCTGCAACAGCAACAACAAATAGTATGATATGCAGAGTGAATAATGGTATGCTGAAAAACTAACATTTTAAAATTTTACGTGTAAATATTATTTTGCAACTTTCTGTGTCAATTGAAGTTCGGTTGTCAAGACCTTAACTATATTTGAAACATAATTAACATTTACAACTGACTCGACTTTAGCTGTGAGTCATCCATCCACTGTATTTGGCTTTTTTGTTTTAGCAAGTGCCTTTAATTAAATCTTTCTAAGTGTATAACTTATAAACGAAACAAAAATAATCAAATCGTCATATTTAATGAGAATTAAATTACAAATCATTTTTAAGAATAAACATATTGTTTCTTAATGAAAATAGTAGAAGCTAAATTCAATACTTTTTTAATTTAATTTTTATAAATTTTTTTCATAAATTAAAAAAGCTAAACAAACGTTTAGCAAAAATTGTTTTTTTTTTTTCTTTCAATTTTTATTATGATTTCTATTGTTAACACAGAACCAAAATTGTAAAAGAAATACAAATTATATTAAAAAAAAATTACAAGATAAAGAAAGCATTTACAAAACCACAGCAAGTTTATTTAAAGAAAAAGAAAGAAAAAAAGTCCTAACAAAACCACTTCAACAAATAACAATGGATGAATAATTAATTTATTAAGTCTTATAAAAGGAAAAAAAACCAAAAACAATTTATTAATATAATAATACTTAATTATAAAAATAAAACCCAAATCATAAACTACAACTTTATAAAAAAAAAACATTTCGTATTTAAGGTCTTTAATTTCTAAAAGTAAAACTTAAATTAAAAAAAAAATAACAAATAATATAAACAAATTTTATATATGCATAAAAATCCTTATTAAAAATTAAGTATAAAAAAAAGCAAAAAGAAAAAAATTAAAACTAAACGTAACTAAATTTATATGAAAAATAAATTATTAAATATATTAAAAGAGAATAAAAATGAAAAAAAAAAACAACAAAATATTAAAATAAGTGAGTAGGAGAAAAATATATTAAACAAAATCCCCCATAATTTTCATCAATTTACCAAACAAACAAACAACATCACTTAGAATCAAACATAAAATGGTTAAATATTTAAATAATAACTTATGATATATAAATAATTCAATTTTTCTTTTATATATGATTTGTATTTTTTTTTTTTTTTTGTTTGTTATTATAATTCTGTTTTATGAGTTCAAATCAATTCGCGTTTTTTAATGCTACAAAGATAACCATTTCCTCTTAGTATAGCAAACAGCAAAAAACAATATGTATAGACAAATGTACGAGTATGTATTTTAAACATTTCATTTATTGCAGAGGGTAAAAATTCTATAAAATCACTATGTCACTTAATTAACCCATTTTAAACCAATTGTAAACACATTGTATTGTTCATAAATGATTAAAAAAAAAAACGAATGTAAAAACATACAGGCCGGCCTACACAACACAATATAACATAAATTTATGTTGTGTAGTACACGTACAAAAGAAAATTTCCGTAGGAAAGGAAAAACATTTTAAACTTCGAGTCATTAAAACCTCTTACTTCAATTAACATTAGATCGGCCAGTTTATTAGGAAAGTACTTGGAAATACCTCAGCTAGTTTACAGCCATATAAGTAGCCGTTGTCATCTCATGAATCCTATGATTATACCCACATATTGTATTTGATTCGTCTCAGACTTAGTAAGCCCATCAACAGGGCATCACTATCTATCCGATTGAAGAATCTGTTGTCAAGAGAGGCAGTAGAAAACCAGTTATTTGTATTTCTGAGAATTTTAATATAGAGATGTGGCTAAATTGGCCCACATTCCTGTAATAATCCGCTTCAAAGAACACATTTCAGATACCTTCTATTAGCCAGTTTAGAATCTTTTGTATTGTGTTTTGCTTAGGAATTTTAATTATTAATTAATTAATATTTTAAACATTAGAAAAGAAAAAAAATCCTTTTCGGCTTTTTAAACTAAATAAAACACATTCCTCTCAAGAATGTGGATTTATTTTTTTATAGTTTTTTTATGATATTTTATTTACATAAAACCATATACTTAATGTATAAAAATTAAGTAGAGTCTATTTGAAACAACAAACCAAACAAAAAAAAAAATTATGCATTTTTGTTAAAAAACAAAAAACTATTATTTCTTTACAACAGTTTAAAATGGGTTAATTTGAAAAACTAATTTATTTAAAATTTTTAATAAATCTGATTTTAAAACATCATTTTCGAGGTGCGTTTTTCACAATAGTTTCGTTTAGAAGAACAAACTAAAGTAACGGCCTCTTTATGTTCAAACAAGAGATTTATTTAGAATGTTTTATTTTAGCCTTTACTTCTAAAAGCTTTTCCTCAATTTTAAACTGTTTTAGTTTCTATATGTAATGGCTTGCTGTGATTTGTAAATGTATACTTCAATGTTCAGTTTTATAAAAAAAAAAACAATTCTTTTTTTTTTTTAATATTTCTCAGAAATTTATTGCCAGCCAGCCAATTTCAGTAATAGTTCCTTAATTTAATTTGAGTTTTATGTTACGCACAAAAAAATTTGTTCATTCTTTTTTTATAAATTCTAATCTTTAAGAAAATATGAATCTTAAAACAACAACGTTTAGCCATATTAATTTAAGTTCTTTCTCACCTACACAAATAATTTTCAATGAAATAAAAAACCTAAAATAACTTATAAATATAAAATTTAAAGTAATAAAATATTTTTCTTTTATTTAAAAATTATTAATTATTATGCATTTAGAATATTGTATATTTTTTTGTTTGTTTTTTATTTGTTTTTTTTTTGCAATTAATAATTTTATCTAATTATTTTATATATGTATGTACATTGTATACAAAAAAATATATATATTTTAATAATATATATTTATATCTATTTAAAAAAAAACAGCAAAAAAAAATAATTATCATTCTTATGTAAATGTATTATCTATTATTATTATTATTTAGTGCTAATTCTTATTATCTTCTTTATTATGATTTAAAATTGTTTGTTGTTTTCTATTTTCTTTGAATATATATATATTTATGTAGTTTATACTTAATCTCTATAGAATTTTTATTATTTAAATACGATTTTCAATTGTCGTTTTTCTTTAATATTCAAAACATTTTTTTTGTTTTTGCTTCTGACAAGTTCGTATGTATACAGTTAAGAATTTAATTACCAAGTCACTCTCATGCATTAAATCAAATAGGAGCTTCTAGTTTGTTTCGAAAATTTTACAAGGTTTAGCCATGCCCTATTACAACAATGATATGTGATGCAAAGCTATTTAGATACAAAAGCAAATTGAAATCGATGAAACTTATGCTTACGATAAAATAAAGTCGTTTTAAATACATACTTTATTTACGGTTTACAATCGATTTAATAAAAGAGGGTGCTAATATATCTTATTTTATTTCCTTTACTTCTATTTCAATTACATATTACCTCTACTATCTGAAAAGCGATTTTCATTGAAACAAAGTAATTTTTAAGTAACTTAAATTGAAGATTGCCAGTCGAAACGGCACTTGTAATTCGATTGAGGCCAGTAGTCAACTGATTATGTAGTTGTTTGGAAAAACTAAAACTAAACGACTCACCGTATTCCATTGAGGACAATTTAGTAGCACAAAAATTCTAGAGTTGGGTTCACTTGCATAAAAAATGTATCCTAACAAATGAAGTTCTTGGAAATTAACTCATAAATTGACTGCTGAGGTCATTTAGAGACAGAAATTTGCTTATTCCTTACTTTCGAAACAAACTTTTTCCCTCTTTATTGCATTGTTAATATTATATTATTGAGTATACTGTCATAATATAAAGTGTTTATTATGTATTCAATCAGAATCGTGTTCTAGAATACGAGAAACTGTAACAGTAACCCAATATTTCCTCCAGACTGTTTGATAGTTTTTATGTCATGTTTAATGAGAGGACGTAAGTGTACGTAGGTTTGTAAAGTCTTCTAGTTAAAATATGGAAAATTGGTTACAGTTCAGAATATTCCGCTATTTGCTTACAATATCAACGTAAGTTGTCATATTCTCTATTTTCTGGTTCAACCATTCATTACATCCTCCTCTCATATGCATTTGGAGTATTTTCTGCTACTTTCAAATAATCGTATGTTTAATTATTACAATTAAATAATGGCACATATAGTCTGATTTTCGAATTGTAAAATATTTAACATAGTGTGACTATTTTAAACAACACCACTGTATGCTGGAATTTGGCAGTTTATTGATGCATAGTTTTTAATAAAAGAATAACATCAGTAGCATTTTCTAACATTTATTTACTATTCTGTTTTGATTTCCATTGTAGATTTGTTGATTTCCGATATGTAATCGAACCCCTTTTTTGTATACATATGTGATGTGTGACTTACTACAGATAATTTAATATAAGTCCCCCCTTTACCAAACGCTTTAAATTTATCTAAATATGACGTACATATACATTAACAATAAAAGTAGTCATCATACCTATGCATATATAAACACACATACACACCAAACATTTTACACCACGCTAACGTATTAAATAAATGTAACAAGAAAAAAATGTAAAGGAAAATACATTAGAAAGAATCATGTTTATAAATTATTTGAATAAAAACAAAAACTATTGTATTTTATTTTTGTATACTCACTTCAGTATATTACTCACCTCTCACCCACTTCAATTCACTTTTTGTTCTCGTAACCGATAAACAAAAAAAAATGAAACAAATCCAAACGATCCTACTGCTGCTGCATTCTCGCTGTATAACATACATAAATTAAAAAAAATAATAATAATGAATATACAACATATATTAATACACATCTATATATACATATATATGTATGTGTGAATATGTTTATATATAGACATGGTAAACAAAAAGTTTTTCAAGAGGATCTTTTATGATTTAATACATGAAAAAAATAATAAAAAACAAATATAATTATTAAATAAATTAAGCAGAAATAAAAAATAAACATACTACTAAACAAATACACACACATATTTACACCTTTTTTAATTTTCTTATAATTTTTTCTTAAGAAAAAAACCCCCAGATATATAAGAATAATAATAATAATAAATTTATGAAACAAAAAGGAGAAGAAAAAACACTATAAATTAATGAAAAATTATTCTATAATAACAAATGACAGTGAAAAAAAGGAAGAAGAAATATAATGAACATAATAAATACATCTAAAACTCATATTTAAAGATCTGTAATTATAAAAAAAAAATTAAAAATAAAATTTAAATAAAAATACATTTGCTTAGTTAGTGTAAAATATTTTTTATTCATTTTATTTGTTTTATGTTTTTATGGATTTTTATAGTTTTTCAATTTAACAAATCCAACAATACCATCAAAAATATTAAGTAATACAGTCTGGTTGGAAATCTATTTTTAAACTTAAAACAGGAAATACACTGTTTGTCATTAGAATAGGAGCATTGTTCAGTTTTTTTTTCTTTATTCTAAACAAATAAAAAATTTTAGTTAAAATAAAGAATGCAATAATTATACAAACAAATTCCTAACCATTGTAGGCGCCGTAGTCTAGTAGGTAGTGTGTCCGCTTATTAGAACCTAAGGCCAGGGCTCAAATCCCAGGTCAGACATCAAAACCTGCCTCAGCAGATTTCTGGCAAAAACTCTCAGAGTGAATAAAATTGTCATGAAAAGTTTCTCAAAAATCTGTCGTTCGGAGTCGACGTTAAACTGTAGGTCCCGCCACTCATGTATAAAATTAACGCACATAACATAAGTGGTGTGAGAAACTAGGTCATAATCCTAACTGAAGTGTTGTAATGACCAATTATGTATTTAATTCCTAACCATAGCGATTCGTAAAAAAATTAAAGCTTATAGAGAAGAAGGCAATTTCTGTTTGGAAAAATTGTTAAAAGCAAAAAGTATACTTCAAAAATATATGAAAGTCTATAGCACATTTAATTATAAGACAAGCCTGCAAGACCACACAATAAAACATTATTTAAAAACGAAAACCTAAAGAAAAGAAGACGATCATCAATGGGCTAAATAACATGCATGATTGTGGTATTTTTCTATGAGAATTCAATTAAATCTGAAATACTAAAATGAATAAAATTTTTACTGTCATTTAGGTATCAAAACTTTTGACCAAATATCATTCTCGATAAGATGGAACACTGGGGCGAAATGCTGCGTCTTACTATGGAATATCAGCAACAGTTTTTGAGAGTATTAAAATAAGCCATGTGCACAATTAACAAAATGTTATGATTGTTATTTATCAAATCTAAATATTTGTCATGAACGTCTGCAATTTAATGATAAGAAAAATATATTAAAATGACAGACAATTTGATAACAATTTATAAATTAAAGTAATTAGGTGGATAATTTACTATATTATCTTAAGTCCTAATGTGAATATTTCCTAATCGAATCTGTAATTTCTTATAAGGAAGACCATACAAGGCATATTAATTTAGCAGAAATGTAATAAAGTTATGTTTTTATTAATCGTCTAACCTCTCCAAATTAATTTGTAAATTAGCTGATGGTGTTTAGTACTCTTTTAATTTATCCTTTGTCTTAAATAAATAAATAAAATAAGCATTACATATTTAGTTTTATGAATCTATTCTTATTTGATACTACTTGTTTATAAAAATATAATAAATATATATAAAATATAATTGTAGATAGATTACTGTTTTAAATATACCTAATTTTGGCATATTATGAACAAACAAATGTAACGAAAAAATTAAGAAATAATTATTAATACAGTCTATCGTATTCTAATGACAAGTAGTGTGTTAAGCTTACTCCAACAATAACATCGTAAGTGTTAATTAAAAAAAAAACTTAAATATAAAGAAAATAATGGGTGATGTTTTAAGGGCTATAGGAAATTTTTTCAAAAAACATAAAATTCAGAAAAAATGTATGAAATCTTTATTTGAATCGATAGTACGGTCCATATAATTTAATGTTTGAAGATTATTTCATGCAAATGTTGACCGCGACTGCGCCTCTAATGGTCCGCTTAGTCCAATTTTGGCATACTCTTTCCAACATTTCGGCCGATATCTCACGAATAAATGCTTCAATGTTGTTTTCCAATGCGTCAATTGAAGCGGGCTTGTCTGTATAGACATGAGCTTTAACACAACCCCACAAAAAATAGCCTAAAGGCGTTAAATCGCACGATCTAGGCGGCCAATTGACCGGTCCCGAACGTGAAATAAAATGTTAACCGAACTCGCCTCTCAATAAGTCCATTGTTACGCGTGCTGTGTGGCATGTGGCACCGTCTTGTTGAAACCACATGTCATGCAAGTCAAGCTCTTGCATTTTGGGCAAAAAAAGTTGGATATCATCTCACGGTAGCGTTCACCACTCACAGTTACGTTAAGATTCGCAGCATCTTTGAAGAAGTACGGTCCAATGATGCCACCAGCCCATAAACCGCACCAAACTGTGACTTTTTCTGGATGCATTGGTAGCTTTTGCAATGCTTCTGGCTGATCTTCACTCAAAAATCGACAATTCTCCTTACTTACGTATCCATTTAGCCAAAAATGAGCTTCGTCGCTGAACACAATTTTTCGATAAAAAAAAATTGGATCTTCGGCCAACTTTCCAAGAGCTCATTCACCCAAAATTCTGCGTTGCGGTAGGTAGTTCGGCTTCAATTCTTGCACCAGCTGTATTTTGAAAGGCTTCACACCTAAATCCTTCCGCAAAATTTCCCACTTTGTTGAGGAACAGAGGTCCAATTGCTGCGAACGGCGACGAATCGACAATTCATGGTCATCATTAACACTGGCCGATACAGCCTGCGATATTTTCTTCAGTTCTTACTCTACGTAAGCGTTTTGGTGGTTTAATGTCCAACAATATAAATTTGGTGCGAAATTTACTCACAATAGCCCGAATAGCCGCTTCAGTGGGTCGATTAAATTGACCATAAAATGGAAGAAGCGCGCGATGAACTTTCTTAACAGAGCACGCATTTTGATAATAAAATTCTATGATTTGCAAGCATTGTTCGTTTGTAAGACGATTCATGGTTAAATTTAAAGAGCGCTTAATTTGATAAATAATATTTAGTAATATTTTCCATTCTTTACTTAATTGTTAGCATTTTACGCTGGCATGGAAATCCCACAAGCACAATAAAAAAGATAGACTTTAAACAAATTAACAATTTTCTAATTGTATTGTTTGGAAAAGCAAGGTGTCGCGAAAATTTGTGTCTAGATCTACTTTTGAACTATCTAGAGGGTTCCAGTTAGTTGTTTATCTGGGGGCAATACAATTTCCTTAAATTCAATCTTTGTCATAGATCTCTATTTGAAAGGATATTGTAAACAAATTTGCAAAGCTACGGTTAAGAAATACGAACTCACGTCTGTGTGATGGTTTCCATATTGTACCGTAGTTCTTTAAATGATTATTCATTTTATGTTAACCGCTTATCATATCCGTATTAAGGAGGAAGACTGCTTTATAACGTATTTAACTCAATTTCGCCACTATGTTGGAAAACTAAAAAGAAAGCAGATAAATATCAACTACTCCGTCTAGATTTTCAGCACAATGTAACATGTACATTGTGATTTTCAGTCGATCCTTCATATCCTAAGTTGTGTCTTTCTTACGGCATTACCAAGTCGCTGTTTTAGTATGGCCGATTAATTTGGAAGTCTCTTGTCATAAGTGGTTGCCAGATGGTTTAATTAAGGGGTACCGGAATGTTTGAAGCCAATTTGATCATATCGAAAAGTTGTTGTACGCAATGATTATAGTCACTAATATTTTCTTAACACTATTGGTGTGATATTTCAACAAGTTTAAATTTACGTTCAGCATAATGCTTTACTCTGGCAATACTTTTCAAGAACTCTGTTTTTGGTATCTGTATTAAACCATGTATCAAATAGGAGTAAAAGAAATAAATATACCTTCTATATATGCATAAATGTTCAAAAAAATACGCGTAATGGTAAACATAAAGGGCTTACTCTGTAGGTTTCGATTAAAATTAATTGGCTAGAGTGTAATGTTTGACAGTTCATAAGTAATCCGATTGGCAATTTTTTTCCCAATTAATCTTATTCGACCTGGCAACATTCTACTTTGTTTAGCAGTTCGCGCGTTTTTCTGTCACTTTTCAGAAAACATTTTATTTGATATTTGCAGTATAGTTTCATTTCTATTTATTTTTTGTGGAAAAGAATATAAAAGTTTTAGGTGTTTTCTTCAATTATAATTTTAAATACCATTTAAAATTGTAAATTTCAAGAGATACATGATATAAAATTTGCGAATAATGCGCCATTTGACAAGAAAATCGGTTCGAGATGAAAGTGCTTCAAATAATAATGCAGCAGAAAAAAGCAGTGCCAAAAAACTAAAACAAGCGCGTTTACCATTCAAAGTTATTACACCCAGTACGTCACCGGTTGGCTCAAAATCTGCGTCAACAGCTACGGCAACAGATAAAGATAAGGATCCCACTCGTGAACTAAGAAGTAGCCAAGTTAAAGAACAACAAGTACCAGACGGCCGAAAGCGTAAGTTGTCCTGCGATGATAATAATGGGAGCTTTAATGTTATTAATGGCGCCCATAATGTAAGCAAGGAAAATGTAGAGATTTTGGCAGCAGCGACAAAGAAAAAGAAAATATCGACCATTAGCAATAATGATACTTCACCGGAGGTGGTTTCACTTTTGGAAGATGATGATGATATAGTTGAAATTAATGAAGATGTGCCCAGTACATCTGCGGCGAATGCGACTAGCAAAGAGGAGTCTGTTTTGAAAACACCGAAAGACTTTCTTAAAGACAAACGAAAAAGTGCTGGAACACCACAAACACGTAGTAGTGCGCAAAAGGAAAAATCTGGCAGTGCCTCGAAATTACAAATTAAATTACCCTTAAGTGCTGGTAAAAAGAATAAACGTAGAAAATCGAAACTTCATCAATTGGCACATAATTCTTCTGGTACAGAAGGAGGTTCTCATAATAATTCAGCCCAAGAATTGTCTGGCGATGATATTGAAGAAAATAACTTGGAACTGAATCCTCAAAAACGTAAAAAACTAAATAATAAGGATTTTGAAAAAAAGGAAGAGGAAACAGATTGCAAAACACTGGTGAGTACCAAATTTTCTATATATGTATGTATTTTAGATAGATATATTAAGCAAATCACAATTGAAGACTTTATTTAGCGTAGTTATATAATATGAAAAAATAGTTATGAAGAAAATTAGTATAATAAACGTAAGATTCGTATCGATTTGTAAAGACTTGTGTTGTTGTGGCGCACAGCTTCTGTAGTATTAGACAAAATCAATCTCTTGTGAACAGATCAGACAATCGTATAGTTGACAGTATAAATATGAGGTATATGGCCATAGGGGAGTATCAGCTGAATGTAAATGATATCGTGCCAATCCCACCAAGCACAAAACAAAAACATTTTCATCACCTATCGTCAATGACTATCTTTTCCGTAAGTGGCTCATGCTTCGTTACAAGTGACTCTTAGGGAATTCTTTATTATAATTCAGTAGCGACTAACCCATTTACTCGTGTAGAACCCATATGTGAAACTTTTTTCTGTATATGCCACCATCCAAGTGATTCCAAACGGAATTTTGTGTAATGTTTTTCGTTAGGCTCTTGTAGGCAGTAGCTATATTTATGACTTTAAGAAGACCAAAAAGAGGACAGAAGAAGTGGTTACTACTCAAATTTCTATAGGTATTTTATATGTATGTGCCTCCTATAAAAAGAGGATCAACGGCATGTATTTGTATGTTTTGAACTCAACTGTACAAAATACGTTTTAAATATTATTTACACAGGATATTGATACAATTACTGTTGACTCTGAACCTGAGGCGGAAAAAGAAGAAAACGAACAAAAGAAAGAACGAAAAAGCAAACCAACTAAATCAAAAGGAAAAAGCGCTACTGAAAAATCCGACAGTGAAAGTTTAAAAAAGTTTTTTCAACGAGATGATCACAAAAATAAAACGCGTGAAACTAGAACTGCAAACAATGACTCTAAACAACAGGAGAAAACTAAGGAAACGAGAACATCTTCCAATAATGATATGGCATCAGCAAAGGACTCGCCGAAAAAGATTTCTAAAGCTTCTGAGCTATTGAAAGAGGAAGAAAAGAAGATGAATGCTAATTTAGACTTAGACATAGGCGTTCAAAGTGATAATGGAGCGGATGTTGAAGTGGAGAAATCGGTTAATGTTTCATCTGACGTTAGTGATGACGTCAAATCAAACTTGAATACCACTGCAGAACCTCAAACGGATGGTCACAACACAAGTGTCACGGGGAAAACATTAACTCCAAAGCAAATCAAACTTATGGAGCAACGACGGAAGGCCCGTGAGGAGAAGGAACGCAAGTTGCAAGAAGAAAAAATGAGAAGGCAACAAGAAAAAGAAGAAAGGGAACTGGCGAAGAAACGAGAACGTGAGGAAAAAGAAGACCAAAAACGTAAAGAACGCGAAGAAAAGGAAGAGCAAAAACGAAAAGAACGCGAAGATAAAGAACGTAAACGCCTGGCAGAAATAGAAGCAAAAAATGAAGAAAAACGTAAAAGACACGAAGCGAGAGAGGAGGAGTTGCGTAAAAAGGAAGAAGAACGTAAACGAAAAGAACAAGAAAAGGAGGAAGCCGAATTAAAAAAGAAGAAGGCAGCTCAAGCCTTCACTAAGTTCTTTGTGGCCAAAACTCCAACAAGTAATCAGCTGAAAAACGAAGATGATAGTAGCACTGAAGATGGCACAAAACTTCTCGCATTCAGACCATTTCAAGTGAAAGGCGATATGAAATTGGCACCAATTTGTCGTAAAGTTTTTACACCAGAGGATAAAAATCATTTAGATATTCTGCTTGGTTCTACACATAAAGGCGATGAAGATGATGAAGATATTGTACGTCATAAACCCCTGTCCAAATCACAATTATACTTATCTGAACTACGATCTGGTAAAATAACGCCCGGCAAATGGAGACGACCCTCAACTGAATCGAAAGATGATGTCATTCTTGTGGGTGAGTACTAACAGTTGATAGCTCATAATAGTTATCATCATGAGGACTAATTTTTGTATTTTTATTTCGCAGAAGACGAATTGGAACGCGTAGGTCAAGCTATTATTGAAGATACTCCTGATTATGTACGTGAACAAATGCGAGTTAAATTCTATAAATTTCATGATAATCGAAGGCCGCCCTACTACGGTACTTGGAGAAAAAAATCGGCAGTTGTTAAACCACGAAGACCGTTTGCCCAGGATAAGGTGAGTTTCTTTCGTTAACGGTTATTTGAATGAAACTTAGAAACTTTTCTTATTTATATAGAAAATATTTGATTACGAAGTGGATTCAGATGATGAATGGGAAGAGGAAGAACCTGGTGAATCGCTTGAGGATGGTAGTGATGATGACAAAGAAAAAGAATCCGAAGACGATGACTACGAAGTTGACAACGAATGGTTTGTACCACATGGTCATTTGAGTGACGAAGAATTACAAAATGAAGATGAAAACGGCTTGGCTAATGACAATACACGAGAAGCTCAAAAGGTCAAATTACAAATATTACAGCAAGAGTTTGCTCAAGAAATGAAAAAGAAGACGGAGAAAATCAAGCCTCGTTTAATAGGATGTATATGGGCTGACATAGATGGCAATCAACCATCGAATTGTGCAAACATATTATGGGATGCATTGGAAAAGAAAGCAATGCTTCTGACCGAACCTCCAATCGTCGAAGAAGTGGAAACTGAAAACTCTGTAGAAACAACTTCTCCGTCAAGTAATGCTAATGGTAATCAAGATAAATTAAAACCTATAACATTATCGGATAATATGGTTAAAGATCTTATACGTGTAATACATGGCAATAATCATTCAAAAAATTTTTTGATCAACGAATATATCGCTTATATAGAGAAAACGGAAGAAACTGTTAAAAATGGAGATTTACGAAAGCCACTTAAATCAGTGATACGTGATAAAATTGATGAAATGGCGGAATGGCAAGTGGTCGATGCAGCAGCATCCAGTATACAGGATATGGGACAAAACAGTGATGAAACTACAGAAAATAATAAAAAGAAGAAAAAATGCAAAAGGCGACTGTGTTGGGTAGTCAAACAGGACATATTGAATAAAATGAATTTATCATCGTTGGAATTGCATAATTCTTGGAAATACACACTGCCACCGAAGTTTGTTAAAGCCGCAAAAGATGTTAAAACTGAAGAAAATGCTGAAGCATCAACATCAACCACAATCGATGAATGCAATTCAACACGTGTAACAGAAGCAGTCGAGGACAATGCTGCTGGAAAAGGAAAGGAGAAGAGTACAACATCCCAAATAACAAAGTTTGCTAAAGTTTTGACTGCCGATGAAAAATCGAAAAAGTTACAAAATGCAAAACCCGCTTCGTCAAACACAACAACTGATAAAACTGCCACAGAAACAAAACAAACTTCTAAAGAAAAGAAACGTGTGCCTTTACTGATGTCGGTGCCTCGAGGTCAACAAATTTCAACACCAACTAAAAACAAATTGATCAGTCAGTTTCTACAACAAAAAGGTAAAGAGAAAGAGGATATGCCGAAACACTCTTCCCCCACAACATCAACCAGATCAACCAGAACTGCGACAGCATCGCCAACCGTAGAAGATGACGATGTTGTAATATTGGATTGATGTTATTTTACGATTTGGTATCATCTCATCTCATAGCATTGTTGACTTTGTACTTGGAAAGGATTACGTTCGTATTTTTATATTTTGATGTTTATACAATATAATATTCGTTTGTTGTCCCTTTTTTACTTTTCTCATCCATATTACTGAGTAGGTGCTTAGAAGTATTCAAATATGTTAGTGTTGTAAGTAATCGTTCATTTTATATTTTCTTTAGTTTACTATTAGCTTTAGTGATATAAAATTTATTTTAAAAAAAATTCAATTTAAAAGAAAAAAAACAAACCCTTTTTCATCCAAAAGTAACAGAATAAAGTTAAAACATTTTTTTGCGAAAGATTTTATCATCGTTCATAAACAAAAAGATAAATATATATTTCACCATCACGGCGTTCTTTCTCATGTAACAAATACAACAAAACTTGCAAATACAATTTAATGCAAAACAAAAAAAAAAAAAAACAAAATAATAAAAGATACTTAAAACTCGTTTTATTAATTATTTGTGGATAAAATAAAAGCAATTTCTACGCATTGCATCAGTGTAGATTTACCCGAATTAGGACTTCAGTCCGTTTACGTGCAACCGGTGCATCAGCCAGTGTATGAAACCATTCAAAATGATTTAACCACTCATGCACTCGCTTGGTAAAAACGTAGAAAATCATGTTTTCGGCATATTTATTGTGTTCTTCTTCTACATCGCTATCACTTGATGATTCTTCTTCAGCCATTGCAAAGTCCAATGCAAAAAGTGCATGCAAAAGGAATAGAGAACCACAACATAAGGCTGCTACACTCTGTTGTTTTGAATATTTAAAAAACGGATGCGGTTGCTCACTAACCTCAAGCTCTTCAAGGGCTTCTGCCTCAACTTGAGCTGCCAAATACATTAAATAATAATCCTTTTCAGCATGATACATACTATTTAACGAGACAGATATAAATGCTATGGCAGCAAACATATTTAAACAACCCTCACGCAATGGTGACACAGATTCCTTTAAACATATGCTAATGCAACCGAACATAGCCATTAAAGTGAAACCAGCAAAAACAGCAACATAAGTGTAGTGATCTTGAATGTTGGTAATACTTAGAAAACCACGAGCGTGGTATCCCAGACAAGACAATCCCAGAAGAACCTCAAAAATCTTGAACGTAAACCATACACGTCTCATTTTAGTAAGTTCCGTAATGTATGCCTGTATTTTTTAATATTATTTTAAATTGATTGATTCGATATTTTATATGTATGATTAATAAAGTCGGCGTAATTATTTGTACAACCAGTCAATGTCGTTTGACAGTGAATTCTAATTTTACTTTGTTTGTCAAATTGTACGTACATATCGACGCCTCCGTTCTATAACATTCTAAGTCGAAAAAGTGTGTTTTGAGTTATGAGCTCTCAAAGTTTTCACGCGACATACGACCATATGTGTATTCTAAGGAGATTTTTCCCTATAACTTCGGAACGGATCGGCGGATCTTAACCAAATTTTGACAGTATTTAAGTTAGAGAATGTAGAATTTAAAAATACAAGAACATTAAAAACGTTCTAAGTACACTTAGAACGTTATAGAATGGAGGCGTCGATATGTACAGTACATATATATAGTATTAAAGCAAAACCGTAAGAATGGCTTGGAGTTTCTAAACGCCTTATATAAAGTGACCAACTTGAGTTAAGAGAAATTCTATGTTAACGATTCTAGTTAAAGATGAAACGTAGTTTATCGACATTTGTTAGGTATTTTTCTTACATTTATTTGTTTTCACTGGATATAACGGAAATTACAGCTCCATCTGGTGTTATAATCATAACAGTTACTTGCATAAAAATTATAGTAAGGCTTACAACCATAAATTTTACGTTATTATTTTCGTTATATTGTTAAAGAGGAAGTGCAATATAAAGTACACAATAAAAGGACATCAGTTTTCTTATTTTCTAAAAAATAGGTTAGCCTCAGAAATTCCGAAGGAAGTAATCAACTTTGAACATAATTTTGTTTTCTTTTGAAACTTTATCCAAAATTCTTTAAATTTTAAACAAGCACCACTTCAATATGTGGTTTTTCTACGATGATGATGATGTATTGGGTAGACGTAAAAAAAATTTCCTATCAATGTACGTATCCATGGACATGTCTATCAAAGTTTCCAAAAAAATATTTCCTGTACAAATATACACTTTTCTAATGAACTTTTGTTTTTAAAAATTTCTTTATTATATGGTCTTACAGATTGAATAAACCGAAGAGATGATACAAAATAAATCATGATAATAAAGATTATTATACAATAAAGTGATAAATTCATCGGGTGGGTGTTAAGTTAGATTTAGTGAATTCTTTTTTGCTTCTGCAGTGCAATCGTTAGAACTTAGAAAATCTGTTAAATTTATACGATTTATTAACTCTTCTCTACGCAGTATAGTCGGTGCATCAGCCAGTGTATGAAACCATTCAAAATGATTTAACCATTGATGCACTCGCTTGCTAAATACATAGAAAAGCAAACGTTCGGCATATTCCGTGTCGTCAGCATTATCATCGACATCATCATCGTCGCTGTCACTTGACATACCTTCAATGCTGACCAATGCAAAGTCGAATGCCAAAATTGCATGCAAAAGAAATAGAGAACCACCACATAAGGCTGCTATGCTTTGGGCTTTCGAGTACTTAAAAAATGAATGAGGTGGTTTGGTAATCTCCAATTCTGCAAGAGCTTCTGCTTGAGCGTTAGTTGACAAATACATTAAATAAAAATCCCTTTCAGCACGAAACATACTATCTAATGAGATAGATATAAAAGATACGGCAGCAAACATATTTAAGCAGCCCTCACGAAACGGTGATACAGCCTGCTTGGAACATATGCTAAGGCAACCGAACATGGCCATTAAAGTGAAACCAGAAAAAACAGCAGCATAAACGTAGTTATCTTGAATGTTCCCAATATTTAGAAAACCACGAGCGTGATATCCCAGACAAAACAATCCCAGGATAACTTCAAATATCTTGAACGTAAGCCATATACGTCTCATTTCGTTTATTTCCGTATGTATGCCTGTATTTTTGAGTATTATTTTGAATTGTTTCCCTTGGCAAACAAAAGAAAATTTAAAATTCACTGTCAAAGATTGACATTATTCGTATAGTAATTACCTACCCAGACTGGTAGTTATAAAAACAATTTCTTTTTGGTAATAATTCCAATGATTTGTATAAAAAAAAAGAAAATGGAAAAAGATAAAATTTTATACCAAAAACAAGGATTCAAATTTAGAGATTTTCAACTACAATTATAAAACGAATCACTGTTGAATATTGCGTGTATTATAAACCGAACTACTATTGGCAAGGATTTGCCGGCCAGCAAATTACAGTTAGGTAATCAACAAATACAAAGTTATACATCATTGACATCCGGACCATAAGCATACGAAATTTTAGCAGTCCAATTAGCGTGTTAGCCATTATTAATATATTTTCTTTTATCTCATTGCTTTTTACTAAACCAGATATTTTACTAGCAGTAGATTTATATATATATATATATATATATATATCATATATTTTATATATTTGAGAGAAAAAGAATTCCTTATTTAAATAAAACTATATTTACTTCGTTAACATTTAAAATATAGTTTCATTAATATTCTTTTTTTTTTAATATTATATTTAAGTTGGAGCAAATTATTTTGAATTTGCAATAAATTAATGATATCTATGGGTGCAAGTAAAACAAAAAGTTTTGTTTTATTAGTTTAAAAAAAAAAAATAATTAGAATTAAAAAAGTAGAGTTAAAGAGGATTAACATTGTATTAATGTTGTTGATGTTGTTCTTTTTTAATCTTCTCTCTATATATGTATATAATTATAGTAATTATTATATACTACTATTCTATTTACTATTTCATGGTTGTTAATGTACATGCAATTTTTATATACTCTTTACTTGTATGCTATACTCTTCATTTTCTTCTTCATCTTCATCTTTCTTGTTTTATAAAACTTCTAAAATATGATCAATAATTTTGCTGTTTTTTTTTTGTCTTTAGAATTAACAATAATAAGGCATATGATTAAATATTTAAAAATATAATTAGTAAGTACATACATACATACATAAACAATCTTTTAATATACATACATACATATAGTATATGTAAGGTGTATGTAAAGTATGAACTTTAGAGAAACATACGTACTATACAAATCTACAAATATAATTAATAATATGTTGTAATTAAAAAAATAGATGTTTTTATATTCTGTTAAATTTAAATCTTTTATCGTTTATATAGTTTATACATATTGTCACAAATAAACCAGTCGTTATGTTTTAAATTGAATTTTAAAAAAAAAGGAACAAATAAAACCAAATTTTGTAAATTTATTATCATAAAATAATCAGAGATGCAATTGAGGCTTATTTTAGGAAGAAATTATTCAGATTTTTTTTAATGATTTTTAATAAAAAAAAAAATAAATTTTATACCTTTTTATCTAATAATACAAACTAAATTAAAAACAATTTCTTAAAATATTCCCCATTCAAATAAAAAATTGTATACAGATGCTTCGATCTTCAAAATGTTACCAAATTTACTCTGCTGTCTTTTACAATCAATAGGTTACGATGGCAGCATACAAATTTTACTGGCATTCGGAGACAAGTCCAAATTTAATGTTCAAGTCGTGTATGATACCATTTCAAGTAGACTATTATCGATAATTTTTTTACAATTCTAAATATTTTTAGATTATGGTAACACTTGTCTATCGTCACCTATGTATATAATAATTAATTTCTTACACCTCATTAAACGAACAAAATAAAAATTGTTCTCCATAAAAGTTTATTGAACGAAAACCGTATAAAACATAAAACATAAGTTAAATAAAGAAATAAAAGTTTAATATTTAATATCTAATAAGTAAATGTGCTTTTTTTTCTGTCCTTTATGATGATTTCGAAAATCCTAAATCTATTTTGTTAACAAAAATTCCTCTTACTAAACTAAAGTCTAAAAATTTCCTTTACATTTAAGTATCATTATTGATTGCCTTTTTATTTGCAAATAAGTGTTGCAATTAGTATTTTTTCCTTTTTTTTTCTTAGTTTTGTTTGTTTTAATCATTACGTATTATTTTTTTTTCATTTGATCTCTGTGGAATTGTTGCTTCATTAAATTCAGCTCACGTCAAGGAAGTAACAGTAGCGGCTTAAAGTAGGCTCGACATAATATGGTCGCTGCTGACGGTGGCAAATCTTGATTACGATAATACATATTGCACTCTTTTTCTGTTAGTTTATCAAATACTGCAGCATATTCACGATGGAATGTTGCCAAATCCACATTTGAACGACCTATAGCTGTTATAGCTAAAAATAATATATCACGGTATATTGAATGAGAACGATCTACGCCACTATTCTTTAGTTTATAACGTTCGTTGGCCAATTTCTTAACCGGCATTAAAAGATCATTACACCGTATGGCAGAAACAATTTGCTGTATGACGCTGTAAAGTTTAAAAATATTAGATAAACAATATTTAATGATAATGCAAAAAAAAAAGAGAAATCCGTTATATTTTCTATAAGATTGGCTTTAGTAATAATCAGTATGTCTTCTTGTGATGGAGTTTGGAGTACAAGCGATAGAAAAAATCAGTCTGGGCAGGTTCGCCGCCTGTGCGTATGGTATTCGGTATTAGGAATATAAATTGTACGAGGAGTGAAAGAGGCAGAACTATGTGTTATACCACTGCCAGGGTATTGGCTTCAGTTAAAAAAATTGTCCTGCCAGCTAGATTTGTTGAGGAGGCCAATTAAACTTAAAACTACACTGACTAATTAGCAAATTAGTCGATTAACTGCCAGAGATTCCAATGGACACCAGCACAAAGATATGTTATAGTTTTTGTTCAATGAAAAATTGTCGAAAATATCGATTGAAGTCGCCGTAGTCTAGTAGGTAGTGTGTTGGCTTACTAAACGTAAAAGCCAGGGTTCGAGTCCCAGACCAGACATCAAGACAAAATACAAAAAGTATTTCTTCGGCGACTTCCTCTCAGCAGATTTCTGGTAAAAACTCTGAGGGTAAATAAAATTGCCATGAAAAAAGTTTCTCAAAAATCTGTCGTTCGGAGTCGACTTTAAACTGTAGGTCCCACCACTCATGTATAAAATTAACACACACAACATAAGTGGTGTGAGAAACTAGGACGTTGTACAATGGGTCAATTCGACCTCCGGGTACTGTACTTGTCTTAATTGACAAGCACACGTCCTCTAACCTAATCTAACATAAAAAAATCATTTTAGAACATAAATTATGGCAATAAAACTCCACATGGAGCCAAACTCAAGCTGCGAATCACAACATAACCTACCCATTTGCGACAATATCAACCGCACCGCATTGAACCGGCAAAAATGATGTCTAAGTTACGACTGACTATCAGAAAGTTGTTACTGATTTGCAGCAAGTGGTCTATTATAAGCAACTGTATCATAGAAACGAATCAATTGCCTACAAGAGCCTAATTCTATCTTATAGAGCATTTATTATGTTCCAATTGGGACAATGGCAGGTTATTTGAATCTTTAGAGACTCGTTTAAGTTCCGAGGCTATGGTTCTGACAGTCTAATGTTTTCAACAGAAACATATTAGAATGTAATCGTTTTAAAGCCTTTAGTTTCACTCAAAAAACTTGATTTCTCTAATGCTCTTCAAGCTGTAAGTTTTACAACGTTTCTTACTTACTTTTTGTTTAGTTGAGCTTGATCAGTTAGCAAAGCTTTGAGTAATGGACTTGTTGGCTGCGTTTGTCTATATAAAATATACATAGGTAAACCAGCCTCACTGTGTAGTTGGAGATTATCCCATAGGCATTGTATTTTAACATGCTTCACTTTACTTAAGGGATCACAATTACTGTCATCCTGGAATTGTTTGTCAAAAAAGAGTACATTAATTATAACATTAAGTATTATGTTAACAAACGACTTACTATTGATGGTGAAATTAGATCGGGTAAATGAGTTTTACTTTCTATACGTTCCATTATCCATAATAGATTCCAGTATATTATTGGATGTTCCGCAACGAAATTTGGTTTTATTAAGGATAGATCACCTTCTTGATTTAAAATATTTTCGAGTTCTTTGCGTAAAACCAAAGGATTCAAATACGGTATTGTTAGATTCTCCATTTGAGGCTTATTATTGTCTTTTTTTGTATCGTTAATATTGACACGTACACTAAGGAACGGTACAGTTAACTTGTTGCAAGCGTGACAGGTTGTATTTAAGTTGGAATCTTCGGCTGACCAACCCGACATTATTTCCTCATCATACAATAATACCGAGCAGTTATGGCATTGTGAGCATGAAGTCATTTGTATTAAAACATCAAAATCACTAGAATCATCCATATTCTGAAAACCGCAATTATTAAAAACAATGAACAACAAATGGAAATGGTAGGCGTAATTAACTTACATCTTGTGGTGTGGTATAGAGATTTTCGGGTAGTGCTAGTAGGGCTGTACTTAAATTCATTGTTGATGTATTTTCACCAAGAGGTACTAAATTATTATAACTCGACTTGCGTGATTCACTTAAACGACCCCACGGATGTTCCAAATCGCTGGAAACGCGACGTATTTTCAATGTGCCATCCTCATGAGCAATCATATCTTCTTCGGTAACGCCGCTGTCATTGTAACCCTGTGTTGTCAGTGATGACTTCACTGGTGTAGTATTTGCCGATATGGCACCTTTGATTTCATCAAATTTTCTTGTAATAGAAGTTGCTGCATGCTTAATACTGGTTAAGCTTCCTTGAATGATTTCGTTAGACTTTTTACCACTAAAATTAGGACTTTATCAAAAGAAAAATAAAAAACTGTCATTAATTTTTTAAGAATATTATAAAAGAGCGAGAGGTTTTGCTGCTTATATTTGTCGTTATAATAAGGAAATAAACACGTAAAATATTAATGGTTTTAGGCCAACTAGGCTAGTGTTTACAAAATTGCTTATTTACATATGTATATAGTATATAATACATAGGAGTGTGGAGAATTCATTGTCTGTAATTATGGGGATTATCACTACTTAAGGAGTTAGAAAATATGATTTAAAATTTATTTTATATACAATGATGGTTCTAAAACTACTTATAAAACTACAAATGATATATAATAGAGTAGAATATGCAGAAAAATTTTTTTTACAAATCTATGAATATACAATATGGCTTTCAGAATAAAATAAAAACGAATAATAATAAACGATAAGTTTTTCTTTAGGAATTCAAATATTAATTATTATACAAAACTAACGGAGGAAAAAACAACGGAAAAAAAACCAAACAAATGAAAAGTATATGTATGTCTCTATACAATTCCATTCAGAAGAAATTTTTCAAGGCTTTTATGCTTTTGCTACCCACCACCTTATTTCACCTTCACCATATTTAACTTTAGTTTAGTTTTAATAACAAAAATTAAAACAGTAACATAAGCTTGAATGTTGTGGCCAAACGTATTTTACTTCGTTACGTAAAACGTGACGACCGGCCGGCCACAGCAAAACATATGAAAAAAAAAAAACTTCAACACTTACCTCATGTAGCTTATATTTTCTATAATATTGGTGGGCAATTTCAAGTCTTTCTTAAAGGACAAGCGTGCAGGTGAATAACGTCTACGAAAACATTTTACAATATTTGTTTGTTTATATAAAATAAAAAGAAATATTTGAATTGTTCACAACACAATATGAAATTTGAAGTTTTACAAAAATTAAAAACAAAATAAAAAACTTTTTTTTGCTTTTTAAATAAAATAATATAAACATGGTGTATAACTAAATGAAACTAAAGTCTTAAAAACAATGTAATAATGATAGTGATATGTAATTGGAAGCTTACAATAGCAATAATTTTTCTAGACAATTAGTTTATTTTTTCAATATTTTAACTGGCGTGTATGTGAGCAAAATTTTATATTAACACAGAGCATACAAGATCTTTGCACTAAAAAATATAAATTCTTCCGCATTACTGTGAAGGACTATTGTAGAGATTTTGTTCTTATAGATTCAGTTCATTATCCTGACCTGCTATCAATTATTAATACCTGATTCTAAGGCTTTTCCTATGAGTGAAGTATAATGAAATTATAAATTATAAGCAATCCCATCAAACTGCATATATCTGTATCATGTATCATGTATCATGCTAACCATGGCAAAAAAAAAACACAAATTTCATATCAAACTAAAGGACTTATTGTGGATTTCGGTTATATATATGTATGCATATATATATGTATGTACACACAGTTACTAAAGTATACATATGGTTAAAAATTTTCAGAAATTTTTTAACTAATCCGTTTTCGTTGGAAATCTTTATAGTTTCCTTGATGTTAAGAATGCAAAAGGCATTGGTTAAAAAATTTCTGAAATTGAACTGAATTGTGGCCCTGCACAGGTCCATAAAGGTATGCATCCGATTTACAAATTTCACAAATTTCTGAACCAATGCAAAAGACCGTCTTAACATCGAAGAAAGATGTCAGACAATTACAAAGATTTTCAACGAAAACGGATTAGTTAAAATTTTTTTGTAATTTGTTATCCATATGTATACTTTTGTGGCTGAGTGTATGTAAGCTTTTGCAAATCAGTGCATATTAATGGTATAAATATGTGAAACACTCCCAATGGACTTAAAACATATCTGTGTGGAGACAGCATACATGCTTTATCAGTGCACCTTTTTAACCTATCCTAACTAGATTACCCTAATTTAAATGCACTAGTATTGAATACTTAATAAAGAATGTTTTTGTCTTGTGACACAACAATAAAGTTTAATTTAATAATCTTCTATATTTTTTCTACAATAATCTTTGTGAGACCCCTGGAAAACTATTAGCTTTCAAACTGTTTAGGAAAGGAATAAGGAAAAAACATGAGACGGTTTTGTTCAAATAAAAATGCAAAAATAATCACGAATGGAATACACTTAAGGACAGTTAAGATAAATTTACATTTTGGAAACGTATGAAACTACCGGGAAGTGTGTTTTTGTGTCCAACAAAGAGAAAATATTTCTTTTAAAGAATGAATACCTTTTCAAATGTTACGATAATACTTTGTAAGAAATAATCTTATTGCGAAAAACTGTTTATAAGTAATTAATTACTTACAAGAAAACAATTTTCTTCCATTAAAGACTTTAGTTGTTACTTAAATTTTAAATTACTTACCCAAAATTCAATTTAAATGATGAACCCAAGTTGGCCAAACTTGAGGCGACACTTGAACCGGGCATTGTTTCGGAACGTTGCATATTTTTATTTAATTGTGTGGATTCATCAAATGTGGCACTACGTTGTCCTTTAAACAATATGGGTTTATCGCTGTACAAAGTATTATTATTAAAACTGGATGAAACACCCATTACAGATTGATTATCCGTTGTAGGTACAGCAACGGGGGCTTCCTCTTCATTCAAAGCGCCTAGCGGGTCATTTTGCGTCACCGGAGTTCTGGGCGATATTCTGCAATGCATATATGTAGTTTAGTATTTATTGCATTTTAAATTTATAAAAGAAAATCTATTTGTTTTTTTAATCTAAGTTTACTTTGTTGGACTTTGTATTTGTTGAGCCAAGGCATGGTCATCATCTTCATCTTCGGTTTCATGTACGTGTTCGTCGTCTAAATCCTCTTGTGAACTGGCAAAATCATTGAAATTATTCTTGTTGATTAGATCATCATCGTCGTCATCACCAATGTTCATTATCTTTTTATTGTTCATCTCTGTAAGAGTTTGTTGTCTTTGTAGCTTATTTAAAAGCTCTGCATCACCGCCGAAACTTTCACGATTCGATAGTTGCCTTTTTGTAAGATCACTAGCGGTTGGCTGTGGACTGGGTGGTGGGACATTGGACTTTATGGCAGTTGCAGTATTTTCCGTTGAGGCTTTAGAGTCACCAGAAATTAGCAAACCAGCACTGGATATGACATCATCTGTGGCATCTTGAGAGCCAATTGACTGACGAACAATGCTACCCAACTTTGAACGTAATTTGTCAAATGCCGAAAAATCCAATAGGTTTACACCGTAACCATCACCACCTGCCCCACCAACGGTAACCAGTTGTGAAGAATTCGAAGATTCTAAACTAGTACGTGAAGTGCCATCCACCGTTTCTAAAGTACTCAAATTGTTGTCATAAGAAGCGGACAATGGTTTCTTTGAAGCTCTTAATTCGCCAGCCCTCTTAAAGTGAGCAGCGCCCAATACAACATTCTTGATACGATTCCAACGCAACTGACTTAAGGTGGTGCTATCGCTTGGCCATTCCGATTCCAGTACACAACGATTATAGAAACCATACGTCAAAGCATTAGGTTGTACACCGGATCTCTTCATAAGATAGTGCAGGCGTACAGCTAAAACTGGCATATTGTATGTGCCACATAATTGCATCATAATGCGATAACAAAATTCATCACAATTAATTTTTATTTTACTTGCTTTAACCAACATGTCATAGGCTGCTCGTAGAATGTCGTGCTCTTTGCCCGCCCTGCGAGTATCCAAAACCATGGATGGTAAAATCAAAAAGTACAATGAATAACAAGTAGCCAATAAATACTTTGACCACAACTCTGGACGGCTTTGGCAGCGTCTAGCCATTTTTTGTGATAATTTTATTTCATGTTTTGTACGTCGTGCAATTGGAGAGCCTGGTGCTAAGCAACCATTTATTTGTTGTTGTATTATGTTCGATATTGCAGTCTTTTTCGAAGATTTTAATAAGTTGGGATTTAAAGTAAAACTTTCATAATTGTAAACAGCTTCTTGGACGTTGTGGTCTACAAAAAACAAAAATATGTGCAAGATAAGAAAATTATACTTAACGCAACATGCTATATTTGTTTATTAATATAATAAATAAATACAAAACCAAACAAAAAAAAACGCATTTGCGGTTAAAATATTTGCTGAACATAAATAGAAAATTTAAAAATACAAAGCTAAGCAAGCCTGCATATATTTTAATCAGTTTTTTGTTTATTTATTTAAGTACTTACCTTTGGTGGGCCCAATACTATCTGGTGGAAATATATATTTTGTGCGTTCGCTACTTTGGCCGGTCTCCCAATCAACCAAACGCACATCAGATGGCGTTTC
Organism: Sarcophaga carnaria; assembly: GCA_958299815.1. Taxonomy (NCBI): domain Eukaryota; kingdom Metazoa; phylum Arthropoda; class Insecta; order Diptera; family Sarcophagidae; genus Sarcophaga; species Sarcophaga carnaria. The sequence goes on from OY283149.1 coordinate 141,566,775, forward strand.
ATCATAAGAGCCGACCTTTTCAGCACATTCATCGAAGAACGTTAAACCATGATCGCCATCTGATACGAAAGATCTTTCCTCAATAAAACGTATAAACATTTGAGTTTTCATTAGTAATTCAAAGAACTTTTGATAAGCCTAAATGAAATAAATTTTATAAATTATTGAGCCAAAGTATTTCAAGTACAAACAAGTGTCAATGAACCTTACCTTATCTCTGGAACGTAGAAAAGCTTTCAATTGAAATAAGGCACTGGGGTCGGTGGCACCAACGGAAGGCGCCTTTGAAATGGGTACCAAATAATCGCGATAACCACGTAAAATCGAAGCCATAAATAGTAAAAAGGCTTCTTGTATACGCTGCTCCAAATGAAGCTTTAGAAGAGAGAGTAAAACTATTATAAAATCATGAAAGTTTTTCAGAAAATGCAATCAAATTTACCTCTCGCTTACGTCTGCGCAAATCACGATCTAAGCTATTATTGCAGGCTATGTTGTAAGGCTTCATTTGCTCTAGCTCTAAAAGTGTTTGCCTTAGAATTCGAGCGGCCCTTTTCGGCAATAGTTTAACAAGTAAATGTTTTTGGGATTCGCATAACTTTAAAAATAATAAAAGCATTAACTGTTAAGTCATAAGTGAAATAAAGGATTTGTAACTTACACTTATTGTATTTGTATCCAAATCGATGCAAGTAACATCTGTGGGAGGTTCATATAAATCGAAAAATCTGGAATCGACACCTATTAAATAAGGTACAGGAGCATGCAAGACTTCTGCTAAGCCCAAAGGACATAAAGGAATGTAGGGACATTGCCATTTAAAAGGAAATAATAACGAGACAATTGCTTCAGCTACGGCAGTCAAAGTGGCTGGCCTAAATAAAAAAAAATACGATTCATGGTCAATAAATTATTCAGTTAACATGTATTCATTTTTTCCATTTACCTCAAAGAGTGTATGAGTATTTTTTGTTCAGTTAAAGCCAAAAGCAACACATGTAAACAATTTTCAGTGCCCAAATTTTGCAAAAGCATATGAAAACCTGCGCCACTTCTTGGTAAAGGTGAATCTTCCGGTTGCGTCAATAGAATACGATCATTAGATTCACTCGAAAGCTGTTTTATTGTGTATAAATATTGTATTATAATTCATTTCCATTAGAACTTTTTATTTTATATTTTATACCTGTAAATGTATACTAGGCGATGGAAATGGTACTTCATCTAGTAGTTGGGTTATATAACGTTCTATGGGTATGGGTAAATCAACACCAAAAACAGCCAAGCGCTAGAATTTTTTTTTTTTTTTTTTTATCAATTTTTCGTTTTTTTCAATTGTTTATTACGTTTTCTATTATATTTATTTTACTTACGTGTAAATATTTTAACCAGTTATCGAATGTATCACCGAATGGATAATGTGACAATAAACAAATCGCTTTGATGATATGCAGTGAATGATGTTTTGCAAATTCTTCATCCCAGCAAAGTAATTCACGTTGTTGTTCGGTTAGTTGAGACTCACTATGGGAAGGAAATTTAACGTTCGATATAATTTTGAACATTATTGTACTCACTCAAAATCTTCATAAAACGTCAGAGCTGAACCGTATACTTTGTAAGTACCATCATTTACAGTAAGTACGAATGTACTAAATACAGGAGCAGTTGGTTTACGCTTTCTATTCTCAGCAACATGTGGCCAGGCTTCTAGGGATGCACCCATGGGTAAACAAAATAACGGTACACTAGGACACAAATTTAATGGAAAATCATTATGATCGACTGTAGGATAACGTAGTAATATTTCCGGTTGATAACTGATGTGTTTTGGACGGTACATAGACTTTTTGTAGCATAAATAAACATCGCTACCGGTAAAAGCTTTATTCAAAGACTTATAGATTAAACAAAAGGCATGTGGTGGTTTCTCTCCTTTGCTGCTTACAATCACACAAAGATCCGTAACTACTAATTCATTGCACGGCATTTCAACAGGAGCACGTCGATAGGTTAGAAAAGTTTTTGCCGAAGAATTATTAACATTGGCCACACGACCGCCAGGAGTTTCGGCAACAATTTCTGCATCAGACATAATACGTTCGTGGCCCTCATAAAGCACACCTGCGAATACACACATAAAGATAAACAATTCATTTGTCGTTACAGTATATAAAAATAATTCTTTTTGTTTTATAAACAATTGTACGCTAAATCAGGTTAAGCCGTAGCTACTTGTGTATATATACATAGTATATACATCAGATTAAAATTACTTGTTACTTTTTACTTTAAAAATACATTCGTTCTCGAATTTTGAAGTGAATTAAAATTATTTAATTACACGTATTACAATCTAAATACTTTGTACTGTCATAAGGTTTTTCGATATAAAGATTGGCCAAAGCAAGCAAGTTCTCTTTTTAGTTTCATATTTTGATCTTTTTTAATGGTTAGACTGAATAGAACATCTATAAGTCAGTGGTCAATACGATATTAAGAAATTTATAGTCACTTTAATAAATGTTTTGAATAAATGGAAACGAGTGGTCTAGGAGAAGAGAAGTAATTATGCAATCCATCATTACAATTCAATTTTATTATTTGAATTTTTATTATACAAATATGTATGTATAGACGGAGCATATGGGACTATGAAAGAAGTAAGATACGGCAACATAAACAAAGTCTAAAGTGGGAATTACCCAATAGGGAAGTTTAAGATCAAAACGGTGATAATGGTACAAAGTTGTCCCGCTAGTAAAACCAATAATATAAAAAATGTATCATATAATTCGATAAAAAAGAAATACTTTTTAATTTTACTATTTAGAAGGTAATGTTGTATTAACGGCATTTACCAGGATTTGGTAAAATCTTTATTGCTATACCGTTTTTCTGTTGATTGATTTTGTCAGTATAACAAAAGTAGGTTCGGTTAGGTTAGAGGACGTGTACCTGAAATACGTGTATGACGTGTACCAAATAACAGTATCCAGAGGTCGCATTGACCCATTGTTCAACGTCCTTAAAGAGGGAAGGATAATAGAGGGAATAGGATAAAAAAGGAGAGGATGTAGGAAAGGGGAGAATGGGAAGCGAAGGAACTACACAGACCAGACACAACAAAAAGGGAGAGCGCGACTACACTGATGAAGTCCTAGCACCTCTCATCCAGCCCAAGCCACTAATGAATCTGTGGAGAGCCTTGATGTCGGCTCTCAAAGAAGGCCCTGCCAAGGGTCCTCAACCTCAACCTACCCAAGGGCTGGGCAGTTACAAAGGAGGTGTTCGATAGTCTCCAACTCCTCCTCCTCGCAACATACCCTGTAATAGTCCGGCTGGGATCTGTTCCAGATCCCCGTCAGCCACCTAATCTCGCAGTGCCCCGTGATAAAACCGACAACCAACCTTAAGCTGGCCTTATCCAAGCCCAGCAGCCAACCTGTTCTCCTACTGTCCACTTCAGGCCATAGACATCTAGAGACAAAACAACCCGATCCGTTCCCCCAACGCCTTTGCTCTTCCTCCCTGACCCATCCATTGATGAAGCCGTAGAGGTGACAGACTGAGGAGTGATGAACAGTATACATAAATTGTTACTTTTTATTTTACATTTTAAAAAGCTAATAGAAAATGGTCTCAGATAATCTGTATTTATTATCGTCAAAACTGCTTTCACTCAAAGTATAGGAAATATTAAGGTATCACCACTGCCTGAGGTATACTTAAAATTATATGTGTAGTATGTAGGTATGTACAGTATGTTTAATTCCTACGACTTACCAATATCCACCAACGGTGGACGATCCTTTCCACGCCTGTAGTATATATAACATTCCGTTGATCGTATTGAGCCATAGTTTAAATTGGCTGGCAATCCCGTAGGCGTACTTTCTAACACTGTATAATCTTCGGGTATCTCTTCGCCTAATAGGGGAAAGAAAACTCCAATATCTGTGATGGGATCTATTGAACTCGCAGCCCTTAAATGGCTGGAATCTTTAAAATTGCTTTCTTGTAGCAGCTTTGGCTTTTCTGGCATGCCGGCCACAACAAAATAATCGGCAATACGTTTCTCTTCCATGGCAACTGTAATAAGACAAATAACATTTACACGTACATATAAACGATTATACTTTTTATTATTTATTTATTTATTATGCTCTTGTTCTTTTTTGTGGCATGCTGTTGTCTGCCTTTTTATCGTTTTAATGTTTTTGTAATGGTGTCCTTGACAATCACTAGCAATCGAACAGAAAAATGTAACGAGAAAAATCGAAAATGGGAACTAAAAACGAAAAAGTTCACTTGTAATGCTAGATGAAAACAAGTTCTTCTTGTTTCGTCTAAAGTCTCTTTAAATGCCACACTCAATTTACAGGCTGAGTTCAGCTGATGATGAATCAGCTCTTGTTTTAAATGAATTCCCTTAACCTTCAAACGATATTTTTACTGCGTTTCCAGTTCCTCTGCAAGGATTGTTATACACTTTAATAGTATTTCTACACTTTAAGTCTTAATTACAATTTTAATATAAAATATTTTAGCAGTGTTTGGCGCTGCAACGCCTTGTTTTGAAGTTTTTGAGATATCTTGTTTTAGTTTTTTCTTTCTTTATTATTTTATTCTTTATTTTTCACTCTTTGTCACTACGATATCACTGTTGACTGCTCCTCCCTTGACAAGAAGATTATTGAAGTATTAAAAACTGACATATTCACCACTCAAGAAGAAGAATTTTTGCTGGTTTGCCAGACCTTTACACAGGCATAGCAACACATCAAATTAACTTATCAATTAATGCACGGAATAAATATATATTAAAGTTTTGAAATATTAAAGTTTCTGATTTAATGCACCTGGTGTTTGAATCGGTTTGCCTATTTGTAGTGTATTTATTTCATTCTAAGGCTTATGCCAATGTGCATTCTATAGGTTGTAGCTTCTATTACAATGCGTTCAAAAGATGTCAGAGAAATATTGCTACAAAGTAGGTTGTACTGCTTACTTCGGTTCTGGCACGATCTAGCTTCATTTCGCTTAAAATGCGCATTCCGTATGTATTGCATTCTGTGTGTATTTATTTTTTTTATAATTTTCACCATAATCATGATGACATAAAGTTTAAAAACGCTTTATTGCATGAAAAAACGCAAATTTAACCACACAATGCATTCATGCTGAATCGCAAGAATTAACATAGAAAAAAGAAGAAGAATTCCGAAAGGGGAAATGGCAAAGTGCCGGCAATCAGTTGATGCTGTTGCACTTGTTATAAATCATAAATGAACTGAATCGTGAAAAAGAAACAGGATTTAAAATAGACAAGTTAAAGTGTAATTTGTCAGTAAAAGAGCAAACAGGAGCAAATAATGGATTATTACTACTATGACCAATTGGGCGATAATGAATTGGATGACAACGAAGACTATGATTACGATGCAATGCTCATGCCGCCAGATGAGTCATTTAAGGATGTCTATGAAGGTTGCATGCAATCGTCCACCCAACAAGTACAACAGTATATAATAGTGCTTCTAGGATGTGCCGTTCTGCATCGCATGTCCTGGGAAGTCTCGAAACGTTTAGCGGGTAATAATAGTAGGCATCAATATTTGTACCACTTAAGCTCGTTAATTTGGGGACTGCTGGGACTATGGTTTTATGTGGGCACCCGAAGTAGTATTTACGTAGGATTACATATTATAAATTTGTGCACTTTCCTTAAGGTGGCGGTATTGATGAAAATTAAACGCACAGGTGCTGTATTATGTGTGTACACCATAGTTTGGCAATTATTGTTTGAGTATTTTCTTAAGTCAGAACAATACGAAGCGATCAGGGGGCCACAAATGGTGGTGAGCATGAAATTGATTTCGTTAGCGTTTGAAATACAAAATGAAAAGTTAAAGTATCACTTGATTGAGTTTTTTGGGTATCTTGCAAATCCAGCGTCTTTAATATTAGGACCTTGGGTTTCCTTAAAGGATTATCGAGCAGAACCCAATGCTAAAGTTAAGACTATGGCAGTTATAATACGAATTGTTTTTAATGTTTTTCTGGCTGTAATATTCCTGAATCTTTCGAATTGTTTAGTGCCATGGTTAAAGCAACTAATGGGTCCTGGCCTTTGGTGGGGCATATATTTGGATGCTTTTTCGGTGCGCTGTAGCCATTATTTTGTATGTTATCTGTCTCAAGCCACACTCTTAACGGCAATCTCAGGTAATTGTTGCTCTACATTTATGTCTTTTCAGTCTATAGTGAATCCCGTAGCTATCGAATTTCCGCGTTCTTTGTCTCAGGTAATACGCAGTTGGAATATACCCATGCACATATGGTTAAAGCATAATATATTTAACAGTTTACGTTCCTCCAAGTATTCCTATTTTAAGGCTATTGTATTAACCTATGCAGTATCGTGTTTAGTTCATGGTTTTAACTATAAAGTTCATTTAGTTTTAATATCACTGGGTTTCTTTAGTTACTTTGAGAATCTCTTAAGACGATGTTTAGCTCAGATATTCGATGCCTGTATAGAATCTTCTTTGTGCAAACATAACTGTAAATACAAACTGTGTCCTCGTCGTTCTCAAGGAGGATATTTTACCGCATCTATACTGTTAGTACGTTTAGTTAATTTTATATTTAGTTTATTAGTGATTTTACAATTGGCCTACTTGGGGGTAATGTTAAATGCTGATATATTATCAAATTCTAAAAGCTTAGATACGGTGCTGCTGGTTTGGTCCAATATGAATTATTTCGGTCACATATTGGCCTTACTTATGTTTACTTTCTATAAATGTATTTGAAACAAAATAAAAATCAAACAAGTGTAGTTTCTATTTTTTTTGTATAAGTATGTACTTATGTAGTATTATAATGTACTTAAACAAGTATTTTTTTATATATAAAAATAAATTAAGTTATAATTTTTATATATGTATGTATGTATGTTTTAATTTTAATTAATATATACTAGTTGTTAATTTTTTATAAAAATTTTCTAAATAAGATTGAAAAATAACAAGTAATGATTTCCTAGAAGAATGTTATTTAAAAGGAATGGTATAAAAAGCGTTTTATTATCAAAATTAAAACCATAGTATTTATAAAAATAATAATTTACTAGAAGAACATTGTTCAAAAAGAAATGGTATGAAAATTGTTTCGGAATCACAAATTAAAAGCATAAAATTTCAAAAAAATATCTTGGTTTGTAATGAATTTATTTAAAATAACGAGACATTTACATCAGAGTTGTTTTTTGAATTTTCTTTTGTATGACCAGCCTAATTTTACAAGATCTTGATTTTCATAACACCATACAACTAAAACAACTATACCGCATACAATACCTAACATTAGGTGTTTCAGGATGGAAATATTAAACTGCAAAGATACAATTTAAAACATGAAAATTTGGAAGAAAAAAAAAAAAAGAAAATTAACTTGAAATACTTACCAGCCAATAATTACATAGAATTCCTACAGCAATCAATGTTATAAGAAATAGTTTCTTTGGCAACAGACCCAAAAGAGGATTAAAACCCAACGGCTTGTATTGTAGCCAGATAAAACGAGTACTAAAAAGTTAATTGTTAAAGTTAATCTTATAAAAATAATTTAAACTCGTTATACTACTCACCTAAAACATATACGAGAAAACATATTTATACAATTGGCAAATATAAAGCCAACCGGCCCTAAAATACTTGTCAATACATAAGATAAAACTAAAAAGCTTACAGAAAATACTGCCATTATATAATTGTATTTATCAATATCTTGACTGGTATTTGTTGCAAACATATAACCTTCTGTTATTCCATTAACAGCCAAAAAACATATGGCTAGACAATGCCATTTTAATAAAACTACTGGCAAATTATCAGCAACAAAATCAGCACCGCCATACAAAAGCAACACAGTATGAGCATAATTTTGACCAAACACTAAGGCCAAGAGGCCTATAGATGACACAACTAAGGATAAATGTCTTAAAACTTGACTCGCCTGTTGTACTTTAGTCTGTAAATCAAATAGAGTTAGAAAGTTAGAAATTTAAGGCTTTTTATTTTATTTTAAATAAATCACCTTGTCTTGTTCTTGCAGAGGTACATCTCTAGCAATGGTTTGAGTAAAATAAAAATAACTACTTTCTTCGATGGGCCTAAATATGAATCTTGCCGCTAAGCTTCCTAAATTGTTTACAACATCATAGGTCGCTTGTTCGCTGAAGTTTAATACTGGGCTCATTGACATCACATATTTTTCTCCTTCGGTTAGGATTTGCTTAAGAACGCCTTGTTTTACAAAACTCAATGTAAGTACCTGTAGTTCAGAGTTGAAAAAGCTTTGCTAAAAGAGGAACAACAACAATTAATGTATTGGAAACTAGAAGCATTCTAAATTCTATTCTAAAGGATATTTCAATAAATGAGAGTCAATGTTTTGTTTCCGTATATCTTGTGGCTTTGTCAGCTGACTTCCATAAGATTAAATTCGAGCTTATAAAACTCAATTATCGTATAAAAGGGAATTTTTTCCATTAGCCACGTAAATATAATTTTTATCAGTATTTTAGTAACATCGATCATCTCTTATTGAAAAACCTACTGTATATAGCACAAAATTCACAAACTAATACTTACCTCATTAGCCATTACCCCAGGTAAAAATTCCTTCAATTTTGTAAAGGGAAAATCATGCATATTATCGAACAATGATTCATCTATAAACGGTAGACTTTTTATCATCCATTTATCTTTGCCTTTATCTTTTTCGTGATTTTTGAAATTTTGAAATAGTTTTATATAACAGGCGAAAAATCCATAATGCGATAACAGTATGGTGACAGCACTAACTAGTTGAGCTATGGCGAAAGCATAAATGGCCACAGAACCGTTTCCTAACACAATCCAAAGAAACACCACAGAACGTACAAAAATGTGTAAAGTATTCAAAATAACTTTAAGCTTAACAAAACAAAAGACTTGTATTATAAATACAGGAGCTTCGGCACACAGTTCTATGATACAAGACAAGGCAACAGCATAGCAAGCAAAATTATATTGTGCAGCATACATATTATCAACAGTAGTTAGCCAATTGAGCCATATATACACGCAAGGTATGCTTATAGCAATGCAGATTGGTACACTGGAAAGTGATAAAGTGGGGGGAGAGGTAGACAAGATGTTATGTTTGCACAATTATAACACTGACGTGTATTTTTTCTTTAACAGTCAACTTACGTTAGCCATTGCTGATTAATTAACTGGGCCCATGAACATTTCTCACGTTGCTGGGAAGTAGCACCAAGTGCAGCACGATTGATGGCTTCGCGGGATAAAAACAATATTGTGCTCTCCAATAGCAGCAAACGAACGTTCATAATACCCAAGACTTCGCGCCCGACATTGCGTACTATGAACGCATTTATACCAAAGGTGACTATACGACACAATACCTTTAAAAAATATTTTGTATTTTTAAAGAAAAATAGTTAATATTATCCTGTTAGTAAACATAAATATTTAAATAACCAACACACCTGAAATATAATACTTAATCCGGCATTAAGTAAGCTGCTTTGCAAAATATTACGTGACATCTTTTTCTTATTTTATAGAGTAGATTATAGACCTGGGCAATGACTGCTTATCATACCTGTCCACACATTGTCGTTGTTTGTCTTTCCTTGTGCGTATTGTTCCCTTTTGCTTTTAATTTGTTGGGTTACAATTTTAGATGGGATGTGTAATGTTATTATTGGTGTTTTGTTTTGATTCTGGGGGTCCATAAGTCTTCTTCTTTCTAAAATTAGCATTCACAACGAAATGATAACAGAGACATTGAAAGCACAATTACTTTACATGTATATTAGTTGAAGAATGTAAATTAAATAATTTTGTCATATATTTTGGAAATATTGTTTTGGAAATAATGAAGAAAGAATTGCATACAGTTAAACAATTAAATAAATTACTGATGAGTTTGGTCAAAAAAGGTTTTAAAAATTCCTGATAAATTCAAATGTGCCAGCCATAATCAACATTCAACTTAAATAGAGGCGTTTAGACCTTAATATAGGCCATCTGGTTCTAAACTATATTAGACTAGAATCATTAAGGATACACTCGGAGAATATATTGTCGAAAAACTGACTGTGTCCGGATCAAAGTTATATGTTTGTTGCCAATGTACTCCCAAAATTTTATGTAGACTTGGTAACTCTATTTTTTCGTTCATTTCGATTTCGTTGATAAAATCAGGCGGCAGTGCATTTCAGTTGTAAAAGAATTTATAAAAGTAATTTTAAAAAATAAAATATGCGTACGTGTTTTGTACCACTTTGTGATTCCAAAAATAAAGATCAACCAAACAGACCTATGTTTTCAGTGCCCAAAGTAAGTATATTTGGAATAAGAAATGTATTTTGTTAATAAAATTCTCTTTGAGAAGGATCCATCGCTGTATGCACAATGGGCAGCAAACTTACCAAATGTTAAACATTTACGACGAAGCGATAGGATATGTTATTTGCATTTTAAACCCGAACATATTAACTATACATTTGGTCATATTATAAATGGACAAATGTATCAAATACAAAGAGATCGGCCGAGATTGAAACCAGACGCAGTGCCCTGTTTGGAAATGACCAGCAAGGAAGAGTTGGTAAGTCAAGTTGTTAAACCATAAACAGAGAATATTGTCAAGAATGCAAAGTAGTATACTTATGTAATCATCTATAGTTATGATACGCTTAACAGCAAACACTTGATTTCTATAAAATTAATGAAAGTTCCACACCAAATTCTATCATAAGCCCAAAACCTTTAACAACATATTTCATTAGTTTTTCTTAAAATTAAAATAAGCATTCATTGTTTCATATCGCTAGCAAAAGAATCATTCAGGAGAGAGTTGATATTAAGCCCTTTCGTTTACTTTTAAACACATTTGGCCTAAATTGGTAGAATAGAATAACTCCCATTCATATTGTTTCAGTTTTCTTTTGAAATTCTGAATATTATTTGATAAAAACCGTGAAATTTAGTTAAAATTAGTGAATATAAGAATATTTAATATCCAGTCAAAAACGACCTCAACGACAAAAAACTTTTACATTTTCTTAAAGCTTTCATACAGAGTAAGAAACCGTGAAGCTAAAATAACAAAGGAAACTAGTCAGTCGCTTAACCAACGAGTCTGCGAACAAATAACTGACACACAACAAACAGGAAGTGAAAAAGAAGAAAATTTAAATGAAAACATAATAAAATCAAACCAAAATGAGAATTTAGCATTTACTATAGTAGGCACTGATGAAATTCCCGACTTTATAAGGGCTGAAGTACAAACGGAAGCATACACTGAAGCTGACAATCAAATAGATTTGATCATAGAAGAATGCCCTGAGGTGTATAACGAAAATAATGATATGGATGTAGAAGAAAATTTAACAATATTAAATTTATTTAATTTATTATATGACAATTGCTATGAAGTTTTACTGCCAAGCTCCCTATGGGGTATACATCGCTGCCCAAATCGTTCAGCTTTGTGCTTTAGTTTTATGGACATCAACCAAATGAAAGTAACAAAAATAGTTACCATAACAGTGGACGGCGCTGTACAGCTATACGCAAATGGATTTTTAATAAGTAATTTTCAATTAACGAAAGATATCGATGATCTGGATGGCTTATCAATTTTATTAAATCAAGTTGATTTGTGGCGTTTCTGTTTGGGCCAATCATCGAATGAAAATTGTGAAATTGTTGTGGAACCAAGTGATGAAAACAGTTGCAGCAATACGGTTGAAAATGAACAGATATTTTTCTGTGGGGTTTGTAAGCAAATAAGTTAAATAAGTTATTAAGTTACATACAGAAATATATGTATTTCTATTATAAAAGTGCAATGACTAACATCAATAAGTGAATGGAGTAATTTTATTGTAATAAGAATAATTTTAGTGATAATAAATAAACGAATAATTTGTATAATTTTGATTAAAAACAGTTAATAAAATAATTTTTATATAATAATCGCTTAATGAACTACTAATTGATCACGGGCCAAAAATAGACTTGGATACACAGCGGAAACACACACCAGGCGGTTATAAATGTATGTACATTGTGTTTATGATTCGGATTCTGTAATACCGAATGACTCGCAACTTTGGTATTGTCTACTTCATTCTGTTGAATAGAAGGCTGCTGATTAGAATTATGTCACTTACGAGAATGTGATGAGCAGACCAAACGGGTTTCTAGCCAGAAATGACTGTCAGAAATTTTTTACTGCGTGTTTGGTAGATTGTCGGAGTAAGTGACCCAAATAATAACCTTAGTAACTCTATCGCCCACAAGTGGCCAGTATTGACAACGGCACGTGGATAGTGGTTTGCCAAATGCTGTGGAAGTTTGGTTGGAAGGTTCTAATTTACTATCCGGACTTGGAACTAAGTGATTAAAAGATGTTCCTGTGAAAAACACGCTTGTATTGAAGGTTTTAAAAATCGTTGAACCTTGATTGACAAATTCTATGAAGATTATAATGTCTTCCGTGAGGCTGACAGTAATTTTGAGCTTTTATTCAAAAATTTTACCATAAATTTTATTCGCTTTCTTACTGTTTTTTTAAGTTTTTAATAAGAAATACCTTTTAATACTTACGCTTACTTTTTTTTGAAGTAAGAAACTTATTTCTTTTTTACATTTTTTTTATTTCCTTAGATTATGTTAAAATTATTATAAAATTTGTTAATGTATATTTCTTTTTTTTTACCTTTTTTACATAATAATTGTTATAATTGTTTGCAAAATTCGCTCTTCATATCGTATATAAAACAAAACAAAATATTTGTTTTTTTTTATTTTTTGTTTTCTTTTTTTTTGTAATTATAAAAAATAAAACGAAATTAAAATTGAAAATGTATTTTTTTTAATGTTTTTGTTTTGTTTTTTTTATTTTGTATTATATTATGAATGTAGATATATTGGCATTTTATTTAAAATCTAAATGAGGAGATCCATTCACATCACAGTCATCGATTTTGTTTTTATCTTATTAAATTTTGTTTGTTACTGTTTGTTAATTGAAAATATTTCCTTTATTTTTTTTTTTTTTGTTGATAATTTTCATAATTCATCTACAGTAACAAAATAACAATGAGGTTAAAACACTACATGACCCAAAATGTTTTATATGTATGTATGTATGGCATATGTATGCATATGTAATGTACTTGTTTTTAAATGCTTATTATTTTTCATTATTGGGTATTATGGTTATGGAAGGGATTTTTAATGCACATTTTTAATTTTGGTTATGTTGTGTTGTGGCATAAATTGCGGATGGCTTTATCACTTGATCAACAAATTCGTCACTACTTATTTATCTAAACAAATTCTAAACTAATAGTATGTATGTTTATAATGTATTTATTTCTATTTATTTTATTATGCAGTATATGTGTATTAACTACTACGTACTAAAATAACTATTAAATTGAAATAGTGTTTGTCTGTTTTTTAATTACATATTTCAATGACTAAATATACTCTCTTTCTACACTAATAAGTACAAACAACTTACTTTAATATTATTTTTGTATTATAATATATGGTACTTGTTATGTATATATGTATTAGGTTCATATTTCGGCTTCTATCTCGTCTCATGTAACAAACAAATTTTTACTTTATTTTTAGTTATAATTCGTTAAAGGTTCATTTATATTCTATATTATGTTAACAATTTGTAGGATTTTTATTTGTTTATGTACTTTGTTTTTCTAAATGTTTGCTCCAACTTATAATATTTGTTAGAATTTAATTGCAGATCATATTAAATAATATTTATAAAGACATACTCTTTGTAACTATATCTTCTATACATATTTTTTAATTTTTTGAAATTCTTTTTTTTTGTACAAATAAAAATAAAATTTAAAATCATACATAATAAATTCACTACGAACTATGTTTAAAATAAGGTACTTTATTCTTCTAGTATTAAAAATGGTAACATAACTGTTATAACTCATGCATAGAAAAATTCTGAAAGTTTTATTTTAATAAAGTCCTCTTTGCATAACAGTTGCAAGTAACGAATACTTTTAAATTGAAAAGATTTTTACAGGAAATGTTTTTTTTTTCTTTAAATTCTTTTGTTTTGAAAATGAATATTTTTTTGGAGTTATTGATAATGTTTTTGAAAAGTGATGCCCCAAAATTTCCTTTACATGTTCTAAAGATATTGGTAGTATCAAAAGAACTCCATGGAGGTGAATCTTTTAAGACAACAATATTGCCGTATATAGTTTGATAAAGGCAAAAGCATTGTTTCAACATTATCCAAGACAAAGTGAATATTATTTAGCAAAATCCCTCAAAGTGTCTGCGTGTAAAATGTTGTACACATTATTAATTAATTAAAATAAAGCCACAGAAAAAAAATTAAATTGAAATATTTGCACATTAGTGACAAGCATACAAATTATGTATATTCTGATGAATTAATTTCTTTTATTCAATTCAAACTAAAGAATAACTTTTTATCATAATTGCTTTGCACCAGCTATGGTTAGGATCAATAAATAAACAAATTTACTAAGCAAAACAATTGCGTTTTTCAGCAAGAAATATTGAAATTTAAAAGAAGAAAAGCTTAGTATTGGAAAGCTTAGTATAGTATTACATTTTAGTATTAGTATTTGACTTTGAAATTATCATCCAGACTTCAATATGGTAATTTTTTTTAAACGTTAACAATGTGGAATAAGAAATTTTAAATTTCTTACCTTCTAGGGTTTCATATCGTTAATGATTAACGGTTTGAATACCATTGTAGGCATAAAGATAAAAATTTTGCAAATCAACGACTTATTAAAAGTATTCGTAATTCGTATTCGTATTATTTGGACTCTAAAAAAGTATAAATTTCCCTTTTGTTTGTTTCTATAATAAAATAAATTAAAATTTATTTTAATTAAATTAAATTTAAAAAGATATTTTACAATATATATGTACATATGTATGTATACATATGTATGTAGTTTTGAGTAAACATTTAACTATTGTACTGATTGCTTTAAACACTACTTTCATTCGGTGTTCGGGATGTTGGTGTAGGACTAGAAGAACCATTTGCAATTGTTAAATCAGGTATATTTGTGGTGGTGGTATTGTTAGTAGAACTAGTAGTATACAGTTTGACATTGTCGCCGACGACTGCTGTTGCTGTAGCATACAGCTGTTGAGTTGACATTGTGGAAGGATATATACAGTTTTTTCTTTTTCCCCGCGCTGTCAATGTGGACTTTGGAGATTGGTATGTGATCATCTTTTGCTTTTGGACTAGAACCGTTTGGTCTTGATCGTTGTTCAATGCATAATTTTTAGAATATAATTCCGTTGTTATTGTTGTTGTTGTATTTGTAAATGCATCCTGGTGTAGTGGGAAATGAGATTCTAATACACCCTCGGGTATGATATAAGTATTCGAATTAGAATGCGTACTGCTTCTAATATTAGTATGAGTGATAACCGCTGACATACAGTCGATTGACGAGTTTGCACTATAAAATGTTGTATCTTGAGATACACTTTTCTCATTATCTAAACGATTACAACTACAGTGATTGCTATTTTCACATTTGGTACATAAGCTATTGCTCTTGCTAGTACTAATATCGTTGTCGTTAATTATGTTGCTATCGCTAAACGTAAATTTGCGATCATTTGTTTCTATAGTTTGTTGTATTTTATTGGATGTTGTTACAACATCATCTAATTGGTCGGCTGATTTGGAGTTTTGTCTACGATGGCATGCTTGCATGTGGTCACTACCACCATTGGTGTTGGTAGTGGTGGTAGTTGTTACCTTTTTATAACTATTGGCTGAAGCGAAACTATCATCGTCATCACTAGAGTCCTGTGTGTTGGGTAGGAAAAGTGGTGGTGGAACTATTACTCTACCCATACGCTTGTATTGATCTATATTACGGCTGTCTTCGGCACAGCTGGACAGATTTTCTATGAATTTGGGTGCTCTTCTTAAGACTGTGGGTGTGTGTAATTGTGATTCGAAAATATCATTAATATCTGCCACATTATTGTTGTTGTTAGTGGTCGTGTTAATATTGTGCAAATAGTGATCTTCTGTACTGGTACCCAAACCGTTGCGTACACTATTTCTTGAGGATATACTTGATATTTCAGATAGTGTTTCTGGACTTGCTAAGGGTGCCAAGCCTAACCATTCATCATTTTCATTACCACCATTGGTAACATCTGAGGCTCTTCTTAAGGGCGGTATAGGTAATGATTTCGGTTTCTTTTCTATTTTGGCAGAATGTTGACGTTTTAAGTTTTTGAACGGTGATGGCGCATCTTCGAAAACTACGCATTTTGTTTTTGGTGGTTGCAACACCAATTCGACTTGTTCGATTTTGGCTTCTTCCAGCGTAGTAGCTGGAATGGGACTTTTTCTTGCAACAGTCGAGATGCTAGTTTCTAAAGCGCTTGATATGTCATATTGTATGCAACTAATTTGACTGCGACTTAAAATACTGCCAGCCAAAGATGATGCCTTACTGGAACTTACACTTTCGCTGACATGTGTATGTTTATGATTCAACAGAGGACTGTGTAAATTTGTAAACGATGTTTCTAGACATACTCTCTGCGGCTGATGCATCTGTTGCTGATGCTGTTGCGTTGCCGTTGATGCTGTCGATGTTTGTGTCTCACCATGACTTAGGCTGTCATGTATTTGTGGTACATTAGAGCCATTAGAGCTTGATGCCATGTGGTTATTATCATTATGATGCTGATGATGTGTTTGATGTAATTCCATATTTGAACAATTATAATAACTGTAGACATCCTGATTGCTGCGGTATAATTCGTTGGATGTTGTTGAAAATGCATTCGATGCTTGACGGTGTGGTTTACGCGGACCACTTGTAGTTACAACCTGTAATATGATACGAAAATTATTATGAATGTGTATCATTGTGGAAACAAGGAGGGATGTTCTTAAAAAACAATGATGCTGGTATCTAGGAGTTAAATAATACACAAAAAATCGATGGGAACCAGTTGAATCAAGCTGGATACACAGGAATGTTTAGCTGACCTGCTAAAATTCCATAATATCACCCAAATCAAACGGAGACGTTTGTATACACGCTCAACAGGTAGATTTTGCTGTGTTTTTCAGCCAAATTTTTAATTTTGATATTTATTACCAATATTAGGGCCGTCTGAATAAAATAAAGCTATCTCTCGGAAAGTATTAGATTTTTAAAGAGAGAGAGAGGAATTGTGGTCCATCAGAACAACGTTATGCACAAATTCGAAAATCGCATGCAAAATGCAATTACTTTTAAAATGGAAACAAACCATCAAACGAAATAATTTATATTTAGCTTGACTGGTACTATTCGAGAAACTCTATGTATTGTCTTTAACTTCATCAAACGAAACAATTCATATTTAGTCTGGCTGGTACTACTCGACCTACTATATATAATGTCTTCAACTCAAAGCGGAAATAATGGATGACATAAAATCGTTCATGTTAGATTTGGAAGCCAACAGGCATGAGATTTTCACGAACACAATCGAATATTGTTTGTAAGCCACACATGATTCGCTCTAAAATGCTCATACCAGTTTATGGTGAAATTAAAACGAATAACAGATTTTGGTTTAAACAAAGATTAAATTCTGTTACTTTTTATTTGAAACATTGCAGCGTATAGTAAAAATGAGAACAATATTCTACTTTTACATGAAGATATCGCTTTACTTTAAAAATTATGTATATGCATTAGAAACGCAGTGCATAATGAAAATGTTAAAAAGGAATAATAAAGAAAACAAAAATTATGTATAAAAAATTATAAGAAAACATATTTATTATCAGACTTTCTTTTTTTTAATGTCTTAAACTATGACCATAACGATTATAACTTAATTATAACAGTTAAATGAGAAATATAATACAAACAGTTATTCATAAGAAAGTTAAACAAAAAGTGGAAAAAATAATTAAAAATAAATAAAAAAATTACAACTAAAAACAATAAATAATAAAACTAATTAAGTAATAGAAATGGATATGCATTCTTTAAAGCATTCGATTGTTTTTTTTTTCTTGATTTTTCTAATTAAAACTATGGTCTCAAGCGCTTTTATTTTACTTTGAATACTTCTTAGGGTGGAGAATTTAAATTATGTGAACTATTGACCGATGTATTGTCAGCTGTGGCATGTGACATTACCTTTTTTAAAGCGGATAATACTTTATCTGGCATATGATCTTGTAGCATTACCGGTGATATTAGAACCTCGTCAAAATCAATATTATCGGCCCATATGGCTTGATAAACTGGATCACGGCTTTTTAAAACATTTCTAGAAAAATATAAAGAAAAAAATAGAAATTTTTATTCGTTTAATAACTCAAATTTTGGTTAAACATCGCAATAAACAATAGCATGCAGACAATTAATATTGTTAAACCCTTATATACATACATACAAACATATTTGAAACTTTATATAATAAACATACATACATATTTATAAAAGTTTTCATTTCAAAACAACCATAAAGAGTTTTTACAATATTACAAAAGCAATACAAAATTGCATAGAGGTTCGATACAAGGGAGTCAATTCTATTATTCAATCTTTTTAATTATGAACAAGTCTTTAATGTATTAAATAGAAATCATTTAACAGATCTACCTTTATCATATTCTTTACCGCTTTTGAAAGCCTTATAATGCGTTCAAAAATAAATTTTTCATTGGTAATTAATTAAATTTTGATGAATTTGCCTATGTGCTATTCACATCACATCATTAGTTCTAGAAACATTGCATGAGAAAATGCCACTGTTGTGAACAGCCCCTCATAATTCAGTGTGCCATTTTAAAGTTAATTTAGCTAAATCAGCGAAAAATAGACTTTCGATATTGTGATGGCAGACTTTTTTATTATAAAAATTGCTGCGGCTCGGCTTAGCCGGCACAGGTCTCTGCCGTTTACTTACCACAAAAGTAATAAACATAGCTGACAAAGTTTTGTTATTTGTATTAAAAGTAACAACAATATTTTTAAACCAGTTGAAAATGTTAGAACATTCTGACAATATGACACAATAGCACACATTGTGAATCGCCCAAATGTAAAAGGTGTGTATGATTTCAAATAAATTTTAAAGATAGTTTAGTATTTTGTTAGACGTAAGGCCTCGTTTCAAACCCCAGCTCAGAGATTTCCAACTAAACGAAATATGAAAAAATATTTCTGGCAAAAACTCTTGCCTTGAAAAGTTGCTTAAAAATCTGTCGTTCGAAGTCGACTTTAAACTGTAGGTCCCGCCATTCATGTATAAAATTTACACAAACAACATATGTGGTGTTAGAAACTAGGTCGTAATCCTCACTAAAGGATTGTAATCACCAATTATGTATGTATGCATGTGATAGTCTGAAAAATAGAGTTGTTTTCACATTTGACTTGCGATATAAATAATGTAATGAGAGAAATATTCTATTTATTGCTCTTGAAGTGCGTTGTTCCCGATAATCGCATATTTTTACAATCTTTCTTTGGATCACATCCTTTGATCAGTATCTAATCTGAAAATTATTCTAATTGTAACCATAGCTGCCAGATAGATAAGGCACCAAATCGTCAAATATTTGAGAAAAAATCGTCAAAATCGTCAAAGACGTTTATTAAAATCGACGAAAAATCGTCAGAAAAAGTAAATAAATAAATTAAAAGTTTTTAAAAATCGAAATTATTTCTATTGTATTAAAACATATAATGTCAATATAATATGTACATATCTAAGTTCAAAAATAAAACATTTAAGGAAAATTTTTAAGAAATTAAAAGCTGGCGTCCCTCATCTTCATTTATTAATTTTTTTTTCCAAAAAAGGGTAAAATTTTATAAAATTTTCAGACAAAAATTGTTTAAGTATTAAACAGTCTATCCCAGTGTTGTTTATTGACACATAACCGCAGCAATAATATTGCATCACCTTAATCTATGGGTGGTGCAAATATCAAGGAGCCAGAAGCTCTTGACATTCTAAGCATGAAAATTCAGTGTAATGTTGGCTTCAACCGATTTCATTTTTCAATTTCTTCAGTTCCTTCTTAAGATCTAATGATCTTAGTATTCAGACCATCTGTAACCGACCGT
This sequence comes from Sarcophaga carnaria, assembly GCA_958299815.1. Lineage (NCBI taxonomy): Eukaryota > Metazoa > Arthropoda > Insecta > Diptera > Sarcophagidae > Sarcophaga > Sarcophaga carnaria. The sequence continues at coordinate 141,587,032 of OY283149.1, forward strand.
ATGGGTCAGTGCCCAACGTCTAATTTGAGGTTTCTCGATCGTGTACAGGAGAGGCCGTAGTAGATCGTAAATGATGGTGATCCAACTCCATTGAATCATTGGAGCATCGTTGCAGTGTGGTTTGCGTTGCACTGTTCTATCGCTTCGACAAAAGGATTTTGCTCGAACGAAATAAGGGGACTTTTGCCGAAAATCATATATTCCTACGTAACGCTCGTCTTTCTCCCACCACTTCCTTATGTGGTCGATTGGCCAGTGGATCGCAAACTGCATTGCAGGCGTTTTTTATTCGGACTATTGGTATGTGAAACTCAATTCCAGCAGAGGTCTTTTCTGTTACTTGTGACATATCTGTTACTTATTCAAGCCTGGTGTCCATAAACACTGCTCTCTTTTTCCTCCTTCCCATAACATATTTTCATAGTTCCAAACACAATGCCATCGATGCCCTGAGTGTTGGCCATACGAAACAAAATAACGGCGCTTGCCTTTGTTCTTCCGATGGTAATACTAGAAGCTATACTCGAATTTTTAAAATTGTCTGTAACGACAAGTGATAAATTATTCTCAATTACGAGGTTATTTAGGAGTTGTAATTTTTTGGCTTTTAAGGGGATAAAAAAGAATAAAATACAGAAAATCATCACAGTTGTTCGAAAGTAACTTAAAATACTTTACTCTTTTTTTATACTAACATAAATTTCCAATAGTAACAATGCAAAGTAAATACAAAGCTTAAAGTGGCTTTTAAAGTACTAAAGTAAAGAATATGATGTAAATTTTTAATTTCCAAAAATCGTCAAAATAAGGACATAAATCGTCAAATCGTCAATATGATATTTTTGGAGCTTAAAATCGTCAAAATGACGATAAATCGTCAAATCTGGCAGCTATGATTGTAACACTTATGCCCTGCATTAGTAAAAGCCATACATCGATTGTAAGCCGAGTAAAAAAAGGTGAAAAAATAAAGATTTGTTTACTTAAGAATAATTTTAGAATTTTACATTTGGAATACACACACAACTAGGATAGAGTCCTATTGAACATTTTCTAAAATATTTAAATACTTTAACATCGCATAGTCTGTTTACCCTTCAGTTAGTACTAACTACTCTGATTTATTAAAAATATCCATAATAAAATTCCAACATGCATTTGATAGAAGTTTTTCTATGCTATACAAAAAATATACATCATGCAATTCGAATATACAACACGTACATACATATGTATCATGGACTTGGAAAAAAACATAAACAACGTAAAGTACGAGTATATAATTTAATACAAATGGCGTTTAAAAAAGTTAAAATAAAGGTAGTAGTAGTAGTTGATGTTGTTGTTTGTTATATTTTGTAATGAATAAAATATTCATTTCCTACCTCCAACCTCTGTCATATTTTTTCCTGTAATTAAATTTATTTAGCAATTTAAATTTGTATGGCAGAAGTATTAAAAAATAAAAGAAGGCAAATTAAAAATATTTGTTTATTAAAGCTTCAATACTTTAAAAATGATAAGTAGAAACAAAAACAACTTGTAATCAAAAAACAAATTGACAATATATACTTACTCATCAGCTTTGGGATGATGACGTATAATATGTATAATGCGTCCAGGTGGATATAAAGGTTGATGAATTGTTAAAGCTATTGTACTATCAGCTGGATGTGTACTGGCCGAACGCGCTGAATCGCGTTCCTATAAAAGTAAATAATTAATTTATTTATTTTCTTTATATTAATTACGTTCCCAGTGAAGACCATTTGATATACTAAGTACTTACTTCTTGGTATTTATTAATATGAGTATCTTTCACTGACATCTCTACTACAGATTTTGGTTCAGGTCCACAACAGCAACATATCATTGAACATGATATGGTTTTCCACTGTAAATATGTTATGTTTTATTTAAATAAACATAAATAAGCAGTCGCCATTTGTAATAAAATTTCTTTATTTACCTTAGGATCTATACTACGTTGTATGGCATTAATGAGATCAGCTCTTAAAGCTTCCATTTGATATAAGCCAATGCGAGGTACAACATCTTTGCCCAATACAACTGATGTAATAAAGGTTTTTGAATACTCTACAGCTGGCATACTATAAATGGAAAAAAGGCAAAATTAGAAATAATAAAATTTTAGGGTAGGGTTCATCGTATTTTTCATATTTTAATAGCGAATTCACCAGAGTCTATTTGACTTTTCTCTTATTGAGTAAAAGATTTTTTCTAATCACAGATAATCGAGAAGCCATTACGCAAGTGTTTCTGTCTACTTTTACTCCTCTTGTCATGTTCGTTTTCGCAGATATTTCAAATTAGAAAGACATTAATCCTTTTATAAAGTGTATTCCATTCTCTCATGTAATTTGATTCACTTTTATATTTTTTTTTGTAAATTATGAAGGTTTAAATTTCAGATGACGATATGTATGCATGTAATTGTTTTTATTGTAAATTTATATGAATTATTTTGCCTGTAATTAATTACGAGTTATAAATCTTATCTAATCTGTTTGCCAATCGGTTAATGCCTGTCCAATTTCATTATGATATAATTTAAATCATAAATAAAATACATACGTAATACATATGTACATGTGTATGTAGTCTGCTTAAATTATCTACTCCTTTATTAACGAATAATGAAATATGACAAAGTGTTCTTTGATTATGATAATAGAAGTATGGTAGCAAATGCAATTGATTTTATTTTTTAAGCTAATGCCATTTGTTTGTTTTTTACAATGTCTTTCCTTTGAACGAATCATTCCTTAATTAAAATATCTTTAGTTTGTATGATTATGAAACAAACAATTGATACTAACCTTAATAAACCACCAGGTGGTGAATAGGAAAAACATTGCAACGATGGATAGTCGGCTTTCATTAATATTGCCAATATGGCAGCAGTGCCGGCACCCAACGAATGACCGACTAATACTAAACCGAACGTATGTGTATTGCGTTCAAGATTCTTGTTGAGAGCATTCCGTATAATGTTTTCCTGTTCTAATTTATTACGTATATAAATTGCCGCTTGAACCATTCCCTTATGACCCAACCAATCATCTCTAGGCGGGTTCAAAGGTAACACTTCAGCTTCGGCATTTAGATCCGTAAGGATATCTTTCATACTTAAAGTGCCACGTATGCTGACAACAATTTTCTTTTGCGTATAATCAATTGCTACGAAAAATGGAGTTTCACCAACATCCACATGATAGGTTACGTAGACAACTTCAATATCACCAACTTGTAGGGTTTTCTTCAAAGCAGCATAGTTACAATAACAACAGTTGTCTTGTATTATTTCCGCTTCTGTGGTGGGATTAACACAACAACCAAAACAGCTAAATTAATTCGAAAAAAAAAATGAAATATTGTACAAACCAAATTTAATTTCTATTTAATTTTATACTCACTTTAATTCTGGTATTAAATTGTACATTTTCGAACGGTTTATTATAAAGTACATAGGCCAACCATAGGCACCCTGGGCAAAATACATATAGTGTATAACAGTTTGAAAGAAATCATAGTTTTTGGCATCATTTAAAGCCAGAAACTGGGTACGCTCGGTAATAGGTACGCCGCTTAGAAATTCATAGGTACCATTTTTTCGTTGCCTTACAACGGCCTCACGCTCTAAACGCTGGAATTTACGCAAAAGCACCAGACCAGCAACAACATCTGAGGGTACAACATCTAGCTCACGAAAAAAGTCACTGAGCAGACGGGCTATGTCTGTAAAGGAATTACGATTGCGTTCAGATGATCCAATACAACAGAAAAGCAAACGACAGCGATGATCCCAACTGTCCTGATACGCTCGTATCACTTTCCTGTAATAAAAATAGAAAATATTGTTGTTTAATATTAGGGAGTGTATTAGTTTGAAACTAAAACTAAATAAGGGTGAAAGTGGTATGTGTAATGGAAACTAAAGGCAAATTTAAAGGACTAGTGCCTCAAGATAAGGAAGAAAGGCTTGTTCATAGTATTTTGGAATGTTTTATAGGCATGGGTACTAAATGTTTTGCTTGACATAAGCTAAGTGATTACAAATACAAAAAAGATTTAAAATAAATTAGTTTTTTGAAGTGAATATTTCCGCTTAGTGTTTTTATTTTTGCCATTCATTTAAAAAAATTAAAAAAATACTTTCAAAATTAAAATCAGATTTCACTTTACGATGCCACTGACCTTTGACGCCAATTACGATTCATACTATTGCTACGCTTATAATTGAAACGTGATTCTGTTTCGCGCATTGATCTCTGATACTTTTTCATTTTAACCCATGAGCGGCCAGCTGCATCAAACGTACACCACACGGTTGTCATCGTAACAAATACCAAAGCCCAGTTTGAGATCATAATTGCTGAAAAGGAAAGTAAAATTAAGCTGTTAATTGTTATAAAAAACAAAAATAAATTAAAAGTAATAACAACAACAATGATAATTAAATTTTAACACTTTTTACATACCAAAAAAGAGTTTCTTTTCTGTACTAACAACTGTTGATTGTAAATAGTAGTTGGCCAGCCATATAGTGCCCAAAATTAACCAGGCTATATCGAATAACATTATCACTATTATGAAGATTGATTAAGAGAATGGAATGATTTTTAATTACAAGTGCATGTGTGTATTTATTAAATACAATATTTACCACTTTTAATATAAATCCATATATTTATTCTGGCTCTGGCATTTGTATCTAATATGCTACCCCGCATTGATATTACACAAATACCACATTCTATAAATAGTGAAACTGTAATAAAAAAAAATTAAACGAAAAATTATTAATTCATTATCATTATCATTATTATGGTTTTTGGTTTTTGGTTTTCATTTGCTTTTAATAATAAGAAAATATCTTTGTGAGATTTTATATTGTTTTGTTTCTATTTAAGTTTTATGGAGAGATTAGTCATTAGCTGGCATGGCATACTTACCACTTAGTATAGCTAAATAACCAATTTGATGATAAAATAATAATTTAACATCTGTTATACTGGTATCATAATCAAAAATGGCCAATGATACAATTACAGTTATCACACTATATCATCGTAATGGCGACAGTGACATTAGTTGGATGTAAAGAGAAAAAAAGGAAGAAAAAACCTGTTATTATGTTGAATTTTGCTTTGCATATTTAAATTAAAATGTTTACCATATGAAATGTATGGTTACAAGAAATGCACCAGGCACCACCAGATCATCTGAGCCTACCGACCAGCGTCTTCTAAAAACAACAAGTCCAGGCATCTGAAATTAAAATAAACAAAGAAATATTGTTGAATCATTTCTTAGATATTTAAACTTTTTAAACTTTATTTTTTAGTTGAACGTTATTGCAGTTCTTAAATATAACAGTACAGTGCACGCGCGCTAATGTGAACACCGCATAATATGAACACCGCCTAATATGAACATTTTTTGCTTCAGTGACTACTTTAAAAGATGAAAAAATGTAAAAAGCCCTATAATTTTAACAAAATTTTCTTTTTTAATTTGAAACGTTAAAATTCTGTGTTTATTAGTTGCGGGAATCCCCGTTTTAGGTGTACATATATATATGTATGTGTTAATACATCTGCTTGCATATTTCTTCTTCAATTGCTGTTTAGATACTGTGAAGAAAGTTTGTGAAGATTAAATTATAAAATGTGTTCTAAAAAATTCTAAAAAAAAAATAAAAAATTCATAAATAATGATTTTTATTTAAAAGATGGTATAATTTTGTTTTAAAATTTTCGGTATTCGGAAATGTGAACAATTCGCAATAGTGAACAACGCCAGTTTTAATTAGTTCACATTAGCGAGCGTGCACTGTATATCCAAATATATTGGATTATACTCTAACGCCTATGCTGCTAGCAGATCATTCTAAAATAAAAACGTTTATTTGAAATGTCATTTTTGGTCCTTACCAAAACTCGACATGGCTGTGACAGAAAAAATTATCAGGTTTTTATTTCGTAATGAAAATGCATGAAAATATATAATCTTTCTAAACATCCCTCTACGTTATTTACATTTTTTTCCTTTTTTATTACACTTAGGACCATAGAGGCGTCGATAATAGTTTTCAATGTTCGTCTATCCTGTATTTAAATTCAAATGTCTTCCAAAAACTTATTATAGACTGACTGTGACTTCCTACCTATTTCTGTTTATTATTTACTTGATGTTGTCGTATATGATTTACTTTTTAGCACTTGTCACAATATTCGTCTATCCTATATTTAAATTTAACTGTCTTCCCATAACTTCTTATTATTTGAATGGCTCGGGATTGACTGTGACTTTCTACCTATTTCTACATTCTTATCGACCTAGGTGATGGTTCGTTGGCAAACATAACTTATATTTTCGTAGAAAACCCCCGTTTGATTCTGGTAAAAAAAAAAGATTTGCCCTTTGTTGACGGCCTCGTTTGTAAGATCAGTCTTTGGTAACAGTAAGGCTGCCTTCCTAAATGTATCAATACAAAGTTATGTATATGCAGTTCTACTACTGTATATAAACTATGTAGGCATGCAAAGTAACCAAACAATGTATCAACTATAAATCCGATGCCTGATTGCTTTTTGACTGCGTTAAAAATACGCATTGACGACGTTTTGAAATAGAATACGCTGTATACATACATATATTTTGTACAGTGGCATTATGAAACACGATACTTTGTTCAAACACAAAGCAACTAACATTTTGGAAGGCAGCCTAAAACAGTCTCGACCCGACCGTCAATCTTGGCATGACTATTAATGGCGGTTTCCAATGATTCTACGGCGCCCGGTTTTACTTGATGTTGTCGTAAATGATTTACTTTTTAGCACTTATCACCATTCGTTTTAGAAATGCTTAGGTTTTGTTGTTATTCAGCTGCGATTAGAAGATGGAAATTCAGTTCAAGAGATTTAATTCCTCTGTGATATGTACATCGAACTTATATAAATTTTGTTTGAAACGGTCTTTTGTGCAAATTTTAGCTCTTAGTCCGAAACTTAAATGATGACAAGGTGAAATTACACCTTGTACATATGTACAATGTTTTACAATTCGTACCACAATTATTCTGATTTTAATCAAGAAAGAAATCTTGTTTTATTCAAATATTAAATGAATATAGAATACAGAACTTTAATAATAAGAACGTAGTCCTTAGAATATTTTATATTTAAATATGCATTAATTTCTTATCGAATTTTAAAATCTATGAGTTGTTTTTAGTTTCGCGGTTTAATTCCGTTTCACACATTTTTTTTGGAAAAAAATAGAATTGGTTTTTGCGGTAATTAATATGAATTTTCTGCGTCATCTGGACTTACGTCGGCTATTTATAATATTCTAACCAATTGTAAAGGGTGTTTTTTATAGAGGTATAGAACTTTAAGTTGGCATTATTTTTCAAGATGGCGACCGATTTAACAGTTGTCAAGTGATTTATTCTCAGTTTGGTTTGGCAATTCATCATGAATAGACTCACGCCTGAACAACGCTTGCAAATAGTGCAATTTTATTTCGAAAATAATGGTTCTGTGCGGAAAACGTATCGCGCACTACGTCCATTTTATCGTCGACAAAATCGTCCATCAGAGCAGTTAATTCGATTAACCATGGAACGTTTTCGCACCACGTTTACTCTTATTGATAACTCGCATCCCCAGAGACGCTGTACGGTGCGTACAGAAGAAGCTATTGCTGCTGTAGAGCGTAGCATTGAGGAAGACCCTAATGAGTCCATCCGCCATCGAGCACAGGAATTGGATCTGTGTCCATCCACTTTATGGATGATCGGTATAGAGCCATGATTACTAACTTTTTCATTCCTGAATTGAATAACCATGATGTCCAGGAGATGTGGTTTCAACAAGACGGCGCAACATGTCACACAGCTCGTGCCACAATAGATTTATTGAAAGACACGTTTGGTGACCGCCTAATTTCAAGTTTTGGACCTGTGAATTGGCCTCCAAGATCTTGTGATTTAACACCGCTAGACTACTTTCTGTGGGGCTATGTAAAGTCATTGGTCTATGCGGTAAAGCCACAAACGCTTGACCATTTGGAAGACAACATTCGCCGTTTTATTGCCGATATACGGCCACAAATGTTAGAAAAAGTCATCGAAAATTAGACGTCCAGATTGGACTACATCCGCGCCAGCCGTGGCGGTGCCACAAGATTATCTTTCGGATAAATAAAATTCATGTCAATCGAATAATCCATCGTTGTTTTATTGCAACTTAAAGTTCTATACCTCTATAAAAAAAAACACCCTTTACAAATAGAATTGGTTTTTGCGGTAATTAATATGAATTTTCTGCGTCATTAATCTGGACTTACGTCGGCTATTTCTAATATTCTAACCAATTGTAGTAGTGAATCACATTCCATTTATAATTCGAATGACCTTTTTTTTCGTTGACCTACACAGATATGATTAGTATAATTTTTTATAGCACTTTTTAAAGCATAACATGCTCTATTATTTTGCTTTTTTATTATTTTTTTTTGAGTTATGTCGCCTTTCAATTAACACTAGAGAATCAGTTGGCTTGGATTGACAGTGAACACAATAAAACTTTTATTATTTTAATGGATCATTTATTAAGTGCCTCTTTCATGATTTTTGTACACAAACGTCTTTTTTCTTCTTCGAAACAATTAAAAATTAAATTCGTTTTAGTTTTTAGTTTTTTGTCTTTGCATTGGAAGTTTTTTAATGGCTTAAATACCATACAGATATGGGGATTTTAGAATTTTAGTTTTATTGTCTTAACCATTGTTGTCATTTAGACTTGGCTCTTTTTTTTCCATGGAATAAATTCGTTACTCAATGTATTCGTAAACTTTACAAAGACAATATAAGAAAAGAAATCCATTTGTATAGAAACCAGAAAATTTTTATCCTTTATAGATATACGGAGAGCATGATTTGTGTTAAAGCTATCTGGAATCCATCACTATGACCCTAAAATGACAGAGGTTTTCAGGCTAAACAGACCTAAAAACTGAAAATATTTCAAATCGACTGTAATGACCGGAAAAAAGAGACCACTGTCACTGTCTAACCTGAGATGTAAAGTTTGTAAGAACCAAGAGATGGCTTTGACAAACTCTGGCTTCTTAGATAAGTTGAATAACTCTTGAAAAAAATCCCATATAAGTTAGAAGAATAAGAAAGTGAATCAATTACTTAGTAAAGTCTCAAGCCAAATGGAAGAATACTTATCGTGTTCCAAAATAGTTATACAACAAGCAGTTCCAGTATAAATTAACGTACTGGTAATGCAGTGCAAATAAAGAAAACGTCAAATATTCATTACTAAACCATATTAATTTGTCAAACCTGAAAATTTGAATGGAAGCGGATTTACCCAAAAGAGAAAAATTCGTATATACATGCAGTGTATACATTAATTGACCATTACAACTGTTTTGGAAGGATTACGAACTAGCTTCTCTTAACATCAATGTTGTGTGTGTTAATTTTATACAAATGTGGTGAGGATTGCAGTTTAACTTCGAACACAATCCATTGATTTGAAAAAGATTTTTTCATTTATTAACTTTTTTTGTTAAAATATTTTATTTTTTGTTCCAAAATATCAGACGAGAGTTGTTCGAGGTTTTTTCATCTTGTAACATACCAATACTGCCCTTTAGACTATGGCTACCAGTGTTGCAAAACTGAAATTTTGAAATGGTACTGAATTATAACTGAAAGAGTACTTTTTTGCATCATGGTACTTTTGTAAAAAAAAAAATACATACATATTGGTCATTATAACCCTTCAATCAGTATTACGACCTAACTTCTCACACCACTTATTTTGTGTGTGTTAATTTTGTACATGAGTGGCGAGACCTACTGTTTAAAGTCGACTCCGAACGACGGATTTTTGATTTTGGCAATTTTATTTACTCATAGTTTTTGCCAGAAGAAAGTCGCCGGAGAAATATTTTTTCACATTTGGTTTTGATGGTCTAGTAAGCCCGCACGCTACCTACTAGACTATTTATTTATTTATATTTAATACAGAAACGGCACGTAACGCTAAAACTAACAGCAAAACTAACGACATAATCCTGTTCCTCACATGCAAGACTAAAACAGCTGATTCGGAACGTAACAAAACGTAAAAGCGACGTTTAGTCAAACGTCGATGGAACGTAATGTAACATTCGTTCGTTTTTAGCATATGAAGAGCAATGCAAATGATTACCGAAATAACATTACGGTTTGGCAAGCGTTTTCATTGCTTTTCGTGTTCTAAAAACGAATGTACGTTCGTGGACGTTTTGCTATCCGGGGCTAAAGCCTAATTCTACCTTTAACATTACGTTGAACATGTTTCTAATAATAGGTTAATAGTTGAAAAACACAAGACATAAAATATGTAATGATAAAAAAGTACTGAAAAAAGTACTAAAGTACTGAATTTTTCAACACTGATGGCTGTGTTTTTTCTGCCTATATCCTGTATTTCACTTATTTTTTGTTTTCTTTTCTTCATAAGTGCATCTGATATTTTTAATCGTGTTTTTTTTTTCAAAATCCTTTATGTTTCCTTATTAAGATCTTACATAAAATTTAATACACATTTAATCCATGGCTTTAATAAAATTTCATGTTCAAAAAACTTTTTTATTTTGTCATTCTCATAATACTAAATAACAGATAAAAGACACTGGACTTCCTTTCTCTTTTGAATTTTTAAAATTCTATTCAATATACATACATATATTAGCAAACAAGTGTAAAAACATATGAAAAAAAAAACATTTGAAAATTTAAATAAGAAAACAAAACATATGAACAGAATATCCGATATGATGGCCTTCAAAAAAAGACATACAAACATGCATACATGCATACACTTAAATACCCTATTATACTTGTGACTCGTATTGGAGAAATCAAATAAAAAATTTATACGTTTATGGCTAAAAACGACAAGACAAACGTAGGGAGGCGTAGGGTAGGCAGGCAAAAGAACCATATAAACCATATGTAATGTTCGTACATGTTTTACTAATTATTTAAATATTTTTCTTTACCATACTTTTGCTAATAATATTCCACTCAGTCAGTCTGGCAGCCAGTCAGTCATTCATTTATCCACTCGTAATTAATTTATGCATGCATTTAAGTGTAGTTTTAGATTATATTTGTAGTTTACTTAATATTTAAAAGAAAATATTGTTATTATTGTTGTTTAGAATAGATAAATAAACACAAAACATACACACACAAACACCTATTGTTTGTTATTATTGTTTATATTGATACACTCTTGCACTCGTATTTGTGTGTTTATTTGGCAAATTAACTCATGTTCATTCGTGTACGTGTATGTTTCATTTTTAGTTCCTGATATTATACTGCCATTGCAATATACGCAGATAATCAAATTAAGTTTTGATTTTTTTTTAATTCTTTTGTTGCTTTGTTTTTAATGTTTAATATAGTACGAGGCATAAATTTTAATTTTTGATTTGATTTTTTAATGTTTGTTTAATATTCAAGCCATAAATCAATATACATATATGTACAGTGCCGGTAAAAAAAATAGCACCAAATCTGCACATATTATTTCATTGGACATAAAATTCCTATTAATATTTTATTTCGATTTCATGGTAACACTAGATATAGTGCAGTTTGTGCCCTCTCTGAAATAATAATTTTTTCTCTTAAAATATGAACACTTTTTTTTATTATCAAACAATTTTAATAGTAACATATGAAATCTAACGGTAAAAAAATAGCACTTCTCATTGTTTTTGCAAGATCTTCCTTTTCCAATTTTATTTTAAGCAAACAGCTATTCTTGAACATATTGTAGAAGCGAGTGTTTAAAACGAGTTTAAAAAAAATTTAAGTGCAAAAACAATAAATATGGGTCGTGGAATGCATTGTTCTGAGGAAAAAAGAGAAATTATTAAAAAAAATGATTTCTGAGGGCAAAACTTACGCTGAAATTGGTCAGTTTCTCAAATGCTAAAACAAAATGATTAGAAATGCCATTACTTATACTAAAAAAGTCGAAACACGTGGAAGAAAACCTGCAATATCCCCGTTACTTGTCAAGAGGTTGGTACGTCAGAGCAAAAAGGATCCTTTTAAGCCAGCAACGGAGTTGAAAAAAGAGCTACAAATTGCGGCATGTGTTGAAACAGTCCGAAATCGGCTTCGGGAACATAATTTAAAAGCTTGCAGTCCAAGAAAAGTTCCGCTTCTTACAACAAGGCATGTGAAAAAACGAATGAAGTTTGCATGTGAGCATCAACACTGGCCCGTAAGTAAATGGAGAAACATTTTGTGGACTGACGAGAGCAAAATTGTTTTGTATGGTGGCTCTCGAGCGTTTGTACGATGACCACCAAACGCTGAATATAACCCCCAATTCACCTGCAAGACCGTAAAACATGGAGGTTCGAGCATTATGATTTGGGGGTGTTTTTCATATTACGGAGTAGGTCCAATATACTGAATCAAAACATTGGTGGATCAACATGTTTAGGTTGATATACTGGAGAATGTTATGCTACCTATGCTTCAGAGGAAATGCCATTGTCATGGGTCCTCCAACAGGACAACGACCCAAAACACACCAGTCGAAAAGCCAAGAAGTGGTTCGACGAACATAAAATAAATGTTATGGAGTGGCCAGCGCAGTCGCCAGACTTAAACCCAATAGAAAATCTTTGGGCTGGCGTTAAAAAATATGTTTGGGAAATGAAACCTACCAATAATGAGTCACTATGGGCTACAGTGAAGGAGGCATGGAACAATATCCCAAAAAAAAGATGTGAAGAACTAGTTGACTCCATGCCAAGACGTTGTGCTGCCGTTATTGCCAACAAAAGCCATGCCACAAAATATTAAAATGTCTATTTAAAACTGTATTATGACCATATAAATTTTTTTTTTTCAAATTTAATGTATTTTTCTATTTCTTTTTTTGTACCTGTTAGTTGAAGTGCTATTTTTTTTACCGATCAAATTTAAGGTTTCAAATTAATTTTGTTTAACCACTGGACTAAATTAAAATAAATATGTCTGAAATATTTTTAATTTTACTTACAACTGTGTTTTAGTTATCTTTTTACTTAATACATAAAATTCCAAAATTAAATGTTAGAAAAATTGACGACGTAATAATTATTCCATCCTTAGTGCTATTTTTTTTACCGCAGCTGTATATTTGCAGTGAATATAAAATGTTTAAATCTTATTATGTGTTGCATTATGAACAGTAAAGATATTCAAGTGAATACTGCTGATATACTCTACTTGATGATATCATTTTAATTGCATTCAAAAGCTTTGATTTCAAGAATTCTCCACATAACGTCATTTAGATTGGGAATCAGTATTTTCACACTTTGAAACTTAGTTTGATTTTCGTATAGTCTTCAGGATGACATCACAAGCCTGTCGAAAAATATACCTTTACGAATACATTATGAAACAAAACGTTTTCAAATATTTACATACATATATTAATTTGATTTGTTTATGATTTATTTGGAAAAAATCTAACAATAAAGCACCGTTTAACCCCTTGCGCAACCATGACAAGGCAGACTCTTCACATAACATAACATAATTGGTCTTTACAACCCTTCAAAATATTTTTGAGTTCTACTCAACAAAACTCACAACCTACACTATGTAATTAAAGGGTCCGCCAAATAACTTTTTTTTTTGAAAATGCTTTAAAAACAAAAACTACTGAATATTTTCTCCAATTTCTTTTTTTATTTGAAAGTACAATCCTTCCGGTTAATAATGGAAAATAATTTCATTCAAATGGCTGCCTCGGCTGGCCATGCAGTAGCCTACACCAGAAGATGCCGATTCTGGCAAAAAAATTATCTTTTCAGATGAAGCTCATTTTAATCTCGACGGGTATGTAAACAAGCAAACCCGCACGCATACATTGAAAAGCCGACGCACACAAAACGAGTCCAGGCATAATTGGGCCATTTTTCTTCGAAAATGAGCAAAGAGTGACCGTTACAGTCAATTGCGATCGTTATCGGCCCATGTTGAACGAATTTTTGTTCACAAAAATTGAAGAGGGGGATATTGGCAACATTTGGTTTCAACAGGACGGCGCTACGTGCCACACAGCCGAAGCTACACTCGATGTTTTGCGCCCTGTTTTTGAAGATCGCATTATCAGCCGCAGAGCTGATGTCGTTTGGCCACCTCGGAGCTGCGATTTGACACCGTTGGACTATTATTTGCGAGGTGCCGTCAAAGATAAGTGTTACGCCGACAAGCCAGAGACAATTGACGCTTTAAAGGACAATATTCGTGAAGCCATTGGTGAAATACAGCTGCACACAATCGATAATGTGCTTAAAAATTGGACCGATCGTGTAGGCTACTGCATGGCCAGACCAGGCAGCCATTAGAATGAAATTATTTTCCATTATTAACCGGAAGGATTGTACTTTCAAATAAAAAAAAGAAATTTGAGAAAATATTCAGTAGTTTTTTTAAAGCATTTAAAAAAAAATGATTTGGCGGACCCTTTATCTGAGTCTATTTACTCAACATAGTAGATTTATCAGTTCGAAGGTGATCCCAACAACAAATTATTGTAACACGATTCAGAAAATGATTTTCTCTACTGATCCCACTACAAAAAGAGCATTAACTCGATAGCTCAAATGGATTTAGTCTCGATTTTATTAGTTTGCCGTACTCATTCTTTTTACACTGGCGGTTCAACATGGAACTAGTTTTCATGTCATAAAAATAAAATCCTCTATTTCAGTTAGGTGAGACGATATATAAATCCATTGCATAGTACATGAACCACAGCTGTTAATATATTTCAAATTATTTTTTATTTTCGACTTCTTCCATTTTCAATTTTATTTTAAATTTGTTTGTTATGAAGCTAAAATGTTTAACTATGTACATACACACAGGTTTTGCTTCTTTAGTAGAAACATTTTGTATTATTATAATCAAAACTACAGAAAATAATTTAATCACAAACAGGAAGACGTGACACATTCGATTATCTGCATCATGAATATTCCATACAGGTGTACTGAATCATTTGAGAGTGTTTGAAAACAATTTTTTTACTCTTTTGTGTATCTTTTTAATAGTTATAAAAACTTTAACAATTTTTAGGTAAATTTCTAAAGAATACCTGTGAAGTCATGGTTAAGTACGTGTTTCCATTATAATCCAATGAAAAAAAAAAACCACGTAGTTAGTGATCTTTTTAATTTGCCTGAAAGATCATCGTTAAAGGCTCATATTTCAAAATATCCAAAAAGAGTTTTAGTACAATATTATATTGCGTTCGTTAAAAACATAAAATAAGTTATGAAATGATCGTGACAAGTTGATCACTCACACCAAAGTGGTTGAAGACGAATATTAGGAAGCCTAGATAAACGGTAACGAAACCAATATTGAACTACTTTCGTACGGCCATCTCTGGTTAATAGGAAAGGAATTGTGTTCCATTTGGATAACGCCAGGCCGCACACTTACACATAGCCACAGAAGTATACATACGGATAACAATTTCAGAAAATTTTTTAACTTATCCGTTTGCGTTGAAAATCTTTGTAATTGTCTGACAACTTTCCTCGATTTTAAGACGGTTTTTTTTTTGGGCCTGCATCTTTCTTCGATTTTAAGACGGTCTTTTGCTTTGGTTCAGAAATTTGTGAAATTTGTAAATCGAATGCATACCTTTGTGGGCCTGTGCAGGGCCACAATTCAGTTCAATTTCAGAAATTTTTTAACCAATGTAAAAGACCGTCTTAACATCAAGGAAACTATAAAGATTTTCAACGAAAACGGATTAGTTAAAAAATTTCGGCAATTTTTTAACCGTATGTATACTTTAGTAACTGTGTGTATGTATGTAATGATTAACTTGAAACTTTTAAACATCATCCTTATAGTCTAGACCTGGCTTCAACTGATTACCATATATTTAGTGTGAAAACCGATTGTCCCAGCTTTTTGAGACTAGGATTTTCATGGAAGAAGGATTCATAATGGATAGGTTACATTACGTTAAAGTCTTAAGCCTAGCTCTTAGCGTAGGTGCAATCAAATTCCCGTTGTAATACATTTCTGGTCAAACAGTTTCTGTCGTTAAATTCTTAGGTCCTCAAGTGTCGCACAATGAGATTAAAAATGTTTAGTGCTCTTCCTTAATCGTCATTGCAGTTCCTGTTGACGAAGAACTGTTCACCTAGAGATCCATTGTCTCGTTCATGACATTCCTAAGACTGCTTCTAGGTTGTTGTATTATAAATCTTGCCCTCCTTATATCCACAAAGAGCAAAATAATCTGTCCAATAGTGGGTTCTTTTTTCTATCTTTGCTTTACGAATAGTCAAGTCAGTGCGAAATTATATCTTTATTAAATTTTTATTTAAACAATATTTTCTTTATAAACAACACTATCTTCCGTCTGTGTGATTTATTTTTAAACAATAATTTCTGAATTAATTTTTTTCAGTGTATATTTCTAGCAGATATGCCTGGTATGGTAAAACAATATTTACTGCTTACAAAATAGTTTGCAAAATATTTTTTTAAATTTAATTTTTCTTTTAAAAATTTGCTTATTTCTTGTGTACATACATATATAGTATACATACATATGTTTATCGTATTATAATTTATCTTTTATTTTTTTATTTTTTTTTTAGTAATTTTGAAATTTGCATGACGAAGAGTCCCTGCGGTCTTTAATACACAGGTAAATGGTTGTAAATTATGGAAAATATTAAATTTTATCGCAATAATTATTATTATTTTTAATATATTATTTTGCTCAAAAGAAAACTAAAGCAAAAAAAAAATAGAAAGAAAAAATATCGTACTCTGAACAGAAACCATCGACCGTATCGTTGCATAAATTTTAAATATTTTTATTATTATTATTATTGATATAACAAACAGACAAACAATCAAAACTAAAATAATATTTATACGAAAGAACATTGATTTCATCACCTTTGTTGATTGGAAGAAGCCACATTATAATGGAATCTTTTTTTTTTTTTTTTTTGGCAAAAATTTGTTTTTAAGCTTCACGCTTTGAACAGGTTCTTCTTTCAAATTTTACACACTGCATCTATACATATATATGCATGTACTTATAAATGGCTTTTAGTTATTAAAGCACTATCTATTTAAAAACTTAAGAAGAAACAGTGTATTTAAGTTAATGAAATTCGAAGGTTATTTCTAACTTTTGATTTCGTGTTATTAGTGCTTTTAGTTAAATTGATTTTATTCAGGCTTTCCTTTTTAGAATATAGTGAAAGCAAGAATGGTGCAATAAAAATAAATCCATAACTATTCCAATAAATGTCTTTAACGTATTCATCTGCATATCGAGTAGAATAAGCTTAATTGTATCATGCTAAGTGGCCACCTAGAAAGGTAAAATTTCAGGCTTGGCTCATGATTTTGATGATATATACCCGTTGATACTGTAACAACCAATCAAACACGGTTTTATTTTATAATTTTGATTTAATAATTACATTACGCTGCCGAGACAATAATAGGAATTATCAAGTCCGAGATGTAAATGTAAACACTTTCAATTGTTTTAAAAATTGGTTTGGAAACTCCCTCCTTCCCGTATTGCAATTAATTCAAACAATTATTTTGAAGGAATTTGTAACTGCTGTCGAGAAATAGGATAAGCAGTAACAAAGCCAGAAATAGTCAGAATTCTGAAATCCATAAACATTATAGCATCCTAATTGCTTCTGATTTTTACCCTACTTTTCTATCATATATAAAAAGCTGCAGTAACTTGACCGCTATCAGACTATTTAGTCCAAAATTCTCCATTGAGTACATACAGTACTAACCTAACCAGCGGAAGCGGAATGGACTCAGATGGTATGATAGTCAAGGGAATTTCTCTGTGTTCACCTACATATAAGCCGTAGTCTAGTAGGTAGTGTGTTGGCTTATTAGACGCAAAGCCAGAGTTCGAGCCCCAGGCCAGACATCAAAGACAAAATACAAAAAGTATTTCTTCAGCGGCTTCCTCTCAGCAGATTTCTGGCAAAAACCCTGAGAGTAAAGAAAATTACCATGAAAAAGGTTTCTCAAAAATCTGTCGTTCGGAGTCGACTTTAAACTGTAGGTCCCACCACTCATGTATAAAATTAACACACACAACATAAGTGGTGTGAGAAAGAAGGACGTTGTACAATGGGTCAATTCGACCTCCGGGTACTGTAGTTGTCTTAATTGTCAATTACACGTCCTCTAACCTAAGCTTCAATGTGATATTATGTACGCAATTATACAACCCATGAACTCCGCTCTTACAAGCCAAATCAGCTCAATAATACAGTTCTGCCTTTAGGAATGTCATGTAGGGGTGGTACTAATGTACTGCAACCAAACGTACTTGTACTTCGTATTGTAGAGAGTTAAAGTCACCCCACAATCCTTTTGCTCCGGCAACATCAGGATGCTGTCCGATGTCAGTAACGATGATGGCCCGTCTAGTACTTGTTAAGCCGCCAGGTGTTTCCATTCGAACAAACTTATTACCGCGCGGAGTCCTACGTATATGTTTTGGCAATACATTCTCCGTATGACAGATTCTGCTTATTAGAATTCACCGGAAGATTCGCCGATAAAATCCTAGTATATGAAACTGTTTTTAATTCCGAAACTTCCATTTAAAAGTCTGATAACATTCTTTTTATGATATAAAATTCCATTTGCAATCTTTCCTAGAATACATACGGTTTACCCAAGTTCGATTAGTGCAGAGTTTAGATCAGTGAGCTGAAAAATACATACAGACATACATACATAATTGGTGATTACAACCCTTTAGTCAGGATTACGTCCTAGTTTCTCACACCACTTATGTTGTGTGTGTTAATTTTATACTTGAGTGGCGGGACCTACAGTTTAAAGTCTTCTCCGAACGACAGATTTTTGAGAAACTTTTCATGGCAATTTTTATTTACTCTCAGAGTTTTTGCCAGAAATCTGCTGAGAGGAAGTCGCCGAAGAAATACTTTTTGTATTTTGTTTTGATGTCTGGCCCGGGGCACGAACCCTGGCTTTACTTCTAATAAGCTAACACACTACCTACTATACTACGGCGACTTCGACGAAAATACATGGGAATATTATCGATTATTTACTAGATTTAGTCTATACATTCATAAATATTCCGAAAATGCTTTTCTTTGCAATGCTTTCCATTTTTTCCTGCAAAAAAGTATTATTTTAGAAGAGACTAAAATTCCTTTGAAAAATTGCAGTAAATTCTTCCTCAAGAAGATAACCTTCTGTTAGTCTTAATTTTTTTTAAAGAAATATTAAATTTATTAGAAAAAAAAATTATTCAAAACAGACTTTTACAGTAAAAAAAAACTTTGATCCCAAAGGTCCTTAAGTTCATGGCCGAAATTTATTAAAAAAAAAAGAGAAAAATGCATCATAATTCAGCAATAAAACTGTGAATCCACGTAACATTTAACCTCGTTTTTTTTAACGCTTGGTAAAATGGCAAAAATGTCCGTTGATACACAACACAAGTAATTTGCATACTCTTGACTAGTGAGCTGTAATTGTTTAAATGTTAATTAATTTTTTTACTTTTACTTTCCTTTCCAGTCCTTTTTTTCATGACTTCATTTTCATAATGAACATTTTCATCCTTTTTTTTTATAATTGCAATTAAAAAAATGTGTACTTTTTAACAAAAACGTAACAATAACAAAAAATATGTTTCAAGGAAACTATTATAAAAAATTAATTATAATACGAGTGAGTTTACGAACGAGTATATTTAGTAGTCATCAGTGAATGTAAAATGTTGCAGCATCTCTTCTTGTGTTGCATTGACATTTCCATTGCATTTGAAGTGACAGAACATGTAGTTTGTTTTCCTTTTTTATATTTTTTTTGTTCTTTTCTTTTTTTATTTGATTATCTTTCGTTTTTGTTTTTTTTTTGTTGCATAAAAATTTTATAATAAATGTGGTGTGAGTAATGCTGTGCGGTATAAAATTGGGAGTGGGTTGGAATTTTAGTTATAGACAACGGTGTTGCCAGAAATTAAAATCTTTTCTAAGAAGAATAAAGAAAACTTTAAAATTATTTAAGTCAATAAAAGAAAATTAAATTAATTGCTATTTAATTCGATCCCATAAACTCAAAAATAATTTGCTTTAAGGATATATTAATTTGATGACTTACAGCCAGTGGTGTTGTGCTAATTTTTTTTACCGGAACGCGTATATATAATTATATAGACAGGGCCGATCCAGGGTAGGCGGCCGCTCTGTGCGGTCTTATGTCCCAAATTTAAGGACGGGGGTGATTTTCCATGATAATCCTGGCGGCCGAAAGGGTTAAAAAAATGCTTTTAAATACTCAAATTCTTAAGTTGTAATTAGTTCGGGTTCGGGTCCACGTATTTGTTCCGGTTCAGCAGAAAAAAAACGTTCCGGACTCCGGTTCACGGTTTTTGTTCCGGTTCGGGTTCCGTTCAAGCCCTTGTTTATAAAAATACATATAAAAATTCGTCAAAAATTAGAAAAAAAAATCAGCAATTCTTTCTAATTATCTAAACGTCAGCCAATTCTCGTTATCAGAAATCATTTTTAGTTCCGGAACGCGTTCCTGTCCAAAAAGGAAGTACCGGAACGACATTCTGGAGCGTTCCGGCTCGACAACACCACTGCTTACAGTATACTTAAAATTAAATATTCATAGTATTAGATTTGTGCTAATAAAAAGGATTGTTTATTTGTCAATCTTGTCGCTTTCAAAGTCATTTTTTACCCCTCTTTTCGTTTCCTTAAGGATCTTATGACTGTAAAAGAGTCGATCTCGATCTATTGCAGCAGGTATTTGGGTAATGCATTTTCCATCTATAGTTGTCTAGAAATAGCTCCTCCGGCAAACATGTATTGCGTTAAGAAGTGAAAAGCTCAGTGGATTAAATCCTACTCTTTTTTGACAATTTATTTAAAAAAAGAAAAAAAATTAAAAATCTATACTATAGTAAAGGGCACGCATGATGTTATATTAGTACAGGCACAGTGATGGATAAAATTGTTATATGATGGGACAATAATTGTGTTCCATCTTCATCGAATAGTTGGTTGCTAGATCCTATTATCAAGTCTGTTAGTGAAGTACTTAAATATGTTTTCTGTTTGAATAGTTTCTTTCATATAAAACAGTTCATATCCTCAGTTAAATTTTCATTAATGAACTACATTATTCGAAATGTTGTGTTCTACACGTTTCTAGATCACTTTTTAAGCGAAAATCAATTTAATAAATAGAAAATAAATTTGTCGTAAGTTTCTTTGCTCTCATTTTTAAAACATGGATGACTTAGTCCATATCTAATCGGTGTTAGAGCATATGCTGCATAGTATTAATCATAAATTCCGAATTCGCATACATTTTTGACAATGAAATTTACTTTACTGTACGGTAAATATTGCCCAACACTGTGCACTCTCATGAAGTTGGAAAAGGTGGTTGTTAGAAAAAAAAAACAAAAAAAAAAGAAATAGAAATAGAAGAATAAACAACTAGGAATTTGGGGGGTGGGAGAATAACACACATTTTGTTTTATTTTAATTTTTGTAAATAAAATAAAAATCTTTTTTTTCTTTCTAAACTAAACTACTAAAGGAATTAAGAGGATTATAAAAAAAAAGTGCTATAATATACAGTATTATTGTTTAAAATATATGTACATATCCATGTGCATACATATGTATGTATGTAAATATGTGTATAAGCATGTACATAGTTATCAAAAAAAAGAGGATGTTAAAAAAGTACCTTCTGTGTGAGAAAACATCAACTAAATGCAGAGAATAGATGCGAGGGCGTTTGTAGAATTTTATACTAAAAATAGTTGTTGTTGTAGTTGTTGCTTTTGTAGTGAAACAAGTATAAAATGTAAAGATAGAAGCAGAAACATCAGTATAGGATGTAGGTTATTATTGTTGTTGGTTTTTTGGTTTTTTTTTTTTTTTTATTCCAAATAGTTTCACATGTAACATGAGTTTTTATTAAAAAAAATCTTTTTTTCATTTAATTTTTTTTCTATTTTTTATGACGGATTTTACAGTGAACAGACATTTTAAATCAGGTTAAGAAGGTTTTTTCATTCACAAAATTTCTTTTTTGCTATTTTGAATTTTACTTTTATCTCACTTCTTTCATTATGTATTTTGTACGTTTTTAATTTTATTTTTTTTTTCGTTTTTAACCGGCTTTGCTCATGTGTTTCCTAATAAATACTCGTACGTCCTAAATACTACTGCTACAGTTGGCAATATTTCTGCTTCGTCTGCTAAGGCTGCTACTGCAACTGCTGTCGTTGCTGTAAACGACGTTGACGTTAATGTCTTTCATCTCATCTCCTCTTTGTTTTGTTTGCATTTAATGTTTGAGCCTTTTTAATGGTATACACAATTGTTGTTGTTGTTATTGTTGTCGCTGCTGCTGCTGTTGTTGTTTTTATATTTTGCATTATGAAAAGCATAAATATTGACACGTTTGTTGTGTTGTTGCTGTTCTGTAACGCAAATTAACAGCTTTTCTCTTTTTCTAACATCGCTCTCTCACAACGGTGTTATTGTTTATTTTGTTTCTTCCGCTATTTTCTTTCCTGCAATTCTGTTTTGTTTTTATTCGGTTTTATTTATTATTCTTCTCTCTTACATTTTTTCGGTTGGGGCTGTCATCTCAAAAACCACTTTTTTAAATGCCAAATTATACCAACTTTTACAAATTCTATGTGAAAACCAAGTACATAGCACAAATATGTGTGCATGTGTGACGAACCTACCAATAACAACACTAAAATACTTTAAAAACAACAATGGCAACAACTAATTGAGTCAATGTTTGTTTATTGGTTGAGTAGTATGCCTGTACGTGCATATTTATAGGCATGCATGCCTTTAATAAAATAATCCACACATGTGTGTAACAATGTGCGTGTGTGTGCCTTTACTATACACGACCCAGCGACCTACCGACCGATAAGACGTTAGCCCGATACAACTACAGACTAAAGGTCGATCGATACTTATGCACAAATACGAGCACAACAGCGGTGTCTGTCACTCATATTACAACAGTAGGGAGAAGAGTAAAATGTGTAGGCAAAAGGCGTCTTTACTGGAAACAAAACATCGGAAAAGGAAAAAGTGAAGTAACAGCTCACAACCATCGTAAACTTAAAGGAATGTATTCTTTGATTGCATTATTACTAATTTCGTTATGAAAAAATTGGTTTCTAAAGTTTAAGGATATTATTAAGTGTGTATACACAAACACAAAAAGACCCATAACTGAACTAGTGGGTGTTTTTATGAACGTCCAACGTTCGCTGCAATAAAAATAAGCACCGAAACGGATCAAAATCTATACATTTCCACAGATTTTAAGCTCTGTAGATATCTGAGCCAATAGCTAGCAAAAGAATTGAAGCCAGATCAGCTTAGGATTAAAAGAAAACTATGACTGAAAGGAATTTACCTTATTATATTCAAGAAGTTGGAATTTTAGCTTTTTTTAAGATTTTAAGCCGCCCAAAAAACTCATTTGCCGACTAGACTATATGTTTTTGGTTATGGGATACTCTATTCTATTTAAAATTGTTAAATTACCGTAGTAATTTTTTTAGTAGCAATGCTGTAAGATGTGCAATCAATTTTATATAGTTTTTCATATTCTGTGAGATAGGAGAGGCAGTACAAGCTTAAATAGAATAACTAGCAAGAGCAAATGTATTAGCAAACGTGTTAGCTGAACCTAATTTAAATTTTCGAATTTCTGAAGAATACGTAGCGGCCTGGCGTTGTCAACAAACGTGTTTGAGTTGAGTTCATGGCACACTGATGCCTATCCCTTCAAAACTGATAATGTTAACAACGAACATCATGAGAATGTCAGGCTAAAAAGTAGGATTAATGAGCGTGTTTATGGAGAATGTTGTTTCTAAACTTAAGACATGTCACACTAGACTAATCACTTGCTTAATAAATAAAAGAAAGCAAAGAGATAATAAAGATACATACATATGTCCAAGTGAAAAAATATATAGACTAAGTGTTTAGAGTGCAAATCAGAGAGAACTATTGAGACTAGAACAGGTAAACAAAACTAAGGTAATTTTAGGGAAAATATATTCAGTATTTCATTGATGTTGTTGGCATTACAAAGTATTGCCAAATTTAATATGTTTTTAAATTTGAACTTTAATTGTTTTTTTTTTGCTTTGTTTAACGAATTTAATCCTTTAAATAACTGGTGCAAAGTGTCAAAACAGTGTTTAATGTTATTGCTTATGCCATAAATTTCATTCGGTCCACTATTTCATTGAGAAGAGTTTTGCATAGGCTTCTTTGCATGTGTGTGTAGATTTTTGTTTTTTGTTTATTATAGAATTCTTGTATAAATATTTATTGTTTTTTAAATTTCATTTAACAATTTTTTTATATAAATAATGACAACAACACTTTTTGTTTGTACGTGTATTACACAAAAACAACTAACTTCGACGTCGAAATCTTTTTGAAAATATCTGCATGTGTATGTATGTACCCGTATATACGTAAGTATACACAACAAACACCGAAATTTTAATATTAAGAAAGTAGAAAGAAAAAAAAAAACAAAAAGAAAAACTCTATTCATAAAATGCTGCAAAAATTTCTACAATATTTTGATATACAGATACAGAGAGATACCAAAAGATTGACTTCATACTCTTGGCCAATGAAAATATTGTATTAAAAATTGACTTCGTTGCGTATTCACTAAAGGCATCTTCTTATTATTTTTTTTCACTTTTCTTTTTCAAATACATTTTACATTATATTTTAGAAAATATTCTTTTTTTCAATATTTTAATTTGTATTATTGGTTTTCATATTTAATTTAATTTAAAACGTTATTGACTTGGGATGTTTTAGAAAAGATTTCTTTGATTATTTTCTTTAACGTAATTTTGTATGTGTACATTTTTTTTTTGTAACACTGTGTAGGTATAAATTAAAACAAGATTTAATAACAATTTTATTGTTTTTCAAATACATTCGCATTTTTTTTTTGGCAATAATTCACACAATAATCCTTTTTTTTATATAATTTAGATTTTCTTATTTAGTTGATTGAATATATAGGTTTTTATTTTTTGTAAAATTTCTTTTTTTCATTTTCTTAATTATTCGTACCACTTTTACTCAACTGCTACCTGGCACAACTGTGCCATTGAATACGCCAAACACAACTGAATTGCGATTTTCATTGAGTGCCATTATGAAGAGTATTTAACAGAGTTGGCAACTAACAATTGTTTTCGATATTATAATTCCGTGAGTAAAACTTTCAATTTTTATCTCCTATTACTACATTACTCACTGTAAAAACATATTATTTAAATGTTTATTATATTAAAATTATTGTTTTTATCGTAATTTCTTTTTTATTATTTTTAAATCATTATATTTAATTATTATTTTTTTTTGATTAATTTCGAATATATGATAACAAATATTTCTATAAATATGTATGTTTATATATACTGTTCCATCTCTGGCATTCTGTTGAAGAAGAGAAGTATTCCAATACAAAAAAAAAATGTTTTTGTTTTTATTAGAGATTACTCGAAAACCACCACGTTGTTGGTATATTTAAGAGAAAAGTTTTATAAGAGAGCTAAAGAGAAAGAGTAAAAATTTAATACACTGAAAGAAAACGAAAGTAAGATTCTTATCTCACTAAACACCAGGCAATTCTTCTTTATCGAAAAAACCCAGGCTTAGTCAAGCAATAACAAAATGATCAACGCGACATGCATTATCCGAAAATTAATGGATTCTTTTTGCTACACCTTTTGTATACTGCAGTCGAGGCCTAATGACATCTCTTAAGCACACTGTACGAATCGTTCTTTCTCCATTGAAATCAATGACATTGCAGATAGATACTTGGCTTTAACAATGTTTTTAGTATAACGATTGGAATGTATACGTTGGTATTTTTATATCTAATGCTTATTAAGTCGACCAGCTATGCATAGTCGTTGTAACCTTTGTAGTTCTCTAGCTGCCTTCGCGATGTTTTCACTTGTCGTTCAATAAGCCTTTGACTTTCAGTGATTACTACTTTAGTACAGACTAAGTTGGTTCTGTTTGTTTCTGAAATTTCAATAAGTAACGCATGGCCATTACACAAACAGGTACAGTCGGTTGTGCAGACCCATTTAATATCCTTCATCATGTGTACACGATCCTTAAAGTATGTCTTTAATCTTGAGAAATACACACAGTTACTAAAGTATACATACGGTTAAAAAATTTCAGAAATTTTTTAACGTTGAAAATCTTTATAGTTTCCTTGATATTAAGACGGTCTAAAAAAAATTAACGGTTAAAAAATTTCTGATTTTGAACTGAATTGTGGCCCTGCACAGGCATCCGCTTTAAAAATTTCACAAATTTCTGAACCAATGCAAAAGACCGTCTTAAAATCGAAGAAAGATGTCAGACAATTATAAAGATTTTCAACGAAAACGGATTAGTTAAAAAATTTCTGAAATTTGTTATCCGTATGTATACTTTTGTGGCTGAGTGTACTTCCAATATTCCAGACTGCCTGTTGGCTAAGTGATGCCCTATGTTTTTCGCAGAATATACCTGTACCCTAATAAGCATACTTTTGCCTTTATTGATATCCAAAGAGGAGTCACCTGTTTTCGAAATGACATTGCATTCAGTGATCGTCGTATTTATTTCCACTGTTTTTGTTGGAAGTGATCAAATGAATGATCAAATATTAGGAAATAAAATATCATTGAAAATGTAACTTGAACTGGCAAGACCATGCGTTAATAGCCATTATTAGCTTCAATTGGAAAAATATACCAGAAGTTGAAAGACTCTCTACGTGTGATATTAATTGTGGGGATATTTTCAAAATCGAATAAACCCAACTCCACGTTTTAATCAAAGCGATACAGTGATCCTTCGATTTACGTCGCCTCGATTAACGTTGTTTCGATTTACGTTTTTTGTTCCCTCTAACTTCAATTTGCGTCCTCATTCGATTTACGTCGCTTTTTTTTGAAACCAACTGCGACTTAAATCGAGGGATTACTGTAACTTTTTTAAGCTCCTTGTTAAAAACATACTACTTTGTAGTATGAGCAATATGAAATTCGATTTACGTCGCCTTTCTTTGGAACCAACTGCGACGTAAATCGAGGGATTACTGTACTGAATTACTACTGATCATCTTGTAATCACGTTCTCACTCTTACATGTTTCTTATTTGTACCGCTAAGAAACTAAGAACTTCAGGAGAATTAAACGGAACTGTAATCCCCTGCTGGGAAAACTAAAACAGTTCACATATCGCCAAAGTTATTTATTTAAATAAAAACACAATATTTTTTATTTGTTTTCGTTTTTTGTTTATTTTTAAACTGAAATACAATTTTTTTTCTCATTTTTCGTTTTCTTTTTGTTTTTTTTTTTATTAGTGTATACATATAAATATTTTATAGTATTATTAGTTAGTAAAGATGCAATAGTTTTTTTTTTATATACTTTTTTAATTTTTTATATTTATTTATACTCATATTTACTTTAATTTTGTTGTTTTTCTTTTTAGCAGTTATTATTATTTATTACTTTATTAATTAGTTTTTGTTGCATTTTTTTTTTAGAAAAGAAAATATTCCCAAAACTATAGAGTAGTTTATCAAATGGGTTTTCATGGATGCATTATGTTTTAGTTTTTTTTTTTTTTTTTTTTTTTTGGTGGTCAATAACTATTTTTATTTACGTTTTTCCTTGACCCGCTTGTAAAAAAATATAAATTTAAAATAAAATATAATAAAATAAAAACAAACTCTAAATTATATTAGAAATTTACAATTGAATTGAAGCAAATTTCGTAAAGATTCCATCTCATTTTACGCAAATCTCTTCGGTGAATTTGTTGTTGCTTCAATGGAAATAGTTGGCCAATTAACAAGACTTGGAAGCATAAAATCTGAGGAACAAAATATTTTTATAATAAGAAGCCCCCCCTGCTATGTTTTATCACAAGAAATCATTGAACACCTAAGAACTCAACATATTTTATTGGATGAAGTATTCTGCTTTATTTTACATATTTTTCATACTTAACAGCATTTGGATCATTGTAGTAGGTTAGGTTAGGTCAATTAATACAAGTACAGTACCCGGAGGTCGAATTGACCCATTGTACAACGTCCTAGTTTCTCACACCACTTTTGTTGTGTGTGTTAATTTTATACATGAGTGGTGGGACCTACAGTTTAAAGTCGACTCCGAACGACGGATTTTTATTTATTGAGAAACTTTTTTTCATGGCAATTTTTATTTACTCTCAGAGTTTTTGCCAGAAATCTACTGAGAGGAACTCGCCGAAAAAATACTTTTTGTATCTTGTCTTTGATGCCTGGCCTGGGGCTCGAACCCAGGCTTTTGCGTCTAATAAGCCAACACACTACCTACTAGACCACGGCGACTTCAATCATTGAAGTAGCAACAGTATCAACTAGGAACGATTCCAAAAAAGTTGTTTTTTGTCGAGACTAAGGGTAAAATTATATGAGGTCACATTCATGCAGGGTGTAAAGTCTTTAACAGCACATTCTGTGCAACATTGGTTATAAAGGTGGCTACAATACCAGTTAATGTAAGTTTTTATGAGAAAAAGTTTTAAAATACATAAAAAAACAATTCAAATTTGAAAAAATTTCAAAATGTTTCATTTAAGAGGTGGCCCCTTTCATAATAAAATATTAAAAACGAAAAACAAAAACAAAAAATGTGAATGAAGAAAAGTGAACCGCGCAGTTGTGCCGCGTACATGTAAAAAAAATATTCTTAAGCTTTAGACAAAAAATTTCAATTCTTTTTCAATTCTGCATATAAATGCATGAGATGGTGGTTGCCTTTCGAAATTTCCATTTTTAATTAAATTGTAATTGAGATTTAATCAATTATTTTATAGTGTTGCTATATATTTCTTTTTAATTACTATAAAAGTGTTTGAACTATACAGTAATGTTATATGGGTGGAGAGAAACAAATGTTTGATGGATTTAACTTTTCACAGTTCAAATTCAATTAAAATGACCAGATGCAGATGATTAGGGGAAAAAACAGAATGTTTCGCTTAACATTTAAGGCGTGTGTGGATCGTTTGATGGTGTGTCTATTTTCTAAGTTCTTAGCTCTGATATTTACATAATGATTGTTTCCTTTGCTTTATTTTTGATAAAAAGATATCAAAAAAGAAAATTATTTTTAAATTGCAAAATACAAACACAAAAAATGTGAAAATTCTTTATATCTGAGAATTGTTACGTATGATGATTTTTCTCATCCCTCCTACTGCCTAAATAGGAATTTTATCTGCTGCTTACTCGTGCTGGTGTATGAGATTAGGGGCGTTCAGGTTCTGAAAGCAAATGGGCTAGTTGACTTACTTAATTGGTCATTATAAACCTTTAGCCAGGATGGCGAACTAGTTTCTCACACAACCCATGTGGTATGTGTTAATTTTATCTACACTCAGCCACAAAAGTATACATACGGATAACAAATTTCAGAAATTTTTTTAACCAATCCGTTTTCGTTGAAAATATTTATAATTGTCTGACATCTTTCTTCGATTTTAAGACGGTCTTTTGCATTGGTTCAGAAATTTGTGAAATTTGTAAATCGGATGCATACCTTTGTGAGCCTGTGCAGGGCCACAATTCAGTTCAATTTCAGAAATTTTTTAACCAATGCAAAAGACCGTCTTAACATCAAGGAAACTACAAAGATTTCAACGAAAACGGATTAGTTAAAAAATTTCTGAAATTTTTTAACCGTATGTATACTTTAGTAACTGTGTGTATGTGTAGCAGCCTAAATTCGATTATTCACTCTTAGAGTTTTTACCAGAAGACTGCAGAGAAGAAGCGTCCAAAGAAATATTTTTTCATATTTCGTTTTGTTCGAAATGTCTCGGCTGGGCTACACTACGATAACTTATGGTTGACTACATACATAATTGGTCATTACAACCCTTCGGTCAGAATTACGGCCTAGCTTCTCACACCATTCATGTTGTGTGCATTAATTTTATACGTGAGTGGCGGGACCTACAGTTTAACGTCGACTCCGAACGACAGATTTTTTGCGAAACTATTTCATGGCAGGTTTATTTACTCTCAGAATTTTTTCGCAGAAATCTGCTGAGGGAAAATCGTCGCAGAAATTTTTTTTCATATTTCATTTTGATGCCTGACCTGGGATACGAACCCGGGCTTTACGTCTAATAAGCCAACACACTACCTATTAGACTACGGCGACTTCTATTATTCTACTTATGGTTGACTATCATGTGTAAAATCTCGATAGTGATAACCGCCTAGACTGCTGCAAGCCAGTAAAGGAACTGATTCTGCAATTCTTCCACTCTTGGCTAAAGCTAGTCTGTAGCCGGCGATCCAATTGTTGATAGTAAAATTCCAAATTAAGAGTTTTATCCGCTCATAGTAGATGATTCTAAAGGCTGGGTGCATCGTTGAGGTCAAATCGACGCCTCCGTTCTATAACATTCTAAGTCGAAAAAGTGTGTTTTGAGTTATGAGCTCTAAAAGTTTTCACGCGACATACGACTATATGTGTATTCTAAGGAGTTTTTTTCCCTATAACTTCGGAACGGATCGATTTTGACAGTATTTAAGTTAGAGAACGTAGAATTTAAAAATGCAAAAACATTAAAAACGTTCTAAGTACACATAAAACGTTATAGAATGGAGGCGTCGATATGTTGTATGTGTTAATTTTATACATGAGTGGTGGGACCCACAGTTTAACGTCGACTCCTCCGAACGACAGATTTTTGAAAAACTATTTCATGGCAGGTTTATTTGCTCTCAGAATTTTTGCCAGAAATCTGCTAAGAGGAAATCGCCGAAGAAATTTTTTTTCATATTTCATTTCGATGCCTGACCTGGGATACAAACCCGGGCTTTACATATAATAAGCCAACATACTACCTATTATACTACGGCGACTTCTGTTATTCTACTTATGGTTGACTATCATGTGTAAAATCTCGAAAGTGATAACCGCTTAGACTGTTACAAGCCAGTAAAGGAACTGATTCTGCAATTCTTCCACTCTTGGCTAAAGCTAGTCTGTAGCAGGTGATCCAATTGTTAATAGTAAAATTCCAAATTAAGAGTTTTATCCGCTCATAGTAGGTGATTCTAAAGCCTGGTGCATCGTTGAGGTCAAATCGGCGCCACCGTTCTATAACATTCTAAGTTGAAAAAGTGTGTTTTGAGTTATGAGCTCTCAAAGTTTTCACGCGACATACGACTATATGTGTATTCTAAGGAGTTTTTTCCCTATAACTTCGGAACGGATCGGCGCATCTTAACCAAATTTTGACAGTATTTAAGTTAGAGAACATAGAATTTAAAAATACAAGAACATTAAAAACGTTCTAAGTACACTTAGAACGTTATAGAATGGAGGCGTCGAAATATTAAGACAGTTTTCATATGTTCAATCATCTGGCTGTAGAGTTACCGAAAAATTTACACATTTTCACCTGAATGGTGTAAATTTTTGACATTCACTTTAAGAATATTTTAGGACACTATTTACTTTCGATTTTATTGCAGTTGTTTTCGCATATAATTTTGCTAGATATCTCCGAAATACTAATTGGTTCTACAATTGAAATGAAGAGAGAGGTATTACTACTTAGCAATTTACTTCAAAGACTTAATTTAATTCGCTAAACATCTAACTAGAAAAGAACAGTTAATTTGATTCCCTAAATATTAGAAAGTGTTACGCTCTCCTAATAAATAATTTGATATGAAGAGTAACTTCATAAATAAGATGAAAAAGTTTTCGAATTAAAATCAAACCTTAATAAAATTTGTATAAACAATAATTAAGAAGGTTTGGTTAGGAAGTTAGGCTAGGGTAGGTTTAAAACTAGGACAGGTTTGATAAAAAGCTAAAGGTGTGTGTTTATTTCTAGCAATTGAATTGATAATTTAAATTGAATTATTTTTAAAATTTAATATAAAAAAAAATTACTTTAAAAAGTGCAAATATTTGCATTTGGATGATATTCAGAAACCTTTTTTGAAACTCGAGTATGTAAAAGACGTAAGAGAGAGAGCGAGCGAGAGAGCGAGTGAGAAAAAAAGCGATAGTAAGAAAAGTTTGATAGCGAATGACATTTTGATAATTTTTTCTTTAGTTTTTAATACTATTTTATAATTTAATTATGCTCTATACGTTACATTGTTTTGTTTTGTTCTTTTTTTGGTTTGTTTTGGTTTTCTGTTCTGTTAATTTCTTCTGAAATTTATTGCTATGTTAGCTTCTGTTTTACAATACAATTTGGTTTGTTTTTTCTTATCGTTTTTTTTTTATCTTATTACTATTGCTAGCTGGCTAGGAGGTGCATTTAAATAGATTTTCATCACTATATAGTTTATGTAATTATACCTAGTATTTCTTACTTTTTCTTAGTGATGTTGGTTGTATGTATAATGCTATACTAACCATATGTTATATGTGTGTTGTGGCTGTAGCTGTGTTTGTGTGTGTGTGTGTTTGATATAATACAATATAGTTGTACAATACAATATAATTTAATTTAATTTAATTAAATGTTTAAATGTTATTATTGTTGTTGTTGGTTTTGTTATTATTATTAGTGTTGCATTAATAATATATGTAATTATGTATGTATATATTAGAGAGAGAGAGAGAGAGAGAGTAAATTCCTGATATCTCAGTGTTGAGTTTTTACTT
This sequence comes from Sarcophaga carnaria, assembly GCA_958299815.1. NCBI lineage: Eukaryota > Metazoa > Arthropoda > Insecta > Diptera > Sarcophagidae > Sarcophaga > Sarcophaga carnaria. The sequence continues at coordinate 141,619,984 of OY283149.1, forward strand.
TGAGTCACTTTTAAGCTGTTCCAATATTTCCAATCGTACCAATAGTTTTCTAAGGTTCTATTTTATTATCTAGACTAAATGGACTTCGAATGTTTTTCTATTTTTTTCTATTCGAAAAAAAAAAAACAAAGGAGAAATAATGAGCAAATAAGGAGGGGAAGTTTGAAAAAAAAACAATTAAAAACAAAACAAATAAATTAATAAAACAAACTAAATGTTAAACAAATGCACTTTAATGTTAATAATACACTATAGATAATTCTATTAAAAGCAGTCTCTTTTTCAATGAAAGAAATTAGGAAAATTCAAATTTATTTTTTTCATAATACAGGTCAGTTTATTATTTAAATACCATCTGAAATTACTGGTTATAAAGTGAAATGCTTATCTTACAAATATGTTTATGAACTGTTTCAGCATTGGGACGATTATAAAATTTTTTGATTTAAGTATACATCGTATTGAAGCCTTGTACTCAGTGCATTCAAATTTCACTGCTTATAGCAACAGGCGATAGATCACTAATGTTAAATAACATTTAATATTGTGGGTATTTATATCGGCTCTGTTCACACGACCCTAGGTTAGGTTAGGTTAGGTTAGAGGACGTGTACTTGTCAATTAAGACAGGTATAGTACCCGGAGGTCGAATTAACCCATTGTACAACGTCCTAGTTTCTCACACCACTTATGTTGTGTGTGTTAATTTTATACATGAGTGGTGGGCCGTCAGTTTAAAGTCGACTCCGAACGACAGATTTTTGAGAAACTTTTTCATGGCAATTTCATTTACTCAGAGTTTTTGCCAGAAATCTGCTGAGAGGAAGTCGCCGAAGAAATACTTTTTGTATTTTGTCTTGATGTCTGGCCTGGGGCTCGAACCCTGGCTTTACGTCTAATAAGCCTACACGCTACCTATTAGACTACGGCGACTTCAAAAAAAAAAACACGACCCTATCATATTCGGTCTTTCGTTCCAGTCATTAAAATTTTTGGCCTTTGTTCATAGGAATATGTATGGGGAATGTTGCTGCCATTTGATTTAGAAATACAAGGAAGAAAGCCGTTAGCAAGGTATACGACCTAACTAGTTCATTTGGGACCTATAAGGTCCTAATTTTAGCCATGTTGGCTAATATTTCTCAATCATCGTGATAGTTTTAAGAAGGCGTGAATTTTCTCCAAATCATCTTTGGCGGCTAGAAGCATTCTAATAATAAGTTCTGTGTGTCTAAGAATCCTTCATTTCAATTTTTCAAGAGACAATCACGGATATTCTGTGGTCTCTACTTGTTCCACGTAATTCCAGCTTTTGTACTAACATTAGTTGTCAGATATACTCAGTTTCTGGACATATGTATGTGTTCTGTTTTAAGATATGTAAGTAAGTAAATAAATTTATAAGATTAAAGAATGCTCATTGCGAATAGAGATAAGTGATTACAGCTCACAAGTGAGCCCTCTATCAACGACCCTTTAACTACAACCTTACACTCAACATATTGTAGGAGGTACTGATTGCACCTTTAGCAGAATAATGCCAATACTACTAATACTACTTTTCTATCGTCGATCAGGTTTTGTTTAACCCTACATATTTCATAGACCTGATGTTACCCTCCTAATGAATGAACAAAGAATCTTACTTTCATAAGAAAAATAAAAAAACTTTAGCACGGAAACACTGTTTGCTTAAGTGCTATAAAAATCAAGGTACTTGTTTGTTGTCGCACTTCTGCCTCCTCTTTGAACCTGGCGATCTAGCATATACAGTCACACAGATAATTATACGTACCCCCCCTAAAAATAATTTTTTTTAAAATGATAATATATGGACAAGTCAATTGATTTTCGCGCCAAATTTTTTGTTTTCCGTCACAGCCGAACAAATTCTATTTGTTCTCATCACTAAATATTACATTCGCCCAAAAATCAGTTGACTTGTCCATATATTATTGGGCAAATTCCAAACGTGGCTTTTTTCTCAGTACTCGGCTGCGGAAACCATTCTTTCTCAAAACACTTCGTACTGTTTCGGAATGTACAATAACATTGTGATCACTTTCCGAGGTATTTCATATTTCTACGGCTGTAGTCCTAGGATTTTTATCCACAATACCTTTTATATACCGCGCTATACTTGGCGAAATTTTATACGAAATATACGTCGTACGTATAATTTTCTGTGGTGCCATATTGATTTTATGCAAACTGCAGTCACAAATTCATAGATTTGGGGAATCTTTTTTCGTTATTTAAGTAAACGTATCGTTACAGATGCTAATGTAAAGAAATTTTAGATTAGAAGTTCATTACTTAAAAAAAAATGATTTTTAGGGGGGTACGTATAATTATCTGTGTGACTGTATGTATACTTAAATACAAAATTATTCCAGTTTAATTATTAGATTCATATGAGAGAATACGAAAGTCCCCATGCTTCTGAAGTTCGAAGTTCCCTGTAAAGACACTTGGAAAAGTATCGTAGGACGATATACATAGTTCAGGAGGGAATTGACTAGAAGTCTTAAGGTTCGAAAGCTAAGGTCTAAGGTTTAGAAAAACCATAAGAATTAGATTCAAAATAACACAGATGATGTGGAAATTTTCGTTTCTTTGACGAATTATCGCTTTTCAAATAATTGTAGGAGGCTATCTTAGTAGAAACATTTAACATCTTTCTGCATGTTGCTTAAGAACAGCAAAAAGTATGTTGTTTCAGGATAAGTATTTTAAATTTGTGCTAAAAAAAATCACGCAAATACTGAGTTAAGAAAATATAATTAGTTTTAGAAAACGTAGTCTAAAGAAAGCTTGAATTACTGAAAATTATTAAATATTTCTATCACTTAAAGGGTGTTTTTTATAGAGGTATAGAACTTTAAGTTGCAATAAAACAACGATGGATTATTCGATTGACATGAATTTTATTTATCCGAAAGATAATCTTGTGGCATTACATTTTAAATATGACCGCCGCCGCCAATTTTCGATGACTTTTTCCAACATTTGTGGCCGTATATCGGCAATAATACGGCGAATGTTGTCTTCCAAATGTACAAGCGTTTGTGGCTTTACCGCATAGACCAATGACTTTACATAGCCCCACAGAAAGTAGTATAGCGGCGTTAAATCACAAGATCTTGGAGGCTTTCACCAAACGTGTCTTTCAATAAATCTATTGTGGCACGAGCTGTGTGACATGTTGCGCCGTTTTGTTGAAACCACATCTCCTGGACATCATGGTTATTCAATTCAGGAATGAAAAAGTTAGTAATCATGGCTCTATACCGATCACCATTGACTGTAACGTTCTGGCCACCATCGTTTTTGAAAAAGTACGGACCAATGATTCCACCAGCCCATAAAGCGCACCAAACAGTCAGTTTTTCTGGATGTAACGGTGTTTCCACATACAATTCAGGATTACCTTCACTCCAAATGCGGCAGTTTTGTTTGTTGACGTAGCCATTCAACCAGAAGTGCGCTTCATCGCTAAACAAAATTCGCTTATGAAAATCGGGAACAACGGTAATCTCGTTTTGGGCCCATTCGACGAATCTACGCCTTACTTGATGATCGTTTGGCTTCAAATCTTGCACGAGTTGGATTTTGTAAGCACGCAAACCAAGATCCTTCCGCAAAATCTTCCATAAAGTGGATGGACACAGATCCAATTCCTGTGCTCGATGGCGGATGGACTCATTAGGGTCTTCCTCAATGCTACGCTCTACAGCAGCAATAGCTGCTTCTGTACGCACCGTACAGCGTCTCTGGGGATGCGAGTTATCAATAAGAGTAAACGTGGTGCGAAAACGTTCCATGGTTAATCGAATTAACTGCTCTGATGGACGATTTTGTCGACGATAAAATGGACGTAGTGCGCGATACGTTTTCCGCACAGAACCATTATTTTCGAAATAAAATTGCACTATTTGCAAGCGTTGTTCAGGCGTGAGTCTATTCATGATGAATTGCCAAACCAAACTGAGAATAAATCACTTGACAGCTGTTAAATCGGTCGCCATCTTGAAAAGTAATGCCAACTTAAAGTTCTATACCTCTATAAAAAACACCCTTTAGGAGGCTATCTTAGTAGAAACATTTAAGTTCTTTGTGCATGTTGCTTAAGGACAGCAGAAAGTATGTTTAATGAGAAGTATTTTAAATTTCTAAATTTCTGCTAAAAGAAATGCACACAAAAAGTGAATTAAGAAAACATAGTTAGTCTTAGTCATGGTATGCTAAAAGTAAGCTTGAATTACTAAAAATTATTAAATATTTCCACCACTTAGAAGACAAAAGATTTCAAGTTTCTAACTGAAACTAAACTAAAAAAGAAGAATTTCTTTGAATAGTAGACTGCATTTAATAGAATATCGCTTAGTGTATCGAATATGTATACGTATGTATGTATGTAGTATGTAGTATAATGTAGTAAGAAAGCTTTTTTTAAAAGCAAGCATGTATATATATATATATTTATATGTATATATATATATCTGACTAGATTTAGTTATATAATAATACTATACATCATATTTTTGTTAGTTTTTTTTGTTTTTTTTTTAATAATATATACTAGTACGTATGTATATGTAGTATAGTATATAAATATATAGTATATATATGTATGTATGTATGTATATACGATATATATATAATTTTTATAATGGGCGGTAATGGGCGGCTAGGATTGTTGTTGTGTATGTAAATATATATATATATATGTATGTATATATATATATTTGATATATACATATATATTTAATATAATAATTATACAATATTTTATATTTTTATACTTTATGGTGGGTATATATATATATATATGTATAGTTGTAATAGTAATAGGAATACATGTATTTATGTATGTATGTATGTATGTGTTTTACGTGTTCACATGATTAAGTGATGATTTGCTGGGGAGGGAGGGGGGTAGTAAGATTAGACAAAAATATATTTTGGGAAATTGTTTTCTTTTTTGTTTTTTTGTTTGATTTGGTTTGGTTAGGTTTCGGTTTCGATTCGGTTCGGTTTGGGATTACAAAAGCTCTGTTAATCGGTTGCACACTTACAAGTCAAAATAAAACTCAACAAGCAAAACCTAAAATTGGTTAACTTTTAGTTCGTTGCCTTGCAACTGCACCAAACGGAATGCTTCACGTATTGTCGGCGTCATTAGCAATTTTAAATTGCCCTCTGCTTCGGCGGGCAGTGATCTTAACAATTCCATTGAGGCCACTACCAGTTGGGCGAGAGCAGCTCTCTTGTAATTGGAGTCTTTCAGTATGCTGGTGGCTCTCTGTTGTTCAATTTCCGGTGATACTGTCTCTGATTCGGGTTTTTGTGGACGATTTGTATCGAAGGGATTGTTACGACTTTTCGGCTGGAATTCACTTATCAACGTTGTCATCGTAACACTCTCCTCCTCCGGCGATTGATTGGATCTTTGTGGCGAATAGTTATTATTCTCTGCTAGACCCGAAGTGCTCACATTATCCACATTGCTATTGAGTGTTATGCACATAGATTTTATATTCTTGACCGTTGAGTTGCCATCAGCATTGCTACGCACACGTCCATTTTCTAACTCATGTAGCGTAGAATTGCTTAAGTATAGTTCGCATACTAGATTCCAAGCGTCCTGTAGGCAAAACAAGTAACGCACAAAGTTTTCCTTCTTCTTAACTTTGGTGGTGTTGAGACGTGAACAGGATTCCAAGATAAAGTTTAAATCATCCGTACCCAGATTGTAAATAACGATATCGTTTAGATAGGAATCGACTAAAGCTATATAGTATATCATCCAGGAAGATGTCATTTGTTTATACAAATTGGCAGCGTATTCTATGTTGGCCACCTTTTGCATGAGGAATTTGAGACCAGGTCGTGAATCGAACTCTAGAGCACTTGTTAGGAACTGCAAACAACAACGCAAAAGTATTTCTTTGGAACGGAAATCCAAGTCATAGTCGTAGCACTGTTGCGTAGCGGTGGTGTAGTTATCGAAGATACAAGTGGACACGGCCTGGGGCACACACTTTAAGCGTGACAGTAGCAGTTTGGCCACTAATTGCAATAGCATTTGATTGGCTAGCAAACCCACTACCAATGTCTTAAAGGGTATTCTAATGACAAAATTATCGAGATTGGAATTGAAGCCATTATTTTGTGGATACAAAAGGAATGAATAACTGCGATCATCTGTTAAATGTTTATCCAAATGATTATTCAGTTTTACTCCGGGCTCTCTTTGATTATCCGAAAGAAAAACTTGTTGAGCTAAGGAATATATGCGCGTTAATTCTTCAACGCTGCTATCACGTCGAGCGGCCACTTTGACGTTGGCACAGTCACCGTAAAAACTGTTGGATTTTTCATGGAAAGCAAATGATAGTTGACGCAAAGGTGCTATGGTTACAGTACAGGCTCGATGTATAGCCGAGCAGGCTATCATCCATTGGTATTCATTAAATAAAGTACCCGTAGATAGTATCAGATGTTTAAGGCAGGAAACGCCCACTCGAGCCACAGTTTCTCTTACTTGGGCTGCACATTCGATGAGTACCAAAAGTAACTGCTTTAATGCCAAAGTAGCCGAGTTGGAAATTTTTGTATTGGATTCCTTAACATCTTGGGAACTTTCTTCACTGGAACTGCTATCATATTGGCCCGCAACACCGCCCACACCAGCTTGCCGCTCTTCCTCAACTGGTTCGGTAACAAATTTCAGTTTCGAATATGCATTATTCGTAGGCTGTACAATTTGTGTGACTCTTGTTCTGGTATTCGATGCCTGTTTTCTAGCTTCTGGCACGGACATCTTTATGAAATCCACCACAAGATCAGTGGTCATGCAGCAGCAGTGTTTGAAATTCTTCTCCACCGTTTGCCAAGATGTGCCCGTCTTGTTGATGTATCTCAACCAGTCCTGGATCATGGGTATTAGCAAGTGATTGATGCAATAGAAACCGAATTCTATACCCGGTATAGTTGAGAGATTCTTAAAATGCTCAAAGATTGTCTGTAGTATAGGAGCCTGATGCAAATAAGGGCATACAATTAGCGAGTTGGTTAAGCCGTCCAATAGAAGAAACCATACTTTTAAAACACCTGAGGCCTTATCCATTTCATCGATTTTCATTATGGCTTCTTTGTCAATATGCAAGGAGCGATAGGATATCATATGTTGTTCATTTTTCGTTTGCAAATAATCGTTGCCAAAATAAGTGAAATTTTCCATAGAGTTGGGTATATTGGCGTCAATAATATGGGTGTACGATATGCCCTTAATCTTATAAATTGAATGGAATTTCGGACATTTGGGCATGTAATACATGAAACCTAATATGGAAGAGCAGCGTTCCAGGAAACCCAAAGTTTCATGTAAAAATTCTGTGGGTCTAAAATTCGTTTCCTCTTCGTTGTTATTAATACCGCCTGGAGTTGAGTTAGTACTCCCACCACCGCCTCCACTGCCACTACCACCGCTACCACCACCTCCACCACCACCACCACCACTCCCAGTCCCACTTCCTCCTCCTCCGGCGCCCGGCACTTCCAAGAAAGATAGCAGACATAAAATACAATCGAGGCCGGCATTAACAAAAACCAAAGTGTTATCGGTGTATAGAAAATCTCTAAATATATCGATAATATTGCTGGCATTCAGCATACGACTACGGGCATTACGTAATGTGCCGAACAAAGGTCGCCAACCAGAACGTATTTCTGTGCGATGAGCTTCGACAATCTCATACAAACAAGCCACAATCTGATCTTGTACATCCGAGTCACACGAGTCCATACTCAAATTTTCAAAAGGCTTTAGCAAAGACTCATTAAAGTGGAAGAAAGGCAACTCCGATTGTTCCACCAGCAATGCTGTTACTATATCGTGTATATACTCAATGGCCCTTTTCGATATGATACGATCCCTATGGCAAGCCGTATCCATTAGATGCGGCCCTGTTATGGCCCATACTTTCAAAATATGCAATAAAGGTCTTGCACTGCGAAATACCTTCAAGGTGACATCACCCACACGATGCAATAGCAAAGACATGGGCAAAGTATCATGTTTGCGCCAACCCTTACTGGGCCACCAAACACGGCTGCCCTTACGAGTTGTATTATTTTTATACAGCTGCTCTCTGGAGGCTCGGCACAGATTCTTTAAAAACTGACACAATGAGGGCAGACTCAAACGTTCAGCTGCATCGCTAAAGAGATTTTCTGCCTGCTGTGAGAGGCCGCACAAAACTTTGGTGGTATCACTGGGACTTAGGAGCACAGTTTCATTGGTACCCGTATACACTTTTAAAATCGATGTAATGTTTGTATTGGGACTGCGTAGTGGTGCTTGCAGAAAACTATACACGTCAACACTAAAAGAGAAACACGAACGAGTTGAAAAATGTGTTCAAAGCTCCTTAGAGAAATATTAATACTCACCAAGTTTCATCATCGTCTATGGATAATGAAGTCAGATTGAGTTTTTCATTCTGTCCACTACTCGACTGCAACTTTTCGCCCGTTTCAACATCACGGTTGCCATTCGGCGATGATGTTGGCAACGTAGGGTTACGTATGCTAAAAATTTCATGTTCCAATTGGCTGACATGACGACAAACGGCAAATATCGATTGCCAACAATCGGGACTGTAGGAACCTAAATTCAAACCACCACTGAGAACCACATCCATGGAGAGAGCTTGACTGGCCGAAATGCGGGGCCCCGTTGTTTGGCAAACATTCGAAGCCAATAAGTTCAATATCTTGCCAGCCAAGTGTTGTAAATTTAAATTATTGCTTAGAGTAGCAGCCTAAGGAGAGGGTAAGGGCAGATAAAAGAATAAAAATAAATCTATTAAGGCCTTGTAATGCATTACTTACCGTATGAAGACCATCTAGACACATGGCATACAGGGCTTCACCATTTGATTTGGCTGTTTTACTTTTAACCCTTAAGGTACGTTTCGATAAAGCCACAAATTTACTGGAACTCGAAGAGGGTAAATCACCCAAACCGGAACTTAATACCAAAACCATAGAATCCCAACAACAGGTTAACAAACGTCTGCTAAGTTTCTTAGCCGCTTCACGTCTGGCCAAATTGTGTTCATCATCTGTAAACTTAACATTGGCGGTTTGTAAACGTTGCCATTCTGACATCATTTGGGTGGATCCAAGACCACCAGCATCGCATAGCATATCTATTAAGGCACAACGATTATTACCACCTTCTTGGTCATTGCTGTCTAACGATTCCAAGATATTTAAAACCAATACACTCTGGTATAATTCACATAGCCAGGCATTGGTAAGATACACCAATACACCGGCATTCTGGACGGATGTAACAAACTGTTGCTCAGACATGGGTATCATTATTTCCTTGGGCATGTCCACATAATAACCGGCCTTCTTAAGCTGCCAACTCAGCAACAGAGCTGAGTAAATTGCCAAATATATGCCATCGGCATTGATTACCGTATAATTGCATTCGAAATTTGTTGTGCTGATGTTATTATCCTGGCACACAGACGAGGCAAACTCTTGCATGGCTTCATCAACTTCTATGCAGGAATGTAATCGCAAAAGTCGCGGCACAAGATCAGTGTGTAATGCCTTTGCAAAATCACGAGCATGTTGACGATCTGCATCTACATCGGACCGTACGGGAAATACTGGTATCTCGAGATTAGTGTAGGGCCAGCGATTAAATTCAGCACGCGAAGCTTCATCACTGGACGTTGAGTGTTCTTCATCTTCGGGTCCCTCTGTATCCCCCGAACCATTCGATGCAGCATCATTTTCTACATTTTGATCTCCATCACTTTCCGAACCCGAGGAAGCCTCATAAACGCTTTGTCTGAACTCGACAACAGCATCACGATATGAAGCCGGCAAGCGGGCCATTGATTGATAGGTTAAGGGACCTGTATAGTCGGCATCCTTTAACTGACCGTAACGGCTATTCACTACATTAACAATTTGATCACTTATCATCGTTTCGGTTAGCTCACCGGTACAGAGAACCTGTAGACTTTGCAAGAGCGCTACCATACACTCTACACTGGCCTGTAGACTGGCCTCGACAGCAGTGCTGTTGCTGGCACCATAAGCACACTCCTCCATGGCATCAATCATTCTAAAAAGGAAAGAAATTTAATAATAAATGTGTATGTGTGCATAAGTACATGCACTTACAATCTAAAGAGAGCCATTTCATCACTGCAACCTTGAGCTGTAGTTTTATCGGCATAGAGAATCACAGCTAAATCGATTAAACGTTCTGGACTGCGGAAAATTTCTCGAACACATTTCAAAGGCTCCGTACGATTTTGTGGTGTTGGTAGCAAAAGCATACGATGAAATAACGCTTCTAGCATTGGTCGCAGAGAACCATGAAAGCCAGCTATTCTTAATAGTTGAATACCCGTCAGATATACACAACGTGCTTGGGCACCATCCAAACCGGGACCGGTGAAAAAGCCACGTGCTTCGTTTTCTATAATATGTAAAGCATCTCTGAAAATAAAACGTTAATCTGTGACTAGGACTTTATAAGATATATATTAGTCTGGCTTACTTGTAAGTAAATTTCTTATCCAAATTGACTCTACCCGGCGAACCCAATGCTGCTGCTAAAGTAGGGCAAAACTTTTGCCACAGGAATGAAGTAAAATGTGGATTTGCGTATACATTTCTAGGCAATGCTGATGTTAAAGTCAATATACATTCCGTTAGATATAGGGTGCAAGTGTTTTCCACTTTCTTATTGGGTGAATTGGTGACATTCGGTTCCACCAAACGACTACATAGCCATTGCATTACGGGTATCACTTCATTGTATACGGCGGTGGCTTGTGTCTGTGTCATTAGCCCGGCTGGGGCGGTCTTCTTTACATCTTCTGCTTCTTCTATAAGAAATGTACAGAATGTTCTCAAACATTGTGAAGCAGCTGCCAGAGATGCCGCCTTAGTTGCACGCGAACCAAATTCCCAACATTCACCGCAACGTGATAAAATCTCGATAAGCAGACGTCCGTTTAATGTGCAAGCAGGTGAACATGCCATTGCCAGAAACAGTCGTAGAACATTGACAACCGTATCCTCATTACTTGTCGTTGGCAATATGCCAGATGTAGCGCGCAATAGTTGTGCTGGCAGCCAAACTGAATCATCTTCGGGCTCAAGTCCAATATAAAAACGTTCATCCTTTATTATTCTCTATGAAATTAAATGAAATGAATTTGAGAGAAAAACATACAATTTTGTTTCAAAAGCGTGTACGGAAAAGTAACTGTTTTTTTGATTAGAAATTAATGTGTCAACTTGATGGTCGGCCGTAATGCATATAACGGTATTTATTTGTTTTGTTTTTATGCTACTCTGTTAAATTGAAGTGTTTTAAGTTGTTTATTTACTCGTTTTCGTTTCTTGCTTTGAATATTGATTTCAATACTCGATAAACGAGAGCATTCCAAAAAATGGATGAGGAATTTTTCTAAAGAGTTTTATTTGCGTGCAAATACCATCTGCCGAAGGTTATGTGTAGTCTTATAAATATTTCAGTGTATTTGTTGTACACACATACAAATAAACGTTTTATTATAATGCTTTATAACGTATATTGCAATCTACAGGATCTACCAAACTCGTGTTTTATTTTCAATTTAAGAAACTATTCTTTTGTACAATAAATTTCATCCCAAAGTCGCACAAAAATAAATAATGTCCACAACCAAATTGGGCATTTGCCTTACAATTGTTTAGTGGTGAGTGGAGTTAATAGGATCGGCTCAAGACATAAGAGTATATTTCCTGCAAAGTATTTGGGCCTATGTTTTTTTCCGGGATGTACAGTTTGAAATCGACTTCGAACACCTGATTTTTGAGAAATTTTTCATTTCTTGATGTCTGACCTGAACCACGGTCTTGCGTCTAATAAGCCAACACACTACCTACTAGACTGAGGCGACTTCTATCACATTATCTTCCTTTCTTTTATTGCTCTTAACATTTAAGTACATTTCGCTCATGTATTTTGCGTGTACATTGCTATTGCTTTCCAGTTGGGCGTTCTTGCTTCTCTCGCATCCTAACTTTCGAGCTATCACCAGGTTTTCTATTATCAACGAGAAGATTGCTCATGACTTACAGCAATTCAGCATAATTCTTTGAGGACATTTTAGACTCAAAGCAAATAAGTTCTTGACACCCTTTCTTTTATTTGTACCCCTAGTATAGTTGCTTTAATAAATAAAACATTATGTGGTATCGCATGAAATGATGCGAAATGCCACAGCCTAACAGACAATGAATTTGTTTCAAATGAAATCCTAGAAAGAATAATTTACACAAAGTTTAAGGCCAATTGACATCTTGGATTGTCCGATATTTTATATTTTTAAACACAAATTGTGGATAACGTCGACCATTATTTACAAACTGCTGCTCTCTACATTATCAATACCTTTTCGAATTTGCATTTTAAAAAGAAACTCAAGTATAAAAGATCCTGTTATTACTATTGTACTATTGAGTACCTTTTCTAAAACAAAAACAAAAAAAGATGGAAATAAATGGAACAAAAATGTCGAATTGTTTTCATGTATAGGGTGTTTTTTATAGAGGTATAGAACTTTAAGTTGGCATTACTTTTCAAGATGGCGACCAATTTAACAGCTGTCTAGTGATTTATTCTCAGTTTGGTTTGGCAATTCATCATGAATAGACTCACGCCTGAACAACGCTTGCAAATAGTGCAATTTTATTTCGAAAATAATGGTTCTGTGCGGAAAACGTATCGCGCACTACGTCCATTTTATCGTCGACAAAATCGTCCATCAGAGCAGTTAATTCGATTAACCATGGAACGTTTTCGCACCACGTTTACTCTTATTGATAACTCGCATCCCCAGAGACGCTGAACGGTGCGTACAGAAGAATCTATTGCTGCTGTAGAGCGTAGCATTGAGGAAGACCCGAATGAGTCCATCCGCCATCGAGCACAGGAATTGGATCTGTGTCCATCCACTTTATGGAAGATTTTGCGGAAGGATCTTGGTTTGCGTGCTTACAAAATCCAACTCGTGCAAGATTTGAAGCCAAACGATCATCAAGTAAGGCGTAGATTCGTCGAATGGGCCCAAAACGAGATTACCGTGGTTCCCGATTTTCATAAGCGAATTTTGTTTAGCGATGAAGCGCACTTCTGGTTGAATGGCTACGTCAACAAACAAAACTGCCGCATTTGGAGTGAAGGTAATCCTCAAGTGTATGTGGAAACACCGTTACATCCAGAAAAACTGACTGTTTGGTGCGCTTTATGGGCTGGTGGAATCATTGGTGCGTACTTTTTCAAAAACGATGGTGGCCAGAACGTTACGGTCAATGGTGATCGGTACATAGCCATGATTACTAACTTTTTCATTCCTGAATTGAATAACCATGATGTCCAGGAGATGTGGTTTCAAAAAGACGGCGCAACATGTCACACAGCTCGTGCCACAATAGATTTATTGAAAGACACGTTTGGTGACCGCCTAATTTCACGTTTTGGACCTGTGAATTGGCCTCCAAGATCTTGTGATTTAACACCGCTAGACTACTTTCTGTGTGTCTATGTAAAGTCATTGGTCTATGCGGTAAAACGCTTGACCATTTGGAAGACAACATTCGCCGTATTATTGCCGATATACGGCCACAAATGTTGGAAAAAGTCATCGAAAATTAGACGTCCAGATTGAATTACATCCGCGCCAGCCGTGGCGGTCATATGCCAGTAATCATATTTAAAATGTAATGCCACAAGATTATCTTTCGGATAAATAAAATTCATGTCAATCGAATAATCCATCGTTGTTTTATTGCAACTTAAAGTTATATAACTCTATAAAAAAACACCCTTTATAATAAACGTTTTGTTATAATGCTTTATAACGTATATTGCAATCTACAGGGTCTAGCAACCTGGTATATCATTTTCAATTTAAGAAACTATTCTTTGTACAATAAATTTCATCCCAAATTGGCACAAAAATAAATAAAGTCCACAACCAAATTGGGCATTTGCCTTACAATTGTTTAGTGGTGATTGGAGTTAATAGGATCGGCTCAAGACATAAGCGTAGATTTGGGCCTATGTTTTTTTCCGGGATGTACAGTTTGAAATCGACTTCGAACACCTGATTTTTGAGAAATTTTTCATTTCTTGATGTCTGACCTGAACCACGGTCTTGCGTCTAATAAGCCAACACACTACCTACTAGACTGAGGCGACTTCTATCACATTATCTTCCTTTCTTTTATTGCTCTTAACATTTAAGTACATTTCGCTCATGTATTTTGCGTGTACATTGCTATTGCTTTCCAGTTGGGCGTTCTTGCTTCTCTCGCATCCTAACTTTCGAGCTATCACCAGGTTTTCTATTATCAACGAGAAGATTGCTCATGATTTACAGCAATTCAGCATCATTCTTTGACGACATTTTAGACTCAAAGTAAACAACTTCTTGACACCCTTTCTTTTATTTGTACCCCTAGTTTAGTTGCTTTAAAAAATAAGGACATCATGTGGTATCGCATGAAATGATGCGAAATGCCACAGCCTAACAGACAATGAATTTGTTTCAAATGAAATCCTAGAAAGAATAATTTACACAAAGTTTAAAACCAATTGACATCTTGGATTGTCCGATATTTTATATTTTAAAGACAAATTTTGGATAACGTCGACCATTATTTACAAACTGTGCTGCTCTCTTCATTATCAATGCCTTTTCGAATTTGCATTTTAAAAAGAAACTCAAGAATAAAAGATCCTGTATTACTATTGTATTGTATTGAGTACCTTTTCTAAAACCAAAAAAAAAAATAGAAATAAATGGAACAAAAATATCGAATTGTTATCAATGCATTCTCGATTTATTATCACAATTTCACACGATTTTTATTCTACTCGGAATATACAGAACAGGAGCAACAACATTTATTTTGTGTTGATAATTTTTCATTTTTAAAAATCTTATTTAAACAAGTGTCAACACATATCTAGTAGCAAAAAGAAAGCATAGAGACAGACTACACGAGTACAAAAGGATATTCTAAAAAGCTAACAAGAACAACAATAACAATAATAATGAATTTCCTTTTTTAGTTTATAAAACGGTGCTGCCTCTTAAAAGAACCACAATAAAAAACAACAATTCGCCGTTGTAAGTATTTTGTAAACGACACAACAATTGACATTTGATTTCAAAAAAATTTACAAACAAACAAACATAAGAGCAACAAAAACAAAAACAAAAATAAAAAAACAACAGCAAAATTTTTAATCCTTTGTTGTCGCATATGGGCATTAAATAAAAATCAGGAAATTCTACACTCGTGCTCATTTGAGGATTTCTTTTTTTCGTTTTTTTCGTATTTTTGTTTGTTTTTAAACAATATTTTGCCTAAAAATGAGGCACCACATACCAAATAGAAAATAAAACGTGGCTTATGGACAAGCGAAGAGGAGGAGCATACAGTTGAGTGGGAAATAATAGTCTTGTTTTTTATGGGTTTATCTGTACGAATTATTTGAAAACATTTGTGAAATTAAATTTTCTGAATTGGAAATGTTTTCAAAGCTCATTCTCTAATGGTGATTGATGGTCCTTCTGCTAGAGATAATCCTTGAATTTCATTCATTTTTTTCAGTGACTTACCAGTCACATTGCATTGATTTAGTAAAGAATTTCGGGAGTAGATAATGTGAATCATAAAGGCATGACAGTCACTTATCAAATGCTAGTCTAGTAGGTAGTGTGTGGACTTATTAGACGTAAAGCCAGGGTTCGAGCCCCAGGCCAGACATCAAAACAAAATACAAAAAGTATTTCTTCGGTGACTTCCTCTCAGCAGATTTCTGGCAAACACTCTGGGAGCAAATAAAATTGCCATGAAAAGTTTCTCATAAATCTGTCGTTCGGAGTCGACTTTAAACTGTAGGTCCCGCCACTCATGTATAAAATTAACACACACAACATAAGGGGTGTGAGAAACGGTCGTAATCCTGACTGAAGGGTTGTAATGACCAATTATGTATGTATGTATGTATGTATGTATGTATGTATGTAAGTCCATAGGATCCAGAAAAATATGACGTTGAAGTCTGGAACATGCTTATTAAGTGTTACCACTGTCCACGGTATTACGTGGTGGTATCGTCTCAAAGTTGTTTGTACCGGCGTATAATATCGCCACCCTTAAGCAATTTTCGTACTCGTACAAAAATCCTAATCGAGTTGCACTGCTATATTTTCCAATCCACCTGTACTTTGTATGTGTATGCGATTGTATGTATGTATGTGTGCGTGTCTGTGGGAATGTTAGTGCAATTGATGTTTAAACGGTGGTTGTGTGCCATTGTTCTTTTTCATTTACACAAAACGACACTCAGTATCCCTTTATGCATTAGCCATCGTCGTTGTCGTTGTTGTCATCGTCGTTATTGTTGCATTGGAATGCTCACAACCAAACAACTACTATGCATAACCACAACCACTACTACTTGTACTTATGGTTTATTGCAAATGGTCGACATGGATAAAACTTTGTCTTTCTCTGTATATGCGTGTGAGTCTGTGTATGCGTTATAGTGTATGTATGTATATATGTGTGTATGTATTTAAGTTTTCACTTCACTTACATGCAATCCGTTTAAACCCATTGTTACAAATTTCGGTCGTTTGGTGTCTAATGCCATTTGCAGTGCCGTAAAGCAAACCGAACGCAATTCATGTGATGGATCTCGATGTATACCATGTTGGCGATATAATTTATCTAAAACAGTAGAAGAAGAAGAACCATTAAAACCAGAAAAATATAAAATAAAGTACGAGTAGCAAAAAAAAGGAGAGTAAATCTTCGAAATTAAATCGAAATGTAAATGAAAGGTTATACGGTGTGCTCAAACAAACCAATTTCATCACTTAGTTTTGTAAAAAAAAAGAAAGGAAATTTATGGTTGCTTTTCATGATTTTCTTATTTAAAGAAGTGGCTGAACAAAATCCTGGACGGTCCGATTAAAGTTAGCAATTTTAGAAGTGTATTTGGTTTCTTGTTCTGTGTCATCAACCACAAAATGCAAGACGACGTCCTAAAAATGCAAACCATCATCCAAAAAATGTAAGTCATCAACCTAAAAAATGCAAGTCATCGACCAAACAATGCAATTTATCGACCAAAAAGTCCAAGTCATCGACCAAAAAATGGAAGTATTCATCCAAAAATGCAGGTAATCGACCAAAAAATGCAATTCATTGACCAAAAAATTTCAAGCCATCGATCATAAAATGCAAGTCATGGACCAAACAATGCAATTTATCGACCAAAAAAGTGCAAGTCATTGATCAAAAAATGCAAGTCATCAGCCAAAAAAATACAAGTCAACGACAAAAAATGCAAGCCATCGATCAATATATACAAGTTATTGGACAAAATTGTAAGTCATCGACACAAAAAATGGAAGCCATCCACAAAAGAGCAAATTATCGGCAAAAAGATTGCAATGCGACAATTTTTCCCGATTTGTATAGAAAACTTTTGTTGCTTACTTGAAGACAACAATTAGCTTCGTCTCCTATATCTCCGGTTCCAAGTAACGCATGACCGTAAAGAAGCCAGTTTTGGAATCCTTAATACCATGGCTATCTAGCCCACTAGGTCCATTCCCGCCTCAAGTCCATTTTTTGTCCCATGTTTTAGCCCCATTTATAAAGAGCACTTTTTTCCTATTTTGAAGAGTAACAATCGTCGCCTAGGCCTCTGGTCCCAAGTAACGCCCGACCGTAAGGAAACCTGTTTTGGAATTTTTGATACATTGGCTATCCAGCCCACTAGGTCCATTTCCCCCATAAGAACATTTTTTCTCCGGTTTAGCTTCGTTGGGGGTTCATTATTCAGATGAAGTAGAAGGTTAATCGTTTGCTGGCGATTGTTTTCTCCATAGAGTCATGTCGTTAACACCATAAGTCTGAATAGGGCTCGACGATTTTCATTATTTTCACAGCATTTTCGTTGATTCATCTGCCAAAACCTGATACTTCTTTGACATCAGAACGCGAAACTTATTAAATTCTCGTTGAAGCTAAATAAAAATGGTTTTAAAATTTCCAAAAATCTTTCTAATTGCATACGTCTCGTTTAATTCGAAGTCACCCTTTAAAAGAAAAATACGCCAAATCTGCTTGCTAATGGAAGAGAAACGCTTTCACAATAGCAAAATGAAGCATTTTATATGGCAACAACCAAATCGTACACCCTAGTCACACTGAATGGAAGAATGAATGAAAGAATGTGAAGCAGAAGGGGAAGACGGGGGAGGTAAATGAGCAGGCTAATGGTGAATTGCTGACAAGTATTAGGTTAAGTACTTTGCCAATGTAAGTAATACGGAAGGATAGATGGATGGATGACAGAACGCGAAAGCGAAATTAAAGAAATAAAAGCAAGGATATCAAGGCAGGGAAGAAGAAAAAGCACAAAACACGACGCATGTTTAAGGTTATTAAAACAAAAAGAGAAAGAAAAAAATGTAATATTTACCGTATGCTATTTGTGCAGTTTGTCGAAGGGCATTATGTTTTGTCCCTGTAGACTCTTTGATTATCAATAGAAATAAATCTTCCATATTTCCTTTAAGTGTGTCTTTTGTTTGTTTGTTTTCTCGGTCTCTTGTTGATCTTTTTGTTTTAAATTAAAGGATTTGATTTTTTATTTAAATTTTTATATTTTCTCTTTATTAAGTAATGAATTTTAAAATTTCTGCAGCAGTTGCTGTTGTTGGTTGTTTGTTGTCCTGTCAACAAATAAATCAATATTTAAGATGTTGATAATGACGCTGGTTGCTGGTTTCTGATGACGATGTCGATATGTCAATCACTGCGACAACGGCAACGACAACGTTTATAAAGAATTTCAAAATTTAAGGACCTTAGGATGCTTTGTCTTCCATTGTAATGAAACTTGTGAGTTGCTAGATTTCTTCTTTTTTCCACAAATACAAATTTTCCTGTGTGGCTTTGTAAGGCTTGCGTTGTATTCCAAAGTTCCTTTCCTACTGGTGTACCTTTAACAGTAGCGTATGTATTTATGTGTGTGTATATACTCGTCCATGCAATACAATACAATACATATGTTAACACTAGCAATGATGACTCAACTTCTTTGAGAGCCAGAAAAAAAACGGTCTATTCTTTTAAGGAAAGTATAAAGTATCCTTTTTCTGCAATATACTACGACAGTTGATTATCAAGGTTTTCTCGTTTTTTTCTAGTTAAGCGTTAAAGTTTTTTCTTCTTTTTTTGTTTATAGAATTTTAAATTGTCTCCTGTCCTTAGATTTTTTTCTTTTCTTTTTTTCTTTGTTGGTTTGTATGTACAAATTTCTAAAGTAATGTGTTTTTTTTATTCTAAATTTTCACACAAAAAAATTGTTTCACTTTTTTCCACACTTTTTCTTGCACTTTGTCTATATGGACTCTCGTTTACGACTGTTGGTTCTTTAACTAAACTAATCCACTCCATGGTATGCAGCTACTACCAGATGGCGACGCATGGTACCAAATGTAAACGTTACCAGTTAGTGGTACTTTATCTAGGTAGTATCATTCAACAATAATTACGCTGTATTACGCTGCGAATAGCTTGTCTCTGAAACATTCGCGTGCTCTGATTTTGAAAGATGGTTTGATGAGGAAAATTTTGAGTAGTACACTGATAGGCATTCAATTGAATCGAGCTTGTTTTAGTTTGTCACCACATGCTATCTATATTCACCACCATTCAATTGATACAGCACGTATTTGCATGTATTTAAGCTCGACTTTGCTTTGCTCAGATACATGTCCTTCCATTCCATATTTTCTACAATTTTTCAATGTATTCGTTTACTTTCCAACTTCTTAGCGTATCCAAATTCTAGACATCAGATAACTTGTTAGTAAACAGATATTTCTTCGTATGACTTAAATATTTTCTCTACCACGTCCATCACCTCAAAGTCAAAGTCCCTTCATGCTATAATCATTTCGTTTTTATGTTTTTTTTGTTTCCGTACAGCTTTTCAAAGACCTTTCAATTTTATTAGAATATTTATCAGCTATGCTTCGATTCGCTGTCTTTAAGATAAAATTCCCAGATGCTTAAGATTTGTATCAGCCTTCAGTTTCCAAAGTTTATTAGCATACGTCCTAGGTAGGGATGAAAATTGGCATCCGGTTTTGGTTTCTTCTACTTGTTAACATCTTTTTTCTTCAAGGTTGTTCATTCACCTAATCGTATATTATTTTCACTACAGAAGTCATTGTTTTTAGGGCCTACTTGTCCCGGATAGTGATCAATTATCACCCCTAACCCAGTTTAGGTTTATGTCGGAGTAGTAGTTCTGATGTCACAAAGCTCACTTGAGCACGCATAGCGTGATGCCACGGGTGAACGCAGTCCCTGTATTGACCAAAATCAGGGAAGAGGAAGAAGTTTGTCAGCACAAGGGCTGCACCCCTAACCCAGTTCTATTATGTGTTCCATGAATACTACTTAACTTGCCCAATTTTATAGCCGCCCATCATCCATAAAAATAATCATATTTTCAAAAAGTTCACCATAGCAAATTCACAAGTCTTCGGTTCGTGCAACATTACATCAAAACATTGCTAAATCTATCTAAAAAGTACTTCTTTTTTAAATAGAAAAAGTATAATATTGAGAACTATTTTGTTACCATCTCTAATGAGGATACCACAAATGTGTTTTGATGCGCATGTCCTTTTCAATAAGAGCCACAAGAGAATGTAACAGCGTAAGAGTGTTAAAGAACTTTATCTCAATTATATAAAAAATCAATAATTTATGACAATTCCGTTTTTTAGTTAATATTATTATTATTTGTTTTTGTTATTATTGATACTGTTGTTGTAGTTGTTTGCCATTTCTTATCAACAAACGCTACCGTTTATATCGTAGATGTGGTAAATATGCACAGGTGTATCTGTGTTTGTGTATGCATTTATTTTGCTTTGTTTTGTTTTGATTTTGTTTTTCTTTATATTCGACTCGGAGAAAGTCTGCCTGCTGTTGTTCTCACCCACCATTATTATGTATTACATTCGTATTGTCTTTGAAGCCTGTTGTTATATCTTTTAATGATGAGATGATAATAACATTGTTGTTGTAGTTCTTGCTGTTGATGTTATTGCTGTTTTCGTTCACGATGACGATTTCGTACATATACACTCGTTGTAAGAGCCTGTGTGTATGCAATCGTACTCACATATTAACAGGTGGTTTGTCTATTTTGTTGCCACTTTTGTACACATCTTCTATGGCATAAATTATTCATAAAAACACAACAATTATAACGACTAAAGGTCACCTGTAATCGTTTCCGTTATCCACCAAACAGATGAGCATTTGTTTGTTGTCTTTAGCGATTTCAAGTGCATTTTTTTAGTGTTTTCGTATGAATAAACAAAGACATGCGATTGAGGCCTAATTGGAATAATTCTTATTTGAAAAATTGAAAAATTTTAAAATATTCATTTGTTTATTTGAATTGAAATACATATTTACATTTAGTATTTATTTGGGTCCGTCAAATAATTTTTTTTTTAAATGCTTTAAAAAAAACTACTGAATATTTTCTAAAATTTCTTTTTTTATTTAATAGTACAATCCTTCCGGTTAATAATGGAAAACAATTTCATTCAAATGGCTGTCTGGCCTGGCCATGCAGTAGCCTACATGATCGGTCCAATTTTTAAGCACATTATCGATTATGTGCAGCTGTATTTCACCAATGGCTTCACGAATATTGTCCTTTAAAGCGTCAATTGTCTCTGGCCTGTCGGCGTAACACTTATCTTTGACGGCACCGCACAAATAATAGTCCAACGGTGTCAAATCGCAGCTCCGAGGTGGCCAAACGACATCAGCTCTGCGGCTGATAATGCGATCTTCAAAAAACAGGGCGCAAAACATCGGGTGTAGCTTCGGCTGTGTGGCACGTAGCGCCGTCCTGTTGAAACCAAATGTTGCCAATATCCTCCTCTTCAATTTTTGTGAACAAAAATTCGTTCAACATGGCCCGATAACGTTCGCCATTGACTGTAACGACCACTCCTTGCTCATTTTCGAAGAAAAATGGCCCTCAATTTTTTCAATATTTAGTTAAATTGCTTTGGATCTTCATTTGTAATACATTTCTTGTTTTGCAGTCTGTACTCTGTCAAGACGCACCGTCTCTTTATAACGACATATCGTCAAAATCTACGTATATCATCAAAAATTTGTCTACAAAAAAGATTATGCAATAACCATAACACGTTAAGTGCAATTAAAGAGGTTTCCAAATGACGCAACCAAACCAAAGCAGTTGCAGGAGATCAACGTAATGGTTTTTATACATATGGGCGTAAATATTCAATCTTTCGTTGCCCAATGAAATTAATGAGTCCTTGATAAAGATTTCTTATTCCAATGGCACTTTATAACGACTAGAAAATCTAACTTCTTGATTAAACTGAACTCAAATTTTCCACCTGTATCGAAGCTTCTAACCTCAAAAATAGTGCCGTAAAGTTTTGTGTTTGTACAATTTCAAGAATAGTTTTTCTATTTGTTCCTCATAGCAGTACACCATAAGCATAAATGGACTTAAAAATGGTCTTAAGCAAAATAAAATATATTTTACAAGCTTCCTTTTCATCTTGCACTTACTTAGTAGTCAGATACTGCCTTAGTTTTAATGCTTAACTAATGTTTATTTGTCTTAATAAGGCGTTTCCACGACGTATTCCTACCTATACATACATACATACATAATTGGTCATTACAACCCTTCAGTCAGGATTACGACCTAGTTTCTCACACCACTTATGTTGTGTGTGTTAATTTTATACATGAGTGGCGGGACCTACAGTTTAAACTCGACTCCGAACGACAGATTTTTGAGAAACTTTTCATGGCAATTTTATTTACTCTCAGAGTTTTTGCCAGAAATCTGCTGAGAGGAAGTCGCCGAAGAAATACTTTTTTATTTTGATGTCTGGCCTGGGGCTCGAACCCTGACTTTTCGTCTAACAAGCCAACACACTACCTACTAGACCACGGCGACTACCTATATGAAACCCTTAATGTTTCACGCAGTTCTTTTATGGAATTGCAGCATTTTATTTAAGTGTGCAACGGGTCAACCGGTAATAGCTAAGAACCGCTACCGACTCATTTCTCAAAAGGAAATTTCTCGAAGTATTTTTACACAGATTATATTGGATCGTAATGATATTTTATTTTACTCTCGTAAACATTAAAAATAATATTAAATCAACTAACAAACAAAGAAAAATTCGTATCCCGCCTGCATTTTTCCACATTGATTTAATTTCTTTAAGAGGCTGTTTGTTGTTTCAATTTCCTTCACAAAAACTTTCTGAGTATCCAATCAACATTTTTAGTGTGAATCAACTTTTACTTTATTATTTGTACAAATAAAATGCAGTTAATATTCATTCTTAAGAAAAAAGATTGTGTTTATAATTTAATAGGACTAGTGAACATTTACTTAATAGGCTTCATCTTCCACAAGCCATCGTTTAAGTAATGGCAATTTTCAACACCGATGCCTTTGTTTATTTTAGCACTGAAAATATGTATGAAATTTAATATTAAAAATTGAAATTACTCATCTATTCAATTCTACTCACATATCTTCAGTTGATAAAGTTGTTATTCCAATAGCTAAAGCATGTTCCTTGCCCTCGGCCATAATAGCAACTGTTGTGTTCTTTTCGGCTGGTGTCATCATGGCTCCGGGTGAGGTTAAACCAGGGCACATAATATTGGCACCACTTAGAACAAAGCGTATGGCACCCTTGTCCACCTGCTGCATATTAACAAAGAAGGGAAATTTGTGCAGTAACTTTAAAGTGGGCATCCATTGACCATCGCGATGGCGAAAGAATACCTGTTCGCCGGCACCATTTAAAAGCAATTCAATGTGATCATGGCTAAAAACACAGCGGAAGATAAAGAAGATTATTATTTCATTTAAAACTACTGTATGCCGTACTTACCATTTTGCTATGCGGTAGGTGTCCTTTTTTGGTAAAATTAAGTCAATATGTGACTCCAAAAGAGGATAAGATTCAAGCAACTTGGCTCGTATGCCTTTTTGCACAGATGATTTCAATTGTTGAACGGATGAAACACTCTCCTTTTCTTCGAATCTAAAATAAATTATAATTGGTACACATGACTACAACAAATATTATAACAGTGACATACTTTTTGAACATTTTGTCGTTAGAAATATATTAAAAAAATTACTACTAGAAATTACTATTAGAATTATTATAATATAAATGCAAAAAATTGCGTTAATAGTAGAGGTGGCAAATTAGCAATGACACGAGCGATACCGCTTATCGATTTCTACACAACAAAGTTGCACATGTTAAATCACAATTGCCAACTTAGCGCTTTTTGGGTATGAAAAACATATTTAAAACATATTTCTTTTTTATTAAATTCCATTTGAATACAATATAAGAAAATTCAGAGGGTCTGTTTATTTAGTTTACAATAATTAATTAAATTTAATTAAGTTTTCAACAACAAAAAAAAAAAAGAAATAACTAGAACTAAAAAAATCTACACAACTTTACACATTGAACAAAAAAGTAACCAGTTTTATTTAGAAATAACTAAGCACGGCAACACTGCTCATTCTTTAGTAAAACTGTAAACAAAAATAGTGTCGCGGTGTTAAAAGTGAAAAGAAAAATTATATTTTAATTTAAAAATGGAGTACGCATTACCAGAATTGTTGAGTCGTAATGATATTTTAAGAATATTAAGCGAGGTAAGTTTGATTATAAGAACTAATAACATCAATTATTACTACAGTATTTTTAATAAAATAAACAGCGTCAGTTGCAGGTAAACAACATGAATGTATTAACCCATGAAGAGTTATTGCGTGTTTATAAGACCTTTGTAATGCCGCTTGCACAAAGACCTGAACGATCTAAAAGAATTAAGCAGCACCAAGTGAACAATACCATAAATAAAGGTGAAGATTATGAAGGAGAAATAGGATGCTCCTCTCCGATGGATATAGATTTTCCACATTTGTCTGTTTATAATGGCGATTGTTTAAGGAGAATGGCCAGCCCGGCAGGTGAAAAACGTCGCCAAAGAAGTTATGATACCGATGAGGATGATATTGAAGCGAGAGAAAACGATTATCAATATCAATTAAGTTCGGAAACTAAGCGTATACGTATCAATTCATTGTCATCATGATTGCAGATTTTAAACAAGGGTAAGTTTATTAATATATGTATATGTATCTATGCATGGGCGTAGTAATCCTTTATTTTTGCATGTGATGAAATTTGATGTGAAAAAATTTACGCACACCTTAGCTATCTATGTTGAAAGATCTGCTTACTTAAATTCCAAATTTTTTTTTTTTGCAAAAATTTTATTTAAAACTTTATCTTTTCTACATACTAAGATAGACGTACATCCATATACAATATGAATTTACCATCAACCTCACAATCTAACAAATTATAACAGTACTGATTCCTTCATTTTTATCATTATTAGGAAAAAATTTACGTCATTGAAAATATTTGTAATAAAATTATCTCTGAATTACTGTTTACAAAACCCTCTGTATTCAAATACCATCGACATTTCAGAATCTTTGTCGTTGACTCTCATCCACATATTTTATTTGTTCACATATGTAGATATTCTGCGGCTTCCCTCTGCTTAATTTTTCTAATAAATTTTAGAGCGTTGAGTACTCGTTCTCAAGATGTTCTTCTTGAAGTTTCAAGATATGTTTAGGATTATTGTCGCTTCCTAGGATATACTACGGTAAAGGGAATATGCATTCAGCTTTTAATTTAAATATGACATTGACACGTGACGCTTGTCTCAAATTTTTTTAATTTCATTATCCTGATATTATGCATTTTTAATTAATCAATAGGTAGAGTGAATTTTAATGAGGTTTTAAGCTCTATTTGATTTTCTCGACATATCTATTTTCATGTATTTTGTATGAGTTTTTTAAATTATTGAGGATAGCAATATCTTCTTTGTATCGTTGAAAACTCTTCTCATTTTACCACTGAAATATATTGTTAAACAAATGATTAAAATTTATTAACAAGTCATTTCCTTTTGCTCCGCTCGCAATCTCTAAAAATTTTAAGTAAAACAACAATAATTATTTTATATATTTTTTTATTCGCATACAATATTTGAATTATTTTTCGTTCTTTTTTGTTTCTGTATTTGGTATTTTGTGTTATTTTAAATTTATTTTTATCATTATTATTATGAATACATAAATTACATTAAAAAAATATAACAAAAATAAAGGTACACACCAATCAATTGTTGTTTTTCGGTTTTTTTTTTGTTATTATTATTGTAGGTTGATAGGTTAATGTTGTATGTTGTGGCCATTTTTTTAAAAATAAAACTAATTATGCCACATTGTTTTTTATACAACATAAATCCAATAAGATTTTTATTATATTTTATTTTGTTTTTTTTTCTGTTTTGTTTTACTAATTTAGGCTATTCTATTTATTAAATTGTTTTTATTCATTATTTATAATTACTATTATTTTTTGTTTGTTTTTTTGGTATCTTAATGTTTTTTATATTGTATTTGCATTTTATCTACTTCATTCTTGATATCCTTTTATTTTCACATCCTCATCATACACTGTAGTTACTTTAGTTTTGAATTTTTTTTTTAATTGTTTGTTGTTTATACGCTTATATTGTAAATATATGAAAAAAATAATAATTTTAATAATATTTTATATATATAACAATTTCACTAAATACAAATGTACCGTTAGAAACAAATTGTTGTATAATATGCATATACATACATATAATATTTGTTCAGCTTCAATTATTTTTAATGTAGTAAATATTATTAAAAAAAAAAAACAAACAAATTTTTAAAAATTTATAATAATAATCCAATAATACACATGGCTGGAAAAATAATTACGAAGATATTTTCCATTCTATTTTAAATGATATGATTTCTTTTTTTGTTTTAAACTTGTACCCAAGAAACTCTGTTAAATTCTTTCAAATAAAACGGAATTCCATAATGAATATGTTCTTTCCTTTTCTACAAATGAATTGATTCTTATATTAACATTAATACCGCAATTTTTTCAATCATGCGTCCTCGTGATTAGTTGCTAGGCCCAGCCAGAAGGGTCTTTAGTATTCTCAGGCTATTTATCAGGATAAAATTTTCTTCTTGAAATGATTTCTAATCTGTAAAATTGTTGTTTGCCTACAATGTCCGGTCAGGAGGCCCATTACTTTTAATATTTTAGGATACTTTCTTAATGTGGAGTTGGTACAACTAAAATAATTTTTGTAGTTAATTTGCATGTAGTGAGGAACAAAATACTACCATTTCACGCTCCTAAATACTCTGCTCTTAATGCGAAATCTTAAACCAGTACCTATTATGGGTTGCAATCACCTAAATATCTAGGAATTCTATAAATAAAATAAGTATTAGCAGAGAATTTCGCATTCCATTTTCCTATGCTCTACCCTGCCCTTGCGAATTAAATTTCATTCATTTGTAAAATATAAAATGGCGCTATTATTTTCTCCAGTCACCATTTTTTAAAACTACATTATATTTCGTGATAACATATAATATGCATAGCTTTAGTTTAACGAATTTTATTTAAAATTAAATTAAGGAATAAATTTCAATTAAATTTCACAACAAGCAAGTGTTTATAAATAATTATTTTATTTTAGAAATTACCAAGAAACAAAATTTATTTAAATTCTGTGTAAAATTTGTTTTTTTTTTATAAAATTTAAAGGTTTTGCTAGCAAATAATTTTGAATTCATTCACTTATCAATTAATAATATTTTATTTTTATTATACATCGAAATACCTTCTTCGAATTCAATTCTATAAATTTGATAAATTTTTATAATAGTTTTTTAAAGTTAATAAATTAATTAAAAGTAAATGTATTAAACACTTTAACAAAAATAAAAAATGTTTCTCAACAAATTTTAATAAGATCATATCTCGATACCATTAAAAATGGTATATCACAAATATTTTTTAAATATTTAAATATAAAAATCTACCGAACAGTCATATCATTGCATCTCTTTAGGTAATTTTTTAAATGAAACTGAATTTTAATTAAAAATTGACTGAAAATTCAATTAAAATTTTTCAAAATTTTAAAACAAATATTTTTCTATATAAGTTTTTCTTATGAGCTGATTTTACATAGAACTTCAGTTGCTTTGCTAGTATGATGTTCCTCAGGTCGAATATAATCTTTACATGTAACATATTCCATGACATAATTCCTATTCTAATTGCCAATGAGCTTATGGCTTTACTTCTCCATATGTTATCATTAGCGCTGAAGACGGTAAATACTATTGCCTGAGAGGTGATTCTAAATTTTTCGATTAAGATCATGTAAAGAGAAACACTTTAGAGTTCTATGCAGCAGAGAAGATTTACGTTCTTAAATTGAAAATGGTTAGCTAGCAGCAAATGTTATCGTTTACGATATGATTCAATCGGAATATAAGTTCGTGGACAAAATAATACGTACAGAGATTACTTTTCAAAGACAAAGATTACCTAAAAGAAAAATGAAATAGTTATGCATACTGATTTAACTAATTAGCATAATAATTGATGAATACTATATTCACGGTTGGATAATGTTTCTGAAGAGTATATAGTATTTATATAACAGATCAGTTAAACCTTTTAACTCCTGAAATTTGTTCTCAACTTTTTCTGTCTGCTTAATCCGTATGAGCCCAACTTTTTTCTCGTAAAACCATGGATTTTTGTATTTATTGGAATCTATATGGTATACCACACATCTGATCAATATCTTAGAGTTTTAAAAATGGAGCGATAAGGACATATGGGTTAATTAGGTTTCAGCGAATGCGATTACGCTTGACTAAATTAGTAAATTAAACGTTATATTGTTTACAAATTTATTCATTCAAATCTATTCATTTTGAAAAAATGAATTGGCTCAAATCTTTGAAAGATTTTTAATTGCTTTTCAAGAGATACATATTACTGTTGGGGTTTATTGAATAACTTTACAATCTTATATAATTTTACAAATTATGTAGGTGAAAATACATGTTGCGATGTGATAAGTTATACTCAACATAAACAGTTAAAACGGAAATAAATGTATTACTTAAATTAAATTAAAACAAATCAAATTCATTTCTAAAGCTTTCATGATAATTCAACAAAACCATTTTAATTATTAATATTTTGTTTCATACTTATTTGGGTTTTATGCAATGTGTTTAACAATACATATATTCTATTTCATTATAAGATTCTATTGTTAAAGGGTGTACCACAACCCAATCTCTCTCTAGTAATACATATAAGAAATAATTTATTACCTATGTATGACTCATTAGCTCTCATGAGTTAACTATCGTTTATTATTAATTATCTTTAATAACAGAACATTGCATGCGTTGGCAATTACATATTTTCCCTAACAATACATATACATATTATATCGTATAGAATTAAAGACAAAATTTGTTTCTTGCAGTACATTAATTATTCATTGAATAAAATTTGTATCTTAATTACTAATAATACTCGAATTAATTTTCATAGTCTAAGCTTACAGGGTCGACGACGAGCACTATACAGTAGCAGGATTTTCTTACGTACTCATACAGCCGTCTCGGTATCAGTCTCGTCAATGCGTCCCAAACGCCATGAATTTGGATCTCCTACTGCAATAATAAAATAATTTACAAAATATATCATTAATTAAATAGTTTTATACGTGAAAATAATAAGAATGTGTCGTTGTATTTTATTTGTACATTATTTTCTATTCAATTTAAATTATTTTGTATATTTCTCTTTTCTAAACGAAAAACACATCGTCATGCATTTATTTCATAACCAAAAAAACAAAAACAAAAAAGTTTAATAATAATTTTAAAACTAATTTAACAAAAAAAATTAATTAAATTACAAATTAAGTTTAAAATGAAAATAAAGGGAACCTAAGGCTACAACATTACTTTACTAATTGGACATTTAATTTATTTATAAAACATAACAACAACACACATTGATTTCTATATTTGTTTTGTAAATGAAAAATTAAAACTAAAAGAAATACTTAAATAGGTTTTTTCTGTTTTTATTTATTTTTTTTTTTTTATTTAAATTAAAAACTCTTACTACTTACCACTTTCATAATATTTCGATATCCGTGGGAGAGCTATTATTATTTTTTTTTAGTATTATCATTTCAGTTGTTATTCATTGTAGTTTGTTGTAGTTGTTTGAAAACAAAAAGAAAATAAAATTTAAAATTTTCCAACTCAAAACGTTTTTATAATGAAATTAGAAAAAAAAAAGAAAACATCAGAAACGTATAAAATAATTCAAAGAAAGAGGAGATTTGTTTTAACTGTTTGTTGTTCATGATGAATTAACAATAGTAATAAAAAAAAAAGAAAAATAGGGAAATAGTATGTTGATTTTTAAATTAATAATAAAAAGTTGAATTGAATTGAATTGAAGAATAATTGTTTAGTGTTTGTGTTTTGATAGAAAATCATTTTATTTATGATTTATTTCATAAGCCAAGTTTAATTCTTTGTTTGAAAACGTTAACAGTTCGTTGTTCATTCAATCAAATAAAATAATAATAAAACAAATATGTATTATAAATACACAGGATGTGATATATTTTAGGTTTTTTATATTTCTTTATTTTTTTTTTTTAAATAATTAATAAATTAAAAACAAAACTAATTTGCACTTATTTGTGAACATACAATTAATTTCGTTGCTAATGCGCAGTGTAAGATTAGAAATAAATAAGTATGTAAATTCTAGTTTTTAAAGTAATTTTAGTTTTTAGCTTTGGACTACATTTCGTCAAAAGCCAATATTATAGGGGACTAAATTTGGGCATTAATAGTACAGTTGCGAATCAAAATGTAATGTTTCTGACAATGATTGCTAGCCTCTGTCAAAGTATGGACAGGTATTCCCGACTTACGACCGTTCGACCTACGACCATAATATGATAGACATCCTCATCATCCTATAGAGTTTTGGTAGAGTGTATTGTGGACGGATGAGGCTGCATTTCAATTCCAGGGCTCGTTTTGTAAGCGCTTTATGCATCTACCACGAAACAAAAAAAGGCTGTACAACCACTTAACAGATTTGGTGGCGGCACGATGATGTTTTGGGGATGTCTATCATATTACGGTTTTGGAATTTGGTACCGATAGACGGGACTTTAAAGCAGTCTGGTTATCTCGAAATTATAAACAACAATGCCTTTGAGTCCGCAAACAACCTTTTTCCAACCAGTGAATGGATTTTACAGCACGACAATGCCCCTTGCCACAAAGGATGGTTACCTATCATATTCTTAGAAAACGTAGATCAGGCTGTTCTTCCATTGCCTTTTCAGAGCCCTGACCTAAACGTTATTGAAAATGTTTGGACTTTCATAAAATATCATAGAACTATAGATAAAAGTCGAAAACGCGAAGAGGCTATACAAGAAATTAGTGAAATTTGGTCTAAATTGACTCCCGAATTTGCCCAAAACTTAACTCAATTCCAGAAAGATTACAGGCGGTCATTGATTCAAAAGGCGTTATTACAAAATACTAGCTAAGTTTATTAATAAACTATGTAAAAATAAAAAAAAAAATAATTAAAATAAAGATTGCGACCGGACTTAAGTCTTGTGTAAATAATTTTGAAAAGAATAAAACGTGTGTAAATAATTTTGACAACTTATAAGCATATGGTTATTTGTTTTTTATTTAGTACTAAAAACCGTTATCTTTTCCAATTTTATTTTATTTGCTTCTGCATATTCGAGGCTAGGTAATAGTAAAAAATTTTTTCCAAAATTTACTTCCAGTAAAAAGTACTGAGACCTTTTTTAAGAAAAACGTAAAAATGCTCTTTTGTGTAAGTACTTATGACTACCTCTGTATATGAGAAAAATAAAAAAAAAATAAAAAATAAAAAAATTCGATTTACATACATATTTCAGTACAAATAACACATTACATTAGCTAAGTCGGAATAGTTTAAGTGAATAATTTAATATCATCCCAAAAATGGCTGGAACCAACCCTCAAAGTTAGTAGTACAGTATGTATTTTTTTTAAACTTTTTTTTATTTGAAATTCGATTTACGACTTAATCGACTTACAACCGATGACCAGAAACCTATCTCGGTCGTAAGTCGGGGAATACCTGTATTTCTAAAATACCATAAAACACGATAGGTTATCTATAATGATGCCAATTATAATCTACAATCGTTCGTATTTTAATTAATCAGTTTAAAGATTCCGGTTATGCTATCTGTGAGCAGTGGTTGTCATCATATTCAAACATTAATGGCACTAAATTATATTTCCAATATAACCAATTTCATTGGTATATGTACGACCATATTTAAACTGATAATTAAATATAAGAAAAAAATATTTTCTTGGATTTTCGAAAGGTTAAAAAATATAAGATTTTATGTTTAGATGTCCTCTAATACGGTTTTTGTGTCTTAAATAAGAAAAGTAACAATTTACCCGAGCGACTTAATTGTATGTCCACAAGTGTACATATATACAGTGCATGACAAAACAATGGAAACTTGTTCAAAAATTTATTTATGTGTTACAATCGGACGAAAATTTAAAAATCTTTTTAAGAAATCGGCAAAATATTAATGCCTTTTATTAATATGCACTGTTATTAACATTTCTGTATTTTAAAAAATATATAAAAAGGCTATATAATTCAGTAATTAAAAAAAAATAATTCTATTCACATATTTGATGTTGACAAAACAATGGAAACTTTGGAAACTTTTTTAATTTTTGAATTATATAATTCATTTTTATACATAATTTTAATATACAGAAACGTTAATAACAGTGCATATTAATAAACTCCACAAATGTTTTGCCGATTTTTAAAAAACATGTTAAATTTTCGTCCGATTAAATACATTTTTGAAAAAGTTTCCATTGTTTTGTTAAGCACTGTATATACATCTGCGACTAAAAGGCAAGCGTTATTGTATGAACGATTCATAATTTTTATTTATGTTTTGTAAAATTAATTTTTTTTGTTCAAATTTTTCGCTGCAGATATATTAAGATATTTTCCTTTTAATAAAAAATACAGCAGAAATAGAAATTAACGCCATGGAAATAATTGTGTAACTTTTAAAAATTACTGAAAATTATTTTATATATTTTATTATGAATTAATAAAACTATTTTAAGCTTTTTAATAAGATGCAATGGCATGCCCCGCATATAAATGACGTGATGTCCCGTGTATATGACGTAAAAAGACATACAGTAGTGAAAAAAATTTTATATCAATATAAAAAATATTTAAATAGACCTGTATTTTAATTAAAGCAATGTTTTTCCTTAGAAACTTTATTGATTAAAAACCAGAAATTCTTGCAATTTATATGAAATTAGGTTAACACTGTACAGTGTTGTAATATGTTCTTGCATGAATAAATGAATTATCTAAAAAAAGCATAACAGTTTTTTGCACTCAACTGTAACTACATTAAGGAACATTTAAAAATATAACTTTTACGCCAGCATCTATCACGCGTTTATAGGAGACATTTTCTTGAATATTTTTAGATTAATAATAAAAAATCTTAATTATTTGTTGATGTTTTCAATTCTCCATGACGTCAGATATATATGGGAGAAAAGTTTTCGATAATAAATATAAAAACGCGCCTCCATACCATATGTGTGAAAGAAATTTTAAACAATAACAAGCCAAACAATGACCACAACCAAGGCCATTATATTTACACGGGAAATACCAACAACATTACATTGCAATAGCAGCAAATTGAAAAGGTTTAAATCGGTTCTGTAGTATTAAAACAGATGGTGGTTCCAAAGTCGGCAATACAAGCCTTAAACTAAATACGCTCAGTGAAGAACTCTCAACCCATTCCGCAACGTACTAAATTGAATATTTTAAGCAATTGTCTTAAGTCAGTTAACCTGAATGGATGCGAATCATGAAGGATAGAAGAAAATATTCATCTCTTATGTTCCTCATAGGTGGAGCAATTTATATATAAGCGGCATACAGAGTTATAAACATAACGGGTGATTTTTTAGCTCTTATCTTTTTGGTAACACTGGTTTAAACAGCGCACGCACGTTTCGTGCCTTGTTTCACTGTCAAACATCTTCAGTTTGGTCTATAAATTAACCATGAATCGTCTTACAAACGAACAACGCTTGCAAATCATTGAATTTTATTATCAAAATGCGTGCTCTGTTAAGAAAGTTCATTGCGCGCTTCTTCCATTTTATGGTCAGTTTAATCCATCCACTGAAGCGGCTATTCGGGCTATTGTGACTAAATTTCGCACCAAATTTACATTATTGGACATTAAACCACTAACACGCTTACGTAGAGTGCGAACTGAAGAATATATCGCTGCTGTATCAGCCAGTGTTAATGATGACCATCAATTATCAATTCGTCGACGCTCGGAGCAATTGGGCTTCTGTTAGTCAACAACGTGTAAAATTTTGCGGAAGGATTTAGGTGTGAAGCCTTTCAAAATACAGCTGGTGCAAGAATTGAAGCCGAGCGACCTACCGCAACGCAGAATTTTTGGTGAATGGGCTCTTGGAAAGTTGGCCGAAGATCAATTTTTTTATCGAAAAATTGTGTTCAGCGACGAAGCTCATTTTTGGCTTAATGGATACGTAAATAAGCAGAATTGTCGATTTTTGTGTGAAGATCAGCCAGAAGCATTTGCAAAAGCTACCAATGCATCCAGAAAAAGTCACAGTTTGGTGCGGTTTATGGGCTGGTTGGCATCATTGAACCGTACTTCTTCAAAAATGCTGCGAATCGTAAAGTAACTGTGAATGGTGAGCGCTACCGTGAGATGATATCCAACTTTTTTTTTGCCCAAAATGCAAGAGCTTGACTTGCATGACATGTGGTTTCAACAAGACGGTGTCACATGCCACACACCACGCGTAACAATGGACTTATTGAGAGGCGAGTTCGGTGAACATTTTATTTCACGTTCGGGACCGGTCAATTGGCCACCTAGATCGTCCGATTTAACGCCTTTAGACTATTTTTTGTAGGGCTATGTTAAAGCTCATGTCTATACAGACAAGCCCGCTTCAATTGACGAATTGGAAGACAACATTGAAGCATTTATTCGTACCGGCCGAAATGTTGGAAAGAGTATGCCAAAATTGGACTGAGGCGCAGTCGCGGTCAAGATTTGCATGAAATAATCTTCAAATATTAAATTATATGGACCGTACTATCGATTCAAATAAAGATTTCATGCATTTTTCTGAATTTTATGTTTTTTCTTTTTGAGAAATTTTCCTATAGCTCTTAAAAAATCACCCATTATAAAAAACAAATTTTAGTCCTTTTGTGAGTAGTTGAAATGCATTACAATCCTTTAACTGTGATCTAATCAATAACAATACAACTTATGATAAAGTATGATAACGTAACAAACAATTTTAAATTATTAAATTTTGTTTTTAATTTCAGAGGAGAAAAATATTGCAGATAATGGATTATTTTTTCCATATACAATTACTGAAGCAAGGTTGTGGTCACATGTAGCACTGTTCGCATAAAAACAAACGATATCATAAGCAATGATTTTCAAAAAGAGACGTCATCTCAAAAGACTTTCCTACCATAAGTTTCGCAATTAAGAAAACAAAAGCAATATAATAAGAATATAATTATTACAAGTGTTATGCTGTAATTTGAATCAAGCTGAATAAGTCAATATTGTATACAATATTCCAATTATATGCAGATCATATTTAAGAATTCATTTGTCTGGTAAGTCAACAATTTAAACATATTTTCAAAGTAGAAGTAAAAACATAACTTTAAATATAATTACTTAAATTATTAAGGAACCTGAAAGTGTTAATCTAAACCTAATGTTAATAAAAAAAAAAATAGCGAGTAATACCTAATGAAAGACATTGGCATTACGTATTTAATCTAACGTCTTAAAACTAAAAGTTTTCTGAAAAAAGGAAATTTTTGGAAAAAAAAATTTATAAAATTATTTTTAATTAGAATAATTATGAAATCTGTTTATTGCACATTTTACCGATATCGTAGGCATCACCTTTAAGTTTAGATCTTATTGTAGAGTCCTAAGCGATTATTTTCTCTGCTATTTGTAAAGCTACTATGTGCCACACAAATCCGGTGGAGGGCTATAACTGGTTAAAATTTATAAGAGTTAGTCTGATCCACCCAATGTCAGTGTAAAGTTTAATTATAAATATTTTTATTGTTGTTCATACAGCATCTCCATCTTTGATGTAAATTTCCGATTTTTTTTGACGTTGTCATATAAATATGTCAGATCAATAACTTATTTTTTTAATATAATAAATATTTAAATACTTGGTGGCAATAATTTATGTTCGAAAATCTATTATTTAAAAAAGCTTTTATTAAAAAAAATAATCGAAATAAACAATTTAACATTTTTGTTTTTAAAAGAAAATTTTTTAATTTGGCTAAAAAGGCAAGTGTAACTATTAAAATACATTAAAATTAAGGCAAGATTAAAATAGAATAAGAATAAGAAAAAAATACAATGAGCGCCAAAAGTGAGTAAACACCACTGTAATAATTCATTTTCTTAGGATAGCGAATAAATTTCCGAAAATAAAAACGTTTATTTATTACTTATAAAATGTTAAAACAAAAACAACAATTCATGATAATTATACATTATACTTAAGAACAAAAGTGTTGACTCACTTATGGCGCTCACCGTACATGTACATTTTAAATCAAGCTTTAAATAACTTAAAAGGTATGATGGTATTAAAAGCTTTCCCTATAGAATCCTTTGCTTTTTTCTTGCAAGCATAAAAGTTAGTGGTGATTAACGTTATTTATTGTGTTATTGTATCGAAATAGTTTTCGAATAAATTTTTTTTTAAAAACGAATGTGAAAATTTGGATGATAAGAAGCATGGAAATTGATGAGTTATCATAACACAAAAAGTTGTAGTTTTATTTCAAATTTCCTTAATGTTTTCGAGAACAACTGTTGCATTCATTGACGTCGCTTAACAATTTTTTTATTGTGATGCGAAAAACGCTGACGATGATATAATTCTTACAAATCTTTGAAAAATTCTTTCACTACAGATCACTACTGTTTTCACGGTTTTCAAATTGTGGTTTGTGGTCTTTCATTAGCAATGACTAAGTGTTTCGAGAATATTAAAAAATGTCATACATTTTCGAGAATATTTCCATTTTGCATAATTTAAAATTAACATTCCTAAACTCCTGTAAAAGCAGGGAAATATTATCCTTACCATTTGGCTTACAAATGATTGTCCCTAACAATTAAATACATAACCAAATACCAGCATATCCACCAAAGAACCAATCTCATCGTTACCTTAAGTCTGCAGCATAAAGCTTGAAATCAAAACCAAAATAAGCCAAGAAATCTGTCACCCAAATAAGGGTTATATTAGCAGAACAAATACAGTCACACAGGTGATTATACATACCCCCCTAAAAATGAGTTTTTTAGAAATGATAATATATGAACAAGTCAACTGATTTTTGCGTCAAATTTTTTGTTTTCCGTCACAGCCGAACAAATTATAATTGTTCTCATCACTAAATATTACATTTGCCCAAAAATCAGTTGACTTGTCCATATATTATTGGGCGAATTCCAATCGTGGCCTTTTTCTCGGCACTCGGCTGCGGAAACCGTTCTTTCTCAAAACACGTTGAACTGTTTCGGAATGCACAATAACACTGTGATCACTTTCTGCGGTATTTCGTATTTCTACGGCTGTAGTCCTAGGATGTTTATTCACAATACCTTTTATATACCAGGCTACCCATAGATAAATTTTATACGAAATATACGTCGTACGTATAATTTTCTGTGGTACCATATTGGTTTTATGCAAACTGTAGTCACAAATTCATAGATTTTGGGAATCTTTTTTCTTTATTTAAGTAAATGTGTCATTACAGACGCTAATGTAAAGAAATTTTAGATTAGAAGTTCATTACTTTTTAAAAAAATGATTTTTAGGGGGGTACAGCTGCGGTAAGAAATAGCACTAAGGATGGAATAATTATTTCGTCGTCAATTTTTCTAACATTTTATTAAGTAAAAAGATAACTAATACACAGTTGTAAGTAAAATTAAAAATATTTCAGACATATTTATTTTAATTTAGTCCAGCGGTTAAACAAAATTAATTTGAAACCTTAAATATGATCGGTAAACAAATAGCACTTCAACTAACAGGTACAAAAAAAAGATGGAAAATACATTAAATTGAAAAAAAATTTATATGGTCATAATACAGTTTTAAATAGACATTTTAATATTTAGTGGCATGGCCTTTGTTGGCAATAACGGCAGCACAACGTCTTAGCATGGAGTCAACTAGTTCTTCACATCTTTTTTTTTTTGGGATATTGTTCCATGCCTCCTTCACTGTAGCCCATAGTGACTCATTATTGGTAGGTTTCATTTCCCAAACGTATTTTTTAACGTCAGCCCAAAAATTTTCTATTGGGCTTAAGTCTGGCGACTGCGCCGGCCACTTCATAACATTTATTTTATGTTCGTCGAACCACTTCTTGGCTTTTCGACTGGTCTGTTTTGTGTCGTTGTCCTATTGGAGAACCCATGGCAATGGCATTTCCTCTGAAGCATACGGTAGCATAACATTCTCCAGTATATCAACGTAAACATGTTGATCCATCAATGTTTTGATCCAGTATATTGGACCCACTCCGTAATATGAAAAACACTCCCAAATCATAATGCTCGAACCTCCATGTTTTACGGTCTTGCAGGTGAATTGAGGGCCTTTTCCACCATACAAAACAATTTTGCTCTCGTCAGTCCACAAAATGTTTCTCCATTTACTTACGGGCCAGTGTTGATGCTCAGATGGAAACTTCATTCGTTTTTTCACATGGCTTGTTGTAAGAAGTGGAACTTTTCTTGGACTGCAAGCTTTTAAATTATGTTCTCGAAGCCGATTTCGGACTGTTTCAACACATGCCGCAATTTGTAGCTCTTTTTTCAACTCCGTTGCTGGCTTAAAAGGATCCTTTTTGCTCTGACGTACCAACCTCTTGACAAGTAACGGGGATATTGCAGGTTTTCTTCTACGTGTTTCGGTTTTTTTAGTATAAGTAATGGCATTTCTAATCATTTTGTTTGAGCATTTGAGAAACTGACCAATTTCCGCGCAAGTTTTTCCCTCAGAAATCATTTTTTTTTAATAATTTCTCTTTTTTCCTCAGAACAATGCTTTCCACGACCCATATATATTGTTTTTTTTCACTTAAATTTTTTTTAAACTCCTTTTAAACACTCGCTTCTACAATCTGTTCACGAATAACTACATAATGTTTGCTTAAAATAAAATTGCAAAAGGAATATCTTGCAAAAACAATGAGAAGTGCTATTTTTTTTACCGTCAGATTTCATATGTTACTCTTAAAATTGTTTGATAATAAAAAAAGTGTTCATATTTTACGAAAAAAAATTATTATATCAGAGAGGGCACAAACTGCACTATATCTAGTGTTACCATGAAATCGAAATAAAATATTAATAGGAATTTTATGTACAATGAAATAATATGTGCAGATTTGGTGCTATTTTTTTTACCGGCACTGTACGTATAATTATCTGTGTGACTGTATATCAAGGGAATGGCAGGGTAGTTAAAAATCATTAAAATCATACGGAGAAAGACAAGCATTAAACTATGCTGACTTTTAAACATCAGCATGGAATCACAATTTATTCTTCATTCTCAGAGATTATAGAACTAGTATATTCGCCTAGTTTTTATCACGTGGATAAAATAAAATCTGCTTAAATTAGATACTTGAAATATCTTTAGCAAAGTGACAAAGCAAGCCTGTCTTCTGTTGACATTGTTTTAGAAACAACAACACCCTTTATGAAATAAATTTCTCTTAGTTAAACTTGATTAATTTCTAACTTTTTCAATAACTTGAGTTCCTTTTTGCGTAAATTTAAATACAATAATTTTATTATTGAGGTATTAAAACGGCTGCTGGCTAAACGTAAATCCGTCATTATCCAAAGTATTCCACAATAATACGGTTATAATTTATAAAATAATACATACACATTTAACTAATTACAGTTTATCATACCGAAACTGTTTAGTAAATTTAATTGATTTATTAGCATTCATCTCGGCTTTAAATGGCTATAAAGTTACATAATTATTTCCGTATAGAAATTTTCTAATAAAAAAAACGTAAAAAATAAAATATTTTAAAAATATGTAGAATAAAAATATTTTAGTAAGCAATAAATAAATAAAAATTGATCATAAATTGTGTTATAGGATTGGCTTGTTTTTTGTTTTCAAACTAAACAAATTAATGTATTGGAATTTAAGGAATTCAGGAAAAAAATATTTTTATTTAATTTTTTTTTCTTTTAGTTCAGCCACGTGTAAGGCTTTATTTTGAGAATTTGTTTAATAATATTGTAATATGTAATGTCATACATTAATATTTGGTTTAGTTTTAGTAGTTTTTCTTTTTTTTTAACTTTTCTTATGTTTTCTTATTAATTTATATATGGATTTACAATTAATTCTAAACGTCTTTTCTTTCTTTTTTTTTAATTAGATTAGATTATTAGATTTAGTTTAATTTTTTCTATTTTTTTTTTTTTAAATTAAGCTTCATTAATTATTCATTTTTTTTTTTTACAATTGACTGGTTGTATTGTTTCGTGTGTTTGTGTGTGTATAAAAATATGTAAATAAATAAAATTATTCTTTAATAATCAGGCACGGCGGTATGTCTGAGGTGGTATATTCAGCTGCTGAGCAGGATTCATCGTTGTACGTTAGGCCGAGGCCTGTGTTAGGCTTGTACAATTGAAAAGTTTTAGTAGTGTATGTACGGCCCAAAAGAGGCACATGCTCTTCTAAAATATAGAATTATAAACACAAATAGTATATTGGATAAAAACAAACAAACAAACAAACAAAAAACGCAAAAAAAAATTATAATCAAAAAAAAAACTAACAAAAAACAATAACAAAATCGTTAATCGTTAAAATTATAATGTTATTACACGGTCTTAATTTACTAAATGCAAAATGTTAAAAATGAATAGACAAGCGTAGCGAAATAGCCAAAAAGGGATAACTAACGGTTCTTTCAAGTTCGAGTATCTTTTTCAATAATGTTTTATTTCTTTTAGCATATTTCTTAAAGGAAATCTTAGCGTTTCACACTAGTTCGCTTTATCTGAATTTGCTATAAAGTCTTACAACAGGGAATTCTGAAATTTCACAGTTAATAAAGACCATCTTGTTGAAACTACATCATTTTGTATTGCCGAATCACCATGAACGACCATAGACAATGAATAACGTGCGTTCGCTGAATGATCTCTGGAGTATTTGGTTCATTCGAATCTTCATCGAAAAAGCATTTTCAGCATTTCTGGATGAATAAGTACATGGACGTGGTATTTGGGGCGATACCAGTCCAATTGAGATCCAAAAGCATCCAATTAATCACGAAAAATTCTCTAGTTTGTGTGAATTTTGTACTGGCGGCGTCATCGTTCTTTGGAATCTATGTGGGCCGGGCTATCACTGCCAACAGTGAGCTTTATAAGGTGATGTGCACCAACTTCTTTTGGCCTGAATTGGGTGATCTATGTAAACCCCAACGACATGTGGTTT
Organism: Sarcophaga carnaria; assembly: GCA_958299815.1. NCBI lineage: Eukaryota > Metazoa > Arthropoda > Insecta > Diptera > Sarcophagidae > Sarcophaga > Sarcophaga carnaria. The sequence continues at coordinate 141,661,970 of OY283149.1, forward strand.
CAACTGGACGACGCTGCTTGCCGCACAACTCTCTCTACAAGCGATTTAAGACCCTGGTCATCTAACGTGGGGCCACATCCCCTTAGATTTTTTCTTGTTTTTTTTTTTTTTTTTTTTTTTTTTTTGTGATATGATTTTCTCTAAAAGTGCTGTTTCCCGCATATTAAGAAATGCCTTTTTGCCACTTGTTATGGTTTCACTGTCACACAGCTCATCAACACAAACTTAAGACAAAAAACGATCATGAGAAGACTAATTCGTGAAAAACTGAAACACTTTAGACATTAAAATATGCTGATTTAAGACCCACTGACTAGTTTACGTGAGCATACAAAACGGGTGTATTCGCTTCCTGCAGTGCTAAAGCTCGAGAGTCTGTCCTGATAGGTCTGGCAATAAATGAGGGTAAAAAATGTATAAATAGTGGAAAAATGTGAACCTGTAGCTTAGCAGATTTCAGGTTATGACCGATTAATCCTTTATTAGGTGTACACCAGAGGTCAGCAATGAGTATTCAAAACGATGAGCAGATTCGAATCATACTTATAATTTCTGATACTTATACGCATTCATACTTATTTTAATGTCATACTTATACTACGTATATTCAAAGTTTGAAATATTCATGGTACTCATACTTAACAATACGCATGATGTTATTCGACTCTCCATGACTCATCGTATACACGAATCACAAAATAAGTATGATTCGCGTACGAACACTACAATACTCACAAGAAGGTTGTGTGTCTGCGCTGCTTGCTGTCTTTGTCTTTTTTATGTGCCTTTCTTCTTTCATTGTAAATGCAACAACAATTAAGACTGTAAATTTTGACGAATGATTCGAATCACTCGAATCATTCATAAGTATTTTTCTAAATTTATGAATCTGAATGAGTAGGCGTATGAATCAAACATAGTTCGAATGTTATGAGTTTGATGTCAACGTTGTACTCATACTCATTGCAACTTGTACTTATAAATCAATGTAGTACTGAGTACGAATGAATCAGAGTAGTTGGATTTCAATATTGTTGACTCACTCATACTCAAAATTTCATGAGTACTTATGAGCAGCGAAAAAGCGATCTGATCTCTGGTGTACACTTTTAAAGTAAAATAAATAAACGTTTAAAATCTACGTTTAGATTGCATTTGAAAAAGAAACTCGAATTTTGCAAAAGACCCCTTCTTTAGTAGAGTGTTAGAAAATGTTGTTTTTTTTTTTTTATTAAGATTTTATTTAGTAAAGATTTCGGTTTAGTTCCTTCAATTCAATAATGTAAACCCCTTTGGTATTCCACCTCACTAACCTAATTAATACTTTTTATATTTTGCATTGTATACTCCCTTACTCTAAACCAAACCAAAAACCTTAAGATATGTTATCACAAGTTGGAACTAAAATTTAAATTAATGAAGAAAAAAGACATTAAATCTAAGTTTTATTGAAAACTTTTGTTTAGTTTAAATCTTTCATGCAAAAAAAAAAACGTACAAAAACTTTTGTTAGTAACTGCAGACAATTTTCTGTTGTTGTTAAATTAAATGCGAGAAAAAAGTTAGTATTTAAGGAAACGATATCAAAAATATTAAAAAAGAGTTGTAGAATTGAAGACATAATAAAATACCAAAAACAAAACAAAAAAAAGTACACATTTTGACAACAAGCACTAGTACATTAAAAGAGAAAATAGTACATTAAAGTTAAGAAGAAAAGCCAATAAAATAAATTGTTTTTTTTTTATTATACTTTGGGTTTGTGTTTTTCATTAATTTTTATTTTTTTCTTTTAAATTTTCATTTGAAATGTTGTATTTGTATGTGTTAAAGTTATGGAAAAAGTTGAGAAAAATTAATGAAAAATTACTGGTATGTAATAAAAAAACATAAAAAAAGAAGAATTAAATTAAAAATAATGCTATTATATGGGTTAATAAAAAATATTACGTGATTGAGTTTTGAGTTGTTGGTTTTTCTTTCTTTTTATTTTACAAATGAATAAAACAAATTATAAAATTATTATCTACCTTGCAATTGTCGATTTATTAAAGCTGTTAAACTGTGGCCTTCCACACTTTTCTTCATAATTAGCATGGGCTTATCTTCGGCATCGTCGTAACTACCCGATGGTAAAAATCCATTACTGGCAATTGACTCGCTAACCTGTATAAAAAGAAATGAATTGAAATGCATTATTTTATTATTTTTTTTTTAGAAAATTATTCAAACCCCAGGTTTGGCGGAAAAGAGAACAAATTGCGTACGAAAAATCATGCATGAAAAGAGGGCGGGCAATTCTCGATTAGTCGCCGCAAATGGTGACCAAGCTAAGATTGACCGTGGGTTTATTAAAGTTTGTGATTATTAACCAGGACCTTAGTTTTTAAAGGGTTCGCCAAAAAAAATTTTTTTTTTAAATGCTTTAAAAAAAAACTGAATATTTTCTCAAATTTCTTTTTTATTTGAAAGTACAATCCTTCCGGTTAATAATGGAAAACAATTTCATTCAAATGGCTGCCTGGGCTGGCCATTCAGTAGCCTACACGATCGGTCCAATTTTTAAGCACATTATCGATTGTGTGCAGCTGTATTTCACCAATGGCTTCACGAATATTGTCCTTTAAAGCGTCAATTGTCTCTGGCTTGTCGGCGTAACACTTATCTTTGACGGCACCCCCCAAATAATAGTCCAACGGTGTCAAATCGCAGCTACGAGGTGGCCAAATGCGGCTGATAATGCGATCTTCAAAAACCGGACACAAAACATCGAGTGTAGCTTCGGCTGTGTGGCACGCACAGCCGTCCTCTTGAAACTAAATGTTGCCAATATCCTTCTCTTCAATTTTTGTAAACAAAAATTCGTTCAACATGGCCCGATAACGATCGCCATTGACTGTAACGGCCACTCCTTGCTCATTTTCGAAGAAAAATTGCCCAATTATGCCTCTGGACCGAAATCCGCACCAAACAGTGACTCGTTTTGGGTGCATCGGCTTTTCAATGTATGCGTGCGGGTTTTCTGTGCCCCAAATGCGACAATTTTGCTTGTTTGCATTCCCGCCAAGATCAAAATGAGCTTCATCTGAAAATATGATTTTTTTTGCCAAAATCGGCATCTTCTGGTGTAGGCTGCTGCATGGCCAGCCGAGACAGCCATTTGAATGAAATTATTTTCCATTATTAACCGGAAGGATTGTACTTTTAAATAAAAAAGATATTTGGGAAAACATTCAGTAGTTTTTTTTAAGCATTTTCAAAAAAAAAAGTTATTTGGCGGAGCCTTTACAAACGAACGCTTTATTCTAAGCTTAGGAGGTAGCAAGCGATTGGCTTTTGTCTATATGAGAGAAAAAGTAAAACAAAATTGTCATGAAAGGTGTATCACAAATCTATCGTTCGGAGTTGACTTTAAATTAAACTGTAGGTGCCGCCACTTATGAATAATTAATTAGAATTAGCACACACATCATGAGTAGTGTGAGAAGTGAGGTTATAATCCTGATAAAGGGGTTATAATGATCAATTGAGTAAATAGTGGCGAAGAACTTTGCTACTCTTTCTAAAGAGGTATTTATTTTCTACGAAGTATTATTTATTCTTGAAGTCGCCGTAGTCTAGTAGGTAGTGTGTTGGCTTATTAGACGCAAAAGCCTGGGTTCGAGCCCCAGGCCAGGCATCAAGAAAAAAATACAAAAAAGTATTTTTTCGGCGACTTCCTCTCAGTAGATTTCTGGCAAAAACTCTGAGTAAATAAAAATTGCCATGAAAAGTTTCTCAATAAATAAAAATCTGTCGTTCGGAGTCGACTTTAAACTGTAGGTCCCACCACTCATGTATAAAATTAACACACACAACATAAGTGGTGTGAGAAACTAGGACGTTGTACAATGGGTCAATTCGACCTCCGGGTACTGTACTTGTCTTAATTGACAAGTACACGTCCTCTAACCTAACCTAACCTAACCTATTATTTATTCTTACGAAAGGGGGATTGTGATTATCGTGGGTTCTAGTTTAAATTTATTTTTTAGAATAAAATTCTCATGCATTTTTAATTTGCATTTATATTTTTCATTATATTGATAAAAAAAAGTACATATTTATTGTATTTAAAATTTAACAAATACCTGTGTAACTTGCATTAGTTTTTTCACAACATCTCGACCCAGTATGTGATCAAAAACTGTTTGTAAAAATGGTTCCGACATAATTGATAATTTTAATTTATCACGATGCCATATAAGAACTCTTGATTCTTCCATGGCCATAATTGAGACCTAAAAAAATAAAATAAAAATATAAAAGCAAAAGAAAAAAACAAAATGATTTGCAATAATTTTTAATTAAAAGAGGAAATAAAATCAATTTCACAATAATTACCTGAAAATAATCGTCCGTTGATACACCAAACCATTCTGGGGAATCTAGGAACTGATGTGGAAATACTATATGTAATGCTCGTTGATTTTGCGATACCACTAATCTGCAAAATAAGCAAGTGACGATAATGCATAATCATTTTATTTATTTTTTTTTTCATTTATTATTCACTTGTTTTCTTTTAAAGTGTGTAATAAAAAAACAAATGTACTTACTTTCCTGATAAAACCAGTGATAGACTATCGACTTTGGTTACTTTTTCCTGTGCATAGACCTCCTGATATTTAAGGGCACGTATCACTTTCATACAATTTAAAACTTTTTTAAATTGATGTCGTGTTACGTGCAATGGTTTAAAAAGAGCCTCATAAACCTGTAATAAAAATTGTACAATAAAACCAGACACACGGTATAAGTAAGAATATTTTTGTTTTGTTATTAGAATTTCATTTTTTTGTTTTTTTAATAATAAATAATAATGGAAAATGGTAATTATGACTAAAAAAAAATACTAATAATAATTCAAAGTACATTTAATATTTCATTTTTATTTTTATTGTGGTTGTACACACTCGTTGTATTTGGGTCTCATGATTAAAGGAAAATAATTCACTTTTTATTGTGTGACATTTCTTTTGAATACTGTTAATATGTACTTATGTCTGTATGTACGTCTGTATGTATGCAGGCATGTCCGTTTTAATGAATTGATATTCGACTTTAGCAGCAGCAGCAGTTCATTGAACATACATTGTACGACGCCGTAAAGAATTTTGTAAATATTTTCAACAATTAATTCTCATGTCGTCTGACAAAATTTTATAAATAATCCTCCACGCCATACATATGTACATACATACACACATAGTAGATAATTCCCCCATACTTCGTTTTTTTATTTCGTTTAAACCCAGCATATCAGAAGATGCCAAAGAGTCAATTCGTTTTAATTGGTTTGTTTGGACATGTTTTGTACCTACACGAAGGGTCGGTCTCCTTCGATTTTTTCTCTTTTTTTTCTTAGTTTCCCATTTATTTTCTTGTGATTTTTTTTTTGGCAGAAAAGAAAATTAAAAACAAAAATGTTTTTGCAGCCTAAAACCAGTATTTTACAAAATTAAACTCATGTGAGTTATTTTTGGAATGGTAATGTGGTGTTGTGTTATTGAATACGGTCATTAATATTTAACCCTTCAAAGGTTGCAGAAAGTAATTGGAGAAGCAGGTCATTTGGAATTTCCATGTACAAGTTTTGGCTGTGTTTTGTTAAGAAAAAATTCTTTAGAAAATCAAAAAAAGGGAACAAATGTGAGTAATGCATACCAATAAGTGAATATAATCAGGGTGTTGAAATACAATAATGCCCAATATACATACATATATAAAGGGTGTTTTTTAAAGAGGTATAGAACTTTAAGTTGGCATTACTTTTCAAGATGGCGACCGATTTAACAGCTGTCAAGTGATTTATTCTCAGTTAGGTTTGGCAATTCATCATGAATAGACTCACGCCTGAACAACGCTTGCAAATAGTGCAATTTTATTTCGAAAATAATGGTTCTGTGCGGAAAACGTATCGCGCACTACGTCCATTTTATCGTCGACAAAATCGTCCATCAGAGCAGTTAATTCGATTAACCATGGAACGTTTTCGCACCACGTTTACCCTTATTGATAACTCGCATCCCCAGAGACGCTGTACGGTGCGTACAGAAGAAACTATTGCTGCTGTAGAGCGTAGCATTGAGGAAGACCCGAATGAGTCCATCCGCCATCGAGCACAGGAATTGGATCTGTGTCCATCCACTTTATGGAAGATTTTGCGGAAGGATCTGAATTGAATAACCATTATGTCTAGGAGATGTGGTTTCAACAAGACGGCGCAGCATGTCACACAGCTCGTGCCACAATAGATTTATTGAAAGACACGTTTGGTGACCGCCTAATTTCACGTTTTGGACCTGTGAATTGGCCTCCAAGATCTTGTGATTTATCACCGCTAGACTACTTTCTGTGGGGCTATGTAAAGTCATTGGTCTATGCGGTAAAGCCACAAACGCTTGACCATTTGGAAGACAACATTCGCCGTATTATTGCCGATATACGGCCACAAATGTTGGAAAAAGTTATCGAAAATTGGACGTCCAGATTGGACTACATCCGCGCCAGCCGTGGCGGTCATATGCCAGAAATCATATTTAAAATGTAATGCCACAAGATTATCTTTCGGATAAATAAAATTCATGTCAATCGAATAATCCATCGTTGTTTTATTGCAACTTAAAGTTCTATACCTCTATAAAAAACACCTTTTATATATGTAAACATGTGTTCATATATATACATATATATATATATGTATATAATATCCTATTGCAAATTACCTATAAAAGGTGGCCCAAAGGTATGTCAAAAAGTAAATAAGCTACTGGCTTCATAGTATTCAGCAACTTATTTAATTGCGCATTACAACGACCTAGCTTTTCACACCACCCATGTTGCGTGTGCTAATTCTATTCATGAATGGCTGGGCCTACTGTTTAATGTCGACTCTGAACAACAGATTTTTAAGAAACTTATCATAGAAATTTTTTATGCTTGGAGTTTTTGCCAGAAGACTGCTGAGAGGAAGAAAATAATTATTTTTTCTTCTTGGCTGAGTCATGCTCTCGTCTAATAAGCCAACACAGTACCTACTAGACGATTACGATGACGTGGTATGCGTTAGCAACATCAAAACTGCCACATTTCTAAGCCACTTAAGTTGCTTGAAACTCATATACATGCATGTATGTACAACGCTAGTAAAAGTTTACTAAGCTATGTGTAGAAAACATTATGATTTTTTTTACAACAACTTATAATGTTCCTTTAAGGGCCATTATTACAACTTGCCGTTAACTAAAGGGAGGAATTGTTTTTCGTTATTATGAGTACCCAATAAGATAGACGTGATCGTTAGGCTAAAGGGAGGATCATCCTACCTTTAACATTTAAAGGTCACTTTATGTTTGAACTTGCCATATTTTATATTAATTTCATTATGGCAACTTCAAATGAAACAAAATGAGGAAACACAAGAACAAAATAGAGGCCCTTCGTTGCCACTGCGTTTAAAAAAAAACTTTATTTGAGCATTGCTCTGGCATTGCCATTTTTTTTTTTTTTGAAAAATTTTATCTGTAAGTTCTAATAACGAAAATAAGTTAAAGGTAACTTTACAGTTCCCTTTAGTTAAAGGTAACTTTACAGTTCCCTTTAGCTAAAGGTAGCTTTAACTAAACCCAAGTTTAACGGCAAATTGTAATGATGGCCCCAAGTGTAATTACTTAGAATGTTTTTCGAATATAGAACTCAATTAGTTTGGATTAATAGCCAAGTGATAATATTTCATCAGCCTTCAACGAATAAATAAAACAAAATTTGCACACTCAATTAATTAATAAAACAAGAGTTTGGTTGACAAATACCGACCACCGACACATTTCAAAGTGTTAAAAATAAATCAAATTTCATTTGTTTTTGTTTTTGTTTTTTTAATCAAATAATAGACAATATGATACTAGCAATGAAATTGTAGCCTCTTAATTGAATTGAATTTATTGCCATAAAAACAATGGAAATTTTCCTTTTTTGGAAGTAAAACAACATCCTTCACACAAAAAGAGAAGATAATAAAAATAAAAAAAAAAAACATTAAATTTTTACAATTCTAAAGATAAACTTCTTCTTCTATGTGCATAATAAATGCCATGATAAGTTTCAATAATAAAAACAAAAACAACAGCAAAATATGTACAAAAAGACTCTGGCTAGTAACAAAATTCACACGTAATTTGCGTACATAAAATTATAGGTGAAGGCATTACAAAACAGAAAAAGGAAAATAAAAATCTGATGAAATAAAAATAGAAAATTAAATTCATTTTAATTATAAAAAGAAAATAAACAAATTTAGTCAATAGAAACAGAATTTTTTTGCAAATAGAGAAAAAAAATTATAAATAATTCAAGGGAATAGTTTGTTTGCTCTTGTGAATGAAAACAAAACAAGAGCAATAAAAAAAATTCTTTTCATTTTTTCAAATATATTTTCCCTCCCGCAAAAAAAAATTATCACTAGCAATATATGTATATGATATGAATATCGGGTTATCCATTTAGGGGTTTCAAGCGTGACAAATAAAGAATGGCAAGAGGTTTACCAAAAGGGAGACCCTACGATATGCGCCAACTACAGGGGTATACGCCTTCTCTCTATCGCATAGAAGGTTCTTACAGGCGTATTGTGTGAACGACTGAAGCCACTCGTCAAAACACTGATTGGACCTTATCAGTGCGGCTTCAGACCTGGCAAGTCCACCATCGACCAGATCTTCACACTACGCCAAATCCTAGAAAAGACCCACGAACAACTTGTCGACCATAAGGCTGCCTTCGATAGCCCCAGAAGGGATCGTGTTTTTGCCGCAATGTCTGAGCTCGGTATACCTGCGAAGCTGATAAGGCTATGCAGAATGACGTTGAACAATTCCTGCAGCTCCATCAAGGTAGGAATGTACCTCTCCGAACCTTTTGATACCGTGCGAGGTTTCAGACAAGGCGACCCATTATCATGCGACCTCTTCACCTTCGTCATGGAGAGTGTTATGCGAAAGGTGGGAGTGCAACGCAATGGCACAATTTTCCAAAAAAGGGTTCAGTTACTTGCGTACGCTGACGACATTGACATCATAGGGCGTACCAAGCGAGATGTTACTGCTGCCTTTAGTGCTATTGAACGGGAATCTACTAAGATGGGCATGGCAGTAAATGAGGGCAAAACAAAGTATATGTTATCGACAAGCAGAGACGTGCGGCGTATTGATTCTCGGATTACGGCCGATAACTATACTTTTGAAACAGTCAAGGAATTTATTTATCTTGGCTCCGCCGTTACCACCAAAAATGATGTCAGTCTGGAGATCAAGTGCAGGATCACTCTTGCCAACAGCTGCTACTATGGTCTCAATAGGCAATTGAGTAGCAGAGACCTCTCTCGTTCGACAAAATTAACACTCTACAAGACACTCATCCTACCCGTGCTTCTTTATGCCGCAGAGGCATGGACTCTATTAAGAGTGTTCGAGAGAAAAGTCCTACGTAAGATCTTCGGTCCAGTGCGAGTTGGCGCTGATTTCCGTATCCGATTCAACATTGAGCTGTATGAGCTCCTCAACGACATTGATGTTGTACAGCGCATTAATATCCAGCGGCTGCGCTGGCTCGGCCATGTCGTTCGAATGGAGGAGGATGCTCCGTCGAGACGGGTATTTCATGCGGGAATCTGCGGAAGTCGGCGAAGAGGACGACCTTGTATCCGTTGGAAGGACCAAATCGAGGAAGCCCTGTCATCGATTGGTGTGACCAAGTGGCGAAGGCGCGCAAGAAGAAGACGCGCCTGGAAGGATGTGTTGCGGCAGGCCGAAATCTGTTAATCTGGTTGTTATGGCCAATTAAGTAAGTAACTAAGTAAGAGGTTTACCATTTAAAGCTTTGCAATCGTTTAACAATCGAAGGAAGGGCAAAAATAATCAAAACATGGCACAAAAGTGGTTAGTTAAACGAGAGCATTTTTTGAGTACTACAGGCAGATTATTGGTCTCGATAATATATCTGCAACACGATGATAAAGAAACTGGAAGCATTATAAAACATGAAGCCGTCGTAGGTACCTAGTAGGTAGTGTGTTGGCCTATTAGAAGCGAACTCATGGTTCAAACTCTAGCTCAGACATCTCGAACCAAATAAAATATGAAAAAATATTTCTTTGGAGACTTCAGCAGTCTTCTTGTAAAAACTCTGAACTCTGACTCTTCCTATGAAAAGAATCTGTCGATCGGACCACTCATGGATGAAATTAACACACACACACACAACATGAATGGCGTGGAAGTTAGTTTGTAATCCTGACAATTCACGTAACAATTAAAGCCGGCTGACCATAAATACGCTGATGGAGAGCTAGGGCAACAAGTTTTCAGTACTGATCTTTCGAGCAATAAGGCCCATCTCCTACATTAGAGACCATGTATACGTGAGATCGTGTAAAGTTAGAAGTTCAACGAGCAAAATTATTGGATATGTGGCTGGGTAAACTCAGAAGAGATTGTGGAAAAGCCATTGTATTCTGATAACGTAACTGTTTAGTGTGTGTTATGGTCTCTGATTGTGTTGTTGGGCAGTATTTTTACGAAAACGGCCTTAGAAGAACCGTTATCTTCAATTCAGAGCAGAAGATTATAAATTGTTTGTGATTTCAACAAAACGAAGGGCCACTTAACACGACCAACGATCCACAGCTGCAACCAATCCAGAGATGGTAATTTAAATGACATCTTATTCCCTACATAATGTCAAGGGGCAAGCATTTAGGTTAGGTTAGGTTAGAGGACGTGTACTTGTCAATTAAGCTAAGTACAGTACCCGGAGGTCGAATTGACCCATTGTTCAACGTCCTAGTTTCTCACACCACTTATGTTGTGTGTGTTAATTAATTAACATGAGTGGTGGGACCTACAGTTTAAAGTCGACCCCGAACAACAGATTTTTGATAAACTTTTTCATGGCAATTTTATTTATTCTTAGAGTTTTTGCCAGAAATCTGCTGAGAGGAAGTCGCCGAAAAAAAATACTTTTTGTATTTTGTCTTTGATGCCTGGCCTGGGGCTCGAACCCAGGCTTTTGTGTCTAATAAGCCAACACACTACCTACTAGACTACGGCGACTTAAAAAAGCATTTACTTCATTTAAATTAAAAAGTTCCATGGAAATTATTATCGTCTATTTAACTTTACTTTGGAAATCGAAAATTGGATAACCCTTTAAAATACATACATATAAATTATAGTATGATAATGCTCTTGTATGCTGAAAAGAGTTTACTACATACTATTTATAATACAATAAAGTGTATAATAATATAATGAAAAATTAAAATGATTGATGGACTTCACAGATTTCACCGATAAACGTTTTTTTCCACTTGCGAGCAGCCAGCATACAGTGTTTATAATATTCACATGTTAATAGGTAGTGGTGATGGTGGTGGTGGTAAAGGGTAAAGAGTATGTAATGTGATGTGTGATGTATGAGCATTAAATTTGTCCCAAATATTGTCTTTTGTTGTTGGCTGTGATGCTGATGATATCAGAGAAGTCAGCAGCAAGCATTCAAGCCTTATTTACCGGACACATAAACGGTTGTATTTTAAAATAAAACAACAACAATGGCGCAAAACAATGTACAAAATATTATAATTTGCAAGTGTCCAAATAATAACATAAATTAATACAGCCCAAAAATTTATTTTATATTCGCACCAGAACTGTAATCGTATGCAATCATAATTGATTCATAATTATGGAAATGAACTAAAATCTGAGCAGTCTTTTAATGAAAACCATGCAAATAAACAAATTGCCAGGAAAAGTTTCTCAAAAATCTGTAGACCGGACTGTAGGTCCCGCCAAGAATTAATTTAAAACACACACAAATTTGGAGGCGTGAGAAGCTAGGTAGTAATCCCAGGAAGGAGAAATGCCTGTATCGCACAAAGCTCGCCCAGTTATCGCCTTTGTAGCACTATGCCCCGATAAAAATCACAGCATCCTTAAACGCTTCCTAACCAAACCAGGCCCAGGAGCCTTTCTTATTCACACTTTGCCATTTCTTCATCTCCAGAAATACTGCATTTAGTAGTAATAAAATGACCACCAACTGTAACGTTAGCTAGAAGCCGGCGCAAATGGTATTAGAAATGTTTGGTGGTATTGCCGAATTTTCTATGATTAAAACCTTAATTGCTCCTACTAGCTACCAATTTTTACTATTACGACAGAAATTGCGATCATTCAAAATACTTCTGGTGTTCCGCAGGGTAGCCATTTGGGTCCTTTACTGTTTTTATTGTTTCTTAATGATCTTCTTTGTGCTATTTCTGATTGTCATTTTCTTATTTCATGCTTTTGATGATGATCATGGTCAGACTGTTCTTCAGCGAAATATTGATTTGTTTGTAACTTGGTGCAGAATTAATTTAATGGATCTTAACTTGAGAAAATGTAAATGCATGGAAACTGTGACTACATTTCTTGATTTGGAAGTATTGTTGGATATGAAACTGTCTTTTATTGATCATATTAGTATGATGATTGGCAAGGCTCGGGCTGTTCTTGGTTTTGTGAAAAGATGGGCTAGGGAATTCATTGATCCTTATATAACAAGACTGCTATACATTTCACTTGTTAGACCCATTTTGGAGTATGCGTCTATTATTTGGAATCCATACTATAGTTGTCATAGTGATTCAATAGAGTCTGTGCAGAAGCAGTTTTTATTATTCTGTTTACTTGGCTTAGGATGGGATTGTGCCAATGGGTTTCCGTCATATGAGGCAAGATTAGGTTTGATAAAACTTCCAACTTTAGGACGTAGAAGGGCTGTTTTAGGGATTTGTTTTGTTTTTAATCTGGTTAAAGGTGATATCGATTCTGAGTTTTTGCTTTGTAACCTGAATTTCAGTATTCCAGCAGGATTTTCACGGCACTTTCGCCTTCTTTCTTTAGAACGAACTATGGATGTAATTTTCCTTTTCGTAGATTATGTAATGATTTTAACTTATGATTTTATTGATTTTAATTGTAGTGTTTGTAATATAAAACGTAGCTTATATGCTGGCATTAATTTGTAAATTATTATATAAAAATGTATTTTCGTTCTTGTCATAGGTAGTTCCTGTTTATTGTTACTTTATTCAGCTTGTGATTAAGTTCTGTAGCTGATTTATGTTCTCGTTGCCATTACTTTTCCCTTACCCGCTACAGTCCGGACTGTAGTGTGTACGTGTTCCTACGTAATGGGAACGAGCCCTCCGCGGTCGGGTGAGGGTGGGTTAGAGTGAGGCCGGGACGTTCTATCGTCAGTCCACACCCATCGATACTGTCTAGTCTGAAGCTTCCAGAGCATGGTACGAACATACTTACGTATTTTGTTGCAGTTTATGATAGACTTGCTAATCATCAACTAGTAAATCTTTAACCACAGATTTTAAATGTTACGACTTGATTAAATTTCTATTTGAATTATTTTATTTTGCAAAATAGTATCTCATAAAATTTATTTCAAAACCTTTATTCTTACTCAATAACATACAGAAACAAATGAGCTTTTGTAATTTGTATTGACCTGGATAACATAATAAAAATAAATTTTTATCACCAGCGCTTTATGTAAACTATTGTATTATTTTTAAATTCATATAAAAACTTCTTTTTATATTATTTTCTTTAAATTGATTTCCTCATTGAGTTCATTACACTCACTCATTCACTCATAACACACTGCAACAATTAATGTCACATGATGGATGAACACATTCATTAGAATGTCTGTTTTTTTATACTGAAAACAAAAAAGATATTTATCCAACACCCCATATAAACAACAGTAAACATTAAAACAAGAAAGAAGTAAAAAAAAACCGAAACACTTGAACGCACGAGATGTAAAACAACTTTGGCTTCGTACAAGACGAATCCGATTATAATTCCACACAGAGTAGAGCTCAGACATCACTGAAATCAATCCAGTCACGTAGGCCAAAATTCACCTTTGTTCTCTCTTGCTCTTACTCTCGCTGTTGTTCGCTCTGTTTGGTGGACTCAAAAAAAAAAAACCAACGAAGATATTCTCATACAGTAAATGAATTGGAAACGTAAACAATTGAAATTTACAATGCCTGTTGCTATTGCAATTTAATCCAATTAAACCATAAAGTCAGCACACACAACAACACAACACAAGCAAACAAACAAACTCTTGCATGTATAGTACACAACAATAACGATGAAAAAAAAAAGAAAAACAAAATACTGTAAACGGTGTGCTGCTCTTGGTATTTATTGTAAACCATTGGAAATGTAAACACATTCATATAACAGAGGTTTACAAAAGTGAGAACATAAACATAAACAGTGTTGTGTTGTGTTGTAAAATTTGAGCAGAAAAAAAAGGAGAGATTTACAGCATTTGAGACAATGAGATCAGAACATAAATCGATTACAGCTCAAGAGCATAAGAAGGTTTGTAATTCAGCAATAATTAAAGAAAAAGGGGAGAGAGAGCGTGTCATTTGTTGTGTGGGGACAATATATGTACATAAACCCCCTGATGTTATGAGGAGGTGTGTCTCAGTATTTGTTTTTAATAGTAATTTCGTGCGTTGCTAATTGTAAACCCACTCTTTAATTTACAACATTTTCAGCCATAACTAAAGTATACTATTTGCTCTTATGCTTTAAACGAGTAGGCGGTTTAATTCGTATTGTGGTGTGAGGTGTTTAGTGTTTGGAGCACACTCTATTTAAATTGCCAATAAAAACTTCATTTTTGTTAATAAAACTTCATACATGAAATTAACACTTTAGCTAGCAGAAGCACATACATTCATTACTAAACACACACACACACACTTACACTTAATACATACATACGTACATAATGTCATTATCATTGAAAATAAAAACATCACATTTGTTGATTACCAACACGTTCGTTCATTCACTCAATGCTTGGTGCCTGCCTGTGAAGTTAACAACAATTTTAATTGAGTTTCTTTTGCCGGTTTTTGTTGCTATTTAACGGATTTAGGGAATTCCCTTAAATGAATCATTATTGTCTGTTTACATTTTCAAACAATTTTGTTTGGTGGCGCTTAATTTTGTTTATAAACGTTTTTTACGTTACCTTTTGAAATTGTATTCTTTGGAAGCGTTAGTTTTTCTATGAAGTTTTGTTATTTTTAGAAATTTGATTAATTAAGTATTCTTTATTTATTTGATAGGTGAAATACATTTGAAAGGTGAAATACATTTGATAGGTGAAATAATAGTACGTGCCTTCGTTTAGGCATTAATTTATATCATTTTTCTTCTTCTTTTAAGGGTAATCAAATAACCTGGTCTTTCACCTAACAGTTACTTTTGTAGAAACAAATTAAGCCCTAATTTTAAGCAAAATACCAAATTTACAAAGAAACTTCTTAGACAAAAAATAAAAAAAATTGAAGATTTAAGTCAAATTTAAATCAATTTTTTAAAGAATTTTTTATTTAGAAATTCATTAATTTAACCCTTTTATGCCCGATGTTGCCTATAGGCAACATTGTAAATTTTTGTTCATAAATTCCGTAATTTTTAATTTTTTTAAAAGATTTTTTTTCCAAACAAGCTTGGTTAAAAACGTGTAAAACCAGAATACGTAGGACTGAATTTAATACCACTTCATATTTAGGCCATGACTAACAAACACATGTCCTTATAAAACTTTTAGCTCTGGCCCAAAAAATTCGGCCATGAAAGGGTTAACAAGCCATAGATATTGTAGGTAGGCTAGGGATAAAGGTGGCTATTCAAACTAGCAGTGATACCTTAGCCTTACAGATTGAGTAACGCCTATCGATTCTAAAAAAGAAGATACAGATTACTCCCAGGCAGGAAAAACTTTACTTTAAGGAATATTAATAAATAAATACGCAAATATTTTATCCACAAATAAAAAAATGCATCCAAAACTGTTGTTTTAACAAACCTCGTATATGGAATTAACCCCCGTTTTAAATTGATTGTCCCACCATACCGATATAAACGATGCGTTGTTTGAAAATTTTGTTTAAATCCAATGACAATGACAGTGATACCTTAGCCTTAGCCTTGCAGATTGAGTAACGCCTATCGATTCCAAAAAAAGAAGATACATACTACTCCCAGGCAGGAAAAAACTGTACTTTAAGGAATATTAATAAATAAATACGCAAATATTTTATCCACAAATAAAAAAAAATCACCCAAAATTATTCTTTTAACAAAAAACCTCGTATATGTAATTAACCCCCGTTTCAAATTGATTTTCCCACCCTATCGATATAAACAAAGTGTTGTTTGAAAATTTTCTTTAAATCCAATGACAATGACAAGGAAGTAAAAAAAACAACGAAACAACACTTGTAACATGACGAATAAATAATTAATCCGCTGGCTAAGCGTCTGCAAAACAAAATTTTCAGAAACGACAAAACATGTAGTAAATATCTAAGTTCCAGTGGTAATAAAAGTACCAACATCCGGCATGTGCCGTTCAAATATTTTCAAAAAATAGTGAAAAACATTCGATAAATGCAACAAAATTGTTGAGATTCTTAGAATTGAATCACGCCACTCACTGACTACTGCTGCTAATGCAAATGAAGTATAAAACAATTTAATTTACTTTTAATTGCGATTCTTATGGTCAAAATTAGGTTGAAAAAATATGGTCAAAGATGACCTTTAAAAATGTGATGATTTTTTATTTTTATTTTTCAAAAGAAATGCTATTTCATTATTTATTAATGTCTTCTGCATGGTGATGGAAGAATTTTCCCTGAAAATTTCTTGATTTACTTAGACAGCCCCAGGCTGCGGTTAAGTCCCTAAGGAACGTTGTTTTAACGTCCATCCTTGTCCATGAATGTTGAGGGTTTCTCAGAAAAATTTAGGGTTATTTAAAGGCAGTTTTTATATGGGTTACGGAACGTAGGCTATCATTGGAAATAGCATTGCTGATGAGCTGCTGGCCAGAGTCGGTACGGTGGCCAACATGCTATAGTGTATAGGCACTCCGATAGGAACTACACCATTATGATGCAGCAGGAATGTTCATTGAATTGAATTCGAGGCAGCAGACGACTGGATGAAATAATTTTGTTGCGACCTTTTATTCCACTCTGGTACCATGGGAATATAAAGGGTGTTTTTTATAGAGCTATAGAACTTTAAATTGGCATTACTTTTCAAAATGGCGACCGATTTAACAGCTGTCAAGTGATTTATTCTCAGTTTGATTTGGCAATTCATCATGAATAGACTCACGCCTGCACAACGCTTGCAAATAGTGCAATTTTATTTCGAAAATAATGGTTCTGTGCGGAAAACGTATCGAGCACTACGTCCATTTTATCGTCGACAAAATCGTCCATCAGAGCAGTTAATTCGATTAACCATGGAACGTTTTCGCACCACGTTTGCTCTTATTGATAACTCGCATCCCCAGAGACTTTGTACGGTGCGTACAGAAGAAGCTATTGCTGCTGTAGAGCGTAGCATTGGGGAAGACCCGAATGAGTCCATACGCCATCGAGCACAGGAATTGGATCTGTGTCCATTCACTTTATGGAAGATTTTGCGGAAGGATCTTGGTTTGCGTGCTTACAAAATCCAACGCGTGCAAGATTTGAAGCCAAACGATCATCAATTAAGGCGTAGATTCGTCGAATGGGCCCAAAACGAGATTACCGTTGTTCCCGATTTTCATAAGCGAATTTTGTTTAGCGATGAAGCGCACTTCTGGTTGAATGGCTACGTCAACAAACAAAACTGCCGCATTTGGAGTGAAGGTAATCCTCAAGTGTATGTGGAAACACCGTTACATCCAGAAAAACTGACTGTTTGGTGCGCTTTATGGGCTGGTGGAATCATTGGTCCGTACTTTTTCAAAAACGATGGTGGCCAGAACGTTACAGTCAATGGTGATCGGTATAGAGCCATGATTACTAACTTTTTCATTCCTGAATTGAATAACCATGATGCCCAGGAGATGTGGTTTCAACAAGACGGCGCAACATGTCACACAGCTCGTGCCACAATAGATTTATTGAAAGACACGTTTGGTGACCGCCTAATTTCACGTTTTGAACCTGTGAATTGGCCTCCAAGATCTTGTGATTTAACACCGCCAGACTAATTTCTGTGGGGCTATGTAAAGTCATTGGTCTATGCGGTAAAGCCACAAACGCTTGACCATTTGGAAGACAACATTCGCCGTATTATTGCCGATATACGGCCACAAATGTTGGAAAAAGTCATCGAAACTTGGACGTCCAGATTGGACTACATCCGCGCCAGCCGTGGCGGTCATATGCCAGAAATCATATTTAAAATGTAATGCCACAAGATTATCTTTCGGATAAATAAAATTCAAAATTGCAACTTAAAGTTCTATACCTCTATAAAAAAAACACCCTTTATCTTGGGTTTTGTCATTTCCCAATCAAAGTTGATTATTGGCTGGACAAACTAAGCCTTACTACAACGATATTTGCCTGAAAAAGTACTGTGTTTATTTATAATTAAAAAAAAATTGTAATTGCACTTAAAGGACCGCGACTTTTCTAGTATTTTTAGGTTTTTTGATTGAATATCTAAAAATAATAATTGGCAGTCCCTTAAGTAACATGCTGGAAATTTTATTTTCAATATTGTTTTTTAATTTTTTTTCCACTGTGTTCTCACGATTGATCAACAATTGCGACGTCATCCCAGAATCAACAAGAATAAACGGAAAAATAACAACAAGAAAAAAGCCACTTTTAATTTTCATTATTAAAGAATAATCTGGATTCACATGATTTGCAAAACAAAAACAAAATTATTCACACGAAATCGCGTTATTAAAAGTTAATTTTATAAACAAAATTATGGAAATTCTCTGAACCAAAAAAGAACAAAAGATTTTAAATGCTGCACTGCCTGCCGTTGGCGTAATGAAGTTGCAACAGATCGATAATGACAAGTACTTCAAATTGCCATGGAATTTAAGCAAATATAGCCCAATACTCCATCTATGTCTGCAACTTTGTAATACAGCTGCATTCCATGTGACTAACCCTTTTAAACAGTCGCTATTCTCGAACCCCTTATAACAGCTGCCTTTGAATGATCCGAAATTTTCGCTGAGAAATCCTCGTTATTCATGCACAAGGACGGATGTTGAAATTTCCTTCGTTAGGGACTTAATTGCAGCCTGGCTGTCCGAGTAATTAAAGAGAGTTTCAGGAAAGGTCCGCTCACTCAACAAGCATTACAAAATTGTCATGACCTCTGCTTAGAAAACACTGCAGTCAGGTCAGGCAGCCTTTACATACATAATTGGCCATTACAACCCTTCAGTCAGGATTACGTCCTAGCTTCTCACACCACTCATGTTGTGTGTGTTAATTTTATACATGAGTGGCGGGATCTTCAGTTTAAAGTCGACTCCGAACGACAGATTTTTGTGAAAAATTCTCATGGCAATTTTTTTACTCTCAGAATTTTTGCCAGAAATCTGCTGAGAGCAAGTCGCCGAAGAAATATTTTTTTCATATTTTCGTTTTGATGTCTGATCTGGTGTTTGAAACGTGGCCTTACTTCTAAAAAAGCCAACAAACAACCTACTAGACTACGGCGACTTCTAGAAAGTTTAATATCAGAACCCTCAATAAATACATCTTTTTGGCAACACTGGTTTAAACAGCTCACGCACGTTTCGTGTTTTGTTTCACTGTCAAACATCTTCACTTTGGTCTATAATTTAACCATGAATCATCTTACAAACGCACAACGCTTGCAAATCAAAATGCTTGCTCTGTTAAGAAACTTCTTTATCGAAAAATTGTGTTCAGTGACGAAGCTCATTTTTGGCTCAATGGGTGCGTAAATAAGCAGAATTTTCCATTTTGGAGTGAAGATCAGCCAGAAGCATTGCAAAAGCTACCAATGCATCCAGAAAAAGTCACAATTTGGTGCGGTTTATGGGCTGGTGGCATCATTGGACCGTACTGTGAATGGTGAGCACTACCGTGAGATGATATCCAACTTTTTTTTTTGCCCAAAATGCAAGAGCTTGACTTGCATGACATGTGGTTTCAACAAGACAATGTAACGTGCCACACACCACTCGTAACAATGGACTTATTGAGAGGCGAGTTCGGTGTACATTTTATTTCACGTTCGGGACCGGTCAATTGGCCTTTACGCCTTTAGACTATTTTTTGTGGGGCTATGTTAAAACTCATGTCTATACAGACAAGCCCGCTTCAATTGACGCATTGGAAGACAACATTGAAGCATTTACTCGTGAGATACCGGCCGAAATGTTGGAAAGAGTCTGCCAAAATTGGACTAAGCGGATGGGTCATTTGAGGCGCAGTCGCGGTCAACATTTGCATGAAATAATCTTCAAACATTAAATTATATGGACCGTACTATAAAGATTTCATGCATTTTTCTGAATTTTATGTTTTTTTTGAAAAAATTTCCTATAGCTCTTGAAAAATCACCCATTATTTAATAAGCCAACATGCTACCTTCTAGAGTACGGCGCCTTCTTAGTTATATGCCGAGCATTATTTTGTAGGAGATGGTAGAACGTGGGCTTCTACTATGCATATTATAATGTGGTTGATCTCTAAGGGATGTACATTGGGAGTAGAAATGGCTTCATCAGAAGCTCAATGGACCATACGTGGCCTAAGTGTGTCTATTCTCTTGAGTTGGCAGCCACTTCTACCTTCTACCCACCTACTTTTACCTTTGCAGTGAAACGTGTTCCATACAGTGCAACGATTGATTGCCTGTTGAGCATGAAATTAAAAGTTTTATTTTCACCCACAGCGTCTATCGAATAGAATCGTGTTTAAATTATGGTGAGTCGGCTTAAAGCATCGTCTGAAGTAGGATTCTAAATTCTAAGATTCTTCTCTTTTATGCTACTTTAAACCGTAAGTTATTACCAAGATCAAAAGGGTACCACCTTTTAATTTTAAAAAAGAAGCAGAAAAAAAAACAAAGTTTTTAAAAATTTTTAAAACGTTTCATGCATTTTTTGTTTGTTTGTTTTTTTAATTCTGTTCCCACATTTACAATTGGTTTAGACGCGACTAAATTTGTTAATTCAAATTGAAAATTTAATACTTTTTCGCGAGAATCCCATGGAAGGGGGCTTTTTACTTGAACAGAATAAGAATATTTTTTTTTTTATTTGTAATCCGTATTTGAATAAGAATTTCGCCTTCATTATGCATGAGTGTCAGGTAGACGTCACAATTCATTCCTTGTCTTCCAAATATTCGGGGATTTTGGACAAAAACAATTTGATTTACAGAAATTAAAAGCAAAAATACAAAAAAGTATAAAAACAAAAACAATTTGATTAACAACAATTTATTTATTTTGACTTCTGTTGCGCTGCCAGCAGCAGCATGTGATGATGACGTCGAAATGTGTTTTTCAACAGCGTAATAATTTATAAAATAAATACAAAATAAAATTTGTTTTTGTTTTTTATTTGTTTTCAATTTCATAAAAACATTCTTGCTGCTGGGAAATTTAAAAAGAAAAGGGGGGAATTTATTAAATTAAAGTTTAATATAAGAATTCATTTGAAAGTGATTATAAATACTGCTCTGCTCGATTGCTATTATCTACGAAAGAAAAGAAAATCCCATCCATCAGTAATTTTCATGAGATTTTTTCTTTGTGCTGTGATGCACCAAATGACTATCATATACATATACACGGTACCTGCCGCGAAATGGTTAACTATCTATCATAAATGGTAGTATGGTCACCGTAGTATAGTGGGTAGAGTGTTGGTTTGTGAGACAAGAGCTCTTGGTTACAACTCCAGCTCAGGCATTTCAAACAAAGCGAAATAAAAAAAAATATTTCTAATATTTCTCTCGGCGAATTCCTGCCAACAGTCTTCTGGCAAAAAAAAAACTCTGAGAGTAAATATCTGATGTTCGGAGTCGACATTAAACAGTAGATTCCGCCACTCATGGAGAAAATTAACACACACAACATGAGTGGTGTGAAAAATTAGGTTATGATCCTGACTGAATGTGCTAATTACGTAAGTAAGTAATTAGAAGTGGTATATAATGGGGGATTTTTTAAGAGCTATAGGAAAATTTTTCAAAGAAAAGCACATAAAATTCAGAAAAATGCATGAATCATGCTGCTGCTGGCAGCGCAAGAGAAGTCAAAGTAAATAGTGTTGTTAATCAAATTGTTTTTGTTTTTATACTTTTTTTGTATTTTTCTTTTTTTTTTTTGCTTTTAATTTCTGTAAATCAAATTGTTTTTGTCCAAAATCCCCGAATATTTGGAAGACAAGGAATGAATTGTGACGTCTACCTGACACTCATGCATAATGAAGGCGAAATTCTTATTCAAATACGGATTACAAATAAAAAAAAAAATATTCTTATTCTGTTCAAGTAAAAAGCCCCCTTCCATGGGATTCTCGCGAAAAAGTATTAAATTTTCAATTTGAATTAACAAATTTAGTCGCGTCTAAACCAATTGTAAATGTGGGAACAGAATTAAAAAAACAAACAAACAAAAAATGCATGAAACGTTTTAAAAATTTTTAAAAACTTTGTTTTTTTTTCTGCTTCTTTTTTAAAATTAAAAGGTGGTACCCTTTTGATCTTGGTAATAACTTACGGTTTAAAGTAGCATAAAAGAGAAGAATCTTAGAATTTAGAATCCTACTTCAGACGATGCTTTAAGCCGACTCACCATAATTTAAACACGATTCTATTCGATAGACGCTGTGGGTGAAAATAAAACTTTTAATTTCATGCTCAACAGGCAATCAATCGTTGCACTGTATGGAACACGTTTCACTGCAAAGGTAAAAGTAGGTGGGTAGAAGGTAGAAGTGGCTGCCAACTCAAGAGAATAGACACACTTAGGCCACGTATGGTCCATTGAGCTTCTGATGAAGCCATTTCTACTCCCAATGTACATCCCTTAGAGATCAACCACATTATAATATGCATAGTAGAAGCCCACGTTCTACCATCTCCTACAAAATAATGCTCGGCATATAACTAAGAAGGCGCCGTACTCTAGAAGGTAGCATGTTGGCTTATTAAATAATGGGTGATTTTTCAAGAGCTATAGGAAATTTTTTCAAAAAAAACATAAAATTCAGAAAAATGCATGAAATCTTTATAGTACGGTCCATATAATTTAATGTTTGAAGATTATTTCATGCAAATGTTGACCGCGACTGCGCCTCAAATGACCCATCCGCTTAGTCCAATTTTGGCAGACTCTTTCCAACATTTCGGCCGGTATCTCACGAGTAAATGCTTCAATGTTGTCTTCCAATGCGTCAATTGAAGCGGGCTTGTCTGTATAGACATGAGTTTTAACATAGCCCCACAAAAAATAGTCTAAAGGCGTAAAGGCCAATTGACCGGTCCCGAACGTGAAATAAAATGTACACCGAACTCGCCTCTCAATAAGTCCATTGTTACGAGTGGTGTGTGGCACGTTACATTGTCTTGTTGAAACCACATGTCATGCAAGTCAAGCTCTTGCATTTTGGGCAAAAAAAAAAGTTGGATATCATCATCTCACGGTAGTGCTCACCATTCACAGTACGGTCCAATGATGCCACCAGCCCATAAACCGCACCAAATTGTGACTTTTTCTGGATGCATTGGTAGCTTTTGCAATGCTTCTGGCTGATCTTCACTCCAAAATCGACAATTCTGCTTATTTACGCATCCATTGAGCCAAAAATGAGCTTCGTCTCTGAACACAATTTTTCGATAAAGAAGTTTCTTAACAGAGCACGGCATTTTGATAATAAAATTCAATGATTTGCAAGCGTTGTGCGTTTGTAAGACGATTCATGGTTAAATTATAGACCAAACTGAAGATGTTTGACAGTGAAACAAGGCACGAAACGTGCGTGAGCTGTTTAAACCAGTGTTGCCAAAAAGATAATTGCTAAAAAATCATGCGTTACAAGCCCGTCTTCCTATTAACAGTCTTCTGGCAAAGATTCTGAGAGAAAAGAAAATTCCCCACAAAAGTTCTCAGAATCGACTTTAAACTGTAGGTCCTGCCACTCATGGATAAAATTAACACACACAGCATAAGTGGTGTGAGAAACTAGGTTGCAATCCTGACTTAAAGAGTTGTAATGACAAATTGAATAAGTGCTCATACCACTAATCGCAAATATTAAAAAAAAAATGATTTTAAACACTGTTTTGAACTGTATAAGCCTATTTTTCTTAATATTTTTAATGAATATGCACAAGGTACCATTAGGTACCTGAAGCATGTACTCGTAAATGTCTTTACAATTTATAAGTTAGGCCGCATAAATGTTTTTATTCGAATACCATTTGGTATCGCTGATCCCAAAAGTGACTCGACATATTTTCGAAACAAATTTTTTTTTGCTAAACTTGCCTATAATACGAGTGATTGAGCAAAAATAATTTTCGTAACTGAACTATTAACCCTTTCGCGACAGCGCAACTGCACTACACTTTGCAACCATCAGACATTGTCGTCTTTGTTCGTGAAAACGCAGATTAAACAAATAAATAACTACCGTGTGAATATGAAAGTAAGCCGCAAGTGACTGCCGTATATACATGTCACCCGTCGGGAAAGGGTTAACACCCGAAAATTTTCATAAGTATGCAGTGCCATTGTAATTACAGCGGTAAAAATCAGTTTAAATTTGTTTTATTTTAGACAAAAACTAATCAATAAAAATAAATGCCTTTAACCAAGCGTACATATTAAAATTTTTATTGCCACTTTTAATTTTAAATTTTGATCTTAAAGAAAAAAAAAACCAATTAAGGTATCAATCGTTTGTTATTCTCGTACCACTACCCCTAGAACTGCATGAAAAAAATTCATCAAAATTTAGTTTCTAGTTGCGAAATTCAACACATATTTGAATGAAATTTGAATTGAAATTTTGGAGAAAAAAAATTTGAATATTTACCAACTCATGTCTATCGATGAATCATTTACAAAAAAAAAAAAAAACAGAATTAGGTTAACAAACTTTTATTTAGACGCACAGACACAGCCTTTAAATTTTTTTTAATGCTAACAATACTACAATAAAATAAAATCGAAAGAAAAAAATATTTTTATTGTATGTTTAGTGGAGTATTTTGTACGCGGAATTTATTTATGAGTATTTCATTTTTTTTATGTTTTTTTTTAATTTTTTTTCTTTAGAAATCATACCTGTTGGGTCCCGTGTTCATGTATCAATCACTGAAATTAAGTTTTTTTTCAATGGAAACATTTTTTTTCTTTTAACAGTTGTTTCTCATTGTTTGTTTACCTGTAATCTATTGGATAATGTTCCAAATGGCACGTAATCATAAATAATGAATTTAAAGAAATTAAGAAATAAATCGAAATGGATTAAGTAAGGCTATATATTGTATTATAGGTGTGATAAGAATATTTCAATAGAAGCGGTAAGACCCCAAAGAAAATCATGGCTACAGCAATGCCAATTTAGTCGCCTTAGGCTAGTTCTTACTTAATTGATTATTACAAGCCTTCAGTCAGGATTACGACCTAGTTTTTCGCACCACATAGGTTGTGTGTGTTAATTTAATCCATATGTGGCGAAACCTACGTACAGTAAGTAGCCAACACAGTAACTACAAGACTACGGCGACTTCTAGCCTTAGCCTAGAGTGCTAGCTTTTAAGACGAAAGCCGATGGTTTAAACCCCAGCTTAGACATCTCGAACATAACGAAGTATGAAAAAAATATTTCTATCGGCAACTTCCTCTCAGCAAGGTTAGGTTAGGTTAGGTTAGAGGACGTGTACTTGTCAATTAAGACAAGTACAGTACCCGGAGGTCGAATTGACCCATTGTACAACGTCCTAGTTTCTCACACCACTTATGTTGTGTGTGTTAATTTTATACATGAGTGGTGGGGCCTACAGTTTAAAGTCGACTCCGAACGACAGATTTTTTTTTATTGAGAAACTTTTCATGGCAATTTTTATTTACTCTCAGATTTTTTGCCAGAAGTCTACTGAGAGGAAGTCGCCGAAAAAATACTTTTTGTATTTTGTCTTTGATGCCTGGCCTGGGGCTCGAACCCAGGCTTTTGCGTCTAATAAGCCAACACACTACCTACTAGACCACGGCGACTTCCTCTCAGCAATGTTCCATCAAAATCTCTTGGAGTAAATAAATATTGTCATGAAAAGTTTTTCAAAAGTCTGTAGTTCAGAGTCGACTTTAAATCGCCACGCCTGGATAAAATTAACATAAACAAAATGAGTGGCGCAAGAAGCTAGGTTGTAATCCTAACTAAAACGTTAGTTTTATTTAGTAAGTAAGTAGCCTTAAATGCTGGAACGCGTTATCTTATCGGCGAAATTCGAAACGCTAACAAATTAATTTCCTCAAGACTTCTTAAGGGTCAACCATATGTCACCAGTAGTTATAACTCTTTTAAGCAATTTATCCGCAAATATTTGAGTGCGCAGGCCCACTGTTAGGCAGCATTATTTTTTGCATACGAATTGATGTCAAATGCAACGACATCTTCATTGCATTTTATTTTTTTTTTTTTCTACTTTTATTGCGATCACGCGTTTTTATTGTAATTTTAGCTGATGAGCATAAAAAAATTTCTAAATTGCACTCCAGCTTATCAGATTTTTTTGTGGTGCTGGCATTATTTATGCCTTATCGGGAAGTTTTAGGCTAAAAAAATAAAAATACGCAGTAACTAGTGCTAATGCACAACAACACATAGTGAAATTAATTGCCTAAAAGTGAATAGTAATGGGCGAAGGAGTACGAATGTATGGTAATAAAAATTCATTCATTCATCTTTAGCGTGTTCTATGTGTAGACACATTAACACAACAACAACAATATGGAATATTACAATAAAAAAAATATTTAAATTTTCTTATCTTAATAGACAGCAACAACAATGATGATGTGGGGACTGGGACGGCTGCAATGTTGGATAATAAAAAATTCCTCATGTACGGGGGGACAGAATAGGCCTATGGTTACAGAATTTTTATTTAAAGGAAATGAATGGATGACAATTCTTTTTTTTTTTTTGTTTTTTTGCTGTAATAATTTGAATTCTCTTGACCATTTAAGAAAAACTAAATTTTTATAGACTTTTTTCCTTAATAGATGATCTGTAAGCGTGCGTAGGCTATTAAAAAATGGTGATTATCTAATGATGTTGCTAGCCAAACTAAATAAATAACAAATTAAAACAAATGGGAACAATAAATGGAAACTTAAGTGGAATAATAATGGAACCTAAACAAAAATTAGCAGAACAAAAAAAAAAAAGGAAAACAATAAAATTATAAATTTGCGAATAAAAATGCGTTTAATTTTAAAGACGGTTGTAGTAAAATGTTCTAGAAATTTAAATTAACTCGCAAAAACTGTTTTAATGTGATCTGTAAGTTTAGTAAATAACTTCAGTACAGCAACCCTTGAAATTTATTTTCCAAACTAATATTTCATTGCCAGTCCTCTCATACTTCAAAACAACTTTACTACAGCAACCCTTTAGATTTAACCGTTTAACTGTTGATCGTGATGCACTTTGGCCTCTCAAATTAAAAACTCTGCCCCTTGCATTTCACTCTGTAATGCATTGTGGTGAGAAGGTAAAACAACCATTTCTATTCCATGTCTAATCATTAAAAACAAACTGCATAAACATAAGTTGTTTTTTAGCACGTGACTTCTTTAAATTACTCACAGATAACAACTGCACTGCACTGGGTGTTGCCGATTATTATAAAATTTGTTTTGTTTTGTTTTATTTTCTTAATAGTTTTCACAATTATCGGTTTATTTTCGTTAACCAGATCAATTATTTATTGTGTATGATGTTTAAGCAATAGTGTATGTGCGAAAACAATAACAAAACGGTGATAATGAAAATATAAATACATGTTTTGCTAAGTGTATGTATTTTTCTTGTGATGAAATTATTGACGTATAATAATAACACACCCATACATATTTATGTCTTTGCGTATAAGAGGGCACGTCTCCTAATCACGAGTGTTTTTAAGAAGAAAAAAAAACGAATAACCAAGAATAACGCAAAGAATAACAACAGCATAATGTAGGTGTACATGTATATGTATGCCTATGAAACATTGGGTGATGATGGCCCCCAAATAAAATTTATAACCAAACACACTCATACATAAACCCATACATATAATTATGTATGTCCTATGTAGCCGCAAAAGATGAGATTTCATAAAAATGATTCAGCAAATTGTTACACTCTCAGAAATGGGTGATGGGTAAAGAGCATGCAGGAGAATAAAACTGCAACAATAGCAACAATAAACAATTCAGCATGAATGAGTAAAGTTCACAAGACACAGAGAAATTAATATGACGAACGGGTATTTGATTATCTCGTATTGTATTGTGAGTTGTGTTGTGTTTTGATCGTTTACGTTTTCTTTGCAAAAAAAATAAAATAAAAACATTCAACACAATTGTGTTGTGTGTGGTGTGTGTAAAGCAAAAATATAAGCAATGCACACCGTAGATTGGCAAATCACTAGTATTTATAAAGTCGAAGCGTGAAAGTCGCGCGGTTGGATACTTCTCTGCGAAATATTAATTTTAACAGAACACAGAGAATTTTCAAT
Organism: Sarcophaga carnaria; assembly: GCA_958299815.1. Lineage (NCBI taxonomy): Eukaryota > Metazoa > Arthropoda > Insecta > Diptera > Sarcophagidae > Sarcophaga > Sarcophaga carnaria. Next base: position 141,690,714 of record OY283149.1, read on the forward strand.
CAAACATAAAAAAATTTAACAAAAATTTAATTAATTTAATGCATTTAATTAAAACCAAAAAATATTAATTATTAAAAACCAAACGACCCACCGTTATTTAAGAGTAATATAAAATAAAAAAGTAGTGAAAATAAAAAACGTAATAGAAAAAAAAGAAAAATACTTAAAAAACAAGAACAACAGTAAAATATTAAATTAAAAAAAATTTGATTCTATATGCTTTTAAAAACATTGGTGATAAATAATACAACTTTAACAAAATGTGCCATAATTCTGTTTTTGAAAACGAACAAATCGAAAAGTGCGTTGAGAATGGTATGCCTGAAAAACTTATAAAAACTATTAAATATACTATGAGAAAACGTGCCAATGATAGTAACAAAAATCAAAAGATTAAACAACAGCAACAACAAGAACAGGAGCAACAAGAAAGTGAAAACATGATTAAAGAAATTCCCCCACAACAACAGCAACAACAACAACAAACAACATTTATATCAAAATGTCCTTTTGGTCATGGTAAATTATCCACACCATCCTCGACACCAATAGCGACAACATTTTTCACCACAGCTGCCAGCACCAATACCACTACCACTACTACAAGTATAACACAAGATTTAAATCACTCTTTAAACAACAACAACATATTTTTGAAACATTTTCCTCAAATTTCACAATTGAGCACAAAAATAACAGAAAAATATGTTGACATGAGCAAAAGCAACAGTGGCCAGTGTAAAGATAATGAAATATATAATGATGACATTTTGGCTAAAAGTACACAACTAACAAGAGAATTTGCACAGACAATGCAACAGGCGATAAGAGGTTTACAAAACAGCAAAATTTACACGTGAGTTAATGTCATTCTTTTAGATTCTACTTTAAATTCTCTTTTTCTTTCATTTTACATTTTTTTGTTGTTGTTATCATTGCAAAAAATAATACAAACATTGTAGTTGTAATTCGTGAGCACCACTAAGTCTCATGTGGTGAGCAAACAATAACACATATACAAACACATATGCACCCATAAGACAATGAAATTATTTGTGTATTATACAATGGGTGACAGGCAAAAAGTTTGTGTACTAGTTTAAACGTTTTTTTATGTAATCAAACAATAAAAAAGGAAAATTCTTTTAAATTAATAATCAAAGATATAAAATATTACAAAAATAAAGTGTAAAAAAGGAGCCTATGATATTTTTCAATAGAAGGCTGTAACTCAAGCTGTATAGAGAAAATTTTACTCAAGATTGTTTGAGAATATTTGAAAAGAATTATTTCTAATGTATGTAAATTCGTTATTTTTGCAATAAATCACATTCTCTCCTTTAATCTATTACAAAAATTTCATAATAAAGTCTAAGAGATGTGATTTCGAATACTCAAACAAAATGTGTAAACTGTTGCATTACACTGACTGAGTATACATATGTATATGGTCATAGTTACTGCTCTCGTAATAATTAGTAACAAATTGCTAATTCTTAAACAAATAAATAATTTCGTAATACATACTATATACTACGTTAACCGTAATAAGGCTAAATTAAAGAAAAGAAAACTATTTTTAAAAATCTTTGAATATTCAACATTCCAGCCGGTTTTTATTTGGGGGACAATAAATTATAATTAAAAGCTTAAAAGCCTACAATTAAAATATGAAAGAAATATTGGAAAACCCCAAAAGAGGCCACAATTTACACTTCAAAGTAAAGTGATTTTTAAATTAAAAAAAGCCTAAAATATGTTAAGTGCTGTTAAAAATAAAACGGCATAAATTAAAATTAAATTTTTTTTTTGGACAAAAAAAGGGATTTTTAAATTACTTATTATACAATAAAAGAAATGATTCACATTATTTGAAATCCTTTATTTAAACAAAAATTTATTAATTTTTCTTTTTTTTTTCAATACATAAATTAAAGATTTTAGCCTAAAGCCAAATTGTGTACGTGCATTTACGTATTGAATGCACAAAGTAAAATTAAGATTAAAATGTTTTGTTGCTAAGCGCCTATAAACCAAATTAATTAAACGTATTAAATACTGTTACATACATCTGAACATATGTACTTGTAAATGTACATACATATGTACGTTTAAATTTAATTATAATTGTTATTTCATATGGAAAATTCTCTTACGCTTGAGTATGTACAATAAAATATTTTTATTATGCTTTGTTGTAAAATAAATTTGATTTATTTCTTTATGTTTACATATGAAATTTTGATAACAAAATATCAATTCACACAAATACGTTTAAACAAAGAATTTTAGAACATGTACGGCTCTTTTAATTTTAAACGCCATTTTGAAATTAATTTGCAGACCCAATTGCGAAAACTGCAAAATTGCATGTCATGGACAACGCCATTTTATTTAATGTAATAAACTAAGAATTTGTGCAACAAATGCAATTAAATAATGTGAATATTTTTTAATAATTTTCACACATTTCCAAATTGAAATTCTATTAAAAAAAAAAAAATTATGAAAAATTAAAAAAGAAAAATTTTTCTTAATACAACACAATGCTTAAAATATCGTAGATTTTTTTGCGCTTATATGATTAATGAACATATTATACTGAAATTAATATAGGCCTGCCATACCCAAAATATATTTGGAAGGGCATTTTGCCAAATAATTTTATGAAGGCTATATTGTATAGCAATTCCTCAAATTGTAGCTGCATTCAATTACTCTATATTGGTCGAAAAATTAAATTTTCAGAAATATTGAAAGAAAACTTCACATGGGGAAACAAAACTGGTCGAGGCCTGGAATAATTGTGTAACCAATAAACGTATAACTGAAACTAAGCCTATACATCCAAAGATTAATTAATTGTTGGGTCTCTACAGTCAGGAAACGTCACATGATTGGTAAACCATAGAAAGAAAGAAAATTCCTGCACATTAAGAAAAGCATTTCTAGCAATTTCTTTTTAACTAATTATTTGTTTTATTAATATCTAAAATAAATAAATCAATTATTAGGAAAAAGGAAACAAACTTGTTATTTAAAGCCACAAATCCAGAGGTGAAATTATTATTGTCATAAAGTACATAAGGTTTAAAATGTCAAAAGATGGATTTTATTATAGGAAAGTTTGCTAACCACAGTCAAATAATTTGAAAAAAAAATCGATAAAACGCTTTTAATAAAAGCTTTTTAATTAAATAAATTTAATTTCATAAGTTGTTAAATTTAGTATTAAGACAAGAGAATTTTTGATAAAAAGGAAAGAAATGACGCATAAATTTGTATTAGAGTGACTATTACTGCTTAAGAAAAATTTATTTATAGCCTTACACTTGTTACAAGTGCTCGACAGAGTATAATTATAAACACGCCATGTTTTCAATTTAAAATATTTAAATTACAAAAAAAAAATAAATACATTGCATTAAAAAACAAGAGTTATAGGGTTGGGGGGGTTACTATATTTACCCACTTATTATCTAAATGACATTAAGAACAATAACAGTCTTATCTTAATAATTTAAAGTGTTTCGATTACAAACAAAAAAGAAAAAAATGGTGTAAATAGAGCAAATGCTTGCGTAAATGCATGCGTTCATTGTTTTATATTTTACCGCCATATTCTCATTTTGCAACACACTTTTTAGTTATGGCGGCGCTTGCATTCTAAAAAAATATCTTTAAATAATAGATAAATTAAAGTAGAATAATAAATATTTGCACTAGAGACTAAAAAAAAAAATAAATAAAAACATAAAACTAAAAATATCGCCCGTTGTAATCTTATTCAAGTAATTTTTTGGTAAATAACATGGCCTTTTCTTAGCCAACCACTGTATAATTAAAAACAACAAAACAGGAAAAAATGGAAATCAAAGTAAAAAAGAGTCTAGCATGGTATAACAGCAGCAACAACAACTGTTATAATAATACTCTTCCTCTTTTGCTTTGGTGGTATGGTGTAAAAATAAACGAGATTTACTACCACCTATGTATGTTTGAATGTGTACACAATATTATAATTGTTGTTGCTGTTTACTGATGTATTGCTCTTAATAAATGAGGTGTGACGTTAAATGAGTATGACATTAAATGACGTTTAGAAGTGATAAAAATGCAGTTATTTTTGCATACAGTGTCGGCAAAAATAGTGCAAACATAAAATTGGTAAAATGTGTTAAAATTTTTTAATTAAGTTGAATATAGATACATACGAATGTGCATGTATGTGTATGTATACGAAACATTTAAGGTAATTTAATTACTCGAATAAAAGAAAATAATTAAGTTCAATATTAAGCAGTTGAACATACAGGAGCTTGTTTTTTGCTTAAACTTTCATATTACTTTTGGGTACAGTGTCTAGGCTCTAAATCATCATCATCAGCAGATTTGAATATTTTTTTTTTGTTAAATCGTTAAAAATGTTTGTTTTATTTTCTTGTTTTTATTTTTAATTCAGATTTATTTTTTTTCTTATTATTTAATTTAATATAATTTTTTAATTTAGTTTTTATTTTCATTTGATTTTAATTATTATTTAATTTCTTATTTTTATCTCTTTATTCTTTATTTTTTATTTCCATTTTTATTATCATTTTTATTTCTTTTTTATTCTTTTTTAATTTGTTTTATATTTTTTTTATTTTAATTTGTTTTTTAATTTTATTTTTAATTTTTAATTATATTTTTTAATGTGTTCTTTAATTGTTTATATTTATATCATTTTTTATTTATTTTTTATTTTATTTTATGAATTTTTTTAAAAACAATTTTATTTTATTCTTTTTTTGCAACCTTTTCGCCTACACTGTTGATTCATTTTTATGAAAGTTAATTTTTTATTTTTGGATTTCATTAAAATTCAATGTGTGTGTATGTGTGTGGGAGGTAGACCTTTCGCTGCTGGATTGTCTACTGTAGGGTTTTTTATGGTATTGTTTTCTTGTGAATTTTATAGCTGGTAGAGTAAACGAACAGTTTATTATCATTTCAATGTTAAAGGCGAGACAATGCAATGTAATAAAAACCACAATATCCACAACAACAATATACAACTTCTTGTTGTTTTTTTTTACTACTAGCAGAGTATGTACATAAATAGTTCTGTTATATAGCAGAACAGCCACCAGAAAACTCTCATTTATTTTGTTTTATCAAAAACGAAGACAGAGTGAGAGATTGAGCGAGCAAGAGACAAATGTAATGTAATGACAACAAAGCGTTTTTTTAAAACGCTGTTATGAAAATCTTTAAAAATTCAATCGGTTTTAAAAACAAACAAAACGAGGTTAACAACTTGAAACCAGATTTTTGTAAAACCTTAACGTATTTTTATGCAATGAAACATAAAATTGGTTTTTTTTAGCATTTTATCTCCTAGACCACCATTGCGGCTTTTAAAAAATTTTATGACCGTGGCTGATTTTTATGCTAGACCCGGCCAAACAAGACCAGTGTGAGTGAATAAGTGTGTGCAACACACGAAATAACCACATGATGTCTGTCTATTAGTGTTGATCACTATACTATACAAGCGCAGCAAGCATATTTCGTTATTTAACGTTTAACGTGAATATTAGAAGCTGCATAAGTTTTTATGAAATGAGGGGAAAAGAGAGAGACGACCGAAGGAGGGAGGGGGGTGGGGCGAGGCCTGAAATAGGGTATGAATGCAAAAGTATTGCATGCGTTTTCGCACGTACACCACCAGTTGCTATTCGCTATTCAAACCAACTGGGTGTTGTATAGTCAGCCAGTGTCTGAATGTGAATGTGGACAGACAGACAGACAGCAGCAAAATGTTCGTCTAGAATGTTAATTGAAATTCATGCTTCATTATAACAGTTGCAGCTTAGAATTACAACATTTTTTCTATACAAATTTCTTCATTTTCTTTTGTTTTACTTTCTTACTTACTACTCTCTTTGCATTTTATTTTTATTTCCCATACATTTGAAACAAATAGAAAAAATTACAAAGAATATGTCTGTAATGGAAAGAAAATCTTTCTTTATAAGGCCAAAAGTAATTAAGTCAGCTTTTAGTTTTCTTTTGCTATTTTGAAACGAATGAACGAACGAACGAAATCATTAAGAAATAACCACAATTTTTCTTTTTTTGCTTTATTTTTCTACAGATTGCTGACCAAAACGGCACAACCAGCACATCTTATTGCCATAGCTATTGTTACATTTGTATTGCTATCAGTTTGGCCGGAACTTATCGATGGCGGCTCATCGATTGCCAGTCAGTCACAATACACCAGTACAAGACAACAACAACAGCAGCAGCAGTACCAACAACAGTATGGAACAGAACAAGTTTTAGCACAGAAGCCATCGAAACGGAATGATATGTTGGCATTGATTGCTTACTTGGGTGCATTTTCCACACATTTTGGTGCTCAAATATGGATGACATTTGTCTCCGGTAAGCAATAAATTTGAAAATACATACAAATATTTAGGAAAATACATGTACAAAAGAAAAGAGTTTCCTTTTTTAAACTAAAATTGTCCCCAATTTCTTAGAAAAAAAACTTATTAAAAAAATTTTTAAATCTCTTGAATGAGAATAAACATGTTTTCCATAACTCAATGAAATGAAATATATTCACTTGATAATATGAAAACGGTGATTTCTAAAACAATAGCTTTACATATCTCACTTGTATAACCTTATTCGTATAAATAAGAAATTTGTTGTAATACATCTGAAGCACTATTTGATCTCGCTTGTCCCGTACATGAACATTAGGGTTATAGCATAACCATGCTATTACCAATATGAGTAATTATTTCGAAAATAAATAACCATCAGCGTTTTCGACGATGATTATCGGATCTAAATTTTTTAGTATGGACAGCATGAGTTTCTTAATTTTAAATCAATAATCTCACAGTTTTGAATGCAAATTGTTCCTTTAAATCCTTAGTAATATTATTGACAAACAAAGTAAACAATTTTTATTGTTATGCCAAAAATTTCTATCAGTGTAATAGAATTATTTGACTTCTTAACATTGAAAACGCTCTTTAGATTTACGCTCTGTTAAGGAACAAGGTGAAAAATAATATTAAAATTTTCACCACAGTTACGCTCTTAGAATAATTATACACTCATAGAAAAAATGTAAGTCAAATATACCTCAAGTAATGACCTCCATACGTAACTGCTGTGCTAGTTTAAATTAAAAAAATTAATTTTAAAAATGTGTTTGGCGAGACTGACATCACCTCATTCCATTGATGTTTAACACATGGTCGTTGTAAATTAATATTTGAATTTTTTTTTTTCTTTAAAAGTAAACAATTTTTTTATTTTTTTTTCTCATTTTTTTCTCATTACAGGGCTTTCATTATACTTTTCATTGCCACGTCATATGTTTGGCCAATGCCAACAGATATTATTTCCCAAATATTTTGCAATGAATGCAGTGCTCAGTATTATAATGCTTATTTTGTATGTGAAATTTTTCCTTTACACTTGGACTTTGGCAAAATGCATACAATTGGGTGCACTGGCTCTAACTGGAGCCATTGAAGTATTAGTGAGACTGTATTTGGCACCACCATTACTACGTTTAATGCATGAGAAATACAAAATTGAAGACACCATCGGCAGTGGCAAAGAAATTGGCAGTTTGGTACAGGGTGATTTAATTAATTGTCCCCACTATCAACGTATACACAAGGCCTTTCGTCGCATACACATGACGGTGGCCATAGGTAATATGATAACAATGGCAGCCAGCTGTTTACAATTATATTATATTGCAGGTCAATTACAAATATCAATAGTTTATTAATTAAACGTTTTGAAAAAAGCAAAAACAAAACAAGAAAATAATCTTAAGACTTATTGCACAAACAAAATTTCAAAAATATCGAGCCAAAATACAATATCCATGTATGTATGTAGTAGTTTAAGCTCTTATTCCAAGTCAAAATCAAAATTATATTTTTTTTTTGTTTTTTTAATGTGTACCTTGAAAAAAATAGTAGAAAATATTTTATACCAAAAAAAAAAAAAAACATTCTGCATTTTTTAGACAAATTTTAAAACCATTTTTGTATTAATTTTTAAGTATTGGAAAATTTAAGAAAAGGAAAAAGAAAATCCCTTTTTATATTCATTTTAATACGCACACAGTATATAGCAGTAACAGTCAAATTGTTTACATTCGCTCTTTGACTGTTTGATTTTGTCTGCTCTCATTATTATTTATTTGTGTACATGATAATGTTCTCTGTTTGTTTTGTATTTTTTATAAGTACTGCTTATAAAGTCAATAACAATAACAAACATTAACAATTGCATTCTACTACTCATTTACTCACTACATTTACCATACACCCATGCACACACACACACACACCCACCCAACAAACAACTCACTTTAAACAACAATACATAATTAGAAGATCTGTGATATCTCAAAAAATGTTATTGTAACTGTAAATGGTTATTTTTTTATTATTTAACATTGCAGAGAGTAACATAAGCATTAAAATTCTTTGTACTGTTCTTTTCTTTTTCAAATTTACCGTTATTTTTGTATACTCTCTCGCTCTCAACATACATTCGCTCATACACACTTAGTTATAGAAATTATAATAAGTATGTATACACTCAAAGAAATTATTTCTGTAAAATAAACGAATTTCTCTTTATTTAAGTTAGTTTTTCTTTAGCAGTGTAGTCACGTCGTAATATTATAAAGAATTTGCTTTTAGATGTTTTTTAGATGATAATAAACGAATTGTAATTACAAACAAAATTAATTATTATTATGTATAATTATTTATTTGTGTTTTAATTTTTTATCAAAAAGAAAATCCAATCAATAAACCAAATCTATTTTAAAATACTACTACTACTGAAAACATTTTTCTTGTTTTATTCATTGATTTACAAATAACCTCTATTAACCCCTATAAATACCACTCAACTTTGAAAATGAAATACGGTTTAGGCTAGCAAAATCGCTCAAAATTTCTCACAGTGCAATTGTTATTCACTCAAGAATACAAACACAGGTTTTTCTTTTTGCCATGTCTAATTTAGACTGCGCAACAAAGAAGTTAACTCTGCAATCCGTATTGTGCTGCTTATAAGAGGTCTATATCAGTGATATTAAGAAGACTGCTTTATGGGCATTGTTTGGAAACATATGTATACCAGAGGTCAGCAATGAGTATTCAAAACGATGAGTAGACTCGAATCATACTTATAATTTCTGATACTTATACGCATTAACATTTATTTTAATGTCATACTCATACTACTCATACTCAAAGTTTGAAATACTCATGGTACTCGTACTTAACAATACGCACGATGTTATTGATTTGAACTCTCCACGACTCATCGCATACACGAATCACAAAATAAGTATGATTCGCGTACGAACACTACAATACTCAAAAGAAGGTTGTGTGTTTGCGCTGCTTGCTGTCATTGTCTTTTTTGTTTATGTGTCTTTCTTCTTTCTTTGCCAATGCAACAACAATTAAGATTGTAAATGTTGACGAATGATTCGAATCACTCGAATCATTTATAAGTATTATAAGTATTTTTCTAAATTTATGAATCTGAACGAATAGGCGTATGGATCAAACATAGTTCGAATGTTATGAGTTTGATGTCAACGTTGTACTCATACTCATTGCAACTTATACTTATAAATCAATGGTGTAGTGAATACGAATGAATCAGAGTAGTTGGATTTCAATACTGTTGACTCACTCATACTCAAAATTGCATGAGTGCTGATGAGTGGCGAAAAAGCGATTCATTGCTGATCTCTGATGTATACCTTGAAGCAGCACAGCAAATCTGTCGGTTGTTGGGATCATATGAAAACGATCCGGTTGTCGAGATCTTTCTGATGTAAGTACTCTTGGTGGAGAGCGGTTCAAAAACCAGTTTGTCTTGTCTCACAACGGAAACATTGAATTTTACCCCACAGGATAGCCTGACGACAACGTTTCGATCATAGAAAAAGCTGTGATCTATTTAAAACTGTATAAATGATGCCGAAATGGTGAAATGACTACGAATTACCACGTATGATTTTTGACAAATTTTTCGCTGTTTATCTACAATCTATATTCGACTTGATGTCGGATTCCTGTCCCTAGAATTTATGCGCTCTCAATCTTCAGGAATATCTCAAAAAATGGGTGCAGGAATGAGTGCTGGTAACTTCCCTTCCTTTGTTTATTGTTCTCTTCGGGTTTTAAATGAGATGCAAATGATTTAAATGCAATAATCTATCGAGGAAACTACCTGATCCCTTAGAGGACTACCTGATAACAGGAAGGTCACACAGCGGCACGTCAAGAGAGAGGAAAAACGCAGTGAGCGAAATTTCCATCACTTTAAAGACGGTGTAGAGTGTCTAGCAACGAGAATTTTTAAGACAAATTAAACTGAAGCAATGCGAAAGAAATAATAAGAAGAAGAGGGGTGAAGGACCAACGATTCTAAAAGGAATGAAAAGAAAATATAAACCAAATTAACTGGATCTTCAAGAACTTATAGCGTGTGCAGGAAAGCACATGGAAATTTACAATTTTTGATAACTTTGGCACTCTGCATGTACTCAGGTCTTTGACTACTAAGAATGTAGAGAGAACTTAATTACCTTAATAACCCTCGCGTAAGCTTGTTAACTTGCTGCGACCCTAACCTAACTTAGTCAACGAATTTTCGTCACTATTTAATCCAAAAAAAAGAAATAATTTCTGATAAAAAAAAACAATTGTAAAAGACGTGAGTGAAAAAAATAGATAAAAAAGAAAATACAGTGTGAGTGCATTTATTTATTTATGTTTTATAGATCAAGCAGCCGCGTCTAAAAACGAAGGCTATTTGTCAAATATTAATATTGCAAAGCAACAATTAACACGTCAAAAATCGTACACAAAATCGTACGTATTTAAATATGCTTTTAAGATATTTAGAATATGACAAATTGCAATGTATATACAGCTGTGTGAAATATAATAGTAGCGCTGTATGAAAAATATTTTAGTTAAGTAAAAAAATTAATTTTTATTCAAGTTAAAAAAAGTTTGTTATTACATTTTATTACCACCAGTCTAAACTATTGAAAAATGAAAAAAACTTCAAGACAAATATTAATTTTCCAAAGAAAACGATGCTAAATTGCCGAGGCATTAACTCAACTAAAGATCTGCACCTCTTGATAGGAATACTTTCCCAAGCTGACCTCACTGACGCCCACAACTGCTTTACATTTCCCGGGTTATCTTTAAAAACATCTTTTTTTACATCGCCCCAAAGGTGTTCAATGGGATTTAGGTCTGGGGACTGAGCCGGCCATTCTAATACCTCAATTTTATTTTCAGAAAACCAATTTTTTGCCATATGGGTCCTGTACCATTATAAGGAAAACAACACCAAACGTTAATTTTTGCACCACCATGCTTTACGTTCCTCATGACAAATTTATGATCGTATTCCTTGTTCTATGGTCTTCTTGCATATTTTCTGGTGCCAGGATTACGCAAAGGAATAACTTTGGATACATCTATCCACAGGCCAATCAACGTGAAGTCTAATTTAAGTCGGTTGCGGACATGTCTTGAATTCATCAATGGTACTTTCCTTATACTTCTACCATATAAATTTCCTTTAATTAGATGCCAGCGAATAGTTGAGGTATGAACATCAAGCTGCAAGTCCTGTTTTATATTTGTTGAAATAAAAAAAGGGGTCTGATGATGCCATTCGTTTTATTCTTTCTTCTAAGAAAATTGAGGTATTAGAATGGCCGGCTCAGTCCCCAGACCTAAATAAGAATAATAATAATAAAAATTAGTAATCGCGTTTTTCTCAAAGATTTGAATCTATTTTATTGAACAGCACTGTATATATTAAAATAAATTTTTTATTTAGAGAAACTCGAAATTTTAAAACCACATACCACATACGCACCCACCCATACCAGACGATCATACATAATTGTGTACTTTTAGGCTTAAACCAAATTTACAGGCAGCAAAATTTTGCGCAGTGGAGCAGTAAAAAATGTTGCATCATTTTCCATTTCATGCCATTGTCAAATACAGGAAATAAATATATACTTTCAGGCATTTATAAAAATCCAAATTTATCATTAAAAAACTGCAAAAAAACGCAAAAAGGAAGGAAAACAGTTTAAACGGAATTTTATTTCTTTTTTTTCAATGCATTCGAAAATTTAAAAAAAAATTTTTTTTTAAATATGCAAATTTTTTCCATACTGCAAATGCTGCATGAAAAATTAATGCAACATTTACTGCACAAAATTTTGTTGCATGTAAATTTTGAATTTTGGCTTAAACCTAAAAGTATGCTTTAACTAACGTCTCTATCTAATCCAAATCCATTTATGATCGATCGATGGTTACACAAACCTCTACAGAAAACAGACGCACTACACTCAAAGAAATTCATTCATGTTGATTTATTACAGGGTTTACTTGATCATTAAATCGTTTAGTAGTTATTCTATAATAGAAAAAGGGTGGAGTCTATTGCCAAAATTAAATTGTAAGATAATGAAGCCTGGATTTATTTACAGCAGGGATTACCATTTCATAGCATAATTGTGCAGAGCGAATTCACACATACATATATTGCTTATGCTCTTTTATTTAGTTGTCGTCGATAACTTGCCCATCAGACTGCGAGAAGCACACATGTCAGTGGATGCTACATGTAATTTTTTTTTCATGTTTACACTCAAAAAATGTTTTATGTTAAAAAATACTTGTATTAAAAATTCAATGTCCTTAAAAGACATTTTGATGGGTTTAATATTCAAGTAAATAGTTTAAATAAAAAGGAACGAGAATAACTTTTTATGGACATAAAGTAATATTTTGGAAGAAATAAAAGTTTGGTTACTAGTAGGTGAGGAAATTTGTGAAACAAAATTTGATTCCAACAAATAAATATCTAAAAACATTCCCTAATTATTAAGTTCAAGATGTATAATTTTATATATGTTGATGAAATGAAAATCAAAATAGGGTATATTACTAACACTTTTCTATGACTGTAAACAAATAAATTCTCTCAACTTATTTTCTCTCTCTTACTCACTAATACCAAAGAATATGGATATAAGGAATACGCATCATGTAGAAGTAAAATTTCTTATGGCGGGTCGTAACATTACGACCCGCTCTCACCAAAATATTTTTAAAAATCATTTCTTGATGAGAGGGAGGAAGTCAGAAGGAAAATGAACACAAACAAAGAGCGTAACAATGTGTTGCTCTCACCGTACGTATGTACATGTGTATGTATTCTTGTGTTTTTTGATTTAGTTGTCGATCAGACTGCGACAAGAATACATGTGCTGCGGATGCTTTATCATTTTATTTCAGAATAACACTCGAAGAATATTTTGTGTTAAAAATGTTCTATGTCATTAGCTGGGCGTATTTTATTTTTTATTTTGTCCCATAGTATATTTTTTTAAATGCTTTGGAATGCTCGTTTTTTTTCTTTTATAAAAAATGGGTTTTTATTCTTTTTATTTTTATTTATCTAAAAAACATGGCCTAATTTTTAAGCCAAAGATGGATAGCTTTATGTTCTTTTAATAATAAAATCGATGTTTTATTTTATTTTTATTTATCCAAAATTATTAAGCCAAAGATAGACAGCTTTACATATGTATGTTGATGAAATGAAAATAAAAATAGAGTATATTACTAACACTTTTATATGGCTGTAATTAAATAAATTCTCTCAACTTATTTTCTCTCTCTCACTCACTAATCCATAACCATAGGCATGTGTTAACCTAGAGGAAAGTTGTTAGTAATAATGTCAAATCTACTATTAACCCAATGATATGTATATGTGATCGGAAAATATAGAAAAATTGTACTGCACTAAGACACCGTATTTAACTTGGCAAGTATTCTTCCAAAAATCGAAATCGTTTCTCATTGATATTAGTGAATACTACTGTGATATTTCTTTGGGTGTATCAATGAAGTCTGAAAAAGCGACATGAACCTTCTTCTTTAAAAACTGACAAGATTTTTACGCTCTTTTTAACGAACATTCTTGATGTTCGTGTCCTATGTGTGTAAAAAGCCGAAGATGTTCTTTCCCTGAGGGACATTGGTGCCAACGTCTGTTTTTAACACCAGAAAAATAAATAAAAAGTGGTCAAACAACAAAAACGCACGATGTATCATTCCCTTCTATCTTTCCCCCCGCATCATGAAATATTTTTGAAAAATATTCCAAAATATGTTAAAATGCACATTCTTTATACTTTATTTTCTTTGCTAATACACAATCAAAAAATTGTTGGTAACCCCTGATTTACAGTAATTGCAGGCCGATATCCACAGTCACCACGCGTTAAGTCTTATGTAAGAATTTGGCTCTTGAAAAAAAACTCTTAAGATCCTGTAAGCATACCTTCTGAAAGTGGTAACAACGTCCTGATGTACTCCACTAATTATCTTTATATTCTCTTCCGTACTTTTTATAAAGGAGTCTCTTCAAGAGAAATACAAAACAAAACAAACAAAAGCGTTAATTAATTAGCTTACATTTGGTAATACGTTGCCAACCTTGTTACTAAAACTCGTAACACAGTTTACGAGGGAGGGTGTTATTTATGGACAAAAATAATAAATAAATTACCACACACTGTAAAGAGACGACTACTGTTATTTGTCCAACAAAAATAATAATAAAAATACAAAAAAAAACTGCCATCTGACATATGAAAATAATTGAATACAACTGGGGAATAGTAACTCTTTTCACTCCAGCATATCTTAAGTAAATGAATGATGAATGTATTTGAACAAATGCCGTAATTATATTATATATGGAAGTAAATAAATAAAAAAAATATTTATATTTACACACTTACTGCGTCAATTTCTCTATCGAAGCGTACAGGTCGCAGGCGACACAGCGCTGCTATCAGGTAAATCGTGTTAACGCCAAAGAATAACGAAGACCATAGCACAACATCTTGGGCGCAATCAATCAAATAGCCATACATGGCCAATAGGATGGCTCCTATAACGAGCATGGCACGCAGCCACAATATACCGAAGGGACGATGTGGTGCCAGAAATGCTAGCAGCAGAAAAGCATTGCCTAATTGAAAATACATGTGGTGGGGTCGCTGCCATATAATGCACTGTTCAATTGACCAATCGACCGTTGTGGCAGAACGTATTGTGGCATTGTTGTCCCAGGATAAGGCACCGCCTGCGTTTGAATTTGTTACAATCATGCCAATGCCACCGTTACCGCTGCTGCTGCTACTACTACTACTGTGACCCGTCACTGCATTCATGGTAGGTTGTGAGAATATGGAAACGGCTGAAGAAACTCCTCCGTTGGAGGAGATGCCGCCGTTACTGCCACCTGATATTGCTGCTGCTTCGATCACACTGTTGACATCACTATTAAGACCGCCAACGCTGTCGCTAAAAATACCACCGGCACTGCCTGCAGAGCCGCCACCACCACCACTTGCTACAGTACTAAAGGCTAAGCTATTAAAGCTGGCCAAATTGGAATGTGTAGACTCGACTAAACCCAAAGCCAGGGCACCAATCAGCAGCATGACAATCACAAGAGTCAAGATTATAAATGCAAGTGTTTTGTTTTTGTTGTTATTATTATTATTGTTTGTTTTCTTTTATGGTTTGTATTTATCAAAAATGTCGGTTTATGTAAATTTTTTGGTGAGTTTAACTGCTTTATTAATATTTCTCTCAAATCACATTCTCGCTAGTTATCTCTCTTAGTTTTTTTAAGCTCTGGTTTCTCTATTGTAGAGATGAGTTTTATTTATTAAAACCGATGTCGTCGTGGTGTGTTGTTTTTCTGCTATTTCGTTTTTATGCGTTTTTTCGTTTTCTATTTAAACGCTTTTCTGTTATTGAAATTAATTTTACGTACTAGTGAGTAGGTGTTGTGTAGTTACATATTTGAAAAGTTTAAATTGAGTTTTATTAGCTAGTTATTATTGTTGTTGGTTTTTTTTTTGTTTTTCTCTAATTTATAACACTTAAATTATAATTTATTTAATTTGAACACTATGATTTTCTTTTAACTTGAATTGTGCTAATAAAGTAATTGTTTTTATTATAATAGTTTTTATTAATAATTAAATTACTCAAGATTAAGTTGCTTTTATTTGTAGACACATTTTGATTTTCAAACATAATTAATTTATTACTATCGTTGTTGTTGTTGTTGTTGTTGTTATTTCTATAATTATTTTTATTGAAATTGTTTTGTTTAACATTTAACCACATGCTGTAGAATAAATTAAAATTTTTTGCATATTCTAGTACTTAATACACTGAGAAAACAAGTGGGGAAACACTTGAACAAATAATTTTTAACATTAAACAATGTACTCAAAATCTCACTTATAATATCAGATAACTTTTGTATCTCTTCACAATTTACTGTGAAAAAAGAAACATCATCTTTTACAACAGAGCCCAAAAACTAAGTATACTAATCATAATGGTAAATAGAAATTTACAGTGTAGATTAGGTTAGAAGGATCGATGAAGAAACACCTCCACCCGGATAAAACCAAGCAAAGATAAGAAAAGCAATAGCGAATGGGAAAAGGCACTAACCATACCAAGAATAAATGATCTAGAAGAGAAGAGGAAAAAATGGAAGCAAAATAGCGAGAGAAACAGAGCCACAGCCAACTAACGCCAGCGTTTAAACTCTCAATGTCAGCTTTTCTAGCAGAATCTTACTCAACCCTGGTCGAGAATCTTGGGTCTTTTACACTGCTGCTGATTGATGCAGATTCTGTTCAGCAGATTGCGGCTCTCCCATGTGTATGAAGATAAATTCGAATTTAACTAGCAAAGACAAAAACCACAAATTTTAACAGAGCTAATGTTAAAGGTAAAAGAGCAATGCTAAGTCGTTAAAAGAAAATGAAAAAAATGGTCAAGAAAGAAATCACCCAAATATACAATATCGGAGAATGGAATCTCTACTCCATTCCCTAAAAAAATAAGCTCCACTCGTCCCACTAGTCTATTTTTATCCGATTTAGCCACATTCATAGCGGAATACTGGGCAATGAGACGGCGGATGCCCTCGCTAGGCTATGTTCGCTTTCAGGGGGCGATTTGATAGTTGGTCCTGACCCCCCAGCCTGCCACCTCTATGGCTTCATCAATGTATGGGTCATGGAGAAAGAGCAGAGGCGTTGGGTGAACGGATCGGGTTGCTTTGTTTCTAGGTGTCTATGGCCTGCTGTAGACAGTAAGAGAACAGGTTGGTTGCTGGGCTTGGATAAGGCCAGCTTAAGGCTGTTTGTCGGTTTTATCATGGGGCACTGTGAGATTAGGTCACTGACGGGGATCTGGAACTGATCCCAGCCGGACTATTGCAGGGCGTGTTGCGAAGAGGAGGAGTTGGAGACTATCGAACACCTCCTCTGTAACTGCCCAGCCCTTGGTAGATTGAGATTGAGGACCCTTGGCAGGGCCTTCTTTGGGAGCTTGAATTCGGTGTCGAGAGCCGACATCAAGGCTCTCCACAGATGCATTAGTGGCTTAGGCTGGTTGAGATGTGCTAGGACTTCATCGGTGTAGTCGCGCTCTCCCATCCTTTTGTTGTGTCCGCTTCCCACTCCCCCTTTCTCATATACCCTACTGTACTTGTCTTGACTGACAGGTACACGTCCTCTAACCTAACCTAACCTAGCCACATTCATACAGAGCTCTTTATTTGTTTGCTCATTTGAAGAAAACAATGAGCTTCGTCGCCTTTAGCTCCGGTCCCAAGTAAAGCCCGACCGTAAGGAAACCGATTTTCGAATCCTTGATATCATGGGTATATAGTGGGATACCTGTTGCAAACTCCAATTTTCCCGTGTGGCTTAAATTCTACAGAAAATTAAACATTATTTCAATGCCTACTGCAGCTACCTCAAGTAATCTATTGTTGTTCTAAATAATTTTTTTCATTCTAGTTTTCTCTCTACTACTGTAAATGGTTTTCGTCTGTACTAATTATTAACCACCACACACACACATGCCCATTTGTTTCTTACTTGTATACATATTAATTTTTACAGCCGGAAAATTGTCGTCATTTTTAATTTAGAGCAATTGCAATCAGGAAATTTTATACCCATTATGCCCGTAAGCCAAGCAATTCCTAATGTTCAACACTTCCGGCCCTTTGACCTTCTATTCGTTCCGATGATACAAATGCAAAAGCCACTTAATAATGCCGGTTGAAATGTCACCCCAATAGGGTAAATGAATTGGTTTTTTGCACAAATTAATGTAAAAGTGGACATTACAAAAAAACAATACATAACTGAGTGAGTGAGTGAGTGGGTAAGTAACTGACTGGCTGACTAATTTGTTCAATTAAAAGCGAACATCGTTAACAGAGCAAAAAAATAACAACAACAACAACATAAATTAAGTATGTATAACATTAGTTTCGTTAGCAGTTAGAGAATAATCAGAATAATTAAAATGGTGTCATAAAGACCATGTTCGGTCATACCAGTCAAAGCGACGACAACCATCAACGCTAGCACATGTTATATAAATGCTCTTAACACGCAACGGTCAGGCCGACCACTCTGGCCATTCATTCATTCATTCATTTAGACAATCCAACTAATGGCCAGCCAACCAGGCAAAAACGAATACAAAGTGACGAAATGCGAAACTTAAAAACAAAAAAGAAACTCTTCATTCAAAAGAATATTTGGTAATGATAATTGGCATTGTTGTTCCGTTTGGTTGTCAGTAGACAGACGATCGATTGAGTGTTCGCTTTGTCTGTCTAGAGTTGAAGACAGTTAGTTAGACAGACGTTCTTACTATTCGGAATTCAAGTTGATACAAGTCAAGTCAAATAACGTCAGTATGTATGGAAAGGGTTTATAGTCATGGTCAATATGTATGCACTAAATATGGGCGAATTTTTGTATGTGTGTTATATTTTAAATACAACTACACTGAAAAAAATTACATTGTAATTTAAACCAAACTTAGCGGTGAACACGTAAATTGTACTACACTGTTGATGATTATGATGCTGTTTCGCTCTTCTCCAACTTGGGAGGAAAAGGCCTCTAATAGGTCCTATCTCACGCTATCTGGCTCTGATTTACCGACTGTGTCAACATGGCCACACCAAGTGAATTATTTTTAATACATATTACGGCCCTTTAAGTAAATTAATCGCCAGAACCCTTAACAGAGCCAGTTTTGGTAATAGATTTTGAAGTTTTCTTCTCGCAGGAAAACTGGACAACATGAATGGACCAAGTGAGTTGTTTTTATCGCATATTACATCCCTTAACTGAGATTATAGATCTGAACAGCTTCACACTACTCTGGAAGGATTTAACTCCCTTAGACATAAGGTCAATAAAGGTATTTCTCATCCATGTTTGTGGAATGTAGGAACATTGCATAAGAACTTTAAAAGATCAGCTTAAATTAGGGCATTAGCAGATTCATATACTGCTGCAGATCATCAGGAAATTTAACACCAAGTCCAGGGGACTTGAGGGAATCAAAGGAATGCTAATTTAATTATTTTATCATTAATAGGTACATTGTAACTATAATGTAGCCAGGGGTGTTGAAATCCGAAATTTACTAAATATAAACGCTCGGATAACACAGTGAACGTATAAAGAAATATTGAAATAATGAATGAACTTAAATGACTGTATAATTTCTCTCAGTGTTAACCATAAGAACGTAGGTGGCAGTGGTAGAAGTCAACATATTATTGGTGTCGACAGTCTATGTTTGTTATACAATTTGTGGGTTGTATTAGTCTTTTAATGTTGTTGTTGCTTTTTGTTTCTTTAATAGGCAGAGGTGAAGTCATCTTTTACCAACTGAATTCGGTATGTGTGTGTGAGTTGAATATGCACTACATTACGAAACAAAACAAAAAACAACAACAAGATCTAAAAAGGGAAAATGAAAAAAAAATTTAAGTCTTGATCCCCCACATAGATTTCGAGGTAAATTTTTTAAGGAAAAGCAGGGGAATTAAGAAAAATGTTAAATGATAAGATAAAATAAAATTAAATTGAAAATGAAAGAAAAAACAATAAAATTGATAGAAAGCAATTGTAATGCAATAGACATTAATATACAATCGATTTTAGAACAATTAAATTTGACAAATAAATCCAATGCAATAATGCAGCAATTTTACCACGCTTCGCTTATACAAACTAATGATTTAGAAAATGATTATTAGAGTATAAACAAATGAGCAATTTTATAATGTCAACCAATTGTTATGATTTATACCAAAAAGACTCTGAATTTGTCATTGCCAAACGCATACACATCTCCCACTGTGCACTATAGATGGCATCAAGTATTTTTGCATTTCCCATACAATATTAAATCAAAACAAATTTTAAAACTGTTTACCCGAGTACATAAAACTTACTTTTAAAATTATTCTTGTAAATTGAGATTTTTAAACTGTGGCAGTAGTAGAGTAGAAACAGTAGAAATATACAATTTCCGTTTGCCAAAATAAATTTCATGCACACAAGCAAAAGGGGAAGGGAGTGAGCGACCTTTTAAAAGCCGTTTCAATATTTTGCCTCTTTAAAACACACAAACAACGATTTATACATAAAAAGAAAACAATAAAAACAACAATTACAACTATTTTAAAGGTTATTATTTCTCTTTTCCTCAGTTTATTGTTTAGTAAAAATCATTGCCATTGTTGACGTTTTATGTTATTATTCTGTTTTGTGTAATTGTTGTTGCTTTAAATTTGTTTTGCTATAAATTTGTACAAAAACAACTACAACTGTATAAGTATATAATAATATTTAAAGGACAATTTACTACAAATACAAACACTATTTCCATAAGCAACAATGCATAAGTAAATATCATAGTGTGGGAAAGAGAGAGAGAGAGAGAGACAGAGAAAGCGTGAGAGTTGGTGCATATAAATTTATTTTACGAGACACCATGTGTTTTGTTTACATGCTCGCACTTGCCAAAAATTGTTATTATTTTTAATTCTGGTTCCACTCTCCTACCACCACAAAACAAACAAACATACACTTAAATCTCGCTATGCACTCACTACTCACATCTCCTATTATGAAAACAAGAACAAAATAATGTGTTACGAGAATTTTAAATTCGATTTTTCACCATAATCTCATTGTCATGGAGATAAATAATCAATTATTTTTGTTTTTGCAATTTTTATTGCACTTTTTATTTCTGCATATGTGTGTGTGGCGTATGTTTCATTTTTGCGTTTGCCTTGTGTGCATGTAAAATATTTTCGCATTATTCAATGGCGTTGATGATGACAACGTTATCGACATTACGTACAACAACAACAACAACAGCAACAATACTAATGTGTGAGAAATTTAAAGTGCAATATTTTATTATTGTTGTTTCTCTTCTTCATGTAGTAAGTTTAAGTGGTAACCATTATACAATCGTTGTTGTTGCCATTTAATATGGAGAAACACTGTGTGATATGCAATTAAATGCGGACTTTATATGGATTTCAAAAAATTTGCACTTGAGTTAAATTTTTAATACATCAAATAAATATATTAAATAATTGTGCGTCAAAATGAAAGGCTTGAATCAGGAAATTAAAAAATTTAATTAAGTTTTATTACAATGAAATTTTTTTTAACTCTTCAAAGTAAAAAGGGAGAACACTTTAAAAATATCGACAAAATTCGTTATCAAATTAGTTTCATATTACTCGAATAAGGCTGTAGGCTTGCCCAATATTATTTAAGATCTTATGATCTCTATCAAAACCCTGAAGCCCATTAAACCTGAGCATCACAGCAAGTACTATATGTATATATATTTTGATGCGTACCTTCCGGTAAAATGAAACCCATCCTGATTAGAAAGCATTGTAATTAAAACTCCTAAGAAAAACGAAGAATTGGTATGGAATTTTGATACCTCGCCAGCAAGTAAAGACATTGACTATAGGATTCAGAAGAATTGACAGAGCTTAGACCGCTTATAAATCGTTTGAAAATTGTCACGCCTGTGATATGCATATCATCCTAGTATTAAGAAATGAATAATCATTAAGAATTCTGTATAGACTATGAGAACAGGTCAACCCAAAACCCATGGCAAACGAAAAATAAACGGCAAAAAAGGCAATTGATTGGGCAGCACATTGTATCGTCCTTTTTAAAAACAGTCGCCATAACCTACGATAGTGGTTTGCTTGAAGAAAAAGAATGAAGAAAATTCGACAGAGGTTTGTCCTTCTTCAATAGGAGACCAGGTTACTTATGTCTTATGAATAAAAGCGGCACAGTAAAATAGGTTGCATGCTATTAAAAAGTTTTTTTTTTTATCGAATTTTCTTTTGAACTAATTCTGTTAATCTCAGACTTAGATAAATAAAGAATGGTTGGTAACACCAGACAAATCAGAAAATAAAAAAACCGGTTCGAAATATGCATAAAAATCATTTGTTTTCGTTCAATATTTAAATAAATGTTAATTAAATTATGGGTTTAAGTTCAAATGAAATTAAATTAAAATTTCATTTTATCATCTTTTATGGCACAGTAGGGCAAAGTGAAAATAGAGTAAATTAATTTCCCTGCTCAATTTCTTAAAACTCTGTGGTTTGAATTGCAATAATAATTAAGATTTTTATTATAAGAAGATGAAATACTAATCACTGATCGCTAAGCGAACCACAAAATATATTTCTAAATTGTTAATCATCATCATCGTGATTTATAACTTTTACAAATGTAAAGACTAAAAATGGAAGTTTTTTTAAGGAGATTAACAAAGCTAAGTAGAAAAATAAAAAAAACCAAACTTTTTTTATTATATCACTATCAAAAGTCGATGTGTCACACAATTTTTTTTTAATATTTTGTCCATGGGACGTGGGTCTGCGAATTCAGAACTACCACCATCTGCATAAGCAAGTCTTAGGAAATATATAGTAATGTCAATGATGATGCTAAGTAACTTGAAAGGATTGACGAATAAAAGATATATCGCTACAACCAATGATTTGTTGCTCCATTACAAAAGACCAAAAAATAGAAAAAAACGGGCCAACTTCAATTTTTTTCAATTACCAAGACTTAAAGGAGGTTTCATCACAAGAACCTAAATTTAATAGTCTTCAATTCTGGAAAACAATTTCAATTATGATATCACACAGAAACACGACATTAGTGCAGAGATGAACAGGAGAATAAATCTGTTCTTTATATGTTGCCGTATTATGTTGTAGGTGCAGGAAGCAACCTCTATGGAAGTCTAAGTGGTTTAATCAGAAGCTCCGAATGGTTTCAAAAATAGAGGAAAATAAAGACTATATTACCACAATTATGTAACAATGCATAGCCTAAGGTCAATTCTATAATTCTACTTCTCTTACGATATGATTTCTTGAGGCCTTGATAATGTCCAATATTTCTTTCGATGGATTACAGTTCCATGACATGAAAATAGATTAATATCTAGTTCCAAAACATAAGCTTAACACTTAATATAATACCTCATATACCGGCACATTTTAATGGAATTTCTATCGGCAACTATATCAACTGCACTAAATCACTATCTCTCTCTCTTTCTCTCTCTGTGCACAAAAATTCCCATATAGAAATTCTGATAAGAAATTAAATTTCATTTGAACATTTAATGGATCTTTTTCTCACCCTTCGAACTTTGCACGTATTCTTGTTGAACTAAATTCACATTAGAATTACGTTTTAAGTAATAAAAACAACACATGTTAAGGAAAATTAATTAATTGCTTATAATTAAATACCATTCAGTGTATTGTGTGTATGTTTGTGTAGGTGTATGTGTGCTTGTATGTTGTTATTACAAAACAACAAAAACGAAGGCAAGGAAAATTCAATCATTTTAAAACTTTACATACAAACAAAACACAACACAACACAAGGCACGCATTTAAATTTCCTTCAAACAAACAATGGCACACACACGCACCGAACACACATGGAACTATGTTTTTATTTTCACAGTGTAGTTTTTTTTTATTTTTTTAATTTCGGTATATGCATATTGTTGTATATTGTATTATTTTGTAGTACACACTGTTGTTGTTGTGGGTTTGTTGTTTGTTGTTTTTTTATTATTATAATATGACTTTAATTCACTTTTGTTTCCCTTCTATTTATTTAATTTTTTTTTTGCTTCTAACTTTTTACAATTTTTACTCCATTAGAGAGGATGGATTAAACACTTCATTTTCCTTTTTTCTTTTTTGATATTCTGCGAAATCATTAACACACATTTAATTGATTTATTCTTTTTTTCTTATTCTTTTTTTTCCTGCTACATATACAATTTTGCATATAAAAGTGGAGGAATATGACTGGCCATTCTTCTTCTTCTTCACCGTTACATATCCAGCCAATTTTTTTCTTTTTTTTCGTTTCTTTCTTTTTTATTGGTATACTTTATTAAACAGCACTTCTTTAAACACAATATTTTTCATTTCCAACTTTATTAATAAATACAGGGAACAACTATTTGATTGTAAATAGTGATAGTAAAAATAAAAAATAAACTAAAATAACTATGAGGCGGCGATAACGAGAGTAACAATGTTAACGAATCGTATAAAAAAATTTAACTGGTCTCTCGCTCACTATGTGATGTGATGTTTTAGTGGTAAGTAATTCAGAATGAATAATAATAATGAAATTTAGAGTGTGTATGAATGTGTGTTTATGTGTGTATTTAGTCGTGCTGCTTTGCCCTATTCTGGCTGTGTGTACTTCATGTTAGCCGTGTTGTTCTTGTTGTTGCTGTTTTATTTTATATAGTATTTGTTGTTTTTTGCTATTGTCAATAACGATGTTATTGTTGTTGGTAATGGTGTTGGTGGTGCGTTTTGAACTGTCATCTTAAAACATTGATTTCAACTCTAAGTTTGTTATTGTTGTTTTATATTTTTGACACAACACCAATTTTAGCTCTCTCCCATGTCTTCTCTTCTTTTATTTGTTTCATTATAATTTACTCTCTTTCTATTGTTATATTCACTACATATGTTTAACAACAATACCGGCACCAGGCGTTTTATGACGCAGTTAATTTTACAAGATTGGCGGCGCCATATTATATTGCCAACATTAAAAAAATAAAAAAATCGCATTTAAATAATTATTTTTTAATTTAATTTGAACTAAAGTCTTAATGGGAATGTACAGTGGGAAAAATATAAAATATTTTTATAAAACGAATATCAAAATTAGAAAAAGTTTGTTTTGTTTTATTTTTTATACCTGAACCACCCTATATGATGTGAACTAAATCTGTGATACGGCAACCCTCGTCATTATGGAGGAGAGTATTAAAACCAGTGTTGCAGAATTGAAATTTTTAAAGAGTACTGAACTATAACTGAAAGAGCAACGTTTTGCATCAAATGGTACTTTTATAAAAATACGTGTACGGAATGGAATTGAAAAACTAACTTAACTACATATTTCTCATATACAAAATACAAAAACAGTTGATTCGAAACGTTCATCACATTTTGTAAGAACTCACCACACTTTGATTTTATACACCACACCGGATAAATTCACCACATTTTGTAAAAACTTACCACACTAGAAACTCACCGCAACTCCTAATCATCCAAACAACAACAACATCCACACACTAACATACAACCAATTATGTTTTTGTTTTGTCTGAACCTGGGGTTGAAACCATGGCTGTTGGGGCGAACGAACTTTTACCTACTATTCTACCTACAACATTCACAGGGCATTAATTACGCCGCTATGTTTCTTGTTTTCGTTTTAGCTGTTTCGTTTTGTCTGACTTTGGGGTTGAATCGTGGCCTTCGGGGCGTCTAAGAAGGCTACTACAACTACCTATTAGACAGACAGACCACAAGTACATTAAACAAACGGGGCTTAATTTTTACTTAATAAACCCGGAAACAGAAAAGAATGTGCGAATTATTTATTAAAATATATATTTATTTTTTTAACGAAAAAAAACGAATTTGATGAAAAAAGTACTGAAAGCTTGGCAGTGGTGGAATGGAAAATTATTGAAAAAAAATACAAAAGTAAAGAATTTTTCAACACTGATTTAAACAGCATTTCCGTTTTACTTTTTATCCGCTTTTTCGACATTTTTAGTTGCTACTACAGCATCAAAATAATAATATTATTCATATTTACAGGCTTCTGATCCAATTAAGGCAGAATGCAAATTATTTAAGGCTTTGGGAACCATAAATAATTTTGATTAATCATTATTTTAATTATATTCACGAATAAAAATTCAATTCTTAAATCTAAGACCCAAAGTTGTTAGATTTTAAAACACATGTACTGAAATTGTAGTTATATGAGTTACACTTTACCGGTTAAATGTTTATTAATCATGAAACATTATTCTGTTGCTAGGCCAACACCTCCTCGTTATACATACACATACTTACTCCTATAGAGCTAGACTAAAGTTGTACTGGTATAAACAAAAATATTTATTTAAACCATAGTGGATATGGAATTATTTGGTATCCATCACAATAGCGCTGTATAACAACTATCCTTAAGGAAGCCAAAACAAACTAAAACAGTGGTTGGTTGTTGCGCCTTAATTGCCTCTATACCTCTCCGTATGACTCTAGGCTAAACTCCAATTTACTGTGTTTTTAAGTGTATAACAAAAACTAATGAAAAAAAACCAAGAAACCACAGATTTTTAATTGTAAAAGAAAAAATCAAATATTCACACGTCAAAACTACCTCAATAATATTTCAAATCGAAAATATTATATTTTGTATATTTTTTAAAAAAAAGTGTATTTAAACTTAAAATTTACTTATAAAAAAAAATAACGGAGCAGAGGAGAAGATTATTTTCGTCTTTAAGAAATACAAGAACAGCCAAAACATTTTAAGGGCAGCTTCTAAACTAAAATAGAAATTCAGATTTAAAATACGTTTTGTGTGTGGAAATCTTTGAATAAACTGTTGTGCTAAGATACAATATTATTTTCATAAATTTTTTTACAATTTTATATGCAATACTTCTCATAACAACCAACATAACAAATATATAAGTAAACTATAAAAAGAGAGAGGAAAAAAATTGAAGTGCTAGTTAAAAAGAAAAAAAATTAAATCTATTGAAAGTAAGTGGGCTTAAATGCATTTGTAAACAGCTCTTTTAAAGAATTTAGTCGTTCACATGCCGGTAGAACATTTGTTTACGTACGCACAGTGGGAGGTAAAGTGAAAAAGTTGGTAGAAAAGTTTAGTTTTTTAAATTGCTAATTATTATTCTCTGGCTGAAGATGCATGATACTGCCAGTAATTAATATTTAATGCAATGAAAATGATGGTAAAACTTCATAACCCAATGGCAATAATACTGGATACAGAATCTTTTAAGTTACAAATTATGATGAAGTATATTGAAGGAATATATTGTAATAGATGCAGATTATAGATGCATTTTCCCGAATTATTTAATTTTTTTTTCTATAAAATCCAACTAAAAAATTATTTTCAAAACGATTTATTTCTAAATTAAATATTCGTAAAACTAGCATTGAATCTGATCGATTCTTAAGAAGTTCAAACACAACCGTGTATTTTAAAATCTCCCTCCCACTGTGCATAAAGACAGAAAATCTAATTTTCTTACAACGAATGTATTATTTTTAAATCTGTTTGATACATGGTACCAATAATTTATGATACCTACATTTTATTTTCCCTTTTTTATAGCCAATTACAATAAACAATAGTTCATCTTTATAATATATTTGTAATTTTGTTTTACACATTCAATAGACGTTTTCAATTTCAATCAAAATATAATAAAATAACAATAAAAACAACGACAACAATTATATGCATATACTACATACAATTCGAATTCAAATATACATATTTACAAATAATTGTGACAGCTAATATTGCAATTGGGTTGAACAAAAACTAGAGTATTTTCTTTATCTTTTTCATCGATTTAACAACACCATTGCATACAAGAATTGTCCTCAAGCAGAACATTCGAAGCACCCTCGAAATACTATCAAATTGCATGTGCCACATCAACGAACAACAACAAAACAACGTCGTTAACAACTACACATATTTGGGGGGCAACCGTAATCTCCTTAACGCCTCAATTAACAACGCAACACTTGTATTGCTAAGGAAAAGATAAAAGTTCACACACTCAAAATGACTTCAAAGGCACAGGAAAAGCATAAGATGTCTGAAATTGATGAGGGCATATCGAAAATATTCGATATTAAAAAGGTACATAAGTGTCCTGAGTTTTTTCTTTTTCCTTTTAATATTTTTACCGAACGTATTATATTCTTCTTCCAGCGTCTGGGTAAGGGTGCTTATGGCATAGTATGGAAAGCTTTAGACAAACGCACCAACGAAACAATAGCTGTTAAAAAGATATTCGATGCTTTTCGCGATGAAACAGATGCTCAACGTACATTTCGTGAAATTGTTTTCCTTAAAGCTTTTCGAAGTCATCCGAATATTGTAAAAATGCACAATGTTTACAAGTAAGTTTTAAACGCTTTCTTAATTTTACAAAAATCGTTTTAAAATCAGGAAATCATTAGATTTATTAACAATCAAGAGGAATAGTAATAAGATAAATTGGCTTCAGGGCTGGGTTTTAAAACAAGCTTTCCATTATATTTTCTTTTTTTTGTTTATAAAATATTTTCTAATTCAAATTTTATATATTTTAGAGCTGCCAATAATTTGGATATTTATTTAATATTCGAATATATGGAAAGTGATCTGCACAATATTATCAAAAGAGGTACCATATTGAAAGATATACACAAGCGTTATGTGATGTATCAATTAATCAATGCTATTAAATATATACATTCGGGAAATGTTATACACAGAGACTTAAAACCAAGTAATATCTTAATCGATAGCAAGTGCAGGTAAAACAAGTCGAACTTATATCCATCCAACATTAAGACAATTTATAACGATAGTCTTTTTTCATTTTTAAAGATGTAAACTGGCCGATTTTGGTTTGGCACGTTCTCTAGCCCAACATTGCTTTAGTGGTGGTGATAATAATGACATGGGCAACGATAAACCAGCGGAACTTTTATTAACCGATTATGTGGCTACCAGATGGTATCGAGCACCAGAAATATTAGTGGCTAGTAAAAAGTGAGTGAAAAAAAACGAACTTAATTGTTGTTTTATAACTTGTGGAAAATTGTAAACTATTATTTACTTTTGTAAAAGGTATACCAAAGGTATTGATATGTGGAGTTTGGGTTGTATTTTGGCCGAAATGATACGAGGCAAACCCATATTTCAAGGTAGTAGCACCATAAATCAGGTAAGTTTTCAAAGAATGTTGAAAATGCGCTCGTTTTTTAATATTACAAATTTATTTACCAGATTGAAAAAATCGTTTACACTTTACCTGATATAACAGAGCATGATATACGTGCGGTTGGTGCTGGTTTTGGTTCAGTTTTACTAAACAAACAAATATTAAAGGACAAGTAAATATATGTGACGTAGAAGAGTGAATGTATTGATTTAAATTGATGTTGTTTTTTTAATTTAAAGAAAAACAACTTTAAATGAACTATTAAGCGGTGCCAGTGGTGATGCCTTAGATTTAGTAAAATCCTTACTAGTATTAGATCCTTTGGGACGCTTAACAGCGGATCAGGCGTTAAATCATTCTTATGTGGAAAAGTAAGTAGCGTTGATAATTTCTATTTAGCGAGTTAGAAGCAGTTGAACCAAATAAGGTGTTTGTGTTTGAATATGGCGGCTCACAAAAGGAGTTTCGATACATGGATGCCACTCGAGTTAACATAACAAAAATCTTTGTATCTTTGTTCCTAAAGAATCTAATCAAAATTGATTATTTTTAGAGGGTTTTTTTAACTCTAGATTACTTATACCAGCCCTTATATAATATAAAATATTTTGAAGCTGAATAACTGTCATTTAAATCTCAAGAATTAATTGAAAAACGAAATTATTTTGCTTCTGTTTTTTAGATTTCGCAATTCTATACCGGAATTAGAGCTTAATGTCGATATATTGCCACCATTTCGTGATGATGTACGTTTAACAGTGCCCGAATATAGATCTAAATTATATGAAATTGTACAACCACCATATGGCGAGAAAACTCGAGCGTTAGAATCAAATAAAAACACTGTAAATACAATAAAAACAAGGTAAGAAATATCAAAATAAGTTAAAGAGAAAATAAAGCAGGACCAAACCGAAACAATATGCTCAAGTATATAGTGTACATAGTGTATTTTAATGAAAATTTGAATTCGTTAACCATATACACATAAGAATATAATTTTCTCCATTATCTCTCCTAGGGAGCACAAATCACAGCCGAATAGCCACGATAAAGTAGAGATGAAAAAAGTATCAAAGGTCAAACAGAATCCTCCTAATCAAGACGAGAGGAATAATTTGAAACATAAACCGAAATCTGAGAAAACTGATGTGGATAGTCAACAACAAACAAATGCCAATTTAACAAACATTATTAATAGAGCTTTAAAGAAAGCTACACCAGTCACTAAGAGAAAACCCGCTAAGAATACAAATAATTCTGCGAAAATTCCAGAAGCCCACACAACTAACGATGAACGATATTATTCCAATTCAGTAAAAGGCGAAAGGCTTTTGCAGCGCAGTAAATCCTATTTAAATCATAATAGTCACCACAACTATAATCAGAATGTTAATAGTGGTGCTGATCCATTATTACATGATCATAGTAATAACGATTCAAGTGATATAAATGTTAGAAGATATTCTACAAACGAAATGGATTTTAATAGGCAATGTAATACAAATGAGGCACCTAAAAGAATATCAACAACCTCTAAAAGACTGCATCGAAGTGCCATGGTTTTAAATAAAACAGAAAATGAAATGAATGAAGGTAACTGTGTTGTTAGTCAACAGCATACACCGCCACCTACTATGAAAAATTTCATACGTCATACAAAATCGGAAGTTATACCCTTAACCAATACGCCCAGCAGCGATACAGCCAAAGCTCAGGAACGTTTTTGCTATGAAAGACGTTTGAAAAAACTGGAAGAAGAAATCGAACGTTATAAGAATGAAGTGAAAAGTTTTTGTCGTGAAAAATTTAAAACCACAACACAACTACAAAAACCACAACAGGATGAAAGTCAACAACGTGAAGAGAGAATTCCCACTAGAAGCTATAATTATAAAACTACGCCGAAAAAGTTAAGCTCCACAGCAAGTACGCCTATTAAAAATATTTATTTTCAATTGCTAACAAAAGGTCAACATCATGATTATCACAAATCCGAATTAGATTTATCGGGCAATAGCGGCAATGGTAGCAGTAGTGATCATTTTCGAAATTCATTTAATTCAAATTCTTGTTCAGTACGTAGTAAAAACTCAACAAAATTCCAATACGATAAAATTACTTCCACGCAGCAACTGCAACAACAGCAAGATAATGTCATGCCAAAGCAACAGCATGCACCATATCGTTGCCGTCCTATTTCTAAATTTGTATAACATGTCGAATTTGGTAAAAAAAAACAACCAGGGATAAAAACCAATACTGAGCTTAATAAATTTATAAATAAAATAAAATGTATTTAACAAATATCAGTTTTTTTAAGTACCATTCCATACATGCATCATATATATATATTGTATAGAAATATTTTTTTTTATAAAACTGCCCAATTTTGTAGTATTATTGTAAACACAAAACAAAACACTGAGAATAAAATATTTTTTGTGACGATTTATAATTTACAGATTTTTATTGTTATACATATTCCTACAGTATACTCACATATCACAGGGCTAATGATGAGTTGAGAACAACAAACTAATTTTGTAACATTTTAATCCGATACACCTGCCCAAAGCCAGTTCACCTGACAATAACGATGTAAAATTACTTAGTGACGGGCTTTGAAATTTTCATTAGTCTTTTAGAAAAAAAAATTTTTTTAGCGTGCAGCAATATTAAAAAGAACAAAACGATCGTATAGTGATGACTTTGATGAAAATAAGTGTGTATGCATTATTTAATCCGAATCAGTAAGATTTACTCCTGGTCTATAGGAAATTTTTAATCTTTCCTTCCCTTCTTGAAACTAGTAAGGCTTCCACAATCGTTTCTTGACTTTCGGTGCACACCCTGGGCGATGATTCTTTTGCAACTACACGGCCTTACGTAATAAAACACAGTGTATGACTACTTCAGAATCTTATTGAGTAAAATTAGATCACAATGTTATATTCGATGTCGCATCTATCCGGTATTAAAATACCAATAAAAATTGCTTTTCAAAAGAATGCGTCAAAATATCATCAATTTACATTCGTACAGTGAAACCATCTATAGCAGGCTCAGTGTTGTCATCAACTTGTGGAATAACAAAATTAATTCAATAAAAAAATGAAAACTCACGAACTGTGTGTAAGAATTTTTTTTAGAAACATAGAACATAGATTTTCTTTTTAAAAAGACAGTAGAGTCCTATGATTCATTCACATTGTATCTTTCCGTTATAGGCTGCGAAACCTCTTTACATTCTACATCAGAATAAGATTGAATTTAATCACTAAACTTATTTAAAATTTTGAATTAAAATACATGTTCTTTCATTATTTTTATTTTTAAATGTATGCTTGTATTTTATTTATAAATTATAAAATATTCGTCATTGTTCTATACATTATATTTGCTTAGAATTTTTTCTTCTTTATTTGTTTTTATTTCTTTTTTCTTTTGGTCACATTAAAAGCCAAAAAAGAAATATGTTATAGCCTAATAAAGAACTATGTATGTATGTTTGTTTAATTTGATTAAGAACATAATTGTCGTTCGCTTAGGGGCAACAAATACTTAAAATTACGTTTATTTTTTGGTTTATATTTTAATTTACAACAACGCTTTTTTTTAGAAAAAAAAATGCACTTTATTATTATTATTTTTGCATAGGACTAGATAGTTTTCGTAAATAGTACATATTGCATAGGAATAATTTATCTACTTTTGCACTAAAATTAATTATTTGATAATCAAATAACAATAACATGCACAATGAGATCAAAGTTTATTAACTAACTCATTATTTATAAGAGAATTCAAATGATTTTATCAAAGTATAAATAATATCTGACCTCAAAAACCACATAGACTTTTAAGCAGAGCAGAATGCTAAAAATATATTAACAACTAGAAAAATTGTTACAATTTTATTTTGTTTGACCTTGATTTATTTTAAGCAAGGAATTCAAGCTCTGCAAGAATAATATTTCAATATCTCGAAACCACATTATTGATTCAACAAGATCTTAAGAAATAACAATAACAATTGATTAAATGTTTAATGGTCAAAACTTTAAAAACGAAGTAGTGTCTCGACATTATACAAAAAAATTAACCTGAGTTTTAAACAATCATTTTCAATATCTTTATAAAAGTGTGTTCAATAAATTCATTGATTCATTAATTATTTTGCTTATTATTATGGCAATAGAATTTCAATTGAAATACAAGTCTTGGAAAAACGTGTTCCATTATGTATGGAAAGCTTGGTCGTAATCCTGACTCAAGGGTTTGTGATGACCAATTCTGTATGTATGCATTGAAATTTAATATCTCCAGCATAATATTAATGAATATTTACAAAATCTATTCGTTATCTGCTTCTACTTTTCTAAATCATGTTACTGAATATTCATTATCAAATAATTTATTATTCGTTTATAACTACTAATACTTCATAAAACTACGTAAATGATTTAATCTTTACCTTTCTGTTGTACCTGTTGCTGTGGCAATTCTTCTTGCAATTGCAATATATGATCGACTGGTACTGGTTTGCCTTCTTCATTGATGCGACATGGTTGTATAATACCACCACGATGAAGCTTATCAACCAATTGTGCCAATTTCTCAGCTTCGTATTCTTTTTGCTCCTCTGACATACCTTCTAAAGGATTAGGAGTTGAAGGCATATAACAGCCCAAGACAGGATTTACATTATGTTTAATGCTTTTATATTCTTCCGTGTCACTATCTTCACTATCAGAAGAAAATTCATTAGTATCTGGTTTGCGACAATCCAAAATACCAGCATTCGCAAATAAACCAGCCATATTGCCGTAGCCAAAATGTTTGATCAAACGATTGGGATTTTTCTTACAGCAAACGAGTAAGAGTTCATAAGAAAGATTACGTACTACCATATTTGGATTCATGAGTAGACGACAGAGATAGTTTCTTAATTCTTTGCCTTCTTCTGGTCGTTTGTAAACTTCTTTTAATGGTGGCAAGACAATACTGCGCACATAGTGACGCATAGTGGCATTACTACATACACATTTTACCAGAATAGTTAAAACTGGTTGAACCAGTTCTTTATTCGAAGATGTATTCTTTTCCCAATCCTCAAGGGCATAAAGTAAGAACTTGAGTATTATATCTAATGCGGTAACATTACGATTCTCGAATATTCGACAATTTTCCTGTGGCATTTTCGTTGAAGATGAGGGGCTACCGTCACACTTCAGCATTAGTTCACTTAAACAGCTACTGGAAATGTTCGTAAGAAGATCTATAGAATGGGAGACCACATGACGTTCACGATCGTTACGCATGCCGCCAAATCGTAATAGCAAATCACGTATTACACTGGTCAAATGAAGACTTTGAATTTCATTTTCACTGGGACTTTTATCGGTACACGAGGTAATATTGAACATAACTTTCAACATCTCAATAATTATGTCCAATTGGCCGTCTGTAAATTCCTTAGTACTGCTTAACTTCTCATCCATTAATTCGGTCATGTAGGTTAAACCGTTTAGTTCGAATAGCACTCGACTACGCACTGAAGTTTCTAAGGCCGTAATTAAAAACAACAGTTTCATGTCAAATAGTTCAATTTTCTCGGGCACTTGAACGCTTGATGACAACCTGTGAAATATAAGATCTGCTACATTTTGACGTACGCAGTCACGCCTTATTTCAGCATTTTGGAATACTAAATTACACAGGCATTTCAAAGCCTCGACAACTCTTTCCAAATTAAAATCAGCTAACATATCCAACGAACTAACCGAACGTGGTGACTCTTGTTCCTGTGACGGCTCTCCCACCACCAATGATGTACTCATTGTCAAATGGGCCATTTTCAGTAGACAGCCGATATCATCGACAATATTGTTTTTAAGTAGACTTGATTCATCGCGCGACAATATACGTACGGTATTCAAACACAATATATGGTATTCCGCCAATGTTTCATCATTCAATATATTGAATACCGATTTCCACAATGTTATCCACAAGTCGTTCTTATGAAATTTATCCATTTTGAAGACATTGGCATTCTAGATGAAGATAATAAAATAAATATATATGTTTGTATTGTGGATACATGGTCTTAAAAATTTTTTTTAAATTAATTATACTGCTGCATCCACTCCCACTCCCACTACATTTTTACAACAACAATCATTCCAATTAACTTTTTACCTCCTTATTAAATTGTTCCAAAATTTTAGGAAATTTCTCGACATTTTTATCCTGTAACTGTTTCAACTGATCAGTGTCCATATTGGAAGCAAATTTCTCTAAAAATACTAAGAAATAAACAATTACTTTTACACACTTCTTTCTTTTTGTATAATAAATGGTAAAACAAAAAAATACACTAATTGAACTGTGTGTAATGAATGATTGCAAATAGTATTGAAGGGTGTTACCATAGGCTAGAAAACGAAAAAACGCTTGAAAATAAATTAATAAAAACTTGACCCATTTTATAATTAAATAAATATTTAATAAAATATTAACTAATTCTTAAAATGTATACAGACGTAAAAATTTAAATTTGTTTGAAGGAAATTTTCAATCTTAATATATAATAAGAACAGTCTGGCAATTTAATCATTAATCAATATCAAGGGTTGTATAACAATCTTATGAGTATTACACTGAAAGAAATATGCTGTTAATAAGATTTTTAATAAATGACTAATTGGATATTGCATCAAGTAATTTAAAAAAAGTTATATTAAGTGCATTAGCAAAACTTTATTAGTCTTTATATAACATTGTGTAAATATTGTTTGAATGCACGTTGAAACCTGAACCTAACAAAGGGAAAAAAGCAGAATTTTGTAGTCGTTAATTTATAAAGACCTAAATGCAAAAGTTAAAAGCCATTAGTTGCGTTGCTTCCCCACGGTTAATCTTCTTCTGGAAGAACAATTGTTTAATATAAATAAACTCATTAAAATTATCGACAACGTTCTATATTTGATTGATTTCCATTCTATCTATACTAATTAAATAATGTGGTTTTTTCCTTGCGGCCTAAAACTACCGCAAATACTGATCAAATATAAACATTTATTACAAAATAAATACTTATTTTTAAGACAGCATCGTATTGTATTATAATAGCAAATACATACAACTCTTTAATCACAATCAATGGTTCTGTAAAGAAAATAAATTTTCAAAATCTTGCAAGGATATATTATCAAATTCCCAGCGACGTTGTACATCCACAGATGAATCACTTGAGTTTGATGAATTTGAAATAATAAAATTGTAAATATTTTCCTCAATTGAATCAATTACAATAAAACGATGTACTGTAGTTGGTCTAAAATGCGATTAGGTTTTAAATTGAATTATATTTTTCAGTGGAATCTTGTTTTCATTTTACCTGGTCTGACCGAAACGATGGACTCGGCCTATTGCCTGCAATTCTTCACCAGGATTGAGTATAGGTTCGACCAAGAACACATGGGTGGCCTCTACCAAATTTAAACCCTTTGAGCCTCGTACAAACGGCATCAAGAGGCAAGTAATGCCAAGATTTGGATTCTAAAAATAAAAAAGTTGGCTTTATTTATGACTATTACTTCGGTTTTTGTGCAATAGAACCTTAAATTCTTCAATAGTTTTCGGTGTGCATTGAGATCGATGACTGATATCATTTTCTTTCAGAGCTGCAGCAATTGCTGTTATTATAGGTTCCCATTGTGAAAATATCAATATTTTAACGCCTTTGCTTTCCACTTCCAAAGACGATTCAGTTTTTTTCGCTTCATCTTCCATTTCTTGTTGCTTTTTAAGTTTTAAAATTAAATTTACTATACAAGTAATTTTTGATGAATAGTCACCTTTAATTTTTTCACTATCCAATGATTTTATTTTGGAGCGACTTACGTAATATATTCTAAAACAATTAAAATTATAGCCATTACTCATAAACAACATACAATTTTCAGAAATCACTTACTCTTTATTCTGTAAACTAATACGACAAATGGAACACCTGAAATGAGCGCCTTTATCGTAAGTACGCATCGATTGTAAACATGGAAAACATATATGATGGCCACATTCTAAAACAGCGTACTGAAAATTGAAATAAATTGTGAAAAAATGTTAAATTCTAAAACATATTAAGCATGTACTTATTACAAAAACACTTTCATACCCTATCATCTTCTTTTAATTGACAAATAGGACATGGTCCCGGATCATTAGCTAGCTCCAGATGCTTAATATATCTTAATCGAGCCAACTTGGCAGTAAATCGAGTTTGAGTGGTTAATAGTTCATTTTGCTGTTCCTGCATACGTCCGTTGATTTCCTCTTTCATTATTTTAAATATGGAATTATCTTCAGGATCATCTGTTAAGCTAATACGCATTTTGCACATGTTAAGTTCGTCGTAAGCCTTAATGGTATATTCCATTTCAATCCACAATTTTATAAGACGTTTGCATACCAATTGCAGATTTTCCAAATATAGCCAGTTCTTTTCAATATAGCATAAGTGACGATATTTATTTTTAATGAAATTCATGGTTACTAAAAAGTAATAGAATGAACATCGTGATTAAAAAATTCAATAGTTATAGAAAAAATTCAAAATATTTACATTTACAAAGATACATTTCAAAGGAAGGATTTTCCAAGCCTTCGGTAAAATTTGTATTTTTATCGATAACTTTATCGAATAACAGACATTCGAACTCGTTAATGTAATTTTGTATGTTACACAATTTACACAATTTCTTCGGTTCAGCTGTTGTCTTTTCCATTTCTTTTGTAGATTTTTGTACTTCCTAAAATATTTTATATAATATTCTTTAGCAACATGAATTAAAAAAAAAATATCATAATACTTACCCTAATCTCACTCAAGTGACAGTCATAAACCGTATTCACCAATTGCATAATATCTCTCCATATGGCCGGACTAACCTGATTACGTGAACGTACGTTGTCATTGAAATACCTAAGCTCTTCAATATTTTGCCGTAATTTATTTAAAATATCTATTAGCTTACGAAACCATAATTGCACCACAAACAATAGAGTTCTAATGGAAGTAATTTCAACTACTTTTATGTTTGTTTGTCCAAATCTTGGTATACATTCTTCTTGAATTTTTTGCATTAGCAAAGGCTCATCACTGCTAGTAACGTTATGTAGACAATCGGCCATAATAATAATAAAATTCTCCGAAATTTCCGAGTCTATTTTCCCAACTACTGATTCATAAGACGTTTTAACGCTTGCCAATGTATTAGCATAGGTACTAAGGTATTTCCATTCTAAGGCATTGTATTGATTTTCATAAGTTTCCAAATCTTTCACAGGCATTTCGGATTGTATGATTTTTATTTGCATTATATTATACAACGCGTGAATTTGCAATAAACTATCAACGCTGGAGGCATAAAATTTGATATTATGATATTATTATTTCATATTTAACCTTTACAAAAAAGTGTATTTCTTTTACTTACACTATATTCATATGACTATAATCGGTAGCCAACTTTAAAACCGCTTCATAATGTTTAATAGCCTCATTATACTTGTTTTGCAAAAAATATAGAGCCGCTAAGCCTTGA
Organism: Sarcophaga carnaria; assembly: GCA_958299815.1. Lineage (NCBI taxonomy): Eukaryota > Metazoa > Arthropoda > Insecta > Diptera > Sarcophagidae > Sarcophaga > Sarcophaga carnaria. The sequence continues at coordinate 141,729,781 of OY283149.1, forward strand.
AATAGAAATGTTTAAATATTTTTAGAAATAACTTTTATATTCTGTCCGCTCCAGATATTGCCTTTGATAAGTAAGAGTAATTACTGATAAACGATGGGATTTTTAATTATTTTATTTAACGACGACGGAAAAACAAAAGTTATGGAAACAGGAACCTTTTTATTATTAACCAGGAACAGGTTGATCAGTTCATTGACAATATTTGACATTTTGTAAGATTCGTTTTATCAGAAGGAAGCCCAAAATCAGTCATAGAGGACAGAATAGAATAAACATTAAGAATAGAATGAAATCAAATAAAAGCTTTAGTGAATTACAGATTATCCTAAAGGCATTACGTAGAGGGTTCCTCTACAAAAAGATGTACATCAAATGGCATAAAAACGGTTAGCAACACTAATTGTTACATTCCAAAATTGACGGCGTATTTTTAGGACGGCATTTTAAATGACAAAAAACAATCTTACCATTATGACAGGAACCCAAAGAACGTAACTCCCCTTTACAAGCGATCTCATTTGAAGACTTCAAATAATCATACAACTCTTTAGGCTGTAAGAATTGTTTCTGCTGTTGGGAATGAAAGTTGTTATTTGCGATTGTACTGGATACTACCACGGGTATTGTACATGATTGTCGGATCTTTAAGAATGGTTGTAGAATCTAAAATGAAATTACAAAATTTTCAATAATAATCAAATTCGTTTCTACTCTCATACAAATCCCTTACAGTTTTCATTATTTGTGGTGATATGGTACTCATATTTTTGGTGTACTTTTGGACATTTGCCAAAAAATTTGTATAACATTCAGAATGCTGTTCATTGTAAAATAGCTTTTCCAAGTTACTAAATTGTATACGATGTATAACTTCTTCTTGTGGGGGAATTTTTAGTTCATCAACAATTTGACTTTTACAAGTGCGCCACATGCACTTTTGTAAAACATTTATTAGTTCTGGATAGCAATGAGCCTCATTTGTTTCAGTTACGAATTGTTGGTCGTGATGGAGCACAAAATCATTAACTAAATAATTCCAAGTAGATTTTTCACTGGCTGCCTCAAATCCTATAAACTTCAATAAAGGCTGTAAATCGTGCAAACTTTTTTGAATGGGAGTGCCTGTAACCGCCCAACGATTAACAGCTAAAAATAAAGATGTATTGTAATATAAACACGTCATTTTCAATGCTCAATTAAGAGTAAAGCAGATTTTTAAGAGTTCTTTTAAAAATATAAAGGAGCAATGGGATTTTATAAAAACCCATATTTTACTTAATTTACAGGTAAATTTTAAAAATCTTGAGCAGTAGTGGACAAAATTTTTTGACTAACAACTTTCCCAGTAATTTAACATACATATATATATATAAAATATAATACCTGGTACCATGCGAACTAATGCGGCCACTTTTGAAGCGTTCGATTCCACCATTTGCGCTTCATCTAACAATACCCTCCACCAATTCAACATCAGTAGGGGAGTACTAACTCTCATAGAAAGTGGTTTATTACGCGTTTTTCGTTCACTAATATTATCTTCAGTAAAATAGATTTCGCTTCTTAGCACATTGTAATCCGTTAAAACCACATCATATTGTGCCAAGTGACGCGGACTAATCCATTTGCCTTTGAGTACACCGTCATATATAAAAACCTTTAGTGATGGTTGTATATGGCAACGAATTTCGGAAAACCATTGCAACTTAATGGTGTTGGGTGAAACAATGAAGGTTGCTTTGCTTTGTAATAGGCCATGCTCTGCAATAGCACTTTGCCAGCAGCTTGGACACAAATATGGTGTGTTTACCTCTTCATCTAAGATTTCATCTTTAAAAGATTCTACACATTTATAATGTTGCCAAAGGCTACATTTTTGGCATTGAATTGTATCATTTGCAGAATTTGATCGGCATACACAGAATATTTTGCGCACTACACGTTTACGTTTTGCCAACAGGGTCGAAAATAATAATTTCATTCCTGCATTAAGAGTTATTTCGCGACGTGGATTCAGTAAAATTAAAGCCAGCATTTCAACTGTCTTTCCTAGGCCCATTTCGTCCGCTAAAATACCTCCAGGAGGCAATAGTAACTCATCGGGTGGTTCTGCTTGTATAAAACGGGAATATAAGTGTTTATACACTATCGTCTCATTATCCTTAGCCTTAAGTTTCTCAAAAAAATTTGGAAAAGGTTTACAATCCTGTTCTCTTCTAAGTAGCCAAAACACACTTTTCTTTTGATATTTACAAAGTGTAGGCAGAAATCTTGTTGGCAGTGATAACCGCTTAACCACAACATCCTTTGTAGTATCGTTAAAGTATTCATTGTGCTTGGATTGCAGAGCCTCAAAAAGCTTTGTGGTAACATACGTTTTTAAAAGTTTATTTTTCGGCAAAGGGTCTAATTTTGTCTTCAATTGTGGAAAAACTATTGCTAAGAGGTCATCAGTCATCTGTCCATTGTGCTGATAATGTTGATTCCTATAGGCTATTACAAGGTGCTTATCGGTTGGTAAAAAAGCAAATTGTTTGAGTTTAGTTCTTGTACCTAAAATTTAAACAAAATATAATTATTTGTTGTAATTTTGAGTGTTTTAACGTATTACAAATTTCGATAAGATCCATTATGTTTTCTCTATCATTTTTATAGGCATCTAAGAGTATCCAATTTTTGTCTTTGTAATGGAATGAAGTCGTCTTATTATTTCTGGATATTTGTTTATCATTTGCCAATAAAGCAATTTTTGTTAGAACAATATCACTCATATTTTATACTCAAAAAAAATTTAAATAAACTTTGACAAAATATTGGAGAATGTATTGTTTGGCTTGTTTTTTCTTCTTTTTCAATACTGTTATTCACGTCAAAATGTTAACAATACATGCAAGGGAGGTTATTTTGCCGGCAATGCATTTTAATATTTGAATGCAAATTCAAATTATGGTACAACTATCCTCAATATTAATAATCAATAGTTTCCGAAATATATACTATAACCGGTTATGTATTAAAAATTCAATAGCCTTCGAAAATATTCGGATGTAATATAAACATTAACGATATTATTGAAAGATTTAATATATTTCTCAATATATTCATATTTATTGAGATAATAAAGATTCTGTTTTATATTTTAGTCTTTTGCTTTTGTTGCAAAATTAAACGTTGTCAAAAGAATTAGTATTAATATTATTTATAAATTTCACGAGAGAAATTAATTACATTTATTTCTATAACATAACAATACATGGAATGAAACACGTTTGTATACTTACGTAAATATGGCAACATCACAGCTTAAACAGGTTATACTGACAGCTGTATTTGTTTTGACAGTTCCTTTCAAACAAAACCACATGTGTTGATATTTCGTTGGTTTTGTGCAGCGTATTTTATATGTAAATTTATTTAACAATAATAAAAAAAATATTAAAAATTATACAAAATGGAGGTAGAGAACATTAAAGTTGATGAGATCTTACCAACACGCACTGCCAAAAAACGTTCTTGCAACGATGACTCTGAAATGCAAGTGGACGAAACAACAGGCATTGAAGGAGCCGTTCGTAAAAGTCTTCCACCCAGAGCGAAACGAGTCAAAAGTGAAGTGCGCAAAATTTCAGTACCTCCACACAGGTAATAACTATCCTGCTCATTATGAATATACGTATATAGTTTTGTTATCGTAAAAATTATTTTTTTTTTAGATATTCTTCACTGAAAGAACATTGGATGAAAATCTTCACTCCTATAGTTGAGCATATGAAGCTACAAATACGTTTTAATATGAAAGCTAAACAGGTAATTTTAAGATTCATTAATCTTTATTTATGTGGAATTTTGAAACTTGCTAAAAATGTAGATTGCATCCAAATGCACAATCTTTATTATATTTCGGTAAGAAGAAGCGAAAAGGAATTTCACTTTGATTTAATTAAATAGCTAACTTAACTCCTGCTTCTACTGTTTTTCTTTTTTCCAAACCGATCCTTTTCCATGTCATCAATAGTAGAAACTAGCATATAAAACAAATAAAATTCCTCACTTCATAGTAGCGGTAACAGTATTCGTACATGAAAGTGTAAATCAAAATGTCAATTTATCATAGATATTAATGGCTCGATTATGGATAACAACTGAACTTGAGATGCATTGCAAGTTGACGAAAATCGTATTACAAATATCAATTGAAAGCAATTAAAATTTTAAAATTTTAGTTCTTTACTGGCAACACAAATGAAATTTGGTTCCAATTCATAATAGATCTACTAGATTCAATCTTATTAAGAAAATAACTAGATTAGTTAGCAATTGCTAATGTACCGATTGCGTCCTTAATTACTCCAATTAAGATATTTGCTGAAATTGAAATCCACTTTTTTCAAATTAATCGAAACCAATATTAGATCTGAGTAGTTTCAAATTTGCGTAGAGTCGAAGTTGAATATAGTGATTGCGGTATCATTGTTTTGGAACAATTTAATATGTGTACTAGAAAGAAATTATAGTACAACGTACTCTAAACAAATTAAAGTTCATTTCTTTTAGTTACCATCTGTTATATGCAATGCTGTTTGGCACTAGCAATGCAATGCATCCATAACCGACCTATAAAAGAATCACATTTGGTGCGATCTTCTTAGTTATAAGTTTGTAAAATATTGCAAGAACATAGCTTTACATATGGCGCATCAAGTCAATTAAAAACTTGTTATTGAATAGTTAGCTAGTGTGTCCATGCTTTTTAGTTTTAGCACATAAGTACATACGTTATATATGAGATAAACCATAAAAATATATTTGTTTCTTTTTGTTCTAGGTGGAAATTCGTATTAGCCCAGAGACACCAGATATTTCAAATCTTCAAAAGGGTGCTGATTTTGTTAAAGCATTTTTGTGTGGATTTGAAGTCGATGATGCTTTAGCTTTATTGCGTTTAGACGACCTGTTCGTAGAATCGTTTGAAGTGAAAGATGTCAAGACTTTAAGAGGTGATCATATGAGCCGTGCCATTGGTCGCCTTGCTGGCAAAGGTGGTCGCACCAAGTTTACTATTGAAAACGTTACAAAGACTCGTATTGTTTTGGCTGATAGTAAAGTTCATATATTAGGCAGCTATCAAAATATACAATTGGCCCGGAGAGCAATATGTAATTTAATTTTGGGATCACCGCCTAGCAAAGTTTATGGTAACCTTCGTTCGGTTGCTTCCCGAGTTAGCGAAAGAATGTAAAAAATAAAAGAAATGCATAGTTTTAAGTTGTGAATTTTTGAGTTACATATAATAAATAAATATTTTTACAATAAGTTTAATACACACGAATTAAATAAGATATGGAATGGGTTTTTAATAGGCCGTCTACTATTTTGTAAATATAAGTAAAATGAGCATAAATAGTGTTATTCCTGCCAATACTAGAATGACACACATTTTTCGATTTTTACGTTGATACATTTCAGCTCTTTGCAACTGTCTAAGACCTTCCGATACCCGAGTTTGGGTCTGTTCAATGGAATAGTCAATACGATCCAGAATTGTTCCTTGTTCCTGTACCATTTGACTCAGATCTTTGAAAATATCGTTTAAATCATAAATAGTTTTTACTACTTTGGAAACTTCTTCATCACGATTAAGTGCTAAACGCGTATTCTCCTCTTCAAAAAGCAATAATTGTTGTTGTGTTAAACGAGTGCCCATCGGGCGTTGAAAATTTTCATCCAATTCGTTCTCTTTCAAATCATCATCGTCATAACCATTATATTTATTGCCACCAGAAGACATTGGTTGCAAAAAATTATCGAATGTATCAACATAGTTGCCCTTTTCCGTGCTACTAGGGTTGGTAAAATCATCAAAAAACTTTTGCGAACGTTCTTCGCGTGAATTCAATTGCCTGAGATAAGAATTTTGGCTGTAACGAAACTTTAAGGTCAACTCTTGAAGGCTTAACATTAAATACGTAACCACATTGGCGGTGAGACGTTGTTCCCATTTTCCTCCAACGCCTAAACTTGAACGTATACACTGTATATGTCGGTGAGTAGAGGTTATTAATTTAGCTATTTCCTGACTTAATGTTTCCATTTCCAATTCATCTTCTTTGCTTTCATCAAATGCCGGACGTAATAAGTGTCGCGCATGCAAAGATCCAAGTTCGTCTAATTTTGGCTTTATTCTAAATTGGAGAAAAAGAAATATCTACTAAGGATCATTTTTTGTTGTATTAATTGTTCTAGCTCACTTTGACATGGTGTACTGAGCCTCTTCTAGTTTATCAATCCACGTAGGTTGGGAGCCATATTCATCACGTAATTCTAAACCTTCTTCGGCATCATGGACAGAACGTCTAAGGAGAAGCTCGGCGTCACCATCTGCGTTCTACAGGTGTTTATTTTATTATCTCACTTTTTCTGTTAAACTATTCAACAAATCGATAATTAAAATTTTTATGCAAAACTTACTCTGTCATCGGAATATAATGTTCGATTTTTCGAAGCATTATTACGCATAATATTAAAGACTTCGGTTAAGTTCCTCGAAGACATTTTCGCTGGATTATTTTAATTTTTATTAAAACATATTTTACTTGTAAAAAAATAAATGTAACTACACAAAAAATAAAAGTATTGTCGATTTTTTTACGTGAGGCGAGTTCAGTGATTGTAATAAAAAGTAAACAAAGGCCAATGATGTCTATTAAAATAAATCGTAAATCTATTTGTTCATTGGATTTCATAATAACGCATAAAAGGTTGATAACGTTCTTCCATTTTCGTTATTAAGAAACTTCAGTAAAATAGAAAAATATATCAATAGCTCAATTGTACCCCTTTCCACAACAGGCTATTTATTATTAAGTTTATTAATTTTTATTAATATTAAAATTATATATTAATATTTATTTGTCCGTAACTTATCTAACTAATAAATATATTTTTGTGTAAAATATATTTAACAAGCGATGGCCATTTTTATAAAATGTACAAATAAATAATAATAATATTTTTAATTGTTAAATAATTTAAATTTTTATATATAAGAAATTTTTTTAAAATAATAATTTATTTTTTTTTTCACTGTAAAATGCGAACAAGGTTAAATATGGCAACTCCCTACATTTGTTTATATTTTGCACTTGGATTTCTTGCACGTGTTCCCATATATTTATACGTTTTTTGTTTTCGCAATCAACATGGATTCTAAACGTTTTAAATTAAATGATGATTCCGAGATAGATTTAGAGGAGAGCATAGAAACGCACACAATACAGGCTCGTTTGGTTTCCGATACGGGAGAAGAAGCTGGTCCGCCCATTGATTTACCGGCTGGTGTGACTGCTGAACAATTGGGCCTCATCTGCAATGCATTGCTAAAAAATGATGAGAAAACACCATATTTATTCTTTGTTGGAGATGATGAAATAAAAAAGACATTGAACGAGACTTTGGATCTTAAAACAGTCGATACAGAAAATGTTATTGATATTGTATATCAACCGCAGTCAGTGTTTAAGGTACGTGCGGTTACACGTTGTACCAGTTCTATGCCTGGTCATGCAGAGGCTGTAATTTCCATAGGTTTCAGTCCAGATGGCGCACATTTGGCCAGTGGCTCAGGGGATACAACAGTAAGACTCTGGGATTTAAATACTGAAACACCGCATTATACATGTACGGGACACAAACAGTGGGTGATGTGTGTAGCCTGGTCACCAGATGGTAAAAAACTAGCAAGTGCTTGCAAGGCGGGTAGTGTTATTGTTTGGGATCCCGAAACAGGCAAACAATTGGGTCGAACTCTTACTGGACACAAGAAATGGGTAAATGGTATAAGTTGGGAACCATACCACAAAAATCCCGATTGCCGCAAATTAGCAAGTGCTGGAAGTGATGGCGATTGTCGCATATGGGATACGGTATTAGGACAATGTGTTATGGTTATAGCAGGTAATATTATTTGAAACAATTTCCAGTTAGCAGTAATATACTAAATTCTATATATAGGCCACACCGCTGCCGTTACAGCAGTGCGTTGGGGAGGAGCGGGACTTATTTATACCTCCTCCAAAGATCGTACTGTTAAGATTTGGCGTGCCACTGATGGCATACTTTGCAGAACATTTACAGGCCATGCTCATTGGGTTAACAATATTGCATTGAATACAGATTACGTACTCCGTACAGGTCCTTTCCATCCTGTACAAGATCGTAATAAAATATATGCTGATATAAATAGTAGGTAGTACCAGTTTAAAAACTTCAATACTGTTTTAACGTGATGAAAATTTTTTTTATTTTTGTAGAGGAAAAATTGCAGGAGATGGCTTTACAGCGTTACAAAAATGTTTGTCCAGACGAAATCGAATCACTGGTTTCTTGCTCAGACGATTATACATTATATTTATGGATGGCAAATCAAAATAAATGTATACAACGTATGACTGGACATCAAAATGTTGTTAATGATGTCAAATATTCTCCTGATGTCAAATTAATTGCCTCTGCATCCTTCGATAAATCGGTTCGTTTGTGGCGTGCTAAAGATGGTCATTTTTTGAACACATTTAGAGGACATGTACAAGCGGTATATACATTAGCCTGGTCGGCAGATTCCCGTTTATTGCTTAGTGGTAGTAAAGATTCCACACTTAAAGGTAAGTTTACAAATATTTTTTGTTTTTTTTTTTTTTGCGTTAACAATACACATATTTTATAGTATGGAGTGTTCAAACTAAAAAACTAGCTCAAGAACTACCCGGCCATGCAGATGAAGTATTTGCTGTGGATTGGGCTCCTGATGGTTCCAAAGTAGCTTCTGGAGGAAAGGACAAAGTTGTAAAATTGTAAGTATTACAATAATTAGAAATGCTAATGATACACGTTTCAAAAACATATTTTTTATTTACTTTACAGATGGGCTTATTAGTAATTCAATAAACATAAATATGTAAATATAAAAAATGCACAAACTGTGTTCACTTAAACATAAATGAGCAGAAACTTTAAAATTGATCTAAAGATCTATGTATTTTAAGTTTCCGATCTCATTATTAAGAAGTTTTTGTTCTTCGCTAGAGCTTTCGAAATATTTCGTGGGCACTGCAGAATTTGATTGTAATGAACGTTTAGCTGCCAGAAAACCGAAAGCAATGCTGTCATTTACACTTAGGCCACGTAATAAACCAGTTATAAAACCGCTTGATAAACTATCGCCGGCTCCCGATACATTGACTATATTTTCAACGGTTGGTGCATTGTAGAAACGTTTTATGAATTTATTTGTCTTATAGTTTACATAGTTTCCGGTTTTGTCATCAAATAGGTATTGTTCAAAACAATCGCCACGTAAATTAATAAGAACACCATGAACTCCTAAAGTCACAACTATGCAATCAAATTTATCCTCAATTTTACTTAACAGTTCTTGACAATCTTTTAAAACTACATTTAGTTGCGAGAGTGCATTGTTTGGATCCCATTCAATCTTTTTGCCTGTTATAGCCTCCGCAATTGCTTTAAGTTCATAGACATTAGGTGTAATGATGCGTATCTGTTGGGTAAGAGTAGAATTCAATTCAAATGGTTTGCCTGCTATTAACATATCAGTGGGCTCAAAAAATACTGGTTTATTATATTGCAGTGACAATTCCAATATACTTTCTACAGTATTTAAGCTTAAATTGCCATCGATTATTACAAGAGGCGTAGACTTAAAGTCTTCTTCATTCTCTTTGACCACTTGAGGTGTAATAGATTGATGTATTTCCATATTAGCTAGACACATTTTACAACTGCCGGATTTATCAAACAATATAGAACATATAGATGTAGTTTTTTCTTGATCAGTTTTTACTCCTTTGCGTACGGATTCTGGTATTAATTGCAAAAGACTTTGGCCCATATGATCTTTACCTACAACAGAAATAAAATCTGCCGCACCATGTAGTTTGTATATAGCTTCTGCTAAATTTCTACCAACGCCACCTCCTGATTCTTTAACATGAGTATGATATGTGGCGCCATCTAAATGCAGTGGTATATTGTCCATCATAGTAAGACAAAGATCTAACATGGATGCCCCTATTATTAAGGGTTTTCTCGAAGACATTTCCATATTTTTGTGTGCGTTTTCGTTATATCTTTTTAAAGTAATTTTACACAATGCACAGGCTATTTCTGCGGCTACTTTAGCATTATTTTTAATTAATGCCATATTGGCTTTTAGGCTAGAACCCCCCGTTATTTTAGCTATTGCTGCTAGTAAGAATGGAGTTACTTCCTTTCCCTCTATACCTTTTTCGGAAGCTTCTCGATAGGCTTGTTCTATGGCAGTCTGAATAGTATTCTTGTCTGCTGCAAACTCCTCTGGTATAGGAACGCCTATTAATAGGCCCGATTTAAATTGTAATTGCTGCAAAACATGTACAAGTTTTGCTGCATCTTCAGGAGTTTTCAAATTGTACGGTGCTTGACAACCACTGTCTCTTGTATAGAAATCCGGAAATTTTCCTCGTTCACTGCCATATGTAGCCACACAAACTCCTTGTGTCTCAAGGTATTCCAAAGTACGTGGTATATCTAATATAGACTTAACACCACTGCTTACTACAGTTACAGGTGTCCGACCAAGTTCAACCAAATCAGCTGAAACATCCAAGGTAATATGTCCATCTCGGTGTACGCCTCCTACACCACCAGTAGCAAATATTTTTATGCCCGCCATATGAGCCACAATCATAGTACCAGCTACTGTTGTCCCACCGCATTTACCATTAGCTATTACATAAGGCAGATCTCGCCGAGAACACTTAATAACTTCACCCCTGTCCATTTTTGCCAATTGTGAAATATTATCCCTAGATAGACCAACCTTTAGTCTGCCATCTATGCAGGCTATAGTAGCAGGAGCTGCACCAACTCTTCTCACTAAGTCTTCAACTTCTAATGCTGTTTCCAAATTCTGAGGGTATGGCATTCCATGCGTTATAATAGTGGATTCCAAAGCTACTATCGGTTCATGGTTGTCCAAAGCTTTTCTTATACTAGGGTGAATGTCAATTAAATTTTTAAAGCCACGAGTGCTCAAAAAGTTTTGTTTAGTTATGCATTTGTTAAATCTGCTTAAATTTCTTAAAATCATATCGCTACGTGTTAAAATCCGTGAAAAACCAGCAACAAAAATATACTATCAAATAAAAAAACAAAGGTCTTCTGTTTATCAACAACAGCTCGATAGCGGTTTTCTTTCGATATTCCACTACGTATAAACAAAAGAATTCATTTAAAAATGTAGAACGTAAAAGTAAATTAAAATTGTTTATATTTTATAGTAAATTGAATCATTCTTAAGGGCATAGTTATATACAATACTATACAGAATTAAATTAAATTATTTAAATTATGAAGGATTTTAAGGGGCTGCTAATAAATTTACATCACTGTTACAACTGGTAGGTCAGTGTGACACAGCTGATTAATTTATATTTTCATCTGGCAATGATAAGTATAGTAGAAATTGTTATTTGCAATATTATTTAATTACTTGACAATTATAAAACAGATGTGATTTTGATCATTTACAGTTCCATACAATTTTAGTATACATTTGAAAAAAAGTTCTATTATCATACTTTATACATACCGAATTTAATAACTATATTAAGTCGTACATTTTTATATATGATTCTATTTTAGTCTGGCAATAACGGCGTAAAAAGTACAATCAAGAAGAGCCGCGTAAAAATAATTCGGGGGATTGTTTATAAAATAAAGAAAATTTCTGAAAAAATATATAAACAATGGATCACGAATATGAAATTGAACATTTCGGTTTTACAGCTGAACAATGTTCCTTGGAAAGTATGTTTAGACGCGTAACTTATTCCTCCATACCGCACTTTAAATATTTTTTTTTAAGGGAAATACTTTTTGCAAAAAATTATTCGCAATGCTTTGGATGCCATGTTGAAAAAATTTAATACTGAAGGTGAAACGCTAAACCATTTACAGAAAGCTAAAGAAGAGGTTTTTCAAAATATATGGTCTTCGATGTCTCAAGAAATAGAAGCAGCTAATCAGTTGGATAAAAAATATTTTACTATACCAGAACATGTACTGTTGCCGGCTGATTTCGATCATGTCAAATCATACACAGAACAAAACGAGCAGGAATTGGACAAACAGCTGGAACAATTGAAAACAAAATTTCTGGAGGTAAGCAGTAAAATTTATTTAATTTAAGAATATGTGAATTATACTTATTGGAATTCAACTAAATTTAAATAGAATTCCATAATGTTGGCTTCTCTTAATTTGGAAAATTCTCAATATAAGAATTTCTCTTCGTTTGTCGACACAGAAGTCGAAATGCAACAAAAATTAAAGGAAGCGCTTAATAATATCAATCAGAATAAAATACAGGATTTAGTTCATCAAACGAATAGTTTAAATAAAGCAACAAAACGAAACGATAATGATTTAGTTGATAAAACAGATAATTTAAAAATTAATTAATTCACACTACTATTTGTAATGTGTATGGTATAAAAACTCAATAATGTTTGTATTGAATAAAAATAATATTTGTTCCACCAATAATATGCATATATGGTTACAATATATGTATTTTGTTACTTAAAAAATGTTGTTACTTCGAAATATTTATAAGTTTTCTATGCCTATTATAAATAAAATTATTGTCTTGCTTTTCGAAAACCGAACACAGCAATTTGAAATTACAATCGTGCAAATGGAATATCAATCTTTTTTATTATTCCATATTATCATTATTGTCGTGTTATGTAGAAATAATAATGGCTCGGGTAACAAAACGAGTGATTTCCAGTTGGTCCGATCCAGTAAATGTTTGTTCATTGGACCGAATTGCTATTCCAATTTTGACTACTGCTGAGTGGTCAGACAGCCTCCTACTTTTTAAGAAGAGATACAATTTGAATTGAAGCTTAGAGTTTCAACAGCGTACATTTCAGAGTCAAAACCTGCGTTATTTGTACTTTTTTGCTAAAATTTTAATAAGATTAAGTTTTAAATAAAATCAGAAATTAGTGTTTCATGTATTTTTTGGAAAACCAATTCATTTTAAATACATTATTCGTTACAGAAGAGGAACATAAGTAATTAATTTTTACTTCAGTGATATGTAAAATGCAAAAATTATTGTTTCAATATTATTTTCCTAAGGAACGTTTTAAATATTAATGTGACCTTTTTTCCGCTTTAACCTTTGAAATCTCCTTTTATTACTATTTAAGATTTAATGTATATCGCTATGTATTCGGTTTTGTTAAAAATTTATCGTCACTGATTAGTTCAACTGCTATCGATTACATTCATTTTATGTCATCGCTAATAAACATTGTGTTAACAAATAAACGATGAGTAGTTTTCCAAACAAAAATCCTATAATTTTATCTAATTTAGTTATTGAAGGCCTGGGAAATTTGGGCTCAACAATACCTTTAGATGTTACAAAGAAAATTATTGCTAATAGCGTCAAATTGACTTTACATCCTGAAGCTAGTAAGTTTTTGTTTCCTAAATTCGATATGAAACGCTTCTATTTATAAGTTTAATCTATTGTCAGCTATAACTCCGGTACCAGAAATATATGCAAAAAACAGTGATAAAGCCAAACAAAGTGAATATGCTATTGTTACTCTGTATAGTTTGGCTATAAAACACAGTCTAGATGTAATGGCTCTCAGGCAGGTAATGGAGGAACAAAATGTAAATGCAGCCGTTATTGAAGAAATAACGCGTACTTATGAGGAACAACGAAAAGCACTGTTTTTACGCCAAATACAAGTAGGTCACTCCTTTCCCCATATAACGGATTTGCAATGGCGAATAGTAGCCGATGTCAAGTCCTCTACTTCAGATCATAGTAGTGAAGAGGTTGGCTTTTATATCAATATGGGACGCTATAAACAGAAAGGAGGGGAAAGAGAAACTATAGTAGAGTTCGTTTGTAACACCGAAGAATTGCAATTATTGATAAACAAACTTAAAGAAATCGAGCGTCACTGCGTCAAAGAGTCTTTAGAGTAGTAAGAAAATGCATGCAGTATTATTCGTAACATAATGCTTTTTTCATATTCTGCTTGTTAACAAAATACGTACGATTCTTTAAATTAAAAAGTAAAACAATTAATTTATTTGACTACAAACAATATCAACAAAATATGTGAAGAGGTAAACCATTCGGTAGTATGATTAATCCTAAAATATCTAAGGAACTGCTGCTAAACTTGTGTATCTAACAATGATTTCAATTGATCGAAATCTGATGGCGCATTGGTATAGATAGAACCGGAAAATGCATTTTCTGCATTGGATTCGGCATCTGAACTAATAACAACACATTCATTGTGTTTATGCAGTTTCATGTTAATACCCCGGAATCGATTATCAACCTTGTAAAGGTTTTTTCCACTGGCCCAAGAATAGAACGGTTTTCCACTAAATGGGTTCATAAAATCAGCCCAGTAGCCATGGAGTCTTAAACGGGCAGTGATTTCACGGGCGGCTAAGACGAACTAGAAATAAAAAAAATTAAAATTAGACTATATAATATAATCTCGTTCGAAATTCCGAAAATGATTTTCTATGGGTCATGTTTCAGTATGCTTGTAATAAATTTATTAATGATTATAAGGATATTAACCTTTCTGGCTCCTTGCTCGGTTTCGCCTTGAAAGCGTAATGTCATTAAGGTTAATTTTTCACTAGATACCACTTCTGGAGCTGGAAATAGTTCATGTAAAGACTTCTTAATCAAAGATGGGCACTCATTTACATTAAACGTTAACATGGCCTTGGTATCTGAATTCTGATGAAGGAAAAAAAAAACAAACAATTACATAACATTTGTTGTTGTTTTTATTTTAATTAAATGCTGTTGCATTTTCGTTAACTTACTTTGTCACCCTCAAAGTCAACCAACGATTCTAGAGGAGCCTCGAGTGTGATTGTAGTTGTGGCTCCTTGCCAAGCTGGACCAACAGCATTAGGAAAATAAAACCGATTGCCTCGCGGTGACAATAATTCCCAATTCGGTCCACATTCGCCGCCCAAGAAATCTGAATTACCTTCACCATTAATATGCAACAAAATTAAAAATTTGCATCACATCATATTCAAAATAAACAACCAAATACAAACAAACGGAGGCAACATACATACACACAATTGATAATAAAATTAGTCAAATCACAGCATACTGACTGTTTTTTGTTTTCGAGTAAGTAAATGAATGTGTGGATAGATATTTGTAAAAACAAAAGTTAAACAAAAATACGTGTTTTGTTTGCTATTTTTGGATTTTGTTATTATTGCGTGTGTTTATGTCAGCCAGTCTGCCTGTTTATTTATTTGCCTACCTTCTACACGAACTTTTGATTTGACAACCTTGAAGGCACTCTCAAGGTTTTTAGAATCACTGCGCCTGGAATATTGAGCCACAATACAATAATTGTTTGGTTGCACCGCCAATAAATACAATGTCAAAGGACCATTTGTATTCAGACAATAAAAGAAATTAACATTGCGTAAAGTTCTACCGCAGTTGTTAAGGCCTCGTAATAGTGTATATGACATTTTATTTTTACAATATTTTTTTTTTTGCTTTAATTCAAATTTTTATTCCATTCGCGTTCTAAGTTGGTATTAATGACTTCTCAGTATGCACTTCAATATAATTTTGTTAATAAAATACTTTTTTAATTAAAATTTTGATTATTTCAAACGTTTTTGAAAGTTATATATAAATATTTCTCGTATTTCGTCTTATTTCACACACAAATTTTTTAATTAATTTTTTGCTATAGAAACATATCTAGTTGTCACAGCTGACAGTTAACGATGCGCAAATTTGAAATTGAATCGCCATGTCCAAGCACAGCTGACGATAAATCATGGAACCGATAAATTTTTTAACTGTATACACACGCGTGAATTTTAATTTAAAAAAGTGATTTTATAAATTCATTCAAAAACACTTCCTATTCATACTACACAATGTTACAAAAGCATTAGAGTTATAGTACTCTTTTATCCAATTTATTTCTTTAAGCTATATTTAAAGAAAGGAAAAATACATTGTGCTTTAGCAATATTATTTACAGACGAATGTACAGATCCAATCGGGGCAATTGATTTCATAAGCCCCCTTTTTGCCATTATTCGACCACGACCTGTGTTAAGCAATTTCAAAGAACTTTCTCAGTACAAATATAATCAATCTAATGTCTCCTAACCAATTGAATCGAAATTAAACAAAGTGATATAAGTATTATTTAAACCATTAATTATACATTCCTTTGCATAATACCTCATATTTATTACACATATCTGTCACCACTCAGTTATTAAGTGCAAGTTAATGCAAGAATTTTGAAAAGTTTGCTTAAAATAGGAGCGTTATATTCACTTATTAATATTCACCAACTACTACTAATATTAAAAACATTAGTTACTAAACACTAATAAATTCAATTTATTAAATAATAGATCTTAGTTATTTTATTATCTTTGCTATTCATATCGCAGAACAATGGCTAAGTCTGCGAAATTCTTTGTTTTTGTATTTAATTCAATATTATAATTTATTTTTATTGATATTCAATATTATATTTGTTTATTTAACATACATATATGTATATAAATTAAATAAATTAACAATTGTAATTACAATGTGCCGATTGTTGAATTAGGTTAGAGAATTTTCTTGTCTTTTATTCTCTTTTTCTATTAACTTCCATCTCTATATAATACATCACGTGCTGCCAACTTCTTATTAGATTAAGGTTGGCAACGGCACACAGCAGTTCAATAAAAATTTTGTGGCTGAATTTTTCGCGAATAGAAAATAATGGATTTTATTTTTCGTTTTATTTTTCTTTTTTTCATTTAATTTTCTAAACTTTTGTTGACAAAACGAAAAACTACATGAATTTATAACAGTAAATATGATAAATTTGAATCAAAGTGAGACTATTAAACATGAACTTGGCAAGATGCTTTACTATGCCTTATCCGAATGACAACGCCAAGAAAATAATAATAAATTTACAGATAAAGGAAATACAATAGTAAATACGTGAAAGAGGAAAATTCATAAGACGGTGGTGTAGTGAGTGAATCATAAAAATAATTAATAAGAATAATAAAAACAGTGAGAGCGATAATATTGAAAAGTAAATCAAAACAAAAATCTCGGTTCGTATAAAACAACAAACAATGTCACCTATACCAACACCTGTGTATGGCTTTGCAATATTCTTTTTGTTGTTTTGGTGCGGTACCTGGTGTGTCCATTTAATGGCTATTTGTTATGGAAAATTTAAACTACACAAAAAATCGTGTATGTTTCCCAACGAAACCCCACTTCCGGGTGTATCGATAATTAAACCGCTCATGGGCGTTGATCCTAATTTGGAGCACAATCTGGAGACATTCTTCACCATGGACTATCCGGTATATGAACTGTTATTCTGTATAGAGGATAAATCAGATCCAGCTGTAAAGTTAGTTGAAAATTTAATAGCAAAATATCCTACAGTGGAAGCATCACTTTTTCTGGGAGCCTCAAATGTTGGGGTCAATCCGAAAATCAATAATATGCAACCGGGCTATGAGGCTGCCAAATACGAGTTTGTATTGATCTCAGATAGTGGCATCAAAATGAAAAACGATACGCTTTTGGATATGGTGCATAATATGGGTGAGAAATATGCATTGGTACATCAAATGCCATTCACTTGTGACCGCGAAGGATTCGCTGCAACTTTTGAGAAAATTTACTTTGGTACAGTGCAGTCTAGAATATATTTATCGGCAGATTTGCTAGGCATTAATTGCCATACGGGTATGTCATGTCTATTACGGAAGTCAGTTATTGACTATTTGGGTGGCCTAAAAACATTTGGCTGTTACCTTGCCGAAGATTTTTTCATTGCCAAAGCTATAACTGAACAAGGATGGAAAATGCGCATTAGCAACCAACCCGCATTACAGAATAGTGGCTTTTGTGATATCGGTAGCTTTCAGGCACGCCTCATACGCTGGGCTAAGTTGAGAGTGGCAATGGTACCGACAACAATTCTACTGGAACCTTTGTCTGAATGTATGGTGCTGGGAGCGTTGGCATCCTGGTCTGCCTCATTAATATTTAAATGGGATCCTTTGGTGTTCTATTTGGTTCATATACTAACATGGTTTCTATCCGACTGGGTAATGTTGTCAATTGTTCAGAATGGCTCGTTGCCTTTTCATAAATTCGAATTCGTTATCGGTTGGCTGTTTCGTGAGTTAAGTGGACCTTACCTATTTCTGCATGCTCTATGGAATCCAGCTATACGATGGCGTACACGCACCTATAAGCTACAATGGGGTGGAGTTGCTTATGAACTGCCAGATTCGAACGATTCCAATACAAACTCAAGCAGTAAACGTCTTTTAGTCACATCGTAGCATAAGGTTTACTCATGTTTGTTTGGTAATAAGATAAGCTACCTAATTGAGGGTACAACTTACGTACGAATTAGCATTTTTTGTCCAAATATCGTTTACGTATAGTATGATTTATTTTGATAAGAGATAGATGATAAAATTGGTTAGAGACAAAGATGCAGTATTTTGTAACTTTTCTTTTGCCTTTGTAAGACGAACAAAGTTTGTCTAGAGATTAATAAGTTTAAAATGCTTAAGTTTTTGATCGTCTTATAAGAAAAACAGTGAATAGTTGTGTATATTTCCTTCTAAAAGAAGTTCATCTATTTATTTAATTATTGAATTTTCTTTGTAAATATATGGTTTTCCCCTTTTGTATTGTTATTATTTTTATTTATATATTTTTAAGCTTAACATCTCTAACCTTTGTATCTATCGTTGACGTCGTTTTTATGAGTAATTATTTATTATTATTAAATTCATTAGGTTTATGATAATTTTTATAAGTAGGCATAAATTGAAATTAACGTTAAACTTAAGTAAAATAGTAACATTACACCAAAATGCTAGAGTTAAAATAACAAAAACAAAATAAAATAAAACATAAACGTATCTTTTATATGTAAAAAGTAAAATTATAACTATAAAGAAAGAAAGAAAAAAAAAACAATTTTTGTATAATATATTCTAGCTTAAATTTAAATTTTAATTAGATATGAAATTGCTTTAATTTCAACTGATAATTCGAAGATCTAAAAGATCCTTTAATCTTAAACGATAATATTAAAAACAAAAAATTCAAATAAAAAATTAATTACACTCATATAGGACTCAAGTCGAAGCAACATTTTTTGGATCAAAGTCTTACCAGTAATGGTAAATAACGGTAATATTGGCAAATAAAATATAGTTTGTTTTTAAGCATCCACCTTAAGGTGGAACAAAAATTGCGTAGTTATGCATATATTTAAAATAAATGAATCATTAAATAAACAAAAGTACAATTTTGTGTGTTTTTCAAATTTAGTTTTCTAATACATCGTTGTTCTGCAATAAACTTGATAAATTTTCTTTTTGAACCTTCATCATCAATCATATTTCCACTTAATCCCTACCCTAGCCCATTAATTGAAATAGGGGAATTATTTATTAATTTTGAAAATTCATTTCATTATCGAAATTTTTTTGTGAATTTTGATGCAATATTTATCATTACATTTTCACACATCTATGTATGAAACTTTGTAGTTTTGTTTTTCTTTTTCTCTCTCTCATTGTTGCTTTTCATATTTTTATTTTATGTCGAATAATGTATATGCTTTACTTATTATAAATAACCATCAGGTTGTTTCTTGATATTTGTAATATCAGTTTGGCCTCGAAAGGTTTTTCATTCCTTCAAAAAAAAAAGAAACCTTGATTTTATTATTGCGTATATATACTTAACATACTTAACATACATATGTAAATATAAACAAATATATTTAAACATTGTATACGATAGTAATACAAATATTACAATCACATTCAACAGTAATGATCTTTGTTTCAAATAACAAGATTAAAGTGGAATAATTGTAGTTCAACAATATTGGAATCAAAATTATTTTTAAATAAATTTTGTAATCATTTTTCCCTTTAAGCTGCGTAATCTAATATAAGAAAGGAATGCAAATCCAAAACTTAACAGATTAATAATGAATACATACATACATACGTAATTGATCATTACAACCCTTCAGAGAAGATTACGACCTAGTTTCTCACACCACTTATGTTGAGTGTGTAATAATTTTATACATGAGTGGCGGGACCTACAGTTAAAAGACGACTTTGAACGAC
Organism: Sarcophaga carnaria; assembly: GCA_958299815.1. NCBI lineage: Eukaryota > Metazoa > Arthropoda > Insecta > Diptera > Sarcophagidae > Sarcophaga > Sarcophaga carnaria. Next base: position 141,750,097 of record OY283149.1, read on the forward strand.
GGATTTTTGAGAAACTTTTCATGGCAATTTTATTTACTCAGAATTTTTGCCAGAAATCTGCTGAGAGAAAGTCGCCGAAGAAATACTTTTTGTATTTTGTTTGATGTCTGGCCTGGGGTTTGAACCCTGGCTTTACGTCTAATAAGCCAACACACTACCTACTAGACTACGGCGACTTCACTTCATGAATAATGAATAATATGGCATAATTCATTAGGAGGATTGCCCCACTTCAGGCGTGCGTTATGTCGGATCTAGAAAAATATGTTCTAAGAGTGAAGAAAGGCGGAAAAAGTTCCGCCAACGGATAGAGGTACTAAAGAATGAGTCAAGTGTTGAAAAATATGTCAGTTTCAACGGCCACCGTATCGAATTTTCATGTCTAGAACGTTGAAAACTTCTGATTCCCTAATTTTGACTCCAAGTATAATTATAGGCGATATCATATTATTGCCGTGGGTTTGAGTCAATAAATCATATTGGGCCTATTGCTACCCCATTCGTAGTTCAGCTGTCAGTCAGCTGCGAATGATTTATTTATATTAAACCTTTTCGTCTCAATTTTTAAAAGAAAATTAGATACGATTGCATGTAAAAGATCAATAAAAAATAAAGCAAGCAAACCATTGACTTCGTAATGATTAAGTTGTTAGATTTTCCGGATTTTAAAATTCTATTTATTCTCTATTACAATTTTTTACAATTTGATATTGATGTGGAATTAATAATATGGCTGTATCATGAAAGCCAAATAATGCAAAGTTTTGTATTCCAATTCTCAGTGGCCAATCTCTGAAATTTGATATTTTTTTTAAAAATTAAAAAAGCTTTTTTTAAATCAGAAATGCGAAAACATTCATGTCTTAAAAAGTAAATTCCTAATTATTGTACTGCCATTTGGGGGAATTTAAATTCCCAATTTAAAATACCACAATTTCATTACAGTTTGTATTGCTATCTCGCCACGCGTAATACTTCATTCAGTTGATCAGCTGTTCCATATACAGCTGCTAATAAAAATAAACATACAGCTACAAGAGGCATAACGGTACAAATAATAATCCTGATTGAAAATACAAAATAGTGCTATGACATCTGTATTAGTGAAGTCTCATAAAATAAGATTTCCAGTTACTTTATGGCGATTTCAATTAAATAGAGTAACCACTTTAAAATATTCAAACGAATCCAAATCCATCGAGTTAGATGAACGACTGTTATTGTCTGAGGAGAATCGTCAAAAATGCTTAGAGAAAATGGGACGTGCTCCTCCCGTAGGTATAAAACTACGTGGAGCTAAAAGTGAATCTAAATTTGCTGCAGTACTAATAGCCATGTGTACTGATGAGAATATGTGAGCACATGCATAAAAAACTACTAACAGTTCAAAGTCTATTTTAAATATGAAATTGTTTTTGTATTTTCTCTAATAGGCAAAATGTATCTGTGCTCTATACAAGACGTTCACATTTGCTAAGCAGGCATATGCGACAAATATCCTTTCCCGGAGGTATTAAAGAGGATAATGAAGATTTCATAGAGTGTGCCTTAAGAGAAACCGAAGAGGAAATCGGTTTACCACCTGAGCGTGTTGAAATCTGGGGTACGGGTAGTTTAATAACACCACCACATACCGCTGCCATCATGCCAGTAGTTGGCCTGGTTAAAAACTTTAATGAAAACGAATTAACACTCAATACCGCTGAGGTTGAGGAAGCGTTTGCTATACCCATTAAAAGATTAGCAAGTCCTGAAACATTACAGTATACTCAATTTAAAACGGGCTATTCATCACCCGTATTTGTGGTGGATGATAAACGTATATGGGGTGTAACTGGATTTATAACGAATTTATTCATGAATTGTTTTCTACCCGCCCAATATAACAGATTGAAAAATCGCGTAAAGTTTATCAGGCCTTTTAAAGTGTCGTCTGTCTCATAGCCGCCAAGTATTGAGCAATTCGACTTTTATTTTCTGAGCATTAATTGTACCTACCTCTTGGTTTTTAAAAGGATATGATATGAAATGAGTTTTCTAAGGAACTTATTGTGATTTCTACAAACTTATGTAGTTGTTTGAATGTTGATTTTGTTGATTAAATATTTGTTATTATAAAGTATTTTTAATCGTCTATTGAATAGTTTTACTGGTGAATTATTACAAAAAAAAAAGATTTTGAAGTTACCACTTGAATATATTTCCTTCCCTCGGTGAAAATATTACTTGCTTCGGTTTGAAAGTCTCTTAATTTTAATTTCAAAATCATGGTGAAACATTTATTGCCTTCACCTGTTTTCGATTATTCGGTTTTCTATCCCAGAACTTTTCCAATTTATGCGTTAACTAACGTTTTAATTTGTTTTATAGGCTATCTCCCTCTCTTCTCATTCTATGTAAATAACAGCAGCATTTAGCATTAAATTTTTTCTCTCTTTTAATTCGAGTATCGATTCTACAATCGTAACAAGACTTTGATATGCTAGCTTTAGTTGCTGGTAATAAAAATATATTAGGATATAAAAAGTACTTGAAGTACTAACCATAAGAATCAATTATTTGTTTAAACAGTATTTTACTTGTAATATATCCACCGTGTACGTTAGAAGCTTGAGGACTTTTTCGGCAGCACATACTGGTATCTAATCCTGCAATAATATCTTGTACTAATACCTACATTCTTCCGCGAAAAAGAGCAGTCGATTGAGAACTTGAGCAACTGTGTAGCATTGGTGTATAGCAGTTAGACGCATATACACTAGGTGAACAGATGTTATCGACATTTGAATCGAAGGAGTTGAGTGCGGTTAAGACTGGTTGACATGTTGATGCACAATAACAGTGCAAAAACTGTTTTGGGCCTAACTATCCTACATTACACTATCTATCTATATTCGGAATGGCAGAAAATTCTTTTGTATTACAGTATTTAACTCTATTGATTCATTATAGCATCTAATAGGCTGCCATCCAAAATGTATCAATACAAAGTTTGTATGCAGTTCTACTACTGTATATAAACTATGTAGATATACAAAGTAACCAAACAATGCAACAACTATAAATCCGATGCCTGATTGCTTTTTGACTGCGTTAAAAATACACATTGACGACGTTTTGAAACAGAATACATTGTATATATTTTGTACAGCGGCCTTATGAAACGCGATACTTTGTTCAAACACAAAGCAACTAACATTTTGGAAGGTAGCCATTCTTAGGCATATCCTTCATTTATTTATCGGTACTGCAAGTACTCAATAAATTAAAAAGGTATCCACTAAAACCTCCTATCTATGCCAAAGGTAATTAAGAAAATTCCTTCGTCCTACTTTCACTGTAGCTAAGAGTTATTTCTGCCATATACTGTCAACAATCTTCCAATGTACTTCGCATTTATCATTGTCATTAACATATATTTTGAAAATTTTATCATATTTATGCTATAGCGACATCTGTTGCCTATTGTATGTACTATACTACCACTCAATATTGCCAATTCGAAAGATTATTTACGCACGTTACATTTCATTACATCCAAACTGTAGCCGGTCTCAACAAAGTCGTCGTACGTATTAGAAAATCGAAACAAAATTATGTTCTGCAATTAAAACAGTAAAATGCCATACCATATTTAGTAGTATCAAATATAAGAAATACTTTATTACGTTTTGTTTGTGATTGTATGTGTATATACAAAAAAAAAAAATTATATGCAATATATTTAATAAGTTTTATAAAATAATGTTAAAAAAAAACACACTTTTTGTTAGTACAAGTTGTTTGCTGTCGCTTGGTCACATAAAGATATCCATAAAAGGCTTTTTAGAATTTCAAATGCAAAGTAAATTATTGTTTGTTTGTTTGTTTTTTTATGTTAGAATTCCAATTGTTTTACAGATGAAATTGAAATTTAAAAAAAAAAGTTATTTTGAAGTCATTTATGATTTCAAAGTTAGAAGAGCAACAAACTAGAGGTCTGCTGTTAGAGAAATAAAGGAACATTAGATTTAGATTTCATAAAAATCAACGCATAATACATATCATTATTCATCATCAACAAATAAAAAGTCATATTATAATCATTATTAAGGTCGCTAAGAAAAAATATCTTAAAAAAATATACATTAATGAAACCAAACAAAACAAAACAAAATAAAAAAAAATGTTTTCTTTCTTCTATCATTATGTAAAATAAAGTTTGCACTACTCAAAAAGTGGGTGGGGTATTTAAAAAAATAATAATATTAACCAGAGAACAAATACATGGTATAACTTGTAGCCTGGTTGTTGGATTAAGCGATTAAGGGCTACCCGAACAAAGTAAACTTATTCCGAAATATCAATTGGAATGGATGTTGTGAAGGTGGGTGTTTCCAACTCTTCGTGTTTCTTCATTTTAAGCATTTGTTGCAATTTATAATGATTGATAATATCCTGATCGGCTGGACAGGATTGAGTAAAGGCATCTAATTGATACATATGATACATGTATCGCCACAAAGCCGTTAAGTGGGTCTAAAAAATATACAAACAAATTATACAACAATTAAGGGGGTTTTGTGAAAGCAAATAAAAAGATTATTAACATACCGGAATTTCAAAATCTACAAAATATTTGCCAGCTACTCTTATATGCTGTAGACGTGGCATTAATTCACAATCAAAACAGCACATGGTATCACCAGTGAGGAAACGTGTATTACGCATAGCCAAATGATCGTTGATTTTTCTCAAATGTGCCAATAAAGCATTATTTTTAGCTTCATCCTTTTTGACTAACATCAGCTTAAGCTTAACATACAAATTCTCAATCAATGTTGCCACTTCTTTGTCCTGAAATCGAAAGAGAATTTAAACTATTTATTGACTTGATTGAGTGAAATAAATTTCGAAAATATTTACCTGCACGAAAAGATTATATCCACCGGGGATATTTTTCATTATATGCCGTTCAATTTTATCATTTTCCAATATGGCCAAACCATTGTCGATCAAAATTGGCGGATGTGTAGCTTCAAAATTGGTTCGAAAATCTGGTGGTGGCTTTTGCATATCAACTGTTGTCACTTTAAGGCTTATCGTCTTTAATTCGGCCAATAAATACAAGTCCATAAAGTATTCTTGGCAGAAGAGACATGCTCCTTTACGACGTCCATCAATTGTTGAGGCCTATAGGAAAACAAGATTAAAATGAATAAAAATAAATAAAATTAATAAAGGCTTATATTTCAATTATATTTTTATCAACAATTTAATATTTACTTTTGTTCTTATATGATAACGTCATTCGCATACTTTTCTAATACAATAATAGTTCAATAATATAATTCAAAAGCAAATAGAACAGCAATGATGTTTTATTAGAGAATTTCCGATTGCTGTTTTAAAAAATAGTAGCCGATATAACGATTATAGATAATATTATTTTCATAATATAATAATAATATTTTCCTTTCAGATATATGTACATAACTCGGTAGGTAGGCCTCTAAATAAAAAAGAAGTCAATTGTCAGGTACCGCCAGTCAATATAAATTGACGGGATATAACACTTCTGTCAGGTACCGCCAGGCAATATTAATACATAAACATACACAATTAAGAAATTGGTAAACTAACGGGATATAGTACTTCTCAGTATGATGTCATTCATTGCTCATACTATTATAAGACGTCTGAACAGTAGAATATCACTATGTCTAGGACAGATAGGGTTCCGATTGAATGTTTTGTGTAAACCGCATATTTAGGGTAATCGTGGAGCAGTTGTTGAGTGAAATGCAAATGCACTTTAAAGTCGTTAAAAAGTAACATCTCTCTCCTGATGCCCAGACGCAAGCTATCGTAGTTTGCACGAAATGTGAATATTGAATGTACGCCGTAGTCTAGTAGGTAGTGTGTTGGCTTATTAGACGTAAAGCTAGGGTTCGAGCCACTGGCCAGACATCAAAACAAAATACAAAAAGTATTTCTTCGGCGCCTTCCTCTCAGCAAATTTCTGGCAAAAACTCTGAGCGTAAATAAAAATGGCCATGAAAAGTTTCTCAAAAATCTGTCGTTCAGAGTGGACTTTAAACTGTATGTCCCGCCACTCATGTATAAAATTGACACACACAACATAAGTGGCCTGAGAAACTAGGTCGTAATCCTGACTGAAGGGTTAGGTTAGGTTAGGTTAGGTCTGAGTGGTAGCTCTGATTTCACAAAGCTCACTTGAGCACGCATAGCGGCCCGTTGTGATGCCACGGGTGAACGCAGTCCCTGTACTGACCAAGTTCCACCAAAATCAGGAAAGAGGAAGAATTTGGTCAGCGCAAAGGCTGCACAAACTAAAGGGTAGTAATAACCAATTATGTATGTATGTAATATTGAATGTGGTTAAGCGACAAGATAGTATAATGTTCTGATTGTTGTTTATTATTGTATTGTGATGAGGTGGGCAACTAATTTCTACTAGGGTAATATCTTATGCCTACTATCACGTAACTTTATGGATATGGAAGAAAAGTTGGTTGGTACACAAAGTCATCTGTATAACTTTAAAATTACACACACCAATTGAGAAATTAAGACAACGTCATCGAACGCTTTTGCGCAGTGTTTTTGTCAAAGCTGGAGAGTCTTTCAACTGTTTGGTCACCTTAGCAATAAATGGCGTCAACAGCACTTTCTCTCAAATTTAAAATAAACATATTCAACTTAAATGTCAGATCAATTGTGCCGTATGCATGTGATTCATAGAATGCATCGCTTTCCGATATCAACTCTGTGAGGGACTAGCTCAAATGAGATTAATTTTTAAAGTTTTATGTGTAAATGCAATGATCGCTCACACAACAACAAATTCGAATCTGGCAAGTAATTTGGTAAGAAAAATCCAGAAGGCAGAAGACGAATTCCTACTCACACATGGAACAAAACCGTCAGTAAAGAGGCGAGAAACTGTCTAGGAAAAGCTTAGAGCGTTATTAAATTCTTAAATCCACAAGACAAACTAGATACATACATACATACATAATTGGTCATTACAACCCTTCAGTCAGGATTACGACCTAGTTTCTCATACCACTTATGTTGTGTGTGTTAATTTTATACATGAGTGGTGGGCCCTACAGTTTAAAGTCGACTCCGAACGACAGATTTTTGAGAAACTTTTCATGGCAATTTTTATTTACTCTCAGAGTTTTTGCCAGAAATTTGCTGAGAGGAAGTCGCCTAACAAATACTTTTTGTATTTTGTTTTGATGTCTGGCCTGGGGCTCGAACCCTGGCTTTACGTTTAATAAGCCAACACACTACCTACTAGACTACGATGACTTGAAAGGAAAACCTAGAGCGTTATTAAATTCTTAAATCCACAAGAATGTAGCAAATTTGGAAAACAATGAGAACTTACGTATATCGTATATTTACTACATTGATGGATCATTATTCAAACAAAGTCCAAATCAGTAAAAAGTTAGTAACGCCATTCCCATACTCCTCTAAATTATCGCAACTTCTATAAGTTATTAAAAGAAAAAGATATTATCGAACCTTCTTGTATGAGTTCTTATTTGGCGACGACCAGTAGTTTTCTAATAACTAACCCAGGGTCATTAGGTATACAGTGGACAGCAAAAGTCGTAGTACGGCAATATATTTTAACAATTTCATGATTTTTAGCCAAAAGTTTGTATAAAAATTTATAGTTTATTAATTTATTTTATTAATTTACTTCTTTTTTATTCTAAAACAAACATTTTTTTAATGTTTTTCATAAAACAAGAGAAAAATAACGCAAAGTTTCAGATGACTTCATAGGTACCCCCAAGGAGAACGCTGAGTAAATTTAGAATTCAAAGGCCTAATATATGAAAATGCTATCCCTTGTATTTAGTAGAATATTCCTTAAGGTTAAGCACTCCATTGAACCCATTTGGAATTGAATGTACAAGTTTTGTTTAGTGTTTTCTGGTGGCACTATGAGCAAGTTTTTCGGTTGACTTTTGTTTGAGGTTTAACGATTACGTAACCGTTCTTTCAAAGGATCTCCAAAATACTCTCTTGAAGTTATATCGGGACTTTGTGCAAGAGTATTAAGCTTGTGGGGACTTTTTTTGTCAAAATATATTGACGTACTAAGAATTTTGCAGTCCACTGTATGTATCATGTAAGCAAATTCGTAGAGGAACAGCAATCATATGGTCAATATTCAATAGCGCCCCGTATAATGTTGAATATTTTATTAACAGATGCCCGTCATTTAAAATTTACAGAATGGATGCCATAACCAAGGCAATGCGACGGCGTCTGTTACTGTTATATTGCAATTATAACACATTTTATGTTGGAATATTTTGTTTCGGAAATTCTAGCGCCTTCTTATGACAGAAACAGGAAATTTTGAAAAAAAATCACAAATAAATATTAAAAATTCATGAGACATTTGCACCGACAAATCATTTCTCTTTTTCTCGGCATACGATGTTGTCCCTTCGATTCATTTCAGATAATTAATTTTTTCTTATTTTCTTTAAACTGTACACAAATTTTAAAAATTGTTTTTTTTTATTGTTTAAAATGCCACATTTAGAGCATGAAATAAAATAAAACCATTTGTTTAAATAATTAACAAATACTGTATAGCAACAGTGGAATTTGATTATAATGAACACTGTGACCACAATTAATAGGTTTAATAATGTGATGTGCCTAATATAGTCATATTAAAATCATGAAATACCAGCTGAAAATGATTAAAGGAAAGTGTATGAAACAAAAATTAGAAGCAGAAGATATATTGTAGGGTGTAGGTTCCAGTAAATAGCAGTTTATTGAAGAAGACTTTGCCTAATTCATAGCCACGCTTATGACTCATGGTTAGCAAAAATAAGAAATAGAATTGATATTCAAGTTCGTTACGCAAGTCTTAATTCGTTATAAACAAACTTGACCGTATATTCACAGAGGTTTTATGACTTCATTATTAACACTTTTTAATAGGCGGATATGAAGTGTTTGTTTTTTTTTTTCGATGTTCAAATACTTATACGTTAGAGCTGATAACTGAATTTTAAAATTACTCACTATAAACTCAAAACCAAATACCCTGTATCCTGTAAGTTTCTACACTATAACGTTAAACACTTTTTTCAATTAATATATACAATATTTATAAATTTTAAATGTTTTCCAATGTTTCTTAGGACTAGAAAACTGTGTAGAATAACAAAAGCAATAAAAACAAGCTAATGAGAAGAAACATGATAAAAAAACATATAAAAAATATTGTATAAACAATTGAAGATTTGAACGGGCCGGTGTTAGTAGTAGAATACAATACAATATGTCATATGACATCACACACATCATACGCGTTTAGAGCGAATTGCAAATAAATATGTATGAAGAAAAAAAAAATAAATTTATAATAAATAAAATAAACTCCAATACAATTTGAATAAGAATTATCACGTGATATAGACAGGTAAGTAAGTAGTGGCATAACTAATTTGAATTATTCTCTCAACAGGCTGTGTGTGGTTAGACACGTTTTTTTCCTTAGGAAATTTCGGTTTTTAAGTTAACAAAACAAGCATGTTTATTACGAAATACTTATTTATTACATTGATTGTATTTTCAATTTACAATTGAATTTTTATTGCTTTAAAAAATAAATTCAAACCAAATTTGAAGATTGCCTTATTTAAAACTAAAGAATGACTCAGTATTCGGTGGTAATGAAACAGATGCCCATAAATAGATTCTATTTAAAGAATACATGTTTTAATCGAAGTGCTGTTGGAGGAGTTTTAATTGAATAGGGTGGCGCGAAAGTAACGCTATGAGTCAAGTGCGTCTTAGTTTCTGCAAATTGCAATTCCTATGCTATTTTGAACTGAAAATAACGCTGCTGAGATCGAGTACAAATCGACAATTTCTTCACTTTTTTCAGTACTTTTTCATTTCAAAAATACCGCAGTACCCCCTCGACGTTTTCAGTACTTTTTTATTATTACAAATTTTATGTCTTGCGCTTTTCAAGAATTAATGCCTTAGCAACATGTTCAACGTAATGCTAAACGTAGAATTAGACTTTAGCCCCGGTTAGTCAAACGTTCACGGAACAAACCTTCGTTTTTAGAATACGAAACGCAATTAAAACGCTTGCAGAACTGTATTGTTATATCGGTAAGCACTAGCATTACTCTTCATATGCTGAAAACGAACGTTCCATCGACGTTTGACTAAACAATGTTTTTGTCTTCGATGTGAGGAACACGAATAAGTCGTTAGTTTTTCTGTTCCGTGTCGTATGTGTATTAAATGTAAATAAATATAACAGTCTAGAAGTTAGTGTGCTGGCTTACTAGACGTGAACCCACGGTAAATCATCTATTAGAGACTTAATGCGTTACATTCAGGAGCCTTTGAATTTGCCTTTCTTGACCTTCTGGCAACAACTCTAAGAGTAAATAAAATCTGTCGTTCATAATCGACGTTAAACTGTTAAGCTACTCTTGCATAAACTTTATAATCCTGATTAAAAATTTGTAATGATTAGACATCTCGGCGTCTTCCTCCCAAAAGGCTTCGTGAAAAAACTCTGAGAGTAAATAAGATTGTCAAGGAAAGTTTTTCTCAAAAAATCTGTCGTTTGAAGTCAACTTTAAACTGTAGTTCCCACCATTTATGGATACAAATTAATGCACACAACGTGTTTGGTATGAGAAGCTTGGCCGTAATACAGGTTAAAGAAGAACGTTCAACGTCTCTGTTGAAGGCATTATTATACACTGCGTTCTGTATAAGCAAGGGAGCGCGCAAATGCCAATCCTCATCGGTTCAAATACAGCAGAATACAAACAACTAACACACACAACATAAATGGTGGTAGAAGCTAGGGCGTAATCCTAAATGAAAGGTTGTAATGACATATTATGGATGTATGTATGTAGAAACAATCTATTTGTTAAACTCATGACTCATGTCAAGCTCACTTTTCAATTTTAGGAAATAAAAAAGTTAAGTGGCTTACTTCACATATAATCCATTACTCCATATAATCCATTCAGAAAACTTTTGGTCTTCCATATAGGATAACATCAACAAGGAACATCATTAGAAGATCTAGCAGCGTCAATAAGTAAATTCACCGCAGTCTAGTAGGTGTTGGCTTATTAGACGTTTCCAACAAAACCGAAATATTTCTTCGGCGTCTTCCTCTCAGAAGATTTCTGGTAAATATAGAGTAAATAACATTGCCATGAAAAGTTTCTCAAAAATCCTTCGTTCGGAGTCGACCTTAAACAGTAGGGCCCTAATCTCATATATAAAACTAACACACAAAATAAGTGGCGTGAGAAATTAGGTCATATTCCGGATTGAAGAGTTATAAAAGTACCATTTGATGCAAAAAAGTACTCATTCAGTTATAGTTCAGTACCATTTAAAAATTCCAATTTTGCAACAGTTTCCGCATAAAGGCAAAGCGTTACATCAAACCCTGCGAATTAGTTGTTCCAGCAGCACGGAACGATCTTTCACACAACTCAGGCTATTATGAAGATTTTAGGATTGAAATTTGTAAGAGAAGGGGATGCCATTCCGGAGATTAGAGCTGGCGATTCTCATTTTATCTCGGAAGACAACATTGAACACGAAATCGATGGTGATCAATCGTTCGAAATATTTTGTATTATTTCGTGGAATAAGCCTGGTCGTAAAAGAAAACAAAATTTTATTTTTTCAAAATGGTAAAAATATTTCACTTCAATACAACTTTATTTTCACGCCACTCTGTAGAAATTAATTTAAAAAAAAAATTAAACACAAACAAAATCTTTATACACTGAATAAAAAATACAATATGATTAAGACGACTAAAATGTAAGTACATTCCATGGCTGAAAACAATTCGAACACATACACAACGACAGCAGCTCTAACAGTTATTGGTGGTAGTGGTGGTGAATTGTGGTATTTATGATCTTTAACGTCACTTTTTTTCTCCAGCTTTTGTGTTTCGTGTTCTTTTCATTATTGCTATTTTGCTCAACACCAAAGACCTTTTATTTCTTTAGAAAAAAAAAGCAACAGTTATGATTATGATGATGTCATCAAGAATGTTCTTGAGATATTCGTTTGAACGATAAGTTTTTCAGCAACAACAACAACAACAGCGGCATCAGCCACAACAATAACTCCAATAACAGTAATTATAACGTTGACATTTAAGCGTTTACACAATGAAGAAGAATATTAAATAAAATGAAAAAAAAAAAACAATTTCATTAGATAATTGTCTTGTAATTACATTGACTCAAAGAAAATCTAGGCCGGGAATATAAACATTTTTCAAAGTTTTAAAACGAAAAAGAATTTAAAAATTGTAATTAGAAGCCATAGATGAGTTAATAAATAGTTGCCGCGGTATTCAAAATTTATGAAATTTGGCCCAACTTGAACCCATTCTTTGCTTTCAACCCTTTCGGAACTAAGTTTTACAAGACATTTTAAACATTTTGGAGTTTGTTATCTTGTTTGACAAATAATTATTTTTGAAAAGAATATATTTTGTTCAGTATTTCTCTTAAAAATGGAGGTCTCCAGAACATGCATCTGGCATGCAGTGCCACACCATTACCGAGTCTAATATTCTTTTAGCTCGCCATTATGATTTCTCTAGAAATAGAAGCGTTGTTAAGTAAAAAATCCTATGTTTTCCATGTTTTTTTCATATAAGTGAAATAAGTCACTCAACAAGTTTTCAAGATGGTATGTTCGAACTGAATATGGTCATTAAAAATACAATAAATTTTTCAATTCAATTTACTACACCTAAAAATATAAGACTATGTACTATCATCTCTACCGTTCAACTGCATCCTAAATGCATCACTATCCATAGCACAGGAGAGCAATGGTCTTTTGTAGGGTGTAGACTACGCATGTGATATTTGCCTTTTACAAAACTAAATCTCCGATATGCGGTCAAATCTACATTACTTACAGAAACTTTCACAACTAGCTGGATTGAAAATAAATATAAGCAAAACTAAACCACTACAGTTTAATTGAATCATAAGGGAAGTACCTTCGATTTTCTATCAGTGCAGTCTCATCTTGAATCGTGAAATAATTTTTCTATTTATGATTAAAATAAGGGTAAGATTTTTTTCATTAGATTTTTTCAAACTTGCCAATAGTGACTTGATATTAAAGTTTAATTCATTAGTTAAACCCCCGTCTTCTGCTGATAATAAAAGTTTTTGCTTAAAGTTTCCATCTAAATTGATTAAGGATGATATTGCAATTTGTTTTGTGTTTCGAAGTTCATTTCAAATTTGAAATTATTGATTCGAACTTGATATTCAAAAAACAATTATGCAAAATTATTAACACGATTTGTATGTGAAATTGAAAGTCGGTCTGGTAAATTGCAATAATTTGATGTATTGAATTAAAAAAAGAAGAAAAAAAAAGAAAAACAACAAATTAACATAAAACCATGTTAGTTTCAGTAGTGCATGACTTTTAAGTTTTTATGAAAAGTATTTCAAAATAGAATTATAAATAAAACATAATGATTTTCCATAAACAATAATTCAATACAAAAACAACGTTTCTTGTTTATTTACTATGTTGGTAATAAAAGAATAAAAATTGTATAATTTTCGATTGGAAATAACTTTGTTTATTCTTATCGTTTCGACTCTATTAAGAATTAATTAAAGTTATGTACAATTGTTTTGTTCTTTGGTCACAGACGTATTGCAACTAAAAATATTATGAAAACGAAATGAAATCGAGGGCATTGGGAGGGTACAACGATGTCTGCTTCTTTCAGATATACACGTTCTCTAGTACATATACAGTCGAACTTCTATAATTTGAACTTCTATTACTTGAATTTTCTATAAGTTGAAACACATCTCGTGGCACAGCATCTAGATCATTATTAAATTTACTTCCCAAAGTTGAGGTTTCTATAAGTTGAAGTTTTTTTTTTTCTGGATAATGGTGATTCAATTTATGGAAGTTTGACTGTATTTCTTGAATAGGGAAAATTATATAGAATCAGTATATAAGTATGTACAAACGTTTTTATGATAAGATTGTACAAATATGAAGTAATTTTGAAACGATACGTTATTATAAGGAATATGACTTAATGTACGGCATGTTTTTTCATATAATTAAAAAAGAAATGAAAAAATGATAAAGAAAAGCATTTTTTAAACAAATTTCTACCGGTTTCTTGTGTTGTTTTTTACCTTTTCGAGATAAGATTGAATACAATGCGTTCAGATATTTGTGTAATTAATCATTGGTATTTTAGTAAAATAGAAAACGCATGCCGAAAAAATAAATATTCCATGTTGATTACTTTGGATATTGTCGAATGCACGTGAAAATGCCAAAATTAATGTGAAAAATTCTTATTCAATAAAATAATTGCAAACTTTAGAGACAGGAAGGTATAAACATATCGAAAACCCAAGTCTAATAAATAGGTCGGCTCAAAACTAGAACGTTTTTAAGAGCGAAATTGGAACACGTAAATCATCATTGTGAACAGATTAACATTGTGGCCAAATTTAGTCTACAGAAGATATGAACATTTAACATTAAATCACTCAAAATCAAAAGAAATACTTTTAAGTCAAACATCTGGCAAAACTTGGTTAACATTATTTAAATTTCATTGCAAAGTAAGAGATTTTATTAACCACTGCTTGCTTAATGCAATGGCGAATTATGAAAAATATTTAAATCTCATCTGTTTCATTATATTGATTTTAAAGCAATTATATTTTTAATATTGTTAATAAACTATCCAACTGTAAGTTTACATTCCAAAGAACTGAAAGAAAAACAAACTGTTTTATAGCTTAATAGAAAGCCAAAATTTGTAAAGATTTCAAGATAAATTTGTTAAAAAATTTTCACTTGCATCTAAAAAAAAATAAATGTTATGTCAGTGTTATTTAACAAGAAAAAAAAATAAATACACTTGTATTAAAGAAAAAAATAACAACAAACTAGTTTTACTTTCATTAATTGAGAAGAAAATTCAGTACAAAAAAAAGCAATAAAACAAAAAGTTTAAAAAAAATGTATGGTTGTATGACTATTGCGTGCTTTTCGGTTAAATACTTAAAAACAGAGTTTAATAAAGATTTAATACAGGTTTTGTTATTTTATTTTAGATTGCGTGGATAACTTGGATAAATAAAAAACAAAAAAACTAACAAAAATATAAGAAAATTAAACAAAAAACATTAATAGATAAAATAAACAAACAAACAAATAAATAAAATGGACAAAAACAAAACTTAAATTAATAAATCAAAGATAATATTGAATCATCTTGTTAAAGATTTTGAAAAATTATTTTAAATTTAATACAAAAGAGAGAGGAACCCATACGATAATTTAAAGAAATTAAAATCTAGTTTCGCATAAAATTGATGGCCTTATTTGGATAAGTTAAATTAATTGCATTCAGGTCAAACATGCGTCTTTTCTAGTTAACAATTTTTTGGTATTTGATTAATGTGAATGGTAACTATACAATGACAGCTTTTGTCTAATCGGCGTTATTCTGATGCAGAATAATTCTTCCCTCCTAGGCAAATGCAACCGCTTATGGGCAATTCCTTTCTTCAGACAATACAATCAGTAACAACTCGTTGCTATACAAATTAAGAGCTTGGGGAACAGTTTATAAAGAAATGATTTCCTGAAAATTTTATGAAATATTTAGCAAAACTTCTCTGACCGTCTTTAGTGCCCTGGCCACCGATGCCGCCCACCCAATTCTCTTTGGTACCAACCTGTTTTTCGAATTTAGCCCCGAATTCTTATCGCCTGCGGCATTAGCTTCAGATGTAGAATTCCTGAAGACATTTTTATACCTGAGTTCATCATTTTTAGCGGTTTTTGCGCAATACTTGGCTCGAAGAGAACATTTGCATGAGAAAATTATTTTTATCCATACTCTCTGTACGGGAGTGTTACCTGTCATTTGCAATATAAACAGATTAAAATCTATGTTCATGAACATTACTCCCACCTTCTCTGAAGGTGAAGAGCAGATAAAATAAAGACATCTTTGGAAAAAACAAAAGTTGTGTTTTTGCTACAACTTCCTTATATGGTATATAAGCACCTTTTATTTTTAGCATAATTAAAAAAAATGTATAAAAATGTTTATAAATCTTAATTTGATTATTATTAACATTTGCTTAACATCTTACTTATGTATGAATGTATGTATTTGAACCCAATTAGAATCATCTACATACATACTTCTTTCTATATTTATGACGATGATTTCAATTACAAATTTTTTCCTATCACGTTTAACTTAATGAACTTTCACTTTCACCCGTTTGCTAAGTTAAGTGGTATGCAGTAAAAGCAGCAACAGTAACAATAATGACAGCAACAACAACAATAATAACGTTAAACATATATAATGAAAATCTTTGTCAGTCTTTATAGCTTTTAATATAGTGACAATGTAAAAGTATCAAGAAATGAAGAAAAAGAAGAAAGAAAAAATGCTACATTAGAAAAACAAGGCATGTATACTCTATACACTGGGTATAAAGCCACCACAATATTTAGGTCAAACTGCATGAAATGCATAACAATCATAAGCATTTAGTTGGTGTGCTGGCTCCGTCCGTATTGCTTGTCAAAACTGTTAAGCTGCTCTTGCTGAACCTCTCTCATTGCAAACTACATTTAGCTGGGGCATGCACATACACTCACAGAAACTTGAAATTAAAAGATGATGTTTAAAAGTTACTGGCTGACTAACTGACTGACTGACTAACTTATTGCGGCCTTTGGTTTACTATTTAAAAAAGTTTTTAAAGTTCAAAATAAGTTTTAATAATGATTCTAAACAAAATTTCTAGCATTTAACAGCCGTTTGAATTGAAACGATGACGCATCACCAAAGTCTTAGTAAATAAACTTTGTGATGAATAAAAAAGATAAATAATAATAAAAAAAAGAGTAAAAAAGAAGAAATATACATAAAATAATAAGAAATAAAACTGGCAAATAACTGGTAATAAATAAAACAAACATTGGCCACAACATTTGTGCATACGTACACACTTATATGCTGCTAAATATGAAAACGAACCAACGATAAAAAGACAATAATTATCTATGAACTTTTACGCACACACGTACATACATACATACATACATAAGGAAAATGTTATAAGAAACATTTTAAAAGCAAAAGGAAATAATAATAGAAAAATGAATATTAAATTAAATTATGGCAAATGAAAACGAACAAAAAAAAAAAGTCTTACAATAGACCATAATTTCCAATTAAGAGGATAAAATTAATAAAATTGTTTTCTAATGAATTTATAGATATACATACATACATACATACATACATATATATGCACATAGATAGATATATAAAAAACAAGTTTTAATGAAAAAAGGGTAATTTCATGAGCAGTTCTTTTATTTAAGCTTATAATAAATTTATTCATACAATATTATTGGAATTCAAAAACTGTCTTAAAAGCAAATATTTTCAAAAAAGTGGAAAGAAAGAATATTTGTGATGTCAGAAAAAACATTTAAAATCTAATTGGAATGCTACAACATTTTAAATAATAAAATGCTCAAATAAATTATAAATCCAATTATGTAGTTTAATAAAATCACAAATATCCATAAAAGTTATGGGATCAAAAAATTCGTTCCTTGATGAATGGTCAATAAAACATTCAATGAAAAAGTGCTTCACAGTGATAATTGCATTACCGCTCGAAGATAGCATACCTTGCTCTCTCCAGAATAGATAATTATGTATGGTAAACGTATATCTTAGGCATAATCGAGAAAAATATTTATTTGTATCAATATTCATGGAATAAATGTATCATATTTATGTGAGTGTTATCAATTTAAAGTGTAGTTTATTAAAAAGCATTTTAAATTTTATAACAAATTAGTTATTGTTTAATGCAGCCATCTTTAGTGCGGCATATAGTGTCGGGTCTGACCGAAAAACTTTACACGCTGCACAAATGCTACCTGATGTTGTTATCCGGGGCATAGCATCTCTGTATTTCTTGACAGTTAAACTGTAATCAGTTTTCCTTCGAGTGCGACTTTCAACTACAATGGTTCGTAAAAGATGCGATTCCCTTGATCTATTCTCGTAGCAGTCCTGAGTACATTCATATAAATTCATTCTCACAGAGTTGTCCTGAGCAAGTGTGTAGCTTGATGGACTTGTTAGAGGAAGCAAGTTCTCATCAAGTATACATCTACTTGTGAAAATATGTATTTATTTTACCTCCGTTAAAATTTTTTTCGGTCAAAAGTAGTCTTAGCTAAGTAGGAAGCTAATTACTAAATAATTTGAACTGGATGGTAGGTACACAATATCTATTCACACAGGTCATTGTGTAAAGGGTTGGTAAGCAGCTACAACCTTTCAGTTTGCTTTTCGACTTAATCTTAGAGCGCCTTAATTTAAATGTTTCTTTTAAGTAAACTACAATTGAATTCCTAAAAAATACGAAAACGCAGTTGACCTAATTGTATATTATTTAGCTCAGAATTGGAATAACATGGTTACGAATGCGCATCATGTAGTTAAAGCTTATCGAGCAGACTCAATACTACATATATTATCCGCGATAACAGTGGCTTATCGAATAACAAATTTTTCGTGGACGAATTTAAAATAACTCTTAAATACTGAAGACGATTTAAATAAGAAATAAAATAGAAAATAATTTAATTAAATTTGTGAACACTACAAAAATGTTAAGAGATACGTAAAAAAGTTTTTAGTGACTATTACACAAAACAATTAAATTTTGTTTGTTATTCTAACAACGTATCGACTTTCTAGAAAAATCCAATAGCCATTCTGCCTGCTTCTTTCTGATGCTCTAATAAATGAACGAATAGAAAAATGTTTTCTACTATTTAAAGTATCCACTGTATGTTTGCAATATTTTGCATCATCATAAAGATACGTGACAGTGAGGTAGCCGGAGGGTGCGCCATTCATCCAGGCAAAAACAGACCAGTTGGCTAAACTTCAGTCATTAATGGCAACAGTGAGAGCAGCTAAAATGAATGTAAACAAGCAAAATTCTTGCAAGAGAAGGTGACGACGTCAGCGGCGGCGGTAGACGAAAAAGAAGAGTGATGTTGAAGAAAGAAGCGAAGCGTGGTGAGGAGTAACAGGAAACCTGTTTTTATTTACTTGAGCCATTAGAAAAAGAATCACCCCACCATATAGAAACAAAAGCTTTTACGACGAATGCGTTTTGTTTTGCTTTTGCGAGATACAAAAATTCAGGTACAACAAAAAGAAACTATAAAAATATGGAAAAATTTGTAAATTTTTTAGACAAATGAAGAAAAGAAGACGTCAAACTAACAAGCAAACGTGAGTAATTCGACAAGAGATACAAAACTTGCCCGATACAGTCATAAATCGTAATGAATTGTTAGACATGAGCGCAGTTGATGTCGATCCGAGAGCAGACATACAATTGCAACCGAAAATTAATAGGTACAAAAAAAAATATGAATTGTTGCAAGAAGCTTATCGTTTCTCAACTCAAGTATTTTTACATATTGTTTCTTTATAATATATATGTAAATATATTAATAATAATGCATATTTCTAATAATACCAACCAACCTTAATAATCAATTCAATTTCTGGCACATCGCCATTAGATGTTCCATTAGTTTCTTGGTGTTCTTGATCCGACATATTTTTCAAGTTTCTTTTTTCCGATTCTTTCTCTTTTTTATTTTTTAAGTTTTAAAGTGACGTTGTTGTTGTATCACACCACGATATATTTCTTAATAATTCTATTTATTTCTGCTTTTATTTGCACAACACTACAGTATTCGTGTTTTTTGCTTCTTAAATAAACTGTTTAACTAAAACTAATATTTATTTTTGCGAATGTATAAAAAAAATAATACTCAAATTGCGAATATTGATTGCAAGACTTCTTATTCGCTCAAAGATACAAAAATTGTACAACTACTTCA
Organism: Sarcophaga carnaria; assembly: GCA_958299815.1. NCBI lineage: Eukaryota > Metazoa > Arthropoda > Insecta > Diptera > Sarcophagidae > Sarcophaga > Sarcophaga carnaria. Next base: position 141,770,161 of record OY283149.1, read on the forward strand.
CAACACTACCGAAGAGAGAATAAACGAAATGCAAAAAGTAAGTTTAACAATATTGCCAGCTCTACGAAACAAGATATTAATAAAAAGAAATAAAAACATGAATTAAATATATATTTTAAACTTTCTTTTACGGAAATACCAATTATTTCAAGAATATTTATTTTGCGCTTACGTTTTTTATTTATAAATAAAATAATTTTAATTTAAAAATTAATAAAATAAGTACGGCAGCTTTCAAGGAGAGCCTATAAAATGAGATTATAAAATTGTTATGATAAGCTTAAAGCACTATAAGAGCGAAAGAAACAGATACAGTTTGTTGATAAATAAATTGCCACATGTTTTTCATTTAATATATTGCCACATTTTAATGTTAGCAAGGAAGTTGCCAACACGAAAAAGTTGGTATTGAGTTTGTTAGCACACACCCACCACCGCATGTGCATATTACTTTTTTTCGAATGCCTGTAACGTAAATTATTTTAACTTCCGTCTTGTTGGTGGTGGTAGGTGGATGTGTGGCGCTGATGGTTGGTTTGGTTTATGGCGGCTTTTTAGCGGTGTGTGCGTGGGTTTCTGTAATATTGAGTTGGTTCGTTCCTTCGCTATTGACTAAATCCACCAGAGGGTCACCGGGTCAGCGGGCGGATATATATTCAACAAATCCCCTTTCCACACCTCTGCGTTCAATCACCAATAATTATATTTATAATATATTTATAATATAATTAATTTATACATATATTTATGAACTAACAACAATGTGGTGAGTTATATACAGGTGTATAAATTCGAGAGTAGCGAATAAAATTAAATCCACCACAAATACCGTTACATCAAAATGTACGGCATTACCATTTTGTATGTCCCTGTTGATGATAAATTTGGGAGGTTTATATCTATGGAATAAAATGATAATTTCAACTCGATTAGCAGAATCAATTTACCGGTATTTAAGAAGAAAATCCACGTCAGCGCCGACAGTGAAACTATATTTTTACATCATTTACAATGGGGGGTTTAGGTCTGGAATAAATATAATATAGTTTGCACTCTTTTAGGCGTAAAACCTCTTTTGCAGGTACAAGTTTAAAAAAGTCTAGATAGAGAAAAATTGCGAAACGCAGAAAAAAATTTTTAAATTCATTCGTTTTTCTTTTGAAGTGTTAAATTCACCAGTTGTGAGCTTTTTTATAAAACGTGGTGAATTTTATCAGGTGTGGTGAATAAGATCGGATACCATAACTATATGTACTGTATATTGTGATTTGGACGGTGTGTGTCTAGAATAAGTACTTTTCACATCTGTTAGTGGAGGCATTCACCGATATGTCTGGTTACTGCATTAAAACAATGTTGCCATTGTGTCATTGTATTTAAAATTCTAAAAAAATTAAAATTACAAAAAATAATTAAATTTTAATTATTTTGTAAATGAATTTTTGAATAATTTCTTTTTTCTTTTATGTTTCTCGGTTAGCCAGGGGCTAACGTATGTATTTAAGATTACGAAAAACAATGAGAATGCTGAATGAGTCAACATTTTTTACTGAACCAATCCACTTGTTTATGTTTTGTGAGAGACATGTGTTAGTTTTTCTATTCCATTCCGTACGGTAAGTATATATCGATGGCTTAATATGAAAAAGGCCTAACTCAATTTTTTTCAAAATAAGGTTTTTTGTTTATTCTGGTAGACAAATGTCAAATGCACAAAAAAATTAAAAATTTTTTAAATGAGAGATTAAATGTGTTGCTGTTTCTTATTAAAAATTGTATTAAAATTTTTGTTGTATCTAAAATTTTACGAATTTTATTAAGTTTTTTCCTTCCCCTGTAAAGTAACCAAAAATCGAGTTAGGCCTTTTTCATATTAAGCCATCGATATGTAAATATAAATATATTTTTATAAAACTACCATTTGATGCAAAAAGTACTATTTCAAAATTCCAATTTTGCAACACTGAACTGAATGCATTTTACGCCTTTTTAACGAAAATTGTTGATGTTCGTGTCCTATGTGTGTAAAAACCCGAAGATGTTCGGCCCCGGGGGCTATTGGTGCCGACGTCGACATATAATCATGTACACAGTAAAACTTAAAGAACAAACAACCTTTTTTAAAAACACGTATGTTGTTTGTTTGTTAGTGATTGTGGTTGTTTTTATTTTTATGTACACATAAAAAGGATAAAAAAAACTAACCACAAGTGAAATTGAGCAGAGTTATTCGACCTTGTATTTTAAACAACAACAATAATAATAAATAACACAGCAAGGACTTCTTATACACAGCTGTTAAATAAAAAGGAAAAAACAAACAACAAAGGAAAGTAATGAATGAATATAAAAAATTCACGTTCGCGGTGATGTTCTTTCTATTGATTTGAAAGAGAAAAGCGCCAATGGTACTGTGAACAGACGATGTATTTATTTATTGTACTGTCTCCTCCCACAAGCCCGTTGATCTGACAAACTTCAGAATACTGTGTATTTATTTAATGTACTTACTGTCTCCCACAATCCTGTTGATCTGACAAACTTCAGAATACTGTCTGATAGCTGTCTGATAACTACTGTTGTACCATAGAATGTAGGGCTCAAATTGTTCATTCACTATTACGGCTTAGTTGTTTCGTTTGGAGAGACAAATAAGGCGCCACTTGATTTATCAGGACACGTTTATCCTCTGGTGACCTTCGTTTTAGATCTGCCTTCTTTTGTTCTAATCATGGTCTCCATTGTTATAGTATTTACTACTAGTATGCAGCGTTTTTAAATCCAGTAGAACGTCCTGAGCTGTTTTTAAATTCATTTTATCGGCTGGTTGTTCCAAGTTCCAGTAGATTTAATATTGTATTATTTATTTGTTAATATTTTGTTCCATAATTTTTATATCTCTAGTTTATTTATTAGTTCAGTAACTAACGATGATTAATTTTAAATTTATTTGTTTATCACATACTTAGATTACGAAAAATTCATTAAACCTATAAATTATTCAGCTCTTTTGACAATACCCAAAAACATTCTCTCTTTATTCTCCTTTAATTTCCTAATTTTAATCAAAATAAGTTAAGATGGTAGGGATAACCTCATAAAATAATGAACTTTATTTATTTCGTACTGTTCGAATATAAAAACAAGTCAAGCTTTTTTCACTGCCGCTAACGCTGCCACAACTGTCAGGCAGCTCTCTCATTTCAGATTCCGTTTTATTTTGGTTTCTTATTTATTCAGCAGCTTATAAGAAAAAAAAAGAAACTGGCTAAAAACAAAAAACACAAACAACAATACAGAACAAGAAAATAAAAAAAATATAATAATTGTTGGTAAATTTTCGCCGCAAACAAGTAAATCAAAATTTAGTTTGTTACATTTGCTTGTCGTGGTTGGTGTGTGATGTGCGGATCGCTTCGCTTTTTAACGGTTGTGTCGGAATTTTTTTAGTAAAATTAATACAAATTTAAATAAGAAACGTAACGACTACGACGTCAACATTCATAATAATGATGATGATGTTGTTATTATTGTTGAATTTTGTTGTTATTATTGTTGAATTTTTATTATAACAGATAAACAAGAAGCGGAAAAAAGAAAAGCGGGTTGGTGTCATTTATTTCCGATTTGTGGATTTTAAAAATAAAATATAAAAAATTATAATGCCGTTTAAAAAATAAAATCAAAAAAAGAATTTAATTATATACATATGTATGTATGTATTTAAAAAGAGTTGTTAAAACCAAATTATGCATCAAATTGTATAAATCGCGCTGTTTTTCTGGTTTCTTTTTTTCGTTTTCTTCCTCTTTTTTTTCGAAGTGCTTTTGTTTTTGTTTTACAAAAAAAAAATATTTTTTCGCTCTCTGGGTCTGGTGTTTTAATTAAAATTAAATTATTTTGTTGTTTTTTCTTTTTTAATTTATTGTATTTGCAAGTGTATGTGCGTATGTGTGTGTATTTAAGTGATGATCAAAGCAAAAAATATCGATTGTATCGATTAAAACAAAATCTGGTTGACGATCAATCGCTTTTGAATGATGATTATAATGATAATTAATAATTTAAATATTAATAAAAATATTTAAATAAAAATTAAAAAAATAAAAACACCAACAACAACAACAACAATAAACAACCACCATATATAATAAGAAAAAAAAACAACAAATTATCAATTCCATACAATAGCTACAATCTCCAAAAAGAGGGTAAGAAGAGGCGAAGTAACCAAAAGTAAGTGTGTTTGAGTGAGTGTTTGTTAGAATAAATTCAATTAGCATGGTTTACAATTATATACATGCTATAATAAAACAACAACAACAATAATGTTAAATAAAATTTAATACAAAATCTTCAGAAAAAATATTCAATAAACGTATCAATTAATAATTTATAATCGAACAAACAGAAAAAATAGAAATTACTGTTCGCTCCATCGTATGGCTGACAAACTCAGTTAATTTCAATTTTCCTCCTCCCTTTATCAATCATTTTGTTATTGCCTGTCTATTTATAATTTATGTAAAAAAGAAAAACAAAAACAAAATACACATGATTTTCTTGCAAGAGCAGACGAAAGTACACGCAAGTTTGAGTGCGTGTGTATGTCCAAAAAATGAGTACGAAGTGGCGTATGATGTACAATAATTCTTGTTTTTCTTTTCCTAATTCTATACTTTTCCACATGCCAACAGTGTTGTCAGCTTAAGCAACATAAACAAAGTATTTTTAGTGTTTTTAAGAATTAGAAACGATTGAAATAATTTTGTTTTGAATTTAGCCATCGTTTTTAGTATTCTCTGTATTTAACATAATATGTAATCTTATTTTAATTTTAATATGCGTATATAATGTAATAAATTTAAAGTTTATATATGTTCTGGGGATACCTTGGTATTTATAAGGTGTTGTCAAACTAAATCCATTAATTTCTCAAGAAAGCATTACTCATAGAAATCTGAGCTAATTCGTCTTCACGATCTGAATTATATTTTTCGTCATATACCATAATAAATTTGATGCAAAGCCCGAATTAAAGGCGAATGTATCTTCTTGTATACATCGTCCTGATGGACGAATTAAGCTTATTTGTATCTCACGTTGTATAAATTCGATTGGCAAATGCTAAGAGGTGTTAGATAGATTAAGTTTTTGTAAGAACAACTTTGCATTCTTTTTATAACTGTCTTTATTCACGGTTTTGAAGTGATTCTATTTTCAAAAATAAAACACTTAAAAGTTACATCAAGAAATTGTGATCTGTTTTCCTTTAACAAAAAAAAAACGCGTTTTTTAACACTGTGCATTTTGCAATTGAAAAGTTGCCAACACTGCATGCCGAGTACTTATTAACTCACACAACGTATACGTCTACGAGGTCGTTGTCGCTGGCCATCGTTTAATGATTTGTCGGTGTCGTTGAAAAAGAAATACAACAATGAAAATTAAAAGAAAATAGTGTGTTTATTGTTTATTTTCATATCAATTCGAAACAAAAATCAATTAAAATCAAAGAAACGAAGAAAATTCTATAAAAAACAGAAATATGGCGTCTTTAAGTTATCATGTTTAATGTTAACATTTAATAAACACCGTTACGTTTATACACATAAAAATCAACAACAAAAACAAACGTCTCAGTAACAAGTGTTTTCTCTCTTTTTATTTATGAATTCAAGAAAGAAAAAAATCTCAATCTTCGTGAGTTTATAAAATGCTTTAACTTATCTTTTCAATACTTTTTGTGCTTTTTAAGGTATCTGAATTAACTAGAAAAAGAATTAAATGTTTAAAAAATCATAAAATTCTAACAAAAAAAGAAGTATTAAACGTTTATCTATCTCTACAACAACGGTGCTGTTAAATATTCACCATAAAATAAAATAATAAAAACGACCAAAAAATATAAAAAAAATCATAAAAATAAATAAACATAAAAATTAAATAAAAATATAACACAAAGAAAAAAAAAACTAATACAATGAGAATAGAGTAGTATGTATGAATGTAGGTTTAATTGTTTGAGTGTATGTATGCTTGCTATTAGCACTGTTTAAATTTTGTTTTTGTGTTGTTTTTTTTTAGCTGAGTAGTCCCAAGGTTTTCCGCCGCATCACCACTGTTCGTTTATTTCGCTCTGCTGTCTCGTTGTTTTGTCTTTTTATTGTTTTTATGCGGCTCTTTTGTCTATTTGTCTACTTTTTATTTGGATTTTGTTCTCTTTACCTAAAATAATGTTGCCAAATTTTTGCATTTTTTAAGTGCCTTTAATACATTTTTGTAAACTTCTTTGAGGGACATTATATGTTTTTGCCAGGAATCGGCATTCTATGTTAAAAATGTCGTTATTTTTATAAAAGTTAATTTTTTATAATTAATTAATTTATAATTGGTATTTATAATCACCAAAATAGTTTTGTTTTACGTTGTAATAAAAAAACAAATATATTGGCATCCCTGTTTTAATGTTATTCTCTTCTATTTTCGGTTTTTGTTTTTTTTCTTCTACATTAGCAGTTTGTTTTATTGAGAGGAGTATACTATAAATTTCAAATTTTTTTTTGTTATTCTTATTGTTGCTATGTTTTGTTTTTGTTAAAAAATATTATTTATGTATTCTAGTTTAATTTTATTATTTTGAAATAGGAAAAAATAGATTTTTTTAATGAAAAGTAAAAAAAAAGTCAACTTATTTCTGATAGCAGCCATCAGTGCCGTTAAGCATAATCACGCACACTTTCTCATATTCAAAGAGTATATTTTGAGAGGGAGCAAAGTCAAAGTCATTACCAATTGATTAACAGCCAGCCAGTCAAATAAACAATACAATAGCAACAACAACAACATAGAAAAAATCTATAAAAACATACAATATAATACAATAACAAAAGGAATTGCTTAAAGCAAAATAAAAACAAATGTAAGAGAGTTGTAGATGTAGTTGTAGCAAATGATAGTGTTATTATATTAGAGTTGTGTGTATTAGTAAATAGTCAAATAATAGCAGAGAGAGAGAGAGAGAGAACTTTTATTTCTCGCTCAATTATGATTACTCAATTACGTACCAGTTGAGTACTTTTACTTGAAAACAAGTAATACAATAAAATAAACATTTCTTTAAAATGTTATTGCAAATACATACATATGTATGTATGTATGTACGTATAGATATTATATTTGCAAATAAAACTCAAGTAGAAAAAGTATTTTTACATTGTGCGAGTATTTCTATACGAACAAAAAAAAAAGTTGCTGACGTAGTGTCTACTTAGTGAGCGGGAAAGAGAATTAAAAGATAAATTTAAATACTACGAAAAACAATTACATTTGATCAGACGAGTCAGTTATCCGTTTACTTTTTTTTCAATTTAAAAAATAAGATTCTTGCTTGACAGGTGGGTGTAATTATGAATTAATAAAATGCCCTACGATCATACACAATTATTGATCTGAAAAGGGTTCTTCGGTTTATATCTTTTTTTTTTGACAGGTATTGCAACTTGTGTCATCAATAATGTTATTTTGTTTATTTATTTGACAATATCCAATGTGAATCGCTCCAAATTGAACATCCAGATAGTTGCAAACTCCCTAAGACCATTAAAGAAGAGCTGGCCGAGAGTCTGCGTCTCCAAATTTGAATGGAGAGAAAATACTTTTTGTAGATAGTGCAGATGCATGAGTCTCATAAACTAGTTTGCAATATTCAGTGACAAATCTTCTTTTCTCGGTCGACTCTCTTTATCATTTATGTGGTTCGTGAAATCCTCATTCTAGCTGCCAAATCATTTAGTCTTTAATTAGTGGGAAGTGAAGCCAGCATAATACAGGTACTCTTAACCAACAGTTAACTCACCATGCTATGCAGTCATACGTAAAACTGCGGGCAAATAAACGTTCGTTCGTTTTTCACCCTCTTCTCACAGGGTTCCTCTTTAGGCCAGTAAATATTAAGTTATTTAGACCCTTTAGGCTATATTTATTCAAAAGCTTTAAGCCCTCGCAGTAGAAACCAAGCTAAACAGTTTTTGGAAAGCTAAAATAATTTTTTTGATGCTGTTCTTTCAAGTAATCGAACAAGTACAAAGGTTTCCTCCTCTTTATGGTATATTCATTCAAATTTTTCTCATGTTTTCAAAGGAGATTTGAATTTTTTTAAAATTCCTTTCTGTCGGATCTATAGCTTTTGTCTTTGTGTGTACATTGCATAAGTTGATGAATCTATAAGCCAGTTAGTAGCGCAATTCGGTTTCATATACATTTTTATATACAGTCACTCCAAAAACTGAGTGCTCACAGTTACTTTGATTTTGTTAACGCATATTTTTATTAAAAAAAATAAGTATTTTAAAAACAAAATTTATTTTTTATATTCACCATTTATTATAGTTTAATATTCAATACTTAAAAACTTAAAAAAATTCATATTATTCTATAAAAAAAACAAAAACAAAAATAAAACTTAATTTTCCCCTACAAAAATTGAGTGCTCACTTATGATTAATTTAAAAAAATCACTTCAAACAATATTTTCAATATTTTGTTTGACCTCCCTTATTTTTAATTATGGCTTCTAATCTTCTTGGAATAGAATTGACCAAATTTTGGGCCACCTCCGATGATATTTTTGCCCATTCTTCTTGCAAAGCCTATATTAAATGATTTTTGTTCCCAATTTGCCTTTCCCTAATTTTTCTGTCCAAGAGTTCCCAGAGATTTTCAATTGGGTTAATATCTGGAGATTGAGGAGGTGTTTCCATCCATGTTGGAACGTTGGACAACAGCCACAGCTTAGTATTTTTGGCGGTATGTTTGGGGTCGTTATCCTGGGTAAAAATATAATTTGGCGGAAGACCCATTTTTTGTACGCTGGGGACCAAATGTGTTTGTAAAATGTCGATATATTTTTTGTGGTCCATAATGCCATCTATAATCTGTAAATTTCCAACACAACCAGCACTCATACACCCCCATACTAAGACTGAGCCACCCCCATGCTTAAATGTGGGACAAAGATTCGCGTCATTTAATTCTTGGTTGGGCTTCCTCCATACTTTGCATCTTCCATCATTACCATACAAATTAAATTTACTTTCGTCTGTAAAAATTACGCGATTCCAATATTCCATAGGATTATCTTTATGGGATTTAGCATAGACAAAACGTTTTTTCTTATTGACTTTGCTTATAAACGGCTTTTTTCTCGCAACTCGGCCATGGAAACCAGCTTTATACAGCACATTACGAACTGTATTAACACAAATATTGTAACCAAACTTTATGTTAAAGGCTTTTGTAAGTTTTGTAGCTGGTAATTTCGGATCTTTTTTGATTTCCCGAACTATTAAGCGTTTTTGGGCTTCAGATAACGCAGGTGGTCGTCCAGATCTTGGCTCGTTTGTTAATTTTTTGGTATTTTTATATTTGCCAATAATCTTTTTAACGGTGGAATAAGGTCTTTTAACTATTTCTCCAATTTGCCTGATTGATTTTTGAGATTCACGAAGATTAATTATAATTTGTCTTTCCGCCTCGGTAGTTTCTTTTCGTTTAGGAGCCATGTCCACAATTCCTTTTTTTAAGTTACTTTTATAACCACGCGTGTCACCAAAATGTTATTAATAATCTTAAAAACGTTTATTATCCTAATTTACTTTGTATTGTTTTCGTAAAAGTGCAGTTATTTTCGCAATTAATAACAAAAACAAATGAGCACTCACTTTTTGGAGCAAAAATTTTACGCATATTTTGTTTTTGCTTTAAAATTTAGAATTTTAAAAATCTTTTAAAATTTTTAAGTACATAATAATAAACTATACTGCATAGTTAATAAAATAATACAAATAGAATTTTCAAAATATTTAAATTCTGGTTAAAAAACTAATGAAAAGACTAAATTTATTATTGAGCACTTATTTTTTGGAGCCACTGTATGTATGTACATGCGTATGTAATGCTAGTGTTTATTATTGTTATTATGACTGTCATGACATGACAGCCGTTATTGTAACAATTTCGTTTTGCTGCTGCTTCTGGCCTATCTACACACATTCGTAAATAGAACACTTCTTGTCCACAACATCACATACTAGAATCGCACTCGTACGATCTGTAGCAAAAAAAAAAATTTACCAGGCCCCAAACGAAACACGAAAAATTTCAATTAAAATACCGAAAAAGCTGTTTAACAACCATTAAGAGGTTAAACGGTATTATTTTTAACATTTTTTTTCCATCTTTTCTTTACTTTTTGTGTTGATTTTTTGTTTTTTGCTTTATAATAACAGCAACTGTTTAAACATTTCATTGTTGTAATAAGAAATTCATTAAAATAAAATTAAAATGAAAAACATATTAAAAGGAAATAAAAAAACACAAAATTTTAAATTTCATTCGAATGGTCAAGAAAATGAATCTATTTTGTCTGGTTTATTTTCAGTTCTTTTTTTTTTTGCCTCCTTTTATTTTTATCAAAATTTTTCTAATTCTACGAAATTTAGGCATTTTTATGGTATGTTCGTGCCATTTCGCTAAAAATTTTGGTTTCGTTAGTGATGTTGTTTCGCAGAGATTTAAATTTCGAACACAATTTGAAATCGGATATAGTGTAAGCCAGTAATTTATCAGCCAGTCTGGCACAGTCAAAACAAAAAAATTAGATTTTTGTTTTCCTGATGTTTTACTTTTAATTGTAATTTTATTATTTTAAATTTTTTGCTTGAAAATGCAGATTCGTAAGATTTCAAATTAGATCAGTTTTCTTTAAATATCTTTAGGTTTCAGGTTATTCTCAAATGTTCACTCGAAATAGATGAATAAATTCAATTAAACGCTAAGTTTCCATTTAACGAATATTGATACATTTTTTTTATAACGAGATGTAAAACAAATTGAATGAAGCTTCAGTTAGTGTTCACCAAATAACGTCAGTAGGTTGTGCGAAATCCACCAAATCCACTGATTAAGGAAGACGCCAGGGCATTGCACATCAAGCTAAGTTTAAACATTTAAGTTTCACTTTAGTTACAGTTGCCTCTTAAATGATTATCATCTCCTTGATATATTCGCCCGATCAACTGTCCCATTTGTTGTTGCTACTGTTTGCAGCAGCAGTGCTCGATTATGCTGACGAAACTTGTCTGACGGGTAACATACCGGCATTTCACTTAAATTTTCAATGCTTGGTTTGCAGAAAAAGATCTTTTTGAAGTCGCCGTGGTCTAGTAGGTAGTGTGTTGGCTTATTCGACGAAAAGCCAGGGTTCGAGTCCCAGGCCAGACATCAAAACAAAATACAAAAAGTATTTCTTCGGCGATTTCCTCTCAGCAGATTTCTGGCAAAAACTCTGAGAGTAAATAAAAATTGCCATGAAAAGTTTCTCAAAAATCTGTCGTTCGGATTCGACTTTAAACTGTGGGTCCCGCCACTCATGTATAAAATTAACACACACAACATAAGTGGTGTGAGAAACTAGGTCGTAATCCTGACTGAAGGGTTGTAATGACCAATCATGTATGTATGTTGCAAGATGCTCTTCGGTAAATCTTGCATACGCAAACATTATATGTTCGGCGGTTTCTAGTTCATCATCATGCTACGCATGAGATAATAATCCAATTCTCCGTGTTGTTATGTAAACAACATTTAGACACTGGGGTCTCTATTATTGTGAAGCGTCATCCATCCTTACTGTCATGCTCTAATAAATCATGAGCACTTTTGGGATTTTTATTCCCTCAACGGTGCTGCACGTTGCACGTAATAAAGCAGACTAAGCTTTTGCCTTGATATATATCGGCATCCTCCCGGATACTACAGTAATTGCCTTTTCGAACGCTATTGGCGATCACAGTGTATTCCACTTTGCTCTCTTCCATAAAATAAACGTAAAAGTCAGAGCGGCCCGGTACTCAAACTAGCCTTAGTCTTTTCCCAATTAGTCGCTGCTGTGGTCGGAGGCCGATTTTAATAGATTTCGTTAAGTTTAAAGTGCATGGGAAGTCGCCGTAGTCTAGTAGGTAGTGTGTTGGCTTATAAGACGAAAAGCCAGGGTTCGAGTCCCAGGCCAGACATCAAAACAAAATACAAAAAGTATTTCCTCGGCGACTTCCTCTCAGCAGATTTCTGGCAAAAACTCTGAGAGTAAATAAAAATTGCCATGAAAAAGTTTCTCAAAAATCTGTCGTTCGGAGTCGACTTTAAACTGTAGGTCCTACCACTCATGTATAAAATTATTACACAAAAAATAAGTGGTGTGAGAAACTAGTGCTGTAGGTTAGGTTAGGTTAGGTTAGAGGACGTGTACTTGTCAATTGAGACAAGTACAGTACCCGGAGGCCGAATTGACCCATTGTGCAACGTCCTTAAAGAGGGAAGGATAATAGAGGGAAAAGGATAAAAAGGAGAGGATGTAGGAAAGGGGAGAATGGGAAAGTGCTGTAAGTCTATCTGTAAAGGTGCCAATGTTAATTGTGTTCCAAGCCAGATTTTATACTCGCAGCGTACCTTTTTATGTTGTATAGAGATGCGTGGAAGATGGAACAATAATCTGACAGATAATCTGACTGCTTTCGATATCATTAAGACTTTAGAGAAAACCTGGCATCTGTGATATAGTATAGCAACAAGGTTCATTTGATCAATTAGACGATTGTTTTCTTTTATTCATGTGATAATTAACGTCATTCAGTGTTTATCGACAGAGTTTTGGTGACATCACGACTAATTTTGGATGCGATTAAAAATATCATACGCTTAGTAATACACATATGAATATTCGTTCTTTTTAAATTCACAGCGATTCGGTATTTTTAATTACATTTTAAGGTTAGGCTTGTGACCTATTTTATAATCTAGAAAATTTAATCTGGGATGTCCCAGAATTTACCTTCAAAACAATTGAGAGCCAGTAAAGTCGGGTGTTTCGTTTGCAGCATTCTAATCATTACACTTGTTCTCGTGTACTTGAGATTCTGTGTTGTAGTTAACCACGAAATACTGAAAAAAAAAAATAAAGAAAAATAAAGAAATACGCTCTAGTAAATTCGTGTTATTCTTATCGACATTAGTTGTTTTCTTTTTTTCTTTTTTAATTTCGTATATAATAAAAATAAAATAAAAAAAATTAAATAAAAAAAAATAATAGAAAAAAAAATCAATTTGGCCTTGAACATTCTCTCTAACGTCATCTGTTGTTGATCTCTCGAAATATTCGGTCATTAACGCCGTAGTCTCTACAAGGCAACTATTTAATGTTAAAACAACAACAACAACAAAATAAACGAACTTAAAATGTTTTTAGGGGAAAAAAAAACTGTAATTTCTTTAGATCAAAAGATTATTTGTGTGTGTGTGTGTGTGTGTGTGTGTACACATTACCCCTATGAGGGCCTATTTTTAAACAATTATTCGTAGGACAATATAGTGACGAATTGATTCGGTGAACATTTCTCTTAACACAGTGTTGTTTTTTTTCGCTTCGTTTTATTGTTTTGTTTTTTAGTTTTTTTTATTTTAAATTTGTTGTTTATTTTTAAATTGTTTATAATGTTTTTTTTTTATCTTAATAGAATTAAAAAAACCAAAAAAAAACATTTAAAAATAAATAAATACAAATAAAAATAAAAAAAAACAAGTGAAAAATAGATTAATGCTTAGATAATTTCTTTTAAATTTTTCGAATTTTAATACGGTTTTCAAAATAATAACAAGAGAGAAGGAAAGAGAGAGAGAGAGCAAGAGTGTCTCTCTTTCCGAGGAGGTGAGAAATGAGGTCATCATCATAGCATAAGGGATCAAATGTTAAATGGACTGTCAAAATAAATTGAACTTAAACATGTAACATTGCACAGATTATTTTTGTTATTTGTTAGACATTCAATTCACTTTTCGTATAGGAACGGTCCATAGGTAGCGAGGATACGATATTTGTATTTAAGAAGAAGCCATAAATTAATTAAGGTGCAAATTATAGCAATTTACTCAACATTCTGACTTGGGTCGAATTATAAAATCCGCATGAGACGAAAAGTCATCGGAAAGGTCGTTCAACAATAAAAATTCAACCAATATAGACTGTTTAACACGTTGCTAACTTTCTAATCTCATTGCACAACATGGCTGAACCATGTCAGCATCTATCCACCCATCAAGAAAGGTTGTCTCTAGAAACATCTGTCTAATGCTACATCATTTCAGGCATCATGGCACAGGGGTATTGCCAAACTCAGTGCTATTCCCAAGTTGATGGAGAAACTAGTGATGGATTATCTATTTTTTAATACGAGATCTTTAATATCCCCTTAATTTAATATCCCTTTAATATCAACTGTCACTAACCTTCTTGAATTTACTACACATGTTTTCAGGGGTTTTCTTGCCAGAGCTCGGACTGATGTAATTTATACTGATTTCAGTAAAGCTTTTGATAGGGTTGATCATAGAATTTTGCTTCTTAAACTTTCATTAATCGGTATTCCTGATATTATTCATCGTTGGCTAGACTCCTACCTCTCCCTTAGGACTCAGAAGGTATTGTTTAGGAATGTATTGTCTAAGACTGTATATGTTACTTCTGGTGTTCCGCAGGGTAGCCATTTGGGTCCTTTACTGTTTTTATTGTGTCTTAATGATCTTCCTTGTGCTATTTCTGATTGTAATATTCTGATGTATGCTGACGACGTTAAATTATTTTATACTTTTGATGATGATCATGGTCAGGCTGTTCTTCAGCGTAATATTGATTTGTTTGTAACTTGGTGTAGAATTAATTTAATGGATCTTAACTTGAGAAAATGTAAATGCATGGTTTTCTCTCGCGGGGGCGTAATTTCGTGCACTTATGTGATTAATTCTTGCCCTTTGGAATCTGTGACTACATTTCTTGATTTGGGAGTATTATTGGATATGAAACTGTCTTTTATTGATCATATTAGTATGATGATTGGCAAGGCTCGGGCTGTTCTTGTCTTTGTGAAAAGATGGGCTAGGGAATTCATTGATCCTTATATAACAAGACTGCTATACATTTCACTTGTTAGACCTATTTTGGAGTATGGTACGTCTATTATTTGGAATCCATACTATCGTTGTCATGGTGATTCAATAGAGTCTGTGCAGAAGCAGTTTTTATTATCCAGTTTACGTGGCTTAGGATGGGATTGTGCCAATGGGTTTCCGTCATATGAGGATAGATTAGGTTTGATTAAACTTCCAACTTTAGAACGTAGAAGGGCTGTTTTAGGGGTTTGTTTTGTTTGGTGATATCGATTCTGAGTTTTTGCTTTGTAATCTGAATTTCAGTATTCCAGCAAGATTTTCATGGCACTATCGTCCTTTTTCTTTAGATTTTTATAGAACGAACTATGGATGTAATTTTCCTTTTCGTAGATTATGTAATGATTCTAACTTATGATTTTATTGATTTTAATTGTAGTGTTTATAATATAAAACGTAGCTTATATGCTGGCATTAATTTGTAAATTATTATATAAAAATGTATTTTCGTTCTTGTCAAAGGTAGTTCCTGTTTATTGTTACTTTATTCAGCTTGTGATTAAGTTCTGTAAATGATTTATGTTCTCGTTGCCATTTATTTTCCCTTACCCGCTACAGTCCGGACTGTAGTGTGTACGTGTCCCTACGTAACGGGGACGAACCCTCCGCGGTCGGGTGAGGGTGGATTAGTGTGAGGCCGGGGACGTTCGCAAAAAAAAAAATGGCAACTTCTGCAATAGGCTCTATGTGGCAGACTCAATCTTATCAATGATCACAAATTCCCCATTGTGCAAACAGAATCTGTAGACCAACTGTACTAGGCTAGTGGCTGGACCTGGCAGGTTAGCAAGAATGTCAAAGACATTGTTTTAACGAATAGCACATCACTCGTAACTTCATGTCATTCCAGTTCGTCAGATTGAGGTTTTTGAGGTTAATATTCAACTCAATGTGCAATATCTCCACGATGTTTGCTTATACCAGACACTATGGAGATGATTAACTGTACAGGAAGAACTCAACTGTCACCACCTTTGCCGCAGTATAACAGATATGACGACGTCAACATTTACCATCAGACAAGCATGGTCACCAATCAGCTAGTGTCCAGTGAAACAGCCAGCTGTGACCAATAGCGCATCTATTAAATCCTTTAATTAGCTACTAGACTACAGCGAATTACCATTAGCTGAGCAGTGAATTTATTTTTAGAAGAAAGAGAATGTAGACAGTCATCTAAATTTCTGGGATGTCTGTCTCCATGGTAGCTAAAGTTTAGCTACCATTTTGGTCATCAAGTTAATAGGCAATCATTCGAAAGCCAACAGTAGTACTATTTTTTTTCTAAGACCTTGCACATAACAGCCTTCTCAAGATGTGGCCGCTGTATATAAAGGGTGTTTTTTATAGAGGTATAGAACTTTAAGTTGGCATTACTTTTCAAGATGGCGACCGATTTAACAGCTGTCAAGTGATTTATTCTCAGTTTGGTTTGGCAATTCATCATGAATAGACTCACGCCTGAACAACGCTTGCAAATAATGCAATTTTATTTCGAAAATAATGGTTCTGTGCGGAAAACGTATCGCGCACTACGTCCATTTTATCGTCGACAAAATCGTCTATCAGGGCAGTTAATTCGATTAACCATGGAACGTTTTCGCACTACCTTTACTCTTATTGATAATTCGCATCCCCAGAGACGCTGTACGGTGCGTACAGAAGAAGCTATTGCTGCTGTAGAGCGTAGCATTGAGGAAGACCCGAATGAGTCCATCCGCCATCGAGCACAGGAATTGGATCTGTGTCCATCCACTTTATGGAAGATTTTGCGGAAGGATCTTGGTTTGCGTGCTTACAAAATCCAACTCGTGCAAGATTTGAAGCCAAACGATCATCAAGTAAGGCGTAGATTCGTCGAATGGGCCCAAAACGAGATTACCGTTGTTCCCGATTTTCATAAGCGAATTTTGTTTAGCGATGAAGCGCACTTCTGGTTGAATGGCTACGTCAACAAACAAAACTGCCGCATTTGGAGTGAAGGTAATCCTCAAGTGTATGTGGAAACACCGTTACATCCAGAAAAACTGACTGTTTGGTGCGCTTTATGGGCTGGTGGAATCATTGGTCCGTACTTTTTCAAAAACGATGGTGGCCAGAACGTTACAGGCAATGGTGATCGGTATAGAGCCACGATTACTAACTTTTTCATTCCTGAATTGAATAACCATGATGTCCAGGAGATGTGGTTTCAACAAGACGGCGCAACATGTCACACAGCTCGTGCCACAATAGATTTATTGAAAGACACGTTTGGTGACCGCCTAATTTCACGTTTTGGACCTGTGAATTGGCCTCCAAGATCTTGTGATTTAACACCGCTAGGCTACTTTCTGTGGGGCTATGTAAAGTCATTGGTCTATGCGGTAAAGCCACAAACGCTTGACCATTTGGAAGACAACATTCGCCGTATTATTGCCGATATACGGCCACAAATGTTGGAAAAAGTCATCGAAAATTGGACGTCCAGATTGGACTACATCCGCGCCAGCCGTGGCGGTCATATGCCAGAAATCATATTTAAAATGTAATGCCACAAGATTATCTTTCGGATAAATAAAATTCATGTCAATCGAATAACCCGTTGTTGTTTTATTGCAACTTAAAGTTCTATACCTCTATAAAAAACACCCTTTATTAAAGGACCACAAAGTATATTTAAAGGCAAGACAGGTAAAATTATGATCAGAATCCAAGCCAAGCAAATCAGAAAATATTTAGAAATTGAAAGTACTTGCGACAATAGATAAATAATATCTTATTGCCAGATCCGGTTAATATGTGCCTAGCACAGGGTATTACATAGAATAATAACCAACCATCCAATTATCTTCCCATTTGTTTCAAACATTCAAATAAGAAAAGTAAAGAAATTGTGTTGTCGCTGCGCTAGACCATAATCATGAGTACAGGGTTATAATTGTCAATAATGTGGGCCTGCATGAATCCATTCTTAGTTATGCCAAAGCCCATAAAATTATGTACTCGTCTGATGACATCAGGTTTTGGAAAAAAAGGAAAATCGCATATGAGGACATGTGGTTCTTTAAAACAGATGGAAAATCATTCAAGAAATTTCCTATGAAAACAGTTTTTAAAATTTTGTTTCATGTTCCCCAATGAAATTCATTTAATGAATACGAAATATTTAAAATTTTCATTGTTAATCCACTAATTTAATAGTATTTATCTATGTATGTATGTATGTATGTATGTATGGACAGTGTGCAAAATCAAAAGTATTAGTCATAAAGTCACTATTAGTTTACTTTACCTAGTTTTGCTTAAACGATTAACAGCAACAACAATAATAACAATAACGAAAAAAATTAAAGAATTTTTCTTTTCATCTACAATATCGGGTTGTTTAAATATTTTCCTTTCGAGCAGCATCATTTTTTCATCACCACCCACATGATATTGTATGTATCTGTGGCTGTGTGACTCTGTCGTTTTATCTTTAAATCTGTTTGTGCAGCATCATATTCATCGACGAAAGCCAGACAGCCAGACAGACGAACAGAGAATATAGTTGTAGACACTATCAGACACTTGGTTTTTCATTGCACACAATGTGATAAAATATGACACCCTTTTTTTTTTGTCTCCTTCATAAAATACAATATTTTGCTTTGGACATCATAAATTTTATTATTTATTGTTTGTTTTGTTTTTGTTTTTTTTTTTAATTTATTTTCTTAAAGAAAAATTGCCGTCTTGTGCAATGAAAAGTAGAGCAATGCAATTAAATTAAATTGCCGGAATTTAGAGCAAGTGACAGTGAAACATATTAAAATTAATGTGCAAAGAATTTTACTGTGTCCTCTAACAACAGGTCGATGAGATATGGTTTAGTAATGGGGCAGTACGTTTAGATGATTTTTTTCGTCCCTTTCAACTTATCCTCTGTTACCAAAGTTGCTTAATGCGTACAGCCAGACACCGTTTAAACTTGAAACTAAAAGCCTAGAAACCTCACAAAGCTTGTTGGTGATAAAATGTTAAATTCATGCCTTCACATCTTCTGCCTACATTAAATTGCTTTAAACTACCATACATACATACATATGTAATTGGTCATTGCAAGCCTTCAGTCGGGATTACGACCTGGCTTCTCATACCACTGATGTTGTGTGTGTTAATTTTTTATACATGAGTGGCGGTATCTACAATTTAAGGTCGATTCCGAACAACAGATTTTTTTGAGAAACTTTTCATGGCAATTTTATTTACTCTCAGAGTTCTTGCCAGAAATCTGTTGAGAGAAAGTCGCCGAAGAAATATTTTTTCATACTTTCGTTTTGATGTCTGACCTGGGGGTTTGAACCGTGGCCTTACGCCACACTACCTACACACTTCCTACGGCGTTGAACTACCACACAATATTATTAAAAGGCTTGGCCAGCCTCATGGCTGCTGTTTTATTGTTATTTGCAAAAATGTATTTGCATTTGATGTGCGAATTCCTATAACCAACGAGTCTTGCAACAAATTTGTCCTTTCAAGACATGCAGATTATCCTTAACAACTTGGTGTAACTCGGGTATATCTGTTAATCATACATCTTTAAGGAGAACTTTTACTATGATATCATAGACAAATGGAAATCTACCCCCTTTCGGGTATATTTCCTAGTTCATAATTTTTGGGTCGTTACTAAGCCCACTTCATACGGTAATACTTTACGTACGTAAAGTCTAATGAAAAAGTAAAATGAAATTCCATCCGTATGACAAAAATGAGAATAAAAGTCGTATGATTTATATTTTTTGCGTTTACATGATCGGTATAAGACAATAACAAAGTAAAATGAAAACAGCTGTTACACTTTTTTTTCTATGTGTTTACATAAAAATACATCCCTGATCTAATGCGACTTGCTTGTTTTTTGAATCATTTCAAAAAAATGAAGAGAGCCATACGACTGTCAAACTTTTCATCCGTATTTTCTCTCAATGTGTGATGGTTTCATTACATAGTACGTTTAGACGATCACATCCGTACTCTTCTACACAAAATTTTGACAGATCATATTACTTGTGGGACCGTGTAAAGTTGGCTTTAAAGGCAACAAAACAAATGAAATACTTTCTATATTAATGATATCCCAATCGGACAAGTAAAATCGTTTTGCTATCTTGTCTTGATCTCTCGTTTACGGCTTGATATAGGCTCGATATTCCTTGAATTTCCATGATTTCATCGACTTTCTAACGGTTGGTCGATTAGAGCAAACATTTTCGTGGTTATTTTTCTAGTTAGAGCATCGCTTTGCCAAATTTACAAATTTTTACAATACTCTTTGGTGATACTGTTCCGAATTTTTACTAATTTTTAAACCTTGATTACTTCTTACAGAGTAATATGGCTCTTGAAAGTAATGTCTAAAATGTAATCTTTCAAGCAAGCTATAGAGTTGTCTGATGCAATTAATATTTGCAAAGATAAAACGATTTAGAATCATCTATCGTACACCCAATAGCATCGCCAGACCTTTAAGTGCAATCTGAAAATCGCCTTAAAAATCGATTTTTTTAATCGATATTTTTATCACTAATTTTTTAACTGTGTTTCAAAAATCTACACAAAGACTATGACTGTATGTGTGCATGTAGATGGCTGTAGGGTATAATAAAACAATATGAATGGAAGACAGAACAAATTGAATTGAAGAAAATTGCAATTATTGTTTACATGTCTACAGTCTAGACGTAACAACAAAATTGTTCTTTTCTTATTGTTGTTGTATACTATTACTTTTATTTTGCTGCGGCATTAGTATTTTTTTTTTGTTCTTTATTTTTTTATACAATAATATATTTATTTTTATTATTTAACGGAAATATACAAATGCAGACATACATGTATACTCGTATTTACATATATACAACGTATGTATAAAAATATTTTTAATATTCTGAGGTTTATTTATGTTTTGATTAGATTGGTTTTTTTCTCTTAAAAAAAAAAACTGGTTCTCTTTCTCATTATTTTCTCTCTGTTGTGGTTGAGGTGAGTAAACAAGAGACAGACAAACAAACCAAAACAATTAATGGTCAAGTTATCAATTATTAATGCCCTGAGCATCAATAACTGTTTCACCCACACAAACTTGCATGCATGTGTTGATACATATTGTATTATGGCTGCGTATACTTAATTTGGTTTTTGTTTATTTCTATTTTTATTACGTATGTGTGCGTGTCATAATAAACAACAGCTCGACTGTATTCAAGAGCATAAATCTTTATATAATTTTATGCTATGAAATAAAAGATAATATGATTGTGCATGGATGTATATGTATATGTATATGTATATGTATATGTTTATAAACATAAATGTATATACATATATAAAACATACACATAAAATGTCCTATATAATTCTTTATCAACAAACATATAGAATAACAAATATACTGAAATATATGGGTTTACTAGATTAAAGTGTTACCATTGTGTTGCTTTTCCATTTGGAGAGGTAGCAGATTTTTAATAATTAATTTTATTTTAAACAATAACATATGATGTATTTCTCTTTTATACTCCCTATGTACACACAGTCAGACAGCAAAGTATAAATACACAATTTAGATCAGTGGCTCAAGGAAAATAGAATTTCCCTAAAAAAATTTTACTATGAAGTTTTATTTATCTTCATTGATAAGTAAATAATACAAAAACAGTATAAAATTCAATTAAAAGATAACGGTAATATAAAATAGACAAAAATTTAAATATTCCTTTTCGTTCCTTTAAAGAACTTGGAGATACAGCAAAGTTTCTTCCCTATTTCCATTATTACTTCTCTTATTATTATATTTATTCAAGCAAAGCAGGTGTGAGAAGCTAGGCCGTAATTCTGACTGAAGGGTTGTAATGGCCAATTAAGTATGTAAAGCAGGTAATTGCCAATTTTAACACATCCTAGGATATTATCAGGCCCATAGTTTGCATGTATTCACTGAGTCCTATTCTTTCAAAAGATTTGGCGCTGCCTAACCTTCGTGTTATATTCGTTGTTTAAGTTATCTTCTTATCTTCTCTTACAACTCTTAAGTGCACTTCTTAAAAAAGGAGTTTTTTATTTGGCTCAATATTACTGTGTGTTTTGAAAAACAAATTATGAAAAACAAAAAATAAATCTGGAATATAAAGATGGTAACACTGCTTTTTATTACAAATGTTTGTTTACATTAAATATTTGATCATTCTCTCTCTTTCTCCGGCGCTTGCTCTCTGTTTTTATTTTACATCCCTTTCCACTTTTTGTTTGTTTTGAAAATGTTTTAATATACTGAATATTTCCTCTGTGTGTTTGCAGTACAGTGTTTGATTGTAATTGTTTTTGCTTTGGTTTTTATTTTGCTTTTGCTTCTGGTTTTTGTACAATCGTCGATAGCACCATCAACAGTATAAACGTTTGGGTAGGTTGGCGCACATTGTTTAGTGTGTGGGGCTTTTGTGTTTTTTGTTTTCCTTTTTATATTCTCTTGTTCTTACTTTTGCTTTTTTTTTGCTGATGATGAATTTTTCATTTGTGTCGCTTGTATGTCAATTAAGCGGCATAGAACACAAACCACCGTATAAACAGTATAGAAACCATTGACGTTTGACAAACGCTCATAGCAGCAACATTACTAGCGAATTTAGAGGGAGAAAAAAAATGTTATAATGTTTTGCGAATCAAATGTGTTAGAAGCAACAGATATACAGACTGAAAACTGGCGGATAAAGCAGAAAAATTAAATGTAAATAAACATTTATTTTGTGTTAAAAAAGGGAAAATTTGGAATATTTTTAATTTCTTCAATGAAAAGTTTAAAGATTCTTAAATATTTAAATATTAATCGAAATGTGTGTGATTTTCGGTCACAATGAATATAGTTTCTTGTGCAAGAGGTAGTTAAGTAGCTAAATATTACAAGATCAAAAAAAGACGTACTGCTCATAAAAATTTTTTCTTGCTGAAAGTAGCCAATATTTTTTAATTTCTCGAAAGGAAAAGTTAAAAATTGTTATTATTAATAGTTGATTTTATTATTTATTAATAGTTTTACACAAAAATTACATTTTTATTAACACTCGCCAATATAAAAAACCCACCCCGAAAACTAAAAAAACATAAATAAACAAAACAGAGTTATAAACAGACAGGGAGAGCTATACTTTTTGGTAATATTTGCTGTCCCTTTCATAATTCGCTGGTAAACGTCAAAATTGCGTTTCGATACTGGTTATACGGTGACACAAACAAACTGTTTCAAAACTTAACACCAATAAATTGTGAATAGGGATGCCAGATAATGTTTAGAGAGGATAATTATTAAGAGAGGATTCATATCTGTGTTAATGGTAGGGTCAACAAATTACAAAAGAAGCATACGATATTCGTAATGCAAGAATGTTTGTTTTGATGTATTTTAAGTGATTTTAATTAATTATTTGTTTTCATTGAATAAAATATAAGCAGTTTGAAACATTATTACAAACATAAAACACTATTTTTAAATCAATTGAGATAACAATGTTAAAAATTAAATAATTTGTTTTTATTGATATTTTCACTGCCTTATCTTAACTGTTTGTATTGGATCGTAAAACATTACGTTAAAATATAAAAATAGCTATCCAGTTAGATTATCATTATAGCCTAGACATTAACTACCAAATATTTGGCAGATAAAAGTTTGCAAAAGTTTGTTTTTCTTTTCGTTTTTTTTTAGTTGATAAAAGTGATAAAGTTGATAAACAAATCGGATGATTTCTATTATTTTCAAAACAAAAAGAGTTTGTTTTTAAATTTTATAACTTAAGCCTCTATGCGTAAGTCTACAATGTCATGTTTATACGTATAGTACACCTCTGTTCCAAAGCCATATAAAGATATAACAAAAATAGAGCTTTAGGTTTCATAATTCCTATGGTTTATATAGTATACCTGCTGTTGAACTGCGACAAAATCAATACATATTTTAAATGGTTGTGGTTATATCGTAAAGTTGTGGTGCATATCGTAACCAAGCCTGAGAATGTCTTGACATATCATTCACATACATATGTCGTATTGAACGATCAATTCTTTTTTCATTCCTAAAGGAAAGCACCCCATCATCCTTTTTATTACATTCTTTGAAATTAAGCAAGTTATCGGCCTGTAACAGGTCCTACGATGATAGGTTAGCCATCAGTTGTTCACTAAAACGATGCTTTCTGTGAATATACAGTATTGTTCGAAACCTAAGCAACTTTTTCCCACTAAGTAATAACAGACTCATATCTTTTCCCTAAATAAATTTATAGAAAATATTTATTTTATTTACTATTACACAATGTGCCTATAACTTAAAAATAACAACACAAATTAAATTCCATTTCTTTGGAAGTTATAATAAAATAAAAACAAAATTAACTTAAAAATTCGCTGTTCAAAACCTAAGCAACTTTTAATATATGGTATAATATCCTTTGTTTCTTACGACCTCAGCGCATCTTTTGGGCATAGATTCAATAAGATTTGATAGAATAGATGTTAGTATAGCTTCCCACTCTGATTTTAGACAGTTCATCAACTCCTGTTTATTCTTAAAGCGTCGAGTTCCAAGTCTCCGTTTTGAAATGCCGAAGAGGTTCTCTATGGGATTCAAGTCTGGCGATTGAGGTGGCCAATCCAAGACTTGAACCCCATTAGCAGATAAGCAATCGTTGACCAACTTCGGTGAGTGTTTTGGGTCATTGTCATGTTGAAACACCCATCGAAGTGGCATTTCCCACTCAGCATAGTTAACCATGTGAGTGGCTAAAATGACTCTGTAAACAAAACGGTCGATTTTTGTTTGAATTTCTACAAAGGGACCAATACCACTGGCCGAAAAACAAGTCCAAACCATCACATTGCCATCTCCATATATATATCGGGTGTAACGGAGAGAAACTTGATTAAGTCCTATTCTTTCTCTTACATTACTATGATGTCTGCTATTGATGTTATACTCCTCTTTGAAGGAATCAAAGGTCAGGAATTTCCTAGAAAGCCTATTTGGAGAGCGGTGAAGCCAATTAATTTGTAAAATTCAAAAACCGCTACACTGCGGTAACGTCCAAAGTTCAGTTTTCTAAAAATACTGTTTGGTTGCAGTATTTTTTCTATAAAGATCTGGCAACTTTAAATACTACTACTTTTAATACTACATATACGACTTATATACATACATACATGTGTAAGTATGTACAAATTTATTTCATAAAATGTTTGTATATACATATGTAAGTGCTTAAGAGTATAATTTATTCTATAAATATAGAATTGTTTGCTGAAAAACAAAACCAGCTGATTATGAAAATCGTGTTTATTATTAATATGTATGTATGTATGTATGAACAGGGAGATTGTATTTTTTGCCACAATGATTGTGTAACAGAATATATTATAGAATTATACTATGTATGTATTTAATAAACTAATAATTAAATAATTACAATATATTTTATAATTGGTAGTATAATCAGTGTTTAATTTGTTTTTAAGTGAACATACATACATAAAATTTAATTAATTAAGTTATGTATGTACAGACTTAAATAAATATTGTCTACCTATTACAAATTCTGTGTGAATATGAAAGAAAAATGGCGATATTTGCTAATTTATGATTCTGTTATGGATGGCAACCGAAATTCAGTTGAGTTGCGAGTTACCCAAAAATATATTACAAATGGCAACTGACAAACCGATGACTAAGACTGGATTCTGGAATATTTTGCAGGATGTTTAGTGGAGTTGCCCCTGTGCTTTTATGTCTTTGCCGCTATGGGGATGGCTCTTGTGTCTTGTTAGTACCACTACAGGCACCAATCTCTGTCCGCAGTGAGTGCTAAAGCCAGTATCATCTGCCCTTTACTTCCCCTCAACATATAGGCGTTTGTTAACGTTTACTCCGTAGTTTTTCGTTAGCTTTTCCTGGTTTTTCCTGGGCTTTATGGTCAAAGTTTTTATTTGAATTTATGCAGCCAACAAGGGTTTCGTATAGAGGAAGGCTTCATGTATAAACGACTAGCTTCGGTTAATAGGGGCGTAACATTGTTTCATTACAATAACGCTAGACCATATAAAGGGTCCGGCAAATAATTTTTTTTTTGAAAATGCTTTAAAAAAACTGCTGAATACTTTCTCAAATTTCTTTTTTATTTAAAAGTACAATCCTTCCGGTTAATAATGGAAAATAATTTCATTCAAATCGCTGCCTCGGCTGGCCATGCAGTAGCGCCTACACGATCGGTCCAATTTTTAAGCACATTATCGATTGTGTGCAGCTGTATTTCACCAATGGCTTCACGAATATTGTCCTTTAAAGCGTCAATTGTCTCTGGCTTGTCGGCGTAACACTTATCTTTGACGGCACCCCACAAATAATAGTCCAACGGTGTCAAATCGCAGCTCCGAGGTGGCCAAACGACATCAGCTCTGCGGCTGATAATGCGATCTTCAAAAACAGGGCGCAAAAGTTCGAGCTCTGCGGCTGATAATGCGATCTTCAAAAACAGGGCGCAAAACATCGAGTGTAGCTTCGGCTGTGTGGCACGTAGCGCCGTCCTGTTGAAACCAAATGTTGCCAATATCCTCCTCTTAAATTTTTGTGAACAAAAATTCGTTCAACATGGCCCGATAACGATCGCCATTGACTGTAACGGCCACTCCTTGCTCATTCTCGAAGAAAAATGGCCCAATTATGCCTCTGGACCAAAATCCGCACCAAACAGTGACTCGTTTTGGGTGCGTCGGCTTTTCAATGTATGAGTGCGGGTTTTCTGTGCCCCAAATACGACAATACCCGCCAAGATCAAAATGAGCTTCAGCTGAAAAGATGATTTTTTTTTTGACAAAATCGGCATCTTCTGTAAGTCGATCGCAGGCCCACTTAGCGAAGCGAAAATGCATTGGATGGTAAATTGGCTTTAACTCCTGAACCAATTGGACTTTGTATGGCGTCATACCAAGGTCTTTATGCAAAATTTGTCTCAATGATGTCTCCGAAATGTTCAATTGTTGAGAACGACGGTGAATTGATGTTGAAAGCGCCGCTTCACGCACACTTTCTGCCACAGCAGCAATATTCTCGGGTGTACGCACTGTTTTTGGCTTTTCACGCTTTGGTTTATCGATGAGGATGCCCGTTTCTTTCACTTTTTTCACAAGATAACGAACATACGGAGCTGATGGTGCTTCTCTTCTTCCAAAATACGTACGCAATTTTCGCACACATTTTGCAACATTACCATGATTTTCAAAGTAATGTCCCAATATTTCCCAGCGTTGTTCAAGCGTATACACAACCATATTCGTTCTGCGGAAGGATAAAACCAATTATCTGTCAAATCAGACATGAGCTAAGTGTTACCATTCACGAAATAAGCACTAGTTGAAAAAAAAAAACGTTAGATTGCGAACCCGATACTTTACAAGTGATTCGTGTAAAGCTCTTCGAACTTGAAAGGGAGGTTCTTATACAGGCATCAACAGATTTTTGGTGAAAATCAATTATGCCAAAGGCATATTGGGCTTAAGTTCAAAATGATAAAAATTTATCAAACAAATCGGTGCACATATGACCTAAATAGAGCATGAAATTTCATGGAAAAATATTTGTATTTCAAAAAGCTGCTACAGATCAAGTAGGAAATCAAGTAGAAAAATTTCAAAACTATTTTATTTATTGAGTTCACATACCATTTAAAATTTCAAGCAAACCACAATTTTACCGGTTGTATATTGTGAAACAATTTTTAAATTTAAATTATTTAAATATGCAAACAAATCTTGTATCATTTTAAGCACTTTTTTCGGCTCTTTTAAATACATATTTGAATAAAGTGCAGCAGAACTGCAGCAGATCCATCTGACAACATTATCAAGAAATTGTGACAACATAATTCATGTTTTAAATTTAAATTTCATTACAAGTTGACATTTTGACACTGCAAACTGCTTCTGAAAAGTCTAAAGAAGACTTTATATTATTTTTTTGTTTCTCTTTTTTTAGAATTCTGAAATATTTGTTTTATTTTGGGGTCACTGATAAACAGTATTGAAAAATCGATTACAATACTTTATTTTATTTTTTCTTTAACTAAATACGATAACCTTAGAGACTAGGAGCACTGTTAGAGGTAAGAAGGGGAAATGGGGACTGCTTACGGTTGTTAAGTACTTTAAGAAAATAATTTTATTTTTCATGTTCAACATTAATTTACTGTTTAAGTGATTGGCTGCTAATACAGGATACTTGAACAGTAAAACCCTGCAACATAAGACCACCAGGCTGCTGTTTTGTATTAACTTTATTAGCAGAAGAGTTAGTTTTTGTTTTAACAGCCAACACTGTGTTTTAACTGTGACCATAACAACAACAAGATTCTTAAACATTCCTGTTTATTTCTTACTAAACTTTCTCTATAATTTCGTGTTTAATTTGATTTCTTTCTTCTGTTTTTTGTTTTGGTTTTATTTTTTTCTTGGCCTTTTTCGATCATTCAAAGTCATACACACTTGCACATACAAACATACGTGCATATGTGTTGAAACGCAGCTTAATTATAATTAAATGTCTGGGGACTGGTTTTTGAAATTGTTCCAAAATATTTCAATACTTTGTTGTTGCTATTGTTGTTGTCCATGTCAAAACTATAGGACCGCCGTAGAATATTTCAACGATACTGATATCGAAAATGATTTAAGCAAAGGTATGAAGGAAATATTTGAATTTTTGGTTACGTAGGCGCTCAATAATAGGGATGCCAGATAAACAGAGTTGCTATGAAAATTAACAGGGAAACGCGTTGAACAGTGAAGGATCACGCCTCGGTGGCGTTAATTATACAGTCGATTAGAAGAGATATCTTTGACCTTTACTCAGAAAGGATTAAATGCAGATGGAGGGCTCTTAGATGCTGAGGGTCATGGCATATTTATATCAGGTAAGAGCAATTCAACAGCTGACGAGTCTTAGAATGTCAAAATTTTGTTGTTTTTTTAGTGTTTTGTAACCATTTTTATAAATTTTTTAACATTTCTCTTTCTATTGTTATTCGTCAGTCAGTTATGAAGCTGTTTTTGACATTCCGTGTACTCTTTAACAAAAACAAAATGCCTGTTGTTTTTGCATTGTTGTACTTGTTGTATTCTTGCGGTTACCTCTTATGAATATGCCTTGCTGAGGGTCTTGAGATTTATCTGCATAGAATATGATGTTAAGTACTTTAGTTTGATGGTAGGTTACAATAGCGGGGATGAGTCTACACTGGTGACTGTATTTACCGATCAGTAGACAATTGGAGAGCATGTCCAGTGATTTGGACAACAGTTTAATTTCCATTTTTGTATGTCTGACGCTGTGGAAGAGGAGGAGTCATTTAAGTATTTTAAGCAAACATCAAACACTACTTGGGTGAGTGGATTTTACACTACGCAGTTTGAGTGATGTGGAAAGCACAAAAGTGTCCAGTTGCTTGCGTACGCTGACGACATTGACATCATAGGGCGTACCAAGCGAGATGTTACTGCTGCCTTTAGTGCTATTGAACCGGAGTTTAGTAAGATGGATCTGGCAATGGTAAATGAGGGCAAAACAAAGTATATGTTATCAACAAGTAGAAACGTGCGGCGTATTGATTCTCAGATTACGGCCGATAACTATACTTTCGATACGGTCAAGGAATTCATCTATCTTGGCTCCGCCGCTACCACCAGAAATGATGTCAGTCTGGAGATCAAGCGCAGGATCACTCTTGCCAACAGGTGCTGCTATGGTCTCAATAGGCAATTGAGTAGCAGAGACCTCTCTCGTGCGACAAAACTAACACTTTACAAGACACTCATCCTACCCGTGCTTCTTTATGGCGCAGAGGCATGGACGCTATTAAGTACAGATGCAACGGCCTTGAGAGTGTTCGAGAGAAAAGTTGACGATGATTTCCGCATCCGATCCAACAGTGATCTGTATGAGCTCCTCAACGACATAGACGTTGTTCAGCGTATTAATATCCAGCGGCTGCGCTGGCTCGGCCCTGTCGTTCGAATGGAGGAGGATGCTCCGGCGGGACGGGTATATGATGCGAGAATCTGCGGAAGTCGGCGAAGAGGACGGCCTTGCATCCGTTGGAAGGACCAAATCGAGGAAGCCCTGTCATTGATTGGTGTGACCAACTGGCGTAGTCACGAACGAAACAGAGGCGCCTGGAAGGAGTGTTGCGGCAGGTTGAAATCCGTTAAACGGGTTGTTATGGCCAATTAAGTAAGTAAGTAAGGGAAGCACTTAGATCGATATATCATGACAATATTTGACGCTCGTGGTAGTTAGAGACGTTCAGTTTAACCAGCCAAAGATATAGAAAATAATCGTATCACAAAAAGCTATGAGTTTTAACAAAGGAATGGGAATAACTTTACACTGAAATTGCAGTAAATTGGAAACGCGTGGTTATGGATCTATAGAGGATGTTGAATGTGGAACTTCCAACACATTTCGCGACACACCAAACAGAGCTGTTTGAAGTTAGTTGCCTAGTACGGCTGTGGTCGCGGAATGCAGTTCCTTGTGAGCTTAAAACAATTCAGATTTTTGTCTACCAACGGGTGAGGCAAAGCGAACTGATTTTCTAAATACTACCAGTAATCTTCAAATCTGAGCATAAACCAATCAGATGCCTCTTGAGATTATAAGAAGGAATTGTGTCGATTCTAATTCCCAGAGCAGCTAAAAATCATCGTCTAATGCACCGAAACTACTTGCAGTGTACAGAAGGAAATGCAGCCCCGTTGCTAAGATCTTGACCTCTATCCCTTGTTGTTGGCAACTTCTTTATCCCGAGGGTGACAATAGCAAATTCATACTGATCAAATTCTCTATATATGAGGTCAAAATAGGAATGCATATGGCGAGCAAAGACAAGACAAGACAAGACAAGACAAGACAGGACAAGACAAGACAAGACAAGACAAGACAAGACAAGACAAGACAAGACAAGACAAGACAAGACAAGACAAGACAAGACAAGACAAGACAAGACAAGACAAGACAGGACAGGACAGGACAGGACAAGACAGGACAGGACAAGACAAGACAGGACAGGACAAGACAAGACAGGACAGGACAAGACAAGACAGGACAGGACAAGACAAGACAGGACAAGACAGGACAAGACAGGACAAGACAGGACAAGACAGGACAAGACAGGACAAGACAGGACAAGACAGGACAAGACAGGACAAGACAGGACAAGACAAGACAAGACAAGACAAGACAAGACAAGACAAGACAAGACAAGACAAGACAAGACAGGACAAGACAGGACAAGACAGGACAAGACAGGACAAGACAGGACAAGACAGGACAAGACAGGACAAGACAGGACAAGACAGGACAAGACAGGACAGGACAAGACAAGACAAGACAAGACAAGACAAGACAAGACAGGACAGGACAGGACAGGACAAGACAGGACAAGACAGGACAAGACAGGACAAGACAGGACAAGACAGGACAAGACAGGACAAGACAAGACAAGACAAGACAGGACAAGACAAGACAGGACAGGACAGGACAAGACAAGACAGGACAAGACAGGACAAGACAGGACAAGACAGGACAAGACAGGACAAGACAGGACAAGACAGGACAAGACAGGACAAGACAGGACAACACAGGACAAGACAAAACAAGACAAGACAAGACAAGACAGGACAAGACAAGACAAGACAGGACAAGACAAGACAAGACCAGATAAGACAAGACAAGACCAGATAAGACAAGACAAGACAAGACAAGACAAGACAAGACAAGACAAGACAAGACAAGACAAGACAAGACAAGACAAGACAAGACAAGACAAGACAAGACAAGACAAGACAAGACAAGACAAGACAAGACAAGACAAGACAAGACAAGACAAGACAAGACAAGACAAGACAAGACAAGACAAGACAAGACAAGACAAGACAAGACAAGACAAGACAAGACAAGACAAGACAAGACAAGACAAGACAAGACAAGACAAGACAAGACAAGACAAGACAAGACAAGACAAGACAAGACAAGACAAGACAAGACAAGACAAGACAAGACAAGACAAGACAAGACAAGACAAGACAAGACAAGACAAGACAAGACAAGACAAGACAAGACAAGACAAGACAAGACAAGACAAGACAAGACAAGACAAGACAAGACAAGACAAGACAAGACAAGACAAGACAAGACAAGACAAGACAAGACAAGACAAGACAAGACAAGACAAGACAAGACAAGACAAGACAAGACAAGACAAGACAAGACAAGACAAGACAAGACAAGACAAGACAAGACAAGACAAGACAAGACAAGACAAGACAAGACAAGACAAGATAAGACAAGACAAGACAAGACAAGACAAGACAAGACAAGACAAGACAAGACAAGACAAGACAAGACAAGACAAGACAAGACAAGACAAGACAAGACAAGACAAGACAAGACAAGACAAGACAAGACAAGACAAGACAAGACAAGACAAGACAAGACAAGACAAGACAAGACAAGACAAGACAAGACAAGACAAGACAAGACAAGACAAGACAAGACAAGACAAGACAAGACAAGACAAGACAAGACAAGACAAGACAAGACAAGACAAGACAACATATTCAATACAAGAGATTACTGCAGCGTCATCTACATGTACGTAGAGCATAATTCGAATTTTTCATGCCGAATAAAATTTGTATATGTAGTATGCATTTAAGTATGGATGGTAACATGGTTTGCTCATAAAGAAATGCTTGAAATGCCTATTTGTTATATTATCTATCTCTCTCTTTAAGTACGAATTGTTATTTATTGATGAAAAATCAATAAAGAATACATTAATAATATCCACTGTCAGATTATCCACAAGAAAATGAATGAATGTCAATCAAATGAAATATATTCATACGTTAAAATATGTTTTACAAAGAAAAAGAAGAAGAGTAGAAGCCTTAAGACGTGAGAAAATGTTAATGACATTCACAAGGAAAGCAGAAATTTATTTTCAACAAGTTTAACTTTGAAAAGTTACGACTAAAAATTGCCTAAAGACGAAGTTTTACAAATGTTTTATTTTCAACAAATATTTGCTTAGTCTGACACCAATTTGAAGGATCTTCTGAATCTATTATCGCTTAATGTCGTGATACAAAAGCAGGCGGTTATGCAGGCAATTTCTATCCTTAAAGCCTACTTTCAACGGTCCCACAAGTAATATGATCTGTAAAAATTTTGTGTAGAAGAGTACGGATGTGATCGTCTAAACGTACTATGTAATGAAACCATCACACATTGAGAGAAAATACGGATGAAAAGTTTGACAGTCGTATGGCTCTCTTAATTTTTTTGAAATGATGCAATAAACAAGCAAGTCGCATTAGATCAGGGATGTATTTTTATGTAAACACATAGAAAAAAAAGTGTAACAGCTGTTTTCATTTTACTTTATTATTATCTTATACCGATCATGTAAACGCAAAAAATTTAAATCATACGACTTTTATTCTCTTTTTTGTCATACGGATGGAATTTCATTTTACTTTTTCGTTAGACTTTACGTACGTAAAGTATTACCGTGTGAAGTGGGCTTAAGAAACATAAGACGGAAAATTTTATTCGTCGTTTCATTATATTATATTTATTCCCCTGTGCTCAGTTTAGTTGGACTGTGCAGAGAGATCTTTTCGACCACGATAGCACTGACAAAAGTGGTATACCGATGGAACCAAAATGTTTCACAAAACAGAAATAGGAATAGTGTGGTCTTGAGGAAGTAAAAGCCACAATCTTTCAAGCGAAAGCGGTGGATATTTTTCCTCAGACAGTCAACACAGCATTCAACGCAGCATTCGAGTTGCATTAAATAGACTCCGTTGACCATTCCAAAAAAAAAAATTCTCAGCTGCGTTGTGTAGAGAGCTGAAGTTTCTCAAAAAGTGGATAGAAAAAGCTTAAGAAAAGCTTAAGAACACTTCCGAGATCAAACACTTACTTGTTTCTTAGGGTGGAATAAGCATTTGTACCAGATGAGGATTTTCGAAACTAGTATCTGCAGATTGTGCTATGTGGGAGGGGATTTGATAAAACAATTGATTGCAAACTGTGTAGGACTGGTACATAAAACATACAGGCTACTGTAAGCGTATATAAACATATCTAGGTCAGCACTACTGGCTGACACTCGCATTGGAGAAACTGATCTGGTTTCCCGACGTATTATGCCTTTGATTAACAACAATACATCAACACTGGTTTTTGTAAAGGGTGTTTTTTATAGAGGTATAGAACTTTAAATTGGCATTACTTTTCAAGATGGCGACCGATTTAACAGCTGTCAAGTGATTTATTCTCAGTTTGGTTTGGCAATTCATCATGCTTGAACAACGCTTGCAAATAGTGCAATTTTATTTCGAAAATAATGGTTCTGTGCGGAAAACGTATCACGCACTACGTCCATTTTATCGTCGACAAAATCGTCCATCAGAGCAGTTAATTCGATTAACCATGAAACGTTTTCGCACCACGTTTACTCTTATTGATAACTCGCATCCCCAGAGACGCTGTACGGTGCGTACAGAAGAAGCTATTGCTGCTGTAGAGCGTAGCATTGAGGAAGACCCGAATGAGTCCATCCGCCATCGAGCACAGGAATTGGATCTGTGTCCATCCACTTTATGGAAGATTTTGCGGAAGGATCTTGGTTTGCGTGCTTAGCCGTGGCGGTCATATGCCAGAAATCATATTTAAAATGTAATGCCACAAGATTATCTTTCGGATAAATTAAATTCATGTCAATCGAATCATCAATCCATCGTTGTTTTATTGCAACTTAAAGTTCTATACCTCTATAAAAAACACCCTTTAGTAGTAATGACTGTCTTTTAACTGAATAAATTGCACGTATTGGCAACACATACAGACAGCACTGCTACGTTTGCTAAGGTTGTTGAAACTATTGGCAACTCAAATTATGTTTTTGGTGACCTTTTGAAAAGACCGTCAACGTATGTATTTAATGAAAAGAAATGAAATAAAGACATTTTAAGTGGCGATTAAATCATTAAATTCTATTCTATTATTTTTCTCTTCTATTTTCTCTTGTTCTTTTTGTCTATTCACATTTTAATCAATGCGTATGTATATGTACTTAAAAAGAACAAGAGAGACGAAGAAAATATTATGAAAACAACAACTCAATAGAAAGAAAGTCAATGTTTAATAATGCTGCTATGGTTGCGCACCGGCTGTTAAATTTTTATGACAATCTGTTTATTATTGCTGTTGCTGTTGTTGTTGTTATTGTTGCTGTTTTATTTTCTTTTTGTGTCAACTTGAACGATTTGCACATTTGGCTCATTTCTTTCTTGTATTTTTTTTTTGGGGACTCGTAAATTCTATCCTTTTTTTAATTTATAATATTTCTTTTGTGCTGTTTTTTGTGAACTTAAAAATAAAAACAAAGTAATAAAATTGCCAACAATTATAATCATGACGTCTGAACTGTTGTATGTAAACTTGTGTTCTTTGTTTTTTAACATATTCTTGTGTTGTTGTTATAAATTTTGTTGTTTCTATTCCAGAAATAAATAAATCAGCAAACAAACAACAACAAAAAAATTTTAAATGCAAACATTTGCTCAAACTAAGTCAGAAATGTACTCTATAAAAGCATATGTATGTACAATGTATGTATAATGTATACTTTGTGCATTTACATACATATGCATGTATGTAGATTATGACACCTGTACAGTTGTAGTAAAAGTTATAAGAACAAAAATGAATTTTTATTCTTTTAAGGAGCATAGCATTGTCATAGAGCATCCATGCAGATGATTAGTTTACAGTGGCATACTTTATATGCATGTTCTATATACATGCATAGTCTAGTCTCCGTAGTCCAGTGGGTAGTGTGTTGTCTTATTAGACGCAAGGCCATGGTTGAAACCCCAAACCAGACATCAAAAAAATTTCTTCGGCGACTTCCGCTCAGCAGATTTCTGGCAAAAACTCTGAGAGTAAATAAAATTGCCACGAAAAAGTTTCTCTTGAAACCGTAGGTCCCGCCACTCATGTATAAAATTAACACACACAAAATCAGTGGTGTGAGAAGCTACGTCGTAATCCTGACTAAATGGTTGTAATGACTAATTATGAATGTATGGCGTGGTTGCTATCAGATCTTGCCTAAAAGTAAAGTCCGCTGTAAAAATATATTGAGTTGTTGTAAAGGGTGTTTTTTTATAGAGGTATAGAACTTTAAGTTGCAATAAAACAACGATGGATTATTCGATTGACATGAATTTTATTTATCCGAAAGATAATCTTGTGGCATTACATTTTAAATATGATTTCTGGCATATGACCGCCACGGCTGGCGCGGATGTAGTCCAATCTGGACGTCCAATTTCCGATGACTTTTTCCAACATTTGTGGCCGTATATCGGCAATAATACGGCGAATGTTGTCTTCCAAATGGTCAAGCGTTTGTGGCTTTACCGCATAGACCAATGACTTTACATAGCCCCACAGAAAGTAGTCTAGCGGTGTTAAATCACAAGATCTTGGAGGCCACTTCACAGGTTCAAAACGTGAAATTAGGCGGTCACCAAACGTGTCTTTCAATAAATCTATTGTGGCACGAGCTGTGTGACATGTCTTGTTGAAAACACATCTCCTGGACATCATGGTTATTCAATTCAGGAATGAAAAAGTTAGTAATCATGGCTCTATACCGTACACACACCATTGACTGTAACGTTCTGGCCACCATCGTTTTTGAAAAAGTACGGACCAATGATTCCACCAGCCCATAAAGCGCACCAAACAGTCAGTTTTTCTGGATGTAACGGTGTTTCCACATACACTTGAGGATTACCTTCACTTCAAATGCGGCAGTTTCGTTTGTTGACGTAGCCATTCAACCAGAAGTGCGCTTCATCGCTAAACAAAATTCGTTTATGAAAATCGGGAACAACGGTAATCTCGTTTTGGGCCCATTCGACGAATCTACGCCTTACTTGATGATTGTTTGGCTTCAAATCTTGCACGAGTTGGATTTTGTAAGCACGCAAACCAAGATCCATCCGCAAAATCTTCCATAAAGTGGATGGACACAGATCCAATTCCTGTGATCGATGGCGGATGGACTCATTCGGGTCTTCCTCAATGGCTACGCTCTACAGCAGCAATAGCTTCTTCTGTACGCACCGTACAGCGTCTCTGGGGATGCGAGTTATCAATAAGAGTAAACGTGGTGCGAAAACGTTCCATGGTTAATCGAATTAACTGCTCTGATGGACGATTTTGTCGACGATAAAATGGACGTAGTGCGCGATACGTTTTCCGCACAGAACCATTATTTTCGAAATAAAATTGCACTATTTGCAAGCGTTGTTCAGACGTGAGTCTATTCATGATGAATTGCCAAACCAAACTGAGAATAAATCACTTGACAGCTGTTAAATCGGTCGCCATCTTGAAAAGTAATGTCAACTTAAAGTTCTATACCTCTATAAAAAACACCCTTTATAAGGCGTAATGAGGTGAGATTAGGATTATTTCAGTCAATTGGAATTCTCTGCCACACTCTGATTAGACAACGGTGGCTTTAAAGCTGAATTAACTGGGTAGGGGAAATTTAGCGAACAAGTGCTGGATTACAGGTCATAAGACAATACGACACTAACATAAGTG
The DNA here is from genome assembly GCA_958299815.1 of Sarcophaga carnaria. NCBI lineage: Eukaryota > Metazoa > Arthropoda > Insecta > Diptera > Sarcophagidae > Sarcophaga > Sarcophaga carnaria. The sequence continues at coordinate 141,807,974 of OY283149.1, forward strand.
TGTAACTGGGAAAGTTTCCATGTTGCTGATAGGGTCAGAATATTTCTGTGGAAGTGGGTAGAAAAGTTAGAAACGGTATACTAGGCGATGGCTCATCTTAAGCCAAATTAGTTTGAGATAATCTAAACTTTTGTTGGGTAATTACAAGAGGAAGGCAGGTGATTTATTTATCAGACTATTCCATAAGTCGGTTGAAGATACCCACCGTGTCTCGAAGTGGGCACTGTTCATAATAGAGATGTCTTCAAGTCCAATATGTAGAGAATGAAGAAGACTATTCACCAAACCAAATAAAGGGTCCACCAATTAATCCTTTTTTTTTTGAAAATGATTTAAAAAAAAACTACTGAATATTTTCTCAAATTTCTTTTTTTATTTGAAAGTACAATCCTTCCAGTTAATAATGGAAAATAATTTCATTCAAATGGCTGCCTCGGCTGGCCATGCAGTAGCGCCTACACGATCGGTCCAATTTTTAAGCACATTATCGATTGTATGCAGCTGTATTTTCACCAATTGCTTCACGAATATTGTCCATTAAAGCGTCAATTGTCTCTGGCTTGTCGGCGTAACACTTATCTTTGACGGCACCCCACAAATAATAGTCCAACGGTGTCAAATCGCAGCTCCGAGGTGGCCAAACGACATCAGCTCTGCGGCTGATAATGCGATCTTCAAAAACAGGGCGCAAAACATCGAGTGTAACTTCGGCTGTGTGGCACGTAGCGCCGTCCTGTTGAAACCAAATGTTGCCAATATCCTCCTCTTCAATTTTTTGTGAACAAAAATTCGTTCAACATGGCCCGATAACGATCGCCATTGACTGTAACAGCCACTCCTTGCTCATTTTCGAAGAAAAATGGCCCAATTATGCCTCTGGACCAAAATCCGCACCAAACAGTGACTCGTTTTGGGTGCGTCGGCTTTTCAATGTATGCGTGCGGGTTTTCTGAGCCCCAAATGCGACAATTTTGCTTGTTTACATACCCGCCAAGATCAAAATGGGCTTCATCTGAAAAGATGATTTTTTTTTGCCAAAATCGGCATCTTCTGGTGTAGGCTACTGCATGGCCAGCTGAGGCAGCCATTTGAATGAAATTATTTTCCATTATTAACCGGAAGGATTGTACTTTCAAATAAAAAAAGAAATTTGAGAAAATATTCAGTCGTTTTTTTTACAGCATTTTCAAAAAAAAAAAAAGTTATTTGGCGGACCCTTTACCTGGAAACTGTGTAGTGTTTATACACCTCAGAAGGAAACACCTGATTGCTTATAAGGAACTTGGCAGTGAGCTGTACGTTTTGGCATCGAACAACATCCTGAAATTCATTAGAGCAACAGGAGTGCAAGAGACAGTACAGATGTACGCTATAGAGATTGAGGACAGTACAAGAAATCTTATGATCATATGTCTATAGACTAGATTTACCATTTGTCCTTATGTCAACACTATCTGTTTCAGTTCTTGTGGATTTTAATGAATCCACAACAAGCAGTCGTATATCCTTATATTAATTGTTGGTACTGTAAACAGAATCGTGCAAATGTTTGTTTTTTATATACGTACGAGTACACATTGTATTATTATTGTTGTTGTTTTATATACTTAAATATGTACACATGTTTATACATATGTATGTATATATAATACTTATATATGTATGTGCATATATACATCCCAGCCAGCATTTTTTGAAAATTTTAATCAAATTCGAGTCTTTTTTGACTCTTCTGCACGATTGAAAAGTAAGAATATGCGCTCATTTTCTGATCATTAAAGACTCATTTGTCGAGAGAAAAGTGTTACTACGGGCGACTATCTCAAAAAATCATTTATGAGTCATTTTCTATATTAATTTCGAGTCATTTTCGATGCGTTTTCGAATAGTTTTGTGATCATTTTTGAATCGCTTTCTGATCATTTATGAGTCGTATTTAACTTCGTTTATGCTTCTTTTTCGAGTCGTCTTTCAGTCATTGTTTAATCGCAAGCGAGTCTTTTATGAGCAATTTATCAGTATGTTTAGGAGTCCTTTTATTGTCATTTATCAGTCATGTTTGTATTAATCTGGACTCCTTTTTGCGTCATTTATGATTATAATTTGAGTCATTTATTAGTCGTATTTCAAAATGTGTTTTTAGCCGACCCCAACGACTAATCAAGGTGGCAAAAAATTAAAATGCATCTTTAAAGGCATACAACGAAGAGATTGTTAAAATCAGACTTTAGCCTAGCCCCCAGGCTAATAAAAGCTTGGGGCTTCATACATACGGACATACATAATTGGCCATTACAACCCCTCAATCAGGATTACGACCTAGCTTCTCACACCACTCATGCAATGTTCGTTAATTTTATACGTGAGTGGCAGGGCCTACAGTTTAACGTCGACTCCGAACGACAGATTTTTGAGAAACTAAACTGAAAGGAAGTTGGCGACTATCAAAGAAAGAATATTATATTTATATTTAAAAACAAATTGTACTTCATTTCATAGCCATCTATTTACATTAATGAAAATTTATATAGAGAGGGTGAAAAAAAGCATCCATCTGTTCAAAATATGATCATAAATAAATACTTATAATCACTTTTCAAACACCTGCATGATGTGTTTTTGATTAATCGTTTTTCAATCTACAGTATAAGTAGAATATAATAATAAATAATGTTAATAATAGTCACATTTTAAACATCTGGATGATTAATTTTCGATTGCTATACAATTTTTTATTGTATTTTAAATCGAACTTATTTTACTCATTGGCGCGAATCATTTATGAGTCCTTTTTTAATCGTGTAACTGGCTAATAAGTTTTTGATCGTCAAAAGTACTCTAAAAAGACTCAGCAAGGTGATTTTTCAAAAAACAATCTTCCAAATGCTAGCTGGGATATAGTATATCTTTATATACAATATATGTATATTGTTTATTCAACCGGTTTTATGTGACTCTATTTCAACAATAAACAGAAAAAGAAACACAATTTAAAAATTGAAGTTAAAATAAAATAAAAAAGACTATAAAATATATTTAATTAAAAAGAATAATACAATTCAAATAAACCAAACAATAACAAAACACAAAATGTCAAAATTAAGACAAAATAACAACAAATATGCATAAGAATTCACAAGAGAGTTGCCAATATGCGTGAAATATTTGACATTTAGGGCCATTATTACAACTTGTCGCTAACTAAAGGAAGGATGTTAACGGGCAAATAAATTGTTTTTCGTTATTATGAGTACCCAATAAGATAGAAGTGATCGTTAAGCTAAGGGCAGGATCATCCTACCTTTAACATTTAAAGGTGACTTTACGTTTGAACTTGCCATATTACATATTATTTTCATTATGGCAACTTCAAATTTAAACAAAATGAGCATATACAACAAAAAAAAAGAAGCCCGCGGTTGCCACTGCGTTAAAAAAAGCTTGTTTTATTGAGCAGTTTTATCAACATTGCTCCGGCACTGCCATATTTTTGAAAAATTTTATCTGTAAGTTGTAATAACGAAAATAAGTTAAAGGCAACTTTACAGTTCCCTTTAGCTAAAGGTACCTTTAACTAAACTCAAGTTTAACGGCAAATTGTAATAATGGCCCGTAAAAGTTTATAAAAATCTACAACGAAATTGATGGATAGGCTTTACAGGTTATTTAGAAATTCTATCTCTTATTGGGAAAAAGATGTGACTGACAATTGAGTTCCACAAGCTTATTTAACTTAGGAAACAAACATGTTTAGCATTTGGTGGCAATGTATAACTTTTAAGGGTAGTCGCTTTCCATTTAGAATTGTAGAATTGGGTGCGGTGTTTTCCCCTTAGAGGTCAACCTGAATTATTACTACAGTCTTGCTAATATCTCAAGTGTATTTCGAGCGAAAACCGGCCGAAAAGAAGTATGCTTACTACCAAGTCAGGTGGAAGCGCTTAGTCACATCTGTACATGTATACATATACATAATTGGTCATTACAACCCTTCAGTCAGGATTACTACTTAGTTTCTCACACCACTAATGTTGTGTGTGTTAATTTTATACATGAGTGGTGGGACCTACAGTTTAAAGTCGACTCCGAACGACAGATTTTTGAGAAGCTTTTCATGGCAATTTTATTTACTCTCAGAGTTTTTGCCAGAAATCTGCTGAGAGGAAGTCGCCAAAGAAATACTTTTTGTATTTTGTTTTGATGTCTGGCCTGGGGCTCGAACCCTGGCTTTACGTCTAATAAGGCAACACACTACCTACTAGACTACGGCGACGTACATGTACATGCGTTAACAGCAAATCGATTGTTCTGACCATTAAGCAATATGACCATATATCGTTTGATAAGAGAGAGTAGGGAGTCTAAGGTCACCGAGGTGCATACCATGACTGCGATTAGGGCCTTTTTGCGATACTAGTGATATGGTAAACACCCAAAACAAACACAAACATTCCACATCAATGCTTGAGGCTCAAAGTACCAATAATTTCCATATTCTAGTGTGTGTTGTAATGAACGGTTTTGGCCACCTGTAACAGATTACTTCTTGCACCATAGTTTTGTTCATTAGTGGACTAGATGATAGTGCTTAATTTAATGCCATTAAGCTCATAGCAACTCTGTTGTGACTGCTTGTTCATAGCGTTGTCGTTAGCGATTCATTTTCTATGTTACAATAGTACAGTCGATATTTTAGCGGGGTATTGCAAAATATAAATAATAGCTCTTGTATATAGCAAGTCTAGCAAGAGCATTAACAATGCAAATGCATAGAACCGAATACAATAAATAAATGGAAATACATACACAAACAAATAACAAAAAAAAAAAAACTCTCAACATTCAAACACACATTTTGTTTACACAATATAATAAACAAATGAATTGTTTTATTAATTTATACTTATTTTAATTTCTTATATACAATAAGAAAATATTAAAAGCAAAAAATCTAAAGAATGTAAACCAGAATAAAAATAAAACGTAGAAACGGTGACTATGGCGGGTATCTCATTCATACAACCTGTCGGCGCGCAACACCTAAATAATCACACCAGGCAAACAAACAAGCAAACAAACAGATAGATAGGCGGGCGGATCATCTAGCAGTTGTTTTATAATGAATATTCGTCAAATGTTTAACATTTTGAATTATTATGAAAAATAATTCATTGAATTGTTAAATTTATAGCAAGACATGTTGTATATTGTATGTGTGCATATATGTACATATGTACCTTTAAACAGGGCTCGACACTGCATGTGTTGACAGTAGAGAGATATATAAGATATCATATATTTAATGTAGAAATTTTCTTCTTTTGACAGGTGCTGCATGAAGTCGCCGTAGTCAAGTAGGCAGTGTGTTGGCTTATTAGACACAAAAGCCTGGGTTCGAGCCCCAGGCCAGGCATCAAAGATAAAATACAAAAATTATTTCTTCGGCGACTTCCTCTCAGCAGATTTCTGGCAAAAACTCTGAGAGTAAATAAAAATTGCCATGAAAAGTTTCTCAATAAATAAAAATCTGTCGTTCGGAGTCGACTTTAAACTGTAGGTCCCACCACTCATTCATAAAATTAACACACACAACATAAGTGGTGTGAGAAACTAGTACGTTGTACAATGGGTCAATTCGACCTCCGGGTACTGTACTTGTCTTAATTGACAAGTACACATCCTCTAACCTAACAGGTGCTGCATGCAAGATTTTCTTATTGACCCTGTAGATAACGGGTGTTTTTTATAGAGGTATAGAACTTTAAGTTGGCATTACTTTTCAAGATGGCGACCGATTTAACAGCTGTCAAGTGATTTATTCTCAGTTTGGTTTGGCAATTCATCATGAATAGACTCACGTCTGAACAACGCTTGCAAATAGTGCAATTTTATTTCGAAAATAATGGTTCTGTGCGGAAAACGTATCGCGCACTACGTCCATTTTATCGTCGACAAAATCGTCCATCAGAGCAGTTAATTCGATTAACCATGGAACGTTTTCGCACCACGTTTACTCTTATTGATAACTCGCATCCCCTGAGACGCTGTACGGTGCGTACAGAAGAAGCTATTGCTGCTGTAGAGCGTAGCATTGAGGAAGACCCGAATGAGGCCATCCGCCATCGAGCACAGGAATTGGATCTGTGTCCATCCACTTTATGGAAGATTTTGCGGAAGGATCTTGGTTTGCGTGCTTACAAAATCCAACTCGTGCAAGATTTGAAGCCAAACGATCATCAAGTAAGGCGTAGATTCGTCGGATGGGCCCAAAACGAGATTACCGTTGTTCCCGATTTTCATAAGCGAATTTTGTTTAGCGATGAAACGCACTTCTGGTTGAATGGCTACGTCAACAAACGAAACTGCCGCATTTGAAGTGAAGGTAATCCTCAAGTGTATGTGGCAACACCGTTACATCCAGAAAAACTGACTGTTTGGCGCGCTTTATGGGCTGGTGGAATCATTGGTCCGTACTTTTTCAAAAACGATGGTGGCCAGAACGTTACAGTCAATGGTGATCGGTATAGAGCAATGATTACTAACTTTTTCATTCCTGAATTGAATAACCATGATGTCCAGGAGATGTGGTTTCAACAAGACGGCGCAACATGTCACACAGCTCGTGCCACAATAGATTTATTGAAAGACACGTTTGGTGACCGCCTAATTTCACGTTTTGGACCTGTGAATTGGCCTCCAAGATCTTGTGATTTAACACCGCTAGACTACTTTCTGTGGGGCTATGTGAAGTCATTGGTCTATGCGGTAAAGCCACAAACGCTTGACCACTTGGAAGACAACATTCGCCGTATTATTGCCGATATACGGCCACAAATGTTGGAAAAAGTCATCGAAAATTGGACGTCCAGATTGGACTAAATCCGCGCCAGCCGTTGCGGTCATATGCCAGAAATCATATTTAAAATGTAATGCCACAAGATTATCTTTCGGCTAAATAAAATTCATGTCAATCGAATAATCCATCGTTGTTTTATTGCAACTTAAAGAGGTATAAAAAACACCCTTTATATCCGTTAAGGGCCATTATTACAACTTGCCGTTAAACTTGGGTTTAGTTAAAGGCATCTTTAGCTAAAGGGAACTGTAAAGTTACCTTTAACTTATTTTCGTTATTACAACTTACAGATAAACTTTTTCAAAAATATGGCAGTGCCGGAGAAATGTCGATAAAACTGCACAATTATACCGCGGGCTTCGTTTGTTTGTTGTATATGCTCATTTTGTTTAAATTTGAAGTTGCCATAATGAAAATAATATATAATATGGCAAGTTCAAACATAAAGTGACCTTTAAATGTTAAAGGTAGGATTAATCTCCCCTTAGCTTAACGATCACATCCATCTTATTGGGTACTCATAATAACGAAAAACAATTTATCTGCCCGTTAAAAGCCTCCCTTTAGTTAATGGCAAGTTGTAATTATGGCCCTAAGCCTTTTTTACGCAAAAACAATTATGGATATTTTTTATCTTCCGCTTCAGTGATCTTTTTTGCTCTTTGCTCTTTGGCACATGTGAATTACGACATGAAATAGAACTTGCTTTTGCCTATTATTATCGAATATATTGCTTTTCAAGATACATATTACTGACTTTGTCACTGACAATATAATAATAATTATAATAATCGCTATTAACACTTTGTTCCGAATAATAGGAAAAACGCATAAACGTTTCTAATTAATTTTGTATTTTTTTTTCTCTTTTGAGCACACTGAACTTCACGTGTTTGGCATCGGCAACAATGTGTTTTTTAATTTCCCCTCGTTGAATGACACTAGAATTTTAGTTATTCAAAATGTCATTTCTAATTATATTCCCATTACTGTATGTGTGTATAATATCTAAATAATAATTTTTTAAAATTATTATTAAATCTAAAGCACGTTCCATATGTTAGCGTGTGTGAATAGTCAGAATGAATTTCATTGACAAAGGTTTACACATGTAAAAATATTTTTATTGTTGTTTTGTTTTTAATATTATTAAATATATGTACATATAATTTAATATTAATTAATTAACGATTGAGCTTTTTTTTAATTATTTTTTTTGTGATTTATAAATCAAAAAGGTGAAAAGTTAGTATTTGAAATTATTTCGATTTTTTTTTTCTTTACTATGTCGGGGTCTGCTATATTTATCAAGTTACCGTAAACTCAAAGTGTTGCCACTGCATAATTTTTATATGTTACGAAAACCAAAGAAAATAAAGTATAAAGAATGTGCATTTTAACATATTTTGGAATATTTTTCAAAAATATTTCATGACGCGGGGGGAAAGATAGAAGGGAATGATACAGAAACCAAGAGCGTAACAATGCGTTGTTCTCATCGTGTGTTTTTGTTGTTTGACCACTTTTTATTTATTTTTCTGGTGTTAAAAACAGACGTCGGCACCAATGTCCCTCAGGGGAAGAACATCTTCGGCTTTTTACACACATAGGACACGAACATCAAGAATGTTCGTTAAAAAGAGCGTAAAATCTTGTCAGTTTTTCAGACTTCAATTATACACCCAAAGAAATATCACAGTAGTACTCACTAATATAAATGAGAAATGATTTCGATTTTTGGAAGAATACTTGCCAAGTTAAATACGGTGTCTTTAGATATTTAGTGCAGTACAATTTTTCTATATTTTCCGATAACATATACATATCATTGGGTTAATAAGTAGACTTGACATTATTACTAACAATTTTCCTCTAGGTTAACACATGCCTATGGTTATGGATTAGTGAGTGAGCAAATAAGTTGAGAATTTATTTTTTTACAGCCATATAAAAGTGTTAGTAATATACTCTATTTTTATTTTCATTTCATCAACATACATATGTAAAGCTGTCTATCTTTGGCTTAATAATTTTGGATAAATAAAAATAAAATAATACATCGATTTTATTATTAACAGAACATAAAGCTATCCATCTTTGGCTTAAAAATTAGGCAATGTTTTTTAGATAAATAAAAAGAATAAAAAACCATTTTTTATTAAAAGAAAAAAAAAACGAGCATTCCAAAGCATTAAAAAAAAATATACTATGGGACAAAATAAAAAATAAAATACGCCCAGGTAATGACATAGAACATTTATAACACAAAATATTCTTCGAGTGTTATTTTGAAATAAAATGATAAAGCATCCGCAGCACATGTATTCTTGTCGTAGTCTGATCGACAACTAAATCAAAAACACAGGAATACATACACATGTACATACGTACGATGAGAGCAACACATTGTTACGCTCTTTGTTTTTGTTCATTTTCCTTCTGTCTTCCTCCCGCTCATCAAGAACTGATTTTTAAAAATATTTTGGTGAGAGCGTGTCGTAATGTTACGACCCGCCATAAGAATTTTTTACTTCTACATGATGCGTATTCTTTATATCCATATTCTTTGCGAAAACTACAACAAATATAAACACTTTGAAATATGAATTTTAATTCGGTTAACGAACTGATTAGTGTAAAACAAAATATTAATTATCTAATAAAAATATAAGATTGTTATTGCAGTATTTGTTGTGCTATTCAATTTATATTTTCTAGTTATTCAGTTTCGTAGTGATACTTTTTTAATTTTAATTTTTTTAGTTTTATTTCATTTTAAAATTTTTGATAGTTATTGTCAATGAAGAGAAATGTCTCTGAATATAACATTATAAACCATTTAGCCATATAACCAATATGTTTGTTGTTTTTAACATTTTAACTTAATATTTTGTTTTAAAATCTTAATATATTGGTTCTAGGTCAAGCATTAATTATACAAAACAGGTGTTAAAACTCTTCGTCGTTCTAATAAATAAAAAAGTATATATATTCGTATATGCATTTCATATTAATAACAATTTATCGATTAATTTCTTTTTTTTATATTCATTTAATTAATATTTAAGGTTAAAAGTTGTTTGGTTATGTCTATTTAAAGCATATATTTGTCTTCCATTAGTGTTGCCAGTGAGTTTCTTATGCTCTTATTCTCTTTCACTAGTGTCTTAGCTTTTAGATCATGAAGCAATTTAAGGGCCATTATTACAACTTGTCGTTAAACTTGGGTTTAGTTAAAGGTACCTTTAGCTAAAGGGAACTGGAAAGTGACCTTTAACTTATTTTCGTTATTACAACTTACAGATACAATTGTTCAAAAATATGGCAGTGCCGGAGCAATGTCGATAAAACTCCTCAATTATACAAGTTTTTTTTTTAACGCAGTGGCAACCGCGGGCTTCGTTTTTTTTTATTGTATATGCTCATTTTGTTTAAATTTGAAGTTGCCATAATGAAAATAATATATAATACGGCAAGTTCAAACATAAAGTGACCTTTAAATGTTAAAGGTAGGATGATCCTCCCTTTAGCTTAACGATCACATCTATCTTATTGGGTACTCATAATAACGAAAAATAATTTATCTGCCTCTTAAAATCCTCCCTTTAGTTAGCGACAAGTTGTAATAATGGCCCTAAATCTTGTAATCGATGTTCAAGAGACAACTTTTAGAATAATTTGATAAGAAAATATAAATATAAATTATCAATGGAGCCAGTACGGTCGTCACTTCCGCTTGGAAGATGCGAATTTTATCCAGTAACTCTGTGTTATGGTTTTAAATTTTTTTTGGTAACAATATTTGCTTAGAATAAAAATTCTTATCTTTATCTGGAACAAATCTTATTTAGATGATGCAACATGTTGATGATAATTTGTTTAATTTAACAAACTCTTACAAATATTTAACATAATATACATACATACATATGTACATACGATGTATATAAATAAAATCAAATATTTCAAATAATTTAATTTAAAAAAATTAAATTTATTTAAAAAAATTAAATTTATTTAAAAAAATCAATTTGACAAAGCTGATGCATTTAATTTACGAATGTGCTATAATTAATTTTATATACAACTTTTATTGTATTAAAAATAAAAACAAAAACATAAATTCATTAAAATTAATGTTTTTTTCTCGCAAAATTGTTTTTTACGTAAGTTTTAAACAAAAGCAGCCAGACAAAATGCAACAGAATTTATTTTAAAGCCGTAACCAAAAACCAACAAATAAATTAAATTGAATTTAAAAAATATTATTTTTTAATAAAAATAAAAACAATAAAAATCTGTGCCATACAATTATTAAATACTGCCTCAAAGTGAAAAAAAGGAAAACAAAAATTATACACATGCTATTGTATATTTAATTAATAATTAAAATTAATAAAAATAATAATAAAAAAAAACAACATTAAATTCAGAGCAACAAAAAAGTGTTTTAAAAAATGTAAACAAATCTACTAAATTGTAATCGTTTAAAAAAGGAAGTATTTCCATAACCCAACAACAAAATGTCTAAAGAAACCCTACAACAAAAGCTCACAAACAAAACAAGAGAGGTTAACAGCCAACAAAGGAGAGCAAAACAGCTGTGTATAGTTGTTGTATTGTGTAGTTAAAAATTTATTTTTAATCAATAAAACAAAACAAAAATATAAAAAGAATTAAACAATAACTTAAAACAAAAGAAAACAAATTAAAAAGGGAAAGAAAAAAAAAAACTATAAATAATAAACACAAAAGAAAACAAAGAGAAGTGTTGCAAATTAAAACAAATCCTACTATTATTATAATAATAAATGAAATACAAGAAACAACAACAACGACTGAAACTAATAAAGCGGCGGGTGACGTTGGCGATTATAACGGCAGAAACAACAATGGTTTAGTTATTGCTTTAAAATTATGACGTTTTCTTAAAACAAAACAAAAAAAAAAAGGAAGCCGATAACCATACATTGTTGTTATCGGTCTAAAAATGCAACAATAACAATAGCACAGTCATCTTGCCCACATAGTCAGCGTTATATTATTGAAGATAACAAAAACCGCTATTTATACGTTATACTGTCTTTCCAATTTTCCAGCCATAGTCTAAGAAAGCCATACCTTGTTTTTTTTTTTAAATGCACTCTTTGTCGTGTTATTATTGTTGTCAAAGCCGTTGCCATCTGAAAACAATAACAGAGTATCTAAATATAAACACAGGAAACAGCAAAACAACAATTGAAACAACATTTTGCCGCCCATATTGGTAAGTTTTCACTTGTTATTCCCTTTTTTTTCATTTTCATTGTTTTCGTCAATTTAATTTATTGTTAAAGAATGAAATGCAAATTTAATTTAAATATCGTATGAGGTAGATGTAGTAAAAAGAAATCCATTATCTGATTCATTGAAATCCTTGTATAACCAGTATTGTTATTCGTCGTAAATGTAAAGAAAATGTAATTAATCCTTAGGGGCCAGATCTGGATTGTAAGTCAGACGATGTATAAAAGACTCCAAAATTAAATGTCGAAAAATTTGGGGCGAAACATTATCGATATGATGAATCTGTCGTTCCTCTAATTGTATTCAGTTTTCTTCTTCCTAACTTGTTTCTTTTATGCGGTCCACAGTAAAGGTTCAAGTAAAGGGTGTTTTTTATAGAGGTATAGAACTTTAAGTTGTAATAAAACAACGATGGATTATTCGATTGACATGAATTTTATTTATCCGAAAGATAATCTTGTGGCATTACATTTTAAATATGATTTCTGGCATATGACCGCCACGGCTGGCGCGGATGTAGTCCAATCTGGACGTCCAATTTTCGATGACTTTTTCCAACATTTGTGGCCGTATATCGGCAATAATACGGCGAATGTTGTCTTCCAAATGGTCAAGCGTTTGTGGCTTTACCGCATAGACCAATGTCTTTACATAGCCCCACAGAAAGTAGTCTAGCGGTGTTAAATCACAAGATCTTGGAGGCCAATTCACAGGTCCAAAACGTGAAATTAGGCGGTCACCAAACGTGTCTTTCAATAAATTTATTGTGGCACGAGCTGTGTGACATGTTGCGCCGTCTTGTTGAAACCGCATCTCCTGGACATCATGTTTATTCAATTCAGGAATGAAAAAGTTTGTAATCATGGCTCTATACCGATCACCATTGACTGTAACGTTCTGGCCACCATCGTTTTTGAAAAAGTACGGACCAATGATTCCACCAGCCCATAAAGCGCACCAAACAGTCAGTTTTTTCTGGATGTAACGGTGTTTCCACATACACTTGAGGATTACCTTCACTCCAAATGCGGTAGTTTTGTTTGTTGACGTAGCCATTCAACCAGAAGTGCGCTTCATCGCTAAACAAAATTCGCTTATGAAAATCGGGAACAACGGTAATCTCGTTTTGGGCCCATTCGACGAATCTACGCCCTACTTGATGATCGTTTGGCTTCAAATCTTGCACGAGTTGGATTTTGTAAGCAGGCAAACCAAGATTCTTCCGCAAAAACTTCCATAAAGTAGATGGACACAGATCCAATTCCTGTGCTCGATGGCGGATGGACTCATTCGGGTCTTCTACGCTCTACAGCAGCAATAGCTTCTTCTGTACGCACCGTACAGCGTCTCTGGGGATGCGAGTTATCAATAAGAGTAAACGTGGTGCGAAAACGTACCATGGTTAATCGAATTAACTGCTCTGATGGACGATTTTGTCGACGATAAAATGGACGTAGTGCGCGATACGTTTTCCGCACAGAACCATTATTTTCGAAATAAAATTGCACTATTTGCAAGCGTTGTTCAGGCGTGAGTCTATTCATGATGAATTGCCAAACCAAACTGAGAATAAATCACTTGACATCTGTTAAATCGGTCGCCATCTTGAAAAGTAATGCCAACTTAAAGTTCTATACCTCTTTAAAAAACACCCTTTAGTTCAAGTCTGTACATCAGCAACTTGTAGTATGCAAGTCTTTGCCAATCCATAAAACCTGCCCCACACCATCAATCCCGATCTGGGCATCATTACATTGACATCCTTTGCTTGGTAGTCTACAATAAAAAGTAGAACCAGAGATAGGACTTTTGACCATATTATTGACATTGACTTCATAACAGGACTATTCCCCCAACTAGGTCTTTGTGGAAAATAGATTTATTATGAGTTTGGTTGTAATCAATTGAGTATTATCTGTGGCAAGGTTAATTGTGTAGAGTTTATTATGTGGCGCATCATTAAAAGATCTTTCAGGATCTGTACCACCCCCCATTAGGTACTCCATTTTATATAGCTTATCATCAGACACTTCATGTTGACAATTAATACGGTAGGTACGAAGTTCAAGTGGCGATTTTGCCAAAAAAAAGTAGGTTATAATTTCCTTAACTGATGCATTACACAATGGTAACAGAAGAATGACATTAGAAAAATCGTAAAATTTGATCTTTGAAAAACAATTGAAATAATACTTAAATGAGTTGAACTTATCTGGAACTAAATTTAAAAGTTTTTAGCATATCGCTAAACTAAATCTGTTTTGGACTTTATGGTAATCGTTTGAAAACATACGTTATCTCTGTAGCCTATCACAATAACGCGATAACATAGCCAGTATTTGTTGCTAAAAATATTTTCATTTAAAAACAAATTTAACAAAATAAACAATTTATATGATACGATACCTTGCACATAAAGGGTCCGCCAAATAACTTTTTTTTTGAAAATGCTTTAATAAAAAACTACTGAATATTTTCTCAAATTTCTTTTTTTATTTGAAAGTACAATCCTTCCGGTTAATAATAGAAAATAATTTCATTCAAATGGCTGCCTCGGCTGGCCATGCAGTAGCCTACACGATCGGTCCAATTTTTAAGCACATTATCGATTGTATGCAGCTGTATTTCACCAATGGCTTCACGAATATTGTCCTTTAATTGTCTCTGGCTTGTCGGCGTAACACTTATCTTTGACGGCACCCCACAAATAATAGTCCAACGGTGTCAAATCGCAGCTCCGAGGTGGCCAAACGACATCAGCTCTGCGACTGATAATGCGACCTTCAAAAACAGGGCGCAAAACATCGAGTGCAGCTTCGGCTGTGTGGCACGTAGCGCCGTCCTGTTGAAACCAAATGTTGCCAATATCCTCCTCTTCAATTTTTGTAAAAAAAAATTCGTTCAACATGGCCCGATAACGATCGCCATTGACTGTAACGGCCACTCCTTGCTAATTTTCGAAGAAAAATGGCCCAATAATGCCTCTGGACCAAAATCCGCACCAAACAGTGACTCGTTTTGGGTGCGTCGGCTTTTCAATGTATGCGTGCGGGTTTTCTGTGCCCCAAATGCGACAATTTTGCTTGTTTACATACCCGCCAACATCAAAATGAGCTTCATCTGAAAAAAATGACTTTTTTTTTGCCAAAATCGGCATCTGGTGTAGGCTACTGCATGGCCAGCCGAGGCAGCCATTTGAATGAAATTATTTTTCATTACTAAGCGGAAGGATTGTACTTTTAAATAAAAAAAGAAATTTGAGAAAATATTCAGTAGCTTTTTTTAAAGCATTTAAAAAAAAGTTATTTGGCGAACCCTTTATGTACATTGTATATATACATAAACAATAATGCTGTGACCCATTTCTTTAAATAAAATCCTGCTTGATATTCTTTCTCATGGCAAATATTTTCCATTCTTGTTTTTGATGTTTTTCGTCATTATTGTTTCAAGGTCCATTTAATATGACAGAATAAATTTTAAATCGTAATCGGTTAATAGAAAAACAATTCAATTAAGAAACGCCAATACATGTTGTACGCAATGTTCCATACTGATTTACTATTTCGTCCCCAACACTTTATGCTATATGTGTGTATGTATGTGTGTATGTATGACAATGTTTTTAATTTTCATAAAAAATAATACTTTTGTTAATACCACATTACATACAAACGCATATTATTTGCTTTTACAACCTTTTAGACAGGATTACAGCCAATCTTTCGGCCATGTAGTGTGTCAATTTTATTCTCGAGTGCCGGAAACTGTAGTTCAGGCTTGAGAAGCTTTTACATGTCCACTAGAGCTTTTGATAGAAGCTTGAAGAGAGGGTGTTGTGGAAATAAATACAATTTTTTCATGTATTTTATTTAAATGTCAAAATTGAGATTTCAATTCGGAGTTCCCGACGAACGCTGTCTTCATTGGTAGCTTTAGTTTAACATGACCTTAGAAAAGTAAAAAATTTTTTTCATTATACTTTTTGAAAGGATATGGCTTCCAACGATCATATCCATCTTACTTGTTTTGTCTGTGTTAATTTCGTTTCTTCTTATGTCATATCGTACTATCCTAGCTTTGAAAGAAACGCGAATTCCAAAGTACGTGTTTTCAAGGTTCTTTCCAGGGGTCTAATTCTCGCAGTCGTGATCGAAATTGTGTTCGAATAGAAAATAATTTAAATAGCGAGAAATTTTCTGATGATGTTACTCGATACGAAACGAATCGATTTGTTGATTAGGTGTTGTGAAACGATTTAATTATTTTGTTTTACAGCACTGACTAAAATGCAAAAATTGTAAACAAAAAACATATGTATGTTTTCTTACAAAAATAAAAGAAATTTAATTAATCCAAGGAAGAAAAGTTTTATTAAAATTGTAATATTTCGTATGGATAATATATTTTGGTTTTACTTTATTATTAGCCGGGGCTGAAGTTTCTTCTGCAGTATCATCTTCAAATTCTATGAAAGAACACATAGTAGGTTCCATTTTGTTTTCTTCATAATCCGATAAACAGCAGGCAGATACGTCAGGAATACTATTTTTTGGTGAAGTTGTTGGGGTAACACTTTCTTTGTCGCAATTCTCTTTTGGGCTGCCTTCTGATGTTTTTGAAGACCCAAAAGTTTGAACATTTTTTAGACCCTCAACAGAATTTTAAACTAAACAAGAGAATTTTAAACTAAACTACCTTGCGCCACATTTTTGCATCTTTGATTGATGGGCCGGAAGCATTGAGCTTAGCTGTGAGCTGTTTCCATAGCTGATTAGCTCTTGCCTTTCCCTGAGAAGTATTTAGTATAATACTCTTTGCCAATTCAGAATGCTTAACCATGAAATTTCCATGAATTTCCTTCTGGGTGTAATTAATTTTTAAAAGTTTTGACCTACAAATACTGCAAATAATTTTTATTCATAAATTATTATAAATTTGTTACTTAAATTTTTTATACTGTTCTTCACAGCAGAAAAACGTTAATTCGAAAGATTTAGTGCTTACGAGTAAAAACTCGCAAGGTGGCATTCGAATGATCACACGTTATCGAATGCCATCATTAACAATTTCGATAACCTTTGTGATAATATCGTTCTTTCTTCAGACGGTACGGACTATGCACCTCCATTTTTAGATTTTACGTTGTTTCAGTATGTGCTCCTCAGTATATCATCCAACACGATGGTGAATAGAGTTGATGTAATGAAGGCCATGGTTATTTTACTCGAAGGGTTAGCATAAAATGCCTAACTGTTGCTTACATTGTAAAGAATTGAGATTTCAGTTTCCTCGTACATAACATAATTGCTCATTACAAGCCCTTAATCGGGATTACAGCTTTATGAGTGGTGGTACCTACAGTTTAAAGTCGATTTTGAATGACAGATTCTGGAAAAACTTTTCATGGCAATTTTATTTACTCTCAGAGTTTTCGCCAGAAATTTGCTAAAAGCCAGTTGCCGAAGAAATATTTTTTCATATCTCGTTTTGCCAGAGGGGTTTGAACCGAGGCCTCACGTCTAATTAGCCAACATACTACCCACTAGACAACGACGACTTCCCCGTACATACTGCTCATAATTCGAATTATTATTTAACGTACTATTTACTCATACTCCTCTGCTACTCAATACTTTATATTTGGAAGTATGTCTAATTAAGGCATGTGAGAAATCGATGAAGATTTGATACGGGGAAGAATGTTGTACTACAGATTGCTTCATCATAATACTTGGAGTATTGGCCTGATCTGCTTGTTCATCTCGCAGATTTTTCTCTACTCTACGTTAGTCTTCTACTATGACTGACAGTATCTTGTATAGTTGTTAAGCAAAGTAATTCCCATCCAGTGGCTACAGTCTCTTAAGTTTCCTCTTTAAAGTAACTTTACAGTCAGCCTTTTCATCTTTTAGGGCCTTTATTACAACTTGCTGTTAACTAAAGGGAGGATTTTTTTTATTTATATAAATCCATTGCAATGGATAAATTCCTTACTGACTAATAACAACAATAGGTACGAATAAAATTAAGTAGAATTACAAACAGCCTCAACAAAAATACAAGCAATTGTTACAATAAAAATATGAAGAGTTATGTATTGAGAAAAACAATAATGTTCCGTTTTCAACGCAAGAATTTAAAGAAAAATCGATAATGTCTGACAAATTATTAAATTGACGGCAAATTCTAGTTAATGGATCAGCAACAGCATAATTAGTTCAGCAGAATTGAATAAAAATAGGATTATAACAGCGGAAGTTACGACAAGGAACATTGAATTTAACAGATCTTAATAGAAATTCACAGCAAATATTACCATTGATCAGATTAATCATGAAGGATATATTTAACATTGTTCGACGACCCTTAAGGGTAGGTAGTTTTATTAATGCCAGTCTGCTAGTATATGAAGGCATATCCAAATAGTTCCATCCAAGGCCACGCAAACAGAAAAGTAAAAATTGTTTCTGTACAGATTCGATGTGTTCGCTGTAAACATTATAGGGAGGATCCCATACGATGGATCCATACTCAAAAATTGGTCTGACAAGTGATACATAAAGCTGTTTCGTAATATATGGATCAGAAAATTCTTTTGCCCAACGTTTTATGAAGCCAAGAGTACTTCTTGCCAGAAGGGCAGATAAATTGTTTTTCGTTATTATGAGTACCCAATAAGATAGAAGTGATCGTTAAGCTAAAGGGAGGATCATCCTACCTTTAACATTTAAAGGTCACTTTACGTTTAAACTTGTCATATTATATATTATTTTCATTATGGCAACTTCAAATTTAAATAATAAAAAATAAGTTAAAGGTAACTTTACAGTTCCCTTTAGCTAAAGGTACCTTTAACTAAACCCAAGTTTAACGGCAAGTCGTAATAATGGCCCATAGACTACTAAGATGGGAGGCCGTATAAGTTCAGTTGTGATTTCAATCTTGAATTGTTAGGCTTGTACACAAACATTTAACCAAGTATAGCACCCTGCCAGCAGCGTTAGGGAGGCTTATTTAATAAAAAGAATATTTAATATGCTCCAATCTGATCGCTCAACTTAGATAATAATTCTAAAACTCCAACCAAGATTAAACATTTTCCACAATAAAATTAAAATCACGATATTTTTTTTTTTATATTAATTGAATTTTAAATGATGGGGGCCATTATTATTTACAAACAATTGTATTTTTATTAATTGTATGTGTGCCTACAGATGTTTTATAACTTAACTGAACACTATTATAATATTTAATAGTAATTTAGCTCACTTTAACAATTATTAACTGTTGATAAAAGTTTTATTTTATACGATTATTATCTTTTTCTCTTCCACATTTCAAAAGCAGAATGCAATCGAGCAAAACTGTTTGTCAATAATTAAACACAATGTATTATGATTTGTAGTTGAGAACAGTTGCATAAAAGAATGAAATCATTTAGCATTCATTCATTCAAGCATTTAAAGCAATTATAGGTAAATTACGGATTAACAAAAGTATTTTAAAGGGTCCGCCAAATAAATTTTTTTTGAAAATGCTTTAAAAAAAAGTACTGAATATTTTCTCAAATTTCTTTTCTTATTTGAAAGTACAATCCTTCCGGTTAATAATGGAAAATAATTTCATTCACATGGCTGCCTCGGCTGGCCATGCAGTAGCCTACACTGTGCAGCTGTATTTCACCAATGGCTTCACGAATATTATCCTTTAAAGCGTCAATTGTCTCTGACTTGTCGGCGTAACACTTATCTTTGACGGCTCCGCACAAATAATAGTCCAACGTTGTCAAATCGCAGCTCCAAACGACGCTGATAATGCGATCTTCAAAAACAGGGCGCAAAACATCGAGTGTAGCTTCGGCTGTGTAGTACGTAGCGCTGTCCTGTTGAAACCAAATGTTGCCAATATCCTGTTCTTCAATTTTTGTGAACAAAAATTCGTTCAACATGGCTCGATAACGATCGCCATTGACTGTAACGGCCACTCCTTGCTCATTTTCGAAGAAAAATGGCCCAATTATGCCTCTGGACCAAAATCCGCACCAAACAGTGGCTCGTTAAAAAAAACTTCTATTGTGATGAGCTTTTTACCCAAGAAAATTACTGGACATCGCAAGGATTTGCTGGTAATCATTTAATGCCACAATCGATTATTAATGCAAAGAAGCCATAGGGGAAGTTTTTAACTAACGCCATGGATTTTCAGACGAGTTATTTTCGATTTTTGCGGCTAAAGCGTGCGCTTTTTTGGGAACTTTTTTCAGACACTTAGGGAATAAAGCACCAGGTTATAGTATATGATTCCATGTAAAAAGGTTTTCTTTCAATCAATCAGTCTTAATTTTTGTCCAAACCAAGTATAGAGCTGTATAAGACAGCAATATTCATCACCGGCTTCACAACAATTTAAACTTTTCACATTAAGGGTTCATTATTTGCCTGATCGGCTTATTCATCTACAAAATTCCTGTACAGGAATACACAGCAATTACGTTATCGATTCATTGCCAGTAATGCCCTCAATTATCGGGTCTTTCATTAGGTTAGGTTAGGTTAGAGGACGTGTACTTGTCAATTAAGACAAGTACAGTACCCGCAGGTCGAATTGACCCATTGTACAACGTCCTAGTTTCTCACACCACTTATGTTGTGTGTTTTAATTTTATACATGAGTGGTGGGACCTACAGTTTAAAGTCGACTCCGAACGACAGATTTTTTTATTTATTGAGAAACTTCTCATGGCAATTTTTATTTACTCTCTAGAGATTTTGCCAGAAATCTGCTGAGAGGAAGTCACCGAAGAAATACTTTTTGTATTTTGTCTTTGATGCTTGGCCTGAGGCTCGAACCCAGGCTTTTGCGTCTAATAACCCAACACACTACCTACTAGACTACGGCGACTTCAAAAGCGCTTCTTGTCTTCATGACTTTTCTGGGTGGAGCACATTCGAAATATTAAATTTTCCATGACTCTGGTGCATAAATCAGACTGAATTTGCTGATAGCGTTGGTTTGTTGGCTTTGTGTGCTTTATGGCTTATTCGCTTACACCTGCGACTTAAGAAAACCGCACAAGAAAACGGCCCATCGTTGTCTAATCGCATGATCTCGGTGATCAGTTCTAATCATCTCCAAGTGAGATAACCTTGCTTTTAAATCGTTCATGCAGAATATCAATATGGCATTAGCACTCTCCTGTTGAAAACAAATGTCGTTGGCTTCCAGATCATTCAATTCAGGCCAAAAAAATTGGTAATCATCGATCTATAGAGTTGACAGTGATGATCTATCCAATGTCGTTCGTAAAGAAATATTGTATACCCATAAAGCTCAAGAATCCACACTAAACACAACAAAACAGATTGAATAAATGACAACTAATATGACAGATGTGGCTTCAACAAGATGGCGGTTATCAGTTGTCAAAGTTCGGAAGTTCTCTATTGTCAATGCTGATGCTAAAGGGTCCGCCAAAAAACTTTTTTTTTTGAAAATGCTTTAAAAAAAACTACTGAATATTTTCTCAAATTTCTTTTTTTATTTGAAAGTACAATCCTTCCGGTTAATAATGGAAAATAATTTCATTCAAATGGCTGCCTCGGCTGGCCATGCAGTAGGCTACCCCAGAAAATGCCGATTTTGACAAAAAAAAAATCATCTTTTCAGATGAAGCTCAATTTGATCTTGACACAGAAAACCCGCACGAGTCACTGTTTGGTGCGGATTCTGGTCCAGAGGGATAATTGGGCCATTTTTCTTTGAAAATGAACTAGGAGTGGTCGTTACAGTCAGTGGCGATCGTTATCGGGTCATGTTGAACAAATTTTTGTTCACAAAAATTTAAGAGGTCGATATTGGCAACATTTGGTTTCAACAGGACGGCGCTACGTGCCACACAGCCGAAGCTACACTCGATGTTTTGTGCCCTGTTTTTGAAGATCGCATTATCAGCCGCAGACCTGATGTCGTTTGACCACCTCGGAGCTGCGATTTGACACCGTTGGACTATTATTTGTGGGGTGCCGTCAAAGATAAGTGTTACGCCGACAAGCCAGAGACAATTGACGCTTTAAAGGACAATATTCGTGAAGCCATTGGTGAAATATAGCTGCACACAATCGATAATGTGCTTAAAAATTGGACCGATCGTGTAGGCTACTGCATGGCCAGCCGAGGCAGCCATTTGAATGAAATTATTTTCCATTATTAAACGGAAGGATTGTACTTTCAAATAAAAAAAGAAATTTGAGAAAATATTCAGGAGTTTCTTTTTAAAGCATTTAAAAAAATAAAGTTATTTGGCGGACCCTTTATATTGTTACCATTTTATTTTTATTCCTTTTCTCGGTTTAAGTTTCTTGTAGGAGCAAAGGAACTTTTATAATTAAATTGTTCACTTTTCGCCTCTTGATTGGATGCATCAGTTGACTCTTTAGAGGTAGTTTTTAATGAGATTTTCGCATATTTCGGGCAGTAACTTGGCGCGGTATATACCGCATGATCTTGGTCGGCAATCTAGATTACCTTATGGTCTTATGAAGGCCTGCAATTATTCTTCATTTAAAAAAGTCACACGTGTGTGTTTTTTTTTTATTATTAAAACAAAAACTCGAATATATTGTTTGCTAACAAGCAATTATCATAAATAATATAACCTGGTTTACAGTAAATATTGTTGCGGCTGTACTTTAATAGTTTTTAAATAGTGTAACAATTTGATAACATTTTCGGCAAATTGTTGAACAAATGAATATTTATATATGTATATGACTTTGGAAAATATTACAATAAACCAGAACTAATTGTTTATAAAAGACCTATGAAACTGCAAAAAACAAAAATTACTCGTATACAAATTATTGCATTATTAAATTTTTCTCTGTAAAATTGTTGCAATTAATTATTAAAATAAATGAAAAAAAATGTACAATAAAAAGGGGAAAGAAAAGTTTGTGAAATATTAGTGCGCAGCAGTTTTATATTCCATTTGAATGTGTCCAAGGTAATTAAAAAGAAAAAACAAACTCTCTTGCAACACATTAGAATTGTTACAGAAGTCCAGAAGGAGGCAAACAAAAAAAAAGGAAAAAAAGGATATAAGCAGCAACATAAAATAACAATAATCATGAATACACGTACTACATAATAGTAAATTTTAATACATATTAAAAATATTTATGTTGTACTCTTGTATATGTATGTAAAGGGTGTTTTTTATAGAGGTATAGAACTTTAAGTTGGCATTACTTTTCAAGATGGCGACCGATTTAACAGCTGTCAAGTGATTTATTCTCAGTTTGGTTTGGCAATTCATCATGAATAGACTCACGCCTGAACAACGCTTGCAAATAGTGCAATTTTATTTCGAAAATAATGGCTCTGTGCGGAAAACGTATCGCGCACTAGGTCCATTTTATCGTCGACAAAATCGTCCATCAGAGCAGTTAATTCGATTAACCATGGAACGTTTTCGCACCACGTTTACTCTTATTGATAACTCGCATCCCCAGAGACGCTGTACGGTGCGTACAGAAGAAGCTATTGCTGCTGTAGAGCGTAGCATTGAGGAAGACCCGAGTCCATCCGCCATCGAGCACAGGAATTGGATCTGTGTCCATCCACTTTATGGAAGATTTTGCGGAAGGATCTTGGTTTGCGTGCTTACAAAATCCAACTCGTGCAAGATTTGAAGCCAAACGATCATCAAGTAAGGCGTAGATTCGTCGAATGGGCCCAAAACGAGATTATCGTTGTTCCCGATTTTCATAAGCGAATTTTGTTTAGCGATGAAGCACACTTCTGGTTGAATGGCTACGTCAACAAACAAAACTGCCGCATTTGGAGTGAAGGTAATCCTCAAGTGTATGTGGAAACACCGTTACATCCAGAAAAACTGACTGTTTGGTGCGCTTTATGGGCTGGTGGAAACATTGGTCCGTACTTTTTCAAAAACGATGGTGGCCAGAACGTTACAGTCGATGGTGATCGGTATAGAGCCATGATTACTAACTTTTTCATTCCTGAATTGAATAACCATGATGTCCAGGAGATGTGGTTTCAACAAGACGGCGCAACATGTCACACAGCTCGTGCCACAATAGATTTATTGAAAGACACATTTGGTGACCGCCTAATTTCACGTTTTGGACCTGTGAATTGGCCTCCAAGATCTTGTGATTTAACACCGCTAGACTACTTTCTGTGTGGCTATGTAAAGTCATTGGTCTATGCGGTAAAGCCGCAACCGCTTGACCATTTGGAAGACAACATTCGCCGTATTATTGCTGATATACGGCCACAAATGTTGGAAAAAGTCAGCGAAAATTGGACGTCCAGATTGGACTACTTCCGCGCCAGCCGTGGCGGTCATATGCCAGAAATCATATTTAAAATGTAATGCCACAAGATTATCTTTCGAATAAATAAAATTCATGTCAATCGAATAATCCATCGTTGTTTTACTACAACTTAAAGTTCTATACCTCTATAAAAAACACCCTTTATATTAACAATAAAATTGTTATTATTACAACTGACGTCGTTTTATTGCCAAGAAACCAATAATAATGAACTCTTCGTAGTTACCAAGCAAAAATTCGCAATTACGCACATACATACGGTGCGGTGCACACGATGTCCATGGGAGAAGTCTTTTAATAGAATTTGTTTTTTTTTCAATTACAATCTTGGTAGGGAAAGCATTAAAAGTATTGTAAATACATCAACAGCAACTTCAATATTACATTGTAACTGACATTTTTATGTCACAGCATTAAAAATGCTTATAAAAATTTGCCATAATGTTACAATTTAAAGATGTGGCAAAGAGAGATTATTTATAATTTCTTAAAGGTTTGTTTTTAAATTAAAAATTTTAAATCTAAAATTGGTTTTCATTGGAGTAGATTTTTACGTGGTGGGTTCCAAGCCCTACGCACAGCCCAAATTTAACGTCCAGGGGATTGGACTTCGCTGCACGCATTAGTTAACATCTAGCAGGTGCTATAATGCCATCCAGGAGGGGCCACGATGAGGTTGCGTGTCAACTTGAATACAGCAAGACAAGGATCGTCACGGAGGTCGCCACGTTGACCATAGTCAGAAACTTTACCTTGTTTGCATGCATTCCATCCCTTCATGAGGGCAAAACAAATTATATGTTATCGACAAGTAGAGAGACGTGCGGCATATTGTTTCTCAGATTACGGCCGATAACTATACTTTTGATACAGTCAAGGAATTTATTTATCTTGGCTCCGCTGTTACCACCAAAAAATGATGTCAGTCTGGAGATCAAGCGCAGGATCACTCTTGCCAACAGGTGCTGCTATGGTCTCAATAGGCAATTGAGTAGCAGAGACCTCTCTCGTACGACAAAACTAACACTCTACAAGACGCTCATCCTACTCCTGCTTCTTTTTGGCGCAGAGGCATGGACCCTATTAAGTACTGATGCAGCAGCCTTGAGAGTGTTCGAGAGAAAAGTCCTACGTAAGACCTTCGGTCCAGTGCGAGTTGGCGATGATTTCCGCATCCGATCCAACAGTGAGCTGTATGAGCTCCTCAACGACATAGACGTTGTGCAGCGTATTAATATCCAGCGGCTGCGCTGGCTCGGCCATGTCGTTCGAATGGAGGAGGATGCTCCGGCGAGACGGGTATTTGATGCGGGGATCTGCGGAAGTCGGCGAAGAGGACGACCTTGTATCCGTTGGAAGGATCAAATCGAGCAAGCCCTTTCATCGATTGGTGTGACCAACTGGCGTAGGCGCGTAAGAAGCAGAGGCGCCTGGAAGGATGTGTTGAGGCAAGCCGAAATCCGTCAATCGGGTTGTTATGGCCAATTAAAGAAAAAAAAAAGAAGTAATCTAAAATTTGAAATTAGTATGAGATAAGGTGTAGTCTTGTAGTCGCCGTAGTGTGTTGGCCTATTAGACGTGAACTCTCGGTCTAGACCTCAAGTCAGATGTCTCCAAATGAACGAATAACGAAAAAAATATTTCTTCGCCGACTTCCTCTCAGCAGATTTCTGTTAAAAACTCCGAGAGTAAATAAAATTGCCATGAAAAGTTTCTTAAAAATCTGTCGTTCGTAGGTCCCGTCACTCGTGTATAAAATTAACACACGCAACATAAGTGGTGTGAGAAACTCGATCGTTATCCAGACTAAAAATGGGTTGTAAAGCATACATAATTGGTCATTACAAGCCTTCAGTCAGGATTATGGACCTAGTCTCTAGGGTTGTAATGACCAATTATGTACACTCAGCCACAAAAGTATACATACGGTTAACAAATTTCCAAAATTTTTTAACAAATCCGTTTTCGTTGAAAATCTTTATAATTGTCTGACAACTTTCCTCGATTTTAAGACGGTCTTGGTTAAAAAATTTCTGAAATTTGTTAACCGTATGTATACTTTAGTAACTGTGTGTATGTATGTATGTATGACTTGAGGAGTGAGCACGAAAAAACTTGAGCATAATTTTACATACCTTATTGATGATTAAAAAGAACATTTAGAAGGAATTACGGCTTGGTTTCTCGCATTAAACATCTTATATGCATTAAGTTTGTTCATATGATACGTAAACTAAACAACAGGTTTAAGAAGTTTTTTTTATAACAATAAGTTTATCCTCAGAATACTACTGATAGAGAGATGCCGTAAGAACTATTTTTTTATATTTGTTTTCTTATTTTCAAGACGTTAGCGCTGAGGTTTAAATTCTCGGGCCCAGGTCTAATAATCTCCCACCTTTGATTAGGTCGAATTTCTGGAGAATATGATGTAATGGCTCGCCTGGTTACACATCGTGGAATTTTAATTACATGTGCCTGGCATATCTCGATGAGAAATTTATCAGGGGTGTCATAGAATCCAATTCGGTTTTGCCTTTTGTCGTTTTTGAAAACCAATATTGGATCCATTTTGTGTCACAAAACCAAGTCGGTTTTGTTATTTTCGAATTGAATTAAAACAGATGTTCGAAACAGCTGTTGTTTACATTCGTGTATTTATTTACAATTTTTATTAATTTTTTTTGACAAAATATAAAGCGTTTTTATTAAAAATTGCTGTTTTTTATTAAAATAATAAAAAAAAATCTTTTTAAATAAATAACTAGAGGAAGAGCGTTCAGAAAAGGTAAAAAGACGAATATTGCGATATTGCAGCAACACATTTGAGTTCCCGGAGGCAGCGTAAG
The DNA here is from genome assembly GCA_958299815.1 of Sarcophaga carnaria. Lineage (NCBI taxonomy): Eukaryota > Metazoa > Arthropoda > Insecta > Diptera > Sarcophagidae > Sarcophaga > Sarcophaga carnaria. The sequence goes on from OY283149.1 coordinate 141,835,330, forward strand.
TATATTTGTTATACTGAACATTCATATATAACGCTGCTTTGCAGATTTATAGCATATTACCGGTTGAACAAAGACGCTTTTTGTATGGCCCTGGACATAGTAAAAGAACACCTTTCCCGTTCTAAGATCCCGCCATTGCTGCAACTAGCAGCTACGTTGCGATTTTCAGCTGAAGCGTCACACCAAAGATCTGTTGGAAATGACTCTAGCATATCTCTGGGTAGAAGCACAGTTTCTACAATTTTAGACGATGTGCTCAAAGTTATGGAGCGGTTCATTTGCCGTCAATGGGTACAACTAGAAATGAACTCCAACGATAAGCAAAGATCAAGGGACTATTTCTTTAATAAATTTAAAATCCCTTTAATAATTGGTTGCATAGACGGGATTATGAATAGGAGTGTAAGAGTGTTGAAAAGTCGTTTCCGTTGCTTAATAAGCACATTACACTACCATCCGGAAAAGGCAGTAAGAATTATAAATTCCTGCTGCGCTCTGCACAACATTTGCAGGAGCTATAATGTTGTTTTGTCATCAAGCACGTCTCTGCAAAGTGAAGGTCAGAGAATCAGAGACGAAATAGCCAACACCTTTTAAAAATTGATAAAACAAAAGCTATTTATAAAATAAAATAAAAGTTGTTTTTATTTCATATAACAAACAGACAGCTGTTAGCTGCTTGGTTTATTTCCAATAACAAAACCGATAACAAGACATTCTGTGACACCTAAAACCGGCACTTATTCAAGTTCGAAAATAAAACCGATAATCTTGGATTGTATGACACCAAATTGATTTTTGTGTCGTTTTCAAATCCAATTCCGACATTATTGGATTCTGTGACATCCCTGTATGTGCACTGCAACAATTCCCTAGTCATACATAACTACATTCACGATTTAAATATATTTGTTTGGATCTCTAGTAAATTTCATTTTGAGGTATGCCAAGCAGCAACTAAAATTATAGAACTATACGGTATATACTTTGTTAAAAAAACGGAGAAGATAGGCAGTTATCCAGTTTGTTCTTTATCCAGGTTAAAGTTATCAGAAAGTCCTTTCGCATAAGTCATCCTAACCTTAACCGAGGCTACTTTCTATAAAATCCTGCGTTTAACAGCCTAATAAATTGCTTATAAAACTTTTGACCTGATGCTGGATTTCGAGTTCCCTCCTTTATAGCTTCAAAATTGTGAAATTAGATTAACTTGAATTATATTTAAGCACATTTGTGATCGAATTACCTTCCTAAAGAAATTGTTTTACATCTCTATTAGGGCCATTTTTTGAATGCAAGTTTAAACTCGAGATTAAGTTAATCTCCAGTTAAACTTCGTTTTCAGTTTTTGAGTTTACTTAGTCTTGAGTTTAACCTTACGGTTAAGCAGTTAATCTCGAGTTTAAACCACTAACGTAGCTGATTTAAACTCGAGATTAACTATGAAAAGCAGTTGACAAATTTTATTTAAAAAAAGCTTTTAAGTGAGGGAAAGCCGAATAAGCCAAATATTTAAGTGACTATGAATTATTTAAAACACAAATTGACAATAGACAGTCTTAATTTATTTATTATTTGAAGAAAATAATTTTTTACATAAAGATCAACAGTATTCAGCTTTTGTTTGTTTGCTTTTGTTATATACAAAAGCAAATTGTTGTGAAACACTTTGCAAAAGTAGTAAACACAACAAAATAAACGAAAAAAATGTTGCCATTTTTGCTTATAAGTACGGCAGCTCTACAAGATTAATCTCCAGTTAAACTCCCACTCAAAAAATGAAAACTTAGTTAACTGAAGATTAAATTGAACTGGAGATTAACTTAATCTCGAGTTTAAACTTGCATTCAAAAAGTGGAACTTAGAGTATACATGACTTGTAAAAATACTTTATGTAACTCTTAGTTTTTTATTCCAAATTGTTTATGTGATGAAATTAATAAATTTTTCAATCGAAAACTTTTTTCTTTTTTCAGAATGTGTTCCGCTATGAATAGCCCAGAATCTAATAGGGTCCACAATATAAAAAGTCCAAAAGCCCTTTATATTAATGAATCACCACACAGCGATAAATTTGAAACCGATGACATTCCGTATTTAAGTGAAAAATTCGACAGAATTGTCGATGAGACAGACGATCAGCTGAAACGTGAATACACGCAATACAATATGGAAACGAATTGCAAAGATGACAACGATGAACTCAATCTTAATGCTCTCAATAGCTGGGGCGATACGACTGAAGAGGATGTTGGCTTTCAAGATGACAATGTATCTCATGTGGGTTCAGATTATTCGGAATTCCATGCCACAGAACAGGACAACCCATTTGCTCAACCCAATCCACCCGATAATGTCTATGGCAGTAGTGGTGGTGAAATGTCTGATACGGAAATTAAATATAGTTCGTCTGAATTAATGCTCAGGCCACCTTCGGGTTCAGCAATGCATTTCAATTATAATTTTCCCGCCATACCATCTCAACCGGAAACAAATGCCACAGGTTCTGCGTCTATGCATCGTCATGCTGCGATGAGGGCGAATAATAATCAGCATCCATATCTTTATGGTAGTCAACACGATATGGGTGGAAGTAGTACGTCATCGGCAGCGTCGGCAGCATCAAATTATCCAACAAATACATCCTCAAATACTGGTTGTTTCCATCCGAATATGTGGTATCCGAATGCACCGTTTGGTACTTATAGATCCTATGGATCTCATGCATATGGACGTCACGCATACGGTTCTCAACTACCACCGGACCACATGATGGACATGTTTCAGTTATCAAATAGGTGAGTGATAAGTATTTGAGTTTTAAAATTTGTAGTTGTAGTCCTACAGTTGAACTCACAGACATACATACATACATACTAGGTCATTACAATTCTTCAGGTATTATTATGAATTACATATGTATGTAGCTTCTCACACCTCTTATGTTGTGTGTGTTAATTTCATACATGTGTGGTGGGACCTACAGTTTAATGTCGACACAGTGTGCGCCAGAGTATGTGCCAAAAATCTGCTGAGAGGAAGTCGCCGAACAAAATATTTTTTCACATTTTGTTTTGATGTCTGACCTGGTGTTTGAACCGTGGCCTCACGTCTAATACGCCAACATACTATATACTAGACTATGGCGTCTACTTACAGAAATTAGGGGAAAATTAAAAAAAAAAAATTGTTGTGAATCTCATTTATGAACTTTGATCTCAATGAGACGAAGGTGATGATAATGATAAAATTTATGATTTCTAACAGGTATTAGAAGTATTATACTTTATAATATAGAAGGGAAGAAAGGCAGAATTGCAAAACTGAAATGGCCATCATAGCTTTAGTGTGCCAAAATGATAATGCATGATGCCAGACTACCATTTTGGTGGTAAGTTTTGAGAATTTTTTTTAATATCTGATTTGAGATAATAAGGAGGCTCTTAAGTATTAGAATTTGTTGAAGATTTAGATTAAAAAAGATTACAGAAAACGAAATGTAGAGAACGAAAACACATTTCAAAACATCTTGCCCGATTATATTGAGTAAAGTGACATCTTACATCGCTTGCTGTGATGGGATTGAGTTTTATGATACGCTTTTAAGTGAACAAATTGCTGGAATGAGTCCACAGTGCCAATTGTATTTACATCTCACTTGACGAATTTTCTATTACGTTTTCTACGATTCTCAAATTTTTATTACCTTTGCGTTCCTTCAAGAAACTTAGCGCAGAAGCAAAGTATCACCTCCACATTATTATTCGTTTACTTTGTTTCAGTTTCATTCATTGTTTTCCAGCTTGACAAGGGGATTGCTTTTCAATAATTTTGCAATTATAGAGCTGAGGAAGTGTTTGTTGTTAACAGCAATGTGTTAATAGCTTAAGATGACAAATCCACACATTCCAAATGGAAATTGCAATGGGAATGGCATGTACGCACTTACTTTGTAAACATCATTTATAAACATTAGCTTCCAGTCGTCATTTCAAAATACCAAAGTAATTAGCCTGAGGTTTAGAATCACAGTTGAGGAAGGGTTTGATAAAATGCAAAAAGAGGGCAATGTGTTAACAGATTAGGAAAACAAATCCACACATATTAAATAGAAATTGCAACGGGATTGAAAAATACGCACTTACTTTATGGTTATCATTAAAAAAATTAAAGCTTTTCAGATATTATTTCAAAATACCTGAGGTTTATAAACTGAGCTGAGGAAATGTCTGTTAAAATTCGAAAGACTCACTGCAATGTGTTAATAGATTTAGGGCCATTTTTTGAATGCGAGTTTAAACTCGAGATTAAGTTAATCTCCAGTTAAAGCTAATCTTCAGTTAACTGAGTTTTTATTTTTTGAATGGGAATTTAACTGGAGATTAACCTTGTAGAGCTGCCGTACTTATAAGCAAAGATGGCAACATTTTTTTCATTTATTTTGTTGTGTTTGCTACTTTTGCAAAGTGTTTCACAACAATTTGCTTTTGTATATAACAAAAGCAAACAAACAAAAGCTGAATACTGTTGATATTTATGTAAAAAAATTATTTTCTTAAAATAATAAATAAATTAAGACTGTCTGTTGTCAATTTGTGTTTTATATAATTCATAGTCACTTAAATACTTGTCTTATTCGGCTTCCCCTCACTTAAAAGCTTTTTTTTAAATAACATTTGTCAACTACTTTTCATAGTTAATCTCGAGTTAAAACCATCAACGTTGGTGGTTTAACTGCTTAACCGTAAGGTTAAACTCAAGATTAAGTAAATTCAAAAACTGAAAACGGAGTTTAACTGGAGATTAACTTAATCTCGAGTTTAAACTTGCATTCAAAAAATGGCCCTAAGACATCAAATCCATACATTTCAAGACGAAATTACAACGTGTAAGAAATATACGCACTTGCTTTACAATCATCTGGAATAAATGATGGCTTCCAGTCATTATTTCAAAATGCCAAAGTAATTAGACTGAGGTTTATAATCTCATGGCTATCTATTTATAGAGTAAGTCTGTAGGAATCGTTAAAAAAAATAAACAAAAATAAATGCATCCCTTTTTCTTTGTATTCATTCGTAGAATTATTCATACTAAGCGAAGCTATAGACGCTCGTCTTCTACATTAGTTTCATAATTTATTCAAGAAGTATTAAAAACTTTAAGTTTCATGCGAAAGTACACACGAAAAGCACAAATTGATAAATTTCTTTACCTCGTCCCCCCTCCGTATCTATTAAGATTTCGTCATAAACATGTGTCAATATTTTAAAGGAATACGAGTAAGTATTTCATTCAACCTAACCAAACAACAATCAACAATGAAACGACCACGCAATGATGTCTCCTCACCAGGACATGCAATAGAAAAGAAAAAAAATTAAAAAAAAAACGAAATCAAGAAAAACAAAAACACTTACACTACTCAAGATAAGAATTAAGGAATAATTCATAAATGGCAACCAAGTTCTTCTATGGAAAGCGTAAAGACATCATAAAGCGTGACCGACCGTCAAATCTCCCGCAGTATCTCCCACAAGTGGAGAGATACGACATTAACTAAATTAACAAGCCAATAATAATAGAAAAAAAAACAGATTCTAGGACAATCTAATGTACTATGTGTGTGTGTGTATGTGTTTATGTGTGTACATATGTATGGACTTAAATAGGGATTTATTTTTATTTACTTTTTGAGTTGGACTGTGTATACTTTGTTATCCTTTAAACATTGATTTGTCTATATAAAGGGATATTTATGCACAAATACTTGTGTATACATACATATGTATATAAAGGGTGTTTTTTATAGAGGCATATAACTTTAAGTTGCAATAAAACAACGATGGATTATTCGATTAACATGAATTTTATTTATCCGAAAGATAATCTTGTGGCATTACATTTTAAATATGATTTCTGGCATATGACCGCCACGGCTGGCGCGGATGTAGTCCAATCTGGACGTCCAATTTTCGATGACTTTTTCCAACATTTGTGGCCGTATATCGGCAATAATACGGCGAATGTTGTCTTCCAAATGGTCAAGCGTTTGTGGCTTTACCGCATAGACCAATGACTTTACATAGCCCCACAGAAAGTAGTCTAGCGGTGTTAAATCACAAGATCTTGGAAACCAATTCACAGGTCCAAAACGTGAAATTAGGCGGTCACCAAACGTGTCTTTCAATAAATCTATTGTGGCACGAGCTGTGTGACATGTTGCGCCGTCTTGTTGAAACTACATCCCCTGGACATCGCGGTTATTCAATTCAGGAATGAAAAAGTTAGTAATCATGGCTCTATACCGATCACCATTGACTGTAACGTTCTGGCCACCATCGTTTTTGAAAAAGTACGGACCAATGATTCCACCAGCCCATAAAGCGCACCAAACAGTCAGTTTTTCTGGATGTAACGGTGTTTCCACATACACTTGAGGATTACCTTCACTCCAAATGCGGCAGTTTTGTTTGTTGACGTAGCCATTCAATCAGAAGTGCGCTTCATCGCTAAACAAAATTCGCTTATGAAAATCGGGAACAACGGTAATCTCGTTTTGGGTCCATTTGACGAATCTACGCCTTACTTGATGATCGTTTGGCTTCAATTCTTGCACGAGTTGGATTTTGTAAGCACGCAAACCAAGATCCTTCCGCAAAATCTTCCATAAAGTGGATGGACACAGATCCAATTCCTGTGCTCGATGGCGGATGGACTCATTCGGGTCTTCCTCAATGCTACGCTCTACAGCAGCAATAGCTTCTTCTGTACGCACCGTACAGCGTCTCTGGGGATGCGAGTTATCAATAAGAGTAAACGTGGTGCGAAAACGTTCCATGGTTAATCGAATTAACTGCTCTGATGGACGATTTTGCCGACGATAAAATGGACGTAGTGCGCGATACGTTTTCCGCACAGAACCATTATTTTCGAAATAAAATTACACTATTTGCAAGCGTTGTTCAGGCGTGAGTCTATTCATGATGAATTGCCAAACCAAACTGAGAATAAATCACTTGACAGCTGTTAAATCGGTCGCCATCTTGAAAACTAATGGCAACTTAAAGTTCTATACCTCTATAAAAAACACCCTTTACTACATGTGTCCTAAACTCTTTAGTTTATCGATTCATTTATTGAATTGAAAAAAAAAAATCGAAATAGAAATCGAAATCGCAAGTTAAAGAGAAATATGTTTTCTTTTGGTTCCACCAATTAAATTCTTTCATTACCAGAACTTGGCCCAGACCAATAAATAGCAAGTATTTCGATTGTTCTAGAATACATACATACAGCCACACAGATAATTATACGTACCCCCCTAAAAATAATTTTTTTAAAATGATAATCTATGGACAAGTCAATTGATTTTTGCGCCAATTTTTTTTTTGTTTTCCATCACAGCCGAACAAATTATATTTGTTCTCATCACTAAATATTACATTCGCCCAAAAATCAGTTGACTTGTCCATATATTATTGGGCAAATTCCAATCGTGGCCTTTTTCTCGGCACTCGGCTGCGGAAACCGTTCTCTCTCAAAACACTTCGAACTATTTCGGAATGCACAATAACATTGTGATCACTTTCCGAGGTATTTCGTATTTCTACGGCTGTAGTCCTAGGATTTTTATCCTCAATACCTTTTATTTTTATATACCGGGCTACCCTTGGAGAAATTTTATACGAAATATACGTCGTACGTATAAATTTCTGTGGTGCCATATTGGTTTTAAGCAAACTGCAGTCACAAATTCATAGATTTGGGAATCATTTTTCTTTATTTAAGTAAATGTATCGTTACAGACGCTAATGTAAAGAAATTTTAGATTAGAAGTTCATTACTTTTCAAAAAAGTGATTTTTAGTGGAGGTACGTATAATTATCTGTGTGACTGTACATTATTCGTCGTTACCACCCTTCAGTCAGGATGACAACCTAACCCATCAGTCAGGATGACAACCACTTACATATGCTATGTGTGTTAATATTATAAAGGGTCCGCCAAATAACTTGTTTTAAAATGCTTTAAAAAAAACTACTGAATATTTTCTCAAATTTCTTTTTTTATTTGAAAGTACAATCCTTCCGGTTAATAATGGAAAATAATTTCATTCAAATGGCTTCCTCGGCTGGCCATGCAGTAGCGCCTACACGATCGGTCCAATTTTTAAGCACATTATCGATTGCGAGCAGCTGTATTTCATCAATGGCTTCACGAATATTGTCCTTTAAAGCGTCAATTGTCTCTGGCTTGTCGGCGTAACAGTTATCTTTGACGGCACCCCACAAATAATAGTCAAACGGTGTCAAATCGCAGCTCCGAGGTGGCCAAACGACACCAGCTCTGCGGCTGATAATGCGATCTTCAAAAACAGGGCGCAAAACATCGAGTGTCGCTTCGGCTGTGTGGCACGTAGCGCCGTCCTGTTGAAACCAAATGCTGCCAATATCCTCCTCTTCAATTTTTTGTGAACAAAAATTGATTCAACAAGGCCCGATAACGATCGCCATTGACTGTAACGGCCACTCCTTGCTCATTTTCGAAGAAAAATGGCCCAATTATGCCTCTGGACCAAAATCCGCACCAAACACTGACTCGTTTTGGGTGCGTCGGCTTTTCAATAGATGCGTGCGGGTTTTCTGTGCCCCAAATGCGACAATTTTGCTTGTTTACATACCCGCCAAGATCAAAATGAGCTTCATCTGAAAAGATGATTTTTTTTTGCCAAAATCGGCATCTTATGGTTGAAATTATTTTCCATTATTGAGAAAATATTCAGTAGTTTTTTTAAAGCATTTTCAAAGAAAAAAGTTATTTGGCGGACCCTTTACTTGAATGGTGGGACCCAAAGTTTAAAGTCGCCTCCGAAAGACAGATTTTTTTTGAGAAACTTTTCATGACAATTTTATTTGCTCACAGAGTTTTTGTCCGAAGAATGCTGAGAGAAAGTTGACGAAGAAATATTATTTTTTCATATTTCGTTTTGTTTGAGATGGCTGAGTCTGGGTTTGAACCGTGGCCTCACGTCTATTAAGCCAACACACTATCTACTAGACTACGACGACTTCGATAACAATTCTAGAAAACCAATAACAATTCTTGCAGAGTCAATCGATGATTATGATGACAGTACTCGAAAGGTGGCTATGTTTAAGCCACCTCTTTTGTCCTCAGTTTTAACTACGTTTATGTGTTCTTCGTTTGTTAAACAATCCATATTCTTAAATGACAAACCTTTCACGCAATTAATGACATTTTAGATGAGAGATATTTAAAACCCGGCAATCTTTATAGACCAGCGGTTAAGAAGCAGCTACAGTAGCAGCATGGTTTTTTGCCAAGTATACTAAACATACAGCGAAACCTTCCTTACAATCCTAGCTCCTAGCTTGATCGACATCAGAAGCATGTCGTAAGGCTTTGATTTCAGACGAAGAGTAATTTAACCGCAATTGATTTAAAGCCGCTGAATTGCTTGGGACTTCAAAATAATTGAAAAATAAATATTCCTAAGATTACATACATATTTGCTACAGTTTCCCGATTTTTGTTTTTAAATTATCGTCTTGTGTTTCGATTGCAGTAAATAAAATCGGAATCTTTTTTATTTTTTTTAGTAGCATTAACCAATGCAACAACTATTTAAATTAATAATAAAAATCTTCCTCCTCTTGGATTACCAGTTTGTCACTTGAATACAACAATGTGGCTGGAGACGTGAAGAGGATGTCAATTACATTTTCATCTTCTGGCTTACTCCTCTCAATCTTATTAATTATACGAGTTTGTGATTGATTTCGTTATAGTTTCTGGATTTTCTTACTAAGATTTTCATGAAATACGAGAGTAATTACAAAAGAATACTGTTTGCGAAAGGGGAATGCCGCAATTTAAATAAAACGTTTTGAGCAGTGATTCAATAACACTTACATTTAATCTATGAACTTCGACTACAAATTAACGTAAACAATCTTAATTGCGTCTACTTTGTTATCATCTAAATACTAAATATTTAATGAAAAAGTTTTTTCCAAGATTCTAATCGTAAGAAATAAAATTTGCAAATAAATTTTGTACTGAAAACACTTCGGATTCAGTTTTCTCACACATGGTGTGGGTATTACAAATATGGCCGTATGCTGTTTATGGATTTTGCTATTCGTACAGCGGAATTACATCTTCGTTTGGAACTTCCTGATGAGCTGCCCTGCTTAAGACAATCTGAGTAATTCTTATAATTGAACCGATCTGCCATGACTATGTATGTTCAATCTATTTTTTGTATTGAAATTTGGGATTAATTTGTGGGTGAGTTTTGCCATCTTTTCCTTAGGATACCGCAATAAAGTAATGGGTGATTTTTTAAGAGCTATAGTTAAATTTTTCAAAAAAAAAAAAAAACAAAATTCAGAAAAATGCATGAAATCTTTATTTGAATCGATAGTACGGTCCATATAATTCAATGTTTGAAGATTATTTCATGCAAATGTTGACCGCGATTGCGCCTCAAATGGTCCATCCGCTTAGTCCAATTTTGACATACTCTTTCCAACATTTCGGTCGGTATCTCACGAATAAATGCTTCAATGTTGTCTTCCAATGCGTCAATTGAAGCGGGCTTGTCTGTATAGACATGAGCTTTAACATAGCCCCACAAAAAATAGTCTAAAGGCGTTAAGTCGAACGATCTACGCGGCCAATTGACAGGTCCCGAACGTGAAATAAAATGTTCACCGAACTCGCCTCTCAATAAGTCCATTGTTACGCGTGCTGTCTGGCATGTGGCGCCGTCTTGTTGAAACCACATGTCATGCAAGTCAAGCTCTTGCATTTTGGGCAAAAAAAAGTTGGATATCATCTTACGGTAGCGCTCGCCATTGACAGAACGATGCCACCAGCTCATAAACCGCACCAAACTGTGACTTTTTCTGGATGCATTGGTAGCTTTTGCAATGCTTCTGGCTGACCTTCACTCCAAAATCGACAATTCTGCTTATTTACGCATCCATTGAGCCAAAAATGAGCTTCGTCGCTGAACACAATTTTTCGATAAAGAAGTGAATCTTCGGCCAACTTTCCAAGAGCCCATTCACCAAAAATTCTGTGTTGCGGTAGGTCGTTCGGCTTCAATTCTTGCACCAGCTGTATTTTGAAAGGCTTCACACCTAAATCCTTCCGCAAAATTTTCCACGTTGTTGAGTAACAGAGGCCCAATTGCTGCAAACGGCGACGAATCGATAATTGATGGTCATCATTAACACTGGCCGATACAGCTGCGATATTTTCTTCAGTTCGCATTCTACGTAAGCGTGTTGGTGGTTTAATGTCCAACAATGTAAATTTGATGCGAAATTTAGTCACAATAGCCCGAATAGCCGCTGCAGTGGGTCGATTAAACTGACCATAAAATGGAAGAAGCGCGCGACGATTCATGGTTAAATTATAGACCAAACTGAAGATGTTTGACAGTGAAACAAAACACGAAAAGTGCGTGAACTGTTTAAACCAGTGTTGCCAAAACGATAATAGCTAAAAAATCACCCGTTACAAAGCTTTGAAAATTCTTTATGTAGGTATCTACGTAGAAGTGGCGAAATATCCACTATATATCCTTAAGCAACTGCGTCCACCCTCTTGACGGTATATATCCAGGTTTCCTCTCTTATTGGCGACCTATAAGGGAATGCAATCCAACCTATATCTTCATCTTACATTTACGGGTTTAGTTTCCTTTAGAAACACGGGATAAAAATTGTGGAACACTGTGTCAAATAATATTTTACTGTTTGAAATATACGTCAATCTGAGTTGCCTCTTTTACGGCCTTTCTGATGCGAGTCAATTAGACCAACAGGAGATTTTGTAGAGTCAGGTAACTGACAGGAATTTGGAAAAGTTCTCAACTGAATTTCTGCATATTATGTGGAAATGAAGAAGATTTGGACATGACAGAGCAGTTGGGCAGTTGGGCACTCCAGTTAGAAAACTCTTTGTTGGTTTAAATTTTTTGTCGGAAGTCATCCAATTCTTATGTTTCTCTGTACTTTCCCTCTCATTCGCTACCATTTCATTTTTTCCAGTTTGAACACAATGAGTCCCATTCTTACCAGAAAAATAACTTAGCTGCTCCTTCTGTTATATTCCCTTACATTTGGCCCTACTCTACCTTCTTCTTTTACATCAAGTAAAAGTTTACAAAATGTGCGGTTAGGGTTTTTTTCAGCAAATATTTGCATAGTCTGACAATACCTTAAGTAACCTAATATGATTTGCTTAAAATAAAGGGTATTTTTTATAGAGGTATAGAGCTTTAAGTTGCAATAAAACAACGATGGATTGATGATTCAATTGACATGAATTTTATTTATCCGAAAGATAATCTTGTGGCATTACATTTGAAATATGATTTCTGGCATATGACCGCCACGGCTGGCGCGGATGTAGTCCAACCTGAACGTCCAATTTTCGATGACTCTTTCCAACATTTGTGGCCGTATATCGGCAATAATACAGCGAATGTTGTCTTCCAAATGGTCAAGCGTTTGTGGCTTTACCGCATAGACCAATGACTTTACACAGCCCCACAGAAAGTAGTCTAGCGGTGTTAAATCACAAGATCTTGGAGGCCAATTCACAGGTCCAAAACGTGAAATTAGGCGGTCACCAAACGTGTCTTTCAATAAATCTATTGTGGCACGAGCTGTGTGACATCTTGCGCCGTCTTATTGAAACCACTTCTCCTGGACATCATGGTTATTCAATTCAGGAATGAAAAAGTTAGTAATCATGGCTCTATACCGATCACCATTGACTGTAACGTTCTGGCCACCATCGTTTTTGAAAAAGTGCGGACCAATGATTCCACCAGCCCATAAAGCGCACCAAACAGTCAGTTTTTCTGGATGTAACGGTGTTTCCACATACACTTGAGGATTACCTTCACTCCAAATGCGGCAGTTTTGTTTGTTGACGTAGCCATTCAACCAGAAGTGCGCTTCATCGCTAAACAAAATTCGCTTATGAAAATCGGGAACAACGGTAATCTCGTTTTGGGCCCATTCGACGAATCTACGCCTTACTTGATGATCGTTTGGCTTCAAATCTTGCACGAGTTGGATTTTGTAAGCACGCAAACCAAGATCCTTCCGCAAAATCTTCCATAAAGTGGATGGACATAGATCCAATTCCTGTGCTCGATGGCGGATGGACTCATTCGGGTCTTCCTCAATGCTACGCTCTACAGCAGCAATAGCTTCTTCTGTACGAACCGTACAGCGTCTCTGGGGATGCGTGTTATCAATATGAGTAAACGTGGTGCGAAAACGTTCCATGGTTAATCGAATTAACTGCTGTGATGGACGATGTTGTCGACGATAAAATGGACGTAGTGCGCGATACGTTTTCCGCACAGAACCATTATTTTCGAAATAAAATTGCACTATTTGCAATAGTTGTTCAGGCGTGAGTCTATTCATGATGAATTGCCAAACCAAACTGAGAATAAATCACTTGACAGCTGTTAAATCGGTTGCGATCTTGAAAAGTAATGCCAACTTAAAGTTCTATACCTCTATAAAAACACCCTTTATATGCTTTGCACACTATACGTTTAAGAGTCTACGCAAAAAAATATGCGAATTTCCGCATAATTCCGTCACAGGTCGATCGATCTTGACTTGCTTCAAATCATGTGAATGCATATGTACATATGTATGTATTTACGAGTTAACATTGCTAATTAAATAATTAATAATATGTACAATGTACTGAATTATATTCATTCTTTTTGTTTTTTGTTTAATTAGCATGTGTTACAATTAAAAATTGCATTTATTTTACACGTTTCAAAATGACAATAATGTGTGTTTTTTATTAAATGGCAAAAGGTACCTGTACCTTTTATCGGCCAAGACACATGTGTCTTGACAAATTAATACGATTTTATGTGGACGATAATTAAAATAAACATTTTAGATATGGCTTGAAAAAATATTGTAAATCTTTTAATAAACATGCATTTATTTAATTTTAATTTTACTTTTGTGTGTTTTTATCACATTTAAACGAAATGAAATCGAAAAATCAAATCTTCAAACATTTAATTTCAGTGGTCGTGAGGCTCGAAATCGTGCTGAGAAGAATAGACGCGATAAATTAAATGGTTCGATACAAGAACTATCGACAATGGTGCCACATGTAGCAGAATCTCCAAGGCGTGTCGATAAAACGGCAGTATTGAGATTTGCCGCTCATGGTCTGAGGCTTAAATATGGTAAATTTTAACAAATAATTTCATTATAAACTTATTCTCTCTTAATGGATTTTTTTCTTTTTCTTAATCGATTTATTCTAGTTTTCGGCAAAAGTCTCAACAATGAATCAACACAAACCACTGATGCTCTCATGAAATTATTGGACAGCTTCTTCCTAACACTGACCTGTAATGGTCAAATTGTTTTAGTATCTTCCAGTATAGAACAACATTTAGGCCATTGCCAGGTACACTGCTATACAATATATGTAACACATTTTTTATTTCTTTTGTTTTAAATTTAATTGCAAATTTATTAATTCAACTTTAATTATGAGCACATAACAACACCCCCTTTTGTACTCGTGGTAGTTAGAGCTCTCTAGCTAGGCATACAGCAAAGATACGTGACTTTATATTGATGTCCTTACTTTTGCTGTTGTATGCCACCACATTCAAATCAATTCGTAGCCAGCCAATCATTTCAATACATCTTTGGCAAAATATGCTTTAATAACAGATCGTGCTTTCGTGCCATTTAAAATGCATAAAGAAATATGTATTGTATTAATTTAAAACAAATGCATTCATTTGAAGTGGCATTCCAATTCAATTCAAAAAAATCTCTACAACCATCTAATTCAAGTTATGCTAAGTGGGCTTAAATTCAAAGTACATTTTAATTTTTTAAATTGAAAGGTACTAAAGGGACTACAAAGTCCATTTCTCTTCAGTATGGTTAACTATGGATACTGTTTTAAATAATTTAATGAGATATTATCCAGAAGGGATCTGCAAAAAAAAAATTGGCTAGAATTTGGCTTTCTTATCTCCTACAATGTGCTATAATCACACTTAAATTGAAAAAACCATGGATTTCTTCTTAATACACTCTATTAACATACATATAAAGGGTGTTTTTTATAGAGGTATAGAACTTTAAGTTGGCATTACTTTTCAAGATGGCGACCGATTTAACAGCTGTCAAGTGATTTATTCTCAGTTTGGTTTGGCAATTCATCATGAATAGACTCACGCCTGAACAACGCTTGCAAATAGTGCAATTTTATTTCGAAAATAATGGTTCTGTGCGGAAAACGTATCGCGCACTACGTCCATTTTATCGTCTACAAAATCGTCCATCAGAGCAGTTAATTCGATTAACCATGGAACGTGTTCGCACCACGTTTACTCTTATTGATAACTCGCATCCCCAGAGACGCTGTACGGTGCGTACAGAAGAAGCTATTGCTGCTGTAGAGCGTAGCATTGAGGAAGACCCGAATGAGTTCATCTGCCATCGAGCACAGGAATTGGATCTGTGTCCATCCACTTTATGGAAGATTTTGGGGAAGGATCTTGGTTTGCGTGCTTACAAAATCCAACTCGTGCAAGAATTGAAGCCAAACGATCATCAAGTAAGGCGTAGATTCGTCGCATGGGCCCAAAACGAGATTACCGTTGTTCCCGATTTTCATAAGCGAATTTTGTTTAGCGATGAAGCGCACTTCTGGTTGAATGGCTACGTCAACAAACAAAACTGCCGCATTTGGAGTGAAGGTAATCCTCAAGTGTATGTGGAAACACCGTTACATCCAGAAAAACTGACTGTTTGGTGCGCTTTATGGGCTGGTGGAATCATTGGTCCGTACTTTTTCAAAAACGATGGTGACCAGAATGTTACAGTCAATGGTGATCGGTATAGAGCCATGATTACTAACTTTTTCATTCCTGAATTGAATAACCATGATGTCCAGGAGATGTGGTTTCAACAAGACGGCGCAACATGTCACACAGCTCGTGCCACAACAGATTTATTGAAAGACACGTTTGGTGACCGCCTAATTTCACGTTTTGGACCTGTGAATTGGCCTCCAAGATCTTGTGATTTAACACCGCTAGACTACTTTCTGTGGGGCTATGTAAAGTCATTGGTCTATGCGGTATTATTGCCGATATACGGCCACAAATGTTGGAAAAAGTCATCGAAAATTGGACGTCCAGATTGGACTACACCGCGCCAGCCGTGTCGGTCATATGCCAGAAATCATATTTAAAATGTAATGCCACAAGATTATCTTTCGGATAAATAAAATTCATGTCAATCGAATAATCCATCGTTGTTTTATTGCAACTTAAAGTTCTATACCTCTATAAAAAACACCCTTTACATACATACATATACATATGCATATAAACAACAATCAATCATTCATCTTACTTGCAGGCTGATTTATATGGTCAAAATATTCTACACATTACCCATCCCGAAGATCATCAAATGCTTAAGGAAAAACTAATACCCACAGATTTGGATAATTTATTAGATATACAACCAGAGGATGAATCCAGTGAACCTAGACAACGAACACAGGCCGAAGAAGATGAAATCGATCGGTGTTTACGTGAGGATAAGAGAAGTTTTACCATAAGGTTAATTAAAAATCTTTAAAATAATTCCGAGCACATAAAGAAATATTTCAACGATTTTATTCCAGATTAGCCAGATCGGGTCCCCGTTCAGAGCCGACAGTTTATGAACTCGTTAAAATCGATGGCAGTTTTCGACGCAGTGATATGTCGCCTAGAGGTCAAAAGACAAGTACATTTCCCTCCACTCTACAGTTAATGAGACGAAGTCGTGGCCGTGAAGACATAATGCCATTGCATACAATCAGTGGTAATGATATTGTAAGTTATACTATATATGTAGGACTGCAGATTATATTCTATGAAATATACAAAATTATTTCCATACTTCTAGGTGTTAATTGCCATTGCTCGCATAGTAAGACCACCCGCTATAAATCGAACAGTCGAGGCCAATCGACTGGAATATAAGACTCGCCATTTAATAGACGGCCGCATTATAGATTGTGATCAACGTATCAGTTTAGTGGCCGGCTATATGACCGATGAAGTGCGTAATTTAAGTCCATTTACCTTTATGCATCAGGATGATGTACGATGGGTCATTGTGGCTTTAAGGCAAAGTAAGTTGTAGAAGGAGAATTAAATAAAAATGAGTTTTAAAGTATCGTCTCTCTTCCTATCTAGTGTACGATTGCAACAGCTCTTTTGGCGAATCCACCTATCGTCTGTTCACTCGTAATGGCAAAATAATATATTTGCATACCAAAGGTTACCTAGAGATCGACAAGAACACCAACAAGGTTCACTCTTTTATCTGTGTTAATACTCTGCTCGATGAGGAGGAGGGCAAACGTCGTGTGGAATGTATGAAAAACAAGTTTTCAGTTATAATAAATACCCAGATACCCCAGCCCTCAGACGATGTACCTGCTTCAGAGAATCCTCAACAATTGGAAAAGGCTGTTCTATGTTTAATACAAAATCTTAAATCCGTCTCAGATGATGATGGTGATACGGAAGCATCATCATCACACTCAGCCACAACGCATGGATCCCATCATCACTATTCAGCGCAACATCATGGCTCTAATCCGTACTTTAGTGGCTCCTCACCGCAAGCAGTAGCGGGCGGTATGTCCAATGTTGGACGTTCATCAAAAACACCACCTTTAGCATTGGTTCCTCCAGGAGCTGATTCCATTAAAAATTCAATTACCAAGAGTGTTAGTGTAGTTAAGACGACAGCCGCCAAGTTTTTACGTCCTCACACAAATTGTCAACCAACGCAGGCGGCGAATATACATGAGAACCACAGTCAAAACACAGTCGAAGGCAGCCATATTGGTTGTTTCGAAGATGAATCGGATAATATATTGTTATCTCATCATGTGGACCGTGATGAGTATGCAACACATAGAGACCAGGAAACTGAAAGACATACGTTTACAACGACGGGAGCAGTGAAAAGAAAAATATCCTGTTCAATTTCAGATATCGATAGCGATGAATATAGAGTACCAATGCAACGTCAAGGTATTTTTTTGGTTTTCTATTTTTAATAACAATTTGGTAAAATCAATATATTTTAATACGTTTTACAGCCATAGAAAATGTGCTATCTAGTTCTCTACAACAAATAAATAATAGACTTAATCAGCAACTAAATACAGCCATGGAATTACGGGACCAAGGTCAAAGATACGAAGTACCTCACACTGAAGAACGCTTAGCAGATATTATGGTGAGTATTAAAAAAGAAAAAATCACAAACTTATATGTAAAGGGTGTTATTTATAGAGGTATAGAACTTTAAGTTGCAATAAAACAACGATGGATTATTCGATTGACATGAATTTTATTTATCCGAAAGATAATCTTGTGGCAATACATTTTAAATATGATTTCTGGCATATGACCGCCACGGCTGGCGCGGATGTAGTCCAATCTGGACGTCCAATTTTCGATGACTTTTTCCAACATTTGTGGCCGTATATCGGCAATAATACGGCGAATGTTGTCTTCAAAATGGTCAAGCGTTTGTGGCTTTACCGCATAGACCAATGACTTTACATAGCCCCACAGAAAGTAGTCTAGCGGTGTTAAATCACAAGATCTTGGAGGCCAATTCACAGGTCCAAAACGTGAAATTAGGCGGTCACCAAACGTGTCTTTCAATAAATCTATTGTGGCACGAGCTGTGTGACATGTTGCGCCGTCTTGTTGAAACCACATCTCCTGGACATCATGGTTATTCGATTCAGGAATGAAAAAGTTAGTAATCATGGCTCTATACCGATCACCATTGACTGTAACGTTCTGGCCACCATCGTTTTTGAAAAAGTACGGACCAATGATTCCACCAGCCCATAAAGCGCACCAAACAGTCAGTTTTTCTGGATGTAACGGTGTTTCCACATACAATTGAGGATTACCTTCGCTCCAAATGCGGCAGTTTTGTTTGTTGACGTAGCCATTCAACCAGAAGTGCGCTTCATCGCTAAACAAAATTCGCTTATGAATATCGGGAACAACGGTAATCTCGTTTTGGGCCCATTCGACGAATCTACGCCTCACTTGATGATCGTTTGGCTTCAAATCTTGCACGAGTTGGATTTTGTAAACACGCAAACCAAGATCCTTCCGCAAAATCTTCCATAAAGTGGATGAACACAGATCCAATTCCTGTGCTCGATGCTGTCTTCCTTAATGCTACGCTCTACAGCAGCAATAGCTTCTCCTGTACGCACCGTATAGCGTCTCTGGGGATGCGAGTTATCAATAAGAGTAAACGTGATGCGAAAACATTCCATGGTTAATCGAATTAACTGCTCTGATGGACGATTTTGTCGACGATAAAATGGACGTAGTGCGCTATACGTTTTCCGCACAGAACCATTATTTTCGAAATAAAATTGCACTATTTTGCAAGCGTTGTTCAGGCGTGAGTCTATTCATGATGAATTGCCAAACCAAACTGAGAATAAATCACTTGACAGCTGTTAAATCGGTCGCCATCTTGAAAAGTAATGCCAACTTAAAGTTCTATACCTCTATAAAAACCACCCTTTATATGAACTTTGAATATTAAGTAGGATGGATTATAAAAAAGTTCAGATAAATCAATAATTGTAGAATATATTTTTAATTTTCCAGAAGGAACATCAAAAACAACAAGAACTGTATATAAATATAACCAACGAATTTGAAGTTCAACGAAAATGTAGTGAAAGTAGTTGCAGTGATAGTGAATTAATTACGAAAAATGTTAACAATGATTTAGAAACAACGCATGAACAACCAAAACAACAAGAAGAACAAGATAATAAAGTGCAGTCACAGCAACAGAATTCTAAGTCAGCAACATATTGTAATGCCGTCGAAACTGACGCACAACTAAACAACAATAACAATAACAATTTAGAACTATGATCATAAACCAAAATTAGAAAAAAAACAACCGCTCGAGTGAACCAAACAATAGGTATTAAAAAAAAAATAGAAGAAGAAAAACTACTACTACCCATTAAGATGAGATAAGGTAGACAACCATAGGTTTCTTAACATGTTACCTTATAAAATATTTTCTTTTAAAGAAAATAAAAATTACTGAATAACATATTTTATAGAGAAATTTAAAGGATATAATAATAAAAAGTGCAAACAAAAAATAAAAATTACTACATACATATAACGATATAATAAATGTAAACTAAGATTTAATTGTAATAAATATTTTAGTTTAGTTAGATAAATATATATAAAATAAAAGTCTTTATAATAAAATAAAAAAGAAATTTATATAAGAATAAAAATTGTTGCAATAATTATGCTCTACACTGTGTGTCTAATTGTTTAATATAAAATATAATTAATTAAAATAATTAAAAAAATAAAAATAAAAATAAACAAAATGGTGCAATTTAATATTAAAAACTAATAAATTTTATTATTATGTTATTAAATTTTTAAAACTTTGTTAAATTTATTTTAAGTAATATCGTATATTTTAATTACATACATACTATTTTAATTAATTTAAATCTACCTACCTACATATACTATTAATAGTTACATTTTTATATTGTATATTACATTACCTTTATAAATATTAACTTCAATACTATATATACAAACTTATAATTATACAGTTGCTAACAAAAAAAAAAAACAAATTGTTGAAAATTATTGGCTTACATATACTATTACTATTAAAAAAAATTGCATTGTTATGGGTTGCCATGAATATTAAAATTAATTGTGAATTTTTTTATTTCTAATAGTCAATACGTTAAGCATTTTCAAAATAAAAATCGTTTAAATTATCCTCATGTTTCAACTGGACAAAGTTGATAACTATTTATAGTTTAAATATGGATGTACAAAATGTTTCTTTCACTAAGGAATATAATTTTTAATAGTAAAGTAAAACACGTTTTAACTGTTGAAAGGAACAGTATTGCTCTTTCAATTAAGAAGAGAGAAAAACAAAAGTCTCGAACTTATTGACTCTTTTATGCGATTCGACATATTTTTACGATTTTTTATATTTCTTTATGTTAATGTGAAAAGTTTTTGTTTTGACTTGGGTAATATCAAAGAATATGGATATAAAGAATACGCATCATGTAGAAGTAAAATTTCTTATGGCGGGTTGTAACATTACGACCCGCTCTCACCAAAATATTTTTAAAAATCATTTCTTGATTAGAGGGCGGAAGACAGAAGGAAAATGAACAAAAACAAAGAGCGTAACAATGTGTTGCTCTCATCGTACGTATGTACATGTGTATGTATTCTTGTGTTTTTGATTTAGTTGTCGATCAGACTACGACAAGAATACATGTGCTGCGGATGCTTTATCATTTTATTTCACAATAACACTCGAAGAATATTTTGTGTTAAATATGTTCTATGACATTAGCTGGTCGTATTTTATTTTGTCCCGTAGTATATTTTTTTAAATGCTTTGGAATGCTCGTTTTTTTTTCTTTTAATAAAAAAATGGGTTTTTTATTCTTTTTATTTATCTAAAAAACATGGCCTAATTTTTAAGCCAAAGATTTTAAGAAAAGATATTCTTTTAATAATAAAATCAATTTATTATTTTATTTTTATTTATCTAAAATTATTAAGCCAAAGATAGACAGCTTTACATATGTATGTTGATGAAATGAAAATAAAAATAGAGTATATTACTAACACTTTTATATGGCTGTAAATAAATAAATTCTCTCAACTTATTTTCTCTCTCTCACTCACTAATCCATAACCATAGGCATGTGTTAACCTAGAGGAAAATTGTTAGTAATAATGTCAAGTCTACTTATTAACCTAATGATATGTATATATGATCGGAAAATATAGAAAAATTGTACTGCACTAAGGCACTAAGCCACCGTATTTAACTTGGCAAGTATTCTTCCAAAAATCGAAATCATTTCTCATTGATATTAGTGAATACTACTGTGATATTTCTTTGGGTGTATCATTGAAGTCTGAAAAAAGTGACATGAACCTTCTTCTTTAAAAACTGACAAGATTTTTACGCTCTTTTTAACGAACATTCTTGATATTCGTGTCCTATGTGTGTAAAAAGCCGAAGATGTTCTTCCCCTGAGGGACATTGGTGCCATTTAACACCAGAAAAATAAATAAAAAGTGGTCAAACAACAAAAACGCACGATGAGAACAACGCATTGTTACGCTCTTGGTTTCTGTATCATTCCCTTCTATCTTTCCCCCCGCGTCATGAAATATTTTTGAAAAATATTCCAAAATATGTTAAAATGCACATTCTTTATACTTTATTTTCTTTGGTAATATGCAGGCTGACATCGACCCCATGTGCTGACGCTTATTCACTCATTTCTTGCTACACAATCAGTCCTGTGCATTGCATTGTAATAACAGCGATAAAATATAATTCAGTTCACTGATTACACCAACAAATACTCGGCAGGGCAAGGATTATCCCAGGAACCCAGGATAGCTGCCCCTTATGCAACCGGGCACCACACGACACGGCGCACATCTTTAGTTGCCCAGCTAAACTGACAGCCCTGCGACCCATAGATCTATGGCTGAATCCTACGACTACAGCGGACTTCCTCGGACTACCGTCTACATGACGATGACAACATACACCCACAACCAGCAACTAACAATCCCATCTCTAACCCATCCCATCCCCACCGAATAACATGGCACACAACCAACCAAATACATTAAATTAAACTTATCATCTTATACTTTAAATACAGGGAAAAGCTTCCGGAGACAACAGCCGAACTGTTACAACAACAACAACAAATACTCGGCTTATTGAATTCTTATAAAGAAGTCGATATCTTGAATTTGATTACTACTACAATATTGTGGCTTAATTATGAACGGCAAATGAATTTCTGTGCTGGGAACTGGGAACAAAAAAAATTTATAGTTGCCAAAAAGTATTTTTTTTAGTGAAATATTTAAATGTTAATTGTCAGTTGCCGTCTTTAATAATATCTTTGGCAAGGGGCAATTCAATTGAAGTTCAGTTGCCTTCCATAATCGAGCCAGTAATTCCATCTGGACATTAACATCTTCTCACCGAAACTTAAATTTAAATGTAAATTGGACTAGTATGAATCATAGAACATTCTTTGAAGTAAAATGGCCAGAATGGCAATAGCGTCCTCCTGATACTAGGTTGGAACACACACGTATGTTTCCATGAGAGAATGTAAACAATGGCGATTCCCCGACACTATCTACAGGATCTTTAAGGCCTTGTTGCTAATGGGTACTTAAGACGATCTAGAGTTTGCTGAACTCCTACCCACAAAATAATCTTCAATGACAAAATGAGCATTGTCCTCTAGCAACTGATAATAAAAGTGAAGTTCATTTGCATTCAATTTTTGGACCCAATAGAGTAAAAAGAAGGCTGTCTTGTATTCCCCTAATAATTGGAATAATTCCAATGCAATGGACTGTGATCTAAGGATTTAGTGTGTGAACATTTCAAAAAAGAAACATTTTCTTTTGGAACCGAAGTACATTATAGATACCCTGAACTTGGCAGTAC
The DNA here is from genome assembly GCA_958299815.1 of Sarcophaga carnaria. Classification (NCBI taxonomy): domain Eukaryota; kingdom Metazoa; phylum Arthropoda; class Insecta; order Diptera; family Sarcophagidae; genus Sarcophaga; species Sarcophaga carnaria. The sequence continues at coordinate 141,859,029 of OY283149.1, forward strand.
ATATTGTGAAGTACGAGTAATGGTTGTTTGTCTATTGTTGAGAGTTCGGTCTCGAGTTATTAAAATTTATAAAGGTCCACCTATTTAAAAGAATTTTGAATTTTATTCTAAATTGTTATTAACAAATAAGACAATATAAAAAGAATATTAACATCTTCCCTTATTATTCAAAGGAAATTGAAATAAAAAATATATAAAGTAGGTAAAGTTGGTAAATTCTATTTAAAATAAAACAGTTCGTATAATTTTATAAAACATAGACATGTGTCTTTAGATTTGTTAGCTACTGTATAAACATAAAAATGGTTGTTTTAATTTTGTTTGATTAGCAAATTGTTAAAGGTTTTAAATTAATGAAATGTAAAGTAATATAAAAAAAATACATTCAATTTATCTTTTTTCTTTGTAAAGAAAATTTGCAGATTTTAATTGGACAGCAATTATGAGGAGTTTTAATTTCAATATAATTTCTAAAATAATTTTATAAATGTATATATACAATCGTAAATAAAGAAATTAGAAATTTTTTTGTTACAATACGAAGGAATATAACATTAGCACGATATTTTAAATTAAAAAAAAATTATAATTAATTCATATAATCTTAGTAATTTTCCAAAAAGGAAATAACCAAATTAAAATAGTCGATTGGTTTGAGGTGAAATTAAACTCGAACAAAACACAAATCAAGCTGAAGTGAAAGTAAACAAAATGTTTTTCCACCAACAAATGCTTTTACTAATCGATAACGATAAAAGAAAAGAGATAAACTGAACAAACATAGTGTAACAACTTAACCACAACAATCTGATCGTTTCAAAGGAGTGAATTCATTAAATCTGATGCAACGAATTGAGTCAGATACACAATATCCGTGTCAAAAAGTATTCATAACGTATCCGGTTAATGACAGAAGACGCGAAAGTTCGATTTGATAAGAAATAATGTAAGAAAACTAAAAATGCTTGATTGGGAAAGGCACAGTTTCCATCAGGATTACACCAAGTCGCTCATTCTGCTCCTGAAGCAACTGGTTCGCGCATTTTCGTACTGCTTCTCCTGAAGCAACTGATTCTGCCTTGTATTCTGGATTGCATTGTTGATGATAATTTACGAGAAGTGCAGAACGGTACAAAGCGTACAGTTTCCTACTCAAATAATGCAATAATTTTTACTACACCTTCTATTGATATCGAGTTTTTATGAATAGAGTTTGAGGAAGTAAAGGCATTTCCTTCATACAACACAAGAAGAAATTTAAATACAGTTTTGCATCAGTTAAAATGATAAAATTTTTCAATATAATTCCAAATTTGAAAGTCGGGAATTGAAACTTATTAAAATTCTTGTAATTATTTTTTTCACTCTCAAATTCAATCTCAGTTGTCTTTTCATAAATTAATTGTTTTATTGTTGATTAAAAAAGAAAAATTTGGTCGAATATTTATTCAATATATTTGAAATTTTCTTATTTTGAAATAAATTTCATTCAGTAGACGACACATTTTAAAAATTTACGATTGTATACATAATTACACATACATATGCTTGTTAAATAATAAAGAAATATTCTTATTTAATTTTAAGTAATAGTGTTACGTTTTTAAATATAATATATTGAATGATATTGTTTAATGCGTGCGTTAGCTAATTTTAAATAATTCTTAGCTTAAATACAAATAATATTTTGGTTATAAAAATTAATACTTATTAAAAATATTAAATATACATATGGCTTTCGCTAAAGTAATGTTCTACTATAAATTGGCCAAAAAGAATATGTAAAAAATTTAAAAATTCTGCCAACAAATTTAGGCTAGTTGGCATAATATTTTGAATTCTTGTGGACAAAAAGAAAAGTCTTACAAAACATGTGAAAAAAGTGAAAAGAGATCGTTTCGTATGGGTTTTGATTTGCGTTTTCCATAAAAGCAGGCTGTCGCCTGAAATCAGCCGTCTTACAGAAACCCTTAATCCCTTAATATTTAGAAATTACTGGATCGGTATGCTTTGCTTCAAAACCCTTATCTAATTTAGACAAATTGAAAAAAAATCTCAAAATATTAAACTGCTGATTTAAGCAAGACCTGATTCTTTGCCTCATCCTAAAACATTTTGTAAAAATTGCAATATACAACAGGGTCTAAGGCTGTTTTTTTAGTAAAAGGCTTGATACGGAACTTTCTACAGAGATCACGAAATACGTTTCGATTTATCTCGATCAATTGTTAGAATTTTATAAACGATTGCCTCTAGCATCAAGTTATTGAAAAGCCCTTCATTTAGCATTACTTTAGTGTACATAGGTCATATTTAATAATAAAAACAAATAAGTAATAATTATTATTATTATTAGTTATACAATATACATACATATATAAAATTTAAATGTAAAATCATAATATGTGTATGTATTCAAGTGTAATAAACGTACATAATATGTATAATAATATACATATGCATGTATGTATGTATGTATGTATGTATTTATAAGAATAAATAATGTTAATTTAATATTTGAAATTGTTTAATAAGAAATATTATAAAATTTTTATTTGAAAATCATTTCAAATGCCATGAAAGACTGTTATAATAAAAATCTATTAAATTAAAAAAAAAAGGAAAATACATACATGTAATTTAAGACTAAAAAACTAAAAGAAATTTTAATGCAAACACGACTAAATATACAAAATGAAATTTAATTAAAGGGCGGAATAATTCAAAAATTTAAGTCTCTTTTATGCATGATAAGGAACTCATGAAACTGAAAAGTAATTGACTTTCGTTTTCTAAAACGATTTATTTATCGCCGCCTGAATTAGAAAATGATGTCCTTTGCAATTCAATAATATTATAAAAGTAATCGAAAAAAAAACTTTTCTAAAGTATTTTAAAATATTTTGACTATAAAAAAGTACATGCAACTTTTGCAAACTACAGTTCTGTGACAATTTGACTCAGTATTATATACTGGATTCCAGAAACTGATTGTGTAATTTTCGATAATACAGTTCTGGTATTTTAATTTTATAAATTCATACCGTTGTAAAAGGCATAAAAACGAAATATGGAAAAATATCTCAGCAGATTTCTGACAAAAACTCTCAGAATAAGTGAAAATGTCATGAAAAGTCTCTCAATAATCAGGGTCGTTCGGAACCGACTTGAAACTGTAGGTCCCGCCACTGCTGTATAAAATTAACACACACAATATAAGAGGTGTGAGAAGCTAGGTCGTAATGCTCACTGAAGGGTTGTAATGACCAATTATGACATTCGTTGCTTCTGGTGTTTGGACAGTGAATACTTAATATTTTGCATAGATATCGGTTCAAAAATAACTGTAAATCTATGCTAGTGGTGTTCCAAGTTCCGCTGCCATATAACAACACAAATTTCACACAGCTACGAAACATATACCTTTTAGTGCAAATGATATGTGACTTTATTTTCCCATTGTGTTTAGTGTGTTTGGAATGGCTATTTAGCCGTCCTTAAACCATTTCAGCTAGTCTTTGTGAGAACCGAGGATGTCTTTGTCGAAAACGGTAGTCTAGAATTGAATTTTTTTTTCCAATTTTGCAATATGCTGACAGCATCAACAAAAAAAATTCCTAATTTATTACAAACAAGCTCTTAATTAAATTTCATTTTGTGTCTAACTTATGTATAAAAATTCAACGTTTTATATGTGCTAATTACAAACAATTTTATTGAAAATAAAAAACTATAATTTTTAAAAAGAAAATAAAAAAACGTATTTCTTAAAATAATATTGATTATGAAGTTGCATTTGAACAAATTCAATTAAAACATAAAAAAATTTATATGTTTATTAAATGATATTAAAAACACAAACCCAAAAGTCCTAAAGCCATAAATTGTTAAATTTAAATACATATACTATTTATTGGATTTACAATTAATTACTCAAAATTTTTATAATTACAATTATACAATTATAGAGGAAAGTTTTTATCCAAATATTGTATAAATTTAATTTTATTTTGTTTTAATTCCTTTATATTTGAAATATTTTCCATTTAATACCAATCCCATCCCCATGCCCTCTTCCTGTTCTAGTTTCAAGTTTGTATTTTATATATTGTCAGTGTATTTGTATGTTAAATGTTTCGTATTTATTTTTAAAAATCTACAACATATTGAAAACAAATAATAATTAAACAATAATTAAAGAAATGTTAAATAAACTTCATAAAAAAAAGAACAACAACAACAACAAATTACGAAATTTATTGTTTTATTTTGAAATTATCTGATCGTGAACAGAATGGCAAATCCATCTAAGCATCCAAACACGTTTCAATGGCCAAATCTACCGAGATCGCTTACAGCTATTAAATTTTTCTTTAAATCAAATTTTATGATACAGGCTAAAACGAACCAAGCTAAGGCACAGGAAAAACATTTCTGTATGGAGTTTCTCTACAATATTTCACCTAACCTTGTTGTTCTCACAAAACTCAGAATGTTGCCCATTCGCTTCCCAAAATTTCCAAATGACCAGGGTACAGGATGGGCAGATTGACATATGTAAATAGATTTTTAGATACAGTGGGAGTTATTCAGTTGTCTTTTAATAACAGGAAGATGGTACTCTGGATATAGAACATACATATATTTGATAACGTGCCCTATGTTTCTATGCACTGGAAGTCTAGATGGATGACATAAGCTTTTTACCACACGCTCTGTGGTAACAAACAGAGCACAGTCTAATAAGGGTTCACACAAGCAGAAGTCCTTAATGAAATGGTCTGAGGCGCGCACAATAAGGTGCTTTGGAATTAAGTTATTGGTGTATATTAATGAGATTAAACGTAGATGGAGCAAAACAACAATCATACCATTTTAAGGAGGAGAAATCTTCTCAAATGGAGGAACTTTCGATTAACTATGCTACTATCTAAGACTATACTTATCTCTACTGTTTACGTCTGTGCTGCCGCCTATCATGATGTGCGAAGTGGCATTGCACAGTAGAGTTTACATGCATGCGCTACTTCATCCGCCAAACATCCTTAAAGTATTGTGATCGTTGGCCAGGTGACCGCTTGCTCACCCTTGCCAACTTCTAGCCTGGGGTTACATATTATTATCGTAATGAGGTGCCTTAGTACTGCGACCATACGATCTTCATAAGGTATCCCTATAATGTCTTCTCCAAGAATATTGCCCTAACAAACTTTCAGGCGTTTCAATCTGGGACGTACCTATTAACGATATGCAGTTGCCAAAAAAGTTTTGCGATGATTCATTGTCATCGGTACATAGCATACATGTTGAACTCAAAACAACTTTGGTTTTCGACACCCAAACTTATATTTTTTTGCAAGCTTTCCATTGAATTTATTTTTGTAAATAAATGGAAACTATATAAATAATAAATATATACATGAATATATAAAATGTATTAAATAATATATAATATCTTAAGTCGAGTAACAACAATAGAAGACATTGTAGGCCAAATAGAAGCTCGAGTTACATTAGTAGGAGTACAATCCAAATGGAAGCTAGATAAGGACTTACTGTGCATACATAGAAAGCTCGCGCTGGTAGCCGCCTGAATAACAGGAAATCACTTCGGTTGCTGCACAACCAGCAACGAAAATAAAAAGATTTGGAAGGTAATCGAAATATATACAACAACGACCAGCCGAAACTGCACAAACTGAATTGATCATACACCGTAACGAAGCACTGTTTGCAAATTTCTGTACATTAATTACAAATATTTTCACAATTTCAACATTTTTTTCTTTCACTTTTCATATTTCATCACACTTTCGCAGCACAATTTACAAAATGAATTATTTTTGAATATTTTTCAAACCAGTCGGAAGTGTGTCTTTGCTATAACGTCAAAATTATTATGCTGTTATCAGTTCGTGATGAATACATTGTTTACATTTGTTAAAAAAGAAAACAAAATATTTTCGCGGAGAATTAAAGAAAGTAACAAAATGAATGCAATTGAATCTAAAAAGGATATCTGCCGTATATGTCTAGAGGAAAGTGTTTGGTTGGACTGGAATACAACATTGCTGCAATATTACGACATGACTTACAAAGATTGTTATTATAAATATACCCAATTGGAATATCCTGGTATGTATATAGGCAATTGGCGGTGGGCTGTGGATTTATTAACCAACAGTTGTATGATTGTATTCAGACACAGATCCCTTTCCACAAATGTTATGCCACAATTGTTGCAACGCTTTAATCAGCACACATACATTAATTTTAAAAGCATTGGAGTCGCAAAAATTCTTCAAAGAAAAATACAGTCTACAAATAAAATTTGAGACAGACAATTTGACAATAAATACATCCACGGATCACAACAGGCTTGGGGATAATAAATATGCACCGACAGAATTTGAGACTGTGTTAGTGGAAAAAATTGAATTGGAGCCCATAATAGATGATCATTTTGTATATGACGATCCTGAGGAAGAGGTTCCAACGAAACCGCCTAAACAAGTGAAAGAATCTGCGATAGTGGTAAAACCAATTAGAACTAAAACAAGAAGTGCAAAATCTAAAACGGAGGTTAAGGCTGACGAACGTTTAAAAGAATATCCAAATCATTCATTAGAAAGGGGACCATCGAAAAAGAAACGCACAGTTAGAGTTAAAAAATCAAAAACTGTAGCTAGTACTGCTAATGATATTAAAAGCATAACCACGGAGAGTAGTCAAGAGCAAAAACAGGAAGAATGCAATTATACTGAAACTGATACAAAGGATGATGTTAAAACTGAGAAAGAGGGTGGACCTAAAAATGTTGAGCCCAAAGTGAAAAAGAAATATAAAGAAAAGAAAAAGCCCAGAATGTGTTCTATTTGCTGTAAGTACTTATTACCCTATCAATAGATTTTTAATAAAATAGTAACTTAGGCTTATAGGGGTTAGCGTTCTGCTATTTTCTGATTTCACAATATACATATCTATGAATTGTTACCTGTTACTCTACAACATATTTATATTATAGCAAAAATATTACACAATAAATATGCGGTGCAAATGCATGAGAAAACCCATATTGAAAATCGTGAACGTAAAGAAACCTGTACTGTTTGTGGTCTTAAGTTCTTTGATAAAAGAAATCTTTACTCTCATATGCAAATACACAAAGAGAATCGTGAAAAGCGTCACAAATGTGAGTTCTGCAGTAAAGCATTCTATGATAAAGGTGGCCTTAATATACATAGACGTATACATTTGGGTCAGATGATACCATGCACCTTGTGTTCTAAGCAATATTTCCGTCAAATAGATTTGGATAGGCACATGAGTTCGCATTCGGCTACAACCATAAATACTGATACGAAAAAAAGAGTAAGTTGTACAGAGAATATAATTTTTGTATACATTTTTATGAAACAATTATTTTCGTAGTCAAGATATTTTGTACGTTGTAAACATTGTGATAAGTCTATACTCAGCACAAGTTTTAAATCTCATACGGCTGCCCATTTGAATGAGCCCTTAATGAAATGTACGATTTGTAGTAAAGAATTTTTCCGTCGAGGAAGGTATACACTGCTTGCTTATTAAAATTTTTTACATGTATCATTAATTGTCTTTTTTTTAGCTGCGTACTGCATGTAAAGAAAGTCCATCAGAAAACTAATGAAGAATATAATGATTTTATTGTTATGTATAAGAAGAATCGAATATCGCATTTATTTTTAGAGCAGAAAGCCGATATACAGAGTAACAATGAATAAATTTCGTTTATTTTTATTCATTTTAAAATGGCCTTATAATATTGATAGGATATATTTATAAGAATTTTTTTATTCATTAAGTAGATGTGCGAGGTGGAATTGCACAGTAGCATTAGCAGACTACATATACATTATGCAGCATGCGGTACTTCATCCACCTTAAAGCATTGTGGTCGTTGGCCAAATGACCGCTTGCTTATCCTTGGCAACTTCTGGCATGGGGTTACTTATTATTGTCGTGCCTTAGTACTTACGATCTTCATAATGTCTCCTCCAAGACTATTGCCCTAACAAACGTCCAGGTGTTTACATCTGGGACTTATTAATGACCTACAGTTGCCAAGAAAGTTTTCCGATGATTCATTGTCATCGATACAGAACATACATGTTGGACTCAATTTCGGCACCCAAACTAAATTTGTTTTTTAAACTTTCCATTTCAGATATTTTTATAAATAAATAAAAAATATGTAAATAATAAATATATATATGGATTAAATAACTTACCGAGACGCAACCTTTGTTCTTAAGTCGAGTAATAACTCGAGCCAAATAGAAGCTCGAGTTACAGTAGTAGGAGTACAGTCAAAATGGAAGCTAGATTAGCACTTACTGTGCATACATAGAAAGGACGCGCTATGAGCCGCCTGACTAACAGGTCATCACTTCTGTTGCCGCACAACCAGCAACGAAAATAAAAAGATTTGGTAGGTAATCGAAATCTATACAACAAGAGACCAACCGAAACTGCACAAATTGAATTGATCATATAGCGTAACGAAGTACTGTTTGTAAATTTCTGTACATTAATCACAAATATTTTCACAATTTCACAATTTTTTCTTTCACATTTAATTACACTTTCGCAGCACAATTTACAGAATGAATTATTTTTGAATATTTTTCAAACCAGTCACAAGTGTATCTTTGCTATAACCTCAAATTTATTATGCTGTTATCAATTAGTGATGAATGCATTGTTTACATTTGTTAAAAAAGAAAACAAAATATTTTCGCGGAGAATCAAGGAAAGTAGCAAAATGAATTCAATTGAATCTAAAAAGGATATCTGCCGTATATGTCTGGAGGAAAGTGTTTGTTTGGACTGGAATACAACATTGCTGCAATATTACGATATGACTTACAAAGCTTGTTATTATAAATATACGCAATTGGAGCATCCTGGTATGTATATAGGCAATTGGCGGTGGGCTGTGGATTTATTAACCAACAATTGTATGATTTTATTCAGACACAGATCCCTTTCCACAAATGTTATGCCACAATTGTTGCAACGCTTTAATCAGCACACATACATTAATTTTAAAAGCATTGGAGTCGCAACAATTCTTCAAAGAAAAATACAGTCTACAGCAAACAATATTTGAGACAGACAATATGACAATAAATACATCTACGGACCACAACACACTTGGGGATGTTAAATACGCACCAACAGAATTTGAAACTGTGTTAGTGGAAAAAATTGAAATAATAGATGATTATTTCGTATATAATGATCCTGATGATGAGGTTCCATCGAAACCGGTTGAACAAGTAGAAGAATCTATGGTAGTGGGAACAATTGAAATAATAGATGTAAATGATGATCCTGATGAAGAAGTTCCAACGAAACCTGTTGAACAAGTAAAGGAATATGCGGTAGTGGAAAAACCAATTAGAACTAAAACAAGAGGTACAAAATCAAAAACGGAGTTTAAAGCAGATGAACTTTTAGAAGAACCTCCAAATCATTCATCAGAAGTGAGTACATCGAAAAGGAAACGCGCAGTTAGAGTTAAAAAATCAAAAACTGTAGCTATTGCTGCTAATGATATTAAAAGCATAACCACGGAGAGTGAAAATTGCAAAGAGCAAAAACAGGAAGAGTGCAATTATACTGAAACTGATTCAAATGATGATATTAAAAATGTTGAGCCCAGACACGAAAATAAATGTAAAGAAAAGAAAGAACCCGGAGTGTGCTCTATTTGCTGTAAGTACTTATTACCCTATCAATAGATTTTTTATACAATGTAACTTAAGCTTATAGTTCTTCTATTTTCTGATTTCACAATATATATACATATCTATGAATTGTTACCAGTTACTCTACAACATATTTATATTATAGCAAGAATTATACGCAATAAATATGCGGTACAAAGGCATGAGCAAACCCATATTGAAAATCGTGAACGTAAAGAAACCTGTCCTGTTTGTGGTCTTAAGTTGTTCAATAAAACAAATCTATACGCTCATATGAAAACACACAAAGAGAATCGTGAAAAGCGTCACAAATGTGAGTTCTGTAGTAAAGCGTTCTATGAGAAAGGTGGCCTTAATATACATAGACGTATACATTTGGGTCAGATGATACCATGCACCTTGTGTTCTAAGCAATATTACCGTCAAATAGATTTGGAAAGGCACATGATTTCGCATTCGGCTGCAACCATAAATACAGATCCGAAAAAAGCAGTAAGTTATGCAGAGAATATAATTTTTGTATACATTTTCAAAAAAGAACTCTTTTTGATAGCCAAAATATTTCGTACGTTGTAAACATTGTGATAAGTCTATACGCAGCGCACATTTTACAGCTCATACGGCAGCCCATATGAATGAGCCCGTAGCAAAATGTACGATTTGTAGTAAAGAATATTTCAGCCGAACAAGGTATACACAGCTTGCTTATTAAAATTTTTTACATGTATCATTAATTGTCTTTTTTTTAGCTGCGTAAAGCATTTAAAGAGAGTCCATAAGAAAACTATTGAAGAATATAATGATTTTATTGTTCTATATAAGAAGAATCGAATATCAAATTTACTTTTAAAGCAGCAAACCGATATACGGAATGTTAATGAACAATGAAAATTGAAACTTTACTGAAAGTTAAATAGGAAATTGGTTACAGTTGACTAGTTGAACTTGATGCATATATCGGTCACGACTGACATGTATTTTGGTCACAGTTGGTTTCCAAATTGATTCATAGTTTTTACTTAAAATTTTCATTTTTTATAAGCAATTTAAAGGGTCCGCCAAATAACTTTTTTTTTTTAAATGCTTTAAAAAAAATTACTGAATATTTTCTCAAATTTCTTTTTTTATTTGAAAGTACAATCCTTCCGGTACAATCCTTCCTCAGCTGGCCATGCAGTAGGCTACACCAGATGCCGATTTTGGCAAAAAAAAAATCCTCTTTTCAGATGAAGCTCACTTTGATATTGGCGGGTATATAAACAAACAAAATTGTCGCATTTGGGGCACAGAAAACCCACACGCATACATTGAAAAGTCGACGCATCCAAAACGAGTCACTGTTTGGTGCGGATTTTGGTCCAGAGGCATAATTGGGCCATTTTTCTTCGAAAATGAAAATGAAATGAACAAGGAGTGGCCGTTACAATCAATGGCGATAGTTCTCGGGCCATGTTGAACGAATTTTTGTTCACAAAAATTGAAGAGGAGGATATTGGCAACATTTGGTTTCACCAGGACGGCGCTACGTGCTACACAGCCGAAGCTACACTCGATGTTTTGCGCCCTGTTTTTGAAGATCGCATTATCAGCCGCAGAGCTGATGTCGTTTGGCCACCTCGGAGCTGCGATTTGACACCGTTGGACTATCATTTGTGGGGTGCCGTCAAAGATAAGTGTTATGCCGACAAGCCAGAGACAATTGACGCTTTAAAGGACAATATTCGTGAAGCCATTGATGAAATACAGCTGCACACAATCGATAATGTGTGTAAAATCCATTATTAACCGGAAGGATTGTACTTTCAAATAAAAAACGAAATTTGAGAAAATATTCAGTAGTTTTTTTTTTAAAGCATTTTCAAAAAAAAAAGTTATTTGGCGGACCCTTTATCTTCATTAAATAAAATTGTAGTACATAATTAAATACTGTTAATAGTTAACATTTTGATATCTGAATAAAAATTTCATATAAACAGATACGAAAGTTTGACAGATGAAAATCCTTCATAACATAAAAGCATAGGTAAATTTAGAGGGAGAAAAAAAATTTTATAATGGTTTGCGAATCAAATGTGTTAGAAGCAACAGATATACAGAGTGAAAACTGGCGGATAAAGCAGAAAAATGTAAATAAACATTTATTTTGTGTTAAAAAAGGAAAAATTTTGGAATATTTTTTAATTTCTTCAATGAAAAGTTTAAAGATTCTTAAATATTTAAATATTAATCGAAATATGGGTGATTTTCGGTCACAATGAATATAGTTTCTTGTGCAAGAGGTAATTAAGAAGCTAAATATTACAAGATCAAAATAAGACCTACTGCTTATAAACAATTTTTCTTGCTGAAAGTTGCCAATATTTTTTAATTTCTTGAAAGGAAAAGTTAAAAATTATTGTTGTTATTAGTTGTTTTTATTATTTATTAATAGTTTTACACAAAAATTGCATTTTTTTTATTAACTCCCGCCAATATAAAAAACCGACCCCAAAAACTAAAAAAAAACATAAATAAACAAAACAGACAGACAATCAGAGAGGAACAGAATTACTTTTTGGTAATATTTGCTGTCCCTTTCTAAATACACAGTTAACTGTCAAAATGCCGTGTCGTCACTGATTACATTGTGGTTTTGTTTTGTTTGCTACTGAATGCGCTATCACACACGAGACTATTTTTTAAGCCGCACAATTTTTGTTCTTTCAGTCACACACGAGACTATTTCATCTGGCATAAACTTGTATACATGTACTCTGCTTTGTGTAATATGCTCTATAAAAAATTTTTTCTGAACCTGCTACTTTATAAATGTATGTGTATTGGTTTTGTGTTGTTTATGTATTAGTTTGTGCGGGGTAGATGCTGGTTGAAAAATTATGCCAGCAAAAAACCACTCTCCTCACCTCTCTTGCAAACAAGCTGCCATTTTGTGCCAGCATAATTGTTCTCGTCTGTGATTGCCCATTGAAGATTAAAAAATTTGACTTATCTGGCATTCACTGCAAAGTGATAGCATACGCTATAGAAATTATATTTCAACAGTGTTCTAAAACGGTTTAGATATTATTTTTCTTTAATTTGATTTGTATATTAAATAAGGTCTATACGGATCGAAAAGAAGACCAATAAATTAAAAAAGAAAAAATATTGTTATTTTATCTTTCCTGTCCAAAAAGCATGTAATAAGAACATATAACTTATTAGCTTTGAAATGAATTTTAAATATATATTACACTCAGCATATTGTTACTATTGGCAATACTGTCGTTATCAAAACGAAATCATTCTCTACCGAGTACCCGAATTATAAAGTATTCAAAACGTTTACAGCTCTATTATGTATTTATTGCGAGTGTATATTGTTGAGGAATTATTTGATTTATTTCAATAAGAAAACTTTATTCTTTTATTTCGTTTTATGTACAAAAGTTTAAGTTTAACCAAAACCAAAATAATATTTGAAATTAAATTTAACAGAAAACAATAACAAAGAACAACAAAACTGTGAAATACATTCGCCAAAAAGGTCCGTTTCTTTATACAACCAACAAATTTAAAACAAACCAAACGAAAGTGGCAGCAGCAGAAGTCTCAAAAATAGCGGCAGCGTTAATAGGAAGAGAGGGAATTTTATTTAAATACAACGGCGTTTTAGATAAACGCCAACTGCAGCAGACAATTTCTTCACTGTCTTCAAAGCCAACGAGATACTGAAAGAAGAACAACAGGAAAGGTTTTTTAAGTTAAAACAACAACAACAAAATAGGAGGGAAGGCTGACTAGAATTACAAGTTACATTTAAATACATATATATATATAGAAACAACAACAGCAAGAAAAATGAGTTCGGTAAGTTATTTTTAAACATTTCAATGCTTTTCTAAGTACGATTTTATTTCTTTTAAATCTTCATTCGTACAATTGAGTATGTCTTCTTTAACTGGTGGTTGATAGTTCTAGGACAGTGGTAGGGAATGTTGTTCGCTATATAACCTTGAGAAGTTTATTTTTCCTTAAGAACATTTTTAATGTTTTACACGAGAAAAGAAAAAAAAAAACCAAAACTTTGGATCGATCCTACGAAAGTAGAATCTTTTTGAAATCAATTTTTAAATGCCATGTGCTTATCAAGGTTTATGAGTCAAACCGCAAGCACTCATCTAAAGTAATTTCATAAAATTCCAATACTTCAGCTATACCACAAAATACACTACTTGGGTAATTATTTTTATGTAATGGCCTTTGTGCCATCTTCCCGATTCTTAACCAAAATGACTCTAAATTTATGGAAATCTATTTGCTTATGAGTGTACAATTTAATCTAACAACTTTAACTTTATTCGATTTCCATTTTAGATATCCAATGTAGAAAATCTTTCACCACAAACCATCAGACAAGTTATGAAGGAAATGCAAAGTATGGTTGAAAATCCCCTGGAGGGTATTAAAATACAAATAAACGATGCTGACGTCACCGATATACAAGCACTGGTCGAAGGACCTGCTGGCACACCATATAGCGGCGGTGTATTTCGTGTTAAGCTTACATTGGGCAAAGATTTTCCCCAGTCACCACCAAAGGCTTACTTCATTACCAAAATATTCCATCCGAATGTGGCGTCTAACGGTGAGATTTGTGTGAATACATTGAAAAGGGATTGGAAACCCGATTTGGGCATTAAACATATACTACTAACCATCAAATGCCTACTTATTGTACCAAATGCTGAGTCAGCGTTAAATGAAGAAGCCGGTAAAATGCTATTAGAACGATACGATGATTATTCACAGCGGGCAAAAATGATGACCGAAATTCATGCATTGACTGCTAAATCAACAGATTCCAAAGACGATGATGGTCCATGTTCGAAAAAGCATGCTGTCGACAAAAAATTGCAGGACAAGAAAAAAGAGAAACTAATTAAGGAGAAAAAACGCATGTTGAAACGATTATGAGTGACTTAATGTGGACAATTTTGAAATCAACCAATATAGAATAATACACACACACTCCTCCTTATGATATTTACTAAAAGAGCGCGCTGACTTACAAAGAAAACCTAAAGCGTTATGTTATCAATTATTATTTATACTGATTTACATACACAGCACATTCATATTCATATTTATGTTTTGTTCCTTTTTTTTTACTTATTGTGCTTTTATTTACTAAAACTTCTATGACTCTTAACTACCAAACAATATCAATCAATTCAATTGACCATAAGACATCATCATCATCATCATCATCCATCATAAGTATAAGTCTTATTCAAAATCGTTATTACTCGCATAAACCTCTAGAACAATGCCTTTGTGTTAAAACAAAAAAAAAACAAAATATTTTTTAAAAATATCGATGATTCTCTTTTGATTTTTATGTACAAACTTTTTCGAAGACATTGCCTATTGGGTATGAATTTATATGTATTGTCCATATCACTTTAATTCTAAGCAACAACTTTAAGTTTTTTTTTTAAACACTCTTCCAGTTCAACACTCGACACAAATGTCCTCTACACACATTGATAAATAATTAAAAAATTTAAAATTTTTCTCCTCTTTTTCATACTCTCTCAGTTTATGTGTTAAATTTTACGTTTACTCTTAAATAATAAATTTAATTTTAAATTAATTAAAAAAAAACGAAAATTGATTTTATTTTATTAGATTAAGCATGTTTGCATATTCCTCCCTGAAAAAGGGAGACCATACGATATGCGCCAACTATAGGGGTAATAGCCTTCTCTCTATCGCATATAAGGTTCTTACAGGCGTATTGTGTGAACGACTGAAGCCACTCGTCAAAACACTGATTGAACTTTATCAGTGCGGCTTCAGACCTGGCAAGTCCACCATCGACCAGATCTTCACACTACGCCAAATCCCGGAAAAGACCCACGAAAAACAAGTCGACACACACCATCTTTTTGTCGACTATAAGGCAGTCTTTGATGCCCCATAAGGGATCGTGTTTTTGCCGCAATGTCTGAGCTCGGTATACCTGCGAAGCTGATAAGGCTATGCAGAATGACGTTGAGCAATTACTGCAGCTCCGTCAAGGTGGGAATGGACCTCTCCGAAACTTTAGATACCCTGCGAGCTTTCAGACAAGGCGATCCCTTATCATGCGACCTCTTCAACTTCGTCATGGAGAGTGTTCTGCGAAAGGCGAGAGTGCATCGCAATGGCACTATTTTTCAAAAAAGTGTCCAGTTGCTTGCGTACGCTGACGACATTGACATCATAGGGCGTACCAAGCGAGATGTTACTGCTGCCTTTAGTGCTATTGAACGGGAGTCTACTAAGATGGGTCCGGCAATAAATGAAGGCAAAACAAAGTATATGTTATCGACAAGTAGAGACGTCCGGCGTATTGATTCTCAGATTACGGCCGATAACTATACTTTTGATACAGTCAAGGAATTTATTTATCTTAGCTCTGCCGTTACCACCAAAAAGGATGTCAGTCTGGAAATCAAGCACAGGATCACTCTTGCCAACAGGTGCTACTATGGTCTCAATAGGCAATTGAGTAGCAGAGACCTCTGTCGTACGACAAAACTAATACTCTACAAGACGCTCATCCTCCCCGTGCTTTATGGCGCAGAGGCATAGACTCTATTAAGCACTGTTGCAGCAGCCTTGAGAGTATTCGAGAGAAAAGTCCTACGTAAGACATTCGGTCCAGTGCGAGTTGGCGATGATTTTCGAATCCGATTCAACAGTAAGCTGTATGAGCTCCTCAACGACATAGACGTTGTGCAGCGTATTAACATCCAGCGGCTGCGCCGGCTCGGCCATATCGTTCGAATGGAGGAGGATGCTCCGACGAGACGGGTATTTGATGCGCAGATCTGCGGAAGTCGGAGACGAGGACGACCTTGTATCCGTTGGAAGGACCAAATCGAGCAAGCCCTGTCATCGACTGGTGTGACCAACTGGCGTAGGCGCGCAAGAAGCAGAGGCGCCTGGAAGGATGTGTTACGGCAGGCCGAAATCCGTTAAGCGGATTCTTTCTGGATAAGTAAGTAATGTTTGCATACTCTGTGTGTTTGTAGGAATTTTAAAGATATATTGTCTAAGAGGCCTAATTTGCTTTTTTATTGCTCATTTGATAGCTTCAGTTCCACTGTAGCTTTAAATAATATGTATGTGGGTTGTCTAAACATTAAAAATAATTGAAAATATTCGGCCTTACAATAGTTAAGTTTCGTGTTTTGTGATTAACGCGAACGAATAAGCTGTTTTACAAAAAAAAACTAAAATCTATTCACAAAGCTGGTGCAAAGTGCGTTTAAGCTTAAATACTTAAATTTTTTTTATCAGATACAGATACAAATTTGTCCCATAAAAGAGCATCTAAGGTCATAATGTCACATCTATAATCGATCAATAAATTCGGAAGAGAATATTTCGAAGCATAAGACAGTATTGAATCATTTTCTTTTTAATTCGTAGTTCTCTAAGAAATGTTCATCGAAATAGATTCTGTAATTGCAGAGTAGAGTAAAACCTGCATCCTGATTATGGCATGAATGCGCCATCCTTTCTTTTTACTCCAATTGCACATAACATAATTGGTCATTACAACCCTTCAGTCAGGATTACGACCTAGCTTCTCACACCATTTATTTTGTGTGTGTTAATTTCACACATGAACTGGCGGGACCTACAGTTTAAAGTCAGAGTTTTTCCCAGAAATCTGCTGAGAGGAAGTCGCCGAAGAAATATTTTTTTTAAATTTCGTTTTTATGTCTGACCTGGAGTTTGAACCGTGGCCTTACGTCTAATAAGCCGGCATACTACGTGCATACTAGTGTGTTGGCTTATTACACGCAAAGCCAGGGTTCAAACCCCAGGTCAGACATGAAAACGAAAATATTTCTTCGGCGACTTCCTCTCAGCAGATTTCTGGCAAAAACTCTGGGAGTAAATAAAAGGGTCATGAAAAGTTTCTCAAAAAAAAAAATCTGTCGTTCGGAATCGACTTTAAACTGTAGGTCCCACCACTCATGTATAAAAAATTAACACACACAACATAAGTGGTGTGAGAAACTAGGTCGTAATCCTGACTGAAAGGTTGCAATGACCAATAATGTATGTATCAATAAATATGTACACGAAATATCTCTATTCAATAATCTCTGATACTATCTTTATAGCGATTATTTAAACCTGAATTATGTTACCGTAATCAGATAGTTTAAGGGACAATCTGAGATTCAACTGATACGAAGACATTCAACGTCCGACCATGTCTTGTGATCTGTCAAGATCAAGTCAATGAATAAAGGTAAGATCATGTTTGTCAAGCTCCTTTCAATATTAGTCAGTTTATAAAATATTCTTCTATCACAAAGAAGTCAAACCAGACTCCATTTCCGGATTCCAATCGGCTGAACTTCAAATGATGCTGTGAAAACATTTTAGACGTTTAATTATTCTAGTTTCTAGAATATGTTAGTAATCTACAGTTAAGGTGGTCGTGTTAAGGCTGCAAAACCTAGCAAATCAGATTTAAATTTCGGTTAAAATGAAATAAATTTCATTATGTTTTCGAATTTATAAAATTAAGAGTCGTCAGTTATCCATTAGATGTTCCATCCAGGAAGCTCCATGATGCTTATCCACCAACGGAGAATAACATACGTAATGAATATCATAGGATCACCTCTTGAGAAAGATTAGGATTCAATTAAAACACAGTTCTCGATCGCTAAGACAAATACACAGAAACCGTTATTTCTAGATCAATCCTCTGCTTAAGGGAATTGAAAGAACAGCAACAAAGCAAAGAAAGAATAAAATGCGTTGGATGCTTGATAGGGCACTCGTCATGAATGAAAAGTTGAGGTTAAAGGTCACCCACCTCTTTCAATATTTACTTACATCTCTTGTTGTTGCGCCCTATACTAAAACCGACATATGTACATACATACATACATACATACATATTTCATTTTAATGATGAAATTTAAAAAAAATTTTTAACTACCAATCTTTCTAATTCTCTTTTTGTTTTTTAATTGTTGTTGGTTTTATTAAACCAATACAATACTATTTAGAATGCTTAAGTGATACGTATTGTCCAAATAAGTCCGGCCAACAGTCATACTTACATCAAGACTTGAAGATTTTTTTCAAATTTGCCTTTATATATGTATGTATGTATGCATGTACATAATATTGTATGTACATATATACATATGTATGTATATACACATTGTCATTGCCAGTCTATGTATGTATGTACATACATAGATGTAGATGTGACAGCCGAGTGTTTGCACAAGTGTTTGAATTTGAATTTTGCACGTTGGCGGTTAAGAGCGGTTGTTTGAAGTAAAAAACAAAAAAAAAAAAATAAAACACAAGAGTCTCTGCTGTTCGTTCATACATACATTATTATGTATCGATACAGATACGTTGTTGTAGTCATAAAAAAAAATGTTTGTAAATTTGAAAATTGTTTTTGTTGTTTGTTGTTTATTTCTATTAATATTGCCTGAGCTTTGAATGTCTTTAAATGCGGTTTGAAGGCGAACAAATGTCAACAGCTAACAGTGAGAGATGTTAGGAAAAAATTAAAATAATTAAAAAAATTATTGTGTTTTTTTCTTTCTAAAAGGCGATGGAAGGAGGTTATTAACGTTTATATCAAATGAAATCAAATCAAATTTATTTAAAATATAACAATAACAACAAGGACGTTTAATCAACCGCTGGCTACTTTGTCTGTTACAATAATTTTAATATCAATATTTTCCAAATTATTATTACAATTTATTATTTTATATTGTAATGGGTGATTTTTTAAGAGCTATAGGAACAATTTTCAAAAAAAGACACATAAAATTCAGAAAAATGCATGAAATCTTTATTTGAATCGATAGTACGGTCCATATAATTTAATGTTTGAAGATTATTTCATGCAAATGTTGACCGCGACTGCGCCTCAAATGGTCCATCCGCTTAGTCCAATTTTGGCATACTCTTTCCAACATTTCGGACGGTATCTCACGAATAAATGCTTCAATGTTCCAATGCGTCAATTGAAGCGAGCTTTAACATAGTCCCACAAAAAATAGTCTAAAGGCGTTAAATCGAACAATCTAGGCGGCCAATTGACCGGTCCCGAACGTGAAATAAAATGTTCACCGAACTCGCCTCTCAATAAGTCCATTGTTACGCGTGCTGTGTGGCATGTGGCACAAGTCAAACTCCTGCATTTTAGGCAAAAAAAAGGTGGATATCATCTCACGGTAGCGCTCACAATTCACAGTTACGTTACGATTCGCAGCATCTTTGAAGAAGTACGATCCAATAATGCCATCAGCCCATAAACCGCACCAAACTGTGACTTTTTCTGGATGCATTGGTAGCTTTTGCAATGCTTCTGGCTGATCTTCACTCCAAAATCGACAATTCTGCTTGTTTACGTATCCATTGAGCCAAAAATGAGCTTCGTCGCTGTACACAATTTTTCGATAAAGAAGTGGATCTTCGGCCAACTTTCCAAGAGCCCATTCACCAAAAATTCTGCGTTGCGGTAGGTTGTTCGGCTTCAATTCTTGCACCAGCTGCATTTTAAAAGGCTTCACACCTAAATCCCAATTGCTGCGAACGGCGACGAATCGATAATTGATGGTCATCATTAACACTGGCCGATGCAGCTGCGATATTTTCTTCAGTTCGCACTCTACGTAAACGTATTGGTGGTTTACATACATAAATACATACATATACATAGGTATGTAACGGCAGATTTTTTAGCTTATTATCTTTTTGGCAACACTGGTTTAAACAGCTCACGCACGTTTCGTGCTTTGTTTCACAGTCAAACATCTTCAGTTTGGCCTATAAATTAACCATGAATCGTCTTACAAACGAACAACGCTTGCAAATCATTGAATTTTATTATCAAAATGCGTGCTCTGTTAAAAAAGTTCATCGCGCTCTTCTTCCATTTTATGGTCAGTTTAATCGACCCACTGAAGCGGCTATTCGGGCTATTGTGACTAAATTTCGCACCAAATTTACATTGTTGGACATTAAACCACCAACACGCTTACGTAGAATGCGAACTGAAGAAAATATCGCAGCTGCATCGGCCAGTGTTAATGATGGCCATCAATTATCGATTCGTCGCCGTTCGCAGCAATTGGGCCTCTGTTACTCAACGACGTGGAAAATTTTGCGGAAGGATTTACGTGTAAAGCCTTTCAAAATATAGCTGGTGCAAGAATTGAAGCCGAACGACCTCCCGCAAGGCAGAATTTTTGGTGAATGGGCTCTTGGAAAGTTGGCCGAAGATCCATTTCTTTATCGAAAAATTGTATTCAGCGACGAAGCTTATTTTTGGCTCAATGGATACGTAAATAAGCAGAATTGTCGATTTCGGAGTGAAGATCAGCCAGAAGCATTGCAAAAGCTACCAATGCATCCAGAAAAAGTCACAGTTTGGTGCGGTTTATGCGCTGGTGGCATCATTGAACCGTACTTCTTCAAAGATGCTGCGAATCGTAACGTAACTGTGAATGGTGAGCGCTACCGTGAGATGATATCCAACTTTTTTTGCCTAAAATGCAAGAGCTTGACTTGCATGACATGTGGTTTCAACAAAACGGTGCCACATGCCACACAACACGCGTAACAATGGACTTATTGAGAGGCGAGTTCGGTGAACATTTTATTTCACGTTCGGGACCGGTCAATTGGCCGCCTTGATCGTGCGATTTAACGCCTTAAGACTATTTTTTGTGGGGCTACGTTAAAGCTCATGTCTATACAGACAAGCCCGCTTCAATTGACGAATTGGAAGACAACATTGAAGCGTTTATTCGTGAGATACCAGCCGAAATGTTGGAAAGAGTATGCCAAAATTTGACTAAGCGGATGGACCATTTGAGGCGCAGTCACGGTCAACATTTGCATGAAATAATCTTCAAACATTAAATTATATGGACCGTACTAGCGATTCAAATAAAGATTTCATGCATTTTTCTGAATTTCATGTGTTTTTTTTTGAAAAATTGTCCTATAGTTCTTAAAAAATCACCCATTATCAAGCTCCTCATTGTGAGACAATAGAAGTTCATTAATGTCATCCTCCTCAATTCCTTCAAATTCGGATTCCATAGCTAAATTTAATCGACGCAAGTTGAAATTTCAACAACGCAAGCTGAGTTTTGTTAATTTTTAAAAAGCGACGCAAATCGAAACGACTCAAATCGGATCGACGCAAGTCGGGGCTCTAGTGTATTGTACATATATATGAAGATTATAATAAAGAGCTCTGAAAGATCATCTGCGGATCAACAAAACCATGAATACCACAAATATGTCCTGTCTTACTCTCAATAAAAACATCATGAAAAACATGAAGACGAATACATGCATGAGGAAGGATACACGCACTAACAATGAGGAAGGATACACGCATTAACAAAGCTCATCGACTGTATATTCGTATACCCTTTCTTCTACCCAAACATTACATTACAATATTGAGCTACTTTGTACTACAAAACCAATAACAATGCCATTGTCTTAATGCAAAAATGATTCAATACATCGTGTAATTGATGTTTTAAGCCGGGTTATTATTAAAAGATCATTAGACTAGAAAATGTATGTATTTTTGCACTTATTTTTCTATGCACTTTAAAATATTTTATTACTTGAAACCCGTTTTCAAAGTCAAGGGTGAATTAAGCAGCCTGCCAACTGTTTTCAAACCACCATTAAAATAATTCAATACGTTTCTATTAATTACACTGTGCTACACAAAAAAAAAAAAGAATATGAATGTAGGTGTTTACGTATTTATTCCCTTTGTTAATAAGCATTGTTTCAGTTGCTTAAAGAACTACTACTCACAACATATTGAGCTTTAAACTGAACTAAAATCGAATTTGTTGAGGGCTACTTTTTTTTTTTGAGAAGTCACAGTTGTGGTTTGAACCTGCAACTCTTGTCTGTCTAGTAGGCCAAGATACTACCTACTAAACTAGGGCGCTCTCATCATAGTACGGCTTGTCGCGAACGAAGCTTGTGAACATCGATTTTTTTTAACAATTGGAGCATACATAATTGGTCATCTGATACTACTACTACTGTGTATTTGTCGTAGCGATCGAGAACTGTGTTTTAATTGAATCCTAATCTTTCTCAAGAGGTGATCCTATGATATTCATTACGTATGTTATTCTCCTTTGGTGGATAAGCATCATGGAGCTTCCTGGAATCTGGAACATCTAAGGATAACTGACGACTCTTAATTTTATAAATTCGAAAACATAATGAAATTTACTTCATTTTAGCCGAAATTTAAATCTGATTTGCTAGGTTTTGCAGCCTTAACACGACCACCTCAACCATAGATTGCTAACATATTCTAGAAACTAGAATAATTAAAAATCTAAAATGTTTTCACAGCATCATTTGAAGTTCAGCCGATTGGAATCCGGAAATGGAGTCTGGCTTGACTTCTTTGTGATCGAAAAATATTTTATAAATTGACTAATATTGAAAGGAGCTTGACAAACATGATCTTACATTTGTTCATTGACTTGATCTTGACAGATTACAGGACATGGTCGGACGTTGAATGTCTTCGTATCAGCTGAATCTCAGATTGTCCCTTAAACTATCTGATTACGGTAGCATAATTCAGGCTCAAATAATCGCTATAAAGATAGTATCAAAGATTATTGAATAGAGATATTTCGTGCACATATTTATTGATGCACATACATTATTGGTCATTACAACCCTTCAGTCAGGATTACGACCTAGTTTCTTACACCACATATGTTGTGTGTGTTAATTTTTTATGCCTGAGTGGTGGGACCTACAGTTTAAAGTCGACTCCGAACGACAGATTTTTTTTTTGAGAAATTTTTCATGGCAATTTTCAATTTACTCTCAGAGTTTATGCCATAAATCTGCTGAGAGTAAGTCGCCGAAGAAATATTTTTTCATATTTCGTTTTGGTGTCTGACCTGGGGTTTGAACCGTGGCCTTGCGGCTAATAGGCCAAGACACTACCTACTAGACTACGGCGACTCCTGTGAGAAGCTAGGCCGTAGTCCTGACTGAACGTTTGTAATGGTCAATTATGTATGTCGTGTCGCCGTGGTCTAGTAGGTAGTGTGTTGGCTTATTAGACGTAAAGCCAGGGTTCGAGACCCCAGGCCAGACGTCAAAACAAAATACAAAAAGTATTTCTTCGGCGACTTTCTCTCAGAAGATTTCTCTGAAAGTAAATAAAAATTGCCATGAAAAGTTTCTCAAAAAATCTGTCGTTCGGAGTCGACTTTAAACTGCTGGTCCCACCACTCAGGTATAAAAAATTAACACATACAACATAAGTGGTGTGAGAATCTGGGTTGTAATCCTGACTGAAGGGTTGTAAAGACCAATAATGTATGTATGTCTGTATGTATGTACGTATGTGAATAAGTTTGTTGCTGTCAAATTCGGTTCAAAAGAAGCTTGTGAACATCGATTTTTTTTAACAATTGGCACAAGGATTTCAATAACACAGGCAAAAGAAGTAAACTGATAACAAGTTATCGAGAATATTTTTAAGTTTCATTCATTTCAAAATTTCTATGAAAATAGTGCAAAAATATTTGTGGAATTAAATGACCACACCCGTACATACTTTTTCTTTTCCATTAACTTTTGCAATACAGTGTAATCGCGTGTATTATTTAATCAGATGTTGGATTATTTACTCACTCGTGTAATGCATTAAACGAGGAGTTAAATTCTATTTTTTCAATCGTATTACTAATTATACAAAACCTGTCCCACTGTGACAACGGAAGAATAAACAAACAAATACCTGAGCAAAATAACACAGTGTTTAGTGAGAGAGATAGAGAGAGAGAGAGAGCGCGAGACATTGAGCAAGAGTCAAAGGGGTATGAGGTGTGGCGGTAAAATGCGTGTGGTTGCGATTGAATGGACCAAGCCGCCGTATTGACATTACAATATTATGAGTTAAATCAGTTGTGACGCGATACTTAAGCGATCAGCACATATTTTGTTTATTTTTTTTTTATTCATTAAAAATTAGAAAAACACAAAAATTAAAATTAAAATTAAAAAAAATTTAAAAGAATTTAAGAAAACAAAGTCTAGGATTTACGGATTGAACAATTACAAAACAGTGTCGGTAATAGAAGCAAAGGGAAAAAAGAGAAATAAATTTAAACAAAAGAAATTCAAACCAAAAAGAAAAAAAAAAACTAAAGATTTTAAAGATAAAATTTCTAATACAATAAACAACATACCAGTTTATAAATAAATAAAATAAAAAAATAATAAAAAAATAATGAAAAATTGAAATTGAAATTCAATTTTAAACACGCAAAGTTGGTGACGCATGCGCTTAAATATGTTTTAAACGCCATCCGTTCATGATAGTGATGATGATGATGATGATAAAAAATAAATCCAAAAAAAATTGTTAATTATGAATGTATGTTTGTGTTTACGTGTGTGTATGTGTGGTGATTTTTTTTATAAAAAAAAAAGTTTTCCGTATTAAAACTTATCGAGTTCGATAAATTTTATATTGCCATGGATTGTTTAAAGCCCTTTTTGTTCACTGCAAATCGTTATTCAAGCATAAAATTGTGATTTTTCTAGCATCTGTTCAGTTCTTGTTGTTTTTATTTACAATTTATTTATTTATTTATTTTTTTTAATTTTAAAACTTTTATTTGTTTTTGTAACAAAATCCAATACGATTCCATTAAACTTGGTTAAAACATGAATCTCTTTTACTGTGTGGATATTGACGCCGCCGCCGACAATGCGCACTGTCGTCATCAATTGCTAATAATTGAAAACAACAGCAACAACAACAACAACAACACTAAAACAAAATAACAATGCTGCACAGTAGGGCAGCAGGAAAAAATAGTTTGCTTAAAACTTCTTTTTGTTTAAAAATTTCTCACTTCTTAACTGACAACGCTTGGAACTAGGAAAATACGTAGGTTGTAGGAGGTAGAAAAAAGCAATAGTGTGCATGGGTATTAGATTTGGTTCTGTTCATATTTTAAGTGACAGGAACAGCATTTGTTGCAAGATAATGCGCGGATAGTATAATTAAACAACGTATTCTTTCTAAAGGGTATTTTTTATAGAGGTATAGAACTTTAAGTTGCAATAAAACAACGATGGATTATTCGATTGACATGAATTTTATTTATCCGAAAGATAATCTTGTGGCATTACATTTTAAATATGATTTCTGGCATATGACCGTCACGGCTGGCGCGGATGTAGTCCAATCTGGACGTCCAATTTTCGATGACTTTTTCCAACATTTGTGGCCGTATATCGGCAATAATACGGCGAATGTTGTCTTCCAAATGGTCAAGCGTTTGTGGCTTTACCGCATAGACCAATGACTTTACATAGCCTCACAGAAAGTAGTCTAGCGGTGTTAAATCACAAGATCTTGGAGGCCAATTCACAGGTCCAAAACGTGAAATTAGGCGGTCACCAAACGTGTCTTTCAATAATAAATCTATTGTGGCACGAGCTGTGTGACATGTTGCGCCGTCTTGTTGAAACCACATCTCCTGGACATCATGGTTATTCAATTCAGGAATGAAAAAGTTTGTAATCATGGCTCTATACCGATCACCATTGACTGTAACGTTCTGGCCACCATCGTTTTTGAAAAAGTACGGACCAATGATTCCACCAGCCCATAAAGCGCACCAAACAGTCAGTTTTTCTGGATGTAACGGTGTTTCCACATACACTTGAGGATTACCTTCACTCCAAATGCGGCAGTTTTGTTTGTTGACGTAGCCATTCAACCAGAAGTGCGCTTCATCGCTAAACAAAATTCGCTTATGAAAATCGGGAACAACGGTAATCTCGTTTTGGGCCCATCCAACGAATCTACGCCTTACTTGATGATCGTTTGGCTTCAAATCTTGCACGAGTTGGATTTGGTAAGCACGCAAACCAAGATCCTTCCGCAAAATCATCCATAAAGTGGATGGACACAGATCCAATTCCTGTGCTCTATGGCGGATGGACTCATTCGGGTCTTCCTCAATGCTACGCTCTACAGCAGCAATAGCTTCTTCTGTACGCACCGTACAGCGTCTCTGGGGATGCGAGTTATCAATAAGAGTAAACGTGGTGCGAAAACGTTCCATGGTTAATCGAATTAACTGCTCTGATGGACGATTTTGTCGACGATAAAATGGACGTAGTGCGCGATACGTTTTCCGCACAGAACCATTATTTTCGAAATAAAATTGCACTATTTGCAAGCGTTGTTCAGGCGTGAGTCTATTCATGATGAATTGTCAAACCAAACTGAGAATAAATCACTTGACAGCTGTTAAATCGGTCGCCATCTTGAAAAGTAATGCCAACTTAAAGTTCTATACCTCTATAAAAACACCCTTTATAATGCATTATGCAATCAGTTGGTTAAGAGACCACGCCCGTACAGTATCTGTGTTGTCAGGTATGGCGATATCTCGCCAAACGTGGTGATATAAAAATTTTTGTTTGGCAACAAAAAGTTTAAAATTGCGATTGGCAAGATACTTGACTATTTTTGAACTCCTCAGTAAATCTATTTAATTTGATCCTAGGTTAGGCTAGATTAAATTGACATTCATCTCAAAGACCATAGCTTATTTGGGTCCCATAAGGTTCCGTCGTAACATCAATTACATCTATTTCTTCAAATAATTATAACCCTGGGCAAAATACCTTTGGTTGTCATATTTTAACCGTGAATTACATATGAGTGCCCGAGAATTCTTTTTGATTAGGTTCCAAGATCTCAACAATACCAGAGTATATGTTGTATGCTTTCCTCTTCTTCCTCATGGTACTGCTTTTGCCAAAGTTTAAAGTTGTGAGGTATTCCAAGCTTAAGAACAAGTGACTCCGTAGGCTAGTGATTAGTTACAACTGCCATGAGACCCTTAAGATGGACTTTGATAGGACTAAAAGCAAATTTTGCTGCCTGCTTATAACCTAATCGGGCCAAATTTATCTGATTTCCCTGCATGTGGGTTCATCGTGATGTGGGTTCTTTTGATCTCTTCCATTAGACTTTAGTTTCGATAGTAATACTTACTTCTTACTCATAGTAATACCTCTTATTTATCTTGTATTTTAAGAAGAAATGGACTGGCCGTGTAGATTTCTGACGTAGCATTCTGATGTCTTTTGGAGCAATAGGCTTGGAGAAGGAGGAGGTATTTTGGGGATACCCTACATAGATTGAGAGGACTACGATAGATTATATGGTTGCATTAGTATGGCATCTCTTTACGACAAAACTTGACAACTCTTTAACATTTGATTATGGCCGGCCCTGACTCTTCTGATCGCTTCTATTGGTTTTAGGTTTCGATATGAAAAACCACAATGGTTCGTAAGCAGTTACGATACTTTTCACATAATCAACCCCATAATTAACATCATTCTACAGTTCTTAAGTAATGCTTACTTCGAGATTCTGAAAAAATTATGCCATAGTTTTCTGTAGAGATTTGCTTCAATACGCCTCCCTTATTGAAAGCCTTTTTTTATGGGATTAGGCAGATACAAATTAACTACTTTCGCAGAAATTTCTAAAGTTTTACATTCAACTTAAAAAAAAATTCACTTTTTTATGCCTCGGGACCACTGTGTATCGTTAAAAAAAAATCGAAATCAAAACAAGTAGGTTTATTTGCTGTTGTTGTTGTGGTTTTAGTTAAAATGTTGCTGAAACAAGTTTCCATATTTAAAAAAGATAAAAAACAACAACAACAACAGCAATAAGACCTCATACCACTGCCATCGATAAAATGAAAAAGAAACTCTTCTCTCCAAAACAAGTCAAAAATATTTCAATGTTGTTGTAATTGTTGTTGTTATTGCTGTTGTTCATTCATTAAACTCAGTTCAGTTCAGTTAAATTTTTATCATCGCCAATGATGGCATCGATTTAAAATTTCTTGTAATTTATTTGTTGTTGTTTTACAGTGTTGCCAAGAATGTAAATCGTTTTCGTTTTGTTTTCTTCTTAAAATTTCTGTCAACGCCTCCTCACTATTTTGTTTTTCTGTTTCTGTTTGTGTTTTGGATTCTAAAACCGAAACCTAGACTTTGGAATAATGGAGTGAATTATTGCTTAATATGATGCACCTGTGTGTAAATTTTAAATTCAAATTAAATTGAAAAAAAAAATTAATTCATCTGTCAATAAAATATAGTTTCATTGATACACAATCGCTGTACATATGTACTATGTTTATTAAATGGATGTGGATTATTGGTGAAGAGAAAAAATCATTTCGTTATTACTTACTTAAAAAAAAATTAAGAAGAAAAGATCATAGAATCCTACTGAAATACTTGATTGGTCAGTACCACCTCTCAGACAGGATTACAGCCTGCGGAACCTATTGCTTATTGTCCACTCTAAATGACAGATTTTTGAGAAACTTTTCATTACAGTTTTATCTTACTGTCAGGGTTTTTTGGCCAGAACACTGCTGAGAGAAATTCGCTGTCAAGAGTGTCGTATATTATCCTCAATATAGGAAAAGTTTGAACTGTAAAAATATTCTCTGTTTAAAAAGATTCTCTTTGAAAATTTATTAAGAAATTAGTACTTTTTTAAAAGTACATTTTTCGATATATTGGGTAGTACTTGAAATATAAATTGAGTACTAAAGTGTCCACAAATACATAATAAATAATGAACCAGTTAAAGATATAAAGGGTGTTTTTTACAGAGGTATAGAACTTTAAGTTGGCATTACTTTTCAAGATGGCGACCGATTTAACAGCTGTCAAGTGATTTATTCTCAGTTTGGTTTGGCAATTCATCATGAATAGACTCACGCCTGAACAACGCTTGCAAATAGTGCAATTTTATTTCGAAAATAATGGTTCTGTGCGGAACACGTATCGCGCACTACGTCCATTATATCGTCGACAAAATCGTACATCAGAGCAGTTAATTCGATTAACCATGGAACGTTTTCGCACCACGTTTACTCTTATTGATAACTCGCATCCCCAGAGACGCTGTACGGTGCGTACAGAAGAAGCTATTGCTGCTGTAGAGCGTAGCATTGAGGAAGACCCGAATGAGTCCATCCGCCATCGAGCACAGGAATTGGATCTGTGTCCATCCACTTTATGGAAGATTTTGCGGAAGGATCTTGGTTTGCGTGCTTACAAAATCCAACTCGTGCAAGATTTGAAGCCAAACGATCATCAAGTAAGGCGTAGATTCGTCGAATGGGCCCAAAACGAGATTACCGTTGTTCCCGATTTTCATAAGCGAATTTTGTTTAGCGATGAAGCGCACTTCTGGTTGAATGGCTACGTCAACAAACAAAACTGCCGCATTTGGAGTGAAGGTAATCCTCAAGTGTATGTGGAAACACCATTACATCCAGAAAAACTGACTGTTTGGTGCGCTTTATGGGCTGGTGGAATCATTGGTCCGTACTTTTTCAAAAACGATGGCGGCCAGAACGTTACAGTCAATGGTGATCGGTATAGAGCCATGATTACAAACTTTTTCATTCCTGAATTGAAAAACCATGATGTCCAGGAGATGTGGTTTCAACAAGACGGCGCAACATGTCACACAGCTCATGCCACAATAGATTTATTGAAAGACACGTTTGGTGACCGCCTAATTTCACGTTTTGGACCTGTGAATTGGCCTCCAAGATCTTGTGATTTAACACCGCTAGACTACTTTCTGTGGGGCTATGTAAAGTCATTGGTCTATGCGGTAAAGCCACAAACGCTTGACCATTTGGAAGACAACATTCGCCGTATTATTGCCGATATATGGCCACAAATGTTGGAAAAAGTCATCGAAAATTGGACGTCCAGATTGGACTACATCCGCGCCAGCCGTGGCGGTCATATGCCAGAAATCATAGTTAAAATGTAATGCCACAAGATTATCTTTCGGATAAATAAAATTCATGTCAATCGAATAATCCATCGTTGTTTTATTGTAACATAAAGTTCTATACCTCTATATAAAACACCCTTTACATATACCTTGTAGCTCGTAAAATATTTGATTTTTTAAAAGTTTTAAAGTGTGAAAACTTTACTTTAGACGTTGGCAACAATTACGTTTATTCACATACAGATGATATTATGCATGACATGACTAATCGGATACAAAATGCTTAGTTATTTAATTGTTAATTGTCGTTTTTTGTATATAAACAATAATTTTTTTTTTAAGAAATTAGAAAAAACGTGCATATTTGATTTGCATTACTTTGAAAATAATTAAAATGAAATAAAATATACACACACTAAAAAAAAACAGGGTTACTTTTTTCATTTACCTCCTATGAAACATTTATAAAACATAATCGAAATGTGAAAATTTGTTTCATGAACCCCTCCTTCATACAGTAAAAATAATTTTTATGGTATATTTTAAAAAATATGGAATATTTGAATAATTTTCCATTTAAAGAAAATATTTTTTCCCTATACCAACATTATTTACTCCCCCTCACTTAAGACAAATAGATAAAAATGTCTGTAAAATAACTACACATCAATAACAACAACAAAAACAACCACAAACAACCTTACAAGTCAGTTTTGCGGTCACTAATGTAACCTGTTTTTTTCGTTTCTTTTCTTTTCTTTGTGTGTGTGTGTTTTTGTTCCGTAATAATTTATACTACGCTGTTGTTGTTGTTGTTATTATTTTTCTTAGTATTTAACATTTATTATCATTCCTATGGTTAGTTTACGTTTATTTTACTCCATATATCTGTCAAATAAACTGCTCCCACTTTTTTTGTTTGCTCTCCTTCTCTGTTTAATATTTGTGTTCATGGATCTTTTGTCGTAGCCGACAATGTACGGGCATGTGTATGTGTACATGTGTTGTTATTAATTTTATTTTTTTTTTAGTTTTTACTTACACACCAACATGACTGTCACTCTCAATTGCACTTCGTGTTAAGTGCTCATGTAATTATTGTTGCTCTTGGAATATTGATCATAAATGACCTTGAAAATGTTTTTATGCAAAAATGTATTCATAATATCTCCCTGTGTGTGTGTGTGTGTGCACGAAACTGTGGCTGATATTTGTGTTTGTTATGTATGAGAGAGGAGTTTGGGTGTTTTGTTATTTTAAAAGAAAACTTTACCGTTATTGAAATTTTTGTTTAAGAAGAAATAAAAACGTGGTCGTTTGTTTATTGCGAGAGTAGGTTTGGTAGTTAAGGAGTAAAAATTTTGTTTCTTATTAAAAAAGTTGAATCATTCATGAAGAGAATTTACAATTAATGTGACGCCATATATGTACAGTGGTTAAGTGTAGGAAAAGCTAAGTAAAAAAAAATTTTTTTGTATGAATACAGAATTAAAAACGGAACGGAAATAACGGAAGTACTTAAGGGGATTGTTGTTATTAAAATATGGCGAGAGAGAGAGAGAGAGAGAGATTTGCCATTTGAAAATGGTATAACAACAGTAGCTGTTATTTAGGTTATCAGAAAAACAATATCATTTTTAAGAGATATTAATTTAATAAATATTAACATTTAAAAAACCTAATCATTTTAAAAAATATGTAAATAAATTCAAACAATTCTTAATCTATCACTTTTAGTAAAAATTTCAAAATGTTCAAGGAAAATTTAAATAAAAAATAAACAAAATTACAAATTTTATTAATTAAGAAAAGAAAAACAAAAATAAAAAAATATTTCGAAATGCCTAAAATTTGTTAAAATACCAAGTGAAATTTCTTCATTATAAATAATTCTAAATCAAAACAAATACTAAAGATTTCGCAAAAAAAAAAAAATATAATAAATTTACTCATCGCTTTTGATACTGCAAATAATGAGCACATTGGAGAAACCGAAACCACCGATTTCTAGTGATTTCCAGATGGAAAAGCATAAGTCAGCAACAGATCAAAATCAAGAATTGGTAAGTCAGATTTTATAGTTTTATTTCTATTAAATATTTAACTTAAAAGGCAAATACAAGAGCTTAAATAATGGAATAATCAATCTATTCAACTTCTTCTAAGTTGTTTTTATTTACCCAAAACATTTTTATTTTTTACATAATAATCATAATCTATTTTGTTAGTTTTTGCCTTTAGATGGCAGACCTACTGCAGGCACCTGTTTGGGTGAAACTACTAAATTAAAGTAAAAAAATAAAATGATATTGTGGAACTGCTTGTAAGAGCTCTATGTTCCTTATTTACTTAATTGGTTATTTCAACCCTTTAGCCATGACTATAATCTAGCTATTCACACCACTCATATTGTATGTGTAAATGCTTTAACGTCGACACCAAACGACTGATTTGCGAAACTTTTCACTACAATTTTATTTACTCTCAGAATTTTTGCCAGAATACTACCAAAAGAAGTATATTTTCATATTTCTCTTTGTTCGAGATGTCAAATTTGTGGCTTGAACCACGAGCTGTCTAATAAGCCAACACACAACCTAGATCATAATCCTGACTACAGGGTTGCAATGACCAATTAAGTAAGTAAGTAAATAAAGTCTGCAATTCTATGCAAATACAATGAATAACTTTTTACTACACCTTACTTTAACTAACATATAAACAACAGCAGAAAAAACCACAGGCCCATGACTAGAATTGTGGATGGCTGGCCTCTGTCCACGAGAGATACATAGAATCTCACAATTAAAATAGTCTAGAGGTCTCAAATTGCTTGATTTTGGCAACCAATGGATTACTCCAAAATGTTAAATTAATTTCTCAACAAATTCTCCTTTCAATAGGCTAATGGTATCGCGTGTAATGTGACATAAGGCACCGTCTTGTTGAAACTTTATGTCAACCAAGTCCAAATCTACCATTTTGTTCTAAAAAAGTGATCATTGCACAATTTATTTAATAGGGATTTTTAATCCAACATTGGTTTAAAAGTTTATAACGTTTCCATATCCTTTTGAAATAAAATTTAAACACTCCTGTATTTGCCTTATAATTTAAAATATTTTTTTTTTACTTTCTTGATACCTTTACTAACCTATTTACTAATCATGTTATCTTAAAAAAATATTTGATGTTCGAAAAAGTTCGGTTACAAATTTGATCAGAGATGAAACACATGTTTGTTATATTTATAACGAGCTTTATTAAACCAAATACATGGGCAATAACATTTTACGTTTTTTCTTGCAAATAAATTCCAATAAAGTGGCTATAATCACTCTGAAATGCTCAAAAAGCGCACAGCCTTTTGAGGCCTGCAGTTCTAAAAACATAAAATGTATAACCCGATGTTATATTGTAGACCCATAGCAAAGAATATGCATATAAAGAATACGCATCATGTAGAAGTAAAATTTTTTATGGCGGGTTGTAACGTTACGACCCGCTCTCACCAAAATCTTTTTTAAAAATCATTTCTGGATGAGGGGGGAGGAAGACAGAAGAAAAATGAACACAAACAAAGAGCGTAACAATGTGTTGCCCTCATCGTACGTATGTACATGTGTATGTATTCTTGTGTTTTTTGATTTAGATGTCGATCAGACTGCGACAAGAATAAATGTGCTGCGGATGCTTTATCATTTTATTTCAGAATAACACTCGAAGAATATTTTGTGTTAAAAATTTTCTATGTCATTAGCTGGGCGTATTTTATTTTTTATTTTGTCCCATAGTATATTTTTTTTTAAATGCTTTGGAATGCTCGTTTTTTTTTCTTTTAATAAAAAATGGTTTTGTATTCTTTTTATTTTTATTTATCTAAAAAACATGGCCTAATTTTTAAGCCAAAGATGGATAGCTTTATGTTCTTTTAATAATAAAATCGATGTTTATTTTATTTTTATTTATCCAAAATTATTAAGCTAAAGATAGACAGCTTTACATATGTATGTTGATGAAATGAAAATAAAAATAGAGTATATTACTAACACTTTTATATGGCTGTAAATAAATAAATTCTCTCAACTTATTTTCTCTCTCTCACTCCCTAATCCATAACCATAGGCATGTGTTAACCTAGAGGAAAATTGTTAGTAATAATGTCAAGTCTACTTATTAACCCAATGATATGTATATGTGATCGGAAAATATAGAAAAATTGTACTGCGCTAAGTCCCTAAAGACACCGTATTTAACTTGGCAAGTATTCATCCAAAAATCGAAATCATTTCTCATTGATATTAGTGAATACTACTGTGATATTTCTTTGGGAGTATCATTGAAGTCTGAAAAAAGCGACATGAACCTTCTTCTTTAAAAACTGACAAGATTTTTACGCTCTTTTTAACGAACAGTCTTGATGTTCGTGTCCTATGTGTGTAAAAAGCCGAAGATGTTCTTCCCGTGAGGGACATTGGTGCCGACGTCTGTTTTTAACACCAGAAAAATAAATAAAAAAGTGGCCAAACAACAAAAACGCACGATGAGAACAACGCATTGTTACGCTCTTGGTTTCTGTAACCTTCCCTTCTATCTTTCCCCCCGCGTCTTGAAATATTTTTGAAAAATATTCCAAAATATGTTAAAATGCACATTCTTTATACTTTATTTTCTTTGCCCATAGCTACCGACAATTTGTAAACCAAACTTTTTCGAACATCTAATAGTACACGTATAAATAAAAAAACCACCCCCAGCCCTTTAGTGTAGAGCATTGAAATGTAAACAATC
Organism: Sarcophaga carnaria; assembly: GCA_958299815.1. NCBI lineage: Eukaryota > Metazoa > Arthropoda > Insecta > Diptera > Sarcophagidae > Sarcophaga > Sarcophaga carnaria. The sequence goes on from OY283149.1 coordinate 141,894,507, forward strand.
TGTTAAAAAAAAACACTTACACAGATTGACCTCATAATTAAGAGTAATTTTGCTCTCTTAAACACTCATACAATGTTACTTTAATAAACGTATTAAAAACGTAAACAATAGGAAAATTACACTGTAGCCATCTCTGTTAAAAACATACAACAATTTAACAGTTATTGTGTATAATTTCTAAGAGTATCTCTTACATACTAATACATTCAATTTCTCTCTTAAAAAACGGAAAACAAAATATGAAAAATGTAAACAAATAAGGTTTTGTTTTTTTTTTGTTGAAAGAGCTTTTACAACAGCTGTGATTAAGCTTTTGAGAACTTACAAATAAACAAACAAAGCTGAGCTTAAAAACTGAGAGAGTGTATGTGTGTGTTAAGGCAGTCGGTGAATTTGCGTGTTTTTCAATGGAGGAAAATTTATCGTAAAGAAAAAAAGCTACACTTAAACAATTTTCATTAATTTTCCCGCAAATACAGTGAGTGAGTGTGTGTGTGTGTGTATGTTAAGCACACACGATGAGAAACGGCAAATAAAACTTTAATAGACACAAAACTCAGTAAAGGTTCAGTGCCTTAAGGTGCACGACGTGCTACGGAATAATAGAGAGAAAAAAAAAAACGAAATGAAGACAGAATAATAACAAATGGAATACTGAAAAGAAATACAATGTTTTTTTTTTGTTTTTTAAATAAATGAATTGGTTTATTAGAACATGACAAATTAGAAAAATTTTAAATGAAAATGAAATTATTAAAAAAAAACAAACAAAATAAAAACGAATAAAAAAAGAATAGAAAATATTTGAATAATTTATTAACAAGTGTGTAACAAAAGAATAAAATACAAAAAAATTGTTAATGATCATCGATAACAACACCGTTAAGATATAAAGAAGAAAAAAAGTAAAGCAATCATCAGCGAAAACTATTACCGTAATTTTGAAATTGAAATTTAACGGCGAAATTAAAAAAGAAAAACGCGAGTGATTGATTTAAATTACATGTGTTGCATAAGAGTGTTTTATTTTCCATTTCAATTTCAATTTTTTTTTTAAATTTTATTTCTTCTCTTCTCTTCTCTTCACTGTTTTTTTTCTTCCTTCATTCAATCATTTTTTGTTTTATCTATGAAAATGTGTATTCGTGGTTTCTGAGAGTCTAAACTGCAAAAATAGCAGAAATGAAACGAAAAAAAACCCAAGTGAATGAAATCCAAATAAAATTAAAAAAAAAAAACAAACGTACACAAATAACGTACTAAAGCAACAACAACGACAACAACAACAAATAACACAAAAAAAAGCGCGCAAGAATAAGCAGCATTGGCAGCAGCAGCAAGGGTTTTAAGTATAAATTTCAAAAGAAAAACTAAACCAACCTACTAAAAGCAAAAAAAAAACACAACACCAACAACAAAGACAAGCTAAGCTTAGCTTAGCATAGCAGTTCGTTAAAGAATTGAATCGTTTGTTACATACAAATATTAATAATAGTAGCCAGACATTCTTTATTTAATGCCCAAAGGCTTACACTAAAATTATGGAGATATTTTTGAAAAAACATTAAAAAATTCAACGTAAAATATTAAATAATTTACAGTTTAAAATTTACAAAAATGCCATCATCTATCTGTCTACCTGTCTATTACATGCAAACAAAAATGGTGAAAAAAAAAATTCAAACAAACGCTTCTATTGAAACTCTTATTTAAAAAATATTAGAAATTAAATGTTTTTTCTTTGGCAAAATTAATGTTGAAAAAATCTTCGGAAATATTGCAAATGGTTATCGAAATCCCGTTACGCTTGGGTAATCACTCTCGTTGCCGTTTACATGCTTGAAACGAACGAACGTTCCGTTACTTTTCGTAAACCTTTGGCTAGTTCCAACTTAAGTGATAAGGAATCAGTTTCTGTCTGACCTTTCAATAAAAATTGTTGTTGATGTTATTTTCCCTGGATTTTGTGGGGGGTCTTCTTGGATGGATTATTTTGAGGGTGGAAATATTTTAATTTCTTAATTTATAAGGCCACGTTGAAAACATTTTTAGTCAATCCATTTATTCTCACTACACCACACCAATTATTCTTTGATAACTTATTATCCTATCATCTCATAGAAACGCTTGTATCTATTTTACAATTTCCTATCAGGAAGAGTTTTTCACCAGCAAAATTAATCACCATGGTCTGGAAAAGGTGACAATTATTTACAATCTAGTATAGATAGGAAGGTAGGTTGAAGCAGAGGAGACCAACCAAGGGTCTGGCATACATCTAAGCCATCATGTCCACACACCATTAGCATGAAGTATATGTTCGAGCAAAGAATATGGATATAAAGAATACGCATCATGTAGAAGTAAAATTTCTTATGGCGGGTCGTAACATTACGACCCGCTCTCACCAAAATCTTTTTTAAAAATCATTTCTGGATGAGGGGAGAGGAAGACAGAAGGAAAATGAACACAAACAAAGAGCGTAACAATGTGTTGCCCTCATCGTACGTATGTACATGTGTATGTATTCTTGTGTTTTTTGATTTAGTTTCGATCAGACTGCGACAAGAATATATGTGCTGCGGATGCTTTATCATTTTATTTCAGAATAACACTCGAAGAATATTTTGTGTTAAAAATGTTCTATGTCATTAGCTGGGCGTATTTTATTTTTTATTTTGTCCCATAGTATAATTTTTTTTAAATGCTTTGGAATGTTCGTTTCTTTTTCTTTTATTAAAAATTGTTTTTTTATTCTTTTTTCTCTCTCTCACTCACTAATCCATAACCATAGGCATGTGTTAACCTAGAGGAAAATTGTTAGTAATAATGTCAAGTCTACTTATTAACCCAATGATATGTATATGTGATCGGAAAATATAGAAAAATTGTACTGCGCTAAGTCCCTAAAGACACCGTATTTAACTTGGCAAGTATTCTTCCAAAAATCGAAATCATTTCTTATTTATATTAGTGAATACTACTGTGATATTTCTTTGGGCGTATAATTGAAGTCTGAAAAAAGCGACATGAACCTTCTTCTTTAAAAACTGACAAGATTTTTACGCTCTTTTTAACGAACATTCTTGATGTTCGTGTCCTATGTGTGTAAAAAGCCGAAGATGTTCTTACCCTGAGGGACATTGGTGCCGACATCACCAGAAAAATAAATAAAAAGTGGTCATACAACAAAAACGCACGATGAGAACAACGCATGATGAGAACAACGCATTGTTACGCTCTTGGTTTCTGTATCATTCCCTTCTATCTTTCCCCCCGCGTCATGAAATATTTTTGAAAAATATTCCAAAATATGTTAAAATGCACATTCTTTATACTTTATTTTCTTTGGTTCGAGATATAAGAATAAGATTATCAAGTCCCCAGATTTTTAGGCGAATCACTAATGCAGTGTAAAGGCTGGCGTTTAGATGGTAGAACACAATTTTTGATAGAGTAAGGAAATTTGTTACTGCATGTTGTAACTCAAATATTATTCTCCCATATCTTCCAATGGAATCATTTGCCTTATTTTGTTTCTAATACAGAATATCATCCAGTTCGAAACCGCTTTTATATTACTTTTGCCATTTATTTGACGTATTTTTAATTATTCTCTCAATTCTCTACAACAACCAAAAGAAAAATCATCTTTAAATATGACACTTGAATAACCTCAGTTAGACCTCCCCCACAATAAAGAAATACCATCACTAACTAGTAGTGTTGCCAATACGAAATACTTCAATGACTGGGTTTTTTTTTTCTATAAATTTAACAATCATTTGAAGGATTAACAATTCTTTAAAAGCTCTGCTTGAAAATAGGCAAAACCAAAGTAGTATAACCAACGAACCAACAAGACAAACCAAACCAACCAACCAACCAACCAACCAACAACAACACAAAAAAAACCGTTAGTTAAGACAACAATTGTAACTTAAATGTTACGTAATCAAAAACGATCCTGTGAATTAGAAAAAGAAGAAAAGCTTAAAGTAAAAAAAACACCACTACCAACAACAACAACAAAAGGAAACAAACTTTAATAAAACAAGTGCAAGTGATTTGTGTGTGTCACTCATACAAATGAAAAGCAAAACAAAAATCGCTCTCTCACCCATGCATGCTGTTACAATACATTGTGTTGTGGTTGTTGATTATGTTGGTGCTGCTGTTGTTGCTGCTGTTATTGGTGGTGGTGGTAGTGGTGGTGGTAGTGGTGGTGGTTGTGCTGTTTATACGTTTTGTAGGCCAAATTATTATACTTTAGACAAGTTTTCCTGAGAGCAAAAACCCACAAACAAAAAACAAAAAATCAATTTTTCTTAAAAAAAAACAAACAAAATAAATTGAAGGAAAAACAAAAAAACAACAACAAAAAATAACAGCGTGAGAAAATATTGCTCGAACAATATTTTTTATGACACCTTAAATGAACAACTTTTATACTGGAATTGTTTTGTTGTTCTTTGCTTGGAAGTACATACATATACATGTATGTATGCATGGAAGTTATTATTAATGTTTTCGATGATGGTGTTGCCATATGTTCTCACAATGCTGCTAATGTAACGCAGCAGAGCAAATAACAACTACATTAGCAGCAAAGCCAGCAACATAAATAACAATTTCAGAAGCTTACAACACACAACATAACAGTACAAGTACAACCCGAGGTACTATTTTTAACTGTTTATACAAATGCATAAATATACATACATACATACCGACATATGTACGTAGATAAATAAACAACCATGGGTGCATACAAAACACACATAACACACCAACCACCACCACCACCACCACCACCACCTATAAATAAAACATATTCACTTACAATAGCCAGTTAAATAACTGGCATTCACTTCCAAAAAGCATGACTACTCTACGTAATGAAACAACAGCAACAACAACAACAACAAAAATTAGAAAATAAAACAAGATAAATAATCATAAATTGAATTAAAAAAAGAGTAAAAAAAAGAATTAAAACTCAACAACAACATTTTAAACGAAAAATTAACGTGTGAATTTTTGTTTTACTTGAGGTTTGTTTGGTTTTTTTTTTGTTTTTGCAAAAATTATAATCAAAACTGAATACAAAATCGTATTTTTTTCGTTTTGATTCTTGATTAATTCTGATTACCTACAATAAATAAATATTTAACAGAAATTTTCTTGAGACAATTGTTTTGTTCTCCTCTGTTCTACGCTTGCTTGTTTGAATTGTTTATTGCGTGTGTTTATTTTGTTTTTTTTTTGTGTTCTGTTATGTTTCTCTCAGTGTATTTTATGTTTTACGATAACAAGTGCATATTTTTTCTATTGTGCTTGTTTGTTTTGGTTCTCAGCCAAATGAGTCTGAGAATATGTATGATGGATGTTGTTGCTGGATTCATGTTGTTTTATTTGAGTATTGTTTGGGAGGGCATATTTAGCAAAAACAAAAAACAAATCACCGTTAAATAATCGATTGGTTTAAGAAACACGTTTGGATATCGAAATTAGGAATTTTGTTTTTAAAATATGTTTGCTTGCGGTTGAACATGCCTTAAATTTTAATTTACAAAAATAAAAGCAAAGTTTTATTGATAACTGCTAAATAGGCCTCAAATAGTCAACATTTTTTTGCGCTCTTACATGAATGTATGAATAAATGTTAAGTTCCTAGCATATGATCGATAATAAATTTGTTTTTAAATATTTTCTTACATATTTGTATTCTTTTTTTCTGCTTTATTTCAATTTCATAAATAAAGTTTTTCCAGTTAATCAGGTAATTGTTTTACTGGTTTACTGTAGTTCTAGAATGAACGAGTTGCCATCTGACAATATGTAAGAACAATGATTTTCGTGAGAAGGTATTGCAATTGTTATATTTCCCGAGAGGGTTGTTCGTTGTTGTCGTTATTCCCTATGCAAAGTGAAGCAGCTTATGAATGGATTATTTGGATTATTTCGTTATCTGCTGTACGCGAACCCGGCACTCTTGGGCTTGAAGGCAATTAACCACGTAAAACCTTTGACCTAAATTATGTGGTAAAGAAAACCATTTGAATTAAAGAGAATACAAAATAAAAAGTTTGTTGTACACGTTCCTCTTGAGGAAATTTCATAAGCGGTTTTTCTATCTCTGAATGGTAGCTAAATACTAACTAAAACGACTTATATATGAAGCGGATTGTAACTAATGCCATGCTAGACGACGTCAACTGAAATGTTCGAGCAAACGATAGCCAATTCGGAACCGATGGTCAGGAAGTTTTTACTGCTTGTTAGGTAGGATTGAGTTCCACATCGCAATGAAATTACTACGTCGGATATTTATTGTCTACAGTTTAACCGCCTAAGCGAAGCTATGGCCCTAAAAACGGTCAGTTTTCGTCAATAGAGGAAAGATTTTCTTTTACCAACAGAATGCTAGACTGCTTACAGTAGCGATTTGTGAAAATCCAAGAGTTTGTTTGTGAAATTCTTAGGCAACTTACAAACTATTTTGGCCTGGTCTAATCTTGAGGATATTAACACAGCAAAATAAAGAAAGTTTTTGTATCCCTGTGTCACTTTTAGGGAAACAATAAACTGGGTTAGGTTGCCATAATAAAAAAACGAGTTAAGTTCATCTTATTATATGGAAATAGAACATGCTTAGGGACAAAAGCTAGCACACATAAAATTCAATTCATATTCTGGTGAACTAGAGTGATTAGCAAGGCACCAAACAAATGAAGATAGAGTTGGAAATTTGTAGAAGAAAAATTCAATTGAAAAGAAACTGACGGCGTCCGTTATAACACTTTGCGAATATTACTCACGCGGGACGATAAAAACAGGCAAGTAAGGTTAAACAGCCTGAAGTAGAAATATGAATAGTTAGAGAATATAGAATAGACGTCCAAATTGTTAAGTGAATTGAGTGAAGTGTATTTATAAAAAGATTTTGACTAGATTTCAGATGAAAAATAATGTTAGTTTGGATTTGAAGACTGCGTTTTTTTTATACAAAATCGTGTGTCGCTTACTTAAATGCTTACAATTTTCGAAATTCAAATTCATTTTTCATTCATATTTCATTCACATGGTTTCATGAATATTAAAGCGTTTAAGAAACAAAACAAAAATTGAAAAATATGACAAAAGAGATGTAAAAAAAAAACGAAATTAGTATTCAAAAGTTGAAGTTGCAGTTGTATTCTGTTCTTTCAATAATGTGAAAATAGGTACATTGTAAAAAAGTTGGCCTATTTTCAATTATTAAAAAAAAATTCTTAATCGAATAATTCACATGCAAAACCGCAAACAAATAAAAATAAAAAAAAATTATTTGAATGAAAAAATTTATTAAAAAAAAAACAATTGAAATGCATATCGCGCCTTTTTAAAATACCGGTTAGTTTTCTTTTAACCAAAATAAAATTTTGTTTGGCCGTAAGCATAATTTGCACATATGTATGCTTACGAATTAAGAAAAAATAAAAAAAAAATATAAAAAAATATACGTATTTAAACGAGTACTTGATTCTTCATTATACAAATAAGGAATTACAAAAAATAGGAAAAAAATGTACAATTTTTTTTTTCAATTAAATATTCAAAAATCGTTCGCATTGTTCTTAGCCACACAACAACTTGATGACCAATAAGTTAAAATCAAAACCAAACAAAAAAAAAAAAAAACTTCAAACGAATTTGGGCTGTAAATTAAAAATAAAAAAAAATATTTTCCATTCAATTTTAATTTTGTTTTTTTTTTGTTTTGTTTGTAAAAGCTCGTGACCAGATCAAGTTAATCAGTTAACAACAAACAAATAGTGAAGAAATTCTTTAACGACCCATTGTGCCTTATGGTGTCACTTCAATACAACATGACTTGTTACCAAATGTATCACAGTCAGTGTATATTGGCTCTTTAAAGGCTTTAAAGATTATACAGTGTTTATGAATAAAAAAAAATTGAATAAAAAATAAAGAAAATAGCACCAAAGCAATTCAATTTTATTAATAATATTATCATTATATGCTAATAAACATACTTATAAGACTGTACATGTCTGTCTGTCCGCATACATATATGGGAGACATACATAAAGGGTGTTTTTTTATAGAGGTATAGAACTTTAAGTTGCAATAAAACAACGATGGATTATTCGATTGACATGAATTTTATTTATCCGAAAGATAATCTTGTGGCATTACATTTTAAATATGATTTCTGGCGTATGACCGCCACGGCTGGCGCGGATGTAGTCCAATCTGGACGTCCAACTTTCGATGAATTTTTCCAACATTTGTGGCCGTATATCGGCAATAATACGGTGAATATTGTCTTCCAAATGGTCAAGCGTTTGTGGCTTTACCGCATAGACCAATGACTTTACATAGCCCCACAGAAAGTAGAGTCTAGCGGTGTTAAATCACAAGATCTTGGAGGCCAATTCACAGGTCCAAAACGTGAAATTAGGCGGTCACCAAATGTGTCTTTCAATAAATCTATTGTGGCACGAGCTGTGTGACATGTTGCGCCGTCTTGTTGAAACCACATCTCCTGGACATAATGGTTATTCAATTCAGGAATGAAAAAGTTAGTAATCATGGCTCTATACCGATCACCATTGACTGTAACGTTCTGGCCACCATCGTTTTTGAAAAAGTACGGACCAATGATTCCACCAGCCCATAAAGCGCACCAAACAGTCAGTTTTTCTGGATGTAACGGTGTTTCCACATACATCGCTTCATCGCTAAACAAAATTCGCTTATGAAAATCGGGAACAACGGTAATCTCGTTTTGGGCCCATTCGACGAATCTACGCCTTACTTGATGATCGTTTGGCTTCAATTCTTGCACGAGTTGGATTTTGTAAGCACGCAAACCAAGAGCCTTCCGCAAAATCTTCCATAAAGTGGATGGACACAGATCCAATTCCTGTGCTCGATGGCGGATGGACTCATTCGGGTCTTTCTCAATGCTACGCTCTACAGCAGCAATAGCTTCTTCTGTACGCACCGTACAGCATCTCTGGGGATGCGAGTTATCAGTAAGAGTAAACGTGGTGCGAAAACGTTGCATGATTAATCGAATTAACTGCTCTGATGGACGATAAAATGGACGTAGTGCGCGATACGTTTTACGCACAGAACCATTATTTTCGAAATAAAATTGCACTATTTGCAAGCGTTGTTCAGGCGTGAGTCTATTCATGATGAATTGCCAAACCAAACTGAGAATAAATCATTTGACAGCTGTTAAATCGGTCGCCATCTTGAAAAGTAATACCAATTTAAAGTTCTATAACTCTATAAAAAACACCCTTTATATGCTTAAAACGATACACAAAATTGGTTGGCTTTCAAAACCACAGCAACAATATGCTAAACACTGCGGGAAAATAAAAAAAAAAATTCATTTACTTTTAGGATTACCAGCTCAGCACCAGCATAAGCACCGCCACCACCAATACCACCTTTAGCATTTAAAATTCTAATGTTCCTTTGACGGACGTTTATGCCGTTTTTAGAGTCTTTTCTTTTCCAAACCATTTTACATTCAATGCAACGTTCGTTGGTTGATTTGAAAAAAAAAATGTTTTTTTTTTATGTTCAATAAATACTCCATTAATAGTTTTTTTTTTTTATTATTTTATGTTTGTTGTTATTACTTTTTAATTATAAAACCGCAATTATAAATAATTTTATTGAGTTGCTGACTGTCTAACTGCTTGACTATAAACGTCCGTTTGAATTAAAAAAAAAAAAAAAAACTGAATGAAATATTCGCATAGAGAAATGGAAGTTATGCAATTTCCCCTCAATAGTTTAAAAACTATTATTGATAATCACTTGAAATTGATTTATTAATAACAATTTCTCTTGTTTATTTCTTTTAATATAAACAAAGTTTAAAGTTTTTATTATAAATAGGAAAAGCTCTACATTGCAAAGCGTTTAACTAAAGAAACTTCGTAACAATTTCATGGGAGTCTACAAGTCATGTAATCACTATAATTTTAAATAATAATCACATCTTTTTTGTTTCTGTATTTATACAATATTTAGTTTATAGTTTAGTATAGTTTTTCTTGATACTTTAAACCAGCGTTAAGCAAACACACACATAACAAACGCGCTTAAACTTTGATTTTACATTCAGTGGAAATACTCACAGCAATATTTTAGATTTCAATACAAATACCGGTGTATTGTTATTAAATAAGTAAACTTATGTTATTTTATATAAACTTACAAGAAAACAAATACAGAAAATTAATAAAGGACTCATAAATTAATGGTCTCATAACTATTCCACTATACCTATGTATGTACGTAAAGGGTGATTTTTTGAAAGCTATAAGGAAATTTTTCAAAAAACAAAAAACACATAAAATTCAGTAAAATGCATGAAATCTTTATTTGAATCGATAGTACGGTCCATATAATTTAATGTTTGAAGGTTATTTCATGCAAATGTTGGCCGCGACTGCGCCTCAAATGGTCCATCCGCTTAGTCCAATTTTGGCATACTCTTTCCAACATTTCGGCCGGTATCTCACGAATAAATGCTTCAATGTTGTCTTCCAATGCGTCAATTGAAGCGGGCTTGTCTGTATAGACATGAGCTTTAACATAGCCCCACAAAAAATAGTCTAAAGGCGTTAAATCTCATGATCTATGCGGCCAATTGACCGGTCCCGAACGTGAAATAAAATGTTCAGCGAACCCAAACGCGCCTCTCAATAAGTTCATTGTTACGCGTACTGTGTGGCATGTATCACCGTCTTGTTGAAACCACATGTCATGCAAGTCAAGCTCTTGCATTCTAGGCAAAAAAAAGTTGGATATCATCTCACGGTAGCGCTCACCATTCACAATTACGTTACGATTCGCAGCATCTTTGAAGAAGTGCGGTTGAATGATGCCACCAGTCCATAAACCGTACCAAACTGTGACTTTTCTGGATGCATTGGTATCTTTTGCAATGCTTCTGGCTGATCTTCACTCCAAAATCGACAATTCTGTTTATTTACATATCCATTGAGTCAAAAATGAGCTTCATCGCTGAACACAATTTTTCGATAAAGAAGTGGATCTTCGGCCAACTTTCCAAGAGCCCATTCACCAAAAATTCTGCGTTGCGGTAGGTCGTTCGACTTCAATTCTTGCACCAGCTGTATTTCGAAAGGCTTCACACCTAAATCCTTCCGCAAAATTTTCTACGTTGTTGAGTAACAGAGGCCCAATTGCTGCGAACGGCGGGGAATCGATAATTGATGGTCATCATTAACACTGGCCGATACAGCTGCGATATTTTCTTCAGTTCGCACTCTACGTAAGCGTGTTGGTGGTTTAATGTCCAACAATGTAAATTTGGTGCGAAATTTAGTCACAATAGCCCGAATAGCCGCTTCAGTGGGTCGAAATGGAAGAAGCGCGCAATGAACTTTCTTAACAGAGCACGCATTTTGATAATAAAATTCAATGATTTGCAAGCGTTGTTCGTTTGTAAGACGATTCATGGTTAAATTGTATACCAAACTGAAGATGTTTGACAGTGAAACAAAACACGAAACGTGCGTGAGCTGTTTAGACCAGTGTTGCCAAAAAGATAATTGCTAAAAAATCACCCGTTATATACTAATGACTTGCTGGCAATAAATGTCTACATTCAAAATAAAATAAACGTCTATCGAAATATATCTCATATAATATAGGCTGGTAAAAGTAGCCTGCAAGGACTGCAAGGACAAATAAAAATTTATAAAAATGCATGATGCTATAAACACAATACGCACAACACAGCAAGCTGGCTGCATGCGTAATAATTATAATAAAGACAACAGCAGCAAAGCATAAGCAAAGGTTAGGTTAGGTTAAGTTAGAGGACGTGTACTTGTCAATTGAGACAAGTACAGTACCCGGAGGTCGAATTGACCCATTGTACAACGTCCTAGTTTCTCACACCACTTATGTTGTGTGTGTGTTAATTTTTTGATGGTGGGACCTACAGTTTAAAGTCGACTCCGAAAGACAGATCTTTGAGAAACTTTTTCATGGCAATTTTATTTACCCTCAGAGTTTTTGCCAGAAATCTGCTGAGAAGAAGTCGACGAAGAAATATTTGTTGTATTTTGATGTCTGGCCTGGGGCTCGAACCCTGGCTTTACGTCTAATAAGGCAACACACTACCTACTAGACTACGGCGACTTCAAGCATAAGCAAAACAAATACAAAAACAGTTCATTATTCCTTATCAATGGTGCTATTAAACGTTTTTACGTATTATATTTCACACATTGCGTTTTTAGAGCTTATATTTCATGCATGTTATTGTATTGATAGCACTAATCTCTCTCATTACATATGTACATAATTGGCCATTACAACCTTTCAGTTAGGCTTACGGCCTAGCTTCTCAACACCACTCATGTTGTGTATGTTAATTTTATACATGAGAGGTGGGACCTACAGTTTAAAGTCGACTCCGAACTTCAAATTTTTGAGAAACTTTTTCATGGCAATTTTTACTTACACTCAAATTTTTGCCAGAAATCTGCAGAGAGGATGTCGCCGAAGAAATATTTTTTCATGTTTCGTTTTGATGTCTGACCGCCAACACAAATTTTCTCACTGTGAGCATTAAATCTTTCATTGCTGCGAACAACAATAGAACTTAGCCTAAATGCAACGCAGCAGAACCTTTATTTGTTGCGTTGCCTTTAAAATAATCACTTCCATATATATATACACCCATGTATTCTATTTTTGAGAAATTGCTGCGTTGCGTTTATTGTGTTTACAGCATGAATCATCTATGGAACAATAAAATTGTTTTTTTTTTTGTATATTCCAAGGCCCTTAAATGTAAAAGACAGTGCTTAGAACTCATTAGCAGAAACTAGAATTCAATATAGGGTCTTCCAAAAGGAACTTATAAATTTTTACAGTTGATTACAGCCACCTTATAGAAGCTACATTGCTCAAATTAGTTTTTACTTTTTATTCAGTGTGTTTTGTCAAATAGCCATGAATAGATTTAGTATACATCAACACGTACAAATAATCGAATTATTTTAAAATCACATTTTTCAATGAGGTCCATTTCTGGATGACTAGGTATGTGAACGAACAAAATTGCCGAATTCGTGGCGATACCAATCCACATGAGATCCGATATATACGGAAAAACTCACTAATTGATGTGTATTTTAGACTGGTGGTTGATGAGTACAAACTTCTTTTGGTCTGAATTTTATGACCTGGACACGAACGGTATGTAGTTTCAACAGGACAGCACTACATGCCACACACAACTCATGCCAGATTGGATATTCTGCTTGAAAATACTAAGGGCATGGTCATATCAGACGCAGTTAATGTGAACTGACTACCGAGATCGAGCAATTTGAACTCGTTAGACTTTTCTCTGTGGCGTTTTCTTGACTTGCAAATGTATGCGAATTAGCAACAAATCACAGCGATTGCCAAAGCCCCCATAACCCACACTAACGGTCAAAGTCAAAATGGAAAGCTTGATTTATACGCCAAAGTAATAACAAATTGAACATGATCTTGATGGAACAGCTGTAGTCCTTTATTATCACAGCATTAATGCAGACAATAATGTTTCAATCATACATACATACATAATTGTTCATTACAACGCTTCAGTTAGGATTACGACCAGTTGCTCACACCACTTAGTATGTTGTGTGTGTCAAGTTTATTTATAAGTGGCCAGGCCTACAGTTTAAAATCGACTCAAAATGACAGAATTTCTTTTTTTTGAGAAACTTTTCATGGCAATACTTATTTACTCTCAGAGTTTTTGTTAGAAATCTGCTGAGAGGAAGATACCGAGGCAGATGTCTGTTGGAGATGTCTGAGGTTTGAATCTGGAGTTTGAACCGTGGCCTTACGTCTAATAAGCCAACATACTACCTATTGGATTACGGCGAAAACATGATCCAATCATGCTTGTATATTATTTTGATAATAATTAACTGCCAAGGGAAAACTAATAAATTAATGGAAGGATGCACCCCCCTTGAGTATTAGGAAACCAGTAGATTAGAAACTGAAATTGGTTTTAAGGTTCCAAATCAATTACGTGGTGGTCTCTCTTTGAAGGGTAAGCTATGGCCAATCCACTACTATTTGCTATGTCGCATATCTCTGATAATAGATTTTTGGTTTAAGGTTATCCAAAGATTTTTATTGGAGATTCTATTAGTTTAGACTAGAACAGTTTGAAAGATCACCATTGTGATACCGTAAATCAATATCCAAATCAAAAATCATGCAGTGTCATACATACAGTGGTGGCCACGAATTTAAGACACGACATTTTACTTATATATTTGTGATAATTTTTACATCTTATCAAAAATATTTTAGGTCCATGATATTTTTCTTAAGATTTTAGTAATATTATGAAGAAAAATTAGTAATATTTTGCTACCTATATTTGGTTACGAATTTTTATTTGCATATTATACACATCAAGACAAAATGCTAGTCGGGATTTGATATTTTTTGACCCAAGTGGTTTACGTTGTGCAATACACCCACGCAAGTTTTTCTCATTTAGACATCTGCTTATTGCCCTAGACGAAATATCAACACCAAAATCCAATGCAATTTTATTTTTTATTTTACTTGAGCTCGTGAAAGTATTATTAGCAGCTACTTTAGGGTGTAGTTTTTCGGGCTCTAGGTTGCTGTTTGACATTTTTGGTGATACCATAATGCTTGATGTGTTCCAGCGCGTTGTAAATCTTGCATCTAGAACATTTAAGCAGCTTGGATATCTCCATTATTATTTTTCCATCAAATTTTAGTTGTTGGATCAGTTTTCGCTCGGCATCGGTATGCCAAGTACCGCTGGCCATTTATAATTAAATATTTCTATGTATTCTAACATAAAATAAAATAAAACATCGTTGCTCAACGTTTAGCTTCAAAAATCACTAAAAACTCACTTAAAAACCAGATATTTCTGAAATGTCTTAAATTCGTGGCCAATAAATAAAAATATGGTACTTTTTCTTAATATTACAAGGTACATAGAAGAATAAAGAATATCAAATTTGATATTACAGGATTGTAAATATTATCACAACTAAGTCAGTCATATGTCCTGTCTTAAATTCGTGGCCAGCACCGTATATGGCAGTAATTGCTCATCTAAATTCTAAAAAAAAAATTTTGCTCAGTGTAAAGGGTAGATGAACTTGCGAAAAACATAATGAAATTCCATCATTATGATGCCTATGAATAGACTAATTTTTGTTTTCGACTTTTCAAAAAACACATGAAATATCATTAATAATATTCAATTTCCACATAAAACCTATATTTACACTTTTTGAAATATTTTTTTAAAGCAAATTAATAATGCCTACTTAAAATAAATATGAATTAAAACAAAAGTCAAGGTCTCTTTAAGAAAAAAACAAAAAAAAATTAAACAAAAAATTAACAAAAAACTTTAAATTTTTCATTAATTTAATCAAATGAATAATAAGAAAATTCCCATAATAAATAATCAGTTTTAAGTTGCAGGTATTTTTTTTGTTTCAAATTTTTTTTCTACAACTACGATAAGAACAGCCTCCAAATTTTCACCTCTGCTATTTTTGTTTTTTCTTTTTTCGCTTAATTTGAAGTTTTTTCCTTTTTTTTGTTAAAAAGCCCCCCATTTATAATAATTATGAACATTAAGACAGCAGGGGTTAAAGTCTGTCATAAATAGTCACACAAAAACCTCATAAAGCATTAAGGTGTACTTGTACTATGTGTGTGTACACAAAATTTCAAACAAAATTGTTAAAATTTTCTTCAAGAAAACAAAGAAAAAAGTAAAATTATTTTGTAAGTGTATGTGTGTACACGTTGTGTACATTAAAATAAAATTTTAAATCATTTTTACTGTTGCTGCTGCTGCTCTTGCTGCTAATGTTGTTGTTGTTCTTGTCATTGCTTTTGTTTTTATTATTGTAAGTGTAATGCATATTTTATATTTTAACTTGAATGTCGTGAGTCAAAAATCTAGGGCGAACTTATTGAGTAACCCAAAACAAAAACAAAATAAAAAAAAAACACAAAACAGGCGCAAATAAAAATAAAAGTTTACAACACTACTTAACTCTCTATACACACAACTCAGAGAAACACAAAAAAAAAAACAAAAATAACAACAACATTAAGTAATTCCTGTACTCACAGATATAATCTGCTTTCGTCTCTTTCGTCTTGAGTGTAATACACCGTTACACCCTTACACATAGAACATTTAAAAACAAACGATGGTAATCGATTACAATTAAGCAGCCAGCCAGCCAGTCATCGTATAATTTATTTTCTGTGTAAAAAACAGGAACTGAAAAATTAAAAATCATAGAAATTGTAAAAAAAAAAAAACACAGAAATGAAAACAATGCCATCAGCCAAATTGTAAATAAAATTAAAACAAACAAACAAAAAAAAAAACAAAAAGCACAAAATTAATACAAATAACAAAATATAAAAATAAATTCAGTTTCGTGTGTATAAATAATCACTGTGATAATGATCTTAAAACAACATGAAAACAAAAAAAAAATTGCAATAAAATAACGTTTGTTTTGAGTGATGTGCTTGTGCTGTGATGTGATGATGAGGGCAGATTGAATTGTTTTCAAATAATAATAAAAAGTAAAGAAAAAATAGTCATAAAATATACAAATAATTACAAGAGAAGGAAGAGAAGAGAGATTGGGAAAGAAAAAAAAAAACACAAAACAAACAAATTGATGATGTGATACAGTGATTTGGAAACAAAACTAAAATTAAAATACAGACATTGAATTGCAAATGCATAATTGACTACATGGCTTGACAAGTCCTTGATCTAATAATGACAACTACATTGTTGTCGTGTATAATTTTTTTTAATTTTTAAGCAATTTTTTAACTAAAATGAATGAATGAATACTTTACTTCCATTGAGGATTTTGACTATTTAAATGCTTTCTACAGGCATAATACTATGTTCAGACATGCGCTTTTTTTTAACTCAAATGAATGAATAAATACTTTACTTCCATTGAGAATTTTGACTATTTAAATGCTTACTGCAGGCATAATACTATGTTCAGACATGCACTTTTATTGAGTCAATATTCAGTTAATTGAGTACAATATTTTAAGTGTTCAGGCATAATATACGCAGTTCAGCTTATTCAATATTCATTTGACAGCTGGTAAACAAAACAACGTTTTTTTTTTGTCGTTGCTGATATTTGAGTTGTCAAATTATCAAATATCAATAGAAAGTGTTCGGAAAATTGTAATAAGCTCACTGAACGTACTTATAACAGTGCTGTATTTCAAGTTTTAATCAATATTATAACAATTTATGAATTTATTGAGCAATAATTAATTGAGATCAATAATGCCGTTTATTGCGATTTACTCAATATAAGTGCATGTCTGAACATAGTATAAAGAAGTCTATTTAGGGAACTAATATCGAATTTTGATTTTAAAATCTAAACTGATTATCGATAATTTGATAATTATTAAATTAAAATTAATTAAATTAATTTATTGAATTAAAATTCCATTCCCCAAAGTCTATGTAAGACTGGATGAAAATAAGTTCTGATCTGATACTAATTTTCCCCATCTGAACACGATATTGAATTTAAAATTTTCTCAATACTTTCGATAAAATAAAAAGCCAAACACTTTTAATAAGGGAAACTTCTTGCCCTGCATATAAAATAATTGTTTTTCCTTAGTTTCTTGCACTAAAATAATATTCCACCATGAAATGGCCCCTATTCATACCGAATATTGTGGGCTGACAGAAATAGGGAATAGTACTTATTGCCGTTATATTTGTTTTTGTTTACACTGTAGCCCACAGGAAAATTTCTGCCGGAAGTGCATTCCACATAAGTATAGTGCTGGTAGAAAACAGATTCGCTCTGTAATTCATACATTGACCCAACGGTCACGATAAGTACTACGAAAAAATTTGCGATTTTTGGGAACAAGAAGACATTAAAACAATGAACATACATAATTGGTCATTACAACCCTTCAGTCAGGATTACGACCTAGTTTCTCACACCACTTATGTTGTGTGTGTTAATTTTATACATGAGTGGCGGGACCTACAGTTTAAAGTCGACTCCGAACGACAGATTTTTGAGAAACTTTTCATGACAATTTTATTTACTCTCAGAGTTTTTGCCAGAAATCTGCTGAGAGGAAGTCGCCGAAGAAATACTTTTTGTATTTTGTTTTGATGTCTGGCCTGGGGCTCGAACCCTGGCTTTACGTCTAATAAGCCAACACACTACCTACTAGACTACGGCGACTTCAGATTAATTCAAGCAAAAATAGAAGTGGAGACCATTAAAATCGATCGCATGACCATGACTTTTTTCGGACATTGCAAGCAGGTCCGATGAGAGGTGTTGGTTAGTTTTGTCCTTAGAGGAAAGGGATCCATAAATATAAACCTTTTCAGAAATACCCGTAATTGATAAGGAAATACTGCTGAAGGACATTTTAAGTTGTGTGATTTAAACATAATATCTTACATGCTAGGTTAGATTTGATTGGCGTCGCCACACATTAAAATACGTGAGGCTACCGATTAGACCAATGAATTAGATCCATTGTCTTCTAGCTCAAGCCACTCAGAATGCATTTTTGTGTACACCAACTGGCAAACACATACATATGTATGTCCGCAACGCAATTTCCGGTTACGCCTCTATGCTTAGGGATCCAAGTAATATAATATCGGCCAATTCCCGAGCATATAGCATAGATAAACAAGACTTCTGCCTGCAAGAAACTGCATAGAACCGGGAGTCTGCATGAGTCCCTGATATCCAAAGTTTCCATATATACATTCTACCCTATTCGGTCTGTTTATATCACAGATTTTGGAATAAGATCTGGCTTTACGTGCTAGTTATCTAGTATATTGAGCACCTGTTCAGACAGTTATAGACGACCATATCATCAATCGGCAACGAGAATTAGCACTTTTGTCTGTTCATGGCATTGTGAAGGCCATTAGCTTACACTGTTCATTCCGATCTCAACAAGAGTTACCAGCTGCTTGAGGAAAATCTCAGTAGTAACACAACTAAGCATAACATAAAATGCTCTGGGTGGTGTTGTCTCTTACGTCCTCTAGAATTTTGCAATTTTTAGAACTGTTACTCATGAGACAGGCAATGTCGAGAAATTACACTCTTTGTGAAAAAGTATTGTAAAGGGTCCGCTAAATAACTTTTTTTTTTTGAAAAAGCCTTAAAAAAAAACGACTGAATATTTTCTCAAATTTCTTTTTTTATTTGAAAGTACAATCCTTCCGGTTAATAATGGAGAATAATTTCATTCAAATGGCTGCCTCGACTGGCCATGCAGTAGCCTACACTAGAAGATGCCGATTTTGGCAAAATAAAAATCATCTTTTCAGATGAAGCTCATTTTGATCTTGGCGGGTATGTAAACAAGAAAAATTGTCGCATTTGGGGCACAGAAAACCCGCACGCCTACATTGAAAAGCCGACGCACCCAAAACGAGTCATTGTTTGGTGCGGATTTTTATCCAGGGGCATAATTGGGCCATTTTTCTTCGAAAATGAGCAAGGAGTGGCCATTACAGTCAATGGCGATCGTTATCGGGCAATGTTGAACGAATTTTTGTTCACAACAATTGAAGAGGAGGATATTGGCAACACTTGGTTTCAACCAGACGGCGCTACGTGCCACACAGCCGAAACTACACTCGATGTTTTGCGCCCTGTTTTTGAAGATCGCATTATCAGCCGCAGAGCTGATGTCATTTGGCCACCTCGCAGCTACGATTTGACACCGTTGGACTATTATTTGTGGGGTGCCGTCAAAGATAAGTGTTACGCCGACAAGCCAGAGACAATTGACGCTTTAAAGGACAATATTCGTGAAGCCATTGGTGAAATACAGCTGCACACAATCGATAATGTTTTTAAAAATTGGACCGATCGTGTAGGCTACTGCATGGCCAGCCGAGGCAGCCATTTGAATGAAATTATTTTCCATTATTAACCGGAAGGATTGTGCTTTCAAATAAAAAAAGAAATTGTAGAAAATATTCAGCAGTTTTTTTTAAAGCATTTTCAAAAAATGTTATTTGGAGGACCCTTTATGTATGTATTGGTTAAAAAATTTGCTTATTACCTCCTATTTTCTACAGTCAATCACTTTAACCTCTACGTCATTCTCCGTTAACTTTAGTGAAAACTTTTTAAGCTTTAGCCGACGTTCAACATAAAATAATTATTCCATTTAAATGCTTTTTTAATTACTTATTTAATGGCACATTTTATAAACTAAAAAACTTTTAAGTTACATTACTTTTCTGCCATACTGTACCAGTACCCATTATAATGGAATTGAAATTGAAATAGAAAATCTCAAATGCAAAACTAAATTAAACAAAAAACTGAAACAAAAAAAATCTCAATTAAAAAATCACAATAAAAATACAAAAAAAAAAAATTAAAAATAAAAAACTATTCATAAAATGTATGAAGTCATCTTCCGCTATATTTGCATTATTATTAAACAAAATAAAAAATTATTAGCAGCAAACCCAAACAATGTTTTTAAATATTAAAAAGAAAAAATAAAATCATCAAACAAAACCAAAACAAAAGTTTAATTTAAAATTAATTCATGCATTTCAAAAAGAAAAAATATTTCAAATTTCAAACAACCAATTTGAAGTAAATCACGATGATGAGAAAATGAAATAAAATTAAAATTTAAATTTAAAAAGGAAAACTCAACGGGAAGAAGAAAGGAAAAAAACAAATTAAAAGAAAGTGTTCGAAAACAAACAAAAAAAAATCAAATTAACAAGTCAAATTGAAACTAAAGCCCTCTGTTTTTTTTTTTTGAAGAAATTACGTAGAGACGTTGCAATAAAACGTAACAGAAATTCAATGAATGAAGGATTTCAAATGATCGAATGGTGGTGATTTTACTATTGCCGCCATATTCTACAAATGGCTGTGATGGAAGATCAAATGAAAGCAGCAGTACTGCCACATCGACCACATCAACTGGCGAAACTGCCATACCAACTAGCGACTACAATAATCAACATCAATACCAACAACACCAACAACAACAATATAACAATAACCATAATAAGTCCCTGGAAGATCACAATAATAACAATAATCAAATTTTATCATATTACAACAATACACAACAACACTGCCAAACAACTGCAACAACACGAACAACTCCAACAACTCCAACACCTACAACACCACCAGCCACTACACCATCACCAACATCTGGTGAATATTATAGAGAAACTAATTCACCTGCTTTATCAGAAAATACTAGTCATTATAGGCCGTATGATTCGGTTTCACCGCCACCGCCTCCTTTACCCAAAAGTAAACCACCCAAGTATGCATTACAGCCGCCACAACAGCAGGGTTTCGTTGACATTTATCGTGCCGACCGTGTTAACCCATCGGGTAGCACGCGGGTATGGGCGAATATTGTACCAAAACCACCTCGCAGTCGGTCAGCACAACCGACTTTGGAAACTATACCCGAACATGGAATACACCAGCAAACACAGCCACAGCCACAAACACCACCACAGCTACAGCGTAAACCTAAGCAATCACCAACGACTGCAGCAGCTGCAGCAGCAGCAGCAGCATCAAGTATTAAAGCTGCCTACAGCACACCCTCAATATCAGCAACGTCTGCGACATTTCACAAAAGCAACAACAAAAGCCACAACAATCATAAACGCTCCTCAACAACAAAAACTAAAAGAGAGAAATCCTCTAAGAATCCAAATTATTTTACTAACACCACTAACTATGTACGCCACGTAACCCGTGTTAATTTCTATGATATCGATACTTCACAGGTCGAATACGAGGCAAAGGATTACGATGGTGACGATAACGATAACGATAATTTAAATTTAGATGACGATAATAATACGGAAGCTTTAACCAAAGAAGGTAAGTACTCTAGCATTCTCTCTCTCTCTCTCTCTCTTTCCTTGTCTCTCCTCTCTTTCTAAAGGGTGTTTTTTATAGAGATATAGAACTTTAAGTTGCAATAAAACAACGATGGATTATTCGATTGACATGAATTTTATTTATCCGAAAGATAATCTTGTGGCATTACATTTTAAATATGATTTCTGGCATATGACCGCCACGGCTGGACGTCCAATTTTCGATGACTTTTTCCAACATTTGTGGCCGTATATCGGCAATAATACGGCGAATGTTGTCTTCCAAATGGTCAAGCGTTTGTGGCTTTACCGCATAGACCAATGACTTTACATAGCTCCACAGAAAGTAGTCTAGCGGTGTTAAATCACAAGATCTTGGAGGCCAATTCACAGGTCCAAAACGTGAAATTAGACGGTCACCAAACGTGTCTTTCAATAAATCTATTGTGGCACGAGCTGTGTGACATGTTGCGCCGTCTTGTTGAAACCACATCTCCTGGACATCATGGTTATTCAATTCAGGAATGAAAAAGTTAGTAATCATGGCTATGTACCGATCACCATTGACCGTAACGTTCTGGCCAACATCGTTTTTGAAAAAGTACGGACCAATGATTCCACCAGCCCATAAAGCGCACCAAACAGTCAGTTTTTCTGGATGTAACGGTGTTTCCACATACACTTGAGGATTATCTTCACTCCAAATGCGGCAGTTTTGTTTGTTGACGTAGCCATTCAACCAGAAGTGCGCTTCATCGCTAAACAAAATTCGCTTATGAAAATCGGGAACAACGGTAATCTCGTTTTGGGCCCAAACCGACTACTCTACGCCTTACTTGATGATCGTTTGGCTTCAAATCTTGCACGAGTTGGATTTTGTAAGCACGCAAACCAAAATTCTTCCGCAAAATCTTCCATAAAGTGGATGGACACAGATCCAATTCCTGTGCTCGATGGCGGATGGACTCATTCGGGTCTTCCTCAATGCTACGCTCTACAGCAGCAATAGCTTCTTCTGTACGCACCGTACAGCGTCTCTGGGGATGCGAGTTATCAATAAGAGTAAACGTGGTGCGAAAACGTTCCATGGTTAATCGAATTAACTGCTCTGATGGACGATTTTGTCGACGATAAAATGGACGTAGTGCGCGATACGTTTTCCGCACAGAACCATTATTTTCGAAATAAAATTGCACTATTTTGCAAGCGTTGTTCAGGCGTGAGTCTATTCATGATGAATTGCCAAGCCAAACTGAGAATAAATCACTTGACAGCTGTTAAATCGGTCGCCATCTTGAAAAGTAATGCCAACTTAAAGTTCTATACCTCTGTAAAAAACACCCTTTATAACAATAACGTAAATCAAGTATGCTTTCTAAGTCTTTTGTTTTGTTTCTTAAGTCTTTAGGTTTTAAAAATGTTTGTTGCTATTTTAAACTGCTAATTACTACATCAGCTGTATGACCAGTTTTTTTTTCATCATATGCATTGTAAACAAATTAACACGGTTTTGAATGCTAAGCTAATGGCTAATGAAATACTAAAGTGCAGATGCAATATGAAGAAAAGGTCACACTTTAATTGTTCTTCAGCTTTTCTTTAATTCTCATACATTCCATATGAAAAAGAGGGAGTGGTTTTTTTGTTTTGTTACTTATTTAATGTGAATTTTTTTATTTGTTTTTGGTGCAGCATAATTCCTTTACTTTTGCTCTGCTTTTTGGTTTTCCTATAAAGCTTACACACCCCAATTCAATTAAAACAAAATTTGTTATGAGAAACAGTATTGTGATCCCATAATATTCGATGGATGGTAGATTTCTTGAAACAAATGCACACAGAGAGACTGCAGGATGGGTGGTCTCTTTGTGTCAAACTTCACATGGTACTAATCAAGAATACCTCGGCATTCATCTGCATAGTCTAATTAACTTCGCAGGCATACGAAGAAAAGACGCTGCTGTATACATGTTTTCCTTTGATTTGCTATGAAAGACTGCCTTATTATTATCGTGAAGAGATGTCATAGAACTGCTACCACAGGATCTATTGTTTTCCTCTCATACCTTGAGGCATTTCCTTTAAGCCAATTGCCCCAACAAACTTCAGCTCCTACCGAGCAGAAATTATGATTGTTGACACCTGATAGTAGTCGCTGTAGTCTAGTATGTAGTGCGTTGGTTTATTAGACGTAAAGCCAGGGTTCGAGACCCCAGGCCAGACATCAAAACAAAATACAAAAAGTATTTCTTCGGCGACTACCTCGCAGCAGATTTCTGGCAAAAACTCTGAGAGTAAATAAAAATTGCCATGAAAAGTTTCTCGAAAAAAATCTGTCTTTCGGAGTCGACTTTAAACTGTAGGTCCCACCGCGCATGTATAAAAAATTAACACACACAACATAAGTGGTGTGAGAAACTAGGTCGTAATCCTGACTGAAGAGTTGTAATGACCGATTATGTATGCAAAGGGTGTTTTTTACAGAGGTATAAAACTTTAAGTCGGCATTACTATTCAAGATGGCGACCGATTTAACAGCTGTCAATTGATTTATTCTCAGTTTGGTTTGGCAATTCATCATGAATAGACTCACGCCTGAACAACGCTTGCAAATAGTGCAATTTTATTTCGAAAATAATGGTTCTGTGCGGAAAACGTATCGCGCACTACGTCCATTTTATCGTCGACAAAATCGTCCATCAGAGCAGTTAATTCGATTAACCATGGAACGTCAACAAACAAAACTGCCGCATTTGGAGTGAAGGTAATCCTCAAGTGTATGTGGAAACACCGTTACATCCAGAAAAACTGACTGTTTGGTGCGCTTTATGGGCTGGTGGAATCATTGGTCCGTACTTTTTCAAAAACGATGGTGGCCAGAACGTTACAGTCAATGGTGATCGGTATAGAGCCATGATTACTAACTTTTTCATTCCTGAATTGAATAACCATGATGTCCAGGAGATGTGGTTTCAACAAGACGGCGCAACATGTCACACAGCTCGTGCCACAATAGATTTATTGAAAGACACGTTTGGTGACCGCCTAATTTCACGTTTTGGACCGGTGAATTGGCCTCCAAGATCTTGTGATTTAACACCACTAGACTACTTTCTGTGGGGCTATGCAAAGTCATTGGTCTATGCGGTAAAGCCACAAACGCTTGACCATTTGGAAGATAACATTCGGCGTATTATTGCCGATATACGGCCACAAATGTTAGAAAAAGTCATCGGAAATTGGACGTCCAGATTGGACTACATCCGCGCCAGCCGTGGCGGTCATATGCCAGAAATCATATTTAAAATGTAATGCCACAAGATTATCTTTCGGATAAATAAAATTCATGCCAATCGAATAATCCATCGTTGTTTTATTGCAACTTAAAGTTCTATACCTCTATAAAAAACACCCTTTACATATGTATGACACCTGATTTATACCTAAAACTTTCCTTATGGAATGCATTAATGCCTCACGGGTTCGAAGAATGTGTTCCCACGACTCATTGTTAGGTCACTGAATCTCCATGTTGGGCTCGAAGCAACCCCCATTCTGAATATGTATACCCTGAGTCTGCAGTGCTATGTTAAAAGACTGGTTACCAAGCTCAGGTTATTCCTGGATAATCTGATGCATGACTCAGGCCTCCTCTTATTGTAACTTCCCTTCAAATTTTACTGCCCCATTAGTTTGAGAAGTGTTTTTTGCTTCTCTTTATCTTCGATTTCATTGAGGAGCATATTTTTAAAAACATGCGCTTGCACTCAACAGAAGGTTTCTGGCTCCATCAAAGGTGTAGAAACTCAATTTAATTTTATAACAGTGGAGTGCTTGAATTGCGGACTTTTACTTTAAAGGCACTCACAAGTTTCTCCATGGTTAGGTTAGGTTAGGTTAGAGGACGTGTACTTGTCAATTAAGACAAGTACAGTAGCCGAAGGTCGAATTGACCCATTGTGCAACGTCCTAGTTTCTTACATCACTTATGTTGTGTGTAATAATTTTATACATGATTGGCGGGACCTACAGTTTGAAGTCGACTCCGAACGACAGATTTTTGAGAAACTTTTCATGGCAATTTTTGTTTACTCTGAGAGTTTTTGCCATAAATCTGCTGAGAGGAAGTCGCCGAAGAAATATTTTTTGTATTTTGTCTTGATGTCGAGCCTGGGGCTCGAACCCTGGCTTTACGTCTAATAAGCCAACACACTACCTACTAGACTACGGCGACTTCAAGTTTCTCCATGGACACGGAACGAAAAACTCTTAATAGCCATTACAACGTTGCAGGCAAGATTACAACATAGCTTTTAACATTACCTCGAGAAGCTCTGGTCTAGGTAGCCAACAGTCTAACCGATACACTGCGTTTATCGAATACTACTTTTTAGTCGATAAGAAGGCGTTGTGTTTGGACTTGTCCTATATGGGCACCTTCCAAAAATTGGTATCTCATCAGCTCTTTCCCCACAGACAATTCAGCGGGCAGATCATAAAAGACAATAGCTTTGCTGTTTTTCAGTTACTGAATCTCCACGGCATAATCATGAAAATCTTGGAAAAAATCATAGAAAATCTTTTTTATTGGCGGAATTGGTGTTGCTGACGCCATGCAATTTTTTGAAAAAGTGCCAATTTCAAATCTCATTAAACTTTAGCTTCTGAAGCCAAGTTATCGTTTCTACCTCTACCAGGAGGGCTTGAATTATGTGAACAGGCACTTTTTATACCTACACCGATATCATAACGTTTATATTTTTCCTTTTTTGCCTCTTCTTGTGTCTGAAAAGGCATCTCTTCTCCTGTACAATAACTCGCCTAACGGTTCACTGCAACGTTATGAGGTGACTTGGCCCCATTTGTTCCACTGTGGGGCCGTTTTGCAGCCAGGAACTCCTTCTGCAGTAGTACAAAAGGTGCGACGAATTTGCAGCCAAAGATTGCTGAAAGTGCTTTTATGACTACGAATGCAGAGACATTTTAATTAAAAACGAAACGTCAAAGAAGTAAAAAAGACAAACAAATTGGTAGTGGAACAGAATAATACTCTTGTTTCCAATACCAACATATTTTGTGGAACTTCTTTTGGTGCAACGAATTCAAAAAAAAAACCCATTCAAAAATCTTGGTGTTGAAATCGAATGCAAATTTCCAAGTTTTACTTCTTTTTAAATGTATCCCCTAGCTTGAGACACAATGAACTTCTTGTAAGTTTGATTCTGGGCAGCAAAGTCTGAAATAAAAAGGATGTTCTCTACGGATCACAATGGTTGCGCCCATATGACAAAAATAAAAATAATTTTTTTTCCATATTGGGTTTGTAGCGAAATAAATAGTCGCTAATGGCATCAAATTACTCTCTTCTGAATTTGTTTTGATAATATCTAACGGTAATTTTTAAATGCAAACAATTAAAGTGCGATTTTATATAGAAGAAGAAAGTTGACTAAGCGACTGTGAAAACAAAGTGAATATCAAATTGGTCAAACACATTTAATTAAAGTGCCCAATTAAAATAATAAAAAATGGAAATTAATGTGAATGGTGTTGACATTATTTTTAAGAAATAATAACTTAATGAATTGTGTTATAGTTTTCGTAAAGTACTGTGTTTTAAGAAGTGTTTTTATTAACACCGTTTGAAATTCTTTGTAAAAAATAATTAGAGTTTTAGTTAGTTTCCCAATGAAAGCCAATGACCAAATTGGTTTGTAAATATTGATACACATCTATAGTAAAAAATTGTGTTTAATTTACGTGCAGTTTTTTTTTGCAGGTTTTTTCTATATATTTAATATACTGGCTTAACCTCTGTCTTTATTGTAATTAGATCAACAGATGAAAAGAATAAATTTATGGATAGGAAAAGGGAAATTCAAAGCAAATTTAGATCCGAGATGGGTTTGTTAGTAGACAGGCCTAGACAAGGGCGTAGCGGCACGTCTTATGGTGGCAACACCGCAAGACGTTTTTTTTTAACAATCCTGGTTTGGCTGCTAAGAAAACTGGCGTTGATGAAGGGCTCATAACCAGATGTGCAATATTACTGCAAGCTATGACATCAAGCTACAAAATAAACATCGACAAATTTCAAATATTCGCACTTGATATCTTCTATCTCCCACCTTCTGTACACAAGATTCTTTTGCACGCTTTCGCTGTAATGGAAGACGCCATAGTTTCAATTGGAGAGCTTTCAGAGGAAGCTGCAGAACCAAAAAATAAAGACATTAAAATATATAGGCTACAACACACACGAAAAATTTCCAGAATTGCAACAAACACGGATTTACTAAATATATTATTGCTTAGTTCGGATCCATTCATTTCAGGTCAAAGAAAGTCACCACGTAAAAAGAAAAGTGCGCTACTAAAATCTACAATTGAATTGTTGCAAGAGTAGCTTTTTTTATATGTTCGATATTTTTTTTGAAAACAGTAAAGTACTAAATTTAAACACGCATTTGAAAGATTTCTAGAAAACCGAAAATTTATTCTGAATATTTTATCAGGAAAAAATTTAAAAAATTGGCGATAGGGGCAAGTGAACGCGCCCATTTTTTTTTTAGCATATTGTGGTTATTATATCCGAAATGTACTGTGAAAATTTCAAGACTATATCGTTAATATAATTATTTTTGTCGCTCCTTCCCATACAAGTGCAACCACTGTGCGGATGTATGAATTCCTTTGGATCATTTAAGAATCAAAAAATAACAAATCCTTCTTAAAATTTTAAATATTTGTTTTTGAAATCTCATAATAACTTAATTACAGCCGTTTTGGTTTGAACGCTAAGCGCTGTAACAGCAGGTTCTAATTTCTTGAAATCAGTTTACTTCAGCACGTAATAAATTATGAAACAATTATGCTTGAAATGCTTGCAAATGTTGATTTAAAAATTCTGTTTCATTTACAATTCTTAGGATTTTTTTCTTCTTGCTGTTGTTGTTATATTTTAATGTAAAACGTTTGTTTCTTAAGTCTTTTCCTTAAACACATGCATGCCTGCATGCATATGCATATGCATTCATATGCTTATACTTGTATTTCGTGGCATAAAGTTTCGTTTTCTTTTTTTTTTTTTTGCTGTGCTCATAAAACAATAACACATTAAATAACGTTTGTATCTTAAGTCTTTTGATTTTTAGATTAGAAATAAAAAAAAACAAAATATTAATCAAATGCTTTAAACCATTAAGCATAGCCATGTGCTTCTTAAACCATTTATGTACAGTGAATTGGACACCCCTTGAGCTGTGTGCCATGTTAAGGCCCCCAGTGTCAATATGTTTATTTATGACAAGTGGTGGTATTTCATTGGCAGTCCATTGTGTTTGTTGTAAACCACTTTATTTATTTGCAATTTTCCAAACACTGACCATGAATGCTGCAACCATTTACAATCTACCACTGGGTTCGTTTCATTCTAAACTAATATAAAAACTAAACTTTAATAATTTAATTGTTCATAAGCCATTAAATAATATGTTTGCACATACAAGTGTGTAATTGTTTTAGTTTTTTTTCTTTTTAATGGCGCTAAAGCCATAAAACAATTTAACTACAGCTAAGCTATTCACCTTTATGAGTAAAAGTTAAAGAACAAGTTTAAGTTTCTTATATTTTTTTTTCTCTCTTGAATTTTAATTTCAATTTCAAACTGACATGTATGAACTTGTGAAAAATGCTAGAGGTTGGCATTTTCAGTATTTGTAAAGGGTCCGCCAAATAACTTTTTTTTTTGAAAATGATTTAAAAAAAAAACTACTGAATATTTTCTCAAATTTCTTTTTTTTTATTTGAAAGTACAATCCTTCCGGTTAATAATCGAAAATAATTTCATTCAAATGGCTGCCTCGGCTGGCCATGCAGTAGCCTACACGATCGGTTCAATTTTTAAGCACATTATCGATTGTGTGCAGCTGTATTTCACCAATGGCTTCACGAATATTGTCCTTTAAAGCGTCAATTGTCTCTGGCTTGTCGGCGTAACACTTATCTTTGACGGCACGCCACAAATAATAGTCCAACGGCGTCAAATCGCAGCTGCGAGGTGGCCAAACGATATCAGGTCTGCGGCTGATAATGCGATCTTCAAAAACAGGCCGCAAAACATCGAGTGTAGCTTCGGCTGTGTGGCACGTAGTGCCGTCCTGTTGAAACCAAATGTTGCCATTATCCTCCTCTTCAATTTTTGTGAACAAAAATTCGTTCAACATGGCCCGATAACGATCGCCATTGACTGTAACGGCCACTCCTTGCTCATTTTCGAAGAAAAATGGCCCAATTATGCCTCTGGACCAAAATCCGCACCAATCAGTGACTCGTTTTCGGTGCGTCGGCTTTTCAATGTATGCGTGCGGGTTTTCTGTGCCCCAAATGCGACAATTTTGCTTGTTTACATATCCGCTAAGATCAAAATGAGCTTCATCTGAAAAGATGATTTTTTTTGCCAAAATCCGCATCATCTGGTGTAGGCTACTGCATGGCCAGCCGAGGCAGCCATTTGAATGAAATTATTTTCCATTATTAACCGGATGGATTGTACTTTCAAATAAAAAAAGAAATTTGGGAAAATCTTCAGTAGTTTTTTTAAAGCATTTTCAAAAAAAAAAAGTTATTTGGCGGACCCTTTATTTCAAAAATAATAAGTTTTTTTTCAATATTTTACTTTTTTATGCCATTCCAACTGCAATTGTGTAAATAAGTTGTGACAAGTGTTTTCAGTGATAATTAAAGGCAAATATTAGCACTTAAAACAGTCGTCCGTCATGCGTCAAAACAATTGATTGGTAAATAATAAATAGAATAACAGATAGACCTTCATTAATTAACGAAATTAGAAAATAAAAAATAATTTGATCTATACATACACACATACAGACGCATAAAATTTCCTAGTCAGGATTACGGTCAACCTTTTCAAAACGTCCATATTGTGAATATTAATTTAATACAAGACCTTCAACTTAACAGCGTCTGCAAATGGTCGATGTTGGTAGTTTTTAATGCCAGAATACTGCTGCTAAAACGACTACCTCGTCTTAACAAACCAGAGATTTCAATTCGGAGCCATTATCCACCTACTTTACAAGGAATTGCCAAGATTATAAAGAAACTCAAAAGGAGATTGAAAGATACTTCCTCAACAAATGAAGTCAGCTGATTCTTTATGATGCCATAGTTAAGCTGATGGAGTGCCAAGGCAATAGGCTACCAGTATTGTTTTTTGTCACCTTTTCCCACAGAAGTAATTCTGGAAAAACCATTGTATTTAGAAAAAGTGACAATTTGTTGCGTTACAACCTTATACGGTGTTCAGATATGCACCTTTATTGCGTAAAACTCAATAAACGCCATTACTGAGCTCAATATTTTACATCGGGCGATTTTTTAAGAGCTATAGGAAATTTTTTCAAAAAAAAAAACACATTAAATTCAGAAAAATGCATGAAATCTTTATTTGAATCGATAGTACGGTCCATATAATTTAATGTTTGAAGATTATTTCATGCAAATGTTGACCGCGACTGCGCCTCAAATGGTCCATCCGCTAAGTCAAATTTTGGCATACTCTTTCCATCATTTCGGCCGGTATCTCACGAATAAATGCTTCAATGTTGCCTTCCAATGCGTCAATTGAAGCGGGCTTGTCTGTATAGACATGAGCTTTAACAAAGCCCCACAAAAAATAGTCTAAAGGCGTTAAATCACACAATCTAGGCGGCCAATTGACAGGTCCCGACGTGTTCACCGAACTCGCCTCTCAATAAGTTCATTGCTACGCGTGCTGTCTGGCATGTGGCACCGTCTTGTTGAAACCACATGTCATGCAAGTCTAGCTTTTGCATTTTGGGCAAAAACAAAAAAGTTGGATATCATCTCACGGTAGCGCTCACCATTCACAGTTACGTTGCGATTCGCAGCATCTTTGAAGGAGTACGGTCCAATGATGCCACCAGTCCATAAACAGCATCAAACTGTGACTTTTTCTGGATGCATTGGTAGCTTTTGCAATGCTTCTGGCTGATCTTCACTCCAAAATCGACAATTCTGCTTGTTTACGTATCCATTGAGCCAAAAATAAGCTTCATCGCTGAACACAATTTTTCGATAAAGAAGTGGATCTTCGGCCAACTTTCCAAGAGCCCATTCACCAAAAATTCTGCGTTGCGGTAGGTCGTTCGGCTTCAATTCCTGCACCAGCTGTATTTTGAAAGGCTTCACACCTAAATCCCTCCGCAAAATTTTTCACGTTGTTGAGTAACAGAGGCCCAATTGCTGCGAACGGCGACGAATCGATAATTGATGGTCATCATTAACACTGGCCGATACAGCTGCGATATTTTCTTCAGTTCGCATTCTACGTAAGCGTGTTGGTGGTTTAGCGTCCAACAATGTAAATTTGGTGCGAAATGTAGTCACAATAGCCCGAATAGCCGCTTCAGTGTGTCGATTAAACTGACCATAAAATGGAAGAACCGCGCGCGATGACCTTTCTTAACAGGGCAAGCATTTTGATAATAAAATTCAATGATTTGCAAGCGTTATTCGTTTGTAAGACGATTCATGGTTAAATTGTAGACCAAACTGAAGATATTTGACAGTGAAACAAAACACGAAACGTGCGTGAGCTGTTTAAACCAGTGTTGCCAAAAAGATAATAGCTAAAAAATCACCCGTCATAAAGTTTCAATTAATAATTGCGCAATAAATTCTTACAGTATTGAGTAAAACTTAAAATGCAGCACACTGTCATAAGTGTATTTAGTGAGCATATTACAATTAACCGAACACTTTTTCTTGATATTTGACAACTCAAATGTCAACAACGTTGTTGAACAATGTTGTTGAAACAACCAGCTGTTTTGTTTACCAGCTGTCAAATGAATATTGAATAAGCGGAATTGCATATATTATGTCTGAACACTTAAATTATTGTACTCAATTAACCGAATATTGACTCAATAAGAGTGCATATCTGAACATAGTATTATGATATCCGACTTTCAATTGAAGATTATTAACTAGACGTTGTTGTGTGGAAAGGGGGTGCCATGGCAAACACACAAAGCGTCCGATTTTGGCTTTATTGCTTGAGAAGTTTCAGGAAAACAGACCGTGGAATAATCTTCAATCAGTCACCAAGTGTATAAATTTGTACGTTTTTAAACTTTCTTGTAAGGCTACATCAAAAATCGTGTCTTCGTGGGTAATATTTCCATGTTGGAGTATTTGAAAACCAAGTTATCAAGCTTTGTAATGAAAAATTACATCGAAAGTTTCCGTGTGTGTTTTATTTTGCTTTACCTTTGAAACCGAAATCTGAATAAACCGTTGCTTCCTGCAGTTTTGACTACAGGCTATGAAAAGCAATTGCCCCTGGTATCATAAGAACTAGTTTCCATAACCATTGAAATACTTAGACAAACAGTACAATCGGGTTAAATGTCAATCACGAAAGAGTAAACCTTGCAATCACTAGAATTGCTAAGCCTCAAGGTAATTGCATACAAAACAACCCTCAAACATCACCGTGAACAGATGCTGTTGAGGTTTTAAAGTCCTTACAGGAATGACAGCACAATTTGGGAAATTACACGGAGTAGTACAAACAGCAGGCTTCTGGCAAAAACTCTGATAGTAAAAAAAAATTGCCATGAAAACTTTCTCAAAAATCTGTAATTCGGAGTCGTCTTTAAACTGTTGGCCATGCCACTTATGGAAGAAGTTAACACACACAACATGGGTGATGCCAGAAGCTTACAACTAAAGAGTTGTAATCATCATATAAGTAAGTGAAAACATGAATAACATGAAAGTGCTATAAAACCTGAGGATTCGTTGAAAATTGCTCCTTAAAGTTATAGGGAAGGTCATTACAACCCTTCAGTCAGGATTACGACCTAGTTTCTCACACAATTTATGTTGTGTGTGTTAATTGTATACATGAGTGGCGGGACCTACAGTTTAAAGTCGACGCCGAACAATAATTTTTAGGAAACTTTTCATGGCAATTTTTTATTTACTCTCAGAGTTTATACCAGTAATCTGCTGAGAGGAAGTCGCCCAAGAAATATTTTTAAATATCTCATTTAGTTGGAGATGTCTGACCTGGGGTTTGAACCCTGGCATCACGTCTAATAAGCCAACACACTGCCTACTACACTACGGTGACTTCAGAGCTACACAAACATGTCGGCGTAAAACACACAAAATTAAACTTTCATTAATAAAGTTCTGTTAAAAGGTTTCGAGAAGTTCATGGGCACATTTGCCATTAGCATTTGAATTAAACTCTATACAATATCAGGCTATTCTGTTGTCAACTGCCGCCTTTCAAAAAAAATGTTCTTTCTAATAACACATCTTCAAATTAAAACCAATACTTCGAATAATGTCAAGGAAAAAAGTCTACATACTCCGCTGTATGTAGACTTTTTCCCGGCGATTTTTTTCAAATTAAAAAAAGGTGTTAATAACGTTCTTTAGAAGTCGCCGTAGTCTAGTAGGTAGTGTGTTGGCTTATTAAACACAAGGCCACGGTTCAGACATCAAAACAAAATATAAAAAAATATTTCTTAGGCGACTTCCTCTCAGCAGATTTCTGGCAAAAAATCTGAGAGTAAATAAAAATTGCCATGAAAAGTTTCTCAAAAAATCTGTCGTTCGGAGTCGACTTTAAACTGTAGGTCCCGCCACTCATGTATAAAATTAACACACACAACATGAGTGGTGTGAGAAGCTAGGCCGTAATCCTGACTGAAGGGTTGTAATGGCAATGTTTAAGGCAATCACAATTAAAAATATTTGAAAGCAAAATCGAATACAAACAGAAATATAACCTAGAAATTATTACAAAAAATCATTGGTGTATGTAGACTTTTTTCTGTAACTGTATGGTTGCTTGTGTTTTTGTAAATTTTTATTCAAAATTTTGAAATGAAAAAGCTTTTCGAATTTTTTCTATTTTTTAACTTCATTTTCATATGCACACTCCACTTCAACTGATGCAATTTGCAAATTGTTTCATGCAAATTATTAAATAAATTGTAATTCACCTCTTGGCCAATAATTTCAAACAGAATTATTTTAATTTTCCACAATAAATTTGCGTTTAATAAAAAACGAAAGCAAAAAAAAAACAAAACCGAAAACGAAAACAGTTTTTCAATTAATTTAGCATTTAAAGCGATATTCCTACTCTCTGTCGCTACCACGCTCTCTCTCTCTCTCTCTCTAGCTCTCTATCTAGTATACATGGTTGCTGAAATATTTCGTTTTAAATTCCCGCCAGTGTAATCGAGTAATTGATATTGTATTGTTGTAAGTGTTGTTTTATAGGTAGTATGAGTATATTAGTGAAATGAAATTATTTTTGTTGTTGTTGTATCTGTATTATATGAAAACTATATAAGATAATTTGATGTTTATGCCATGGAATGTAGTTTTTATTGAACAAAATTGATACCCTCTTCAAATAGACACACAAATAGACTCTTTTAAATGTAATTGAATTGAAATGAAATGAAAAACTTTATAAACTCACACATACACTTACATATATGCTTCAAAGAAAATCTATATGCCTGCCTGCCTGTCTGCCTGCCTGCCTGATTTTGGGAGGAATAAAAAGTACATTTCCAAAGCTTATGTGTGCATTCGTGCACATTTCATATGAAAATTTTTCAAATATTTGTTTCTCCTCCAAATGCGATTGAAAATAGAAGAAAAAAATGGAAAAAAATCAACAGAAGAAATGCCTTCACATGTTTTTGCCGTCGTTTGTAATGTTTTGGTTTGTTGGGTTGTGTTTATTTGCTTTTTCTGTTGCCGATATGCTTGAGCGATTTCTTTCTTATTACATAATGAAATTGACTACAACCAGATAAGCTTAACTCTACACTTAACGAAATCAAAGAAAGAAAAAAAAAGAAAAAAGTATTGCGAAAGGGGAATTACTTTCCATATTGAGTAGAAAATGTTACTCTTCTCCAACTATCTCCAAATACACACAAATGAGTATACAGACTCGGAAAAATATGATTAGAGTCGTTACGATAGTAATTTGAAGTCGCCGTAGTCTAGTAGGTAGTGTGTTGGCTTATTAGACGCAAAAGCCTGGGTTCGAGCCCCAGGCCAGGCATCAAAGACAAAATACAAAAAGTATTTTTTCGCCGACTTTCTCTCAGCAGATTTCTGGCAAAAACTCTGAGAGTAAATAAAAATTGCCATGAAAAGTTTCTCAAAAATCTGTATTTCGGAGTCGACTTTAAACTGTAGGTGGTCCCACCACTCATGTAGAAAATTAACACACACAACATAAGTGGTGTGAGAAACTAGGACGTTGTAAAATGGGTCAATTCGACATCCGGGTACTGTACTTGTCTTAATTGACAAGTACACGTCCTCTAACCTAACCTACGATAGTAATACCAGTAAATGCATTTATTTTTTTACGACTCTTACTGTCAACAATTAAAATAGGAAACTTAGTTAAATTCAAAGATTTCACGTCTGAGACTCAAGCAACCGGCTTGACTGTAATTTTCGGCTGCTGTCTACAATAGTAGTCACCGTAGTCTAGCAGGTATTGTGTTGGCTCATTAGACGTGAGGCAACGGTTGAAAACCACGGTCAGACGCCTTCAACAAAACGAAATATTTCTTCGGCAACTGCCACTCAGCAAATTTCTGGCAAAAACTCTGAGAGTAAATAAATTGCCATTAAAAAGATTTTCAAAAATCTCTCGTTCGGAGTCGACTTTAAACTGTAGGTCCCGCCACTCATGTGTGCGAAGCTAGGTCGTAATCCTGACTGAAGGCTTGTAATGACCTATTATGTATGTATGAACAGGGCCCAGGTATTAGACCCGTGATTTTCATTCGGATGCACAATTTATCATGGTTTTAATAAAACGCCCGTCTTGGGCAAAACCTTATCTTCAGTGAGTTACTTAACATAAATCCACACGCCGTTCTAATTTTATTGAATTTCAACAGATATCAGGTCCCTCAAATTGGTTTGACTACTTGACATCAGATAAACTCGAAAATCTCTTGTTTTTCTTCTAAGGTTTGCACATACCGCATGGCTAAAAAGCTGCTGATCTGCTAATGATATCCAAGATCTTGCAAAATCAAAACATTTCGACTTCCTAGACTGCACTTGTAATCGATCCTAGAATAATAAGGTTGACATTTTGTTCATACCGCATGACTAAACCGCTGCTAATCTGCTAATGAACTCCAAGATCTTGCAAAATTAAAGCCTTTAGACTTCCTAGACTGCACTTGTAATCGATCCTAGAATAATAAGGTTGACATTTATCACAAGCAAACTTATAAAGTGAATTATGTTGTTGTATTGGATGAGGGATCTCACCCATTGAGAAATTATGTTTAAAACCACTTTCAGGTGGTAGTGAACGGATTGCTACTCTTACCCGTGCCCATTACCAGGCTAGATTTGTTCGTGAAGTACTGGAGCTAATAACTACCAGAGTATTAGGCAAGCTGTTGAAGCCAGGAATGGAGTTAACTATGTAGCATTTGTAAAAGAACGCAGCATGATGCTATACGCATCCGATCAAGTATTTCTTACCAGGCTCATTTAGTCCGCGAACTACTGCAGAAGTCAACAAGCAGGGCATTAAAAAATTTTTAAAACTGGAACTGGCCTACAGCTAGGAAACCGATGACCACTAAAAGCAATATAGCATTTACAAAAGGATGCTACAGGCAGCTATAGATCACGTAGACAACAATTTCGAATGGCAAATGCACGATAACCAAGGAATCGAAAGACTTAGTTGAGACACAGAATAGTATTCAGTGTAGAAATTCATACCTAAAGCTTCGATTATCGCCATAACATTAAATCTATCATAACTGAAGCAATCTTTAGATCATTGGTTTATTAAAATATTTTCGGTTGTACAGTAAGACCCCGCTTAACGCTGTTTCAGTATTGATACTAAATCGCACACTGTATTGATACTTGTTGCATATGTGTGCACCAACCAAAAGCGGTGCACTATATAGCGACGGTGTGTACTACATATATATCTTTTTAACGCTCTTTTGTTAGTCTGTCCAGGATAAAGATTCCACTGTATTTTTCGAAGTCGCAATCACAGTACGAACGCATCTTTTTTGTGTCACAGTTGATTTATTAGTTGCCTCGTTTGACGCTGTTTCGTTTCGAGCTGGAACTTATTGGAACTTATCCCGCGTTAAGCGAGGTCCTACTGTATAGAGGAGATGAAATCTGTATCAAAATATAATAATTGGGATGTTTAGGCAATCAGCAAACCTTTAAGTATTCATTCTGATCTCTTCAGGGGGATGATCCCCCTAATTCAATTACATTACGAATGATGGACAACGTATTCTAGTATGAAGTGGGTTGGCTTATTGGACGACAGCTACGAGTTGAAACCTCTTTGGATAACCCCTTATCAACAGTCTTGTAACAAAAGCTCTAAGAGTAGTTAATTTCCTAGTAGCTCGGAATGGACGTTAAACTGCAGGTCCTGCCACTAATGAATAAAATTAACACACACAATGTGGATGATGTAAAACAGCAAGGCCATAATCCTGACCAAGGAGCTGTAGTGGCCAATAAAAATTGCAATTACATTACGGCGTGCCTTTTGTAAGATTTGTTAGTCAGAGTTTTTTAAGATATTTCTGTATAGAATTACCGATGAAGAATTTTTCCTTTATAGTGCCATAGGCCGTCTGTTTAAGTTTTTGTAAATAATTTTAGAGTGATAAATTTGAAGTCGCCGTGGTCTAATAGGTAGTGTGTTGGCTTATTAGACGCAAAGCCAGGATATTTTTCGGCGACTTCCTCTCAGTAGAATTCTGGCAAAAACTCTGAGAGTAAATAAAAATTGCCATGAAAAAGTTTCTTAAAAATCTGTCGTTCCGAGCCGACTTTAAACTGTAGGACTTACAGTGTCGGTCCCACCACTCATGTATAAAATTAACATACACATAACATAATTGGTGTGAGGAACTAGGACGTTGTACAATGGGTCAATTCGACCTCCGGGTACTGTACTTGTCTCAATTGACAAGTACACGTCCTCTAACCTAACATAACCTAACCTAGAGTGATAAATACAGCAAGTCGATATGATCAGAATCGCAGTTTGTGGCTTTTTCGCATGCACTTGTGACCTAAGAAAACCCAACAAGCCGACAACTGTCTAACGGGATCTAATCGTACGATCTCGGTGGCCAGTTTACAGTTCAATGTCTTGAAACCACATGTCGTTGGTGTATAGATGTTTATATTTTCGCTTTTGGTATTAGTAATCGATGACTTGTCACTTCTCATGTGCTAAATTCGTACACTTATCAATCTCATTGGGCAATCACACACGAGAACAATTATGCTGGCACAAAATGGCAACTTGTAGGCAAGAGAGGTGAGGAGAGTGGTTTTTTGCTGACATAATTTTTCAACCAGCTTCTACCCCGTACAAACCAATACATAAACAACACAAAACTAATACACATACATTTATAAAGAAGCAGGTTCAGAAAAATTTTTGTATAGAGCATATTTAGTTAGGTTAGGTTAGGTTAGAGGACGTGTATTTGTCAATTAAAACAAGTACAGTACCCGGAGGTCGAATTGACCCATTGTACAACGTCATAGTTTTTCACACCACTTATGTTGTGTGTGTTAATTTTATACATGAGCGGTGGGACCTACAGTTTAAAGTCGACTCATAACGACAGATTTTTGAGGAACTTTTTCATGGCAATTTTATTTACTCTCAGAGTTTTTACCAGAAATCTGCTGACAAGAAGTCGCCTTAGAAATACTTTTTGTATTTTGTCTTGATGTCTGGCCTGGGGCTCGAACCCTGGCTTTACGTCTAATAATTCAACACACTACCTACTAGACCACGGCGACTTTACGAAATTATAAATAAAAGAAGAAATAACACCGTATGGCAGTATTGCACAGTTTAGTGTTGACGTTGAACGAGGCTTTAGTCGATAAAATTAAAAACAATAATATGAGGAATGTAA
This sequence comes from Sarcophaga carnaria, assembly GCA_958299815.1. Taxonomy (NCBI): domain Eukaryota; kingdom Metazoa; phylum Arthropoda; class Insecta; order Diptera; family Sarcophagidae; genus Sarcophaga; species Sarcophaga carnaria. Next base: position 141,934,611 of record OY283149.1, read on the forward strand.
GTAAAAAGCTAAAAAATACTTTGCTACTGTTGAATAGATTTCAAACAACATAGAAAAACCCTTGTGATTGATACTTAAGATAAAACAAAAAAAAAACCTATTTTCGCAACACAGCATTTGGGTTTTTTGCAGAAACTAAAATAACAAAATAAAGCTGTTGTCTGTCTACAGGTTTAAATTGTATTTAAATTTTAAACAATTAAACTGTTGTTGAAATATTCACCATATATAGACAGACTGTTTCCACAATACGTAGTAAATTACGAAAAATTTGAACAACACTAGCCCTTTTTGTTTAAAAGTGTATGTACACGTATAACAAAAAACGAAAAAATAAAAATAAAAACGATTGAAGTAAAATAATAACGGTATTATGGTATTCAAATGTTCTGGACACACTTTGTATTTGTTTTTATTTTTGTTTTCTTAAAAGTTTCGTAAATTCAAAATAAAAAAAGTTAAACGTTGATTATAAAGCATTTAAGGCAGTCGTCTATTTTATTTTGTGTGTGTGTGTGTTTTTTTAAGTTTCCATGCAACATTTTTTTTATGATTTTGTAAATAAATGTTGTTGTTGCTGATGCTGGTATTTGTATTGCATTTTAATTGTCTAGTATTTCATATAAAAACAAACAAAACAAAACAAAAAGGTACCGTAATGTGCATTTGGAATTGCTGGACCATTAAAGGTCGCTTGTTTTTGTATCAGCCAAATAGGAAATACAGAGAGTCAGTCAACAGTTATTATAAATGAAACGAAGGAACACAGCACAACAAAAATATTTTCATGTTTCAACTCTGTCTGTCAGACGGCGATTTACACTGATAAACATTTGCAAAAAAACGAAATAAAAAAAAAGAAAATAAACGTTTAAAAACTCTACAAATGTAATGAATAAATGGGAAATATGCAAAATAAACTAAAAACAAGAACAACAACAACAATTATTATAAGGTACTTAAGTAAACGTTTGCTTTGGCGCCATCTATAAACCAGCCAAGTTAAGTTGAGTTGAGTTGAAGTGTAGTGAACAAAGCTGAGCTGAGCTGATTTAAGGGCATTAGAGACAAACGTATTGTCGTTGTAGATTTTTTTGTTCACTTATGAGTCTTTTTTATCGTTTTACGAAATATCTATTGAAATACAATTTTAATTGAAATGTTTTTTAATATGATTATACACCTGATAGTTGCAAAATTATTTAATTTGTATAATCGCAATTGCAACAAAACATACATACAGTTACACAGATAATTATACGTACCCCCACTAAAAATCATTTTTTTTTAAAGTAATGAACTTCTAATCTAAAATTTCTTTACATTAGCGTCTGTAACGACACATTTACTTAAATAAAGAAAAATGATTCCCAAAATCTATGAATTTGTGAGTGCAGTTTGCTTAAAACCAATATGGCACCACAGAAAATTATACGTACAACGTATATTTCGCATAAAATTTGTCCAGGGGCAGCCCAGTATATAAAAATAAAAGGTATTGTGCATAAAAAACCTAGGACTACAGTCGTATAAATACGAAATACCTCGGAAAGTGATCACAGTGTTATTGTGCATTCCGAAACAGTTCGAAGTGTTTTGCGAAAGAACGGTGTCCGCAGCCGAGCGCCGAGAAAAAAGCCACGATTGGAATTCGCCCAATAATATATGGACAAGTCAACTGATTTTTTGACGAATGTAATATTTAGTGATGAGAACAAATATTATTTGCTCGGCTGTGACGGAAAACAAAAAATTTGGCGCAAAAATCAGTTGACTTGTCCATATATTATCATTTTTAAAAAAATAATTTTTAGGGGGGTACGTATAATTATCTGTGTGACTGTATATATTGGGGTGTTCGGAAAGTAATTTTGTGTTTTCCCAATAGAGGATTTAATTGTATTTTTTTGCACCCAACTTCACACTTAAGCCGTATAATTTTTATATGCTTTGAGAGCTCATATAGCAAGGCTTGTGTGTGAAAAATTCCAATTAATTCTACGCAGTCGTTTTTGGGTTGGTGCCTTTTTAAATATGGAGAGCGATAAGCAGCATTTTACTGTTTTACTACAGAAAGGGTAAAAATGCCGTTCAAGCCAGAAAGAAATTGACCGATGTGTATGAAGAAGGTGTGTTGACAGTATGGCAGTGCCAGAACTGGTTCGCTAAATTTCAATCTGGCAATTTTGATGTCGAAGATGCACCGCGTTCGAGAAGGCCGGTTGAAGTTGATAAAGACGTAAAAAAGGCATTAGTTGATGCGAACCGGCGAATAACAACACGTGTTATCGGATTCAGTTTAAATTTATCACAGTTTATAACCACTTGATTGATATTATACGAAAACTGACTTTCATTTCCACAAAAAAATATATTTATAAACTTATTTATATTCAATTAAACAGGATATTACTAAACCTAAAAAAAATATGTTTCTTTTTTCATAACGGGTCCGCCAAATAACTTTTTTTTTGAAAATGCTTTAAAAAAAAACTACTGAATATTTTCTCAAATTTCTATTTTTATTTGAAAGTACAATACTTCTGGTTAATGACTGCCTCGGCTAGCCATGCAGTAGCCTACACGATCGGTCCAAATTTTAAGCACATTATCTTTAACGATTTCACCAAAGGCTTCACGAATATTGTCCTTTAAAGCGCCAATTGTCTCTGGCTTGTCGGCGTAACACTTATCTTTGACGGCACGCCACAAATAATAGTCCAACGGTGTCAAATCGCAGCTCTGAGGTGGCCAAACGACATCACGTCTGCGGCTGATAATGCGATCTTCAAAAACAGGGCGCAAAACATCGAGTGTAGCTTCGGCTGTGTGGCACGTAGCGCCGTCCTGTAGAAACCAAATGTTGCCAATATGCTCCTCTTCAATTTTTGTAAAAAAAAATTCATTCAACATGGCCCGATAACGATGGCCATTGACTGTATCGGCCACTCCTTGCTCATTTTCGAAGAAAAATGGCCCAATTATGCCTCTGGACCAAAATCCGCACCAAACGGTGACTCGTTTTGTGTGCGTCGGCTTTTCAATGTATGCGTGCGGGTTTTCTGTGCCCCAAATGCGACAATTTTGCTTGTTCACATACCCGCCAAGATCAAAATGAGGTTCATCTGAAAAGATGATTTTTTTTTTGCCAAAATCGGCATCTTCTGGTGTAGCCTACTGCATGGCCAGCCGAGGCAGCCATTTGAATGAAATTATTTTCCATTATTAACCGGAAGGATTGTACTTTCAAATAAAAATAGAAATTTGAGAAAATATTCAGTAGTTTTTTTAAAGCATTTAAAAAAAAATTTATTTGGCGGACCCTTTAATTTTTTTTTTTTGATAATTTATTTTGGTTCGCTTCCTTCCTTTTCATTCATATTTTTATTTCGTTTTTTCTTTTTAAATACTTAAATTTGACTAAACAATAATTGTTATTTTCTTTCAATTATCCATTCCGTCATATGTACTCCGTGGCTTACATAAATGGCAATATATTGACAGGCAAAAAAAAAGAAAGAAAGAAAAAAAAAGCATTTTTATGAATATGATGTCATATAACTGGGTAATGTTACATAAATGGTCTTCTTATTCATAAAATGTTTTTTTATTTTATTTTTTATTTTTACTTTAGCACACCCTTTTTGCCTTCCATTTGATGTTTAATTGTTATTTTCTTCGTTTATTTATTTAATAATTTTTTTATTATGGTTTGATTTGGCGCTTTAACGATGTGCCAACTTATGTTCTTTAAGGGGCCATAAAATACAATTATTTATGGCTGCTCCTTATGTTTGATTCGGTTTTATAATAAAGAAAATATTTACATTTTTAGCAAAATGTATAAATAATTAGTTTAACAACACAGTTTCAATGACTTTCTTGGGTACACAAAAGAATACTTTAAAAAAGGTGTGAGAAAAGTGCTCTTAATTTATTTTCAAAAACAGCAATAATAACGATGTCATATCACTGCTGCTGTGGTGCCTTCTAGTAAATGAAATCCTATTCGGATTGTGTAATAAACTATCCAAATAAGCGAATTACATTATACGGCTGCAAATATTTATCTACCCTATGCACAACGCGAATAATTTTCTATCAATACCAGGCTATAGCGGTCAAATAAATACATTCAAGAAACAAAAATCAATATATTCCAGGGTTATTTACTACCATTAGTCATCGTAGTCTAGTAGGTAGTGTGTTGGCTTATTAGATGTGAAGCTGAGTTTCAAACCCCATCCCAGACATCCCGAACAAAACGAAATATAAAAAAATATTTCAGAGGCGACTTCCCCTCAACAGTTTTCTGGAAAATACTCTGAGAGTAATTAAAATTCCCGTGAAACGTTTCTCAAAAATCGGTCGTTTCTCAAACTGTAGGTCCCTTTACTTTTTGGAAAAAATTAACACACAACATGAGTGGTGTGACAAACTAGGTTGTAATCCTAACTAAAAGGTTGTAACAATCAATTAAGTAAACAAGTAACGAAAAAGGCTACAAATATGTTTCAACAGATGTCTTTGCATAATCTTGAAAATATTTTGGTCAAAAACGATCTCTAAAGAAGACCGAGGACTAGAACAAGTGTGTAAGAAATGTGCTTTACTATAATGAATGTAAAATACAAAGCTAAAATAAAAAGTATAACACCATAAGACCCCTGGTATCTGACTACCTTACATACATACATAATTGGTCGTTACAACCCTTCAGTCAGGATTACGACCCAGTATCTCACACCACTTATGTTGTGTGTGTTAATTTTATACATGAGTGGTGGGACCTACAGTTTAAAGTCGACTCCGAACGACAGATTTTTGAGAAACTTTCCATGGCAATTTTTCATTTACTCTCAGAAATTTTGCCAGAAATCTGCTGAGAGGAAATCTCCGAAGAAATACTTTTTCTATTTTGTTTTGATGTCTGGCCTGGGGCTCGAACCCTGGCTTTACGCCTAATAAGCCAACACACTACTTACTAGACTACCTACTGACTACCTTACAGGAATTAAAATCTCTGTGTTTCCATGCTGACAGAAAGGTCTTGCATGTACGAGAATTAAAACAACTGATTTTAACTGATTGACTGATTTAACTGATTGACATTTCAAAGGAAAACAAATTTCTGATAGCCTAAGCCTACTGTTGAGGTAGCTGAAGTTATGCCTCTGGCTTGGCTCATTATTATTTTTGTATTTACAATGGAATCTAGTGGAATCGGTATTACAGTAACTCCTAAATTCGGCCAGGAAACAGAGATTCAATTTCAACGACGAAAATAGCACATTTTGCTTGATTTCTCTTCAATTTGGAATTTTTAAAGCAGCATTGTCTGGAAAGAAAAGGGTACGCTGAAAGGAATTTTACTTTTTTGTTCCTTTAAGATACATAGCACTGTCAGAAAGTATCGCCCCCACTTATTATTTGTTTGGATAAGAAGTCCTATTTCTTCAGCCTGCATAGAGTTCCAATGGAAACGCTGAAATACAATCTGCAAGTTAATCTTAAAACAGTTATCCTTTCGACATTGACTGTTACGGGAATTCAGAGTGACAGAATAAACAGTTATTTAGAAACCATATTGAGGAAATTAGTCGCGATATGTTAACGAAGTACAGCTTCCAGACTATGTCTGATACACAACTGCTTTATAACGGGTCAGATACACAATTGCTGTATTGCGAACACTGTTCTCAGTGAAAACGTTGGCTTAGAACTTACAAATGATTCGTAAATTAACATAAAACCGTACAATTTACCTTACGACATGCGGATGTCTTAGTCAATTCAACTAACTTTCAGACAAGAATCTCTAGCTATGATAAACGACCTGGATTTAGACTTACACTGTCATAGAAAAGTTCATATACAACTGCACTGGATCCCATGACTGGTTAGGAACAGAGTAGCGGATGATATTTGTTGATTTTCATGGTAATGGAATAACTGATAAATGTAATAAAAAAGAATTCAGGATACTATCTGTATCCCTCTAATAACACCCAGCTAATGACATAGTGTAAGTTGTGAATTTTGTTGAGTTGAACTCAAAAATATTTTTTTTATATTACTTGAACCCTCCAAACTCGTTATATTTGACAAAAACTGTTTTTTGGGCTTTACGCACAAATTAATTGAAAACACAAACATTTCCGAACCGATGCCCAAAATTTAAACCTTATTAGAAAGAAGAGGGATGGGCCTTTAAAACGATGTACATACATATATATTCCTTGACTTAATATGCTATGAGGTTTGATGAGATAAACTTGACAAATGCGAATTTTTTTCATATTTTTTCAAGTTTGGTTGTTCATAGTGGCAAACTGTAACTAAAAAATATGAAATAAGTGATGACATTCTGAAAGTGTATTATCTTGTGAAGAGATTGACACTTCGTTTGATCAAATCGGCCAAAAATTACCGTAGTTATTATTTAAAGAGTCTAATAGTCGAGTCATATTTTTCATTATTTCTTCCATTTTTTTTTTCAAATGAAATTTTAGCACAAAAATTTTCAGAAATTTTGATGGATCTTGATTGTTTATCGGAAAATGTATTAATTTTACGTTTGAGTGACCACCAGAAGTTGGCCAATGTTTGCGCAAAGAGAAATAGTAATATTTGCAAAAAACATAAATATTAATTTTATTAATATTGTCAAACTCTTCACAAGATAAAAATTATTTTACATTTTTTAATTAAATTTTGCAATTAAGAAAAGCTAAACTTGAAAAAATAAGAAAAAAATAATATTTTCCAAGTTTACTCCATCAAAACTTATAACGTGTAAGTTTGAACAATATGTCTATGTATACCATTTTAAAGGCTCATCTGTCTCCTTTTCAAAAAGCTTTGGATTTTGAAAATAGGTCAATAAATATTTGGGTAATCAATAATTTTGTGTGAAAAGATCAAGAATACCGTTTTTGTCATATAAAACGAGTTTGGAGGGTTAGAGAAATATAAAAAAATATTTTTGACTGTCGCACCGTGTCATATTTTCAAAGGAATAGAAATAGAGATTCCAAAAGGAAAAGAAATAGAGATTCCAATAGCAATATAAATAGAGCTCCCTTAATAAGTAGTTAACCATCAGCTTCTTTATAGTGAGGATAGGATCATGAAGTAACGATTAAACTAAAAAATTTTGTAACATGGCAGGTCACTGGTTGTAACTGGCAGGTTACAGCATAATCAGATACACAAGGACGCATAGGTCTTTCTGGAGATTTCTTAAAGTAATAAACTGCACAATGCTTTTTGTATTGTCGTCCGCCTTTGAGAGACCATATAAAAAATACTTAGAAAAGTACTGGTATCAACTTCTCGAATTTATTAGCATATTATGTAGAAAAATATATAAATTAGCGAAATTTTAAAAGATTTTTAAATTTTTGGATGGTGTTGTATTGTCCTCACAATATTGCAAATTGAAGTATACATATCTTACATACATATGTATATTGTATTATTTATAAAGGGTCCGCCAAATAACTTTTTTTTGAAAATGCTTTAAAAAAAACTAATGAATATTTTCTCAAATTTCTTTTTTTATTTGAAAGTACAATCCTTCCGGTTAATAATGGAAAACAATTTCATTCAAATGGCTGCCTCGGCTGGCCATGCAGTAGCCTACACCAGAAGATGCCGATTTTGGCAAAAAAATAATCATCTTTTCAGATGAAGCTCATTTTGATCTTGGCGGGTATGTAAACAAGCAAAATTGTCGCATTTGGGGCACAGAAAACCCGCATGCATACATTGGTGCGGATTTTGGTCCAGAGGCATCATTGGGCCATTTTTCTTCGAAAATGTGCAAGGAGTGGCCCTTACAGTCAATGGCGATCGTTATCGGGCCATGTTGAACGAATTTTTGTTCACAAAAATTGAAGAGGAGGATATTGGCAACATTTGGTTTCAACAGGAAGGCGCTACGTGCCACACAGCCGAAGCTACACTCGATGTTTTGCGCCCTGTTTTTGAAGATCGCATTATCAGCCGCAGAACTGATGTCGTTTGGCCACCTCGGAGCTGCGATTTGACACCGTTGGACTATTATTTGTGGGGTGCCATCAAAGATAAGTGTTACGCCGACAAGCCAGAGACAATTGACGCTTTAAAGGACAATATTCTTGAAGCCATTGGTGAAATACAGCTGCACACAATCGATAATGTGCTTAAAAATTGGACCGATCGTGTAGGCTACTGCATGGCCAGCCGAGGCATCCATTTGAATGAAGTTATTTTCCATTATTAACCGGAAGGATTGTACTTTCAAATAAAAATAGAAATTTGAGAAAATATTCAGTAGTTTTTTTTTAAATCATTTTCAAAAAAAAAAGTTATTTGGCGGAGCCTTTACAATGTAACATAAACGCCAGCTATAATATTGTAATAAATCATAATTTTAAGCCTCGTTAAACATTTAAAATCAAATTAAATCAAACCAATTGTTATTTATTTGGTAATTTAAACAGTAAATTTATCCAAAAAAAAAAAAAAGACAAACAAACAAAAAAAATCTAAAAAATGAACCATGAAATAATGTTTATTTAAAATAAACAAAGCTTACATAAGTGTTAATTATCAGTGTTGAAGTAAAAAAATAAACTCACCATCACCATTAAATTACATGAATGCTAACATTTTCTATTTGGTAATAACAGGCCTATTTAGATTTACTGTATATAAAATAACAGCCTGTTTGGCACTCAATATTATTATTTTTGTGCAGCTTCAACAAATATCTTAAGCATACTTTAAGGCTGTTAAAAACACAGTGGCTTTAAGTTAAGATTTTGTTTTAAAATGTTTGTTTTCTTACGTGTATTTATTTACAGAAGAATGGATAACAAAACGAAAAACCGAATTAACAACAACACGTCAAATCGAAACTCATGTCAAACGTCAAGTGGTTTTCGAAGATGGCAAAGTAATCGAAGACAGTGGACCGATTGTATCAACAAATACCACAGAGGATACGGATAAACAAGAAACTGAAACAACAGAGGTATGACAACAAACACATGCACGCATAGATACATACATAAGTACATATGTATGCATATAGTAATTGAATATGCATTTGTATGTATATTTGCAAAGAAATGTTAGTGAGTGAGTGAGTGAATGTATACACAATGAGCGCATAAATAATTGAGCAACTAAATTTGATTTTTTTTTGCATGTTTTTTTGTAATTTTTTTTTGCATAATCGATACCATTTTATCTGTCTCTAATTTTTTGTTTCTTTCTTCATTTGTTTTTGTGTGTGTGTGTGTGGCAGAAACGAGATTTAGGCTTACCAGTTGCCTTAAATCCCAATGATATTAAACATAAAGGTGCTTTGCAATATGGCAAAGAGAGTGCGGCGGCTGCTGGTGGGGGCAAAGAATTGGCAGAATTAGAAAATGCTGGAGGCACATTAGTCAAGAGCATCGTACCCCGACCGGCTGATGGTCTAGTGAGAGAGATCAATGAGAAACGGGTTGTATCGCACGAAGAAACGAAAGACTATTTTGAAACGGAAGATGTCAAACATATGGGCGATTTTTCCGATGAGGTAAGTTGTTGACTTTATCTTCCACTTATTTTTTCGCTACCTAGCCGTCTTCTTCTTCACCATCTTCTTCTGTCTGTCTTGTTCTTGTTTTGATGGTCTTTAATTGTCAGCAGTTGTAAATGTTACACACTTTATTTAACTGCCTGCTGCTGCTGCTGCTGCCATTAAGGCAAAAAAAAAAAACAAATTAAAATATTAAAATGAAAAACTTATTGAAAATTCTAAAAACTAAAAAATGAAAAATGAAACGAAAAGAAAACTTAAAGTGGAGAACACTTTATAAAAATTATTTTAAATCTTTAGAGCAACAACTAGAAAAGCTACACACAGTGGTGAACAATAGTGAAATGAATTGCAATAAAAACCTATCAAATAAAGATATTTGATTAAAGATGTTTGAAGAGAATAACAAGTGAGTTTTAGACTGGTGCATATGGAAAAAGGAAGATTTAAGAAAAGTGTTTAAAATATTCCGTTCTGCGAGAAGGAAAAACCGGAGTAGTACCATAAATATGGTGTCGCCCCTCGGCTATACAATGCAATGCCGTCAGTTCAACTATATACCGTTGTGGAACGACTTATTGTTGTTTTCATAAAACCGAGATAGCAGTTGTATGGTTGTTGCTGGTGTTGATGACCTTATGTATTCGAGTATTTATGATGCCCGTAGGCATAGGTCCGTATACATACATACACACGAACATTACAACCTTTAAGTCAGGGTTACAACCTAGCTTCTCCCACCACTTATGTTGCATGTGCTAATTTTGTGTATGAGTGGCGGGACATACAGTTTAAAGTCGCCTACGAACGTTAGAATTTTTGAGCAACTTTTCATGGCAATTTTATTTACTCTCAGATTCTCTGCCAGAAATCTGCTGAGAAAAAGTCACAGAAGAAATATTTTTTCATATTTCGTTTTGGTCGAGATGTCTGAACTGTGGTTTAAACCGGGGGGCTCAAGTCTAATAAGCCAACACACTACTTGCTAGGCTACGGCGACTTTCATAGGTCAATACCGAAAAACTTTATTTCAGTGTGTGTTTAAAGACAAATTATGTCGTCAAAACTAGCAGGATCTGCTGAAAAACTTTATGACGTATACTGCCATCAAATTTGATATCGTCATTAAGGGGCTGCGATAACCATTTCACCAGGAGATATCCAGACCGACAATGTCACGTCTCTATTGCAGTATATCGCCATTAGTTTAAACACTCCAAGCAAGGAAATACACATAAAATCCTAACCCACTTCAATTAGAACTTGATAAACAAGGCTTAAGTTAGGATTAGAAGAGTTGGTGCCGCCATTCATGATTATGTGAAGTCCTCTCTTAGGCAAAGTAAGTGGGCGCATTGTGCCCTACCACTTTCAATTGAAATAAATGGCGTTCATGTAAATCATCAAAAAGTTTTTTTTTGGTCCAAGTCATCAAGACTATCATCTACATATCAGGCAATGGCTTCTATTCTGACTTCAGACTGAAGTTTTTTCAGGGATAGCAAGTAAAGGGTGTTTTTTATAGAGGTATAGAACTTTAAGTTGGCATTACTTTTCAAGATGGCGACCGATTTAACAGCTGTCAAGTGATTTATTCTCAGTTTGGTTTGGCAATTCATCATGAATAGACTCACGCCTGAACAACGCTTGCAAATAGTGCAATTTTATTTCGAAAATAATGGTTCTGTGCGGAAAACGTATCGCGCACTACGTCCATTTTATCGTCGACAAAATCGTCCATCAGAGCAGTTAATTCGATTAACCGTGGAACGTTTTCGCACCACGTTTACTCTTATTGATAACTCGCATCCCCAGAGACGCTGTACGGTGCGTACAGAAGAAGCTATTGCTGCTGTAGAGCGTAGCATTGAGGAAGACCCGTATGAGTCCATCCGCCATCGAGCACAGGAATTGGGTCTGTGTCCATCCACTTTATGGAAGATTTTGCGGAAGGATCTTGGCTTGCGTGCTTACAAAATCCAACTCGTGCAAGATGTGAAGCCAAACGATCTCAAGTAAGCCGTAGATTCGTGGAATGGGCCCAAAACGAGATTACCGTTGTTTCCGATTTTCATAAGCGAATTTTGTTTAGCGATGAAGCGCACTTCTGGTTGAATGGCTACGTCAACAAACAAAACTGCCGCATTTGGAGTGAAGGTAATCCTCAAGTGTATGTGGAAACACCGTTACATCCAGAAAAACTGACTGTTTGGTGCGCTTTATGGGCTGGTGGAATCATTGGTCCGTACTTTTTCAAAAACGATGGTGACCAGAACGTTACAGTCAATGGTGATCGGTATAGAGCCATGATTACTAACTTTTTCATTCCTGAATTGAATAACCATGATGTCCAGGAGCTCGTGCCACAATAGATTTATTGAAAGACACGTTTGGTGACCGCCTAATTTCACGTTTTGGACCTGTGAATTGGCCTCCAAGATCTTGTGATTTAACACCGCTAGACTATGTAAAGTCATTGGTCTATGCGGTAAAGCCACAAACGCTTGACCATTTGGAAGACAACATTCGCCGTATTATTGCCGATATATGGCCACAAATGTTGGAAAAAGTCATCGAAAATTGGACGTCAAGATTGGACTACATCCGCGCCAGCCGTGGCGGTCATATGCCAGAAATCATATTTAAAATGTAATGCCACAAGATTATCTTTCGGATAAATAAAATTCATGTCAATCGAATAATCCATCATTGTTTTATTGCAACTTAAAGTTCTATACCTCTATAAAAAACACCCTTTATAAGGTTCCCAGTATTGCTGTAAGCCTACAACTCATTATGTGGTAGAGGTTTTAGTCTCCTTAGCCGCGTTTCAAGCTTTATAGAAATCACTCGAGAGTGCGCCCGGCCGAAGAGCTTGCCCGCCTAGTAGGCAGTCCCGTAAGGACGGAGATGACGGAAATAAGAAACCAATTTTAAGTGTGGTTTCAGTTTTTAATGTAAACTTCTAATTGGAAAATGTTTTCTCTTTCAGTCAGGACTTTTAATTTTAAATTTAAATCGTTTAAAAAAACACTTCCGCAAAGTATTATTTAACATGCCTTTAGAAAAGCCTGTGGCCCCACTGTGCAATAGTATACTTTTAATAGAAACTCTTTTAACTCTTTCTTTTTCTCAGTTTTATGGGCATACATATATGAGTAGACAAAGTCTTTAGCAAAACTCTAAACAAGAAACAAACACAGCAACTGTATGAGATGAGGAAAGCAGACAAAAAACAAAAAAAAAAAAAACAAAAACAAAGACAAAAAGATACAAAAAACGCAACGCAACAAAAAAAACAACTTTAAAATAGCAACAGAATTTAAATTTTTATTTGTGGCCACAAGCAGCAGCAGCCAAACAGCAGGCAGCATAGCTTTTTTTTGTGGGTTTTACGCTCAGTCTGTGATTGGAGTAGAAACCATAAAGACGTCAAGGTTTTGCTACGAAAACTAACGTTACGGTACGCGTTTCTTGTTCGAAGGAAAAAAATTGTTTTTTTGTTGTTTAAAAGAAAATTGTTTTTTAAATAAAACAATAACAAGAAAAATAAAAACAAAAAAAAGAGTCTATAAAAGAAAGAAAAAAAAAGAAGTAACAATTAGTGTTTGTTTTAATTATAACAATAAATTAAAATAATAATAAAACCAGTACGAAAAAAAATAAAAGAAAATAGAAAAAAAATTTATAACAAAAAAAAAATAAAATAAAATAATTAAAATATAATAAAAAAAAATCAAGAGAAGAAAGAATAAATTCCTAAGATTAAATAACAAAAAAAAAATAAAAAAATAAAAATCGTGCAGTAAAAAAAAATAAAAAAAAATAAAAAGTAGAAAAAAAAGATTTGAAACCAAAATTTAAAAAAAAAGAAGAAAAGAAAAGAAAAACACCATCAAAACCTAACGACCCGACCCATAGGGGGGAGAAAGAAACAAAAAGGTTAAATAATGCGGTTTGTAAATTATTTCTTTTATTTCTGCTTCTTCTTCTTCTTCTTCTACATTAATTTTGACCTTTTTAAGACAAAACAAAAAAAAACTGAAAAAAGATGCTTAAAATGTTAAAAATGTTGTTGTTGGTGTTGAAAATAATGATGATGTTAACAAAAACAAAAACAACAACAACAATAACAATAACATAAAATTATAATGATAAAGTGAACCAGAGTTTATAATGGTATTTGAAATAAAAGTTCATTAAAATCAAAATGAACTGAAAAGAAGGAAAAACTTTTCAAAGAAGAAACAAAAGACTTAAGAAGCAAACTTGTCTAGAAATGCCAATAATTGTTGTTGTTGCTCTTCTTCTTGTTCTTGTTTTTGTACATTCTGAAGTTTAGAAAAGTTTATATATATGTATGTGTGTGTGTGTGTGAAGTATTTTTCCTTTTGGCATCTTTAAAACAAAAGACTTAAGCAACAAACCTTATTTTTAAGCCTAGTCATGTAATCGTTTGTCTTCTGTTTTCTATTCTCTTTGCATTAGACTTTCAGCCTTCATTCTTAATGTTCTTTTACTTCTGGTTATAGTTTGGTTCTCCATACTGAAGGGTATTATAATCACCATCACCACCACCTACTTGGCTTTAGAAAAAAAACGATTTTTTTTTCATTTTTTTTAATAAGAAAACAAAAAAAAACTCAATTAATATTGACTTTTTAACTGACTTTTTATTGAATGCCGGGATATCAAAATGTTAAATATTTTTTTTTCGTTTGCGGTTGCAAAAATAAAACCAAAAAAAAACTGTTTAATTTAATTTAATATAGACAAAGAAGAAACAACAAAAACTATCAAAAAAAAAAAAAAAAAAACTTTAAAGGCCAAATTTATCAGCAAATTTAAAAGCAAGCAAAGAAAAAAAAAATCATAATAAAAAAATAAATTCGTTATAAATTTTTTAATACAATTCGATTTGTATGAATATCTTGATGTTTTAACATTGACGGCATTGTTGCCAAATATCTGCAAAATGCTTTCCCCTTTAAATTTATTATTCACATTTTGTGGTATACTACGGTGTATTAATATTCTTTCTTAAACCTAAGCATATGTCCGTATATGCAATATTGTAGATGTCAATGCTCATTTAACATTTATTCATTTCTGCATAAATTAGGCCATACGTGTAAAGCATTTTAATCAAGTCAACAGAAATGACACCCTTTTAACATAAAAGATTATAATGAGATAAGAAAAAAGGTTACTAAGAAAAAAAAAAAGAACAACAACTCAATAAAGATGACATATTTTAGAAATGATTAAATATATTCATTTTTGTAAATTGATATCCATTTATCGGTTACAAAAAGTTCAAAAAAAAAACACAAATAAAGGTACGTTTTCGATGAAAATTGTATTTCATTAAAACTCTAGGGCCATAACATTATGCATGAAATGCAATTAAATTACTGTCTCAGGGTGAGCTACAGCAGATGATTCTTTTGAGCAATTTCTAAACGAATATTTGCTCTCGAATGCTTTAACATAAAGAGATTAACCACGTACAAACATACATACATAATTGGTCATTACAACCATAGCTGCCAGATTTGACGATTTATCGTCATTTTGACGATTTTGAGCTCCAAAAATATCATATTGACGATTTGACGATTTATGCCCTTATTTTGACGATTTTTAGAAATTAAAAATTTACATCATATTACTTGAGTACATTAAAAGTCCCTTTAAGCCAATTTAAGTATTATATTTCTAAGTTACTTTCAAATACCTGTGATGATTTTTCTGTATTTTATTCCTTTTTAATCCCTTAAAAGCCAAAAAATTACAACTCCTAAATAACCTCGTAATTGAGAATAATTTATCACTTGTCGTTGAAGATAATTTTAAAAATTCGAGTAGAGATTGTAATATTACCATAGGAAGAACAAAGGCAAGCGCCGTTATTTTTGTTCGTACGACCAACACTCAGGGGATGGATGGCATTGTGTTTGGAACTATGAAAATATGTTATGGGAAGAAGGAAAGCGAGAACAGCGTTTATGGACACTAGGCTTGTATATTTTTATACCATAAGCAACAGGAAAGACCTCTGCAGGAATTGCCTTCCACATACGAATAGTCCGACTAAAAAACGTACTTTTTCTGTAATGCAGTGTGCGATCCACTGACTAATTGACCACATACGGATATCCTGGCCGAGAAAGACGAACGTTACGTAGGAATATATGATTTTCGGGAACAAGTCCCCTTATTTCGTTCGAGCAAAATCCTTTTGTAGTAGTGATAGAACAGTGAAACACAAACTACATTGCAACGATGCACCAATGATTCAATGGAGTTGGATACACTGCCGTCATTAACGAGCTACTACGGCCTCTCCTGTACACGGTCGAAAAACCTCAAAATAGACGTTGAGGCACCGACCCACACACGAGAGTTGTATTCCAGTCTCGGTCGGTTACAAATAGTGTAAATGGTAAGGTCATAAGATCTTATGAATCAACTAAAGGAACTGAAAAATGTGTCGGTTGAAGCCAACATTACACCGAATTTTCATGTTTAGAATGACAAGAGCTTCTGACCCCCAAATATTTACACCACCCATAGATTAACATGATGCAATATTATTGCTGCCTTTATGTGTCAATAAACAACACTGGGATAGATTGTTTAAACCTTAAACAATTTTTTCCTGAAAATGATATAAAATTTCTCCATTTTTCAAAAAAAAAAAAAAATAATAGATGAAGATGAGGGACGCTAGCTTAATTTCTAACAATTTTTTTTAAATGTTTTATTTTTGAACTCAGATATGTTCATACATTGACTTTATATGTTTCACTACAATAGAAATAATTTTAGTTCTTAAAAACTTTTAATAAACGTCTTTGACGATTTTGACGATTTTTTCTCAAATATTTGACGATTTTGTGCCTCATTTATCTGGCAGCTATGATTACAACCTTTCAATCAGGATTACAACCTAGCTTCTCACACTACTTGTGTGATGAGTGTAAATTTTATACATAAATGGCGGGACTTATAGTTTAAAGTCGACTCCGAACGACAGATTTTTGAGAAACTTTTCATGACAACCTTATTTATTCTCCGAGTTTTAACCAGAAATCTTCTGTAAGGAAATCGCCGAAGAAATATTGTCTCATATTTCGTTTAGTTGGAGATGTCTAACCTGGGGTTTGAACTGAGGCTTGACTACGTACTAGACCACGGCGTCTCTTCGATTAGTCACGTAGCTTCACAAAAAGTCTAATAAACAATATTTCAGATTTAAGGTGGTCCTATCAGGCTGGTGGTTTTGTAACCACTTAATGGATAACCCGATAAATACAAATATATGAGTACCCTAGTCTACATACATATTTGGTCATTACAACCCTTCAGTCAGGATTACGACCTAGTTTCTCACACCACTTATGTTGTGTGTGTGTTAATTTTATGCATGAGTCGTGGGACCTACAGTTTAAAGTCGACTCCGAACGACAGATTTTTGAGAAACTTTTCATGGCAATTTTATTTACTCTCAAAATTTTTGGCAGAAATCTGCTGAGAGGAAGTCGCCGAAGAAATACTTTTTTTGTATTTTGTTTTGATGTCTGGCCTGGGGCTCGAACCCTGGCTTTACGTCTAATAAGCCAACACACTACCTACTAGACTACGGCGACACGCTAGTCTAAGGCGATTAAAAAAAAGATTAAAGATTGATTCTAAATACATTAGGAAAAGAAATTTGCCATAAGCGAGTTTTAACTTAAAGATCCATTGTGATACATTGTATTGTTTCGTCATGTAGTGGCACAAAACACTTGCGGCTGAACGATCTATAATACGGACTACCCTCAACCTGACCCGACCTCACAATACTGTTCGGTGTCGACAAGGATTGCATTCTACCCAGTGGTTTAATAAGAATTAAAGTGTTTCGTTCTGGAGTGAATTAACGCCTCACAGGTTCAAGCTATGACTTCAGTTCCAAGTATTCGTTTTTCTTATCATAGCATCTGTATATTGGTGTTAAAGCGTTTAATATCCGGTGGAAATGTTCTTTAAATCTTGTCAGAAAATCGGAATATGTAGTCTGATATAAGATTGCAGCGATTTTATTAATCTTAGAGAGATCTTTACTAAAAACCAAAACAATGCCATTTCCTGCCTACCAAAATTGAATAACTATGCTATAGATTCCTTAAACGCTTTAGGCGATGATTGCTAGCCACATCTGTTTACACTCAGTCTCAGGACGTATTCGATATTTTATCAGGCATGCAGATATTATTTTAGTTTTCTAAATACAGCCCAGCGATATACTCAAAACTTTGAATGAAAATATCATAGAAAACTTGGACAACAACTGAGTTCTTGGCAGATATAGGAAAAGCAATGCAAGAATTTGGACGATTGATGCTTATGATATTGAACTCCAATATCAAGTCAATACTTTGGTGTGTCTAAGGGACCTGTAGCCTCTAACTTTCAATCTTAAGTCAAGACGGGTATTTATTGGCAGATACTTAAGGAGAATCCTTTTCTGGCCCAACATAATGTGCAAAACAAAACAAAACAAATCTCAATAGAGTAGAAATAAAAATTGCAGATTGAACTGCTCTGATCATACGCAGTACTGCAATGGATTAGGAAGTAGACTCCAAACAGTAAGCCCCACAATTACCTGAGGCACAGAGGTCAATAAAGAAATTGGCAAGACAAAGAAAAGCTGGAGTGGAATATGGCAATGGATAGAACAAAATGGAGATCATTTGCCAGGGCTGTTCAATACCTAAAATTAGGCTGCCTTCCAAAATGTATCAATACAAAGTTTGTATGCAGTTCTACTACTGTATATAAACTATGTAGATATGAAAAGTAGCCAAACAATGCATCAACTATAAACCCCATGCCTGATTGCTTTTTGACTGCGTTAAAAATACACATTGACGACGTTTTTGAAATGGAATGCATTGTATATATTTTGTACAGCGGCATTATGAAACACGATACTTTGTTCAAACACAAAGCAACTAACATTTTGGAAGGCAGCCTTATTGTGCAGATCATTCAGAAAAATATAGAGAACGGGGTTGAGGATTAGATTGTGGAATGGACAGAGTTAGTTATGACTCAAACCCTGCATATCACTTCACTTTCTTTATATGGAGCTTTTTCAGCAATTGTACGAGCTTTGTTAGATGCTATCCGATGGTGAGGAACTTTACTAATTAAGTCCTGCATATGAGATGGTATTGCCTGCCTTTCCTGTGATGTTCGTCCTTTATGTTATCCCCACTGGATGGTGGGTTTCTGCAAAAATTATTTGGAAGAGATTGAAGCCTCTTAATTTTTAAGAATGCGAAAACAATAATGAAGACTTTTTTTGTCATCCTCTGGGTGTTAGAGCATGGATTTGCTGGGGTTTGTAGTCATGCAATTGTACGAGCTTTGTTAGATGCTATCCGATGGTGAGGAACTTTACTAATTAAGTCCTGCATATGAGATGGTATTGCCTGCCTTTCCTGTGATGTTCGTCCTTTATGTTATCCCCACTGGATGGTGGGTTTCTGCAAAAATTATTTGGAAGAGATTGAAGCCTCTTAATTTTTAAGAATGCGAAAACAATAATGAAGACTTTTTTTGTCATCCTCTGGGTGTTAGAGCATGGATTTGCTGGGGTTTGTAGTCATGCTAGCATCTTAATAATTTAGACGTCAGAATCTATTGCGATATTCAGAATATCCGGCGTATTTTTTAAGGTGCAAATGAAGCTATTTTTTTAAAATGCTGCAAGCAAGACTTCACTAATCTGACCTCCTTGTTATTATATTTACTTCATCAAAATCAAACACAAGTTCATTGGAAGTGCTGGTGTCTCGATAACAATTGTGAAGCGTCTCGACTGCTTATTGCAAAGAGCGATCGATTTCATTATTGACAGGGCGTATTCACTGATGATCGATGCACTACAGTGTTGGTGAAATGAGGTGACTTGTTCCCGATAATTGTAAATTTGTTCTCATCTTTTTCATGCAGCCTATTGCTGGTCGTTGATTGGTCAGTTGGTCGCACAAGCATCATGGAGAGAATTTATCGTACTCTTCTTTACTGTTTTCTTGTGCCCATAGAACACATTAGTTTACGGTTGTTTTGTCCAGTTGATGGCATAAGGCATAATCATACTCTTCCCTGCAGGCTAAACACATTAAAATCTAATGTCTATTGACTTTACTTTCCCTTTTCTCCCTCTAGCAGCCTGATTTCGTGTTTCTAATCCAATACACAACCTAAGTAGATGGTTGTGGGTGCATATTTGTTTGTAAAAAAAGTTCTCTGCATTGATAAAAAACTATCCTTCAAGGTACGAGTACATTTACTCACTTTTGAGGTGAAAAGCTAGAATTATTTCAGAAAAACTTGCAACATTTTGGTAATTTTGCTGTGCAGATTTTCATGAGTTTCACAGATTTTTTGGTGTATATTTTTATGTGTCTATATGAACTTATGAATGGTATTTCAATATATATACGATAGTATATCCAAACTCCTTTAGAAGCATAATGTTTCTTAATATTGTTTCCATTTATTTAAATGATTTGCCAGTTTCGATCTAAATAGTCGTTCTCAAGACATCCTTATGGTTTTAAAGTCAAGACAGCCTGTGATATTTCACTGTATTCTTTACACATTGCATGCATCACTTAACGTTTTATCACTTCGATAAGTGGTAAGGTAGGTTAGGTTAGATTAGGTTAGAGGACGTGTACTTGCCAATTAAGACAAGTACAGTGCTCGGAGGTCGACACGCCACTTAGGTTGTGTGTTAAAGGGTGTGTTTTTATAGAGGTATAGAACTTTAAGTTGCAATAAAACAACGATGGATTATTCGATTGACATGAATTTTATTTATCCGAAAGATAATCTTGTGGCATTACATTTTAACTATGATTTCTGGCATATGACCGCGACGGCTGGCGCGGATGTAGTCCAATCTGGACGTCCAATTTTCGATGACTTTTTTCCAACATTTGTGGCCGTATATCGGCAATAATACGGCGAATGTTGTCTTCCAAATGGTCAAGCGTTTGTGGCTTTACCGCATAGACCAATGACTTTACATAGCCCCACAGAAAGTAGTCTAGCGGTGTTAAATCACAAGATCTTGGAGGCCAATTCCCAGGTCCAAAACGTGAAATTAGGCGGTCACCAAACGTGTCTTGCAATAAATCTATTGTGGCACGAGCTGCGTGACATGTTGCGCCGTCTTGTTGAAACCACATCTCCTGGACATCATGGTTATTCAATTCAGGAATGAAAAAGTTTGTAATCATGGCTCTATACCGATCACCATTGACTGTAACGTTCTGGCCACCATCGTTTTTGAAAAAGTACGGACCAATGATTCCACCAGCCCATAAAGCGCACCAAACAGTCAGTTTTTCTGGATGTAACGGTCTTTCCACATACACTTGAGGATTACCTTCACTCCAAATGCGGCAGTTTTGTTTGTTGACGTAGCCATTCAACCAGAAGTGCGCTTCATCGCTAAACAAAATTCGCTTATGAAAATCGGGAACAACGGTAATCTCGTTTTGGGCCCATTCGACGAATCTACGCCTTACTTGATGATCGTTTGGCTTTAAATCTTGCACGAGTTGGATTTTGTAAGCACGCAAACCAAGATCCTTCCGCAAAATCTTCCATAAAGTGGATGGACACAGATCCAATTCCTGTGCTCGATGGCGGATGGACTCATTCGAGTCTTTCTCAATGCTACGCTCTACAGCAGCAATAGCTTCTTCTGTACGCACCGTACAGCGTCTCTGGGGATGCGAGTTATCAATAAGAGTAAACGTGGTGCGAAAACGTTCCATGATTAATCAAATTAACTGCTCTGGTGGACGATTTTGTCGACGATAAAATGGACGTAGTGCACGATACGTTTTCCGCACAGAACCATTATTTTCGAAATAAAATTGCACTATTTGCAAGCGTTGTTCAGGCGTGAGTGTATTCATGATGAATTGCCAAACCAAACTGAGAATAAATCACTTGACAGCTGTTAAATCGGTCGCCATCTTGAAAAATAATCCCAACTTAAAGTTCTATACCTCTATAAAAAACACCCTTTACATGAGTGGTGGAACCTACAGTTTAAAGTCGACTCCGAACAACAGATTTTTGAGAAACTTTTTCATGGCAATTTTCAATTTACTCTCAGAGTTTTTGCCAGAAAACCTGCTGAGAGGAAGTCGCCGAAAAAATACTTTTTGTATTTTGTCTTGATGTCTGGCCTGGGGCTCGAACCCTGGCTTTACGTCTAATAAGCCAACACACTACCTACGGCGACTACGGCGACTTCTAATCGATAAGTGGTTTTTGTCTTATATGAAAACCAGTATTCTATTTAGTAAGGTTATGTAACACCTTTTTTTTTGGAATAAGCTGGAATTGTGGTTTGATTCTAATTAAATAAGATTTTAAAAACATTTATGCCAATAACATAGAGAGAAAATCCGATTAATTTCTTTCAATTATATTCAATGGGGATTGAAAATAATTTTGA
The DNA here is from genome assembly GCA_958299815.1 of Sarcophaga carnaria. Taxonomy (NCBI): domain Eukaryota; kingdom Metazoa; phylum Arthropoda; class Insecta; order Diptera; family Sarcophagidae; genus Sarcophaga; species Sarcophaga carnaria. Next base: position 141,956,726 of record OY283149.1, read on the forward strand.
ATATTTTGATTTTCCACTTTGATTTTGTAATTTAACAACGAGTAACACCCACAATCTAAGCTGGCGTTGAAAATAATTGTAACAGTAGAGTTTAAAATTGAATTTAAACATGCAATATTATAAACAAAAACATATGTATGCTATTATCTGCTTTCTAACTGTCTATAGTTGTTCTTTTTTATATACTTTCCACTAAAACATATAAATTAAACACCTTGAAATCACACACATGAAATTAAAATCAAAAAAGAGAAAAAACCAAACAACTTGAAAATATTTCTTATAATTTCCAATACATACTTCACTCTTTTATCTTAACCTTGGCTACCCTATTCACCTTAAATGGTTAAAAATAAAATGGTAAAAAAGTAAAAAAAAAACAAAGACATTAACCAAGCAACAAACAAGAATATGTACTTCAAAGGTAATTCAAGACAGACACTCGAAACATAATTGATCGATTCAAATTCATAGCAAATCACTCTTAATAAAATTGTACCAGGAATTATTTTACTGTCGATGACGATAATAAAAAAAAAAGTAAAGTGCGTTGTCGTCAACGTCTAGCAAAGAACAACGACCACATTGACAACGTCATTATCATCATCATCCACAACGTAGTCGTCATCGAGTTCTATTCTAAGCTACCTACCGGTCCTTAGTAATTATAAAGACAGAAGAAGAAGAAAAAAAATCGATAAATTTCATGGCTTAGCATTTATGTGGCCAAGTATTATGCAGCGTTTAAAGGTGGTGCTGGCTGGCTGGTGGTGGCTTGTGAATGTCATTAAAAAATATTTAAAAAAAAACAACAACAACAACAAAAAACAAAATGAATTATGCTCATATATAGACACGTAAAGTTATTGAGTACTATGGAGTGGATTAGGTTTGGAATGGTTCGTATTGGAGCAGAATTGTAAAGTTTAAGCATTGAAAGAAAGAAAGAAAAACCTGTTTAATGGGTTTGGATACAAAATGAGAAACAAAAACAGCAACAACAACAAAAACAATAAAGAAACACTCGCAGATAAATTGAAGAAATTGAATAAAAGGCTAACAACTGCATTTTGTTTTTGTTGTTACTAGTAACCGAAGCTAGTACTGCTGCTACTGCCACTGCCACTGCTACTGCTACTACTTCTACTTCTACTGCTGCTGGCGTTGTTTGTTGCTGCTACAACAGTTAGAGCAGCTGCTGTTGGAGCTCTATTGCTGGTTATTATTTTTTGTTTTTTTTTTTGTTTCTTTAATAATTTTTTTGTTTGCCAAAAAAAAACCCACTACTATTGGCATTGAATGCAGTCCACTTAATTATTCAAATCTTAAAAAATCTTAAAAACATTTTTAAATTTTATAATTTTTGTTGTTATTGTTCTATTGAATTCGTTTAAATTTATAAAACAATATCAAAATACTCGTTTAATAAGTTAGCATAAAAGCCCTCAGATATTTTCTAAGTAGGATTACGGGTTTCAGTTGTTTTCTTTGTTCGTTAATCAGGTTTTTTTTCTGGTGAAGCAGGTTCTAGTGTGATAAGATTGCCGTTATATATTGCCTGCAAATAACGGCGAGTCGTGAAAACATACTGATTAGAGGTAGTTTGCTTGTTGCATTTCATTCTTTGCCAAGAGGTGGCTTTGCATGAACTTCCTATGATATTCTTTATAGATGTTATAAAGGGTCCGCCAAATAACTTTTTTTTTGAAAATGCTTTAAAAAAAACTACTGAATATTTTCTCAAATTTCTTTTTTTATTTGAAAGTACAATCCTTCCGGTTAATAATGGAAAATAATTTCATTCAAATGGCTGCCTCAGCTGGCTATGCAGCAGGCTACATCAGAAGATGCCGATTTTGGCAAAAAAAAAATCATATTTTCAGATGAAGCTCATTTTGATCTTGGCGGGCAAGCAAAATTGTTGCATTTGGGGCACAGAAAACCCGCACGCATACATTGAAAAGCCGACACACCCAAAACGAGTCACTGTTTGGTGCGGATTTTGGTCCAGAGGCATAATTGGGCCATTTTTCTTCGAAAATGAGCAAGGAGTGGCCGTTACAGTCAATGGCGATCGTTAGCGGGCCATGTTGAACGAATTTTTGTTCACAAAAATTGAAGAGGAGGATATTGGCAACATTTGGTTTCAACAGGACGGCGCTACGTGCCACACAGCCGAAGCTACACTCGATGTTTTGCGCTCTGTTTTTGAAGATCGCATTATCAGCCGCAGAGCTGATGTCGTTTGGCCACCTCGGAGCTGCGATTTGACACCGTTGGACTATTATTTGTGGGGTGCCGTCAAAGATAAGTGTTACGCCGACAAGCCAGAGACCATTGACGCCTTGAAGGACAATATTCGTGAAGCCATTTGTGAAATACAGCTGCACACAATCGATAATGTGCTTACAAATTGTACCGATCGTGTAGGCTACTGCATGGCCAGCCGAGGAAGCCATTTGAATGAAATTATTTTCCATTATTAACCGGAAGGATTGTACTTTCAAATAAAAAAAAAGAAATTTGAGAAAATATTCAGTAGTTTTTTTTAAAAGCATTTTCAAAAATGGGGACCCTTTAGTCTTTGGTAGGCTCAAATCAAATGGCTTCTGAATGGATTATTTGAAGAGAAAATGAAGTCTTTTAAGTTTTTAAAATTTGAAAAGTTTCCAAAGAAAGTGAAATTAACATTTTTTTGGTTTTGTGTTTAAACTTGCGGCTCTGCTTTAGTTTTCATCCACGGTATTTATTTTCCCGATGTCAAACTGTTTTTGTGCATATGAGCTAGACATTCGCTTGTTCGGTTATATTATTAGGGGCTCCACTATATGGCATTTCTTTCTAATTGCATTGCTAAACTACCACCAATTTATCTTTTCATTTTAACCACCAGTCAGCTGACTTTATTGCTTCTACAGCATATGACTTACTTAATATGTCATTACAAACCTTTAGTCGGGAATACGACCTAGTTTCTCACACCACCCAAATTGAATGTGCTAATTTTATTCACGAGTGGCGGGATCCACAGTTTAAAGTCGACTTCGAACAACAGAATTGTGAGAACCTTTTTCATGGAAGGTTTTTTTATCCTCAGAGTTTTATAAGGTGATTGCTGAAAGGCATATTTCTTCATATTTCGTTTTGTTTGAGATGTCAGGGTTGGGGTTTGCACCGCGCCCTCACATCTAATAAGAAAACGCACTACCTACTAGACTAGGGTAAATACTACCATTTCTACCACCATTTAATCTCTTCCTTTTGACCACTACAGGCAGTAGATTTTAATGTTTCCATAGCATGCTATTGTATATGATTCTTGACCAAAAAATCCTTGAGTGTTTCTAAGTGTCTTTTCAGCGTCTGGCAAGCACAGTGAATGGTGGATTTTATATGTGAGTTGAATTTGCATAATTTTGCGCGTTGGTACCAGATGAAGTATTTTTTTAAATCTTGATGAAGCCTACGTGATATGCATGCAGCTGCACTTTTACAAAAGTTATGTAGTTTGACTGTAAAGGAATCAAGTTGGACAATTTGTCCATACCATGCTCTTTAAGTATTCCAAGCAATATAGTATTGTTCTAAGTTCTTTTGCGCTAGATCTTTTGACTAAATTTACATACATGGTCATTACAACCCTTCAGTCAGGATTACGACCTAGTTTCTCACACCACTCATGTTGTGTGTGTTAATTGTATACATGAGTAGCGCGACCTACAGTTTAAAGTCGACTCCGAACGACAGATTTTTTGAGAAACATTTCATGGCTATTTTATTTACTCTCAGAATTTTTGCCAGAAATCTGCTGGGAGTAAGTCGCCGAAGAAATACTTTTTGTATTTTGTTTTGATGTTTGGCCTGGGGCTCGAACCCTGTCTTTACGTCTATTAAGCCAACACACTACCTACTACACTACGGCGACTAAATTTATTAACGATTAAAAGCAAGTGCTAAGCGTGCTGTGGAAGTTATTATTACAACATGCTGCTGCAAGCGTACTCCATAGAATCTAATTCTTTTTTTGTCAGTTGCAATGTATCTTAAATTGTCTTCCGAATCATATTCAGTTAAAAAGATTTTTTATATTCCCTTGTGGAATCATTCATTTAATGAGTGATTTTTTAAGAGCTATAGGAAAATTTTTCAAAAAAATACACATAAAACTCAGAAAAATGCATGCAATTTTTATTTGAATCGATAGTACGGTCCATATAATTTAATGTTTGAAGATTATTTCATGCAAATGTTGACCGCGACTGCGCCTCAAATGGTCCATCCGCTTAGTCCAATTTTGACATACTCTTTCCAACATTTCGGCCGGTATCTCACGAATAAATGCTTCAATGTTGTCTTCCAATGCGTCAATTGAAGTGGGCTTGTGTGTATAGACATGAGCTTTAACATAGCCCCACAAAAAATAGTCTAAAGGCGTTAAAACGCACGATCTAGGCGGCCAATTGACCGGTCCCGAATGTGAAATAAAATGTTCACCGAACTCGCCGCTCAATAAGTCCATTGTTACGCGTGCTGTATGGCATGTGGCACCGTCTTGTTGAAACCACATGTCATGCAAGTCAAGCTCTTGCAAAAAGTTGGATATCATCTCACGATAGCGCTCACCATTCACAGTTACGTTACGATTCGCAGCATCTTTGAAGAAGTACGGTCCAATGATGCCACCAGCCCATAAACCGCACCAAACTGTGACTTTTTCTGGATGCATTGGTAGCTTTTGCAATGCTTCTGGCTGATCTTCATTCCAAAATCGACAATTCTGTTTATTTACGTATCCATTGAGCCAAATATGAGCTTCGTCGCTGAACACAATTTTTCGATAAAGAAGTGGATCTTCGGCCAACTTTCCAAGAGCCCATTCACTAAAAATTCTGCGTTGCGGTAGGTCGTTCGGCTTCAATTCTTGCACCATCTGTATTTTGAAAGGCTTCTCTCACCTAAATCCTTCCGCAAAAATTTCCACGTCGTTGAGTAACAGAGGCCCAATTGCTGCGAACGACGACGAATCGATAATTGATGGTCATCATTAACACTGGCCGATACAGCTGCGATATTTTCTTCAGTTTGCACTCTACGTAAGCGTGTTGGTGGTTTAATGTCCAACAATGTAAATTTGGTGCGAAATTTAGTCACAATAGCCCGAATAGCCGCTTCAGTGGGTCGATTAAACTGACCATAAAATGGAAGAAGCGCGCGATGAACTTTCTTAACAGAGCACGCATTTTGATAATAAAATTCAATGATTTGCAAGCGTTATTCGCTTGTAAGACGATTCATGGTTAAATTATAGACCAAACTGAAGATGTTTGACAGTGAAACAAAAAACGAAACGTGCGTGAGCTGTTTAAACCAGTGTTGCCAAAAAGATAATTGCTAAAAAAACACCCGTTACTAGGGCATATTGTTATGTTTCAAAAGTAATTTCACTATTACATTTAAAGTGTATATCAATAAATATTTTGAATTGTAAAACAAAACAGCTGGTAAATTATATACCAAACTTATCTGCTTCTATTCAACCTTAAGCTCAAAATATTTAGTGGCCCTACTTCTGTACCTATAACATTTATTTTACTTTACTTATGTATTACTAAACGCTAAACTTGTGTAACTTCCTTAACGAATACCTTCCTTTAAACCTCTGCCAAAGAATTTAAACGCCAAACACACGCAAACAAAAAAAATTTAACATAATTTTGCTCTCAAACGTTGTTGTTTAAATGGAATAATTTTTCTTTTTTTTTTTACTTATAATTTTGCCAAACCAAATGTCCAACCAGGCGATTATCGAAATACTCTTGCATTTATGGTTTTCACTACAAGAAATTGGAGAAACAATTTCCTTGAGATCTTCATATGAAAAAGAGAAGGAAAAAATGGCATAAAATATTAAAAACGAGTGTTAAACAAATAAATACTTAAGTAAGGCCAATTGAATTTGGGAAAAATCATAAGTAAACAATGCACAGTGGGTCTAGGAAGGATAAATGATGATTACCATTAAGAAAAAAAATACATTTGTTAACATAAAGTAAAATAAAAAGATGAAGTTAATTGTGCATATCGTTACCTCAAAAGTAAATGGCTTTAAATATTTTAGTGAAAATTCTGAATTTTCCAAATATTGGAAATAGTTTTTAAATTTTTTGTATTAAATTTTGAAGTACGTGATAGAAAATGGAATGGTTTAGCTAAAATCTATTCAGGACTTCAGGACTCATTAAGCAATTGTTTCCACCTAATGTATCAACCCAATGCATTTACCATACAGAAAGAGGGCGCAACCATACAACCTTAGAACCTACTACAACAGGTCAGTCATCTGATTAGTTAAAAACTTGATTTATGAAACGAGTAACGAGTGATTTAGAGTAACGATAAAATATAACTACGATCTACTGAAAACTGTTTTGTCCATTCCATGGCTCATCATGCATTGGTATTTAGGGGTTATCATTATACTTGCAACATACCGGCCGTATTGAAAATGTAGTTGCTGAATGAATCTTTTTTTTTTTTAGTCGAACGTCCCCGGCCTCACACTAACCCACCCTCACCCGACCGCGGAGGGCTCGTCCCCATTACGTAGGTACACGTACATACTACAGTCCGGACTATAGCGGGTAAGGGAAAGTAATGGCAACGAGAACATAAATCAGCTACAGAACTTAATCACAAGCTGAATAAAGTAACAATAAACGGGAACTACCTATGACAAGAACGAAAATACATTTTTATATAATAATTTACAAATTAATGCCAGCATGTAAGCTACGTTTTATATTACAAAGACCACAATTAAAATCAATAAAATCATAATATAAGTTAAAATCATTACATAATCTACGAAAAGGAAAATTACATCCATAGTTCGTTCTATAAAAATCTAAAGAAAGAGGACGATAGTGCCGTGAAAATCTTGCTGGAATACTGAAATTCAGGTTACAAAGCAAAAGCTCAGAATCGATATCACCTTTAACCAGATTAAAAACAAAACAAACCCTTAAAACAGCCCTTCTACGTTCTAAAGTTGGAAGTTTTATCAAACCTAATCTAGCCTCATATGACGGAAACCCATTGGCACAATCCCATCCTAAGCCACGTAAACAGAATAATAAAAACTGCTACTGAACAGACTCTATTGAATCACTATGACAACGATAGAATGGATTCCAAATAATAGACGCATACTCCAAAATAGGTCTAACAAGTGAAATGTATAGCAGTCTTGTTATATAAGGATCAATGAATTCCCTAGCCCATCTTTTCACAAAACCAAGAACAGCCCGAGCCTTGCCAATCATCATACTAATATGATCAATAAAAGACAGTTTCATATCCAATAATACTCCCAAATCAAGAAATGTAGTCACAGTTTCCAAAGGGCAAGAATTAATCACATAAGTGGACGAAATTACTTAAAGAACATTTCTTCAGAATCAGTGTCGGTATACTACCAACCGATTCCGACAGACTTTTTAATAATCCTTTTGGTGTAACAGCAAACTCGGAAGAATATAATGTATCGGGCAGCAGCACGTAAGAGCAGTAGTGAATGCATGGAGCAGAACAGAACAGAGTAGTAGTGAAAGCATGGAATATACAGAAATATGTATCGAGTAAGCAAGGCCTTTACAAAAAGGCCAACGAAAACCTACTTTTACTGCGATTCACATTCTTTCAGAAATTTCGCATTCTTTCTACTTAGCCAGTTATTTTCTTATCGACCTGCATCGTGATCCCATATTCGTCCTTCCCTATACCTGATCTACTAAATCCAGATGGAATTTTTTTTATCCAAGGGAATCCATTCACAGTATGCTGACAAAAGGCACAAGTTTCTCTAGTCTGCAATCATTCCATCTTTTACATTTTCAGCTAAAGTGGTCCTACGGGCTTTCCCCAGTTTTCTACACTATTCAGACCACCAGGAACAGTTGATAAAACTATGCTTAGCATTGCCATAATGTGCTGGTCTCGATAGAGACTTTGCTTTCCATATTGTATAGACACTTGCGATATTGTCCACGATCTGAAAGCATCAGTAAATATCGGGTCCGCCATTTAACGTTTTTTTTTTCAACTGGTGCTTATTTCGTGAATGGTAACACTTAGCTCATGTCCGATTTGACAGATAATTAGTTTTATCCTTGCGCTGAACGAATATGGACCATCCAATGCGTTTTCGCTTCGCTAAGTGGGCCTGCGATCGACTTACAGAAGATGCCGATTTTGGCAAAAAAAAATCATCTTTTCAGATGAAGCTCATTTTGATCTTGGCGGGTATGTAAACAAGCAAAAAGCCGACGCACCCAAAACGAGTCACTGTTTGGTGCGGATTTTGGTCCAGAGACATAATTGGGCCATTTTTCTTCGAAAAGGAGTAGCCGTTACAGTCAATGGCGATCGTTATCGGGCCATGTTGAACGAATTTTTGTTCACAAAAATTTAAGAGGTCGATATTGGCAACATTTGGTTTCAACAGGACGGCGCTACGTACCACACAGCCGAAGCTACACTCGATGTTTTGCGCCCTGTTATGTATTTTTGAAGATCGCATTATCAGCCGCAGACCTGATGTCGTTTGGCCACCTCGGAGCTGCGATTTGCTACCGTTGGACTATTATTTGTGGGGTGCCGTCAAAGATAAGTGTTACGCCGACAAGCCAGAGACAATTGACGCTTTAAAGGACAATATTCGTGAAGCCATTGGTGAAATACAGCTGCACACAATCGATAATGTGCTTAAAAATTGGACCAATCGTGTAGGCTACTGCATGGCCAGCCGAGGCTGCCATTTGAATGAAATTATTTTCCATTATTAACCGGAAGGATTGTACTTTCAAATAAAAAAAAGAAAATTTGAGAAAATATTCAGTAGTTTTTTTAAAGCATTTTCAAAAAAAAAAGTTATTTGGCGGACCCTTTAGTTAACTTTTTCATGTTTCCTATTAATTCTAAAAGGGCCTTGCTCTTTGTGTACCTTTCTTGCTGGTCTTCTATTACCGCACACTTCTGTAGATTTTTGCAGGCTTATTGCGAATACCTTTAAGTTTTACAATCCATATTTTCTATCTTGTCTTTATACAGAGGTCTTAATTCCTTGTGGGGTTAATTCCTTTTACAAAAAAAATCCTGGATCAGCTGTACAATAACGCCGACGTTTCCAGTAACGCAGATGTTCTCTTTACTGACAATAAAACATTTTGATTAAAAGTTTATGACAATAAAATTAAATAATAATCAGTATAGGTGCAGTTTTTTAATAGCTTCAAAAGCAAATTAACAAAGCAGAAAAAGAAATAAAAAAAACAAGAATTGATGCATTAGTATCAACAATTTTATGACGTCTAATAAACCGGGTCAAAAACAAGTTTCTTTTCGACAAAATTTATAATGAAGTTGGCTTGACTCATACAAATTTCCATAATAATACCTAAAAAAATACAACGCTTTGATTAAAGACATAAAACATATGGCTCAAGGCTTTTTATTGACGAATTTGGTATAAAAAGAAAACAATTTTTTCGTTTTCTCTTAGCATACCCAAGCCACTGTGCAGCATTGGTCTTAAGCGTTGTGTTTTGCATGCAAAATATTTATAAGTTTCGTTTAATACCGGCTTAAGTATGGCAGATGAAAACACAAATTTTGTTTGTCCCCCCCTCCAAAAAAAATTGTCTGCCCATAAAAGTATTATTAAAATAATACAAATATACAGACAAGTACTACGACTATGACTATATAAAGGGTGTTTTTTATAGAGGTATAGAACTTTAAGTTGGCATTACTTTTCAAGATGGCGACCGATTTAACAGCTGCCAAGTGATTTATTCTCAGTTTGGTTTGGCAATTCATCATGAATAGACTCACGCCTGAACAACGCTTGCAAATAGTGCAATTTTATTTCGAAAACGATGGTTCTGTGCGGAAAACGTATCGCGCACTACGTCCATTTTATCGTCGACAAAATCGTCCTTCAGAGCAGTTAATTCGATTAATCATGAAACGTTTTCGCACCACGTTTACTCTTATTGATAACTCGCACCCCCAGAGACGCTGTACGGTGCGTACAGAAGAAGCTATTGCTGCTGTAGGCGTAGCATTGAGGAAGACCCGAATGAGTCCATCCGCCATCGAGCACAGGAATTGGATCTGTGTCCATCCACTTTATGGAAGATTTTGCGGAAGGATTTTGGTTTGCGTGCTTACAAAATCCAACTCGTGCAAGATTTGAAGCCAAACGATCATCAAGTAAGGCGTAGATTCGTCGAATGGGCCCAAAACGAGATTACCGTTGTTCCCGATTTTCATAAGCGAATTTTGTTTAGCGATGAAGCGCACTTCTGGTTGAATGGCTACGTCAACAAACAAAACTGCCGCATTTGGAGTGAAGGTAATCCTCAAGTGTATGTGGAAACACCGTTACATCCAGAAAAACTGACTGTTTGGTGCGCTTTATGGGCTGGTGGAATCATTGGTCCGTACTTTTTCAAAAACGATGGTGGCCAGAACGTTACAGTCAATGGTGATCGGTATAGAGCCATGATTACTAACTTTTTCATTCCTGAATTGAATAACCATGATGTCCAGGAGATGTGGTTTCAACAAGACGGCGCAACATGTCACACAGCTCGTGCCACAATAGATTTATTGAAAGACACGTTTGGTGACCGCCTAATTTCACGTTTTGGACCTGTGAATTGGCCTCCAAGATCTTGTGATTTAACATGGAAAAAGTCATCGAAAATTGGACGTCCAGATTGGACTACATCCGCGCCAGCCGTGGCGGTCATATGCCAGAAATCATATTTAAAATCTAATGCCACAAGATTATCTTTCGGATAAATAAAATTCATGTCAATCGAATAATCCATCGTTGTTTTATTGCAACTTAAAGTTCTATACCTCTATAAAAAACACCCTTTATAATCGTGCAAAGATCTATAAAAATCTGCAGTAGCAGAACGACAAAAAAGCTGCACAAAAAAACAAAAACAAAAATCTGATGACGTTTATATAGCAGGCAGGCCTGGCAGGCCAAGCCAGGCCAGGCCGGTAGGTTGGCAGACAGCAGATAAACAGGCATACAGACTGACAAACATGCATACATATTTTATGTGCAACATATTCCAAGGCAAACGAGTCTTGGAAAAACGAAAAGTACACGTTCATTAACCCGAACATATTATTCAAGAAAAATTTTCAAATAAACCTGGGCAGTTACAGTTTATTAAATATGAAAACAAAAACAAACAAAAAACAAAAACAAACATAAAATCAAAATCAATATGAATTTAAATAAAATTTATGTTTAAATTTAATATGCTTTTAAAATAAATAAAATAAATTACCGCTAATTTTTATTAAGTAACGGTTATTTACCATGTTTATCTCTCAAATGGTAACAGTGTTTTGCTGTTATGTGCTAAACACATTATATAATACGAGTAGCAATAGCAATAGAAGGGGAAGGCATTGAAATAATTTCAAGTGATTTTATCTGGGAATTTGCGTTTTTCAACTCTTATGAGTGTTGAGAGGCCCACCTCGACATTAAGTGTCAGTTTATGGCTTTCTTTTATTTCTTAATTTTTTTTTAATTTTTTTCCATTTTTTTACTGTTTTTCTATGTCATTATTAACGTTTAGCTGTAACAAATTTTTATTTTTTTTTTAATTTTTTTTATTTCGTTATTATAATTAGAGGCCAACAAGTGGTTACCTGCGGACCACGTAATCTTTCATTATTATTGTTGTGGGTAATTTTTACTTTCTACAACATTAGTATTTAACCGAAACATCATTCGTCATTCATCATTCCTCATTTATTTCATAGTCGACACAAATGATTTTTGTTTTTATGTTGTTCAGAGAGACTGAAGGTTTACATTTAGATTTGAAAAAAGGAAAAAATTTAATTAATAATGAGTGACAGAAATTTATTTAAAACAAATGATAGGCTAAAGCCTAAGATTACATTTTCTTTTTTTTTAATCAAAAATTTTCTCAAATAATTTTTCATTAACTTAACAATATGAAACAAAAGAAAATAAAGTATAAAGAATGTGCATTATTTTAACATATTTTGGAATACTTTTCAAAAATATTTCATGACGCAGGGGGAAAGATAGAAGGGAATGATACAGAAACCAAGAGCGTAACAATGCGTTGTTCTCGTCGTGCGTTTTTGTTGTTTGACCACTTTTTATTTATTTATTTATATATGTCGGCACCAATGTCCCTCAGGGGAAGAACATCTTCGGCTTTTTACACACATAGGACACGAACATCAAGAATGTTCGTTAAAAAGAGCGTAAAAATTTTGTCAGCTTTTAAAGAAGAAGGTTCATGTCGCTTTTTTCAGACTTCAATGATACACCCAAAGAAATATCACAGTAGTATTCACTAATATCAATGAGAAATGATTTCGATTTTTGGATGAATACTTGCCAAGTTAAATACGGTGTCTTAGTGCCTTAAAGCAGTAAATTTTTTCTATATTTTCCGATCACATATACATATCATTGGGTTAATAAGTAGACGACATTATTACTAACAATTTTCCTCTAGGTTAACACATGCCTATGGTTAGGGATTGGTGAGTAAGAGAGAGAAAATAAGTTGAGAGAATTTATTTATTTACAGCCGTATAAAAGTGTTAGTAATATACTCTATTTTTATTTGCATTTCATCAACATACATATGTAAAGCTGTCTATCTTTGGCTTGATAATTTTAGATAAATAAAAATAAAATAAAAAAATCGATTTTATTATTAAAAGAACATAAAGCTATCCATCTTTGGCCTAAAAATTAGGCCATGTTTTTTAGATAAATAAAAATAAAAAGAATAAAAAAACAATTTTTTATTAAAAGAAAAAAAAAAACGAGCATTCCGAAGCATTTAAAAATTTGTTAACTTTTGTGGGCCTGATGTACAATGCACAGGACCACAAAAGTTAATAAATTTCAGAAATTTTTTAACCAATCTGTTTTCGTTGAAAATATTTATAATTGTCTGACGTCTTTCTTCGGTTTTAAGACGGTCTTTTGCATTGGTTCAGAAATTTGTGAAATTATTAAATAAGATGCATACCTTTGTGGGCCTGTGCACGGCCACAATTCAGTTCAATTTCAGAAATTTTTTAACCACAGCAAAAGACCGTCTTAACATCAAGGAAACTATAAAGATTTTCAACGAAAACGGATTAGTTAAAAAATTTCAGAAATTTTTTAACCGTATGTATACTTTAGTAACTGTGTATACATACATACATATGTAACACACACCACTTACGTTGTGAGTAGCGAGACCCACAGTTTAAAGTCGATTCCGAACGACAGATTTTTGAGAAACTTTTTCATGGAAATGTTGTATACTGTCAGAGTTTTTGTCTGAAATCTGCTGAGAGGAAGTCGCAGAAAATTTTAGAAGGCTGGGACATATGTTTGGAAAAAGAATATCTAGAAAGGCATTCGACTTACATAGAGTGTTGAAGGAAGAAGAAAAAGGGACCCAGTAAATTATCGTTAGGTGATGGAAAAGCTGACTTAAAGAAATTGAAAGAAATTTGCTTTGGAAAGAGTAGGTTAGCGGCTAGCTTTCCGCTAACAGGCTAGTTTACTCGGTTGCTCATAAGGCCCATTGTATTGGAGAGAATTTTTGTTCTTATAAGAAGGTGTTTAACCTATCAAAAATAAAGCTTACATAATAATTGATCTCGTCATTTACTACAAAAGAACTGTCAGAGTATGCAGCAGCATCTTTGTCTACATATTGTATGTCATATATTGTATCAAAGACACAAACCCTTTTCCATATCCGGACACCTAACTTGTGTTATCATCATTAAAAAGTCAATGAAAAGTGAAAAGAATCAAAGAACACTGAGTTACTCGTTAGTAAACACAACGGAAAGCGTTTTTTTAATGGCAAATAAGTTACAATTTGCTAAAGTATACAAAATGACTTCCAGAATATGGCCTAGCATTGCCTATGATATCATATATAATATCAAAGACACAAACCATTCTCCATTTGCGGACACCTAACTTGTGTTATCATCATTAAAAAGTCAATGAAAAGTGAAAAGAGTCAAAGAACACAGAGTTCCTCGTGAGTAAACACAACTAAATTGTAGAAAAACGTTCTTTTTTAATGGCAAATAAGTTACAATTTGCTAAAGTATATACAGTAGAAGTCCATTAGTCCGCCATCCAACAGTCCGGAATGCCCGATAGTCTGGCATCGCTCCGGAAAATTATAAAAATTTTGGTTTTCTCCAAAAGTGTGTCTTTAAAGCAAATAAAAACTCTCGAAAGCTATTCGGAAGTTTTCGGGCTAGTTCGGGATCATCCGGAAACTCTCGGTATTGCGACCAACTAGTCTCAGCTGTCACTACAAATCCAGGTGCAGTGCAGCTCCGTTAATCAATCACGAAGCATCTTCGCCATTTTTTTATGCGTTGTTGTTTTGCGTCCTTTCACATCGCAGTAAACGTAAATTTTAAAACTGTTTATAAAAAAAAGTGATTTTCGTTCTAACTGTACAGTGACCATGTTTTCAAAACCTAAGCCATCGAGTTCAAAAGGAGAGAGAAGTGCTGACGATCCCTTGAAAAACCTGCCTGAAGATGAGGTAGAGAAGTGGCTTCGAATCGACGAGAATGAGCCTGTTGAACAAGAACTAACCGATGAGGACATTAACAACATTGTAGTAAACCCTCAACCTACTCAAAATCTTGAAGAAAGCGACTCAGTAATTCTTCTTATAATTACCGCCCGATAGACCGGAATTTTCGGTAGTCCGGCACCGAGCTGGTCCTGGTGGCGGATTAACGGACTTCTACTGTAAAATGACTTCCAGAATATGGCCTATCTTTGCCTATGATATCATATATAATATCAAAGACACAAACCTTTTTCAATTTTCGTACACCTAACTAGAGTTTTATATATTATGGAGAAAAATCTATAAAATATGGCGAATATTGTTAAAGTTCAGTCCAAGAACACTTAGTTACACGTGAGTAAACATAAGAAAGTTGTTGGAAAACACCAAAGAAGTTACAATTTCCTAAAGTGTTGTATTGGAAAAGTAATGGATTTACTATTATTATGGTGTAGGGTACTAATACAGTTGCATGGGATGTTATAAATCTATTTGGATTTGCTTTATATTAAAAATGCTGCAATATATGCCATAAACAATATTATATCGCGTATTATTGATGGCGATAATGATGTCTTTAAGTCATAAATGTACGTAACATTTAAATGATTTAAAGCGAGCAAAAATGTAATACAGTTTCAAGACATACATACATACGTTTGACGTTTATTTTTTTTTGTGTTTATTTTTTTCTGCTACTTTTAAGGCATTTGTTGTAGTAGATTAGCTCGTGTCTAATATTTTATGATTTCCAATAAAATAAATCATAAAACCAAGCTTAATGTTAGCATTATTTATTGTATTTATAGCTTAGTTTGGTGAATTCAGTTGAGTTGCAAATGATTAAAAAGAAAAATAGAAAAAATAAAAAAATAAAATTAAAAAAAAAGTTAAAAAGTTTTTCATTTATAGAGAGACCAGGCAGTTGCCACAATAATGATAATGATGATGATGATAAACGTAATGGCTATGAATCATTGAGGTTTTGAAATTTACAATAAAAACAACTCTACAACTATTTCAATTTAAATTCAACAATTGGGAATTTATCAGACTTCTTACTTATTTACTTACTTATGACAGTAACATTAGAGTGAAGCTTTTATTTCCTAAAAGAAGTCGAGTGTTTCTAAATCGATTGTGTCAAATGAAATTGAATTAAGCCAACAACAAACAGTACGTATGAAATATGAAACGTTTAGAATGAATTTACATACATTGTGACCAACTAGCTGACTGAATGAGTGACTGTTTGTCGGATTGTTTAAAGCGGCTCTTCAAAAGATCTATCTTACTACAGATCTAAAGACGTTGATGGTAGATGGCATATGGAAATGAAGAGAATTATAAAAAAATTCTTTTTGTTTGTGTTTATTTGTTTAGAAAATCAACATAAGAAATCATAATAATGAACAGGAAAAAAAAACGGGGAAAAAATAAAACAACAACAACAACAACATATAACTTTAAATACAAGTAGCCAAAGCTACTGAATAGGCAAATAGATGCCTAGAAAATGGATTTTTTTTCGTTTTTTTTTGAACATGAATATGTATCAAATAGTAAATGTTTTGATAGTTAATATAGTCTTTGATGATGATGTTGTAAAAAAATAGTAACAAGAAAAAAATATTAGAAATAAAAATGTTTGTAACGCATTGTGGTTTTCGTTTGTTTTGCTCTAGATAACGCCCTTGCATAGCAAAGTGATTGGAGTTTGGCAGTTGTTGTCTGTCTGTCTGTCTGTCTGGCTTTTTTCCATTAGTATTGTTGTTGGTGGATTCGGTATTTGGCAGCAACAGCAATAAATACTATATTAAACGCTGCAATAGCCCCTCAATTTACCAACAATAATGTTGCACAGTGCTTTAGACAGGCTTTAAAGTGTTTTTTTTTAAATAAATCTTACAATGATTTAGTTTTAGTAGAGTGAAGCGTTAAATAAAAAAAAGCAAAAGTGCTTTACTTCCTACTGATGAATTAGACTAACGTCATTATGTGACTTATGTTTTACCGTCTTGTCGACGCTACAAAATAAAAAGACTTATTTCAGACAGTCGTATAGCTTTATTCATTGCAACAAAATTTTCAGAACAAATTAGCTCAAGAAATTCTAATGTCAACTGCAGCTAACTTCATGCGATTTAATGCCGAGCGATTTTTTTCTTAAAGTCTCGAGTTTGTAAGCATAAATCAGAAATACAAGATCCATTGCAAGCGAGATACGGCCACAACTCTGGGAAAAAGTGATGGGAATTTTCATGCAAAGTGTAATGCAATGCCGTCAAAGCAATGACGACTATTTGAAGGATATTTTACTGGATACGTGTAAAATAAGAAGACTTATTTCAGACTGTCGTATTTTTTTCGTTAATACTACATGTAGTTCTAGCTAAGCAGCGCCACCTGTCACCTTGCACATGCATCAATCAATTTATTGCAGCAACTATTTTTAGAACTAACTAGCTTAAGAAATTCTAATGTCAACTGCAGCCAACTTCATGTGATTTAATATCGCGCATTGCTTTTCTCTAAAATTTTGTGAGATCTCAAGTTTGTAGGAATAAATCAGAAATAATCCCTGAACTCAAATCCGAGATTCAATGCGATACGATTCGGCCCAAACTCTGGGAAAAAGTGATGGACAATTTCATGCAGAATAATGACCTGCCATCAAAGTCTATTTGAAGGATATTTTATTGGATTATTAATCTTGGTTTAAGTAGAGTGAAGTTTAAAATAAAATTGATTTATAAAATGCCAAAATCTCACTTTCCCATCTTTTGAATTTTGTTGTTTGGTCGATTAAAATCGGTCTGAGGAAGCTCAGAAATATCCGAACACGAACCAAGATTAGAATATTGAAAGCATGCACCAAGTTTATAACGTTCTATAACGTTCTAAGTGTACTTAGAACCTTTTTTAATGTTCTTGCATTTTTAAATTCTACGTTCTCTAACTTAAATACTGTCAAAATTTGGTTACGATCCGTTCCGAAGTTCTAGGGAAAAATATCCTTAGAATACACATATGGCCGTATGTCGCGTGAAAACTTTGAGAGCTCATAACTCAAAACACACTTTTTCGACTTAGAATGTTATAGAACGGAGGCGTCGATATGAACGATAGTCATATGAACGATGTTCAGCTAAACTGAAACTTAATGAACGAATAACCCGTACATAACATAGATACATACATAATTGGTCATAACAACCCTTCAATTAGGATTACGGCCTAGCTTCTCGCACCACTTATGTTGTGTGTGTGTTAACTTTATACATGAGTGGCTAGACTTTGAGTTTAAAGTCGATTCCGAACTAGAGATTTTTGAGAAACTTTTCGTGGTAATTTTATTAATTCTCCGAGTTTTGCCAAAAGACTGCTGAGAGGAAGACGCCGTAGAAATGTTTTTTTTTCGCTTTGTTAGAGGTGTTTGACCTGGGAAGAACTCGTACTGAAACAAATCAAAGGTAGACAATTTATGACAGTACCATTAGAATGACGTTTAATTGTAATCCTCAAGACTTAAGAAGGCGAGATCGATCACAGAACAATTGGAGCCTTAAAGATAAAATAAACCCCAGACAAACGTCTAAGACGGAGAAACCGAAAACCACTCAACAGAAGTAATGGACCGAAATTATCTTTATAGGAATTGAATTGAAGCTGCAAGATACTCCAAGAACTAGAACATTTGGACCTTACAGGCGAAGGCATAAAAATTACAGCACCAAACTGTACAAGACGGAGATTATTCGTGGAAACTAGAAGCAAAGAAAGAACTTGTCAGGACTAGGATCTAAGTTGGACTTGCAAGATACTCCAAGAACTAGAACATTTTCATCTTACACGAGAAGGCGTAAAAATAACCATCCGTGTAAGATGAGGATTATTTGTGGAAACCAAAGGCACTCAACAGGAGTAATAGAAAGACATTATCACTATAGGCATTGGCCTGGAGACGCAAGAGAATCCAAGAATTAGAACAGCTTGAACTTACACGGGAAGGCTCAAAAATAACCATCCGTGTAAGAGGGAGATTATTTGTAGCAACCAAAGGCACTCAATAGGAGTAATGAAAAGAAGTTATTATTATAGGAGCTGAGTTGGAGCTGCAAAATACTCGAAAAACTAGAACAGTTCGCAATTACACGAGAAGGCATAAACCCAACCATCCGCATAAGATGAAGATTATTTGTACAAACCATAAACTCCCAAGAGGAGTAATGCGGGAAAAAATAAGGTATAGGAATTGACTACGTGGAACAAAAAACTTCAGAACACGTTGGGTTGATTTTGTCAACATTTGAAGAATAGTGAAGGTCAATAAAATACGTACAGTCCGGCGTGAACAGCTTACTGCAATCAGAAGATGAAATCCGTAAGGCCACAATAGTTAGTTTTAAAGCCCATGTGAAAATAGATCATCAAAACAAGAGCAGCTAGGAATATACATATACTGCGAAGTAACTTTGTTCAATACTACGATACATTTTCCCAAAGGGCATTGCTTCTAGGCGACGATATCATCTGCTACAGTAGGATCTACCAGTAGTATTGCCGTCCTGCAAAATAACACTGTACGATACTACAATACATTTTCAGAGAGAGTGTTGTGTCTAGGCAAATATAGAATCTGCTACAGTAGGATCTACCAGTAGTATTGCCGTCCTGCAAAGTAACACTGTACGATACTACAATACATTTTCAGAGATAGTGTTGTGTTTAGGCAGCGATATCCTCTGCTACCAGGAGTATTGCCGTCCTCAAAGAAACACTATACGATACTACAATACATTTGCACAGAGAGTGTTGTTTCTAGGCGACGATATCATCTGCTACAGTAGGATCTACCAATAGTATTTCCGTCCTAAAAAGTAACACTGTACGATATCCTCTGCTACAGTAGGATCTACCATGAAAGTAGTAGCAAAGTAACACTGTACGATACTACAATACATTTTCAGAGAGAGTATTGTGTCTAAGCGACGATATCATCTGCTACAGTAGGATCTACTAGTAGTATTGCCGTCTTGCGAAGTAACACTGTACGATATCCTCTGCTACAGTAGGATCTACCATGAAAGTAGTAGCAAAGTAACACTGTACGATGCTACAATACATTTTCAGAGAGAGTGTTGTGTCTAGGCAACGATATACTCTGCTACAGTAGGATCTACCAGGAAAGTAGTAGCAAAGTAACACTGTACGATACTACAATACATTTTCCCAGAGGGCATTGCTTCTAGGCAACGATATCCTCTGCTACAATAGGATCTACCAGGAGTATTGCCGTCCTGCGAAGTAAAACTGTACGATACTACAATAAATTTTCAGAGAGAGCGTTGTTTCTAGGCAACGAAATCAGTTGGTACTGCAGGAGCTATTACTTCTTTAGCAGGAAATATGCGATTAATTAAACTGAAATAAAGTAAAAAAAAATAACAAGAATTCAAGCAAAATGCTTTGTTTTTTATTTAAATTCTTTATTGTAGTTTTTTAACCAAAAAAACCACTGTGCAACTGACAATATATCGTATATTGTATGAAGGTGGCAGGCAGTGGTGGTACATTTACCGCTATTACTGGTTATTGTAATCAAAATAAGCAACTATTTTGTTTACGTAATATAATATACTACAAAGTGTGTGTGTGTGTGCTGATGTTGTTGTTGTTATTGTTATTGTTGTTTTTATTTTCAACACCTTTCAATTAAAAAAAAGGAAAAAAAAATTCAAAATTTTTCTAAAAGATTTTTTTTGACAGAGTTTTTTCGTTTCTAAATGATATGATACGTGTAATGAAACATATACCATTCAACCACTTCTTCTTCTTCTTCTTCTTGTTTGCTTTTCCACAAACAGGGCTTTGTTAAGGCAGTAACTAGTGGTGTAGAAAACGTCGAAGAAGTCTTATTATCGCCAGAATATCAAAAACAACTTGTGCCACGTGGACCCCGTGTAGTGGCCGATAAGACAAAATCCCAGAAAACCATAGACTCGGAGAATGTGCAGAAGCGTTCGTTGGCCCAGGAGGATGGTAAAATCATAACCGAATCGAAAACAACCACTGAACACGAAGTTATTGTTGATGACGAATTGCCAGACGATAAGTCGGCCCACAGTCTAGAGCAGATTAAAACTTTTGTAAGTGATTCGGTTTTGTTTTCCTATTTCTTTTTAAGTCAATATTGATTTGTATTAATTTTTATTTGTTTTTTTGTAGGAAACAAATCAAAGATTTTTTAAACAACGCGATGAACAGCATGTGGATATTGTTAAAGATGGCAAAGTCGTAGGCACTGAAATGAAATACGCAGCCGAGACGATGCACATGGAAAATGATGATATGCTGGAACGTCCAGATGATTGGGATAGTCTATCAGATCGTATGAGAAAAATGCGTAAACCACATAATAAATCTATAATGCCACACCCAAAGGGTAAGTTGATTAAAACTAGACTCTTAAAAGTTATTCTGAAACAGTTTGTCAAACCTATTTCTATACTTGCAGGTGGCATTCTAATGGACCGCAAGGATGCCCTTACCAAACGACCCCTAGATTTCGACAAGGAAGAAGAAACGCGCAAGGGAGAAACCATTAAATGGCTGGAATCCCATTTTGGCAGCGAATCGACAGCCTCCAATGAATCGCCCGAAGATGAAGTGGATATCATTGAGCCCACTAAGAAAACTTACTTTAATGTTACTATCAAGTCTAATCAAAACCATACTACTAGTTCCAATACCCACTATGACTCTGGTGAAAAGAAATCCTATAACAAACGCAACAGTCTACAGGATCCTCCAATAACGCCAAATAATGGCGCCAAATACTATCAAGGCATATCCAATTGGAATAATCGTCATGATGCCGTTGTCTCAGCCACAACACCGGCTAATCATTTCGCTTCTAAAGCCTTTCGTGATGATCTGCACGCTTCCATAGAACGTAATCAATTGAAAAAAACAAGTGCTGTGTACACCAAAAAGGAAAGTTTTATTGCGGATCAATCTAAACCCTATGTAAAGCCTGTAGTAAGCGATAGCTATGTCAGTCGTGAGGATATTCTACAGCAGAAGAGGCAAAGTTTGTCTTCTCAATTTTTGGCCCGATCAAGGCAAAATTCCCGTGATCACTTGGATGATGTGGATAAGCTGGGTCAGGGGTCATTTGAGGAAAGCCGTTATATAAGTGGTTCTCGCACCGACTTGCACTATGGCATGAATATTAAAGACAAGGATAAACGTAACTATACTAGGGCCGAAATACTAGATGATGTAGATTCGCCAATACAACCGCGTAAGAATTCCTATGTAGAGGAAAGAGCCAAGTCATATGAGCGCAGTTACATAGAGAACACGCGTTATAATTCATTGAGAAGCGACACTCAACAACAGCGTGACTCACCCTCGCCTCATAGAGAAGTTAGCACTTTAGAAAGGCCAATCGTACCGCAACGCAGACGTAATGGTGAGAAAAAGTTGCGACAACATCAGGAGGTAGTGTCCGAACTAAAAATACCTCCACAAAAAGTGCCAATTGATGTGAACGAACCACCACCAGACTATTCGCCACCACCCAGAAGTAGATCTTCATCGCCTAGGGAACAGTATATTCCTCATCATGGTCTAAGAGCCAAACCATATGCTCATTCTCAGCAGCAAATGTATACACCGCCTTCCCATTTGGAGCCACAACTCAGGGAAGCTCAGACGCTAAACCGTAAACAAAATCAACGTACACGCTTTGCACGCAACACACCATCGCCACCGGTGGTTATCAATCATCATCAGACCGTAAGACCCAATATGTTGACGCAAACAACACAGACTACACCCTCAACTATATCGACATCCACAGTGGCTTCTCATCGCTCATCTAGTAAAGTCGGTCAGGCAATAGGAAACTCTTTAAGAAAACTAGTGGGCAAACTACGTTCAGCTAGTGTGGAACGTAAGTTGCGTATGAAATCAAAATCGAAATCACGAGAACAATCACCTGCACCAGCCACCATGCAGCCCGAACAACAAAGTCTACGCACTTATCAGCAATACAATGTCATCGATAGCCATATTGGAGGCAATCATCATACAACCTCCCACGATGAATCGGAAGAGGATATCGGCAGCCAACAACGTAGCCATTATCCAGCACAGGGCCAAGAGGCGCACATTAAGACTACAGAACATACTGGCTACAACAATGCTAGTGTAGATCGTAGAGCAATGCTACATTCTACTTCGTCCCATCCCATAGGAAATAATAGAGCAGATAATGGCTATAGATTGATAAGCCCCAAACAACGTTATTATTTAGGAGAAGATCCCTACTCAAGCACTTTGTATGGCAAAGAAAATGTTCACGATACTTTCAAAATGCGCAATGGTGGAGCGGCACCACCGCCGGCTTCTGCCAGCCAGGCATATCGGGAACCAACAACTTCCTCACACACTCTGGGGCGTTATCAGAAAAGCAATCAACGCATATCAGGCTCTACGCCCAATTTAAATCAAGGTTATCGCTCTACGCAAACTTTGCCACGTAAACTCAACGATCATCCGTCGGTACACCACTACGAAACGCAAACCGTTAATATAACGCGTTCCAATGCCACCAGTGGAAAAGTTCAAAGCAAATTACGACAACAACAGCAGCAGCAGCAGCAGCAGCAGCAGCAGCAGCAACAGCAGCAACATCAGCATACAACTGAACAACGCATAGCCTACCAATCAATAGGACAAAACACTGGACCTTTGAAGCCAGCTAGAACCTATGCCAAGTCTCTTAATCGCAGCAAATCATTTAGTGTACATGCCATGAATGGTAGCAATGATCCTAGTCCCATATACATGGAAAAATTAAACAGCAACAATTATACGGCCAACAACAATAATAATCTCCATGCTAGCCAGGCCTACAAGTCAAACCCACATCTCTTTACGAACAGTGCCAAGGAAAATACCCTCCAACAGAGTGCTTTAAAGAGTCCATCAATTGTTAATCTTATCAGTCGCAGTCAAAAGGATCTAACAAAAATCGGTTCAAATGAAGACGATACCGATCAGTATGTTGAACGGCCAACACAAATGTATGCAGCCAACAGTCGCCATTCTATGCCGAAACCGATAACAGCCTATAATAGATCTGCATCGTATATAGAAGATGACTATAAATATCGGGCAGCTGCACCACACTATCAGCTGCAACAGAAACACTCTTTGGAGTCGCGTGGCTCTGTGGACATTAACAAGGATACTGCCAGCATAATAAGACATGAAGAGTATATGAGGCAAAAACGAAATCCACCAGCTGGATCAACTATTATCAAAGTACGCAATATGGATTACCGAAAATGAAACACGAGACATAGAAAGAGAGAGAAATAGGCTCGAAAACCAACTTAACGCTTTGGCTTTAGTTTCATTTGACTTTGTTAGCAAATAAAAATCCAAAGCCATTTAAAACGAATTTTTTTTTAAACGAATTAAACGGAAATATTGAATATCCGTATACTTTTATTTTTTACTAATACATACAAAAAGAAAACCGTTAATGGCTTCCATTCTTAATTTAATTTAATAATAAAACAGAATAAAAAAACATTTTATTTTAAAGTATTTTAACCAATTCAATTAAAATTAATACAACAATAATATTTACAAGTAAAAAACAAAAAAAAAACAAATTTTATATATTTTAGTTAAATTAAAATCAAACAAACAAACAAACAAATTTATTAATTATTGTATTAATATTAGTTAAGTAGTTTAAAATTATAATCATTTGTTAAAATCTACAAGAAAAATGAAAAACAATCTAATATTGTAATAATAATAATAATGATAAAAACAATAACAATAATTAAGTATAATCAGCTAAAAAAAAATGAAAAAGAATATTTTTTTTTTATTAACATTTAAGTTAAGAATACCATTTGTTGTGGTTGTCAAATGCAATAAAGTGCCAAAATTTAATAAAATTTGAACGAAAAATAATTTAAACAGCAGTTTTATTTAAAAGTAAACAATTAAACGGTGCGACAGTGAAATACACCCGAGTAACTACAATGTAGTTACTACATAGTCTAAGCAAAGAAAATAAAGTATAAAGAATGTGCATTTTAACATATTTTGGAATATTTTTCAAAAATATTTCAGGACGCGAGGAGAAAGATAGAAGGGAAAGATACAGAAACCAAGAGCGTAACAATACGTTGTTCTCATCGTGCGTTTTTGTTGTTTGACCACTTTTTTATTTATTTTTCTGGTGTTAAAAACAGACGTCGGCACCAATGTCCCTCAGGGGAAGAACATCTTAGGCTTTTTACACACATAGGACACGAACATCAAGAATGTTCGTTCAATTATACACCCAAAGAAATATCACAGTAGAATTCACTAATATCAATGCGAAATGATTTCGATTTTTGGAAGAATACTTGCCAAGTTAAATACGGTCTCTTATTGTCTTAGTGCAGTACAATTTTTCTATATTTTCCGATCATATATACATATCATTGGGTTAATAAGTAGACTTGACATTATTACTAACAATTTTCCTCTAGGTTAACACATGCCTATGTTTATGGATTAGTGAGTGAGAGAGAGAAAATAAGTTGAGAGAATTTATTTATTTACAGCCATATAAAAGTGTTAGTAATATACGCCATTTTTATTTTCATTTGATCAACATACATATGTAAAGCTGTCTATTTTTGGCTTAATAATTTTGGATAAATAAAAATAAAATGAAAAATCCATTTTTTATTAAAAGAACATAAAGCTATCCATCTTTGGCTTAAAAAATAGGCCATGTTTTTTAGATAAATAAAAATAAAAATAATAAAAAAACAATTTTTTATTAAAAGAAAAAAAAACGAGCATTACAAAGCATTTAAAAAAAAATACTATGGGACAAAATAAAAAATAAAATACGCCCAGCTAATGACATAGAACATTTTTAACACAAACTATTCTTCGAGTGTTATTCTGAAATAAAATGATAAAGCATCCGCTGAACATGTGTTCTTTTCGCAGTCTGATTGACAACTAAATCAAAAACCACAAGAATATACATGTACATACGTACGATGAGAGCAACACATTGTTACGCTCTTTGTTTGTGTTCATTTTCCTTCTGTCTTCCTCCCCACTCATCCAGAAATGATTTTTAAAAAAGATTTTGGTGAGAGCGGGTCGTAATGTTACAACCCGCCATAAAAAATTTTACTTCTACATAATGCGTATTCTTTATATCCATATTCTTTGGTAGAACTCAAAAATACTTTTTTTTTAATTTCTCGAACCCTACAAACTTGTTTTATTTGACAAAAACGGTTTTTTTTTGATATTTTCACACAAAATTATTGATTACCCAAATATGTTTGAACCTATTTTAAAAATCCAAATTTTTTTTAGAAAGGGAAGACATTAGTCTTTAAAACGGCATACATAAACATTTTGTTCAAACTTATATGTTATAAGTTTTGATGGGGTAAACTTGGAAAATATTATTTTTTCTTATTTTTTCAAGTTTAGCTATTCTTAATTGCAAAATTTAATTAAAAAATGTAAAATAATTTTTATCTTGTGAAGAGTTTGACACTTTGTTTGATCAAATCGGACAAAAATTATCGTAGTTATTATTCAAATAGTATAACAGTTGTGTTATATTTTTATATATATGTCATCTTATCTAATGAAACACAAATTTTCCAAAGCTTTGACGGATATTGATTGTTTATCGCAAAATGTGTCAATCTCACGTTTGCATGACTGCCAGAAGTCGGCTAATATTTGTGTTTTTTGCAAATATTACTATTTCTCTTTGCGCAAACATTGGTCAATTTCTGGTGGTCACTCAAACGTAAAATTGACACATTTTCCGATAAACAATCAAGATCCATCAAAAATTCTGAAAATTTTTGTGCTAAAATTTCATTATAAAAAAATGGATGAAATAATGAAAAATATAACTCGACTATTAGACTCTTTAAATAATAACTACGTTAATTTTTGTCCGATTTGATCAAAAGAAGTATCAATCTCTTCACAAGATAATACACTTTCAGAATGTCATCACTTATTTCATATTTTTTAGTTAAAGTTTACCACTATGAACAAACAAACTTGAAAAAATATGAAAAAATTCCCATTTGTCAAGTTTACCTCATCAAACCCCATAGCATATTAAGTTAAATAATATATATATGTATATCGTTTTAAAGGCCCATCCCTATACTTTCTAAAAAGGTTTACATTTTGGACATCGGTTCAGAAATGTTTGCGTAATCAATAAATTTGTGCGTAAAGTCTAAAAAATAGTTTTTTATCAAATAAAACAAGAGGGTTCGAGAAAAATAAAAAAAGTATTTTTGAGTTCTACTCAACTAACTGAACAACTTAGACTAGGTAGTTACTCGGGTGCATTTAATTTTTTGTATTTTGTCGCATAGTGTTATTATATTATAATTATTACGAGAGAAGATAAGAAAGGTAAGATTTGAACCCACAACCCTCACACTTAAGGACTAGCACAGCAAGACACCTAAAAGGTTGTAAACGGAATTATAGCATTAGATGCCTATTTACCAATTTAGCATTAAAAATACAGCACATACCATATGTAATCAAAAATATATTAAACAATCAAACTTTTTTATTAAAAAAAAAAAATTTATTTATGGGCTCTAAAACATCTGAAAAGTTGAAGGGACAGGTTTTAAGACTTTATAAACGATAAACCATTCCATTAATTTGTTCGATAACAGGGGCATAGTGGACTGGAAGTTCTTACCAGAAAGTCGAACAATAAACAAGAATTCAAGTTATATTGTACATATGTAAACGATGGGAAAAAATACATTTTATTCTTGAAAACCCCCACAGGAGTCGTTTGTGTTTAGGTTCGCTGAAGCCACAATTTTACAATAGAATAATTGGGCTCGTTGTCCTGCATAAACTGCCACTTTCAAAGCATTTCGTACACGGCAAAGACAAGTATATTTCTGAAGAATATTATTAATTAACAGGGATCAACAAGAAATGTGCAACAATGTGATCTACTCACTATTTACACCACTCACATACATCCTAAAATGAAATACAACTCATATGTATGGGCTGGCGCCTCGAAGTTAATTATGAGCCTTTACGATCGATTACAGGGTAAGAGCAATCGTGCCCATAAACTGAATTATGATATCCAACTGAATTGATTCATTGGAGCAACGTTGCAATGTGGCATACCACATCCGCTTGTAGACGATTGGCGTACTATGGGTTAAAGGAAAAATTCGTCCTTCTACCCGCAGAAGTATTTCCTTTTACTTACAACACAAATAGATTCAAACCGAATTTTCCCGAGCACGACTCTCTCTTTATCCTTCAAACTATTTTTCTAGATCTAACACAATGCACTGCATATGTAGGGACCATCCCCTAATCTTTGATTATTTAACGACTATCAAGGACCCATTTCTAATGCCAGAAAACTACAGTGTGGTTGAGTGGGCTAGATAGAGTACAATCTATGGACTTTCGGGAGAGTTCTCTACAATGGCAGCCACACTAATGACCTCAACCTTCAGAGTTGATAACAGATTTCATTAACACTAGGACAATGCGGTAAATTCGTGCAAGTCTAGTTCAATTTATGGATGTATGGATAGTAATGACTAGGCATTGAATTGTAGACAATTAAGCGAGATGTTTTAGTCTTGACCATATTATTAATAAATCTTGCGGGAGCTGCAGTTATGAGGTAGAAGCGCAAATTGTTCTTTATCGCTTGGGTTCATGATCAGCGTTATGTCGTAGCAGAAGGAAGCAATTGCCTATTTTCTCACTAATCTATCAAGAATGGAGATTAGGCTTAGGACAATGGCTTCATCAGAAGTTTCGAAAGGTTAAAGCATTAGGGGAAATAAGAGTTTATAATATCACAAGTTCAAAATAAGCTACCGGTTTTACAAAGATAAACGGTCAACGCCTCTCTTATAATTACCAACATGAACCATAATAAAAATAGGAAACAGCAGTATTTCAATTACAAAACTTAAATCGTTTGAAATTGTATGTCTTATACATTGCGTTCTAAAAGTTTTTTACGAATCGAAATACAGGGTACACCCCTGCATTTTTTACCTATTCACCTTAAACGTGGTAAGGCATAATTTACTAATTAATTAGAGACAACAATTGAATTTCAGTTATATTGCGAGTCCCGAATAACGTTTAGACTACTTCAACAACTTTACCTACTTTCCTCTCCGTGTATTCAATTTCCACACTATCTGGCATCACTATAATAACGCCATGCTGCCTATCTGGCAGCACCACCTTCAAGAATAATTTGACATTTCAATTATTAAGCCAAAAAAAATTTGCATCAGATTTTGTTTTTTGTTTACTATTAAAAATAAATTGTGAAATTAATTGGAAATAATTGCAAATAAGAAAATCAAACATGGTCGTTGAAAGTAAAAGTATAAAAAGTGCTAGTGAAACAAAAACAAATGAAGACGAGTGTAGGAAAGACTTAGAAGAAACAAGCAAAAAAGAAGAAAAATGTGACGACGATGACAACAACACGTTAAATAAAGACGATACAAATGGCAGCAACAACAACAATGAAGCGGCCAGCACAAATAATGCGGCAAAAACAACAAAAACACAAATAAACACAAATGCCGCTGCAATAACAACAACGACTACAACAAATGCGAGTCAGGGAATGGAAATAAATATTGGCGATGTTTATATGATTAAAAGGACGGATGGCAACATACATGCTGCACAAATTATTCAATCCAGAGAATGCGAACAGGGTTCCATACCTTCACAGCAGGAATACTACGTACACTATGTGGGTCTCAACCGGCGTTTGGATGAATGGGTGTCACGGGATCGTATAACAGATTGCACAGAAGCTGAGGCTGGTAGTAGTGCTACAACGGGTAGTTCAGATGTATCAGATTCTGTGGGAGCCAAAACCATTAAACAATTAAGCAAAGAACAGATTGCCTCTTTGGAGAATCCCTCAGCAGTGGAGAATAGTGATCGTAAATTGACAAGAAATCAAAAAAGACGACATGATGAAATAAATCACGTACAAAAGACATATGCCGAGATGGATCCGACAACAGCAGCTTTGGAGAAAGAACATGAGGCTATTACCAAAGTAAAATACATTGACAAACTGCGTATAGGACGTTTTGAGATAGACACTTGGTATTTTAGTCCATATCCGGATGAGTACGGCAAAGTGGGCACACTTTATGTGTGTGAATATTGTTTAAAATATATGCGTTACCAGAAGACCTATCGTTATCATGCCTCCGAGTGTACACAACGGCAACCGCCAGGCAATGAGATTTACCGTAAAGGCACTATATCCATATTTGAAATCGATGGCAAAGATCATAAGCTGTACTGTCAAATGCTTTGTTTGATGGCCAAGCTGTTCCTGGACCACAAGACCCTATACTATGATGTAGAGCCATTTTATTTTTATGTTTTATGTGAAATTGACAAGAAGGGTGCCCATATAGTGGGTTACTTTTCCAAAGAAAAAGAGTCTCCTGAAAATAATAATGTGGCCTGCATACTAATACTACCGCCTTATCAACGTAAAGGATATGGTAAACTATTAATTGCCTTTAGTTATGAGCTATCACGCCGCGAGGGTGTGGTAGGCAGTCCAGAAAAGCCTTTATCCGATTTGGGTCGTCTAAGCTATCGTAGTTATTGGGCTTATACGTTGCTCGAGTTAATGAAAGACTGTCGCACTACTACCCAGAGCATTAAAGAATTGAGTGAGTTGAGCGGTATTACACATGATGATATAATCTATACGTTACAGTCTATGAAAATGGTCAAATATTGGAAGGGTCAACATGTTATATGTGTTACACCGAAAACAATAATGGAACATTTACAATTACCACAGTTTAAGAGACCAAAACTTACTGTGGATCCGGCATATTTGAGATGGTGTCCGCCCAAAAGGACACCTGGTGGAAAGTTTAGCAAGAAGGCTTAAATCTTGTAGTTGATTTATTACACGAGATAATAAAAGAGAGTTAAAAGCACTTTAGTTTTATTCGATTGTTTTTCTTTATTTATTAAAGGGGTTTACGCTTAGGGAAGGGTTAGTAATACACTGTAGTTGATTATTCTGAAACCTGACACTGATGTAGAGTGACATTGGGAATTTGTGTGGTTGTTAGCGGATTTTTTGACGGATGGTGGCGAAGACAAGCTTACATTGTAGAAAAAGCACTCTGCAATGATTATAGTTTAATAGCTTCACACTTAAACTAAGCAGTAATAATACCCACTACCTAAGTGCATATGCTTGAACCCGTTGCGGTGTCCAGCAACTCGAAGTTTGTTCTGCTAATAACTTGGCTGAGATATTACCTAATATTCGATTTCTTATGTTGGGGCAGCTCTAAAAATCGTAAAAAAGACTAATGCGCTGTTTCTGGTCAAGAAATAACGCACACAACTAAACGCCCAATGCAGACATTGGAAGCAACTTGTTTGCGGAAAAGCATCCCAAGATGGGGTACCAAATAGCTTAGCATACTAGTGACTTACCTTACTGATGTTTATTAATATGGTTTCAATAGACTCCACTTCATGACCATTTTTTACACAAGCGGAGAAATGCCGCCTTATTTGCAATTTCTTCTCTGTTGTAATTCTTTTACATGCAATATATGTATGTATTTCGCGCTATTTTTCCTGCTTCTTTTTTTAACACTTTTTCTGCAATTCGCAAATTAAAAATTAATATATTTTTGTTATAAAACCATTTATCACACATTATTTCACTATTATTATGCAATTTTAATTAAATTTAACACATTTATTCCAGTTATTATTTTAAAACTCTTACAAATTTTTTCCACAGTTCAACAGTTTTATTAAGACTGAAGGATGCCACACTGTAATAACATCATCATAGTTGTTGTACTTTCATATACGATTACCATTGTGGTATCGATATATGGTCTTTACTAATCAATATTTTATCATTACTATTTAAGAAATAAAAACAAAAAGTATGAATTAATTTTTCTTAGCCGAAATTTGTGTGAGAAATTGTTGAAAAATAAAATCTTTTTGAAGCATTCCATTAGCATGGGTCTGTTGTCGGATCCTTCTTTAACGCCGCGCAATAAATTCGGCAAAATATTAACAAAATACCACTCAAAATTGGGATGGCTTTTGTATGTGGCCAGCATTATATGGTTTGGCTGTCTCGGTCATAAGGATTTTAATCATGGTACTTATCTTTCAGAGAATGCCTTATCGCCAGGTAATAAAATTAGTTTCTCTTTTATGTAATCGTATTAATTAAAAACATTACCGTAAATAGGTCTTGTTTATCCTGAAATCAAACAGGATTCCAGTCGTTGGGCCCAACAATTAATCGATGAATTGAAAGCTGAACGAGAGGCTCATAAAACAACAACACCTCATGCCTGGATATCGGCCAAAATGAAACAAATTGGTCTGGAAACTTATGTACACAACTATACTTTGCGTTATCCGTTTGCCGGTGGCAAGGAATTTCAAGGCAAAAATATTTATGGTATCCTAAGGGCTCCACGTACTAGTTCTACAGAGGGTTTAGTATTTTCAGCTCCCTATCGTCCGCCCTCTTCATATCACACAGAAATTACAGCCAGTGTACCAGTGTTATTGACATTTGCAGAGTTTGCTAGAAGTAAGAACACTTCTAAAACAAATTGTTTGCTGTGTTAAATCTATTTGAATCATAATAACGCCAAATTTCCTTTCCAGAAAAGAATTATTGGGCCAAGGATATTATTTTTGTTGTAACTGAGCAGGAACAACTGGGAATGCATGCATTTCTAGAAGCCTATTTCAATACAGAAATGGACGAATCCACTAAAAAGAATAGTTTTCTAGATTATGGTTACCTACCAGCTCGAGCAGGCTCCTTGCAGGCAGCTTTAAATATTGAAGTTCAAGATCTAGACATTGGTATGCAAATCTTTTAAGCAAATCCAACATAATTATATAATTAAAACGTTTTCTTACAGACTACATTGATGTAAAAATAGAAGGCCTCAATGGCCAATTGCCCAATTTGGATATGTTCAATTTGGTACAACGCATAACTGCCCGAGAAGGTATTGTATCCGGTTACAAACAAACACCCCACAAGAAACGCCGTTCTTCACAACATACTTCGGTGGAAAGCAATGTAAAGAATTTAATTAGTATGCTGTTAACACAAACCACAGGCATACCAAATGGTAATCATGGCCTATTCCATCGTCACCGCATAGAAGCCCTTACACTGGAAGCGGTTAAACGGCAAAATTCTGGCTCTAATCGTTATAATGGTGTTTTACCTCTTTTAAAAACCATTGAAGGCATATCACGCAGTCTTAATAATTTATTGGAACGTTTCCATCAAAGTTATTTCTTTTATATATTGGCACAAAATGATCGTTTCGTTTCGATTGGTGATTATATGCCTTGTCTGGCTTTACTGGTCGTTCCGCTGTTTATTAAATCCTTTTTAATGTGGCTTATAGCCGGTGGTCAAGATTGTCGTGAAACATTGGATGAATCAGAAAATGTTGTTACTACGGCAAGCATTGAGGAGCATAACGAAAAATATCTAGTGCCAGCCATCTTGTTTGTTATATATGCCTGTGGCATAGGTTACATGTGTCAACAATTGTTGGGCCTGGAATTAATTGTGAATTCTCTTTCATCTTACGGTCTAACTACAGCACAAAGTGTTACCGTATCCATGGTGGTGTGGGTTGTTTTGGCTGTGGCGTTACCTTTTCTATATCGACTGCCTGTAAATGCTATGCATTGGCTGCATATGACTGCTTTGCTGGGTCTGGGCACTGCTTTAGTGGTGGTTGGCTTATTGAATTTCGCCTTGGCCTTTTTAATTGCATTAGTTTGTGTTCCATTGGCTGTAGGCGTTGCACCCAATATGCAAAAGGGTTTTCGCAAATCACTTTTGACCGTGTACTGTGTTCTATTGAATCCTCTGGTGTTTATTTACATCTTAATATCAATCTTAACTCTGTACCAATTTCCTGAATTAAAGTCAAAGGAAATAGCCTTGCGTGCACTCACTGCCACTATGGATGCCATCACGTTTTCATTAACGGACAATTTGGTAAGTATTATTTTATTATTTATATAATCTCTGTATGCATGTAATAAGTCTATACGATTTAGAAAATATTGTAATCCTGTGTTAGTCCTATTAATTCAGCAGCAGTTTCGCTAACATACTGTTCTCCTTCATTTGAAATCATCATTTAACCAGTAGCTTAGTTTACAACCCAGCCCTTGGTAGGTTGAGGACAAGTAAACGTGCTCTAACCTAACCTAACCGATCAGAAACGAATAACGCGTACAATCTTCAGAAAAAAGGCATGTTTGTGTCACAAACTTGTTGTCCTTTTAGCACAATGCTGTCAGAAACCTACCAAGACCATAAGAATGATGTCCTATCCAGGTTCATTAACTATTCGTTCTAGGATGGTTGAGCCTGGACGACAATAGCCTAATCATTCTGCAAACTTTCCTATTTCGACATAAAAAAATCTATAAATTTCCTTTCTTTTCTGTCCGAAAAAGTGTCCCAAGCAAGATTCAACTGAATACATTTCGAATTAAGAGAATATTTTACTAATCAGATTAAAATCAGTTGGAGTTTTCTTTTATAGGAAATTTTTATTCCTTAAATAAGCTTTAAAAAAGTCACCCTATATCTATATAAGTATATTCATGGTAATGTAATGTATTCTCTCTCTTACAGATCTACAACAATTGGTTGTGTACCATTGTTACCTCAGTATTATTGCCACTGTGGTGTTGTTTCTGGACTTTGGTATTAAACAGAGCTAAAATGGAGGAAATTAAACCAATTTCACCACAAAAGAAATTAAATTAAAAGGCGCCAAAGACAATTTCTACTAAAAAATAAAAATTAGATTTTTAAGTTTTTCAATAAAACGAGAAATTAATAAAAGAAGAAAGTATGAAATCCAAATTTTGTATTTATATCGGGTCCGCCATCTAACGTTTTTTTTTCAACTAGTGCTTATTCCGTGAATGGTAACACTTAGCTCATGTCTGATTTGACAGATAATTAGTTTTATCCTTCCGCTGAACGGAACGCTGGGAAATATTGCGACATTACTTTGAAAATCATGGTTATGTTGCAGAATGTGTGCGAAAATTGCACGTACGGATTTTGGAAGAAGAGAAGCACCGTCAGCTCCGTATGTTCGTTATCTTGTGAAAAAAAGTGAAAGAAACTGGCATCCTCATCGATAAACCAAAGCGTGAAAAGCCAAAAACAGTGCGTACACCCGAGAATATTGCTGCTGTGGCAGAAAGTTTGCGTGAAGCGCCATCAACATCAATTCACCGTCGTTCTCAACAATTGAACATTTCGGAGCCATCATTGAGACGAATTTTGCATAAAGACCTTGGTATGACGTCATACAAAGTCCAATTGGTTCAGGAGTTGAAGCCAATTGACCATCCAATGCGTTTTCGCTTCGCTAACTGGGCCTGCGATCGACTTACAGAAGATGCCGATTTTGGCAAAAAAAAATCATCTTTTCAAGCAAAATTGTCGCATTTGGGGCACAGAAAACCCGCACGCATACATTGAAAAGCCGACGCAACCAAAACGAGCCACTGTTTGGTGCGGATTTTGGTCTAGAGGCATAATTGGGCAATTTTTCTTCGAAAATGAGCAAGGAGTGGCCGTTACAGTCAATGGCGATCGTTATCGGGCCATGTTGAACGAATTTTTGTTCACAACAATTGAAGAAGAGGATATTGGCAACATTAGGTTTCAACAGGACGGCGCTACGTGTCACACAGCCGAAGCTACACTCGATGTTTTGCGCCCTGCTTTTGAAGATCGCATTATCAGCCGCAGAGCTGATGTCGTTTGGCCACCTCGGAGCTGCGATTTGACACCATTGGACTATTATGAGTGGGGTGCCGTCAAAGACAAGTGTTACGCCGACAAGCCAGATACAATTGACGCTTTAAAGGACAATATTTGTGAAGCCATTGGTGAAATACAGCTGCACACAATCGATAATGTGATTAAAAATTGGACCGATCGTGTAGGCTACTGCATGGCCAGCCGAGCCAGCCATTTGAATGAAATTCTTCTCCATTATTAACCGGAAGGATTGTATTTTCAAATAAAAAAAAGAAATTTGAGAAAATATTCAGTAGATTTTTTTTTTAAAGCATTTTCAAAAAAATAAATGTAAAATGTTTAATTGTTGTCGTTTTTTATATATATATGTATTTATTATTTTATAATATAAATACTACATCATTAAATATTTGTTTTTAAATATTAAAAAAAATTGAGGAAATTAACTGTACACATTGTTATTCTGTTTATTTGTAATTCGTTTCGTTTTTTAAATTTATTTTTATTTTACACTATATTTCCAAATATTTTAAATGTGTTTGGGGGGAGGGTAGAGCATTAAACAAAACAATTTCAAAAATTTAATGCCAAAAGAAATACATTTTTTTAAAGAAAAATAAAAAAATTAAACAAATATTTTATTCGGTTTGTTGGTTTGTTTGTTTTGCCTTAACAATATAGAGTGTAAATAGAAAATATAATAAAAAAGAGGAGCTGGTTTTACATTATTTTATGATTTTTAATGCCTTACGTGTAAAAAAAAAAGAAAAATTAGGGAATTATTTTGGTTTTCTTTTAGCCTTAACTACATACGATAATAATAATAATAAAATATCTTCTATTCTCTATAAAATATATTTCCTTCAACAGACTTTTTTTCGTTTCTATGTTTTTTTTATATAGAAATGAAATCAAGAATTCATACATTCCATTCACTTTGAACTTAAAAACTAAAATTTCAAAATAAAAAATAAAGAAAAACAATTATTTATGCATGCCAGCCAATTAACGAAATTATAAAATAATTTTGCATACACTGCTCTCGTGCAATTTATAACTTAAGAGTAACTCGTTAGTAGTATTCTAATTTAAATGATTATGTTTGTATAAAAATATATTTATAGTATGTATGTATGTATATGGTTTATATATGTTTCAATATATTTAAAAAAAAAATTCATTAAGGATTCAATACACTATTTGCCCGTGTTAATTATTCATTAATTTCTGAATAGCGTAAACGAATCGCTCTAAAGATTTTTTCTTTCTTTCATTTTGTTGGTTTCTATTAAAGGTACTTTTCAATTCAATTCAATTCAATTCAACCGCCTTACCAACTGCTTTGCTAACTATTTTTGTTTTTCGAAATTCAACGATCGTGGCATTAATGCGAGATTTCTTAGGCAGGCATGTGCCTGTTGCACCATATACTGTTGATCTTGTGTTTGGCCACAGGCAAATTTTTCCCATTTCGGATCCAAATAATGATGCGAATTTCGTGCGCGTACACCCACAGTATCCTGTTGTGGTTTATTCTCCTTTTTAGCCTCATCATCTTTAACCTCATCGTCGTCGAGCAGCAAATCATTCTCACTGCACAGTGTATCACGCATTATGCTCGACGATTCACACGATATTAGAAATTTACTTGGGGTTTCTGTTTCAAACGGTTGTGGCTTTTTATCCATTTTTCCATCTGTATTTGAATGATTTGTTGTTGGCATAACATTTTCTCCCCACGAAGTTATTAGAGATTTACGTGCTTTCTTTGTCGGTGGCGGCAGTTGTGTATTGCTTGTATTACCTCCAACATTATTTGATGTCGTTGTTGTATTTGTTGTTGTCGCAACAGGTATATTTTCCTTTTTACCAGCCGCCACTTTATTTGATTGATTTGTGTCATTGAGTTGCTCATCATGTATGATTTCAGCCAGATCCTCCACTAAACTGGAAGGACTTGGTGGAATGTAACGTTCGCCTCGACGTTTTTTACCCAAGGCAGCCAGAGCATTCTTGAACGGTGTTGGTGTACGGGGACCCATAAAGCCTAGAAACATAAAAAAATTTAGTGTGAAATAATTCCAATTAGGAAAGAGGAATGATAAAAAACATAAATAAAGACAAACGAAGAGTTGTAGAGATAAGAAAGTTGCCAAATAGTAAGTCAAAATTATTACTAAAACGAACATAGCAAATGTTAACAGTGCATACAAAGAAATATACTTCAAGAACTTGTCATTTAGTAGGTCCTGAATGCAGGAATAAAGAAAAAGCAAGAATTTGTTCATATATTGCGACACTAACAATAGTGCTGATTAGTATTTTACACTCAATAAATGAAATTCCAGTGCTATTCAATCTTTACAGACAGCAGCAAAAATTTGTAACCATAAACAAAGCCCTTTAGGATTTGAGTCGCAAAGGCTTAATATAAATGCTTCAAGTTTGTCATAAGGCTACCTCTGGACGAGATTGTGTATAATGTCCTCTAGAACCAGGTATTGATCAGATGTCGAGGAAGGGTTTCAATTGCTTTGTCCTTATTCTACCAAAAAGAGAAATCGAAATATTCTGCATGGGCCGTTGCCCAGAAGTCTCTTTTACAACGATCCCATACTCCAGCAATTGCTCATTTTTACGTTCGCAATGGATTTGCCACTGAATTGCACCAGGCACTGTCGTGGGATTTTTTCGGCAGCCACAAACACTAAATTAAACATTCTATATTCTGCATCAGAAGTATTATCTTACAATGCTAATAGATCGGAGTTGAACATCTGTAGGTACTACTCCCCATTTTTCACAAATGAAAACAGAAGATGAGGAAGGTCTTGCAGGGTCTTTGGTGAGATCAGCAAAGAAAAGCTATTGTGTTGTCTGAATAAGAGTGGAATTATGAATAAGAGCCAGTCAACAAACATCGTCGAGACTCGTTAGAAAACATTTTCCAATTATGAACTTAACAACAAGCGATAATATAAGCTTGCGGGAATCAATTGTATGCGTTTTTTTTTCAGAAACTTTAACTTTGTCCTGAATGGATTCAGCCTATCCTTAATCAACAGATGGAAGTGATATCTCTGATATTTCTATAGATTATATAAAGAAAAAGAAAACAAAAAACAGTGGATCATATTTTATATTACTGTTCTTACAGTTAATTGAGGATCTAATAAGATTTGTAAACGAAAGTTAGTGGCTAGAAGGATATCTATTGTATACGATTTAGAGGAAAGAATACATGTTCTTAAAGTCGCCGTAGTCTAGTAGGTAGTGTGTTGGCTTATTAGACGAAAAAGCTAGGGCTCATACCCCAGGCCAGAGATCAAAACAAAAATACAAAAAGTATTTTTCAGCGTCTTCCTCTCAGCAGATTTCTGGCAAACACTCTGAGAATAAATAAAATTGCTATTAAAAATTTCTCAAAAAAAATCTGTCGTTCAGAGTCGAATTTAAACTGTAGGTCCCGCCACTCATGTATAAAATTGACACACAAAACATAAGTGTTGTGAGAAACTAGGTCGTAATCCTGACTGAAGGGTTGTAATGACCAATTATGTATGTATGTATATACTACAACAAATAAGTTCTACTGAAATAATAATCCAATAGTCCAACTTTCGCTCATTTTTGAGTTTACAATCGATTTGCCAATTGAACACCAGACACTACTATGGGATTTAATAGGTTAGCCTTTTTAATGATGTTAAGAACACTTCAAAACTCAAAACAGAAGATAAGGTATTGCTGGGTCGTCTCCCTCGAATTTTTGTTCTGTACTGTACTATTGTGTTAATTAGATAAAAGAGAAATTGCTTTCCCCATTAAATAGCCAAGCATTAAACACAGATGAGATTCGTTAGAAGCTCCTCTCACATCCCATTTATGAACTTAACAAAAAGCCCTTGCCAGACAATTTTATTGCAAAATCACCGCAAATAGAAGCTGGTAGGATTCAATTGTGTGGGTTTTTTCAAAAACTTTAAAATAATAAGAAATTATCCATCAAAACGATGTATATGTGAGCTGAATAGGTTCAGTTTATAATCCATAAATAGATGGAACAGGGATATCTCTGATTGTAATAGACTATATGAAGAGGCAGGGGAAACAGTGAATCTTATTGTCCTTGTAGTTAAGCAGGCAGATTTGAAGGAAAGTAGAAGGGTTTACGAACGAGGTTGCGTGACTAGGAGGATATCTATAGCATAGTATTTAAAGAATAGGAGAAGGACATGTTCTTCTTTAGCTTTTTTATTTTCTCTCTTTCTCCCAGATTTCTGTTTTTATTCTATTTTCGTCTTTCATCTGAAGATGGGGTTAAAATGAGCCGAGTGAAGGCGTGCTGCTGTAAATTCAGTGGTTCTAGACTAATCGTGGGTAAAATCAAAGTATTCAAAATAAAGGTTAGGTTAGGTTAGAGGACGTGTACCTGTCAGTCAAGACAAGTCCAGTACCCGGAGGTCGGATTGACCCATTGTACAACGTCCTAAAGGAGGGAAGGATAGTATAGGGGGTAGGATGAAAGGAGGGTATATGGGAGAGGGGGGAGTGGGAAGTGGAGGAATCACACAGACAAGACACAACAAAAGGATGGAAGAGCGCGACTACACCGATGAAGTCCTAGCACCTCTCAACCAGCCTAAGCTACTAATGAATCTGTGGAGAGCCTTGATGTCGGCTCTCGACACCGAATTCAAGCTCCCAAAGAAGGACCTGCCAAGGGTCCTCAATCTCAATCTACCAAGGACTGGACAGTTACAGAGGAGGTGTTCGATAGTCTCCAACTCCTCCTCATCGCAACACGCCCTGCAATAGTCCGGCTGGGATCTGTTCCAGATCCCCGTCAGTGACCTAATCTCGCAGTGCCCCGTGATAAAACCGACAAACAACCTTAAGCTGGCCTTATCCAAGCCCAGCAACCAACCTGTTCTCTTACTGTCTACAGCAGGCCATAGACACCTAGAAACAAAACAATTCAAAATAAAACTTTCAACAAAAAATAATGAATTCTTCTACAAAAACGCCGAAATCCGCCGGTATTTGAATAATGTTTTTCATACTTTGCCTACGAAGCATAATACAACCATTTTCCGAGCACTGCGTGATTCATTTTTCTTTGTAGAAGACTACCAACATGATTGTTAGAGCATGAATAGGAAGAAAAAATTGAATAATTTTAGCAATTTTCAAGGTCAGTACTATGCAGCTCTACTCAAATATAAAAAATGAATTGGGAATTTGTTTTGCCAATAGGAAGACTTTGTGGAACATAATTCATAGCCCATAGAACTTAAAATTGCTGTGTAACCTAAACTATTCAGTGTCTAACATATGTATTGCTTTCTAGTTTACAATTAATATGATGGGAGTCTAAACAACTCTACAATAAATTCTATGTGCATTGATATTGTAACGATTAAAATCTCTTTACAATTAATTAGTTGGGGAAATGATTCATTATCTTAGTATAACTTAGTGACTTACAACAAACTAACTTTAAATACACATATGTATACACAGTGCTTTTAAATATCTATATATACATACAAACAAATCCACAAGCTGATTATTAACCAAAGCAACAATAAATAAATACGTTTAATATAGCAATTGTTGAGTTAATTTATCTTGCGTTCGTTGTATTAAATGAACTGTATCCCCCCTTATTAATGTGATTGATAAGAAATTGCATGATTTGAGTTATAAAATGTAATTTTTTTTTAACCGTATAAAGACAATACAACTAACACAACCGAACAACAAATAGTTTTGTCCAAAAATAAATGTAAAACGCAAACCGAGAAATTTATTTTTAACCAGCCTTGCTGGTCGAAATAAAAATAAAAACTTGATTTAAATTCCATTCCAAATAATACTCACTTTTATGTGGTGTTTCTATGGAAGAACTTTCCAACTCCTTTTTGGTCTCTGCTGTTAAACGATTGTGTGCCTTATTCACCGGTGTACTGGCACGCAGATTCATGTCCTCAAACGTAGTCAAGCAGGGTGAATTTAAGAATTGACTTGGCGAGAAGGGTAACGGCTTAATCGGTGTCATTACCGGTGAATCCGGTAGCTTAACATCGTTTTTATGACCTGCAGAGTTATAATTCGAAATAATTTGATATTCTTGTTGATTACTGTGTTGATTTTGATTATGTTGTTTGGCTCTTTTGAGTATATTTGGTGTCGGTCGAGTGGAAACTTTCGCCACATTGACTTTAGTCTCCGCATTTAAAGTTTTATTCTCATTGCGTTGTAGAATCTGTGCCGATAGTGCCAGACCAGGCGTTATTATGCCATTGGCACCAGATTTTATAAGTGTCTTCAGATGAGAACGTGACGATTTCAAGTCAGAACATTGTCGATTTGATTTACGCTCATTGTCGTAGTACTTACGACGCATTGTTGAATTCCAATGATTCTTAATGGCATTGTCTGTGCGCCCAGGCAACAGTTTGGCTATTTTAGCCCATTGGTTACCCCACTGCAAATGGGCTTGATAGATGATGCGATCTTCTTCTTCGGTCCAGGCAGTTTTTTTAATGTTGGGATTGAGGTGATTATGCCAACGTTCTCTACACTGTTTGCCAATGCGACCATTTAGATAACGCGCTATTAGAGTCCATTTTTTGGGACCAAAACGTCTAACCAGTGCCACCACTTTATCGTCTTCCTCTTTGGTCCATGGACCTTTTATTAGTTCTGGATTAAGAACTTTTGCCCATCGCTGTTGAACCTGAGGTTCTGTGCGATCTTTAAAATGAGGCGCTATTAAGTCCCAACGATCACCATGCTGTTCCACCAGTTTCTTAAGTAGATTATCCTCCGACTTGGACCAACGCTTGCCAAAACCTCCAGAACTACCAGTATTATTACGTGAACTAATGGAGGAGGCATCATCGTCTGCTCTTACCTCAGTATCTGAATATTCCGATTCTCCCGAATCAGCACTGTCCCTTTGTTCGCTGATGGACACAGCATAGGAACCAAAATCCATCATTTCCATGTTTAGTTATCCTCTCCTCTTTTCCAACGTAAACAGTTATGATAGTACTTGACCAGCTGTAGACTATTGTGATAGTATTGGTGCACCTTTCCCTGACAGTACAAACAGTTGGAATAGTGCCTTAGATGGGGTCGCTCTTTGTAGTGATCGTATACCTCTAAGAGGGAAGTGGACTTAAATGTTTCTCCACAGCTTAAGCATGTAATATATTCAAATCCCTCAATTACACCGCCCCGTAAACGATAATGTGTAGCATCGTTTTCACTTATACCGCCTGTTTGCTCGTTTATACTCGTTGTTTCCTCCAATGTCCCTGGCAATGACGTAGTTATTGTAGAATTTATACAAGTTATTGGTGTTGTTGTTGTTGTAGATCTATTTATAAATTCCCTTGTTGATTCGGTTGTGGTGCTATTGAAGTTGTTCAAATTGTTAATGTTGTTGTTGTTGTTGTTATTATTTAAGTTTCCATTCTCGGCCATTAAACGCAAGC
Organism: Sarcophaga carnaria; assembly: GCA_958299815.1. Classification (NCBI taxonomy): domain Eukaryota; kingdom Metazoa; phylum Arthropoda; class Insecta; order Diptera; family Sarcophagidae; genus Sarcophaga; species Sarcophaga carnaria. The sequence goes on from OY283149.1 coordinate 141,999,907, forward strand.
GTAACAACCCCCCTAACGACAGAGGTCTTTTTTGAAGCAGCAACAACAGCACTCATCAAAAGACAGCAACAACATAACAAAATTTATGGACCTTTTTTTTAATATTAATTTTTTTTATCATTAGCCGAAATCGAGTAACATTCACACACTTACACCAACCAACTTACTTCTATGAATACTTAAAGCAACATCTCCTTTAGTTTCAAGTCTTCTTTACGTCTGTCGTTCTCAGCTCGTCGATTTAATGATTTCTAAACAAAAATTCAAAATGTGTGTTTGTTTTATTTATTAAAAATTCTCCAAATGTTTTTTGTTTTCGTCTTTATCCGCTCACACACTGGCATATATACGCACACACACAGCTACGCTCAAACGTCGCTAAAGTTTTTGTTGGAATTGTTAGTTAAGCTATGCAGCCACTATGACGAATGACAGCTGCTGGCAGCACGCTTTTTATAATTTTTTTATTTTCAGGCCGTCGTTAGTTTATGAAATATTTTTACACTGTTTTCACTAAATAAATTCACTAATTTTGAATAAATTCCATATTTCTGATGCGAAATATATTACAAACTTTCGTTTAAATGTAATTTTATGATTATTTTTTAATTAAAATCAGTAAAAAATATAGAAAATTATACGCAGCAAAGAACTTCTTTATAAACCGTTTATTATCGATAAAAGTGGATGGCCATTTTGAAATTAAAGGCAGACAAAAAGTGTTGCCACACCAAATAAGATAGAAAGTGGCAGCTCTTTGAAGACGTAAGCAACAGCTGAAAATTGTGAAACTTCATAATAAAAGTAAAATTTTTTAAAAGGAAAAAAATATGTAATAATATGACATAAATGTAGAAAACGACAAAAGAATAATTTTACTTTTAAATATAAAGGTTTTAATATAAATACTGTAGTTTCTCGCTTTAATTATTGTTATAAAAATAAATTAAAATTTAGTAATCTAGAGTATTTGAAAAAGCGATAAAATTTAACGATTTTTAGTAATCCAGAGTGTTTGAAAAAGCGATAAAATTTAACGATTTTTTATGGAACCAAATCTGAACTTAATCTGGCAGCACTGTCTAAGGTAGGATGGGTTCGTTTCGAAACCATCACATACCAATTTCATATATAATTTTAATTAGCACATTCCTTTTCGGTGTTTTATGAAAGAAAAATTCAACGAGAGAAGGTGAAGAGGTGTGTGTAGGTGGTTTGTTTATATGTCACTGTCATTGTTTGCTGTGCGGTTTTTTTTGTACCATGATTGGTGGTGTCAGGAGGGAAAAGTGCCTACTAATTAAACACACAGCCACGCGGCAACCTGGGACAAAAATTATTATTCTTATGTGGGTAAATTGTTTAGGTATGGTGAGTTTCGAATATGGTGAGCTTTGGTGAATATTAATAATAATAATAATATTTTTTTTATAATTAATAAAAAATACTCCGAAATTTACAGCCTTACCGATATTTAAGTACTACCTTAATTGCACCGTATTACCAGTGCCGAATCGTGAGGTTTATGTCTGGAATCAATAAACTTAACCTCGTTTAGCGGTGACATTGATTTAAACACATGCGTTATTGGAATATAAACTGTAGAGGATGGCTATCTATGGTGTATTTGTTAATCAAAATACGATCATGGGAAAATTTGATTGTTAATCATTTTTAAATCTCGGATAAAACTTGAGAACAATCTGACAACATCGGCTACTGCTTCCTGAAAGTATATCGGCACAAAATATGTAAAAACCAACGAAATTGCTGATTGTAAAATATGATCAGAATCACTTTTTGTGTACTGATCACTTTATTAAAGATATCGATTACAATCGATATGTGCTTATTTATAGAGATGTGTTATACTGCTTGCACTCAAATGACTGGCAATAGAAGATATTAAGGTGAGTGGTAGGTAAAAGGTGGATATCAAATAACAGGAAGTGATGTCAAATCTTTTATTTCGGAAACTTTTGTTGTAGTCATTTAGGCTGCCATTGTCTATTTTTGATAGATCTACCGAGTAGAAGTACAGATGTGACATAACTCTGTGAAGCCCCTAGATGGCGAAAAACAATTTCCTAGACTTTCTCGTCTCTACAGCTCCTGCCTAAGTCATTAGCCACATGATCGAGACATATGCTTCCAGTATGAGTACCCAGTAAGCAATATCTAGTAATGACGCTCATAGCTAAATTTGCTCTTTTGGAGTTTGACCTGACTTTCAGTGTGTCCTTTGTCCATCTTGAACCAGATTTTCAAAGATATCTTGTCCATATCTGACGTACCATGTAGCGTTGGAGGAATTTATTACTGCATTATCAATTCTGAGCTTTCAATTTCTCAGTGAACTTCTCAGTGTAGAGAACGCATCCGAAAGTTTGATGGTTGTACCATGTCAGGACTATTCATCTGCTTTGTTCAAGGAAATCGGCTATGCGCTCCGCTACCTAGGTGATATGAACATTGTATCACTATGCCATCTCTGTAAGAGCCTTGCGTCTGACGTTACAATTCTAGAGATATTCATAGGTAGAGGCTTTCTGTTAGAAGGAAGTTCTTGAAAGCTGTTTGAATATCAGAAAGCATGACGTTATCTATTTCACAGATATTGTAATCCCCTATAAACAACGTCACAGGCAGAATTGAAGTATTGATTTGTTAGTGTTGATATTAAACAAATTATCCTACAATAACCCATCGCCCTCTTAAACCCTTTAGTTTAGTGTGCAGGGAAATAAGTTTTATTTGCGAATTACAATTGTTGTACGAGTAATAATAATCGATAAATCGTTTAATAATTTTATTTGATTTATGGATTGCCAATAGCAATACGATGAACATGAAGGAGAATAGCATGAAATTAAAAACAAAAAAGAAAGAAAATATAATTCTAGACAGCTGTGGTTAAACTCAAGTATCGGTTTAACTTTGTTTTGTTTTGTTTATTTAGTTTAATGTGGCATTTCATAATCCCTTTGAAAGAATGAAATCAATGAATGAACGACTGAACGAGTGTATGAATGAATGAATGAATGCATGCATGACAGGAAAAAGAATGTGGAAAGTCTATGACAGACATAAATAAAGAAAACAAAAAAAAAAAGAATCTTTTGGGCAAAAGTACTTACCAAAAATGTAATTGAAGGGGATGGGTGGGGTAAGGGCTAAGGGAGAAGGGCATTATTCGAATATATTTAGTTTGAAAAGTTTGTTGTTGTAACAAGACAATACAGATTTTCTATTTAAAGAATGTGTAACAAGAATTATTAACAAGAAAAGTAAGAAAAGCAATCGGTTGTCATGACAAATTTATTTTTTTTTCTTCGACTTACAATAGGTTTTCTAACAATTATCTTTCTTGTTAAACATTGGAATAATAGCGTTAAAAATAAAATAAAAATCGAAATAGAATGAAATTCTATTTATAAATCTACATGAACACAGATACATACATACATACGTACATAGATACACTGAAGAATGTTTTTAATTTTGCGGTTTATTTGTGTGGCCAGAAGGACAGGGCAGGGATGGGGTGGGGTTGATGAATTCTCTATGGATATTGTGATACAGAAACAGGTCAATTAGGGTAAAGGCCATCTGTCGTATATTATGAACTTGTCAAAATGTTATTGTTGCGCAAAACTGATTCATTTTTATAGTGTCTTTCCCCTTAGCTTAGCAAATCCTTTACAATTCCAACTCCCCCATACTGCAAATTCTTTTTAAATCAAGAGAAAAGAAATTAAAGTAACAAATCTGTTAAAAATTTCATTTAACCTACTCCCTCTCCCTCTCTCTCTCTCTCTCCCATCTCTCCTTTATAACTCTCTACCCAGGATATTTTGGCCACAATAAAGGCGTTTAAACAGCGTGTAGTCTTTTGTTGTTTTTTTTTTATAATAATTTACAGCATGTGTCGAGTACTTGCCTCTACATCGACAACAACAACAATAAAATAAATTTTATACAAAAAAAAAAAGCAATAAGAAGTTATAAAAGCAAAAAAAGAAAGGAAAGAAAGACAAAAAATTGGTAACAAATTCTAAATCAATTCCCATTGAGACCCGGAATTCGTCCAACCATGAGAGTTAAAAGGTAATAGAAAATCTATTAGTGTTTCCCTCAATCCTACTTTTTTTTGTTGTTTTTTTTTTTGAACTCGTCAATGCTGTTGATTATGACGTTTGTCGAGTAAATCTCCACCCACCCGCTAATAAAATAAAGTTTCTTTGCTGTAAACATGTAATTGGAAACCTGTTGGTTGATGAGAAGTACTCAGAGACCCACACGCACACACACACACACATACTAACTACACTTGTACACTTAGGAATACGTTTTTAGCTATTCATTATATGAATATTGTAAGTAGACATTGTGGGCACAGTGGGATGAAAAGAAGAATTTTCATACAAAAATTTTTTTATTGTATTTTATTACTTCTGACGGTTAGGGGATTCCATGCCGTCGGCATAACCTACTGTGCCTGGTATTAATTATACATACATACATCCATAGTTGGTCACAACAATCCTTCATTCAGGATTACGACCTAGCTTCTCACACCACTCATGCTGTGTGTGTTAAGTTTATACATGACCTACACTTTAAAGTCGACTCCGAACGACAAATTTTTGAGAAACTTCCCATGGAAATTTTTTTTATTCTCAGAGTTTTTGCCAGAAATCTGCTGAGAGGAAGTCGCCAGAGAAATATTTTTTCATATTTTCGTTTTGCTTGAGATATCGGACCTGGGTTTGAACCTACTAGCCTACGGCGACTTCATTAATTATTAATTGTATTGCTTTCAATCTGTGGCACAACCATCGAACTCTCCAACGAACTCGCTACTGTTATCCAGTGCCTAGGGTCTCAAACATCCACTTGCATGTATGGGGACTGTATTGCCAGATGTTTGACAGTTTAATTGTTACAGTTTTGAATCAATTAACCTCCTCCATATTCTTGTAAGACTAACTACAAGCCTGGCGTCTTCCATGTGGATTCAGCAAAAGTCGATCTTCGAAATATGTGGCCAATCCACCATAATTTCCACTGACTGATTTGGTTTGCAGCTCTCACAAGATGAACGTTTTGGTTGCGATTCGTCCACCATATGTTTAGAATTTATCAGACACTTGTTTGACAAAGTTGATAGCCGCGCATCGCCTGCGCCTGTTCATTTTCGTGTCTAAAGCTTCAAACAGCAAAGTTCTTGTCAACATCATCCATTCTAGTTACCATACATACATAATTGGTCATTACACCTGACTTCCGTCAGGTTTACAACCTAGTTTCTCCCACCGCCCATGTTGTGTGTGTTAATTTTAACCATAAGTAGCGGGTAAACTACAGGTTGACGCCAAACGACGGATTTTTAAGAAATTTTACATGGCAATTCTATTTACTCTCAGAGTTTTTGCAAGAAATCTGCTAAAGAAGAATAAAGATATTTGACCTGGGGTTTGAACCGTGGGCTCCCATCTAATAAGCCAACACATTATCTATTAGACTAGGTGTAGTTACCACACTATTCATATAAATCGAAGTGCCTACGAATTCAACGCTTTCGTTGACTCCAGCTGCAGTGGGCAGAAGTATTTACGTCATATCCATCAGGTGCTCAAAGCTCCACAATTGTGTTCCCCTCTGATTTGACCGATGCCAGTTTCTTCAACTCGTATCGTCGACTTGTTCGGTACGACTTGCGTTCAGTAGTACAAATGTTACACAGCTTCATCGCCTTGATTTCCAAATTTAATTTGATTTGGCGAATGCGTGACCAGCTGAATCATGTCACATCCCAACCAGTGAGGCACTGGTGAAGCGCCCAGAAAAAAGGTCGATACAGCGGCGACATTCCCTAACGATCCTAGAGTTATTCACGAAAAACCCGATAGAGACCTTATCGCGCCCTTAGGTTAGGTTAGGTTAAAGGACATGTACTTGTCAATTAAGACAAGTACAGTACCCGGAGGTCGAATTGACCCATTGTACAATGTCCTAGTTTCTCACACCAGTTATGTTGTGTGTGTTAATTTTTATACATGAGTGGTGGGACCTACAGTTTAAAGTCGACTCCGAACGACAGATTGTTTATTTATTGAGAAACTTTTCATGCCAATTTTTATTTACTCTCAGAGTTTTTGCCAGAAATCTACTGAGAGGAAGTCGCCGAAAAAATACTTTTTGTATTTTGTCTTTGATGCCTGGCCTGGGGCTCGAACCCAGGCTTTTGCGTCTAATAAGCCAACACACTATCTACTAGAGCACGCGCCCTTACTGTCAGAAAAGACCGAGACGCGAGTGAAAGGAGCACCGTTGACGAGGATCCATTGAGCGGCCCTGTAAATTGCCGTTACCTCCGCCTGAAACACGCTGCAGTAGTCCGGCAGACGGAGAGAAATGTTCACGTCCAGTTTCCCAGAGTAGACACCGCTTTTCGAGTTTAGAGCCGTCGGTATATATATCTAGGACTTCCGGGGGGATAACCGTATCAGGATTAAAGTCGTCCCTACTCGGAATCAGAAAGTGGAAACCCCTATCGGTCATTTAGCCCTACAGAAATGCTTCTCTATTTCTTAGGTTCTTGCCCCATTATAATTGAAAAAAATTTACCATATAGAGTTAGCCGATTAGAAATTGAAATTACTAGAAGTTGTGGAAACCAAAGACATCATTTAGGGCTGAGTGGAAAGCTTTTCGAAAGATAAGTGCTGTGTTCACAATCGTTTCATAATAAAACGTGGATCCGCAACTTGTCAGCAGAGAATTCAAAACATTGAGTTGTATAATCCGTTTTGATTACTGAACACTGCTGGGTTGCATACATGAGCTATTTCTCTAGACTTAAACCCGATTGACTATTTCTTGTCTATAGATCTGAAGAAATGGCTCATGGGAAAGATATCTTGCCCCAGCAATGAAATTATCCGTCAAACAAATCCGCGTTCATATTTTATTTCTTTTCCTTTTTTTGTATCTTTGGTGCCACTGTCGCACTGTGTTATTACCCGGTCGGTGTTCGTGCAACTCGTCTACATGTTGTACTGTATTCGCATGCAGTGAGTGAGTGTAGTATAGGAAGCAATAATAAGTATGAACGAAATCATTGGAGGGTAAAATGTGTTTTCAATTTAATACCTCTAACACTGTGTCAGTCAGCCATCAAGACAGACTGACATGACAGTCTTTGCCAGCTACATAGCCCGTGTTTTTTCTGCTGTTGGCTTAACTGCTTTCTTGGCTGTTTTCTCGCTCGCTGGCTTTCTGTTTAACTCACTCACTGACTGACTGACTACTGTTGCGTACCGCGCTTACCCTCTTGCAATCAATGGCCCTGTTTGTTGGTTTGTTTGTGCAACTTGTTGTTTGGCAGAGTGAGTGGCAGGCTAAAAACTTGACACAAGTCTATCGAATCAGATGGAGGCAATGAGCATAAAGCAGAGCAGAACAGAACAGAACAGAACAGAGTCGAGCCGAACAGAGCATATCGAAGTGAGGAAGTATTAAATTTCATTTTGTGTGTCGTGTTTTTGTTTTTCTTTTTGTGCCAATGGGGTGGCACAAGTACTCGCACTCAATGCACTCGCCGCCACAAAATGAAACGACAAACTAATGAGCAAGCGAACGAACGAACGAACGAACATACGAACGTAGTGAATTCCTGTAAAGAAGGCTGTATGAAGCATTGTTGTGTTGGCGTAAAAGAAAATGTGAAACGGCACTTGCCGATTATTATTGCTAAACATTGAGGTAAACATTTGCGGCTTCAGTATTTTCCACTCTGTATGCCTTCCGTCCTCTTCTCCATTATTATTACGTTACGATAAATAGTTTTTATTCCCTGACTGTCTGTCTGTCTGTTCTATCTTTCTATGTTTCATTCTTTATGGGCCGTAGTTTGATTAGAGTGAATGAATGAATGAATTTTTTTGCTTCTTTTAATTTTAATGCATTCGTTCGTTTGCGCTACTTTGGTGCTGTATATCTGGTGTATCTGTTTTCATTTCATTTTATGTCATGCTGACAATAGTCCCCAAGGAATGTTAAAAAATTCATTAAACTTCAATCAGTCATCATGATGCATACTACTACTCACTACTCACTCGTTTTATTTATGTATGCATTCAACCAGCCATTCAGTCAGTCAGTTATTTATGCATGCAGTAGAGTTGGGCGTTTATTTTGGCATACAGTCCGTCAGTTTTCTTTTCAAGTCTTTGTTATCACAGGTTTTTCCTCCTTTTTTCTCTGGCTGTCTTTCCAATCCCAATGATGGTCTCTTCCTATTCTAGAAAAAAAAATTCATTTCAATGAATATTTACCTCATTTGGGGTTTTTTTTTTCTTCTTTTCTTCTAGGTTTTCAATTTTCTGTGTTACATTTTCATTCAAATTCAGTGAAATATTAAATTTCATTTACAGTGTTTTTGTTTAGACAGGCAGACAGACACACAGACAGATAGACTGGGGGCTCTCATTCAATATGAAATGGAATTTTTTCCTAGCAAAATTCGATAAAAATTAAAATGGTGCCGCTTTCATACCTAGTGGATTGGATAGCTTTTGGATCAAGAATTCCAAAACATGTTTCCTTACGGTCGAGCATTACTTAAGACTAGAGATATAGGCGACGAAGCCAACTTTTTTTCAAATTAGCAAAAAAGGGTGCTCTATACAAATCGGGAAAAATCGGTTAATAAATGGACCCGGTAAGGAAAATGAAGCTAGTGGGCTAGATAGCCATGGTCTAAAGGATTCCATAACAGGTTTCCTTACGATCGAGGATTACTTAGGATCGGAGATATAGGTGCCGAAACTAGTTCTTTTCTTCAAATGAACAAACAAAACGTTTTCTATATAAATCGGGAAAAATTGTCGGTATCTTGCTTTTTTTGTGGATGACTTGCACTTTTTGTCGATGGCTATCACTTTTTTGTTTGATGACTTGCATTTTTTCGATGATTTGCATTTTTTTTGTCGATAACTTGCCTATTTTTGGTTGATGATTTGAATTTTTTGGTCGATGACTTGCATTTTTAGTCGGTGACTTGCATTTTTAACCAATTACCTGACCAATTAACCAATTTTCTGACCAATGCGGCATTTATTGGGTGATAACTTGCACTTTTCCGGTCAATGACATGTATCTTTTGGTCGATGACTTGCATTTTTTGTCGATAACTTGTCTATTTTTGGTTGATTACTTGAATTTTTTGGCGATGATTAGCATTTTTTGGTCGATGACTTGCATTTTTTGGTCAAAGACTTGCATTTTTAGCCAATGACCTACATTTTTCTTGTTGATGACTTGCATTTTTTGGCCAATCACATTCTTTTGGTCGAATACTTGCATTTTTGACGACAATTAATTGCATTTTTTTTTGGTCAATTCTTTCGTCGATGACTGTATCGCTGGTCCCAAAGGTTACCCGACCGTAGCGAAAACTTTTTTGGAATCTTAGGACCATTAGCGATCCAGTACACTGGGTCTGAAAAATTCACCTCTTTAAAATTGATTGAATTCTGCTTGATTTATAAAGAGCAATGTGTTTCGTGCATATAAAAAAATAAGGTTCCTCGGCTATATCTCCGGCCCCAAAAGTTATCCTACCTTAAGGGAAACTGTTTTAAAATCTTTGCTTGGAATCCTTAAATCGGAAAGTACTTTAACAAGAATATAGGTCAGCTGTTTTGTGGTGGGTCTTAAAGGAATTAAAAAAAATTTTCTCAACTACTATGCGTCGTTTGCCTTGAGAAGTCTGTCAGAGCAGGCGGTCTTTTACGCAATCGGGTACTATAGACCGTCTGAACTGTGCTTTCATTTTTAACGTTCGATAATAGTGAGACCGATATCTGTAACAATGATGATGGGGATATATTTAGCAAACAATCTGTTGCCCCATTTTGCTAGCTTACCAGTGAGCATGGTCGTCATGTCGAATGTCGATTGATAATTGTAAAAATCGAATGCGTCTCTGTGTTCTTTAACGATGCCTAGCATGTTCTGATCAGGATAAATATCGTGTTGATTACCATCAAGGATTTTCCCTAGGGGGAACCTGTAACCCCAAAAGGGCGCGGCCCCAGGTGGCGGATAGGGGAATGCTTCCTAGATATCGGTGGTAAAGCTGCCTAACTATTTGTAAGGCTATGAACACATCTTCGTGGGTAATCTCATACATGCTAAGAAAGACAATGTAATAGGACATGGTTGTATTGCGCGTGTGACTGCTTAGTAGCATGCTCGAAGTACCCATATACTACACATAAAACGTGTCCTCATAGACTACCCTGAGTGACACTAGACTTCAGTGACTGGGAAGTGTCCATTATAACCTTTTTTATCTAGTTTACTACATATTTTCGCACATAAACAATGTTGTGTGAGTTAATTTTTTGTCCGTGAGTTTGAGGATTCCACATGACAGATTTGAGAAGCTTTTTCATACATACGTACATACATACATAATTGGTCATTACAACCCTTCAGTCAGGATTACGACCTAGTTTCTTACACCACTTATGTTGTGTGTGTTAATTTTATACATGAGTAGCGTGACCTACAGTTTAAAGTCGACTCCGAACGACAGATTTTTGAAAAACTTTTCATGGCAATTCTATTTATTCTCAGAGTTTTTGCCAGAAATCTGCTGAGAGGAAGTCGCCGAAGAAATATTTTTTGTATTTTATTTTGATGTCTGACCTAGGGCTCTAACCCTGGCTTTTAGTCTAATAAGCCAACACACTACCTACTAGACTACGGCGACTTCATAAGCTTTTTCATAATTTTATTAAATTACTCTTCTTTATTTTGTACTCTCAAATGTTTTGCCAGACGACTGCTAAAGTGTCAGAGCTGAGGTTTGAAATCGAAGCTATAGTCTGAAAAGATCAGACACTAGCTACTCAACGACGGTGAGCAATTGCTTTCGCTATCATTGTAATACCAGTGGATAGGGCAGTTTACACAGCCCTATTGATAACAGATACTTTAGTTTGAAGGACATCTTAGGGCAACAACCTTTTATTTATTCCTCTGACATAGAAGTCATCTACAACTCCTTGTAGATTTTCTTGCGATCTTTCCCTTTTTGAGGCGCATCTGGCAAGCATTAGGAAGTAGACTTCAAATTAATTTAGCCTTTCAAAGAAATAATCTCAAAGAGAAAAACAATGGATGTGCTACTGTTTTATTGCACTCACTTAGGTCGTATGAGTTAAAGACGGTAATAAAACAATTTTAACAGAGCAATATAACAAGTAGCAGAAGAGGCGTATTTAGCTAGCTTTACCTTCTTTTTCATATGATTTATACCTTAAGGATCACATTGCATATGCATCCATACCATGGCTTTCCGCAACACTGTCATTATAAGCGATAATTTAAAAGTCGTTTGCGTTTGAGTTTCTAATAGAAAACAGAATGAAAGAAAGAAAGAACTTATAAACCCAGTGCATTCTAGGGCATCCCTAGTGATGCATTATTGCCAAGAAAATTTCAATTTTTTTTTGTTGTCGTTTTTCTGATCTTTTGTTGAGCATTTCTTTTGTAAGAGATTTTCTTTTTTGAATGACATGAAATTGAACAATAAAGGAATTTTTTTAAATTTTTTTCCGGCATATTTTGTATGTATGTGTGTGTGTCCGTGTTAGATTTTTTTGGAAAGATAAAAAATTCCCACACTTAACCACCTTCAACCAGCGTAGGTTGGCTGGTTGACTTATACCAAGCAAAAGCAAGACTTAACACACGGGTTTTTGTCTCTCTTCACTACTGGTATGCTTGTGTACATGTATGTATGCCTGCATGTGTCTTTGTAGTGGTGGATAGATAGGAAGTGCATTGGAAAATTAACCCAATTTTTGTTGTTGTTTGTTTTTATAGTTTCTCTACCCGCCAAATATTGTAACAAAATTATACTCTTAGAAAAACTACCTGTAGACACTAGGTCTGGCATAACTTTCTGTACGTGTCTGTCTGTCTGTCTGTCTGTCTGTTCGCCCATCATTTCATTCAAAATGAATGATTTGGTATATGAAAACAAAGAAAGAAAGAAAAAGAAAATCTTTTACGTTTCCCATACAATTTCTATGCGTATGCGTCTGTCTGCCTTTGTGTCTCTCTATGGATTTTTCTTGCTATTCATGTGTCATTGCTTTTGTTTACCATCGAATCGAGTAACGTAAACCTAAAAACTGAAAACACGAAACTGGTTACTGATTATGATTATATTTTCATAATATTTCCCTTCTATTTTCGGGTTCTATTAGTTCCACTCCCTTTTCTTTCTCATTCCATTTCATATGAAGTAAAAGTGTATGCATTCTTTAAATGCTTTAAATGCTTAAAATGCATAAAATTGCCGGCATCATCAGTTGAAACGAAAAACGTCCAATTACTACACACGAGTACAGAAAGAGAGACAGAGAGAGGGAGAGAGAGCGTGCGAAAGAGCAACAGAACGGAAATATTTCTCTTCATTATTTAATAGTTTTCCAAGTTCAATTTGCCTTGTTTTTCGTTTTGGAAATTGCCATAGTAGAGCACAAATAATTGTTTCGATTTACTTTTCAAAAACAAATTCTTGTTTTGATTTTGAATTCGTTTTGCTATTTAACAAGGTTTCTATGGGCAATTACTCTTTAAAATAAATTTGTAAAGGACTATGAAGTAGAAAATATTGCAATTATTCATGTTATTTGAAGGGAAATTCCTACAAATAATTTGAAAATTTCCAACTCAACAACAAACATGTGTAAAGAATGTCTCATATTGAAGTCTTCAGGTCTATTGCGAAACTCCTACAACATTAAAGGGTTTGCGATCTAGTCATATCATTGTACCAAAGCTTTAAGGAACATTTTCGAGTCAAAAGCCGAGGTTAAGAACCGGTCCTATACACTTATTGAGCCTGTGTTTCTTCTTATATGAGTTAGAAACCCCTTATAGTTGCCGATGAGTTTTAATTACGATGGATTCTTACTGACAATAATCAGCACCATACCCGCTTAGAACTGTTATTATTTCCATGCGTAAATATCAACGAAGTCGCCGTAGTCTAGGAGGACGGTGTGTGTAGAGAAACTGCTGAATCTAACACGTGCTGAATCCATGTGTAGGAAATAAGACAAAATCGTAGAAATACCACGATTTTGGGTGTGATCATACCTCAGGCAAACGACTACATAGAGCCATTGCTAGTTTCATTAGGAGATACAGGGTGATTTTTTCTTGTAAAGGGTGTTTTTATAGAGGTATAGAACTTTAAGTTGCAATAAAACAACGATGGATTATTCGATTGACATGAATTTTATTTATCCGAAAGATAATCTTGTGGCATTACATTTTAAATATGATTTCTGGCATATGACCGCCACGGCTGGCGCGGATGTAGTCTAATCTGGACGTCCAATTTTCGATGACTTTTTCCAACATTTGTGACCGTATATCGGCAATAATACGGCGAATGTTGTCTTCCAAATGGTCAAGCGTTTGTGGCTTTACCGCATAGACCAATGACTTTACATAGCCCCACAGAAAGTAGGCTAGCGGTGTTAAATCACAAGATCTTGGAGGCGGTCACCAAACGTGTCTTTCAATAAATCTATTGTGGCACGAGCTGTGTGACATGTTGCGCCGTCTTGTTGAAACCACATCTCCTGGACATCATGGTTATTCAATTCAGGAATGAAAAAGTTAGTAATCATGGCTCTATACCGATCACCATTGACTGTAACGTTCTGGCCACCATCGTTTTTGAAAAAGTACGGACCAATGATTCAACCAGCCCATAAAGCTCACTAAACAGTCAGTTTTTTTGGATGTAACGGTGTTTCCACATACACTTGAGGATTACCTTCACTCCAAATGCGGCAGTTTTGTTTGTTGACGTAGCCATTCAACCAGACGTGCGCTTCATCGCTAAACAAAATTCGCTTATGAAAATCGGGAACAACGGTAATCTCGTTTTGGGCCCATTCGACGAATCTACGCCTTACTTGATGATCGTTTGGCTTCAATTCTTGCACGAGTTGGATTTTGTAAGCACGCAAACCAAGATCCTTCCGCAAAATCTTCCATAAAGTGGATGGACAAAGATCCAATTCCTGTGCTCGATGACGGATGGACTCATTCGGATCTTCCTCAATGCTACGCTCTACAGCAGCAATAGCTTCTTCTGTAAGCACCGTACAGCGTCTCTGGGGATGCGAGTTATCAATAAGAGTAAACGTGGTGCGAAAACGTTCCATGGTTAATCGAATTAACTGCTCTGATGGACGATTTTGTCGACGATAAAATGGACGTAGTGCGCGATACGTTTTCCGCACAGAACCATTATTTTCGAAATAAAATTGCACTATTTGCAAGCGTTGTTCAGGCGTGAGTCTATTCATGATGAATTGCCAAACCAAACTGAGAATAAATCACTTGACAGCTGTTAAATCGGTCGCCATCTTGAAAAGTAATGCCAACTTAAAGTTCTATACCTCTTTAAAAAACACCCTTTATTAAATGGTTCTCAAAAGTACTATTTGGATGGAATCAAAATGCTTCACGAAGTGGATGCAAGAATAGTGGAATCCAGAGTATGAAGATCGGTAATCCATAGCAACGACACTATACTCTTCTAGGCGGAATGCGACAGACATACATGCATAATTGGTCACTAGGTCCTAGTCTCTCACACCACTTATGCTGTATGTGTTAATTTAATACATGATTGGTGGGACCTAGAGTTTAAAGTCGTCTCCGAACGACAGATTTTCGAGAAACTTTGCATCTGCTGAGAGGATGTCACCGAAGAAATATTTTTCCATATTGCAATCGAGATGGCTGACGTGGGGTTTGAACCATGGTCTCACGTATAATAAGCCAACACACTATCTATTACACTATGGCGGCTTAAGGCGGTATACTACACTTTACTAGAAAACACTTGGGATTCTAAGAAAGAAAGATGATAGTCTATGGAGCATTAAGGCTCTTAGCAGTTACATATTTATGTTTCGGGCACACTGGGATGTCACAACTCGCTCAACAACCTGGCCACTTAGAATGAAATTACCCTGATAAAGTTATGCCAAATAGGGGAAGAGGGAAAACCTTTATTGGAGCCACTACAAATAGAGTGTAGTGAGAAAGTGATTTACTTCTATCGTGGAGATTCCAATGACACAATGTTGAGACCAAATCATTCTTCACTCTGCCTATAGTGAAGAATACTATTCTATAAAATTAGAATTGAAGACAATTTCGGAAGCTCTTACAGGGGGCCTGTAACAAACGCCAGTACACTAAGCGCCTAGTCGACACAATTACCTGCAAACGCTGCAGTTTCAGAACTGAAAGCAAAGGATATACTAGACATGTTGTTTTAAGTTCTTTGAGTTTCAAAAGATATAAAGTCCCTTGACCTCGCTTTAACTACTTGACATTAGATAAACACGAAGACCTCTTGTTTTTCTTCTAAGGTTTGTACATACTGCATGACTTAACTCCTACTGATCTAATAATGGTCAGTAGATTGCACCTGTAATCGATTCTAGAATAATATGGTTGCCATTTATCGTTGTTTAGTTGGCAACCAAACTTACGAAGAGAATTCGATTGTTGTATGGGATGTTATGGTGAGGAACCTCATTCACTTTCAGCTCTTTTTGTTCTAACAATTCAAACAATTGTTTCCCCTGACCTAAGGTTCACATAACAGAAACAATAGCTATGATTCCCTACATTTAGCTACCAAACGAAGGATCGGAAACAAATGCTTCCTCTGTATGAATACAAACAAACAAATTTTCCTAACGATTCTACACAGCATTATTCGAAGCCCTATTGTTTATTGGCAAATTTACTTTCCTGTCAGCGAATCTAAAGAGGAAACAAAAGAATGAAAGAGTAATCACATAGAGAAGTGAAGTAAAGGAAGGGAAAGGAAAGGAAACATGAAAATCAATTGCCTTGAATTTATTTATTACCTGTCAACAATGTGTTGTTAATACGGGGTTCATTGTTCGCTTGCTGTTCACTTACAATTCTGACTGACAGAGTCAGTAAACATGGCATCATGGAATCATAATTATTATACGTTATTGATGTACATACATACGAAATTGTTGGTTTGTTATTGTGTTAATTGTTGTAAATTTTTGTTTAATTTTTGAAAATCAAAAAAAGAAATAAAAAGGAAAACAATTCTTAATTCTCATCAGGTGTATTGATTGATTTCTATTGAAAGCGTTAAGAATGATTCAGCTTTTAATTATTTTTTTTAACGTTTGAAACAAAATTTCACAGATTCCATAATATTTATGGAAAGAAAGAGAAAAAAACAAAAACAATAACAACAAATTAGTTAAGGAGAACAAATTAAATGTCATGTAATTTTTATTGATGACTAGCTGACAACAGCTTAAGAAGTTTCAAGCCAATCAAGAAGTTGCTCCCAAATGGTGAAATTAACTTTAATTCACTTCATTAAGGAATGACTTTGTGATTTTATTAGAATTCGTAGACAAAACTATACATTTTTCTCATACGCATTGAACAATAAATCAGGCAATCAAACTATAAAATCATCATGAAGAAAAACGTTCACACAGTTCACCCGTTAAGTTTTACACACCCTTTAACATTCCCATCCTGTCGTTCATAATTCTAATAACTTGACCTTAGTACTCTACTATTCTATATGAGGATCCGTAGGATCTTAGTGATATTGATTACATATCGTCTGAACCTAGTTTTGATATTTCACACTCGCATTCCAAGCAGGAAGACTAGTCCGCTGACATTATCTGTTCATCTTAGTACTTCTCTAACCTATCTGAGGATCCACAAGATCTTAGTGATATTGATTACATATCCTCTGAACCTAGTTTTGATAGAATATTTCACACTCGCATTCCAAGCAGGGAAGACTAGTCCGCTGACATTATCTGTTCATCTTAGTACTCCACTATCCTATCTGAGGATCCGTAGGATCTTAGTGATATTTATTAAACATCGCCTGAACCTAGTTTTGATAGAATATTTCACACTAGAATTCAAAGCAGGGAAGACTAGTCTGCTGTCATTATTTGCTCCGGGAATTCTGTTGAAGTTTATATGGAGGGTTCTGAACTAGGCTGTGGTATTTTCTGATTTAACATTAGGATATCTCTCCAACACCTTGACAACTGTCTGGTCTGCTTCAGACCGAGGTAATGACTATTAATTCAGGCTGCTGAACTGATCTTGAGTAAGGGATCTTCAACTACTAGCATCAATCGGTGGGTTAAACGTTCAGATCTAAACTTGATCAACCATAGCCTTCGTTTTTTTGTTAATGTGTTGATGGTCGCTGAAATATCCCGTGGGTAATTGTATAATTGACGAACTTGCTCGAGCAGGCACTCTCCTACCGAGTATCAATTCACACATGAATGTAAGCGATCTATTAGATTAGACTGATAATAATATTGTTTTTTTTTTATCAAAATGGGTAATCTACCGTATGCTTCATCAATGAATAATCATCTTCAGCGATAAGGCCCATTTCTAGATCAATGTATACGTGAATAATACCAATCCGCCTGAGATCCTAGAGAAGAACGTTGTCCAGGCCATCACTGTTGAACTGCAAGCACTATACGCCAATAATGAGTAACTTATTTTAGCCTGAATGGGATTATTTGGTTATCAGCGACATGTGGTTTCAGCAGAACTGTGCTACATGCCAGACAGCTCATGCCACTTTGGTTATTCCACTCAAGCGAATCGAGGACATGGTCATTGCCGGACGTTTACCGAAATCATCCTATTTCAACCCGTTAGATTTTTTCTTAACTCGAAAAGTCACAGTAGTTTAGTAGGTAGTGTGTTGCTTTATTAAATGAGACCGCATGGTTCAAACATCAGCTCAGATAACTCGACCAAAATAAAACAGCAGTCTTCTGGCAAAAACTCTAAGAGTAAATAAAAATTGCTATAAAATGGTTCTCAAAAATCGGTGATTCGATGTCGGCTTTAATGTGTAGGTCTCTCGTTTCATGGATAAAATTAACACACAACATGGTGGTGATCACGACTTAGGTTGTAGGTGAAAGTGCATAAGCCACAAGCCACGGAGGTCCTCAAAGTCAACAAATAAATCATTTCAAATTCACTTTGATTTATTAGCCAGAGTCATTTGCCTTCCACACAGAGACATCGTTGCGAACATCTGAACGATGCTGTATTCTACACATAATGGCATCAACAAGTCTTGAAAGCGATTTTTACATTACAACCCTTTAGTCAGGATCACGACCTAGTTTCTCACACCACCCACACCATGTTGTGTGTATTAATTTTATACATGAGTGGTGGGATTAAAATCGATTCTGAACGATAGATATTTTTTTGAGAAACTTTCCATGGCAATTTTATCAAATTTTAATCGCCGAAGAAATATTTTTTCATATTTTCGTTTTGATGTCTGACCCTCTAAGAGGTCGAAGTCTTCTTGTCTTCCAAGTTGATTTGTCTTCCGAGAGAATAACATTTTAAAGTCTGGGTAATCATTTTCTCTTAAACCTTGTTACAAAAGACTTCTAAGTTCAATCTACAGCCTGAGTGCAAGAGACCCTTTGACGACAACTACTGACTACTGACACTCATGTATAAAATTAACACATACAGCATAAGTGATGTGACAGACTAGGTCGTAGTGACCAATTATGCATGTATGTCCTAGAAGAATATAGTGTCGTTGCTAAAGCTTACCGATCTTTATATTCTGGATTCCACTATTCTTGCACCCACTTCGTGAAGCATTTTGATTCCATCCAAATAGTATTTTTGTGAACCATCGAATAGAAAAATCACCCTGTATCTCCTAATGAAACTAGCTATGGCTCTATGTGGTCTCTTGCCTGAGGTATGATTATAAAGTGATTTTCCGATTTCACCCAAAATCGTGAGATGGCTACGATTTTGTCTTATTTCCTACAAATGGATTCATCAGGTGTTAGATTCAGCAGTTTCTCTATATACGCCGTTGCAATCGATTTCGTAACCCCTCGAAATGCCCCGGCGTGCTCTAAGAGGTCGAAGTCTTCATAAATTTCTTCCGAGAGAATAACATTTTAAAGTCTGGTAAATTATTTTCTCTTAAACCCTTCTACAGGGGACTTCTAAGTTCAATCTACAGCCTTTAAAATTCGAAATTATTTTGATGAGCTCAAGAGACCCTTTGACGACAAGTACTGACCTCTAGGAATCAGTTTAAAACCCTTCTTACAAATTTTAAAAGAAAAGTTCGCATTGGAATCCCCTTTTTAAACCATCGAACATCTATTCCAGCCGAAACCAAGCAGTTCAACTTCAAGGATGTCATTTAACCAACACAAATACACTTGAAATCCTTGTTCAAGTTTTTTTTCTTTTTTTGTTGTAATAAAAACAAAAAACTGAACAAATAGAAGTGCGTGTGTTGTATACAACTCGAAAAAGAGCAATGAATTCCTATTCTTTCGTTTTCAATTGTACAAGGACTATTGAATACATCTTGTGTAATGTCAAGATTTGTTATTAACTTTTGTGTGTGTTTTTTTTTCTGTTTTTACCACAGGATAAAAAAAATATTTCAACAACAAACAACGGCAGCCACCCCTTTTTCTAGTAATTTTTTGGTTTTACATTTCGTTTCCTTTGGCCAATTTAGCAAATAAAACACACAAAATAACACAGTCGGTTGAGTGTTCTTTTTGAAAAACGAAAATTAAAATTGAAATAAAAAGAAATCCAAAGAAATAATTTATTTGCACACCTTTTTAAGTGATTTATTCTTGCTGTTGTTTGTTTTGCAAATTTCATAAGAGCCATGCATGGGTACGGGGTAGAAACTGTAATGCCAAGTCTTATTTCCTGTTTACAGTGCTGCTCATTCACTGGTGGCGTGGTGGTATTGTAATATCGCAATAAAAAAGAAAATTTCACTCCTTTGATTTGATTTGATGGACAGACTTTAAAAGAATGAAAAGTGTATTGTATTATGGGTTTATTGTTGTTTATAAAATAAACACAGTGTGTTCCATTTTTTGAATTCGATTTCGATAATTCGAATCCTTATTGTTGTTTATAAAATAAACACAGTGTGTTCCATTTTTTGAATTCGATTTCGATAATTCGAATCCTTATTGTTGTTTATAAAATAAACACAAAGTGTTCCATTTTTGAATTCGATTTCGATAATTCGAATCCTTTTTACAGGATATAATTTTTTGAATTAATTTTTGTTGCTAGAAATGCATACATATGATAGTCTCTTCTCTTAAAATCAAGGAAAATATAAGATTATTGTTGATTTAAAGCTATCATACAGTCTTAACCTTTCCCTAAAGGTAATAAATCGTACGATTCATAGATCATCGGTGTATTTATCGAATCTTGTTACCACTAGAGATAAAAGTAATGACCAGAGGAAGGTTCACATAAGCTAACAGCTGACATTTCGATTTAGACAAGCAGTTTAGAACGAGTTTCTCTTGAAAAAAAAAGGAAATAAAACTACAGACGACGCAAATAAAGGGTCCGCCAAATAACTTTTTTTTTTGAAAATGCTTTAAAAAAACTACTGAATATTTTCCCAAATTTCTTTTTTTATTTGAAAGTACAATCCTTTCGGTTAATAATGGAAAATAATTTCATTCAAATGTCTGCCTCGGCTGGCCACGCAGTAGCTTACACTAGAAGATGCCGATTTTGGCAAAAAAAATCATCTTTTCAAATGAAGCTCATTTTTATCTTGGCGGGTATGTAAACAAGCAAAAGCATTTGGGACACAGAAAACCCGCACGCATACATTGAAAAGCCGACGCACCCAAAACGAGTCACTGTTTGGTGCGGATTTTGGTCCAGAGGCATAATTGGGCAATTTTTCTTCAAAAATGAGCAAGAAGTGGCCGTTACAGTCAATGGCGATCGTTATCGGGCCATGTTGAACGAATTTTTGTTCACAAAAATTGAAGAGGAGGATATTGGCAACATTTGGTTTCAACAGGACGGCGCTACGTACCACACAGCCGAAGCTACACTCGATGCTTTGCGCCCTGCGGAGCTGCGATTTGACACCGGTGGACTATTATTTGTCATCAAAGATAAGTGTTACGCCGACAAGGCAGAGACAATTGACGTTTTAAAGAACAATATTCGTGAAGCCATTGGTGAATTACAGCTGTACACAATCGATAATGTGCTTAAAAATTAGACCGATCGTATAGGCTACTGCATGGCCAGCCGAGACAGCCATTTGAATGAAATTATTTTCCATTATTAACCGGAAGTATTGTACTTTCAAATAAAAAAAAGAAATTTGAGAAAATATTCAGTAGTTTTTTTTTAAATCATTTTCAAAAAAAAGTTATTTGGCGGACCCTTTAGTTCGTTAACGTCAAGAAATGTTAACATTTCGCAAAAGTGAATATTAGTGGGCTTGTGTTAAAAACATTACTCCTTTAAAAGGCTGACACAAATTCAATTTTTAATCTCTTAAAAAACAAACAAAAAAAAAACCAATTTTACTTTCGAAATAAATAGACTTCAAAACTTGCCAATATTATTGACACTCCAAAACACAGTTGGTGGCATTTAATAAAAATCAAAATAATGACAGAAGAATGGGAAAAAAAGAAGAGAACAGCAGCCAACAACAAAAAACTTTTGACTTTAATTGTGATTCAGTTTGACTGAACAAAACAAAAAAGGAAAGACCCTTGCTGAGATCTTGTGGATGCATTATCTTTTCATTTCCATTATTGGCTGGTTGGTCTTCAATATGTCAAGTGTCAAATATTTATATCAACTCATGGCTCGTATGTATGTATGTACATGTACGTATATGGGACGACGATAATGTCAATTTATGCGAGATGCCATTGACAAACTTGACTTCCTGTCTGATCTTTAATATTTTTAGTGTGTTGGTGTTGGATGTTGGCTGTTGGCTGTTGCTGTTGCATTTTCGTTTAATTGACAACTGATATGGCGTATGTCATCTAATGAAAAAAGACACTTTAAATGCAAAAGAAACTCCAGAAAACGTATTTAAATTAAGGCAGAGAGTACGTTCGTTACCTTATATTTCATTAATGATTGTATGATGCCAGCCAAGCATTTATTTTACCACCCGAATCGTGGGATTTTAGCTTATTTACACTTGACTCCACCATTCAAAAGCGATATTGAAATTTTTTTTATCGTTTAGCTCGAGTGTTTCCCCCCTTCCCACATTCCTATACAATTCTTGTTTCTCGTTTTTTCTCTCTCTTTCATTCATTTTCTAAAATGCGTTACTCCAACGAACACACAAACACTTGCTCCCTAAAGCAATCTGATAATGTTTTGGGAGTTCTGTGCTCCTATTCCACTGCTAAAGTTACTGGCTTTAAATGCAGCATTATTGTACTGCTCTGCTGTGCTGTACTGTGCTTGATATGCTATGGCATGGCAAGAGCTCTGGAATGATTATTAAGTTGGTGGAATCAAATTCACACAAGTGTGGAGATTATAATCTAAAAAAAAGCAAAAAAAAAGAAAAAAGAAAACCGTATCTGTCCATTAGGTCACACAAAAAATATCTGATTGGAAATCATTTGAGACACAAAAAAAGGAAAGCAAAAACAAAAACAATTAATCCGTCTTCAATTTTTTTGACAGACATTCTCGTTTTTTTTGACTTTTTGCTTTTGTTTTCGTTTTCTTTTTTATTGAATACTCTTAGTTTTCTTACTTTTAATTTCAAATTTTTTATTTGAAATCGAGATATTTGATTTTTTTTTTGTCTTTTAAGGCAAAAATGTTGTTAAAATACTTTCAGGTGACAATTTTTTATATACAATTTTCAAATATTGTACTACTGGACACCATGTAAAGAAGCCGAGGAAAGATAAAAGGCTGCCTACAGGCATTAAATTTTAATCTATTTTCCTTGAAGTAGCCGTAATCTAGTAGGTAGTGTGTTGGCTTATTAGACGTAAAGCCAGGGTTCGAGCCCCAGGTCAGACATCAAAATAAAATACAAAAATTATTTCTTCGGCGTCTTCTTCTCAGCAGATTTCTGTCAAAAACTCTGAAAGTAAATAAAAAATTGCCATGAAAAGTTTCTCAAAAATCTGTCGTTCGGAGTCCACTTTAAACTGTAGGTCCCACCACTCATGATAAAATTAACACACACAACATAAGCGGTGTGAGAAACTAGGTCGTAATCCTGACTGAAGGGTTGTAATGACCAATTATGTATGTATGTATTTTCCTTGTAAGTGACTGGTGCAATAAAAACGATGCGATATGGCAATGAGGCCCGTTTGTATGATGATTTTTTCTTTCAACCTACCTACCTACCCAAATACACGTTGAAACACTGTGTTACATATAAGAAAAGTGGTTCTACACAAAGGAACTCTCTCTGTAATTCCTTGTGCTCTCTTTTACACAGGCTCTATTAGGACAAACTCTATGAGAAGGACTATGTCAAGATACAAGCTTGACAGCAAAAAGATCCTTAACCCTGGACGGTGACTTGTCGCCGAATCGATGAAGCTCAGTTACTCTTCATATCATATAACTCTTTTATGTTGGACCAAATTTCGATCTTTTTTTTCAACAACATACATACATACATACATAATTGGCCATTACAACCCTTCAGTCAGGATTACGGCCTAGCTTCTCACACCACTCATGTTATGTCCACTAATTTTATACATGAGTGGCGGGACCTACAGTTTAACGTCGACTCCGCACGCCAGATTTTTGAGAAACTTTCTCATGACAGGTTTATTTACTTTTTTTTCCAGAAATCTTCTGAGAGGTAGTCGTCGAAGAAATATTTTTTTTCATATTTCGTTTTGATGTCTGACACGAACTCGGGCTTTACGTCTAATAAGCCAACGCACTACCTACTAGACTTCGTTAGTTGATAATGAAAGCTTGCAGTCAGTAGACGAAAAAAAATTTTTTTGTTCGTCGATTCAAGCAAGCTTTCGTTATCATCCAACCAACGAAGAGTAACCGTAATGTACAAAAATGAAGAGTAACCGTCCAGGGTTAAGGGTTATAATATCAATAAAACAGTGAAACCTGCAACCTGCGTGTTGCAATGAAGTAATAGAAGTGTATTACACTACTACTACTAATGAGCACTTTTGCATTTTCTTGTAAGTTTTTTCCATTAGCCCTCCTAGGAGCACATAGCTTTCAGAATTTTTCTTTTTAATTTAAAGCAGTTTGCTGCTGCAATTTGTCCGTCTTTCCATGAGAAGTCATACTATACCAGCTCTTTGAGCATCGCCTGTCTTTAAGGGTTCTTTGTTGACTTTGTATTCGCGACATTTGGGGATTTCACTCTAGCGAGGTGCTTGTTATACTATCGGGCTTCTTTCTGACAGTGTAACAGATCCTCCACAATTTTTGAAGATCGAAATGTTCTGGTACCTATTCTGTTGTTGGCTCAGAATATTCTGTATATAAATCTGAAGTTATTGTTGCTAAATAGCTGATATGTTTACCTGTCTAACAGTCGCCAGATATATCCAGCGAATGGCCCTAGGCGGAAGACCCCAGCTCTTACCTATGGAGTTCCTACACTGGTAGAAAGCATTCAGTCCCTACTTCATTCTTTTCTCGGTGTTTCGTTTCCAGTTCAACTTGCTGTCCTGGACAACACCCAAGTACTTGACCTCAGAAGACAATGGAAGTTCCCTACCAGCTAACCTCGGCAACCTGAAGGTTTCAATTTTGTACCTACGCGAGAACAAAACGAGGTCTGTCTTATTCGGATTTATACCCAGACGACAGTTCGTAGCCCAAGAGGAAAAATTCCAAGAGCAGACTCCATCAATTCCCCAGCGTCGGCAAAAATTTTCCACCCACCAGAATAGCCACATCATCGACATATGTCACAACCCTAAAGCCCCTACTTTCCAGAAGCCTCAGACCAACATTAGCAACCAAGATCCACAATAGAGGGGATAGGACACCCCCTGCGGCGTACCCTTGGTTGCACGCTTGACGATAGAACATCCACCCAGATTCGATCGGATTAGTCTATTACCAAACATAAGGGTGATAAATCGCACCAGAAAATCTGGGGCATGTATATCCCTTAGTGAATTTTCAATAGAAGAAGTGGTAACATTATTGAAGGCCCCCTCTATATCAAAGAAAACCGACAGTGT
Organism: Sarcophaga carnaria; assembly: GCA_958299815.1. Lineage (NCBI taxonomy): Eukaryota > Metazoa > Arthropoda > Insecta > Diptera > Sarcophagidae > Sarcophaga > Sarcophaga carnaria. The sequence goes on from OY283149.1 coordinate 142,025,121, forward strand.
GTACTCCCCCTAGCCAAATTCGCCTCAACAAAACCTGTCACATCATGAAGAGCGCTCTCAACCGACTTATCCTTAATGTAAGCATGTTGCGACCTACTCAACAGAGACCAGTCTATCAGAAACTAGGTTCCTCGTATTAAATGCAATTGTTCATCCAACCTTGCCAAGTTGACTTTTTTAAGAAACAACCGGCATCTTCATATAAGGAAGGACAATAGAGGTTTCTTGAGTCCGGAAACTTTCGAATATCCCTTTACTTGACACCTCTGTACATTAGAAAAACTTTGGACTGGAGAACATTGGGTTTATCCATTAGCCTGAAGCTAATCTTATTGATCTGGTATAGAAACAGTTACTCTACAATTCGATTCAGAAGCATCCTTTGAAACTACTGTGAAATGTAAGCCCATTGGTAGTCTTCGCAAGAAACGACCACCAAACACAATATGGGGCAGAGGTACGGAACAACGAGCATCTTAGGTTTATAGCTCACTAGCTGTATTCTGCGCGTGCTGCTACGCCACCAACTAAAATAAATTTGAAGGAAAGACATTACACAAATGTCCAATTAATTTTGAATCATTTTATTGATTTTGTTTCCCGTTGTCCTGATGATTTAGATGAACGGGCCTGTTCTAATCTCACTTCTTGTTGTTCAAGTGGTTCAAGCGATCGGGTTTCAGCGGCATATACTCGAAGATTTTCCAGTCTCAATGCTCGTCTGATTCTGAGGATCATAATGCTATTTTCTTCCGTGTTTGAGGTGTAGGTCGACCAATTGCTTGTCATTCATTTTGAATAATTTTCAGCGACGCCATCCATCGGAGATTAATCGCACCAACCTCCATCGACTCATGCGCAACCACTTTGTTAAAGAATGGACAGTTTACGATTTAATTCATTTTGAGTAATTTTCAGTGGAAATTAGTCATACAAACTTAGAAACCTTCGTCGGCTCATGAGCAACAACTTTGCTAAAGATCATATCATGATCAAATGCATAGTTTACGATTCTATAGGGTACATACAAACAAACATTCATTTTTATATATGTAGACTATGGGAGGTGACACGCTCACTATAGCCAATCCGCCCATTTTGTTCATATATGAGTGAAAGTCGTCCATACAAAACCAAATTTGAGGACTCTAGCTGTTGCAGTTTATGAGATATGCGACATTTATTACTTATTGGGTATGTGGGGGTGGCACCTCGCCTACTTGAAATTTTAATTTAATTCAATTCAAATAGTTCCTTCCAGAGATACAGGAAGATACTGTTAAAATTTCAAGAAAATCGGTCCAGCCGTTAAGCCGTCTATAGACTTCAAACAAACAAACAAACCCACAAACAAATAAACACACATTCATTTTTATATATAAGATGAATATATTGTTACGTTTTTGCCTTTTTAAAAACGTTTAAATATGAGTTCGTTAATTGCAAACCAAGTAAAAACAAATATGTGTTTATTTTCTCTTAAAACTCTCTTTATTCGTTACACTACTTTTGTGTGCCACCGTATACAACTTAACGATACAACAATAATTAGCTTGTACACTATTCTATTTCACACTTCTGTCCGCGTTAACACTAACAACTGTTCGTTAGATCTTCTCTGCTTACAACCTTTTAGCAAGCAATGCCGTTTGTACGTTCGCAACGCGTCTTCACACAAGACTGACTGAATTAACACTGACTGCTGCCTGCTTTGTCCAGCCCTTTTATAGTCCGACACAACCAGTCTAACGAACATTCTTGAAGCGGAAGGTTCGTGATCTCGCGTTCTCGAGAGCTCTATTGCTAATACATTGTTGTTTGTGTATTTTGCTTATGTTGTCTATCCCCTTTTGTCACATACATGTTGTTGTTGGTACCAGGCGCAACAAGGTTCGTTGTACATATGTGTGTGTGCAGCTTTAGATAATCAACACGTTCATTGTATTCTTAGTGTGTATTTGTATCGTGTGTATTGTGTTGGTGTAGCTGGTAGCTTTTGTTTATCGTTTTTGTTGTTAAACGATATGTTTTATGTAACAATATTATTGCTCCTCTATACGAAAATATTGTTTTGGATGCCTTGGACATCCTTGCTTTAGCAATTTGGACCCTAAAATGAAAGGGAGATGCAACGCCTATACGATAATTAATGCAAAAGTTAATGTTTAAACCGTGCCCTGTTCGAGAATATGTGCAGTAATGCATTTAAACTAAGGTTTCATTGCTCATTATTGAGAATTACTTGATTTTATTTTCCTAAGTTTGTAAATCTCAATTCAATCTATTACCTGCGTATTATAATACTTTTAAATTTAAACTTTTAAATTTCGGATTTTAAATTCAAATTGACTGTAAAATTGTCTTGAATGGTTTTCAAATTAAAAAGAATATTTTTAACAACACAAAAACCGATCATAAAATTATAGATCACATGCTTTAGTTCTTAATACCCTCCTACTGCCTATGACATGAAATTCGAAAATATTTTTAAAGCCAAATTAAGCTGATCATTTAAGATCTTAATTTGCTGGAATTTTTTTTTTTTTTTTTTTTTTTTTTAAGAAAAAGTCGTTCGATAATCAAATCTAAACTTAAGTCTTCTTTAATAATTTTAATCGTTTAATACAACACTTTTTTATTTTCATATTCTAACACTGTAAACTATTAGTCTCTTGAAAAAACGGTTAAGAAAACTATTTGTTGTTGTAGTCTATATTGATAAAATCCATATTAAATCGGTATTTCGGATTCAAAACCATTATACGTTACCAAAATATATACGTACGTTTGACTTTTAAGTTTTAATCATCATCATCATCATCTTTACCCATAGTTCGTTATCATAATTTAAGCTGATGCAACCGACCGACCGTTTGTCGTCGGTTTGACAGACTTGGCCGGGGCTTATTTATTTGGCTGATGGTATTATCCGCACGCTTTTAAATTAATTAAATAAAGTGTACTAAAGAGAGCAGAAAGCTACAATCTACATATACTAACGCATACGCATAGAGGGAGAAACACATACACATACATGCCTACATATGTATATGATATGTCATGCCATGAATTAAGAACCTACAATAGCTGCAGTTTATTTTTATAATAATTAAATATCAACACAATAATAATAATTATTATAATAACAACAACAACTTCAATAATAATAATAATGAATATATGCATACATACATACATACATACATACAAACATACATACATACATACATACATACATGCATACATATAAAGGATGTTTTTTATAGAGGTATAGAACTTTAAGTTGCAATAAAACAACGATGGATTATTCGATTGACATGAATTTTATTTATCCGAAAGATAATCTTGTGGCATTACATTTTAAATATGATTTCTGGCATATGACCACCACGGCTGGCGCGGATGTAGTCCAATCTGGACGTCCAATTTTCGATGACTTTTTCTAACATTTGTGGCAATAATACGGCGAATGTTGTCTTCCAAATGGTCAAGCGTTTGTGACTTTACCCCATAGACCAATGACTTTACACAGCTCCACAGAAAGTAGTTTAGCGGTGTTAAATCACAAGATCTTGGAGGCCAATTCACAGGTCCAAAACGTGAAATTAGGCGGTCACCAAACGTGTCTTTCAATAAATCTATTGTGGCACGAGCTGTGTGACATGTTGCGCCGTCTTGTTGAAACCACATCTCCTGGACATCATGGTTATTCAATTCAGGAATGAAAAAGTTAGAAATCATGGCTCTATACCGATCACCATTGACTGTAACGTTCTGGCCACCATCGTTTTTGAAAAAGTACGGACCAATGATTCCACTAGCCCATAAAGCGCACCAAACAGTCAGTTTTTCTGGATGTAACGGTGTTTCCACATACACTTCAGGATTATCTTCACTCCAAATGCGGCAGTTTTGTTTGTTGACGTAGCCATACAACCAGAAGTGCGCTTCATCGCTAAACAAAATTCGCTTATGAAAATCGGGAACAACGGTAATCTCGTTTTGGGCCCATTCGACGAATCTACGCCTTACTTGATGATCGTTTGGCTTCAATTCTTGCACGAGTTGGATTTTGTAAGCACGCAAACCAAGATCCTTCCGCAAAATCTTCCATAAAGTGGATGGACACAGATCCAATTCCTGTGCTCGATGGCGGATGGACTCATTCGAGTCTTCCTCAATTTTACGCTCTACAGAAGCAATAGCTTCTTCTGTACGCACCGTACAGCGTCTCTGGGGATGCGAGTTATCAATAAGAGTAAACGTGGTGCGAAAACGTTCCATGGTTAATCGAATTAACTGCTCTGATGGACGATTTTGTCGACGATAAAATGGACGTAGTGCGCGATACGTTTTCCGCACAGAACCATTATTTTCGAAATAAAATTGCACTATTTGCAAGCGTTGTTCAGGCGTGAGTCTATTCATGATGAATTGCCAAACCAAATTGAGAATAAATCACTTGACAGCTGTTAAATCGGTCGCCATCTTGAAAAGTAATGCCAACTTAAAGTTCTGTACCTCTATAAAAAACACCCTTTACATGTAGTGAATAAAATGTCGAGAGAAAATCTTTTATTACTGCATTCAGTAGCCGGCTTAAATTTATAACAACAACTATGCAACAACAGGGGTTCACTAATTAGAAATAATTTATTACTACCATTATTTATTAGTTTATATTGTGTCAGGGTCAAGTTTAGCCATAATAAACCAGTTGTATATGATTATTATTGAATAATTTAACGTTAACCTTTGACCTTTTGTTTTTATAATATATACTTTAAAATTTGTTGTCGTATCTAAAACTTTTTATCATATTAAAATCAGTTGCATTAACACTTTTGTGGAGCAGGTTTAGGTCAGCTGTCAAGTGATTTATTATCAGTTTGGTTTGGCAATTCATCATGAATAGACTCACGCCTCAACAACGCTTGCAAATAGTGGAATTTTATTTCGAAAATAATGGTTCTGTGCGGAAAACGTATCGCGCACTACGTTCATTTTATCGTCGACAAAATCGTCCATCAGAGCAGTTAATTCGATTAACCATGGAACGTTTTCGCACCACATTTACTCTTATTGATAACTCGCATCCCCAGAGACGCTGTACGGTGCCTACAGGAGAAGCTATTGCTGCTGTAGAGCGTAGCATTAAGGAAGACAGCATCGAGCACAGGAATTGGATCTGTGTTCATCCACTTTATGGAAGATTTTGCGGAAGGATCTTGGTTTGCGTGCTTACAAAATCCAACTCGTGCAAGATTTGAAGCCAAACGATCATCAAGTAAGGCGTAGATTCGTCGAATGGGCCCAAAACGAGATTACCGTTGTTCCCGATTTTCATAAGCGAATTTTGTTTAGCGATGAAGCGCACTTCTGGTTGAATGGCTACGTCAACAAACAAAACTGCCGCATTTGGAGTGAAGGTAATCCTCTCAAGTGTATGTGGAAACACCGTTACATCCAGAAAAACTGACTGTTTGGTGCGCTTTATGGGCTGGTGGAATCATTGGTCCGTACTTTTTCAAAAACGATGGTGGCCAGAACGTTACAGTCAATGGTGATCGGTATAGAGCCATGATTACTAACTTTTTCATTCCTGAATTGAATAACCATGATGTCCAGGAGATGTTTTTTCAACAAGACGGTGCAACATGTCACACAGCTCGTGCCACAATAGATTTATTGAAAGACACGTTTGGTGACCGCCTAATTTCACGTTTTGAACCTGTGAATTGGCCTCCAAGATCTTGTGATTTAACACCGCTAGACTACTTTCTGTGGGGCTATGTAAAGTCATTGGTCTATGCGGTAAAGCCACAAACGCTTGACCATTTGGAAGACAACATTCGCCGTATTATTGCCGATATACGACCACAAATGTTGGAAAAAGTCATCGAAAATTGGACGTCCAGATTGGACTACATCCGCGCCAGCCGTGGCGGTCATATGCCAGAAATCATATTTAAAATGTAATGCCACAAGATTATCTTTCGGATAAATAAAATTCATGTCAATCGAATAATCCATCGTTGTTTTATTGCAACTTAAAGTTCTATACCTCTATAAAAACACCCTTTACAATACCCGGAGGTCCAGTTGACCCATTGTACAACGTCCTAAAGGGGAGAGGGTAATAGGTGAGATAGGGAAAAAAGGAGAGAAAGTACGAAAGGGAGAATAAGGAAAGAAAGGAATTACATTACATTCTTTTGTAATGAATCCATTGAGTGCCTTTATGTTGGCTCTCGACATAGAATTCAAACTCTCAAAGAAGCCCCTGCCAAGGGTCTTCAACTTCAACGTACTAAGGGCTGGGCAGTTACAGAGGAGGTACACGATAGTATCTAACTCCTCCTCATCGCAACATACCCTGCAATAGTCCAGCTGGGATCTGTTCCAGATCCTTGTCAGCCAGCTAATCTCGCATTATCCCGTAATAAACCCAATAACTAACCTTAAGCTGGCCTTATCCGAGCCCAGCAGCCAACCTGTTCTTACACTGTCTATAGCAGGCCATAAACACCTCTAAATATAACAACACGATCCATTCCCCCAACGCCTATGCTCTTCCCCCCTGACCCATCCATTGATGAGGCCGTAGAGTTGGCAGATTGGGGGATCAGGACCAACTATCACATCGCTCTCAGAAAGTGAATCTAATATAGCGAGAGCCTCCGCTGTCTCATTAACGAGTATGGACCCAGAATAGACGGATTCGGTCTGGTCCAAAAGTCTTTAACAACTCCTTGCACTCGCGTAAGAACCGTGATATGCACCACACCGACGCAATGGCCCTTAGGGCAGCCTGACTATTAACGAAGATCATATAAGGTTCCGAATCCGAAGTAGGCCCACCAGCTATGGCCCCGATAGCCTTCAAGATTGCGAAGATCTCTGCCTAAAAGGCACTACAAGTCATAGTCGTGCTTTAACCTGAAGTGAAGTTCAAGACTGAGTTCCCTACAGAAAACCCCAGCACCTGTGGGGTTCAATGTGGCAAGTCACGTCCTGCTGTAACCACATGTCGTTGGTGTTCATATCATCCAATTCAGTCCGAAAGTTGAAGTCGCTAATTACCTGACTCACGCCGTTCTCAAATAAATATGGACCCACGACGCCGCTAACTCAAAATCCACGCCAAACAATGATATTTTTTAAGATGCGTTTGATGCGCTTGGATCTTATATTCATTCGACTATATTCTACGATTTTGTTTGTTCACTAACCCATTGAACCAGAAATGGACCTCATCGCTGAAGATGATTTTTCAATGAATACTGCGTTGTCCGAACAGAACACCCATTTTGATACAACAATTTTATTATTTACACGTGATGTTTGATTGATGTATCCGCCTATCGTGATTTAGCAAAACAGACTGAATATATGACAGCTAATTTGACAGATGGTGCTTCAACAAGATGACTGTTATCAACTGTCAAAGTTCGAAATGGCCTGTTGGAAACATTTCAACCCTTAAGGTCATGCTTTGTTCATAACACGAAGCTGTTTGGAAAGCACTATGATGTGTTTCGGAGTTCTTTAGATGGCTATTTTAAAGATTCTCATCTGTGGACACTTATATGGGTCACAGGTTATGGATATCGAAGAGCCATTAGATATAAAGCAAATTGTCTCATAAGTTAGCAGTTCCGAACGACAGGCGGATATTTGCCAAGGTGACTCCCGGCTGTTTATTCATCCAGTTGGTGCGGCACATCGCACCAATAAGGAGCACATGGCCTGTAAGAATGATCTTCAGTTTAGTCTATACATTCCAATACTTTTAATTCACTCTACCTTTTGTCCGTATTAGCAACTTCTGAATCAAACGGTATACTCGAACTGTATGAGCGGGTTTTCCTTTTTGAAGGCTATACTGTGGATTCCGATCTCCTGCATTTCAGCAAAGAATATGGATATAAAGAATACGCATCATGTAGAAGTAAAATTTCTTATGGCGGGTCGTAACCAGTGTTGCCAGAAGCCGGTTTGGAAAAAGTGCAAAAAGTTTGTCAAAAAGTGCAATCCTGAATAAAAAAGTGCCAAAACTTTAAAACCGGTCATTAAAAAAAAACTACAATATGAACAGCGTTTTTCATTATAAATTTTTTTTAATTTAATTTTATTAAAATTATTCGAAATTTAAAAAAAAAATTATCTTGGTTTAATAAATATGAATTTAGATTGATTTAATCAAGTATATGGAATAAAAAATTATTTATTTTCCTATAGGCCTATTAATTTGCTGGCTACATTCTCCAAAATTTTTGAAAGAATATTTATAAGTAGAATGTCACCAATTCTTGACAAATTTAATATTATTCCTGAACACCAATTTGGTTTTAGGCATAAACATGGCACTCCAGAACAATGCCATCGTATTGTGGCTTTTATCAGAAATACCTTGGAAAGGAAAGGATATTGTTTTGGTGTCTTTTTGGATGTTCAGCAAGCATTCGACAAAGTCTGGCATATTGGTTTGCTCTTTAAACTCAAAAAGTTGCTACCAACTCCCTATTATTTACTGCTTAGATCATATTTAGACGATCGAAGTTTTTACGTTAAAGTGAACGATGATTTTGCCAACATATACGATATAAAAGCAGGTGTTCCGCAAGGCAGTGTTCTGGGACCAACCCTCTATACGATATTTACTTCAGATATACCTTTAACAGATAACGTTTTACTTGCAACTTAAGCGATGACACTGCAATATTAGCATCGAGTTCTTGTCCAACAAATGCATCAAATCTAATTCAAAATGAACTAAACCGAATTGAGCTTTGGTTATCTCAATGAAATATCAAAGTGAATACCGAAAAATCTGCACATGTTGTGTTTACGTTACGAAAAGGAATTGCCCACAATTATTCCTTAATGGCAACACAATTCCCAAAAGAGACAGTGTGAAATATCTTGGTCTTCTTATTGACAAAAAGCTTACATGGAAGCCTCACATTAAGGCAAAAAAAAACATCTTAATATAAAAACCAAACGCTTCTTGGCTTCTTCAGCCTACATCTGAAGTAAGCATTGAAACAAAATTAATAATATATAAAACAATACTTAAACCGGTGTGGACTTATGGCATACAATTGTGGGAACTGCCAGTAACTCCAATGTAGAAATTCTTCAACGGTATCAAAATAAGACATTGAGGCTAATTGTTAATGCTTCTTATATTAATTATTATTTAATAATTATTATTTAATTATTTCAAATAAAACTATTCATAATGACTTACACATGCCAACAATTAAAGACGAAATAAAGAAATATAGCGAAAACTATCTTAACAGATTAAGCAACCACTCCAACCCACTAGCGATATCTCTACTAGACGAAACTGAAGGACTGAGAAGACTTAAACGTTATCATATACTTGATTTACCATTTCGATAATTGTTATTGTTTTTTTTTAAATGTATATATACATTTAATTATATGTAAGATAGTTTTAAAAATAATTACAATACTATAAAAATTTATTGTTAAAATGATGTTGTTCTCAATGGAGTGCAACATTTACTTGTATATATTACAGTATCAAATTTGCTTATTATCCCCAATGGGATAGATTGTAAAAGAATAGATTGTAAAGAATATGAAAAAAAAATGTTTTAAAAAAATATTTATTACATTTGATTGAAGAAAAAATATATTAAATTTTTTGTATTTGTTTTTTCTTTTTTGAAAACATTCAAAAATAAATATAAATTTTAAGAATTAATTTAAATTAAAAAAAGACTATTATTGCATTAATAAAAAATAATTTGAAATATGAATTAGAATGCAATACAAAATAAATAAAAAATAATATAAATAATATAATATATATATATATAAAATGCACTTTTAGTGCTAAAAAAATACAGAAAATGGCAAAAAAGTGCTAAAAAGCATCTAGCATCTTTTTTAAAAAAAAAAGTGCAGCAGACGAAAAAAAAGTGCTAGAATTGCACTTTAAATGCCGTTATGGCAACACTGGTCGTAACACTACGACCCGCTCTCACCAAAATATTTTTAAAAATCATTTCTTGATGAGAGGGAGGAAGACAGAAGGAAAATGAACACAAGCAAAGAGCGTAACAATGTGTTGCTCTCATCGTACGTATGTACATGTGTATGTATTCTTGTGTTTTTTGATTTAGTTGTCGATCAGACTGCGACAAGAATACATGTGCTGCGGATGCTTTATTATTTTATTTCAGAATAACATAAAATATAAAATGTTCTATGTCATTAGCTGGGCGTATTTTATTTTGTCCCATAGTATATTTTTTTTAAATGCTTTGTAATGCTCGTTTTTTTCTTTTAATAAAAAATGGTTTTTATTCCTTTTATATTTATTTATCTAAAAAACATGGCTTAATTTTTAAACCAAAGAGGGATAGGTATATGTCCCTTTAATAATAAAATTGATTTTTTATATTATTTTTTTTATCCAAAATTATTAAGCCAAAGATAGACAGCTTTATATATGTATGTTGATGAAATAAAAATAAAAATGGCGTATATTACTAACACTTTTATATGGCTGTAAATAAATAAATTCTCTCAACTTATTTTCTCTCTCTCACTCACTAATCCATAACCATGGTATAAGAAATATAGAAGGTAGTTTCAATCAAAATTTTTTCCATAAAATAAGGTTTTTTGAAGTTTTATTTTCTCATAAACTATACATGTAGCGTTGCCATATTTATAATTTTGTTGTATATTCTCAATAAATTATTTATGAAAAATGTGTAATTTATAATTTTGTATATATATGTACGAAAAAATGTTCGTCCAAGATAAAACCTTTTAACAATTTTTATATCTAAATTTATATTAGTTAAGTCCAACAAGTTTAACACGTAATTTGGACTAGTATTTAAAGAATTTCCTTAATTTGAAAATGGGGGAAATTTAAAATTAATATGGTAGCATTATCTTAACGAAAACGTCAAAATCCTTAAGCATGTCAGGTAGTGAATTTTAAAAAATAAAGAGATAATGAAAGTACCTTCTATATTTCTTATACCATGATCCATAACCATAGGCATGTGTTAACCTAGAGGAAAATTGTTAGTAATAATGTCAAGTCTACTTATTAACCCAATGATATGTATATGTGATCGGAAAATATAGAAAAATTGTACTGCACTAAGACACTAAGACACCGTATTTAACTTGGCAAGTATTCTTCCAAAAATCGAAATCATTTCTCATTGATATTAGTGTGATATTTCTTTGGGTGTATCATTGAAGTCTGAAAAAAGCGACATGAACCTTCTTTAAAAACTGACAAGATTTTTACGCTCTTTTTAACGAACATTCTTGATGTTCGTGTCCTATGTGTGTAAAAAGCCGAAGATGTTCTTACCCTGAGGGTCATTGGTGCCGACGTCTGTTTTTAACACCAGAAAAATAAATAAAAAAGTGGTCAAACAACAAAAACGCACGATGAGAACAACGCATTCTTACGCTCTTGGTTTCTGTATCATTCCCTTCTATCTTTCCCCCCGCGTCGTGAAATATTTTTGAAAAATATTCCAAAATATGTTAAAATGCACATTCTTTATACTTTATTTTCTTTGATTTCAGAAGAGCTTTACGTTGCGTTTATCTAACACAGTTCCATTTGCATCTTCTGATCTACTGTTCGATTGGCATTTAACTTGCCTGGGCGAACTAAACTTCTGTGTGATTATCAAGTCCTGGACAGGAAGTTATTTTTACTGCCATCAAACAGCATTCTGAGGTTTGCAGATCAACAGCGTTAGTGTTGTGTCTATTTAGCCAACCCTCAACTGTAACCAGTTCTACATGCAAAAATAGTGTTAAACACACACAAACAAAACAGAAACACAAATTAAATAAATGAGCCAAGTATGTAAGGAACAAAACAAAACAAAACAAATGTGAATGAAAACAATCACGATATTGTTTTCGCTCAATCATTATCCTGGCCGCAAGGGTAGTTTAAATCACAGCCTTTGTAGTCCTTTTTTTTGTTTCTTTATTTTTAATGTTTTTTTTTTTGTTGTCCTTTCTTTCTCGCTTTTGGTGGCTGGTTGTTAAAGCACCTCTTCGCTGTACTTTCGCTAATTGATGGCATCTGCTCGATTAAATTATGACGTTGATAATCACAAATGATGATAATGAGAACAATAATGATAATGATAATGATGTTGAACGTTGAGCACGTTAAGCATTCATTGTATGTTGTTGACTACCATAAATGTTAACATTGGTTGCGAGGATTGTTTTTATAATTCCTTGTGTTGTACCAAAAAAAAAAAGAAAAAAAAACCAACAAAAAAATGGATCTTTACCCATACCACCCCCTCCAGTCTGAAAAGCATTTTAAATTAAACAAATAAAACACCGGGAACAATCATTAAAAGGCATTCCCTTGTACAGAAGATGCATTGTCAGTGGCAACACTCTCCTACCTTTTTTATATCTGTTTGAAGATGGCAGTGGGTGCCATACGTTAAATGCCTTTCAGGAACAAAAAAAAAATAAGTTTAACGTCACAGGTTACAATTCAATTGTGTATACCCATAATCAGTTTTCCATTATAATAATTGTGGCAACAATCCAACGTGCAGTGCAGCATATTATGTTCTTCAACTGCTTCATGTATTTATTACGACGAGTACAATATTGCGTTATTAGTCCGTCAGCAGCTCATAACCGATAGAATCGAAGGTAATGGTTTTAAAACATTAACAAAACCTACCCAGCTCTGTAATATTGTCATGCTTCGTTTATTGCTTTACTTCTAAGTAAAGTACTCATTAGTTTTATTTTATTGGGTAGGAGAAAAATTATATTTCGAATGTTATCTCGTATCCGTACCAGAGATCAGCAATGGGTATTCAAAAAGATGATTAGAATCGAATCATACTCAAAATTTCTGATACATATACGCATTCATACTTACAGTAATCCTGCGATTTACGTTGCCTCGATTAACGTTGTTTCGATTTACGTCGTCAAATTTTTTGTTCCCTCTAACTTCAATTTGCGTCGTTATTCGAATTTTTTTGGATCCAACTGCGACGTAAATCGAGGGATTACTGGAACGTTTTTAAGTTCCTTGTTAAAAACATACTATTTTGTCGTATGGGCAATATGAAATTCGATTTACGTGACTTTTTTTAGAACCAACTGCGACGTATATCGAGGGATTACTGTATTTTAATATCACGCAACCTCTACTCATGTTCAAAAGTACCCATCGTACTCATACTTAACAACACGTATGATGTTCTTGATTTCAATTCTCCATAACTCAACATTTACACGAGTCACAAAATAAGTATGAGTCGCGAACGAACACTAAAATGCTTACTAGAATGTTGTGTGTTTGCTCTGCTTGCTGTTCTGTATTTTTTGCTTATGTGTCTTTTTTCTTTTTTTGTAAATGCAACAACAACTAAGACTGTAAATTTTGATAACTGATTCGAGTCCCGCGAAGCATTTATAAGTATTTTTCTAGAGTTATGAATCTAAATGAGTAGGCTTATGAATCAAACATATTTCGAATGGTATGAGTTTGATGCGAATGTTGTACGCATACTCATTGCAACCTGCAACCTCTACTTATAAATCAACGTTGTACTGAGTACGAATGAATCAGAGTACAAGCTAAATTCCAATGTTGTTGACTCACTTATATTCAAAATTTCATGAGTGCTTATGAGTAGCGAAGAAACGATTCATTCCTGATCTCTGGTCCATACCCTGTAACGCTTGCACATCATATCTCACGTGCATTTCTCTGTCCTATCTTCCGATCTGCAGACTTTGAGTGAAATTGATTATGAACGTCGTAATCTAGTAGGTAGTGTGTTGGCTTATTAGAAGTGAGACCATGGTTCAAACCACAGGTCAGACATCTGCAACAAACTGAAATATGAAATATATTTCTGCTGTAACTTCCTCTGAGCAGATTTCTGGCAAAAACTCGGAGATAAATAAAGTTGCCATGAAAAGTTTCTCAAAAATCTGTCATTCGGAGTCGACTTTAAATTGTAGATGACGACGCTCATGTATAAAATTAACACACACAACATAAGTGGTGTCAGAAGCTAGGTTGTAATCCTAACTAAAGGGTTGTAATGACCGATTATATTACGTACATATATATGATAATACCTCGTCTGAACTTAGTCTTGGTATAGAATTTCAAGCAGAAAAGACTGACATGGCGTTGTTCTGGGGTTTCTGAGGAAATCTGCAAGAGTGATTCTAGACATATAATGGGTGATTTTTTAAGAGGTATAGGAAAAATTTTCAAAAAAAAAAAAACACATAAAATTCAGAAAAATGCATGAAATCTTTATTTGAATCGATAGTGCGGTCCATATAATTTAATGTTTGAAGATTATTTCATGCAAATGTTGACCGCGCCTGCGCCTCAAATGGTCCATCCGCTTAGTCCAATTTTGGCATACTCTTTCCAACATTTCGGCCGGTATCTCACGAATAAATGCTTTAATGTTGTCTTCCAATGCGTCAATTGAAGCGGACTTGTCTGTATAGACATGAGCTTTAACATGGCCCCACAAAAAATAGTCTAAAGGCGTTAAATCGCACGATCTAGACAGCCCGAACGTGAAATAAAATGTTCACCGAACTCGCCTCTCAATAAGTCCATTGTTACGCGTGCTGTGTGGCATGTGGCACCGTCTTGTTGAAACCACATGTCATGTAAGTCAAGCTCTTGCATTTTGGGCAAAAAAAAAAGTTGGATATCACCTCACGGTAGTGCTCACCATTCACAGTTACGTTACGATTCGCAGCATCTTTGAAGAAGTACGGTCCAATGAAGCCACCAGCCCATAGACCGCACCAAACTGTGACTTTTTCTGGATGCATTGGTAGCTTTTGCAATGCTTCTGGCTGATCTTCACTCCAAAATCGACAAATCTGCTTATTTACGTATCCATTGAGCCAAAAATGAGCTTCGTCGCTGAACACAATTTTTCGATAAAGAAGTGGATCTTCGGCCAACTTTCCAAGAGCCCATTCTCCAAAAATTCTGAATTGCGGTAGGTCGTTCGGCTTCAATTTTTACACCAGCTGTATTTTGAAAGGCTTCACACCTAAATCCTTCCGCAAAAATTTCCACGTTGTTGAGTAACAGAGGCCCAATTGCTGCGAACGCCGACGAATCGATAATTGATGGTCATCATTAACACTGGCCGATACAGCTGCGATATTTTCTACAGTTCGCACTCTACGTAAGCGTGTTGGTGGTTTAATGTCCAACAATGTAAATTTGGCGTGAAATTTAGTCACAATAGCCCGAATAGCCGCTTCAGTGGGTCGATTAAACTGACCATAAAATGAAAGAAGCGCGCGATGAACTTTCTTAACAGAGCACGCATTTTGATAATAAAATTCAATGGCATGCAAGCGTTGTTCGTTTGTAAGAAGATTCATGGTTAAATTATAGACCAAACTGAAGATGTTTGACAGTGAAACAATACACGAAACGTGCGTGAGCTGTTTAAACCAGTGTTGCCAAAAAGATAATAGCTAAAAAATCACCCGTTACATATGTACATATACATAGATATAAGGCTGCGTTATTTTCTTCCAAAGGCTTAAGCTTCGAATATAATACCACCACTGTGACTACTGTGGTGTATATCATGCCGAGCTAATGGTCATAAATCGTGATCATGGTCCGCTGAAATCCAGCCGCCAATCATACCTCGTTCAAATGCAACTTTCTGGTGTAAACTGGCGTATGCAGCAACTTTCTTGATCGAATTTCTCGGCAGTTTTGAATCAGTGTAGTATGGGAGTGAGAAACTAGGTTATAATCCAAACTAGAGGGCTGCAAAGACAAATTAAGTAAGTAGTCAATATGGATTTCTGGTGATTGCAACCCTTTAGCTAGGATTACAACCTAGCTTCCCACACCACCCATCATGGTAGTGTTAATTTTATCCATAAGTGGCGGGGCCTACTAATTAAAATCGGCTTCGAATGATAGATTTTTAATGGCAATTTTCATTTACTTTCAGATTTTTTTGCCGAAAGACTACTCAGATGTTGTCTCGTTGGGTTCAAGATGTCCCAACTGTGGTTTGAGTCACGTCCTTGGGTCTAATAAGCCATCCTACTACCTAGTACAATGGATAACCCCATATTTGATTCTTTTATTTATCGAAAAGACTTTTTCCCTTCACTAATAAATCATAAACTGATTATTATTGAATATTTCCTATGTTGCCTGTCATCGTTCTGTACGTCTCTTTGGCTGGCTGTGCCTTTCAAATTCAAAACGCATACTTGAGATGAAAAATTTGTGCTGGTGCTGATGCTGGTGTACCTGTGGGTATGCAAACGTAAATGTCGATCACTATAGCGACCATAGCACAAGGATGAGGTAAGTGAGTTTGTAAGTTGTATGCGTGTGTGTGTGTGTATGTGTAAGAGCGTTATCCTGCATTAACATCTTCAAAGCTAATGACGTAAATATTGCACATGCCATGATTTTTTTTTGGATTTTTTTTTTTAATTTTTCAAGAAAATATTTATTTAAATCCTATCAAAGTATTCAATTAGAAAGAAGAAGAAGAGAAAATCAGGAGTATCTTTTCTATTAGTCAGCTTGTCTTACGTGTGTCTGTCATAATGATAATGATGATGACGACAACAACGATGAAAAAGCAAATTCAAGCATAAAAAAAAATTGATAAGATCGTCGTCCAATACTCTTCTATTATTTCTGAAGGAAAAGGTTTAAAATTTTAAAACGAAATAATGAAGGCGTAGACGTTTGTTAACAGATATTTACTCCTTAAACGAAAATAAAAACCAAAAACTCAAGAGAAAAGACCAGCATTACTATTGTTTTCGTATAAAATGCCTTAAAAATCTGATAAGGATTCCAAATGCCAAGCATAATGGCATTGAGCATCATTTGACCATTCATTTGCTTTGGGCCCGATGTCATATTACACCATTTGAGTCAATAATTGCACCAAAAAAAATTATTTTTGTTTGAAGGTGCCAAAAACTCTACTCCTCAAGGTAAATATGGATGCCTAGCATCTTTAAGTTCTTCTTCTTTTCTTTTCTCTTCTTTGTTTATTTGTTTTTCTCTAATGAATTTCCACGCTTGCCTGTTCCCTATATTTTTTGATGTTTATCAACGAAAACATTTTCTCGAATTTCAGTTAATCTGTGATTTGATTTCAGAAACTCATTCCATTGTAATCATGGGATATAAAGGCATTCCTTTGAGCGTTTATTGGATGTATTTTGAGCTGTTAAAAGTGGCAAAATTTTAAAGCAATTTCAAGTGTCGTATTACCAACACAATTACTCACTTTATTTCCCCTTAATAAAGTGACAATTAAGTGACACTGTAATTTACCTTTTAAAGCCTTACTTATGGGGTTACTACAGTTCCTTTCTAATTTTTGAACACAAAATCGTTTTCGTTTTCAGTTCTTTGGTTATAAATCAGGACTAGTGTGTTGGCTTATTAGACGTGAGGCCACGGTTCAAACCCTAGGTTCGACATCACCAACAAAACGAAATATGAAAAAATATTTTTCCGACGACTTCCTCTCAGCAGATTTCTGGCGTAAAGCCAGAGTTTGAGCCCCCAGGTCAGACATTAAAACAAAATACAAAAAGGATTTCTTCGGAGGCTTCCTCTCAGCAGATTTCTGTCAAAAACTCTGAGAGTAAATGAAAATTGCCATGAAAAGTTTCTCAAAAAATCTGTCGTTCGGAGTCGACTTTAAACTGCAGGCCACTTATGCATAAAATTAATACACACAACATAAGTGGTGTGAGAAACTAGGTCGTAATCCTGACTGAAAGCTTGTAATGGCCAATTATGTATGTAGTAGGCATCGTATGTATGGCTGTGAATTCATCTGACTGTACTACTCTGACATCTAAAATTTTTTTTCGGTGATCTCCTCTAAACAAGTGCAGCCCCTGCGTTGACCAACTTCTTTGTTGAACGGTCCACTATGCATGTTCAAGGAAGCTTTGGCATCAAAGCTACCGCTCCAATCTAACCTTTCAACAATGTTGTTTACGAATGCATCAACGAAGTAGAAATTTCCAATAAAAGTGTTGAATCAAAACGTAGCCCCTTTTCGAAGATTACAGAGTGATTATGGTCTTCCTAATTGATGTACTGTGCAAGCGATTGACGAGATTATAAAGCAATTTCACAAAACTGGAAGCGTTACAGCTGTAATCGGGTCGAATGTACTTCGTAATTGATGTGCTGTGCAAGAGATTGAAAAGATTATAAAGAAATTTGAAGAAATTGATAGCGTTACAGGATATAATCGGGCCTGTGCATTATTACAATGTAAGCATTGCAAAAAATATGGCTTCTGTTAGTAGAAGTGTAGCAAACAATCCGAATCTATAGATTCCCAAGCATTCTCAGTAGTTGGGCCTATCTTACGGCTCAGTATTGTATTTTTAGCGTTTGGTTTTGCATCTCCTCTCTTCATATAAATTCCAATTGTCGCACCAACTAGAACTGACTGATGCAGTAGATATTTTTTTTGGCGTGTGAGGTAGGGTTTAAAATGCCTTCGCACTTACAGTGACCGTCGTCAGCTGCGTCGAGTGGGGCTTCCACTAAAACAATCCCTCCTCCTCTTCTGGAGATACTCCCTTCCCGGGACGGGGATTGCATTACTTCGGGGAGGGTCCAGGACGACGTCCTGTTAAGGACCGTTGTCTACTCTCCCACGTCTGGGTACGCCATATTTAAAGCCAGCCTCATGCTATTGGCTCGTCTTCTCATGTATCATTCTGCCGTACTGTATCAAGGTCGACCTTCTTCCTGCGGAGTACACATTCTACGTATCTTCTCACAGCGTTCCACTTCGTCTCGCTTTCGAGCATTGCGTCAACAATGTTGTCGGGTGTGAATTCGCCAACCTGTTCCATCAATACATTCTTCTCGTCTTGCCATTTGATGCAATGGGAGAATGAGTGTTCAGCGTCGTCACTCATTTCCTCGCAATAAATGCAGCCGGGATCATTCACCTTGCCCATGCGGTGTAGATATTGTCGGAAATAACCATGACCCGAAAGAAACTGCGTCAGGAAGTAGTTAATTTCCCCAAAATTTCTCTGTGTCCATGCTTCTCTAGATGGAATAAGTCTAGCAGTCCATCTTCCACTTGTTGCATCACTCCATCTACTTTGCCATCGCCGTATAGTTTGAGATCTGACATCTGCGGTACTAATGGCGAGGTTTTCCCTCTTCGCTTTCCATAATCTTCTTCGCTCGAATGCCAGCAAGTCGATAGGTGTCTCACCGGTGATCACGAGGACTGCGGCGCCCGAGACCGTGCGATAGGCCGAAACGACCCTTAGTGCTGCTGTTCGTTGCACTGCTGCTACTATTTTCCGCTTGGATTTAAACTCCAACGCATCTCCCCATATCTCGCAGCCATAAAGTAGTATCGAGTTAGTCGTCGTCATAATCAATTTGCGTTTGGACTGCGTTGGTCCGCCGATATTTGCCATCAATCTGCTCAACATACCCGTTAGTTTTGATGCCTTGGTAGCCACATGCTGTATTTGGGCCCAGTAGTTAAGTCTACAGTCCAGTCTGAGACCCAAGTATCTCACTGCCTTCTTCGTGATCAGCGATACGTCACCTATCTGCATACTTATCTCGAGTGGAATGTGAGCCAATGTCATCAGTATGACCTCGGTCTTATTTCCTGCCAGCTCTAGTCCGTGGTCCTCGAGCCATATCTGCGTCCTTATCACGACTTGATTCAGTTTTCTCCTGGCATCCTCAACATCGTGCGCTGAAATTACCGCCACTATGTCATCCGCGTATATGTAGATATTGGGTGCTAGAGCAACCGCTTTTCAATGTGAAGATTTTCAACAAGAGTTTCTCTAACGATGAATCTCATTTCCACCTCTCGTTGGTTACGCTAACAAGTAAAATTGTTGCATATGGGAATCAGAAAAACCAGAAGTGATTGTGGAGAAGCCATTGTATTCGAAAAAAGTGATTGTTTTGTCGGCATTATGGTCTGAAGGTGTCATGAGGCCGTATTTTTTTTTGAAAATTATTCTGGGAAAACTGTTACAGTCAACTTAGAGATCTCTGGCTGTGTTATAAGCTAAATTTTTAGCTTGCAATTGAAAGTTATGAAAGGGACGGCATTTGGTTTCATAAAGACTGTGCCATGATTCACACAAGGCGATCAATTTTGGCTTTATTTCATGAAAAGTTTCCAGAACATCCAAAATCATGCTACTTGACGCCGTTAGACTTATTTGTGTAGCTACGACAAAGACCGTGTCTATGCAGAACATCTTCTAACGTTGGAGCATTTGAAAACCAACGTTAGCCAACTTAACACCGAGATATCGGCAGAAATATGAGAAAAAGTAGTTCAAACCTAGCTCAAGGGGATTAGCTGCTACAGTAAATCCAAAGGCGATCATTTAAATGACATTGTATTACAAGCATAATGCCAAGTTGCATCAAAACCATAGCTTTACTATTGAAATCTAAAAGTAGATGAGAACGGAAAAATCACGATCCCCGATCGTAAACTTATCAGTGTACTTTGCTAGGACGTGAGTTTCGCTCTGCCATGATAGAGGAGAGGCCGTAAGTTTTATCCACGTAAATCCCTGTATTATAAAGACGATATTAAAAAATCTAAGTCCGATAAAATGCTTAAAGTGGAGTAAATAGTCCTCTAATCATAACAATAATTGAACTGGTCTTGCATTTTCGCTTATAACATCGTAAATACATTTGAAACTGGACAACTTTAGTGAATTTTCTGTTGCAATTCAACGTCTATCATCTATCCTGACTTTTAAATAAAATTTAATTAAATTTTATGCTCATTGTCCTGCTTTTTTACTCTTTTCCTTTTCTTTTCATTTTTCTTTGATTAAATAAATTAAAGTCCTGCCTTCGTTACGTTACGTTACGCTTTCTCATCACACATACTCTACTACGCTCTCTTTAGTGGTTTGTTTATTATAAAATGCAATTAAGGTTTGTGGAGAGTGAATGGCAACACGACAAGCGATGTTTATGAAAAAGACAGTGGCCCCCATAAGTATGTCATCGTCATTAAATTATTTCTTTTGTGTTTTAGAAAATATAAAATATTATCAACGTCCTGTTGTCGTCCCTACATACATACATACAAAACAACAAATTGCGAAAAATAAAACACGAAAAAAAAACGAAAGAAATTGTCAAGAGAATGTGTAACTGTAAATATACGGAATATTTCCTTTTTTGTTGTTTTGGGTTTTTGAGGGAGAACCAAGAAAAAAAAGGAAAAGAGAAGAAAACTCTTCTAAAACCACTTTTACAAACAAAATACAGAAAAAGAAAATGAAACAGAAAAAACAAAAACAACAAGAAGAAGAGACAAGCAAATACTCGTAAATATAACAACTCTGACAATTGAAGGAAAGAGAGCGAGTTCGTAAACAAAGAGACCGATGAGGAGATCCTATATGAAGAAAAGCCAATTTCGTTTTGGTGAAAACGCCCCAAATACCCCCATGTGTAAGTGAGTCACTTACACAACAAAGGCGAACAAAATCAAAAGGAAAACGACTCGAGTATAGTGACAACAAACGTTAACGACGACAACAATCTGATGAGATGTTAATAACAACAACAAACATGAGACGAGGACAATAAACATTGCTTGTTCGTACTGGTTGTTGTCGTTGTTGTTCTTGCTATTGAAGGGAGCTTATGATGTGCTCCATAGATGTGAAGAATACTTGTGTGTGCATAGTCAAGAACAAAAAGTACCAAAATAATGGCAGAGAATACAAAAGCCTAAAGAGAGAAAGAACAGGGGCAGACAGTCAGAGAGAGAGAGAGAGAGCGAGAGTTAATAAGTGTATGAGTACGCCTGGCTTTGTTATGGAAAAAGAAATACAAGTGTTCTCTGATACTTGTAGTGCATGTACTTCCTCACAGCAACAAATAAATGAATGAAGAAACGAATACACAAGCACACACAGACATGCGAGCTAACCAAAATAAGAAGAAAAAGCTAGGCCACCCACACACATGCCTTTGCAGCAAATGTAAACAAACACTAATACAACACGCAGAGCGTAAAAGAATTAGAGGGAGAATCATATGAAAACCTCTAAGAAGGATACCCACTCCCTATTGGATGAATAATGGGGCAGATTCATAAGCTGTGCATGTGTTTTATAACATCTCACATCAACATCGGCAACAACAACAACAACAAGTCGAAATATATATGTATGTATTTGTGCATACGTACACCAACCACCCACTCATTTAAACAACCATCCACTCTGGGACTAACGATTTATGTTAAGAGCCTCTACTCTTCAAGAGATGAGAGCAATTTCGGTTTTTGTTTTTATTCTCTTTTTAGTTTTCTTTTGTTATTGTCTCTGCCGTAAGAAAAAAATGTGTGTGAGTGTGCGAGTGTATGTGTGTCTTATTTTTATTATTGTGCATTTTTCTCTTGTTTTTTTTTCTTTATTTTTGGAGCTTTGTTTGTTTTGTTGCCTAAAAAACTCAATGGTAAAATGGTGTTGCCATATCAATGATTTTAAATGTAAAGCAGTGATGGCGCTAAACAAGGTAAACTGCAGTGTTTTTTAATTCGATTAAAAAAAAAAACGATAATAGAGCTTTAAATGATGCAATTTTACATTAAATTTTTTATAAATTTTTTCGAAAGAACATTTTGTTGGGTAAACAAATAAAAATTTAAATTCAATACTCAATGTCTAAATTTTACTTTAACATCATTGATGCCCTAAATTGCATATTTATTTAATATGCCCGGACACTTTATCCATGCACTGAGGCCTTGTTCATGGGCATTCTTAATTTAATCTTCTTAGTTTTTCTTTTTAGCTGATAACTGAAAGTATCGTGATGTATTTTGCTGATTACTTTTGTGCGACATTCTCTTGTCCTACCCAATTCGCAAATACCACTTCAATGTAGGACGCTTGAAGCACAATCTGTATGCCATGTAATGATCGCCCAACGTTGACTGTATGGCAAACAACTTGTATATAACACGGTTTTTCAGATCACTATTTTGTGTGTCCTTGTAAGCAGCACAGATAAGCATATTTTATTATTTTAGTTTTTCGAGGCATACTCTCAAATTATTGTTAAATCTGATGTGCTGTAGTTTTACATTATAGACCAGCATGCACTTCTCGAAGCCCTAGAATTGATAATAGCGGACAGTAGCCCGAAATAGATTTTTAATATTACGCCTCTTTGCAAAATGTGATTTTCGAAATCTACTCCATCTTACAAGGTTCACCTAAGTGGCCATTAGAATCTTTTAGTTAGGATTACGACCACCAATGTCGTGTTGGTTAATTATATTCACTGCAGATGAATATATTCATATTATATATTCTTTACATTAGACGCTGAATTTGCCGTCTGGCAATTTTGGAATTGCTGCCTCAGTTAGAATTGTTTTTCAAATTTTATGTTGTCCGATATGTCAAAGTTCACTCACGAGTTGTTCTTATTTTTGCGTCTTGCTATTAAGATCGCATGGTTATCCATTCCCGTCCGTTATTCTTGGGTAGACCTCGATTTTTTAAGCTATCTGTAGGATATTGTGCCAGAAGCTAGGTCGTAATCCTGCCAGAAGGGTTGCAATGACCAATTGTGCAGGTGTATGTAGGACAATATCCAGCATTTTGCTGAAAGCTCGACAGATTTAAGCTTTTAATATGCTTTCGATCTCATGTTCAATATTATTCACTAATCTGTACTGATCTTATATTTTTGTTTGCATCTAAGAGGTATTGAGATAGAGTAGATAAATATTCTTGTGAACTTTTGAATTTTTATTGCACCAAACAGCTTGAGTTAAGATATGCAGAGTTTTCTATTCGTTCGGTAAATATTAAATATTAAAATAGGATCTCATATCTGTAAACCATATCGTCATATTCATTTTAACATTGACTTGTAAAACTATAGCTTTATAGGACAGTAGCCAGTATTTTTTTTTGGGTCAGTACCGCAGTCTTTTGATATGAAATTCATTTAATTACAATGTTAAACCATTTTTCAGCTTTTAAGGCAATTTCATTTGCTCGATTCGGGATTGCAAATTCCCATTGAATCTGGCAATGCTTGTTTATTTATTTGTTTGTTTATTTGTGTTGTAACGTAACGGCCACACTCTCGCTATGGTGGAATACGTTTAAGTGTGTGTGTTCTGTTGTTATATTTTTTTATTCTCCTTTTTATTTACCAAAGCATAACCAAAAAGGAAAATAACAACAAACAATACCAGTTTACCACCACTCGATACCCAAAACAAATACAAACAATGCCAGCAATAGGTTTTTCTCTCTTTCGCTTTAGCAAGAAGATTGTGAGAGCATAATAACAATGGCGCAATAGTGATAAAAAAATAAACAACGCCTCTTGATTGCAAAGAAAAAGAAAGCAATTGATGTGTTAGTTTAGTAGTGGACTCTCTCTAACTTGTGCTTTGTTTGGGGATAAAATTGTAGTGGGAACAGTTTTCTGTTTATGCTGGTATGTTGCCACTTGGGAACAGTTTTTTTTTTACTAGTGTTGTCTTCTTCTTATGCTTACAACAATACGGCTTATTAGAGGAACTGTAATGTCTATGCGTTTGTGTGTGTGCTTTTGTAGGTACATATTGCGAGTGTAGGTTGTTGGTTTTTTTTGTGAGTTGGTTGTTTGGGTGGCTTGATGCGATGGTTAAAATAATCATGATGATGATGATGATGATAATGACGTTTGAACATTTAATTAAATTTAAAATATTTTCTCTGTGTCTGTCTGTCCTGCTGTCTGTCTGTCTTTTTAGTTAACGATTCAATTTATTTGGAATTTTTCTATTAAAAAAAAATTACAAAAAAAAAAAATAAAACAAAACTCCTCTGCTTATTATTATTGTACATGAGTTTTACTTGATTATCAGTATTGTTGTTGTTGTTGTGTTATAGGGTGGTAGAGCTAAAGAGAGCGTACGTTTGTTATTCAATTTATTCTAATTGAGAGAATTTTCCTTTTTGTTTTATTTTTCTTGCTACTGCTGTTGTTGTTGTTCTTGTTGTTTCCTTTGAAATTTAATTTAAAATTATCGAATAAATTTTTGCCTGAAATTTTGCTTTTATAAGCTCAATTGCTGAGTTTCTGTTCTCGTTTTTTATTGCAAAATAAATGTAATTAAACAAATTGTTGACATTTGTTCATATTGTTGTTGTTGTTCTTGCTGTGTTTATGCAAAAAAGAAAAGAAAAAATCGAAAGGATTACATGAGAGAAATAAAAACACAAAAATATAAAAAAAAAAATGTTTTTAGTTTTCATTTCTGAGTGTCTCGATATACAAAATTTATCGATTACTTTTGGGGTTTATATGCTGCCACTTTACTTTGCTTTGTTTTTAACACAATTTATACTGCGTTTGTTTGTTTGTTTGTTTTTTTTTCGTTCATTGATGGCTTAGAAACAATATTGTAATTAAAATTGGGCAATTCAGAGAGAGATTCGTATTAATTGCTATTTAAAAGAGCTTTCTGTTTGCTTTCAGTTCAATTATTAATTAAATTTTATTAAATATTTGGACGGTTTTTAACAAATTAATTTCGATAAATGCAATAATTTTAAAAAGTATTCATAAAATATAATGAAAACGTTTATTTTCTGTCAGAAATGTTGACATTTCAGTCAATACTCCAATATAAACTCATGGAATTCCATCATTTCTGAAAGG
Source organism: Sarcophaga carnaria (assembly GCA_958299815.1). Lineage (NCBI taxonomy): Eukaryota > Metazoa > Arthropoda > Insecta > Diptera > Sarcophagidae > Sarcophaga > Sarcophaga carnaria. The sequence goes on from OY283149.1 coordinate 142,050,922, forward strand.
AAATTTACATTTCAAGCGATTTCAAATATTTATAGTAAAGGCCTTACAGTCTAAGTCGCCGTAGTCTAGTAGGTAGTGCGTTACCTTATTAGACATGAAGTCATGGTTCAAACCCCAGGTCAGGCATCTTCAACAAAGCGGCATATGCAAAAAGTATTTCTTCGGCGACTTCCTCTCAGCAGATTTCTGGCAAAAACTCTGAGAGTAAATAAAATTGCCATGAAAAATTGTCTTAAAAATCTAACGTTCGGAATCGCCTTTAAGCTATAGGTCCCGCCACTCATGTATAAAATTAACATACACAACATAAGTGCTGTGAGAAACTAGGTCGTGATCCGGACTGAAGGTTATATGTACGTATGTAGAGGCCTAATAGTGAGAAATTACATTCCAATATATTTTCATTTAAAGCCAAAATACACTGCGACATTTGCATTAACCTCGTAAAGTAATGTCCGTAAGGAATTGAAGTAGTTTTTAAGTTTTATGTACCACAACTTATATGAAGACTCAATAATTCCACCAAAAAAGTCTTCTGAACTGTCAATCCCTCTCAACGATTTCTCATTAACTTTAAAGTCGATACAAAATACTCCACTATTTTTTGTGCATATATGAGAAATCTGTCATCGAATAACCTACGGCATCACCGCGGACAACATTTACATGAAATAAATCTACAAAGTTGCTCATCCTCTCCGTCCTTCTTTATGTCGCATAAGCATGGATACTCTTAAGCCTAGAGAGTATTCTGGAGAAAAGTTCTGCGTTAAATCTTCTGTCCAGTGCGAGTTGGAGATGCCGCGTCCGATCCAATAATTAGCTATATGAGCTCCTTGACGACAGACATTGTGCAGTGCATTAATATCAAGCGGATGGTGTGACCAACAGACGAAATCGTGCAAGAATCAGAAGCACATGAAAGCAAAAGCAGGCCGAAATCCAATAAACGGTTTGTTAATGGTCAATTAAGTAAGTATGTATTCAGTAAAAATAAATCCAGACAGAATCGTTTGAACCTAACAAACCCATATCGTTAATCTCAAAGAAATATGGACCGACGACTTCGCTAGACGAAAATCCGCACCAAACAAAGACATTTCGGTATACATTAGACGCTCTTGGATCTCATGTGAATTGGCATCGTCCTAAATTCAACAATTTTATTTGTTCACGCACCAACTCACCCTGATCGTTAAGATGATTTTTCGATAACAATTAGTGTCAGTTGCCAATTGCTCCAGAGGCCACTCAGTGGCCATTCACATGTATTCTCTACCTTGTAGATTCGGGAAAACAAATTGAATAAATGACAACTAATTTGTCAGACATAGCTTCAAAAACATGGCCGCTATAACTGTCAAATTTCGGAAGTACCTTTTGGAAGAGCAGATAAAAGCAATGCATTGGACATGACAAACTACGAGGTGGGCTAGATATAAAGTTTACTTGAACAGAACTGTCAGAACATTCTACTTGAAACGTAATGTTATGTGCAATATTTTCCATTTCGTTTCTTTAACGATCATAGGGATGTTACAAAGCCCCTCCCATGCCTAATTGTTATTTATTTGCTTTATTTCAGTTGCATTAATCAAAGTTTTTCCAACAAAGCAGGTGATTATGCCATTGAAGCAACTTCTAGAATAATAGGGTTGCCATCTTTTGTTTATTAAAACCAACACTTTATAGGGAAATGCTCATTACGTGCTACTCTTTCACAAGAATGCTGCATTATCTTTCTACAACGTTAGTTGTTGATGTTATCCTTTTTGGGGTTTCATGTTGCTTATTAGAATGAAGATTGAAGTCTAAGATAATAGGGTTGACATCTATCTTTTTGTAGAAATTATGTCAAATTTGCAAACATGTAACTTTGTTCATTACTTCTTATTCTTTCTGATCTGGTTTTGTCTAGCAATAATCACCACTGTGAAAAGGATCTCTTACTTTCCTAAGAGGTGGTAATGCCTTACCATTCTATGATGTTTGTTGTTTATGTTATCTGGTCGCGTGATATAGGGAGCACTCTGAACGAATTATTTGAAGTGGCTTTGACACCAAAGTGGCCACCTTTCGTGCATTATGGGATGGTTATTGACCAACTTTGTTGGGAATTGGAATTGGCAATACACTCACCGTCAAAATGATTGCTTCTGTTGGGAACAGTAGAGCGGATAATCCAAATTATATAACGTTCCTACCAATTTGGGCCTATTCTATCGCATATATTGCATGCGGCCTTGAATATTCGTCCAAATAAGGTCGAATTCACACAATAATTAAAACTGGCTGACAATGCCGTAGCTATCTATTCTGAATGGGTTTGAAAACAGAATTAATGCCGAATTTTCTATCATCGCCCTCATTTTTCATTCGGTGTTTACGTTAACAAACAAAATTGTCGTGATTGTGGAGAAGTGCCTGCTAGTCTGGCAGTTTCATTGTGCAGTATTTATTCTTATTTATTAATTACAACACAATTACAAATTCTACTTACAAATGCTCGGGAATCAAACCCACTACTTTCACGCTAATAGGCTAGCGCACTACACACTAGACTACCAGGGCACCCATGAGCAGTATAAACCTAGAAGAGCCATTAGCTTTAACTCAGAGGGCTAGGTTGATATGAAAACCAGCTTTTATTGGCCTGGAATTGAATATTATACTCGTATATGAACTGGACGATATTGTGGTTTCAACAAGACGCTGCCACTGGCAACACAACTCTACTGATTTTCACTTTATTGCTTGAGAATTATTCAATAATTTCAAGTGTTCGCCACGTCAATTGGTCACCAAAATCATGCAATGCGACGGCCGACTAAGATCTAGGGAAATAGATAGTCCTCTCACATTGTACAATTCGACGAGTTATTGCGTATGAATTGTCGAAAATTATTTCAAAAAGATCGGTTGTTGTAATCAATCCAGAAGCGATCATTTAAATGAAAGTGGCTTTGAAGCCTATCATCTTTAAAAGTTTGAAAATCAATGAAGTAGGTTGATTGATGAATACCTATTGTCTTTGGAAAATATTCCATTATTAAGCCTTTTATGGAAAAGAAAACTTTAATTAAATTGATTTTCCCATCGCTTAGTGTACCACAGTTCTTTAGAACACAATTTATTTATCGATTATTATGATTAATAGTGTGCAGCGATAGTCCAGCCCAGATTAGAAAGATTTTCTCAATTTGTTTGTTTTATTTTTTATTTTATTTTTCGCTTATTATCTGTGCCTTAAAATAACAGCACGTTCAAGGAATCCATATGTCTGTCTATCTGTCTGTTCGTCTGTCTATTTAACTAACCGGCTTTACATTTATGGCCATTTAATTAGCCGGTGCAAAATGCCAAACAAATGACACACTGAAACACTCAACGCACTCCCATAAAGTACTTGCCCAATGCCACAAAAAAAAAAACTCATAAGGGCTGACAATGTGGCCGTTTGGCTGTTTGTTTAATGATAATTAGGGGGAGTAGGTAAAGTAGGTAAAGCAGTTAGTAGTTGGCAGAATGGGAAAAAAGATAATCAAAGTGATGTTGACAAATAAGAAGAGAGTCATGTTTAGAAGACTTACTTAGAACTTGTGGTTCTTCATTAAATTCTTTTTTTTTTGTGGAATTCATTTGGCATTCTTCTGCGGTCGGGGGGGTGAGGGGTTCATTTGTGTAACGAAAAAAAGCAACGCGACACGTGCCAAAGCATAGCAGGAGCATTAGGCAAACGAACAGGCAAATGCCTTTATGTCGAAATGTCAGATATCATCTGGTGTTGGTTGGTGTCTTCTTCTTCTTTTACTTCATTGGGAATATGATCTCGCATGCGTTCCATGGGTAAAAATAGTAGATTGAAATCAATTTCAAGCATTTAGAACAAAAACAATTTTTTTTTCGTTTGCCAATTTATCATCTCTAATAAGCAACAAAAACAATAACAAAACAAAACAAAAGAAAAATCCAAAACCAAAACGAAATCGAAATCGAAATTCAAAAATGTTTACAAATTGAAAGATACACCCTAGATATGTATGCATGTGTACCATATACGCCAACAATCAAAAAGCAGCAGCAGCAGCAGCAGTAGCAACAGCGGCAGCAGATGAAAATGATTATAAACGACGTTGCAAAGGAAAGTAGAAGAGAAAAAAAACAACGAAAAAAAAGGTAGCAAAAGTCGAAGCCTCATAAATATAAAATTAGTTGGTAATTCTATAGGCAACACGCGTCATGTCGTCCTGTTTTTTTTTTCTTTCTTTCAGTTTCTTTCTTTTCCCCCTTTTTTTCAATTTAATTCTTTACTCTACGCTACTCTACGTTACTCTACACTACGCTACTCTACTCTACTCTGCCATTCCATTCCATTTCAATTTAATTTTTCCTCCTTTCGTTCTCTGCTAGTCTTTTATACGATATTTGGGCCTGTTAAAGAACTTTATTATTATTATTATTATTGTTGTTGTTGTTGCTGTTGTATTATTGCGTGGGAAGTTATCATAGTTGTTGCTGTTGTTGTTGTTGTTATTATTTTCTGGTTGATGGCCCTTTATTTTTATTTTGTTTTTTTTTCGTTTGCATTTTTAACAAAATAAATTGGGTTTAAATATTTATAAAAACGAAATGAAATGAAAAATCAACAGTAAAACAGCAAATGGCATTAAATATGGTAATGAATGGATTTCTTTCGTTTCTCTACCCCCCTCTCCCGCTCTGTCTCTTGGTCTTTCGCTTGCATTTTAAACAATCGAAACGTAAAACAAGTAAAAAAATTTACTGCCACCACTTAAACCAGAGCATGGAAGCTTTAGATAGAGAAACCTTATGGATCCAATGAACACGTCTTTGATTACCAGGTTCATTCATATGATGCGCAAAAAATATGTCAAATTCTCTTCCTCTTTACAACTAGATGAGATTTAGAGAAAAAATCAAAAATCTTGTTTTTCTTATTCTGGAGATTCTGAAAGTAATATCGTTGCCATCTTATAATATTGTCTAGGCAACATGGGCTTTGAAATTCTATACATGGTGACGGCCCACCCATTCTTTGTGGTGTCAACTAAAGGATCCGCCAAATAACTTTTTTTTGAAAATGCTTTAAAATAAAAAACTACTGAAGATTTTCTCAACTTTCTTTTTTTATTTGAAAGTACAATCCTTCCGGTTAATAATGGAAAATAATTTCATTCAAATGGCTGCCTCGGCTGGCCATGCAGTAGCCTACACGATCGGTCCAATTTTTAAGCACATTATCGATTGTGTGCAGCTGTATTTCGCGAATGGCTTCACGAATATTGTCCTTTAAAGCGTCAATTGTCTCTAGCTTGTTCGCGTAACACAAATCTTTGACGGCACCCCACAAATAATAGTCCAACGGTGTCTAATCGCAGCTCCAAGGTGGCCAAACAACATCAGCTCTGCGGCTGATAATGCGATCTTCAAAAACAGGACGCAAAACATCGAGTGTAGCTTAGGCTGTGTGGCACGTAGCGCCGTCCTGTTGAAACCAAATGTTGCCAATATCCTCCTCTTCAATTTTTGTGAACAAAAATTCGTTCAACATGGCCCGACTGTAACGCCATTGACTGTAACGGCCACTCCTTGCTCATTTTCGAAGAAAGATGGCCCAATTTTGCCTCTGGACCAGAATCCGCACCAAACAGTGACTCGTGCGGGTTTTCTGTGCCCCAAATGCAACAATTTTGCTTGTTTACATACCCGCCAAGATCAAAATGAGCTTCATCTGAAAAGATGATTTTTTTTGCCAAAATCGGCATCTTCTGGTGTAGGCTACTGCATGACCAGCCGAGGCAGCCATTTGAATGAAATTATTTTCCATTATTAACCGGAAGGATTGTACTTTCAAATAAAAAAAGAAATTTGAGAAAATCTTCAGTAGTTTTTTTTAAAGCATTTTCAGAAAAAAAGTTATTTTGCGGATCCTTTACAAGTCATATTTGAAATTTTCATCAAAGCAATACAAATATCACTTATTGTCTCCTAATTTTTCAAAGTCTAGCTATTTCTAACATAACTATTGTTCATATTTTTCCTAGGAGAATCTGAGTGTCACTGTAGTCCAACTAGCTTTAATCTATTTTGAGCTAAAGGCCACAGTTATATAGAGTTTGAACTTATAGGTAAAGAGATATGTTTTTCTGCAAACATATCATTTCATATCCATTAAGTCCGATGTCAGAAGTCTGCATATCTTTAGAGAAGACACCAGCGAGTGTTTCATAACCTTCTATGAGGCATTTCCTGCGTATAGAGTGTGCTAAGAAGAAATTTTTGAAGTTCAGATGTACTTTAAACCATTTATCAAAACTAATCCATCATCCTGAACATCATTTATTGTGCTATCTTTTGCATTTAGTTTTTCCCATACGATCTGCTTCCTCTCCGATTACGCATTAGCCTTATAGCCTTTGGGTTTCAGTATTTGCTGCAACATTACTAATATAAATTGCCTCCATTGTTGACCTCACAGCAAAGTGAGAAGTGTGTTAGTTTCTAAGACGAGAGCTCCGAATTCAAGAGCTGTGAGAACTATTAATTTTCACGAAATATCATCTGAAATCTGTGGATCGCCGTCGACGATAAAAAAGTAATTCTTTCGGGGATTTCCTCCCAGCGGTCTTCTGACAAAAGCTTAAAGAGTAGATAAAATTGCCATGAAAAACATCTCATTTCTGTCGTTTGTAGGTCCAGTCACTCATGGAGAAAATTAGCGTTGTGAGAAGCTCAAAGGTTGTAATGGACAATTAAGTACTTGGATTTCGTTTTCTCTGCCGTAACTTTAGCGACATTAGATAAACATTTTGCTACTATAATCAGAACAACGTCGTCCTTACATACTACAACTTACTACCATACTGGGACTACGGCTGCCTTCCAAAATGTATCAATACAAAGTTTGTATGCAGTCCAACTACTGTATATAAACTATGTAGATATGCAAAATAACCAAACAATGCATCAATTACAAATCCGATGCCCGATTGCTTTTTGACTGCGTTAAAAATAAAGGGTGTTTTTTATAGAGGTATAGAACTTTAAGTTGGCATTACTTTTCAAGATGGCGACCGATTTAACAGCTGTCAAGTGATTTATTCTCAGTTTGGTTTGGCAATTCATCATGAAGAGACTCACGCCTGAACAACGCTTGCAAATAGTGCAATTTTATATCGAAATTATTGGTTCTGTGCGGAAAACGTATCGCGCACTACGTCCATTTTATCGTCGACAAAATCGTCCATCAGAGCAGTTAATTCGATTAACCATGGAACGTTTTCGCACCACGTTTACTCTTATTGATAACTCGCATCCCCAGAGACGCTGTACGGTGCGTACAGAAGAAGCTATTGCTGCTGTAGAGCGTAGCATTGAGGAAGACCCGAATGAGTCCATCCGCCGTCAAGCACAGGAATTGGATCTGTGTCCATCCACTTTATGGAAGATTTTGCGGAAGGATCTTGGTTTGCGTGCTTACAAATTCCAACTCGTGCAAGATTTGAAGCCAAACGATCATCAAGTAAGGCGTAGATTCGTCGAATAGGCCCAAAACGAGATTACCGTTGTTCCCGATTTTCATAAGCGAATTTTGTTTAGCGATGAAGCGCACTTCTGGTTGAATGGCTACGTCAACAAACAAAACTGCCGCATCTGGAGTGAAGTGTATGTGGAAACACCGTTACATCCAGAAAAACTGACTGTTTGGTGCGCTTTATGGGCTGGTGGAATCATTGGTCCGTACTTTTTCAAAAACGATGGTGGCCAGAACGTTACAGTCAATGGCGATCGGTATAGAGCCATGATTACTAACTTTTTCATTCCTGAATTGAATAACCATGATGTCCAGGAGATGTGGTTTCAACAAGACGGCGCAACATGTCACACAGCTCGTGCCACAATAGATTTATTGAAGAACACGTTTGGTGACCGCCTAATTTCACGTTTTGGACCTGTGAATTGGCCTCCAAGATCTTGTAATTTAACACCGCTAGACTACTTTCTGTGGGGCTATGTAAAGTCATTGGTCTATGCGGTAAAGCCACAAACGCTTGACCATTTGGAAGACAACATTCGCCGTATTATTGCCGATATACGGCCACAAATGTTGGAAAAAGTCATCGAAAATTAGACGCCCAGATTGGACTACATCCGCGCCAGCCGTGGCGGTCATATGCCAGAAATCATATTTAAAATGTAATGCCACAAGATTATCTTTCGGATAAATAAAATTCATGTCAATCGAATAATCCATCGTTGTTTTATTGCAACTTAAAGTTCTATACCTCTATAAAAAACACCCTTTACATATTGACGACGTTTTGAAATAGAATACATTGTATATATTTTGTACAGCGGCATTATGAAACACGATACTTTTGTTCAATGCAACTAACATTTTGGAAGGCAGCCTACTTATACTTTCATTATTCGGTCTGTATAGAATTTCAATTCTGATGGGGACCGTTAACACTGCCAATATGGACTAAAGTTCATGGCATTCGATAAAAACTAACTGCCATCGATTAATACCTAGGCATTGCAGAGATCTCAGACACTCCTCCTGCAGATCTTTTCTTTTGGAAATATAACAGCGTCACATACATACCTCCTATCATGTACCTCCATTCTAATGGCCCTAATGAATTTCGTGATTCGAAAGTCATTCGCATATAACTCAAAAAATTATTGAAATAGAGATGGAATCAGGCTTTTTGGTACCCCTGGATTTAGTCTGATCCTGTCTAATGGCATCTCATTTGTGATATCAAGCGTATTGTGATTCCTGAGAAATCCGAAGAAATTTTCCATCAATTTTAAACGAAAGCATGAACTAAATGCTTTCAAGATGTCTAGAAAGATGACAGGTTTGAGGATAAAACTCACTTAAATATTCGTGCCTCCAAAGTGGCCACCTTTCGTGTATTATGGGATAGTTGTTGACCAACTTTGCTAGGAATTGGAATTGGCAATACACTCGCCGTCAAAATGATCGCTTTTGTTGGAAACAGTAGAGCGGATAATCGAAATTATATGGCGTTCGTACCAATTTGGGCCTATTCCAGCGCATATTTTGCATGCGGATTTGAATATTCATCCAATAATTAAAACCGGCTGACAATGCCGTAGATATCTATTCTGTATGGGTGTTAAAACGGTATTAATGCCGAATTTTCATTCGGTGTTTACGTTAACAAGCAAACTTGTCGTGTTTGTGGAGAAGCCATTGTTTACGGAAAAAGTGCCTGCTAGTCTGGAAGTTTAATTGAGACGTATTTATTCTTATTTATTAATTACAACACAATTACATATTATATTTAATTTTACACGAGTTGAGTAACTTCGACCAAAATGCTCGGTGTAGTGCCACAGATCAGAGTCTCCGCTGGGAATCGAACCCACGACCCTCACGCCAATAGTCTACACGCTAGACTACCAGGGCACCCACGAGCAGTATTTTTTCATTTATAAACCTAGAAGAGCCATTAGCTTTAATTCAGAGGGTTAGGTTGATATGAAAACCAGCTTTTATTGGCCTGCAATTGAATATTATGCTCGTATATGAACTGGACGATATTGTGGTTTCAACAAAACGCTGCCACCGGCAACATAACTCTACTGATTTTCATTTTATTGCATGAGAAATATTCAATAATTTCAAGTGTTCGCCTCGTCAATTGGTCACCAAAATCATGCAATGTGACGGCGGACTAAGATCTGGGGGAATAGATAGTCCTCTCACATTGGACAATTCGACGAATTATCGCGAATAAATTGTCGAAAACTATCTCAAAAAGATCGTTTGTTGTAATCAATCCAGAGGCGATCATTTAAATGAAGTGGCTTTGAAGCCTATCGTCTTTAAAAGTTTCAAAACCAATGCAGTAGGTTGATTGATGAATACCTATTGACTTTGGAAAATATTCCATTATTAAGCCTTTTATGGAAAAGAAAACTTTAATTAAATTGATTTTCCCATTGCTTAGCGTACCACAGTACTTTAGAACACAATTTATTTATCGATTATTATGATTAATTGTGTGCAGCGATAGTCCAGCCCAGATTAGAAAGATTTTCTCAATTTGTTTGTTTTATTTTTTTATTTTGGTTTTTCGCTTATTATCTGTGCCTTAAATAACAGCACGTTCAAGGAATCCATATGTCTGTCTATCTGTCCGTTCGTCTGTCTATTTAACTAACTGGCTGTACATTTATGGCCATTTAATTAGCCGGTGCAAAATGCCAAACAAATGACACACTGAGGCACTCAACGCACTTGCCCAATGCCACAAAAAAAAAACTCACAAGGGCTGGCAATGTGGCCGTTTGGCTGTTTATTTAATGATAATTAGGGGGAGTAGGTAAAGTAGGTAAAGCAGTCAGTAGTTGGCAGAATGGGAAAAAAGATAATCAAAGTGATGTTGACAAATAAGAAGAAGAGTCATGTTTAGAAAACTCACTTAGAACTTGTGCTTCTTCATTAATTTTTTTTTGTGGAATTCATTTGGCGTTCTTCTGTAGTTGGGGGTGAGGGCCCATTATTGGCCTGCAATTATGTTGAACTGAACGATATTGTGGTTTCAACAAGACGCTGCCACTATCAGCACATCTTGATTGATTTTGGCTTCATTGTTTGAGAAATATTCAGAAAAAGTATTTTATTGTGTTGGCGACGTCAATTGGTCACCAAAAGCATACAATTTGACGGCCGACTAAGATCTAGGGGAATAGATGGTTCCGTCACATTGAACAATTCGACGAGATTAAGGGCCGAGATACCGTGTGATATGTGCGAAAAAGTCGTCGAAAACTATCCCAAAAGGAGGTCATTTCAATGGCATTGTGTCGCTTTTAGAAATGGCAAGTGTCATCTAAATCATAGTTTTATGCGTGTTTTATTTAACTTTGAAACCCAAAGATGAAAGATCCTTTAGCTGGATGCTACCCCTCTCTCTCACTCTCTCTCCCTCTCTCTTCCTCATGGTATAACACACTTTCTCTTGGTCTTTCGCCTGAATTTTCAGCAATGGAACGTAAAACAAGTAAGAAATTTACTGCCACCACTTAAACCAGAGCGTACAAGATGCACTGCAGTTTAATAGCATGGAAGCTTTAGATAGAGAAACCTTTTGATGGAATATCCTATCCCAGCCCTATACACTAGCTTTAATATGCCTTTTATAGTCACAACTGTAGTGTCTAGCTTATTAAAATTTTGTTTAGAAGTGGATGAAAGTTGGTAAATATAATTGCTTTACAGTACTTCTCAGATATGCAATGCCCTTGAAAGGAAAACACTTTAATTTATAGATTTTTTTTATTAATTTTTTTTTATATTTTTCTTTATATATATATATGTATATATATTTTGTATTTATATATAATTTTTGTTTTGTTTTGCTTTGTTGTTTTTTTTTACATTCATTTAATTTTGTTTTTAATAATAAAAATAATTATTTTAATTTTTTGTTGTTGTTCTTGTGTTGTTAATGTTCTTTTTTGTTTAACTTAAATAATAAAAATCTGGCAACATTTAAATGCCCTAAAATCTCAAGGAAATCAAAGGAAGGGTCTAATGGGAACGGGGAGAATAGGTAGGGCGTAGGGGTTTTTATTACCAAAATTTAATAAAAAAAATTCGAAACTAAAATTAAAAAAAAATTAACTATGTATGTATATGTTTATATTGTATATATGTATTGTATATATATTATGTGTATGTGTTTTCTGTTTTGTTTTTAATTTTAATTACATTTTGTTTTATTAAAACAAGTTTATTTTTTTATTTATTTTTTATTGAATACAGAAATGGAATATTTAGTACATATGTATGTAATTAAAAATAATTATAAAATTAAATAAAAAATTAAAAAAATAAAAATAAAAAAATATTTCCATAATATTAAAAAATAAAAAATAATAATAAAAAATAAAATCTTTAAATTCATATTTTTTAAACAATTTTTTATACATTTTTTTTTTGTTTTTTGCTTAATATTTATAAGTTTTGTTTCGTTGAATTAACGACAGAGTATTTTTATTTTTCTTTATTAATTTTTTTATTTACTTGTTTACTTGGTTTTAAGTTTAATATATAAATTATTTTTTAATTTTATTCATCGATTTTTTGTACACTGATTTATTAACTATTTAAGTTAAGATATTGGGGTTTTTTCTTTTTGTTTTAATACAATACAATTAATTTTTATTATATTTTTTCTTTAATTTTATTTAAAGGGTATGCTTTTTATTAGAGTTTTAATGTTTTTTGTATTTTACAACGTCTAAATAAAATTTTCTAGTGGCTAAAAATATTTAAGAAGTTTCAAGTTTTTTTTTTAATTTTTTATTTTAAATTTATTCCCATTTTGTTCTTAATTTTCTTAATTAAGATTTGAACTTTTTATTTCTATTTTTTCCCCGCCCCATAATTTACACATTAAATAATTAAAGAATTTTTATTTTTAGTTTTTACAAAATGTTTATTTAGGTTTTTTTTTATTTATTCATACATTTTAAATCTGTTTTGTTTTATTTTATAATTTAATAGTAATGATATGAAATACATTTAAGGACAGTTTTTTTGTTTTTGTTAATTAATTTCTCTTCTGGTTTTGTTAATTTGATTAGTTTGATAATAACATAGTATATCGATCTTAAAACTATTGGGTTAGGTTTTCCTTTATTATACTTTCTCAAGGTTTTTTTTTTCTAATAAATTGTGGAATAATTTACAAATCTGTTTTATTTTCAAGTTTCATTTTTCAATGATATAATCATTCTTAAAAAAGAGAAAATAATATCGTTTGTTTATAAAAAAAATAAAAACTTAAAATTAAAGTTTTATTTTTCCTTCATTTGGATTTTAATAGGAATTCTTTTTTAAATAATTATTTTTTACAATTTCTTTAGCAGTTTTTCTTATAAAAACATTTTTAAAACATTTTAGCTTAAAAAATTTATATTTTTTATATAAAAACAGTATTTCTTTTTGTAATAATTTGTAAATATTTGTTATTTTTATAATTTTTTTATTATTTTTAATTTTTTATATATTTTTTTTCATACAACAATTTTTTATAACATATTTTTAATATATACAATTTTTAATATAAAAAATACTTTATAAAAAATTTGTTTATAAATAAAGTACATAAAAAATTATTATTTCATTTATTTTTTTTTTGTATAAAATTATTAATTTATAATAAAATAAAAAATAAAATGAAATGAATTTAAGAAAAAATTTATTATAATATTTTTTACATATTTATGTCTAAAAAAATATTTTGTTTGATTTATTTTTTGAAAAAAAAAAAATTAAATTTTTTAAACAATCTCACAAAATAAAAATCTTTTAAATTCTCGCTGTTTAAAAAAATTTGTTAAATTTTTAAAAAATTTTAAATTTTAAAATAAATTTGTTTATTTTTTGTTTTTATTTGTGTATTTATTATAAAAAATTTATTTTGGTTTAAATTATAAATTTGTGTATTTTTTGTCTTTATTTGGGTAATTTTAAAAAAAAAATTTATTTTGGTTTAATTTTTATTTATTATAGTTTCATTTCCTTTTTTAAAATTTGTTTAGTTTTTTTAAAATTGTTTAACTTTTTTAATAAAAAATTTATTTAATTTTTATATAAAAAAATTTATTTTATTTTTGTTTAAAATTTAACACAATTTGTTTGTTTAATTTTTTATGCATTTTTTTGTTATAAAATTTATTTAAATTATTTTCATTATAAATTTTTATTTATTTTAATATTATTGTATAAAACAAGTTTATTTTTTTATACAATTTTTTTTATTTTTTTATATATTGTAACTGTTGTATATTACAAATACTGTTTTTATTATAAAAAAAATTAATTTAAAATTTTGTTAAAATGGAATTTTTTTGTTAAAAAATATTTTATATAAAAACAAGAAATATTTTGCATAACATTTCTATAAAAAAAAATTATTGTCAAGTTAGAAAAATTCACCAATGCCCCGGTTTACAATACTTTTAATTTTTAGCAGGTTTTTTTTTTAAATTTCTGGGACTTCGAAGTTGCATAGTTTTTGTTTAAGTTGGCATCAAATGGCTGCGATATGTGTCGCATGGCTTTGATTTGCAACGGTAATATGAAAATTAAAACAGCAAAATTGGATTTCCCCTTTAAGTCTAATGCAATTAGTATCAGTGGACAGCACAACTGTAGGTACCATTGGGGTACTTTGATTATATTGATATTTCAACAATTTTCTGAATTTTAAGCATAATTTTGTACAAAAAATTAAAGTTTTTATCATGTATTTATTTTTTTAAATTTAAGTCTGTTTTACACAAACAAAAGATTAATAAGGTAATACTTCTAATGACTGTGCATTTTGAGGTACCTTGACTTATGTTGTCCACTGTATATAGTGAGCGTCAAAAGAAACTGTATATTAAACATATATACACTAATAAATTACCGTTATATTTATTTTAAAATTTTTTCATTGCCAGTTTTTAAAATTAAAACATAAAAAAGTTTAAAAATTTTTTCGAAATATTCACAAATTTTTTCGGGCACTCTCCTGAAGTGGTAAAAGTTGAGTTTGGTGATTGTTAGAATTTTATCCATGGTGTATAGTTTCTGTTGACGCTCACTGTATGTGAATATTTCATTTTGGAACAAATAATCAAATAAGAATGCAAATAAATTGGGAGAAAAAACTGGATATTTTGAAATGTTTCAAATTAGGGGAAAATAGTGTTTACATGGGAAGAAGCCTTGGACTGGCCCCATATACAATAAAATCGATTTCTCGCATAAAATCAAATAAATTTGCTGATATCACAATAGCGTTGTAAAACTATAAACCTTGGAATCAATTGTTTCATTGGCAGTTTTTCAAATTGAAAAAAAAGTTTAAAAATTTTTCGAAATATTGTCAAATTTTTTCGGCCACTCTCCTTAAGTTAAGTTTTAAAAGTTAAAAGGTTAAAGTTGAGTTTTCGTGACTGTTAGAATTTTATCCATAGTGTACAGTTTCTGTTGACGCTCACTGTATGTGAAGTTTTCGTTTTGCAACAAATAATCAAGTAAGAAAGCAAATAAATTTAGAACAAGAACTGGAAATGTTTCAAATTAGGGGAAAACAGTGTTAACATGGTAAGAAACCTTAGACTGGCCACTTCTACAATAAAATAATTTCTCGTGTAATATTAAAAAATTTGCTGAAATCACAACATCATTGTAAAACTATAATACTCGGAAGAGATTAATTGCAAATCAATACAAATATTTGCCTCACGTTTCTCCGGTCCCACTTAGCGACGCTAACCGGGGTATTGGTGTATTGTGATTAAAGTTTCATTTAATTTTTTTTTTTTTAAGTAAAAAAAGTACTATTCCAGAAAAATTAGTCTAAAAAATATTATTTAAATTAAAAAAAATAATTGTAAAGCTTCAATTAAAACACAAACTGGATTACGTGGAGTTTCTATCACAGAAAAAAAAATATGGATACGCATATGGATAAAAACGTCGCCTCCATTCTATAACATTCTAAGTCGAAAAAGTGTGTTTTGAGTTATGAGCTCTCAAAGTTTTCATGTGACTCTTAGAACGTTATAGAATGGAGGCATCGAAATGGCAATAAAATATTAATTTAAAAATGTTGAATAAAAAAAATAAGAATTTTGTGTACAGTTTTAATTAATTGTGGAAAATGTGTAACTGAAAAATAAAAACAGTTTAGGCAAGTTTTCAATGTTTTCAAAAAAAAAAAAATAAATAAATAAAAAAATATTCTATTAAAACAAAAATATTAAAACAAAAAAAAAACAAAAATTGATTTAAAAATATTGAATTAAAAAATATTTTGTGTACAATTTAAATTGAAAAAAAATCTGTTTGTGGAAATTTTCAATGAAACAAAAAAATATTGAATTAAAAAATATTTTGTGTACAATTTAAATTCAAAAAAAATCTGTTTGTGGAAATTTTCAATGAAACAAAAAAAAAATTGAATTATAAAAATATTTTGTGTACAATTTAAATTAAAAAAAAATCTGTTTGTGGAAATTTTCAATGAAACAAAAAAATATTGAATTAAAAAATATTTTGTGTACAATTTAAATTCAAAAAAAATCTGTTTGTGGAAATTTTCAATGAAACAAAAAAAAAAATGAATTAAAAAAATATTCTATTAAAACAAAAATATTAAAACAAAAAAAAACAAAAATTGATTTAAAAATATTGAATTAAAAAATATTTTGTGTACAATTTAAATTGAAAAAAAATCTGTTTGTGGAAATTTTCAATGAAACAAAAAAAAATTGAATTAAAAAAAATTTTTGTGTACAATTTAAATTAAAAAAAGATCTGTTTGTGGAAATTTTCAATGAAACAAAAAAATATTGAATTAAAAAAATATTTTGTGTACAATTTAAATTGAAAAAAAAAATTTGTTTGTGGAAATTTTCAATGAAACAAAAAAATATTGAATTAAAAAAATATTCTATTAAAACAAAAATATTAAAACAAAAAAAAACAAAAATTGATTTAAAAATATTGAATTAAAAAATATTTTGTGTACAATTTAAATTGAAAAAAAATCTGTTTGTGGAAATTTTCAATGAAACAAAAAAAAAATTGATTAAAAAAAATTTTTTGTGTACAATTTAAATTAAAAAAAGATCTGTTTGTGGAAATTTTCAATGAAACAAAAAAATATTGAATTAAAAAAATATTTTGTGTACAATTTAAATTGAAAAAAAAAATTTGTTTGTGGAAATTTTCAATGAAACAAAAAAAAAAATTGAATTATAAAAATATTTTGTGTACAATTTAAATTAAAAAAAAATCTGTTTGTGGAAATTTTCAATGAAACAAAAAAATATTGAATTAAAAAATATTTTGTGTACAATTTAAATTAAAAAAAAATCTGTTTGTGGAAATTTTCAATGAAACAAAAAAATATTGAATTAAAAAATATTTTGTGTACAATTTAAATTCAAAAAAAATCTGTTTGTGGAAATTTTCAATGAAACAAAAAAATATTGAATTAAAAAATATTTTGTGTACAATTTAAATTGAAAAAAAATCTGTTTGTGGAAATTTTCAATGAAACAAAAAAAATGAATTAAAAAAATATTTTGTGTACAATTTAAATTAAAAGAAATCTGTTTGTGGAAATTTTCAATGAAACAAAAAAATATTGAATTAAAAAAATATTTTGTGTACAATTTAAATTGAAAAAAAAAAAATTTGTTTGTGGAAATTTTCACTAAAAAAAAGTAAAAAAAAGAATTGAAGTGAAGTGCAATAAGAAAGCTTCTGTACAATTTTTAATATAAAAAACAAATGCGAAAGATATTTTCTGTTATCTAAAAATAAAAATTATGTAAAATAAAAAAAAATAAAAAATAAACAAAAAAATTTAAAATTTAAAAAATATTTTCGACAAATTTTTCAGCATAAATAATTCAAGTATAATCAAAAAATAATTCATGTACCAATCAATCAAAAAGATTGATTTAAACTAAGACATGGAGAAAAGACAAATTTTATGTAATTCCACTACAAAAAAATTAAATAAAAAAAATTTAAAAAAAATTATGGAAATAAAATTAAACGAAGGAATATAATTCCTATAAAAATTAAAAAAAAAATGTGGAACTACTTTTTCTCGTTTTTCTTGAAAGTTGAGAATTTTTTTAATCAAAAGATTATATAGAATTAATTTTTATTATTAAATAATTTTTTTTAAATTTTTTTTTTGATGTGTAACTGTTAACAAAATATTCTGTTTTTTATATAAAATATTTTATACAAAAGATTTTAAAGAAAATATTTTTTTTGTATTAAATTTACGAACACATTTTGTTTTTCATTAAAAAAAATTAAATTTAAAATTTAAAAAAACATTAAAAAAATATTTTCCCAAAATTACAATAAAAAAGAATTCCTATTAATTCCATTTGTTTACAATTCGGTTACAATTCTGGGTGACAATTTTTCATAAAGTTTTTGCCTTAAAAACATCAAATCTTGTATTATTTTTCTTATTTGTTTTTGTTTTTTTAATTTATAATTATTTTTTGTTTTTTATTTTTAAATTATTATTAAGTTTTTTATCACTCTTATTTTCGTTGATCTTTGACTGTTTAAATGATAAAAATTATTGAAAATATTTACAATTACAATTTGTAATTATTTTTTCTTTCGTAAATCATTTCTAGTTTAACAACAAACAAAGGGGGTCAAAGGTGAAATTATTTTGAAAGTTGTTTGTAGTCTCATAGCTGGTATAACATTTTGTAAAAACTGTAAAAGAAAATTTTGGGGAGTGTCTGCCCTTAAAATGTATATTCATATTGGTGTTGGAAACAGATTTAAAGTACTATTTTTTATAAATCCCTTTTAGCCTCTGTAATAGATCTTAAATTGTTAGCTATTAAGGATTAATTTCTTTTTTAAAAGCGCTGAGGATATATTGGAATTCCTTTCTTACATTCTTTGAGAAAGAATGCCTATGAAAATTACATTAACACTGAAAAGTACCTTGTTTTGTTGGCTATTAAGAAAAAGTACCTTTTTTAGATATTTTCTGAATCTTATTAAAACGTTTAAAATAAGAAATTTTAAAGAGTTGTAATATCTTTTTACATATTGAAAATGAATTTCCATAGAATTTTGTTGAGAAAAGTACTCTTTTTGGTAAGCTGTTAAGGAAAAGTACCTTTTTTGTACAAGCGCTTAAAAAATGTATGAATTTTGATTAAGACTTTTGCAAGAAGAAACTTTTAAGGAAGTTTCCATTTCTACTTACTAACATCCCTAAAGAAGAGCGGAAAGCGGAACATTTTCTGGCACTTAGCTTTTACGCTCTGTGGCCAGGCCTAAATCAAGCGGCAAATTGTATATTTTTCAAATGTTTTATTGTTTCCATCCACGGAATCCATCATTATTT
Source organism: Sarcophaga carnaria (assembly GCA_958299815.1). Lineage (NCBI taxonomy): Eukaryota > Metazoa > Arthropoda > Insecta > Diptera > Sarcophagidae > Sarcophaga > Sarcophaga carnaria. Next base: position 142,069,893 of record OY283149.1, read on the forward strand.
TATATTATAAATGCTCCAGCAGCTCTTATTTAGGAATGCCTGTTATTCTTTGAAAACGAGTACCAATTTCATGACTCGAAAAGTACCATTTTATACTTTATATTGTACTCAAATAGTAGCTTTGAAAAAGTTTACATTTCATAGAATTTAGTAGAGTAAAGTACCTTTTGATATTATATGGTACTCTTTGCAAAATTGTTGTAAAAATTGTTTGGTTTTTCGGAAACCATTTAAGTAGTGTTGTTGTTATTTTTCACCTTTTTAGTATAAGGGGGTACGATTTTCAAATGGTACATTTTTGATTAAAAGTTCTTTCGATTAAAAAAGTACCATTGATTTGCATTAACGATTTTAAAAAAGTTTTGTGAACTGTCCAGGAAAAGTACTATTTGGAAAGTAGTTTTTGTGCTCCTCGTCTACTGTTAAAAAACAATTTTTTTTGGAATTTTTCAGTAAGCAATTTAAAGGAGTTTTTTTTATTTCTTTTAAAGGAAAAGTATCATTTATATCCTGATGTCAATTTAATTTTCGGTAGTTTTTCTGAAGAGAAATTTTAAAAAATTTTCTGAAGTATGGTACTTTTTTTGGAAGTACCTTGTTGTTCGTCCTGTGTACTGTTAGTTTTAGGGAATTTTATAATTTTATTTTAAGAATAATTATTACTTTAAAGGTTGATTTTGGGATTTGGATTTTTCAGCTGCTAAAGTACAATTTCAAGAGTACTTTTTATCCCGTTTATCAACTCTTTTAATTTTTTTTGGTTTTTTTTGGAATTTTTGAATTTCTTTAATATAAAAAGTAACATTTTATTGTTGCTAGTTTTTCTGAAGAGAAATTTTAAATAATTTTCTGAATTTTCTGAAATATGGTACTTTTTTTGGAAGTACCTTATTGTCCGTCTTGTGTACTGTTACTTTTAGGGAATTTTATAATTTTTTTAAAGAAAAATTATTATTTTAAACGTAATTTTTGGGGATTTTTCAGCTGCTAACGTACTATTTTAAGAGTACTTTTTATCACGTTTATCAATTCTTTTAATTTTTTTCGTTTTTTTTTTTTTAATTTTTGAATTTCTTTACTATAAAAAGTTTTTCTGAAGAGAAATTTTAAACGATTTTGTATATTTTTTGAATTATGGTACTTTTTTGAAAGTACCTTTTATCCATCTTGTGCCCTATTAGTTTTAGGGAATTTCATAATTTTATTTTAAGGAAAGTATTATTTTAAAAATAATTTTAATCCGCTTTGTCTACAGTTTAAACTGTAGTTTTTGGGGGATTTTCAGCATCAAAAGTACTATTTTAAGAGTACTTTTTTTATTATTATTTATTGTTGATAGTTTTTCTGAAGAGAAATTTCAAACGATTTTATGTTTTTTCTAAAATACGGTATTTTTAAAAGTACCTTTTATCCATCTTGTGTCCTATTAGTTTTAAGAAATTTCATAATTTTATTTTAAGGAAAGGTATTATTTTAGTTCAGTTTAAACTGATTTATTCTTGGGGGGCTTTTCAGCAGCTAAAGTACTATTTTAAGAGCATTCTTCAAAATGCTTTTGTTTATTTGCAATTTTTGGATTGCTTTCTATTTTATTTTCGCTAGTTTTTCTGAAGAGATATTTTAAACGATTTTATGAATTTTCTGAAAAAAACGGTACTTTTTTGAAAGTACTTTTTTGGAAGCATGTACTTTCTTGTTTACTGTTAGTTTTAAAGAATTTTTTAAAGTTTTTTTTGGATATTTTTCTGGGGGATTTCCCAGTAATAAAAGTATTATTTTAAGAGCACTTTTTATCGCTTTAATTAATTTTTCAAATTGTTTTTGGTTTGTATTTTTGGGAATTTTTGGTATTCAATTTTAGAGCACTGTGTCAATTGTCCTTTTAGTCTCAATTTTTTTTGTATTTTTTTTTAATTTAAATTATTTTTTTTTAATTTTTTTACAATTTTTTTTCATTTATTTGAAAAGTACTTTTTTAATTTTGATTTAATTTTTTGGAAATTTTTCAGTACGGAATTTTTGGCACGGTTTGAATATTCTCTTAAGAGAAAGTACCATTTGAAAATTCTTTCTTTTTTGGTAAGCATTTGCGCCGCCGATAATTTTGTTAAATGTTATGATTTTTCTTCAATTTAGCACCATTTTTATACACATTTGAAACGTACGTTTTATCATCCTATTTATCATTGTCTTCTAATCCTATCTTTTTCCGGGTATTTCGACCCCAACAATTTAAAAAAAATTTTTTGAATTTCTTTTAAGTACCATTTTTGAGGTACCTTTTATACGGTTTGTTTGTAACATTCTTTTTTTTTTGATGTTTTTCAGTTGAAAATTTTAAGGAATTTTATAAATTTTCTAAAAAAAATATTTTAAAAGTACTTTTTACACTCTTTGCGTACTTTTTTTTTGCATAAATTTTTAAGGAATTTTATGAAGTTTGTAAAGGAAAAGTACCATATTAATGCATGGTTTCCTTTTTTAATTATAAATTTTTTATGGATTATTTAAGCAGTTTTAAGGAATTTTTATCAGTTTTCTGAAGAAAAGGTACTATTTCGGAAGTACTTTTTATTCTCCTTGAATGTTGTTAATATTTTTGGGAATTTTTCAGTACTATTTACTGTTTTTTTTTTGGTTTTAAGAAATTTTCAGCAAACAATTTTAAGTACTTTTCTTGTACTTTATATAGAAAGAGTACCATATTAACGCATTGTTTTCATTTTTAATTATTTTTTCGAATTTTTAAGCAAACAGGTTTCAGGAATTTTTCGGGTATTCTAATCATAAGGTACTATTTTAAAAGTACTTTTTAATTTTTCAGTACTATTTTTAAGCACTTTTTCGTGCTTTATTTTTAAGCACTTTATAGAGGAAAAGTACCATATCAACGCATGGTTTCTTTTTAATTTTTTTTTAATATTTTAGGCTGACAGCTTTTAGCCTGTTTATCTGGTATTCTAAAGAAAAGGTACTATTTTAGGAGTACTTTTTATACTCCTTATCTTAATTTTATGAATGTTTTTAAAGAAAAAGTACTTTTATTATATTATTTGTCTCCTGTATATTTTTTAATTTTTCAAAAGACTACTTTAAGGGACTTTAGGAATATTTTTAAAAAAGGGGCCATTTGTGAAGTAAACTTTGTAAACTGCTGTAAATAATTTTAGGAATTTTTTTAAAAGTACTTTTCTTGGATTTGTCTAGTGTTTAATTATGTATTCTTTTAATTTTTCAAAAGACTACTTTTTAGGGAATTTAGGAATATTTTAAAAAAAGGGTCATTTGTGAAGTACTTTGTAAACGGCTGTAAATATTTTTGGGAATTTTTCAGTACCACAATCTTAATTTTATGAATTTTTTTTAAAGGAAAAGTACTTTTCTTCTATTTGTCTACTGTTGATTTTTTTTTTAATTTTTCAAAAGACCATTTTAAGGGGTTTTAGGAACATTTTTAAAAAAGGGCCTTTTTTACTTTTGGTACGTTGTACATATTGGTTGAATTGTTTTTCTATTGTAAAGGACTTTTATGGTCTTAAAAGAAAAAAACTAAAACTTTCGCAAGAGTATGTTTAAGAAAGTTAAAACGTATCTTTTTCCCCTTTGTTTTGTGTTAAAAAAATTCCTTTTTTGGTACTTTTTTTTCGCTCAAAAAGTACTATTTTAAAGTTTTTTTGTTTTTTGTTTTTTCACGATATGTTTAATTTTTTTATGATTTTTGTTGTTGTTGTTGATGTTTTTTTGTGAGAATCCTATTGAAATTATTATTTTTAGGTTATGATTTATGCGACTTAAGCAAATTCGAATGGAGCTTTATTTGAAATATACGAACCATTGGCTGAATCATCATCAGATTTGCCGCCGCAATACTGAATCAGCAGATTCTACACCATATTGACGTACTTATCCTGAGGCGTCATGTAGTCGAGGCTATTTTGCGAAAAGGCCTGGGCCGAAACAGTGCCAGTGAACGAAGGACTAGGCGACAGGCCGAAATTGGTAGCCGAATAACCGGAATGGCCCATATTGTAATTAACTTGATTTTGATTGCTAAAGTACTCCATTTGGGAGTAGTAGCTGGGCGCCTGGGCGTAATTATTCGGATACTGTTGATACTGATTGTGCCAGAAGTTGTAAGAGTCATGATTGGACATGTAGGCAGCAGAGTGGGCAGCCGAATGGTGAGCCGACTGGGTAGTTTGCGTAGCATGTACTGCGGCTGCCGATTGTGGCGACATGGGCGTAATGGGAGGTGAGGGTGTGGTAATGCTGGAGTTGGAATCCATGGGTGTTATATTACCGCCTGGCTGCAAGAGACGTGGATTTGCAGAGGCAGCAGTGCCATAAATGCTATGATGATGGCCACTGGTGCTTATGTCACCGCCGGACTCTTTGAGACTATCATAGGCAGAGCCGCGCAAGGCATCGTTATTTGCGCCTGGATAGCCGGACGGTCCGAGGTGTTCCTTCTTGCAGACAATGCTAACCGGACTAACTGAGGTGGCAGGTGTGGGCAATAACGGCGAAGAATTCTGATGATTGGGGCCGCCACCGGAATTGTTAAGACCACCAGCTGACCCTGAGCCCACATTTGAGCCGGCCATGTGATGCAAATGGGAGACAGCCGATGAAGTGCTGGGCGTTACAGCAGAGGCGGATGAGGTTGCATTATGGAAGGAACTGTGATGTGCTTTCATCGATTGTGCCACAGCGGCGGCAGCGGCTACTGCTGACGATGTCTGGGCAGAGTGGGAAGAGTGTGATGAATTGTTATTTGCCGAGCCTCCCTGATTATTTCCTTTGTGTTGTGAGTTGTTGTTACTACTGCTGGCGGCTGAGGAGTGATGATGGCTGTTTTTGGAAGAGTTCGTTGAACTGGAATTACTGCTGCCGTTATTCGATGTATTGCGTGACGTTGACGACGATGAACACGACGCCGAATTGGAGCCCGAATTAACCGATTTGGAGTTGTTTAAATTGTTCGATTGCTGTTGCTGTTGCAATTGTTGGCGGCATTTAGCGCGGCGATTTTTAAACCAGACCTGCAAAGAAAGTAAAAAAAGAAAGGAAAGAGAAAGATTTGCTTTGAAGTATGTTTATAAAATAAAAAGCTCAGCATTTAAAATATTTTTCATTTCATTAAACGATTTCAAAGCAACGTTAAGAAATTTAAATTCAAATTCAATTTCTTTTTTCACAAAAAAAAATTTCTTAAGAGTCAGTAAAAAATGATTTTTTCTTTTTTAAAACATAAAAGGCAAAGGAATTGTTGAGAAATTAAGGACATTCAGTTAAAAAATATGTGTCCACCAAGCCCCCATTCTTACCCTTACAAAATCTCTGACTAAGAAAATTGAATGAAAAAAAATATTCTAAGAAAGGATCTAAAGGATCTGCAAAACAAAAAAATAAAACAAATTGAGTAACTTTGTATAATGAAATCTGATACGCCTTATTTAATGTACCTTTTTTAGTTTTTTTTTACCGATAACAACAACAACAATAACGTTAATATAACACAAATAAAATTCAATTTTAGCCATGAACAGAGGAGGACAGAGAGAAGAGAGTGAGTGAATAACAGGGGCGTTGAAAGGCAGTCAGTCACTATTAAACCAGAGTGTATGGATGCGGTAACATTTATAGATTGTGGCGTGTGGCATTAATACTTAGGCAAACAGTATGAAATTTTTATGTTTTTATTTGAAGGGTGGCAACATGAAACCATTAACATCAGCAATGCCTTTAACATCTTTACTTCCACCTCCTACTCTTCCTCCTCCTTCTCCTGCTCTTTTTGGGCTTTTAACGTAACGACTTTTAAGGACTTTTGAAATCTGTGTAACAACAAACAAATGCTGGCCAAACGCCCAAAATTCTACGCCACTTGTACGAATGTTTTCATAACGTTTCGTTCGTTCGTTCGTTTGTTTGTTTGTGGGTATTGTCAGGAATACCGCATAACATTTTTGAAATGCTTTCGTAAGCACTTTACGTGCGTCCCCCTTAAGCATAACAAACAAGGATAATGGCATCACAACGTTAAATGAAGTGTTTGATATTCCCCCCTCAAACCACTCACACTGCTAGCACAGCAAACACTTGTTTTTCAAATGATAAAGAAATGAAACTTCCTGAGAGTGTATGTGTAAAATTGAGAAATTCAAGTAGTTGCCTTAGACAACAACTGTAAGGAAGTTCTAATCGAGTCAATTTGCAACTGTACGCCTTGGATAAACATTTTCGGTTTTTCGTTTTTATGCTCGTATTTGTTTTTGGTACACTCCACTCGTCGTCGTTCGTGTTTGTTTGTTCTACTACAACGGCTGGGTTTTTGGTTGATGGGATAATGTATGTATGTGTGGCTGTTTGAAGAAATCTTTTTGATTATGGGCGCGTGACTTTTAACACTTGTTTCTTGTTTCCTAATGCTTAACACAACTATAATTTATTCATTGATACGAGTACTCTTTTAATTTTACTTTTCCTTATGCTTGGCAATGCCACTTGTCTCTGGATACCAACAAGCGCCGTTAGCATGGAGTCAAGCAAACAGCACAAGCACTTACGCTGCCGCTCAAGTTAAATAAATAAACAAACAAACAAACAAATAATCATTGAAATTTGCTCTCCCTCTCTCCATCTCTCACTCTCTCTCACTTAGGAAACTGTTGTAGCATGAAATTGTTAATAATTGTTGTGGGAAAACAGAGATATGGTGTTACCAAGAAGAGAAAACAAAAAAAAAAAAGAAAAAAACAAAAAAAGGAAACAAAAAAAATTAAACTTGGTTTAAAATTCTGTTCTAATTGTAGATAATTTTAAAAAATCTTAAAGAAAAAATATTTTAATTAAAGCTAGGCTTAGTAAAACAAAGTTTAACTAAAGCAAGTTTAACTAAAACAAGACTAACTACCACCATAAGTTTAACTTAACTAAGTTCGCCTAAGCAAAGTTTAATTAAATTGAGTTAAAAAAAACTAAACTCTACTAAACCAGGTTTAACTAAACCAACTAAAACTAAACAAAGTTCAAAGAAGAAGTAGTAAGTAAGAAGTAAGTTTGAACTAAGTTCAGTTGAACTAAGCCGAGCTTAAACTAACTTTAACTAATTTAAGTTTGAAAAAACTCAATTCTGTTAGACCAAATGCAACTAAACTGTGATTAACTAAACCAGGCTTAACTGAACTAAGCTTAGGTTAATTTTAGAGTTGCTATTTGATTATTTTCTACAAGATTTCTGTACAATTTTCTGTATACCATGGAGTCTTAATTATTTTTATTTATGCTTGCCGTTTACGCTTTAATTGTGTTAGCACATGAACGTAAACATTATTAGCCACTACAACTCTTTAGTCAGGATTGCGATCTATTCTTCCACTTTTTCCGCTGCTGTGCGTGCTAATTTTAGTCATTGAGTGGCAGGACGCACAATATAACATCGACTCCTAATGTGAGATTTTGAAAAGTTTACTCCCAGAGAAGACTGCTTAGAGAGAGTCGTGGAAATAATTTTTTCAAGACATTAAAGCTTAACTTTGAATTCCATATACTCATCGAGTAAGCCAATACACTATCTATCCACTAGACCACGGCGGCCCTCAGACTATGTTAGAATAGTTTCTTTTAAATGTAAATTTCTTTGGGATTCTTTCAAGCCCAAAACAGTTTAGTCACATAGGTCACTAGAGGTCACTAGGCTTATTGTAACAATTTGAAAGAAAATACTTCTTTGCAAAATATCTTCCAATGTTTATAATTCACGTCTAGGGTATCAGTGATCATTCCTTCGGCGCTCTTTACTTTCCAAATTATCGGATTCAGATCATTTATGCAACATTCTGTTCGATAATTAGTTGCGATATTATAAATAATTTCATTATTCCCCTCCTATAGAAACCCTCAACCTCCAAGGGAAAGCTAGAAGGTTAGGTTAGTTAAGCGTGGCACTCGAAACTCTTAAATCACCACGTCTATTGAAATACAAATTAAACAGTCTCCGCCATAGAAGGAATCTTTGTCTTTACAAAGTTCAAAATAGTTTTCAGTTTCGAATATGAGACAACAGATTGATGCCAGGCGTGCATTAGCGAGAGCTGAGAAGCGTTTTAAGAAGTGCTTCATACTCGTTTATATACGTTCTTGTCTCTCTATGGGGAAAGTAATAGCAATTACAAACACTAGTAAGGCCATATAACGGGTGATTTTTTTAGCTATTATCTTTTTGGCAACACTGGTTTAAACAGCTCAAGCACGTTTCGTTTTTTGTTTCATTGTCAAACATCTTCAGTTTGGTCTATAATTTAACCATGAATCGTCTTACAAACCGAACAACGCTTGCAAATCATTGAATTTTATTATCAAAATGCGTGCTCTGTTAAGAAAGTTCATCGCGCGCTTCTTCCATTTTATGGTCAGTTTGATCGACCCACTGAAGCGGCTATTCGGGCTATTGTGACTAAATTTCGCACCAAATTTACATTCTTGGACATTAAATCACCAACACGCTTACGTAGAGTGCGAACTGAAGAAAATATCGCAACTGTATCGGCCGGTGTTAATGATGACCATCAATTATCGATTCGTCGCCGTTCGCAGCAATTGGGCCTCTCTTACTCAACAACGTGGAAAATTTTGCGGAAGGATTTAGGTGTGAAGCCTTTCAAAATACAGCTGGTGCAAGAATTGAAGCCGAACGACCTACCGCAACGCAGAATTTTTGGTGAATGGGCTCTTGGAAAGTATGGCCGAAGATTCACTTCTTTATCGAAAAATTGTGTTCAGCGACGAAGCTCATTTTTGACTCAATGGATACGTAAATAAACAGAATTGTCGATTTTGGAGTGAAGATCAGCCAGAAGCATTGCAAAAGCTACCAATGCATCCAGAAAAAGTCACAGTTTGGTGCGGTTTATGGGCTGGTGGCATCATTGGACCGTACTTCTTCAAAGATGCTACGAATCGTAACGTAACTGTGAATGGAGAGTGCTACCGTGAGATGATATCCAACTCTTTTTTGCCCAAAATGCAAGAGCTTGACTTGCATGACATGTGGTTTCAACAAGACGGTGCCACATGCCCCACAGCACGCGTAACAATGGACTTATTGAGAGGCGAGTTCGGTGAACATTTTATTTCACGTTCGGCACCGGTCAATTGGCCGCCTAGATCGTGCGATTTAACGCCTTAGACTATTTTTTGTGGGGCTATGTTAAAGCTCATGTCTATGCAGACAATCCCGCTTCAATTGACGCATTGGAAGACAACATTGAAGCATTTATTCGTGAGATACCGGCCGAAATGTTGGAAAGAGTATGCCAAAATTGGACTAAGCGGATGGACCATTTGAGGCGCAGTCGCCGTCAACATTTGCATGAAATAATCTTCAAACATTAAATTATATGGACCGTACTAAAAATAAAAATTTCATGCATTTTTCTGAATTTTATAGGTTTTTTTGTTTTTGAAAATTTTTTAGTAAGTAAGGCCGCACCATAGCGTTATACCCTAGCTACTACTCTAAAGATGTGATTGTAACTGCCTGACCAGCAGCAGTTATATGGGGTGCCTAAATACTATTTGCAAGCCTCATAGTATCACATACAAGTTTGAGATTGCCGAATAGCATGGCTAAACCTACACATTCTCAATAAAAATCAAGTCATTCGCCGATATATTTCCTGGAGCCCATATAATCTGACTATTAAACTGTTATGTCCTCTAGTTAAGAAACGAGTGGCAGTTGCATCCAAATAACTTGCAGGAGGCCCTATTTGTGAATAAATTGAGGGTTTTTCCTTTTCTAGTGATTATTTTTGACTAATGTTTCAGTAATACTGAGTTAAACAATTAAAGCAGACAAGCTATTTGGTCAAATTAAAGTTTTTTTCCGTTACATTAGGTGATATGACGTCATCATGTATGATCAAGTAAGGTCCCTGCTCATTCAAATCTATTGGGGCCATTATGATACCACATTCCTTTTAATATATGATGTACAGAAGCGTACCATCGGATTGTTATATATAAAGGGTGTTTTTTATAGAGGTATAGAACTTTAAGTTGCAATAAAACAACGATCGAGTATTCGATTGACATGAATTTTATTTATCCGAAAGATAATCTTGTGGCATTACATTTTAAATATGATTTCTGGCATATGACCGCCACGGCTGGCGTGGATGTAGTCCAATCTGGACGTCCAATTTTCGATGACTTTTTCCAACATTTGGGGCCGTATATCGGCAATAATACGGCGAATGTTGTCTTCCAAATGGTCAAGCGTTTGTGGCTTTACCGCATAGACCAATGACTTTACATAGCCCCACAGAAAGTAGTCTAGCGGTGTTAAATCACAAGATCTTGGAGGCCAATTCACAGGTCCAAAACGTGAAATTAGGCGGTCACCAAACGTGTCTTTCAATAAATCTACTGTGGCACGAGCTGTGTGACATGTTGCGCCGTCTTGTTGAAACCACATCACCTAGACATCATGGTTATTCAATTCAGGAATGAAAAAGTTAGTAATCATGGCTCTATACCGATCACCATTGACTGTAACGTTCTGGCCACCATCGTTTTTGAAAAAGTACGGACCAATGATTCCACCAGCCCATAAAGCGCACCAAACAGTCAGTTTTTCTGGATGTAACGGTGTTTCCACATACACTTGAGGATTACCTTCACTCCAAATGCGGCAGTTTTGTTTGTTGACGTAGCCATTCAACCAGAAGTGCGCTTCATCGCTAAACAAAATTCGCTTACGAAAATCGGGAACAACGGTAATCTCGTTTTGGGCCCATTCAACGAATCTACGCCTTACTTGATGATCGTTTGGCTTCAAATCTTGCACGAGTTGGATTTTGTAAGCACGCAAACCAAGATCCTTCCGCAAAATCTTCCATAAAGTGGATGGACGCAGATCCAATTCCTGTGCTCGATGGCGGATGGACTCATTCGGGTCTTCCTCAATGCTACGCTCTACAGCAGCAATAGCTTCTTCTGTACGCACCGTACAGCGTCTCTGGGGATGCGAGTTATCAATAAGAGTAAACGTGGTGCGAAAACGTTCCATGGTTAATCGAATTAACTGCTCTGATGGACGATTTTGTCGACGATAAAATGGACGTAGTGCGCGATACGTTTTCCGCACAGAACCATTTGTTTCGAAATAAAATTCCACTATTTGCAAGCGTTGTTCAGGCGTGAGTCTATTCATGATGAATTGCCAAACCAAACTGAGAATAAATCACTTGACAGCTGTTAAATCGGTCGCTATCTTGAAAAGTAATGCCAACTTAAAGTTCTATTCCTCTATAAAAAACACCCTTTACTAAGCAAATTCTTAGAGGATACTACATAGTTACAATAGATTCTAACGTCATGCAGTTGCGGCAGGAATGTCGAGAATGAAGTTCCCAATATTATCACCCTAGTATTGGGCTGAGGAGCATTAAGTGGCAGACGGTGTATTCCTCCTCTTCAGAGTTGCAAATTCTGCAGAAAACATAGGAGGAAGGCCTACTCGACATGCATGCCAAGCTATTAAGCTCATGTTCCATGAGGTTAAAGATTCTTTTTGCTTTGCTTTGTATTTAAAAAATCCTAATAATATTGCCTTGTATTTATAAAATTTAATCGCTTGTCGCTTAACGCTTTCAATGTGTTTCTTTTTTTGTGGTGATATTTAAAAAGAAAACTTGTTTGTTTTTCTTTTGAATTCACAATTTCAAGACTTTTTACTTTCATTTCAAACTAAGGCTTGGTATTTCAAATGGAGAGAGAGAGAAAGAAGGAATAATGAAATGAAAATCAAATCAAATGAAGTATGTATTCAAATCAAATTCAAATTCAATTTCAAAAATAATTCAGGCATTAACATTACAAATAACGTATAAATAAATGGTGACAATGATGATTTGTTTAAATATGATTGAATAAATGAATGAATGAATGAATGAATCTTCTTGGGGTGTTTAAACAAAAAACAGGAGAAAAAAAAAATAAATTTTTAAATCAAATCAAAATTACATTAAATGTTAACGGAGTATGAAAAGAAAATTGAAAATGAAAATGGAAACAGAAACAGAATGAAAAAAAATATTTAAGCTGCAGTGGGAAATTAACAACAATACCACAGCTGTTGAAAATAATAAAATAAGAAGAAGACCTGAAGGGAATACATATTATATGATGACATTTTGGAAATATAAGTACTCGTACATATGTATTGTAGGGCGTATGTATTAGCAAAACTAATTTAAAAAGTGTCATTTGAATTAAGGAACCAAAAAAAAAGAAAGTTAACATTTGTAAAGCAAAAAAAGAGTTAATATTTGTAATAGAACAGCATAGGCAGCAAACTATTTGTCAAAATACACCCTAAATGTATGCTAAACAAATAAAAACTCTACCTAAATGTATGCAGCTCTCTATACGGTGTGCGTTTCGGTTAATTGTAACTCCAAAGAAAGACTTGTAAAAACAAACAAACCAGTTTCTACAACCCCCATCCCTTGTTTAAAGGGATTTAAGAACTCATCTGTAAAAATCTAATAGAAAAATGAAGAAAACAAAAAAATGAATGACAAATTATTTTCACCCTTAGAAATCACATAACGTGCGTTAAAAATTTAACGGTAGCGCTTAAACTCCTGCCTGGTTATCATCCTAATGAATAATAATAAAAAAAAATTTTTGATTTATGATTAATATTTCATTAGGCCTTCTTCCTTCATCACCCAACAAACAAACAACCCTCGTTAGAAAACATTTTTATTATCACCTTTAGAGGGCAATATTTTTTGATTGGTTTTTAAGGCTGGCAAATGTTTTCAACAACATTTCCTCCCATCATCATCATCATCATCACTATTATCACCCATCACCCATAAGCCATGCAATGTTATGTTACCCAAAAGCCATTAGACCAATTACCATAATGTTTGGCTAGAGCCCAGTAAAAATTTTATGCCATTCATGTGTTACATTGTTAACATCATCCTCATCATCATGAGCGTTATAGTCATCGTTATTGAAATGGAAAAAAACGCCACAGAGAAATAGTAATGATGGTGGTGGTGGCAAGCAGGGCGTCAATGTTTGTTCTGTTCTGGTATAGATAAGCCTGTGGCAAATCATTACATATTCCCTTAATACATACATTCATACAATAGTTATGTATTTCAATCAGCATTACATTTTACATTCTATGCGTTATTATGTGCCTTTCCTTTATATGTATGTACATAGTAGAGCCATGCTTTTGACTTTTTGGGTAAAAGAGTCATGCAATGAAACTTAAAAGTCACATTTTTCTCTAGTTTTTATGAGATTTGATTAGAAAACATTGAGAAAAGCCTTTTAAAATTGATCACAATTGGAAAAAGGCAAAATTAAGATACTTATGCCGTTTCCTTAGCAAATTACAAAACTTTTCAGTTGTTGGAATCGACATTCAAAAGTCTTTTAGCACCCTCACCTTCTACATAAAGGGTGTTTTTTTATAGAGGCATAGAACTTTAAGTTGGCATTACTTTTCAAGATGGCGACCGATTTAACAGCTGTCAAGTGATTTATTCTCAGTTTGGTTTGGCAATTCATCATGAATAGACTCACGCCTGAACAACGCTTGCAAATAGTGGAATTTTATTTCGAAAATAATGGTTCTGTGCGGAAAATGTATCGCGCACTACGTCCATTTTATCGTCGACAAAATCGTCCATCAGAGCAGTTAATTCGATTAACCATGGAACGTTTTCGCACCACGTTTACTCTTATTAATAACTCGCATCCGCAGAGACGCTGTACGGTGCGTACAGAAGAAGCTATTGCTGCTGTAGAGCGTAGCATTGAGGAAGACCCGAATGAGTCCATCCGCCATCGACCACAGGAATTGGATCTGTGTCCATCCACTTTATGGAAGATTTTGCGGAAGGATCTTGGTTTGCGTGCTTACAATATCCAACTCGTGCAAGATTTGAAGCCAAACGAGCATCAAGTAAGGCGTAGATTCGTCGAATGGGCCCAAAACGAGATTACCGTTGTTCCCGATTTTTTGTTTAGCGATGAAGCGCACTTCTGATTGAATGGCTACGTCAACAAACAAAACTGCCGCATTTGGAGTGAAGGTAATGCTCAAGTGTATGTGGAAACACCGTTACATCCAGAAAAACTGACTGTTTGGTGCGCTTTATGGGCTGGTGGAATCATTGGTCCGTACTTTTTCAAAAACGATGGTGGCCAGAACGTTACAGTCAATGGTGATCGGTATAGAGCCATGATTACTAACTTTTTCATTCCTGAATTGAATAACCATGATGTCCAGGAGATGTGGTTTCAACCAGACGGCGCAACATGTCACACAGCTCGTGCCACAATAGATTTATTGAAAGACACGTTTGGTGACCGCCTAATTTCACGTTTTGGACCTGTGAATTGGCCTCCAAGATCTTGTGATTTAACACCGCTAAACTACTTTCTGTGGGGCTATGTAAAGTCATTGGTCTATGCGGTAAAGCCACAAACGCTTGACCATTTGGAAGACAACATTCGCCGTATTATTGCCGATATACGGCCACAAATGTTGGAAAAAGTCATCGAAAATTGGACGTCCAGATTGGACTACATCCGCGCCAGCCGTGGCGGTCATATGCCAGAAATCATATTTAAAATGCAATGCCACAAGATTATCTTTCGGATAAATAAAATTCATGTCAATCGAATAATCCATCGTTGTTTTATTGCAACTTAAAGTTCTATACCTCTATAAAAAACACCCTTTATTTAAACCAACTACAGCCAAACGAAAATGGAGTACATTCGGTCATTAACGAGCAATGCAAAAAATCATTTTACAACTTGAAAAACGAATACGGAAGGCAGTGAACGTTTTAGCAAGATTTTTACAACACCACTCGTCCTTCTTTAAAAGCACTTTCATCCATTCATTATAATTTGGTCAGTGGATCGTATGTTGTTTTGTAGAATTACTGTTTACAATACAACACACAAAATATTTAAATTTTGTGACAAATGACGTCACGCTAATTGTTTCTTATGGTCCAACAGCTTTACTACAATATATGTCATCTAACGGAGACTAATGTAAGTTTTGTAATCGTCAGTTCTAACACTTTTGGTCTCTTATCATGGGTTATTCTATCTAAGAACACCGTTTTTAATTTATCATCATTATTATATTATAAATTTGAGATCAAAAAGGTGGGGTTCGACTCCTGGCTCAGTCATGTGAAACAGAATGAATAATTGAAAAATATTTCATCGGCAACTTCCTCTCAGCAGATTTCTGGCAAAAACTCTAAGAGTAAAT
Source organism: Sarcophaga carnaria (assembly GCA_958299815.1). Lineage (NCBI taxonomy): Eukaryota > Metazoa > Arthropoda > Insecta > Diptera > Sarcophagidae > Sarcophaga > Sarcophaga carnaria. The sequence continues at coordinate 142,085,224 of OY283149.1, forward strand.
AAAATTGCCATGAAACAGTTTCTCAAAAATCTGTCGTTCGGAGTCGACTTTAAACTGTAGATGCCGCCACTCATGTATAAAATTAACGCATAAGTGGTGTGAGAAGCTAGGTCCATAATCCCTACTGAAGGGTTGTAATGTCCAATTATGTTATGTAGTATGTATGTGAGCATTTGTGACAAATGACGTCATGCGTCCAACCAAGTATGTCAACGCGTTTCCGATAATCATATGCCGTTGCATTGCATTTGAAAAATATTCAGGCCTGCCTTAATCTCCTCATAGTTGCGACTTCAGTAAAACTCCATTTAAAATGCAAATTTTACTCGCGTGAAAATTGGAAGGCCAGCCTATAATTGGTAAAACAAGATAGAAAAAGAAGCTGTTTCCCTCTCCCTTTCAGCAGTCAAACTGCAGTTAAAGCAGACGTAAAAGGACATGAATTTACGAAATTGCGAGAGCTATTAGAGAGGAAAATTCACAGAGGCTGACGGAGAATGAATCGGAGTCATATAAGAACATTGGCTATGGATAGATGTGTCTCTGATGATGGCGAAAACGAACAATAGAGGGACGATGATTATGATTGTAGGGAATCGGAGTGAAGCAAAGTGTAGCTACAAAGTGTCGCATTCATCATCATTTTAATTTTGATTAACTCCTGTCTCTTATGCATATTTCAGTTTCAATCTGCCTTCTCCAAATGAAGGCGAGTCTTCCAATTCTGCTGCTGTCTTGAGAATTCAGTTCAATTGCCGGTCTTGCTGGAACATGGTGTTTTCTCTTCGACTGGGTGTTCTCCTGTTGTTGCCTCTTAAACTGCTTTGGAAATGATATTCGGCCAAAATATTTTCAATATCTTCGACAATGATCTACGTATAGCGCTTAAATGACGAAGTATTTCAAGTAAGTAAGTAACCATAAGTAGTAAACCATAGCTGAAGGCGTGTTAAATGCGATAAGCTCGATAGAATTGAATTTTAATTCAATTAAATTTTAATTAAAATAATTAAATTTGTAATCAAATCGGTTTTCTTACAATACAAATTAAAATTTTTATTTTTCGGTATTGAAACAACACCTCTTAGTGTTTGGAATGCCTTCAAATTGTGTTGCTTTCTTCAGCTCTTACAGGCACCTCTTCCAGAGGGATATTTAAGGAAATATCTGATTGGACCTTATCAGTGCGGCTTCAGACCTGGCAAGTCCACCATCGACCAGATCTTCACACTACGCCAAATCCTGGAAAAGACCCACGAAAAACAAGTCGACACACACCATCTTTTTGTCAACTATAAGGCAGCCTTCGATAGGCCCATAAGGGATCGTGTTTTTGCCGCAATGACTGAGCTCGGTATACCTGCGAACCTGATAAGGCTATGCAGAATGACGTTGAGCAATTCCTACAGCTCCGACGAGGTAGGAAAGGACCTCTCCGAACCTTTTGGTACCGTGCTAGGTTTCAGACAAGGTGACCCCTTGAGCTCTTCAACTTCGTCATGGAGAGTGTTCTGCGAAAGGCGGGAGTGAATCGCATTGGCACTATTTTTCAAAAAAGTGTCCAGTTGCTTGCGTACGCTGACGACATTGACATCATAGGGCGTACCAAGCGAGATGTTACTGCTGCCTTTAGTGCTATTAAACGGGATGGGTCTGGCAGTAAATGAGGGCAAAACAAAGTATATGTTATCGACAAGTAGAGATGCGCGGCGTATTGATTCTCAGATTACGGCCGATAACTATACTCTTGATACGGTCAAGGAATTCATCTACCTTGGCTCCGCTGTTACCACCAGAAATGATGTCAGTCTGGAGATCAAGCGCAGAAGCAATCTTGCCAACAGGTGCTACTATGGTCTCAATAGGCAATTGAGTAGCAGAGACCTTTCTCGCGCGACAAAATTAACACTTTACAAGACACTCATCCTACCCGTGTTTCTTTATGGCGCAGAGGCATGGACCCTATTAAGTACAGATGCAGCGACCTTGAGAGTGTTCGAGTGAAAAGTCCTACGCAAGATCTTCGGTCCAGTGCGAGTTGGCGATGATTTCCGTATCCGATCCAACATTGAGCTGTATGAGCTCCTCAACGACATAGACGTTGTACAGCGTATTAATATACAGCGGCTGCGCTGGCTCGGCCATGTCGTTCGAATGGAGTAGGATGCTCCGGCGAGATGGGTATTTGATGCGGGAATCTGCGGAAGTCGGCGAAGAGGACGTTGGAAGGACCAAATCGAGGAAGTCCTGTCATCGATTGGTGTGACCAACTGGCGTAGGCGCGCACGAAGCAGAGGCGCCTGGAAGGATGTGTTGCGGCAGGTCGAAATCCGATAAACGGGTTGTTATGGCCAATTAAGTAAGTAAGTAAGTAGACTACAAAATTTGGAGCTGAGTATCAATCAAATATAAAGAAATATGTCAGCTTTGTATTGATAAAGCAAAGGAAAGGATGTAAATACCAAACTGAAATCAATTTCTTAAGAAGAGAGGCAAACATTTCTATTTTTTGTTGCAATTTTAAGTGTAATATGAAGACTAATTGCATCGATAAGTAGCAGCATATGTGTGGGCGATTGTTATCGATAGCTTTTGGCATTTTATCTTATGTATTTCGTTTGGTTTTTTTTTTGTATGGAATCTTAATATCTGTGTTTATAAATAATCTTATAATATAACAAATAACATATGATATGATAGTAAATCATTTAAATTGTTCATGTAACTATAAATGATTATAACACCAGTGGATAAAGCCACCAAAGACCACCAAAACCATTACCAACACCAACACCAACACCACCATCACCACCACCACCATACCATACCATCACCATCATCAGTAACAGCAGCAGCAACACAAGTTCCAATAGCACCCAAAGGAAATTGTTCAAATTTAATATTTGCAATAGGCAAACAACAACAACAATAACAACAGCAGAGCAGAGCAAAGGAGAATTAAACAATTACATTAAATCAGTGGCATAAATAAATCTTAAAAGTAAACACAACACAAATACACACACACATACACACAAATTGTTTGTGGCAGCATATTGTATGTGACATGCAACATTATTATGCTCGTTTTAGACAGCAGAGTAGATAGTGTTGCATAAACAGTCTGGCAAGAAAAAGGCAAATTGAAGTCAGCACTAGCAGCGGCAGTGGTAGCAGTAGCGGCGGCAGTAGCAGCAGTAGCTGATGTATGGTTTTGTGACTTTGGGTTTGTAAAGACCATTAAAGAAGCCATAAAAACAATTTTTATGTTTAAACTACGATAGAAAAACAACAATTTTTATGCTTTTCTTCTTCTTCTTCGTTTTCTACTTCTAAACATGCATGCATAGTCGTCTGAACAAAACATAAGCAAAACATATTCATTTGCAGAAGAAAGCGAAAATATGTTCCAGCCTATACTACGTATATACAGTGGTGTCCTTATAATTAGAAACGACTTAGCAATATGTATGTTTGTTTTACAGTTTTCACTGTGTACCTGGGATCAAAGGCTTTGTTTGGAGGACGTCTTACATACGTTTTTCCATCAGATTGGGACAAATTAAACTTAGATTCGTCACTCCAGAGAACTCTGTTCCAGAAACATCGTTTCTAATTATAAGGCCACCACTGTATGTACATACATATGTATGTACATATGTATATCTTGTATATGTAGAGAACATCATGTGTAAATTCGGTTTTTATTTCAAAGTTTTCAATTTCCACCGTTTTGCCTTAATAAGTTTGGTAAACATTATGTTGTTTCATGCAAGAGATTTGCAGCATTAACCATGGCCTAAAGCTAAATTTAAGCAATTTCAATTTGTATTTGTTTAAGTGTTTAAAACGGAAAATTGACAAATTTTCCAGCATAATTTTTCATTAAAGAAATGTTATCTACTCTTGCACAAGCTACATACATATGTGTGTAATTTCATTAACCCTTGAAATGTACAGGGGTTCTTGCATTAAAAGCATAAGAAATTATTTAAAAACTTCTTTGTAACGCATTAAGTTATAAATAAGTGCGGAAATTACTTATAAAGGTATTTGACGTATATATACGTCTAAGTCTATTTCGATTTTGAAGGTTTAGTATGCCACAAGCAGGTAACTTTAGATACAGTTTTTAAAGTAAAAATCTCTTTTGGCGTTAAAATTCATTTAAATGTGCATTTGACGTGTATACACGTCGAAGTCTATTTTAGTTTTAAAGGAGCCCTATCAATCATTGTAGATCTAAATCTATATCGATTTTGAAGGATTAGTAAGACACGAGTAGATGACTTTAGATACATTTAAAAAAAATCTCTTTTAGCGTTAAAATCCATTTAAATGTGCCTTTGACGTATATACACGTCGACGTCCGCTTTTGTTTTAAAGAATCCTTATCAATCATTGTACATGAATTATGCACAATTTTTAATTACAAACCGATTTTTTAAGTACTACTCTCTTATGATTAACTTGACGAGTTTACACGTTCAGGAAAATTTTCAAACTGATTAGAAAAACATTATAAACAATTATTTAAAACTTCTCAAATTGTTTTAAGACACTCATAATGCAGCAATTTACTGGTAAATGAGTTTGAACTGAACGATTTATATGTTGGTAGATGGGTACCAGAAGCTGTTCTTCTAATGTAAGTCCTACTTTTGCGCCTTAAGAACATTTGTTGCTGTTACGCGTCTAGAAAATGTATAAAAAATTGTATAAAACATTTAAATATTGTTTTAAGGAACAAAGAATAGATTTATTTACTTATTAATACATTTGACGTATAAACACGTCCAAGTCTAAATTCGTTTTGAAGGATTAGGTTACGCGCGGTTGACATTAAAAAAATTAGTTTAAAGCCAATAAACCTTTCTTTTACTTCTTAAATAAATTTGACGTGCTTAAGCGTCCAGAAGTCACCATATCCTAGTAGGTAGTGCGTAAACCCCGGCTCAGAAATCATTAACATAACGAAGTATAAATAAATTTTTCTTTCGGCAACTTCCTCTCATCAGTTTATTAGTAAAATCTCCATAAAAAGATTCTCAAATCAATCATACAGCGGCGATGTTAAACTCCAGGTGTCGTCACTCATGAATAAAATTAACACACATAACATGAGTGATGTGAGGAGTTAGATTGTAATCCTGACTAAAGGGTTGTAATGATCAATTAAGTAAGTAAACATCCAGAAAGACTTTCAAACTGATTTAAGAAATTGTATAAACCAGTATTTAAAACTTTTAAGGAACAAATAAAGAATAATTTGCCTTTAAATGCGTATGACGTATATTTACGTCAAAGTTTGCTTTTGGGGTAGACCATTAGTGCTTTAGTAGGCCATATTATAAAATGTTTAGTTTCAATTTAAAGCAAATTTTTTGGATGTAAGTCTTAGGACGTATATAAACGTCATCAGAAATAATTTTTAAAATAAAACTTAAAGTTGGTTTTAAAAAATCTTTATGAATATGATATGAAAGAACTATTAACATCTTAAAATGTTAGTTTTTAAGCTGTTTGTGGCCTGATATCATGTTGGACGTATATACACGTCATGACAAATTATTTATGAAAATAAAACTTAGTATGTTTTAAAAAATCTTTATGAATATGATATGAAAAGGCTATTAACATCTTAAAATATTAGTTTTTAAGCTGTCTGTGAATTGTTATCACATTAGACGTATATAAACGTCATCAGAAATGATTTTTAAAATAAAACTTAAAGTTTGCTTTAAAAAATCCTTATGAATATGAAGGATGAAAGGACTATTAACATCTTAAGATGTTAGTTTTTAAGTTGCATGTGGCTTGATATTATTTATAGTTGACGTATATAAACGCCATGACAAATTACTTTTTAAATTAAACTTAGTTTGTTTTAAAAAGTCTTTAGGAATATGATATGAAAGGACTATTAACATCTCAAAATGTTAGTTTTTAAGCTGTTTGTGGCTTAGTATTATATTGGACGTATATAAACGTCATGACAAATTATTTTTAATAAAACTTAGTATGTTTTAAGAAATCTTTATGAATATGATATGAAAAGGCTATCAACATCTTAAAATGTTAGTTTTTAAGCTGCCTGTGGCTTGGTATTATATTGGACGTATATAAACGTCATGACAAATGATTTTTAAAATAAAACTTAAAGTCTGCTTCAAAAAATCTTCATGGACATGATATGAAAGGGCTAATAACATCTTAAGATGTTAGTTTTTAAGTTATCTGTGGCTTGGTATTGTATTGAACGTATATAAACGTCATGACAAATTGTTTTTAAAATAAAACATAAAGTCTTAAAAAATATTAACATGTTAAAATCTTAGTTTTTAAGCTGTCTGTGAATTGATATCATATTGGACGTATGTAAACGTCATGACAAATTATTTTTTAATAAAACTTAGTCTGTTTTAAAAAATCTTTATGAATATGGTATGAAAGGACTATTAACATCTTAAAATGTTAGTTTTTAAGCTTTCTGTGGCTTGATATCATATTGGACGTATATAAACGTCATCAGAAATTATTTTTGAAATAAAACTTAGTCTGTTTTATGAATATGATATGAAAGGACTATTAACATTATGAAATGTTAGTTTTTAAGCTGTCTGTGGCTTGATATCATCGTGGACGTATATAAACGTCATGACAAATTATTTTTAAAATAAAACTTAAAGTCTGTTTCAAAAGATTTTTATGAATATGATATGAAAGCACTATTAACATCTTAAGATGTTAGTTTTTAAAATGCCTGTAGCTTGATATTATATTGGATGTATATAAACGTCATCAGAAATTATTTTTGAAATGAAACTTAAAGTCTGCTTTAAAAAATCCTTATGAATATGATATGAAAGGACTATTAACATCATAAAATATTAGTTTTTAAGCTGTTTGTGGCTTGGTATTATATCGAACGTATATAAACGTCATGACAAATTATTTTTAAAATAAAACTGCTTTAAAAATCCTTATGAATATGATATGAAAGGAATATTAACATCTTAAAATGTTAGTTTTAAAGCTGTTTGTGGCCTGATGTCATGTTGGACGTATATAAACGTCATGACAAATTATTTTTAAAATTAAACTTAAAGTCTGTTTTAAAAAATCCTTATTATTATGATATGAAAGGACTATTAACATCTTAAAATGTTAGTTTTTAAGCTGTCTGTGAATTGTTATCATATTGGACGTGTATAAACGTCATGACAAATTATTTTTAAAATAAAACTTAAATTCTGCGTCAAAAAATCTTTATGAATATGAAAGATGAAAGGACTATTAACATCTTAAAATGTTAGTTTTTAAGCTGTTTGTGGCTTGGTATTATATTGGGCGTATATAAATGTCACGACAAATTATTTTTAAAATAAAACTTAAAGTCTGCTTTAAAAAATCCTTATGAATATGATATGAAAGGACTATTAACATCTTAAAATGTTAGTTTTTAAGCTGTTTGTGGCTTGATATCATATTGGACGTATATAAACGTCATGACAAATTATTTCTAAAATAAAACTTAAAGTCTGCTTTAAAAAATCCTTATGAATATGATATGAAAGGACTATTAACATCTTAAAATGTTAGTTTTTAAGCTGTTTGTGGCTTGATATCATATTGGACGTATATAAACGTCATGACAAATTATTTCTAAAATAAAACTTAAAGTCTGTTAAAAAAAAAAAAATTAAATAATTTTTTTTAATATGATATGAAAGGACTATCATAAAATCATTGAATCATACATATCATTAAAATGTTAGTTTTTAAGCTGGCTGTGAATTGTTATCACATTGGACGGATATAAACGTCATCAGAAAAGACTTATAACATATAACTTAAAGTCTGCTTTAAAAAATATTTATGAATATGATGAAGAGGCTTATTTTCTTATAGATTTTCTTAGGGTTAATGCTTGAAGTCTCTGTGTAGAAGTGACAATTTGTGAAAAAATTGTTTGTAATGCCCGTTCAACAATTTCCCTTTAATTTTATCTTATTAAACACAATAAAAAATTCTTTTTTTTTGGTTTGTTTATTTAGGATCATTGCCCCAGAAATATAATGAATTGGAACATAAAATTTGATGACATAATTATGTTGCAACATGAACAATTTTAGCGGTTCAAAAAGAACAATCTCAGCAAAAATAAACATGCCACACAGAACAATAGTCGTAAACATAGGAAAAAAACGTATCCTTATCATTAGAAAATAAAAATAAAAACGCAAATTGTTAACTCTCTGCCATTGTTTGAAATAGGCCTTTGGGTCTATTTGAGAATTTATGGCATTAAGGGATCTCTGGCTAAAAACAAAATTGAGATGTCATTTGTACAACGGAAAAAATAAATAAAAATGATTGGTGGCATGTTGCAAATGTACGTTTTTTTTTGCTGCTTATGGCTCTAATGTTTGTTTATATAACAACTACGCAACAGATCAGAGGGGTTGCAAGGCTGCCTGGGCTGGCTGTTAAGATAAATGAATGAGTGGATGGATGGATGGCTGGCTGGCCGGCTGGATGGATGGATGTTGCAACAAGATAAGCAAACACAGCCGTTGTAAACAGCAACTGTGATAATAAACAAATAATCTAAAGGATTGCAACAACAACAGAAAAAAAAACTAACATTCTACTGTGTCCAAAACTATGCAAAAACAATTGACAGAAGGACAAAAAGAAAACAAAAACAAAAAGAGAAAAAAAAAGAGAAAAAGAAATCGATTAAATGTAATTTAAGGACGTGACACTGAATACCTTTTTTTCCTTCCTATTTTTTTCCGATAAAAATAATGGAACTGTGCAGTCTGTCTGCATTGTTCTCTTTTTTTTTTTTTGAAAACAAACATGTTGCTAACGTTGCATTTTTGCCTTCTACAATAATGCTACAGTTCGTGCAACATGCATGTAAATTTCTTTTTGCTAAATAGACACGTTACACCAAAACGCCAATAACAACAACAACAACAGCAAATACACCAAAAACATTAATAAGGGAAGCCTTTTTTGTGTGTCTGTTTTAGCAATTGACCACTCTCGTGAAAATTGACACGTTGCAAGTATTGTTTTCAGTTGTTTCTTACAAAGAAGGCCTAAATTTTCTTTCAATTCTATTCTCTTCTCTTCTCTTCTGTCACATTTGATTTCATTCCTTTTTCTTTTCATTTTCATTTTTGTTTGATTGTTTTGTAGATTTGTCAACTGTCTGTACATGGTCTGCCTGCCTGCTTTGGTCTGGTCTCTCTGGACTCTTGGTGTGTAGTGTCTCAGGTTATTTTTTTTTTTTTGTTAACATAGTCTTTGCTTGCTTTCCTATGGTATCCTTAAAGTATGGCCCATAGTTGATTTCTTAACATGGTACGTGTTCAATTCTAAAAAAAAAAAAATCGAAAAAAATTAAAAAAAATATACGTAAAGAAATAAAAGAAATGTATTGAATTTCTTTTATTTCATTACCTTCTCTTATTTTATTTTATTTTATTTTTCATTCCGTTTATGCATATATTGTTTGTAATTTACACGAATTCCTCAGTAGGTGTCGTCCGTCAGTTGGTTATACAGTGTAGGTGGGTTGTTTAAAATTGTGAAAAGACAGCAACAACATACGAGTACATATGAAAACCTTAAAGGTAATTGACATTTAAATAGTTCAACAATACAATACAATACAATGTAACGTTAGTCAGTCACTCACTCATTAACTTTAACATTAAAGTTCTAAAATTATAATAAAAAAAAATACATTAAAACTTAATTTTATTTAATTCCTTTAATTCTCAAAGAGGTTATTCAATAATGATTTCAAACTAAGAAAATTTACCCAAAAATTATATATAATTGAGACAACTAAATTATTTAGTTGTGGTAACGAAACTGAAAGAAAATGTTTGTGTTTATTTTTCATAAAATATACCAAATAATGCTATTAAACTCAGTGAAAATTGGTATGCATTCTTAGGCATTCTAAAAAATTCTTAAAAATTATTTATAATTGCGACAACTAAAATGTTTAATCATGGTAAACAGAAAATGTTTCCCCAATAATTATAATATATATTAAAAACTTTATTGAAATACATGAAATTAACTCAAACATTCGTTTGTTCAAAAATAATTTAAACATGGTTTATAATTGCCACAACTAAAATATGTATCCGGTCCGCCATCTAACGTTTTTTTATTTCGTGAATGGTAACACTTAGCACATGTCTGATTTGACAGATAATTAGTTCTATCCTTCCGCTGAACGAATATGGACCATCCAATTCGTTTTCGCTTCGATAAGTGGGCCTGCGATCGACTTACAGAAGATGCCGATTTTGGCAAAAAAAAAACATCTTTTCAGATGAAGCTCATTTTGATCTTGGCGGGTATGTAAACAAGCAAAATTGTCGCATTTGGGCACAGAAAACCCGCACGCATACTTTGAAAAGCCGACGCACCCAAAACGAGAAACTGTTTGGTGCGGATTTTGGTCCAGAGGCATAATTGGGCCATTTTTCTTCGAAAATGAGCAAGGAGTGGACGTTACAGTCAATGGCGATCGTTATCGGACCGTGTTGAACGAATTTTTGTTCACAAAAATTGAAGAGGAGGATATTCGCAACATTTGGTATCAACAGGACGGCGCTACGTGCCACACAGCCGAAGCTACACTCGATGTTTTGCGCCCTGTTTTTAAGATCGCATTATCAGCCGCAGAGCTGATGTCGTTTGGCCACCTCGGAGCTGCGATTTGACACCGTTGGACTATTATTTGTGGGGTGCCGTCAAAGATAAGTGTTACGCCGACAAGCCAGAGATAATTGACGCTTTAAAGGACAATATTCGTGAAGCCATTGGTGAAATACAGCTGCACACAATCGATAATGTGCTTAAAAATTGGACCGATCGTGTATGCTACTGCATGGCCAGCCGAGGCAGCCATTTGAATGAAATTATTTTCCATTATTAATCGGAAGGATTGTACTTTCAAATAAAAAAGGAAATTTGAGAAAATATTCAGTAGTTTTTTTAAAGCATTTTCAAAAAAAAAAGTTATTTGGCGGACCCTCTAGTTGTAGTAAACAAATTGAGAGCAAATTTTTGTATTTATTTTTATTATAATATATACTATTTAATATTGCTAAACAATTTAAAAATTCTCTAAAAATTATTTATAATTGCGGCAACTAAAATATTTAGTTGTGGTAAACAAACAATTTTTCCCCTTATTATTGTAAAATACATTTAAGACTTTAGTAAAATATACAAAAATTGCTCAAATATTCGTAAGTATTTTAATAAAAGACTTAAACGTGTATTATGATTGCGACAACTAAAATATGTGATCATAGTAAACAAATTGATAGAATTTTTATTTATTTTTGATAAGATATACCAAACATATTGTAAAACTATAGGAAAATTGTTTAAGCATTGCTAAGAATTTTTAAAAATTCTCGAAGAATAATTTATTGTTGTGGCAACTAAAACTTTTAGTTGCAATAAGCAAACTGAAAGAAAATATTTTTTCAATTTTGATTAAATATGTGTTTTCTATTAAATTACATGAAATTTTCCGAAGGATTTATAAGTACTTTCTAAAAATTACCTAAAAATAGTTTATAGTTGCGGCAACTCAATATATTACAAACAAAAAACGAACTGAAATAAATAAATATTATAAAAAAATCCAAAACAAACCTAAAAATACATTATAATTGAGGTGACAAAAAAATATTTGGTTGTTTGGAAGAAACTGCAAAAACGAGGATATTACATAAGGTAAATACATAGGAATATATAAATATCTGTAAGAGGAGCATTGAATATTATAATGAGTGGATCCACAGAGAATGGGCACTCAATCTGTATATTCTTTTGGCCTAAACGTAATCACCAGAGAACAGTGGAATTGCTGAACTTTAGCTAACAGGACAACAGCTGTAGTTATTGAAGCCTCTTTATAATCAAACAAATGTCTAACACATGGAAATTTGCAATCAAGACATTTGACAGAAAGAACATTTGATTGAAGGAACTGTAATGAATATACATAGGTTATCAGTTCTTTGAAATTGTATATTACATGGGTATGTGACCATGGATAACCTGCACAATTATAGTAGAAATGCTGGCTGGTTTCGCTCTTGAAATGAATAACGAACATGAGAGCAGACGTTGGTCATGGCCTTTCATTATTATTAATTCTTCTAACGGATATGGCCCTAGGGGCGGACAAAAAGCGGAAAGGGGGACTAAATATTATTTTTTGTAGGACTATCCATTTTTTAATATAATCTCTATTATATTAAAGGTTCCGCCAAATAACTTTTTTTTTTGAAAATGCTTTAAAAAAACTACTGAATATTTTCTCAAATTTCCTTTTTTATTTGAAAGTACAATCCTTCCGATTAATAATGGAAAATAATTTCATTCAAATGGCTGCCTCGGCTGGCCATGCAGTAGCCTACACGATCGGTCCAATTTTTAAGCACATTATCGATTGTGTGCAGCTGTATTTCACCAATGGCTTCACGAATATTGTCCTTTAAAGCGTCAATTATCTCTGGCTTGTCGGCGTAACACTTATCTTTGACGGCACCCCACAAATAATAGTCCAACGGTGTCAAATCGCAGCTCCGAGGTGGCCAAACGACATCAGCTCTGCGGCTGATAATGCGATCTTCAAAAACAGGGCGCAAAACATCGAGTGTAGCTTCGGCTGTGTGGCACGTAGCGCCGTCCTGTTGAAACCAAATGTTGCGAATATCCTCCTCTTCAATTTTTGTGAACAAAAATTCGTTCAACATGGTCCGATAACGATCGCCATTGACTGTAACGTCCACTCCTTGCTCATTTTCGAAGAAAAATGGCCCAATTATGCCTCTGGACCAAAATCCGTACCAAACAGTTTCTCGTTTTGGGTGCGTCGGCTTTTCAAAGTATGCGCGCGGGTTTTCTGTGCCCCAAATGCGACAATTTTGCTTGTTTACATACCCGCCAAGATCAAAATGAGCTTCATCTGAAAAGATGATTTTTTTTTTGCCAAAAATCGGCATCTTCTGGTGTAGGCTACTGCATGGCCAGCCGAGGCAGCCATTTGAATGAAATTATTTTCCATTATTAACCGGAAGGATTGTACTTTCAAATAAAAAGAGAAATTTTGGGAAAATATTCAGTAGTTTTTTTTTTAAAGCATTTTCAAAAAAAAAGTTATTTGGCGGACCCTTTACAAGACATACGAATAGGGATTGGTTATGAGCTTTGTTTCTATGAATATCCCAATTGGTTTCCTTAAAAACGCATAAATAAACTTATGGCCTAAATGGAGGGATAAAAGGGAAAGATACTGTCCGGCTCTTAATCTGATTTAGATTGCATTGCAAATCCGCATAATCGAAATACAAAATTATATGCGGATCACTATTTGGAGACTACAGTTGTTAGTTATCTCAAAAGTGTTGGATTTGACCATATACAGACTACATACATAGTTATCTCACAAGTGTATCTACAGATATCACAATTAATCTAATGAATATCATGTGAATAGCCGAGCATTAACTTAGAGGTGATTGAATCAGGTATGTGGCCTTCTATTCCGATCATATCGAGATATGTACTGCTACGGCCACAGCCATTAATTATACATGAAGTAATGGTGAGTTCAGCAGGTTTAGCTGAAATCTTTTGCATCTGACAAGTAGGAGTGGACAACAATCGATGGTTTTTATAGGAGCAATAGGAATTTATGAAGTCACCGTAGTCTAGTATGTAGTCTGTTGGCTTATTAGATGTAAATCCAGGGTTCAAGCCCCAGGCCAGACATCAAAAAACAAAATACAAAATGTATTTCTTCGGCGACTTCCTCTCAGCAGATTTCTGCCAAAAACTCTAAGAATAAATAAAAATTGCCATGAAAAGTTTCTCAAGAATCTGTCGTTCGGAGTCGACTTTAAACTGTAGGTCCCGCCACTCATGTATAAAATTAACACACACAACATAAGGGGTGTGAGAAGCTAAGTCGTAATCTTGACTGAAGGGTTGTAATGACCAATTATGTTATGTATGTAATAGGAATTTATATTTTTATAGTGGCTAGTTCAAGTAAGCCTTGGTCCTCAGCATATTTTCTAAGGATATCACAATTAGCGTAGCGAATATTGTTTAAATGCTTTAACGTCGGAGTCGGAGGAGAAATGGAAAGAGAGGCGGTGGGCTAAGAGAAGGGAGGCTGTATAATATATTCTGTAGATGATTATCATTGTATCACATGTGTATAACCTCGTATACAATTTCGTATAAAAGCCGGGCTTAATTCGGCAAAAGGCGAAAACAAAGAAGCTTGATACAAAACTGGTTCATCATAAAGACTTTTCCTAGATTTTTCTCTTGAATATGTGTGGTAACCATCACGGCGTTAATTTATTGAAACGAATTCGTAAAAGATTGAATATAAAAAGCTTCTTAAAAAGTAGGTTTTCAAGAGAATTTCACCTAGTGCTGATACAGTAAGGCCCCGCTTAATGCGGGGGATACGTTCCAATAAGTTCCAGCGCTAAACGAAACAGCGATAAACGAGGCAACTAATAAATCAATTATGACGCAGGAAGATGCGTTCGTACTGCGATTTCGACTTCGGAAAATACAGTTGGAATCTTTATTCCGGACAGACTAACAAAAGAGCGTTGAAAAAGATATATATGTAGTAACAACAAGTGTCAATACAGTGTGCGATTTAGGGGAATCCCAATACTACAGTGTAATACTGAAACAGCGTTAAGCGGGGCAGCGTTAAGTGTGCTAATCAAACCCAACCTGTAATTAGGTTAGGTTAGAGGACGCGTACTTATCAATTAAGACAAGTACAGTACCCGGAGGTCGAATTGGCCCATTGTACAACGTTCTAGTTTCTCACACCACTTATGTTGTGTGTGTTAATTTTATACATGAGTGGTGGGACCTACAGTTTAAAGTCGACTCCGAACGATAGATTTTTTTTATTGAGAAACTTTTCATGGCAATTTTTATTTACTCTCAGAGTTTTTGCCATAAATCTACTGAGAGAAAGTCGCCGAAAAAATACTTTTTGTATTCTGTCTCTGGTGCCTGGCCTGGGGCTCGAACCCAGGTTTTTGCGTCTAATAAGCCAACACACTACCTACTAGACTACGGTGACTTCAACCTATAATTAAATAATTTCCAATTTTTCAAACAAACATGAAGTAAAATGTGTCGATAATGGCGTCAAAAGCCAAAAGCGCTGAAAGACTGCCAAAATAATAACGCGAAAACGCATTACTTCTTACGAATATCATGGTAATATGCATGGTTTTTATAAGAAAATAATTTTGAGAAAAAATTTGAGGAATATTTTTATAAAAAAAAAATTACAAAAGAATTTAAAAACAAAAAGTTTTTGTAATTATTCCTGAACTTACCTTATAAATAATTTTGAAATAAATTTTAAAATAGCATACCTGTACTCTTGATTCCGGTAAATTAATTTTTAATGCCACCTCTTCGCGCATAAATATATCGGGATATCGGGTTTTGCCAAATAATGCCTCCAAAACATCCAGCTGGGCACGGGTGAATGTGGTACGTTCGCGTCTCTGTTTACGGGTATTAACACCTGTACAATCAAAATAGGAATAGAAAATCACTTCAAATTAATACGTATACGTACATATATATAAAATAAGGTCTAAACAATGTGTGGTGAATTACGCGAAGAAAGAAAGAAAGGAAAAAAATTGTTTTGTTTTTCAACGGAAGTCAAACTGAAAGTTAATAAATTTAAAAAAAAAAGAAAGGCAATCATAATAATAATAACAATAAAAACTAATTAATTAAGAGATTAATTTATAATAAAAAAAAATAATAATAAAAAAAATAAAATGCACATAAACAATATCCTGCTGTTTATTAAATAAAAAAAGAAAAACTATACAAAAAGAGAATGAGAGAGAGAGAGAAAGGCAAGTAAAAAAGAAAAATTTAGGGGGGGTTTTCAAATACAAATCGAATACAAAAAAAGATGTTTTCATAAAATTTATATAAAACGCCATCCCAGGTCCCTTAAGGTCCTTTCTTTTTTAAAGGAGACAATTTTTTTATATAAAAAAAGTTAGTTTTGTTGTTGTTGTTGTTGTTTTTTATATAAAGTTAATAGAAAACCACCCCTAAAGCATGGAACATGGAACATGGAATATGTAGGATTCTGTTATCAGATGCGTTTTTTTTTTTCTTGTTTTGTTTTTGGTTACACGACCAAAATTTTCCACCCTTAAAAGAAGGTTGTTTTGTTGGTTGTTGAAAATGAATTTGGGTTGGTTGGTGGAAATTTTTGTATATACCAACACATTCTATATACATACATATGTACGTATTCATTGTTATATACACGAATTATATTTCGTTTTTAATCCATTCCCTGGCACGTTATCGTCGTCATTGTGTACGATTGTCACCCTATTTTCGAGTTTTGCGAGTGTGCATCAAACTTGATATCAAACTGCTGCCGTCGGTATGTTCTTTCATTCGTTCATTCGTTCGTTCGTTCTATTGTTGCAAGTTTTTGAAAATAGTTTTTTAATGTTTTCATTTCAATTCAATTTTTTTTCGTATTTTTTATTCCGTACTGTATACAGCCATTGTTAATGTTATTTTAGTGCGTCAGTTTTTTTTTTTTAGTTTTAAAGGGTATATCGTTTGATTTTCTTTTTTTTTTATGGAAAGACTATGTTATATGATCCCAATTGAGTATATTGAAGGCCTGCCTGTTTATTGTCTCACGAAAATGAAAAAAAAAAATACGGCATCAGTTTTTAAAGTTATTGACGTGTACGTGCCTTTAAAATGAAGATTTAGCAGCTGCTTTTATTTCCCAAAAAAAAATTTAAAATAATGTCAGATGTGTGTTTTGCTTTAAAGGCATTAAATTAAAAGACTTTTGATTTTTAAAAAAGCTAAACCTTACAGCACCAGTGTTAATTTTTACAATAAAATACTATTTCAAATCAAATTTGAAATTTTTTAAATTGTCTAAATAAAACTGTAGGATAGCTGTCTTGATGTTGTGGGCACGAAAATTCAATACAATGTCCACTAAAATCTGCACATTTTTCAAGTATCAAAACAAGTTTTCCAGTCCCCTCCAACTGATCTCATTACTTTAGTCACCAGTTATGCATATCCGACCAAAAATAGAAAATTCCTCTCATGTATACGACAAGTGACAGGCAGTCTATTGTGAAGCTTCTCTATGAAAGCAGACTAGAGGTCAAAATAGCATTTTTTGGCACGAAAATTCAATGCAATGTCCGCTGGAATCTACACATGTTTTAAGTATCAAAAGCAAAATTTCCAAGCCCTATATCTGATCTCAATACTTTGTTCACCACTTACGTATATTTTTTACCGAAAATAGAATACCACTCTCATGTACTATTTTGCAGCCTCTCTACTATCTAACGGGTGATTTTTTAGCTATTATCTAGTTGGCAACACTAGTTTAAACAGCTCACGCACGTTTCGTGTTTTATTTCACAGTCAAACATCTTCAGTTTGGTTTATAATTTAACCATGAATCGTCTTACAAACCGAACAACGCTTGCATGCCATTGAATTTTATTATCAAAATGCGTGCTCTGTTAAGAAAGTTCATCGCGCGCTTCTTCCATTTTATGGTCAGTTTAATCGACCCACTGAAGCGGCTATTGGGGCTATTGTGACTAAATTTCACGCCAAATTTACATTGTTGGACATTAAACCACCAACACGTTTACGTAGAGTGCGAACTGAAGAAAATATCGCAGCTGTATCGGCCAGTGTTAATGATGACCATCAATTATCGATTCGTCGCCGTTCGCAGCAATTGGGCCTCTGTTACTCAACAATGTGGAAAATTTTGCGGAGGGATTTAGGTGTGAAGCCTTTCAAAATACAGCTGGTGCAAGAATTGAAGCCGAACGACCTACCGCAACGCACAATTTTTGGTGAATGGGCTCTTGGAAAGTTGGCCGAAGATCCACTTCTTTATGGAAAAATTGTGTTCAGCGACGAAGTTTATTTTTGGCTCAATGGATACGTAAATAAGCAGAATTGTCGATTTTGGAGTGAAGATCAGCCAGAAGCATTGCAAAAGCTACCAATGCATCCAGCAAAAGTCACAGTTTAGTGCGGTTTATGGGCTGGTGGCACTATTGGACCGTACTTCTTCAAGGACGCTGCGAAATGTAACGTAACTGTGAATGGTGAGCGCTACCGTGAGGTGATATCCAACTTTTTTTTTTGTCCAAAATGCAAGAGCTTGACTTGCATGACATGTGGTTTCAACAAGACGGTGCCACATGCCACACAGCACGCGTAACAATGGACTTATTGAGAGGCGAGTTCGGTGAACATTTTATTTCACGTTCGGGACCGATCAATTGGCCGCCTAGATCGTGCGATTTAACGCCTTTAGACTATTTTTTGTGGGGCTATGTTAAAGCTCATGTCTATACAGACAAGCCCGCTTCAATTAACGCATTGGAAGACAACATTGAAGCATTTATTCGTGAGATACCGGCCGAAATGTTGGAAAGAGTATGCCAAAATTGGACTAAGCGAATGGAGCATTTTAAACGCAGTCGCGGTCAACATTTGCATGAAATAATCTTCAAACATTAAATTATATGGACCGTACTATCGATTCAAACAAAGATTTCATAAATTTTTCTGAATTTAATTTTTTTTGTTTGAAAAATTTTCCTATAGCTCTTAAAAAACCACCCATTACAAGAGAAGGCGATAATGATATCAGGGTATCCAAGTTTATTGATTCAGTACAGCACTGTGATAATGTGATTTGCTTTACACTATTTAAAGGCAACTGTTCCCGAAAGTCAACTAGTCTAATACGTAGTGTGTTGGCTGATTAGATAAGAGCGCGTGGCTCAATTCCCATCGAAGACAGCTCGTGTAAAAACGAATATGAAAAAATATTTCTTCGGCAACTTCCTATCAGCAAAAACTCTTAGAATAAAAAAAATTGCCATGAAAATTTTCTCAAAAATCTGTCGTACGGATTCAACTTTAAACTGTAGGACCTGTCAATCATGGATAAAATTGACAGACACAACACTTATGATATGGTATGGTATGAGAACATAGGTTGCAATCCTGACCTAAAAGTTGTAACGACCAATTAAGTAAATAAGTTCCCGAAAGTCATCTAATTTTTCCGAAATATACAGTAGAGTCGATCATGATCGTTTAGCCAGTTGATGAACTGCAGGTCCCGTCAATCATGGATAAAATTAACAGACACAACACGTATGGTATGTTATGGTATGAGAACATAGGTTGCAATCCTGACTAAAGAGTTGTAACGATCAATTAAGTAAATAAGTTCCTGGAAGTCATCTAATTTTTCCGAAATATATAGTACAGCCGATCATGATCGTTTAGCCAGTCGATGAAATAATGAATTACAAAGAACACTACTATTCTCTTTCCTCTCATCCATATCCTAATATCTTAGTTTCAACACAATGAATGCATTGTATGAGTAGGGACCGTGTCCTAAGTAATGGTTGTATTCGTCTTTCCTAGAATTCTTTATCTTTAAGTCACTTATTTATAACCATTATTTTGGAATTGAAATTGAAATCAAATATTCCTATCATTTATAAAGAGTTTTAAATGTATTTTAAACCATATCCTTGCTAGTGTACCATTTTCGGAACAAATTGTCTATAAAGTTTAAAATTTTTTGGAGCATGTACAGTCAAAGAAAAAAGTCTACATACACCGTTGTATACTAATTTTTATTTTTCTTTCCAATAATTTCTTGATTTCTTCATTTTTAATTTGATACACTGGTGTATGCGGACTTTTTTCTTTGACTGTACTTCAAATATGCTGTCAATTCTTGTTTTTTGTTTGTTTTATTTTTTCTTAAGATTCCATACACAAAATATCTTGTCGTGTTATGGTTTATTAAACACAAAAAAATTTGAAAAAAATTCCTAAATAAAGAGGCGTTTCTTAAAGCCTTCAATAATCTTCCATATTAGACAAATTTTTATTTGTTATAATTTAAATTATAATTCATAATTTATATGCTAAATTAATTAGCATAAGCACATCAACAATTTTATGCAGCGCTCTGCTCGTGCTCACAAGCAATTAAAAATAAAAATATTTTTGAAAACATTCCTTTAAACTCGACTGCATATGTTTACTTTTGTTGGATTTAAATTTAAAAGCAATAAAAATTAAAATATTTAAATAGCAATTTAATTGCTTTAAACAAAGTCAGCAATAATAGCAAAATTTATTAAGAAATAGAAACATAAAAATTTAACAAATTTTATCGTTATCGTTTGGTTTAAAGCCTATGACGTTTATAACCGTCATTTTTAGTTTCTTTTATTTACAATTCAATAGCAATTCATATTTAAATAGTTTTATGAGGAGCGAACAAAAAACCATAAAAAATCAATAATAAATTACTTGTAAACAATGTTTTATGCAAAAAAAATCAATTGAAATTATTTTCTCTTCAAACAACAGCATATTAAATAAAGCCATCAAACTAAGATATTTGAAAATAAAACCATCATAATACCGAAAAGTTTTTAGAAGTTTAGGACTTTTGACGTATAAACTCGTCAGGAAAAAATGCTGTTCTAAACAACAATAGCAAAATTAGCAAATTAAAGCCCTAATATTACAAAAAAAAATATTAAAAAAAATTAATAAAAACAGTGAAGTTTTTAGAAGTAAAAGGCTTTTGACGTATAAACCAGTCAGAAAAAAATAGTAATATGAGCTGTTGTCAATAACAATAGCAAAGTTTGTAAATTAAA
Organism: Sarcophaga carnaria; assembly: GCA_958299815.1. NCBI lineage: Eukaryota > Metazoa > Arthropoda > Insecta > Diptera > Sarcophagidae > Sarcophaga > Sarcophaga carnaria. Next base: position 142,106,085 of record OY283149.1, read on the forward strand.
CCCCAAAAAGCTACAATATTTGAAAATGAAAATAGCAAAAGACCGAAATGTTTTTAGAAGTTGGAAGATTTTGACGTATAAACTCGTCAGAAAAAATAGTAAAATCTGCTATTCTAAACAACAATAGCAAAGATTGTAAATTAAAGCCATAAAATGACAAAAAATTTCAAATAAAAACAATAAGAACTGTGAAGTTTTTAGCAGTAAAAGGCTGTTGACGTATAAACCCGTCCGAAAAAATAGTAATATGAGCTGTTGTAAATAAAAATACTAAAATTAGCAAATTAAAACCATAAAATTAGATGACTTTCGGGAACTTATTTACTTAATTGGTCATTACAACTCTTTAGTCAGGATTGCAACCTATGTTCTCATAACATACTGTATCATACGTATTGTGTCTCTTATTTTATCCATGATTGACGGGACTTGCAGTTCATCAACTGGCTAAACGATCACGATCGACTGTACTGTATATTTCGGAAAAATTAGATGACTTTCGGGAACTTATTTACTTAATTGGTCGTTACAACTCTTTAGTCAGGATTGCAACCGATGTTCTCATACTATACCATACCATACATGTTGTGTCTGTTAATTTTATCCATGATTGACGGGACCTGCAGTTTAAAGTTGAAACCGTACGACAGATTTTTGAGAAAATTTTTCATGGCAAATTTTATTAACTCCCAGAGTTTTTGCTGATAGGAAGTCAATGCTGAAATATTTTTTCATATTTGTTTTTACACGAGATGTCTTCGATGGGAATTGAGTCCCGCGCTCCAACACACTACCTATTAGACTAGTTGACTTTCGGGAACAGGTCCCTTTAAATAGTGTAAAGCAAATCACATTATAACAGTGCTGTACTGAATCAATAAACTTGGATAGGTTAGGTTAGGTGAGAGGACGTGTACTTGTCAATTAAGACAAGTATAGTACCCGGAGTTCGAATTGACCCATTGTACAACGTCCTAGTTTCTCACACCACTTATGTTGTGTGCGTTAATTTTATACATGATTGGCGGGACCTACAGTTTCAAGACGACTCCGAACGACAGTGTTTTGAGAAACTTTTCATGGCAATTTGTTTTACTCTCAGAATTTTTGCCAGAAATCTGCTGAGAGCTCAATATGTAGTAAAAAACTCTCCTAAACATTTACTTTTTATATCAGAGTTTGAATATAATACAAACAAATGACGTACATATGTGTACATATATAGACGCTTTTGACGTATTTATACGTCCATGAATTATTTTATAAGGCTCTTAATATAATAAATTGAAATAGAAATACTAAGTGTGGTTACATATTAGAGCCTAAAATCGAATAATTATCTTTATTTTTTGTAATTTTTTAGACGTCTAAACTCGTCATAAAAAATTAATTTTTTTTAAATCATTTTTAATATATTTTTTTAATTTGCCTTGAAATTTGTTTTTGTATAAAGACGGTTTATAAACATTAACACAGCTCTACATACGAAAACATTAATATTTTTTGTACGAAAACAAAAATATGTTTTTTCATTAATCAGTTCCAAGATTCCTTTCAATGACAAATGATTTGTCATGACAAAACAAAATGTTTTTTAAGTGAATTTTTTTTTTCATTTTTTCATATCAATATACAGTGAAGTCACATCTATGGGGATAACTTAATTTTAACCAAAGATGACATAGTGATTTCACTTGGAAAAATGACAACAACCAACAGCAACAACAGCACTAATAACATTAACCTCTGGGAATATTTTTGTTGGCCTGGTTTTTATCGAGGCTTTTAAGAGAAAAAGAAGACGAAGATGAAACAGAAAGAAAAAAAACAAAAACAAAGAATTCAAAACGGTTATACCCGTTTTACAAAACAGCATCCTGTAGAATAAATAGCCACAGACAGAGGTATCAAGTGCATTGAGGCACCACAATCTAGACTTTTTCAGAATGCAACAGTGATAGCAAGCGGGAATATATATGAACATACCAGTTTTCTTTTTTATTTTATTTCTGGTTGGCAATACAAACAACACAGTAAAAATAAAAAAAAAAATATTTTTGAAAATAAAAATTGTATTGCATTGCATCATTATCAATAATATTGTCAAAATGAATAATGAGCGCTTGAGCGTGCACTGACTTGACAAATACAGTGACGTAGCAAATGACAAGCCAACAGACAACATGAAACCAGCAAGCGGGGCCAGCTTCCAATGCAGCGTGATTTTAGATTTTTTTAACCCCAAAGTGCAATCTTTGCTTACAAATGGCAACGTTTCTTTGCTTGGCATACTATTTCTACTCTTTTTGACAAAAACAAAAACAAAAAAACAATTTTTTGTCTGTCATTTCTTTGATTCGAAGACAATAAAATGACAAATTTGTTTAAATAAACAAAAAAAAATTATAAATAAGAGACAGAAAAAAGTCATTGGAAAATTGTTAAGGCTAACCTTGTTATTGTGGGGCTAAAATAACAAATAAAATTTGAACAAAAAGTTAAGAAATTTCAAGAAAAATTTTTAAAAATTTTTGATTTGAAATTTTTTAATTGTTTGATTAAAACAGGCTAGAGGTCTGAAGTCGCCGTGGTCTAGTAGGTAGTGTGTTGGCTTGTTAGACGAAAAGCCAGGGTTCGAGCCGCAGGCCAGACATCAAAACAAAATACAAAAAGTATTTCTTCGGCGACTTTCTCTCAGAAGATTTCTGGCAAAAACTCTGAGAGTAAATAAAATTGCCATGAAAAGTTTCTCAAAAATCTGTCGTTCGGAGTCGACTTTAAACTGTAGGTCCCGCCATTCATGTATAAAATTAACACACACAACATAAGTGGTGTGAGAAACTAGGTCGTAATCCTGACTGAAGGGTTGTAATGACCAATTATGTATGTATGTAGAGGTCTAAATAAAACTTTTGGATAGATAACTTGATGTTTTGGCCTCGAAAATTCAATACAATATCCAATAAAATCTGCACATTTTTCAGGTATCAAAACAAGTTTTCAAGCCCCCTCCATCTGATCTCATTACTTTAGCCACCAGTTATGCATATCCGACTGAAAATAGAAAATTACTCTCATGTATACGAGCTATTAAAGCAGACTAGCATTTTCTGGTCACGAAAATTCATTCATATACGATGTCCGCTGCAATCAACACATGTTCCAAGTATCAAAAGCAAAATTTCAAAGCCCTCTCTCTACCTACTTTGTTCCCCACGTACGTATGTATATTTGACCGAAAATAGAATCCCACTCTCATATACTATTTTGCAGCCTCTCTACTATCTACAAGAGAAGGCCATAATGATATCTGGGTATCCAAGTTTATTGATTCAGTACAGCACCGTTGTAATGTGGCTTGTTTTTCCCTACTTTACAGCTACTTTAACGGGTTGTGATCGAGCGATTAAAAGGAACCTGTATCCGAAAGTCAACTAGTCTAATAAGCAGTGTGTTAGCTTATTAGGTGAGAGCGCGTGGTTAAAACCCCAGCTAATACATCTCGAACAAATATTTCTTCGGTGACTTCATCTTGGTAGTCTTTTTGGCAAAAACTCTGAGATTAAATAAAAATTTGCCATGAAAAGTTTCTCAAAAATCTGTCGTACGGATTCAACTTTAAACTGTAGATTTCGCCACTTATGGATGAAATTAACGAACACAACATGGATCTTGCGAAAAGCTAGATTGTAATCCTGACTAAAGGGTTGTAGCGACCAATTAAGTAAGTAAGTTCCCGAAATTCATATAATTCTTCTGAAATATAAGTATGTCTGTCCCATAGAGTACAGTCGATCGTGATCGCTTAGCCAGTTGATGAAATAATGAATTACAGAGAATTGGCCGAGTGATCTGTATGTGAAACCCACTTCGTGTAGAAGTATTTCCTGACAGTTGACACTAATACTACTCTCCCTTTCCTCTCTTCCATATCCTATTTCTTAGCTTCAACACCATGAGTGCATTGTAGGAGTATGAGTTTCTACTAGTTTTTCTTCGAATTCTGCATTTTTGGGTCACTTAATGATAGGTATGATTTGACTCTAAATCTTTTCAGAAATTGAATTCCAGTTTATAATATCATGGAAGTCGCCGTAGTCTAGGCTAACAAACAAAAAGTATTTTTTCGGCGACTTCCTCTCAGTAGATTTCTGGCAAAAACTCTGAGAGTAAATAAAAATTGCCATGAAAAGTTTCTCAATAAATAAAAATCTGTCGTTCGGAGTCGACTTTAAACTGTAGATCCCACCACTCATGTATAAAATTAACACACACATCATAAGTGGTGTGAGAAACTAGGACGTTGTACAATGGGTCAATTCGACCTCCGGGTACTGTACTTGTCTTAATTGACAAGTACATGTCCTCTAACCTAACCTAACCTAAACCTTATAATATCATGTTAAGCAGTGTTTAAAGAATTTTTAAAAATAATGAATTCAACAATCGTATAAGTTTCAAAAGAAAAACACGACGTCATAACCAAAATCAGGTTGTAAAATAGTTACGATGTCGAAAAGTATCCTCCATTATATATTGGTTGCACAGAAGCATAGTTGCATGTTGGTCAAGCATAAGCGGGTCTGGGCATTTGAGGACCATACTCTGTAACCAATCTATTAATATACTAGTAGTAGAATGAAAAAAGTCACATAGATTCCCTGAAACATTTTAATGGGGATACTCCTCATCTCTTTTCCAGCATCGATAAAATCCAAAGTCCCATTTGCAACATTGCAAACGGAGATACAACTGTGACAGATCTTTCCCCACCCACTTAATATATGATATTGCTTGAGGATTGACATGTATGAATAAAGGAGATTTTTCGAGGCTTGTTGTTTCCAGAAATGTATACAAATTTGAAGCGAAGCATTAATTAGGAACACTAAAGGAGATAAATGGGGAATTTGATTGTGACTAGAACAGATTCAATTATGTTTTTCGCACTTAAGTATACGTCAAAAGAAATATATTTCTGAATTCCAGAGGCAATATTTTTGAAATTTCAAATTTGTTATAAATAGTGTACAATTCTACAATGGGTCAATTCGACCTCCGGGTACTATACCTGTCTTTATTGACAAGTACACGTCCTCTAACCTATAAATAGTGTAAAAGGCTGAACCCAAAAATAGCGTTTAATGACTACCTGATCGCTGATATCTGAAAAAACGTACTTTTTACACCTTTTAACCGTAAAGTAGCTGTGAGATAATGTTCAAACCAAATGGTAATTGGCAATAAAAAATGTAACAGAAGCTAAACCTTGAAGGGATAAGAATATTTATTGCAATATTGCACGTTATTAGAATAAAAAAGAGCGGAATAATAAAAATACTATGAAGGCCAATTGCAATGGTTAGAATGTTAATTAGGATCACTATTGTACTCCATAAAATGCAATATTTTAAGGCACTTTTTATTCTTTTTGTTTTTGTTTTATTGGTTTTTATTCCTTTAGGACTGTCATATAAAGTTGTACCTTTTAACAAAAATGTTAAGGATCTCAAAGGAAAAGTCTTCAATTTTTGAAAAAAAAGAAAGAGATTTCCCTTTTGTTTCTGGGAAAAATTGATAAATAAAGTTTTAAAGTACGCAGTATGCAGCAATATTAAGGGGTTACAGTCAACCCTACTATAACGCGGTACTCTCAGAACGCGGTTTCCATATAACGCGGTGCTGAAATTGCGACAGCCCCCCTATAACGCGGAGAACGCGGTTTCCATATAACGCGGTTTCACACATAACGCGGAACTAAAACGTCGACAGCCCTCCTATAACGCAGTACTCTTACTGCGCGGTTTTCGTTCAACAACATCCCATAAGTTCCTTCCGCACAGCCTGTAAATGACTGTGGTAACAAGATATTGTAAGAGTGTTTAATATCAGTTTTATTTTCGACGCAAAATCACAGCCGAGTTATATAAACAACATGTTTATATAAACATGCCAACTTATCTCATAGCCGTTTACAACATCGGTTTCAATCATCTCTGAGCTCTTACAGCTCACAGTACATACGTTTTGTTGGTGACCAAGTCTTTCTAAAAAATTTTCTGCAACTCATATCTGACAGTGAGGATGAATGTTGAAAAATTACAAAATTTTACAAAGTTTCTCTTATTTTTGGTGGAAAACAGTCTTTTAGTTTAGTTTTTGTTTCATTTTTTATTATCAATCCTTATATGAACTCTTTAATTGGTTCTTGGTCTCCATATAACGCGGTACGAAGGATGTGATTTGTACTAATTCCGAGTTTCTTATAGCGCGGTTTCCATACAACGCGGTAGACGGTTTCCATAGAACGCGCTACGAATTAGACCGGTTTGTACGATTAAATCCGAGTTTCTTATAGCGCGGTTTCCATACAACGCGGTACACACTCACCGCGTTATAGGAGGGTTGACTGTATTTAGTTTTTAAATTGTAAACTGGTTTAAGAAAATTAAAACTGTTGATTTGAGAACCTACGTTCAACTCTTGTTTTAACTCTCTGATATCACGGAAAAATAATTAGTAAATTGAATGTTAATATTGCCAATACCGAAGAATAGTTCCGAATTCAGACCAATAGCTATTCTGTGCTACCTATCAAAGGTCCTGGAGAGAATTCATAACTCTCAAATTACATCATATATTGATGCTAATAAGTTGTTAACTGAGAAACAATCAGGTTTTCGCAAGAACCATAGTTGTGTTTCTGCGCTTTTGGATGTATCTGAAAATATACGACATGAATTGGATGAAGGAAAGTTCAATTTCTTGGTCCTCCTTGATCATTCAAAAGCTTTCGACACGGTTGATCACGGCATGCTTTCTATGAAGCTTGTGCACTTTTTTAACTTTTCTGGAGCTTCGACACGGCTTTTATCATCATATCTTTCAAATCGTTCACAATTTGTTCATTCGGTAAATGCCCAGTCTTCTGCCTTGAACGTATCTAGAGGCGTGCCTCAAGGTTCTATTCTTGGACCACTTCTTTTTGCATTGTATATCAATGATTTGCCAAACCAACTTCAGCACTGCAGAATTCATATGTACGCAGATGATATACAGTTACATTTGAGTAGTCCTGTGTTATCTATTAGTGTGAATGTAAACAGACTCAATGATGACTTGGATCGAATATATCATTGGGCCAAGGCAAATGGCCTTCGTTTAAACCCTCATAAGTCCAAGTGCATGATTATTCGTAGGAGGACGCTTGATTCCAATATTGGTCTTGATATTTTGACGAACGGGGAGAAGATCAAGATTGTGGATGCTGCCAAAAATCTTGGGTTGACTTTCCATGACAATCTTACATGGACAAATCATGTTAACACACTCGTGGGTCAAACTTATATGAAATTGAGGTGTCTTTGGTCGACACAATACTTTACGCCTTTGAACATAAGACTGGTTTTATGTACGGTTGTGAACTTTTTGCAAGTTACGATTCCGTTAGCAGGGAGAAGCTCAACGTCCTATACAATAATATTGTGAGATATGTTTATGGTTTAAGGAGATATGACCATGTGTCCCGTTTTTCCTTGAAGCTTTATGGTTTATCGTTTGACAATCTTTTGAGCATCCGTGTATTATTACATCTGCATAAGATCATTTATTCAGAGTCTCCAGGATATCTTAGGGATAAAATAAGATTTGCTAGATCACTTAGTGGTAAAAGGATCATAATTCCACTACATCGTTACCTTGTATCTGAATGGCATTTCTTTATTCATGGTGCACGGCTTTGGAATTGTCTTCCACATTCTCAGCAACTTAAAAGCAACGCAATTAGTTTTAAGAAAAAGTTTGATCTCCAAATGTTGTTTATGAACACTTCTTTCTTGTTCTTTAAATATAAGATTAAATCTTGTTGTACAGGAATTGAATAAACAAATAAAAAAAAAATAAATAAAAAATACTTTAGAAAAAATTGGGCTTTATGAGCTTAAAAATGTAGGCGTTCTTTCTATAAAAAATATTTCAGCCGGTCCATATAAAAAATTTTAATCAAATTTAAAAAAAATTTTAAAAATACATATTTGCTTATAAAAATAATTGTTTATAAATAAAACTTACATAATTCATAACTAATTGCGGCAATTAGCACACGTTCAAAAAAATTTTTTTTAATATTTCAATTTATAGCATTTGAACCTAAGTTCAATGCCTGTTCTCTGCTTTTAATATCAAAGTTAATTGATGTAACATTATTAAATGCATATTAAATGAATAAAATCATGATTTTTTTTAAATTAAAATTAAAAATTAAAACTTAAATTAAAAATTTCACTTCTTTTTAAGGAAAAATTACGATTACTTTTTGCTTTCCATAAAGTTCTCCAAATAGATTCTAAAACTACAAAAAAGTTATTGTATTCGAACATACCTCATGTATTCACCACAATTGTTTAAACAAAAAAAAATGTTTTTTTTCTTTTTTTTTTTTTAACCAAAATTGTTACGATATTTACCCCACATACCTTGGGAAAACCCAACGGCCTCTAGGCCGTGAGGTAAACCAAAGGGTCCCAATGATGGCATCGGCATGCCCGGCGGCAATGGTCCATGTGGTCCATGATGTGGATGTGGCCCACCATAACTATGGGGATGGGGTGGTAAGTCTCCCGATTTTAGGAAACCGGCAGCCATTAAGGCTTCTGTTGAGTGAAGCGCCACGGTGAGGCCGGGAGGATAGCTGTAAATTGAAAAACAAAATATAAATTTTTTAATAAGTTTTTAAATTTTTTATAAAGACGTTTTAAAATCAAAAAAAAGGGTGTTTTTTTTTTGTTGCGAACACTACAAACACTCACTGTATCACTCAGTGTATTTACATATTATTTTGTGGTTTTCTTATTTACCACACAGATGTGTTATTAATTTATGACACAAAAAATGCATAAAATTTAAGGCCTTTTTCTCTGGTTTTTTTTTTGGAACACTACACTTCACGGATGCACACAGGCACTGAGTTTTTTTTTTGACACTGCAGACAGGGTGAGTAGAAATTTTCCGCATTTTTCGAAAGAAACACGTTTTTTTTGTTAAATTTTCCTTGGTGGTGTTTTTTTTTCTTGAATGCAGTCGATGATGCTGATGCTGATGCTGATAACGATGATATGCGGTAGACCAAGTAGGAGATGATGTGTTATTAAGTGAGTGACTCAAATGCAGTGCGGCTAAGCTGTAAGTGACAAACATCTTCAGGGCGAATATATATCTGCAAGCGGTAATTAAGGTTTGGCAAATTGTTTTTATGTTTTTGTATTCCTTTTTAAGGGAAGTATAGCCATAGAAAGTAATTAAGGTTTACTTTTGTTTCTTTACCTAGAACTATAGGGAAACTATTGTTATTGTTAGCCAAGGTTACAGCAAAAAAGGACCTTAAGCTGTCTGTTGTCTATGGTAGAATATTCTTTTTTAATTACCTGTGTGTTTTAAACCTAAGCCAGGCTTAAAGAATATGTGAACTTTTACTGCAAGAGATTAACAAAACAAAAACGGCTGGCTGCTGCAATGACCCTTTTAATCCAGGCTTCACATTTTTTTGTGGGATTAAAAGAAAACAATACAATACAGCAAGTACTGTGATGTAGTTCTCAATGTTGCTAATGGATTAGTACAAGCTATACAGACAAGCCTTGAGTTTATTTTTGCTGAAACTTTCCTTCGATTTAAAATAAAAATTTGAGAAATTTTTCAAAAATTTTGAAAAATTTTCTTCGGATTTCAAACGTGCTTTTTTCTACGTTAACCTAAAAACCACCTTTGTGATCCATTTTCGTATAAAATTAATAAAAGAAATCCAAGCAAAATTTTAAAATTGTTACCATTTAAACCTAATGACTGCAATGACAAGCCATAAAAACAATTTTAAATCTTATAAACATACAAACAAGCACGTTCTGGAGTATAAATGTGGAACAAACAAATAATTTTACTTTCAATTTCCGGTTGAAAGAAAACAAAACAAAAACAAAAAAAGAAAAACTGGACTCAAGCTGTCATCATCATCATGATGAGGCTTGCCTTTCCATTATCACTCTCGCATTATTACATGCAACATTTCATTTCATAACTTCAAAAATCAAATGAAAATATTTTTGTTTTCTTCAACACCCGCACTTACTATACATATTTACAAGTACCAGTACAGTTAGAAAAATATTTTGAATTTGTAAAATTGAAATTAAAAAGATTTTGAAATCCACTCTTGGATCGTTCATCACAATCCATTTAATGAAGTGTTGTACGTTTGTTTGTTTGTTTATTTAAAAATCCCTTTTAATTTGTCTGTTATTTCAACACAACAACACACTCACTCGCTCTTAATAATTACGGTCAAATAAATATTTTTCTTAGTTTCAAACCAAACCATCATTCATAAGCCCAGTAGCTGGAACTCAAATGAACCCAAATAGAGAGTAACCATCACCTTAAGCTATGTATAGAGGAAGACAAGCAAAAACAGAAAAAAACAATAAAAAATACTTCGTATCATAAGTGATAAATGATCATCGATTTGAAATTGTGGGAACTATGCTGGTCTAAATGCAAAATTATTTCTAAAGCTTCACATTCATCTTTCGTAAGTAAAGCCCTGTGGCTATTTAACTAAAGATTGACGCACTATGGCCTTATGTTTAAAGTTTAAAGTGTAGGGGAATTTTTAAAACGGTTGAGTGTTATTGAAAGGCAATGAAAATCTTAATTATGATAGAGAAGACACTTGTTGTCATAAAATTCGAAAAACTTTAATCAAATCTCTAGCTATTCGGTAGACAATTTTCGTTTCATCTTTTAAGACTCTGGAGACTGTGCTTGGAATACACATTCTAGCTTCTCACACCAGCCATGTTGTGTGTTGTATTACTTTTATCCATGACTGTAGGTCCCCTACAGTTTAAAGTCAACGCCAAACATCAGATTTAACGGAATGTATCGTAATCGGACAAATGAAGCGGCTGACGAGATATTGAATGAAGCAGTTTGGAGGCTACATCCTCTTATAAGAGAGAACAACCATTCTCTGGTACGTAAATGGAGCGAGAGAGCAGATAGTACGTCAGGGGGAGCGTTGTTCGATGTCAAAGGGAATTATTCACATTGGTCGTAATCCTGACTGAAGGATTCTCAGACCACTTTGAAGCAATTTGGAGGCTACATCCTCTTTTAAGAGAGAACAACCATTCTCTGGTATGTAAACGGAGCGAGGACTTATTGTACGTCAGAGGAGATATTGTTCGGTCCCGGAGTGAGTTATTCAGAACGAATATGTTCCTTCAGCCAGTATTACGGCCTAGTTTCTCACACCACTTATGTTGTGTGCGTTAATTTTTATACATGAGTGTTAGGACCTACAGTTTAAAGTCGACTCCGAACGGCAGATTTATGAGAAACTTTTCACGGCAATTTTTATTTACTCTCAGAGTTTTTGCCAGAAATATAGTGAGAGGAAGTCGCCGAAGAAATACTTTTTGTATTTTGTTTAGATGTCTGGCCTGGGGCTCGAACCCTGGCTTTACGTCTAATAAGCCAACACACTACCTACTAGACCACGGCGACTTCATACTGTGTGTTGTTTTAATTTTATCCATCGACTTCTTATAATAATAGGACACAATTTTAGTAAGAGATTCATCGGGAAGCACAAATATCTGACAAATAAAAAATCTGACAGTACTCTCCTTAACTCTCCCATGAAGAGAACCAGTTCGCCATGAGATATTGCATGAAGCAATTTGGAGGCAACATCCTCTTTTAAGAAAGAACAGCGATTCTCTGGTATGCAAATACCAGACAGTTAGGGCGTCAGGAGAGGTATTATTCGGTCCCGGAGTGAATTATTCACATGGGTCGTAATCCTGACTGAAGGATTCTCACACCACTTTGAAGCAATTTGGAGGCTACATCCTCTTTTAAGAGAGAACAACCATTCTCTGGTATGTAAATGGAGCAAGGGCAGATAGCGCGTCAGGAGAGGTATTTTTCGGTCCCGGAGTGAATTATTCAGAACGAATATGTTTCTTCAGCCAGTATTACCGCCTAGCTTCTCACACTACTGATGCTGTGTGCGTCAATTTCTATACATGAGTGGCAGGACCTACAGTTTATAGACGATTCCGAACGACCGATTTTTTGAGAAACTTTTCATGGCAATTTTTATTTTCTCTCAAAGTTTTTGTCAGAAATCTACTGAGAGGAAGTCGCCGAAGAAATACTTTTTGTATTTTGTTTTGATGTCTGGCCTGAGGCTCGAACACTGGCTTTACGTCTAATAAGCCAACACACTACCTACTAGACCACGGCGACTTCATGCTGTGTGTTGTTTTAATTTTATCCATGACTGTAGGTCCCCTCCAATTTAAATTCGACTCCGAACGATAGATCTTAGGATTAGGACACAATTTTAGTAAGAGATTCATCGGCAAGCATCAATATCTGACAAATAAAACGGCTGACAGTACTCTCTTTAACTGTCTCATGAAGAGAACCAGTTCGTCATGAGATATTGAATGAAGCAATTTGGAGGCTACGTTCTCTTTTAAGAGAGAACAACCATTCTCTGGTATGTAAATGGAGCGAGGACAGTTAGGGCGTCAGAAGAGGTATTGTTCAGTCCCGTAGTGAATTATTCACATGGGTCGTAATCCTGACTGAAGGATTCTCACACCACTTTGAAGCAATTTGGAGGCTACATCCTCTTTTAAGAGAGAACAACCATTCTCTGGTATGTAAACGGAGCGAGGACTTATTGTACGTCAGAGGAGATATTGTTCGGTCCCGAAGTGAGTTATTCAGAACGAATATGTTCCTTCAGCCAGTATTAAGGCCTAGTTTCTCACACCACTTATGTTGTGTGCGTTAATTTTTATACATGAGTCTTAGGACCTACAGTTTATAATCGACTCTTAACGACAAATTTTTTGAGAAACTTTTCATGGCAATTTTATTTTTACTCTCAGAGTTTTTGCCAGAAATCTGCTGAGAGGAAGTCGCCGAAGAAATACTTTATGTATTTTGTTTTGATGTCTGGCCTGAGGCTCGAACCCTGGCTTTACGTCTAATAAGCCAACACACTAGCTACTAGACCACGGCGACTTCATGCTGTGTGTTGTTTTAATTTTATCCATGACTGTAGGTCCCTCCAATTTAAATTCGACTCCGAACGATAGATCTTAGGATAATAGAACACAATTTTAGTAAGAGATTCATCGGGAAGCATCAATATCTGACAAATAAAACGTCTGACAGTACTCTCCTTAACTCTCCCATGAAGAGAACCAGTTCGCAATGAGATATTGCATGAAGCCATTTGAAGGCTACATCCTCTTTTAAGAGACAACAACCATTCTCTGGTATATAAACGGAGCGAGGACAGATAGGGCGTCAGGAGAGGTATTGTTCGGTCCCGGAGTGAATTATTCAGAACGCATATATTCCTTCCGTCAGTATTACGACTTAGCTTCTTACACCACTGATACACACAGTATCATTTTACACATGTGTGGCGGAACCTACAGTTTAAAGTCGATTCCGAACGACAGATTTTTGAGAAACTTTTCATGGCAATTTTTATTTTCTCTCAGAGTTTTTGTCAGAAATCTATTGAGAGGAAGTCGCCGACGAAATATTTTTTCACATTTTCGTTTCAATGTCTGACCTGGGGTTTGAACCGAGGCCTCACATCTAATAAGACACGTTGACTTCATCCTCTTTTAAAAGAGGAAAAACAGTTTTCTGTTGTGTAAATGGAGCGAGAGTAGATAGTACGTCAGTAGAGGTGTTGTTCGATGCTAAAAAGTGAATTATTCAGAAGCCATGGATTCCATGAAGGATTACGACTTAGCTTCTCATATCAATTATGTTGTGTGCGTTAATTTTTCCATAAGTGGCGGGATCTACAGTTTAAAGTCGACTCCAAATGAAAGATTTTTTTAAGAAACATTTTTATGGCAATTTTTATTTACCGTCAGAGTTATTGGCAGGAATCTGCTGAGAGGCGGTCACCGCGGAAATATTGTTTCATATTTCATTTTGTTGTAGATATCTCACTTAGGGTTTGAACCATGGCCTCACGTCTAATAAGGCAACACACTTCCTACCATACTAAGGCGACTACAAATTACGGACATACCAATAAAATCTGGCAGTCAAACTAATATCTAAGCCCGATCGCTTGTTTGAGAATGTCTCGTAAATACTATGGGATAGTCTTAGCACTGGAAATGAGATCATCTTCTGGTAGATTGTGTGGATGTGTAACTTCACGTTAAAGTACAGGCAAATGAGGTTGCAAGGATTAGGTTTGAATCTTTTTATGGAGTGTGCAAGAAAAGTTTTAAAAAGATCACTCAGTAAAGGTAAAATGGAGGGAAAAGATACTCTTCTCAGGCCAAATAGTTTGGGAACAATTTAAGCATTTACGGCAATATTACATTAGGAAGAGATTTGTGTTCTAAGCCAGACTATCCAGCAGTAACATATGAGTGGTAACCGGTCATCTGATCTGATCTGATCTGCAGTCTCAAAGAATATTTATTCAGCATAAAGATCACTCATACCTTGTATTCTGTGATGAAGAAAAGAAATCACCAGAAGACAAACTTGGAACCTATGCGGCATCAATGCTTCTCAGAAGCTATCATCTGGATGCTAGGCGGGAAATTATGATTTATGACGTTTTAAATGTTTTCAGGATACTGCAATGCACCGCTTAATACTTTCAATTTATCAAAAAACGACGACAATTCTAATGTCTCGTAACCCAATTAAGGATTGAAGTTTATTTAAGAAACCTTCGGCATTAATAAACAAAGATAAGATGTCTTTATTGTAGCCGGACTATCCCAAGAAATAAGAAAATTTTCAGTGATAAACTTACTATCCAACAAGCATTAGCACACGATTCAAAATGTCGAATACATCCCCCCGAAATACTGTGCAGTGGCCAAGCAAAGTGTGCGAAAGCAGATGTTTGCAAGTGTTGCAGAAGTTATGGACCTGCAATCCATATTTCAGCCCCATATAGAAGCACATATTGAAGTGATGTTCGTGATATTAAAAGAGGATTCCATATGCTATTGATTTGGCCAAAAATATCAGCAGTCAGTAGCCTCTAATTTTATACATGTACTTGGGATTACAGTCGCCGTAGTTTAGTAGGTAGTGTGTTGGCTTATTAGACGTAAGGCCACGGTTCAAACCCCAGGTCAGACATCAAAACGAAAATATGAAAAAATATTTCTTCGGCAACGTCCTCTCAGCATATTTTTGGCAAAAACTCTGAGAGTAAATAAAATTACCATGAAAAGTTTCTCAAAAATCTGTCGTTCAGAGCCGACTTTGAACTGTAGGTCCCGCCCCACTCATGTATAAAATTAACGCTCACAACATAAGTGGTGTGAGAAGCTAGGTCCATAATCCTGACTGGAGGGTTGTGATCCAATTATGTATGTATGTACTTGGGATTACAAAAACTAAGTATAGGACGGATTGTACCTCTAACAGGGGAGTAACAGTCAGTTGAAACGATCGTATGTTATTAGAATTTATTCGCATAGTTTTCGTTTTGTGAACTTTTATTAGGAGCGCTTTTCTAGGCGCTAATATAGCTATGAAGTTAAGCTTTCAGACAATGTTTTCATGGTAGTAAGCAAATAACCACTTATTGTCCATATAGTCGAGATCATGTGAGCAATATTGATGCTGTAAAGCTATGACTCCTTGATTTTTAGTTAGAAGTTCTACAACAAAATACAAGTGAAGTATTTTATTCATTCTTTAACACAATTTCTAAAAACCTTTTAAAATTATTCACATTCTTTAAAATTTTAAAAAGCTGTGCAAATATTTTTAAGAATCCCACATAAAGAAATTTAAAATTTTGAAAAAAAAAATTTTAAAAATTTCTTTAAACTGATTTGATCTTGTTTTTAAGCCTGGACAGTTACTGTTCGTCGAATCGGCGAAGCTCAATTACTCTTCATATCATATAACTCTTTTATGTTTGACCAAATTTCGCTCTTTTTTCCAACAACGTTAGTTGATAATGAAAGCTTAAGGTCCGTAGAAGAAAAAAAAATTTTTTTTGTTCGTCGATTAACGAAGAGTAACCTTACTGTACAAAAATGACAATCCAGGATTAAAAAAATGAGTGGCCAGGGTACGTTTACTCACTACAAGAGCGATATTTGATCAAACATAAAAGAGTTATATGATAAAGAGTAAATGAGCTTCGTCGATTCAACGAAGAGTAACCTTAATGTACAAAAATGAAGAGTAACCGTCCAGGGTTAAGGAAAACCGTCAAAACTCTTATATTTTACAAAAACAAAAAGTTGGCCAGGAGGTTTTAAGAGTTTTTTTTTAAATCTTAAAAAAATCCTGTAACTGTTTACGCATTTCCACATGTATGTAAAGGGTGTTTTTTTTTATAGAGGCATAGAACTTTAAGTTGGCATTACTTTTCAAGATGGCGACCGATTTAACAGCTGTCAAGTGATTTATTCTCAGTTTGGTTTGGCAATTTATCATGAATAGACTCACGCCTGAACAACGCTTGCAAATAGTGGAATTTTATTTTGAAAATAATGGTTCTGTGCGGAAAACGTATCGCGCACTACGTCCATTTTATCGTCGACAAAATCGTCCATCAGAGCAGTTAATTCGATTAACCATGGAACGTTTTCGCACCACGTTTACTCTTATTGATAACTCGCATCCCCACAGACGCTGTACGGTGCGTACAGAAGAAGCTATTGCTGCTGTAGAGCGTAGCATTGAGGAAGACCCGAATGAGTCCATCCGCCATCGAGCACAGGAATTGGATCTGTGCCCATCCACTTTATGGAAGATTTTGCGGAAGGATCTTGGTTTGCGTGTTTACAAAATCCAACTCGTGCAAGATTTGAAGCCAAAGGATCATCAAGTAAGGCGTAGATTCGTCGAATGGGCCCAAAACGAGATTATCGTTGTTCCCGATTTTCATAAGCGAATTTTGTTTAGCGATGAAGCGCACTTCTGGTTGAATGGCTACGTCAACAAACAAAACTGCCGCATTTGGAGTGAAGGTAATCCTCAAGTGTATGTGCAAACACCGTTACATCCAGAAAAACTGACTGTTTGGTGCGCTTTATGGGCTGGTGGAATCATTGGTCCGTACTTTTTCAAAAACGATGGTGGCCAGAACGTTACAGTCAATGGTGATCGGTATAGAGCCATGATTACTAACTTTTTCATTCCTGAATTGAATAACCATGATGTCCAGGAGATGTGATTTCAACAAGACGGCGCAACATGTCACACAGCTCGTGCCACAATAGATTTATTGAAAGACACGTTTGGTGACCGCCTAATTTCACGTTTTGGACCTGTGAATTGGCCTCCAAGATCTTGTGATTTAACACCGCTAGACTACTTTCTGTGGGGCTATGAAAAGTCATTGGTCTATGCGGTAAAGCCACAAACGCTTGACCATTTGGAAGACAACATTCGCCGTATTATTGCCGATATACGGCCACAAATGTTGGAAAAAGTCATCGAAAATTGAACGTCCAGATTGGACTACATCCGCGCCAGCCGTGGCGGTCATATGCCAGAAATCATATTTAAAATGTAATGCCACAAGATTATCTTTCGGATAAATAAAATTCATGACAACGATGGATTAGTTGTTTTATTGCAACTTAAAGTTCTATACCTCTATAAAAAAACACCCTTTATTTTACAAAAACAAAAAGTTGGCCAGGAGGTTTTAAGAGTTTTTTTAAAAATCTTCAAAAAACCTGTAACTATTTACGCATTTACATATGTAGGTAGGTAAGGTACCTTGGTTTTTTCTAATTCAAAGCTTAAGTGAGCTTTGCAATGCTTTGTTCTGTGGAACTGAATAAAATAATTTTTCATCGCACAGCTTAAATATGTTTGTTTAGTTGAAATTTAACAAAAATTTTAATTAAATTATTTAATATTTATAAAAATCAAAAAATAAATTTAATGAGAAATGAGGGAAAACTGAATATGTATGTATGTAAATATGTGGTGGATGTAATTAAAAATTTTCAACTCGAGTGATTTTAAAAATAAATTAAAAATTAAAAAAAAAACTTTTTAACAACAAGTTTAGCTAGTTAAACTAACGACTTTTTAAATGGTGGACACAAATTTCAAATTCAAATTGAAATTCAAATTAAAATTGAAATTTTTTGATATTTTAATTACATTTCACATAGAAATGTTAATTAAATTGGACGACAGACAGACAGACAGACAACAAGTACAACAGCAATGTCACCCACTGTTCTCTCCCTCTTAGGCGCGTTAACGTAACTCAACATGAATTTTTAATATTTTGTTGAAGGCAGTTGCTATATTATAAGCGGTAGTGGCTGGTTGTAAGCCACTGTGAAACTACTATTTACTGTACGATTAAAGCCAAAGTCTTACGTACATACGTACGTATATATGTATGTAATACAACAAATGCCGTTGTAAAGCATTTTCTTGTCTTCACACGGTTTTAAGTGGATTTGAGTCACAGAAGCTTATCAGCAAAATATGCAAACACAACTGCAACTTTAACTCGTTTCAAAATGTATCCTCTTCTTCTTCTGCTACTATTGCTGCTGCTGCTGCCACTGCTCCTGCCACAACTAATAAAGACTTTGTAGCGAAATAAGTTTTGTTTGTTAAGAAAAAGGAACGCAACAAAAGCTGAATAAAAATGCTACTGTTTTTTAAGAAAGAAAATGAAAAAAATTCTTAAAAATTAAACACTAGCAGGAGTATAAAACTGTTATACGAAGGCAGATGCTTATTTCTTGGCCATTCTTCCTTTATTTCCATTTCCTAAAAGAGCGCACCATGGGTTCTCAAATGATTTTCATTTTGTGGCAACTAAATGTGCAGACTTATATTAGAATATATTACAGATATGTATACCGTGTGGGTCTTTTTTATATTTATTTGCTGGAAATCAAAAATTTTTTATGGGTTTTTCCTCTGCAAAACTCATTTTTAAGCTTTCAATTAATTTACAAGATTTTAAGAGTCTTTAGAAATTCTAAGAGTTTCAAGGAGTTTTTATGAGTTCTGACAACTTTTAGGAATTTTTTAGGATTTTGAAGAGTTTTTAGGATTTGAAGAGTTTTTGGAGTTTTAAAAGATTTAAAATCTTTTATGTGTTTGAAGAGTTTTTAACAAATTTTATGAGTTTTAAACGTTTTAAGAGTTTCTAGGTGTTTGAAGAGTTTTTAGGAGTTTTAACAACTTTTACAAGATTTTAAGAGTCTTTACAAATTCTAACAGTTTCAAGCAGTTTTTATGAGTTCTGACAATTTTTAGGAATTTTTAGGAGTTTGAAGAGTTTTAGGAGTTTTAAAATCTTTTATGGTTTTGAAGAGTTTTTAGGAATTTTAAGAGTTTTAACAACTTTTATGAGTTTTAAACGTTTTAAGAGTTTCTAGGTGTTTGAAGAATTTTTAGGAGTTTTAACAACTTTAACAAGATTTTAAGAGTCTTTAGAAATTCTAAGAGTTTCAAGGAGTTTTTACGAGTTCTTACAACTTTTAGGAATGTTTAGGAGTTTGAAGAGTTTTTAGGATTTTGAAGAGTTTTAGGAGTTTCAAAATCTTTTATGGTTTTGAAGAGTTTTTAGGAATTTTAAGAGTTTTTAACAACTTCTATGAGTTTTAAACGTTTTAAGAGTTTCTAGGTGTTTGAAGAGTTTTTAGGAGTTTTAACAACTTTTACAAGATTTAAAGAGTCTTTAGAAATTCTAAGAGGTTCAAGGAGTTTTTATGAGTTCTGACAACTTTTAGGAATTTTTAGGAGTTTGAAGAGTTTTTAGGATTTGAAGAGTTTTTAGAAGTTTTAAAAATTTTAAAATCTTTTACGGGTTCGAAGAGTTTTTAGGAATTTTAAGGGTTTTTAACAACTTCTATGAGTTTTAAACGTTTTAAGAGTTTCTAGGTGTTTGAAGAGTTTTTAGGAGTTTTAACAACTTTTATAAGATTTGAAGAGTCTTTAGAATACTAACAGTTTTAAGGAGTTTTTATGAGTTCTGACAACTTTTAGGAATTTTTAGGAGTTTGAAGAGTTTTTAGGATTTGAAGAGTTTTTAGGAGTTTTAAAATCTTTTATGGGTTTGAACAGTGTTTAGGAATTTTAAAAAGAGTTTTTAACAACTTTTATGAGTTTTAAACGTTTTAAGAGTTTCTTGGTGTTTGAAGAGCTTTTAGGAGTTTTAACAACTTTTACAAGATTTTAAGAGTCTTTAAAAATTCCAAGAGATTCAAGGAGTTTTTAAGAGTTCTCACAACTTTTAAGAATTGTTAGGAGTTTGAACAGTTTTTAGGATTTGAAGAGTTTTTAGGAGTTTTAAAATCTTTTATGGGTTTAAAGAGTTTTTAGGAATTTTAAGAGTTTCTAACAACTTTTATAAGTTTCAAACGTTTTAAGAGTTTCTAGGTGTTTGACGAGTTTTTAGCAGTTTTAAAAAATATTTACAAGATTTAAAGAGTCTTTAGAAATTCTAAGAGGTTCAAGGAGTTTTTATGAGTTCTGACAACTTTTAGGAATTTTTAGGAGTTTGAAGAGTTTTTAGGATTTGAAGAGTTTTTAGAAGTTTTAAAAATTTTAAAATCTTTTACGGGTTCGAAGAGTTTTTAGGAATTTTAAGAGTTTTTAACAACTTCTATGAGTTTTAAACGTTTTAAGAGTTTCTAGGTGTTTGAAGAGTTTTTAGGAGTTTTAACAACTTTTATAAGATTTGAAGAGTCTTTAGAATACTAACAGTTTTAAGGAGTTTTTATGAGTTCTGACAACTTTTAGGAATTTTTAGGAGTTTGAAGAGTTTTTAGGATTTGAAGAGTTTTTAGGAGTTTTAAAATCTTTTATGGGTTTGAACAGTTTTTAGGAATTTTAAAAAGAGTTTTTTAACAACTTTTATGAGTTTTAAACGTTTTAAGAGTTTCTTGGTGTTTGAAGAGCTTTTAGGAGTTTTAACAACTTTTACAAGATTTTAAGAGTCTTTAAAAATTCCAAGAGATTCAAGGAGTTTTTAAGAGTTCTCACAACTTTTAAGAATTGTTAGGAGTTTGAACAGTTTTTAGGATTTGAAGAGTTTTTAGGAGTTTTAAAATCTTTTATGGGTTTAAAGAGTTTTTAGGAATTTTAAGAGTTTCTAACAACTTTTATAAGTTTCAAACGTTTTAAGAGTTTCTAGGTGTTTGACGAGTTTTTAGCAGTTTTAAAAAATATTTACAAGATTTAAAGACTCTTTAGAAATTCTAAGGGATTCAAGGAGTTTTTATGAGTTCTGACAACTTTTAGGAATTTTTAGGAATTTGAAGAGTTTTTAGGAGTTTTAAGAGTTTTAAAGAGTTTTTGAGTGTTTTTTTCGAGTTTTAACAAATTTTATGAGTTCTGACAACTTTTAGGAATTGTTAGGAGTTCGAACAGTTTTTAGGATTTGAAGAGTTTTTAGGAGTTTTAAAAGCTTTCAAGTCTTTTATGGGTTTGAAGAGTTTTTAGGAATTTTAAAAAGACTTTTTAACAACTGTTATGAGTTTTAAACGTTTTAAGAGTTTCTAGGTGTTTGAAGAGTTTTTAGCAGTTTTAACAACTTTTACAAGATTTTAAGAGTCTTTAGAAATTCCAAGAGATTCAAGGAGTTTTTATGAGTTCTGACAATTTTTAGTTTTTAGGATTTGAATAGCTTTCAGGAGTTTTAAAAGTCTTAAAATCTTTTATGGGTTTGAAGAGTTTTTAGGAATTTTAAGAGTTTTTTTAACTGCTTTTATGAGTTTTAAACGTTTTAAGAGTTTCTAGGTGTTTGAAGAGTTTTTTGGGAGTTTTAACGACTTTTACAAGATTTTAAGATTCTAAGAGTTTCAAGGAGTTTTTACGAGTTCTGACAACTTTTAGGAATTTTTAGGAGTTTTAAGAGTTTTTAGGATTTTGAAGAGTTTATAGGAGTTTTAAAAACTTTTTAGGGATTTTAAGAGTTTTTAGGAATTTTAAGTTTCTAACAACTTTTATGAGTTTCAAACGTTTTAAGAGTTTGTAGGTGTTTGAACAGGTTTTTGCAGTTTTAACAACTTTTACAAGATTTTAAGTCTTTAGAAATTCTAATAGTTTTAAGGAGTTTTTATGAGTTCTGACAACTTTTAGGCATTTTTAGGAGTTTGAAGAGTTTTTAGGATTTTGAAGAATTTTTACAGTCAGGATTACAACCTAGTTTCTCACGCCACTTGTGTTGTGTGTGTTTATTTTATACATGAGTGGCGGGACCTACACTCTAAAGTCGACTCCGAACGACCGATTTTTGAGAAACTTTTTCATGGTAATTTTATTTATTCTCCGAGTTTTTGCCAGAAATCTGAGAGAGGAAGTCGCCGAAGAAATACTTTTTGTATTTTATTCTGATGTCTGGCCTAGGGCTCGAACCCTGGCTTTACGTCTAATAAGCTAACACACCACCTACTAGACTACGGCGACTTCTTGAAGAATTTTTAGTAGTTTTAAAAACTTTTTAGGTATCGTAAGGGTTTTTAGGAGTTTAAAGAGTTTTTACGGCTTTTAAGAGCTTTTAGGAGTTTTGAAGTGTTTTTTCGAGTTTTAACAAATTTTAGGGGTTCTAAAAGTTTTGAGGAGTTTTAAAGAGTTTTTAAGTGTTTTTTTATGAGTTTTAAGTGCTTTTAAGAGGGATTTTAAGAGTTTTTACGAGTTTTGAGAGCTTTTAGGAGTGTTTTTGAGTTTTAACAAATTTAAGGATTTCTAAAAGTTTTGAGGAGTTTTAAAGAGTTTTTAAGTGTTTTAAAGAGTTTTAAGTGCTTTTAAGAGTTTTTAGGGATTTTAGGAGTTTTATGTGTTTGTTAGCAGTTTTTATTGTCTTTTAAATTTGTAGGAATTACTAACAGTTTTTAAAATAATTAAAAGCTTGCAGGAGGCTTTATAATTCTAATTGATGTATTAATATTTTTTAAAAATGTTAATAGCATGAAGTTCTTTTATTGTTACATGTTTTTAGGCGACGAAGTTTACGAGTTTTTAAGTGACTTACAAGTTATTTAGAAATTAACAATACTTGAATTTTTTCAAAGTTCAGATTTTGAGAAATTATTCTCAAGTCCGGATTTTGTAAAAGCTTTTAGGAGTTTCGAGAGTTAAGTTGAAATCGTTGTACTGTTGATTCAAATTTCCCTATTGACTATATGATAACTGAGTCCATTTTGGTTCTGGGGTTTATGAAACAAAAACAAAGCTGAAGGATGCTATTATGACAATAGTCAACACCTCCTAGAGAAAACTGTCAAGCCACAGAACAATGGCGGAAGTGAAGTTCAAGATTTTCCTACAAACTACTATAACAGTAGGACCTTGATTATCCGTGATTCGATTATCCGGCAACATCAATTATCCGGGATGGAAAAAGAAAATTTTTGGCATTGAGTTAATTTTATTTTGGATCGACTTAAATTTTTCTGCCTCGTTTAACCGTGATTACTTCTGTTATCCGTGATTATAAGCAAACAATTTTTTCATCATCATTTTGAACAAATAAGCGAAAAAGGGGAACTACCTCTTTAGTATAGGATGAGTCAGAAGCATACATGTAAACCTGTTTAGTTTAATTTAGACATTTTAGAAGTGCGGTTTTTTTATATTTTTGAAACATGTATGTATATAAAATCCTTGAATTATTTAGTTTTTATATAAATATATACATATTCTTTTATTAATTACTAAAAATATCTATTAAGAAACTAGCTAAAATTGGTACTCAATTATCCGGGAAAATCGATTATCCGGAATGCTTCCGGTCCCGACCATCACGGATAATCAAGGTCCCACTGTCTTTAGACGGATTAATGGATTAATCTCTGCAAACTCTACTTATTCGCGCAGAAGAGAATGCTGCGACAGCCATAATGAAGCACTGGAGTTAAAAATACTTCTCAATTTGTTCTGTAGAAGTGATTATAACGTCGAAAAGGAGAAGAGAAATGCTGTAATTGTTCGCAACTAGCGTTTATAGACAGATCTTGCTTAAAGGTAATTGGAATTAAGTCTCTATTTACACAAAATAATTGTAGACATATGGCGGAATAGTTATGCAGTCACGGCATGCCTAACCTGGTTTAGGTGACGCAAACTGTTTTAAGACCAAGGTACCACTTAGGCCAGTATTTAGGCCCATTGTGGTATAACCTTTAAGGAAAGTCTTTGTAATTTTTGGGTCATTTAAAAATAAAATTTAGTCATCATTTACTACTCCAAAATAATGCTTGAATGAAAAGGGGCTATCCCCTGAGTGTAGATTTCAGTTAAAAATTAAAAAAATAATTTTTTTTTGGCTTTTTATATACAAATACCGGCGTGTTGAGATTTCAATATTTTTTTCGATAAAACTTGGAATGTGAGAAGAGGTTGCTGTCTATCCAACTGAATGGACACACTTAGGCCACATACGGCCCATTGTGATCTTACAGTTCAACATTTAAATAATAGTTGAACCACTGGAAGCTTCTGATAAAGCTATGAAACTAAAATTATAGGAAATTTTAACACAAAATTTGATAACTGATAGAAGGTGACGTGCTGAGTTGTCTAGCTTTTTCCGTGTTTACATTTTTCTTTTGTAATGCTTTTCCTTGTTGGTTTTTTATAGGAAAGTTTTGGAACTGCCTGTTTCCTATATGAGTTGTTTTTATTAACTCTAGTAGATGATGGTGGATTGCTTTTAATATAAACAGAAAAAAAAATATTGTTTTAATGGTTGGTTGCATTTGTAATGCTTTGACTAAGAAATGAAATGAAAACGCGTAGATTTGCGTGGAAATTTCTATTTCATGTTTCATATGCCTGGCATCGTAGTTGGCTAGCTATGGTGATGTGTAAATGCAATTTGACAAGTGGAAGTTGGAATACAAAAAAAAAAGAAAAAATATGAGTTTTGAATTGCAAAAAACAGTAAAATATGGTATGAATTTGAATCAAGAAATTTGAATTTGAATTCATACAAAAAAAAAAAAACAAGTAACTGTGTTTGCATTATAAGCCTGACAACGCAGGCGTAGCTGTCAACATCATCAACAACATCATCAGCAAGATTTCTAAAGTCTATTTAGCAACTGTTTATAACATGTTATGGACTTGATGAAACTGTTTAAAATTATTTATTTGTTTGTTTTTTTTCTTTCTAGATTTTTTGAAGTTTAATTAAGTTTTGTGCCAAAAACTTAAAAATGTGTGAAAATTTGACAAGTTTAATATGGCCTAGAATTGTTGGCTTTTTATAATCACTTTTAATTTATGATAACATTTAATGTGTTTGTTGATTTTAATTAGATTTCTCATAAATCATAAAAAAAATGCAATTATAAATTGTAAAACCCATAAGCCCCCTCCCCTTCCATACCTCTTCATATGTACAATCATACAGAGTTATTATGATCATCAAGCCACTCAACATCACAATTTATTCAAGTTGTCAGCTATGAAATTAAAGCTTTCCTCAATGGATTTCTACTTATAAAACTGAGGATTTGTTTAGAAAAAAAAAAAATTAAAATTAAATTTTGAAAAATAATGAATTTCAAAAGAAATCTCATTGTATGCTGCTTAACATTAGACAGACACATCAATTAAATTGCCGTCATCAAATATTAGAGGATAGAAAGAAATTAAAAAAACATACAGTGAGCGTCAAAAGAAATTGTACACTAAGCTACAGGGTTCTGATTGTGCCTCCGCCAGAGATAACAGACTAGGAGTATTCTCTCTCTCTCAAGTACTCTCAAGATTCAGTGGAATGCTGAAGGCATACTGGAGAGTGCCCGAAAAAAATTTGTTTACATTTCGAAATTTTGTAAAACTTTTTTTTTGTTTAAATTTTATAAATTGTTAATGAAACAATTTTAAAATAAAAATAACGGTAATTTATTAATGTATATATTTTTTGTAATGTACCCTCTCTTTTGATGCTCACTGTAAATTTTGTTTTGTAGTCATAAGACAAATTCAATCTGAATTCTTGATAATTTTTCAATTGTTTTTCCATTTCTGCTTTAATTTTTTTTTTATTATAAAATATTGACATTACGTCATGTATTTACTGGTCTAACTGTGTGTCTTTCCGTATGTATGTATGTCTTTCTGTTTCATTACAATCTTGATTTCAGTTTCTTTTCTTAGCTCACACCTGAATATGTTCATTTGTTGATTTTATTTTCTCGTTTCTTATTTAAAAAAAAAAAAGAAATCATTGTCAACCTAAAAAAAAGAGGTGCGTCCTTTTATCATTAAAAGCAACGTAAAGAGAAAACAAAAAAACTCCTCCAATCTTTTAAAAACACAAACAAACAAACAAATCAAATCAAATTTCAATTCATTTCAATCTGTTGTTGTTGTTTTCATTTCAATTCGTTTCTCTACGTTTAACTCTCTATGGGGCTCTATGTTTGTAACAAAACAATTGTATTTTTTTATAAACAGGAATCAAACAGACTCCATACAATTTCATTTCATTCATGCTCGTCGTACACACGTACTCGTACTCGTACTCTTACGTACGATCATTTGCAAGTTCTTAACAGGCAAGCCAGCAAGTCAAACCAAACCAAACCTGTCTGTCTGTCTCTTTGTCTCAATCAAACCAAATCATTTGTGTCTCCAAAATAGTGTCTCCAAAATAGTTACAAAACAATGCAAGAAGAAGAAGAAGAAGAAAAAAACTCAATGGAAGCGGATGTATGGCTTGCTTGTACCATAACTTGCTACAGCGATCATTGAATGAATTTGTTTGCTTTTCTTTCTTTCGTTTTAATTCAAGAAATTGAAATTTATTTCGATTTTTTCTTCTTCTTCTTCTTGCGCTATTTTGATTTACCATTTTGGTTTAATGTTCGTTCGTTTGTTCAATAAAAAAATGTATGTATAAAAGTATAGAAAAAAAATTTTTTTTTAAAGAATGTCATGTAATTACCTTGGGTGAGGAGGGTTGGTGTTGGCGTTGGGGTTGATGTTGGTGTTGGTGTTCGTGTTGATGTTGGTGTTCGTTTCATTAGTTTGATTATTTCCTTCCATGTATGCACGTATTATATGATCATGATTAATATGATTATGATTATGATTATTGTTATTGTTATTATTGATATCCATTTTTATTTAGTCCGTTCTAAACTTATTTTAAATCCAATCGGAAATTCCAATTAAAAAATATTTTTTTGTAAAATTTATCAAAAATTTTAAACAATTCTAAAATAAAAAAAAATTAAAATTAAAAATAAAATCAAAATAAAAATTATAAAATTTTGTACAAAAAAATATACATTTTATTCCGGGGAACGTCCCCTATTCAAGCATGACAGGCCACTTCTATGAGTAGACAAAGGTCCTGTCTATAAAGCTCTTATTACACGATCGAATTTCGCCTGCCTCATCCATCTTGAGTAATCTCTGGCGACCAACCATCTCGAGTAATCTGTGTTTACTGTACTTGACCCGATGAATATTAAAAAATTTCTGAGTGGCTAGTGTAATAGCAAAACACTCTCTCTCTCTCTCTTATTAGGTAGTGTTTACAGGCGAAATTCGATCATGTAATAGGCGTTTAATGCCGCATGCAATTAATATTGGTGTGGATTCTTCCTCATCACATCAATTATCACATTTTGCAATACAATTCTACCCGCCGTTCCGCACGGAGGAAGTATCAGGAAGCTATCATTTTCGATGGCATTTTCTACGGCCAAAGCCCAACAAGCACTACAACAGATTGTCGTAGGAAACGAAAGTGGCAGTAATGGTTTGAATTGGGTTCTGATTGTGACTCTGCCAGAGATAATAGACAAGGAGAACTCTCTCTCTCTCACTCTCTCTCAAGCACGCTCGAGATTCAGTGGAATGCTGAGAGCATATTGATCCAGGACAATAACAAACTTGACGTAGCAATGACCAATGTGCCAGTCAGGACCACATTATTAGTGAATTATTTCTACCTTTTCATCTTGGATTTGGTTGGGAAATAGTCAAGCTGCTACAACAACAACTCATGCAGTTGATGGAATATTATTCTTTGCTTTCTTAATGATCAGTGTTATGTTTTCGTACAGTAATCCCTCGATTTACGTCGCAGCTGGTTCCCAAAAAGGCGGCGTAAATCGAAACGACGTAAATCGAATTTCATATTGCTTATACTACAAGGTAGTATGTTTTTAACAAGGAACTTAAAAAAGTTACAGTAATAACGCGATTTACGTCGCAGTTGGTTCCAAAAAAAAAACGACGTAAAGCGAATGACGACGCAAATTGAAGTTAGAGAGAACAACAAATTTGACGACGTAAATCGAAATAACGTTAATCGAGGTTACGTAAATCGAAGGATTACTGTAATTCCTTTTTTATTTTTAAATTTCTTAAGAAAGTGTAACAGATCAGTGTCACCCACACCCGCATATTAGTTCGGTACTCAGTAGACCATCAAAGCATTGAACAACATTGCGAGCAGGCTGTGTTTACAGCCCTAAAATCCTGTGCGAACTATAACGTATGGTTCTTCAATCGTTTGGCTCTTAAAAATTCAAAAATAAAATAGAAAAATGTGGAAACGTGCATAGAACATTTGTTGGGAGCGTTAAATTAGTGTCAGACATTTCCTTTTTAAAGATTATTTCATGTAAATGATGCCCACGTAGATGATACCATCCGTGAATTATAATTTTGGCACATTTTCCTATTTTTACGTTTGCTATCTCACCAATGACAGGCTGTAATGTTATTTTCCATGACGGAAATTATAGCTCGCTTGTATTTGCACGCAAGAAACTTCACTTATCTGCACAAAAACATTGTATATCAGAATTAATTCTTAAGGTTTTGGCGGCCAATGGCCAACTCCAAAACGTGAGATCAATGCTCATCAAAATCGTTTTTCAATAGGTTCATGGTATCATATGCTGTGTTGGAATAAACTGACGTCTTGTTGCAATCACATAACAACCAAATACAAGTTTTCCATTTCATGCGCAAAAGTTAATCAATAACCATCGCAAGGTGAGGTATTGCTGTCGAGTTAGTTGGCTTACTACACAGGAGCTACTACTACACAGCTCTAATATCTTAAGAAAAAGAATATTTTTTTCTTCCATTTCCTCTCAGCAGTATTCTGACTAAAGTTCTGAGAGTAAATTAATTGCCTTGAAAAAGATTTTCAAATTTTTCGTTCGGGTTCGATGGTATATTGTAGGTCCTGGTACTCATGGATACAATTAACACACATAACATGAGTGGTGTGAGAAAGAAGATCGTTATCGTGATTAAAAGGTAATCATTGCACTGTAATCATTGCGCGGTGCCACCTCTGCCTGTAATGCTACGATTTTTATCGATGTAAAATGGCATTGCCACATGATAAAATGAAAAATAAAAATCTTCCGTTATAAACAGCATCTATTGGAAACAACTCCCTCTTTACCGTGTATCCTTTATGTCTGTTGATTTCGTGAAAGCCTTCGATAAACTTTTCAACGCTACCATTAGGAAAGCACTCGTCGGTAAGATAGCTCCAAAGAAAATAATCAATCTTATGCATATTGGAGGGCAAATTTTTGTATATTTCTTCATATTTATTTGGGCAATTAGGTTTCCGTTAAAAAAGAAAAGACATTGCAAAGGCAGTCCTCAGAATTGATATAAATTAGACGCTAAACTCATTTTTCTTTGTTTAAAACATTCAACTCTAGGATGTCCATCACTTTTGTAATACGAAGATCGGAGGATCGACTATAGTTCTTGTCTTGAATTGCATCATAACTGCTAGACTGGCCAACTCAATATAATGTGGAAATTACCTTCATTCTCCTTCAATCCGATAATTGCCAATGTTTTTGCAAACCGTTCCCTTATAAGGACGCAACACATGAAATACATACGAATATTAAACCACTTGAACAAAAAACCAAGTTTACGTCAATGAATGCTTGTATGAATCTTAAATATTTTACAACTAAGGGCATTCGCTGTTTAAAATCCAAATCACTTGAACAGGATATTCAAATTAGTAAGAAATTGGCTGATTCCTTATCCTGCTCCAAATTGCTTGTCTGCTGCTCTATTAAATACAAAACGGCATGAAAACGAAAAGTTGCACTTTCTAGACAGAATGAGCATCTTCGTAGTACACAGGTTGATTTCTGAGCGATTATGGAGTTCATTCACTAGAATTATCACACCGAACAAGAGCTCAAGTTTCTAAAGAGGCACTAAGGCCTCAGGTTACATTCTGTCTAATAGGCGATGTGAAGATGGAGCAGCTAATGCAGCTTATTCGAGGTTTCTAGAATTTCCGTAATTTGAGTTCTTTTTAGGTAATGTTTTACTATAAAATTACAGCTGAAATGTTGCATGAAAGGTAATAAAACAGCTTCACAGTGTGAAAAGTTACTTCAACACTCTGGGAAAGAGCATGAGCTTGTTAAGTCTGCATTGGAATGAACTAAGCAGGATAAGAGGTTTCCTTATGGGGTACACAACTATAAGAATAACTGTATAGTTGCGTCCAGGAACAGCGTACGCTTCTATAGTGAGAGGATCTCGTAACTAGGGAACACTTTCTGTGTCTTTGCTTAGTATTTAGACTCATAAGATCCAAATATTTTGTGATATTTTACCAGACATAGCTGAACTAAGAGGAGTGAATTGGAAAAAGTTGAGGAAATACTAATATGAGTACGAATTTCTTACGAGTTTTACATGGATGTCTCGAAGGCTGTATGCTGAGATGTTTCAATAAAGTTCTCCTCTCTTTAAACTGCCGGCCTACCGCTGAATAGATCACCAATTTTCAATGAAATTTGGGCATTTCTTTCGAAGTTAAATGCAAAAAGTGGAGGCATCCATAGTAGCTGGTAAGTGACAGATTATTATCGTAGATGTTTTCGAGATAAAAAGGGTGTAGAATTAATTTGTTTTTGTCAAATATTTTTTTTGTTTAATTTAATTTCTTGGAATTTTTAAAATTTTCGCATTTTTATTAAAAAAAATTCATTTTTTCCCCGTTTAAAATTATTTAAATTTTTATACAAAAAAAAACCAAAACTAATTAAATATTCCCTTTTTTTTTGAACAAATTATTAATAAAAATAGCAACACCCCGTTCGTATATGAAATGTAAATCAAAAAAAAATATTTTTTTTTTAAATTTTTAAAATCAAAGGCCCAGCGATTGTTTCGTTAAATTTTTGGTTATATTTTCTAGTCTTGATTTTGGTTTTTTTTCTTTATTTTTAATTTTTTGGTTTTGTTCTCAATAAACCGTAATTTTTCACTGTTTAAATACAAAACATTCAGTAGAACGAAGGTTTTCAAAAATCGAAAAAAACTTGTTTTTTTTTTGGGTTTAGGAAACCCCCTTTGAAATTCAAAAAAAAAAACAAAACAAAAAAATATTTTTAAAATTTTCTAAAGGGAATTTCGAAAATAAAAAATAAATTTGTAAATGATTTGTATATCGTTTGTTAATATGTATGTTCGAAGCGGCTGAAATTTATTAAAAACACAAAAAAAAATATTAAAAAATATGCAAATGGTTTACTGATTAATAATCATTATAATACGAGTAGTTGTACAAACATATTTCATAGTCGTGCTTAAGCAGTAGCGTAGCCAATAGAAGGGGGGTCTTAAATGAGCAGATTTTTTTCTAACAGCTAAACAAAATTCAATTGGAAAACTGGAAAATCTTTAAACATTTGATCAAGTAAAAGCCAACCAAATAGTATTGGCAATTCGAATAGCATAAAAAGCTTGGGGCCTTTAGCAAATCGACGGAATATATTCCTAAAAAATATTCGAAATTTTTAAAAGAAAATTTTTTTAATTAAAATTATGTATTAAACTTCACAACACGGCGATGTATAGTTATTTGCCAGGTTAATTAAAAAAATTCTTATTTTCATTAAAATCCAGTCAAGGGAAGTAGGTTAGAGGACGTGTACTTGTCAATTAAGGCAAGTACAGTACCCGGAGGTCGAATTGACCCATTATATATTCGAAACTATATCTCGTTAGAATTGCGAAAATATTTGCCTTTAAACAGAAATACACAGAAGCTCTCTATTATTTCAAATGTTTGCAACCTAAACCACCTTAGGATATATAAGATATCATTTACATACGCTTTTATTATGCAGAATAACTTGAACCGAGTCGAATACAATACTCGTACCTTCATCCAAAGAAAAAATTTAAAAATTCGGTTCTAATGATTCCAAGTCGATGTATGCAGACATTCGTTTAAATCCGATGCTCAAATTTGAGTAGCTACCGCCCTAACAGAAAAATATTTTGTTGTGTCACAACCCTTCAGTCAGGATTACGACCTAGTTTCTCACAACACTTATGTTGTGTGAGTTGATTTTATACATGAGTGGCGGGCGGGACCTACAGTTTAACGTCGACTACGAACGACAAATTTTTGAGAAACTTTCCATGGCAATTTTATATTTACTTTCAGAGTTTTTGCCAGAAATCTGCTGAGAGGAAGTCGCCGAAGAAAACCCTGGCTTTACGTCTAATAAGCCAACACACTACCTAGACCACGGCGACTTCATGCTGTGTTTTATAGATGACTGTAGGTCCCCGCCAATTTAAATTCGACCTCGAACGATAAATCGTAGGATAATAGGTCATAATTTTAGTAAGAGATTCATCGGGAGGTACAAATATCTGACAAATAAAACGCCTGACAGTACTCTCCTTAACTCTCCCATGAAGAGAACCAGTTCGCAATGAGATATTGAATGAAGCAATTTGGAGGCCACATCCTCTCTTAAGAGAGAACAACTATTCTCTGACATGTAAACAGAACGAGTAGTTATAGTACGTCAGAAGAGGTATTGATCGGTCCCGGAGTGAATTATTCAGAACGAATATGTTCCTTCAGCCAGTATTGTGACTTAGCTTCTCGCACCACTGATGCTCTGTGTGTTAATTTTATATATGAGTGGTGGGACCTACAGTTTAAAGTCGATTCCGAACGACAGATTTTTGAGAAACTTTTTCATGGCAATTTTATTTACTCTGAGAGTTTTTGCAAGAAATCTGCTGAGACTAAGTCGCCGAAGAAATATTTTTTCATATTTCGTTTAGTTAGAGATGCCTGATGTCTGTGGTTTGAACTGAGGCCTCACGTCTAATAAGCCAACACACTACCTACTAGACCACGGCGACTTGTATGTTGTATAATAATGCTTTGGGAAATTTTTTGGATTTACACAATCAGGTTCAGGGATGCACAAAAGCTGATCAGATTTCATTTAAAATTACAATAGCGGGCCTAAGGCATGTGATGTTTCGGAACTCCTTTAAGAAAATAACTTCATTGCATGAATTCTAATTATTTTTTCTGATGTGCAATGCCATTCTTTAAGATTTGTTCAGAGTTTACGTTGACAACTTTGAATAAAATTGTGATCCACAGCAGACTAAAACTGCGCTGGTCTCCTTAAAAAAAGAACCGCCAGAATATGGGTGGTGTGAGAAGCTAGTTCGAAATCCTCACTCAAGGGTTGTAATAACCAATTAAGTTAAGCCAGAATTAGCCAAATGTTTACGGTACAAACATGCGTTTCTAGCATTTGAAAGGCAATGAAACAATAATTATTTAAACGAAATGGAATTTCCGTGAGCATTTCCATTATTTTCGTAGGCCATAAACGAACGTGGGTTCCTTTACGTTACGTGAGGTTAGGTTAGGTCGGAGTGGTAGCTCAGTTATCACAAAGCTCACTTGAGCACGCATAGCGGCCCGTTGTGATGCCACGGGTGAACGCAGGCCCTGTACTAACCAAGTTCCACCAAAATCAGGGAAAAGGAAGAAGTTGGTCAGCGCAAGGGCTGCACAACGTTACGTGAACGTTTGGCTAATTCTAGTAATTGCGAATAATTCCTGTATATTTGTGGTTTCCTGGTTATGGAACTCACGTTTAATCGGGCTACATAGTACACCCATCTTATCCGGCTCTTTTCGGCTCTAGGTATGCCGTATTATTAGAAACTAGTTATTCACCGTAGTCTAGCAGGTAGTGTGTTGGCTTATTACGATGTAAGGCCACGGTTCAAGGCCCAGATCAGACATCAAAACGAAAATATGAAAAAATACTTCTTCGGCGACTTCCTCTAGGCAGATTTCTGGCAAAAAAACTCCGAATGTAAATAAAAAAATTGCCATGAAAAGTTTCTCAAAAAAGCTGTCGTTCGGAGTCGACTTTAAACTGTAGGTCCCACCACTCATGTAACATAAGTGATGTGAGAAGCTAGGTCGTAATCCTGACTGAAGGGTTGTAATGACTAATTATGTGTGTATGTACGTAGTTATTCCAAAAACTATATTAAAATCTACAGTGTGTGATAAAGGTGTGCTCTCACATTGTACAATGTGTTTAAAAAATATTTTTTTAGTCAAGTTTTCGACTTTTCTTTCCCTTGATTTGATTGCAAATGAAAATTGAAAAATGAATTGTTGGGGAAATAGCCCCCCTTTTTAAAATTTTAACCTATGGTAACCACGTGCCTGTTTGTGTGTGTTTTTTTTTTTTGAAGGCAGTAATAATAATGATAACTTGGTTAAACAACATCATTATAATTTATTATGGGCCATTAGTAGTAGTCAGTCGCATGGGCTGTAACAGAAACACAAAAAAAGACAACGAAATTTTCGTTGCCTGTATTCTAGGCAAGGCAATCGAATGATAATTTCAATCGATCGTGATTTTATTTAAACAATGAACCAATTCTAGGCCCAAACAACAACAACAACAACAACAAAACAAAAGCATATGGTTAAAATATTTCTAAAACAACAACAACAACAACAAAAAAATACATCTAAAATTATGGAAATGCTTCCAAAAGAAGAAGAAGAAGAAATGTGTGAATAATGTGTGTCGGTTTTTATCTTTTGATTAAGCCTGTCTTTGCCACTCACTGTAAAGCAGTGGCCGTCAGTTACTAACTTTAGTTGGCTTAGTTAGGAACCCTTTATTTTTGGTCTGGAAAAATTTCTCTTAATCAAGGTTATTGAGTGCCTTTTTTTTGTTCTCCTCTTTTTTGTCTTCTTCTAATTTATTTCAGTTCGATTATGTTTTTCGATTTTTTGTTATCGTAGAGTTATTTCCTGTTCATAATTTGTAGATTTTCACACGGTTAAACTCATGTTTAATTGACCCATTTTAGTTGTTGTTGTTGTTGTTGTTATAATTTTTTTTTTTCTATTTTTTCTTTTCAACAGAATCTAACTTAAATGGTTTACTTGTCATTTCATATTAGAAAATGCATGCATTTCTGATTCATTTAATCGATTAGCTGCAACCCAGCAAACATTTTTAAGGCACTAGCATCACAGGCTATTAGAGAGTTTAATTACAAAATTTTTAAAAGTTAAAAAGAAACATTTAACAGCTCGAACCTATTTTTTATTTTCCCTTTAAGATCTCACTTGAAAAAGACTTTTCTTATAATAAACTGTGTGATTAAGTTCGGTTATAGACCGCAGCTAAATAGCTGTAAATATAATAACCCTGATAATATTATGACATCAGACAATTAGGCCGAAAGTCGGCATATTCTACTAGATAGTGTGCCGTTCAAAACCTAGGTTAGATATCAACAAACAAAATATGAAAATATGGTAAGGTTAGGTTAGGTTAGAGGACGTGTACTTGTCAGACCGGAGGTCGAATTGACCTATTGTACAACGTCCTAGTTTCTCACACCACTTATGTTGTGTGTGTTAATTTTATGGTGGTGGGACCTACAGTTTAAAGTCGACTCCAAACGACGGTTTTTTTCTTGAGAAACTTTTCATGGCAATTTTATTCACGCTCAGAGTTTTTGCCAGAAATCTGCTGAGAGGAAGTCGCCGAAAAAATAATTTTTTTATTTTGTCCTGATGTCTGGCCTGGGGCTCGAAACCTGGCTTTACGTCTAATAAGCCAACACACTACCTACTAGACTAGGTACGGTTTCAACTCAGCAGATTTCTGGCAAAATCTCTGAAAGTAAATAAAATTGCCATGAAAAGATTCTCAGAAATCTGTCGTTCGGAGGCTCTACTAAACAGTAGGTCCCGCCATTCATGCATGAAATTAACACACACACAACATGTGGTGTGAAAAGCTAGGTTGTAATCTTGACTAAGGGTTCAGTTTATTTCATTCATGAGCCTCATGACCTACAGTTTAACGTCGGTTTTGAACTACAGGTTTGAAAACTTTTCATTAATCAGAGAGAGAGGTAGTCGCCATAAGTTTCATATTTCGGTTTTGTACGGGATGTCTAAGGTGGGGTTTAAACCTAGGTTATGGCGACTTCCGAATTCACAAAATCCCAAAGAAAAAAAACACGCGCGGAGTCAAATTCCAAGATTTTGATGGACAGAGCCGAAACAAATATTTTATTTGTATACCTTTTTTACGTCAGGTTTGGATTCCCGAGCTTCTATCTAATAAATCAAAACACAACAGGTTATGTAGTCTACGATACTGCAAATTGGACCATTTACGCTGCCTATTTTATTTGTCTTAATTGACAAGTACACGTCCTCCAACCTAACCTAACCTACGCTGTCTACTTACGCCGTTAGCTGTTTATGTCGAGTATATTCGTCCAAAATAAAATAAACTTTTTGTTTTAATGTAAAGTAAACCAAGCAGGGCAAGCAC
Source organism: Sarcophaga carnaria (assembly GCA_958299815.1). Lineage (NCBI taxonomy): Eukaryota > Metazoa > Arthropoda > Insecta > Diptera > Sarcophagidae > Sarcophaga > Sarcophaga carnaria. The sequence continues at coordinate 142,142,804 of OY283149.1, forward strand.
TAATATACCGTCCACAAGAAAGTTTAAGAAGAGAGTGGCTGAAAACTTTCGAACTTAAGCGAAATAAGAGCTAAGAACTATGCTTAGCTAAGCATAACAGCTAAAAGGGGAGAAAGTTGCAAACTACTTTAAGGATACTATAGAGGATACAAAATTAGCATTTAATTTTTTGTATAAAATTGCTAGATTTCCTGGGCTGATCAAATTCATTCTGTCTTTGACGTGTATGTTCGTCTACGCGGATAATCCTTCTTTAGGAAAACCCAATTTAATTGAATTGCTGAATAAAAATGTGAACGTTATTGCTGTTATCTTTGTAATGAGTATATTCCATATTCCATGCTGTGCAAATAATATTCCGCTGAGTTTTGACGAGTATACTCGACATAAGCAATTTAATTACAAAAACATGAGGATTTCGATCTAAAATATTTTTTAATGATATCGCAGGGTTAAGTCAAGCTTGTTAAAGACAGAATTTATAAAGACTTACTAAAAAACGTTCAACTCTTTGGATTTTATTGAGATAAGGCTTTTATCCCTGGCGTCCCTGTTAACGTGAATGGGGATGTAAGTAATTAACACGTTGACTGCCGCTGCAATTTTCAGAAAACTGACCGAGCAAGCCAACATTGCCGTTTTGTTCTTTTCCCAGAAGCTATTTATCGATACTAGCACTGATATAATACGATTTTGTTCGTAGCTACACAAAAATGGCAGGTTTAGTGAGTACGTGATAACTCGTAGTTGGCACCCTAGAAGGGAACACAATGTACGAGTTATCTCGTAGTCGTCAGTCAACGTGTTAAAGGATAAAAAAGTTAGACTTTCTGGTCAAGTATTTAAAAAAATTGTAATAAAGACGTGCACAAAAAACATGACTGAGTCGGTCTAATACTTTTACGATATTTTTAATCTTTGTCAACGTTGTTAAAACCCTTTTAAAGACAATTAAAGGTTTGAACTTCTTTGGCACCGTTTCGCATAGAGAAACCCATTACTTTGACAACTGTTTGATCTCCAGTGTCTTGTGTTGAAACATCGACAATATTGCGATTGAACAACTTCAAACGATCCTGCAAAGTTGTCAAACGATTTCATCTGTGGTCCATTGTGAGCACACCCAAGAGATCATTCAAAATTTAAACGACTGAACCATGAGAAATGCCTACAGCTTTCAATCACAAATTGACCAACAACGTATCGGGGATTTTGTCAATTGTCTTAGATGCAACCATTTCAACCAGGAGTCCAGAAAGCATCTCATTCATCCGATTAAATTGCCAATTAACGGTGCAAGCGGCTCCTTAGCCTTGGCAGTGCTCAAAGTGGACGAAATTTACTTTTTATCATTCTCTTCTCAAATAAAACACAAACTAAATGACTCAGTTTGTACGAATTTTAATAGCAGTTAACTGGCAGTAAGTAGTCAGGGAGCAGTGTTTTCTTTTCAGCTTAATAGGCGGGAAATTCATGAAGCCGTGAACTTATTGATCCGATCTGGTAATTTCATCACCGTTTTAGTCGTGCAACCAAGGATCTTCCATATTCCAGACTTTCTATGCCAGAGTAATCTTTATCCACCTGTTATGTTACTGTTTGAGGTACATTTTCTGGTTTGGTGGCGTAATTGATTAATTTTTCCTTGAATATTCTGTTGGTGACCGTATTAAGATTTTCAAACCATAGAATTTGTCGTGTTAGCGGAAGTTTCCTAAAAATTTTGCGCCTAAAAGATTCGTGTGTTACATTTGTATTACGTTCCCTAGGATCAGATTGTTAATTTTCATGTGGAGTCAATTAAATCCGGGGAATATAAGATCCCCAACCATTAAAGATTCACTGGAGTTCATTACGAGAGCGTGGAATATGCTGTGTTTAGTCCGTCACTCTCCATTGATTGAAAAATTGTGTAGGATGGTGCCGCTAAAGGATGAGGAATATTTGATTCGGAAACATTGGAGATTTACTGGTGTTCATTTCGAGAGCGTGGAATATGTTGTGTTTAGCCCGCCACTCTCCATTGATTGAAAAATTGTATAGGATGGTGCCGCTAAAGGATGTTTGTGGTTTATTGGGTTTCACCGTCTATAGCTGCCGATAATATTCCAATGGATGATCAAGTGTTTCATTGGTCGTGACCAAGTTAGGACACAAAAGTTCGTTTACGTCAAAAAGTGTGCCTTAGGGCAACCAACTGTGTGTGATAATACATAGTTGATAAGTTTCCCTTTAAAAATCGAACAGAAAAGAACCTGTAAATTTGTTTCTATCCAACGCGCGTAGAAGTGTACAGATGTGAGCAAATTTTTAGGATTATGGATATCAAAAAATTTTAAAAATATTTGACAAATCCATTTTAAAAGCCTTTACAAAGACTTTAAAGCAATCCGTAAGTTTTATACAAATTTTTCTGGAGAAGAAAAATAATTTTTTTTTATTCCTAACACTTACCGTTTAAATTTTAAATAAAGTTGAGTTACTACTGTTTGCTTTACAAAAACAAAACAACACAAACAAGCAAACAAACTGTAGAAAATTTGTTTGCTGGGTTATGATAATTCTATTTAGCGCTTGTTTTTACGTTTATTTTGTTTCGCTGTAAGCCTTAAATGGTAAACAATTTTTATATTCCAGTATAGATTGCGTGAAGGCTAGAGTACAGCTTAAAGTTGTAAGTAATTTTTATTATTTTATTTTGTTTTAATTAAAAAATAATTTTTTTTTGTTGTTTTTCTAACATTCAAGAGGTTTCAAACACGGTATTTTATTTCTAAATTTTTTCGTTTTTTTCTATTTTTTTGCTTGCTAATGTAACACTAACACCAAGTTTTTCTTTTTACTTTTGCATGTGATAAACTTTATTTCACTTTCCTTGTAATTTCATGGTAAATTTTTGCTGAAATTTATTTAAAAACACTTTTTTTCTTGAAATATTTCAACAAAATTGAAGGTTTTTAGCTGTTTTCTATAGCTTTTGTTTTGTTTACTTTTTCTTGTTTATTTATTTCGTTTTTTTTTTTTGTATTTTCTTTTCACTGACGTTTTGCTGTTATTATTTAAGCTTTATTTATAATAGCTTTGTTTTTGTTTTGCTAATATTTTTGTTTAAAATTAATTAATCAATCGCGGTAATTAAAACTTAAATCCGTAACTTAAAAGAAAAATGAATTATTTTTTAAACCTTTTATCTACGGCCACTACACAACAATACACAGCGACGGCGGCGGCGTTTTTAGTTTGTTTTGATAAAAAACGTTCGTTCGTTCGTTGCGTTTTGTGAGATAAAAATTTCTCTCTTCTTCTTCGCGTAACATTACCATATGATAGACGGCAATCGCGTTCAATAACAATAATGCTGTGTTACAAGAATTATAATGAAAACAAACGATTGCGATTGAACCAAAAAAAACACACGACAGTTACACAAGAACCACACTACGAATTCGTACGAATGTTACTTTGAAACTGATTGTAATGCTATGAACAAAACACCTTTTGCCGCAGAGGCGAATCACTTTGAACTGTCGTAGTGGTAGTAGTTGTGGTAGCTGTAGTAGTGTTTGTTGTATAGTGCATAGCATGAACGAAAACAATATAACAACAACACTACATAGAGAAACAATAAACGAACGAACGAAACAAAACGAAGCCTTACCACATAAAGCAAACGAAAAACTGTTTACACACTTGAAACAGCAACTAAATACGGTTACTTTTTATTCTCTCTTCAATTCTGCTAAAGAGTGAAAGAGACAAATATATGGCTGTGAAAAGTAAATAAAGAAAAACCCTACCATAAACATTTTTAAAGCCTTACTCATGCTCTCTGCATGCATAGAAATATTTTATCTCGCTCTACATATGTGCTCTGCACAGCAAATGAAACAGAGAGCACTGTATACAACCTTTAGTTGTATTTAACTCTTCAAATAACACAAAATACACATTGTTGTTGCTTTCGTAGTTGTTAAGTGCATATGCTCTCTTGTAAAGCAACTCCCTGGTCATGCTGTATTAATCTACAAGAGAGAGAGAACACAATTGAAGATAAAACACACATAAGCACGCCATAGTTATGTGTTTTTCCAGCGTATTTTTTCTCAGCAATTTCTCGTTACTCTACTTGAGGATGTGCTTAAACCACTCCCCCAAATAAAGCATGAAATCAAAACAAAACCAACAACGTTGAGAGTAGTTAACAGGAAAAGAAAAAGGAAAAAAAGAGGCAATAACAAAATAACACAGCATACAACCAAGCATTGTTGTATTCACAGTGCACTGTGGGTTGTAATCGCATGCTACACGCACATTATGATAAAAATTTAAGGAAATTTTATTTAAGTTTCGTTTAAACATGAAGCCATTAAAAGAGATCATGTGACTGTTATACATAACCGGACCATTTAATTGAAAATCTGTTCATAACAGCCAGTGTTAAGAACACACTTTGGTGTTTGGCTAACCTGTTTAACAGGTTATTTCGATATTTTCTTCTGTAAAAATGTTTGTTTTGAGCATTTAATACAGCATATGTACGTATTTGCAGACTTTTTTAAGAAAAATATTTTGTATAACCCTTTAAAGACAATTTCGAAATGTTTTATAACATTTTAGTCATTGTACTTAACATTTAATTGTATTAACTCAACAGTGCAAAAGGAAAATCGATTCAATTTTAAAGGTTTTAGTTTTATTCAATATCTCAGAGACTCCCCTGACATTAAATTACAATTCATTACAGTTCATACAGAACCTCCCCGATACTTTAAATAAAATCGGTAAAAATCTTATTTGTATTGTAATTTCAGTGATTTAGAAAAGCTTTCTGAGTCAAATGCACTGTAAAGTATGTTTATCTACCAACAGTCTTTTAAATCCGCCTCGCGTTGTTATGAGGTTTTGAATCAATTTGGATTCATATAAAACGTGCTTTCGAAATAACTGAAATAATGGTATAAAAAGACCAAGCTAGCCACATACACAACTTTTTTAAATAAATGTGATTGACTTTGTAAAGTTATAAGTTTATAACCCAGATATGCCGACGGGCATACTAGTGCAACAATCTTCGTAGTTTTTAAAAATAGAGCTATTCTGACAGATTATATTACAAAACTGAAGAAAAAATAAACAAAAATATTTTATATATTTTATTTTTTGTTGACCGTTATGTTCTGCAGCACAACATTAAGTAGATTTAAATATTTAAAGCACAGTAAATGCAGAAACCTGAACTTAACAGGTGTACTACATGTAGTACGGTCGGCATATCTGGGTTAATTAATTCGATAATAAAAATTCCAGTAATCCCTCGATTTACGTCGTAGTTGGTTCCAAAAACAGGCGAAGTAAATCTAATAGTTAGAGGGAACAAAAAATTTGACGACGTAAATCGAAACAAGGTTAATGGAGGCGACGTAAATCGAAGGATTACTGTATTAGTTTTTGGAGTTTACATCCATAACTAGGCAGGGAATTGTTATTGTTAACAGCGAACAACATGCTGGAGTTTGTCAGGGCAATGTGCTTGGAGGAGGATACAATACAATTCACTACAATAATAATAAGAGGTAAATAATTTTATTTCACAACTAATTCTATGGTACTCGGTGGTGAAATAACTCACATGATATACAGTAAAAACAGTGCCTTTATACGATGGAATAGTACCATAATTATTACACCCAGATTCATCAATGGCGACTTGTCTTTGAAAACCCTTGTTTTACTTAAAAATTGTACTTCTTCCCTAAAAACAATCATTTCTTTCACTTTTATCATATATTTGTAAGAGAATACGCTTATGTTGATACCATTACATAACAGTTTAAAAATATTTGTAATTAATTCCATCATTTACCTAAAAATGAAGCACAGTCTACAATAGACAGCGGTTTAAAATTGTGTTTGACTGATTTAAAAAGTTGCTACAGTTAAATATTAAAAATAGCAGTCTTCTTTTTCTTTTCATATCAAAAGGGAGAATACTTTTAAGGAATTAATACTTCAAGCTTTTGATTCGAACTTAAGGATTTTAATGTGTGGCCAGTTAAAAAAATGGTGAAACACTCTACTTGACCTAGACTACCGTCCGGTAAACGAATTGTCCTAACCACCGATTTAGTAGGATAAGTTTCACATCAAAAGGCAAAATATTTGTATGGAATTAATACTTCAAGCCCATGATTGGAACTTAAAGAGGCTAGCTGAAAAAGATGGTTACAGACTCTGCTCTACCTAAATTCGTACGGACGGCAAAAGTGTTGTCCTAAAGGCCGATTAGTAACAGGTAAGATACATTTTAATTTCGAAGAAAGTAAAAAATAAATAATTAAATTGTTTTTAAATGTAATGGCCAGAAAGTTGTATTGAAACTGGACTTTTCATAGACAAAATTTTAATTTTCTTAAAATTTAAAGAAAAAGCTTCATTTTATTTCGAAAAATGCGTACTAAACCCACCAGTTTGTAGAAAAATAAAAATTCTTGTAAAAAGTTTTTGAATTTTAAATCAAAATTCATCACGTTAATTTTCATTTTTATATAATCATACATAAAATTGCAAAAAACATGAACTAATTAATTAAAGTCGTTTCGTTTGTTGTAAGCACAACCCACAGTGCAGTAGTTCAACAACTTCCATAAGCATACAACGAAGAGACAGCCATCCAACCAGCCATACTCATAATAAAAAATAACAGAAACAACAACAATAACAACCATACGAACCAAAACCACTTTCAATGTTTTTTTTTTTTGTTCGTATGCTTCGTTTTTTTGGCTTTTCGTGTTTTTCTGCTATTTCATCGGAGTCTTGTTTTTTTTACACTCTTTTCCGTTTTATCGCACACTATTTGTTATTGTTGTTGCTTTACTAATGGCATGCATACGAATAGGTGTGTGCGTGTGTGTGTGTATGTGTCAAAGTGTAAATTTGTTTGTTTTGATGGTGGAGCCCATCAGTAAACGTGCAAAAGCATATCTTTGCTTAAAATCTACAACATGTCTACGACAAATTGTTTAACACTCTGCTCTCTGTTCCACAGTAGTTGAGTAAATAAAATCTACTCCCTCGCTTATTTCTTTCAATATACCTACAGCTCCTAACAACCCCTATTAATGTGTATGGATGTGTGTGTATACATTTTATTGAATAAAACCAGTAATATGTGTGCCTTTGAATAGAGCTGGCAAAAAGCGTGTGCCATATAAACACATACGCGTACACACACAAATATGTATGTACTCTCTTACAAAACATATTAATCGAGAACTTTTATATTAACGAAAAAGAAAAACAAGGAGACACGCATACTGTCATATGCATAGTGTTACACGGAGATGTTTCGTTCGTTTTGCCATTCGTAAAGGATGCTTACAAACGTATTCTCTGAGCAAGAGAACGAATAAAGATCGTGTGTGTAATGTATGTACCTATGCATGTTTATTGTTATTGTTTTACTGCCGTACTATTAATTACTAATGATAGTTTCGTGTAACTTTCTCTCGCTCTCTTTTTCTGTTTTAGTGACTGTGTTAACAATTTAGCGTTTTAAGCGTTATTATCGATTATTTATGTGATGGGAAAAGTGTTCATATTTCAAAATCATATTTTCTTTGAGTGTATTTTTTAAAAGGTAACAAATGAAAAAAATGGAAATTAATGAACGTTACCCGCCCCAGCTTTATAAGCCATTCAATAATTCAACACAAATACACGCATGCATATGAAATACAATGAAACTAATTGAGGCAGCAATTTTTTATTTCTTTTCATATTTTTTTTTAAGTTTCTGTACCCTACACAAGCGATATACATATATGGGGATACGACATACAGAGTGTGTTTACTTTAAGGTTAAAAACTGAATTCTGATTGTAATTCTCAAAGGAAATATTGCCTATTAATCTCGAGAAAGCTCACTTACAAATAGTCGGTAGATGGCGCTGAAATGCAACGTCTATGGTACAGTAATCCTTCGATTTACGTCGCCTCGATTAACGTCGTTTCGATTTACGTCGTCAAATTTTTTGTTCCTTCTAACTTCAATTTGCGTCGTCATTCGAACTTTTTTTTAACCAACTTTTTTAAGTTCCTTGTTAAAAACATACTATTTTGTCGTATGAGCAATATGAAATTCGATTTACGTCGTTTTGATTTACGTCGCCTTTTTTTTAGAACCAACTGCGACGTAAATCGAGGGATTACTGTAATATTAATTGCATCTGGCAAAACTACATATATCTTATTTGAAAGGTTATTGAAAGGTTACTATTGAAGAACTAAGCTCGCTTCGATTTTTTACCACAACGTCTAGCGAAAAACGGTGATTGAATGTTAGTAAGACGTCTCAGTGTTAACTAAGCTTGAATTAAAGATTCTGAAAGTGTTGTTGTGTGTTTGCCTGAAAATTGTCTTCAATATTCTGCTCAAATAAGGCTAAATTTTGAGTTTGAAACTGTACGGTATTCAGTTAAATCCTTTAAAGTAATGAAAGGCCACCTTAAGCTAATAGGAAAGAAATTGTGTTCCTTCATGTCAATGTCAGGGCAAATACGTTTAGAGTAATTAGTCTGTAGCTTTGTATTTAGACATAAAACGCCTGTTTCTCTACAAGGATACAAGTGGCAAATACGTGCTTTGTAGCTTTGTATTCAGGCATAAAACGCCTGTTTCTCTACAAGAATCAGTGTTCTTTCCCCCTGTGTCCAGCTCCCACTGGGATTTTCGAGCAACTCAAATATTTGAAGAAAATGTGGCACACAATACGATCTCATTTGATCATTACCATCCACATGCTTGCAATAATATCCTGAACCAGAAAGCATTCGAGTAATCGTTTATTTTTTCTCTAGGGAATGTTTAACCCTCGGGTATAATGTATCGTGGTATCACAATGGGCCTAATTCTTGGCTTAAGTGGGACCTTTACCTTCAAAGGGGTCCGTCACCTAACCTAACCCAACCCAATCGTTTATTTACCCTACTATGCTGTTAATCTAGCTTTCATTACGCTTGTCTATGAACATAATTGTACAATTCTGGATGACCTCAAGTAAAATGGCGACAGTCTGTGTGGGCCCAGTGTTTCTGGTTCATTTTGTTTCATGTTTTCTGTCTTCTATAACAAAAGGATGCCACAACTTTTATTTTTTTTACTATATGCAACGATTCCCACCAGCTGGGAAGTATTCTACACCTGGGTGGTAATGTTCTATCTAAGTTTGCCATTAGATGGCACTCTTAAGTCGTAATTCTGCTCGCCTTATTTACAAAAAGCTCAAGTAATCATTATGTTCCCAGCTAATTCAATATCAGTTACGTGTTATTGGGACTAAGGCCACGGTTCAAACCCAAGACCATGTGAAAAAATATTTCTTCGTCGAAAACTCGGAGAATAAAATCAAATTGCCATGAAAAATTGCATAAAAATCTGTTGGTTTCAGATTTGGCTTCAAAAACTGTAGATACCGTTTTTTTTTACCGAAACGCGCTCCGGACTCCGGTTCACGGAGTCACGGACGTTTTATCAAAGCGTCAGCCAACTCTCGTTATCAGAAATCATCTTTAGTTCCGGAACGCGTTCCTGTCCAAAAATGGAGTACCGGAACGACGTTCCGGAGCGCTCCGGAGCGTTCCGGCTCGACAACACCACTGGATACCGCTACTCATGGATGAAACTAACCACTCACACCATGTGTAGTGTATGTGAGAAGCTGGTTTCTAATCCTGACTAAAAGGTAATAAAAGCCAATTAAATAAGTAAGTAAAGTATTGCCTTCGATCTTAACATTTACCCAGAAAGAACACAATGTATTTTGACTTTCATGAGACTAGAAACCTCATGGTATAGGCTCCCCTATAGTCGTTCTTGAACGCTTATGACATTCTTCAGTTTTCTTGTTCTTTTTTTATTTTTTTTTTCATTCTCGAGTTATTTTTATAAATTTTTATCAAAAAAAAAAATTTAAATTTTATTCTGCCTGTAACATTAAACGCCCACCTAGCCCACCCACCTTTAGTTATTTAAACTCCTTTTATGTTTATGCCACTACCACTACTGTTGGCCATTTTATTGAATTTTTTTCTTTCGTTTTTAACAACTTTTTTTTGATTTCTAAAGTTAAAGTGTTTAATAAACATTCATTTGAACTCCCCACATTCATAAACAAATTCGTACATTAGCAATGGCATGGCATGGCATCGCATACTATGGCATCGCATAGTATGGTATGGCATTGCATGGCATGGCTTATAACAATTGTTCTATGAATTCTAGCAAAGAAGGAGGTATGTATGTTTGGATGGTTGAATGGTTAGTATATTCGTTGGTTGGTTTGTTTTTAGAAGAGACGTCCGTACATTATAAATATTCATATTCATGTATAAAGCTATGAATATATGATGATTGCTGTTGATGTTGTTGTTGTTGTTGTGGCATTTGCTCATGCTGCTGCTGTTTTTAGAAGTAGCATTTCACATAAATTGAGGATTTTTGTGTTGGTAGCAATTGTAGCTGTCTGTCTGTCTGTCTGTCTGTTATGTGTTGTCTATCTGTACACTGTCAACAACAATAATATTCCATCGTTTATTTTGCCTTAAAATTCGTAAATTTTTAAGATCATGTTTTAAAGATTTTTTGTTTGCTTTTTGGGTTGTCTTCTGTTTACTGCAGACTTTTTAAGGGCCTCCTCAGTGGTGTTGTCGAGCCGGAATGCTCCGGAACGTCGTTCCGGTACTTCCTTTTGGGACAGAAACGCTTTCCGGAACTAAAGATGATTTCTGATAACGAGAATTGGCTGACGTTTTGAAAAAAAAAATTAAAAGGAATTGCTAATTTTTTTTCTAATTTTTAACAAATTCCCGAACCGGAACAAAACCGGAACGAACCGGCTTGTTTTTCCGAACCGTGAACCGGAGTCCGGAACGCGTTCCGGTAGATAAAAAATTAGCACAACACCACTGGGCCTCCTTTATAGCCGATGACTGTCATAAAGCAATTCCTAGTCCTTGTAGTCATCGTAGTCTAGTAGGATAGTGTGCTGGCTTATTAGATGTGAGGCCATGGTCTATAATCCAGATTATACATCACAACCATAACGAAATATGGAAAAACATTTCATTCAAGAACTTACTCTCCTCACTCTTCTAGTAAAAACTCTCAAAAAATTTGTCGTTCGGAGTCCACATTAAACTGTAGGCTCCGCCACTCATGGATAAAATTAACACACACAACATGGGTGGTGTGAGAAGCTAGGTTGTAATCCCGACTAAAGGATTGTAATGGCTAAGTGCAGCAATTGCTGCTTTGAACACTGTCCAGTATGCAGTGTGGCCTTTTAGCTCGGGACGTCTATCAATCTGTATTATCCGTCACATAACAGGCAATGTTCTTTATGTTCTCTTCTATGTCCATATCGGTGTTTGGTGTATTACGGTGGAGTCTGACATTTTGCAACCACGACGACCATAAATATCTGTCACTAAACCCTCGATTTATATTCTCAGACTTAGTGCCAACCATTGCAAGTGTTGTTTAGAGCCCAGTTCCCCGTCAATAATTAAGTCAAGTTATACTTGATTCCCTCGTTTTCCAACTATGGCGTGGTCGTCAGAACACAGTTTCATTTACTGCCCTAGCCTGTACTTACTTAACAGTGAAGTCGCCGCAGTCTAGTAGGTAGTGTGTTGGCTTATTAGACGTAAAAGCCAGGGTTCGAGCCCCAGGCCAGACATCAAGACAAAATACAAAAAGTATTTCTGCGGCGACATCCTCTCAGCAGATTTCTGGCAAAAGCTCTGAGAGTAAATAAAATTGCCATGAAAAGTTTCTCAAAAATCTGTCGTTCGGAGGCGACTTTAGACTGTAGGTCCCACCACTCATATATAAAATTAACACACTGAACATAAGTGGTGTGAGAAACTAGGACGTTGTACAATTCGACCTCCGGGTACTGTACTTGTCTTAATTGATAAGTACACGTCCTCTAACCTAACCTACTTAACAGTACCGCTGCCGTTATCTGCTATTCGTAAGCGCACTGCAGCATCAGAAATATCAGTTTAAAACAGAGAGAGAGAGTCCTCTTCGTCGCCTTCACCTCCTTCACATACCCTGCAGAAATCCTGCTGACATCTCCCCATAGCCGATGTAATCCCATAATGGGTTTTAAGTATCCCAGTTATCAGTTACGTTGGCTTTAGACCCAGCAGGGCACACTTGTTTCTACCACGACCAAGGTACATATAAATTTTTTGACGGGATTACGGCCTTGGTTCTTTCAATATTTGTGTAGTGTGTGTTAATTTTATAAATCAGTTATGGGACCGAGAGTTTAACTCCGATTCCGGCCGATATATTTGAAATTCCGCAATTTATTCAAGAAACTTCTGCAATATTTTGAACTCGATATCAAATCAGACTGACCCGATGAGGGAAAAACTATACAATGACTAAATAAGGACCACTTGAGTACACTAATAAAAATTCTCATGACTAACTCTATCTTATATGTACACCTGAACCGTATGGGTGTGCTAGAAAATCTCATTTCTCAGCATTTGTAAACTCGAGATCCCCATAGTTTGGGGGCAATACTATCTCAGACATCCATATGCAACTCATCGCATAGGAGTGGACTGAAATAAGTTCAGGAAGTTTGTAAAAGTCACTGATTTTCTATACATAAAGTGTGATTGGCATCACTTAATGGCGAGCGCACGACAACTCTACATGATGGCTTAGGTACATGGCAACAGACATGAGAACCTTGATTGGTTTCTTGTCCATCAACCACCTACCTAAGTACATATTTTAAAGAAGACAAAAATTAAAAGAAATAATTAAAGTGCTTAAGCAATACTTAGTTCAGAGGTAATTAAATTGCTCGAATCGTTTTTACATAAAATGTCATGCGGCCCGCATAATAAATTATTGGACACGATTTTATTGGGGAATTTGTTAAGGTGATCATAAAATTTAATTTCTTTTAATTTTAATTCACTTTATGGTTTCAAAGAAGACCCAGGTAGCAGGTAAAAATTTGCTTTTTTGATTTTCAACTCAAAGCCTTGAATTTTCCATTAGCAACGGGTTGCATGGCAATTGATTTAAAATTGTAGAAAATCCCGCAAATTCTTGGCTGAAAGTTGGCAACGTTCTTAACCACTTTTTGCTGTTCCCCTTTCCCTTCCCCTTTGGATTGGCGTAAACTGAAAATTTTTAAAATTATAATGATTTATACGCTGGCAATTGATTAGGATTTTCAGGTTTTTTGTGAGCTTTTTAAACAGAATCGAAAAAGTACCACAAGTACCTGATGTATGTTCATAGAATAGTGTACAAGCAAATTATTGTTGTATCGTTAAGTTGTATACGCTGGCACACAAAAGTAGTGTAAAGAATAAAGAGAGTTTTAAGAGAAAATGAACACATATTTGTTTTTACTTGGTTTGCAATTTACCTTTAAAAAGGTAAAAACGTAACAATATTGTTGAAGATGGGTGAGAGTCGCACCCTTCGTATCTGGTTTCATTTCTGGCCGATATACATACATACATACAGGGAAACAAAACATTTTTTCTTTAAAAACTGTAGGTTTTCTCTTAAAAAATCTCTTTAAAATGTTAAAAAAGAACTGGAACTGCCTAAGGCATTCAAAAAAGATATAAACCGACATTAAATAAAAAACTGAAGTCGCCGTGGCTTATTAGACGTGACATTTCGGTTCAAGCCCCAGGTCAGACATCTCCAACTAAACGAAATATGAAAAAATATTTCTTCGTCGACTTCCTCTCAGCAGATTTCTGGCAAAAACTCCGAGAGTAAATAAAAATTGTCATGAAAAGTTACTTAAAAGTCTGTCGTTCGGAGTCGACTTTAAACTGTAGGTCCCGCCACTCATATATAAAATTAATTCTGACTAAAGGTATGATGTAGCGTCAACGATTAGAGTAAAGAAAGTGTTGCCTTCACAATTACAAAATATTTTACAGTTTTGCAAAAAACACACAAAACGAACACCACATGAATGATGCCAGTCTGAAGATCAAGCGTAGGATCATCACTCTTGCCGAGGAGGCGTAAATGTACCTAACCGCACCATAGAGAAAGTCGTCACATCGTCCGCGTGTGGGGCTCTCACCCACTAAATCCCCCCTCGCCTCCTGTGGACTTGTTCGTGCCCACTCCGGAACTACGGTGGTATTACTTCGGAGTGGAGTCCTTTTGGCCCTTTGGCCTCTCCATGTTCATATCCGCGTCCGGATTGCGTATCGAAAGTTGAGGAGACATCTCAGCGTCTCCACTATTCCTTTCGTCTAAATCATTATTTCGGTTCCACTTGGCACGTGTGACAGTATCACCTATGTCGACATGCTTACTCGTTCTGCAGCCTCAAGATATATCTTTTTCCGCCTTAGAATGCGCTCCACGTAATTCACCACCGAGGTCCAATTTCCACTACTCGCAATCATGACCCCGACAATGTTAGCGGCTGTGATCGTTCCAACTATTGTCGTCAGTGCAGAGCGATAGCTCTGCCATCGTGCACACTCGAAAACAGTGTGCTCTGCGTCATCAGTTACCTCCTCTTCCTTGTAAAGACAGTAAGGGGAGGCGGTCTTGCCCATTCTGTGCAGATATTTTCTAAAATATCCGTGACCCGATAGCATCTGTGTAACGTAGTAATTTACCTTTCCAAATTTCCGACTAATCCATGGCCTTATGTCCGGAATAAGTCTCGCCGTCCATCTTCCTCTATCTTCCTCGTTCCATCGTTGTTGCCATTTTGAGATGGTGTTTTCCCTAAAGTAACCGGTTATATGATTCCAGTCGATTTCGCCCTATAAATCTCCATCCGCTCTGCTGCCAGCAGATCCACAGGGATTATCACCAGTACGGCTGGAGCGGACATTGTACGGTATGCCGAGGAGACCTCTCTCGTACAACAAATTGAACACTCTACTAGACGCTCATCCTCCCCGTGCTTCTTTATGGCGCAGAAGCATGGACTCTATTTAGCACTGATGCAGCAGCCTTGTGAATATTCGAGAGAAAAGTCCTACATAAGATCTTCGGTCCAGTTCGAGTTGGTGATAATTTCCGTATTCGATCCAATAATGAGCTGCATGGGCTCCTCAACGATATGGATGTTGTGCAGCGTATAAACATTCAGCTGATGCGCTGGCTCAGCCATGTCGTTCGCATCGATGAGGATGCTCCGGCGAGATGGGTATTTGCGGAAGTCGATGAAGAGCACGACCATGTTTGCGTTGAAAGGACCAAGTTGAGGAAGCCCTGTCATCGATTACATACATACATAATTGGTCATTACAACCCTTCAGACAGGATTACGACCTAGTTTCTCACACCACTTATGTTGTGTGTGTTTATTTTATACATGCGTGGCGGGACCTACAGTCTAAAGTCGACTCCCAACGACAGATTTTTGAGAAACTTTTCATGGAAAGTTTATATTTACTCTCAGAGTTTTTGCCAGAAATCTGCTGAGAGGAAGTCGCCGAAGAAATACTTTTTGTATTTTTTTTATGTCTGGCCTGAGGCTCGAACCCTGGCTTTTCGTCTAATAAGCCAACACACTACCTACCTACTAGACCACGGCGACTGCCTGTCATCGATTGTTGTGTCCAAATGGCGAAGACGTGCAAGAAGCAGAGGCGTCTGGAAGGATGTGCTAAAGCAGGCCGAAATTCGATAATCAGGTTGTTAATGACCAACTAAGTATGTAAGTAAGTATCGTCCCTGTAGTCTCCGTAGTCTAGTAGGTAGTGTGTTACCTTATTAGACGCGAGCCCATGCTTCAAACATCGCAGCCGCTGGATATTAATACGCTGTACAACGTCTATGTCGTTGAGGAGCTCATACAGTTCACTGTTGTATCGGATACGGAAATCATCGCCAACTCGCACTGGACCGAAGATCTTGCGTAGTACTTTTCTCTCGAACACTCTCAAGGCCGCTGCATCTGTACTTAATAGGGTCCATGCCTCTGCGCCATAAAGAAGCACGGGTAGGATGAGTGTCTTGTACAGTGTTAATTTTGTCGCGCGAGAAAAATCTCTCGGAGCCAAGATAGATGAATTCCTTGACCGTATCAAGAGTATAGTTATCGGCCGTAATCTGAGAATCAATACGCCGCGCATCTCTACTTGTCGATAACATATACTTTGTTTTGCCCTCATTTACTGCCAAACCCATCTTACTAGACTCCCGTTCAATAGCACTTTAGTGCTATTGCCTTTAGGCAGCAGTAACATCTCTCTTGGTACGCCCTATGATGTCAATGTCGTCAGCGTACGCAAGCAACTGGACACTTTTTTGAAAAATAGTGCCATTGCGATGCACTCCCGCCTTTCGCAGAACACTCTCCATGACGAAGTTGAAGAGGTCGCATGATAAGGGGTCACCTTGTCTGAAACCTCGCACGGTACCAAAAGGTTCGGAGAGGTCCTTTCCCACCTTGACGGAGCTGCAGAAATTGCTCAACCTCATTCGGCATAGCCTTATCAGCTTCCTTCTGCCATAACTCTGAATGTAAAAATAAATTGCCCAGAAAAATCAAACATCTGTCGTTCGAAGTCGACTTTAAACTGCAGGTATGTACCGTCTCTCACATATGAAATTAACACGCACATGTCATAAATGTTGTGAGAAGCTAGGTCGTAATCCTAACTGAAGGGTTGTAATAACTAATTATGTATGTATGTATGTATGTAAATAAAATCTGTCGTTCGGAGTCATCAGTAAACTGTAGGTCTCGTCACTCATGGACAAAATTAACACATACATCATGGGTGGTGTGTAAGAAGCTAGGTTGTAAACCTAACTACAGTAATCCCTCGATTTACGTCGCAGTTGGTTCCAAAAAAAGGCGACGTAAATCGAATGAGGACGCAAATTGAAGTTAGATGGAACAACAAATTTGACGATGCAAATCGAAACAACGTTAATCGAGGCCAAGTAAATCGAAGGATAACAGTAAACGATTGTAATGACTAATCAAATAAGTAAATAAGCCTGCAACCTTGCCGCCAAGCTGTTGAAGATCAAAGTTTTGATGTACCCAGCGTATAGGCTTGCTTTCAGTGTCAGTACTCCCGATGGTGACTAAAAATTGAACAGCCGAAGTGCCATTGAAATAAACTTGGCCAAGTATTTTGTCTGTAAACCAGGTCCAGGCAGTGGAAGTGTGAAGTTTTCCGAAAAAAGTCATATGAATACTGGATTTAAAGTGAGTTTGTTTAATAAGGATTTTGTTTTTGGTCGTGAGGGCCAATGGTAGGAATTTTTATTTTATTTTTATTTTTTGCTTTTGTTTTCTACTGAAAAACTTTTCCTTTATCAAATGGAAATTTTCCAAGTGTTCATTAGTTGCAGACACTTTTTTAAAATCTTTTTCTGGTGAAAAAAAAGAAAATTGAATTTGCAAACAACAGAAAAAGTAAAAGTGCTTGAAAGAAAACTTTTTTCTTTCCTTCCAGTTTTTTTTTGTTTGTTTGTTTTAACATAAGAAAGTTGCTGTGCTACGCTAACGTTGGTTCGTTTTCATAGATAAAAATAATGTTGCGACCAGACAGTGGACAAGTCAACGTTTTTTATGCTCCACTCAAATATGCACACGATTTAATTCCATTAAAAAAACAAGGAAAAACGAAAAAAAGAAAACTCTCCTTAGTTAGTCGAGCTTTGTTTTTCTTTGTTTTTGTCTTTTTTTTTGGCTTGCTTGAATGGTACATACATTAAAAATTTTTCCAAATAAACGCATACCATTGGGTATGGGAATGGGCCTTCCCAACATTGTTCTTCTTCTCCTTTTTTGTTTTTTTTGTTGCTTTCTTCCTATTTAATAAGGAGGATTGTTTGTGTAATACTTTGTAACAACAACTACCACTTGTATATCGATCGATGTGTAATACTCGTAATTTCTTTGTGTTTCGTTTTCTTTTGTTTCTTTTTTGTTTTTTGTTTCTCCATTCCATTCCATCATTTCATTGTAAAATGTTTTCTTGTTGTTCAAGTATTTGTTTCCAACCACCCACCCACACAATTTCGTTCTCTTTTGTTTTGATGGATACCCTATAAAAGAATTGATTTTCTTGTAGGCGTTATAAGTTTGACACAAAACTTGGTAAAGTTAGGACATTTCTTCTGTTTGAGCTTCTTCGATTTCGTAAAGCTCGTTTCTTGCATCGGGTCGTCCAACAGAGACTTTCGAATTTTAATAACAACCTGATTGATACCCAAAGTACGGATTTAGTTGTCATTCCCTCAATCTGTTTTGCCGAATCACCCCGACTGTCTACACACAACGGCTTGTGTTCGCTGAACGGGCTCTGGAGTAGTTGGCAACTCACGCTACTTTTCAACGAAAGCGTTGAGGATCATTTTTGGATAAATGAGCACGTGAACTACGAAAACTGTTGAGTTTTAGACGACATTAATCACATGAGTTCCACATACATACCAGAGATCAGCAATGAATCGCTTCTTTGCTACTCATAAGTATTCATGAAATTTTGAGTATGAGTGAGCCAACAGTATTCAAATCCAATTACTCTGATTCATTCGTACTCAGTACTACATTGATTTATAAGTACAAGTTGCAATGACTATGCGGACAACGTTGACATCAAACTCATAACATTCGAAATATGTTTGATTCATACGCCTACTCATTCAGATTCATAAATTTAGAAAAATACTTATAAATGACTCGCGGGACTCGAATCATTCATCAAAATTTACAGTCTTAATTGTTGTTGCATTTACAAAGAAAGAAGAAAGCCACACAAACAAAAAAGACAAAGACAGCAAGCAGCGCAAACACACAACCTTCTTGTAGTGTTCGTACGCGAATCATACTTATTTTGTGATTCGTGTATACGAAGAGTCATGGAGAGTCGAAATCAATATCATCATGCGTATTGTTAAGTATGAGTACCATGAGTATTTCAAACTTTGAATATGCGTAGTATGAGTATGACATTAAAATAAGTATGAATGCGTAGAAGTATCAGAAATTATAAGTATGATTCGAATCTACTCATCGTTTTGAATACTCATTGCTGACCTTTGATACATACATACATAATTGATTACTACAGTCCTTCAGTTAGGATTACAACCTAGGTTCTCACACCACCCATGTTGTGTGTGTTAATTTTATATAAGCGTAGCGCGAATTACAGTTTAAAGTCGACTCCGAACGATAGATTTTTGCGAAGCTTTTCATGGCAATTTTTTTTTAACTTTCAGAGTGATTTGTCAGAAATCTGCTGAGAGGAAGTCGCCGAAGAAATATTTTTTTATATTTCGTTTTGTTCGACATGTCTGACTCTGGGTTTGAACCGTGGCCTTACGGTCTAATAAGCCCATACACTATCTACTAGACTACGACGACTTCTTAGAGTTTCACATGAGTTCCAAGAGTTTTCAATTCCATGAGAAGCAGAGAATTTTCATTCCGAAAAAATCATTGTTTTTGTGCAGACATTGGGGCTGGCAGCATCATCGATCGATATTTCTTTGAGAACGATATTGGCGGCCCGGTCATCACTGTCAAGTGTCAGCATTAAAGGTGGATGGTTACCATCTTCTCTTGACCAGAATTGTGATTTCAGCAGGACAGTGCTACATGCCACACAACTCATGCCGATTTGGTGCCATGGTCATCTTACGTAAGGCTGATATGAACTGGTTACCGGGACCATGCGATTTAATTCCGTTAAACCTTTCCTTGTGGGGTTTTCTTAAGTCGCAGATATATGCGAAGAAGACACACATCTCACATACATGCATACATACATAATTGGTCAATACAATCCTTCAGTCAGGACCTAGTTCTCACATCATTCATGTTGTGTGTTTTTATTGTATACATGAGTGGCGTAACCTACAGTTTAAAATCGGCTCCTAACAACAGATTTTTGCGAAGCTTTTCATGGCAATTTTACCAACTCTCAGGGTTTTTGCCAGAAATTTGCTGACAGCTAGACGCCGAAGAAATATTTCTTCATATTTTGTTTGGTTGGAGATTTCTGACATGGGGTTTTAACCCTGGCCTCACGTTTAATAAACCAGCGAATATTACAGCGCTTCTTAAATCCAACCTAACCTATGCCATCGATTAAATTGACCCTGATTAATATGACAGAGTCATGGAAAATTTTTCATTTCAAAGGAGGTTGCACTAAGAGAAGCCTTGGCGGACATATAAACGATGTAGTATTCCACACATAATGGCTTTAATAGATCTTTCAAAGGAATAGAAAAATTTAAATGTTATCTCACAAACGCTCTGTTTAATTTAAATTTAAATTGTTTAATGAAAGACGCTGTATATCGTGGCATAAATACATGAATAAAATGACAACTAATGTGACCAAGGTAGCTTCAATAAGATGTCAACTATCATAGTTAGGAAATCCGTATTGGAAGGCGGCCCAATGTACTGAGAAGCAACTTTCCAAAAAAAGTCATTTTGCCACGTTAAATGGCCATGAAAATCATGAGATATGACCCGGTTAGTTGTTTTTTGTTTGTCCCCGAACCTTGGAGCTTTTGAAAGCCAACATTCGTCAATTTATCCTCGAGATATTGTCCAAAATGTTTATAAATAACCTGAAAAGTATTGACTGCTGCAACCCATCCAGAGGCGTTGATTTAAAAAACATTGACGTTGTATTTCGTACACAATACCAGGGCTGTCCAACCAAGCCTTACAATGAAGTAAAAGTTTCATTGAAAACTTGTCTTTAGGTTTGTTTTATTTAACCTTACTTTTGAAACTATCAAATAGATAACCCAACCAACACTTTTAATGCATATCAGCGATCAGCAATTTATCGTTTTTTCGCTACTCGTAAGCACTCATGAAATTTTGAATATAAGTGCGTCAACAATATTGAAATTTAACTACGATTCATTCGTACTCACTACAACGTTGATTTATAAGTACAGGTTGCAATGAGTATGAGTACAACATTGACATCAAACTCATACCATTCGAAATATGTTTGATTCATAAGCCTACTCATTCGGATTCATAAATTTAGAAAAATACTTTTAATACTCATAAATGATTCGCGGGACTCGTATCATTCATCAAAATTTACAGTCTTAGTTGTTGTTGCATTTACAAAAAAAAGAAAAAAGACACATAAGCAACAAAGACATAGGAGCAGACGGAGCAAACACACAACATTCTAGTAAGTATTTTAGTGTTCGTACGCGAGTCATACATATTTTGTGCTTCGTGTAAATGTTACGTGTTGTTAAGTATGAATATGATGAGTACTCCAAACATGGAATATGAGTAGAGCTTCCATGATATTAAAATAAGTATGAATGCGTATAAGTATCGGCAATTATGAGTATGATTCGATTCAACTCATCTATTTGAATACTCATTGCTGATCTCTGGTGCATATTAATCGTTTAATCCAAGACTTTTAATTACCTCTGCTATTTGATACGATCCTGGGCTTGGGTTAAGTATTATTTTAAAGCCAATATAAACTGTCGCTGTTTACATATTTTCTTTTTTAATATAAAAAAATATTGTTTTTGTTTTTATTTTTTTATTTTTAATTTCTATGTATGGAAGTCTATATTATGAGAAATGAGGGAAATTTTAGTTCATATTTTATTTTGTTATTATTTTTTTTGTTTTATCTTGTTTTGTTTTTATTTTGCCTCTATTGTATTCATTATTTACTTTTATTCTTGTGCTGGTTTTCTGTTTTTATTTTTATTTTTTAATATTTTGTTTATTGTTGTACAAGATTTTGTTTTATTTTTCACCAACCACTCTTGGAAAATGAAAATACAAGAGGACAAGAATAAATAAATAAAATATTCCTAGTATACGTAGTTGTATTCGTTCTACAGATGGAAATATTTTTATAGACACACATACAGATACAGACAGAAATACCCCCCCCCCCCCCCCTTGTATACACACATACAGTATTGAAATATAGAGAAACACTCACGAAAAAAGTTAGTAGTAATTGCGTCTCAACACAAAGCTTGTGATGGAATTATCGAAAATGACGATAACGACGCTTTATTTGGTACGCAAGAAATCAAATGTTAAACGAAGAATTTTGTTAGTTGAATAGGTCTGTGGAGTTATGAAGGGACATCTAGGCAATGAACTGGGAGTTCCATTTTAGCATATGAGCAAACAGTTGTGGTCAAATTCACGATCAGACAGTTTTTTCAGAAAAGCAGGTTAGGTTGATTTAGGTTAGATTAAGTGTGAAATATTCTTAAAACAGAGACTCAAAAGATGTATGTAGCGTGTTGGCTTACTACACTCAGCCACAAAAGTATACATACGGATAACAATTTCAGAAATTTTTTAACTAATCCGTTTTAGTTGAAAATCTTTGTAATTGTCTGACAATTTTCCTTGATTTTAAGACGGTCTTTTTCATTGGTTCAGAAATTTGTGAAATTTGTAAATCGGATGCATACCTTTGTCGGCCTGTGCAGGACCACAATTCAGTTCAATTTCAAACATTTTTAACCAATGCAAAAGAACGTCTTAACATCAAGGAAACTATAAAGATTTTCAACGAAAACGGATTGGTTAAAAACATTTCTGAAGGGTTTTAACCGTATGTATAATTTAGTAACTGTGTGTAGATTTGAAATAAAAAATTGCCATCGTAAAGTTTCTCAAAAAAAAAAGTCTGTCGTTCGCAGTCGACCATGAACTGTATGACCCGCTACTCATGTATAAAACTAACCCACACACAACATAAGTTGTGTGAGAAGGTCGTATTCCTAACTAAAGGGTTCTAATGACCAAAATTATGAATGTATTGATGAGATAAAGAAGTAAAACAGTAGAGAAAATTGAGGAGATGAATAAGAAACTGAACCTGAATCAGAAATGAAACTCTCTACTTTAAAAATTCAAACAGAGACCAATGACTCAGGACTATTGAAGAAATATCAGCCAAGACAAGCTTTCCCAACATTTCCCCTAACAATGCAGAAAGAAAGTGATTGCTCTCAAGAAACAATGATCGTTCAAAAATCTACCAAATTCCAAATAGAATCCTTAGAATGACTGGATCCTAATAGCCTGTAGATCGCCTCTATTCTACCATGAAGTAATCCGACACCATCTGATCACAATATCGCTCAGAAAGAAAAGATGTTCTCGCTGTCAGTTGGGCCACTATCCACTGTATCACTTTGAATAACTTCTATTACTTTGACAGTTTGTTATCGTGCTAAACAATATTTTTCCATAAAGTAACATAGTTACATGAAGGTTCTGACCCCAATTAGAGCATGCAAGCGAATCTTCAGTCAGTATCGGTTTTTGAGAAACTTTCGTGGCAATTTGATTTCTCAAAGAGTTTTTACCAGAAATCTGCTGAGAGAAAGTCACCGAGAAAATATTTTATCATATTTCGTTTATGTTGAAGATTTCTTAACTGGGGTTTGAACCAGAGGTCAGCAATGAGTATTCAAAACGATGAGTAGATTCGAATCATACTTATAATTTCTGATCCTTCTACGCATTCATACTTATTTTAATGTCATACTCATACTACTTATACTCAAAGTTTGAAATACTCATGGTACTCATACTTAACAAATCGCATGATGTTATTGATTTCGACTCTCCATGACTCATCGTATACACGAATCACAAAATAAGTATGATTCGCATACGAACACTACATACTCACAAGAAGGTTGTGTGTTTGCTTTGTTTGCTGTCTTTGTCTTTTTCTTTCTTCTTTTTTTGGAAATGCAACAACAACTAAGACTGTAAATTTTGATGAATGGCTCGAATCACTCGAATCATTTATGAGTATTAAAAGTATTTTTCTAAATTTATGAATCTGAATAAATAGGCGTATGAATCAAACATAGTTCGAATGTTATGAGTTTGATGTCAACGTTGTACTCATACTCATTGCAACTTGTACTTATAAATCAACGTTGTAGTGAGTACGAATGAATCAGAGTTGTTGGATTTCAATACTGTTGACTCACTCATACTCAAAATGTCATGAGTACTAAGAGTAGCGAAAAAGCGATTCATTGCTGACCTCTGGTTTGAACCGATGCCTCATGCCTAATAAGCCAACACACTACTAGATTACGGCGATTACACGGAATATATATGTACATATATAGAGACAGACAACGAAACAGAAATAAACGCACACATCGCAAGAGCGGCATTCGAATGGCTTTCGAATCAGTAAGGAACATGCTCTGAAGTATCTAGGTAAACGAACTTCAACAAACTTGAAAGGAATATTCTATTGCTGGGTGTCATGATAGTAGTAGTTAGGGTAGGTTAGGTTAGGTTAGAGGACGTGTACTTGTCAATTAAGACAATTACAGTACCCGGAGGTCGAATTGACCCATTGTACAACGTCCTAGTTTCTCACGCCACTTATGTTGTGTGTGTTAATTTTATACATGAGTGGTGGGACCTACAATTTAAAGTCGACTCCGAACGACAGATTTTTGAAAAACTTTTTCATGGCAATTTTGTTTACTCTCAGAGTTTTTGCCAGAAATCTGCTGAGAAGAAGTCACCGAAGAAATATTTTTTCACATGTTCGTTTTGATGTCTAAGCTGGGGTTTGAAACTTGGCTTTACGTCTAATAAGCCAACACACTACCTACTAGACTACGGCGACTTCAGTAGTTAAGGTAGTGTGCTAGACTATTACCGTGAAGCTCATGAATTCGATTCCCACCAGAGACTCTGATCTGTTGCACTACTCCGGGCTTAAGATTAAGACAAGTTACTTAGCTCATAATAATTATATTAAAAATTACAGGCGTTCATTCGCAAGTGCCTCAAAGTCAATTACAGTAGATTCTGTATTCACTGATAGGGCCTGATAGATAGCAATGGCGGAGTTTCGTTGAGACTCTTTAGATTATTCATTTCTTTCGAGTGTAAATTGTATATGTATTGCCATAGAAATGTATTGTACATATATTTGGCTGAGTGTATGTATGTACATACATACATACATACATATAAATATTTATATTTCTTTTATATTCGTCGATATAAAAATTTTATTTCATAAAATATTCATGCGCACAAAATATCATAAAATTTTATTTGCAAAAAAACAAAATAAAAACAAATAAAACGATTGAAAATAAAACAAAATTGGAAGAACTAAATAAATAATAAAAAAAAAACAAATGAAAAAAATGAATAAAAAAATATTTATGTATGCACAGAGTAAATATTAAAAATATATGGGTACCACTCCACTACATTCTACATAAATGATGAAGACAATAGAGTTTCAAACCAAATAAATATAAAAAAAAATACAAGGAAAATATAATACACGTTGGTTTTTCATACATATAGACATATTCATATTTATATTTCTATGTATACATACATACATATTTATACATACATAAGTACATACATATGTATTTATTTATGATTTAATAAAAAAAAAACCAAAAAAAAAATTAAACAAAAATTATTTCAAAATTATTACCAAATATTTGAATGACTGGCCGGCCGGCCGACCGTCTTACCCTGCCTTATTCTGCTAAAATGGAGCAACAAAAAATAAAAACAAAATTAATTTCAATTACATGTAGACTTATAATCTTTATTAATATCATGTTTCCTATTTTTCGTTTGTTGTTGTTGTTGTTTTAGTAATTTTTATAAAAACAAACCCAACAACAACAAAATAAACACGATATTAATAATTCTCACCCATATTTGTCATAAAAATTGTGTAATAAAAATGAAAAATGAAAAAAAATAGAAAAAAATAACATTTTATTGAACATACTACGCACATACACACATGCATATAAATGAAATAAAAATTTAATTAAATTTTTATCGATTTTAAATAGAATTCAACAAATGAAACAAAAATTTAATTACAATTTAAAAATGATTTGATTTTTTTTTGTTTGTACTTTAAACGATCGAATTATTTTGAAAAACAAAAATAATTTGATTTAAATGCCCAGAATACATATGTACATACTTGACAGTTAATCAATTGACTTCTAAAGGAAATTCTTTAATGAGTATTAAGCCCCGATAACGAAACTCAGTAACAAAAATCAATGTAGTCTTGTGGAAGCTACATACTCTCTTAAAACAGGAACTTCAAATGGTTAAAGAACGTAACTTGAAATAGAAGCAGGAGCTCTTGATCCCAGAATACATATACTCATCAGAGATCAGCAATGAGTATTCAAAAAGATGAGTAGAATCGAATCATATTCACAATTCCTAATACTAATACGCATTCATACTTATCTTAATATCATGGAACCTCTACTCATAATTAAACTTTGAATTACTCATCATATTCATACTTAACAACACGTATGATGTTGTTGATTTCAACTCTCCATAACGCAATATTTACACGAATCACAAAATAAGTATGAGTCGCGTACGAACACTAAAATACTTACTAGGATGTGTGTTTTTGAAGTCGCCGTAGTCTAGTAGGTAGTGTGTTGGCTTATTAGACGTAAAGCCAGGGTTCGAGCCCTAGGCCAGATATCAAAACAAAATACAAAAAGTATTTCTTCGGCGACTTTCTCTCAGCAGATTTCTGGCAAAAATTGTCAGAGTAAATAAAAATTGCCATGAAAAGTTTCTCAAAAATCTGTCGTTCGGAGTCGACTTTAAACTGTAGATCCCACCACTGATGTATAAAATAAACACACTTAACATGAGTGGTGTGAGAAACTAGGTCGTAATCCTAACTGAAGGGTTGTAATGACCAATTATGTATGTAGGTTGTGTGTTTGCTCTGCTTGCTGCGCTGTCTTTTTTGCTTATGTGTCTTTTTTCTTTTGTTGTAAATGCAAGAACAACTAAGACTGTAAATTTTGATGAATGATTCGAGTCCCGCGAGTCATTTATAAGTATTTTTCTAAAGTTATGAATCTGAATGAGTAGGCGTATGAATCAAACATATTTCGAATGGTATGAGTTTGATGTCAACGTTGTATGCATACTCAATGCAACCTGTGCATATAAATCAACTTTGTAGTGAGTACGAATGAATCAGAGTTTGTAGTTAAATTTCAATATTGTTGACTCACATATATACAAAATTTCATGAGTGCTTATGAGTAGCGAAAAAACGATAGATTGCTGATCGCTGATATGCACTAAAAGTGTTGGTTATGTTATCTATTTGGTGGTTTCAAAAGTAAAGTTAAATAAAACAAACCTAAAGACATGTTTTCAATGAAACTTTTATTTCATTGTAAGGCTTGGTTGGACAGCCCAGGTATTGTTTACGAAATACAACGTCAATGTTGATGAATAATTCGAGTCCCGCGAATCATTTATTATAAATATTTTTCCAAAGTATGAATCAAAATGAGTAGGCTTATGAATTAAACATATTTCGAATGGTATGAGTTTGATGTCAACGTTGTACGCATACTCATTGCAACCTGTACTTATAAATCCCAATATTCCTAAATACATGAGAGCTTATGATTCATTGCTGATCTCTGATATACATCCCGAGCTCGTATGAAAACTCACGGGTCTCTTCCAAGCGTAATTTATGCCATCGACAATGAACTCAATTCAACTAGGAGAAGAGATACAAATTAGAGGACATACATACGTAGCAATACTGTATGACAGGCAAACTGCCATTCGAGCCCTTAGGTCGAAGATAGTAAGGAACTCTTTGAAAAAGAATAAGATTACCTTCTGCTGAGAAATTCTCGACAATGAGTAAGCAGACGAGCTTACGAGAACGGGAGGTTCCACGCCGTTGATGGAGCTAGAACTCTTCGGTGGATTGGAAGTCGATGTCTAGAAAGGGATGCTCAAAGAAAGGCGGAGGCAAAGATTCCATTCGAAACTTTGTTGGGAAATTACAGTAAAATGTGACATGAGTCAGCCATCAGATTATCAAGAAATAACCTAAGGTTGATAAAGGGTATGAAGTCACGTTGGTTTAGTATGTAGTGTGTTGGCTTATTAGACGTAAGGCCTCGGTTCAAACCCCAGGTCAGGCATCTCCAACTAAACCAAATATGAAAAAAAATATTTCTTCGGCAATTTCCTCTCAGCAGATTTCTAACAAAAACTCTGAGAGTAAATAAAAAATCGCCATGAAAAGTTTCTCCGAAATCTGTCGTTCGGAGTTGACTTTAAACTGTAAGTTCCATCACTCATTTATAAAAATTAACGCATACAACATAGGTGATGTGAGAAACTAGATCGTAATCCTGACTGAAGGGTTCTAATGACCAAAATTATGAATGTATTGAAGAGATAAAGAAGTAAAACAGTAGAGAAAATAGAGGAGATGAATAAGAAACTGAACCTGAATCAGAAATGAAACTCTCTACTTAAAAAATTCAAACAGAGACCATTGACTCAGGACTATTGGAGAAATCCCAGCCAAAACGAGCTTTCCCAAATTTTCCCCTAACAATGCAGAAAGAAAGTGATTGCTCTCAAGAAACAATGCCCGTTTAAAAATCTACCAAATTCCAAATAGAATCCTTAGAATGACTGGATCATAATAGCCTGTAGATCGCTTCTATTCTACCATGAAGTAATCCTACACCATCTGATCACAATATCGCTCAGAAAAAAAGATGTTCCCGCTGTCAGTTGGGCCACTATCCACTGTACCACTTTGAATAACTTCTATCACTTTGACAGTTTGTTATCGTGCTAAACGATATTTGTCCACAAAGTGGCAGAGTTACATGAAGGCTCTCTGACGCCAATTAGAGAATGCATGCGAATCTTCAGTCAGGATTACGACCAAGCTTCTCAAATCATTGATGTTGTGTGTGTTAGTTTTATACATGAGTGGCGGGACCTACAGCTTAAAGTCGATTCCGGATGCCAGATTTTTGAGAAACTTTTCATGGCAATTTCATTTACTTTTAGAGTTTCTGCCAGAAATAAACTGAGGGGAAGTCGCCGCAGAAATGTTTTTCACATATTCGTTTTGGTGTCTAACCAGGGGTTTAAACCGCAGCCTTACGTTTAATAAGCCAATGCACTACCTACTGGACTACGGCGACTTCTAAGGAAACACTATAGAGATACCCTATAAAGTTGAAGGGGAGTATAATAGAGCGTCTAGTCGTAGTACTAAGGTACATTTTCACCACAGAAAAAATAAATAACAGGAGACCTATACATAAAACAATTAATTCGTATACCCTCAAACGAAAGCGGATCCCGATATGGTGTACTTAAAATTTCTATATTATGTTTGTCTTGATCTGTTTCTGTAAGACGAACATATGAAAATAATTTCAAAAAATTTGAGTAGTTGTACGTTTTTCACAAAAGTCGCCGTAGTCTAGTAGGTAGAGTGTTGGCTTATTAGACGTAAAGCCAGGGTTCGAGCCCCAGGCCAGACATCAAGACCAAATACAAAAAGTATTTCTTCGGCGACTTCCTCTCAGTAGATTTCTGGCAAAAACTCTGAGAGCCAATAAAATTGCCATGAAAAGTTTCTCAAAAATCTGTCGTTCGGAATCGACTTTAAGCTGTAGGTCCCACCACTCATGTATAAAATTAACACACACAACATAAGTGGTGTGAGAAACTAGGACATTGTACAATGGATCAATTCGACCTCCGAGTACTGTACTTGTCTTAACTGACAAGTCCCCGTCCTCTAACCTAACATAACGTAGCCTAATTATCATTCATCTGAAATAGTTCGTCTTAATCGGGGCTTGTCGTCACTCTTGCTATCGTAGTTGCTTGTTTCGCCAGGTAGAAATATATTATAAATTTCAGAATTTCAATAGAATTGCTGTCCTAAATTCAGGTAGCGAAATACAGAACAGCAAGACTTTATGACAAAGCATTTTAAAATTAATTTTTTGGAGAAAGTTTAAGAAAACCCCACTATTTGTAGATGCTTGCATATAATATTCAACATTTTATCCATCAGGCATGAAACCAAATGCAATCTGAATCGAAATTAGAAAAATCGATCGAATAATAACGATCACAATTTTATTGTGGTTATGCAGATTAAATTTCATTTTTAACACTTTATTACACAATAAAAGCGGCTTTTCCTTTGGCCTTAATAGAGAGATCCCAACAAATTTAATTTCATTTTTATGCCTTAATAAAGAAACAACAACAAAAACACAAACACACACCTTTTGTTTTGAAAAGAAACAAAAGTATCGATTACACTTTAATACACTCTCCTCCATCAACCATTAGTAATTAAAAATTGTTTTCAAAGACTTATTGTTACCACTTAATTGTAGTTTTTCTTGTTTTTGTTTTTGTCTTTTTTGTTTTTTTTTGGTAAAGAAAAGGTCAAAACAATGAACTGAAATTGTTTCTATAATTGACCGCAAAGTGTCTCTTTTTTTTGTTCATAAAATCATTGAACATTTTCGATCGTTACGAAATGATAAATTTCTTCGTCTTTTTTTTTTTTTTTGGTTTAAGGATTGTTTTTAAAAAATTCTTTATAATGGAAGATAAACATGGTAACATTGAAGATCGAAATCATTTTAATGGACTTTTTGAAATGTTTGAGCAAAAAAAAGGAGTTAAAAAAGGGCTACTGACTGACAAGCGAGACAAGCCAAGTAATTGTATTTTCTTGGGTTTTAAACGTTTATCGGAAAGATCAATTGCGGCGTTTTTATTTTCTTTTTTTGTTCTACAATTAAGGATTTATTCTCTGGAAACTTAAATAAGTTCTTATTTTGTTTGGCATGTGCAACTGATTGTATAAAATTAAATCAATTTAGACCCCAAACTTTCGAAAACTAAAGCGTATTCCACCATGGGCTTCTGAATTTTGGTAGTTGATATCAGCCATGTTGTTGAAGCCTCGTCTGTCAAATTGATTGTCATTTATTCAGTTTGATCTGGCAAACCACCGTGGACCGAAATAGCATTCAAGAACATGAGCAAATAATAAAACTGTTTCATTCTATTCGGACTCTAATTTCCATTGAAAAATCATCTTCAGATATGAGGCATATTTCCTGATGAAAGGGTACGTGAACAAACAAAATTATTGAATTTAGGTTAGGTTAGGTTAGAGGACATGTACTTCTCAATTAAGACAAGTACAGTACCCGGAGGTCGAATTAACCAATTGTACAACGTCCTAGTTTCTCACACCACTTATGTTTTGTGTGTTAATTTTATACATGAGTGGCGGGACCTACAGTTTAAAGTTGATTCCGAACGACAGATTTTTTAGAAACTTTTTTTATGGCAATTTTATTTACTCTCAGAGTTTTTGCCAGAAATCTGCTGAGAGGAAGTCGCCGAAAAAATACTTTTAGTATTTTGTCTTTGATGTCTGGCCTGGGGCTCGAACCCTGGCTTTGCGTCTAATAAGCCAACACACTACCTACTAGACTACAGCGACTTCACGACTTAGGATGATATTAATCCTCATAAGGGTTCGAAAGAACCCAATGCATTCCGAAAAAATCACTGTTTGGTGATTTATATCTGGCCACGTTGGCGGTAGTCTTCGTAGTCTGGTATGTAGTGTGTTGACTTATTAGACGAGAGTCCGTGGATCAAACCCCGACTCTGACAACTCGTTCAAAATGAAACAGGGAAAAAATATTTCTTCGGAAACTTCTTCTCAGCAGTCTTCCGGCAAGAGAGAGTAATGAATAGTTGCTTAAAAATCTGTCGTTTATTGTCGACATGAAACAGTAGGTCCCGCCACTCATGTATAAAATTAACACACTCAACACGAGTGTTGTGAGCAGCTAGGTTGTAAAGCTGGCTAAAGTGTTGTACTGAGCAATTAAGTAAGTCGTCATTGGTACATATTTTCTCGAAACGATGTTGGCCAGGTTATCACTGACACCGACAAGCAGTTTTTCATCTTGAATTGGATAATCTGTGCACCAACGACAAGTGGCTGCAATAGTGCGCTAAGTGCACACAGCTCATACCAAATTAAATATTCTACACGAGGGTTTATTAGGCGTGGTGATCTCTTGTGTGGCTGAGGTGAATTAGCCTTTAAGATCATGCGATTTGACCCCGTTACACAATTCCTTGTGGGATTTTCTTAAGTCGGATGTGTATGCAAATAAGCCACAATCGGTTAAATTTAGTCTGGTTTATGCACATGAGTCATGGAAAATTAGACATTTCGGATGCGCTCCATCGTATGTAGCTGTTGCGGACATTTAAACGGTGTTATTATACACACAAAATGACTTGCAAAGGGTAATCAATATTCGTTTGAATGGAGTCTTGATGTCATTATATGAGGCATACAACTCGTTCAAATGCCTAACACGATTGGTCTGCATGCAGCGCATCTCAACTGTTCAAATTTCTCTGACTTGCTTATAAATTAGGTTGAATATGATGGATGTCATGGGCTAAGTTAGTTTTCTGCTGTCATTAACCACTACAAAGAACCTGTTGACTTTATAACTGATCCCCTTAGGCAGCAGCATGATTTCCAGCTTATTTTGCAAGTACTTTACATAAAACCTGTATTAAATTGGTGACACCTCAACAATGTTAACAAAACTTATTTAATTATGGCTACTGAAACAATTAAACTCTAAATTGTTTTGTGTTATTAAAACCGATAATCGGTTTCAATAAGATTACAAAATACGAAACGACGATTAAAAAGTTTACCAAACAGAACAGAAATCTTCATGCAATTAAAAGATGACAGCATTAAAGCTGATGATCATCAGATGATCAGAAACACTCTTTTAAATCCTGGGATAAAAATGAAAATGAAACGTGGAAGGAAGGAAGGAAAGAAGGCAAAAATAAAAACAAATTTTTGTTACTAAAACTATTATAAAGTAATTGATACCACCGGGGAGGTAGGTAGGTATACATACATACAACCTTTAAATGACAAAAAGATTAAGTTCTTATGCCAGCCAAGCCAGTCAGACAGCCAAGCCAGCCAGCATATCATCTATTCAGTCAGGCATGCTGCATGGTAAACAACAACAGCAACAACAACAATAAGCACAGTGTCGTATGTAGTGTAGTGATAGTGGTAGTGATAGTGTAGTAGTGAAGGGATTGAAAAAGGCGGTGGTAAAGCTGCAAAATACCCCGCTTAGTATGATTAGCGGCAGCACGTTCATTATGCTTAACAAACAAATTTTATAAACGTGCAGCCAAGCAGCCAGCCACTCAGTCAGTCAGATAGATAGGCAGACAGACAGTCATGCAGTCAGTCAGCCAGTCAATAATCTATTAAAAATCAGCACAGCATAGCACAAGTACACAGCTTATGAGATGTAACAGGAAAACATAAAAGATTTGAATTAAAAAATCATGTTGTTGTTGTTGCTGCATTAAAACAATTGAAAAAATTTTAAGATTTTTTTGTTGTTGTTTGTGTGATAAAATGTTATTTCTTTTCGGTTTTTCATGCAAACAAACAAAAACAGAAAGAAAAATAAAAAGAGTCTCTGTTAACATTATTTACTTAACGGGGCCAAGTATTCCAAAAAGGAGCAACTAAATGTGCTCGTGCATGGGTTTTTTTTTCTTTTTTTTCTAAATCTTTAGCAAAAGCAATGTTTGTTTTACAGAAACATTCTACGGCTCATAAATTCATAATCACCACAGCTCTGTGATTTATTTTTTTCTTGTTCCTTAACAAGAGAAAAAAAAAAGGAAAAAAAATACGTATTACTCTCGACTGAGTTGAAAATTAGGCTTATCCCTGTGAAAACAATGCTAAGAAATGTTGTTCTCAACAATGATTTGCTTTGGCACAGTGGTTTTCAAAGACAGCATTAAAGAAAGGATTTAAAAACAACAAATTGAGAAGGCGTTGCACTAGATTAAAAGAGTAGATAGTGCATGTAACTAATATGCATGTCCACCAGTCTAAAAATACTAGATTTACCGACATACATACATAGTACGTCTTAACACCCATAGGTAAACAAGGTTATGTTCTATAACTACAGAAATAAGTTAGATTAGATTGAGAGACACCTGCATTCGCAGACCAGAAACATTCCATTGTGGTTATCTTCACAGAAATGTGTCAAACCGAACATAATATTCGCCAATAAAAACCCTAAAAAAAACTCGAATAGATAGGCAAAAAAGGAAAGAGACAGAAACAAAATGAAATAATCGAACTTAATAAAGAGAGGCTTCCCTAAGAGGCCAGAAGAATTTTCTCATTAGCCCGCTTATAAAGGGTCCGCCAAATAATTGAAAATGCTTTGAAAAAACTACTGAAGATTTTCTCAAATTTCTTTTTTTATTTGAGAGTACAATCCTTCCGGTTAATAATGGAAAATAATTTCATTCAAATGGCTGCCTAGGCTGGCCATGCAGTAGCCTACACGATCGGTTCAATTTTTAAGCACATTATCGATTGTGTGCAGCTGTATTTCATCCTTTAAAGCGTCAATTGTCTCTGGCTTGTCGGCGTAACACTTATCTTTGACGGCACCCCACAAATAATAGTCCAACGGTGTCAAATCGCAGCTCCGAGGTGGCCAAACGACATCAGCTCTGCGGCTGATAATGCGATCTTCAAAAACAGGACGCAAAACATCGAGTGTAGCTTCGACTGTGTGGCACGTAGCGCCGTCCTGTTGAAACCAAATGTTGCCAATATCCCGCTCTTCAATTTTTGTGAACAAAAATTCGTTCAACATGGCCCGATAACGATCGCCATTCACTGTAATGGCCACTCCTTGCTCATTTTCAAAGAAAAATGGCCCAATTATGCCTCTGGACCAAAATCCTCACCAAACAGTGACTCGTTTTGGGTGCGTCGGCTTTTGAATGTATCTGTGCCCCAAATGCGACAATTTTGCTTGTTTACTTACCCGCCAAGATCAAAATGAGCTTCATCTCAAAAGGTGATTTTTTTTGCCAAAATCGGCATCTTCTGGTGTAGGCTACTGCATGGCCAGCCGAGGCAGCCATTTGAATCAAATTATTTCCATTATTAAGCGGAAGGATTGTACTTTCAAATAAAAAAAAGAAGTTTGAGAAAATATTCAGTAGTTTTTATTAAAGCATTTTCAAAAAAAAAGTTATTTGGCGGACCCTTTAGATTCCCTCTCCAGTTCTGAAGCTTTCTAATCTGGGCCATTATAGCCTTGAGGTTCTACAATATCCTCAAATCCGTCAACGAATGTTTAATCTCCATCTTGTCACCTAAACGATCAATGCCAATAACGTGTCCCAAGGGAAAACTAAACGATCGATTCATTAGCTTCGTACACCCATTCTCTTGTCAGCTTATCTGCCTGCAGTTTCGTTACCCCACACATTACAATGCCGCGGTGCCCAACACAGTACCATCCTATGCCAGTATAAATAAGGGCTTTCCTGCAGAGTGCAACCAATCTCGATGTGGCATAAGCACTGACGAGGTTTGCCTATCTGCTGCCTTGTTGATCGCAAACACCTCAGCCTGGGGTACATTGCACTCATATGGAAGCCTATACATGTGTACATACATACATAATTGGCCATTACAACCCTTCAGTCAAGATTATGATCTAGCTTCTCACACCACTTATGTTGTGTGCGTTAATTTTATACATGAGTGCCTGGGTTTAAAGTTTAAAGTCGGCTCTGAACGACAGATTTTTGAGAAGCTTTTCATGGCAATTTTATTTGCCAGAAATTTGCTGAGAGGATAGATTAGGTTAGGTCGGAGTGGTAGCTCTGTTATCACAAAGCTCACTGGAGCACGCATAGCGGCACGTTGTGATGCCACGGGTGAACGCAGTCCCTGTACTAACCAAGTTCCACCAAAATCAGGGAAAAGGAAGAAGTTGGTCAGCGCAAGGGCTGCACTGCTGAGAGGAAGTCGCCGAAGAAATATTTTTTCATATTTTCGTTTTGAGGTCTGACCTGGGGTTTGAATCAAGGCCTCGTGTCTAATAAGCCAATTCACTACCTACTAGACAACGGCGATTTCAATAGTCTATAGGTTCTACAAACTTTCCTATTCCATCAAGAAGCGTTTACTCTCTCCATTTTGTCACCTAAACGATCAAATGTGTCCCAAGGGAAAACTAATCGATTGATTCATCAGGTGCATACGTCCCTTCTATTGTTAGCTAATCTGTCTGCAATTTCGTTACTCCACATATGATAATGCCACGATAATGATAATGCTTTCCTACGGAGTCCAACAAATCTCAATCAAACATAGGCAATTATTGAGTTCCTTCGAAGTTTTACTATCCACATAGATAATCTATTCCCAGCGCAAACATTTCCAGACCCGCTCCGCTGCCTTGGCGATCGCAAAACTCTCAGCCTGGAGTACACTGCACTCATTCGAAGGCCTATAGGACAGATTAATGCAGTGGATGGTGTAACGGAGTCGCCGTAGTCTAGCAGGTAATGTGTTGGCTTATTAGACGCAAGGCCTCAATTTAAACCACAGGTCAGACATATCCAATGAAACGAAATACGAAAAAATATTTAATCGGCGACTTCCGCTCTGCAGATTTCTGCAAAGAATTCTGAGAGTAAAATAAAATTGTCATGAAAGGCTCACTCATGTATAAAAATTAACACACACAACATAAGTGGTGTAAGAAACTAGGCTGTAATCCTGTCTAAAGGGTTGTAAAGATCAATTATGTATGTATGGTTTAACGTTATGTAACATTTTGTTGCGTTTTGAAAATTTTAAAAGTTTTCTGTTTCATAGCCAGTTTTTTAACTGGGCACTTAAGACTCAAGGTATATTAGTTCGGAAAGAGGTTTGTCTCCAGCTCAACATGTAGATTTTCTGTCCATTGGGCATGAATTATAGGAACACATGCTTGGAATCTGAGGAGATATTTTAGGGATACCCCGTAAAATTGGAGGGGAGTAGAATAGATCCTATGATAGCAGTACTAAGACATCTCTTCACGGCAATAGTAATAATACCTTAGGAAGAGCAAACATTTCGTTAACTCCTTACTAAAGGGCTTTGCATTCGCAGAGCTTTAGCTAAAAGAGTGCTTAGAAAAGGACTTTGAAAAATATTTTTTCAAGTGACCAACTAGTGTGGCCTATGACAGAAAAGATATTTACACTGGACCAAATGCTTGAAAGGACTCATCGATTACCAGAACCCCTTCGATACTGCCATGCCCATACAGATGTGTTTGCAGCTCAGAGCGTATGTGCTATTCCTGCCGAGATGATAAGATGATTGAAACTGATTCTTACTTTAGCAAAGTTATCAATTAAAATAGAAAAGAATTTTTATCCTACCTAATCAATACGAGATTTAAGGAGGGAAATAGTTTATGGTGGTCTTTAACACAATGGGTTCAATATTTATTAGAACATACGATATGCACGACCCACTTACGTCGAAATATATACATCACTACGGGATATATCTGAGAAATATTGGAAAGGAATCGATGCAAATGGATCTTGCAGTAAACAACACTTTTTTGTACAATGGGTCAATTCGACCTCCGGGTACTGTACAGTAATCCCTCGATTTACGTCGCACTTGGTTCCAAAAATGGCGACGTAAATCGAAACGACGTAAATCGAATTTCATATTGCTCATACGACAAAATAGTATTTTTTAACAAGGAACTTAAAAAAGTTACAGTAATCCCTCGATTTATGTCGCAGTTGGTTCCAAAAAAAGACGACGTAAATCGAATGACGACGCCAATTGAAGTTATAGGAAACAAAAAATTTGACGACGTAAATCGAAACAACGTTAATCGAGGCGACGTAAATCGAACGATTACTGTACTAGTCTTAATTGACAACTAAACATCCTCTAACCTAAACAACACTTTGCTTTCAATTAAGAAGGTATCCAGAGGACTAGCTCCTCATTTTAGCATTTCAAAGAACAGCCTAGCCATAGTCAAAGGATAAAATATAAGTTTTTCGAAGAAATATTCTCAGAACATGTACTTTTTTAGTCCAAACAAGCCGACAAGGCTTTCATCTAGAAAATAAAAATCACAGTGCACAAAACGCTAAGATTACTAGAGCTATTGTGTGCTCAAGCAGATATAGCTGTTCTTGGTGTTTTGATACAAAATATAGATCGTAGAGTATATGAGGTTCCAGGCGTCAAATGAACCATAGGTAGGTAGAAGTGGCTGTCTCCTCGATGAAGTCATGAGCGAAAACACTTAGGCCGCACACAGGGCCCATTGTGATACCACAGTTTCACATTCTTCCCTGTTCCAGGAACCACTCGGAACTTCCGATGAAGCGACTCAGAGTGCCAATATGCGTGACAGTTCATCTAAGTCCTCCATGTAATAGGCACCCAAGTGTCTCTTTCTCTTCTGACCAAGTGCCGTGCATGTGCACAGTAGGTGAAGAATAGTTTCATACTCTTCCTCATCTCCACAGCTTCTGCAGAAATCATTCGCGAGGTGTCCAAGACCAATACGCCTCGCATGCGTTCCTATGATACAATGCCCCGTAATAACCCCGATAATAGCGCTGAGCCTGCTTCTTTGGAGTTTAAGCAGAGTCGCCGTGCGCCTTCTATCCAGCCTTGGCCAGATTTTTTGCGCCGTTCTGCCCTTATCCGAAGCTGCCCACCTACTGTCCACGATTGCATTGTCAATTACAAGCCTGCAGGTATCCAAAGGGATCCCCAATGTAGAGAATTCATCAGAGGGTTCGATGGTCGTGCCCCTTCTGGCCAAATCATCCGCTCTGCAGTTGCTGGGAATATCTCTATGTTCCGGTACCCATGTGATACAAACATTATATCGGTTCGCCATCTCATTGAGACATCTGCGACAGTCGTACACCGTTTTGGAATTTATAACACTAGAGTCCAGTGCTTTGATGGCCGCTTGGCTATCGGAAAGTATGGTGAAATGAACGATAAGACTTATGAGTTTTATGACGGCATTGCTGTAGATGGACGCATTAAAGAGCAACGACGACTGGAACCTAACCACGTTGCTTTACTTATACGCATGCACAATGCTTTGACGAAAATATATTTCACGGAAATTCGTATGCTGGTTGCCATGATGTAAGGATCTTTGAAAGTCAACGTAGAGTTATACGAATGTTTTGGCAAATAACCAACCTAACAATGCCCGCAGAAGCTCGTTTAAGTGGTATGATAATGGGTGTCAAAATTGAGTTTGATTTAGACAAAGTTGCGCACCCTTCCTTGTACTACAGAGAAAAAAAAGTGCAGTTGAATCGGACATACAACTCACAAATTTGTTGTCCAATGTAGGTCGAAATGGTATTGAATGGAATCTCAAGTGTAGTCACGGAATAGATCGTCTATTTAACACATGGCAATAACAAGATATCGATAACAAGAACAACTGCGAAAGTATATTGCAAACTAGAGGATATTACGATCGTACGATTATCACAGATCATGCGATTAGTTTGCCAAACAAATCATAACACACAACGCAAAATGATTATCAAATATTAACATTTATTACTCCATTCGCTTAATCTCTCACTATTACCACCCATTCACTTGCTCATTTATTCATACGCTTGAAGATTATACTGCCACTACCCGTCAAGCCTATGAATCATCGCCCTTTTAGTACGAGACCTATCGATAGTCATTAATTCTAGTCTGTTGGATTAGATGATATCTTAAGACCGTTTTTGTAAAACTGCAGATGCGCTAATTACGTAGTTCCAGAGAAAAACAGGATTAACGAGATTGTTACCTTCAAGCTAAAGGTCTGTGATTGAAGTAACTGGTGTTGGTAATGGTGATGATACCCTTTTGCTGGAAGAGCAGGTTAAATATTTAAACAATGCTTTTTGGTCATTGTAATCCATTAGTTAATCCTGTAACCCAGTGTATATGCATATTATTTTTGTTACAAGTGTTAAATGCTGCTTTTGTTCGTAGTGTTGTTGTCGTGTGTACATGCATACCCATCCAGCATGATTGTCCAGCTTAATTGTTGCATGAATGCCAGTAAAATATTTCATTTAAAAAGTACCTGTTACTGCCAGTACTAAATGGTCAGTGCTGTTGTTGTTGTTGTTGCTGTTGCTGTTAGTAACAATTGTTGTATTGTTGTTGTTGTTGCTTTTAATGTGGCATGTGTAAGTGATGGATGGCAAAGTGTGTCGATATCAGCTCAAACTACGTACAAAAGGAAACGGCAGGATCTTAACCGCAACTTACTTATGTAAATACAAATCCTAGCTAGCCTCGACAGGTAGGTTAGTAGCCAATAGCAATAACAACAACAACAACAACGAATACAAAGAGAGTATATTGCAAGTAGAAAAACGTGCCATTGTTTATTGTGCCACTTAAAAAAGAAAAGAAAAAAAACTGCTGATGAGAGAACGTAGGCCAAATGGAAATAAGAAGGTACGACTAGTACGAGTAAGAGTAGCAAAATGTGAAGGTGGGAAAACAAAAGGATCTTCATCAGCAGCATTTTTGTGGTTACCCGCTTTAATGCGAACCATTTTTAATACAAAAGCCTCAAAGGAAACCTCACCTCATGGTCATCCATAGTTTTATGGAATTTTAAATGGTAAACCTTTGCATTCTTTTTCTAACGACTACTGCACTCGTTTCGTACTCGTTTCATTTTATTTCCTTATCTAAGCAGCTGCTTGCTTTTTCTACTTGATGACATGCCACGACTACTTTGCCGTGCCATTATTTGTGCATTTAACAAGCAACAACTACTGCTGCCTGCCTGCCTGCCAGCCTACCACTCACTCAACCAGTCAGTCAGTCAGTCAGTCAAATAGGCAGTGATTTAGCCAAGCAGCCATAAATCGTATGTAATTTGTTTGGGTTTTTTTCTTTCTTCTTCTCAATTTCTTAGTATTTCATTTGAATTTTCTGAACTGAACTGCACTGAAATGAAATGAAGACATCCAACGTAATTTCCAACTTCATTTTTCCATTTTATTTAAATATGATTAGACAAACGATGGACAAAGAGACAGACAAACAGACAGACAGAGAGACGCAGTGACAGATACATATATAAAGTCAGTCTATATAAGATTGTCTTGTGTTATGCCAAGTTTTTCGCTTTTCTTTTCAGGTTTCTAATGGAGACTTTAAAAATATTTTTATCTCGTATTACTAGCTTATCAATCAATCAACTACATTGCATTGCATTGCATTCCTTATTTAAAAAGTAAAATTAAAATACACTCGAAGAAAATTTGCAGTTAAAACTGGCAATGTAAAGTCGGTGGTATAACCGTGATCCACAAGTGATTGGGAATATGCCCATAAACTGTCTGTCAAGTAAATATGATCGATAAACAATGAACGTTTTACTATCCACCGACATCGATTCCCTTCAGAAGTGTTTTGCCAACTGTTTTTTAATCTCAAACCACTTCTACATCACTCTTCTTGATGTAAACTTAACGTGTTTTAAAGATACACTCCATATCACCTTAAATGTGGAAAATCTGCGTTATTTCAGATGTCTGTTTAGGCCCTTAGTGATGCCGCAATCAATATTCAACCCGGAGATCAGAGTCCAAAATAAAGCATTCTGCTGCAGCAATCTTTATGAATCGATAGTACGGTCCATATAATTTGATGTTTGCAGATCATTTCATGCAAATGTTGACCTTCAAAATGACGCTTCAAATGGTCCATCCGCTTAGTCCAATTTTGGCATACTCTTTCCAACATTTCGGCCAGTATCTCACGAATAAATGCTTCAATGTTGTCTTCCAATGCGTCAATTGAAGCGGGATTATCTGTATAGACATGAGTTTTAACATAGCCCCACAAAAAATAGTCTAAAGGCGTTAATTCGCACGATCTAGGCGGCCAATTGATCGGTCCCGGACGTGAAATAAAATGTTCACCGAACTCGCCTCTCAATAAGTCCATTGCTACGCGTGCTGTGTGGCATGTGACACCGTCTTGTTGAAATCACATGTCATGCAAGTCAAGCTCATGCATTTTGGGCAAAAAAAAAGTTGGATATCATCTCACGGTAGCGCTCACCATTCACAGTTACGTTACGATTCGCAGCATCTTTGAAGAAGTACGGTCCAATGATGCCACCAGCCCATAAACCGCACCAAACTGTGACTTTTTCTGGATGCATTGGTAGCTTTTGCATTGCTTCTGGCTGATCTTCACTCCAAAATCGACAATTCTGCTTATTTACGTATCCATTGAGCCAAAAATGAGCTTCGCCGCTGAACACAATTTTTCGATAAAGAAGTGGATCTTCGGCCAACTTTCCAAGAGCCCATTCACCAAAAAATTCTGCGTTGCGGTAGGTCATTCGGCTTCAATTCTTGCACCAGCTGTATTTTGAAAGGCTTCACATCTAAATCCTTCCGCAAGATTTTCCACGTTGTTGAGTAACAGAGGCCCAATTTCTGCGGTACGGAGATGAATCGATAATTGATGGTCATCATTAACACTGGCCGATACAGCTGCGATATTTTCTTCAGTTCGCACTCTACGTAAGCGTGTTGGTGGTTTAATGTTCAACAATGTAAATTTGGCGTGAAATTTAGTCACAATAGCTCGAATAGCCGCTTCAGTGGGTCGATTAAACTGACCATAAAATGGAAAAGCGCGCGATGAACTTTCTTAACAGAGCACGCATTTTCATAATAAAATTCAATGATTTGCAAGCGTTGTTCGTTTGCAAGACGATTCATGGTTAAATTATAGACCAAACTGAAGATGTTTGACAGTGAAACAATACACGAAACGTGCGTGAGCTGTTTAAACCAGTGTTGCCAAAAAGATAATAGCTAAAAAATCACCCGTTATTAGAGAGCTCGGCAAAGAATGTCAGAAAGTGAGAGGTCAACAATCTCTATCTGTTTATGACAAGAGCAGGGCACTAACACATGCATTGGAAAGCATTCTCTCGCAGAAGTTATTTACAGGAATGCCTAGTCTTTCGGTATGCCTACCAAGTGGCCCATGTGATACCAAAATTAATATTCAACCCGAGAATCAAACATTCCCTTGAGAAAACTGACCAGAGTCCAAAATAAATCGGGCTGTGGCAGCAATTTTTGTATTAGAGAACTCGGTCAACGATGTCAGACAGTGACGAGACAAAAATCTCCGTCTTTTCGGAATAGAAGGGCACTGATACATGCAGTGAAATATGAGCTCTTCTTCCTTCTGCAGAAGTAATTTGGCGGAAAGTCAAGTCTTTCTGCATGTCTACTACAAGTACAGGGGCTATAAGAGTCGCTATTGTGCAACGGATTGCCAGGCGATTTACGGACCAAAGATAGGCGGTTGTCTTCTTTTCCATACGTGTACAGCAGAGTCTAGCAATATTGCGTATACTTGCTGCCAAAGAAATTAAGCTTCTCTGTAGAATGACTGGACACTACCCAATCTGAATACCAATGCCTTTTAACATGTCGGAGATTGCAAGTTCCGTACGATAAACCTACGAGTCGGAACTTATAGAAAAGTTTAGGTTAGGTACTTAGGTCGGAGTGGTAGCTCTGATATCACAAAGCTCACTTGAGCACGCATAGCGGCCCGTTGTGACGCTACGGGTGAACGCAGTCCCTGTACTGACCAAGTTCCACCAAAATCAGGGAAGAGGAAGGCCTGCACAAACGTTACCTTTGAATGATTTCAAATTTCCTTGAGAAATTCCCGGCATTCATGGACAAGGGTGAACAATGAAACTACATTTGTTAGGCACTTTCCTTGAGAAAACGTCTTGTCTTATGTTAAGTGTGTGTTAATTTTTTATACATGAGTGGCGGGATCTACAATTTAAGTCGACTCCGAACGACAGACTCTTGAGAAACTTTTCATGGCAATTTTTTATTTACTCTCAGAGTTTTTGCCAGAAATCTGCTGAGAGGAAGTCGCCCAAGAAATTTTTTTTCATATTTCGCTTAGTTGGAAATGCCTGACCT
Organism: Sarcophaga carnaria; assembly: GCA_958299815.1. Lineage (NCBI taxonomy): Eukaryota > Metazoa > Arthropoda > Insecta > Diptera > Sarcophagidae > Sarcophaga > Sarcophaga carnaria. The sequence continues at coordinate 142,186,713 of OY283149.1, forward strand.
GGTGTTTAAACCGAGGCATCCTGTCTAAGAAGCCAACATGTCACCTACTAGACTACGGCGACTACAGTTCAAAACTGCAGCCTAAAAATCTCAAGTAAAACGAAATATTTCTTTCGGCAACTGCCTCTCAGCAGTCTTCTGACCAAAAAGTCTGAGAGTAAAATAAAATTGCCATGAAAAGTTTCTTAAAAATCTGCCATTAAGAGTTGACTTTAAATTGTAGGACCCCCTACCCATAGATAAAATTAACACACACACCGTGGGTAGTGTGATGAGAAGCTAGGTTGTAATCCTTACTAAATGATCGGCTAACTAAGTTGGTTGCATCTTATTATTTCTGCCTCACAAGCTAGAACTCTTTAAGAAATTTAATTTCTATTTCAATTCAATTTCAATTTGAGAGTCAAAATTATTAACACTGTGAGAAAATAGTGGAGCCACTATGTGCACGAATGCAATCTATGTGGTGTTGTGGGAAACTAGATTGTAATTTTGACTAAATGATCGGCTAATAATTCGGTTGCCCTTTTTTATTTCTCGCTTACAAGCTAGAATTCTTTAAAAAATTAGTTCAGTCCTCAATTTGAGTGTCAAAATTATATACACTGTGAGAAAGTAGCGGAGCCACTATGTGGTGTGGTGGGAAGCTAGGTTGTAATTCTTACTAAACGATCGGCTAAATAAGTCGGTTACATGCTAGAACTCTTTAAAAAAATAGTTCATTCCTCAATTTGAGAGTCAAAATTATATACACTGTGAGAAAATAGCCCAGCCACTATGTGTACAATTGGAATCTAAATTTTTTTACAGTGTAAATCTAACTTTTCCAGTTTTCCCAGTTGCTTACGAGCATGCAAAAATAGAAAAATTAAAAATGAAATGATAATTGCTTATTAAAATGATGATGATAATGATGATGACGATAACGATGTCGACGACAATGATAATGATTATGAAGTCAATATGAGTGAGTGCATCATGAATGACTGAATGAGTGACTCTCTGCTTGATAGAGGGTATTTACCGAAAGTTTTAAGAACCTGTTGTAAATACTTAATCTTAATCTCTGTTAAACTGTAAAATTTAAACAAAAAAAAATAGAATTTAAGAATGAAAATTTCAGTCCCAAAAAAAAAACAAAAAAAATGTTTGTTGAGCCCAAATGCAATTAACACATTTAATGGTGAGTATAACTATTGTATTTAAAAAAATATTAAATACTTTAAATAAATACCCAAACGATAAACGATAATAAAAACCCCACATGCAGCTATTTCAATATGTTACAGTTACTGTTCCGTTTAAATACTTAAAAACCCCCTCAGGGGCATAATCAGCTCATATCATCACCATCACCATCACAACCACAGCCCCTGTATCAAAACTCTGTATTACATTTCCTGTTTGATGTTGTTGTCTGCGTTTGATGATGATTCTTAATGATGGTGATAATTATGGTGAGGATGATGATAATAATGATGCTGATGAAATTATCAAATCGTAGAATAAAATCCAGTCGTTAAACAAATTAGGCAAAGTAAAGTCAAAAGTCTTTCGTTCTCATTCCTTGGCATAACTTAAAACGATATGAGTGCTGCTGCTGGGTATCATTATCATGTTCTGTAAGTGCTTGATTTGATTTTAAAAATTTCCTTTAACTTCTCTTCACTTCACTTCATTTTATGAGATTTGATTTTATTTGATTTGATTTGATGTGTCTGTCTGTCTGTCGGTCTGTCTTTGGTTATTATCCTTCCAGTTGTCATGATTTACTTGTGCTAAAAGTTTAAGGGAAGTTTTTCTTCCTTTTTTTTAGTGTCGGCATGGATGACAGTTTAAAAATAAGAAAAAAAAAACTTCTCCGAATTTCCATCAAAAGGTGGTTGTATGCATGGATGGTTGGAATGGTAGAAATGAAACTGAAAATATGGTTTAAATATCAATTCACATGTAATACCGGATTTTTGTTGTATTTCTTACAAAAAAAAAATTTAAATGAAGGGGGTGACATTTGTTCCTCTATTTGGGCTGTTTTTGCCATGGTATTCATATTGTTGTTGGCCGTATCAAAATTATTTATTTAACGAAAAAAGAAACGAAAAAAAAATTTTTTAATCCTTAGACAACAGACAACAACTATTTGCTGCAGCTTAGAAAATCCCAGTCAAGGTATATATTAGTTTAGCTCACCACCACCCCTCACTCACTTTAAAAAAAAAATTTTTTATTTGAAAGTTCAAAAAAACATTTTGACAGCTGGCCCTTAAAAATGTTATGATACTTTTCTGTTTTAATAACTGTAAATATATGTATATACTCTGTTAATAATTCCCATAGAAGAATCATAATATTTTCATAATTGTTTAACGAAATTAATGCGAAATTATTCAGCATTCCTAACGCTTTTATAGGATGAGTAGCAATAAAACTAAAAAACCGGTTTAATTACCCATTTAATGAAACAATTTGGAATCGGTTCTCTATCTTGTTTAAACTCAAAGACTTAGGTTTTGTTTTAAAAGACACAAAACGAATATTCAGATCTTGACTGATACCTGATTTTGGACGGAATGGAAATTAAATCGATTGATCATCATGGGCTGTAGAATCTATAAGTCTTTATGTCATAGACAGACCCTTGAAGTCGCCGTGGTGTAGTAGGTAGTGTGTTGGCTTACTATTCGTAAAGCCCGGGTTCGTATCCCAGGTCAGACATCAAAAATTAAATATGAAAAAAAAAAATATTTCTTCGGCGACTTCCTCTCAGCAGATTTCTGGCAAAAACTCTGAGAGTAAAATAAACTGCCATGAAAAAGTTTCTCAAAATTCTGTCGTTCGGAGTCGACGTTAAACTGTAGGTCCCGCCACTCACGTATAAAATTAACGCACACAACATGAGTGGTGTGAGAAGCTAGGCCGTAATCCTGACTGAAGGGTTGTAATGGCCAATTATGTATGTATGTAGACAGACCCTAAGAGGACAATGAAAATGTATAATTTTTATCAGTGGAAGTACAAGTGTGGAGGTGTTAGAGAGCTGCGACTATTCGATTTTCTAAACTGCCCTCAATCTGTCACTTCCACTGCTATTTCCCACATAAAATTTAGGATGTTGTTCGATTTTCTTTATATGCATCAATATGTTTACTTATACTACGTAGTAACACCGCACAGGCCCCAAGCATGTATTCTGATGTTTATTCTCCCTATTCTGAAAAAAGTTCATATAAAGGGTCTGCCAAATAACTTTTTTTTTTTGTAAATGCTTTAAAAAAAACTACTGAATATTTTTTCAAATTTCTTTTTTTATTTGAAGGTACAATCCTTCCGGTTAATAATGGAAAATAATTTCATTCAAATGGCTGCCTCGCCTGGCCATGCAGTAGCCTACACGATCGGTCCAATTTTTAAGCACATTATCGGTTGTGTGCAGCTGTATTTCACCAATGGCTTCACGAATATTGTCCTTTAAAGCGTCAATTGTCTCTGGCTTGTCGGCGTAACACTTATCTCTGACGGCACCCCCCAAATAATAGTCCAACGGTGTCAAATCGCAGCTCCGAGGTGGCCAAACGACATCAGCTCTGCGGCTAATAATGCGATCTTCAAAAACAGGGCGCAAAACATCAAGTGTAGCTTCGGCTGTGTTGCACGTAGCGCCATCCTGTTGAAACCAAATGCAATCCTCTTCAAGTTTTTTGAACAAAAATTCGTTCAACATGAGCCGATAACGATCGCCATTGACTGTCACGGCCACTCCTTGCTCATTTTCGAAGAAAAATGGCCCAATTATGCCTCTGGACCAAAATCCGCACCAAACAGTGACTCGTTTTGGGTGCGTCGGCTTTTCAATGTATGCGTGTGGATTTTTTGTGCCCCAAAAGCGACAATTTTGCTTGTTTACATACCCGCCAAGATCAAAATGAGCTTTATCTGAAAAGATGATTTTTTTGCCAAAATCGGCATCTTCTGTAAGTCGATCGCAGGCCCACTTAGCGAAGCGAAAATACATTGGCCAAATGACCAGGCTTCAACTCCTGAACCAATTGGACTTTGTATGGCGTCATACCAAGGTCTTTATGCAAAATTCGTCTCAATGATATCTCCGAAATGTTCAATTGTTGAGAACGACGGTGAATTGATGTGGATGGCTGCAGCAATATTCTCTGGTGTACGCACTGTTTTTGGCTTTTCACGCTTTGGTTTATCGATGAGGATGCCAGTTTCTTTCACTTTTTTCACAAGATAACCAGCATACGGAGCTGACGGTGCTTCTCTTCTTCCAAAATCCGTACGCAATTTTCACACACATTCTGCAACATTACCGTGATTTTCAAAATAATGTCGCAAAATTTCCCAGCGTTGTTCAAGCGTATACACCACAATGTACATTGCGGTACATGTACATTGTGGTATACACAACCATATTCGTTCAGCGGAAGGATAAAACTTATTATCTGTCAAATCAGACATCAGCTAAGTGTTACCATTCACGAAATAAGCACTAGTTGAAAAAAAAACGTTAGATGGCGTACCCGATAGCTCAGCCAAAGGGCTGGTTAAAATTCCCAGGCTACTCCTGAATAGTCTGATGCATGACTTAAATTTCTTATCATTTCTACGAGGCCGTGATTTGGTGTTTGTCTTAGAAGAAAAGGCGGTTTAAGCGTATAACGAAAATGATTGCGATCATGATAACAAGTGCTTTTAGAACTACATCGACTTAGGCATTGTTTACTATTCTTAACTGGCTAGCATAACTACCATCGACGAAACCAGAGTCTGCTAATGCGGCAATGACACTGAGTATGTAAGCCTAGAATCTATGAATATACCAAAGCCTCAGCTATAGTTGATCGGATATATGTATGTATGTACCTCTTGACTGCGCGTTACCAGAGCCAGCTTTTGTATCCGGCTTTTCAGACAAAAAAATCCGAATATATCCTATTTACACCTGCCAGGGAATCATAACAGTAAGAACTGACAAATCCAGATCACGCGACAACGTAGAATGTGGAATTTTTTTGGAACCGCTGAGTCTTAGAATTCCCTTGCACTCTCCGATTACTGTAGTGCCATTCAAGCTGAAATAATGTCTGTACAGATTGCCGCTGTACGAATTCGGAAACAGAGAATTTCGAATAGACATACTATACGCGTAGTTACTGACAGTAAACCAGCTATCCCTAGCGAATGTAAACACCTCATCTGTAGCTAAAAGAGGTTTCGATGTTTACCCTCACATGGTTTGTTGATTACGGGTGCATTGATGGTAAGAACGTAGCCAAAGCATTTGTAAAGGCCGGCTTAATAAAAAATTAAAAAATTGGCATTCCTCTGCAGAGTGGCAAAGAGATGGACTCAAACAAACTTTACTAATTTGCTTGGGAAAGATGGGATAATGTTCCCACTTGTATAGACACCAGTCTGATCTGGTCCGATAGGAATAGAAACAAAAAAATTGTTAAATATGACCGTCTTAGGAACCTCATAACAGTTATTACAGCATGCAGGCCCGCGCTCGGATGTTGGGACGATTTCTGCAGAAGATTTAATAATGAGGAAGAAATGGAGACCACAGATCATTTTCTGTGTCATAGTTTCGGCACTTGAGAACTGGAGGCGAAGAATTCTTGGGCACACTAATGATGGTGACAGCACATAATTTCGCCGTAGTCTTGTTTCTACTCTTCATAGTTATTTTGTGACACGTCCATACATACATAGATCAATCAACACTTCCCATAATGGCCTTTGTCCTTCATAATCTGGATGTGGGTGGGCAAGCTACGAGTTTAACTTTATTTTGCTTTTTAACAAATCTTCAAACAATCTTTCATTACGTACATATAATTACGTACACATTAGTCATAAGGTCACGGTTTAAACCCCAGGTCAGACATCAAAACGAAATATGAAAAAATACTTCTTCGACGACTCTCACCAGATTTCTAACAAAAACTCCGAGAGAAAATAAAATTGCCATGAAAATTTCTCAAAAATCTGTCGTTCGATGTCAACTTTAAACTGTAGGGCCCACCACTCATGTATAAAATTAACACACACAACATAAGTGGTGTGAGAAGCTAGGCCGTAATCCTGATTGAAGGTTTGTAATGGCCAATTATGTATGTATGTAAATAGTTTAAATTGCCTGAAACTTATTTGGTTTGAGGAGAGTCGTTGTCCCCTTTTTTCCCGTTCGTCGCAAGCTCATCTGCCTTCTCATTGTCGTGAATCCAAATATAACATGGGATCCAGCAATTGTTAAAACTAATGTACTGGTCTACTTAATTCGGATTGCCCAGACGGTCCCATATTATTCTAGAGTTAAGCACACGTTATCATAGTCCTCGGATAGAGGACTGACAGTCGAAAAGTATTGTTATGTGCCGTCCTCTCTACTTCATGTACAAGTTAAATTGGTTTTATCTTTCGATGACGTGAGCTTTCGCTTTGAATATACCTGCCAGTTTCTACATGGGTCTCTTGTTAGGTGCAGATATAGATTATTTGGCTCTCTATTTCTTGTTAGCTTGACGAAACTATCATCTATTGACATCAAGGATATAGCTTCGTTTATCAAACTTTCTGGCTGGTTTTCCAGCGTGGGGTAGTCGTGCTTTTGATGGGCAGCCCTTGCGCTAACCAACTTCATCCACTTATTTGGTTTTGGAAGAACTTGGCCAGCACAGAGACTGCGTTCACCTGTGGCGTCACAACGGGCCACTATGCGTGCTCAAGTGAGCTTTGTGATATCAGAGCTACCACTCCGACTTAACATATCTACATGGGTTCCCAGGGTTCATTCTGGAACAGACTGTTCTAGATTCAACCGTATAGCACGAAATAGTTTATCTCCTAAAAGTGTATGTGCCTCCAAATTAATCCATTTATTCTCATTACTCAGTCTTGTTTCTAAGCATTTTCCAGGGGACTATTACGGAGAAAATTGTCAGCCACTCGATTTATCAAAACACTTCCCCTCCTGCGAATCTCGTGACAAACTTATCTTTCATTATTCTAACCAAAGTCTTTATAACTTTGATCCTCACTAATTTATGCAATGGGCCTAAGGGTAATAGCACTGTAGGGTAGGTTCTCATGTGTATCATTACCACACAGATCAGTCTTTCAGATGCAGCTTTTATAACAAAACAAAAAAGTTTAAATAAACCAAAGGCAGACGTCCTTCCAAATACTGTTAATCTCTTAATCTTCATGTCTCCAATAAATTAGCTCAACTAATACACTAAAAATAATAACAATTGAATGAGAAATTGTGTCAAATCATTTGAAATTTATTGGCTCACAATCACAAACAGCAATAAATTTCTATTAATTTGGCTGGGTTCCACCTTTTTAAATTGTTTATTTGGTTCTAATTAAAGGTAGAAATCAATTTCAAAAACCAAAACAAAAAAAGCTTCAACAACAACTGATTTCCTGTTTCTGTTTGATTTTCTTAAAAAAAAATTTTTTAAAAAGACTTCAATTTTTTGGTGTGTTTTTGGGTTTTTTTTCTAATTTTTTGTTCATTTGATTTGTCATGATTTTGACAACGACAGAACCGAAACGGCAACAGACAGATCGACAATAAAAGTTAAGTAAACACCTTCAATTAAAACAACCAACACTGGCAAACAACATCAATGGCGTTGTCAAGTCACAAAACTCGAGCATGACATGGCAAATGTTGACTGACTGACTGAGTTGTTGTGTTACGACGATGATTGACGCGTGTGCAGTTCGCCGAGTTTCCAAAAAAACCTGCTTGCCTACCTACACACATGCATATGTTGATCAATCAATGTGTGTTGCAAGTCATGGTATGCTCCACTCCACTCCAGTTAGAGTTGGCGCGGCAAAGTAAGGACACATAAAAATTAGTCCATGAATCTCTTAAGGATTCACTTCAAATTTGTATTATTTTCCTTTCCTTTCCATTTCATTTTTTTTTGCTCACAAATATTAGCCGGGACAAATAGTTTTGAAATTTACATTCAACGGCAACGGCAACAGCAGCAACGGCAACAACAGCCTTAACAGCATTTCAACATTTTACACAGATTTCTGATCAAGAGACCGAATAAGTTTTCCAATTGATCATCTCATGCTGAGAATGACGAAATAAATCATGGCTACAGCAGCAGAGTCAAGACAGAAACCCAGCGAAAGAAAGAAAAAAAACGAATGTGTTTCATCAAGCGAGGATTAGTGTCTAAAACGTGTTAAATGGACTGAAGGGTACGTAAAAATGATGGACGGCTACGCTGTGTCACTCGCTGACTGGCATACAGCCAGCCAGCCTGCTTGACTGTTTGACTACCTTTCGTTTGGTAAAACGGCAGCTAATATTAGTGGATTAAGGCTGCTGCTGCTTTATATTCATAACTTATTGTTGTTATTATTATTATTATTATTGTTGTTGTTGTTGCTGTTGTTGTTTGTAAGGTCAGTCAAGTAGAGCAGAACATTTTCAGACCAGCATATACCTACGAGTATATTTTACAAGTAAAAGAAGTCAGTCAGTCCATCATTTCGTTTTCATTTAATGCTCATACTGTGTGTGCATGGTTTCTTACATCATAATCGTTGGCAAATGGCTGGATATGTTGGAAAATAAAATTTAAAGGGCATTCGATGGATATGCACAATTTTATTTAGTTTACCCACTTGTAGTGGAAGCTATGAATACCCTACACCTACGCTATGGAAGTCTTATTGCTTAGCTTGAATAAGGCTGATGCCTTAGAATTACTTGTTCAAAGTAAATCTTATTTTTAAAGTTAGTTTACCCCCACCTTATGATTAACTTTGATAGGACTTATGGTTTTATTGTGATACTTACTGAGTGACTGAATGTGTTTTGATGCTAATCGTTTATTATTTTATAAAATTTGTACCGATGAGAGTAATAAATTAATTAATTTTACAATTATTTTGTGAAACAAAAAAATGCACTCAATACTGGAAGTCTTGGATCAATGATAAAACTCAAAATGTAAATAAAATCCATGTATATCAGCTGGCCTTGTCCTTCAAACATAGCGGTATAACTTGGTAAAATTTATCGATTGGTAAATAATAACAACGAAGTTGCCATATTAATTAAATATAAGTAAACAAATACACTGAACAAAATTGATATAATATTGGAATAAAAGGCTGTGTGTTCGCATATTCGACTTATTTTAATTTTTATGTAAAATTTGTCTTCCACTTCGGGTAAAAGATAAAATAGAAGCTTTTAAAAGGAAAATTGAGTCTAATAATCTCATTCAGTAAATAAAAGAACACAATAAACACAAATTTTGATGATAAATTATAAAATATATCAATTAAGATCGGCCTTAAGGCCTTTAAGGATAATTAAGAACCAAATTTGTAGTGTAAATAGAGAAATGCCTGTTTTGAACATGGAAAATCAGCAACTGAAGAAGGAGGAATTGGATAAAGTAAAAAGAATTTTATTGCATGGCTTGAAAGCCAGATCAGAACAACTGGTCTTTTTGTTCAGGGGTCTGAACATTTGCAGGAAACAGGAAGTAAAGAAAATTTTTAAAGAAAAATGTTAATAGCAATACAGTTGGCGTTCAGAAAATGTTTTCTCGATATGAAAAATGGCAGTTAAAGCTTAATTAGATTCCGTTAGATCTTTGGATGAAGTGTTTAAAAATACTCAAAAACTGGCGAGAACAGAACAAATAGAAGTTATGGACTATAGGACTATAGGATCCTATAATCCACTTATCTGATAAGAATCTAAGCCACGATTTAATCCCATATCTCTTAACCTAAAGTCGAAACATGAACTTATAAAACGCCGTACATAATTGGTCATTACAACCCTTCAGTCAGGATTACGATCTAGCTTCTCACAATTTTATATTTTCGAAATTAAAGTTATATTTTATTAATTCAGCAAATTCATTTTTATTAGTTTATAATCTCGTGTGTATAAAAAAATAAATCAAAAAGTGAAATTAATTAAAAAAGTATTGACAGCAAATGTCGATAAGGAGGTGCCATATGTTTAGCAATAGTATAATACTGAGGTAATATCATACCTATACACAACATTTCTTCCCCTGCCTAAGGAGAGAACAACACCCTTGCTCTTCTTTGTCTGACCGAACGTCTTGGGGCTGCTATTTGATCATTAGTTGTGTCATTTGATTCACTGCTGATTGTAGTTGAGAAGTTCGCTGCTGGAGGTACCATGTGTTTGGATTCATGTGGTTCAATATCCTCCGCCTCCTCGACTTTAGCCTCTATCACAGTCGCACCCTCAGATGACGTTGTTCGCAGCATAGTGGACGGTTCCCAATGATTGGGGTACTTGTAGCAAATTCGATGTTCATGAAAGCGGCATTAGCACTATTCGTTGATTGAGGGTTTGATAGCGCAGAGTCACCGTGCGTTGTCAATATAGTAGTCGGTTTTTTTCTAGATTCATCACCCGTCTGTCGCTTTTTGTCACCACTTAAGCCTCGAATTTAATCAACGTGTCTTTTAAAGAGTTTGTTCCTGAATTCTATTTGGTAGTGGAGATCGCCCATGCGGGTTCTAATAACACCCGGCAGCCATTTTTCCATTCTGGGGTTACCAGACAAAAAATATACTGGTTGATTAGGTTAGAATATTCGAAAGTCTGGGTTGAAGTCGATATATTGTTTTTCATTCATTTTGCTGGTAATGCTATCTGGTCGAACCAAGTTTAACCGTGAGCGCAGTAGTCGTCCCAGAAACAGTATTGATGGTGGTTGGCCAGTTCCAGCATGCTATGCATTCCTGTACTACCGTAAAAACTTATTAATGTTGCTTTGGATAGAAGACTTCGTCGAGCCCATAGCTTTAAGGGCATTTTTTATGGTTTGGACGCTTCTTTCTGCCTGTCCGTTAGTCGCCGGGTGGTACGGTACCGTCGTCTTATGATATACCACCCCACTTACTTTCAAAACGTTACAAAATTCAGCGAATGAAAAATTGGTCCCATTATCGGACACTACATATAATAAGCCAACACACTACCTACTAGACTACGTCGACTTCAAACCCCGTACAACAGATACTAAAAGTCGAGAGAGCTTAAATTCTAAATCTGGCAGCCTTTACAGTCAACAATGGATTTATTTTCTCATTCTTAGCTTCTTCTCTTCTTAGATTATTATCTTCGATCCACTCTGATTAACACTTTCTTCCATAGAGGCATGACAATCGGCAGTGGGACGTATTGTTGACTCTGATTAAAGTTGTTTTTCTCCACCTTGATTTCCAAGTTTGTTGATAATAGATGTTCCTTCTAGATATTCATTCAGATAGTCGTTGTCAGATTTAAACGCTCAAAATTTTTCTTTGCCTAGCTCGGTTACCAATTATTTAGCCAAGGGAAGCCATTGATTTCTTCTAATCAGCATTACCGGATGTAATCATGACTTCCAAAGCATTTTTGAAACGTTTTTCAACAAGGGCACCTTTGTTAAGAACGTCACAGGACGGGTGTCAGTCTTTCGCAAAAGCCTGGATGATGTTGTCTAGTAGGCAGTGTGTTGGCTTATTAGACTTGAAGAATCGATTCGAGAACCAGGTCAGACATCTCATGCAAAACTATGTATTGTAAAAAAAAATTTCTTTGGCGACTTCATCTCAGCAGATTTCTGGTAAGTAAATGAAAAAATTGCCATGAAAAGTTTCTCAAAAATCTGTCATTCGGAATCGACTTTAAACTGTAGATGCCGCCACTCATTTATAAAATTAACACAATTTTAGTAGCGCACCATGTCAATTCACCTTTGCCGAATGAAATTAACACGGCCGTTTAATAAAATTTTTGATTTTTTTTTAAATTTAATTCCCCCGCACCACAACACTTTTTGATTTATTTGTTCGGTTGTTTCGTTGTTTGTTTGTGTAATTTTTATTTATTTTTTAAGTCATTTTTATTAATGAAAATCTCTTTTTATTTGAAGATTTTGACACGAAAATATAACAAATTGTGGCCAATGATTCAACACTTTTTTTTATTTTATTCATTCATTCATTCACTCACTCACTCATTCCTTCATTTATTCATGCATTCATTCACTCACTCACTCATTCCTTCACTCATTCATTCATTTACATTACATTTGGGAAGAGAAAAATTAATTTTTTTTCCAAAGCAGTCAAGAGAAATTGATGTGACCAATAATTTAACGAGCGGTGGCAGTTTTATGTTCCCCTGTAGCTTGTCATTTGCATGAGTGTTACATTTTTCAGTTTTTTTTCTGATTTCATAATCACGAAGAAAGTGGGAGGGATAGGCTCCATGTAAATTTATTCAGAAAATATCTGTAATTCTGTTGAATCAATTGAAATGTCTAACATGGTAAAATAATTCCAATGAAATACAATTCATTTAAACAGTGAAACACAAGTAACAACAGTAGATGCACACACAGACGCAAACCGTCATTGCTTTCAAAGATAAATCAATTCAAAGTTTAGAAAAATAGATCAAACGTTGCCACCTTTAGCGACAGAAAATTACAATTTGAAATGTGAAATAGTATAGGAGATATTCTAACGCATACCATGTAAGGTTTTAACCTCGCTAGGTTAGGTTCGCTTTCTGGGGGCTATTTGATAGTTAGTCCTGACCCCCCAGTCTGTCACCTCTACGGCCTCATCAATGGTTGAACGGATCGGGTTGTTTTGTTTCTCGATGTCTATGGCCTGCTGTTTACAATAGGAGAACAGGTTGGCTGCTGGGCTTCGATAAGGCCAGCTTAAGGTTGGTTGTCGGTTTTATCACGGGGCACTGCGAGATTAGGTCGCTGACTTTCGCTTTTCCAGATCCCAGCCGGACTATTGCAGGGTATATTGCGATGAGGAGGAGTTGGAGACTATCGAACACCTTCTGTGTAACTGCCCAGCCCTTGGTAGGTTGAGGTTGAGGACCCTTCCCTTCCGGGGCCTTCTTTGAAAGCTTGAATTCTGTGTCGAGAGCCGACATCAAGGCTCTCCACAGATTCATTAGTGGCTTAGGCTGGTTGAGAGGCGCTAGGGCTTCATCAGTGTTGTCGCGCTCTCCCCTTTTGTTTTTGTTGTGTCTATCTGTGTAATTCCTCCACTTCTCATTCTACCCTTTCCTACATCCTCTCCTTTGTATCCCTCTGTTAACCTTCCCTCTTTAAGGACGTTGTGCAATGGGTCAATTCGACCTCCGGGTACTGTACTTGTCCTCATTGACAAGTACACGTCCTTTTATTTTAGGTTAGAGGACGTGTACTTGTCGATTAAGACAAGTACAGTACCCAGAGGTCGAATTGGCCCATTGTACAACGTCCTAGTTTCTCACACCACTTATGTTGTGTGTGTTAATTTTATACATAAGTGGTGGGACCTACAGTTTAAAGCCGACTCCGAATGAAAGATTTTTTGAGTAGTTTTTCATGGCAATTTTTTATTTACTCTCAGAGCTTTTGCCAGAAATCTGCTGAGAGGAAGTCGCCGCAGAAATACTTTTTGTATTTTGTCTTGATGTCTGGCCTGGGGGTTCGAACACTGGTTTTACGTCTAATAAGCCAACTCACTACCTACTAGACTACGGCGACTTCTTCTTCTCCATTTTAGTTGAGCATACATTTTCAAACATAAGCTCCCACTTCACGAAAGCGGTGTGGAAACTTCCCTTTTCGGAAGCTCGTCTGTTTCCTCATTTGCCAAGAATTCCTACATGATCTGGAAACCAGCAAAGGGTAACCGTAAGTTAATGTCATACTCTTTATTTAAGTTATCACATTGAGTTCTTGAGTTCCAAATTATCCGACCCTACATGAATATAAATACAGCCATTAAATCCCAGTACTCGGAGATGTCAGTCAGGGTTGCATTATGCCCCAACGCTCTTTAACATTGTTCTGGACATAATCATGACGGAATGCCTTGCAAAGGTACTACTGAGGAGTTCGGTAATCGGTTGTGAGATCTGAAAATCGGTTCTGCTGTGTGCTTTTGAAACTTGGCTTATAACTATTGGAATAAAAGTTCATAAATCACTGTCTAGGGAACTTAATGCAAATCTAGTGGCCGAAAACGAAAACAAAAACCAAGAGTTTGTAGAATAACTAGACAGCCTTCTTTAAATGTGGAAATACAGACAAAAAATACGTGATTGATAACACACAATCTTAAGATGACATTCCACATGCAATGCTAACCTAGAAGGCAACCGACATAGAGGCAATTATTAACAGGTTAACCCAGTTGCAGGAGCTTCAGAAAATAGCTGCTCAGATTCGGTCATGATAGCTCCTCTATACGCCAATCGGAAAAGGTAGATTTAAGTACTTGGTCTTACAGTAGTAAAAGTTGTCCTTATTGAGAGTTGATGAAGACGCCGTGATTGCTACGATTTCGATCCCAAGTTCTGTGTCCAAGAGAAGGTAGTAGATTTCGTTTTCTGAACTTTTTTTCTCGGAAAAGAAAGAAAGACACCTGGGTGGCTTAGAAGAACTATATTCTTATACGGAAGTAGTTTCTGTTTTCTAGACATGATGGTGTATCACACATACGTAATTGGTCATTACAATCCTTCAGCCAGGATTGTGGACCTAGTTTCTCACACCACTTTTGTAATTTTATACATGAGTGGCGGGACTTACAGTTTAAAGTTGACACCGAACGACAGGTTTTTGAGAAACTTTCATGAAAATTTTGATTTACTCTCAGAGTTTTTGTCAGAAGTTTGCTGATAGGAAATCGCCGAAGAAATATTTTTCATATTTTAGTATTGATGTCTGCCCTGGGGTTTGAACCGTGGCCTTACGTCTAATAAGCCAACACACTACCTACTGCACTATGGCGACTTTTATTCATGAACATGTTTGGCTTACAACATTATTAAAACAAGAAACCTTGGTGGTTTAGATGAACTGTGGTTTTATGCGGTGAAGTCGTCGTAGTCTAGTAGGTAGTGTGTAGGTAAGTGGTGTGAGAAACTAGGTCGTAATCCTGACTGAAGGGTTGTAATGACGAATTATGCATGTATGTATGGTTTTATGCGGAAGTAGTTTTTCGTTTCTAGACATGTTATCTGGCAAACGAAAGTCTGATCCTAGTGCACGAAGTAGATTTCGGTTTTGTTCGCTTATTTCCTAATTAATCTAACGTTACTATGCCTTGTTATCCTCTGAATAAAAATGTTTATTTGGCGTAATACCAGTTGCTTTAACGGAACAGAGCTTAAAATCGAAATTTTAATAAAAAAAAGAAAGAAAATAAAACCCGTGTGATTATTTATTAAAATTTTTAAATTATACGTTACAAGTTACATAAAAAGTTCTCATCCGTAAAGCAAATATTTATTTAGAAAAAATATTTTTCATAAACGAACACGATCATTGTAATGCTAATTATTGTCTATAAAAATCGAAAAATAACAAATTTTTTGTTTATTTTTTTTTGTAAATAATTTCTTCTGAATTCTTAAATTTGTTTCTTGTTTTGTGATAATTTTTGTTCGTTTATTTAATACCCACATATGTGGGTTTTACAACTGAACTGAACTGAACAGGTTCTTGTTGTCGTTGTACGCTGTCGTTATTACGATCATAATTAATTTTACTATGGTAGCCCCAACTAAAGAACAGCAAAAAAGAAAAAAAAAAGAAAAGGGAGACAAAAAACAGGGCCATAAAGATCCACAAAAAAGCAGGCAATGAAAAAATCAATGCCCAGAATACAATTCGAAAATAAAAAAAACACAAATTCTTCTGTACGGAGCGAGTGAAATAAAATTCGAAAAGCAACAGCAACAACAAATATCGAGAAACGAAATAAAAATATGAAAAATTTAAATAATGAGACGACATTTCGAACGCATAAAATCGTCATAATAATTTTTGATATATGAAGCTGCACAGCAGTTGAAGCGCTGAAATCAAACGAATTCTTCGCTTAGCAAGCCAAGCTCTAACACACACACCTTACGTACATATGTATAGGCAGTCGAGTCGCATGAACACGCTTTAAATTATTCACAAGAAAGAAAAAAAAAAAATATACAGAAAATAATAATAAAATTTAAGAAAAAACACAACAAATAAGCAGGGAAATAAAAATTTACAAAAAAAAGAAATAAGCAAAGAAAGAAAGAAAAAAGTATGTAGTATGTGGACACAATACTAAACAAATGAAGTAGGAAATAAAATAGAATTTTTAAAATCTAAAGCAGACATGATATTAAAATACCCTATAAATGCAACAATTTAATATTCGGTTTTATAAGTTTGAGTTCCTACTTCAAATAATTGCTAACGGTCTGGTAAGGTTTTCCGCTGTTAAATGTCTTTCTGAAAGGTTTTTCTTTTAAGCTGCATGGCGACACATCAAATTTCACTGATCAAATTTACGTATGTGCAGAGCAACACATCAAAATTATGCCTTCAAACTTCATTTTATTCATGTATATGAAAGTGAAAATCAAAAGTATTGTTACGAAAATGAAAAAATTTAGATACTGGTGTTTTGCTTTTACATCGTTTAACATTAAAATTATATACAAAAGCTACAAAAACAAAACAATGAACTTGTTTACAAATTATCACACTGCGTAATATAACAACAAACACCAGCACAAAAATGGTAAACAAAAATACAGCAACGAACACTACAAGAATAAATGTAAACAAAATACACAAATAACAATAATGAAACAACGAGAAGACAAAGCCAAGAATATTCGCCTTCAAGAACATTCATCAGAATGTTTACGCTGCCATATAAAATGCTAGGCAAAGCAGGCGAGTGAGTTAGTGAAGTTTAGTCAGTCTTGTGTGAAGACGCGGTGTGTTTGAAGAGAGTCATCGTGGTTTGAAAATCAACGTTACAAAGATCTGTCGAATAATTTAGTGATTGTTATTGTTTATGCAAAGGCTATAAACACAGGAATAACAAAGAAAAGCAGTTGTTGTTGTTTACATCAATTTGTAAACAGTGGCACACAGAATTGTGCGAATAATAAAGAATTTTAATTAAAACCAAACGCAAATTTATTTTTATTTTATTTGCATTTTACGAGCTCATATTTTAAACTTTTTTTAAAAGGTATAAACGTAACCTTAAATTCACCTCGGCCTATATTTGTGAATATTTTTTACTAACACAATCACAAAAAGGTGAGTTTGGTCCATTAATTTTATGTGTGGCCATGCAGCTTTATGGATATGGATCGTTTAACAAACGAAGTACATGCGAAAATAGTTAAAACTGTCACTTTCCCAGCAAGTTTCCTTTTGAGCAAGTAACTGGCAAGATTATAAAGGAATTTGAAAAGATTAAACTATGATGTAGTAAGGCCTGAGCATCCATGCAATGTACGCACTACCGACAGAAGTACAGCAAGAGTCAATTGGCTACCAAGATATTCTAATTTTAACGTCGCAGGATTTGAAAGCAAACCATAAATCAGACTGAATTTGATCGATGGAATGGATTATGTTAGCTTTAAGGATCACAGAGATTTATTTCCATACTCCAGCAACCTAAACAAACCCAACAAGAAAAAGTCTAACGGAGTTTAATCGGAAAATCTCGGTGGCAAGTTCTTATCAAATCCACGTGAAACGATCGTGCATTCAAACTGCTCATGCAGAATATCCAATTGGTCATTTTAATCCTTTAGTCAGTATTAGAACCTAGCTTCTCACATCACTCATGTTGTGTGTGTGAATTTTATGCATGATTGGAGAGACCTACTGTTTAATGTAGACTCCGAGTGACAGATTTTGGAGAAACTTTTCATGGAAATTTTATATTCTTTCAGAGTTTTTGTCAGAAAACAGTTGAGAGGAAGTAATCGCAAGAAATATTTTTTCATATTTTGTTCGAGATGTCGTGTGAAATCACTGTGAACCTACAGGAAATATTCTAACAGGGTCACATTACACAGTTGTCAGTTCACATTAGAGATCAGCAATGAGTATCCAAAAAATAAGTAGAATTGAATCATACTCATAATTTCTGATTAATAAACGTATTCATACTTATTTTAATATCATGGAACCTCTACTCGTATTCAAAGTTTGAAGTACTCATCATATTCATACTTAACAACATGTATGATGTGGTTCGATTTCGACTCTCCACAACTCAACAGTTACAAGAATCACGAAATAAGTATGATTGGCTAAAATACTCACTACAAGATTGTTTGCTTGCTCTGCTTGCTGTTCTGTCTTTTTTACTTATGAGTTTTTTCTTTTGTTGTAAATGCAACAATATCTAAGACTGTAAATTTTGACGAATGATTCGAAGGCTTATGAATCAAACATGTTTCGAATGGTATGATCAGACTCACGCATACTCATTGCAACCTCTACTCATAAATCAACGTTGTAGTGAGTACGAATGAATCATAGCTAAATTTTAATATTGTTGACTCACTTATATTCAAAATTTCATGAGTGCCTATAAGTAGCGAAAAAACGATTTATTGCTGATCTCTGGTTCCCATCACCGCCACCTGAGATGGTCATGCTCTCTAACCGCTCGTGCAGAATATCCAATTTGGCATGAGCTGTGAGTCACGTAGCGCCGTCCTGTTGAAACCAGACCATCTAATTCCTACCAAAAGAAGTTGATAGTCATCGACCTAAAGAGCTCGCCGTTGTCAGTAATGCCAAATAGTGACTTTTGCGGGATGCATTGGACTCTCCCGAATCTCATGTGTGTTCAGGTATCATGCCAAATTCGACAATTTTGTTTATTTACATAGCTATTCATCCAGAAATAGGTCTCATCGCTGAAGCTGATTTTTTGATTTAAACTAAGGTCAGTTGTCAACTGCTCCACAGTCCATTCAGTGAACACTCGATGTTTTCTATGGTTGAGCATGGTGATTTGACAAAAAAAAGGAATAAATGGCAACTAATTTGACAATTGGCCGCTATCAATTGTCAAATTTCTGGAGTTGGAAGACTGGATATAATTGAATTACTTCAAAATGTCGGTACATTATTAGACAAAACAGTGCATATTTATCATGAATCGAGTCATTGTAGCTATACTTAATAAAGCTTACTATTCCATATAAAAATTATGGATTGGTTTTTACTGCACCTCACATAAATTTTACATGAAAATTTCTTTAAAGCGAACAGAGAAAAATTTTGATGTACAACTTTTTTGAAACGCAGCATTTGAACAAATCATATGACATCTCTATTGTATTGATTGTAGGGTATAGATTATAAAATCAAACCTTACATTTATGAGCATAAACAGAAACAAATTTAATATTGTATTATTGTAGGCCTTTAACAAAAAAATATTAAAAAAAAAAGAAGAACAATTTGAATATTTAGGCGATTTGTAAAGAGAAAAAACAAACGATGGATGAAAAAAAACTTAAAGAAAAAAAAACAAAAAGAAAGAATCAAAAATAAATTTGTTTTTCAATTCTTTTATTTGTTCTGTAGTATTTTGTTTTTTTTTCAGTTTTTTATTCTGATTTTATAACTTCAATTTTGAATATCATGTGTGTGTAGTACGCGGAGTGGATATTCGAAAAGAATGCTGACTTGTCGTTTGTTGTTGGCTAATGGTAGACAATGGCCAAATGGATGGCTAAAAATTATGAGCTGTGAGCAGTAGCAGCAAAACGCTTAACACTCCACACCACATCACGCCAAACACCAGTCGAAGACCAATTCTCAGCAGATGACCAGCCTAACTAACCATCTCCTGTTTACCCAGCATACACTGGGGCTTTTATAAGATTTTTTCTTTTTGGATTCTTTTTTGTATTTTTTTCTTTTCATTTTCATTTCTGTTAAACAAAATCAAAGCATAATGATAAGCATTTATGGCTGGTGGTGGTGATGGTGATGGTAATAGTGACGGTGATAGTGATACTACTGGTGGTGGTGCTGGTGGTGTGGCATCGAATAAAAATATGATAACTTTTGTTGTTATTGTTGTTATTAATGTTGACTGTTGTTTTTTTATATATTTTTCTTGTCTTTAATAAAAAACCAATACATTTTATCAGGGAAAAAAACAAAAATAAATATTGGAATAAAAGAAACGAAAAATTTTTCGAAAAAAAATTTTTTTTTGAAAAAAAAGAAGCCAGAAGAAGCAAATAAAAAAAAGAAGGAAAAATAATCGTAACAATGTTATTAGTCGTACAACAGCGGATTAGGCTACCGGCGATTTCAATGTCCACACATGCTTTAGTACGCCCTTAAAGCTGGTTGCCTTGCTGGCCAGCCAGCCAGCCAGCCAGCCAGCATATTTACCGATTGGGTGTGCAGCTCATTCCTTTGCTTAGGCTAGCCTTTTACAAAAACAAAAAAAAACTGAATAAATATTTGAATGTTTATTTTCCACGTCTTTTTTTCCTCTTTTTCTTATTCATTAAATTGCTTTGTGCAATGCAAAGTGAACCTTTAGCCACCAGGGCTACATTATAAGCCTAAAAACTGCCTTCCTGCCTGGCCATTATGGCGATGCTTAATCAAGAAACCACCAGCAAGCAGTAGGCCTTCATTATTATTTTATTTTTCGTTTTTTGGTTGCATCATGAAGAAGAGTTTAAGTCTTTAGTTGCATTTAGTTTAGTAGTAGCATTTGACAATACTAAGCGTTCGTATTAATTAAAACTTTACAGCAGTTAGTCAATACAGTAGCCGTAACGTACGGTTAAATCCCTTCACAGCGGTATTTCCACCTATGTAGAGCAGCATGCATTTAATTTTTCCTTCTTTTATTTTTATCGACAATTTACTACTTACATACCATACGGTAAGTTTCATAAAATATATGTGTGTGACAGTATGTAATGCGGTCTTATCAAGTTTAAGGTGTGTTTGTCAACAATCAACAAAAAAAATAGATCAATTCGTACAATTTTTTTCTGTACGACATTAAAATTATGGCCGACAACAATAAATTGAGAGCTTGTGAGTCTAGAATTGTTTCATTGTTTCTAAATCTCCATTAAAAGGACAGAAAAAAATCTCTTAAAAATCATGCAACGAAATAGATTTAAAAGAAAATTTTGTTTTCAGTTCAAATTATTCACGTATTTATTGAATGAATGAAAAAAGTCTGCAAGTGTACCTACATTTTTTTACTTCTAATATTTCTTTGAGTTGCGAACAATTTTGATTTAAATTAGTCATGTCGCCAAGTTATAGCAGTTCATCCCAGTCCCATCAAACACTCAACATAGACTTGTTCGCTAGCAGAGATCAGCAATGAATCGTTTTTTCGCTACTCATAAGCACTCATGGAATTTTGTATATATGTGAGTCAACAATACTGAAATTTAACTGCATACTCTGATTCATTCATACTCACTACAACGTTGATTTAGAAGTACAGGTTGCAATGAGTATGCGTACAACGTTGACATCAAACTCATACCATTCGAAATATGTTTGATTCATAAACATACTCATTCTGATTCATAGATACATAAAAACATACATAATTGGTTATTACAACCCTTCAGTCAGGATTATGACCTAGTTTCTCACACCACTTATGTTGTGTGTGTTAATTTTATACATGAGTGGCGGGACCTACAGTTTAAAGTCGACTCCGAACGACAGATTTTTGAGAAACTTTTCATGGCAATTTTTATTTACTCTCAGAGTTTTTGCCAGAAATCTGCTAAGAGAACGTCGCAGAAGAAATACTTTTTGTATTTTTTTTTTATGTCTGGCCTGGGGCTCGAACCCTGGCTTTACGTCTAATAAGCCAACACACTACCTACTAGACTACGGCGACTTCATAACTTTAGAAAAATACTTATAAATAATTCGAGTGACTCGAATTAATAATCAAAATTTACAGTCTTAGTTGTTGTTGCATTTACAAAAAAGAAAAGAGACAGATCAGAAAGCACAGCAAACACAACCATTTAGTGAGTATTTTAGTGTTCGTACGCGACTCTACTTATTTCGTGATTCTTGTATAAATGTTGAGTTATGGAGAGTCGAAATCAATAACATCATACATGTTGTTAAGTATGAATATGATGAGTACTTCAAACTTTGAATATGAGTAGAGGTTCCATAATATTAAAATAAGTATGAGTGCATATATGTAGGTATCAGAAATTATGAGTATGATTCGATTCTACTCATCTTTTTGAATACTCATTGCTAATCTATGTTCGCCATCAATTCAGGCTTATAAACAGTTTGTGTGGTGTCACCGGCTTTTAATCATGATTTTATTTTGGCTTAATATTTCCATATTTAACCCATTCTTATTTGTCCTAAGAAGAACTTTTCAAAAATACTACGATTTCGTTGAGATTCAAATATTTGTGTGTTTGTTGAGATGTTTTTAATACCGACTTTCATTTACAGTATTTAGCATGTCCCTTTTCCCATGTTTCCCATGTTTTTTTAAGGAGAAAATTTTATAAGTAGGTCTTGCTGATTTCGAATTAATACCTCGTATGCTATCATCGTTGTCCAGCACTGTAAAATTTGGGAATAAGAACGATAGCTTAGCTATCGTCGTCACAACAATAACGAAATGCAACATTAATGGAGATTTTAATTCCCTCGTTTACAGTAGAATTAATTCCTTATTATTTAAAGGCGTAAAAGGAGACTGTAATTTAAATAAATTCTGCACAATTCTGATCATCAGCTTGTCCAAACATTTAGGCCTAAAGGATTATTCTATGCGTCATACGAGGTGTGTTTATTTTTCTCCAAAATTTTGTACTTATTCTGTCACATTTCTATACTCCATTAGACTAATGGGCAGTAAAGCTAATCAGCAAGTGTGGAAGTCTGATTTTGCTTTCACGACCTACACTAAGGCGCTTGCACTCAGTCATGCATTTCGTTGTATCGAAACTAGGAAAATAAGTTATGGGAAGGAGGAAAGAGAGAATAGAGTTTTTGAACATTAGATTTGCATCTCTTTATATTCTAAGTGTCAGAAAAGATTCCCGCGGGAGGTTGTATACGTATAGTTTGACTACAGCCCCGATTAGCTAAACGTCCATGGAACGTCCATTCGCATTTTCAGCATATGAAGAGCAATGCAAATGTTTATTGAAATTACATTACGGTTCGATATTCGCTCATTGCTTTTCGTATTCTAGAAATGAACATCCGTTCCGTTACATTCAGTGGACGTTTGGCTAACCGAGTTTTAAAGAACGAATTCTGTCTGTAAGGAAGTGTGAGATGCATTTGCCTATCGGCTGCCAACTGATGTGCTCTGTGAGAAAGACGAGTGTTATGTAAGAATATATGATTTTCGGAAACAAAACACTTTATTTTGCCACAAAAAAATCTGTGGTCGTGGCAATAGAACAGTGAAACACTAACAAACCAAAGTGCCATGGTACTCCAACGAATCAATAGAGTTGGATACCCTGTAGGGACGGCGGTAAAAAAGGATTTTAAAAGATAATAACCTCTTTGTTCCTTTTCCTACAATTTAAAGTATTTCAGCACAGAATTTCATAATAATTAGGTCATTGAAGTCGCCGTGGTCTAGTAGGTAGTGTGTTGGCTTATCAGATGTAAGAGCCACGGTTCTAACCCCAGGTCATACATCAAAACGAAAATATGAAAAAAATATTTCTTCGGCGTCTACCTCTCAGCAGATTTCTGGCAAAAACTCTCAGAGTAAATAAACTTACCATGAAAAGTTTCTCAAAAATCTGTCGAACGGAGTCGAATTTAAACTGTAGGTCCCGCCACTCATGTATAAAATTAACGCACACAACATTAGTGGTGTGAGAAACTAGGTGCATAATCCTGACTGAAGGGTTGTAATAATCAATTATGTTATGTATCTCTATGATAAATGATCCAAAATTTCCCTAAGAAATCCACAGCATTCATGGACGTGGACGGACTTCGAAGAGAAGAGTAAAAGCCTACACATTTTTTTTTTCAATTCTCAAAACACTTGATGTCTGACAGTGATTAAAACTTTATTCTCTCATTCTTTGGATATTTAAGTTCTTTTCAGAAAATCTTAAAAATTTACTCTATTTGTACTGTGTTGCTGTAATAAAATAATTTCCTCAGTTTCGGGCATGTAATCATATTACTTCTTACAAACAGGGTAAAGCTAAACGTTAATGTTCTTTATTGTCCACAAAACTTTCTGAAAAGAACTCGTAAGACCCTAAACAACTGTACTCGAAGGAAACATACCTTTTCTCCTCTGAACTACACAACCGTGATTAATTAGGAAATCGTGATCAGCTAAACAGAATGGCGCCCTAGATTTTAGTTAAATGTCCGAATCAATTGAGATTTTGGTCATGGAACTTAGGTTTTGAAACTTTTTATGCACTTATTTTGATTTTTTCGGATTTCATGTTGACCAATGGAATCTTTAAATTTTGTCCACGTGAGTAGAAGAGGGTCCCCTCTATAATTAACGAGTATAACAGAATATTGTCGCCGAAGGCTAGTAGGCAGTGTGATGGCTTATTAGACGTGAGACCACGGTTCAAACCCCAACTCAAATATCTTCAACAAAACGAAATATTTCTTCAGAGGCTATCTCTCAGCAAATTTGTGGCAAAAAGCTCTGAGAGATAATAAATTGCCATGAAAAGTTTCTCAAAAATCTGTCGAACGGAGTCGTAGTGTAGTGTAGGTCCCTCCACTCATGTATAAAATTAACACACACAACATGGGTGGTATAAGAAGCTGGGTTCTAATTGTGACTAAAGAGATATAAAGGCTAATTATGTACATACATATGTATGCAACAGCATATTGATGCTTTTTGTATGATGGTATTCCAATGTTTAAAAACAAGAGTTTTCAATCCCCTTTTAACAATTCATTTAAGTAAAGTGACCAGATGATATGCCATTGTTGAGGCACTATTTGATTATTTACTCTAACGGAAACTTGTTTCCCTCATAAAACTAAATGTTATTCATTTTCATACACCAAGTAACGGGTGATTTTTTTAGCTATTATCTTTTTGGCAACACTGGTTTAAACAGCTCACGCACGTTTCGCGTTTTGTTTCATTGTCAAACATCTTCAGTTTGGTCTATAATTTAACCATGAATCGTCTTACAAACCGAACAACGCTTGCAAATTACTGAATTTTATTACCAAAATGCGTGCTCTGTTAAGAAAGTTCATCGCGCGCTTCTTCCATTTTATGGTCAGTTTAATCGACCTACTGAAGCGGCTATTCGGGCTATAGTGATTAAATTTCGCACCATATTTACATTGTTGGAGATTAAACCACCAACACGCTTACGTAGAGAATGCGAACTGAAGAAAATATCGCAGCTGTATCGGCGAGTGTTAATGATGACCATCAATTATCGATTCGTCGCCGTTCGCAGCAATTGGGCTTCTGTTACTCAACGACGTGGAAATTTTTGCGGCAGGATTTAGGTGTGAAGCCTTTCAAAATACAGCTGGTGCAAGAATTGAAGCCGAACGACCTACCGCAACGTAGAATTTTTGGTGAATGGGCTCTTGGAAAGTTGGCCGAAGATCCGCTTCTTTATCGAAAAATTGTGTTCAGTGACGAAGCTCATTTTTGGCTCAATGGATACGTAAATAAGCAGAATTGTCGATTTTGGAGTGAAGATCAGCCAGAAGCATTGTAAAAGCTACCAATGCATCCAGAAAAAGTCACAGTTTGGTGCGGTTTATGGGCTGGTGGCATCATTGGACCGTACTTCTTCAAAGATGCTGCGAATCGTAACGTAACTGTGAATGGTGAGCGCTACCGTGAGATGATATCCAACTTTTTTATGCCCAAAATGCAAGAGCTTGACTTGCATGACATGTGGTTTCAAGAAGACGGTGCCATATGCCACACAGCACGCGTAACAATGGACTTATTGAGAGGCGAGTTCGGTGAACATTTTATTTCACGTTCCGGACCGATCAATTGGCCGCCTAGATCGTGCGATCGTGCATTTAGACTATTTTTTGTGGGGCTATGTTAAAGCTCATGTCTATACAGACAAGCCCGCTTCAATAGACGTATTGGAAGACCGGCCGAAATGTTGGAAAGAGTATGCCAAAATTTTACTAAGCGGATGGACCATTTGAGGCGCAGTCGCGGTCAACATTTGCATGAAATAATCTTCAAACTTTAAATTATATGGACCGTACTATCGATTCAAATAAAGATTTCATGCATTTTTCTGAATTTTATGTTGTTTTTTTTTTAAAATTTTCCTATAGCTCACCCCATTATTTAAATACTTCTCAAGTGAATATGTATTTCTACAGATGCCGAGACATTTTGAAGCCGTTCCTCCGCAGGAGTCTTTTTTATTCAGAATCTTTAAGCCATAGGCTACGAGTCAAGTGTTGCAATGGCCTTGATTATATTTTTTACATGCAATTTAATTTAAATTAATCAAGTTTGTGCTTCAGAGATGCACTCAGTGTAAAATTTAATGCCTGGATTTAAAGATTGCCTTTCTTAAGGCGGGTTTTTCGTGGTATCTTTAAATTATGATTCTGTTTTGTTAAGTTACAGTCGCCTTCTATTGCCTGAAGGTTAAAATACCAAATAAATTGTGCACAATTAAAGTCATCACACAGTAAATACAATATTAAAACGTATGCAATTTCAAAATAAAAACTGTATTGAATACACCCGTTGCATATCTATCCTACAGTACTATATATGTATGTATATATGTATACAATACAATAATAAATATTCCAATACAATACATAATTATTTTTTATTTGTTTTCAAACTTGTCAGTCAAATTCGTTTTTCCTCTATTTGCACGCCATTGATCCAGCCAATCATAATAAAACAACAAAACAAAAAAAAAAACAAGAAAAAAAGATTGAAACAATCAAAATTACAATTGCAACCTTCGGTTATTAGTTTGTTTCCATTCGTATTTACAGTTATTGTTGTAAACCATCGGTTAAGGATAAAGATTTTTACAATTTGCAGACATGTAGTACGATTGTATTTTCATTTTGCTCAAATAATTTTCAATTTTCAAAACAATTACTTTCCAATACATTTTCTTTTGACCTTTTTTCTGCTCGTTTCTCTCTTTACATTGTTATTGTAGGCTTTTTCTGGTCGTTTACCATACTTCATGGCCGGCATTGGAAATCCCTAAAATTGTATTTAAATGTTTGGGTGTGTGCGTGCACAACAGGACTGCTTGTATTACAATGACGTCGAGGGTGATGGCGATGATGATGATGATGATGAAGGTGATGGTGATGGTGATGGTGATGAGTAGATCGGTGATCCCTTTCATCATCTTCATTGTTTTGCCATCAAAAATTCCTTTTCTCAACAAGTATTTGAAATGCATTTTTCAAAATTCAAAAATTTTTAAAATTGTTTTCTCTTCGCTTCTACAACGAATTTCTGTTTTTTTTTTCTTTTCTTTTGTTTTTTTGTTTTTGTTTTGACGAGTAATTTTGAACCTTAAAATTGATTGTTTTATTTTTTCTCTCTCTTTATTTTGTTTTCAAATTTTGTTAGACATCGTTCGACGTCCTTCTTATTTTAAATCCTTCTGTTATTGTTTGTGTGTGTGTGTGTTGAAATGTTGAAGAGCGGCTATAGGGTAGTGTCGTCAGCATGTGTGAGTTCATACGAGTCGATGCAATTTCAATGAATAGCCGGATTATCTAGGCAATAATCATAGACGTATGAATACAATAAAATGTTAAAGTTAGAATGAAGCTGAAACCATTTTAAAAATATATATACATACATATGTACATACGTATACATACATATGTATGTATGTATATACATATGCCCACACACTCTTATACATATATACACTGAGAAGACAGAGTTCAAAAGGTTTTCAATGATTGCCAAGAACTAATAGCAGAAGTTTAGGTTTCATTTACATTCTGCTTCTGCCTAGAACCGGTAATTTAATGTTACTTTTAGAGCTAGGCCGGAGTTATTGCTCATAAAGTCACTGTTGGCAAGCCTTATTCTCAGTAACGACAATGCCACTCGGATTACAAAATCAATTAAATCAATGCTTCAAACTGTTTGATCCAAACTTGCATTTCTAGAAAGTGGAAACCAAATTTAGTTTTCCATGAAACTCAATCCCAAAAGTTCTCTTACAAGACTAGCAATGCTTTCATCATAATTGTAACCCAAATGTTTTCAATTCCTAAATTATCTCAATGACATTACATATGCCATAAAAAGGGCAGGTCAACGTCGAACGGAAGGTCAATCATGTTCCGCTCTTTACATTTTATGGCATCACTAAAGTGAAGTGTGTTGAGGCTTTGGCAATATTAAAGGAAAGGATTGAAATCTTTTTTCCGACAATAATAACAAAGAAAATTTAAAATGATCG
Source organism: Sarcophaga carnaria (assembly GCA_958299815.1). Taxonomy (NCBI): domain Eukaryota; kingdom Metazoa; phylum Arthropoda; class Insecta; order Diptera; family Sarcophagidae; genus Sarcophaga; species Sarcophaga carnaria. The sequence continues at coordinate 142,215,058 of OY283149.1, forward strand.
CGTAAATGACACTGTCACTGCCGTTTATTAAATTATCACAAACACAAGGCGGGAAGGATAATTTGTTTAGGTTGATACGCAACCCTTACACTAAGAGTGTGAAAAATGCTGATAAAGCCCTCAGTGATACTAGGCCTTATTCTCTATTTGTATTTAAAAATAGTCCAAGAATGATTAGTTCTTTGAACAGGATTATGGTTCTTGGTGTGGACGTCGTTGAGACAATTTTCACACTACCTAGTCTCTTAAAATTAATTCTGATCTGTTTGCGAAATGCTTGTTGCGCAGTGCACTTATGGCATTGCACTTTTAAACCCAATTAAAATCAATTCGAATTAAATTACAATTCACTTAAACACACTTACTTACTTACTTAATTGGCCATAACAACCCGTTTAATGGATTTCGGCCTGCCGCAACACATCCTTCCAGGCGCCTCTGCTTCTTGCGCGCCTACGCCAGTTGGTCACACCAATCGATGACAGGGCTTCCTCGATTTGGTCCTTACAACGGATACAAGGTCGTCCTCTTCGCCGACTTCCGCAGATTCCCGCATCAAATACCCGTCTCGCCGGAGCATCCTCCTCCAACGACATGGCCGAGCCAGCGCAGCCGCTGGATATTAATACGCTGTACAACGTCAATGTCGTTGAGAAGCTCATACAGCTCACTGTTGGATCGGATACGGAAATCATCGCCAACTCGCACTGGACCGAAGATCTTACGTAGGACTTTTATCTCGAACACTCTCAAGGCCGCTGCATCAGTTCTTAATAGGATCCATGCCTCTGCGCCATAAAGAAGCACGCGCAGGATGAGTGTCTTGTAGAGTGTTGGTTTTGTCGTACGAGAGAGTTCTCTGCTACTCAATTGTCTACTGAGACCATAGTAGTTTAAGCACACACACACGGTAATATCATATAAAGTGATGCCCCTGACATGTCCTGATTCTTTGGTCTTGACAATCATCATCAGAACGTAGTATTTAAAGCATGACTTCCTTAGCTTCAAGCTAAAAACTTGACTGAAAGTTAAAATATAGCTATCTATACGATATTTAGCAACGATACCTCCTTTAGACTATCGGGAAAGGGTAAGCCAAAGAAGAGAGGACTGCGCCGATAATACTCTTTTCCTCCTCAACTGTTTATCAACCGGTACAGAAGTCATTTAATGATAAACGAACTCTCAACGCGTGCCTTTCCAACTTCAAGAATCCGTGAGAATATATGCAGTGGCAAGGATGTCATTACGATCTCATTGAAGTAGTTGATTGGTGCGCTCCTGTCCAATTTGGGTCATTTAAGGCTGACAATAAAGCAAATTTTTCCTCAGCCTAGAAATTGTCATCGACCAATAAATACAGCCGCAAAACAAAGGTAAGAGACATGCATTAGTCTGACTCAAAACTGCCGCGAGATTCGATCAAAAGAGTTGCAGCATATGCCAATCAATTTAGACCTAAGGTCTGCGTCTGAAAGAGATCTGGTTGTCTTCAAACTTTGAGAAAAGATAGGAAGGTTCGTAGTTAGAGATTCGACAGATATTACTCAAGATCAGTTTCAGAACATATTCTATGGCCATTACATCGGCCTGAAATAAAGTACAGCAGCTAGGAAGGCGGAAACATAACTTAACATAAATCTCTTTAGGAAAATTCCACAACCTTCCATATTTTCGAGTATAGAATGGTCCACGTAGGCTCCGAGCAGATCTTATAAAAGGTCTTACTTTGAGTTCTGGTGTTAAATCTCTCATCAGGACTGAATGCAAACAAATTCTAGTCAATTTCACTCAGACTCTGAGGATCCTCAGATAGAATAGACGAGTGTTCAGAGGTTAGAATGGGCTAGCGTGACTAGGTTTTAAGTCACATGTTGTCTGGCATGTAATCTAAATAGAAGCCTTCTAACCCAACAAAGACGGCTATTGTAGGAATACTGGGAAAAGAACCCGTAACCTGTAGTGCAACAGATCTTCTTAGCTCATCGAGGAGCCTCACATTGCAATTTTTTATTAAGGACAGTCCACCAGAAAACAGTTCCATAAGAAGATTAGCTTTGGTAACCACTGAATAATGGAGTCACCGTTGTCTAGTAGTGCAACATATCTTCTTAGCTCATCAAGGAGCCTCACATTGCAATTTTTTATTAAGGACTGCCCATCAAAAAACAATTCCATAAGAAGATTAGCTTCGGTAACCATTGAACAATGAAGTTGCCGTAGTCTAGTAGTGCAACAGATCTTCTTAGCTCATCGACAGTTCCATAAGAAAATTAGATTCGGTAACCATTGAATAATGGAGTCACCGTAGTCTAGTCAAATCCCAGGTCAGACATCTCGAAATAATCGAAATATGAAAAAAATATTTCTTCGACGACTTACTTTCAGAGAGTTTTCTTATTTTCATAAAAATTTTCTTGTTTTATCTCAGGTTCCCTGCTCTGCCCTACACCAGATGATATAATTTTTGTAATTGCTTCTGCAACAGCAGCTGCTTTCAAAAGTGTGACGTTACATCTCCAGACTCATATTTACGGTTGGATTTTATGTAAATTCGCTCAGTTTAGCGAAGTTCTATCGATAACTACTGGCTGCACAAAAATCGTACAATTCAGATCGCCAAGTGCGGATCATAGTCGGCGAAGATGCTCAGTAGTCTTCACTTTTTCCTATTTTTCAGTCTATGTCTGGCATATATCATCTAGCAACGCTTCATGGGGGTGCCAGCTGTTAATGGCGGTTGTCCGATAGGATAGTCATCAGCTAAAGACGGAGTTGTTTGGCCTTATTGTCATATGAATTATGGTTGGCGACACTGGATAGATGTGTGGGCTCGACTAATGTGCCAAGCTACACTTGCCGAGAATGAGCATCTTAAATTATTCCAGTAACAAATGGAATATTCTGGATATCTGGCGATCTTCAGGTTTAATAGGCCTTACCTCTGCTTTGCGGATTTCTGCTACAGCTTTTGGGCCCAAAATTGAAAAACATTTTCAGCCTGTTAGGCCTGTTGGAAATGGAGTTTGATAACGTTCATGTATTGACGGTATGCACTGTAATGGAGGGCGATGCTTAATGTCCGACAAGATCTGAAACAAAGTAAGTGGAGAAGTATGTTCAAAAAGCCAATGAACCCTACAAATAGCAGAGAAATGCCGCAATGCTGATACGGTGACTCAGCATATGTGAGAAAGGGCGATGAATAGAACGACAGTAGTCGCCGTAGTCTAGGAGGTAGTGTGTCGGCTTATTAGACGTAAAGGCACGGTTCAAACTTCAGGTCAGACATCAAAATGAAATAAAAAAAATATTTCTTCGGCGACTGCCTCTCAGCAGTGAATAAAATTGCCATGAAAAACTTCTCAAAGATCTGTCAGTTCGGAGTCGGCTTTAAACTCTAGGTTAAGTCAAATTTTATTTTTAAATTTTCTTAATGATTTTTTGATGAATGCACTCCTTAACATTTCTGTTATTTTCGCACTAATAATCAATATTTGTTGTTACCATATACGAATTGTATTTTATTTTAGTTTTTTTTTTTTTTGGTTTAAATTGATCCACATTTTCTAATGTTCAAAATTCTTAAGAAAAATAATGCATATTAGCAGCACTATTGGCTGTATTGCCAACAGCCTTTAAAATTCCGAAAATATTCCTTTAAAATTCGTTTTTTTTTTATTTTGAAAATGCTTTGTTCTTCTGACTCCAGAGAAGAGAAAACCAATTTAAATCCGCCAACAGCGATTATTTCAAGACAGTTTCCCACATATGTTACGTATGTACTCTACTCCTACTCTCGTCTGTGTAATGAAAATTGAAAGAAGGAGAATAAAAAAACGTAAAGATTACCTGTGTCAATCAATATTTGATTATTCAATAAAAAGAAGGAAAATTTCTATTTGAAAGATAAAAAGAACTGTTTTACTTTCTTGGAATTCTTTATTGAGTTCATTACAATTACTATGTATGTACGATTGTGTACATTTGCCTCTGTCTCTCAGTCTCGTCTTAATTCCTGTGATGCAATGGCTGACTGGCTTTAGAAGAAAAACAATTCAAATGTAAATTATCGGGGCATTCTTATCGGTTTGAAAGGTAACAAAAGGTGTTGATTTACGATGAATTCTTTTGGATGAAAGTATTTGCCAATAATTGTGTGAGAAAAATACATCTGATGACTGCAAACACTTAAGAAACGCTGCTTAAAAGATTTTCATGCAACTAATACCAGCAGAAATAATTCATTTCGTAACAAACAAAAAATCTGTGAAAACTTCTTTTCAATTTAATCGATAAGAATTGAAACCAATAATTACGATGTCAAAATATCGAAAGGCAAAAAAAGAATGTACATTTAAGAGTTTGATTCACACAATTTAATATTATTTGAAAGCTATTTAACCCACTTGTAAAAAAAAAGTAAAAACTGGCCCTTTATGGGTACCCTTAGAACACGATTTGCTTAAAATCAATCTGTAATCAGTCTAAATATATTTATAATGATCCTTGGCTCCTAGACACAATCGTCCATGGGCTTTTTTTCTTGTATGGACGGTGAAATTCTTAGTTTCCGATCATATCCATCACACTAATGGAACCGACTATACATACATACATACATAATTGCTCATTACAACCCTCCAGTCAGGATTACGACCTAGTTTTTCACACCGCTTATGTTGTGTGCATTAATTTTATGCGTGAGTGGCGGGACCTAAAGTTTAAAGTTGACTCCGAACGACAGACTTTTGAGAAACTCTTCATGGCAATTTTATTTACTCACAGAGTTTTTGTCAGAAGATTTCTGATAGGAAGTCGCCAAAGAAATATTTTTTTTATTTCAGTTTGATGTCTGACCTGAAGTTTCAACCGTGGCCTTACGTCTCGTAAGCCGACACATTAGCTACTAGACTACGGCGACTACTGTTGTTCTATTCATCGCCCTTTCTCATATATGCTGAGTCACCGTATTAGCATTGCGACGTTTCTCCGCTATTTGTAGGGTTCACTGTTTCAGATCTTGTCAGATCACCCTCCATTACAATGCATACAGTTAATACCTGATGGTTAACAAACTCCATTTCCAGCACGCCTTGTAAGCTAAAAATGTTTTTCTATCTTTGGCCTCACGAGTTGCAGATGAGAGTATGGTCCACCTATTACACTTGAAGATCGCCAGATATTCAGAATATTCCATTTGTTACTTAAATAATTTGAGATGCTCATTCCCGGCACGTGTAGCTTGGCACGTTAGTCCAGCCCACACGTCTATCCAGTGTCGGCAACCATAACAACTCCATCCTTAGCTGATGACCATCCAATCGGTCAACCGCCATGAACAGCTGACACCCTCGTGAAGCGTTGCTAGATGATATATGCCAGCCAAAGACTGAAAAATAGGAAAAAGTGAAGACTACTGAGCAACTTCGCCGACTATGATCCGCACTTGGCGATCTGAATTGTACGATTTCTGTGCAGCCAGTAGTAATCGGTAGAACTTCGCTAAACTGAGCTGATTTAAATAAAATCCATAACTTCTATGGCTTGTTGGGCAACCGTAAATATGAGTCTTGAGGTATAACGACACACTTTTGAAAGCAGCTGCTGTTGCAGAAGCAATTATACTCATAGGAATGATGACACGGCAAATTACAAAAATTATATCATCTGGTGTAGGGCAGAGCAGGGAACCTGATATAAAACAAGAAAATTTCTATAAAAATGACGACAGAGATGTTAAAATGGTCCTACCACTTAATAACTGATATTATAAGATTTATTATAGAAATTGTGGTGAGATCAGTTGAAGCCTAAACCAGTACTTGTCAATTTCCTCGCTTCAAGCACGATATCCTACCAATATGCCCCCAATGTCATAATGAAGACAAAAAGACGGAAAAGGTGTTGTGTTGTGTTGTGTTCAAAATTTTCAGATTTGGCGACCATTGTATAGAAATTTGTGACCAACCAGATCATAATGATGGGTAATGTAACGAACATGACGTCACTGTCCGCAGAAGAAATTTGATTAACGCAATCAATAAAGCTCTAAGAAGCTGATGTGATAAAGAACGGAAGATCAGCACTGCGGCTGTCTACTATTCGAAGTAATGCCGTATGACGCAATGGACTCCAACAAACTCATTAAGTAATGCCAGCTAAAGACGGTTTTCACATCCAACAAATAAAAGATGTCTTAAACCATGTAACCCTCAATCGCAAAGTCAACTGTTTATAGTCAACTAACCTAAAACCATTCCAATTACTTTCGTTGATGTCCTACAAAATGCGTCCATGAAGAGAAGTGCACTTGATTTGAGCACAAGATTCAAGCTGCCCATCAAACAAAACTTCTGTATAATAGTTTGAGGCAAATCAGCTTGACAAAGAACCAGAAAAACAATCTGGGGTGGGATACCAAGCTTATCGACCTTCTGCAGTCGTCAATAGCAATCAACGACACTCCTATCTCTCTTATCTTAGTACGTAAGGTCACGGTTCAAATCTCAATCAAAAACGAAAAAATATTACTTCGGCGACTCCTCTCAACAGATTTCTGGCAAAAACTCTGAGAGTAAATGAAAAAATGCCATGAAAAGTTTCTCAAAAATCTCGTCACAAAAGCTTGCTTATAAAATTAAAGCACACAACATAAGCGGTGTGAGAAGCTAGGTCGTAATGCTAACTGAAGGGTTGTAATGACCAATTATGTAAGTATGTATGCATAGTCTCAGTTTTCGATAGATTTCTGTCAACGTCATACTCCATATCCAATTAGTAAATTTTAAAGTCTTTCTCTGTCTATTTTTCATTTCACTTTTCAAAATTTAAGATTAATTATTTATTAGCACCGCCACTATCGCTAGCGTGGTATTAACTTGTTGCATAGATATGTAGATATGTATGTATGTAATAAGTATCACAAATATCACAGTAGTTAACTACACTACATAGACACTGTGTGACATGATAGTGCTGCTGTTAGTGTTGGCTGCTGGTGCTGGCTGTTGGATGCTGGCTGTTGTGTTCATATGTTTTATGGCTAAAGTAGCAAAACGAATCAATTGAGGCGATGACCCCCTGTCGTCTATTTTTAACCATTAGTGTACAAATATTGGCAGCATGAATCGAATAAACGAAATGCATTTTTCATTTACTTTTTGAAGTTAGCGTTGGTTGTTATACTTTTTCTTCTTTTGAAATGAAATGAAATGATGGGCCATTGTTTGCTTCATTTAAATAAATTTTTCTTCTTCATCTTTTGCTTCTGCTTCTTTGTAGCTGGTGCCGTATAGAAGCATTACACACAGTTTCTGTTTCTACATTCGATTTCTTTGCTGCTTCATTTCTTTATTATTAATGAGACTCAATTTGTGTATCATTTACGAGTCAGTATTGATAGCAAAACGATGGTGGCTTAAAGAATAAGAAACAAATTAATGTTGCTCTTGCGCTTGTGCAACAAGCAACAGTGGCGGTCATGGAAAGAATTATTGGGATTTTTTTCAAGTTTCTGGTGATTAGATCGCTCTTTGACCACTAAAAACTTAAATTAAAAAATTTCAGTGTTTAAAAGATAGGGAAAGCTACCGATTAAACATATCAAGCATGGAAGCATGGTTCAAAACTGTATGGAACTATAGTGTGAGTAATCTTTTCGGTTTCAGCTGGTATAGCTCGTACGATAAAGTTACCAAGTGTAAGCCATGCGGGCTGCAGTATTATCAGATGGTCAGGCACTTGTTCAGGCTTTGGGTTGTAACATTACGTTTAGTCTACGGCTATTGCGTGGCTCTGGAGATGATGACAGAACGTCCCAATTTTCTTATCATATAAGTTACTTTACATAGTCGTACTCTGGGGAACAGCAGAGCAGACGAATTGAGGAGCTGTGGTACAATCAACGGGCTTTTAAGTGACAGTACAGAAGCAATAAAACAAAAATGGACTACGTCAACGCTGTTCTGGTTGCTTCGGAAGCACAAAGTGAGATCGCGTAGCCTATCTAAGTTGAATGACGGCCAGAAAGTCTACTTAAACCCCAAAGAAGTACACACAGTTACTAAAGTATACATACGGTTAACAAATTTCAGAAATTTTTTAACCAAGACCGCCTTAAAATCGAGGAAAGTTGTCAGACAATTATAAAGATTTTCAACGAAAACGGATTGGTTAAAAAATTTCTGAAATTTGTTAACCGTATGTATACTTTTGTGGCTGAGTGTACGTTTAGCGCAGTTGTCGGAGTCATTACATGGATTATTCGAATTGATCCTTGCCATCTGGCCACTGACTTTTGCGGTAGATAAAGAGATAAAGAAGACGACGAAGCTGTTCTTCTCCTCTTGCCTCAATAGCTTTATCACGAGCACAGGATTAAGAAGATCAGGTGAAGGAGAACCGGAAAGTCCCAAAACGAACTCTATCGACAGTCGAAAGAGTTTGACTGCGAGTCTGAAAAGATTTATCGAAAGCGCAGAATTAAGAAGGTAAGGGGAAGTAGAATCAGGAAGACCCAAACTCTATCGACAGTCGAAAGAAGGAGATCTCTGCAATAATGGAAGGACAGGGGGAAAATAACTTAACATTTGACAGGAGCTACCGACGCTGCTTTAATCACAACATCTCACAAAGACGTAACAATTCCTACGTTGTCTTAAAAGGTACGAAATTTGGTAAGATCTGGGCGGTAAGCAATGTGATGGGGGGTGATGCTACTATCCAGGAAAATTTGTGAAGGGATTCCCTATATGTCAGTCAATGAAGCACTGCAAATAGCAAAGAAGAATACCATTACGCCAGTTGGTTGTATAAAAACAAACGTTAAAGGTCACTTGCAAAGTCTCAAGTCTTGGAATCCGTGTATAAGCCTCAAACTTAAGCTGCAGTTGTTTCCGAAAATACTTTTCAATTTAAAAAAGAAAATTTTTTTTGTTTTTCGAAAACAAAATTTTTGTAGCCAGTGTAACCATATCAATGGGCACAAATAATACAAGGTTGCATGAAGAAAAATATCGAGCAACAGTTTGTGGCGAAGAGTACATTGTAAGCCCAGAATGCTTTGTTGACGATGTTGAAGCATTTTAAGCGTTGCACAGAAGCGCATTAAGCCACATATCAATGCACGTCGATAATTTATTATGCGGGAAATTTTTACTCGTGACTTGTTTGCTTTTTTTACTTCAATCTTTACATTTTCCATGGTCTTAAATGTTTCTGTTGTTGTTGGTGGCATCCAAATTATACCTACACACCCGTAGTGGTAAGAAATACCTTCAAAACGTAAATGAAACAACGAAAGAACAGATGTTAAATGCTACTGCACCAGGAGGTCGAATAAAATCTTGTTTAGCTTTTTAAATTTTTTTTTCCTCTTTTTTTTTTGGATACTGTTTTAAGCTCCCTACTGATTCAAAAACAAACACACACACTTATATACATACATACGTATATATGTACACACTAAAAATATTTGAATTTAAGAAAAAAAAACGTTTCAACTCAGGTGAGTCAGTGTTGAGTGAGTGGTTCTTAAAGGGTTTCTGTTTCTGTTTGTTTTTTTTTTTTGTATCAGTATGTGTAGTTATTTTTGTTTCAAAAGACAGACAGAAAAACAACGAAAAAAAGAAGAAAATAAGCTGCAACAGTCAGTCACATCAGCCTGTCGGCAGTTACCACACCTTTAGACTGTCACTGCATTATGACCAACGAACGCATTAAATGGTCAACTCCACCAACAAAAAAAAACAAAAATTAACAGAAAATAAAAACCAAAAATATCGAAGAGAAGAAAAAGTCAAATGAAATCTTAATGTCGGCATTTTGTCTTTGTAGGAAGCTGTGTCGCAGTTCTTTTCCTTTTATATTTGGCTCTGTCTGTCAGTCTTCCAAACAGCCATACTTGCCTTATACTCTGCGAATCGACACGAATCTCCTGAACGTTTTGATCGTTTCTTATAATTTTATCGAATAATAATGTTGATTCCCTACGTTTTTATCGTTTCTCCTGGTAGGATATAAAATGATGACACTATGTTTTTTCCTTTCTTTCTTTTTTTTGCTTGCATTGCACTATGGCTTGGTGATGTATAATTTTTAAGCAAAAAAAAATTTTTTAATTTGTTTTGATTGCCTGTACTAGATGGGGTTGTAGTCATGTGTTGGCTTATTATACATGACACCACGGTTCAAACCCCAGGTCAGACATCAAAACGAAATATGAAAAAATATTTCTTCGGTGACTTCCCCGCAGCAGATTTCTGTCAAAAATTCTGAGAGTAAATAAAAATTATCATGAAAGGTGCTCAAAATCTGTAGTACGTAGTCGACCTTAAACTGTCGGTCCCGCCATTCATGTATAAAATTAACACACACAACATAAGTGGTGTGAGAAGCTACGTCATAATCCTGACAGAATAGTTGTACTGGTCAATTATGTCTTATATGTAGATGGGATGAGTAGAGTAGAATTAAGAGGGTAGGTTCACTTTTCTCATCTGCACCTCTAGAAGTCGTCATGAACCACTATATGATGTTATAAATCGCATGTCACAGTCTCTTGTGCATAAACCAGTGTCCCACCATGTAGCATCAAATGACGCCTAACAAATCGAGGTCCCTGTAGATATTATAAATGACAACAGCAGATCTGTGCCGTTCATATTAAGCCTGAGCTTCTCTTGTATACTTCTGTACATAATTTAGTCATTTCAACCCTTCAGTCAGGATTACAACCTAACTTCTCACACCACTTATATTGTGTGTGTTAATTTTTGAAATGAGTTTAAAGTCCAGTTCGAATGACAGTTTTTTGAGAAGCATTTGATGGCAATTTTTATTAACTTCAAGAGTTTTTCGCAGAAATCCACTGAGAGGATAGGTTAGGTTAGGTCGGAGTGGTAGCTCTGTTATCACAAAGCTCACTTGAGCACGCACAGCGGCCCGTTGTGATGCCACGGGTGAACGCAGTCCCTGTACTAACCAAGTTCCACCAAAATCAGGGAAAAGGAAGAAGTTGGTCAGCGCAAAGGCTGCACAACAAAAGCACGACTACCCCGCACTGGAAAACCAGCCAGAAAGTTTGATGAACGAAGCTATATCCTTGAAAAGCTGACAAAAAACAGAGAGCCAAATAACCTATATCTGCACCTCGCAAGAGACGGGCACTGGCAAAGAAAGTGAACAACAGTCTCCTCTTCCTAAGTGGACCTGCATCCACGGCAGAAGTCGTCGAAAGGGAGCCTCATTCTTTCCGCGTGTCTACCCATGACGCAATGACCTGTAAGCACGGCCACTGTAGTCGAGATGACATCACGACCAAGACCAAGTAATCGGTAAACGCCTTCTATCCATCTTGGGCCAAGTGAGTCTAGCGGTGGATCAGGACTCCTCGTTGACCCAGGATTGGTTGGCGTCCCGAAAGAACCTCCGCGCAATGGTCAACTTGACCGAGACAAGTGACATACCCAATTAAACAGAAGAGGATTCCGGAAGGAGCGCACCAGCTCTGGCGAGCTTGTCGGTCCTACAGTTTCCCGGAATTTCACTGGGACCCACACCAGGGAGACACTGATGAAGCGCCCCGAGAGAAGGTCGAGACAGCGGCGACATTCCCTAACGATCCTAGAGTTAATCACGAAACCCGATAGAGATCTTATCGCGGCCTGACTATCAGAAAAGATCGAGACGCGAGTGAAAGGAGCATAGTTGACGAGGATCCATTAAGCAGCACGGTAAATTGTCATCACCTCCACCTAAAATAATTAGGTCCAGTTTCCCAGAGTAGACACCGCTTCCAACCCCATTATCGAGTTTAGAGCCGTCGGTATATATATCCAGGACTTCCGGGTGGACGACTGTATTAGGATTCCAGTCATCCCTATTTGGAATCAGAGACTGGAAACATCTGTCAAGACAATATTCAACAGGGCCACTGAGAGGAAGTCGCCTTCTTTTTTGTTTGAATTTTACATATGAGTGTTTAAAGTCGACTCCGAATGACAGATTTTATAGAAGCATTTCATGGCAATTTTTATTAACTCCCAGAGGAAGTCACCTAAGAAATATTTTTTATGTTTCGTTTAGTTCGAGATGTCTGACCTGGGGTTTGGATTGTGGCCTCACGTTTAATAAGCCAACACACTACCTACTAGATTAGATTTTTTAATTCTTACAACAGCAGAATCATTTGTTTAAAACACCAGCTAAAATTACATTCCTGACTGCTATCTAGAATTTTTTTTCATGAGAAAGAACCCTATTATTCTCAGAACATGGTGAAATTGTTAACTATTAGACTAAGAAACATGATTTCTTAAATTTTAGATTCTCATGAAGCCCTCTCTTCCACATAATTTTTCTTTCAAAGCTGGATTCTGGATGTAGTTTTTCTTCTACATCGACCCATAGTGTTGTCACTCATTAATATTTTTATATTTTCAGGTGAAAAAGGCAGTCGCTTTTTCATTTGCTTATGAAATTTATGGACATTCCTGACATGGTTATTTTAATGCCCCTCATCCCCCCCCCTACCGCACAAAGTCATAAGGCCTCACAGACGAAACGCTACGAGACTGCACGGCGTGGTTAAAAATTTTGTCAGCCATAAAGGGTTGCCTAATATGCTGCTGGCACATCTTGCCTGGCTGGCAAAAAGAGAAGCCATTGTCGTAAACGTCAAATATTTAGTGAGACGTACAGTCAGGTCAGCCAGCTGGGTAAAAAAATGTTTTCCTTCTTTTTTTTTTTTTGTTAAATATGCAGTAAATGATCCTTTTTGGCTACATTCAATCGATCGTTCGTTCGTTTGTTTGTCTGTCCTACTGTCCGCCTGCCTGTATACAAAATACGAAGACAAAAAAGGCACCGCTCTCTACTGGAGCTCTTAACAAATTTGTTAAGCAACACGCCTATAAGTGGAAATAACTCTCTAATTATGTGCGCGTGCGTGCATGCATCCTATACTCACTCACTGATATGTGGATGGATGGCATAGAAAGAGCCAGCCAGCCAGATAACCGCATAAACTCACTCCTCTGGCTTTGCAGTGTATTGCCGGTTTTCGGTATTTGCTTGCTCTTCTTAGCACATTTTGGGAAAACGAATTTTTGTGTTGTTGTTGTTGTTTTTAAATTCGATTTATTTTATCGGGAATCTTTTTAAAAAAACCATCTTCAAAATGCATTTCATTTTGTTTGCTATTCGTATAGATATTGTTGTTGTTGTTGTGGTTGTTGCTTTTATGAAACGTACATATATTTCGATCGTATCTCTGCAACAACACTTTTATACGTTTCGTTACGCTACTGGTTTTTTTCATCAATGTTTCGTACTGCTACCACCGTCATCATCATCACGATCACGATCATGACACAATCAAAGGCCACAACAAACAGCCTGTAGGGAGTACATACGAACATCTTTTGGCCACCAATCAGTTAAAAGTGCTTAAACAAAGTCACCAGCAGTTAATAAAGAAAGAATGAAAGACAGTAGAAGACCTTGTGGTGTATATGAATTATGAAATATTTAACCTGTACATCCATACATACATACTTAGATACCGGACTTTTCGTATGTACAAATAATATACACCATGAGTGTCATTTAAATATTCAGATTCAGCTGAAGATGGCAAACAAAAAAAAAAGAATCGGCCAAGTGATCTTATAGTATTGGAATGTTTTTCGGTAGTTTTTCAAAAGACGGCCCAAATAAACAAACAAAAATAAATAAATAAACGAACTAAACGTAACGAAACGAAACATAGATTGTGGCTCATCAGATGAGATAAAGAAGCCGGCTTGCTGGCCAATTCAGGATATTCAGATCGATTACTTTATTATGTGGAGCTTATGTTTTTCGGCATTTTTTTCTCCTTTTTTGGCTGTGGAAAATTATTTTAATATTCGGGATTAATTCTCTAAAAAACACACACACAATATGCTGGCTGTAGAGCAAATTAATGTACCACACAACCAACCAACAACAAAAATTTAATAATTTATACTCGCATTATTGATTTTGTTTTGCATTGTGATTGTTTCATGATAACAAGAAAAAAATTTTATCGATAAAAAAAAAACAAAACTTTAAGGAATTAAAATATTTTTAATTAAATTATGATAATCGGAAATTCCATCTCATTCATTCACTGCTTTCAAATAGTTATCGATATTTTGTTTCAATTTATCGATAGTTTATTTCAGTTACAACAGAAATTTGGTAAAACATTCCAACACTGGTGCTTAATTGAAAATATTATCGGCTCATTGGCAGCTCAATTCTTAAAGAAAGTCTGTCTTAGCAACAAGTTTCTTTTGGTTCCAAGACAGTACACTCATTACGCAGAATACATTCATAATCGGTCATTACAACCTTTCAGTGAGGATTACGACCTAGCTTCTCACACCATTTATGTTGTGTGTGTTAATTTCATACATGACTGCCGGACCTACAGCTTAATGGTGACTCCGAACAAAAGATTTTTGAGCAGCTTTTCATGGAATTTTTTATTTACTCTCAGAGTTTTTTGTCAGAAATCTGCCGCCGATGAAGGATTTTCTTGATATTTCGTTTTGTTCGATATGTCTGATCTGGAGTTTGAACCGTGGCCTTACATCGAATAAGCCAACACACCAACACACTAGACTACGGCGACTGACACAGCATACGTAATTCTATTGAAGCATAGCTCTTGTAATATCTTATGCTGGTCTGCTGAGAATGTGTACAATGCAGGTTCTCTTTCTCCTTCGAATTTCAAACGCTACCGCTCACATGCTACCAGTTGGTAATTTGCTACCCCCATTGAAACCAATAAACTAGTGTTAGACAACGCTTTAATATTCCTACGTGGGTTCAGTTTAGTACCACGTATGAGCATTACCGATTGTACAGAAACTTTATGTTCACAATTTGTCTACAGCGGGTTCAAATCTGAACTGCCAGAGGGGCTTTCTTTAGAGGAGACGAATGCGTTTAAATTATTTCGGATACAAGTTTGAGTCGTCTTAGCTTTATGAGCAAAATCCCCGGCTAGCACCAAAACGGTTTCCTGGCAAACGTTGGTCGATAATTCGACAACTTGGGCGCAGCAATGAAATTCAGTGACTCCATCGGTGGAGACACCCCCACAAAACCATGAAAAAAGGTGGGTGATGATCAGAGAACTGAGTTCAGATGTTTCTTAAGATGGCTGTACCTACATTCTATTACACCTAATTCTGTTTTTACACGGTCTTTTTTTACACGGTTTTGATATAACACGGTTTGAAAATAAAATATTTTTAATTTTTGTTACACGATTTTATTCCATTTAGCACGATTTAAAATTGTTTGTGCTTAATTTTTTTTTTTTTGTCAAATTTAATTTTTGCAAAGTATGTTCATATCACAAATTTAAGGGAATTCCCTTTTTGCGGGTACAAGCAAATTTACTGGTCAAAGCAAATGTAAATGGCACAAATTTAGGGGAATTCCCTTTTGTGCATACAAGCACAAAGGTCAGAGCAATTGAAATGTGTTAATATTTTGTGTTTGGTAAAGAAATTTTTTATTGGCAAATTTCTTTTTCTATCGTTACATTAAATTTAACGCATTAAGATAAAAGGTAAGCCAAAAAAATATTTTATATTTATTAAGTTATTTATATTTTTAATTTTGTTAAATATTTTATGAATCCCTAAAAGAAAATGTCAAATACAAAACTTCTTAAAAAATCTTTGTTTTTCACTAATTTTAATAGGTTTTAGAGATTAGGAACCAATCACCTATTTTTGCATACGATCAGTGTCTTTTTTTACACGGTTTTTTTTACACGGTTTTTTCTGGAACCAATCTACCGTGTAAAAACAGAATTAGGTGTACTTTACTGACAAAGTTTTTCCTGTACGATAAAAATTCTTTTCATCGATACATGAAATTTGTCTGTGCAAGTTATCAGTGTGCTCCACAAAAGGCGTTTGAATTTTTCCAATCTATTTTTTCTTTTTTTAAAGCTGCAGTCAACAAATGTCCGGTACGATGTTTGAAAGCACCAAGTCTCCTGTCTTTTTTAATAATTCGTCTCATGGACTTATGCGAGATATTTATCTCCCGGACCATAATTTTATATTTAGCGGTTTGAGCAGATTACATATCATTCTGGATTTGATAGCTTTGATGACTTGCGGCGGTAGTCTCTACCATCTTCAGTCTCTTCTAATAGTTTAATGTACCGGTGGATGAATACGCTACCTATCACGAACAGGCGAAATCGAAATAACAGCGATACAATGCTCATTACCTGATCACTCCATGCCAGAATTGCATACGGAACGTTGATCTGCTGATCTCAGCAAACCATATCTCTGTTCCAGATAAGCTGCATTAGCGAAAATGATGACTTTAGAGGCCAATTAACAACATAGCTCGCCAAGTGCTCCGCTGGAATATGCAAGAAAGTGGTAGGTGTATTGGTTGACCTGTTAAATCGCGGGAAAGGTCGATGATACAGGACTGCAAGCAGTAAACTACTCTTGAAATGACATTTGACAAACATCTTTCAATCCTTCAAATCTCTACTCTCCACTGTGACTCTAGGAAAACAGAAGAAGCATAAATGCCTAAAATATTGTGCGTTAACCACTGAATAAAACATTTACAGGGTCATGCCATAAACTTGTGCGGTTCATAAAAATTATTACCTGAAAATTATGTGCCATTAGTAGGAGGCTCAATGTTAATTGCGTTCATCATTTTTTTGTAATAAAAACAAAGCCACAACAATATATCACCTATTATGGCTGTATTTGACCGACATTGTTTCTTGTTTTTCTATTTCCATAATTTAGAGAATCATAAAGAGAAAGAACACATTTCAAGACGTTTAAACAAATGAGGACCGCATGGCGACTAGAAGACACAAGCGTATTGTAGCTGAAGAAGGATACTTCATTTGAAAAATAAACTTTCATATTGACGTCTCCGTTCTATAACATTCTAAGTCGAAAAAGTTATGAGCTCTCAAAGTTTTCACGCGACATACGACTATATGTGTATTCTAAGGAGATTTTTCCCTAAACTTCGGAACGGATCGGCGCACCTTAACCAAATTTTGACAGTATTTAAGTTAGAGGACGTAGAATTTAAAAATGCAAGAACATTAAAAACGTTCTAAGTACACTTAGTGTACTTAGAACGTTATAGAATAGAGGCGTCGATATAAAATAGGAACTCAGGCCTAATTTGAAAGATGTTATGGGTCATGTTGGCTTTGAATTCCGTTCTGGTTTGTGGCTTATTCGAATACACCTGCTACTTACGAAAACCGCATAAGAAAACGTCTAAGGGAGCCAAATCGCATAATCTTGATGGAAAGTTTACATCACATTCACTTGAGATGGCATGGTCAAATCGCTCGCACAGAATATCCAATGCGGCATTAGCTATAAAGCCCATAGTGCACACCTGTTGAAACCGTATGTTGTTATCGTTTAGATCATTCAATTCAGGCCAAAAAAAGTCGCTAATTAGCGACCTTTAGTGAGCACAGTTGACAGTGATGACCTGGCCAATGTCGTTCTCCAAGAAATATGGTCCGATGATGCTGCCAGCTCAAAATCCATACCAAATAGTGACTTTATTGAGATCTCATTGATTGCTTCATACGTCTGCTTCATGCGTCCATGGTGATAGCTTCAACAACACTGTTGGAAGTCCTCTTTACAATTGCACTTCTTACTTATATACATACATAACTAGCTGTACCCTGCGCGTGTTGCTGCGCCACCAACTAAAATAAATTTGAAGGAAAGACATTACACAAATGTCCAATTAATTTTGAATCATTCTATTGATTTTGTTTCCCGTTGTCCTGATGATTCAGATGAACAGGCCTGAGTAGTACGCATTCGATCAGTTTCTAATGGCACTTTTAGTTGTTCAAGTGGTTTAAGCGAACGGGTCTCAGCGGCAGTCTCAATGCTCGTCTGATGCTGAGGCTCATAATGTTCTTTTCTTCTGTGCTTGAGGTGTAGGTCTACGAATTGCTTGTCATTCATTTTGAATAATTTTCAGTGACACGCCATCCATCGGAAATTAATCGTACCAACCTCCGTCGACTCATGCGTAACAACTTTGTTAAAGAGTGCTCAGTTTACGATTTAATTAATTTTGAGTAATTTTCAGTGGCACCACCTTTCGGAACCAACTTAGAAACCTTCGTCGGCTCATGCGCAACAACTTTGCTAAAGATCATAACATGATCAAATGCATAGTTTACGATTTAATTCACTTTAAGTAATTTTCAGTGGCTCCACCTATCGGATATTGGTCATACCAACTTAGAAACCTTCCCCGGCTCATGCGCAACAGCTTTGCTAAAGATCATAACATGATCAAATGCATAGTTTACGATTCTATAAGGTACATACCAACAAACATTAATTTTTATATATATAGACTAAGGGAGGTGACACGCCCACTATAGCCAACTTGAAATTTTAATATATAACTCCTTCCAGACATACAGGGAGATACTGTGAAAATTTCAAGAAAATCGGTCCAGCCGTTTAGCCGTCTATAGACTTCAAACAAACAAACAAACCCACAAACAAATAAACACACATTCATTTTTATATATAATATGGGGGATGACACGCCCACTATAGCCCATTTTGTTCATATATATGTCAAAGTCGTCCATACAAAATTTGAGGACTCTAGCTGTTGCAGTTTATGAGATATGCGACATTAAATACTTATTAGGTATGTGGGCGTGGCATCTCGCCTACTTGAAATTTTAAAATAAAAAGTAGCCTATAACACCTTCCAGACATACAGGAAGATATTGTGAAAATTTTAAGAAAATCGGTCCAGCCGTTTAGCCGTCTATAGACTTCAAAAACAAACAAACCCACAAAGAAACACGCATTCATTTTTATATATAAGATTGGTTATTACAACCCCTTAGTCTAGACTACAACCTAGCTTCTTACACCACTTATGTTGTGCGTGCTAATTTTAAACATGAGTAGCAGGACCTGCAGTTTAAAGTGGACTCTGAATGACAGATTTTTGCGAAACTTTTCATGGCAATTTTATTTACTCTCAGAGTTTATACCAATAATCTGCTTAGAGGAAGTCGCCGAGAGAAATATTTTTTCATATCTTGTTTAGTTGGAGATGACCTGGTAAGCCGACACCATACCTACTAGACTACGGCGACTACATGAGTGTGTTAGACTTACGTCAGCGTAATGATTAAAGTCTTTGTCCTTAATCCTGTCCAATTATTGTAAAATATCAAGAAGCCATCAAACAAGTCTCAATTATAAGTCTCTTCAGCGTCTTTTCCACTTGATTCCATAATAAGAAGACTTTTTCTAATGACTTAAGATCCTTTTATGCATTTCTTTTATAATCAAGGGAATAAAAATCAACCTGTTAGGGAAGACCACCTAGAAATTTGTAAACAAAACCGTGCTAAGATTCTCCCACGGTCTAAATTCTCTACAGTAGCCAATGCTGTAGCAAAACAATTGGCAAGAAACTGGGCAAACAATTAGGCAACACAACGATGACAGGCTAAATGTAAAAGGACACACAACAGACAATAATGGCGATTGAGGGCTACTTTGGCTAGATATCCTTGAAAGAAGTAAAACAACGATGGCACTTCCTTCCTGTTTCGAGAGATAGAGAGAGAGTTTTTCTTTTCAATGCGGGAAATGTCAATGTAAGGTGTATGCCATTGAAATTAAATTGAAAAATTGAAAATTTATGTTGGAATCTAAAAACAATAGAGTGTCTCAAGGCATTTATGGTCTGGCCAAGTATGCTTAGACACCAAGGCTAGCCAATAAATGATCATAAAATAAATGAAACTAATGATGATGCTTATTGCAGTGGGTAAATAACAATTAAAACAATGCCTGACTCTACACCATAAATGAATAAAAAGTGTGAAATGAGTTGAGTCTGTCTTTGGTTGCACCTGATTCTAGTTTCCTTTCAAACTAAACGAAAGAACATTTGAAAACGATGAAAACAATGAAAATATCATTCAGTTCAGTTCAATTCAGTTCATTCATTAATTTTCTTTTCGTTTATGAGTTTTTCGACCATAGCTGGCCCAAATAAATGTGATTGACCTCTCTCTCTGGTTATGGTCATGAACGTTGAACGTTGATGCGTTTATTGTCTGGCTTAAGACCAGTTGCAGTGTAATTGTTTTATTTGACAGCCTCAATAAATTATCAACGAAATGGTTATTTGCCTTCCATTGTTAATGTCCACACAAACGCTTATTAATACCCGTCCCTTGTTACCCTGCCTCAAAAAAAAAACTTTTTAGAAAAATAAAAAAAAAATAGAAAAACTGATAAAATAAGACAAGTTAAGTTACCGTTTTCATTGAATTTTCTCCAGCCATGATCATGTTTCTAAAGTCAGAGAAAAAAAAAACCAAAAAAAAAAATAAAAGAAAATTAAATCAAAAGAAATGAAACGGTGGTCTTACATAATTTACTTTTTATCATCGTCGTTTATTGTTCTTCGATTTCATACAAAGAAAAACATTGAAAAAGTTTTAAAATACCATTTACAATACGCGTTATAAACAATTTTACAATTTTATTGGTATTGAAAGAATTTTTATGACACCCTAAACCCTAAACCAAAAGACCATAAGATTTTTGAATATTAAATACGAAAATATTGAGAAAATTATAGATTTTTATATCCTACATCTGTGTATTGAGTTGTTATTTATAAAGTCCAATAAAATAATATTCTCTTCCCTTCCCTAACGCTGGATTAGTAGCGTGTGGTATAACATAGACTTCCGCCTACTCTTTGCCTACGAATATATTCAAAAATTATCCTTACTTACGAGAGCAGACGCTTGTTATTGTACAAAACGTGCAATTCTGTCATAAAAGTGGCCTGAATGTACAATGGATCGCATAAAAACCGCCCTTATTTCTAGGAATAATACCGGTTAGTAAATTGACATGAAGGGCTCATTTAGAGGACAACTTAGGAAAGGCCATGAAGTCGCCGTAGTCTAATAGGTAGTGTGTTGGCTTATTAGACGTAAAGCCAGGGTTCGAACCCCAGGCCAGTAATCAAGACTTCCTCTCAGCAGATTTCTGTCAAAAACTCTGAGAGTAAATAAAAAATTGCCATGAAAAAGTTTCTCAAAAATCTGTTGTTCGGAGTCGACTTTAAACTGTAGGTCCCACCACTCATGTATAAAATTAACACACACAACATAAGTGGTGTTAGAAACTAGGTCGTCGTACAATGGGTCAATTCGACCTCCGGGTACTGTACTTGTCTTTATTGACAAGTACACGTCATCTAACCTAACCTAACCTAACCTAGGAAAGGCCATAGAAGTCATACTGGCATGCAAAGGGCTTGCAGAGAAATCGAGGAGATGCAGCTGAAGAATTATGCAGTGGATGTATACCTTAATGACCTTAGTATCAGACCAATAGTAATGTCTATGGGCAATCGTCTGGGCTGGTAAAACAAATCTGAAAACAGCTCAAATGTAGCTGAACAAAACATACACAATAGCGTGTATTGGCATAAAAGGAGTAATGGAAACCTTTTCTCCAGCGGCGCTGGCAGCTCTGTTGGATTTAAATCGATCTAAAATCGATCGGTAGTAAAAACCAACAACGTTTTGAAGACTGTGGTTAGGTTGATGAAAGACAAGTCGTAACCTAAGGAATCGATTGATTGTCAGCTCTCTCCTTAGTTGTCCCCTGAACAACACTAGTAGACAGTATGATTTTGAGAAGTTCGTCGCCAGGAGAGTTATTAGCCAAATCCAATTAAGTAATCTGGAAGCTGTATACTCCCTTGTTAGTTGTCGTAGTCTAGTAGTTAGTGAGGCCGTGCTTCAAACCCCTCCCCAGACATCTGAAACAAAACAAAAAATGAAAAATATTTCTTTCGGTGACATCTTCTCAGCAGATTTCCAAAAAAAAAATTAACAGAGTATAATAAAATTGTCATGAAAAGTTTCTAGAAAAATATCCTGTCGTTCGGAGTCGACTTTAAACTGTAGGTTCCGCCACTCACGGACAAAAATAGCTCACACAGAATGTGCGGTGTGAGAAACTGGATTATAATGATCAGCTAAGAAAGTAAGCACATGGTGCTGAAGGCCAATGTTTTAAAGACTATGGTGGGAGACAAGTTTAACATGAAATTCATTTCGCAAATTCGTGATCTGAGGAATCGACTCCTTCCTTAATTGTAACCAGGACAACACCAGATTTTAAGAAATTCATCGCAACAAGGCTTAGGAACAAAAATGAATGGCGAAATCTGAAAGTTACATAATCTTTTAAAAAAGGACTATTTTGTGGTAGACAGATTTGTGTTAAGAAAAAAATCTTGGAAAAAAAGGAAATATCGCGAATTCATGGGAAATTTGCCAGTATCTTACCAGCGGAAGTTTATGTCATTTGATCAATTCAACTTGGATAGGATAGGTACAAAGGTCAGGGCATAGCGATGCTATCTAACAGTCAAACCACCATTCGAGCACTCGGTTATTATGAAGTTAAATCGAACATAGTATGTGCAAATCTGAGGTAAATAGGTCAGCTAGGTAGACAAAATAACATTACTCTCTACGGGATCATACATAGGTCATGTAAAATTCCATGCAATGCGCAAGCTGATGCACTTGCAAGGAGGAGAGCTTTAACGCCGTTGATGACACCAGAACTCTTCTCTCTACTCAACGAAAACTAAATTAAACAGAGTCAAAAAATTTCCTTAAAACAAGTGGCTTTGACGCCTTAAAAACTAACTAATTAAATAAGAGGCTATGCAGGAATAACTCGAGGATAATAACTGTCTTTTTGATAGGCCACTGTATAGTAGACTCAGAGTGCACTTATTAAGGACGTAAATTGTTTCGAGAATAACATGTATATTCTGTGACAATGAGAATGAATCATCAGTACATCATTTTGGAACCTGTGGGGTATTAATGCATCCCAAAAAGAAACACCTAAGTGGCTTGGAAGAGATACTGCAGAAGTGTCCCATTAAATTGAAGGAGAGTACAATAGATTGTATGGTTGCAGTACTAAGGCTAACTAAAATATAAAGGGTAGACACATGTACATAATTGGTCATTACAACCCTTTAGTCAGGATTACGACCTAGTTTCTCACACTACTTATATTGTGTGTGTTCATTTTTATACATAAGTGGCGGGACCTTCAGTTTAAAGTCGACTCCGAACGACAGATTTTTGAGAAACTTTTCATGGCAATTTTATTAACTCCCAGAGGAAGTCGCCTAAGAAATATTTGCTTATATTTCGTTTAGTTCGAGGTGTCTAACAAACTCGGACACTACATACTAGCCGCGGCGACTAAAGAGTATCCACTACCACTCGTCTTTCTTAATAAATAAAATTTTCTTAATGACCCCCCACACCAATCATAAAAATTTTCTGAATTTTTATTTTTTGCAGATGTTCTAAGAATAAGCGAAGAATTCTTTCGACTTTTCTGACATTAAACTTCCGTGTTAACAATTGCAAATTGAATAGAATATTAGAAATGTGTTATGAAATAAAAAAACAGGAATGAATCAATAAAATTCGATGCAAACGTATAAAAACGTTTGGAAAATGTACAGGAAATCGTGTTACACAAATGATGTGTAACGCATACGTTATGCGTTCTATAGGCAAAACAAAAGAGAAGATGCGGCAGCAGTTCCTAGTTTGAAATTATTGTTGCCGTGATTTCTCTGCTGTTTTTTAAATTTATGTTTCGTACAATTTGGTAAAAAACTATTTCAAAAAAAAAGGACATGAATGGTAGAAGACTAATAAATTGACCTTTTGACACACATCTGCACTTTTATATGAAGTAATGAATGAAGGGTTCTTCACTCCATTCTCCGCTATACACGGTACGCTTGTAGTTATTAATGGCATAAGGAAGGAACGACTCCAGCATTGATTTGGAGAAAGAGAGACCGAACCGACAGACAGACGACGTGCCATTAAAACTGTTATGGCGGTTATTATTACGTGAGGCCTTCAATGAATGAATTTTTTCCTCTCTCGTTTTTTAATGGGAGTTTCAATAACAAAAGAAACTATTTTGTTTTGTTTTATTTTCTTTCTGTTTTTTTGTTGGATTTTGTAGAAAAATAAAATAAAAAAGAATTGAAATAAAAAAATGATTTTGAAAAGGAAACTAAAGTCTATGTGTACCTCTGTAATGTTTAATAACCAGGTCCGGCTACTGAAATACATATTGAATTGAATTAATTTACACTCGTAACGTAAAGGAAAAAAATATAAATATTTTATAGAAAAAAATATACGTATGAATTAATGTAGAACGAAAGCAATCAAAAATCAAAATGGAATTAATTCGTTGCCACGAACTCCACAATTTCCACAATTTCATGTTGGGCGGCGGAAGGAGGAATAAAATGTGGAATCAACTTCAATAAAATTAAACAGAAACCATTACTAAAGTATTATGAAGAATTCAAAAGAAATTTTGATGAAAAAGAATCGATTTCGAATACATTTAATTTAAATTAAAAGCTTTAAATTGACTTTATTTCGAAAGACAAGCTTACTTCAGTTTAATGTAAAAAGGGGGCATTTAATATCCCGACTGTGAAAAAGTTTGTGGCATGAAACCTGTAGGCCTCGGTTCATAACAAAAATAAAATTCTTCGATTCTGACTGAATCCGTCTGTGATAACAAAGATATACTAAAAGGCTAGAATAATACTAAAAGGCCGACTACAATATTAGGTTCAGAGTCCGCTTTGCAAATCCTTTGAACTGCTATCGAAACTTATTGCTTTTGGTGTTGAGAGTCACTTCTCCCGATTTGTAACGAGCTTTCTCAGGAATCGCAATATAATATCAGATGAGTTCAGGTTAAAATCAAGGGTACCGTAGGGTTATGTTTTATCTCCAACTCCATTCCTCATTTCTATTAACGATCCTCTCTCTATAACCTCCAATCCTTTCCACTCTTTTGTAGATGACAGCAGTATTTGTCATTCATATTTTTTTAATTGTAGGCCAAGCCTTTAGGAGATGGAAGAGGCATACATAATATGAGTCACTCACTCAAATCAGACCTACAATCAATGTCCGAATGGGACAAAACTGTAACTATAGGTGATGTAAATTGGCCAGTGAATCACACAATGCCTTACAGACGGAATTCTGCAGATATCTTTTCTGTTACTTATAATATACTTAGGTTAGGTTAGGTCGAGGTGGTAGCTCTGATATCAAAGAGCTCACCAAAATCAGGGAAGAGAAGGAAGTTGGTCAGCGCAGGGGCTGCACATCAAAGCACGACTACCCCACACTGAAAAACCAGCCAGAAAGTTTGATGAACGAAGCTATATTATTGACATCAATAGATGACAGCTCCGTCAAGCTGACAAGAAATGGAGAGGCAAACAACATACATCTGCACCTAGCGAGAGATGGGCACTGACAAAGAAAGTGGATAACAGTCTCCTCTTTCTCAGCGGATCTGCATCCCCGGCAGAAGTCGTTAAATGGGAGCCGCGTGTTTACCCATAACACAGTGACCTGTAAGCATGGCCACTGTGATTGATATGATGCGACGACCAAGTCCAAGTAACTAGTTGGTACGTCCTCTATCCATCAGGGGCCAGGTGAGTCTAGCGGTAGAGCAGTACTCCTCATTGGCCCAGGATAGGTTAGCGTGTAGAAAGAACTTTCTCACAATGGCCAGCTTGACCCAGGCAAGTGGCATACCCAAGTCTACTGAAGAGGATTCCGGTAGGAGTGCACCAGCCCTGCAGTTGCCCGGGACATTCGCTGACAATCCTGGAGTTATTCACATCTCCTGACAGAGATCTTATGGCGGCCCGACTGTCAGAGAAGACCGAGACGCGGGTAAAAGGAAAAATATAATATACTACTTACTTAATTTAGTCAGGATTCCAACCTAGCTTCTCCCACTACTCATGTTGTATGTATTAATTTTATCCATGTGGCCTATATTTAAACGGCGAATCCCAATAAAAGTTTTTTTAGATGGCGGTTTTAATTTCCTCTCAAAGTTTTTGCCAGAAATCCTCTGAGACGAAATCGCCGAAAGCAATATTTTCTCATATTTTTCGTTTTGCTAGAGACGACTGAACCAGGAGTTGAACCACGGCCTTTCGTCCAATAACCTAACACACAAACTATTAAACTACTGCGACTTTCTTACTTTTATATGGATTTAAATCTAATATCAACAAACACTGCTCCCTCTGTTCTCCCTCTCATAACCTATTTTCGTTATAGCACTCAATGCACTGAATGAGTTGGGGTCTATCCTTACATTCCCATCCTCTGCAATTAAAAAAGTGGTATCAGAGTATATATACGCTTAGTTACTCAATATACTGCTGCCATTAGATCCACAGAGACTGTGTACACTGATCTAAGATTACTCACGAATACCGGGTGTCCTTAGAAGAGATAGTGAGACTTGATGCATGTGATTGGCATTCCCCTACAAAGGAGCAAAACAAACAACATTCAGTTCCCCTGGAAAATTAACCACAAATCTGATCCGACATAGATATATGCAGAGCAAAATTTGTGTTAAATCTGAACAGATTATAACTGCTTTCAGGAAAATCATACCAGATTTCTGGATACACAAGCCCCCGAACGAATTTTCCATAAGAAAAAGCGAAGAGTAAGAAGTAAGAAATTAAAAGAATTCTTGAACATTCATCTCTATTGAAAATGGTTAATGGATGGCAAATAGGGCTGACAAAATAGTTAGTGTATCGATGTTACAACGGGATCTTATAGAATCCATGTACGCCAATTCAACCTAAGTTAGGATATTTGTGACCGTGAGATGATCTCCGTTAGCTCATTGTTTATATTTTCGTTTTACCGGAATGTTCAAATGATTGGCAGTATTACCATTCGATAGACTTGTAAGTCACCGTAGTCTAGTAGGTAGTGTGTTAGCTTATCAGACGTAAAGCCAGGGTTCAAACCCCAGGCCAGATATCAAACAAAATACAAAAAGTATTCCTTCGGCGACTTCCTTTCAGCAGATTTCTGGCAAATCATTTGAAAGTAAATAAAATTGGCAAAAAAAAAGTTTCTCAAAAGTCTGTCGTTCGGAGTCGACTTTAAACTGTAGGTCCCACCACTCATGTATAAAAATAAGTGGTGTGGGAAACTAGGTCGTACTCCTGACTAAAGAGTTGTTTTGACCAATTATGTGTGTAGACTTGATAAAGATACTTGTATAATCCACATGTCTTTCATTTATGCAGTAAGTCCATAGAGGACGGCTATTCCCTCAAGAGCATGCGGCCATAGTGCGGCACAACTGTGATCGTAAGTTCAGAGTTTATATCTCTTAAACGTCTTTACGATGTTGTATGAGCACTCCATAGTTTTCTCAGAGATCTATGCATGCAATATGCAATTGCTGCAATTTAAGCGACCTTTGAGGAGGGCATAATCCAGCTGTTGTACTAATCATGGAACAAAATAATTTTTTTTCTTTATTCAAAAAGGAAAGTTGAGGATATTTTGACGATTTTTGAATTGCAATTCAGAGAAATGTCTCAAAATATCTGTGACTACCTTGGCCGTAACGCTTAGGTATAGAATACTAATTATTAATTAAGGTTCGCACTTGTGACAGTATTTTTATTATTTTTCTTAGGAAATTTTTTTTCACAGGAATTTTTAATTTTCGTGCGCAACTTTAGTACCAACGAGTCAAGCCATAACTAAAAACATGTGTACAGTAATCCCTCGATTTACGTCGCCTCGATTAACGTTGTTTCGATGTGCGTCGTCAAATTTTTTTGTTTCCTCTAGCTTCAATTTGCGTCGTCATTCGATTTACGTCGACTTTTTTGGAACCAACTGCGACGTAAATCGAGGGATTACTGTATAAAGTTGTAAAATTTTTTGGCACCGAAGGTTTCTTGACTCGCTAATACTGAGAATATAAATTTCGAACACACAAAAGGAGGATCCTCCCCCTTTTTTAACATTTTTCTGTACGGAATCTTGGAATTTGTACTTCGTTTGTTCGAATGTACAAGCGATTGATTGTATATCATGATAAAATATTATGATTGCATACATATCTCCTCTATGATTTGTAATATTTTCGTTTAATTGCAAGGATAAATTGGTTGTTTTTGTTTTATTGCTAAGAGCGTTCCTACTTACCTCGCTTGTTGGTACAAACCACTTTGGTAACAAGAAATTTTGGCCACCTTCATCAATAAAACAATGATCGATATGTTAGCAAGATTTCGATATTTTTTCCCTTCTTTTTTTGCATATTCTATGCGGGTAATTATTTAACAAGAACAAGAACAATGACCCTTAAGTCAGACAAGACAACTTAAAGGTTTCCACTTCATTGACTGGCAACACGGCGAGAATTGCCAAACAGTAGCAGCAAAGCAATTAAACAACAAAACAATACCCAGGCAAAAAGAGACAAAAGGAAAGGAAAATGAAACTGCGAAAAAAGGTAGTCAATGTAAAATGCTAAAATAAAATAAAATAATAGACAAGGCAGGGCCATAAAAGAAAATTTTTGTTGAAAATTAAACCCTTAAAATACAAATAAAACAACAACAACATCAAAAACCAATAAACAGACTATTTGACTGACAAACACTTGGTCAGAAACAAAAAGTACAAACAATTTAGAATGCATGCAGCATATGCATAAATATGCATTTGCATATATGCTTACATGCTAGTATATGTACACCATTGTAGAGTCATATGCCGCCAGCATTTATTAATATTTCCCTATTATTTGTATGTCTAGCTCGTTTATAAAAACAAAAATAAAATGTTTTTCATTTTCTATTTCCAAAAGACAGAAAAAACAAAAAGAAAAACCATAACAATGCCAACAAAACATATGCAAAAAAACAATTTTTATGAAAAACAAATTCCAAAACAACCAGAATATTTGCTTGTTTGTATGGGTTTTGACAATCCATATACAAAAACAAGCATTGTCTAGTTAATGTTTTTTGTTGTTGTTATTGTTTATGATAAACAAAAGGACTAAAAATGCAAAATTTTATTTAAATACAGCAACAACATACACACAATATACCAATTCAGAACATGGTTTCCAAATATATACAGTGGCTGTCTTATAATTAGCACACCCACCATCTATCTATACGACCTTTTTTCAGTAGCAATCAGAAATGAAATATTTTTTCAAAATTTATTTAAGCGGGTACACCTAACCGATTATTATTGTAAATGTAAAAATCATAAAAGCACGTAGGTTAGGTTAGGTTAGGTTAGAGGACGTGTACTTGTCAATTAAGACAAGTACAGTACCCGGAGGTCGAATTGACCCATTGTACAACGTCCTAGTTTCTCACACCACTTATGTTGTGTGTGTTAATTTTATACATGAGTGGTGGGACATACAGTTTAAAGTCGACTCCGAACGACAGATTTTTTGAGAAACTTTTCATGGCAATTTTTATTTACTCTCAGAGTTTTTGCCAGAAATCTACTGAGAGGAATTCGCCGAAAAAATACTTTTTGTATTTTGCCTATGATGCCTGGCCTGGGGCACGAACCCAGGCTTTTGCGTCTAATAAGCCAACACACACTCAAAAAGTATATAATTGCACAATCCTATTAGCTTGCATAATTAGTCATTACAGATAGATGAGGCACCAAATCGTCAAATATTTGAGAAAAAATCGTCAAAATCGTCAAAGACGTTTATTAAAATCGTCAAAAAATTATCAGAAAAAAAATAAATTAAAAGTTTTTAAAAAGCAAAATTATTCATATTGTAGTTAGAAAGTATAAAGTCAATACATGTACATACACATCTGAGTTCAAAAATAAAACATTTAAAAAAATTTTTAATATTAAAAGCTAGCGTCCGTCATCTTCATTTAATAATTTTTTTCCAAAAAGGGTAAAATTTTATATCATTTTCTGGAAAAAATTGTTTAAGGATTAAACAATCTATCCCAGTGTTATTTATTGACACATAAGCGTAGCAATAATATTTCATCATCTTAACCTATGGGTGGTGTAAATACTAAGGAGCCAGAAGCTCTTGACATTCTGAGCATGAAAATTCAGTGTAATGTTGGCTTCAACCGACACATTTTTCAGTTCCTTCAGTTCCTTCTTAAGATCTTATGATCTTACCATTTACACCATTTGTAACCGACCGAGACTGGAATACAACTCTCATGTATGGATAGGTGCCCCAACGTCTACTTTGAGTTTTCTCGATAGTGTACAGGAGAGGCCGTAGTAGCTCGTTAATGGTGATAGTGTATCCAACTCCATTGAATCATGGGAGCATCGTTGCAATGTGGTTTACGTTTCACTGTTCGCTTCGACAAAAGGATTTTGCTCGAATGAAATAAGGGGACTTTTGCTGAAAATCATATATTCCTACGTAACGCTCGTCTTTCTCGGCCACCACTTCCTTATGTGGTCGATTGGCCAGTGGATCGCACACTGCATTACGGAAAAAATACCTTTTTAGTCGGACTATTCGTATGTGGAACTCAATTCCTGCAGAGGCCATTCCTGTTACTTATGATATAAATATATACAAGCCTAGTGTCCATAAACACTGTTCTCTCTTTTCTTCTTCAAATAAAATGTTTTCATAGCTCCAAACACAATGCCATCGATCCCCTGTGTGTTGGTCGTACGAAACAAAATAACGGCGCTTGCCTTTGTACTTCCGATGGTAATATTAGAAGCTATACTCGAATTTTTAAAATTGTCTGCAACGACAAGCGATAAATTATTCTCAACTACGAGGTTATTTAGGAGTTGCCATTTTTTGGCTCATCACATGTGTTAATGTAAATACTCCTTGTTTTTACTAACATAAATTTACATAGTAACAAGTGCAAAGTAAATACAAAGCTTAAAGTGGCTTTTAATGTACTAAAGTAAAGAATATGATGTAAATTTTTAATTTCCAAAAATCGTCAAAATAAGGACATAAATCGTCAAATCGTCAATATGATATTTTTGGAGCTCAAAATGGTCAAAATGACGATAAAACGTCAAATCTGGCAGCTATGAGTACAACCCTTTAGTCAGGATTACAACCTAGCTTCTCACACCACTTATGTTGTGTGTGTTAATTTTTATACATGAGTGGCGGGAGTTACCTTTTAAAGTCGACTCCGAATGACTGAATTTTTGAGAAACTTTTTCATGACAATTTTTATTTACACTCAGAGTTTTTGCAACAAATTTGCTGAGAGAAAGTCGCCGAAGAAATATTTTTTCGTATTTCTTTTGGATGTTTAACCTGGGCTTCGAACCATGTGCTCACGACTAATAAGCTAACACACTACCTTCTAGACTACGGCGACTTCACACACGGTTATAAACAAAAGTGGACAAAACCATCATTTGGTTTTAACTTTTTTTTAGTATTTTGTGGAGGCACTCCTTCCCCCATGTTTTTTCGACGGCTTCCTCTCAGCAGATTTCTAGCAAAAACTCTGATGGTAATTAAAATTGCTATGAAAAGTTTCTCAAACAAATCTGTCGTTCGGAATCGACTTTAAACTGTTGGGCCCGCCACTCATGTATAAAAATTAACACACACAACATGAGTGGTGGGAGAAGCTAGACCGTAAACCTGACTGAAAGGTAGTAACGACCAATTATGTATGTACATATGTATTCCTTCTCTTTAATCACCAATTATAAATATCCGGGAAGACCTGACATCTTGTATATTGTATGTCGCTCAATGCCACTCGAAGCGCTTTCCACAGATCATAAAGATTTTTTATTTTTTGTTCAATTTGTGTCTCAAGATCATGCCCTGAATTGGATTCAAATCACAGCTTCTAAATATTTTATCCAATCGTGCGGTGTATTCTCTTTATCTTGCATAAAAATCCATTTTACATACAAGTTATCATGAGTGAATGGAATCAAATGAATCTACACACTATGTTTGGTTAAATTTTGATCCATTAAGGAAACATTATTTATGATTGGAACCATACTATATGGTATACGGAAGCTAGTCCTGTCATTATACAACTTCTTTATGTTTAATTGCCTTCGGTAGACGCCACGTATTGGTATTTCAATTACAGAAAAATCGATTCACCAAATCGATTCAAATTCACCACTCCTATATAATTCCACCACTCTTGAATATAATTGGCTTATTTCTTTACATATTGAAAGAGATAGAGAGAGAGAGACGAGCAGCAATATTATTTCATGATACCCTAAACTTGTCTTGCGCTACATACCCAATTAAGTTGATTGCCTTTAGTCTGTGACGGTAGATTTTTGTGTTCCTCCATAACGAGTTTCCGCAGTTCTGACAGCATTATGAAGACATTCTCCTTCACATGAGTAATTATTACACGATCTCCAAGTACAAGTAAAGTTTTTTACTCGAAACTTTCTTCGACTGACCGCTTGTTGTGATAACAAATCCTTTCAAAAATAAAATGTTCAACACAAACGTTATGATAAATGGGTGTGCTAATTATAAGCCCACCACTGTATATAAAAAAGGATACAGAGAACAGAGTACATACATACATACATTACAGTCTAAAAATAGAAAATTTTACAAATACCAAGAAAAACAATGTGACCAACTCTAAGAAAATGAAAATAAAATTTTTCTAACACTTTAATCGCTTGTTTTCAGTAGGTAGCGGTTAATTTTGAAACACTTTAATCGCCTGTTTTTAGTAGGTAACGGTTAATTTGTTAACGGTTTGGGATTTTGAAAATTAAGAAGAAAAACAGGACAAAGAAAATTTTGCAAAAGTGCATGAAATATTTATTTGAGGTAATAAAACAGAAAATGCCTGCCTAATCACTTTTTAAAGATAATTTCATGCAAATATTGGCCGCCACTCAATTAATCGCCGATGAATTTCCGCGTACTTCTGCCTGCGTTTCGATCGCTATCTCGTCAATTTATTATCTCCAAAGACGATAGACTTGGTGTAGATATCCAAGCAAAAAATTGTTGTTTGTAGTCTTGTATTCATGATTAATAGCAAGCTTCAAAATGGAAGATGTATTCCTTACGAATCTTACCTCTCAATAGCAGTGCTGCATATCCGGTTTTTTTAAGCCGGAAATATGTATCTTCAAAAGACACTTATGTTGCATCAGATCAGATCGCACTGTACACCATCGCTGGATGTCTACATACCAAACCCACTATATTCTTCAAACGCTCTCCATATAAATATTCAGCTGCTGAGGTCTTTTCGTTTATCAAATGTGACCATTTTTCAGGTGAAAAAATCTTCGAAAGACACTGTTGCTATTGCAACTCTAAAATTCCAACTCAATTGATCTGTGACGAATAGATTCTAGGAATAGCTATTACCTATTTCTCTTATATTTCTACGAAGTCCCTTATTTCCACTTAAATTCCATAGCACAGTGTCGGACAATACTTTAACGTAAAATGCCAAATTTTCCCAAATGGTAAAACACGCATAATTTTTCACATTAAAGTCTCGTGTACCTACTAAAATCTTGAGCAATAAAAGAATTAAAAGAAATGAAGACATGTTCCGGGTTCTTATATCCTTTGTTGCAGAAGGTTCCAGCTACAGGATCATTGTAACTACACTCACAAAAATATTCTCCGTAATAGCCATAACGTAACAGATAGTGTTGCCATCACCCTTTTCTTACTATTTACTAGCATTTTTGCTATTTGCCTAGACTTTTGCCATTCTTATCTTCCTTAGATATTAAACATCTAACTCTGTCATACGTTTCGAAGCTCTTCCTGTTACTTATTTTCATCGAAAAGTCATCTTCAGTAACGAGGGCCAGTTCTGGATAAATGGATACGTGAGCAAACAAATTGTCGAATTTGGAACGATCCCAATCCATATGATATCCAAGAACATAGGATCATTAAAACGTCACCGTTTGGTGTGGATTTTGGGCTGGTAGTATTGCCGGTCCATATTTTTATCGTGTGATTTGATCCCGATTGACATTTTCTTGTGGGGATTTTTTAAATCGCAAGTGTGGGCGAATAAGTGAAAAACCTCAGCGATGCCCAAAGCCATCATAACCCATTCCACCAGTCAAATTTGTCCTCATTTATGCGCCAGAGTCTTGAAAAAATTAGACAATGCGGTTACGCTTCTCACAGGGAAGCAGTGGCGAACATTTCAAACGAATAAAAAATTGTATTTCACGCACACTTGTTTAATTTAAATTTCAAGAAGGTTATACACGATACATTCTGGCAAAGTAAAGCATTACCAGGTGGCTGCAACAAGAGGGATATCTTCAGTAGTAAGGAACAAACTTGAAGCAGATTCTTTAAAAAAGGCTATAGTCATGGAACAGCGCTATATAGGCTTAAGAATTCATGGAAATTAACACATATAATTGGACCTACAGTTTAAAGTCGATTCCGAACATAGATTTCATATAAAAGCGATCCTAAATGACCCAGGAGGGTTTCCTTTACAGCAAATACTAGGGGAACCATCGGGAGCATGCCAATGTGACTTGGTTAGTCCTATGATAAATGTTATTTCATATAATAAATAATCAAATTAATCAGCAGTTATTCAGAAAATAATGAAAAAGAAAACAAAATATCAGCGAAAAACGAGATACATATAACGCCTAATCACACGCATACACAATTGGTCATTACAACCTAGCTTCTCACACCATTTATGTTGTGTTTATTCATTATTTAAAGTCAACCAAGAACGACTGATACGTGAGAAACTTTTCATGTTAATTTTATTTATTCTCAGAGTTTTTGCCAGAAATCTGCTGTGAGGATATGGCCGCAGAAATATTTTTTATATTTCGTTTTGCTGGAGAAGTCTGACCTGGGATTTGAAACGTGGCCTCACGTCGAATAAGCCAACATACGACCTACTACGGCGACTTCAACAACGCCCAATCACAATCCTCAATAGCGGGGATTAGGAAGTAGATTGTATGATGATGATAAACTAGATCCATGGCCCAGTAACTATGCATGAGAGGTCTAATATATATATACACATATGTTCCTTTTACTCCTCTAGGGAGTATAGGGCCGTTCATGCCAAATTCCGTCAACTTTATATCGGGTTTATTATTTTTCCTTCTCTTGTATTGGTTTCGGTAATAAGAGTTATTAAGACGTAAAGCTTATTAGGCTATAGCGTCCGATTCTGGTTTTGGAGCCGCCAATATCGCCACCAGGCGTGCAAAGTGCCGGGATTTAGCCGTGCAAGTATTAAGCTCAAGGTCGACACTCACCATCTTTTTGTCGACTATAAGGCTGCTTTTGATAGCCCCATAAGGGATCGTGTTTTTGCCGCAATGTCTGAGCTCGGTATACCTGCGAAGCTGATAAGGCTATGCAGAATGACGTTGAGCAATTCCTGCAGCTCCGTCAAGGTAGGAATGGACCTCTCCGAGCCTTTTGATACCGTGCGAGGTTTCAGACAAGGCGACCCCTTATCATGCAACCTCTTCAACTTCGTCATGGAGAGTGTTCTGCGAAAGGCAGGAGTGCATAGCAGTGGCACTATTTTTAAAAAAAGTGTCCAGTTGCTTGCGTACGCTGACGACTTTGACATCATAGGGCGTACCAAGCGAGATGTTACTGCTGCCTTTAGTGCTATTAAGATGGGACTGGCAGTAAATGAGGGCAAAACAAAGTATATGTTATCGACAAGTAGAGATGCGCGGCGTATTGATTCTCAGATTACGGCCGATAACTATACTTTTGATACGGTCAAGGAATTCTTGGCTCCGCCGTTACCAACAGAAATGATGTCAGTCAAGAGATCAAGCGCATAATCACTCTTGCCAACAGGTGCTACTATAGTCTCAAGAGGCAATTGAGTAGCAGAGACCTCTCTCTTACGACAAAACTAACACTCTACAAGACACTCATCCTGCCCGTTCTTCTTTATGGCGCAGAGGCATGGACCCTATTAAGTACAGATGCAGCGGCCTTGAGAGTGTTCGAGAGAAGAGTACTGCACAAGATCTTCGGTCCAGTGCGAGTTGGCGATGATTTCCGTATCCGATACAACAGTGAGCTGTATGAGCTCCTCAACGACATAGACGTTGTACAGCGTATTAATATCCAGCGGCTGCGCTGGCTCGGCCATGTCGTTCGAATAGAGGAGGATGCTCCGGCGAGACGGGTATTTGATGCAGGAATCTGCGGAAGTCGGCGAAGACGACGACCTTGCATCCGTTGGAAAGACCAAATCGAGGAAGCCCTGTCATCGATTGGTGTGACCAACTGGCTTAGGCGCGCACTAAGTAGAGGCGCCTGGAAGGATGTGTTGCGCAGGCCGAAATCCGATAAACGCGTTGTTATGGCCAATTAAGTAAGTAAGTAAGTATTAAGGTTATACCGCCCACGGTCGGTGGTCAGAGCCTCGTCTGCCTGACAGGGGACACCAAGTCCTTGAAGGAAAAGTGTGAAAGTGTGAAAAAGTACGTGCCTTCTGAACTCTTCACTTTTCCATTAGTCGCCCATGAGCGGTCTTGGGGTGGTTGTTTGTTCTGTAGTGCCACTAACGTTACCCAACGGCATAAGGCCAAAATGAAGTTTGAAATTCATAAATTCTTAAATAATGAAATAATTTATTTGATAAATAAATTAAGTGGAGTATTTTTATATATAATGTCGGTCACTTTTTACCTCTTTCGTGTTTATTTAGTTATGAAGTAAACAATCCACAAACAGTTTACATACATACAACGCCATCAACAGTATTAGATGCTGATGCATTTAAAACATGCAGTTTTAAATGAATTGCAACTGGTATTGCATTTGCAAGCTTGTGCGTGCATGTATGAACATGCAACGTTAATGGTAAAAACGAAAACAAACAAAAACAAAGAAAAAAATGTTAAAATTTTAAACATGAATAATTTTTAATAAAAATATTGCAAACATACATTCGTACACACAAAAAACATTTCATTTCGACAGCGATCAAGAAACGTAAAAAAAAGGGAAAATAAATTAAGTTTTCGCAATTGGTTTCAACAAAATATTGTGCATACATGGGGATGACAGTTCGTCAGCGTCTGTGACTTCCAAGAAAGTGGGAATTGTGGCTCAAGCACAATAAAGATCTCAACTTTTAAATGGAAAGTTTAGAATGAAAAACTTTTCCATACTTTTTCTAAAATTTCTGTCAACTACACCCCTTCACTCTTCCCGAACACCATTTCATTTCATTTTCTTTCATTCTTTCTTTCCTGGCTTAATTAAGAAACGAAAAAAAATAACTCAAAATACCATTGACGGTCTCTCGATCGGTAGCCTTAGCCGTACCGCAAATCATTTTAAAATTAATTTTCAACTTTTCTTATGCGTTGCGTATGCGTTGCGTATGCGTCATATCTCCTGTTTAAAGTCTCCTGTTTGTTTGTTTCTTTCTTTCTTTCTTTCTTTCTTTTTGTTGTACATTACAATTTAACTTTTACCCATGAAGTGATCCTAATTGAAAGCGATCAATTGGAAATGTCGGGAGAATTTCTGTTTCTTCAGCAGTTGCCGCAACTACCAGATGAAAAAGTAAAGTTTAGTCGGCCAGACAGCCGAAAGCAGGAAAGTTAGCAATACAGCCAGCCAGTCAGTCAGTCAGTCCGTCAGGTTTTTAGCCTGAGAAACCTGGTTTTCAGGTTGGATTTTTTGTTGTTGTTGTTTTTTTAAACAAATTTAAATGAAAAACAAAAACAATATAAAAAAATAAATGTAAACAGATAATTGTTGTTGTTGTTTTTTTTTCTTTAAGAAAAAAGAAGAAAGAATGCCTCGTCGTTTTCACATTCAGAGGGTTGTTTAAGAAGTGTAAAGTTAACAAAACAGTTATCGATTACAAATGCTGACAAGGCAAGCTAGTCTAATATACTGCACTTGCTAATCTTCAGATGGAATGCCGAGCCTTTCGGCAGGCCTACCAAAAGAATAATGACTCGTAGGGATCGCCATTATGCGATGGATGGCCATACGATTTAAGGACGGAACTGTGTAAGTCCTATTCCTGTCCATACGTGGCCAACAGACTCTAGCAATTTTGCACGTAGGCTGCCTTCCAAAATGTTCGTTGCTTTGTGTTTGAACAAAGTATCGTGTTTCATAATGCCGCCGTACAAAATATATACAATGTATTCTATTTCAGAACGTCGTCAATGTGTATTTTTAACGCAGTCAAAAAGCAATCATGCATCGGATTTATAGTTGATGCATTGTTTGGTTACTTTGCATATCTACATAGTTTATATACAGTAGTAGAACTGCATACAAACTTTGCTAACAACGAGATTGCACCTCCTCGTAGGACGACTGGACAATATCCAAATTAACCAAAGCAATGGGATTACCTAAGTCGCCGTAGTTTAGTAGTTAGTGTATTGGCTTATTAGACGTTCGACTTCGGTTCACACCCCAGGTTAGACATCAAAACGAAATAAAAAAATATTACTTCGCCGACTTCCTCTCAGGAGATTTCTGTTAAAAACTCTCCGAGTAAATAAAATTGCAATGAAAAGTTTTTTCAATAATCTGTCTGTCGTTCAGAGTCAACTTTAAACTGTAGATCCCGACACTCATGCATAAAATTAACACACACAACATAAGTGGAGTGAGAAGTTAGGTCGTAATCCTGACCAAAGGTTTTGTAATGACCAATTAGCATCAGGGTAAAGTACATAAGGAGTTCTCCCAAAGCAATACATGTTATTCTAGAGATGACTGGCAACCACCGCAAAATAAAGATTCTACAGTCTTAAGGTTGTTAAAGGCTATATAACCTTAAAATATGTGATGAACAGTCTCCTTCTCTTCTACAATACCACACATACGACCGTATTTATTAAACCGCAGACCAATTCATCATGAATGATCTTAAATCGGGTAATGCGTTGTCAGCACCATTCACTAATATAATGAAGTGTTCCTTGCGATGACCCACATGAGAACTAGATCATCTGACACATGCAATTAGGCTTCTTAGATTTTAAAGGTTCTAAAGACCTCCACCCGCAATTTGTCTTTTTTTCGAAATAATAGTCCAGAAGTGGCGAAAATAAAATTGGACAGCGGTCCCACGAGTCTGATCCAGCAAGAGTGAGATCATGTACGAACTAAATCCTTCATCCTTTCATTCATAGAAAGTCCGACGGCCTGTGATAAATACAAGCGTCAACTTAGAAAAGAGGACGAGCGTATTCAATTCATTTCAGCATTCTCTGCATTCTGAGATGGGTAATGTGCAGTCGATGTAATCAACGCAACGCGTTAGTATTAAACGATGTGATCTAGTAATCAACATGGTACACATTGCCCTTGAATGAGAGCAAGCTTCTAAAGCTATTAGGCAACTATGTCTGAGACTTATTACCTACAACGTTATACTCATCAAACTGTAGGTAGATAGGTAGGTAGAGGTGGCTGCCCATCCAAGAAAAATTTTTGGATGGACACACTTAGGCCGCATTGGGCCCATTGTGCTACCACAGTCATCCGTTATCCCCTAGTCTCGAAACCATTCGGAGCTCCTGATGAAGCGATTCAGGCTGCCAATGTCAATCCCTTACAATTCCTCCAGATCATCCATATAGTAAGTACCCAAGTACTTTCTTCTCCTTTGGCATAGAGCCGGACATGTACCCAGCAGATGAGGGACGTCTCCTCTTCCTCCTCATCTCTGCAGCTCCTGCAGAAGTCGCTAGCAAAGTGTCCAAGACCAATGCTCCTCGCATGCGTACCCATAATGCAATGCCCCGTAATGACACCGACAACTACATTGAGCGCGCCTCTTTGGAGTTTAAGTAGACTCATTGTGCGCCCCTCATCCAGCCTTGGCCAGATTTTACGAGCCGTTATACCCGTGTCCGAGGCCGCCCACTTGTCGTTGACGGAATCAACGATCGCATTATCAATTATGAGCTTGCAGGTCCTCATAGGTATACCCAGATTCGAGAACTCAGCGGAGAGTTCGATGGTCGTGCCCCGCCTGGCAAGTTCATCAGCTCTACAGTTACCCGGAATACCACTGTGCCCCGGTACCCATACGATATGGATGTCATATCGTTCCGCTATCTCGTCGAGATATCTGCGACAGCCGTAAACCGTCCTGGAGTTCATCACATTAGAACTTAGAACTGTTATGAGATTTGAGTGCCTAAACAACTAAACCTAAACCTGGAGAACTGACATGTAGTGATGTTTGATCAGTTCAGTATCCATTTATACTTCAGTTCCATGAGTTCATACAATACAATAAGGGACTGAATTATGCATCAGTTCCTCTTAGTTTCAGTCTCCCAGACGCATTTCTAAATAAATATCCAAAGATTTTAAAAGAAGAAGTACAATCCCTGTGTATCAAGCTACACGTCCGTATTGGCTCCCTTAAAATAGTATCCAATTTAGCACCGTCCTATCTTAGGACTCCAGCCTTTTCTCAAGTCTTTAATATCTTAAACTGATGTTTCCCTAATGTCAACATTCGAGAGTGTCATAAAAAGCTTTAAACTAAGCTCAGGAATAGGTTTCAGGGTATTAATGGTGCCAAGACAGTGAGTAGTAGCGTGGTGTAGTGGCATAATTGTTGGACTACAAAATCCTAGATCACCTGTTGGGAAAGAAAAATCTTACCATTACAGATAAAACCACAATCCAATACGTTTTGAAGGGGGTGAGATGGCGTTGTTTGTATACAATGGCAACCCTAGTTTTCTAGAATCTGATACAGTAGACCCATCAGCTGTTGGAGAAGACAATATTAATGAAACTAAATGAAAGCAAAGCAAAAATATCCAAAATCTAATGAGATAAACAAGTATTGTGGATGTCCTATGCTGCCTAAAGGAACCAATACTTGTGTGGTATATTAAAAAAAGCCAGTCCACCTAAACGTCACCATATAAGTAGTTAATCTAACTGAAAACCCGTTAAATAAATTCGAAGTTAAAATTTTATATTTTTTTCTTTAAAGCCGATTACATTATCCAACACTTCAGAAACAGCCCACGCAGAGTATCCACTATGGTGTATGTACATATTGAATATGCATGCACATATACAGTGAGTGCCTTCTACGCTCACAGAGTGATATGGTGCGAATGGCATCAATTTCATTTCGGTATCAGTTTGCATTATGTTCCATTTTATTGATGAACGCATCAATAAATTCACTTCGAGATACGAATTTATTTAAAAGGAAGGAAAAAAACCAAAAAAAAATTAAAAAAAAAA
The DNA here is from genome assembly GCA_958299815.1 of Sarcophaga carnaria. Classification (NCBI taxonomy): domain Eukaryota; kingdom Metazoa; phylum Arthropoda; class Insecta; order Diptera; family Sarcophagidae; genus Sarcophaga; species Sarcophaga carnaria. The sequence goes on from OY283149.1 coordinate 142,256,376, forward strand.
TAAAATAACACATAAGAGGTATTTAAATGCATATATGTATGTACATATGTATGTACGTATGAATGCTTTTTAAAGCATTTGAATGAATAACAAAAACGAAAAAAGCTAAAAAAACTGCTGTTTTTTTCATTTCTTTCCTTTATTCTTTCTTTCATTTTGTTTAAATGCGTACAAAAATTTTTGTTTTTAAGAATAAAAAGGATTTCCAAGGAAAATTGATTTACGACAGTATTACAGAGACAGTCGTCAGAAATAAAGTTGAAATTATTACCCAGGAAAACAGACGTACGTATGCAACTCGTAAATGTTGTTTCGTCTGTTTCGCTTTTATGAGTATTTAAACTTATTAATCATTTGTTAACAACAAAAGCATTTCTTTTGCAGTCTCTGTCTCTGTTTCTACTCTTGTTTTTGTTTTATAATCTTAAATGTCAGATTTATTAAGAATATGCTTTCAGAACTTCTGGTAATTTTAAATTTTATTTTCCGAAAATAAAATTTATCGCTTGGCAAGTAATCTTGTATTTATTTTTATTTTCATTTTGTAATTCAAATCTAAATTTTACATTTGTAAACTTGCAACTGGTCGTCTCTTCTGCAATAAAGTTTGCAGCAATGCCCTTGCTTTTGCTTCACAGTTTGAAAATAGAATCAAATGAACGATGCAGGAGAAATATTTCATTCGGCCATACTCTCGCAGCGGTCTTTAGAGAAAACCTCTGTCAAGAAAACGATGCTCAAGTCTGCAGAAGTGAAACTGTAGGTCCCGCCGCTTAGAGGAAGTCAAAGAAATATTTTTTAATTTTAATGTCTAATAAGCTCATCTAATAAGCCAACACACTACATACTAGACTACGGCGTCAACAAACATTTAGAGCTTCCTATCTTCAAGTCTGAAAAAAATTATTTTCGGCGACTTCATCTCAGCAAATTTCTGGCAAAAAGTCTGGGAGGAAATTAAATTGCCATGAAAAGTTTCTCAAAAGTCTGTCATTCGGACGCGACTTTAAACTGTAGGTCCCGCCAGTCATGTATAAAAATTAACACACACAACATAAGTGGTGCTGTGACAAGCTAGGTCGTAACCTTGACTGAAGGATTGTAATAATGACCAATTATATACATACATACGTATGTATCTTTCGAAACAAAGTGTGTGAGATGCCGTTGCCATTTTTTATTCGTTTGAAAGGTCTCTAGAAGCCATTATGCGACTTCTCTGGGTGGAGCCCATACAAAGTGTCTAATTTCCCATAACTCTGATGCATAAATCCTACTGGATTTGAGCGACGGCATGGATTATGTTTGCTTTTAAGACTGCTGTGGTTTTTGCTTATTCGCCTAACGCGTAGGGTCGTAACCCATAAAAACAGAGTCTAACGAGATTAAATCGAACGATATAGATGGCCACTACGTAACATGACCATGATCTCAAATAGCTCATGCACAATAGCTAGAGTTATTTCAAGCTTGTCGTCTAGTAGGTAGAGTGTTGGCTTATTAGACGTGAGGCCTTTATTCAAACCCCAGGTCAGGCACCTCCAACCAAAGGAAATATAAAAAAAATATTTCTTCGGCGACTTCCTATCTTAGCAGATTTCAGGCAAAAACTCTGCGAGAAAATAAAATTGCCATGAAAAGTTTCTCAAAAATCTGTCGTTCGGAGTCGACTTTAAACCGTAGGTCCCACCGCTCATGTATAAAAATTAACACACACCACATAAGTGGTGTGAAAAATTAGGTTGTAATCCTGACTGAAGAGTTATAATGACAAATTATGTATGTATGTATGTATGTATGTAGTCTAAATTTGCTAATACTTTATAAGACTGCGACCTACTCAGATAGCTACCTAGTAAAACCGTTTAGTTCATTAGCCCGATCCACATGCTTACATACATAAATAGTTATCATGACCTTTCAGTCAGGATTACGATCTAGCTTCGCAGTTGCCGAAGAAATATTTTTTCTTGTAGATGACTGACCTTTGGCCTAAACCATGGCTTCACACTACTTACTAGATTAGGGCGACTATAGCTCGATCCACAACCTCACAAATTGGCGGAGTGACTAAAGAGTAGCAATGTAGGCTATGAGCCAGTGTGTTGCTTTATTACCAATAATCCTACCATCAGTCATTTGCTTTATTTCAATCAAACTACTTTCAGTCATTCAGTAATTTTTTTCCATATTTGCCTGTTGTGCCTTTTCTGTTAACAGTAGCATTATGAAAGTTTTTTTCCAATAAAGGGGCTATTGGGTCACCCAATCTGTTGCTTTATTACCAACAATCCTACCATCAGTCATTTGCTTTATTTCAATCAAACTACATTCAATCATTCAGTAATTTTATCTCCATGTGATCACATGTCCTCCAACTCGTCTCGCAGCTTTAGGACCATAATTTAAAACATTGCCTTTAATGTCCTCTTGTGGTTTTCTATTCAATGACCTTTACATAATTCTTGTTGTTCCAAAAAAAAAATTTGCACGGAAAGTTGAACCCATGGCAGTGAAATCTATCCAAGAAGCAATACTTTCCTTAAGGCTGTGTTTTTGAATCATATTCTCAATTGTTGGCAACCTTCCATAAGAAAAATAATGCAATCGCTTTTCCTTGAACGAGTACACTCTATTCATGAATGGAACATGAGTACACATTGAAGGAAAAATAACTTGTAAGGATTTAGCACTGTAAGAGGACATTGCTGGTGATTAAGAAAATTATCTCGCTATTGGGAAGGTATTTATTCTGCTAAAACACATATTAAAGTTGCGTATTTTTATTCTACATAATGTAGCATAAAATTTGAAAGGATTACAGGATTAGAATATACTTTCGAAATACCTTATACACGACATTGTGACCCAACACTATAGAAGGAAAATGTTAGAGGTCAACAACAATATTACCATCCGTATACTTAACCGTCCTAAGAGTGGGCTGATGTGTAGTACACACATACATACATAATTGGTCATTACAACCCTTCAGTCAGGATTACGACCTAGTTTCTCACACGACTTATGTTGTGTGTGTTAATTTTATATATGAGTGGCGGGACATACAGAGAGAGAAGCTTTTCATGGTAATTTTATTTATTCTCAGAGTTTTTGCCAGAAATCTGATGAAAGGAAGTCGCTGAAGAAATACTTTTTGTATTTTATTTTGATGTCTGGACTGGGGCTCGAACCCTGGCTTTTCGCCTAATAAGCCAACACACTACCTACTAGACCACGGCGACTTCTAGTACACAGTGACTGGAAATAAGGAAGTGAATATTCTGGCTAACAGGGTGCCCTGGTAGTCTAGTGGGTAGTGTGTTAGACTATTAGCGTGAGGGTCGTGGGTTCGATTCCCAGCAGAGACTCTGGTCTGTTACACTACACCGAGCATATGGTCGACGTTACTCAGCTCGTATATAATTAAATATAATTTGTAATTGTATTGTAATTAATAAAAAAATAAATAAATAAGTCGCCGTAGTTTAGTAGGTAGTGTGTTGGCTTATTAGACGTAGGGCCACGGTTCAAACTCCAGGTCAGACATCTCGAACAAAACGAAATATGAAGAAATATTCCTTCGGCAAGTTCCTCACAGCAGATTTCTGGCAAAAACTCTGAGAATAAAAATAAAAATTGCCATGAAAAGTTTCTCAAAAATCTGTCGTTCGGAGACGACTTTAAATTGCAGGTCCCACCGCTCAAATATAAAAATTAACACACACAACATAAGTGGTGGTGTGAGAAACTAGGTCGTAATCCTGACTAAAGGGTTGTAATGTGCAATTACGTATGTTTGTTATGTTACATGCCATAAGCTTGGATAAGCCAATGCCTTTCAGTGCATTAATAACCAAGCTGAGTAGGTGGGCGGAAACGTTACATCGACTATTGTGGAATAATGACAAATAAAGTGAGAACCAGAGTATTTTAAAACTAAATAAGGGCAACCTGCGTGCACTAATAAGCGTATTTACAGGATACGCCGCCTTACATGTACATCTGAGCGGTATTGAAGATGAAGAAGTCGCCGTAGTCTAGTAGGTAGTGTGTTGGCTTATTAGACGTAAAAGCCTGGCTTCGAGCCTCAGGCCTCAAGACAAAATACAAAAAGTATTTTTTTGGCGACTTCCTCTCAGCAGATTTCTGGCAAAAACTCTGAAAGTAAATAAAATTGCCATGAAAAGTTTCTCAGAAATCTGTCATTCGGAATCGACTTTAAACTGTAGGTCCCACCACTCATGCATAAAATTAACACACACAACATAAGTGGTGTGAGAAACTAGGACGTTGTACAATGGGTCAATTCGACCTCCGGGTACTGTACTGTCTTAATTGACAAGTACACGTCCTCTAACCTAACCTAACCTAACCTAACGATGGAGAACTTTTTGTGTCATTGCCCAGTTTTTATAAGGTCGAGAGCCCAATATATTTGGCACGACAATATACCAGACATAACTCAACTCATAGTAATGGACTGGAAGAAGTTGAGGGAGTTTATACGAGATACGGACTTCCTACAGCAAATAAGATAGTATTCCTAATGGTGAGCGCACAAAGTTAAGGAAATTTATACGAGATACAGAGTTCATAGAAAGTAAGGCGGTATTCTTAATGGTAATGGTGCGCAACAAGCCTACAAGATGGCTTAGGTGTATGCCAATTGGCATGAGACCCTTGGTTGGTCTCAACTCATCTCCTCTCTCAACCTAGCTATCTACCTGCCTACTAAGGCTTTATTTCTCTATACAATTTACAAACAAAAATATTTTTTTAAACAATAATAAAAGGATTCAAGTTTCGTATTCGTTGTTTTTTTTTAATAAAAATTCTTAATTTTAAATTCTTTCCTAACAGAAGTTACAGTGAGTGTCAAAAGAAAATGTACATTTAAAAAATATGCATTAATATATGTATTACCGTTATTTTTATTTTAAAATTGTTTCATTAACAGTTTTTAAAATTGAAACAAAGAAAAAAATTACAAAAAATTTCAAATTTTTCGCGTACTCTCTTTAAGTGGTAAAAGTTGAGTTTGGTGATTGTTAGATTTTATCTTTAGGGTACAGTTTCTTTTGATGCTCACTGTATATAATTTAAAATAATTTTTAATTAAATAAAATTAAAAAAATAATATTTTAAGGGTTCACAGAATGTTTAACGTTTTAGGGTTAAAGGCTTTTAACCAAAACTTTTATTTTATTTGATGTAAACAGAAAAATCATAAAAAAATTTTGGAGGCTTAAATAAAAAAAAATAAAAAAAGTGATTGATTTTTTTTAATCTGCTTTAACACTTTCAAAAATGTAATCAATTATTACACTTACAGAAAATACATACATACAAAATACATACGACAGATGGACAATCCTCTGATGACAATTTTATTACCCATAAATATTGATGTGCTAAAAGGCGTATAATTTATGGAAATTTTAATTGATTAATTAGCACATAATTTGCCAATAGCGGCTTACGTTTTAATAACTTCCTATCAAGATTAAAAAAAAATATATTATTTAAATAGTTAAACAATTTAAAAAATAAATAATACATGCCAATAAAACGCTTATTTATTAGGAGCGTTGCAAATTTCAAAAAAAAAATTTGGTAACTCGTCTAATAAATTTTGTATGCAAATATTTATTGTTTTAATGCTTTATTATTGTTTTAGACAATAAATAATATGTATACATTTTATAACCATAAATAATTAAGCATACAATTTTCAATTTAATTTTTTTTTTATTTTTTTGTTAAGAAAATAATCCGCCATCTTCTCACAAGTAAGTTACCAAATAAAAAAGCCAAATAAATAAGAAAAAAAGCGTTTTTTATAATTTATTAATGGCTTAATAAATAACATAAGCAAGCAAGCAAGCGTTTGATAATATTTTTTAAAAATATTTTGACTACTTTTGAGTAGAAAATAAATCTTAAACAAATGGCCAACAACCAGTCAAACAAATTTTCAATAAAAAAACGTCTCTCTTGATTGATTTTGGCGATTAAATTGATTAATTTTTTGTTAGTCTATTCTTATTATTATTATTATTATGGACACCACTAAACACATACACACACAAAAACAATAACAAATATAAACAGAAACAGAAACAGAAACAGAAACAGAAACAGCTTTTCAAGGTTATTTTGAATTTGAAACACCAAAGAAAAAACAACACAAATGAACGAACGAACAGCAACAGTAGCCGTCTAACAAGTATTTTGGCTTTATTCTCTTCGTTTTTATTTTATTTTTTGTTTCTCTTTAAAAATATGCATGAATTTTTATTATGGAATTAATTCTTTTCGTTTTTTTCTTTATTATTATTTTAATTAATAATATTCCTAATTTTTGTTTATTGTTTTTATTTAACATATATTTTGCTCTCCGCACATGCACTCACACATACACAAGTATCCATTCATACACATAAAAATACCAATATGGCTACTGGTGGAAAAGAAAGAAAGTCAAGTTTTTTAAATTGACTCGTCATTAATCTTCGGCGCATAAAAAATAATAACAACAACAACAACAACAACGTTAAAAACATACCTTATAAAACATGCATAACCATATAACCCATACCACACATGCAAGCATCCATTCATCCATCCATACACACAAGTAAGTAAACATAGAAAATTTCTGTAGTGCTTTAGCGAAAACATAAAAGTGTGAGAGAGATAACCAGACTGTAAGACTGGAGTTAAAAAAGGGGAAATAATGAAAAACCAAACAAAAAAAATATTTACAAACAAACATGGAGGGGAGGAGTTAACATGAATGAAGACAGAGAGCGAAAGGAAGGTGAGTAAAAAATTTTCATTATTTTTCAAGTTTTCTCCTAAAAAAGATGTTTCAAAAAAGTTTTTTCGCTCAAAAAACCAAACATACACCTTTCGTTTATATAATTCGCACATTGTTTTTCCGTTTCAATAATCGTAATTAAGGCCCCCCATGTGTTTAAGAAAAATTTACTATGCCTGTTGTGTGTGGTTTCTGTCTGAAATATGGTGTGTGGATGTGTGTTTCTTCTTTCGTTCTATTACCGAGTTCTTTTTTATCTAAGGAAACACACATTGTGGAATGAACGAACGGCGGTATCGGGGGGAGAAGACAAAAGCAACAAAATTTGAAGCAAGCGATTGACTCTCGCCAGCTAACAGCACCGACATAACACGGACACTAGGGCAAAGTAATACTGTTTTAATATGGTGAGTCTTATAGAGCAGTGAGATTTTCAAATGTGGTGAGATTTTACGGTAATGTGAGTTTTTAGTGTGGCGTGTGTGGTTATCTTCATGGTGAACTTTTTGTGGTGAGTTTTAGCAAATATGGTGAATTTCTTCGTGGTGGTGAATATTTCTAAATTCGCCACATGTACCATCACTCCAAATTTTACGGTATTACTGATATGTAAGCATTGTCCTGGTGGCACCATATTACCAACGGCGAATTGAGCGGTGTGTGCCTGAGATAACTAAATTTCAGTTTGATTAGCGGAGTCACAAGGTAAAAAAATCCACTACAAATTGCCATATGGAATGAAATATGGATTATAAATGGTGGTTACATAAACAAAATTTTAAGGAATTTTGGAGTTTAAAAAGATAAAACTTGAGAACATTCAGACTACACTATTATGTGTCGGTCATGGATGTAATGGAGTAGAAGCCACATTCCTAAAACCCACATTTGTTCCTTCCTGACTGTCATATTTCTTTCAACCAGAGAAATTTTGTTCTGTCTGATGATTAGAAAATGCATAAATTTTTTCATGAAACATATTTTGAGTATTATTTATAAACGAGGTAAATGTCTATGATGAATGAACTTTACAGTGTTGAAAAATTCAGTACTTTTGTATTTTTTTCAGTACTTTTTCATTTCAAAAATACCGCAGTACCCCCACCAAGCTTGCAGTACTTTTTTCATCAAATTCGTTTTTGTTCGTTCAAAAAATAAATATATATTTAATAAATATTATTCGCACATTCTTTTTCCGTTTCCGGGCTTAATAAGTAAAAATACGCCCGTTTGTTTACTGCACTATGGTGGTCTGTCTGTCTAATAGGTAGTTACAAGTTACAGTAGTAGCCTTATTAGAAGCTCAAAAAGCCACTGTTCAAACCCCAGGTAGTTGTTAGTAGTTAGTGTGTAAGTGTAAGTGTAGTTTGTCGCCAAACCCAACCAAAAAAAACTCGCCTTACGTTTGAAAACAAAAAACATGTGTCCGTTCGCTGCTGGTTTGGATAGAAAAGCAAAAATTTAAAAAAAAAATTTTTTTTTAATTAATTTTTCTTTTGAAGTGTGAAATTCACCAAATGTGGTGAGCTTTTTTCACAAAATGTGGTGAATTTTATCCAGTGTGGTGAATAAAATCGAAATTCACCAAAATGCCGCTATTCGAAATGGCTACTGTGTTACCATAAATCCTGTACTGTATATTGTGATTTGGACGATGCGTGTCTAGAATAAGTAATTTTCACATCTGTTAGTGGAGGCATTCACCGATATGTCTGCTTACTGCATTAAAACAATGTTGCCATTGTGTCATGCTATTTAAAATTCTAAAAAATTAAAATTACAAAAAATAATTAAATTTTAATTATTTTGTAAATGGATTTTTGAATAATTTCTTTCTTTATGTTCTATTCCCAAAATACTTTTTTGCAAAATATTTATTAATTTTTGTGCTTTTTTGTTTGAATCGGATCAAGAAAAAAAATTATTAAAGAATTAATTCATTCTTTTTTTTCTTTAAAAAAAAAAGCTGGTTACAGACATATTTTTGATTTTATGATTTGCGCTTTCCAATGGTAAAAGTCTTAAGCCCCAGTTAGCCAGGGGCTAACCGTAGATTACGAAATGCAAAAAGAATGCTGATGAACCGTTGCGTCGACATTTTTTTTACTAAACCTTACGTTTCCAATCAACTGTTTTTGTTTTGTATATGAGAAACATGTGTTAGTTTTTCTATTCCATTCCGTACGTAATATATAAATATATTTTTATAAAACTACCATTTGCCGCAAAAAGGTACTCTTTCAGTTATAGTTCAGTACTATTTCAAAATTGCAATTTTGCAACACTGGAACATTATAACCTGCCTGCCACTTGTTGAAAATATTCATGGTAGTGCTACCATATTTTACCGTTCATTGTTAAAAAAAACTGCATTCAACTTCATTCTTATTACCGGCTGTTTTTATATTTGCAATTATTTTTTATGCGAATAATATCACAAAGAATACAAGAAAAAACAACAGTAATTGGGTGTATCTTCTCTAAAAATTTGTTGAAAATTGGAAAAAAAGATAGTTCCGAATTTAAAAGTTCTACTGTAGTTGAAAATACTTTAATTGTGTTACAATTAACAAAAATAGTATTTTGAAAAGAGTGAAGGATGTCCAAAAACAAATTAAATTTAACTCTGCCACCGGTGGATGCGTCAGCGGCATCATCACAGGTGGTACCGACACCACCATTTAAAACTCCTTCTGGCACAGAGTAATTATTGATTTTTTATTACTACTAACTCAGCATTCACTCTTCATTATAATTATTATTATCGTTATTGTTATTTTATTTAATTTATAAAGAAATCTTTCATTTTTTGTTTTTGATGTTTTTTATCACTTGATTGCTTTTCACACGTCTCTATATAAAAATTTAGCCAAACACACATACAATAACGAACAAATGATCTAATATTGTTGTTGTGTACGCGTACAATCATCCTCCAATGGTATCGAAAACTGAATCATCACCCAGAATAATGGTTACTTTGGAGCAAGCTTCACTATGAGTAGAATAGAAGTAGCCACAGCTATTCTTAAAGATGCACAGAAAGATTTTATTATTCATCTCTTCGATGCAAAGAAACGTTTCTAAATACAGTAACTAGAATGTCCGTTACTGTAATGTACCGTATATGTAAATGTCTCCTGTAGAGGAATAAAACCACAATTTTTATTAAATAATGACGTTTTTTGGAACAAATCAAAAATTTAATCAGTCATCCCTTGCAAATAAATAACATACAACTCATCGGGCAATTTTCAAACTGCATTTTAAAAAATTATTTGGAATTCCAAAAATTCTCAGTTAATTAACTGCTTACAAATCAACTGCAATCAAAAACTTAACCCATAAACCAATTTGTAAAACGAGTTGCGTATAAAAACTAAGATGACTTTGAACTTTTAGGAATACCTAATAGTCGAAAATTTCTTTCAATCTCTTGTATATACAGGTATTGCAGTTTCGAATTACGATCGCAAAATTGTTCCAAGTAGCTCCATGATCGATTGTTGAATTTTAACCCAGCTACGTTCTGTTGGTGAAATTTTTTTCTCCACATATGCGTGGGGGTCTTCCAACACCTCTTGACACTGGAGATTAAAATCTAATGCAATTATTGTTATATTCCTTCCTTTCTAACGTCACCTATGTGAACAGATTTCAGCTTTGAAAATAAATTGCCGTTTTACTATTGAAGGCAGTCCATTCCCAATGTTCTACGAAGAATATGGTACTGTGATCCATGTAAGAAACTTCCTTTGGAGAAATAAAAAGCTCATCGTATGTATGCTCTGCAAAGCGGTTAAATGCTCTCCATGAGGAAGTTTTTTGTGCATAACCGTGCGATTAGAAGATACAACGGTTTATCAAGGTCTTTCAAATGTTTGTGGACACGCTAAGTGTCTCTACTTATCTGAGCCACTTTTGTATAATATTGTACAGCACAGTGTTAAATAATAGTGACGGTAACACACAAACCCAGCTAACACACTTTCTGTCGGATACCGTATAACCGAGTAATTCCGTAGGACACGACAGTTAGCATCAGAGTAAAGGCGCTTTACATCTTCCAGACACCTTTAGGTATATGGAGGCAGATTAAAGGCCTTTTTAGTCGCAAAAGAGTCTGACATAAGGAAATTCGTGGGGCGCGTAAAGCTTTTTTCGAGGTCCTGGAATGCTAAAAAAAAAGTGCTCTACACCAACCCACAGCTTCACTATAATCCCCAATCCAACGAGACGATCTACACATAATTATTCGGCTGAGAAAGCTGTCTTATCATGACAAATTAACTGAAGTGCGATTGCTTTCAGTCATGTCTTGTATACATGTCTATAAGTTCTAATTTAGGCGTTGAAACACTCAGATATTGAAATAACTTAGTCAATCAGGCTGCCCAGCAATTGTTCTGCTGCCACACTATGACGTATACCTTTAAAAGTAGCGCAGATAATATACGAGAACTGGTCTTGAACGCAATTGTATCTCGAATTGAACGTTTTATTGCTCAAATTAAGCTGAATTTCAAACAGATTAATGATCCTTTAATTATTGCATCAAATTAATGCACGTTGTTCTTATTATTATTTTTGCAAGAGAACGAAAAAGTGAATATTGATCATCTAGACAATGTCAATCGATTATTACTTTTTTATTTTTGTTTCTTTAGTTTGTTTTTTTTTATAAGTAAAGTATTTATTTCTCCATGCCTTTCATCATCATGTATAGTTGTACGAGTATATGTAAACAGATCAACTACAAATAGATTTTGTAAACTAGATGTTGTAAACGTAATGCCTAACATTTGTAATTTATTAAATCGCAATCGTGTAAACGCTGTAAAATGCATTTCATTTTGCTGTGTCTCGTCTTCTTTTCCTCTCTCTTTCTGGCTAAGATGTAAACTTTTGTTGTGTCGCGTTTTGAATTTGTACATTTACTTCTTCTCTCTTCTTATTCTACTTCATTAATCAACTAATCGTATCGTATCGTATCGTATCGTATCGCTGTTCTATATAGTAGTTGTACTATCTTCAGCATCTACCACCAACTTCCATCTACTTATGTACCTCTGTTAAAAAAGTACTTTTAGTTTCCTCATTGTTTGCTTGCATATTTTTTGTTTTGTTGCACAAAAATTCATTAAAAAGTTAAATTAAAGAAAACATAGTTTGCTGGGCAAGCCGAAGACGAGTATTGAGGCGCTAACAGAAACCCTGGAGGAGCTTGAAATGGACGATACAGCCCGTAAGCGTATTAAGGTGTTCCTAAGTCAAAAGGAGAAAATAGGTGAACTATCTGATGATGATCTGGAGAAACTAGGCGAATTAGGTTCCGGCAATGGTGGCGTTGTAATGAAAGTCCGTCATATACCCACTCAACTAATAATGGCACGAAAGTTAATACACCTGGAAGTGAAGCCGGCCATAAAGAAGCAAATTATCCGAGAGTTAAAAGTCTTACATGAGTGCAATTTCCCTCATATTGTGGGTTTCTATGGAGCATTCTACAGTGATGGCGAAATCAGTATATGCATGGAGTATATGGATGGCGGTTCTTTGGATTTGATACTCAAGAGAGCCGGCAGAATACCAGAGTCTATATTGGGCAAAATAACGCTGGCCGTTTTGAAAGGTTTAAGCTATTTAAGGGAAAAACATGCCATTATGCATAGGGATGTTAAGCCCAGCAATATATTGGTTAATAGCAGTGGTGAAATTAAAATCTGTGATTTTGGTGTATCCGGCCAATTAATAGACTCCATGGCTAATTCGTTTGTAGGCACCAGAAGTTATATGTCGGTAGGATTTTTTGAAATTGTTTTTAAATTGTGAAATCAGAAACTAATTTTTTATTTTCAATTGCAGCCAGAACGTTTGCAAGGTACTCATTACTCAGTGCAATCGGATATTTGGTCTTTAGGCTTGTCTTTGGTAGAAATGGCCATAGGCATGTATCCCATACCACCGCCAGACGCCAAAACAATAGCAGCCATATTCGATGAGAACAATGAAGATGGCACCCAAGCTGTGGTAGAACCTAAAGTGATGGCAATATTTGAGTTACTCGACTATATAGTCAATGAACCCCCACCGAAACTGGAACATGATGTATTTACCGATGAATTTAAAGATTTTGTCGATATATGCCTCAAGAAAAATCCCGATGAACGTGCTGATCTAAAAACCCTGTTGGTATGTAGAGAGTTAATGCATAGAAAATCAATTCAAAATTATTTTTAATTTCCGATTTTGTTTTATTTATTTTCCTTAGAATCATCCTTGGATACGAAAGGCTGAAGTGGAAGAGGTAGATATTGCTGGTTGGGTGTGTAAAACAATGGATTTACCACCCTCTACTCCCAAACGTAATACTTCACCTAATCAATAAACTCTTTAGTATTACAAAAACAGAACAAAACAAAAAATGCACACATAAAATATTCTTTTAATTCAATGCATGAATGATGTCTTGTCAACCAACACTCAATTGTATTTTAATTTATTAAAAAAAAAAAGAAAAAATCAAAACAAAAACTAAAATGAAAACCACAAAACATTTTCTTTAAATAAACTCTCAATTAAGCGATATACTCTATAAGAGGAAATAATGCTAAAAACAATAAGTAATCATTCAGTGGTTTTCAATTAATTTATAGATTTATGTACGTATGTATGTATGTGTTACTTTATTTTAATTAATTTTTTCAAGACACTACTAGGGTTAATAATATACAGATTCCTTTAGTATATGGAGAGTACAAAGTAAACCTTTTGAATGCTGATACAGTTAAGGATAATACTTCCTTAACGTGGCTAAATCAAGATTTGCTGTACGCCATCATTTGTGCGAAATATGAAAACTGTAATGGGAAACAATAAGTATAAGTGTAGAGAAAGCCACCATCGTTCGTACTACCTCAACATATTAAATGTGAACCCATTATGTTAAGTAAAAGTTTTTCAAGTATATTTTTAGATGGTAGTACATCAGCGCCAGACTCATTAAAGGACGAAATGATTAAAGGTTAATATCGAATGCTTAACTGATATGCTACATGTTTTTTCAAGATATTTGGGAAATAACTTTGAGTCCTGCAACGGAGGAGATGTTTAACAGAACAATACTTTACCGCACGAAAGTAGGCATTCTGTCATGCCGGGAAAGATTGCCGACATAATAAGAAATATCTATCGACAAAAGCCTTTCTACATGCCTACAGACTAGGACAATGACATAAAACATGATTCACTGTTTCTCCTGCCTCCTCACATAGCTTACAGAAATCGGAGATAACCCTATTCTATCGATCTCATGTCTAGAGGGGCCATGCCTGGGATTAGCTCTCATGCTTAGGAGTAGTTGCAGACTTATATGATTCATTTTTGGCTATAAGACTTGTAATCATACAGTCCAACCAGATTGCATCAAACATATCAATAATTCCAAAGGAACCTATTGGTGGTTATACCGACTTCTCACCTGTCGTTACTTCCAAAGCTAACGGCAAATTATACAGATTCCCAGCATAATCTACCTTGATTTCCTAGCAAAATTTTACACTCCCAGACTTGATTTGACTTAAAACGATGTACCCAAAGCCTTCAGTATTGCCTAATTTATCTTTGGTATATGTTTTGTGACCAGTTCTATGGACTTAACGACCCCTAGAATCTTGGTCTGAAAACTACTACATTCCAATGGATTTCCTAAGATTGGTTCCACAGATGTAGACATCTGCTCCCATATCCATCTTCATTTTGGACCTGTCTAGGAAAATTGTCATGCCATCCAAGGCTTGGTGTTTCCCAGTAGTAAACTTTTGTGGCCAAGTTATCCATCATATCGACAGACGATCGATATCCCAAAGCCTTAATACCTCTCTATTAGGAACTGGCGGTCTAAAACCAATCACTTTACATCTTCCAGTGATTAAGATCCCATATAGATCATCTTTTGCCGACTGCATGTCTTCACTAATTGTGGGCAAAATCATCCCCGTCAACATTGGCTGCAATTGTCCTTGCTTTCGAATATACTCAGTACAAACGCAAATAACCACAACGGCGGTGAAGGAATACGCTTGTGGTGTTCCCTGGTAAATTAGTTACCTAGCTCTTTCTTCCCCACATGTCAATTCGGTAACTCTACTGTTGTGCATTAAATTTATCCACTTGACTACAGGAGGTTGGACTTATAAGGATTCTTTTTTTAACCAATACATCATAAAACCGTATTTAACACAAAATCGTTTATATTTCGTTTAATTATATCAATGAAAATGATATCTCAACCCCTGACAATCAAATCTATTAAAACCAATCTGGCAGCATTACATTTTAACCAGAAATGCATGTGAGCAATTGAAAGAAAAAAAGATAGAAAAAGGCTACAAAACAAAATGTTCATCAAAACAAAGAATGGTATCTGACAAAGAAAATACAAACAAATTTCAAGCGTAAAGCATAGTAAGAAAAAAAATAAACAAAATGTAAATCAAGGAAACAATAAAAACGGGCAGACAAACAGTAAAATATGTGTGTGTATATTTTGTAAAATATAAAATAAAATAATTAAGGAAAAACAACGAGAAAAAAGAAACTGAAATAGTAAAACGCAGAAGAAAAGATATACACACAGGCCAAGAATAAGTGATTGTTGTTTTTGTAAATTGTAACAAAAAAAAGAGACAAAAAAATTAAGAAAATCATGATCGACGTCGACGACGTAGCAAAAGACACAACAACGTTGGGCTATTCATTTCATTATTGTTATTAATCAAGTGCAAGTGCGTTTTTCTTCATGATTCTTTGGGGCTCTTGTTAATGAGACAAAAAACAAAAAGAACAACTATTGCTCGATACCCCTGGACCTATACAGCCGCAATACAATTACAATTGCATACATTCTACATACATACATACATACTACATAGTACATCATATTTATTTATTATATTGCATTAAAAAAGCAAAAAACAAAATTGCCAACTATTGCATATCAACGTCAACGACTACGATGTTACTTTGTGCTGCAGTTCCATTGTGTGTTTCCTATTAAATTTTAAGCGTATTTTATAAAATATATCTACACGGAGAACGTTTACAAGACTCCAAGTTAAGTGTGTGTGTGTGTTTGGCGTGTCTTTAGCATTTTTATATATGATTTGTGTTGTTGTCCCTGGGTTGATTGCATTATTGTTTCAAGAGGCAACGTGAATGCAAGAAGAAGCCAGGTGCAGTTACTGTCGCTGTCGCTGTTGCCATTGCTGTTACTTCAACTACTAATGATTGCTGATTGTCTGCCTGCAAAGCTTACCACATATAGAATGCTGTTCGTACTTGTTCAGTTCTTTAACGTGCGTTCACAACGACGGTCTTAATTAAAACAAAACAACAATAATAACAGAAAAATTGCACTGTTTTGTTGTCTTTTGTCCAACAGCGAAACTAGCCAACACGGTCCAACAACAGTAACAGTGAGATTTTTATACGGCAACAATATTTGGAAACAACATTTTTGTTTTAGTTTTCTAAAAACATAGATTAAATAAATTAAAAAGAAAAAAGTACAAAGAAACATTATAATTTGTCCATAAATAATAGAAACAAAAAGTGCATGATAAAAAGAGTATTCCTACTATATACATACCTACATACTACATATGTAGACACGTATTTGTATTTATTGTTCGTCATCAAAAGATAACCGGAAACTATAAACAAAAAAGAAAAGCAACACACTGATACAGAAACTGCTGTTTAGCTTAGCGCATCCACAGTATTCCACAATTGCATTTCAATTTTGCTTTCTTTTCTCCTTCTACTGGAAACTAATGTTTTATTGTTTGGAGCTTGATTGACATCATGGCCAATACCACAACAACAACAGCAAACAAAGAGAGTCCCAGCCGCGAATCAACAAATTCCTCTTCGGCCCGCATATCGCTACTTACAGATGCCGAATCTTTAACCCGTGATTATAGTTTGGGAAGCCTAAATTCAGCTGTTAGTCAAGATGAGTTTTTTCGCTGTCGCGATCATGCTGAAAGTGTTCTCAAACGTATGCAGCTCTATTTGGAAAATCAACAGCTCTGTGATGTTGTCTTAATAGCTGGCATAGATGGTCGTAGGTAAGTGATGTAAAGAGATTAGTAAACCAGAGTAATTCCTCTTTTGACATACATTTTCATATTATTTTACTACACAAACAGAAAATGAACAACAAAGTATTACAATTGATGGATACAATTAATAAAAAAAAGTAAGCTTTCGACACAATTATTATTCAAATGCCTAAGGTGTGGTAGAAAGAAATCCATTATTTTTTGCTTGAAATTGAAAACTTTTAATTTTCAATTTAAGGTCAAATATACACCTTTTTTTAT
Source organism: Sarcophaga carnaria (assembly GCA_958299815.1). NCBI lineage: Eukaryota > Metazoa > Arthropoda > Insecta > Diptera > Sarcophagidae > Sarcophaga > Sarcophaga carnaria. Next base: position 142,273,584 of record OY283149.1, read on the forward strand.
TGATAACTTGATGGCATTTGAGAGATTATTCCATTATGTTTATGCCTCTATTGGCACAAATAAAAACTAAGCGTGACAATTGTTTTTCACAAGTTTTTTTAGAGAACAATACTATTCACCATAACGAATACGGTCATGGGATCAATAAAAACCTCTTAAACCAGTTCCCAGATCTCTGGGTTTCATTAAGTGTGGTCTGCATAGTTATTATATATGAAAATACTTCGAAGCTTACTCTGTAAACCACTGTGTTTCGAAAATATTTCTTTTGAATCGAAATACATAATAAACCTCGTCTCAATTGGATTATTAGCTTGAAATTTTCTTTTTTTCTTTACAAATAAGCTGAAAATTCAATTTTTCCGAGGAAATGACACCCAAGAAGGAGGACTTTATTAGTTTTCATTACAACTCTTCTGGGAATTCTTTATTAATTATTTAATTCACCCTGGAATATATAAGAAATTTCATATTTAAATTCTACTTTGAGATTCTAGTAAGGCGAAGTTAGGTTAGGTTAGAGGACATGTACCTGTCAAATTAAGACAAGTACAGTACCCGGAGGTCGAATTCACCCATTGTACAAGGCGAAGTTAACAAACATCATATTTATGTATTTAGAGTCTTCCTTAGACATCACACAACATCTGATCAATGTTCTCCCTTTCTTTCATACTGTATCATAGCTGGCATCAATCAAATGGCGGACATATTAAATGTGAGGCCTTCTTATTGTGTTCCATAGAGCAACTAAATTCTAAAAGTTTCGAAGTTGTCCAAGACTAGAGGCGAATAACTAATAAATATTAGGCAGCCGTTTCCATTTTCTTTATACAAAAGTTGTATTAGACCTTCTTTATGGATTTAACATTAGTGTTGGGCTAGGATATGCTGCGAAATTTTTATATTTGTACAGCCCTACTAAGATACCAGTCAAAATAAAAATGGATAGAAATAAAAAGTTAAAGAATGAAGGAACTTCGTAAAAGAGAAAAGAGGGTAATCCAGCCATCTAATATTAGAGATGAATATCTTGATGTCAGGAACCCTAGAAGTCACAATCTCACTAAGTAAAGAAACACTGGTGCAATAATTTCTTTTTTTAACACTATATTTCATTCGTTACTTCTTGCCGTAGGCCTTTGGTCGACCACAGTCTTCTACAGTTTTGAGGATTTCACTCCATTGATTGAAGGTTCCTTTGGAGCTGATTCATTTCCTCTTTCCTCCTTTTATTATAACGACAATGGACTTATTATTGCATGATTTTCCATTGCTTACAAATTTTATCTGTTCCTACCAAATATAAAATGCTTTCTAGTTTATGAATTTTCTTTTCCATTTGTCTGCTTTTTGTAGTCTTGAAAATTCCACTCTAGATCTTGGCGACTTGTTCCATTCTTCTAAGAATATATATGTATGTACCTTGTCCATGTCAATTTTATTCGTTTTATAATTATGTCAATGGACCGATTATTGAAGTTTGACACGCGTTAACTGCTCAGAAACTTTTCGAACGCAATGTTTTTGTCTTCTACTCATCTCGGTTGGATTTTGTTCCCTTTTTTTTTATGAAATCTAGTCTACAAGATAGCAAAATTAGTAAAAACCTAAATCTAAGTTTGATCGATATTAATAAAAGTTGTTGTTGTTGCAACACCACAATTGTTTCTAGAAATTCTGATCTGCTAAAAAAAATTTCCGACTGGTATAGCTATCACTGAGTTGATAATCCTTGGTCGACTGGATGTCGATTCATTCCAGATGGTCGGGAAAACGCTTAACATGAGTTGCTATTTGTCGTTGCTATTTACATGACACTTGAGTATTTTTTGTGTACCATAAAGTTTAGTTATTTTAGTGTTTCTGGCGGTGAGCTCTAGCTTTCGCTCACACCAAACTTGCAAGGTCTCTTAAACCCCTTAATCTTACGTACGGAAATATTTTTTTGAACCTCACTATCTTGCTGAGGGCGGAGTATCATATCCATTTTTATATCATAATGTTTAGTGGATAGAAAACAAGTCATTATCATAGCTTAAGACCTTCAGCTGACTGACTAAAGTAATCGATTGAGTACTACCATGCTTGTGGGTACGGTAAACGTAATAGAGAGAACAGGCATCCTTGTCTCAAAACTGATTTCGATTCAATACTGTTTGATTGGTTCAAAAAGTCGGCAAATTTTTGGAATTCGCAATTCTGAATTCTTATGAGGTTAAGCTATTTAATTTAATATGTTCTATAAATCAAAATAGTAGAGACCATAAATGCAATGCGTAGTTGAGAGTGAATTTAGAATAAGTTTTCTTCATAACAATAAACAATGAAAACTTTCAAATCATTTAACATGACAAGTACTTTTAATTGTCCTTACTATTAAAACGTTTTACTTTCTATACATACAGACATATGCATTAAGTAGTATATTTTCTGATAATTATTTTCTCTCTGACACATTATTTACTATACGTACTTGCACATATTGGATCTTATATTGTATTTGTTTGTATCCAAAACAAACAAATCCATTAATTTCCCACCATTATAAGATTTACAGCATCATTTCTTTGTTTTGCAACACTACGTACAATATTATACGTATTCGCACATACAAATATATTTGCAATGGCAAGTTTCTTTGTTTGTAAAATAATTTTCTTATTGTTGCTGCTGCTGTCATTCTTTGGTTATGGCTATGGACGGCCTCCTCCTCTGTTGATCTTGTTGTTTGTTGCTTCTTCTCCTAGGGGAAAGAAAGTATAAAGCATTCATAAAGACAAGAAAGTGAATATATGTATGTACTAGCAGGCCAGGCAGACTTGTATTGAAATGTCTGGAGATTTTTTCCTTCTTGTTAAACTTATTGTCACTGTTTTCGTTTATGAAAGAAATGCATATACAGCGGATATTCTTTTTCTTCTGCTAATGCTATTGCTATTGTTGTTAATTTATAGTATGAATCCATATTAATACAATATGCCCATGTTTTAACATACCCATGTCTTTTTTTTGTTTTATTACCCCCACTCTACTGGTAGAAACTGTTTAAAATATTCATCTATTCTGGTATCGTGTTAGGAATGATCAATTAGTCTCTTTTATAGTATTTTGCATTTGCATTTGGTTGGTTGGTTGGTTGGTCGTCTGCCTGCCGCGTTCATTCACTTCTTGTTGTGCATATTTGGTATTGTTTTTCTTTTTTTCTTTTTTTGTTGTTAATTTTGTTGCCTATTTATTATTATTGTTGTTGTTGTTTTGTGTGTTTTTTTTTTATTAATAATATTTTATTTAGCCATCACTCGATGGGTTGGTTGTAGTAATCCAACAGAAATAAACAAAAGAGCGTAGAACGTAATGCCATCCACTTTAAAACAAATTTTCATCATAAATATATACGGGTATAAATAAATAAATAAATATTGATTTTAAGTTGATTTCCTAGTGCCATTAAGGATGAGTTGGCCCCCCTTTAATTTATGACTAATGATCCCAAGACACGGGACCCACTCATCTAGATAATAGCTTTAGTAGAGCCAGATATTTTTAAATATTCAATTAATGATCAACATATTCATGCTAATTATTGTGCTGGATCTAACATGTTTTTTTCTATTTAACATTCTGTATTAAAAACCTATATTGGAATCGGACGGCACGAATTAATGTCTGTGGGGAAGAAACTGACGAAATTGACATATCAAGAGGAGTCAGACAGGGGTGCATACTATCCCCATTATTATTTAACATATATTCGGAGAAAATATTCCAAGAAACGCTTGGAGGGGAAAATATAAGGATAAAGGGAATTCATCAATAATATAAGATATGCTGATGATGCCACAATTGTGGCTGGTAGTATATCCGACCTACAAAAACTGATGGAAAAGCTTACACGTATAAGTGAGATGGATTAAGAATCAATATGAAAAAGACTAAATACATGGTTATTAGTAAAAAAAATTCCCATCAGAACGCAACTTTAAATATACAAAATATAGAAATCGAAAGAGTGCGAAGTTTTAAATATCTGGGAGTCTTAATAATGCTGCATAGAGATGGCGAAAGATGCCTTTTTTAAATACAACAAAGTGTTGACCAGTCATGACAACAACGTAGCAACAAAAACACGCTTCATAAAATGCTACATTTGGTCTGTTCTATTATACGGAGTAGAAGTTTGGACAATCAAAAACTCTGATGAAAGAAAATTGAAGACCTTCGAAATGTGGATATACCGTCAAGTTCTGAAAATACCATGGACTGCCAGAGTCTCCAATGATGAAGTATTATACAAAATTTTACAACGAATCCTTAAATACAAAATTGAAGGAAGACGTGGTAGAGGCAAAACGGAAACATCATGGCTGAAAAACATACAAGACTGGACAGGGTATAGTGATGAAAACACCCTCCGTTACGCCGCCAGGAACCGAGAGCTGGCCATTTTAATATAAAATTAATACATATAATATATAAATTATATAAACATATAATTGTACGATCACTTATATCTGAATAGCAGATGAGTAAATAACGAAGAAGAAGAACTAATGATCAGGGAACGTCAATCGCTCATGCAACTCTTTCTCAGCGGGCATAAGGGACTATGAACATTAAATTTTAATATGTTTACATTTTGAAAGATAGAAAAGACTTGTACAGAAAGATTGTTTCGCGAATTCCTCGTAAAAATATGCAATTTGGATGAACTGGACCCTTTATTTTATTATAGCACATACCAATGAAAATAGTTAAAATATGAGGCAAAATATAAGTTGAAATATAAGCCTGTAATGAATCAATACCCCATTTTAGACCCCTTATGTAAGCAAGCGAGAATCTTAAACTATATATTAATAGCCTTTGAATCACTGTCCAGATTTCTCCAAACGATTTGCGGGAATTAGCCTCTATTCTATTATATTTCAATGTTATTACTGGTATTGATAAAACAATGGAAAGATGGCGACAATTCTCTAATTAGTCGGTAAAGTTGGTTGCTCTATTGTCCCCCTGTCCCAGTCCCCCATGTCCTGTACGCGAACGAAAAGCTTAAAAATAAACATCGAGACACTGTCTAATGTAGAATAGTCATGTCCTATATATATATATCGTAGAATGATACAAATTGTAAGGAGGCCAGGAGAAATATTCCTTACTTTGTTTTATGAAACCAAGGCACTTGAACCTTATTTTCTACACAAACAAAATATGAAAATATCTGAGCATCGAAGTGAATTCTCATGGCCAAGGTACTTGGAGCTTCTGATTCCGCTTTGATTATTCATATTACATTAGCTACAACTGGCGCATCATTAATGGATCTTGCAAGTATTCACATCACTTCTGTTTACACAATTGCATTAGGAAATTGTCGATTTTGTCCGTGAGTGGCGGCCTAAGAAATATTTCTTCATTTTTCTGGACTGGGGTTTCGGCCACGGCCTATATTCTAAAAAGCCAACATAGGTGAGGTTATGTTAGAGGACGTGTACTTGTCAATTGAGACAAGTGCAGTACCCGGAGGTCGAATTGACCCATTGTACAACGTCGTAGTTTCTCACACCACTTATGTTGAGAGTGTTAATTTTATACATGTTTATGACAGTTTAAAGTCGACTTCGAACGACAAATTTTTGAGAAAGTTTCTCATGACAATTTTATTTACTCCCAGAGTTTTTGCCAGAAATCTGCTGAGAGGAAGTCGCCGAAGAAATACTTTTTATATTTTGTCTTGATGTCTGACCTGGGGCTCGAACCCTGTCTTTACGTCTAATAAGCCAACACACTACCTACTAGACTACGGCATAGGTATCCCGATTGTTTTAGTTAGGTTAGGTACTTGCTGCGCGTGTTATAGGGAGGCTCAAGTTCGTTGGCTGCAAGAAGCTGCGTGCATTATTGCTAGACTCTGTTGGACTTGTATAGGCAAAGAGAGGACTGATTCATTTTTGTCTTAAAATCCGTAGTACAATTGCGATTCTTATGGGCCAATGGCTTATCTGGCAGTATGCCGATAGACTTGGCATTCCATCGCATGACTTCTGCAGGAGTTGTATATCTGAGCAAGAAGAAGAAACTATATTCCACCTCTCGTGTCAATTTAATTTTCTATTAATCTTTGATCGAACTCTCCAATGTAAAAATTGCTGCAATAGTAACATGTATTCTAAAGTCAGCTTGGTTTCCTTTAAGCATTGTTTGGTAGTTTATTGTGGTATCATAATGGTCCTAACTGCTAGCATAGGTGGGTTCTTACTCCCCAGCTAACCTAACCTAACCTCATCAAGGTTTTTCGTCATATTTTTCGAAATGCGTGGCCTGTCGTACGACTGACAAAAGCTTTATTGCATTTGCAAAACTGGATGCATGATTTTACTCGAAACAGAGAAGACTATTAAGATGAAAAGTGATGTTAGACATTGCACGGAGTCGTTTAATAGGTTAACATCTACAGCAACCGCATAGAGCGATCTCTAAGAAAAACCAATGTTCAATGGTTATTCATTTATTCTTCCCAATTATTTTTTTATTTTATTGGAATATTTTATTCTGAGTTAAGGCTCGATAAACAAATACAACAACATAATCTAGGTTCGATAACTACTACTGATTGGTCAGTTGTGTATTAGGCTACTTTGCATTTTCTGTAACTATATGTAACATACATCAACAAACTTATTAAGTAATCAAATTCAATAACTTCGAAACTATTTTAAAAACTATCCTACTGTTTAAATAAATAAATAATCTTAAAACAATATACAATACAGATCTCAAATGCTTATTTCAATATTTTGAATTTGAATTTGAATTTTTGTTTTTAGAGTGCCAGCCCATCGTTTAGTATTATCTGCTTCTAGTGCATATTTTTCTGCCATGTTCACGGGGTCTTTGCGTGAAACCAAAGAGGAGGAAGTAACATTAGGTGAAGTACATGGTGATGCTTTGCAAATACTTGTGCAATATTGCTATACGGGTTTTATTGAACTGCGTGAGGACACCGTCGAAACACTATTGGCTACGGCATGTCTTTTGCAATTGAATGCTGTTGTGACGGCATGTTGTAATTTCTTGGCAAGGCAACTACACCCCTCCAACTGTTTGGGTTTTGCTTTCTTTGCCGAACAGCAAAGCTGTAATGCATTATTACGGGTGGCTAAGGCCTATACATGCCAACATTTTATGCAGGTGAGTTCGAATTGTTTTCAAACAAACCAAAAAGAGATTTTAATATTGAAAATATTTCTTTGCTTTTAGGTTTGTAAAAATCAAGAATTTTTCCAATTAAATTCAGAGCAATTGGGCAAATTACTTGCCAGTGATGATCTCAATGTACCCTCAGAACAGGATGTTTTCCATAGTTTAATGTCATGGATACAACATGACCCAGCTGCAAGAGAAAGTCACATTCCTGAACTATTGGCATTGGTTAGACTGCCTTTGCTGCAACCGTCCTTTATAATGGATCATGTCGAGAGTGTGTGTGCCTCAAATGAATGCCAACAACTTGTAATGGAGGCTTTAAAATGGCACCTGCTGCCCGAACGTAGATCTCTTATTGCCTCAGAACGTACAAAACCTAGAAAATCAACTGTGGGTAGACTTTTGGCTGTGGGTGGCATGGATGCTCATAAGGTATTATGATTAAATTTGCAAATCCTTACTTGTATGGGTGCTATAAACAATAAATTCTTACTTTCAGGGAGCTATCAGTATTGAAAGTTATTGCCCTCGTTTAGACAAATGGACTGTATGGAAAAATATGTCTGCACGACGTTTGCAATTTGGTGTGGCTGTAATGGATGATAAACTAATTATTGTGGGTGGCCGTGATGGCTTGAAAACCCTTAATACCGTAGAGAGTTTAGACTTGAATACATTGGCTTGGGCGCCTTTAAATCCAATGGGTACACATCGCCATGGTTTAGGGGTGGCAGTTCTAGAAGGTCCTTTATATGCTGTAGGTGGTCATGATGGTTGGAGTTATCTAAATACCGTAGAAAGGTAGGTGAACATCTATTTTTATTTTTTTTTGCGTGTTGAATTAAGAAAGCCTTGATTTTAATTATTTTCTTTCTTTAAGATGGGATCCTGTAGCTCGCACCTGGAGCTATGTGGCACCTATGTATTCTATGCGTTCCACAGCTGGTGTTGCTGTTTTAGGTGGCCGTCTTTATGTAGTTGGTGGACGTGATGGTTCTGTCTGCCATAGATCTATTGAATGCTATGATCCTCATACTAATAAATGGACTATGCGTGCTCCTATGAACAAACGTAGAGGTGGTGTTGGGGTAAGCTTATCTTAATTTTACAAGGATTTAATTATTATTTCCCTTGACATATTTGTCTTCGTTTAATTCCATTAAAGGTGGCTGTTGCTCATGGTTTTATTTATGCCTTGGGTGGTCATGATTGTCCTGCTAGTAATCCATCCGTATGTCGTACAGATACTGTAGAACGTTATGATCCCGGTACTGACACTTGGACTTTGGTAAATACAAGATCTTTTGTTTTTTTTGTGGTGGAAATTATTTAATTTTTAATTTCTTTTTTTTTGCTTACAGATATGTTCCTTAAGTATTGGTAGAGATGCTATTGGTTGTGCTTTATTAGGTGATCGTTTAATGGCTGTTGGCGGTTACGATGGTAATCACTATTTAAAAACGGTTGAAGAATATGATCCTGAAGCTAACGAATGGACGCAAGTTTCACTATTGACGTATAGTCGTGCTGGAGCGTGTGTCGTGGCCATTCCAAACATTATACCCCCCACTGCACCTATGCCCACTTCTACAGTTTAGTTGATTTCAAATATTTTCCTAATACTACTACCACTACTACTATTACTACGTATTTTGTATTTTGTATTGTATCTGTTGTAATCTGTCTGCCTAAGTGTTACTACTTTAATTAAGCTTATTACACTAAAAACAATTTAAGAGAACAAAAAACAAAAACAAAAAAACTAAGCATGTTTACAGTAAGAAAAAATTATTGATACACAAAAGAAGCAAACTTAAATCAAAATTCTCTGATGTTGCTCACCTCGTAGCAATAATTTTGTTTGTTTGTTTGTTGTTATGTAATGAATAATTGCTATTTTGGAATGTATACATATGTATGTATGTACGTATGTCTTTGCTTTTAGGTGCTTTTATTCATTAGCAGCAATAATAACTGTTTTTTTCTTGCTATTTCTCTCATACAACATTGCAAGAGTTCGTAAATTACAAAAATTACATTCCATTAGTGTTCACATTTTAACGATCTTTTTTGTCTTTTTTTTATTATAAAATTTTGTATTTTTTGTAAAGTTATTTTACCTTATCACACACTCTATATACATACATATTTAAAATGCTTTCTTTAAATTACTTATTTTTAAATAACTTTTTTCTTTTCTTTTTTTTTTGTTTTTTTTTTTGATTTTGCATTAATTTGTTAACATTATTTAGAAGAAATGGAAACCAGTGAGATTGAATCCTAATTGCTATCGTCGTACTGTGGAATTTGTGGATTATTATAATCTTTAAGATATATATGCACACACACATGCTTATAATTATAAATTTATTTTTAATTTTATCTTTCTTTTTTTATTTAATATTTCACTATCTCAAAAGGAACTTTGAAAACTATCATTATTACACTCGTAATATTACGCACGACATACACAAAAAAAAAAATATGAAACATATTTACATATACATATTTATACAAGCATTATTTTTAAGCAATCAATGATGATGATAATGATGATATTTTATTATATTTTAAGTTTTTAATATCTACATTATATTTCCGATAAAAAAAAAGAAAAGAAATGAAAACTAAAAATATACTTTTTTTTGAAAAATTGATTAAAACGTAATTCAAAGTTTTTTTTAGAAGAGCCATTAACAAGCTCGTGAAGGCCATGAGCCATCAAAACAGTAACATTGTTATTAACCATGTACTATATGACCAATATAAGAAAAATCTTTCCAAAGTCTCTTAATGGTCAGCCCTTGTGCTGACCAACTTCTTCCTCCTCCCTGGTCGTGGTAGAATTTGGTCAGCACAGGGACTGCGGTCACCCGTGGCATCACAACGGGCCGCTATGCGCCCGTGACATGATCAAAGCTACCACTACGACCTAACCTAACCTAACCTCTTAATGGTGCACGGGACATTTCTTTTTGCATACTTAGCCCGTTTTGAGCCGAGAAAAATTAAAAGCCAGGCAAATGGAATTTTCCTAAAGGTCTACACAACTGAAAGGACTACACAACTGAAACTCTGAGTAATAGAGTTAATATTAAAAGAGCATAAAGTGATGGCCAGAACCGGAGACATTGACGTAATGTTGTCGGCCCTCTACAGTCCATGCATTGTCAACAAACAAGTATTGGTTAGATGGGTGGCGTACCACAGTATCTGTATAAGCTCTCCTTCACCCAGACACCTATTGGTCCATTGCAATATCTCATTTAAAGAAAAAGGAAAGTTAAAGAGAAGAAGTAGTGAGTAATGGAGACAAACTCAAGCAAAGAAAGAAATAGTATGTCCTATAGATAAATATCCTTCTAAAGTTATCCCCCTAGCCAGTCAATAACGTTTATGAACCCTTATTTTGTGGTCGTGCAGATCCACCAGTTTCTCAACTACATATTCTACTACCTAACCATCTCTGCTTACGTATCTGCAGACAAGAGCAATGACATAAAACCTGATCCTCTGCTTCCCTGCCTCTTCGTATAGCTTACAGATATCGGATCCTATGTCTAAGGAGCCATACCCCCTTAAGGCTCCTATAATAGTTCTTAGAAATAGTTTCATACCTATAGTATTGAGCTTTGGTCGCAAGACTCTTGTAACCCTGTCTGGTCTACATCCACATGCTCAATTGGTGAGTAAATCGAGTTATTCCTCAATGATACAAAAGAAGAAGCCTATTTGTGGTTTCATCGACCTTTCTTCTGTTGTTACTTCCAACCCGGAACCCGTTTCATCCACAACTTCGTTGACTATAACATTACAATGACCAGGTACACAAAATAAAGTCGCTTAGCAGCCTTCTACACTGCCAGAGCAGGTGTGACCTAAAAATAGGATGTGACCTCTCAAAGCATTTTGCTTTTCTTATTGAATTGTTACTCTTGAACTCTACCAGATCCCTAGATTCTTAGCCTACTACTGAAGACTACTACATTCCACTTGAAGACTATATAATATCCATTGATTTCATAAGTGAGGACACCTGCTCTTGTACCCGTTTCCATTTTGGACTCCTCCGTGAAACTAGCTCTTACATTAAAGAGCGTACCTAGAGCCTATCGAGAATTTCCAATCAGGTTTTACCACATACGATGTATCCCAGAAGTAAACTATTGTGGCCATGTAATCTGTCATTCCGAATTGAAATTGAAATAACTTCAACACCCGCCACTGTAGTTCCTTCAGTACTGCCGATTGGAGCACGCTACAGAAACTCACTAGACGTAAATGATGCAGTCTAAAGAGGCTTCTAGCTGCTGTCTTCTTAAAAAATTCCTTAATAATGGGAACAAACAGTCTTATCGGGGCTTAAAAGAAAAATTCCCTGTATATTGCAAAAATAAATTCCTAAAATCATCTCGATTTTCTCCTTTAATTGTATAAAATTCCCTGTACTTTCCCCGCATTTTATTTTAAACTCTGATAACAGCTACAGCAACGATAACTCTGACAACAGCTGATTATTTGTTTTTGTTTTCTCATTTCACATTTCATAACACTCAGTGAGAACACAGTTCTTATTAGTTTGTAATTAAGAATTTTTTTTTTATTAATTTGTCTATGAAAGTTTGAATAAAACACAAAATTATCGATGGCATTATCACGAGCCCGTCCAGAGGAAATGCCTAAAGATGCTGTCATGATCAATGAAGATCAGGCACTGGCATATCAATGGAAAATTATATCGAGTTGGGAAAAGTCAGGCGATGTGTAAGTCCTCTATGTATGTAGTACTGTATGGTTGAAATTAACTTTTATTTATTCCCATTTCAGTTGGGCTTTACGTTACACACCAGGAATAATAGCCGCAATGGCTACATGCACTGGAATCTTTGTTAACAATCATTATCGCAACAAACTGAAATTGGGCACATATGGCCGTTTCTCTACATATTTACCGATTGTTGTTATACCGGCTTTGTTTACACTGTCGTGTCATAAGTTTTTTGTACAACGTTACATATTGCTGGATCCAATGTCGGAATGTCCCACATGTGTTCAGATGAGAGCGGCTGCATTTCAAACCGGATTTGGTGTAATTTATCCAACAATGTTGGCACCATTTGCAGCCTGTATGTTTGCCACAAGGCATTTTACCTATAGACTGCCATCAATTACCGAGAAGCCTTTAGAGGTTTTCCAATTGATTAAGAAGTTTACCAAACCTATTGTGCCTGTTCTCGGTTCCATACTAATTGGACAATCTTTGGTCACAATCTATTTGACATACAAAGAACAGCAGCAAAATCTTAAGGTACTAATGAAAATGAAAAAGATTGAACAAGAAGTTGAACAGGAGTTGGGCATGTAATTGAGTTATTTAGGCGAAGCGTTTTATTTATTGATGTTTAACAAATAAATTAAAATTTTTTATTTATTTTCATCAAATATTTGGCAGAATTAAATACTTCTAGTGGCATTCGTGAGTTATGTGTTCGTTGGGTATGGTTGGGCAATTATCAACAAAAATTATTTATCGAATAATAATACAGACCAACAAAATTTGTGACCTAGAAGACCAGACTTCATCCACAGATGCAAAAAACAGCTGTTGTTGTACTCACGGCATTCAGTTTCTTCTCTATTTGGTAATCTAAACGGGCAATTTGGAATCGGGAAACAGGTAGTAATTAAAACTTGACCTTCAGGATGCTGCCAAGCACCTTATATGCACCCAAGTGTTTCCTTCTGAGGTGCATTAATCCATCACAGGTTCCAAGCAATTTCATAGAATCTGAATGTTGGGTTCGGAACGATTCAAGCGTACTTTGAGTCTACAATGCCTTATAAAAAGATCAGTTACTAGGCTCATATTATTCCTATATGATGTAAGGCTCGAATTTCTCTTGTAATTTCTTACCCTTCGTTGATTATAACTTTCCAAGTAATTGTTTCCACTACAATGAAAGATTCTGATCCCATTAGCGGTCTGAAAGCTCCTCTACTCGCAAGCTCATCAAACCGTTTGTCATTATTGCCCCTGCCTAGCTAATTTATCATGCCTAAACAGTTCCATACTGTTTTCGTTTTAACCCCATAACAGCTGATCAGATAGTACTGCTATGTCCCACCCTTTTGTACCTTCTATCCATGTTGAATTGAGCACATCTTTCTGTGGCAAAGAGTTCCTTGGTCGTAGCTCTCATATTAAAACTCAAACGCATTGAAGATATTTTGCAGAAGAAAAAACATTTGACAGACTTTATTTCCCATAAGTGAAAGATGTAAAATTTAACGGTAATTTGATTAGTTTTTAATACTAGTTGGCAATTCATTTGCACAATTTTGGGAGATCTGGTAACGCTACAATTAAATATTTGCCTCAATGTCAAAGTAAAAATAATAGAATACTCGTTATTTGCCATCACTAATTTTCGTACGTCCGACTACGCGAGGAGTAGAAAAGAAAAAATATATTCGCAAAAATTTTCACTGCTAAAAATAAACTTAAAAATTATAAAAATTTATTGAAATTTATTAATTAGAAAGTAAGTTAACAACATAAACGTGTAAAATTTAACAGTAAAAGTGTAAATTGAGTATGACATACAAGAAAAATAATGAGTGATTTAACCAAATTGAGAGCAGACGACCTCGACGTCTATTACCACTACGATTACGGCCACAACCAACAGCCAACCAGCCGACCTCATCATCGAACACAACGTCATTATTATTGAAATCATAATGTAGTGTAGAGAGTATAACAGTAGCTGTTGTAGAAGCAGTCAGCACCCGTAGTAGACGTAATATTGTATTGTGGGTTTATGTATGGGTGTGTGTCTGTATGTTGTTTTGTCATCGCAAGCAATCAACCCACTAAATAACGTATTATTACCATCACTACCAACATTATAAACATCATTATGATCAATGTAATCATCATAATTAATATGATAGTTACACACTATCAAGTACAACTACAACTACCACCCCACCTCCAACCATAGCTGCTGCTTCTGCTTCTGCTACTGCTATTATTTTCTGTTCCGTTTCTGTCTCTTGGACATTTGGTCAGCCTGCTGCTGCTGCTGATGTTAGTGTTGGTTGTTGTTGTCTTCATTATGATAATAAATACGACGATTTTTATGCCGTTTAAAAACTGAAAAAAAGCTGAAAATAACGTGTTTTCATAATAATTATTGAAATCTTCAATGAAAATATGCACAATATTCTGCTAAAAATACAGCCCAGTATATACAGAAGAAAAAAGATGTTTCTCTTATTATTATTTTTTTTTAAATTATACCCGTTTTGAGTGAATGTGTTTTGTTGTTGTTTTGCTTTCGTTTTAAATTAAAAAGAAAATTAAATATTTTCATTTTGCGTAATTCGCTGAATCGCTCATTTTAAAAATAGATTTTTTTGTTTTTTTTTTTTTATTATGATTTGATTTGTCTTTGCAACAACAACAACAAAATTTGTGATAAAAAATACTGACAAATTGAGAAAAATCAAAAAAATAAAACAAAAAAAAAAACGATAAATACACGAATAAATGAATATCAAATATATTACCAATAAAACCCACAAAAAATAGTGCAAAATATTAGACGAAAAGGAATGTCGAAAGAAAAAAACAACAAAAAAAACTTGTGAAAATATGCAATGAAAAATGAGATCTATAAAAAAAAATAGAAAAAAAGTGAAAAAAAACAAAATAAAAGAAAAACCAATTTACTATACGTGAGCAGTGTTGCCAGAGACCCAAATATATGTCAAATTAATGGGGTTATAAAAAATGCCCAATATGTTATATACAAATTTATGCGTTCCAACGAAATGAGACATAAATAGGACAGTCAATAAATGTTTTGCAATATAAAACTTGAAAAATCTTGAAATATTTACGTAATTTACGTATAGTTTTAGCACTTAAAAAAATCTATTTAAATGGAATTGTTTCTCCACCGAACCAAACTTTGTTATTTATGGTCAGTTAAAAATATTTTTTAGTGTAAACAGTAAACCTAATAATCCAAAATTTTTTTCGAATGGGTCTTAAAAGCCTTTGCACTATTATTTTAAAGCATGGACAAGAAGAAATTTGTTAGAACATACAAGGCTATAAGGACGTTGTACAATGGGTCAATTCGACCTCCGGGTACTGTACTTGTCTTTATAGACAAGTACACGTCCTCTAACCTAACCTAACCTACAAGGCTGTAGGGTGCTTCCTCTTTAAAATATGCTGACTCTGGGTGGGCACCTTTCTTCAGCGATACCTAGACAGCGTATACTAATGCTCTGGGAATTGTGATAGATTGACAAGCGCGTACCATCTACATGAAGAGTCCAAAATGTAAACAGTCGTGGAGCACAATATGCTACTGATTGAACAATACTTGGTGGTATGCCTACTAATTCCTACCATCACATTATGGCACTACGTTCCATTCGGCTGCATTTTCTCCGTTTGAATACTGGTATTCTACATGTCATGCCAACAATCACGGATCACATACATAATTGGTCATTACAACCCTTCAGTCAGGATTACGACCTAGTTTCTCACACCACTTATGTTGTGTGTGTTAATTTTATACATGAGTGGTGAGACCTACATCTTAAATTCGACTCCGAACGACAGATTTTTACAGAATCTTTTCATGGCAATTTTATTTACTCTCGAGAGTTTTTGTCAGAAATCTGCTGAGAGGAAGTCGCCGAAGAAATACTTTTTGTATTTTGTTTTGATGTCTGGCCTGGGGCTCGAACCCTGGCTTTACGTCTAATAAGCCAACACACTACCTACTAGAATACGGCGACCTTAAAATCACGGATCAGTTATCAATATTAAATTCATAGCGTGCATCGACTGGTATGCTGGTCACAGAGGCTATAAAAAGCCGTAGTTTAAACACGAATTAAATGAACACCCTCTTGCTATTTCGAACGGAGAGAAATTCAACAAAATAAAATTAATCTTGACGTAGTTGAGGACCTTAACCGTTGTCCGGCATGTCGACAAGGTCCACATGATAGCCAACCTGTCTTGCGTCGAAGGGATAGTAAAGGGATGGGAAATTCAAAAAGTCACGAACTTATTGATTCACCGTCGCAAGATTAAAATTGTTTGCTACATTCTGCATTTGATCCTACCGATACAGTTCATTTCTTTACTGAATTATCGTATAGTTTAGATAGCATATGTTGCGAAAGTTATTGAGTATGTTGGACTACATCCACCTTTATTGTCATCATTAACGAATGACTTTCTAGAGAGGTTCTGCATTCCGCTGTAACTTTTGGTTTTACTCAGTTTTTTTTTATCAGGTATGTCGGCTTTCTACTCATTGAATTGTGAGCGTCGTCTTTCAGTTGCTACAAACTTTGTAAGTAACTTCTATAGCCTCGAAAACCTTATTAGAGTGTGGTTTACATTGTAGTTATCTCTTTAGATAGGTATTCGACTTGTACATTTATCTATATTAGGGATTATCGACTATTAGGTTAGGCTGGGTTAGAGGACGTGTACTTGTCAATTAAGACAAGTACAGTACCCGGAGGTCGAATTGACCCATTGTACAACGTCCTAGTTTCTCACACCACTTATGTTGTGTGTGTTAATTTTATACATGAGTGGTGGGACCTACAGTTTAAAGTCGACTCTGAAGGACAAATATTTTTGAGAAAATTTTTATGGCAATTTTATTTATTCTCAGTGTTTTTGCCAGAAATCTGCTGAGAGAAAGTCGCCGAAGAAATACTTTTTGTATTTTGTCTTGATGCCTGGCCTGTGGCTCGAACCCTAGCTTAACGTCTAATAAGCCAACACACTACCTACTAGACTACGGCGACTTCAATCGACTATTAAGAGCGTCTCCCATATTTCTGGCAATTTTTACATAGGCCTTGCCTTTCTCTTTCACGTGCGATGTAGTTTGTTTTAGGGCATTCAAATTTTGCTATGGTGAGGTAGCAAGCTTTCTAGCAAGCAGCGCCTTCTGGAAATGAACACTATGGCCTTGGGTTTTTTCCTAGTTCTCTCTCATCTCATAATCAATACGCTAAACATAGATTTGTTAATCTAGACTTTTTTCGTCTGTGCGCCTAATTAATCATTGGGCTCCGCGAGCAGTTTCTTTGCTCCTACCGCTATGAATTTTACTAAGCAGCTTTTTCTAAAAATGAATTCTTCTATGATGTTAGCATCTTTTGGTTTATGTTACGCAGCTTCTGCTGCAAATGTAGTTTTCGGCTGTATTTTTCGTGAATCCACATACTAGTTCATCATACGATATCATTGAGTTTGTTATTTTTGACAGTAATTTTTTTTTCATTACCCCTCTAGGGAACATACGGCTTCCACAAAGCATCTCCATCTGACACGATCTCCGCCATTGTTTTTGCGCCTTCCCATGTCAGGTCATTAAGCCTTAGTTCTTGCAGAACCGTGCATCTCCAGGTGTTTTTTGGTCTGCCAAGGTTTCTTGAGCCCTGGGAATTCCACTCTAGCGTCATTCTTGTAATACTGTCGGGCTTCTTTCTCAATGTATGGCCAATCCACCCCCATTTTTTCTTTTTGAACCGCTTCTGTATGGGTTCCTCCTCTGTTAGAGTCCAGAGATCTGCGTTGCTGATGGTGTTGGGCCAGAATATTCTACATATGATTCTTAGGTATTTATTGATGAAGGACGTTGTACAATGGGTCAATTCGAACTCCGGGTACTGTACTTGTCTTTATTTTGCAAGTACTCGTCCTCTAACCTAACCTAACCTGACCTAATCTATTGACGAATACCTGAAGCTTTTGCGTGATGGTGTTAGATATAAGCCAAGTTTCGCTACTATATAGTAACGTTGACTGTACACAAGCGTTGAATATTCCTAGCTTGGTACGCCTTGACAGTAAATAAACTTCCACTAAGTCTGGATTTTTCTAATCCTTCTTTAGGCATGTTCAATGAAATTCTTACAATTTCGGCATAATAGTAAGATGTAGCAAGAAGATCTAGTCTAAACACCTATATTTTAGATAAACGGACAACAAAACAGACTCTTATAAAGAGAGAATATCAGTTACTTCAACTAGTTTATAGGTTTTTGGTTATATAACACGTTAATGGAACAATAAGTGATAATCATATTCAATTTTAGAATGTTTAAAGCATTTCCACTAGTTGTGAAAACCTTACAGACGTCACTAGTCTAGTGACGAACTAACAGAAACTTAAATCGATATTAGCCTGTTGTTTATAAAGCCAACGTCATGAAAAAAATTTTAATCGCAATGCCGATAATCAGTTGACTGTTTTTGTGGCAATAATTTTGAAGTACTTGCAAAAGATAGTTTCGAATGCTACAAGCAGATGATAAGTTCAATTTCATTTTATGGAAAATTCCGATAATTTCATGTTACTTTTAAGTTAAACAGACAGTACCAGCGTAGGTTATTTATTAAGACTACAAATTATTAGCAATTGGCAAAAAATTAACAGATATAAACGGTTTCATAATACATACATACGTACATATCTTCATAACAAATTTGTTTTCTTTATTTTTTTATGCTGCTAATAGTCAACAGTTTAATCATAGTCATGCAAGGCGTTCTGTTGCTTTTCAGAAAATAAATTTTGGGTTAGGGCAAGTTGTAGTTAATTGGGGTTGTAAGATACAGGAAGAGTATGGCTCTCATACATGAGTGTTACGAGGACAGATGAAATCATGCATTTTCTTTCGTCATAATGCTCTCTCTCCATTCTTGAATATATTTTGCTGTTGTTGTTCCTCATTAGATGTCCCAAGTAGGATATTTTCTGATTCTTTTTAGGTCGTAAGTAATTTCTAATCGTGATTGGAATCCGCTTTGTTCACATAACCGCTTTTTAAATGCCTTGTAATATATTCTTGTCCATTGTTCCACTATGTAGAATTGAAATTTCGATGTTGTATTCTTGTCGTGACCTCTACCGCTATCTTGGTGCTGCACCGATTTTCCGTTAAAGCATTCCGTTGCCTATATATCAGCTGCTGTAAATGATTACAAGTTTTTACCCGTTTCTGTTAATATCCTTTCCACCACAGTAAAATAAGTTGCTTTTGACCTTAAGGCCTCGAAACCTGAAGCCTCTAGTATTTTCACTAATCCAAACTAAAGGAGGTAACAATACATTATTAATGTCATGCCTATTAGTCAACAAACAACACTACATCTCACCATACCTTACGAAAATTATCTGCAAGCCAGATGTGGGATGTTGGTGTACTGTGAGAGGAATGTATGACAAGGCAATTATAGTTTTCTTCTGTAAAAGAATTAACAGGCTTAGAAGTAAAAGAAAGATATTATTTTTTAAAGATAATTAAACTTAAAAAGAAGTCTCAGTAATCGGTAAATTCCAGATATTGTTAGGTTAGGTTAGGTGTTGTTAAGTTAGATTAGGTTCGATTAGATTAGGTTGCGAATGCAAGGTGTGAAATGTACACCTTCACCCAAAGGCCTTTTCTTCAATTTCGCAAGTTAACTAAAAAAATTTAAAGACTATGGGAGGAAATAAATAGAAGGAAAGATGAAGGATAAGTGTCAGAAGTCAGAAAGACAATTATAGAGGAAGAATAACAAACAGAGTCAACTAATGACATACATGAAACTTTCAATGCCAAAAGTTCTAGCAGAGGCCAACTCCTCAAGGCCATTAAGAAATCCAACTCAAGAATTTTGGGGAGATTCTGCAGCGTTCAAAGCATCACGAAAAAGTCACTGTTTGGTGTGGACTTTAGGATCTGGCGGCATCATTGGTCTGTATTTCTCTGAGGACGACGTTGGTCAGGCTATCAATGTCAACGGCAAGCACTATAGAACAATCAAGAAATTTGAGTTTTCGCAGTGTTGAAAAATTCAGTACTTTAGTACTTTTTTCAGTACTTTTTCATTTCAAAAGTACCACAGTACCCCCGTTACAAACTTAGTACTTTTTAGTATTACATATTTTATTGTTTGCGCTTTTCAACTATTAACGGGTTAGCAACATGTTCAATGTAATGCTAAAGATACAATTACTCTTAAGCCCCGGTTAGCCCAACGGTGACGCAACGTACGTTCGTTTTTAGAATACGAAAAGCAATGAGAACGCTTGCCGAACCGTAATGTAATTTTATAAGTATTTAATTTGCTCTTAATCTGCTAAAATAAAAGTACATTCCGTTACGATCCGTTGACATTTGATTAAACCGTGCTTTTGCGTTCTATTACGTTCCGAATCAGTCTTTATATAACCTTAGTTTCTCTATTCCATTTTCATTTTTATTTCTATCCATTCCGTGCCTGTTTTAAGCATAAGTATAAAAGTACCATTTGGTGCAAAAAAGTACTCTTTCAGTTATCATTCAGTACCATTTAAAAATTTCAATTTTGCAACACTGAGTTTTCGCCTCAACGCCAGTGCGGGCACACAGAATGTGCTCTACGGTGAATGAATCCCCATGAGATCCAAGAGCGTTCAGTGAACATGAAAAAGTCACTGTTTGCAGTAGGTTCTGTTCTGAAAGTATCATCTAACCTTTGAGAACGACGTTGGTCAGGCCATCACTGCCAACGGCGAACACAATAGGACTTTGATTACCAACTTATTTTGGCCTGAAGTAGATCAACGACTTGTGGTTTCAACAGGACGGCATTACGTGCCACACTGCTCAGGCAATATTGGATATTGTGCACGAGAGATTTGCGCACATTGTCATCTCGCGAGGAGATGAACTGGCCTACAATATCGTGTGAATTGATCCCGTTTTTCTATTGGATTTTCTATGCAAATTAGCCACAGGGGCCTTAAAGCCAATATAAACCACACCATCGATCAAATTCAGTCTTATTTATATGCCAGAGTGATGGAAAAATTCGATATTTCGGAAACTCTCTACCTAGGAAAGCCGTGGTGGATATGAGAACGATTTTATATTCCAAACATAATGGCATTAGTAGGTCTTTCAAAAGAATACAAATTTCTAATGGTACCTCACGCCGTGGTCTAGTAGGTATTATTAGGCGAAAAGCCAGGGTTCGAGCCCCAGGCCAGACATCAAAATAAAATACAAAAAGTATTTCTTCGGCGATTTCCTCTCAGCAGATTTCTGAGAGTAAATAAAAATTGCCATGAAAAGTTTCTCAAAAATCTGTCGTTCGGAGTCGACTTTAAACTGTAGGTCCCGCCACCCTTGTGTAAAAATTTAACACACACAACATGAGTGGTGTGAGAAACTATGTCGTAATCCTGACTGAAGGGTTGTAATGATCAATTATGTATGTATGTATGTTGTTCAGGCTATCACTGTCAACGGCGAGCATTATAGGACTATGATTACCAACTTTTCTGGACTGAATTGGATGATATAGATACCAACGGTATGTGGTTTCAACAGGACGGCATTACGTGCCACACTGCTCATTCAATATTGGATATTTTGCACGATATAGGTGTATTCGCTCCCAATATCGTGCGATTTGACCTCGTTTTTCTATTGGGTTTTCTATGCGAATAAACCATAGGGATTTTCAAAGCCAATATAACTCACACCATCGGTCAAATTCAGTCTTATTCAGCCGTGGTGGATATGAGAACGATTTTATATTCCAAACATAATGGCTTAGACGCCCTTCAAAAGAATACAAAATTGTAATGGTACCTCATGCACACTCACTTTGTTTTATTTAAATTTAAAAACAGGAAGAGCTTAATGGAAGACCCTTTACAAACAAAAATGTTTACTTTATTTTAAATTAAATTCTGAAGAATTTTATTTATAAATTTGAATTGTTTTTTTTTTGCTTAAAAATTAGAAAGTAAATGAAATTATTACAAGCAATTCTATTTGGGTTAAGGCACAAAATATTCTTATTCGTTTGTGTACTGATATCTTCAATATATGGGTGGGAGTATAGTGTTTATAAACCCACGAATTAAAAACCAGATAAGAATCCATATTATGCACATTATTGAATCCATATTATTCAGAATAAGAATCCATATTATTTAGTTAAAATCATAAACTGGCATCACTGTATGTTTTATTTATTCTCTTCGGCTAATTAATGAAAATTCTATTCAGTTTGCTTGCTTGCTTGATATTTGACAATGAATGTTGATCATCATTATCGTCAACATCATCATCTTCGGCAGAAAGTATATATGGTATATGGCTATATACATACATATTAACAATTTGGTTTATTTTTTGCAAACACATACCTATTTCGTTCTTATTTTTTTTTCGAAATTAGCCATTCATTCGCGTATTTTTATTTTTTTTTTTGAAATTTTCTTGGTCGCATAGTGGTTTTCCTTTGCAGCTAAAAATAAATATCTGCCTCTTGATCGAAATAGAATAATAAATAAGAAAATGTGCTCTATTTTATCTTTAATTGAAGACATTTTGTTAGAGAGTCTATTGTACGTGTATTTATTTGTTGAAATCTTCTGCTATTTGGAGTAATTGAATGCATGTAATTAACCTAATTTGGTCATTTCAAAAGAGCGTGAATGTTCAAAACAATGGAGTCCATGATGAATTAGTCATGTTTCTTAGAGAGAATCTTTTATTAGAGAATTTAAAAGAAACATTTACATAGTGAATGTGCTTTAGATCGAGTATGAATTAAATTTGCCTTAAAATTTTGAGTATAAATCGATAATTATCGATTAAATAAAATTTTAATAAAATCTGGGGGCTAATTACAGGACTTGTAAATTATTTTGATTGTGATTGTTCGAGAAACTCGTACAACTCGAAATTATTTCGATCACTAGCCTTGTAATTATTCCCCAGTATTGTTTTGGTATTAGAAAATGGATTGTGGAACGTAGAAAAGTGGGAGTACTTTTTATAAGATATTGACAGACAACATTTCTGCTCTAAGAGTGTTCCACATGTATATGGATAGTGAGAGTGAATAACGAAGATTTAATTTCTTCAGTTACTGAGTATTTTAACACGTTGACTGCCGCGGCAATTTTCAGAATACTTGCCAAAAAACGACAATTTGATTTTTTCACATTAGTGAGTACCAGATAACTCGTAGTTTGGCGCCCTAGAAGGGAGCGCAATCTACGAGTTATCTCGTAGTCGGCAGTCAACGTGTTAAAAAATATGTGCGTGAAGATAAATTCGAATTTGAAAATTTAAAGCGCAATCCATAAATTTTAGCAGCGCCACACTTGGCGTTAACAGAGCACTGTTAGCTGTTTAACAGTATCCATCTTAACAAGCCCATTTGTTTAGGAGCTAAATTTAGTATCGGGTCCGCCATCTAACGTTTTTATTTTCAACTAGTGCTTATTTCGTGAATGGTAACACTTAGCTCATGTCTGATTTGACAGATAATAAGTTTTATCCTTCCGCTGAACGAATATGGTTGTGTATACCACAATGTACATGTACCACAATGTACATTGTGGTGTATACGCTTGAACAACGCTGGGAAATATTGCGACATTACTTTGAAAGTCATGGTAATGTTGCAGAATGTGTGCGAAAATTGTGTACGTATTTTGGAAGAAGAGAAACACCGTCAGCTCCGTATGTTCGTTATCTTGTGAAAAAAGTGAAAGAAACTGGCATCCTCATCGATAAACCAAAGCGTGAAAAGCCGAGACCCGAGAATATTGCTGCTGTGGCAGAAAGTGTGCGTGAAGCGCCATCAACATCAGTTCACCGTCGTTCTCAACAATTGAACATTTCGGAGACATCATTGAGACGAATTTTGCATAAAGACCTTGGTATGACGACATACAAATTCCAATTGGTTCTGGAGTTGAAGCCAATTGATTATCCAATGCGTTTTCGCTTCGCTAAGTGGGCCTGCGATCGACTTACAGAAGATGCCGATTTTGGCAAAACAATCATCTTTCCGATGAAGCTCATTTTGATCTTGGCGGGTATGTAAACAAGCAATATTGTCGCATTTGGGGCACAGAAAACCCGCACGCATACATTGAAAAGCCGACGCACCCAAAACGAGTCACTGTTTGGTGCGAATTTTGGTCCAGAGGCATAATTGGGCCATTTTTCTTCGAAAGTGAGCAAGGAGTGGCCGTTACAGTCAATGGCGATCGTTATCGGGCCATGTTGAACGAATTTTTGTTCACAAAAATTGAAGAGAAGGATATTGGCAACATTTGCGCCCTGTTTTTGAAAATCGCATTATCAGCCGCAGAGCTGATGTCATTTGGCCACCTCGGAGCTGCGATTTCACACCGTTTGACTATTATATGTGGGGTGCCGTCAAAGATTGACGCTTTAAAGGACAATATTCGTGAAGCCATTGGTGAAATACAGCTGCACACAATCGATAATGTTCAAATAAAAAAAGAAATTTGAGAAAATATTCAGTAGTTCTTTTTTTTTAAAGCATTTTCAAAAAAAAAAGTTATTTGACGGACCTTTTATATGCACTAAGTCTATGAGTACCATACCATATTCAAAGGAAGGTTCCAAAGCCTCTTAATATAATCAACAATATAGTCACATATAAAGTAATATGGTATTGAGAAAATTGGCTTTGAAGCTATAAATTTTTTGATTGAAAATTCTCTAGAAGATCAATGGCCATTTTGGAACATAGGGGAAATAGTACACCTACCCTATGGTCGTCCCCTTTCGAACCGTGGGAAAGCTGGAATATTCACAAATAATAATAATGATCATAATGAGAATTAAATTTTATGTCAATAGTCTACAATAATTCCATAGTAGAAGACCAATCTACTTATTGCCATTGTTA
The DNA here is from genome assembly GCA_958299815.1 of Sarcophaga carnaria. NCBI lineage: Eukaryota > Metazoa > Arthropoda > Insecta > Diptera > Sarcophagidae > Sarcophaga > Sarcophaga carnaria. The sequence goes on from OY283149.1 coordinate 142,298,569, forward strand.
AACACTTAACAGTGCTCTGTTAATAGCCAATTTTGACCTGTTAAAGGCAAAAAGTGGCGCTGCTAAAAATGTGGGTTTGAGTCTTTTGTTCTTAAATTCGAATATATCTTCACAAACATTAAAAGAATACGTTTTTTATTACTCCTTTAAAAATTAACTTTAAATAACTCAACGTAAATAATCGGCTATCAACTATTCTTCTCGGTACTCATTGATTTTATTTTTTTATTTTTAATTTTCATTTTTCAAATAAAATAATTTTCTTTTCTTCCCTTTCAGCTTTCAGGCTCTCTTTCTCTCTGACAAAACAGTCTGACATAAACAACAACAACATTGAGCAGCATTAAGTATGTAAGAGAATTAGCAGTTAACGCACCAAAGTACCACATTCATGAGGGAAATACGGGGTATATTACGAATGTTTCTTCTTTTTATTTTCAAAACATTAATTAATAAAAATAAAAATACTTTTTTTTCTTTCTTTTTACAGAAACGCATACGTTATTAATAAAATAGAAAAGAAAAACAATTTTTTTTTTGTAAACAATTCTGTTGTTAACTTAACATTTTGTGATTTGAAGTAAAAAGTAAATTTTTATAAAAATACATACGTAGATACGCCGTTTTGGAAGCGTATTAGAAACTTGTTTTAATAAAAACGTCGACGATTTTAATATGCCGGTGATTTCGCCACGCCGATCATCATCTTCAGCCAGTGGCAACATCTACGGCACGTCAACATCGTCGTCGGTGTCTGGTGTTAGCAGTGCTTCGGATACAAGCGCAAGAACTTCACTCTCAGATCGCAGCAGCAGTGGCTATAAATCGTATTTAGATCGTGCTGGTAGCCTAACAAAACTAACTTCATCCTCCTCGTCGTACAGTCCCAGCAGTTATTTGGGCTCAAGTTCTTATTCATCCTATTCACCGCGTTCATATTCAACTTATCGTTCTGCCGGTTCATCTTTAACCGGCGGTTCTTCTGGCGTTGGTACATATCGTAGTACTTTCTCATCGTTAGGTTCATCAGCAGCGGGCAGCAATAGCTATGATTCAACTACGCTCAGCCGATATGGAGTGAGTAATTTAAAAAAATTTCTTTTTTTCTTTATTTCTACAAACAATACTTCTTCTTATTTTATTTGATTTTGTATTTACAACCAACCATACATTATTAATTATTATATTTATATATGAACGTATTTTTGAAATTTAATGATACAAGCTTTTGAGGTTTTTTTTTCCTATTGAAACTTACTCTGTGGTAACCAGATGGATTGATTTCACACCATATACCCATGCACTCACATTTAGATTGATATGATGAGAAACTACTTTTTCTTACTATTATTCTAACATTGAACATTTTTTTTGAATTGTTTATTGTGCATTAAAAATGAAATTCTTTTCTGAATACCTACATACACACACACACACACAATCAGCAGCAGTTCATTTTACAAAAAACAAAAAGGGCTGTTTTAGACAACTTTTATCCCAATTTACTTGTAAATGCTAAAAGTAATAATAATCATATGCATAGCATAATAGTACCTGTTGTTTTATACTACTTTATATATAAAAAAAATATATTTTAAATATCAAACAAACACTTGTGCAAAAGTCCATAGATATTATTATGCTAGTTTATCCTTTCAATATCAAATCAAATCCCTCCAAGTGACATACTACACCATATTGTGAGTTGGATTTGCTAATATATAATCACTTAGAAAAATACTTACTTATACAATCAATGATGATGTGTTTTTGTTTTTTTTTTTGTATAATAATTTTATTAAAAATAATACCTTTATTCATTATAAACTTAAATCATTTACGAAGTCAGCTCTCAGCATCATGTTGTTGTGTTGTGTATAACATTGTTAGTTAGCTTAGCGATGTTTTTGTATCAAGAAAGGTGGTTTTATTTTATAAAAGGCAAGGAATTTGTGTTAATTTGATGAAGTCTTGCTTTGAATAAATTTATTCTAAAAAAACCTACTTTGTAAATAGGCCCCCTTAATCCATTTATATCTTAAAGTTTTGTATAAAATAGTTTTAATTTTTATTCAAGAACTTGTACATTTTTGTTGATATTTTCTAAGCCGAAAATTAAAATAAAGGGTCCGCCAAATAACTTTTTTTTTGAAAATGCTTAAATAAAACCAACTGAATATTTTCTCAAATTTCTTTTTTTATTTGAGAGTACAATCCTTCCGGTTAATAATGGAAAATAATTTCATTCAAATGGCTGCCTCGGCTGGCCATGCAGTAGCCTACACGATCGGTCCAATTTTTAAGCACATTATCGATTGTGTGCAGCTGTATTTCACCAATGGCTTCACGAATATTGTCCTTTAAAGCGTCAATTGTCTCTGGCTTGTCGGCGTAACACTTATCTTTGACGGCACCCCACAAATAATAGTCCAACGGTGTCAAATCGAAGCTGATAATGCGATCTTCAAAAAGAGGGCGCAAAACATCGAGTGTAGCTTCTGCTGTGTGGCACGTAGCGCCGTCCTGTTGAAACCAAATGTTGCCAATATCCTCCTCTTCATTTTTTGTGAACAAAAATTCGTTCAACATGGCCCGATAACGATCGCCATTGACTGTAACGACCACTTCTTGCTCATTTTCGAAGAAAAAATGGCCCAATTATGCCTCTGGACCAAAATCCGCACCAAACAGTGACTCGTTTTGGGTGCGTCGGCTTTTCAATGTATGCGGGTTTTCTGTGCCTCAAATGCTACAATTTTGCTTGTTTACATACCCGCCAAGATCAAAATGAGCTTCATCTGAAAAGATGATTTTTTTTTGCCAAAATCGGCATCTTCTAGTGTAGGCTACTGCATGGCCAGCCGCGGCAGCCATTTGAATGAAATTATTTTCCATTATTAACCCGAAGGATTGTACTTTCAAATAAAAAAAGAAATTTGAGAAAATATTCAGTTGTTTTTTTAAAGCATTTTCAAAAAAAAAGTTATTTGGCGGACCCTTTACATTTAAAATCAATGTGTGTAAAGATAAATTCGAATTTGAAAACCAAAGACGCAAACCCACATTTTTTGCAGCGGTGTTCACAAGGTAAAATTTGTCTTTAACATGTTCCCTGCCACGTGTACCGTTTGCGGTTCACGCTAAGCCTCATTTCGACGCCAAGCTGAATTTTTAAATTCACACCTTCTCATAAATAGCTTGGCAGGGAATGTGTTAACAGAGCAAAAATTACACTTAACAGACCACTGTTTAACAGAGCCAACAATTTATAGTAAAATTTTTACATGTTTATAGCTTATCGAGGCAAGGAATATAAATCCCAACGGGTCTAAATTGTATCCAAAAGTTCCTTCCATATACTACCACTAATGGAATACTCCATATAATTTCAAAATCGTGTTAAAAAATGAACTTTTATGTTAAAAAGTTATAAGTTTGAAAGACATGGGAGATCCACCTACTCGAAGCTAGGTCGTAATGACCAATTACGTGCACTTACCCGACTATATGCAAATAGTAGTCCAGAGGATCATCTTTCGATACTTGGTAGTGGAATATCTGAAATAATTTTGGGATTTAAGAACATACATACACACATACATAATTTGTCATCACAACCCTTTAGTCAGGATTACAACCTAGCTTCTCACACCACTTATGTTGGGTATCTTAATTTTATCCATAAGTGGTGGGACATACAGTTTAAAGTCAGCTCCAAACGGTAGATTTTTGAGAGACTTTTCATGGCAGTTTTTATTTATTGCCAGAAATCTGCTGAGAGGAAGTCGCCAAAGGAATTTAATTATGTTGAAAATGTCTTACCTGAGGTTTGGACCTTTAATAAGCTAACACACTACTTACTAGACTACGGTAGCATAATATCTGATATAAATTTGGTATTTGAGATAATTAGAAGACTTACCTACTTGTTGCCACTGTTAAACAGTTAACCTTAGTCTGTTAACATTAGAATTTGTGCTGTTCATGACAAAAGTGTTAAAATGCTAATATTTTATGGTTTGTGTCATGGGTTTTTAAATTCGAATTTATCACACACATTTCAAAAATCATTTGAAAGTACATGATGTATTATTTATCCATTAAGGACATGCCTCAAAATGAGAATTCATTTATTTACGTTACATTTTCAAAATGGTCTTTAGAAATCAGTTCAGGTTGTTTGAGAATTTTCTCTTTAGTGTATATAAAATATTTATTTACAAAAATATGTACAAATAAATGTAAATTCTTTATATAAAATCGATAATAATCTACTACATCGTTCCTAACCAAAAAATACTTTTCATGATATTGCCGCTACTACCACTCCTCCACCAATCAATCAATCATCACATCATGAATTATCATCATTATTCAACTCTATATGTTGTTATAAAAAAATCAAATTCGAAAATTCGAAAATTAAATTCACTTTCTTCTTGGATATCATTGTGTAAATACGTTTTGTAACATCGTACAAAAATTTATATTTGTGTGTATAAAAAACAAAATAAACAACAACAACAACTTCATCAATATTACCTCTATCAATTGATCAACCAACCAACAAACACCACAACTATCACCACTACATACTATTTGTAATTTGAAAACAAAAATAAAAATTAAAAAAATAAAAAAAAATTCCAAATGAAGGTGAACAGACGTAATAGCAAAACGTCATCGTCGGATATATTATTGAAAAAAGACCCCAAAGATAGGGCGGTAACGAAGAAACCACCTTCAGGTTCAGATGCCAGTGGTGGTGGCGGTAGTGGCTTTAGAGATTCAAAACGTTTGTCAGGCTCATGTTCATCTTCATCCCTGGCTATGTTGGTTGCCACCTCTGGCCTGGACCTCTATGAAAAATATAGTCCGACACATTACAAACCAAATACTCAATTGGATTCTGGTTCTAGATCAGCGCTTAATGAAGCCGGCAACGATCTAGATGAGCGTCGTACAACGGCCGGCGATACGACGACGACAACAGCTAACATCAGTCTAGAGCGGCCACGGATAAGTCGTTTTAGTCGCATAAACAGTCGTAATGATTCGGACGAAACAGATAATATTGCTACAGCTGCTCTGACGCGTCGATCATTAAGTGGTACACGAGCTTCGGGACGTTTAAGTGCCTCCAATTCAAATACAAATTTGTATGCCTCTGACAGTACAGAAGATGTACCAACAGCAACTTTTACGTTACGCAGTAATCGTTTACGTAAATCGAAAATAGCAAATGATGAAGACAAAAAACCTTTACGTAATGGTGTGGTAGATGGTGAAACAAAAAAGAAATACTCGACAGAACCATCAGTAATTACAACTTCGACCATTACTAGCAATGGCATCGATACGATTGCGTATGTAAAACTAAATAAATTACAAATTTCGGAACCAAAAGTGGACCTAGAAGACAACAACACAACACAATCTTCGTCGTATATAACAAAGAGTGGTAGTAGTAGTAAATTAAAAACCTCTTCATCGCATGACTCCATTGCTACAGATTTACTAGATGTCAACAACTCCTCCACCTCATACAGTAGTAGTAGAAACAAAACAGATGAAAATAATGATTTGGAAAACAACGACATGAACAAGGTAATAAAACTGTTGCCTAAAGAAAAAAAAAATAAACAATAAAAAAATTTAGCCAACAACGTCCTTTTGAAAATGATTTAAAATTTCGTTGAGCGATACTTTTTGTTTTTTCTTACTTTCTTTGTAATAAATACATTGATAATATAAACATATATATTGTATGTATGTATATAATACTATCCACTTAACTCGGCAATTAACCCATAAACCTAATAAATAAATAAGAAAAAACAACAAATTGTAATCTAACCAATGTGCATGCATGACTACTGCAACTAACTAACCCAATACATGCAGATATTACACCATATTGCGAGAGTGTACATATGCACTGTACCAAAATCCTTTGTTAACACAATAAGGGCTAGCACGTGCCTCTGTATTAACAACAAAAAAAAATGAAATAAATTTCTTTACTTTTTTTTTTACTAGAAATCGCTTAAATTGCTTGAATATTTTTGTATTGTTTTGAAAATTGTTGGTAGGTTCCTTAATGTTTGGCTAGTAAACATGTTTCTAATTACTTTGTATACAAATTTTTAATCCTTTAGGCATTTTTGTTTGTTATTATTATTCGTATATTTATAATATTACTAGCTGTACACTGCACGCGTTGCTGCGCCACCAACTAAAATGAATTTGAAGGAACGACATTACACAAATGTCCAATTAATTTTGAATCATTTTATTGATTTTGTTTCCCGTTCTCCTTCTCATTCAGATGAACGGGCCTGAATAGTACGCATTCGATCAGTTTCTCGTTGTTCAAGTGGTTCAGGCGAACGGGTCTCAGCGGCATATACTCGAAGATTTTCCAGCCTCAATGCTCGAATGATTCTGAGGCTCGTAATGCTCGTTTCTTCCGTGCTTGAGGTGTAGGTCGACCAATTGCTTGTCATTCATTTTGAATAATTTTCAGTGACGCCATCCGTCGGAAATTAATCGCACCAACCTCCATCGACTCATGCGCAACAACTTTGTTAAAGAATGTACAGTTTACGATTTAATTCATTTTGAGTAATTTAAAAAAAAAAATTCCACCTGTCGGGAATTGGTCATACTAACTTAGAAACCTTCGTCGGCTCATGCGCAACAACTTTGCTAAAGATCATAACATGATCAAATGTACAGTTTACGATTTAATTGATTTTAAGTAATTTTCAGTGGCGCTACCTGCCGGAAATTAGTCATACCAACTTAGGAACCTTCCCCGGCTCATGCGCAAAAATTTTCCTAAAGATCATAACATGATCAAATGCATAGTTTACGATTCTATAAGGTACATACAAACAAACATTCATTTATATATATATAGACTATGGGAGGTGACACTATAGCTGTTATATACTATACTATACTATACTATACTATACTATACTATACTATACTATACTATACTATACTATACTATACTATACTATACTATACTATACTATACTATACTATACTATACTATACTCTACTATACTATACTATACTATACTATACTCTACTATACTATACTATACTATACTATACTATACTATACTATACTATACTATACTATACTATACTATACTATACTATACTATACTATACTATACTATACTATACTATACTATACTATACTATACTATACTATACTATACTATACTATACTATACTATACTATACTATACTATACTATACTATACTATACTATACTATACTATACTATACTATACTATACTATACTATACTATACTATACTATACTATACTATACTATACTATACTATACTATACTATACTATACTATACTATACTATACTATACTATACTATACTATACTATACTATACTATACTATACTATACTATACTATACTATACTATACTATACTATACTATACTATACTATACTATACTATACTATACTATACTATACTATACTATACTATACTATACTATACTATACTATACTATACTATACTATACTATACTATACTATACTATACTATACTATACTATACTATACTATACTATACTATACTATACTATACTATACTATACTATACTATACTATACTATACTATACTATACTATACTATACTATACTATACTATACTATACTATACTATACTATACTATACTATACTATACTATACTATACTATACTATACTATACTATACTATACTATACTATACTATACTATACTATACTATACTATACTATACTATACTATACTATACTATACTATACTATACTATACTATACTATACTATACTATACTATACTATACTATACTATACTATACTATACTATACTATACTATACTATACTATACTATACTATACTATACTATACTATACTATACTATACTATACTATACTATACTATACTATACTATACTATACTATACTATACTATACTATACTATACTATACTATACTATACTATACTATACTATACTATACTATACTATACTATATATACTATACTATACTATACTATACTATACTATACTATACTATACTATACTATACTATACTATACTATACTATACTATACTATACTATACTATACTGTACTATACTATACTATACTGATGCAGAAAAATTGTGATGTAATGGGACTAATAGTCATTGCGTAATGCTTAAGCATTATACAGGTTGTAGACCGGTGGAACACATATCTATTCTATACTTCATGATGTTTTGAATGAAAAGGGATATTAAAGTGGGTGTTTCAACAACATATTTGGTAACAACGCCGTAGTAGTTCGGAAGCTATTACAATCGTTTTATTTTTATATCCTTTGCCAATATTAAATTGCTGTGAATTGGGAAGGAGTAGGACACTGATATGTTTGTTTAATGGTATTAAAATATTACTTGACAATATAGTTTGTTATGAATCTCATGTCCTTTGAAAGATATAACAACATCAACATGGTGGTTTCTCACTGTACAAGAGAGCACTGATGACTACTCGGTAAATGTGGTTATACACGAGTTTAACAGGCAGAAGTCGAGCGTAGTTATTTTCTTTGTATAGTTTAATTATGTTATCATTAAATATGAATTAAGATTTCTTAGGCTTGTTTTAGTTAAAACAGCATTTGTGTGTAAATAAATTTTAACGAAAATCATATTGATGGACCCATCAAATATTATGAATCCAATATTGATTTTCGTTTAATTGTTATTATTTTAGTTTTTTCAAAATAGATTATAAATTATGTATATTATCATACATTATTAGTTACTTAAACATTTAACATCAATATTTTTTTGTTGTTTTTAAAACATTTTCATATTGAATTTTTAACAATATATTCATACATACATATGCTCATCATCATCATATTTTTTAACAAACTTCTCCTTTTCCAGTTAATTTTTTGCAGGTCCTAAAAAGCAACACACAATTATACAATATAATAATAATAACAATAACAATAATAATTACCATGACAAACTAATCTCTCTCTATACATATATAGTATATAGTATATATATAAACAATTTAGGATTACGTCTGAAAGTGTTTTGAAATTATAAACAAAAATGAAAACAAAACAAAAAATTGTGAAATTTAAATAACATCTCTTAGCAAATAATAATAATAACAACAACTATTGTATTATAAGAGTCAAGCCAAAATTATTGTAACCAAGTGATTTTATAAATAACAAAACATTAATAAATAAATAAATAAAATACCACAGCAACTCTTTTTTAAAGGAAGAACAAGAACCCTTAAATAACAAACAAAAGAAAGTGAATGAAAAGAATGAAAGCAAATAAACAAAAGTATTATAAGAAAGGAAGTACATATAAACAATAAATAGAAATAAATTTAAACAAAACTGTGAATATAAATGAAAATTTTAAATTACAAAAAATAATGATAGATGTTAAAAAAACTCGAAATAATTTTCAAAAATTTCCATCACTCAAGCAAATATGTGATCCTGGTATAGTAGTGAAACCACAAGCTACTATAAAAACTGCAACAAAAACCGCAACAGCAGCAACAACACTGAAAAATTCTCAATATAATAAAACAAAAACGGAATCCCTAACAACAACAACAAACACAGAAGCTTTAAAGTATTGCATAAACAAAACGAAGAATAAAACAAATAATAGAGACGTGGCCGAACACCGAACGCCACCATCATCCAAAGGCAACAACACTACGAATCCAGTTCGTGAGGCAAATCTACATTTTTTTCTTGTGCCCGAATTTCAGGATAAGAATTTCCTAAAAGCGGAATGTGAACTTGCTCAGGCACTAGTTAGTAAAGCGCATACGACGACGACAACGACGACTGCTGCTGCTACAGAAAAACATTCGAATAAAACCATATTGCCAGCCATCAATGATAAACGCCTTTTGCATGTTAATATAAGAAATACAATTTCTTCTAGTAATAATAATTCGGTAAGCATGTATTTAAAGTTGAAATATGTACATTTATCAGTAGATACATACATATTTAATGGCACAATTCTATTAGCTGGTAATGACATTAAAAAGTTTTAAAGAATCAAGGCATAGAGAGAGAGGCAGGAACTAGGTTTCTTTGTATGGCAAAGTTAGTTACAAGTTTAAATGAAACTAAAACTAAATAGATATTTATACTGAATATTGTTGCATGAAGCCTTAGTGCCACATTAGTACTTTGTTGCGGATCCTTTGTTATCCAGAACAGCAGCACAGCTTCTAGGCATTGAGTTGACCAAATTTTGACAAACATGCAGCGGTATTGAGTTCCAATCATCCTGTATAACATTCCAAAGCTCGTCGCTATTTGTTGGACACTTTCTCCGGATTGCCCTTTTAACTTCGTTCCACAAATTTTCTATTGGGTTCAAATCAGGCGACTGTCCTGGCCATTCTAAAACATTAATTTTTTTTATCCTTGAACCATTTCTTTGTGTACTTTGCCGTATCTTTGTGTACTTTGCCGTATGCTTTGCGTCATTATCCTGCTGGAAGACCTATTTGAGTGGCATTTTTTCTTAGGCATACGGCAGCATTGTATTTTTCATAATTTCGGTATAATCAGCCGATTTCATTACATTCTGGATAGGATATAGGGGACCCGCACCATAATAAGAGAATGACACCCATATTATGATGCTACCACCACCCTGTTTTACCGTCTTTAAATTATATTTTGGACATCTTGCCATGTAAAAAGACCCATCCATCTAAAATTCAATCCAAAATATAATTTAAAAACGGTAAAACAGGGTGGCATGGGCACTGTCCTTATTATTTTTCACATCACTGTAAGTGGCGGGACATACAGTTGATTTTGAACGACAGATTATTTTGAGAAACTTTTCGTGGCTATTTTTTTTTATTTTACTGTAAGAAGTAATTTCTTTTCACATTTCATTTTCTGCGAGATGTCTGGGCTAGGGTTTGAACCACGGCCTCACGTCGAATAAGCCAACACACTATCTACTAGACTACGGCGATTTGGATTTAAAAAAGTATTGAGAATAATTTCAGTTTTTATTTGAAAAATACTTTTTAAAAGTAGATTATTTTGAATGATATCACGACTGTTGGCCCCTTCAAATGCTCAATTGTCTCTGGTTTGTCGGCATAACACTTTTCTTTAACAGCGTCCCACAGAAAGAAAGTCTTGGCGGCCAATTGACATCACCATTTTGTCTAATTAAACGGCCATCAAACGTTGGACGCAATAAATCGATTGTGGCATGAGATGTGTGGCAAGTTACATCATCCGGATGAAACCAAACATTGTTCACATGAATACCATGAAGAGCGGGTACAAAAAAACTGTTTATCATGATGCGATAAGTGTCTCCATTGATCGTAATGGTTGCGCCAATGAAACCTTCGTAATGGGTGCTTTGGCTTCTGTAAGATCACGTGTGGGTTTTCTGAGCCCAAAATACAGCAATTTTGTTTATTAACGTACCCAACAAGATGGAAGTGAGCTTCATCCGAAAAGATCATCACACATACATAATTGGTCATTACAACCCTTCAGTCAGGATTACGACCTAGTTTCTCACACCACTTATGTTGTGTGTGTTAATTTTATACATGAGTGGCGGGACCTACAGTTTAAAGTCGACTCCGAACGACAGATTTTTGAGAAACTTTTCATGGTAATTTTTATTTACTCTCAGAGTTTTTGCCAGAAATCTGCTGAGAGGAAGTCGCCGAAGAAATACTTTTTGTATTTTGTCTTGATGTCTGGCCTGGAGCTCGAACCCTGGCTTTACGTCTAATAAGCCAACACACTACCTACTAGACTACGACGACTTCAAAACTTTGACTTCATCTTTTTGGCAAAATCGACATCATCGTACAGTATCTCGTTCGCCCAAATTTCCAATAAATCCTAACGTTGTTTAAGCGTAAATCTATTCATTACGTTCAGTGGAGATAATGCTGAATTTTGTGACAAAATAGAATCACATAAGTATTGTCAGATTCGAAATATCCGATGGTTTAAATTTAAACCGTTAAATGGCCCACCCTATACAATACTTGCTTGCTTAGAATTTATTATCTTAACACCGATATCTACAATGTTAAGCATATGAATTAAGTTTAAAATACTTTCAAAACAATCTAAACTTAAATGTATGAGTCACGGTCCTTATTGTTAACAGAATTATATATCAAGAGAGCGATTCTATTTATTTTTTTTAAATTTTCTAAAGAAATGAACACATCGTTAGATTAGTAACCAGCAACAAAGGTTTATTTTCGTTTTTGTTTGTTTTTACATTGTCAATAGAAAAAGTTTTGTAAGTAATAAGTCAACAATTTATAGCCAAAAACGTCAGCAGCTAAAGCTGCCACAATAAATGGGATGCGACGAACTGGTAATGGCACACATTTGGGTACAACCACAGCGGTTGCGGCGTCTATCAATAAGGTGGACATTAGCTATTCACAGTTTAAAGGATTATCATCGGCCTCAGTCACGCATGCATCATCGTCAACGTCAGGCTCTTCCTCAGCAACAGCAGCAAGTGCAAATAAGAAATCAACATCAATTTATAATACAAACAATTCCTCCTCATATACTACGTCAACAAAACTATCACGTAACGCAGTAAAACCTTTGGTTCATCGAACTGCAGCTGCTGGCGCCTCAACAGCTTCTGTATTACATTCAAGTACGACGGTATTGCCATCATCGACGTCTTCAAACCAAAATAATATTAACAATAATAACGGTAGTAATAGTAGTTTAAATAGTTTAACAAATTCTGGCAATAACAATATGCAGACATCATTGGACCAGGACGATATCAAATTTATCGATAGTGATGACCATCCGGCAACAGGGCCAATGGTAACAGAACGTAAATGTGAACAACCGCGTTGCTATTTAAATCATTCCCACAGTTCTGCCATAGCAAAAGCCCGCGTCAGACCAAAGTCAACAATTATATGTTCCACAACGTCATCGTCTGCCACATCTACGTCCTCATCGAATTCATCGGTTTTCGAAAAGGTCAACAACTACAAATATGGCAATGGTAGTTTACCTATGTCGGGGAACGAGCGGCGTATTGAGACATCGATTGACTCAAATAGCATACGCGCCTCTATTGAGAAATTCAATAGTTTTAGTGAACAGAAACGTTTACCCCTCAGTTCGGTGACGTTACGTTCGCACAGTGGCAGCGGCAGTACTAGTAATTTACAACATCACCGTCACAGCAGCGACTTGGATAATAGTAATCTACGGCTACAAAGTGGTGGTGGTGGTTCTTTAACCCGCACATCCTACCGGAGTTCAGGTGGCTCTACGGCGGGCAAAGTTATTACGAGTATTTATCCAAATGCCTCAGCGGCCGTTTCATCTGTGTCGGCCCGTCATCACCACCATCATCATCATGCCTTAAGCAGTAGTCCGAGTAGCACAGGTAGTCTACCGCTTAAATCGAGTAAACATTATGTCCAAGCAGAAGATTCATCACTTACAGCTCTGTCTAGTTCTGTAGATGGAGATGTTAGCAAAAAGAAATTAACCGCAATATCCGGTGGTCTTTGTGATAACACAGATGACAACAGTGTAAGTGTTCACCTTCAGCTAAAAAAAAAACCCAAAAAAAAACAAAACACCAAAGAAATGTAGCACAATAACTTTAGTAAGAGATGTGTGAAATGAAAATTTTCCATAATATCAATACATACATACATTTTATAAGTTTTGTTAAAGAATTGTCATGAAACACTATGCAACAAAATGTAAAAGTTATGCTTTAAATTAGACAGAAAAGTGATTTTTAAAGTTTATTCAAATTATTTTTTATTTAAAAACTATAACGCGATATAATGTGTAGTAAAAAGAAATCCATTATTTTTCTAAAAGATTGTATACATTAATAAATGGTAGTAATATTATAAGAAGTTAGGCCCCAAACCATTGCAAGCGATGGTATATGTTGAAAATGATTCGATATGAGTAGATGCATGAAAAAGTAATTCTTCTGTTTGATATCCCTAAGGTTCCCCATAACCATAGTTTCCAAATGTTGCTCCATCAGATTATTACTTGTTCTCTTCGATGGCACATGGTCTCTTATGAAAACAAAAAATGGCTTGATTCGAGTTTAAACTCAAAATACGAAAATTTTTATCGCAACAGTATTTGAAAGAAGAAAAAATGTTGTAGTCATCGGTAAATGATTAAGCGTAGTAATCGCTTCACAATAAAGGTGAATTTTTTATTAAAAAAAAAAAACATTGGGAGCATGGTGGTGCATCTAATAAAGGAGTTTTCTAGTAGTTTATCTGATCGCTTGACTCAGTATTTTTTAACCCTTTGCTACCGTATGTCTGCTCTCAGCTACCGCAGCTTTTTACCATTCCAGTCGTATGTCTGCTCTCAGCCACAAAAGCTTTATTACCGATTAATTCCGACCAGCATGACACCCACATATAAAATTAATACGGTCGCAAAGGGTTAAAGTGGACAACATCAAAAACGTGTTACAGTTTTCCTTAGGTAAAGTCGCAAACGTAAGCCAGGAGTTTGAAAATGTAAGATATTTTCCGCTGGCAATTCTTGAGGTATTTTTTTTTTTGTATAAAGATGCATGACGTCATTTGTCCTGAATGAAAAATTAAGAAAAATATAGAGTTTGGTCACCATTTAAGTTCTGTACTCAATTGTTCAGAAGATAAATGTGGTTCAGAAATGCCAGTAAATTCACTTTAATAAGTCTGGAGGCAAAAAGAAGTTCAATGCGTGTCTCAAATAATGCCATAGAATGAATAGCATACAATCGCAGTAATTTACTATTAGCAGATTCAGTAGGTTTTCATTTACCAAGAATCAATATTGAAATTCCTCTAAGACACTGTTTTCTGGAAAAAGTCGAATAAAACCCTGTGGACTCACTTTAATAAGTCTAAAGACAAAAAGAAGTTCAATGCGTGTCTCAAATAATGTAATAGAATGAATTTCGTTCTTTGAATAGCATAGAATCGCAGTAATTTACTATTAGCACATTAAATAGGTTTTCATTTACCGAGAATCAATATTGAAAATCCTCTAAGACATCGTTATACATCGAATAAAACCCTAAACATAGCATCTGGAGATGTCGATTTGTTACGACTAAAGGTATAGTAATGTTTACTACAATATCTACAACGTGTATGAAGGCCATCTCAATGCCATATACAGGTAACTGACTGGCCTTTAAATGGGCAAAAAGTTCCAAATAGTAGTATATACACATGCATACATAATTGATCATTACAACCCTTCAGTCAAGGTTACGAGCTATCCTCTCACGCTACTTATATGTGTTAATTTTATACATGAGTGGAGGGACATACAGTTTAAGGTCGACTCCGAATGACAGATTTTTGAGAAGCTTTTAATGGCAATTTTATTATGTCACAGAGTTTTTTTATACATCGACCTACGGTTTGAACTGTGTCCTCACATCTTATAAGCCAACACACTACCTCTTAGACTATGACGCCAGTAGCATATCGCTTACACTCATCAATAGTAACTCACCTGAACTTGCTTAATTTTATTCTTGTTTAGATTGTTGTGAAATGATTACCATATGTTCCCGTTGAAGGCGTCAAGTGCTTTGTTAATAGGCATGAGGGTTTCTATTACTGAGGCTTAAAGAGTCTAAATGGCAATAAGCTATCAAACAAAACAGTGTTAAAAATTCACTAAACGCAATCATTCAAACCAAATAAAGCCATTTGTTTCACTTAAAAATAATGTATCTTTTTACTACAACTTATTTATCCTCTCTCAATTAATTTTTCCATTTTGTTGCAAAGTGCATAAATTTGTTTAGAATTAATTGTAATTGTTTTTCTTAAAAGTTGTACATTTATGTAGCATTTTTATTATTATATTTTCATTTACTACTATTTAATTAATGTAGTTTATAATTTTTTAGTTCTTCTTTAGTTTAACAAACATGCTGTGACAATTCTTTTTCAAATTAATTTCAATAAATGATGTGTTAAAAAAGAAATTCTTAAGATTAAAAAAAAAATTATGCAACACATATCTTTCTTTATTAAAACTCTTTAACTATCTGCATACTATTCTGTAATCTCTCATTTAAGTTTTTCACCTTTGTTTTATACGTCATTCACCAACAAAAAAAATTTCACTGTATTTGTTTTTTTTAGTATTTAATTATAAAATAAATATGAAAGTATTTAATTAATATCGTAATAATTTTTCTTTCGTTATATAGAATATCTTATGCACTATTTAGCAAGGAACCTTTTTTTATACTCTTCTAAGTTTATTCCTTTATTTTTGCTGTCTTTAGGTTTAATTTATTTTAATTTTTTTTGATAATTTTTTTTGTTAACCGTGAAAATAATTAGTATAAATTGTGGGCGTTTGTCGCCTGCTAGGTTTGTCAATAGCCGCGTATTTCTTTTAATCTTTTTTTTTTGGTTTTGTTGTCTTTTATTTTTGTGTACCTTCTACCTCTGCATGCTTTTTAAATATTGTGTTCATAATCTTTAATTTGATTTTTGCTTTTTTTTTAATATCTCTCTCATATATACTATAAAGTTTTTTTGTTGCTTTATTTGTTTGTTAAAAGCACTTGTACACTTGTTTGCCCTTCCTATATGCCTCTTACATTTTCCTTGATCTCCTACCTTAAACACTTTCTAAACGCGCTATGCGGTAGTAATTGTGCCAAATATTTTTTTGAATCACTTGTTTATGCTTTTGTAGCTTATAATTGTTGCCTTTTTTATTTTGTTTTTGTTTTTTATATTATTTTTTATTATTAACTTTTATCAAGCAAAGATTTTTTATTTAATTGGCTTTCTTTTTTTTTTTTTTTTGCAAAAAAACGAAAAAAATCATTGTTAACCCTGATATAATATTTAAATTTAATAAATCTTTTATTATTTCAATTAGGTACGAAGCTCAGCAGCTTTGCGCAGTGTTTTACCGCCGGCCTCACCAACATCATCTCGTTATTATGATCGAGACAGCTCAAGATCTGCGTTAATATCTTCCTCAACATCACATAACAGTACAGATGATAATAAAAAGTCAACTGCTAGTGATGAAGATAGTGAAGGTAAGTCGTTTTTTCAATTCAATTGAAGTGTGCTTAACGCTTAACTGTTTAATACATTTCTCTGTGATTAATCACAGACTCCTCACATCTCATCACTATCTGAGTATTTATTACTCCTTTATTTTATGCCTGGCAACTTCACGATCTTTCGATTAAAATGTTATTGGATTTTCAATCTTTTTGTTCTCCTTTCGTATATATTCTTATACTCCACATCATGTAGTTGTTTGTGTAATTCTGGATACCGTAAATATGCGTATTTTGTTGTTGTTTATTTGTCTTGTCTTTCTTATTTACATTTAGTTTGTATTTGTCCGTGTAATCCTACATTTAGTTCTAATGCCGTTGAATAATAAAAAATAATTGTACCTGTACCATATTATGTTCTTAGGAACCAACCTGACGACAGGATAAAGCCATCCTTATGTCTACAGCAAGGCACATTCATAATCGAATTAATTATGAGACGCCATATGAATAAAAGAGGTTTTGACAAACAATCTCTATTTAGTTGTGGATAACAAAAATTGAGGGCGGACTTATCTCTTGTTTCTGTATAAACACTCAATTTTATTTCATCTGAAATCGTTTGTCTTACAGAAACAGGGGATTTAACTAGACCACTTGACCCTAGAAGAAGTCGCAGTAGTTTAGTAGGTAGTGTGTTGGCTTATTAGACGTAAAGCCCGGGTTCGTATCTCAGGTCAGACATCAAAACGAAATACAAAAAGTATTTCTTCGGCGACTTCCTCTCAGCAGATTTCTGGCAAAAACTCTGAGAGTAAATAAAAATAGCCATGAAAAGTTTCTCAAAAATCTGTCGTTCGGAGTCGACATTAATCTGTAGGTCCTACCACTCATGTATAAAATTAACACACACAACATAGGTGGTGTGAGATACTAGGTCCTAATCCTGACTGAAGGGTTGTAACGACCAATTATTTATGTATGTATGTATGTACTTAAATCTATATTAGGCAATGATCATTAATTACTGTGATTACTATGCGCTTGTGTCATCTCTTTAAATTGTTGTTAGGGTAGAGGATCTCTTATTTTTATAGAGCCGTATTAAAATTTCTGTGGGGACCGTCTTAAATGAACTGTCTTCGACTAATGGAGTCCGTCTTTGCCGTCTTATCAACGTCTAGCAGAGCTTTAATGGCATTTATCCAGTCTAGAGTCAAAGTAGATTTTCAGTATTCTTTCATCAGGACGTACATATATGTTTATTTATCCCAAATGTTCCTAATGATTACTCTTTAACACGTTGACTGCCTTCTACGAGATAACTCGTAGATTGTGTTCCCTTTTAGGGTGCCAACTACGAGTTATCACGTACTCACTAAACCTGCCATTTTTGTGTAGATATGAATAAAATCGTATTATATCAGGACTAGTATCGATAATTGGCTTCTGGGAAAAGAACAAAAAGTCAATGTTGGCTTGCTCGGCCAGTTTTCCGAAAATTGCCGCGGCAGTCAACGTGTTAAGACCTTGACCATCTTAATGCCGTGTCAATAGAAGAAGCCTGCAGAATTTTTTTTTAAGTCACTACTAATCCGCCTCTTTTTGTGGAATACTCTTCACTCTGCAGAGGTCATAGATAGCATTGGAAGCTTTAGACTTGCTTGGAAGCTTACATTTCACACAAATTTTGCGTCTAGAATCAGATTTTAATAGACATGCCAGGATTTTAAGGGTTGTGTACATGGACATTACTGTCAGGCTATGTGACTTTGACAAGTTGCCTTCGATGATTTTTCACATACAGGGACCGGTGGCTTGTCTACTTGGCGAATATGCAATCTTTACGAATGGCTCGCAAATGCAGGCTAACACTGAGGCGGCAGTATAAACTTTGGATCGCATTAACACGTGGACTGCCGACTACGAGATAACTTGTAGATTGTGTTCCCTTCTAGGGTGCCAACTACGAGTTATCACGTACTCACTTAACCTGCCATTTTTGTGTAGCTACGAATAAAATCGTATTATATCAGTGCTAGTATCGATAAATAGCTTCTGGGAAAAGAACAAAAAGGCAATGTTGGCTTGCTCGGCCAGTTTTCCGAAAATTGCCGCGGCAGTCAACGTGTTAAGACCCTGATCATTTTATGGCCGTGTCAATAGAAGATACTTCTGCTTGAAGAATTTTTTTTTTAATTATTTTCTGATTTTAAAGTCACACTACTAATCCGCCTCTTTTTGTGGGATACTCTTCACTCTGCAGAGGTCATAGATAGCATTGGAAGCTTTAGACTTGCTTGAAAGGTTACGTTCCACACAAATTTTGCGCCTAGAATCAGATTTTAATAGGCATGCCAGGATTTTGAGGTTTAGGTACATGGACATTACTGTCAGGCTATGTGACTTTGACAAGTTGCCTGCAATGTTTTTTCTATGCAATCTATGCGGATGGCACGCAAATACAAGCTAACATTGAGGCGGCAGTGTAAACTTTGGATCGCATTGACCTATCTAACATGCTCCCTGATGAGAGCAGTGTATTGCAGCCTGAGGTTTTTACAAACATCAAGGCTATGGAACTGATTTTCGAGAATGGTTTGCGTCTGGGGTTACTGTAACTAATAGTAAAATTGCCTTACAGTCACTGACTACAGCTGAATGTGTACAGAGACAATTTTGCTCAAAATAACTGTATAATATCGTCATTACAGCTCCCAACCACTTAGATTTAATGTCCAATTGCTTGACAAGTATGCTTCAATCATAATCTAGGTCCATTAGCAGATTATTGTAGCAAGATTTTCAGGATTTGTCACTCTCAGTAACGTGGTTAATTCGGTAGTCGAGAATCGTATGAACCAAGAATTTTCGTGTGACTTCTTGGAGTGAGTGGCGATTAAGAAAAATTCAAATTATTTCGAAATTGTTTATTTTTATTGAAAATTTCGAAATCCGTCTGTGTTTAGCCGTCGCCGTAGTCTAGTAGGTAGTGTGTTGGCTTATTAGACGTAAAGCCAGGGTTCGACCCCAGGCCAGACATCAAAACAAAATAAAAAAAGTATTTCTTTGGCGACTTCCTTTCAGCAGATTTCTGGCAAAAACTCTGAGAGTAAATAAAATTGACATGAAAAGTTTCTCAAAAATTTGTCGTTCGAAGTCGACTTTAAACTGTCTTGTCAAGTTTCGGAATTTGTCTCTCTCAGTAACGCGGTTAATCCCGTATCCGAGGACCCTATGAACCAAAAATTTTCGAGCGACTTTTTGGAGTTATGGATACTCATGCAATAAGTGGCGATTAAACGACTGTAGGTAGCATTGTTGATTACAGAAAAATTCAAATTATTTCGAAATTATTTATTTTTATTGAAAAATTTCGAAATCCGTTTGTGTTTAGCCAGAATGCATGCAATCAACCATTTTTAATTTAATTAAGGAAGGTTAAAAAATTATTTTCCAAATTTATTTTAGAACAGGGGAGGTATCAACACATTTTTCGAAATAGTAGTGTAGCTACATACATATTATGAATCCATGAAAACAAATACTTTTTCAATACATTTCTGTGCCAGACAGACAAATGTAAATTGTCAATTGATTTTTTATTATATTTTTAATTGCTATTTTTTTTTTGTTTTTGGAAATATTCGTAAAAAACTGAATGATTTATGGAGAAAAAAATGGTGTTGTTCACAATCACCTGATGTATATATCTGCTAAATACAATAATAAAATTCCTTTTACAATTTTAGGACTTTGTGGTCTAAGAAATATTGGAAATACATGTTTTATGAATTCCGTTATACAGTGTCTTAGCCACACAAATGAATTGACAAAATTCCTACGAAATTATACTGCAACTAAATCTCCAACGTCCAAGGATCAACAAATTTTATATGGTAAATAACTTATGCAACTCTGCAATAATATACATGCCTTCTAAACTAATATTTTGTTTTTTGTTTGGTGTTTTTAGAATTTTCCAAATTAATTAAAGAAATGTGGACAAATAGTGTACACAGTGTTACACCATTGGAATTAAAACGTTCGTTTTCCGCTAAACATCGCATGTACAGTGATTACAATCAACAAGACGCTCAAGAGTTCTTAAGGTTCTTTTTGGATTCATTGCATGGTGCCCTTAATTCTGGTACTAAAGGTGATCATTTAAAAATAGACGATAATTTAAGGTAATCTTGAAATTTAAATTGAAATTTCCTTTTTGTTCTTTTTTTAATTAAAAATCGTTCTCACTTTGTATTTGCAGTGACAATAAAAAGGCCGAATTAACTTGGGATTGGTATACACGTCATGAGAATTCTTTAATACGTGATCTATTTGTTGGTCAACTTAAGAGTACCTTAAGATGTACCACCTGCGGCAATGCCAGTGTTACTTTTGATCCCTTTTGGGATTTAAGTGTTCCCCTGCCTTCCTCATCACGCTGTAAACTAGATGCCTGTCTTGATCTGTTCATACGTGAGGAAGTATTAGATGGCGATGAAATGCCCACATGTTCGAAATGTCAAACACGGCGGAAATGTACGAAAAGCTTTACTATTCAACGATTTCCCAAATATCTTGTTATACGTAAGTGTTTTGCATTGAAAATCGTAATCATATTTGTTTAAATGTGTCATAAATTTTATTTGTTTTTAGATTTAAAACGTTTTTCTGAAACTCGCTGGAGTAAATTATCAAACATTGTTGAGTTTCCCACGGGTGAACGTGAATTGAATATGGGCCCCTATGGCGCAAATACCAATTCAAATATTTACTATTCTTTATACGCCATTTCAAATCATATGGGTGAGTAGATGGAATTGTTTTTTTTTAATTAAAAATTAGTTTTAAAAATATGTTAAAAGTTCTATAAGAGATAATGATGTGCACTATTAACTCAGAATCTTTTTTTGTGGCGCATAAATCCTGCTGAGTTTGATCGATGGCATGGGCTATATTAGCTTTAGGAACCGCTATGGTTTGTGGCTTATCTGCATACGCCTGCAACTTACGAAAATCCCACAAGTACAGTACACATCACCTCATGTCCTTAAATCGCTCGTGTCGAATATCCAATGTGGCATGAGCTGTGTGGTATCTAGCACTGTCCTGTTTAAACCACATGTCACTAGTTTCAATCATCATGTCCTTAACTAAGTTTTTTTGCAGCGAGTGCAGGTTCTGGAATGGTAGGGTTGCCATCTATCATTGTCTAGAAACAACATTCTCTATGAAACTGAATTGAATATTTTTGGGAGGATCTTTGCTTATTGAAGCCTACTTTTTCTTGCCTCAAACCTTAACAGTTTCAATGCTGAGTCTCTTCTTCTTGGTATTCATATCATCCAATTAAGACCAAATGAAGTTGGTGTTAAGTGACCTATAGTGCTCGCCGTTGAGAGTGATCACCTGACCAATGTCCTTCTCAAAGAAATATGAACAGACGCCCAAAATCCACAGCAAACAGTGACTATTTTGGAATATTTTGAATGCTCTTCGAGCGTAAGGCAGAAATCCAGAAATTTACTTATGCTCTGAAGATGATTTTTCGATGAATATTGGGCTCAGTTGCTAACTGTCCATTCAGCGCGTTGTTGGCTATGGTCTGCCATGGTGATTTTGGATAAAACGAGTGAGCCATGGTCTAGTAGGTAGTGTGTTGGCTTATTAGACGTAAAGCCAGGGTCTAGACATCAAAACAAAATACAAAAAGTATTTCTTCGGCGACTTCCTCTCAGCAGATTTCTGACAAAAACTCTGAGAGTAAATGAAAAATTGTCATGAAAAAGTAGGTCCCGACACTTATGTATAAAATTAACACACACAACATAAGTTGTGTGAGGAACTAGGTCGTAATCCTGACTGAAGGGTTGTCATGACCAATTATGTATGTATGTATGCTAACTGTTCCAGAGTCTATTCAGCTCGTTGTTGGCTATAGTCTTCCATGGTGATTTTGGGTAAAACAGACTGAATGAATGACAACCAATTTGACAAGATGACCGTTAAAGTTCGAAAAACTCTGTTAGAAGACCCTATGTCTGCCTTTTATTTTCAAATTGGCCAGCGGATTGATCCCCGCTGTCGTGCATAACTACGCTGGATTTGCTAATTCCACATAGAATTCTTTTATTCGTTGGATCCGTTCACATTATTGTGATATATGACGTCAGATACTCTTGTTTCTTGCATACAAACAAGCGGGAATATTTAAATTCGCATTTCTTGTATTCAAACAAGCGGAAATATTTAAATATAGGGTGCTGAATATCTTCTATAATATACTTTCCTTCTTACAGGCAATATGGTGTGTTGAATTTTCCGTTGTTATTTGCATAAGTTCATATTTTTTCTTCTTATCATGGGTTGCCTCAATTTCCTCAGTTCTTAATCAATACTTTTCGCGTTGATTAGGCCGGCGATATCGTTTGGGTGATCTACAAACGACGTATCTTATACAGTTTATTTTCTAAATATGTCGTCAGAGTTAATATTCCGAAGATCTGAGGCGATGTTGAGAACAGCACCTGAATCTAATTTTGAAATTTAAGTTGTAGACATTTTGAAAAAAAATTTTAAGTGTGTGTCTAGAGAAAGAGTATAATTTTTTATAATTTTTTTTCTGTGTTTCATTTCAGGCTCAACTGCTGGTGGTCATTATGTGGCCATTTGTAAGCATCCAGCCTCAAAGAAATGGCATGAATTTAACGATAACCTGTAAGTAATATTTCTTGTTAGATAGGCTACAGTTCTTATAAACATTAACATTTTGTTTAAATTTTTCTTACAGTGTAAGTGATTCATTGTCTGAACATCATCTTGTCTCGTCCAGTGCCTATATATTGTTTTATGAACGTGCGTAAGTGATTATGATGTGCTAGAACTTCCTCGTGAAACAAAACAAAATAAAATAAAAAAAACCGACAAAAAAGTAACGAATAAAAAATAGAAAATATTAAACAAGGAAACTTCCAACTTTACTCAGCAACAATGTTTATTAAAATTAACAAAAACAAATAAAAAATAAATAAAAAATAAAACTACAGATAGAAATTACTAAACACAAGAAGCAATTGAGTTTCAAAGGAGCTCAATTAAAAAAATAAAAAAATAAACAAATAACACCTCAATAAGGACAAAAATGAAAAAATATAATAACAACAACAACAACAGTAATGTTTTGTTTTAAGAAAAAGTGCTTTCTTATAACAATTAAACTAAGAAGGAAATGAAAACTAAAGCCAGTGCTAAAACAAAATAAAAAATAAAAATCGTTTTAAATTTTTTTCTTTTTTTTGGATCATTTATACAACTAAACAATACAACTACAACTACAACTACAATGTGAACAATTTAAACCGGCCATTCATACTGTCAAGTGGTATGCTGATAAAAAACTATTGAAAACTATTTAGAAAAGAAAATTTTTAAACTTAAATAACAAAATTTCTTATCTTTATTATTATTGTTTTAACTATCTATGTACATACATATAGTATATGCATATATTATATTTTTTGTGACTAGACTTTTTGTTTTGCCTCCTTTCCTCCTTTCCTATCATTGAAAAATAATGTGTATGTTTTTATATGTAATTTTTATTTTTTGTATAAGTTTAATTGGTTTTCATAATATATACTCGTATACGGCCTTATTGTCAATTTTTTATGTTTTTTTTGTGATGCAGTACAAGCAGCATGCAGAGAGTTGAAAGATGAAATCCTAATAGTTTATTAAATGATAAAACAAATTGAAAAGATTTTTACAAGGACGATATAGAAAATAAAAATTAATGAAATTATATTTATTATAATTAATATACGGATAAATACTAGTCGTTTGCAAATTCATAAGAACAAATTTTTTTCATAGTCACAAGACAGAGATAGAGAACAAAATAGAAAATATTGATAAATTGTGAAATACAAAAAAAAAATCATTCATTACTACTTAATAACAATTGTAATAAATTGAATTGATATTATGAAAGTAAATAACAATATTATTATTCAATTTTACTTTTATTTTGTATATACAAACAATCTGGAAGAAAAAAAAAAAGGATAAAAGAAAATTTAACTGGCTTTATATACAAATTGCAAAAAAAAAACAAAAAAAAATAAGAAAATATTTATTAAAATACGGTCCAAAGTGGTTAAAAAAGGAGAGAAATTTTCGAATTAAAATCAAAGTAATTAAAGTAACCCTTAGCTTTCAATTTAACCACATAAAATGTTTATAATATTGTATAACTTTCAACATTGAATTCCTTAACTTATTTACTTTGATTTTAATTCGTAGTTCGAAAAACGAGAAAATAAAGAAGAAAAAAAAAAACAAAAATGATTAGCTAGACATTATATTGATACGGGTACACAAATTACTTCATTTTAATTTAAATAATTAAACAAATGAATGACATTTAAAAAGAAAACAAAAAAAAAAAAAGAAAGTATAAAAATTAATGTGTATAAAAAAATAAATACCACTCACACAACAGTGACTGATTGATAATATAGCCTCTAAAAGAATATAAATTTATTTATTTATTTTGCATACAAGTTTACATAAGTACATGCAATAATTAAGGCCAAAAAATATATGTATTTGTTTCCAAAAAGTAAAGCCTTTTTAAAAGCTTAAAACAAAAGTATATAATACTTTATTTATTTTATTTTATCATGTTTTCTCTCCTTTTTTCTGCAAAAAAAAAATTAGAAAAAATTTTTACAAAATAATATTTTAAACTGTATGTATGTATTTGTTTTTTAATTTTGTTTCATTTTATATTATTTTTTATTTTCTTAAAAACAACAAAAATAAGAAAAAAACAAAAACAATTTATTATTATTATTGCTAAATTAGTAATTATTGCAAAGCAAAGAGAAAAAGAAAATATTTAATATGAAAATGTAAAAGAAAATGTTTATAAATATTATACCCATATATTATATATAAATAATAATAATAATAACAAGCGATTTCATATATTTTTGAGAGTAATTTATACAGAGTTGACTTGCAACAATCATCTATACACCATTAAAATCATAACCAAAAAACTACTCACTCTTCCTCTTTACAACCGCGCAGTAAATCTAAAATTAAAATTAAGAAATAAGTAAATAATTTTGCATATTCTGTTTTCTAAATAACAATAATTAAATTTAAGTTTTTTCTTTGTTTTTGTTTTTTTTCTCTTTTATTGGAAATTATAATAAATAATAATTTCAACATGGAATTATTTTTGTTTTCCGGTGACTTTGTAAAAATTTTGAAATATTTTTTAAATATTTAAAAGTTTTGTTGAATTTTTAATTACGAAAAAATTTCAAAAGTTCATGTTTTGTTTTCGAAAAATATTAAATTTTAAAAAATTTAAAAAATTTTAAAAAATTTTAAAAATTTTAAAAAATTTTAAAAATTTTAAAAAATTTTCAATTTCTGAAACGTGGCAATTTCTTAAAAATTGTTTCCCTTGAAACCTTTACTAGCAGTTTTATATTTTCAAAAATTTTAAATTTTGAATACATTTAATTTTCGAAAAAAAAAACTAAAATTTAAAATTATTTTGTCATTTTTTTTGTCCTCGAAGTCATAAATAACTTTAGAGTTACGTTACAAACAGTTAGGCTGCCTTCAAAAAGGTATCAATACAAAGTTTGTATGCAGTTCTACTACTGTATATAAACTATGTAGACATGCAAAGTAACCACACAATGCATCAACTATAAATCCGATGACTGATTCCTTTTTGACTGCGTTAAAAATACACATTGACGACGTTTTGAAATACAATACATTGTATATATATATTTTGTACAGCGGCATTATGAAACACGATACTTTGTTCAAACACAAAGCTACTAACATTTTGGAAGGCAGCCTTACATTCTCTATAAATTTTAAAATTTGCATTTTCGAAAAAAAACTATATTTTCGAAACATTTTTTTGTTCATTTTTCTGTTCTCGGAGTCAAAGCTAACTTTAGAATTAGAGCTCTAATTCATTGGAGTTGCGTTACAAATAGTTTTACATTCTCTATAAATTTAAAAATTTAAAATAGTTTCTATTTTCGAAAAAAAAACTATATTTTCGAAATATTTTTTATTGATTTTCTGTCCTCAAAGTTGAAAGGTTATTAGATAATTTTGGAGTTAGAGCTATAACTCATTGGGTTTGTCCTATAAAAATTAGTTTATTTTAAAGTTAGGGCATAAATTCTCTAAAATAACTAAGACCCGGATGTCTTTAAAGCTTTCAAAACTATTCTAATATGGTTAAAACATGCACATATGTAATGATATTCAATAATTAAATTAATATAAGGACAGACTTGCATAAAAAAATTTCCTTTAACTTTAAATTATTCTGTATTAAAGTCACTGTAGTCTAGTAACTATTGTGTTGACTTCATAGACGAGAGCTGGTTTAATTCTCAGCTCTGACATTTCGAACAAAATGAAATATTAAAAAACATATTTCTTTTGACGACTTTCAGCAAAAAAATGAGCAAAATTAACACGAATCGCATATACAGTGAAAAGTTGCGCAAAAATCTATTGTTCGGAGTCGACTTTAAGCTGTAGGTCCTTCCATTCATGTATAAATATTAACATACACAACATAAGTGGTGTGAGAAACTTGGTCGTAATTCTGACTAAAGAGTTGTAATGGCCAAGTAAGTAAGATTCTGTAATAAGTTGAGAAAAGTGATTATTTATTTATCGAATTATTACTTAAAACTCTTTCTTGGCTTCAGTGATTTCACTGTAAAAAGCTTTATTTTTTATTTTGTTATCAAAACAAACTCAAACAGCTGTGCTTTATGTAAGTAACTTCGAGAACAGAAATGTACTTGTTATTAAACAAACTCTAAAAGCCTGGCTTAGCTACATATCTGCAAGAACATAAAATAAGCATTAAATTTAAAAAATTACTTAAATTATAGGAAAAAATATTAAATTATAGAAGAATTTTAAGTTTGGTTTTCAATTACGTGATAAATTTTCTTCAATCACGGAAAATATTAAAATTTGAAAAAAATTTTACGAAAACTTCATTATGTTTTGAAAAATTCAAGGTTTCATAAATACTTTTGCTTTTAGTAACACAATATTAAATTAAATAAATTAAAAAAATTGTGAAATAGAAAAAAAACCAATTTGTAAGCTTTATGAAGTCAATTTTATTTCTCCTAAAAAAATTACTTCGAAATTGCAATAAATTCGAATACAAAAGTTTTTTTGAATTTGTAATAAATTCTAGAAGAGACTTTAAAAGATATTTTCTGATATGTAATGCTGCTTAGCATGGAAAAATATGAAATTCTGATTTATAAGGCCTTAAATAAAATAAATTTACAATCAATGTTGAATACATTATTTATTATTTTAACCAATTTCTCATATAGTCTGTAAAATAATTGTAATTTAAAAACATTAACTTGAAACAAAAAAAACAAACATCACATTTAAATTCAAACTCAAATAAATATTTTTTTTATTTTTGTTACAAAACAATAACAATAACAAAAACGCAATACACAAAATAAAAGATGCTTTATTTTTACTTAATTTATTTATTATTATTTTAATTTAAAAAAAATGAAATTTTATTTATTATCATGTTATATATATGCTTATGCTTGTTTTTATTTATGCTGCTTTAGTTAAATTTATTTTTTAAATTATTTTAACTAATTTCTGTTGTTTTTCTTTAATTTTTAATTATAACTTTTAGGCAATTCTCGAAATTAGAGAGTAATTTCTATAGTTTCTCTTTAAAGTAAATAAATTATGAAACTGTTATTTAACTAGTTTTATTTTTTAATTAATATTTTAAATATATATAAAAAAATAAACAAAAGAAAACAAACCAATCTTGTTGACATTAATTGTTTTTTTATTTAAACATTAAAAAAAATTTAATAAATTAAAATATAAAAAACAAAAACGATTACACTTGAAACTGTTTAATAAAATAATACTATTAAGTAAAAGAAATTAAAAACATAAACACATTAAAACATTACAAATTGTATGTATTTAAAAACAAAGAAAACAAAAACTAAAATCAAGATTTAAAATAAAAACTCAGTTTTATTTTCTCTACATTTAGTAATTTCAGTGTATAAATAAGTCTATTTAAAACAAAAACAACAAAGGAAATTAATTATAAATAAAAAACAAAAAAAAAATTTTTTTAGTTAATAGTCTAAAATTGCTAATAAAATTAAATTAAAAAAAACTAAAAAACAAAATAATTGACTTATAAATAAAAATAATACAAAGTAAATTAATTAAAAAGAAACAAGAAACAAAAAAAAACAAACAAAACAATAATATTAATTATAATAAACAATTTATTTCATTATAAATTAAATAATAAATGAAAAACGAAAAGAATAATTAAATTAATAAAAACCAAAGAAAATCTCAGAACTTAAAGAGTTTTTATATACACACATAAGAAATTAGAGAGGGATCCTTTAACCTAGCTCCATGGGGCCTGAATATCTGCATTCCATTACATCCAAGATAATTACATTGCAACATTGCGACAATGAGTATGAAACTATCCTTCATCTACTGGGAATATGCCCGGCATTATGTTAAAGGAAAAAGAGGCATCTTGGTACCTACTAGAGATTAGCAATAAATTGTTTTTTCACTACTCATAAGCACTCATGAAATTTTGTATATAAGTGAGTCAACAATATTGAAATTCGACTACAAACTCTGATTCATTCATACTCACTACAACGTTGATTTATAAGTACAGGTTGCAATGAGTATGCGTACAACGTTGACATCAAACTCATACCATTCGAAATATGTTTGATTCATAAGCCTCCTACTCATTTAGATTCATAACTTTAGAAAAATACTCATAATAAAGGGTCCGCCAAATAACTTTTTTTTTGAAAATGTTTAAAAAAAAACTACTGAATATTTTCTCAAATTTCTTTTTTTATTTGAAAGTACAATCCTTCCGGTTAATAATGGAAAATAATTTCATTCAAATGGCTGCCTCGGCTGGCCACGCAGTAGCCTTTAAGATCGGTCCAATTTTTAAGCACATTTTCGATTGTGTGCAGCTGCCTTGTCGGCGTAACATTTATCTTTGACGGCATCCCACAAATAATAGCCCAACGGTGTCAAATCGCAGCTCCGAGGTGGCCAAAAGACATCAGCTCTGCGGCTGATAATGCGATCTTCAAAAAGAGGGCGCAAAACATCGAGTGTAGCTTCGGCTGTGTGGCACGTAGCGCCGTCCTGTTGAAACCAAATGTTGCCAATAGCCTCACCTTCAATTTTTGTGAACAAAAATTCGTTTAACATGGCCCGATAACGATCGCCATTGACTGTAACGGCCACTCCTTGCTCATTTTCGAAGAAAAATGGCTCAATTATGCCTCTGGACCAAAATCCGCACCAAACAGTGACTCGTTTTGGGTGCGTCGTCTTTTCAATGTATGCGTGCGGGTTTTCTGTGCCCCAAATGCGACAATTTTGCTTGTTTACATACCCGCCAAGATCAAAATGAGCTTCATCTGAAAAGTGCATCTTCTGTAAGTCGATCGCAGGCCCATTTAGCGAAGCGAAAACGCTTTGGATGGTCAATATTCGTTCAGCGGAAGGATAAAACTAATTATCTGTCAAATCAGACATGAGCTAAGTGTTACCATTCACGAAATAAGCACTAGTTGAAAAAAATACGTTAGATGGCGGACCCGATACTTAAAAATTATTCGAGTGTTTTTGTTTACAAGAAAAGAAAAACGACAGCAAGCAGAGCAACACACAACCTTCTAGTAAGTATTTTAGTGTTCGTACGCGATTCATACTTATTTCGTGACTCTTGTAAATGTTGAGTTATGGAGATTCGAAATCAACAAACTTCAACAAATTCAAACCTTGAATATGAGTAGTATGAGTATGATATTAAAATAAGTATGAATGCTTATAAGTATCAGAAATTATGAGTATGATTCGATCATACTCATCTTTTGAATACTCATTGCTGATCTCTGGTGCCTACTGAACTGTCGAACATTGACATCGGCAATTTGAAGTGCTTCATTGGAAGCTCTAAGTGATGGCAGGACTAGGGGTAAATGATGAAAACTGTGGTTTCACAGTGGGCTCCATGTGGCCTAAGTGGGGGTATGTGAATATATTGGGAGAACGTGCACCTCTACCTACCTACCCACCTACATTGCAACGTCACTCCATACATTTTATTCTACTAACGTGACTTGCCAGAATATTCCAAGAGCACGCCTAAGCCTAATAGATAGACCACTTACAGCATAGACGCGGGCAATAAGAATCACGTAACGTAAGAATCATACATTTATTGTCCCAAATAAATATTTAATTCACTTCGTTGGTTTTCAATTTTCAAAAACCAAGCGATATATTGATATAGTTCGCTGTAATGATAGTCCCCAGATAAGCGCGACGCAGAGATTAAACTGCTTGACTACAAATCGTAGCAATCCGTCCATAAAGAGTGGGTGGGAGAGTGATACTATAAATAAAATTCCGCCTCAAAGGCGTAAGGGTTTATTGCGTAATTAATTGATGTCGATTTGTTTAGCCTGCTTTAGCTGCCTGAATAGTAAATGCTTGGGTCTTGTATTCCAAACTAAAGAATCGGAGGAATAGAAGTAAAATACCGATACAAAATCGATATCGGAATTGATATTTACGATCAAGTGTGTTAACTTCGACAAGAGACAAGAAGCAGCCTTTCTGGACTCCTAGGGAAACTTTAAAGAGTTTGCTTGAGTGGTCCTCATAAAGAATAAGAGATGTACGCATCATTGTGAGGTAACTGTATGAGATTAATTTATCTTTTTGGGAAATTATTTGTTAAAGACAGATTGCGTTGGGTTTTTCTGTGTCAGATGCAGATGTGATCAAAACATTTGAGAGCAATAAAATGTTCTAAAATATTCTTAAAGCCTTCCAACACTTACCAGTTCATCAACAAACGTTCTTCCCACCAAAATCTAACACAGATAGAGTAAGCTAACAGTGGCAGTAAACTAATTAAAAGTCTCCTATCTATGCCAACGCAAATTTGATCAAAAATATGCGGAAGACGTCAACTTCTTCTAGAAGCAAGAACCAATTATTATCCCGAACATAATGCATATTAGCCTACAAGGGACAAGTGCATCCTTTGTACACAATTCGGAGAAAAGATTTTATCACAATGCAATCCTATTGAATTGTTACTTTAAGCAAGGGAAAGTTACCGTAGTCTAGTAGGTAGTCTAGTAGGTAGTGTGTTGGCTTAGACGTAAGGCCACGGTTCAAACTCCAGGTTAGACATCAAAACGAAAACATGAAAAAAATATTTCTTTGGTGACTTCCTTTCAGCAGATTTCTAGCAAAAACTCTGAGAGTAAATAAAAATGTGAAAAAAATTCTGCGGCGACTTCCTCTCAGCAGATTTCGGACAAAAACTCTGAGAGAAAATAAAAAAATGCCATGAAAATTTTCTCAAAAATTTGTCGTTAGAAGTCGACTTTAAACTGTAGGTCCCGCCACTCATGTATAAAAATTAACCCACACAACATAAGTGGTGTGAGAAACTGGGTCCATAATCCTGACTGAAGGGTTTTGATGACCAATTATGTATGTATGTAAGGGAAAGGTATTTTGGATATTTCGCTGGAGATTAGATACTTTCAATGCCCCTATGTCCTAGTAACGAGTCAATGTCGGCACAAAATGATAGACGAATACTTGATTTTTGATGATTAAAAGTACCGCTTAGAATCCTTCCCTCCTTAAGACCTTACTGATTGCCTGTAAGGATCCGAATATACGTATAATCGGTAATATAGAAGGATGTTTACAGCGCTTTAAATTCTGGATAGTTCAGCAGATATAGGCCAGTTCGAAATATATTTTCTGAAAATAAAATTTAAAACTTTAAAACCCAGTCTTCAAAACCTATTGTAGCCACTCTATATGCTATCAAGTCAAATCTCAAGAAATGTTTTCTTAGGTGTTAGGACAACGCGTGAACAGAAAATAAAAAAAATTGATTTCCCATGTAAGTGTTGGTCATATTATAAAAGATTATTGCCTTGTATGTGTAAAAAATAATATGAAAAAAGTCTTTATTAATTATAAAAATAATGTTCTGAATGATAAAATTTAATTTAAATGAACAAAATGGCTGCCAATTAATGTTTTAAAGTTCATTTTTTAATTGATAATCCTTGGCCGTGACATGAGGATTTAAATAACGCCAGAAATCGACTCTCTCTTGATAGAGTTTCTCATCAAATTGAAATAGCCTGGAGTCTTCTTCATTTTTATTGCCTATTTTGGCGTATAATACTGGATAGTCTTTGCTAGGCAGCCAAGTAGGCAAATCACTATCAGGTGGTGTGGGATTGCTATGAGTTTTGGAAGAAATTCAGAGGATGAAGAATTAATACTTAAACGAACGAACGAGAGGTATTAGAGGACTTACCTGTTCTTGGCAAAATTAACCCATAATGCAAGCATTATTTCGCGTACTTTCAAATCGTTTTGAGTAGGCGAAGCGCTAACGAATAGCTCCTTTGCTATGGGGAATAAATATTGCAGTTCCTCGGCATGGCAGGCGCCTAGAAATGGATTCGTTTTTTAAATTTTATTTTAGAGAAATAAGAAATCCTGAATTACCATAAAATTTTTCACGGCCTCCCTTAAAAAGTTCTGAAAAACTAGCGGCTCCCTTATGCTCGAATAGGTAGACATAGGTTGGTGCTACACTTTTAGGATCAGCTTTATAGCTTTTTAAACGTAGACGCATATACTCGTCAATGCCAGCTATGAACCAGCCATCAGATATTAACTGGAAAATTAAAAGACAGCAATTAAGATATGACATCCTATAATTTATAAGGTGTAGTAAAAAAATTTCCCTTTTTTCTTTCATAACAACTTACATCGGTTATGTTTTGATGATTGTCTCTGTGGTAATTGTGTTCCTTGTTAAAATAGAAATTTTCCAAGTCCTGGGTTACTTTGATCTGCTCCGCCTTGGATAAATGATCGTAGTTGAGAACTATGGGCAAAACTTGATAGAATTTCTCTTTAAATTCTTCCAGCAAACCTGGTAGATTCAGTAAAGCGGCCGTTTTTAGTAAACCTTCCTCGGAAGTGGCACCAATCATTAAAGGCAACGAGAAGCCATGCGGTGTTTCAGCTTTTCTAGGGTAAACTGTTAGGAACGCCTCTGGATGTTCTGGTTCTACTACGGGAGGGAAGGGTATCATAGGATCGAAATCCCATTCCTATAAAATACAAAAAGGGGAATGGTTATCCTTCTCCTGTTTATTTATCATGTTTTCCCATCGAAAAACTTACAAATAAATCGTAAACAGTGGCCACAATATCATCTACTGGCTTTTGTCTTAGGCATTCCAATATTTTCGGCCAATCACCATCACTAGGGCAGCCCACAATTTCAGCCATTTTCTTAGCTCTTTGAGCTGGTACTCCCTTATGGGCGGGCTGAGCCCAAGGATTGAAATAAGTGCCCGATTGGGCAATGCCTTTATGGAATAAACCTTTCGATTTTGGCGACAACATATGATAAGTAACACTAGCGCCACCAGCACTTTCACCAAATATGGTTACACTCTTTGGATTGCCTCCAAATGTGGCAATATTTTCTTGTATCCACTTCAATACTTCCAATTGATCTTTTAAGCCGAAATTACCCGCACAATCGACAGTTTCTGTACTTAAGAAACCCAAAGGACCCAAACGGAAATTGGCTGAAACCAAAACAATATCATGATTGAGTAGAAAATCTGGTCCATAGAAACTGCTAATGCCCGAACCGCATTCCCAGCCGCCACCATGAAACCATACCATTACGGGCAAAGGTTCTGAGGTATTGGGCACCTATAAAATAGAGTTATAAAGCTAATAGATTGGCTTGTTGAGATTTAATTTAAAAGTTTTTAAATACCTCTGGTGTATATACATTCAAGTACAAACAATCCTCACTGCCTTCAATTTCCATATCACGTCTGAATGGATCACGTTGTCTACATTTGGGTGAGTCTTCAATGACTTGTTTTTCACCTTCCCAAGAGCCATAGGGAACGGGGGCCTATAAATAATTAAAAAAAAATTAAATATTTATCAAAAGAGCTTTAAAGTTGGCCTAAGCCGATTATAATTTTAGTGGTTCGCTGTCTAATTCCCATTGCTGTTAAGACTTTGGGAACAGAAGTCCATAATGGATGTCAATGTATCGAATTTTATGAAGTGATAAATTGAATTGGAAACCTGAAATAATTCTTTTCATTTAACGACTAGTAACTCTCTGGCAGGCTCGCTAGCTCTCCTAGAAGTTAGAATTCAACAACACGTGCCTGTAATAAGATTGCTTTTTCAAAACGGGCGTTCTGTTCGGGTAATGTTCCGCTTCGTCCATTTTACGATCGTCATAATCATCCTACCTAGAGGACTATTCCCTGTGTGTTGGATAAATTCGAATTCACTGGTTCACTGGTAAACGATCGACAAACATCGCCGCTATCCGTCAGAATGTGTACAAGAATCTGAGGCAGTCGATTTCACGTCGCCCACAAGAAGTCGTCCTTTTGCAGACAACAACTCGGTGAATTTTATGTCATGTCTTCTACCGTATAAAATGCAATCGACTCAGGGACTGAAATAACTTTGCAACAGTTGTCACCTGACCATAATTTTAATTAAAAAATCATTATCAACGATGAGGTTCGTTTTTGGATGAATGGGTATGTGAACAGACGAAATTGTGGTATTTTAGAAGATACCAATCCACTTGAAATCCAAGAGTATAAAATGCTTGCCGGAAAAGTCGCGGTTTGGTGTAAATTTTGGAATCGATAACGCTGGTCCATATGTATATCTTAGAGAAAAGTGTTGACCTAGCCATCACACTCAATGGCGTGCACTGCAGGCCGATGTTTACCAACTTATTTTGGCCTGAATTTGATGATATGGGCACCAACAACATTTGGTTTCAAGAGAACAGCGCTACGTGTCAGATAGGGTCGTGTCACTTAGAATATTATGTTCGAGCGAATTGAGGTCATAGTTACCTTATCTCATCTCTGGAGATAATGTGAGCTGATTACCGAGATTGTGTAATTTGATCATGTTAAACTTTTTCTTATGGACTTTTCTTAATTCGCATGTGCAACTGAATAAGTCACAAGTCACAGCGGTCCTCAAAGCCAACATAATCCATGCCATCGATCAAATTCAGTCTTATTTATACGCCAGAGTCATGGAAAATTTAACATTTCGGTTGTGCTTTATCTAAAGAAGTTATGGAGGACGTTGGAACCATGTTATATTCCGCACATACTATACTGTCAGGTCTTTCAAACGAACATAAAATTAAAAAAGTGCACTCTTATTGACACACCCTTTACAATTTCGTTGTATGATTTGTATTCCTTTGATAAAATATTCAAATGTTGCTTAAGAGTAGTCTTAGACGAAATTATGAATATGAACTGTCGTCACCTCTTGGAGAATGGTCCTGCTTATTACAGGTTATTAAACGATCGAATGAGACCCTGAATGGGTCGCCTTTGTAGTGACATTTGTAGTAGGTGCCATGATTAGGAGCAGGAAGAAGAAACTATACAGAAGCATGAGTAAATGAGTAATTACTTGAACTAGTGATCGACATACATAACATAATTGGTCAGGACATCCTTTCAGTCAGGATTACGACCTAGCTTCTCATACCACTTATCTTGTGTGGGTTAAATTAAAGTCGATTCCGAACTACAGATTTTTGAGAAACTTTTTCATGGCAATTTTTTTAAGGGTCCGCCAAATAACTTTTTTCTTTTGAAAATGCTTTAAAAAAAACTACTGAATATTTTCTCAAATTTATTTTTTTATTTGAAAGTACAATCCTTCCGGTTAATAATGGAAAATAATTTCATTCAAATGGCTGCCTCGTCTGGCCATGCAGTAGCCTACACCAGAAGATGCCGATTTTGGCAAAAGAAATAATCTTTTCAGATGAAGCTCATTTTGATTTTGGC
Source organism: Sarcophaga carnaria (assembly GCA_958299815.1). Lineage (NCBI taxonomy): Eukaryota > Metazoa > Arthropoda > Insecta > Diptera > Sarcophagidae > Sarcophaga > Sarcophaga carnaria. Next base: position 142,335,789 of record OY283149.1, read on the forward strand.
GGGTAAGTAAACAAGCAAATTTGTAGCATTTGGGGCATAGAAAACCCGCACGCATATATTGAAAAGCCGACGCACCCAAAACGAGTCACTGTTTGGTGCGGATTTTGGTCCAGAGGCGTAATTGGACCATTTTTCTTCGAAAATGAGCAAGGAGTGGCCGTTACAGTCAATGACGATCGTTATCGGGCCATGTTGAAGGAATTTTTGTACACAAAAACAACAGGACTGCGCCACGTGTCACACAGCCGAAGCTACACTCGATAATTTGCGCCCTGTTTTTGAAGATCGCATTATCAGCCGCAGAGCTGATGTCGTTTGGCCACCTCGGAGCTGCGATTTGACACCGTTGGACTATTATTTGTGGGGTGCCGTCAAAGATAAGTGTTACGCCGACAAGCCAGAGACAATTGACGCTTTAAAGGACAATATTTGTGAAGCCATTGGTGAAATACAGCTGCACACAATCGATAATGTGCTTAAAAATAGGACCGATTTGAATGTAATTATTTTACATTATTAACCGGAAGGATTGCACTTTCAAATAAAAAAAGAAATTTGAGAAAATATTCAGTAGTTTTTTTTTAAAGCATTTTCAAAAAAAAGTTATTTGGCGGACCCTTTATAAGGTTAAGGCTTTATTATAAGGCTGTGGCCTGAGATAATATAGCAGAATTTTTTTCAGGGAAACTAGCTGATTCTCTTTGGGCGTGTACCATGCTCATGGCAAGAGAGGTTTGCTTGTGTTAAGGATTTCAATATGGATAAACTAAATGAGTTCCTTTAATCTGTTCTAATTGCACTATTGTTTAAAGCAACAATTTGTGACAATTTAGTTTTACTTGTATTTACAATAAATATACTAACAGACAATGTATCAATTGTTTATAATTAATAATTTAATTATTAATCTTTTACTGTCAATATTGTTTTTTGTGTTTTGCTTTAGGGTATCAATACTGGCTTTACGCTTCTATTTGTTGTTTATCATTCTCTGTTTGCATTAATTTTGACCACAGAATTAATTAGTAAATCTAAATCAACAACAATAGACGTATTTTAATGCATTTTATGAATTAAAAATAAAAAAAACTTTCCTTAGAATACGTTTTGTCTCAATTTCAATATCAGGGGAAACCAATTGATGATTTACTAACGAAAATATTGTTTTTAAAGAGAAAAACGTGATGAGGTTGTTTGTTTTTCAACTAATTTTTATTGTTGTTGTTATTTCATTAGTCGTAGCGAACTAAATATTAATTCTTTAAATGATCGATCGATTGATTACTTTGTATTATAAATATCAGATTTTGATGCACCAATAAGGGTAAATTTATATTTTCTCAAATTAGAGAGAATTTCTTTTTATTATTATATTTCAGTAACTAAATTATAATTATTGCACTGAATCTTTACTTGATACTGTGAAGATGTAAAGCCCTTTCGGTGTTAATATATTTGATTTCGTACGAGACGTGTTCAAATTTTTAAAATTTTTTCATGTACTTGACATTAATTATTGGATCGCATTGTGCTTTATAGCACAAGTAAGATTAACTTTTATTTGACAAACTAGTGAGCCTTTCAAGTGTTAATTTACAAGGGCCGTAGCATAACTAATCGGCAAAAAATATCAACCAAAACATTCAATAGCTCCGATGCACTGTTTTGTAAAAAAAAACTGCCAAGTTTCTCAAAAGTACCATCAATCACAAACTCTACGTCTTTATTTCGTGACTGAAATGCAAAATACAGTACAATCAATGGAATAAGTTGTATCATTAAGTAATTCGATGTAAAAGTAATTCATTTTTACCCTTGCTAAAGTGATCGTGTAAATTCGTGCATTAATGAAACGTGACCTTAATGAAACAACGATTTCATACATTCATACACAGTTGGCCATTACAACCCTTCAGTCAGGATTACGGCCTAGTTTGCCACATCACTCATGTTGTGTGTGTTAATTTTATACATGAGTGGTGGAACCTACAGTTTAAAATCGACTCCGAACGACAGATTTTTGATATTTAATAAGCCTATACAAAGGAGATTTCATTTTTGTTAAATGCAGACGCCATACTAAGGCTCTCAAGTTTAATTACATCGTTAAAACGCTGCAATAAGTCAGCAATAAAATAATCCTTTAAAAACAATCACAAGCGCGCATAGAACTATCTTCGCATTTTCTAGACACGATATCTCTAATCCAGTTTACTGCTTTAACTGTTTTTTTGCCTTTACTCAAGGGGTCACGATTTAATGCATTAACGAGGGTCTATTGTATAAACGAAACGTTGTAGTTATTAATTACAGCAGTTTTCATCAGGATTTTTAAATTTTAAAAAATAAGTAACTAATAGAACAAGCGCCATGACCTCTAGCCTCCTAGAAAGGATGTACATAAACAACAATAATCATCAGTGCCTCTTTTTCAGAAATACTAAAATTCAGTGGGCATAGTTCCTGGCCACTGTATCCAATACAACATCGATAGTTAAACAGCTGGTTAGGGATTTAAAGGAGAAACTAATCTGAAGAAAAATCGCCAAATCTTTATTTATAAATGATGTTGTTTTTGTTCTATTGTGGGCACCAATCAGCATTCTAATTTGTCAATTTGCTGTGCAATGTATAGCACCTTTCAAAATGCCTATGATAACTCACTCAACTATAGCTAACTCACCTATCTATAGTCGAAGTTCTGTTGATATCATTTCAGGTTAAGCGTCTCTGGAGTGAACATCTTATTTACTCGACTACTAAGGTATCACATACATAACATACATAATTGGTCATTAAAACCCTTCAGTCAGGATTACGACCTAGTTTCTCACACCAATTAAGTTGTGTGTGTTAATTTTATACATGCGTGGTGGAACCTACAGTTTCAAGTCGACTCCGGACGACAGATTTTTGAGAAACTTTTCATGGCAATTTTTATTTACTCTTAGAGTTTTTGCCAGAAATCTGCTGAGATGAAATCGCCGAAGAAATATTTTTTCATATTTCGTTTTGTTGTCTAAACTGGGGTTTGAACCGTGGTCTTATGTCTAATAAGCCAACACACTACATACTAGACCACGGCGACTTCAAGGTCTGTCTTGGGAATTCGTACGTTCGTACTGCCCCTATTAAATTCTGCCATTCAATCATAAACGAAGGAACTGATGTCCTTATCTGGCTTGAACTTAAAATTGAATGGGTTGAGGCTGAAAGTACTGACACCATTAAAGAGGGAGATATAAATCGGAGTGAAGTCGCCGTAGTCTACTACATAGTGTGTTTATTTATTAGACGAGAGCTTATGACTCAAAACCTTAGCTCTCCTCTCAGCAGTCTGCTGGCAAAAACTTTGAGAATAAATAAAATATCATAATCCTGACTAAAGTGTTGTAATGACCAATTAAGTAGGAAGTAAGTATAATTAGACGTAGCGTCTTTAAACTTGAAATACGTAAGTAAATACAGTAAGACCCCGCTTAACGCTGTTTCAGTAATACGCGATAGTATTGGGATTCCCCTTAATCGCACACTGTATTGATACTTGTTGTATATGCGTGCAAATGATACGGCCATGCACCAACCAAATGCGGTATACTCTATAGTGACGGTGTATACTATAGTATGTATCTTTTTCAACGCTCATTTGTTAGTGTATCTAGAATAAAGATTCCAACTATATTTTTCGAAGTCGCAATCATTGTACGAACGCACCTTTTCTGCGTCACAGTTGATTTGCTAGTTGTTATCATATCTACGTGTTAATTTGCCTCGTTTAACGCTGTTTCGTTTAGCACTGGAACTTATTGGAACGTATCCCCTGCGGGGTCTTACTGTATCACTTAAGTTATGTTTGTTATTTTGTGACTACCCTCGTATATTTTTTCTATTTATTTTTCATACATAAACTTCTAAATATAATGAAAAACATTTCGAATAATTTTCATTTCGAATAATTACTTTAGCCTTTGAGGGTTAATTTTAATATACCGTACTGTGGCCACCTTAATGTTTTATTTACAATAAATTAGTTTTCACGATCTAAATATTAATTACTGTACAGATTAATTACTTTCGATCATGAGAACATTTTTTTATTGCCCTTTAAGGGTTAATTTATCTTTTCCCATACTTGATACCTTGAATTTCACTTGAATTTAAATTTTTTTGTGAACAATTAAAATTTTTTTTTATAAATAAATTTATTTAATTTGCAAGAGTTCATTCAAACTTAAGACCATAATAAATTATTTGTTGTTGTTTATAAATTCTTAAATAATTTATTTTTATTTGTAAAACACGCATTTGAAAATCTCACATCATTGTAATGTGTTTACGTTCATTAAGATTTTTCTTTTGTAATTAAAATACAATTAAAATTTTACAAATAAATGAACACATGAGTGTATGTCAAATGGCTTTCAATCTTAATTTTTTTTTATAATTTTTAACAGCAAATTAAAAAAAAAATTGAAAAAAAAAACGTGAAAGTTAGGCAATCATTTTGATTAACCCTGTTATAGATTTCATATACCAAATTTGCATTCATTAAAATAGTTTCACACACACACACACACACACGCGCACCTTAAAACGTAAATCTCCCAATGGCGGCTGGGCATAGGGTATACCCATAAATGCTCTCATATGACGACCTAAATGGGTCAATGAATGACGACCCACCAAAACACCGCCATGTGGTAATTTCACTTTTAAATTTGCCGATGTGCGAGCATCACATTTCAAATAATCCGTTTGCAAAATTAAACCGAGCGTTACAATAATAACAGCATAACCGAAAACGTTATAAAAATATCGCGATCGCGTATATTGTCGCGTGGTAAGCGTCATTGACATCTTGTGTGAACGCATTTAGAACTCAGACTGAAGATTATAGTTGGCTGTTGGCGTTGTTTATAACGCCAGTATTGAACTTTTTCGAGAAATCTTGACTAAAGCGGCTATACTGTGCGAGCGAGTGTACGTCTCTGTATGCATGACAATGGCTTGTAAACGAGATGCTGGTTTTTACACTGAAACCGAAGTTATTCTCTTTGCATTTGTATGAGTAAGTATTTGAGTTTTTTTTTCATTTTGTTTTATAAATTTTGAGAAGTTTATTTAGTTTCTGTTTTTTTGTTTTGTTTTTTAATACAAAATTAATAATTTTAACATATTTATGAGACTCTAAACACTTGAGTTTTTTTTCTTTTGAAAATCAAAAATTATTCAAAATTTTTTTAAAAATGTTTTGAAACTAGTTTAAAATGCTTTGCATTAGTTTTTGTTGTTTTTGCTTTTGTTTATCTAATTAAGCAGTTATTATTGATGAAAATTCATAAAAATAATCCGTTAGAAAACTACTTCAAGTATACATATGTACATATGTATGTAAATATTATTAATGATGTGATTAGCCGTGTTAATGAAATATTAATTACGATCAAATCTTTAGGATTACTTTTACAGTTACAGTGAAATGCATTTGAAATACGAGGTTTGATTTAAAAGTAAAGCTACGCTTTGAGTTTCATTAAGTACGTATCATTGCTCCTCTGCTTACTCTCAGTTTTAGTCAAGATTATAACCTACTTTCTCCTACCACTTATATAGTGAGTGTTGATGTTATATATGACGGGTGGGACCTGCGGTTAAAATCGACTCCCACAGATTTTTTAAAAAACTTTTCGTGGCAATTTTATTTATCCTCAAACTTTTTGCTAAAAGTCAGCTGAGGAAGAGAAAGTCGCTTAAGAGATATATTTTTTATATTTCGTTATGTTGGAGATGTCTAAGCCTGGGGTTGAACTACGGACTCTGGTCTTATAAGTCTCATTATTATAAATGCAGTTTCTTGGCACGCAAATGACAGATTTTTGAGAAACTTTTTCATGGCAATTTTTATTTACTCTCAGAGTTTTTGCCAGAAATTTGCTGAGAGCAGTCGCCAAAGCAATACTTTTTCATATTTCGTTTTGTTCGAGATATTTGACAAGGGTTTGGACCGTGGCTTTACGTCTAATTAGCCAACACACTGTCTGCTAAACTACGGCGACTACAGCTCAGTATAATGACAATAAATTTTTAATTTTTAGCAACAAATTGAGGGCCGTATTTAGCACAGCCACAATAGAAAACCCTGGCCTCTATTTTTGCAAAGCTGGGATAGAATTTCCTAAGCTTTTTAACGAGTGAGTTGAAAGAATCTGCATAACGCATTAGCTATACAGACGAATTCACATTTAAATTGGGATTATAGACACCATTTTAGATCTAAAGTTTTAAGTTTCATAACGCTTACTTACTTAATTGATCATTACAGTCCTTTAGTCAAGATTACAACATAGCTTCTATTATTACCCATGTTGTGTGAAATAATTTTATCCATAACGGATGGGACCTGCAGACTAAAGTCATCTCCCACAGGTTTTTTAAAAATAATTTCGTGGCAATTTTATTTACCCTCATAGTTTTTGCTAAAAGACTTCTGAGGAAGAGAAAGTTGCGAAAGAAATATATTTTTATATTTCGTTGGGTGCCCTGGTAATCTAGTGGGTAGTGTGCTCGACTATTAGCGTGAGGGTCGTGGGTTCGATTCACACAAGAGACTCTGGTCTGTGACACTACACCGAGCATATGGTCAAAGTTACTCAGTTCGTTTATAATTGGAATATAATTTGTAATTGTATTGTAATGAATAAACAAATAAATAAATATATTTCGTTATGTTCCACGGACTCTGCTCTAATAAGTCTCATTATTATAAATGCAGTTTCGAGGCACGCAAATGACAATAATTCACGAATCCATAATGGCCTCATTAGCTGGATTGAAACAGTAAACATGATATTATTTATATATACACACACATCTATACATAATTGGTCATGACAGCCCTTCAGTCAGGATTACGACCTAGTATCTCTTACCACCTATGTTGTGTGTGTTAATTTTATACATGCGTGGCGGGAGCTACAGTTTAAAGTCGACTCCGAACGACAAATTTTTTGACGAAATTTTTATGGAATTTTATTTACAGAGTTTTTGCCAGAAATCTGCTGAGAGGAAGTCGCCAAAGAAATATTTTTCATACTTTCGTTTTAATGTCTGACCTGGGGTTTGAACTGAGGCTTTACATCTAATAAGCCAACAAACTACTTACTAGACTACGGCGACTACAATTTATACAATATTTTATTGAGGTAAGTTTTTCATTCAGCTCTTGAAGCTTTAGATGAGTTATTGCCGATGTTTGGGCCGTTATGTTGTATGTTATTGCTGTTTAAGCGCTAGTTTTTTTTTGGAGACGTATACATTTTTTACAGAATGAATTAAAAATAGGAGCAGCGAATTCTATTAAATGTTCCACAGAAATAAATTCCTTTCAGGAGCACAATTCACTTAAGAAATAAATCGATTCGATGATTAGTAATGGGAAAGAAAATCCTGTATCTAATTCTCAGTCATTTGTTAGTGGCATGCTTGGATTTTTGCGTGATATTATTCGAGCCAGCTGAAGTTCCACTTTCGTGCATCAGAGTTGTTTCTAAGCATGCGTTGAATGTTGTAAGCTTGTTTTGTTTGGGTATTTGTGAGCTTCTCCATATTGACCATAGTGATTTACTATTATTATCGGGCCTTTCATCAAAAAGGTTGTTGCCACACTTCCTGTATTGCCATCATGCTTTATGTACCATGACGCTGTATCACGATGTCCTCAGGCTTTGGCTTTCTTGGTATTTATCTCAAGTCCGAAATTAGACGTCATATCTTTAAAGATTTTTTAGTTTTGCTTGCATGTATGTTGAAGATCTGAAGGGACGGCAGAGAAATTTCATCCACATATTCCTTATTCATGTTTGAAGTCGCCGTAGTCTAGTAGGTAGTATGTTGGCTTATTAGACGTAAAATCAGGGTTCGAGCCCCAGGCCAGACATCAAAACAAAATACAAAAAGTATTTCTGCGGCGACATCCTTTCAGCAGATTTCTGAGAGCAAATGAAAAAAATGCCATGAAAAGTTTCTCAAAAAATCTGTCGTTCGGAGTCTGCTTTAAACTGTAGGGCCCGCCACTCATGTATAAAAAATTAACTCACACAACATAAGTGGTGTGAGAAACTAGGTCGTAATCCTGACTGAAGGGTTGTAATGACAAATCATGTATGTTATGTATGTACTCCTTATTCCTGTGTTGGTGTGAACAGTGTTCGCTTATGATATCATCCAAAAAGTGGTTTATTCCAGTATGGTTCACTGATTCTTCGGTTGTGATGAATTTACAGTTCAAACAAATTACTTTCTCAGGTATTCCTTCTTCTTCTTCTCAATAGTTTCTATATGGCAGCCTGTCTGATTGTATCGCAGCCTTTTGAGAACTCGATGAACAGTAGATATGGGGGATCAGATATGATCAACTATAATGTGTATATTATTGACTCGATCTTATTAAGTTATAATAATATTTTTGGTTTTTTTTCCAAAGTATACAACAATTAATAACACAGCCCTGCAAATTTGGACTTTTTTTGTGCAAATAAGATAGCTCCAGGTGTTTTCGAAGGCATTTTGCGCGCTGAACACGAATCTGGTTTCATAAATTTTCCATCACGTCAGGTACAAAAATGGCCAAAAACGCTATTTTTAGGGGTTTCATCCCCCTTTTTCTCGAAAACCTGACGTGATGGAAAATTGAAATCAGATTCGTGTTCAGCGCACAAAATGCCTTCGGAAACACCTGGAGCAATCTTATTTGCAAAACCCTTGCAGGGCTGTGTAATCAATTCGTATGGGTGAGACATGCCTACTGTTCCTATGTTACTAGTTTCCCTGTAACTGATACAAGGCTATGCCTAATTTGATAATAATTATCCCGCTATTACCAATAACAATTAATTAACTATGCATTTAAAATGTAACAAATTGATAAACAATTTAATGCAAAATTAAATACCAGCATATAACAAATAAGCACTGAACTTATTCAATATCTGTTGCTGTTCATGCCTAAAACGTTATTTTTTTACAAATTTAACCGCAAAAATCTATTTCAACAATTCTGTTGATAATTGCATGCACTGTTGTCAACTGTAGTACTTAATTGGTTGGCAATAAAAAAAATAATTTTATTAAGAAGGGATGGGTATTTTTCTATTTACAAGTGACATTTCACTTGAATTGCATTTTACAAATAATTTGTTTGTATTTTAAAAATAATTACACTCGTGTATGCGTTTTAAATAGAATTTTATTTTTAAAGTACTTGAATGTGTGCAACAATATTGCATTCTTTCTTACTCATAAACATGTCGGTGGTAATAAGTATTTCAATGCAGAATTGGAAATAGAAATTTCTTATGCAAGTTAAAGAAATTATTTCGTAATTGGACAATTGCTCTACGCGCTAGGTAGGCATTTTATATTTATCGGAGATTTTACTGAAGATAAACTACCAGTTTTATATACACCCCCAGAGAAAACATAGAGATTTTTCTGCGTTTAGCTTCATTCATTATTTCGTTTGCTTACCGCATTCCTTGCAGGTCCACAGGATGGTGTTCTCTCATCCTTTTTTTGCAAGATAAGACTTAATGTCAGTCCTTGCATAACTGATACAATGCTTTCTACTAGGAGGCGCAAAGTACATTAATTTACATTACTTAGGATATATATTAGGATAAATAGGATATAGTTTCAAAGCTCCAAATATCTAGGTCTGATTGTTGACCTTCGCTGAGTTGGTTGATAACTTAGCTAAGCGATCTCATAAACAAGATTGCGCCACATGCTGCTGCAGTAAAGCGATTGGGACTTTGTCCCGAGGTCTGGACTGTTCTCAATAGAAAAAAACATTTTGAAGCTCCTCGATAAAGTAAAAAGATCTGATGCGATACAGATTACCTTCGCTGAGTTGGTTGATAACTTAGCTAAGCGAACTCATATACCAGATTGTGCCACATGCTGTTGCAGTAAAGCTATTGGCATTTTGTCCCGGGGTCTGAACTGTTCTCAATAGAAAAAAACACTATGAAACTCCTTGATAAAGTGAGGAGATCTGTTGCGATACATATTACTGGTGCTTTGCGCAAGCTTAACAGTTTTCCATCTAGACAATAGCGACGCCTCCATTCTACAACGTTCTAAGTGTACTTAGAGGCGTTGATATAGACAACGTCCCGCTCTTGCTGCACTACACTCTGTCATGCTGGCATATTACTATCCTGCATTGAAATACCTAGGCATTCACAGCCCCTGATAGAAATTCCGTCAAGTTTGTTCTTTTCCTTTCTTATTCATAATATTCTACACGAAGTTGAAAACTGACGGTTGCTTGTGAACGTAAGGGCAAATTTAAAAAGAGAGGTTTGAACAAAAGTTGAAGAACTTATGGGTGTGAACCTGGATGTAATTTTGCTAACGGGTTTCACACTAAAATTACAGGCAGAGAGATTGGTCCTCTCAAATGGTCTGTTCTAGCGATTCGATGGTAATCTACTCGGATAGTTATATATTTGAGAACCGTTTAGCAGAATGGTTTAATCTTAGGACCTCGCCATAGCATCGTGAGATTTCTAACTTCTAGCATTCTTTTCCTCTTTAAGAGCCAGCCGGCAGTCAGATCTTTCTCTAAGGCAACCTTCAGGCCTAAACGCTTTAGCAAATACAATAGCATTCAGCAACTATCGTTGCAATCTTGTGTGAAAATTAATATATGGGCCCCTACACAAGGGATAGTGTAGTAGACAAAATTTCTGGAAGAGGAACACACTGAATAGTAATCCACATACTGATATAGGTTCACCTCATACTTCTGTTGTGCACCTATTAAAGAAAAGTATTTACTGGCCTATGCTCAGAATCGTGCTTCACTGCCAATCAACTTTTCAAACTGTATCCTAAGCAGATCTCACGGTCCCTTGCGTAACAGGTAGGTATGTGGAAAGACTCCGCTGACCTTCAAAGGACTTGTGTAGAGGTTGTAGATCGGCTAGAGAGGAAGAGATTATTGTTGTCTAATGTTCGATGGGGATTATCGAGACCGATTAACCAAGACAATCGTTTACATGGGACAACAATGGATTATTTTGTGTCAGCAATGGGGCTTTCGTTACAGCAGAAATTGCAGAAATAAGACAAGAGATTATTCACACAAAATCTGAATTAACTGCAGAATCGGAGGAGTACACTATAATCTAATGCAGATCTGAGTATACATACATACATAGTATATATATAATTGACCATTACAACTCTTCAGTCAGGATTATGGCCTAGTTTCTCACACTGCTTATGTTGTGTGAGCTAATTTTGTACTTGGGTGGTGGGACCTACAGTTTAAAGTCGAGTCCGCACGAAAGATTTTTGAGAAACTTTTTCATGACAGGTTTATTTACTTTCAGAGTTTTTGCCAGAAATCTGCTGAGAGGAAATCGCCGAAGAAATATTTTTTTTTTCATATTTCGTTTTGATGCCTGACCTGGGATACGAACCCGGGCTTTACGTCTAATAAGCCAACACACTACTTATTCGATTACAGCCACTTCAGATCTGAGTATAGTTTCTTTAAATGTTTCCTCCGGCCTGAATACCAACGAGAAATCTAGAGCACAGAGAATATTGTAATCGGTGGCGCTTTCGTCAATGCCTAGACACGAACCAGATATATTATATGTCAGATATGAGTACAACGTTGACATCAAACTCACAACATTCGAACTATGTTTGATTCATACGCCTATTCATTTAGATTCATAAATTTAGAAAAATATTTATCATTATACTTATAAATGATTCGAGTGATTCGAATTATTCGTCAAAATTTACAGGCTTAGTTGTTGTTGAATTTACAAAGAAAGAAGAAAGACACATAAACAAAAAAGAAAAAGACAGCAAGCAGAGCAAACACACAACCTTCTTGAGAGTATGTAGTGTTCGTACGCGAATTATACTTATTTTGTGATTCGTGTATACGATGAGTCATGGAGAGTCGAAATCAATAACATCATGCGTATTGTTAAGTATGAGTACCATGAGTATTTCAAACTTAGAATATAAGTAGTATGAGTATGACATTAAAATAAGTAAGAATGCGTATCAGAAATTATAAGTATGATTCGAATCTACTCATTGCGGACCTCTGGTACATAGCCAGTAGAAAACCAAACTGATGTAATAAGAAAACAATCTCGGTGTGGATAAAATGTCTGAATAGTAGCAAACGGGGTTTTTAGTGGGTACGTCTTTATAGAGATGCATTTTTCTTTTCCTACACTCGCATAATATTATGGTAATGAACTACGACAGTCCCTGTTGCCTGTCATTGTAGAATTCTTATAAGTGTGGATGTGCCAACTGGTTTTGTTTAATTTCTGATTATGTAATCGTAACGTACAAAGTAATTGTTTTTTATGACTTTTTTTTTTGAAAGATTACTTGACAAAATTTTTTAAGCTTCATATGTCAAGATAATCCATTAAAGTGTTAAAGATTTGGGAAGGTTCACAGAGACTGACTGACATCATGTATTGCGTACTGTTTTCTGTTTTTTTCTTATTTATTAAATTTTAAATTTTTTAATGTATATATTGAACAAATCTTTTATTAAAATTTATTACGAGACAGTTCCTTATGTACTTTATTTTATTTCTTTCTTGTTTTCAAATAAAACTTGTTAATTATTTAAATAAATGCATTCCCAATATTTAAAAATGAAAGTTCAAAATTCGTTTAAATATTTCGCAAATAAAACGGAAGTAAGAAAATTTAAATTGGCATTAAAATTTTAAAAAATATCACCTGGTAATTTCACATTATTACGCCTGATTTTTATTTCATATAAGATTTTAGAACGTGTATTAATTTTTTTTGCTGTAATCACATATTTGTTAATATTTTTAAAAATTAATGAGCAAATGATTTGCATTTACAATTCTACACACAAACAAACAACATTTCATTAAATTATTAATTAATTAATATCGTAAAATGTATGTATGTACGTAACTGTAGAGATGGAGGATTAAAATTGTAATTTTCTATGATCAAGATCAGTGCAACTATTGCGTTAAGCATATTCAAAATGGGGTTTCAGTTAATGTAACATGTCTCGTCTTAATTTATTAACACAATTCGATTTAAATCGTATTTGAAACTAATTATACTCATATTACTACAGTATTGAAGAGAAATTTTCTATTTTAAGCAAAAAAAATTTTTTTAAATATCAGATCAGATTAAATATCAAATCAGATGAAATAGTTGGTTGTTGTCCTGGCTAAAACATTCAAATGGAGCGAGCATTTGGAGCATAGGGCAGTAAATACCAATAGATTCTGTTCCATAAGTAGGAGAGCCAGAGGTTTTAAATGAGAAATTACACTTTGGGCCATTATTACAACTTGCCGTTAACTAAAGGGAGGATTTTAACGGGCAGATAAATTGTTTTTCGTTATTATGAGTACCCAATAAGATAGAAGTGATCGTTAAGCTAAAGGGAGGATCATCCTACCTTTAACATTTAAAGTTAAGTTTATGTTTGAACTTGCCAGATTATAAATTACTTTTAATATTGCAACTTCAAATTTAAACAAAATGTGAATATACAACAAAAAAACGAAGCCCGTCGTTGCCACTGCGTTATAAAAAAACTTGTTTAATTGAGCAGTTTTATCGACATTGCTCCGGCACTGCCATATTTTTGAAAAATTTTATCTGTAAGTTGTAATAACAAAAATAAGTTAAAGCTAACTTTACAGTTCCCTTTAGCTAAAGGTACCTTTAACTAAGCCCAAGTTTAATGGCAAGTTGTAATAATAGCCCTTAGAATGCCACACTGGCTCTTCTGAAGCGTAATTAGATCCATACCAACATATGCTTTATCGATGGACATTGATGGATAGGAAATGCTACATTTTAATAATTTAGAAGGCTCAAGGGATGTGTTGTTTAGGGTTAAGTGGAGCGTTGAGGACATCACCTATAAGCGTATTGTAAACAATATTTTTTAACCAACCAATAGAAATGAAATAGGTCCGATATGTAACGGCACTTACGGCGTATCGTCAAGCAGGCCTTGAAATCGTATTACTAGGGTAGAACTGGAACATTGGACAGAAAATCGTTTGACACATGAATCGCAACTTATAGCATCATCCTGTTAGCAGTTCGATTTTCTTTGTCAAAAGGATCCATGGCTCAGACGCATGTGCTGCATGAATGGCTCTAAATAGAGAGATAGAAGAGGAACCAGAAACCAAAGTATGCCTAAGTACTACCCTTTTCCGAGCAAAATACAGTTCCTCAGGGATCTGATTAATTGTAAACATCTTCACAGAAAATGACGATATTCCCCAGGAACTGTGCAGAAATGTAGAAAGGCAATTAACAATTACTCCAGGTATGGAATGCTACGTCTTACATGGATACCTAGTCATCAAGAAGTTATCGGAAATGAGGAAGTAAATATTCGAGCTAAAATAGACAGAGTCTTACATACCCAAAGTGGAACAATAACACGACACTATCGCGATGAGGAGAAAACCGTGAATTTTTTAAGACTGAATAAGGGCGATCGGAGTACACTAATGAGAGTTCACGTGGCTTATTCCGCCTTACATCTCCATCTGAATCGTATTGGCGTAGCTGCTCAAGATCGCTATATTTCGAGGATGATATTTACTTCCATGGTCATTAAAACCCTTTAGTCAGGATTACAACCTAGCTTCTCATACTACTCATACTACTCATGTTAATTTAATTTTAATTTTTTTTTAAAGCCGCATGCGAACGACAGATTTTTGAGAAACTTTTCAAGGCAATTTTATTTACTGTCAGAGGTTTTGCTAGAAGACTGCTGAGAGGAAGTCGCCAAAAAAATATTTTTTCAATTATCGTTTTGCTGGAGATGAGTCTGAGTCTGTGGTTGAAGCACAGGCTTGAGTCCAATAAGTTAATATAGTACCAACTAGACTATAGCAGACTTAGGTACTAGTGTACTCATGGGACACTGTGTCTTACATGTAGGCCTGAACTGTATTAACGTGATAGAAAATGTTGACTGCAGGGCATGCGCTGAAAACATTGGAACCATGGAATGCTTTTGGTCATTGGCCAGCATTTGAAAGCTTAAGATTCAAAGCTTTTGAGGATTACAGTAAGCTAGACGTAACTCGTCTCAAGGGAGTGGACTGGAAGAAGTTAAGAAAGTTTATGCAAGCTGCAGGCTTTCTACAAAACTTGTGGTTGCTATTTCTTAATGGTGAGCATACAACATGACTACTTTAGAACTTACATGACTGCGATAGCCATACTAAGCGGATAATCTATATTTCATGGCTTCAAAGAACTTAGTGTTGTTCAGTTTTAAAATGTTTTTACTTCTATTTCAGTTTTGTTCACCACTGTATAGTAAATAAGTTCATATGTATGTAAATGACTAGAGTAAATACAATCATAAATGCATTTATAAATTAATTATTTCTACATTTCTATGTAAATATGTATGTAACGAGTACTCAAACAACTGCAACTAATGTGTGTTGGCATGTAAATGTGGAAGTGACCATCGAATTTTAACAAATTGCGCAGCATATTTGGACTTGTTTCTTGAATCTGTAGACGATTTGAAATGCCTTTTTACTGTTAATATTTCTGAAATTGACTTCCATCCACTATTACAACTAATGATGGCTGTGCAACAACCACATACAATTCGAATTATTGTTGAAGGCCAATTTTAGAAAAATTACAAGAATTAAGACAAAAAACAACAGCAACAAAAACAAAGACAATCTATTCATATTTGTCAGGGTAATCACAGAAAATGAATCAGTTGTAGTGGAGCTTTACAAGACGGGCACTGTAAACGTTAACGTTTTTCTACAACATTTATGATGGCTTATAAGAGATGTGGTTGCTTGGTTGATATGGTTGGTACTCAATTATAATGTTTTAAGACAAAAATCTTGTTTTTTTCTTTCTGTAAATTATAAGATGTTTTTTGTTGTTTTTTTTTTCAACAAAAATCTCGTTTCTTTTTTGTAATTTTTTGATTTGTTTTAAAATCTTATTTTTTTGGTAACAACAGCACAACAGTATGCACTACTGATAGTGATAAAGCGTGGCCATAATATAAACAAAATATTCGTTAAAAAACATGTTTACAGGTTAAAAAAAAATTGTTTTTAATTGCAACATCACCATTAAAACGTTTTTTTTTCTTTAATTTAACAACCAAAAAATATTTTGATTAGAAGGTTTGAGTGTTAAAGTCAACTATCACATGAAGTTTTGATAGTTTCTGCAGCCAGTTAAACGCCATTCAGACTGACAGTAATTTAATATTGTTGTTAGCAAAGCTGTTTTGTAGTTTTGTTATCGTTAATCTTTAATTTGTTTATGATTTATTTGTTTAATTTGAATTCCATTTAATGAAGTTTTTTTTATTTGCATTCATTTGTCTACATTGCTTGCCTTCTAAACTTAAGTTTCAATTAATCAAAGTTATTAGGCGCTATCCAGACTGTGTAATAAATTGAAATTGAACAAATCTATTGGCTCAACTAATTTGTTGTGATAGTTTTTTGAAAAATTATGATTGAGATTCAATGAATATAATTTACTAAGTTGGCCCTTTTAATATAAATTATGATTAAAAGTTCCTCAAAAATAACGATGGACACATGCATTTCATATCCACTCTACTCATTTACTCGCACATATTCGTTCATAGAAAGTTTATAATCTGCTTGAGTGGCAATTTTTTATACATGCCAGATACACTCAGAGAGATAACTTGTGGTAAATAGTTTTCAAAATCTAAAAATTTCAAAAAAATTTTCAAAAAATTTTTTCAAAATCTAAAAATATTTATACTTCTGGAACTTTACTTAATAACAGGGCGATTTTTCTTAAGAAAAACCTGAGAAAACATCAGCACATACATACATAATTTTTCACATACATACATACATAATTGGCCATTACAACCCTTCAGTCAGGATTACGGCCTAGCTTCTCACACCACTCATGTTGTGTGCGTTAATTCTATACATGAGTGGCGGGACCTACATTTTAACGTCGACTCCGAACGACAGATTTTTGAGAAACTTAACATAATAAATAACATAATTCTATTGCTTTTCGATTTTTAAATTCCTAAGCAGACAACTGTCAAAACAACGCCGTAGTCTTGTATGTCGAATTTAAACCGTAGGTCTCGCAACTCTGGTATTAATTTAACACACACATCATAAGTGGTGTGAGAAGCTCGATCGTAATCATACATATGTACAATATAAGTCAGTATATATTTCGCCGTGGTCTAGTAGCTAGCGTGCTGACTTGTTAGACGTGAGTCCACGGTTCAAACCCCAGGTCAGACAACTCCATCTAAACGAAATATGAAAAAAATATATCTTCGACGACTTCCTCTCAGCAGAGTTCTGGCAAAAACTCTGAGAGTAAATATAAAATTGCCATGAAAAGTTTCTCAAAAATCTGTCGTTCGGAGACTTTAAACTGTAGGTCCCACTACTCATGTATAAAGTTGACACACACAACATAAGTGGTGTGAGAAACTAAATCGTAATCCTGACTGAAGGGTTGTAATGACCAATTATGTATGTATGTACTATAAGTAGACAACCGAAGTCGCCGTAGTCTAGTAGAAAGTGTGTAGAGATGAGAGTTCATGAGTCAAAACTTCAGTTCTGATATCTCTTATCAGTCTTATGGCAAAAAATCTGAGAGTAAAATAAAATTGCCATGAACAGTTTCTCAAAAGTCTGTCGTTCAGATTCGACTTTAAATTGCAGGTCCTAGCACTCATGGATAAAATTAACACACTCAACAACATTATGAGAAGCTAGGTTGTAGTCCTGACTAAATTAAGTAAGTATGTGGACGTCTATTTAGTCTTTGTTTTGCTTGACATATGATAGTTTTTTGATAACGCTGGATCAACCCATGTTTTTTTAACTCATCGTTCTCTGCGTCAAACTGAAGTTTAAAAACTTATGACATCCAAAGAAAATCACAATCACAATGTTAAAGTCAGTAATAAGCCTTTAAAGACAGAAGGAGGTTGAAGGTTTTACAAAGTCATTCCATTTGATCCCAACTGTATCCAAAGACCTTTTCATTCACCAATATCCTGAGAGTTTCAATAGGTTATGGGCACATGCATTATCGGATTCCTAAGACTATTGGTTTTTGTTGTGAGGCCACCCATAAGGATTCGGTCGGCGGTACTTGCATTTGACCAAAACAGGCTTTTTAAGCTTCGATTGGTTAATGATTGAAAAGCCGACAGTTATTTTTTATTGAAATTATTTCATGTCTCGCAACCATAAAGTACAACCGACGTTTTACTGGCTTTGACAATTCGAACGTCTGTGTTTCGAAATATTTATTTTGATCGTCATATCTTTATAGGGAAGTTCTCGCGGCTCGGCCTTTATTGATGTTAGATGTAGTAGATGATATTTACTGTGCTATCTAGACTGCATAATGACACCACACTATTGATTGGGTGGCATCTTCTTTATTAGCTTCGATGTTACAAATATTTAAACGTATCTGTTTAGCTTTCACTGTATGTAATATCATACTCAATTCAAGAGGGAGCGGGTATTGGCCGACTTAGCAAACACTCTACAGCTTTGTGCTACTGTGCGAGAGGTCAAATATGAGCAGCATAGTTGAGGTGGGTGGTGTTCACCTTTCTCTACTTGTTTTTGAACACAACTGCTGAATACGTTGCGGATGACTCATATCGAGTTACCGTGACTAATTGTGTCGCATATTTTCTCAATGTGTATAAAATATTAATAGAGAGGAGTGTATTTCTTGAAGGACATACACATTACTATACATAGAGTGATTAATGCAAGATTGTTCCTCTCTAAAGGTGGTATGCTCACTTATAAAACAAGCTTTTGCAACACCTAGTAGTCGCCTATTGAAGATACTGTGCGATTATTTTCTCGATCAAATCCAATTATTGCACAATGTTATATTTAGGGGAAATGGAACAAATGAATGTAAAGACATGATTGCTGACTTTTTCTTAGCCTTAGCCTAATGACTAGTAAAGGGTCCGCCAAATAAGTTTTTTTTTGAAAATGCTTAAAAAAAAACTACTGAATATTTTCTAAAATTTCTTTTTTGATTTGAAAGTACAATCCTTCCGGTTAATAATGGAAAATAATTTCATTCAAATGGCTGCCTCGGCTGGCCATGCAGTAGCCTACACGATCGGTCCAATTTTTAAGCACATTATCGATTGTGTGCAGCTGTATTTCACCAATGGCTTCACGAATATTGTCCTTTAAAGCGTCAATTGTCTCTGGCTTGTCGGCGTAACACTTATCTTTGACGGCACCCCCCAAATAATATTCCAACGGTGTCAAATCGCAGCTCCGAGGTGACCAAACGACATCAGCTCTGCGGCTGATAATACGATCTTTAAAAACAGGACGCAAAACATCGAGTGTAGCTTCGCCTGTGTGGCACGTAGCGCCGTCCTGCTGAAACCAAATGTTGCCAATATCCTCCTCTTCTCTTTTTGTGAACAAAAATTCGTTCAACAGGGCCCGATAACGATCGCCGTTGACTGTAACGGCCACTCCTTGCTCATTTTCGAAGAAAAATGTCCTAATTATGCCTCTGGAGCAAAATCCGCTCCAAACAGTGACTCGTTTTGGGTGCGTCGGCTTTTCAATGTATGTGTGCGGGTTTTCTGTGCCCCAAATGCGACAATTTTGCTTGTTTACATACCCTCCAGGATCAAAATGAGCTTCATCTGAAAAGATGATTTTTTTTTTGCCAAAATCAGCATCTTCTGGTGTAGGCAGCCATTTGAATGAAATTATTTTCCATTATTAACCGGAAATAAAAAAAGAAATTTTAGAAAATATTCAGTAGTTTTTTTATTTAAGCATTTTCAAAAAAAAAAAAGTTATTTGGCGGACCCATTATGTCTAATTGATAATAAGTAAAAATTTCATATCCAAATAATGTGTTCTGAGCTCTAGATGCAGGGAACAAATAATATAATTAAATATGAAATCATTAATGCATTACTGGAGGTAATTATTACTCAAGGTTCGTATCTGTGGCACCATAAAAAATATTTATTTATTTATTCATTTATTTATTTTATTAAACCACAAACATCATAGGCAGATCAGGAGCCACTTCTTGAGTAAGGTTTAGGCCTCCACAAGAAAACTTTCTCAACACTTCATCTAATAGATTTTAATAAAGAACGCTATTTTAAGCACTGACAGATGGCAACTCTGTCATCCTAGAAACTGTAGATCTAGAACAATCCTTTGTTTAACTGGAACAGCTTGATAAATGAAACTGAGAGTAATGAAAGAAATAATAAGTTGGGGGCGGCATTTTTTGTTTATAGGGGAACCTATTTGAAAAAAATTTTTAATCCAGCTTTTAATAAAGCTCAAAAGCGACTTAATGGTGCAAATTGTTTTGAATTATTTTTTTTTTCAAAACTATTTCGAATTTCAATGAAAGTATACAATTTATTCTTTAAGTGTATTGCAGATAAATTACATCACTTGATATCATGCTGAGGTATTTTCGGGGGTTTTTTTCGGGTTTTTTCTGTTGAAAATTCAGTTTTAGTTTGGGGTGGGATGTTGTGCCAAATATATGTATGAATTGAGGTATGAAGAGAAATTACGAAAAATTTATTTATTTTTTGAATGGTCAGCGTTAAAAGATTAAAAAAAAATACGATTGGCTATGAAATAAATTTTAGTTTCAAAAACTTTATTGAAAGCAATGAAATGAAGAAGGCGAAAGAAAGAGAACTTTAAACGTTTTTTTTTACTTAAATTTGAGAAAATTTTTGTTATAAACAAATTTATTAAATGCCAGTAATTTCCTTTGGCTTTAAAGGTTACAATAGAAGGGCAACAGCAAATTTGTATATTTTTAACCCTTTTTTTTGGTAATAATTTTTTCTGTTATTGTTGTTCGTATTGTTTTTTGTTTTAGATGTTGTTAAGAAACATGATTTATTGATGTTGAAATATTTATTGTTTTTAGCGTTAAAAATATGAAAATTGTTTTTCCATTCTTTCAAAAACAAAAACAATAATGAATAAAGAAAAACAACAAAACATCGTTAAAATATTTTTTTAACGTAACATTGTTGAAAACAATTTCTCCGTTTTGAAGCATTTATTTATCCCGAATAGAAAAATTTGAAAAATTTGTTTAACAGCCTTTCCTGCCGCTTAGAAATGCCTTCTTAAAGCCAATCCTCTGGCATTGTAAAGAGCGTATGAGAAATTATGCTTCATACGTTTCCTTTGGGTCAATTCCTCCGGTTTCATTTAATTAAAAAAAAAAAAAATTGAAAGACAATAACAACAACACTAACAATAACCTAAAAAAAGTGGTGGAAGTAAAAAAAAAAATTGTTTTTTTTTTCACTGAAGTTATACAAATTCGCGGTATATGACGCGGTCTAAATAAATATCCTTTTGTCCCTTTTTCTTCCTGCTGCTTTCCCTTACTCATTGACTTTGGAAGGTTTTTTTGTAATTTTTTTTCTTCTTATTGTGCTGTTTATTTAGGATCAGGTGAGTGGTAAGCATAGTATAAAGAAATAATAAAAACAATAAAAAACCAGCCTAATAATAAGTGAAAGGGAAAATCATGATGCCAGGCATTTAAAGGTTGGCTTAAGTACGCGGTTTCAATTTCCATAGTCTCTGTCAGACGACAGCAGCCATAAAAAAAAATAATACGTCACATGGTCTTTAAAGTTTTCACAATTTTTTGTATTGAATTTTTATTTTTTAAATCAGAAGAACAGAAATATTTTTCATTAGAGAAAGCAGCCTAAACATCATAGAAGGTACCAGGAGGTGCAAATGGCAGTAATTTCCAGTTTTGCTTTAAAGTTTGTAAAGTCAAGAGTTACAATATCTAGCTAGAGCAGACATGAATGGCTTTATTTCTCAAGAATTTGGAATAGTTGTTCAAATTTTATCATACTAGGATGTGAGGCCACGGTTCAAACCCCAGCTCAGACATTTCCAGCAAAACGAAATGTGAAAAAATATTTCTTTGTGGACTCCCTTTCAGCAGACTTCTGGCAAAAACTCTGAGAGTAAATAAAATTGCCATGAAAAGTTTCTCAAAAGTCTGTCATTCATACACAGTAGGTATGTACGTAACTACTGGTAGCACTAACATCGACTGTATACCATCAGCATCCGTTAAACAAAAAAATTTTATGTAAACAAATGAACGTGGATCAGGATCAATTATATTCTACGCAGACTATCACATGACATCTCCTGAAATGTCATTGTAAAATTAAAATTGACATTCAAAACTTCTTAAAATATGTCGTTCGACGTTAAACTTTAAGTGTCTGCCACTCCTGGATTAAATAAACACACAACGTGTGTGGTGTCAGAAGCTAGTATGTAATCCTGACTAAAGGATTGTAATGATCAGGTAAGGAAGTAATTCGTAGGTGGTTTTCGGGCAGCATGAATACATACATACATACATAATTGGCCATTACAGCACTTCAGTCAGGATTACGGCCTAGCTTCTCACGCCACTCATGTTGTGTGCGTAAATTTTATACGTGAGTGGCGGGATCTACAGTTTAACGTCGACTTCGAACGACAGATTTTTGAGAAACTTTTTTCATGGCAATTTTTCATTTACTCTCAGAGTTTTTGCCAGAAATCTGCTGAAGTCGCCGAAGAAACATTTTTTTGCATATTTCGTTTTGATGTCTGACCTTCGATACGAACCCGGGCCTTACGTCTAGATAGCCAACACACTACCTACTAGACTACGGCGACTTCAGCATGAATGTTGATGAAAATTAAGTAGTCGTTCAACATCTCCAGCCGATTAGATAATCGCCTAGAAGATCATGAAACTAAACAACATATCAGTTGGACTTAGAATAACGCAGTTGTAGCTGACGATATTTTAAAGGATCACGTGGTACCAACCAGCCCCACATAATTGAGCATGAATCGTATTCATTACAAAGAATTTTTGTAAACATGTGCATCTATAAAGTGCAGACAATTCATCATCAGTTAGCCCACTAACAACAATGCGTAGAGAACTTATGCTTGAACCACCGCCGAAAGTTATCATGAGCAACGTTGTCCATTCCCACCTACACAAATACTTGAATAAGACGAATTATCACCTCTGGGTGTAGTGCCGTGGTCTAGTAGATATTGTGTTGGCTTATTAGATGTAAAGGCAGGGTTCGAGCCCGAGGCCAGACATCAAAACAAAATACAAAAAGTATTTCTTCGGCGACTTCCTCTCAGCAGATTTCTGGCAAAAACTCTGAGAGTAAATGAAAATTGCCATGAAAAAGTTTCTCAAAAATCTGTCGTTCTGAGCCGACTTCTGACGTATAAAATTAACACACACAACATAAGTGGTGTGAGAAACTAGGTCGTAATCCTGACTGAAGGTTTGTAATGACCAATTATATATGTATATTATGTATGTATCACCTCTAGGGCACTGAAAATTCGAGTGCAACAAACGAAGGCTGATTACCACTGTTAAGAGTGACTGTGCAGGGCGTCATCGTGTCTGTTATCGATGTGTGCTATAGAGTTGCAGAAACTTTTTATGCAACTAATATGCCTCGAATGCCCCCCTTCATGCACAGTCTTGCCTTGCAACGAGTAGAGAGGGGGGCAAGAACGGAAAAACACTTATTAAAGAAAAAAAAACACCAAGATCCTTATAAGGTTTCATGCAGGGCGAATTTAACCTTCCTTCCACTGAACAGCGTCTTGATGTTCATCGGGTTAGTGAAAACATTATAGAGCAATCATATATGTACGTTACAGGCATAGATCCTTTAGTCGTCGTTCTTTTAACAAAGGGTCCGCCAAATAACCCTTTTTTTTGAAAATGCTTTAAAAAAACTACTGAATATTTTCTCAAATTTCTTTTTTTATTTGAAAGTACAATCCTTCCGGTTAATAATGGAAAATAATTTCATTCAAATGGCTGCCTCGACTGGCCATGCAGTAGCCTACATGAGCGGTCCAATTTTTAAGCACATTATCGATTGTTTGCAGCTGTATTTCACCAATGGCTTCACGAATATTGTCCTTTAAAGCGTCAATTGTCTCTGGCTTGTCGGCGTAACACTTATCTTTGACGGTACCCCACAAATAATAGTCCAACGGTGTCAAAAAGCAGCTCCGAGGTGGCCAAATGACATCAGCTCTGCGGCTGATAATGCGATCTTCAAAAACAGGGCGTAAAACATCGAGTGTGGCTTCGGCTGTGTGGCACGTAGCGCCGTCCTGTTGAAACCAAATGTTGCCAATATCCTCCTCTTCAATTTTTTTGAACAAAAATTCTTTCAACATGGTTCGATAACGATCGCCATTCACTGTAACGGCCACTCCTTGCTCATTTTCGAAGAAAAATGGCCCAATTATGCCTCTGGACCAAAATCCGCACCAAACAGTGACTCGTTTTGGGTGCGTCGGCTTTTCAATGTATGCATGCGGGTTTTCTGTGCCCCAAATGCGACAATTTTGCTTGTTTACATATCCGCCAAGATCAAAATGAGCTTCACTGAAAAGATGATTTTTTTTTGCACAAATCGGGATCTTCTGGTGTAGGCTACTGCATGGCCAGCCGATTTGAAATTATTTTCCATTATTAACCGGAAGGATTGTACTTTCAAATAGAAAAAGAAATTTGAGAAAATATTCAGTAGCTTTTTTTTAAAGCAGTTTAAAAAAAAAGTTATTTGGAGGACCCTTTACCTCTATACAGCAACAACATTCACTTGAGATTTATAAAAGAACAGTTGCAATACCATTTAGCCTACAGTAGCATTATGCTGCCCGTTATCATTACTCAGTTATCCTGTCAACTTTATGAAGATAAGGGTTT
Source organism: Sarcophaga carnaria (assembly GCA_958299815.1). NCBI lineage: Eukaryota > Metazoa > Arthropoda > Insecta > Diptera > Sarcophagidae > Sarcophaga > Sarcophaga carnaria. Next base: position 142,360,734 of record OY283149.1, read on the forward strand.
TATCCCAAATCATGTCTGGATAGACAAGTTTTATCGATTTTTTTTATTTTGTCTCAGAATATTTTGTATCAACAAGTCTTGTCACTACAGTTTCTGGAGAAGTTGTTGTACGTTATCCTCAGCCATTGTGCTTGTACGTCTAGGCGCCAATTGTGCATTAGGATGACAATAAAGTTCATAAAATGAATCCTAAGCAGATTGAACCCAAATAAATAGAGTGCGGGCTTATCTATATTATCATATCTTCCCTTTGCGAATAGTGAAGTCTGTATGGAAACATTGTCCATCTATCTCGAGTCTGTGTTGGTTAGAGTTATTAGTTGTAACAGCCATAATAAGTTTCTAAAAATATCTCTCTTGGATCCTTTCTGAATCTCTCCTGGAAAAATAATTTTCACAAGTTTTTGATTGATGGGCTTATACAGGACAAAGTGAGTATTACTTGCTATATGAAATGTTTACATAAGGAGTTCTTAAGTAATTTGACGGGGTTTCAAATGAATCTCAATATACGACGAACAATCTATTTATTTTCCCATTAAAGAAAGAAGCATTAGTGTGTCGAGCTGCTTTTAGTTGGTTATTGCCTGGCATTTCCCTCAAACATAGGAAAACCAACGCGGTTTGTAAAAATTAAATTCATAAGTTTTTATTGACGCTGATATACAGAAACAAGTGACCATTAGTTGGTATATGAAACGTTTACATAGGGAGTGCTTAATTAATTTGGCGGAGCTTCAGGTGAGTCTCAATAGCTTACAGCTGACTTATTATCGACGAACAGTCTATTTGTTGTGCCATTAAAGAATTTAGCATAAGTGTGTCGAGCTGCTTTCAGTTGATTATTGATGGCCATTTTCGACGAACGTAGGAAAACCATCGTGCTTGGGCCACCGTATTGTGCATGCTTGCCTTGATTCCACCACTAACTTGTTGTTAAAGGTGATATATCCCTATCCAAAGGTGATATATAATGATCCAAATATGGATCTATTTTGTTGATATCCAATATCATATCCTACATGGAAATTCCATTCACTTTGTATTTTTTAAGTCCCTATCTCATAGAATTTTTAATTAAAGTTATCGATAACTTGCCTTATTACCAACACAAAGTATAAAATCTCTTTTTCTTTCTTTAGTTCCCACTCTTATCCCATTTGAATTAATAACACTGAGGCAGTTTCATGTGAGTCTTAATTGGTCACAGCTGGCGAACATTCTATTTGTTGTGCCATTAAAGAAATTGGCATTAGCGTTTCGCGTTGCCTTTAGTTGATTATTGTTTGCCATTCACGTCAAACATAGGAAAGCCATAGTGGTTGGGCCACCGTATTGTGCATGCTTGCCTTGATTCCACCACAACGCTTTTTGTTTGTTGTTAAAGACGATCCCTATCAAAAGGTGATATATTCTGATCCAAATATATCTAATAGCATTTCCTAGATGGAAATACGATTCACTTCGTATTTTTTAAGACCCTATCTTATAGAATTTTTGCTGCATGTTATCGATAACTTGCCTTATTGCCAACATACATAATTTCACTTTTTCTTTCCTGTATCCCCATTCCTATTCCATTCGAATTAATAATTCTGAGGGAAGGTTGTAGTCAATTGTTCATTCTTAAGTCATTAATTGCTTATGGTTTGTTGGTCACGCCCACTTGAACCAGTTGTGCATTTGATGGTTGTGCTACGAAGTAGAAATTATGACTGATTTACTTGAGCAAATTTTTTTTTAAATTTTTTTCATTTAGAATTTCGCGATTCCATTGGATTTTTTTAATTTTATTTTTGCATTTTAGTTAAGAGTCTTTACTTTTTATTTTTTATTATTTGTTTTCCAAGTGATACTTGAGATCAAGAGTACTTGAGTGAAAAAATCATTGAAAAAAAAAATTGGAATTCAAAGCATATAGAAATTTTGTTTTTTGTTTTGAAATATAAAAATTGAAAGCTTTGTTTCGTTTAAATGATTTACGCAACAAAACATTTGATGAATTGCTTTAAGAGCAAGTGAAATATGTACACAGTAACAAAATTTGAATTTGCTTTGAAATGAAAGGAAATTAAAGTAACAAATGAGTTAAAATTATAAACAGAATGAATAACCGCATTTTGAATTCAAATTTAATACAATTTGAAATAAAAACTACTCTTTGCGGAACTCATATTTACTACAGTGGAAACTCTTCTCCCATCACCAATATATGTATGTGTAGACGGCGTACACCATTTAAAAGTTTCTCTAATAGCATTGACATTATCTAATAGAGCATATAAAAGGTTAATTTCTTAGTTCGTTAAGTTAAGTTTACCATACAAACTAGTTGTTGTAGTCATATCATAATATAATTTCCCTTTGTAATTGTCTATATTGGCATATATACATATATGTACATACGTATTGGCATATGCTCTCGTAATATGCTTAATTAATACAAAACAACACAACACAACAATATTTGAGGCATGTATTTGAAACCTGTGTTCTGAAGCCGAGCATGTATTTACTTTTCCATACAAATTAAAATATATACGGAGGCGGTAGTCGCTTAAAGGAATACAGAGAAGACTTCATCCTAATTTTTTTTAAAATTTTGAAAGTCACAAAGCGGGGGCTTTGTTTCTAAGCAATGATAGATATCAGCCCGATTACTGCTACAGCAGACCAATCACCTACTTAGGTGAAACAAATTAGATTAAGGAAATGAAAACAAGGGACATAGGGATATTCCAGGTAACTGGCCAGAAGAGGCACGACCATCAAATTCTCAGATGAATTCTCTACATTAGGGATCCCTTTGGGTACCTGCAAGCTCATTATTGGCAATGCAAACAAGGCAGCTTCGGACACGGGCAGAACGGCGCAGAAAATCTGGCCAAGGATAACCTGAATAAGAGGCCCACCGTGGCTGTGCTTAGACTCCAAAGAAGTAGCCTCAGCACTGTTATCGGGGCTATTGTGGGGCATTGTATTATAGGAACGCATGCGAGGGGTATTGGTCTTGGTCATCTTACAAATGATTTCTGCAGAAAATGAAGAGATGAGGAGGTGGAGAAAGAGGCATGTGGGTGCCTACTATCTGGAGGATCTGGATGAACTGTAATGCATGGATATTGACAGTCTGAGCCGCTTCATCGAAAGCTCCGTGTGGTTCCTGGACTAGGGGAGAATGTGAAACTGTGGTATTACAATGGGCTCTGTGTGGGGCCTAAGTGTGTCCGCTCATGCCTCTATCAAGGAGACAGCCACTTTTACCTACCTAACGAAAACAAGACAGAAATGCTTCGTGGAAGCCATATGCTTCCAAGAGGGGTACTGAAAAAAAGTAGAAAATATAAAATATATTTTCATTGAACATATCACAGAGAGAATTGGTAAATAGGCTTGCAATTGTGGAATACTCAACGTCAAAATATGAGGTACAAGGTTGGTAGAGCAGTTTTTATTCAATCTTCAACAATTTTAAAGTATTCGTACTTTTTCCGATTCGTGGAATAACTGCTGATATCACTAACATCGACTGTGGACCATCAGCATCCATCAGCATAAACAAAAATTTCTTATGTAAACAAACCAACGTGGATCTGAATCAGTCATATTTTATACTGACATCACCAGAAATCCTATCGTAGCCGATAGGATTATAGGCCAAGATTCAAATCAAAGCCCAACATCTCCAACAAAACGAAATGCGAAAAATAGTTCTTCGGCGACTTCCTCTCAGCAGATTTGTTGCAGAGTGTAAATGAAAATTGGCATGAAAAAATTTCTCAAAAATTCAGTCATTCGGAGTCGACTTTAAACTGTAGCTCCCACTCTTGTTTAAAATTAACACACACAACATAAGTGGTGACAGAAGCTAGGTTGTAATCCTTACTAAAGGATTGTAATGACCAATTAAGCATGTATGTGTGTAACTACGAGTAGCACTAAGATCGACTGTGAACCATCGGCATCCATTATACAATGACTTCTTACGTAAACAAACGAAAGTGTAACTAGATCAGTCATATTCTACACGAACTGTCAAATGATATCACTAGAAATGCCATCGTTGTGATACCCTAGTAGACAATGCATTGGCATATAAGCCGTGGTTCAAAACCCCGCTGAAACATTTAAAAAAATTAAAAATATTTCCTGCGGCATTTCCTCCCACCAGTCTTCTGGCAGAAACTCTGAGAACAAATAAAATTTGACACGAAAACCTTCTCAAATCTGTCTTTAAATTATAGGGGACCACTCGTTGATAAAACTAACACTCACAACATGGGTTGTGTGAGAAACTAGGTCGTAAACCTCACTAAAAGAGTTGTAATGACCATTTAAGTAAGTAAGTAGAAATCCCAGCGACTGGAATCCGTAGAGGAATCATAACCAGGGCCACTATATAAAGCTGCCACTCTGCAAAGGTGCAAAATCATTATCGAAACAAGAGCCACGAACAGATTGTTAGGAGAACATAAAATTCCTTGTCTAAGATACGTTGCAACCTGTTAGAATTATTTTAGGTTAAGAGTAAAGATTTTAGTCAGTTTTTCTTCGATAAAGTCAAAATTACAAAATAGGCAGCAAAATGTGTGAACAGTGTTAACGGCTTAGTCAACACCATTTCGGTAATTTTGATGTCAAATAGTGCTTCAGTGCTGTTAGGAGGTCAAAAATATTGATGAAATAACGCACTATTTAAACGTTTCTCAGGTTACCCAGATAATAAAGAGGGCATAAGAAGTTTCCTGGGATCACTTATCTTAGGCCAAATACCAAAGGAATTTTTTTTGGATGGAGTTCTTTAAAAAAACTCATGAAAAGCTTTACATCCGCTTATTGTTACTAACAGAGTTGACGAGAAGCGGTTTGTTTGAAACAACGTTTGGGTAGAGATAATGCAAGCGGTGAGATAATGCAAGCGGTGGCCAAGATCTTAATGTTGGTTAGGAGGATACTATTGTGAGATACTCTCCTACTCTTGAACTTGACTATGAGGTTGTTTGAAGGAAACAAGAGTTAAAAAGTGGCTAGCATTGGAACAAAGCCGGGCTATCAACATCAATAGTGACTTGCCTAAATCATCAGAATCTTAATTAAAACATTCCTTGTTTCTGTTAGGTTATGTTAGAGGATGTTTAATTGCCATTGAGACAAGTACAGTACGCGGAGGTCAACTTGACCCATTGTACAACGTCCTAAAGGGGAGAGGGTAATAGGGGAGTAGGGGAAAGGAGAGGAAGTAGGAAAGAGAGAATAAAGGAAGCGGAGAACTAACACAGACTACAAACACACAAGAGAGCGCGACTACACCATTAAAGCTCTAGCACTTCTCAACCAGCTCAAACTAATAATGAATCCATGGAGAGCTTTAATGTCGGCACTCGACAAAGAATTCAAACCCTCGAAGAAGCCCCTGACCAGGGTCCGCAACCTCAACCTACTAAGGGATGGACAGTTACAGAGAGGGGGTTCGATAGCTTCTATCTCCTCCTCGTCGCAACATATCCTGCAATAGTCCGGCAGGGATCTATTCCAGATCCATGTCAACGATCTAATCTCTCAGAGCTCCGTAATAAATCCAATAACTAACGTCAAACTAGCCTTATCTAAGCCCAGCTGCCAACCTGTTGTAGTACTATCTGTAGCAGACCTAGAAACATGAGATCCCGATACATTCCCCCCTGACCTATCCATTGATGAGGTCGTAGAGGTAGCAACGTAGCATATAATTTTTAGTGGGGAAAATTTCATGTTTATAGAACATAACGACGATGATCTGGATATGCAACAAAATTCATACATAAATAAGGGTCGTGTCTACACTACATTATTGGTTAACGTTTCCCTCAATCGAGAAATTTTACGGGAATCAATTGCTTTCCATATTCCCCATTCAGTCACCCATACGTCAAATCGTGAAATCGTCAAATGTGTATAAATGTTGTCAGCATATCGCTGTCATACATGTCATGACACCTGTGTATTGCTTCTCAAAAACCTACGAATTTAACAACCTACAACGGAAGTTTTCATAATTAAATTTTAACTTGAAAACATTTAACGAAAATTAATCTAATTTTACATCCTACACACATACATATGTACATATAAACAAAATACTTTTCAACATTGGCAAAGACAAAACGAATTAAACGAATTAGAGACGAATGAGATGAATGAGACGAATGCTATGAAAATAATGCTGATGTTAGTTAATCCTTAGTAGACATCCTCTCCTCATATCTGTAATGGATAGACAGAGGCATGTTTAATATGTAAGACATGTTTTAGCCACGTTAACTTCTGTTGATCTCCTTTTAACATGTTATTGTTATTGTTATTAACAAAACTAATAAAGAAACACAGATTATTATTGAAGGAATTATTTCATAATTTTATGAGTTTCACAGAATAATTTCCAAGGCCAGAGAAAAAGTCATCAATATTAAAGGCATCACAGGAACATAAACATCCCTTTATCCTCCTTTAATACTCTTGTCAAATTCAAAACATTCCATAGTTAATCATATCATCGCCAACGCCGCCACCATCACCAATGAAGCGGTAATAATCTCCGTTCGTAACAATGTTTCGTTTCCTTTTTTTAACGGAAATCAATGTTTCCGTTTTGATTTCTGTTTCGTATTTTTGGTTCTGGTTCGATTTCGGGGTTTAAGGCAATTATAATACATTTTTTGAATAACAATTTTCGTTAACAGCATGCTTACTGGCATACAATGCTGGCCATATAGTCTGTCTGTCTCTGATAGTCAATACAGTTGAAGTTTTCTCTTCTTTTTCGGATAATGTACGCCTGGTGGTGATGCCTTATTGAATTTCATATTTTAATGGCAAACAGGAAGATTATGTTGTCAGAGTGTGAAAAATCAAAACTTATCCTGTATTTTAGTTGTTGTTAATCATTTTAACGATAAATACAGGAAGGAAAAGCCAAATAAAAGGAAGCAAGTCAATGATTTTATTGCCAAATTCTGAGCTTGGAATCGAAAGCCTAAAATTCAAGTTTTCTGCTGAATATTTTCTAAATTACAATTGATGAATATGTATTAAAGAACCTGGTACCGATTAAATGAATGTTTTCAATAACGACTACAATATCTTGAAGGGGCAAATCAAGGCTTTCTTAATGGTAATTATATGGCTGCTCTGCAGTAAACTATTCTTTGAGGTTACAGAGCTATACTCGGACAGTTAGGTTGCCCTAAAGCTCTCTTCGGACGTGATGTTTACGTCCAAGCTAGTTCATTAGTGTTCCCTATTCTACCAGGAAATGGCATATTATTTTAGGATCTATCTTATTTGGGTTCCTAGGTATAGGGTCACACCAGATAATTGTTGTGCAAACTGGTCAGAACGGATATCATCTTTGAAAACCCCGTATGTGAATTGCGGTTCCCCTTAGCCACAATTGGGCTAAAAATTAAGAAAAACATTCCATTCTTGAGCTAAATCTTCTTAGGTAGAATGAATGACCTGTTCGGATCTCAACTAGTCGGATATAAACCAGGGCAGGACGCTACGGCTTCTGAATTTACATTTATTATGTGGTGCCTGCCCTCATGGCACATTGCCTAATAGGGGAGCCATTGTCGTCGGCTAGGCGCGCCATCACGTACATTTGATAGAAGTTGCAATTCGAAAGAGACAATTCTTGAGCACCTTGAGGCAACTGGCAGACTTTAGAATAATGATCATACATACATAATTGGTCATTGTAAATCTTCAGTCAGGATTACGAGCTAGTTTCTCACACCACTTGTGTTGTGTATGTTAATTTTATACATGAGTGGCGAGGCCTACAGTTTTAAGTCGACTCCGAACGACTGATTTTTGAGAAATTTTTCATTGCAATTTTATTTGTTTTCAGAGTTTTTGCCAGAAATCTGCCGAGAGGAAGTCGCCGAAGAAATATTTTTTCATATTTTGTTTCGATGTCTGACCTGAAGCTTTACGTCTAATAAACCAACACACTACCTACTAGAATACGACGACTTCTAGACAAATGATCCCAGTTCGATATATAAGTGAGTCTGTGTGGCTAAAGAGCTCTTCCTAGTTTACCTAACCTAATCTTACCAACGGACAGTAAAAACGCATTACTGCGTTCATAGTAAATCGTCACTGAGAGTGGCATGTTGCTCTCTTCATAATGACAGCATCATTATTCAACTAAGCAGTCTGATGTGGGTTTCAGCTTTCTTCAACTCTTCTCCATACATCGCTATTTGTAGCCTCTTCTTAGCATTTGTCTTTGCTTTGTTTCCAGCGAAGCAGATAATTGATCGCCTTTAAAAGGATAGGACAATCCAATTAATTGCATTCGTCGTTGTTCGGATACAATGCCCTCAGTGCATAAGTCTTGGGTTATTGAATTATTATTGAATCCTACTCATTCCTAAGAGATTAAGCTGTTTGATGTTGATCTTTTTATGGTGTACGTTGTTGATATTGTTGTCTTTGAATTATCAGACGGCTTTCTAGATGGATTGTTAGGAGGGAAATTAAAGCCTCTTGACTTTTTAATTTAGAGTTGTTAAGGTTTATAGTTAAGCCACCTATCTTTTCTGTAAAAGCATCACAAAATCAGACATCGTTTTAAGTATTTGGAAGCGTATTAATCAATGGAATATACCACAAGAGGTTTTAGTTTCGTAGGATTTGAAATATTCTCCAAGGCGTTTGCTTTGAAAATATCAAGCTGTCTTTTAAATCATTGCAACAGGCAGAAATCTTTATTGTCACAGTGACAGCAGACTGGCGGTGCAAAACTGTTAAATTAGGCACAATTAAATAGGCACGTATAGCCTTTGCACCACTAAAGCCTTGAGTTACTTGTTACTGAGGATAATAAGTGCTGTTAAATACTCTTGTCACATGAAGCTCATGGCATAGTAACATACAAGGGAATGTAAGGCAGATGGACTTGTAGCTGCTGGTGCTAACTAACGGACTTGAAAGGTATGGATGCTTACATTCTCTAAACTGAAACTTGTCATAAGTGTAGTAGGCAAGCAATTATTTCGAACTAGACAGCAATTTTGGCATTGGAAAGAGCATGGATTGATTATGCTATGGATATTGAAACGTTTTTAGTTTTTAAAAACTTTTAAAATATGAGCTCGTGGATTGCAAATAAAATAAAAATTAATTTGTGTTTTTAGTTTTAATTACAATTCTTTATTTTAGCACAATTCTGTGTGCCACTGTTCACAACTTGGTGTAAACAACAACTATTGCTTTTCTTTGTTATTCCTCTGTTTATACCCGTTGCGAAAACTATAGCAATCACTAAAGAATTATTCGACAGATCTTTGTAACGGAAATCTTCAAACCAATATTACTCTCTTCAAACACACCTCGTCTTCACACAAGACTGACTGAACTTCACTCACTCACTCGTCTGCTTTGCCTTGCCTTTTATATGGCAGAGTAAACAGTCTGATAAATGTTCTTGAAGGCGAATGTTCAGGGCTTCGCCTTCTCGAATTCTTTATAAATGTAAACATCTTTGTTTCATTATTGTTTGTGTATTTTGTTTACATTTACTTGTGTAGTGTTGTTTGTAGATTTTTGTTTACTTGTTTACCATTCTTTTTTATGCTGGTGTTTGTTGTTGTATTTTTGTTTACTTGTTTACCACTTTTTTATGCTGGTATTTGTTGTTATATTAGGCAGTACGATAATTTGAAAACAGGTTTGTTTACTGCATTGTTCTGTTTTTGTAGATTTTGTTTATAATTTTAAGGTTAAGCGATGTAAAAAGAAAACCCTTTCATTTTCGTAACAATATTCTATCTAAATGGAATCCCGTGGATATGAGAATCTAAAAGAGTGTAGAATTTAAACGGAAAGCTCTCTTTCTCATCATGCTTTGCTGACATGCAAATTATGATTGACAACTAAAAATTAAAGAATTTTTCGAGAAAAGCAAATATAAATGAACAAAACGCAGTTGATTAGAGGAAACTTTTTTCAGAAGTCGCCATAGTCTAGTAGGTAGTGTGTTGGCTTATTAGACGTAAAGACAGGGTTGGAGCCCCAGGCCAGACATTAAACAAAATACAAAAAGTATTTCTTCGGCGACTTCCTCGCAGCACATTTCTGGCAAAAACTCTCGGAGCAAATAAAATTGCAATGAAAAGTTTTTCAAAAATCTGTCGATCGGAGTCGACTTTAAACTGTAGGTTCCACCACTCACGTATAAAATTAACACAATATAAGTGGTGTGAGAAACTAGGTCGTAATCCTGACTGAAGGGCTGTAATGACCAATTATGTATGTTATGTATGTATGTTTTTTCAGTGTCGTCAACGTTTTTCAGAAAAAGGTTAATATTTCTTGCCCGCTAATAACTGCACATTTAACGTAATAAATAATGCATTTGCTTGATATTTACTGCACGATTTTTATTGAAATTTACTGTATTACAACATTTTCTTTTTAAATGTTTCAGATTCACTTTTAAACCGGTCAGGTGAGGTAATTTGTAAAGCTGATGGCAACCAAATTTGTGATTCCCCTAACAAAGTAAATATTTTTAGAATGAATTTTTGTTTATTTTTTCCATTTTTTTCCATCTTTTTTTAAAGCAAAAATGAAAATATAATGAGATTTTGGCGTTACGTTGACATACATACTTACAACAGACAGATAAACATACAAACTGTTTGAGATTATAATGGGATTTTGTCATCACGTGGACATATAGAAAGAAAACGTAGACGGAAACTGTTAGACTCTTTCAATATTTTGAAATTTTCATTTTAATTTAATTTTTATTTTCTTTTTGTATTCGTTTGTAAATATTTTCCAATTTTTATATTCATAATTGGCTAAAACAACAACAATAACAATACAAATAAGGCGGGTAACAAAAAACGTATTTCGTTATAATCATTTAAACAACGTTAGTAACACCGCCACTTGGTTACCAATGCCTCACCTCAGATGCAGTACGTTTACGTTTACCTTTAAAGCTTCACAATATTTTTTTTAAATATCCTCTTAAGGGTGGCAGTAAGGAGGCTGGCCACTCCAGCTGCAATATGGACTGTGTGGCATTAACATATTTTTTTAAATTTATTTTTTCATTATTTTTCCTGTTTTTTTATTGTTTTTTTTTCGTTTTCTTGTAAATAAAAGAAGAAAAATTATCATATTGCACGGTAAATAACAAAAGATAAGGTGGACTCTCTCTCTCTTCTATAATTTTATTGTGTTCTTAAATAATATTATGGAGGGGAATGAATTGGGGGGGAGAAAATCCTATGGGACTGGGCTAAATGTGTTCTTAAATAACAAATGTTTGACACTTTTAATGACAAAAAGCTGATTTTAAAGGACATTTTTAGCGTCCTAAGATTCATAGCAGCAAACAGCCTGTGGATGGTAAGAGGAAGGAAAAGGGGATTGAGCTTAATTTTAATAACATTGATATGATTTTTTGAAAACAATAAATTGAAACTAAAATAAAGGGAACCACTTTGTTTTAAATATGGAGAGATTTTAAACTCTCCTGTTTAAATTTTCAGTTTGATTTTAAAGAAATGCGATGTACAGCGAATGTCAATGAAAATCGTACATCAAAGTTCCAACAAATACTATTGTTCCGAACTTTAGTTATTATTTATTGAATTTGTTTTGCCAAATCGCAGTAGATGACCATGGATAACGACGTATGTTCTCGCAATGGACTTTGTAACAGTCGATACATATGAACATACATTACTATCCCTCAGACAGGATTACGACCTAATTTCTCACACCACTTATCGACAAGTAGAGACGTGCGTCGTATTAGATCTCAGATAACGGCCGACAACTACACTTTCGATATAGTCAAGGAATTTATTTATCTTGGCTCCGCCGTTATCACCAAAAATGATGTCAGTCTGGAGGTCAAGCGCAGGATCACTCTTGCCAACAGGTGCTACTATGGTCTCAATAGGCAATTGAGTAGTGGAGACCTCTCTCGTACGACGAAACTAATACTCTACAAGACGCTAATCCTCCGCGTGTTTCTTTAGGGCGCAGAGGCATGGACCCTATTAAGCACTGATGCAGCAGCCTTGAGAGTATTCGAGAGAAAAGTCCTACGTGAGACCTTCGGTCCAGTGCGAGTTGGCAATAATTTTCGCATCCGATTCAACAGTGGACTGTATGGGCTGTAACGCCATAGACGTTGTGCAGCGTATTAATATCCAGCGGCTGCGCTGGCTCGGCCATGTCGTTCGAATGGAGGAGGATGCTCCGGAGAGACGGGTATTTGATGCGGGGATCTGCGGAAGTCGGTGAAGAGTACGACCTTGTTTGTGTTGGAAGGACCAAATTGAGGAAGCCCTGTCATCGATTAGTGTGACCAACTGGCGTAGGCGCGCAAGAAGCAGAGGCGCCTGGAAGGATGTGTTACGGCAGGCCGAAATCCGTTAATCGGGTTAAGTAAGTAGAACTTACATATGTTGTGTGAGTTAATTTTATACATGAGTGGCGGGACCGAACGACAGATTGATGAGAAACTTTCTCATGGCAATTTTTATTTACTTTCAGAGTTTTTGCCAGAAATCTGTTGAGAGGAAGTCGCCGAAGAAATATTTTTATTTCGTTTTGTTGGAGTAGTCTGACCAGGGGCTTGAACCATGGCCTCACGTGAAGTAAGCTAACACAACAACTACTAGACTATAGCAACTTGGAGTCGATAACTGACCTAATGTTCATTGAAAAACATCTTCAGTAATTATTCACATATTCGTATAAACCCAACCTACATAATATCCAAGAGCGTCAAATACGTGCGAAAAATTCAGTGTGTGTTGTGGATTTTAGGCTGTCTTCGTCATCGGTCAATACTTCTTTTAGGACGACATTGGCCATCCCATCACTGTCAACTATAGATCGTTGATCAGAAGTTCTCTTGACCTGATTTGGACATAAACAACGTGTGGCTGGCCTCTTTGAGGACGAGATTGGCCATCCCATCACTGTCAACTATAGATCGTTGATCAGAAGTTCTTTTAACCAGAATTAGATGATCTGGACACTAACGACAAGTGGTTTCAATAGGACGATGTTACATGCCATACAGCTCATGCATGCCCATTGGATATTCTACACAAGCAATTTGAATGCATTGTCATCTCACGTGGAGGTAATGTGAACTGGTCACCGAGATCATGCGGTTTGAGCATGTAAGACCATTTTTTGTAGGGTTTTCTTAAGTCTCAGGTGTATGCAAATAAACCACAGCTCTTCTGAAAGTCAGTATAAGCCGTCAAATTCTGTTTGATTTGTTTGCCAGAGCCATGGAAAATTGAATATAAGGTATGAGCTCCACCCATAGAAGCCATGGCGTACATTTAAACGGTGTTATATTCCACATAACATGATATGAAATCGCCATAGTCTAGTAGGTAGTGTGTTGGCCACTGTTCAAATCCCATGTCAAACCTCTCCAACAAAAAGAGATGTGAAAAATATTTCTTCGGCGACTTTCTGGCAGAAAATCTGAGAGTAAATAAAAAATTGCCATGAAAAGCTTTCTTAAATCTTTTATTCGGACTCGACTTTAAATTGTAGATTCCGCCAATCATGTATAAAATTAAAACACACAACATATGTTGTGTGAGAAGCTACGTCATAATCCTGACTTAAGGGTTGTAATGACTAATTACGTACATATGCTTATGTGCTACACCCATGGCGTACATTTAAATGATGTTATATTGCACGCATCAATGCCATCAATAGGTCTTTCAAACAAATAAGAAATTTCGATGCTCAACATCGAACAACTTATCAAGTAAAAAATCACTTTAACTACAACCACCACCACCACTACCATTACTGTTAAATTGCCAGCCATGTTTTGCGTTTACCGTGTAAATGTTATAAACATATGCAACAACAACAACAGCGACAACAACGACAGTTACATTAACGTACACCTTTAACAACACATGGTTCATTTGTCAATCCTGTTAATACTACAGGATACATCAGGCAACGCATTAAATTTACGTGGGAATTATTGAAATGACAGAAAAATTTTTTTTTTATTAATGAATGCGTAGACCATTGACAATATTGCAACATATTGTTGTGTTGTTGTTGTTGTTATTATTGTTGTCATATTATTGTCATTTATTCCATAATTTTACTTCCACATGATGTTTCCCCAGATTAAAATATAAAATATTGTTGAGACGCATAAAAATTATAATTGTTGTACGGGAATGATGTGACATGATGTGACTGTTCGACTGTTACACTCTCTTGCTGTCACATTAATGACGATTACAGATGTTACATACTCGTACACACACTATATGGAGTAAACACGTATGTACGTACGTACGCATAAGGAAGTATTTAAACTCGTATTATGAATGTCGATTAATTAGCAGAGGCATTTCCGTTTAACGTATGTATTTATAAGGAATAATTATGAATACGAAATCATGCATACATAGATATGTTTGGTTTGATTAGCAGAGATGGTATGGGTGATGCAAGCAATAGGTGAAGAAATTTCAGATAAATATTTAAGCATAATATCCTACGTATGAATCTGTGATTGTCTCGCATTACGCATATTTCCTATATTATATGCAGCACGTTACGTCATAAGTCACCATTTATCGATACATTTTTTTATTTTTTTCCACTCGTATTTATTTGGATAGGACGACTATAAAAATGACACTTGATAGCAGGAAAACATGACACTTCAACGCCATATAATAGTAGAATGAACATAAAATATGAGGAGAAATGAAAAAAAGAAACAAAAGCTGTAAAGCTTTGAATTACGATGTTAAATCAACACACTTGGCCAGAATGGTTGACAACTCAAATAGAAACGGAATTTTAACGCCAAACATAAGTGCCTCTTAACAGACACTTGACACTTTTTTTCTGTTAAAGGGCCCGTGCTAAATGCGACACACAAACAATAAATAAGGCAACCATCACTCTCCCATCCGTATTCACCACTCAGAAATACCGGCTCTATTCACACTTTGCAATACAAAATGTGGCTACAATGACAAGGAACGGGTAGGTAACACAAGGAAATTATGCAGATTAAATAAGTCAGTCCTTCAGTATATTTTGTCCTTACACTTCAAGTGTGATGGCAAGTGTAAAAAAACTGTATAAAATGAACATCAACACTCTCAGTCTATGACTGAGTCTCTGTATTTGAATGTATTTTTTATCTTCTGTGCAAATGTGTGAATTTGTGTCAGTTTTTTTATAATTTTTTTAAACGTCATTTTCTGTGTACTTTTTTCTCTTTTTTTTCGTCTTTTTCTATAAAAAAAATATGACACGGTCGTTGCTTTGCTTGGTACTTTTCATTTATTTAAACATTCATGACTCTATACAGCTCACATACCATATTTGTAACGGTTTTTTCGTTGTTGTTGTTGTTTTTATTTCACACTGTTTGATTTTCGTTCATTGCAAAAAAGTGTAAAACTCCCCCTGCCAATGTTCTTTTGCGGAGACAATGGCGTTTGATGGTGTAAAAGTGTTGGTGTTGTATGCAACCCTAAAATTTTAAAATCAAACATACACACCACTTGCTTGCTTTTAACAGAAATCAAGTGTCAAATATTTTCATTATCATTAAATTTAAGCAAAAGAGTTGCGAATTTATGAATTGCGGCGCAACCCAAGTGGCCTAAAAAGTTATGCTGGATGCAAATTTCATTTAAGCATTTTTAGATCAAAACAATTTTGATTATTTCATGTTACTTTTGCTTCTTCTTCTTAGTAAGTAAAATAGTGAGTAAAATAAAATTGTCATGAAAAGTTTCTCAAAAAAAAGTCTGTCATTCGAAATCGACTTTAAATTGGAGGTCCCGCCTTTCATAAATAAAATTAACACATACAATATAAACGCTGTGCGAAACTAGTTTGTAATTCTGATTAAATGATTGTAATAACCAATTAAGTAAGAGAGGTCCCAAGTCTGATTTCTGTTGATTCATTCTCTTCGTCACAGCATTTATATATTGGGCGTGAAACGTTCGCTATTCTGAACATATGTTCCTTGAATCCATAGTCCGTGGTCAGAAGGTCGCATATTATTCTATGACTATTTCTGGAAAGTCTGCTGCATGAATCAGATTTGCATAGAAAAGAGTCCGCTTCTTTTGATCTTTTTGCCTTTACCTCCTTCTCAAGGGCAAATAAACTAATGACGCCATCACTCCAAAATTCACACTAAACAGGGTCATTTTTGAGATGCATTTGATTGGTATCGTCCCAAATATGACAATTTTGTTTGTTCACTTAGCCATTAATCCAGAAAAAAATAGTTTTCAACTGCTCCAGAGCCCATTCAGTGAGTATACTTTGCTTTCTGTGGTCATCCATGGTGATTTGGGGAAGCAGATTGAATAAATCTCAACTAATTTGACAGATATAACTTCAATAATGTAGTCGCCGTAGTCTAGTAGGTAGTGTGTCGGCTTATTAGACGTAAAGCTCGGGTTCGTATCCCAGGGCAGACATCAAAACAAAATACAAAAAGTATTTCTACGGCGATTTCCTCTCAGCAGATCTCTGGCAAAAACTCTGAGAAACTCTGCCATGAAAAAGTTTCTCAGAAATCTGTCATTCGCAGTCGACGTTAAACTGTAGGTCCCGCAACTCACGTGTAAAATTAACGCACACAACATAAGTGGTGTGAGAAGCTAGGCCGTAATCCTGACTGAAGGGTTGTAATGGCCAATTATGTATGTATATATGTAACTTCAATAAGCTGCTCGCTATACTGTCAAAATTCGAAAATACCTTCTGGAAGACCCTATACTTACTGGTCATTACAAACCTTCAGTCAGGATTACGACTTAGCTTCTCAGAGTTTTGCTAGAAATCTTCTGAGAGGAAGTCGCCTAGGAAATATTTTTTTCATATTTTCGTTGTGATGTCTGATCTGGGGTTTGAACCGTGGCCTTACGTTTACTAATCCAACACAATGCCTACAAGGCTACGGCGACTTCGTCGTCTATGGCGATTTGAAAAAACAATGAAGAGTTTTGATGAGTTTTATTACAACAATAATTACATGTAATACGGCCTACTGGGTTATCCTTTGACTATTAAAGCAAACATTTTATTTTGCAATAAAATTCATACTTTCCTCATTACAAATCATAGACAATATCTCTCTTATTTTAAGAAAATTTCAAGCCTTTTTATGAATGCTGACGAAAAGGACATTTCCACTGAAATATTAGAACAGATTTTAATTGCAGTTGATGGTAAAAAGAAAATTCCGCAATTGCCATCACCTCAACAGGAATCTACAGAGAAAAAGCAAGAATTGGAAACGAGTTAACTCTCCTGTAACATATGACTTTATATCGTAAATTATTTCCAAGACTTCCTTTTTTTTCTTCTTTCATATGACTTTGTCTAACGGTAGTTGAAAAGCGGTACGTGTCTGTCGTCATTTATTATACATTTTCGCTATTCAAACGCAAAGAAACTGTCAACATCATTTTGATAATTTCGACGACGTTATTTCGGTTGTCGGGTTTGTTGTACTTTGTTGTGCGATTGTATGGCGGTGTTATATTGTACTGGCAATTTACAGTTAAAGGTTTGAGTTCGAGTTCGTTAGATGCTCTCATATATAAATGAACTTATAAATGAGTGGCATTATGCGAGGAGTGACAGAGAATTATGGTGTTGAATTTGATTAAGTCAGTTGGTGTTCCTAAACACTACGAGTTCCAGAATAAAGTTTTGGCAAGGGGACTAAAGAAAGGTTGTTTCTTGACTTTGCAATGCATGGACTGGTTGTTGCATTGAATTTACATTTCAAGTAAAGGCATTGCTTTACACTTCAAAAGCCTTTATTAAGTTGTATGTATGTCCTGACAACGTTTTGTTTTAGTGCAACACAGACAGTGAAAATCAAAACTCTTTCATACATCACTCTCACTTGATGTGCGGCAAACATGTTGCACTTGCTTCATCTTGAAACTTTACAGTAAGGCTCACAGGGACCTGTTCAACGATCTGTGCTGAACTTGGCTATTTGTTAAAGAGTTTTAATGTTTCCTGTCGTTTGGGAAGGATTACATTGGGTTCTCACACTTTAGAGGACTCGGAGAAGACCACTAGAGCCGTAAATAGCGGACTCCAGGTCGGCTTTAATTTGAATTCCGGTCTTTTCTATTGATTTTCGGCTTGAGATCAGATTTCTATGTCGACTTACAGGATGATCCTCTGTCGCGTCCCAGATCATTCCAAGGTAATGTATAGAAATATAAATTTGCGAGGGGATGAGCTTCCACGCCGCTCATGGGACCTGAAACTTTTCTGTAGAAAAGGAAGAGATGTTTGTAAAGGTAAACTCAGCGAACAAGAACACTCTTTTCGTACCAAATAGGTTTGTGGCAATCTAAACTCAGACTGCCCAGAAGTACATAGCCTCAGTTTAGCAATCAACCCTTTGACCAGGCACTGTAGGCTCAGAGATCATTTGTTCAGAATGAAGATCGTCAACTTTCTCATATGTAGACCCTGTAAGGATGAGAAGATTTCCTGGTGGTGAATGGGATGTCGCCGTAGTCCAGAAGGTAGTGTGTTGGCTTATTAGACTTAAGGCCCGGGTTCAAAACCCAGGTTAGACATCAAAACGAAAATATGAAAATATTCTTCGATGACTTCCTCTTAACAGACTTCTGGCAAAAACTTTGCGAGCAATTAAACTGCCATGAAAAGTTTCTAAAAAAAATCAGTCGTTTGGAGTCGACTTTAAACTGTAGGTACCTAGGCTAGGTCGTATGTATGAATGAATGGTTAGTTGTAGTAATTGAGGCAGAGAGACATCCAGCAGTTTGTTAGGGCAATGCGATTAGAAGGGACATTGTGCTGCTAACGTACCCCAGAATGATGTATATCAGGCGGTGAGTAGGAACTTCTAGAAGTTAATGCCGATAGTCATCCAAAAGTTTGTCAGGGCAATACGATCAGAAGGGACATTGTGAAGATATCCTGTATACTAGACTGATGGCAGTAAAATAACTCATATGGTCGCAGTGCTAGACCGATATATGTATGTTTTGAATGTCAAGAAACTCACGACAATTACTTACTTACTTACTTAATTGGCCATAACAACCCGTTTAACGGATTTCGGCCTGCCACAATACATCCTTCCAGGCGCCTTTGCTTCTTGCGCGCCTACGCCACATGGTGACACCAATCGATGACAGGGCTTCCTTGATTTGGTCCTTCCAACGGATACAAGGTCGTCCTCTTTGCCGACTTCCGCAGATTCCCGCATCAAATACCCGTCTCGCTGGAGCATCCTCCTCCATTCGAACTACATGGCCGAGCCAGCTCAGCCGCTGGATATTAATACGCTGCACAAAGTCTATGTTGTTGAGGAGCCCATACAGCTCACTGTTGACTCGGATACCGAAATCATCGCCAACTCACACAGGACCGACTATCTCACGTAGGACTTTTCTCTCGAATACTCTCAAGGCTGCTGCATCAGTACTTAACAGGGTCCATGCCTCTGCGCCATAAAGAAACACGGATAGGATGAGTGTCTTGTAGAGTGTTAGTTTTGAACTCACGACAATATCTGATGGAATTCTTAAATTGCCTTAATGTGAGCGATTCCTATGTTACGTCTTAGCCATTTGAGAGCTGTGAGTCCTCATGTGAGAGGAAAACCGTAGTTCCAGAAGATTGGTGGATTACATGAGATGGATGCTGTAGGGTTCGATGTATTGTATTATAATAACCACCCCTCGTAATTTACATTACATTTATACCGTGTGAAAGTGTGAATAGTTTGAATGTGATGATGTTAAAGCATCTTTTGTCTGTCATTACGTTAGTCAGTTCTGTCTCATATGTAGTGTGTTGGTTGTCGTGATGTTAATTACCCCGTGTAACATCCAATCTTTACAACTTTTTACATTCGGTTTATTATTATCAGAAGCAATTTCTTCTGCGTTTTATATTCATGTCTCTTTTACTAAAAGAGCAACAAAGAACATTCATAAACATATATACATACATACAAAGCATATTTATATTTAGAAAATATTGTAGAAGAAGAAGAGCAAAAAAAAGAAAAAAGAGACGAACAAATAAATACACACGACAAAGCAGATTATCTCAAAGGACCTATAAATCCAGTAATTAAAGTCAAAGTCACAAGACATTTCTAGCGTGCTTGCTTGCTAGCAGTCAGTGTTCACATAAACACATATACATATACATGTGGTGTGGGTGTATGTGTGTATATGTATAATGTCCTTATTTGCTTTCACTCTCTTATGAGTTGTTAGTCTTATCAGCTACTGCTTGGCTGTTTTTGTCGTGCATTTACTGCCACTGTCTGGCTTATAATTTTCCTATTTCCCTTGCCAGTGGAGTCAATGGAGGCTTTTGAGCAGGGTATTGTGTGTATGACCAAACACCCCAACTCCCAACTCCCTTTGTCCCTTTCTCCCACAATGTTTCTCGTTCGTTTTATTTGCATTTTAAGCTTCATCTGGGGTCTTTTTGTGAAAATTAAGAAATTTCTTCATCTTTGCTTTCTTTTGTTTTGTTTTTGTTTCCTTCGTTATCTTTTTATTTCTCCTTTAAGTTACCAATTTAGGCCATAAACAAGTACCACTCGGCTCTGCATTGCTCTTTGCTGCTCTTCTGTGCTTAGCAAATATTTTTTGAGGGCATTTTAAGAGTGTCTTTAGATAATAATCGTGCACATCTTAATCATTTCGTGTGTAATTTATTTTTGACTTTTTTTTAAAGCCTTGAAACTTAACAAAGAACAGGAAGTCAATGGATGCCTTTTTAAGACGTTTTTTACTGTTTTTAAACTAAATACTCTTAAAAAAAGAGGAGAGGAAATTATCTATAACACCTCATCAAAATGCTATAAATCACCATAAGAGGTGGCAGTATAGGATTTACTGTTGTACTGGAAGCGTTTTACATGCATGTGTTATGTGCTGCTGTAGTTTGGCAAAGAAATAAAATGGAATTCACGTTCTTTCACATGTCCTGTCAGGTGTAGATTAACATATCCTTTCTGGCGTTGTATAGGAAGTTTCACAAAATGACACATACACAGGCAATAACGTATGCATGGTTTTCTTCTTTTTGGTATTTGCGAGTGTCAGCGTTATCAAGTGTTTAAATGCTTGAAATCACTTGCAAATGGAATTTTATTTTTGTTGAGTATGGAAGGATAAGTTTCGTTATTTTATTGGAATCCTTAATTTCTATAAAATAGGCATTCGAAGAGTAGTATGCCGAATACACAGATTTATTGGAATGGAGTAGCCTTCAACATCGGGAGTAAAGGATTTTTCTTTATTTCTTGATGCAATAGCAACGTCTTCAGACTCACTATAACCTTCAAACTAAAATTTATTTCCGCATAAAGTATTAGAAATGAGGTGATGAACCCATATATTTAAAGAAAAACTTTCTTTTTGCTTATACTTATGTTGAATACGTTTTGTGGTCACTAATGGAAAGTGTGTTGGCTCACTAGACTGCTCTCATCTTAGGCCTCCAAAAAAATTATGGAAAAATATTTCTTTCGCCGATTCCCTTTCAGCAGTCTTCTGGGAAAAACTCTGAGACTGACTAATAAATATAAAAAATCTTAAATCTACCGTGTAAAGCCTCGTAGTTTTGTTTTTAGCCGCATGCCACAAGCAAGGAGTTGAACTTACAGAACATTTGTAAGTATCATTGGGTCATTACGAATTATTTCCTTTGGGATCACTTCAATGCTAATGTCTTGTCAGCGATAACTCTTGTCTGTGATAATCTACTTCTCTACCTGTCGTGTCTAAGTGTATACTAATTAACCTTATCTTCTACTTTGCTGCAGGTTCTATTTTAAAGCCGTTTTATTTATGTCACCAAAGCGTTTTATTATTGTCGTGAAGAGGTGTCTTGGCGACCATACGATCTATTGCACTCCCCCCTTCCACTTGTATCACTACAACGTCTCCTCTAAGACTGTTGTCCTGACAAAATTCAAGATGCTGGCCGGTGTCAACAATCGAAATTCCATGCCTAGCACTTGATAAGCTCCCTGGCATCTCTTTCTTGGGATATGTTGATGCCCTACAGAATGTGTTCCGATGATTCGTTCTAATTGTCACAGAGTCTTGTACATGTTGATTTGAAGACAAACCCCATTCTGAATAAGTGTATCCCGAGTCTACAGTGCCCTGATTTCAACATCAATTTATACCTGAATAGTCTGATGCATAATTTGGACCTCCTCTTATTATAATTTCGGAACAAAAGTTTCGATTGCTTGAAACCCATTTGGTTTAAGAAGAATGTTTCCATCTTCCCCATCTATTCGTTGAGCATACCTTTTCAAACATTAGTATCCTTCTCCTCGTAAGTTCGCATGCTTTCTCATTACCGCGAATTTGCACATGACTTGGGACTCGGCTTCTCCAGGCAATCCCATACTACCTTTTATTTAATCTCTTAATCTCTCTGAGTGCTCGAGGGGCAGTCAGACTGTCAGATAGTATTGTAATGTTCCGTATAGTCCAAAGCCTTCACGCAACAGCCCTGTTTGAGAATTTCGGTTTTTTTGGAGTTTGTTGGCAAGGAGTACCAGACACTATATTTAGCGAAGGTGGACTGTTAAAAATACGTCAAAAGCATCTACTGGCAATTATCTGACCTGCTTATTATGTCTTTGATCATTCTATTCCATGACTCACATCTGTACAACAGAGTGAATATCATTTGTTTTGTTATACTTTGTTGGCGAAGATGTAAGTCTAACTGCTTAACTGCTCCGATTCCGGCTTTCCTTGCGTGTCATCGTTCCTGTACGTCAGGAGAGAGATTTTATCCACATGGTCGGCGTCTTCTAGTCTTCTGTTTAGCCCTCATTTTGCTCTCTTACGGTGGAATACATCCTTGTCTGGGCATTGGATGGCTGACGCTTCCATTCTAAAGAACGAACAACACGCGTTCTTGTAAGGGGCCCATGTTATATCTATATATCGACGATATTGATCGTACTCTCAAGGTAGAAAATATTCTGGAGTGTACTATTCTGCAGTGTATAACGATATCTACATTACCTTCATCGTAGTGCAACTTTCAAAACTCCTACAGGCAGAGCCAATTTCATAAACGATTTTTCTATTTGACGATATCAACGTTCAAATCCAACAATCAACTTTAACAGATGGTGGTCCCAGACCAAAGGAACTAAAAAAATTTAAATGCACCGAGAATAATTACCGAAGATTTTTATGAAACAAAAAATTATTATTTCAACTCTTATATGCAGTCCCCCCACCCTCTAAAACAAACAGATGCCAGCAATTATCAAACAAAACCTCAAATGTCGTTTGCCTGTCTCAAATGCAATACAAAAAAAGGCAATCGTACAACCGTATTGAACAATGACAAGAAAACAAATATTGAATCACTCACTCTCTCTCTCCCGCTCTCTTCATATTTCAGTTTCAGTCAGATTTCCATAATGACACGGGAAATCTGCTGGCGGCTTTTGTTTGTCAAAAGATTTCTCGATATTTGACAAATTGACTCAATCAATACAAAATGAAACGATTGAATAAGACAAAAAAAAAACCAACAACAACAAATAAAATAAACAAAACAACAACGATAACAAAAGCAACGATAACAGATGCTTTACATAGGATAAAAAGGCATGAAAAGAAATCATCATCGTTGACATTATTTAATGACACCTCAGGGGTAAACAAAGGATTTCGTTTCGTTTTGGTGTAGACAATGACAAAAAAATACGCCGCAGGAGGGTAACAATTCAAGTGTTCTTGTCGTATTTTTTTTTTTTTTTTTGAAAATGCCAAAGAACAATAATAATAAGGCAAATAAGATTAAATTTTCTTTTATTTAATAATTCTTCATTGCTAAATAGACAAATCAATACAAATGACTTTAAATTAGTGGCAGCGGTAATAAGCGTTTTAAATATTTTTGTGTAATTGGCAATACCCTTAACATATTTGTACTTTCATACATGTAAAGTAATGTAAACGGGAATTAGAATAGAATATTCTGTTTTACCCTTGGATTAGCAGAAGAGTTTGTGTAAAATTCAGCATATTTATTAATGATATTCCATTCAAAAAGTTATCAAATTTTGTTAGAGTGCCAGGCAGTGCCACAAACCACGAAACATGACCGATTTTGTCTTCATTGCCTGCAATATGGAAAATAGTGGTAGAAACTACCTGAAACTACTGCATGTAATCCATAGAAGGTCCTTGAAGGATATTGTAATTCGTACATAAGAAGTCGCCGTAGTCTAGTACGTAGTGTGTTGGCTTATTAGCTCTGAGGGCACGGTTCAAACCCCAGGTCAGACATCTCCAACAAAACGAAATATAAAAAAATATTTCTTCGACAACTTCCTCTCAGCACATATAGCTAATGAGGCCAGTATGGATTCGTGAATTATTGTCTTTTGTCTGCCTAGAAACTGCATTTGTAACAACGGGAACAATAAATGGTAATAAAAGACATTGCTTGGCTTATTACACCAGAGTCTGTGGTTTAAGTCCTGTCTCGAACATAAAGGAATACGAAAAAATATTTCTTCGGCGACCTCCTCTTAGCAGATTTCTGGGAAAAACGCTGTAAAAAAATTGCCATGAAAGGTTTCTCAAAAAATCTGTCGTTCATAGTCGACTTTGAACTGTAGGTCCCTCCACTCCTATATAAAATTAACACACATAACATGAGTGGTGTGAGAAGCTAGGTTGTACACATGACTAAATGATTGCTAGAATCAATTATGTTATGTATGAAGTCGCCGTAGCCTAGTAGCCAGGGTTCGAGCACAAGGCCAGACATCAAAACAAAAATACAAAAAAAAGTATTTCTTCGGCGACTTCCTCTCAGCAGATTTCTGACAAAAACTCTGAGAGTAAATAAAACTGCCATGAAAAGTTTCTTAAAAATCTGTCGTTTGGAGTCGACTTTAAACTGTAGGTCCCGCCACTCATGTACAAAATTAACACACACAACATAAGTGGTGTGAGCAGCTAGGTTGTAATCCTGACTGAAGAGTTGTAATGACCAATGATGTTATGTTTTTACATAAGGCTGTGTGATCTCATGTACGAGGATATCGAAATTGGCATTTCAGCACGTTTCTGAGTATTAAACACATAAGGAAGCCTTTTCAAAATAAATTCGAACTAATATTCGAATTTTTATCTGCCTTCTAACATATTTCTAACCTCCAAAAGTGCTTTATTGTAGCATCAGCACGCAGTACAACTTTACTTTTGCGATATTGTTAACTACTTCGATATACCTGGTTGCCGAATTTCATAACTGTTGTGTCCAGCGGAAGAACCAATGAATTACTTGAGCATTGCAAGAAAACGCATTTTAACAGGAATTCTAAAGCTATTGGCAGTGTCGCTGACAAGCTCTTTCTACAGAAGCTGTGGTGAAGTGAAGGAAATGAATTCGGGAATTGGCCGGTTTCATCCGAAGGTTAGATTAGGTTAGGTTAGAGGACGTGTACTTGTCAATTAAGACAAGTACAGTACCCGGAATAACGCTCAGAGTACAACGATCCGCCGAATGAACTTGCTTGTGAACGATAAGTTACCCTCTAACCTAACCTAAGTATTCCGCCATTAGTGGGCCTTTGTTTTTACTTTTTTATGCAAGCGCTCTGCACTTCAGGACAGACGTCATCGGTTTTTGGAGTGACAGTACGTATAAAGATCCGGGAATAAGGGGACTGGTCGGTTTCATTCGGAACCTATCACTGACGAATCATGGCAAGGTAACACAATAGGCCATATGGCCACCGAGTGAAATTGCCTTTAAATGGCTAGCTACACGCTATCCTAACCTAACTTTATCCGCCATTAATGGCCCAATCTCTGCAGCTGTGTTGCCCTAATATCAGCACAAACTCCTTTATGACTTTTTCAATGAATTTTTCTCCTGCTTTTTATTTATTCTAGTGTAGTAAATCAGCTTCAATGCATCTTTAATTCGAAGTTCTGATCACTGATTCAATTCAATCATTTCAATCAATGTTCGTTAAATTTTTGGTATTCGAACATAAAATGTTCAACAGTAGTCGCCGTAGTCTAGTGGGTAGTGTGTTGGCTTATTAGACGTGAGGCCTCGGTTCAAACCACGGTTCAGACAATGCCAACAAAACGAAATATGAAAAAATATTTCTTCGGCGCCTCTCTCTAAAAGTAAATGAAGTTGCCATGAAAAGTTTGTCAAAAAATCTCTCTTTCGGAAGCGATTTTAAACTGTAGGTCCAACCACTGAAGTACAAAATTAACACACACAACATAAGTAGTGTGAAAAGCTACGTCTTAATGCAGACTTTAGGTTGTAATGACCGATTGTGTATGTATGCTCACCAGTTTCATCTTCATTTTTGCTTTGGGGTCACCTTACAACCTCTGATCTTCTTTCTTTTCGCCTTTGGAGATGATTCTGATGTATATGTATGCCTACAAGTTATTTTTCTTACTTTATGCTTCAAAGCCCATAAACTTTTATTAAAGCCTACGTAAAACTTTTGATTTGCTTTGTTAGAATTCGAAGTTTAAAACAAAAACAAAAAAATAACAAGTAATTAAACAAAAATTTTAGCCGACGCGTTTCGCGATATTTTTTTCTCTCTCTCTCTCTCTCTTTTCGGTATTTCCGCCATTTTTTGATAAGACGACTCATCTGTTGCGTTTATTTTGCGGTAAATATGGTAGACAGGCGTATGAACGGACAGACAGACAAACTTATGGCGCTTAAGTTGCCTAAGAACTTTGTTGCCGAAGTGGAAGAGAGAGGCTGCAAAAATAAAAAAAAAGTTCTTTAAGAATGACTTTGAAAATAAACTTTTGTTTTAAATGAGGAGAGAGAGAAAAAAAATAAGAATAAACTTTATGGGTTACAATGGGAAAAACTGAATATTTTGAAGTTTCATTTTGTCTGCCGGCTTTTTTTTAATTTTTTTTTTATTTTTTATTTTTGGAAAGTTATAAAGTGGGTACACGAGTGTTATTGTTATTTGGTTTTCAACATGGTCGGTAGACTGGTTTTTTTTTAAATAATTTTTTTAATTTAATTTTTTTGGCCTAAATTGAGGGAAAAACAAAAATCAATATTTTCCTACCCTTTTGGGCTCTCTCTACGCAATAAAAATATGGAAGAGAAATGAAATTTTTTTTCAAATTTAAATTCAAACTTTAAAGTTTAATTTTTAAACTCAGAATGCTTAACTTAAAAAAAAAAATGGAAAGATAATGGCAATAGTAGCAACAAAAACAACAACAACTAAAAAGATTAAAAATTTATTTCATCGTTTCAAAAAAAAGGGAAACTCTACTGCAAAATAAAAGGAAAAAAAGATGAGGAAAAGTTATGCAACCATTTCTAATTGTCATGGTTTACCGCAATGCATAAATCCAATGACAGATACTCGTACCCAAAACGTGAGGTCATGTTTTGGGTATACTCACCTTAACAAGCTCAATGCAAAGGTAAAAAGCATCTTAAATCTCAAACCTAGCTAAACAGCAGCAATATGGACACTTGGGGAGTAGAGTATGGCCAAGTGATGGCTGTTACTGCTTTACTATACGGTTGCATGGATTAGTTTTAGTTGCTGTTGTTGTCGTTTTTAAGTTTTGCTATTAAATTTTCCAAAAAAAAAAAACCAAGGGTTCCTGCTCTATGCTTTGTCTCTCCATTGCTGTTGCTTAGAAGTCATTCATTTGTATCCAACTAACCCATCTCTCCTGGTAATGCAACACACACACACTATATTTTTCGTTTATTTTTAAACACCAAAAAATTAGAATTTCGTTTTAGCTTTTTTACCCCTCATGTGTGTATGTGTGTGTTTACTGCGTATGCTAAAGGATTAAAATCGCCTGTTATGGCTGATAAAATACTCGTATTATTTTTAAAGATTAATTTTCCTAAATTGTATACTCTGTTTTAACAAGGTTTTCATAAAAATAATTGGCCAAAATAGATTCGGATTGGAAAGTTTTTCAGTGTAGTAAAGTAATCTTTTAATTAAATTTTATGATACTTAACGTATACAAATCTTTTATACGTATACGATAAGATTAACTGGTGTCATCACTGTTATTAAACATTGTGTTCGATATTGTCATGAAACCTCTAAATCGGTTTAGAAATGGTAACATTTTAGAAACTTGACTAGGAAAACTGGTTTTAGATTGATGTTTTCAAAAGTGATAAGAATGATTACATAAGAATTCAGTAATCCTAGCACATTTTACAAATAGTACACTGGGACAGATTCAAAATAAACGAACGTGTTGACGGCTGAAGAAGTCGGCGTAGTCTAGTAGGTAGTGTGTTGGCTTATTAGACGTGAAATCAAACCACAGATCAGACATCTCCAAAACGAAATATTAAAAATATTCTTCGGCGACTTCCTCTCAGCAGATTTCTGGCAAAAACTGTAAGGACCATTATTAAAACTTGCCGTTAAAGTTGGGTTTAGTTAAAGGTAACTTTAGTTAAAGTGAACTTTAAAGTCGCCTTTAACTACTTTTCATTATTACAACCTAATGATAAAATAAAGTTAGCTTTTTTAAAAATATGGCAATGCCGGAGCAATATTAAACAAGTTATTTTTGTTGTATTTGCTCATTTTTGTTTATATTTGAGTTTACATGTTGAAAATTATATATAATATGGCAAGTTCAAACATAAACTTAACTTTAAAAGTTAAAGTTAACTTTAAAGTCACCTTTAACTTATTTTCGTTATTACAAAGTACAAGTAAAATAAAGTTAACTTTTTCAAAAATATGGCAGTACCGGATCAATGTCGATAACACTGCTTAAGTAAAAAAATTTTTTCTTAACGCAGTGGCAATGACGGGCTCCTTATTTTTCTTGTATTTGCTCATTTTGTTTATATTTGAAGTTGCCATGTTGAAAATAATATATATGTATGGCAAATTCAAACATAAACTTAACTTTAAAAGTTAGAGGTAGGATGATCCTCTCTTTAGCTTAACGCATACTTCTACCTTATTGTCCACTTATAATAATGAAAAACAATTTATCTGCCCGTTAAAATCTTCCCATTAGTTAACGTTTTAATAATGGCCCTAAGAGTAAATAAAATTCCCATGAAAAGTTTCTCAAAAACCTCTCGTTCGGAATCGACATTAAACTGGAGGTCCCGCCACTCATCTATAAAACTTAACACACGAAACATAAGGGATGTGAGAAGTTAGATTGTAAGCCTGGCTGAAGGGTTGTAATGACCAATTAGGCATGTATGATGGGGGCTGAATTTTCAAAAAATTTTTTTTAGGTATTGTAGTCTTTTAAAACACATTTTTCTTCATCCAATAAAAATAAACGATCTCCAGTTAATTAGTAAACTTGTAATTACTTCAATAATTTCAGTTGAAATGTCGCCTTCTAAGTAAAATACCATCAAATTTTGTATGACGAAAATCTGTTCTTCTGTTTATGAGGAGATGCTCATAAAAACTCCATTGACGTAGGCTAAATACATAAATGATGCTAAAAACGTTTAAGAAAATCGGTTAAAAGTTATTGAATGACCATCCGCTAAAAGTGCATACGCTAGCTGCTTACACAGACGTTTCAAAGAGTACGATACATCGTATAATGACCGACAACTTCGAGACAAGCAACCTAGGCGTGAGATGGGTATCGTATATGCTCACTTTAGAATAAAAACATCGTTGTGAAAATGTTTCAGTAGTGTTGGGTAATGTTTTACCAGAATAACGTTTAGATTTTGTGTCGATTTGAAGTCATGGATCCGCTGCTTCATATCTGCAATGAAGATGAAAACAATTTATTCCGTAGACAAGATAAAAGAGTTCGTTTTTTGCGATAGGCATTGTATTGAATATATTTAAAAACGAAAAATAGTAAAAGGTCACATTTGGCACATAGGAAGAAAGTATAAATAAAGTATTGAACACATAATATCGCTGGGAAAGAAGAATCGTAAACTGCATCGGCTTTTATAAGGTTAATTCGAAGAAAGTATGGGACTTTCTGGGGAAGCTAAATCAGCTAGTTACGGAAAATAATGTTCCCCTTTGCCGGAAGCAGATACATGCCGTTCATATGGCCATAACCCTTTCAGAGGTTGGTAGATATGTTTGGAAGCATGTACTCGGTGAAGGAGAAGATGGAGAGACACGGAGTTACTTCTTAAGACAAATTGGTTTAGGACCAAAACTTTTGTTGCATAATTATGCAATGCAAAATGATTTGAATCAGACAAACTGCTCACATACTTTCATCACACTTTCCAGGAAAAGTCTTAAGAATAGTGTTCGCCTCAAGTTCATAATGTTGATTCTGCGATAAAGAAAATGAATCATCAGAACACGTACTTGGGATCAATGGGATGTCAACGCCTTTCTAAACGAAACAACCTTGGTTGTACACTACTGAGACGGTAGTTATCCTTGCTGATGCCGAACATCATCTTGGAGTTTTTCAGGACGGGATTGGGAATACAATTGTTTGGATACTCTTTATGGGTTGAGGGTAACGTTAACAAATAGACGCAGTATTTTTTGTAGACACAATGAATACTAATGTCTTATAAAACTCTACATATAGCAAAAATGTACGAATCCTTTGCATAGTGAAATGAAAAAAAATTTCATAAATTTTGTTTTTATCAACAAAATTCGATATCTATAGAAGCTGGTAGTGATTACTTGAGGCATAAGCACTTCCTTCAAGAAAAAATCAACGTTAAATCAACCTTCTTATCTTCTCTCTACATTCATCTATTTTTGACAATACTAAGTCAAGTATTTGTGTAGCTGAAGAACTTTCTAAAGCAAGCCCACTCCTTCCTTATGTCAACACCATTTGAAAATTTATCTTATTAGGCTTCCATTCTTTTTGCTGAGGAAGTAGCTTGTTTTGTTGCAGGACTCATACATAATTGCCCATTACAACCCTTCAGTCAGGATTACGGCCTAGATTCTCACATCTCTCATGTTGTGTGTTAATTTTATATATGAGTGGTGGGACCTACAGTTTAAAGTCGACTCCGAACGACAGATTTTTGAGAAACTTTTCATGGCAATTTTTTATTTACTCTCAGAGTTTTTGCCAGAAATCTGTTGAGAGGAAGTCGCCGAAGAAATATTTTTTCATATTTCGTTTTGATGTCTGACCTGGGGACCTCCGTCTAATAAGCCAACACACTACCTACTAAACTACGGCGACTTCATTGCAGGGCTCACTTGGCGTAAATTGGTTAGAAAGAGGACTAATCAACTGTACCAACTAGATCGTTGAGACATCTCTATCACTGTCACTATTGGATCAAACCGCAATAGATAGGCATACAGCTTAACTACAAGGTTTGTAAATGGATTGAAGATCTTCACTCTATTTGCTAGTATCTGTCTTTGGCTTGACGTTTCTGACTCCGTAATTCAGCTCATCTTATTTGGCTCCACCTTTCCCGACAGTATTATGGAACAATCAGATCGATCACACTAGATTTATTCGATTTGCAAGGTGATTTTCAACTTGATTTCAAGGCAGTCATGCTTTAACGTGAAGCTCTGATGCTGATTGTCGAGTTGGATTAATAAGAACTTGTCTGTTTGCTTTTCAAATGATAACACAACAAGAGTGTGTCCTCAAGTGTATTGCCTCCTATCCAAACAATAAGAAAGTTTTGAACACAGAATGTTGCCCATGCATGCATAAAATGCAAGTTATCGAATCCATAGTTATCGAAGACTTTCCCAGTTTAGGCAGAACCGTCTACAATAACATTAGAACCACAAAACAAACTAGCCTAGCGGAATTACGAAAATATAATAAATTTTTTTTCGACATTTTTATGGATTTTTAATTCTTTATTTATTTGCCATGTGGAAATTAATTAAATTAAATTTTAATTTCATTCACAAAGACAGTCAGTGACCGACGGTAAAGTTTTCTCTTTATTTTCTAATATTTTTTGTTGTAGTTTATGGCAGAGAAAAGAAACAAAAAACAAGAAAAAGATGAGAATTTATACATCGTATGAAAGCAGACTACAACCATAACCATCAGCATAACCTCAATGAAATGGCAAGTGGTTGAGAAAACATAAACAACTACAACGACAACAACGATAACTACAACTAAATAAATATCGATTTGTTAATAACAACAAAAATAACAACAAAAACAACAACAGTAACAGCAATCTAACAAATATACTCCTACAATACTCATAACAGAGGATGCATGCGTGTCTCTAGTATATGGGTGGAGTTTTCCAATGGACAAAAGCAATAAACTTGGCTCTGCTATATGTATATCGTGTATAAGAGTACAAATGAACCATACGAGTACATACGAAAAAATATTTCTCTGCATGTATGGGTATGCATGTATGAGGAGAATATATTCCCAAATGTTATTATGTATAGTATAGCGAGCGAGCCCAGGAATACTCACACACAAATGCACGGTACTCTTATGCAAACACACACACACATACTCGTACATTGATAAGAAACACGATGTAAAAACGACCATACAAAACGCGTCCAATCAGAATTGAAAAAAATAAAAACACACATACACTCACACATAGATAGATGAGTATGGCACGATATTTGTATATGAGAGAGAGAAAGAGTAGTGAGTGACAAACAACATCATCATCATCAGCCAGCAGCCAGCAACACCATACTCTTGCTGTTGCTGATGCTGAAGCTGATACTTATAAAGCATAGAACTACAACGATGGCGAAGAGGAGCAGGATACAATTTCAATTTTTTTCTTGTCTTTTCTTTTTTGTATTATTTTTCCGTTTTCTTTACTTTATTTTTGTATTTTTTTTTTTGGAATAATAAAAGACGAATATCATGAAGACAAAATATAAAAATACATGCTTACTTACTAACATATATACATACATATACATTTTATAAAGAGAGGGGCGAATTGAATTGAAAGAAGGAATGAAAAATAAATTTTTTTTTGCCAAAAAACAGACCCGTAAGAGGGATCAAATGTAGGGAAAACTGAAAAATATTCAAGTGTAAGTTAATGTTGTATGTATAAGTGTATCCATGCCTATGTGTGTGTATAAGTAAGCATTTGAATTAAATTTATGTATGAGTAAACGTGTGGCATTCAAGTGTGTATTTCGAACAGTGACACTTAAAACCCGTAGGGTCAGAGGTCAAAGAAATCAATTTCATTTTGAAATTATTTTGAACTCGTATTTCATAAACTTAATTAATCCCCACAGTAGCATATTTGTCCCTAATATAGTCTTAATACATAACAGGAGATTAGTGGAAATCGAGAGATGCATGGTGTTATACACAAGCTTAGGCTTAACAACAGAAAAAGAAAGAAAGAGGACTAACAAAGAAAACATAATAAATATAGAAAATATTGTCTTTATTTCTTAACATAATTAATCGTCGTAGTGTGGTTCAAACCCCAGTTTAGATATCACGAACAACGAAATATTAAAAAAATATTTCTGTCGGTGATTTCCTTTCAGCCCTCTTCTTGCAAAAATTCTGAGAATATATTAAAATTGCCATGAAAAGTTTCTCAAAAATCTGTCGTTCGGAGTCGACTTTAAACTGTAGGTCCCACCACTCATGTATAAAAATTAACCCACACAACATAAGTGGTGTGAGACACTAGGTCGTAATCCTGACTGAAGGGTTGTAATGACCAGTTATGTATGTATACGAACGACGTAGCTGAGTCTGCTTAAGCTCAAGAGCAGAGATAAATAATTCTTCTTTCTAACGACGTTGAAAGTATGTTTATCGCCTGTAATGTGGGATCCTTTACACCACACTTCGTCTACCCTCATCTACTGCCAGACCCAATTTGATAGACACTTGTTCAATAGCGTTTGATAAGCCCTATGATGTTGATGTCGTTAAGGTATGCAAGCAGCTGGACACTTGTAGAAAATATTACTTCAATGAACTCTAGCCTTCCACAGAACACTGTTTAAAAAAGTTGAATAGAGATCGTCTAGATTTCGGCGACGGTATCATAAGGTTTCAAGTCGTCTAGTAGATAGTGTGTTGGCTTAATAGACGTGAGGTCACGATTCAAACGCCAGGTCAAACATCTCCTACAAAACGAAATACGATAAATATTCCTTCGGTGACTTCTTCTCAGCAGATTTTTAGCAAAAACTTGGAGTGAAAAGTAAAAAATTGTCATGAAAAGTGTCTCAAAAATCTGTTGTTCTGAGCCGTCTTTAAAATGTAGTTCCCACTATTCATGTATAAAATTAACACACACAACATGAGAGTTGTGAGAAGCTAGATTGTAATTATGACTAAAGGATTGTGATGAGCAATTATTTCATGTATCATGAGGTTGGGAGAGGTCCTTCCTTGTCCGAGCTGTAGGAGTTGTTTAAGGTAACTCTGAAGAGTCTTATCAGCTCCGCAGGAATATAGAACTGAGACACGATTACATGATTTACTATCAGGCTATCGAATGGTGCTTTATAGGCGACAACAGGATGTAGATTGTCAGCTTATTTTTTGTCAAGTAAAGTAACGTTAAATATTTCTTTCAATCAAATACAGAAATTGAATTCAAACATGCCGAAATTT
This sequence comes from Sarcophaga carnaria, assembly GCA_958299815.1. Lineage (NCBI taxonomy): Eukaryota > Metazoa > Arthropoda > Insecta > Diptera > Sarcophagidae > Sarcophaga > Sarcophaga carnaria. Next base: position 142,395,434 of record OY283149.1, read on the forward strand.
TTTCGTGCGCACTCCTTAAGCCAGTGAAAAGGTTCTATTTTTAAGTGGATATTGAAACCATAATGATACAACTACTAAGAGCTTTCGTAATACATAATTGCTTATTACAACTCTTCAGTGAGGATTACAACCTAGCTTTCACACCACTTATGTTAATCTTATACGGGACGTACACTTGAAAGTCGACTCCGAACGACAGACTTGTGAGAAACTTTTCATTGCAATTTTAGTTTACTCTCAGAGTTTTTGCCATAAGTCTGCTTCTTTCATGTTTCGAAATATTTCTTTCATGTTATGTTATGTCTAATAAGCCAACAACTTACTTACGGGACTACGACGACTGAATCGTAGTAAAAAATGCCTAAAAGACAGAGTCATCTTTGGAAAGTTTTGCTCATCACTGTGCTTTTTTTTGTTATTTTAAAATGCATATCCACATTTTATTTTATGTATGAATGTATGAATGAATGAATTCATACATACATGAATGTAGACATATGTATGTATACATACATACATTTAAAGAATTTCACAAATAAATGGAATTTTATTTCGGATAAAGGAAAAAAAGAAAAACTTCTGAATAAATTTCATACATTTTTGATACAATTTACGCATACGAAAGTTAAAACGCCATTTTGTTTATTTATTTCTGTTTCAGATTACATTAAATATTTATTTACAAAAAAAAAACAATACAAGAAATAAATTTTATTTCAAAATGTTTTAGAATTTTAAAATAAAATCTCATAAAAAATTCTATGAAATTTTGAATTTAATTTTGTACCTTTATGGGAACAGACCCACTGTGCAACAGTCCAATTTGCTTCTGTGGTAACTCGTAAACATTATAAAATTCTAATTTTTAAGAAATCTTTTGAATTCCATTTGAAAAACATGGCAACCCACTGTGTGTTTTCAACGTAACCCAGGGTTACATTCAAATAAAACGCAACCTTAGCAACACTGAAATGTTCCATTCAGAGCTATTGATTAAACATTTTTATATAAGCGCTGTAGAGTAATCATTTAATAAAAACGAAATGAAATTATTTTTGAAAAAATGTTTGAGGAAAAAACCCCAGGAAATGAAACCAGGCGCCATATTGGATGCTGTCATATCGCAATCATCGGCCACGGCTAATAAGTGTCTGCTATACAAATTGGCCGATTATAAAAGAGGTTTGCATTGGTAGAGATTTCACTTCAAATTAAATTCCTAAAGAAATTCATTTCCTAACAGGAGGAGACCTTATCGATGCCATTAATACCGGTGGCCTGGTGGCAGTGGAACAATTGATACGTGAACAATTCGGTGTTTTCATGTATAATGATGGTAAAGGCCAAGTTATTAATCGTGCCGAGTTTTTGCGTTGGAAATATCGTGACCATACTGAGGTTACCATACCCATAGAGGCCTCTCTATCCATACATGACCCCTTGGGTAAGTGGAAGGATCATAATGCCTGTTGGCAAATGCAATATCGTGGTGCCTTGGGTGAGAGTCTAATGCATGTCTTGATTATATGTGACTCGAAAATACACACGAAATTGGCGAGAATTTTACTTCGAGTATTTCCCCGTTTGGCTTTGGATGTCATGGAGGGTGAAGAGTATTTGGGTGCCAGTGCATTGCATCTGGCCATAGCCTACAGTAACAATGAATTGGTGGCCGATTTAATAGAGGCCGGGGCAGATATAAATCAACGGGCTATTGGTAGTTTTTTCTTGCCTAAAGACCAGCAGAGAGCCAATCCCGCTAAGAATACCGATTATGAGGGTTTGGCATATATGGGCGAGTATCCTTTATCCTGGGCTGCCTGTTGTGCCAATGAAAGTGTTTATAATCTGCTGATAGATCATGGAGCTGATCCAGATGCCCAGGATTCATTCGGTAATATGATCTTACACATGGTGGTGGTGTGTGATAAGTTGGTAAGTCAAACATATTTTCTGAAAGGGGTAGCATATGAGCTTCTCTAGTTTTTTATTCTCTTTTAAAGGACATGTTTGGCTATGCTTTAAGGCATCCTAAGACTCCCGCCAAAAATGGCATTGTTAATGATGGCGGTTTAACACCTTTGACCTTGGCTTGTAAGCTTGGCAGAGCAGAAGTTTTCCGTGAAATGTTGGAATTATCCGCCAGAGAATTCTGGCGTTATAGTAACATTACGTGTTCGGGTTATCCTTTAAATGCCTTGGATACCCTGCTACCAGATGGAAGGACCAGTAAGTATTTGTAAAACATCTGAAAGACTTTTTCGCCATATCAACCCTTGTGTTCTTAGATTGGAACTCCGCCTTATTTATCATATTAAATGGCACCAAGGAAGAGCATTTAGACATGTTGGATGGTGGCATTATACAACGTCTCCTGGAAGAGAAATGGAAGACATTTGCTCAAAATCAATTTCTCAAGCGTTTATTAATTCTACTCGTACATCTACTGTGCCTTTCTACTTCAGTTTATCTAAGGCCTGCCCACGATGGGGACGATGATAACGATGATGATGATGATGCTGCCAAAGGCACTGATAACAATGCCAGCAATGAAGATGATGAATATAATGTGCGCACCATAGCTCGCTATTTAGCCGAGTTATGCACCATTAGTGGCGTATTGAGTTTTCTGATATTCCAACAGGGCGATGAAATTAAAAATCAAGGTCTATCGGCGTTTCTCAAACAATTGGTATTTTAAACAGCACGACTTATATAAACTGGCATTGATTTTCGTTCTTTTTTTCATTTTTGCATTTAAGTCGCATGCTCCAGCCAAGGCTATATTTCTCATATCGAATCTATTGATTTTGGCTTGTATACCATGTCGTCTAATGGGCGATACTGATACGGAAGAGGCAATTTTAATATTTGCTGTACCGGGCAGTTGGTTTCTTTTAATGTTTTTTGCAGGGTAAGTGAATGAAATAAATTGGACGCCATTAAATTATGGTATCGCTATACGGTAAGATGTTGAGGTATGTTGAGTACCAAACTACGACAATATGAGTATATTAGTTGAGGAATGAACCGTACACGACTTCTACTAGGTCGTAGCCAGAAAGCCTATGCTTTCAGTCATAAGTTCGATCATACAGATCATATGGAAACCATATCCCAATCTGATGATAAACCTGTTTAAGTTAAGAAAGCAGAGGACATTGAGAACATTACCGAGCACAAGACTGTTCATTAGTTGAGAACTCCTTATTTGCAGTTTACTTTTATGCGTAAAGGAAACTTACTGGCTATTTGGTCCACTCTTTTTTTGCTTTTTAATTTGTGGGTCTTCTGGATTTCTAACTTGTTTGCTGCAGTTAAGCAATCCTTGGCCTTGTCTGATCCTGTCTAGTCGACAAGGATTTGGTGATAGCTAATAACCTTGTTTCCGTTCCCTCTGGGTCCATTCATCAATTAGATTTGAAATTTGCTTTATGGGTATACAAATGCTGCGCTCGGCCATTTAGTTTTAATAAATAAAATTGTAGCGGAACATGAAGACGTCGTAGCCTAGTAGGTAGTGTGTTGCCTTATTAGACGTGAAGCCACGGTTCAAATCCCAGGCCGGACATCTCCAGCAAAACGAAATATGAAAAAAAATATTTTTTCGGCGACTTCCTCTCAGCAGATTTCTTGCAAAGACTCTGAGAGTAAATATAAAATTGCCATGAAAAGTTTCTCAAAAATCTGTCGTTCGGAGTCGAGTTTAAACTGTAAGTTCGGCTACTCATGTATAAAAATTATCACACACAACATAAGTGGTGTGTGAAGCTAGGTTTTAATCCTAACTGAAGGGTTGTAATGACCAATTATGTATGTATGTAGTGAAACACAAATCCGATTTATATTATGCTCAGATACTCCGTTGAAATGTTTTGACAAAAGAGTTCAATGCTATAACCTACAAGTGACTGTCCACAAATAGGCTTATTCTCAGAGCATTCAAAGCATTATAGCACAATGGTTGGACAGCTTGAAGATTTAAAACTAGTCTTTCACTACACGCTTCCCTATAAGCTATTCGTGGAAACTGGGAAAGTTCTGTTAGAGTCCGATATCTAGGCTAGTGGGCTAGATTTCAGCCCTTCTTTTATGGCAAAACAGTCGTAATCTTTGAAATTTGCTAAGGATATAGGAATAAAATATTTCGTTCATCGCTTCTCTACTAAGAGGTCTTATAACGCCCTTTGCGAAAGTGAACGGCCTTTGCTGTTATGAAAAACGAGAGTCGTGAACTGTTTTTATTTCTATTCCCCGGCTATCACAAGGCATCTTCATTTTGCAGCGTTTGCTGTCGTTATTCTTGCACCTTCTCATGCAAGGTAGCGCTATCTTAGTTCTTGGAGTATCGTTCCTCTCCAAGGGTTTTTTTGCTCGAATTCGGCTTCTTGTGTCATCCCTATAATATAATCGGGGTTTCTCCTAATAGTATGGCTGCTGCAAATCTAGTTTTTATAAGTCTCGCTAATTAAGTTCTTCTGATCCGTTTTGCTGACTGTTGGAACAGTATATGCTTATATGATTCTTAGGCAGTAGTTAGCGAGGATTGTATTCGATATTAGGTAGGTTCCGTTTAGCAGAGTTGATTTTATACATACGCTGTACATTATCTGTCTGGTTATTAGAGAGCATATCCATACTAATTGCAATCATCTTAAAGTCTACGACTGACTCTGTGCAAACATTGTATTTGGTAGTATAGTTTGCTTGTATATTAGTATAGAGGTTACAGGTTCGAATCCTGCTATAAATTTTAGATTGTGAATTTATTTGTGTGAACAAAAGGCAAAGTAATGCAATAAATAAATTGTGTAGAAAATGTCTGAATTCTTAAATTAAATCAACCTAAAGTTCATTTTAAGGATCTTATAACGAACACAACGGGTCACTGACTCCTATGCCTCCAATTTTATAGACTGAGAATAATCGCTATAAACGTTGGAGCCTGACTATAATCACTGCAAGTACCGTTGCACTTTGCTTCCAGAACTTCAAACCGTTTGTCTATCACTAAAGCGCTATGTCATCAGCGTAGTCCACAATCGACGCACCATAGGGAGTATAAGCCTCAATATGCTATTGTATATCGGATTCTATAGGAGGATGCCGCCTTAGACCCTTTATTTTCCGCCACTCGAATGTGTTCTATGCAGCAATATATACGGTGACTGAAAGAAGTACTAATTATCCGTAGAAGTACTCAAGTATGCTAACATCTTCTACAGACTTCAGGACTTAATTCCACTTCGTCGAAATGCATCCACTCAGTGTAATTATAAATATTTCAAGTTCAACATTCGAGTTTTGCGTTCATGATGGGAATCTCTCTTAAGAGAGTAGGCAAATCCCCTGAACTTTATCTATCAACATGATTATTGAGGACGTCCTTTTTTTCTCCAGTATTGGTATGAAATGATATGTTTATGCTCTGGTAGTGAGGCACTAAGAATTCAACATCTTGATCCAAATGATGATTCAAATTATTTCCCTGGAGTACGTCTTCTTTTTCTAAATATTTCAGTAGTTGAAGCCTAACTTTACTTCGACTATAATTGGTCAAACACCGCAATATCATCTCCATTTTCCTTCTATTGCAGAGCTATACGTTTAACGGGACCTTTCGTAACCATGATATATTCCATGATAACTGGTGATATGTTTACCTTTGGTATCATATACTCCATCGTTTTATGTGGATTTTCTCAGGCCTTTTACTTCCTCTACAAGGGCCACCCGCAGCTGCAGTCCACAATGTTTAATACGTATCCCAGTACCTGGATGGCATTATTTCAAACGACTCTAGGGGATTACAATGTAAGATTTGAAATAAAAAAGCTTGGAATCAAATTTTCTAAATATCCATTTTTCCAGTACCCCGATTTGAATCAAACCACCTATCCTAACCTTTCTAAGACCGTATTTGTTATGTTCATGATATTTGTGCCCATACTGCTGCTTAACATGTTAATTGCCATGATGGGCAATACTTATGCTCATGTTATTGAGCAATCCGAGAAGGAATGGATGAAACAGTGGGCCAAAATTGTAGTTACACTAGAGAGAGCTGTGCCTCAGGCAGATGCCAAGAGTTATTTGGAAGCATATTCCATACCTTTGGGGCCTTCAGATGACTCGGGCTTTGAAGTTAGAGGAGTAATGGTTATTAAATGCAAAAGCAAAACTCGGGCAAAGCAACGTAAAGGTGCCGTTTCTAATTGGAAGAGAGTGGGTCGCGTAACCTTAAATGCATTGAAGAAACGCAATATGACAGGAGAAGAAATGAGACGTTTAATGTGGGGCCGTGCTTCGATATCAAGCCCGGTGAAAATTGCCAAGGAAAAGCTTAAAGATCCGTACAATTTAAATCCAATTGCGGCTCAAAGCCAAACGGCTAATATAACCAATGCCATGGATATGCTAAACTTTGCCAATGAACCGGCCAGCAGTGCTAAACAAAATTTGAAAGCAACTTCAGAACTGTATCAGCCAGTAGCAGATCATTTAAGGGATTTAGTTTTAAAGGCAGATGATCCGCCCGAGATACATGATCCCAATTTCTATAATGCCTTAAAGGATTTGGCCAATAAGGCTTTCGATTTTGTCAAAAGCACCATTATAACGACAGAAACGACTGTGGAAGCCACCAGTTTAAAGGATATAAAATTAACGAAACAACAGGAAATGGAAAAGCCGAAGGATGCTGCCATTGATCCAACGGCAATGCCTTTGGCTGGCAATTTAACAACTTTGTTTCAAGATCCTAAAGACATGGTGGACCCTAAGAAATTGGAACAATTCTTAAAACTTGTAGCCGAAGTGGACACGGAAGAAAGTGATGGCGGCGGCCCCATATTGGGTAAATTGTCTTTGGCACGTCGAACAAGAACTGCTCTCTTCAAGGCTCCCATTGCCAAGGGGGATAGTGGAGATAAATTGATAGCCTCAGTATGGGATCAGGTGCCGGCGGAAGATGAGGACAGTATACCGGTAATGTTCGAAATAATTTTAAAGAGATTTTTAAATCGTATTTTTTTTTAAATTTTTTCAGAATTTCGATTTTCAAGAAGCTTTAGCCGAACATATCCTAACCGTAGAACAGGAACCGGAAGTTGAAACCGAAACTGGTAATGATGATGACACGCCAGAGACGTATGATGAGGATATACCCACAGTGGAAGAGGTTCATGCCACCATGAAGCAGTTTCACTTGCGTAAACGTCAGTACCAGCAAGATGATGCTGCTCGCAGGGCTAAGAGTGCTAGGATCAGGCGTAAAAATAAGTAGACTTTATTTAAATCCTTGTGGCCTTCCAATTTAATAAATTTCAATTGTTTTAGGGTTTCTCCTGAGTATCACAATGAGGATTCCGAATGTAATCAACGTGGTAGATCGGCACCTATGAAGAAGAAGAGAGATGAAGAACGCATGTCACCACCCGATCCCTTAGAGCCTTGGAGCACTCGGGAATTGCAAAATATTAATAAAATCTTGGCAAAAAAGTAAAGAAAAGCCGAGGATAAGTCATAAAAATTTAATTTTAATATATTAAAGTATAGTTTGCTTATTTATTAGTATAGAGGTTACAGGTTCGAATCCTGCTATAAATTTTAATTTGTGAATATAGTTGTGTAAACAATAAACAAAGTAGTGCGATAAATAAATTGTGTAGAAAATGCATCCAATCTTGCAATATATCCGTCAAGAAACCATTTTAAGGGCCTTATAAAAGACTTAATTGGTCACTAACTCCTAAGCCTCCAATCCTATAGACTGAGAATACTTGAGAAAAATTTTGGATCCTAACTATAGACGCTGCAGCGTCGTTGCACTTTGCTTCCAGAATATTAAACCGTGTGTCTATAATCACCAATGCGCGATATCGCCAGCGTCTTCCACAATCGACGCACTATAGGGAGTATAAGCCTTAATATGCTTTTGTACATCGGTTTCTATAATAGGACGCCGTCTTAGACCCTTTATTTTCCGACAATCGAATGTGTTCAATACTGTCATATACGGTGACTGAAAGAACTACTTATTATCTGTAGAAGGTACTTCTCATCTAATATCTTCTAGAGACGTCAGGTCTTAATTCCACTGCAAGGAAATAAATGCATCCATTCGGTGTAATTATTGAACAGAACTTCAACCTCATATAACCCCCGCTATGTTATTGTTGCCGTTGTTCTAATAAAGTCGCCTATAGATCATGCTCTGCAGAATCAATATTGCCTTTCGCCGAAAGCATTGAAATCTTCACAGCATTCCCGGAACTGTGTCAAGAATACTTAGTGATCTGCATTATGAGATCTGATGAGATAGGATACCAGGCTCAAGAAATATCACTAATTGCTGCTACTTTCACCCTCCGCATGTGTGCGCACGAATATATCCGACTTCGGCCGTACTCATATTTACATACATACATACATACATAATTGGTCATTACAACCCTTCAGTCAGGTTTACGACCTAGCTTCTCATTCCACTTATGTTGTGTGTGTTAATTTCATACATGACTGGCGGGATCTACAGTTTAAAGTCGACTCCGAACGACAGATTTTTTTTGAGAATCTTTCCATGACAATTTTATTGGCTCTCAAAGTTTTTGCCATAAATCTGCTGAGAGGAAGTCGCCGACGAAATATTTTTTAATATTCCGTTTTGATGTCTAACCTGGAGTTTGAACCGTGGCCTCACTTCCAATAAGCCAACACCCTACCTACTAGACTACGGCGATTTTGGACATGCAATGTTTTAAAAATCTTAATTATTTACATTAAAACCCTTCAGTGGGGAATACGACCTTCCCACACTACCACTTATACTGTCTGTGTTGATTTTAGCCATGGGTGGCGGAACCTTCAGTTTAAAGTCGATTTCGAACGAAAAATTTTTGGTAATTTTTTATTTAATTTCAGAGCCTTTGTCAGAGGACTGCTGAGAGGAAGTATCTGAAAGTAGAATTTTTATTCGAGATGTCTGAGCTAAGGATTGAATTTCGGGTTCACGTGTAGACTACTAGACTATGCTTTAAAAGCGTTGTTCAGTAATTTGTCTGGCTTAGGGGTTTGTTGTCGTGTATGTTGAATTAAAGAGTGAAACTCTTTCTGTCTGTTTATCTCCATCATATTCTCCAAACTCCTTTGCATTTGGAAGAAGCTGCGACACATTCTATTCCCTTTGTATAGAAAAATTTGGTCGTGGAGTTCTTGACTCGATTTTCTGAAGACGTTCTTAAAACTCATTCATCCAGAATTCAAGGATTAATTCAGCGCTATTCAGCTCTTCCACTGAGTGAGAATTCTGTCTAAATGTCAACATTCAAGGCGATTAAACTCCTTAACTTTCTTGCAATTCTCAAGAACGAAAAAACATGGAGTTTAGAAGGACTAATCAAAACCAAAGATCGTCTGAAGAAGAGAAAGCATTACTTTAATAAAAATCTAAAAAGGTTTTCTTTTGCCCCTTTAATATGCCGTATAAGAAAAAATACTTCTTACTTACTTAATTGGCCATTAACAACCCGATTAAGGGATTTCGGGCTGCCGCACTACATGCTTCTAGGCGCCTTTGCTTCTTGCGCGCCTACGCCAGTTGGCCACACCAATCGATGACAGGGCTTTCTCGATTTGGTCCTTCCAACGCAGAGAAGGTTGTTCTCTTTGCCGATTTCCGCAGACCCCCACATCAAATACCCGTCTCGCCGGAGCATCCTCCTACATTCAAACGACATGGTCGAGCCAGCGCAGACGCTGGATGTTAATACGCTGCACAACGTCCATGTCGTTGAGAAGCTCATACAGCTCACTGTTGGATCGGATGCGGAAATCATCGCCAACTCACATTGGACCGAAGGTCTTACGTAGGACTTTTCTCTCGAACACTCACAAGGCTGCTGCATCAGTGCTTAATAGGGATGGGATGGGATGGGATGCATGCAAACAAGGTAAAGTTTCTGACTGTGATCAACGTGGCGACCTCCAGGACGATCCTTGTCTTGCTGTATCCAAGCTGACACGCAGCCTCCTCGTGGCCCCTCCTGGATAGCATCTTAGCACCCGCTAGATCTTAACTAATGCGTGCAGCGAAATCCAATCCCCTGGACGTTAAATTCGGGATGTGCGTAGGGCACGTAAAAAATTGTAATCCAATTAAAGTCAAGAAAAAATACTTGACATTTTTTTTATTTATAAATAATTTTTATTGATTTTTGGAATTCGTTACGAAAAGAATTTCTATCTAATGAGTTACCATTTTCAACCAGAACGATTACGGCGTCTGCGATTTCTGCGATTACGACGTCCTTTGCGATGCTTACGATTTCTGCGTGAACGGCGATTCCTACGATTTTTACGGCCTCGTCGGCGACGACGACGATTCCTTTTACCACGACCATGACGACGTTTGGCACGACCGTCTTCGACTTCTGCCGAATCATTAATGTTGGCATCGGCATCATCCAGCTCATGCATGTCATTCATGTCATTCAAAACATTTTTGTCTTCAGCTTCCTGTAAAGCATTCTCCTCATCATCATTTAAAACCAAGTCGTCATTAACGTCATCAACGTCATCATCGTTATTGACATCATTTTCATTTTCCAGTTCTGCTGCGTCCTCTTCGTTTATGGGTTGTAATAATTTATTTTCAGGTTCAATATCGTCCTCATCAGCATTTTCTAGTTCTTCACGTAGAGCTTCTTTGGCCAAAGGCTGTTCTAAGCCGAGTTCTTTTTTGACGGATGCCGACGCAGCTAAGCTGTAGTGTATGCTACAGATTAAAGCCAAAACAGCAAAGAAAAAGCCCAGGGTAATTTTCATTTTAAACAAGATCTTTCGAGTGAGCAAAGAAGCTTAAACTGAAGCAGATGATATTGAATATTGAGACCTCGTTTGATTAGTGATGCTTTGCTTTGGAATTTTTGAGTATTTATAGAAAAATTTGAATGAAAATTTAAGGCCCATCAAATGCACTTGAGTCAATATTGATTTTAGAATGACGAAAAAGCTCATTAACCAGCCAAAAATTTGAATTTAAAACTCAAATCTTTAAACAGATGTTCTAAAGCTGACTTTTGAAATTCTGTGATGCAACTTGCAAGCATGAAAATGGGTCATGTAGTAACAGTTGTTAGAATTTGTGGACCTCTTTCAAATTTTTAATTTCAGAAGCATAACATTTGGTAGTTCGAGGCCAATACCGAAGGCCACGAGAACCAGAATTTTTTGTTTTGAATATAAATACGGCAAGAATTTCTACTTCAAGCTATCAGTCTTCAGTGACTGTTTAACACTCATTAGCATTGGGCTTTAAATTTGAATTTCGTATCGAGTTAGAAAGGCATTTAAGAAAGGCAATGAAAATTTCCTTTTCCTTACCGTTTGGCGTAGTGGCATTGCTTTGTGCTGTACAGTACATAACAGCTGCAGTTGCTCCCATACCTCTGGAACAGATTTCAAAGGTAGCCAATGAGAAGGCCGAAGCAAAACCTCAGGACAATGCAGCAAATCCACTTCAAAAAGAAACAAAAAACGAAGAGAAACTCAAAGTTGAAAGTGTAGTAGAACCAGAAGTCAAACCAACAGTCAAACCAACAGTCAAACCAGCAGTCAAACCAACAGTCAAACCAGCAGTCAAACCAGCAATCGAACCAAATAATGAAATATTTGAAGTTATTGAAGAAATAGACGAAGGCGAACTAGACCCTGACATAGAAGATGAAAATGAATATGATTTGATTGAAGAATTTCCCTCGTCTGATGAAGACGACTATGCCTTGGAAGATCGTGATGCCGACAATGATTTAATGGAAGGGCAAAATTATGATGACAACCATGACAATGATTTGTTAGCAGCTGAGGGACGTGCTAGGCGTCGCGGTAATCGTAGGCGGCGCAGAAATCGCCGCAACAAGAAACGCAAGAATCGTCGCCGTAGAAATCGCCGTCGTCGTCGTGGACGCAAGAATCGTAAGAATCGCCGCTCGAGGAAGAATCGTAGGAATCGCAAAGGTCGTCGTAATCGCCGAAATCGTAGACGTCGTAATCGTCATGGCTAAAGGGAAAGCTAAAAGGAGTGCCAAATGATTGTTTAAACTGAAAGCCAAAGTTTTTGATTTCCTTGTTTGTTTTTTTAAATTTGAAATAAAAAAATAGGCAGAGTTCGCTTAAATGTAAGACATTTTCGTGCTCTGTATTTAAATTTCAAAACTTGTTTGCGTTTCAAATGGAAATTGAAGCCTATCTGTTGGTTTTTATGTTAGGAGATCGATAACAATAATCTGCGAACGTTTTATCCAAATTACCAACACTTAACACTTTCAATCGAATATCCTTTCCTTTTGTTCCTTTAATTTAAATGCATATCCTTTACTTTTTACTCCTTCCATCTCCCTGCAACTAACATTTTAAGACCCCCTTAGACAGTAAAAGCCTCTGGAGGGAGATATTTATTATTCCAAGAGCATCTTTAAAAAGCTTTCTTGATTTCATGCTTAAAGAAATGAAATGTTTTCTTCATACATTTCTCAAGTACACAACCGAGAATGAGTGAAAGTTTTACCAGGTACTCTTATATTCCTGGCGAGTAGCCTTTGCTGTGTTTGTGGTGGCGTAAATGTGATTTCATTATCCAAACCACAGCATGCTGTTGCTGTTGCTGTTGCTGTTGATGATGGCAAACATGTTTGCATTTAAACCATCATGTCTTACTTAGCAAAACGTTTTCTTTTACGGCTAAAACAAGTACAAACAAAAAAAAAACCGTCAGAATATCCTCCGTGTGGTCACGTTTACAGTTGTATTAAGCCATCTGGCTGGTATATTCATCCTGATTACTAATTTCTATTGCCACTCTTACTTATTTTTGGTTTCATTTCGTTTGCTTTGGCTTTGGCATTTCTTTCACTAGGTTTTTATTCATTTAAAAACAAATAAATGAACATAAATACAAGGAGTTTTTCTTGATACTCCTCGCAGATAGGAATTAAACCTACACATCCCTTTTTATTCTTATTATGTTTTAATTCCACATAAAAATCTCAATCAAGGTGTACGCGTATAAAATGCGATCAATTTACTAAAAATGGACTGTTAATGGCCTTCTTCAGTACTTTTGTGTGAGCATTTGCTCACACAGATGATGGAGGGTGATTCTCATAATGATTCGTGACCATCAGTGTTGATGGAATGCGATAATTTTTGAAGACTTGGTTAATTAAAGTTGAAATAAATTTCAGCTGCTTTACTTTCTTTAGTTTCAAGTTCTTTAATTCAAAAATGTTACATTGTGGTTTAAAGGTTTATGGTCGGTGGTGGGTAACAAGGCTGATTGCCAGCTGATTCCAATGGTATAAGTGGCCGTCCCCCAGGGTATCGGGTGGACGCACTTAGACTCCATGGGGCCCATTGTAATACCACAGCACATGTCAATTATCCCCTAGTCCTGGAACCACTTAGAGCTTCCAATGAAGCAGCTCAAATTGCTGATTTCAATGTTCGACAAATCATCGAGAACATCGATGTAGTAGACACCAAGATGTCTGTTTCTTCTTTGACATATTGCCGGGCGTGTTCCCAGTAGATAAAGAACTTTTTTTTCCTCCTCCTTGTCCCTGCAGCTTCTGCAGAAATCATTTGCGAGGTGTCCCAGACCAATGACCTTATTAAACAATTACATTTTCTTAATTCATGGAGAAATAAAGGGTCCGCCAAATAATTTTTTTTTGAAAATGCTTTAAAAAAAACTACTGAATATTTTCTAAAATTTCTTTTTTATTTGAAAGTACACTCCTTCCGGCTAATAATGGGAAATAATTTCATTCAAATGGCTGCCTCGGCTGGCCATGCAGTAGCCTACACCAGAAGATGCCGATTTTGGCAAAAAAATTATCTTTTCGGATGAAACTCATTTTGATCTTGGCGGGTTTGTAAACAAGCAAAATTGTCGCATTTCGGGCTTGGGGCACAGAAAACCCGCACGCATACATTGAAAAGCCGACGCACCCAAAACGAGTCACTGTTTGGTGCGGATTGTGGTCCAGAGGCATAATTGGGCCTTTTTTCTTCGAAAATGAGCAAGGGCCATGTTGAACGAATTTTTGTTCATAAAAATTGAAGAGGAGGATATTGGCAACATTTGGTTTAAACAGGACGGCGCTACGTGCCACACAGCCGAAGCTACACTCGATATTTTGCGCTCTGTTTTTGAAGATCGCATTATCAACCCCAGAGTTGATGTCGTTTGGCCACCTCGGAGCTGCGATTTGACACCGTTGGACTATTATTTGTAGGGTGCCGTCAAAGATAAGTGTTACGCCGACAAGCCAAAGACAATTGACGCTTTAAAAGACAATATTCGTGAAGCCATTGGTGAAATACACAATCGATAAAGTGCTTAAAGATTGGACCGATCGTGTAGGCTACTGCATGACCAGCCGAGGCAGCCATTTGAATGAAATTATTTTCAATTATTAACCGGAAGGATTGTACTTTGAAATAAAAAAAGAAATTTTAGAAAATATTCAGTAGTTTTTTTTTTAAGCATTTTCAAAAAAAAAGTTATTTGGCGGACCCTTTATTTTAAGAGCAGTTTATCTGGTTAAGCTTTTGGTATAATATATTGTCCTACTCATCCTGACATGCATTTGAGCAAAGAGCACACTTTAAAAAAGGCACGCCTATTCGATTAACACGCCCAATGCTTATCTTACTAAGAACTAACAACAATTCATTTTTACAGGAGTATTGTAGTAGCGAAACAGAGTTGGATAAGATGTAGCGACGAGCATATAATGTAATAAGTCAGCCAATTAGATCCTATCATACGGCGGAACTGGTAATGAAGATCAGAACTTTTGAGACTAAGAAACGAGCTCGTAAATGAAATTCATTCGGGTACTTCGTGACCTAATGAATCGAATGGTTGAAAGCTTCCTGCTTAACTACCCCCGGATTTAGCAACGAGAGTATGTAACAAAAGCGAATGGAGTAATATGAAGGCTACATACCCTTTTGCTAGAGGAACTATGCTTCGGTATATAAATGAAGCAATTCAACTTGGTACAAAGCCAACTGAGGCTAATTTGAAAATATTAGACGACTGTCTGAGACAACTGAATCAGATTGCATCGCCGTTGAGGCGGAACCTTTTTGTAGAGTGGGAACAGATGTTTGGAAAAATATGAACAAGGACAAGCTCAGCTCTATGATTAAATGGGTCTGAGGAAATCTTATAGGTACCATATTGGCTCATTAGATGAGCGTTCTTGGTTCAATCCCTGGCTCAGATATCTCAAACATAACAAAATATGAAGAAATAAATATTTCACTCGGCGACTTCGGCTTAGCAGTCTTCTGGCAAAAACTCTCAGAGTAAATAAAAAATTGCCATGAAAATTTTCCCAAAAATCTGTTCTTCAGGATCGACTTTAGACTGTAAGTCCCACCACTCATATATAAAATAAACACACACAATATAAGTGATGTGAGAAACTAGGTTGTAATGACCAATTAAGCAAGTAAACAAAAAGGAAACCTCATTGGGGAATTACAATAGAAAGAGATTTGAGTCACGCTTTAGATTATCCATGAATAAGCCAGAGTTAGTAGGTGGTTTTTTGAAAAGTAAATTTTTTTTAAGAATTTAGAGCGCTTTGAACTCCATATGTTTATTCCGTAAGGATGGGAATCAATTACCAGAACACATATTTAGAAATTGTGAGACATTAATGCATTCCAATATCCATAAGTTTATTAGGGCAATAGCCATGAAGGAGACGTATAGGCGTACATATAGATTGAGGGCAGTATAATAGGTCGTATGATTGCAGTACTATGACGTCTCTTACAATTATAATTGTAATAAGGCAATGGAAGTTGCTAACATTGTTATGAAAATGAAGAATCTAGGTACTGGTGTTTTGCTTTTACTTCGCTTTACATTAAAATTATTAACGAAAACTACAGAAACAAAACAATGCAGTAAACAAACAAATTATCGTACTGCTTAATATAACAACAAATACCAGCATAAAAAAATGGTAAACAAGTAAACAAAAATATACCAACAAAACTACAATAATAAACGTAAACAACGACTATAGGGATTTCAAGAAGACGCCTTCAAGAACATTCATCAGACTGTTTACCCCGCCATAAAAGGCAAGGCAAAGCAGGCGAGTAATTTGTGAAGTACAGTCAGTCTTGTGTGAAGACGCGGTGTGTTATAAAAGAGTAATCGCGGTTTGAAGATCTCCGTTGCAAAGATCTGCTAAATGCCTAGTAATTGTATTGTATTGTTTATGCAAAGGGTGCAAACGGATGAATAACAAAGAAAATCAATTGTTGTTGTTTACATCAAGTTGTGAATAGTAGCACACAGAATTGTGCGAATAATAAAGAATTTTAATTAAAACTAAAAATAAATTTATTTTTATTTTATTTGCAATCTACGAGCTCATTTTTTAAAAGTTTTTAAAAGCTAAAAACGTAACAATATTATCAAGAATGATAATGACATTGGAAAATGGGAAGAGTTACAAATTTAGTGTTAAAAGCATTTCTCTTGTCCTGGAAGTACGGTTATTTAAAGTAAGGAGATTGCTACTCAATACACTCTCACCAGACTTAGGAAGCTCTAAGTCAACCCCTTGTCTGGCCAGATTCTCCCAGTAATTTTCACTATATATGCGACACTTGAGTCTGCTTCCTGTAGCTCGCTTTCAGTGCTTAAAGTTCAATATTTTCTTTGACAATTAAATATAAAGATTCTATAAAAAATTCGTATCCAGAAAGATATTTAAAATCTAAGAAAATTTCGTTTAATTACTCTCACAGCTACTTAAGCTAACCTACGCCCGCTAATAGCTCCTCTTAGAACTTCCTTAATGCTTCCCAGAACATTAAAAGCATTTGTTGTTAACATTACATACATATATTGCAAACGGGTATGAACATTTGCCGTATTTAGTATTTGTAATCGTTGGTATTTTCCTTAACTGCCAACGTTTATTGTTGTTGTACTGCAAGTATAATTACTTTTGATTAATTACAGCCCACATCCGTGAATATTTCTTCGTATATGCCAGCGACGAAAATGCCATACTAACACAGCAAGCATACTTATTTCCGTTTGTAGTTTTGAATATCAGAACTGCCAAGAAAATGTCGCTCTCTCCCGCTCTGTGTCTCTCTGTGTGTGTGTCTTTTTGAATATTTACAAGTATTGTGCATTGCATTTCAAGTTTTTCTAGATAAAATCCTTTACCGAGTTACACGTTACGTTACGTTAGGTTTCGTTAATGTTATGTTACGTTAACATTTAGCACAGGTAAAGCACAGAGAGAGTAACGTAATGTTTGTGTAATTGTTGCAAGCAGGCGTCTTTTGAAGCGCGTAATTTATGATTTTTCCGCTAGACATTCAAAGACAGGAGCACATAGACAGACATACCATACCATATCGTACCATACAGACACAAAAGACGTTTCACAGGCTAATTGTAATTAGAAATTGTGTATGTATGCATGTATGTGTATGTATGCATGTAATTACGAAGGACGAACATGAACATGTAAATGAAAATAACTGTGCATCCGTGAATACATATGAGCATGTATGTATGTATGTGTTGTATGAGTGTGATTAATAAGTAAAATTATGTCTGCTTTCCGCAATTCCTCTGTAAATTTTGCTTATTGACTGCAATTGTTGTTGTTCTGTTGTGTTGTCTTGGCAATGTAGGCGACATTTTATTCGAAATTTATAGTTCCGTACTACATGTAGAAACAACGAAGAAAACATTTTCGTTAAACTTGCTAAGAAATCATAACGCTTTGCTGAAACTATAAATATTATTTGCTTCACCATAAATATAAGGATGTGTCTGTCTACTACTACTATGTATGTATGTATATGGGGATTCCTCTTCTTATTTTGGCATTGTTTTTGGTATATTTTTTCCATTTTGCAATTTAACAAATGTTGTGTCAATTTAGTTAATTGCCAACAATTATCTTAATGAGCGCCATGCCATTTCTAAATCAGTTTGAAAAAGCAAAAAAAAAAATTAAGAATTATTAAAGAAACAAAAGGAAAGAGAAAAAATATATGTCTTCTCCCGTTGACAAAGAAGTCACACGAAGAAGACCTTAAGACGCACTCGTAAATATTGCTGAAGCACTAAAATGTCATAACTTTAAGGGTATTAATTCTTTAAATAAGTTAGGGGCAGTATTCTTGATCACAGCTGACTTAGATAGATTGGAGTGGTAGCTTTGATATCAAAAGCTCACTTGGGAACACCTAGCGGCCCGTTGTATCGCCACAAGTGAACACAGTCTCTGTACTGACAAAGTTCCTCCAAATCAGGGAAGAAGAAGTTGGTCAGCGCAAGGGCTGCACTGCAGCAGACAATACATACATAATTGGTCATTACAACCTCTAAGTCAGCATTACGACCCTAGCTAGTCACACCCTTTACGTTGTGTGTGTTAATTTTATACATGAGTGGCGGGACCTACAGTTTTAAAGTCGTTTCGAGATTTTTTGGAAATTTTTTCATGGCAATTTTTTTTTACTCTCAGAGTTTTTGTCAGAAATCTGCTGAGAGTTAGTTGCCGAAGAAATATTTTTTCATTTTCGTTTTGTTGGTGATGTCTGACCTGGGGTTTGAACCGAGGCCTTATGTCTAATAAGTCAACACACTACCTACTATACTACGACTGACTTTAGTATATATACTATATCCCGTAATAATACTTTTTGGCGTGTCTGTTGAGAAGATTTTAGTCATCTTGTTACTGTTATGAAGATATGGATTTTATCCAAATCACCTACGACTGGACAAGTACTGGCAATAATTTCTGGGTATAGACTCCTTTCAGATTCTTAATTGTCTGTCAATAAACGTGTAATCTGATTTTCTTCCCCTTCATTACAGCTTATGCAGAAGCCATTGTAAAACATGTTCGATCTTTGAATCTTTTTGTATGAATCTTAGACATCTTCTTGCTACGTGAAATAAACGACAAAGCCTTCATGTTTGTCCACCTTGGCTTGACCATCGTTTGCTGCAACTCATTAGGTTTGAGTACGGCCGTTTTTACTTGAAATTTTGGGACTCTTCGATTTTATGTGACCAACACCATTATTTGGCGCATCTATTGGCTATATGCATAGAACGAACGATCCACAGATGGACTTAGCGGATTGTTGTACAATCTGAAAAAATTCTTCGGAGGATTTTGTTGATCAAAAAGAGTAATGCGAGTTTGGCTGGTAGCCTGACTATCAGGTTCGTTAGTGGAACGCATAAAGCGATTTTGGAAATAATGCTGTTATAAGATCAATGATACTATAGGTCGCCGTAGTCTAATAGGTAATGTGTTGTCTTATTAAACATGAGGGCTCGGTTCAAACCGCAGGTCAGATATCTCCAGCAAAACGAAATAAAAACAAAATATTTCTTCGGCGACTTCCTCTCAGCAGATTTCTGGCAAAAATTCTGAGTGTAAAATAAAATTGCCATGAAAAGTTTCTCAAATTTTGTAGGTCCCGACACTCACGGATAAAATTAACGCACAGAACATAAGTGGTGTGAGAAACTACATCATAATCCTGACTGAAGGATTGTAATGACCAATTATTATGTATATATAGGATCAACATTTTCCTTTTGAAAAAGGGAAAAAGGAAAATGTTGTGGGGAACATAGTTGCATACTACACCCAGTTGTGCAGATTGCCTAAAGAACAAGAATATAAATGGATTATTGCACAAAGAGTAGTGCCTTGAGAATATGCTGTGGCTGATGAAGCAACATTAATCACCGCTGGTAAGATTCCCATTGACATATTGGTCTATAATCTATGAAGTTTTATTACAAACTGTGTTCGTCGGTTGACGCAGGATATGGAAGTATTGAAGAGCGGCAGAGAAGACGTTCAAGCATACGAAAAACGAGACGAGCGTATAACTCAATACAGATAGATTGCCTGTCCATACAGCAGTATTGGAAAATGGCAGAAAAAACGTTCAAGCTTAAGAAAAACGAGATGAACGTACAACTTAACTGAGATACATAAGTTGTCTGTCTATACAGAAAATTTCTACATTGTTTTTGACATTGTAATTCACCAACCAGCATGTATTGTGCAGTGAATGTTAAATCTGGAACTTCCCGCAGTAGCTTTAATATTTCTGTCAATTAATGTCTTTAATCAGCGTAGAAAACTTACATTTAAGTGTAAAAAATGTGTAGTTTTTCATACCAAGAATGAATTCCTTTAAGCTTCTGCTTCTGTATAAACACATTGAATTCAACTTGCCTTACAATACAGCCAACAACATTGATGGAAGCTTAATGAGGCACACATTCGCCCAGAAACAAATAATAGACGGGCCAAACTATAATCGGCTCAAATGTTTGGCTGCTAAAATATGGGGGCGTGTTAGTGTCACTAAAAAGGCTTGCGACACTAACAACACTACCACTACTATGGCATTGTGTATTTCAGTATTTATTTACAATATTTATACGAGTGTCGTACATTTATTGTCACACTTTTAGAACAACAACTGTTTGTGACCCCAACTGCTGTTGTGCTTTTAATAATGTTGTTGTTGCTGTTGCTATTGCTGCTGCTGCTGTTCAAATATTAAATATTAGTTTGTAAGACAAAACTCGTAAAACATATTTGTACGACACGTCGCCTATGTAATGTAATGTAAGAAAAACAAAGAAAAGAAAAAAATGGAAACAGAAAATGAATGAATGAATGAATTGAGAAAAAAGAAAATTATTATTGTGCGCATTAGTATCAACTCATTAGTTTTGTTGAGAAAAGAAAAAAAAAATGGAAAAAATTACAAAAACAACAACAACAAGCTGAAGAAAAAGAAATTCATTAATTTAATAAAACAAAAGAGACAAAGGAGAAACAAAACAAATTGAAACACTGCCTTCGTAAATGACATTCATTATCTTTGTACTGAAAGTGTGTACCATGATGGGCTTATACTGATTATATGCAATGAAGAAAGTTTTCTGCCAAATTATTATGATTATCTGGATCTGATTATAATAATTTCATATGTTTTTAACATTATCTTCTTCTATTTTTTCCATTTTTTTTATTAATAAATTAAGTTAATTTAGATTGGAGGCACAATAATTGACATTGAAGGTAATTTGTTTCTTTTTTTTCTGGAAGCTAAAGGGCATGGTGCTATAATTTAAAAATTTGGAAATAAGGGAACGCAGTTTGTCTTTGAAGTAATCCTTTCTGACGTAATACACTAGCAGCACTGCTTTGCCAAATCTTTTTTCGTTTGGCCTTACGATGCGGGTCTTAATTAATACCAGAGATCAGCAATTAATCTTTTTTCGTTACTCATAACCACTCATGAAATTTTGAATATAAGTGAGTCAACAATATTGCAATTCGACTACAAACTCTGATTCATTCGCACTCACTACAACTTTGATTTATAAGTACAGGTTGCAATGAGTATAAGTACAACGTTGACATCAAACTCATACCATTCGAAATATGTTTGATTCATAAGCCTACTCATTTAGATTCATAACTTGAGAAAAATACTTATAATAATACTTAGAAATGATTAGCCGGACTCGAATTATTCATCAAAATTGCATTTACAAAAAAAGAAAAAAGACACATAAGCAAAAAAGACAAAGCAGAGCAAACACACAACCTTTTTGGTGAGTATTTTAGTGTTCGTACGCGAATCATACTTATTTTGTGATTCGTGTATATATGTTGAGTTATGTAGAGTCGAAATCAGGAACATCATACATGCTGTTAAGTATGAATATGATGAGTACACTTCAAACTTTGAATATGAATAGAGGTTTCATGATATTGTTACATAAATCGAAACGACCTAATATCGTTTAACAATAAAAACGATAAACCAAAGCTACCAGCTTCACCAACACAATACACATTAACACTAAGAATGCAATGAACGTGTTGATTATCTAAAGCTGCACACACACATATGTACAACGAACCTGGTTGCACCTGATACCAACTACAACACGAAATGAAAATAAACCAGCTACGACAAATATGTGACAACATAAGCAAAGTACACAAGCAATAATGTACTAACAACAGAACTTTCGAGAAGGCGAGAACACGAACCTTCCACTTCAAGAATGTTCGTTAGACTGGTTGTGTCGGACTATAAAAGGGCTGGACAAAGAAAGCAGCAGAGAGTGTTAATTCAGTCAGCCTTGTGTGAAGTTGCGTGTGAACAAAATAAGTCGTGGTTGTAAAGATCCAGTAAATACTTGTGTGAACTAGTAAAGTGAATAAAAAGATTATTATTGTTGTATCGTTAAGTTGTATACGGTGGCACACAAAAGTAGTGTAAAGAATAAAGAGAGTTTAACTGAAATTAAACACATTTGTTTCTACTTCGTTTGCAATTAACGAACTCATATTTAAACGTTTTTAAAAAGGAAAAAACGTAACAATATTAAAATAAGTATGAAGTATCAGTATATAAGTATCAGATTATAAGTATGATTCGAATCTACTCATCTTTTTGAATACTCATTACTGATCTCTGATTAATTCGCGGTCACTCTCAAAATCAGTTGTAAGCAGCACTTTGAACGAAACTAATTTGATGACAAGTGCAAACTTATAAAAAATATATTTTAAGTCTCAGGGCGCCATCTTTTCATGGTCTTTCGTTTGGAGCCATCAAAAATAAATGCAGTGGAAATGTTGCAATAAATTGTTTATATATAAATATACATAATTGGTCATTACAACTCTTCAGTCAGGGTTCTAAGCAAGCCTCCCACACCACATATGTTGTAAGCGTTAATTTTATATATGAGTGGTGGGACCTACAGTTTAAAGTCGACACCGAACAACAGATTTTTTGGGTAACTTTTCATGGAAATTTAATTTACTTTGAGAGTTTTTGCAAAAAATTTGCAGAGAGGAAGTCTCCGAAACAAATATTTTGAGATGTCTGATCTGGGCTTTGAACGGGGACCTCACATCTAATAAGTCAATACTCTACCTACTAGACTACGGCAACTAGGTACCATTATTTAATTCAATACTTTCAATATAGAGGCCTCAGCTTAACCAATAGATTTTACTCTGGAAGAGTCTGTTCTTCATTAAGCACTGGATAACACTGAATGGCATACTTTAAGCGAGGCATTACGATCCGCGCAAGTTAAGCATGGTAATGGTCAACTCATTGAGAACAACAAATCAATAGCTGGCATCGCGGAAAATTGGCAATTGAGAATGCATAAGTATTGCAAAAAAAGGCATTACAACGTAAACTGATCAAAAATTTGGCGATGACATAGCGTTTGCGCGAAATAGAATGAAAGAAACATGGACACTCACTCGAGAAAAGTCTTGAAATCTGAAACAAAGAAAAATTATTCTGGAATGCGTGTAAAATAATTTTTATAATAATTCTGCAAACTAAGGTCGCCATAGTCTAGTAGGTAAACTGTTGGATTATTAGACGTGAAGCAAAGGTTCAAAACCCAGCTCAGACATCTGGAACAAAACGAAATAAAAAAAAAAAATATTTCTTAGGCGACTTTCTCTCAGCAGATTTCTGGTAAAAACTCTCAGAGTAAATATAATTCTGTTGTTCGGAGTCGACTTTAAACTGCAGGTCCCGCCATTGTTGTATAAAAGTAACACGCGTAATATAGCTGGTGTGAGAAGCTAGATCGTAACTCTGACTAAAGGGTTGTAATGACCAATTATGTATGTGTAAGGCCGTCGTAGTCCAGTATGTATGTGTTGGCTTGTTAGATGTGAACCCATGGTTTAAATATCAGCACAGACGAAATATAAAAAGAAATATTTCTTTCGGCGACCTTTTTTCTGCAGTCTTCTAGCAAAAATTCTGAGAGTAAATAAGAAAATTGCCATGAAAAGTTTCCCAAAAAATTCTGTACATTCACAGTCGACTTTAAACCCGTAGGTCTCGCCACTCATGCATAAAATTAACATACACAACCAGAGTGGTGTTAGAAGCTAGGTAAATATCCTGACGAAAGGGTTGAAATGATCAATTATCAAGTCTACATACGTAATTGGTCATTACAACCCTAATTCCTCAGGATTACGACCTAGTTTCTCACACCACTTATGTTGTGTGTGTTAATTTTTATACAGGAGTGGTGGGACTTACAGTTTAAAGTCAACTCCGAACGACAGATTTTTGAGAAACTTTTCATGGCAATTTTATTTACTCTCAGAGTTTTTGCCAGAAATCTGCTGAGAGGAAGTCGCCGAAGAAATATTTTTTGTATTTTTTTTTGATGTCTGGCCTGGGTTTACGTCTAATAAGCCAACACACTACCTACTAGACCACGGCGACTTCAAATCAAGTCTTCCTACTTCAAAAACCAAAAATGCTAGACGCCTCGCTTTTTACAAACTACAATTTAGTCTTAAAATTAATCTTACGGGTTTCAAAGCGAGTCTTGAACAAAGTATGTCCAATTTTAGTTCGATTACTAGGGATTACAACCCATTACTATCGTTAGCAGGGTAAGTTATCCGTTCTATAATAAAAATTCTAGTCCACTAACGTTCTTAAAAAATTTCTTTAATTTTTTTCTAAAATTTTCCTTCTATTGTTTCATTTTTTGGCACATCATTTCACTTTAAATTTAAATTTTATTCATTACGGAGAATATATATTGTCACACAAGTATTTCTTGTATTCCCTGTATTCCTTACAGCGACAGCACATTTTATCGCGTTTATATTGTCGTCACATTAACGTTTGAATAGCAAAAGTCACAACAGACGCTAACGATTTACGATACAAAACACTTAAACGATGACTCTCTAACGACCTCCTAATGTTGCCACACAACATTTGATGCCTGCAACAGCAGAAACAACAACATTAATGGCACAGTTTAACATAAACCGCCCTCTTTAAAAGCAAAAACAGCGCCTGAAAAAAAATCATGGATTTGCAATAGAATTACGCGATCATTTGTCATTTTCTTTTTTGTATTTTTTTTACAGGATATTTCTTCCTGTAACGTGCAAATCCTGCTATAGAGTATGTCTGCCTTTGGTAAGAGGAGTTTACGAAGATTTTAAGAAAAAGGTGGTGAAAACGTAATAAAAATTCGTATGAATTATTAATAAAAAACGATTGTAAACGCATACGTGAGAGTGTGTTGTAAAGTAAGTAACGGAGTGAGTGCCGTAGTGTGTGAGCATGTGAAGTTTTTTCTTCTTTAATAAAATCATTATCCCCGAAATGCATGAATTATTTATAAGGACTTGTAAAGAAATCCTTAAAAAAAGGGATATAATCTACAATGTCTGTATATATGTTAGCTTAACAGGGACTGCGAGTGAGAAGAAAAATTTTGAATGAAAATTTCCTCACATACTGTAATTGAAATGAAATCAATTTAAAAGGGAATCGATTTGTTTTATCCGCGAAACTGTAGGTGAATATAGGCATTAAATTTATTAGATTAAATACCACGATTCTATTTCTCTTATCATTTCCTTTTCGGCTATGGCTTGTAATGATGCACAGATGGGTCTAGTGGGTCAGACAATTAATCCCATTTTTTTTTTGTACAACCATCATTTAGAGCATGGCCCCTATTCAGGCAGTGCATAGTGTTGGTACTAGGAAAATATGTTATGGGAAGGAGGAAAGAGGGAGTAGTGTTTGTGGGCACTAGATTTGATGCTCTTTATATCATAAGTGACGGGAAAGAGCTTTGCAGGATGGGAGTTTCGCATACAAATAGTCCGGCTCAACAATGATCGGTAATGCAGTGTGAAATCTACTGGCCAATCGTTCACAAACGAATGTGCTCGACAAGGAAGACTAGTGTTAAGTAGAGTAAATTTGTAGAGTCCAACAACCTAATTAGCGACAGACAGTACGGTTTCCATAGGGCCCCTTCTACTTGTGACGGGTTGGCGTTGTTCTCGTAAAAGTGGAACCACTCTATCCGACAATTGGGTGAGAGCAAGGTTGTGGCTCTATATTCGGCGAATTCTAATAGATAGTGTGCTGACTAACACGCCAGATCAAGCACCTCCTCTCTCTGAAAGCAAATACAATTGCTATGCAAAGTTTCTCAAAAAATCTGTCGCTCGGAGACGACTTTGAACAGTAGGTCCCACTACTCATGTATTAAATTAATACACACAACTTAAGTGGTGTGGACAACTAGTTCGATATTCTTAACTGAAGGGTTGTAATGACGAATTATGTATGTATGTATGAATGTATCGAAGGTTGTGGCTCTAGATATCTCCAAGGCTTTTGACGGAGTTGTGTAGTGCAGTAGTAGAGTGCAGTTCTATCGAAACTTATTGCCTTCGGTGTTGGCAGTCACTTCTCTCGGTTTACATCGAGCTTTCTCAAAGATCGCATTATATGGGTTACCGTAGATAGGATTGATTTTGTAAAAACAATTTTGCTTTTTCTAACACAATTTTGCATTTGCATTGCTTTTGCTAAAACAATTTTACTTTTGCAAACACAATTTTGCTTTTGCAAACACAATTTTGATTTTGCAAACACAATTTTACTTTTGCAAACACAATTTTGCTTTTCCAAACACAATTTTGCTTTTGCAAACACAATTTTGCTTTGCATTGCTTTTGCTAAAACAATTTTACTTTTGCAAACACAATTTTGCTTTTGCAAACACAATTTTTTTTTTGCAAACACAATTTTGCTTTGCATTGCTTTTGCTAAAACAATTTTACTTTTGCAAACACAATTTTACTTTTGCAAACACAATTTTGCTTTTGCAAACACAATTTTGCTTTTGCAAACACAATTTTGCTTTTGCAAACACAATTTTGCTTTTGCAAACACAATTTTGCTTTTGCAAACACAATTTTGCTTTTGCAAACACAATTTTGCTTTTGCAAACACAATTTTGCTTTTGCAAACACAATTTTGCTTTTGCAAACACAATTTTGCTTTTGCAAACACAATTTTGCCTTTGCAAACACAATTTTGCTTTTGCAAACACAATTTTGCTTTTGCAAACACAATTTTGCTTTTGCAAAAACAATTTTGCTTTTGCAAAAATAATTTTGCTTTTGCAAGCACAATTTTGCTTTTGCAAACACAATTTTGCTTTTGCAAACACAATTTTGCTTTTGCAAACACAATTTTGCTTTTGCAAAAACAATTTTGCTTTTGCAAACACAATTTTGCTTTTGCAAAAACAATTTTGCTTTTGCAAAAAGAATTTTGCTTTTGCAAAAACAATTTTGCTTTTGCAAAAACAATTTTGCTTTTGCAAAAACAATTTGGCTTTTGCAAACACAATTTTGATTTTGCAAACACAATTTTGCTTTTGCAAACACAATTTTGCTTTTGCAAACACAATTTTGCTTTTGAAAACACAATTTTGCTTTTGCATTGCTTTTGCAAACACAATTTTGCTTTTGCAAACACAATTTTGCTTTTGAAAACACAATTTTGCTTTTGCATTGCTTTTGCAAACACAATTTTGCTTTTGCAAACACAATTTTGCTTTTGAAAACACAATTTTGCTTTTGCATTGCTTTTGCAAACACAATTTTGCTTTTGCAAACGCAATTTTGCTTTTGCATTGCTTTTGCAAAAACAATTTTGCTTTTGCAAACACAATTTTGCTTTTGCAAACACAATTTTGCTTTTGCAAAAACAATTTTGCTTTTGCAAAAACAATTTTGCTTTTGCAAAATCAATTTTGCTTTTGCAAACACAATTTTGCTTTTGCAAGCACAATTTTGCTTTTGCAAACACAATTTTGCTTTTGCAAACACAATTGTGCTTTTGCAAAAACAATTTTGCTTTTGCAAAAACAATTTTGCTTTTGCAAACACAATTTTGCTTTTGCAAAAACAATTTTGCTTTTGCAAACACAATTTTGCTTTTGCAAACACAATTTTGCCTTTGCAAACACAATTTTGCTTTTGCAAACACAATTTTGCTTTTGCAAACACAATTTTGCTTTTGCAAAAACAATTTTGCTTTTGCAAAAACAATTTTGCTTTTGCAAAATCAATTTTGCTTTTGCAAACACAATTTTGCTTTTGCAAACACAATTTTGCTTTTGCAAACACAATTTTGCTTCTGCAAACACAATCTTGCTTTTGCAAACACAATTTTGCTTTTGCATTGTTTTTGCAAACACAATTTTGCTTTTGCAAATACAATTTTGCTTTTGCAAAAACAATTTTGCTTTTGCAAAAACAATTTTGCTTTTGCAAACACAATTTTGCTTTTGCATTGCTTTTGCAAACACAATTTTGCTTTTGCAAATACAATTTTGCTTTTGCAAAAACAATTTTGCTTTTGCAAACACAATTTTGCTTTTGCAAATACAATTTTGCTTTTGCAAAAACAATTTTGCTTTTGCAAAAACAATTTTGCTTTTGCAAAAACAATTTTGCTTTTGCAAACACAATTTTGCTTTTGCATTGCTTTTGCAAACACAATTTTGCTTTTGCAAACAAAATTTTGCTTTTGCATTGCTTTTGCAAAAACAATTTTGCTTTTGCAAAAACAATTTTGCTTTTGCAAACACAATTTTGCTTTTGCATTGCTTTTGCAAACACAATTTTGCTTTTGCAAACACAATTTTGCTTTTGCAAACACAATTTTGCTTTTGCAAACACAATTTTGCTTTTGAAAACACAATTTTGCTTTTGCATTGCTTTTGCAAACACAATTTTGCTTTTGCAAACACAATTTTGCTTTTGCAAACACAATTTTGCTTTTGCAAACACAATTTTGCTTTTGCAAACACAATTTTGCTTTTGCAAACACAATTTTGCTTTTGCAAACACAATTTTGGTTTTTTTCAAACACAATTTTGCTTTTGCAAACACAATTTTGCTTTTGCAAACACAATTTTGCTTTTGCAAAAACAATTTTGCTTTTGCAAAAACAATTTTGCTTTTGCAAAAACAATTTTGCTTTTGCAAACACAATTTTGCTTTTGCAAACACAATTTTGCTTTTGCAAACACAATTTTGCTTTTGCAAAAACAATTTTTCTTTTGCAAACACAATTTTGCTTTTGCAAAAACAATTTTTCTTTTGCAAACACAATTTTGCTTTTGCAAAAACAAATTTGCTTTTGCAAACACAATTTTGCTTTTGCAAACACAATTTTGCTTTGCAAACACAATTTTGCTTTTGCAAAAACAATTTTGCTTTTGCATTGCTTTTGCAAACACAATTTTGCTTTTGCAAAAACAATTTTGCTTTTGCAAACACAATTTTCTTTTGCAAATACAATGTTGCTTTTGCAAAAACAATTTTGCTTTTGCAAAAACAATTTTGCTTTTGCAAACACAATTTTGCTTTTTCAAAAACAATTTTGCTTTTGCAAACACAATTTTGATTTTGCAGACACAATTTTGCTTTTGCAAACTCAATTTTGCTTTTGCAAACACAATTTTGCTTTTGCAAACACAATTTTGCTTTTGCAAACATAATTTTGCTTTTGCAAACATAATTTTGCTTTTGCAAACGCAATTTTGCTTTTGCATTGCTTTTGCAAACACAATTTTGTTTTGCAAACACAATTTTGCTTTTGCAAACACAATTTTGCTTTTGCATTGCTTTTGCAAAAACAATTTTGATTTTGCAAAAACAATTTTGCTTTTGCAAAAACAATTTTGCTTTTGCAATAACAATTTTGCTTTTGCAAAAACAATTTTGCTTTTGCAAAAACAATTTTGCTTTTGCAAACACAATTTTGCTTTTGCAAAAACAATTTGGCTTTTGCAAACACAATTTTGATTTTGCAAACACAATTTTGCTTTTGCAAACACAATTTTGCTTTTGCAAACACAATTTTGCTTTTGAAAACACAATTTTGCTTTTGCATTGCTTTTGCAAACACAATTTTGCTTTTGCAAACACAATTTTGCTTTTGAAAACACAATTTTGCTTTTGCATTGCTTTTGCAAACACAATTTTGCTTTTGCAAACACAATTTTGCTTTTGAAAACACAATTTTGCTTTTGCATTGCTTTTGCAAACACAATTTTGCTTTTGCAAACGCAATTTTGCTTTTGCATTGCTTTTGCAAAAACAATTTTGCTTTTGCAAACACAATTTTGCTTTTGCAAGCACAATTTTGCTTTTGCAAACACAATTTTGCTTTTGCAAACACAATTGTGCTTTTGCAAAAACAATTTTGCTTTTGCAAAAACAATTTTGCTTTTGCAAAAACAATTTTGCTTTTGCAAACACAATTTTGCTTTTGCAAAAACAATTTTGCTTTTGCAAACACAATTTTGCTTTTGCAAACACAATTTTGCCTTTGCAAACACAATTTTGCTTTTGCAAACACAATTTTGCTTTTGCAAACACAATTTTGCTTTTGCAAAAACAATTTTGCTTTTGCAAAAACAATTTTGCTTTTGCAAAATCAATTTTGCTTTTGCAAACACAATTTTGCTTTTGCAAACACAATTTTGCTTTTGCAAACACAATTTTGCTTCTGCAAACACAATCTTGCTTTTGCAAACACAATTTTGCTTTTGCATTGCTTTTGCAAACACAATTTTGCTTTTGCAAATACAATTTTGCTTTTGCAAATACAATTTTGCTTTTGCAAAAACAATTTTGCTTTTGCAAAAACAATTTTGCTTTTGCAAACACAATTTTGCTTTTGCATTGCTTTTGCAAACACAATTTTGCTTTTGCAAATACAATTTTGCTTTTGCAAAAACAATTTTGCTTTTGCAAACACAATTTTGCTTTTGCAAATACAATTTTGCTTTTGCAAAAACAATTTTGCTTTTGCAAAAACAATTTTGCTTTTGCAAAAACAATTTTGCTTTTGCAAACACAATTTTGCTTTTGCATTGCTTTTGCAAACACAATTTTGCTTTTGCAAACACAATTTTGCTTTTGCAAATACAATTTTGCTTTTGCAAAAACAATTTTGCTTTTACAAACACAATTTTGCTTTTGCATTGCTTTTGCAAAAACAATTTTGCTTTTGCAAAAATAATTTTGCTTTTGCAAACACAATTTTGCTTTTGCATTGCTTTTGCAAACACAATTTTGCTTTTGCAAACACAATTTTGCTTTTGCAAACACAATTTTGCTTTTGCAAACACAATTTTGCTTTTGCAAACACACTTTTGCTTTTGCAAACACAATTCTGCTTTTGCAAACACAATTTTGCTTTTGCAAACACAATTTTGCTTTTGCAAACACAATTTTGCTTTTGCAAACACAATTTTGCTTTTGCAAACACAATTTTGCTTTTGCAAACACAATTTTGGTTTTTTTCAAACACAATTTTGCTTTTGCAAACACAATTTTGCTTTTGCAAACACAATTTTGCTTTTGCAAAAACAATTTTGCTTTTGCAAAAACAATTTTGCTTTTGCAAAAACAATTTTGCTTTTGCAAAAACAATTTTGCTTTTGCAAACACAATTTTGCTTTTGCAAACACAATTTTGCTTTTGCAAAAACAATTTTTCTTTTGCAAACACAATTTTGCTTTTGCAAACACAATTTTGCTTTTGCAAAAACAATTTTTCTTTTGCAAACACAATTTTGCTTTTGCAAAAACAAATTTGCTTTTGCAAACACAATTTTGCTTTTGCAAACACAATTTTGCTTTGCAAACACAATTTTGCTTTTGCAAAAACAATTTTGCTTTTGCATTGCTTTTGCAAACACAATTTTGCTTTTGCAAAAACAATTTTGCTTTTGCAAACACAATTTTCTTTTGCAAATACAATGTTGCTTTTGCAAAAACAATTTTGCTTTTGCAAAAACAATTTTGCTTTTGCAAACACAATTTTGCTTTTTCAAAAACAATTTTGCTTTTGCAAACACAATTTTGATTTTGCAGACACAATTTTGCTTTTGCAAACTCAATTTTGCTTTTGCAAACACAATTTTGCTTTTGCAAACACAATTTTGCTTTTGAAAACACAATTTTGCTTTTGCATTGCTTTTGCAAACACAATTTTGCTTTTGCAAACACAAT
This sequence comes from Sarcophaga carnaria, assembly GCA_958299815.1. Classification (NCBI taxonomy): domain Eukaryota; kingdom Metazoa; phylum Arthropoda; class Insecta; order Diptera; family Sarcophagidae; genus Sarcophaga; species Sarcophaga carnaria. Next base: position 142,427,478 of record OY283149.1, read on the forward strand.
TTTGCTTTTGAAAACACAATTTTGCTTTTGCATTGCTTTTGCAAACACAATTTTGCTTTTGCAAACGCAATTTTGCTTTTGCATTGCTTTTGCAAACACAATTTTGTTTTGCAAACACAATTTTGCTTTTGCAAACACAATTTTGCTTTTGCATTGCTTTTGCAAAAACAATTTTGATTTTGCAAAAACAATTTTGCTTTTGCAAAAACAATTTTGCTTTTGCAATAACAATTTTGCTTTTGCAAAAACAATTTTGCTTTTGCAAAAACAATTTTGCTTTTGCAAACACAATTTTGCTTTTGCAAAAACAATTTGGCTTTTGCAAACACAATTTTGATTTTGCAAACACAATTTTGCTTTTGCAAACACAATTGTGCTTTTGCAAACACAATTTTGCTTTTGAAAACACAATTTTGCTTTTGCATTGCTTTTGCAAACACAATTTTGCTTTTGCAAACACAATTTTGCTTTTGAAAACACAATTTTGCTTTTGCATTGCTTTTGCAAACACAATTTTGCTTTTGCAAACACAATTTTGCTTTTGAAAACACAATTTTGCTTTTGCAAACGCAATTTTGCTTTTGCATTGCTTTTGCAAAAACAATTTTGCTTTTGCAAACACAATTTTGCTTTTGCAAACACAATTTTGCTTTTGCAAAAACAATTTTGCTTTTGCAAAAACAATTTTGCTTTTGCAAAATCAATTTTGCTTTTGCAAACACAATTTTGCTTTTGCAAGCACAATTTTGCTTTTGCAAACACAATTTTGCTTTTGCAAACACAATTGTGCTTTTGCAAAAACAATTTTGCTTTTGCAAAAACAATTTTGCTTTTGCAAAAACAATTTTGCTTTTGCAAACACTATTTTGCTTTTGCAAAAACAATTTTGCTTTTGCAAACACAATTTTGCTTTTGCAAACACAATTTTGCCTTTGCAAACACAATTTTGCTTTTGCAAACACAATTTTGCTTTTGCAAACACAATTTTGCTTTTGCAAAAACAATTTTGATTTTGCAAAAACAATTTTGCTTTTGCAAAATCAATTTTGCTTTTGCAAACACAATTTTGCTTTTGCAAACACAATTTTGCTTTTGCAAACACAATTTTGCTTCTGCAAACACAATCTTGCTTTTGCAAACACAATTTTGCTTTTGCATTGCTTTTGCAAACACAATTTTGCTTTTGCAAATACAATTTTGCTTTTGAAAATACAATTTTGCTTTTACAAAAACAATTTTGCTTTTGCAAAAACAATTTTGCTTTTGCAAACACAATTTTGCTTTTGCATTGCTTTTGCAAACACAATTTTGCTTTTGCAAATACAATTTTGCTTTTGCAAAAACAATTTTGCTTTTGCAAACACAATTTTGCTTTTGCAAATACAATTTTGCTTTTGCAAAAACAATTTTGCTTTTGCAAAAACAATTTTGCTTTTGCAAACACAATTTTGCTTTTGCATTGCTTTTGCAAACACAATTTTGCTTTTGCAAACACAATTTTGCTTTTGCAAATACAATTTTGCTTTTGCAAAAACAATTTTGCTTTTGCATTGCTTTTGCAAAAACAATTTTGCTTTTGCAAAAACAATTTTGCTTTTGCAAACACAATTTTGCTTTTGCATTGCTTTTGCAAACACAATTTTGCTTTTGCAAACACAATTTTGCTTTTGCAAACACAATTTTGCTTTTGCAAACACAATTTTGCTTTTGCAAACACACTTTTGCTTTTGCAAACACAATTCTGCTTTTGCAAACACAATTTTGCTTTTGCAAACACAATTTTGCTTTTGCAAACACAATTTTGCTTTTGCAAACACAATTTTGCTTTTGCAAACACAATTTTGCTTTTGCAAACACAATTTTGGTTTTTTTCAAACACAATTTTGCTTTTGCAAACACAATTTTGCTTTTGCAAACACAATTTTGCTTTTGCAAAAACAATTTTGCTTTTGCAAAAACAATTTTGCTTTTGCAAAAACAATTTTGCTTTTGCAAACACAATTTTGCTTTTGCAAACACAATTTTGCTTTTGCAAACACAATTTTGCTTTTGCAAAAACAATTTTTCTTTTGCAAACACAATTTTGCTTTTGCAAAAACAATTTTTCTTTTGCAAACACAATTTTGCTTTTGCAAAAACAAATTTGCTTTTGCAAACACAATTTTGCTTTTGCAAACACAATTTTGCTTTGCAAACACAATTTTGCTTTTGCAAAAACAATTTTGCTTTTGCATTGCTTTTGCAAACACAATTTTGCTTTTGCAAACACAATTTTGCTTTTGCAAAAACAATTTTAATTTTGCAAACACAATTTTGCTTTTGCAAAAACAATTTTGCTTTTGCAAAAACAATTTTGCTTTTGCAAAAACAATTTTGCTTTTGCAAAAACAATTTTGCTTTTGCAAACATAATTTTGTTTTGCAAACATAATTTTGCTTGTGCAAAAACAATTTTGCTTTTGCAAACACAATTTTGCTTTTGCAAAAACAATTTTGCTTTTGCAAACACAATTTTGCTTTTGCAAAAACAATTTTGCTTTTGCAAATACAATTTTGCTTTTGCAAACACAATTTTGCTTTTGCAAAAACAATTTTGCTTTTGCAAACACAATTTTGCTTTTGCATAAACAATTTTGCTTTTGCAAACACAATTTTGCTTTTGCAAACGCAATTTTGCTTTTGCATTGCTTTTGCAAACACAATTTTGCTTTGCAAACACAATTTTGCTTTTGCAAACACAATTTTGCTTTTGAAAACACAATTTTGCTTTTGCATTGCTTTTGCAAACACAATTTTGCTTTTGCAAACACAATTTTGCTTTTGAAAACACAATTTTGCTTTTGCAAACACAATTTTGCTTTTGAAAACACAATTTTGCTTTTGCATTGCTTTTGCAAACACAATTTTGCTTTTGCAAACACAATTTTGCTTTTGAAAACACAATTTTGCTTTTGCATTGCTTTTGCAAACACAATTTTGCTTTTGCAAACGCAATTTTGCTTTTGCATTGCTTTTGCAAAAACAATTTGCTTTTGCAAACACAATTTTGCTTTTGCAAACACAATTTTGCTTTTGCAAACACAATTTTGCTTTTGCAAACTCAATTGTGCTTTTGCAAACACAATTTTGCTTTTGCAAAAACAATTTTGCTTTTGCAAACACAATTTTGCTTTTGCAAACACAATTTTGCTTTTGCAAACACAATTTTGCTTTTGCATTGCTTTTGCAAAAACAATTTTGCTTTTGCAAAAACAATTTTGCTTTTGCATTGCTTTTGCAAACACAATTTCGCTTGTGCAAACACAATATTGCTTTTGCAAACACAATTTTGCTTTTGCATTGCTTTTGCAAAAACAATTTTGCTTCTGCATTGCTTTTGTAAAAACATTTTTGCTTTTGCAAACACAATTTTGCTTTTGCAAAAACAATTTTGCTTTTGCAAATACAATTTTGCTTTTGCGAACACAATTTTGCTTTTGCAAAAACAATTTTGCTTTTGCAAACACAATTTTGCTTTTGCATAAACAATTTTGCTTTTGCAAACACAATTTTGCTTTTGCAAACGCAATTTTGCTTTTGCATTGCTTTTGCAAACACAATTTTGCTTTGCAAACACAATTTTGCTTTTGCAAACACAATTTTGCTTTTGAAAACACAATTTTGCTTTTGCATTGCTTTTGCAAACACAATTTTGCTTTTGCAAACACAATTTTGCTTTTGAAAACACAATTTTGCTTTTGCATTGCTTTTGCAAACACAGTTTTGCTTTTGCAAACACAATTTTGCTTTTGAAAACACAATTTTGCTTTTGCATTGCTTTTGCAAACACAATTTTGCTTTTGCAAACACAATTTTGCTTTTGAAAACACAATTTTGCTTTTGCATTGCTTTTGCAAACACAATTTTGCTTTTGCAAACGCAATTTTGCTTTTGCATTGCTTTTGCAAAAACAATTTTGCTTTTGCAAACACAATTTTGCTTTTGCAAACACAATTTTGCTTTTGCAAACACAATTTTGCTTTTGCAAACTCAATTGTGCTTTTGCAAACACAATTTTGCTTTTGCAAAAACAATTTTGCTTTTGCAAACACAATTTTGCTTTTGCAAACACAATTTTGCTTTTGCAAACACAATTTTGCTTTTGCATTGCTTTTGCAAAAACAATTTTGCTTTTGCAAAAACAATTTTGCTTTTGCATTGCTTTTGCAAACACAATTTCGCTTGTGCAAACACAATATTGCTTTTGCAAACACAATTTTGCTTTTGCATTGCTTTTGCAAAAACAATTTTGCTTCTGCATTGCTTTTGTAAAAACATTTTTGCTTTTGCAAACAGAATTTTGCTTTCGCATTCCTTTTGCAAACACAATTGTGCTTCTGCAAACACAATTTGGCTTTTGCATTGCTTTTGCAAAAACAATTTTGCTTCTGCATTGCTTTTGCAAACACAATTTCGCTTGTGCAAACACAATATTGCTTTTGCAAACACAATTTTGCTTTTGCAGTGCTTTTGCAAAAACAATTTTGCTTCTGCATTGCTTTTGTAAAAACATTTTTGCTTTTGCAAACAGAATTTTGCTTTCGCATTGCTTTTGCAAACACAATTTTGCTTCTGCAAACACAATTTGGCTTTTGCATTGCTTTTGCAAAAACAATTTTGCTTCTGCATTGCTTTTGCAAAAACAATTTTGCTTTTGCAAACACAATTTTGCTTTTGCAAACGCAATTTTGCTGTTGCGAAAAGAATTTTGCTTTTGCAAACGCAATATTGCTTTTGCATTGCTTTGGCAAACACAATTTTGCTTTTGCATTGCTTCTGCAAACACAATTTTGCTTTGCAAACACAATTTTGCTTTTGAAAACACAGTTTTGCTTTTGCAAACACAATTTTGCTTTGCAAACACAATTTTGCTTTTGCAAATACAATTTTGCTTTTGAAAACGCAATTTTGCTTTTGAAAACACAGTTTTGCTTTTGCAAAAACAATTTTGCTTTTGCAAAAACAGTTTTGCTTTTGCAAAGCAAAATTTCATTCTACCATACATATGTATTCGTATTTTCAATGGTTATTCTTTGTATTCTCAGAGGAAAAAATAATAAAAAAGTGGACAAAACATTGCGGCAGCTGGACACCGCGAAACGTGTTGGACATGGTGGTAATGATATAATATTCTCCGCTGAAGCTCCAATGTGATGTGGTGAAGGATTTGCTCTCCATTGCATTTTGTTGTTCGCAATGTATTTCTTCTTCTTCAACACCAGGGTTAATAGCGTCTGGTGGACTTCACATTACAAGGCTTCGTTTGATGGTGCTCAAAAAAAGAGTTCAGTTTTTACAGTAAGTGGCAAATATTTCTGCAAAAAGGTCAGGACGACACCAAAACCAAATTTCCAGAGCGGATCGTAAAATAACGATCGCTTAAGAACTGTAGAGTGAAGTCAATGATAATGATCTAAAAGTGTGTGTGTGTTTAACATTTCCAAACTTAAGCCAGCTTGATTTAACAGCCTGAACACATATTTACATACATACATAATTAATCAACATACAACCCTTTAGTAAGGATTACGACCTACCTTCTCACAGCACTTATGCTGCGTGTGTTAATTTCACTACCTGCAGTTTAAAGTCGACTCCGACGCTTTCTCCGAGATTTTTGAGAAACAGAGTTCAAAAACTAATCAAGCTCATTGAAATTCAAATCTTTCGCCAAATGCCTACACCTTAATTGTTGTATCGTAGACCAGGGCGTCAGTAATTTAAATTATAAATCGTATGTTTTGTGGGGTGAGTTACTTACAAATTGAGCTTCTATAAGCGATATAAAGTACAAAAAAAAAAGAGGCAGATTTGGGGGAAAATAATTCATGGCCTTAGAACTACGATTAGGCATCTGTTTCACTAGTAATTAATATGATTGTGATTGCTTTTGTGGTACTAAGTCTGAATAAATCTAAGCTAACTAGTATGAATTTCAAGTTTTTCTATTTGCAAAACAAACCTCGTGTTCTATCATCATATTGCACCTGCTTATAACTGGTGATTTTTTAGCCATTATCTTTTTGACAACACTTGTTTAAACAGCTCATGTACGTTTCGTGTTTTGTTTCACTCTCAAACATCTTCAGTTTGGTCTATAATTTAACCATGAATCGTCTGACAAACGAACAACGCTTGCAAATCATTGAATTTTATTATCAAAATGCGTGCTCTGTTAAGAAAGTTCATCGCGCGCTTCTTCCATTTTATGGTCAGTTTAATCGACCCACTGAAGCGGCTATTCGGGCTATTGTGACTAAATTTCGCACCAAATTTACATTGTGGGACATTAAACCACCAACACGCTTGCGTAGAGTGCGAACTGAAGAAAATATCGCAGCTGTATCGGCCAGTGTTAATGATGACCATCAATTATCGATTCGTCGCCGTTCGCAGCAATTGGGCCTCTGTTACTCAACAACGTGGAAAATTTTGCGAAAGAATTTAAATATGAAGCCTTTCAAAATACAGCTGGTGCAAGAATTGAAGCCGAACGAGCTACCGCAATGCAGAATTTTTGGTGAATGGGCTCTTGGAAAGTTGGCCGAAGATCCATTTCTTTATCGAAAATTTGTGTTCAGCGACGAAGCTCATTTTTGGCTCAATGGATACGTAAATAAGCACAATTGTCGATTTTGGAGTGAAGATCAGCCAGAAGCATTGCAATAGCTACCAATGCATCCAGAAAAATTCACAGTTTGGTGCGGTTTATGGGCTGGTGGCATCATTGGACCGTACTCCTTCAAAAATGCTGCGAATCGTAACGTAAATGTGAATGGTGAGCCCTACCATGAGACGATATCCAACTTTTTTTGCCCAAAATGCAAGAGCTTGACTTGCATGACATGTGGTTTCAACTAGACGGTGCCACATGCCACACACCACGCCCAACAATGGACTTATTGAGAGGGGAGTTCGGTGAACATTTAATTTCACGTTCGGGAGCGGTAAATTGGCCGCCTAGATCGTGTGATTTAACGCCTTTAGACTATTTTTTGTGGGGCTATGTTAAAGCTCATGTCTATACAGACAAGCCCGCTTCAATTGACTCATTGGAAGACAACATTGAAGCATTTATTAGTGAGATACCGGCCGAAATGTTAGAAAGAGTATGCCAAAATTGGACTAAGCGGATGGACCATTTGAGGCGCAGTCGCGGTCAACATTTGCATGAAATAATCTTGAAACATTAAATTATATGGACCGTACTATCGATTCAAATAAAGATTTCATAATTATTCTGAATTTTATGTGTTTTTTTTTGAAAAATTTTCCTATAGCTCTTAAAAAATCCTCTTGTAATTTAAAAATTCTGTAATCATTGTAATCATGTTCATAAAGGTACTTATAAAGTAAAAATCACCTGAAATAATAAAAAATAAAATAAAATAAAAACATAAAAAAAATAATTCTTTTTTGCTAATTAAATAAATGAAACGAAGCATTAATTTTTAATACACATGCTCGTCGTACTAACCGCAGACACCAACCCCTTCCCTCTCAACAACACACACTGACCAATCCAACAGGATACGCTGCGTTCTTCATTTACAACATCATTCTGATGGTATTTCTGATAAAAAAGCCCAACCAAACCGAACCCAGGCACTTGATTACTTGGAACACTTGTTAGCAACAGCAATAAAATAAAAAATAAAGAGAAAGCTTAGCCACGTTCACAATAATTGTGGCCAAAACGTAAAAGTGGAAAAATGAATTTGAAATTATTTTTCGTTTTACTTTCTGGGCGCTCATGGTAATGGTATTTGAAATAAAAGAACCACATTGTGGTTCTTATTCCCTGGATGCGGTCCAATGGCAATTATGAATGCAAACACACACACACAGAGGGAATGGCCATGATATTGTTTAAAACAATTATGATTGACCATTGATTGTTCCGAATCAATTAGGCGGAAATAAAATTGTGTGGGCTCCAGAGAAGGGAAATTAATAATGATTGTGTTTGTATTTGAATTTGCATTTTAATGACGGTTGTTTTACAACCAGGTCACTTGCTTAAAATTTCGTATTTAAGCCAGGAAAGGTAAAAAGAAAAACAATTTTTATTATTTTTGTGATTATGAGACATCATAGGGTAGGGTAGAGAGACAATGTTAAAAATGAATCGTACTTTTTGATAGGAGGCCTATTCATAAAGCTAATAAATCTTTAAAGCATATCAACTTTGTTTGAAATACAATTTGCAAGCGGTATTTATGACATTATATGTGAAAGATAACAGCGTTCTAATGTCCTCTACGGCTTCTTTGTGTGGAGCGTATTCAAAATGTTCAATTTTCCACGAGTCTGATGCATAAAACAGGCTGAATTTGAGCGATGACATGCCTAATGTTGGCTTTGAGGAACCCTGTGGTTTGGGGCTTATTTGCATACACATGCGATTGAAGAAAATCAAATGGTCTGACCCCGATCGCAGTGACCAATTCATCATGACCATGCCCTCAAAAATCTCGGGCAGAATATTCAATATAACCTGGGTCGTATTGCATGTAGCGCCAACCTGTTGAAGCCTCTTGTTGTTGGTATCTAGATCATCCAATTCAAATCGAAAGAAGTTAGTAATCATCGACCTATAGTGTTAGCTATTAACAGTGATAGCCTGTTCAAAGTCGTTCTCAAAGAAAAATAGAATAAAGACACCGTCAGCCGAAAATCCATACCAAACAGTGACTTTTTCGGGATGCATTGGAAGCTCTTGGATCTCATGTGGCTTGTTGTCGTTCCAATTTCGAAAATTTTGTTGGTTTAATCCAGAAATGTGGCTCGTCGCTGATGACGATTTATCGACGGAATTAAGGTTAAGTTGCCAACCGCTCCAGAGCCAAATTAGCAAATACATGTCTTTGTCCACGGTCGTACATAGCGACTTGTTATCACAGGTTGAATAAATGACAACTAATTTAACAGATGCGTCTTTCACAAGATGGCCACTATCAACTGTCAAAACTCTGATATCCCTGTTGGAAGCTCTGTTACATGCAGAAGGCTTTAAGCGTTTATAACTCAGTTTTTTTCGGAGAATTTAGAAAAAGAAAGCTAAGTTGCGTAAAAAGTTAATGTGTAGATTGAAGAATATGCGCAGAAGATGCTTGCAAGGTCCAAATAAATTACCTGATTACCTTGTTATTAGACAAGTATACTACACTGTTCTCGCTTTACGTTTAAACTTACAAACCAATGACAGGTAATGTGAGAATTGTAATCAACAGTAGAAACCGAGCGGTTGGCAGGCTCTTACTGGGTCACATAACAATGTTATAAGAAGTGCCGCAGGGAGATTCATTAAGAACATACGGATCTCCGAAGTACAGAACATAAATGGCCACAGAAATGTGTATCATGCGTATTGAGCAAAAGCTGGGACAAAGTGAAAGTGATTTCACAAGATAAGAAGCTATTCAGCAGTTTATTAAAGCACAATGTCTGTTATTGAATAGAATTTGTATCTATAAGCTCCAGGTCTAAATCCCCATGAAAAGAGATTGGATGCAAATATCGATTCATACAATAGATGCAGAGTTTTGTACGATTGCACTAAGGCCGGCACATCAATATTCAGTTATTAAAAATAACATACGTACATAATTGGGCATTCTTCAGTTAGGATTACGACCTTGCTTCTCACACCACTTATATTGTATGTGTTAATTTTATGATTTTATAGGATCTACAGTTTAAAGTCGACTCCGAACGACAGATATTTGGGAAACTTCTCATGACAGTTTTGTTTACTCTCAGAGTTTTTGCCAGAAGACTGCTGAGAAGCGAAAAATATAATTTTTTGTTCATATTTCGTTATGATTGAAATGTCACGGATTGAACCAAGGACTCTCACGTAATAAGTCAACGCATTATCTACTAGATTTACTCAGACCTATTTAAACATCCGCTCCTATTTAAGAAAAAGATTCTGCCGCATCAGCGGTGCCAGCTAATTCAGTTCTCCCAGACAGTCCTACAATATTTTTAACCTCTTAAGAGCCGCGTACCCGATTGGCGACCTAGCTGACAGATAATATTGTGATGTTACAATCTTTGTCCTAAGCTGAATTGCTTCATCTGTATACCAAAAAATAGCTTCTCTTACTCCATTCGCTTTTGCGACTAACTCTCAATTGGTTCTGTCCATGACGCAGTTAAGGGGACAGCTTTCAGCCAATCGATTCATTTGGTCACGAAGTACTTCAGCTCATTTCTTAGTTTCAAAAGTTCTATTTTTCACTACCAGTTCCGCTGTAGTTTAGAATCTAATTGTCTGACTTAATGCATTATATGCTAGTCTCTATTATCCAACTCTGTTTCGCCACTACCATACTCCCGTTTTTGCCAGAAATCTACTGAGAGGAAGTCGTCGAAGAAATGTTTTCTCATATTTCGTTTTGCTGGAGAGTCCGACCTGGGATTTCAAGCGTGGCCTGATGTCTAACAAGCCAACACACTACCCACTAGACTACAGCGACTTCTATTCATTCATTTCGCTTAAAATAATTCCAAACGCTTTATGCAAATGAAAATTTATTCAAAATTTTAAACGATTTTGTAGTTCCTTTAAGTTCATAACGGAAATCTTATTTAAAACAAAAAAAAAAACAAATATTTTCCATTATTATGCGTTATTTTGTTGTCATCTTCTTAACCAACAGCTGATCCAGTGCTAATAAGACACAAAATACTCTCTAAATAACTAACCGAATCGAACCGAACCAGTAAAACGAGAAGGCATTGCAAGGGAAACAACAAAAGCAACAACTTGTTTTAAAAATGCCAGCAACATGGGGCAGGAAGGAAAAATGAAAATAATTTGAATCAAAGCAGCAGAATACTGCAAATACGCGCAATAACAATGACGCCAATTGTGGTAATTTATGCAAATGGCCTGAACAATACAAATGGGGGAAGGGGGGAAGGAGCAGTGCTCCACAATAAACGAACAAGAGAAGCTTAATCTGTAATTGAAAGATGGAAAGATGGATGGAAAGTGGTTGGATGGTTTAAGCATGAAAAGAAAAGTTCATAAAAATTATTACGAAAAAGAGCAGAAAAAAGCAAATATTATGGCCATGGTGGGTCGGGGCATGCCAATCTCTGCCTAACCACAATACTAAGGAATTTCTATTTTCTTTTTAAATTAAAAGCGCGAAATAAAATTAATAAAGTAAAGAAAATAAAAGAAGAACGCAAGAACAAACGAAGGAAAGCAGAAGTAAAATACAATATATGTATGGGGAAACCAAAATGAAGACAATCTAAAGCCAGACGGGTCTTAAGGCAGCATCCAAGAACAAGCCATTCAACTGCATGTTAATGCTGTGGGAATGCTATAACATAGCACAGCCACAGTTGTAAAGGAAATGCCGAGTAAAGCTTAAGAAACATTACTTTCGAGCCAAAAAAATATTATGCAAATGAGTGCTACACTCACTTACATACACACAAGCACATTTTAAGGATATTCATCCATAAATTTATGAATCCTTGCAAGTGTTACTCTTACAAGGATTCATAAATATTGCCGAAGCAAATTAAAGACACATACTGAATAATAATAAAAGTAAATTTTATAGTCAAAGTCAACAAAGAAAAAACAAAAAAAACATTTTTGGTGTAACTAAGTGACTAAAAAGGAATCGAGTATTATCCTCTCTCTCTCTCTCAATATTTTATATCCTTTGCATACATATTATCCTGTAAGACATTAAAATTATGCCTGTATGTGTTTGTGTGTGTGTTTAGAGAAGGAGTGTAGAAATGTTTATTCATTAATTTTATTTCTTATTAAAAGGTTTTAAATTTCCAAAAAAAAACAAAAAATTTTATTTTATTTCGTTTATTATTATTATGCCATAGGATCTAATGAATGAATATGGAAATTAACTTTAATAAGCTTTAAACTCAAAAATGGAAAAATTGGAATTTAATTTATTAGAGAATGTATCAGAGCCGTTTTTAATATTTCAAGCAACAGAACGCTTACCACATCAATATTTATTACACTCACGAGCAAAAATGGTGCCATTCTGCCACATTCTTAATGAAGGTACTATAAAATTCTAAAGAAGAAAGCAAATTAAATAAAGCTTTAGGTATATACAGTGGCGAGCAAAAGTGAATGCATGTTTTTAATTTTCGCGTTTATTATCTTGTAAAATTTTAATAGTGTGGAATATGATTATTCTTGCTGCGGTTTTTTCTTCGAATTTTCATTACTTTAGTGTATTCAAAATAAAAATTCAAAAAATCTTATCAAAAAGAAATTAATTTAAATAAACGTGTTTGATGTCATTTCTTCCAATTTTGCACGTTATGCTAATTGTTGCATAAAAGCAAAAAACAATACAAATTCATTTATTTTCCATTATATGCATCATTTTAATAATTAGAAGCTGTCAGTAGTGACTTGAACGTAATTATCGTCTCTATTAAGAATTGGTTTTATAAAATTAATAAAATGAAAAAATAAGTTTTGAAATTGAAAATAGAATTGTGTTTCTAACAGAGAAAGGTGGATCTGCAAGAAAAATAGCAAAAGCACTACAAATATTACACTATGTTGTCTTAAGTGTTCGAAAACGACGGAATGTGCAGCCAGTTTCTATAACTAGAGGTCGACCAAGATTGCTCACCGATGGCGATGCTCAACTTATGGAACGTCTTTTGAAAAATAAGGACACAACAAACAAAGCTAACTGCAAAGGCTATAAATAAAAATGTCAACGAGTGGACAGCCCGAGAAGCACTTCGCAGAATCGGTTCTATTGCATAAAAACGTCAAGGCTCGTTTAGAATTTTGCAAAAGTTATGGTAAATGGACAGTTGACGAATAGAAAAGCGTGATCTGGTCGGATGAAATAAAAATTAAGCGATTTCAATCAGATGTGATGAAAGAGTATTATTGGCACCGGCCGCATGAAAAGCTTCAAAGGCGTCAGGTAAAACAGAAAATGGTGGTGGAAATTTGATGGTTTGGGGACGTTTTACTTGGTGGAGTGTTGGTCCGTTGGTGAAAATAGAGTGTATAATGAGAATAATTATCTCAGTATCCTTCAAACAAAATTGCCAGAATTCATTGAAGAAAGTGCTTGCCCAGCAGGATGGCGATCCGAAACACACCGCTAAAATTGTTCAAAATTGGATGTCCCATCAACATTTTCTATTGATTAAATGGCCATCACAAAGCCCGGATTTAAATCCAATATAAAACTATTGGGCAATTATTAAGAGAAGACTGGCAGCATATGAAAGAGCTTCAACCATGGATGTATGGAGAAAAATACCAAAAAAAAACCATAGAAAATGTAGTTTACCCAAGCGCATTAAAAGCGTAAAAAAATAAAGGACTATGGCCAAAATATCAAAAATTAATAAATATATTTAAAAATTTCGAATACGTGCAAAAGTGGAATAATCGAATTGTTTTAGTTTTTAGCAAATAAATGAAGTGCATTTAATTTTTTATATTTATTTTTATATCTTCAAAAACTATATCAAAAAATGTTATACATACATACATAATTGGTCATTAAAATCCTTCAGTTAGGATAACGGCCTAGCTTCCTACGCCACTTATGTTGTGTGTGTTAATTTTATACATGAGTAGCGGGACCCACAGTTTAAAGTCGATTACGAATGGATGATATTTGAGAAACTTTTTCATGGCAATTAGATTTACTCTCAGAGTTTTTGGCAGAAATCTGCTGAGAGGCAGTCGACGGAGGAATATTTTCTCATAATTCGTTTTATTTGAGATATGTGACCTGGGGTTTGAATCGTGACCTCACGTTTAATAAGCAAACACACTGTCTACTAGACTACGGCAACTACCTTCGAACACTATTATTAGTATTTGAAGAAACAGAACGCGTAGTACAAGTAACCATAGTATTTATTATGTCACGCGTGCAATCGTTATTCGAATTCTATTTATTTTTATTCATCTTTTGATACAGTCTTATGCTCTATCGTTGCAAATCTTTTTCTTTCCATTTGTGTCTTTAGTTTTAGGCAAAGCAATAAGCTATGAGTTCCAAATTACCATGATTGTAAAGGCTGTGTCACGATTCTGGCAATGTTTATGTTTTTTAGCACCAAACACAAGTCACCATAAGTTTACATAAACCTCGTAACAAATTAATCTTACAACCACTGAGATGGCTGCTCAAAGGGGATTAACATAGAGGATTATGATGAAAATGTAGCAATTGAATTATGCAGCTCACTCTTTAATCACATCAAAAAACATTTTCAAACCACACAGAATAATGCATTCAGGTTTTGCCAAAATGTCTAGCATAGTTGGAACCAAAATGTTTTCGGTCCGACAACATTATGTGCTACTAACCAAATAATTTTTGGTGGCATCAGACTCACCTCCTCGACATATCAAATAGGACTTTCGACAGTATTAAAAGTATACTCAACGTCCGTTGTGGATGTTCATGGGCGATTTCATTAGTAGGCGGACTAGGAACTCTTGAATACGGCTGCAATAGAGTCTTAAATGAACAATCCACAAAAGAGAGTAAGAGGCTACCGCTCAGGCACAATTGAGTTCCGGATAGTTCAACACAGGGAGAATAGTAACCGAAACTTTGATCCAATGCTCTGCTTGCCTCAAAAATCCACTTGACGCAATGACCCTATTCCACAGACTTGCGTGCAGTAAACCAAAGGCTGAGACCGCATGAAATTAATTGAATAATTTTAAATTTCTTGTCTTTATGCAGTAGCAGAGCTATTCCAACAACAACCACAGCGAAGTACGGTGGCAATGCAGGCTTCAAATTGCCTTTTTTAATTCTTCTCTGAACATTTCCGCTAACCTCTGAAATAATGCTACTTTGGTAGTGGAATTTTTTCACATGCTATCACTGATTATGAACATTTTTCCGCGGCTCTTTTACTATAGAGAGTTTGGGACCAACTTTACTTGACACTAGAGAAAAATCATCGAGTTTCCCTTGTATATCAATAAACAAATGACAGTAAATATTAATTCTGATTTGATTTTTCTAAAGCAAACCGATTAAAAAGACGAACGTAAAATTATTATTTCTTTGCGTAATCATTCGACGGTGCAATGTAAATGTAGGCAAATTATGTTCGTAGAAAAGTGTCAAGTTGACCCCTGATTGACTCCGGAACAATCGTGGCTGTGTTAAAATGCACTAGAGGACCAATCTTTGAAGAGAATTTTACAGCAGGATTGAAGATGTTTTTTTAATAAAGTGCAAGCTGTGCTTCCTTTCTAGGTGCATTTGACTTATGTTCAAGTCATCCTTAATCAGAGAGAAGCAGTGTACAATACAAGAAGGGTCACTAGATCTCTTTTATATACTAAATGGTGTACCTTTTACGCTGTCATTGGACCTTACCTTTTTTTGGAAAACATGCTCAATAATTTTCACCTACGTCAATTGAATGATTTTAAACTGGTGAACACTTGGTTCGCCATTTCAACAGAATGGAGCAGAACAGATCTGAGGGCTATATATTTGGATAAAATATCTATTTCAGTGATTTGTTTTGACTGGCAAGATTGCATGATTTAACTTAACGATTCCCAACTTCTTTTGGTGACGTTTTTTTTAAGCCATGCAAGCTCCTGAAGTTTTTTATTTGAACATCCGTAGGAATGCGGCAATCTATTGATGAAAATTTTGAAAATCGGTTATTATGGTCATAAGTTTTGGTAACAAATGAATTTAATACAAAATCAAAACTAGACAAATATATAATTTGACTTTGTTGCTGTATCAAGTTTTCCAAATTATCTTATAAGTGATGCTGTTTTGTGAAATTACAGTAGTAGTCTGAGCCGTTTTTTGCATTACTTACACCTTGTTTGATGTTGATGAGTTCAGTGTTAATGGCGCGCTTTGTGACCTTTTCATTTTTCAAAAGGTAGTCCACCTATAGAAAATATATGATCAAACCTCGGCTGGATGCAAAATAAGTAGCCTGTTTGAACACTTCGATCTAGTTGAAGACAAAAACATCGTAGAAGATCTGTATACTGACAAAATTATTGCATTACCGTGGATAAAATACAAAACTTATCAACTCTGTTTCAACATTGAATCGAACCACCATTTCACTTCAAATTTAAATTACAAAACTTTAGAAAATTTATACTTAGAAATTCAAACTGTTTTCATGTTTAATTTCTAAAGTCATTGGCCTTTTTGTTGGCAAGCTAAAGAAGAAAAAAAAAACCAAAAACAAAAACAGCAACAAATTAGAAATTAAAAAATACGAAAAAAATAATTTACAAACAAAGTTTGTTGTTTGTTTGCGGAGTGGGGGGTAGAACAATTCATACTTTCTTTGTGACCTTGACTTTGAATATTTTGTCACGCCAAATAAACGCTTTCTCAACACACAAACGAAACCAAAAAAAAACTTGATAACACTGGCAACTAACTTAACTTGAACATGGAAGTTGTAAAGCCCAGGTCGTTTGCTTTCAAAAAATTCAAATTCACACACACACATACACACATACTCTGATTCGAATAATTCGTTGTTCTGAACTCATAAAGCCAAAGAAACTTTAAATGATCGAAAAGTTTTTAACAAAATTTACTTATATTTTGTTGTTGTCGCTTTGTTTTTTTTGTTCCAACAAAATATTACGAACGAAACCCCTTTCTTTTCTAAGAAAGTTGTGGCGTTTTTTTTGTATTTGTTTTCAACAAAAAAAAAAAAAAAACACAAAAAATCAAGGAAAGTGGGGAATAAAGTTATTAAAACACAGTTTTCTAACAAAAAACAACAGAAACAAAACCCAAAAACTTTATTGCAAATTAAAGCCAACAAACTCTGTGTCTCTCTAAAACCCAAACAGACTGCCTGCCATACATATCCTATAACCTAACTATGTGGCAAGAAAGAGAGGCAAAATAGCTGGCAAAAATATTAGAGGTTTCATTAAAATACCAATCCCCCCGCCCCCCTCGACGCCAATTTGTATCAACTTTTCATCAAAGTCAAAACAAAAGTTTGAATTTTTGTTTTTGTTTTTGGGGGAATTGTTTTGTCGCTGTTGTTGTGTTATTCTGTCTGCTACAAGTCTCGCATGCGTATGAAAAACTTACGCACTGCCGGGTTGCTTTTTTTCTTTTTTTTCAAAACAAAAAACAGCAACAAAAATAAGTTTAAAGGACTGCAAACAAATCATTTATTGAGAGAGAGAGGAAAAAACAGTCACCAGCGATGACTACTTCTGTTTTAGAAAAAAAAAAAACGGAAGGCTAGTGGATAAATACTTTTCAATTTGTTGCCCTATTTTTGCCTTTTTTTCTAAAAGTTAAGGAAGTAAATTTAAAAATCGAGCATGTGACTTAGCAGGCGATCGAAATATTGTGTCACTATTGCTCTGGACATTAGCTTTTGGCAATGTTGATGTTGATTAAATGTCCTTCAGTGCCCGATCTATACAAATAAAGGGTCCGCCAAATAACTTTTTTTTTGAAAATGCTTTAAAGAAAAACTACTGAATATTTTCTCAAATTTCTTTTTTTATTTGAAAGTACAATCCTTCCGGTTAATAATGGAAAATAATTTCATTCAAATGGCTGCCTCGGCTGGCCATGCAGTAGACTACACCAGAAGATGCCGATTTTGGCAAAAAAAATCATGTTTTCAGATGAAGCTCATTTTGATCTTGGCGGGTATGTAAACAAGCAAAATTGTAGCATTTGGGACACAGAAAACCCGCACGCATACATTGAAAAGCCGACGCACCCAAAAAGAGTCACTGTTTGGTGCGGATTTTGGTCCGGAAGCATAATTGGGCCACGTTTCTTCGAAAATGAGCAAGGAGTGGCCGTTACAGTCAATGGCGATCGTTATCGGGCCATGTTGAACGAATCTTTGTCCACAAAAATTGAAGAGGAGGATATTGGCAACATTTGGTTTCAACAAGACGGCGCTACGTGCCACGCAGCCGAAGCTACACTCTATGTTTTGCGCCATGTTTTTGAAGATTGCATTATCAGCCGCAGAGTTGCGGCTCGGAGCTGCGATTTGACACCGTTGGACTATTATTTGTGGGGTGCCGTCAAAGATAAGTGTTACGCCGATAAGCCAGAGACAATTGACGCTTTAAAGGGCAGAATTCGTGAAGCCATTGGTGAAATACAGCTGCAAACAATCGATAATGTGCTTAAAAATTGGACCGATCGTGTAGGGTACTGCATGGCCAGCCGAGGCAGCCATTTGAATGAAATTATTTTCCATTTTTAACCGGAAGGATTGTACTTTCAAATAAAAAAAAAATTTAAGAAAATATTCAGCAGTTTTTTTTTAAAGCATTTTCAAAAAAAAAGTTATTTGGCGGATCCTTTATAATCTAATCAGAAGCGGACAATTGTGGTAAGTATCAAACAATCGTATTGCATTGCTTCATACCAGGACAGGTTTTTTTTTGCTGAGGATAACGCTACGGGCAATTTTTGTTGGACTTGCTGATTATATTTTGGATATGTGCATGCAAAACTTTTAGAAAATGTGAAAATATAAAATGGATAGGAGTGGTAGGTTTGACAGCAAAATCACACTTGAGCACTTGAGCGGTCCGTTAAACGCAGTCCCTGTACTCTTCGACATCCACCAAACTAGGTAAGAAGTTGGTCAACCTAACAAAGGCACATTAAAAGCACGACTACTCCGCGTTAGAAAACTAGCCCGAAAGTTTGATGAACTAAGCTGTATCCTTCACATCAATGGATGATAGCTCTGTCAAGCTGACAAAGATTCAAGAGCCAAAACACCTGCATCTCCCAAGAGATGGGCATTGTCAAAGAACGTCAATAGACAAACTCCTCTTCCTCAGCAGATCTACATCCACGACAGAAGTCGTTAGATGGGAGCTGCATTATTTACGCGTGTCTTCCCATAACACAATGATCTGTAATCATCGCCACTGTGATCGAGATGACGTTGCGATCAAGTCCGATATCCACCTTATTGAAGCTACATCGGTCAAATCATACATACATAATTGGTCATTACAACCCTTCAGTCAGGATTGCAACCTAGTTTCTCACACCACTCATGTTGTGTGTGTTAATTTTACATGAGCGGCGAGACATACAGTTTAAAGTCGGTTCCGAACGACTGATTTTTGAGAAACTTTTCATGGCAATTTTATCTTCCTCTCAGAGTTTTTGCCAGTAATCTGCTGCCGAAGAAATACTTTTTTTTTGTATTTTGTTTTGATGTCTGTCCTGGGGCTCGAATCCTGGCTTTACGTCTAATAAGCCAACACACTACCTACTAGACTACGATGACTTCGGTCAAATCAGTTGCCTTTTATTCAGTCTGTTTTATCAAAACATCATGAACGACAATTGACAATGACGTGAACAGGTTCTTGACTTGAATTTTCATCAAAAAACCATGTTCAATGATGAGGTCCATTTCTGGATGAATGGGTGCACGAATAAACAAAATTGTCGAATTTGGGACGATACCAATACACATGAGATCGAAGAGCATCCAATGCATCTCGAAAAAGTCACTGTTTGTTGTGGATTTTGGCCTTGCGGCGTTAAGGGTTCATATTTCTTTGAGCCAGGCCATCACTGTCAACGGCAAGCACTGTAGATCGATAATTACCAACTTCTTTCCACCTGAAGTAGTTAAGCTGGACAACAACGACTTGTGACTTCAACAGGACGGTGCTACGTGCCACACAGGTTATGCCAGATTCGATATTCTGCGAACGATTTGATGGTATGGTCATCTCACGCGAATGTAATGTGAATTGATTACCAAGATCAAGCGATTTGACTTCGTTAGGCATTTCACTTGAGGGGTTTTCTAGAATGAAAGTTGCCGTACACTAGTAGGTGGTGTGTTGGCTTATTAGACGTAAGGCCACGTTTCAAGCCCCAGGTTAGACATTAAAATGAAACATGAAAAAATATTTCTTCGCAAATTCCTCTCAGCACATTTCTGGCATAAACTCTGTGATTAAATAAAATTGCCATGAAAAGTTTCTCAAAAATCTATCGTTCGTACTCGACCTTAAACTGTAGGTCCCAGCACTCATGTATAAAAATTAACCCACACAACATAAGTGGTGTGAGAAGCTAGGTCGTAATCCTGACTGAAGGATTGTAATGACCGATTATGTGTGTGTATGTGTATGTGTTTTTTAAGAAACGCAGGTGTATGCGAATAAGCCATCAGCCACAGCGGTCCACAAAGGCAACGTAACCCTTGCCATCCATCAAACTCGGCCTAATTTATGCGCCAGGGTTGTGGAAAATTTTATATTTCGGATGCATTCCATCCAGAAAAGCGGTGGCGATGTTATATTCCACACATAATGGCATCAATAGCTCCTTTAAACGGAAAAATATTCGATAATTTTTAAACGTTATTTTCGATTTGCAAATAAAAATTCTTCTGTTTTATGTTCCAGCTGTGCAACAAGCGATAACAACTGATTTACAACAACAAAAAAGTTTGTTTTTAAACATTTAATTGCCAAAACAAAAACAAACAAAAATAAATAAACTTTCATTTGTTCTTGTTTTTGTTGTTTTTTATTTTGTTTCTCTTAAACAAAGTTTTCTTTCCGTGTTTTATGTTGCGTATGCGCAAGTGGCGCACTACGGTGTTTTTAGGTTTGGCCCAGTTTTGTTTAACAACGACGCTGTATAACAACAATACAAACAACAACAATACAACAATATTTTTAGTATTGCGTCTCGTCGCAAAAGTTTTTGACTTTATTTTTTAATTTAATTTTAGTTACTTAACGTTGGTGTTGTTGTTGTTTTTCATTTTTTTTGTTTGGTTTTTATGGGCTCATCTTCTGTCTGTCTTTCCTACAGTTCAGCTTAGTTTTGGGCTCCTATTTTTTTGT
This sequence comes from Sarcophaga carnaria, assembly GCA_958299815.1. Classification (NCBI taxonomy): domain Eukaryota; kingdom Metazoa; phylum Arthropoda; class Insecta; order Diptera; family Sarcophagidae; genus Sarcophaga; species Sarcophaga carnaria. The sequence goes on from OY283149.1 coordinate 142,448,415, forward strand.
TTTCTTTACAAACGAAACTTTTGTTTTGTTTGTGGAGAGAGAGAGGAAAAAAAGTTTATTTTAATGGGTTTTTAACCGGAAGAACTTTGAACAGGAACTTAAAAGAACTTGGCAGTACAAAGCATAGAGAAAAACCGTATTTCCCTCTCAAATAATAAACGAAAAAAAAATCAATATTTTGCGTAAATTTTTGAAATTTAAAAAGGAAATGTAGGCAATGAATTTAACTGATTGGGAAAGGAAGTTCAAAAAAATTAATGAAATTTCTTAAAATTCATAAATTCATTAAATTTCCATTATGACAGCTGAATAGTCCTTTTCCAACATACATACATACATACATTAAACATACATACATTAATTTAATACAGTTATAAAGTACTTTAATCCATAACTCCCACATCTTTTCAGTCTCTTGACTTTGTAGTCAAAACCCGGCGAGCTTCGCTGCAGTCTTTATAGTTTACATGCGATATAGTAAACTAAAGATCACAATGAATTGTTCTACCTTTTTTAGCTTCAATACTATGTTTTTCCAATAAAGAAATAATGAGCTAATAAATAATAAGCCACACAGTGATTGAAGATCAGACGTTTTTCAAGTTATAAGATCATAAGTTTATGCTGTAGTCCTTCTGCATTCAGAGTTTTAATAGCAAAATTGTACAAAATATTGGCACAGCTTCGTTTAAATGGAAAATACCATGCCCAAGTATCTGCACAGAATGGGCAAGACCGCCTCCTCTTACTGTCTTTACGAGGAAGGGGAGGTAATTGATGACGCAGAGCACACTGTTTTCGAGTGTGCACGCTGGCAGAGCTATAGCTCTGTACTGACGTCAATAGTTGGAATGATCACAGTCGCTAACATTGTCGGGATTATGATTGCGAGTAGTGAAAATTCGACCTCGGTGGTGAATTACGTAGAACGCATTCTGAGAAGGAAAAAGAGGGATCTTGAGGCTGCAGAACAAGTAAGCATGTCGGCGTAGGTGATACTGCCACAAGCGCCAAGCGAAACCGAAACGTTGATTTAGACGAAAGGAATAGTGGAGACGCTTAAATGTCTCCTCAACTTTCGATACGCAATCCGAACGCGGATATGAACATGGAGGGGTCAAAGGGTCAAAAGGACCGAAGTAATACCACCGTAGTCCCGGAGTGGGCACGAACAAGTCCACAGAAGACGAGGGGGTATTTAGTGTGTGAGGGCCCCACACACGGAGAATGTGACGACTTCCTCTATGGTGCGGAAGCCCTCCTCGTCGTAAAAAAAAATTCCCAAGTCCTTTCATTTTTCATTTGGCTAAAGTTAGTTCATCATTAGCAGGTTAATTATGTTTCCTCAGAAGACCTACCCATCTTTCCATCTTCTTAATCTAAGCAGAGCTTCAACATAAAACAGAAAAATTTCTATTTGTAAATGAATCAAAATCGAATTCTTTTCTCATTTGAAGAACCTATTGATGCCATTATGTGTCGAATATAACATCGTTCAAATGTCCGTTAAGGCTTCTCTGAGTACAGCATATCTGAAATGGCCCTGACTCTGGCGCATAAATCAGACTAAATTTGAACGATGCTATGGATTATATAGGTTTTGATGACCACTGTGTTTTTTGGCTAATACGCGTTCACCGTAGTCTAGTAGGTAGTGTGTTGACTTATCAGACGTAAAGCAAGGGTTCCAGCTCCAGGTCAGACATCAAAATAAAATACAAAAAGTATTTCTTCGGCGACTTCCTCTCAGTAGATTTCTGGCAAAAACCCTGAGAGTAAATAAAATTGCCATGAAAAGTTTCTCAATAATCTGTCGTTCGGAGTCGACTTTAAACTGCCACTCATGTAGAAAATTACTACACACAACATAATTGGTGTGAGACACTAGGACGTAATCCTGACTGAAGGATTGTAATGACCAATTATGTATGTATGTACGCGTTTACTTGCGATTTAAGAATATCCTTCAAGAGAAAAGTCTAAAGTCTAAGTCAAATAGCATTATCTCGGCGGCGACTTCACATCACATCCATGTGATATGACAATGCGCTCAAATCAGTCGCGCGCAACATCCAATGTAACATAACTTATGTGGCATGTAGCGCCGCTCTGTTGAAACCAAATGTTCAATTCGAGCCTAAAGAAGATGGTAATTGTTGACCTACAGTGCTCAAAGCTGACAGAGCGAACACACATCGTTGTCTGTGGTCCATATCTGTTAGTCCATTGGCAGATGTACCTACAACAAGATGGTCGTTATCGCATTAGCCTATGTGGGGAAGGGCGTGTCCAAAACGATTTTAGTTACTCGCTTAATTTGTATAACTTTAGTAGGTAGGTAGTTTGTTGGCTTATTAGACTTAAGGTCTGACCGAGGTCAGACATTTTATACAAAACGAAATATGAAAATAATATTTCTTAGGCGACTTCCTCTCAGCAGATTTCTGGCAAAAATTCTGTATAACAATTAATCCATGTGAGAAGCTAAGTCGTAATCCTGATGGAAGGGTTGTATTGACCAATTATGTATATGTATACGTATCTATTGTAATAGCCTCTCATATTTACTCGAATATATTGTAAAACTCCTTTTGCCATTTGTTAACTTTGTTTGGAATCTGCCATGTTTACCGTTTTTTGTTTAAAAAAATGTTCAGCCTGTTTCTGTGGTGCCACGCCCATTCTTTCTATGTTATTACTTGTTGAGCAATGCGATTTCAGAGTGAAAATACGAGCTTATATGCTTTCCTTAATTTGCACTCTAAATCAGTCTCAATAGCTATCATTTGCTTCAGCCATAAGGAAGATAGGACTGAATTTTCTCTTTCAGTTAAGCGGGTGATCGGTTCACAGTACCACCTGTCGTTGACTAGAAATAATATCCTCTGTGAAAGCGTATGTGAAAAGTGTGGTGAGCAAATTTACTCGTTGAGCCCTACTCTGTTTTAAGAGATTATGTTGTGTGACCTTCTTATGATGTTAGTTATTGATGTTATCATCTTGAGCGTATAAGTTGTTTATTGGAGGGATTTTTGGAAGTAAAACTGATGAAGTCTGGTAATTTTGAAAATTTGCATAAAATTTGTAAAAGCAATGATGGAAATTGTTGGTCTTACACTGTATTCGAACTCGGGATCACTATAAATATACAATAATATGGTATACTGGAGGAAACAGGTGCAGCTTTGTAACAAACAAACATTCGCCTCTAGGTATATATACATACCAAGAAGATAATCGTATTTATAAATACACACAGATTTATGTTTATATCCTTAAAGGACATTCTCATACTCATATGTAGTGGTACATAACTGTATAAATATTTTTATTTACATTTTTATTATCATAACACCCGCTTTTGTTTTCAAAGCAAGTGACAGAGAAGAGGCCATGGGGTCTCTTTCTTTTCGTATGGGTTGTGTAGTTGTTAACGAAATTTATGTGTTTCTCGAAATAATAATTTTATGGCGTAACCAACAAATATTATGATTATTGATACACCCATAAATATTATGAACTATTGTTATATATGTATGTATGTATTCTTATATATGTTCCTATTATTATAATAGAAGTAGAAGTTGTTGTTGTTATTGTTATTTGTTATCATCCACTGTTACTGTCGTTTGTATTGGTTACTTGCTACTGTTGCTGGTACATTACAAGAAGACCCTCTAAAAAGAATTTATTTGTTTTCATTGATGTCATCACGTTGTCTTTGATACAGTGGGACAGGAGTAGGTAAAGGAATTAATTTTTTTAATTTTTTTATTTATTTATTAAATACAATACAATTACAAATTATATTAAATTATATACGAGCTGAGAAACTTTTACCATATGCTCGTTGTGATGTCACAGAGCAGAGTCTCTAGTGAGAGTCGAACCCACTATCCATTAGACTACCAAGGCATCCACTTAATGTTTTAAAATTTATTTCACATATGTACGTATCAGAGATCAGCAATGAATCGCTTTTTTGCTACTCATAAGTACTCATGAAATTTTGAGTATGAATGAGTCAACAGTATTGAAATCCAACTACTCTGATTCAGTCGTACTCACTACAACATTGATTTATTAGTACAAGTTGCAATGAGTATGAGTACAACGTTGACAACAAACTCATAACATTCGAAATATGTTTGATTCATACGCCTGCTCATTCAGATTCATAAATTTCGAAAAATACTTATAATTGTACTCATAAATGATTCGAGTGATTTGAATCATTCATCAAAATTTGCAGTCTTAGTTGTTGTTGCATATACAAAGAAAGAAGAAAGACACATAAACAAAAAAGACAAAGACAGCAAGCAAACACACAACCTTCTTGTGAGTATTGTAGTGTTCGTACGCGAATCATACTTATTTTGTGATTCGTGTATACGATGAGTCGTGGAGAAGTCAATAACATCATGTGTATTGTTAAGTATGAGTACCATGAGTATTTCAAACTTTGAATATGAGTAGTATGAGTATGACATTAAAATAAGTATGAATGCGTATAAGTATCAGAAATTATGATTATGATTCGATTCAACTCATCTTTTTGAATACTCATTGCTGACCTCTGGTACGTATACTAACAGTGCCCTATGTTTTAAAGCGTCAACGCAAGCATAGAGCTTCTATTACTTATTTTAGCACCATAATTTTATATTACCTAGGATTCTACACTTGGTAATGGATTTCTGAATTCTTTGTTGTGAATTCCTAAATTAAAATTCTTGTTTTTCAGTGTCTTTATAAAATATCGGCAGTATAGTGGACAACTAATTGAACGAGTGATTAAAACGTTAACGTTTTTGTCCAGAGCTTCGAGTTCAAACATCAGCACTGACATCTTAGAAAAATATTTCATTCGGTTTCAGGCTCTAACAATAGCGAATTGGCATGAAAAAGTTTCTCAAAATTTAAGTTGATGAACATGGGTGATGATCGATCCTTATCCTGGCTGCAGAGTTGTAATGTATGTATGTACAGTGCGTTTTGTTGGTAGTGTGTTGACTTATTAGCGGTTCAAACCTCAGGCCAGACAAGGTCAACAAAACTTGTGGACCAGACTGTCTGATTCTTTCTTCCAGGAGGAGAGTTATAAAAAGGACAGCGGATCTCGTATAGCTCTTTTAACTCTGAATGTGATAGAAATTGATCCATTTCCAGATAGTATTATCGCGACTGATGCTTTGAACACTATCACCATAAGCACTCAGTTCATATGCAAATAAATACAACCAACAGATTCGACGTCTATCGAAGTGCGTGAGAGACTCAACGGAAAGCATCTGCTATGCTTCTATCGGTTTCCGTGATAAATTTTTAGGAAATAACTTCCTAAAGCATCTCTAATTTACATCGAACGTGTTTGATAGTTAGAAGTCGTCGTGGTCTAGTAGGTAGTGTGTTGGCTTATTAGATGTAAGGCCTTGGTTCAAACCCCAAGTCAGACATCAAAACGAAAATATATAAAAATATATCCTCGGCGTCTTATACTGTGTTCAGATATGCAACTTTATTGCGTACATCGCAATAAACGTAATTATTGAGCTCAATATTTCAAGTTTCAAATAATTATTGCGCAATAAATACGCAAATTGTTATAATATTGAGTAAAACTTAAAATGCAGCACTGTCATAAGTATGTTTAGTGCGCATATTATGGAACTTGGTTAGTACAGGGACTGCGTTCACCCGTGGCATCACAACGGGCCGCTATGCGTGCTCAAGTGAGCTTTGTGATAACAGAGCTACCACTCCGACCTAACCTAACCTCATATTACAATTATCCGAACACTTTCTGTTGATATTTGACAACTCAAATGTTAACAACGACAAACAAAACACAAAAAACAGCTTCCAAATGAATATTGAATAAGCAGCTGAACTGCGTATATTATTATGTCTGAACACTTAAAATATTGTACTCAATAAACCGAATAAAGTGCATATCTGAACACAGTATTAATCTCAGCAGATTTCTGGCAAAAACTCTGGTAGTAAATAAAATAGCCATGAAAAAGTTTCTCAAAACAGGTCTGTCGTTCGAAGTCGCCTTTAAACTGTGGGTCCCATCACTCATATATAAAATTAACACACACAACATTGGTGGTGTGAGAACTTAGGTCGAAATTCTGATTGAAGGGTTGTAATGATTAACTAAGTACGTAAGCAAGAAGCCTTCTCCTTGACGATCACTGATTTGTAGTTTTTTTATGCAGTTTTTTATGTCTTTGCTTTTCTTTTTTCAGGTTTTTTTCAATTATTATTTTTTTTTTTTTTTTTTTGGAAAAAGAGGTTAACTTGCCAAGACTCAAATTTTTCAAAAAACCAAAAAAGAAATGAATTTAAAAATTATTCTCTCTCCCGGCCCACTGTTATAAGAATAGTTTCTACAAATAAGCCTAAAAGCCTGCAATATTTGGTAATAAAAATTCCATTGATAGCTGAGCCATAGCACTGCTTGTAAGTACCTCTTATACAACAAACGAGACGATTTTATTCCACCACTACTACTACCACTACTCATTCCACCAACACCAAAAGCTAGCAACGATTTAAACGAAATGTTTGCTTGCATTACACACACTCAACTATTGTAGCCAATGGATGGATCGAATGTTGGAATTTCTTTATTTGAACAAATCACCCACATTCATCGAAACTATTGTTGTTGTTGTTGATTCATTTATATTTACTCACATGGAATAAAACAGACCCTCAGTGCAGGCAGTTCAACCATTTAGTAGTGGAATTAGAAAATTTCAAAGATAATGTCAATAAAAAAAAAGAAAAAAATCAAAAACGATAAAAAGTCCCAACAGAAAGATACCATCATCAACAATGGTAGTATCAGTGGCAGTTGCTTAACAGAAGCAAACAAATGGAAAAAAATGAAAATAAAGGAGGAGGAGAAGAATCTTAAATTCGATTGTAAATAAATATTTGAACAATTCTTTGTCTTTTTTTTTCCAAAACCCATGGTATGGATGGTAGTAAACATTGTTAGTTTCATACGGGATAAGTGTTCTGCAGTGTACTCGTAAATACATTTACAATTCACATATGCAAGCATGTGGCTTTGGGCATGGCATCATCATCATCATCGATGTTAGAAGAAGGGGAAAGGGGTTAAACTAAATATTAGTTTTACATTAGCCCTTCATCGAATAGTGTACAAAATAGTTGAGAAATTTATTTCCTTTTTGTGTTTAAATTAAAATGAAAAATAAATCGTTTTTTTCTTTGTTTTTTTTTTTTTTTGATGCTACAGAAGGGTGGATTTTGGTCATTTATTCTAAACAATTAAAACACTTTGATTTGTAAGACTTTTGGATAGGAAATGGTCAGGGTAGTGTTTATTTAATTTTTTAGAATGTTCGAAAGGAAACTAATTATACGTCCTCATCATCCTCATCCATCGGCTATACGTCTCTCCAGTTCTCCAATCAATTCTTCAGAGATGTCTTTCAATTAGTGATTTGTAATTGATGACTCCTTTCCATTTATTATTTAAATAATGTGACCACCACCTATTACTTAGGAGTTGAAATTTACAGAATTTCAATACGTTTTCTCTTTTCTGTAGTCTTAGTCCTTTTCCGTATGGGAAGTTTTTATACTGATCGGAGTTAATCGAGATCCAGATTTTGCTGTCAGTCATAGATCTCTATCTTCGTCAGTCTTATTTTCGAGATACGACTTCGATAGATTTGTCTTCAAGCTGAGGGTGCTGAGTAAGATGAATGACACTGAATACTTGCAGATAAACCCGAAGATGAGATTGAGGATGATAGCAATGTGGTCAAAGGCAAATCATAAAAACAATAATGGTGGAAGACCTTAGCATTTGGGTCGTTGTACTGGTAATAAAATCATTGGTCTTAAATCCTTGTAGGTAAGGCATAAGGCTAACAACCGAACGAGGTTCTTCTAAAGGGGATAAGTATTAAATACGACAGCTAGATTACGAAAGATTTTTCTCATTATCTTTTGCATTATGTTGATGTGATCGCATTTCCATACTCACAATATATTCATATTGTCATATACGATTAAAGGAGAGATCTGCTGAAAACACCGCCGCTGTACTATGAGCATGCCGGAGAATCCGAGGCTGGCGATTTTGAGTTTCTCACGAGAACTTGGCTACAACTAGGCTAATTTTGCGCCGTATGTAGAGCGTGTAGAAGTCGACGTAGTCTAGTAGGTAGTGCGTTGGCTTATTAGATGTGACCCCACGGTTCAAACCCCAGGTCAAACATCACAACGAAATACCAAAAAATATTTCTTTGACGATCTCCCCTCAGCAGACTTCTGCCAGAAACTCTGTGAGAAAATAAAATTGTAATGAAAAGTTTATAAAAAATCTGTTGTTAGCAGTCAACTGTAAACTGTAGGTCCAGCCACTCATGTATAGCTAGGTAGTAATCCTAACTGAAAGGTTGTAATGTAGTAAAGCGTTTACCCGTTCAAAGTGACCCATGCAGCCCAGGTGTTCACGGAATGAAAGTAGTTGGCAACTAAACTCTCTCAATTTCGTTGAAAACTCATCTTCGGTTATAAGGCCCATTCTTGGAGGAAGGAGTACGTGAACAACCAAAATTGTCGTATTTGGGTCGATACCACATGAAATCCAAGAACATCCAATGCATCCCGAAAGAAAAAGATACTGTTTGGTGTAGATTTTCTCTCTCTCGGTATTATTGAGTAATATTTCTTAGAGATGTTGGCCAGGCCATCACTGTTAACCACGAGCACTGTAGATCGTTGATTATCAACGTCATTTAGCTAAGTCATCAATAACATGGCACGTGGTTTTAACAGGACGATGCTCCGTGCCACAAAGGTCGTTTCACATTGGATACTCTGCATTGACGGTTTAAGGGCATCATCATCTCACTTGGAGGTGAAGAGAACTGGCCACCGAGATCGTGTGGTTGATCAAATCAACCGCGTAATCGCGTTAGACTTTTTCTTGTGAGGTTTTCTTAAATCGCAGGAGTATGCGAACAAGCAACAAACCACAATGGTCCTCAAAATCAATAAATTCAGTCAAATTCAGCCTGATTTATGCGCTTGACTCATGGAAAATTTATATTTTAGATGTGCTCCACCTAGAGGAGCTGATACGCGCATTTGCACGGTGTTGTATTCCACACATTATCGCGTCCTCGCATTGTCGTGTTAGAGAATGTAAGGTTGTGCTCTATGAAGACTGTAGCCAACTTTTTAATGATTACCTGAATACTGAAACTTCCTAAGGAGGACTGAGTTCTTACAATGATTTTTCGTATCTTAGCCATTTCAGGAAGACTAGGCTTAAAATTGAATATTTTTTCCCTCACATTAAAAGCTCTCCCTGTTAAATATAAAATCATATGAGTAACTCATTACAATTTCCAAGCCCGTATGTAAATTTTTCTTGCAACAAAATTAATCCGTATTTTATTTTAGTTTTTGTGTGACCCAAAAAAATTTTCAACTAAATTCAGGTAATTAAACTTAAATCAGCACACAATCTTAACTATGTACGTAGGAGTGCATATGTATGTATGGAAGTAAAACACACGAGCCTAATAAGCAAAATTATACACAAAAAATTCCATAGAAAAGGATTAAATTATTGAAAATATATCCTGCGCTACTACTAATACCCATCCATTGAAAAAGTGTAAATGTTTGAGTAGAGGTAAAGTAAAGTAAAATTTTATGTAAAATAATTGGAATTTAATTAGAGGCCTCTTGAAAATCCCATTAAAAATTCATTCGCTTTAATTTTTAAGAGAAGAGAAGAAAATTTTAAATGAAATTTAATTTATCATTTCCATTGTCTTTGTTGACAAGTTGGTTGGTTTTGGTTTTAGTTGGTAGCCAACCAACCAACAGTTCCGTCATTAGCGCAGGGCACAATTCGTATGAACGTAAGGATGGCAAGCAGGCAGGCAGGCAGGCAGTCAGTCAGTCAGGACTGGAAAATAATCAAGAGCGGATTATGTAATTAGTCTGCAACTGATTGATGAATGTTGGCAGGACTTGTTTTTCCCATATTTTTATAAACAAATTTACTTAATGTCCCCATCAGTTTTTATTTCTCTGTCTCTCTCTCTCCCTCTCTTCTGTCTCTCTTTGTTTGCTGTTTTAAAAAGCTTTTATCCCAAAAACATGTTTAGTTAACGTTTATCCTGGAATTTTTTTTGTGTCATTATTCTGTATGACCAACAGCATTCAGGTTGCTTTGGCTTGAGCACCACAATATTAAGAAACCTTTTCTATATGTTTCCATTGACTATGTTGACGCTGTTTGTGTATCCCATTTTTGGCCTTAATTCTGTCCCGGCTAAGAACATTATTGTGTCATTTTGTTTAATCTGCTCTGGCTTACTTTAGCCCCCCAAAAGCTAAAAATCTTGTTTGTTTGTTTGTTTGTGTGTGAAATAATGAGTCCACGAATAGAAATTAATTTTCGCAGCAGTATGGGCAGACAGAGTTTATTTTTAAGAATCGAAATTTTTAAGTTTTTTGTTCCATTATTGGCTGCTTATTTCGTGATTGTCCTTTATTAGCTTTTATTTTCTTTCTATAATGTGCGAGGGGCGTACCATTATAGTAGTGAAAGACATTCATTATGTTAAATTCGATAAATTCGATTCGTTGTTTCATTTAAAATATTTGTGAATTTTCTTTCCATCTTTATATTGAAAAGTAGAAATCAAATGAGAGACTAATCATAAATAAGAGGTTGAGGGACTTAAAATTTTTCAGGTGAATGATCTCTCTTGATTGGTTTGTGCGATAACGACATTTTTAGCTCTCTCAAGACTTTTAAACTAGCTTTGAAGCTTTAATGCATATATACAGTGGGCGTCAAAAGAAACTGTACTTTAAAAAAATATACATTAACAAATTACCATTATTTTTATTTTAAAATTGCTTTATTGTCAGCTTTTAAAATTTGAAAAAAAAAAATTAACATTACAAAAAATATCGAAATGTAAAATTTTTTCGGGCACTCTCCTTAAGTGGTAAAAGTTGAGTGGTAAATCTCTAAGAATAAATTTGCCTCAAACACAAACTGTATATCATTTAAAAAATTAACACACACAACGTGGGTAGTGTGAGAAGCTAGGTGGTAGTTCTGACTAAAGAGTTTTAATAACCATTTTAGTAAGTAAGAACAAGGTATGTAGACTGACCCATCGTTAAACACTTGGAAGACAACAATTTGGATTGTGTTCAAGCAACCTTAGTAGTCGCCGTAGGCTAGTAGGTAGTGTGTTGGCTTATTAGACGTAAAGCCAGGGTTCGAGCCCCAGGCCAGACATCAAGACAAAATACAAAAAAAAGTATTTCTTCAGTGACTTCCTCTCAGCAAAAACTCTGAGAGTAAATGTAATTGCCATGAAAAAGTTTCTCAAAAATCTGTCTTTCGGAATCGTCTTTAAACCGTAGGTCACACCACTCATGTATAAAATTAACACACACAACATAAGTGGTGTGAGAAACCAGGACGTTGTACAATGGGTCAATTCGACCTTCGGGTACTGTACTTGTCTTAGTTGACAAGTACACGTCCTCTAACCTAACCTAACCTTGATAGCCATTATTGAGGAGAAAATAGGATAAAGTGAGTTTGGTATAAAAGCGTTTAAAATCCATGATTTAGAAGTGATATGAAGTGTTCCCGAGAATTTCTTTCTTATTTTCAAAACTTAAGAGATGATTCGGCGGAAATATTTTTGAATCGAGCATGAAAAAATTGCAGAAACTTTGGATGGAGCTTAAAGCCGGATATCTTAAGAAATAAAATAATTTTTTTTGTCCAAAAACCTGTGCTTCAATTGAAAAGTTACATGCTTATTGAATAGCTCTTGTAGTACAATTTACGGTCGGCAGAATGACATAAAATTTGTTAGCTTTGTAGACACAATGACTAATGATCCAAAGCGCTATCGAAATGTGACCGCATGTAGGGATGCCTTCTAGACGTTGCGTTGATTACGGAGCATAGTTTATAATTCTCTTTGAACTGTTTTTTGGAATACTTTTCATGATTACATCGAAAAACACCACACTAAAGTCTTTAAATCTTCAATCTGATCTCTCGATAATTGTTGATTTTATTCATGAGCAGTTTATTATATTTTAACGTCGACTACGTACGATACATACATAATTGGTCAATACAACTCTCTAGTAAGAGTTACAACCTAGTTTTTCACACCACTTATATTGTGTGTGGTAATTGTATACATGAGCGGCGGAACCTGCAGTTTAAAGTCGACTCCGAATGATAGATTTTTTGAGAAACATTTCATGGCAATTTTATTTACTCACAGCGTTTCTGCCAGAAATCTGCTGAGAGGAAGTCGCCGGAAAAATATTTTTCTAATACATTGTTTAGGGGTTTAAACCGAGGCCTCACGTCTAATAAGCCAACACACTCCATACTAGACTACGGCGACTTTGTTGGGGACGATAGATTTGAAAAACTTTTCATGGCAATTTTATTTACCTTAAGAGTTTATGCCTGAAGATTACGGAGAGCAAGTCGCCTGAGAAATATTTCTTCATATTTCGTTTTGTTGGATATGTCTGAGCTGGGGTTTGAACTGTGGTCTCACGTCTAATAAGCCAACACAGTACCTACTAGGCTACAAGGACACTTTACATCTAACGAAAGACCATAATTCTCCATTTGAAATTCGAAATATAATGCCAGAGGATTCAGAGAATAGAAGATAATTTTTTCTTGAATTTCATAAAAATTTTCTTAAAGAAGGCAACCCTCGTATAACATTATAAGCACCACAGCCAAGCTAAAATTTATCAATTGTTTGTATGTGTATGTATTTCTCTTTGTGTGTTTATGTGTTGTGTATGCAAATATTCTTAATTTGAAAATGATTTTTAATAGGATCGAACGGAATTAGTTTTTTTTATTACTTTTAATGAATTTTTTATGTTTTCCTTGTCGCCATCTACCATCTCCCATCGCCATCTCTACTTACAACTTCATCTTCAGCTTTATTCTCAAGGAAATCTATTCAATTTATTGTTTACTTACAACAACAACACCATTCATTCATCTCATTCATCCATTCATTCATTCATTCATTATATTCTGTTTTTTCTCTATTAATTCTCTCGTTATTTTTGTAAATAAACCTCTCAAGTGATACAAAAACTAATCAGAGAGAGAGAGAGAGAGAGAGAGAGAGAGCAAGAGAGAAAAGGAGCCATTGTGTTTAGGACACAATGTAAGTGATGATGGTGGTAGGGGCAGTGTAGCAAGTATTTAATCATTATTGGGACACATTGTGCGGTAAAGTTAATTTTCTATTGGATTTTCATTCCTGTTTTCATTCAAAACAAAATAAAAACACGAAACAAAAATTAAGAGAAGGCCACATTGATTAATTTCATTGATTTCGTTTATTAAAGAGTTTCTTTTCTTTTAAATTTTAAAAGTGACATAAAAGGCGATTAATTTAAAGAAGGAAATTAAACAATAAAAATATAATTTAATTTGAAGGGGAAACTGGAAAAAAAATTACAAAATTGGTACTGAAATTGCAAGTGGTTTCAGGGCTTTATATATGGAACCTATCACTCTTTCAAATGATGGGTTTAATGATGATCGAAAATCAACACACTTCGTTGAAAATTTCTTTCTAAAGTTGGAATACATTTTTCTCTCATTAGTGTTCCACAATTTGACTGCCAATTGAGGCCTTTTTTGTTTAATTTCATCACTTAAATGCTGGAGTAAGTATACATAGTACGCCCAGTGGATTGTTTTTTTTATTTAAAAAAAATCAGTAAATATCGTTCATACATATTCCAAAAACTAAACACCATGACGATGGAAAAGCCTTAGTTTTCTTTGATCGCAATTTCCTTATTCAAGGTGATTGTTTTCTATGTTTCTTTACCGCAGATGTAACTTGGTAGGCTCACATCACACTTGACTTTGTTGCGGTGAAACATCATGAAACGGCAATGACTTTGTTGTATTGGAAGCAAACGCGGTACCTATCTTAAACCCAAGTTTCCGGTCAATATACGATACTCAGCAGTCTGGCATCTTACTTACACTTGTGCTATTGGTCATTAGAACCCTTTAGTCAGGATTAAAACCTAGCTCCTCCCAACACCCATGTTGTGTTTATTTATTTGTATCCATAAGTGGATAATGTGGACTTCGAACGATAGATTTTATTACTCTCTGAGTTTATTTTTATTTTTTCATATTTCGTTAGGAGGCAGGGCTTGAATCACGGGTTCTAATCTGACTGACAGACTGCATACTTGACTATGGCAGTTTATCATCAGTCAATAAAATTTTGTGAATTTTCCTAATCGATGTTCTTTTTTACGGCGTATACTGTGTGAATTAAGCACCAAATCGAATGCCTTTAAAGGGCCATATTACAACTTGCCGTTAAAGTTGGGTTTAGTTAAACTTTAGCTAAAGTGAACTTTAAAGTCACCTTTAACTTCTTTTCGTTATTACAACCTACAGATAAAATAAAGTTAACTTTTTCAAAAATATGGCAGTGCCGGAGCAATGTCGATAACACGGCTCAAAAGATAGGATGACACTCCCTTTAGCTTAACGCTCACTTCTACCTTATTGTCCACTTACAATAATGGAAAATAATTTATCTGCCCGTTAAAATCCTCCCTTTACTTAAGGGCAAGTTGTAATAATGTCCTTCAGACTTTTATTTTGCGTTCTCGCACACGGAGGATGTGACGACTTCCTCCTCGGCGGAAAAAAACGAACCTATACCTTATCCGGAGTTTACCTCATCTTTTATTTCCGTAATGTATGTTCCACAGTATTTCTTTCTTGCCACATTTTATTTTGTCTGCTTATGAAGTCTCAAGAAGAGATTAATTTTTATAGTCTCGAGAGATCTTTGATGGTAGGCTACCTATATAATGTGCACTGTACTTATATAGTGTTGGATTGTACAAGTTAAATACCGAGTGGCAATTCGTAGAACCCTTTTCTGGCCTTGGAAATCTTAGCCAGCCAGTAAACATGTTACCTAATCCGAATACTAATTAAAGATTTTGATTTAAGTTTTGAGTTAAAACTATCGAAAGTAAACTATTTGAGCATTTTTTTTAATTCACAAATTAATTTTCAGCAATAAGGCAATGATAGTTTTAATCCTGTACTAATGTCCACCTGAAAGCCAATTGAAAACCTTCATTAATTTCCTTCTTTATGTTCTTCCATGATGACATATTTCAGTTAATTAAAGAATTTTTTCCATTTTTTTTTCACTTGAAAGAAATTTTTGTCTTATCATTGCCTAAACAGTTTGTAAATCATACTCAAATTAAAGGGTCCGTCAAATAACTTTTTTTTTTGAAAATGCTTTGAAAAAAAAACTACTGAATATTTTCTCAAATTTCTTTTTTTATTTGAAAGTACAATCCTTCCAGTTAATAATGGAAAATAATTTCATTCAAATGCCTCGGCTGGCCATGCAGTAGCCTAAAAATCGGTCCAATTTTTATGCACATTATCGATTGTGTGCAGCTGTATTTCACCAATGGCTTCACGAATATTGTCCTTTAAAGCGTCAATTGTCTCTGGCTTGTCGGCGTAACACTTATCTTTGACGGCACTCCACAAATAATAGTCCAACGGTGTCAAATCGCAGCTCCGAGGTGGCCAAACCACATCAGCTCTGCGGCTGATAATGCAATCTTCAAAAACAGGGGCGCAAAACATCGAGTATAGCTTCGGCTGTATGGCACGTAGCGCCGTCCTGTTGAAACCAAATGTTGCCAATATCCTGCTCTTCAATTATTGTGAACAAAAATTCGTTCAACATGGCCCGATAACGATCGCCATTGACTGTAACGGCCACTCCTTGCTCATTTTCGAAGAAAAATGGCCCAATTATGCCTCTGGAGCAAAATCCGCACCAAACAGTGACTTGTTTTGGGTGCGTCGGCTTTTCAATGTATGCGTGCGGGTTTTCTGTGCCCCAAGCCCGAAATGCGACAATTTTGCTTGTTTACATATCCGCCAAGATCAAAATGAGCTTCATCTGAAAATATGATTTTTTTTTTGCCAAAATCGGCATCGTCTAGTGGCCAGCCGAGGCAGCCACTTGAATGAAATTATTTTCCATTATTAATTGGAAGGATTGTACTTTCAAATAAAAAAAGAAATTTGAGAAAATATTCAGTAGTTTTTTTTTAAAGCATTTTCAAAAAAAAAAGTTATTTGGCGGACCCTTTACAAGCGATGAGTTCAAATTCGCTTGAATACTTAGTTTTTTCTTTTTTTTTGGATACTCACTATGCAACTGATAGAGTTGAGTTGAGATGAATACATGAAATTTAGAAATTAAACGAATGAATGTATGGCTTTGGCTTTTATCTGCTTACAATCCATCTTCTTCAACTTGAACAATTTTTCAATTTTACAAATCAAATGAAAATTTTTGTTGCGTTCAATGAATTTCTAAATGAGGAAAATTTACTTTCTTATACACGAAGATGAGCAGATTTTTTTTTGTTCATCGAACTTTTTTTTCTAATTCCATTCTTAACTTTGTATTACGAAAAATTGTTTTGTATGCATCACATTACAACACATATACACATACCCAACGGTATAAAGGGGGTAAAACATGCAACATCAGCACATGCTGCAAAGAGAATAGAACAGTAGCTTTTAGATAGAGAGAGAGAGAGAGTGAGAGAGATTGAATAAAAAGAATATTTTGTAGCAAATAGAACGTTGAACACAATGGCTAGGATGTTGTTACTGTTGTCGAGGGCTGCTGTTGTTGTTGTTGTAAATAGCCATTAGCAAAAATGCTTATTAAAAATTTACATTTAAAGGAAAAACAAGTAAGGAATGGAAAAGTTTTCAACTCTCTCTCTCTCTCTCTCTCTCTTTTACACACACACACATGAACTTTGTGAAAATATTGAAAATGAGGCAGGCATCCAAGCAGTAAATGAATAAAACTGTAAAACATTCATTCAACCATTCCATCCATCCATCCATTCATTCATTCATTCCTTTAGCTATCCATCTTTACATTCACACAAAAAACGTAATGAAGAAAATGTTTTCCACACAATTTTGCTAAAAGCAAGCAAATGAAAGAGAAGTCTTCCAAAAAATTTTCAAAAATTTCTACATGGACTTCAACACAACCATTACCGAGCTGCACTCTCTCTCTCTCGTCTCTCATCTCATATTCAGTTGCCCGAAAGTGGCCGTAAAACCCTTTCCCATTGATGTTGATGCTGGATTTTTAGGTGTTCATGCCAAGTTAATTTAATAAAATTGGAATTTAATTCATTTGCGGATATTCAAAACGGGCGCCGGAAGTCTTTTTTCCTACCATTTTTTCATTCTCTCTATCCCGCTCTCTCTCTCTCTTTATCTTAGGCTTCAACGTCATCATTTTGGTGCTTTTTCGTTCGTTTCGTTCTTTTTGTCCATTCCCCTTAATATTACCAAGTGTTTGTTGTTGGCATTTCTTTTAAGGCTTAACTAACCTTTTTTTCTTCTGCCTGTTGTATTCCTCTAACGAGTTATTACCAAGAAATTATAAATTTATTGGGCTGAACAACAACAACAACAAATTTTTACCATCAAGTGATTGCGAACAATAAATTACAAACAATTTTATTCTGTAAGCCTTAAGCGTTAATTTTCATTTTATTTTTGAAATTTCCATTCTATTTTCCATTTTCTTAAATGAAAATTTCAATAAATTCTGCTCACCAAAATGGAATTATTAATTGAAACCATTGAAGAAAATAATTATACTCAGGAAAGGAACAATAATTGGTGTCTGTCTGAAGCAGAAAAAATAAAAGGAACAGGAATATCTAGAGTGCTATACAGTTAGCAGAGATATCTGGTGTCGATTTATTTTTATCCTGTGTTCATACATTTCTTCCGACTCGCATTTTCAGCTCTTCTACTTTAGATGAGCACTCTTTACACATTTTTTAAATTATTTAATGATCTTACGTATACATACATACATAATTGGTCATTACAACCCTTCAGTCAGTATTACGACCTAGCTTCTTATCACACCACTTATGTCGTGTGTGTCAATTTTATCCGTGAGAAGCGGGACCTACAGTTTAAAGTCGACTCTAAACGACGGATTTTTGAGAAACTTTTCATGGCAATTTTATTTACTCTCAGAGTTTTTGCCAGAAATATGCTGAGAGGAAGTCGCCGAAGAAATATTCCAATTTCGTTTTGTTAGAGATGTCCGACCTGGGATCAAGAGCCTTTCACAAAACTTCATCACTATACACCGCTTACTACTGTTATTTTTGCACTTTCCTTTGTAGGATCATACAGTCCAAGCTCATATTATAATGAGCCCCTGTAGGTCTCCTTGGGACTATACGATTCTGCTTTTCTTCTGATAACATTACCAATCCGACTCTCTTCGTATTGGACCCACATTTGTTAGGTGCAAGATATCTATGTTTGCTGACAGGGTTACACCCTGAATATCCTGTATATGACTCTGAAGCACTTGTTGATGGATACGTACACACATAGGTTTGGTTAGGTTAGAGGACGTGTACTTGTCAATTAAGACAAGTACAGTACCCGGAGGTCGAATTGACCCATTGTACAACGTCGTAGTTTCTCACACCACTTATGTTGTGTATGTTAATTTTATACATGAGTGGTGGGACCTACAGTTTAAAGTCGACTCCGAACGACAGATTTTTGAAAAACTTTTTTTCATGGCAATTTTATTTATACTCCCAGTTTTTGCCAGAAATCTGCTGAGAGGAAGTCGCCGAAGAAATATTTTTTGTATTTTGTCTTGATGTCTGGCATGGGGCTCGAACCCAGGCTTTACGTCTAATAAGCCAACACACTACCTACTGGACTACGGCGACTTCAAACATACACACATAAGTACATACATAATTTGTCATTGCAACCAATCCTTCAGTCAGTATTACGACCTAGCTTCTCACATCACTATGTTGTGTGTGTGTTGATTTTATCTCCAAGTGGTGGGATTTACAGTTCAGAGTTGACACTGAACGACCGATTTTTGAGAAACTTTTCATGGCAATTCAATTTACTCACAGAGTTTTTATCAGAAATCTACTGGGCGGAAATCTCCGAAGAAATAATTTTTCATATTTCACTTTGTTGGATATGTCTGGCCTGGGGGTTTGAACCGTGACCTCACGTCTAATAAGCCAACACATAACCTACAAGGCTACAGCGACTTATCGTTTAAGCATGACAGTAACCAGGTTTTACTTCTGTATAACAGAGTAGAATAGCCAGGCCAGTTGTGACCTATTTAGCATTTAGATAAATTAGCAGGGGTAATCGAAAATATTCGCAATTAATGGATGTCTTTGTTCAAGACCGTTAGAAAAATGTGCTCAATTGAGCTGAGACATCAGCTACAGCACACGAGATATAGCCGTACCTTTCTATATAATAGTCAACAGGTTAGAGGAATTACATGGAATTACTTACCGAGTAGTTCCTATCAAGTTACCTTAAACTTAGTATTGGACAGTCTGGGCAAATTGAATCCAGCATTTCTATGGATTGGAGAGACCAGTTCAGAAGGGTGTATTTGACGAAAATAGAAATGCGAAGACTCTTCTTACACCATTCGATTTACAGACATTCTAAACTTTAAGTAGTTAAGTTTGAGTCTTTAAGGAAATTTAAGTCTTTCAACAGTTTAACCAAAAATAGCCTAAGAAAGTCAACAGACTTCTGACAGAGCATTTTATACTCAATTAACGTTTCCACAGTATTTGAAATTACTTCGTGCCCTATATGCTCATTATGTATGGGAGAATAAATAATCAGGACACATACTTGAATTCTGTACACGCTTTAGGAGGGGAATACGTTTAACTTATTGACACCGGACAGCATTCTGACATTTATCAGGGCGACAGAATAGATTTTTAGTTGAAATCTTCAGGTTATACCAATGGCTTCAAAATACTGGACAGAGTGGGTTGTAGAATATTATTCTGATTTAAGACTTTCATACAGACCCCAGTCTCTTCCGGGCAGAGGTCAGGACCCTACTGAAAGAGACGCAATTCTGTTGGGGTAATGGAATTTTCTCTGAAAATCATTTAATTTCCTTGGACAGACAGGGGTTTATCAGAAAACATTTTAAACTCTTATATGGGTTCCAAAAGTCGGCAGAGTGTTGGCAGATCAGACAAATCCAATAAAACGAAATACAAAAAAATATTAAATAAAAGATGTCATAAAATCAGTCGTTCGGAATCGACTTTAAACTGTAGGTCCAGCTACTCATGTATAAAAATTAACTTACACAACGTAAGTGATGTGAGAAGCAAGGTTGTAATCCTAACTTAAGGGTTCTAATGATAAATTATGTGTGTATGCATGTATGTAATGACATTTTGCAGGTGGTTCGTTCTGTTTTGAATTATTCTTCCGTCGTTTTATAGGGAGACTTAACATCATTGGCGACATGAGAGAATGTGCTTGGCTCTGCTTTGCTGATATGGCTTGTTGGAGACCTTTTTCTGTTATTAAGTGGCGTAGGCATCCATTGAACTATTGCGGTATTCTATTGCCCTATTGAAAGGCATGGCGGCATAGATCTGAAAAGGAGGAGTGTCAGTGCGCGGATATGAAGGAGGATAATTGACTGAACTTTTGAAAATAAGTACTCATGCAAAGACAAGGTTTATTTAAGTTTTAAATTAGTTTCCTGCGGAATCTTGTGACCACACCGTTGGATATTGATTTATGGACCTAACTGATGGACTAAATGGCAACTTACTCTTCAAGGACGGTCTACTAGTTAACTCAACCTAACAGCTATGCTAGACATAAGGAAATTTGCTTAGTTTTATATAATTTTGAAGTTTGCTTTTCTATTTCGGAGAATAAATAAAATTGCCATGAAAAAGTTTCTCAAAAACCTGGCGTTCGGAGTCGACTTTAAACTGTAGGTCACGCCACTCGTGTATCAAATTAATATACACATGGCTGGTGTAAGAATCTCAAACGTATTCCTCACTGAAGTAGAATTTCTAAGAATTTTTATAACGAATCCACAGTGTTTTATCAAATCTACCATCACTGCCTACATTTAGAAAACAAAACCATATGCTTACACAACATTAAGATCATTAAAGACACTTGAACTCATTAAGCGAGTCATGCTCCCCTGCCTCCTTCCCTACTGCTGCTATACTGAGCGATAAAAATAATTCATTTCTGCAATTCATTTTAAAAGCAATTTGTGTCTGTACGCCATTACGGCAGCTTAAATTCATATTTTCACTTGAAAATACTTCAGAACAAAACACAAGCCCGGCATATAATTTAAAGGTTATCTCGGGAAGATTAATCAAATTTTCGTATTTAATCATACACCACAACAGCAGGAACGAGCAACAGTATCAACAGTAGGATTTACACGGTTAAGGAAATGTCGTATTACTGTGGTACTCCGGTGAAAGGAAAGGAAAGCCCAGCGTTAAATATTAAGAGTGAGACAGAGTGAGGATATCCTGTTGCGATAATTTCAAGTAAATGAATTGGCATATTTTTCATTTTAAATGCTGCTCTCTGGTTACCTTCTTTTAAGAGGAGGAGCAGGGGGAAAAAGATAAAAAACAACACCAGCAATTGAAACATTAAATGATCAGGCAAAAACGGAAAAAAATAATAAAGAAATGAAAAGAAAAGAAACAACAGCAGCAGATTGTATTTGTTGCTTTAAACAAAACACCATAAATCGACTTGAAGGCGATAAAAATCTTTAAGAAAAAAATCCCACTTAAGTGGCAGCGTAATTTATATCGCGAATGTAAACTTAAGACCATGCACTGGTACCAAACAGCTATGCCAGCCTAGCCCAGCCCAGCAAAGTCATTCATTATGAAAAGCAAGCAATTCCTTGGCGAATTGTGACAAAAGCCACAAATTTGGCTTTTCATTCATTCATTCATTCACTTATTCATTCATTTACCCACTCTGCCTTCATGCAAGCACAGGCATTTAGCGTACGTGTGCGTTAAACGCCGTTTGCGTGCACAACATTTTTTTTCTTTTTGGAAAGCTAGTATAGGGGAGTGGAGTGCTGTCTTAACACAGACGCTCAATGTCAGTCATCAGTTTGATGTTTCGATGAAATGATAAATGATGAAAAATTTTCAAAAAGATTTAAAATTTTTACCACAAAACAACACCATCATCCACCACTTGTTTCTCTCTATCACTTTTTTGGTTTCTTTTCAAAAAAATTTTTTTTCCTTGGCAAAGCCAATGAATGTAGAAGAAAAAACTGAAAATTATTTAAAAAGAGCAGCGCATAGATGTTGTATCTTGTTTTTAAGCATAATGTTTGCTTAAATGTTTTTAACATGTTGCCAAACAGATGGGATCTCCCATTAAATTAGCTTTAAGATGAGATGTGATGCCACAACATGACTTTCGTAATTCATATACGCGTATTCATTTTAAACAAATGAATGCGATTAATTTCATTTGAATTTTCGAAATCTTTAAAAAGTGAAACCAAAGAAATTTAAAGGACGAAGGCAGAATACATCTTCCTTTTTTATTTCAAGTTTAACACGCCGTATCTTTAGAGTAAAAAACAAGTGAAATAGAAAAGTAAACTTCAAAATTATATAAAACTTAGCAAATTTCATTATGTCTAGTATACCTGTTAGGTTGAGTTACGTGGAAGGCCCTCCTTAAGGGGTAAGATCCTATTAAGGCCACAAGTTAGTTCCATAAATCAATATTCAACCGTGTGATCACCATATCCTGCAGGAAACTAACCTAAATCCTAAATAAATCATGTCTTTGCATGAATACTTATTTTCATAATGATCCTCCTTTATATTCGAACACTGACACTTATAGTGAAAAATGGTTGCTTCCTCCTTCTCGGATCTACACCGGATTACATTTCAATAAGGCAATAGAATACCGCAATAGTTCGTTCAATGGATTCCTAAGCCACTCAATGACAGAAGAAGTTCTCTACCAATCCATATCAGTAAAGCACAGCCTAGCGCATTCCCTCATGTCGCCAATGAAGTTAAGCTTCCCTATAAAACGACGGAAGAATAATTCAAACAGAAGGCACCACCTGCAAAATGTCATTACATGCATGCACACACACATAATTGATCATTACAATCCTTTAGTTAGGATTACAACCTAGCTTCTCACATCACTTACGTCGAGTTTATTAATTTTATACATGAGTGGTGGAGCCTACAGTTCAAAGTCGACTCCGAATGACAGATTATTTTGAAAAACTTCGTGACAATTTTATTTAGTCTCCGAGTTTTTGCCAAAGATCTGCTGAGAGAAAGTCATCGAACAAATATTTTTTTGTATATCGTTTTATTGGATAACAACATACTACCTACTCGACTACGGCAACTGCACTCTGAATATCATAGTAAGGAAAAAATTAACTCGTGAGGAAGAATTTCATAAAGTGATTGTCTGCGAACACGGGAATGAGTTTGAGCGCCTCAAGAGCATTAAAGTAAAGAAGCTGGGAGATTCCAATTGACTACCTGAATCCGTATTCTATCATAATTTTATAGCAAAGATAACTTTTAAAACCTTTTAGAGACTGTCATTCATGTATTCACTAGTAGAACCAGATTACGCCACAGTCAGATGTGAAATCTTTGCAAAACAACTGAATCCTAGATGTCTCTTGCATTGCCCAGGTGCAATAATGACAATAAAGTTTGATGCTGTATGAAACCGGTATCAAAGTATGCATTTTTACAGAGAGTAAGTGGTCATTACATCAATAGAAAGCTTGTCTCTTTACTTGGGACTGTTCAAGATTGCTGGTGGCCTTTGAAGGAGATAACGAGACATTCGATGATTGTCCTTATGTGGGTTCCAGGACACAGGGACATTAAAATTCAATTAAATTCATACGTAAGATTGACATTCCTCTACAAAAGGCCAAACACTATTTACTTATTTATGAATGAAATATGGGGTAAAGAAGTCGCCATAGTTCGATCTAGTAGGTAGTGTCTTGGTTTATTAGACGTAAAGTCACGATTCAGGTCGGACCCGCAGGTCAGACATCTCGAAAAAACGAAATATGAAACGAATTACGAAAGATTTCATCGGCGAATTCCTCTCAGCAAATTTCTGGTAAAAACTCTGAAAGTAAATAAAATTGTCATGAAAAGTTTCTCAAAAATCTGTCATTCAGAGTCGACTTTAAACTGGGACCACTCATGTATAAAATTAACACACACAACATAAGTGGTGTAGAAGCTATATTGTAATCCTGACTGAAGGGTTGTAATATCCATTTATTTATGTGTATGGATTAGTTAATACACTTCCATAGAGAATATTCAGACCTGAAATGATGTGGAAACATGCAGAACAATATTTTGCATTAAACCTGATCAGATTCTATATTAGAAAACTCATAGCAAGTGTAACGTTACACTGCCTTCTAGGTGACTCACTACGATTTCTACAGGAGCTGTAACCACAAGGCAGAAGAAGAGATCACAGAACATTTGCTTTGTCATTGACCGGCACTTGGGAATCTAACTTTCTTATTTATGTTAATGAGTCATTACAGCCCTTTAGTTAATATTACAACCCAGCTTCTCACACCACCCATGTTGTATGTGTGTTAATTTTATTCAGACATCTCAAACAAAAAAAATTAAAAATTTTTCTTGGTCGACTTCCATTCAGTAGTCTTCTGGCAAGGACTCTGAGAGTTAAATAAAATTGCCATGATAATTTTCTCAAAAATCTGTTTGTGCTCGTGGTTCTAACAGCAGTGCAGACGAAATACGAAAAAATATTTATTTCCTATCAGTAATCCTATCGCAAAAAGTCTGAAAGTAAAATAAATTTGCCATGTAAAGTTTTTCAAATCTGTTGTCCGAAGTCGACGTTAAACAGTAGGTCCCGCCACTTATGAATACAATGTGCACTCACAACGTGGTTGGTGTGAGAAACTAGGTTCTAATCCTGACTAATCCTAACTTAAACAGATATGCCTGCACCTAACTTCGTATTGGTTTACGAACTAATTTTCACTTGTGTCTACGACCATGCCTGATCTGATACTGCAAGTGGTTCAGATCTTCGGTTACTTGTGGTGTTCAGATATTTTAAGTGTCTTCTGCATTGGCAATTAATTCCTGCTGTTCATACAGACAATATAGTTTGTTATCTCTTACTGGACCATATTCAACTTCAAAAACAACCATACTCAAAACCATACTCAACCATATTCAAAAACAAAAATCAGTTGTTCTGGTAATGTTACTTGCATGTACTTTCAAAACTTAAACTTGTTTTAGATAGGCTCCAACTAGGCTTTAAAATCGAAAAACATTGCCTTTAAATTAATTTAAATAAAATAAAAAAAATTAATTTAAAATTTGTCTTCATTTTTAAATAAATTTCTCTACATATTCCTTTAATATTCGTGCACTTCAATTTGAATTGTTTTTTGATTAATTTTGTGAGAATAAATTTGATTTGTATTCCTGTGGCTTACCTTCTGGCAACAGCATTCATATTTTGTGCCACCTCCATACCCGGTCATTTGGTCTTGCTTTCAAAGCAAGAGAAGGAAGTCTCGTCTTGTTTTACGGTACAGTTGTTGTACAGTTGTACAGTTGTACAGTTGTACAGTTGTATTGCGGTAAAAAGGAAATATTTTTGTACACAAAATATGGTATTCCATGGAATAGATTGTGCGGCTAACCGAAACAATTAAGGAAATTCGCATAAATGCGGAAAGAAGGTACGTTCTACACACAGAGAGAGAGAGAGATAGATGAACGAACAAAACTAGAGAATCAGAGACAGAAAGAGGGAGAGACAGTTTTAGTTTCATAAACCCAAAATTCATAGTTTTGTAGTTGGTTGTGCAAGGTAAATTCAGTTGCATATTCCAGAAACTATTGCTGCTCCATTCTGTTTTGCTGTTGCTTATAAGCTTGTAGTTGTTGTTGGACGAAATGTATGGCAATTAGAAATTTGAAAATAAATTTTGGGGCTATAACAACAGACAGACAGAGAGTTGTGAACAGGCTGACAGAAGGACTGATAATTTTGATTTAAACAATTTTCGAGAAATTTTCTTTCTCTTTCCTAAAGACGGAATGGAAATGAACGAGAGCCTGTATATGTTGCTGTTGCTTGTTGTTCGCAAATAATTTTTTTTGGACATTTTCTAGTTGCCGTTGCTGCAGCTTTTACTGCTGCTGCTGTTACTAATGATGACGGTGATGATGGCTGCAACTGCTGTTGTCTCAAGACTGTTTTCAAATCCATTTTGATGATGAAATGAAATGGTATGGCATGGTCAGGTAGCATAGTTCCTTAGATTTGCTGTTATTTTGCTTTATTTTATTTTATTCTTGCACTCGTTGTTGTTGTTTTTTTTTTCATTTTCAAATTGAAAATAATTGAAAATACGTGTTCCGACTGCCAACACAAGATATGCAATGACAGTGTCAACGTTATTATATTTGATTATATTTTTTTTGTTATTAATTTTTGGGAAATTATTTTTAGAGATGAAAATTTAAATTAAAAAAAAATATTAATATCTTGTACTTTCTAATGTAGTGTACGAGATGAATTTTTAATATGATGGCTTAGTGAAAATATCTGATGAAATAATTAAAAAATCTCTAATCAGACTGATGCGATTTTATGTCTAATTCTCTATTTGATTCCAATTCATGTTGTATCCAAATTATTTATTTGACGAGTGTAGATTTAGCTTAAGCTTCATATTATCAATTGATGAAAAAAATTATTTTTAAGTAGACTGCCTGCTGTTAGTTATTTTGTTTTGGCCACTACTTAGGCTACAAACTAGTTTGATTCCATATAAGTACAGTATTACGCCCAAGTATATCCACTTCAACTTTGTTTTTAGAACATGCGAGGGACTGTTTCTTAACTGTCTTAAGTGGACTTAAACTGACCTTAAAAATACTACGTTTTTCCTCAAATACAGTGTTTAATAGGAATATTAACCCATTCAGATCCAAAGATATAAATTCTGTGTGTTACTAATGTAACTTAGTGTGAATCAAACATCTTAAAAATTCGACGTATTCTAGGAGGCAGTGTGTTGCCTTATTAGATGCCACCCCGTGATTTAACCCCTGGCTCAGACATCTCGAAGAAAATGAAATATGAAAAAAATATTTATTCGTTGATTTCCTCTCAGCAGCCTTCTGGCAAAAACTATGAGAGGAAATAAAAATGAAAAACTTTTCAAAAATTTGTCGTTCGGAAACGACTGTAAACTCCCGTCAGTCATGGATAAAATCAACACACACAACATGGGGGGTGTCAGAAGCTAGATTGTAATCCTGACCAAGAGATTGGAATAACCATTTAAGTAAGTATGTAAGTAATCATTTGAACGGAGGAATTGTATAGTAACACTGTGTAAACCAATACTGTGATACACGGTATCTGTCGAACCATACTATCCGAAAAATCACAATATATGGGCAGATAACTACCCAGCAATATCTCTTGGAAATTAAATCTAGTCGAGCTTAAAGAATTTTAAGTTTCTGTGGCAACTAAGCTGTTCTGTGAGTACCTATCTTTGAATCTTTTCTTGTTTACAGACAATGCCGGATTATAACAGAGGAAGTGAATGATTCCCTCTACTTTTTGCAGTTTCCTCATCTTTCCAACCCCTATAATAGTCGTGATTTGCAAGAGAACATTTATGGGACGGTGAGCAGTAATCATGTGTAGATCGGATATGTGTAGTTTGGTTTGGATTGGACGATCAATACATTATGATCATAGAGTAACCAGATCTACCGCATTATCGCACTGTTGTGTTTCTTATCCCCTTAAGCTTAGAACAACTTTTGTTAAGTGGACCGCCATAGTCTAGTAGGCAGTGTGTTGATTTATTAGCCGCGAACTCGTAATTCAAATCCTACCTTAAACATATCGAACAAAATGAAATATGAAGAAATATTTCTTCGGCGACCAAAAACTCGGAGAGTATACAAAATTGCCATGAAAAGTTTCCCAAAAATCTGGCTTTCGAAGTGGACGTTAAACTGTAGCTCCGACCACTAATAAAAAAAATTAACACAAACGACATGGATGGTATATGAAGCGGGGTTGTAATCCCGACTAAAGGGTTATGGTGAAGTATGGAAGTGACTTTCGTTGGCTGCAATCTACATTAGTATTAATTGACCATCAAGGGACTCCAAAAATACGATTAGTGTCCGTAACAGGCAACTTACTGCCTGCTTGAGCTTTCAATAAAAGCAGAATTACAATGTCTTAATATGGACGGATGTGTAAGCACCGCCGTAACCTCTAAACACGAATTTATTTTCTATATTATCGGTAAGATGTCAGCCAGCTGACTTCCTTTTGAATTGCAAAATTCATGATATAGAAACTCAAATTGACTTCGACTAGAAAACCCTTCTTGAAGACTTCAATCCGATTCCTGTCGTCATGAGAAGAACCCATAGCAGATGGATCAGTATTGATTCGTACAATGAAAACATTCTCCGTGATTAGTTATTACAGTTGCAGTTATGGAGCGCGAGATACATATAAAAATAACGAAAAATTTGGGAACTTGTTTGGACCATAATAAACTCATTTTTCCATTGGTCACAATACCTTATACTCCTGATTTGTGAAAAGGAACTACAAATTTGAATTTATAGAAATTAAGCTGGTCTTCCCAATTCATACCTGAAACTTTTGGGATATGGACGTTATTTTTCAGGAGTATTATTTTGACAAGATATGATATATATGATATATATGATATATATAGTTTTTGAAATTTAAATTAAAAAAATTATAGAAATTGCGAGAAAATAAATCATGACTTTGATACTACGTCCATCCCACTCAAATTAGGTTGTGAAAAAAGTTTTTGTGTAAAACTATACCAGAATTGTACTTCAGCTATAGGATTTGATTTTCACCCCTTTTTTTCAAAATTGAAGAAAGTGAAGAAAGAATACAAATTTACATACGTATATAGAGGGGTTCATACATACAAACATACAAACATAATTGCTCATTATAACCATTCAGTCAGGATTACGACCTAGCTTCTCACGCCACTTATGTTGTGTGTGTTAGTTTTCTACATGAGTGGTAGAACAGGATAGTGGTAGGATTAGGATTACAGATTTTTGAGAAACTTTTCTTGGCGATTTTATTTGCTTTCAGAGTTTATTTTTACCAGATATCTGCTGTCAGGCAGACGCCAAAGAAATATTTTTCAGATCTCCTTTAGTTCGAGGTGTCTGCCCTGGGGTTTGAACCATGACCTGACGTCTAATAAGCCAACACAATGCCTCTTAGATTACTGCGACTAGAGGAGTTCAAAGTTATCGGAATTGACGGAATGACAATAGGATATGACGATATTTTTGAGAGGGCTGAAAATAGGTCGAATTTGGGACTTAGTTACGCCTTCAATTATAATTTTTATATCATCGAAGTTGCCGTAGTCTAGTAGTTAGTGTGTTGGCTTATCAGATGTAAGGCCACAGTTCAAACCTCAGGTCAGACATCAAAAGAAAGTTTAAAAAAATATTTCTTCGGTGACTTCTTCTCAAGAGATTTCTGGCAAAAATTCTGACAGTAAATAAAATTGCCATGAAAAGTTTCTCAAACTATCTGTCGTTCGGAATCGACTTTAAACTGTAGGTCCCGCCGCTCATGTATGAAGTTAACGCACACGACATAAGTAGGGTGAGAAGCTAGTTCCAGTGGTTGTAATGACCAATTATGTAGGTATGTCTGTATAATATCATCGCTTGATTGATTAATTAAAAAAGAGAACAAAATTTATACGTTTGTTTTTAAAGTCATCTTAGAATACTCATAATCATGCTAAAATTCAATATTTAGACTCCAGTTTTAACAGAAGTTCTACCCTTTCCACCAAACTTACACTCAAAAAGGACCACCAGACTAACGAAATCACCCTCTAATCCAGCGATTATTGGGATTTTTATTTAGAGGCCATAAGCGACTACTATAAAAATATAAAAAAAATGTTTCTTTCAAATGCTTTAATTCCATTTTACTAATTAAAACTCACAAGAAAACAACAACAACAGCAACAGCTAAAGACGGAAATGAAAGAAAATGCGAAAATATGCGAAGGAAATCACAGTCACTCACAAACGGGAAAAAAGAAAAGAAAAAAATGGAAGGAAGAACAAAATAACAACGGCGAGAATCATTCACACTCAATGATTTGTTTCATTATTACTCACACTCTGTTCCCACTGTCCCCTCTCTGTCTGTCTGTCTGCCTGTTGTTGAATTGTCATTGTGAACTCTGGTACTCATTTTCATTAACAATAAAAAAACAAAAGCAAAAGCGACATTTGCCGCGACACAACAGAACAACAACAATGACAACAACGACAAAAAATTAAAGCCAGTGGCCACTGAATCATTCTGAAATACGTAAAGGAAAGTAAAGGAAAGGGGAACGAATGAATTACGAAAGCCAAAGAGTAAGGGGGATGATTTAAAAGCAAAAAAAGCAGCTAATTGTTGTTGCTGTTGTCATTGTTTTCATCTACACCAGATTTTAATTGCCAACAATTGTTGTAGAGCAACAATAACAACAAGCAGCACAAACAATGAAAAAGATTTTCAAAAACAAAAAAGCCTCGCTAAACAACTCGCGTAATGGACAGACAATACAGATGGACTGACACTACGTTTTAGGCTCAACTAAAAATATTTATGACAACGGCAACAGAAGCAACAACAACAACAGCGTTACAACAATATAACAGTTTTTGGAAATTTGTCCTTAATTTCCTTATTGGAAAATGGGAATTTCACAATTTATAACAACAACCAGCAGCTGGCACTCCAAAGAAACTCTAACATACCAATTCAGTGCAGGAGGCAAGAGGCAGTAGGCAAGAGGCCGTAGTAGAAATTAATAAAAATAATTATGATTTCGATTTTTATGGCCTATGAAGAACAAAAACAAGAAAAACAAAAACAAAATATTTCATTAGCATGGCTTTTATAACGAAAGGGTGTTTTGCTAGGATAAGCAAAGCTCGCCTTAGTGTACTTGCGTTCATCCATCGTCTTGATGCCTAACGTTTATGGCCGAATGGTAGACGACGGATGGGCAAATGATTGTTGTAACGCCTTTAAGAAATCTTTATCGTTTAAATTATCATTTTGTCGCAGACCATAAAAATTAAAGCCAATAAAAATTTTAATAATTTATCTGTGGCAGGAATATACACACACACATACTCCCGCCCCCCAAAACACCAACGTAATACATGAGGTTATTAAATGGGAGGTTTTGCTTAAACAATCTTCGAAGAGTGCTTTAATATTAAAGTAGGTGTCTAAACAGTTTGTTGGCAAAGCCTTTAAATAATTTTAAATTTTTTAATTGAAATGGATTATAATGGCTGTCTTGTCTAGAGCAACTAATGGCTGGGTTAGGTTTAATTGGTAGGCGCCTCACCAGGCACTGCTTACGTTGGTTCCGTAAAACATACATAATTGCTCATTACAACCCTTCAGTCAGGATTACGACCCAGTTTCTTACACCACTTATGTGTGTGTGTTAAATTTTATACATGAGTGTCGGGACCAAAAGTTTAAAGTCGACTCCGAACGACAGATTTTTGAGAAACTTTTCATGGCAATTGTATTTACTCTAAGAGTTTTTGACAGAAATCTGTGAGACGAAGTCACCGAAGAAATATTTCTTCATATTTTGATGTCTGACCTGGTTCTGTAAGATCTCGTTGTATTTCGACACATAATTATGGCTTCTGCTTGGTTTCTCGCAACCATCCCAAGAGTCTTATGAAGGTATGAATTTTTTCTCAAATCGCCTTTGACTAGACATGTTTTGTCTTTAAATTCTGGGTGTCCAAGAATTCTACTTCTCAAGGGCCGGTGGTCCCTCTTCTTCCTCGTCGTTGCAGCTTCTGCAGAAGTCGTTATGAGGCATTCCTAGTCTCCTGGTGTGAACATTCAGAGGCCAGTGCCCTGTTATCACTTCTATGAGGTTCCTCAGATGGAATCTTGGTAGGTTTCATGCAAAGTTCTGTTCTCGGTACATACATATCGGCACCAGAAATATCTATTGTGTCTACATGTGGGTTCATGAATCCATCTTACGTTTGCCAATGAATTGAGTTTTTGTGAGACCAATTGTTTGTTTTTCTGCACCCGAGCGCCTATCTCATGTAGGAATTCATTTGAATTTTTCGTGCTGCCAACTTGAACAAGTGCGTGGGCCTTACTATTACCTTCGATGTCCCCATGTTCAAGAAACCAAATGAGGGTAACGGTCGAATGTCTCGTTATCTCCTCTAGAGACACCCGGTATTCTTGGAAAGTCTTAGGTGTGGGGTACACATTCTCTAGGGATCTAGTGTCAGAGAGCACCTACTCTACGAGCATGCCGTCCTATAAAGCACTGTCCCGTGGAAACTGAGACAACATAACTAATGTTCAATCGATAGAGAATAATTAACTATTTTGATTCGGCTGTAGTACAGTAGATTATACATATGTATGTTGTGTGCCCAGCTCAGTCATCTCGAAGACAACGAAATATGGAAAAAAATATTCCAATCGGCGACTTTCTCTCAACAGTCTTCTGGCAGAAAATCTGTGAGTAAATAAAATTGCCATGAAGAGTATCCCAAAAATAATCTGCCTAGGCCCCGCCACTCATGGATAAAATGAATACAAACAAAATGGATGGCGTAAGAAGCAAGGTTGTAAGCCTGACTTAAGTGTTGTAATGACCAATAAAGTACGTAAATAAGATTAAGAATCGGCCAGCTTAACCTAGAGATCGAACAGGTCTTCTTGTTTCGAATGAAGGAGTAAAATTTTCAGCCTATTCCCCTACTAATGTTCATATAGAGAGTTTTCCATTCTGTTCCTACAACAAGGAGCCCAGATAATGGAGATCTTGAAATAATCCATCATTTCATAGGGAAACAGCCGATATTCATATCAAAATTTGAAGGTCGATATGAAGTTCGAAAGGCATTTTATGCCAGTTTGCCTGCCCTATTTTACAGAGAAATATCAGACATTTGTTCGAAAGTTACTTTTTTGCAGCCTGGTACCCGTCTATATCGATATTTTCTCTGGAAACATTCTGTCATTTAATAGCTACGAAGAGAATCATGACTTCGATCTGGAGGACACTACAGCAATCCAGAAATTTGTATGGATTTGTGATACCCTAGTATATCGTTTTCTAAAAATAAGAAGTCTTAGCGAAAGCGATAGTTCGGCGTTGTTAGTACTGCTTAGTACCAATGCTATTCATAGGCCACTAGCATTGATTTAAAGTACAAGCTTCCTACCATAAATCTGAATTCATTTAAATATGCCTTGGAAGAAAAAAAAAAAAATTGTTTATGCCAACCACCTGCTCTTAGTTTGCGAATGCATCCGTTGTTCGTTACTGAGAAAGAGAGAGCAATTGCAAGAGAGTTCTTCTAAAATTTTTTATTCTTTATTTCTTTGTTTTTTTTTCTGTTTTATTGTTACATTTCCTTTCATTCTTTTATTTTTTGTAATAAATTTTCTTCGTTTTTTTTTCTCTCATTTTTTTTGCTTTTGTTTTTGGCCATGTTGTAAAACAACAGAAACAACACCAACAACAGAAATGTAACTAGACTTTGAGCAAGTCTGAGTTGCCATTAAACATTTTTTTTATTTTTTCCAAAATAAAAAGAAGAAAAAATAAAAACGTCTGCAACCAAAAAAAAAGCAAAAAAAACTCCAACATTTTCTCGAATACATTTTTCAGTTGCTTTGGTTGCCAGTTACTGAGTGCATTATTGCCAGTTGTTGGATTCCTGATTTCTTTTCTTTTTTTTTTTATTTTCATTGTATTATTTGGTGTTATTGTTGTTGTCGCTTTTCTTTTTCTTTTTCTTACTGCTTGCCTAGGTTGCCTGGCTCTCATGCGCTTTTCATTTGTATTTTTATGGTTGCCAAAGCAATGGACCCGCCTTCTTGTTTTTTTGTGTGCACAAAACGTCATCGTTATACACCTCTGGTATATGCTGGCTGGCTATGGCGTATACATACGTAACTTTCACTCTCCCTCCTACTGCCTACAGAAGAATCTGTTGCCATTTCTTTTGGGTTTCATTTCAGCCTTCCATTCTCTCGAGTAGTGCTTTGCGATGATAAACTTGGAAGGGATTTTTCTCTACTGTTGCGAATGGTAGAGAATCGAAATACAGTTTGTTGTTGTTGTTGTTGTAACTGCAAATGGAGTTGGTTGCTATAGTGACTGCAGTTTCCATTTCTTTATTTTTATTTTTCAAGTGGGTGGCAATAATGTCTATACCATATTTCTTCTTCTTCTTTTTCTCTGGTCAGTTGTAGGGTTTATCCTCCACTAACCACTAGTCTTTGGCTATTTTTTTTTTGTTGCTCTGTGTTTACAATTGTGCTGTGGCAGTAATACCCTCAATAATGATGCTGACAATGTGAACCAAATGTTGTTGGTATTGGTATTGGTGTTGTACTGTAATAATGATGTTTTGCAGATCAATACCATCATTATTGCCACATAATGTTGCTTTGGCTTTGCATGCCCAGTTGGTGGAGGTTCGTTCTGTGCAACGACTGGAAGAAATTTATCGCAGTTTCTTAAAATATTGTCAATTCCTCTGTGCTGTTCTCTGTTCTCTGTAAGGGTTAAAGTTAATGTGGTGATACGAACAGCAGACATTTTTTATGCTGTCCTGCATCATTAGGAATGTGACTGAAGTGGGAGAGAACACTGATTTACGCTGGTACTTAAGAATGCGTATTTTTCTTATGTTATATGTAAAGAGAGATTGTTCAAAATAAAATTTAATTCTGAAGAATTTTAAAGTCTTTTTGAGTTCAAACTGCCTTAGGATACATTTGTGTTTGTGCTAATGCCTGTAAGACTTTAAAGAATTGCTAATGGAAACCGTTGATTGAATATGAGAATTAATAGTGAAGTAAGCAATCAAGTTGTGGTGAAGCTTTTTCTGTTTTCTGTTTTAGTTAGTGGCAATTGAAATCGCTGCCGAGTGAATTCAAGCGGCAATTGGATCCCTAAAGAGTGTGTACCCCACGGCTAATATTGTCCCAGAATGTTGCCTGCCTCTGGAGGATATAACGAGACATCCCTCGGTTATCCATTGGATTCCTGAACATGGGTACATCAAAGGTCACAGCAAGGCCCACGCACTTGCTTACGTTGGCACCACGGAAAATTCAAATGAATTTCTACACGAGATAGGCGCCTGACTGCAGAGAGGCAAACAAATGGTTTCAAAAAACTTCGTTCATTTACAAAGGTAAAATGGGTTAATGAACCGCCTTCTAGAGACACCAGGCAGATCTGGCCCGACATGGACCAAGATTCTCTCTAAGGAACCTCATAGCAGTGATAACGGAAAACTGGCCTCTGGGTGGTCACGCCAGGATACTAGGAATACCTCATAACGTTTTCTGCAAAAGCTGCAATGACAAGAAAGAAGAGTAAACTACGGAACATATTATATATATATAACATTATCTGGCGCTATTCAAGTCGCCGTGGTCTAGTAGGTAGTGTGTTGGCTTATTAGACGAAAAGCCAGGGTTCGTGCCCCAGGCCAGACATCAAAATAAAATACAAAAAGTATTTTTTTGGCGACTTCCTCTCCGCAGATTTCTGCCAAAAACTCTGAGAGTAAATAAAATTGCCGTGAACAGCTTCTCACAAAATCTGTTGTTCGCAGTCGACTTTAAACTGTAAGTCCCGCCACTAATGTATAAAATTAACACACAAAACATAAGTGGTGTGAGAAACTAGGTCGTAATCCTGACTGAAGGGTTGTAATGACCAATTATGTATGTATGTATCTGGCGCTTAAGTACCTGCGAAGTAGAATTCTTAAACACCCAGAATTTAGTAACAAAACATGTCTAGTCAAAGGTGATTTGAGAAAAATTCATACCCTAATAAGACTCTTTAGGTGGTGGAGCGAGACCAAGCAGGACCTATATTTATATGGCGGTAGAGACAATATCGGTGTTACAATGGGTGCTTATAGGATCCAAGTGAGCTGTGCACTGTATGTCCCGCCACTAATGTATAAAATTAACACACACAACATAAGTGGTATGAGAAACTAGGCCGTAATCCTGACTGACGGGTTGTAATGACCTATTAAAAAAAAATACATAAAAGCAGTGCTACAACGGGACCTTATAGTATCCAAGTAAGCTAGGCACAGTGAGAAGCTTCTTTTATACTCAAGAACACTTAGTCTTTTGAGTTTATTTAAAAATTTCCTTCAAGGCCTTTAATTTTGTATCAAATTTTTTTTTAGATGACTTGGCATCCCTTTCATAATCATTTCCCTTTCGATTGATTTTCTTTAAATTCGATTTAGACGCATTGAATTGCTCCTATCATGGGTGTTTCAGTCGCAATCTCATACAAATGAACAGTAAGTTGGAGTTAATTCTTCGCTGGAACGAAAAGTTTTCTGGATTATGCCTCCGGTACTTGTTTACGTATACAAGTTTATGCTTTTTCCAGACGTATATAGACTGCTATTACACTCGTATTTATCCTGCTGTTCATGATTATAAATCAAACGCTTTTCAGGGATCCATAGCCATCTGGGAATGGATTTTGATTTCAGCAATTAGTTTCAAAAAAAGTAAGTCGGGCATGTGATTTTTGTGAAATTTTATTGTTCGTATTCCAAGTTTCTAGAAAATAGAATGATTTTCTGATGTAAAAGTTCTGCAGATATTGATTAAAAATATTTCACTGATTTCTCCTTTTTATTGAAACAATTTTTCAAAATATTCACCGAAGTACTTAAAATATTTGCCCTCCTTAAGGTATGCCTGACACTAATGTTTGTGGTTCTGCACTCGACATAATGGAATGCAAATTTGCAAACAACACATCAGCATCACATTTGCAATTTCAGCAAATTTCTTATTAAAAACAACAAAAAAAATTGAATTGAAATGCATTTTCAATGACTTCTTAAACAAAAAAATATTGAGCATGTGAAGCCGTAGGAACGGAAACATTAAAAAAGCAAATAAAAAATGAAATGAAATCCTTAAAATAACACGAGAAAGAAAAGAAAGAATTTTAATTTCTCTTCTCGAGAGAAAGTTAAAGATGATGTTTGTTTACCTGTGCCGGAAATCTGAAAAAGAAAAACTCATTTTAAGAAAAAATGAAGCGTAACAGCTGTGCGTTTCGCAATATTTTTCTTAATTTTTCTCTTGTTTTTTTCCGTTTTCTTGAGACGCATTTGAATTAATGAGAATTTATGTAAATAACCTGTGTGTGTATGTGCGAGTGTATGTAGGTGCAAATGAGAATGTGTGGAATAACAAAAGTAGCTCATAAACTACAAAAGTGTACTTTATGTTCATACGTACATATTAGCCTAGAGAGTGTGTGGGTAAATCACATACATTTTAAATATGCTTAGTATAGTTGCCTACTGCTGCTGCTGCTTTTGTTTAACGTATGGTGTGGCAACAAACATTATTTTTTTAAAACGTCTTTCTTTTTTCTTTTGCCAAATGAGTGTTTTTTTTTCTTCAAATGCGAACATTTAAAATAAAAATAAAAAAGCTGGCATATAAAGTAGCATTAAGATGTGGCAGCAAATGTTTCAGCCAGAGTTGGCGTATAAGAAATCTTTGCTTGAAATTTTTAATATTTGAACCTGTGTTGTTACTTAGAAAAACAATTGATCAGTTAAAGACTTCACTATTTTCCCTCCTGGCGTATGAGTAATGTGTTATTTACCACAAAGTCAACATCTCTGCTGTTTAAATTTAAGATTTTTAGAGAATTTTCCATGGTTTTATTAAATGTACGAGAGTGCCAATGACCTTTAAATTATTGTTGGTCACCACCAAATGGATCTTCCAACCGAATTTTGTGGAGAATTCAATTCCTTAATTTGGCAAGGTTTTCCAAGACAGTGGATCGCAGGATCTCAAGTGTCTTTAAGTGTTTGTACCGCTACCATAAAGCCGATTTACAATTACATTGGACCACTGGAACAACTTCATTTTAGGATATCTGCCCATGAAAATACGGAAGTATAGTCTTAGTATGGATTGACTACATTTGAAGACGGGTCAGTGACTTTAAAAACACGTATCGGGTCCGCCATCTAACGTTTTTTTTTCAACTAGTGCTTCTTTCGTGAATGGTAATAGCTCATCTCTGATTTGACAGATAATTAGTTTTATCCTTCCGCTGAACGAATATGGTTTTTCCAATGCGTTTTCGCTTCTCTAAGTGGGCCTGCGATCGACTCACAGAAGATGCCGATTTTGGCAAAAAAAATCATCTTTTCAGATAAAGCTCATTTTGATTTTGGCGGGTATGTAAACAAGCAAAATTGTCGCATTTGGGGCACAGAAAACTTGCACGCATACATTGAAAAGCAGACGCACCCGAAACGAGTGACTGTTTGGTGCGGATTTTGGTCCAGAGACATAATTGGGCCATTTTTCTTCGAAAATGAGCAAGGAGTGGCCGTTCCAGTCAATGGCGATCGTTATTGGGCCATGTTGAACAAATTTTTGTTCACAAAAATTGAAGAGGAAGATATTGGCAACATTTGGTTGCAACAGGACGGCGCTACGTGCCACACAGCCGAAGCTACACTCGATGTTTTGCACCCTGTTTTTGAAGATCGCATTATCAGCCGCAGAGCTGATGTCGTTTGGCCACCTCGGAGCTGCGATTTGACACCGTTGAACTATTATTTGTGGGGTGTCGTCAAAGATAAGTGTTACGCCGACAAGCCAGAGACAATTGACGTTTTAAAGGACAATATTCGTGAAGCCATTGGTGAAATACAGCTGCACACAATCGATAATGTGCTTAAAAATTGGACCGATCGTGTAGGCTACTGCATGGCCAGCCGAGCAGCCATTTGAATGAAATTATTTTCCATTATTAACCGGAAGGATTGTACTTTCAAATAAAAAAAGAAATTTGAAAAAATATTCGGTAGTTTTTTTTTTCAAAATTTTCAAAAAAAAAGTTATTTGGCGGACCCCTTATTATGGAAGAGAAAAATTCATTTTACTTTTCATCATAAATAACCTCCTTTTAGCTCTATGTACTGTATCTAACGCTGTTCCAGTTCTTTTATAATAATTAGGTCTTCAAAATAGATTTGTACCTGCGATGATCGCATCGTTAGAGTCAAAACTCTTTCCATTGAGCTTTTTCTTCAGATTTTGAATAGAATGGATGAGGGAGTAATTCGTAGATTAATTTATCAATTATTCTAAAAAAATTTTATGATTTGATGTTAAAAATATCATCGTTTTTTAAATCATCATTAAATGGGTG
Organism: Sarcophaga carnaria; assembly: GCA_958299815.1. NCBI lineage: Eukaryota > Metazoa > Arthropoda > Insecta > Diptera > Sarcophagidae > Sarcophaga > Sarcophaga carnaria. The sequence goes on from OY283149.1 coordinate 142,487,903, forward strand.
GGCGAAAGTCGCCTTAGCCTAGCAGGTAGTGTGTTGGCTTATTAGACGTCTGGGTTCAAACCCCAGACCAGACATCAAAACAAAATACAAAAAAAAGTACTTCTTCGGCGACTTCCTCTCAGCAGATTTCTGGCAAACACTCTGAGAGTAAATAAAGAAATCGCCATGAAAAGTTTCTCAAAAAATCTGTCGTTCGGAGTCGACTTTAAACTGTAGGTCCCGCCACTCATGTATAAAATTAACACACGCAACATGAGTGGTGTGAGAAGCTAGGCCGTAATCCTGACTGAAGGGTTGTAATAACCAATTATGTATGTATATATGTATGATTAAGGATATATGACTGTTGGAAACTTAATCGTTGGGCGTATATAATTACTAACGCATAAGGATGACGCATAGAAAGCGGCTTTTCCACTGGAATACCTTCGTTTAAGGGCGTCTGCCGAGGAGGAAAATAAAGGAATCGAAATTAGGGTTCAACATGTACACTTTATCTAACGGTTTTGTAGTTTTCTTTACTTCTTACAATAATGAAATCAGTTGAGGCCACTTAATAGATTTCTGTGAGCGATGGACACATTGTTAGAGCTACAACTCTTTCCATTTCCCTATTTTTTCGGATTTGGAAAGAGAAATGATGAGGAAGCAATTAGTAGCCTAAGTTGTGGATTTTTTGCACCGTTTCGCGCCGAGAAACAATCTATTTTGTCTACGGTTTGCTCTTTGATACATTGTATCAGGCTACCATGTTGTTTCCACGATTATGAAAAGTTGTAAAATTTTGTGCATATTTGTTGAACAACGCCAAATACTCCTGCAAAGTTGCCACATGGTTTTACGGTCGATTGTGATCAAAAGCGGTATCCGTCTTGCGTATAGCTTTCCCAAAGCAAAGTTGCCACATGGTTTTACGGTCGATTGTGATCAAAAGCGGTATCCGTCTTGCGTATAGCTTTCCCAAGCCCAAATTATCATTAAATAAAATTAAACCTCTGAACTATCTGAGATCCCTATGGCTTTCGCAGCCTCTCGATCTTTCGATCTCATGTCGGATAAGGCATGTCGTGCATTTTTTAATACTATACAGATAGATCATAGCAGTGATAACTGGGCACTAACCTCTGGGGGTTCGCGACAGGAGACTAAGGATACTTTACAACGACTTCTGCAGAAGCTGAAACGATAAAGTTTTTGTCATTGAAATTAATGGTGAAGAGTTTCTACAGGATTTATAATTTTGAGTGGAAGTCTTTACTCATGAATAAATGCTTGTGAGTATACGAAAATCTCCGTCCTTCCATTTTACGCATTAGTCTGCGATTAATGGTTGACAAAAACAATCTAAATGGCGCATGTTGTTCAAATCTTTGGCAGCAGTCAACTGAGAAATGCCTATTGAGAGGAGCGTTTAGATGTTTCTACATTCGCTGCCATATGTGGTTTCGATACCTTCAGGTTGTTGTAAATAAAAATAAATTTCTGATGCAGCCGAATGTCACGGCGAAGAATATTTTATTTTTGTCTATGTAAACTCTTCTTTAGAAGAACAAGTCTCGAAGCAATCATAAACTAAGTATACCATTAACGCTGATAGCCAGTTTTAGGGATTACCTATGTTCAATTGAAATTAAATTTGTGTGCGTAGGTCGCAAGAACAATTTCTGTAATGATTTCTTAAAATTTTTGACTATTTTACATATACACACTTTCAGTAAAAATTCAGTCAGTCTTGCGTGAAGACACGTTGCGTGTGAAGAGAGTAATTGTGGTTTGAAGATCTCCGTTATAACGATCTGTCGAACAATTGTTAGTGTTTACGCAAAAGAGTGTAAATAAGAATAACAAACAAAGCAATTGTTGTTGTTTACATCAAGTTGTGAACAGTGGCACACAGAATTGTGCGAATAATAAAGAATTTGAATTAAAACTAAACACAAATTTATTTTTTTATTTTATTTGTAATCTACGAGCTCATATTTCAAACGTTTTAAAAGGTAAAAACGTAACAATTTGGGAATCTGGAGCAATACGTGTGCCTAAGCCTAGTAAATAAATGAGAAATATTACGAAAATAGAATGTGTTCCTTTAAACATCATTTCATGATTTCTCTTTATAATCTTAAATGAGGCCGTATATGTAACAGTAGGCATTACTTGTAAGAAGTAAATGTAAATTAAAAGCAAATGAAATAAGAAAAATAAAAATTATAAAGACTCGCAATGTAAGTATAAAGCCAGTAAATAATTTAAAAAATAAAAAAAACAGGAATTATTTTTCCTTTTAGCGAAAAGTGAAGCAAAATGAAGACATTCATTCATTCACTCAATCATTCCCAACTTGTGTGTATAATGTTGTTGTACACATTTGCATAAGTAGCAAATACTCCTTCACTCATTTACTACTTGTAGCATGCAACCTATGGGGGGAGGGGTACTGAGAGCCATGTATGTGATGTGTCGACAACTGCCACAATTATTTCTTTGTTTTATTTTTTCGTTTTTTTTGTTTTTGTTTTGTGTTACAGTTGCTGTGGGTGCTGTTGAAGTGTTTTCGCCTTTTTTTTGTAATTCGTAAGTAATTTTCTTTATTTTTTTGGTTTTTTTGGTATTTTTTGCATAATGTAGTCTCAATAAAAACATTTGCCACATATGTGTTGCCATCACAAAAATTCCTGCATTAAAGTGCAGACGCACACACTTTCAAATTCCCAGATTTGTTTGGCACCATCTTCCTTCGCCAGAACTCAATTTCCTCAAACTGTTCAAATTGCTCTTGAAATTCAATTTCAATAATGAAAAATTTGGCTTTAATTAAAAACTCAAAACACAGTGAAATCATTAAAAAAAGCTAAAATAAACAAAATCAGGAAGAAAGAAAAAAAAATTTCGAAAATGAATTGAAAAACACTCATACGTACCGTAGCATGCCGTACCCTTGGCTACCGTTTAACAAACAAACCCATACTGCACGTATAAACATGGCTAAGGCTGCTTATGCCATATATTTAATATGAATATAAAATATATCCTCTCATTTAAACAAAAGATTTAATGTCCGACTATGGAATGTCCTTGCCCACCATACATCCTCTTTTTTTGGTTATTTTTTCGGTCATTTTTTGTTTTGCTAGACGCTGGAGAAAAGGACTTTTTAAGCCAGATACGGAAATCATGTTTATTTTTTTCCTTTCTTTTTGACCACATTTGGAAATGAGAGGGGGTAAAGAACACAGGACTACTATAGAATTAAAAAAATAATAGAATGACTGTGTATGGCATTGTATGTCCTGTGGCGACCACGACTTAATTTAGCATCCTGTTTAAGCATATTGTTCACTTTGATTGTGGACATTGTCGTCATAATGATGGTGTTTTTAGTTGAATACTAAGTTCGTCACAAAATTAATGTATCTTCTTATCTATCGGCATTTGCCGATTGAGCCTTGAAACATTTTTAAGAAGTTGAAAACAGTGAATTTCATTTGATTATTTTTGTATAATAAACCGTCACTCAAACTGTGACTAAGCTTGCGATCTCAGCACCATCGATTTCCAAGGCGAAAGAGTCGATAATTAAATTCCTTTAAGACCCCACAAGCATGGAACATGCCAAACTTTCAGGATACCAAGTAGAGTTTCCTAAAAAAACTTTCTCACTACTATATCCGGAGGGTATTTGGAGTTGTCAAAGTCATTTAATCTGCTTCAGTGCATCACACAAGCTATAATCCACATTCATTGTCTTCAAAACGATAAAGTATCGTTGGCGAACGTAATGCTAACCTCTTGTACTGAATTTGAAAGCAAACAAAAGGAGCACATATGGACAAGAAAAAAGTTTTCTTGCACCAGTTTTTTTTAACGCTTGCCTTCATATATTAAGCCAGAGCTTTGAATTGGAATTAAAATTTGTTCATAAAATATTGTTATTGCACATATGAGATGAAAGCTTTAGAAGCAAGGAAGTACTGAAACTATGGTCATGCCAAAATCTCAGTAACTAAATCCGGTTTTGATCCGGGTTTTACAATCGAGGAACTGAATAGATCTCTTTAAATTAAGAATTCACAATCCTCCCGTCCCTGGAACCCCTGTCAAATATTTACTGATGTATTTAAATCAAAAGACAAAATTGGTTATAGCGGCTATAACGGGATACTAGCCTTTGCACGCACAATCCCGTAGACTGGGAATATCCTACAATGACTCCTGCAGAAGCTGTAAATATGAGGAAGCACAGGACGTCACCGAATACTTCTCTGTCATTGCACAATGATTGGGAGCCTAAGAAGAAGAATTCTTAAGCATACCAAATTTATAGACAGAGCCCTGTATAGCATAGTAAAGAACATTTGATAGCTGAGAGATACCAACCGCGATCTCTACTGATATGATGAAGTAGGCGATGTCGATGTTACATTGTCAATTGAGATGAATGTGAAGTCAATCTAAGCTAACCTAGAAACAGTACCCAAGCGTTGCCGCTTGGTTTGTTGGCTGACTTGGTTACCACTCGGCCCTACTCGGGATTTTATGAGAGTTTTTTTTTCGCCGAGGAGGGGTAAATGTACCAAACCGCACCATCGAGGAAGTCATCACATCCTCCGTGTGTGGGGCCCTCACCCACAAAATCCCCCCTCTTCTCCTGTGTACTTGTTCGTGCCCACTCCGGAACTACGGTGGTATTACTTCGGAGTGGAGTCCTTTTGGCCCTTTGGCCTCTTCATGTTTATATCCGCGTTCGGATAGCGAATCGAAAGTTGAGGAGTCATCTAAGCGTCTCCACTATTCCTTTCGTCTAAATCATCGTTTCGGTTTCGCTTGGCACGTGTGACAGTATCACCTATGCCGGCATGCTTACTCGTTCTGCAGCCTCAAGATCTCTCTTCATCCGCCTCAGAATGCGCTCTACGTAATTCACCACCGGGGTCCAATTTTCACTACTCGCAGTCATAACCCCGACAATGTTAGCGGCTGTGATCGTTCCGTTTTATTAGAGTGGATCTCACATAAACCTTATTAGCTTTATTTCGACAAACCGGCTCCTAAGTTGAATTTTCGATGCCTACCAGCGTGACCGTTTTTGATTTTGGCGTGCCTGTAGCGTGCCGTATAGTTGGGCGGTCTAGCTATAAGGCCCAATAGACAGTTTGCTAGTGCCGTTTAGCTGTCCCATTTAGAGAACCAGACGCTAATAGATATGATACCTATTTTTATATTCTCCGATTAATCTATAAAAAAATATAGTTTTTCTTACACTATACTCAGCCACAGTCTATCAACAAATTTCTGCCAAAAACTCGGAGAGTAAAATAAAATTGCCATAAAGAGTTTCTCAAAAATCTGTCGCTCGTAATCGACTTTAAACTGTAGGTCTTGCCACTCATGTATAAAATTAACACACAACAATGGGGGGTGTGAGAAGCTCGGCCGTAATCCTGACTGGTTGTCATGACCAATTATGTGTGCATATCAGCGGTCAGCAATGAGTATTCAAAACGATGAGTAGATTCGAATCATACTTATAATTTCTGATACTTCTACGCATTCATACTTATTTTAACGTCATACTCATACTACTCATACTCAAAGTTTGAAATACTTTTGGTACTCATACTTAACGCTACGCATGATGTTATTGATTTCGACTCTCCATGACTCATCGTATACACGAATCAAAAAATAAGTGTGATTCGCGTACGAACACTACAATACTCACAAGATGGTTGTGTATTTGCTGAGTTGCTGCTCTGTCTTTTATGCTTATGTGTCTTTTTTCTTTTTTAATAAATGCAACAACAACTAAGACTGCAAATTTTGATGAATGATTCGAATCACTCGAATCATTTCTAAGTATTTTTCTAAATTTATGAATCTGAATGAGCAGGCGTATGAATCAAACATAGTACGAATGTTATGAGTTTGATGTCAACGTTGTACTCATACTCATTGCAACTTCTACTTATAAATCAGTGCTGTAGTGAGTACGAATGAATCAGAGTAGTTGGATTTTAATACTGTTGACTCACTCACACTCAAAATTTCATGAGTACTTATGAGAAGCGTAAAAGCGATTCATTGCTGATTTCTGATGCGTATACTCTTTCTTTGCCAGGCACATTGTTTTGTCTTATTCCGTTGCATATGTAGGGTATCATTACGAGACCTTATCGCCTATGATTTTATTGCTTAAATTATTTCTATTTACTCAAACAAAAAAGAAATCCATTTTAAATAAACATATTTAATGGAAATTACATTTAAAAGATAAACAATTTACTCATTCGCCTATAGAGACATATGAAAAAATATGAAAAAACAAGAGAAAAAAATTATTTCCAAATAAAAAAGCATAATTCATGCAGAACTTTTCTCTAAGCGAGCATATTAAAAGCATATTTCATTTAATTTTTTTCACAATAATTTTCATTAGAAAAACAAGTTAAAAAAGAGGGAAAAACAATGGAGAGAAAAAAGGGCGTAAAGGATTAAATGTATTTAAAAATGTTTGTTTATTTGTTTTGTTTTTTTTTTTTTTATCACAAAAGGAGTTTATTTACCTGGTAATTAAACTGGATTTACTTTGTCTTATTTACGCATTTGCAGACAAAACAAAATCGTGATAAATTTTCATACAGAAATGGGGGGTGGGGTATTAATTTAATATGACCTTGACTTGAATATTTGTTTTTGTTTAATTTCTAAGTTTTGTTATTAAAAGTTATTGTTGTTTTGTTTTGTTTTTAACAGACTTTTCTTTTATTTCTGGTTTTGCTTGTTAACCCAGTCAGCAATAGAGGAGAACAAAAATTTTGTGTTTCAATTCTTATACAAAAATTAAAAGAAAGTTTTCCTTATGTTTTCTTTTGTTTGTTGGGAAAACTTTAGAAAATCTTAAGTTTTATTCATTCATTCCCTCCATTCTATTTCATTCATTTGTTAAAGTGTTAAAACGCAGACAGGCAGGCAGGCAGTGTTGGCTATGTCGCCAACGTTAACGCTGACGTTTTAATTGTGACGTCAGCTAAGATGTCTAACATAGTCTTTGTTGTTACTGTTGTTGTTGTTGTTGTTGTTGGGTTCAAAACACGCTTTAACTTTGAAAACTTAAGTTTTGGAAAACTTTGTTTTGAATTTTTCCCAAACACTTTTTCCTTTCCATGCCTTCTTCTTCTTCTCTGTTCGTCTCTGTTACTTATCTTTCTAAGTTTTCTTTGCTTCTATAGCTTTATCAGGTTTTTCTTAGTGTTTCCTTGACTTTATTGTTTTTGTTCTTTGTTCTTTACTTTACTTTGCTTTACTTTGGTTAATAAAATAATAAAAATTAAACAAAAAAAGACAAAAAAGAGAGAGAAAAAATTAAATTTAGAAAGAGAGAAAGAAACTCCAAAAAAGAGAAAAAAGAAATAAGAAAACTTTGACGCCAAACTGCTTTTCAAGAAGTTGGTTTAATAATAAAATCTTTCTTTGTTTTTCTATGTATGTGTACAATCTCTCTCTCTTTCTCTCCATACATATACACTTACGCATTTACTCTCGGGAAATTTTCTATATTGTTGCAACACTTTTTGGCCTAATTTTGATGCTAAAAAATTAGCCCAAAAGTTTCGTTTTTTTTTTATTTTAAAGTCTCGAAAGTTTGTTTTAAAACCAAAAATTAAACTTTTCTCTTATTATTGTTGTTGTTGTTTGAGTTGTTAATTTTATACAATGTGTTTTGCGGAAAAGTTATAACAAAAAAAAAAAATGAGGAAGTAAGAACAAGGGGGCAAATGAAAAACAAACTTTTTTATGACTTTATGGAAATCAATATTTTTAATCACACACACACAAATTGCTAAAGATTTAAAGGCTGATCAGAAACATTTCTAAAAAAAAAATTAATTAAAGTGGCGACAACTTCTAAAGGACACTTGTAGAACAGTCAAAGTGAATTTGAGAACATTAAACTTCAATTTATTTTCGAATCGATATTCATGGTAGTAGGCTGCTATATTTTTCTTCGGTTGGAGTAGCAATTTAGTCGTTATTGACCAATACGGCGGTACAGTATACAGTTCTCGGGCTCCCAAAATTTACTGACTTAAAGTATAGAATTACACGATTTCGATGAGAATACGATGTAACGGTAAACATTTTTAAAAGTGGTCTACATCAGTGCCCCTCATCAGAACGGGAACAAACGTTTGATTATCATAATACTTCAACAAAGCATTTGGTTATGTTTTACACGATCTAGTTATGCAATTACCAATGTACTTCGAGGATAAAGGAACATTCGAATTAGTGGACTGGGTATAGAGAATCGTGAACAAAGAGGGAGAACACAATTCCAGCGACATGCGTCCACTTTCAAGTTATGGTGATCAGATTAAGTAAGAAGGACCACCTTTCATGACAAATAAGGTCGCTTAATCAAGAAACCGCAATATTGCAATGGGGGAAAATTAAACTTTATGTCAACGTTCCAAAAATTATACATACGTCAACAGAATCATACCCGGGTATGTTCATACATTTTATATGGAATTTCTTTTGTTGTTAAGCTTATTTCTGTGTTGATTTGGTTTTACTTACTTGTTGTAAAGACTTATGGAAGACGATCTCACATCCCTTATATTGAGGTTCGGGATATAACCCGCTTTATTCGTTTCGACAACGGAAACACATGCCAACAGCGTATAAAAACCGAAAAAGCTGCAGCCATTACGGACCTAGTTTTAATGCTGAATGATAATCTACGCATCAATTACGTAGCAGGTCCAAATGTGACAGATGATGAGTAGTTGTATCCATTTCGTGGTGGTACTGGGTTTACCCAATACATTCCATCGAAACCCGCCAAGTACGGAATTAAAGTATGGTGGGTATGTGACTCCATCTCATCCTATCCAATGAAGGGACAACTTTTTACTAGATTGGTGGCATCCGGTAAACGAAAGGGTAGTGAAGGAATCATTTTCGTCGAAGTAGATGGAATATTGTTTGTGGTAACTTCTTCACAACTTATAACTTAGCGAAAAGTTTTATGATGGACAGCAGTTTATCAATATTAGTTACAGTGAACAGAAGGCCAGTGTTTGCACCACCATATTTCGCTTTATCTAAAGGACGGGAAGTAGAGTCAACTACATTTGGTTTCAGTAACAATATTACCTTGCGCTCTTACATCCCAAAAAAAATAAGTCGTTTATACTTCTTTCCACAATACATTATTCATGCGAAATGCAAGGTCGAAAGAAAAATCCACTCATGATCTTAGATTACAACAAATATAAAGGTGGCGTCGATAATATGGACAAGCTTTTAGCAGAATATTCAAAAAAGCGACGAACAAATAGATTGCCCTTGGCTTTCCTCTACAATATTCCAGACGTCGCTGCCCACGCAGCATACATAATTTTCGTTGAGAATAACCCAATGTTAAAAGCTTCTACAAGCCGCCGTAGAATGTTCCTACACAGCCTCAGCGAACAACTGGTGCAGCCGTAAATAGAAAACAGAGCCAAAAATAAACACGTTACAAAAATATTTTCCACACGCAATGTTATTGAAGCCTTGTATCTGGAATCTTTGAGCGTAAGTGGTGCTGCAGATGAAAGTGTGGAAGAACGTGACGGCACTGGTAGAATAAAAGCAAAACGTCGACCAACCAGAAAATCCTGCAGTTTATGCAAAAAGCCAGTATGTGGCACTCATTCAAGTAATATGCCGCATTGTAATAAATGCATTTAAGAAAAATTAGCATTTAATATTTTTCTATTTTTCTATTTTATTTTATTATTAAGAACTTGTAAATTTTACTCAATAAACATCCAATATCAACATATTTTCATATATTTCAGTATACATAACCAGGTACCACCACTCATGTATAAAAAATTAACACACAAAACATAAGTGGTGTGAGAAACTCGGACGTAGTACAATGGGTCAATTCGACCTCCGGGTACTGTACTTGTCTCTTAATTGACAAGTACACGTCCTCTAACCTAACCTAACCTAAATACGTACGTAATAGTCTCCAAAGCTCTTGTTAATGTGGTGGACTTCTTTTAAGGTAGCATTCTTCATTCTTCTCGTAAATGAGTACACCTGTATGACAAATTTTAATTTATTTTATTAACAGTATCTTGCAACTTGCTGCGCAACTGATTAGAATACCTACTACTTTATTTGGCCTTTGAATTTTAAATTTACTCAGGCTTCTCCTTGGGAGGTACTTATGGAGTCATCTGAAACTTTTTCTTATTTTTCTCTTGTTTTATGAAAAAACATTAAAAAATTTTTTGTTTTATAATAAAACAGAAATAAATTAATAAAATAAATATAAAAACTATACATTTTCATACAAACTTTTGGCTAAAATTCATGAAATTGCTAAAATATATTGCCGTACTAAGACTTCTGCTGTCCACTGTATATCTTACCATTCGTTTATTTTTTCAGTTCCTTATATAAAAAAATTCTCTTCCCTTCATTGCTTCTCCTTTTTTTTTATAAAAACTACCAAAAAATCCCATTTTTTTTGGTTGGAATATTTTTATTAATATTTGCTTTGCACTTGAGATGCCATGGAAAAAAATAAATCAAGAATATCATATCAAAAGGTCAATATAAACGAACATTAGCCAATAAAATGAAATTAAAAAATAAAAAAAAAAATATTTTTGGCTAAAACAAGAGCAACTAGAATTTGTTTTTGGTCCGAATTGAAATACTTGCCAAAAAAAGTTTCAAATGATTGATGCAAATTCATGCAGCGCAGATAGGCAATGCCAGTAGAGAAGTGCCACTTAAAAGCGTATGAATGTTTGCATTTTTCAATTTATTTCTCTAAAAGTGAACATCACGTAAAAAAAAAGATTTGATAAGAGTCAAATCAATATTTGATAGAAAGAAATATTTTTTTTAATAATCAAAATTATTTTGGACAGGTTTTATATGTTTTTGTTTTAAAAAGATTTTCATTTTCAAAAATTTCCTTCCAATTTAAATGAAAAATATTTTTAATATGTGTCTGAGCACGCAACGTAATTTCAGTTTAATTGGGTAATTATGCGCTCTCAAACAAAGCCATCCATGAGTATAACGTTTGGCTTCTTTATATTCATGGATAAACATAAACAACATTGTCTGGCTGCAAAATGAAATCGGTTACCCTCCTTCACTATTACTCCATATCTGGTAGTCTTTTGTCAACTGAAATGCAACTCTTTCTTCTTCTTTGCCGATGGTTTTCGCGCACATGACTATGCACTTAAAAATTATTTCCAACACTGTTATGGCATATTAGGGAATAAATTTAACCGGGATTTACTAATGCAGCCAGACAACATACACAAAATGAGAAAAAAAAATACAAAGAAATTCAAAAATAGACAGACAGACAACATTAGAAGAGCATGAAAAGCCAAAAAACTATCGTCAGAGGAAGTAGTAGAAGACGAAGAAACTAAAGCCAGAACATACTTTTTGCATTTGCTGACAGTTATCGTTTAACAAAGATGACATTTTATATGAAATACAGGGGATATGGTAAGTAAAGCTAAAATATACGAGGGTTATGTGGTTAATTTAAGACACTTACAGAATTGGCCATTAGAACCTTTCAGTCAGAATTACGACCTAGCTTCTGACACCACTCATGTTGTGTGTGTTAATTTTATACACGGGTGGTGGGACCTACAGCTTAAAGTCGACTCCGAACGACAGGCAATTTTATTTTACACTCAGAGTTTTTGCCACAAATCTGCTGAGAGGCAGTCACCGAAGAAATATTTTCATTGACTCCAATATCGGGTATGCAAGCATTGAACACTTCGCACAAGGAGTACTGAGCCAACACTATTTTCAATTTTAAGCAATGATGTTAGTTTTGGTGAAGTCGTTGGTTTATCGACTAAAAATTTCAATGATAGCAGAGTGGCGGCAACGTTACATATATAAAGGGTGTTTTTTTATAGAGGTATAGAATTTTAAGTTGCAATAAAACAACGATGGATTATTCGATTGATATGAATTTTATTTATCCGAAAGATAATCTTGTGGCATTACATTTTAAATATGATTTATGGCATATGACCGCCACGGCTGGCGCGGATGTAGTCCAATCTGGACGTCCAATTTTCGCTGACTTTTTCCAACATTTGTGACCGTATATCGGCGATAATACGGCGAATGTTGTCTTCCAAATGGTCAAGCGTTTATAGCTTTACCGCATAGACCAATGACTTTACATAGCCCCACAGAAAGTAGTCTAGCGGTGTTAAATAATAAGATCTTGTAGGCCAATTCACAGGTCCAAAACGTGAAATTAGGCGGTCACCAAACGTGTCTTTCAATAAATCTATTGTGGCACAAGCTGTGTGACATGTTGCGCCGTCTTGTTGAAACCACATCTCCTGGACATCATGGTTATTCAATTCAGGAATGAAAAAGTTAGTAATCATGGCTCTATACCGATCACCATTGACTGTAACGTTCTGGCCACCATCGTTTTTGAAAAAGTACGGACCAATGATTCCACCAGCCCATAAAGCGCACCAAACAGTCAGTTTTTCTGGATGTAACGGTGTTTCCACATACACTTGAGGATTACCTTCACTCCAAATGCGGCAGTTTTGTTTGTTGACGTAGCCATTCAACCAGAAGTGCGCTTCATCGCTAAAAAAAAGTTCGCTTATGAAAATCGGGAACAACGGTAATCTCGTTTTGGGCCCATTCGACGAATCTACGCCTTACTTGATGATCGTTTGGCTTCAAATCTTGCACGAGTTGGATTTTGTAAGCACGCAAACCAAGATCCTTCCGCAAATACTTCCATAAAGTGGATTGAAAAAAAGATCCAATTCCTGTGCTCGATGGCGGATGGACTCATTCGGGTCTTCCTCAGTGCTACGCTCTACAGCAGCAATAGCTTCTTCTGTACGCACCGTACAGCATCTCTGGGGATGCGAGTTATCAATAAGAGTAAACGTGGTGCGAAAACGTTCCATGGTTAATCGAATTAACTGCTCTGATGGACGATTTTGTCGACGATAAAATGGACGTAGTGCGCGATACGTTTTCCGCACAGAACCATTATTTTCGAAATAAAATTGCACTATTTGCAAGCGTTGTTCTGGCGTGAGTCTATTCATGATGAATTGCCAAACCAAACTGAGAATAAATCAGTTGACAGCTGTTAAATCGGTCGACATCTTGAAAAGTAATGCCAACTTAAAGTTCTATACCTCTATAAAAAAACACCCTTTACCTGTGATATTATATAGATAAAGTTTTTTTCAAAAACTTAATTATGTTCTCGTCCACTCGGGAAAATGAGCTTATCGACTACTTTTAGTGCAGCAAAAGTCGACTGCCACGGATATGAAGTAAAAACATAATTATTTTATATCAATAGTCGAATGATTGCTATTAATAAATTCCAAGGTCAACTCTACTACTACTTATCTACCCATTGGTGTACTTTTATCAGTATAGTGACTTTAGTTGGTCGATAAACCCCACATGTTTAGAAAGAGTTAAGACGTTTGTTGCTTTTGCTGTGAACCTCGTTGCAGTATATTGACATACGATATAAGTGCAGAAAACATATGCATTTTATCATATTCCTGTAGCATGTTATAACACTCTTCCGTTGAGGTAGAAAGACAGAGAGAGAGAGGGAAAGGTTTTCAGTAGATTTCAGCAAAATTTAAACAAATATTTTTGATGCACTTAATTTATGAGTTGTACATTTCCTCATAATGCCATATACATACATACGACTGAGTGTATGTAAAACAAGCGAGCAGTAATTAATAAAATGTACACACACTCATAACCAGGGACTCTGGTAGAGACTCTAAGAGAAAATTAGAAAGTTTATTACATACACTCAAGGACTGTACACCTTTTAGGAGCATACATACATATTGTATTTGATGTACTATTTCTCATATTTTATATCCACAGGATATTAATTTTACAACAAATATGCATAAATCCTGAGAAACATGATGATGATTTCTACACAACTTTCTAAAGGGAATATGAAAAAATGCTTTTAAGGAAAAGCAAATATTTGTGTCTTAAGACATCAAATACAGATTGATTTAATTGAAAATAAAAAAAGAAAGAAAGGAAAATAAAGAAGAAAATTTAAAAAAAAAGAAAACTCCTGCCAACATCATGTTATCTCTGCTGAAGTTGTATGAAAATTTAATTAAAAAAACATCCAACTTCAGCCACATCTTGCCAACATGTCAAATGCTTGTTCTGTATCTCATTTATTTGGTTGTGTGTGTGTGTTGTTGTTGTTGTTGTTTGCTGCTACTTTTTTGTGTGATTTGAATGATGTTTGTTAAGGCAGCGTGTGTGTTTGAGGCAAGTTCATCTTCACATAATTAAAAATATCCATGTGAGTATAAAAACCCATACACATACACACCTACATCTTCATACACATATATATATATATATATAGTATGTGTATGTTGCCATACATCAGAGTATTTCACTCACTCACATACCAACGCACATAAAATTAAAAATCGTAAATCAAAAATTTTTCATTTGAATTTTTATGTTTTTCAAATACTACGTTTGCTTGTGTCTGTGCGTCTCTGCGTCTCTATTCATCATCTTTGGAAACACATACGCTGCTGCATGTTGATAATGAACCCTTTTGCCCGCCTAAATTAAATATTTTTGGATTTAAATTTACATGTTGCCAGTACAGAGCTCATGTACTCGTATGTGTACATATTCCATTTTTCCTTTATTTTTTACATGCCTTTGTGGAGATCTCAAGGGCTTAACGCGTTGGATGCTGTTGTTTGCGTTTTATATGAAGGGGTTATGAAGCATATACTCTATGCCATTGGATTCTAGCTCATTATCAAACAAAACCCGTAGGTTCATAACCTAATGATATGAGAATAAGGCACCGCACTACAACAAATAAACAGAGGGCAATAAAACATAGAAAACGGAAATAGAAACTCATGCAAATGTTTCTACAAATAACGATACAGTGAGCTATAAAAGTAATACATACTTTAAGTAAAATAAGTGATTGCTATTAGATATGTTGGTGGAATAAGAATTTACGAACACATCAATGAATCTGAATTCAAGAAACACATGGAAACATAGAAGCTATGGAGATCCTATACTTTCTAGCGAACGTCGTCCGAGTACAGACCTTGTCAGATGTGGAATTTTTTGGGTCATTTAAATCTTAGATTGTAACTTAAACTATTCACTGAAGGTAGCATTATTCAGTTTAGAATATCGGAAGTAGCTACTTTAGGTTAGGTTAGCGTGGTAGCTTTAATTTGTCAAAAAGCTCACTTGAGCACGCTTAGCGGCCCGTTGTGATGCCACAGGTGAACGCAGTCTCTGTACTGACCAAGTTCCTCCGATCCAAGGAGGTGGAAGTTGGTTAGCGCAAGGGCTGCACATTTTCAAAAAGCACGACTACCCCACGCTGGAAAACCAGCCAGAAAGTTTGATAAACGAGGCTATGCATATCAATGGACGATAGCTCCGTCAAGCTGGCAAGAGTTGGAGAGCCAAATAACCTATATCTGCACCCTGCAAGGGATGGGCATTTGCAGAGGAAGTGGATGATAGTCTCCTCCTCCTCGGCGGATCTGCATCCACGGCAGAAGTCGTTAAATGGCAGTCGCATTCTTTCCGCGTGTCTACCCATAAAAAAGTGGCCTGTAAGCATGGCCACTGTAATCGAGATGATATTACGTCCAAGTCCAAGTAGCTGGTTGCTACGCCTTCTATCCATTGTGGGTCAAGTGAGATCGGAAGTGGCAGTCCAACCAAAGATATTGAGATAGGATGACTTAAGGTCTATTGTGATACTATAATTATCCAATTTCTCCTAATCTCGAAACCATTCGAAGCTTCTGATAAAGCAACTACGATTTCTAATGTTCATTTTATACAAACAGTTCAAATCTTCGGTATAGTAGACTCCTCCGACATAGTGCTGAGCATGTATTTAATAGACGAAGAACAGTCTCCACCTCGTCGTTCTCATCTCTACAGCTTCTGTACGAGTCTTTTGCCATACGTCCCATAATGCAATGTTCAGTAATGGATGTAACAGTAAAACTAAGAGTACCTCTTTAAAGCAAACTCTTCGTACGCCTCCCAATCAGTTTTGATTATATTTGTTGCGCCACTATGCCCTAGTCCGAACCCAACCACCTAGTGTGGACAGATTGATCGAATGTTGCACATAACAAACATAATTGGTCATAACAACCCTTGAGTCAGGATTACGACCTAGTTTCTCACACCACTTATGTTGTATGTGTTAATTTCTATACATGAGTGGTGGGACCTACAGTTTAAAGTCAGTCCGAACGACAGATTTTTGAGAAACTTTTCTTGGCAATTTTATTTACTCTCAGTGTTATTGCCAGAAATCTGCTGAGAGAAAGTCGCCGAAGAAATTCTTTTTGTATTTTGTTTTGATGTCTGGCCTGGGGCACGAACCCTGGCTTTACGTCTAATAAGCCAACACACTACCTACTAGACTACTGCGACTTCAAATTCGTACAGAATTTAAGGACTAATTCAGCGCCATCCAGCTCTTCCATTGAGTAAGAATTCTGTCTAAAGTTAACGTTCAAGGCTCTTTAACTTTCTTCCAATTCTCAAGAACGAAAAACAATGGAGTTTAGAAGGACTAATAAGATAAATATCGTCTGAAGAAGAGAAGAGTTTAAGACAACACACAACCTATTAGACTACATGTAAAACTGTAGAATTCACCACTCAGGATGAAAGTTACACACACAAATTGGGTGGTCTGAGAAGCTAGGGTATCCCCATAGGTAAATATAATCATGATAGTCATTCCGTAGATTTCTGCACTAACATACGTATACTATATACGTGACTGCAGTAGCCGCATTGCGGTTTGAGAATGGCTTGATCGTTTTGAAGAATTACAATAATTTAGGGTTGCAGTCTCAACCAAATTTCAGCATTTTGTTAAAACAGTTTTTTAGTGTTCTTAATTATAATAAACTTTTAGTTATTGGCTTGATTACAGATACTCTGGGAGTTACACGGGCTTTAAGCGTTTCACGTTGATGTTGTCTTGGTATTTTGCCATTTTTCACTGTATGTAAAGCATTTGAAATCTTAGTTTCATCTGGATATGCTTATTTTATGAGTTTTCCGCCTTCATCAGAAGACTAAGGATTTTATAATGTGTTAGTAAAATTGTCAGAACTTATAGTCAATTGCAGCTTTACACCATATTTACTTCTTCTTTTCCTAGGAATTTTGTTGGTAGAATTCTACAAAGGAAATGATACATACATAAGGGGTCCGCCAAAAAACTTTTTTTTGAAAATGCTTTAAAAAAACAACTGAATATTTTCTCAAATTTCTTTTTTTATTTGAAATTAGAATCCTTCTGGTTAATAATGGAAAATAATTTCATTCAAATGGCTGCCTCGGCTGGCCATGCGGTAGCCTACACCAGAAGATGTCGATTTTGGCAAAAAAAATCATCTTTTCAGATGAAGTTCATTTTGATCTTGGCGGATATGTAAACAAGCAAAATTGTCGCATTTGGGGCACAGAAAACCCGCACGCATACATTGAAAAGCCGACGTACCCAAAACGAGTCACTGTTTGATGCGGATTTTGAGTCCAGATTCATATTGGGCCATTTTTCTTCGAAAATGGGCAAGAAGTGGCCGTTACAGTCAGTGGCGGTCGTTATCGGGCCATGTTGAACGAATTTTTGTTCACAAAAATTGAAGAGGAGGATATTGGCAACATTTGGTTTCAATAGAACGGCGCTACGTGCCACACAGCCGAAGCTACACTCGAAGTTTTGCGCCCTGTTTTTGAAGATCGCATTATCAGCCGCAGAGCTGATGTCATTTGGCCACCTCGGAGCTGCGATTTGATACCGTTGGACTATTATTTGTGGTTTGCCGTCAAAGATAAGTGTTACGCCGACAAGCCAGAGACAACTGACGCTTTAAAGGACAATATTCGTGAATGTGCTTAAAAATTGGACCGATCGTGTAGGCTACTGCATGGCCAGCCGAGGCAGCCATTTGAATGAAATTATTTTCCATTATTAACCGGAAGGATTGTACTTTCAAATAAAAAAAAGAAATTTAGGAAAATATTCAGTAATTTTTCTTTTTTAAAGCATTTGCAAAAAAAAATTATTTGGTGGACCCTTTATATAATTGGTCATTACAATCCTTTAGTCAGGATTACCCCTAGCTTCTCACACCACTTTATGTTGTGTGTGTTAATTTTACACATGAGTGACTGACTGTAGGTCCCAGTTTACAGTCGATTCCGATCGACAAATCCTATGGGAAACTTTTCATGGTTATTTTATTTTACACTCAGAGTTTTTTCCAGAACGCTGCTGAGAGGAAGTCACCGAAAGAAATATTTGTTTATGTTTCGTTTTGTTCGCGATGTCTGACCAGGGGCTTGAATCGAGGCCTCTCGTCAATAAGCCTACACACTATCTTCTGCAGTACTTAGACTTCTAATACTCAGCAGAAGCAAACAGTTTCTTATAAAAATTTGTTTTTTTGTATTCAAGTTAAGTGATTACTTAACAATTTTAAAACGAATCAATTAAAATTTAAGCCTCTTTTAATCTATAAAAGTTACTTACCTTCCGTTCCTCTGTAATTGATACTTTAGCACGCACTGTTGTTTTTTTTGCTTTTTTAATTTGAAATAAAATTTGTTGTAATTTTTATTTTTCTTTTCAAAAAAAGAAAAAGAATCAAAAAAAAAAGGATACTCCTTTAAAGCAAACATTGAACTGCTGGCACATTAGATTCTAAGCAAATATTTCATCAAACTCATCAAATGCCTGCCCAAAAAATAAAAAGAGATGTTAACCCACACATGGCAGATAGACAGAATAGGGGTTAAGTAAAGCAGAGCTCATACATGATTATTTCTACACAATCAAAGGATTCTACTTCCTTGGTTTCTTTAATGAAATTTTGCTTTCTTATCAACAGGCCGTTAAGGCACCGCATATGAACGCAAAAGATGATCTATTAAGAGCTACCAGTATCACAAGCCTTTTTTTAAATTAAATGGAGAAGAAGGTTAAGAGTGGTATTGAGAAACACAAAATAAGAATTAAACAAATCACCTTAAGCTAAAGGAAAAATAAGCCCTTTTCCCCGTACTCCACCGTTTTCCATTATCATTCACTTGCTTTTTTTTTCTTCTTTTTCTACTTTTTTCTTTTGACAGAAGGCATATGACAAGTTAGCGGTTGGGTGGCATCTTGCTTGTACTTGTAATCATAAAAAGCGTGTGGTACGCCAACAGTTTTTTGTTACTCCCGCAAGTGCCTTAAAATCGTGCTACTTACGATGGGGCACCTTATGTTTATGTTGCCTTATCAATTTATTTTTATCTGTGAACTCTTTATTTTTTAAAACGACGAGTCAAAAAGCAGCAGCATTAGGCTTTTCTTTTCCTTTCTTTTTTTCTTTGTCTTTTTCGTTCTTTATTTTGTTCCTTGGTTGTATAATCAACTGAGGAGGAGGAGCAGGAGGAGCAGGAGAAGGAGTAGGAAGCACTTAATGGAAACATGAACATTTTTGACATTGATTACAGAGCATAGAGACCATTATTTACTTATTTTTACTTTGCGTGTATACAATCGAGATGATGTCAGTGTGTAAAGGTATGATTTGATTGGAATTCTGAAGCTGTAGTTTTTCTAGAACACACATGTATGTTCAAATGCTTTCAGATATTGGACTTTGGTCTAGGCAAGGCTTGTGTTCCCAATAACCTGATACATACTTCCGAAGTATGTTAGATTCGATTGAAATGAGTGTGAAAATAAACCTTTCAGAAGCCTAGTTTTGTTTACAAGTGTAAGCCTCTGCCCTCTCATAAGATTTTTTGTGGCTTAGTCATGATTAATGATTGAATACCAGTACGCAACCCTTTTTAATATTAGCATGTGCTTTAAATATGGTTGGGAAAATTTAAAAGACGTTTCTATTGCCCCTGTCATTATATGGCTCTGAAGGGTAGGTGCCTGCAACAGCAAATTAAGCCTTGCTTAGAGTACTTGGGAGAAGATTAATCGGCCTATTTGTATTGGCAATCATGAAAAGTACATATATGTTGGCTGACTTCCAAAATGTTAGTTGCTTTGTCTTTGAACAAAGTATAGTGTTTCATAAAGCCGCTGTACAAAATGTTTACAATGTATTATATTTCAAAAAGTCGTCAATGTGTATTTTTAACGCTGTGAAAAAGCAATCAGGCATCGGATTTATAGTTGATGCATTGTTTGGTTACTTTGCATATCTACATAGTTTATATACAGTAGTAGAACTGCATACAAACTATGTATTGATACATTTTTGAAGGCAGCCGTTATTTACATAGCGTAGGCTGCATTGGCTAAGCCATGTCATGCGGATGAGCAAGAATACTCCAGCAAAAACAAATATTTGCTGTGGTTTGTGACTTGTTTCTGTACAGCGGAACTTAAGAAAATCGCACAAAATAAAGTTTAACAATAAAAAATCCAACGATCTCGATGGCCAGTTCATATCATATCCAAGTGAGATGAGCATGCCATCTATTGTGCAGAATATTTAATGTCACATACGGATGAGCAAAGATACTCCAGCAAAAACAAATTTTTGAAAGTGATTAGAAAGGACTTCGCAGAAAAAGGCATCTAAAGCTCCAATGAAAAGATCAGATTAAGAAGGCTTCCTCAGTGTTTGTGTAAGGAATTATAGAATGGGTGCTTGGCCTAATAACAAAACAGGTTATGGCAAATGCCCTACAATGTAAGTATGCGGAAAACACCATATATAAGACCACAAATTGAGACAACTCTAGATACCAAGGCATTCACGCATTTAAATAAATTGATTCCCTGACGGGATTCGCAGTAGTCTGGTAGGTAGTGTGTTGGCTTATTAGACGTAAGGCCACGGTTCAAACCCCAGGTCAGACATCAAAACGAAAATATGAAAAAAAGTATTTCTTCGGCGACTTCCTCTCAGCAGATTTCTGGAAAAAAACTCTGAGAGTAAAATAAAATTCCATTGAAAAGTTTCTCAAAAATCTGTCGTTCGGAGTCGACTTTAAAACTGTAGGTCCCGCCACTCATGTATAAAATTAACACACACAACATTAGGGGTGTGAGAAGCTAGGCCGTAATCCTGACTGAAGGGTTGTAATGACCAATTATGTATGATTCCCTGCTGCAAGTGCTTGAACGCTTTCTGCAAAGAGCAGTAAGATGTCTGTGTACCTTCTGTTCGACTTCAGGGTAGGATTTATATGGTAGAACATCGTTTAGGTTTAGGTTAGAGGATGTGTTCTTGTCATTAAGGCAAGTACAATACTCGGAGGTCCAATTGACCCATTTGAAAACTTCCCAAAGGAGAGGGGATAATAAGGAGATAGGGAAAGGTAGAGGAAGTAGAAAAGAGAAGAACATTGTTTATCTACCATAGTCACTGTAAGATCTTAGCTATTATCAGTTCTCCCATTTCCTTTTCCCTCGATTTGAAGCTGCATTTGTACTGTGTACTCTCCTAATGACTGTGCTTCTGCCAAATAAATTTGTCACCAGTATGATCTGCTACGGCGGTTTAATTCACTAAAACCTAATGGGTTTGAGAAGAGTCATTGCCTCTCTTTTAATTGTTCTTCGTGAGTCCCCCTTTTCAAACATCTGTTCTAACTCTCCAGAAAGTTTCAGCCAACGTTAGCGGGGCTATTATTCGCCATGCTATTAGTATGGCTACAGAAGAATTTATCTCTGAAAGGCATTATGCCATCTAGTGGTCAATCGAGCAATAATAATTGGCCTACTGGACACACAAGTACTACCACATAAAAATTTGCAACTTCGGAAATGATTCTCCTTTATTTTGCTAGAACATACTCCATCCCTGCAAGCTTATATGCTGACTCATTATCGTCAATTTTCATATGATCTGGTACCAAAAGCCTAACCCCACTTTCACTATCTATGTAGCTGATTGTAGTTCCCAAAGCAGTATCTTCAATTTAACCTCATGTGCGCTACGACCTCGAATAGCGGCCGGCCAAACAGTGCCTTTATTCAAGTTATATTACATTGCTCCTTCTTAGTCATAGACTTCTGCTTGGAAGATATCCGCGAGTTTTCCCATGGGTTAGGGAAACTCCGACTCCTGTTTCAAGATCCGTTCTTAACCCTTCCGTATACCATAAAATTTACTAGCATTCATGTTGCGAAATATTTTGAAACGTCGAAGCCTATTGGTTCTGTCCAGTGGGTAGTTAAACAGAGATCTGTCAGCATCTCGATTTATTAGGACCAACAGTTTCCGAATGAATTTTGTATTTTTGATTTGTTCTTCATCGTATTGGTTGTAGTCATTAAAGCAACACACTTAAATCCAACAGAGCTTTCAGTAACGCTATAGGACTGCTATTAACAGAAAGCTAAAGTATAGATTTAATACCTTTAAAGGTCTGCCTTTTTGTTGAACACTTTCTTTTATTTTTTATTTATGCTTTAAATGTTTTTAACTCTTTTGTTTTCCCATTCATTCGAATATTATTTAAAAGGGAAGAGTATTCTTTACTGTTGTAACTGTTTTCCCCCCCACTGCCACTTGATTTCATCTTGATTTTGTTGGCGGCACAACTTTATTTAACCGTTAATTCAACCCTTATGTATACTCGAAGAAAAAAAAAAATACGACAGAAAATTCATTAAATCCATCGAAATAATTTAAAATTCGAATTTATTTCATACACACACATACCCATACAAACAGTAAAACCAACCAGCATTATAATGCGTATACTGTGTTATGCGTACGACATCGAAATATTGTTCCTCTCCTTCATTATTTATGAAAATCGTCATCAACATTCTTATCGGTTTCCCAAGGCTGCACGCCATTGCCTGATTTTCCGTTTTTTTTTTTGTTTTTTCGTTAAGACGACTGCTGTTGTTGTCTCAGTCTCATACAAATATTTACAACCAAAAGCTTAAGGTTGTGATAATTAAAATTGTATCCGCTTCCCGCTACTTATTTACGAATTTTAAATTTTAAATTGTGAAGAGCAGCAAAGAAAAAGAAAAAAAACCAAGAAGTATTGTAAAAAACGTTTTAGCCAACATTGTCTTCAACCCTTTCCGTTTAACATACAATTGCTTTGCTTTCCCTCTCCCTTGCCTTTTAACGTTTCATTTTGCTTTTAGCTTACGGCTTATGGTTTTAGCCAGAAATATTAGATTTTATGGTTTTAATTTTTAATAATTTAACTGCCTTCACCATAAAAAAAAAACCAAAAATTTTATGTTAATCACGAACGAAAGCTTTAAAATATTTGTTACACGTTTTATAAGCCATTTTAAAACATTTCTTATGTAATTAAAATGACATTCTGCCAATTGAGGTTATTGTCGTCCCTATAAAGACATTTCTTTTAGTCTTGGATTTTAAATAAAATATCCTTGCTTGAAGATATTTTATTTATAGAGGATTTAGGATTTCATTGAATTAATTTGGGACTATTGAAGAAATATTGTTCGTCATACTAATAGTGCAGCGACAGAAGGATAATGCCATCAACTGGCCAATCAAGCAATAATAATTGGCCTGCAGGACATGCAAGCATAGCTGCCATATTCTGCAAATACCCTAACATTACCCAGCTAATAGTAGCAATACCAAGAATATTTAAATAAGATTGGCACTTTTCCCAGTTTAGCATAATTTAACATTTGCCGTTGCAGGATATTTTAAAAGATTCGAATGTAGCTTCCAATCAGAGGTCAGCAATGAGTATTCAAAACGATGAGTAGATTCGAATCATACCTATAATTTCTAATAATTATACGCATTCATACTTATTTTAATGTCATACTCATACTACTCACACTCAAAGCTTGAAATACTCATGGTACTCATACTTAACAATACGCATGATGTTATTGATATCGACTCTCCATGACTCATCGTATACACGAACCACAAAATAAGTATGATTCGCGTTCGAACACTACATACTCACATGAAGGTTGTGTGTTTGCTCTGCTTGCTGTCCTTGTCTTTTTTGTTTATGTGTCTTTCTTCTTTCTTTGTAAATGCAACAACAACTTGAATGATTCGAATCACTCGAATCATTTATGAGTATTATTATAAGTATTTTTCTAAATTTATGAATCTGAATGAGCGGGCGTATGAATCAAACATAGTTCGAATGTTATGAGTTTGATGTCAACGTTGTACTCGTACTCATTGCAACTTGTACTTATAAATCAATGTTGTAGTGAGTACGAATGAATCAGAGTACTTGGATTTCAATACTGTTGACTCACTCATACTCAAAATTTCATAAGTACTTATGAGTAGCGAAAAAGTGATTCATTGCTGATATCTGCTTCTAATATTACCGTAGGAAGCCCAAAGGCAAGTGCAATTATTTTTTTTTCGTACGCAGTGCATTGTGTTGGAACTAGGAAAATATGTTATGGAAATCAGGAAAGAGGGAATAGTGTTTGTGGTTACTAGATTTGAAACCTTTTATACCATAAGTGACATGAAATATGTATGTACCTCTGCAAGAAGGGAGTTCCATATATCGGGTCCGCCATTTAACGTTTTTTTTTCAACTAGTGCTTATTTCGTGAATGGTAACACTTAGCTCATGTCTGATTTGTCAGATAATTAGTTTTATCCTCCGCTGAACGAATATGGTTGTGTATACGCTTGAACAACGCTGGGAAATATTGCGACATTACTTTGTAAATCATGGTAATGTTGCAGAATGTGTGCGAAAATTGCGTACGGATTTTAGAAGAAGAGAAGCACCGTCAGCTCCGTATGTTCGTCGTGAAAGAAACTGGCATCCTCATCGATAAACCAAAGCGTGAAAAGCCAAAAACAGTGCGTACACCCGAGAATATTGCTGCTGTGGCAGAAAGTGTGCGTGAAGCGCCATCAACATCAATTCACCGTCGTTCTCAACAATTGAATATTTCGGAGACATCATTGAGACGAATTTTGCATAAAGACCTTGGTATGACGCCATACAAAGTCCAATTGGTTCAGGAGCTGAAGCCAGTTGATCATCCAATGCGTTTTCGCTTCGCTAAGTGGGCCTGCGATCGACTTACAGAAGATGCCGATTTTGGCAAAAAAAAATCATCTTTTCAGATGAAGCTCATTTTGATCTTGGCGGGTATGTAAACAAGCAAAATTATCGCATTTGGGGCACAGAAAACCCGCACGCATACATTGAAAAGCCGACGCACTCAAAACGAGTCACTGTTTGGTGCGGATTTTGGTCCAGAGGCATAATTGGGTCATTTTTCTTCGAATATTAGCAAGGAGTGGCCGTTACAGTCAATGGCGATCGTTATCGGGCCATGTTGAACGAATTTTTGTTCACAAAAATTGAAGAGGAGGATATTGGCAACATTTGGTTTCAACAGGACGGCGCTACGTGCCACACAGCCGAAGCTACACTCGACGTTTTGCGCCCTGTTTTTGAAGATCGAATTATCAGCCGCCGAGCTGATGTCGTTTGGCCACTTCGGAGCTGCGATTTGACACCGTTGGACTATTATTTGTGGGGTGCCGTCAAAGATAAGTGTTACGCCGACAAGCCAGGGATAATTGACGCTTTAAATGACAATATTCGTGAAGCCATTGGTGAAATACAGCTGCACACAATCGATAATGTGCTTAAAAATTGGACCGATCGTGTAGGTTACTGCATGTCCAGCCGAGACAGCCATTTGAATGAAATTATTTTCCATTATTAACCGGAAGGATTGTACTTTCAAATAAAAAAATACTTTCAAATAATATTCAGTAGTTTTTTGTGAAGCATTTTCAAAAAAAAAAGTTATTTGTCTGACCCTTTACATGAGTGGCGAGGACCTACAGTTTAAAGTCGTCTCTGAACGACACATTTTTGAGAAATTTTTCATGGCAAATTTTACTTATTCTCAGAGTTTTTTTTACGGAAATTTGCTGGGAGGAAGTTGCCGCAGAAATATTTTTTTATATTTCGTTTTATTGGAAATATTTGACCGTGGCCTTACGTCTAATAAATCAACAACTTCTGCGACTCACATGCTTATTATCAAGATAAAATGAAACGCTGAACAAAGTGTAGAGTAGAGTTGTTGAAAGATTATGTTAAAAAAAAAATTGATTTCTTAATCGCAAATCTGTTTGTCATTCAAAAAGTTGAGGACTTAGTTATCCTCACTGGTATGTTTTATAATTCATGGACTTAAATTATCGCTTGGGTAAGTAAGTAGAGGTGGCTGTCCAACTAAAAAATTGTATGAAAACACTATGGGAACATGGGATGTGTAGGGCCCTATGTGATACTACAGTAATAGCCTCTTTCGATATTATCGAATTCTCTGAGAGAGAAGCCTTTTATGAAATCCGAACAACACTTTCACTTGTCTTGTTTACCTTCATATTGTTACGCAAATCGAAACGACCTAATATCGTTTAACAAACAAAAACGATAAACAAAAGCCACACGATACAAATACACACTAACACTAAGAATACAATGAACGTGTTGATTATCTAAAGCTGCACACACACATATGTACGGCGAACCTGGTTGCGCCTGGTACCAACAACAACATGTATGTGATAAAAAGGGATAGACAACATAAGCAAAGTACACAAACAACAATGTATTAGCAATAGAGCTCTCGAGAAGGCGAGATCACGGACCTTCCACTTTAAGAATGTTCGTTAGACTGGTTGTGTCGGACTATAAAAGGGCTGGACAAAGCAGGCAGCAGTCAGTGATAATTCAGTCAGTCTTGTGTGAAGACGAGTTGCGGTTGTATCGTACAAGCGAATTGCTTGCAAAAAGGTTGTAAGCAGAGAAGATCTAACGAACAGTTGTTAGTGTTAACGCTGACAGAAGTGTGAAATAGAATAGTGTAGAAGCAAATTGTTGTTGTATCGTTAAGTGTGAACAGTGGCACAAACGTAGTGTGAAAAATAAAGAGAGTTTAAGAAAAACTAAACACATATTTGTTTTAATTGGTTTGTAATTAACGAACTCATATTTAAACGTTTTTAAAAAGGTAAAAACGTAACAATATACTGTGGAGAGAAAACCATATGCACTACACTTCATTATTTAGAATTCGATTGAAATCATCGTTTCTTCTTTTGTAAATTCTAATTTTATTCACATGTTGATTTGATTTCTTTACCTCCACATCCGCAATGCCTTGCTACTTCATAAACCACCTTCCTTCCTTCCCTTTTGTTGTGTTAAATTTTTTTTTGTATCTTTTTTTTGTTTTGGCCTGAATACAATAATGTTTTGTTGTTGATTTCGTGCAGCAGATACTAAAAGCAATAAATTTTTATGAGAAAACCACTTCATATTTCCCATATTTCCTTCACTTTTTTTATGGCAACAGGAAAAATAAAAGGAAAAAACAAATACAATAAGGATATTATCAAACGGGAGAAAAAACCAACAAAAGGAAAAGAAAAATCCTGTAGATGTCATTGATACAAAAAAAAGAAGACGAAAAAATACGTTTATTTTCTATTTTCTATAAGTCCTAGGAAAAACAAAAACAAAAGCAAAAACAAAATCTTGGTCGTAACTTTTTATGCAGTAACCCATATTTAAGCGGCTTACATCACTCTGAAAATGCAAAGAAGACAAGAAGCATTTCACTTCAGCTGGTATTCACAAGCCAGTGGACATACTTAAAGAAATACTTGTAGATTTTTTCTCTCTCTCCTTCTCTCTCTTTTGTTATTCTTCTTTCTAGTCTTACATTTACACACATTTGAACATTTGGCTTGGGCCTTAAGGGTACACTTAACTCACTTTATCATGGGAAATATGATTCCTTAAGTATATTTAGACTTTATGCAGCATTTTTCTTTAAGAATTTTTCTTTTCTTCTTCTTTTTCCAGAGTATTTTATTGAAAAAATTCGTATGGAATTTATTTTGGTGTCACCAGAACAATGGCATTAACTTGTATAAGCGGATGGTTTTTTAAATATTTATACGAGATAGAAGATCTAGAAGCAAGGTATAGGAAACTGTTATAAAATTAACAACAAAAACAAAAAAATATACGTATTTTAAGTCCTATTAAGGGAATGAAAGAAAAGAAATGATTGCCGGGAATTTTTTTAAAAATTATTTTAATTTTTAAAATAGAAGTAAAAGCCGATATTTTTAATGAAAAAAAAACATCTGAGAGTTCATTGAAATGTTTATAAAATTCTATAGGTTTTGTGAATTCTTGAAATTGATTGTTAACATTAGTCTTGGTACAAATGTCCCTATAAAATGATGATTTAATAAGAGCCTTTACCAAGGCAACTAGGCATGCTTTTCCTTGAACATCATTTAAGCCATTTGCCATACATAAACTACAATTAAATTGTGAACTTTCGAATACTACTGGCATTCACTCTAAATAACAATTTATTTCCGTGCCATACATACGAAAATGGTCACCGGCAGTATATCAGTGAGCTGGTGGAGACTATGACCAGGTTAGAATTGACGGTCCGAAACTGTTCGCTTTGTTTGGTAACGTTACGTTTTTAACTTTTAAATACGTTTAAATATGAGCTCGTCGATTACAAATAAAATAAAAAGAAATTTGTGTTTAGTTTTATTTAAAATTCTTTATTATTCGCACAATTCTGTGAGCCACTGTTTACAACTTTACGTAAACAACAACAATTGCTTTTCTTTGGTAGTCCTCTGCTTATACCCTTTGCATAAACAATAACAATTACTAGACAATTGTTCAACCTTTGTAACGTAGATCTTTAAACCACTATTACTCTCTTCAAACGCACCGCGTCTTCATACAAGACTGACTGAACTTCACTAATTCAGTCGCCTGCTTTGTTTTGCCGTTTATATGGCAAAGTACACAGTCTGATGAATGTTCTTGAAGGCAAATGTTCACGACATTCCTTCTCGAAATATCTGTAAATGTGAACATTGTTCACTACTGCCCAAAACTACATACTACAAGTAGCTTCATTACAAACAAACTTTAAATACAGATTAATTTACTTTCTTCCATAATTGCTCATTACAACCCTTTAGTCAGGATGACAACCTAGCTTCTCACACCACTTATGTTGTGTGTGTTAATTTTATACATGCGTTGCTGGACCTGCGGTTTAAAGTCAACTCCAAATATCAGATTTTTGAGACTATTTAATTTTTCATGGCTATTTTATTTACTCTCAGAGTTTTTGCCAGAAATCTGCTGGGAGGAAGTCGCCGACGAAATTTTTTTTCGTTTTGATGTCTGACCTGGGATTTGAACCATTGCCTTACGTCTAGGTAGCCAACACACTACCTACTTGCCTACGGCGTCTTCTAAATGAGCAATCCCTTTTGTTAATGAGCAATCACTTAATCGCCATGAGTGTAGTTATGTCTTTCGCCTAGAATACACTGCCGTGGTCCGTGAGTCTAACCAAATTCTTGATATCCAAGTCATCTAGATACACGCTCCACTCCGCTTTTTATTCAAAATTAGAGCCGTTAACATATATTTTGAGCGAATTTGAAAGTCGCCAAAGAAATATTTTTTCATATATCGTTTTGTTTCGAGATGTCCGAGCCAGGAGTTGAACCACGGGTTCACGTCTAATAAGCCAACTTACTATCTACTAGGCTACCGTGTCTTCAAAAAATACAGACGTATGTTGTCTATAATTATACAGCTTGAAAGAGAGTTCGTCTTTTGTAAACAGAAGAGAAAATGTGCTCAATATGGACAACAACTGTATACTTGCGTTAGAAAATCAATTACCCGAAGCGTATTCTTTTTAACAGAAATGAGTTTCCATGAGAAAATAAAATTTTATCACAACAGATATAAATTATCCTACAAAACAATCTATAATATGAGTTAAATGATCCTGGAAGCAGACCGCATTGTCATAGTGAACGTAGAATTACTGCAAATAGCCCCCACTATTTATCATGACCTCTCTTCAGTCCAATGATAATTCTTTTGTCCTCGTTTGATTGCATCGACTGATACTGGTTGTTACGGCTTACTGGAACTATCTTCAATCTTTTGGTCAGTGTTACAACCTAGCTTCTCAGACCACTTATGTTGCGTGTGTTAATTTTGTATATGAGTGGCGGGAGCTACTGTTTAAAGTTGACTCCGAACGACCAATTCTTGAGAGGCTTTTCCATGGCAATTTCATTTTACCCAGTCGCTGAAGAAATAGTTTCTCAAATTTTGTTATAATGGGGTTTGAACAGTGGCCTCACGTCCAATAAGCCAACAGACTACCTACCTAAGACTGCGGTGACTACTACTGGAACTACGAACTACGAAGTAAAAACGGCACCATGCTGGGCTCTAAGCATAATGTAGTAGCCGTAGTCTAGTAGGCAGTATGTTGGCTTATTAGACGTAAGGCCTCAGTTAAAAAATCAGGTCAGACTCTCGATCAGAATGAGATATGAAAATATATTTCTTCGGTGACTTCCTCTCAGCAGATTTCTGGTAAAAACTCTGAAAACTTTTTCAAAAATCTGTGGTTCGAAGCCGACTTTAAACTGTAGGTATCGCTACTCATGTATAAAATTAACACACACAACCTAAGTGGTGTGGGAAACTAGGTCGTAATCCTGACCAAAAGTTTGTAAAGACCAATTATGTATTTATGTATGTATGGCTATAAGCATCGGTCCCGTTGAACCCTTGTACCATCTTTCGCATCGTCTCTCTGTTTCATAGATAGTGAAGGATTCTTTACGACTGGAATGTCTACTCACACACGGAAAAATAGCGTCTTCGAGTGAAGAATTCGCTTCAGATCAAACACATGCTGCAACTTCTGTCCTCAAAGGCTTGTTGTTGCCATTAAAATGATCAAATGTTCTGCTATTTCCAAAGTGCTAACTTGCAGTCCTTCAGTATTGTAATTGTCAAAAGCTCACTCAATTTCCTTGACTAGCTGTAAAGCTTTGAAAATTAAATTTTCCCATACGAAAACTAAATTCGTTTTTTTAATTTTAATTCATAGGGCACATAATAAGCCCTTCTATATGCAAACAAGTTATGCCAGCTCTGTTCATATTTATTTGCCATTGTTTAAGCCTAATTGTCTAATTTATTTCAATACAAAATACTTGGTTATCATCATCCCTTTATTAGGGCACTTAAAAATTAATTTTAATATTTGCATATGAAACGCCTTTTATAAAACAATTAACTGCATTAAAATGGACATACATACATACATAAACACATGCACGCACTTACTTATTCAATTAAAATGTAAAACAGGACATGCAGGACATACAAACAATTTGTTGTAATGGTAGCGTCTTCGAACCTCTTTAGCGACCAGCCGAGACACAAAACCTATAATTATTGTGTTAAATTATAGTGCATTAGCTTAAATGCGAGGATACAATGGAACATACACAACCGTTATATACTTGTAACGGGTGATTTTTTAGCTATTATCTTTTTGGCAACACTGGTTTAAGCAACTCACGCACGTTTCGTGTTTTGTTTCACTGTCAAACATCTTCAGTTTGGTCTATAATTTAACCATGAATCGTCTTACAAACGAACAACGCTTGCAAATCATTGAATTTTATTATCAAAATGCGTGCTCTGTTAAGAAAGTTCATCGCGCGCTTCTTCCATTTTATGGCCAGTTTAATCGACCCACTGAAGCGGCTATTCGGGCTATTGTGACTAAATTTCGCACCAAATTTACATTGTTGGACATTAAACCACCAACATATCGCAGCTGTATCGGCCAGTGTTAATGATGACCATCAATTATCGATTCGTCGCCGTTCGCAGCAATTGGGCTTCTGTTACTCAACAACGTAGAAAATTTTGCGGAAGGATTTAGGTGTAAAGCCTTTCAAAATACAGCTGGTGGAAGAATTGAAGCCGAACGACCTACCGCAACGCAGAATTTTTGGTGAATGGGCTCTTGGAAAGTTGGCCGAAGATCCACTTCTTTATCGAAAAATTGTGTTCAGCGACGAAGCTCATATTTGGCTCAATGGATACGTAAATAAGCAGAATTGTCGATTTTGGAGTGAAGATCAGCCAGAAGCATTGCAAAAGCCACCAATGCATCCAGCAAAAGTCACAGTTTGGTGCGGTTTATGGGCTGTGGCATCATTGGACCGTACTTCTTCAAAGATACTGCGAATCGTAACGTAACTGTGAATGGTGAGCGCTACCGTGAGATGATACGCAACTTTTTTTTTGCCCAAAATGCAAGGGCTTGACTTGCATGACATGTGGTTTCAACAAGACGGTGCCACATGCCACACAGCACGCGTAACAATGAACTTATTGAGAGGCGAGTTCGGTGAACAAATTATTTAACGTTCGGGACCGATCAATTGGCCGCCTAGATCGTGCGATTTAACGCCTTTAGACTATTTTTTGTGCGGTAATGTTAAAGCTCATGTCTATACAGACAAGCCCGCTTCAATTGACGCATTGGCAGGCAACATTGAAGCATTTATTCGTGAGATACCGGCCGAAATGTTGGAAAAAGTATGCCAAAATTTGACTAAGCGGATGGAGCATTTGAGGCGCAGTCGCGGTCAACATTTGCATGAAATAATCTTCAAACATTAAATTATATGCACCGTACTATCGATTCAAATAAAGATTTCATGCATTTTTCTGAATTATATGTGTTTTTGTTTGAAAAATTTTCCTATAGCTCTTAAACAATCACCCATTATATGTATGTCTGCATGTTTGTATTTTACATAAAGTGGGTATTGTGTTGTTCTTATTGTGATTATCCTTGTTGCCGTTACACATTGGCTTTGTTTGGCCATGCATAAAATGTAAAACAACAATAACAGCAATAATATTAGTCGCATAAGTAATAATAACAAGGATATCCATACATGCATGCGTATATATATGTACATATGAATGCATGTCTGTGTGTGTATGCATGCATTTTACAAAAGTGCTGGCCACTTTAATGTACAATTTGTGCGCCCTCATGTAATTATAACTTCCGTTTCGTTCTCTCTCCTTATTATCATTGTTATTATTCTGTTTAGTTTTGCCTAAAAATATTCGTTTGTTTGTTTTGTGTGTGTTGGCCGCCCCCATACATCCGTTATGCTTTTGGTTTCCGTTGCAATAACCTACAAAAATAAAATGTATCAAGAGCTTATTAAATAGCAAGAAATACAACAACAACTACAATAGAAAATTATTATTAATAACAATAATAAACCGAATTTGTATAATGAAAAGAAGTATTTGCTGGTCTAACGTTTGTAAGCGACACTCTTTAATTCAATTGTTGAAGGACAAACAAACGGTTAAGTTTCCTTTTAAGCATTCATTATACAATTAAATTTGTGATATCCTGTGTGCTTACAAGTACATGTTCAATGTGTTTTTTGTTTTATTTTAAATTTAATTTTTCAATTTTGCATACACAATTAATTCTCATGGATGACTATTGTTTTGTCTGCAGAAAGTAGTTGTGTTCTCAAACACAATGAATATTTGATTTAAAAAAGTGGCCTAATTAATGCAATAATAATAAGGCCTATTAAGCCTATTTATTACATTCATTTGAATAATTTTCAAATGTTCTTTAAAATAATTGAAACTATTTAAGTTACAAGGGAAAGCAATACCTTTCACTAAAACCTATAGAAGATTCCATTTTCCTTAAATTAAAATTTAACCCAGGTTTCCTTTTTTTTTGTAAATTTATCGTAGATTTAGACCTACTTACTTAATTGGCCATTAACAACCCGATTAATGGATTTCAGCCTGCCTTAACACATCCTTCCAGGCACCTCTGCTTCTTGAGCGCCTACACCAGTTGGTCACACCAATCGATGACAGGGTTTCCTCGATTTGGTCCTTCAAACGCATACAAGGTCGTCCTCTTTGCCGACTTTCGCAGATCCTCACATCAAATACCAGTCTCACCGGAGCATCCGCCTCCATTCGAAACGACATGGCAACCGCTGGATATTAATACGCTGTACAACGTCTATGTCGTTGAGGAGCTCATACAGCTCACTGTTGGATCGAATCGGATGCGGAAATCATCGCCAACTCGCACTGGACCGAAGATCTTACGTAGGATTTTTCTCTCGAATACTGGCAAGGCTGCTGCATCAGTGCTAAATAGCGTCCATACCTCTGTGCCATAAAAAAGCACGGGTAGAAGGAGCGTAGATTTTTGAACTTAATTTTTCTATATTGAATACCAATTTTGTTTTGGTAAAAAACTAAGCCAAGTAATTTTGTGGTAATTTTTACCATCACAATAGTATTTCATACAAACACAACAATTGGTTGCTACGCAGGAAGGTCCGAACGATATAATGGATGTATCAAAATTTTTCATTCAGTCATTAAACGTTTCTTATCTTCAAATTAAAATAAAGCAAATTGTGCATGAGATATCAATGACATTTCTTATTCGTTTGAAGTAATTATTGATGCCATTATGTGTGGAATATACATATATTTCCTTTCAAATGTCCGGCATGGCTTCTCTGAGCATTGCGGATAGGAAATGTTGAATTTTTCATGACCCTGGCACATAGATCAGACTGAACATAACTGATGGCATCGCTATTATGTTTGCTAGGCGGCTTATTGCGGTCAGTTTACATCATTTCCACATAGAATTACCATGCTCTGAAATGTGGCATTAGCTGTGGGGCACGTAGCGACGTTGTAAGCCCATGCCGTTTGTGTCCAGATCATCAAATTCAGGCAAAAAGAAGTAGGTAATCATCAACATCACATAGTGCTCCATTTGAAATCATGGAACAACAAGGCGTAAAGACTGGCAAGTAGAGAAGCTGCTGCAAATAGTACGTGCGTACGTAATTGGTCATTACAACCCTTCAGTCAGTATTACGACTTAGTTTCTCACACCACTTATGTTTTTGTGTGTTAATTTTATACATGAGTAGCGGGACCTACAGTTTAAAGTCGACTCCGAACGACAGATTTTTGAGAAGCTTTTCATGGCAATTTTATTTACTCTCAGAGGTTTTGCCAGAAATCTGCTGAGAAAAAATCGCCGAAGAAATACTTTTTGTATTTTGTTTTGATGTCTGGCCTGGGGCTCGAACCCTGGCTTTACGTCTAATAATCCAGCACACTACCTACTAGGCCACGGCAACTTCTGCAAATAGTACTCATCCCTTATTAGTGGCATCTCCGCTGAAGCCTATTCATTTGTACGACTGTTGTTTTGAAAAGGTATGGGAGGATAAAGAACTCCTGAAGCAAAGTATACATGATCCTCTAATGCAACCTACTAGTGATTTTTTTTGATTGGACACTGAGTAATTGGGCACTGTACCAGGCGGATGGGTATATATCTTTGGCATCATTCTCATGGTGATGAGGAGGAAGAGCAAACTGTTGAGCACTTCCTGTAAAGTTACTCGGTCATTTTAAATGATGTCACAGTATATTCTGTAACTGCTTTAAGCACTGTTCAAATACCTTGCATCGTTCCATATAAAATTCTCAGATACACTGATGTGTCGTGCTGTATTTGACGGATACGCGTAGTCATGTGGCTGCGATTGATGTATGTCTATTAAATTAATGTCAAAAATCAATCAAAAAGTGTTGGATAATTTTGGTTCCACTTATTTCACTTATTTTGGTTTCATTTATTTGATCGGGTTGTAAGCAGTAAAACACAAATTTCATCGTTTCTTTACGTTGATGCAACTCACAATGAAATATTCTTACCAATTCTATACAATCACTCCACTTACCTCATTTATTGTCAAAAGCGGTATTGAAGCTATACTGATTACACTTTTCCGCTTCCAGATACTTTAAAAATTGTCCAGCAGCATAGCCTGGTGGTAATTCGGTCAATAAAATTTTCTCACGTTAATTTATGTTGCACCAAACTATTGACCTGTATTGTTTTTAATGTTTATCGCCTTTCCTATAACTTGACAATTTGCATATCGGTTTTGCATCTCCAGTTGCATAACTTCTTCCATCAATCTGCCATCAAAATGTTTTTGGACGGGATCAAGCACTTTTGTAAATAAATTGCCTGACCATCTACCTGCTGCATTCTATGATTTCGCATACTGATAGACTGATTTAGTTTACATGTTAAAATTATAAAACTAAATCAACTCTCATAGAATATATATAATCTATATATAAAAATATATATATAATATATAATATCTCCCACTCCTTCCTAATTTGTTGATAAAATGCTAACATTTGTATCAATTAACCAAACAAAAAAAGGTTTCAAATGGTCAAATGGCTATTGGCTTTATCAATGACCCCTCACTTAGGTCTTACTACCAACAAATACACACACATAACACACACATATACTTACCAAACATTAAGTGTTAATGTTGTTGTATATAAATTAACCTAAGGACAGTAACATTAGATTTCTTTTTTCTTCATGTATTGTTAACAAAAACCTCTTTCTTCAGCTCATTAGTTTAGGACATGGTTATCTGGTATGGCCTTTTGAATGTGTCCGGCAATTTTGGGTGTTTTAACGTTATTGTTATTGTTGTGTTAACACAGAGCCATAAAACTAAAATCCCTTAACTTTAGTATGAAGTTTGAAATAATTATTGGAGGTGTTGTTGACCTTAAAATCAAATAATAAATCAAAAAGTGAAGATTTTAACAAAAGGAGATATAGGCGGCTATAATTAGTTTTATTAGAGCAATTCTAGAGTGTGGGGTTAGGGTTAAAAGCATAATTACATTGCAATGTTTAACATTGTCATTCTTCTCGTACCAGTTTTGATACAATGTTTCTCAAAAGTCTATTTAGTGAGTTGAAAACAGATCCTGTTAGGATTTCATCATACAAGATATTGTTTTCCATCATTTACTTGCTATCAACAGACATGTTGACGAAACAAGTGGGTGGAAATGTGGCAGTGAATCTGAGCGCCAGAGTATGGAGGTAAAGAAGCTATGTGATGCCAAAGTCTTGGGTATGGTTGGCCTGAATATATGTACCTACCCACTACACAATACCTAAACCTGTTTTCGTTCCTAGTTTTACGGCGCAGATAACTGATAGGTCCTCTCATGACAATGATTTACAACTCCCAGGAAACAAGTTTTCACTGCTGAATCCAGATGGCACTATAAAGTCGGATGTGAAATCTTTTCAGAACAACTGAATATTAGATTGTCCCTTGCTCTACCAGACTATTGTAGTACTTTACTGGCTGAGGTAACGCCTATTAAAATTACCGCCAAGCCGGAGTATATCGTGTAGTGATGTACACATAACTACCGACAGTAAGACAGCCATTAAATCCCTGAAGAGCGGGTACACCCTGTCTAAGATTGTGCGAAAAGGGCGAGTGACTTTAGAAGTCATAGCAAGACAGTCTACGGTTATCCGCATTTGGATTCCAGGACATGAGAACATCGAAGTTAACAACAAGACCTAAAGCTAAGGCTGCCACCATGAAAAATTCAAATGAATTTCTACATGAGATAAACACTCCTTCACAGGTTGCATATAAATGGTCACTAGAGAGCGCGTACTTCACATCTTATATAGTCCAAGAATGTAAAGGGTCTCTGGAAGAGATTCTACGGCTACCCTTATTCGAAAGTAACAACAATTCGGATGCACTTGCTAAAAAAATTCAAACAAATTTCTACACGAGATAGGCACTGCTCTGCAGAGAGGCAATCTCTATTCATTGGCAAAAGTAAAATGGAATAATGCACCCACTTGTAAAGACACCAGACAGATTTGGCCCGGCATGTTTATATACAGAACAGAATTTTGTATTGAACTTATCCAGATTCCATCTAAGGAATCTTATAGCAGCGATAACAAGACCCTGCCCAATGGGTGTTGATGCCAGGAGACTGGGAATACCTCATAACGAGTTCTGCAGAAGCTGTAACGAAGAGGAAGAAGAGAGGAGACCACAGAATATTTTCTCTGTTATTGTCATTCATTTGGAGACCTGATAAGCGGAGTTATGGGACACTTAAAATTTGGTGACAAAACATGTCCAGTCAAAGGCGATTTGTGGAAAATTCTTACCTTGACTCTTGGGATAGTGGAGAGATACTAAACAGCAGCTATAATTATATGACGGAATAGATAATATCGGTGTTACAACAAGACCATGCAGAACCCAAGTAAGTTGTGCCCAGTAAGGCAGCTACCAGTTTAACCTAACCTAATCTTTAAACTGTAATTTGCTGGCAAATTTTAGAATAAACCAAACAAAAAACCTTCAAACTTTAAAGCTCAGGACCATAAATAATGTATGACAAGAAGAACAAGTCATGCAATCAAGTTTTGTTTTATTTTCTTCGAAGGCAGTTAAATTTTTTATTACCATTTCACAATCTCTACGCGCGTCGTACATAAATAATAAAAATGGAAATAAAAAAATTCTAAAGACATTTGAAAAAACACTTTCACAAGTTAAATGTTTGAAAACAATTGTTTTTAAATAAATCTTCAATCATTTTTAGATTTCTTTCTCTCAAACAGACAACCAGCTTAAAGAAAGGGTAAAGAAGAAAGGGTGGGAGAGAGAAAAGGAGTAGGTTGTAAATGTGTGACACACTTTATCATTGAAAAAGTTTCAAAACACGAGCGCACATACTACATAAATAAGTTCGGAAAGTATATGTATGTTAATGTATGTGCATGTGTATGTAGCAGAGAGAGAGTGATAAAAATATTTATGAATGTAAACATGAATACAGGCAGTTATGATACGAAAAGATACTCGCTTACATATACTTGTATGAAATATAGTCGAGTAGATAAACAGCAAAAAAAAAAAAAAGATATACAAACTGCCTACAGCGGTTTCACTGTCTTTCGTTTATGATACAAGAGAGAGTTCATATGCTGCCTGCATTACATGTGATTGTATGAGTGTAATAATTTATAAACGCTAATATAGTCGTCGTCTTCAGTATTTTTCTTCGTTTAACAGAGACATCATCTACGAGTACTTCGATATCAATACAGAACAACAACCCTTTTTATTTTGCCTTCTTATTATTCTTTATGTTTTGTTTTTATTTTTTGTTTAACCACAAAAACAAATCATCATCATAAACAATATTCTGTTAACCACATAAATGCATACATGCACACACAACTACAAACTCATAAAACTTTGCCTCTTCTAAAAACAAGCCTTTGCAGAGCTGGCATATCAATGCTTACAAATATGTATCGATGTATACAAGTGCTCTCTCTCGCTCTATGAATGATTGGTTTGTGGGTTCCATAATAATACATCATCATTGACGCACACACACACATTCATACATATTCAATCATCTATCAATGTCACATTATGATGTGTGATCACATATTTGGTTTTAATGTGTGCCACAATACTTTAAACATTAAGACCATGGCTGTTGTAAAAGTAAACATAAGGGGTTAAGGCCTTATTTAAGGGTTACATTCAAAGTGTTGAGGGGGAAAATAGTTTTTTATTTTTTATTTTTTTTATTTGGCAATATTATTGTGTAATAAAACGAAATGAGGTGTTAAAGCAGATTTTATTTGTTTCGTTTCAGTAAGAAACAATTTCTTTGAGGCAATTGTTGTTCAATTATTGCATAGGAAGCGTAAATATATTGAATATGGCCACTGTATGACGAGCATTTGCAGCACATACTGCAAACATAAAGTAGCCCATGCTGGCAGTAACAATGTTGGAGTCAAATACAGAGCGCCTCTTAATTAAAATTGAAAACATGAATGATAAGATCAATAGAAAAATTCTACAAACTGTAACTGTGTAACCCTATCAGGAACCAGAATGTATTTTTGTCTGATTGCAAACTAAAGGGTCCGCCAATAACTTTTTTTTTGAAAAAAAAACTACTGAATATTTTCTCAAATTTCTTTTTTTATTTGAAAATACAATCCTTCCGGTTAATAATGGAAAATAATTTCATTCAAATGGCTGCCTCGGCTGGCCATGCAGTAGCC
This sequence comes from Sarcophaga carnaria, assembly GCA_958299815.1. Classification (NCBI taxonomy): domain Eukaryota; kingdom Metazoa; phylum Arthropoda; class Insecta; order Diptera; family Sarcophagidae; genus Sarcophaga; species Sarcophaga carnaria. The sequence goes on from OY283149.1 coordinate 142,527,990, forward strand.
TACACGATTGGTCCAATTTTTAAGCAGATTATCGATTGTGTGCAGCTGTATTCCACCAATGGCTTCACGAATATTGTCCTTTAAAGCGTCAATTGTCTCTGGCTTGTCGGCGTAACACTTATCTTTGACGGCACCCCACAAATAATAGTCCAACGGTGTCAAATCGCAGCTCCGAGGTGGCCAAACGACATCAGCTCTGCGGCTGATAATGCGATCTTCAAAAACAGGGCGCAAAACATCGAGTGTAGCATCGGTTGTGTGGCACGTAGTGCTGTCCTGTTGAAAGCAAATGTTGCCAATATCCTCCTCTTCAATTTTTTTGGACAAAAATTCGTTCAACATTGCCCGATAACGATCGCCATTGACTGTAACGGCCACTCCTTGCTCATTTTCGAAGCAAAATGGCCCAATTATGCCTCTGGACCAAAATCCGCACCAAACAGTGACTCGTTTTGGGTGCGTCGGCTTTTCAATGTATGCGTGCGGGTTTTCTGTGCCCCAAATGAGTCAATTTTGCTTGTTTACATACCCGCCAAGATCCTAATGAGCTTCATCTGAAAAGATGATTTTTTTTCCCAAAATCGGCATCTTCTGTAAGTCGATCGCAGGCCCACTTAGCGAAGAGAAAACGCATTGGATGGCCAATTGGCTTCAACTCCTGAGCCAATTGGACTTTGTACGGCGTCATGCCAAGGTCTTTATGCAAAATTCGTCTCAATGATGTCTCCGAAATGTTCAATTGTTGAGAACGACGGTGAATTGATATTGATGGCGCTTCAAGCACACTTTCTGCCACAGCAGCAATATTCTCGGGTGTACGCACTGTTTTTGGCTTTTCACGCTTTGGTTTATCGATGAGGATGCCAGTGTCTTTCACTTTTTCACAAGATAACGAACATACAGAGCTGACGGTGCTTCTCTTCTTCCAAAATCCGTACGCAATTTTCGCACACATTCTGCAACATTACCATGATTTTCAAAGTAATGTCGCAATATTTCCCAGCGTTGTTCAAGCTTATAATAAGCACTAGTTGAAAAAAAAAAACGTTAGATAGCGGACCCGATATGTTCTCCCATTAATCGAGTTAAGAACCATTATTTACTCTAGTTTATAAGATGGATTGTAAGATAAAGTTTATTGCATTTAGGGTGTGATGATGTTTTAACAGATTGAAAGTTCTGTACGGGCGGACATGATTCTCATTGAGAAATAAGCTCCTGCGATGACTCCTATTTTTGAATGAATGGGTACGTGAACAAATGAAATTGTTGAATTTGGGACGATACCTAACCATTTGGGATCAAAGAGCACCCAATGCATTTCGAAAAAGCCACTGTTTGGGGTAGATTTTGGGCTGGCGGCGTCATTGATACGTATTTCTTTAAGGACGACGTTGGTCAATCGTGAGTTCTTTAGGTCGATGATTACCAATTTCTTTTGGTTTGACTTGGATAACCTGGGCATCATATATGGTTAAATAGGACGACGTTCATGCTACATTGAAGATTATGCACGAGTTATTTAAGGGTATGATCATCGCACTTGTAGGCGATGTAAACTTGTAACAAAGTTGTGCGAATTTTTCCGTTCTTTTTTTATTGTGGAACTTTTAAAAGTCACAGGTGAAAGTCACCGTGGTCTAGTAGGTAGTGTGTTGTCTTATTAGACGAAAAGCCAGGGTTCGAGCCCCAGGCCAGACATCGAAATAAAATACAAAAAGTATTTCTTCGGCGACTTCCTCTCAGCAGATTTCTGGCAAAAACTCTGAGAGTAATTGCCATGAAAAGTCTCTCAAAAAAAACTGTCGTTCGGAGTCGACTTTAAACTGTAGGTCCCGCCACTCATTTATAAAATTAACACACACAACATGAGTGGTGTGTAAAACTAGGTCGTAATCCTGACTGAAGGGTTGTAATGACCAATTATCTATGTATGTATGTGAATGCGAATAAGCTACAAACCATAGCTGTTGTTAGAGCCAATATAACAGCCATGCCAAGTTAGGAAGAGCTTTAACCGTAGATCGAGCTTTATATCAAAAATGATACATTTCAATTTTTGAGACGATATAACTTTAATTTAGTAAAAGTTAGATGCCTGATATTTTTATAATTCGTTAGTATTTTTATCTCCATTATTTTACACCAAATAAAAAAGAAAATTTCAAACAGGAATTAAAAAATTCAAAAACTTCATAATTCTGGCTTATGTATCATTATTGATAGATACGACTTTCCTAGGGATTTGTTTGGTGTTGTGTTTGAAATTTTTTTAAGTTATCAACGATTTTGTGAAGTTTTATCGTAAATAATACAATATTTATGGTTTTTGAGAAAGAATTGAAAGTCAAAGAATTGAACGACGAAAGTGAAAAGGTTGAATTTTCTATTCTTGATATATTCTTGATATTAATTGAAGTAGTCGTAGTCTAGTATGTAGCGTGTTATTAGACGTCAGACCAAGGTTCAAACCTCTGGTTAGACATTTCAAATTTATAACGAAAGGTTCTAATGACCGAATAAATATGTACATATATATGTAATATTCCTGCTGCTAAGACTTTGAAGAAGAAGAAAATAGAAGCTCGTCTTATGAACTGAAGAAAGTATTGGCAGCAACAAACATGACAACAGGATGTTTATCGCCAAAGATGGTACTACTTGGAACAGAACAAACTGCCTTTAGTAGTTTGGGATAAAAAAATATTACCAATTTTTACGCAGATTGCTAGCAGCTGTTTCCTGAAATATTGTAGAGTCTTTCTTACCGCTCTTCTCATATTTATCACACGTGACAGACAAACATTAAAAAAATATGTTTCGTCCCATGTTTTATTACAGATGATAATATTTCGGTCGACTACGTACGCATGATAACAGAATAACAGAATCATTCGCTTTGATAATGATATATTTACACCTATTACGCCTTTTCGTAAAATGAGCTGAAAGTCTTCCAGCCCTTAATAATCATGCTTAAAGTTTTTTTTTGAAATTCAAATGAAAAGGATTTTTTTCTAAAAAAAAAAAATATATTTATCTTAATTTTTTTTTTAGAAAATTTTAACCATTTTCATAAAACTTTTATCACACAACTTGTAGTTTTATGTCAGAAATAATACTCTATAAATAGTTTGGTATTAGCTATCACACGTTCAGAGCAGCCCATATATCCTTTTTTAAGATTTTTAAAAATTTAATTTTTTGTTCGCTTAAAAGCTAAGAAAATTAAAGAAAATATATTTAAATAATGATGCTTATGTTTTTATGTTCCTTTTTGGTATATTTTCATCTCAAATTGAAGTTTTTTAGCAACAGAATTCAAAAACTTTTTAGTTTTATTGTGGAATTTGAAAATTTTAATTGAAATTTAATACTTAATGATGGAATACTTACAGTAATTGTTAGGGAAATTAATTTAAGGATATTTGTATAAATCAAGCTTCATAAAGAGATTTACGGAGTAAGGCTTGGTATTGATTTATGCTTTCTTTCCTTTTGTTTTGTTTTATTACCTTTTTAACTCATATGTATTTAATTTTGTCCCTGGAGATCAGTAACTAATTGAATTTGATGGTCGTTATAAATTTCGTGGTCCACCGAAGTGGAATTGTCAGTTTTATTATTATTTTAATTTGTCATGCTACGTGCGTAGCAACTACTTACAGTAGTATGTGGGGAAACCCGTATCCGGGAAACCAGAGAGGAAACAAAGAGAGAAAATTGTTATTGTTATTGTTAAATCGATGTTCTATTGCAGCAGGAAATTTTTTACCTCACATGACGTTAATAACAAATATTTCTAACGAATCACAAGAATGGTTTGTACCATCAGGTTTCAGCCAGCCCTCAACTGAGAGTGTTACTGATGCGAGTGACAATAAGCTGTCCTATCTAAGCAATTGGAAACTTATAAATCGCCACAAAGCAGGGTGCTAGACATTAAATTATTTCCATTTAGAAAGAAATAAAACTATGCTGACAATAAGTGCTTGATTTTTATGTAAAAAACCATGCCAATGTACATCATGTAAAAAATTTTGGCGCAAAATTTCATAAAAGTGATAATAAAATGTAATATTTAGTAAATAAATAGTTTTATTAAAATGAATTAAAATATTAAAATTTTTTTAACAAAATCTATCAATAATCGTGACAATTCCAATGTAGTACAAGTATGTATCACAAGTGCTACATAAGCTAGAATTATGAAGTTTTTTTAAGGCTCGATCTACGGTTAAAAAAATATTCCATATTAAATATTTGGATTAAGCAAAAGCTAGCACACGAATATTGGTATTTCTAAACTTTAATTTAATCTTTTAGCCTGCTCGATAATACTATATAGTGGTGTTCCATTTTTAGGGTTTGAAAATTATTGTTAGTACCACAATAGGCTTAAATGGAATCTTGTACATCAAGAAGATTTCGCTGCCTAGCTTAAGCGAATCTAAGATGGGTTAAGGCATTGTTTTGAGTGGACAACCAACATATAGGCCGACAGATGGGCAAAAGGTTGCCGATGTCATTTACTTTGAAGTGAGATGTCTCCAGATAGTGAGTTCACTTTCACTGAATTTGCCTTCGCATCACTTGCCTACTTTTTTTTACAAAATTTTGTTCATAATTGTGTGGGTTTGTTAACTTATCGATGTTAAAAACTCTTTCCATTGACAAACGTGTTCCTTTGACAAATGTATTCCTTTAAAAAATCTATCAAAAATAAATTTGTGTTTAGTTTTAATTAAAATTCTTTATTGTTCTCACAATTCTATGTGACACTGTTCACAATTTGATGTAAACAACAACAATTGCTTTGTTTGTTATTCCTCTTTGCATTCTTTTGCGCAAACAATAACAATTGTTCGACAGATCTTTGTAACAGAGATCTTCCACGATTATTCTTTTCAAACACCGGGTGTCGTCACACAAGACTGTCTGAATTTTTACTGACTCCGTTGCCTATTCGGTCTTGCCTTTTATATGCCAACGTAAACAGTCTGATGAATGATCTTAAAGTCGAATGTTCGTTGCTTCGCCTTCTTGCAGTGTTCGTCGCATATAACAAAAAAATCTGATTCAACTAATTCTTACTGTAGTGCGTTGGAATGTATAAAAATACTTTATTTTCATTGAAAATTAAATTTTGTTAGGATTTTTCTTAAATGAAAAACATTTCCTTTAAATGTGTCGTATATTTTATTTCCGTATGCCTTCTCCAAGAGGGCATATTGTTAAAGAATTACGATAATGTTTGGTTGCACTTATAAAATTTTAAAACAAATAAATTTATTTGCTGCTATTGCTACTATTGTTGTTGTTGTTGTTGTTGTTGGCAATAAAATAATAAAAAACAAAACACAATATAAACAAAATAAACCCCAAAGTAAATAAAATTAAAAACTCTTAATTTCCACAAAATAAGCAATTAGCTTAGAAAAAGACAACAACTACAACAACAACAACAACTAAAATAATAAAAAGACTCTTAGAACTTTAACTAGCAAAGTGTCCAAACAAAGTGACTATTCGACTCCTCGTTTTGCCTTTCCAACACTCTTTTTACGCATCAGCAGACATTGAGGCAGACAACTTGAACTCGAACTCGTACGAGAAACAATCCTTTTGTGTCGTATGCGACAAATGCATTCCAGTTTTTTTTTGTTTTTTTTTGTTACTTTGCCGTACGCCTTGTGCAAAAATTACTTAAAAAGAAGGACCATCCATGAATGCAAAACAAAATAATGAGTAAAAGAAGGAAGGAAAAAAAAAGAACAGAAAAAGAACAAGAACTAAAGGACACTTGATTTTGCTACTTAGAATGTTTGACACTTTTTGGCACCACATCATCAACTACTCATCTTATTGAACTGAACTGAACCAAGTTGAACAGAGCTTGGTAAGTGCTAAGGCCTTTAGTTGAAAAGAATGGAAAGTAAAGGGGGGGATGGAAAAAATATATTTTTTTGATGAATTTCAGTAAATGAACCAGTTTTCTTGTAGTTTTTGCTTTTGTTTTCATTTTGTCTTTGAAAATGTTTAACAATACGTAGAACACTTCCTGTATTTGTGTGTCTATTACTTGAGAAAATCATTTCACAACAAATTTTTATTGCAACATTTGAAAATGTTGAAATGTAAACATACACTGTCCTAGCTGTCCAAACTACATCATGAGATAACAAAATGTGAAATTTAAAGGAATGAAATCATTTTCTTTGCTACAAACAACTCTTAATGTGTTCTCTATTGTAAGCCTGATCAAAGCGTTGTAAACAAACAAGCTTGTTCAAGTGGCCCTAAGTATGGCCTAAACTATTGCTACGTTTTTACCTTTTAAAAACGTTTAAAATATGAGCTCGTAGATTGCAAATAAATATAAAAATAAATTTATGTTTAGTTTTACTTTTCTTTATTAGTTTTTACTTTTCTTTATTATTCGCACAATTCTGTGTGCCACTGTTCACAACTTTGTATAAACAACAACAATTGCTTTGTTTGTTATTCCTCTGTTTACACCCTTTGCATAAACAATAACAATTACTAGACAATTGTTCGATTGATCTTTGTAACGGAGATATTCCAACCACGATTACTCTCTTCAATCACTCCGCGGTTTTACACAAGACCTTCTCTAACTTAGTCGCCTGCTTTGCCTTGCCTTTTATATGGCAAAGTAAACAGTCTGATGAATGTACTTGAAGGCGAACGTTCATGCCTTCGCCTTCTCGAAATCTTTGTAAATGTAAACATTTTTTACTATGGGCCCAAATATACATACTAGTAGTAGCTTCATTTCAAACAAACTTTAAATACAGGCTTACTTGCTTACTTAATTGGTCATTACAACGCTTCAGTCAGGATTATGACCTAGTTTCTCACACCACTTATGTTGTGTGTGTTAATTTTATACATGAGTGACGGAACCTACAGTTTAAAATTGACTCCGAACGTCATATTTTTGAGAAACTTTTCATGGCAATTATTTACCCTCAGAGTTTTTGCCAGAAATCTGCTGAGAAGAAGTTGCCGAAGAAATACTTTTATTTTGTATTTTGTTTTGTTGACTGACCTGGGGCTTGAAGCCAGGCTTAAGGTCTAATAAGCCAACACACTACCTACTAGACAATTGTTAGACAATTGTTCGACAGAGCTTTGTAACGGAGATCTTCAAACCACGATTATTCTCTTCAAATGCACCGCGTCTTCGCACAAGTTTGACTGAACTTCACTAACTGAGTGGCCTGCTTTACCTTGCCTTTTATATGGCAAAGTAAACAGTCTGATGAATGTTCTTGAAGGCGAATGTTCGTGACATTGCCTCCTCGAAATCTTTATAAATGTACACATTGTTGTTTACGTTTATTATTGTAGTGTTGTTTGTGTATATTTTTGTTTACTTGTTTACGATTTTTTTTTATGCTGGCGTTTGTTGTTATATTAAGCAGTACAATAAAATTATCATAAACAGGTTTGTTTACTGCATTGTTTTGTTTTTGTAGCTTTTGTTTATAATTTTAATGTTAAACGATGTAAAAGCAAAATATCAGTATCTAAATTTTTCATTTTCGTAACACTATCTTCTTGTTTAGGCTCGGCATCCCAAGTGCTTGCTAATTAACATCCTTAGTCTTCCACAAATCAATTCCTTTCCATAACTGTTATCCTTTAAGTAACACCTACCTTGCTTGCCTGTGTTTACATGTCCATCTCTGGCAACTGTCTGTCACTGCTCACTCACTCACTCACTCACGTACCAAAGCTTATGGCATTGAAAACATTTGCAAAACTATTCCTGAGACAAGTGTGAACAAGATGTTTTTCCTAACTGGTGGCGGTACGGTACACAAAAACAAATCCATTTAAAGTCACATTTCTCTTCCACTTACAACAATATATTCTACACTTGATTATTATTATTATTGTTGTTACAGTTGTTGTTGTTATTGTTTATACAGTGTTATCCTTGAAACTTCAAAGTCATTTCATTTAAGTCTCCATCTCCTCTCTCTCTCTCTCATTTACAATCTCAATTGTTGTGGCATCATCATCATCGTTAAAGAAAGACAAACCCTTGTCAAGTGTTTTCCCAGATAATATTTTCCCTTAAAAATAATAGTTTTGTCCTGCTCACACTCCTGCTCCAATCTCTATCCATTGCGTTGAGAGACAAACTAATGAAAGCCTTTAAGATTTTTGTAAAATCATACCTGGACGTGTTCGTTTTTGTTTTTTTTTGTTGTGTTGTTTTGTTTTGTTTTACGGTGTCAACATCAACGTCATTGTCTTCAACGTAAGTATTATACCTGGGTCCAGGTGATAGTGTGTTAAGGCATGAAATGTAATGCTTCTTACTAAAGTCCGTCTTTACATGTGTTCGAAATGAAAAATTTTCCATGTTTTTACATTTAAATGTACTGAGGAAATTGTATTTTGTTTATGCAACATGTAGACACAGTCGGTGGCCATATTATAGGGATACATGATAATAAAAATGATGTTCATATAGATTGCAATATTAACAGGAGATTCTAAAGTATAAAAACACCAGGATATATAAATTTAATATTCATCGTAATCATCGAGTTGTTGTTTCGTTGCTAAATTGCTTCATCGCGATATTGCTTCATCGCATCACTGAGTTTATCGCATTATCGCGTCATTGAAAATTTTCTCCGATCATCAGTTCAGAAATTTTATTATTGGGTCTGTGAAGCATGTTTCCATTTTCATTGAGTTCGTCATTTATTTCCTTCAAATGTTGCCCTCTGCTATTCACAGTAGTGGCTGAATATCCTCGAAATTTTTTATTTGTTTACAAGACCTATGTATTGATGCCGATATTTGAGGGATATAACATCATTCACATGTCCGTCACAGCCTCCCTGGTTAGAGCACATCCGAAGTGTCCCATTCTCTATGACGCATCAGACGCATTAATCAACCTGAATTTGATCGATGACATGTCTTTTGTTAGCTTTGAGAACCGCAATGGGTTTTGGGTCTAATTCACATACACCTGCGATCAAGAATGTCCCAAAAGAAAATGTCTGACGTGGTCAAATTGGAAATTCTCGGTGACCAGTGTGATGACCATGCTTTCAAATCGATCGTGCAGAATATTCAATCTTATCTGAACTGTGTGGCATGTAACACTGTACTATTGAAACCACATGTCGTTGGTGTCCAGATCACCCAATTCAGGCCATAACAATGTCGTAATTATTGATTTGTAGTGCTCGCCTGACCAACGTAGTTCTTATAGAAATATAGAATGACGGCACCGCCAGCCTCAAATCCACACCAAATATTGGAATGCATAGGATTCTTTTGAAGTCGCCGTAGTCTAATAGGTAGTGTGTTGGCTTATTAGACATGAAGCCCGGGTTCTTATCTCAGGTCAGACATCAAAACGAAATATGAAAAAAAATATTTCCTCGGCGACTTCCTCTAAGCAGATTTCTGGCAAAAGCTCTGTAAGTAAATAAACCTGCCATGAAAAAGTTTCTCAAAAATCTGTCGTTCGGAGTCGACGTTAAACTGTAGGTCCCGCTACTCACGTATAAAATTAACGCACACAACATGAGTAGTGTGAAAAGCTAGGCCGTAATCCTGACTGAAGAGTTGTAATGACCAATTATGTATGTATGTATTGGATGCTCTTGGATTTCATAAGGCTTGGCATCGTCTAAAATTGGAAATACTCGTCTAAAAATAGGCCTTTTCTCTGAAGATGATATTTCAATGAACACTAGGGCCAGTTACTAACTGTTCCAGAGCCCATTCGGGGAACATACATGGTTGTCTATGGTGGTTTACCTTCAGTTCCTCGTTCAATTGAATTTTTTGCGGGTGCGTTAAACCCTTCAGTCTGGATTACAACCTGTCTTCTCACGCCACTTATGTTGTGTGTGTTAATTTTTATATTTACATGAGTAACGTTACCTACAGTTAAAAGTCGACTCCGAATGAAGAATTATTTTTGAGCAACTTCTCATGGCAATTGTAATTTACTCAGATTTTTTCCCAGAAATCATTCTGTTGGTGATGTCCGGTCCTTAACCGAGGCCTCATGTCTTTAAGAAGATTCATCAGACTGTTTACTTTGCCATATAAAAGGCAAGGCAAAGCAAGCGATTGGGTCAGTTAAAGTTCAGTCAGTCTTGTGTGAAGACGCGTTCGTTTGAAGAGTGTAATCGTGGTTTGTAGATCTGCGTTACAAAGATCTGTGGAAGAATTGTCTAGTAATTGTTATTGTTTATGCAAAGGGTATAAACGGAGGAATAACAAAGAAAGCAATTGTTGTTGTTTACATAAAGTTGTGAACAGTGGCACACAGAGTTGAGCGAATAATAAAGAATTTTTATTAAAACTAAACACAAATTTATTTTTATTTTTATTTGCAATATAAGAAGCCAACACACTACTTACTAGAATATGACTACCTCTGACTAACTTACGATGCTAAATTCACCAAACTGTGGTGTGAAAAAGGTCGAGTTCTTCTGAACAACACGAAATCGATTGCATTGAGCTTTCCTGCACACTCCTACACATACATAGTTGCTATGACAGTTCGGCAGATCTTGCGTTTCATACGTACAAGTATTGTGCAATAATTTACTGAATTCGAGGACTCGAATTTATCCACCACACTGCGAATAGTTTTGTCGATAGAACCATTTTTGCTATCGTTAAATGATGTAAGTGTGCGATTCTTTGCCCGAATGAAGCACCCATTTTGATAAAACAATTTTATTATTTGCATGTGTGGTTGAATGCTACATCCAGCCCTGGTGGTTTAGGAAAACGGATTGAAGAAATGGTAAGTAATTTCACGGAGTTAGTTTCAACAAGAAGGCCGTTATCAACTGTCAAAGTACGGAATTCCTCATAATTTTTAAGAATAACTGGTTACTATGGCCTCAGTAGGCAATTGAGTAGCAGAGACCTCTCTCGTACGACAAAACTAACACTCTACAAGACGCTCATCCTCCCCATGCTTCGTTATGGCACAGAGGCATGGACCCTATTAAGCATTGATGCAGCCGCCTTGAGAGTGTTCGAGGGAAAAGTCCTACGTAAGATCTTCACTACAGTACGAGTTGGCGATGATTTCCGCATCCGACCCAACAGTGAGCACGACATAGACGTTGTACAGCGTATTAATATCCAGCGGCTGCGAATGGAGGAGGATGCTCCGGCGAGACGGGTATTTGATGCGGGAATCTGCGGAAGTCCTTGCATCCATTGGAAGGACCAAATCGAGGAAGCCCTGTCATCGATTGGTGTGACCAACAGGCGTAGGCGCGCAAGAAGCAGAGGCGCCTGGAACGATGTGGCCAATTAAGTAAGTAAGTAAGTAAATAACTGGCTTAAGGAAGTAATACGATGTTTTCATAAAATTCTCATGCACTGTCGGTTAAGAAATGATTGACTGTGTGTGGAAATATTTGCATCATCATCATCATACTCCCACTGAATGACATGCATTCACACTCATTTGTTGTAAGACGAACGACACATCAAGCATATGTCTGTTGTTTTGGAATGTCAATTTACGAACGAGTACCTGAGCATATGAAATCGTCTTGATGTTGTTTTCTTTGTTTTTTTTTGGACCAAAAATTTATTTAAAGTCTACGAAATTTAATGAATAAATTTCATTACACTATGCACAGAGACAAACAATCTTAAGACAAAGACCACCCCTTAACATAGGAGGTTATCATAAAAAAGAAGAAGAAAAAAAGAGGAAAATGAAAATGAAAATTATAAAAGGATTTGAGGATTGCAGGAATCGTAAATGTCTACACATGTAAATCCTTTGCTAAAAAGGTAGAATTTATTAAATTAAGTGGAGTACTTTTGGTACTTTTGGAAATTTTAATTTTCCTACTTTTTAAGTGACAAATTGAAGGACAATGAAAATGAATTTCTTAGAAGAACATCATATTAAAGATTGAATTTAAATTGGTTCAAAAAGGGATTTAAAAAATTTCCAAATTAATTCTTGTTTTTAACCCTTTCATGCCCGATGTTGCCTATAGGCAACATTGTACATTTTTGTTCATAAATTCCGTAATTTTTAATTTTTTTTAAAAGATTTTTTTTTGCAAACAAGCTTGGTTTAAAACGTGTAAAACCAGAATACGTACGACTCTGAATTTAATATCACTTCATATTTAGGTCAATGACTAACAAACACATGTCCTTAAAAGAATTTTAGCTCTGGCTCAAAAAATTCGGGCATGAAAGGGTTAAAGATTTTAAGCTCAACTATCCGAGAAGCCTTTTTAACCCTTAAAACTATTTTCTTTCGTTGAACAGGAACAGGAGTTTGAAGAGAGAGGCAAAAAAGAAAGTGAAATGCCACAGACAATTATGGCAACACATTGAAAAACTAATGACTCTGGTTAAACCATAACTACGATTAGGACAAGAGACAAGAGCAATACAATCGTCTACACAGTCACAGCCAACACTTGTGCTTCATTTCCTTCGTAGTTTTTTTTACTTTCCTTTGCTCAAACTTAAATTGTGTGGTTAAATTCGTTTAATTTTCCCTCTTGTTTTGGGTGCAAAATCCTCTCCTTTCCTTTTGCTGGCAAACATTAGACACTAAAAAGTCTTTTCTCGGTAATATTAAATGCTCGACTATAACTCTTTTAAAACCCAAGAAATATTCCGTGTACGACATTAACGAATACAACAATAACAATAACAACAAATTGAACATTAACCCCTTCTTCCCACACCATTACAAGAGATATTCATCCTCCCGCCATAATATTCATTCGTTTGGCTTTTGCTGGAAGAACATTTTTGCATGTTAAACGCCAAAAATTTCAAGATGTTTGACTAGAAAGTCAGTATGCGGTTTTAAGCCAAAAATGAAAAAGAAAAATTAAAGGAAATCCCACGTAATGACCGTAATAATCGCAGTTAATTAGTCAGACAGCGTCATCATTTAGTCAAAATACAGTATAATAAACATATACGAGGGTTGAGGGTTAAGTTTAGAAAAAAATCTTTGAAGCTCAAGACTAGGCTAGATTAGGTTAGGTTAGAGGACGTGTACTTGTCAATTAAAACAAGTACAGTACCCGGAGGTCGAATTAACCCATTGTACAACGTCCTAGTTTCTCACACCACTTATGTTGTGTGTGTTAATATTATACATGAGTGGTGGGACCTACAGTTTAAAGTCGACTCCTAGAGAAAGATTTTTGAGGAACTTCCTCATGGCAATTTTATTTACTCTCAGAGTTTTTGCCAGAAATTTGCTGAGAGGAAGTCGGCTGAGGCTGGAACCTTGGCTTTACGTTTAATAAGCCAACACACCCTACTAGACTACGGCGACTTCAAGCTCAAGACTATGAAAGGCTCACTTTCATTTTGGCTACTTATTTTAGGCCCTTCTTCAAGAGGCACTTAGCTCTTCCTATTGCAGAGGAGATATATTTTTCCCAATAGTGTTCGTAGAGAAGTCAATACCCTCTTGGTCTCATTAATAATAATCCATCTGTGCTTCTCGTATAAGACACATTAGAAAGTCCAATCCTATTAGCTATTCATAGCAGCAACTGATGTCATATAAACGCGCTACAAAATCCGGGTTGCGAACTCTGGAAATTGACGGATTATGTCCAAGATATACGCACTTATGACCAAATCCCCAAGTTTACACATAATTATACGTAAGGTCAATGTAAACTTAAGGAATATAAAGAATGGCATGTCCAGCATTCTCACATGCATTCAGGCCAGTGCTGACCACTTAGTAAAACATATCCTTTTCGTCCTCCTTGAGTTGCTACTTCTGCAGAACATACGTATGTAAGTAATTGGTCATTACAACCCTTCAGTCAGGATTACGGCCTAGCTTCTCACACCACTCATGTTGTGCGTGTTCATTTTATACATGAGTGGCGGGACCTACAGTTTAAAGTCGACTCTGAATGACAGATATTTTGAGAAACTTTTCATGGCAATTTTTTGCTCTCAAAGTTTTTGCCAGAAATCTGCTGAGAGGAAGTCGTCGAAGAAATACTTTTTTGTATTTCGTTTTGATGTCTGACCTGGGGTTTGTATCCTGGCTTTACGTCTAATAAGCCAACACTACCTGCTAGAATACGGCAAAGACGTTTAACCAATGGATATGCTACCCTATTAGGCAGTGGCTCGTGAGAACAGAAATCACATAATAAATGTCCACACATGAGAACAAAGTGAGCCATCCCGGGTGGTTAAGAATCTCTTCTCTTCCAACCGGAAAGCATTAGCCAAGCATTTTTCCTAGACTTCGAGATTAAATTTAGCAAAGGGAACTCCTGTGAGATTTTCTACTTTGTTATCCGTCATAGCCAGGGTACGGACACCCTTTTCGGACACAGTTTTCGTGTAAGTTCCTTTACTAAGGACACAATTAAGGCAGACTATTGAAGTAGTAGTTTCCGCAGTCCAGTAAGTAGTGCATTGGCTTATTAGACGCAACATCTTGGTTTAAACCCCTGGCTCAGTCATCTCACACAAAACGAAACATAAAAAAATATTTCTGAGGCAACTTCCTCTCAGCAGATTTCTGGCAAAAACTCTTAGAGTTCATAAAATAGCCATGAAAAGTTTCTAAAAAAAACTGCCGTTCCGAAACGACTTTGAACTGTAAGTCTCGCCACACATGTGTAAAAATTAACACACACAAAATAAGTGGTGTGAGAAGCTAGGTCGTAATCCTGACTGAAGGGTTGTATTCGGTCATTACAATGTATGTATGTATGTATGTATGTAAGGGACAACGGTCTATTACCTTAGTCTATGAATTCAACCTGACTACTGCAAGTGTTACCTGCAGGTTGGTAGGAAACCAATTTAGCATTGGGTACTGAAAACTTTTTTACGTAAAAAACTACTTCTTAATGATGCTCAGTCAAGCTCCAACCATTATGAGGTTCTGATAAATCCATAAAGCCTAACGACGTCCATAGATTTTAGGTCCACCAAACAAATCTGTTCAAGAACTTGTCAATGGTTTTTGAAGGACGTGTAGCAACCTCCTTTACACGATCGTAGTCCGCGTATGGTTCGAGATTGGTAAGAACTGGTCTTTTCACATATTATCGAACAGGCAGTGATCAGTAACTACCCTAAAAACCAAGCCTATTTTGCGTGAAAGCGATAGATTGTAAACTGGTCAACTCTGCTACATTATAGGAGAATTAGTTTCATGGAACCATCTTGCAGTCACACCGCAGGGATAGCTTGCTGGTATCAATTTTAGTGAATTCCAGTTACGTATCTCTCTCACTGGACGCGTGAGAGGTCAGTTACTTAGGCAATGGTGTCTTTGACGGTGTCCGGCATCTTCTAATTTAGTTCGTTATAAAGCAGTTTCAGGACTGCTTAATCATCCGTAAGAGTGCCAATATCGCCATAACTCTACATCTGCTCGGACTGCATATTTATCTGTAAATTAAACTAAAAAAAAGGAAAGCAAACCTTTAGAAACTGTTGACTGACCCACGTATGCTTTAATGTTAACGAAACGAATGTGTCTAGAACTTTTAATAGATGATGATAATGATGATAATGAAAACACAACAACAACAACAATAAAATAACATTTTTGACTATAATGAAGTATATTTTGACTATTGCTAGAGTCATTAAGAAAAACGAGACCAAAAAAAACTAGAAACAGAAAATGGTAACATTATCAGGAAACACAACAATAAGATATAAAAACGGAAATGTTTTTAAAGTCTCTCTCACTCTCTCTCTCTTTTGCAGACTATATAACCGTCTTTGTAGTCATTTTGTGTTTAGTATTGTAGTTTTCGACACTCGTTTCCATTGTCAGACAGAGTACACACAGCCGTTACTGCTGCTGCTACTACTGCTTATGATAGTGTCTTCAACATTTTGGTTGTTATCTGCTCAAAAAGACTGTCTCGATGCCCTTTCCTCCAATGATTTTTGAGTCAATGGTGGTGGCATGAGAGAGAATTTTATGATTTTACCACACATTTATTTTAAAATCGGCAATACCATGCCATACCAAGCCATACCATGCCATACCTTTTAAATTAGATTGAACCCGTTCATAATGATATGACCCTTTCCACTATTATCCGCGAGCAGAGATGGGCAAGAGAAAAGCTGTTAGGAAAAGTGTATAAGAAAAGAGTTGTAGGGGTAGCTGTTGATTGTATCTTAACTGCCAGAAATGTGGTAAAATGTTGTTAAAAATACTTAATGTTGACGATTATGATGATAGTAAAGACGGGACAACTTCGAGAATGTGTTTAATTTTTTCTCTCATGTCATTTTAGAAGCATTTTAGCAATTTCAGAGCAGAGCGAAAGAAATAATACCATGGCAATCAGCTCAAGTCTGTGGGATTGCACAGGCAGACCATGTTGCAATCGAAGGAAACTGAAGTCGCCGAGAAAATAGTACCATGGCTAGTATCTCATGGCTGTGCGATTGCATATGAGATCATGTAAGTAAGTAGAAAATTGTGTTACAAGCTACCCTATGAAATTGAAGGCGCTATGGTCTAGTAGGGAAGTACTGCCCAGTTATCGTCCAGATTAACCACAATTTTCTTTTCTGTTTGCCAAAAACAAGTGCCTTTGCAAACTGTGGAGTTATATGCAACTTGGGTTTGTATTTATTGAAGTCCTCTTAGTCTAGTAGCCAGTGTGTTGGTTTATTAGACGTGAGCTCTTGAATCAAACCCCAGCCAAGACATCTCCAACGAAATATGAAAAAAAAATATTTCTCTCGATGACTTCTGCTCAGCAGATTTCTGGCAAAAACTCTGAAAGTAAATAAAATTGACATGAAAAGTTTCTCATCAAAATCTATCGTTCGTAGTCGACTTGAAACTGTAAGTCCCACCAGTCATGTATAAAATTAACACACGCAACATAAGTGGTTGAGAAACTATGTTGTAATCCTGACTAAAGGGTTGCAATGACCAATTATGTACACATGTGTGCATTTCAGCTGTTTTAGAGCAGAGCGAGCAAGCATCTGCGGACGATGTTGCAGGCGAAGTAAGTAGAAAACTTTATTATTAGTTAGGCTTGGAAGTTGAAGTCGCCATGGTCTCGTAGGTAATGTGTTCGCTTATTACACGTGAGGTCGTGGTTCTAGCCCTAGCCCACACATCTTCAACAAAACGATATCTGAAAAAAAATATTTCTATCGGCGTTTTCTTCTCTACAGTTTTCTGGCAAAAACTTTAAAAGGAAGTAAAAATTGCAATGAAAAGTTTCTTGAAAAAATTTGTCCTTCGGAGTGGACTTTAAACTGTAGACCCTGCACTCGTGGATAAAATTAGCACACACAACATAAGTGGTGTGAGAAACTAGGTTGTAATCCCAACTGAAGGGTTGTAATGGCCATTTATGTATGTATTATATGTCATTTAAAACGCATTTCAGCTTGTTTTGAAATGAGCGAAAGAAATAATAGCCTGACAGGCATTTAATGGATGTGTGATTGCATATGCAGACGATGTTACAACAAAACGGAAACTGAAAAAAAAAATTTTCTTTGGCGATTTCCTCTCCGCCGATTTCGGAAAAAAACTTTGAAAGGAAATTAAAAAATCTCAAGAATCTGTTGTTCGTAGTGGACTATAAACTGTAGGTCCTGCTACTGATGGAAAAAATGAACACACACAACATAAGTGGTATGAGAAACTAGGTTGTAATCCTGCTTAAAACGCTGTAAGCAACCCTTCGAACTTTAAAGTCTCCTATCCTTTAAGAACTGTAGAGCTGTTCTTATAATCTCTTAAATCCATGAAAATTCTGTTAATTTTTGAAGAGGAAACTTACAGGCATTTCGTGAAATTAAATTCCATTAACTCCTCTATAAATTAATAAAAAAGCCAAAAACAAAAATACCTTATGAAACTGATATTCCCTTATACAAAAAAAACTAGGGCTTCAAAGTAAACTCCAATAATTTTTGCCACGAACGAGAGAATATTTATCTTCTGGTCATTAATTTATTAATGAAACCATTTGCCTGAAGTGTGTATACGAATAAGTGAAATTATTTCGTGTAATTGTTTATTTATGATCGTCCAAGTGCCAAATAAAGTTACACATGACATGCTTTAACCACACACGCACGCACACACACACAAACTGACCCAGATATATGGTCCCCTTAAAAAACTAAAGCCTGGCAACACATAAAAAATGGAGAGCCAGCAGAAGAATACATACAAATACAATAAAGAAATCACAACTTAATGAAATTACAAAGAATTACAATTCCAATGAAGTGAGCTGTGGATGGATGGTGGGTGGAGGGGATGAAAAATATACTTGTCTAAGCACTCAACAACAATAAATAACTTAAGTCAAGTTGAAGAAAGATATGTACTCATCTCATAATAAAGTACAATCAGTATGTATGTCCAAGAAAACAAAACAAAACAAAAACAAGCAACAAATTCATGGAATAAAAATAAAAAAGAAAAGAAAACCGTTCTGCCAAAGGCATTAAAAATGTGTAACGCTACATAAAACATGACTAAGACATCCTTATACACCCATACGATAGCAAGGAATACAAGATACAAGTTTAACATGGTCATCAAAAATCACGTTTTTTGTTCAATTTACTAAAACACTCTCTCTCTCTCGTAATACCCTTAAAAAAAAATACCAAGATTTTCACTCACTTTTTATGTTGAATTTATACTCTAGAAAAAGGGGCGCAGAGATATAAGAATCTCTCGTATTTTTTTGTTATAAAAAACAGCTTCGAAATAAATTTGTTTCACTTAAAGTGACCAAATTGTTCTCATCATCTACCATAACATCCTGTGATTATGCTTATAAGGCTTACATGCATGAATATGTGTCTGTTTGTCTCCCTTATGAGAATATGTGTCAGTATGTGTAGAGATTAAAAGGACTTTCTTGTACTTAAAGATTTTTTAGCCGGTAGGCATTTGTAAATTTTTCCATAACATTTACGAAGACAGTAAACAATGGAAACATTTTACGCTGAATCTCATTCCTTTTATGGCAAGAGCTGGGCACTAGTGTATAGACAGAATACAGAAGATATTAGTGACAAAGCCGAATCTACCTGCATATTTTCGAAAAGGGCAGCGGCCTGTAAGAATCGCAATAGGGCGATAGTTGAACATTTAATTCAATCAGTCCAGCAGAGTCTAAATATACTGCATGTACTCTTGTGTTGCTAATAAAGTGCTTCACGATGTATGACGACCAGTAGGGTGCGGAAAATTTTGAACTTTGTGCCAACCCTGGTCATCAGAAAAGCAATTTTCTCTAATATCCCAAGTGCTGGAATCAAACGAGGGTTAGATTCGAATCGAGGTAGCGAAACGATATAATATGGCTGCCAGGACACGTACCCTTCTGCAGCTAATGAAGTTGAACCTGCTGGTTTACGGACTGGTAGCGTGTCGGAAATTCTGAACTTTGTGCACACCATGGCCACTAGGATCGCAATTTCCGATGATATCCCAAGTGCTGGAATCACTTTCTAATAGAGGTAATGGAACGAAATGATGTCCATATCATATGGGTACAAGGGCACGTGCTCTTATGCGGCTTATGAAGTTGAGCTTCACGATGTATCATGAACCGTAACGGAAGTTCCTAGTCATTAGGAATGCAATTTCCGATAATATCCCAGGTACTTTAATCATACAAGGTTTACCATCGAATAGAGGTAGAGAAACAATATGATGTCCATATCGTATGGGTACCAGGAGACAGTGACAATCCAATTGAACTCTCTCCATGAATTCTCTACTTTGGGCATTTCTTTCAGGACCTTTAAGCTTATAATAGACAATGCGGTCATCAGTTGCATAAAAATGGATGGACGACTTTGGATATGGGCACAACTGCACAGAAATTCTGATCAAAGCTGTACAAAGCATATCAAGTCTGGTTAAACTCCGAAAAAAGCGTACTCAGTATAGTTGTCGAGCTCATTGCGGAGCATTATTGTATTATGGGCAGTTATGCGAAGCGCACGGGTCTTGGACAAATGACTTCTGCGGAAACTGCAGAGCTGAGGAAAAATAATAGAATGTTTTTCAGCCACTGGGTACATTCTTGGCACTATGCTGAAGGAGAAAATGTCACGTTGGTGTCTATTACAGTGATGATTTAGAGGAACTTTCACACATTGTATTGGCAATCTGGGTCTTTTCTTCAGAAGCTCCAAGTAGTTCCGGAACTAACGGATAACGGAAAACTGTGGTTGCACAATCGGCCCCATGTGGCCGAAATTAATCCATCCAATCATCTTGTTACCTGTACCTATCTACCTACTTTCGTAAGACTCAAAATTTTCTAAAGAAATCCCCGGTATTTATGGACGACAACGGAAGGAAATTGAATGCAATCTGACTGTGAAATATCGGGAGACCAATTGGTTTAACCAGAAAATGACAGACGTACATATGTACATAATTTGTCGTTACAATGCTTTGGTCAGGATTATGCCCTATCTTCTCCTACCACTTGTGTTGTGTGCGTTAATTTTATACATGAGTGGCGGGAATTGCAGTTTAATGCCGATTCCGAACGTCAGATTCTTAATAAACTTCTCGTGGCAATTTTATTTTACTTACGGGGTTTTTCCCAGAAGACTACACAGAGAAAATATTCGGCCTCACGTGTAATAAGTCAACGTACTACCTAAAAGACAACGGTGATTTGGTATCTATCTGACGTTAAAGGACTACATGGGGAAAAACCTAAGAGATAATCCAGTAATACGTAGTAATTATCCTTAGTGATGTAAAACCGAATCTTAATCTTTGTAAGGATATTCGTTGTAGAGAGTTCACTTGGAATTTACCTCGGGTCCATGGCAATTTTGTTTACTCTCAGAGTTTTTGCCAGAAATCTGTTGAGAAAGTTCTTTTTTCATATTTCGTTTCAGTCGAGATGTCAGAGCTTGGATCTAAACCGAGGCCTCATGTCTAATAAGACAACACACTACCTACTAGACTAGGTTTGTTAAACCAGAAGTTTCTAGTTAAAATCATAAACATTTAGGAGACTTGAACTTGCCTATGATTTCCCATTATTAGGACATGTCGACGTAGTCTAGTAGGTAGTATGTTGGCTTATTAGACGTAAGGCGGCGGTTCAAACCCCAGGTCAGACGTCTCCAACAAAGCAAAGTATAAAAAATTTTTCTTCGGCGAGTACCTCTCAGAAGATTTCTAGCAAAAACTCTGAGAGAAATTCAAATTAAGGGTTGTAATGACCAATTATGTATATACAGTGGTGGCCTTATAATTAGAAACGACTTAGCAACATGTATGTTTGTTAATTTGTCTTACAGTTTTCCCTGTGTACCTGGGAACAAAGGCTTTGTTTGGAGGACGTCTTACATACGTTTTTCCATCAGATTGGGACAAATTAAACTTAGATTCGTCACTCCAGAGAACTCTGTTCCAGAAGCATCGTTTCTAATTATAAGGCCACCACTGTATGTGAGCTCCAACAAGATGGCGCAACAATCAGTTCTGATCTCAACAGGTCTTTAGAGGAACTTCTTTTATTTGTTGTTTATAATTCGAGATATACAGGATGTACGTTATATTCCCACTTTGAATTCAAGTCGAGCTGAATTACTTAATTTTGTTTTTTGGCTTCCGACAGTTTCATTAAATTTTTCAACAAATTTCTGTTAAATTTCTTACTTTAATATCGACTGTGATTCCTTTCCCTATGCAAACAACTTTAATTCAACATAAAAAAGGGAATCGAAATCCTTTCTTTTGTCTTTCCCATAACCAAACCACTATTTTGCTATTTTTGTTTGCAACTTTCTGGCCATACAGGGCCACAAACCTATACACATACACATGCATACATACGTGCTTGTAAAGTTCAAGTTTTTGTGTGGAGGAGGGCAAACAAAAAATTTAAGCCACTTGAAGTTGAACATTAAAGAGTCATCATACACGAGGCTGGCTTTTCATGCAGCAACGACAAGAACAACAACATTAAGTAGCTTTAACATTAACCCGACAAAAGCCGGTAAAAGGATGTGTTCATAACAGTTTACAGTTATTGATATTTGAAAAAGCGGAAAATTTCTAACGAACCAAACGAGCCGGCAAATAAATACGACAACATGTGGTGCAGCGCATACAGGCACAGGCACATGCACAGCCATAGGAGAATATTCTCATTCAAGATATTTCATATAAAAATAGCATGAGGGATGGATGCCAGGTGATGGGTATGGGAGGGTGTAGAAGTAAATATGGAGTTCAATATTCAATCAAAAATCGATTACATATTGGTTTATGTACACTTTGGGTTATTTTTTTGTTTTTGTTTTTGTTTTTCTATGGTTTGCTAAAAGGAAGTTTATTGAAGAAAAATCAACAACAAAAACGAAGAAGGAGAAAAAAAGAAAAGCAAAGAAAAGAGTTGGAAAAAGATGATGATGACGGTAATATGAGGATTTTCATATTTTTAGTTACGTTAGCCAAGTGGTTTAAATAACTTTTAAGGACACGATAACAATTTGAATTTTGTTTTAAAGCAGCGCGAGTACTGCTTATGTTTGAAGTCAAACTGTGACCAACATCGTGAACACGCTTTTTCCAGACCACGGGCTAAGAGCAGACGAAGACATGACGGCCTCAACGGTGAGTCCACCCCTTTTCATCATCGAGGAGCTTCAGAAAGCGGCACGTAGTTTGAAGCGCAATAAGGCTGCAGGACCTGATGGAGTACCTCCGAAAGTACCTAAGCTTACCTAGTCAAGGAACGTCCCAGGGTGCTTTTGGATATGTACAACGCATGTCTGATTCGAGGCGTCCTAATAAGATGGAAGAGACAAAAGCTAATGTTGATTAGCAAAGGGAAGGATGATCCTACCCAAGCATCTGCATACCGGCCCTTGTGCATGCTGGATTGTGCTGGAAAATTACTGGAGAAATTACTGAAATTTCGTCTGGATACAGCGGTGGAAAATGCAGGTGATCTCTTAGGGAGACAGTACGGGTTTAAAGCGGGTAGATGGACGATAGGAGCCATTAACGAAGTATTGACTAGCGTGAAGGCTGTCCAAATCGGAAGTCGTTTTTCATGTTTTTTTTGGCGACCTTAGACGTCCGGTGAGTTGACGTACTTGAGGCGCTGAGAACAAAGTTCACTGTTCCCGGTTACCTGCAGGCGATTATGCAGAGCTACTTACGAGATCGTAAGCTTATTTACGATACGAGCCAAGGACGAAGGAGAAAACAGGATACTTATGGTGCAGCTCAAGGATCAATTCTTGGCCTTGACCTATGGAACATAACATATGATGATATCTTTCGCATTGAGATGCCAGATGGCGCACATCTTGTTGGATATGCTGATGACGTTGCGGCCATAATTGTGGCTCGGAATGTCGAAGAGACTAAAAGAAAGGTCAACCAGGTGATAATAAGAACGAAGTCATGGCTCGAGGACAGAGGACTCAAACTCGCAACGGAGAAAACGGAGTTGATACTTCTTACGAGGAAGTGTATACCGCTGGAAATCGACATCCCGACATGCGACACAACTCTGACGACGCGGAAAGTGGCATTCTGCCTTGGCATTCGACTGGACCCTAGACTGACGTTCCGGGCTCAGATACAAAATGTTTGAAGAGTAAGAAAATCGAAAAAATTGTATTTACGCTTAATCCAGTAGGGCATTCATTATACTAGTTGATCACATATGAATATCCTACAAAACTTCGAGGAAATCCCCTCCAGGTATTGTAGATATTTTCACAATAATGTCTGTCTGAAGCCTAAGTCAGTCAGCAGCCCTGGCAGTAATAGAAATCAGTCGGCCAACCACCAGCATGTCTTAAACTAAATGATGTATGAAACAATGATTCATGATCCACTCAAGATTACGTCTTAGATTCTCGGTAGCTACAGTTTAAAGTTGACTTAGAACAACAAATTCTTTGAGAAACTTTTCATTGGCAATTTTATCTTCCTCTCAGAGTTTTTGCCAGAAATCTGCTGAGAGAAAGTCACAAAAAAAAAATTTTTTTTTGGTTGGGATGTCTGACCTGGGGTTTGAGCTGAACCCTCTTGTCTAATAACCGAACACACTACTTACTATACTACGTCGATTTCAAATAATGAGTTATCATCGAAAATAATCTCAACGCTTCCCAGATAGACGAGTTGAGGACCTACTGATGCCAACGTCATCAGGTTACCGCCAATTGTATGGGAATGAGTAGATTAAGCCAGTACCAGTGTCAGCTATACTCCGATTTATTTCACTCAGTAGAATGCATAATATTTACAGTCGTCTTTCAAGACGGATTAACAAAAGCAGTGATCTGACTGTGCTTTGGCTCTTGTAACACTCAAACCATTTTGAGATAATCCATACAGTCTACAGACTTTCAGACACGGCCAAGTTATTTTGGAAAGTAGCGATGGAATAAAACTCTTCTATATTTATTGACAACGTTGAATAGTAACAGACGAAGTGGTTAATCACACAACACATCCACAAATTTGAGAAGTACAATGGCAACCTCTGTGAATTTCACTGTGCGGTAGACCTAGCAACTATAAGGGAGTTGCATCGATAATTATGTTCAATGATATCTAACGATCTGCTTTATAGCTTAAGTAGGTTCTCTAACCCATTTTGTAAAACCTATCAATCGCAGAATGCATTCCAATCCAAATTTACTTACTTAATTGGTTATTACAACTACTTTAGTTAGGTTTACAACCTAGTTTCACACACCAGTTATGCTGTGTGTGTTAATTTTATCCATGACTGGCGGAATCTACAGTTTAAAGTCGACTCCAAACGACAATTTTTTGCGGAACTTTTCTTAACAATTGTATGTTATTCTTAGAGTTTTTGCCTGAAGACTGCTGAGAGGAAGTCGCCTAAAGAAATATTTTGCTTCATATTTTGTTAAGAGATGTCTGAGCGAAGACTTGAACCATGTGCTCTCGTCTAATAAGCCAACACACTATCTACTAGACTATGGGGACTTCAATTAGGATCTCCAACCCATTTTGCTTATTCTATCAAGCGTACCATGTATTCTAAGTGAAGAGATTCCAATCACGTGACCAATATTTGTGATTTATTGCCCGGATTTAGCCAGTCTATCACATAGTTCGGGATCGGTTACACAGGCAAGGCTAATGTTAGAATATCTCCCACTCTTATTAAGAGTTGTCTAGGGTTTTGTAAGGTATCTGGATGGATTAGTTGTCGGTAGGATACTTAATCTCAAGCGATCGAAAATTGTCGAATTTTATCGTCAATACATTCTATAAATTTATTGAGTTAGGACAATATGGGATGACCTGTTATATTTGGATGTTACTAGCGCTGGAAATGTGTTGATTTGGTGTACTGAAAAGGAGGTTTTTATTTGCCTGGATAGCTAGCAATGTTGTCTCTGTTATATTCCACAAATATGATGAAAAGTTCGAATACACTTTGAGTTAAAAGATATAAACTGACTAGGGCTTTTAAATCGATTTGTGTGGCCCCGTTCTATCCTCCATTCTGGTGGTGGCTTATTTGAGATTTCTTTGACTTTTAATTGCCTGTACAGTAAAGGAAACCATTGCCAATTATCGATCTTTGAAATCTTTTCTGAAGTCGTCGTAGTGTAGTAGGTAGTGTGTTGGCATATTAGACGTAAGGTAACGATTCAAACCCCAGTTCGGACATCAAAACGAAATTTGAAAAAAATATATCTTCAACGACTTCCTCTCAGCAGATTTCTGGCAAAAAATCTCAAAAATTTGTCGTTTGGAATCGACTTTATGCTTTAGGTCCCGCCAGTCATGTATGAAATTAACGGCAACAACATAAGTGGTCTGAGAAGCTAGGTTGTAATCCTGACTGAAGGGTTGTAATGACCAATTATGTATGTAAGTGTGTATGTATCTGGACGGATTAGTTGCTTAATCTCAAGCTATCGAAAATTTCCGAAATTTCGCGTCCATATATTCGATGAACATATCGTCTTTGGATAACCAGGGATAACCTATTATATTTAAAGGTTACTAAGGCTGAAGATATGTTGATTTGTTGTACAGACAAGAACGGCTTTGTTTGCTTGCAAAGCGGCCAAGATTGTCTCTAATATTTTACCCAAATATGATGAAAAGTTCTAAGACACTCAGGCCCTTTAGGTCGATTTATGTAGGGCACCTCCCTCTCGTTCTATCCGCAATGCTGATGGCGTCTCATCTCATCTGAGATTTCTTTGTCGTTTAATTGCGGGCACAATATTGGTGAACCATGCTAATTATCGTTGTTTGAAATCTTATATGCTATAGGTATCCTTGTTTCTGAAAATGTCCTCTGAAAACTCTTTGAATAGGATTTCTTGTCTACAAAGGATTCGAACGATTATTTGGAATATATTAGAAAATACATTCTTTGTGGCTTTTATTATTGTGTAGGGTATGCGAATAACCCCCATTTTGTTGCAGAGGTGCAAGCTGCTGTAGAAGTATACGAAGGTCAGCAATAGTTACCTAATAAGGCCTTAGATTATACGGGTATAAAACAATTTGTATGCACATTACCCATACATGCATACATACAAAAGGGGTATAATATTCCATACATTGGAGTGTTTATTTGGGCATATGGTACTGACAATGAATTATTGGCTGTCACGTATTTAACACACATACACACACACCCACACACATGTATTTTGTGGGACCATAACGTTTTACAACCTCAGCTCTTTTTGTTGAGCCTTAAAGAGATTTCACACTCTAGGTTTTCTAGTACGTCAGGGTATTTTAATCAATAAGAAAAAGGGACCTTCTAGCTCAATCTGTTGTGTGTATGTATGTATGTATGTGTGTGTTAGGAGAGTATTTGTGACACAATTTTAAAAAAATGCTACGATTTTCTCTCTCTCTCTCTCTCTCTCTCTCTCTCTCTCTGGTTGGAACAAGTAGAAACGACGTCACCTGTGTCCTGATTGGTAATGTCAATGATATTTTGGTTGGCTTCTAATGTAACACACACAACCACCCTTTTCGATTATGAATTATGGCACCCAAATGTTTTAAGACCGAAGATGATGATGATTTATGCGTAAATTTTTATTTTTTTCTCCTTTTTGCCTTTATTTATTGAATATTTCCTTAAGACAATCAAAAATTGTTAAAAAACCCGAAGGAAAATACGAGTAAAATTTAATTTCAAGGAAATATTTTGTGCGTATGAAATATTTGCAACATGTATTGGCACATAAGCCGCGTATGGTTTTTAATTCGCAATTCGAGCAAGAGCAAGGAAGAGATTTTAAAAATATTTTCGTTGTAAATTTTCAGGTTTTTTTGTCCTCTTTGTTGTCGTTTGTTTCCCTGTGGCCTTTTATGCCAGCCGAAATAATTCACTTAACGCGCTTCAAATCACTCCAAAGTACTTCGTTATCCAATTACATGCTCACAATAATAATAATATGGAATGGAAATAAAGGAACACAAGCGAACACACGCGAAAAAAATTTACGCAAATACCACCCTCTGTGGCAGGTTGTCGAGAGCATGGAAATAAGGAACTCGGGCTTGTAAAAAAATGCAGCAGAATTAAAATCAGCAAAAAAACGAGATTCTCTGTTTTTATTTCGCGGATTATTTAGAATAAATTAAAGAATCTTTTAAGCATTAAGGTATATGCGAAGTCAGAAGATATGCTACAAATAATTTTTTGTTTTGGAAATTGTGGCTGCATAAGCAAATAAGACATGATAGAGGCAAACCAAGGAAACTGCTTGTCTTCCTCAGTTTTCTTATTACCCCTTTGGTTTGTTTTAGTTTAAATAATCAAGTTTTCTTACAACTGAACTGGTAACTGGTCTGGTTCTGGGATAATAGGGTTGCCAGGTACATAAGTATACTTGTCTAAAAACAGCGCCTTTTGTGAAACTATATTAGATGGATTGTTGGATTGGTCGCTATGGTATAGAAATTTGCTTTATCGCACTCTTTCTCATGCGATGGCATTGTTTGACCTCTCTTCTGTGTTCGTTGTCGAAGTTATCCTCTCTGCGGGGCTAGTTTAGCAGGCAGTATAGATTGATGATAGTCTAGTTGTCACACTGCCTACTGTATTGGCTTATTAGACGCGAGGTTGAAGTACAACCTCCAACCAATTACACGCAGAATATACATAAGCGGTATGAGAAACTGGATCGTAGTCCTGACTGAAGGGTTGTAATGACCAATTATGTATGTACGATACTACAGCTATTATCCTGTCAACGGTCGAATTGACAGGAACATCCTTGGTCCTGTAAGGCATGAGACATTCTAAACAATCAATGTCTTTAAAATCCTACCTCGCGAAACAATCATATGTTTGCTTTTTGTAGGGTAATCAGTCTAGTTGCTGCAATTATAGTCTTTCTCTACTTCTTCTTCATCTGCTTAGTTATCTTCCTTACGTTCTAGTTTTTTTCTGAACGACGATTGCGGATTTTCTCACGCTATTGCTCAGTTTTTGTGCATTTAAATAACACGAGCTCAGCATTATTGCCTTCTTTGAAGCATTAGAAATAGATTCGTCAGCTTTCATGCCCAAAACAGTGTTGGTAAGCCCTGTATGAAATAAAATCCGTCAAGTGCCTGGACTAAAATAGAACTTTCAAGCTACCACTATTGGGAATTGTTGACCTCCTAATCGTTCGCTCAGAAAAAATACAAGCATCACCGAATATTACATTGTGTTGGAGCTAGAAGAATACATTGTGTGGCGGGAGGCATTGAAACTACTTTCGGACATTTCTTTCATTCTATCTGGTACTCTCATGACAAACAGAACGAGTAAATTGGTCATTGCAACTCTTAAGTATGAGAAAGTGGAGAAACGGTATGAGAAACTGGATCGTAGTCCTGACTGAAGGGTTGTAATGACCAATTAGGTATGTATGTACACAGCATAGCTTTCCCGACCAGAACGAAACATGAAAACATATTTGTTTGGCCAAATCCTTCAGTCTCAGTCTTCTGGAAAAAACTCTGAGAGTGGATCAAATTGCCTTGAAATGTTTCTCAAAAATTTGTCATTCGGGGTCAATCATGAATTGTAGGTCCCGCAAAAATTAACACACACATACAATATGGGTGGTGTGAGAAGCAAGATTGTAAACCTAACTTAAGAGTTGCAATGACCAATTTACTCGCTCTGTTTTTAATGAGAGTACCAGATAGAATGGAAGAAATGTTCCAAAGTAGTTTCCTTAACTCCTGCCACACAATGTATTCTTCTAGCTCCAACACAATGTAATATTCGTTGATGCTTGTATTTTTTCTGAGCGAACGATTAGGAGGTCCAAAAATCCCAATAGTGATAGCCTAAAAAGGTCAATTTTAGTCCAGGCACTTGACTTGACAGTGGCATACCAACACTGCTTTGAGCATGAAAGCTGACGAATCTGTTTGTAATGCAATAGTGTGAGAAAATCCGCGATCGTCGTTCGGAAAAATCTAGAGCGTAAGGAAAATAACGCAGCAGACGAAGTAGAAGTAAAGAAATGCTATAATTGCAGCTAGACTGATTACCCTACAAAAAGCAAACATATGATAGTTTCACGAGGTAGGATTTTAAAGACATTGATTGTTTAGAATGTCTCATTTCGACCGTTGACAGGATAATAGCTGTAGTATCGCACATACATAATTGGTCACTACAACCCCTTAGTCAGAATTACAACCTAGCTTCTCACACCACTTTTGTTGCCTGTGTTAATTTTATACATGAGTGGCGGGACCTACAGTTTAAAGTCGACTCCGAACGACAGATTTTTGGAGAAACTTTTCTTTACAAATTATATTTACTATCAGAGCTTTAGGTAGAAAACTGCTGAGAGGAAGTCGCCGAAGAAATATTTTTTTTATTTCGTTTTGTTGGAGATGTTTGACCTGCAGTTTGAACCACAGATACATACCATTACCCTGTGATTTGAACCGTAGCCTCACGTTTAATAAGCCAAAAAACTACCTACTAGACTACGTCGACTTCAAGGATGCTGGTCTTAATTCAGGCTTTTGTTAAATGGGCAATACCTTGAGGAATTGCATGTTCGGCGTTATTTTAACAATCCGGTAATGCAGTGGAATCAAGGCTGCCGTTTTAGAAAAAACTAGAACGTAAGGAAGATAATGAAGTATTACAACAGAAGAAGAAGTCGCTGCATAATTGCAGCAATTATTGGCTGATATAATTGGACTGATTACCCGAACCTAACTGAGTACAGCCATATGATAGCGTAGTAAAGTAGGATTTGAAAGATTTTGATTGTTTATAATGTCTCATATCCTAAAGCATCAAGGATATTCCTGTCAATTCGGCCGTTGATAGTATAGTAGCTGTAGATAGGATAGTAGCTGTAGTATGTATGGCCGCAGCCCATTCAATAAGGGTATATTTGATGGAGTTTGGTTTGACTTTAGGAGTATTTTGATAATAATAGAGACAGTGATTTATGGAACTGGATTACTAGGGAGTAAAGCAAATAAATTTCCTGGAGTTCTAGTATATTTCCTTAAAAATTTACACGGAATTTATGCTCAGTGGAGTTTATTCGTATGATACTTGAAAAGAAAATATTTCTCGAAGGCGATTGTATAATTCTGTCACGATGTTTACAGTACCATAGGACAGGCTTAAAATTCTTACAAATGATTTGAGGGTTGCTTAAGCTCTTGTAATAAGAAAATTAAGCATCTATTCATCTTTCTTGGCGACATAGAAACTACAGTTAGTGATAATAAGCGTTTAAATGGCATTGTCATGACCTATATGAACTACTACCGATTGTAGCTCATTGTCTTGCCATGTTTTTCGTTGTTGTTTTTATTTTTATTCATTAGAATATGATTATTTTTTTAATTTAATCCAATTTTGGTATCTAATATGTAGGAGGTATGTGTTGACATAAGGCAATAATAAAATCAACAACAACAACAACAAATTAGCGGTAATCTGTTAAAATACCGATAGACGTTCATACTTCCGCCGTTGGCCTGCCATATTCTGCCAGTGGAGTGTGGTAATTTGCAATTTAACCACCTTTCAAGTTCAGTAGTCCGCGAAATTTTACAGCCGCGTATATGCAGAAGAACAATATACGATGCCAGGCGATTGAGGTAAATTTTAATTTCGCTGTTCTGCCTCTCTCTCTCTCCGACTAGTTCCGGGAAAATTTTTTTATGAAAATAAAAATTTTTTTTCTTTGTTTGAGAAAAATAACGAGCTGTAAACAAATTAAATGAAAAAAAGAGAACAAAAAACAGGAGAGAAAAAAATTTGCAATGTCAACCCAGATTGTTTATTTTGACATGTGGCCCCCTTTCAAAAAAAAAAAAAAAAAATATTCGCGAATTATATACCCCAGTGTCATATGGCGATGATTTTAAGATTGGTGGTGGTGGTGTGTATGTAAGTTTACCTTGCGGTAAAAAAGGAACAACAACAACAAAAATATTAACGGTTAACGGCATATGATTTATTAAGAGGGAAGTAAGAGTTGTTGGCTTTTTTTATTTGGGATTTTTTTTTTCAAAACCATCATCGTCATCTTTTCCAGCCTAAAATGCTATTTTTTTCTTGAGTGCAGGAGGAGTGTGGGATAAAAAATCGAGTAGCAAAAAGAGATAAAATTAATGTTTATTTGTTGATGGTTGTTACGTTGAAAAGACAAATCATCAGGCGTGCCATACATAATAAAAAAAGGAAATCAGAAGCATTGTTTGTACACATACATACCTCTACAGATTCAATACTGACTTGAACTGGCAAAAAGACTAACCGGCTCTGCCTGACTGACTGTATTATCAAACTGTAGGTGGTCCATAAACTTTATGGCTTTTGAATTTGTTTTCGTTTCGTTTTTTATATGCATCTGCCATACTGACATCCTCATATGCTTGGCGAAATAAAATCGTGGGGAAAAAATAAAATAAAATTTTAATAATGAGCTGCTGTTGTTGCCGAAATTAAAAAATAAAAACTTCTTTGGCGTAGGTATGCTACTGACAACCTCTGTTATCGTCAAAAAAAGAGAAAATTAATAAAAAAAATTGTTTCCGTAAATATAATAAATTTTAATGAAATAAAAAAAACAAAAACAAAACGGAAACCAGTGATTGCATTATAATAATAACCTCGTTAAAAAAGCGGAACTGAAATAAAAATAAAAAAGAAAATAATTTTGATTTACTTCACATATGCGTGAAATTAAATTTGATTGTTTTTTTTTACTGGGGAATTAATTGAAAAATCAGTGGAAAATTTATGGAAATTTAATTTTCTAATAAGAATAGATTGTCGGTTTTTCTTTTAATTTACAAAAAAAGTGGTTAGTGAAGCAGAAGCTTGATCAATCAATAAGGAACTTTACAAATACCAGCACGAGTTTTTGCTCTTCTAAACCATGTTCAGCAGATTTCTACAAAAAAAAAAAAAAAAAAAAAAAAAAAAAAAAACTCTGAGTAAATAAAAAAAATTGCCATGAGAAGTTTCTCAAGAAATCTGTTGTTCGGAGTCGACTTTTAACTGTAGGTCCGGCCACTCATGAATGAAATTAACATACACAACATAAGCGATGTGAGAAACTGGGTCGTAATCCTGGCTTAAGGGTTCTAGTAACCATGTAAACCATGACTTATAGGAACTCGCATAGGAACGAATATCTACGTTCTTTACCAGAACAACAAAAAGAATGGTTTTTATACTATTGTCCAGCTAAACATTAACATGAGACATTAAGCCACAATCGGTAATAATTAATCGGAAACCGTAATATGTCAGATCGAACTAAATATATCACAGTGTTTTACATACATACATATATACATACATACATAATTGGTCATTACAACTCTACAGTCAGGATTACAACCTATTTTCCCACACCACTTATGCTGTGTGTGTGTGTGTGTTAATTCTATACATGAGTGGCGGGATCTTCATTTTAAAGTCGACTCTAAACGCAAGAGTTAGATACTTCTTACTATTGTCTCCATAACCGATGACAATCAGATCTGTTTCTGTTGCAAAGTTCAAATTGGTTGGTATGGTGACTGTCAAGACAGCATCAGGCATCACATCGACTCGCTATGTGAGAGATTTAATAAAACTGCCACTCTCGCTATCTATCATTAATAATTTGTGACAGTTGATGTGAAGAATAGTTCAACATTTGAATTTGAATGCTTCAGACATCTTGTAAAACCTTGAAAATTGTAAGCGCCTAAAATTTTTTGAAATTTTTTTTTTGCCGGAAATCTGTTGAGAGGCATTTGTCGAAGAAATATTTTTTCATGTTTCGTTTGTTCGTCTAATAGGCCAATACACTACCTACTAAACTACGGCGTCTGCTTTAACTGTGTTTCAAGTATGCTTTCTTTTTCCATACAGCACATCCTTTAACTTCCATCCTTCGGCTGGTATTTTCTGCTTCTACCAGGAAAGAAATTATCTGATAAAATGTTAACCCAGAAACTCAAAGGTCACTAATGATGTGATTACAAGTTTCAATCTTTCTGAATGGTTTTCCTAAAGAAGTCAAGATCAAGACTTATCAGTCGTCTAGCTTATCATCGATTATGGTTTCAGAATGGGCCCCTATGTATGCTCAAATGGGTTATGATTTCGACAAAGAATCCAGTATCCAAGACTATTATCCAAGGAAGTCTCCTACCTACGTTTCTAATACCCTATACATTATTTTGGGTATTACTTCCATGGTAAGTATTCTAGCTGTTCCGAGAATACGCAGCTATGTGCAGTTCTCTTAAGCTCTATTACTCTGCTAGTATTGCGATTTATTTTTGGAAGTTCGAAGTGCTTTATTAAGTGATATAATGCCCTTGCTGAGTGGTTGGGTTTTTCAGTAATCTCACTTATTATCCCTTAGTCAGGATTACAACCTAGTTTTTCACATCACCCATGTTATATACATAATTGGTCAGTACAACACTTAAACCAGGATTACAACCTACTCAGGGCCACAAAAGTATACATACGATTAACAAATTTCACAAATTTTTGAACCAACGCAAAAGACCGTCTTAAAATCGAGGAAAGTTGTCAGACAATTATAAAGATTTTCAACGAAAACGGATTGGTTAAAAACGTCTGAAATTTGTTAACCGTATGTATACTTTTGTGGCTGAGTGTAGTTTCTCACACGACCTATGTTGTGGGTGCTAATTTTACCTATAAGTGGAGCGCCCTATAGATTAAATTCGACTCCGAAAGACAGATTTTTTTTGAGAATATTTTCATGGCATTTTTTTTATTTACTTTGAGAGGTTTTTCCAGAAATCTGCTGAGATGAAGTCGTCGATGAAATATTTTCTCACATTTTGTTTTGTTGGAGATGTCTGACCTGAGGTTTGAACCCAGGCCTCATGTCTAATAAGTGGACACACTACCTACTAGACTACAGCTAGAAAAGCGAGTTTCTTGGTTTCTATTCTATTTTAATTTATATTCATTGTTAATCTTCGAATCGCATGCATTTTAAAGTAACGTATACCGCAGTTTCGTCTTCATTTATATTAAGTTCGAATGGTAGTCATGTCATGTATAAAAACTTGGCTACACTTTTGAAAAGCCAAGAACTGTCAGGTATTAAGGTGAGATACATTCGATTTCTCCGAGACTTCGATTGATGAAGCAGTCATGCCTGAGTATTGATGGTAGAGGAAGAGAGAAACAGGGTTTTTCTTTGTCACTTTTGATGGTATTTTTCTCTATCAATCGAAGGCATAAATTACTTTAAGTTGTATGTGGCGAAGTCGCCGTGGTTTAGTAGGTAGTATGTTGGCTTATTAGATGAAAAGCCAGGGTTCGAGCCCCAGGCCAGACATCAAAATAAGATACAAAAAGTATTTCTTCGGCGACTTCCTCTCAGCAGATTTCTGGCAAAAACTCTGAGACTAAATAAAATTGCCATGAAAAGTTTTTCAAAAATCTGTCGTTCGGAGTCGGCTTTAAACTGTGGGTCCCGCCACTCATGTATAAAATTAACACACACAACCTAAGTGTTGTGAGAAACTAGGTCGTAATCCTGACTGAAGGATTGTAATGACCAATTATGTGTATGTGTATGTGTAGATAATTTAGCTCAGATGCTAATATTTTTGCCATATCTTAAGCACAATTTCTACTACAACACTATTTGCGTTAACAGTGTTATACGGTGTTCAGATATGCACCTTTATTGCGTAAATCGCAATTGACAACTCAAATGTCAACAACGATAAACAAAAAACAAAACCAAACAAAACAAAAAGGCAACCAGCTGTTTTGTTTACAAGCTGTCAAATGAATATTGAGTAAGCAGCTGAACTGCGTCTATTATTATGCCTGAACACTTAAAATATTGTATTCAATTAACCGAATAATGTCTCAATAAAAGTGCATATCTGAACATAGTATTATTTGAAAATGGAAAATGGAAACCAGCTGCGAAATATGGATTTGAATTGAAAATATGTTTGTTAAAGATTAACAAACTTTTACCTGGATGCCAAGACTTTTTTCACACTGTCCCTTCCTATATTTTATTTCAATTATTTTTTTTTCCTTATAAACCTGCTATAGATTCTGTGTGTGATGTTTTAAAGAAAATGGCTTTCCTTTTGCTGTGGTTACCATCTTATATTTCTTGCTATTTTAAATGCAAAACAATATCTCTCCTCATCATCATCATCACATGTGTTGGTTATTTGCTAAAACCAAAGAGAAGCAGAGAAGCAAAAACTGAATTTCTTTTAAAGATTTTCTTCTTCGATTGACCACAAGACATGCTTCTAAGAATGTCGGCTGCGGTCACTTTGCTTCTTTTCCCATATGAAAGGAAAGCCAAAACAAAAATAAAGAGAAAGACTAGAAGAAAACCCCAAAAACATATTGAAAATCACATGATATTTTAAGAAGAAGAAGAAGAGATTTTCCTGAGAAGAGAATTTTAAGAAAATTACCATAATAATTGGGGTAAGAGAGCCGTAAACTTCAACTTACAAGATGTTTTACATGCTTAACAGACATTCTTTAATGGCTTCGAATGGCTTTGCATTGACATGTGTGGAGGTTAGTATTTTGCTTTTCATTAAATCTGGTGACATCGAAAGGCAGGTAAGTGTGAGAAAGGTCATCAAAAGGATTTCATTTGTTTTTTCTTTTTCTACATAAGTAGACCTGTTAGGGGATCAAAGTACAATTTGTAATTTTAAAGATTCCATTTAATGTCCACAGTTGTCTACAGATGCTAATCATGTTTGTACGGGGTTTGTGGTGGGCAGGATATGGTGATTTTTTTAAGATGTTGTTTAGAAAATTGAAATAAATTTTTAAAATAAAATAAAATGATGAGCAATTAATTTATATACGAATTTAAAATGTTTTCTAACGAAAAACTTACTAGTTATTGTACATTCAAGCTGCGAGTATGTCTTGGACCTGTCGCGTCCTATCTAGAGCAAGGGAACTGTCTTTTCGGATAATGAGTAAATGCCTTACAAATGCATTGCAAATGCGTTAAACAAGTTATGATAGTGCTCAATGCCAGTAGGTAGGTAGGTAATGAGGTAGCCACACAATTAGTCCCCGCATGGCCCATTGTAAGACCTCAATTTTGCCATTATCCCCTAGTCCTCGAACCTCTCTGACTCAGGTTGCCAATTCCACTGCTTGACACATCCTCTAAATCATCCTTGTAGTAACACCTAGAGCTATAAATAAAAGCAAATTGATTTAAAAAAATTCATGCCACAATGATCTTCAAGACATTCACTTTCGTAGGCTTTGCAAAACAGAAGGAGAAGTAGGATTGTGTTAGGAAAACCAATTGCATTGATATCAGGACAGCAATGGCTTTTCTCCTTTGATATAATGCCGATCATGTTTCCAATAGGTGAAGAACAATTCCACCATCTTCCTCATCTCTATAGATTCTACAAAAATCAAGATGCTCTAGACCAACGTGTCTTGCATAGGTGCCCATAATGCAATGCCCCGTCCTAACCCGGACAACCATATTGAGGGTGCTTCTTTAGAGTTGTTCGAAGCCTCCTATTTGAGGTTAATGGAATTGATAACCGCATTGTCAATTATTAGATTACAGGTCCCAAAATGGATGCCCAAAGTCGAGAATTCATTGCAGTGCTCGATGATTGCGACACTTCTGGCCAGTTCATCTACTATGCAGTTCCTTCTTCTGCTACATTTTTTAGATGACCGAGAGAGTTGCACACGGTTCTGGATTCCATTCTGTTGGAACTCAGTGCCTTAGTAGCTGCCGCACTATGGGAAAGTATGGGAATATCCCTCTTTAAGATATTTGCATCCTTAATATTTCACTGAGTCGTGTTTTGCCGATGTCTAGTAGGCAGTGTGTTGGCTTATTAGACGTGAGGCCAGAGTTCAGACTTCAGGTCAGATTTCTCCAACAAAACGAAATACGAAAGAATATTTCTTTGGTGTCTTCCTCTCAGCAGATTTCTAGCAAAAACCCTGAGAGTTAATAAAAATTGCCATGAAAAGTTTTTAAAAAAATCTGTCATTCAGAGACGACTTTAAAGCTGTAGGTCCCACCAATCATGTATGAAATAAAGACACACAAAATAAGTGGTATGAGAAGATAGGTCGGAATTCTATCTGAAGGGCTGTAATGATCAATTGTGTTTGAATCTTATGTATCATTGTGTATTCTGCTACCTTATTTAAATATCCACGACAGTTGTACACAGACCTAGAGTTTGCCACGTTGGCATATCAGTACCCTGGCAGCTGCCTCATTATCGGAAAGTATTAAAATATCCCGTTTGGGGATATTTATGTCCCTAATATTGTACTAGATTGCCGACAATCCCGCCTTCAAAACTCTACAAAGATTTGGAAGCCTTTTCGGTATTCCAATTGATACCGAAAAACAATTCCTTCCATTTGGATACATCAGTGAAGATTTACACGGAGTCCTTTATGAGGTGCGCTGCACAATTTTTCCAGGCCCCTATATGCTGAATTAATGTCCTGAATCTCTTTGAGATGTCCCAAATTTCTTCTGGATACTTGAGTGACCAAGGCATTATCTAGTCTCTTACATACATACATACATTCATACATATATATAACTGATAAGTGTAATCCTTCAGTTAGGATTACAACCTAGCTTCTCACACCACTTATGTTGTGTGTGTTAATTGTATACATGAGTGGCGGGACCTACAGTTTACAGTCTATTCCGAACGACAGATTTTTGAGAAACTTTTCATGGCAATTTCTTTATTTACTCTCAGAGTTTTTCTCGGAAATCTGCTGAGAGGCAGTCGCCGAAGAAATATTTTTTCATATTTCATTGTGTTAGAAATGTCTGACCTGAGGTTTGAACCGGGGTCTCACGTCAAATAAACCAATACACTACCTACTACTACTAGACTACGGCGACTACTACGGCTACATACGCCTACTATAATAAAGATAAAGCGGAGGGAGGTACAAAATTAACCCCAGTGCTAATGTAAGTGTAGTATGAAAGGCACCGCTTACAATTATACAGGCAGATCTTTACTATAGCCGTATCAGGTTGATGTTGGTCGTTCCATCGATGAACTCCCATCGTAATAGGCATCCGTAGGTCAAGATAGGTCTGAAACCACTACTGTGCAGATCCAGTGAGCCATCCTAGATCAATTCCAACACTAAATTAATATCCTTATTTACCTTAAATCTCCTTATGAATCCATGTAGCAAGAAACAAGTCTCTGGCTAATCAAAATCGAAATCAAAATCTGATTTCTTAGAAAGAATTTTAATTCCTTTTAGGCTTTCATTTTCATCAAGCATTTCCTTTGTATCTTTAATAGAGATTTTCTAAACCGATTTCGCATTTTTGTATTCTCTTCAGCATTCCCTCGATAAGCCTTTATTTTAACCACGCACACTCTCACTTATACACATTAACACATATGTACTACACTTGTTATTCACATCACGTGACTCAATTCAATTAAGCAGTGAGTGAACCCCCGTCACTGCCAATGCATATTACAGTCTCTACTGTGTATTCTTCTCTGTGTATTAATTGTACAATTTAATTAGAGGCGTCCACTGACACGGGCATTGAGTGGCAAAATGACCCCAAAAAGCAAATGGTGAAAGGGTGTTCGCGCCACTTAAGCCTTTCGTTGATGGCCACCTGCTAAATATTTTAATACTCCTCTAAGGGCAGGTTAAACTGTGTGTGTTTGTATTTGAGAGCGTGTGAAAGGAAATAGAAATCCAATATGAAAATGAGACGATGGACACGCGTTAAAAAGGGTTATTAACTGGATCAACTAACACGCATACACATGCCTACAAGTATGAAAGTATGTGTGTAATTGATGCTTTTACATACACATACATACACCTACAAACATATTAATTTTGTAGCATAGCACAACCATTTAATTGTAGATTTTTAAAACCTAGAGGGGTGAACGAAAGAAAGCTTTAATCAAATATTGTATGAGCGTGTCCCTCTTGGTTTTATTGTATTCCAATTAAACCCTTTGGGACACGAGCGAGGGGGAAGGGGGCGTTCATCGTTTTGTATTTAATTGTTAAAATATGTCTTTTTCTCGCTCTCTCTCTCTCTCTGCGTGTGGGTCATTATTAATATGAATGGTAGGTATCGCAGACAGAGCAGCAATTCCATATTTCGTGCTGCTTATGCGTAGTCACGCATTATTATTGTTTGGTAAGGTAAATATTTGTTAATGGGCATAAAAGGGTTAATTCTACTTAACGTAAATATGTACGTACGTTAAGGTTGAGGGTCAACGATATGGGTCATAATTTTAATTAAGATTTAAAAGTAAATAATTTCCCGTTTTTTAACCCAATAATTAAGACATCACATTTCGGGGTTATTAATTATGAAATAAAAAAAATTTAAAATTAAGTTTTAAAGGCTGTTCTATATTCACTGCATTGAGGTAAGTATAGAGTTTCAAAATAAAAATAAAAAAAAATAAAAATAAAATTTAATAAAATAGCTCTGAAGAAATATTATTTGAAGTGACAATATACTCGGCTTATTAGACGTAAGGCCACGGTTCAAACCCCAGGTCGGACATCAAAATGAAAATATAAAAAAAATATTTCTTCTGCGACTTCCTCTCAGCAGATTTCTGGCAAAAAGAAAGTAAAGGGTCCGCCAAATATTTTTCTTTTTTTTTGAAAATGATTTTAAAAAAACTACTGAATATTTTCTAAATTTTTTTTATTTCAAAGTACAATCCTTCCGGCTAATAATGGAAAATAATTTCATAATGGCCTCGGCTGGCCATGCAGTAGCCTACACGATCGGTCCAATTTTTAAGCACATTATCGATTGTGTGCAGCTGTATTTCACCAATGGCTTCACGAATATTGTCCTTTAAAGCGTCAATTGCCTCCGGCTTGTCGGCGTAACACTTATCTATGACGGCACCCCACAAATAATAGTCCAACGGTGTCAAATCGCAGCTCCGAGGTGGCCAAACGACATCAGCTCTGCGGCTGATAATGCGATCTTCAAAAACAGGGCGCAAAACATCGAGCGTAGCTTCGGCTGTATGGCATGTAGCGCCGTCCTGTAGCCAATATCCTCCTCTTCAATTTTTGTGAACAAAAATTCGTTCAACATGGCCCGATAATGATCGCCATTGACTGTAACGGCCACTCCTTGCTTATTTTCGAAGAAAAATGGCCCAATTATGCCTCTGGACCAAAATACGTACCAAACAGTGACTCGTTTTGGGTGCGTCGGCTTTTCAATGTATGCGTGCGGGTTTTATGTGCCCCAAATGCGACAATTTTGCTTGTTTACATACCCGCCAAGATCAAAATGAGCTTCATCTGAAAAGATGTTTTTTTTTTGCCAAAATCGGCATCTCTGTAAGTCGATCGCAGGCCCACTTAGCGAAGCGAAAACGCATTGGATGGTCCATATTCGTTCAGCGGAAGGATAAAACAAATTATCTGTCAAATCAGACAAGAGCTAAGTGTTACCATTCACGAAATAAGCACTAGTTGAAAAAAAAACGTTAGATGGCGGACCCGATATAATTGTCGTAAAAATTTTCTCAAAAATCTGTCGTTCGGAGTTGACTTTAAACTGTAGGTCCCAACACTCATGTATAAATTAACACACACAACATAACT
The DNA here is from genome assembly GCA_958299815.1 of Sarcophaga carnaria. NCBI lineage: Eukaryota > Metazoa > Arthropoda > Insecta > Diptera > Sarcophagidae > Sarcophaga > Sarcophaga carnaria. The sequence goes on from OY283149.1 coordinate 142,569,236, forward strand.
GGTGTGAGAAACTAGGTCGTAATCCTGACTGAAGGATTGTAATAACCAATTATGTTATGTTATGTGAATATACTCATGTGCCCAAAAAGGAATATGAGTGAAATATTGTATTTCTTCGCTGTTATGTTGATGCAATCATTTCATACATTTGTCCGCTTTTTAAACTGTTTCCCCAAAGCTAGTAAAGGTGAGAAAAGCTCAGCCATTTGCATCTGTCTAGAAAAAAAATTTAATAGAGGGCCATGTTTGCTCCAGAATTTTAAAACCCACAAAAAAGCTTTTAAGGACTGCAGTAAATTATGATTTGATATGAACACGGGGGAAGTTGCCTACATAGTCGGTTTCCATATCGTCTGGAGTCATATAACTCAATGAAATGGTTTAAAGATGAGATTTAAATCACCGAAGTGGACTAAAAACTGCAGAGCTATCATATTGACGTTTTTGATTTGCTCAAAAAGTTAGCAACGAATCACATGAGGTCAAAGTAGTATTTCAATCTTCATTGACTGAAAGTCCAGTAGAGTCCAGATTTTATAAAGTTTGCATTAAATGCCACTGCTTTTATCACTGTACTCTTCGATTACAATATGATAATTTAAAGCGATAATACATTAACTTAGAAGCTTACTGTTGAACTAAAGTGTTTCTCAGAGCTTCAAATAAAGTCCAAATGAAGTCAATAAATTTATTCTCTAACAGCTGTTTTTTCATCTTCGCACTAAAAAGGCGGGAGTAAATTATTTTATAGAAGGCGCGATGTAGTGGTAGCAGTAGCAGTAGTTTCATTCTGTTTGAGATGTCTGACCTGGGGTCTGAAACGGGGACTCACGTCTAATAAGGCAATACACTTGTAGACTACAGTGACCAATTACAACGTCTTAGAAATGCTGATTAGATGCAGCAGCAATCAAAAGACAAAATTTCCTTCAGTGATGGAGCACAGTGCTCCCTCGGTGGTTACGTGAAAAAGTAAAATCGCGGCTTATTAGGCGCGGAGAAACCAGAAGTAATTCTGAAAAAGTTAGTGCGAAGTCTGATCTGGAGGTGTCGTTGGGCTCTATTTTTTCCATAAATGTCCTGAAAGAATCGCTACCTTCAACTCAGAACACTGTGGCTATAGGATACGCGATTATTTTTTGGCCTCAAATGTTATGAACTGAGTAGTCTGTGGTTTCAACAACACAGTGCCGCGAGTTACACAGAATATCTAATATAGGCTTTATTACATGATAAGTAGACAGAAAGTAAAATTTCACGTTTTAGTGAAACCTATTGGCCACGAAGTAGTCGCCGTAAAGCCACGGTTCAAACCCCAGGTCAGACATCAAAATGAAAATATGAAAAAAATATTTCTTCGGCGACTGCCTCTCAGCAGATTTCTGGCAAAAACTCTGAAAGTAAATAAAATTTCCATGAACAATTTCTCAAAAATCTGTCGTTCGGAGTCGAATTTAAACTGTAGGTCCCGCCACTCATGTATAAAATTAGCACACACAACATAGGTTAGAGGACGTGTACTTGTCAATTAAGACAAGTACAGTACCCGGAGGTCGAATTGACCCATTTTACACACACAACAAAAGTGGTTTATGAAACTAGGTTGTAATTCATACTGAGGGGTGACCAATTACGTGTGTGTATGTATGAAGTGAAAAATTGCTTTACCCTTCTGTTCTCTCTTAAACAAAAATTTTACTGTGGTCTAATGGTCGAAAACGGAGGCGAACGATATGTTTTGACAAAATTGAAGGAAACCAGATGCAGTGAATCGAAATGCCACAGATATAGGGTAGGGCACGTATCTAGACTTGTAGCTATTGAATTGGAATTGTCTTTCAGTTTAATGACTATTCATGTTGCTGTAACGTCGTGATCAAGTTCTTTATATTCACCCACCGTAGGATCCCGCAGCCCTGTAATATCCTTAAATTGTTGTATTCAGTGGTTTTACAACCACCAGATTAGCAAGAATTTTGACGTATACTTTATTTAGCTAGAGCTTTTGGATTGTTGTACTACCAAAACTCACACAAAAATAGTTAAAAACTCACAGAATGAGTAGTAAATCAAACGTGGCCACACTTTTTAAAGCATTACGGGTTGACTACGCTCGTTATAATTGACGACGTGTATAAATAAATAAAATAATTGAGCTACTGTTCGAGTACTTGATAAAATAATAAAAAAATTCTGAAGGTTATGGAATAGAAAATCGTTTCAAATGTTGATTTCACGGCTTTTTAATAATTCTAATTTAATTCACACAGCAATTTAAACCGGCTACTCGTTCACAGCTCTATAGATATCCCAATGATGATTTTTTTAATAAAATTTCCTTTCCAAGAAGCAAAATTGTTGCATGTGCAGTTTATGGTGCGCATTCATTGGGCCTTAATTTGTGGATAATAAGCCGTTGCGCTGACCGTATCATCAGCGATTTTTTTGACTTCAATTAAAGGGATGGATGGTATATGGTTTTATTAAGAAAGTGCCACGAGCCATAGAAAAATACTGATATTAGCTTTATTGTATGATAAGTGTTATTTTACGTTTTGGTGACATCATTTAGCCACCAAAATCATGCGATTTGTTGCCGTTAGACTTTGTAATGTTGTGCACCAAAATTATCACAAAAGAATCAATGGCCGCAATCAATCCAATCCAATGGCTGCAATTGTTTTTTAAAATTTAAAATTATTAAATAATTTCATGTGCTACAAATCTATAAAAATTTTAAGTTTCTATATTGTCGATTAAAGTACAGTCTTGACCAAAAATGTCACATGCATTAAGGGTTGAATCAATATCCATATCTGTACCTTTTATTTTCCACTACAACCATTGCTAGCTACTTGTGTATAGAATTTATGTAAATGTCATAAAAATATATTTTAAATCAAAAACTAACATTACATAATAACAACAACAACAACAACAACAATAATGTAACAAAAATCTAAACAATCAAAATCATGGGTTACGGATACAAACTGTACCCACTAGCTGGTTGGCAGCAGCATATAATTTGCATAAAACTATACACGAACACATACAGAAAAAAAGGATTCGAATGGCCGTGAAGACCTTAAAAAGATTTAAAATTTAAACAAACATGAGTACAACTATGGAAATAATGGCTGTAAAGTAGTTGAGATTATTATTTTAAGATCAAGTTTAGGAAGGGGAATATGAGTACCACAGAGGAGGCCTTTTGGCAAAGCCAATAAAGTAGCGTAATAATCACAAATAAAGTAAAATTTATTATGAAAATAATGTAACGAAAAACGAAAATTATAACATTGTAAATCCTTTTAAGAACACCAACACATACATGTGAAGGATTTGCATGTAAAATAAATTGGAATCCTTGAAAATTTCTTTAAAGACCAACCATACAGCGAGGCCAGGCAATTGAAGTCGTTTTAATCAGAAAGGATTTATTTTGTTGCCATTATTTTAATTTAAGCATCACAAGTTTGCTGTGTAGTAATAGAGATATGAACACAGACCGTTCTAGTGAGGCATTAATTTAGAAAAAGGCTCATATGGACTCTCATGCTTATGTATGCATGTCTTCTGTCTGTCTGTCCTCGCCTTGGAATAAATGAAACAATAAAATTGAACACATTTTGTTGCCATCATGGGATTAGCTTGGAAACACTTTCTCAATACCTCCTATGCCACAGGCTAAGGATAATGGCCTTTATTTTGGTACAGAGAAAACTAACAGACACCCGTGTTACATTTCCTGTTATGCCATAACCATTGTTGTACCCTCATATCCTTACCGGTCTTAGCTATTTGTTAAAGGAGTAAGGAAAGGAGTTTGTTTTCATTTAATATCGCCAGTAAATATTATGGTTTCTTAACTCTCTGCATATGGCTCTGTTTCACATATCCAAAGCAAACAAACATGGCCTTTCTGCTGCTGCTGCTAGTGGCTGGCTGTCCCAATGTAAGAAGCCAGTTAGACAGGAGGTCACAGAAATCTTTTGTCTGAGCTCACGATTTATGAAATTACAATAAATAACCAAATTAGCAAAATAACTGTAAATATGTATTCGTGGTAGCGCAATGCTAAACATGCTATGGCTATAAGGGGGGTCCTTTAAGGATTTTAAGGAAATTTTATTTCAGAGTTTTTTTGTTTTTCCATTTTGGCTGGTGTTGAATTTCTCATGAAATTTTTAAAATTGTTTCTTCCAAGATAAATGCTAGGAATTGTAGAAAATCCTAATTTAGAGGCCCCAATACCCCACCCCCACCATTTCATTTGATTTTAATATTCATGCCATCCATTGCAAGGATTCTAATGTGGCGTGTTTAGTTTCTATATTTATTGATGTTGTATTTGTAGTTGTTGTTGTTGTTGTTGTTGTAATTGTTACCATTTCGTATTCGTATTCATTTAGGTTTTCATGTGTACCCACAAAACAAATGAATACAACAGTAAGTAGTAATCAACGGAAAATGGAATCCCCTGACATTGTATGCCATCGGATATACAAATAATATTAGCATGTGAGGAAACAATAATACAGAGAGGGATACAAAAATAGTAACATATTATGGCTATATCATATCATCATTCTAGAAGCAATAGCGAAAGACCAAGAAAGACAGACTAAGGATCATGTATTTCTGGTACGTACAAGTATTGTTACGTTTTTAGTTTTAAAAACTTTTAAAACATGAGCTCGTAGATTGCAAATAAAAATAAAAATAAATTTGTGTTTAGTTTTAATTAAAATTCTTCATTATTCGCACAATTCTAAGTGCCACTGTTCACAATTTGATGTAAACAACAACAATTGCTCTTCTTTGTTATTTCTCTGTTTACACCCTTTATGCATAGGGACAATAACAATTACTAGGCATTTCGACAGATCGTTGTAACGGAGATCTTCAAACCACGATTACTCTCTTCAAACGCACAGTGTCTTCACATAAGACTGACTGAACTTCACAACTCAGTCGCCTGCTTTGCCTTGCCTTTTATACGGCAAAGCAAACAGCCTGATGAATGTTCTTGAAGGCGAATGTTCATGACTTCGCCTTCTCGAAATTTCCATAAATGTAAACATCATTGTTTACATTACATTTTTTTTTTACATTTTTTTTTACATTTTACATTTACATTTTAATTTGTAAACAGGTTTGTTCACTGTATTGTTTTGTTTTTGTAGCTTTTGTTTATAATTTTAATGTTAAGCGATGTAAAAGCAAAGACCCATATCACATGATGTGTGCGACAAAATCATAGCTTCCAATTAAGACTGATTTGATAATAAGAGGTGTATCAGATGATCCACAGTACCAGCATGTGAGATGACATCATTAACCACATAAGGAATCATCTGAGCTCAAAAAAATTCACAAAGATCATCAAAATGTCTCATGAGTTTTGAGAAATTGCATTGATGAAGAGAGAATCAGATATTTATTTACGTTGTTCCTTTAACTCCTGCTTGAAATAAACAGGATGTTCACAGATGCTACCACCTTGGTCCTCAATAGCAGTTTAAATAGACGGTTGGAAGCAGTTATTCCTAGGAGGGAGCACTATAATGTGAAACGAGATGTTCCCTTATATTCTTTGGAAATATACAGCGATTTCTTGAAGTTGGCTGAAAAAACGCAATGTGATGTGTTGATAGAGCACATCCGTATATCAGACATTCGTACAAATTTGTGGATCACTGCAGTATCTTCCAGGCAAAGGGCATGGTTACGTTAGAAGCAGAGAAATGGCTGTTAAATGGTAAATATATTGATCTCTGGAAATATATTGATCTATTTGGACAATCAGAATACTGAACATTATGTTGGCGTTCAGGTTTATCCATGAACATGGCCTATTACTCTGGGAAAGGACGAATTACACGAAGGTTTCTATTTGAGTCCATGGGACTGACAACTTCCTATGGGATCTGCACATAGCAGGCAGTTTGGCAACGATTTGGCTACAAATTGGAGACCAAATTCAATCTACGACTAATGTTGTCCGGTTAGAAGAGGGGACCTGCTTGATAGCTGTACCAATTAAGGAGAACAAAACTGCCTATTTTCGTTTCTTAATCGGACATTTACCATATCTATATACGGACAGCTTCTGACTTCTGTCCTGCCTCCTTTTGCTTCATTGATTGTAGTCACCGTAGTTTAATAGGTAGTGTGTTGGTTTATTAGGCAAGAGCCTTTGGTTCATCTCCCGTCTCAGTCATCGCAAGCAAAACAAAATAAGAAAAAATAATTTTTTGACTTCCTCTTTTGGCAAAACCTCTGATAGGAAAAGCAAATTGCCATGAAAAGTTTGTCAAATCTCTTGTCCGGAAACGGCTTCGTACTGTAGGTCCCGCAACTCGTGGATAAAATTAAAATAAACAACACTGATGGTGTGAGAAGCTAGATTGTAATCCTGACAAGCTTGTAATGACCAATTAAGTTAAGTGAGACATTAGTGGCTTGACAAGCTAAGCAAAATGATTGTAATGATCAAATAAGTTTAATAAGATTGCAGCTGGAATTGCTTCGCCTGCCTGACAACTTTTTCAAAAATATCTGTCATTCCATCGGTAATAGGTAGGAGCCTCTTAACGTCTTCTTAAACTGAAGACATCGGCATGAACCCTGTTGTAATTGTCGAATTTTTAGGGCAGGAATTTGTTACGACAAAAGTTTCCAACTGCTCGAATCAGTTGTTTATGTACATTTAACCTGTGCAGTGTATAATCTTTTTAAATTCCTTTTTTGTTCCCTTAAGAAGCATAAGGTTGTCACTGAACATGGCTCTCCCATTTTCTTATTACTTGTTCTGTAAAAAGTTCTGTGATAATAGGGTTGCCATCTACACACGATACATTGGGTTGTTGTATTAGCTACAGTGCTACAAGTTTTGCTCACTGAGTCAGCGCTCAAGTAGTGGCATTGCATGAGCTCCTTTTTGTGGTGTCTGTTGTTGTTCATGTTATCATGAGTCTTCCAAAATTAATCATTTCGAGATGGGTTGGAGGTGCTTAGTTTGAAAATTTCAAAACCATTATGAAAATTTGTTTGCCTTTACTCGTACAATACATCATTCCACGTCCATGTCCATGTTTATGGTCCTGCCTTTATTTTTATTGTCTTTTTTGGTCCAACAAAGTGGATAGTATCACTCATTGACGATGTCTTTTGAAATCCTTCTTGGAACCTCTGGAATTTCTGATCATTCTCAGAAAACTAAGTGGAGTACGTATTGCTAACTGCTAACATTGCTGCAGACACGACATTACACTGCTTAGTGCTATATTTTCCCCCCTTAGTGTTGAGGAAACAAAAGAAATGATTGTTTTGTATTGAATTGTATGAATAAACCCGGTCGTCTTAACCACAAAATAAGCGCAAATAAAATTGTGGCAATTACCACTTAACCTCATATATGCCACAGACAAAAAACCCACACACACACACGCAGATCTTAGTGCAACATTTAACATTCATAGAGTCATGACATACCATTTAAGTGTTGAAAATATTCATATGGCGCCCCCTACCCCCCATTTCCTTGTGTTATGCTCGTAAATACTAAAATATTACATGTAGTGGCGGCATTAAGAACGACAGATACAAAACAGTTTTACGTTTTACTTCAGCAATAGACATACATTTACGAGGTTTACGAGTATAATTCTAAATATAGAGGCAGTCAATAATATTTAAATGTGTTCTGTTGGGTTTCTCTCTCTCTCTCATGCCACTAGGCTTGATGGCAGGCATTATATACCGTGTGGTGTTGGCTTGCCACCGCTCAATGATGATGATGATGATGATGATTGCAGTTCATTTTATAGTTTAAGTTGTTTTGTTGTTATTCTCATTCATACATTTGTACCCGCATTTTTATTATGCGGTTTATTTCGTGTTCTTTTCTGGTTCTTTTAAGGCAGAACATTTTGCAATTTATTGTTGATTGCCAACTGTCATAACAGCCCGTTGTTGTTGTTGTTAGCTGTCTTCGACTGTTAGTTTGCCAGTATTGCTGTTGTAATGTTTATGATTGTTTTTCCTTGTGATTGTTTATTGCAGTTGACAATTAAAATCCTTAAGTTTAAGTTTTTTCTTTTGCAAAAAAATGCTTCAAGTTTTAAGGGCCTTTAAAAAGCTCATGTAGAGCAATAGATCCTTGCTACTACCCTTGTGATAAATCCGGTTTGGGTTAGATGAATGAAAAGCAATTTATTTTCTAAATTGAAGCGATTAAATGGCAATTGGAAACGCATTTCGCAATGTGACACCTAAAAACCTACGGAGAACGTTTAAGAAACTTTCTATTGTATACACCTCCCAGCCAAAACGTCTTAGCAACAAATATAAAGAAATCTTAACCCATTTAAAAGCATATCCTGTCTGCTACTTACTGCTTTTGGAAGCCAAAAGCTCATGATTACATCATCATCATGATCATATTCCAAGTTAACAGTGTTACCATCCCAGAGAATGAGTTTATGTTACAACGGGTATTAGGGTGTTGAGGGTAACTTGTGTTCGATTACCCCCTTGGGTGAAATTTATTTGCTGTCATTGCAACAACAAATTCGTTAATGTTTCATATCCCCTTCCCTCTCTCTTTCTCTCTCTCTCTTCATTTGATATAGATTTCCTATCATCTTCTGCAATCGGACAAGTTATTGAATGGCAAAAGATTTATTTTCAAAAAGATTTTCTTGTTGTTTTCTCGAAATACAAAATCCTTTTATTGTCCTTTAATTCTTAAATTTTCTTTTATTTCAGCAAAAAAAAGAAAGGAATCAAGTGGTTGGTGTTCTTAATAATTTCTTTGAGTTAAAAAGCACCAGCAGCATTCCTTCTTTTCCTAATGTTTTATTTTTTTTATTTTTCTTTTCCTTTTTTGAAAATAAATTTTTTCGCAAACAGCGTTAAGACAGCATCAGTTTCGCACATCACTAATTAAATGCTGTTGCATGTTGTCTCGTGAATTTTTCTTCTCTTTTTTCTGTTTTTTTTTTGCTGTTTTAAGTATCGTCTTAAAAGTTGTAAAACAGCCTCTACTTGGCCCTTCTCTTTGCTTTCTGTTTTGTTTTCTTTTTAAGTTAAAAGCATCGTCATCGTTATTTCGTTTCAGTTTTTTTTTCATGGTACTCAGAAATTATTTAACAGCCATTTTTAAACAATTTAGAAAATATACTGTGGAAAATATTTGACTTGAAATACAAAAAAGTGAAATATTTTTGTACAAACTTCCTCTCAGCAGTACTTCAGTTAAAATTCAGACGTAAAATTCGAGTTCTTGGCTACTTACTTACTTAATTGGTCATTAACTATCCGATTAACGAGTTTCGGCTTGCCGTAACACATCCTTCCACCCGCCTCTGCTTCTTGCGTGCCTACGTCAGTTGGTCACACCAATCGATAACAGGGCTTCCTCGATTTGGTCCTTCCAAAGTCCTCTTCGCCGATTTCCGCAAATCCCCGCATAAAATACTCGTCTCGCCGGAGCATCCTCCTCCATTGATAACACAGTTCCTCATTTCCCCTATTCCAGGAACCATTCGAAGCTTCTGATGAAGCGACTCAGGCTGCCAATATCCCTACATGAGTAGGCACCCAGGTACCTCTTTCTCCTCCGACTAAGTGCCTTACATGTGCACAATAGTCTCATCTTCCTCTTCATCTCCACAGCTTCTGCAGAAATCATTCGCGAGGTGTCTAAGACCAATACGCCTCGTATGCGCTCCTATAATACAATGCCCCGTAATAACCCCAATAACAGTACTGAGCCTACTTCTTTGGAGTTTAAGCAGAGTTGCCGTGCGCCTCCTATCCAGCCTCGGCCAGATATTTTGTGCCGCTCTGCCCTTATCCGAAGTTGCCCACATTCTGTTGACGAGATCTACGATTGCATTGTCAATTATAAGTTTGCAGGTACCCAATTCTCTACCCAATGTAGATAATTCATTAGAGAGTTCGATGGTCGTGCCCCTTCTGGCCAGTTCATCCGCTCTGCAGTTGCCAGGAATATCATTATGAGTAGCTCATACAACTCACTGTTGGATCGGATACGGAAATTATCTCAAACTCGCACTGGACCGAAAATCTTGCGTAGAAGTTTTTTCGCGAATACTCCCAAGGTGGCTGTATCAAAGCTTAATAGGGTGTATGCCTCTGCACCATAAAGAAGCACGGCGAGCATGAGCGGCTTGTAAAGTGTTAGTTTTGTCTTACGAGAGAGGTCTTTGCTACTTAATTGCCTATTGAGACCATAGTAGCACCTGTTGGCAAGAGTGATCCTGCGCTTGACCTCCAGACTGACATCATTTTTGGTGGTAACGGCGGAGCCAAGATAAAAAAATTCCTTGACTATATCGAAAGCATAGTTATTGGCCGTAATTTGAAATCATCTACTTGTCAGTAACATGTATTTCGTTTTGCCCCTAGTTCATGGCACTTATAGGTAAAATTAACACTCAGAGCGAGTAGCTAGATTATAGTCCTGACTAAAGAATTGTGATCACCAGTTCAGTAAGTAACACTAAGTGTTACACAAAAATTCTGTACCATATTCCATATAGAAATATTACGGCATCGAAAATAGATAAAGGAATTAGTAAAGTCCCCAAAAACAATACGTAATTCAAGCCCAAAAGACACAGAACCTGTAAACTTTACATAGAAGTGTACTGTTCTTCGTCAAAAAACACTGTGAGCGTCCATACTGTGTTGTAATAAGTGGGCATTAATAAAAAGTTCACGAGGTATATAGGACGCTACCTCCTACCATTAAGAGCTGACAAAGTAAAGGAGTGTTTATTAGCCAACGTCATATTCAATATCGTCGTAATTAGGTTCTGTTGTAGTGCATCACTGTATGTCAGTTACGTTAAGGATCTTTGGTTTTTGATTTTACGCATATTATTGTTTCTTGAAGTCGCCGTATTCTAGTAGGTAATGTGTCAGCTTATTAGACGTGAGGCCACGGTTCAAAGCCTCAGGTCAGACATCTCCAGCAATACGAAAAAAATATTTCTTTGGCGACTACCTCTCAGCAGATTTTTGGCAAAAACTCTGAAAGCAAAATAAAATTGCCATGAAAAAGTTTCTCAAAAACCTGTCCTTCGGAATCGACTTTTAAATTGTAAGTCCTCGCCACTCATGTATAACACACAGACAACATAAGTGGTGTGAGAAGTTAGGTCGTAATCTTGACTGAAGGGTTGTAATAACCAATATGTATGAACACACATACTGTGTAGTCGTATGTGTCAATTAAAAATAAGTTCACGAGATTTACAGGACTTCAGTACTACCTACTGACATATAATACTACGAGCCGATAACGTAAAAGAGTTTTTATTAACCAACGGCATATTCAACATCATATTCAACATTTTCGTAATTAAGTTCTAGTGGAGTGCAACACTGTATATCATTTATTTTGTGGAACTTGGAGTCTAAGAGATCTTACGCTTATTATTGCTGCTGGCCCAATCAGTGGCATGAAAGCTCACCTCTTCGCAAGTTCATCTGCCTGCTCATTGTCACAAATTCCCAAATAATTAGTAAATGTAGCCCCTTTTGGGTGTATATATACTTAGTGGATAACCCCATTTTCTCTCCTTAGCTTATTTAGCTTCCCCAGACTGTCCCCTATCATCTACGATTTAACCTCTTAAGAGCCAAGTACCCGATTGGCTTTCAGATAGTATTTTCCCTGTCCTGTCGTTTGTGTCTTCTATTCAAGTTGCAGCGAATCTTTTGAAGGCATAGATTTGTGTTTGAAAACTGTCCACAAATTTCCCGTGGACTCGGTATATTTTGTTCTGGTACTAGAAACTAGGACTCCTATCCCAAGACCCTTCCTTGTCCGGCTCCTATCCGAAGATCGGTTTATGACTCCTCTTACATCTTATTAAGCGTCTTATACTTATTATACGATTTGAAATTTATTGTATTCATGATATAAAGGATGACATAAGTAAACTAAATCCATTTTTTGATCGATTTTGTTTCAAAAACTATGCGTGTAAATAAAATTGCCATGAAAAAGTTTCTCAAAAATCTGTCGTTCGGTATCAACTTTAAACTGTAGGTTCCACCACAAACAAACAAACTTAGTACAAACAACATGGGTGATGTTAGAGGCTAGGTGGTAGTCCTGACTAAAGGGTGGTAATGACCGATTAAGTTAGGTTAGGTTAGAGGACGTGTACTTGTCACTGGGACAAGTACAATACTCGGAGGTAAAAATTACCCATTGTAATACGTCCTAAAGGAGAGAGAAGGAAATATAATAAAGGAGATAGGGAAAGGGAGGACAAGAGACGGAGGAAAAACACAGACCAATTCTCTACCAGCTCAACCTATTAATGATCGATTAAATAAGTGGGAATCTGACTTATAAAACGTCAGATGTGATGAGTTGGTTTGATTAGTTGCTTCCTGCTCTCATAGGTTAATATCTCCCAATTATTAAGAAAACTGTCATGGGTTTTAAACCAATAAGGACACATTTTCCTTGTACTGACCACTAGCTGGTACTGCTCTCCAGTTAGGTTTGAATTTGAGAGATGAACGTATATTTTTTTAAATTTCAGTGTATTTTCCACAGTCGTTTTACAAAACTGAAAATCATTTTTCCAATTACTTCCGTATACTCCAGTTTATGGCATAACAAACTCTCAAATAAGTTTTCTTCGTTTGAGAATTTTTTTCTCTCGTTTTTATTTTTATTTTTCCTTTTCATTTTTCAATATTTGAAAAGAGAGTTTTTCTTTTTAATAGTAACTACGGTTGGCTTGTGCAACAGTGCGAAAGCAAGTGGTGCTAAATTAACAGTGTAAGTAATTAAATCCTTTGGCAGCTAATGAACTCTCCTTCCGTAAGTAACCGTGAAACTTAAGTACTTTGTACCTTTTGTACCAACAACTTACAACATTTGATGCCACTGCTGATGCTGCTTATGCTACTGCTGATGATGATGATGACTTCTTACTTTTCTACTCTTCTTTGATCCCAGAAAATTTTTTTTTGTTTTTCAAAGAGGCCATAAAAAGAGCAAAAAATTATTGTGAAAAACGTAGGAAATAAATATTCTACAACAGGGAGGAATTCGGGCCAAATTTACGCATGTGAACGAAATATGTAACCAAGAGCAACAGAGATACTGAAAATCGGTATTCAATTTGAAAGAAATCTTTAAATTTTATTTTTTTGAAAAACAATCTTTTAAAGTTATGGAGTGTAGTAATAAATGCTAATAAAAATGCTCATTTCTTACCAGCTGATAATTTTCCCTCGATAGCAGTTGTATGTACGTATCGAGCCAGTGTCTATAGCTGCAAGCGAGGACTCATAAACTTTATTTGTTTGTACTCGCATGTGTCCCATTATGATTTTTCATATCTTCACCCATTATGCACATGCATACATACCATAGCGTACGTATGTACATACAAACATATTTTGAAAATTTAAAATCTATACAAAACTTATTTACCTACATACAGATAGACATACAGACAAACAAACGTACACGTATGGGGTACAAAACTGAAAAAGATAAATTAGATACAAGAACAAACGTATTTACATAAATCGTATACCAAATAATACTGTTTCTCATATGCATACGTACGTATTTCTATGAAATTGTTGAAAACTTCAAATTATGACTTTTTCATAATTCGGTCTGTACGTAAAATAATAGTTGCGACAGGGTTTCCATAGCAATTTTTATTTACTCTCAGAGTTTTTGCCAGAAATCTGCTGAGAGGAAGTTGTCGAAGAACCTGACCTGGAGTTTGAACCGTGGCCTCATGTCTAAAAAGCCAACACACCTCCTCCTAGACTTCCTACTAGACTACATACTACACTGCCTAATATATTGCCTACTAGACTGCGTACTAGACTGCCTACTAGACTGTGTACTAGACTGCCTACTAGACTGCCTAATAGACTGAATACTAGACTCCCTACTAGACTGCCTACTAGATTGCCTACTACACTGCTTACTAGACTGCGTACTAGACTACCTACTAGACTGCGTACTAGACTGCCTACTAGCCTGCATACTACACTGTCTACTAGACTGCCTACTAGACTACCTACTAGACTACCTACTAGACTATCTACTAGCCTGCCTACTAGACTGTCTACTAGACTACATACGACACTGCCTACTTGACTGCCTACTAGCCTGCCTACTAGACTGTCTACTAGACTGCCTACTAGACTGTCTACTAGACTGTCTACTAGCCTGCCTACTAGACTGTCTACTAGACTGCCTACTAGACTGTCTACTAGACTGTCTACTAGACTGCCTACTAGGCTGTCTGCTAGACTGTCTACTAGACTGTCTACTAGACTGCCTACTAGGCTGTCTGCTAGACTGTCTACTAGACTGTCTACTAGACTGCCTACTAGGCTGCCTGCTAGACTGCCTACTAGGCTGCCTGCTAGACTGCCTACTAGGCTGCCTGCTAGACTGCCTACTAGACCACCTACTAGACTACGTACAAGACCACATCGCCATTATTCTCAACAACTTAAAATATCATGCGACACTACGTAGCGAATGTTGACCCAAGGCATCCACTTTCATGAGTACAATTTTCGAAACAGCAGACCACCATTCAAAGGGCCGACCATTCGTTGAAAGGGTAATGGAATAAAGTGAAGTCAATTTCAGTTTTTCGAAAAATATGCATTTGAATCCGAATGTCTTAGTGAATACACATAATTGTCTAATTTGGGGCTCAAAAAATCCTCTTCCAATCCAAGAGAAACGATGAGCATCTGTATGGTGCAGATTTTGGCCAGTCCGAATGAGACGAGGCCAAAATTGGAGTGTCATTAAACAAATTCGTTAAAGGAACATGATGACGGAGACCTTGTGTTCTTAACTGCAATGCATTGATCTGAACGGCATGTAGTTCCAACAAGAAGGCGCCACCTGCCACATTGCGTTGGCAACGATGGACTTCTTACAGCAAAGCTGTACAGAACAAATTATCACAAGAAATTCTATTAGCAACCAGCCACCAAGACTTAGCGATTTAACGTCGTGCGATTTTTTCTTTGAGGTTTTGTGAAAATCTCCTTTTTTTGTAAGAATAAAGCAGAAACAGTTCTTGGGCTGAAATCCTAAGTCGAACACGCTATCGTTCCGATACAGCCACATGTCTGTGAAGAAATCATGGAAAGTTCCATGAAAAGAGTAATAATCTGTACCCAGAGTCTTGGCGGCCATTTGGTCGATATTTTATTCCATATTTAATCGAAATATGGTCTTCCGTACAATTCAATAACCAGTGAGATGGGATTTTCATTCGGTATTTAGTAGTGGTAGGACTCTTTAAGTTTGCCTCAAGCAAACGATTGGAAAGCATTTCTTTTATAGAGGAGGTCGAAATAAATAAAGTAATGCGAATATTAGAAGGGTAGTATATTTCTATTTGAATATGTACATCGAAATATGATCTCAATAGGACACGTCTACTGAATGACGCGGCTTTGTTTGTAGGAGGACGAAATCATGGGCCACATTTTGTTTCTATAGATCCTACGATTTCAGCCGATATCAATTGGAATTAGTGGAACTCAGATCACATTTTATCGAGTACTTATATGACTTTATTTGCAGGTCAGAGATGTTGCTATGTGGCTTTCAACCTGTCGATTTCTATTGGAAGAACATCTTAAGTAGGATGGTAGCAGTGGAAGATTGTGATTAACTACACATCATTTGTTGTAGCTTCCATTCTGAAAATTTTGTATTAATGATCATATACAGTCCAGTGTCAAGGAATTAATTTATATTGGGTCCGCCGTTACCGCCAATAATGATGTCAGTCTGAAGATTAAACGCAGGATCGCTCTTGCCAACAGGTGCTACTATGGTCTCAATAGGGAATTGAGTAGTAGAGACCTCTCTCGTACGATAGAACTAATACTCTGCAAGACGCTCATTATCCCCGTGCTTCTTTATGGCGCAGAGGCATGGACCCTATTAAGCACTGATGCAGCAGCGTTGAGAGTATTCGAGAGAAAAGTCCTATTTAAAATCTTCGGTCCAGTGCGAGTTGGCGATGATTTCCGCATACGATCCAGCAGTGAGCTGTATGAGCTCCTCAACGACATTGACTTTGTGCAGCGTATTAATATATAGAGGCTGCGCTGGCTCGGTCATGTCATTCGAATGGAGAAGGATGCGGGAATCTGCGGAAGTCGGCGAAGAAGAAGGACCAAATCGAGAAAGCCCTGTCATCGATTGGTGTGACTAACTGGCATAGGAGCGCAAGAAACAAAGGCGCCTGGAAGGATGTGTTACGTCAGGACAAAATCCGTTAATCAGATTGTTAATGGCCAATTAAGTAAGTAAGTAAGTACAGTCCAGTGTCCATTATTGTTTGGTCACAAATAAACAAATCGTAGCTAAGCTTACTTAAAATTTGTCAACAACTTTTTAGTTTTAAATGGCATAAGAAAGTAAATTTATAGGAATAAACATGTTCAGTGGAGTATCCATATAATATACATACATACACATACATAATTGGTCATTACAGCTCTTCAGTCAGGATTACGACCTGGTTTCTTACACCACTTATGTTGTGTGTGTTAATTTTATACATGAGTGGCGGGACCTACAGTTTAAAGTCGACTCTGAACGATAGATTTTTGAGAAACTTTTCATGGCAATTTTTATTTACTCTCAGAGTTTTTGGTAGAAATCTGCTGAGAGGAAGTCGCCGAAGAAATTGTATTTTTTTATGTCTGGTCTGGGGCTCGAACCCTGGCTTTACGTCTAATAAGCCAACACACTACCTTCTAGACTACGGCGACTTCAGTACTTATGTGACTTTATTTGCAGGTAAGAGATGTTGCTATTTGAACATGGCTTTCAACCTGTCCACTTCTAATGGGAGAAAATCTTAAGTATATTGTGATTAACTAGGCCGTATTTGTTGTAGCTTCCACTCTGAAAATTTTGTATTAATGGTCACGTACAGTCCAGTGTTAAGAAATTCATTTATCTTGGCACCGCCGTTGCCACCAAAAATTATGTCAGCCTGGATATCAAACGCTTGCCAACAGATGCTACTATGGTCTCAACAGGCAATTAAGTAGCAAAGACCTCTCTCGTAAGACAAACTAATACTTTACAAGACGTTCATCCTACCCGCGCTTCTTTATGGCGCAGAGGCATGAACGCTATTAAGCATTGAAGCAGCCGCCTTGAGAGTATTCGAGAGAAAAGTCCGTTCATCGGCTGCGTTGGCTCGGCCATGACGTTCGAATGAAGGTGGATGCCCCGGCGAGACGGGTATGTGATGCGTGGATCTGCGGAAGTCGGCGATGAAGACGACCTTGTTTGCGTTGGGAGTGACCAACGATTGGTGTGACCAACTGGTGTAGGCGCGCAAGAAACAGAGGCGCCAGGAAGGATGTGTTACGGCGGGCCGAAATCCGTTAATCGGGTTGTTAATGGCCAATTAAGTAAGTAAGTACAGTCCAGTGTCCATTTTTGTTTGGGTCACAAGTAAACAAATCATAGCTAAGTTTACTGACAATTTGTCTACAACTTTTTAGTTTTAAAGGGCATAAGAAAGTAAATTTATAGGAATGAACATGTACAGTCGAGTACTCATATAACAGACAGTTTCAATATGGGTGTAGCATTAGTACGACTGTTTTGGGGCACAAGTAAACAAATCGTAGTCAAGCTTACTTAGTTTTTCTAGCCATAAAAAAATTTTAAATTTTACTGCAGAAGGAATAAAATAGCAGACAAGAACTAGAACTTTATAAAAAAAAATTACTATGAAGACACAGTTTCTTACCACGTGCATATCTTTTATTTCGATGCCCAGAATATTTATTAATTTTTCTAAATGGCAACCTTTTTTTCTTTCGCTTAATGCAAAATGTTATACCAAATGCTACATCCTTTTCCTGTAAGCCATGCTATTTTTGAAACTGTCCCATATAAGCTAAAATTTTTTAACAAACGTTACAAGATAACAGAAGGCTGGAGAAGTTAGAGAAAAAGCTCGATAATAAATAAATGAAACAAAAACAAAAACAAAAAAGGGGGCAGATACTACAATCCAACAGAAAATTCAAAATGCAAATCATAATTCCGAAGTATAACGTACGTACGTACAAGACGACGCATTAACATAACGAGTTGGAATTTTGATAAATTAAGTGTTTATCCATTTTATGGTCCTGGTTACTGTTTTTATGGCATACAACGGAATAAAGAATAGGGCATGAGGTTGAACTAAAATGGTGGCATTGATGATGGGTAAAGATGGAGCATGAGGACAGCATTGATGATGGGTAGAGCATGAAAGCAGTCCGCACGTATGCAAAGTGTTTAGAATATTTAGGAGCATATATCTAAAGAATAGATTATCTGGCACGTATTCAAAATATAATTAGAATTTTATCGTATCGCAAAAAAAAGGGTTCGTTAACAAAACAAGACTCATGTACACTTATGTACATGTTTGTTTCATTTTCAAGGCAAATATTTAGAATTTTATTTGAAACTTCCAAACAAAAAAAAGGTCATCGTTAAAGGCCAAAAACTGCTACCAACTGTTTGACTTAAAATTTGTATTTAAACTTTTGGCAATTGGCTTCAAATTCTGAAAATGTTTCAATTCCTTTACGCAGTTATTGTTTAATATTAACAATTACTTCCGCCTTATTACATGATAATTCATTTGTAAGTGATACATACCAATCCAAACCAAACCATCTCCATCTCAATTTCCGCTTTCACTTCACTTGCCTAGTGATTGTTTGTCACGAGGAAAAAATACGGGGAAAAATATCAAATAAAACGTTGAGTAAACTAAACTAATTCTTTTGGTCAGTTTAACAATTTCACGTCATTATGTCATCATCGTCATCTACTTCAAGCACTTGGGTTTGCCTGCCCTTTGTGGCGCCATCAAGCAAAAAAAAAAAGACAAAAAATGATTGAAAAAGAAATCTAAGCCGGGAAAAAGTACAAAAAAAAAAAAAGAAAACATTCATACCAACACCCTCTTTATTTGTCCACATCATAAAAAAGGAAAATAAAAATGAAAATAAAAATATTCGATAATTTTTTTATGATATGTTTTCATAACACAATGCAAACAGAACAATAGAAAGGAATTCTATGCTAACGGCAGATATTTAAAGGAATTAATTGATGAGAAGAAGAAGTTGATTTGCTTTTAAAACAAAGCAAACGCAATATTAAAGCACTTGAGGCCTATAAGGACTCAGCTAACTAATTGAGGGCTAATCTGCCAACCAGGATGCTTGCCACACAATGTGGAAGTGGTTATGGGGGATAGGGCTTGTCACTCAATACTGATGACAGCGCAAGATATAACCACTCTAAGTGTTAATGGGATTGAGATCATATATTGGGCCTTCGTTATAACCAAGAAACTTATTTGAAAGCCACAAAAGGGCAGAAATAGCCTTTGGAGCAGATGATCCAGGTAACGACTTCTTGGTAGTACCGGGGTTCCGGGCCTTAAATTGTTTTATTGGATGTAAAACTAAGCATTCAGACCTATAGTGTGGTATGGTGGCAAAAGACTACAAACGCAGAGGTTATCTTCAGGCTTCGCACAGAGTCTTGTATGCTGCGCTATTAAAAGGCACAGAGGAAGTTGACCTCAACAACGCACCTTTCGTATCTAATCGCCGCTTAACAAGGCGACTCTAGAAGCGGATTATGCGCTGGTAAATTATATTCATGGTAAAAAAGGCGAAAAATCTTAGAATTTGGTTGAAATGGGGGACAGATTCTGTACTTAGTTTCATTACGTGATACCGGGCTATTTTTCCAGACAAGCAAGAGTAGGATGTGAATCCAAGGTATCTATACGATGACTGGACTAAAATGCTTCACGGAGTGGTAGCAGAAATAAGGACCCATTCTTCCAGAAGATAATGATTTGGCCAACATCTACTATGTGTGAAACACTACATCATTTAAATGACCTCCAAGCGAAGTGTAGCAAGCATTGATTCTTTTGAGGTAATTTTCGACCACTTTTTGACACATATTGGACGGTATCTCAGCCATAACTTGACGAATGTTGGTTTTTAAGTGCTCAAGAGTTGAAGGTTTATCTGTATAAACACGGTCTTTCGCGTAGCCCCACAAAAAAGTCTAATGGTGCGAAATCGCATGATCTTGGTGGCCAGTTGACATCGCCACGACGAGAAATTACTCGGTCAGGAAATGTCTCTTGCAATAAAGTCATATTCGCTCGAGTTGTGTTGCATGTGGCACCGTCTTGTTGAAACCACATGGTCGTATTCTTCAATAGCAGGCAAAAAAAGTCGGTTATCATATGACCATAACGATCCGAATTGACGGTGACAGTCGTTCCATCGTCGTTTTCGAAGAAGTAAGGTCCAATCACACCTTCGGACCAAAGAGCGCATCAAACAGTGACTTTTTCTGGATGTAATGGCCTCTCTTCAATTACTTGAGGATTCTCAGAACCCCAAATACGACAATTTTGTTTATTAACATACTCACCGAGTGTGAAATGTGCTTTATCGCTGAAGAAAATTTTGTTCGATATGTGGCTGTGGCAGAATCACCATTTTTGTAGTAGGTTTTGATAATTTTTATGCGTTGTGTGATAGTTAAGCGATCCATTTTCGTCAATGTCAGACTTTCAACTGAAAAGAAAAAATTTGGTTTCACAACTTAGTTTGACAGATGTCGAATTCCAGTCCCATACTTTTGAAACCACGAAATGGATAGCCCTTTAGAAGAATAAAAGTAAAATACACAAACAAAAATAATGAATGTAAACAACGTTGTTTACATTTATAAAAATTTCGAGAAGGCGAAGTCACGAACATTTTCCTTCAAGAATATTCATCACGCTGGCAAGGCAAAGCAGGTGACAGAGTTGGTAAAGTTCAGTCACTCTTTTGTGTAAACGCGGTGTGTTTGAAGAGAGTAATCGTGGTTTGAAGATCTCCGTTACAAAGATCTGTCGAATAATTGTCTAGTAATTGTTATTGTTTATGCAAAGGGTATAAACAGAGGAATAACAAAGAAAAGCAATTGTTGTTGTTTACATCAAGTTGTGAACAGTGGCACACAGAATTGTGCGAATAACAAAGAATTTTAATGAAAACTAAACACAAATTTATTTTTATTTTATTTACAATCTACGAGCTCATTTTTTAAGCGCTTTTAAAAGATAAGAACGTAGCAATACATTTAAATGAATGCCTCTGAACAATAGACCGTTCTCAAGCAATAATAAATGTTCTCAACCTGTGGTTGTTTCCCTCATATTATTTCCTTTCAAAAGTAATAATAAAAAAAAAAGAAAATCTCAAGCATTTTTAGAATCATTGAACACAATTGAGTGAAATCATAGAAGAAGAGGAAAAAAAAAAAGAATTCCGAAGTAAATTTTGATATGATTTTCGATATTTTTTTCCTTAACAAAGCGAAAAAAATGAGAAGAAAAATGTGAAGAAAAATAAACTGGCTGAAATCGTTTTGTTATTTTTCTTTCTCTTTTTTAATTTTTTTTTGTTCGTAATTTTATTATTTATGGTCGCTATTCACATGACTGCTTGATTGGACATTCAAGTCTTAAATGTTCAGATTTCAAGTGCTAAGGCAAGTTGCCCAAACCATCACAATTTTGTAGCAAAAAAAAAAAGAAAAAATCCAAAGATGTTCCTCCAAAGATAAGAAATGAAAATCTCCCTCTTGTTTGCCCTCCAATCAAAATTGATTAGCGGCAATAAGTCAAAAAATATTTCAGTTTTTCCTTCTTTTCTTTTGCTTTCGTTTTTATTCCAAAGATAACGACGACATCAAAATTGTATTTTTTGACCACCAGCAGCATTTATTTATTTCGGGTAGTTGGCGGTAGCCTTGTCGCTCATGTCCATGTTGTTGATTAAAACTGAGTTTTCTAAAGTAACTTGATTACCGCATTGTATTGTTCATAAATGCTGCTGCTGGTGTTCATTATAGTGTATGGTAGGGTAGGAGTTGTTATTCTGTATGTTACCAGTGCGTTAAATATTTGCCAAATTAAGTCATGGTCAAGTGTTCATGTTGCCAATAAATAATATTCTTGTGTTGGGGAGTGAGTTGTGCAAGTAATTTGTTTCATTTCCTCTGTTCAAGTAGAAGAAAAATTAACGAATTTATTTGGAAATTGAAGATTTCCTAAAAGCATGATATACTACGAGTACCCATGTGAATAAATGTTAAATGTAATCAAAGAATAAATTTTTTCTCTTGGAAGCTAAGAAGTTAGAGCATATCTGAGTATTTGAAATAATATTCTTAATACCTGGGCATTATACATAGTTTTCGAGTACTTGTAATGAAGTATACTATATACTAATCCTACAGGGACCATTAGATAGGATAGAAGGGAGTAGTAGCTTTGTTAAATCAAAACATGTCCTTGAGTACATACAGCAGTGTTCACAGGAAGCGGCATCTCAAAGCTACCTGCTATGACCTGATCCCAATCAGCATTAGGACTTCGGATTTAAAGAATAATTCCCTAAAAATCACGCAGAATTTATTATTGAATACATTATCGATAGCTTCATTAGACTATTGAGAACAAGAGAGAGAGAGAGAGAGATAAATTGGAAAGTCTCCTCGATTTATATACGGACGCTGACAAATAAAGTGAAGAATGTTCTTTTCCTCCTCAGTAGATCGGGAGAAGTCTTTTACAGACAAGAAAAGTCTGTTTGTATGACTTTTGAGAATAGATACAGCGATAGAGATGCCCTTGTGATCTACTTTAAGAGAATGATTGGCATGCTTGCAATCCGATCAAGGTTAAGTGAGTGTGACAAGAAAGCAAGGTTTTCTCTAGCATCGAGTTTTGTCCGTGATATCACTTTGATAAGGACTTCATACTAGATTGACACAATACCTACGCAAAAATCGATCAAGAGAGCCGCGGTTAGGCCTGATAGTTGTATTCGAAAAAGTTCTGATTACGGTTTCACTAGCACGAAGATGGATATGCTAAAAGTTTGAGATCCCCTACTCAGTTGCGCAGCGTGATTTATAGGCATTAAATCTGCCTAAAACACAATACATTAGTAAATGAAGTCGCGAAAATTCTACAAAATATACCCATTTCCAAACAATCCATTGATCAAACCGTCCAACAAAATCTGTTTGCCTACTTGGAATTCAAGTGTAAAATCTCTATTACGACTAAGTTCAATCGAAGGTCCAGAGATTCTCAGATAATATAGAGTAAGGTCCAGAGCGAATAGTGTGCCAAGAAGATATTGTACTAAATTACATTGCGACAAGTGCCAGTGATCCTTCGAGACGCCAGAAGAAGAGAGGCTTACATAACATAATACATAATTGGTCATTACAAGCCCTTAGTCAGGATGACGACCAAGCTTCTCACACCACTTTTAATGAATGTGTTAATTTCATACATGATTGGCGGGATCAACAATTTAAAGTCGATTAAGAGCGACAGATTTTTGAGAAACTTTTCATGGCAATTTTACTTACTCTTCGAGTTTTTGCCAGAAATCTGTTGAGAAGAAGTCCGCTAAGAAATATTTTTTTTCATATTTCGTTTTGATGTCTAACCTGGGATTTGAACCGAGGCATCACCTCTAATAAGCCAATACACTACCTACTAGACTAAGGCGACTTCAACCCTTAATCTGGATCACAATGTTATTCCTAGAAATATGGACTGATGTCTCCGCCAGTCTAACATCCATAAGAAACAATGATATTTTTGGGATGCATTGAATGTTCTTGGAACTTATGTGGATTTGTATCGTCTTAAATTTGATTCATTCATTCAGAAATTCAGGTAAATCTGATTAATTTTTAAGGACCTCCGTAATGTGTTTCTTTTTCTTTTGCACCCCTTGACATAAACTCATGCATGCAAATAATTTGGCTTTGGGCTCGTTTTAAAGAGCAAAGATCAATTGTCAATTTCTGACAATAGCGATGGTTCTAGTACGTCAGTGTTTATCTCTACAATGTTTCAAAAATGGCCAAAAACGCTATTTTTAGGGGTTTCAACCCCCTTTTCCTCGAAAACCTGACGTGATGGAAAATTTTTGAAACCAGATTTGTGTTCAGCGCACAAAATGCCTTCGGAAACTCCTGGAGCAATCTTATTTGCAAAACCCATGCAGGGCTGTGTTATTATTGTTATTATCGATAACGACCCGAAGCAAACATCTCGGGTAGTTAAAGCTTGGTTTGCTGAGGAAAAAATTAGCGTTCTTGATTGGCCAACTCAAAGTCCCGATCTGAACCCTATTGGAAATCTTTGGGGGATCGTACAATGAGCAGTTGCAGCCGAAAAACCGAGCAGTAAAAAGCACTTTAGCAGCTTTTCCAGGCAGAATGGGATATGATTAGTCCTGAGCAGTGTCGCAACTTAATCAACTCAATGCCACAAAGATGTACTGAAATAATACGCCAAAAAGGGTTCCCAACAAAATATTAAAGGTTCAAAATAGTTTGGGTGAAAAATAAAGCAATTAAATTAAATTTTCAATATTTTTTTTCAGATGACTTAATTATGTGTCCACTTAAGTTTTAAGTCTGATATCAACTCCGTGCCAAAACATTTTTTACAATGAGAAACTAGTTATTATCCAATACACCCATATTTCGTATTTCCCTCCATTTACACTGCTATGACATAGCGGATTAATCACCATAATATCTACAATTAGCGGACCCAATTTCGTAGTTCACCTTTCTTCTATGATTCCTATATATATCCCTAAGTTCGGTATCTCTTTCATCGTTCGTAGGCTTTGTTCCTGCTACTAATCAGTTCTCTAATTCCATTCGAGAACCATGGCTTTTTGTTGGCACGCATTGTCTTCGACCTGATCGTCAACATTTGGCATATAGCAGATACTAGACCGAAGAAATGAAACGAATTTGACAGATAAAGCTGCAAAAACATGACCATCATGAACTGTCAAATTTTGGAAATTCCTGTTGGAAGACCTGATAAAATTACTACTGACTGGAGAAGCTCTCAATGACAGATCGATGTGATTCTTTGCTTTCTCAACATTACAGCTTCTGTGAAAATATTTCGGTATTTTGGTCATTATCATGTAGTGGTTGCTGTGAGGCTCCTAAGATAATTCCTAACTACAGTTCCTGCAAACAGCCTCTTCAGCGTTGTTTATCCATTAAGGGTCAACACTATATATTCAATATATTCTATACTACTAACATAATTTCGAGAGACTTTATCTGAAATAGCTGTGGTGCAGAGCATATATTTTAAGTTATTCGCTTGCAACTATGAAAAGTATTCGTATGCAAATTCCTAATAAAACAACCGATTTAAATAAAATATTTAACCAGCATTTAGTCTCCATATTGCCATAATTTTCAATTTAAAGTCTTTAAATATTGCATTCAATAAAACCACCAATTAAACTCCGTTCAAAGCGGGCGTAAAGCCTTTATTTTGTGTGCAAAATATGTATAAGAGGGAATATTTAATATGTTCATGCTTGTGTATAAAAATAAGTATTTTATGCTTTTTATTTTGCATAAAAAGCAGCAAAAAAAAAGAAAAGAAGAGAAAAATATTTTATGATGATGCGATTTTTTACAGACACACATCCCATATAATTTCTATGTTTTATTTCATGTACTCTAGCCTCTCCAACCTCTCTACTTTCTTTCTATAGCAGTAGCATCAGCATTAGCGGCAGCAGTACCCTTCTTTAAACAAATTATTGGTCTACCGATGCCACAATGTTAAGGAAGAAGCAACAGCAGCGGCAATAGAAAGCATTAACTTGTCAAACCTCAGCTAAAGTGAACATATTTTTCGTATTTCACTAGGAAACGTTTGAAACGCGAAAATATATTCTTCTTCTGCGGCAGTTTTAGTTATAAATTCTTCAGATTCAATATGTTTCTCTGTGTGCGATGTTGTTGTTCATAATAATATTCACCCACAGTGGAGTACAATATTCAAAAATGATGAGTGCAGGAGTGGAAGGGGAAGGGGCAGGGGGTAATGTAATGTTTTGTAATATTATGCGCGATTTGAACGCGATTATAAAAGCTTTTCGCAATATTTTCCTATAATTTATATGCCTTCATAACATCACTTATTTATTTTCGAAAATCAAATAAAAAAACAAGAAAAAATTTGTGTTTTTTTGCTTTTTGCCTCGTTGCTAAATTATGGTTTTTGTGGCAAATTGTAGAAATTGGTTATATTTGTAGCAACATCTTCTACTTGTTGTACTGCGAGACTTCTTTACATTCATTTCATAATTTCGTTTTTCGTTCTTTCCCTTGCCTTCATGAGTCTAATGCATCGATTTAAATGCTGCCACAAGTTGTGTGGTGTTCACTTGCCTTATTGAGCATCAAAATAATAATGAAAGTAACATGAACGAATGAAATTTCGAAAATGAAAATTTATGTCTGCATTATGAATTTTTATCATCATACAAACATATAAAATCATATAAAAACAAATAAAACGAATGCAGAAGGAAGCCATATTTAAAATTCAAAAATATTCCTTAAGTAGGCCTCTGTCTCTTTACTCGAGCTTATGCAACAATTTAGTGAAAATTTAAAAAAATTTAAACGTTTCGATTTGAAAAATTTGTTTAAAAGCTCCTCTACATCAAACACACTCTATTCGTTAACTTTCAAGGGCAATTCCATTCTGTCTCTTTCATAGGAACCGTTATGCCTCTTGATAAGAAATTATTACAAACCATTTTTACAGATTTTAATAGAAAACTTTAAATAGGGTTCACTTAATGCCAGGTCTAGACTATAAAGGTGATAAGAACTGCTCTTGGTGCCTCAGACGATTCAGTATTCGAAGACAATTGCTTCCTTTATATAATGGTCTCATTGTTGATAGTATAGAGCCGAGTCGAAAAGCTAAAGGGCGGCACCAAACTTACATCAACACCCATAAATTTTCAATCCCTGATTGATCGACGTTTATGCTAACATACCGACATTGGGTCACTATAGTATTGTTACGCAAATCGAAACGACCTAATATCGTTTAACAACAAAAACGATATACAAAAGCCACACGATACAAATTATTATTATTGATTATCTAAAGCTGCACACACACATATGTACGACGAACCTGGTTGCGCTGGTACCAACAACAACATGTATGTGATAAAAAGGGATAGACAACATAAGCAAAGTACACAAACAACAATGTATTCGCAATAGAACTCTCGAGAAGGCGAGATCACGAATCTTCCACTTCAAGAATGTTCGTTAGACTGGTTGTGTCGGACTATAAAAGGGCTGGACAAAGCAGGCAGCAGTCATTAGGAATTTAGTCAGCCTTGTGTGAAGACGCGCTGCGGTTTGAACGTACAAGTGGTATTGCTTGCAAAATAGAATAGCGTACAAGCAAATGATTGTTGTATCGTTAAGTTGTATACGGTGGCACACAAAAGTAGTGTAAAGAATAAAGAGAGTTTAACTGAAATTAAACACATATTTGTTTTTATTTGGTTTGCAATTAACGAACTCATATTTAAACGTTTTTAAAAAGGTAAAAACTTAACAGTATTTGACATTCTCGTAAACGAACCACTTTATGACCTAAGTTTTGGATAACACCAGTTAAAATATTAAGTAAAAATTAGCTTAGTTGGCTTATAAACGAAACATTGTTTGACTTCAATCAGCTCTGTAGAGCTAAAACCATCCTGGTTTGTGCACAAACCAAAAGTAAGTGCATGACCTGGTCACTATTACTTGAAATAAAAAATTCTGGAGAAAGAAAGAAAAATAGTCACGTTCACAAAGAAAACAAATGATTATTTCCATCTTAGAAGTGTTGTTTAGAAATAAAGTGGCAGGAGATCTCAAAAAAATTTCAATCTCCTACCTCCGGTCATTTTTGAGATGACAATCATAGAAGATGTTGGCTCTGCAGCTACAGAAAGATTTGCAGATTTAGTCAGTAACTACAGCCAGAGGATATCTCCGTGCTAAATACACACTTATTTCAAATGACGATGTGGGCCAAATATTCTATAGAACTTAAGTGGAAAGTACGTAGTTGGGTTGAAGAGGTGAAGACCAATTATAGGATTCAAGGCCTCATCCGTATTGTCATACACCTGAATCACCTAGTACGCTTGGGGTGCGCTCAACATTATTTGTTGTCGACAATACTCTGTATAGGAAGTCTTTATGTTGTACAAACTTCCATAAACTTCTTCCAGCATTGTCCTCTGAGATGAATTATGTCTGGTGTCGTGTTATCCCAAATATTTTAGAATATCAAGGTTACGAAGGCATTTCACCACATGCCCTGCATTTATCATTTTCCACCACGCCATTACGATATAGTAGTCGCCGTGATCTAGTAGGTAGTGTGTTGGCTTATTAGACGAAAACCCATGGTTTAAGCCACAGGCCAGACATCAAAACAAAATACAAAAAGTATTTCTTCGGCGACTTCCCCTCAGTAGATTTCTAGCAAAAACTCTGAGAGTAAATAAAATTGCGATGAAAAAGATTCTCAAAAGATCTGTCGTTCGGAGTCGACTTTAAACTGTAGGTCCCACCAATCAAGTATAAAATTAACACACACAACATAAGTGGTGTGAGAAAATATGTCGTAATACTGACTGAAGGGTTGTAATCACCAATTATGTATGCATGTATATATGTATGTAACACGCCATTACGATGTAAGTTTTCATGTAAAGCGGAGTGACCCGTGAGTAAACTGATTAGCGTCCTTTGATCGTTCTTACTCTGTCCTAAAATACGCATGGTTCTCTTCGTATTAGGACCGCCCTAAAGTATTTTAGTAATCCTTCCTTCCTTCCGTGATTATTCTACAATAGTCGCTGTCAATTGTCGATTATTATCCTTGAGCGGGTTTCCCTAAATTTTATTGCCCTAATTGTCATTTGACTGTCAATAAAGGTATTCGAATGCTTATATGTCAAGTTTACCAAATTATCCCGGGCGCAGGTTATACAATTTGAGCCATCCGTCCCCAAAGACAACTGCGAAATGGATTCGTTTGATCAAGCAAGTCAATCAGGTATAAAAGTGTGCGATTGACGACAAGTGATACGTTCGGCATCCTGTAAGATAATTTCGCTTTCCGCTCAGAATCCCAACATAGGCTGGTGATACGATTTGTAGCTCTGGTTGATCCTGCAATAGCCATTCGTATTCAAACCGTTTCTCAATCGATTGGATTATTGCTACAGGGAACGTATGTATATTATGACATGGCGGAACTGCCTGTTTATGGGGACGGTCGTTGGCGTATCGTTTGTGTTATGTTCTGTAATTATTAGCGATTATTGGACATTTCGCATTATGTTTCTTGTAGAAGTTGTGACGATGTTAAGAAAGATAAGAATATTATTTCATTCGGATGTTATCTTATGACATAGGACTCTAGTACGGATGTTCAGGTGGAGATACGCGCGTTCAGGGAATATATGATCCGGACTAGTCATCGTTTGATAAGCTTGACGTATAGGAAAGTGTCTTTATGACAATTAGGGCAACAACATCTAGGAATCAAAGACTGTTCAGTAGTGTAAAAATGTTATGCGCTTGGTTCCTAGTCATTGTAAATGAGGAAACGAATATTTTGGCTAATAGAGCCAGAGTACCACAACCCAACACAAAAATCACAATTAAGACAATAACATTCAGAAATACGAGAAGAAAGACTCTTCTGGAGTGTAAACAGCGATTAACAATTACTCCACGCATGGAACGGTGCGCACTATATGGGTTCCTAGTTATCATGGAGTAATTGGTAATTAGGAAGAGAATATTCTGAGGAGAGGAGTACATGCCATAAGCATAGATAACCCAATGACTTTTAGTGCATTATAGACCAAGTTGGGAAAGTGGACGAAGACGTGCCATCGACTGTGGTGAAATAATGATAAAGGAGGAAGCATTACATGAAGAAAAAGTGTTTCTTAGGCGACTTCCTCTCAGCAGATTACTGGCAAAATCTCGGAGAGTAAATAAAAATTGCCATGAAAAGTTTCTCAAAAATCTGTCGTTCGGAGTCGACTTGAAACTGTAGGTCCCGCCACTCATGTATGAAATTAACACACACACACAACATAAGTGGTGTGAGAAATTAGGTGGTAATCCTGACTGAAGGGTTGTAATGACCTATTATGTATGTATGTTATGTTATGACAATTTAGAACTGCGGAGAGGCTGATAGCCACATTTTTTTGATTGCTTACCAAGATGGTAGGCATGTGGACATATCCACCATTCATATAAATAAGCTTCAAGGTTTCATGGAAACTTTGAATTGGTGCAAGCACGATAAAATTCTGTTGCCTATTAAGTTCCATGTTGGAATTAAGTTCTGGATTTTAAATTGAAGCAAAATCAGGCTCTATTGCTTGGAAACTTTTCATCCCATTTTGTTGTTTTTATAGAAAACCAAATTATTTCAAAACATATTTAACCGTTATTGCCAATCATTTAATAACGTTTAATAAATTTTTATTATTAAATAAAATCATTGGCTCTGATACTCTTGCCTTGTATTTAATTGATGCTCCATAATTTATTATCGCATATTGTGGTTATAATATGTTGAAAAACATTAATAAACATGTGTAAGACAATAACAACAAATAAAAAAAATTATTTGAAATATTGACCACACATGAATTGATGACTGACCATCAATTTTTACTTATTTTTGATGAGTAAATAAAAAAACAGAAGAAGAGAAATCCACAGATAAAGTCAAAAAATATGACAAACGAGCGATTAAAAGTGGACAAACATGCATAAAATAAAGTGAAATAAACTGGCACACGTAAAAACTCAAATTGGCCATAAAGCTCTACTCCTGCCTGTTTTTCTTGAAAGCAAAAATATGCCCTATGCTGTGGTGGTGGTAGCAGTATAGGTATAGAGAGTAATGAAGCAAATAAATATTTGTTGTTGTTAAATGTCAAAAAAGTCAAAATATCAATAAAAAAAACAAGAAGTCAAGGAGTAAGAGTTCAATACATAAACAATCATGCTTGGTCAATAGCAATATAAACAAATAACCCCTTGAACGTTTAGAGCAGCAGCAATATTTGACCATTAAACATCAATAAACCAGACCCACACCACACTCTTCTCAATATTTTTGAAAAGAATGGCAAGCATGAAAGAGTTCAACATGAACAAACGGCTCATGTTACCATATTGTGTACACAAGCAAAAAAAAAAAAAAAAAGAAAAATTTCGTCCATCATTTGTTCTGCTGCTGATGCTAAATAGACAAATTTGGTGTTGCAGAGCTGTTGTGGCACTCCTTTCAAACCACAAATATCATGATGGTCATGCAGGACACAAGTGTGAAACTGTGGCTTTATAGCTTCACTTCTTTTTTTTTGTTAAATCACTGCCCAAGCATGCATGGAATTATTAATGGTTTACTGTTACTCTGAATGTAGGAGTATGAGTATGAGTATGAGCAACATGGACAATTCATGCAACATGCTAATAACAAATACTCTTGCCACACACCATCAATGTAAAAGGACTATCAATTTTCAAAAATCATTGGGGTTCCTCACATCATGCACATTCCTACATCCATACATACGTACGGAATATAAATAAAAAATTGCTGCAAATGTCAAAGGGTAGGGTTGTAATGTAAGCAAGCCAATGTACATACAAATGTGAGCGGGTTGTATGGTGTACACTACAGAGTGATTGATTTTAAAACGTTTTTCAATTGGTAATACGGGGTACTCACACATGTTTGACAACATGACTGTTGAATATGTTTCATGGCAAAGCATGGCATTTATTTTTATGTTATTGTTGTTGTTGTTGTTGTTTGCATGTACATATGTATGTTTGTTTTAATAGCCATGTTTAAACAATTTGATTTGACAAATGGTTGTGTTGTGGCATGACTTTTATGGTTAAATTACTTCACTACTCTGACACATAATGAAGACACTTTATTTAGTCAGTAAATAAACGATGAATAACGATGTCAATTGATTAATAAAACGTAAATCTCTTTCTCTGCTATGATAAATAAATATTTACTTTTTGTAGCATAACAACGTATGATGATGTTGATTTGGAATGATATTCTTGAGAGAAGTAGTGATGGTGGCGTACTAACTGACCTTTAAGTTTTTTGAACGGTTTTGAGGAATTTTTTAAAGTCATTGTATCACTCTGTTTTATCAATACATTGGTAATTTTATAACAAAATGAGTTATTCAGTCAGTTAGGTACGTAGGTTGAAGAAAAGGAGACCAACCAAGAGCCTCATGCCTAATGACATATATCTAAGTCATCAAGCTGGCTTGTTGTGCGTTCACTATTAAGCATACAACCTTACTTTCTATTAATAAGTCTGTTTCTTGTATAAACTTCCTTAACTTTTTTCAGGCAACTTCTCTGAGAAGGGTATAGTGTTATCCACAAGATATTATGATCTGAAAGTTACGAAAGCTAGGCAATAACACAAAAAGTGATCCATCGTTTCGATGTCTTCACCTGCATTCATCATTTTCCACAATGCCAATACGGTTTAGTTGTATACACAAGTAAAGAGCAGAGAACCGTGAGTACGCTCATTAGTGTGCTAACAGCGCCCTTATATAGTTTTAAAATACTTATGGTTCTCGCCTCATTAGAATCACTCCCAAGTATTTTTGTAATCCTTCGTACATGTACATGCATACATAGTTGGTCATTACAGCCCTTCAGCAAGGATTTCGAACTAGTTTCTCACACCACTTACGTTGTGTGCGTTTACTTTATACATACATAAGTAGCGGGACCTACAGATTAAAATCGACTCCGAACGACAGATTTTTGAGCTACATTTCATGGCAGTTTTATTTATTCTCAACAGTTTTTGCCAGAAATATGCTGAGAGGAAGTCACCAAAGGAATTTTTTTCAAATTTCTCTTTGTTGGAGATATCTGGCCTTGGCTTTGAACCGTGGCCTCACGTCTACTGACTACGACGACTTCATTTAATATTTCCTACTGCCTCATTATTTCACAGCAGTAGACGGGACGTCTCCGTATACTTTTCTAGCTTGGCACTGAAAGGCATTGCGATATCCAAACCTATGGTATGTAGCAGAAGTCAGCAATGAGTATTCAAAACGATGAGTAGATTCGAATCATACTTATAATTTCTGCTACTTCTACGCATTCATACTTATTTTAACGTCATACTCATACTACTCATACTCAAAGTTTGAAATACTTATGGTACTCATACTTAACGCTACGCATTATGTTATTGATTTCGACTCTCCATAACTCATCGTATTCACGAATCACAAAATAAGTATGATTCGTGTATGAACACTACATACTCACAAGAAGATTGTGTCTTTGTCTATTTTGTTTATGTGTCTTTCTTCTTTCTTTGTAAATGCAACAACAACTAAGACTACAAATTTTGATGAATGATTCGAATCACTCGAATCATTTATGAGTATTATTATGAGTATTTTTCTAAATTTATGAATCTGAATGAGTAGGCATATGAATATTTCGAATATTATGAGTTTGATGTCAACGTTGTACTCATAATCATAACAACCTGTACTTATAAATCAACGTTGTACTAAGTACGAATGCATCAGAGTAGTTGGTTTTCAATACTGTTGACTCACTCATACTCAAAATTTCATGAGTACGTAAGAGTAGCGAAAAAGCGATTCATTGCTGATCTCTGGTATGTAGTACTCTGACACTATTAGCCGGAAGATTCGCGTGCCTATTTTGAATCACTCCCTGATAACTAGACACCCATATGTAGTAATGCATCCCGTTTCATATCTGGAGTAATTTTTAATCGCTTTTTTATACTCCAGAAGAGTTTTTGATCCCGTATTCCTGGATGTTACTGTCTTAATTGTCATTTTTGTATTGGGTTGTCCAAGTCTTTAGAGAGTATTACATACACTCTGGCTTTATTAGCCGTTTCGTTTCCTCGTACAATACCTACTATTTCATGCTTGGAACAATTTTTAATTGCCTTTTTCCACTCCAGAACAGTCTTTGTTCTCGTATTTCTGGATGTTGTTGCCCTAATTGTCATTTGACTATCGATTCGTGAAGATATTTAAATCCCTATATGCCAAACTTGTCAAATGATTGCTATCCTGGATCATATACATATTCCCTGATCGCATGTACCCGCACTTGATAAACCGTATTAGGGTCCAGTAGCCGGAGGCAAAGTTTGGCTTTTGGTTCCTCTTTAACTACTGTATGAGACAGCAATGTTTCACAAAGCAACCTCTGACTGAATAATCTACCAGTCATTGTTTTGCTGTCAACTTAAGGACCCCAGGATACCCGATACCAAGCTTTCTTTGAAACTTTAGTATATACATAGACAGTTCCTACGTATTATAATATAATTTTATTTCATCGTATGCGTTTCCTTTTTTATTTAAATTATTTTTTAATCATTTAATGCCTGCTTTTAAAATGCGAAAATAAAAAAAATTCTTCATTACTCTGCTGTCATCGGAGTACTTATTTTAATACTCAACTAAATTACTGTATATTTACACACCCCAACAGTTTTAGCGTTCATGAGTTTTTTTATTACGAAAACATTAAACTTTCATTGGTTCTTAATTTTAATGCGAAATATGGCCAAATAGAACATAAAATTGAAATAAAAATTAATCTCTGTCGGCAAAAAATCTCAGCAAAAAAAAAACATTTTAAAATTACTCTTGCACGGGTATCTAAAAAAAAAGGAAGTCGAAGACTTCCCACTAATATACATATGTATGTGAGGTTACAAGGTATAATACTCTACTACATCTCCAGTCCTACACAAGTTTATAGCCAAGAAATATGACTGCGGCAAGTGGATACAGGGTATGCGGTACATGGTACTCGTTCATAAAAGAACTAATAAAGCATTCATAAAAAAAAAGAAACGTTGTTCACAAGAAATTTTCAATGAACCTGCCACAATTATTTACAAGCAGTTGCTGTGTGTACACACATTAATACTTACGATACTTAGGCATACATATTGTGTAACATCATTACATTGTAAAATGTTGTCTAATTTACATTTTATTATGCAAAATATACTCGTATACTCGTTCGTATAAATCATAATCATAATTTATTATGATTTTACAATAGACCCCCGCCCCTCCACTTAAGTAGTATACAGTACATGTATGCTATGTAAGTATATAGGGGCCCCCATTTACTCTTTGGGGAAATTTACAATGGACATTAAATTTTACAAAATATTCTCTGCCTTTCATTACATTTGTTTTCCTATATTTTTTTCCTATTTCTGTGCTTGTGTGTGTCTATTTTAAAGCCATAAAAATTAAGGAAATTGATTAAACAGTTTCGCCTGTCGGTATTTTTTTCTGCTTTTGCGGTAACAATGACAACGCCATACAATTTAAGTTGCCTGCCCCAGCCCTGAGTCAATCATAAACACTCTGCATAACAATTATACTCGGTATGCCTGCCTCTGCTTATATGGCGTGTATTTGCGATTGTTTTGTTGGTTTATGCGTGATAAATGAAGTTATTAATCGGCTGCAAACCCAAATACCATCCACTTAAATCGCATGTAAGTGAAGGAAGAAAAAAAAACAAAAAAAAAAGGAGAAGCAAAGAAAAATTAAATTATTTTGAATTGTTTTTTATTTCTCATTCGATAAGACAAGCAAAATATTGTAAATGCAGGTAATTAATGAATGAATATCCTCCTGGCACCATTAATTGCAGTCACTTGTAATTAAAAAAAAAATTACAGACGTCTTTAAATAATTCAGGAAATGCTTTGGTAAAAGATTTTATTCCTATGAATGGGAATCAACCCAGAAGTCTAAATACATCATTTCGTACGATCCCGGTGGCCATGCCTTCAATTTACTCTTAAAGAACATATAATGTGGCACATAGTGCTAACGCTGCCAGTTAAAAATCTAAACCAAAGAGAGAAGAAAAGAAGAGAATTAAGAAGGTACTGAGCTTCAGCAAGAGTCTACTTGCGCTCTTAATCAGTGTATAATCACACATACATACATGTATTACGTACACTTTCTGGGGTTTCTGGTATTCGATACCGTATCATTTCTATATGGTATTTGATACAAAATTTTTGCCTTAAATGTCTTGTTTACGTAATTAATATAACCCTTTAGTTAGGATTACGACCTAGCTTCTCACACCACTTATGTTGTGTGCGTTAATTTTATGTATGCATGGAGGGACCTACAGTTAAAAGTCGACTCCGAACAACAGATTGTTTTGAGAAACTTTTAATGGCAATTTTATTTACTCCCACAGCTTATTGCCAGAAATCTACTGTAGGATATTTTTTCCATATTTTCGTTTTGATGTCTGACCTGGGATTTGAACCGTAGACGGCCTCACGTCTAATAAGCCAACACACTGCATACTAGACTACGGATACTTCAGTGTATAACCACAATAGAATATGTTGACAACCGTTTTGTGTTGAGCATCCTCATAACATTGGATAACATGTCTTTATAATATTGTTACGTGTTTACCTTTTTAAAAACGTTTAAATATGAGTTCGTTAAATGCAAACCAAGTAAAAACAAATATGTGTTTAGTTTTTCAGTTACACTCTTTATTATTCACACTACGTTTGTGCCACTGTTCACACAACGATACAATAACAATAATCTGTTTTATTCACTAGTTCACACAATTATTCGCTAGATCTTTACAACCACGACTTATTTTATTCACACGCAACTTCACACAAGGCTGACTGAATTCTTACTGACTGCTGCCTGCTTTGTCCAGACCTTTTATAGTCCAGTCTAACGAACATTCTTGAATTGGAAGGTTCATGATCTCGCCTTCTCGAGAGCTCTATTGCTAATAAATTGTTGTTTGTGTACTTTGCTTATGTTGTCTATCCCTTTTTGTCACATACATGTTGTTGTTAGTACCTGGCTCAACCAGGTCCGTCGTACATATGTGTGTGTGCAGCTTTAGATAATCAACACGTTCATTGTATTCTTAGTGAGTTTTGTATCGTGTGTATTGTGTTGGTGTAGCTGGTAGCTTTTGTTTATCGTTTTTATTGTTAAACGATATTAGGTCGTTTCGATTTATGTAACAATATTTATATTTAAAAAACGATCAAAAAGAATTTTATCACAAGGATTTCTCCAAACATAATTACTAACGTATGGTAGTACATTACGTTTCTCGTTTCATTATTATATTTGTCGTATAGCTGTGCCATATTATGATCATACGATCAATTGCACAGCACTGTATAAAAATGTATCACTATAATATTGCCTCCAATCGTATTGCCTAATACAGATATATTTCGGACACAATTTCCTGCCCAGCATATGTTTCTTGATGATTCGTTCTTATCATCATCGAATCTACATATTGGGTTCGAGACGATTCCCATTTTGAACAGTTGCTTGTTGAGTCTAGAGTGCCCTATCAAAAGACCTGTTACTAACCTCATTGGCCAGTATAGTCTGGTCAATGACTCAAATCTTCTCCTATTACAATTCCCTAAAATTTATTTGTCTCTGTTTCCAACAAAATTGTATAAGCTCCCGTCCTCACATGTTCATCTGCATGCTCTGGACCAGACAGCTGAGGGTAGCCCTAATTCCTTGATATCATAAGAGATAAGAGTGTTCGGATAGGAGACTGACTCTCACACAGTATTCCTATATACCATCCAAGTTGAATTGAGCACATATTTCTTCCGCTTGGAATATATCCACTAGTTTCTCCACAGACTACGGATATTTTACTATGAAACAAAAAACTTCCACTCACGTTCCTATATTTGTCCTCGACCCATCCATAAACCACAGAATATTACAAAAAGTCCTTCAGGTTACTATATTCGCTTTTATTGCAAGTCTCGTTTCGAAGAAACTCATAGACCTTCCGTTTCAGTCAAGGGTATAGTTAACAAGAGAGTTAACTACCGGCCACTCTAGGTCAACATGAGGGATAAGCAAACAATGTTCCTTTGCATAACAGTCAAAATCTGGTGAAGGCAAATGTGTAAAATTAAAACCAACAGCAGGTGGCTAAGATATCTAGCAACTTAACTAACGTTCTGGTGCTGGTACCGCCTTTAAACAAAAGCATGTGGCAGAACAGTCATTATACTTACTTACTTAGTTGGTCAATTAGAACCCTTTAGTCAGGATTACAACCTAGCTTCTCACACCTCTTATTTCCTATGTGTTAATTTTTATACATGAGTGAAGAAATCTACGGGTTAATGGTGACTCCGAATGTTAGATTGGTGATACTTTTTTGTCACAGTTTTATTTACTCTCAGAGTTTTTGTCAGACGACTGTTGAGACTAAGTCGCCAAAAAATTTTTTTTTCCTTTCTCGTTGTTTGAAATTTCCGAGCTGGGATATCAATTACGGACTCTCATCAAATAAGCCAACAGCCTTTATGGAAATTAAAAATTTGTTGTGTCAGTCCCCCTTTGTAGCTTCCATCTGGAGCCTCTCTTTGTAACCTCACTGTGTAGCCTTCCTTTTTAGCCTCCCTTTTTAGAAAACCTCATCCATTGTTGGAATAAAATACAGACGTACTCAGTGTCAGAAGTCGCCGTGGTCTAGTAGGTAGTGTGTTGCGAAAAGCCAGGGTTCGATCCCCAGCCCAGTCATCAACAATATTTCTTCGGCGACTTCCTCTCAGCAGATTTCTGGCAAAAACTCTGAGAGTAAATAAAAATTGCCATGAAAAGTTTCTCAAGTTTCCGCCACTCATGTATTAAATTAACACACACAACATAAGTGGTGTGAGAAACTAGGTCGTAATCCTGACTGAAGGGTTTTAATGACCAATTACGTACGTACGTACTCAGTGTGCAATATTTGGAGTACTGAGTCGTAGAATATAATGGGAGGATGAATAACAAATGAGAAATGTTTAAAATTGCGCATCTTAGCTATTTTAGGAGAGCAGTGGTGGTAATGAATTTCTATTTGGTTGTGTTTGGCAAACTATATGTGAAGGAGGGCAATTCCAGGGCATTCTAATCTATGAAAACTCCTTTCAATGGCTTTCAAACATTTAAATTCGACATAAATGTTGTATTCTTAACTTTAATTTTTGCAAGTGCCTTGTAAATCTTCTGTTACTGCCTTTCCATTTTGTATCGCAATAACTGATGACAAGGAACAGGAACAAAAGCAGTGCATAAAAGCAAAAAACATTGAAACAAAAACGACAACATCAACACAACATAACGGAAATAGAATAATGGAATTTCCGAAAATCGATGACACCCCAGGGGCGTATTTGTTATCTTTTCGTGCGTTTTTTGGATTTTCAAGGTATGGTCATGACATGCACATACACTTACATAAACATACATAACATACACACTTTAATGAAATTTACATTCTCGGAAAAACAATTCAGCTATGTATGTAAAGATGTATGAAAAGCACAACCAACAACCA
Source organism: Sarcophaga carnaria (assembly GCA_958299815.1). NCBI lineage: Eukaryota > Metazoa > Arthropoda > Insecta > Diptera > Sarcophagidae > Sarcophaga > Sarcophaga carnaria. The sequence continues at coordinate 142,608,807 of OY283149.1, forward strand.
CTATGAGGATATTTTATTCGTTTGCATTTGCCATGAATAAGTTCGTTGATGCTTTTTCGTTCCCAAAGATGCCCACCACAATCACTGAAGCTTGAAAAACAAGTTGTCTGTGAAATTTAATAGATCCGATCCGTTTCAATATTTATTTGTATTTGCATTTTCGCCAAGAAATATTGTCTTCTGCAATAAAAACGAAAACAAAAACAAAAAAACATATTTAAATACTAAAAACGGTCTTTAAGTTTATTTCGAGGAATTCCTATTCATACTGAAAGAGAAATAAAAGAAATTCTGGTAGAAAATTATGCTGCCATGATTAACAATTGACTCACGTGTCAACAATTTGTCTTGTAAAACATTAATTTTATAATTTTTTTATTCATTTCTATTCTTTTATAAGATGGCAACCTATATAATGTCATTATTATTATTGAAAATCCTACAAATGCCTGGCTGTACATCCTTGTACGCCAGGGGATTAACTTATAATTTTTTAATAGATTTTTGGGTTAAAATTTCGTTTCTTTTTCTTTATTCTTCTTAAGTTTTTATTTCATTTTTATGGATAAATATTGACAATGCAATGCCGAAACAAAATAAACTGCCAACAAACATGCTCATCACGTAACAAATGTTCAAATTTAATACCCGTTTTTTTTTGTTTATTTTCGTTTTTGTTTTCAATATTATTACGAGTATTTAATAAAAAAAAATAATAAAATACAGTGGCTCTGGAGCATTAAAAAGTATTTAGAAATAGTTTGAAAGTTACTCTTTCATGGCCAATGTCTAGATTAGAAGAAAGGTACACCTCGGGACTCCTTAAGGTGGAGTACAATCTCCGTTGCAGTGGTCCTTGATCATGTACATCTTACTCATGCAACTTGTAGAAAATGGCTTGAAAGTGGTAGGTTATACACAGCTATCCTAGGCATATTACCAGGAAACAATTTCGGAACAGCTCAACGTTTCTTTCATAACATCTCTCAGTCAAGCAGAGCAAACAGTCTGTTGTTTACTCGAAAATATAAGCTCTCAAGAATTAAACCTCCAAGACGGAAGCGAATTCAATTCAATTTCTTCTTTATAAACAAATACCTTGGGATCATTGTCGAATCTAAACTCTAAGAAAATGGATGTGGTTCTCACTACCTGAAAGCAGGTCATTGATAAAAGACAGAGGCTAAAATCCTTAGCCACATCTTGACTATACAAGGCAATAGACGAATCTGTGACCATCTATTCATTGATCGTCTGGTGAGTAGCAGCTGCAGAACATTGCAACTGCAAAATTCTATAGGCAATCTGCCATACTTTTAACCAGCGAAGCCAGATTCTACTCAGAATTCTGTTGGAGGGCGTAGAACAGTCCTACGTACATTTCATATGGTATCCTTAAAAACCAACCACTTTTTTATCCTAATTAATTGGTCAGGATTACAACTTAGCTTCTCACAGCACCCGTGTTGTGTGCGTTTTCCACGAGTGACGGAATCTCGAGTTTAAAGTCAACTCAGTACGACAGATTTTTGAGAAAATTTTCATGGCGAATTTATTACACACAGAGTTTTTGCCAGAAGACTGCTGAAGATTTTTTCATATGTTTTTGGAGACGTCTGGGCTGGTGTTTCAACCATACTCTCAATAAGCCAACCAACCAGAACTCCTAGCAAATCCCATCAGATTTAACAGCAGTATATTACTGACACAGCCTGTGCTTGATTACTACCTGCATTTACAAAGGACTTGAGACCAACTTACCAATTTAATGGAGCTACTGGTAAATGCTGCACCGTTTCATCTAATCCAGAATCATCTTTTATAACAGTTGGAATTGAATAGCCCGTGCCAGTGCCAATAGTTATATTCGTGAGAAGATTGACTGTATTTCTGACAAAAGCTAAAAAATAACATACGTATACTAAAACAAGCGGCTAAGTCAGATGGTCTAGGTTCCATTCTCCTAATCACCACGAAAACCTTCTGATACTACGTATTAGATATGAGATAGCCTTGAGACAATCGAAGTCATAGAATAGACGTGAATAAAGGTGGTAAATCGATCAAAACGAAATATCGAAGAATATTTCTTCGGCGACTACTTAGCAGATTTCTCCAAAAACTCTGAGAGTAAATAAAAATTGCCATGAAAAGTTTCTCAAAAAAAATCTGTCGTTCGGAGGCGACTTTAAACTGTAGATCCTGCTACTTGCACACAAACACGATAAGTGGTGTGAGAAGCTATGTTGTAATACCTACTGAAGGGTTGCAATGTATGTAAAGGTGGCTAGACTAAGTTTTCCTGTTTTAGGAGTTCTGGGGATTGATCCTGTTTCTCATGCTGTTGCAGGCCAAACTGAACCAGTTTGGTAATACAATTCAGAAGACTTCGTTCATGTTACATTGGAATTGAGGGCAGTGATCGACGCAATGATAAATATTACACAATTCTAGGGCTAGAATCTAGCTTCTCACATCATCAATGCTGCGGTTGATATATTTATCCATATGTAGCAGGACTTACAGTTTAACGTCGAGTTCGATAGACTGATTTGAGAATTTTTTTCTTGAAAATTCATTTTCTCTCAGACCTTTTGCCGAAGACTGTTGTGTTTGCAACGTAAGAAACATTTTTCCACATTTTTTTTTCAGAGATATCAGAGCTTAGATTTAAACTCACGAACTCTTTTCCTAAAAGCCAAGACACTAGCATACGCAACTCCATACACGTAGATATTGACTGCAAAGATTCTGAGATTCGATTTTCAAACGTTCTTCACGGCTCTATCACTAGCGTAAAAAACCTTTTGGAAAACAATGCACTCATAAGGCAGCCTGGGAGATGTTAAAACGTCAAGTTCAAGGTTATTATGTTTCGTAAATTTATGTTGTTCCCATGTACCACTGTCAAAAAGGTACCAGCCATCCAATCTAAACCAATCTTAGTATGAGACAAGACAAGACAAACAATATTTTTCTATCCTGCCAAAGATACTTCGTATAGAAATTTTTCAATAGACTTGAATACTTCGAACGGAACATACCTACATACCTACACTATTAATACAAAATTCAAAGAGTATTTCAATATTCAACAGGCGTTCCTCATATTCTATTTGTACAAATGTCGTCTTCCTTCGCTAAGCACTACAAAAGCAAAGTATCCCGTTTAGCCTTTATGTACCATACATACATAGATGCGGGAGGAAGGAGAGGGAGCATACTTAAAGGAATTTATTGAAGTTTTTAATTCATTTTTGTTGCAAATAAATACTGATTTATTGGCAATAAAGGGCCATAACAAACACATAATCAATCTACTCCCCAAGACCAAGTCAACCATCCATCCATCCATTCACACAGGGAAGGCAAAGCAAAGTAAAGTTCAAATAAAACGTAAGAGCTTGAAGTACAAACCGGAGGCAGCGGCAAATACTTTAGAAACAATATGTTGTCATTATTATTTGTTATTGTTTTTCGAGGAGGAGCAGCATAAAATGAAATGCTTGAACGTGTAGCAATAATAGTTAAAGTGGTGCGGGCGCGTGTTTATGTGGCAGAGGACATAAAATATCCTTTTTTTGACCGGCCATTAAAAGAATAAATAACGAAAAAAAAGGACTCAGAATTTGAAGGACAATATTCAGTTTGAACAGTTCAAATATAATTTTTTTTGTTTGTGTTCCTTTTTACAGAAGCCCTCTTCTATTGCAACTTAATGTTGTTACTTTTGTGTTTCCAAAAAAGTAGAAGAGGAAGAAGAAGAAAAAAAAAATTGCCTTAATTTTCGTTTAAACATGTGTGGAATCGACAATTTGTTGTGCTAAATATTGCCAAGGATGGTAAAAAAAAATTAAAACAAAAAAAATGTCTTTCGCTTGTAACCTTAAAATAGAAGCGAAAAAGAGAGGAGAACAACAGATGTTGCATGATGCCTTTTTTTAATAACATCATTGTCAGGATATGTTTGCAACAACAATGTTCAACATGGCATGGTATGGCTAGCAGTTTCCAATGTTTGTTGACCGCCCGTTATTTGATGATTATTAAAAGATGTCCTTTGAATTTTTTATTTTTCCAGTTCACCCCTCAACCTCATCCATAGGTCATAGTGAAAAGTGATTTTGATAATAAAAACCAACAAGAACAACATTGTTTTAAAACACTTGGGAAATTCATAAAATCCTGGCCAACATTGAAAAACCACAAGTGCAAATATCAGCAGCCATTAAAGTCGACCACAGAATTAATAATGAAATCATCCGCAAGCAACGGCAACACAATCAAAGAAATTCCACTGAAGCCTACAAATATAGATAAATTACATGGAAAGTAATATAAACATGTTACCGGGCATAGAGGAGTATAGAATAAAAAAAATTTAATTTGGCGGGACTTCTATCTGTGCTTCTCTATAAATGCGAGTGTTGGCTTGTTGTCACAGAAGAAGTGCGTAAGAAACTAAGTTCAACATGCATGTTCACAAATTGTGATGGATTATTCATACACGTAAGCTATTACGCAGTTGCCGTAGTCTCGTAGGTGGTGTGTTGGCTTATTAGACGTAAGGCCACGGTTCAAACCCCAGGCCCAAATTGCAATGAAAAGTTTTTCAAAAACTTGTCGTTCGGAATCGATCGGCACGCCACTCATGTATGAAATTAGCGCACACAACATGAGTGGTGTGAAAAGGTAGGCCGTAATCACGACTGAAGGATTGTAATGACCAATTTATACGTATGTATGTATGTAAGCTACCTGAAGCGATATAATATCAAATATTTTTTCATATACTTACATATGCACAAACACTTACATATGTACTTATAACACCACTTGTGTTGTGTGTGTTAATTGTATACATGAGTGACAGGATCTACAATTTAAGGTTAATTCTGAACGACAGATGTTTGCGAAACTTTTTCATGGCAATTTTATTTTTCCTCAGAGTTTTTGCCAGAAATCTGTTGAGAGGCAGTCTCCGAAGAAATATTTCATTTTGTTGAAAATGTCTGACCTGGGGTTTGAACCGTGGCCTTACGTCTAATAAGCCTACACATTACCTACTAGACTACGGCGACTACACTTCTACTTTACAACCACCAAAGGAAAATGAATTCAGAACTTTTATTAAAAATGTGGAAAATAAATTCAATATTCTTGGAAAAATCGAGATAGTACATTGGTTTAGAATAAAAAAAGAAAGTTTTACCCGATGTTTTGGATTGCAATTTCGGTATGAACACCTAAGTTATATTTTTTTTATATTTTCAGAGCAGAAAAATGATATCGACCAAATGACCATCCCCAGAGATCAAAATATGCCTGATTTACGGCATTTCCATTCTTCTTGATTGAAATTCCTGCAATAAATTTCTATATTCCAGACATATTCGAAAAAAGATCTATGAGAACTTCGGAATTTTGAGCTCAGTTTACATAGCAACATGACTTCAAGAAACCCCACAAAAAGAAGTCTATGACGACTTAATCAGATAATTCTGCCTCTTAATAGAAGACACCAAAAAATCGGTTACAAATCCATCGATGCTCCATTTTATGTTCTCCGGCTCCAATTCGTTCATTTCAGGTGGTAGAAAGCTTTACAACGGTTGCTCTTTACAGAAATACTTTGCAATCCGGGCAATTTTTAAAATGCAATGCTCACTGATATATGCAGCATTAATACCACACCACACAGTAACTTTGATCGGGCGTAAGCGCGTTTTGTGTGTTACATGCTGATTCAAATAGCTATGACTGTAACGCACTTTCTTCGGGGTCACTTATCAGTTTTATTTCATATTTTTCCTGAAGGGATCCTTTCAAACACTTCTGTCAGCGAGGAAATTAACTGAAATCGAAATTTGGAGGATTTATAATGCAATAGAGGTACTCATCTGGTTAATGGCAAATGGTAAATTCTATGCCATTGTTATTCAGGATAAATATATCTGATTACAAAGACGCCCTAGGTGTTTTGGATTACGAAACGTGATCCCGTGGCTCAAACCCCAGTTCAGACATCTCGAAAAAAAATCCCGACAAATTTCTCTCAGCAGTCATCTGGCAAAAGCTCTGAGAGTAAATAAAATTGCAATGAAAGGTTCTCAAATCTTTCGGTCGGTGTCGACATTAAACTGCAGGTCCCAACACTCATGGATTAAATTAACACGTACAACACGGGAAGTGTGCGAGGCTAGGTAACCAGAGATCAGCAATGAATCGTTTTTCGCTACTCATAAGTACTCATGAAATTTTGAGTATGAGTGAGTCAACAGTATTGAAATTTAACTGCTCTGATTCATTCGTACTCAGTAAAACATTGATTTATAAGTACAAGTTGCAATGAGTATGAGTACAACGTTGACTTCAAACTCATAACATTCGAAATATGTTTGATTCATACGCCTATTTATTCAGATTCATAAATTTAGAGAAATACTTATAATACTCATAAATGATTCGAGTGATTCGATTCATAGTTGTTGTTGCATTTATAAAAAAAGAAGAAAGAAAAAGACAAAGACAGCAACAAAGCAAACTCACAACCTTCTAGTGAGTACTGTAGTGTTCATACGTGAATCATACTTATTTTGTGATTCTTATAAATGCTGAGTAAAGGAGTCGAAATCAATAACATCATGCGTATTGAAGTATGAGTACCATGAGTATTTCAAACTTTGAGTATGAGTAGTATGAGTATGACATTAAAATAAGCATGAATGCGTATAAGTATCAGAAATTATAAGTATGATTCGAATCTACTCATCGTTTTGAATACTCATTGCTGACCTCTGGTCGTAACCTTGACTAAGCGATTGTAGTGATCAATTACGTAAATGAGATGAAGCCACACTCTATTCAAGATTTCGATGTAGATATATTCGCATAAATCCTTATCTTATCCATCTAGGTTTGTGGTGTAGTTGGCGAAAAGAGCTGGAAGGCATAATTCTACATTGCTCGGAACAAAGTTTCAGTTTGGTGATGCTCCACTAGTATATATTCCTGTCCTATTCTCCACTAGGCTAGCTAGTTTAAAGTCACCTGTACCTCTTTTGTAGTCATTTGTAATGCACCACTAACGATAAGAGATCACATTCATACTTTCTCTAAAATTGTGCGTGACCCAATGTTGCTCCTATAGCTTTTCAAACGTATATATCACTGGAAGCCTTGAACATCTAAGTTTGAGTGTTAACGCTACATATTATTTTTGAGTCCAGATTCAGCACTAAGTACTCGAACTAAATCGCCGTAGTCTAGTAGATAGTGTGTTGGCTTATTAGACGTAAGGCCACGGTTCAAACCCCAGTTTAGACATTTCCAACAAAACGAAAGGTGAATAAATATGTCTTCAGCGACTTCCTCTCAGCAGATTTCTAGCAAATTCTCTGAGAGTAAATAAAATTGCAATGAAAAGTTTCTCACCAAATCTGCCGTTAGGAGTGACCCGCCACTCATGTCTAAAAATTAACACACACAAGATAAGTGGTGTGAGAAGCTGGGGGCGTAATCCTGCCTGAAGGGTTGTAATAATCAATTATGCATACTAAGTACTCCAACTAGGATCCTATTACACTAACGAGTTAAGGAGTTGAAAATTAGAAGCCTAGAACTTGAAAACAGTGTTATGTGAGGCGGTATTAAAGCTTCCTCAAACGTGATTCTTACCAGAGTGAAGAGAACCTTTAACGACTGCCTGTGTACAGTAGTTGCAAGACGATCTGTATACGCAAATATAGTACAGCAGAGCTACATATGTCCTCTCAAAGCCGGATATTTTATAAACGATTCCATAGAAGGATGATTCCAACTAATTTGTTTCAAAAATTTCGAATACGAAATCAACTAAAAATTTCACAAAATATTGTTCTCCTCACCATTTGCTAGACACAAGAGAAAAACCCACAGTCGTACAGTCTATTGTCACATACGATTCCTGCCATTAAATCGTTACAACATTTTTCTTTTTTTTCAGAGTCTGACAAAAACACATTCAATTGTCGCATGTGTGTAGAGGAGAGCGCTTTTATGGAATTTTATCTTCCTCTTCAATATTGTTGCCATTTTTTTTGCCTCCTTTCCTCCTTTGCTTTGTTTCTTTTTTGGAAAAATAATGTCATTTTGATGATGACAGTGATGACAATGGTTGAGTGTTGACAATGGTTAGGTAAGTAAGTAACTGTATGATTATAAGATGTGATGATGCCACACGAGTAAATACATACACGTTGTGTGGCAAGGCACAACACATGCTTATTTTCCAGCTTATGACTGTTGTTGTTGAGTATTTTAGCCAAGTATTGTATGATTTCTTTACCTTTTTTTTCTTTCTTCTTTTCTTTTTTCAATTGTTGTCTTTATGCTTTTGATAATGACGATGAAAATGTTGATGAAGATGGTGGTGATGATGATTTTTTTTTCACAGGTAAATACAAACAATATTTTGTTGTGGTAATAACAGTGTGTCTGCATATGAAATTGGCATTGTATGGAGAATTTTTTTTTGAGGGAACATGTTGTTACTACTACTGCCACTGCTACCATATCTTTCATTTTTTTTCTCGCTTTTCCAACGAGGGTGGAGTGCATATGTTTTTAACATTAAGCTTATTATGGAAATTGCATATTTTAATACAAAGAAGCATATATGCTTAGTTAACTATATACTGCATATGCTTAAATAAAGTACGCTCCTCTTTGATTTCGATAAAATGTTTTGGTTTTTGTTTTTGTTTAGTGGAGATCATTAATTTTAATTTTTAACACATTTTTCCCCTGGGTAACGATGATAATGATGATGATGATGGCGATGACGATGACTATGATGCTAAAGAACAGCTCTTAAGCACTGCTGTCAACAAACTGTTAATACTCCAGCTTTAAATCCTTCAAAATGATTTCATTTGCTTTGACTTAAATACAGTCTCTCTCTCACTTTTGTCCATTTTTGCTTTCATTTTTTATATCTCTTACTTACAGGTCAGATAAGCATCATCCAGTCCAATGACATATGATTTTATACAGGCATTACGTTTGACATCTGCTGATTGTTTTTTTTTTGTTTCGTATATTTTTCCGTACTTTTCATTGTATTTTGTGCTGATTTTTTTTTGTTTTTTTAGGGAACGTGACAGAAATAATTTAACGTGTCAGTATCATTACAATCACCACAATATTGTTGCGCGTAACTCAGAATGATACTCTGTGTGCCATGCCGCCATCAGCCAGTTTGTTGTTTTACTGTGACAATTGCCTTTGGTGTTAGGGATTTTTTTCTCTTGCTATGATTTCTAATTCAATTTCAAATCAAAATAACCGGAAGTTTACATGAAATAAACTGTGACACGATGTGAAAATGTCAAGCCTAATTTCGAAAATTTTATAAGCAAGAGTATGTACACTTCAGAGTGATTCAAAAATCGTTTATAAAGGTTTTTTTAATAATAAAATTTAGTATCCTGGTCTAAATCAGTGATCAGAATTCAAAAGGTGAGTAGATTCGAATCATACTCATAATTTCTAATATTTATACGCATTCATACTTATACTAATATCATACTCATACTACCCATATTCAAAGTTTGAAGTACTCATCGTACTCATACTTAACAATACGCATGATGTTGTTGATTTCGACACTCCTTTACTCAACATTTACAAGAATCACAAAACGAGTATGATACGTGTACCAACAATACAATACTCACTAGAAGGTTGTGTGTTTGTTTTGCTTGCTGCATTTGTCTTTTTTTTTTTTTTTTTTTTTTGTAAATGCAACAACAACTAAAACTGTAAATTTTGATGAATGATTCGAATCACTCGAATCATTTATGAGTATTACAAGTATTTTTCTAAATTTATGAATCTGAATGAGTAGGCGTATGAATCAAACATATTTCGAATAATTATGAGTTTGATGTCAACGTTGTACTCATACTCATTGCAACGTGTACTTATAAATCAATGTTGTTAAGAGTACGAATTAATCAGAGTAGTTAAATTTCAATACTGTTGGCTCACTCATACTCAAAATTTCATGAGTACTTATGAGTAGCGAAAAAACGATTCATTGCTCATCTCTGATCTGAATGGTATTGATGCAACTCTTTGACACTTGACTCATATCGTGTCAAATCCTCTGCTATTCCCAAGCGGTGCATCTTTTTAATCTTGAAAACTCCAGTCCTACAGAAAAATGTGCCGCAATTTTTAAAAATCGATTCAGCGACAGGTAATATAGTTTTAGTAAGACTCACTCCTGTGATTACCGAATGGAATTGCTCTCCCCATGATGTTAAGAGTCTATTCATTTATATTCTCTATTTCATTGTTTTCACATACGATATTGTTGTTATTATTATTGTCGCAAAAAGGTATCATGCGACTGTACGATCTGTTATAATCCCTCATACCTTATAGTTTATACCTGTTATATCTCCTACAATACTGTTGCTTTAACTGACTTCGGGTTAATGTTCGAGGTAGATAAAGACAGTTCAATGACCAGCACGTGATATGCACTCATGTGTTTAATTCTGGGATGCATTACTGCCTCACAGGCTCCAGGAATCCACTTAGTTGTTCCTCTTTTAAACAAGTGTACTTTGAGTTTACAGTACCCTGCTAATTGATTGGTCACAAACCTAAGGTTATCTGTCGATAGTAGTTGTACTTTCCCTACAGAATATTAATTTGGTCCGAGAAGAGTATTTGCCTCTCTTTATTTTCACTTTCGTTGAGTTTACCTTTCCAAACAGCTAGCCTCACTCCCTAGAAAGATTCTGATCCTATCATACATACATAATTGGTTATTAAAACCCTTCAGCCAGGATTACGACATAGTTTCGCACACCACATGATGTGTGTGTCAATTTTATACATGAGTGAAGGAACCTACAGTTTAAAGTCGACTCCGAACGAGAGATTTTTGAGACAATTTTTCATGTTAATTTTATTTACTCTCAGTGTTTTTGGCAAAAATTTGCTGAGAGGACTTCGCCAAAGAAATATTTTTTTCATATTTTCGTTTTGATATCTGACCTGTGGCTTGAACCAAGGCCCACGTCTAATAAGCCAACACACTACCTACTAGACTACGGCGATTGAACAAGCTGCATACGTGGTTGAAACTGGGGATCTATCTCTTTGGAACTTGAACATATGTATGGACAGTCAAGCAGCAATCAAAGCGCTGTGTTCCCGTGTCGTTAAAACAAAAGGCGTTCGGAGTTGCATGCACTCTCTATGCCATATGTGTCGATACAACACCCGCCTCTACTTGGTTCCGGGCCACAGTGGCATAGAAGGAAACGAAAAGGCGGACGAACAGGCACAAAAGGGATTGGCGATAACTGATAGGATTAATGCGCCTCTACCGGAATATTTTTCCCAATTGGAAAATGTAGCCTGGAATTCAATAAAATCGTGGGTGGTCCGACATACCTGATTGCCGAATTTCAAAAATACTACGTCCAGCAGGAGAACGAGGGAACTACTTAACCGTAGATCGAACCTTAAAAAAACTTCATAATTCTAGCTTATGTATCACTTTTGATATAACTTGTAGTATATTGGAATTGTCACGATTATTGCACTTCATGTCAGTTTGGTTTTATTTTTTTCTAAATGGTAATAATTTGACGTCTAGCACCCTGCTTTGTGGCGATTTATAAGTTTCCAATTGCGTAGATAGAACAGCTTATTGTCACTCGCATCAGTAACATTCTCAGTTGAGGGCTGGCTGAAACTTGATGGTAGAAGCCATTCTTGTGATTCGTTGTCATTTGTTGTCAACGTCATGTGTGGTAAAAAAGTTTCCCGTTGCAATAGAACATCGATTTAACAATAACAATAAAAATTTTCTCTCTTTGATTCCTCTCTGGTTTCCCGGATAAGGGTTTCCCCAAATACTGTTGTAAGTAGTTGCTACGCACGTATTTCGACAATTCGACTTCGGTGGACCACGAAATTTATAACGACCATCAAATTCAATTAGTTACTAATCTACAGCGACAAAATTAAATACATATGAGTTGAAAAGTTAATAAAGCAAAACAAAAGGAAAGAAAACATAAATCAATACCAAACATTACTCCACAAATCTCTTTATGATGCTTGCTTTATACAAATATCCTTAAATTAATTTCCCTAACAATTGCTGTAAGCATTCCATCATTAAGTATCAAATTTCAATTAAAATCACTGGAGGTTATTTTCATCTTCCACAATAAAACTAAAAAGTTTTTGAATTCTATTGCTAAAAAACTTCAATTTGAGATGAAAATATATCAAAAAGGAACATAAAAACATATGCATCATTATTTAAATATATTTTCTTTAATTTTCTTACCTTTTAGGCGAACAAAAAATTAAATTTTTAAAAATCTTAAAAAAAGGATATATTTTTTTTTTTTTTTTTTTTTTTTTTTTTTTTTTTTTTCACGCCGAGGAGGGGTAAATGTACCTAACCGCACCATAGAGGAAGTCGTCACATCCTCCGTGTGTGGGGCCCTCACCCACTAAATCCCCCCCTCGTCTCATGGACTTGTTGTACCCACTCCGGAACTACGGTGGTATTACTTCGGAGTGGAGTCCCTTTGGCTCTTTGGCCCCTGCATGTTCATATCCGCGTCCGGATTGCGTGTTGAAAGTTGAAGAGACATCTAAGCGTCTCCACTATTCCTTTCCTCCAGATCTTTACTTCGAATTTCGATTGACACGTGTGCCAGTTTCATCTACTCCGGCGTGCCCACATGTTCTGCAGCCTCAAGATCCCTCTTCTTCAGTTTTAGAATCCTCTCCACGTAATTCGCCACTGAGGTCCAGTTTTCTCTACTCGCGATCATAACCCCGACAATGTTACCGGGCGTGATCGTCCCAACTATCGACGTCAGTGCAGAGCGATAGTTCTGCCAGCGTGCACACTCGAAAACGGTGTGCTCTGCGTCATCAATTATCTCCCCTTCCTCGTAAAGACAGTAAGGTGAGGCGGTCTTTAACATTCTGTGCAGATATTTCCTAAAATATCCGTGGCCCGATAACATCTGTGTAACGTAGTAATTTACCTCTCCAAATTTCCGACCAATCCATGGCCTTATGTCTGGAATAAGTCTCGCCGTCCATCTTCCTCTATATTCTTCGTTCCATCGTTGTTGCCATTTTGAAATGGTGTTTTCCCTGAAATGAGCGGTTATGTGACTCCCAGCCGATTTCGCCTTATAGATCTCCATCCGCTCCGCTGCCAGCAGATCCACAGGGATAATACACGCTATCACCACTACGGCTGGAGCGGATACCGTCCGATATGCCGACGCGATACGCAATGCAGCCGTTCTCTGTACCGCAAAAAAAAAGGATATATGGGCTGCTCTGAAAGTATGATAGCTAATCCCAAACTATGTATAGAGTATTATTTCTTACATAAAACTACAAGTTGTGTGATAAAAGTCTTATGAAAATGGTTAAAATTTTCTAACAAAAAATTAAGATAAATATATATTTTTTTTAGAAAAAAAAATCCTTTTCATTCGAATTTTAAAAAAAATGCTTTAAGCATGATTATTAAAGGCTGCAAGAATTTCGGCTCATTTTTCGAAAAGCCGTAATATGTGTAAATATATCATTATCAAAGTGAAGGAATCTGTTATTCTGTTATCTCATACGTACGTAGTTGACCGAAATATTATCATCGGTAATAAAACATGGGGCGAAACACATTTTTCTAATGTTTGTCTGTCACGTGAGATAAATATGAGAAGAGCAGTAAGAAAGACTCTACAAGATTTCAGGAAACAGCTGCTAGCATTCTGCGCGAAAATTGGTAATATTTTTTCATTCCAAACTACTAAAGGCAGTTTGTTCTGTTCCAAGTAGTACCATCTTTGGCGATAAACATCTTGTTGTCATGTTCGTTGCTGCCAATACTTTCTTCAGTTCATAAGACGAGCATCTATTTTCTTCTTCTTCAAAGTCTTTAGCAGCAGGAATATTATAATAATCGATCATTACAATCTTCCGTTTTAAATTGGAAACGTCTGACCTGAGGTTTGAACCTTGGTCTGACGTCTAATAAGGTAATACGCTACATACTAGACTACGGTGACTTCAAGCGGTCAGTTTAAAATCACCAGAATTTTTTTGCAGTCTGATATAAAGCACCAGTAGCGACGATTCTGATTAATTGTGAGACACAATGTTGTTTCTATCAAACGTTTCCTCGAAATCATGGCAGCTTCTACAGTATTCCTGGTGGGGCAGACATAGCTTGTAAACCTGTGAGAAACTAGGTCCATAACTCTGACTGAAGGGTTGTAATGATGAATTATGTATGTATGTATGGAATCGGTGTAACACCTTTTATACGAGCGCCTTGCACTTCAGGACACACGTCATCGGTTTTTGGGTAACAGAACGTTTGAAGATTTGGGCATGGTAGCGAACGCGCTACTAAGTTTACTGGCCGGTTTCATCCGGAACTCGGGGTGTTTTAAACCCACCACTAACTTATCATAACAAGAGGGCTTACCACACACTGGGTAACATAATAGGCCATAAGGCAACCGGGAGAGCTTGCCTGTAAACGGCAATCTACCCATTAACCTAAACCTAAAAGAACATACAGCTCCTTGATTGCTTCACTCGCTATTGCTACAAAGTTTCGTTGCCAGGCATTTAAATAAAACATAGAGTTTAACGGTTCTGTCCAGATGTTCCCCACTCTATTAATTAGGTCAGAAAATCCTTTAATTTAAAGCTCTGGTCTTCACTATCATGTGCACAAGACTTGAGCTTAATAGATCGCCTCAATACGGGGTGGCTGATATGTATTGCAACCAACTTCAGGTTGTTATCATTTGTAAACCGCTCGTCTGACAGCTGACAGATTTATTCCAGTGAGAGTTCATTTCATTATTTACAAGCTTACAAAAGCATTTTGATCTATTGCATTCAGTAAAAAAGTTATTCGTGATGGAATTCAAGCGTGATAGTGTGATTGCTTTATATTTGGCTGGAAAACCACAGGTGGCTATCGTTAGAGCCCTCCAGCATTTAAATGTGAATAAATCTTTTGTTTCTCGTACCATTGCTCGTTACCGTGATACTGGCAGTGTTGCATCGCGTCCAAAAAGTGTACGAAAAAAAAACGGTAACAACACCAGAAATGATCCGAAAAGTGAAGACCAGATTTGATCGAAATCCACGCCGCAGTCGTAGAAAAATTGCTCGTGAGCTGAACATATCGCGAGAACGGATGCAATACGTACTGAAAAATGAGCTTGAAGTTCCAAAAAGTGCAAGAGCTCACCGATGGAAAAAAAAGTTAGACTGGAAAGAGCCAAGGAGTTACTTCGCTTGCACGAAAGTGGTCAGTTACCGAATTTGGTTTTCTCCGATGAGAAGCCATTCCAAATTGAGCAGTTTGTGAACAAACAAAATGATCGGGTTTACTTGCCAAAGAGGTCAGCTGAAAATTTACACCTGCGATTGGCCACCAGAACTCAAGCGCCGTCGATGGTAATGGTGTGGGCCGCCGTAACGGCCGATGGTCGCTCCCCGCTCGTATTCATCGACCGTGGGGTCAAAGTAAATGCCGAATATTATCGGGAAAATGTATTAACAGTATTAACAGACAAACATTTCGGCCGCAGACCATGGACATTCCAACAGGACTCAGCACCACTGCACTCAGCACGCGTCAACCAAGAACGGCTTAGAAAGGAGGTTCCTCGCTTCATTCGCCAAAATCTCCGGATCTCAATCCGTTGGACTTTTGCGCCTGGGACATTTTGGAGAGTAAGGTTCTCACTAAAAAATACCAAAGTGTCGATCATCTCAAGACGGCGCTTCGCCGGAAATGGGCCAAAATACCGCAGAGCCACTTTCGTGTAGCCTGTGATGGATTTGTCGGCCGTTTGAAGGCCATAATTCGCACCAAAGGTGGCCAATTCTAACAAATCTAAACTGATTCTAAAATTTGATGTTATTTCCAACATTTTTTGCCTTTGAACAATAAAATTAAAAAAAATAAAATAAAAAAATGTAGCGCTTTACTTTGTTGCATTATATATCAGCCACCCTGTAGGACATGTTTTCATTGCCCTTGTTATACTGGCGCACACCATTCTCTGTATCTGGTCCAAATACACTTGAGCTGTTTTTGAATTTCAGAACCGGTGCAGAGTTAGGAGGAACTTCTTGCTCCATTAAGTATTTCACATGCATGCCGTTGCTTTATCAGATTTTGTTTTTCGGCGACTTAATAGGTGGTATATGAAAGTCATTGTCGAATGGCATACGTTTAGTTGGGTATTCTCCGTATTTATTTCCATCTAAAGGGTGTTTTTTACAGAGGTACAGAACTTTAAGTTGGTATTACTTTTCAAGATGGCGACCGATTTAACAGCTGTCAAGTGATTTATTCTCAGTTTGGTTTGGCAATTCATCATGAATAGACCCACGCCTGAACAACGCTTGCAAATAGTGCAATTTTATTTCGAAAATAATGGTTCTGTGCGGAAAACGTATCGCGCACTACGTTCATTTTATCGTCGCCAAAATCGTCCATCAGAGCAGTTAATTCGATTAACCATGGAACGTTTTCGCACCACGTTTACTCTTATTGATAACTCGCATCCCCAGAGACGCTATACGGTGCGTACAGAAGAAGCTATTGTTGCTGTAGAGCGTAGCATTGAGGAAGACCCGAATGAGTCCATCCGCCATCGAGCACAGGAATTGGATCTCTGTCAATCCACATTATGGAAGATTTTGCGGAAGGATCTTGGTTTGCGTGCTTACAAAATCCGTAGATTCGTCGAATGGGCCCAAAACGAGATTACCGTTGTTCTCGATTTTCATAAGCGAATTTTGTTTAGCGATGAAGCGCACTTCTGGTTGAATGGCTACGTCAACAAACAAAACTGCCGCATTTGGAGTGAAGGTAATCCTCAAGTGTATGTGGAACATCCAGAAAAACTGACTGTCGCTTTATGGGCTGGTGGAATCATTGGTCCGTACTTTTTCAAAAACGATTTTGGCCAGAACGTTACAGTCAATGGTGATCGGTATAGAGCCATGAGTACTAACTTTTTCATTCCTGAATTGAATAACCATGATGTCCAGGAGATGTGGTTTCAATAAGACGGCGCAACATGTCACACAGCTCGTGCCACAATAGATTGATTGAAAGACACGTTTGGTGACCGCCTAATTTCACGTTTTGGACCTGTGAATTGGCCTCCAAGATCTTGTGATTTAACACCGCTAGACTACTTTCCGTGGGGCTATGTAAAGTCATTGGTCTATACGGTAAAGCCACAAACGCTTGACCATTTGGAAGACAACATTCGCCGTATTATTGCCGATATACGGCCACAAATGTTGGAAAAAGTCATCGAAAATTGGACGTCCAGATTGGACTACATCCGCGCCAGCCGTGGCGGTCATATGCCAGAAATCATATTTAAAATGTAATGCCACAAGATTATCTTTCGGATAAATAAAATTCATGTCAATCGAATAATCCATCGTTGTTTTATTGCAACTTAAAGTTCTATACCTCTATAAAAACACCCTTTATTTTCAGCAACTTCATCAATCCGTGTATGTAAACTAAGCGTCCATTTGTGTAAAATTCTCATTTCTCAAAAAGTCTCTTAATTTACATGCTTTATAATCGATTTATTTTTTCTAAATATCTTGCCATCTCCATGCAATAAAGAGCAAATGACGTTTAAGCACTTTATATGCCATACAGATAGATAGAGATCCCCCCAGTGATTTAAGCCCATAAAGTGACATTGTTTTGTTAGGCAACTCAACTCAAGTGCAACTTGAGTTAACAGTTTAACGCTTCTCCCTTTATGGCTTAGATGTGTAGTGTAAATAAAGTAAAGTATGTTGGCATACATTTAAACGTAAAATTACTGTACGTACATTACTGTACAGGGAGGAGTAAATTTTTCACTTGACACCAATGTGAGCAGTAGCAGCAATGCGTTCCACTCTACTCCTCTTAGTTTAGCCGCAGTGCACTACCAAAGCACAAAACGACACTTTATGGCCTCAAGCATTTGTTTTTGTAACTGGTGCGGTGTGGTGGTATCTGCAAAGGCTAGAAAAAAAATAAGAACAAGGCAATTTGAAACGATCAAAGAGCGTAAAATTATGTAAATTAATTTCACGCCTTTTTAGACATGTTCGTAGATACTATGTACGTACGTATGTACGTAAACGAGTACTTTAGATACGAGTATTTTACGTAAAACAGAATGCAAAGTGGCTACAAAACAAGCAAAAAAAAACGTTCTATTGTTCGCTCTCTCTCTCTCACTGTCTTTCTTTTAACTGATGATGGTGTTGACCGATTTTTTCTTTTTTTCTTTTTTTGAGTAGCTTAACTTGGTGGGAAAATTGCCTGTATTTTGCACAAAAAAAAAATGCCCACAAATTCTAGTGAAATATTATGCGAGGGGAGTTTTTAAGTACGAGTATATAAACTTTGTTTGTCTCTCTTACATTAACATGCGTTTAAAAGTCTCCGTATTATTATGGTAGAACGTTTTTATTCTTTATTTAAATGAAGTGTTTACATACATATTTTAAAAAAATACAAATAAAAATAAAAAATTAAACGCTTTAATGTCAGGGGTGATGACCATTAAGATATCAAGTCAAAGTGCCTTTCTAACCCAAAAGAGGTGTTAATTGTTTATTTGATACTGTTTTGTGAGTGATATTGTGCTAGAGTGGAGGCATTTTATTGAACAAAAAATTTATGCATGATAATGTAATTTAATTTATATGATAATAAACGTACTGAAATTTATCTAAACTCAGAGATGGGAGTACCTACTCACTTTTTTAACTTAAAAAGTCTTCGGAGAAGGATTAATATTGTTACGAAAATGGAAATGGTGTTACATCGTTTAACATTAAAATCATAAATAAAAGCTACAAAAACAAAAACAATGAACTTGTTTACATGATAAACAAGTAAGCAAAATTTACCAACAACATCAGTGTATAAAAAGGGGATAAACAAGTAAACAAAAATGCAACAACAAACAATGTAAACAAAATACACAAACAACAATGAAACAACGATGTTTACATTTATAGAGATCTCAAGAAGGCGAAGCCAAGAACATTCAATTCCAAGATCATTCATCAAGCTGTTTACGTTGGCATATAAAAGGCAAGACAAAGCAGGCAACGAAGTCAGTAAAAATTCAGTCAGTCTTGTGTGAAGATGCGTTGAGTGTGAAGAGAATATTCGTGGTTATAAAGATCTGCCGAACAATTATTATTGTTTACGCAAAAGAGTGTAAATAAGAATAACAAACAAAGCAATTGTTGTTGTTTACATCAAGTTGTGAACAGTGGCACACAGAATTATGCGAACAATAAAGAATTTAATTAAAACTAAACATAAATTTATTTTTATTTTTTATTTGCTATCTACGTGGTCAGATTTTAAAAGTTTTTAAAAGTTAAAAACGTAACAATATTTTTACGAAATCGGAAACATAATTCAAGTTAATGATGCATATTTAATTTGCATTTTTATATCATTAACACTCAAGGGATGGTCCCTTCTCTTGCACTGAATAGTTGTCGAACTATAAAACTAAGTTGCAGCAAGTTGTGTGGTATAGATTTCTACAGCAAGTGTATTCAATTCTGTGCAATCCTCTAGTCAATCGATCATTAACGAATGCGTTATCTTACAGAGACGCGTATTGTATAAGGATATTTCAGATACAATTTCCTTTATATCACTAGAGACCATTCCAGATCCAGAAGTGATTAAACAGTGAAATGAAAGGCTCAGATGATTCCACACTAACATTAATATAGCGATTCTCCAGTTCTATAAGTGATTAAGAAGAATTCAAAAAGAGTTTGAGGAATAGGCACATACGGAACATCCATTTACGATGGCATTTCAGAAAAAGAAAATCGAATCACATTTTAATATTGCCAATGCCATAGATTTGCTGTGAGTATTAAATATCGTCTGTTAAATGAAAAAAAAGATTAGAAAAATTATGATTCAAGTCGTATAGAATGGTTGAAAATAGAACAGTATTTCTGTGGTATCTTTCATTTGAACATAACTTGTCTGTTATAATCCAGACTAAAACAACTTGTATAATTAGATTTCTAAGTAACTTACTTACTTACACACTTACTTAATTGGTCATTACTATGATTTTAGTTAGGATCACAACCGATCTTCTTACACCACCCATGTTAGGTCTGAGTGGTAGCTCTGATTTCACAAAGCTCATTTGAGCACGCATAGCGGCCCGTTGTGATGCCACGGGTGAACGCAGTCCCTGTACTGACCAAGTTCCACCAAAATCAGCGAAGAGGAAGAAGTTGGTCAGTGCAAGGGCTGCACATCAAAATCACGACTACCCCATACTGGAAAACCAGCCAGAAAGTCTGATGAACGAAGCTATATCCTTGATATCAATAGATGATAGCTCCGTCAGGCTGACAAGAATGGAGAGCCAAATAGCCTATATCTACACTTAGCAAGAGACGGGCATTGTCAAAGAAAGTTGATAACAGGCTCCTCTTCATCAGCGGATCTGCATCCACGGCAGAAGTAGTTAAATGGGAGCCTCATTCTCTCTGCGTGTCTTCCCATAACACAATGACCTGTAAACACGGCCACTGTGGTTGAGATGACGTCACGACCAAACCAAGTAATTGGTTGGTACGCCTTCTATCCGTCCAGGGCCAGGGAAGACTAGCTGTGGAGCAGGACTCCTCATTGACCTAGGATAGGTTGGCGTCTCGAGAGAATTTCCGCGCAATGTCCAACTTGACCGAGGCAAGTGGCATACCCAGTTCAATTGAAGAGGATTCCGGAAGGAGCGCACCAGCTCTGGCGAGCTCGTCGGCCCTACAGTTTCCCGGAATGTTCCTGTGCCCGGGGACCCACACCAGTGAGACACTGGTGAAGCGCCCAGAAAACCACCACCCATGTTGTATTTATAAATTTTATCCATGCGTGGCTGGACTTTGAGTTTAATATAGACTCCTAAAGACGGATTTTTGAAAAACTTTACATAGCAATTTTTATTTACTCTCAGAGATTTTGCCAGAAGATTGCGGAGAGAAGGTCGCCAAAAAACTGTTTTTTCAAAATTTGTTTTTTCAAGACGTCTGAGCTGGGGTTTGAACAGCAGGCTCGCGTCTTACAAGTTAACACTACACTACTACTAGACTACGGTAACTATATTATTTCTAAGTAAGTCGAAAATAAATCGAAATAAATGACTGCTGACATCAAAATTAATTTCTTTCGATGAAGTCGCCACATCCCATATTCTTTCAAATGCTTTTTATACTCAGGCTCACAAGCTTCCATTTATATTTACTTTTTCCCTTGTCCGGCTAGTTATGCCAACATATGAGCAATGAATTAAGGTTTGAGGAAACTATTGTTACCGATCCAGATGTTTAAAAAATCAGTAGTTAACCATGTTTGCCATAGATTTGAAAAGTGCAGAGGAAATAACTATTTTTAGAGAATTTCCAATAATACTAGCTTCAAAATTTTCGATGATAGATGGCAATATAAGACGCACTAACTTATGGTAGGATTAATATGGAACGTAACAGTACGTTCTAATGTACGAAAACAATACAAATGCTTACGGAAATTCCGTGACGATTCGGTGAAGATTTACATTGCCTTTCACATGCTAGAAACGAAAGCAAGTTCGGTTACGTTCAGTGAACGTTACACACTCAGTGTGCAATAATGTTGAAAGTGCTGAACTGGGTTGAGAGGTAAGTTAGTTTTTATCTTGGTTAACGAATTTTAAAAATTAAGAGGCTTCAGCCTCTAAACGTGTATCTATCTAATGCGAGATGGCAATCATATAATTCTAGAACCTGTGGCAAACTCTAGCTGTCTTACTGAAAAAACTGGATTTTTTTTAAACTGAAACAAAGCTTAAACTGAAACAAAGGATTACGACGTAAGTGCTCACATCATTTATGCTGTGTGTCTTAATATTCTACATAAGTAGCGGGACGTATACTTTAACACGTTCATCGCTATGTCAGTCATATGTGTCTGACGTACGCCATTTGGTAAATCGCAAATGTCCGACGCAAACGGCGCTGTGTTCAAAACAACAGGCTAATACTTGTTGTATCTTGTTTGTATATGTCAGACATATAATACTGACACTGCTTGTCGAAAAAAAGTTTAAATATAGGGCCATGTCAGTCATATATGTCTGACATAAAAAATAGTGTTTTCCGGGAATTTTGACAAAAAATTTTTTTCTGTGATACATTAAGTTTCCTTGATACATTTTTAACTAAATTATCTAATAAAGTTACCGCGGCCGATGTGAACATTTTTCTGATATTATCGTGGCGATGAACGTGTTAAAGTTGAATCCAAACGCCAGATTATTGAAAAATTTTCACAGTTTTTGTCAGAATGCTGCCGAGAGAGGAAGTTGCCGAATATTTCGTTTTGTTGGAGATGCCTGACCATTGGTTCGAACAATGTCCTCTAATAAGCCAACACACTGCCGACTAGACTACGACGACTTCCTTAAAGAAACTTTATGAAAAAACAACGATAAAGGCATACATGTGAACATTGAAGGTCTTTGCAATATGACCAGTCTTGCTATTGATACTGTTCAAGAGGTTTATTTACGTTTCATTTACAAGAATATCCCACATATTTCTTGACCTCTGTTCCAGCTTGGGTAGTGCTTAAAACGTTTACTTTTCTTTGGTTTTATTTGCAATAGTCCTGGCGTTTTTATTATAATAGGCAACGAATTTGTATTTTTCCTAACAATTTTAGTGAACAATCAAATGGTCTTACTTTCCCCTGATAAAGATGTCTTAGACTTGGAGCTTTGACGTTACTTAGTGATAATTTTTCAGGTTCTTAATAGCTTTCTAATGAATAAACTCAGCAATTGTTGAAAACTAATCAATTTGTACGTTTGTTTATTATAATTAAGGAAATTATAATCAGGCATTTATACATATGTCTTGATGTTATAAAAAATAATCCAGGACAATATTTGTGTCCTGTCTTAAATCAATACTACAGAGAAGTTAATAAATTTAAATTTCTTAATGTTCTACTCACCTTTACCAAAGACTACTTTACATATGGTGTACATGCATGCTCTCTTATGGAATACAATACAAATTAGTTTACTTTCTAGGGTCTTTACCAAAATCCTTCACCCGCTAGAATTTATTTTCCTTTCAAAAACTCTCCATCAGAGTATTAAACTCAACAAAAACAATTAATTATGGTCGTCTCTCTCTCTCTATCTCTCTATGGAATAGCAGAATAAAATTTATAATTGAATTTCGTTGTAATAGACGATGTTGCAACACACACCACAATATATGTATGTACATGCAACGAAAACAAAGAAAACCTTTGGCCCATAAAATCTTCGAAATGCATTTTACAACACACTAAACTTGCTACATGAAGGGATACATAAACATGAAGTGTAGTAAGACAATATATTTATTGATGTGCAGGAGTAGAGCTTAGATGCATAAGAAGAAGAAGAAGCAGAAGAAGAAGAAGATTTTAAAGTTTTCTTGATTGCTTGCGACCACATATGGTTTTTAGTGTTTTGTTCTACGTTGAACTCATAAAAACCATTTTCTTCCTGCAGGAATATATTCTCTTAAGAACATGAAAGCATTGACATGTACGTATATATGTATGCATGTGTTGTACCTGTTTGTTATTTTAAAAGGTAAAATTTATAAATTAATTAATATTTTATGTGTGTGTGTGCGCATGTTTGTTTTTGTATTGGGGATATTGCAAGCATTTATTCAATTTGATGGGAAAATAAATTTGAAGAGATTCTTAAGTGATTTGTTAAGAGAAATTTTAAAAGATGATTGCTGGCTTAGTAAACTTGCTTAGCAATGATTTTAAAATAAAGTTCCACAGATCAATTCGAATTAGGAATTGTTAAGACTTTAATATGAGATGATCTTTCTGGTCACAAGCATTATTAAGCCAGTAAAAGCCGCCTATCCATGTGGTGTTGTATGCTGTTAACTTTAACATGATTAAGTTTCTTTTTCTTAAGGAGCGTAATGGTATTGAGAAAAGTGTAAACTTGAGGCATAAACACGGAAATGATCAAATTTGTCAGCTAACGCACCTCACGACCTCATGCTTTTTCAATGTTTACAGCAATCGGTTGAGAATGTTCTCCGTCATTATCGCAGAGACCTTTTTATCTGTGCTCATAGTTGGTTTTAAAAACTTGCATTTGTTTGCTGGTTCATATTCATGATGATAGCACTTGAATAGATTTTGTTGCACCATCTACACGATGTCCACTACACTACTTTAAAAGGTTCTTCCCGATCAATCACCTATTTAGCTACTTTGTGAGAGCCTTTTATGTTCATTAAAGTCACGAAAATGGAAAAAACTCCTTTTTATTTTATATATTACCGGGTATTCCATTAAGCGTTGTCTATCTTTAAAGTTAAGCAAAGCAAAGTGTAATCAATTTTTTATTTGTTAGTATGTTCGCTTATTAGATGTGAGATCATGGTTCAAAAGTTCTGAAGTATCTATCGGAGGACCCAACATAACTAAAAACCGTTGCCACTGTATTATCGTGGGTACTAAAAAGTCTGCAATAATCTAGTAGGTAGTGTGTTGGCTTATAAGACGTGACGCCCCAGATCAGACATCTCCAAAAAATCGAAATATAAAAATATATTTCATTGCCGACTTCCTCCCAGCAGATTTCTGGCAAAAATTCTGAAAGTGAATAAAATTGCCATGAAAAGTTTCTCAAAAATCTATCGTTCAGGATCGACTTTAAACTGTAGGTCCCACCACTTAGTATAAAATTGTGAGAAGCTTGCTTGTAATCCTGACTGAAGGGTTAGGTCAGGTTAGGTTAAAGGACGTGTACTTGTCAATTAAGACAAGTACATTACCCGGAGGCCGAATTGGCCCATTGTACAACGTCTTTAAAGAGGGAAGGATAATAGAGGGAAAATGATATAAAGGATAGGATGTAGGAAAGGGGATAATGGGAAGCGGAGGAATTACACAGACCAGACACAACAAATGGGGAGAGCGCGACTACATTGACGAAGCCCTAGCACCTCTCAACCAGCCTATGCCACTAATGAATCTGTGGAGAGCCTTGATGTCGGCTCTCGACACAAAATTCAAGCTCTCAAAGAAGGCCGTGCCAAGGGTCCTCAGCCTCAACCTACACAGGGCTGGGCAGTTACAGAGGAGGTGTTCGATAGCCTCTGACTTCTCCTCATCGCAACATACCCTGCAATAGTCCGACTGGGATCTGTTCCAAATCCCCTTCAGCGACCTAATCTCGCAGTGCCCCGTGATAAAACCGACAACCAACCTTAAGCTGGCCTTATCTAAGCCCAGCAGCCAACCTGTTCCCGTACTGTCCCCAGCTGACTGAAGGGTTGTAATGACCAATTACTCATGCCATTTTGTGTAAAATTTTACATCGTACATGTGCCCGCCAAGCCTTGCATGAGGGTAGCGCATTCAATATGTTAAATTTTCCATAACTCTGGTACATAAATCAGGCTAAATTCGACCGATGGCATGGGTTCAGTTGGTCTTGAGAAACGTAGTGGTCTACAGATTATTCGCATAGGCCTATAACTTAAGAAAATCACACACGAATAAATCTAACACTATCAAATTGTTGCATCCAGTTGATGCCAGTTTACATAACCTTCACGGGAGGCGATCATGCCCTCAAATCGCTCTTTAGGAATACTCACATGAGCTATGAGGATCGTCGAGCCGTCCTCTTGAAAGCAAATATTGTTGGTGCCCAGATCATTCATTTGAGGCCAAAAGAAATTGATAGTCATCTACCTATAGTGCTCCCCTTAGACAGCAATGGCCCGGCCAATGTTTTTATTAAAGAAATATCGACTGTGGATGCCAAAAGGCTAAAATCCACACCAAAAAGTCACTTTTTAGGGATGCATTGGACGCTCTTGGTTCTGAAGTGG
Organism: Sarcophaga carnaria; assembly: GCA_958299815.1. NCBI lineage: Eukaryota > Metazoa > Arthropoda > Insecta > Diptera > Sarcophagidae > Sarcophaga > Sarcophaga carnaria. The sequence goes on from OY283149.1 coordinate 142,634,874, forward strand.
ATTGATATCTTTTCAAATCGATAGTTTTGTTTGATAACGTAGCAATTCATACAGAAATGATGCTCGAGACTGGAGATGATTTTTCGATGAAAATTATGGTCAGTTTCAAACTGTTCCAAAACCTATAAAATTTTATTATTTGCACGTATTGTTGAATGCTATATCTGTACATACGTCCATGGGGATTCGGCAAAGCATTTTCTAGCTTCAGGATAGTTATGGCTTGAATGTTAATTAATTTTTTTGATTTATAGAACGAGATTTGAACAAACCCTTCAACGTTTACATAAATGTTAAAAAGATATAAAGAATGTTGGAAATTATGAATTTCTTTTCATTTAATTGACAAAGAAATTAATTTTCATAAAAACAAATAAAACGAATATAAAATTAAAAAAAAACAAAAGCCGTACAAAAAGCAAAAAAATAAAAAATTCTCGGCATTAAAATAAAGGCCAAACAAAATGAATGCGTAACATTATTTTAATATTACTCGTACCTCATAAATTATTGTCAAAAGCTGTACCCTTCTCCTCCTCATACGGGCTTTCAATACAGGACATTTGTATTCGCCTGAAACCTTTTTTTTCAACCCAATTCCTTTCGAATACAAACAAAAAAGTCATACAGACAGACAAAATACTTTTTGATCAGAAATCACATTAAAAGGCAAAATTCGAAAAATTTTAATCAGATTTATGCTTAAAACAACGTACACACACACTCGTATGTACATACTTATATGTAGCTGCGTATGTATAGTAGCTTTTTTTTGAATTGAAATGGAAATGGTTGTCTATTGAGCTTTACTACCAAAATCGAAAAAAGGGACATACGCATATGTTTATTTTAATTTTTTCCCCTGAATGTCCTTTAAATATGTTTTGTAGACTGTTTAGTATGGCAACAGTGATGATCTTAAAGATAGCAGTGTTTAGTTTTAAAAACGTTTAAAATATAAGCTCGTATATTGCAAATAAAATAAAAATAAATTTTCTGTTTAGTTTTACTTAAAATTCTTTATTATTTGCACAATTCTGTGTGCCACTGTTCACAACTTGATGTAAACAACAACAATTGGTTTGTTTGTTATTCTTCTGTTTACGCCCTTTGCATAAACAATAACAATTACTAGACAATTATTCGACAGATATTTGTAAAGGAGATCTTCAAATCACGATTACTCTCTTCAAACATATCGCGTCTTCACATAAGACTAACTGAACTTCACTAACTCAGTCGCCTGCTTTGCCTTGTATTTTATATGGCAAAGTAAACAGTCTGATGAATGTTTTTGAAGGCGAATGTTCATGTCCTCGCCTTTCCGAAATCTCTATAAATGTAAACATCATTGTTTACATTTATTCTTGTAGTGTTTGTTGTTGTATTTCTGCTTACTTGCTTACCATTTTTTTATGCTGCAACAGCAGCATAATTTATTATATTAAGCAGTACGATAATTTGTAAACAGGTTTGTTTACTTGCATTGTTTTGTTTTTGTAGCTTTTGTTCATAATTTTAATGTTAAACGATCTCATAGCCAAACACCGATATCTTGACTTTTAATTTTCGTAACAATACATACTGTCTGTCAGCTCTCTGATTAAATAAGGGTGCTCAGGCAAATTTTTCTTTACTAATCTTTGTCGCCGTAGTAGAGTAGATAGACTTATTAGACAGAAGTTTATAGTTCCAACCTCAATTCAGACATCTGGAACAAATCTATGAATAAGAAGTGTGGATAGAAATGGTTGAGTACTCTTCTTATCCATACGTGTCCAGAAGTGTCTAGAGATATTGCAGGTACTGTCTTGCTGCAAACGAGATTGATTCTCCCCGGAGTACTTATGTGTTGTAACATATCAGAGAAAACGAGTTTTGTACCGGCTCTGGTCAGCTCATTGATTTTGAAATTTCCAACGATATCCCCTATGTCCCTGAACGCAATATGAAAAAAAGAGTATTCCTTTTGGCGACTTCCTTTCAGCAGTCTTCTGCAAAAACTCTGAAAGTAAAAAAAATTGCCATGAAAAGTTTCTCAAAAAAATCGGAGTCGACTTTAAACTGTAGGTTCTGCCTCTCGTGTATAAAATCAAAGGTTGTAGTCCTGACTAAAGGGTTGTATTAAACACATAGTTTCATTTCTATCCGATTGAAATGAACACTGTGTAGGCGTACTATATGAGAGCTCTGTGCTCAAATCTAAACTGAAGGATCAGCAAAAAATTCTTCAAACAACCCCCTTTGAGCTGTCTTCCGGCTGAATGAGAACCTAACGGCCATGGGAAAGCTTTTCACAAATCTATTGTTCTGTGTTTTCCTTTATTATGCGGTCCCACCACTCATTGATAAAAATAACATACTGTTACGAAAATGAAGAATCTAGATACTGGTGTTTTGCCTTTAGATCGCTTAACATTAAAATTATAAACAAAAATATAACAACAGACACAAGCATAAAAATGGTAAACAAGTAAACAAAAATACAACAACACACACTACAGGAATAAATGTAAACAAAATACACAAAGAACAAAAATGAATGAAAACAACGATGTTTACATTTATAAAGGTTTCGAGAAGGCGAAGAAATGAACATTCGCCTTCAAGAACATTCATCAGACTGTTTATTCTGACATATACTAGGCTAGGCAAAGCAGGCGAGTGAATCAGTTAAGTTCAGTCAGTCTTATGTGAAGACGCGGTGTGTTTGAAGAGAGTAATCGTGGTTTGAACATCTTCGTTACAAAGATCTGTCGAACAATTGTCTAGTAATTGTTATTGTTTATGCAAAGGATATAAACAGAGCAATAACAAAGAAAAGCAATTGTTGTTGTTTACATCAGGTTGTAAACAGTAGCACACAGAAATGTGCAAATAATAAAGAATTTTAATTAAAACTAAACACTAATTTATTTTTATTTTATTTATAATCTACGAGCTCATATTTATTTTAAACGTTTTTAAAAGATAAAAACGTATTAATGCAGAACGATAGTGGTGTGAAAAGCTAGGCTTAAATCCCGGTTAAGGAGCTTGTAGGAGCCTTTGATTGATATGTCACTCAATCAACATTTTGCTATGACGTGTTCATTATTACATGCATTATCTTTAGCTTTCCCGATGCTATTTCTTATACCATCACTGTCTATAAGTAGCAAATGTCTAATCTGCACGCATTCAATTTTAAAATTGGTATCCACCTCCTGCTCTACAATTTTTAAAAATTTCAACACACTGTCCGGTATGATGAGACCCAGAATTTTTTGTCTCTTTGTTTGCTTTTGCTTTTCAAATTTGTTTGTTAATGTGTTGCTCCTTTTTTTCTTGTAGTGAATTTTAAACTACACACACATGTACCATATGTGTTCATGTGTATATATGTACGGAATTATTTTTAAGAGTTCTTTAGTAAGTGCGGAAATGTCCCAAAGCTAAAATAAGTCACACAATACATGAAGTATACTCAGCTACCAACACATTCATGCAAAAGAAAAGAAAAATTATGGAAAAAAGGTTCAGGTTTTAAGGATTCTCTCAGCTACAATGAAAAATTTTTCATGAATAACTTGTCCGGTGTTCAGTGTGTTAATGCCGGGCATAATAATACGCCAAGTATCCCGCTTCACAACACGGCCGACCTTACAACACAGCTGAGCATGTCTGGGCTGGATTGTCCAAATGTCCGTCTAGATTCTCGTTTGTTGTTGTTGTTGTTGTATTCTATTTTTAAAGGATTTTTGTACGTTTTTTTGTTGTTATTCATACTCATTTACTCCTGCATCATCAAGTGTGTATGGCTGTGTAGAAAAGGGTCTCCGTTTTTTTATTTGCCTTTGAAAATCCACTTTACGTTATAAGTTGTGGTTCTAATGAAATAAAAATTAAATTTGTGTGTCTGTGTGTGTGTGAACAGTTGAAGAAAGTCACTGTCAGTTGGTTACACAGTTTTTTTCATTTTTCTAGAGGCAAAGGGGTGAGTGTGTGTGTTGTATGATTATGTGTAAATGTGACTACATTGCGTATGAGCAACGTCAACAATTTGAAAAGTGTAAAGACCTTGTTAAGTCTTAATTAAACCCACAAAAAAATAAAAAAATTCAACTGAAAATAAAAATAAAAATGAAATTCACACACACACACCACATATGGTGAATTTATTTTAAAAATTAAATTTTTAGAAAAAAGGACACAATTTGGGAAAATAAAAATAAAATTTAATAAAATCAATATTTTCAAAGCAATGTAATGAATTATTTAAATTTTTTAACTTTAATTCATTTGAATTGAATAAATTCAGTTCACGGGTAAAATAAAGCTCATATTATCGATGAAAATAAAATGACAGCACCTGAAGCACTCTAGTACGATCTAAATATAGAAGGTAGAACTGTAGACAATGCGTTGTCTACTAACAAATATCGGACGTTCATTTCAAAGCAGACATAATTCACTGCTATAAAAAGCTCTTGGTATCCTCAACTATTAATACGAGATCAGACAACAGTAAACGCATTATTGTCAGTGTATAATACAGTTGGTGTCGATGCTTAGCCTGTATTACGACTTAGATGGTATGAGAACATCCTTGACTTGTATGTGTTAATTTTATTCCTAAGTGGTGAGATCTAGACATTGATACATACATACTTACATAATTGGCAATTACAACCCATCAGTCAGGATTACAACCTAGCTTATCATATTACTAATGTTGTGTGTGTTAGTTTTATACATGAGTGTTCGGACCTGCAGTTTAAAGGCGACTCCAAATGACATATTTTTTGAGAAACTTGTCGTTCTGAACCGACTGGCTCAGTCGTTCTGGACACTCATATATAAAATTAACACACACACAACATAAGTGGTATGAGATGCTAGGTTATAATCCTGACTGAAGGGTTGTAATGGCCAATTATGTATGTATGAATTTAACGGAAGTGGGTTCAACAGGGCGGCCGTTATCTACTGTCAAAGTTCTGAAGTATCTCTTGAAGGAACCTACCTAATTCGTGCTAGCACGAAAAAGCATTTTCCCGTAATATCGCGGCTACTGTGTTAGTTTATTTGTCGAGGTAAACATAAATGCTGTGAGACTCTAAGTCGTAATCCTGACGGAAGGATTGTAATGACCAATTATGTATGTGAACTAGACATGAATGATATGTATATTTGACATGACATAGACTTATCCTACACTAGCAATCACCATTCTCGTAGAGGTGTTGTAAACTAGATACGAAATCATACGTTAGTGTTTTAAATGTTTTTTCAGCCTTAGGTGTATGTGTGAATAAGCCACAAACCAGAGCGGTTGTCAATGCCAACGTAACCCAAGAAATCGATGGAATTCAGTGTAACTTATACGCCAGACAATTGGAAATTACAAATGCTCTCTACCCTAACAAGCTGTGGGCAATATTTGAACGAAGTTCTATTCCACACAATGATATTTTTACATTTTTACCTTTTAAATACGTTTAGGAAATGAGCTCGTATATTACAAATATAATAAAAATAAATTTGCGTTTGGTTTTAATTAAAATTTTTTATTATTCTCTGTGCCACTGTTCACAACTTTGTGTAAACAACAACAATTGCTGTGTTTGCTATTCCTCTGTTTATACCCTTTGCATAAACAATAACAATTACTAGGCAATTATTCAACAGATATTTGTAACGGCGATTACTCTATTCCAACATACCGCGGCTTCACAAAAGACTGACTAAACTTCACTAACTCACTTGACTGCTTGGCCTTGCCTTTTATATGACAGGGTAAACAGTCTGATGAATGTTCTCGAAATGTCTATAAATGTAAACATCGTTGATTTCTTTACTGCATTGTTTTGTTTTAGTAGCTTTTGTTTATAATTTTAATGTTAAGCGATGTAAAAGCAAAACACCAGTATCTAGATTTTTCATTATTAATATTATTCAGTCCTTTGAAAGGAATAAAAAATATCGATAATAACTCATGCACCTTCCTTCCTCCCTTAATTCCTTAATTGGCCATAACAATTCGATTAACGGATTTCGGCCTGCCGCAACACATCCTTCCAGACACCTCTGCTTCTTGCGCGCCTACGCCAACTGGTCACACCAATCGATGACAGGGCTTCCTCGATTTAGTGCTTCCAACGGATACAAGGTCGTCCTCTTTGCCGACTTTCTCCTCACCAAAAACTCATCCGCCGGAGCATCCTCCCCCATTCGAACGACATAGCCAGCGCTGCCGATGGATATTAATACGCTGCACAACGTCTATGTCGTTAAGGAGCTCATACAGCTCACTGTTGGATCGGATGCGGAAATCATCGCCAACTTCGTAATGGACCGAAGATCTTACGCAGTACCTTTCTCTCGAACACTCGCAAGGCTGCTGCATCAGTACTTAATAGGGTACTTGCCTCTGCGCCATAAAGCACGGGTGGGATGAGCGTCTTTTTGTCGTACGACAGGGGTCTCTGCTACTCTATTGCCTATTGAGACCATAGGTAGCACCTGTTGGCAAGAGTGATCCTGCGCTTGATCTCCAGACTGACATCATTTGTGGTGATAAATAAATTCCTTGACTGTATCAAAAGTATAGTTATCGGCCGTAATCTGAGAATCAATACGCCGCATGTCTCTACTTGTCGATAACATATACATTGTTTTGCCCTCATTTACTGCCAGACCCATTTTATTAGACTCGCGTTCAATAGCACTAAAGGCAGCAGTAACATCTCGCTTGGTACGCTCTATGATGTCAATGTCGTCAGCGTACGCAAGCAACTGGACACTTTTTTGAAAAATAGTGCCATTGCGATGCACTTCCGCCTTTCGCAGAACACTCTCCATGACAAAGTTGAAGAGGTCGCATGATAAGGGGTCGCCTCGTCTGAAACCTCGCACGGTACCAAAAGGTTCGGAGAGGTCCATTCCTACCTTGACGGAGCTGCAGGGATTGCTAAAGGTCATTCTGTGTAGCCTTATCAGCTTCTTTTATTTAAGGACCCCATATTTGGATACCTGTATTACAAATGATAATACGAACTCACCAAAAAAGCCAAAGTCGGGAATTGAACAACGTGGGGACATGCATTCCACGTAAAATCGTAAATTGTTACCTAAAATGTACACTACAGCTACAACTGCACTATTTGGACCTAAGATGATTATCGAATACCGATAACGAATAAATAAGATGATGAGAATACATTTCAGTGTACTCCTATGAGGGCAAATTCATTAAGGATTTCAGCAACGTACGTAATATGCGACCTACAGACAAAATTTGAGACGGATTGGTTTTTCGTTTAATAGCGTACTTTGCAGGAACCACTTTAGGTTTAACCAGTGGACATATAAAACACAAAAATGGGTTTAAAAGATATTAAAAAGAAAAGATTTTAATTTGCATTCCACATTCCATTGATTTTATGGAAATTTTCCCATTGTTAAGGCCAATGTAACAAATTTATTTCAACTTATATCGTGTAGGTCTACATCTACAATAAGAAATCCTTTTGCAAAAATTATTGGCTTCAGGACTTTAACATTTCATTTCATTTAATAAATTAAATTGAAACCCCTTTTGAAACTCACGTTATTTTATATGAAAGAAAACAAAACAAAACCAAATAAAACTCCCACACTTTGCTACAAATCTAGAGGAAACTTTTTTGACAAATAAAACCATCCTACATAACAGAAAATTCAAAAATAAAGTCAAACTGATGCTAAAATTAAAATTAAAATAGACGCACGTTTTCAAGATAGAATGACCTCTCTTAAGACAGAAATACACATGGGCAGGCAGAGAGACAGACGGACACAGAACAATTGGTTGAAAGTGCGTGTTTTGGTCATGTAATCGGATTTCAATTGGTTCAAGATGAAAGCGGTCAACAATTTGACTGTAACCTTTAAGACACTTACACACACACCCACACGCACATACACATACGAATATAAATTCTATGATGTAGAAATGAAAACCACAAAAACCTTTAGGACACTAAGGAAACACGATTTGTTGGAAAATTGAAAATTCCTTACGAACTTAAAACCGAGATAATGGCTTTCCATTCTCTCTCTCTTTCTCTCTCTCTCTCGATCTTTCTCTTAAGATGTTTATAAGGACACAAGAAACAATAAATACTTGTTTGTAGTTTGACACGGCTTTACTATGAAATTACTATCGAACATACATACACACATACATATATATATATGTATGTGTATGTAAGCATGGTATGTATAGAAAATAGTTTTTGGGCATCTTGTCTTGCATTGTACACAACAGGAGAGCACTCTCTCTTGTGCATGTATGTGTGTCTGTGTGTGTGTGTTTAGTTTCTAAGAAAGTTTTAAAGAAAGTCGTAAAACGCTTTCAAGCATACAAATTGCACAAATAACACTCCTTACAGGCCAGCAGCATTGGACAGGATTATACAAATACTCGTGTACTTACTTTGCTTTCTTACATAAATCCATACACATGCACATAAACATGTACTCTCTCTCACTTCTCTCTCTCTTCTCTCTCATATATTAATAAATTCTTGTCTATATAAACAACAACAACAACAACAAATTGTTTTACTACATAATGAATCTGTGCTCAACACTTACACAGTAATGCGACCGGCCATTAGTATTAAAACAATCATTTAAATGAGTATGTATGTGTTCATATCTTTTTTGGTACAGGATATTTATATATGTATGTGTGTGTGTTTATGTTTGTATTTTAAGAAGAAGAGAAGAGGTATTTTTTGTTGTTATTGCAAGTATTATTGTTGTTTATTTGTGTTTCCATGTGCACTGAAGGGTTATAAAAACTTTAAATCCAAAATACTCGTACATCTGTTTTCTCTTCAAGCTACATAAAGCAAGATAAACTCCTGTTGCACAGTGTAACGTTTTTATCTTTTAAAAATGTTTAAAATATAAGCTCGTAGATTGCAAATAAAATCAAAATAAATTTGTGTTTAGTTTTAATTAAAATTCTTTATTATTCGCACAATTCTGTGTGCCACTGTTCACAACTTGATGTAAACAACAACAATTGCTTTTTTTGTAATTCCTCTGTTTATAGCCGTTGCATAAATAATAACAATTACTAGACAATTATTCGAAAGATTTTTGTAACGAAGATCTTCAAACCACGATACTCTCTTCACTCGCAACGCATCTTCACATTGACAACACTGACAGAACTTTTACTCGCTCGTTGCCTGCTTTGCGTTGCCTTTTATATGGCAACGTAAACAGTCTGATGAATGTTATTAAAGCGAATGTTCGTGGCTTCGCTTCCCGAGATCTCTGTAAATGTAAACATCGTTGTTTCATTGTTGTTTGTGTGTTTTGTTTACATCTGTTCTTGTAATGTTTGTTGCTGCATTTTTGTTTACTTGTTTATTCCTTTTTTATACTGATGTTTGTTGGAAGTTTTTTGTTTACTTGTTCATCATGTAAACAAGTTTTTGTTTTTGTAGCTTTTGTTTATAATTTTAATGTTAAACGATGTAAAATCAAAACACCATTTCCATTTTCGTAACAATATATTAGATGTCCCCATCTAATGAGTATATTGGGTAATGATCACTGCAGCACATTTACTCACGCAGTTCGTTTCAGGTTATAGAGGGTATTCTATTCCATATGAAGTATGGTTATGCATATATACATTCATAATTGGTCATTACAACCCTTCAGTCAGGATTATGACCTAGCTTCTCACACCACTTATGTTGTGTGCATTAATTTTGTACATAAGTGGCGGGACCTACAATTTAAAGTCTACTCCAAACGCCAGGTTTTTGAGAAACTTTTCATGGCAATTTTATTTTACTCGCAGACTTTTGCGTGAAATCTGCTGAGAGAAAGTCGCCGAAGAAATATTATTTGTATTTGCGTTTTAATGTCTCACCTGGGGATTGAACCCTGGCCTAACTCTCGGTGAATTAAAAAATAAAGCACTAGAAATGGTCATACCCAACAGAAATCAAAACGAGGAAAAGCTGTTGACTGACGGTGTATATCAATCGATATTCAGAACGATGTAAATGGGTTCTCACAGAGATTCACAAAACATTGAAACCTTTGAAATCTGTAAGGAATCAATCATGACCAGAAAATTCAAAGGTAGACACTATATTATCTACTTCAGAAGTGCTCGACGTTCTACTATTAACACTTAAAGTTGGAGTTGAATACTCACTAACATTTACAGCATGGTCCAAAGTCATCTTCGTGTATTATGACAAGACAGATTTGATTCCATTATTATCATGAAATGTCTTCTGCTTTAACCAGTAATCACTGTAAACATCTTGAAATGGAGGATATTGTGTGATAGGATTTGGTTCCTAGACATAATATTATACATTGACTTGCTGCCGTGATATATCATAAAAATTTCTATATAGCGCTCTGGATAGGCGCTCTGGATAGGTTGAACCACAGGCTGTGGACTTGGTGTTAATCTGGAAAAAACGATGTAGTACTGTTTAGTAGCCAATGTGTGAACATAATTGCAACTCTTCGATCATGCTTAGTACCTAAATGTGGTTCTAGACACTGAATTGTCCTGCAAGAGCAACATAGAACATCAAGTTCAAAAAAGTTTTCTACACTTGTTGTTAAATATTTAGACGTCATTAGGTTTTTAACCAAACATTTTACTGTGGATGTACAAGAAGTCGCCGCAGTCTAGTAAGTAGTATGTTAGCTTATTGGACGGAAGGCCACGGTTCAAAACCAGGGCAGACATCAAAACGAAAATATGAAAAAATATTTCGTCGGCGACTTCCACTCTGCAGATTTCTGGCAAAAACTCTAAGGGTAAATAAAAAAATTGCCATGAACGTTTCTCAAAAATCTGTCGTTCAGAGCCGACTTTAAACTGTAGGTCCCACCACTCGTGTATAAAATTAACACCCACAACATGAATGGTATGAGAAACTATGTAGGTCGCAATCCTGTATGCACAAGAAAGTTTTGGAGGACGCATGTTTTAAAAAGCTTTAGGGCCAGTAAAGGAAAATGTATTTCCCCTGCAAGGCTCTCTATATGCTGTTGTATTTAAAGCAAATAATTTTTTTTTTGAGCAACAACGGTCACTGGTGAAGAGAAATTTTTGTCCTTTCTACAAATGATTATTGTACACTTAAAAGTGTTTTCTTCTACAACATTTTAGTCATGCTCGGCATAAAATCCGACAATACCATCCGTGATTTGGGAACCCCAAAACCAAAAAAAATAATAAAAAATTTCGGCTAATAACGAAGCCTGTTGAAGTATATCGATTGGCAGCCAAGCGCCTATTCTTCCACTTCTATAGCACATTACCACTCCTTGACTGGTAAAACCTACGTAAGCGAATTGAATATCATTCAGCAATATAATCAATGCCTATGGAATAAGTGTCTTTAAAATCAGAAATCTCGGTAGTTAAGGAAGCCGAAACGAAAACTATCGATTGCAGTGTATTTGCATTGGTAGCCAAGCGGCTATTCTTCTACTCCTATGGCATATTATCTATTATCGATTGAAAACAGATTGAATAGCCTTCAGCCATGTTGTTTAGTCAGGACAACGCTGCTCAATACTATCGGTTGGAGTGAAAGGACTCGTCTGTGTATTTGTTGTCAGCTAAGCGCCTGTTCCTGTGTTTTGATAGCAAATTATTCCCCATGGTTAGCAATGAAGCGTATTACCAAATTAAGCACATTTAGTCCTGCATGTTGGACGAAATGAAAGTGAAGGATTTGAAGGAATGCCTGCCCATTATAAGATGAAATCCTAAATATGATTTTCAAAGGGTAAGTTGATGGTGTTGGGATATTAGAGACTGTGGAAGTCGCTTCAGTCTAGTAGGTAGTGTGTTGGCTATTAAGACGTAAGGCCACGGTTCAAATCCCCAATCAGACATCAAAATGAAAATAAAAAAAATATTTCTTCGGCGACTTTCGCTCAGCATATTTCTGGCAAAATCTTTGAGAATAAATAAAATGGCCATGAAAATTTTCGCAGTCGACTTTAAACTGTAGGTCCGGCCACTCATGTATAAAATTATCACACATAACATAGGTGGTTTTCGTAGCCCTGACTGCAGGGTTGTAAAGAGCTATTATGTACATACATATGTACATACATATGTATATGGAAGTGTAACTTATATCGCTCCAAAGCAATATCACGGGCTCTGGTCTTTGCAGAGGGAACGTATACAAACTGGTGGCTGTAGTAAGCAGACACAGATCATTAGGAGATTCTACCCAAAAGATTGGATAAAACCACCGCTGCAGGATACTTGACATATGGTTTCTACAAGATATCTGTGTATACGGTATTGATACAGGTGGCCTCCTTAGCTACCTGAAGCTAACATAGTACCTTTCCATTGGTACAATTTGACGCCAAATATACCAAACTGGTTGTCTAAAATTCTAAACAGTATTGCGAACACCAATACTACCTAAATTTAATGTTAATTGTAGTTTTTTGGTGGCGTTACACTGTGCAATTTTCTTAAGAAAGACTTCTTGGCACATTTAATCGTAACATATGAACGACGTATGGACGGTTCGGTGTATTTGAAAACTATTTTTATGGTCATATACTCGTGTTGTACAAAAATACGAGTATATATCCTGTACTACGTATGGCTGTCCTATCTCTGTATCCTTTTTCAAATTTTTTAAGGAAAGAATAACAAAAATTTATAAGAATTTTTGTTTTTAATGCGCAGGCATTATCAGCCATTAGTCAAGGGGTCTTAATTTGCAAACAAAAACAAACAAATAAACAAACAAACAAATGCTTACTAAATAATGGCAAAAGAAAAATCTTTGAAAATCATTCATTCACTCATTTTCAGGCTTGAGGAAAACTTTAAAAAGAAAAACAAATAAAAAAACTAACAAAAGAAAGAGAGAGAGAGAGAGAGAGAGAGAGAAACTTACAATTATTTGGTGTGTTTTGTGACCATTAAAATTGTATGTTTGTCTCGCTGTGTTTGTGGTACATTCAAAAGGACTATTTGCATGCATGTGTGTACGAGTGGGTTTTGATTCAGATTCATTTGAATGTGTTACTCATGCATGAGTGCATTTGGTCAGAGCAAGTTTTGTAAGTAAAATTTCAAAGAATCTTTAAAGAAATTAACATTTTTAAGTTGAGAGTCTTAAGTGTCTTAAGCAAACCCATACTGCCCCTTACACAATTGGAGTTTAAAATTAAATCCTTAAGTAAAATTGAAGAAACCAGCAGACCACTGTAAACAACCAATAACGATTTGCATATCAAAGTCAGAAACATAAGTTGTCTGTCTGCCTGTGATTTTCTTTAAATTCATTTGTATGGAAGGAAAAAAAACCAAAAAAATTGTACGTATTTTGTTTATTAAAGCTCTGCTCATTTAAAAAATTAACACAGGAAATGAGAGAAACCAACAAAAAGAAAAAAAAGAAGAAAAAATAAAAATAAATTACGCGTTTACCACAGACTGCACCACATCAAAGTGACCACTCAGTTAACGCAGTGACTGACTACTGAGTGGCGGCTGTGGCCAAAAACTGACTGATGAATGTCTTGTTTGCCTTTTTTTAATTTTTTTCTCTTCTCTGGCTTTGGTTTATTTACCAATTTTTTTTGTTTTCTATCGTGTTCTTCTTTCGGTCATTTATATGGCACGGGTCCCTTCATTAACATTTTTCACTTCATAATTATGCTGGAGTCTAGCATGCTGACTGCCAACTTCTGTTGCAGCTATCCCCAAGGCTTTCTTTTTTTATTAAATAAACAGTAAAAATAACAACATTAATAGACACACACATATACAATCACACGTACACATACACATACACATTAAATATTATTGTAAGAAATTAAGAAAAATTCATCATCATTTTCCTTCAAAAAGAAAAAAAAAACAAAAAAAGCAACGCATTTAAAATCTCATTCAGCCATGTATGCGTAAGTGTATGAGCGTTTTGGGGATTCCTAATTAACATTAATGTCTACTTCAGTAATTTTTTACCAAAAAAAAAAGAGAAATTATTTAAAGGAAGAAACGAATTTTGAAGCAACTGGTCATTAAACTTTAATACGATGAAAACAAAACGAAATGTGGATTCTGAAATTTATTTCAAATTATTCCCAAAATAATAATATTTCAATTTTAATTTTTATAAAGTCTACATATGTAGATGTTCTCCCCCGTTTTAATAGGTGCCATAAGGCCGCCAAAATCTCATTTCATTTGGGTTCGTCTGCCATGATATCTTTACTCAATCGAATTTATTTTCGCCATGCATGATCTGGTCGATATCTTCTGTAGCTGCATTGAAAATTCTGGTGATGTTCGGTGATACTTGTACAATTGTATGTCCTGGCCTGCAATAGCTTACAGATTGTAAGCAAAAAGGCTCATAAAAATCAACATGCCGAACATATTATGAGGCATTTCACGATTCACAGATTTTGGATTCAATTTAATGTAGATTGAATATAAGGCCTGAAGGCTTAATAAATGTCTTTGCTTTACGCAGTATTTGAATTTGAACTTCCTGGTGTTGTGGTAGCAGCTTTGAGGCAAAAATCATGTTATCTTACTTTAGGAATATATTGTCGGTTATGTTTATTACTTTAGTTCCTTCAATTTTAGACTCAAACCATCACTCTTAGTCTAATTTTTAAAATTTTTCACGCACATATTCATACTGAAGAGCTGTTGAGTGTGAAGGCAAATAGTAACATTGTATTCATGGCTACCTAACTAATCATAACATGAACCAATGTCTCAATTGTCCTAATTGTATTTAATTGGTCATTATAACCCTTTAGCCAGGAGTACCACCTATTTCCTGACATTACCCACATTGTGTGTGTTTTAATTGGGATGTGTTAGCGGCACGAGCTTTGAAAGAGCATAGGGCTCCATCTGCTTGCTCAGTGTCTGTTTCTTTTGGTGACTCAATTCAGTTTCATTAATCAAAATGTATGGGATGTCGTAGTTGACGTAGAGGCGGAAAATTTTGCTCACTAAATTCTAGACCCAGTCTTTTTTTTTTTTTGGTACAACCAGCACTCAGGGGATGGCCCCTACTCATGCAGTGCATTGTGCAGATTTAGGAAAATAGGTTATAGGAATGTGGAAAGAGGGAGTAGTGTTTGTGGACATTTGATTTAAACTTAAGATACGAACGGCAAGGAAACGAGTTTCTGCCAGGTGACTATATAATGGCCAGTGCTATACCTCCACCATTAGACAGTCTACAGCAGCCGTCCCCAAGAAGCCCGCATCTTAAGGTTATTTGAGTTAAAATATTTAAATTTTTGCGGTTAAGTGTACGTAATAGGTATGTATATATGTAATAGGTTATTTTAATAACTATTTCCTGCGCTACCATTGTGTAAGTTTACTGTAGTCTTAGGAGAGTCAAAAGTCATTATTCTGCTATTGAAGATTTATGGCCTTTATGAAGGCATAGTTCCTGTGTTTGTTGAAGTTAAGACGATCTTGACGATCACGAACTACATCAAGATATTTAATAGCCTCTGAGGTGATATATCAGTTTCATCGCGTTGAGTCTTAACAATTTTAATTCTATTCATGTTCTCTTGTTAACTTATTTTATGATTTGCGTGTGATTAATATGAATTACAAAGAATGCATGATCACTTTGTATATTTTAATATTTTAGGAATATGCTATGTGGCCATTTCTTACATTCTCCAGGCTTTTAATTCAATTTTCTATTTTAAATTTCCTGGCTGCATTGCGCCGAAGGAGGCAAAACAGAATTATAAAAAATTAAAAAATTAAATAGAAAAACAAAAAACGAGGAACAGCAACACAAGACAACAACAGTATCTTTGGCGATTATAAGATACTTGTTGTAGCCTAGTATCCCGTGGTTACCATAATTTTCTCTTCTCTTCAATTCAATGGTTTTGGATTTATAATTACATTTTAATTAGATTCATTCGGTTGTAAAGTGTCCCTTTTTGCCGGTTATCTTGTGTGTCATTTCTTGAAAATTTATTTTTTCTTTCGCTTTTTCTTCATCTTTTCTTTCTTACGTTCACACTTGCAACACAATGGCCGAAGTCCTGTACAGCTGTAGTGCAGGATACAGAGGACACACCGCCGTAATCAAGGGTATTGCTTACAATTTTTTGCCTCTTTTCTTGTTGTTTTTTCCATTATTTTATTAAAGGAAACGAATTAAAAAAATAAGAAAAAAAGAACGAAAGAAAAAATAATGAATTGTTACACTCGCTATTGCTGTTTTAGACGATACAACACCGAAATGGTGTTGAGAAAATCAAAAAATAAAAGTGAGTGAGAAAAATAATGAAAGTGGAAGAGGAAAAGCTGGAAAATAATAATAAAAATTAAAGTATTTTCCTTTTCGATAACGTTTTTTTTTGTTTTTTTCTCTTGTTTTTGTATTTTTATTTTAGCACAGCTGGATGGATTTTTTCGCTTTTGCATTTTTAATGACGGTGATTTATTAATGGCGACAAGATGATTAAGAAATGGTACCTCAAAACCATTGGGAAGGGGAAAATAAAAATAAAATAATTAAATGAACAGTAGCATGATGATATATTAAGATTTGATCAAAACGAATTGAATGCACACTTTATTTAGGCAGGTAGGTAGGTTGGAGTAGTAGCTTTGATACCAAAAGCTCACTGGAGCATGCATAGCAGCCCGTTGTGATGCCGCAGGTGAAAGCAGTCTCTGTACTGACCAAGTTCCTCCAAAACAGGGAAGCAGAAGAAGTTGGTTAGCGCAAGTGCTGCACATTTAAAGCACGACAACCCAACGCTGGAATACCAACCAGAAAGTTTGATGACCGATGCTAGATCCTTCAAAGAAAATGGATAACATTCTCCTCTTCTACAGCGAATCTGCACACATGGCCGCTGTGATCGAGATGACGTAACGACCAAGTCCAAGTAACTGGTTGGTGCGGCTTCTATCTAACCAGGCCAAAGTGAGCCTAGAAGTGCAGAAAAATAAAAAATAAGTAAAATAAAATATTTAAATGACGTAGATTTGATACGAATTAATATATTCGAAGCATTTTTTGCCTTATAAACCTTCTTCTGGCTGATAACGTTACGCATAATTTGCACTATCTACGTAGGTCAGTCAATCGATTTTATATACATGGAGTAAGGTACTTACATACATACATAACCGGTTTCTACAACTTTTCAGTCAAGATTACAACCTAGCTTCTCAGACCACTGATGATGTGTGTGTTAATTTTATCCATGAGTGGCGAAACCTACAGTTTAAAGTTGACTCCGAACGACAGATTTTTGAAAAACTTTTCATGGCAATTTATCATATGAGATGATTATGCCCTCAAATTTCTCGTGTACAACATCCAATATGGCATGAGTAAAGTCCTGAAGTCCGTAGTCTAGTGGGTAGAGTGTTGGCATATTAGATGAAAGTAGTGAAAGACCCGAACTGTCATCTTAAACAAAACGAAACGTAAAAAAATATTTTTTCGGCGACTTACTCTCACCAGTCTTTTAGCAAAAACCCTGTGAGTAAACAAAAAACTGCCTTGAAAAGTTTCTTAATAATCGGTCGTTTGGAGTCGACTTTAAATTTTATATCCTGTCACTCATGAATAAAATTAGCAAACACAACTTGGGTGGTGGGAGAAGTTAGGTTGTAATCCTGAGTAAAGGGTTGTAATTATGAGTTAAGCAAGTGAGTACTCTATGAAATCATACTCATCTAAGATTGGATTGGATTGGATTGTATGTACATACATGATAAATACATATATACATACATAATTGGTCATTACAACCCTTTAGTCAGGATCACGACCTAGTTACTTACACCACTTATGTTGTGTGTGTTAATTTTATATATGAGTGTAGGTCCCACTACAGTTAAAAGTCGGCTCCGAACGATAGATTTTTGAGAAACTTTTTTTGGCAATTTTATTTATTCTTAGAGTTTTTGCCAGAAATTTGCTGAGAGGAAGTCGCCGAAGAAATATTTTTCATATTTCGTTTAGTTGGAGATGCCTGACATGGGGTTTGAACCGAGGCCTCACGTCTAATAAGCCAACACACTACCTACTAGACCACGGCGGCTTCTACATGATAAATACTTCCTATAAATTTACATGACTGGCTACTCCAGTATAGTGGCCGCACAAAAAGTTGATGCTAATTTGGAGGTGTATGATGATAAGGTTTAAGAAACCTTGATTCAATGAGGGTTCGTTCCGCCATTTTTGTTTTAGGTTTGAGGTTTTTTATTTTTTAGTTCACAAATACAAACACTGTCTTAAACTAAGAATACATCCCCAAATAAATCGTATATAAGAAGAAAAACAAATATTTTCCTTTAAGCTATGGATGGACCATAAAGTTAAGAGTCTCATTTAAAGCCAAATGAAGCAAAATCATTAAAATTTTCTTTTGTTTTTTACAAAAAAAGGCCAGATATTGGTGGATGTATAATCAATTAAAATTTTTGGGAGTGAACTGAAACAGAAGGGTAAAGATTTGATTAAAAAAAAATTAAAATTTTAAACAAAAAATTCTCCAAAAAAAACAAGAAGAAAAAATTTGGAATTTAATGTCTTGCAGCTTAAAGGAAAACCATAAACTTCCTAAGCTAGCTACGGCTATTGTTGTTAAGGCTTTATGAGCATAGATACCCGGCAATACTAAAGTGATTAATACATACGTACGTAATTGCTAAATATGGTAGAGCCTTTATAAAAGTGTTTTTTCTACAGAAATTATATGAAGCAACCACCGCCTTGAAAAGCACCAGTAGATTTGATATGAAAATCATAAAATGCATGAAGTAAAGAATTCGTAACCCTTTTCTTTAGTTTTTCTTCTTTTTTTTTTGTTAAATACGGTTCATAGACCATCAACTAAATTGTGAGTCTTTTTTATTCTTTACTTTTTTGGGCGTGGGGGGCCATAAACAAATTTTTGCTTTTACTATAGAAATTATCTGTTAACATCGTTTCTTTTTCCGTTTCTTTTTCGTTGTTCTTTTCTGTTTATGCCGGCTTTTTTTTGTAAATTTTTGCCCCCTTATTTTACGAAAAAAATCTTATAATTTTCCAAAAGAAATAAAAATTCACTTCCTGTTCTCATTGCAAAATAATCCTTCTAATCACAGGGAAGTGGGGTGGGGGGTTATAGAAAGCATAAAGGATGTTGACTCACTACTCTTAATCATTGTTGCTATTTTTATGCAAAAATCTTTTGCCTTTTTTTCTGTGTTCAAAACTTACGAATTGTCTTAGTCAGTCAAAGGATTTCTTTTCTATTTTTCCTTACAATTGAGGCTCTCATTGCTCGGTTACACTCCGTTGATTTTATTAGTCTCCGGCGCACAATTCGAATTCACAAAAGAATGAAAGAAAAAAATAGCAATCGTTTGCCATCAAACGGATTTGACATCATCTTTAATGTTTGAAAGAAAAAAAATTCTTTACTTCAGCTTCATGCTCATCATAAAAGGATTCATGTCCTTACACATATACACTCATGCCTACTTGGGGACACCTTGTCTTCATAAAAAGGAATTTTTCATCGTATGCTTTGCTTGTATTTGTAAGAGCATGCGGGTATATTTTATTTTCTTCGTTTTTGTAGGCATTTTTCATGTTAAATTTGTTCGAATTGCAAATAAATTTCAAATTGCTTTTGCTTTGTATCGTTTATTGTTTCGTTATTAGTTTAAATTGTTAATTTAATGGCCTGATTATTGTTATTTGTTTAGAAATAAATATTTAAAGTTATTGCTGACATTGATTTTAGTTGTTATTATATAAACAACATTAAGGTTTCCCTTTGAAAAATAATGGACTAGGCGATCAATAAGTAGGCCAAGCCTAGACAATAAAATATTTTTTTAAAATATACGGCATGTTGTTCGATAAGATGAGGTGCGATGGTTAAGTAAGTAAGGATCTCAGTAATGGTCGCTTATAACACAGAGAATCTATCCGTCTTTTTCGGTAGATATCGAACTGTTGAGCAATCTATCCAAAACCACGTGTTAGAATTTTCAAGTGAGCCCATCAATTTCTCTGAACTTCACTGAGTCCATCAGTGACTTGATTAACTTCAATGACAGCTTTATCATGAACCCAGGAAGAGTACGAAATACATTATCGCACCAACTATTTTAAGCATGTGCTCTCGACATAAACCAACGTCTTTAAAGTAGCTAAACGTAGGTCACTACTCACATACGAACTCAGGAACTCAGGAAGAGCTTGAAATACATTATCACACCATCTATTTTAAACATACCCAGTGTTTTTCATCAAGTATGGATGTGGTATCGACTTAATCCAACGTTTTTAATGTAGCTAATCGTAGTGAGAGAATATGTAATTGGTCATTACAATCCTTTAGCTAGGATTACACCTAGCTTCTCACGCCAGTCATTTTGTGTATCCACGAGTGGTGGGACCTACAGTTTAAAGTCGACTCCGAACGACAGATTTTAGAGAAACTTTTTATGGCAATTCTTAGAGTTTTTGCTAGAAATCTGCTGAGAGGAAGAAGAAATATTTGTTGTATATTTCGTCTTGTTGCAGATGCCTGGCCTGCGGTTTGAACTGTGGACTCACGTCTAAAGAAAATTTGCCGGCAACATATGTATTTCTACTACTAAAAAAATACTACCAGAGCTGTACTTAATAAAAAAAACTTCTCGAGACCGTACCTCATGGTATAGAAGAAAAAGAAGAAATTCGTCGAAAGAAAAGAGAAATGGCAACTCACTAGTGTGAGAAAATAGAAATGCTAAGGAGCCGAAAGAAATTCAAAAGAGTACAACAAACTGTGATGCGAGGTTTGGTGACAAGTACTTCCTCATGCCAGAATGATGAAGTAAACTTGATGACTGATCAGTAGTGCATACTTGACATGTAGGAATATCAGATACCCAAACTGTTAACTATCTGAACATATGAAGGTAGATAGGGACATTAGACCAGGGCCTATTGTGAGTATGGCCGTTATGGCATACCCACGGTCTGAACATATCATGATTCAGAAAATCCACCATATGACTTAAATCAAACACGGCTGCTGGTGCTAATGAGCTGCCAATTGAACTAAGTATGTCATTTAAAGCCAAAGTTTTGTTAAAATTGAGTAGCAGAGATCTCTCTCGTACGACAAAACTAATACTCTATAAGACGTTCATCCTCGCCGTGCTTCTTTATGGCATGGAGGCTTGGACACTATTAAGCACTGATGCAGCAGTCTTGAGAGTAGATGGAGTAGAGAGAATTGGACTTCAGTGGCGAATTATGTGGAGCGTATCCTAAGACTGACGAAGAGAGATCTCGGGGCTGCAGAACATGTAGGCACGCCGGCATAGATTATATTTGCACACGTGTCAAACGAAATCCGACACAGGGACCTGGACGAAAGAAATTGTGGAGACACTTAGATGTCTCCTCAACTTTCGACATGCAACTCGGACGCGGATATGAACACGCACGGTCAAAAGGACTCCACTCCGAAGTAATACCACCGTAGTTCCGGATTGGGCACAACAAGTCTACGAGACGAGGGGGGACGACTTTTTTATGGTGCGGTTAGGTGCATTTACCCCTCCTCGGCGAGAAAAAAGCCTTGAGAGTATTCGAGAGAACAGTTCTACGTAAGATCTTCGTTCCAGTGCGAGTTAGCGGTGATTTCCGCATCCTCTCGAATAGTGAGCTGTATGAGCTTCTCAACAACATGAACGTTGTGCAGTGTATTAATATCCAGCGGCTGCGCTGACTAGGTTATGTCGTTCGAATGGAGGAGGATCCTTCGGCGAAACTGGTATTTGATGCGGGAATCTGCGGAAGTCGGCAAAGAGGACGACCCTGTTTGCCTTGGAAGGACCAGATCGAGGAAGCACTGTCATCGATTGGTGTGACCAACTGCTGTTGTATGACGTAAAAGTATGGGTACTTACGGTAACAAATTTATGTGTGTACGGCGTTTGCGAGAGAAAAATACTGCGTAATGTATATGGATACCTTAACATTAAAGACAATCACAGAATTTAAATAATTTATTGGATTTATGGTTATATTGAGGCAGGTATACCCGTAGAGTAGAATTACCGGTGACTTGAATGTTTGGACGTACGTAAAGAAAATCACAATTAGGGCCCCGTGCTTCTTGATATGAATGTAATCTTCGTAAGCCTGACGTGAGAAATTAAATAATTTGATTTCAACTTAGAATAAAGACCACAGAAATGTATTCAATAGTTGTGTAGTGGTGATAAATTTCAGCCATCAGACGATCTATTGTACTATCCTCTACCTATAGTATCTCCTCTCATCCTGTTGCCTTCACAACTGTCAGGATAGGTTAGCTAAGAGTAGGTTAGAGGACGCGTACTTATCAATTAAGACAAGTACAGTACCCGGAGGTCGAATTGACCCATTGTACAACGTCCTAGTTTCTCACACCACTTATGTTGTGTGTGTTAATCTTTTATACATGAGTGGTGGGACCTACAGTTTAAAGTCGACTCCGAACGACAAATTTTGGAGAAACTTTTTTCCATGGCAATTTTATTTACTCTCAGGGTTTTTGTCAGAAATCTGCTGAGAGGAAGTCGCCGAAGAAATACTTTTTGTATTTTGTCTTAATGTCTGGTCGGGAGCTCGAACTCTGGCTTTTCGTCTAATAAGCAACACACTACCTACTTGACTACGGCGACTTCAACCGTCAGGATAGTGCCCTAGTAAGTACTCAAATGTTTCATTATGAAATGTACTAATGTCGCAGATTCTAAGTATTTGTTCTGCTGTTTCGTTTTCCTTAATACAAAATTTACATATGGGTACAACACTGATGCGATCATTATTCTGAACAAGTGTCATTTTAGCCTACAATGCCTGTTCAGGATCCCGATTACTATTTCCAAGCTACACACAGTTACTAAAGTATACATACGGTTAACAAATTTCGGAATTTTTTACCCAGTCCGTTTTCGTTGAAAATCTTTATAGTTTCCTCGATTTTAAGACGGTCTTTTACATTCATTAAAAATTTCTGAAATTGAACTGAATTGTAGCCCTGCACAGGCCCACAAAAGTATACATACGATTAACAAATTTTAAAAATTTCTGAACCAAAGCAAAAGACCGTCTTAAAATCAAAGAAAGATGTCAGACAATTATAAAGATTTTCAACGAAAACGGATTGGATAAAAATTTTCTGAAATTTGTTAACCGTATATATTCTTTTGTGGCTGAATGTATTTCAAGATAGGCTGATGTCTAACACAAATCACTTTCCACTGTAATTACCTAGTAAAAGTCTAGATTATATCAAAATCTGTTTATCATCATTACAGTCTTAGCTGCAGTCCCATAATTTCTGGCCTTATTAGCCAGAAACCTCGGTTTATTGACTTTTCAAACTCTTGTTAGATTATTAAGCGATGTTAACATTTTGTAACTAAAATTGTTTACAAATTATCGATTATTTCTCATTAAATGTTCTAATGGACTTCGCTTTAAATTCCAACTTAAATTTCACAATTTCTTTGATTTAATTCCATACCATACTAAGGGGAAATTGCGGAAATATCCCTTTTTTGTTTTCATTTACAGCTGTTGAGGTTTTAATTTATCCCAAATTAATGAAAATAG
Source organism: Sarcophaga carnaria (assembly GCA_958299815.1). Taxonomy (NCBI): domain Eukaryota; kingdom Metazoa; phylum Arthropoda; class Insecta; order Diptera; family Sarcophagidae; genus Sarcophaga; species Sarcophaga carnaria. The sequence continues at coordinate 142,658,561 of OY283149.1, forward strand.
CCAAAGAAAAAAATTGAAACATGTTCGAAATTAGAAAATCCATGTTCCCATCCCCTGACACACATTACATAGACCAGCCACTTCCGCAGCATACTAGACAACAGCACACACTATTTCGATTGAAAAACCTTTTGTTGTGTGTGAAAGACAAAAGAACGAGAGAACGATTTTTGGTCCCAAATGACGACGTTTTTCGGTTAGCAGAAGTTACGGAAGTGGTTAGAGACCCAATACACAGACACATACACACTAACAAATTGAGCCATGTATTGTAATGGTATTGTAATGGTATTTACGATGAAGTGAACTTTAATAAAAACTACATAAAAAAAATCCTGTTCATTGTTTTTGAAATAGAAAAATGGAAAGAAAAAAGTTTCTTAAATACACATTCAATCTTTCGTTCATTCATTCATTCGCTCATTAATACGTTCATACATTTATTAATTCATTCATTCATTCATTCATTCATTTATTCATTCATTTATGTGTTCATTTAAAATACAAAGAAAATATGTGAGAGTGTAAGCGTATGGGCAGTGTATGGGGCTTAAAACACACAACAATAGTGCCATAATAAATACTTAAACATTCCTTTTGTTGTTGTTGTTGCTTTTGTTAGTAATCAATGTGTTATTATTGGTTATAATTGTAAGTGTATGTGTGTTTGTTAACTGGTACAAATACACAATCAAGTGCGTGTTGTTTTGTGTACCCACACATATACAAATGACTACAAAATAAAGATTTCTCTAAGGGTCCTTTACACAATCCTTCCTATGGTCTGTTGTAATAGTATGTGTATTTAGCAGTACTTTGCAGTGGTGTGAGTGCATCTGCTGGTTGAAACAAATGCTCATTTAATTGTAACTCAGTATCTGTGTCTGTGTGTGTGTAAACTTGCCTTGTTTGTTTTAAATTTCCCCCTTTGGCCTTAAAATGGCTGCTATTTTCGTCCTAGTTTGCCAAAGCAAAGCTTTTATCTCTAAAAGCCAAGAGTCATCTCTCAACAAAAAACCGCTCTTGCCTCACTTGCTTCATTCATTGTTTGTTTTAAAGTTTTACCCGCGCCTTTGTGTTCCCCATGAAGAAGAGTGTCCTGCCAAAATCTACCGAAACTTAAAAATTCACTTAAAAACACTCATCCTGCCTGCCTTTAGCTGGCTTTAGGTACGCTTATCGCTTTCTTTTAACTGGTTTATCCAATTACTTACAATAGTTGTATTGAATCCATTGAAGTTTCTGATATCAAAGGCTTCTTCATCTTCATTATCGCCAGCCATGCTATACACACACACAGTCCGTCTTTAATTTCTATTTTTTTTCTCTTTTTCTTTCCCTTTGCTGTCTCCCATTCATTTCTTTAATTTGCTTTGTTGGTTTTAAGTATTTAAAGACGTTCTAAAATTAAATACTTATTCTGGCCATGAGTCTTAAATGGCAAGAATTCGTAAGAAATTCGCTTTTCCACCATTATGCTGGCAGTGTCTTCTTTGATGCACACTTTAAAGGGAAAATTTGATCTTAGTTTGATGGCGTTGTTTTGGCTGGTTAGTGGGTTGTTATGATACTTTAATGAGTAACCTGAAACACAAAAAAGTTGGCATTCTTTTGATGGAATTTTTGTTCAACGTCACTACACTTGTCATCATCATTATGAGGGCTGGACTACAATGTCTTTTGCACGATGACAATACTAGATGATAATAATTTGCTGGTACAGACAATTTTTAATGTAATTAAATAATTAAACCAGGAATAGAAGAAATTAGAATGATAATATTGCAGCAGTATTGTGTATATTTTGAACAAAAATTCTTCTGACCTTCGTTTGCAAAATCCTGCACTTAATTTATACGCTCTTGGCCATTACAAGCGTTTAGTCAGATTGTTGAAGCTACATCTGGCAAATAAGTCATTTATTCAGTCTGTTTTGCCAAATCACCATGGAAGAGCTTAAAAAACGGGGCGTGGTCGTTGAATAGACTTTTGAGCAGTAAGCAAGTGACCCTAATTTTCATCGAAAAATCATCTTCTGCGACGAGACATTTGCCTGCATGATAGTGGACGTAAACAAACAAAATTTTCGAATATGGGACGATACCAATCCACACGAAATCCACACGAAAAAACACAAGTCAGTATTTAGTGTTGATTTTGAGCTGGCTACATCACAGTCATAGCTGCCAGATAGATAAAGCATCAAATCGTGAAATATTTAAAAAAAGTCGTCAAAATCGTCAATGACGTTCATGGGAATCGTAAAAAAATCGTCAGAAGAAATAAATACATAAATTAAAAGTTAAAAAAAAATTGCTGTGAAACATACAAAGTTAAGTCAATGTACAGATTTTATTTCAAAAATAAAACAGAAGCTCTTGACGTTCTGAGCATGAAAATTCAGTATGATGTTCTCTGGAACCTACACATTTTTCAGTGCATTAGTTTCTTAAGACGGCTGAAGATATACTTCACTTCATCTAACTTACTATTGACACCACTTATATCCGAAACTGAATGAAATACAACTCTCATGTATAGGCCGGTGCCTCAACGTCTTTTTTGAGACTTCTTGACCGCGTGCAGGAGAGGGCGAAGATGATCATTAGTGACGGTATCCAATTCTATTGATTCATTGGAGCATCCCAGTAATGTGGCTTGTGTTTCACTGTTCTATCGCTATTACAACGGATTTTGCTCGAGCGAAATAAGAAACTTATTCCCGATAATCATGTCCCCCTATGTGGTACTCGTTTTTCTTGGCGAGCACAACCGTATATGGTCGATTGGCCAGTGGATCGCACACTGTATTATAGACAAAACCGGTTCTATAGACGGTCTATCTGGAACTCCCTTCGTGAAGAGGTTGTAATTTTTTGGCCTTTGAGGGATGAAAAGAGCATATAACAGAAAAATCATCATAGGTGTTCGCAAATAACTTAAAAATATAGTATTTCACTCCTCGTTATTACTAACCTAAATTTGCAATAGTAACAATTGCAATTGAAGTGGCCGTAGTCTAGTAGGTAGTGTGTTGGCTTATTAGACGTGAAGCCAGGGTTCGAGCCCCAGGCCAGACATCAAAACAAAATACAAAAAATATTTCTTCCGCGACTTCCTCTCAGCAGATTTCTGGCAAAAACTCTGAGAATAAAAAATTGCCATGAAAAGTTTCTCAAGAATCTGTCGTTCGGAGTCGACTTTAAACTGTAGTTCCCACCACTCATGTATAAAATTAACACACAACACATAACACACACAACATAAGTGGTGTGAGAAACTAGGTCGTAATCCTGACTGAAGGGTTGTAATGACCAATTATGTATGTATGTATGTATGTATGTCTGTAACAATTGCAAAACAAAAACAAAGTTTAAAGTGGCTTTTAATGTACTAAAGTGAAGAATATGACGTAAATTTTTGATTTAAAAAATCGCCAAATAAAGGGCATAAATCGTCAAATCGTCAATATGATATTTTTGGAGCTTAAAATCGTCAAATCTGGCAGCTATGGTCATAGTCCATATTTCTTCGAAAACAACGTGGGTCATGCCATCACTGTAAGTAACGCGCACTATTGGTTGGTCATTACCAACTTATTTTAGCTTGAATTGAATGATCTGGACATCAATGATATGTGGTTTCACACAGCTCATGTCAAATTGGATATTTTGCGCAAGCGATTTGAGGGCATAGTCTTCTAACATTGAGGTGCTATGAACTCGCCATAGAGATCATTCGATTTTACTTTGTTTGACTTTTTTTTGTAGAGTTTGCTTAAGTTGCAGTTGTATGAATTGAATGATCTGGACACCAATGATATGTGGTTTCAAACAATCGGCGGTATGTGCTATACAGCTTATGTCGCATTGGATATTTTTTACGAGCTACTCGAAGGCATGGTCTTTTAACATTGAGGTACTGTGAACTGGCCACAGAGATTGTGTGATTTAAGGCTAACAGATTTTTTTCTTGTCGATTTTTTTAAGTCGTAGGTGAGGTAAATGAATTGGATCAACTGGACATCCACGATACGTGGTTTCAACCGGACGGCGCTATGTACCACTCAGCTCATGTCACATTTGCTTTACACAAACGATTTGAAGGCATGGTCTTCTCACAGGGAGGTGCCGTGAACTGACTACCGAAATCATGTGATTTAAGGCTGTTAGACTTCTTGTGAAGTTTTCGTAAGCTTCATGTGTACACGAATAAGCCACAAGACACTGTGGCCTTAAAACCAACATTACCCAGGTCATTGGTTAAATTCAATCTCATTTATGCGCCGTAGTCTAGTAGGTGGTATGCTGACTTATTGGACATGAGGCCATGGTTCAAACCCCAATTGGGGCATCTCGGACAAAACAAAACATAAAAAAACACTTCTTCTCAGCAGATTTCTAGCAAAAAATCTGAGAATAAAATAAAATTGCCATGAAAAAGTTTCACAAAAAACTGTCGCTCTAAGCCGCCAATTATGGACAAAATTAATACACACAACATAAGTAGTGTTATAAGCTACATTGTAATCGTAAGTGACCAATTATGTATGTATGTATTTTAAGTATCTAACTTTTCTATTATCGCGTATATCCATCCAAATACCTCTTCAGGTTCCACAGAGAAATTTTGGTTTCAACAGCGCCGATTCATCAAATAATCTGGGCTCCCCTGCCTAACTGATTAAGCTTTACATTCTAATCTCCAGTGAACTGTACAAAGGATCGGATAGTATTGCTATCTCCCATCCTCTGTTCTGTTCCTCTTCATGTTAGCTTGTAAGAAACTCATGAGCTTCCCCATGGGCTCATAATATTTCACTATGGAACCGAACACTCGCGCTTCTGTTACACATGCTTGGTTATATGCTTGGACTGATAAAGCGATATTCTAACAATGGCAGCGCAGCAAAAATATTGCAATTAATTTAGCAGTTCATAAGCAAAATGAATTCAAATAAAGCCTGAAGTAGTCACATAAACTACAGAACTCTAGTAAGTAAGAAAGTAAGCCTGAGAATTTCATTTAAAATTTCTTTCTTTATGGCTCTTAAAGATGTTCTTATCTTTAACTCACTTTGCTTTTAATATTGGTGTTGTGCACTTGAGTAATGCGTTCTACAGTTCCCAAAAGGATATTGAAAAAGAGAAAATGAAGCAACTCCTACTAATCCATAACCACTCATTACTTTAATTCTATTAATTTATTCCACATGATGAAAAATTCAAAAAAAAAAAAATAAAAGAAAAACACGACGAGAAGGAAAAGAATGGAAAACCAAACCACATTTCATAGATAATCAAGTTTTTGTTTGGAGGAACACACACATAAAAACGTACTAAAAATGTACAGCAACAGCAGCAATACAATGCCATCTTTGGTTTGAACTGAGTTAAGTTGGCTGCAAGAGAAAAAAAGTAAGAAAGAAAGCAAAAAAGGAAACGTTAAGCCAAGAAATGAACACACATACGAGCAGTCATAATAATACTGAATGTACATGTAAATATATATAAGCTAAGGTGTGTGTGTGTGTATAGGTGTGTATGTATTGTTAAAACACTTGATGTAACACATAATTAAATTACGTACAAACGAAAGAGTTGAACAAATAAGCTCAGGTATTAACCTTCGAAATAACTACTGCTTCTCTGGCAGTAGCAATAGCAGTGGCTGCCATTGCTGCTGTTGCTGTTGTGTGTCTTAGGTCTTAAGGAAGAGTGTCTAGAGCTTGGTATTCATTAATTCGATTTCCATAACAATTTATTCATAAGACAATGTCTGGCACCATTATATTATCTGACAAATATTATGCAGCCTCAAAGAAGGTGTACAGTTTTGAGCTGGTTTGGGAAATTATTGTCTGTGCGTCTAACGTTCTTTTTGTTGGGGTTTTTTAAGCTCTTTTTTTCGTTGAACACATAAAATATTTTTATGATCTACTCTTAGGAAATATTTTCCTTACTTTTTCTCTTGGCAAAATTGTCTTATTGTTTAGGATTTTATACACATGCCCAAGCACCGGCACAGGTACAGATGCAATCCTTTCTTTCTTATGGTTTTTTTGCCTTCAAAACAAAATGTAACGAAACGGTTGCTTTAAAAAATTATCTTCAACACCTTCGAACTTTGAAATTAAATGAGTATTAGCTGCAAGAACTTTTCTCTTTCTCCCTCTCCCTCTCTCACTCTCTCTACCTCCTAGCCTACTAAAGTCTGTGATGCGTTAGAGCAAAAACACAGGAAGTATGCAAGTACATCTCCAAAGACTTGATAACTGAAATATGATTTAAGGACCCCCTTTTTTAACCATTTAGTAGTTGTCTGTTGTGTGGCATTTCATTTGCATTTTATCTTTTTTAAGCAAATTTTAAATTAGTCTACCACTAGTCCTCCTCCTCACATCCTTTTTCTTGTTATTTTTGCTTTTAATTCTCCTCCCTCTTTTTGGCTTTGTGTGCCAACATTAAATTATTAAAAGCCAAATGCATTATGTAAAGCTGGTAACAAGCAAATAATAACAAAAACAACAACAATACACAACAATATTTAGCGAAATCATAGTAATTTATCAAAACGTAGGAGTGGCAAGTCTAACTCCCACATTGATAATGGCATAGAACTACAAACCAAAAACAAAAACAACCAAATCAGTTGCATTTTTATTTTCGTTTTTAAACGAAATTTTTTGCCAAAGTCAAGCAACAACATGAAAAATATTCCGTAAGAGAGAGAGGGAAAGTATTTCGACTGTGTGGAAAACAAAAATTTGGTACCAGCCTGTGGTTGTTATTTATTTTTTCAGACACTTGCCGCTACAGATCTTTTTTTTTTAAATAAATTTTACACTCATGGAAAAATTTTAATTAAATAAAGCATTGCACACATAGAAATGTAGTTCGACGTGATAAAAATTTCTTCATCTTTAGTGCATAAATCACAATAAACGCCATTATTGAACGCAATATTTCATATAAAGTTTCAATTTCAATTTTAGCGACCAAAATAAAAACAATGTTGTTGAAACAACCAGCTGATTTGTTTACCAGCTGTCAAATGAATATTGCATATATTATGCCTGAACACTTAAAATATTGTACTCAACCGGATATATGTTAACCGGATATTGACTCAATAAAACTGCATATCTGACCATAGTCCATCTCTACTGCGGGAAAGGTCCTTGGTTCTAAGTGCCCACCTGAGTCACTGATAGGATGGCAATTGCGGCGAGGTCACTATCTTAAAAACTTTACCTACAGAAGAATTTCGCAACATGAGCCAATGCAGAGACCTACAAAAAAATTGTGCTTTAAACGTTTGCCGTGGTCCTTAACTTTGGAGAGAATCTTTCTACAGTCTTGTGTATTGGTTTTCATTGGATTTTATTTTTACGTAGTGGATTCCAAGCCCTACGCACAACCCATATTTAAACGTCCAGAAGATTGAATTTCGCTGGACGCATTAGTTAACATCTAGCGGGTACTACAATGAGATCCAGAAGGGACAACGAGGAGGCTGCGTGTCAACTTGAATATACAACAAGACAAGGTCGCCACGTTGACCACAGTCAGAAACTTTACCTTGTTTGCATGCATTCCATCCCTCTCAGAGAACTATAAAGAAAAGAAAAACAAAGAATAACGTCCTTTGAGACGAAGAAGAGGGCGTAGTTTAATGAGTGGTTATGGGAATACAGAACGCATTACTCAAGTGCACAATACAATATTAAAAGCGAAGTGAGCTGAAGATAAGAACATTTTTAAGAGCCATAAATAAGGAAATTTTAAATGAAATTCTTTTCGTGGATGAGGCTTTTTCTCAGGTTTTTGAAAAAACTCAACACTGACCGCCTAAACATTTGCTAGAGTTCTGCAGTTTATGTTACTCTTTTTGTATGTAATTCGTTCTGTTTAAGAGATATGAACTGCTAAATTCATTGAAATATTTTTGCCGCACTGCCATTATTACAATTCCACTTTATCAATCCCATATAACCAAGCAAGTGGCACAGAAGCGAAGGTGTTCGGTTCTTTAGTGAAATACTGAGAACCCACTCGGGAGTTTCCTCAAAGCCAACATAAACAGAAATAGAACAGAGGATGGGACATAGCAATACGATTAGATTCTATGAAGTTTACTGGAGATAAGAAGGGAAAACTTAATCAGATACATACGTAGGGGAAGTAGGGTCATTCTCTGCAGGAACCCAGATTATGTAACAATTTGGCGCTGATGAAAACAAAATTTCTCTATCGAAAAGGAAGAGTTGCTTGGAAGCAATAAGGGATACACTTTTTCAAGACAAACGGGTTTTATCAGGTTCTATGAAGTTGGCAGGAGATAGAATGGAAAGCTTAATCATATAGTCAGGGAAAGTTGGGTCAATCTCTGCTGGAACCCAGATCATGTATTCGGCACCAAAATTTCTTTATGGAACACGAAGACGGACTTGGAAGATATACTCGATAAAAGGATACATACAAACATATATACATACATACATAATTGGTTATAAAAACTTTTCAGTCAGGATTACAACCTAGCTTCTCACACCACTAATGAGAAAATGCTAATTTTATACATGAGTGGCTGAGCCTACAGTTTAAAGTCGGCTCCTAACGATAGATTTTTGAGAAACTTTTTATGGCAATTTCATTTACTCTCAGAGTTTTTGCCAGAAAAATGCTGAGAGTAAGTCACTTCATATTACGTTTCGTTAAATATATCTGAGCCGGGATTTGCACTGTGGCCTCACACGTCCAGTAAGCCAACACACCACCTACTAGACTACGGCGTCTATAATCTCTTAAAGCAATAAATATTTGTTGTTGCTGTTGCATATTAGATGTTTGAGTATAGTTCTATATATTCGATTTCTATTATTTCACTTTTTCTGTGAGTGTATTATTTATCGTTGGGCCAAATTACAAATATAAACACCGCCAAACACTTTGCCAAATTGCTTATGGAAACGAACAAATTGTGGGTGCAAAAGGCATTTGGAATAAAAAACTAAAAGAATCAAAATCATGAACAATTGGAAAAAGTGTTGTTTTATTGATGATTTAGTTTCTAAACTTTACTCTGTTAAGATTATTATCGCAGAAGTAAGTTTCACTAGATATTTTTTTAAGCTTTAAAGTCTTACTCAAAAAAAAATCTTTATGTATACTTGCCTCATGCCATTATTGCCCTTGGTTGTTATTAAATGACTTGCAGAGGTTTTTTGCTTGTGGGTTAATAAGTGCGAACTTAGCTTCCGAAAATTCTTTTGTTTAATTCATCAAAATTTTATTCGAATTTTAAATGAAAGTAACAGAATTTGAGTACTAAAATTGGATAATTTCTATGGTATCTTTTCCCTTCGTTTGACCTATTGATGCCATTATGTGAGCAATATACATACATATACATTGGTCATTACAACCCTACCGTCAGGATTACGATCTAGCTTCTCACACCACTTATGTTGTATGTGTTAATTTTTTATACATGAGTGGCGGGACCTACAGTTTAAAGTTGACTCCGAAGGACAGATTTTTGCGAGAATTTTCATGGCACTTTCTTTATTTACTGTCAGAGTTTTTGCCAGAGATCTGCTGAGAGGTAGTCGCTCAAGAATTTTTTTTCATATTTGTTTTGGAGATATCTGACCTAAGTTATGAACCGTGGCCTCATGTCTAGTAAACCAACACAATACCTACTAGACTACAGTGACTTCATGAAAGATGGATACACTCTCCGCAAGCCAAATGGGTTTTAGATAAACTAAACTATGTTGGTGTTGTATGATTACAATTTGAAGAACTTTGAGTTACGAAGCAGACTATCCAAAAGCAGTCTGTGGAGTCCAGCCAGCTGGCAGGACATTGCAAACTCAAATAAGAGTTGATTTAGAATTGGGCTCAATTCAAGTCTAGCATATAGACTACGTGATGAGGAAATTAAATCACCAGAATTTATGCGAATTAAATACATTTCAGGAATATACCTCAGGGTGTTTATTAGGTAATAGGCAGGGGGTTAACCTTACTTATTCTTAGCAGCATAGGTTTGGGACAGTACGATAAGCTGCCAGATAGCGGTAGTCTGATGCCTCTACACAGCAATAATCACATTTTGATTATTGCTTCCCTTTTTTTTATAATCGATGCATTGAAAATGTTGATGTTTATTGTGATAAATCGATACTTTTTAGCAATTCATTCCATCGAAAAAGCATCGATGTTTTTTATGTCCATCACCCAGTATACTTAGCCTTCATCGGTTTCAAAAAACCGTGCAGATATTGAAAAAAAATATCACCCATAAACATAAACTGTCGCGACGACTAAAGTCCTACAGCTTTAAACATAATAAATGTACTCACTTCTATAGTCATTGTCTATCCCAAATAGAGTCATTAAAACAAAGTCATTCCACTTCTATATGGTACACGAATGCTTAATGTTGTTTTAAAGACCATATTTTTTGCCTATTTAAAGAGTGATTTGAGATCATCTGCAATTAAACAACCATTATTTTAAGGTTTATCATTTAGCTGGAAGGCAAAACTGAAAAAAAAATACGGGAACAAAGCCAACACCTTGAGTGTTTAACCTTTAAATATTTAAGGTAAATACTGTGTATTTTTGTGTGATTATTTTTAGCGATTTGCATAATGTGTTTCAGGCAGCCACTGAAAGGAATGGAATCGTTAAATTAATGGAATGTTGTTGCGAAATATTTTAATAGCTAAAATAATGAATGTAAAGAAAAGATATTTTCACAATTGCATTTGGGCACTAAGGTGCAACCAAGTCCTTTAAATTATCAGTAACTAAAAATTGAAATTAGTTTGGATTTTCAGATTTCGGTCATTTTTAACTACCTTGGGGTAGCACGGTGTATTTTTAAAGTTCAAAATAAACTTTTACGGAAATCTTACCATGAAATTCTCAATTGGTATAAGAGTTTTGGCCATTCTCAGATTTTGAGATTATATATTAAGAAATGTTGAAATCGGTATTCTTATGTCATCCATTTATCATCCCTATTTTATCAAAAATAGGGTCTTAGGACTATCTGTATTGATTATACAATATACTTCCGTTTTTTTTTTTTTTGAACATGTCATTAGGTAGACATATATGAAGCGTTTGTTTAATAAATGACAGTAAATTTCTATTCTGAACATCAGTCGGACTAACTATAACAGCTGAAATGTAATCTACAGAAAAATGTTTATGATTCATTATTAACGTCTCAAACGGATTGATACTACAATTTATGTAGGAGCTAGCTTCAGCAAAATGTGTCCGGACCAGAAACTATATTTTTGAAACCACTTAGAACAAATATTGAAATTATCACAATCACATCTCGGTGAGGATGGGCTTTGATATGTCCTTTTGAAATATCTAATAAAATTCAGAGTTAACTGTAGTGCGGCATTAATCTACACATATGAGTCTCTCAAGGCTATCTCATTCTATAGCGTAAGTGAAAATCTACTTTGACTTATCTGACATGCGATTCGACCATGGTCGCAGTGGATATTGATTTATTTTTGGATATTCTGAGAGTGATTAGACCTTTGGAATGTTATTTCAGAAAATAAAAAAATCTTACTTTAACATTTATTCAGAACACCGGGAGGCTGCGGTTTACATGCTACTGAAGTAGATGCCGAATATAGTACAGAAAAATCAGTTTTGCATATTGCAATACCAGAAATTAACATCTGCATGCTTTTTGTGGAAACGTCGATAATCTTTCCAGGAATGGAAACTGCTGCGGTAGACTGTAGGATCACTAAGCCATTACGGCTTGGCGAAACTGGTGAATTTTGAAAAGAAACTGTATTAATCTTCGTATATTTATAGGTGACTTCATACATAGTTGTATACCTGAACCAAATAATTAACGTCGTTCCTACCTCGGCAAAAATAATAACAAAACTATTCTACATCTATTGTGCAACAGAGTCGCTTTGGGAAAATCCAGCCAGAAATACTTTGAAAATACGGTCACGAATATATGTTTTATTAAACAATGTAAAGACTTAAACTAAGCTAAAAATATTCGACGCATGTGTAAAATCTACCGTAATTTACAGAAGTGAAATCTCCCTAGTTTTGAACAAAATAACGTAAAAACTAAAGACAATCATAAATTAATGCCCCAGAATCATATGAGGATATTCTTCTCCTATAACATCAGCAACAGGTATCTTTGCAGAAGTATATCAAATGCAGAAAATCATGGTTTACGGGACATAATATCACAAGGCTGGGCTCGGAGTGGAGCAAAATGTTTGAGATAGAAATGCTTTGTTGAAGCCATATTTGGTAACAAAATAAAATCAGTTATCACAGAATATTAGGCCATATCTGGCTGTCCATAGTTTATAAACGTAGGAGAATGTATTGAAATTTGCCTCATTGCACATGAGTCAATAATTCCACTGTTCTATAATGTCTACTAAACATTTTTCTTTTCTGCAAAAGTTTAATTCCTGTGTTCAATATTGATAGTGGTATTATAATGTGCCGTAAATCATCGTAGTCTAATAGGTAAAATTTCTTCGGCGACTTCCTCTGAGAGTAAATAAAAATTGCCATGAAAAGTTTGTCAAAAACATCTGTCGTTTGGAGTCGACTTTAAAGTGTAGGTACCGCCAATCATGTATAAAATTAACGCACACAATATAAGTGGTGTGAGAAGCGAGGTCGTAATCCCGCCTGAAGGGTTGTAATGACCAATTATGTATGTATGTTTTAATATAAGTGTGATTTTTTACTTCTATCTTGTATTCCTGCAAAGAATGAATACCTTTACTTATTAGCATGTGAATTATTTCAAAATCAGGTAAGGTAAAGAAAAAAAATCCACAAACAGGACCCTTAAGCTGGAAAATAAGAATAAAAAGTAATAAATGTTCTTCAGCCAAAAACGAAAAAAAATTGTTCACATGTTAGTAAATATTATCAGCAAAAGAACGAGAGAAAAAAGACTAAATTCAGCCATGATTACCATTTTATTTCAACAATTGGCAATAGAACCTCAGTTTACTTTAAACGGTGGCTTAAATTTAAGAAATAAAAATTAAATTCTTCCAAAGAAAGAAAGAAAAGATTAACAAACAAAGTGAAATCTTTTGCCATTGAATTTAATTACTTTATTTAGGACTTTTAATTAATCCATCACCATAATAAAAATTGTAAAGTCCTGTTTGGCTGTGTGTGTTTATGTTTACAATACAAATAATCCTACAAAGTCCAAGTCCAAGCAGAGTTTAGATGTCATAGAATAACATGACAATTTCTTTTTAAATAAATTGTTGTTTTAACATCATAAAAATTAAACAGATTTTCCTTGTTTTTCTTTTTTGAAATTCCTTTTCTTTTTTTCTTTTTCGAAAAAAAATTTTTTTTTCTTTTTGGCTGCTGCTGCCTCTGTTTATTTAGGTCTGGGCCAATAAAAGACTTATCATCTCAATAAAAGTATTTAACACAAACGTTTTACAGCCTTTTTTGTGCTTTTTTTCTCCAAAAATGCCTTTAAACCTTTTCTTCCCCCACTTAAGGTTCGTCTGTATTTTTCCGAAATAAAAAAAAAATTTTTTTTGAGAGGAAAAAAATGTTTGCATGTTTTACAATGTGAGTGTCCTAAAAAGAAAGGCAGTTCAAAAGGGGTGAGTACCTTGTAGCAGGTTGTAAAATGTTCTAAAAAAATGCTAAAATAAAATCCCTTAATCTTTGAAAATGTTTTGCAATTATACAGTACAAGCATGTTTGACTACCAAGCAACCCCTGCTACTACTCTTCTACCATCCATGCAATGATACTTCTGTGAAAGTGACCCTTTCCCCTAAGGATTAGAAATTCTTCAGCAAAAAACTCTTTTCCATGGTTTCTTATGAAAGAGTTTTCTCTTAGTTTTTTGCCTTCCAAGTATATTGTAAGAAATTGGTTACAAATCAAATTTGCATTTTATTATCACTGTTTAGTGACTCTATTTTTGTATGCAGACTTGGTGTTCCTTCAGATCAATTGTCTTGGCAAACATTGACCCAATTTAACGAACTAAAGAAATTTGAATATGATATTCGATTGCTTTTTTCCTTTTATTGCCTTATCGATAAAGATTTAAAATTTTTAGTTCAGGATTTTATTGAATTTTTTCTTAATAAAGCCAGCCGTTAAAAGGACTTTAAATCTTTTTTTTAAGCGAATTTCTGGCGTAATTGCCAGAAATCTGGCGTGTATTCAACAGTGGAAGTGCATGGATTATTTTTTTTTTATTTTTTCTTTTATTTAAATCGTGTTTAAGATAGGCCTAGCGAAACTGAACACCTAATGCCTTATCAGCCTGCAGTTGAATCATTGATTTGTCGCTTTATTGCCAATAACTGGTTAGAAGTTAAATCCGCGTAAAATTCATAAGAAATCCGTAAATTTTTTTCAATTCACCTCTGTTAAACAAGTAATATCTAGCAAGGTATCATGCATAATATATTCAGATGTCATGCGTCCAAATGCTGGGCAATGCCGTAGAAAAATGTTACGTTATTTTGATACTCTCCAGAAGTCGCCGTAGTCTAGAAGGTAGTGTGTTGGCTTATTAGACGTAAAGCCAGGGTTCGAGCCCCAGACCAGACATCAAGACAAAATACAAAAATTATTTCTGCGGCGAGTTCCTCTCAGCAGATTTCTGGCAAAAACTCTGAGAGTAAATAAAATTGCCATGAAAAAGTTTCTCAAAAATCTGTCGTTCGGAGTCGACTTTAAACTGTAGGTCCCACCACTCATGTATAAAAATGAACACACACAACATAAGTGGTGTGAGAAAGTAGGAAGTGGTACAATGAGTCAATTCGACCTCCGGGTACTGTACTTCCCTTAATTGACAAGTACACGTCCTCTAACCTAGCTTATCCTTGATACTCTCTTCAGCTATTATTTGTCGTAAGTATGCAGTTTAAATTCTCACATATAGTTGACTGCCCTATTAGGCTGTCTGCTCTTTCCCAAACTTCTTTATATCCGGTCTTCCTTTTATCGCGGTAGACACTCTTAGTCTTTCTGTCTATCACAACATATTATTCGACATTTTTGTCTACACCTGTAATTCGTTTTCTCCTAGATTACCTCATGTAATTTTCCAGCTCTGTTTGCTATATGCTTTGTTCGCCCACTTCCTGACCATTTGCCTAAATAAACTGCACCATATCACAACACCCTGTCGTTCGGAGTTGTATTTATACTGTAGGCTCCGCCAGTCATGCATAAAATTAATACACACAACATAAGTGGTGTGAGAAGCTAAGTTGTAATCCTGACTAAAGGGTTGTAAAAATCTTTAATAGCCTTTCGGTAGTTCAAAACTGCTGTGGACTTTACATTTTTGGACCGCATTGCTAAAATTTTACCTGGCTATCAGTAAGTAGCGTAGTAGGCAGTGTGTTGACTTAGTAGAAGAAAGCCTGTGGCTCAACTTTTTGCTCAGACATCTCAAAACAATAACGGAATATGAAAAGAATTATTTATTTCGGCAATTTCCTCTCAGCAGTTCTTCTGACAAATACTTTGAAAGATAATTAAAATTGTCATGAAAAAGTCTGCCCAAAATGTGTCGTTCAAAGTCGCTCATGTATAAAATTAACAGACACAAAACAAGTGGTTATGACACCACTTCTTGCTTCTGAGCTAGGTTGTAATCCTTACTAAAGGATTGTAATGACCAATTCAATAAAAAGTTGTATATATCGTGTCTTTCATTAAGCACTTCCTATATTTAAAATAAATAAAACAGAGTGTGTGTATTATCATCGGACTTTATTTTCGTTTGAAAGACCCATTGATTCCTATTGATGTGTGGAATACAATATCGTTTAAATGTGCGCCACGGCTTTTCTGGGTGGAGCTTATACGAAATGTTTAATTTTCCATGACTCTTGTGTACAAATATTGACTTTGAGGTCATAAGAAAAGGTCTAACGAGGCCAAATCGCACGATCTCAGTTGTCGATTTACATTATGTACCCATGAGAGGACTTGCCCTCAAATTGCTTGGACTGAATATCCAATGTGGCACGAGCTATGTGTCCCATAGTCTCGCCATGTTGAAACCACATATCATTGGTGTCTAGATTATCTAATGCAGGCCAAAAGAAATTGGTAATGATCTATTTAAAGTGTTCGCCATTAACAGTTAAGGCCTGGCCAACGTCGTTCTCAAAGAAGTATGGACTTATGACATCGCCAGCTCAAATTACTCACCAAATTGTGAATTTTTCAGGATGCATTAAACGCTTTCGGATCTTATGTGTGTTGATATTGTCCTAAATTCAATAATTCTGTTTGTTCAAGTACCCATTCATACAGAAATAATCCTCATTGCTGAGGATGATATTTCCATGAAAATTAGGATCCGCTGTCAGCTGCTTCTGAGCCTATTGAGCGAACATATGTCGTTGCCTATGTTCATCAAATCAAAACATCTATCAAAATAGATAGAAGAAATGACATATATACATACATAATTAGTCATTACAACCCTTTAGTCAGGATTATGAACATCACTTATGTTGTGTGTTAATTTTATAGATGAGTGGCGAGACATACAGTGTAAAGTCGACTCCGTTTGACGGATTTTTGAGAAAATTTTCATGGTAAATTTTTTAACTCTCAGAGTTTTTGCCAGAAACCTGCTGAGAGGAAGTCGCCGAAGAATAATTTTTGTCAGAATTTGTTTTGTTCGAGAAGTCTGACCTGGGTTTTGAACTGCGGCCTTATGTCTAAAAAACCAACACACTACTAACTAGACTATTGCGACTACTGTTGCCTATCACTTCATAGGAATTTTATCAATTTTTCCAATCCACATCTTTCAAAAAATTAATATCTGGTGAGATATCAACCATAAAAACCTAGGCAATAATAGAGAAAGTTTTTAATTGTTTCGATGTCCACTCCACATGGCCATATCAGCTAATATTTGTTGTAGGTATGTAACTTATGTATATTCATCCGAATAGTCGATTGTCCGACTATACTCTTTCTTTTCCAAACTTAACCCGGTACTAGTTTCCCTCACGGTAGCCTTAGGGTGTCTTAGTCATTTTGCCTGTCGAAATTTTAGCCTACATCTGTAACTTGATTTCTCTTACCATAGACTACCTCATGCGATTCTTCAGCGGTATTTGCTATATCATACGCCCGATTACTCCGTGGTTGCCATTTGCCGGAATAAATCGTTCGTTTGGAAGACTTATTGTTGCCGTTATGTGCGGAATACAATATCGTTCAAATGTCCGCCATGGTTTTTCGGCGCATCCGAAATGTCCAATATTTCCTGACTCTTGTATATAAATCGGGTAGAATTAAACCGATGACAAGGGTTACGTTGGTTTTGGGAACCACTTTGGTTTCGCAGACGCCTCACACTGAAGGAATCTTACAAAAAAGTCTAACGGGTCAAATCGACGGATATCGCTGGTCAGTTCAGATCTCCTTTACGTGAGCTCACAATGTCATCAAATTCTTCATGCAGAATATCCAATGTGGTATAATCTCTGTGCCACGTAGCGCCGTCCTATTCTAACCACATATCGTTGATGTCCAGGCCTTCCAATTCAATATACTTTTCGATCTCATGTGGGTTGCTATCATTCTAAATTCGAAAATTTTGTTTATTCACGTACCCATTTAGTTAGAAATGGACTTCATCGCTGACGATGACTTTTTGATGAAAATTGGAGTCAACTGCCTACTCGTACTGTTCCAGAGTGTAATCAGCGAACGCATACTGCGTCTATGGTCTTTCATGGTAATTTGACAGAACAGACTAAATAAATAACAATTGATTGGGCGGATGTGGCTTCAAAAAGATGGTTTTCATCTACTGTTAGATATCGGAAGGCCCTGTTGGAGTACCCTAGACCTATTAAAAGGCACAGTTCACATTCTCGACTGTAATGTTCATTGGGTTATTTGCATATGTTGTGTAGTAGAAAAACAAAAAACAAATCCTTGTATTGTTATGTTGAATCATAATTCTTTTTAATAATTTGCTCTCCACCATATGGGAAAATATACCTTAAACCTGTACCATACATGGATATTCACATAATAGTCGTGTCCTCAT
The DNA here is from genome assembly GCA_958299815.1 of Sarcophaga carnaria. Taxonomy (NCBI): domain Eukaryota; kingdom Metazoa; phylum Arthropoda; class Insecta; order Diptera; family Sarcophagidae; genus Sarcophaga; species Sarcophaga carnaria. The sequence continues at coordinate 142,676,690 of OY283149.1, forward strand.
ATAGATGAATAGATTTTTTTATTTTGATTTTTGTACTTGTCGCTCCTTTATTTGTAGCCGACAAACCTAGACATTGTCAAAAAATTCTTTTGTCATCTTTTTGAAATGATACAGGAAAGACAAAAAAACGATTCATAAAAAAAATTGGCTAGTCTTACATGGGCTTGCTGGAAACGAGCATATCAACTTGTTAGATGATGAACAACACCAACAATAATAACAAAAAAACACTATCTTTTGTAACAATTTATGGATGGAATGCAAGTATTTTTTTATATTTTCATTAGCCAAGAGTAGTGGGCGGGTGGCTATGCTATTTTGTATGAATATGTTGTAACCACTAATAGAAACATGCATGTTTTTATGGAACATGCCATACAGATACCAAGCAATACCCATAGTGTTGAAGGAAGAGTAGAAAATAAAAAAAGAAAATTTGAATTGCCTAGAAAATGTCAAACATGGTCTGCTTGTTACTCACCAAAGATTTCATCTGCTTTGAAACGGTACGAATTTTTACTTTCAGTGGAAAGGTTTTTTTTATCATATGTATGTTGGATTTATGTTATGGAAAGAAGAAAACACAGAAAATAAAATTTAAAAATGAGCACAATTGCCTGATGGAAACATTGTGTCATTGGGAAACATGAGGATATTGTTTTAAATGTTTTAACACAAAAAGTCAGTCTGCCATACTACGAAAAGGAGTTGGAGTAGAAAGTTCTTTTGTTTCAAAGTCTTAAATCAAAAGGTACATAGTAAAATAGATTTAAAGTAAAAGCTATGAAATAATAGTTATAAAAAGGTCTTAGTTTCGAAAAACCGAAGTACATTTATAATAATATTCTGAAGCCTTTGAAATTTTTAGAAAATTTAATTTCTTTTATGGAAGTCATATGAGCAGCACTGGTTTGATTGTGCATAACATAATTTTACTTACGATGGAAAATCATTTAAACTCTCTTAAAAAATTTGAATTTGCAAGAAGTTTTGTTGAGCCACTTCTGTTAAAATAAAAACTGAACGTGTGAGTCAAAGTTTGCTTATAGAATTATATGGTGAGCATGTTCTATCTAATATCCAGTGTATCTAGTGGTAATTGTGTTACAGAAATGGCGATTTTGATATAAACGACAAAAGCTACCGGTACAGTAAAAAAAAAATTTAAACCATAAATTAGAAACGATACTCGATTAAGATTCGTGTCAGACACAAGAAAAGCTTATACAGTCATTAGGAGTGACTCAAGCAGTAGGGCAATTGGGTGCTACTTGAACTAAATCCAAAAGTCTTTGAAACAGGATTTTGCATGCTGTTTGATCACTATTAAATATTCAATTGTCTCTGGTTTGTCGGCATAACACTTTTCTTTAACGGCGCCTAACAAAAAATAGTCGAACGGTGTCAAAACGCCGATTCATGGCGGCCAATTGACATCGCCATTTTGGCTAATTAAACGCCCGTTTGATGCACTAATTTGATTGTGACATGAGATGTGTGGCAAGTTGCACCATCCTGTTGATAACAAACATCGTGTACATCAATACCTTAAAGAGCGGATACAAAAAATCGGTTGTCATGGTGCGATTGGTGTCTGCATTGACCGTAATGGTTGTGGCGTCCTCTTATTCAAAGAAATATGGGACAATGATGCCTTCGCTCCAAAAGCCGCACCAAACAGTCACTCGCAATAGGTGCATTGGCTTCTGTAAGACTACGTTTGGGTTTTCTGAGCCACCAATAAGGCAATTTTGCGTATTAACGTACCCACCTAGATGACAATGAACTTCATCCGAAAAGATGATTTTTTTTTTTTTGGCAAAATCGACATCATCGTTCAGTTTCTCGTTGGCCCTTCTAGCTAAACTTAACGAATCGGATGATCATGCGGCTTTAACTCTTGAACCAATTGAAGTTTTCATAAAATTCGACGTAAACTGGTGCGTGAAATCTACAATTCTTGAGAACGATAACGAATTGAAGTTAACGGGTTTGCGCATACCCTCAGCCTCAACTTCGGTATTTTCGGGTGTACTGAGCGTAATAACCAGAGGTCAGCAATTAGTATTCAAAACGATGAGTAGAATCGAATCATACTTATAATTTCTGATACTTATACGCATTCATACTTATTTTAATGTCTTACTCATACTACTCCTACTCAAAGTTTTAAATACTCATGGTAGTCGTACTTAACAATACGCATGATGTTATTGATTTCAACTCTCCATGACTCATCATATACACGAATCACAAAATAAGTATAATTCGCGTACGAACACTACATACTCACAAGAAGGTTGTGTGTTTGCTCTCCTTGCTGTCTTTGTCTTATTTGCTTAAGTGTCTTCCTTCTTTCTTTGCAAATGCAACAACAACTAAGATTGTAAATTTTGACGAATGATTCGAATCACTCGAATCGTATGAATCAAACATATCTCGAATGTTATGAGTTTGATGTCAACGTTGTACTCATACTCATTGCAACTTGTACTTATAAATCAATTTTGTACTGAGTTGTACTGAATGAATCAGAGTAGTTGGATTTCAATGCTGTTGACTCACTCATACTCAAAATTGCATGAGTACTTATGAGTAGCGAAAAAGCGATTCATTGCTGATCTCTGGTACGAACACGATCACGTCTTGGCGTATCAGCAATTAAACCAGTTTCACGGACTTTAGCACTAAACTTGCGTATACCCGGTACTGTTGGTCCTTCTTTGCGACCAAATTTTGTATGACATTTTCGTGGAATTTCCGACCAATTGTCTCTGTTTATGGAAATAAATTGCCAATAAAGCCCAACATTGGTTAAGCGTAAATCGATACATTACGTTCAGTCGAGATAATATACTGAAATTTGTGAGAGAATAGAATAACATAAGTATTGCCAGATTCGAAATTATCCGATGGTTCAAAATTAAAGTGATAGATGGCCCACCCTTGACCTCTTTTAAGTCCCAAAATAGTAATCAAATATTAGATTGTATTGAAACATTATGGTTGCCCCTATCAATATACGATTAATGGATGATATTTCTAATAGAAAATAAAAATTCTAATTAATATTGTTATTGTTATTGCGATAAAGAAAATCTTACTCTTGTGCTCTCAAATAATAAATGAAATAAGATTGATTGATTAGCAGTGGGCGATTGAGTGGCATAAACTTCAGATAGAAAGAAGAGTATAAGAAAACAAAAAATTAATATTTTCTGGTTGCTTAATATAAATTGATGTATGAGTAGTTGAAAATTATTTGTTTTTTTTTTTTCTTTTTAATAAACTACTACTGCCACTACATAAATTAATAACAACAACTTGGGCACGTTTCTCACAAAGCAATTGAATCAACTTGAATGTCAATAACACTGATATTCAATTAATCGGAGCCACGGCTACTGGCTGCTGGCTAACTGGCACAGTAGAGGCTAACCCGCATAAAAACTTAATGAACACGTAATTAAATAATAATAATTATTATACAACAACAACAACACCAATAACAACAAGAAAAATTACTAAATGCAACTCACACTCTTTCTAGTTTTGAGGTTCATTTATTAAAAACTAAAATTAGCAATGGCAACACCATGTGGATGGGCGCAAAAATAGTACGAATGCGTTGCCAAATTATTACTTCATTTATAATCATTATGAGATGAGAGGGGGTTTTCTCTTTTTGTTTCTTATTTTATTCTGTTTGGGAAGGGGGAAGACAGGAATTGACAGATTCTGGCACTGGTTTGTAAAAGTGGTTGGATAGTGACAAGATGTTTTTTTTCGTGTGCAAATGCCAGAAATGAAGGAAATATTTGAAGTTAAAGTAAGAGTAATAGTAGTATAGGTAGCGAGAATTGTTATACCCTACACTGGCACAAGAATACATGGCTGTTGAAATGAAAAAACAATACTGCTCCCACCATTAGGCATCTGTCAGTTGAATCCAATGAAAATCAGAAGACTTATTGACCCATCCTAGTATATTGTTATGTTTTTACCTTTTTAAAAACGTTTAAAATTGAGCTCGTAGTTTGCAAATAAAATAAGAAATAAATTTGTGTTTAGTTTTATTCAAAATTTTTTATTATTCGCGCAATTCTGTGTGCCACTGTTCATAACTTGATGTAAACAACAACAATTGCTCTTTTTTGTTATACCCTTTGCATAAACAATAACAATTACTAGACAATTGTTCGACTGATCTTTGTAACGTAGATCTTCAAAACACAATTACTCTGTTCGAACGCATCGCGTCTTCACATAAGACTGACTAAACTTCACTAACTCACTCGCCTGCTTTGTATTGCCTTTTATATATGGCAGGGTAAACAGTCTGTTAAATGTTCTTGAAGGCGAATGTTCGTGACTTCGCCTTATCTAAATCTTTATTATTGTTGTTTGTATATTTTGTATACATTTATTCGTGTAGTGTTGCTTGTTGCTTGTTGATTTTTGTTTACTTGTTTGTCTTTTTTTATGCTGATGTTTGTTGTTATATTAGGCACTACGATAATTTGTTTACTGCATTGTTTTGTTTTCTTAGCTTTTGTTTATAATTTTAATGATAAGCAATGTAATGGGTGATTTTTTAAGACCTATAGGAAAATTTTTCAAAAAAAAAACACATAAAATTGAGAAAAATGCATGGAATTTTTATTTCAATCGATAGTACGGTCCATATAATTTAATGTTTGAGATTATTTCATGCAAATGTTGACCACGACTGCGCCTTAAATGGTCCATCCGCTTAGTCCAATTTTGGCATACTCTTTCCAACATTTCGGCCGGTATCTCACGAATAAATGCTTCAATGTTGTCTTTCAATGTGTCAATTGAAGCGGGCTTGTCTGTATAGACATGAGCTTTAACATAGCCCCACAAAAAATAGTCTAAAGGCGTTAAATCGCACAATCTAGGAGGCCAATTGACCGGTCCCGAACGTGAAATAAAATGTTCACCGAACTCGCCTCTCAATAAGTCCATTGTTACGCGTGCTGTGTGGTATGTGGCACCGTCTTGTTGAAACCACATGTCATGCAAGTCAAGCTCTTGCATTTTGGGCAAAAAAGTTGGATATCATCTCACGGTAGCGCTCACCATTCACAGTTACGTTACGATTCGCAGCATCTTTGAAGAAGTACGGTCCAATGATGCCACCAGCCCATAAACCGCACCAAACTGTGACTTTTTCTGGAAGTATTGGTAGCTTTTGCAATGCTTCTGGCTGTTCTTCACTCCAAAATCGGCAATTCTGCAATTATTATGTATCCATTGAGCCAAAAATGAGCTTCGTCGCTGAACACAATTTTTCGAAAAAGAAGTGGATCTTCGGCCATCTTTCCAAGAGCCCATTTACCAAAAATTCTGCGTTGCGGTAGGTCGTTCGGCTTCACACCTAAATCCTTCCGCAAAATTTTCCACGTTGTTGAGTAACAGAGGCCCAGTTGCTGCGAACGGCGACGAATCGATAATTGCTGGTCATCATTAACACTGGCCGATACAGCTGCGATATTTTCAGTTCAGTTCGCACTCTACGTAAGCGTGTTGGTAGTTTAATGTTCAACAATGTAAATTTGGTGCGAAATTTAGTCACAATAGCCCGAATAGCCGCTTCAGTAGGTCGATTAAACTGACCATAGCGCGAATAAGAAGCGCGCGATAAACTTTCTTAACAGAGCACGCATTTTGATAAAATTCAATGATTTGCAAGCGTTGTTCGGTTTGTAAGACGATTCATGGTTAAATTATAGACCAAACTGAAGATGTTTGACAGTGAAACAAAACACGAAACGTGCGTGAGTTGCTTAACCAGTGTTGCCAAAAAGATAATAGCTAAAAAATCACCCGTTAAAAATAAAATACCAGTATGTAGATTTTTCATTTTCGTAACAATATATTCTAAAATAGCTCATCATATAGTTACTCATTACCATCTAAATCTCCCTTACTTGCTTAGATTTCTGCGAGTATTTAATGAAAATCGACATGCCTTATGGTATTAAACCTTTTAAATACACTTTCTTACACACAAAACCTTGCACATAATTTTTGTTATAACCAAGGAGATTTCCATTAAAAATACCCAAGAAATTTAAAAGAAGAAAAACAAATGAAAGCATGTGTATATGTGTGTGTGTGTGTATGTACGAATGATAGAAAAAGAAAAATGTTTTTGACAAACTAAATTGCAATTGACATGACATGTCTGCTGACTTTAAATGAACGCACTGTTGCCTTTCCAGCAATTTCGAAAAATCTCTTTTATTATGAAAAATTACAAAGTAAAAGTAAAAGTGGAGAGAGGGTGTTTTTAATCATTAAATTAATAGAGAGAATAATTGGGAAATGTTTTTAAAGCTGCTTGTATGATTGGAAATGAAAGTCAGATCTTTAAGAATTCAGATGTGAAGTTGAGGCGATTTACTCTAATTTTTTCTTGTAAAATTTGGGCTCATATTTCAAAAGCCCTCTCTTAAAAACTCCATTATAGGGAAATCAGATTCATTGCTTTAGAAGAAATACTGCCATAAATATTTCAAGTAATATAGTAGTCTTAAAAAAAATCTAACGGAAAGACATCTACAATATGATGGAAATCAAAAAAGCAAATACATCAGAAGGAGTTTCAGTTGCCATTCTTTGTAATCAGATAATCAGCAGAAAAAGCTTTACCATTCGATCTTCTCCTGTATCTAAATAACTCCTACATTCATGGCTTTAAAAAATCACATTCGGTTCATACATATTTTGAGCTCTAATAGTTCCAACAGGCCGATACAGTGACACAGACTTTAAGATTGTTTTTTGACAGAACATAAAGGGTCCGCCAAATAACTTTTTTTTGAAAATACTTTAAAAAAAAACTACTGAATATTTTCTCAATTTTTTTTTTTTATTTGAAAGTACAATCCTTCCGGTTAATAATGGAAAATAATTTCATTCAAATGGCTGCCTCGGCTAGTCATGCAGTAGCCTACACGATCGGTCCAATCTTTAAGCACATTATCGATTGTGTGCAGCTGTATTTCACCAAAGGCTTCACGAATATTGTCCTTTAAAGCGTCAATTGTCTCTAGCTTGTCGGCGTAACACTTATCTTTGACGGAACCCCAGAAATAATAGTCCAACGGTGTCAAATCGCAGCTCCGAGGTGGCCAAACGACATCAGCTCTGCGGCTGATAATGCGATCTTCAAAAACAGGGCGCAAAACATCGAGTGTAGCTTCGGCTGTGTGGCACGTAGCGCCGTCCTGTTGAAACCAAATGTTGCCAACATCCTCCTCTTCAATTTTTGTGAACAAAAATTCGTTCAACATGTCCCGATAACGATCGCCATTAACTGTAACGGCCACTCCTTTCTCATTTTCGAAGAAAAATGGCCCAATTATGCCTCTGGACCAAAATTCGCACCAAACAGTGACTCGTTTGGGGTGCGTCGGCTTTTCAAAGTATGCGTGAGGGTTTTCTGTGCCCCACATGCGACACATTTGCTTGTTTACATACCCGCCAAGATCAAAATGAGCTTCATCTGAAAAGATGATTTTTTTTTTGCCAAAATCGGCATCTTCTGGTGTAGATTACTGCATGGCCAGCCGAGGCAGCCATTTGAATGAAATTATTTTCCATTATTAACCGGAAGGATTGTACTTTCAAATAAAAAAAGAAATTTGAGAAAATATTCAGTAGTTTTATTTTAAAGCATTTAAAAAAAAAGTTATTTGGCGGACCCTTTATAATTCAAAGTAATACTCATCGAAAGCTATGACTTTTTCCCACCTTTTTAATAATTTATGGATTTTGTCCAAAAAAAAACGTTCTCTTTTTGGGGCCAAGAACTAATCAAGTCAATATTTAATACCCTGCTCTGAACTGAAATGTTTTCTTCCTTCATTGATCCAAGCAAGTAGTAGTCCGAAGGGGCAAGGTCTAGGCTATATTTCGAGAAAGGTAAAACTTGTCATCATCGTCCAAATAGTTGTTGACCGGCGCCGCAATAAAGCGCTGATTGCAAATTCAGTGCGTTTTTTGAGCAAAGCATCATTGTTATTTGTGGTGGTCTCCCCCAATAATTTGACCTGGTTTTAGCAGCAGAGCCGAAAGTTGTCTGGTTGCAAATTCGTGGCGTTTTTCAAACAATGCTTGATTGTTAGCTGTGGTGGTCTTCCGTGATACTTAGGCCTCGTATTATTAATAATAATGGATCACACTCTTAAGATCCCACCGAGTACAGAGGATTACCTTAACGCAAGAGACTTTCCGCTTGATTCCAGATTTTGCTCATTACCAACATATCATATATGATTGCTTGAGTTTAAGTAGTTGCCTCCAATGGTAATTCGATGAAAATATGACTTCTTTTAAAGACCAATATTCATGATGCTATGAGATAGACGACTCCATACACTCCATACAAAATTGCATGAAAATTGGTACGATCGAATGAGGTACTGTGAGGGCAGCTGCAACACAGCCCTCATGCGTTTAAAGTACTCTTCTTTACGTTCTTTTTTTGAGATTATTTATCTGTGATTTCCAAAATTTAAAAAAAAAACCTATTAAAACACTTAAATGCACTCTATTTTACATTTGTGGGCCTATTTAGTACTCAAAATAAATAAATCAAGTTTAAGTGGAATTCTTTTGCAGATTTTATCAGAATGAAATTAATTTCAATCCTTTTCTTTCCGTTTATCGTTGTTATTAAGATTCTTTAGAATTTTTCTTAAAATTCAGCGCAGTTTTCATTTTATTTCCTTATTACGAATACTTATGCATTCAGACAGTTTTCCTTTAAAAAAAGCAGAAGAAAATGAAAAAAGTAAGAGAGAGACCAACATTTATGAGGCGAAAAAAGCTGGGAAAAAATTAAGGAAATTAGTTTTTTCCACATGAGAGCAAACAGCAACAACAACAATAACGAAAACAAAAGGAAAAATGAAAGAAAAAGATTTTAAATGAAAAGTAAAAATTTATTGAAAGAATAGAAAAATAAAAAAACAAATGAAATAAAGAAGAATCACCCTCGTATGTTAACGTTAAATGGTTATAGAAAAAGGATACAAATCCACACAATGTAATCCTCTATGAACAAAGTAGCAATGCATGTATGAAACCTCGTTTTGTATGTGTGCATATACATACGTATGTATGTATGTCTGTTATACCAAGTAACGAATCTATTAAATTAAAATGCAACTGAAATAAAGAAAACAGGACTTACACAGCATAGCACACGTTAGCAATAAGATTTGCCTGAAAAAAAAACAAAAAAAAAACAGAATGAATATGTGGATGCCACATGTGTATGGCACAGCAAAAAATAAAGAAGAAAAAATAAAGGAAATTCATGTTGTAAGACAATTCCTTTACACACATGGGTTTAAATTTTTTCCTTATTTTTTTCAGTCTGTAATGCTGAGTCTAGCATTTGGCTCCGGCAGTACCTTGTCAAGGCAGCCAGTCTGCTTATGTAGTGTTTTATTTGCTTTTATTTACGATCCAAAATGTAAAATACTGTAAACGAACATAATTATTATGCCATTAAAGCAGAGCAACTGGCTTTTGGTGAGATTTAATGTTTTGAGTACAGGGCTGGGAGGTCATAGGTATTTGGTATGATTCAAACGAAGATACATACATTTTGTAATGAATTTCAATAACAAATATTTTTTCATTTGCATTAAATAACTTGGTTTCTGTTTGGGCCACTGATCGGCTTTCAAAAATTTTGCACACTGTCAAAGACCAACAAGAAGCCTATGGCGAAAGGAATTTGAATAGCATATACTACCGTCGCTTACAAAAGATGGAATTGTAAGTACTGATTGGGCAACTTCTAGAATACATACATACATACATACATACATAATTGGTGATAACAACCCTTCAGTCAGGAGTATGGACCTAGTTTCTCACACCACTTATGTTGTGTGTGTTAATTTAATACATTAGTGGGGGGCCCTAAAGTTTAAAGTCGACTCCGTACGACAGATTTTTGAGAAACTTTTCATTTTATTTGCCTGAAATCTGCTGAGAGGAAGTCACCAAAGAAATATTTTCATATTTTCGGTTTAATGTCTGACAAGAGGTTTGAACCGTGGCCTCACGTCTAATATGCCAACACACTACCTACTAGACTACGGCGACCTCAGAAGATTTCACTATAAATTGAGAAAAAATTGCATGAACACACAGTGGCACATCCCTTCATTCATTCTGTCCCGTGGTAAGCTTGCCAACGATATGCAGTTTTACTCTTTTAACGATAAACTTCATGAACGTTTTCATAACACCACAGAGAATCGCTATGCCATAGGTTAGGTTAGTTTAGAGGACATGTACTTGTCAATTAAGACAGGTACAGTACCCGGAGGTCTAATTGACCCATTGTACAACGTCCTAGTTTCTCACACCACTTATGTTGTGTGTGTTCATTTTATACATGAGTGGTGGGACCTACAGTTTAAAGTCGACTACGAATGACAGATTTTTTCTGAAACTTTTCAAGGCAATTTTATTTACTCTCAGAGTTTTTGCCAGAAATCTGCTGAGAGGAAGTCGCTGATTAAATACTTTTGTATTTTGTCTTGATGTCTGGCCTGGGGCTGGACTATCGACTACTTGACTATCGCTATGCCATACCAGTTTTTAAATCCTTCTGCAATACTGACCTACTAGGCTTGCTATTTTAACATTCTTCACAGCAATACTGACTCCTTAAACTAATCTTTCGTATGGTGTGTAATTGTTAGTGTCTGGTGGTTTAAAACTTTTATTACGTTGAGCTACCACCGTAGTCTAGCAGACATATCGAAATGTGAAAAAAATATTACTTCTGCGTTTTCCTCTTATCAGTCTTGTGGCAAAAGCTCTGGGCAAAAAAAAATTGCCACGAAAAAGTTTCTTGAAAAATCTGTCCTTTGGAATCGATTTTAAACTTTAAATTTAAATTTTAGGCTTCGCCACTCATGGATAAATTTAACACAATCTACATGAGTGGTGTCATGACTGAATAGTTGTAATGACCAATTATGTATGTATATATGTATGTATGTATGTATGTATGTATTAATCCTTTAAACCGCATAATTAAGAGTTCGTTTATATGTCTACAGTTTATCACAAGGTTGAGATACACACATACCAAGAGCCTGTGTTTTTCGATATTAATTGGTCGCTTTAATTCTATATGTGTCTTTCAATGACTTGTTCACACATCTCCAGCGGTATCCGGTCGATTACATTTTGGTTTTCAGGTGTTGCTTTCTTGTTGGTTTTTAAATATTACAATTTAAGAGACATGACCTTCACCTTAGTCCCCAAAAGTCATCAAAAAGTTGTTTTTATGTGGCTTTAGTGCTCTGACGCGAAAAACGAATAGAACCCCTTCTGTATAGAGTGTTGAAAATGGCCGTCTCCATTTTAGTAGTAATTTTTAACTTTTTATTCGCGTGCTTTCCTTTCACTTAATAAATGGAATAAAAAACAAATCCAGCAAACAGACCCTCCTAGTCCATCTAAGGACAGTTGATGATAAATACTAGGCCATATATATTCTTTTTATATTTCCATTGTCCCCACAGTAAACTTTTAAGCATCCACCCTATGCACTCATGACAATAAAACAAGAAAAATTGGACTTGAAAAGAATCAGCTTAAATTAAAAACGAGTCAAAAAATTCTCGCTAGTTTTTGGAAGGAACTGAAAGATCAGGCAAGTGTAAGGATTTTGTTCTTATTTTCCTTATTTTTTATCGTAAAACTTCTTTTTCATGAATTTAGGTGACCTATTGTAGTCATCTCCATACTTAAATATCAAATTCTAGCAAATACTTATAAAATATTTACCATTTTGGTAAACTATAGGAGTTTCAAACACAATTTTAATTAAATTCGAGGCATTCATTTTAATTCTCATTTGCAGTCTTTGTTTCCTTAACAAAAAAAAAATAAAAAAAGCAACAGAGGACCAGGTTGAGGATTTGTATACATTGTTGACACTGCACACAATACTGTGCCAAGTGTATACGTACTTTACATTACACCCGGCCACATTCATTCACATTTTGCAACCCCCCAAGGGAATTACAATAGCACACGGAGTGTAATGCAAAGAGTACCCGCATTTGCAAGGAAACAAAATGAAATTATGCGCTTGGCCAGTGGTAATTTCGATGGTCATTATGGTTTAACCGCAGCGACCACAAAAAATACACTCGAGAAGACTCGCTGATGGTGATGATGCTGATGCTGATGGTGTGTGCTTTGTTTTAACTGGTAACTGAAGCCCTAAACCGCCGTAAATCACTGCAGGACAACAACGTTGTGGTCAAACTCACGTTCACAGGAAATACTTTTATATGCATGTGTGTGTCTGTGCATGCGAGTGTGTAATCGAGCGACATGTGCATTATTTGTCGAAGGTGCTTCCTTTGTTTTTGAGGCTGTTAAGGCTAACATTTTTACAGGGTGCCCTTATGAAATGGCATTTGTTTTTGTAAATGTTTATGTGTTTATGGGTGTTTATTTAGTTGTTAAATTTAAGTACGAGTGTGTATGTGTGTGGCTGTATGTAAGAGTGTTTGTTAGTAATGGAACTCATTAAATTTGAGTTTATTTTGCAATTAACGCCTGTTGCTAAAAATTTGTTGAAAAGTATTTCCCGCTCTCTCTCTAGCACAACATTCTATTTGCTACTCCCTCCCTCTGCACTACCGACACCATCAACATTGTTGGATGCCTCTAATGTTTTTGATGATAAGCCGTACCACTTCTAATGCCTTATACAACACAGAACATAAATGTTCAGCGGTGGGAGGGAAAGTTGAAGTCGACGACACATTTTAACGTTGAATTGTAGCATAAAAGCCTAAAAGTGTTGAAGTATGTGCGAAATTTCCCCCCACACTAATGCGAAAGTATTTTCATTTAACACTCTATTAAATACTATTCCAATTGCTCTTAAGTATGAGGCTGTAAATTAAGGAAAGAGATGTTGGGGGTCCTTTTGTTCTATAATGAGTATAAATATTTTGTTTTCATTAATATTGCAGTGTTGTATGGTACATGTGAAGATGTTTGTTTTAAAATAGAAAACAATATTGTGTGTTAATTTGTGGCATATAAACTAATGCCATTCAAATATTAACTAAGGCTTCCTTTCATACAGTCAACAGGTTCAACTAGGTATTAATTAACCTCAAATATATTTACACACACAAACAGATACACACACACATTTAATATATAATTACTTTGAAGTTCATATGTTGTATTGTATGAGAGTAAGGGAGTAAATTTTGTATGAACATTAATTTGTTTTCAATTTGTCGGTTTTATCAGAGGTTAATCGAAGTGGAGTGGTTAAGATTTTCATAAATAATGTTTGAAACTAGGCAACCGCTAGCTAAGTCATAAACTTTATCCAACAGAGAATTACATACTTACGCTATTACACAACTCTTTAGTTAGGATTACAACCTAGCTTCTCACACCACTCATTTTGGGTGTGTAAAGTTTATCCAGAAGGTATGTAGATTCCCTACTGTTTTAAGCCGATTTCGAATAACCGATTTCATTACACTTTTATTTGCTATCAGAGTTTTTGCCAGAAGACTCATAGGAGTAAGTGGCCGAAAGAAATATTTTTTCGTTTTGATCGAGATATTTGAGCTAAGGCTTGAGAGCCACGGGCTCGCGTCTAATAAGCCAACACATTTCCTATTAGACTACGACGACTTACCTAAGAGTTATCTTTCAAAAAGATGCATATTTGAATAGCAAACTTTTTATTTACGTACAAAATTATTCACAATTAACAGAAAAAGGATGGCTGCCACTTGCGCCTGGTCATAACTGGTAGAGGGAGAACATCCAAGCTAAGCTTTTGTAGCTTCTGGCGACTTACTATCGATGTATGTCCTGGCGATGCTATTGTTATTGTTGTTTTCGGGCGAAGTAGTTTGGTTCTGGCAAACTACGATAAACGATTGGATGTTTAAGAATATGAAAATCAATTGAAGAAATTCCATCACCCTTTGGTCTTTTCTATCAGTGGAATGAACCAAAATTCTCTTAACCTTTGGGAAAGTATTGACTAGGCTATTAAGGGGTATTATGGGATACCAATGAAGTCGCCGTAGTCTAGTAGGTAGCGTGTTGGCTTATTAGACGTAAGGCCACGGTTCAAACCCCAGGCAAGTAATCAAAACAAAATACAAAAAGTATTTCTTCGGCGAGAGAGAGTAAATAAAATTGCCATGAAGAGTTTCTCAAAAATCTGTCGTTCGGAGTCGACTTTGAACTGTAGGTCCCGCCACTTATCTATAAAATTAACACACACAACAGGAGTGATGTGAGAAGCTAGGCCGTAATCCTGACTGAAGGGTTGTAATGACCAATGTATTGTATGTATGGGATCCCAATTTTGTGGCTATTTTAGCAGTTGGCAGGGTGAGAAAGAATTGCGTCGAAAGCAACGCTTCATGGTATGTGAGATTTAGACTTTTTTGGTGTATGTCTACTTTATGCTCTGGACAGTCTCAAGGATATGGTACTGAAAAATCCATTTCGGTCTTTTGAGAATTACTTGAACTTAATCAGACTTAACCAAGCATAGTTTTTGTGTCATAGATAATAAACCACAACAACAATAATTACAAGGTATCTATTTCCATTTTCACAAAAGGCACATCTGAACGACTCTTAAGCAATGATCATACATACGTGCATAAATGCATACGTAATTGGTCATTACAAAACCCTTCAGTCAGGTTTACAATCTAGCTTTGCAGCTAGCAGGATTTTGGCTTAAGAAACCCATCAGCAATTAGGTTACAAGTATCGAATGACTTAATACGGACTCTTATCCAGTGAAATGGTGTCGATCGGCTATGTTGGTACGTGTAGCTACCTCAGGGGAAAACTGATCAGATGTTATATGAGTTTTTGTCACCCTATAATCCTAATAGTAAGTGAAGCTCTGCTAGAAGTGTAGGGTAGTGTACATTTACTATTATTATGTTTTTACCTTTTAAAAACGTTTAAAATATGAGCTTGTAGATGGCAAATAAAAGTAAATTTGTTTTTGCTTCTCATTAAAATTCTTTATTATTCGCACAATTCTATTTGCCACTGTTCACAACTTTGTGTAGACAACAACAATTGCCTTGTTTGTTATCCCTCTGTTTATAACTTTTGCATAAACAATAACAATTACTAGACAATTATTCAAAAGATCTTTGTAACGGAGATCTTCAAACCACGATTACTCTTTTCAAACACACCGCGTCTTCCCACTAGACTGACAGAACTTCACAGACTCAGTCGCCTGCTTTGCCTTGCCTTTTATATGGCAGAGTAAACAGTGTGATGACTGTTCTTATAGGCAAATATTCGTGGCTTCGCCTTCTCGAGATCTCTATAAACGTAAACATCGTCGTTTCATTATTGTTGTTTGTGTATTTTGTTTACATTTCGACGCCTCCATTCTATAACATCCTAAGTACACTTAGAACGTTTCTGACACGTTCATCGCCACGAGAACATCAGAAAAATTTTCACATGGGCCACGGTAACTTTATTAGATAATTTAGTTAAAAATGTATCAAGGAAACTTAATATATCACAGAAAATTTTTTTTTCCAAAATTCCCGGAAAAACACTATTTTTTATGTCAGACATATATGACTGTCATGGCCCTATATTTATACTTTTTTTCGACAAGCCGTGTCAGTCTTATATGTCTGACGCATCCAAAAAACACACTTTTTCTACTTAGAATGTTATAGAACGGAGGGGTCGATTTATTCTTGCAGTGTTTGTTGTTGCATTTTTGTTTACTTATTATCATTTTTTTTTCTATGCTGGTGTTATGTTGGTGTATTTTTGTTTACTTGTTTATCATGTAAACAAGTTCATTGTTTTTTGTTTTTGTAGCTTTTTTTATAATTTTATTGTTAAAGCAAAACACCAGTATCTTGATTTTTTCCATTTTCATAACAATATAATCCTAGTACTAAGAGAGGCTGTGCCAGAAATGTAGGGTAGTGTACAAGACTGTGCTATAGTGTAACTTTAAAACGAGACCCAACAAAATCCTGTTACTTATTGAAATTGCTTTTCTGTTAAAGAAAAACCATCTTTCCATTGGTATTGTAATGAACAGCAATTTGAAATTGTTGCAAAAAATTTATACGCAGCGCTATGCATTGTTTAACTTTTTTTTATTGCTACGCTATTAGAGTCAGATTCTTAAACATTTTTTATGATTTTTTCCACTTTTTTCTACAGGCACAAATTATATCCCCGTGTAATATTATTTTGTTGTTGTTGTTGTTGTTGCTGTTGCTATTATTGTTATTGTATTTTAAGCCAATTGTCTGATTTGTGAGTAAAATGACATTTTATTGTCAAAGTCAATTCAAATCAAATGATACGGAAGTAAATCATTTGATGTAATCATTTGTGTTGTTGTTGTTATTGTTGTTATTGTTATTATTGTTCATTTCACAGTGAATGAGTAACGTTAACGTCGTCGTTGACATCGTCATCAGCATCATTAATAGGAAAATACAACAATTGAAAAACTTTAATAACCTATACAGACATACACATACATACATATGTGAGCATATATTACAAAGCAATACATAACCAAAATTCATATCCGTTGTAAAGCACCATCACCACCAAACTAAATTTCCTTCAAGGTCTTGGCATACCTTCTATACCTTAAGCTTTTATGATATGATTTCCATCAATGTTTGTCTCAATTTCAAGCAATTTCCGTTTGAATTCACTTACACTCACGACTTATGTGAAGTCAGTGAAGACTGGTAAAACAGGCAAGACAGTCAAGACAGCCAGTACAACAGTTCAATGGGGTAAATGGGGAAAAAACATTAAGAAATTGGCGGCAAATGTAGCGTTTTTACTATAATTTAACATACGCTTTAATGGTAAGACACCTTTACATACACAGAGACACACATATGTATGTAGCATACAAAGGAAAGTATATCCTGGCATATGTAAGCTTATTTAGGATAAGGTACCTTACAAGCGAACGAGAAAGCGAGAGCAAGAGAGCTTCAGATTTAATTCTATTTTATTGTATGTTTTTTTCCAGGGGATTTGTTGAATGCTTTATTTGGCTTCCTTTTAAGGCCATTATGTCAGTCTTTAACAAAAACATTTAAGCTGCGCTGTGCTTTTTATCTTCAATTTTTTTTATCAAAAAAAAATATTTTTTTTTTGTTATATTCTGTAACGAAATTAAAAAGTAGTTAAGTATTCTTCTCTACAACAATTGTTTGGAATATTTTTTTCTGCAAGTAAATGTTATTTTATTGAAGAATAAAAAAATTTTTCTTTCTTTATTTATTGATGAATACTGATTACCTTTGCAGTAAAGTTAAAAGAGTAGCATTAACTAGGTATTGATTTGTGAAGTACGAGTATTTAACTTCAAGAAAAGATGACATTTAAAAAATATCGTTTAGAAATGAAGTTTGTGAACAAATGGCAATGAAAAGGGAGGCAGTACACGCTGATTGCTGCAGTAATAAGCAGCACATTTTCCGTACAAAATATTTAAATTAAGGAATTACAACCCTTTAGTCGGGATAACAACTTAGTTTCTAACACCACCGATGTTGTGTGTGTTTATTTTATCTATCGGTGGCGGGATCAGCACTTTATCAAGAGACAAATTGGAGAAGCTTTTTATAAACGTACATAATTGGTCTTACAACCCTTCAGTCAGGAGTACGACCTAGTTTCTCACACCACTCATGTCGTGTGTGTTAATTTTATACAGCGGCGAGACCTACAGTTTAAAGTCGATTCCGAACAACAGATTTTTGCGAAACTTTTCATGGCAGTTTCATTTACTCCCAGAGTTTTTGCCAGAAATCTGCTGAGAGGAAGTCGCCGAAGAAATATTTTTTCATATTTTCGTTTTGATGTCTGAACTGGGGCTTGAACCCGGGCCTTACGTCTAATAAGCTGACACACTACCTACTAGAATACGATGACTTCAAAAGCTTTTTATGGGAATTTTATTTACTTTCAGAGTTTTTGCCAAAAGACTGCTGAGAAGAAGTCGCCTTAGGAAATATATTTTAATACTTCGATTTTGTTCGATATATTCGAGCCCGAGTTTGAACCAAGGCTTGCTGTTTAATAAGGTAACACAATACATTTTAAATAAAAACCTCCTAGCTGAAGTTTCACACTCAAACTTAAATATACTCGCTTAAGTTTTATGTTTATCGATTTCATACATGCATGATTGGTCGCTTCAGTCTGGACTACAACGTAGCTTCTCTCACCACATATGTTATGCGTGTTCATTTTTATACATGAGTGGTGGGAACTACAGTTTAAAGTCGACTCTTAAAGACAGATGTTTGAGAAACCTTTTCATGATAATTTTATTTACTCGCAGAATTTCTTGCAAGAAATCTACTGAGAGGCAGTCCTCGAATCAAATTTTTTTTTCATAGTCCATTCTGTTGGAGATGTCTGAGCTGGGGTTTGAACAACGAGTTGTCGTCTGACAAGTCAACACACTAAATTTTAAATAAAAACCTCTTAGGTTAAACTTAAATCTTTCATACATTCATAAGTAATAAATCTCACAGCACTTATGTTGTGTGGATTAATTTTATGCATGAGTAGCGATACCTACAGCTAAAACCGACTCTGAAAGACAGATTTTTGGGAAACTTTTCATGGAAATTTTCTTTTATTCTCAGAGTTTTTGCCAGGAATCACCGAAGAAATATTTTTTTGTATTTTTCATGTTATTGGAGATGTCTGAGCTGGGGTTTGAACCGCAGTCACACGTCTAGTAAGCCTACACACTACCTGCTAGTCTACTGCGTTGATCGCCTAGTTGATCATTTCATGACAACGCTGAAAGAGATCAGGAATGGTATCAATCACTTCGCCGATTCATAATTTTGGTGGACGAGATTAAGAGTTAATATTGCTCAGAGATAAGAGGGATTACAATAGGATGTTATAAAGAAGGGATATAGAACCTATGATGTCTCGATGCACAACAAAGATGGTAACGCACGATCTGCGTAAACATATGCAGAGAATAAGATAAAAAGTATTGTCGCAACCGTTAACGTAGAGCTGGGGTGTATTTGAACTCTTGACAAAACAATTTCAGTTGAACATTGCTCGTCTTGATTACAAAAGGAAAATTTTAAGAGACTCTGCGACATCACTCATAGTGGTTTTTGAGTAGTAAGACAATGTTGCAAGTCAGTGGGTTAGAGGAAGAACCAGTATACGATGAGGAAGAAGGAAACTTACTAAATGGAAAAATATCCTAGTCTGGGGTGAGATAATATCACAGTAACTCAAAGCAAATACTTGGAATATACTTGGATAATTTAAAGTGGAGACTTAAATAGATGCAATTTTAGGAAAGTGCAAGCATGACATACATACATGCATGCCTAATTGGTCATTACAACCTATGAGCCAGTATTAAAACCTAGCTTCCCACACCATTTATGTTGTGTATTAATTTTAACCATGAGTGGCTAGACTACTGTTTAAAATTGACTACAAACAACAGATTCTTAAGAAATTTTTCATGGAAATTTTTTATTTACTCTCAGAGTTTTTGTAGGTAGTTGTCGATTGGTTGGAGATGTCAAACATGGTCCTGGAACAGTGGCTTCACATCTACACTACACTCAACACTACCTACTGGACTATGGCGATTGTCGTGGCAGAATGATATGCAAAATCTTGCAGAGAAATACGGAGGATGTAAACCTGGATCAAAATCATTAAGGTCACATTCATAATGACCCATTGAGCCATTGTTTGAGTAGAAAAAATCAAATGGCTCCGATGCATTTAAAATCTGTGCGAACTTTGGAGACTATGGTTAGGGAATTACGTGACCTAAGACTCAAATGGCTGACAGCTCCCTCCTTAACTATATGATTTTCGAAGTGAATGATGTGATCTGGAAGCTACGAACTCTTTTAAAAAGAGGACAATTTTGTGGTGTACGGATAGATCAGAAACGGATCTAGGGACAGAAATAGAAGTATTTGATCCAGAAATTAAATACATTCGAGCACTTGGCTGCCCCACCAAGCACCTGACTCTTATGAAATTAAACATAAGATAGTATGGGGCTGCCTGGAGAAGCTCAATTATCTAGAAAATATGGCTACTTTCTGCTGGATTCCAGGCCTTATAGGAATTCGAGGCAAAGGGCAGGCATATGAGCTTCCATGCCGCTGATGGGGCAAAACTAGATCTTTAAATCGAAAATAGTATGAAACTGCCTGAATCATCTAGAAAATATGGTTACTTTCTGCTGGATTCCACGTCATTTAGGAATTCACAACAATGAGCATGCTTATGAAGAGAGAGAAGAGTGAAACTCATGGGGCAGAACCAGGTCAGTGCAATCTTACATGGAAATTTGCCAAGTAACAGCCGAAAATCGTCTGTCATCTTTCATTTGTTTCTCTCAAGTAAATAAAACGGTCAAAAAAAATTTCAATGGGCAAATGACCAGACTCCATCGCATTTAAATGTCAATTTCTTGTATGTTACACCACATGAGTTAAAGTCTTTCATTTTAAAGTCTTTGTTGTCTGTAGTAATTCCTCCCCTCCGGCTCTCACTCTTCGTATACACAGAATAATGAATTTTCATTCATTCGTTTGTTTTTATTGGTTTTTTGGGTTGATTAGCTGCCACCAATACAAAAGACGCGTCGTAATCTCACATTAAATTGTTGACAATAACAATCGTAAATGGCAGGACAAACAATGCCGCACATGCAACATAACGGCACGGCACGTAAGTGAAGGAATCGAAGTCTGCATTTATAAAATAAAACTTTAAAGAGGTTTGGAAGCGGTGGGGAGGGTAACGATGTAGTCTGAAGTGAAAGTTTTGAATTTATAAATCTGTGTGTAGTTATGTCCGTCCACCCACAAATAAGGCAGTGGCGACCACAATAAAAATTTAAAAGAAAACAAACATAAAACGTTGCGTAAATTTTGTAAATAAAAGCAAAAACTAGAGACCAAAACAGAAACGGCAAAAGACACATCTGCTAAGGATGCCTGAAAGATTTCTTATGAATCAGTTGGTAACTCCTGCTCAAAAGCAGTCTTCTGGGCTTCTTATGAATGTAAACGAGAATTCAATGTTTTAAAGATTTTACCGTCTTCGTTTGTCGCCGTCTTCCTTTTTTGGTTTATTTGTCTATGCCTTGTAACGCTTGCAAGCTGTTTAAATAGCGACCTTGTCGCGCGTTACTCAACTGTTGGCCACAGTGTGTATTTCGTTGTATGGGTATGTTTGTTTGTCTGTTTGTTTCTGTATGTATACCGTTTGGTATTATTGTCAGGACACTTTACATGTCCTGCGGTGGTCGTTTGTTTATTAAACGCATAAATCGTACTCACAATGCTTGTCCCAGTGGCGGCAATGACAGTTGTTTTGTTTGGCTTGTTTCTAATAACTTTTAAAATACACGGAATGCCTGAGCCTGTGGCTGAGTATGAGTGAGACTGAGTAGAATCAGTTCTTGTGCTCCTTTTTTCACTTAGGTTAACTAAGGTAGAACATGTTTTTCTTTCTTTAATTATAAGCCATAAGGGAAGGTGGTACTCAACCACGGTAAAGGTGTACGTCTATTGTTGTTTTATATTGGCTTTAATTTTATAGTTTGTAACAAAAGTTACTACACAGTTTGATGATTGCGGATTAGTCTTAAGCGGATTTTCTTTAAGATTTTCAAATTTATTCAAGGGCTTGGAAAATTTTCTGTGATGTCTCCTTGCCTTCTTAACTTAGATAAACGCTGAATAAAGGAATAAAAAGTTTAATAAACTGGTCATATCCGTGTAAAATGCGAGCCCTTAAGCTTGTAATTCAGTTGACTTTGATGTCTTTTTAATCTTTTCTTTGCGTCTAGTACTCCAATTGTTGATTGGACTGAACCTATACACACTGCTTCAACTGTAAAGTATCTTTTTAACGGTCATAAATGCCGATAGGCTTCTTTCGATTTGTATAAGATGCCAAGACACAATGCTTGAAATATTCAAAATATTATATAGTCTGATATAAGGGGTTTTCATTGCATGCCCAAACAATCTATCAAACAAATGTTTAACAATTTACGACAGGTAATAGTAACAACGAGCAACATCGAAAGAACATCAGTGCTGCCATCTGGATAATGTGATCTCTAATCAGCTAGTGTCTAGTCAAAATAGTCACTTATCTGTATACGTCGCTTCTGCAGTGGCTTACAACTGAAATAGTACATCTGTTGTCATATTCTGACCATATCTACTTTTTCTGCTGATTCAGAATCTCCAGACCGTTTAAAAGCCTAGCGTTGGAATGGTGCTATCCACTTCGTGGTTTCAAAAGTATTGGCCTGGAATTCGACATCTGTCAAACTAAGTTGTGAAACCAATTTTGAAAGTCTGACATTGACGAAAATGGACCGCTTAACTATCACACAACGCATAAAAATTATCAAAACCTACTACAAAAATTGTGATTCTGCCACAGCCACGTATCGAACAAAATTTTCTTCAGCGATGAAGCACATTTCACACTCGGTGGGTATGTTTGTAAACAAAAATTGCCGTATTTGGGGTTCTGAGAATCCTCAAGTAATTGAAGAGAGGCCATTACATCCAGAAAACGTCAGTGTTTGGTGCGCTCTTTGGTCCGAAGGTGTGATTGGACCTTATTTCTTCGAAAACAACGATGTAACGACTGTCACCGTCAATTCGGAGCGTTATGGTCATATGATAACCGACTTTTTTTGCTGCTATTGAAGAATACGACTTGGAGAATATGCGGTTTCAACGATACGGTGCCACATGCCACACAACTCGAGCGAATATGGCTTTATTGCAAGAGACATTTCCTGGCCGCGTAATTTCTCGTCGTGTCGATATCAACTTGCCCCAAGATCATGCGATTTGACACCATTAGACTTTTTTTGTGGGGCTACGCGAAAGACCGTGTTTATGCAGATAAACCTTCAACTCTTGAGCACTTAAAAACCAACATTCGTCAAGTTGTGGCTGAGATACCGCCCAATATGTGTCAAAAAGTGGTCGAAAACTACCTCAAAAGAATCAATGCTTGCAACACTTCGCGTGGAGGTCATTTAAATGATGTAGTGTTTCATACATAATGTCAACGTTCAAACTTTACAATAAAAAAAAAATATCATAAAAAAAATATTTTATTATGTGTTTTATTTACGTTTACTTTTGAAACCACGAAATGGATAACCCTATAGTATCTTTTGTACCTCCTCTCCAAGTTGAATTGAGCACATTTCGCAATGGTATAGACCTCCACTCCACTCCTGGACAAAAAACTCTTCTTCCTGTTCCAAGATCAGTACTGGACCTATCTTAATATACAAAATAGTCGCGTTTTTAAAAGATTGAGTATCTACCAGATTACTTAATCTATTTTATTCCTTAGGCCATGAAATCTAAGGAAATTTTTATAGGATTTGTTTCACATCAACATAATTAGCACACTCTACTCTATTTTGTCCAATTCTAAGTGGGCTGTTTTTAGATTCGCTTTGTCTGTCTAGGAAATTGGCCCATGGGTATGACGACAGACCAGATACATAAAGTGTTTAAATTAATCTTCCATGTTCTTCTGTTCTGAAATGTAGTCGTGCATTATGTGAAGGCAAAAGGATCGCCTGACTGTACCTGCGAAAAAAAACGGTAATGAGCACAACTTTTAAATGAAGGAGATCTCCAAGATAAATCTAAAGAGAAGACTGGAAAAGTAATTGAAATCTCGTTGCAGAAAGTACCACAACAATAATCACAATTCATCTCCAAATGTATAAAATTTTATATCGAACCAATGTATAAGGTAATATACCTCTTCAGGCAGTTATAGTTTTACAGTATTACCGAATGCACTGAAAAAGTGTCAAATGCGTATTAAGCTACAATTAGCCAAACGTAACGGAGCGTAGGTTTATTTTTAACGTGTGAAAAGCAATAAAAGCGATTACTGAACCGTAATGTAATTTCGGTAAGCATTTGCATTGCTTTTCATATGCCAAAATGGAATGTACGTTCCGCAAACGTTTGGCTAATTCTATCATTATTCTTAAATTATTCACTCTCTTGATGGATGCTATTATTATTGATTTGATTCGTATATTTTGCCTGATGAGGAGTAGAAGTTTTGTGTTCACAATCACTAATTATAGGCCACGTTGACTCAAAGTAATATCATTCATATTTCGGCCTATAATTACAACTGGAATATGTTCTGCGCACTTTTAAGAATTATAGTTTGACAGTTCTTATTAATAGAAAAACCACTTTCAGTATTGAAATAATTTTGTCACTCACTGCAACAAATTTAAAAGCGAAACATCTGTGCCGGTGTATTTTTTTATTTGCTGTGTTCTAAAGTGACTTTCAATATTCGGTTTTAAAATTTAATGTTTGTCGTATTTAGATTTCAATTTAATTTTGATTATTTTCTCTTACTCTCTCTCTCTCTCTCCTTTTCCCTCCCTTTTACAATTGCTTTCAATTACAATGAAATATTCCAAGAGTCCATTTTTTTCTATTCCGAAATTCAGTTTTTTTTGTTGGTTTTTTTTTTACTCTGGTCGACCTCAAGTCAATTTTAACATGAAAATCCACTCTTAAGTTTTCTAAGCAAATAATGAAAACAAGGCAACAACAAACAAACAGGGGGAGGGGGGAGAATTCAGCAATTGTTTTTGGTTTTGAGTAAGAAAACGGTGTCAGCTGCTTAAATTTCGTATCCAATATTGTATTCTGGTGTTATTTACTCGTAGAATTTGTTGTTCTCGTTGTTGTTGTTGTTCCATTGCTTTAAGATTTCTTAATCTGACGTTCTAATGAATGTCATAAATTTATTGTCGAGCACCCTCAAGCTGGATCTGTTGCCTAAGACAGGACAAAATTTTTATTTATTTTTTTTTAATGCTTAACTCCACTAAAAATTTTTGGCAATTGGCTTCGTTTTGCTGCATTTGATTTGGATTTCGTATTTTTTTGGTCAACAAAAATTTTGTTTTTTTTGTTATCCATTGAATTGTGATTTCATGTCGTATTTTTGTTTTCTTATTTTTTTAATACTTTATCTGTGATTTTTGATTGTAGTATACTGGCAAGCTTAACGAGATGTACTATACACCAGAATAGTAAATTTCAACAAGAAATATCCCTTGAGGGTAAATTCGTTCGTATTCTTCTGCTCATTTGTTGCATGACACAAATCGTACCTCATCTTTGTAGTTGTTGTCATCATATAGCTCTTCTTCTTCTTCCTTAAGTATAGAGAGTGACAAAGACAGACAGAATTAATATGATTTTGAAGTGTGGTGGTGTGCAGCAGTGTAGTGTTATAAAGAATATGAATTTTTATTTTGGGAAAAAATCAAGATATTCTGTATGGTGGACACACACAATAACTTCGTAATGGTCAAGTGAAAAAGTTTTCCTCAAGGAGCATAATATATAAGCACAGTGTAATGCTTCAAATTGAGATAAAAAATATTATTTCCATTTCATATTTCCACAACGAACAATCAATTATTTTTTGTAAAGTTCATTTTGCTTCTTTTGAAATCAATTATGAGAGGAATGAAATTATGAGAGGCATTCTTGCCTCTGAAATAAATTTAATGTTTCATTTCCATACCGATATAGCTGCATGATAGATCTGGAAAATGGAACAGGCTTGATAAAATTATAGTTTCGGAACAACGTTAAGGTCTGAGTCGAATGGTCATCATGATCGCAGCTAGTATATTGTTACGTTTTTATCTTTTAAAAACGTTAAAAATATGAGCTCGTAGATTGCAAATGAAATAAAAAATAAATTTGTGTTGAGTTTTAATTAAAATTCTTTATTATACGCACAATTCTGTGTGTCACTGTTCACAACTTTATGTAAACAACAACAATTGTTGTTCTTTGTTATTTCTCTGTTTATACCCTTTTGCATAAATAATAACAATTACTAGGCAATTATTCGACAGATCTTTGTAACGGAGATCTTCAAACCACAATTACTCTCTTCAAACACTCTCCGTTTTTCCACAAGACTGACTGAACTTCACTAACTCACTCGCCTGCTTTGTCTTGCTTTTTATATGGCAACGTAAACAGTCTGATGAATGTTCTTGAAGGCGACTGTTCGTGGGTTCGCCTTCTCGAGATCTCTATAAATGTAAACACCGTTGTTTTAATTCATTATTCTTTGTGTATTTTGTTTACATTTATTCTTGTGGTGTTTGTTGGTATATTTTTGTTTACTTGCTTATCACTTTTTTATGCTGGTGTTTGTTGTTATATTAAGCAGTAAGTAAGTTCGTAAACAGATTTGTTTACTGCATTGTTTTGTTTTTGTAGCTTTTGTTTATAATTTTGTTTATAGCTCCTATATTTTCAACTATCGTTGTCACCTTAAGATATCCATAATTCGGTGGCCTTCTTTAATTTCTTTCTTTCACTTGGTTCTTGGCTGCCTTCAATCCAAGAGCACATTATTTCATAGTAATATCATCTTCTGAGTAGAGCATTATTGTATTAACAGTACCACGACTCCACCCAGAGGCCTATTGGTTCATTGTGACCCTTTAATTTGGAAAATAGGAAAATAGGAAGGAGGAAAAGGAAGAAACAGTAGGATAAGTTCGTTGTTGCTTACAATATTCTGCATCACATGCGGATTCTAGAAGCCTAAAAATTCTTTGTATCAAGCTTTAAACTGAGCATGAGTGAGAAGATGTGATATACTTTTCTTTTTCGTCATTGCAGAAGTCTTTGAATCTGGTTAGGTTTAATGTAAATTTTATTCTGCATGTGCCCATAACAGTCCAGATTGCCTGATTTTAAAAAAATGTCTCCTTTCCTTTGCAAATGGTTAAGATTTGTATGCGATTCTTAGTTTGCCGCCAAAAACCGAACTAAAATCGAATAACGGCAGTCGCCGTGGTCTAGTAGGTAGTGTGTTGGCTTGTTAGACGAAAAGCCAGGGTTCGTATTTTAGGATGTTTAAGCTGAGATTTGAACTACGTATTCGCATTTAATAAGTCAACACATTACTTACTAAATAAAGGCCACTTTAATCGGCACCTCAATTGCTTAAATGAACAAATTCAAAAATTTTTTATTGTCAGCCTAAATTAAGCGGGTTTTTGTGTTTAAAATTTTTAGCAGGTTAGGTTCTAACCCCAGAAATAGCGAAAACAATTTTTCATCCTGATTATACACATACATACATACATAATTGGTCATTACAACCCTTCAGTCAAGATTACGACCTAGTTTCTCACACCACTTATGTTGTGTGTGTTAATTTTATACATGAATGGCGGGGACCTACAGTTTAAAGTCGACTCCGAACGGCTGATTTTTGAGAAACTTTTTCATGGCAAATTTTATTTACTCTCAGAGTTTTGGCCCGTAACCTGCTGAGATTAAGTCGCCGAAGAAATATTTTTTCAAATTTCGTTTTGATGTCGGACCTGGGGTTTGAAACGTGGCCTTACGTCTAATAAGTCAACACACTACCTACTACACTACAGCAACTACGCTTCACTTTAGAACTCATTGGCATTTTCTTTTAAACCCCGAATATTTTTTCACCTCCTGTGGGACAGAAAACTGGACTGCTAGAGTTTGAGTTGATGACTCTCAGTACTACAACCAAATTTCCTTTGATTGGCAATTAAAAATCTTCGTATTTATTTAATTTAGCAATTGTAGTACCACTTGAATTAATGATTCACTTAAAACTGAGATCGGGGTTGATAGTTCTATTAAAAAAAGTTTTCTTGTAAGTTTTTTTTCCTAGTTTTTAATTATTTTTAATCCTTTTGTGGTGCAACATGACATTGTACCCACAAACCAGGAAAAGAAGTTGTGCCACATAAATTATATGAGTATTTATTAATAGCTGGCGGTAGCGCCAATAAAAATGTGTCCACAATTTCTACAGCTAATAAGTTTTTGCCTTTGGTGCGATACAGGAAATATGCGTTACACTGTGTCGCATCATCTCACAGACTGAGATAAGAATAAAACACGCACAATCAATACAATATTTATATATATATATACCAATACAATCATTTGTATTGTGATCATTATAAATGTGGACAATTGTACCAGAATTTTTTTCATATTTTTTTCTATATTTTCATGATGTTTTTTCTATTTGTCAATGTTTATTTGAGAGGTTAAGTAAGGGCGTCTGTCAATTGTTATCCGATGAAGACAATCGACACATTTTGACATGCACGATGTTCGAACAAGATAATCACATTAGTCAACAAGACAAAATACTACAGCAACAGCGAATAACAGTAATAACAACAACAACAACAGCTATAATAACTACTACAATAATAATAATAATAAGAAGAATAGTAACTACCAACCATTTTATCTTCAACTCTCTAGAACAGTTACAATAACAATAACAAAAAAGAAAAAAAAAACTACAAGACAAAACGGAAACAAATAAGTGCGTTAGTATTCAATAGCAGAAAAAAAAACTACATACATAATCTCTAGTGGCTGTCAGAAACACAGAAAGAGAGAGTAAGAGAGAGTAAGAGTATGTACGACACATATGTATGTATGTATGGAATATTGCTGTAAAATTATTTACAAAAATTGATGTATTGTTTCGTGTTTCGCCATTAAAACAATGGAGAAATACAACTGCTTACTCACACATACACATACTCCCAGACATACAGTTGCAAGATGAAAAGCAAGCCGAAAAAAAACAAAGCATACTTTTAAGGGAATTTATTTGAACTTTAAATATAAAATTCTTCTGTTCTCCTTTGCTTTTGTTTTCTGTTAATAACTCAAACGCCAAGCAAAAATTCTTTAATAAAATTAAATGAAAAAAAAAATAAAAAAACCGAGAGAAAGAAGGCAAAAATTTACATACTTTCCTACGTTCTTCTTTCATTACATTTCATTAAGTAGCTTGTTATGGTATTTTATTTATTACAAAAATAATCAAATAAAAATTGTATAAAAAAAGAAACAAAAAAATAACAAAAAAAAGAAAATAAAAATTAGAAAACACCGTCTAGAAGGCGAGTATAAATGTTACTGCAAAAAATTCTGGGTAGAAAAACAATAACAATAAAAATTAAATTTACCTTCTTCACTTCTTCATCTCCCTTCGCCCCCCGTCCTGAGTCCTGTAATTTCAACAGTTGGAATCTAATTATTCATTTCTATGTAGCATTTCTTCTTCTGTATTTCATTACAATTCAGTTGGCCTTCCTCTACCCTGTTTCTTTTGTTTTTTATTTTTTTTGGACTCAATTCCCTCTTTTTTTCATTCATTTGGTTTTTTCTCTCTCTGTTTCAAACCAAAGAAGGACATTGTTTATGTTTTTATGCCTCAAAAAAAATTATTTTTTTTTATCTTTTATTTTCATTCCAAAAAAGTCTCCGAAATTTCTTAAAATATTTCATTTATTTTGTTTTATGATGACTGCTGTTGTTGTTATTTCATTCGTTTGTTTTGAAATAAATATTTACGTACGCATATTTACATGTTTGGCCATCATACTTTACGCTCTGTTAATTAGCTTTGATTTGTTAATGTTTTCTTCTCTCATTTTTTTTCTACCATAAATTGACATTGATTTTCATATTCTTAAGAGGCGTTTTGGGAGTTTTAATTAAAGCGACATCTGTCATTTACAACAATAGAAAGGACGACAAGAAAAAAATTTATCACACAAATTTTTTAATGCTCTTAAAGAAAAATTAAATTCATAATGAGCTCTTGTTCTCAATTTTATTTTCTTTTTTTCTGGTATTTAAAGTCGTTTAAATGTTACTTTTAAATTTATTTTAAATGGAAATACTTTCTGAGCAGGCACTTGTACAGAATTGGGATTGCATAAGGCCTAATATGTACAGCCTGTGATGATGAAAACAAATACATACATATACTTGGAATTTGTGCAGCTAAATGCATCGCAGAAGGAAACTCCTGATTTCTTACATTAAACAACATCTGAAGTTCGAGAGATTACAGGGATAACGCATACAGATTAGGGGAATGCAATAGATCGTATGGTTGCAGTATGCTAGCATCTCTATATGGCAATAAGTACCATACTCCACATATATGATCGTGACACATAATTCAGTATGAACTTGACCGATTATGTTGCCTTTGAGAACAGCTGTGTGCCCTGCCAAAAAAAGTCTAAGGGGGTTAAGTTGCTCGATCTTGATGGCCAATTTACATTACCTTCACGTGAATTGACCATGGCCTTTAACCCCTCGTGCAAAAGATCTTATTTCAAATGTTGAATGTTGATATCACATACATATATAGATACATAATTGGTCATTACAAACCTTCAGTCAGGATTACGGCCTAACTTCTCATACCACTCATGCTGTGTGTGTTATTTTTATACATGAGTGGCGGGACCTACAGTTTAAAGTCGATTCCGAACGACAGATTTTTTGAGAAAGTTTTCATGGCAATGTTATTTTACAGTGGTTGAGTGGCCAACGTCGTTTTCAAAAAGATATGATGCCACCAGCCTAACATCAACACCAAATAGTTGCTTTATTGGCATATATTGGATGCTCTGGGATCATATGTCGACTGGTATTGTCCTGAATGCCACAGTTTGTTTTTTAAAATTGTTGAAGTCGCCTTAGTCTAGTAGATAAGTCAGACATCAAAACGAAAATATAAAAAATATTTTTCGGCGACTTCCTCTCAGCAGATTTCTGGCAATAACTCTGAGAGTAAATTAAATTGCCATGAAAAGTTTCTCAAAAATCTGTCGTTCGGAGTCGACTTTAAACTGTATGTGCCACCAATCAAGTATAAAATTAACACACGCAACTTAAGTGATGTGAGAATCTAGCCCGTAATCCTGACTGAAGTTTGTAATGGCCAATTATGTAAGTATGCATGTATGTATGTTTGTTCAAATGATTTTTTCATGATAATTATGGTCAGTTGCCAACTGCTTCAGAGCTCACTCAGCTTACACACGTCTTTATCTATGATACTATACTGGCGTTAAATATTCTCTGTGTCAATTAAATTTTGTACGGATGTAAGCCCGCAAAATTTGTCAAATTGTGGTCTGCGGAAGGAAGGATTCATATTCATACACAGTTTTATGGACAACGGGCATATTTTCAGCAGATCTTGCTTTTCGTAGACGTATGGATGTAGGTTTATGGTTTACTGAGCCAGTAGACTCGAATTTATCCACTACGTTGCGACAAGGCCTCTGTGTAGGACTCTGGTGCAGTTCGAATGAGAGGGCAAGAAAATTATTTCATGTTAACAGGATAGACTACAGCATGACACACATGCACATAAAATTGCATAGGATTTGCTTACAAAAGTCATTTAAAAACGCCACTAAGAACGAAAAAAATTAACTTTCCGATTCATATTTTTCTCCTCTCCAATTTGTTCGCTTTTGTAACCTATTTTCCTAGTTTTAACACAATACACTGTGAGACTAGTGTTCATCTCCAGAATATTTATTGTGACGAGGAAATTATTTCATTCCCATACGTTATGATTTTCTTTCGGAAAAAGTGTTATTTAGTCTAACAGTTAAATGAGTGTGGCGAGTTTTAATGGTTAAAGTGCTTGACTGCAAACCTGAGCGCTACAGATTCCGGAGAAATCAAAATAAATTTTTCATCACGGTTTTCGACGTTTTTAATCAAAAGTTGTCAATAATCAATTGAGGTTATCTCTGACTCTCAGAAGGGATAACGTTTACTAAGAACTTTATAGAAACATCATTCAGGACCCCTCTCAATAATCAATTGAGGTTATCGCTGACTACTAGAAAGGCTAACGGTAACTACGAACATTATAGAAAGATCATTTGGGACCACCTCTCACTAGCGCCTCAAAGCTACACCAAAAACGAACTAATAGACCGCATTGTTTTTAGGCAATAATATACGACAAAACCATCATCGTATGATATGCTACTGCAGACTAATCATCTGCTTAGCCTGGAAAATTTGATTCTTAAAACTGGAGCAAACTGAAGATTTTATTTGAAGAGAAGAGAGATGCTTTGTGGCAGTATATTTCATAAATACATATATATGTACACAATTGGTCATTTCAACCCTTCAGTCGGTATTACGACAGATCTTTTCACACCACTTATGTTGTGTGTGTTAATTTTATACACGAGTGATGGAACCTACAGTTTTCAAGGCAATTTTTTTGCCAGAAATCAGCTGAAGCCTCCGTACTCTAGTAGGTAGTGTGTTGGCTTATTACACGTAAGGCCACGTTTCAAACCCCAGATCAGACATCAAAACGAAATATGAAAAAATATTTCTTCGGCGACTTCTTCGCAGCAGATTTCTGGCAAAACCCTGAGGGTAAATAAAGAATTGCCATGAAAAGTTTCTCAAAAAATCTGTCGTTTAGAGTCGACTTTAAATTTTAGGTTCCGCCACTCATGTATAAAATTTTCGCACACAACATAAGTGGTGCGATAAGCTAAGCTGTAATCCTGACTGGAGGGTTGTAATGACCAATTATATATGTATGTATATATGTAATCAGCTGAGATGGAGTCTCCGAAGAAATATTTTTTCATAATTCGTTTTGTAGGAGACGTTTGACCTGGTGTTTGAACTGTGGCCTCACGTCTAGACTACAAAGACTTCTGGCGAAATAGAGTTAAAAAATCAAAGTGTGTGTCAAACAATCTTATTCATGTACTAAATTGTTGAGCCATCTGGAGAGAACAACTTTGACGTACAGGGATGTAAATTTTTAATTTCAACAGATGAAGATGCCGCTGGTAGAGCAAAGAATGTTACCTATAAATGTTTGATCTTTTGGCGGATGGTAAATATGTTCAAACGGCACAAGTCGGTTTTTTTCTTTTAATTGGTAAATTTGTCTTTCAACTAAATACAACGCATATTGGTGGCCTATTGTTGTTTTCATAGTCAGCAGAAAAACATGCCACTGTAAAATCTGCAGGACAAGTGGAATTTCATCATGGCTTTTTGAAAATCATTTTACCGCAAACATAACGGAAAGTGTTACAATGCTTTCTCAACAAATTCATCCAGAAACTTAAGCGCTGGTAAATACTAAAGTCAACGAGAAAAGAATATCAATTTTATATTGAACTTGCATTTGATGCAGTTTTCCGTTAGAAATGTGAAAGTTTTTCCTGGCAATTTTTATTAAATTTCTGGCATAAATTAAGCGATTTTTTCAATTAAATTCTTAAATTATTTGACAACAAATTCGTTTGCATTTGAATTGTATGCACTTTCAACTTTGTATGCGTTAAATAAATTCATAATTTTGGAGACTATCTATTCCCTACGGTGGTACTTAGGAAAATATCAGTAAAAAATAAAATTTTTGCTCAAAATCCTTTAAATAGTTTGATAAATTTAAAGCAATCTTAAGCGAAATAATTCAAAATAAAAATTTTAATATTTTGTTCACACAAAAATAAAAACTTTTGCAACTGAAAGAATAAAAAATTTTCTGAATCCCAATATCTAACAGATATTTTGCTTTCAAATCACCAACACAACACGAAATGTTCGCATGCCAGTAGAGACTGAAATGCAAAAATTCCGAAAGAAATTTTTTTTAAAAGCAATCCTCACAATAAACTGACACAAGATTAATATTCTCCGAATGTTGCTACACGGCGCATGTCATACTCTCAATTCTATTTATACACACACACATATACATGAATATAATGCATAAGGACATGCCTTTTTCAAAGAAGGAGCAAAAAAAGCAAAGTCACAGAATTTGTGGAATTAAAAGCAAACCCCATAAGGAGCCTTATTTTATAGGTGTATGCTCGTGTACGCTGGTGAATGGAGAGTAAGAACGCCTACATTTCCAATGGGCAGCATTTTAAGGCTGTGTTGTAAGGACACAATAACAAAAAACTGCATATTCCAGTGTTTGTTTATATACAACAAAATGTATGTATATGTGCGTTTTATATACATACATATGTATGTACTTAAGGTGTATGTGCCACGAGTATATAATCTTGGGTACATTGTGTGTGTTTAATGTTTTTTTTCGTATTTTTTGTTATTTATTGTGTGCTCTACTTATATAAAAAAGTCCTTTTTTCATATAATACATACACACATACACAAACTCATAATTGTACGTTTTATATATATGTGTGTGTGTGTGTGTGAGTGTAAGTGCATGTGTTTTTCCTTTTGTAAGGATACCTTTCGAAATCCATCAATGTGTGTGCATGCAATTTGTGCTTCGCTTGCTTTTCTAAGAGTATATAAATTTTTATAAAACACATACATACATACATACAATATTATATTGCTATTATAGCTATAACTGTATGGCCAACAACAACAACAACAACAACTAAAAAATGAAATGAAAAAAAAAAAAACAGAATTTAATTAATAAATAAGCGTTTGAAAAATATGCATTCGTGTGCATAAAACTAGAAAGAAGTACCAGAATCTGATGATGATGCTGATGCTGATGGCTCTAGCTTTAGTCGAAGACGTAGGGATAAATGTCATTTTACCTGTATGTGTGTA
The DNA here is from genome assembly GCA_958299815.1 of Sarcophaga carnaria. Lineage (NCBI taxonomy): Eukaryota > Metazoa > Arthropoda > Insecta > Diptera > Sarcophagidae > Sarcophaga > Sarcophaga carnaria. Next base: position 142,711,372 of record OY283149.1, read on the forward strand.
TGAGTGCATGTATGTGTGTGTTATGTTTTTAAGCTTTATTTTATATTTATGATGGGGAGTAAATATGTTTTAATAAGATACACAAACTACAAAATACTTGATTAAATTTCATTTTATTTTTATTTTTGTTGTTGTTGTTGATATTTTCTCTGTATTATCTTAAGTATAAAAAGATTTAAAAGAGTGTTTTTCCGTTATTAATACCCACTCACTGACTGGCTCATGCAATATAATAAGTATACGTTAATATTGTCGAGTATTATTGCAACGTATCTATTGCCAACAGGCAAACAAACAATTCATCCATTCAGTTATTCATCCATCCATCCATCCATCCATTTGTATATCCTTTCATGCATCCTACACGTATAGTATAGTATACATATACACCCAACATTTAATTAAAAATGTGCAATCAAATCAACAAAAATCTCCACTTATTTTGTTGTTGTAATTCTTAACGCTCTAATAAACTTGTATGGAATATTCTTAAATAGTTAAGGCATTAATTTAGTCATGATCTTTTAAAAACTATACACAATCAAAAACAAAAAAAAAAAACAGAAACAGAAAAAATTATTGAAATTTTTTTTTTTAAATTGAAATTCTTTTCCGGAAGAGTAATGCTTTATACGATAGAAAAAATATATCGTTTGAAACAATTCGGTAAATGAGAACACAGATTAAAAAAGGGGAAAAGATCTCTAAGAATAGACTTCAACAACTAGAAATTTCGAAGACAACCGAAATCAAATGAAAGGAAAGATGGTTTTTTAGATTAAGTTGTCCTATTATTTTTCCATTTTAACTGTTCAGCATTAAGTCGCCGTAGTCTAGTAGGTATTCTGTTGGCTTATTAGACGTAAAGCCAGCGTTCGAACCCCAGGCCAGACGTCAAAACAAAATACAAAAAGTATTTCTTTGGCATCTTCCTCTCAGCAGAAAATCTGAGAGTAAATAAAATTACCATGAAAAAGTTTCTCAAAAGTCTATCGTTCGGAATCGACTTTAAACTGTAGGTCCCGCCACTCATGTATAAAATTAACACACACAACATAAGTGGTGTAAGAAACTAGGTCGTAATCCTAACTGAAGGGTTGTAACAATCAATAACCAGCCCTGCAAATTTGGAATTTTTTTGTGCAAATAAGATGGCTCTAGGTGCTTCCGAAGACTATCTATTGTAAACCAGGAATGTTTGATGGATAGCCATGGAGCGTAGGATCGTAAAAGAAAATAAAAGAAATTCCATATAGGATGATCCCTATACATACATACTTGGAATCTTCCAATCTCTTACTCTCTTTCGTTATATCTTTAAATGTAAATAAAACAAAGTGTGTGTGATTTATCATGACATGAGCTATTTGATACGTAGCGCCGTCTTGTTAAATCCACATGTCGTTGGTGTTAAGATCATTCAATTCAGGCCAAAAGAAGTTTGTAATCATCAAGCTATAGTCCCTGCTGTTGACAGTGATACATAATTGGTCATTACAACCCTTCAGTTAGGATTACGACCTAGTTTCTCACACCATTTATGTTGTGTGTGTTAATTTTATACATGAGTGGCGGGATCTACAATTTAAAGTCGACTCCGAACGACAGATTTTTGAGAAACTCTTCATGGCAATTTTATTTTCGCCGAAAAAATACTTTTTGTATTTTATTTTGATGTCTGGCCTGGGGCTCGAACCCTGGCTTTTCGTCTAATAAGCCAACACACTACCTACTAGACCACGGCGACTTCACTGTTGACAGTGATAGCCTGGTCATATTCGCTTTCAAAGAAATTTGGTCCTTTTTCGGGGAGGTGCATTGGGCGCTCTTAGCCAATTAAACAGCATTTGTAGATGTCATTTGCATACACAAGAACGCCCAATTGATATCTCTAGGGTGGTGGGTCAGCAAAAATGTGCTTAAATGCTCCATAGTCGTCGGCCTGTCACTGTCATTATGGCGTAAACTGTTCACAAATTTTGGTTCTTTCTTTATGATTTCACCGTTAAAGAAGTCGGTCACTGTCTCACAAATTTGGAAATTTGAAAAAATCATTATCATGAGCGTTTGGTATAATATAGTACAGGAACTGCGCTTAAGTATGGCATCACAGAGGGCCGCTATGGGTAACAAAGCTACCACTCCAACCTAAGTTAATCATGTGTGTCAACAATCGAAACTTTCGATGATGTCTTTTGTAGAGGATCACTGGATTTTGAAGAGATTTTTGTTCTGTTTTATTCCTAAACATTTTACGAGATCATAACTGTTTACGAAGCTTGTCTCTTAAACTAGTTTAGGTGAATTTATAGGGCATCCATATATTAAGCCTACCTGACCATCTACCCTTTATTAAATGGCTTCAAAACAGTAGTCACGTGGGGAATTTTTTGTGCCATTAATGGCAAATTTTTTTTAATTTTTCTGAGGCTGGTTGCAAATGTCTCGAAGCGTTCTAGTAGGTGGTGTTAATTCACAGAAGTCTTTCTGTAAGATTTACTGTGTTTTGTAATACGATATCCTACTCACTTTTAAGCTAATCCAACTTTATATACGAATGATGAATTGCAAAAAAAAATTTTTTTTTGGATCAAATACAACCCATTATTCACATTTTATTTTATATATTTTGAAGCAATCAGGCTTTTTTTGCTCGATATTTGGGCATTAAAACACTGTGACAAAAAATGAGGATCTTTTTTATTACACCCAATACTGTATATAGTTTTAAAATCACTCAAATACAGTTCCTTACGTTGAATGAGACTGTGAGTATGTGTTTATTTTCTTCTTTTTTATTTCATTTACAAAAATTGCACACAAAATTATTTAATTTCACCATAATATTCTACACAATAATTATCTTCCAGTAAGCAAGAAAACAAGAAGAGAAGAGAGAGAAGCAATTTAATATTTAAGTGATGAACATTATCATTAACAAATTTCATTAAAAACACCCATAATTATGGAACTTTGTCTATGAGACAATCAAGTTGAGGCAGGCAGGTGCCTCACTCAATTCCCTCTCTCTTGCTTATGGCGAGACATGCTAATTTTATAAGAAACAAAAGAAAAAAGGAGCAACCCTTACAACTAAAAACATGCGAAAAAAGAAATGAATTTCCAAGCAACTTGTGGCAGACATACGAGACACGTGAATTGACATAGAAATTTAGAAGAAGGCCAACGTAATAAAATATCAATAAACGTTGGCGTGTTTTACTTGCACAACCAACCAAAAAAAGGGGAAAATCATGTTTAAAGAAGAAAAGTAAAATTGAACGTGTTTTAAAGGCCATAATTTCCAATCTAAATCGAATTAATCGATTATAAAACTCTGACGGCATTTCGTTTCCGCTTCCGTTTTAACAAACAACGGATGTAAGCAATTGCATTTGTAAACGGGACCCAAAGAAGTCGAAAAAGAAAAAAAAACAGCATGGAAACCGAAGACAAAGACTTGTTACGGCTTTCGTTACATGTTCACCAGCATTTTACAACAACGTTTGACATTTACTGAGCCATACATGCACACACACACACACGCATTTATACTTTCACGTTTCACTAGCAATTCCATTCAATTGCTTAGAAATGAAAGAGTCAGCGAGCAAAACAGAAAAACAAGGAAAAAAAGGGTTCAAGATTTATTGACGACACAAAAATTCATGAATGAAAGACGGTTGGTTTAGTCTTCTGGGAATTTTTGCCAGTCACTTGTATGCTGGTAACAAAACATTTGCGTTCTTAGGAAAAATGTTTTTGCCTGGACTGTGTGTGTGCATAAGAAACCTGACATTTTGTTGGCCTCAGCTATTTTTCTGGTATTTTTCTATTTTTTGTTTTTGCTTTTCCTTTAATTTCTTTATTTATTTGCAGATTTTTGTTTTCTTATAACGTGACAACATGCAACTTATAATCATAAAAAACGATTTTAGATTGTTTTTATCAAATCCTTTGAAGACCCTACATTTGGCATTGCCAGGAAGCCTTGCTAATTGATGACAGGTTGTATGTCAAATTTCGAATTTATTTCCAACAAACTTCAAGCCATTGTTGGAATAAACCTAGAATTTTAGTTAGAATTGAAACAAAGTGACACAAAACCATAATACTGTTACGTTTTTACATTTTAAAAACGTTTGAAATATCAGCTCGTAGATTGCAAATACAAAATAAAAATAAATCTAGGTTTAGTTTTAATTAATTCTTCTTCTTAATTCCTTATTATTCGCACAATCCTGTATGCCACGGTTCACAACTTGATGTAAACAACAACAATTGCTTTCTTTGCTCTTTTGCGTAAGCAATAACAACTACTAAGCAATTTGTTCGATACATCTTTATAACGGAGATCTTCCAACCACGATTACTTTCTTCAAACATCGCGTCTTCACACAAGGCGTACTGAATTTTTACTGACACCGTTGCCTGCTCTGTCTTGCCTTTTATATCGCAGGGTAAACAATCTGATGAATGCTCTTGAAGGCGAATGCTCATCTCTATAAATGTAAACATGTTATTCACGTTATTGTTGTTTGTGTATTTTGTTTACGTCTTGTGGTGGGGCCTACAGTTTAAAGTCGATTCCGAACGAAAGTTTTTTTGAGAAACTTTTCATGGCTATTTCATTTACTCTCAGAGTTCTTGCCCGAAATCTACGGAAAGGAAGTTGGTGAAGAAATATTTTTTCATATTTCGTTTTGCTGGATATGTCTGATCTCACGTCTAATAAGCCAACACACAACCTAATAGGCTACGACGACTACAAAATCGTAACAGTAAAGGAAAATACTTCTCTTCGTCATCTAGCACACAAGAAGATGGAAAATTATCAACTGGTTGCACTGTAGCTTTCAAAAATAAGAAAAAAGAATCTGCGAGAGGTTTGTCCTGATTTCAGATACCACTTTCCTTATTGCAACACCAATAAAAACAACACATATGAGAGATTTTTTTGTCTGATGTAGGCCAGGCGTGCTACTAAGATGGAGTTTCCGATTTCCTTTAACTATTCCCTCGTAGTCTTTAATGTCTCTCTTTAATGTTTGCTAAATTACGATCATCTGTACACAATATGTCCCTTCAGTCAGGATTACGGTCTAGCTTCTCACACCACTTATGTTGGGTGTGTTCATTTTACACATAAGTGTGCAGAACCTACAGTTTAAAGTCGATTCCGAAGGACACATTTTTGAGAAACTTTTTCTAGTCTGCTGAGGAAGGAAGTTCTTGAGGAAGAAGTATTTTTTAAGTTTCGGTTTGTTGGAGATGGCTGACCTAGGGGTTTGAATCGTGGCCTTACGTTTAATAAGCCAACACACTACCTACTAGACTACGACGGCTTATCCCCAATGCCTTTTATTGTTCTGTATGTCAATATCTGGTTTTAGTTTTTACGTCCACTGGCTTTAGTTTTATTTTCATGGAAGAGTTTCTCCGTTTCATATTGTGCATGAGCAATATTTCGAATAAGTACTTTGAGGGTGTCCTTCCCCATGTCTTATAACTGGCATATTTCCTATGAAGCCATATAAGTAGGAAATGTTTTGCTTTTATACTAATTTTAGTTAAGTAACCGACAAATATAATTACGATTTGATTTGGAGTGATCCAACTCTGGAGCACTCACACGCTCTGGAGCACTCACACGCTCTGGAGCACTCACACTCCTGAATTTTGCATGGAATTTGGAACTGGTTTTCTTTAAAGTTATGCCCATATTATTTAGTATAGTTTTGAACAAGACCTTTGAAAAAAACTGTCACTTGGGGTATAACATCGAGATTATATGGCCTTCTGAACGATCTTGAATTTGCAGACAATTTCTGTCTTATATCTCCAAGACTATCACCAAATCTGACACAATAATGCAATCTGTTCTTCTGTGCAATAGAACGATAGGAAAATTAAACCACTTTAAGAGAGACCCTTGCATCCAAGCAGTATTCATCTCTAGAAACTTATGGCTGTCATGAAGGAATACTGGCCCCTGGATGCATACGCCTAGAGAATGAAAGTACTTCGTAATGATTTTGATAAGGGGTGTAATAGGATGAAAGTATCGCAGAATATCATATTCTTCTATTTGTAGGAACCTGAAATAAAGGATTCTTGGGCATCCTAAACAAGAGAGAGCAGAATTATCTGCCAGGAAATGCATGTATAAATGGCGGAACATGTAGAGTCGGTATTACAATGATACCCTATAGGATCTATGCCATCTTAGAAGCGTTTTGTAATCGACAAAAACCATGTAGACCATATCGATCAATTTTACTAGCTTGGAAGCACCGTATGCACAAGCGAATGATCGGGTAAGGCTATGAGTATTCAATTGCGGAAACCCTTAACTTAATGTTTGATCACCGTAGATGTATAGTAGTTGGTATTTCTCCTTCTTAACTTTGCGTACAAAATTTGGAATTTTAAATGCAAAAAAATACACCTTTCAGAAGGGAAACCAGGAAAAACGCAAGAATTGATGAGTTCGCAAGATTGTTCGAATATTATGCACGAGCTCTATATGGGATCATGTGCCTTGGCCAATGGCAGCCCATATCGAGTACTTACTTGTCTACTTAATTGGTCATTATAGTAGCTTCTCACACCACCAGTTTTGTGGGTGTTAATTTTATCTATGAGTGGCGGGATCTACAGTTTCAAGTCGACTCCGAATGGCAGATTTTTAGGAACCTTTTTCATTGGAATTTTTTTCCAGAAGATTGCTAAGAGGAAGTCGCCGATAGAAATTTGTTTATCATATTTCGTTTTGTTCGAGATATCTAAGCTAAGGTTTGAACCATAGGCTGTAGCCTAATAAGCCAACATAGTACCTACTAGACTGTGAAGCGTCCGTAAGCGTTTTTCTTTGATATACAATTAGACAATAGCACCAGGATTTCTATCGGCTGAAACTAGAAGGAAACAGTGGTAGGGAAAGCCCCGTTTACACATGGAAAGACAGATTGCTATTGAAGTGAAGAGCAACGATATTGCATTATTATGTCATTATACAATTCCTTTTAAAGGGCGATGTTTTCGACGTTTTATCCTTAAATACTTTAAATATAAAAAGAAAAATCGTGCCATGTAAGTTCAGGAAAGTTTGCCTTTCCACCGTGAACCATTGAATTTTATTATCAAAATTCGTGCCTTATGAGAATATGACAATGAATACGATGTTGATGTGGAGCTTGTACAAATTAAATCAATGCACTCTGAGTGAGACACTGCTTGTGAGTAATCGTGCGGTTTTACTCCACTAGAATGAAGACATATAGTTTCTCAGGTACAAAGGCGGACTACCGCGGGAAAAGCCGAAAAATTTGCGAATCAGTCAATCTATTGGACAGGCAGTATTACTTACTTAATTAATTGGTCATTGCAATCCTTGAGTTAGAATTACGACCTAGCTTCTCTTAGCACTTACGTTGTGTGTGTTTATTATTATACTAGAGTGGCGAGACCTACAGCTTAAAGGCGATTCCGAACGTTAGATTTTTAAGACAATTTTTCAAGGAAATTTTATTTACTCAGTTTTTACCAGATATATGCTGAGATGAAGTCGTCGAGGAAATATTTATTCATATTTCGGTCTCATTTAAAAAGTCTGAGCCAGGAGTTAGGTTAGGTTAGGTTAGAGGACGTGTTCTTGTCTATCAAGACAAGTACAGTACCCGGTCGTCGAATTGACCCATTGTACAAAGTCCTAGTTTCTCACACCACTTATGTTGTGTGTGTTAATTTTATACATGAGTTATGGGACCAACAATTTAAAGTCGACTACGAACGACAGATTTTTGAGAAAATTTTCATGGCAATTTTATTTACTCTCAGAGTTTTTGCCAGAAGAAATATTTTTTCATATTTTGCCTTGATGTCTGGCCTGGGTCTCGAACCCTGGCTTTACGTCTAATAAGCCAACACACTACCTACTAGGCTACGGCGACTTCAAAGAGCCATGAGTTGAACAGCGGGCTTTCGTTTAATATGCCAACGCATTGCCAACTAAACTACGGATACATGGTGTATATACTACATTCGTAACTTTAAAAAATCAAATTTGACACGTTAATTCAAAGGTGATACGTTGATAACATTGAAGTTAAGTCTTATTGACCGTATATTGTAGAGTTTGTTGCTTGGCGTATATGATGATTTCATTAAAAACCATTCCGAATGAATATTTCAATGTTTTTTTGGATTTTTCTTTTTTATTGCCTTATTTGTAATCGTTTACTTTTTGTTTATGATGCAATAAATTTTTTCCTTTATTTCCTTATTTTTTTATATATTCACACGATGATAATCAATGTTATTTGACTATGTACGAGTATGTAATTTTATTGTTAATTTCTAATAAATTGGAACTCTTCTAGGCTCTAAAATATTGAGCCATAAATGTAAAGTAATTTACGAAAATATAATAAAAAAATGTATTCCTTTATGTTTATTAAGCAATAACAACATTAATAATTATATTGTATTCACAAATAAAATAAAAAAATCTAAGAAAAACTATTAAAAATTTAGATTTTATTTCCATAGGAAACTATTTTAAGAATAATTTTTGGATTTCTAAACAAAAATTTCTTGAAAATTTTATTTGTTTTCAAATAAAATCGAATAAAGAGAATATTCACGATATACGTACGTACGCTCTGTATTGGTTATTACTTTGCCATACAATAAATAGGAATTTTATGTATATTTTGTTCAACATTTTCCCATTCAATAACAGCAATTCAATTGTCTTTGTCCACTTGTTTTTGCTTGAGAGAGAGATCCTTTATTTATCGATGAAAATCTATACGAAGAAAAAAAAAAAATTTTTAAATTGAATTTTATGCAAATTTTATTCATACGTACATACGTGTATGTGTTTGCATGGTGGGTGTGTGTATAAGTAAGGACATGTTAGTATTTTTATGTGTGTGTTCAAATATTTATTATTGTGTTTATTTTACTGTCAACATGCGTGACAATTTAGATTTGCTTGTTAACAAAAGCAGCTACAGTTACTTAAAGTCAATTGAAACAACAACTTGGGTTCTTATGTTTATTTGGCTATAAAGTTACACAATGTTAACCCAATTGGCCAAATGCTATGATTTCTTTGAAATATTTCCTTGTAATAGTAGAATTATAGCAGAGACCTCACTCGTACGGCAAAACTAATACTCTACAAGATGCTCATCCTCCCCGTTTTTCTTTATGGTGCAGAGGCATGGACCCTATTAAGCACTGATGCAGCAGCCGTGAGAGTATTCGAGAGAAAAGTCCTACGTAAGATCTTCGGTCCAGTACGAGTTGGAGATGATTTCCGCATTCGATCCAATCCAACAGTGAGCTGTATGAGCACATCAACGACATAGCAGCGTATTAACATCCTGTGGTTGCGTTGGCTCATCCATGTCGTACGAATGGAGGACACATTCAACACACACACACAACATAAGTGGTGTGAGAAACTAGGTCGTAATCCTGACTGAAGGGTTGTAATGACCAATTATGTTATGTATGTACGTGCGAAAGTCGGCGAAGAAGACGACTTTGTTTGCTTTGGACGGCCCAAATCGAGGAAGCTCTGTCATCGATTGGTGTGACCAACTGGCGTAGGCGCGCAAGAAGCAGAGGCGCCTGGAAGGATGTGTTAAGGCATTTCCAAATCCGTTAATGGGGCTGTTAATGGCCAACTAAAGGAAGAAGAAGAAGTCGAAATATAGGCGAAATACATTCTTTGAATGTACGACCGATTTAGGTAAAAAGTCGCCGTGGTCTAGAAGGTGGTGTATTGGCTTATTAGACGTAGGGCTACGAATCAAACCCCAGGTCAGACATCTCCAACAAAACGAAGTATGAGGAAATATTTCTTCCACGACTTCCTCTCAGCAGATTTCTGGCAAAAACTCTGAGAAAACAAAATTTGCCATGAAAATTTTCTCAAAAAATAATCTGTCGTTCAGAGTCCCACCACTCATGTATTAAATTAACACGCATAACATGGGTGGTTTGAAAAGCTAGGTTGTAGTCCTGACTAAAGAGTTGTAATGATCAATTATGTGTGTATGCATGTATGTAATATACGACAAGTAGAAAAATTATATTCACAATCGGTGTCCTAGTGAATGTTTTTACAAAAACATGGACAAGTATGTCAACAAACTTACCCATCTACTGGACAGTAATCCCAGAGATCTTAGGCCTTCCTCTCTGACAAAATTTAAAAAAAAATATTTCAAATTATTTTTCTTATGTCTTACAACATTCTACACAATTTACTTTTCTTATAATGTGGCCAATTGGGTAAGTAACTTTTTGTGATAAGACATGTTCTTACCATTATGCTTACATGGTATGTATCAGTGTATGGAATCCAACTTCTTGTCGCTCATTTGTTTGCATGTATTTAAGCATGTGTAAACGTGCCTGTCAGGAAATATAATTTACGCATGTGACCCAAACTGTCCAAATGTCAACAATAGACGGCATTTCTTCGTCGTCTGTCTAAAGAATTTTTATTTGGAAATTATTTTTAATAAAATCGTCAAATAGAAAAATTCAATAATAAAAACAACAACAAAAAAAATTGCAAAAACCAGGGTTAGGAATTGAGTTAAAGAAATTTATATTTTTGTTATCATTTTTCGGGCTTACCGTCGAATCTATTTTGAAGGAAATGTATTCAAATTACAAATGTAAGATATTCTTTTAAAATCCATACCATACTCTCCTCGCACTGCGATGAATTTTCAACATGGATTCAATAAGTTTTTAATATTTTTTTTTTAATTTCTCGCTCCTCATTTGAAGGCTCTTTTGCCAATAGGCATCTGTCTGTTGACTCATGTTAAATTTTGCACCAGCTATGCAGATTATATTGTGTCTGAACGTCTTTGATAGGAAACTCTCGCAGGATTGGAAGAAAGAAGTTAAAAATTAAAATCAGAGCGAGCATTCAAAATTAATTTCTTCGGAAAAATCGTTAATTAAACCAAGACTAAGCTTGATAAAGCCTAGAATAACTCTTCTGCATTAATTTCTCTAAATTTTCACACACCAAGAAGTGCAAGCACGAAAGATACTGAAATTTCTGGTCGACAAGTGAAAACATTCCCAGTGTAGTATTGAGTAATCATACACACATGCATACATACATAACTGGTCGTTACAACCCTTAAGTCAGGATTACGTTCTAGCTTCGCACACCACTTATGTTGTGTTAAATTTATACACGAGTGGCGAGACCTACAGTTTAAAGTCGCTTCCGAACAACAGATTTTTTAGAAACCTTTCATGACAATTTTCTATTTACTCTCAGAGCTGTTGCCAGAAATCTACTGAGACATTTTTCTGTCATGTCTGATCTGGGGCTTGAGCCTAGCCTACGACGACTTCGTAATCCGAGATTGTAAATGCAATCGTTTATGAAAACCACGGTTAAATATTTGCTTTAAATGGCAAAGTTTTTCTCAAGCTTGGTATCGCATTCACTCGCAGTCGACATTTCCAACTTTTTCGTCAACGTTTATGATATTTAGATTCACTACAATACACTACTGACCGACTAAACATCAGGTAAACACTGGATTTATTGCGTCAAAATCAATGACAAAAAACGTCTAAATTGGTTTGTGGGTTGGTAAACACTTTACGTGGCAGAATACATATTGACTAACTTACTTACATACTTGCTTAATTATTCTTTATAACTCTTTAGTCAGAAATACGATGTAGCTTCTCAACAACACCCATATTTTAAGTGTTAATCTGTATGACGAGATTTTTCTTCATAGACGAATTGCTTCTGCAATGGGTATGACGGCATTTTTCGTCATAAAAATTATCTTTTGTTTTGATGATAAGAAAAATTGGGCCTTGTGAAACGAATTCAACAAAAGTTTATTCCCCGGTTGACTGGTTAATATTATACATGAGTGGCGGGACCTGCACTTTGAAGTTGAATCCGCACGACAAGATTTTTTCTTTTAAAAAACTTTACACAGCAATTTTATTCACTCCCAGAGTTATCGCTAGAAAAGTGCTGAAATATTTTTTTATTTCTTCGAGATTCCTGAGCCAGAGTTTGAACCGTGAGCTCTTGTCTAATAAGCCAATACACTATATAATACACTACACACACACAGTTACTAAAAGTATAGATACGGTTAACAAATTTCAGAAATTTTTTAACCAATCCGTTTTCGTTGAAAATCTTTATAGTTTCGTTGATGTTAAGACGGTCTTTTGCATTGGTTAAAAAATTTCTGAAATTGAACTGAATTGTGGCCCTGCACAGTCCCACAAAAGTATACATCCGATTAACAAAAGGCAAACTCCATATTGAAGTCGCCGTAGTCTAGTAGGTAGTGTGTTGGCTTGTGTTGACTTAGATGTAAGGCCACGGTTCAAAGCCCAAGCCAGACAACAAACGATATTTGAAAAAATATTTCTTTGGCGACTACCTCTCAGAAGATTTCTGGCAAAAATCGTGAGAGTAAATAAAATTGCCATGAAAAGTTTCTCAAAAATCTGTCGTTCGGAGTCGACTTTAAACTGTAGGTCCCACCATTCATGTAAAAAATTAACACACACAACATGGGTGGTGTGAGAGGCAAGGTCGTAATCCTGATTGAAGGATTGCAATGGACAATTATGTGTGTTATGTCTGTATTGGATCCACATAAACAGAATTTCTATTGATCAAAGCATTTGTAGAAGAATAATGCAAGATAGGATACTTGTGCCATTACAAAACCCACCTCTTTAGCACCAAATAAAAAATAAAATAAAAAATGTTACGAGCTATGAAATTTTTATTGTTAAGTACGATCACATTTAAAATACATTCCTTACTCTGACTTTATTTACTTACGTTTTATATTTCTTTACTCTGCAAACACTACGATTTTTGCATATTTCTTGTAAAAATCGAACAAAGAAAAACGAACCAAAAAAAAAACGTAGAGAAAAATATTTTAAATAAAATTTATTTTGGTGGGTTCACTCATGAATGACCACTATTTGCATATGAAGAAAAAAAGTTACTGGCCACAATGAAAAAAACCCACCCAACACATAACACTTGCCCTTACGCAGGCGGCAAAAAAGGAAGTGGTGCCACAAACACGGGTTAAGTAAGTAAGTAATGGAAACAAATAATATTTTTTTTATTTTCAATTTTATTTTCATTTCTTTTTTATTTTGATTTGCTCCTAATAAACAAATAAAATCAATCACTTCATTGAAAAGTTTTCAATACCCACAATCCGCAACTACACATCACTCAGCAGCCAGCACTCTGCACTCATGGCCTGTATGAATAAAAAAAAATCATAAAAATTGAAAAAAATCCAAAGAAAAGGAAGAAAAAGGAAGAAAAATATTATTTTATTCATAGAATTCATTACACATTGAATACAATAAAATTCATAACATATTCAGAAATTCATATAAAAAGTATTATTTGTACACACATACATACATGCAAATGGAACGTTTCCCCTTGTCAAATAATGGAATAAAAAATACCCGCCACTTATTGTTTTCTTGGCCTGAGGCAAGGACACTTTTTCTTCTGCATGCTACCACATAAAACCGAATGTTTTTTTTGTTTTGTTGAATTTGACATACGAATACATTTGAATTTAAATTTTACAAGATATTGTTTGAATTTGCAAACAAAAGCAAAAAATAAAAATATATTTGATTGGGGCAACCAAACAAATATTGGGGATTGAAAATGAAACATTTCTACTCGGCTCTGTTTCTTATAAGGCATCAACGAAAAGGGGTTTTATTTTATTAATATATTGTGAATTTATAATCAGAAGGATCGTATTTAGAGATTATACCCTGTATTGATACGGACATTTGTAGGTACAAAATCATCCATCAGCAGTAAGAGTTATTGTTTGCACTATTTCCGGTCTTTAGTCCTGCTTAAGATGTTGAATAATAATGGTAGTGAAAGTCGCTGAAGTCTAGCACGTATTGGCGCGTTACATGCAAGCAAAAACTGCAACCGAAATAAAATTGCCATGTAAAGTTTCTCGATAAGCCAGTCGTTCGGAATGGACTTTAAACTGTTGGTTCTGCCAGTCGTGGATAAACATTAACATTGGTGGCGTAAGAAGCTAGGCTTAAATCCTAACTAAAGGGCGTGAGGAGCTAGGTTGAGGAGCATGGTTCGCAATGTAAAAGGTTTTATATAAGCAAGTAATGTAGTAAGCAGCTCATTCTTCTTATTCGATACGTTTTTATCCTTTTCTTTGCCTCAGACTCATTTCTATAACAGGCTGTAAGAGAGGAGCTTCGTCCAAAAACAACAACTGTGTAATGTATTTTTTTGTGGAGTTGGGCGTAGAGAATATGTTACGCCATTATCATTCACACATTAATGGGACTGATCAAATGTTTGTCTCTTTGCAGAGGAATGGCAATCTGGTGAAAACCATTTGTTGCAAGCATCTGTTGTAGCCTTTTATAAGTGCCTTCATAGCCTCTTGATTAAATTACTGCAGTACATCCGTTGAATGTCTAGCCAACACACCCGGCAATATTTAATATTCTTAAGCAATCTTATATATAATGTACGTAGCGCTCTCAAAATCGGATCTCCACTTATCTGCCTGTAAATAACTACATTATTCTGGTTCTGGATCTGAACAACTGCTGCCCACACTATAATAATCTGCTTTCCTATTTGCAGATCAATCTCGCTAAATAATTTTTTTGAAATATCTGTTATAGCAGATTTTGTAAGTGCCTTCAATATCTCTGTACTCAGGAATCTCCTGGAGGACATCTGCTGGGTGTGTTGCCACCACCACCGAAGATATTCGGTATCCTTAAGCAATCTTAGATGTGATATAATCACTCCGAGATCGAATTTCAACTTAACTGCTTGTCAATAAGAACATGGGGAGAATGTATTCTGGTTGTGGATCCGAACAACGGCTGGGCGAACTACAACAATCTGATTTGCAAACACACAAATGTTCCAAAAAGGTTCCACAACCGACTTTATTGCGTGAACACTTGGATGATGTTGTCTGCAAGACTTAAAGTGTTATCTCAAATGGATGCGGTCATATGGTCATAAAACCATAATCGAATGCATTTAGTCTCAGTTCTACGTTTTAAGCTGCCTCTTTTGTCAACATGTCTGTTGTAAACATTTTAAGAATGTTTAATAATGTCTTAGACGGTGTAGTCCTAAGAGGTCATTCAGTACCATTTAAGAGATTTTCTTTATTATTTCTGTGTGGAAGACATCAATTGGTGGATCAGTTTTTTTTTAAACTCTTTTGTCGATACAAGCATACATACGTTACATCACCTAGATTAAGTACATACATACATACATAATTTGTCACTACAACCATTCAGTCAGGATTACGACCTAGATTCTCACATCATTTCTGTTGTTGTGTTAATTTCTATGCATGAGTGGTGGGACCTACAGCTTAAAGTCTATTCCGAACGACAGATTTTTAAGGAACTTTTTCAAGGTAATTTTTGACTTACTCTCAGAGTTTCTGCCAGAAATCTGCTGCGAAGAAATATTTTTTTATATTTTCGTTTTGATGTTTGACCTTTGGTTTGAACCGTGGCCTCACGTCTAATAAGCCAACACCCTACCTATGACGACTTACCTAAGTTAATTTTATTCGTTAGGGTAAAATCGATTCCGAACGGAAAATGTGAGAAGGTTTTTCCACGGCGTCTTCAGTGACATTTCACTGTAGAGAGAAAGTTGTCGAAAGCAATATTTGTTCTCTTTGTTAGCTGTTTTCAAGACACGAAAGCTGAGTTTTGAAGTCAGAAAGGCGACACTTATTTACTTACTTACTTAATTCGTCTTTACAATCCTTTAGTCAGGATTACAACCCAGCTTCTCTTACAATCAATGTTGTGTGTGTTAATCTTTTCTGTAAGTGGAGGGACTTTTAAAGCCGAATCTGGAGTACAGATTTTAGAAAAACTTTTCATGGCAATTTTCTTTTACTATCAGACTTTTTGTTAGAAGACTCCTGAGAAGAAGTCGCCAAAAAAATACTTTTTGCATATCGTGATATTCAAGAAGTCTTAACCAGGGTTTGAATCACGGACTCTCGTCTAATAAGACCATGATTAAACGCAATACCCACAGCTCTATGGTAGAATCCTGCGGAACATGATTCCCAGAGTAGAACCTAAAATTAGTATTGGGTCCGCCAAATAACTTTTTTTTTTGAAAATGCTTTAAAAAAAAACTACGGAATATTTTCTCAAATTTCTTTTTTGATTTGAAAGTACAATCCTTCCGGTTAATAATGGAAAATAATTTCATTCAAATGGCTGCCTCGGCTGGCCATACAGTAGCCTATACCAGAAGATGCCGATATTGGCAAAAAAATCATCTTTTCAGATGAAGCTCATTTTGATCTTGGCGGGCATGTAAACAAGCAAAATTGTCGCATTTGGGGCCCAGAAAACTCGCTCGCATACATTGAAAAGCCGACGCACACAAAACGATTCACTGTTTGGTGCGGATTTTGGTCCAGAGGCATAATTGGGTCATTTTTCTTCGAAAATGAACAAGGAGTTACAGTTAATGGCGATCGGGCCATGTTGAACGAGCTTCATCTGAAAGGATGGTTTTTTTTTGCCAAAATCGGCATCTTCTGGTATAGGCTACTGTATGGCCAGCCGAGGCAGCCATTTGAATGAAATTATTTTCCATTATTAACCGGAAGGATTGTACTTTCAAATCAAAAAAGAAATTTGAGAAAATATTCAGTAGTTTTTTTTTAAGCATTTTCAAAAAAAAAAGTTATTTGGCGGACCCTTTAGTTAGACTGTAGTCCGATTGGCATACGATTTTTTCTTGTTACTCCATAAAGTATTTTTGCTTTTTATTAAAATTTTTATCGATTCAAAGAAATTAAATGAAGTCCTTAAAGTGAAACCCGTTTCCAAAAAAAAAATTAATTTCATTTAAAGTACTTTGAACACTTAAAAAATTAAAATCCAAAGCTTTAAAATTGTTTTTAAGAATTTTCAGCCTTCACAAAAATTATGAATTTGAACTTTGAAATTTAAACTTTCAACTCCCTTTGGTGTGCAGCAGCAGCATGTTGGTGCGTGGTTGGAATGGCTGCAGTAATTGTGTCAATGACTTTGGGCCTGCCTGATTAAAAAGTTATTTTTTTCCAACGTAAAAATTCTAAAAAAAAAATAGAAAAAAACAGGCAATAGGGAAACATCTTTATTTGCCAACACATTAAAAACTTACAATACAGCTAAGTACACCCATACACACTCACACACATGACATTGATAATATTCAAGGAGTTAAGTTTTTAGGTTCTCCTTTATTTTTGTTGTAGCTTCTTTACCGTGTTTCTTCTAATTTTCTAGACTTGTTTTCTTAGTTCTTTTTTCTTTTTCTTTACGCCTTTTTTGTTGCGGTAAAAATTTTTAAAACAAATTTCTGAATTGTTCTCATTTTGTTTTTAATTCACTTTCTCTTATTATTGCCGCCAGTTTCTGTTTCCTTTATTTTTTTTTTCAAGAAAATTTTAAAAGAAACCTTAAGTAAAAGAAATTCATACTCAAGGCGGGAACTTTATTAGTTTTTAGTTACGCTGATGTTGTTGGGTTTTTATAGTGAAATTATTCAAAAGTTTGCCGACTTTCTTAACAAAACCAGCCGAAGTATTCCTATATACGAGATGGCTCTGCGTATGTGTTAGAAAAATTAAAAACTTTGTATTCAGTTTTCTTTATTCATAAGTATTCTACAGCCACGTCTTCTAAGTTTTACTTGAATTTTGTTTTCCTTGTTTTTTTTTACTTTTTGTAGCAAAAAAGTTTATTTTTTTGAAATCCATTTTACTTTTCATTTCTTTATTAGCCGGGAATAATTGGTGGCATATATTGGTGCAGGGATTATATTTGTGTGGAGTTTAAGACTCAGCAAAAAATAAAAGCGATCGTAAGCCAGAAAAAACAGAGTGGACCAGTAGAGCTTGCAGGTTTGAAGTTTTTTCAACTACCCAGTACGTAACGAGCTTCTCACAAAACATTGTAGATTAAAGAACAACTGACTTGACGAAAAACGTAACATCGTTTATATGTTCGCCACGGGTTCTCTAAGTGGGGTGCATCCGAAATATCCAGTGACAGTAGTACTGATGCATACATATGTACATAATTGGTCATTACAACCCTTTAGTTAGGATTACGACCTAGCTTCTCACACTACTTATGTTGTTTGTGTTAATTTTATACATGAGTGGCTAGTACCTACAGTTTAAAATCGACTCCGAACGACAGATTTTTGAGAAATTATTCACAAAAATTTTATTTACTCTCAGAGTTTTTGCCAGAAATCTGCAGCTATTTTCGATATGATATCTGACATGGGATTTGAACCGTGGCCTTACGTCCAATAAGCCAACATACTACCTACAACAGCTACATACATACATACATAATTGGTCATTACAACTCTTCAGGCACGATTACGACCTAGCTTCTCACACCACTCATGTTGTGTGTGTTAATTTTATACATGAATGGTGGGACCTACAGTTTAAAGTTGATTCTGAACGACAGACAGATTGTTTAAAAAACTTTTCATGGCAATTTTATTTACTCTCAGAGATTTTGCCAAAAATCTGCTGGAAGTCACCGTTTTTGGATTTTATTTTGATATCTGGCCTGGGGCTCGAACCCTGTCTTTTCGTCTAATAAGCCAACACACCACCTACTAGACCATGGCGACTATACCTAGACCTACAACAGCGACTACTAGTTAAGTTGGCTTTTGGAAATAACTACGGTTTATTCGCATACACTAGTAACTTAGGAAAATCCCAAAGAACCAGTTTAGCGCAATCAAATCGCACCGTTTTGATGGTAAATTTCCATCACCTGCAAGTTTAGATTATACAATGTGGCATAAACTGTATGGCACGTAACGTTGTCCTGTTAAAAGCACAGGTCGTTGGTCTCTAGATCATCCAATTCAGGCCAAAAGAAGTTAGTAATCATTCAGTTACGGTGTTCATCGTTGGCACTATTGGTTGTTTTCAAAGAAATATGGACCAATGACGCTGCCAATCCAAAATCTACAACAAACTGAGACTTTTAAGCGATTTATTGGGCACTCTTGGATTTTGCTGTCGTTCCAAATTCGACAATTTTGTTTATTCTCATATCAATGCATTCAGAAATAAGCCTCATAACTGAAAATGATTTTGTGCTGAAAATTGTGGTCAGTTGCCAACTACTTTAGAGCCCATGAAGCGACACATTGTTGTCTATAATGGTCCATGGTAATTTGGCAAAACAGACCAAATAAATGACAACTAATTTGGCAAATGCCCGCTATTAACTGTTACAGTTCAGAAGTCTCTGTTGCATGGCCCGGCAAAACGCGAGCATACCAGCGACGCAGATTATCTGGCCACACTGTCATCAGCTCTTTAGTTCTATAAGCAGCTTTAGCACATTTTTCAATAGCGCATTGTTATTACTCATGATTCTCGCATTATAAAATGGCGTCCAAAGTTGCCGTTATTTTTTTTTTAAATTGTTTCATTGTCAGTTTTTAAAATTGAAAAAAAAAAATCAAAAAATTTCGAAATATTTGCAAATTTTTTCGGGTACTCTCCTTAAATGGTAAAAGTTGACATTGGTGATTGTTAGAATTTTATCCTTAGTATACAGTTTCTTTTGACGCTCACTGTACGTATGGCAGTAATGATACATCTGAGCAGTGTTCTTTATATGTGCATATATGCAGGTGCACAATCAGTCTATCAATCACTCTTTTTCCTTAAATTTCTTATATTTAGTAGACTTTGCTTTTGACGACATGCTCATATTCAACTTAAGGTTGCTACTAGTGCCCTTTCATATTTCTTAAATGGTGTACATGCTCAAGATAATTTGAGCGTTAAACTTAGAACTTGTGGGGAGTATATTTAAGACCGACATGTGACCATATGAGGTTGGTTGGTTGCGATAAGGCAGCATTGTGGCGAAATACGATATATGGAAGAAGCCTCCTGGTTAAGGGTTAATGATTTGAAAATGTGTACTTATAGTCGCCGTAGCGTAGTAGGTAGTGCGTTGGCTTATTAAACGTAACGCCATGGTTCAAACTTCCCATCAGCTGCGTGGAAGAAATCGTCGAAATGTGATAGGTATTGTGTTGGCTTATTAGACGTGAGACCACGGTTCAAACCTGAAATTAGCTGCGTGGAGTAAGTTGCCGT
Organism: Sarcophaga carnaria; assembly: GCA_958299815.1. NCBI lineage: Eukaryota > Metazoa > Arthropoda > Insecta > Diptera > Sarcophagidae > Sarcophaga > Sarcophaga carnaria. Next base: position 142,731,645 of record OY283149.1, read on the forward strand.
AATCTACTAGATAATGTGTCTGGTTAAACCTCCCATTTCCCTTTTCCTACATCCTCTCCTTTTTATCCCTCTATTATCCTTCCCCCTGTAAGGATGTTGTGCAATAGGTCAATTCGACCTCCGGGTACTGTACTTGTCCTTATTGACAAGTACACGTCCTCTAACCTAACCTAACCTAAACCTCCCATTACCTGCGTGGAAGAAATCGCCGTAATCAAGTAGGTAACGTGTTAGCTTATTAGACGTGAGACCACGGTTCAAGCCCCGAAATATGAAAAAAAAATTTTTTCCGGCAACTTCCTCTCAGCTGGAAAAACTCTGAGAATAAAATAAAATTGCCTTGAAAAAGTTTCTCAAAAATCTGTCGTTTAAACTTGAGGTACCGCCACTCATGTATGAAATTAACACACACAACACAAGTGGTGTGGGAGCTGGATCGTAATCGTGGCTATGTATATACTTGAAGCGAACTTTGAACTTTCAACAGAACGGTGAACTTTGTCTCTATCGAATAAAAATTAAAAAATATGACGGCATTTAGTTGAAACAATAACAAAAAGTACCGCCGTGGTCTAGTAGGCAGTGTATGTTGGCTTATTAAACGTGAAGCCTCTGTTCAAACCCCAGGTCAGACATCAAAACGAAAATATAAAAAAATATTTCTTTGGCGACTTCCTCGCAGCAGATTTCTAGCAAAAACTCTGAGAGTAAATAAAATTGCCATGAATCTGTCGTTCGGAGTCGACTTTAAACTGTAGGTCCCACCACTCATGTATAAAATTAACACACACAACATAAGTGGTGTGAGAAACTAGGTCGTAATCCTTACTGAAGGGTTGTAATGACTAATTATGTTATGTACGTATGTACTTGAAGGGAACTGTAAACTTTTAACCTTTTTTTTTATCATATTATCTTTCAGCTTTTTAACCTGGTCCTGGTGGAACAAGACCTTTGAGTAACGAATTTGAGGATTGGCGAGCAACTTGGCAGATGTTTCCATTTCAGTCGAAGAACAAATCATTTACAACCGCAAATAATAAGCCAGTTTCCAATCCTTTTGTTTTTTCAATAATAAAGAGAATTTGGGGTGCCCTGGTAGTCTAGTGGGTAGTGTGCTAGACTATTAGCATGAGGGTCATGGGTTCGATTCCCACCAGAGACTCTGGTCTGGGACACTGCACCTAGCATATGGTCAAAGTTACTCAGTTCGTATATAATTAGAATATAATTTGTAATTGTATTGTAATTAATAAATAAATAAATTTGATATGATGACATAGGACATGATTGATTTTAACCGAATCAAAATCATAAATTTTGTCTCCACTAAAAAAAAAAAAAAAAAATTGAAAACTATGTCGATATTTAGCTGAAGCATTAGCAAAAAATTTTAAAGGAAAACATTTTCAATTTATCAAAAAAAACTTATAAAAATATTGAAAGCACTTTAACCAGCTTTACTCTGCCGTACATTTGCTATCCTCTACACATCTTTTGTATCCTTTAAAGGAGTAACCACTTGGTTAAATGGTTGCTGTGGTTACTGCCACATTTAATGAAATTGAAGAGCAAAAAAAATCCCATTGATTACTCCTTTTTTACTTCAAGTGGAAAATAAAGTTGTTGTTGTTATTTTTTCTTTCTTCTAACAGCATAATTTTTTTTCTTTTTGCCCCCCTCCTTGGTTCACATAAGCAACAACTCACTAATGAAGTGTATAAAATTGAGAAAGTCCTTACCAGAGATGAGAGCACAAGCATAATTGCATTTTTATTACTTTGTGTGTGTGTGTTAATTTAACAAAAAAAATCGACAGAGAGAAAAACCAACAAACAAAAAAGGACGCAAAAAACAGGAATAAAATTACTAAAAAGCCTTCAAGCCTTTTTATTTTCTTCCTTACCTCTCGTTTATAATTTGCATGGAATAATAAAACCAAGATCCAGGACAATAACAACAACAACACAACAACTAACTGGCCCAAATCGTGAATGCGTAAGTGATGGGCGTGAAAAAAACGACGCACTTTTAATAACAACCGTAAGAACATCAAAAGGTGTAAAATTTGTGCCGCCATGTATTTCATTTTAAAAGCGTTAGAAAAACACATAAAATCCTTGCAAATGCAACCCCTTTCTTAATTTTTTTTTTCATTTTTTCCTTTTTAAAGGATGAACAAATATTTTTACAGGTTTTTTAATAGAGATTCCCTTGTATTTTTTAAGGAAAAAAATATGCTGCTTAAAAATTATTAAAGAAAAGTCGTAAAATTTATTTTAAGAAGCCGGTAATAATCATAAAAACGTAATATTAACTCATTGAGAATTGTAAATACTCGGCTACTTTAGTGTCATCATTAGGGGGGCACAAATATGCCAGAAGAAAAAGTTGTCTAATGGGAGACGAATTCTTAATGAAACTGCTGATTACAACATAGAAAAAAATTTGAGAAAATGCTTTAAACAAACGGAATATAAATTGATTATACACAAGCATGTATATCGACCTGATTTAGAAGTCGGTTACAAATCCAACTAAATACTCTGCCTTGAAAGACTCCTGACTCTAGCTCCCGAAGATAGTGTAACACTAGCAACTTACATCACAGGAAGTTTAGGAAGCGACACTTCTTGGGAAAGAGTAGTTTTCAATGAACAATGAACTCTTAATCCAAGAGGTTAACGCGTGCCCATTTTGATACCACGGTCATTCATTTTCCCTAATACTGAAACCGTATGATACTTTCGATGAAGCCATTTGTACGTGAATTTAACTGAGGTGCTTCCTTTTCCTACAATACACGGTGAGCATGTATCCTAGAAATGAATAAAAGTTTCCTCCGTTTCCTCGCCTCTACAGCTCCTAAAGTCATAGGCCATATGGCGAAGACTATTGCGTTACGCATGAGTACCCAGAATTTAATGTCTGGTAATGATACCAACAACTGCTCCAAGCATGCTCTTTTGTGATTTGCGCAAATTTGTTTCCACACGTACCTTATCCAGTCTTAGGCAGATTTGCTGCGATATCTTGTCGGTAACCGAAACCACCCTTGCAGAGTTAATGAAATGTATTACTGAACATGCAGGTTTGCGATGTGATTGAGAGTGTCATATCGACGCCTCCGTTCTATAACATTCTAAGTCGAAAAAGTGTGTTTTGAGTTATGAGCTCTCAAAGTTTTCACGCGACATACGACCATATGTGTATTCTAAGAAGATTTTTCCCGATAACTTCGGAACGGATCGGCGCATCTTAACCAAATTTTGACAGGATTTAAGAGAACGCAGAATTTAAAAATTCAAGAACATTAAAAAGCGTACTTAGAACGTTATAGAATGGAGGTGTCGATATGTGCCCAATTCATCTTTTTTACTGCTGTTTTCCGAAATGGTAATCTATCTCTCGATACCCACGTGATATGAAAACTGTATCACTCTATCATCTTACTTAGTCGCAGTCGGAGACGGTCCTAGGGGTTGTTGTGTTAGAATCGAGTACACTGGCAGCCACGTGAATATAAAAAAGTATGGTATTGCCATTCTTAACAATCATCACCAATCTTCCTCAAAACAAAAGGAATGCTGTCTTGAATTTTAAGCATTTTGTCAGCTGTTTAGACAATTGCCTGAAATTTTAACTGCTGCAACGTCACTAGACACAACCTATGGGGTTAGTCTCCAAGTGATGAATGATCTTCCTCGCGTCGGGTGGATTAATTTTTTCTCACCACTATACTCCATACATTTTCATAGAGAGCAGGCGACATTTTTGCGATCCCAGTAAGTCAGTAAGCAATTCTTGTCTAAAAAATTAATTTTTTTCATTTTGTTGTCAAATCGTGTGGTAGGCGGCTATCACCCCTTTAAGCTTTAGCTTTAGGTTGCGAGACAGAAAAATCAAAAAATCATGGACTTATTGCATTGCCTTCGTATAACCTTTAAATAATGAAACGGAAGTGAAACCCTGCTATTATCCAAAACTTTTACGTCAGAATATAGTGCCAGCTTGTATATTATTCCTCAGTTTTGATCAGAACAGTTGTCTAAATGAACCACCACAATCAAAGGGAATTTGACGTTAATAGAATTTTTCTTGCTTCCAAAACTGTATTGACCCCGGAAAAGGCTCAGATTGTGTGGATAAGATGATTGTTCGTATTAAAGTCGTTGTAGTCTAGTAGATAGTATGTTGGCTTATTATACATGAGGCCATCGTTCAGAGGCCTGACTCAGACATCTCGTAAATACGAAATACGAAAAAAATATTTCTTCGGTGCCCTGAGAGTAAATAAAATTGTCAGCAAAAGCTTGTCAAATATCTGTCGTTCAGAGCTGTAAGTAAAGTGTAGATCTCGCTACAAATGGACAAAATTAACATACACAATATGGGTGGTGTGAAAAGCCATGTGGTAGTCCTGTTTAAAGGGTTGTAGTGACTAATTACGTAGTCACTTACTACGTAGTTATGTAGTGTAGTGACTAAATACGTTAAGTAAGTAAGTTTGTGTTGTTCTTAATAAATTTTTTTCATGTTGACATTTTTCGATGGCACCCTAATATTTACTTTTAGAATTTTTTATTTTTGTAAGAACATGCCTACCAAAAACAGTTGAAGTAAGTCTCTTAGCGGTTTAATATTTTGCATAATTTTCTAACCCAAATAAAAAATGATGTGAATTTCTAATTAAGCAGCTCTCCCGTATACAAACAAACGAAAGAAAAATGTGCATAAAAAAACAGTAAAAAGAATCCCTTGGAAAACATTATAAAAATATTACTGCGCTACGATGGACAGAAGAAAAAAAAACCAACAAAAGAAATCAGCGTAAAACACGTAAAACAATTTCCAGCCATGTCTTCTTTCGAGGTCACGTGGGAATTAACAGAAAAAAAACAGTCTCGTTTATGGGCATAACGCTGGCTAGTCAGTGCAGAGCTGGGAAAGGAATTTATTGACAAGTGCATGGCCAAAAAAAGAGGACAAAACAAATGAACACTTTAAATATTAAATATAAGGCGAACGAAAATTGTTTGTGTGACTTTAAAAAAATGGAATCCAGAGAAAATAACGAAAACAAAAATCATAATAAATGAAATGAATGGTATGGGGAACATTCCTTAAGGATTTCAAAAACAAAATGCAGCATGGCTCTCTCTCTCTCTGCTCATACAAACACCTAGTTTTTCTTATTGAAAAGCAGAAAAAAAATGTCAGTCCTTAGGTTACAAAAAAGAAATTCCAAAAAAAAAACGAAAGCAAGAAAGAAAGGAAGAAAGAAGAAAAAGAGAAATAAAAAATATGTATTATTATTACTGTTATAGAATAATATAAAATTGACAAATTGATATTTGCATTTAAATTGAAAATTTACATCTGTAAAGGAGGGGGGTTTGTGGTCACAATGGTATAATTTACTTTAAATACCGTATTTTTCATTCATAAAGCACTCACTCACCCTGCCTTACTACTCACACCACTGCCATTTCCGTTTCGTTTTGGTGTTTTGACATTTCGTTTTCCTGTTCCCTTTAAACATTTTGACAATTGTATCCGCATATCATTTCGTTGACAAGCAGCCATCAATATTTCTTCTTCTTTTTTGTTCCAAAGTTCAGTTCAGTTGAGCTCAGTTGCGTTGTGTTTAAATTGAATTGAATTGACAGAATCGTTTGGTATGAAAATCCAAGACATCAGGGTGTGATTTTCTTTCTGTTTTTTTCTGTTTTTTTTAATGTTCGAAAATAAAATTAAAAAATTTTTAAAAAGAATTTCCATAGCTTTGTATAACGATAATGCTTATTCCCGGCAATAATATTTAAATAAAATATTTTTCATACGAAATATATTCTCTTGACTCTTAGCAAAACAATCTGTTCAGCGGTGATTTTAATCGTAAACATTGTAAAAAGTCATATGGTAAATATGAAGTCCTTAAGCTTCCAAGGCAAAGTCAAACTTGTTTTAAATTGTAAATATTTAGTATCAGTAGTCTTAGAAAACATTACAATTGTAATTTTATTTCATTTTCTTTCACAATTAAATGTTTCTCAAACTTAAATAATAGTCTTCACTTTCCCTATCACAATACTTTCGGCTGATACTTACATGTAAGTCGCCATAGTCTAGTAGGTAATGTGTTGGTTTATTAGACGTGAGGCCACGGTTCAAACCCCAGGTCAAACTGTTCGCTGTTCTGTTAAAATAAGTTTCATTACTTAATGGCACAAGAGTAATAATTGAGATTAAAACCTTATCACGTCAATAATTACTCCTATGAAGGCATTTTAATCAAAGCAGAAGATCTCTTATTACCATAAGCAACCAGGTTTGTCGTGTTTATACAAGCTGGTTGCCTTGTTAGGAGAAACGAATACCAGTCATGTAATCGATATTCTTAAGTTACAGTAATAACGTGATCAAAAGCGATATTTAACCGTAGATCGAGGGTTAAAAAAACTTCATAATTCTAGCTTAGTATTACATTTTATTATCACTTTTATGAAATTTGCGACAATATTTTTGACATGATGTACATTGGCATGGTTTTTTATATAAAAATCAAGCACTTCATGTCAGCTTGGTTTTATTTCTTTCTAAATGGTAATAATTTGACGTCTAGCACCCTGCTTTGTGGCGATTTATAAGTTTCCAATTGCTTAGATAGGACAGCTTATTGTCACTCGCATCAGTAACACTCTCAGTGGAGGGCTGGCTGAAACCTGATGATACAAACCATTCTTGTAATTCGTTAGAAATATTTGTTGTCAACGTCATGTGAGGTAAAAAATTCCTGTTACAATAGAACATCGATTATGTCAATAACAATTTTCTCTCTTTGATTCCTCTCTGGTTTCTTGGATACGGGTTTCCCCAAATACTGCTGTAAGTAGTTGCTAGGCACGTAGCATGTACTTGAATCTAAAACTGTCAATTCGACTTCGGTGGACCACGAAATTTATAATTAGTTGCTAATCTACAGCGACAAAACTAAATATGAGTTGAAAAGGTAATAAAACAAAAGGAAAGAAAACATAAATCACTACCGATCATTACTCCGTAAATCTCTTTATGATGCTTAATTTATATAAGTATCCTTAAATTAATTTCGCTAACAATCACTGTAAGTATTCCATCATTGAGTATCAAATTTCAATTAAAATCACTGGAGGTAATTTACATTTTCCACAATAAGACTAAAAAGTTTTTGAATTCTGTTGCTAAAAAACTTCAATTTGAGATGAAAATATACCAACAAGGAACATAAAAACATAAGCATCATTATTTGAATATATTTTCTTTGATTTTCTTACCTTTTAGGACAACAAAAAATTAAATTTTTAAAAATCTTAAAAAAGGATATATGGGCTGCTCAGAAAGTATTATAGCTAATCCCAAACTATTTATAGAGTATTATTTTTGACATAAAACTATAAGTTGTGTGATAAAACTTTTATGAAAATGGTTAAAATTTTCTAACAAAAAATTAAGATAAATATATATTTTTCTTTTTAGAAAAAAATCCTTTTCATTCGAATTTCAAAAAAATGCTTTAAGCATGATTATTAAAGGCTGCAAGACTTTCAGCTCATTTTTCGAAAAGGCGTAATAGGTGTAAATATATCATTATCAAAGTGAAGGATTCTGTTATTCTGTTATCATACGTACGTAGTTGACCGAAATATTATCATCTGTAATAAAACATGGGACGAAACACATTTTTCTAATGTTTGTCTGTCACGTGTGATAAATATGAGAAGAGCAGTAAGAAAGACTCTACAATGTTTCATGAAACAGCTGCTAGCAATCTGCGCGAAAATTGGTAATATATAATATCATCCCAAACTACTAAAGGCAGTTTGTTCTGTTCGAAGTAGTACCATCTTTGGCGATAAACATCCTGTTGTTATGTTTGTTGCTGCCAGTACCTTCTCCAGTTCATAAGATGAGATTTTATTTTCTACTTCTTCAAAGTCTTTAGCAGCAGGAATATTATATTATATAATTAATATATAATCGTTCATAACAACCTTTCGTTATAAATTGGAAATGTCTGACCCGAGGTTTGAACCGTGGTCTGACGTCTAATAAGGTAACACGCTACATACTAGACTACGAGTACTTCAAGCAATATCAAGAACATAAAATAAAGCATTATGAACTTTACTTTTGTCGTTATCCTGTTACTGATGTTGATGTTGTAAATTATTGAAAGAAATATTTGTTTGAATGAACCCTGTATCAATTTTTACATGGTATTTTTGCTAAAGTTTGACTAAATAGCTCCCCCTAATCAAAGCTAATATGTGTAGTAATATTTGCAACCCTAATCACCTTAACGTATTCATTATTAATTGCATCATTTTAAAACTTATAAAACATACATACATTGACGTACATATCTAAACTTAAACATCTAAATTGTTTATGCTCTGTAAACAAACCATAAGAAAAAAGGGAAATAAAATGCACATTTGCATTGTGGATTGAAAAACATTTCATATCGCCCAGTAAGATTTGCTAAACGATATCAATACTTGAGCCAACAATATTACTTGTAAATAGGATTTGTTGTGTAAATATTTAACATTAACACCCAGCCTTTGAATGATTTTATTCAAGACACATTAGAAGCAGCAAAACAAAACTAAACAAATCCATTTAACAGCAGCTATTAAACTCCTTTGCCTATAAAACACTGATTATAGTGCGTAAGATGGAGTTTTTTCTTTTGCAATTCATTTTTCATATTCTAGAAGAGCATTTTAATACTCGTAGGTTTTATTTAAGTTGCCGATTAAACATGGCTGGCTGGCTGGGTATGTGTGAAGTTTTCATGCATTTTTAATTGAAAGCAATTAAACTTTTAATAGAAAAGAAAAGGAAAGGAATCCAGTAACGCATATCAGTACAAGTAGAGGAGTATAAGTATTAATGGCTGCATGTATTGAAGCATTTAACACACGCATAGTGTGTATGCATTTCCTATAGATTTTCAATCAGATTGTGCTGCTAAATATACTCGGTTTTATAGTGTATGTTACGCACAAACTCTCTCTCTGTCTCTCTCTCCCAACGAGGAGGAGAAGAAGAAGAAATAATTAATATTTATTATAAGAGAGTTGGTGTTAAAAAAGAAAAAGAAAAACGAGAAATAAAATATCTACAGTTTAGATTATAAGTATCCCAGCACTTCTTAGACTCTAATACGCACACTTGTTCCATACTCTAGTGAGTAAAGACAAACGCTTTTACATGCCATGTAATGGCTTCCCAAGTATGAAGTACGAGTACGAGTATGCGTATGTAATGTAATGTAATGTATTGGTAAATTGCTTTTCAATGTATTGGATTTTTGCGTGTAAGTTACATATTAAAAATAAAAGATTGATGTCAAGTACTTTACAAAATACAATAAACGTTTCATATATAAAAAAAATTAAAGAAAACAGAAAAAACAACACACAGTCTTAAAGAACGTTAGAAAATAAATATTGTACGTGTACAAGTACTTAAGTTTTACGATATTAGAACAGTAGAAAACGCATATGGGTAAACTAACTATCAAATATACGAGGGCAATACCATAAATACTCGCTTTAAAGAAAATGCACTTTACTTTATTGTTTGTAAGAACAACTAAAGTTTACATACTTTTGACGGGCAGTCATACTGAATAGGAATCGAATTTAAAGCGTTTCAATCGCTTTCACTTGTCTTTCAAGAATGAATCATTAAGTGCTACATTTGCAGGTTTGAAAACTGCATTCACCATTTAACAACGGCAAGCAGAATAGCAGACCGTCTGACTTTGAAAACGGCTTTGATTGTCTCACGAAATTTCTGTTCATGTAGTACGACGTCATTCTCTGCAAAGTATAGGGTTATCCATTTCGTGGTTCCAAGAGTAAACGTAAATAAAACCCATATAAAATATTTTTATTCATGATACTTCTTTTTTATTGTAAAGTTTGAACGTTGACATTATGTGTGAAACAGTACATCATTTAAATGACCTCCACGAGAAGTGTTGCAAGCATTGATTGTTTTGAGGTAATTTTCGGACACTTTTTGACACATATTGGGCGGTATCTCAGCCATAACTTGACGAATGTTGGTTTTTAAGTGCTCAAAAATTTAAGGTTTATCTGCATAAACACGGTCTTTCGCGTAGCCCTACAAAAAAATCTAATGGTGTCAAATCGTATGATCTTGATGGCCAGTTGATATCGCCACGACGAGAAATTACGCGACCAGGAAATGTCTCTTGCAATAAAGCCATATTCGCTCGAGTTGTGTGGCATGTGGTACATTCCAAAAAAACTTGGTTATCATATGACCATAACGCTCCGAATTGACGGTGACAGTCGTTCCATCGTCGTTTTCGAAGAAGTAAGGTTCAATCACACCTTCGGACCAAAGAGCGCATCAAACAGTGACTTTTTCTGGATGTAATGGCCTCTCTTCAATTAACATACCCACCAAGTGTGAAATGTGCTTCATTGCTGAAGAAAATTTTGTTCGCCTGTTGTTCAAGCACTCATTTTTGTAGTAGGTTTTGATAATTTTTATGCGTTGTGTTAAGCGATCCATTTTCGTCAATGTCAGACTTTCAACTGAAAAGAAAAAAATTGGTTTTACAACTTAGCTTGACAGATGTCGAATTCCAGTCCCATACATTTGAAACCACGAAATGGATAGCCCTTTACTTTGCAAAGTCTTGAGTTTGAAGGGCAGAACTAAAAAACGGGCGGAAGTCAGTAAACACTTTCAATTACTCGCAAAATTGTTTTCTTTTTGCTTCATATTTTACAGATACTTATTTAATTGGCCATTAACAATCCGATTAAAAAATTTTAGCCTGCATTAACAGATTCTTCCAGGCGCCTCTGCTTTTTGCGCGCCTACGCCACTTGGTCACACCAATCGATGACAGGGCGTCCTCGATTTGGTTCTTCCAACAAGGTCGTCTTCTTCGCCGACTTCCGTAGATATCCGCATCAAATACCCGTCTCGCCGGAGCATCCTCCTCCATTCGAACGACATGGCCGAGCCAGAGCAGCCGCTGGATGTTAATACGCTGCACAACGTTTATGCCGTTGAGGATATCATACAGCTCACTGTTGCATAGGATGCGGAAATCATCGCCAACTCGCACTGGAACGAAGCTGTTAGGTAGGACTTTTCTCTCGAGTACTCTCAAGGCTTAATAGTGTTCATGCCTCTATGTCATAAAGAAGCACGGAGAAGATGAGAAAGCATTAGGTTTGTCGTACGAGAGAGGTCTCTGCTACTCAATTGCTATTAAGAACATAGAAGCACCTGTTGACAACAGTGATCCTGCGCTTGATCTCCAGATAGCGGTAGTAAAATTTGCAAAAGTTTAGTAAGTAATGTGTTGGCTTATTAGTCGCGAACCTGTGGTTCAAACTTCGCCTCAGATATTTCAAACAAGAAGCGAAATTTGAAAAAAATTGTTTTTTTTTTTTCAAAAACTCTGGGAGTAAATAAATTTGTCATGAAAAGCTTATCAAAAATCTGTCGTTTGGAGTTCCTAATCTTGAAAAAAGTCTTGTAATCACCAAAAAATTTTATTCAAACAGCCTCTAAGTAAAGTGAACAGAAAAGTGTCTTAGCTGCTGCGTATTATTGGCATGATCTTTTATGAAAAAAATTTTTTTTGTTGATTGGTTTGGCACACTCGCTCTTCTTACTACAACTGAATCAACACGTTGTTACTGACCTTGGCCTAAATTAAAACTTTTCCTCAGATCTCCCTATTTGTAGTTAATTCTACACTCATTTCGTCCTTTAACATCTTCTCGTGAGCCACTTTGCCTTGCATTTTAATATATTTTTCATGAGCATTCATTACAAAGTGCAGAGATATGCCTCTGTTGGCACTACAAGCGGCACTGGGAGCAGACCTCGGACTGCTGTAGATATTGTTCTTCAGTTACTGCCGATGGAGAAATATGTAAACAAAATGGCAGATAAAAACCTCTTCAAACTGAATGAATGAAGTGTGAGCAATTTTTATAGGCCGGGTCAGTCAACACTACTGAAGAAACTAAAGTGCCACAGTCATCGAGTGTGGTAATAACTGATAGAGAATTCTAAACAGGTAAGGAAAATATTTCCATGTCAGGGGCTATTTCTACAATCGAGTACAAAATGAAGATCTGTAAGGGGGCAGAGTTCTTCATTGATGAAATCAATGTCAGGGAATCATTTCATATTCCAGTAGAATGTAGTGTTTTTCAGAGATTCTAGGAGACGTGAAGACAAAGAAAAAAAAATAAAAATAAATAATAAAAAATAATAAAAATTTATGGAGGTAATCGGACAACGTTGCAAGCCTTAAGAGAACATATTTTTGGGTCACATCCAGTTCGAGAATGTAAAATGTTGTTAGGTGAACTAATGTCATATTATCAAATAAAATATTTCTGGGAACCTGGTCGTTGTGATCTTACTGGCAACAAAGTTGCAAATGCATGGGCAAGATCAGTATCAGGTTTCGTGCTATCGGAAAAGATCAGCGAAACCACAAATAGGCTCTGAAGGGCTACAGGCTTAAAGATATAATAGGATTCATACACCGTATAGACTGACTAAGAGAATATCATTTCTTTTGTCTTTCTTTTTCATTATTTTTTATTTTCTCTTTAAAATATTGAGTAAATCGCAATAAACGGCATTATTGATTTCAATATTTCATATAAAATGTCAATTAATTATAGCTCAATAAATTCATAAATTGTTATAATATTGAGTAAAACTTAAAATGCAGCACTGTCATAAGTACGTTCAGTGAGCATATTACAATTTTCCGAACACTTTCTATTGATATTTGGCAACTCAAATATCAACAAAGACAAACAATAACAAAACAAAAACAATGTTCTTGAAACAACCAGCTGTAATGTTTACCAGCTGTCAAATGAATATTGAATAAGCAGTTGAACTGCGTAGATTGTTATGTCTAAACGCTTAAAATATAGTAATCAATAAACCGAATATTGACTTAATAAAAGTGCATGTCTGAACATAGTATTACATTCCATCTTTTTTATATTTTATTTAATGTATTCTGCCCTCTGTCGAAAACTAATTCAAAATTAATTTTCCTTCTTCAGTTTATTTCCCTTAGTCAGGATTTCAACCTAGCTCCTAACATGTTGTGTGTGTTAATTTTTTACATGAGTGGCGGGGCCTACAGTTTAAAGTCGACTCCAAACGACAGATTTGTGAGCAACTTTTCATGGCAATTTTATTTACTCTCAGAGTTTTTGACAGAAATCTGCTGAGAGGAAGTTACCGAAGAAATACTTTTTGTAATTTGTTTTGATAACTGGCCTGAGGCTCCAACCCTGGCTTTACGTCTAATAAAGAAAAAACTAAAATTGCGACCTCAGCATTACAGTCAGGATTACAACCTAGCATATAACATCACCATTGTTTATGTGTGTTAATTTTATACATGAGTGGCGGAACCGAACTACAGATTTTTCAGAAACTTTTCGTGGCAATCTTTATTTACTCTAAGAATTTTTGCCAGAAGACTGCTGAGAGGAATTGAGGAATATTTTTTCATATTTCGTTTTATTCGAGATTTCTCTGATGGGGTTTGAACCACGGGCTCGCGTCTAATTAGCCAATACACTACCTACTAGACTACGACGACTTTAGGATTACAGTTAGGATTACAACCTAGTTTTTAACATCACCATTGTTTATGTGTGTGTTAATTTTAAACATGAGTTGCGGAACCTTTAGTTAAGCATTGACTCCGAACGACAGATTTCTGAGAACTTTTCATGGCAATTTTATTTCACTCTCAGAGTTTTGACCAGAAGACTGCAGAGAGGAATTGAGGAATATGTTTTCATATTTCGTTCTGTTCAATGTGTCTGCACTGGCGGTTTAACCACTAACTCCCGTCTAATAAGCCAATACACTACATAATGGACTTCGTCGATTTTCATTTGGTTCCTCATATAAAATCCTTCACCAGAAATTATAATGAACATGGAATCCTTTTTCGTAGAGCAAAAGGACTTCACTTTTCTAAGACATGAGAAATCAAAAAAAACAACAACAACAAATTTTTCATTTGACAATTACACTCTTAATGTTAAGTGCTATTGCTTGCTGTCCCTGCATGCTATACTACGTGTGTTAAACCTCAGCAAACTACCCACGATTAATAGTCCGCATATATATTTTTATCTATAATCGTGAGAATTATATAAAATGTCATATTAACAACTACAATAGCAACAACAGCAGTAATGAATGAATATACGAATAGGACGTAAAAAAAAACAAAGTAAAACTAATTAAATTCAATTAAATAACAATCAAACAATGTCACCCGATAGTCAAATGTTTGTTGTTGCCTGTTGACTGAATGTCCAACACAAAAAATAAAAAAAAATAACACACGTATACACTCACACGAAAAGGACATCAGAATTCATTACGAATTTTTTTTTTCAGTTTATTGTTGAAAAACCGTTAAAAAAAATATGTGAAGAGAAAAAAAATGTAGAAAAACCGTTTAATTTTTATAACGCAATTATATTGTGGGAACTAGTGAAATAAAAAAAAAAACCGAAAAAAAAGGCCAAGAGAAGCATATTTTTTCTAAAACTTTCATAAAGATTGCTACTTCAGAAAATGGTATGTTAAGCACTCTAACAAAAATGTAACACTAGTTAAGGATACTAAAATTGTATGTATTATGGTCAATACCTACACTGAGTGTCAAAAGAACCTGTGCACTAAGGATAAAATTCTAACCAAACTCGACTTTTATCACTTGAGGAGAGTGCCCGAAAAAATTTGCCAATATTTTTGAAATATTTTTTTTTTGGTAATGACACAACTTTAAAATAAATATAACGGTATTTTATTAATGCATATTTTTTTAATGTGCACTTTCTTTTGCCGCTCACTGTATATACTGTAAGGTCTTTACAATTCGGTTTTGGCTACTAAAAAATATTTTTATTCCATCTGTGTTTGCTAGTTCTCATTCCTTCTTCTTGTATTTTGCTTTCTGTGTGTGTGTGTGTTTTTTTATTTCACTGTCTGTCATTTGCTCTCGTTATTGTAACAGCAAATGAAATTGACACGCGATTGTTAAAGTTAAACATGCAAGTGACAGAAGTTACAATATTGTTGGTAAATTATTTTCATTTTTTATTTCCATTTTATTTTCTCTCTCTCTCTCCTTGTCTGTCTCTTCTTAGTCTTTTTATTTAAATGCTTAAACCTCCTTCTGTTTGTTGGTTTTAATCTCTCTTTTTTTTCTTTTTTGATTTTTATCATTAAGATTTAATTTTTATTATTATTTTAATTTGGAGACAAGCTAAATGGCCCAAAACAATCACAATCAAAAGTTTTCAAACAATGAAACACAAAAAAAAAATAAAATTTTAATGATTTCGTTTTCAAAATGCTTTATTTTAAAAGAAATTCGTTAATAAATAATGGAAATATAATTGTTGTTATTACAATATATGCTAAAGATGATAAAAAATTCATTTTTATTGAGCCAAAGTACAATCTAAGACAGTAGGGCGAAATATGTCTTAAGCATACTGAGTTTAAAAGAAGATTTTACCACTTTTTTGAGTTTAAATATCAAATTTTCTTTTCAATCTTTCCAATAAAAATATTTCCTTAAATTATAACACAGTAAGCCATTGCATGCGAACTCCATCAAAAAAATAATGAAGTTTTGCACAAAGTGTAGGTTGTATGCTTTCCTCTCGGCATCATATGAGATTCATCTCCTCCATAGCACATTTCTTCTGCTATTTTCACACCTTCCCATGTAAGATCACCGTATTATACCTTTCGAAGTATATTCATATTGTTACGTTTTTACTTTTTAAAAGCGTTTAAATTATGAGCTCATAGATTGCAAATAAAAATAAAAATAAATTTCTGTTTAGTTTTAATTAAAATTCTTTATTATTCTCTCGATTCTGTGTACCACTGTTCACAACTTAATGTAAACAACAATAATTGCTTTTTTTGTTACTCCTCTGTTTATACCCTTTGCATGAACAATAACAATTACTAGGCAATTATGCACCAGATCTTTGTAACGGAGATATTCAAACCACGATTACCCTCTTCACACACCGGGTCTTCACACAAGACTGGCTGAACTCCACTAACTCCAGTCGCCTGCTTTGCCTTGCCTTTTATATGGCAAAGTAAACAGTCTGATGAATGTTCTTGAAAGCGAATGTTCATGACTTCGCTTTCCCGAAATCTCTATAAATATAAACATCGTTGTTTGCATTCATTATTGTAGTGTTGTTTGGGTATTTTGTTTACATTCATTATTGTAGTGTTGTTGGTGTATTTTTGTTCACTTGTTTACCGTTTTTTATGCTGGTGTTTGCTGTTATATTAAGCAGCACGATAATTTGTAAACAGGTTTGCTTACTTTTCATTGTTTTGTTTTTGTAGCTTTTGTTTATAATTGTAATGTTAAGCGATGAAAAAGCAAAACACCAGTACCTAGATTTTTTGTTTTCATAACAATATATTCTAGGTGTTCCTTATTGAATTAGGTCCTCTTCAATCTTCAAAATTCCACAAATTTTAAGCTGCCAAGCTTGCTGCTGATGATATGACTTATTCACCTCCATTTTATAGCCTTAATTCGCTTCTGTAGGGTGTTCCTGTGTATTAAATTCTGGAGATCAATGTTGTTTAGTGTTGCCGTAGTCTAGTAGGTAGTGTGTTGGCTTATTAGATGTGTGGCCATGTTTGAAACACCAGGTTTGACATCTCTAACTAAACGAAGTATAAAAGATATTTCTTCGGCTACTTCTTCTCAGCAGATATCTGGCAAAAACTCTGAGAGTAAATAAAATTGATATGAAAAGTTTCTCATAAAATCTGTCATTCGGAGTCGGCTTTAAACTGTAGGTTCCGCCACTCATGTATAAAATTAACACTCACAACATAAGTGGTGTGAGAAACGAGGTCGCAACCCTGACTGATGGGTTGTAATGGCCAATTGGATATGATTCTAAAAACCTTAGATATGATTCTGACGCAGTTGTTAACGAATGGTTATTGTGAGATTGTAATTTTTTGCACTTCACTTACAATACTCTATGCTTGTTTTGTTTAAATATTTGTAAATCCACACTGATTGTAATCCCACAAATGACCGTTTAGTTTTGTTAAGGCTGCTGAAAGCGATTGTGTTTCGATATACCTATACGACGTAGATAACTTTGTCCACTAATATATTAGTAAGCTGGCCTTATGGCATGATGTCAACGTTCTATGTGCATTGTGGTCACTCAGGCAAGGCGTATTGGCCTTGGACACTTGGCAAACGATTTTTGCAGAAGTTGTAGAGACGAAGAAGAGTAGAATTCTGTTTTTCACCAATTGCCCTATACATGCCCAGCACTACGCGGGGAAAGGATAAGGCATCTTGGTGTCACCACGAATTGTTAGACGTACATAAACATTGATAGTCTAAGTTATTTCATGAAAACTAACAAGTGGGTTACGGGATTAGGAGAAAATTGAAAATTGTGTTTGGATAAGTGTGTCTATCCAACTTCTTTTTGGGTACACAACCACCTCTAACAACCTACCTAACGTTGTACTAACGTTGCTTTTTTCTTGGCTTTGATTTTCTTTAGCTTTATTTCAAGTCCAACAAAACCTTCTAAACTTTCTGTATTATCTGGTTTTGCTTGTATGATTTTGAGCATTCCTGGAGCGGGTCTGAGGAATACCATATAATTCACCTGTTTTCGGTTCTAACTTAACGTATGACGTCATTCATCACGATGGCGAACAGTTAAGGTTACAAAATGTGTCCCCATTAATAAGGCATACCACAGCGTTGGTATGATTGATGATGATGATTGACAGATGCTATCAATCTCATGTAGTCCTTTCCTTCTTAATGCTCTCCAAGCAGCAGATATTCTGTTGAATTCCAAGACTTTCATGCATTTTATGAACAGAAGATGCGGGCAAGCGCTCACCTTCACACACTTGATCTATTTTCATGCCCAGAGTGTTGGTTTCTATTTGGCTGGAAACCTGCATATTTATTTCATGCCCTTAATTTTGCTATGATTGACAGTATTTTGTATGTAGTGTTATGTAAAGTTGTAACCCAGTCATTCAAGTGTATTTAAACATGACGCCTTTTTTTGCATGTTGAATACATGCATTTGTTTGTCCGAAACTAATGTGAAGTAAGGCCGCAGAAATTTAACTGTGATTTCGATATCGGCTCAAAGAACTTTGCCTGATTCTTAATTAAGCGACAGTCTCCTGTAGCTCATAAAGGGTTATCCATTTCGTGGTTTCAAAAGTAAACATAAATAAAACACATATAAAATATTTTTATTCATGATATTTCTTTTTTATTGTAAAGTTTGAACGTTGACATTATGTGTGAAACACTACATCATTTAAATGATCTCCACGCGAAATGTTGCAAGCATTGATTCTTTTGAGGTAATTTTCGACCACTTTTTGACACATATTGGACGGTATCTCAGCCATAACTTGACGAATGTTGGTTTTTAAGTGCTCAAGAGTTGAAGGTCTATCTGCATAAACACGGTCTTTCGCGTAGCCTCACAAAAAAAGTCTCATGGTGTCAAATCGCCTGATCTTGGTGGCCAGTTGATATCGCCACGACAAAAAATTACACGGCCAGGAAATGACTCTTGCAATAAAGCCAAGAGTTGTGTGGCATGTGGCACCGTCTTGTTGAAACCACATATTCTCCAAGTCGTATTCTTCTATAGCAGGCAAAAAAATGTCGGTTATCATATGACCATAACGCTCCGAATTGACGGTGACCATCGTTTATCGTCGTTTTCGAAGAAGTAAGGTCCAATCACATATTCGGACCAAAGAGCGCACCAAACAGTGACTTTTTCTGGATGTAATGGCCTCTTTTCAATTACTTGAGGATTCTCAGAACCCCAAGTACGACAATTTTGTTTATTAACATACCCACCGAGTGTGAAATGTGCTTCATCGCTGAAGAAAATTTTGTTCGTTGATTGCAAACAAACTCTTTATTGTTGGCACTACTTTTATGTTCCACCTTTTACAACTTGATGAATATACAACAATAATTGCTTGTTCGCTATTCTTCTTTGCTTACAACGCAGAACTTTTCAACGGCGATTTTCAAACCAGGACTATTCTCTTCACACCCAACGCGTCTTCACACAAGACTGACTGGATTCTTACTACTAGTTGCCTGCTTTGTCTTGCCTTTTTATATGCTAACGTAAACAGTCTGATGAAGGTTCTTGAAGTAGAATGTTCGTGTTTTCGTCTTCGCGAGAACTCTATTGCGACTTCATTGTTGTTTGTGTATTTTGTTTACATTTTTTGTTATTGCGTTCTCGCTTCCTTGTCTATCCCCGTTTCTTTCATAACGATGTTGTTGGTTTACTTGTAACAAGTTCGTTGTATTTGTTACTGTAGCTTTTGATAATCATGTTAATGTTAAACAATGTTTCCATTTTCGTAACAATATTTCTCAATTATTTTCTGCAGCACTGCTGTTATTCATTTCGTTGTTCCCAATGGTTACATCTACGATAATGGGAGACTACTTAGTTGATTGGCCATTAGAACGCTTTAGTCTGTATTACAGACTAGCTTCTCACAGCACTCATGTTGTATATGTTCATTTTACCCATGAGTGGCGAGATCTATGGTTTAATGGCAACGACGGATTTGAGAAGCTTTTCATAACAATTTTATTTAGCCTCATAGATTTTGCCAGAAGATTGCTTAGAGGAAGTCACTGAAAGAACTGTATTTCACTTTATTCGAGATATTAGAGATAAGGAATATGCTGTCATTATAAAAACAAATGCACTCTTTACCTTCTTTATAGTACTACGAATAACATTAATTTCTTTCAAATTAATCCAAAAAAAAATTTGTTTCCTTCATTTTGAATTAAAGAGTTAAACCGTCAACCTTTAGTTTCCATAATCCTTTAAATCCCTTTAAGATAAGTAAAGAAAATCCATTTAAAATCTTAACAATTAATTTCTTTTATAACTGATGTAATAAAGTAACACGAAAACACTTTAAAAAGAGGAAGAGATAAACAATTAATTGGAAAACAGAAAATTACACGTAAAAGTGTCACCTTCCATTGCATACACAGCCAGCAGGCTAAAGGCCTTACAAAGTGTGAAAGAAATTTTAGCCAAAAAATTATACCAACATTAGCACACAATTTACTGTATTTCTCGAAAATCTATGGCAGTGTGCAGGTTTAAGTTTTTAGAGTGAAAAACAAAAAAATCCTTGTGGATCTTAAGTTTTTTTTTTTTCTTAGCAAGCTTCTCTTAAGATACCAAAAATCCTTTCACACTGCTGCACATAATCTCAGGCATCAACAACAACCGCAAAAACAAAATCCTTTTCGTTTATTTATTCTCTTTTCTCTTTTCCTTTTTTTATTCTCTGTTGTTGTTTCGTTGAAGCATTTGTATCACAATGTTGAATGTTAAATGGAATCTTCTTCAAGAGTGTGATGCAATTCTTTAAAAATATCTTCCATGCCAGAATTAAAATATTTTAACAAGACCTTCTTAAGCGTAAGTAAATGATATTTTTTTCTAAAAAAAGGAGGATAACATTACTTTAATGTAGAAAAAGAAAACAACAACACAAAACAAAATAAAACTTGTGAAGGAAAAAAAAAAGAAATCACAGCTGGAGTCTGTGACAATTCCATAAGATGATGGTGATGATTTTAAAGGCTGAGGAGTTCTATTTTCTATCTACGTCTACAATGTAGGCTATTACTACTCGAAAAGGGTAATTCATGTAAAGGAATTTATTTCAATTTGTTTTGAATACATAAACGAAGTCGCCGTAGTCTAGGAGGTAGTGTGTTGACTTATTAGACGTAAGACCACGGTTCAAACCCCGGGTCGGACATCAATATGAAAAAATATTTCTTCGGCGACTTCCTCTCATCAGATTTCTGGCAAAACTCTAAGAGTAAATACAAGTACCATGAAGAGTTTCTCAAAAATCTGACGTTCGGAGTCATGTATAAAATGAACACACACAACAGAAAGTGGTGTGTGACGCTAGGTCGTAATACTGACTTAAGGATTGTAATGAAATGTATGTAATGTAGTATGTATGTATGGATATTGGATTTGAATATTTTTAAATTGTTAGAAACTTCCCGATAATATCATGAGTTTACTAGTTAGTGAATTTTACGATAAAGATAAGACAGCTAATACTATCTAAGTGTCATGAGAATATTTTATTTATTTATTTATTTATTCAAGTCAATGGACAAATTCCTTACTGACTAATAACACAAATCGAATTAAATTAAATAGGATTACAATAAATTTCTTCAAAAATACAAGTAATAGTTACAATAAAAATATGAAAAGTTAAGAATTGAGAAAAACAATATTGTTCCGTTTTATAACGCAAAAATTTAAAGAAAAATCAACAAAGTCTGACAAATTATTAAATTTCCGGCAAATACTTGTTAACGGACTACAGCAAGAGCATAATTAGTTCTGCAGAACTGAATATAAATAAGATTATAACAGCGGAAGTTACGACAAGGAACATTGAATTTAACAGATCTTAACAGAAATTCACAGCAAATATTACCATTGATCAGGTTAACCATGAAGGCTATATTTAACATTGTTCGACGACTCTTAAGGGTAGGCAGTTTTATTAAAGCCAGTCTGGTAGTATATGAAGGCATATCCAAGTAATTCCATCCAAGGCCACGCAAGCAGAAGAGTAGAAATTTCTGATATGATCATTAAAGTTTAATTTTGTGTCTAATAGGATCCCAAGATCAATAAAAGACTCCACTACTTCCAATTGATGACCTCCAACCAAGTAATTAACGGCATTAAAATTTTTTCTTTAGAACCGCATACATTTGCATTTTTTAATATTCAGCACCACAAAAAGAAATTATTGAGAGCACTTTGAAGATAAATATGCTCGATGAAATTATTAAAGGAGAGAAAAGCTTTTACATCGTCAGCATACATCAAGTCATCGTCATCATTATCATTTAGTTTTAAACCTCAGGCAGTTTGTATTGATCTTATGCTAGGGAATACAGCATTGTACCTTCAAGAACTAGTAATCTGTGATGTGATGGAACATCATCTATTGATCTTTTTCAGATAGTTGCTGTACTTCTCGGTACTATCTCTCTGCTCATTGATATCGAATGAAGTCATAGACGAATCTAAGTATGCAATAACCACCTGCGTGTAATATACATACGTTTTTCTCTATGTAGATATTTACACTACATGACATTTTATAGGAACATATCCCCCATGTTCGAAGAAGTTTACCCATTTTTTCCATTGTTCTCATAACTACTAGAAAAATTTGTTAGTTCCAGTTAACATCGAACGGCATGCCAAGCCGCAAAAAGAGGAGACGTTAATGGACAAGCTTATACAACAATATAACGTTCGATAGAGATTTTATGAATAGCTCAGTGTATATATCCTTAGGGAATACTCCGCTACTGAGCAGTCATTTGATCGCAATAATTGTAGACTTTCGAATGGCAGACATGGTAAAGATATTGGAGTCTGTAAAAATATAATTTTTTTATTATTAAATCATTAGCAGAGCTTTAATACAAGGATACTGTATTAGCTGTTCACGCTGCTTTAAATCTTGCAGTTAAATTGCTTTACAGCATCACTTATAACCTTGTACTTCGGCTCTGACATTTCAGAAACATTGTGATCCGCTCAGAACATCAAGAACAGAATCGAAAAGGTGTGGTATGCTTACTGTAGTATCGAGTTGTTGTCAAGTTTACAACGGGAATGAGACATGGAGCGCTATTCAACCGTTGTCTGCCCAGAATCTTTGGGAATATTTCAGTCTGTTCATATAAGCAATATGGATTGCATTTTAAAGCTGAAATCCACCTAACTAAGTACACAGCCTATTTGGTAGGTAGATAGGTAGAAGTGGCTGCCCCTCGATGGAGTCATGAGCGGACACACTTAGGCCGCACACAGGGCCCCATTATGATACCGCAGTTTCACATTCTCCCCTATTCCAGGAACCACTCTGACCTTCCGATGAAGCGATTCAGACTGCCAATATCCATGCATGACATCTAGGGCCTCCATGTAGTCGGCACCCAGGTGTCTCTTTCTCCTCTGACGAAGTGCCGGGCATGTGCACAGTAGGTGAAGAATAGTTTCATCCTCCTCCTCATCTCCACAGCTTCTGCTGAAGTCATTCGCGAGGTGTCCAAGACCAATACGTCTCTCATGCGTTCCTATAATACAATGCCCCGCTGAGCCTGCTTCTTTGGAGCTTAAGCAGAGTCACCGTGCGCCTACTATCCAGTCTTGGCCAGATTTTTTGCTCCGTTCTGCTCTTATTCGAAGCTGCCTACCTACTGTTGACAAGGTCCAAGATTGCATTGCCAATTATAAGCCTGCAGGTATCCAAAGGGATCCAAAGGAATTCATCCGCTCTGCAGTTGCCGGGAATACCTCTATGTCCCGGTACCCATGTGATAGAAACATCATATCGGTTCGCCATCTCATTGCGACATCTGCGACCATGCATCTCTGAACATTTTCGTACACAATAATTGTCACCGCAGCCTGAATTGCAGACACTTCCGCCTGAAAGACGCTGCAGTGATCTGGTAGCCTTATAGACATGGATATTCCGATTGATTTCGAATAGATACCAATTCCAACGGCTCCTTCCAATTTGGAGCCACCGGTGTACATTTGTGCGGTATCCCCCGCGAGGTGCGCCGCACCTTTCCTCCAGTCCTCCCTTTTCGGAATGGATGTCCTAAAATTCACTGAGAAGTCATATCGTGGTGTCACATAGTCAATGCTTCCGATAATATCAGTTTCTTCAAGTATCCTTGTATGACCAATGCTCGATGCATGCCATTGTCCAGTCGCCCAAAGACGCCTACTAACCCTAGCCGCCACACCCCTGCAGTATAGGTCAAGCGGTAGAAGGTATAAGATCATCCCCAGAGCGATCGTAGGAGTAGTGCACAGGGCACCACTTATAATTATGCAAGCAGATACACAGCCTATGAAGATCACAATAAAAAAATGTTCGAACAGAGCATGATCGATGATCCTATGTACATAAGAGAAAATTTCAGAAATATAGCATTAAGAGTTTGCATCCTAATTGCAAGCTTTCTGGACAACATCACAGTTCTATGTTAGATCCTCCATTTTATGTATCACTCTCGAGCAGTTATATTTTCGATTTGAATTTTTTTATTTTAATTTCATTTTGTATTCCCATAAATGATGTCTTCAGTGTCTGCAATCTCAGTTAATATTTTTTTGTTTCGTTTTAATATTTCCACAGTCTACTACTAATGTTTGCTTTAAATGGCTGGATGAGGGAGTGAGTGAATGAATGCATTTCTGTGTTGATTTCCGTCTGTTTCTGTAATGAGTTGATTATATTCGGCTTTGAATTTCCGTTTCGTGTGATATAAACAGCACGTCTGTCTATCTGTCTGTCTTTCTCTGTGTAAATCTTTATTTATTTTTAAAATTTATTTACATTTATTTAGATTTCTTTGGATTTCTTTAGATTTCTTTCATAATATAGCTTTGCGACTTTCGTTTTGTTTTGTTTTTTATTTTATTTAGATTTGTTTTCCTTGTGGAGATTTATTTTATGAATGCCAAGAACATTCGCGTCTTTTCCTTTTTAAATATTCCATTGACACTCTTTCACGTTTGATGTGCCTTTAGATTTCAAGTCCTTTTGTTTATTTTTTCTGTTAAACGTTTTCATTCTTTTTTGTGTTCCTTTTGGATTTTTCTTCCTGTTTCTTTCTATTTTTTGTCTTGTAAATTAAGGAGGTTTCTTCATGTAATTATGGCGACGTTGTGTACTGCTGATTAACACTTTCTTTTGAGACACAGTAAAAATTGAATGAAAAGGATGAAACAGCTGCTTCTACTTTTCATTTGTACAAAAAGAGTTCTTTTTAAAGGACTTTAAGTAACATTTTATGAAATTATTCAATTCAATTAAATTATTTGTGGGATTTACCAAGATTATCTGGAATTAATAGGCCGCTGTCTGCTCCGCTAGTTGAAGCTGGAAAGCAATAATCTTCACTACTATGTGTTCTATGGTCTGCCGGTATCGACGGGAAAATGTTAGCTATTGTCTATGATATCAGCGCTCCATCCAAAATAATGAGTCGTCTTAACTTGTCAAAAGGCCATAGTGAATATATCGGGTGGGCCATTTACCGGTTTAAATTTAAACCATCGTTTATATCGAATCTGGCAATACTTATGTCATTATATTCTGTCACATAAGTCAATATATTATCGCCACTGAACGTAATGAATCGATTTACTTTTAAGCAACTTTGGGATTTATTGGAATAGATGGGCCAACGAGAAACTATACGATGATGTCGATTTTGCCAAAAAAAATCATCTTTTCGGATGAAACTAATTTTCATCTTGGTGGGTACATTACTTAGCAAAATTGCCGTATTTGGGGCTCAGAAGACTCACACGTGGTCTTACAGAAGCCAATGCACCTATTACGAGTGACTGTTTAGCGCAGCTTGTGGTACGGAGGCATCAATGGCCCATAACATTTTGAAAATAAGGGGCGCCGTTAAAGACAAACCGACAAACCAAAGACAATTGAGCATTTCAAGGCCAACATTCCTTGATGCCATTGCCGAGCCAAGACGCCATACACTCGCAAAAGTGCACGAAAATTGGTACGATCGAATGGGGTACAGTGAGGCCAGCCGCGACAGTCATATGAATGAAATAATATTCCATTTCTAAATGGAACAATGAAGTCGCCGTAGTCTAGTAGGTAGTGGGTTGGCTTATTAGACGTAAAGCTAGGGTTCGAGCCCCAGGCCAGACATCAACACAAAATACAAAAAGTATTTCTTCGGCGACTTCCTCTCAGCAGATTTCTGGTGAAAACTCTGAGAGTAAATAAAAAATTGCCATGAAAAGCTACTCAAAAATCTTCCATTCGGAGTCGACTTTACCCCACAGGTCCCACCACTCATGTATAAAAATATTAACACACACAACATAAGTGGTGTGATAATCTAGGACGTTGTACAATGGGTCAATTCGACCTCCGGGACTATACTTGTCTTACTTGACAAGTACACGTCCTCTAACCTAACCTAAACGGAACAATTGTAAATATTTTCAAATTACCGCTGCCATTCACTCGTCCTGTCGGCTAAGTTTGGATACGACCTAATATTAGATTTTTAATAAAATATTGTTCATCATTGAATTTATTCCAGCAGAGTTGAGCTGTATTCAGAAAATGCTGTTGTGGGTCGAAAGGCTCTTCGAAAGCATGGTTAAAATCGATCAAATAAAATTTGGTTTGGGACCAACGTAGACATCCTGCGTTTTTACCTTTTAAAAATGTTTAAAATATAAGCTCCTAGATTGCAAATAAAATAAAAATAAATTTTCTGTTTAGTTTTAATTAAAATTCTTTATTATTCGCACAATTCTGTGTGCCATTGCTCACAATTTTATGTAAACAACAACAATTGCTTTGTTTGTTATTCCTCTGTTTACACTCTTTGCATAAACAATAAAAATTACTAGACAACTATTCGACAGATCTTTGTATCGGACATCTTCAAACCACGATTTCTCTCTTCAAACACACCGCGTCTTCTCACAAGACGGAATGAACTTCACCACTCCAGTCGCCTGATTTGCCTTGCCTTTTATATGGCAGAGTAAACAGTCTGATGAATGGTCTTGAAGGCGAATGTTCATAACTGCACTTTTTCGAAATATCTATAAATCTAAACATTGTTGTCTTCATTTATTATTGTAGTGTTGTTTATGTATTTTGTTTACATTTATTCTTGTAGTGTTGTTGTTGTATTTTTGTTTACTTCTTTACCTTTTTTGTATGGTGGTGTTTGTTGTTATATCAAGCAGTACGATAATTTGTAAACAGATTTGTTTACTGCATTGTTTTGTTTTTCTAGCTTTTGTTAAGAATATAAAATGTTAAGCGATGTGAAAGCAAAACACCAGGATCTAGATTTTTCATTTTTGTAACAATATTATGTTAGCACCTCTTCTTAATTCACGAAACTAAAGTGAGATGAAATCAATGCTGTAAGATTTTCTCAATAAAGAACGACAATATTTATACCTGTAGGCTCACATACCTAATGGTAGATATGTATATCCGGTAGATATGTATATCCACATTACACACAAAATATTGTTTTATATTTTTATTCTCAGAGAATACATACATACACACATAATTGGTCATTACAACCCTTCAGTCAAGATTACGACTTAGCTTCTCACACCACTTATGTTGTGTGTGTTAATTTTATACATGAGTGGCGGTACCTACAGCTTAAGGTCGACTCCGAACCACAGATTTTTGGGAAACGTTTCATTGCAATTTTATTTACTCTCAGAGTTTTTGCAAGAAATATGCTGAGAGGAAGTCGCCAAAGAAATTATTTTTGTATTTTGTTTTGATGTCTGGCCTGGGGCTCGAACTCTGGCTTTTCGCCTAATAAGCCAACACACTACCTACTAGACCACGGCGACTTCATTCTCTCAGAGAAGACTTAGTTCTTAACCGACTGAACAAATTTTTATGGAGATTTAAAAACATTCTTCCTTACATCTCCTCAATTGAAAATCAATTGTATCTTTTCGTAATTAGAATATAATCTTAAGTCCCAAATGAATTAAAAAACAAAGAAGAAGAATATATAGAAAGAAATCCTTGTTTTTTTCAAAGCAAGTGAGAAGTCATTGTAATAAAAACAAACAAATAAAAAGAAAGAATGAAAAACACTTCCATTTAGCATTCGTGTCTATGGCTTATCACATGAGCAGCTGCTGCTGTTGCTGCTGCTGTAAACATGTGTAATTTCTTGTGTAGAATAATTAAAATAATTAAAAACCTTAAAAATGAAATTAAGTGGTTGGAGGTGTGGATATCACAGTTGACATTTGAGATGCTGGATATACTCAGGCATACGCTTGTGGAAATAAAATTTTTCAAAATAAAGGAGATTTGCGTGTGTGCTTGCAAGAGGTTTTCCATGAAACCACAAAATAAGAAACTTTTCATTCTTTCTTTTTGTTTCAAAGAAAAACGTTATTTTTTAAGAAACAAAATGTCCTTAAGGTTGTATTAAGATTTTTTGCTTCTTTCTTTACATATGTTTTGTAAGGAAAAACGAAAAATATATTGCAGTCTCAATAAAACAAAAATTTTCTTTTTTATAAAGAATCACAAAAAAAAATACCACAAGATCTGCTCTCCCCATTTTCGATAACTCAAGCGCCGACTTCATTAATCTGTAATGCCGCTAATGGAGTTGGTGAAATTAAAAACAAAAAAAGAAAACAATTCTGTCAAACAGACAGACATACATACAAACGACATGGATTATATTTTCGTTTTTAATTTGAAAAACTCCTTTAAGGAATAATTAAAATCATGTTCACATACATTGTACGTTTCACTTGAGTTAATCAAATAGCAGAGATGGTTGAATACGAACTGTGTGGATACTCTACTTTACATACATACATACATACATACATACATACATAATGGATCATTACAAACCTTCAGTGAGGATTACGACCTAGCTTCGCACACCTCTTATGTTTTTGCGTTAATTTTATACATGAGTGGCGAGAACTACAATTTAAACTCCGAACAACACATTTTTTTTGAAAAACTTTTCATGGCAATTTTTTATTTATTATATATCTCAGGGTTTTTGCAAGAAATCTACTGAGGGGAAGTCGATGAAGAAATATTTTTTCATGTTTCGTCTTGATGTCTGAATCGAGGTATCACGTCTAATAAACTATCACACTACCTACTAGACTACGGCGACTTATATTGATAAGAAGGCATTTTTGTAGGCACTGGAAGTTGCCAACTCTATTATTCCAGAACCTGTTGTCATCTTACAATTACCTGCTTAACTGGGAAAACTTGATTAATGAAAACGTTCAGTAATTTAATGATCAAGTTGGCAATGGTCTAGCAAAGTCAACCCATATCATCGATTAAGGTTGAGATTGAGAAAGGATTAACCCAGGTCAGAATTTGTTTTCTCCAGATAGTATTTAGTTTGACAGAGACCACCTATAGTGACCTGGGGTTTTTGTAGATTGGATACTCCATAGAGTCATATTTCGTTTTATTGGAGATATCTTAACCCGGGCTTGGACTGTGGCCTCACGTCTAATAAGCCAACACACTACTTACTGGACTGCGGCGAATTCAGATATTCATACAAATGACAAATACAGCAAAAAGGGTGTATGTAATCCTCGACCGTTTTTGATCTGTATATGTCCTCGTGCCGTAATCTAGTAGATAGTATGTTGGCTTCTTAGACGTGAGGCCAGAGATCAAATCTCAGGCCAGACATCTCCAACAAAACGAAATATGATAAAATATATCTCCGGCGACTTACTCTCATCAAAATTAAGGCAAAAACTCTGAGAGTGAATAAAAAATTGCCATGTAAAGTTTTTAAAAAAATCTGTCGTTTCGGAATCGACTTTAAACTTTAGGTTACGCCACTCTTGGATAAAATTAACACACACAACATAAGCGATGTGAGAAGCTAGGTCGTAATCCTGATTGAAGACTTGTGATGACCAATTATGTATGTATGGATGTCCTCGTACTGGAATCGCATTATTTTGTACATAAGGTGTGGGCCTACTAAACAAGAGTTTCGAGGTCAAACCGCAGCTTTAAACTTCAGAACTTTGTCAGTTGCTAATTGTCACCGTTTTGAAGTAACGCCTGTCATTTGTTCAGTCTGTTTTGCCAAATCAATATTGACTGAAGGACTATTGATGGTTCAATTGGCAATTGACCCTAATTTTTATCGCAAAAGCATTATGGCTATGGATGTATATTTACGTGAATAAACGAAATTGACGAATTTGGGACGATACCAATACACATGAAAAGCGAGAGCTTACCATGCACTCACTGTTTGGTGTGGATTTTGAGTTGGTGACGTCATACGTCACACTTCAGGACTTCTTTTGTGCTGATTTGGATGATCTGAACAATAATAAGAGTTGATTTCAAAGAAGCCTGTTACAGTCTCTAAAACAATTCATCTCTAGCCACTCTATTGCCAAAGGGTGTCGAGTATTAGAATTGGAGGAAACAGCATTTTTGCATAAATAAAAATGAATGGAAATAAAATCCATTACAACGATTGTGATGTAGACTTTCTTCACAGGACTTGCCTTAGCTATATGCAGACTATAAAGACTAATTCTTATGCTTAAGACATGCAAACCTATACCCGTACAACAATGTTGCTGCAAGAAATGATTGACGGCACATAATTAAATTAATTGAGTAATCCTTTGGCATCAACACAAAACACAAAAAGCGTTCTCTTTCCTCATGCCACAGTTAACAGCACAGCTAAGGAACAAGAGTACTGGCGCTTTATTTTATAGACTTCAAATGCCAAGATGAATGAGTTAAATTTGCGTTAAGATGCAGGATTTACACGCACAGAAATGTTTTCACAAAAATTAACAACAACAGCAAATAAATAATAAAAAGGGCTTTACAACGAACAAATCTTAATGCGACTACTTTCTTGAAAAATCAAAAAACGGGGAAAAAAAAGTAAAGAAAACAAAAATCGAAATGCCAAAGAAATGTCGCGCTCCAAGAGTCTTGCAACAGGAGAATCAAGAGTTAAAATTTTTCAATAAATTGTAATGATGGTGACGATGATGACAATGACATTTAAGGGGTAGGGGTTGGTGGTTGCTGTTTGTTTGTCATCTGTGCTGGGATCCTTACAGAAAAAAATACAAGGAGGAGGGTTTGAGTAAAAAGGTTATGTGGTTGCTTGTTGTGGTTTCATTATTCTGCATTGATGGCAGCAGTTGTATGTAACGTTATAAGCTGAACACAGCAAACGCCCCGCTTTGGTGTCAGTTTGTCTGGCAACATCTTTGTGGCCTGCTCTGCTTGTGCCATGACTGTATACAGTGAGACTGGCAACAACCACAAGTAACGACAATTTCATCAGCATTAAGAAACATCTTAAGGAAGATCTTAAAACCAAAATTGAATACAACACAATATATACCAAGCATCCTTAGGTGCTGTTGAATGCTATTGCTTGCCACTGGTTTAATGGTGGGTACTTATTGTCTCTGCCATAGCCAAACAATATCAAAATACCACTACAATTGCGGCACATACAAATGCAATAAGAAAACAAAAAAAAAATTATTTAAAAACGAAATTCAATTCTTTTGTTTTATTTCATAGACTTTCAATTAAAGAGTTAAAGCGAAGGCAAAAAAAAAACATTTCACAAAAATACCGACTTTAATCAACCCTCCTTGCCATAGTTAAAGCCTTTATTTGTACCCCCTACTGTGTTTCGTCCTTAGCTGTTGTAATCAACATGACAATGACACGACTTTGGGAATAAATTTTAATTTTTAAATTTCTTTGGTTGCTTTCGTAGGCATTTAAAGGAAGACAATAGCAAAACCATGTTCACAATTTGACAACAATTGTAAGAAAAGTGTCAAAACACAAGGGAGGAGTTAAAAAATTAAGACTCTTGGCTTAAGTACGCACTTAAAGGCAAAGATCTTAAAAACATACCGGCAGATAAGTAAAGAAGAAAAATTTTAAAAAATAAGAAATTTAAGCTCCCGTCAAGTAGTTTGCTTAGAGGACTAACTGCTGGAATCAGTATGCAATGCAAAAAACTGGTCATTTTGTCAACCACTAGTAGCCTATATGAGGAAGCGGTCAGAGCCTTAAGTTAAAAATAAGCATTTGCTCATGACTATAAAGTACATAACGATTGGTATACCACTCTCTAAGCCGGAATAAAGTAGAGCTGCAACTGGTCGACAAGACCTGATATTTGTTTATTATCTATGATTCGAAATTTAAATGAATTGTAAACACCTAATCGAAGTCGCCGTAGTCTAGTAGGTAGTGTGTTGGCTTATTAGACGTAAAGCCAGGGTTAGAGCCCCAGGCCAGACATGAAAACAAAATACAAAAATTATTTCTTCGGCAACTTCCTCTCAGCAAATTTCTGGCAAAAACTCTGAGCGTAAAAGAAAATTGCCATGAAAAGTTTCTCAAAAAATTATCGTTCTGAATCGACTTTAAACTGTAGGTCCCAC
Organism: Sarcophaga carnaria; assembly: GCA_958299815.1. Classification (NCBI taxonomy): domain Eukaryota; kingdom Metazoa; phylum Arthropoda; class Insecta; order Diptera; family Sarcophagidae; genus Sarcophaga; species Sarcophaga carnaria. The sequence goes on from OY283149.1 coordinate 142,763,960, forward strand.
CGCTCATGTATAAAATTAGCGCACACAACATAAGTGATGAGAGAAGCCAGGACTTAATCCCGACTGAAGGGTTGTAATGAGCAATTATGTATATATGTATTAAAGCCAAGCATCATTATACTCTGCAAGCGTCTGTTATTTCGCCTACGACGGTAATATATTGGATAAAAGAGTTTAAACCCGGCTGTACTAACCGCCAAGAGGAACCATAGTAGTCTATCAATTCCAAATACTTCCAACACCGCCAAAAGTGGTTTATACTAATTTCAGATATGTACTTTTATTGAGTCAATATTCGGTTTATTGAGTACAATATTTTGAGTGTTCAGACATAATAATATACGCAGTTCAACTGATTTTTCAATATTCATTTGACGGCTGGTAAACAAAACGGCTGGTTGTTTCAACAACAATGTTTTTATTTTGTTTTGTTGTTGCTGACATTTGAGTTGTCAAATATCAACAGAAAGTGTTCGGATAATTATAATATGCTTACTAAACACACTTATGACAGTGATGCATTTTAAGTTTTACTCAATATTATAACAATTTGCGTATTTATTGCGCAATTATTTATTGAAACTTAATCTGAAATATTGAGCTCAATAATGGCGTTTATTGCGATTTACGCAATAAAGGTGCATACCTGAACACCGTATTAGAATACTTAGAAAAGAGGAAAGGTTTGTCCGCTCAAAGGGCATGAGACAAAGAACATATCTTATATGTTGATCATTAACGCAAATGTGGGTCACACCATTTGATGATGCAATATTTGGTATGCACAAGAGATAACGCAGCGTTTACGTGATGAAGTTAAGACAAATTAAAGCATATTTAATGGCAGTCCAGTCTTAGGTTTTGTTAGAAGACTGCTGAGAGGAGATCGCCTAACGCTATTTTTTTTCATACTTGTTTTTCAAAATACCAGGACTGCGGTTTGAATTCATGAGTTCTCATCTAGTAAATCAATAAACACATTAATCACTACACTAAGGCGGCCAATTTACACAGTCTATGGGGACTGCATACTGGCAACTGCGTTCCATTGTTGAAAAATATAATGGTTTTCACAGTCTCTGAAAAGTTTCTTAATTAAGATATCAAACATAATGTATCTAAAAAATTTTGTTCGATTATACAACTCTTGTTTGGTCCAACAGACAGGAACATCTGAAGTAAACTATTTTTCGTCAGAAAAAATATTCTGTTTTAATCACCAGGATGATTTCAAACTTACTTAATTGGTCATTACAACACTTTTGTCAGGACTATAAACTAATCATGTTGTGTGTGTTCATTTTATGCATTAGTGGTGGTACCTACAACAGACTTTTTAGGTACGCCCAAGGGATAGATTTAATGTAGCGATTAAGTGATGAAATTAAAAAAAAAATTAAAGCATATTTTGTGACAGTCTTTGCCAGGAGGCTGCTGAGAGTTGGCTGCTGAAGAAATATTTTTTCAGATTTCGCTTTGTTCGAGATGTTTAAGCCAGGAGTTGAACTACTAGCTCTCGTCTAATAAGCTTACAGATTATCTACTAAACTACGGCGACTTTAAAACACTAGCGTTTGACTAAGTGTGTTCTTACTCTGAGACTAAATAAAATTGCAATGAGAAGTTTCACACAAAGTCTGTCATTCGGAATCGAATTTTAACTGTAGGTCCCGCCACTTATGAATAAAAATTAACACAAAACACAATTAACAGTGGTAGTGTGAGAAGCTAGGTTCTAATATTGCCTAAAGGCTTGTAATGAGCAATTAAGTAAGCTAAGTACTTAACTACTTAGTAGTAGCCTCATTGAGCCTCTAGTGTTTTATGAACAACTGATCATTGGATTCCACAATGCATAACCGATAAGCTTTTTTTTGCAGCTTCTTTATACATCTGCAAAACAGTTTGATGACAAAAATCTTTTCAGACATTCTCAAATTGAAAATATTAAAATTTCCGTCAACACTATTATCGCTTTCCGTCTTCGCACATATAATGTTTCTAGTTTCCGTAATCTAGTAGGCAGTGTGTTGGCTTATTAGACGTGAGGTCACAGTTCAAAATCCATTTCACACATCTCGAACAAAACGAAATATGAAAAAAATATTTCTTCGACGACTCAGCAGATTTCTGGCAAAAATTCTGAGTAAATAAACCATGCCATGGTAAAGTTTTTCAAAAAAATCTGTTATTCTTTAAACTTTAAACAACATTAGTGGTGTGAGAAGTTCGGTTGTAATTCTGTCTGAAGGATTGTAATGTATGTCTTCACCAATAAAAAATTTTCTTGGTTCCAAAGCATGGCTCCCGAGAAAAAGGGGTACTACAAGAAACCTCCAATTGTTAATTTATGTTTTTCGTTAGATTAATTTTTTAATTTACAAATTAATTGATGTCAATATAGTTAGGATAGTTTTAATTAAAAATGATTTCAAAAAGAACAGAGCAATTCAAAACATTGAAAATATTCATTAAAATTTTAATTCTGTATTAGAATTGAATAAAAAAAATTTACATACGGTCTTTATTTTCTCAAATATTAATAAAATTAATGCGACAAAATAAAAAAAAATGAAATACACCCAGCTAATGACATAGCGTAGGTTGCGAGTTAAACTCTAAAATATTTTTTTTTATATTTCTGGAACCCTCCAAACTTGTTTTGTTGGACAAAAACTGTTTTTTTTTTGACTTTACGCACAAATTTATTGATTACCCTAACCTTTCAAAACCAATGTTCAAAATTTAAATTTTCTTAGCAAGGGGAAGGATGGACCTTTAAAACGATATGCAAACATATATTATTTGACTTAATATTCTATAAGTTTTGATGAGGTAAACTTAACACATATATAAAAACGACTGTTATACTATTTAAATAATAACTTCGGCAATTTTTGTTCGATTTTATCAAACAAGGTGTCAATCTCTTCACAAGCTAATGCACTTTCAAAATGTCATCACTTATTTTATACTTTTTAATTAAATTTTGCAATTAAGAATGGCTAAACTTGAAAGAATAAGAAAAAATCGTATTATCCATGTTTACCCGATCAAAATTCACGAGATGTTAGCTTGAGCCATATGTTTATGTACTTGTATACTGTTAAAGGCTCATCTCTCTCCTTTTTAAAAACTTTGGATTTTGAAAATAGATTAAAAAATATTGAAGTAATCAATAATTTTGTGAGAAAATATAAAAATACCATTTTTGCCAAAAAAAAAAACGTTTTTGGAGGGTCGATTTGATTTGATTTGATCAAACGAAAAGTCAATCTCTTCACAAGATAAAGCACTTTCAGAATATCATCACTTATTCATATTTGTTAATTAAAGTTTGCTACTATGAACGGACAAACTTGAAAAAATATGAAAAAAATTCCAATTTGTCAAGTTTACTTCATCAAACCGCATAGCATACTTAGTCAAATACATTATATATGTATACCGTTTTAAAGGCCCATCTATCTGCTTTCTAATAAGGTTCAGACATGTTTGTGTAATCAGAAAAATTTGTGTGTAAAGTCTAAAAAAAACTGTTTTTGTCAAATAAAACAAGTTTGGAGGGTTCAAGAAATATAAAAAAAATATTTTTGTGACCTCAACAAAATTCACAACTTACACTGTGTCATTAGCTGGATGTATTTAATTTTTTTTTTATTTTGTAGCATAGTGTAATTTAAAGATTTCTTAAAATATGGATATCCATCCCATTTCATTGTAAAAAATTCTACAAAATACAGATTTTTTTAAAAATTTTAAATTTCTAAAAAGTAAAAAAAAATACATTTATTGGTAGGTATAGAGTTATATTGCACAGCAGTTTCATTAACTAAAATTTTTAAAATTCATAAAGGAGGATGTTTTTCAAAAAATGATTTCCAATTTTTTTTAAATTTTCTATTCAACACCATATTCCAGATTTTTAATTAAATTTTTCAAATTTAAAGCTTCCATTTTAATAAAACACCAGCACTATTTTAATTTTTATTTATTTATTTATTTTTCTTTTTTACAATATTTTATTTCATTTGATTTTTTTCTTTCCTTAAATGTTTTAATATTATTGCACTAATGATGGCAGTTGTAGCTTGTACCATACACTTGACCACATATGCACATATGTATGCACACACAGATAGTTGAATGGACACACCAAAGTGCAATTAAGGATTCACCGTACAACACAAGTACACGTAAGTCACTGATTAAAAGTAAATAACCGGCGGTAGATATTTTTTTTTGCTTTACTGAGATGCTTTTTGGCCAGCTTTAGTTTTTTGTTTGATTAATGATTTCAACTAAAAATTTTAAACGTTGAATGTTGCTTAAAAAAAAGATTTTTTGTTTTTGGCGTCGATTGAAGAGGGAATGAATGAATTTTTCTTTTTTTTTGGCTGGTGGTTGGTTGTTGACACAAAGAAATTACGAATGCTAATGTTTTAAGCGTTTTTAAACAAAATCTAAAAAAGTAACAACAACTAGATGAACAAGCGAACCACCATGATGATGATGGTAAAGGCAATGATCATTATTAATAACTGATATACCGCACTACTACTATATACCACCAAAAAAAAGGATGAAAAAAACATGGGCCTTATAGAGCAAGAAAATGTGTTTAAATTTTCAACAAGCTTTGCAAGGATAATTTAAACAAAAAACCAAACTGAATGCAGCATATTATTAAAAATCGCCACGATATTGCTAGGAATTCTTAATTGTGAGCTCAAAAGAAAAACAAAAAACCTAAAACAAGATTAATAAGGCAAGGAATAGTGAGAGAAAATAAGGCACGGGTAAATGGGTGTTTACAATTGGCATTGAGTTTATCTTCAAGTGTTATACTAGCTAAGGGGAAATAGCTACATAGCACGTGCTCTAAAGGAATGTTTTAAAAGGAAAACAGAATTTCCGAAAAAATCGAACAGTTATATTGCTTTCAAAGGCAGGAAAGAGAAGCGCAGGCGCTAAGAGCACTAAAGAGAGTGGAGAGAATGTATGCGGGTGTAATTTACTCCGAAAATTGAAAACCTTACCACTTGAACTCATTCCTGAAAAAGGTGCCAATGCATTGGCATTGCTAGCAACTGCCAAACAACGTCTAGAGAGCCTGGATGTTACTGTTTTCATTTACTCCCGTTTAGTTTAACATTTCATGTTCAACAACAACGTTAATTTTCCTATTTTGTTGGCAGCGAAGCGCAGGACTATCATACGAAGTGTTTTAAAGCCCGTAACATTTTCTTAACCAAATGCTCGTGTGTATATGTATGAGAAGCGGGTAATTGTTTCCCAAAAAAAGTATAGAAAAGCGAAGAAAAAAAAGTTCGACAACTTTGGAAAACTCTGCTCGTACACATTGATGCCAGTAAGTTGTGAACTTAGAACAGGTAGAGACGCCGCGCGCTTTACACACATTTCCTCGAAAATTTTTTCACACACTCACCCAATACCAGCTTATTGGGTCCAAAAAAAAATATTAAATGTATACATACATATATATATATATATGGACCATAAATAGTTTTTATCAACTACAACAACAACAACAACAATAACTTATAACCAATAATAAAAATAATGCAATAATAAACTTATAACCGAGAGTGCAATAAAATTGTAGCGAGCAAGATTGAAAAATAGAAATTGGAATTAAGCGTTTGTTATCACGGAATAAGAAAAAAAAAGAAAATAAAATCAAAAATGTTTTTTCTAATAGACTTTAGCCTTTAGACTGGCTAAGCATGGCAATGCAGTGAATGGCTTTACTCCTTAGTCAGTTATTCAGTTACAAACAATCGACCAACTTGGCAAACGCATTAAAAACATAACAATTTCGGTTAAAAATAAAAAAAATACAAACAAACAAAAAAGTTTTAATCAAAAAGAAAAAGTGTTTTACAACAACAACAAACAATAAAAAAAATTAAAAAAAAATTCTTAACAAAACCGTGTAAAAACTCAAAATTCAAGTTTAAAACTATGCCAGCAAAAAACAAATGCAAGTTAATAAATTAACAACAACAACCCTAACCATTATTTTGTTAAAATCCTAAACAAAACTTAACAGAAAAAAAGTCTAAGAAAGTTTGAAAAAAAATCCAAAAAGTTTTCAAAAAGTTTTGAAAAAGTTTTTTAGACGCGAAATAAATTCAACAACTTTTTTTTGCAAAACTTCAAATTCAAAATAAAATAAAAAACAATGCGTTGCTTTACCCCCAAAATATTTTCGTTAAGAAAATAATTTAAAAAAAAAATAATTCATACCAAATGTAGAAAAGTTTTAAAACCAAAAATAGGTAAATAATAACATTTATTTATTTAATAAAATTAGTTTTTTTTAAATTTTAAAATGAACTGAATTGTTATGAAACGAACTAGAAAAAGAACGAGAAATAATTTAAAAAAAAAGAAATTCAATGCAACAAGAAATTTTTCAACGAAAATAATTTTTTTTATTCATAAAAAAAATATGAAAAAATTACTTATTAAAAAAAATTAAATTTTATTTTTTAAACATTTAATTTTAATTCTTAACAAATATTTTTCATTTTTGATTTATTTTAAATTTTATTTCAAACTAAAAAAATGCTTAAAATATTGGGAGATAATACAAGAGGGCTCTAGCGTGCTTACATTGGACTTGAAAAAGTTTTTCGACTTGTATTGCTTTTTATAACTCGTTTATTTCACTTCTCTTATTTTATTTACAAAATTTTCCTTCGAATGAAAGCCAAGCTACAGATACAGAAAACTATGTTTCTGGTGTTATAAGTAGTTTAGATAAATTTCTTCTGTATTATGCTCGTCATCCTTCTCACCAAAGTTTGATCACAACAACGTTAGCAACTTTAAAGACAAGAAAATTTGTTAACTGGAATTCAAATATTCGATTAACAATCAAACTCTTGTAGTCATACGAAGAATTTTATTTTATTTATTTGAACTTAATGATGAGGCAGTGCTCTATAAATGTGTGCCATAACACTACGTACAAAATATTCCAAAATGTTCGATTACAAATCTAACCAAAAACGGAACAGCTTTTTCTCATACAGCGGTGGCCTTATAATTAGAAATGATGTTTCTGGAACAGTATTCTCTGGAGTGACGAATCTGAGTTTAATTTGTCCCAATCTGATGGAAAAACGTATGTAAGACGTCCTCCAAACAAAGCCTTTGATCCCAGGTACACAGTGAAAACTGTAAAACAAATTAACAAACATACATGTTGCTAAGTCGTTTCTAATTATAAGGCCACCACTGTATGTGGCTTTTCTAAGCTCTTCATTCCTATCTTCTTTTTAATATTTTAAAGCGTCTTGAAAGACCTTTTGATGTCATTATATGTGTAGTAGGACTTCATTCATACGCTCTGGCGATGGTATGGCTTATGATGGCTTTGAGAACCGTTGTGGTTTGAGATTTATTCCTAAACACCTGCAACTTAAGAAAACCGCACAATAAATAGCTTAAGGGAGTCGAATTCCACGATCTTGGTGGCCAGTTTCGTATATCACCTCTACTTGCGATAATTATGGCCTTAAATTACACGTGAAGAATATTTAATGTGGTGTGTATTGTGTGGTACATGTCTCCCGTTGAAACCGCAAGACATTGATTATTACTTGTCCACTGTCTGTAATCTTTCGTTCGGAGTCGACTGTATAAAATTAACACACACAACATAAGTGGTGTGAGAAACTAGGACGTTGTACAATGGGTCAATTCGACCTCCGGCTACTGTACTTGTCTTAATTAACAAGTACGCGTCCTCTGATCTACCTACGTACTTGTCCACTAAGGATAGGATTACGACCTAGTTTCTCAAGTCACCCATATTATGTGTGTCTATTTTATCCATGAGGAAGTCGCCAAAGAAATATTATTTTTCAATATTTCGTTTTGTTCGAGATGTATAAGCCAAGAGTTGAACCATGAGCTCTCGTCTAGTAAGCTTACAGACTACCTACTTAACTTCCACTGGCTGTCGTCTAATAAGACAGCACTTTGCCTACAACAATATGGCCACTTCTATATGGGTTTAGACGAAATAAAATGTGATAATAATGACGTATAGTGCTTGTCGTTGACAGAGATGGCCTTATCAATGTTGTTTCCAAAGGACTCCAAAATCCACAACAAATGGTGACTTTTTCAAGATGGATTGCAAGTATTTGGATCTCATGTCCCAAATTCGAAAACAGCAAGTTCAAGTGCTGATTTGATAAAACACCTTAAATAAATAACTAACAAATTGACAAACGTAGCTTCAACAAGATTGACGTTATTAACTGTCAAGTTTGAACATCCTTTGTTGGGAGACCCGACACGTTGCCGTGTGCCGAATGAATTAAATCTTTACTGTAAAGCTCTCTCGGCTTCTGCCAAGTTATCGATGATGTTTATGGTCCAATGTTGTCATGCTAGAATACAATGCCTTTTCTATTGATCAATTGCCATCATTTAATTGAATTGTTTGCTTCAATTTCGCTTATTGTTGACAGTAGTAATCAGAATTCTATGGTATGACCATGTTGCAAAAGCTATTTGTGAATGATTTCCTTTCATTCCGCCTAGACACACAGAATTACTATATTTCATGTCAATCCTTTTGATTCGTTAATAGTCTATTTCGTACGCTCTTATCGTACGTGGTCCACTTTTCATCGCCCGTAATTATAAGCTGCAGAAGTTGTTCGACTTCCTTCCGCACACTGTTATTTGATCAATTCAGTTTTTTCCTGTGGCACCCAAACGTCTAGTTTGTTTATCAAACTGTTTGACGCTGAAGGCTTAGTTCACATACAACATCCACGCAGCTTACATACATAATTGATCATTACAACCCTTCAGCCTAGATTGCAACTTTGCTTGTCACACCACTTATGTTGTGTGTGTTAATTTTATACATGTGTGGCGGCGCCTATAGTTTAAAGTCGACACCGAACAACCGATTTGTTGAGAAACTTTTCATGGCAATTTTTTATTTACTCTCAGAGCCTAAGCCAGAATTATGCTAAGATTTTTTCCTGTGTTGTATTTCGTTTTTTGAAATCTAGCATCTTCATACATATTTTTTAATATATCGACAACACCTTGTTATTGTCATAATAAGAACGATTTGTTATTATTTAACTGGCAAACTTCCAATATTTCAAAATTTCAGTTAGAATTTGTATTTCAAATAAAAATTTTCGTATGATGACAATGAATTTCTGCGGCAAGTTTGTGCTTGTCACAGGAGCCAATTCCGGTATGGGAGCAGCAACCGCACAAGAATTTGCCAAACTCGGTGCAAAGGTGGCTTTAGTTGATCGCAATGTTGATAGAATGAAAGAAAGTGTACAAAAGTATCCAAATCCCGGCGATCATTTACAAATCAAGGCTGACATGTGCAATGAATGCGACGTCGAGAGGATTATGAGTGAAGTAAAAGCGAAATTCAAGAAATTAGACGTTCTGGTGAATGGTGTTGGTATACTTGAAAGTGGCACGATTGAAAATACTTCCCTACAGCAATTTGATCGCACTATAAGCACAAATTTACGCTCCATGTATCAGTTGACCATGTTGGCTGTGCCAGAGCTAAAGAAGACAAAAGGAAACATTGTCAGCATATCCAGTGTGTGTGGTTTGCGTTCATTTCCAAATATATTGGCATATAATATTTCTAAATCGGGCGTGGATCAGTTTACACGAAGTGTAGCCCTTGAATTGGGTTTGTATGGAGTGCGTTGTAATGCCGTTAATCCTGGCGTTATTGTCACAGAACTTCATAAGAGTGGTGGCATGAATGAAGAAGAATATGCAAAATTTTTAGAGCGTGGTAAGAGCACCCACGCTTTGGGACGAGTGGGTCAAGTGCATGAAGTTTCAGGTGTAATTTGCTTTTTGGCAAGTGAATTGGCAAGCTTTATAACAGGCGTTACGCTGTCAGTTGATGGCGGTCGTCATGCTATGTGTCCTAGATAAACAAGAGCCTAATAGTACCTATAAAATTTGTGGTAAATGCGTGTGAATTCTGATAATAAAATTTGCAATCTAAGCAAAAAGCAATTCAATACTTTAATTCAAAAACCCTGGTAGGGATTCATCACAGCGCAGTTTCCTTAAATCGAAATCATATTTTCAAATTCAATTCAAATTTGCAAAAGATTATTGGAAGTTTTACTGCCGGGATGCCGTTATGTGAAAAAGGGAACCTACATAAAAGAATCCTATGCTATGCTTAGTATTTAGATAGAAGTTGATACTGGCATTCATTATGATATCTCCATTGCAAATCAATGTAGTGGTGCTTATAGTGATGGTTCCGCATGAAAGGTTAGAAGGTTTGAAATACTTGGCAGAGGCTTTCTGTCTTAAAGCCGTGTCTGAAAATAGGTACTGTTGAAATCGTTAAGGCAAAAATAAGGCGAATAAATAAACAAAACTTGAGACTAATAAAATCATTGACTTGTTTAAAAAGCTATCGACAAAGAAAGGCATTCAAGAGATCAGTTAACAGATATTTAACATAAACTCCATCCTTCTAATAATTAATGCCTTCCTTCTCAAGTTGAGCTCTCTCATTCGCTCCATGATATGTGTAAAGGTTCTCCGAAGACATTGCTCCATGTCCAGCTTTGATCCGAGTAGTCACGCAGCTGCAGAAAATTATGGTTTTTAAATTTAAGTTGGAATGTATATTTCATTAAACTAGAAAGGAAAAGACGAGTAAAACATGTGTTTTAAGCGACCGATATTTTGTCGAAGTCCAATTTTTACATTCTTTGATGTGAAGGGCATGTCACCACATTTTACTAGTTAGCAAGCGCTGTAGTAGTATTGCATATTGTATGTGATTACTTGCAAATTGTTTTTTTTTTCTATACGATCAATTCATGGTAATTAACAACACATTTCGATGCAAATCAAGTTAAAAATATTTAATAGCTGTGTGACGTCAGTTGTCCTGTATTGATGTGAAACTTATAAAGCGGTTCGTTGTGATTATTCACCAATGCGTTGTCGAATTCTAAAATTCTGCTGACCGAGTCTAGATACATACATACACAATTGGTCATTACAATCCATTAGTCAGGATTACGACCTAGTTTCTCACACCACTTATGTTGTGTGTGTTGATTTTATACAATTTTTTATTTACTCTCAGAGTTTTTGCCAAAAGTATGACGAGAGGAAATTGCCGAATAAATATTTCTTCGTTTTTCATTTTATTGGAAGTGTCTGACCTGGGGTTTGAACCGTGGCCTCATGTCTAATAAGGAAACGAACTACCTGCTAGATTATGGCGACTTCTGACCGAGTCTAATTAGCAATATTTGGCCTTGAGAACAAACTAGGCACACTGCAGCCAAGATTGAATTGAAGTGGGTGGTCGTTGTGAAGACGATTACAATCCAACATAAACAAAACTGCAGAATCCTCAAGACAGAAGGCAAAGAGCCAAACTAGGCAATGGCAACTGGATATGGAAGATATGGCACATTAGACTAAATGGAATGGAATGCTTTTTAAATCTGCTTGTGACAACTCATTGGGTAGGTTTTAGTTTTCCCGGGAAGACTTGCATAAATAGTCGCCCTATGTTACTTTATGTACACTTGAAGACTTTTTGGATTTAAAAATTAGATTTGACACAAATTGTGAGCTAATCTACCGCTTAAGGAAAGCTTCCCGAAATTTTTCTTTTTTTTGCAATTCTTATCGTAGACGTTCTACAAACTATTTCCCCTTTTTTTATTGCTTTGTTCTGTTGCAGTTTCATTCACCAAGTCTTTCCAACTAAACTGATATGAAGTCCACTGTAGGAGGCTCTAGAGTGATAGTTATAATGCCCTCTATAAGAACTTATGTTGTTATTGTAATGGCAGGAACTTTCTTCATACAGTTCCGACAATATCCCAGTCTAGATTGCCATATTAAGTTGTACATGGAAAATTAATCGATTATACATGCTGGTATTACAGGGTTAAGCACTGTTAAGAAAGTTAATTCTTGTTTATATTTATTTAAACACTTTTCTTTTTAAAGTTTATTATTTAACATTAATTTACCTTTATTTATCGTATATTTTTTTATTAAATTATTACCCTTAAAATTTATTTTATTTTCGAATTTTTAACAAACAACCCGTTCATATATGTATATATTTATGTGTGTGTATAAATCAATTCTCTTTTTTTTACTCCCTTCACTATGAAAACACAACCACAATGTTCCCAAACTACGTCAACACTTACACAAACAAAATAAAATTATTCTCACCAAATCAAGAATTAATCCCAGAAATAAAAAAACAAATACCCCAGTACAAGAAGAAGAAATCAACAACCAACACCAATACTTTCCCTTGTATCCTGGCCTTACTAACAAAAAAAAAAAAACAAACAAACGCACAAGACATTATTAAACCCCCCCCCCCCCATCCTCTCTCTTAACTGTCACAACGTCACTAAGAAGTAAATCAGAAACCCAAAATAAACAGTCTGTAGCGTAAGACACAACCAACACGAAAATGGCACTGCTGAAGCGACCCTTAACCAAGGAAACAGCAGCGATTGCGGAAAATAACAACTGCAACGGCAAAGTTGACACAGAATATGAAACAGCTGTTAAGCGTAAGAAACGTTGCTCACGTGATGATGACGCCAACAATAACAACAACAACAATAATAATAATAATAACAATACAACAATTACAACAACAAACATTAAACAGGAAGAGAAATTATGTTTGCCACAGAAAAAACGTTCTCTAACCACGAATATGGATTTTAACAACAAGACCTTGTGCACCACAGACGATCAAGACGATGAAACCTTGATTAGAGAGACACAGGCTGCGTTGAAAAGTTTATCGGGCAGTTGGCCAGAGGCACGCAATAATCCGTATCGTTTACCGGAACAAGATGAAAATCCACCATCATTTCAAAATCTCTTTGAGGAGAAGCAAAAGTATGAAAACTTTACTAAACATGCTAAGAATGAAATGTCTTCTCATAACACACTCGACATTTTACGTTTTCACAGACAAAAGGAAAATGATCAGGCACGTTTAAATACCCAGGAGGACATAAGCTCTCGCGAGGATCACAAAAAGAGTGCATTTTCCCCAGGGTCAGCGTTCAAGCCGCCACTGGATATTAAACGTAATGGTGTTATTGGCTATGGTGCTTACTCCACAGCATATGCAACGCCAGAATCGACCACCGGCTATATGAGTTTTGCTCCACCGCCACCACCACCCAATAATCTTCAACCTCCGCCTCCTCCTCCACCACCTACTCATCACCAACAAACACTTTCCCATAATACTGCTTCCCTATTGGCAACACGTTCCCCTTATGGTGATAATAAGTCCGCATTAGAAACTTTAAAATCTGAACATGATGCAACAGTGGGCCATAAAAATCATACTCTACACCCAGACCCAGATGATAAACACTATACAACCCTACAGCCAGCTGGTGTAGGTAGTCGGGCTGCTTCGGTTATGCAGGATATCAATCGTGATCAATCGCATGTTTTATCTTCGTCGGAATCGCAAGTCTCCTCGACAGCCAATTTAATACCTCAGCCTACATACTCGCCCGGCAGTTTAAATCGTGGTGAGTATATTTTTTTTTAATCGTTGAAATGATTTTTCTTTCTTAAGTTGTGTGCTAGTTTTTTGGTTTTTAATTTTCGGTTTTAATTTTAAGTGAAAAAAATAAAAAAACGAACAATTTTTTAATGTAAAAAACGAATTGGCGTAAACTTGTGCTCTACTTCTTGTTGCATTGAGTTTACATTAACGATGATCATGATTATGATGTAAAATATGTGTAAAAAATAGGCTTGAGTGTGTACGTTAAAATAGGATTGTAAAATAGCTTGTAAATGTAAATCTTTTAAGGCAAATTGTGTTCTATTATTTGAGGATTTGTCATACACTTGGTAATACATTACACCTGTCGTTTGAATATGTTTATGTCTGATCCCATAATTTTTAAAACCCGCTCCCAGACACCATTTGATATTACAAAGCTCCAAATGCAAGTATTGCATGTATAAAGTATTGTGAGATCTTCTACAATAAAAGAGAATACCTCAGACCAGCACGTCTGTGTCAAATAACGTTTCCTGTATAACAAAGGAATCCCTTTAAAAAAAGCGCTATAAAGTTCGACGCGAACAGATTTCTGACAAAAACTCTGAGAGCAAATAAAAATTGCCATGAAAAAGATACCCAAAAATTTTACGTTCGTGGTCAACATCATATATAAAATTCACACACGCAACTTAAGTGACATGAGAAACTAAGTCTTAATACAGAATAAAGGGTTGTCATTGCCAATTATGTATATATGTATGTATGCACTTACACAGACAAAACTAGGATTACGTTAAGCCCATGTCTTGTCGCCAACAACAAACCTCCAATTGATTTTGTCTAGTCCTTCTCTTCTGAGAAAATTAAAAATCTTTCAAGGTTTATATTCATTAACAGGCCATATCCTAAGCGATAGCCTATATCCGTGGCAATGAAAAGAGAATGATTTACACATAGAATAGTAAAATAGTTGTAGTCGCCGTAGTCTAGTAGGTAGTGTGTTGGCTTATTAGACGTAAAGCCAGGGTTCGAGCCCCAGGCCAGACATCAATACAAAATACAAAAAGTATTTTTTCGGCGACTTCCTCTAAGCAGATTTCTGGTAAAAACTCTGAGAGTGAATAAAATTGCTATGAAAAGTTTTTCAAAAATCTGTCGTTCGGAGTCGACTTTAAACTGTAGGTCCCGCCACTCATATCTAAAACTAACACACACAACATAATTGGTGTGGGAAACTAGGTCGTAATCCTGACTGAAGGGTTGTAATGACCAATTATGTACTTCTATTTATGTATTATTATGTATGTATTAATATGGATTGCGCAAATCTCATGCCTAGTCGCCAACAACAGCCCACCAACCAATTTTTTTAGCTCCGCATACTAGCCGTGTACTCTTTTTCTTCTGAGAATTTTAAAAATCTCCAAGGCTGATAGCCATTACCAGCCCGAAACGATAACCTATAGCAATGGCAATGAAAAGGGAATTATTTGTATATAAAATTTTATAAAAAACATTAGGAATTGATTTGCAAAAGCTTCTGTTAAGACACATTTGTAGTTGACATTATTTCTGGATTTGAACGCTGTTTGTGTGGGCTAGGCAATCGAAATTTAAACGAAAATGAGAAATTGGTTGAGATTAAGCATATCTTTACGCTACGTTATCCTTATGCCTATTTAAGGTTGTGATTTCTTTGCGGAAATCATTTATCTTCTGCTTCAGTACCGAGATTTCCAACAAACTAACTTGAATTAGGGACGATACCATTATTCGACATGAGGTCCAAGAGCGTGCATTGCATGACGAAAAAGTTAATGTTTTGTGTGGGTCAGTGTTAACGGTGGGTACTATATGTCGATGATTACTAACTTTTTTTCGCCTGAATTATATGAACTGAGCACTAACGACATGTTGTTCCAGGTAGGACAGGACATATAGCACAGCGCTGCTTGCCACACCGCTCAAGTCACATAACATAATTGGTCATTACAACCATTCAGTCAAGATTACGGACCAAGTTCTCACATTACTTATGTTGCGTGTGTTAATTTTATACATGAGTGGCGGGATTTACAATTTAAAGTCGACTCCGAAAGGCAGATTTTTGATAAACTTTTCATGGCAATTTTTTATTTGCTCTTCCGGTTTTTTCCCGAAATCTGCTGAGAGAAAGTCGCCGAAAAATATTCTTTCATATTTCGTTTTTGTTGGAGATATCTGACCTGAGGTTTGAACCGTGGCCTCACGTCCAGTAAGCCAACACACTACCTACTAGAATACGGCGACTTCAGAGGCCACCTTGTTGAAGTTGAATTTGTGAAATTATTGGTCATATATACAGGCTGTTTTGTTAAATCAGCATCGACGGCCATAGACGACGATATATGTTCGCTGAACTTGTTTTGGAGTAGTTGACAGCTGACTGTAGATTTCATATAAAAATCATTTTCAGCGACTAAGCCCATTACTGGCTAAATGGAGCGAATTTGGGATGCTACCTATCCATACGAGGTCCAACAGCATATAAAGCGTGGCGAAAAAGTCACTGTTTTGAGTGGATCACTGTTAACGGTGAGCACTATTTGTCGACCAATTGTATGGTCTGGATACTAGCGACATGCTGTCCCTCAGGACAGCACTGTGTGCACTGGATAGTTTGCACAAGCGATTTGAGCGCATAGTCATCTCACGTAAAGGTGATCTGAACTGATCACCAAGAACCTGCCATTTAAACCCGTTAGACTTTTTCTTGTGGGACTTTTTTGTCACAATTGTATTGAAGAAATATTTCATAAACTACAACAGATATCAAAGCATGTATACATGAGTGACACTGTATTTTGATTATTTCGATTGTCCTCCACTCAATGAAGACGAGGAGGGCATTTAAACGATATTATATTCCATGCATAGATATGCATGTACGATAGGACTGTGATATGAAAAAAATTTTTCAATGATATCTCACACATACATACATACATACATAGATAATTAGTCATTACAGCTCTTTAGTAGAGGTTACGACCTAGCTTCAAAAACACCTCTTATGTTGTGTGTGTTAATTTTATACATGAATGGCGGGACCTACAGTTTAAGTCAATTCCGAACGACAGATTTTTCAGAAACTTTTCTTGGCAATTTTATTTACTCTTAGAGTTTTTGACAGAAATCTGCTGAGAGGAAATTCTCGGAAAAATATTTTTTCATATTTCGTTTTGTTGTGTCTGACCGCGGGCCTGAACCGTGGCCTCACTTCTATTAAGCGCCACTAGACTGCGGCGAATACAATTTTATTTTATTTACACATACACTTTGTTTCATTTAAATTTAAATAAATGCAGGAATGGTTTGATATCTTATTCAGTGGTCCGTTTAACTAATCTAGATAGAAATGAAATCAATGTGTTAAATCAGGCTAGGTCGGAGAGGTAGCTCTAATATCACAAAGCTCACTCGAGCACGCATAGCGGCCTGTTGTGATGCCACGGATGAACGCAGTCCCTGTACTGACCAAGTTCCACCAAAATCAGGTAAGAGGAAAAAATTGGTCAGCGCAAGGGCTGCACATCAAAAGCACGCATTAATGCGTACTAATCTTAGAAATTCTAAATAAAGTTAAAAAAATTTTTTCATTTTTGTAAAAAAATTTAATTTTCATTAAACGGACTTTAAAAACATATTTTCTTACTCAAAACCCTACGTATCCTTTGATTATAACACCACAAATTTTTTTCTATACAACCCAGACCTCTTTATAACCTGCTTAAAATAATTAATATTCAAGAAGGCATTCATTTAAGGTGAGATGAAATTACCTTCACTAAAAGCATTCATGTTTCTAAACCAAAAAAAAACCATATTAAGCCATACAAAATTCACTTTTTCCTTTTACAACTACTTACCACCAATATCTGTAAAATTCTTTGGAATCTAATGTGAAAGCCTAAGACAATGATGTCTTACAGCAAAGTGGTGTTGTTAAAACCTATTTACACACGGCATTGTGATTGTGTTGTAATTATAAGAAGAAGTATTTGTTATTATTTGCACATTTTGCAAGCACTTAAAATACTTTTTTCTTTTCTTTCCATTCTAACGCTGCTATTGTTGTAGTCATTGTATTATTGTCTGTGAAAAAAGGCATCAAAAAGCAAACATACTTACGTAAATAAAGGGAGAGAACAGAAAAAAAACTAAATATTAACGTCAGTAATAACAGGCAAATTTTTGTAGAAGAAAGAAAGCTTTTTAATATTTTGCTTACAACCAGTTATTGTAACCTCTAGTCTCTTACGCACAAAAATTACCAACCACGCGTAACTAAGCCATGCTAACAATGCCAAACGCATAGACAAAGTCTAGAGTAGTTAAGTCGAAACAAAACTAATGTAACCGTACTTAATAATAATAAGCGTGTGTGCGTTTGTGAAGTAATAACAATGATTTAGGCGGCTGTTATTAAATGTTTACTCTCTCTCTCTCCGTCGCTGCCGTTCCGTCTAGCTTTTCATAGCACTTTTTCAGTAATAAGAATTTTAACAATTCTGTCACACTAATTTCTTTTAACAACAACACTTATACATATGAAACTATAAATACTCATACAATTAATAATTGTTATAGTATGAGTGATTTGTTTTATTCTAAACAAACCTAATATACATACAGTGAGCGTCAAAAGAAACTGTACATTAAAAAATATACATTAATACATACATAATTGGTCATTACAACACTTCAGTCAGGATTACAACCTAGCTTCTCACACCACTTACGATGTGTGCGTTAATTTTATACACGAGTGGCGGGACCTACAGTTTAACTTCGTCTCCGAACGACATATTTTTGAGAAACTTTTGATTGGCAATTTTTATTTTCTCTCAGAGTTTTTGCCAGAAATCTGCTGAGAGGAAGTCAACTAAGAAATATTTTTTTCATATTTTAGTTCTGATGTCTGACCTGGGGATTGAACCGTGGCCTTACGGCTAATAAGCCAACACACTACCTACTAGACAACAGCTACTGAAGGGTCCGCCAAATACCTTTTTTTTGAAAATGTTTAAAAAAAAAACTACTGAATATTTTCTCAAATTTCTTTTTTTATTTGAAAGTACAATCCTTCTGGTTAATAATGGAAAATAATTTCATTCAAATGACTGCCTCGGCTGGCCATGCAGTAGCCTACACGATCGGTCCAATTTTTAAGCACTTTATCGATTGTGTGCAGATGTATTTCACCAATGGCTCCACAAATATTGTCCTTTAAAGCGCCAATTGTCTCTGGCTTGTCGGCGTATCACTTATCTTTGACGGCACCGCACAAATAATAGTCCAACGGTGTCAAATCGCAGCTCAGAGGTGGCCCAACGACATCAGCTCTGCGGCTGATAATACGATCTTCAAAAACAGGGCGCAAAACATCGAGTGTAGCTTCGGCTGTGTGATACGTAGCGCCGTCCTGTTGAAACCAAATGTTGCCAATATCTTCCTCTTCAATTTTTGTGAACAAAAATTCGTTCAACATAGCCCGATAATGATCGCCGTAGACTGTAACGCCCACTTCTTCTTCATTTTCGAAGAAAAATGGCCCAATTATGCCTGTGGACCAAAATCCGCACCAAACAGTGACTCGTTTTGGGTGCGTCGGCTTTTCAATGTATGCGTGCGTGTTTTCTGTGCCCCAAATGCGACAATTTTGCTTGTTTACATACCCGCCAAGATCAAAATGAGCTTCATCTGAAAAGATGATTTTTTTTCCAAAATCGGCATCTTCTGTAAGTCGATCGCAGGCCCACTTAGCGAAGCGAAAACGCATTGGATGGTCAATTGGCTTCAACTCCTGAACCAATTGGACTTTGTATGGCTTCATACCAAGGTCCTTATGCAAAATTCGTCTCAATGATGTCTCCAAAATTTTCAATTGTTGAGAACGACATTGAATTGATGTTGATGGAGCTTCACGCACACTTTCTGCCACACTACGTACTGTTTTTGGCTTTTCACGCTTTGGTTTATCGATTAGAATGCCAGTTTCTTTCACTTTTTTCACAAGATAACGAACATACGGAACTAACGGTGCTCTTCTTCCAAAATCCCGTACCCAATTTTCGCACACATTCTGCAACATTACCATGATTTTCAAAGTAATGTGGCAATATTAGGCAGCGGTGTTCAAGCGAACTATATTCGATCAGCGGAAGGATAAAACTAATTATCTGTCAAATCAGACATGAGCTAAGTGTTACCATTCACGAAATAAGCACTAGTTGAAAAAAAAACGTTAGATGGCGGACCCGATACTAGTTAAGTTGGCTTTTAAAATAACTACGGTTTATTCGCATACCCTAGTAACTTATGAAAATCCCATACAACCAGTTTAGCGCAATCAATTCGCATCGTTTTGATGGTAAATTTCCATCACCTGCAAGTGTAGAATATCCAATGTGGCATAAACTGTGTGGCACGTAGCGTTGTCCTGTTAAAACCACATGTCGTTGGTGTCTAGATCATCCAATTCAGGCCCATTCAGCTTCAGTGCTCATCGTTGGCACTATTGCTCGTTTTCAAAGAAATATGGACCAATGACGCTGACAATCCAAAATCTACAACAAACCGAGACTTTTAAGAGATTCATTGGACGCTCTTGGATTTCATATGAATTGGTGTCGTTCCAAGTTCGATAATTTTTTTATTCTCATATCCATGCATCCAGAACTAAGCCTCATAACTGAAAATGATTTTGCGCTGAAAATTGGGATCAGTTGCCTACTACTCCTGAGGCCATTGAACGGCACTTCGTTGTCTAGGATGGTCCATGGTGATTTGGAAAAACAGACTAAATAAATGACAACTAATTTGGCAAATGCCCGCTGTTAACTGTTACAGTTCAGAACTTCCTGTTGCCTGGCCCGGCAAAACGCGAGCATAGCAGCGACGCAGATTATCTGGCCACACTGTCATCGGCTGTTTAATTCTCAAAGCAGCTTTAGCACAATTTTCAATAGCGCATCGTTATTACTAATGATTATAAAATGGCGTCCAAAATTACAGTTATTTTTATTTTAAAATTGTTTCGTTGCCAATTTTTAAAATTGAAAAAAAAGTACAAAAAATTTCAAAATTTTCCAAATTTTTTAGGGCACTCTCCTTAACTAATAAAAGTTGAGTAAGATGTACAGTTTCTTTTAAGGCTCACTGTACATATATTTAAAAAAAAATTATGAAAAAATATGTAAATATCCTTACAAAACCCCTAAAACTACATACAAAGACTTTCACTGAATATATATTCCCTCATACTGTCACTTATGTTTCTTTCTATTTTTAACCACTTCTGTACTCATATTTATTTTGTCATTACGGGTTTTTATTACAAAAACAATGCTTAAGTATTAAGCAACAACAATAACAACAATAGCAATAATAATCATATTTTAAAAGAAGGAAATTATTATCCTAAGTTGTCAATGTGTGTGCCTACACGTATGTAAGTGGTTTTTTGTTAAGGAAACTGTATGTGTTTGTGCTTGCGTGTGTATTATAGATTCTCTATGACTTTTTAAATAGTTTTTCTATTCATTTACCATTAAATAAAAAGAGAAACAACAACAACTACACAAAATGAAAACACTAATAACTCATTAGTTTATGCTTTTTTAGCTTCCAGCTAATGTTGCTTATTAAGATTAGACAGCAAAGGATGTGTGTGTGTATGTGTTTGTGTTCGGCATAGGCATTAGTAAAATCACAAGCAATTAAGGAGAAAGGGTAGACAGAGGTTACACAGATAAAGAAGAACGTTTTTTATTTAATGTGAAAAAAAGGGTTTAAATAGTTTACAGTGAGCGGAAAAAGTATTTACATTTTTTTATTGGCATAAGAAGTTACAAAGAAAAAATTTTCAGTTTTTATATGGGAACTAAAAAACCGTGCAAATCTTTTCTGATGAATCCCATTAGTTGACAGAATTAAGCATTTGAATTATAGTTACGAAATACGAACAAATATTTCTTTGGCGAATTCTTTTTAGCAGATTTATGGCAAATTTGCCATGAAAAGTTTCTCAAAAATTATAGGTCCCGCTACTCCTTGATAAAATTAATACACACAATATAAGTAGTGCAGGAAGCTAGGTTGCAATGCTAACTGAAGGGTTGTAATAACCTATTATGTTCCGTTGTTTTCAATACCAGGCTCTATCAATTTAATTACTTTTTTAGGTTTCCTTTTCATATTTAGTGTTCTTTCCTAAAGGGTTTATGATATGATACGCAAGTCTAGTGTACGCTTACCCCAGACCTATTATAAGGTCATATTTTATTATTCTGAAGTCGCCGTAGTCTAGGAGGTAGGGTGTTGGCTTATTGGACGTAAGATGGTTCAAACCCCAGGTCCAACATCAAAACGAAAATATGAAAAAATATATTTTCGGTGACTTCCTCTCAGCAGATTTCTGGCAAATAACTCTGAGAGAAAATAAAATTGACATGAAAAGTTTCTTAAAAAATAGGTCATTTGGAATTGACTTGTTTGGAATTGACTTTAAACTATAGGTCCCGCCACGTCATGAATCCAATTAACGCACACAACATGAGTGATATTAGAAACTAGGTCGCAATCCTGACTGAAGGGTTGGTCTGCTCTATAACCCAAGCCTTTAATGGCCATGTTGCTCACTTTATTAATATTTATTTAGTAATTCATGATATTAAATAAGTTGGATTTTTTCAACAAAAAGAAATCCAAATAGTCCATGGGTTGTAACAAAGGCGTCTTAGTAATGTATGGAACGTTGTTTGAGATTTCCATCACATACTCCGTTCTGTTACAGTACAACGAGCATATAATCTTGGTCAAACATCTTGTTATAATTACGTATAATTTCTATACGCAGACTTTATGATCAAAAATAATTTCAATTTTGAAACTAGGCTGCCTTTTGCTCTACAAACTTTCACTTACTTTGCATCAAATACTTTTTGCTTTTCAAAATAAAAAATCTGTCGAGATCATCCCAATATATTATTGTGCGAGACGATGTAATAGCTGAAGTGAAATCATTTTTCGCTGAGCCATATTTGTAGGAAATTGTGTACATTGCCCTAGTGTAAGAAAACTAGTTCCTTTGCAAAATAGCATCGATCTTTTTTTCAAATTCTCTTTATATGGACCCAATAAGTGCGGATACTATTCGCCGTTAGCTGTTTGACTCCTCTCAAGATAGTCAATATAGATTATAACACGTGCATTCTATTGCTTTATTGGCTAACAAACAAATCTTACTCATCGTGGATGCAAATTCCTTTTCTTGGTGTGTGGCGGCGAACAGTTAGGCAACAGCTGAAAACCTTTTCGTTTTGTTTTTTCCTCAAAGGGGAATGTTTTGTGAGCATAATCATTTTTACCAAACACTACTATTATCTTGTGAATTACAGTTATGACAGGATAAATACGACGAGTTGTTCTTGACAAGAGCATTGTTGGGAACTTATTGATCCATCTCTCGTTACTGGACATAATTCTTATTGGTGAACTTATTTAATTTCTTTTTTATGAAGCAAACGCATCCATAGAGGCCAGTAAATAGTGCCGAAATAACATTTACGATGGGCGAGAGTTGATATTGGGTCATCAAAACCTACTGGCGCAACCCATATTTTATTTAAATTGTCTGACATAACATGCTTACATACGTAACCCTTTAATCATTATTACGACCTAGCTTCTCACATTACTTTTGTTGTGTGTATAAACTTTTATACATGAATGGCGGGACCTACAATTTAATGGCGATTTCGAACGATAGATTTTTAGAGAAACATTTCGTAAGAATTTTATTTTTTAATAGAAATCTGTTGAGAAATTTCTGGCCTGGTGTTTGAACCAAGGTCTCACGTCTAATAAGCCACTACTATTTACTAGACTACGGCAACTTCATTGAACATTGGTATGATTTTATATGAAGCGAAGGCTTCCATAAAGTTCAGTTAATAGTGCCGAAATAACATCATAAAAACCCATACTTTATTTCAGAAGTCTGACATTAACATGAATTTTTTTCAAACCTTAGGTTGTTTGCAGTCGCCGTAGTCTAGTAGGTAGTGTGTTGGCTTATTAGACGTAAAGCCAGGGTTCGAGCCACAGGCCAGACATCAAAGACAAAATATAAAAACTATTTCTTCGGTGACTTTTTCTCAGCAGATTTCTGGCAAAAACACTAAGTGTAAATAAAATTGCCATGAAAAAGTTACTCAAAAATCTGTCGTTCGGAGCCAATTTTAAACTGTAGGTCCCACCACTCATGTATAAAATTAACACGCACAACATAAGTGGTGTGGGAAATTAGGACGTTGTACAATGGGTCAATTCGACCTCCGGGTACTGTACTTGTCTTCATTGACAAGTACACGTCCTCTAACCTAACCTAACCTAGGTTGTATATAAATTTGTGCCACTTACTGTATAATGTAACCCTTTAACTCCTCTCTTTGAGAGCGAACGAACCCCTTCTATTGCGTGATTGACATTTCATAAAATTATTTTTTGATTAATGTCTTGATATCAAATCAAACTTTAGCGAGACAAGGCCATAAAGTATATGCAAACAATATTTTACCTTCAGATATACATATAAGGGCCATCATGAAAATGTTTCCTCATAAATAAAATAAATTTTTTCCAAAAATTTCTTGCTCTTGCCACAGCCATTAGATTAAAAAAAAAATCAAAAGCATAGCAAGTAGCAAGTGAAGCTGAATTTATAAGTATCTATGTAATGTTCTTTTCCATTTCCTTTTTTTGTTGTTGTTGGTTTTAATTAAATTCAATTTAGACGGAGATAAGTTTTTCTAATATGTGACACACACTCTTCCTCTCTTTCGTGAGATGCTACCTTTAACAAGAGCTACACGTTCATATGATGAAGAAAGAATCTTAACAGGGAAAAATATTTCACATGGCAAAACAGAAAAAAAACGAGAAGAGTGAAACCCTTTTACGCTTCTTATACGATATACGATAATATTTTAAATATTATTAGAATTTTATAATAAGGTTGTGTGGTTGTATGAGTGTTTGTTTGTGTGTGTGTGTGTGACAAACATTAGATACAGTACTTCTACCTTTTTTTCTTACTCCTTTCCGCTCCTTGTTTTATTTTTGTTGTCATGAGAAAAGCTTTCAGAAAAAAAACAAAACGCAGACAGTTTTTTCTACCAACATAGTCAATACATACACATGCATTACATACATATAATTTTCATTAAAGGATATATGTATACATATGTATGTATACACATACATACATATGTGTAGGTGTGCTATTTTTTCCTTCACGGTTTTTCTTTTTTTGTTGTGTGTCATGTGAGTAAATAATTCAAAAACTGTTTTCCCCATCAAATTTTAATTAATTATTTAGAAAAAATACAAAAAAAAAAATAGAAAATGTTGAACGTCAGAAGAAAAAAAAGAAGAAGAAGATATAAATAAGGAAAAAAACTTTCATGATATGAAGCATGTCTTGAGAAGAAATGTTAGTAGATTTTCTTAAGATTTTTCATTATATTTCTTTAATTAATTATAAAGTATTTGATTTGAAAGAAGGTATTCGTATTGCTATCTTTTCACGGCAAATTGAAGGGCAGTAAGAAATTTTGAAAATTTTTAATGTAAGAAATTCGAAATATATAAAGAGTATAAAGCATTGTAGGTAGTGTGTTCTATTATTAGACGTGAGACCAGGCCCAAACATCTCTAATAAAACGAATTATTGAAAAATATTTCTTTGGCGACTTCCCCATCTCAGCAGATTCCTGGCAAGAACGCTGCGAGTAAATAAAAAATCGTTATGAAAAGTTTCTCAAAAAATCTGTCGTTCGATGTCGGCTTTAAACTGTAGGTCCCACCAAACATGTATAAAAATTAACACACACAACATAGGTGGTGTGAGAAGCTAGGTTTTAATCCTAACTGAAGGTTTGCAATGGCCGATTATGTACTATGTATGTATGTGCGTATGTATAAGACAATGAAGAATATATTCAAAATATTATTCAGATTGTGATAATTGGTCAATTCGCACAAGCCGTTGTATCGTTGTATTCATTGTATTGTTGGATGACTATACAACAGTGTATGCTTGTTGTTGATAATTTTCATTTAAAAATCCGATACACTTATACACATTTTTTTTCATATGTTTTTAATAAGTTGTATTGGTTTCGTGCTATCAAATTGTTTGAATGCCTAAAATTATGAAAACGAATACGACATACACAAAACAGCATAGCATTGAGCGTTCACAAACAATCAAGTGTATTCAATACAACATACACGATACAAAGTCGTGTGAATTGGCCAAATAATTTTCAATATTTTTGTCTTTAATTTGGCGAACAACAGCTTAGAATTTCCGAATAGAATATCTTGTATATCGTTTGAGATTAGACCAGAGGATATGAAATTTTAGATAGGCATGGTGCAGTGCTTAAAGTTGTTGTGTACACACTGCTGCAGTAATACGAATAATTTTTCATCATCCACTTTCTAACATCCTTCTAAAGACTACATGAACAATTACTATCATCTCTCTGAATTACTCATAGTTTAAGTAGCTAATAAAAACCTTTTAAAATGCTAAGGAAATTTTCCTGGGCTATTATTAGAGTATCTCTAAAGAAATGGGTATTGATTATATTGGCCCTCATTTTGAAGCAAAAATTTCGAATGAAATCACTGTGTAGCAGAAGCTTTTGTTTCTAATAGTCTTCCATGTATTTTGTTAAAAGAAAAATTCCAATCACAATCATCTTGTCTTCACTAAACTAAAATGCTTCTTATCAGAGGCTTTCGTTCTTAATAGTTTTTGTATACAGCGGCTTATATTGGACATGTTTGTATTGAGTGTATGTTTTTCGCAGAGTACTTTCGCGAATCGCGACTGTCTGATTCAGAAACTTTACATAAAGGAGTGGAGTAGTTTTAATGTATCCTTTGAGTATTTTCTGTAAAGCTACAAACGTCTGATTTATGTAAGTAATACCCTCGATTAAAATCTTCCACTTACGCGTTGTTTACCGTGCACTTATTTATGCATTGGTTTGTATATCAAATAGTGGCATGTTATGTGACTCGTAGTCCAGTCGATTCAGATTCAACTAATGCAATTTATATCCACATTAACAAGTCTTAGTTAAAAGCATCGGTGCTGTCTTGTCATGAAAATTTTTCTCAAAAATCTGTCGGTCGGAGTCCCGCCACTTATATATGAAATTAACACACACAACATAAGATGTGTGAGATGCTAGGTGGTAATCCAGACTGAAGGATTGTAATGAGCAATTGTATGTACAATGGTGGCCTTATAATTAGAAACGACTTAGCAACATGTATGTTTGTTAATTTGTTTTACAGTTTTCACTGTGTACCTGGGTTCAAAGGCTTTTTTTGGAGGACGTCCTACATACGTTTTTCCATCAGATTGGTACAAATTAAACTTAGATTCGTCACTCCAGAGAACTCTGTTCCAGAAACATCGTTTCTAATTATAAGGCCACCACTGTATGATGTACGTATGTAACTATGATGACGTCCTACTAGAGGTTTCATGCCACTGCTTACGCAAGGCATCGTATTGGAAGCAGGAAAATAGATTGAGGCAAAGAATTCGAATTCCTTTATGTAGTAAGAAAAAGTTTCTGCTGGAATAGCTTTCCGCATACGGATAGCGCTCGTAAAGACGAATTCTCTTAATAATACATTGGGTGTTTCATTGGCCAATCGACCACGAATATATGTGGATTTACTACTCTGATCTGCAAAATAGTAGATGATGTTGGTAGTTAAGGACAATCCATCATTGAGGTAAATAAGAGAAAATGTTGCATTCGATCTTGCAGTACCCCTGAATAAATTGTTTGAATCGTAAAAGTTATGTAATAGACAGGTCCAAAAGAACACTTCAAACTATGTGAAAGCGAAAAAAATACTAAGCATAATTACAGACCTTTCTAGTGTTGATATGTACGTTCAAAGTCTAGTGATAGTGAACCCTAAGTCCCACCTCTAGAGCATGTGTTCATTATGTCGGCATTTCGTTTTAAGCCATAAAATTATCAGTGTTCGGAACTGCATTACTTATCATTTTTTAAAATATGTTTACTACCATTGCGAAATCAAAGGAGTCACGAAAAGATAAAGACCGTTATTAGAAGTATATTTGATGTTAGGGCCAACGGAGGCTATTTTTTATTATTGAATGTTAAAGCCAGTAGTAATATTAAAAGAGTATATAGGTCTGGTACTTTTTAAAAGAACTTCGCTCTCAAAATGAAAAAACAAAAACAAATTTTTCAAATTTAAAAATTTCGCTGCCAAATATTTCCCGCATAAATATATTTCTCCGGAATTAATTTTTTTTTGTTGATTTCTTTTAAAGTCTAAGTCTAATATTTGCTTTGTATTCTAACAAATTCTCATCAATATGTTGGTATTAAATAACTTTCAAATCACAAAATCTGCTTTTAGATGGTAATAAATGCCCCACTCCGCATTGTAATGGTCAGGGTCATATTACTGGATTATATTCACATCATAGAAGGTACTAATTACTACTACTCCCCCCAATTAGTTTTTACCGAAAGGCTTTAATACAAAATATGTTTCTTTTTTCCTTAAAAACATTATTCTTTTTACAGTATATCAGGTTGTCCCAAACGTGATAAAGTCACAACGGAATGTAAGTTCAAATCAACAAAATTTCCTTAAAAAAAGCATGTTTTTTTCTCGTTGTTCTTCTGAAACTTGACTATTTTTCATAATCTTTGTCTCTGCAACTCTTTTCTCTTTCTAAGTATAGTAATAATAGTATCTTCTATGTGTATGTGTGTGTGTATGTGTGTGTGTGTATTTATTAAATGTAAAAATAAAATTGCATGATAATCAGGTCTATGGTAAGAGCAATTATCACTTCTTCTCTTCTATACTGCAACCCCATTGAAATTTTGAATAAAATTTCTTTAATAACTTTCCAACCCTACTACCACTACTCTACTACTACTAACTTCACTCTTGTCTTGCTACGTTTAACTTGGTCTTGTTCTTGCTCTTGCTCTTGCTGTCTAACTGCTTGCCTTTCTACGAATTTCAACCTACTCGTACCATAAATTGTGTAAGACTGTAACTGTGCCTGTGAGTATATGTGTCTGTGTGTGTATGTGTTAGAGAGTCTGTATTTGTAATTGATTAATTAATGCGAAATTATTGCAAAAATATTGTTTGTTTGTTTTTTTTTTTTCTTTGTGCTCATGTTTATTTTGGCTGGCAATTCCCTCATATTCCCCAACCACAGTACTGGCTTTACATGAGCAAATTATTAAGTGTCCCACACCGGGTTGTAATGGTCGCGGCCATGTACAGCCTCATCGTAGTGTTCATCGCAGTCTGTCCGGTTGCCCTAAAGCTGTAAAAGGGTCTGCTGCGCTTAAGAAACAATTGAAATATCAGTCTTGTTCTGAGGATGAGAGTAGTCGTTGTGATTTGAAATTTGTACGCAAAGGTTTGTTGACTTCATGTATGTAGTTGATGGCATGGCTTAAATGATGGCTAAAAATAATGGAAATTTTATTTCTTTGTTTGTAATGGCAATATGAATACCATTTTATGTTTATGGTTTGAAGTGAACACCCTTAATTTATCATTTCATAAGGTTTTTCTAACAGGCATACAATTTCTTTTTCTCTCTCTTTCTCTGTGATTTTCTTAATAGACTCAAAAGATTTACATCATATGGATAAATATAAGCTCTCCTCCAATCAATATTTGAACAACAACAACAACAACAATAGCAATTGTATTAACAACAACAACAACAACAATAGCCTGAAATCCAATACAAGTCCTTTACATAACAAAAGCATTGCCAGCAATAGCGGCAACAGCGGCAACAGCGGCAACAGCAGCGTAAACAATATGCCGATAATTAAATCGGAATTTAGTCCTGTAGCAAATATTAAATCGGAATACAACAAAAGTCCAATGCATTCATATCTAACGGGTGAAACAACTGCAGCGGCACGTAACAATTCCTCAACGACGGTTTCTGTTAATAACAACCAAAGTCAAGCGTCTGGCAACACTTCCAGCGGAAATCTGCAACAACAGTCATCATCGCATAACGATATGAATCGTTTTGTAGGCATGCAGACACATGGCCTTAATGACCAGCAAAGTCCACACAATGGCCAACAACAACAGCAGCAACAACAACAACAACAGCAACAAACTTTACACCAACAACGTGGCCCATTCATAGAAGGCTCTTCCGGCCTAATGATGTCTTCGGGCAATACAACTTCTGCTGCAGCCGATGGCAATGAAAGTTATCACAATGACCATCACACACAACAAAACAATGTTACAACGGAACAACAGCAACAACAACAACATCAACAACAATATGAACATATGCAACGTTATGGCCATCATGTAAGCAATGGCAGTGACTCACTGAATAAAACTTCATCGGCTTATGGTGGTTCCGATATGTTAACGTCTAGCAATGGTAATACAGGCAACATATCCCCCAATACACGCAGTTATGATCCTCATCCTCCCACTTCAATATCGTCTAGCGTTTCGTCTTCTTATGTGGATTCATCAACAGCCCCTAGTGGCTTGGCCACAGCTTTTGAACGTTACGATCCCAATTGTAATGGTCAACGGCCCTCAAATATGTATCCTTATCTCTCGCAATCGGCAGATGATTTACAGGCCCAGCAACAGAAATACTTGCAAGATCAACAGCTGCTAATGGCCAAAGTGGAACATGATGAAATGGCCAATGGTGGGCCTATTTATCCCAGGCCTATGTATCATTATGATCCCAGCATGGGTCCTTTGCCGCCGGGTTTCTCGGCTATTAATTTATCAGTGAAAATGGCAGCTGCTCAGGCGGCGGCCGCAGCAGCAGCATATCAAAATCAACAACAACAACAACAGCAGCAGCAACAACAACAACAGCAACAGCAAAATTCACAAAACTCAACGCAACAAAGTTCACAGCAGCAGCAGCAGCAGCAACAACAGCAACAGCAGCAGCAGCAGCAACAACAGCAACCCAAACAAAGTGGGTCTCCCTCACCCTCCAATGCTCCCGTGGTAGATCTTTCCGGCTCGACATCGGTTACCTCCTCCAGTCCGCAAGGTTTCAACTCGCCAGCTTCACACAATCAATACAATCAACGTATCGGTGCTGGTAGCCCACAGCCTGGAGCCAGCCCAAATGTTGCCAGCCCTCAAGTGCCAAGTCCCCCGGGTCAAACATTGGATCTGACGGTGACCAGACTGCCGCATAGTATTATTACCAGTCCCCAGTACGGTGCCCATCCGGATGGTGTGGTCGTGGGTGCTCATCCCCAAGGATTTGGTCCAGGATTGCCGACATCGGCAGCAAACGGTACGGCTAGATCTCCTCCAATGGAACCTGTTGATTTTAGTGGTCCTCCTCGTCCTTTAGGCTTTGGTCTCGTTGGTCATTTAGGTGGTCCCCGGCCGTATAGTCGTGAATCAACCCCGGACAGTGGTGGCTCGCATTATATTGATAGTTATCGTGATCCCAGTGGTGAGTACGATAATTTGAGTTGAAGAGACTTTTAAGATTGTTAAGGGGAATTCCGAAAAAAAAATTTTGTTGCTGAGAGCAGCGCGATTCATTCATATTGAAAAATTTGTTTGGAAAATCAGAGTTGCCATGCTACACGTTTAAAGCATGATTTATACGGACAGATCAACTCAACTCTGTATTGAAAACATAACATATTGGCAGCGCTGTTCGAGTTTGTCTGAACAAAACAGAGATTCAACCAAATCAAGCTGAGTGGTGTTCGAATCGAACATGTTTACTCTCTCAAGGAAAGTGCTGTCAAACTGCGTATAAAAAATTTTTTGTTACTGAGAGTTTCCTTCAGCACAATTCGCTCATTTTGAAAAGTTTGTCTGGAAAATCAGTTTTGTCATACGACACCTTTAAAGCATGATTTATATGGGCAGATTAATTCAACTCTGTATAGAAAACATAACCTATTGGCAGCTCTGTCCCAGTTTGTTTGAACAAAACAGAGAATTAAACCAAATCCAGATGAGAGTTATTCGAAACGAACATGTCTACTCTGTCAAGGAAAGTGCTGTCAAACTGCATATAAAAAATTTTTTATAACTGAGAGTTTCCTTCAGCACAATTCGCTCATTTTGAAAAATGTGTCTGGAATATCAGAGTTGCCATACTACATGTTTAAAGCATGATTTATACAGGCAGATGAATTCATTTCTGTATGGAGAACATAACCTATTGGGAGCTCTGTTCGAGTTTGTCTGAACAGAACAGAGAATTAAACCAAATCAACCTGAGAGTTGTTCCAAACGAACATGTTTACTCTCTCAAGGAAAGTGCTGTCAAACTGCTTATAAAAATTTTTTTTGTCACTGAGAGTTTCCTTCAGTACGATTCCATCATTTCGAAAAATTTGTCTGGAAAATCAGGGTTGCCATACGACATGTTTAAAGCATGATTTATACGGGCAGATCAATTCAACTATGTAAGGAAAGCAACTCTGTATCGCAGCTCTATCCTAGTTTAAACCAAATCGAGCTGATAGTTGTTCGTAACAAACATGTTTTCTTTTTCAAGGAAAGAACTGCCAAACTACGTATAAAAAAATTGTTTGTCCGAATAAGAATTTTATTCAGGGGGGAGAGGGGAGTTTAATTTCCTTAAAAATTTTTGTTTTTGTTTTTATTTTTATTTTATTTCTTTTAGAATAACTGTTTGTGACAGATTTCTTTGTTTTTTTTTGTTTTTGATTTCATATAACCTTTTTAGGCTATTCACCACATCCCGGCTATGGTATGGTTGTACAGAGTGATTATCCCCCAGCTGGCTATCATGGTTATGGTGCGGCGGCTGCATATCAATGTAGCAATCCTTATGCCACTGCTGTTGGTCCCGGTGGATATCCGACACCAGTCTCAGGCGGCTATTCGACAAGTCCAGCATCGTGTTACTCAATGCCACCACCGCAACACATACCGCAACATGACAAGACAAAGGATAGGTTAGTTGAATGGCAAGTTTCTACCAACTATTAGTATAAAAAAACAAAAAATGAAAATTAAAAGAAAAAGGATATATACATACATACATACATACATAGTGTATATCCTGGTAACCAATTTTGTGTATCTAAGTTTTATAATTTCTTTTTGTTTTTTTTTGTTTTTTTTTGTTGTTTTAAGTTTTTTTTTATTTTTTAGTGTTGAGGTAGACATGATGAAATTTTCTGAAACCATAGGAGAAGGAAGAAGAAGAAGAAGAAATATGGTTACTGTAACTATAAAATATGGAATAAAATGAAATTAAACATCATAATGATGTTAATGAATGATAATGTATGACAATAATAATGAAAATATGCCCGAATAACACTTAACAGGCTTCGGTATCCTTACGATAAATATAAGTAGAAGGCATATGGGGGTTTATGGTCATCCTGTTGTTCTGGTGTCTTTATTTACAAAATTTTAATATTTATGAAGATGTGAGATTTCATAACGTAATGTAATGTAACAGGACAGTCATAAAATCTAAACTCCTTGGAGTCCAAAGGTTAATCTAAACGTACATAAAATAAAACCTTTTCTCTCTCATGCTTTATGATAATGAAAATTTAGACGAAATCTAATTTGTAATGAAGGAAACAAAACAGAAAAAAATGAAAATTTATGTTTAAATTTCCTTACAATACTAAGGCACTTAAAGCATACTTTTAAGAAACTTAGGAAATAAATGTTCATGTGTTCTTTATTTGCAATCACTGACGCATTTAAAATCCCTTCTGCATTTGATTACAGGCTTTTTCCTGCCTTGCTTAAGTGATTTAAAAGAAATTCTCTTTTCAAAACTATTTGAAATTGATTTCGTGATTGATTTTTCGTTATTAAACTGATTAAAAAATAAAGTTTTTCTCTTTTGTTTCTTAATTTTTCTTTTGTTTTAATTTCCCTTATTTTACGGCACTTACTTAAGTGTTGGATAAGTGATAAAACGCAATGAAAACGAAAAAAAAAATTAATTTTAAGTTTTTCTTTCCCATTCCTTTCCCTTCTTTTTGGTATCTGCGTGCTTTTTTTTTGTTTTTTCCTTTTAAAATTTTTTTCTTTTAGTTTGACCGGTTGCCCACGCACAGATCGCAATCATTTGCAACCACATTCCCAGGAACTGAAGTGTCCCACGCCTGGCTGTGATGGTTCGGGCCATGTAACCGGCAACTATTCATCACATCGCAGTCTGTCCGGTTGTCCACGTGCCAATAAGCCTAAAAGTAAGCCTCGAGATGGCCAAGACTCAGAGCCTTTAAGGTAAGTAAAAATGTAAAAAATATGGTTTCCGACATTTTTCAGCTTCTCTTATAATTTTTAAAAAGGTAGAGACAGCTTTTTTTATAATAATCCCTTTTTTAGATGTCCCATACCAGGTTGTGATGGCTCTGGACATTCCACCGGTAAATTTTTATCACATCGAAGGTTAGATTGAACTTTTCTTTATTAATTTAAAATTTTTCTTAAAAACTTTTTTTAATACAATGAATTTAAAATTTTAAAAATAAAATTTAAAAAATGTTCGTTATTTTTAATTCCTTCAATAATGTCTGTGTATGTATGTTTTTTTTTTCTAAATTGTTTCTAGTGCTTCTGGTTGCCCTATTGCCAATCGCAATAAAATGCGTGTCTTAGAAGCCGGCGGCACAGTGGAACAGCATAAGGCAGCTGTAGCAGCAGCTACAGCGATGAAATTTGATGGTGAGTCTGAATGAACCGTTAAAAATATAATTTCAGGCTATTGTTGTGTATTTATTAACAATAACCGCAAAAAAATTTTCAATACATTGAAGATGTACATTTGCTTTAACCCTCGATGTCCTACAAAGCAGTTCAATTTCAACATTAAATAAACTTTTAGTTTCACTTACTAGTTGCACAGGTTTTACGTGTTAGGAACAGGAGCTAGGATCGACTGTGTCATGTCCGATCTAAATTTCTGCACATACTTTGCTAAATTTTAATTCAATGAAAACATCTTCTCTCTGATAAGTAGCTCATTCTCTCACAGTTGACTTTAGGCGTGTCCATTACAATGTAATTTGAAAAATGTCCCTTAAAACATAAATAAGACATTGAAAGCCAAGTCAATTATCTCTAAAGGATTAATAATTCCTCTATCTAATCTAAAATAACTAGAGGTGAACAGTTTAATTTACGTAAAATGATTACAATACGAACTGTATAGTTCTTCAAACCATAAAGAAGAAAGAAATTCGAAATCATCTGAAGCATTAAAATATATACATATATGGAGGCACTGATCAATGCATTACTTTCAACTATAGAGTGCGTGTTTGTTGAATATTTGAAATTTTAACAAATTTGTTCAATTACTGCAACCGGATTTCTTCGACTAACGGTCACATGTGTGTCAACGTATGTACGTAATTGGTCATTACAACCCTTCAGTAAGGATTACGACCTAGTTTCTCCGAACTGGCGGAACCTACAGTTAAAAGTCGACTCCGAACGACAGATTTTTAAGAAACTTATGCATGGAAATTTTATTTACTTTCAGAATTGTTGCCAGAAAACTGATGAGGGAATCGCCGAAGAAATATTTTTTCATATTTCGTTTTGTTCGATATCTCTGACTTGCGGATTGTATCGTGGCCTTAGGTATAGACCTACTAGAGTACGGCGACTTCTCCGGAAGTATATAGATAAGAGTATTGTTGATTATTTTTACATACTTTGGCATTAAAATTTAACCCATATTCGGAGTTAACCTGGTTGGTCTAAAACTGAATAGTCCTACAATACAACTAATAATACAATAAATGGAAAAGATCATGTTGTCGTATAGAGTGCCTCAATTAAAGAAATATATTGTCGAACAGATAGAAGAGAGGATAAAGACTGACAACATTTGAATTGTTTGCGTTGCAAAACCATTAGGGAGGCTTAAGAATGAATTTCCTCGGCAATGCTTTGGGTTAACGCTGAGGACTAGGATTCTAGTGCCTTTAAACAGTTCATAAACATATATTGCGTTATATTATTCTAGTTTAGCATGATAGTTTCCGATTGTGGGGATTGTAGCAGTAATCTGATGTCTGGTCTGTTGCACTTTCTTAGAAAAAGAAAAAATTGTCACGATTCTCGTATTAATCAATAATTGATGTTTGTCGTCGGTTTTATTATTTGTTTGCCATTTCTTAATAATCTCTGGTCCTATTGCGATTACTTGTGTAAATCCAAAAGCTGTCTTGAAATAATTCCTACTATATTTAGCCCCTACGACTGTAAATATACCGACGTTATACGTAAAACAATTAATCACTGTACTGACATTAAAGAGTGTGACCATTTTTACGCCTTCATTATGTGTGCCAGATTTTACTTCCACTATTTAAAATACTTTGCGCCTTCTTGTGTCATAGTTCTGTTGGTGTAAAAGAATTAAGAATTTAAAAAAAGAAAAAAATTTAAAAAAATAGTACAAATTAAAACAATCAAAATTAATAAATTAAGAGGAAAGGGCATTCCTAGGAATGCCTTGGAAATGTACAAATCTGGAGCTTAAATTATTCTAACTAATAGTTGCATGGACTTAAGTCTTTCTTTAGGAAACGATATTACTTATGGATGGTTATGGGAGATTAGTTATCTTGATTCACTGCTTAGGAAGGCCGTTGATGATGTTTTCAATAGAAAGCCGCAGCGGCAGTTAATTTCAGGCTCATCATGCTCAAACTTCATAGATATATGCATTGTATGAGCAAGCATCAGAAACGTTTAGTTTTATGTTGGAGTTGCAACCTCACTGAAATTGTTGCAGTCCAACTTTTATATACTTTTAAAATTGTTTATGACTTAATTAGAAGGCTCTGTTATTTTTTACATATTGTTACGTTTTTATTTTTCAAACACGTTTAAAATATGTGCTCGTAGAATACAAATAAAATAAAAATAAAAATAAATAAAAAGTTGTCATTAAAATTCTTTATTATTCGCACAATTCTGTGTGCCACTGTTTACAATTTTATGTAAGCAACAACAATTGCTTTTCTTTGTAACGGAGATCTTCAAACCCCGATTACTCTCTTCAAACGCACCTCGTCTTCCCACAAGACTGACTGAACTTCACTAACTCAGTCACTTGATTTGCCTTGCCTTTTATATGGCAAAATAAACAGTCTAATGAATGTTCTTGAAGGCAAATGTTCATTACTTCGCTTTCTCGAAATCTATATAAATATAAACATCGTTGTTTACGTTTATTTTTGTAGTGTTGTTTGCATATTTTATTTACATTTATTCTTAACGTGTTTGTTGTTGTAGTTTTGTTTACTTGTTTACCTTTACTTTTTTGTGCTGGTGTTTGTTGTTATATTAAGCAGTACAATAATTTGTAAACAGATTTGTTTACTGCATTGTTTTGTTTTTTGTAGCTTTTCTACCATTTTAATGTTAAGCGATGTAAAAACAAAACACCAGTGTCTAGATTCTTCATTTTCGTAACAATATTTTCTAATACGAAAAACGCTTTTAAAATAATTACGCATAAATATAACATGAGACCATTTCAATTAATTGTATACTATTATTTTTGCATTCTTTTAAATGTTTTTTAAGGCTGTGGTTCAGCTTCCCAGGCTATTAAGAAACCCAAATTCGATGAGGTCACCATGGTGTATCCCAAAGGCTATACAGGTAAGCATTTTTGGCAATTTTCACTTAAATAGTAATAATATTGTGTTAAAGTATTTAATTTGTTGCAATAAAACTAAAATTATTTTATCACCATTATTTTCAAAAAAAAAGTAGTTTAGGTAGTAGTAGTAAAAAAAATTTAGAAAAAAAATATTTCTTAAGTTGTGTGCGTGTGCTAACAAATTTTTTTCTTTTTGTTCCTTTGGATTCAATGAATAAACATTTTTTTTCTTTTTTTTAGTTGATTTTGTTAATATTTTTGTTTGATATAATAAAACAATAAACTAAGATTTGTTTACTAACAACAGCAACAACACCTTTTACAAACACCCCTTAAAACTAAGCAAATTTTTTTTTACACTGTTTCCCTTAAAAAAAAATAAAAATGTACACGAATTGAAATCAATTTTAAATACGATATTTAATTAATTTATTAATTTTTTAATCTTCTTATTTTTCTTTTTCATTTCATGATGCGTTGTGTACGTTGTTTTGTATTCGGTTTTAGATTATGCCACATTTTGTATCGGCGCTGAATATCTACTGTAAAGCGTGTAAATAATTTAAGAGAAGAAAAAAAAAATAATTTTTTGTAAATAATTTTTAACAACAAAAACAAAGCAAGAAACAACAACGATTTTAAGAAAAAAAACCAAGCTTTTAAAACCAATTTTATTAGCACAAGAAAACAAAAAACCAAAAAACCAAATTCCATAACAAAAAAACAAAGACTTTCTAACAAAGACATGCCTAAAGTGCCTACAGGTTTTAGAAAAGAACAGAAAAAAATAAAAGAATTGAGTTGATGTTTAAGGTAAGAGTGTATACATACATATGTTATGTTTATTAATCAATTTTCATTTCCTTTAAGTTTGTTTAAAACACAAAAAAAAATAATTTCTTAAAAGCAAAAAAAATATGAAAATTTCTTAGCACACGCTCACGAAATTTTATACGAGACAAACACGGAAATCTAAAAAAAATAATTTTTTTTTATTATTTTCTGATTTACTTTAGGCATGGAAATGATGATGAATTCAGTGGGCCCGGTGTCAGCGGTTAATCATCCCTTGGCAGCTAACTCTTCAGCGGCCATATCAACAACCACTGGCTTATTGCCGGATAGTTTGCAATCGGCATCATCCTCTTCGAACTCATCGGCCGTTACTAATGACATCAATTCGGTGACACGTCATGACCCGGCAACCGGTGAGGATTTGAATAGTTTAGAGGCTGAAATCACAGAACTGCAGCGTGAAAATGCCCGCGTTGAATCACAAATGATGCGTTTGAAATCGGACATAAATGCCATGGAAACACAATTGAACACCAGCGATAGGGTACGTAGGCTCAGGTTCGTTGAGGCAAAATACCAAATACCAATTCACAAAACCTATGATATCAACTAAGTATTGAGTAGTTTTCTTAAATATTTTTCGGTTTTTATTTTTTTGAATTTTTTATTTACATTTCGTCTATGCCTGCCTGTGTTTTGTTTAATTTTTTTCAACTCTTTTTTCAAAAATTAAAACAAAAACTTTGTGTAAGAAAAACGTGTTAGAAAGTTTGCAACAATGTAAGCGTTGTTGCTTCGTGCGTTCATTCACACCCGAAACTGTAAGCGGAAAAGGAAAGTTTTCTTCTTTCTTTTTGGCATTAGTATGTGAGTAAAAGTTGTTACTTTCCTATAAAAATTAATTGATAAACTTTGATAAACACTAGAGGGGGTGACGGTTTTCTTCCATATTTTCTTCCTTCTTTTTTTTCTCCATTTTGTTTAAAAGCCAAGTTAATAATAATTTAAATAAAACAATGTTTCCTTGCTTTTGTAGACAAGATACCACAGCCCAGCCTTATACAAAATAAAACCAAAAGCGTCTTGGTGTCAGCCGTGCCACAAAAAAAGGTTTTTGTCGAGAAATTAGAACTTTATGTGTTTGGGTTTGGGCGTTTCGGCATTCGAGTTCTAGCGCCAGGCAAATGAGTTTGGCACACTGAAAACTCACAAAAACTTTACGGCGGCGCGTTAAAACAAAGTTTGTTTTATTGTGTTAGGAAACTTTAACTTTTGTTCAACCATTTGTTTTTCATTTATTATGGCGCGCTGCATAAAATTCATGAATGTTTTTCCAGTTTTTACTTTTTTCCTGTAAAAAAAAGTAGAAACTAAAAAACAAACCCCAACTTAAAACCAAATCAAGACTTTTGAGACGTCCTTGAAAACTAATTTAAAAAGAAAGTTTTTTTTTTTTAAAATTTTATTTCACAAACAAACTTTTCTGTTTTTCTTATTCTTTGTTTTTCCTTTAATTTTTCATACTTTGCTTCTTGTTCTTTTCTATGATTTACTTTGAAATGATTTTTCCCAAAAGCCATTTCGACTCATTAAAATGCTTTAATAAAGGCGAAAAAGAAAAATCGCGGAAATGAATAAATAAAAAATTAAATATTTAATCGAAAAAAGTATTGAACAAAACATAAACAATTTTGCACTATGGGTCATTGACATTGTAAACTGAAAGAAATTTCAGTAAATCATCTAAGCTTTCGATTATTTGGCTCTTTTACATGGGAAACAAAACAAATTAATGCAGCACGGTTATATAAATTAAAAAAGAGATACGCGTCCTGCACTCTGAAAAATAGTCATCATGTTTCGATTTCAATCTTTATAAACGATGATGTTTTTTTTAAAAAGAAATTTTTATTTTGTGCCACATAATCTTTCAGCCGCTGTAGCTTAGTAGATAGTGTGTTGGCTTATTAGACGTAAAGCCAGTGTTCGAGCCCCAGGTCAGGCATCAAAACGAAAATATGAAATAATATTTCTTCGGCGATTTCCTCTCAGCAGATTTCTGACATAAACTCTGAGAGTAAATAAAATTGCCATGAAAATTTTTTCAAAAATCTGCCGTTCGGAGTCGACTGTAGGTCCCGACACTCATATACAAAATATAAAATTAACGCACATAACATAGGTGGCGTGAGAAACTAGGGCGTAATCCTGAAGGGTTGTAATGACCGATTTTATGTATGTATGTATGTACTCGTTCAGAAACCCCTTGCGCTTTCAAACATCGAATCAGTTAATGTCACCTCGTGAGAAAGATACAACAACTCAATCAATACATTGTGATAGAGGACTTTGTTACTACTCGATTGTCTCTTAGAACCTTGTATTCATAGAAAAACTTCGTAATGAATCAGAAGTCGCCGTAGTCTTGTAAGTTGGCTTATTACAAATCACAGCAAAACAAAATATGAAAATAATATTTCTCCGAAGACATAAAATTGCCATGAAAAGTTTCTTAAAAAATCGTTCATTCAGAAACGACTTTAAACTGTACCTTCCATCACTCTGGTATAAAATTAACACACACAATCTAAGTGGTGTGCTAGGCTGTATTCCTAACTGAACCGTTGTAATGACCAATTATGGAAATGGCTTCGAATTCAGATTTTTCTCATTTGGCTCGTTTGATGTCACTAAAAAATATTTTTCTATTGATCACATAACGACTATAAAGCCTATACAAATCGTGTGAGTTATATCGCCTTCTTTGTCTGCAGCTCTTGCCGAACTTCCCAATTTTATTCATATTTCTGTTTCAATTTAGTCATCCAAATATATATGTACAAGCAGTCCTGTTTTTGTTCATTGTGAATTTAATTCTTTAATATTCCCTGAGAGGTCTTCTAAAAGTATACCCATTCCATAACCAGTTTCATTGTTCCGTGGGTTTGGATTACTAATTGTATTACCCCTAAAATAGTGAAAACTGATTGTCTCCAAGGGTAGCGTTGCATAATTAACAACCTTTAAGTAGGGTGTAGAGTTTATTTTGGAGTTAGAGATGTTGTTGTCATAGTTTAGCAGATAGTGTGCTGGCTTATTAGACACCACGACACGCGTCAAACCCCAGCCCAGACATCTCCAACAAAACGAAATATGAAAAAATATTTCTTCGGTAACTTCTTTTCAGCATATTTCTGGCAAAAACTCTGAGAGCAAATAAACAACTCTTGAATAAAATAACACACACAATAAAAGTGGCATGAAAAACTAGGTCGTAATCCCCACTGAAGAGTTGTAATGAGCTATTATGTACGTTATGTTATGTTAT
This sequence comes from Sarcophaga carnaria, assembly GCA_958299815.1. Lineage (NCBI taxonomy): Eukaryota > Metazoa > Arthropoda > Insecta > Diptera > Sarcophagidae > Sarcophaga > Sarcophaga carnaria. The sequence goes on from OY283149.1 coordinate 142,805,501, forward strand.
GTGTGTTAAAAATGTTTAACCCGTTGCTAAAGAGATGTTGAATTTCATACAAATTTTAATCGGTTAAATTTTTGTTGTGCTCGTTGGATATGATTGTCAATTAACTAGTCTTCGATGGCTTACTTTTGAGGAAAAAAAACTTTCTCATATCCTCTATACGACACACGTCTATGGAGAAGAAATCTTTGATGGTTGAATTTATATGTAGAGGTTTAGGTTTGTTCAAACCTGCTGCTGCTAGTCCGAACTTTGAATCCATTTCGGCCAAGACATGTAACATACCGTAGTCCAGAACACTTAAGTTCCGTTATAATACTCATTTTCTTACGCATGCATACATATTTGGTCATTATAGCCCTTCAGTCAGGCCTATGAGTCAGCTTATCACACCACTTATTTTGTGTTTGTTAATTTTATACATTAATGGCGAGGACCTACATTTCCTAGTTCTCTTCGAACGACAGATTTTTGAGAAATTTTTCATGACAATGTTACTTAGTCTCATACTTTTTGCCAGAAGAGGAGATGTCGGCGAAAGCAATACTTTTCGTGTATCATTTTGTTGCAATTATTTGACACGGGGTTTGAACTGCGGCCTCGAGTCTAATTAGCTAACACACTACCAACTACAGTACGGAAGAAAAAATCCTTACTCTATTACAGTCATTTTTTTTAGAATTTTCTGAAGCCTCAAAACCTTGCAGGGTATTAAGAATTTTCGTAAAACTTCGTAAAAATCCCTACTGTTAAAATATATCTCCACATTGTTATGCTACCACCACAATCCTTGGTTAATTTTATCGTTCTTTTTTCACCTCCGTCCTCGTCGCCGTAGTCTAGTAGGTAGTGTGTTGGCTTATTAGACGTAAAGCCAGGGTTAGAGCATCAGGCCAAACATCAAAATAAAATACAAAAAGTATTTCTTCGGCGACTTCCTCTGAGCAGATTTCTGGTACAAACACTAAGAGTAAATAAAAATTGCCATGAAAAGTTTCTCAAAAATCTGTCGTTCGGAGTTGACTTTAAACTGTAGGTCCCGCCAGTCATGTATAAAATTAACACACACAACATAATTGGTTGTAATGACCAATTATGTATGTATGTGCATATGAAAGAAGAGAACAATAATGTGTGTCAGTGTCATAGTGTCTGATAACATTTAAAAATTTTATTATTTAAATATCGATAGCCTCTCTAGAATGATTTTATTTTTTGCCAGGTTAAGGTATCATATTAAGGGTAATATCGAAAGTAATATTAATATTGTTGAGGGTAATATTAGGAGTATTATGACTGATTTTATCAATTGTGTCCAGCAGTAGAATTCTGGATCATTGTAAATGCAAAATCCCATTGCTTATCCGTTGCACTTTTTTTTCAAAATTTTATTAACAACATTTCCAGAGCAGTTTTTACACAAATTCGTCATGAATGGATTTGAATTTTTAGTTGTATAATTTTAAGACTTCTCTTGCTGATCTTCTAAAGGTAGTCATGTAATTATTAAAGAAATTATTAAAAGAGAAATGGACAGAATTAATGTCAATAATTGTGTTCTCGTAAATAAATTCATAATAATAATAATAATAATGTTGCCAATTAATTAAATGAATGCCTTATCTCATCTTCATTACAAATTTAATTATAATTAAAATATTTACCATTTTAAAATACAATCTTGGTATGTAATATCAAAAAGAGAAATTGCTTGGCTATTACAGTTTAAAAAGTGAAACAAATTGCATACAATAATATCTCATTACATGTAATTGCATTTCTCTTACTATCTCATTCACTCAATCACTCGCCAGTATCTCTCTCTCTCTTGCTCTAAATGTACTGCAATAACAACAAATTTATTTATTACTGTTTTCAAAATGGCGTAGATTTCGGGAAAGGACCAAAACAAAACAAACAAAAAAATTGTACTTAAGCCCACCTAAATGTTTCATCATGTCAATTACAAATACACAAAAAACAAAAAAAAAAATACATTTGAAATCAGTACAACAAACAACAACAAAAATAAGAAGCTTAAGTAAAATACGAATACAAAAAAAGTCTACCAATGAAAATTTTCATTTTTCTACAATGCAAGTCTCTTATGCAAGCAATTTTTATTTTTCTTCTTTTTTTTACTTTCCAGTGCAGCAACAACAAGAAAGCTTTTCTGTTAGCCAACAACCCCTAAAAGTGTTGTACAAAACCGAAAAACAACAATAAAACAATACAAAAATTCCCTAAAGGTAGTCGTTTGTTGCTCACCCATACATACATACATACACATTAAATGTCCATGCGCAAAATGCAATTGGAATATAAATTGAATATAAATACGACGAGTGTGTGAGTGTGTGTGAGTACATTCGTTGGTTGTTTGAAAAAATTCACTCACACTTGTTTTAATGCATAAACATGTATACAAAACGAATGTTTAAATGTATTGCGCTCCCAATACACACCACACCTTTACCTTTACCACAGAAAAAGAGGGAGAGAGAGTAAAAGACATATAAACAGAGAGAGAGAGAGAGAGTGCAGCAATATAAGGAGGCTCTGTGTATATGTAGGTGTGTAAATAAAAACAACATATAAAGAGCCTCCCACCTATACTATGAACACACATATGCATGAAATCAATTTGCTCTTGCCTACTCTCACTATTGCTCTTACTCTCTGTATTTTTATTTTTTGTTGTTGTTGTCAAATCACTCAGGAATAGGTGTGTGTGTAAGAGTACTTATGTTAACCTTTTGGCCTCCCCAAGGAGGAGGCCAACATAAAATACAAATTGTAAGAGAGTAAGTCTGTATGTGTGCGTGTGTGTGTGTTTACTTTTTAGGAGTCTCCCATTGTGTCAGCAGTTACAAACAACACAACACAACACAACAAGCAAACAAATACCAATGAAAACAGTAACAGCAGCATACAAAATAAATACAAAACACATCTCAATACAACAGCAACACTACAGCAATAGCATTTGCCACCCTTAAATTGTATTTTTACTGTGTGGGTAAATGGGGAGTTCTTCTGACAAATAGCCCCAAAGTACAATTTTTTTCTCCAATTTTTTTTTTCAATTTTTTTTTTCTTTCTTTTTCGTTTATATAACAAAGAAAAAAGGGCGTCACATAAAAATGTTTTTATTTTTTTATTTTTATTTTCCTTCATCCATCCATTACTGTTGTATACAATTTATGTATCGTTTTGTATATAATTCTTGTTGTTGTTGTTGTACTATTTTATATAAATACTATTCACTTTTCATTCTCATCTCCGTCTCCATCACCATCTCATCTTTTATTTTCTGAAGTAAATTTCATGTAAACGCTTTACATGAACAAGTATTTGCGTTTCCATTAAATACAAACGATTTTTGATGATTTTTTTGTTTTTTTTTCCCTCATTGAACTCAAGTGCACTTACAATGAATCTGACGTTATTGCAGTTGTTTTTCTTTTCTTTTTTGGATTTTCTTTGTCTCTTTGTTGCTTTTTGCTTGTATTAACCAAAATTGAATTGAATGAAATTCAATTTAATGTAATGCAAACGCATTATGATGAAAAGTTAACAGTTAAAAGCTATTAAAATTGTCTTTTATATTCTACAATGTATTCCACACTTGTAGGGGAGGCATATAAAGTTTGTTTATATGTTTACGTCTATGTAAACTTCTCCTGCATATCAAATATTTCAGTGTAGGAGATTGTTTTTCTAAATTTTAGAAGATTCTTTTTTTTTAATTGTCTAAAAACTAATACTGTTGGTCCTGTTAAGAGGAGGTCTATACTTTTTTTTAAAAGGTGGTACGAGTTAAAACTAACCTTTATTATCAGTAAGCTCGATAACCGCAGAGTGAATAGAGTTCTAACAGATCTCAAAATTAACCACTTTTATAATCTAAGTCCACAGTTTGTCCCTAAATTCTGAACATTTAGCGTGCCTCAAAAAGGATTTCATTTACTTTTAGCCTTCGCCGAAGAGTAGTACAGTTTCTAGAGGACTCCATACATATCAAATTTCTGAAACTTATTCAAGAAAATACTTTTAGATGTTCAAAAATGGGGACTGCGCTTACCCATTGCGTCACAACGGGCTGCTATGCGTTCTCAAGTGGGCTTTTGGTATCAAAGCTACCACTACAACCTAGATGTTCAATATTACTCTCCCCTTAGCCATTCCAAATATTACCTCACTTTTCAACGCGGATAATGTAAAGACAATTCGCAATAAGAGTGCAGCAAATAACTCTGAAAACTACCGCCCACAGTACATTCAAGAGTCAAACAATTTGAAAAGCATTTCAAGACTTATTGGGATTGCTTTTAGCCAAATGAATTCAGTTAGTTATAGTCGCTATAATCTAGTAAGAAATGTTTGACTTAGGTGTTGTGAGGCCACAGTTGGAACCGCAGGTCAGACAGCTCAAACAATACAAAATATCATATATTTCTTTCCGTGACTTCCCCTTGACAGTCTTCGGACAAAAACTCTAAAAATAAAATTGCCACGAAAAGATTCTCAAAAATTTGTCACACGAAGTCGACTTAAGACTGCAGATCCAGTAACTTATAAAATTAACACGCACAACATAAATGGTGTGTGAAGTTAGGTCGTAATCCCGACTGACCAATTATATACATATGTATGTACAGTGGTGGTCTTATAATTAGAAACGATGTTTCTCTGGAGTGACGAATCTAAGTTTAATTTGTCCCAATCTGATGGAAAAACGTATGTAAGACGTCCTCCAAACAAAGCATTTGATCCCAAGTACACAGTGAAAACTGTAAAACAAATTAACAAACATACATGTTGCTAAGTCGTTTCTAATTATAAGGCCACCACTGTATGTATGTATGTATGTATGTATCTATGTATCTATGTATGTATGTGTGTACTGTGAAATAAGATGTTTAATACGAAATGATTTCATGGATATTAATTGGACTTTTTGATAGCGATTACCTAGTTTCAATTCGTTCTATCGCTAACCCTGTTTCTTTACAAACTTTTAAACCTATCTGTTTATTTGAAGATGACAGTAGTATTTGCATAGTCGCTGTAATCTATTAGATAGTTTTATTAGCGAGAACTCATGGTTCAACCCTAGGCGACTTCCTTTCAGCAAAAACTCTAAAAGAAAAATGAAATTGCATTGAAAATTTTTTCGGAGTTGACATTAAACAGTTGGCCACGCCACTCATAGATAAAATTAACACACACAACATGAAGCGTTAGCTTCTCATTTCATCTGAATAGCTTTATTTGGGACTCAGAAAAACTTCATTTAATCAAAGAGAAACTTATGCAAACACAATGAGTGACTATCCGATGCGGACTCTGATCAGACGATGTGATTGGATCTTAACTTATTGAAGATGACGCCAAAATTGCAGTGACAAAAATCTTACAGTAACTTATTACCGCAGTTTTAATGGTATTTACTGGACGGCATTAATGTGAAACTTCTGAAATAAAATATCTGATCCGATTCCCACTCTCGTCCTACGTACATGTTATTTCGGCATTATTAGCTGAACTTTATGGAAGCCTTCGCGTCATACCATAAGTTCAATGAAGTCGCCGTAGTCTAGTAGGTAGTGTGTTGGCTTATTAGACGTAAGGCCAGGTTTCGAGCCCCAGGCCACCATCAAAACAAAATAGAAAAAGTATTTCTTCGGCGAGTTTCTCTCAGCAGATTTCTGGCAAAAACTCTGAGAGTATATAAAATTGCTATGAAAAGTTTCTCAAAAATCTGTCGTTCGGAGTCGACTTTAAACAACTGTAGGTCCCACCACTCATATATAAAATTAACACACACAACATAAGCGGTATGGGAAACTAGGTAGTAATCCTGACTGAATGGTTGTAATGACCAATTATTTATGTTGCTGGACGGCATTTGTCTTTATGACATGTGGTTTAAACAAAATGACGTCATTTGTCATACTATTTGTTCTACAATCGATTTATTATAGCAATGATTTCCACAAGTACTGGACTCAAATTCGAAAGCATCCTTGGTGTGAAGTAATATTTAAAACAATCCATTACTTACCTCAGCTTATCCAATCCCCTTACTATTTTCACAAAAGGTCGGTACCTCAGAGTCTACGTTTATTTTTCGACCAAAATTATTTATTAACAAGGGTGGGATATCTAAATTTATTGACTAAATACAGAAAGGCCTCTGCAGAGGTACCTGTGATAGTGCAGACGAATGTGCTTGAAAATCATAAGGGAACTAGTGACTTACTTCCCTATGTTTCTATTCATTTATCGCCAATTGTTCAGTAGATAGCTGAATACTATTTTTGCAAAAGTTTTTTTCACTGAGAATTCTAAAATAAACAGACTCAAATTGATCGCATGTGCTACATTGTGTTTTTATAGAGGAGGTGGAAAACTTTCACATTCATGAAAACAACCTTCATTGCAAGCGACAGATACACCGAAACTATCGTACGGTATTATATTTCGCACAGTGGTCAGTTGCCTCTTTGCTCTGCCAGAAATCGCCCTTTTTTCACATGATTATGTTATGTTTAGCGGTTGAAGAGTTTAACAAAAAAACCTTAACCTTACTGGGAGCTCTATTATTTAAGAAATATTTTTACGATCATATTTTTTTTCTTCTATTTTCTTGATTTTGTTTTTTATTTTAATTAAATTTTTAATTTAATTTTTTTCATTTTAAAGTTTTTTAATTTAAAAATTTTATTTTCTATATTTTTTTTAAATACTTTATTTAGCAGATGACTTGAATGATTTCACCTAAAAATAAAATTCAATTTCCTTTTTACACTTTTAGGAGACTTCTCCGCTGAGTGCTCATCAACAGCGTTCTCTCGCTTCGGTGACTAGCAGTGCTGGAGGAACAGCAGCTCTTGCTGCCGTCGCCTCCAGCACAACCACAGACAGTGCGCTTACAGTCGCCAACAATGCTACCAACCATAGCCACAACCACAGCCACAGCAACATCAACAACAACAACAGCAGCAGCAGTGGCAACAGCAGCAGCAACAACACCAGCAGCAACAGTAGTAGCAACAACAACAACAGCGGAAGCAACGCTAACCCCCACAGCACCAGCAACGGACTCACGAACAACTTCACCGGCCTCAACAGTCACTTAGGGGGAGGAGGAGTAGGAGTAGGAGTAGGTATTGGAGTTGGAGCAGTATCTGCAGCAAATATTACACAAGGAGGTGCAGCAGGAGTAAGTGGTGGTGGCTCCAGCAATTATGAATCCTCTATAGCCACCTCTGCTCCTACACAAATCAACAATTATTACGAAAGTTTACGCAACAATGTTATCACTCTACTCGAACATGTACGCATACCACCTAATGGCCATAATTCGGTTACTACAACCGGTAATGCCTTATCGACGGCTTCTACGGTATCAGCCGTTTCAAATCAACATACTGCCTATGCAACACATCCTTCATTAATACCACCGGGGCCTTTGCCTACCACAACTATAGCCGCCAGTTCTGCTGTACCCATGTATGGCAGTTCAATGCATCCATTGTCAAGCGGTATGCATCCACCACCGCCACCACCTCCTCCACCGCCACACAGTTCTACGGGCCATCATCCCTATACAGTACACCATCCGGCTGGCTATCCACATCACGAGCCATTCGATTCGTACATTTCGAAATTGCAATCATTGTGTGTGCCACCGGATGTCTATGCACTGCCCGATGATGGTTCACGTCCAGTATACGATACGGTTAAGTCAAGTTTGCATCAGGATTATACTGTGATGCCAACACCGATATAAATAATTTATTTAGATTCTGCCACGTATATAAATATATTTTTAATTATTAATAGGGGATGTAAATTAGGAGAAGAGATTTCTTTGGTTCGGCGTCGATAATTGTGGTGTAGAATTTTAGATGAAAGCAATGGAAAATTGGAAAATTATTTCAAGCACTTTTAAAATAAATTGTAGAGTAACGAACATAAGTTTTTGATGGGTATTGAAACCACTGCCGCGCAATGGTTGATTAGAACACACTATCTTTTATTTGAGGTCAATCGACCATCGGTAATGCTTTTCTTTTCTTTGTAACTAAGAAGGTATCAGCGGGAACTCACAGCTGAACTGGATAACGAATTCTTTCTGTAAGTATTGTACACAGTACTGCCCAATCGCCTACGAATCGGGAACAAGTCTCTTTCTTTCCTTAGAATAAAATTCCATGGTTGTAATAGAATTGTGAAACATAAGCCACACTGTGGTGAAGCTTTTTGTCTAGTAAGTAGTGTATTGGGATATTAGACGAGAATCTTTGGTTCAAATCCTTTATCAGACATCTTGGATAAAAACGAGATACGAAATGATATTTTTTACGGCGACTTCCTCTCAGCAGTCTTCTGGCAAAAACTCAAAGAGTAAATTAAATTGCCATGAAAAATTGTTCACAAATTTGTCGTTCGGAGTCTAGGCTAAATTGTAGGTTACGCCACTCGTGCACATAGCTTGGGTGTTGTGAAAAGCTAGATTGTAATTCTTACTAAATGGTTGTAAACACCAATTAAGTAAGTAAAGCTACCCCCAAAATAGTCTTCGACGATGGGCAGGAAGACTTCGAGACATGAGTGTTCTAAGCCATATCCTTTAGGTATATATGCATACGTAAACACAGGACACATATACATAAACACAGGTCAGGATTAAGACAAGCCTTGTCACACCAAATACGTTGCGTGTGTAAATTGTATTCATTACAGGCAAACCTGGTTGAACTTTCACGCTAAGCAACTAATGTGCCATGGCAATTAATTATTCTCAAAACTTTTGCCCGAAGATTAGATATTTAATTGCTCCTTTTAACAATTGAAAATTATTCTTGTTTTTTTGAATTATTCTTGAATTTTTTACCTTTTATTCTTCAAAGATCAGACATATGCCTGCCACTAGTGTGCGTTTTCACATCAACCTTCAAAGCGTATTTTTTACAGTCAAAGTGAATGCTGATGTTATAAAGAACAAATATTTGTGTCACCCACAAGTACAGACTGAATTGAAGGCAATTTGATGCAATTTGATGCATAGTCTAGCAGATAGTGTGGTGACTTATTTGCCGTGAGGCCATGGTTCAAACCACAAATCTGACATCTCCAATAAAATACGAAATATATATCTTTGGTGATTTTCACTCAATACATCTCTGGCAAAATCTCTGGCAAATTACTATGAAAAGTTTCTCAAAAATCAGTCGTTTGGAGTCGACTTTAAATGTAAGCCCCGTCACTCATGTATACAATTAACGTACACAACAGAAGTGGTGTGGGAAGCTAGGTCGAAATCCTCACTGATGGTTTGTAATGACCAATTTTGTATGTATATCACTGCCAGCTGTTTTTTACTGTTTCTGAGTAATGATAACTTTTTCCCTGTATTAGGACAGACTTAAATTTGTAAACTGTTTAGTTGCCGAATAGAATCGTTTGCTTTTGCAACCCCCATTACATTGGCAGTGTTTCACGAAAGTGGTCCTAGAGGAACCCTGAGAAAATTCTGCTTAATGATATGTCAAGTATTACTCATGTGGGGTTTGTCGAAATTGATTTTTTTATGTTTCCCCCAACGGCCTAGTTGATGGTGTCGTGGGAAATCTGCTGAGAGGAAATCGCTAAAGAAATATTTTTTCATATTTTCGTTTTGATGTCTAACCAGGGGTTTGAACCGTGGCCTTACGTCTAATAAGCCAACACACTACCTACTAGACTACCGGCGACTGCAGACACTAATACTTTCATTCAATTGGCTGCCTTCCAAAATGTGTCAATACAAAGTTTGTATGCAGTTCTACTACTGTATATAAACTATGTAGATATGCAAAGTAACGAAACAATACATCAACTATAAATCCGATGCCTGATTGCTTTTTGACTGCGTTAAAAATACGACGACGTTTTGAAATAGAATACATTGTATATATTTTGTACAGCGGCATTATGAAACACGATACTTTGTTCAAACACAAAGCAGCTAACATTTTGGGAGGCAGCCATTCTTAAAAGTCCATTTTTAAAGATAATCAAAATGCGGAAGATGTTATGATGTTAGATATTAGAGTTTCTTAATCGATTTAACAAGGAAGTATTTACATTTAGTTCCGGCTTTCCTTCAGCATTACATTAATATTTTTCAGCTACTAGTTTGCTAGGATTCAATAGCAATTTCATTTAGTATGACTGAAACAGTCAAATATTTTTTATTCTAAAATTTTACACTACAATTATCAGATAAATAAGGAATTTAGATGTTAAATATAAAGGATATGAAAATGATTAAAATTTTAAAAACAAAATTATACACGTAATTGAGTTTAAAATTCTCCATGTACATATATAATCAAAATTCAAAGGAACTTTAAGTCCTACAGGTAATTATAAAATTAAGAAAAAAAATATAAAATAATTTAAAAAATTTTAACATGTAAATAGCAAATGTTTAGTGAATTTTCTAATAAAAAACAAAAAAAAAACTTCAAAAGTATTTAAAAAAATTTGATTTAAAAAATTTTTAATTAAAAAAAAATATAAAAAATAATAAAAAAATTTAATTTCATTTGAAATGTAAATAAATTAAAAAAATATATATAAAACGTACAGTGTAAATTACTTAGAAATTATTTTAATTAAAAAAAAATAAAAAAAAATTGTAATCAATTTGTAGTTATAAATTAAATTAATTTAGTTTAGTTTCTAAAGAATAACAACACGAGTATTTCATGAAAACAAAACCAAAAATGTGATTTTTTTAGTATTCAATAGTTAATAATTGTATTATCTCAATATTAATTAATAAATTAAAAAATAAAATAAAATATTAAAAATAAAAACAAAACACATATTATTCCCAATGATTGTATTATGAAAACCAGAAGAAAAAAACCAAAAAAACAATTGAAATACTTAAAAAAATAAAAAAAATTAAAATCAAAAAAAAAAACCAAGAACATGATTTAATTAAGACAGCCATTATAAGATTTCTATAAAGTATTTAAAAAAAATATATAAACATATATACATACATACATACGATATACTTTTAGTAATTGACTAAAAAAATTTCAAAAAGAAAGAAAAAAACGAAAAAGAGCAGAAGCAGTTTTAAATATAATTTCTTTAAAATTAAGTGCAATATTATGAATAATTAGTCATATTTTATTAATTTAATTTAAAAATAAGAACTAATTTAACAACAAACACAGTGTAAATAATCTTGAAGTCTCCACGTGGACTTCGTATTTAAATACTAAATAATAATAATGAAATATTTCAATTCGACTAAATGTTATATAAATAATGAATAAAGAAATGGAAATATATATTAAACAAAACAATACAATATAAAATAAAATAAAATTAGTAAATAAATATTAACAAAAAAAATATAAAAAAAAATAAAAAACAACGAGTCTTTTCTTTAAATTTTTGGGTCTGCTATCATTTTTTACGTACTACAGTACACAGTCTCAATTTATTTGGCAAATTAATTGTTAAACAAAATCATTTCTCACACAACTTGAAATTGGATTTTTGAAAACAAATTGCGCCTCATGCATATACTATAGTGTGTGTGTTAGATGTTATGGTAATTTTTTTTATTCCATTGAAAGACCTCTTAATGCCCTTAAGTGTCGATTAAATATCGTTCAAATGTCCTCTATAGCTTCTCTGGGTGAAGCTTATCCGAAATGTTCAAATTTCCATGACTCTGGCTCATACATCAGGCTAAGTTTGACCGATGGCATGTGATATATTGGTTTTTTAAAAAACATACATACATACATACATACATAATTGGTCATTACAATCAGGATTACGACCTAGCTTCTCACAGCACTTATGTTGTGAGACCTTCAGTTTAAACTTGACTCCGAACGACAGATTCATGGCAGTTTTATTTACTCTTAGCGTTTTTTCCAGAAATCTGCTGGCAGGAAATCGATGAAGAAATATTTTAATATTTTCGTTTTGATGTCTGACCTGGGGATTGAACCGCGATCTTACGTCTATTAAGCCGACACACTACCTACTAGACTACGGTGACTGCTTAGAAGACCGCTGTGAATTATTCGCATACACCTGCGACTTGAGAAAACCCCTTATGAAAAAATCTAAGGACTTAAAATCATATGATTTCGGTGACTAGTTCATATAATCGGGCACATGAGATTCTTTCTCTCTTTCTTAATTTATCATTTCAACCTTTCAGTCAGGATTACGACCTAGCTTTTCACACCACCTAGGTTGTGCGCTTTAATTTTATACATTAGTAGCGAGACCTACATTTTAAAGTAGTCTCCGAACGACATATTTTAGAGAAACTTTTTCATTAGAATTTATTTTACTCTCAACATTTTTGCCAGAAACCTGCCGAGAGAAAGTCATCGAAGAAATATTGTCTTATATTTCGTTTTGTCGAAGATGTCTAATCTGGAATTTGATTCGTGGCCTCACGTCTAATAAGCCAAAACACTACCTAGTAGACTACGACGACTACATTAACTACATTAACATACATTAGCATTATATGAAAAATATAAACACAAAATTTCGTTTAAAGTCCACATTCAAAATAAGTGATCGGCTTGTTCCTGTACCTGCTAAAACGTCGAGATTGTCGATTGATGCGCGTTACAAGCGAAAACTATGTTTGGAATATAGTCAGCAAAACAACTCTTGCAAAAGAGTCTGGCAAAGAGAATAATTTGTTTCAAAGGGAGTCAAGAAGAAGAAGATGTAAATGAACTTTTTACATGATCGGATGGAAATGATATGTGCACATAAGTTTGTATGAAGCGTTCGAATTCTGTTTTGACATACAAAATAAAAATAAATACAATAAATTTGTTCGTGAAGTTCATACATCACTATTCTAATCGGTCCAGTGAGCAAACAAATCGTGCAGTCATAGATCATACTAATTTTACTTATAGCGATTGGAAGACGTGATCAAAACAAGGAAATGTATGCAACGAAGGGAATATTACTGCTGTAGCGAGAAGTCTGGGAGAAGACGATGAAATGTCTATTCTTCTCAACTTGTCTGTAGTCCATAGGCTATTTTTAGGTCTGTGACAACCTACCTATTTTGGTATTCTCCAAATCAAAAGTATATTTTATATTTTATAATTATTCGTTCGGGTTTTTATTAAAAAGGCAACTTCAATCTCTCAGTGTTAACAATATACTACCCGAATGCTACGATATATATTTGTATATACATATACATATGTTGACAATATACTCGAAGAATACTACGATATATATATGTTGACAATATACTAAACGAATGCTACGATAATTTCATAAATTATTTTTGAGTGCTACTGCTGAGTGTGATACTGCTCTCCACAAGGTCCATAGAAAATTTTATGCAACGATCTTGGCTTATGTGCCTAGAAAATACAGTTGATATACGAATTTAAGCGAAATCCTTGCGTCTCCTTGTTGCTGATTGAGCTCATTTAAACATGGTCAAAGATGAGCAATTTTATCACAAAATGAAACACATTTCTGCTTAAATGTCTATGTTAATAAGCATCGTATTTGTAGCGAGAAGTAACCTCTAGCCTTTATCATCACACGAATTCGTATTCGGAATGATTTTTTGGAAAATATTGTCAAAAATAAACTAATCAATCAGACGATCGAACTAACATATGATGGAAATCATATTAAAAAATTGAAGCCATGAAATTATTCACCAGAATTTGATAAAAAAAATTCAGTCTAAAAGCATTTCCATCTTTTAGTGTAATTTTAAGGACTCAAGCTTTTAAAAAAGTATATGGTGTGTAGTGGTGAGGATTGATCTGCTCTTTTATGAGAGGTGGGTTTGTCTGACCCTTCTAGGACGTTCATTTTTGCTGCTGTCCTCTTTATTCGATCAGAGGAATTCTGGATGGATTATTTAAAAGACAAAAAAACCTCATATTATTTTTTTTTTTTTGTAAATTAGATAATTTGTCAAAAACAGTTTGTTTGCCTTCTGCTGTATTCGAACTTAAATTGCAAACGTTTGTAGTTAACCATTTTATAGTTTTCACCTATTTTTGCCTCTTGGGAAGAAAACTTGCATCTTTTGATCCCATAAATTTAGATTTTAAGACTCTAGTGAATGTTTGTTGTTTGTAGATCGATTAAGAAAATCATGTAATGTGAAGCATGTCTGTGTTAGTAAGAGACATCCTGATAGAGATAAATATTCCAAATTATTAAACATCTTATTTTATTTTGTTTCGATTTCTACTGATTTTTATAATTCGAAATCAAAGGACATTAGTGAAAGAAATTTGGGTTTTCAATTCAAATCATTCATTAAAATTGTATCAGGTCAGCAGAGGTTTTCTCGTCTCCTCTATAAAGTATTGCAAGAAAGAAAAATTAGCAATTCTCAAATTCAATTCTTCAAATTGCTTCAATTAACAAAGAATAGTAGATGATTAACTATTTAGAGACAAATGCCTTCTTTAATTTTTTTTAAATATAATAACTCCTTAATGCAGACTCCATCTAATTGCAAAAATGTAGACCTATAAACATTTTTTGTCTTTAGGTTACTAAACATCGGACGACGATTAAACTCTAATAGAATACAATTTTTCTATCTCATGTAAGATACTCCTCTCTTATTTCGGAATGGAATGTTTAAAAATCAATGATTTTGTTTGTTGTCCTATCAAAACATAAACAATTCTAGTAGTTTCAATAAAATGCTTTTCACTTGAAATTTTGTAGTTTCTATGTCACCCCTACCATTGAATTTATTTGCTGTCCACTTTCTTTTTTCGTTTTTTCTTGAATTCCTTAAATATACCACCACATTAAAGGTAACTAAACAAATATTTGTGGTAAGAAAACAAACAATATACGATTCTTTTGACCTCCATGACTATAGACGGGTATGGTATGGTATGGTAATGGTATGGGTATTGCCAACAACTATTTAAACTCCTGCTACCAGAAACCAGAAAATTCATTTAAAATGATAAGTATGCTGCTGATGCTGATACTGTTGGCTGTTGATATGGCAACTGACCAGTGACCGACCACATATAAACTACAGAAAGAATTATTTGTTCCTTTGAAAATACACACACACAGCCAAGCACAGAAACACATTTACATTCAACTTGCAACACTGAATATTAGTGGCCAGAACTCTAGTATGTTTTAATTGCTTTTAAGTTAGTCAGCGTCATTTTCCCCCCACAAAAAATAAAGAAATTAAAATTTAAAATATTTTTGTTGTTTGGCCCGCATTTTAGATTTCTAAGCAATTATTCCTTTTTAATGCTTTTTGTTGTTGTTGCTTTTAATGGTCAGCAGTATTGTAATGTATGCAGATTTATGTAAGGAATCATATGTTGTTCTTTAAACGTTTTAACCACAGGTTTAGGAATGTTTAATGAAGCCACAATAAATCAAGTTAAGTACGAAGCTTGTGAAATTATATGTAAGTTGCCTTGGTTTACTGTTATGCTCCATTTTATTATCGGTAATGGGAACCATTATAACTGTAGAGTGGAGAGACCCACTGTCTTTGATAGGAATTACGCCATAACAACAAAACTGTTTCAAATATTATTCCGAATTTCTTAAAAATAGCCGATACTGTCGACGAGAGAGAGAGAAGCCAGAGACTCAAAACGCTGAAGGCTACATATTATTCTATGAAATACTTTATGACTGATTTGTTGGTCTAAAATTCTTAACAATTTCAGGATGCTTTGCAAGATTTCTACAGTAGACTTGGATCGACTGCAAAGCCAATCAGATATTCAAGCATAACGATTGACACGCTTGACACGGAACATGCTTGCAAAAATGAATTTTTTAAAACGATGGTAGAGGTGGGAGGATCTGTGTGATGTACAATCTGGTGATACTACATGAGTTACTAGTATGACAAGCAGCCGAGAACTACAACCAAGAAGTTAATAAAGTAAATATCGCATGAAATGTCAGTCACAAGCAAGTTCACTCCGTTTCGATATGACCCACTGTGTTGGCCAATATGGAGTAAGACCCCTTGTCATTATCCCTTAGTAGTGGGTTTGAACTACCCCGAGATTCGGATGAAACCAGCCAGTTTAATTCACCACCACGCTCACATCTTCAAACATTCTGCCACCCAAAAACCGATGACGTCTGTTCAGAAGTGCAGGGAACTCGCGAATCCATTTTTTCCACATCATGACAGCTTCTGCAATAATCCTGGTGGGGCAGACCAAGCTTGTCAGCGAAATTGCCAGTAAGACAGTATCCTGTTGGAATTCCTGTTATTGAACTCAAGTAATTCCTTTGTCTTCCTCTGTCCAGTGCTGGACACGGCAGTTTTGAAATTCGGCAGCCAAGTATGTTGGACCGAACACATACATAACATAATACATACATAATTGGTCATTACAACCCTTCATTCAGGATTACGACCTAGTTTCTCACACCATTTATGCCGTTTGTGTTAATTTTATACATGAGTGGCGGGACCTAAAGTTTAAGTCGACTCCGAACGAGAGATTTTTGAGAAACTTTTCATGGCAATTTTATTTACTCTCAGAGTTTTTGCCAGAAGTCTGCTGAAAGGAAGACGCCGAAGAAATACCTTTTGTATTTTATTTTTGATGTCGAACCCTGGCTTTTCGTCTAATAAGCCAACACGCTACATATTAGACCACGGCGACTTCAACCACACACGATTTGTTGAATTCCATGCTGTTTTTCCAATTTGGAAAAGTATTCCTGTAGAGGCGCATATATCCCCCTCTATAGTCTTCCCTCATAAATCACCGAACCCTTTAGTGCCAGCTTGTAAGCCTTTACGTTCCCCCTATGACACAGTGGCGCGGAAGCCAGTAGAGCCGGATGTTGTGTAGACGTATACAGTGTAGAGAGTCCATTACAACCCTTCAGTCAGGATTACGACCTAGCTTCTCACACCACTTATGTTGTGTGTGTTAATTTTGTCCAAGATTGGACAGTTTAAAGTCGACTCCGAACGAAAAATTTTCTGGCTTTTGCCAGAAATCTGCTGCGAGAAAGTCGCTGAAGAAATATTTTTATTTACAGATTTCGTTTTGTTTGAATAGTCTAGGCTGGGGTTTGAATCGTGACTTCACGTCTAATAAATCAACGCACTACCTACTAGCCTACAGCGACTCCATTTCAGTGACCAGATTATGTACATTTTCTGTGATTGCCTGAAAACCATCTTGACAAATCTTAGAATATTCGAGAGTATCACATCTCCTACGTATTTAGCCCAGTTGTTGAAGACTACGTGCGCTAACGTACCTTAATCTATTTCAAGGTAGAGTCGAATATTCTGGCAGAAAATGTTGTACAGTGTCTTCTTTGTCCTCAAATAATAGTCATGGGCTGTCCATAGGTTTAGATATACATACGTTCAATCATACTGTAACCAGTAACTACATGCGTAAGAATCTTAATTGAATTCCGGCCGAAAGCTAACTAAGAGCTCTGGTTCTGAGGAGGCAATAGATATCTGAATATTCTTTAAATGGCAATACAGACCGGAGATCAGCAATGAATCGTTTGTTGCTACTCCTAAGTACTCATGGAATTTTGAGTATGAGTAGGTCAACAGTTTTGAACTCCAACTACTCAAATTCATTCGTACTCACTATAGGATTGATTTATAAGTACTGGTTGCAATGAGTATGAGTACAACGTTGACATCAAACTCATAACATTCGAAATATGTTTGATTCATACGCCTACTTATTAAGATTCATAAATTTAGAAAAATTCTTATCATACTCATAAATGATTCGAGTGATTCGTTTCAAAGTTGTTGTTGCATTTACAAAAAAAGAAGTAAGAAAAAGACAAAGACAGCAAACAAAGCAAACTCACAACCTTCTAGTGAGTACTGTAGTGTTCATACGTGAATCATACTTATTTTGTGATTCTTGTAAATGTTCAGTAAAGGAAGTCGAAACCAATAACATCATGCGTATTGTTAAGTATGAGTACGATGACTACTTCAAACTTTGTATATGAGTAGTATGAGTATGACATTAAAATAAATATGAATGCGTATGAGTATCAAAAATTATGAGTATGATTCGTATCTACAAATCTTATTGTATACTCATTGCTGATCTCTAATACAGATCACCTGCGTTTTGCTTTCTCTATCCCGCCACTTATCTATAAAATTTGATAGGAAAGTAAAGTAGTAAAGATGTACTCTTGAATAATAATACTTTGTAAGAATGACTCCTTCACTTCTTATGGAATAGAGTCAAGTGAAATACCATAAAGGAAAAATATACAAGAAGGAAACTGTTAAGCACTGATGCAGAAGCCTTGAAAGTAAAAAAGAAAGAAGAAACAAGTTTTACGAAAGCTCTTCAGTACAGTGGGAGTTGGCGGTGATTTCCGCATCCGAACCAACAACGAGCTGTATGAGTTCCTCGACAACTGGACATTGTATAGCGTATTAACATCCAACGGCTGTGGTGGGTCGTCCATGTCGTTCGAATAGAGGAGGATATTCTGGCGAGACGGATATTTGATGCGGGAATTTGCCGAAGTAGGCGAAAAGGTTGACCTTGTTTGAATTGGAAGGACCAAGCCGAGGAAGTTCTGTCATCGATTCGTGACCAAGTGGCGAAAGCACTCAGAGGCGCCTGAAAGGATGTGTTAATCCATTAATCCAGTTGTTTATGGCCAATTAAGTAAGTAAGTTGGTCAAAATCTACACACTGTCGGCAGACAGTTGAAAAATTTCTGGATAGATGGTAGGATTTAGCAATTAATTCCTTAAAGCTGAGGAAGCCATTCTTCTTATTACAACAACAGCAAATATAATCAATATTTTATTTGCCATAAAAACTTATTTTCTTTTCCCCTTAACACCACTCCCCCTCTCCGAAATAAATACATTCCATGAGAAATGTTTTCTTGGCCCCCCCACACGCTTAGAATTACAAAAGTGATGAGTTTTATTAGTGAATAATGGGAAATCGTTTAGAAGTTGACACTGTCTATGTAAGTGTCTAACAATTAGAAAAAGGGGGGGGGGGGAGATGGGAGGGTTAATTGTGAAAACATTTTCTTTTGTATCACAACAGCAGCAGCATCAGAAATATCGGGGCAACATATTTAACACACATGTGTGTCAACAATAACATCCAGAAGAAGGAAAAAACTTTAGGCTGCTAATGAGCAACTGTAATGAGAATAATTTTTTAATGTTAGCCCAAAGAGGGGGGAAAAGAGAAGAGGAAAAATAAAAGAGAAATCCCTAAGGAATTTCTATCTTCAATTAGTTTATTAAATTCGATAAAAATGTTAACGAAAGCCTTTGAATTTGGCCCCAAAAAAAAACAGAAGAATTTATCCTTAAAGCCTTTAAGTAGATACACACACATGAATGCACACATTCTTACACATACTATAACAATTAAACAAGATTTAAATCATAAATGAAGTATGACCGACCAAACCAAACAACTTAAGGGTATGGATGGAGTATTCCCCATGAAAAGGACAGAGAAAGGATCCTCTTACATTTACACTTCCGGGTAGTAGATGGTGAATCTTTTTTCATTGCCTTCCTTGCTTTACAAGCTTTTGTGTTTCACATACACTCACTCACTCCCACTCTTACCAATTGATGACGCAGGTTAATTTATGAGTTCATATGTAATTAAATTTTTCATCTCTTAATGGCAAGGGCATTACACAATAGAAAAAAAACGAGAAAACCAGGAAAAAAGAAACACAAACTGAAAGACAAAAGGCAAGAAATGAACAGCTAATGGCAGACCCTTCAACAAATCATGTGTACATTTTTTTCTCTCCCAATTCCTTTCCTTTTTTTTCGAATGTTTTTCTTTACGAAAGCCAAAGGATTATCCACCAAGGATTTTTTTTGATTTGAATTTTTTATTTATGAGCCTAAGGTATGCCAAAACAAACTGGTGGTTAAAAGAGCTGCAATTATTCAAAATTAAAATTTCGTAATTAATTTATGAACATTGCATACGAACGTGTACATCATGGAGACAGTATTCTGGGTCCGTAATATTTGATTTTAATTTTTTTTCTTTTACATCTTAATACGTCATATATTAACCAAACTACAGAGTTTTGGCATGTTTAAGGGTCCAATTTTTTGTGATTTCTTTTTAAGTTATTTTTAAATACTTAAAAAAATTTCTCAATTTAATGAAATTTTATTAAAATGGGAAATTCCGATGCATTGAAGAACAATTTCTTTTTGTGTATCAAATTTGGTTTTGATTGTTGAAGAAAGTAAAATGTTGTCAGTCATATAAGTAAATATACTTTGAGTTTAAATTTTTTTATAGGTTAGGCTATGTTAGGTTAGAGGATGTGTACTTGTCAATTAAGATAAGTACAGTACCCGGAGGTCGAATTGACCCATTGTACAACGTCCTAGTTTCTCACACCACTTAGGTTGTGTGTGTTAATTTTATGCATGAGTGTTGGGACCTTCAGTTTAAAGTCGACTCCGAACGAAGGATTTTTTTAAGAAACTTTTTCATGGCAATTTAATTTACTCTTCGAGTTTTTGCCAGAAATCTACTGGGAGGAAGTCGCCGAAGAAATAATTTTTTTAATTTTGTTTTGATGTCTGGCCTGGTGCTCAAACCCTGGCTTTGCGTCAAATAAGCCAACACACTACCTACTAGACTATTATCTAATAAAGTTACCGTGGCCCATGTGAAAATTTTTCTGATATTATCGTGGCGATGAACGTGTTAATGTAGCCATACACAGCGACTTTTGATAAAAGACTTCCACCTTCAACCCTACAAAATTTAACTTATTCAAGAGCACCAGCGATTGAATTCGTCCAATGAGTGAGTGAAACAAAGTGAAGTCAAATGCAAATGCTACGGGATTGAGGCCAAGTGTTCTTCAAAATGAGACCGAATTTAAAGACATTGTGAATGCCATTTGCTACAGGAACATAAAAACTGGCTTCAACGGAATGGTATGGATATGGGCAAAACATGGTATCAGTAAGATGGCAACACCTGGCACTTACATCACTTACAAGGTTTTCAAATATTACTTCAATATGGGCTCAATTCAAAAACTACGGGATTCAACGTAGAAAGCTTTTAGTTCAATGCACTCTCAAGGCATTCCACTGCATTTTCTGGTGTATATACCAGCTGTAGGCATTTAAACCACGATACGTACGTAAAATTTTGAATGTAATCGCGGAATAAAAGCCAACAAGTTGAGAACAACGATGAAACGACATTTCGGTTGGTTAGGTTAGGTTAGAGGACGTGTACTTGTCAATTAAGACAAGTACAGTACCCGGAGGTCGAATTGACCCATTGTACAACATCCTAGTTTATCACACCACTTATGTTGTGTGTGCTAATTTTATACATGAGTGGTGGGAACTACAGTTTAAAGTCGATTCCGAACGACAGATTTTTGAGAAACTTTTTTCATGGCAATTTTTTATCTGCTCTCAGAGTTTTTGCCAGAAATATGTGAGAGCAAGTCACCGAAGAAATACTTTTTGTATTTTGTTTTGATGTCTGGCCTGGGCCTCGAACCCTGGCTTTGCATCTAATAAGCCCACACACTACCTAATAGACTACGGCGACTTCATCAGACTGTTTACTCTGCCATATAAATGGCAAGGCAAAGCAAGCGACTGAGTTAGTGGAGTTCAGTCAGTCATGTGTGAAGACGCGGTGCGTTTGAAGAAAGTAATCTCGGTTTGAAGATCTCCGTTACAAAGATTTGTCATATAATTGTCTGGTAATTGTTATTGTTTAATCAAAATGTATAAACAGAGGAATAACAAAGAAAAGCAATTGTTGTTGTTTACATCAAGTTGTGAACAGTGGCATACAGAATTTTGCGAATAATAAAGGATTTTAATGTAATAATACAAGTCGCGGTAGTCTAGTAGGTAGGTAGGCCAGACATCAAAGACAAAATACAAAAATCATTTTTTCGGCGACTTTCTCTCAGTAGATTACTGGCAAAAACTCTGAGAGTAAATAAAAATTGCCATGAAAAGTTTCTCAATAAATAAAAATCTGTCGTTCGGAGTCCACTTTAAACTGTAGGTACCATCACTCATGTATAAAACTAACACACACACAACATAAGTGGTTTGAGAAACTAGGACGTTGTACAATGGGTCAATTC
The DNA here is from genome assembly GCA_958299815.1 of Sarcophaga carnaria. Classification (NCBI taxonomy): domain Eukaryota; kingdom Metazoa; phylum Arthropoda; class Insecta; order Diptera; family Sarcophagidae; genus Sarcophaga; species Sarcophaga carnaria. The sequence continues at coordinate 142,827,719 of OY283149.1, forward strand.
GACCTCCAGGTAGTGTACTTGTCTTAATTGACAAGTACACGTCCTCTAACCTTACCTTACCTTAAGGATTTTAATTAAAAATAAACACAAATTTATTTTTATTTTATTTGCAATCTAGGAGCTCATATTTTAAGCGTTTTTAAAAAGGTAAACACGTAACAATACTAATATAAGATGATATCTTGTTGTAGTGTACTTACGCTTGAATAAATAAACATTCTGAGGGATGAAAAACACTCAATACAACAAAATTTTCATATTATTTACTACTATGATATTCCGAAAAGGGAGGACTGGAGGAGTGGTTCAGTGAACCTCCCAAGGAACTCCGCACAAATTTACACCGATGGCTCCAAACTGGAAAGAGCCGTTGGAATTGGTATCTATTCGGAATCAGTCGGACTATCCAAGTCTATAAGGTTACCATATCATTGCAACGTCTTTCAGGCGGAGGTGTCAGCAATTCAGGCTGCGGTGAAAATTATTGTGGACAAAAATGTTCACGGACGGAAAATCGTCATACTTTCCTATGGGCAAGCGGCTATCAAGGCATTGGATTCCAGTGTAATAAACTCCAAGACAGTGTACAACTGTCGCAGATATCTCAATGAGATGGTGAACCGATATGATGTTTGTATCACAAGGGTGCCGGGACATAATGATATTCCTGGCAACTGCAGAGCGGATGAACTGGCCAGAAAGGGGCCCAACCATCGAACTCTCTGATGAATTCTCTACATTGGGGATCCCTTTGGAGATTTGCAAACTTTTAATTGACAATGAAGATTGTCGAAATTGTCGATTGAACGAAGATCTCGTCAACAGAATGTGGGCAACTTTGGATAAGGGAAGAGCGGCTCAAGAGATCTGGCCGAGGCTGGATAGGAGAGGCACGGCAACTCTGCTTAAACTCCAAAGAAGTAGGCTCAGCACTGTTATCGGAGTTATTATGGGGCATTTCATTGTAGGAACGCATGCGAGGCGTATTAGTCTTAGACACATTGCAAATGATTTCTGCAGAAGCTGTGGAGATGAGGAGGAAGATGAGGCTATTCTTCATCTATTGTGCACATGTCCGGCACTTAGTGGAAGGAGAAAGAAGTAACTGGGTGCCTACTACATGGAGGATATCCATATCGTATATGGATATTGGCAGTCTGAGTCTCTTCATCGGAAGCTCCGAATGGTTCCTGGAATAGGGGGAAATGAGGAACTGTGGTATCACAATGGGCCCTGTGTGCGGCCTAAGTGTGTCCGCTCATGACTCCATCGAGGGGACAGCCACTTCTACCTACCTACCTACTACTATGATAGAGTCACTTTCCATATTACTATATAGTTCATGAGTTCAGTTTCTAATTGAAATCTATTGGCAGTCAAAAGTCGGCCTAGAGTAAACCCAACTTTAATACAAAACAAATCCATAAAATCAATAAAATGCGTTCGATAAAAATTTTTGTTACGGGGGTTTCTTGCATTGAAATCTTTAAAAAAACTTGAAGAACTCGTTTACAAATTCCTTCCTTCCTTTCTCCTTTTAATACCGTTATTAATTATCCTACAAAACCGATTCTTTTTTCAATACAATGTTCCAAATCGTTAATAATTTTTTGAATACCATTTGCCTTCTCTCGAAAACGTAAATCATTTATTACAAGCAAATTCATCTCAGCTCATGGCTCATCTGTCATAAGCTATTTCCCAAAAAGCCAATGGATAACGGTCAATTTCAATTTGCCAAATGTAACCCTTTCCCAATAGAAAACCTTTCCTTATTCCGGTATCATATGCTGCATTACCATACAAGGAAGCATAGTAGATAGAGAGGAGGATGGAAAAAAATTTTTGTTTTAATTTTGACATGGAAAAATATCAGAAATTGAAAATGAAAACATCTATCATAAGATTATATAGGACGACAACATTCAAAAAGAAAAATATATTGGTTTCCTATGTTTATACTCTGTACACTCCTTTGTGGTTACTTGCCACCTTTATTTCACAATTTTTTTGGGCAACCCAATGGAGGCAAATGTCATCTTGTGGTCATTTGAATGAATAAACGAAATTAAATGTAAAGTTAAGTGATGGAACATACAACCAAAAGAATAGTTTCTATAGATAAACGTAAATGAAATGAAAATGAAATGAACGTATAAATGAATGAATGAATGAATGAATGGCTGGGAATCAAGTGTAGTATGAAGAGAATCTAAAAACGAATACCACATGGGATTTGCTGTCATTTCACATGACCTGACCATCAATAAGTTCGAAATTTTCTTTGCAATTGTACATCACAAACACATGGAAAATAATTCTATGTTTTCGTTTGAATTAAAAAAGGAAAAGAAAAATTAAGAAAATGTGTAGTAGGACGTTAAAATTGAATGTCATTTACGTAACCATCATACCCAGATGTATTGATAAGGGTTTGTGTGATCTCATGTGTATGTGAGTTTCTAATACTTGCCTGTTAAATTTTATTAAGATTTTAACACACAATATTTTGTATGTAGATACAGTGCAGAGCAAAAGTCTTAGTACGGCAATATATTTTGACAAAAGAAGGTCCCCACAGGCTTAATACTCTTGCACAAAGTCCCTTTATGACTTTAAGAGAGTATTTAGGAGATCGTTTGAAAGAACGGTTACGTAATCGCTAAACCTCAAACAAAAGTCAACTGAAAAACTTTCTCATGTTGCCACCAGAAAACACTAAACAAAACTTTTACATTCAATTCCAAATGGGTTAAATGGGATTGCTTGACCTTAAGGTATATTCTACTAAATACAAGGCATAACATTTTCATATATTAGGCCTTAGAATTTTAAATTTACTCAGGCTTCTTTTTGGGGGGTACGTATGCAGTCATCTGAAACTTTTTCTTATTTTTCTCTTGTCTTATGAAAAAACATTAAAAAATTCTCTGTTTTATAATAAAAAAAGAAATTAATTAATAAAATAAACTATATAAACAATAAATTTTTATACAAACTTTTGGCTAAAGTTCATGAAATTGCTCAAATATATTGCCGTAGTAAGACTTTTGCTGTCCACTATATGTACTTGTACAATCATTGATAATCAAGAAAAACTGTTGTAGTTTTGTGACTTGCATAAGTGATAGGTGTATCTCCTAGTTACAATGAATTAGCATTAGAAACTATTTTCTTACAATCCTTTGGTGAGGATTAAACCCGTGCTTCTCACACAACCCAAGTTGTTTGTATTAATTTTAAACATGAGTGGCGGGACCTACAGTTTAAAGTCCGAACGACAGATTTTTGAGAAACTTTTCATGGCAATTTTTATTTCCTCTCAGAGTTTTTGCCAGAAGACTGCCTGGGGGGAAGTAGCTGAAAAAATATTTTTTAAACTTCGTTTTGTTTGAGCTGGGATTCGAACCTCGGCCTCATATGTCTAATACGCCAACAAACTACCTACTGGACCACGGCGTAATACATGCAATGTCGTAAATAAATTGGATGTAAAGTTCTCAGGAGATTAGTGCCTTGTCGGTCGAGTATTCTATTGAAATCGTCATATACGACATGAATTAACAGTTATCGCCACAGAATATCATAAAAATACCATAAAAAACTTTTTCAATGTGCTGTCTTGTTCCGTGTTGTCATTTACACCACTTCCTCTAACAAACAACATGTCCTGGAATTACAACAAATATAGAAATACAAACGACAACAACAGCAACAACAAAAAATAATTAATTATAAATTTATGTCAAAACATGGTAGGGAAGATGAAGATGAAGTTAAAAGGAAAAGAAAAAAAACGAGAAAATAATTACATTTTTACTAAATAATCAAGAGGAATAAACACAGGAAACAAAAACCTACAATTACTTGTAAATTTTCACACTTTTACGCCACAACATAAGCAGCAACAGCAGTACAAAGCAGGCGGCGGCGTACAGTATGTTCGAGGTAGAGAGTATGTTCGAGTGCAACTGACATGGCAAAGTAATTAACGTCCCATTACTGGTTAGATTATCCATAAATAATTGGTTTTCACACACACACCCACACCCACTCAGGAATAGTGTAAGAAAAAGCAACAAAAACATGGAGATTGTGTTTTTCACAACTCATTGGCATACAATTTTGTTGGAGTTTGAGTGTGCAAGTTTGCTTCACTGATACTTTGTAATTACCGGCTGTAATTGTTGGTTGGGTCAGCTTGTAATAGTTTAAGTGTTATCGGACTAACGTACTGTACTGTATTCTTGTAGGAGGGTCTTGTTAATAGTTTTTATTACAATTTTTATATGCTGTCCTCTTGTAACCTCTCTTGTTTTTTGTGAATTAAATATCAAATGTCTGCAGTCGGTACAGATTGAAAAAAAAGGAAAGACATTCTTAAGGAAAAATGTTAAAATTGCTAATTGTTGTTGGCCAAAAGAGGCTGTTATTATGTTGACACAGCATTTTAGAAAAACAATGCAAATGGATTCGAAGGCGTTTATATTGTAATTGAATGTAATGCAACAAATAATGACAAAATATCCTGTAGCATTCATATGTATACCATGAAAAGCGAGAAGGAGGGAAAAGAATGTTGAGTTCTATAAAATATAAATTCAGGAAGAGTTTTTTGTTTGTTTTTTATCTTCAGATAATCTTTATTGGTGCCGCCATAAAAAAAACAAAAATTCTAAGGAATATAAAGGAGCCTGAGACTAGCGTTGTAGATGGCAAGTAAACAAGGGAGAATTATCTCCTCCCCATGTTGAATGTCACGCGGGATAATACCATCCGCTCCTGGGGATTTGAATGGTTTGAAAGATCTATCAGCCCACTGCACTTGGCCAAGGGTAAGAGTCAGGGGTAGAGTTGCCAGATTCCGATTCGCAAAAAGCTGGACATTTGGTTTGAAAAAGCTGGACAAAACAAAAAAAGCTGGACATAAAAAATACTGAAAAAATGTTAATTTTGGTTTTGTGTAAATAATTTTTATTAAAATAATAGGAGTGCTACCATGTAATATTTTCAAAGTTAAAATTTTTTATTGTACCAATTTGCAAAACATGATATATTCTAATGGTAGTTACAACGACATGTAAGAAATAAAATACAAAAAAGAATCTCGTAATAACTTTAATATTTACGATGAAATTGATTCATTTCTGTGTTTGCCCTTGACTTCAGTTGATCAAAAAAATGGGAGTGAGAGTGTTCTTTTAAAAATAAAAATACAACAGCATATATTTAAAAAAAAAAAATGAACAGTAAGTACGGAAAAATGTAGTTAAAACCTTTTCTACAGTGATTCACATAAATTATTGTAATAGTGGGACGAGGAAAGCACTGTACTGAGGAAAAGAGAAACTAAGGAAATCTTAAGTTACTCCGAGCAAGTGATCACAAATGCATTAAAATATAAAAAACCCCTAAACGCGTGGCCGCAAGGGCAAAACATCAACTGTCGGTGACCGGCAAATTGTGCTATACAGCAAAATAAATCCTTCAGCGTCTTCAAAAAAACTTCAAAAGGATCTGAATCTTGCCGTAGGTGTTCCTACTATTTTTAGGCGTCTGATGGACAACAATTTATTCAGAAGAAGTCCACAAAAGGTGCCATTGTTGACATACAAAACAGGCAGCAGCACGTTTAAAGTTTGCCCAAGAACATATCAAATATCCGAAAGATAAATGGAGAAACCTATTGTGGACCGACGAAAGCAAAATTGTTTTATTTGGTGGTACTGGGTCTAGACAGTGTATTAGACGTCCGCCCAACACCAAATATAAAGCTCAGTATACACAAAAGACAGTTAAACATGGTGCTGCAAAACTAATGATATGGGGAAGCTTTTCATATAATGGTTTAGGCCCAATACATCGAATTAGAGACATAATGGATGGAAACGCCTATGTCGGCATTTTGAGGGAAGTGATATTACCATATTCCACACCTCTAAAATGGATATTCCAACAAGACGATGACCCGAAACACACCAGTAAATTGGCAAATGAGTGGTTTCGGGTTAATGGGGTAAAGGTTATGGCGTGGCCAGCTCAGTCTCCTGATCTTAATCCCATAGAACATCTATAAGGGATGTTAAAAAATATGTCAAATGCAACTGAGTTGTGGTCTGTAGTGCAAGATGGGTGGAATAATATTCCACTAAATCGATGTCAGGATTTAGTTGACTGCATGCCTCGTATGTGTGCTGCTGTAATAAAAAGTGAAGCCTATACTACCAAATACTAATCGTATTTAAAGTTTCTGATTATAGTCATAAGCATTTTTAACTTTTTTAATAGCAAATCTTTACGAAAACTTAAATACTCCTATTATTTTGAACAGCACTTTTTAAGACATTTTTTTAAACTTCCTGTTACTTACTTGTTGAAAGCTTTATTTAATTAATGAATAACTTAAATAATTTAGTATTGAATCAACATTACATTACACCAAAAAATTGAATTAAACAATGTTTTTTTTTTGTTAAAAATTAAGCTTTTGTTTTTCAATGGCCTCACTCCTATTTTAATGAACGCAACTGTACATATGTATTATTATTTAAAAATATTACAATTAAATAAATTCATTGCATTCTTTAAAATTTATTTAACTAAACTTAAATTTTTTCGGTTCAGTCCGTCACATACATATTTGCATATGCATAAATACTAAAAACAAAACAATAAAAAGTAATAATTCAGTCTAGTTTGATTTTGTTTATACTAGTTTGTACTTTGGTAAAAAAAAAAAAATTAATAAGCTAATGATTTGACTAAGATAACATGAAAATTATTGCCCAAGTTATTACAGTGTACTAAAAAATTTCTATTTAGCTGGACAAATTAAATTTTAGCTTGAAACTGGACAAGCATCAAAAAAGCTGGACAATCCAGTCAAGTCCAGCCAGGCTGGCAACCCTAGTCAGGGGGGAGTAGTTTCCAGACGGTGGTTCGTCAACCTCATAAAAGGCCTGACCGCCGAGGGTGACACTTCCTGGAAAGTGAATGTCAAGGAGAAGCTCAACCGTCTCCAAACTGGACGTAGCCCATCAGCCGTCAAGTCGTTGAATACAGTCAAGGGATTTGTGTGTGGAACTTAGAATTTTACGAAGACGGCCAGTTTAGGCAGAGGATTCCAAGCTCGCGCAGTAGTTCCTCCACGAGGAACTCTTCTTTTTGGCCTTGTAGATTGACCATTCGCCTGTCGCCTTCGCCCTGTTAAAGAGCCTGCCACAAGATCGTTGTAGATCATCGATCTCTTGGCTCCACCAGGGCGGTTTTCGTTTGACCCTATGGGCAGAGGGTTTGACGGAGGATGTGGCAGCCGCGCTAAGCGCAGCTGACAATGTGTCCGCAGCCCTATCCACATCGAAACGGGTCATAATAGTTGGATGGGTAGAGGGAAGGTTGCTACACAGTTTCTCTCTAAAAATAGTGTTCCTCCTATTGACCGGAAGGGGCAAGTTACCAGGTGAAGACTCTTTCATGTCGATAATGAAGGTAATATATCTATGGTCCGAAAAGGAGCATTCATGAGATACAAACCAGTCCCTAAGGTTATTAGAGAAATCGGAGCTGAGCAGAGTGATGTCCAGCACCTCCTTTCTGTTCGAAGTAAGGAAGGTAGGTTCATCCCCGATTAGCTATAACTAGGTTATTACTAATAGAGAAATATTTTTCCAATACTTCGATTTCTTAGAGTTGTATTGATATTGATACACGAATAGCAAGACCTACAGTTTAAAATCGACTCCGAACGACAGATTTTTGCGTAACTTTTCATGGCAATTCTTCATTTACTCACAGAGTTTTTACCAGAAATTTGCTGAAAGGAAGTCGCCGAAGAAATATTTTTCAATACTTCGCTTTGTTAGAGATGTCTGACCTGGCTTCAGATCTAATAAGCAAACACGCTACCGACTAGACTACGGTGAATTTACTTACTCTTACTTACTTACTCTCCAATTACTGCAATCTGAAGTCGTGTCCTTTAGAAGCCTTTCAAATAGAGCTCCCTTCATCCAAATATGCGGAAGTTTTTCAGTTTCCCATATGGCCTGATAAAGGAGATAAAGGTTCAATATGCCATTTAAATTTCTCGTATTCACTTATGATATTTTAGAGATGTTGGGCGTAATCATGCCAATATTAGTGTACGTAAGAACAAAGGGGCTGAATATGTAATAAAGTGTTCTGTCCACTATCTTTGTTGTTTCTTGCAGTCTGTAAAAAGTTGACCATTCTTGCCTTAGATAAGTACAGTCACTTTTTTTTCTCATTTATCAAGCGTGATGAACAGTCATAGAGAAGCTTTGAATTTCTACTTCCTTAGCACACTGTCTATATAGTAAAAATAAAGTTTCGCCTCTTCATAGACCATCACAGGTTTTGATATATCTCCTCTCAACTATACAAGGCTGCTGACTCCATCGCAATCAACAGCAACGCTACTTATCTATGCATTCTCTGCCTTGACGCATACTTCCTTTATTTGTCTCAGCCTTTCTCGATAGTCTAACGCAGCATTAGTAGATACTGGACTGATCACTAAATTTATTACAGTTTTCAACCAGATTCTAAGGGAGTCGTAGTCTAAATGCAACACCATGATACTGAGTATAAAGACTGTTTAATCGATTACTTTATCGGGCATGGCTTCATGTGGTATTGCAAGCGGTCAATGTCTTGATTTAATAAAACTGCCACTGGATTTTGTAAGTTTAAAAAGTTCTTTATATTTTCACATTTTATTTTATATTGTAGTCTGCCATTATCCTTTTGATAAGACAGGGACAAAAGCTTAAAAAGAGTCCTTGAATATAAAAGTATCCTTCATCAGAAAGCTTAATAATATGCCATCTGTTGGGAATTTATTTTACGAATATTCTTTAAAATATTTGGAGGAAATCCCTGCTACATTCAAAGCTTTTTTCAAGCACTTTTTTATTATGAAACATTTCAGTAAACCTAAGTTTTTCTCAACATGTTATCATGTTTTTTCTCTTATTTTTGTTAACAACCCTTACCATACAGGAGTTGTTATTGTAGATACCACCAGAGTTGTAGTGTAAGGCATTGTCAACTTATATGGCAATGCTAGAATGGTTGAAATGTTAAATACAGGGTTGTTTTTTCAAAAGCTTTGTAGAAGAAACTTGTTGCATTAAAGCTTTGTAGACTTTATGAAACATGCGAAGCATTCATTGTGTTTAATACGTTAAAATTTAAATCATATTTATTTAAGTTTTTATTTATTTAAATTATTAATGAATTTGAAATAAAAGAATTCTTATTTCTCCATAAAGTGTCCGCATATGTACGAAAGAAAGTAATTGACACTTGCTAGAGATCTAAAAAGATTGATTATTTTATTATAAATTCCTGAGAAACTAATGCATGAAAAAGAATTATTTTAAAGCCATTATCCAAGGTCCTTAGCACTTACTAACTTACGCAATTATCCTTAGTAATTTGTTTTTCGAACTGCACCCTGGCTAAGCACTTATTTCCTTCTCACGGAAAGCAGTTGCGCTATGTGGTCACATCAATTGATGATAGCACTTCCTTTGGTGCTTCCAACTCAGCCAAGATCGTCCTCTACTCCGTTGTCCGTTTATCTTCGCATATCATGGCAAATAAATTCCTTGACAATGTCGAGGACATAACCTACCTCGAGTTCGCTCGAGTTATGTGGCATGTGGCACTGTCTTGTTGAAACCACATATTCTCCAAGTCGTATTCTTCAATAGCGGGCAAAAAAAAGTCGGTTATCATATGACCATAACGCTCCGAATTGACGATGACAGTCGATGCATCGTCGTTTTCGAAGAAGTAAGGTCCAATCACACCTTCGGACCAAAGAGCGCACCAAACAGTGACGTTTTCTGGATGTAGTGGCCTCTCTTCAATTACTTGAGGATTCTCAGAACCCCAAATACGACAATTTTGTTTATTAATATACCCACCGAGTGTGAAATGTGCTTCAACGCTGAAGAAAATTTTGTTCGATACGTGGCTGTGGCAGAATCACCATTTTTGTACTAGGTTTTGATAATTTTTACGCGTTATGTGATAGTTAAGCGATCCATTTCCGTCAATGTCAGACTTTCAACTGAAAAGAAAAAAATTGGTTTCACAACTTAGTTTGGCAGATGCCGAATTCCAGTCCCATACTTTTGAAACCACGAAATGGATAGCCCTTTATTAGACAAAAAAAGATTTGGCGTCTGAAGTAGCACTGATAATGCCTAATCATTGTCTGGTGGAGTGGATTTAGTTGTTCACACGATACTAATAATACCCGGTCTAATAATACCCGATGCCATGCTAGTAGATATCATGGACTCTAAAAGGTTTATCAAGGCCGTTTGTAAAAAATCCATTATATTGGCCGGTCTACAATTGGTGCCTTCAGAGAGGTGACTGAAGCGGCCAGGGTAACACAACGAGGGACGTTAAAAACGGGTCTTAGATGGAGCGACGTATTAAATGCTTTGGAGTACAATTTCTCGGTGCCACACTACATCTTGGCCATGATAAGTAGTTATCTGAGTAACAGACAGCTGCTGTATAACACAAGCTCGGGCCCAAGGGTGAAACATATAACATCAGGAGCGGCACATGGATCTATCCTCGGCCCCGACCTATGGAACGTCAACTACGATGGAATTCTGAGAGAGGATATGTCAGAGGGAACTTTTTTGGTTGGAAACGCAGATGATATTGCAGCTGTTATCACGGGCAGTAACACGGACGAAGCACAGCGAAAACTGAGACGTGCCATGCTAAGAACATGGCTGGATTCCCACGGCCTAGACCTGGCCATGCATAAAACGGAATTACTGCTGATCACTGGTCGTCATATCCCCTTGCAGGTGGACATGAGTATAGGAGACGAAGTAATTAGGACCAAGAGCTCGATGAAATACCTGGGAATAAGGCTGGATCCCAGACTCACATTTTCGAATCAGATTCAGTACTCGGCTAACAAGGCCCAGAAGATCGTTGGACAGCTCAGCAGATTAATGGCGAACATTGAAGGCCCGCTACTGGCGAGACGGAGACTCCTGATGGAGGTTGGAAACAGCATTATGCTTTATAGAAGCGAAATTTGGGCCGAAACACTAGATGTTAAGAAGAGGGCAAACTCACTTGTATCGGTACAGAGAACGGCTGCATTGCGTATAACGTTGGCATATCGTACGGTATCCGCTCCAGCCGTAGTGGTAATAGCGGGTATTATCCCTGTGTATCTGCTGGCAGCGGAGCGGATGGAGATTTATAAGGCGAAATCGGCTGGAAGTCACGTAACCGCTCACTTCAGGGAAAACACCATTTCAAAATGGCAACAACGATGGAACGAGGAAGATAGAGGAAGATGGACGCCGAGACTTATTCCGGACATATTTGGAAATTTGGAGGGGCAAATTACTACGTTACACAGATGCTATCGGGTCACGGATATTTTAGGAAATATCTGCACAGAATGGACAAGACCGCCTCCCCTTACTGTCTTTACGAGGAAGGGGAGATAATTGATGACGCAGAGCACACTGTCTTCGAGTGTGCACGTTTGGCAGAGCTATCGCTCTGCACTGACGTCGATAGTTGGGACGATCACGGCCGGTAACATTGTCGGGGTTATGATCGCGAGTAGTGAAAATTGGACCTCAGTGGGGAATTACGTGGAGAGCATTCTAAGACTGAAGAAGAGGGATCTTGAGGCTGCGGAACATGTGGGCATGCCGGCATAGATGAAACTGGTAGACGTGTCAAGCGAAATTCGAAGCAGGGACCTGGACGAAAGGAATAGTGGAGACACTTAGATGTGTCTTCAACTTTCGACACGCAATCCGGACGCGGATATGAACACGCAGGGGCCAAAGGGACTCCACTCCGAAGTAATACCACCGTAGTTCCGGAATGGGCACAACGAGTCCACGAGACGAGGGGGGATTTAGTGGGTGAGGGCCCTGCACATAGAGGATGTGACGACTTCCTCTATGGTGCGGTTAGGTACACTTACCCCTCCTCGGCGTAAAAAAAACAAAAAAATACTAAATCCTAAACGCGACAGCAGCTACTATTACCTAAAAGGCGCTCAAACTACTTACATGTTTTCCATACGCCATTAGAGCCTATTGAAATTAATTAAGATGGGCACACAAAAATTTAACGAAGCTGTTGCACGAATAAACCTCCTCAACTTAGTTTTTAATTCATTTACGATAGTTTTTCGGATACCAAAAACAAAAAAGTCGAAAAATACGTGGGTTTTTTGGTATGAGAAGTGGTTGTGCACCTTCCCACCGTGATAATCTTGATGGCGTAGAGTTGGTGAGTGGTTGTGCAACTCTAAAGTTTAACAACAATACAGTACATATTGTTGTTGTTGATATTTTTGTTGTTGTTGTTCTTTAAGTTATTGCTGTTGCCTGCTACTACAAATGTTAAGAGGGAGTGTATGTGTGGGAAAAAGTAGGAGTTTAGTAGAGTATGAGCATCATTTTATATAAACAACAACAACTAAAACAATGCCGCAGGAGTGTTTTCATAGCGATAATAACTTATTAGCTTAGTTTTTGCCAAATATTGTTGTTGTTATTTTTGTTGATGTGTTCTATGTAAGTAAACTTAATATATTGCAGCGTGTACTTAGCGTTAATGCAAGACAAAATGTCTAAGGGTGGCAGGAATCGTCTGTAGTGTAGTAGTGGAGGTTGATTGTATGTCGGCTATGCCATTAAGAAATTTGTTGTTAAAAAAGAAAAACGAATTTAATTTTGCTTGTAATTATATTGTTTTCGCTGTTGTTTTTTTAATTTTTTTTTGTTGTTGTAAATTAATGTTAATCAAATTGTGTAATTAAAAGGGTTTTCATTTATTTATAGGGGAGTTAATTTATGGTTACCTAAAATTGCTGATGTTGATGTTGCAATTACTTACTGCATGTTATTGAGATTAAAAAGTCATTTGAATTCATTTCATTACGTTGTGGTTATTCAAAGTAATTGACTTTCATAGGCAATTTATGATATTTTAAGTTCAAAGGTCGATAAGATATTATGATTCAATAAATGTTTAAACAGATTTCTGCATCAGAGATTTCTTCTTTGTATTTAGACCGGCTTTTAGAAATATTGGTATACGGCTTGTTTGTGTGCCAAACGTTCTGAAAGCCTGGCATGGAGTCTCTATTCCTGAAGCTATTGAAACAATTCAGGATTTTGGTGCATCGCAGTTTGAAAATAAGAGAGATTGCGTACGCCATAGACATACATACCAGAGGTCAGCAATGAGTATTCAAAACGATGAGTAGATTCGAATCTTACTTATAATTTCTGATACTTATACGCATTCATACTTATTTTAATGTCATACTCGTACTACTCATATTCAAAGTTTGAAATATTCATGGTACTCACACTTAACGATACGCATGATGTTATTGATTTCGACTCTCCATGACTCATCGTATACACGAATCACAAAATAAGTATGATTCACGTATGAACACTACAATACTCACAGGAAGGTTGTGTGTTTGCTCTCCTTGCTGTATTTGTTTTTTTTTTTTTGTTTATGTGTCTTTCTTCTGTCTTTGTAAATGCAACATTAACTAAGACTGTAAATTACGACGAATGATTCGAATCACTCGAATCTTTTATGAGTATTATAAGTATTTTTCTTTTACGAATCTGAATGAGTAGGCGTATGAATCAGACATAGTTCGAATGTTATGAGTTTGATGTCAACGTTGTACTCATACTCATTGCAACATGTACTTATAAATCAATGTTGTACTGGAGTACGAATGATTCAGAGTAGTTGGATTTTAATACTGTTGACTCACTAATACTCGAAGTTTCATGAGTACTTATGAGTATCGAAAAAGCGATTCATTGCTGATCTCTGATACACACATACATACATACATAATTGCCTATTACAACCCTTCAGTCAGGATTACGGCCTAACTTTTCACACCACTCGTGTTGTGTGTGTTAATTTTATACATGAGTGGCGGGACCTCCAGTTTAAAGTCGACTCTGAACGACAGATTTTTGAGAAACTTTTAATGGTAATTTTTATTTACTCTCAGAATTTTTGCCAGAAGACTGCTGAGAGAAAGGCGCCGAAGAAATATATTTTCATATTTAGTTTTGACGTCTGACCTGGGATTTGAACCGTGGCCTTACGTCTAATAAGCCAACACACTACCTACTACACTACGGCGACTAATAAAACGCCCCGCGTTGATGTTGTCCAAAGTCGCCGTAGTCTGGTAAGCAGTGTGTCGGCTTATTAGACAAAAGCCTTTTCTTCTACGCACGGCTCAGTCATTCTGAAACAAAACGGAACATGAAAAATATTATTTCGACGATTTCCTCTCAGCAGTCTTCTGGCAAAAGCTCTGAGAGAAAATAAATTTGTAATGAATAAAAAGGTTGTTGGTCATTACAATACTTTAGTCAGGATTACGACCTAGTTTCTCACACCACTTATATTGTACGTTAATTTTATACATGAGTGACGGAACAATAAAAATCACTAAACAATTATTCGACAGATCTTTGTAACGGAGATCTTCAAACCACGATTTCTCTCTTCAAACGCACCGCGTCTTAAACAGTCTGATAAATGTTCATGAAGGCAAGCATCGTTGTTTACATTTGTTCTTGTAGTGTTTGTTGTTATATTGTCGTTTACATGTTTACCATTTTCTTATGCTGGTGCTTGTTGTTATAGTACGCAGTGCGATAATTGGTAAACAAGTTCATTGTTTTTGTTTTTGTAGCTTTTGTTTATAATTTCAATGTTAAGGGATGTAAAAGCAAGACACCAGTATTTCGATTTTTCATTTTCGTGATCTTACATATTAAATGAAATTGTTCACACAACCCTCGTTGTTTGATATAAACATTTCTGTTGTTGTTGCATTATTTCCTGCACCTGTAATGTGCTGCATGTTTTGAAAACTGTTTGCTGTTGTTTAGGTTTCAACGTTTTGTTACCTTTGCCTTGCTGTGCTCCTCGTAAAGCTGACGGTTGTTGTTATCGCCCGCAATCTGTAATAAGGCAAGTTACTCAAATATATTCATGCCTATTACTTTGTGGCACATGCCACCAGCTCTCTGAGGCAATGCAATGCAAAGTGAATTGTGTGTGTGTTGTGTTGTGCTGTGCTGTTCTGTGCTTCATTGAAGAATGGCCAACACCGCCAAACATTAGTTAATAGAGCAGTCGTTTAGCTAATGCTATTGGCAACTGTTTTATATATGTACACTTGAAACGGGGATGACGTTAAACCTTTCACAACTAATAATTGCAACATGTTTTTGCATAAAGGCATGGAGGAAAACGAATTAGAGTTTTAGTGATAAACAGGCTCCCTTCCTTTTAACTGATGGTTTATACTTTATTTTTTTTTTTGTAGTGAGATTAAGCCAACAATATTACGCTTATTTCGCTAGCATGTTGCAAGTGTTTGTTGTTGTAGTAAATCTATTTAGTTTTTGCAACATCGTACTGATTGAAGTGCTTGCATGGCTGATTTTAAAAAGAAAAATTATTTGTTTTACGATGATTCTGAATTTCTTTAAGGATTTAACGTTTGCTTCTTATCCTTGAAAGGGATTCCATTTCCTGCCTGACAACATTGTTTGGGGTGGTATATGTATGTGCAAGATGCACTATTTGGGGATTTATATTTACTTGCTTCGCAATTCTTTATTGCCGCTTACACTTGCTCCCTCTGACTCTCCCGCTCTCACTTGTTCCCCTAGTATGTGTGCATGCTAGGTTGCTGCAGTGATTCTTTTTTGATTCGCTGTCGGATTGTTTGTTTGTATTATTGCCTCTTGTGCTGCTGTGACATAATGGCTGGTAGTTCTTGCCACACAATATAATTGTGGCGTATCTGCAATATTGTCAGACCCAGCGTCTTTAGAGCACATCAATCAGTTTATTTTACTGTAATGTCAATAATAATACACTCCTTCCTCTCCTTCTTCTTGCTCGGCTTCATTTTATTCCTCGATTGCTGGTGGAATCGTAAAAAAAGGAACTCAACTTTAGCGTTGAAATGGAAGCATGGCATGGCATGGCCGTGGTGTGGCAATGGTGTGTGGCAGAAAGACGGTTTTATTTTTTATTTGCTGCCTGATTGTTTATGCCTCCATCTCTATGGTATAAACTGCAGCAACAAGAGCGTAAGAGAAGGAGAGAGTGTATGGTACTTGTCAGTAACAATTGTGCAACACAAACGTAGGAGATTTCCAAGACATCAAGTTGGATATTTGTTTATTTGATTTCATTTTAAATTGCATTGTTTGACGATAACACACACACACATATACACAGAGCGGCAGAGAGAGAGAGAGGGTGAGCGAGAAAGAGCAAAATTTAAGTGGATTTTATATTAACGGCATACGGGTTAAATTGCAAATAAAATAAATACGTTTTAAATTACACGCTGAATTTATGGCAGCGTTTTAAAAGCAATGCCAAGAACTTATTATGGCGGTTAATGTGGTTTACATAGAATGCTAGTCGACTAAGCTTTTATTTATTATTGTAAACGTACTTGAACATATTAATTAAAAGGCATTTAGTTAAGCTATAATGAACGGCTAATACCGAAAAATGCTGGCATGCTTTCGAGCAAGTGCTTAGCACTAATATGGGATTGGCCATGCGAAGAAACCTTGGGAAATTTCGGACTATAGGAAGCAGAGATACCGATGACAATGCTATGGGACTTCTCAATGAATTTTAGGACATCCATTCCGCCCTTGGTGCGGCACAAGGGATTCCCTACAAATTAGCATTAATTGATTGGGGGGGGGGGGAACCGTTAGATGTGGAATTTATTCGGAATCAATCGGAATATCCCGGCCTATATATACTTACATATATACATAATTAGTCATTACAATCTCTCAGCGAGGATTATGGACCTAGTTTCTAAGGCAAGTTTTATTTACTATCAGAGTTTTTTCCAGAAATCTGCTGTCAAGAAGTCGTCGAAGAAATACTTTTTTTATATTTTCGTTGTGATGTTTTACTTGGGGTTTGAACCGTGGCCATACGTCTAATAAGCCAACACATAACCTACTAGACTATGCCAATATCCCGGTCTAAACGTACGTAACGTAACGTAGTTGGTCATAACAACCCTTCAGTCAGCATTATGGATTTAGTTTCCCATACCACATATGTTGTGTGTGTTAATTTTATATATGAGTGGAAGAGCCTGCAGTTTAAAGTCGCTTCCGAATGAAAGATTTTTTGTGAAACTTTTCATGTCAATTTTTATTTACTATCAGAGTTTTTGCCAGAAACTTGCTGTTAAGAAGTCGTCGAAGAAATTTTTTTTTTATAGTTTCGATGTCTGTTCTGTTCGAACCGTGGCCATACGTCTAATAAGCCAACACACAACCTACTACGCTACGGCAATATCCCGGTCTATAAGTCTGTCAAATCACTGCAGCGTCTTTCAGACGGAAGTGTCGGCAATATGAACTGCAGTGAAATTTTTTGTGGATAAAAATGTTCCCAACCGGAAAATCACCGTACTTTCCGATTGCCAAGGCAGCTACTTCTACCTACGTACATAATACTTTAAATGAGAACTGTCTCTTTCTTCTCCTCGCAACTTTCGCGGAAAAAAGTTAGGAGGCCATACCTCCCAATTAGGCAGTGTCTCGTGAGAAGCGAATGTAAAGTCGACAGGGAAATATAAATTTTTTGGTGTTCCTGCGCATAAGATTCGCAATTAGCGTCGAACAGATCCTCTTTTCTGTCCAGGAATTGCCAAGGAGTGAAATTTTTCTCTAATATACGTCCTCAACTTGAACACCATGGCTATGTCCCTTATCATCAGAGCATGGGATTCTTATGTAATTGGATTCTTATGTAATACAACTGTCGTAGACATCTCAACGGGGTAGCGGATTGATATGATATTTGTATCACACGTGTTCTTGCACATATAAACATTCATGGTAGCTGCAGAGCGGATAAACTGCACAGAAGGGGCACGACCATCGAACTCTCTTATGAATTCTCGACATTGGGCATCTCTTTGGGTACCTGCAAGCTTATAATTGATAATCCAATCGTGGATCTTATCAGCAGCAGATAGACAGCTTCGGACACATGCAGAACGGTGAAGAAGATCTGCCCAAGACTGGGTAGAGGGCGCGCGGCTGCTGTGTTTAAACTGTAGTCGATATTATTACGGGGCATTGCATTATAGGAACGCATGCGAGACATAATGGTCTTGGACACCTTGCAAATGATTTCTGTAGAAGCCGTGGAGATGACGAGGAGCATGAGACTGCTCTTCACTTACTGTGTACATGCCTGGCATTTGGTCGAAGGAGAAAGAGACACCTGAGTGCCTATTATATGGAGGATCTGGCAGAACTGTTATGCATTGATATTGGCAGTCTGAGTCGCTTTATTGGAAGCTCCGAGTGGTTCCTGGACTAGAGTAAAATGTGAAACTGGGTCATCACAATGGGCCCTGTGTGTGGCCTAAGTATGTCTGCTCATAACACCATTGAAGGGACAGCTACTTCTACCTACGTACATAATACTTTAAATGAGAACTGTCTCTTTCTTCTCCTCGCAACTTTCGCGGAAAAAAGTTAGGAGGCCATACCTCCCAATTAGGCAGTGTCTCGTGAGAAGCGAATGTAAAGTCGACAGGGAAATATAAATTTTTTGGTGTTCCTGCGCATAAGATTCGCAATTAGCGTCGAACAGATCCTCTTTTCTGTCCAGGAATTGCCAAGGAGTGAAATTTTTCTCTAATATACGTCCTCAACTTGAACACCTTTCTAATCCATCCTATGTGCGGATGGTATTTTTCAGTGTGATACCCGGTTTTGTCGTTGTATCCTCAATGTAGATGCCGGCTATGTCCCTATTCAGACCTTAGGTTAGGTTAGGTTAGGTCGAAGTGGTTGCTTTGATTACCAAAGCTAACTTGAGCATGCATAGCGGCCCATTGTGACACCACAGCTAAGCGCAGTCTCTATACGACCGAATTCCACCAAACTAGAGAAGAAATTTGCGCAGAACGCCAGCTTTATAAATGGCCGCAGACCTTCTGACCTTGTCAAGAAGTCTGACGTTGTGCAACAACGTATAAGAGGTTGGGTTCGATGACCGTAGAATATATCCAACGCATGATCCTTGGGCGAAGACCCTATCTGGTTCCGACCGCTCTACTACAGCAGTAAATAGCACATGCCGCCTTACGTGACCTAGCAGCCAGATTCGCCCTCCAATTGAGTTTGGGATCGAGGATCAGGCCCAGATATTTAACCTCTGGTCCCGCATATCCTACGAAGGGAGAAGCTCGGAATTTTATATCTCCTCTTGAAAAGAATCGTATCGGTCTTAGAGGGTTTGATAGACAGTCCACAATCCCTACACCAGTCTAGTACAATTGACAGCGCCAAGTTCAACTTATCGTCAGCGGAAGCTATGGGGTCATTGCCAGAGTGTTCCCCACAAGAGTGAGTTGACTGCAAGGTTCCAGAGATGTGGTGATAGAACACCGCCTCTCGGTGTGCCTCTACAAACTGTGGAGGTTACTATCCTCGACTTGAGGATAAGTTCGATGAACCTGATCAGATTCGGTCCCAGGTTCAGAGAACCAAGAGCCCTAACTATGGCGTACGGATCGACGTTATTAAATGCGCCATCAATGTCCAGAAAATGGCCAGAGTGTATTCCCTGCATGGACATGCATGGACTTTTCCACCCGAGAGATAAGAGAGTGTAGTGCAGTCTCCACTGATTTACCTCTTGTGTGCGCATGTTGGGAAGTGGATAGAAGCGCTGGATCAATCGAGGCACTAATATGAACATCAACGACTCTTTCCAGTGTGTTCAGAAGAAAGGAACACAGACTTATGGGTCTATAATATCATTTGCCCCAGTGTGGGACGGTTTCTCCAGCCTTGGGAATGAAGATCACCATAGATATTCTCCAGCTCCTAGGCATATAAAGGAGCCTGAGACTAGCATTGTAGATGGCAAGCAACCAAGGGAGAATTATCTCCTCCCCATGTATCATTGGACCGTAAGAAAAGTAATTGAGGTCATGACTAATTTTCCTACGTCTCGTCAAAACATGTTGGATACAATGCATGAAAAGCATGATAGTATCGTAAGTGAAAGAATTTTAACTCATAGCTTTGTTTGTGATTAAAAATTATTCACTTTTATTTCTTCTTTTTTTTCATGTGAAAGCATCTACGACAGTGAAGTAATATTGAAGCCTTTACGTCAGTTTCCAATTCGTTTGTTAGTTTGCTTGGAATATTTCCTGAAATCTTTTTCTGATTTGTTTGTCTTACAAATGCGTTGAATTGGCACATTTCTTCCATTACTCTGCACTCTGACTCTGGCTGTGGCTGTGGCTCTGGCTCTAGCTTTGGTTGTGTTTTTTTTTTCATTTATTTTCTTTGTTCGCCTAATTCAGCTATTTCAAGACAATTTTACAAATTTTGTGGTAGAATTTTTGAAAAAAGATTCTTTGTTTGTATTTCTTTCGACAAAAAAAAGAAACGGAACGAAAAGAGCAGCAAAACAAAATGAAAACAAAAGCAAATAAAAAAAGCAGAAATCTTCGATATTTTTCGTACTCATTTTTGTTTTGCTAGTTTTAACAGTTTTTCCCCATCCTTGTTATCCTTTCTTACTCTGGAAGGAAGGGCATCTTCATTTCTGCTGCGTTTTGTTTTTGGTTAAATATGCTCTGTATGTGTGTATGTGTGTGTATAAGTCTTATGAAAAATTTTTGTTATTGTTGAAGTTTTCATACGCCGCTTGAATTTCATTCTCATACTCATACACTCTAATTGGAATGCACCAGGCGATTGGCAAAGATGTGAAGTTTCCGGTTTCCTGTGCCATGAAACAAAGAACAACGGCAACAACAAGCAGAAGAAATAAAAATTGGATTCGAATTTTAAAGTAAAATTTGTATGTTTTTTTAACATTAAAAATAATATAAACGAACGAACGTTTGAAGTATTTCATACGTTTTCTTAGCTACATACACTCTCTCTCTCACACACACATTGATGCCAAGTTTAATTTTACATTGTTAAAGTGCAGCAAAAGTTTTTGGCACTATTTATACAGACAACCAACTTTTTGTTTCTGTTTCTAAGCCTTCTTCTCTCCTTTTCTTACTCTTTGCAGGAGATATTTCGTCTCCCTAATATTTTCTTTCGTCATATTTTGCTGACATTCCGCTTTCCTTTTTTTCCAGCGTGTTTTTCCTTTTCTTCTTTTGCAAAATGTGGGTTCATATGGGGATATGTTGCCTGTGGCATGGGTCAGGTTATTTGTTCACATCATTTTGTATTAAACACTGAAAGGAATCTTGATTTCGACGAAACTTTAATTGTGTTTTAATAACGTGAGACAAGTACTTTTAAGGTAGGTTTTCAGAGAACTTTTCCTGTAGAATTCATTGGAATTCAGGGGATCGTGAGCCTTATTGCAAAGCACAATTGATTCTGTCGAATCGCTTAAAGCAACAAAAACTTACTGGGAATCTGTTTATGGTGGATTTGTCATGCAATTTTTTAAGATCAATTGGATATGATATGCAGGACAGTCTGTAGATTTCGTTCTGAAGCAACTCATATTTCAATGAACCATTTGTGGGTGCCTGATACCCATAGTAATGGGTGATGTTTTAAGAGCTATAGGAAAATTTTTCAAAAAAAAACACATAAAATTGAGAAAAATGCATGAAATCTTTATTTGATCGATAGTACGGTCCATATAATTTAATGTTTGAAGATTATTTCATGCAAATGATGACCGCGACTGCGCCTCAAATGGTCCATCCGCTTAGTCCAATTTTGGCATACTCTTTCCAACATTTCGGCCGGTATCTCACGAATAAATATCTTCCAATGCGTCAATTGAAGCGGGCTTGTCTGTATAGACGTGAGCTTTAACATAGCCCCACAAATAATAGTCTAAAGGCGTTAAATCGCACGATCTAGGCGGCCAATTGACCGGTCCCGAACGTGAAATAAAATGTTCACCGAACTCGCCTCTCAATATGTCCATTGTTACGCGTGCTATGTGGCATGTGGCACCGTCTTGTTGAAACCACATGTCAAGCAAGTCAAGCTCTTGTATTTTGGGCAAAAAAAAGTTGGATATCATCTGACGGTAGCGCTCACCATTCACAGTTACGTTACGATTCGCAGCATCTTTGAAGAAGTACGATCCAATGATGCCACCAGCCCATAAACCACACCAAACTGTGACTTTTTCTGCTTTTGCGACTTTGGTAGCTTTTGCAATGCTTCTGGCTGATCTTCACTCCAAAATCGACAATTCTGCTTATTTACGTATCCAGCTTATTTACGTATGAGCTTCGTCGCTGAACACAATTTTTCGATAAAGAAGTGCGCGATGAACTTCCTTAACAGAGCACGCATTTTGTTAATAAAATTCAATGATTTGCAAGCGTTGTTCGTCTGTAAGACGATTCATGCTTAAATTATAGACCAAACTGAAGATGGTTAATTGTGAAACAAAACACGAAACGTGCGTGAGCTGTTTAAATTAGTGTTGACAAAAAGATAATAGCTAAAAAATTACCCGTTAGTACCGGATTATGTGGTTATCTTTCAGTTTACTATGACTTAAATTCGTGAAATATTTCCCTCGTTTTATTATTTCTTGTTGAAATAAAAAAATCTTTAAAACCTACGCATTCCAACAGGGTATTTTGAGTGTGTAAAGTTGAAGAATGCAGTTAATACGTCACCGTAGTATAATAGGACGAGAGCTTGTGGCTCAAAACCTGGGTCAGACATTTGGAACAGAAGGAAAATATTTCTTTTACCGAAAATATTTTTTTTCTTCTGAGCAGTTTTCCGGCAATATAAATGCCATGAAAAGCTTCTCACAAATCTGTCTTACCGAGTCGATTTTAAACTGTAGGTCCTGCCACTCATGTATAAAAATTAATGCACACAACATGGGTGATGTTCGAAACTAAGTCGTAGTCCTGACTAAAGGGTTGTTGATGACCAACTAAGTAAGCAAGTAGGTAAGTTCAGGGCCATGTTGTTGAAGCTACATCTACCAAATTAGTTGTCATTTGTTCAGTCTGCTTGGACAAATCACCAAAGCATCAATTGACTGACGGTAAACGATCATACGCAATGCGGTGTGTGCACTGAATGGGTTCTAAAGCAGTTGGCAAGTGACCTTAGGTTAGGTTAGGTTAGAGGACGTGTACTTGTCAATTAAGACAAGTACAGTACGCGGAGGTCGAATTGACCCATTGCGCAACTTTCTAGTTTCTCACACCACTTATGTTGTGTGTGTTAATTTTATACATGAGTGGTGGGACCTACAGTTTAAAGTCGACTCCGATCGACAGATTTTTTTGAGAAACTTTTTTAATGACAATTTTAATTTACTGCCATAGTTTTTGCCAGAAATCTGCTGATTGGAAGTCGCCGAAGTAATACTTTTTGTATTTTGTTTTGATGTCTGGCCTGTGACTCGAACCCTGGCTTTACGTCTAATAAGCCAGCACACCACCTACTAGACTACAGCGACTTCTAAGTGACCTTAATTTTGATCGAAAAATCAAAGTGGAGAGCCCTTTCTGAATGAATGGGTAGGTGAACAAACAAAATTGTGGAATTCAAGACGATACTAAACCACGAGCGATCTTAGAGCGTCTAATGCATCCCGAAAAAGTCCAAGTTTGGTGTAGATTTTAGAGTGGAGGTGTCTTCGGTCCATATATCTTTGAGCATGACAGTGGCAAGGCCCTTACTGTAGACGATGATCCCTATACGTACATAATTGGATATTACAAACCTTTAATCAGGAGTGGAACGTAGGTTTTCACACCACTTATGTTGTGTGTGTTAATTTTATACATGAGTGGCGGGGCCTACAGTTTAAAGTCGACTCCGAACGACAGATGTTTGAGAAACTTTTCATGGAAATTTTTTTTATTTTTCTCTCAGAGCTTTTTCCAGAAATCTGTACAGACGAAGTCGCCAAAGTAATGTTTTTTCAATACTACGTTTTGTTATAAATGTCTGACGACGATCTCTATACGATGATGATTACCAGCTTCTTTTGGTCTTAACTCGATGATCTGGATATCAACGATGTTAGCCTCATGCTACATCCAAAATTCTTCATTAGCATTTTAAGGGTATGGACATCTCACATGGAGGTGATGTAAACTGGCCACCGAGATCGTGCTATTTGATACCGTAAGATTTTTTTTGTGGAATTTTCTGAAGTTGTTATAAACTACAGCAATTTACAAAGCCAATATTATTTTATTTATTTATTTCGGATATACTCAAGCCAAAGAAGCCGTGGCTGACAATCGAATGTCAGTGTTATATTCAACACATTTTGGCCTCAATAGGTTTTTCAAACGAAGGAAAAATATTGTTAGAAACTCACACACACTCGGCTTGATTTAAGTTTAAGGGCAGAAAGCGCTTAATGAAAGACCCTATATGTAGTAGACAGAAATAATTGCTTTGGCTGTCTTCTATATGACACTTTGTCCTTTCCAAGTAACATTTGTTTTGATCTTCAGTTTAAAGGGCATATCCGAAATGGTTTGAAGCTTGCTTGTCTTCAAAAGCTTCCTACTTCTGTTAACGTGAAATCCACATATTGTCAGAAGTATGGGCAAAGGCTGTGGCTAACGATGAGCAATACTTGAAATATTGTTACGTTTTTACCTTTTAAAAACGTTTAAAATCTGAGCGAGTAGATTGCAAATAAAATAGAAATAAATTTTCTGTTTAGTTTTAATTAAAATTCTTTATTATTCGCAGAATTCTGTGTGCCACTGTTCACAACTTGATGTAAACAACAACAATTGCTTTTCTTTGTAAATCCTCTGTTTACACCCTTTGCATAAACAATAACAATTACTAGACAATTGTTCTACAGATCTTTGTAACGGAGATCTTCAAACCAAGATTACTCTCTTCACACACACTGCGTTTTCACAAAAGACTGACTGAACTTTACTAACTCACTTGCCTGCTTGGCCTTGCTTTTTATATGACAGGGTAAACAGTCTGATGAATGTTCTTGAAGGCGAACGTTCATGACTTCATACATACATAATTGAACATTACAACCATAGCTGCCAGAGAAATGAAGCACCAAATCGTCAAGTATTTGAGAAAAAATCGTCAAAGACGTTTATTAAAATCGTCAAAAAATAGTCAGAAAAAATAAATAAATTAAAATTGTTTAAAAACCAAAATTATTTCTATTGTTTGATTTCAAAAACAAAACATTTAAAAAAATTTCCCTCATCTTCATTTATTAATTTTTATTTTTTCCAAAAATGGAGAAATTTTATATCATTATCAGGATAAAATTGTTTAAGGTTTAAACAATTTATCCCAGTGTTGTTTATTGACACATATTGCATCATCTTAATCTATGGATGGTGTAAATATTAAGGAGTCAGAAGCTCTCTCTCATTCTGAGCATGAAACTTCAGTGTAATGTTGGCTGCAACTGACACATTTTTCAGTTCCTTCAGTTCCTTCTTAAGATCTTATCATCTGATCTTACTATTTAGAATATTTATTTATACTATTTATGAGGTCGGTGCCTCAACGTCTATTTTGAGGTTTCTCGACCGTGTACAGGAGAGGCCGTAGTAGCTCGTTAATGACGGTAGTGTATCCAACCCCATTGAATCATTGGAGCATTTTTGCAATGTGATTTCTGTTTCACTGTTTTATCACTACTACAAAAGGATTTTGCTCAAACGAAAGAAGGGGACTTATTCCCGAAAATCATATATTCCTACGTAACGCTCTTCTTTCTTGGACAGGACATCCGTATGTGGTCGATTGGCCAGTAGATCGCACACTGCATTACAGAAACGTTTACGTTTTTTAGTCGGACTGTTCGTATATGGAATTCAATTTCTGCATAGGTGTTTCCTGTTACTTATGGTATAAAAATATACAAGCCTAGTGTCCTCCTTGTTTTTACTAACATAAATTTCCAATAGTAACAATTGCAAAGTAAATACAAAGCTTAAAGTGGCTTTTAATGTACCAAAGTGAGGAATATGAAGTAAATTTTTAATTTCTAAAAATCGTCAAAATGACGATAAATCGTCAAATCTGGCAGCTATGATTACAACCCTTCAGTCAGGATTACGACCCAGCTTCTTACACCATTTATGTTGTGTGCGTTAATTTCATACATGAGTGGTGGGACCTACAGTTTGAAGTCGATTCCGAACGACACATTTTTGAGTAACTTTTCATTGCAATTTTATTTAATCTGAGAGTTTTTGCCAGAAATCTACTGAGACGAAGTCGCCGAAAAAATATTTTTTCATACTTTCGTTTTGATGTCTGACCTGAGGTTCGAACCGCGACCTTGCGTCTAATAAGACAACACACACTACCTACTAGACTACGGCGACTTCAAACATAGATGTTTACGTTTAATATTGTAGTGTTGTTAATACATTTTTGTTTACTTGTTTACCATTTTTTTTATGCTGGTGTTTGTTGTTGTATTTTTGTTTACTTCTTTACCATTTTTTATGCTGGTGTTTGTTGTTATATTAAGCAGTACGATAATTTGCAAACAGGTTTGCTTATTGGATAGTTTTGTTTTTGTAGCTTTTGTTAAGAATTTTATGTTAAGTGATGTAAACAAAACACCAGTATTTAGATTTTTAATTTACGTAACAATATTTGCAATGAAGAAGAAAAAAGTTGTCCAATATTTTCTCCCAGTGCATTCGCAAGGAACTTGTGTTCACAGCTTTAAGAAAAAGGGAAACAAGAAATCAAAGAAAAGACGCCAGCCAGATACGTACATATAAAGATGTTGGCATATATTTTCTCCCTTTGTTGTTGCTGTTACAGTTGTTTTGTTTATAAAATTGGTGTGAGTATGAGTGTTTGTGAAATATATTCGCGACTCTTAACATTCATTCATTTGTTCATTCATTCATTCATTTATACGTTCCATTCCATTTTACATTGTCTTTAACACACATGCATGCATGCAAAACAAAAAACTTTCATTTCATTTCCGCTTGAGTGGGTTATTCATACTTCTTAAATCAACAACCAACATACAGACACAGATACATACATACATATATACATACATATGTAACTAAGGAGATGTTAATACTTAAATGTGATATATATTTGAGAATATACAAACACTTTGTATCCTTTTGCATGGGTGTGTATACGGGTGCATGTGTATGGGTTTTACTTTGCAAATCATCAAAAACAATTGTGTTAAGCAGCGGCTCTCAATGGTACTTAAGAAGTAATGACACACCAGCTTATATTGCACACTTGCCCTGGTGTGTTTTCGCATCTTTAGTTGCATTAACGTTGTTGCACTTGAGTAAATTTTGTTTTGTTTTGCCGTGTAATGCCTGCCTGCCACCCTTGTTTCTCTTCCTTTTTTTTGTTTTTTTGGCTGCTGCTCTACTAACTGCAATTTTGATTTTCTTCTTATTGTTTTGTCATTATCACCATTGTTGTTGTTGTTGTTGTTGTTTTTATTGTTGTTTGAGTTTAATTTTTTTGGATGCTCTAGGGCAAGATGCCACAATTTACAGAAGAGGTTACAGATAGGCTGTGAGTGAGAGAGAGCGGTGGAAAGGGGAAAGAAATTGAAACAAAATATTTTGAAATCCTAACTGACAACTTTCAAAAACAAACGTCATTTAGATGATTTACATTTACTGTGTCATAATCAGTCTCATGTCAGCCGAAAAAAAAAATTATTTTTAAATTACTTTTAATGAGGCTGTAAAGTCAAGCCCACAACTTTGAGTTTTGCATAAGGAATAGAATTTGTCTTTCAGATGCACATGAGACAAGGATAATAGATGGATAGCAATGGGTCTGACAACTGAATTAATTCTACAAAAAAATTTTTTTAATTAAAAATCCAAATTATTTATTCACTTATTTGTCATAGTCATCTACGATTTTTTTTCTTTTTTTTTGTGGAAGCCTTTGTAACTTCATTGGGCCCATGTAACAGGCAATAATTTGTCGGTTAGTTATAAAAAGGTTTTTCTAGAAATCTAAACTACTAACAGTCTCACCTTTTTTCATTTGTTACAGGCCAATATGGTTCATTGTGATCCCTCAATGTATAATGTCACACGAACTTTTCAGATCTCAGAATAAAACTCATGAATTTCATGGGAATTGCTGGAAAAAGCTCTGCTTGAATCCAATAGTTGTACAAGCATTTACTCTAACTGCACAATAATTTTTTTGAGGCTGACTAAGGGCCATGAATACAACTTGCCGTTAAACTTGGGTTTAGTTAAAGGTAGCTTCAGCTAAAGTTATCTTTAACTTATTTTCGTTATTACAACTTACAGATAAAATAAAGTTAACTGTTTCCAAAAATTTGGTAGTGGCGGAGCAATGTCGATAACACTGTTCAATTAAACAAGTTCTTTTTAAACGCTGTGGCAAGGACGGGCTTCTTGTTTTTGTTGCATTTGCTCATTTTGTTTATATTTGAAATTGCCATATTGAAATTAATATAAATATAATCTGGCAAGTTCAAACATAAACTTAAATTTAAAAGTTACCAGTAGGATGATCTTCGCTTTAGCTTAACGCTCACTTCTACCTTGTCGTCCACTTATAATAACGAAAAAAATTTATCTGCCCGTTAAAATCCTCCCTTTAGTTAACGGCAAGTTGTAATAATGGCCCTAAGTCTCGTATCTCTCATGAGAGCCTACTATACAATATCCGGTGATGATGAGTGTTTCCCTTTAATAGTTCGAATTGTCCATGTGGCCTTAGGAGAATCTTTTATCATATTATGTCCTGAGCAGGTTTTTAATGGAATACATACATAGTACATAATTCGCAATTACAACCCTTCAGTTACGATTACGGCATAGCTTCTCACACCACTCAATTTATGTGTGTTAATTTTCTGCATGAGTGGCGCAACCTTCAGTTTACAGTCGACTCTGAACAACAGGTTTTTGGATAACTTTTCATGGCAATTTTATTTTTACTCTCAGAGTTTTTATCAGAAATCTGCTGAAAGGAAATCGCCGAAGAAATATTTTTTTCATATTTTCGTTTTGATGTCTGACCTGGGGTTTGAACCGTGGCCATACGCCTAATAAGCGAACACACTACCTACTAGGCTACGGCGACTTATATATATATATATATATGTATATGATTTGTAACAGTATCACAAAATTTGGAAGAATTAATGTTTTAATTGGCTCTGCCAAAAATATAGCTAAGAATTCTAGAAAATTTCAATAAACACAACTCTCAGCAGATTTCTGGCAAAAACTCTGAGGGTAAATAAAATTGCCATGAAAAGTTTCTCAACAATTTGTCGTTCGGAATCGACTTTTAAATCCCTTTTATTTTTTAAAGTCCCGCCCGTTCCGTAGATTAGTAGGTAGTGTGTTGGCTTATTAGACGTAAAGCCAGGGTTCGATCCCCAGGCCAGACATCGAAACAAAATACAAAAATTATTCCTTCGGCGACTTCCTCTCAACAGATTTCTGGCAAAAAACTCTGAGAGTAAGTAAAATTGCCATGAAAAAGTTTCTCAAAAATCTGTCGTTCGGAGTCGACTTTAAACTGCAGGTCCCACCACTCATGTATGAAATTAACGCACACAAAATAAGTGGTGTGAGAAACTAGTACGTTGTCAATGGGTCAATTCGATGCCCGGGTACTGTACTTGTCTTAATTGACAAGCATACGTCCTCTAATCTAATCTAACCTAAAAGAAAACAATGCAGTAAACAAACCTGTTTACAAATTATCGTACTGCTTAATATAACAACAAACACTAACATAAAAAGTGGTAAAGAAGTAAACAAAAATTCACAAACAACACTACATGATTAAATGTAGACAACGATGTTTACATTTACAGAGATTTCGATAAGGCGAAATCATGAACATTTACCTTCAAGAACATTTGTCAGACTGTTGCCATATAAAAGGCAAGGCAAAGCAGGCGACTAAGTTAGTGAAGTTCAGTCAGTCTTGTGTGAAGACGCGGTATGTTTAAAGAGTGTAATCGTGGTTTGAAGATCTCCGTTACAAAGATCTGTCGTATAATTGCTTAGTGATTGTTATTGAAGAAGAGCAAGTGTTGTTGTTTACATCAAGTTGTGTATAGTGGTATACAGAATTGTACGAATAAAATGGATTTTAATTAAAACTAAACACAAAATTTATTTTTATTTTATTTGCAATCTACGAGATGATATTTTAAACGTTTTTAAAAGGTAAAAACGTAACAATATGTATACAAGCTTGATAAATGGCTTCTGCAGAAATGAACGTTGATTTCATGAAAGGAAATGTCATACTGCAATCAACACAATTTTATCACCAAAGAAAGTAAGTTTCGTTCACTTAATTGCTTTTTTGGTATCAGTTATCATTTAGGACTATAAATAATTGATAAAACTGCATTAAATTCCTTCATAATCGGGAAATAACTATTACAACCGATGAAAATAAATACAATCATATTGAATTTCTTAAGTTCTTTTAATATCCACAAAATTTTAAGGCTTTAAAAAATATTAAAACATCAGTTACAACATTTCGAAAAGGATTATGAACTTATGGCATCAAAATAAATTTTCCTCCCAAAAGAAAATGAAAAACAAACCGGCATCCAATTTACTATGTTTTACAGGCTGTAAATCCTTACATAAAGAAAATTGAACGTACATTTGTCATAATTTCTAATCCAATCAGTAGTACTACCATTCAATAGCCATTATAAATAAACTAATTTCGTCAGATGACAACCCAGTTCTCCACTCTCCACTTCTCTATGGAAACAACACACACACAGCAAACACACTGCAACACTTTACTGCTGCTTCTAATGCGCCATGAAACTCTTTATGGAGTTATGGATGGGACCAACAAACTGTAAGCCCAGACAAAAACAGAAACTCGGGGAGGGAGAAGACGTAGAAAAACATAAAAAACGCTGTACAAACACTGTTGTATTGTAGCCGGTATTTGGTTGGGGCACCATGATTTATGTAATTCGTGATTATCTCACAGTTTTGGACACTTGCGGCTTTGCTGTTGTTATTTCATGTTGTTTATGTCCTGTTTCTCTTCTTCATCCCCTCTCCCCCTCCCTTTTGTTTCTTTTCTTTTTCGTGCTCTTTTTAGCCTTTCGAATAGAGGCCCTGTACGTCGAGTACATTGTACGATTTTTTGTAAAAAAAAAACATCCAAAAAAAGGAAACAAATTTTTGCGTGCTTAACCGCAAGAAGGTTCATTGCATTTGTGTTAGATGAAGATGATGGGCCCATTATGGTCAAATATTTTCAACTACTGACTGCATTTGTTTCAATTTTCAACAGCATCAAAGTGACAACAATTGCTGGTGCTAGACAAGTTTGTGTTAGAAATGACTAGAGAAAGAGGATTTCTGTAAAGGGACACACAATGGCTGGTTAGCAAAGAGGATGTTGTAAAATTAGAAGGTCCTTCTTGTTTTCCAAAAAAAAAAAAAAAAAAATAATTAAATTCAATTTGTTGCTACTGCTGCTCACTACTATTACTGCCACTGTTGTTTGTTGCATGAGAAAACGCTGTTCATCAAAGCTAAGTAGCAAACAAAAAAAAAAAACAAAAATATTGCAATAGTAAATTGCCATTAAAATACATGAAGGACTTTAAGGATTTATTTCTTTAAGTTTTTGGCATTAAGATAAGGCGAAGTATGCTTGTAAACAATTAAAGTTGAAGGTTTAAGGCTTAGATTACATGAAATGTTACGTTTTTATCTTATGAAATATAAGCTCCTAGATTAAAAATAAAATTAAAAGAAATTTGAGTTTAGTTTAAATTAAAATTCTTTATTATTTGTATAATTCTGTGTGTCATTGTTCACAACTTGATGTAAACAACAACAATTGCTTTTCTTTGGTATTCCTCCGTTTGTACCCTTTGCAAAAACAATAACAATTACTAAACAATTATTCGACAGATCTTTGTAACAGAGATTTTCAAACCACGATTATTTTCTTCAAACACACCGCGTCTTCACACGAGAATAACTGAACTTCACTCACATAGTCTCCTTCTTTGCCTTGCCTTTTATATGACAGGGTAAAGAGTCTGATGAATGTGCTTGAAGGCGAATGTTCATGACTTCGCCTTCACGAAATCTCTATAAATGTAAACATCGTTGTATTATTGTAGTGTTGTTTGTGGATATTTTGTTTACTTGTTTCCCGTTTTCTATGCTAGTGTTCGTTGTTGTATTTTTGTTTACTTGTTTACCATTTCCTGGTGTTTGTTGTTATATTAAGCTGAACGATAATTTGTAAACAGGTTTGTTTCCTGCATTGTTTTGTTTTTGTAGCATTTGTTTATAATTTTAATGTTAAGCGATGTATAAGCAAAAGAGAAGTCGCCGTAGTTTAGTAGGTAGTGTGTTGGCTTATTAGACGTAAAGCCAGGGTTTGAGCCCCAGGCCAGACATCAAAAAATACAAAAAAAAATTTCTTCGGCGACTTCCTCTCAGCAGATTTCTGGCAAAAAATCTGAGAGTAAATAAAATTGCCATGAAAAGTTCTCATAAATCGATCGTTCGAAGTCGACTTTAAAATGTAAGTCCCACCACTCATGTATAAAATTAACACACACAACATAAGTGGCGTGAGAAACTAGGTCGTAATCCTGACTGAAGGGTTGTAATGACCAATTATGTATACGTATGATGTAAAAGCAAAACCCGAGTATCTTGATTTTTCATATTTTTAACAATACATAATACATGGTAATATAATAATATAATAATAACATAATAACTCCCCCCTTAATGACCATAGGAATACCGGCTTGTCTTTATAGGTTTTGAAAAAAACCCAAACCTGGGTACTTCAATCAGATTAGATTTGCTTCACACTTTCGTCATTTTGAAAGCTTTTTTACCAATCTTTCTCCATCAGGCTTGAGAGCTGCTTACTGTTCGATGGAGACCAATCTTTTGCAGTTTCGACTATGTTATCATGAGGTTGTTGTATTGTATGGCCAAGTCAAATTCAATTGCGTCTTCTGATTTCACCAATCAATGGGCATTTGATTTGTCTGTACTTATAACAGACAATTCAAAATCCTGTTGGGAATCTCAGGATCCACTCAAAGTCTTTACAGGTAGTATTTAAGCTGTATAGGTTGATCAGTGTTTGGGTTCTAGGTTTCACAGTAGCACAAAGGAATTGACCTGACATTTGTATTTAAAACGATCTTGATGTCAAGACATTCTTCAATAATTCAAATGCTTCCTTTACAGATTTGTTGCGATTTCTTAAATCCTTCGCGGAGGCAATGAACTTCAATGTAATGCTACTCAAACAGCAGAAGTAGTCCACATCCTCTACTACATTTTTATACATATTGAGAGTCTTGATTGTATGACTGTTTACTCTCTTTACTTCTATTTTCAATACGTTAATAATTAGTTTCCTTACCAACTTGCTAATTTGGTCACCAGAATCCTTTCATCTGGATTGCAACCTAGCTTCTCACACCACTTTTGTTGTGTGTGTTAATTTAATACTTCAGTGGCAGGACCTACAGTTTAAAGTCCATTTCGAAAGACAAATTTTTGTGCAATTTTTCCTTGCAAATTTGATTTACTCTCAGAGTTCTTCCCGGAAAATTGGTAAGAGGAAGTCGCCGAAAGGATTATTTTTTAACATTTCCTTTCGTTCGAAATATCAAAGTCAGGAGTTCAAAGGCAGGAGTTTAATCACATGTTCGCATCTAATAATCCAGCACACTATCTACTAGACTACGACTGAACAACACCGTTAACTTTGACATGTTCGTATAGGATATGTGACAGCAGACAAATGCCTTCCGTACAGTCCTGATAGTCTAGCCGCTTACCGAATCCTGACCCTACTTCTCGTTCTTCTGCAAAGGCTTTTGTCATACATACATACGCATATATATAATTGGTCATTATAACCATTCAGTTAGCTTAACACACCAGAGATCAGCAATGAGTATTCAAAACGATGAGTAGATTCGAATCATACTTATAATTTCTGATACTTATACGCATTCATACTTATTTTAATGTCATACTCATACTACTCATATTCAAAGTTTGAAATACTCATGGTACTAGTACTTAACAATACGCATGATGTTATTGATCACGACTCTCCATGACTCATCGTATACACGAATCACAAAATAAGTATGATTCGCTTATGAACACTACAATACTCACAAGAAGGTTGTGTGTTTGCTCCGCTTACTGTCTTCATCTTTTTTGTTTGTAAATGCAACAACAACTAAGACTGTAAATTTTGATGAATGATTCAAATCACTCGAATTATTTATGAATATTATTATGAGTATTTTTCTAAATTTATGAATCCGAATGAGTATGTATCAAACATATTTCGAATGTTATGAGTTTCATGTCAACGTTGTACTCATACTGATTGCAACTTATACTTATAAATCAATGTTGTACTGAGTACGAATGAATCAGAGTATGTAGTTGGATTTCAATAATGTTGAACAACTCATACTCAAAATTTCACTTGTGTTGTGTGTGTGTTTGCTCTCATTATGTAAGTTCACACGATACATGATACTATCCGCTCCCTTCTACACAAAAACTTGATAAGTCATACGATTTGTATGATCGTCTAAAATCCCCCTTTAAAATAAATTTTAAGTAAAAACTTGTTCAAGTTGAAGAATGTTGCTCTATTGGACACTCACAGTTAATGCTGCAATTTACTACAAACTCAGCAGGTTGCGAATGCTTCGTTTCTGAAGCATACCTCAACACATCATCAATAGAATGCAGCAATGTCATCTCTCGAGTAAAAAATGCCAATGAAGCCGTTGTTGTGTTGCAACGGCTACGAACCTACTACAAAGATTTTCTTTAGTTATCATTTCAAATTGCTTAGTTTAAGTCAAACTAATCTAGTAAGTTGTGTGTTGGATTCAAACCCCCACTTAGATACCTGGAACAAAACGAAGTATTAAATATTGTTACGTTTTTACCTTTTTAAAACCGTTTAAATATGAGTTCGTTAATTGCAAACAAAGTAAAAACAAATATGTGTTTAATTTCAGTTAAACTCTCTTTATTCTTTACACTACGTTTGTGTGCCACCGTACACAACTTTACGATACAACAATAATAATCTGTTTATTCCTTTTACTAGTTCACACAATTATTCACTTTACAACCACGACTTGTTTTGTTCACACGCAACTTCACACAAGGCTGACTGAATTAACACTCTCACTGCTGCCTGCTTTGTCCAGCCCTTTTATAGTCCGACTAGTCTAACGAACATTCTTGAAGTGGAAGGTTCGTGATCTCGCCTTCTCGAGAGTTCTATTGATAATACATTGTTGTTTGTGTACTTTGCTTATGTTGTCTATTCATTTTTGTCACATACATGTTGTTGTTGGTACCAGGCGCAACTAGGTTCGTCGTACATATGTGTGTGTGCAGCTTTAGATAATCAACACGTACATTGTATTCTTAGCATTAGTGTGTATTTGTATCGTGTGGCTTTTGTTTATCGTTTTTGTTGTTAAACGATATTAGGTCGTTTCGATTTGCGTAACAATATGATAAGTGATCTTTGCGCTTTTATGAAAAATCCGGAATGAATCAATGAAAGTCCAGTTTTCTTTTAATTTTAAAAGAAAAAAAATTTAAAAATTGCTACGTAACATGCATGAGTCTAATAAAGTTACAGTTTGTGTCCATTAACCTCTAAAAGCATATCAAAATTATGAGACATTTTTCCTTAAAAAAAAAACAGAAAAATCCTCCCTTCTTTTATGCTTTCTTTCCCTTGCAAGGGTTTCCTTAAAAGCTCAACCGAACTACTGCATTGTTTGACATGCGAAAAATTTTTCAGAATTTTTCTTGTTATTGATGTTTTTCATTTTGGAGACCATGTACACGCGTAAATCAGCATTAAATCAGTGACAAATGCTGCCATAAAAATTTGTTGCCATTAATTTTCACTTCAGGACATTGTAAATACCACAAATGTTCATACATACCATGGAGGATACAATAGACATGCACACATATACGTACACAGAGACAGAGAGAGAGAGAGAGAGAGAAGGCAAGTAAACACATAATGAAACATACATATTTGAACTTGGTTTACCTCTTTCCTCTAGGTTGGGTTGCCTTGGTTCATGCTGCAAGTCCTTTGGCTGTGTGTTATTTGTTCTTATGACTGGCTGGCTGGCTGGCTACTCTTTGCAAAGACAGGAACATTGGCTTGAAACACAGTTTCTTTTCGTATATTTTTTTCCTTTTTTTATTTCATTTTCTACGTAAATTTATATGCTTGTAAATGTATGTATTTAAGAGTGTGTCTATGCGTGTGTTCCAAACAATGGAATACTTGACTGGCGTTGCATGAGTTAATAAAACATTCACTCATTCATTCATTCGTTCATTCATTCGTTCACTTGTTTGGTTTTCCTTTTCATTTAACTCTCCAAGGAATTTTGTTCACTTTGGCCATGTTATTCCATAACCAATATTAACATACCTTTTCTCCACTTTTGGCTGATGGGCATTAAATAAATTTCTCAAACATCTAGTAAATCCGATTGGAAAAAAATGAAAAAAAAGGTGATAATGGAGCGCTGAGAGGCTAGTGAATATTGTTACGAAAATGAAAATCCAAATACTGATGTTTTGCTTTTAGATCGCTTAACATTAAAATTATAAACAAGAGCTACAAAAACAAAACAATGCAGTAAACTAACCTGTTTACAAATTATCGTACTGCTTAATATAACAACAAACACCAGCATAAAAACTGGTAAGCAAGTAAACAAAAATACAACAACAAACAGTCAAGAATAAATGTAAACAAAATACAA
This sequence comes from Sarcophaga carnaria, assembly GCA_958299815.1. Classification (NCBI taxonomy): domain Eukaryota; kingdom Metazoa; phylum Arthropoda; class Insecta; order Diptera; family Sarcophagidae; genus Sarcophaga; species Sarcophaga carnaria. The sequence goes on from OY283149.1 coordinate 142,864,721, forward strand.
CAACAAACACTACAAGAGTAAATGTAAACAACGATGTTTACATTTATAGAGAATTCGAGAAGGTGAAGTGATGAAAGTTCGCCTTCAAGAACATTAATCAGACTGTTTGTTTTGCCATATAAAAGGCGGTGTGTATGAAGAGAGTAATCATGGTTTGAAAAAGATCTGTTGAATAATTAGGTTAGGTTAGGCCGGAGTGGTAGCTCTGATATCACAAAGCTCACTTGAACACGCATAGCGGCCCGTTGTGATGCCACGGGTCCCTGTACTGACCAAGTTAGACCAAAATCAGGGAAGAGGAAGAAGTTGGTCAGCGCAAGGGCTGCACATCAAAAGCACGACTACTCTACACTAGAAAACCAGCCAGAAAGTTTGATGAACGAAGCTATAGCCTTGCCATCAATAGATGATAGCTCCGTCAAACTGACAAGAAATGGGGACCCAAATAACCTATATCTACACCTCCCAAGAGATGAACACTCACAAAGAAAGTGAATAACAGTCTCCTCTTCCTCAGCGGATCTGCATCCACGGCAGAAGTAGTGAAATGGGAGCCTCATTCTTTCCTCGTGTCTACCCATAACGCAATAACCTGCAAGCACGGCCACTGTGGTTGAGATGACGTCGCGAACAAGACCAAGTAGTTGGTTGGTACGCCTTCTATCCATCAAGGGCCAGGCGAGTCTAGCGGTGGAGCAGAACTTCTCATTGACCCAGGATAGGTTGGCGTCCCGAAAGAATTTTCGCGCAGTGTCCAACTTGACCGAGGCAAGTGGCATACTCAATTCAATTGAAAAGGATTTCGGAAGGAGCGCACCAGCTCTGGCGAGCTCGTCGACAGTTTCCCGGAATTTTACTGTGCCCGGGGACCCACACCAGTGAGACACTGGTGAAGCGCCCAGAAATAAGGTAGAGACAGCGGCGACATTCCCTAACGATCCTAGAGTTATTCACGAAAAACCCGATAGAGATCTTATCGCGGCCTGACTATCAGAAAAGACCGAGACGCGAGTGAAGGTCCAAGTTCCCAGAGTAGACACCGCTTCCAACCCCATTATCGAGTTTAGAGCCGTCGGTAAATATATCCTGGACTTCCGGGGGGACAAGCGAATAATTGCTTAGTGGTTGTTATTGTTTATGCAATAACAAAAAAGGCAATTGTTGTTGTTTACATCAAGTTGTTAACAGTGGCACAGAGAATTGTGCGAATAATAAAGAACTTGAATTAAAACTGAACTCAAATTTATTTTTATTTTATTTGCAATCTACGAGCTCATATTTCAAACGTTTTTAAATCGTAAAAACCTTACAACATTAAAGTCTAGCTTGTGAAAATAACGCTTTTATAAGAAAAAACGAGTACTAAAGGCTTATTAAGCGCTTGAGGAGTAGCCATAAATAAAGGTTTCAAAAGTATGGGACTGGAATTTGACATCTGTCAAACTAAGTTGTGAAATCAATTTTTTTCTTTTCAGTTGAAAGTCTGACATTGACGAAAATGGATCGCTTAACTATCACACAACGCATACAAATTATCAAAACCTACTACAAAAATGGTAATTCTGCCACATCCACGAATCGAACAAAATTTTCTTCAGCGATGAAGCACATTTCACACTCGGTGGGTATGTTAATAAACAAAATTGTCGTATTTGGGGTTCTGAGAATCCTTAAGTAATTGGAGAGAGGCCATTACATGCAGAAAAAGTCACTGTTTGGTGCGCTCTTTGGTTCGAAGGTGTGATTGGACCTTACTTCTTCGAAACCGATGATGGAACGACTGTCACCGTCAATTCGGAGCGTTATGGTCATATGATAATATGACGAAGAATACGACTTGGAGAATATGTGGTTTCAACAAGACGATGCCACATGCCACACAACTCTAGCGAATATGGCTTTATTGAAAGAGACATTTCCAGGCTGCGTAATTTCTCGTCGTGGCGATATCAACTGGCCACCAAGATCATACGATATGACACCATGAGACTTTTTTGTGGGGCTACGCGAAAGACCTTCAACTCTTGAGCACTTAAAAACCAACATTTGTTAAGTTATGACTGAGATATCGCCCAATATGTGTCAAAAAGTGGTCGAAAATTACCTCAAAAGAATCAATGATTGCAACACTTCGCGTGGAGGTCATTTAAATGATGTCGTGTTTCACACATAATGTTAACGTTCAAACTTTACAAATAAAAAAGAAATATCAGGAATAAAAATATTTTATATGTGTTTTATTTACGTTTACTTTTAAAACCACGAAATGGATAACCCTATATAAAGCGGAACAATATTTCATTTTCTTCTCTTTTTTATGTATTTAAAGGCTTTATTTGTCGAATGGAAGGATTAAAATGTACTGGACAATTGACAAGCATGTATGTTGCATGCAAACTTTCAAAGCCGAAATTATTTCTTCCTGAACTTAAGTTTGTTCTGTTAAAAATCGTTTTCTCTTAAGCCAATAAATTGTATATGAAAAAGACTACAATCCTTTCAAGAGTTGTGGTCTCAAGATATTTATGCCAATGCTTGCTTACCTCTGCTTTGGTTTACAATAAAAAACTCCTTAAAAAGCCATCAAAAGGCCTTTAACATTGCAATCCTTATCAATTTTCCCTCAAAAGATTGCCATCTTTATGGGAAATGCCTATACCTACCAGCCTTTATAGAATAACAATACCATGGTGTATGGTAGCCGAAAAGAGACCTGCCTTCACACATAAAAAATATAATTTTTTTATTAAGAAAGAAATTTTTATTGCATTTACCGGCCATTTCATTTGAAATCACCAACTCATTTTTTTAATTTATGGCACTTAAATTATGCTGTTGATAGCCCAGCTACATACGAATATATTGCAAAGGGTCTCCTTAATTTGCTCGCAAAGGTGCTGTTTTGGTATTTTTTGACATCATTTTCCGCTTCCACTTTCACTTACGCTTTATGCAATAACTTAATGCCATTTTAATCATGACTTCAAGGTGGACAACACATACATATACAGACAGACAGATGGTATCACCTGCCGTACACAAATACACAAAGGAATTTAAGAAATTTAACCACACAAATATTTCAGGAAATAATTTATGTATGTATGTGAGCCAAAGCAGCAGGCACAGGTAAATATGCCGCATGGGCATATGAAAGTGGCTTTTGATTTTCTTATAGAATTTGATTTATTTCAGTCACTTGATTTGAATTTAAAGGACTTTAAAGAACAAAATCAAGATTTATTACTAGAGAGTCGTTGCACACTTGTAAACCATGTGAAGTGGAAAGAGTTGTGCGATATTTAAAGCAAAGTAGTAGAGGTCTTAGTAGTAGTAGACATGAGGCTTTGGTTCAAACCCCAGGTCAGGCATCTCCAACTGAACGAAATATGAAAAAAATATTTCTTCGGCGACTTCCTCTCAGCAGATTTCTGGCAAAACCTAAGAGAGTAAATAAAATTGCCATGAAAAGTTTCTCAAAAATATGTCGTGCAGAGTCGACTTTAAACTGTAGGTAGCGCCACTCATGTATAAAAAAATTAACGCACACAACATAAGTGGTGTGAGAAACTTTGTCATAATCCTTACTAAAGGGTTGTAATGACCAATCATGTATGTATGTATGTAGTAGAGGATCACAAAGTCAGTTGCGATACTAATCTACCAGATATGGGCATTGTTTATACGAATATTCAGCGCTGCATACAGTAGCCGAACGCTAATACATTACGGCCTAGCTTCTCACACCACTCATATTGTGTGTGCTAATTTTATACATGAGTTGCAGGACCCAGTAAGCAGTCGACTCTGAGCGACAAATTTTTGAGAAACCTTTTCATGGCAATTTTATTTCACTCTCAGAGTTTTTGCCGGAAATCTGCTAAGAGGAAGTCGCCGTGGAAATATTTTTTCTTGTATCGTTTTGTTTGAGATGTCCGACCTAGGGTTTGAACCGTGGCTTCACGTCCAAAAAGCCAACACACCATCTACTAGACTACGGCGTCGTCTTTAAGTAATACACTAGCATGTAAATGCTCTCAGCTGGATTGATTACACCAAGCGATCCTTTAGAGGACGTTTGTTGACACGGTCGACAATAAGAGTCTTTCCGCTTCATAACATTTGATCTTGGTGGTCAAAACTTTATTTTATTCTAACTTCTTAAGCAATAAAGTCAAAATCGTTGCTCCTGTTGAAACCAAATGGCGGTAACATTTCCTTCAAAGTCATTTGCGAAAATATATGTACGACCCAATTACTCTTCTTGACTAAAATATACACCAAGCAGTCAGTTTTTCCGGATGCAATGACTTCTCCGTAAAATCGCTGTAGTCTAGTAGGTAGTGTCTTGACTTATTAAACCCACGGTTTAAACCCCAGGCATCTGTAACAAAAGATAAAATAAAAAAAATATTTCACCGGCGACTTCCTCTCAGCAAAATTCAGGCAAAAAACTCTGAGAGTGAAAAAAATTGCCATGAAAAGGTTTCTCAAAAATCTATCTTTTGGAAACGACATTAAACTGTGGATCCCGCAACTCATGTATAAAATCAACACACACAACATAAGTGGTGTGAGAAACTAAGTCGTAATCCTAACTGAATGCTAGTAACGACCAACTAAGTTAGTACTTCCTCTCAGTAGTCTTTTAGAAGAAAAAAAGTGGGTAAATAAAATTGCCTCGAAAATTTTCTCAAATCTGTTGTTCGAAGTCGTTGTAAAAAAAACATTCTGCCACTCATGGATAAAATTAACACACACAACATGATTATTGTTGTGAGCAGCTAGGTTGTAATCCTTCCCAAAAGTTCTGATGGCTTGGATCCTCTGTTTTTGAAAGCATTGTCATCCAGACTTTATTTATTTATTCAACACGGTTTTAACTATGTCTTCCTTCCCTGATGAATGGGAACAGTCGAAAATTATTCCCATCCCTAAATCCAACAACGAATTCAGGCCAATTGCCATTCTTCAATTTCTGTCTAAAGTAACGCAAAATCTAGTAGCTAGACAAATTAACAATTATCTCGTGAATAACAATTTCATATCTAATAAAAAATCGGGATTTATGAAATGTAGGAGTTGCACTACTGCTTTAGTCAATGTAGTTGAGGACCTTAGGTTGAAACTGGATGAAAATCACAGCCTTTTTAGTTCTTTTGGATCACACCAAGGCTTTCGACACGATTGATCACAAAATATTATTGAAGAAGCTACAGGCTCTCTTTCATTTTCTAATTCAGCTTGCAGTCTTATACGCTCTTACCTTATGAACAGATCTTATCAACATCTCGAATTCACTAAACGTTAGAAGAGGTATTCATCAGTGATCAATATTGGGGCCTCTTTTGTTCTGTATATACATTAACGACCTACCTGATGTTTTGGATAATTGTAGCGTACATATGTACGCTGATGACGTTCAGCTTTATAGGAGAACACGTATTGAGGATATCAATCTATGCATAGACACCATCAACTATGATTTACAGAGAATTGACGACTGGGCTAGGGCCAATGGACTTTGTTTGAAACCCTCTAAATCAACTAGTTTCAAAGAGTTTACTACGCTCCAGAACTAGGAGAACACTAGTTGTCCCAGATATTATTATCAGGGGGAATAAAATTGATTTTGTTGAATCAGCATCCAATCTAGGTGTTAATGGTTGGCTAACGTGGTCTAGCCACATTAATGTCATCGTTGGTAAAGTTTACGGTATGCTGAGAAACTTATGGGCTGTTATAGATTCGACTCCCTATGCCATACGTATGCAACTGGCTAAAACCTACATATTTGATTCCTGTTCTCTTATACGGATCTGAAACTTTCACAAACTGTGACACTGATGATAAGCGGAAACTCAACTTGGCTTATAATAATATAGCCAGATATGTATTTATTAAGGGGCGTCGAGACCATATATCTCAATTTTCTTACCAGATATTTTTAGTTTCTTTTGATAGTCTATTCAATATAAAATGCCTTATTCTCCTCCATAAGATTATTACTTTGGAACAGCCAGTATACTTATTTAGTAGGATTACATTTGCTAGATCCAACCGCGGTATGAAAATTATCCAACATAGACATAGGACTCTTCTGTCACAACGCCAGTTTTTTATATACACCATCAGTCTTTGGAATACTTTACCTAATTATATTCAGAATATAGGCAATGCAGTTAAGTTCAAAAAGGAGTTATACAATCTGTTCAAGTAGTTTTTAACATATTTTAATTATTTTGTACATTTTTACTTTCTATTTTAATTAGCGACTTTTTCAATTTTCATTTTCCTAATTTAGTCTTTAAATTTTTATTGATTCTCTATTTATATATTTTTCTTTGTTTGTGTATATTTCTTGATATTGGTACATACTGTTATTCGTATTTTTCCTACTATATTTTCTAACTATATTTTCTATGTATATACTATATATTTGTAACACATCCTTCCAAGCGCCTCTGCTGCTAGCTCGCCTACGCCAGTTGGGCACACCAATCGATGACAGAATGAAATTGATGAAATAGTTTCGAAGATGCGTTTATTGTTATGATATATCGGCCTGCCAGGCATGACCATTCCACAATGTCTGGAAGATGGACATGTTTGAAGTCTTTGAAGTTTTAAGTATTTTTACACGTTCTTTGCTTGTAAGGCTTTTCATATTCGTAAATACAACTTCATTCATTATTTGAATGACATTTCAGTTGAGGGATATGCAACGGCTGACAGCTTTGATAGATCAACAGTGTTGATAAAGTATTCAACGCTTTTTAATTAAAATTGATTTTCATTGAAGAGAATTATTTTCATAAACTTGCTACAAAAAATCGTGTATTTTCTTCATACTAGATACTGCAAACAATATTATGATTTAAATTCGGCTGTAATTTCTATCTTTAATATGAATACAAATGCTTAAAACAATTGACAATACAATTATTGCACATTCATCATCATCATCATCATCATCAGAATCATCATCATTAGTAGAAGAATCATTGTCATTACCTTGTTGAACTCAATTTTAAAGTACGATTTTGTTCTGATGTACAAATGATTCCAATGTCGGAATACATTTCTATTCATCGTACACAATTCATTCATCATCAGTAGCATACGAGTATAAGCTGACTATGAATACGAATACGAATCCAAGTACTACACAATACATAAGCTTATGAATGCCAATCAATAGACTCTTAAGCATCAATTACAAACACTGAACAAAATTTTTGATGTTAAATCAATACATACACATTCTCAAATACACTCATACATGTGCATATCATACGTGCACATATTTCATTACAAACCAATTTTCATTACCAGCGCCAACAACAATAAAAAAATCATTTTTCCTTATTTTTTTTTTAATCTGATGTTGTTGCTGATGGTGTTGTTGTTGATTTATTTCTATTTTTAGTGAAAATTGCCTGCAGCCAACCAGCCAGCAAAAGCAGCAGCAATATCATCAGCAGCAGTAGGTAGTGCTAGTAATAGCTTTAAGGCCAGATTATGTTTTTATTGGCAAAAATATTCTCGAAAAAACACACCAAAAAAAAAAACCAAAAAAATTTTCATTTAATTTTCCTTAACTTCCTTCTCTTATGGACAGAATTCATACGAAAATTATTTATTTTTAACTGATTTGACTTCATCAGGTTTTAGTTTGAGTTCGAGTTCGTGCTGCAAGTGCTAGGTATGGGAGTATGAGGAGAATCATGATTTAAAGCCAAGAAATAAATTGATTTTCCTTGTTTTTTAATTTTCTTTTGTTTATGTTTTTATTGTTGGTGTTGTTGTTGTTATTGTTGAGGCAATTTTATGAGCAATGAACCGATAAACTGACTAATTAAAATTATATAAGCACTTTGGGAAAATAAGTTTTTTTGTTTTTTCAACAATAATTGAAAAATATTTACTAATTAAATATGCCCCACTGTGTGTGTCTGTGTGGTGTTGTTGCCATTTAAATTTAATTTTTCGTAATTTATTTCGTACTACAAAAAAACAAAAAGAAATCAACTAAAATAAACTAAAAATATTTAATTTTTAATGAAATATTTAATATAATAGTGTGATAGGATTTAAAATTATTAAAGACTTTAACCATAGGAAGAGATAAAAAGTATTGAAGATAAAGATGCTCATTGATAATTTATACGTTAGGAGTTTATAAAGGGTCCGCCAAATAACTTTTTTTTTGAAAATGCTTTAAAAAAACTACTGAATATTTTCTCAAATTTCTTTTTTTATTTGAAAGTACAATCCTTCCGGTCAATAATGGAAAATAATTTCATTCAAAAGGCTGCCTCGGCTGGCCATGCAGTAGCCTACACGATCGGTCCAATTTTTAAGCACATTGTCGATTGTGTGCAGCTGTATTTCACCAATCGCTTCACGCATATTGCCCTTTAAAGCGTCAATTGTCTCTGGCTTGTCGGCATAACACTTATCTTTGACGGCACCCCACAAATAATAGTCCAACGGTGTCAAATCGCAGCTCCGAAGTGGCCAAACGACATCAGCTCTGCGGCTGATAATGCGATCTTCAAAAACAGGGCGCAAAACTTCGGCTGTGAGGCACGTAGCGCCGTCCTGTTGAAACCAAATGTTGCCAATATCCTCCTCTTCAATTTTTGTGAACAAAAATTCGTTCAACATTGCCCGATAACGATCGCCATTGACTGTAATATCAAATTTGATATTCTTTATTCTTCTATGTACCCTGTAATGTTAAGAAAAAGTACCATTATTTTATTATGTTTCTTTTTACATTTTGTTGCTTTTTGATCATATTATTGTAAAATCGTTTATTTGAAACTGGCCACGAATTTAAGACATTTCAGAAATATCTGGTTTTTAAGTGATTTTTTGGTGTTTTTTAAAGCTAAACGGTAAGCAACGAATGTTTTATTTTATTTTATGTTGGAATACATAGAAATATTTAATTATAAATGGCCATAGGTACTTGGAATTCCGATGCCGAGCGAAAACTGATCCAACAACTAAAATTTGATGGAGAAACAGTAATGGAGATATAAAAGCTCCTTAAACGTTCTAGATGCAAGATTTACAATGCGCTGGAACACATCCAGCAATATCGTGCTACCAAAAATTTTAAACAGCAACCTAGAGCCCGAAAAACTACACCCTAAAGTAGCTGCTAATAATCCTTTCACGAGCTCAAGTAAAATAAAAATAAAATTGCATTGGATTTTGGTATTGATATATCGTCTAGCGCAATAAGAATAGTCGTCTTCTGTGCGAAAAAATTGACAACTTGTGTCAAAAAAATATCAAATCCCGAATAGCATTAACATCTCAATAAACCGATGATATTTTGGAAAAATATACTTTGGAGCGACGCGTCTAAGTTTTGCCGCTTCGGCTCTGATGGAAAGCAGTACGTATGGCGCCCTCCAAACCTGGAGCATCACCTAAAGTACACCGTTAAAACGGCCAAACATGGTTTCCTGGCATGGTGTAGGTCCCATTTACAAGGTTAATATTAAAATGGATCAGCACATTTACAAAAACATTCTGACAGACACCATTCGCTGAAGACAACATGCCCCTAATAAGGAAATTTTTGCATGATAATGACTTCACACCTCACGTCTGAGTTGTTTAGAGGAAAACAATATCAAGTGGTCAGCTCAATCCACGGACCCCAATCCAATTGAGAACTTGTGGAATGATGTTGAGGAACATGTACGAGTAGTAAAACCAAAAAATTTAAACGATTTGTTGGAAGAGATTCAAAAAGCTTGGTATGCGATTCCAAAGCAACATTATATGTCATTAGTCGAAAATTTACCCAGGAGATGTGCTGCTGTGATCTAAAATGAAGAATATCCAATTAAATACTAGGATTTTTTTTATGAAGTTGAGCTTTACTTTATTGAATTATGTTTTATTTTGCCTATGTCTTAAATTCATGAACAGGATAAAATTTGTGTTGATCTATATAATATGTAAATAAAAATTCTTAACCAAATATATGTTGCAAAATATTATTAATTTTTCTTTCTAATATTACTAAAATCTTAAGAAAAATATCAGGGACCTAAATTTGTTTTGATAAGATGTAAGAATTATCACAAATATATAAGTAAAATGTCGTGTCTTAAATTCGTGGCCACCACTGTATGTATATCCAATAAATTTCGAAAAACTTACAGTTTGGTTTGTATTTTGGGCTGGCGGCAATATCGGTCCATATTTCTGTGAGAAAGCGTTGGACACTATAAGCCAATGAAAATGAATTAGATGATCTGGCCACCATCTGTAAATGGTTTCAACAGAACGACGCTACGTGTCACACAGCTCATGCCACGTTAGATATCATGCACTAGCGATTTGAAGGCATGTTAATCTCACGTAGAGTTAATCTCACTTAGATAGCTTGCGGAGTTTTCTTAAGTTGCAGTTGTATGCGAATAAGCCGCAAACTACAGCTGTTCTCAAACCTAACATAACCCATGCCATCAATAAAACTTGGCCTGATATCATGGAAAATTAAACGTTTTGAATACGATCCACCCAGACAAGAGTCTGTCATGGTTTTTAAACGATTTTATTTTTCACATAATTGCTATTTCAAATGAATAAAAAATATCAGTGATATCCAACACACACTTTCCTTTATTTAAACTAAAAAGAAAGCGTTAAAAATGAGACTTTATAGCTTTGTGAATGAATATTCATTAGATTGGAAGATGGATAGTCAGCGGCAGCATATTCACTTCTGACATGAGACCATTAGACCCGCTGGGCCAATTAAAAGTTTATATTTAAAAATGAAATAAAACAAAAACGGTTTGAAATTTTGTCAAATTATTTTTTTTGTTGTGAAGATGTTCAAGATACAGACTATGAAGGCGCAGGTCATGATGTATTACCTACTAGAATATAGCCTAGAATTGAATAGAATCGAAGAATCATGTATCTTAATTTCAAATTTATGGGGTATACTTTCTTTTTAACTGTATTTGAATTATATTACTCATACGCATCATATTAAATGTACTGGAATAGTTACCCTGAAAAGTATGCAATAAGAAAACTTCGATTTTGTCATGTATGAAACTAATGGAATTAAATATAACTCATACGTCACATATGTTTTATGCATTATGAATTTCACATATTAGTGAGTAAATATAATGAGTTGGCATCTAAAAGTTTAAATTTAAAAATGTAATTAAACAAAAATAGTTTAAAATTTTGATAAATTTATTGTTTTGCTGTGAACTACAACTGCTCCGGTTGGAAATGGAGATAGATTGTTTAAACCTTAAATAATTTTTTCTTGAAATTGATAAAAAATATCCCCATTTTTGGGAAAAAAAATATTAAATGAAGATGAGGGACGCTAGCTTTTAATTTCCAATAAATTCTTTGTTAAATGTTTTATTTTTGAACTCAGCTATGTACATACATATATTGACTTTATATATTTTACTACAATAGAAATAATTTTGGTTTTTAAATAATTTTACTTTATTTATTTATTTTTCTGACGATTTTAATAAACGTCTTTGTTTATGTCTGAAGGTGCAAACTTCCCAGCCTTGGCGACATAAACAGGATTGTTTAAACGAAAGCAAATTAGCAACAGAGGGCGCTGAAGTATATATTTAAGCTTTTTTATATTTTAATATTATTGTTGTTTTTTGACATTAAATTTTTGTTTTGTTTTATTAATTTTATTACTCTTCTTTGTAACATCCAAAGGGATGCAACATAATTTGTCTAATTTGTTAAAGTTTTAAGTTTTGTGCAATAATTTTAATTTAATACTTTGCTTAAAAAATTCAATGATAATGTTGTGTGATAATTCGGTATACAAATTTTATTTATAAAATCTTTGTAAAATAATTTGTGATAAATATAGAAAAATATTATAAAAAAAATCTATTTGAAATAAAAAATTAAAGACAAAATATAGATACAAAAAAAAAACTGCAACTGAGTTTGTGATTATCCATGATAGAAACCTTAAGGGAGTGAATAAAAATAGGAGATTTCGTTTGTGTGTTTGACGAAAAGAAACAAGTAAGTGTTGTTATTTTTTATACACTTCGAAAGAATTTGTTCTCATCTTTCGTCCTTTTTTTGCCAGAAATCACATCAGGAATTTTATTACCAGAAGTCGCCACCAACTCTAACAGCATTCAACTCATCAGGTGAACTATTTGATATCTTTTTTTGGTCTTTGGTTTCCCCCCCCATACAGTCCACGAATTAACAGTCTTTGACGATTTTGACGATTTTTTCTCAAATATTTGACGATTTGGTGCCTCATTTATCTCGTTTAAATTCTATTCCGAATGACAGATGTTTGAAAAACTTTTCGTGGCAATTTTATTTAATCTCAGAGTTTATGCAAGAAATCTGCTGAGAGGAAGTCGCCGAAGAAATAATATGTCATATTTCGTTTTGTTGGGAATATCTCACCTAGGGTTTGAACCGTGGCCTCACGTCTAATAAATCAAAACACTACCTGCTAGATTACGAACAAAATTTGTCTTTCAGTAAATTAAAAAAACCAAACATAACTTCGTTGAAGGCTTGCAACAAGGGTGTCCTTATGCGGAACATGCACCAGCAGATTTAAGTTCATTTGTGTTATATTATAGGCACTGTCGTAATAGCCATATGGCTAGAGGATCACATTTCTGTAATTCCACCTTGCCAACACCAATTCTCTGTCATCCTCACAATTTTTAAAAGCATGGATCTTTCTGTAAGCCTCCTCGGATAGACAAGATCATTCGATAACTTTTATGTGCCTTAAAATCTTTAATTTTAAGTGTTGGAGAATAACTTAGAAAGTGTTCCGCTTACGTCTACTTACGGTATTATTTACGCTGTTACATACGATGCTATTTAAATTATTACTTACGCTGTTAATTACGTTGTTAATTATGGTGCTACTTACGTTATTACTTACGCTATTACTTACGCTGTTACTTACGCTGTTGCTTACGCTGTTGCTTACGCTGTTGCTTACGCTGTTGCTTACGCTGTTGCTTACGCTGTTGCTTACGCTGTTGCTTACGCTGTTGCTTACGCTGTTGTTTACGCTGTTACTTACGCTGTTATTTATGCTGTTACTTACGCTGTTGCTTACGCTGTTTCTTACGCTGTTACATACATTGTTTCTTAGTAGTTTATTCAAGGTTTCATATCAAATTAAAGAAAATGCTTTTAAAATATCTACAAGGCATTTTATCTCTTCTATTCCCTTTAATTTCCAGTCTCATTCATTATATGAGAAATCGCATATCATTACTTGCGTTATGTGATCCACTAATTTTGAGTAGCATTCTCCTCAAAATGGGAATTGAATTCTTGGTTAAGAATTTCAACCTGAGCAAGACAAGGCAATGATGCCCCATCATCATCATGCAAATATGCCACATGAATGAAACAAGAAATGCAAATATTTACAAAGGAACACATGCATGCAAACAACCTTCAAAAATATCTTCTTCGAATGTTTGAACTCTAGGCGTTGCAGTCTACGTTTCCGCTGTACTCATTATTGAAATTGCCAGTCTTCAGTCGGTGATACTGAAATCATGACACTAAGAATGCTTTGCTATTAGGGGAGTCACAGAGACAATAAATTGAAGCCACCGGCATGTTATTATTCAAACGCGGCAAAAGGATCCGTAATATACGGTCATGTGGCAAGGTGATGAGTTTTACACACACACACACATTTGTGAAAGAAACCGAATTGAACTGTAAACGAAAACAATATGCGAAGTTTAGAAGGTGGTTTCAACACACTGCCTCCAAGGTGTGTATGTGTGTGAGAGTGTGTTTGAGGCACAGTTAGTCACACACACACAGTTTGCACGTAGTTGAACATGTCACTTAAGTGACCCCTGGCTTTACATACGCGTAATACATACACGTACACAAACAGGCACGCACTATAAGTTTAACGTAACAAAGTAAAGCGACAGTCAGGCAGGCAGGCAGGCAGACATGCTGTTGAAATTAAACTCAAAACTTAACAAATACAAAAGCTCGCCACACACACACATACGCCTTTACGCTCGTAAACACTTTATAAAGTTACATATCATGTAAGACCCCCCCCCATGTGTGTATGTGTTTCTGTGTGTGTCTGTGTTAGTTTAATAATAAATTGCTGTATTCAACTCATATGTTGACCAACACTAATCAACTTGAATTCTTATCTTCACAATCCCGCCATTATAACGTGATTGTTGTCGTCTTTGTCGTCGTTGTCCCACTTCAACTAACATCGGCCAATGCTGGAATTTCAAGTATTGGCTGGTAGAAGCAGCAGAAGTTTTGTAACAAAATCAATTTGTAGCAATAATTACGTTTAAAGAGTTACACATGCCATATGTTGCTCGAAGCATTCCAAAGAGAATTTTTCTTCTTCTTTTTTTAACATTTTGTTGTCTGTGTGTGTATGTAACAAACAAGACGAAAATCCTTTCGACTTTCTTTCATTTTTTTCGTTGCTTTTTCCATGATTCTGTGGCTGTTCAGTTTAGTACTTCGCTGCTTCGACTGCCTGTTCTGGTTAAGTTGCTTGCGGCAAATTTCTAATAATAAAATAAAAGTTTTTCATTAAAAAAATAACCCAAGACAGATTGATGGTTAGACAGACGAATAAATAGATGATTGGATACGACTACATAAAGTGCAAACACGAACAGGCGGCTGGCGTTTGGTTAAATGAACAAATGGACAGTAAGGGACGTATAGCGATACAGAATGCTAGACAGGCATTGGCTTAAAATGAAGCTAAGAAGAATAAGAAGACGAAGACAAAGTCTTCAAGTAAATTTATGAGAACGAAGGTATGTATGTCTTGTTTATTAGGGGTAATAATTTATGGCTGAAAATTGTTTCCAATCAGCTCATAATAGTTTTATAATCCTTGTTGAGTAAATAAAGCACTAACTTCAAACAATTTTTTATATGATTTTTTAGCTATTATCATTTTGGCAACACTGGTTTAAACAGCTCACGCACGTTTCGTGTTTTGTCTCACTGTCAAACACCTTCAGTTTGGTCTACAATTTAACCATGAATCGTTTTACAAACCGAACAACGCTTGCAAATCATTGAATTTTATTATCAAAATGCGTGCTCTGTTAAGGAAGTTCATCGCGTGCTTTTTCCATTTTATGGCCAGTTTAATCGACACACTGAAGCGGCTATTCGGGCTATTGGGACTAAATTTCGCACCAAATTTACATTGTTGGACATTAAACCACCAACACGCTTACGTAGAGTGCGAACTGAAGAAAATATCGCAGCTGTATCGGCCAGTGCTAATGATGACCATCAATTATCGATTCGTTGCCGTTCGCAGCAATTGGGCCTCTGTTACTCAACAACGTGGAAAATTTTGCGGAAGGATTTAGGTGTGAAGCCTTTCAAAATACAGCTGGTGCAAGAATTGAAGCCGAACGACCTAACGCAACGCAGAATTTTTGGTGAATGGGCGCTTGGAAAGTTGGCCGAAGATCAACTTCTTTATCAAAAAATTGTTTTCAGCGACGAAACTCATTTTTGGCTCAATGGATACGTAAATATGCAGAATTGTCGATTTTGAAGTGAAGATCAGCCAGATGCATTGCAAAAGCTACCAATGTATCCCCAGAAAAAGTCACAGTTTGGTGCGGTTTATGGGCTGGTGGCATCATTGGACCGTACTTCTTCAAAGATGCGGCAAATCGTAACGTAACTGTGAATGGTGAGCGCTACCGTGAGATGATATCCAAATTTTTTTGCCCAAAATGAAAGAGCTTGACTGGCATGACATGTGGTTTCAACAAGACGGTGCCACATGCTACACAGCACGCGTAACAATGGACTTATTGAAAGGCGAGTTCGGTGAACATTTTATTTCACGTTCGGGACCGGTCAATTGGCCGCCTAGATCGTGCGTTTTAACGCCTTTAGACTATTTTTTGTGGGCCTATGTTAAAGCTCATGTCTATACAGATAAGCCCTCTTCAATTGCCGCACTGGAAGACAACACTGAAGCATTTATTCGTGAGAAACCGGCCGAAATGCTGGAAAGAGTATGCCAAAATTGGACTAAGCGGATGGACCATTTGAGGCTCAGTCGCGGTCAATATTTGCATACAATAATTTTCAAACATTAAATTATATGGACCGTACTATCAATTCAAATAAAGATTTCATGCATATTTCTAAATTTTATGTATTTTTTTTTGAAAAATTTTCCTATAGCTCTTAAAAAATCACCCATTATATAAATTCGGGAACTCATATCGGTCTGAATACTGTAAACATACAATTTTCCAGAACAGGCAATGTTACCTTTCGCTCTATTCAGCCAGGATTACGACCTAATTTCTCACATCACTTATGTTGTGTGTGTTGATTTTGTACAAGACTGGTGAGACTTAAAGTTTAAAGTCAACTCAGGACTACAGATTTTTTTTAAGAAACTTTCCCCGGGTACTTTTATTCACCCTCAGAGTTTTGGTCAGAAATCTGCTGAGAGGAAGTCACCAAAGAAATATTATATCATATTTCATTTCTTTAATGATGTCTAATCTGGGGTTTGATCTGTGGCCTCACTTCTAATAAGCAAATACCCTACGTACTAGACTACGTCCACTATTATATTTTATTTATGTTCGCCTTGGCAACTTCTAGAAGTTTACTGTTGATTTGTTATTGGTATTCTTGTGTTTCCTATATTTCGTGAACTTTTGTAATTTTAAGTTTGTTTGCGCCCTGTTCTCGTAATAGCTTTGTTGTTTTGTTACGGTATGTTATGTTTTCCTGTCATGTTTCTTGGAACAAGCATTCAGTGTTATTCCTGTCTTTGGAATAATATGAATATGTTCTAATTTAAAATGGCTACCAAGCCAAGTACATACTTATGGATACATAAGAGTTATCCACTCTGGATTTGGTGCATTTTATTTATAGACTGGAGAGCCAACGGCACGAAATGGCGTACATCACTTAATTTTGCTTTCGAAAGTATACATCACTTGAAGCCGCCGTAGCCTGATAGATAGCGCGTTGGCATATTAGACATTCAATGCTCAAAATGTGCTGAAATTCATAAGAGTTACCCACTCTGGATTTGGTACATTTTGTTTAAAAACTGGAGAGCCTTATATGATAACAGGACGACATGGCAGATTTTTCGATTACATATATTATTTACGTACCTGAGCGTTTTGACATACTCGGGAAATGTGTTGTAGCCAAATTAGCCATAACAAAATCCCCTACGTGGGCTGTCCATAAGGATTGTTCTAAGCCACAATAAGGTTGAATATTAAGGAAAAAATTACACTTCCAGCTATCACTTCCTAACCGTCTTGGTTAACTTAAGACTTTTTGAACGAAATTAACCCTCCCATTGGAAGCTGTCTTGGAAATCGAACATCATTAACAGAATTAAAAAGGCTTCTATTGCCCTGTATGCTTGTAACAGAGTGTTGGGGAGAAAATGGGGCTTAGGACCTAGGATGACTAACTGGATCTACACAGCGGTGGTCAGACCTATCTTGACCTATGGATGCCTAGTTTGGTGGGAATCCCTTGAAGAGAAGACTAATTCGTAGCTAATACAGCGACTGCAGAGATCTGCCTGCATTATCATTAGTGGTGCCTTGCGCACTACACCTACGTCGTCACTGAAGATAATTTTAGGCCTCTTTCCGCTTGACCTTTCCGGTAGGGGAGTGGCTGCTAAAATAAGTAAACGTGTCTGGGCGACTGGACAGTGGCATGACTCGGATATCGGCCACGCAAGGATCCTGAGGAAAGTTTGAGCTGTCGGGAGCAGTGACTACATGACACCGCGATACGACTTCACGAGGAGATTCAGGATATCGGTTCTGGACAACGGGGCCTGGAAGGGTGGTGTGACCCACCTGTTAAGAGACTCCGTACAAATCTACAGCGACGGTTCTAAGCTGAACGGAGCTGTTGACAGTGGAATTTTTTCGGACTCGGTTGGAATAGCTCATTCTATAATACTGCCCCACCACTGCAGTGTCTTTCAGGCGGAGGTGGTGACCATACAGGCTGCGGCGAAAATTATTGAGGAGGGAAGAGTCTCCAAGCGGAGCGTCACCATACTTTCTGATAGCCAGGCGGCTATCAAGGCTTTGAGTCCTAATGTGATGAACTCCAAGACGATGTACGGCTGTCGCAGATATCTCGACGAGATAGCGTAACGATATGATATCCAAATCGTATGGGTACCGGGACACAGTGGTACTCCGGGACACAGTGGTACTCCGGGTAACTGCAGAGCTGATAAACTTGCCAGGCGGGGCACGACCATCGAACTCTCCGATGAGTTCTCGAATCTGGGCATACCTATGAGGACTTGCAAGCTCATAATTGATAATGCGATCGTCGATTCCGTCAACGACAGGTGGGCGGCCTCTGACACGGGTAGAACGGCTCGCAAAATCCGGCCAAGGCTGGATGAGGGGCGCACAATTAGTCTACTTGAACTCCAAAGAGGCGCGCTCAGTGTAGTTGTCGGTGTCATTACATGCCCGGCTCTTTGCCAAAGGAGAAGGAAGTACTTGGGTACTTACTACATAGATGATCTGGAAGAACTGTCAAGGATTGACATTGGCAGCATGAATCGCTTCATGGGGAGCTCCGAGTGGTTTCGAGACTAGGTGATAACAGATGATTGTGGTAGCACAGTGGGCCCAATGCGGCCTAAGTGAGTCCAACCAAAAATTTTTCTTGGATGGGCAGCCACTCTACCTACCTACCTAATGGCGTGCCAACGCGTCTTTCTTCATGAAATGTTTTATCACAATGGGCCTAGTAAACTAAGCATCACATCAACGTAAACATAATTTACCTGCGTGCAGTGAAAAGGCGACACCGTCCAGGTTTTCCAAGCATAAAGCAAATGATGAGAGCAAGTATATTAATAGGTTTGGTGTATGTGAAGATGTTGAAAAATGATTAGCATTAGGCTGTAAATATTTTTATTTTTACCTTTAGATTTATCAATCAATCTAAACAGATTATAATGTTGCCTGTAATGTTGCAATCGGCCACAAAATATAACCATAAGACACTGCCAGGCAGTTCGTTGGTGATCTTATTCTTTCTGGAAGGGTCAGAATTCAAAAAGCTTCTTGGGTGGTTTATTTGTAGGATGATAATTTAAGCCTCTTTATTTATAAAATTCGAAAATAGAAATATGATTCGCCTTCTCCCGGGCTCGATGAGTGAATTCTTGGATTGCTTGTGTTTGTAGTCTGGCATTTTAATCAAGACTACAAGTCACTTCAAATAGTTTTTTACAGCTGTTTTCAATTACAAACGTCTAATCATATTGAATCATTAATTTAACCCATAATTGATCATTACAAGCTCTTCAGTCAGGATTACGATCTAGTTTCTCACACGACTTATGTTTTGTGTGTTAATTTTATACACGAATGCCGAGTACCTACAGTATAAAGTCGACTCCGAACAACAGATTTTTGAGAAGCTTTTCTTCGTAATCTTAGGGAACTGAGTCTTCGTAATCAATTTAAACTTCACACTGAATACCCCTAATAAATGAATACCATATTCTCGCTTTAGCATTCAATTACAAAATAAACTACAAACTCTCTATAAATTTCTAAGCGCGTGTAAATGTGTATTCCTATACACAGTATAATAATAAAAAAAAAGGAAAAAATTTCTCTTAAAGATACAGCAACACGACAAACTTATGAATTCTATGGAAGTAAAAAAAGACAAAAAGTATTCGAAAAGAGAATAAACAGCGACAAAGAAAGTTTGTATATTTCCACCAGAGGAAAGAAATTATGAAATAAAATAAAGATTATCATAGTTTTACACGCACACTTGGGATTCTCTGTATATATTCAGGCAGACAGACGGACAGACAGACATTTACACACGCATACACTTACATATATAGAATAGTATATATACGGCTAGAACCCAGACATTTTTCTAGAGAGAGAGATAAGAGTGATTAGGTAGCAAAAGTACACACTCTTGTGGGATTAAATTAAAAGTATCGCTTAAGGTCTTTACATCAACGTGCTTACAATTATGTGTCCTTTTCTGCTCAGCTCTTCTTTTCCTTTTTATACTTTTTTCTTCGTTTTCTCTTGAAAGTTAAAGAAATTACAATTAAATGCCAAGAAAGTGAGGAAGGCAAGGAAGAAAAATATATTTTTTTTCCTTTTAGTCTTATAAGGTGTGGAGTTGTTTTAATACAAATAATTTAAGAATTCATTTCAATTCTATTTAAGATACGTGTACACCTCCAACCCTTTCTTAGCTAAGGTCTTGGCCACTTTTATATGAAATTTTAAATTCAAATAAAATTTTTCTTACACTTGTAAAATCGATTCTTTTCATACTCCAAAATGCTTTGTAAAGGGTCCGCCAATTACTGAAAAGCCTACGCATCCAAAACGAGTCACTGTTTGGTGCGGATTTTGGTCCGGAGGCATAATTGGTCCATTTTTCTTCGAAAATGAGCAAGGAGTGGCCGTTACAGTCAATGGCGATCGTTATCGGACCATGTTGAATGAATTTTTGTTAACAAAAATTGAAGAGGAGGATATTGGCAACATTTGGTTTCAACAGGACGGCGCTACGTGCCACACAGCCGAAGCTACACTCGATGTTTTGCGCCTTGTTTTTGAAGGTCGCATTATCAGCTGCAGAGCTGATGTCGTTTGGCCACCTAGGAGCTGCGATTTGATACCGTTGGACTATTATTTGTGGGCTGCCGTCAAAGATAAGTGTTACGCCGACAAGCCAGAAACAATTAACGCTTTAAAGGACAATATTCGTGAAGCCATTGGTGAAATACAGCTGCACACAATCGATAATGTGCTTAAAAATTGGACCGATCGTGTAGGCTACTGCATGGCCAGCCGAGGCAGCCATTTCAATGAAATTATTTTCCATTATTAACCGGAAGGATTGTACTTTCAAATAAAAAAATAAATTTGAGAAAATATTCAGTAATTTTTTTTAAGGCACTTTCAAAAAAAAAAAGTTATTTGGCAAACCCTTTAGTATTCCCTTTTAAGCTTTAGTGAAGGCATTTGATACGGCATTTCGTTACTGCAGTTCGGCATTTCAAGTAAGAGCCGTACTCTTCATCCATCTTCAATACTATTAAGAAGTGTGATGCCTTTCATTCGGATACTAAATAAATTATTAAACAAAATCATTACAAAATATTAATACTTTTAAGACGATCCACGTGCAATTAATATAAAAGAACAAAAACAAAAAAGAAAAAAAATGTGAAAAAATATGCTGAAATTAAACCTTCAATGCATTTTTCACTTGCATTATGTTCCTTATGTATACGGTACGTCTGTCTGGCTCAGCAAGCAATTACTGCTGGCACAGAGATGGGATGTAGTATATAAACAAGCATACAGAAACACACACACAGACTCCCGCTTTTATGTTGTATGTACTCGTATATAAGCAGACACACAAGACGCAATGATGTGATGAGCAGAGATGTGATGAGAAGAAGAATGAAAAAAAGGAGAAAAAATTATAGAAAAATAAGGAGCCAAGTAAGGAAAGCAAAAGATGAAGACGAAGAAGAAGAGGTTAAAACGGAAACGGATGTCATCACTTTGATGAGTTCATCATGAAGGAAGGAAATCGCCAGAAATTAATTTTACATTTTTCCGGAAAAAAAACTTTTTAAGGCAAATGCACAAGGAAAGCCAAACACGGGCACACAAACAGAAACAGAGATAGCGAGAAGTCACACACACACACTCACAGGATTTACTCAATTGAAGAGGTGGATGACAGATGGAAAAATAAGGATAAGCCAAGAACAACAAAACCAATAACAAAACAGAAAGCAAACCCAATAATAAGACCAGGTTTTAAAAGACTTGCTTTTGTTTTGTTTTTGGCTTGGTTTGGGGTTTAACAGTCACTGAAACTGAATAAACAAACCAAATACAACAGCAGCTAAACGAGAGAAAGAGAGTGAAAGAGAGATATTAAATGGCGTACAGAAAGCCAAGCAGATGAAGGAATGAATGAATGGACAGCCAGTCAGTCAGTCAGATTGAAAGGCATAGAGAGTGATAGACATTAATGAACATGAAACAACCGTTAGTTATTTCCATTGTAGATGACACACACACACACACACATACGCAGACAGTTTGTCAGTTAGCCATGCAGTCAGTCAATATAAATTGCAATACACTTCCATACGATTGTAAATATAACACAACCATGTATTGATTACGATCAATACAACATCATAATGATGACAATGATGATAATGATGATGATGATGATGAAGTTTAAAATGCAGTTTCTTGTTGTTACTTCATTATCAAGCTGCTGTTGTTGCCTTTTGCTGCTGTATTAACGTTGCCAGTCGTCTTTCAATAGTTTTCCTGCGATTTGTGGTAGTGAATGCCTGACTATTACGTGATGAAGTGTATCCCTGTGTGTGTACAGTTCGAGTTGAGGCAATTGAATAATGGCATGGTGTTGCATGCATCTGTACATCTGTACATACATCCATATACAGTAAATTGTTGAAATAGTAAATTGGGTCACAGTTGCCATTATTACTTCGGATTTCTCTGATTCTACTACTGGTTCCTTCAACATTTTTTCCATTTCTGGTTTGAATTTAAAGTTAAGAGATGACTTTTTCCCTCTCTCCTTATTTTCTCCTTTCGTACGGCAACTATTTTATTACAATTTTCCTGAATATTACGGCAAATACAACAACAGCAGCAGAAAGAAAACTTTATAAATATTTTTCTTTTCCTTTGTATTGCCAACAAGTAGAGTGTAAAGGTACAAAAATGATGTCGTTGGCTTTCGATTTTTCTTTCTTTCTTTTCTTTTTTATTGTGTAGTTGTAGTTGTATTTGTTCTTCTTCATCAAATTTTTACATCCTTTTTAAAGCAGGCAGGCAGGCAGCAGGCAACAGCAGCTGCAGGAAGTATATAAAATTTATCATTGCACAAGTAACACCTGGCGTTTAAAGAAATTTATTGAGTGTGTAGGAGATTTTTATTGGCATCTTCCGTTGTCAATTGTTGTTACACATTTGCGTTAGTAAAAGATTTTCAGTTGTTGAACGTTTATGGCAGACTACATCACTTAAGTGTGTACAGATGTGTGTTTAACCAAAAGGGGAGACATTAAAAGGAATTTGATTTGGTCACACAGTACAAATGAAGTAAAATATGAAAAAAAGAAAAAATTTTATATTCAATAAGCAATCATAAATAAAGGGTTATCCGTTTAGTGGTTTCATAAGCACCGATTCGGTAAGGCTCTAGTGAAAGGTTTGTCATTCACGATCGCGTTGCAACCAAAAGGGAGCAAAAATACTCAAACATTATACTATGTTCACACTTGCACTTATATTGAGTAAATCGCAATAAACGGCATTATTGATCTCAATATTTCATATAATTAATTACAGCACTGTCATAAGTACGTTCAGTGAGCATATTACAATTTTCTGAACACTTCCTATTGATATTTGACAACTCAAATATCAACGACAAACAAAAAACAATGTTGCTGAAACAACCAGCTGCTTCGTTTACTGTCAAATGAATATTGAATAAGCAGCTGAACTGCGTATATTATTATGTCTGAACACTTAAAATTTCGTACTCAATAAACCAAATATTAACTCTATAAAAGTACATATCTGAACATAGTATTACTACAAAAGAGTTGGATTAAACAAGACCACATTTAGAGTATTACAGGGTAACAAAAGGAATTAAGGAAATTTAAATAAATTGGAAATGTTACCGATGTTAGCAGGCCTTTGTAACATCACAATGTAGTACGTAGTGCCGAAGTTATCGCTACTGTTAGAGAAAGTGTAACGAATTATACGAATTTGTAGATTTAATAGCGAGGTCACCGTGGTCTAGTAGGTAGTGTGTTGTGAAAAGACGGAAAGCCAGGGTTCGAGCCCCAGGCCAGAAATAAAAAAAAATACAAAAATTATTTTTTCGGCGACTTCCTCTCAGCAGATTTCTTGCAAAAACTCTGAAAGTAAGTAAAATTGCCATGAAAAGATTCTCAAAAATCTCTCGTTCGGTGTCGACTTTAAACTGTAGCTCCCGCCACTCATGTATGAAATTAACACACACAACATTAGTGGTGTGAGAAACTAGGTCGTAATCCTGTATGTATGTATGTATGTAGATTTAATAGCGCTCTCTCTAATAGGACCTCTCGGACGCATCAATAAGCAGCAAGGTTTCAATCTTTTTTTTGACCAACATTCAGGAGGTGACCCCCTATTCATGCAGTGCACGTGTTGGGATACATGAAAAATAGTTTATAGGAGAAAGTAAAAAGGGGATAGTGTCCGATAGTTTTGAAATTTTTTTAATGATCAGTGTATATATGTATGTACCTTTGTCCCTTTTATAATTTCATGCAAACACCCAGAGTCCCTGGTGGAAATCGAAGTTTAGCACACTGCTTTTGAAGTTTAGCACACTACCAGCTGGGCAATCGGGTTACCCATCTGAATTTTTTTGAACAAAAATTTCATTTCTCACTTGGTGATCACGTTAACAATCAAAATTGTCGCAAATTGGGATCAGAAATCCTACAAGATATTGAGAAAAAGCTATTGCGTTCGGAGAAATTTACTGTTTGGTGTGATATATGGTCTGGAGGTGGCATTGGAGTATATCTATTTCGAAAATATCCCTGAGCGAGCTGTGGCAGCATAAAACCGACTTATTTTTAGCCTATAATTGAAGATTATGTACTGAGTTTTAAGAAGTATCGACAAATCTGTGGCACGACCAAAGATCAGCAATGAATCGCTTTTTCACTACTCATAAGTACCCATGAAATTTTGGGTATGAGTCAGTCAACAGTATTGAAATTCAACTACTCTGATTCATTCATTTTCAGTACAACATTGATTTATAAGTACAAGTTGCAATGAGTATGAGTACAACGTTGATATCAAGCTTATAACTTTCGAAATATGTTTGATTCATACGCCGACTCATTCAGATTCATAAATTTAGAAAAATACTTATAATACTCATAAATGATTCGAGTGATTCGAATCATTCGTCAAAATTTACAATCTTAGTTGTTGTTGCATTTACAAAAAGAGAAGAAAGACACATAAACAAAAAAGACAAAGACAGCACACAGAGCAAACACACAACCTTCTTGTGAGTATTGTAGTGTTCGTACGGGAATCATACTTATTTTGTAATTCGTGTATACGATGAGTCATGGAGAGTCGAAATCAATAACATCATACGTATTGTTAAGTATGAGTACCATGAGTATTTCAAACTTTGAATATGAGTAGTATGAGTATGACATTAAAATAAGTATGAATGCGTATAAGTATCAGAAATTATGAGTATGATTCTCATTTACTCATCGTTTTGAATACTCATTGCTGACCTCTGGTCACGGCCTACAAAATACGACAAATTTTGGTTTTATTGCAAGAGGAGTTTCCAAAAGGAGTAGTAGCACGTTCTGGTCATATCAATTAGGCACCGATATCAACGTTACATTGTATATTTTAGTTTGTTTTGTGGATCTACGTGAATCTTTCAGATAATGCTTTAATGTTGCTTTGAAGACATTGCTTTTTGTGTATTTAATTTATTTTTGAAAATGAACAATGCTTTTAATGCTTCCAGATCAAAATGTAATGCATTATGTAATCAACTGGCCAATTAACTAACAACGAATGTGCTCTACGAGAAAGACAATTACTGCATTAAAATATATGATTTATGGGAACAATTTATTTTACTAGTGCACAATGCATTACAATAGCGATAAAGAACTGATCGTTAACACTTTGACTGCCGCTACAATTTTCAGAAAACTTTCCAAAACGCGATAATTTAATTTTTTCGCATTAGTGAGTACGAGATAACTCGTAGTGTGGCGCCCTAGAAGGGAACGCAATCTACGAGTTATCTCGTAGTCGGCAGTCAACGTGTTAAGCTATATTAAGACGCTATTATTGATGCCCTAACTATTGTCATTTGATTTAGTACCATCGTCCTTTTCTGTGCGCGGTCAATAATCCTTAAAATAGACTGACCATATATCATCTGCCATTAATCACAAAATAATATTGAGTCTTACGAATATTAAAATCGCAGCTCTTCAATGACCCAATGATAGATTATAGTTCCGAGGTGAATGAATCATTCATACTAAGCCTTTTTGCCTCAATTTTCGAAGAGCTTAGTCTACGATCAAACTTATTAAAATAGAAAATATTACTGCCAAACGCAAGAAAAATAATTGTAGATATTATTGCATAGCTCCCGTAGCGGAAAAGTATATTTAAAACGTTTTTATAAAGCGTGTGCTTGATTCGCAAAATCTGAAGCTGAAAAAAGTATAAAATTTTCCAATTCTCCACCTTCTATTTCATTGTTTAAGAACGTGAATCAAGAACACAAGTATTTTTCAAGTTCAACAATCTTTAGAAGAGCTACATACGTGTAGTGTTACGTCCTTAAAAAAGGCAGGACAAATGTTCCTTCAATTCCACTTAAACCACTACACTGAAACAATAGCTCGAAATGTTAATGTTACAATATTTCCCAAAGACTCTTCAATCATTTTTAAATGTATATCTACTCACTCTTTGTTCGTTGCTGGACATATAAATTTTCTATTTTTACATCAGAATACATCAGGATAAATAAAGTCTCCGAGTAGGTAATGTGATGGCTTATAAGAGGAGAGGCCACGGTTAAAAGCACAGGTCAAACATCTCCAACAAAACGAAATATGATAAAATATTCCACCAGCGACTTTTTCCTCAACAGATTTCTGGTAGAAACGCTGAGAGCATTTGCCATTAAAATTTTCTCAAAATTCAATCTTTCGGAGTCGACTTTAAACTGTTGGTCACGCCACTCATATATAAATTTAACACAACAACATACATATGTGGTGTGAGAAACTACGTTGTAATCCTGACTAAAGGGCACTAATGACCAATTATGTATGTATGTACACCAGGGCATATCATCGTATAGAAGTGCATTTACAAATCCTATGCAACAAATACTTAGTCAAACACGACAACTGCTCTACTTGCGGCAATAGAAAATCTATTTTTGAAATGTCTGCTGAAATAGGACGAGAAAAGGAATGAAATTTTCTAAAATAATTCATATTTATTGTAAGAATATACACTCTGGAATATGGGAAACAGAGGATGTAAGCTGAACAAAGAAAACTTCATGCAACAAATGACGATTTTAATGATTATCTGAGTAGTTGTTATACAATTCTTCATATACATCATAAAGTCTTACAAGGTGACACTATAACCACTAACTTTGTATTGTAATTACAACACCAATAACAACGTAATTTTCTGCCCAAACAGATTTCATTATTTTCGTTGATACAGTGTATTGGCGAAGGAATTTCCAGTAGCAACGTAGGAAATGTTAAACAAAGTATTTTAAAGCAAAATGCAGAGTTTTTGTGGGTTACTTTATATTTTTATATTTGTGTGTGTATGGGTATAGATATTGGTGTGCGTGTGCTTTAAAACATTTCCTATTTTGTTTCACAATATTTTGCAAAAGAAGAACAGCAACGTACGCAGCAGACGCGGTCATAAAATTTAAACGCAGACAAAGTTTATCGAATAAGAGCGTAAAAATAATACAAAAAACAAACGACTACAACAACAACAATAACAGAAAGCGAAACTTTCTTGTTTGTAATGCATAATGAAATGTGGGGTACAGTAGAGCGTATGATGAATATGAAATTAAAAAAAAAAAATAATTATACGTGAGGGTTTTTAATGCACACGCATTACCCACAAGCCTATGAAATAATTGTAGACAGGTCTGGTTTACTATTACTTTACATTTCCCTTAAAAACTTGGCTTTATTGCCCATTAAGAATGTCTACATACATAAAAACATACAGAGTTGGTCATTACAAACTTTCAGTTAGGATTACGGCCTATCTCCTCGCACTACTTACGCTGTGTGTATTAATTTTATACACGAAAGTCTGTACGATGGTGTACTTCGACTGCGATTGCCAAACGGGACTACAATTGTGGGCTTTGCAGATGACATTGCCATAGTCTCGGTAGCTAAGACAGTAAGGGAAATAGAGGAGAAGACGAACACAGCCATTCGAAAAGTTGGAGCATGGCTGGATGAGGCAGGTTTGACACTTGCTGCACATAAAACGGAGGCCGTCTTGATAAGTGGCCGGAAGATAGTGGAAAAGATGGAAGTGACCGTTGGAGGTACTAAGATCGAATCTCAGAGGGCGATAAAATACCTGGGAGTGATTATCGACGACAGGTTGAACTTCAAGGAGCACGTGAAATACATCGGTGAAAAGGCATCTGTAACACAGGGAGGATGTTTGGCGAGGATGATGCCAAATATTGGAGGACCAGATCCATTCAAGAGGAGGATAATATCGAGGGTTGTAACGTTGATAATGTTTTATGCTTGCCCAATATGGTCGGAAGCACTCGCCGTGGGGACGACAAGGAGAATACTGTCCTCGGTGTATCGTCTAAGCGCGATTAGACAAGTATGTGGCTTCAGGACAGTGTCTGATGAAGCGGTATTGGTATTGGCAAAGACAATACTAATAGACATACTGGCGGATGAGATGAAGCGGATATACTTTCGACATCTCGAGTTTCCAGGACAAACTGCAGCTATAAAAGCGGAGGAACGAAGGACTTCCATGCACAAATGTCAGTCACGATGGGAGAACGGTTTGAAGGGGAGATGGACATTGCACCTTGTCCCTGATATAACCCCTTGGATGGAGAACGAACATTGCGAGCTGAACTATTACGTGTCCCAGTTCCTAACTGATCATGGGTGCTTCAGGAAATACCTGCACAGATTTGGACATGATACTTCCCCTTTATGCCCAAACTGTGTAGATGAGGAGGCAGACGCGGAGCATATTCTAACATGCTGTCACAGATTTAGATGGCCCGGGGAAACGAGTATCGAACCAACTCGGCTTATGGAGGAGGTGTTGAATTCTAGGATTCTATGGGGCCAATACAGTCAGAGAATGGCTGAAGTTATGATAGAACACCGAAGGCTGGAGGAACGGAGGCGAAATTTAACTTAGTGTGACCAAGCTTTAGGGCTAACCAGCCCTCCGCGATGTAATACCTTACGGCAGTCCAGCGGAGGGAGAGTGGTTGAAGTGTGTAGGGTGTGAGTTTAGTACGTAGGTACCAGTGATGGTGTATCGTGCACTCTTTTGTTGGAACAAAAGTGTCTCCGGCCTAAGACAAAAAAAAAAAACTGTTGAAAGTCTACTTAAAGTGACAAATTTTTGAGAAACTTGTCATCATCATGTTAATGTCAGAGTTTTTGCCTGAAATCTGCTGAGAGAAGTCGCCGGAGGAATAATTTTCTATTGTTTCGTTTTATTCGAGATGTCTAACCTGGAGTTTGAACCGAGGCCTTACGTCTAACAAGCCAACACACTGCCTACTAGCGTATGACTAGACTTAAGAATCTTTAGTTAACATTAAGAACTAGCTTCTCATGCCATCCCATGTTGTATTAGTTTATTTTTACAATGATTGACGCGATCTACTGTTTAAAGTCAACTTCGAATGACAGATTTCAAAAGAGTTTTCATGCTGGTGGACTATATTTTCAAGGATTTTTTTATTTTGAACTCCGCTAGAACTCTTCTAAGGGCGATCAATGGCTACAATCTGTATTTACGTACATACATACATACTTAATTGGCCATTAGAACCCTTCAGCCAGGCTTACGGAATAGCTTCTCACACCACTCATGTTGTGTGCGTTAATTTTATACGTAAGTGGCGGGACCTACAGTTTAATGTCGACTCCGAACGACAGATTTTTGAGAAACTTTTTCATGTCAGGTTTATTTACTCTCAGAGTTTTTGCCAGAAATCTGCTGAGAGAAAGTCGCCGAAGAAATACTTTTTTTCATACTTTCGTTTTGATGCCTGACCTGGGATACATACCCGGTCTTTACGTCTAATAAGCCAACACACTACCTATTAGACTACGGCTACTTCTGTATTTACGTAGCAAATGATAAAAGGAATTAAGAATTTTTGCTCCACTGTAAGGCGGAAATGAAATGGGAACAATACAAGTTGAAGGCAAAAAGAAAAGAAAATAAAAAAAAAAACAACAACGAACATTAAATTCTCACAGACTGTTATAAATAATGAACAGCAGCAGACTATTTTAAAAGGAACCGTATTTTATACGAGTATACGTGAGATACACAGAAGAAGAAAAAGAAGAAGAAGAGAGAGTTGTATGTGTGTGTAAAACTAAAAGAAATATTTGTGCGTAAATAATTGCAAATCAGTGTGCATATGTATGTGTGTGTGGCAGGAAAAACACGAATATATTTTTGCTGATGTTGGTCGTCGACTCTGTCTGAGTATCTGCCGCTGTTATTGTGATGATAGCGGTTGTTGCCGATGCTGTTGTTTTTTTCTTCTCTTCCCCCTTTTCTTCTTTTTTTTTGCTGACTACAAAAGAAATTTTTAAA
Organism: Sarcophaga carnaria; assembly: GCA_958299815.1. NCBI lineage: Eukaryota > Metazoa > Arthropoda > Insecta > Diptera > Sarcophagidae > Sarcophaga > Sarcophaga carnaria. The sequence goes on from OY283149.1 coordinate 142,895,353, forward strand.
AGGATTTGTTTACGTATTAAATGGCATCGTTACCACTGCCACTAACACTCCGTAGTGATGCTGCTGCTACTGGCATTAGTATGTTTTTATGGGTAGAGGTGTATTAGTACTATTACTACTACTGCTTAGTGTATAAGTGTTAGTGGTTAAATAAGAGTAACAATGGCCACTTTTAGTTCTTCTTCTACTACAACCCATAACCACACTATCCATTTCATTTCATTTTATTCATTCACTTTCAACTCTTGCTCTCGCTCTCTCTCAGTGGCCTGTTTTGTTGGTTGTTGGTCTTCTGTTCCCATTTCCTTTCACTTGCAGCTTTTAACAGTTCAGTTAGGAAGATATACGGCCAACTATATTTGGGGTTAAATACAGCATATCAAATAAAATTGAAATGATTCTCAGCAAAAAAAGGGGGAAGAATTTATAATTTTAGCCATAAAAAAACTATTTTCAATATTTTAATCTTTAGATTGCTTTTAAATGATTACGAAAGCGATAACATCTGTATGTACATATATCGTTAGCAATAAAAATAACTACAATAGAAATGCCATATAAGACTTGCTATATGAGAAAATAAATTTAATTTTTTGTTTTTCTTTTTGTTTCCAAAGTCATAAAACAAAAATCCATAAATTTTTTAATGCATCAACACTTCAATGTGCATATGGCCGAAATTCTTGAGATCTTTTTATTTTCTTCTCATATTTTATTCTCTTCTCCATATTTTTTTTCTTTCTTTTTTATTTTGTGGTAAAATCTTTCAAGATAATGATTTTATTGGTTATAATTCATAGAAATGACTTTGAGAATATTAGGAAATATTTAAAGTTGCCAAGTAAGTACCATAAAATATATACATATAGATATACAGGGTGGCTGATATGTATTGCAACCAACTGCAGATTGTTATCATTTGTAAACTGCTCGTCTGACAGCCAGTGACAGTTCATTTTATTATTTACAAGCTTACAAAAGCATTTTGATCTATTGCATTCAGAAAAAAAGTTATTGGTGATGGAATTCAAGCGTGATAGTGTGATTGCTTTATATTTGGCTGGAAAACCACAGGTGGCTATCGTTAGAGCCCTCCAACATTTAAATGTGAATAAATCTTTTGTTTCCATTGCTCGTTACCGTGATACTGGCAGTGTTGCATCGCGTCCAAAAAGTGGACGAAAAAAAAACGGTAACAACACCAGAAATGATCCGAAAAGTGAAGACCAGATTTGGTCGAAATCCACGCCGCAGTGGTAGACAAATTGCTCGTGAGCTGAACATATCGCAAGAACGGATGCAACACATATTGAAAAATTATCTTGGACTAAAGCCATTGAAAAGTGCAAGAGCTCACCGATGGACAAAAAAAGTTAGACTGGAAAGAGCCAAGGAGTTACTTCGCTTGCAAGAAAGTATCCAGTTACCGAATTTGGTTTTCTCCGATGACAAGCCATTCCAAATTAAACAGTTTGTGAACAAACAAAATGATCGGGTTTACTTGCCAAAGAGGTCAGCAGAAAATTTACACATGCGATTGGCCACCAGAACTCAAGCGCCGCCGATGGTAATGGTGTGCGGCGCCGTAACAGTCGATGGTCGCTCCCCGCTCGTATTCATCGACCGTGAAGTCAAAATAAATGCCGAATATTGTCAGACAAACATTTCGGCCGGAGACCATGGACATTCCAACAGGAGTCAGCACCACCGCACTCAGCACACGTCAACCAAAAATGGCTCAAAAAGGAAATTCCTCGCTTCATTTCTACCACACAATGGCCACCAAAATCTCCGGATCTCAATCCGTTGAACTTTTGCGCCTGGGGCATTTTGGAGAGTAAGGTTCTCACTAAAAAATACCAAAGTGTCGATCATCTCAAGACGGCGCTTAGCGGGGAATGGGCCAAAATACCGCAGAGCCACTTTCGTGCAGCCTGTGATGGCTTTGTCGGCCGTTTGAAGGCCATAATTCGTACCAAAGGTGGCCAATTCGAACAAACCTAAACTGATTCTAAAATTTAATGTTATTTCGAACATTTTTTGCTTTTGAACAATCAAATTAAAAAAAAAAAATTAAATAAATATAGCGCTTTACTTTGTTGCATTATATATCAGCCACCCTGTACACACATAATTGGTCGTTACAACCATTCAATCAGAATTACGATCTAGCTTCTCACATCACCTACATATATTGTGTGTGTTAATTTTATACAGGCGTGGCGGCACCTACAGTTTTATGTCGACTCCGAATGGCAGATTCTTGGTCATGGCAATATTATTTACTCTCAGAGTTTTTGCCAGATATCTGAATCTCATATTAGATGACAACCCGTAGTTCAACGAAAAAATTTTTTCTTTCGCGTCTTCTGATTTTGATGAGTTCAAGATTTCAGAAAATTCCAAAGGAACATGTTGTTGTTGTATTTTTGTTTACTTGTTTATCATACACCAAAAATATCCTTAAAGTAAATCAACTAAACCAACGAAAAGAAAAACAAATCATATAACAAATTTCACTTTTCCCAGTGATATTCTATAGGCCTTACACCGTGTTCGTAGTATGAAATGTTTTTATGTATTTAAAACTGTAATCAGACACAGGCATTATCTTTCGGCTGTTGCAAACTTTTTAAATTCGACCCCTTTTTTTAGATGGGTGATGAAGCAATACCATTCAGTACATGGACTGCGCTTACTTGTGGTGTCACAACGGGGCTTAAGTGATCTCCGTTTCGACCTAACCTAACTGGCATTTGGCATTTTTGATAACCATGTTGTCCAAAGCCCTCTAGTCTTAAAGTTGACGATCAATTTATGATGCATTGCACTTATTAAAGTCTTTATCACATCCACCTCATCAAGCTAAAGCCGAAATCAGTCCGACAATATTTTAAGGAATTTCGTACTGCCGTATTCGTTTCGGGAGCTAATACAGCTTTGTTTAAAATTCTGACACCCAAATGATATATAAGGACCGGTCTCTGTTGAGTAGGTCGCAACATGCTTACATTAAGGGTAAGTCGGTTGAGAGCGCTCTTCATGATGTGACAGGATTTGTTGAGGCGAATTTGGCTAGAGGGGAGTATATACTGTCGGCTGTCCTTGATATAGAGGGGGCCTTCAATTGTTACTACTTCTTCTATTGGGAATTCGCTAACGGATTCCCCAGATTTTGTGGTGTTGGGTAACAGACTAATCCGATCAAATCTGGGTGGATGTTCTATCGTCAAGCGTGGAACCAGGGGTACACTGCAGGGGGCTGTCCTATCCCCTCTATTATGGCTCTTGGTTGCTAATGTTGGTCTGAGGCTTCTGGAAAGTAGGGGCTTTAGGGTTGTGGCTATTCCGGTGGGTGGAAAATTTTTGCCGACGCTGGGGGACGCTGCTCTTGGAATTATATCCTCTTGGGCTACGGTATAAATCCGAATAAGATAGACCTCGTTTTGTTCTCGCGTAGGTACAAAATTGAAACCTTCGAGTTGCCGAGGTTAGCTGGTAAGGAACTTCCGTTGTCTTCTGAGGTCAAGTACTTGGGTGTTATCCTGGACAGCAAGCTGAACTGGAAACGAAACACCGAGGAAAGAATGAAGAAGGGAGTGAATGCTTTCTACCAGTGTAGGAACTCCATAGGTAAGAGCTGGGGTCCCCCGCCTAGGGCTATTCGCTGGATATATCTGGCGATTGTTAGACCGGTTATTACTTATGGCTGCGTTGTCTGGTGGTGTGCCTTAGATAAGAGTTTTCAACGGAAAATCTTAGATAAGGTTCAGCGGATTGCCTCCTTGAGGAAAAATTTTTTTCTAAATTATTTGTAATTTTTTTTGTGTTTGTTTCAATTTTAAAAACTGTTGATGAAACAATTTTAAAATAAGAAATAACGGTATATTTATATAATATATATTTTGTTAATGTATAGTTTCTTTTGATGCTCTCTGTACACAACAGAGCGTCGGAGCTTTAACGACCTCAATAGTAAGAAATCAGAAACCACGGCCATAGAAAGTTATAAAAATGATGCTATTTTTGGATTTAAATTTGTAGCCCGGAAATGATAGAACAAGTTTAGGTTTCCTGAGACGCAGATGGTTTCCATTACTTTTATTAAATTGTTTACTACGACTAAAGATGCGATCTCAACTGTATTGTAGAATACATTTGTGTTTTAATTTTAATAATCTGTATCAAGATGTGCGTAAAAAAATTTCTCTTATCAATATTGAAACCAATTTCAATAGACAACACGCATCTCATCATGCTCGTGCAAATCCTATTGAACCACAACTATTCTGCAATAAGTGTTCATATCTCGATATCTCTCTCTCTCTCTTTCTGAAGTACCGTCATGTACGAGTATACAATTTATTGTATTTGAAGGAGAAGATATCCGTAACGTAACGTATGTTTATTGAATAGAATAACCATTTAATGTGTGGATTTGTAATGATGAGAACGAACATCATAAATTCATAGATTCATTCAATATGTTGGTGTTGATAGAAAAAATATTGTGTTTGTGTGTGTGCAAAAGTATTGAAATGTGTTAAATAATGACAAGATGATTAAGTTATGTGTACAGGCGCTCAGTTACAAATATTGGTTACGTTTTTTTCCCACAAATACGAGTATTTGTTAAATATGAAGAAATATTCATGCTGTTTGAAATTTGGAAGCATGAAGTTACTGCTCATGGTAATAATATATTCTCCTTGGAATCTAAACTTCCACTTTAGAAAGTCGGACAGACGAAAGTGAAAAATTACTATCTGTGCGGAAAACGACCTATAGACCCATAGAGCCCTTTATGCAAGTGGATATATAAACTGATTACTGACTTGTAAGTAAAAAACAAGAAGAGGTGGCAAGGTAAGATGCCCTAGTTGGGGTTGGGTTCCATTTCCACGAGAGAATCTGAGTGTTGATTGTTTGTCTGACAATACATGTGATTACTGACGATAGAAAAAGGAAAGTGGGAATTAAACATGTTTTCAGGTGTTTTCTTGCCAGAGCTCGGACTGATGTAATTTATACTGATTTCAGTAAAGCTTTTGATAGGGTTGATCATAGAATTTTGCTTCTTAAACTTTCATTAATCGGTATTCCTGATATTATTCATCATTGGCTAGACGCCTACCTCTCCCTTAGGACTCAGAGGGTATTGTTTAGGAATGTATTGTCTGAGACTGTATATGTTACTTCTGGTATTCCGCAGGGTAGCCATTTGGGTCCTTTACAGTTTTTATTGTTTCTTAATGATCTTCCTTGTGCTATTTCTGATTGTAATATTCTGATGTATGCTGACGACGTTAAATTATTTTATACTTTTGATGATGATCATGGTCAGGCTGTTCTTCAGCGAAATATTGATTTGTTTGTAACTTGGTGCAGAATTAATTTAATGGATCTTAACTTAAAAAAATGTAAATGCATGGTTTTCTCCCGCGGGGGCGTAATTTCGTCCACTTATGTGATTAATTCTTGCCCTTTGGAAACTGTGACTACATTTCTTGATTTGGGAGTATTATTGGATATGAAATTGTCTTTTATTGATCATATTAGTATGATGATTGGCAAGGCTCGGGTTGTTCTTGGTTTTGTGAAAAGATGGGCTAGGGAATTCATTGATCCTTATATAACGAGACTGCTATACATTTCACTTGTTAGACCTATTTTGGAGTATGCGTCTATTATTTGGAATCCATACTATCGTTGTCATAGTGATTCAATAGAGTCTGTGCAGAAGCAGTTTTTATTATTCTGTTTACGTGGCTTAGGATGGGATTATACCAATGGGTTTCCGTCGTATGAGGCTAGATTAGGTTTGATAAAACTTCCAACTTTGGAACGTAGAAGGGCTGTTTTAGGGGTATGTTTTGTTTTCAATCTGGTTAAAGGTGATATCGATTCTGAGTTTTTGCTTGGTAACCAGAATTTCAGTATTCCAGCAAGATTTTCACGGCACTATCGTCCTCTTTCTTTAGATTTTTACAGAACGAACTCTAACTTATATTATGATTTTATGATTTTATTGATTTTAATTGTAGTATTTGTAATATAAAACGTAGCTTATATGCTGGCATTAATTTGTAAATTAAGTATTTTCGTTCTTGTCATAGGTAGTTCCTGTTTATTTTTACTTTATTCAGCTTATGGTTAAGTTCTGTAGCTGATTTATGTTCTCGTTCCCATTACTTTTCCCTTACCCGCTACAGTCCGGACTGTAGTGTGTACGTGTTCCTACGTAATGGGGACGAGCACTCCGCGGTCGGGTGAGGGTGGCTTAGTGTGAGGCCGGGGACGTTGGAAAAAAAAATTACTAAAACCCAATTCACGTAAAAGTGTGACGAAGGTAGTCCCCTAAGTAGGAGAAAGCAACTGAGGGTAATAATATACTCTTCTTTGAATGTAAAATCTAAAATCTCACTTTATAAAGTCGGGCCAAAGTGCAAACAATTTCTCTTTGTGCATAGGACATCATAAGATGTAAACATGATACCGTTATATGAGCTGGAACGACCTATAAACCCATAGATCGCAAGGCTAGTGGACATGTCAACTGAATTTTTACTTGCAAGTGTGGAAAAACAGAAAATACTGCAAACTAAGCTACTAGGCCGTGGATATTGCCAAAATTGCCTATGCCCCATGATAATATGGTGCTCTCCCTTCTATATTTACTAGGAATACAAAGTGCTAAATGATGCTGGACACAACGCCGTCGGTCGCTGGGTGCCTTCAGGAGCTTGAGGCAGAAATCGGTGTTATTTATTACACAACAATAACTGGAATGCAATAGAAAGACTGCGAAGCAGTGGTGTAAGAGCAAAGCGAAACCAGGGCATGCGTAATTTTTTTTTAATAAAAAAATTCATTCGAATTATTTTGTATACATGATTGCATGATATTATGAAACAATATTACTGGTAGGCTACTACACACACAGACAAATAAATGAAATCATATATGTATGAGGGAATCAATATAAAAATCTGTGCAATTGTATGACAGCCACTCATACAATATTTCCCAACCATATTTCCCTAAACACTGCACTTATGCATACAGTTTTTCACACATATAAAGGAAAACATGCTCACACTACCACCATACATACATACATACATATACATATGCTGTAGGGTTCAATGATAACTTGCATGTCAGTTCGACACAGAAAAAAAAGGAAAAAAAATAAAAGAGGAAAAAGTGAAAAAGGCATCTCTGATGCTGTATGGATATCAGAAGTGCGTGATGATTTTACAATTTTTTATTGGAAATGATTGAAGAAAAAAAAATTTTTTTTTATTCCACATACGTGTTGTATAGATTTTAAGTATGATTACTTATTGAACATGCCATGATGATACAATGAGTGAGTTTTGTAGTCATGGTTACAATACCCACAGTTATGGTGAGAGGTTTTGAAGCAATGTTAATGAAATTTTAAATTTGCAATATTTTTCTGCCACACAATAAATTTTAGTTTGTGTTGAAGTTTTGAAAATAAATTCTTGAATTCAATTCTTGCTCTTGCCACTGTCCAAAACAAAGGAATAAATATGGTTCTGGTATATCTTGACTGCAGCTTTTCCATAAGTCGGGTTCAATGATACATGATATTATTTTTTTTCAATACTTCTATCGAAATTCTTCACATGCGTTGGTGGCTGATGTCTAGAAATCAAAAAATTTCATTCATTTTTTATTTTTGTACAATCAACAGTTAGGGGATGGCTCCTACTCATGCACATCATTGTGTTGGAACTAGAAAAATATGTTATGTTCAGGAGGAAAGAGAGAGTAGTGTTTGTGAACACTAGATTTAAGTCTCTTTATATCATAAATGAAATTAAAGACCTCTGCAGGAAGGTAATTTCACATACTCTTCATGACAATTTTATTTGTATTCAGAGTTTTTGACAGAAATTAGCTGAGAGGAAGTCGCCAAAGAAATATTTTTCATATTTTCGTTTTACTGTCTGGACCTGGGGTTTGAACCGTGGCCTTACGTGTAATAAGCCGACAGGCTACCTATTAGGCTACGGCGACTTCTGTAGTGTTGCGTAGGCATACATAATTCTCGGCTACAAGTCCCCTTACTTCCCTTAAGCAAAATCCCTTGTGTTATCGACAGTAAAACACACTGGTTACGTTGTTTTTCCCTTTTCCTTTTACTTCTTAGTATTGTTACTTTTATGCCTTTTAAAAACGTTTAAATATGAGCTCATAGATTGCAAATAAACTAAAAAATAAATAATTCCAGTTTCAATTCTGTGGTCCAGTGTTCACAACTTGATGTAAACAACAACAATTGCTTTGTTTGTTATTCCTCTGTTTAAATCCTTTGCATAAACAATAACAATTACTAGACAATTGTTCGACAGATCTTTGTAATGGCGATCTTCAAACCACGACTACTCTCTTTAAACTCACCGCGTCTTTACACAAGACTGACTGATCTTCACTAACTCACTCGTTTGCTTTGACTTGTCTAAGGCGAATTCATAGAAGGTGGGAACGATTTACCAGCTGATGGAAATAACAATGTCAAAAAATTTTTGTTTTTTTGTGTATTTTGTTTTGATAATCAATTTCGTTTTATTGCGTCAGAAGTTTGTGTATTTTTTTTCTTTTTCTTTTAAAATCATTTACATTTTTTAACATTTTTCTTCCCATTTTCATTCTTTAGCTGTTTTTGACAAGATGATCACCTCTCAACAAAAAAATCCCTGTTGTTTTTGTATTGTTGTACTTATCGTAATATTAATCCCACCTTCTATGAATTCGCCTTGGACTTGTCTTTTATATGGCAGAGTAAGCAGTCTGATGAATGTTTTTAAAGGCGAACGATAATGATATCGCCTTCTCGAATTCTCTATAAATGTAAATATCGTTGTATTATTGTAGTGTTGTTTGTGTATTTTTGCTTTCTTGTTTATCATTTTTATGCTGGTGTTTGTTGTTGTATTTTTGTTTACTTGTTTACCATTTTTATGCTAGTGTTTGTTGTTATATTAAGCAGTAGGATAATTTGTAAACATGTTCGTTTGCTTGCATTGTCTTGTTTTTGTAGCTTTTGTTAAGCGATGTAAAAATAAAATACCAGTATCTAGATTTTTCATTTTCTTAACAGTATTTTTTTATGATGAAAAACCTCATGTGAAATGAGTTTGTTTTCAGTCAGATATCCTTAAAACACCTCCTGTACTATTCCTCATGTTATTTTTCCTTCTTTTCATTTATTATTGTACCACATACATACATAATACATACATACATATACACAGAAGACTTCTGAAAATAGGTACTTCACCTTGATATTTTGCTACACTTATGAAAATGCAAAAAAAAAAAAACGCAAAAAATAGAAGAGAAAAAACTCATTCAAATCCCTATTTATACTGTGTATGGAAAATAGCTTAAGTAGTAGAAAATCATTTCGAGAAACACTGCACATTTCATTTCTTTTTATTTCGTAGATTTTTCTGTATTCAAGGGATAAAAATCAATTTGTAACACAAATATCTTGGCATTATAGTGAAAGTACATCGAAGGGAAAATACTGCTGCACAGTAGCAGAAGAATAATTTGCATATGAAATGAAGATGAAAGTCAATTTTACTTGTGTTAACAAATAAAATCGTTTCTCTTTTTCTCGGGTTTTTTTTTCTTTTTTTGCCAAGTAATGTAAAATGCGAAATTAAATCGGGAAGACGAGATTTTCAGTTGTTAAAAATAGATTAACAGTTGCAGTTTCTTTTTCTAGGAGTTAATTAAAAGTAATTTATGATTAATTTCTGATCTAATTTGTGAACATGTTTTCAGGTTACTTTCAAAGATTTAAACCTTGAGAATGGGATAAAAGAACAGTATTTTTTAAATTCAATAATGTGTAGTTGCACCACGAACGAATGCTAATTCCCAAGTACGCCGCATCTAAAGGTTTGTATTTCAGACATTAATTCTTATAACGGGTGATTTTTTAGCTATTATCTTTTTGGCAACACTGGTTTAAACAGCTAACGCACGTTTCGTGTTTTGTTTCACTGTCAAACATCTTCAGTTTGGTCTATAATTTAACCATGAATCGTCTTATAAACGAACAACGCTTGCAAATCATTGAATTTTATTATCAAAATAGGCTCTTGGAAAGTTGGCCGAAGATTTACTTCTTTATCAAAAAATTGTGTTCAGCGACGAAGTTCATTTTTGGCTCAATGGATACGTAAATAAGCAGAATTGTCGATTTTGGAGTGAAGATCAGCCAGAAGCATTGCAAACGCTACCAATGCATCCAGAAAAAGTCACAGTTTGGTGCGGTTTATGGGCTGGTGGCATCATTGGACCGTACTTCTTCAAAGATGCTGCGAATCGTAACGTAACTGTGAATGGTGAGCGCTACCGTGAGATGATATCCAGCTTTTTTTTTGTTCAAGACGCAAGAGCTTGACTTGCATGACATGTGGTTTCAACAAGACGGTGCCACATGCCACACAGCATGCGTAGCAATGGAGTTATTGAGAGGCGAGTTCGGTGAACATTTTATTTCACGTTCGGGACCGGTCAATTGGCCGCCTAGATCGTGCGATTTAACGCCTTTAGACTACTTTTTGTGGGATATGTTAAAGCTCATGTCTATACAGACAAGCCCGCTTCAATTGACGCATTGGAAGACAACATTGAAGCATTTATTCGTGAGATACCGGCTGAAATGTTGGGAAGAGTATGCCAAAATTGGACTAAGCGGATGGACCATTTGAGGCGCAGTCGCGGTCAACATTTGCATGAAATAATCTTCAAACATTAAATTATATGGACCGTACTATCGATTCAAATAAAAATTTCATGCAGTTTTCTAAATTTTATGTGTTTTTTTTTGGAAAAATTTTCCTATAGCTCTTAAAAAATCACCCATTAAAAATAATGTTTTTATAACGCATCGGAGTTTCATATGGCATTACCATTAAAGAATACAGTCTGCTCTAGGTTAGGTTAGGTCAAGTTTAACTGACAGCCACCTCAATGGACACAGGTTACTTAGGTCCTATTTGGTCCCGTTCTAACACCAATATTATCTATTTATTTAATTATAAGTACAGCTTTTTGTTGGCATCTCTCAGCCATCTCGGGAGTATTGTGAAATTAGAAACTTTATTCAAATCGCCTTTAGTTAGACATGTTTTGTCAACATATTCCGGGTACCCAAGTGTCGACCAATGACAAAGGTCTCGCCGATGCAGCTTCTGCAGAAGTCTTAATATTGTGTTCCCAATTTCCGTAGTCTAGTAGGCAGTGTGTTGGCTTATTAGACGTAAAGCCAGGGTTCAGTCCCTGGCCAGACATTAAAACAAAATACAAAAAGTATTTCTTCGGCGACTTCCTCTCAGCAGATCTCTGGCAAAAACTCTGAGAGCAAATAAAATTGAAAAGTTTCTCAAAAATCTGTCATTCGGAGTCAACTTTAAACTGTAGGCCTCGCCACTCATGTATAAAATTAACACAAACAACATAAGTGGTGTGAGAAGCTATGTCGTAATCGTGACTAGGGTTGTAATGACCAATTATGTATGTGTAATCTCCGGGTATGTACACCCAGAGACCAGTGTCCCCTTATAACTTCTGTGATATTTCCTAAATGCTATCTTAATAGCATATATGCATGTCGGGTCAGATCTGGCTGGTGTTTCCACATCCATTCCATCTTATTTTTGCCAATATCAATAAAGATTTTGAGAGACCGTTTGCTTACCTATTTTGAGGATCGTCAATTTTATGTAGAAACTCAATTAAACTTCTAGCGAACTTTTGCAAGTGTGTCGTCGGCTTTGTTTTTACCTTCAATGTCTCCTTGTCCAGGAACCCACATAAGAATATCCCTCGAATATCTCGCTATTCCCAGAGACTCCAGGCATTCTTACACAATCTTAAATGTGTTGTATACATTCTCTATGGATGAAGTGGTCACTTTACTGTTCGTAAATATGCTTACATTACCGTATGATATGCTCTGATACCGAATTCGCATGACAGTAATTATTTCAGCCTGAAAAGTACTAAAATAATGTGGTAATGCAAGGGAGAATCTAAACTTCAGTTGTTCTGAAAATATTCCACAACCCGACATTGTTGCGTGTTCTGGATGCATTAGTGAAAACTTGAATGACGTTTTCTGGGTGGTCTTAAACCATTACCATAGAAGAATAGGAAGTAGGTTCAAGTATCGTGCATTCGTTAGGTTCATTCTGGCCTAAGACTCAAAATATTTTATTTTCGATTAAAAATAGATTTGTTCACCCAAATTGAAATCTTTTCTACCAGCTCTTATACTGGCTTTAGTACCATAAAAATTTTATGATAACAACACACGTATATCATGATCAATCTCAATCAGTAATTAACACTTCTGCAGCACCAGTAATGGAATACCTATTAGGGTATTGATTTAAGAGCACTGGAAAAATTCTGAATTTATTTAAATTCTTTTACTTCAAGCCATTGAAAACCCATCCATAATTTGGAATAAGTCGAATACAGTCATTTACTTAACTTAGTTATTTGGTAACCATAACCCTTTAGTCAAGAGTACAACCGAGCTTCTCACACCAATGTGTAATTTTTTTTATTAGTAGCGAGACCTAGAGTTTAATGTCGATTTCGATCGATAGAATTGAAAAATTTTTCACTGTATTTGCCACATGTATTAAACAACTAGTTTTCGTCTAATAAGCCAACTCACTACTTACCAAACTACTGCGTATTAACGTAGCCATTTGCGGTTTTTAAATTTTAGAGTTAAGTCGCCGTAGTCTAGTAGATAGTGTATTGGCTTATTAGACGTAACGCGACGCTTCAGGCCCAATGTTACACATCGGAACGAAATATGAACAGATACAGTAGATTTCTGGTAAAAAACTCTGAGAGTAAATAAAATTGCCATGAAAAGTTTCTGAGAAATCTATCGTTCGGAGTCGTCTTTAGGAGTCGTCTATAGGTCCCGCCACTCACGTATAAAATGCATTTAATGGTCAATTATGTATGTATGTATTATGTTATGTAAATTCTAGAGTCTAAGATTTCAATTTATCTAGTGTTTGGATACAATTTACAATCGCCTGCCATGCTCATGCAGTTGAATGGATAATGATAATGGAAGTGACAACTAAACTTGTAAGCACTAATGATTGAAGCCAAAATTAGAACCGTTAAAGCAAACGAAACGGTATATCCTCTGAATACAGTTTTTATTGGCCATAGAAGGAGTGAGCTTGCAAAAATTTAGGCAGAGTCCTGGAAGAATTGCAGAATTTCATGCAAAATTTGTACAAAACCATTCATCTGTAGTACTGTGTACTGATATAAAACTCTGCCAAACTAAAGGCGATGCCCAAGTGAGACAAGGGAAATACGCTTATGATATTACTGAGTACATTTGGTCTCTCCTAACATAACATAATGTAACGTTTTTACCTTTTAAAAACGTTTAGTTTGCAAATAAAATAAAAATAAATCTGTGTTTAATTTTAATTACAATTCTTTATCGTTTGTAGAATTCTCTGTGCCACTGTTCACAACTTTATGTAAACAACAACATTTGCTTTCCTTTTTTATTCCTCTGTTTACACCGTTCGACTGATCTTTGTAGAAGATATCTTCAAACCACGATTACTCTCTTCAAACACACACTAACTGAGTTGTCTGCTTTGCCTTGCCTTTTATATGGCAAATTAAACAGTCGGATGAATGTTCTTGAAGGCGAAAGTTCATGACTTCTATAAGGTCATGACTATAAATATAAACAGCGTTGTTTACTACTTACTTTAGGACCTTAGGACCTTTAAGTTCCAAAAAAATAAAAAAAATAAAAATAAAAATGGCAAAACAGATCTGAAACAATGTTTTCTAAGTTACAGAATAAAGATTGAAAATATTTTAGAATTAATTTGTGTAGTGTGCTAGACTATGAACGTGAGGGTCGTTGGTTCGATTACTAACAGAGACTCTGGTCTGTGACACTACACCGATGGTCAAGTTAATCAGCTCGTATATAATTAGATTATAATTTGTAATTGTATTGTAATAAATAAATAAATAAATATACAGAGAAAACTATACCTCAAAATTTTTTTCTAGGCATTCCTTAGTTTTTATATAAAAAAAAAAAATATATCACAATATGAAAATAAATACATTCTTATTCCTTTTATAAATTCATGTATATTTTATTAAAATTTTCAATCACTTTGTAAACAATTCTATACAACAATTATGTATGGCAAACAGAAATTCAAGCAGAAGTCAAAAATAAATTATAAAATAATGAAAAAATCACAAAAAACGAACACATTTTCCACATTACAAAACTAATATTATTTTATTGTTGTTGTTGCTGTTGTTATTGTTCTTTATTATTTGTAAATCATTTTTGCTAATGACGTTGTATGATGAAATTCAATTAATTAAACATTTTACAGGTGCTTTGGCACGTACACGTACATATATTTCAACTTTTGCAACAAATTATTACAAAATTTTCTTTACTGCCATCACATGTCAGTCACTCCACCCCCCCTGTTGCCATTCAAATTCAACAAATTCAGAAAATTTTCATTAACATCTTGTTGTTTGAATCGTTTTCTTTGCTAGTTTTTCGATTTCGATTATTTCTTAACAACAACTGTTTGCTGGGTTTTTGCTGTTTTTGCTGATGCATCCATAACCATCCATAGGATTATAGTGTGTGACATAAAACCAGGAGGAGATACATGTGTACATGAAATCATTACAACGGTGTTGAAATGTAAAGGTAATGCGTATTGTATGGTGGCGTTTAATAATTGTTCACGACTGTAAAATTTTCTACATATCAAGCAACACTCCTATATAAAGGGTCCGCCATCTAAAGTTTTTTTTTTCAACTAGTGCTTATTTCGTGAATGGTAACACTAAGCTCATGTCTGATTTGACTGATAATTAGTTTTATCCTTCCGCTGAACGAATATGGTTGTGTATACGCTTGAACAACGCTGGGAAATATTGTGACATTACTTTGAAAATCATGGTAATTTTGCAGAATGTGTGCGAAAATTGCGTACGGATTTGGGAAGAAGAGAAACACCGTCAGCTCCGTATGTTCATTATCTTGTAAAAAGTGAAAGAAACTGGCATCCTCATCGATAAACCAAAGCGTGAAAAGCCAAAAACAGTGCGTACACCCGAGAATATTGCTGCTGTGGCAGAAAGTGTGAGTGAAGTGCCATCAACATCAATTCACCGTCATTCTCAACAATTGAACATTTCGGAGACATCATTGAGACGAATTTTGCATAAAGACATTGGTATGACGCCATACAAAGTCCAATTGGTTCAGGAGTTGAAGCCAATTGACCATCCAATGCGTTTTCGCTTCGCTAAGTGGGCCTGCGATCGACTTACAGAAGATGCCGATTTTGGCAAAAAAAAAAATGATCTTTTCAGATGAAGCTCATATTGATATTGGCGGGTATGTAAACAAGCAAAATTGTCGCATTTGGGGCACAGAAAACCCGCACGCATACATTGAAAAGCCGACGCACCCTAAACGAGTCACTGTTTAGTGCGGATTTTGGTCCAGAGGCATAATTGGGCCATTTTTCTTCGAAAATGAGCAAGGAGTGGCCGTTACAGTAAATGGCGATCGTTATCGGGCCATGTTGAACAAATTTTTGTTCACAAAAATTGAAGAGAAGGATATTGGCAACATTTGGTTTCAACAGGACGGCGCTACGTGCCACACAGCCGAAACTACACTCGATGTTTTGCGCCCTGTTTTTGAAGATCGCATTATCAGCCGCATTACTGATGTCGTTTGGCCACCTCGGAGCTGCGATTTGACACCGTTGGACTATTATTTGTGGGGTGCCGTCAAAGATAAGTATTACGCCGACAAGCCAGAGACAATTGACGCTTTAAAGGACAATATTCGTGAAGCCATTGGTGAAATACAGCTGCACACAATCGATAATGTACTTAAAAATTGGACCGATCGTGTAGGCTACTGCATGGCCAGCCGAGGCCATTTGAATGAAATTATTTTCCATTATTAACCGGAAGGATTGTACTTTCAAATAAAAAAAGAAATTTGAGAAAATAGTCAGTAGTTTTTTTTAAGCATGTTCAAAAAAAATTTATTTGGCGGACCCTTTACATACATGTGTACATACATACATATATACACTCATAGTTTTATTCATTACAATAATGAAGCCATGGCAACTCAGACAAAAAATAATAATGAATTCTTGCACGTTTGCCTCTCTATTCAAGGATCATGATTTTCTTTATTTTTTTTCTTTTCATCTGCAAGTAAAAGCATTTTTTTCTTCTTCTTCTTCTGTATTTCCCCTCTCTGTTCTCTTTATTCAACTATTTTTTGTTCCTTTATTTTTCTTGCCATCTTGTGGAAAATTAACCATAATCATCGCATTTATTGCAAAGGGGTAGGGGTAGTGGGGAAACAAAAAATCAAAATCAATACACAAAACAAAACAAAACAAAAAAAGAAGGAAAAATCATAGTGTTTGTCTGTCCGTCCGTCTGTCTGTCCATCTGTCTGTCTGTCGGTGTGTGTATGTGTGTTTTTTGTTTATAATTAAATTTCACAAATACGATTATGGAATTCGAATTCGAATTTGTATTCGTATTGGAAATTGATTTTCTCTTGTCCAAGTACTCATACTTGTCGTATGTTTTGTTAATGCCTTAGAATGGAGGGGGAAATTGTTCATTCTGTTGATAAGAAAATTGTTTTTGATTGGTCAATTTTTGCTGTTCGCGTCGAGTGCAGTGATTGTCCGCAAAAAAAATAAAAATAATGAAAGAAAGAATTCTTGTTCTTGTTTTCTTTGTATTGAAAATAGGAAATAGAAATTCAATTATTGGAAAAAAATATGTTTTAATTTAAGGTAGTAGCCCGTAGAAGTAGATTCAAACATAGTTTTTAAGCAAAGATTAGGTTACGTTAGGTTAGAGGACGTGTACTTGTCAATTAAATCAAGTACATTACCCAGAGGTCGAACCCATTGTACAACGTCCTAGTTTCTCACACCACTTATATATGTTGTGTGTGTTAATTTTATACATGAGTGTTGGGACCTACAGTTTAAACTCCATTCCGAACGACAGTTTTTTTGTCAGAGTTTTTGCTAGAAATCTGCTGAGAGGAAGTTGCCGTCGTTATCTTGATGTCTGACCTGGAGCTCGAATCCTGGCTTTAAGTCTAATAAGCCAATACACTACCTAGTAGACTCCGACGATTTCAAGCAAATATTATGTCTCCAAAGAAAGTTTAAATACGATTTTAATCAAAAACTCGATCTATGGAGTTTACTGAGATGATGTTGCAATAAGAGAAATACTAGCGGAATGGCTTGTTTGCTTTCAATCTGATAATTCTGATGCTTGACATGCATGCATGTCACTTTGGTCGACCAATCACTAAAAGAAGTTGATTAGTTCATGGAAAGAATAGAGAAAGATCGGCACTAAGCAATCTTAAAATTGCTAGTTTACTAGGCATTCCACACACTTATCAAGAATTTGAGGAAACCATGATTGACAAGGATTGACTCGATCTTTGGACACCAACGAGGTTAGAATAGAATGTTAGGGAGTGGAAACATTGTTAAATCAAAGTTTACTTGTCTACATAAAACAATGCCACTCAACTCACTGACAAGCACTGATTAATCGACCGTTATAATAACAATCAGGGCTTTTCACTTAAGTCATGAGTATTTTCAAGTCAGAATGAAAACCAAACTGAACATATAATGAATTTAGTCAGACGAAAAAGAAACTCTCTTATTTATTTAATTGGCCATTAACAACAAGATTAACGGATTTCGTCCTGCCTTAACACATCCTTCCAAGTGCCTCTACTTCTTTCGCGTCTACGCCAGTTGGTCACACCAATCGAGGACAGGACTTCCTTGATTTGGTCCTTCTAACGCAAACAAGGTCATCCTCTTCGCCGACTTCCGCAGATCTCCGCATCAAATACCCGTCTTGCCGGAGCATCCTCCTCTATTCGAACGATATGGCCCAGCCAGCACAGGCGCTGGATGTTAATACGCTGCATAACATCTATGTCATTGAAGAGCTCATACAACTCACTGTTCTGAATCGGACGCGGAAATTATCGCCAACTCGCACTGGACCGAAGATCTTACGTAGGACTTTTCCCACGAATGCTCTCAAGGCAGCTGCATCAGTGATTAATAGGGTCCATGCCTCTGCGATATAAAGAAGCACGGTTAGGATGAGCGTCTTGTAGAGTATTAGTTTTGTCTTACGATAGAGGTCTCTGCTACTCAATTGCCTATTGAGACCACAGGAGCACCTGTTGGCAAGAGTGATCCTGCGCTTGATCTCCAGACTGACATAATTTTTGGTGGTAACAAAGGAACCAAGATAAATAAATTCCTTGACTGTATCAAAAGAATAGTTATCAGCCGTAATCTGAGAATGAATACGCCGCACGTCTCTACTTGTTAATAACATATACTTTGTTTTGCCCTCATTTACTGCCAGACCCAATAGCACTAAAGGCAGAAGTACCATATCGCTTGGTACGTCCTATGATGTTGCATGCATCCAGGATGCATACAGCCAGAAACAACTAAAGTTTAATGTACTCAACCCATCTTCAGTCGAGGAAGTTTCTCGGTATGTGTGCACATTACACACTACCCCCTCAGAATAGACACAGTGATAGCAGTGTCCCTACAATAAATGAAAGTTGCTGAGTGATTGAAGCCGCCGTGGTCTAGTAGGTAGTGTACTGGATTATTAGATAAATGGTTCAAATCCCAGCTAAAACTTTTCAAACAAAACGAAATATGAATCAAACAAAACTCTGAGAGTAAATAAAATTGCCATGAAAAGTTTTTTAAATAATCTTTTAACTACAAACGATAGATTCTGCCACTAACGGATAACATTAACGCACATAATATGGGTGGAGTAAGAAGCTAGGTTGTAATCCTGGCCAAAGCATTGTAATGACCAATTAAATTAAATAAAGCTAAATGGTAATTTAACTGGTCATTACATCCCTTTAGTCAGGATTACGACCTAGCTTCTCAAACCACTGATGTTGTGTGTGTTAATTTTATACATGAGTGGTGGGACCTACAGTTTAAAGACGACTTCGAACGACAGATTTTTGAGAAACTTTTCATGGCAATTTTATCTGCTCACAGAGTTTTTGCCAGAAATCTGCTGAGAGGAAGTCGCCGCAGCCATATTTTTTTCAATTTTCGTTCTGATGTCTGGCATGTGGTTTGGACCTTGGCCTTTTGTCTAATAAGCCAACACACTACCTACTAGATTACGGCGACTTCATTTGTTTTTATAGCTTTTGTTTATAATTTTAATGGAGGCTCAACTGCATTTTCCTTTAAAAACAAACATGAAATCTACATGAAATTCATTACTGCCTTAAATTTTTAATTAAATACACTGGCAATGGTTTTTAAAATTTCATTAGTAAGTCCCGTATGACATAAACTCCATAGCGGCGGCCATCATTGTATTCACTTTCATCAGCAGCGCCATCATAAATCCGCACCGAAGTGAATAAAATTGTATGTGTATTGCTGTGGCCACTAATTCCAACAGACCCATGAATATATGACCATAACAGGTTTTTCTCTGCAGGAGTTTAATTGCATTCCGTTTTTCATTTTTTTACAGACTTTTTCCTGTCTGCAGCATGTATCGTACACTTATGCTGTCACTTTTAGCTTTTCACTGCAATGGCTGTTAACGTTTGCACAAAAGTGACAGCTGAAGGACTGGAACGTTTGTCATTCATATTGCCAGGCTTTCGAAGCACTCTGTGATATAAAGGAAAGCGTCGGTATTTTCTCCTTTTTTTACTGACTGTTGTTTATGATAGTTATGATGTTAATGTTTATGTTTGTTGATGATAATGATGTTATTGCCAAGCTTTGGAAAGGTGACCACAAAAGCCCATTGTGGTCATTTTATAAGAGTACATATTCCACACAGATAGACACAGATACAGAGACAAATACACATACATACATACATACATATGTACATTAGTATTAAGTGTGGTAAAGTTTGCTTTGTGGTGTTTACAGTTAAACAAACCAGGATCCACCAGTCTGCCAGCTAACCATTGCGCCAACCAGTCAACCAAACAGTCATTCCAAATCCAATGTGCCCCAGTGGCCAAAGCAACTATGTATTCCTGTATTCATTCGCACATAGTATTCACATGTTGTGTGACCTCTTAACCAAAACCAAAATGATTCAATGATTATTGCCACGTTAGCCATTGTCATCACCTCCGACATTGTAATCATTGCAAGCGTCGTTTGTCGTTGTCAACGTCAACAACGCCTACGTTCTCAACGCCACTAACGTCATCATTATTACACAACAACAACAACAACAAAAAATGGTTGCTGTTGCATTTGTTTTTTCCTTCTTTTTTAAGTACATATAGAGTGTGTAGGTTTCAGCTGAAATACTTTTACAGACACAAGCATTGCCAGCCTCAAGTATCAACGAAATACTGTCACTTTCATTATATTCCCACATGCATGTGAAGCATAACTGTCTGCATAAGCTCTTAAACATAATATCTGTGTGTAGCTATTTGACAAACCAATCGTCTGGTTGACAAGCTAACGTAGCGACAACTGCTGCTAATGCTGTTGATAGCCATAATCGCAGCAGGATTTTTTTCTCGTGCTGAAACTCTGCTAAAATTGTTGGCTTTAATGTTTATATTTCTACCACTTAAGTACAGCATTTGTTTTAATTTGCAGTCCAAATCAATCTTGTAATTGCTTTAATTTAAAATCAACAACTCTGATTTGAACCTGGAGCTCTTATCTTACCTCCCACGAGACTATGGTGTCCTTATACCCTACAGAGTATATGTTTTGTATTCCACCAAAGAAAACTGGTTAAAGCGCTTGATTACATACCCAAGTTCTAATCTGGGAGAAATTGTATTCATGCCCTACGTGTTTTACAAATCAATTGCTTATAATACCCCTCTGAATAACACATCAAGGAAGCACCCTAAAGTCTCTGACCATCCAGTAAGGACAACATCAGCTCATATAATAACAAGACTAGCCAGAAACACTTTCTAAAAAAGAGTAGAAGTTATTTACTAACAAGTTTAATACAACATTCCAAAAAATCTTCACAGAGTGTGTTTGTTTTATGTTGGTGTTGTTGGCAACCCTATAATTCTAGAAACTTTTACTGGAAAAAATTTAATAATTAAAATCAAACAATAAAAGATAGAGTGAGTAACTTAAAGTGTAACCGATATTGTACATTAAAATATGTACCTAACTCAGTTATAACGGTAACTTTTTAAATTTCATTCCTATTAACTAAAGGAACAATACTAATCCATTGAATAGGCACCTTTAAGTAGATTTCTAACGAATATTGAGGAAGCTCTATAATTTAGTTTGTAGTTTTTCGGCCTAAGGTACTGTCAATAGCTATTATGTTGAATGAAATTAAGTGCTATGGTGGCACCGTCATTGTCAAACCCTGTTCCCAACATAACCCTGTTCCCTGTAGTTCTCAGGATTCCTTCCCATACTTCCAAAAGACAAATAAGAAACACTGACTTAATTGCCCTCGTCGGCAATAGTTTATTCCATTTACTCTCACTTGCAACCATAGTCCACTGAAATATCGAAGACCGTCATATTTTATTGCGCTTAAGTGTTCATGTCTTTTCCCTCAAATCGATTCTTCAGCCTTCACAGCCATCTTCTTTTCCCGAATTAAGAGGCCACTTTTTATGTTATTATATATTAAATTTGGATTAATTAACTCATTTCTATTCAGTTCCTTAACTGTCAAGTGTGAAGTCCCTTTATGAATCTTCAAATCAAACTTGCCATCAAAACCATACGTACCACAATATGGTATCTAAAACCGTACCTTGATTAACTGCAGCCGTAATGCCCTTGTTAGATTCGTAACGAAAGTCTGGCTTGTTAAAACTCATTGTGAAACTTTCGTGGTAATAATCCCGACTTTATTACCTTCTACTAGGCTTCACACTTGTTTCGTTAGTGTTTTTTTTTTTCAAACGTTATTGTCCTATACGTAGTTCTCTTATTATCGCCCGTACGATTTCGTTTCAAAAACGATTTGATTTCGTTCCGTTTCAAATAGACTTGGGGGTCTTGTTTGAACAACTTTTCATGAAATTTTCACCGAATACGAGGCAATCCTGGAAAATTGTACGGCAGAAGAAAGTGCTAGAGCAGGCACAGTGCTAGAAATCCACACACAAACATAACATACCCTACATACTACAACGGAAGTTGCCGTAGTCTAGTAGGTAGTGTGATGGCTTATTAGACGTGACGCCTCGGTTTAAATCACAGGTCAGACATCAAAATGAAAATATGAAAAAAATATTTCTTCGGCGACTTCCTCTCAGCAGATTTCTGGCAAAAACTCTCTGAGAGTAAATAAAATTACCATGAAAAGTTTCCCAAAAATCGACTTTAAACTGTATGTCCAGCCACTCATGTATAAAATTAACACACACAACAAGCTAGACCGTAATCCTGACTGAAGGGTTGTAATGGACAATTATGTACGTGTACAAAAACAAACCAATGCAGTAAACAAACCTGTCTACAAATTATCGTGCTGGTTAATATAACAACAAACACTAGCATAAAAAAGTTATAAACAAGTAAACAAAAATACAATAACAAACAAGAATAAATGTAAACAATATGACTGAACTTCACTAACTCAGTCGCCTGATTTGCCTTGCCTTTTCTATGGCAGGGTAAACAGTCTGATAAATGTTCTTGAAGGCGAATATTCATGACTTCGTTTACATTTATAGAGATTTCGAGATTTCGATTATAAACAACATGTTTTCATTTATAGAGATTTCGAGAACTTCAAGAACATTTATCAGACTGTTTACCCTGCCATATAAAAGGCAAGGCAAATCAGGCGACTGAGTTAGTGAAGTTCAGTCAGTCTTGTGTGAAGACGCAGTGTGTTTGAAGAGAGTAATCGTGCGTGGAAGATCTCCGTTACAAAGATCTATGGAATAATTGTCTAGTAGTTGTTATTGTTTATGTAAACGGTATAAACAGAGGAATGACAAAGAAAAGCAATTGTTGTTGTTTACATCAAGTTGTGAACTGTGGTACAGAGAATTGTGCGTATAATAAAGAATTTTAATTAAAGTTAAACACAAATTTATTTTTATTTTATTTGCAATCTACGAGGTCAAATTTTAAACGTTTTTAAAAGGTAAAAACGTAACATTATGTTATTTTAAAAGACGTGGTCATTAATATCAAGAACGTGTATATATCCCTGGCTCACTTGGGCATTGTCATTATGTTGCCTGGGTTTTATCGGTATACAGTACTACAGACGAATGGGCTCCAGTGAAATAAGGGAACCAGTTCGTAAGACACAAATATTTTTACAAAATACTCTTAGTTTTCGTAGTCAATATAATTTTTCAGGTTTTCAATTGTAATATCCATATGAGCACGGGCCACATCAGCTGTTGCTGTTCTATTTTTTCAGAATTATTTTCAAAAATATTTCGAATGTAATTGTAAAAATATTTCTTTCCAGCTATTGTGTATGGCTTAGAAATGAATAAAATATTAATAATCCCATATAATTTAAGTATTTGAATTTCTTTTTTCATTGTTTTGTTGTTATTTTTTTACAATTTTGATGCAATACTTGAAAGAAAGAAAAAAAGTTTGTTTTTCGGATGCCATTGCTGCAGAGCGAGCACTTCATATTTTTACCCTGAATTAGTTTTGTTGTAGTAAAATTTTATATTTAAATTGAATTTCTGTTATAAAAGTGGAATGAAAAAAAAAATAAAATTGAAAATGAAAATAAAAAAAAAATTGTTAAAGTATTTCAGCATCGCTTGCTTTCTCACTCTTACACTGGCATTACTAGAAGACTGGTTGGTGCTGGTGTATTGAGAATAGAATTTGATTTTATTTTTCGTATTTTCGTTTTTTTACATCATCAACAACATACAACTCAATAGAGAATTGAACCGAGAGAAAAAAAAGTACATTTCTATTACGCACTCATACCCTTACATATGCTCACACATGCACATACACAATGATATGATGATAGTCCCCAGTGGCACTCCATATACCACCATGCAGAAGTACTTTTCAGCACAGGCAGACATTCTACAAACATTGACAAGATACTTAAAGTTTAAATTCATTCGTTATTTTTATTTTCGAAAACACACACACAGAGAAAGAGAGAGAGAGAGAGAGAGAGAGTGAGAGAGAGAGAGAGAGAGAAGCTCTACAATTTTTTCATTTTTTTTTTATTATTTTAAAAATACAAGTAACAAGCAGCACATCATGAAAATGCGTATGAATTTTATTTAAAAATTTTTTTTTTTTGCTTGAAAATCCAACATTTATTTGCATTGTTGCCATGGTTCTTGTTGCTGTTGCTGTTACTAACAATATTATAATGTTTCTGTTTTACTTATATTTCTTCCATCTTTTTGGAGTTTTTTTGGTGTTGCTATTGCATGGCTTGAGTTCTTAAGCCAAAATAATGGTTATGGTAACGAATTTTGAAATTCATATTGATTTTGGAAAATATTTCTCCAATAATTTTAATGAAAATAATATTTTTTTAACACTTTTATTTGTAAAAAACAGACAAAAGAACAAAGGAGAGACACACTTAAAAAGTAACCTGTATGTTACTTTTGTGAATAACTGTAGTTATTTAACAACAAAGGAGAGACACACTCACAAAGTAAACTGTATGTTACTTTTGTGAATAACTGTAGTTATTAAACAATAGATACCAAGATATATTTTGGAAATCCTTTAAAACTAGAGTCTCTAGTATCAAAACTTTATTAACAAACTCTTCGAATACGTAGTCATCAGTTAAGGATGAAACGGGGACTCAGCTCAGCTTCACCATCTTGAAGACAACGAAAAAAATATTAAAAAAATATTAAAGAAATATTTCTTTTTATGACTCTCTCTCAGCGGTCTTCTGTTAAAAGCTTTTAATGCAAACTCAAATCATCATAGTCTAGCGGGTAGCTCGTTGGCTTATTAGACGGAAGGCCCAAGTATAAACTCCTGGTCAGACAACAAAACGAAAATATGAAAATATAACTCTGAGAGTAAATAAAAATTGTCATGAAAAGTTTCTCAAAAATATGTCGTTCGGAGTCGACTTTAGGTCACGCCACTCATGTATAAATTTTGACACACACAACATAAGTGGTGTGAGAAACTAGGTCGTAATCCTGACTGAAGGGTTGTAATTGTACATGTATGTACACACAGTTACTAAAGTATACATACGGTTAACAAATTTTAGAAATTTTTAACCAATCCGTTTTCGTTGAAAATCTTTATAGTTTCCTAGATTTTAAGACGGTCTTTTGATTCGTTAAAAAATTTCTGAAATTTAACTGAATTGTGGCATTGCATAGGCAAACAAAAGTATACATCCGATTAACAAATTTCACAAATTTCTGAACCAATGCAAAAGACCGTTTTAAAATCGAAGAAAGATGTCAGACAATTATAAAGATTTTCAACGAAAACGGATTGGTTAAAAAATTTCTGAAATTTGTTAACCGTATGTATACTTTTGTGGCTGAGTGTATCTTATTAATCATGTTTTCGGTTTACTAATTTAATCTGGAGTAAGAGAACATAAAGGGCTGGGTCTTTGTACTTGAAACTCTACAAATTCTAGGCAAAATTTATAAAAAAAATAAAAAGACTGCAATACCCACCAATTTTGTCTAATATGCTTCAATAAAATATTAAATTCAAGTAATTCGTATAATATTTCAACAGAAATTCATACATATTATAAATGAAATGAATTCAATTTTTAACTCCATAAAACGATTTCTAAATGATTTTCTTCCTTTGATTTCTAATGTGTACTTTGCGTGCCAGAATTCTTCTCCGTTGTTTTTCTGCCATTTTCTAATACATTTAAAAGCCAATATTTCAAATAAGAAACCCCCGAAATAGAAGAATACGTTAATAACACTTAGGAAAACCATTTGGATTTCCCCACTTAATTATAGAAATTTGATTAAAAATCAAAAGGAAACAGCGGCAACAACAACAATAAAAGTAAAACCTATCAAAGCCCCCCAAAAACCTAATACACACACACACATACACACACGCATGCATACAAATAAAGCCTAAAAGAAATCATACAATATTTTGCATTGAAATATTAAAAGGCACTCATACGTAACGTAACGTAACATAACGTATCAATACACAACACACAGTAGAATTTAATAGTAAGCGAGTGTGTGTTATAACAACATGCCTAAGTATGTGTTTATTTTCATGTTGATTTTAATATTGTTTTCTCCTCGTTCATATATATTTTCCAATAATAGCCGAATACCGAATGTAAACAAAACATACACGAGTCTACGTACACAAAATGCAAAAGGAGTTGAGATTTGTTTACATATGAGTATCAGGCATACATGCATACATGCTCGTATGTAGGCTTGTATTTGAAGTGCGTATTTGTATTATTTTGTTATTGTTGCTACTGTTCTGTTGTGTGTTACCGTTTTGTGCTATTAATGCTGGTTCACGTTGTTGTTGTTGTTGCTTTTATTATTTCACATGTAAATGTTACAGCTACAGGAACATGTTTCTCTCTAAATACGTGTGATTATATCAATAAACGTTTCAGTTTTTGCTTTCTTTTCTTGTTTTTGCATGTGTATGCCTGTCTGATTGTTTACATAAGTATTTCGTGTACCCTACTTACACCTTATGGGTAAAGAACGAAAAGCTGTTGTTTTCGATTGAAGTGGACTCTACAAAAAATGGAGTCCGTTTGTCTGACCTTTGCTTTATATTTAGAAAATACCCCGTCTAAATTCCTAAAACATGCTGGTGTTAGGCCAGCAGAAGTTCTACTACAAGGATATTGCCAAAGTAAGGAGATACAGATTGTAAAGACGAGGTGTTCATTACAGACCCAAAAACGTTGTCCTTTGTAGAAAAATTTTGCAAAGTGATGGCGAAACTCATACTGGATGTTCTGCAATATACCCAGCGACAGATTTTATTCTACGTGAAGGACAACATTTTTTAGGCATAGTAGGTCATGAATCGATAACATCCACACAAAAAGAATTCAGTCAACAATTAACGGAATATATTATTATTGTCGTGTAGATTTGCTGGATTACTACGGCCATACGATTTATGGTATCTTAGCAATCTCTATTGGGTATCCCTATAACATCCATATCCTGTTGCCTTGAGAGGTTACAGGATGTGTTGTTCGCTGTCAGTCGCTTGCGAAACATCCGGTTGTTTCCTTCTACATTGTATTAAGGCCGCATAAGTTCTAGGCCAGACATCAAAATAAAATACAAAAAGTATTTCTTCGGCATTTATAGAGATTTCGAGAAGGCGATGTCATCAACGTCCGCATTCAAGAACATTCATGAGACTGCTTACTCTGCCATATAAAATGCAAGGCAAAGCAGGCGACTGAGAGAGTAAAGTTCAGTCAGCCTTGTGTGAAGACGCAGTGTGTTTGGATTGAAGATCTCCATTACAAAGATCTGTCAAATAGTTGTCTAGTAAATGTTATTGTTTATGCAAAGTGTATAAACAAAAGAATAATAAACAAAGCAATTATTGTTGTTTACATCAAGTTGCGAACAGTAGCACACAGAATTGTGCGAATAATAAAGAATTTTAGTTGAAACTAAAAACAGATTTATTTTTATTTTATTTGTAATCTATGAGCTCATATCTTATACGTTTTTAAAAGGTAAAACCGTAACAATATATATTTGGAACTTATATACATAATTGGTCATTACAGCCCTTCAGTCAGGATTACGACCTAGTTTCTCACACCACTTATGTTGTGTGTGTTAATTTTATACATGAGTGGCGGGACCTACAGTTTAAAGCCGACTCCGAACGACAGATTTTTGAGAAACTTTTCATGGCAACTTTTATTTACACTCAGAGTTTTTTTTGCCAGAAATCTGGTGACAGGAAGTCGCCGAAGAAATTTTTTTCATATTTCGTTTTGATGCCTGATCTGGGATACGAACCCGGGCTTTACGTCTAAGAAGCCGACATACTACCTATTAGACTACGGCCACTTCTAAAACTCCCAGTTCATTACCTAGAATACTCTCATGAACTGCCATTATTTTTTCTTTGCCCAGCTGATTCCGGTGAGTCCAAGTAGTCCCTTATATTCTTGATTTAACCACTTATTAATGAAGTATTCTCACAGCGACGATTAATATTGCCTCTCCTCTGTATTTCCTGTGCAAAGTGAAGTAAGAACATATGAGAGATACATACGGCTTTCCACATGCATTTCGGATAATTCTCTCTAGTACAAGACTCCCTTGCTCCTTTTTCTCTATTGGTTCGGATGGCCATGGAGTATGTAGCCTTAAAATTCCTCTTTTCCTTCTAATTACTCAGTTCTGCTGGAAAGTTCTTTCCAAAATCATAGAGTTTTCTGGCTCTATGCTGGATCACTAAAGGCAGTCAACCACTTAGTATGTCACGTCATGTTGGCCTCTTATGAACCTGGTGTCAGACTTGTTTTCCATTACCTTAGCCATGCAATGGGCTTAAATCGAATAGAGACGCTCTATGACAGATTCTCTTTGCCTCGGTTATACCAGCAAACTGTTGTACCAACGAGCTGTTAAAGCAACCTGAGCTGTTTTCGAATTCGTCCTACTTGTCTAAGCAAAAGCAATGACCCGATAAATCCATCGTGACCATCTTGATGTAGATCCGAACGCACTTTTTGGGTTGCAATCCACAGATTTCCTTACAAGCATTCTGCATATTATTATGTTATGCTTGACTTTCCTTGAAATTCTCTCCAATTCTGGTATAAAGAGTTGTATTAGAAGTATATTTGGACTTTGGCTTTATTTATGCTGTCACTTAGAGCGTTATGCGGGTGGAATACCTGAAGCATGTCTGCTTGTAACAAATTGTACAGTAACTGCTCTCCAAGAAACTAAATTTTTATCACAACATTCTACCGTAGATTGTCATTAATTCGTTGTTAACCTTCTTAGAGATTTTTTATTTCAGTTATGTTTGCTGTTGCTGCCTTATTTCTTCGATATTTCCGGCTCAAAACAGGCATTTTGTCCATACGCTACAAGTGTATGGAATACAAAAAGAAAACGATGCTAAACGTTCTGTATTTGCTACAAAAAATAAAATGAGTCTCTCAAAATTTCATTTTTCGGTTTTAAAACAGAGGGAATTTTGAAATGAACTGCAGAACAAAAAGAATGAAAAACAGAAAATTGAAATTGAAATGAACAAGAAAAGGAAGAAGTCTTTAGAAGTGTAATCATCAAATGAAACGTAATATTTTAGGTAAAATAAACACTCTTATCATATGCTATATATTAAGATTTTCACTATTACGAGGGTAGTTTGCAAAAATTGTTTGCCCCAAAACATATTGTTATGTTTTTACCTTTAAAAAGCGTTTAAAATATGAGCTCGTAGAAAATTTAATTCTTTATTGTTAGCACAATTCTGTGTGCCACTATTCACAACTTGATGTAAACAACAACAATTGCTCTTCTTTGTTAGTCCTCTTTGCACTCTTTTGCGTAAACAATAACAAGACAGATCTTTGTAATGGAGATCTTCAAACCACGATTATTCCCCTCACACAAGATTGACTGAACTTTTACGGACTCGCTGCCTGCTTTGACTTGACTTTTATATAGCATCGTAATAAGTCTGATATATGTTCTTGACCTGTTCGTGACTTCGCCTTCTCGAAATCTCTATAAATGTAAACATCGTTGTTTCATTATTGTTGTTATTTGTGTATTTTGTTTACATTTATTCGTGTAGTATTGTTTGTGGATTTTTGTTTACTTGTTTACCATTATTTTTATGCTGGTGTTTATTGTTATATTAAGCAGTACAATAATTTTTAAACAAGTTTATTGTTTTTGTTTTTGTAGCTTTTGTTTATAATTTTAATGTTAAGCGACGCTAAAGCAAAACACCAGTATCATATTCATTGTCTTAACAATATGTACATACATATATATACGCGCTTTTAATATGATAACTACAGTATGACTACTTATAGTTATCAGTACTATAAGCATAGGTATATACATACATATATACATATGTTTTATGCAAACAATATCTCACCTATTAATAGAGCAGTTCTTAGCTTATTATTCCATATAAATTTATTTAGCAAAGCTCACGCAATCAAAGCTCAAGCTCAAAATCACTGTCAAATTAAATTCTGTCTCGATTGCAAATCTTATAAACACATTCGAGTACTCATGATACAAATTGAGTATATGCGCGTGTGTCTATTATTTTAAATGTTGGTGGTCATATGATATGACATGCAATGGAAATAGTTTAAAGTGCTTTTCAGTGAATTGTTACACAATATTTAAGAAACAAAAGCATGCAAATACATTTGGAATTTACAGGAACAAAATCCTCAATCGTCGGTAATCATAAAGAGTTATCCATTTTGTGGTTTCAAAAGTATGGGACTGGAATTCGAAATCTGTCAAACTAAATTGTGAAATCAATTTTTTTCTTTTCAGTTGAAAGTCTGACATTGAGGAAAATGGATCGCTTAACTATCACACAACGCATAAAAATGATCAAAACCTACTAAAAAAACGGTGATTCTGCCACAGTCACGTATCGTGCTTTAAGAGGAGATTATGGTTTACATAATTTCACACTCGGTGGGTATGTTAATAAACAAAATTTTCGTATTTGGGGTTCTGAGAATCCTCAAGTAATTGAAGAGAGGCCATTACATCCAGAAAAAGTTACTGTTTGGTGCGCTCTTTGGTCCGAAGGTGTGATTGGACCTTACTTCTTCGAAGACAACGATGGAACGACTGTTGCCGTCAATCCGGAGCGTTATGGTCATATGATAATCGAATTTTTTTTACCTGCTATTGAAGAATAGGACTTGGAGAATATGTGGTTTCAACAAGACGGTGCCACATGCCACACAACTCGAGCGAATATGGCTTTATTGCAAGAGACATTTCCTGGCCGCGTAATTTCTCGTCGTGGCGATATCAACTGGCCACCAAGAACATGCGATTTGACACCATTAGACTTTTTTGTGGGGCTACGTGAAAGATCGTGTTTATGCAGATAAACCTTCAACTCTTGAGCACTTAAAAACCAACATTCGTCAAGTCATGGCTGAGATACTGCCCAATATGTGTCAAAAAGTGGTCGAAAATTACCTCAAAAGAATCAATGCTTGCAACACATTGCGTGGAGGTCATTTAAATGATGAAGTGTTTCACACATAATGTCAACGTTCAAACTTTACAATAAAAAAGAAATATCATGAATAAAAATATTTTATATGTGTTTTATTTACGAAATATGTGTTTTATCCACGAAATGGATAACCCTATATTAAAATTGAATTTGAATTGATTAAAGGTGTTCTGTTGTTGATTTTTAGCCCTTTAAGCTGCAGATAACATCGATGTTTACATTTATAGAGATTACAAGAAGACGAAGTCGTGAACATTCTCCTTCAAGGATCTTCATCAGACTGTTTACTCTGCCATATAAAAGGCAAGGCAAAGCAAGCAACGGAGTCAGTAAAAGTTCAGTCAGTCTTGTATAAAGCCGCGATGTGTTTGAAGAGAGTAATTGTGGTTTGAAGATCCCTGTTACAAAGATCTGTCGAATAATTTCCTTGTAATTGTTATTGTTTATGCAAAGACTGTATAAACCGAAGAATAACAAAGAAGAGCCATTGTTGTTGTTTACATCAAGTTGTGAACCGTGGCACAGAGAATTGTGCAAATAATAAAGAATTTTAAATAAAACTAAACACAAATTAATTTTTATTTTATTTGCAATCTATGAGTCCATATTTTAAAGGTTTTTAAAAGGTAAAAACGTAACAATATATTTATAATTGGTGGCTTCTTTTGAAGGAATTGAAGCCGCTTAATTTGAAAACATTGATTGACATTTGTTTGCGTTTTATTGGAGTCAGTCTACGGCTCTTTAAACTACTGATATTTCATTTTAAAAGACTCTGCAATGTATCTAAGACTTCTTTCCAATTCCAGTGTTGAAGAAGACACCATAAAACTTTAGTCGTTGCTCTAAACCTACCTTCAACCAATTCTGCTTTTTTCTTAAACTGAGACCAACATTCTTTGGAAGGCGCTGTGCTCTAGTAGATAGTGTGTTGACTGAATAAGCACGAGCTCGTGGTGTAAATGTCAGTTCAAACATCTCGAATATAACGAAACCTTAAAAAATTTTTTCTTTCGGTTACTGAGTCTTCAGCAGTCTTCTCCTAAAAACTTCGAGATCAGTTGAAATTGCTAAGAAAGGTTAGGTTAGAGGAAGTGTACTTGTCAATTAAGACAATTACAGTACCCTGAGGTCGAATTGACCCATTGTTGCCATGAAAAGTTTTTCAAAATATTAATCGTTGGGAATCGACTTTAAACTGCTGGTCTCGCCACTCATGAATAAAATTACCACACATACAACACGGGTAGTGTGAGAAGCTGCCTGTGTAATCATGACTAATGCGTTGTAATGGCCAATTCAGTAAGGGACCAACATGTCCTCTACCTTGCTGAATGGCTTCCAGAAAAGGTGGCAACTGATCCAAATTTTCATCGAAAAATCTTATTCAGCGACAGATGTACATATGTGTACATAAACTAAAAATTTTTAAAATTGGGACCTCCCTGTTAATGACGAGGATTATAGACGAATCCTTTCCAGTTTCTTTTGTTAGGAACTGTGTGATCTGGACACAAACGACGTGCGGTTTCAACAGGATGGCGCTACATGCAATACAGCTCATACCATATTGGATATTATGTAAGAGCGTTTTGAGGACATGACCGCCTTACGTGGAGGGGATGTGTACGATTTGACTCCGATAGACTTTTTTTCGTTGGCAGTCTTCTGTCTCAGATATATGCCAATAAGTCGACAGTGGTACAGCATAACCCATGTCAACGATCAAATTCAATCTGGTTTATGTACCAAAGTACATTTAGGATGTGGTGTAGTGAGAAAAGAAACTATTGTGGTTACTTGAATAATGTTATAATCCACACATAATGCCATCAATAGAAATGCATTCAAAGGAATAAAAAAATTCTGTGATATCTCACACAGACTTTCTTTTATTTAAATTTAAAGGTAGAAAGACACGATACTTTTTAAAAAGTGTGCACATTTAAGCAAAATGAAACAAACCATAGTCTGTGATTGATTGAAACTGTACCCGCACAACCATTAGGTTAGTTAGGTTAGGTTAGAGGACGTGTTCTGGTCAACTAAGACAAGTACAGTACCCGGAGTTCGAATTGACCCATTGTGCAACGTCCTAGTTTCTCACACCACTTATGTTGTGTGTGCTAATTTTTATATATTAATGGTGGAACCTAAAGTTTAAAGTCGACTCCGACCGACAGATTTTTGAGAAACTTTTTCGTGGCAATTTTATTTACCCTCAGAGTTTTTTTTGCCAGAAATCTGTTGAGAGGTAGTCCCTAGCTTTACGTCTAATAAGCTAACACGCTACCTACTAGACTACAGCGACTGACCCCCACAACCATTACATTTGCAGATTAACAAGTTACTCACAGGGCTGCCCGTGTACCCGATTTGGTATAAATGTGCCCCATTTGCAGCTTGGATGGAAATTTTCCCAGATTACGGAAATATTGCCTACCTCAACTTCACTTTCCTGAGTTTACTTGAAGCATTTAAACTAACATATCGGTTAAGTCTGTTCGCATTTACAACACAAATATTTTCCTTTGTTGGAAACATGTCATCTACTTTGTCGGTACAACAATGAAAAACAAATTTCTGCAATGAAATATTAATTTTACCACTCTTACATCTGACATAAAAACTTTAGAGCAGCGAAAACATACTATTTATTGACCAAAGTAGTTTAAATTGATTTCAAATAAAAAAATCATTTGTTGTGACACCCATATTCTTTAAATTGCAAGTGTCAGCAGAAATTAAATTGACAGCGCAAATCAATGGAACTATAATAACGCGCTTCTATTTATTTTTTTCTTTTTATGACAACTGAAATAAAAAATTTTTATTGGAAAAAATTACAAGAAATGAAGGACAAACAAAAATTCTATTAAAATTCACACCCCGCATATAGTACATACAGTGAGCGTCAAAAGAAATTGTACATTAAAAAAAATTATACATTAATAAATTACCGTTATTTTTATTTTAAAATTTGTTTCACTGCCAGATTTTAAAATTGAAACAAAAAAATTATAAAAAATTTCGAAATATTAACAAATTTTTTCGGGCACTCTCCTTAAATGGTAAAAGTAGAGTTTGCAAATTGTTAGAATCTTATCCTTAGTGTACAGTTTCTTTTGATGCCTACTGTATATATAAGCTTTAGAATTTATTATTTTTACTACAACAATTTATATTTTTTATCGCTCGTAAATATTTATGAATATCGATAAATGCGAGATTTCGATAAATTTGGTTGTACGAGCTCGCTGTCAATTGTTTACGATTTTACTGTTATAACTTCGCTATCGATAAGATAATTTTATTACTAGTTGTTGATATTTTCAGCGTGCTCTACTCTCTCTCTCTCTCACTCTCTCTCTCGGCTCTCTCTTTCTCTTTAGACAAGGGAAAGCGCTTACACTTACACATAAAAATAAATAACAAGAAAACGTTTATAATACGGCATAAAATAAAATTTGTTAAAATAATTACAATAACAACAATACTCTCCCATATGCACAAACGTACATATGTATACATGTATGTATCTATGTATGTATGTATTTATAAGCATGTATGTATTGAAGGTGTAAGCATGTTGGTATGTTGGTAGAGAGCACAAGGCCCGAAAAAATATTTTGTAGTTCTTGTTATTACTGGTGAAAGAATATTTATTTTTGTCTGACTATAATAAGAACGTTTATTATATAGGGTTATCCATTTCGTGGTTTCAAAAGTAAACGTAAATAAAACACATATAAAATATTTTTATTCATGATATTTCTATTTTATTTGTAAAGTTTGAACGTTGACATTATGTGTGAAACACTACATCATTTAAATGACCTCCACGCGAAATATTGGGCGGTATCTCAGCCATAACTTGGCGAATGTTGGTTTTTAAGTGCTCAAGAATTGAAGGTTTATCTGCATAAACATGGTCTTTCGCGTAGCTCTACAAAAAAGTCTAATGGTGTCAAATCGCATGATCTTGGTGGCCAGTTGATATCGCCACGACAAGAAATTACGCGGCCAGGAAATGTCTCTTGCAATAAAGTCATATTCGGTCGAGTTGTGTGGCATGTGACACCGTCTTGTTGAGACCACATATTCTCCAAGTCGTATTCTTCAATAGAAGACAAAAAGAAGTCGGTTATGATATGACCATAACGCTCCGAATTGACGGTGATAGTCGTTCTATCGTCGTTTTCGAAGAAGTAAGGTCCAATCACACCTTCGGACCAAAGAGCTCACCAAACAGTGACTTTTTCTGGATGTAGTGGCCTGTCTTCAATTACTTGAGGATTCTCAGAACCCCAAAATACGACAATTTTGTTTATTAACATAACCACCGAGTGTGAAATGTGCTTCAACGCTGAAGAAAATTTTGTTCGATACGTGGCTGTGGCAGAATCACCATTTTTGTAGCAGGTTTTGATAATTTTTATGCATTTTGTGATAGTTAAGCGATCCATTTTCGTCAATGTCAGACTTTCAACTGAAAAGAAAAGAATTGGTTTCACAACTTAGTTTGTCGAATTTCAGTCCCATACTTTTGAAACCACGAAATGTATAACCCTTTATAAATGTAGGAGCGTATGTGTTCATATATTTTCTTCTACGTTTGTGTGTGTGTATGTGATGCCTTTATAAACGTAAAAATATTTTAACAACACGTTGAATAACATAAAAACACAAGAATTTATGCGCATCAAAAATGTTTTCAACAGCAACACCAACACCAACAACAACAACATATTCCATCTATAAAATCAACAGCAACAACAACAAAACCAACAAAAACAACATCATCGGTGATAATAACAATACAAAGCAAATAAGAAATTTACAGTCAATCAAAGCAGACTATGTTATACTGTACACTGTAGTGCTAGGTCGCCCCTCGGGCCTCAAGTTTAAAGCCCCAGGTCAAAGATCTCCAACAAAACGAATTATTGAAAATATATTCCTTCAACGACATCCTCTCAGCGGATTTCTGGCAAAAGCCATGATAGTAAATAAAATTGTCATGAAAAGTTTAAAGTGTAGGTCCAGCCACTCATGTATACATTTTAACTCACACAGCATAAGTGGTGTGAGAAGCTTGGTCGTAATCCTGACTAAAGGATTGTAATTACCACGTATGTATGTATGTACAGTGGTGGCCTTATAATTAGAAACGACTTAGCAATATGTATGTTTGTTAATTTGTTTTATAATTTTCACTTTGTACCTGTGATCAAAGGCTTTGTTTGAAGGACGTCTTACATACGTTTTTCCATCAGTTAGGGACAAATTAATTTTAGATTCGTCACTGCAGAGAACTCTGTTCCAGAAACATCGTTTCTAATTATAAAGCCACCACTATGTAGTGCTAGATTTGATATTCTACATGGGGACAGAATATACTCTGCATCTGTTGCCACCTATAAGACATTAGGATGTTGAAATGCACAAATGGGTACCCACCTGTTTTTTTTTGTAATTTAAAGCCAACACGTCCAAAAATTTTTTTCTGACCTGTAAGTCTACACATTTTGTTTCAATAAAATCAGTCGCATACGCTGCCCATACTAGTTTCACATGCTGATCGCTTTCGTTAGTTAAAGCTTTAGAGGATTGGTTTTGTCCTGGTAGTAAAGGAACTTAATGCTTTAATTCTATCACTATCACACACCGGAATGAATTTTCTGTGTTCATATGGTTTCTCTTAGAAGATATCTGCAGATTCGACTAAACAGTCGATCAGTTCATGCCTCTATTTGTGTATATTTCCTAAATGTTATTGTATGCTTTGAATTTCTACTGGTTAAGCCCTTTTCCTAACATTGCGCTTCCTCAGGCAAACATATATTATTATTACATATGTATGTGTTATGTTGCCCTTCAATTAATGAGATTTTCTTTCATGAAAGACATTTTCATTTAACGTTAGACGTTTTGAATGCGATCCACCCAGACAAAAGTCTGTCATGGACTTTTAAAGGATGTTGTATTCCACACATAATTGCTATTTCAAATGAATAAAAAATATCAATGATATCCAACACACACTTTCCTTTATTTAAACTAAATATGAAACGTTTGGAAATGAGACTTTATAGCTTTGTGAATGAATATTCATTAGATTGGAAGATGGATAGTCACCGGCAGCATATTCACTTCTGATATGAGACCATTAGACCCGCTGGGCCCATTTAAAATTTTATATTTAAAAATGCAATAAAACAAAAACGGTTTGAAATTTTGACAAATTAATTTTTTTTGTTGTGAAGATGTTCAAGATACAGACTATATAGATACAGGTCATGATGTATTTATTACCTACTAGAATATAGCCTAGAATTGCATAGAATCGAAAAATCATGTTGATTAATTCCAAATTTATGGGGTATACTTTCTTTTTAATTGAATATGAAATATATTACTCATACGCATCATATTGAATGTACTGGAATACATAGTTACCCTGAAAAGTATGCAATAAAAAAACTTCTATTTGGTCATGTATGAAACTAATGGAATTAAATATAACTCATACGTCACATATGTTCTCTACATTATGAATTTTACATACATATTAAGTATGAGCATAATGTGAGTAAATATAATAGGTTGGCGATCTAAAAGTTTAAATTTAAAAATGTAATAAAACGAAAATAGTTTAAAATTTTGATAAATTTATTGTTTTGCTGTGAACTACAACTGCTCCGGTTGGAAATGGATTTTTATTTCATTTATATGGCTGCCGCGGATTTATATCCTTATTTTGAAAATTTTTAAAAATTAAAAATTTACATCATATTCTTTACTTTAATACATTAAAAGCCACTTTAAGCTTCGTATTTATTTTGCAATTGTTACTATTGGAAATTTATGTTAGTAAAAACAGCGAGTAAAGTATTATATTTTTAAGTTACTTTCGAATACCTGTGATGATTTTTCTGTATTTTATTCCTTTTTTAACCACTTAAAAGCTGAACAATTACAACTCCTAAATAACCTCGTAGTTGACAATAATTTATCGCTTGTCGTTGCAGACAATTTTTAAAATTCGAGTATATCTTCTAATAACGGGTGATTTTTTAGTTATTATCTTTTTGGCAACACTGGTTTAAACAGCTCACGCACGTTTCGTGTTTTGTTTCACTTGCAAACATCTTCAGTTTGGTCTATAATTTAACCATGAATCGTCTTACAAACGAACAACGCTTGCAAATCATTGAATTTTATTATCAAAATGCGTGCTCTGTTAAGAAAGTTCATCGCGCGCTTCTTCCATTTTATGGTCTGTTTAATCGATACACTGAAGCGGCTATTCGGGCTATTGTGACTAAATTTCACACCAAATTTACATTGTTGGACATTAAACCACCAACACGCTTACGTAGAGTGCGAACTGAAGAAAATATCGCAGCTGTATCGGTCAGTGTTAATGATGACCAGCAATTATCGATTCGTCGCCGTTCGCAGCAACTGGGCCTCTGTTACTCAACAACGTGGAAACTTTTGCGGAAGGATTTAGGTGTGAAGCCGAACGACCTACCGCAACGCAGAATTTTTGGCCAATGGGCTCTTGGAAGATCCGATGGCCGAAGATCCACTTTTTTATCGAAAAATTGTGTTCAGCGACGAAGCTCATTTTTGGCTGAATTGATACGTAAATAAGCAGAATTGTCGATTTTGGAGTGAAGATCAGCCAGAAGTATTGCAAAAGCTACCAATGCATCCAGAAAAAGTCACAGTTTGGTGCGGTTTGTGGGCTGGTGGCATCATTGGACAGTACTTCTTCAAAGATGCTGCGAATCGTAACGTAACTGTGAATGGTGAGCGCTACCGTGAGATGATATTCAACTGTTTTTTGCCCAAAACGCAAGAGCTTGACTTGCATGACATGTGGTTTCAACAAGACGGTGCCACATGCCACACAGCACGGGTAACAATGGACTTATTGAGAGGCGAGTTCGGTGAACATGTTATTTCACGTTCGGTACCGGTCAAGTGGCCGCATAAATCGAGCGATTTAACGCCTTTAGACTATTTTTTGTGGGGCTATGTTAAAGCTCATATCTATACGTACAAGCCCGCTTCAATTGACACATTGGAAGACAACATTGAAGCATTTATTCGTGAGATACCGACCGAAATGTTGGAAAGAGTATGCCAAAATTGAACTAATCGTATGGACCATTTGAGGCGCAGTCGCGGTCAACATTTGCATGAAATAATCTTCAAACTTTAAATTATATGGACCGCACTATCTATTCAAATAAAGCTTGCATGCATTTTTCTGTATTTTATATATTTTTCTTTTAAATTTTCCTATAGCTCTTAAAAAAGCACCCATTAGTTTTTAAAAGAACATTAGCTCCTGAATACACAAGCTCAGAGGCTGGGAATTCCTTACAACTACTTCTGTAGACTCGAGTTCATTGCCAGGCTATATGTTCAGATCAGTTGGCGACCATACAATCCAAGTGCCTTTGTTTTTTTTAACGGTTTTTACTTCTCATACTTATTACATAAAACTCTGATATGCTGACCCTTTTTTCACTACCTTTTTACCATAATATTACCATAAGAAAATAATTTTTTTCTCATTTCGTTTCATTAAAATGTGGAGTTTAATACGGACCGGGCAATTAATGCCTTGTGTTACCAATATCATTACAAACATAATATGCCGCCACCATCAATGCTAGTGTAGTGGGGTATTAAAATATAAAAACACGGAGAAAACTCTCAGATAAATAAAAAAACAAGGAAAAAGTATAAACGTTCATCTAAGAATATTCACTTATATAGACCAACAACTATAAAAAAAAATCGGCAAAACTATACCCAAAACACTGAGTAACGTTTATATACAGACACTTATGGCAAAAAATAGAATGAAAAAATGAAAAGAATTCACCGCAGAAAAAAACTAAAAAAAACTTAACTTTTGTAAATTGTTTAGAAAAACAAAAACAAAAAAATTCCCTTACAACTCTACATGCTTATACATGCGTAGATAACCAAGAGAATGAGACAAACGTAGGGAAATGGTGTAAATATTCGTATAACCGCTTATACCGACACTGTTCTGTGTAATGTTATGTGTTGCTTTTGTTTTAGTTGTTGCTGCTGTTGTTTGTGTATTTTTGTTTCTCCAGACACTTAAACATTTAAGGATTTCAGTTTAGATTGCAGAACGTGCGGCAGATTGTTGTAAAGGTACGGGTATATTTAGGTTAACATGCCTTTTGTGGCACCATAACATAATAATCATCACTGGCTGACTGGATGGCTGGCGTTGTTTGTTTTTCAGTTTCGTTTCAGTATTAAAATGAAAATGAATATTTAATAGTTTAATGTGTGATGATCGTTATGCATCGTTTATTTCTTAATTTATTGCCTTAAAAATTTATTCGATTGAATTCAGGGTAAGGAAATGATGCAGAGAAATGTATTTTATTTTATTGGTTTGAAATTTGTTTCATGTTTTTTTTTTCTTTATTTGATTAGAAAATTATGACGATATTGTTTTACATTGAGGGGATTAGTTCAAAAGCAGCTGTATTGTCATCATATACTTTATGTTTGGTTGGCAAAGTTACAGCGTTTCGTTAAAGGTACAATGAGTTTACCTTTCAGATCAAATTCAGAACAAAGTTCAGAAATCGCAAAAGTCTAGAAGTTATTGAAAATATATAGACGCTAATCTTAGAAAATTGTAGTGATTGTGTTTCTCTTTGGTTAGGAATGATCAATTGTTGAAGCAGCTTTCCTCTTGTCAACTCGTTAAATGCGAGGATAGCATTGCAGTGGTACATTCATTCTCTTTACAGGATATAAGCAGTGTCACAAAATCCATCGTATTGATTTTAAATGAAAATTATTCGACTGCCTACACAAAGATTACAACACTTTAAGCATGATTACGACCTAGCTTCTTACACCCCTTATGTTGTGTGCGTTAATTTTATACATGACTGACGGGAGTCGACTCCGAAAGACAGATTTTTGAGAAACTTTTCATGACAATTTTATTTACTCTCAGAGTTTTTGCCAGAAATCTGCGGAAGTCGCAGAAGAAGTATTTTTCATATTTCGTTTTGTTGCAGATGTCTGAGTTAGGTTTTGAACCGTGGTCTTACGTCTTATAAGCCAACACAATACCTACTAGACTACAGCGACTTAGTGCTATCCATAAATGACATTTCTTTCTAAGTGTAATACTAGTACTATTTAATGCTTCGGGTATACATCCAAATATCTGTTGCCAGAAAATCCATCACAGTGGTTTTATATTAAAACTAGCTGTACCCTGCGCTTGTTGCTGCGCCATCAGCTAAAAGAAATTTGAAGGAAAACAGACATTACACAAATGTTCAATTAATTTTGAATCATTTTATTGATTTTGTTTCCCGTTGTCCTGATGATTCAGATGAACGGGCCTGAGTAGTACGCATTCGATCAGTTTCTAATCTCACTTCTCGTTGTTTAAGTGGTTTAAACGAACGGGTCTCAGCGAAATATACTATTTTCCAGTCTCAATGCTCGTCTGATTCTGAGGCTCGTAATGCTCTTTTCTTCCATGCTTGAGGTGTATTTTGACCAATTGTTTCTCATTAATTTTGAATAATTTCCAGTGACGCCATCCATTGGAAATTAATCGCACCAATCGACTCATGCGCAACAACTTTGTTAAAGAATGCACAGTTTATGATTTAATTAATTTTGAGTAATTTTCAGTGGCACCACCTGCCGGAAATTGGTCATACCAACTTAGAAACCATCGTCGGCTAATGCGCAACAACTTTGCTAACGATCATAACATGATCAAATGCATAGTTTACGATTCTATAAGGTACATACAAACAAGCATTCATTTTTATATATGTAGACTATGGGAGGTGAAACGCCCACTATAGCCAATCCATCCATTTTGTTCATATATACGTCGAAGTCGTCCATACAAAATTTGAGGACTCTAGCTGTTGCAGTTTATGAGATATGCGACATTAAATACTTATTGGGTATGTGGGGGTAGTACCTCGCCTACTTGAAATTTTAAAATAAAAAGTAGCCTATAGTTCCTTCCAGACATGAAGGAAGTTACTGTTAAAATTTCAAGAAAATCGGCTAAACCGTTTAGCCGTCTATAGAAACAAACCCACAAACAAATAAACACACATTCATTTTTATATATAAGATTATTCGATTGCCTACACAAAGATTTGTTGGATCTTTTGCAAACAATTTCCCTCGAAACTATTTATTTATTTATCAAAAATATACTTAATAGTCCCTCGAAATTAGTTTCGAATATTTTGCAAATAATAATCTACGAATTTATTGTCAGCCTGGCAATGTACAGGAGTTTTGAGACAACTGATATGGCGCCTTCAAGTTATGTGAATATGAAAGAGTCGTTCTGCATTGCCTCCCATAGAGGGTAACATCAACATCAAGAAGATTCAAGATTCAGCACCATCTTCTAGCAAAGCATGTATTGAGCCTTCCAACAGGGACTTTGAACTTTAACTATTGATAAGGGCCATCTTGTTTAAGCTACATTTGTCAAATTAATTGTCATTTACTTAATTCACCATGAACGACCACAGACAACGATGCGTGTTCACTGAATGTGCTCTACAGTAGTTGGTAACTGAAACGAGACGAGTACCATTTGTATCAAATTTCGGACGATACCAATCCATGTGAAGTTGCCAATGCATCGCGAAAGTCTTTGGATGTTGTGGATTTTGATGTTGGGATCTGGCTGAGTCATCGATTTATGTTTTTTTGAGAACTATGTTGGCCATGCCATTACTTTCGACGGCGAGCACTACAGTTAGATGGTTACTAAATTCTTTCGTCCTGAATTGGATGATATTTACACTGATGACTTGTGGTTTCAACAGGTCGTCATTAGATGCTATACAGCACATGCCATATTCAACACGAGGGAATTTAAGGTAAGATGATCTTATGGGGAGGTGATGTTAAGTGACCAGAAGGATTATGAAATTTGACCTCGTAAGACTTTTTCTTGTGGGGTTTTCTTAAGTCACAGATCACCGCGGTGCTCAAAGCCTAACCTAACAATGCCTTCGTCCTTCACATACATACATACATAATTGGTCATTACAACCCATTAGACCGGATTACGACTTAGTTTCTCACACCACTTATGTTGTGTGCGTTAATTTTATACATGAGTGGCGGGATCTACAGTTTTAAAGTCGACTCCGAACGACATAGTTTTTTGAGAAACTTTTCATGGCAATTGTATTTACTCACAGAGTTTGTGCCAAAAATCTGCTGAGAGGAAGTCGCCGGAGAAATATTTTTTGTATTTCGATTTAATCGAGATTTCTGACCTGGATGGTGAAGCGTGGCCTCACATCTAATAAGACACAACATACTGCCTACTAGAATACGGTGGTGACTATCCTTATGCTATGAGAAATATTCTGAGACTGCATTCTTCGATGTAGAGGGTGGAATCGGTTATTTATGCCATCATGTAACTGCTGATTCTGTGTTTGTCGCTAAGATACATACGTAGTAAACCTACTTTGGGCATCCCAAATATTTCCAGGGTGATGTTTTGAGGCAAACCTACAGAAGTTGTGCTATCCTTCTTACTATAGGTTAGGTTAGGTTAGAGGACGTGCACGCAACATTGTCAATTAAGACAAGTACAGCACCCGGAGGTCGAATTGTATTTTGTATTTTGTTTTGATGTCTGGCCTGGGGCTCGCACCCTAGCTTTACGTCTAATAAGCCAACACACTACCTACTAGACTGCGCCGACTTCATCCTTCTTACTATGGAACCTCAAGCTTGACAATGTACTGAAGGCCATGGAAAGAATATGGTAGTAGTGAGTACAGATAATGATTTAAAATTAATATCTGAAATTTTTGAAATTTTGCTTTGAGTTTACTATCGAAATGGTGCGAGGAATGTAGGCAAGGGAAATGGGCTAACCAAGGATATATAAAATGCTTAAATTTCCTACCCCTTACTCTTCATTACTTTGCGTCATGTACTGCTAGCGGCATTTGTAGTCTTGCAGTCGGTAGCCTATGGTCTTAAATGTGTTTAGTGAATCAGGTTGTACGTGGGTGCCAGTAAAGATAACTCTCCTGTCTACTACTCGCTAAGCATTCAGGTATTTGGAGTAGCGCCCATTCTATTCAATAGCTTTTAATATCATGGAATCATATCGGACAGCAAACCTAACTGGAACATGACTACAAAAACCAGAATCAATAAGGCGGCTAATGCTCTTTATTGTTAGAGGAGGAGAACGATAGGCCCAAACTGGGCCTATACATGGCCCATACTGAACATATAACATTAAGTTTTTAAATGTTCACAATTATTTTCTCCTATTTATCCTGCAGGACTTTTCAGCTGTGACTTCTTCTAAGCCTTTCTCATGTAAAAATTCTTAATCGCTTGTAGAACTGTAGCATATGTTAACATTGAATGGAAGTCTACTTAACCCCATTATTTGTTTATAATTTTTTTCACAACAAATTTACTA
Source organism: Sarcophaga carnaria (assembly GCA_958299815.1). NCBI lineage: Eukaryota > Metazoa > Arthropoda > Insecta > Diptera > Sarcophagidae > Sarcophaga > Sarcophaga carnaria. The sequence continues at coordinate 142,940,308 of OY283149.1, forward strand.
GACATTGTATGTATTGCTACCACAATAGTTTTTAGAGGGGAATTATGAATAGGAATTCAACAACAATTCGCATAAAACTTCAAAACCATAATAACAAAATTATTTTCGGTTTAAATTTCTCAAGCAAATCTACAACTAAAAGTAGGTTTTTGTGGCTTTTAAATGTTTATTTGTATATGTACTCGTATGTATGAATATTAGTGTGTTTATGGTCATTAAAAATATTTTTTAAAAAAATAAAAAACAAATTTAAATTCTCTTTTTAAAAATAATTTTTTTTTTTTAAATTATATACGTAGTGTTGCAAAATAAAGTCGAGCATGCATCCTCCTGTATGTAGGTATGTATACAACTTCATAAGTATAAGAGTTTATTTGAAGCACATTAGTGGGGTGGGGTTACAAGGTGCAGATTAACTGTAAGTACTTTGTGATCTGTGTTGAGCTATGCTGGAGCATTTAACAAAATTTAAAAACACTTGAACCTCATAAATTAGTCGCAAACACTACCATTTTAGTTCAGTTCCTAAAACCCACAAACATGGCTGAACTGAAATACCGTTGGTTTTTTTCTCTCTCTTATTTCCTGCTCTTACACTTACACATGTACTGTTACAACAGCATTTAGTTCAGCATACAAATTGGATATGAAGAAGTTATACAAGTTTGTGTGTATATATGCCTTCCATGTTGTTGGCAATACTTTTGCAGCCGCAGTATGTAGACATCCAGCCAGCCAGCTAGCCAGCCAACCAACTAGCCAGTCAGAGTAAAAGTTTATATGCTAAATGAACATTTTAACGAGTGGCTAGTTGCCAGTTTAAGTTTTGACTGAATTTTTGCGCCTTTTCTTCCCCTTATTTTTCCCACTTTTTTTCTGTTGTTGTTAACACACAAAGTACACTTGCAACAACAAACAGAAAGACACACAAACAGACAAAAAAAATAATAGTAAATGCTTGTTAAAAGTTCAAATTATTTCACATACACATACACACATACATACACATGCATACTTACATACATACACATGCATACATACATACATACATGTACAGCAAGTAGTACGTGTATGTATATGTATACAAAGCCTTTTAATAGCATGTCTATAGCACAACAGCAGCAGCAGCAACACTACTGACAACATTGTATACAAGAGTGAACACCATGAGCAACCATAAGACCCATCATCAGTTAAAACAACTGAAAGTTGTCCGAAAAAAATAAAAAAATTAAAATAAAATAAAACTGGGGTTTGTTTTTAAGTAAATTAAACGTTTTTTTACCCAAAAACTTCTATTAACTCTCCTTTGGGCCCATGGAAATTTGAACATATGCTCTATGGTTTCTTCCAAAAAAAAAAAAAAAGAAAAAATCTTTTCCAAAACTAAGGAATTATTCTTTGAAATTTATTTTTATTTTTATGCTGCTTAAAATCATAAAAAACACAGAATTATGTGTGGTAAGATATGTACATATCTTGTAAATTAGGAAGGAAATGTTGTGTAACAGTCCATATGTTAATCGAAACTGTTATAATCTCATTTATTTGAAGGAATTGCAAGCAGTAAACGGACCTTTTGATAGCCTGCGTGGTTTCAAACAACGCGAGACCTTATCATGCGATCTCTTAAACTTCGTTAGCGAAAGTATTCTGCGAAAGGCGCAAGAGCATCGCAATGGCACTATTTCCCACAGAACTGCACAGTTGCTTGCCTTCGCTGACGACCTTAATTTCCTAGGGTGTACAAAACGAGTTCGTACTGCTATTTTCCACAAAAGTTTCAAGTTGCTTGAGATTCGCTGACAATATTGACTTCATATTGTATACCAAACAAGATGTTACTGCTGCCTTTAACTGTTGCCGATAACTATTTCGATGTTGTCAGTGCATTTATTTATCTTGACTCGAACGTTACCGAGAAAAATGATGTCAGCCTGCGGGTCAAGCGTAGGTTCAATTCCCTTCAGTCGGGATTACGACCTAGCTTCTCACACCACATATGTTGTGTTTGTTATACATGAGTGGCAGGATTTACAGTTTAAATTCGAATCCTAGCGACAGATTTTAGAAAAATTTTGATGGCAACTTTTATTTTCTCTCTCTCAAGGGGGCCTCACCATTGTCGGGCAGGGACAAGTCACTGGTGCTCCCGACACCCATGGTACCAGAAGTGGTCAGGCTTCGATGTCCAGTCTGCTACCAGTTGAACCCCAAACAGATGGGATTGATGACCCAACAGAGACTAAATACCAACGATGAAACAGATGACAATACAGACCACTATGCTGAGAGAATATAAATGTTGTTTCATACTTTGTTTTGTTTGAGATGTCTAACCCCAGGTTTTGAAATGTGGGCTCACGTCTAATAAGCCAACACACTACCTACAAGACTATGGCACTACCAAGCATAGTTTCACTCAACGACAGCCACTATTATCTAGTTATCTCCCGTAAGACGAAACTTTAACTCTACAATTTGCTCATCCGCATGGACACTATTAAGCACCGATACAGTAACTTCTGGAATGCGTTCCATTATTTTCTGAAGGTGTCATTGTTACTGCTGCCTTTAGCCTTATTAAACGGTAATCAATCAAGATGGATGTGGCAGTCAATGAAAGCAAAACGACATAAATATTGTTGACAAATAGGGACAACCAGCTCACAGCCGATAACTATAATTTCGATATTGTCAGGGGGCATGAGCCATAAACACTCATGCAGCAGCCTTGAAAGTATTTGAGAGAAAAATCCTAAGATCTTAGGTACAGTGGAATTTTTCGCATCCGATCCACCAGTACGAGCTTTACGAGCTTCTGAATGACATGGACGTTGTGCTGCGTATTAAAATACAGCGGTTGCGCTGGCTCGGCCATGTTGTTCGAATGGAGGAGGATGCTCCAGCGAGACGGGTATTTGATGCGGTGATCTGCGAAAGTCGGCAAAGAGGACGACCTTGTTTGCATTGGAAGGACCAGATCGAGGAAGCTCTGTCATCGATTGGTGTGACCACCTCCAAAAGCAGAGGCGTCTGGAAGGATGTTCTAAGGCAGGCTGAAATCCTTTAATCGGATTGTTAGTGGCCAGTTAAGTAAGTAAGTAAGTTGTCAGCGAATTTATTTATCTTGGCTACGACGTTGCCAGCAAAAATGATGTCAGCCTGGAGGTCAAGCATAGCTTCATACATACATACATACATAATTTTTTATTTACTCTCAGAGTTTTTGCCAGATATCTGCTAAGAGGAAATTGCCGCAATTGTGCAATTAAATAGCAGAAACCTCTCTACGTAACTTATACTAAACAAGTTGCTCATCCTCCCTATGCTTCTTTACAGTGCAGAATCTTGGACACTATTAAGCACCGATGCAACAGTCTTTAGCAGAGCATCGAGAGAAAAGTTCTGCATAAGATATACGATTCATTATATTCTGAATATGTCACTAAAGAGGACACAAACACACATATAGGATTCAATCAGGATTACAATCTAGTTTCCCGCAAAAGCCATTACCTTCCATTCTGAGCGCTAAGACCATATGGGAACTAGAAAGAGTAATTTCATCTTTTAGAGACATAAAATGACCGCCAAGATCTTGGAAATTCAACGCCATAAGACATTTTTTGGTGGTACTTATGTCTTAAACCGTGCCTACACTATTAAACCCTAACGTTAGAGCATTTGAAAACCAATATTCGTAAATTTATCCTTGAGATACCATCTAGAATTAAGAAAAACTGGCCAAAAATTGCTTCAGAATAGACTGCTGTATTCATTTGATACACAACGACATGGTTCAAGCATTATAATGAAATGAAAGTTGAAACACGCTGTATTCAATTGGTCCCTTAAGCCCCGACTAAGGGTTAATAAACTTGCAATAGCATCCTTATATGAGCGTAAATTATTGTATTTCTGTGTATTTTTATAAAATTAAAGTAAAAGTTCGTATAGAAAAACAATATTTTTAATGAATTTTAGATTTTTCCAAAGGGTAACCATTTCTGGCCCTTGGTTCATCTAAGAGTATGTGCCCCTAACAAAAAAATGTTGACAAATAAATATTTGTTACGAAATGTTGTGCAAAACAATAACACAAAAGACAACAACAACAACAATAATAACAAAAATTTAATGCAATTAAAAAGTTAAAGAGACATGGAACACGAGCAAAAAAAACCAATATTTTCAGCAAAAATTGTTTCTAATTGTCATAGAATCCTGCTGTCAACACACATCTGTCGAAATTCTGCTTTTTTCTTCCTTTTTTATTGTTATTGTTATGAAACAAAACATATTGTCAAGTGTTAGTAGATAGTTACAGATGTTCAGAGAGAATATTTTTGTTTAAAATTTTTAATTTAGAAATGGTTGGAATATAATTTAATATCGCAATTATGTAGCAGTGTTCAGAAGGAACTGAGGACTTAAAATTTCAAAAAAATATATGTAAACATATGTATGTACCTTGAATAATAAAAAGTCAGAGAGCATCTTTTCAAAACCTGTATAATATTATTACGAAAATGAAAAATCTAGATACTGGTGTTGTGCTTTTACACCGCTTAACATTGTAAACAAAAGGTACAAAAAGAAAACAATGCAAGTAAACAAACCTGTTTAAAAATTTTCGTACTGCTTAATATAACAACAATCAACAGCATAAAAAATTGTAAACAAGTAAACAAAAATACCCAAACAACACAACAATAATAAATGTAAACATCGTTGTTTACATTTCTAGAGATCTCGAGAAGGCGAAGTCACGAACATTCACCTTCAAGGACATTAATCAGACTGTTTACCCAGCCATATAAAAGGCAAGGCAAAGCAGGCGACTGAGTTAGTGAAGTTCAGTCAGTTTGAAGAGAGTAATCGTGGTTTGCAGATCACCGTTACAAAAATCTGTTAAATAATTGTCTAGTAATTGTTATTGTTTATGAAAGGCTGTATACGGAGGAATAACAAACAAAGCAATTTTTGTTGTATACATCAAGTTGTGAACAGTGGCACAGAGAATTGTGCGAATAATAAAGAATTTTAATTAAAACGAAACATAAATTTATTTTTATTCTATTTGCAATATATGTACGAGCCGATATTTTAAACGTTTTTAAAAGGTAAAAACGTAACTCTACAAATGAATCCTATAATCGTTAGGACATATTTTATCTGTAGCAGATCATTATTCGTTGATAATATCGAGAGTTGGACCGAAAATATTTTCGAAGATAATTGAAAAACATGTGGCCTACACCAGAAGATGCCGATTTTGGCAAAAAATCATCTTTTCAGATGAAGCTCATTTTGATCTTGGCGGGTATGTAAACAAGCAAAATTGTCGCATTTGGGACACCGAAAACACGCACGCATACATTGAAAAGCCGACGCACCCAAAACGAGTCACTGTTTGGTGCGGATTTTGGTCCAGAGGCATAATTGGGCCATTTTTCTTCGAAAATGAGCAAGGAGTGGCCGTTACAGTCAATGGCGATCGTTATAGGGCCATGTTGAACGAATTTTTGTTCACAAAAATTTAAGAGGAGGATATTGGCAACATTTGGTTTCAACAGGACGGCGCTACGTGCCACACAGCCGAAGCTACACTCGATGTTTTGCGCCCTGTTTTTGAAGATCGCATTATCAGCCGCAGAACTGATGTCGTTTGGCCACCTCGGAGCTGCGATTTGACACCGTTGGACTATTATTTGTGGGGTGCCGTCAAAGATAAGTGTTACGCCGACAAGCCAGAGACAATTGACGCTTTAAAGGACAATATTCGTGAAGACATTGGTGAAATACAGCTGCACACAATCGACAATGTGCTTAAAAATTGGAACGATCGTGTAGGCTTCTGAATGGCCAGCGCAGGCAGCCATTTGAATGAAATTATTTTCCATTATTAACCGGAAGGATTGTACTTTCAAATAAAAAAAGAAATTTGAGAAAATATTCAGTAGTTTTTTTTTAAAGCATTTTCAAAAAAAAAGTTATTTGGCGGATCCTTTATTTGTCTGAGGGTGCCCCTGGTGGTTTAGTGGGTAGTGTGTTAGACTATTAGCGCGAGGATCGTGTTTTCGATTTCCACCAGTGACTCTACTCTGTGGCACTACACCGATGGGCTCAGCTCGTATATAATTCAGTATAATATATACTTTTGTTGTAATTAATAAATAAATAAATAAATATTTTTGCCTTAATCCTTAGACATTTATTGAAATATTTCGGACTATTTTGCATTGTCTAGTCGAAGGCATTTAAATTGTTATGTTCATTTTTAGAAATAAATAAAGAAAAGCAGTTTCAGTCCCTTTTTTAATTCTTAATTTAAAAGGATACGAATTAAATATGTAAACATTTTAGGGGCTTAAAATCTGGACACCGGTCTGTGGCTGAAAAGCATACGGAATTGCCAACTAATTAAATGATATGAGCAGAGGAAAGAATGTCAAAACAAAAATTGTAAAATCAAAATTATAATCATATTCAGAAATGTAGTTTAATAAGGGCACAGAGAAACAAAATAAATATCAACATACACTGTTGGAGATATGAATAATGCCAGGATGTGAATTTATTTAATAACCCAAGTGGTAAATAAGTTACAGAAAATACGTAATCGAATGCTGTTTAAGCAAAAACTCTTGAATTTTTTAATTATAAACCATAAATAATGCAAGATTTTCAATTCCCTGTCTTACCCATATTGTTTAGAGTGTAAATACCCTGAACAGATGCATACACACACATACTAAAATCATCATTCTAAATAAATATAAACATATGAGATTGTGTTATTGTTGTTGTTTGTTATTATTATTTTATATTGTTAAAGCTTATATGCCAGAGATTTAACATTAAAAAATCAACCCGCTGTGCATGAGTTGTACTAACACTACTCTTGATACTACAACAACTGGCTCTCATATTTACAAATTGACACACACACACTCATGACACAATTTGAGATTTAAAGTCCCCAATCAATTTGTAAGTTGTTGTGTTGTTGTTTGAAACTATTTTGAATAAATAATAACGGAAAATAAACATGGAGTTGCTTGAAGAGTCGACAATGACAACAGCAATGAACAAAAAAAAAAAATAAATAAAAATAGGATTGTATGTACAATTCTCTCTCTCTCTCCCTTTGAGCTAACAACTCAACGACATACACATACATTGATTTAAGTATAGAAACTAAAATGATACATCGACACACACACGCATATCCAGTTGTAAGAAGAGAAACATGCTGTGATGATTTTCTTAGCGCCTTTTTTTGCTTATGCTCTATTATTTGTTATTGTATTTCTGTTTCTTAGCAAAACGGCATATTTGCATATGAAAATATACGGGTGGGAAAAGCAGGAAGAAAGAGAGAAATTCCAAAAAGGATAACATAGTTGTTAATACTAAAAATTACCGAAACACTCAGAGAAAATTGTAAGTCGTAGTGGACGATTTCAGCAATTATTTTTCTCGTCTTTTATGTGCGAGGCTGTAACAGTTTCAAAAACTGGCATTTCAAAGCCCTGGATGTTAGTTTAACCATACAGGAATAGAATCGTTTGCTGTATCGTGCAAGATTTTTTTCTCTTATATAGTTGGTCACTACAACCCTTCAATCTGCGTTAAAACCAAGCTTCTCACACCACCTATGTTGGGTGTGTTAATTTAATACATGAGTGGCGGAACTTACAATTTAAAGTCGACTCCGAGCGACAGGTTTTTGAGAAAATTTTCATTTCAAGAAATGTTTTTTTGCTTAAAATTGGTTGTGGGCAAGACGTCGGAGAAATATAGTTTCATATTTTGCTTTGTTGGAGTTGTCTGACCTGGGGTTTGAACCATGGTCTCACGTCTAATAAGTCAACACACTACCTACTACACTACAACGACTTATTCTCTTATGCTGATGAAATTATAGAATGCTTCTCTGGCACAGTGTCACATCAAATACTATTCTGAACAACAGCACAGTCTCTATACTGCGCTTAGGTAGGTAGGTAGAGGATGGACTCACTTAGGCCGCATTGGGCCCATTGACCTACCACAGTTATCCGCTATCCCCTAGTCTCAAAACCACTCGGAGCTCCTGATGAAGCGATTTAGGCTGCAAATGTCAATCCTTGACAGTTCCTCCAAATCATCCATGCAGTAAGCACCCAAGTACTTCCTTCTCCTTTGGCAAAGAGCCGGGCATGTGCCCAGCAGGTAAGGGATAGTCACCTCTTTTTCCAGCAGCTTCTGCAGAGGTTAGCAAAGTGTCCAGGACCAATGCGCCTTTCATGCGTACCCATAATACAAAGTCCCGTAATGACACCGACAACTACACAGATCGCGACTCTTTGTAGTTTCAGTAGACTCATCGCGTGACCCTCATCCAGCCTTGGCCAGATTTTATGAGCCGTTCTACCCATGTCCAAGGCCGCCCACCTGTCGTTGACGGAATCTACCATCGCATTATCAATTATGAGCTTGCAGGTCCTCATAGGTATGAACAAATTCGAGAATTTATCGGAGAGTTCGATGGTCTTGCCGCTCCTAGCAAGTTCATCAGCTCTACAGTTACCCGGAATACCACTGTGCCCCGGTACCCACACGATATGGATGCCATATCGTTCCGCTACCTCGTCGAGATATCTACGACAGCCGTACACCGTCTTGGAGTTCATTACGTTAGAACTTAGAGCCTTGATAGCCGCCTGACTATCAGAAATTGTGGTGACGTTCCGCTTGGAGACCTTTCCTTCCCCAATTATTCTCGACGCAGCCTGTATTGCCACCACCTACGCCTGAAAAACACTGCAGTGGTCTGGCAGTCTTATAAACTGGGCTATTCCTGCTCTTATCTTTTGTAACCATTTTTCAAGCATTGCGCAGTGATTATTGTTGTTATAAACGATATACTCTCGCTGTAGTCTACTAGAGACTATGATGACTTAATTGATTGGCTTAATTGAGCCTGTGATCTAACCCCAGCTCAGACATCTCAAGCAACTACATATGTATGAAAAATTTCCTTCTCTCTACGACTTTTTCTCAATTGTCTTGTAAAAAAAACTGTGAGAGTCAATAAAATTAGCTATAAAATTGCTCTGTCGTTCGGAGGCAACGTTAAACTGTAGGTCACGCCACTTATGAATGTAATTAACACACACAAGATGAGTGGTGTGAGAAGATAGGTTGTAATCATAACTGAAGTGTTATAATGGGAAATTAAGTACGTCAGTAAGTAATTCAATTACTGTGAAAAAAATTGGCAAAATTATAAAGAAATTTGTAGAGATTCGAAGCATTACAGATTCGATCATGAGGGTGCATCATCGTAATTTACGCTCTATTGAAAGCAGCGCTTCTGTCTATCTGTCTCTCTGACTCTATGTACTTTTACATTTTGGCCTGTATCCTTACAAGTTCAAATGAACACAACAATTAAAGCCGTCTGAATAGGCTTTCAAATCTGTTTCCACAAAAAATTGTCGCGTATGCTGCTTAGAAAACCATCCAAATGTTTGTGGAAACGGCATTGTATACGGGAAAGTGATTGTTTAATGCTTACTATGGTTTTGTCTTAGAATAATCGACCTTTATTAACTTGCCATTGAAACTGGATGACTTGCTTCATTAAGAACGGTGACTCGAGCCCCACTATACGACCAATTTTGGCTTTATTCCACAAGAAATTTCCAGAACGTTCAATTTAACATCTTGGAAACATCAATTTGCCACCAAGATCATACGATTTGTCGTCGTTAAACACATTTAACGTGAGAAACCATGAAAATAGCGAAAAATCTAGATTGCAAGCCTGTTGTCTTACATCCAGTCAGCGTATATACGGCGTTGTGAATGGTCAGCCGGCTTTAATATTCGCAAGAGTTGAATTTTATATGAATGCAGGAAAGAATTCCAATGCAAAGCGAGCACCAATAAGCTGTAAAATACCCCCACTTACTGATAACATCGTGGAATTGATTACGCGACCATATTCTTGGTAAATATTAAAGACTTTCTAAACAAATTTGGACGTGGTACAATGTGACAATTCGACCTTCGGGTGCTGTACTTGTCTAATTGGCAAGTACAAGTCCTCTCTAACCTAACCTAACCTAAACAAATCCAAACAAAACAATCAAAGCATCTAACGTAGATTTTCTATTGAAAATCTCCACTTTTGACACTCGCTAATGTTCATATTGTTACGAAAATGGAAAAATTTAGACACTGGTGTTTTGCTTTTACATCGTTTAACATTAAAATTATAAACGAAATCTACAAAACCAAAACAATGTAGTAAACAAACCTGTTTACAAATTATCGTACTGATTAATACAACAACAAATACCAGCATAAAAAATGGTAAACAAGTAAACAAAAATACAACAACAAACATTACGAGAATAAATGTAAACAAATTACACAAGCAACATTAATGAAACAAGGATGTTTACATTCATCAGACTGTTTATGCTGCCATATTTAAGGTAAGGCAAAGCACGCGAGTGAGTTAGTAAAAGTTCAGTCAGTCTTGTGTGAAGACGCGGTGTGTTTGAAGAGAGTAATCGTGGTATGAAGATCTCCATTACAAATATCTGTCGAATAATTGCCTAGTAATTGTTATTGTTTATACAAAGTGTATGAACAGAGGAATAACAAAGAAGAGCAATTGTTGTTGTTACATCAAGTTGTGAACAGTGGCACACAGAATCACATGAATGATAAAGGATTTGAATTAAAACTAAACACAAATTGATTTTTATTTTTATTTGCAATCTACGAGCTTATATTTTAAACGTTTTTAAAAAGGTAAAAACATAGTAATATTGTTCAATAATTGCTTACAACCAGGGTTGCTGAGATTTAAGCCATTTGACTTACTAATCACGAACATGTTTTCTCGATAGTTTATGGCAAAATAAAAACGGAGTTCATGTGAATTTTTCTTTTAATAGTCAAGTCATAAAGGAAACAAACTCGTATAAAATTAAATTCAAAATGCTACAACTGCCATGGCAACCAAATTGTTAAAGCATATGAAATCAGAAAATCTTCTCTTCTTTCTCGTTTTTTTTTTTCCAAATTTAACAATCCCTAGAGGTCATATAAGAATAAAAAAAATTGAAATTAAAAAAAAGAGAAAAGGAAAACAACAACAACAAATAAAAACTCAACATAAATTGACAACAATTGAAAGAAAATCAAAGTCTTTTTTGGTATAAATATTTCCAAAGAAACAAGAGAAACACAAAAATGGAAAAAAATAAATGGGAATCCCATACAATTTCCATATTCTTTGGGTTCTCGGAGTCTAAACAAAATTTTCCTTTAAATGCTGTTGACAACGGCCGGCAAACAACAGCAAGCAGCCCAGCAGTGGCAACGCATTATAAACAAATTCTTGTTCATTCATTTACTTACACTGACCGAAAGACTGACTGTGTGACTGACTGAATGGCTGACTGACTAGATGACTGAATGTTTGTTTGTTTGATAAATTACTAAACGAACGAAGAACAAGTAAAAAAAGAGAGCATGAGGGAACAAAATGACTTCTGGACATGGCAAACGTCAAACAAATCTACGAAATCAGTTCAGTTCTCTGCTCATTCTTAAAGATTCAAGTGGAAATACATGGCACATGGAAAGAAAAAAATGTTTCCTTTTTATAAGCGCTGATGCGTAGGTCTTTAAGGTCGAATTTTTTTCTGTTATGGCCGTTGTTAACAACATTTTTTTTGTAAAATTTTGTTTAAGAGTTCAATTTTTAACATTGAACATCAATTGTTAATATTGCTCTCTTCCTTTCTTTATTATTATGGATGAGTTTGTTGTAAACGATTTATAAATAAATTTCAAATAATTTTGCGTGATTAGCAATGGGAAGGAAGTGAACTTTTTAAGGCAGTTATTTTAGGTAGCGTAGCTGACAAAATAATGAAAAGAATATTTGTTTTAACACTTATGAAACATGAGGCCATTTTGGTCAAATATGTACAGTTTTATTCGGTAGGCACTATACTGCTACCAAGAAACATTGCTACGTACTGGTAAAAAATTAAAAATACCCGGACAGTAAAGTACCTCTATACACTGTTACTCAAATTTGGCATCAACAACATATGACTTAGATTCAGTCTTAGACGTGAGGCCACTATTTAAATCCCAGGTCAGAAGTCTCGAACAATAAGAGAATTTGAAAATATATTTCTTCGGATATTTCCTCTCAGCAGATTTTTGGTGAAAACTCTCAGAGTAAAATAAAAATTTGCCAAGAAAAGTTTCTCAAAAATCTATCGTTCGGAATCGATTTTAAACTGTATGTTCTGCCACTCATGTATAAAATTAACACACACAACATAAGAAGATGCATCGTAATCCTGACCGAAGGGATCAGTACAGTACAGTAGTCTTCTGTAAAAAACGTTGAATCCCAAATATCTGTGATTTGGAGTCGACTTAAAAGTGTTGGTCTCGTCACTCAAGCATAAAATTAACACACACAACATAAGTGATGTGGGAAGCTGTAATCCTGACTGAAGGATTGTAATGATCCATTACGCATCTATATCGTGTGGAAATTTTTTGTTGATTTGAAAGGAAATAAAGTCGAGAATTACAAATTGTGGATGAAGCAAATTTTGATGTCGCCGTAGTCTAGTAGGTAGTGTGTTGGCTTATTAGACGTAAAGTCAGGGTTCGAGCCCCAGGCCAGATATCAAAAACAGAAATACAAAAAGTATTTCTTCGGCGACTTCCTCTCAGCAGATTTCTGGCAAAACCACTGAAAATAAAATAAAATTGCCATCAAAAGCTTCTCAAAAATCAGTCGTTCGGAGTCGACTTTAAACTGTATGTTCCGCCTCTCATGCATAAAATTAACACACACAACATAAGTGGTGTTAGAAACTAGGTCGTAATCCTGACTGAAGGGTTGTAATGACCAATTATATACATATGTATGTATGGATGAAGCAACGCGTGGCTAAAATTGTACAAGAGTTTCTGCGGATGCATTGCATAATGTTACGTTTCTCACTTTTAAAAAAGTTTAAAATATAAGCTCGTAGATTGTAAATAAAATAAAAATAAATTTGTGTTTAGTTTTAATTAAAATTCTTTATTATATGCACAATTCAGTGTGCCACTGTTCACAACTTTATGTAAACAACAACAATTGCTTTTGTTTTTTATCACTGTGTTTATAGCCTTTGCATAAACAGTAACAATTACTAGACAATCATTCGACAGATCTTTGTAACGGAGACCTTCAAACCACTACTACTCTCTTCAAACACACCGCGTCTTCACACAAGGCTGGCTGAACTTTTACTAACTCCCTCACCTGTTTTGCCCTGCCATTTATATGGCAGAGTAAACAGTCTGATGAATGTTCTTGAAGGCGAAGGTTTGTGGCTTCAACATCGTTGTTACATTATAGTTGTTTGTGTATTTTGTTTACATTTATTCTTTTAGTGTTTGTTGTTGTATTTTTGTTTACTTGTTAACAATTTTTTTATGCTGGTATTTGTCATTATATTACGTAGTGCGATAATTTGTAAACAAGTTCATTGCTTTGTTTATGTAGTTTTGGTTTATAATTTTAATGTTAAACGATGTAAAAGCAAAATCCCAGTATATAGATTTTTACTTTTCGTAACAATATGTAACACATGACTCCAGTTAAGACCTCCAAGACAAATTTATAACAACCTGCAAACAAAAGCTCTGGTAAATTACAACAGTAAATACGGTGTGGTCTACTAGTGTGTAGATTGAACAAAATTTCCTCTGCTTCTTTTCACATTTGGCCACTTAATAAAATTCTGAACATCTTAATTCAGATCGATGCTCTTCCAGAAACCTACAAGCTTAGAATTGATAGCATTGACGTGTCTCGATAGCCTAGTTGGTAATTGGTTATACTATAATAATGGCTTCAATTTCCACCGGAGACTCTCAGCATTTTTGATTGGGTCATCCAACGTTAGAACCCGTCAGTGAGAACTACTGCTGAGATGACAATCCTTTGGTCTAGATTACAACCTAGCTTCTCAACGCCATTCATGTTGTGTGTGTTAATTTTATACATGATCGGCGGGACCTACAGTTTAAAGCCGACTCCGAACGACAGATTTTTGAGAAACTTTTGCATGGCAATTTTATTTTACTCTCAGAAATTTTGCCAGATTTGTTTGCGATGACTGACCTGGAGTTCGAGCAGTGGCCTCATGTCTAAGAAGTCAACGTAGTACCTACTTAACTACGGTGACTTCTGTGGAATTAGTTGTCATTTATTTAGTCTATTTCGCCAGATCACCATGGACGCCAAATTACCATAGACAATGACGTGTAACCCTATTTTTCATTGAAAAATCATGTTCAGCGGTGAGGCTAATTTCTCAATGAATGGGTACGTGAGCAAACAAAATTATTGCGTCTGGGACGGTAACAATTTACATGAGATCCAAGAGCATCCAATGGTTCTGTTTGGAGTGGATTTCTGTTTGACGGAGTCATTTGTCCAAATTTCTTTGAAAACCACATAGGCCAGGCCATTGACGAGAACTAAAGGCAGATGATTAGAAGGTAGGTGATTATCAACCTCTTTCGGCATGAATTTGATGATCTGAATATCATCATGAGGTTTCAACAGGACAGCGCAATGTGCCATACCGCTCGTACTTACGCTCATCTTACGTAGAGGTAATGGGAATTGGCCATTACGAAGGTGCGATTTGATATCCAATTTGATATACCAATTCTTCTCAGTAGTCTTCTGCAAAAAACGCTGAAAGCCAAAAATCTGTCATTTGGCGTCGACTGAAAACTGTAGGTCCCGCCACTCTTGGATAAAATTAACACACACAACATAAGTGGTGTAAGAAGCTGGTTTGTAATCCTGACTGAAAGGGTTGTAGTGACCAATTACGTACGTATATCGTGTGGGAAAATTCTATTAATTGAAAAGGGGATAATGTGGGTGAAGTGAGGTGTGGTTAAGATTATCCAAAAGTTAGACTTGCATTAAATCAAAATTGCCATGAAAAGTTTCTAAATAAATAAAAACCTGTCGTTCGGAGTCGACTTTAAACTGTAGGTCCCATCACTCATGTATAAAATTAACACACACAACATATGTGGTGTGAGAAACTAGAACGTTGTACAATGGGTCAATTCGACCTACGGGTACTGTACTTGTCTTAATTGACAAGTACACGTCCTCTAACCTAACCTAGACTTGCATTCATTAACTATTAAAACCTTAGAGTGACCGAATTTTGTATGAACAATGCTTTCATTCTCTCTGTGCTTAACACATACACTTTAACGAGTTATTTTTATTACAAGGGGATCACTTTTAAGATTTTAAGAGACTCATCAAATCTATTGTGTCTGCACTCATATGGTGTGTTTATTTAGTTCAGATTTTTGTTCAGCATTTTGTTGACAAATAAAGTTCGACCAGCCAACCCCTTTCCTTTACATTCGCATTAATTCTTGGCATTTAATTTATCCAAGTTTTGATGGGCATTTACGAAAATAAAGTTTCCTAATGTCTGTCTATTGTCTTGTATGGTTGGTGATGGCTCTTCTTACAACTATGAAATAAAAAAGTAGGGGGAAAGGGGAAGCTTATTTATATGCGCATTTTTGATTGTTAAAATATTATCTAAATATTGTTGTTTGTTTGTTTGTTTGTTTGTTTGTTTGTTTCTTAAATAAGATATTTATTCCTGTGAGTATCCTTCTACAAAATATTTCGAAAATCTTTGTTATTTTCCATGTCTGTGTGTGTGTGTTTGTGTGAATCCATATTCTTATTTAAACGATATTTATAGACAAATATTCATGCTTGTATGCAAACTTCGTTTGTTTGTTTGTTTCGTATTCGTATACATTTTCTTATAAGATTTTCATCATTTAAATATTTGATACTCTTGTCCATAACAGAGTCACAGTAAACATATGGTAGAGGGATTTGTGTATTAAAAATAGAAAATAAAGGAAAACAATCAAAACAAATTTCGTTTTTAAGCAAATAAGTTTCAATATTCGCAGCAAGAAATTATAATGGGGAAATTCAAATTTATTTTCGGAACTCTTAGTCTTCTTATTTTCTGAAGACTTAAGTGTAGCATTTAAATTGAAATGTTTACTTACAATACCAGTTTTTGAAAGCTATTAGGCGGAAGGAAAATTTTTTTAAATTTCAAAATTAATTTCAGTCACAGCAGGCATCTGGAAATGAAATGTAAAAATATTGAAATGATATCGTTGACGTATGTTTATACATTCTATACTTTACTTATATGTCCATATTGTTGCGAAAATGAAAAATCAAGATACTGGTGTTTTACTTTTACATCGCTTAACATTAAAATTATAAACAAAAGGTACAAAAAACAAAACAATGCAGTAAACAAACAAACCTGTTACAAATATGCCTAATATAACAACAAACACCAGCATAAAAAAATAGTAAACAAGTAAACAAAAATGCAACAACAAACACTGCAAGAATAAATGTAAACAAAATACACAAACAACAATAATGAATGAAAACAACGAGGCAGCTACCAAGGGTTACGAGAACCATTCTGGCCCAGCTTAGATCAGGATGGTCGAAGTTCCTGAATAGCTACAGGCCAAGGATCATCTAGGATAGCTTGCCCTTATGCAACCGGGCACCACACGACTCGGTATACATCTTTAGCTGCCCAGCTAAACCGACAGCCCTGCGACCCATAGACTTATGGCTGAACCCAAAGGCAACAGCGGACTTCCTCGTACGACCGACCACATGATGATGACAACATACACACACAATCAGCAACAAACAATCTCATCTGCAACCCATCCCATCCCCACCGAATAACATGGCACACAATCAACCAAATGCATGAAGTTAAACTAACCATCTTATATTTTATATACAGGGAAAAGCTTTCGGAGACAACAGCCGAACTGTTTCGACAACAACAACAACGACGATGTTTACATTTATACAGATTCGAAATACGAAATATTCACCTTCAAGAACATTCATCAGACTGTTTACCCTGCAATATAAAAGGCAAGGCAAGGCAAAGCAGGCGAGAGTGTTAGGTTAGGTTAGGTTAGGAGTGTGTTAGTGAAGTTCAGTCAGTTTTGTGTGAAGACGAGGTGCGTTTGAAGAAAGTAATCATGGTTTGAAGATCTCCTTTACAAAGACCTGTTGAATAATTGTTTAGTGATTGTGGTGTGAGCAACTAAGACGTTGTACAATGGGTCAATTCGACCTCCGCGTACTGTACTTGTCTTAATTGACAAGTACACGTCCTCTAACCTAACCTAACCTAACCTAAGTGGTGTTAGAAATTAGGTCGTAGTCCTGACTAAAGGGTTGTAATGACCAACAACATTTTTATTCATTACAAATTTATTTCCTTTCAGACTTTTTCCCAAAAGTCTGCTGAGAGGAAATCGATGTATTAATATTTTTCATGCTTCGTTTTGTTTGAGGATGTCTAAGCTGGAGATTGAGTCTCAGACTCTTGTCTAATAAGTCGACACACTGCCTACTAGACTACAGCGGCTTTGGATAACATCAATTGAAAATTAAACTCGTGATCGACCGCATCGTAAAAGTTGACAATGCAGTGGAGTTACTGCACTTCAACTATTTAGGAAAATTGACAAGAGTTTTTTTTGCGGGATGGAGGGATAATGCTTTATGCATTCATGATGTTCGTCACCAGACATGATATGTCGGACTCTCCCACTGGGTATACCGACTAAAAACCCTTGTCTCCTCACCGGGGAATCATTCCACCTCGGAACCACAACAATTGTATTACTTTGATGTGGACCCCTGTTCAGGCAGGCTCCGCTCTATCCGTAGTCTGCTGCGTCTAGGTCAAATGCTCTACAAAGTGTTTTACTGCGTTCCAGCTCTCTCTACTGTTTATCATTTTCAGCACGACGTTTGTAGGGCTAATGACGTCGATTCCAGCTTCGAGTCGCTGACGGCTTTCGGCCCAACGACAACAGCTAAAGAAAGTGTATTCGGAATCATCTAGAACGTTTCATTCTCCTCATAGATACAGAATGACGAGTGGCATTTCCCCATGCGATGCAGGTACTCTCTGAAATATCCGTGACCGGCCAGCATCTGACTTATATAGTAGTCTACTTCGTTGTTTTTTCTGTTTTTCCACACTTGCAACTCGGGAATAAGTTTATATGTCCACCTTCCATGATGTTCATCTTCCTAGCGAAATTGCCATTTTAGGAAGACTTCGTGCGATAAGCTTCTATGCTCTGTGGTTGAGTCGTACTTTTCCTGGCGTTGAAGATCATCCGGCGCTCATATGTTTGTAGGTCTATGGGAACCATTCCGGCTATAACTAGGACAGCTTGTGTCGATAACGTGCGATACGAGGATGTCACTCGTAGAGCAGCTATTCTCTGCGCAGGCAGTAGTTTTTTAGCCCTGATCCGGGTTTCCAAAATAGTAGCCCAGATTTCAGACCCATAGAGGAAAAATCACAAAAGTTGAGAGAGTGACTATTGGAATGCCAACCAAGTGGTATATACATATGTATACCGAGATATATTCTTGACTTCACAATGTTATTCGATTCATAAAATATTTGATTTTCTATACGAGAATATTTCTTTATGGTCAAATAAATTCAGTTTTTTTTGTTAATGAAGCGTATACGTAATATTTGCCTGCAAATCTTATACCACATACGCCTAAGAATTAACACACACTTAACATGAATTTTATTACACATTTTCATGTATACTTAGGCGTATAAGTTGTCTTTAATTACTCTTGAAATTGAAATAAATTATGTGCGCAAAGTGTTGCATAAATCACTCGGTGTATGGGAAACCGAAATGGGAAAAAAAACTACGAAGAAACGAACAGAAGACAGAAAATAGAGAAATGGCAGAAGAATAAGGAATTAGTTTTTTAAAAATGGTTGCCAGTATGGTAAATAAAAATCTCATAAATTTTAAAATTGACTTGTGAATCTGTTATTCCCGAGAATAATGTGTTTGAAGTTGAAATATATATGCGAAGTGTGGAAAACAAATATTTTCAAAATAATCAAATTCATTTTCAAATAGAGAATGGACGTTAAACAATAAATAAAAAGGATTGAAAAATTTTACATTGTGATGTATGTTTTATGTGAAATTTATTTACACGAGGATATTAAGGTTTAGAGGTATTATTACCCTCACCCATAATAGAGTACCTGTTGAATGTCTCGCTTTAGCCTCCAGAGACTTGTAGGACTCTTAAACAACTTTAGAATTGGAATTTTCTGGGGATCTAAAGTCGCTTGGAGGTGATTACATACATACATACATAATTGGTCATTACAACCCTTCAGTCATGAGTACGACCTAGTTTCTCACACCACTTATGTTGTGTGTGTTAATTTTATACATGAGTGGTGGGACCTATAGTTTAAAGTCGACTCCGAACGGCAGATTTCTGAGACACCTTTTCATAACAATTTTTATTTACTCTCATACTCTTTGCCAGACATCTGCTGAGAAGAAGTCGCCGAAGAAATACTTTTTGTATTTTGTTTTGATGTCTGGCCTAGCTTTACGTCTAATAAGCCAACACACCTCCTACTAGACTACCGCCACTCCAGGTGGAGGTGACACAAATATCCCCAAACGAGACATTATTATGCTTTCCGATAGTCAGACGGCTATCTTACTTACTTACTTACTTACTTAATTGGCCATTAACAACCCAATTAACGAATTTCGGCCTGCCTTAAGACATCCTTCCAGGCGCCTGTGCTCCTTGTGCTCATTTGCCTGTTGGTCGAACCAATCAATAACAGAGCTTTCTCGTTTTGGTCCTTCCAAAGCAAACAAGGTCGTCCGAATTGCGCAAATCCTTAGATTAAATATCCCTTTTGACGGTGTCGCATTCAGACGGCTATCAGGACACTGAATTCCAACATGATAAACTCCAGGACGGGTTACAGCTGTTGCAGATATCAAAGCAGTGTAATGGAATGACATGACATCCAGGACACAATGATATTTCGCATAGCAACTAAAAAGCAAATGAACTGGCCGGGTGTGGCATAACCTTTAGGAATCCTACTGGGGACCTGTGGTAACCGATTCCGTCAACCGTAGATGGGCGCTTTCGAGCACGAACAGTGCGGGGAATAAAATCTGGCTAAAAATGAACGGATAGGTCACGGTAAGGCCGCTTGAATTCCAGGGAACCACGTGCAGTATGTCATAACAGGGTATGGCATTGCATGCGAGGCGTATTGGTCTAGGGCAACTTGCAAATGATTTCTGTAGAAGCTGAAGGGATAAGAAAGATGATACTGTTCGTCACCTACTGGGAACATGAAATATGACATTGTTCTTCACCTACTGGGAATATGCCCAGCAATGAACTGGCCGGGTATGGCATAACCTTTAGGAATCCTACCGGGGACCTGTGGTCACCGATTCCGTCAACCGTAGATGGCGGCTTCGGACACGGAGAGAACGGAGCATTAAATTTGGCTAAAAATAGACGGATGGCTCGCTGTAAGGCTGCTTAAACTCCAGAGGAGCAAGCACAATATAGTTGTTGGGTTCATAACAGGGCATTGAATTGCATTGCATTGGGCGCACGCGAGACGCATTCTAGAGCAACTTGCAAATGATTTCTACAGAAGGAGACCGGATAAGAAATATGATACTGTTCGCCACTGGGAACATGCCCAGCATTATATCAAAAGGACGAAAGGGCATCTTGGTGTCCACTACCAGGATGATCTTGATAAACTGTCAAGCAGCATTGGCTTTTCATCAGGATCCGGGAATGGATCCAGGATTACGGGACAAAGGAAAAACTGTGGTAATACAATGGACCCCATGTATCCTAAGAGTGTCTATACGACTTCCTTAGGGGTATAAGCCACCTCTAACTACATACCTAATGGCTGCTTTACTGTCGGTAAATATATGTGTATCACGATATGCCCTGACACCGGCTTTGCACAGATACTATCCTTATAGCCATTATTTGAGCATGAGGAGCAGAACTGTAGTGGAGTAATGCAAGCGACTATCTAAGACTGAGCTGTTCTGAAAAGGATCTGAATCCGAGTTTAGCTTGTGATGTGGATTTATTTATGAGTACTTAACTAATGTTCCCTATGAGCTGTAAAGGCTTGGTGAATGTATGTTTAAATAAACCTGCAGAGATTCTTTAAAAAAATACGAACAAAAACAAATCAACATTTTAGAAATTAGTGTCCTTTAAATCTTTTTTGTATTGCATATTTCTTTTTAGTGTTATTTTTTATTATTTTCGCCATTAATTCTGTGCTGCTACATGTATTCGTAGAGAGAATTTATGAAAGAATTCGTTTTTATTTGGTTGCTGAATTATTTTCTTTTTTAACAAATCTTTTTAAACTTTTAAACGCAAAATTATTGTTTTTATTTTCTAATCTTTTTTCTTTTTTTTTTTTCTTGATTTTAACTTCTATTTTTACTCACAGAACTCATTTTACATTCCTAACGCCACCATCAATGTTCGTTTCAGTCATAAAATACAACAAAAAAAAAATTCTCAAATGCAAGTGTGCTGTGGAATTATTTTTTTTTTCTTTTTTGTTTAGATAACCCAGTAAACCTTTTTATATGAAACTTAAAATACAATAAATTTTTAATTTAAAAAACCTTAATTCTTAAAACCTAATGCTGTAAGGCCTTAACCGTGTTGCTTTTTTTGAGTAGAAGTCAAAAAAACCTTTCTTTATTTTTCTCGAACCCTCCAAACTTGTGTTATTTGACAAAACCGGTTTTTTTGATCTTTTCACACAAAATTATTGATTACCCAAATATGTTTGAACCTATTTTAAAAAGCCAACGTTTTTTAGAAAGGGGAGAGATTAGTCTTTAAAGCGGTATACATAAACGTTTTGTTCAAACTTATATATTTTGAGTTTTGATGGGGTAAACTTGGCAAATATTTTTTTTTTATTATTTTTTTCAAGTTTGGCCATTCTTAATTGCAAATTTTAACTAAAAAATATGAAATAAGTGGAGACATTCTTAAAGTGCATTCTCTTGTCAAGAGTTTGACACTTCGTTTGATAAAATTAGAAAAAAAATTTCATAGTTATAATTTAAATAGTATAACAGTCGTCTTACACATTTCTATATATGTCATCTTATCAAATGAATATTCAGTTCAAAAATGTTCAAAAGTTTTGATGGATCTTGATTGCTTATCGCAAAATGTATCAATTTCACGTTTGTACGACTACCAGCAATCGTCTAGTATTTATTTATATTATTATTTCGCTTTGCGCAAACATTGTTCAACTTCTGGTGGTCGCTCAAACGTAAAATTGACATATTTTGCGATAAACATTCAAGGTGCATCAAAATTCTGAAAATATAACTCAACTGTTAGACTCTTTAAACAATAACTACGGTAATTTTTGTCTGATTTGAACAAACAAAGTGTCAATCTCTTCACAAGATAAAGCACTTTCAGAATCGTATCACTTATTTAATATTTTTTAATTAAAGTTTGCTACTATGAACGGACAAACTTGAAAAAATATGAAAAAAATTTACATTTATCAAGTTTACCTCATCAAACCCCATAACAAATTAAGTCAAATATTATATATATGTATACTGTTTTAAAGGTCCGTCTCTCTCCTTTCTAATAAGGTTTAAATTTTGGATATGAGTTCAGAAATGTTTGTGTAATCAATAAATTTGTGCGCAAAGTCAAAACAAAAACAGGTTTTGTCAAATAAAAAATTAAAAAAAGGATTTTTGAGTTCTACTCAACTAACTGAACAACTAAGGGTTTTTTGTTTGTATTTCTTTTAAAAGGTAGAATGTAAAAACAAATTAATAACTTTGTTTCATTGGATATAAATCGGTTTTAAAAATAAAACACACAAACGAAGAACCATTTAAGATCTTGGGCGTTCCTACTTTTCTTTGTACAAGGCCAACAAAGAAACGTTGGTAACTTTGACAACCTTGAATCGTTCACCGGGAATATCACCGACGAAGTGACCTTTACGACCGAAACCAGCGACCAAGACTTCGTCGTTTTCTTCAATGTAGTTCAAGCTACCGTCACGAGGTACGAAAGCTGTGATTTTCTTGCCGTTCTTGATCAATTGTACTCTCACGCACTTGCAAATAGCAGAGTTAGGCTGTTTGGCTTCAACACCAACTTTTTCAAGTACAATACCCTTGGAATGGGAAGCACCACCGAAGGGATTGGCCTTCCATCTTGTACCCAAATGAGCCTTTTTGTAATCTTTGTCAGCCCAACGTTGATCATGATGGTGGTTGACGTGTTTTCTGGCAGCGCGGAGGCCTCTTGGTTTACCCATAATTTCTCAAGCAATGGCGGAAATAAAAAGAACTAAACTAGACTAGGTAGTTACTCGGGCGTATTTAATTTTTTGTATTTTGTCGCATAGTGTAATTATCTTGAGCTCTCCATCCTTACTTCATCCATTAAGATTAAGTATTAAGTATGTTCACTGGGTTCATTTCACGTCAATGTGTTAGTTAATATATAGAAAATTTTCTTTTTCTTCTTCTTCTTTTTTCTTTTGTTTTCTTTGTTCGAATCTCGTTTAGGATGGATAATAACGCAAATCATGTAGTAAAACACATTTTCTCGCAAAAACTTCTGTGTGTGCTAAATAAATATTTTCCGCACATACTTAAACTACAGGAAAATAAATTTCAAAATGAAGCAAAAAAAAACACAAAAGAAAAGATGAAAAGAAAACCACGAGAAAATCTAAAAATCTTAGCATGTACATCTCATTTTTGGCGCTTCTAAAAATAGCTTGTTTTTGTGGTAAAAATAACTTTATGACTTAAATTTACTTCTTATACGAGGCTATGTGGCAAATGTTATAAAACTTTTAAAGCGAAATATTTCGAATGACTTTCTTAGTGTTTTAAGAATGATGTCATATGTCCATATGTGAACTTTATTAGAAACTTATTTTAAAATTGAATTTTTGATTTTTGTTTTGATCCCGTTAAAAAAAGTAGAAAAAATATTTTCATTCACTCAGCACAAGTCAAATAATAATATTTATTGATTTGGAAAATAATCAAAATGGGATTATATAGGGTTACCCATTTCGTGGTTTCAAAAGTATGGGAGTGAAATTGTCTGTCAAACTAAATTGTGAAACAAATTTTTTTCTTTTCAATTGAAAGTCTAACATTGACGAAAATGGATTAACTATCACACAACGCATAAAAATTTTCAAAACCTACTACAAAAATGGTGATTCTGCCACAGCCACGTATCGTGTTTTAAGAAGAGATTATGGTTTACATAATCGTCCAACTACACAAGCAATTGGCAAAATTGTGAAGAAATTTGAAGAGACTGGAGTGCTTACAAATATTGAAAGGCCTGTGCATCATCGTTTCGCTCGTTCCGCTGAAAATATCGCTATTGTATGTGAAAGTGTTGCCGAAGACCCGAATGTGTCTTTTCCTCGTCGTTCTCAGGAATTAGGACTGTCTTACGGCACATTATGACGTATTTTGCATTTAGATCTACACGTACATCCATATAAAGTCCAGCTTACGCAACAACTGAAGCCAGCTGAGCATTTACAACGTCGTAGATACGTGGAATGGGTGCTTGAACAACAGGCGGTGGACGGCAATTTTTCGAACAAAATTTTCTTCAGCGATGAAGCACATTTCACACTCGGTGGGTATCTTAATGAACAAAATTGTAGTATTTGGGGTTCTGAGAATTCTCAAGTAATTGAAGAGAGTCCATTACATCCAGAAAAAGTCACTGTTTGGGGCGCTCTTTGGTCCGAAGGTGTGATTGGACCTTACTTCTTTGAAAACGACGATGAAACGACTGTCACCGGCAATTCGGAGCATTATGGTCATATGATAACCGACTTTTTTTTGCCTGCTATTGAAGAATACGACTTGGAGAATATGTGGTTTCAACAAGACGGTGCCACATGCCACACAACTCGAGCGAATATGGCTTTATTGCAAGAGACTTTTCCTGGCCGCGTAATTTCTCGTCGTGGCGATATCAACTGGCCAACAAGATCATGCGATTTGACACCATTAGACTTTTTTTGTGGGGCTACGCGAAAGACCGTGTTTATGCAGGTAAACCTTCAACTCTTGATCACTTAAAAACCAACATCCGTCAAGTTATGGCTGAGATACCGCCCAATATGTGTCAAAAAGTGGTCGAGAATTACCTCAAAAGAATCAATGCTTACAACACTTCGCGTGGAGGTCATTTAAATGATGTACTGTTTCACACATAATGTCAACGTTCAAACTTTACAATAAAAAAGAAATATCATCCAAAAAAATATTTTATTTGTGTTTTATTCAGGTTTACTTTTGAAACCACGAAATGGATAACCCTATATTTGCGTATACACCAGTGGTCTATTAACACTGGACAGTTACTTTTCATTTTTGTACATTAAAGTTACTCTGCGTTGAATCGACGAGCACTTTAACCCTGGACGGTTACTGTTCGTCAAATCGAAGAAGCTCATTTACTCTTTATCATATAATTCTTTTGTGTTTGACCAAATTTCGCTCTTTTTATCAACAATGTTGGTTGATAGCGAACGTAATGTTAGTAAACGTAACCTGGCCACCCATTTTTTAATCCTGGATGGTCATTTTTTGTACAGTAAGATTTCTTTTCATTGAATCGACGAACAAAAACACTTTTTTTTCGTCTACAATTAATGTTGTTGAAAAAAAGAGCGTAATTTGATCAAACAGAAAATAATTATATGATAAAGAGTAAATGACCTTCGTCGTTTCGACGAACAGTAACCATCCAGGGTTAAATAGTATTTCTTGTAGCGGCATCTGGTATCATATTTTTAACCCGTATCCCCTGAATTCATCACAGTAGTAATGTTGATACGAATTAATCTAATTGCCGGCAATTGCCGAGTCCTAAGTGAATATGGAGGACGTGTACTTGTCAATTAAGACAAGTACAGTACCCGGAGGTCGAATTGACCCATTGTACAATGTCCTAGTTTCTCACATCACTTATGTTGTGTGTGTTAATTTTATAAGTGAGTGGTGGTACCTACAGTTTAAAGTCGACTCCGAACGACAAATTTTTGAGAAATTTTTTCATGGCAATTTTATTTACTCTCAGAGCATTTGCCAGAAATTTGCTGTTTGTTTTGATGTCTGGCCTGGGGATAGAATCCTGGCTTTACGTCTAATAAGCCAACACACTACCTGCTAGACTACGGCTACGAGATACTTTTATCATCCTACTCAATTCACTTTTGTCTGGACTTAACTACGCATGCTATGGCTTCTGGTTCTACAATATAGACATCCAGTCGAGTCCCATCAAATAAGTTAGAGCTGAACGTGTAGTAACTAATTTCCCCGGGAAGTCGTCATAAATATCTTCTTTTTTAGTGATATTTACCAGCCTATCAGATTGGAAAAGCATGAAAGTTTTAAAATTCAATTTCTTAACAAAATTTCTCCAAAACTTAAATCAAGTTGAAGGTATTCATTCATAAATGCATGAATGATGTGGTATAAACAGTACATTTTTTTTATTCAAAACTCTCTCTCTCTCTCTCCATCTCTCTCTTTCTAATCCTCAAAAGCTAAGATTAAATCTTTCCTTTGTAAAGCATTTCTCTCTCTCTCTCTCTCTCTCATTTTGTAATTTATTGCAAACGATTTAAGCAAATATCCCATGAACATAAATATTCACAATTCCGTGCATATTAATTCAGTCTGAATACCGACTAACTGCAGTAACTAAAGACTCTAATCTCTCTCACATTGAAAGCTAAGGCAACAAAACAAAAGAAAAAAACGAGATTTTTTTCAAATAGTTTTTGTGTTTTTTACGTTCACCGTAGCCGGAGTTATACAAGAAAAATTTATTTTCTTTGCCAAAGTTAAACGTGTGGATTTGTCACAAACGTTTCTACACAATTTTTTTTCTCTTCTCTTCTTCTTTTTCTAAAATGAAAGGAAAAAAATGGAAATAAAGTTTAAACCTCCTTTTTAAAGTTTTTGTTATAATATATGACTGTAAGTGTGATTGTTTTTGTTGGTGGTTTTAGACCAGTATTCCGTTAACAATACCGAAATATTTCTTTTAAAGCCATTCATTTTATACTAACACGCTTTGGCTAAGGGGTTTAGAAAGTCTAAGGCCGTGTGAAATGGATGCAGACAATGGCTAGCAAAGTATTGAATTACATGTAAATAAGCAAAAAGGTTTTGGCTCAGGCTACTTGACAATGTTTACCATTTTGTAAGGTTCTGTTACACGATACCCGTTCCACTCAGGATTGACCTGACATCTATTGAAGATGTCTGTATTTTCGGAGTTATACATAACATAACATACATAATTGGTCATTACAACACTTCAGTCAGGATTACGACCTAGTTTCTCACACCACTTATGCTGGGTTTGTTAATTTTATACATGAGTGGCGGGACCTACAGTTTAAAGTCGAACGACAGATTGTTTTCGAGAAACTTTTCATGACACTTTTATTTCCTCTTAGAGTTATTGCCAGAAATCTGCTGAGAGGAAGATTTTTTTCAGATTTCGTTTTGTTGCAAATGTCTGACCTGTGGTTTGAACCGTGGCCTCACGTCTAATAAGCCAACACACTAATTACTAGACTACGGCGACTACAGCCTTGATACACAATCCACTAAATAAGTATCACAAGCGAAATCAGAAACGATTTGATGCGCATTATAGTCTGCAGATATATTTGTATCTTATTTTTTAGAAAATGAAAGAGAAAACCTGTTATCGAGCATATAATAAGCGAAAGTTGTTTTGTCCTGCGGTTGTAGATTGCGAAATGGACGGCATGTGGTTTTAATACAATGTTGCCGTGAGCAAATCCAGGCGACTGATTTTATTTTTATTTCATAACCCGTTTCCAGAAAGAATATTCCATGTCTTAACGATGTAAATTAGTCACCAAAATGATACAGTTTGATATCGTTTCTCTGCGGGTAATCGTCTTACATACGTCGTAACGCTTGTAAACTAACATTCGCCAAGTAATCACAGTGAAACCTCCTGAAAAGAGCGAAAAAGTGAACGAAAACTTCCAGAAAAACATTGACTCATGCAAACAGAAACGATAATTTAACTGACAGAATGTGTAAGTTATCGACTACTGGATTCACTTTCATTAACCAGCTTCGTTGCCAACTAATTGCCAAAATCATAAAATTTACTTGCTGAGTCTAGGGCACATTTAGGAGGAAACTCTCAGGAACTTGATTTATTAAGTTATGAAATCCAGTTATACTTTTATATTAAACTTGTCTTCTATCATTACAACAATACCTTCTAAAGCTCTTGTCTTTACCACCATATGCAAGGGATTGAAGTTCAGCAGACATTCTACATTGCTCTGCTATAGGTCGGCTTTTCATTACTGCTTTTGTAGTAACAACCACCAGCTTCCGTATATTGACCAACTCCATTTAAGCTGTTTTCACATTTGTTCTCCCTCCATAGACTACTGCTCCATAGGTTGCTATTGCTTAGATCATCATGGTGTACATCCAGAGCATGATACATTAATTTTATCCCAGAAATGGCTTTCTTGATAGGTTCTCCGGCCTCTCCAGAGATACTATTCTGTGTTATTTCCACATATTTTACACTGTACTTGCTGTGATATAAACAAATTGGGGTTGTTAATTTGTTTATAAATCTCCCTTGAATCTCTTAAAAAAAGAGATCTTTAGGAGATGTGGATTGTAATTACTCGTAAGTAATTACAATCGTTGGGATGCGTGTTGTGGGAGAGAAAAGGAAAGAAATGGAATTAATTCAATTTCTTGGAAGTTTTGAGAGAGAGAGAGAGTATTTCTTACCTTTTTTTCCCAGCGCTGAGAGATTATTACTTTCTTTCCAAATTAGAATTTCTTAGGGAAGTTCAATTTTTAACACAATATATTTTTCCGTAAAATTTATAATTTAAGGAATTTAAATAAGCACTATTATATATGTGAAGAATTCAGGTGAGTATAATTTATTATAACTTTTAGTAAGTATAATTTTAGGTAAATATAATTTGAGGTAAGTATAAATTTAGGTACATATAAGTTCAGGTAAGTATAGTTTTTTTTGTTGTACAATTTTAATGTAAATTATTTTGGTTTGAAGTATGGTTTTTTTTTTTTTTTAAGGGTAGAAAATAGATTTATTTATTAATTATAAATTTCATTTAATTTATTATGTAGTTTAGTTTATTTTCAGTATTTTAAATTATATTGGAGCACAATTTTTAGGTGATTTTATTAAATATTTTACACAAGTTTCTTATGTTAATTTTATTGATTTTATCACACTTTTTTTTTTTTTTTTACTTGAATGTGTTAGAAAAAAAAACTTGATGGTAAACTAGGTTGTTGTTACGATAAGCGCAAGATGATAAGTGATTTCCTTTTTCGAATTTTATTTCCCACCAAACTTCATAGACAATTTGCCTTACTGTAAGTAGTGGAGGCATTCCTTTTGTGTAATGGAATTGCGGAGACATTCCTTTAGATGGATGGAAAGTGTTTTGTTGTCACTTATTATTATTGTTATCGATATAATTTTGTTGTGTTCAAACCTAGTTTGACCACAGGAGATTAATATTCTTTCGTAAAATTAATTCATATAATTCCTTCATAAAATTGGTACCACTGTAGCCTTGTCCGGGATTATTCTCAAAACCACTGACTGGCATCATCGATTTATATTCTCATGATCTCTTTGAGTTACGTCTCAAAAACTTACTTACTTAATTGTTCATTACAACCATTTAGCCAGGATTACAACCTAGTTTCTCACAACACCCATTGTCCTAGGTGTTAATTTTATCCATGAATAGAGGGACCTACAGCTTAACCGTAGATCGAGGCGATATAACTTTAATTCATAAAAAGTTAAATGCCTGATATTTTTTTATTCGATAATATTGTTGTTGCCATTATTTTAAAACAAATAAAAAAGGAAAATTTCATTCAGGACTTAAAAAATTCAAAAACTTCATAATTCTATCTTATGTATCATTTTTGATACAAACGACTTTCCTAGGGATTCTTTGGTGTTGTGTGTGGAATTTTTTTAAGTTTTCAAAGATTTTGTGAAGTTTTATCGTAAATAATATATTATTTACGGTTTTTGAGAAAGAATTGAAACTTAAGTATGGGACGTAAGTGAAAAGATTGAATTTTCTATTCTTGATATTGAAGTAGCCTTAGTATAGTATGTAGCGTGTTACCTTATTAGACGACAGACCAAGGTTCAAACCTCAGGTCAGACATTTCCAATTTATAACGAAAGGTTGTAATGACTGATTATATATTAATTATATATGTAATATTTCTGCTGCTAAAGGCTTTGGAGAAGAAGAAAATAGAAGCTCGTCTTATGAACTGAAGAAAGTATTGGCAGCAACAAACATGACAACAGGATGTTTATCGCCAAAGATGGTACTACTTGGAACAGAACAAACTGCCTTTAATAGTTTGGGATGAAAAAATTTAGTAGTTTCTTACTGATCTTCTCAAATTTATCTCACATGACAGACAAATATTAGAAAAATGTGTTTCGTCCCATGTTTTATTACAGATGATAATATTTCGGTCATAATGATAACTATTACGCCTTTTCGAAAAATGAGCCGAAAGTCTTGCAGCCTTTAATAATCATGCTTAAAGCATTTTTTTGAAATTCGAATGAAAAGGATTTTTCTTTCTAAAAAGAAAAATATATATTTATCTTAATTTTTTTATTAGAAAATTTTAACCATTTTCATAAAACTTTTATCACACAACTTGTAGTTTTATGTAAGAAATAATACTGTATAAACAGTTTGGGATTAGCTATCATACTTTCAGAGCAGCCCATATATCCTTTTTTAAGATTTTTACAAATTTAATTTTTTGTTCGCCTAAAAGGTTAGAAAATTAAAGAAAATATATTTAAATAATGATGCTTATGTTTTTATGTTCCTTTTTGGTATATTTTTATCTCAAGTTAAAGTTTTTAGGAACAGAATTCAAAACCTATTTAGTTTTATTGTGGAAAATGAAAATTACCTCCAGTGATTTTAATTGAAATTTGATA
Organism: Sarcophaga carnaria; assembly: GCA_958299815.1. Taxonomy (NCBI): domain Eukaryota; kingdom Metazoa; phylum Arthropoda; class Insecta; order Diptera; family Sarcophagidae; genus Sarcophaga; species Sarcophaga carnaria. Next base: position 142,971,509 of record OY283149.1, read on the forward strand.
CTTAATGATGGAATACTTACAGTGATTGTTAGAGATATTAATTTAAGAATATTTGTATAAATCAAGCTTCATAAAGGGATTTACGGAGTAATGCTTGGTATTGTTTAGTGTTTTCTTTCCTTTTGTTTTGTTTTATTACCTTTTCAACTCATATTTAATTTTGTCGATTTAGATTAGTAATTAATTGAATTTTATGGTCGTTATAAATTTCGTGGTCCACCGAAGTCGAATTGGCAGTTTTAGATTCAAGTACATGCTACGTGCCTAGCAACTACTTACAGCAGTATTTGGGGAAACCCGTATCCAAGAAACCAGAGAGGAATCAAAGAGAGAAAATTGTTATTGACATAATCGATGTTCTATTGCAACAGGAAACTTTTTTAACTCACATGACGTTGACAACAAATATTTCTAACAAATCACAAGAATGGTTCAGCCAGCCCTCAACAGAGAGTGTTACTGATGCGAGTGACAATAAGCTGCCCCATCTAATCAGTTGGAAATCGCCACAAAGCAGGGTGCTAGACGTCAAATTATTACCATTTAGAAAGAAATAAAATCAAGCTGACATGAAGTACTTGATTTTTATGTAAAAAACCATACCAATGTATATCATGTCAATTTTATTTTTACTCTTAGATTTTTTGCCACAAAACTGCTGAGATGAAGTTGCCGAGAAAATATTTTTTCATATTTCGTTCTGTTCGGTATATCTTGACTGGGGTTTGAGCCACGGTTTTATGTATAATAAGCTAACACACTCTGTTCTAGAAGATTTTCCAATCCATGTAGTCTGTTTATTGTTCCCCGATGGAATTTTTTCTATTATTTTTGGTATTTAAATGATAGAGGCTGCATAGTTTTGATTTCATACTCACATGTATGGTATGCTGATGCATACGATACGTACGTATGCGAGTATAAATAAACATAAATTGTGTAACAATAATCGTGGATAAAATCTAAACAATGGCAGCGTATTACACAAACATACAACCGAATCGGATCATACATCAAACGTTACTATAGTAACACAAGTTGCAAGCAAGCAAGAGAACAAGAGAGAGAGAGAGAGAGAAAGAGTAACACACACCGTTATATTTACAGGCAATACAATAACATATTTACTAATACTTTAACCAAAAAAAAAAAAAAAACAAAAAAAAAAAAAAATAAAATATATTGTGAATGCAGACCCATGCCACAGGGTAACAAATACAACTAAATGGTGCTGCTATTGTTGTTGGTTATGCAAATACAACTACAACTACAAATATAACAATGAAAACAATGCAACCATAAAATATATGAAAAATATTTGAAACCTTTATCTAAATAAATACAGGCACACACATATACATATACACATATACATGCCAATATTCTCACACATATACGGTACATACGTTAACATAACCTAACGGAAAAAAATGGAGAAATAGAAGGATAAACGAAATAAATGCATCAAACAGCAATGAATTCTGGATGGAAGTATCACAAAAAAAGAGAAGAGTGCGGAAAAAGGTAACAAAAAAATGGATTCATTTACAAAGCCATGGGGAAAGAGAGAGAGAGAGAGAGGTTAAGTAAAGCCTGGCGTAAGTCAACGTTGTGTTAAAGGCATTCAACTGAAATATTTCCACACTCGGGATGTTTTTTCTATTCACCTTCTATTCCTTCCTTTTTTCTATTCAGTATTTTGCCTGAATGTTGTTGTTGTTGTTGTTGTTGTAGTCGCATAAGCCATAATATTCAAATAGTTTTCCTTTTTTTGCTGCTTTTTGTTATTGTAGTGATTGCTATTATTGTGGTTGTATTTTTTTGTTTTTCACCCAATTCTCTAGGGTTTGCGCAAAACCCCTTATTGTGGACAATATTTTTAAAATTCACACACAGACACAAACACACACACACCGAAATAAACCTGCAAAATCATGCAGTACAAAACAAAGATTAAAAAAAATAGGAAACAATCGACAAAAACAAACTGACTGAAACTATGCGCTTTAAACAAATAAAAAAAAACCCCAAAAAAGGGAATCGTCGTCTGTAAGACAAAAAAAATCCAAAAAATATACAAAAAAATCAAAAACCCAAAAGTACCAAAACATTATTTGACCAAATCCAGTATCAAGATACCCCACACATACATACAAACATACTGTCTCTAACACATACATACATATGAACAAATACAGACCAATAAGTTTGGCATACGCACAGACAATAAAAATGTTTGACTATAGGACAGTGGGCTCGGAGATGCTCAAAATGCTTTACTTATTCACTTTGGTTTCGGTTTAAAAGACTCAAATTTAAATTGAAAATATACTCGTGAATTAAGAGTCATTTGGTGGGGTCGCCACCAGAGGTCAGCAATGAGTATTCAAAACGATTTGTAGAATCGAATCATTTTCTTTTACTTATACGCATTCATACTTATTTTAATGTCATACTCATATTCAAAGTTTGAAATACTCATGGTACTTATACTTAACAATACGCATGATGTTGTTGATTCCGACTCTCCTTACTTAGCATTTACAAGAATCACAAAATAAGTATGATTGGCGTACGAACACTACAACACTCACTAAATGGTTGTGTGTTTGCTCTACTTGCTGTCTTTGTCTTTTTTGTTTATGTGTCTTTCTTCTTTCTTTGTAAATGCAACAACAACTAAGACTGTAAATTTCGATGAATGATTCGAATCACTCGAATCATTTATGAGTATTATTATGAGTATTTTTCTAAATTTATGAACCTGAATGAGTAGGCGTATGAATCAAACATAGTTCGAATGTTATGAGTTTGATGTCAACGTTGTACTCATACTCATTGCAACTTGTACTTATAAATCAATGTTTCACTGAGTACGAATGAGTTATAGTAGTTGGATTTCAATACTGTTGACTCACTCATACTCAAAATTTCATGAGTACTTATGTGTAGCGAAAAAGCAATTCATTGCTGAACTCTGGTCATCACAATATCTATGAATTTGTAACCTCTACAATTACCACACATTCGTGTATACGATGAGTCATGGAGAGTCGAAATCAATAACATCGTGCTTATTGTTAAGTATGAGTACGATAAGTATTTCAGACTTTGAGTATGCGTAGCACGAGTATGATATTAAAATAAGTATGAATGCCTATAATTATCAAAAATTATGAGTATGATTCGAATCTACTCATCTTTTTGAATACTCATTGCTGACCTTTGGTATGTATGTAAGATGGGATAATGAATCCACTTGTAGAAACACGAGACAGAACCTACTAAGATACTATAAGTGATAGTGGAACAACACTGGCCTCTGGTGGCTTACGGTAGGATACTGGCTATAACTCGTAATGATAGTTGAACTCTCACTTCAAGTCTCCTTTGATTGAACTGCACCACAATAAAAATCACCACAATGACCTGATATGTTTTCCTATTGGGTTGAGAAGTGGTTTGTGGTGTACCGCATTTCTGTGGAGGTACATACTCCAGTGATATATGTAATTAACACCAGTGGCAGCTGTCATATTGTATCGTAAAACGCACCTCCAACGCTACTACAATAAAATACCTGTCGTTACCCTAGAAACTAGGGAACACGGATATTCAAACAAGAATTAATCTACTGTAACTGGGCGAAAGATCACCACCGAAATGCCATCTGAAGTGAAGTTTACTTGCCAATGCAACGTAACAACCTAAAGTCCAAACCGCTGCAAGTCTATCCTTAAAGGTATTCAGGTCCACTGATTGTTTACTGAGTAGTATAATTTTCCTCCAGGAAGATTAGCCAGGTAGCCTGATTGACATACAAATGTATACGTTTTCTTAGTATTCCTGTATCCGATCGCTTATCCTTCACCAAGTATGTCGGAAAGAGTGATGAAGATTGCTCGACGTCACTTCGGGATTGCAAACATAAAGGGTGTATCATTTGGATACACCAGAGTGTCGCAAGGCAGTCAAGAACATGAATACGGGAACATCTTCAATGACTTCAAATTCAGCAAATTTTAAAAGAGGCTGCGACCTTCTTTGGTACAAAATTCAGCTTACTTTGGAGGTTCAACCAGAAGACCAAGGAAAACGTAGGCAATATGGTCAATGGTTAATGGCGGGAAGTGACGTCACTGCCCATTTTTGCCGCCTTCTTCGAAGAAACTCCCTTCCAACTGAACGGCTTAGTGAATACACCAAATTGCCGAATTTGGAACCTAGAAAATCCTCATGCAATACATGAAAAGCAGATGCACCCACAACGAACAACTGTCTGGTGTGAATTTTGTTCAGACATAGAGATTGGTCCTCAAAACCGTCTTAGTTTAGTTGGTAGTGTGTTGGCTTATTAGACATAAGCCCCGAGATCAAACCCCAGGTCAGACATCAAAACGAAAATATGAAAAAAGATTTCTTCGGCGACTTTCTCTCATCAGTTTTCTGGCAAAATCTCTGGGAGTAAATAAAACTGCCATGAGAAAGTTTCTCAAGAATCTGTCGTTCGGAATCGACTTTTAAGTGTAGGTCCCATCACTCATGTATAGAATTAACACACACAACATCAGTGTTGTGCGAAGCTTGGTTGTAATCCTGGCTAAAGGGTTGTAATGAGCAATTATGTGTACTACTCAGCATATTTTTACAAAAGAGCTCGACTTTCATTCGTACGAAATTCAACTTACTCAAGAGATCACATCAGAAGACCAAGGAAAGTGTAGGCAATTCATTCAATGGGCAATAATGGAACGATGCCTAACTTCTCAAATTAAAAGCATTTTCATCTGAATGGCTTAGTGACTAAATTATTTAATTTGGAATCTACGAAATCTTCATGCACTAGATGGGAAACAAATATCGGGACCGCCATTTAACGTTTTTTTTCAACTAGTGCTTATTTCGTGAATGGTAACACTTAGCTCATGTCTGATTTGACAGATAATTAGTTTTATTCTTCCGCTGAACGAATATGGTTGTGTATACGCTTGAACAACGCTGGGATATATTGCGACATTACTTTGAAAATCAAGGTAATGTTGCAGAATGTGTGCGAAAATTTCGTACGGATTTTGGAAGAAGAGAAGCACCGTCAGCTCCGTATGTTCGTTATCTTGTGAAAAAAGTGAAAGAAACTGGCATTCTCATCGGCAAACCAAAGCGTGAAAAACATTGCGTACAAGCGAGAATATTGGGTGGAATAATATATGCTGTGGCAGAAAGTGTGCGTGAAGCGCCATCAACATCAATTCACCGCCGTTCTCAACAATTGAACATTTCGGAGACGTCATTGAGACGAATTTTGCATAAAGATCTTGGTATGACGCCATACAAAGCCCCATTGATTCAGGAGTTGAAGTCAATTGACCATCCAATGCGTTTCCGCTTCGCTAAGTGGGCCTGCGATCGACTTACAGAAGATGCCAGAATCATCTTTTCAGATGAAGCTCATTTTGATCTTGGCGGGTATGTTAACAAGCAAAATTGTCGCATTTGGGGCACAGAAAACCCGCACGCATACATTGAAAAGCCCACGCATCCAAAACGAGTCACTGTTTGGTGCGGATTTTCGTCCAGAGGCATAATTGGGCCATTTTTCTTCGAAAACGAGCAAGGAGTGGCCGTTACAGTCAATGGCGATCGCTATCGGGCCATGTTGAACAAATTTTTGTTCACGAAAAGTGAAGAGGAGGATATTGGCAACATTTGGTTACAACAGGACGGGGTTATGTGCTACAGCTACACTCGATGCGCCCTGTTTTTGAATTTTGAAGATCTCATTACCAGCCGCAGAGCTGATGTCGTTTGGCCACCTCGGAGCTGCGATTTGACATCGTTGGACTGTTATTTGTGGGGTGCCGACAAGCCAGAGACAATTGACGCTTTAAAGGACAATATTCGTGAAGCCATTGGTGAAATACACTTCACACAATCGATAATATGCCTAAAAATTGGACCGATGGTGTAGGCTACTGCATGGCCAGCCGAGGCAGCCATTTGAATGAAATTATTTTCCATTATTAACCGGAAGGATTGTACTTTCAAATAAAAAAAGAAATTTGAGAAAATAATCGCAGCGACCGACTGTTTGGTATGTATTTTGGTCATGATAGGGCCTTTAATTTTTGAATATGAGACCTTTAATGCAATGGCTGTTAACGGTATTTGTTATAGAAGCTGGCAAGGGGGTTCCTTAGGACCTCAGCTGGATAGCATGGCCCTTATACATTTTTTGTTTTTGTTTTTTGCTTTCAAGCAACACTCCTATGTTTGGAGTTTAAAAACAGTTTTCAAAATCGGTCACCAAAACCAATTTTGAATATTCCCCACGCCATACTTTGGTTCCACTGTATCTAAAATCCAACCCATTTAATCACACATAAAATGTAAAAGAAAAGTTCAATTTATATACCAACACATACACAAACACAATGGAAGAAAAAAACCTGTGTATTTAAATTGAGTTAAGATTGTGTAGATTTAAGTAAACCTCCATACATACATACGTACGTTCTCGTACATATATAAGGATTTTACAATATTCCGTACATACATACGTATGTACATATGTGTGTATGTCTGGATGATTACTTCGTCTGTGTGTGTTATAACCGATAATGTTTTTGCCAAGTTTACTTTGGTACATTTCTTTTTTCTTTACTTTGTTTGTATGTGTCTGGTGATGCGTTACTCCCTGTACGTGGTAATATATTGCGTAGTAAAGCATTTTGTTTCCTTTGGGTTTGGTTTTTATCTCCTTTGCCAAGCAGCCATCTCAACTCAATTTCATGTGTGTGTCACTGAAGGTATGAGTTACTCCTACAATTTCGGTTTCGATTTTTTCGTTGCTTTTCCTTTAGCTCGTCCACATGCAGAAAGGAAATCAAAATATCGCAACGAAAAATAGTAAAAAATCTTGTAGTTTTTCTTGCTTTGGCTTCTTTTTTTGTTAACTTGTCTAGAGTGTTATACATTGGTAAGGCGTTAGAATATTTGGTCAAAGAAGATGTCAATATATTCCTGTGTAACATGTCACTTTTTTTTTGCTTCTCGGGATATTCTTTTATTTTTTTCTTATTTTTGTTGCCTTTTGCTTATTCCTTTGATAGATATTGTGTGTGTTTGTTGTGCATACGCAAAGGTTGATCGTATATTGTACATACTTGCATTGCTTTTGAGTCAATAGCTGTTGTTAGTTAAATAGAAATGGCAACTTGTGTATTTCCACCATCAATCTTAAAAAAAAACGGCCATTCTCTCTCTATAATCTTATTTTACTTGCAATACACGCAAGTAATTATATTTACTGGAAAGTAATCTAACACTGCTAGAACTTAATATCAGATATTTGACGTTAGCAACTATGTTGGGTCAATAATCTCACAATCATAGGTTTACATTAGTTTTGTGGGCATTAAAGCAAACTTATTTGAATTTTTTTCCGTTTATAAGTTAATATTTTTTGATCCAAATATCAAACCAATAAATGGTTGAGGCAACTAGCCAGAAAAAACAAATCGAAACTTCTAATGAAGTTTCTAACCCGTTAATTCCTTAATAGAGTTATAAATGGCCACGTCTGGAGTTGAAGCCTTTGGATATTTCGTCCAATTTTAATAATGGCATCCAAACAACTCCAACAAAACAATTGAAGCCTTCTCTTATTGGATAATACCATGTGATATGTTCATGAAGGAGAACTTGAGAAATATTTTTTGAACCACTTGTTCCTCTCGTTGGCCAATAATGAAACCATTTTTTATTTTAGGTTAAGTTAGATACGGTGGCGGGACCCCCTTAAAGGAAGAATTCCCTCTTAAGCCAACATTTTAATCCATTCTTATGCTACCATCAATTCCACTCAGTGGTCGAACATTCCCTTGACAAAACCAACTCAATTGGTTGCAGCCATCTTTAGATTAGAGAGCTTGGTCGGAGATGTCAGAAAGTAAGAAGTCAAAAGCCCCGTCCCTTTCAGACAAGAACAGTTCAGTGACATATAAGGTGAAAGACAGTCACTTTCTTCTTCTCAGACCCACAGCTCCTGTAGAAATTATTTGCCAGAATGCCGTGTCTTTCGGCATGCCTACCAGAGAACAGTGACCTGCAAGAACCGCTATTCTGTAATAGATGGCATTGCGATTTAAGGACAGAAGTACGTACGTCTTCTTATTCATACATCTGCAGCAGAGTCTAGCATTATTGCTCGTACCCTCATACTGTTAACGCGATTGACCTTTCTTGTAAAACGAGCGGACAATATCCAAACTAAATGAGGCAATCGGAATACCTATGTACCTTTGTACCATCTCTGGCCTGCTCATCATCCCTATGTCCCAGAACCCATATAAGAGTTACCTTTGAATGATCCAAAATTTCTCTAAGATATTCTCGGCATTCATGTACAAGAAACGACGTTGATACTAAAGTAAATCAAGAGATCTCCAAAGAAAATCGCGATATTTAACAGAGATTTGAACGCTTTCAAAATTGTCATAACCTCTGCTTGCAAAATATTATAGTGGTCAGACAGCCTGTATATACAGTAGCGAGCAAAAAAATGCAACGCTAAGCCGATTGATCTTTATGTATGCCTCTTTCAAAAACACAGTACGGAAATTAGATACTTTTTTATTTTTACGCTCTACAAACTTAGTTAACAAATGCAGGTTACAGTATCGCAATTTTTCTATCCACTTATTTTTATTTTAACATTTAAGAAAAAAAAAAGTGACAAATTTCAGCAAGCAAAAAAAATGCAAGGCTATGTCATTCAATAACTTTGTTTAAATTAAATGCAAATTCTTACAAAATGTTGGTTAAAAATATATTTAAAACTAATACTTGGTTGCGTAGCTTTTATTTTCTATTACCGCTTGCAGTCTGGAGGGCATGAAATCCACAGGGGTATTTTTTCCCATTCTGACTTTAATTTTTTTTTTCCTAATTTCGCCAAATTTGAAGGATTTTTCTTCTTAACTTTTCGATCTAAAATCTCCCATGGGTTTTCTATGGGTCTTAGATTGGGAGATTGTGACGGTCAATCCAAAACTTGCACATCATGGTCGCTTAGGTAGTTACGAAACAAGCGACTAGAGTGCTTCAGGTCATTGGAAGGAATATGCTGTTTGGGGGCATTTTTTCCATAAGATGTGGGAGCATATTTTCTTCTAGGATCTCGCAGTATTTAGTGGCATTCATAATACCATCGATTTTCACCAACGGACCAACTCCGTACCGAGAAAACACACCTACCAATAAATTACATAAAATGAAGAATTTCGCTGAACAACAAAAGTAACTTACCCCACACTATTAGTGAATCTCCGCCATGTTTTAGTGTTGGTAGCTGATATCTGGGAGAATATCTCTGTTTAGGTGGTCTTCGAATATATTTTATCCCATCAGAATCAAAAACATTAAATTTACTCTCATCACTCCATAGCACTTTTGCCCACTGTTCACTTGACCAATATTGATAACGCTTTGCAAAATGAAGGCGCTTGTTTTTTGGCCTTAGTTATTAGCGGTTTCTTTCCGGGACGTCTGGCAAATAAATTGGCATCATTCATTCTGCGGCGAACAGTATGCACTCCAATGGAAATACCCATTTGCTCATTAGCGTCCACAACTGTCATTCTTGGATCAGCTTTAACCAGTCTAATCATTTGGCGATCTTCGCGCTGGGTAGATTTTTTGGGCGACCGCTGCCAGACTTTCTTTATCCGCTATATGTTGTTCGAAATTTAGACACAATTCGGCACACCTTTGATTTGTTTACGCCGAATATTTGCCCAATTTTTCCCGTGCTTTTACCCTCTTACAGACCCTTAATAATGGCTACCTTGCTATCAGTTGATAACTGTTCTAATGGTTAATAAATATTGTAAAAATTATTAACGAAAATTTTGTACAAACAAATTTTATCTACTTACTTTCACTAATAATTCACTGCGTTGCATTTTTTTTGCTCGCTGAAATCTGTCACTTTTTTTTTCTTAAATGTTAAAATAAAAATAAGTGGATAGAAAAGTTTTGATATTGTAACCTTCATTTAACTAAGTTAACTAAGTTAACTAAGTTTGTGGAGCATAAAAATAAAAAGAAGTATTTAATTCCCGCACTGTTTTTTTGAAAGAGGCATACATAAAGGTTAATCGGTTTGGTTTGCTCGCTACTGTACATATATACATACATAATTAGTCATTACAAGCCTTCAGCCAGGTTTACTACCCAGTTTCTTACACCACTTATGTTGTGTGTGTTAATTTTATACACGAGTTGAAAGTCGAATCCAAAGGATTGATTTTTGACAAATTTTTCATTTCAATTTAGTTACTCTCAGAGTTTTTGTTGCAGATGTTTAGCCTGGGGCTTAAACCGTGGCCTAACGTCTAATAAGCTAATCTAATTGCTACTTAGATAATCAGAAAAATTGTAAAACTGCATTAAAGAGAAATTGAACAAAATGGACTATTTTGTTTCAAGTATTGAAATGTTTCTAATTAGTTGTTAGCGACTGTAAAAGTAGTAGAATTTTTTTTCTCTTTGAATCTTATTTACATGTGTTTGCATATGACAAAAGTTTATAGCAGAGTGTAGTCATTACTTCTTCTTACAAAGGGGACATGTATCACGGTTAACAAACATAAGCAAAATACTTGTATGTTTGCCACAATATCTGTTTCCGTAACTTCGATTTCAACTGTACTTTGAAGCTAAAATTTTAATTCATTTAAAAAGAAATTTTAAAAAAATTTCATTCTTTTCTTTTAAGATTCTCCCTTCAGACAGCTTTCATTGCTTTTGTGGTGCATTTCTCTATCGTTGGTCCTTTTTTAAAATTGAAAATCCTTAAAACACTTTTCGAATGAGCTCTTAAACGCACACAAGTGTTGACATTTAAAGGTTAAATTAAATTTAAGTATGAAAGAATTTTAAGAAAGAGTTTTGAGAAGGGAAAAAAATGGAGTATCATTCGCATACGGAAGATTTCAAATGAAAAGGAAAAGCAATACTTGGAGGTCCACATGAAGTAAAGAAAAATACTTACGACTTTCGGTCTTTTGTTGTAAAGGGTGTTTTTTACAGAGGTATAGAACTTTAAGTTGGCATTGCTTTTCAAGATGGCAACCGATTTAACAGCTGTCAAGTGATTTATTCTCCGTTTGGTTTGGCAATTCATCATGAATAGACTCACGCCTGAACAACTCTTGCAAATAGTGCAATTTTATTTCGAAAATAATGGTTCTGTGCGGAAAACGTATCGCGCACTAGGTCCATTTTATCGTCGACAAAATCGTCCATCAGAGCAGTTAATTCGATTAACCATGGAACGTTTTCGCACCACGTTTACTCTTATTGATAAATCGCATCCCCAGAGACGCTGTACGGTGCGTACAGAAGAAGCTATTGCTGCTGTAGAGCGTAGCATTGAGGAAGACCCGAATGAGTCCATCCGCCATCGAGCACAGGAATTGGATCTGTGTCCATCCACTTTATGGAAGATTTTGCGGAAGGATCTTGGTTTGCGTGCTTACAAAATCCAACTCGTGCAAGATTTGAAGCCAAACGATCATCAAGTAAGTCGTAGATTCGTCGAATGGGCCCAAAACGAGATTACCGTTGTTCCCGATTTTCATAAGCAAATTTTGTTTGGCGATGAAGCGCACTTCTGGTTGAATGGCTACGTCAACAAACAAAACTGCAGCATTTGGAGTGAAGGTAATCCTCAAGTGTATGTGGAAACACCGTTACATTCAGAAAAACTGACTGTTTGGTGCGCTTTATGGGCTGGTGGAATCATTGGTCCGTACTTTTTCAAAAACGATGGTGGCCAGAACGTTACAGTCAATGGTGATCGTAGTAGAGCCATGATTACTAATTTTTTCATTCCTGAATTGAATAACCATGATGTCCAGGAGATGTGGTTTCAACAAGACGACGCAACATGTCACACAGCTCGTGCCACAATAGATTTATTGAAAGACACGTTTGGTGACCGCCTAATTTCACGTTTTGGACCTGTGAATTGGCCTCCAGGATCTTGTGATTTAACACCGCTAGACTACTTTCTGTGGGGCTATGTAAAGTCATTGGTCTATGCGGTTAAGCCACAAACGCTTGACCATTTGGAAGACAACATTCGCCGTATTATTGCCGATATACGGCCACAAATGTTGGAAAAAGTCATCGAAAATTGGACGTCCAGATTGGACTACATCCGCGCCAGCCGTGGCGGTCATATGCCAGAAATCATATTTAAAATCCATGTCAATCGAATAATTCATCGTTGTTTTATTGCAACTTAAAGTTCTATACCTCTATAAAAAACACCCTTTACTTTAAAATGTAATTAATAAGGCAGAAAGATTGCATCATCAGGCCTATATAGTCAAAGCCAAGTATTGACGGACCAATTGCGATGGTCATATTGATGGTCCTATCGTATGTATAACTTCCTTTTGATTTTTCATCATCGCCAACTCATAATGGATCGAAGATCTTACGCAGGACTTTCCTCTCAAATACTTTCAAGGCCGCTTCATTAGTGCCTAAAAGTGTTCATGCTTCTGCACCATAAAAAAGCACGGTTAGGATGAGCGGCTTTTGGGTTACAAGATCAGTAGTACGAGAGATGTCTCTACTACTCAATTGCCTTTTGAGACCATAGCAGCAGTAGCACCTGCTGGCAAGAGTGATTCTATGCTTGATATCTAGACTGACATCATTTCTACTGGTAACAGCGAAGCCAAGATATACGAATTCACTGACAGCATTGAAAGTATAGTTATCGGCCGTGATATGCGATTCAATACGCCGCATATCCTTACTTGTCGACTTGGCCCTCATTTATGGTCAGACCCATCTTGATTGCCGATCAATAGCGCTTAGGCCTGTAAACTCACGCTTGGTACACCCTATGATGTCAATGTCGTCAGCTTACGCAAGTAAGTTGAACACTTTTGTGGGAAATAATGCCAATGTGATGATTTACACATCCCATCCAACTACCAGAAGTCGCCGTTGTCTAGTAGGTAGTATGTTGGCTTATTAGACGAAAAACCAGGGTTCGAGCCCCAGGCCCGGCATCAAAACAAAATACAAGAAGTATTTCTTCGGCGACTTCCTCTCAACAGATTTCTGGCAAATGCTCTGAGAGTAAATAAAATTGCCATGAAAAGTTTCTCAAAATCTGTCGTTCGAAGTCGACTTTAAACTGTAGGTCCCGCCACTCATGTATAAAATGAACACACACAACATAAGTGGTGTGAGAAACTAGGTCGTAATCTTGACTGAAGGGTTGTAATGTCCAACTGGCAGCTCGAAAATATAGTTATCGGTCGTGATATGGGATTCAATACGCCGTATATCCTTACTTGTCGACAACATATAATTAGTTTTGCCCTCATTTATTGTCAGACCCATCTTAATTGCCGATCAATAGCGCTTAAGCCTGTAGTAAACTCACGCTTGATACACCCTATGATGTCAATGTCGTCAGCTTACGCAAGTAATTGAACACTTTTGTGGGAAATTATGTCAATACGATGATTTACTCATCCCATTCAACTACGAACTGTATGAGCTTCTCAACAATATGGACGTTGTGGAGCGTATTGACATCTAACAGCTGCGCTGGCTCGGCGATGTCGTTCTAATGGAGGAGGATGCTCCGGCGATACGTGCATTTGATGCAGGGATTTGCGGAAGTCGACGAAGAGGACGACCTTGTTTGCATCGAGGAAGCATCCGCGATTGATCACATCGATTGATGTGACCAACAGGAGAAGGCGCACAAGAAGCAGAGGCGCCTGGAAAGATGTATTAAGGTAGGTCGAAATCCGTTAATCGGGTTGTTAATGGTCAATTAAATAAGGGAGTAAGTAATGCAATCCCACCTTCTGCAGAACACCCTTCATGACGAAGTTGAAGAGGTCTTCTCTGAAACTTTACATGGCCAGAAAAAGGCCAGACTAGTGTACAGCCATTTCAGTACCAGCTAAACTTTATTGAAACAAATAAGACACTTTCCTTTAACCGCTAAGTGAGTTTAAATGTCAGATATCTTATATAGTAAAGACACAAACCATGTTAACAATACCTATATGATGTATCCCACATTTTTATTTTATACACCCAATATATGTATGTATATAAAATGTAAAAACTAAAATAACTAAGGGACCATCATTTAATTTATTTAATCTGAGTTAATCTCTTAAAACAATATAATCCTTAACCTTTACAGAGACTAGACATTTTCATCTACTTTCTCCTTCTCTTGACGAAACAAACTACAACAGCAGCTTTCTTAAGGCCCTTTCGATACAGATTTATTTATGAATTTATGAAACTACAAGGAAAAAAATTATAAATTCATGAATTTGTAAATAATTTCAAAAACTACAAGTGAAGAGAAAGCCGAGGGGAGAGAGAGATTTTAAAAATTTATGCAAATTTATTGAAAAAAGAGAAAGAAAACTTCTTTCGTTCTTCTGGGTTATTGTTGAAGCCACAATTAAGAAATTTCCAAAGAAATTGTTTTTCAAAAAAGTTTTCAAGAATTTAGAAAAAAATGAGAATTTACAACAACAACAACAACAACAACAATTTCAATACAAATTTCAATAACAAGAAATTATTACCAGCCGCACACAGTTCTTGAACTTCTTTTTCATTTCATTTCTTGAATTTAATACGAAAAAGTAACAAGAAAACAAATCACAAAACGGAAGAAGAAAAAAAGTATTGAAAATGAAAAGAGAATCGAGAATCGAGAAGAGTAGATAACATGTTACAACTTGTTCATCAAATATTCATTATTTGCTGGTGTAACAATGATATCGTTAGGCAGTTAGACAAACAGCAGAGAAACAAATTTTTGTTTCTGACTTTAAAGAACAAAATTCCCAGAATATTCTCTAAAGTTACTGAATGTCAAAGCAGCAACAAAATTTGCAATGAACACAAGACTCTAACACACATACACACATACACACATACTTACATACATATTCATTTGTATACCAGCAGTTGAAACTTTTATAAAGAGGACAGATTTATTTGCCTTTTTTTTAGATCAGGTTTTGCCACCAACTAACTAACTAAGGTCGTCATATGTGTTCATAAATAAGGTTAAAAAAGTAAGGCTTTCAACATTTTCAATTTATATGCAGGATAGCAAGGATTTTTATGGTTCTATATTAACCCATTTTCGGTCCATCTGTTTTTCCACCGTTTCTTTATCCTCTCTTTCCTACCTTTTCTTCTTTTCCAATTTCCTATCTCCTTTACTGTCCTCTCTCTCTCTCTCTTCTAGGTTGTATTACAATAAGCCATTTTGACCTCTGGGTATTGTACTTGTCATAAGTATACGTCCTCAAAATAACCTTCACCCATATTGGAAATTTCTTACACTATATGGCTTGATACAGCCACTCTTATTAAGTTTAAGCAAATAAAAATGAAATTTTATGATCACATCGATCCATAAATTTCCAAAATTTTTTTTTTCATTCCTACTTACCTACTCTTTAGTCAGGATTACAAACTAGCTTCTCACAACAGCCTGCTCAACTATTTAATTTTTCATGATAATCTTATTTACTTTCAGAGTTGGAGGTCCTGGTGGCCTCCCTGCTGGTTTGTTCAATACCGGAGGTAAAAGGCTGGTAGGGTGCGTACTCGTGC
The DNA here is from genome assembly GCA_958299815.1 of Sarcophaga carnaria. NCBI lineage: Eukaryota > Metazoa > Arthropoda > Insecta > Diptera > Sarcophagidae > Sarcophaga > Sarcophaga carnaria. Next base: position 142,987,202 of record OY283149.1, read on the forward strand.
ACTAACTTACCTATATAAAGGGTGTTTTTTATAGAGGTATAGAACTTTAAGTTGGCATTACTTTTCAAGATCGCGACCGATTTAACAGCTGTCAAGTGATTTATTCTCAGTTTGGTTTGGCAATTCATCATGAATAGACTCACGCCTGAACAACGCTTGCAAATAGTGCAATTTTATTTCGAAAATAATGGTTCTGTGCGGAAAACGTATCGCGCACTACGTCCATTTTATCGTCGACAAAATCGTCAATCAGAGCAGTTAATTCGATTAACCATGGAACGTTTTCGCACCACGTTTACTCTTATTGATAACTCGCATCCCCAGAGACGCTGTGCGGTGCGTACAGAAGAACCTATTGCTGCTGTAGAGCGTAGCATTGAGGAAGACCCGAATGAGTCTATCCGCCATCGAGCACAGGAATTGGATCTGTGTCCATCCACTTTATGGAAGATTTTGCGGAAGGATCTTGGTTTGCGTGCTTACAAAATCCAACTCGTGCAAGATTTGAAGCCAAACGATCATCACGTAAGGCGTAGATTCGTCGAATGGGCCCAAAACGAGATTACCGTTGTTCCCGATTTTCATAAGCAAATTTTGTTTAGCGATAAAGCGCACTTCTGGTTGAAGCGCACTTCTGGTGAAGGTAATCCTCAAGTGTATGTGGAAACACCGTTACATCCAGAAAAACTGACTGTTTGCTGCGCTTTATGGGCTGGTGGAATCATTGGTCCGTACTTTTTCAAAAACGATGGTGGCCAGAACGTTACAGTCAATGGTGATCGGTATAGAGCCATGATTACTAACTTTTTCATTCCTGAATTGAATAACCATGATGTCCAGGAGATGTGGTTTCAACAAGACGGCGCAACATGTCACACAGCTCGTGCCACAATAGATTTATTGAAAGACACGTTTGGTGACCGCCTAATTTCACGTTATGGACCTGTGAATTGGCCTCCAAGATCTTGTGATTTAACACCGCTAGACTACTTTCTGTGGGGCTATGTAAAGTCATTGGTCTATGCGGTAAACCCACATTTGGAAGACAACATTCGCCGTATTATTGCCGATATACGGCCACAAATATTGGAAAAAGTCATCGAAAATTGGACGTCCAGATTGGACTACATCCGCGCCAGCAGTGGCGGTCATATGCCAGAAATCATATTTAAAATGTAATGCCACAAGATTATCTTTCGGATAAATAAAATTCATGTCAATCGAATAATCCATCGTTGTTTTATTGCAACTTAAAGTTCTATACCTCTATAAAAAACACCCTTTACATACATATATCATATTCTGTACTTTAGTACATTAAAAGCCACTTTAAGCTTCGTATTTATTTTGCAATTGTTACTATTGGAAATTAAAAACAGTGAAAACAACGCGTAAAGAATTATATTTTTAAGTTACTTTCGAATACATGTGATGATTTTCCTGTATTTTATTCCTTTTTAATTCCTTAAAAGCCAAAAAATTAAAACTCCCAAATAACCTCGTAGTTGCTCATAATTTATCATTTACGGTTGCAGACAATTCTAAAAATTCGAGTTCAGGTTCAAATATTACCATCGTACGACCAACACTCAGGCGATGGATGGCATGGCGTTTGGAACTATGAAAATATGTTATGTGAAGAAGGAAAGAGAGAACAGTGTTTATGGACACTAGGCTTGTATATTTTTATAACATAAGTAACAGGAAAGACCTCTGCAGGAATTGAGTTCCACATACGAATAGTCCGACTAAAAAACGTATTTTTACTGTAATGCAGTGTGCGATCCATTGGCTATTCGACACATACGGATGTGGTGGCCGACAAAGACGAGCGTTACGTAAAAATATATGATGTTCGGGAAAAGTCCTCTTACTTCGTTTGAGCAAAATCCTTTTGTCGAAGCGATAGAACAGTGAAACACAAACCACATTGCAACGATGCTTCAATGATTCAATAGAGTTGGATACACTACCGTCATTAACGAGCTACTACGGCCTCCTCTGTATACGATCGTGAAACCTCAAAATATACGTTGAGGCACCGACCCATACATGAGTGTTGTATTCCAGTCTCGCTCAGTTACAAATCATGTAAATAGTAAAATCATAAGATCTTAAGAACGAACTGAAGGAATTGAAAAATGTGTCGGTTGAAGCCATTATTACACTGAATTTTTATGCTCAGAATGTCAAGAGCTTCTGACTCCTTAACATTTACACGGCCCATACATTAAGAGGATGCAATATTATTGCTGCGCTTGTGTCAATAAACAACACTGGGATAGATTGTTTAATCCTTAAAAAATTTTTTCCTGAAATGATATAAAATACCTCCGTTTTTGGAAAAAAATTACTGAATATTTCTTCTGACGATTTTTTGACGATTTTAACGATTTTTTCTCAAATATTTGACGATTTGATGCCTCGTTTATCTGGCAGCTATGCCTATATATTATGTCTAGAGGAAGGTATGCCCAACAATTAAGTGTCTTTCGTTGTGTCCTGAAAAAGGACAGCCACACGATAGTAGCCAACTAAAGGGGTAAAACTCTTCTTCATTTCGCATATAAGTTTCTTACAAGCGTATTGTGTGAACCACTGAAGTCACTCGCCAAAACACTGATTGAACTTTATCAGTTCGGTTTCAGGCCTGGTAAGTCCATCAACGACTAGGTCTTCATATTACGTCAAAACCTGCAGATCCTACACTAGTATGATCGTGGAGGCTCTTTTCTGTAGAATATTTATAAAAAAAATTATCAGAGAGGGAATAGCTGAATGGATTAACCCACTTCAGTTGGACTCAATCAAAAGTCTCCTTGACGGGAGTTAGTTAGCCTAACATGAGTGCAGAATACCAATATTTGCGGCTACCATGATGGCGTGATAACGGTTCTCTGCCGGTTACTGCACCAGTCAAGTGGCACAGCTATGGCGTTGTGAAGTGACTTGTCTGTGTAATTGCGTTTGATTACTCTGTTGGTGATCCTGTGCTAATTAGACAATTTTTGAGACCTTAGCTAAAACCACAAGCTTATGAATTTGGAAATATGAAGAGACAGTATGAATTTGTTATTTAATAACCCCTGAAAGGCTGTAATTAAAGGCTGCAAAATTTATGTGGGAATACTCACATATTTTTAGAAAATCTCTTTAAATCAGGAAAAAAATATTCTTTGCACATACGAAAGTTCAATAGGGCATACAGATGAGCCTTTAATTTCAAACAACTTTTTAATTCCATTGTGTGTCTACATGTTGTCTTATTTTTTATTGACTTTTAGGCAGGTTTTGTTGTTAAAAATTCTTAGAATTTCTTTTTCTTTTAATTTCTTTTGAGAAACTCCTTAATTTCATTAAGAATTAAAGTTCAAAGTTCATTATTTTTCTTTTACAATCTATTACGTATTATTTATTGTTGTTGACATTAGAGTAAGAGAGAGATAGAGTAGGAGAGAGAGACAATCAACACATAAAAGCCTTCAAATTAATAACGAATATTGAGAGTTCCCTGTAGCATAGGGTCTAATGTTTTATGGGTAGGGGCGTTTAGTATTTGCTTTACTCGCTAAGCGGGTTGTAATGTAAAAGGTAAAGCAATTTAATTGAATTGTAAATAATCAGAAAAAAAAGTATTTTATTTTCTTTTTTTATATTTACAATACATTTAGTATTGTAGGAGAGGGAAAAAAATTCTCAAAGAATTGCTTCCCTTTTTGTTACTTTTCTTTGGCACCTAAAGCAAACCAATTTAAGGTGACAAGAAAAGGTACAAAAGCGTCAAATGGAAGAAGAAATAAAGAAAAAAAAAACTTCAAAAGAATTGTTACAAGTTACTGTTTGAAATCAAACAAATCACGCCATTGAATTTTTCAAATAAGTGGCAGGTACAAAATTGGAAAAATAAGGAGAAAAAAAAGAAAAAAAATTTAAGGAAACGTTTGAAAATAAAAGAAACAAGGAAATTAGGATGATTTTGTCCTCTTCAATAAAATAGAAAGAAAAAAAAAGATGAGAGAAGACAAGAACTCAAATAAACAATTCGCCTTATCAGCACTAAACTTTTAAGAAAATAAATGATGTTTATGAACCCAGCAGAGTATGAGTATAATAAGTATGAGTATGTGATTTGAAAAACTCCAATACAACCAATACACCCACCTATACTGTCTTACTTAGGAACATGATGAAAGCCAATTTTATTTTGTTACCCAAAATGTTAAGACACATCCATAGACAACAACAGATAGACAATCAGACAGGCAATACAAAAGGTATGCACATGTGTATGTATATGTGTATTGCTGGTTATATTTAAAAAGTCAGGAAGGAAATCTGTACAACTGTTTAGTTAAGAAGCACAACAAGCAATCGGCTCTGTGTTCTAATTTTAACAATACACACACCAACACATACCCTTACACGAAATACCCTCACACTCTTGCGAATATCGAATGTCTGTTTATGTTTTCATTTTGTCAGTTCGGTTCAGTTCAGTTCAGTTCAGTTCAGTTTTATCGTTTTTCTGCTCTATAAACACTACGTAATAAAGTTTGGGCACATACTGCACGTTGCAAGGGTTTGTAACAAACATGTTCCATAGAAAATACTTGTTTGAGTTGTTTGTTTGGTGGGCAGAGAACGTATAACGTATACGTATCAGAGGTCAGCAATGAGTATTCAAAAGGATGAGTAGATTCGAATCATACTTATAATTTCTGATACTTATACATACTACTCATATTCAAAGTTTGAAATACTCATGGTACTCATACTTAACAATACGCATGGTGTTATTGATTTCGACTCTCCATGACTCATCGTATACACGAATCACAAAATAAGTATAATTCGCTTACGAACACTACAGTACTCACTAGAAGGTTGTGTGTTTGCTCTCCTTGCTGTCTTTGTCTTATTTGTATATGTGTCTTTCTGCTCTCTTTGTAAATTCAACAACAACTAAGACTGCAAATTTTGATGAATGATTCGAATCACTCGTATCATTTATGAGTATTTTTCTAAATTTATGAATCTGAATGAGTAGGCGTATGAATCAAACATATTTCGAATGTTATGAGTTTGATGTCAACGTTGTACTCATACTCATTGCAACTTGTATTTATAAATCAATGTTGTAGTGAGTACGAATGAATCAGAGTAGTTCGATTTCAATACTGTTGACTCATTCATACTCAAAATTTTATGAGTACTTATGAGTATCGAAAAGCGATTCATTGCTCACCTGTGATACGTACATATGTATAATATGAACGAACGTTTTTGATCGTTCAAAAGAAGAAGAAGAAATGAAAGCAAACAAATAAATATGGAGAGAATGATGATAAAAATCTACTTACAACCTTTTAGTCAGGGTTACAAAACCAGCTTCCCACACCACTTATGTTGTGTGTGTTAATTTTATACATGAGCTTCAAAACCTAGAGTTTAAACTCGACTTCGGACGACAGATTTTTAAGAAACTTTTCATTGCCTTTTTATTTTGCTCTCAGAGTTCAGAGAAAGTGGCCGGAGAAATATTTTCCATCGTTTCGTTCGTTTTGGTCTCGATGTCTGAGCTAGGGTTTGAACCTCGGGCTCTCGTATAATATACCAACACAATACCAATTCAATTATGGCAACTTCAGGATATGCCGAACAAAATTTGCGTTCAGCACAACCAGAATCCACCTTAGAAACATCAAAACAGTTATGACAGTTAACTTCTAGAGGCAAACGCTGGGGTTAGGTTAGGTTAGACGACGTGTACTTGTCAATTAAGACAAGTACAGTACCCGGAGGTCGAATTGACCCATTGTACAACGTCCTAGTTTCTCACAACACATATGTTGTGTGTGTTAATTTTATACATGAGTGGTTGGGACCTACAGTTTAAAGTCGACTCCGAACGACAGATTTTTGAGAAACTTTTCATGGCAACTTCATTTACTCTCAGAGTTTTTGCCAGAAATCTGCTGAGAGGAAGTCGCCGAAGAAATACTTTTTGTATTTTGTTTTAATGTCTGGCCTGGGGCTTGGACCCTGGCTTTACGTCTAATAAGCCAACACACTACCTACTATACCACGGCGACTTGGGATATCTTATACCGATTTCTGCAGAAGTTGTAATGACAAGGACGAAAGAAGACGGTACTTGAGAACCTTGCAACGAAATGGTCTTGGACACCCAAAATGTATTCACTGAACATGTCTAGTTAAAGGGGATTTGAAAGGAGTCCATACCTTCATAAAACTATCGGGATGTTTAGGGATTGAAACCAGGAGTTATAGTTGTATGAGGGTATACGTAGTATCCAGTGGTGTTGTGCTAATTTTTTTTTACCGGAACGCGTTCGTTCCGGTTTTTGTTCCGGTTAGGGTTCGGTTCAAACCCTTGTTTATAAAAATACATATAAAAATTCGAAAAAAATTAGAAAAAAAGTCAGCAATTCTTTTTAATTTTTTTTTTTTTCAAAACTTCAGCCAATTTCCGTTATCAGAAATCATCTTTAGTTCCGGAACGCGTTCCTGTCCAAAAAGGAAGTACCGGAACGACGTTCCGGAGCGTTCTGGCTCGACAACACCACTGGTAGTATCGGTATTGCAACGGGATCTTATGGAATCCAGGTTATGTTAGATAAGCTGGTAGACCCTCTTAAAGGAAGAGGTCGCACTTAGGCCAACATTTAAGCCCATTGTGATTCCACAATCAATTCAAACGGGGATCAAACATTTCCAAAAGAAACCATACATACATGCATATGTATGTACATAATTGGTCATTACAACCCTTTAGTTAGATTACGACCTAGCTTCTCACACCACTTCTGTCACGTCTGTTAATTGTATCCGTGAGTGGCTGGGTCTACAGTTTAAAGTGGATTTCGAAAGACAGATTTTGGAGACACGCTTTCATGGCACATTTATGTACTTCTTTGTTGCTTTTGCCAGAATTCTGCTGAGAGGAAGTTGCCGAAGAAATATTTTTTAATGTTTCGTTTTGTTGGGGAATATCTGAGCTGGGGTTTTGAACCGTGACCGTCCGTCTAATAAGCCAACACACTACCTACTAGACTACGATGACTTACTTCGAAAAAACCATACCGAGTTCAAAAACAATCTTGCTATTGCAGCAATTTTTATACCCAAGAGCTCGGTCAGAGATCTCAGAAAGTGGGAAGTCAAAAACCTCTCGCTCTGTGTGGCAAGACTAGACACCGACACATGAGGTAAAAGACAGTCTCTTTCTGCTCCTTAGACCCACAACTCCTGCAGAAATGATTTGTTGGAATGGAAAGTCTTTCGGCATGAGTTAGTTGAGGTGGAACAAAACACACTGGTGATCAGAAAAGCTGACTGGCTGTATGCTCTGTCTAAAGGCCGGCAATGTGAAGGGTGGTTATATTATGGGAACCAAGTAAGCCATGCTTTTTGACCTCACCTAACCTGACCCTCTTCTACAAATCTAAACAAGGGATTTAAGAACCCTTTGAACCGGTAATAGCGCCGATTATAGCGTTACAACAGGCCTTGTCTTCACTTCACTTATTGCAATGGCCATTATTGTTGTAATACTAACACTGATAGTTGTTGTTGTTTTGCTGTTGTTGTGTGAAAATTGTTAAGATCATAAATGTAAGGGTGTGTTTATGACACTACCATGGCATTCCCAAAAATTGAATAGTGAATGAATGAATGGATGGTGTGGAGTGGTGTGGTGTGGTGTGGTGTTGTATGTGCCAGTGCCTATGAAAAGGTAAAAATTTTCCTTTTTTTTTCTTCTTCTTCGATATATTGTGTGATTGCTGTTGCCATTCAATGGCCAATTACTGAAATCCGGTGATTGGAAAGGCCGAAAATAAAAAATTCAACACACAATCAAAAACATACACACGCACACACATACAGCACACATACCAGCACACATTCCTTGGTATAACAAGTATGAACTATAATAACAGACGTACTCACTGACAAGCATACATGTGAAGGCATACAGCACAGCCTAAATTGTGTCCGAGAGAAGGAAAGGAAAAACAACAGTTATAAGTACAACAACAAATAAACATGTTGTAAATACGAAGAAGAAGAAGAACAGAAAAAAAATCTTAAATGTTGAATGAACCGAAAATCGTAAGAAAATTAAAACGAAAAAGAAGAAAACAAAACAAAACAAAAAAAAACTACAACAGAATCTGATGACAGCAACAACAATAACAATAACAAAATGAAACGTAGGATTAAAATTAGGTAAATTTATGTCAGTCTGTCACAAAACTGACCCCTATACACTGACATACATACATACATACATACATACGTAATACACACCTCGTATGTATACCACATACCCACCATTTCAAGGGTGTTTTATGAGACTCACAAAAAGCAGTTCTTTAGTCTTTTTTTCTGTTCTGTTTTGTTATGTTTTCCCTTTTATACATTCCCTATTAATTTAAAGCCATACAGGTCAATAGTATTCAAGGAGAGTATGGCAGCATTCCATAGTTTACACTGGACAATATTGCATGAAATTTATTTAAATTTTGAAAACACACAAGATTTCTTGTGTCCAGATATTGCTGGAAAAATTGCTTTTAAAATTGCTGTGTATAAACCCTGTATGTGGATGTATATGTATTTAGGAGTATATTTTATAAATTATTTACAGATTTAATAGAGTAAATCCTTTAAGACTTTAATTTAAACAAATCATTATTTGCATGGATTTTTTTTTCTCCCCTTTTTTTCCTCTGCAAAGATTTAAATAAGAAAAGATCTCCTTGTGTGCACCTTTTGATTAGAAAAAAAAAACGTTTAAAAAGGATAAAATGCTGAGACACTATGATTTGGTAAAGTTATTTAAAGATTTTTGCCAATTTGAAATGGAAAACAAATTTTAGAAAACAATTATTTTTTAAATTATTACAAGCCTGTGGCATTGTAAAGCAAGGCTTAATGCTAATATTCATAAATAAGACAACAAAATCCATTTTTATTACTATTTAAGGGGTCACTAGAACATCTTATTTAAAATTAAGTTTACTAAGGGAACATGGATTTAAAATCACAGAAAAAAATTGGATTTTAATCACGGCCATAAGCAAGAAAACGCCATACACTTAAGATGATTTTTTTTGAGTCGCCGTAGTCTAGTAAGTAGTTTGTTGGCTTTTTAGGCGTAAACGCCAGGGTTCGAGCCCCAGGCCAGACATCAAGACAAAATACAAAAAGTTTTTTTTTCTTCGACTTCCTCTCAACAGATTTCTGGCAAAAACTCTGAGAGTAAAGAAAATTGCCATGAAAAAGTTTTTCAAAAATTTGTCATTCGGAGTCGACTTTAAACTGTAGGTCCACTCATGTATAAAAATAACACACACAACATAAGTGGTGTGAGAAGCTAAGACATTGTACAATGGGTCAATACACGTCCTCTAACCTAACTTAACCTAAGAAGATTTTTATTTATTACTCTCATAATCTGCTCATAATTTGATACACTTCTCCCAACAATATTTAGTATCTTCGATATCCTGTTTATAACAAGAAGTGTAAAGTTTGTGCGGTTGTAATAAACAGCAGACCGCAGCTCTGGCTAATCTCTTAACACCCCAACATGTATTTGAGTCGTAGACAGAATTGCAATCTCTTAAACCAAATGTTTAGCAAGAGTTGCTTGATTATGTACAGACTTACATAATTAGTCAGAATTACGACCTAGCTTCTCACACCACTTGTGTTGTGTGCATTAATTTTATCCTTAAGTGGCGGGACCTACAGTACGGTTAGAATTTAGTACAGCCCAAAATGATGTCTGTTTACCAAAAGAGCAACTTGGCAAACAAAATTTACTTTCTTTGTTATAAAATTTTATAGATTGGAGTACAACATTGCATTTGATGAAATCAACATTCATTTCTGCAGAAGTCTTTTATCAAGTCTGTATATATACGTACATAATAAGTCACTACAACCCTTCACTCACGATTACGACCTAGCTTCTTACACCACCTATGTTGTCTGTGTTAATTTTTATACTTGAGTGGCAGGATCTTCAGTTCAAACTCGATTCCGAACAACAAATTCTTGAAAAACTTTCTCATGGCAGTTTTATTTACTCTCGGAGTTTTTGCCAGAAAATTGATGGGAGACTGGAACGAATCCTCTGACCTTTGGTTTGAACAGTGAACTTACGTCTAACAAGTTAACACACTGCCTACTAGACCACAGCGAGTCGCTTGATTATGTGGATTTTGTATGTGAATCCTCCCACAGGCTTTGGAGTATGGAGAAGAAACTAGATGAACTTCCTCTAGCAATCGAATAAGGTTGGCCTCAGCATAACTTTGGTTAAGATTAGATACATTCGAATTTATACCGGATCAAATGGGCTGCTGAATACGCTTTACACTGATGTAGCAGAAAACGTAGAAATGGAAAATAGAACCAAAAATGCAATTTTCGCTGATGCACCGGCTATGGAACTCAAACATATACGGAGTAGGAAAGAAGATGTTTATGTTCAAAGCCTGCATTCGCTCCTTCCTTATTTATGGCCCTGAGACACTGTTACAAGCTTCATGTCTCAGAAAATTTGTTCAGAATATTCTGGCCACATGTTATCTCCCTGGGATATTATTTTCCAGTTAGGAATTCTTAGTTTACTTGTATTAAGAGATGGCTTCAATTGGTTATTAATATGTCACTCCGACACATACACACATAATTGGTCATTACAATCCTTTAGTGAGTGTGTTAATTTAATACAATAGTGGTGAGACCTACCGTTTATTATCGGTTACGGACGACAGATTTTTGAGAAGCTTTTTTATGGCAATTTTATTTTACTCCCAGAGTTTTTGTGAGAAACCTGCTGAGAGGAAGTCGCAGAAGAAATATTTTTTTTCGTTTCGTTTTGTTGGAGATGTCTGACCTGGGGTTTGAACAGTGGCAATGTCAAGCATACTTTGCTTTAGTTAAATTAAAGAAATAGACAATAAACTTCCTGTTCTGTTTGTCCTCCCTCTAACCTACAATACATATGGAATCCAAGGCATCAAAATTTTCTTTAACATTATATGTACTTTGAATACCCCGAACAGAAGAGGTTCAGAGGCTGTCCAGAGAAATTTATTTACTTAAATCGCAGGCTGTCTTGAATGAAGCAGCGTTCGTTGTTGTGGATGTGCTACCTACAGATGTACTGACCAGCTGCTTTTACTATTACTAGATCGGTGGACTTGTATGTGGTTTTAGGCTTGTTGAACGTGTGATGGAAAGAGAAGGTGTTTAGTACTCATTTATGCCTTACATAAGCATGCTGAAGAGGCAACGTATTAAAATGGACATCCATATCAGGAAGGTGTTGACCGAACATAGTTATTTCATATCACATCTGTACCTTTTGGGACATAGCAATTTTCCATTTCATTTCCAAATTGTGGTAGATGTCGAGCATCTTTTCTTCATAAGAAAGCAAATTTGGAGAGAATATTCAGGCTTTATATCAGACCATAGGTTGGGTTAGGTTAGAGGACGTGTACTTGTCAATTAAGAGAAGTACAGCACCCGGAGGTCCAATTGACCTATTGTACAACGTCGTAGTTTCACACACCACTTATGTTGCGTGTGTTAATTTTATACATGAGTGATGGGACCTACAGTTTAAAGTCGACTCCGAACGACAAATTTTTGAGAAACTTTTTCATCGCAATTTTATTTGACTCTCAGAGTTTTTGCCAGAAATCTGCTGAGTGGAAGTCGCCGAAGAAATACTTTTTGTATTTTGTTTTGATGTTTGGCCTGGGGCTCGAACGCTGGCTTTACGCCTAATAAGCCAACACACTACCTACTAGACTACGGCGGCTTCATCAGACCGTAAGTCGCCGTAACTTAGTTATCAAACTCAACTTTTGTCACTTAAGGAGAGTGCCCGAAAAAAAATTGTGGCAATATTTCGAAATTTTTTGTAATTTTTGTTAGTTTCAATTTTAAAAGCTGGCAATGAAACAATTTTAAAATAAAAATTTTTAATGTTTTTTTTTGTTTTTAATGTACATTTTCTTTTGACGCTCACTGTATTTGCAAAACAAAGAACTAAACTTAAATGAATTAAATACAATTAATGGCTGGTAGTATATTAAAGTGTATTAGTGTAGATTCTTACACTCCTGGCTATATTTCGGGCGTTTACAGTTTAAGTGTGTTGATATTAATTTCCAATACAATTTCAAGGTCAAATGCATAATTTTTAACTTTGAACAGCTTAATCTGGATAATTTTTATTACATTAGGACAACAAAAATTTTACTTTCTCTGCCTTCAATGCGTATTTAAATAAAAATTGTTGGGGAAACTTCATAATGTGTTCGATTACTAGAAAAATTTTTTCTTTTTTTTTTCTTTTTCTTCTTTTTTGTTTGTAAAATACATACGTCTATTATAAAAAGATTATGTTAAATTTGTTTAAACATAATGCTGCTCTCTAGCCTTAACTTGGTATTGACAGGCTGTATTAAATTAAGATTTCTGGTTGATGCTGTATTTCAAGGAATTATTTTTGGAAATATTTTTTTTTTCATTTAAAATGTATATTTTCTGTGTATAAAACTTTAAACAAAAATTATTTATTTTTTCTTCTTCGTTTTTTTTTCTCAGTTTTAGTTGAGCTCTTAATCATTTTGTATCCCGAAACTTCCTTTTAAAAAATATTTAAAATGCTTGCCATCCTGTTTTTTTTTTCTTTTTCAATGTTATTCAGTATTTTTGTGTGTTTTTGTTCGATATTTCATCTGTTTTTGTAGTTCGAAAAAAAAAAAAAAATTGTGCATAAATTTCAATGATTTTGTTGTATTGCCTTGCCTGGTTTCAGGATATTTTTTCAGATATTTTTTTATTTTTTTTTAATTTTTTTTTTTATAAAAAAGAGGCCAACCAAGCAACAACAACAGTAACAGTAATATTTTTTACAACAACAAAAAAAATTAAAAAAAAATACAAACAAAATATTTTTCAATTTGTAATCTTTTCAATACAATAATAACAACCATGTACCCCTTATACAATAATAATACATATACATATGCATACATACATATACATATGAATACATACATATATGTATGTATATTTATAATAAAATATATATTTATATACAATGGCATACAGGCAAACCGATAGTAAGAGTTAAAATACCACATGAAACCTTTAATATCCTTGAATCCACGACGAAAAAAGAGAAACAAATTTTTGTTGTTACTTTTCGGGTTTTACATAAAAAAGGCCTATTTGGTCAAATTCAAACAAATCCTTGTACATAAGAAACATTACAACAACAACAACTATTAAATAAATACTTTAACAAAAGGATTGTTCACCAAAAAAAAAATTTAAAAAAAAATCCATTTTTTTTCTCTTGCTTTTTTGCATATTTATGAAATCAAAATTTATCCTGCCACGAAAAGGAATAATTTAAAGAATGGCCACTACCACCACCAACAACAACAACAAGGTTATTTTGGTAGATTTTTCTTGATAGCACAAGCCTTACTTCTCGCTCTCCCTCTCCTGCTCTCTCTCTCTCTTTCTTTCGTCTTTGTTAACCAAGTTGAATATTAAAAAAAAATATCAAAAAATCAAACCTTAAAAATATGCATGAAACGCAACAACAACAAAAAAAAAAATAAAACAGGACTTATAGTATATTTTTTTGCAAATCTGTGACCCAAAAACTGGAATAAAAAATTCGTAACGAAATAATAAAATAAAAAAGAAAGAAAGGATTTAATCTGGTTTCATACAATTTTTTCTTCTGTTTTCATTTTTATCAATACGGACGTATTTTTTTAAATAAAGTTAGGCCTTACACTGTTTTCTGAGCGAGCTATCAAATAAGAAAATAAAATTAGTTCCACTTGGGTCCTCAATAATTTAACCAGGAAAAGCATTATCTACTGCTATAAAAGTATAATAGAAAGCTTTCTTATCATTGCATACACGAAACTTTGGTTTTCGAAGCTTAAAAGGTCCTTATGAAATTATCTCCTCCCTGATACACAGCTACGCACGAGCATAACAGTCATCCGTCTGTTTAAAGCAAGAGTAGGGCACTGAAAGACAGGCTCTTTCTCCTCTTCAGAGCCACAGCTTCTGCAGAAGTCAGAATGACACGTCTTTCCGCATGCCATTGTGCGATAGATGACCATGCGATTCCACAATAGAAGGAAGTCAGTCTGTAAAGTTTAATTGCAAAAATTTTTGCAATTTATTTACACTACTTTACGTATTCATGGAAAGTTCTAGTTGGTTGAAGCGTGATATCAGTTATAAAGTTGCCATGGTCGAGTAGGTAGTGACTTGGTTTATTTGGGCTCGAAGTCGTGGTTCAAACCGCAGTTCAGACGTAACGGTTTACTCTCAGAATTTTTGCCAGAAGGAGAAAGGCGCCGAAGAAATATTTTTTCATTTTTTGAGTTTTTTTTGTTTTTCAAATCGATTATTGCATTTGCAGGTAGCGTCGCGCAGATTCATTATCTTGTGCCATTCAATAATGCTGTTCACTGTCATTGCAATTGCGGCCACATCTTTGTGTGAATATAATCTGAACCAGACAGTCGTTCATTCTGGGGACTTTTGATTCTCAATTTTGTGTATATCATTGCTGAATATTACATTTTTCGATAAAATCGCATTGACTTCACCTTGATCTATTACGAATTGATGACGCTTTCAATAATCTGCTGATTGCAGCTCTAGAGTCAGCTGAATATTATATGCATGGGGATGAAGGCTCTTTACAACATTGTCTGGGTAGTGTTTTGTGAATTTGTTGTGAAAAGAGATGATGTTTTCGAGATTTCAGAGGCTCTTCAGACCAACCGGTATATTAACGCACAATTTATTCAAATTTTAAACTAGTTTTAATATGGTTGACACATTAGACGCATTTTCCCAATTGAAATTTCTTCATAGTTTGCGAGAGGATTCTTGTAATAAGTTTTCACAATAATAAAGTGCAAAATTTTCCAAAATATTCCGTTTTAAATAACTGATATAAACATAATTAAAAGCTAAAAAATGTTCGAGTTGTCAGGGGCAAAAAATTACACTAAATTTACACTCTTACTGTGACACTATTTAGACGATGTGGTAGATAACAAGCATATGATGTATTATAAAGGATAAAATAAATGGTTATCCTCGATTAATCACAAGAAAAAAGAAATTAAAACAAATTGGAGAAGAATATTAAAATCACATAGAAAAACAATAACAAATAAAAAAAAAAGTAGTAGTAGCAGTAAATTCTAGAAGTTGCCAAACTGGAAAAAAATTAGGTATAAATAGAACGAAGAGTAATTTTGTAAGGCAGTTGTAGTTGAATAGGTGACCTTTGTTATCTGTTTTATGGTACATTAAAAAGTTTATAGTAGTTTTGCAGCAAAACGACAAGTATTTACAATTAATAGCGCATTTCTATCAATTATATCAATGGTTTCATATTATACATAACATACAGACATAAGTGACCATTACAACCCTTCAGTCAAGATTACGACCTAGGTTCTCACACCACTGAAGTGTGTATTAATTTTATACATCAGTAGAGACTCCGAACGAAGCTTTTCCTGCGAATCATATTAACTCTGAGAGTTTTTGAAGGAAATCTGCTGAGAGGAAGTTGCCGATGAAATATTTTTTAATATTTCAGTTTGTTGGAAATGGGTTTTGAACCGTGACTCCACGTGTAATAGGCAACGGCTACTTCGGGTTTAAATTATATTGTATTCAAAGCACTGATAATATTCTATCAAATTTAGAACGAAAATTGGTATAGTGTTTGTGGCAAATACTAGAACAATGCCAAATTTTTGTTGGCGAAATATAAAATTAATTTTAATTTTATTTTTTTAAATTGGAAATGGTGTATTTGATAGTAACAACTTTTTTGAATTTTTTTTTTCATTTTTCGTCTTTCTAATACACTAAATATAAAAAGATTTCCATATTTTCTACTTATACAGTCACAATTATATACACATACACATACATACACAGACACACTTGACTGAATACATATAAAATAATATGAAAACGAAAAGGAAAAAACTGCTAAAAAATGTATAGAAAACTAGAATTAGTGAATGAGCATGAAATAAAAAAAGACAAAACAGAAAAGGAAAAGAAAAGAAAAAAATTAAAATATAAGAGGAGGAAGAGGAGAGGAAAAAAACTTTGTCCGGTTGAATTCATAAACTGCCAATGTCATATAATTTGAAACATATGTGTGGTATTATCATCTCTCTTTTCTCCATTTCACAAGCAAGTCGTATTGTATTCTTTATTTTATTTTTGGGTTACTTTTTTATTTTTTGGTTGATGGTAGCCTCTTTTGAAAACCGTATCCTTATGCAAATAGTGGTAAATGCTCATCATATGCAGAGACACATTCATAACGATGCTCTCGATGCTAAAGGCTAAGGAAACATTTTCAGTTTCGATTTATTTCGTCGTTGATTTGGTTTTATTTCCTTTGAAGCAAAAGAAAAAATCCAAACAATCATACATTGTAACGCCGCCATTGACCCGATAAAATTGCTCTTAATATTGTCGGAAGATTATAATGGCTATTGACACGAATTTACCATAAATAATGTTCATTTCATTTCGTTCTTCATTTCGTTTCATACAGCCAGCAGCCAACCCAATCTAATAATTTTTGTATTCATATTTTGTTAAGCACTGTTTAACAACAATTTATTTATTTTTTTTATTCTTCTTCTGGCTTTTTTTGTTTATTCTTTTTGTTGTTTTATTTTATGTAAGGAAATTTCAAAATTTAATTTCAGTTAATGGCACAAATAATGCCAATATTTGTTTAAGCAACAGAGAGAGTGAGAGAGATAGAGAGAGTGTGAGTGAAATATTGTTGTCGAGTTGATTTTAATATTCGCCGTTGAGTTGATAAATTGCAAGAAAACACTGAAGCGTAATGATTTTTAATCATCATCATCATCATCAGTATTGACAATATTTACTCATTCACTCATATTAATGATGTACAAAAATGTAAAAATTTTTCAAAATTTTTTGTTTATTATTGCAGCGGATATTGCTACTTTTGTTTGCTTGCATGTGCCCTACAATATTGCCCGCCTATTTAGTCTCAAAATAATATGACCTGTCATATATGTAGCCTGAAGTATACAGTGAGCCAAGCCAAGAAACTGTATAATATAAATAAAATTCTAACAATCACCAAACTCAACTTTTACCACTTAAGGAGAGTGCACGAAAAAATTTGACAATATTTTGAAATTTTTTTTTTATTTTTTTTTTTATTCAGTTTTAAAAAACTGGCAATGAAACAATTTTAAAATAAAAATAACGGTAATTTTTTTAAATTAATTTTTAATTTTTTTTTAATGTACAGTTTCTTTTGACGCTCTCTGTAGATCCCAGTTCAATCAATATTAACCCATATGTGCTTATCGCCCCATTTTTAAAACGGTAAAAGATATTGATCAGCCGTGTAAATACAAAAATCCATGTATTTACGGGAAAAAAAGTTGGGCACATACATTTTTATAGTAAGAAAGTCCGTTGCTTTACGTATAACTTTAAAATATTGTACAAAAGCTAGAAACGAGACCGATCTAAGACTCTGCCAAGACATACACAATTGTCTACGAGTGAGTGTCTTTGCCAGAAACTGTTAAACAAATCCTATAAATTGTATTGGATAATGACAGAAATACTTAACCCTCTAAAGGTTCGTATAGCATCACTACTGAATTAAAAAGGCCATACTGTCTACTTAAGGCCACGGTTCAAACCCCAGGTCAGACATCTCCGTCAAAACCAAATATAATAAAATTTTCTTCTTCGACTTCCTCTTAGCAGATTTCTGGCAAAATCTCTTACTCTCAGAGTTTAAAAAATTGCCATGAAAAGCTTCTCATAAATCTGTCGTTCGGAGTCGACTTTAAACTGTAGGTCCCGCCCCTCATTAAATTAAGACGCACAACATATGATGTGAGAAGCTACGTTGTAATCCTGACTAACGGGCTGTAACGACCAATTAGGATGTGTATCAGATATACCAAAATAGCATTGGTCCAACCGGAGGCATAGTCAAGTTTCGGTTTTTGTAAATAAAAAAAATAAAATATTTAGAGCGAGTAATACGTTAGGCATCCTTGCAGATAATACGGCGTTAAGCACCCATCCCGTAACTTAAATATACCCTGGTAATGCGATTTCTGACTGTGGTTAATCCATTCCCTCAGACAATACGCCCCAAATATCGTACCTCAATTAGTTAAATGCAGACGATTGTCTCTATTGTCCTTGTGGGTAATATCCAAATGGCACCACTGGTCTTTAAACAACATATTCATTGAAACCTTTGGATTATTTTAATGTAGCATTTCTTCCTCTTCATTAGCATTCATCATACACTACTGGGTTATGCTTATATGGATCTATTTACACTTCTCCATAGTCCGTGTCTCATTATTGATGAGAGGCTCTATTTAAAACCTATATCTGTTCTATATATGGATAAGAATCTCTGTGCTCTATCTTCCAGACGCTGCTTCTATTTCAGTTTCCAGGTTGGTTATCGTTATCGCTTTACTGGGAGAGCGCGAACTATCATAATGAGAAATCTTTGTTTTTCTTGTAAATAAAAATATTTCACTTTTATCCGGATTCACAGTCAAACCCCCTTAGACTTTGCCAATTGTATTCTATGATCAGAGCATATTCTACTTTCCTGCATAAGTAGTTCGGATTTTTAAACCCCGAAAGTATTAACACCTCATTCGTGCTGACTGGTTTAAGTATTTCGCCGGTTAATATCCTCAAGAGATTGTGAACAGTAGTGATCCTCAAGACAGATGAACGAATGCTTTCCTAGAATATTCTCCTTTTCTTTACGTCGTTCATTTACAGTTTAGCATACAGTCAATTCTGTTAATTAGTGCGTGGTCCTTGTATATGAACTCATGGTAGCAATTTGGTCTATAATTTAACCATGAATCGTCTTACAAACGAACAACGCTTGCAAATGATTGCATTTTATTACCAAAATGCGTGCTCTGTTAAGAAAGTTCATCGCGCGCTTCTTCCATTTTATGGTCAATTTAATCGACCCACTGAAGCTGCTATTCGGGCTATTGTGACTAAATTTCGCACCAAATTTACATTGTTGGACATTAAACCACCAACACGCTTACGTAGAGTGCGAACTGAAGAAAATATCGCAGCTGTATCGGCCAGTATTAATGATGACCATCAATTATCGATTCGTCACCGTTCGCAGCAATTGGGCCTCCGTTACTCGTGAAACAACGTGGAAAATTTTGCGGAAGGATTTAGGTGTGAAGCCTTTCAAAATACAGCTGGTGCAAGAATTGAATCCGAACGACCTACCGCAACGCAGAATTTTTGATGAATGGGCTCTTGGAAAGTTGGCCGAAGATCCACTTCTTTATCGAAAAATTGCGTTCAGGGACGAAGCTCATTTTTGGCTCAATGGATACGTAAATGATGCTGCGAATCGTAACGTAACTGTGAATGGTGAGCGCTACCGTGAGATGATATCCAACTTTTGTTTTACCCAAAATGCAAGAGCTTGACTTGCATGACATGTGGTTTCAACAAGACGGTGCCACATGCCACACAGCACGCGTAACAATGGACTTATTGAGAGGAGAGTTTGGTGAATATTTTATTTTACGTTCGGGACCGGTCAATTGGCCGCCTAGATCGTGCGATTTAACGCCTTTAGGCTATTTCTTGTGGGGCTGTGTTAAAGCTCATGTCTATACAGACAAGCCCGCTTCAATTGACGCATTGGAAGACAACATTGAAGCATTTATTCGTGAGATACCGGCCGAAATGTTGGAAAGAGTATGCCAAAATTGGACTAAGCGGATGGACCATTTGAGGCGCAGTCGCGGTCAACATTTGCATGAAATAATCTTCGAACATTAAATTATATGGACCGTGCTATCGATTCAAATAAAGATTTCATGCAGTTTTCTGAATTTTATGGGTTTTTTTTTTGAAAAATTTTCCTATAGCTCTTAAAAAATCACTCATTACATACATACATAATTGTTGTGTGTGTTAACTTTGTCCTTGAGTAGCGGAACCTACAATTTAAAGTCGACTCCGAACGATAGATTTTTGAGAAACTTTTGATGACAATTTTATTTTACTCTCATAGTTTTTGCCACAAATCTGTTGGGAGGAAGTTGCCGCAGCAATATTTTTTCATATTTCGTTTAGTTGGAGTTGTCTGAACTGGGTTTTGAACTAAGGCCTCATGTCTAATAAGCCAACACACTACCTACTAGACTACGTCGACTTCATAAGCTTTGTGGAATTTTAAATTACCAAAGAATTTTTTTAAATCGCTTTTAAATGCTTTCCGTAGTCGTTGTAAGCCAATGCATAAAATTGTCATTATTTTGATTATTTTTTTTTTCCTTTTTTCTGCAATTTTGAATTTTTTTTTGTTTATTCTCCTGCAGTCAGACACAATTTCCTTTGTCACTTTTTGCTAAATTTTTTGTGTTTTTTTAAATGAATTTTTTTTGTTTGTTTTATTTACACAAAAAAATTTTAATTTCATTAAAATTCGTTTCATTTGTATTTTATTTTTGTGAGATTTTTTGTTGTTGTAGATTTTTGTTGTTTGATTTCTAATTTTTCATTTGTGTACGGATTTTTAGTGTTTTTTGGTGATTTACGCTGAAACGTGTTGCTGCTGCTGTTGAATACATTTTTTTTCATATTTATTTGCAACATTTTCTCTTTTTTTTGTAATTTTTTGTCATTAATTTTTGCGCTTATTTGAGTTTGAATTTGAATTTTAATTTTCAGTTTTTTTTTTCATTATTTTGTTGAGTTGTTTAGATTTCATTTTGCGGACTTGGTGGACCATTGCGGTTAAAAAAATAAACGAAAAAACTTGACATTTTTAATGTGTTTCTTTCAACTTTGGAATAACGTGGAATAATTTCTGGGCACCGTCTATTCATTCATCGTATGAACGAGATGAATTGTGTTTATTTGTGATATTTTTTCCTCGTTTTTTTTCTCGTGTTTAATTGTTTACATTTCAAGTACATTTTCATTATAATTATTTTTTTTAAGAACATTTTTGTGAAAAATGAGGTTAAAAAAGTGAAATGTTTTTCGAGAAATTAAAAAAAAAGTTTCTTGTGCGGTAAGTGAAATTTATGAAATGCTGGACACACTGCCAGTGACTTTAACATTTTGAAGCAGAATACCTATTTTGGATTAATCTGGTAAGTATATACGTGGTTAGTTCTTACTTCTTTTTATATGTTTAAAGTATTCGGGGTTCACAACAGAAATCATATTTTAACACAAGGTTTGAGTCTTTAATAACTTAAAAGGCATTTTATAGACTATGCCTTGTCGTTTATTTACACTTAAAGGTTTCATTTCATACGGATTAGAACGAATGAAAAAGTGTTTTTCACTTAATATAAAGCAAAGAGTGTAATTTGCGTTAAACTTGCTATTGTTCTTCAATTTACTGAAGATAATCAACTAAAGTACCGTAGCTTGTTGGTAGTGTGTTTGCTTATTAAACAAGAACTCATGGTTCAACACCTGGCTAAGTCCGAAGAAGACAAAATGTGAAAACAAATATTTCTGGCAAAACACTCTGAGAGTAAATAAGAATTGCCATGAAAAATTTCTCATCTTTTCAAACTGTAGAATCTGCCACTCAGGTACAAAATCAACTCACGTGTGAAAAGCTAGGTCGTAATCCTGACTGAAGGATTATAATGACAAATTATGTATGTATGTATGACCAGAGGAATAACAAAGAAAAGCAATTGTTGTTGTTTACATCAAGTTGTGAACAATAGCACACAAAAATTGTGCGAATAATAAAACATTTTAATTAAAATTAAACACAAATTTATTTTTATTTTATTTGCAATCTATGAGCTTATATTTTAAACGCTTTTAAAATTTAAAAACGTAACAATATTTTGGGCAAATATTTGCTTGATGTGAAGTGGAAAAACATTTTACTGTGTGGCTTAATTACAACAAAAAAAATCTCTCCTCCATTTAAATTGAAACTAATTTCCGAGTAATTTTTATGCTGCTAATAAAAAAAATGAAAGAAAAAAATGTTTTTCATTTTCCCCATTTTTATTTGTGATTTTATTTAATGCCATTCTTATTCATTTTCCTTTTACAGTTACGACTGCAACGCAAGTGTAAGTTGTTCAAGTGTTGGTTTAATTCATTTTAGACGGTCGTCGTATGTACGTACGTTTTGCTTTTTGGAGTGTGATGGTGTTGTGGTGGTAAGTTAGTTTTGCATAAATTCTTGTTAAAATTTCATTTAAACTTTTATCTTTATTTATTGAAAACAATGTCATAAGTCAAGTCAAATGACTTTATGTTGAAAATTTTATTCAAGTATTCTACTACATACTATGTAAAGTTTTCATGCAAATGTTCAGAGAGACAATGTTCATTTGAAAAGAATTGGAAACTTACGGACTGGACATATAGTATAACAGGGCTGCTGAAGAGAGGTCAGACAAAGAGAAAGGAAAGAAAAAAATGTGCCATAATGAGAAATGAATTAGAACGTTTTCATTTGTTTGCTACACTCTCTCTGTGTCTCTCTCTAACTCTCTCTCTCTCTCTCTGGGGAATAACAAAATTAAATTGTAATTTTTAGATTTTTTTCTCTGTTTTTTCCTGATTATTTTCACTTTTTTTGTTTGTTTGCTATCAAGAGTTTTATAATAAGAAATGCTTTATACATGCGACTATAACTTGGTAATTCCAAAATTGGTCCAACTTGGCTCGGCTTTCAATGAAGAAAGTACAAGCAATTCTTATTTCTTTTTTACTTTCCATTTAGTTTTATCTCTCTTCCGATTTTTTCTTTTCTTTTTGTAAGGAATACGAAATTTTTTGTTTACGAAAAAAGAAAGAGAAAGCAAAAGGAAAAAAGAAAAATTTCTTTATTTTCAATTTTTGACTTGATGACATCTTACAAAAGTAACTTACCATTACCACTACCTCTACTGCTGCCACTGCCACTGTCACTACCAATGTCAGCAGCAGTACCAGTACCACTACCAGTACCACTTTGCAAATGCTACTTGTAGAACTATTACTCTTATACTTGTACTCTTATAAGAATGTATGTGCGTTGTAGCAGTAAAAGTAGGATATACAAGTTTATTTCCGTTTCCTTGGTACACATTTTGTTTATATTACTCGATTTAAATGTAAATGCACAGACAAACCCAAATAATTTTCCAGGGCTAACATTTCATTCAATTAATCGAAGAATATAACGATTATTTGTATAAAAATTACATAAGCAAACAATGACTCTGTACAGAAGACCTGTCTACTGCTATCTACAGAATCTGAAGTTCCTTGTATAGTAATTGGTTATCCATTTCGTAATATTTCTGTTTTATTTCATAATATTTCTTTTTTATTGTAAAGTTTGAACGTTGACATTATGTGTGAAACACTACATCATTTAAAATGACCTCCACGCGAAGTGTTGCAAGCATTGATTCTTTTGAGGTAATTTTCGACCACTTTTTGACACACATTAGGCGGTATCTCAGCCATAACTTGACGAATGTTGGTTTTTAAGTGGTCAAGAGTTGAAGGTTTATCTGCATAAACACGGTCTTTCGCGTAGCCCCACAAAATAGAGTCTAATGGTGTCAAATCGCATGATATTGGTGGCCAGTTGATATCGCCACGACGAGAAATTACGCGGCCAGGAAATGTCTCTTGCAATAAAGCCATATTCGCTCTAGTTGTGTGTCATGTGGCACCGTCTTGTTGAAACCACATATTCTCCAAGTCGTATTCTTCAATAGAAGGCAAAAAAAGTCGGTTATCATATGACCATAACGCTCCGAATTGACGGTGACCGTCGTTCCATCATCGTTTTCGAAGAAGTAAGGTCCAATCACACCTTCGGACCAAAGAGCGCACCATACAGTGACTTTTTCTGGATGTAAGGGCCTCTCTTCAATTACTTGAGGATTCTCAGAACCCCAAATACTACAATTTTGTTTATTAACATACTCACCGAGTGTGAAATATGCTTCATCGCTGAAGAAATTTTTATTCGGAAAATTGCCGTTCACCGCCTGTTGTTCAAGAACCCATTCCACATATCTACGACGTTGTGAATGGTCAGCTGGCTTCAGTTGTTGCGTGAGCTGGAGTTTATATGGATGTAGGTGTAGATCTAAATGCAAAATACGCCATAATGTGCCGTAAGACAGTCCTAACTCCTGAGAACGACGAGGAATCGACACATTCGGGTCTTCGGCAACACTTTCACTTACAATAGCGATATTTTCAGTGGAACGAGCGCAACGATGATGCACAGGCCTTTCGATATTTGTAACCACTCCAGTCCCTTCAAATTTCTTCACAATTTTGCCAATTGCTTGCGTAGTTGGACGATTATGTAAACCATAATATCCTCTTAAAGCACGATACGTGGCTGTGGCAGAATCACAATTTTTGTAGCAGGTTTTGATCATTTTAATGCGTTGTGTGATAGTTAAGCGATCCATTTTCGTCAATGTCAGACTTTCAACTGAAAAGTAAAAAAACTGCTTTCACAACTTAGTTTGACAGATGTCGAATTCCAGTCCCATACTTTTGAAACCACGAAATGGATAACCCTTTATTATCTTCATTTTGAGTTAGGAGCGATATCTATGCCCAACAAGTGTTCTTTGAGTCAGTAGTGCCCTGCCAGAAGGTCATCTACTATTCTCAGGCTTCATCTGAATGTCTGTGGTTTAAATCTCTTCAGTTGTAGTTACTTGAAAGGTAGCCTGCTGGCTTATTAGGCGTGAGGCCACGGTTCAAGCCCCAGGTCGGAAACAAATGAAATATGAAGAAAATATTTCTTCGGCGACTTCCGCTCAGCAGATTTCTGGCAAAAACTCTGAGAATAAATAAAATTTGCCATTAAAAGTCTTTCAAAAATCTGTTGTTCGGAGTCGAGTTTTAACTGTAGGTCACTCATGTATAAAAATTAACACACACAACATAATTGCTATGAGAAACTAGGTCAATATCCTAACTGAAGTCTAGTAATGACCTATTATGTATATACGTATGTGTATTCCGAAAATTTGTGATATGATTTCCCCATAATATTATGTTCATATTGAGTTAGAAGCGATATCTATTCCAAAAGAGTGTTTTTTGAGGCTGCAGTGACCTGTCAGAAGATCGCCTACTATCCTGAGGCTGTGGTTTAAATCTTTTAAATTGTAATTAATAAGCAAATGTTCATGTTGTCTTCAAACCTCAATCCTTTACTCATTGCCGAAAATTCGAAAAAATATAAGCTGCAGCGTAGACTTGTTTCCTCTGCTCAGCTGTTTCAGCTTGCCAGCACAATCCCATACTATCTTCAATTTAAACTCATATGAACCGAGTACCCAAATGACTGCCTGACTTGCACATAGAATTTTACTTCTAATCCAAGCTGTATAAAGCTTATCTTTTGGTATCGAAAACGTCTTTTTTCATTCTCCTACTGTGAGCATATGGCTTCCAAAAAGCATTAGCATTTTATCCGGTTTAGTGATGTTATCTTTGCTTGGAATATACCTGCGGGTTTATAGTGTTGGAGTGAAATGCCCGCTTATGTCACGCTATCTATTCTTACCTAATCCCTCTACCACTGCCTTAATAAAAGAGTTGGTAGCATCTTAATTCCTTCATTCACTCTTATCAATCAGTTTCGTTGTGTTACATTTTCCAAACTCTCTCTCTGAAAAACAATTAGAGAGGGAGTTGTCAGTTCCCAATACTTAGGATCAATCTCGTGTTAGACTTGTTTCTCATTATTATGACTTTAGTCTCCATGTTTCTAGTTCTTACTGTTCTATGCGACGAGCTTAAATTCAACAAGGTTTCCATTTTTTATAAATACAGGTTTCTCATTGTATCAGCTCTGCCAATGCTTGACAGTTTCCGTAACTTATTTAAATCCAACTGAGCTGCTTTCGAATTCGTGCTTTCCGCTAAAACAATGGCCGCATACTTAACTTACTTACTCAATTGGTCATTACAATGCTTTAGTCAGGCCTACAACCTAGTTTCTCTCACCCCCACGCTGTGTGTGTCAATTTTATTGGTGAGTTGAAGGACCAAAAATTTAAAGTCGAATACGAACGACAGATTTTTGTGAAACTTTTCATGGCAATTTTTATTTACTTTCCAAGATTTTGCCATAAGGCTGCTGATGGGAACTCGCACAAAAGAATATTTTTTGATATTCCGTTATGGTTGAGATATCTGAGCTGGCAGTTGGACCTCGAGCTCGTGTCTAGTAAAAGCTTATAATTGCTTTTCTTTTTTTCCAAATGTTTGTTAAATAAAGTGACAGCATGGTGTCTGTGGACGACTGTTTCACACTACTTGTGCGATAATCATCAGCATTTCTGTGCTAAAATATAAACGCCACTCGGGATAAATATTTTCTGAATATGGTCTCCCTTAGATTATAGATAACGACTTTTTAGCATATTGAGGAAGTAATATGCTCTCAGCACTTGCTACTTTTGGATAAGACATCCCTTTGAGGTACTTTTTCAACAATCTCTTTCTTACACTTATCTGTGGAGTGCGTTTTTTATACAAAAGCCTGCTCAAAGTCAATCGCAAATAAAGATTTATGTATGGCAACTACCATGAATATAAACATTGATATTTTTAGACTTCAGTTCTAACAAACAACGCATAACATAAGAAATTGCATATTTTATATGTTAGTTGAAGCGGTTATTCGAATAATTCTTAGCCATATGACAACCCTAAAGCATTTATACGCCATAGACGCACATAAATATGGTTAAAGTGTATTGCATTTATTTTGCATTAAGAAAGATATAAAATCGTTTGTTGTTGTTGTAGAAAATAAAAAGAAGTTTTCGAAATGAAATATAAAAAAAATATATTTTTTCCATTCATTCATTCGTTCATCCATTTACTTATTTTTGCAAAATTCATCTCATCTTTGACTCAATTTAAGAAACTGCAAAGAAACACTAAAATGCGTAAAAGAAGCCAACTAAACTGTGATCTTAATGGCGGCTAAGGGAAGGTAGCCGATAACTAGTTGTTTAAATATAAAAAAGCATACAAATAGGTGTTTTTCTTCAGAGGATATACGACAAATAAAAGTGTAAAAATATAGGGCATCTGTGGTAAAATGGTCCACGTATAATTTTTCAAAAATCAGATCACTGATGGCCTCAGAAGGCGAATGTAATGACGTTGAACGTCATATATACATACATACATACTTTATAACCGGTCGGTATTAATACGTAGCTTCTCACACCACTAATGCTGTGTGCGTTAATTTTATACATTAGTGGTGGGACCTACAGCTTAAAGTCAATTCCAAACGACAGATTTTTTGAGGAACTCCTCATGGCAATTTTATTTTTATTCTCTGAGTTTATGCCAGAAATCTGCAGCTGAGAGGAAGTCGCCTAACAAATATTTTTTGACGTCTGACCTGGGTTGTGAACAGAGGACTCAAATCTAATAAGCCAGTACACTACCTACTACACCACGGCGACTTCATCACCACGGCGAAGCAATCGAAATGCCTGCATCAATTCAATGGCAACGTAATTTTCAAAGATATCTCCGAGCCCTTGAACCTTCAAATGTCTCATAATTTCTCCCAAAACATTTCCGATATTTATGGACGAGGACTGACTATGACAGAACATTCAGAAAAGACTTGATTGCTGCCTGGCTGTGCAAGTAAATCAGTCAGCAACAAACAATCCTTAGCTTTCAATATGACCATTAGAGCCTCCACTATACATACAATCATATTCTTCTTTTCATTCTCCTTTTAGCTTTTTGGAGCCATCGGTATACACGTTAACGATATTGTGATGAGAATTGCAATTTTAAGACCAGATGTCTCCAGTTGAAATCAAGAATCTTTAAGGAATCACACTGTTGAAGCGGACTATAGTTTCCCATTATGTCAGCTGATACATGTATAGTCCCGGTAGGGCCAAAAAGTAATTGGATTGAGTTTTACTGCAACCTGCTGCTTGGATTGAATTTCAAAGGGAAGCCAAGTTAGTAAAGCAAAATGAACTATTATTGGACTGAAACAAAGTACGCTAATGATTATCTGACTGCTTTATATCCTGTCTAGTAGTCCACAAGAATACTAATATGTACACACACTTCACGAAATCTGATAGGCTCTACCACGACCCGATATAGCCATTGGGATATGCAGATCTAGCCAAATATGCTTTTACTCTAAGTGCGTTTTCGGCAATTGGTTTCACAATCGCTGACAAGTGCTACCAACGTAGATATGGCCATCCTCTAGTCCTCCACAGATTCCATACGCAATCCCTGCATCAAATATCTTTCTCACTCTAACACCTTCTTCCATACGAAGGATGTGGTCAAGCCAGTGTAGCCAAAAACCTTAAAAAGAGGGATTCGGCAAGAGAACCATAAAATTAAATTGATCAACAAACTTGACTGACTCTTAAGCTTTGAGTAAAGCAATGAGTCCTACTGACGTACTTAATACAGCTCTAGAGATCAGCAATGAATCGCTTTTTCGCTACTCATAAGTACTCATGAAATTTTGAATATGAGTGTGTCAACAGTATTGAAATCCAACTACTCTGATTCATTCGTACAACATTGATTTGTAAGTACAGGTTGCAATGAGTATGAGTACAACGTTCACTTCAAACTCATAATATTCGAAATTGAATCATACGCCTACTCATTCAGATTCATAAATTTAGAAAAATACTTATAATACTCATAAATGATTCGAGTAGTGATTCGAATCATTCATTAAAATTTGCAATCTTAATTTTTGTTGCAGTTACAAAGAAAGAAGGAAGGCACATAAACAAAAAAGACAAAGACAGCAAGCGGAGCAAACACACAACCTTCATGTGAGTATTGTAGTGTTCGTACGCGAATCATATTCATTTTGTGATTCGTGTATACGATGAGTCATGGAGAGTCGAAATCAATATACGCATGATGTGTATTGTTAAGTATGAGTACCATGAGTATTTTAAGCTTTGAATATGAGTAGTATGAGTATGACATTAAAATAAGTATGAATGCGTATAAGTATCAGAAATTATAAGTATGATTCGAATCTACTCATCGTTTTGAATACTCATTGCTGACCTCTGTACAGCTCATTAGTTAGGATTACAACCTAGATTTTCGCACCACCCATGTTTAGAGTGTTAATATTATCAATGAGTGGCGGGACCTACAGTCCAAACGACAGATTTTTTTGTAACTTTGCATGACAACTTTATTTATTGTCTGGGTTTTTGCCAGAAAACTGCCGAGAGAGGAAGTTGCCTAAAAAATACTTTTTGTATTTTGTTTTGATATCTGCCTTGAGGCTGGAACCCTGGCTTTACGTATAATAAGCCAACACACTACCGACTAGACTACGGCGACTTCTGAGAGGAAGTCTTCGAAAAATTATTTCGTTTTGTTTGAAATGTCTGGGCTGGAGTTTGAACCACGACCTCGCCTCAATGGCGACTACGGCATGTGTGTATTTATACTTAAAAGTTTTCCCTAGTTTTTTATATTTCTAATTTGGTTATCCTTCCCTTTGACTTGTTTTTCATTTAAGTGGAACTGTTGACTTCTTTGGAACTACTGAAAATGATTTTCGTTCTTTTTTTATTCGCGTTTTATAAGACAAGAACAATATTTCAATCTCAAAAGCTTACAAAATGTTATAAAACATAACAACAGCAACAACAACAACAACAACAGCAACAAAACCAGTAACAGCGAATTTATAACAACAACAACAACAAACATGATATTTTGTTGTCAATAAATAAAAACAGCAAAAAAATAAAAATGAAATCCAAAAAGAAGCAGAAAAAAAATTACAAGAGAAATACAGGGCAAAGGAAGAAAAAACGAAACGAAATGAAATGAAATGTAAAAAATCAAGTGGAGAGCAAAGTAAAACGATTTCATACTGCGATTTAAATTTGAGCAACTGACAGGCAAATAAATTGGTTGACAACTAACTGAGTTATTTCCATTCTTGTGATTATAATCGTAATTCGAGTAAAATGAGGATGTTGACGCTGTTGGTGATGGCAATGGCGATGGCGATGGCGATGACAATTTCTATGAATTTAAAATTTTTCTGTTTTTCAGAGCCATTATTTGCTGGACACTGTTTTAAAAGTCAATACTATAGTATTGTAGAGTTTATATGCTAATGTGTTGGTAATTTTAAGATTTCTTTAAAATTCGTTGAAAATCTCAGAATTTACGAAAAAACCAAATAAATTTTGATTTCCCAACAAAAATTTAATTTATTTCTGCATAAAACCATGCCTTAATTTATTGCCATTCTTGCTACCATGTGTAGGCTCCACCCTATTGTTCTATTAGGCATCAGAAACAAAAAACGCTACCGAGAAATTCTCTCTTTTTTTTTTGGTTCATCAATGCCAGGCAAGAAAATTGTTGAAAAAAAAAATTAAATTTTTATTGTGTTAATTGTAATCGATTTTTGTCACATGAACGAATTGCACTACAAACGTAACGAACAAATGAATTTGTTGCCAGAGCAGATACGTTTTGGGGCAAGTGGCAGGTTGTTGGCTGCCGGATAACAAGAGAGCAACATGGAAATTTTTTTTTGCTTTTTTTTGCTTGCTTTCTTATTACTTGTTACCAATTATAAACGCTTTTAATGGCATTTTTTTCAATTCAATTTTTATTTTTTTTTCTCTCCTATTTTTTCAATTGATATTGTTGAGTCAATACGGGGTATTACACAGAACAACACTGAATTTCACAAAGTGATTTGAAACGTTATTATATATAACGATGCCAAACTAGCAGCCATAGAAAATAATTGGGAGCCACTTAAGCTGAAGTCAAGAGACGTTATTGCATGTCAGAAATGCTATTTGAAGTCGTCGTAGTCTAATACGTGGAATGTTAGGTTAGGTTAGGTCTGAGTGGTAGCTCTGATTTCACAAAGCTCACTTGAGCACGCATAGCAGTTCGTTGTGATGCCACGGGTGAACTCAGTCCCTGTACTTACCAAGTTCCACCAAAATCAGGGAAGTGGTTGAAGTTGGTCAGCGCAAGGGCTGCACATCAAAAGCACGACTACCCTACACTGGAAAACCAGCCAGAAAGTTTGATGAACGAAGCTATATCCTTGACATCCATAGATGATAGCTCCGTCAAGCAGTCAAGAAATGGGGAGCCAAATAACCTATATCTACACCTAGCAAGAGACGGGCACTGTCAAAGAATGTGGATAACAGTCTCCTCTTCCTCAGCGGAACTGCATCCACAGCAGAAGTCGTTAAATGGAAGCCTCATTCTCTCCGCGTGTTTACCCATAACACAATGACCTGTAAGCACGGCCACTGTGGTTGAGATAACGTCACGACCAAGACCAAATAATTGATTGGTACGCCTTCTATCCATCAAGGGCCAGGTGAGTCTAGCGGTGGAGCCGGACTCCTCATTGACCCAGGATAGGTTGGCGTCCCGAGAGAATTTCCGCGCAATATCCAACTTGACCCAGGCAAGTGGCATACCCAGTTCAATTGGAGAGGATTGCAGAAGGAGGTGACCAGCTCTGGCGAGCTCGTCAGCCCTACAGTTTCTCGGAATGTTATTGTGCCCGGGGACCCACACCAGTGAGACACTGGTAGAGCGCCCAGAAAGAAGGTCGAGACAGCGGCGACATTCCCTAACGATCCTAGAGTTATTCACGAAACACGATTGAGATCTTATGGCGGCCTGACTGTCGGAGAAGACCGGACGCGGGTGAAAGGAGCACCGTCAACGAGGATCCATTGAGCGGCCCGGTAAATGGTCATCACCTCCGCCTGAAACACGCTGCAGTAGTTCGACAGACGGAGAGAAATGTTCAGGTCCAGTTTCCCAGAGTGGACACCGCTTCCAACCGCATTATCGAGTTTAGAGCCGTCGGTATATATATCCAGGACTTCCGGGGGGACAACCGTATTAGGATTCCAGTCGTCCCTACTCGGAATCAGAAAGTGGAAACCCCTATCATCACAATATTCATCAGGGAAATATTCGGTGTTCACGGGGGCCACTGGATCAACCTCCAGATAGAGTGTTAGCTTATTAGACGAAAGACCGCCGTTCAACCTCTGTCTCTCAGCAGTTTTCTAGCAGGAACCCTCAGAGTAACTAATATTGCCATGAGGAGTTTCTCAAAAGAAAATACCCTTGTCGTGTGGAGTCAACTTCAAAGTGCAAGTCCCGCCACTCATGCACAAATTTAGCCTGTTAACCGGAGAATAAACTTTTGTTCAACTCGTTATACAAGAGGGATTTTTTTCTTATTGTCAAACCTCAAGTAATAAAACGAAATTTTCATGACGAAAAATATCGTCATTGTCGTTCGCAGTCGATTGTGGACTGTAGTTCTTGGCACTCATGCATAAAATAACACACACAACTTGGGTGGTGTGAGAAGCTAGGACGTAATCCTGACTATAGGGTTGATATGACCAAATTAAGTAAGGAAAAATGCTCGCAGTGTAAATAAAATTGCCATGAAAAGTTTTTCAAAAATCTGTTGTCCGGAGTCGGCTTTAAACCGTTGATTCCGCCACTCATGTATAAAATTAACATACACAACATAAATGGTGTGAGAAGCCAGGTTGTAATCCTAGTTAAAGGGTTGTAATCACCAAATTAAGTACGAAAGAAATGCTGTTAGATCGAAACAAAATTGTTTTTGCATCAAATTATCACTGGCGACGAACCTTGGATTCATTACAACAGCCCTGAGTGCAAGAAATCTTATGTTAAACACATGCAACGAGTCAAATCTACTGCCAAGCTAAATATCCAGAGTGCTAGGGTAATGCTTTGTATTTATTAGAGTCAGAGGGATACGATTAATTACGAGCTTCTAAAATCAGGATATATTTCACTACCTGTAAGTCGTCGTAGTCTAGTAGGTTGTGTATTGGATTAGTAGACGTGAGACCACTGTTCAAGCAGCAAGTCAAACATCAAAACGAAAATATTTAAAAAAAATGTTTCTTCTATTTCTTTCAATAGATTTTTGACAAAAACCCTGAGAATAAATAAGATTACCATGAAAACTTTCGCAAAATCCTGTCATTCGGAATCGACTGTAAACTAAAGTTTCCGCCACTCATGTATTAAATTAAGACACAACAACATAAAGTGTTGTGAGAAGCTAGGTCGTCATCCTGACTAAAAGGTTGTAATGATTAATTATGTATGTGTATATGTATGTATGTATGTCTGTATGTATGTATGTATGTATTTATGTACGTATGTATGTATCTAACATCGATAAAATAAAGGTCATCACTCTGTGCAGCGCTCTAATGATCCACATGCAAAAAATTAGAAGCTTTACAAGAAATTGTGTGTAGCGTCTCAAACCCATGCAATAAGGTAGTCCTCGCTTTCTATTTTCTACTGTAAAAGGTTTCCTTGCTGTAAAGCTACAATTATTCGGAAAACGTCGAAAACTCTCTCGCAATGAATTTCTATTGTCCTTTACAAAGAATTTGAAATATTCTTGCAACCCAAGGTTTTTAAAGTATGGAAAACACTGTTAGGATTCAAAATAATGTTAGAACTGGAAAAATGCGGTTCAACATAAATGCTATAAGGCTTTAGAGATCAATATGGCAGAATTAAGTAAACTTTAAAGGAAACAGTTACTGATGA
The DNA here is from genome assembly GCA_958299815.1 of Sarcophaga carnaria. NCBI lineage: Eukaryota > Metazoa > Arthropoda > Insecta > Diptera > Sarcophagidae > Sarcophaga > Sarcophaga carnaria. Next base: position 143,021,057 of record OY283149.1, read on the forward strand.
ACAAATTAATAATATTTTAATGAGTGATATATACAGGAATATAAAGTTACTTGAACGTTTTAAACGCAACTAAAACGTACATAAACTTTCCTAAAAATAAAAATAAAAAATATCGTATAATTTTATTACATATCAATAGAAGAAATTATTTCATCAGATTAATAATCTTAAATAAAATGTAAAAAACAAAACAAATATAAACTCTCAGGAGATGAAACAAATTCATCTGAAATACAAAGAATTGTAAAAAAAATGCAAAAAAAATTTTAAAAAATTAGAACAAATAAGTGAAAGATCATGAACTGTAAACTGTAAATAAAATGTTCTTAAGTTTTTTCTTAACTTTTAAAAATCTTTTAAATTCGAGTATTTTTTTAGCATGTTTTTTTCCTGTAAAGTTCATGCATTTGAGTGACGTATAATTATTTTTTTTACATTAAATATTACGTATACGCATGCATGCCCACATCTTACGGCAATAGAGGTTAATTATTACATAAGAGCTGTAGCAAAACGATTGTCTTCATATTCATTAATTTTTAGTATTAATCTGTGGATTATAGCCTTATGATCTATCCAACGTGGTTTTTTTTATACTCAAGCAGTTATAACTACAACCCAGATTGTAAAGTTAAACTTTTGTAACCTTTTTGAAATTCTTGGACGTTGGTGTTCATTTGGAAAAAGATTTCGAACTGCCGAACTGTCACGTAGAGTGCAAACAATTTGTTAAATAAACAAGGGGATAAAGTCGCCGTAGTCTAGTAGGTAGTGTGTTGGCGTATTAAACGTGAGGCCACGGTTCAAATCCTATGTCAGACATCTCCAAGAAAATGAAATCTGAAAAAAAATATTTCTTCGGCGACTACGTCTCACCAGATTTCTGGCAAAAACTCTGAGAGTAAATAAAATTGCCTTGAAATGTTTCTCAAAAAATCTGTCGTTCGCTGTCGACTTTAAACTGTAGGTCCCACCACTCATGTATAAAATTAACACACATAACATCAGTGGTGTGAAAAGTTACGTCATAGTCCTTGCAATAGGGTTGTAATGACCAAATTAAGTAAGTGAGAAATACTGTTTAATGACCTTAAGATGCAATTATTTTTGCATTGAACTATCACTGGCGACGAACACTGAATTCATTACGACAGTTACAAGCGCAAGAAATCATACTCGAAGCCTTGACAATTAGCAAAATCTAAGGTCAAACCGAAAATAAAATGCGCCACTTGAGCACGCATAGCGGCCCGTTGTGCTGCCACGGGTGAACGCAGTCCCTCTACTGACGAAGTTCCACCAAAATCAAGGAAGAGGAAGAAGTTGGTCAGCGCAAGGGCTGCACATGCAAACATACATACATACATACATAATTGGTCATTACAACCCTTGAGTCAGGATAACGACATAGTTTCTCACACCACTTATGTTGTGTGTGTTAATTTTATACACGAGTGGTGGGACCTACAGTTTAAAGTCGACTCCGAACGACAGATTTTTGAGTGACTTTTTCATGGCAATTTAATTTTATTCTCAGAGTTTTTGCCAGAAATCTGCTGAGAGGAAGTCGCCGAAGAAATACTTTTTGTATTTCGTTTTGATGTCTGGGCTGGGGCTCAAACCCCGGCTTTACGTCTAATAAGCCAACACACTACCTACTGGACTACGATGACTTCGGACATTCAAACGTTATGTTATATTTCATGTATAATGACAACAAAAGGTCTTTCAAATGAAAAAAAATTTCGATGCTATCTGCCAGACACTTTGTTTCATTTAAATTTGACTCCCTTAAAAAGACCCATTATGGTATGAAACAAATTTGAAGCTCAGTTTCTATTAAACCCTGTACATTTTTTCTCTGTTGCCTGGTGTAAATCATTGGCAAAATATTTTTTTTATTTCTTTTAATTTTTGTGTTACATTCCCTTCCCCCCTTTAGACGCTCTTTTGTAATACAATTGAATACGAAATACATGTTTTAAATACAATTTTAATATGAATTTTGCATGTGTATTCACTGGGTGTATGTGGCTGTGCGGGTGTATAAGTATAAGTTTTTGTGTTTGTGTACGTGTGTGTGTGTAGTCGTTTATAACTGTATATGCCAGCATCTATAATTATTTTACGTTTCTGTATTTATTGGTAATACATTTGAAGGTTGTTGTTGTGGTTGTTGTTGTTGCTGCAATTTCATTTTCTCAATGCTCATTGTTTTTTTTTTTTTTTGTTGTTGTTGCTATTGTTGCCACTGTTGCTGTTTGTTATCTCCTTGTACGGTGTACGTGCTGTGGTTCACCACAATTTCTTTTAATTATTACATAATGAGCATGACAATGACACTCTGAGATTTCTTTTGCCACTGTCACTGCCGCACACAGACACCGCCAGCACCACCACAACCATCACAACGACTCTATCTATCATCATTACCAGTGGGACTATTTTTCAATTGATTTTTTTCGTTTTTTTATAATTTTATTGTCATTGTTGTTGTCGTTTGGTTGGTGTATTTTTCATTTTGGCAATTTAATTTTTCATTTCATTCCCTACGCCCAGGCTTAAGTTGGTGGTGATTATGGTTGTGCTTCTGATTTTAGGAAATTTTCTGTCAGCTTATTAGAAAAATCAGATAGAATCGAAGCTCTAGATTTGTGGGAAAAGATGTACACAAAACCGAAGCATATGGAATGCTGTTATGTTTAGCCCATCACTCGGTATTTGGCAAATTGCTATCCAGGTAGCCTGGAGTGGTAGAAAATAGAGTAGCAAGTTCTTTATGTCAGAGCTTACATGTTTTGCTTTTACATCGTTTAACATTAAAATTATAAACAAAAGCTACGAAAACCAAAACAATGAACTTGTTTACATGAAAAACATGTAAACAAAAATATACCAACAAACCTGCATAAAAAAGGGCTAAACAAGTAAACAAAAATGCAACAACAAACACTGCAAGAATAAATGAAAACAAAAACACACAAACAACAATAATGAGACAACAATGTTTACATCTATAGAGATCTCGAGAAGGCGAAGCCACGAACATTCGACTTCAAGATCATTTATCAGACTGTTTACGTTGGAATATAAAAGGCAAGACAAAGCAGGCAACGGAGTCACTAAAAATGCAATCAGTCTTATGTGAAGACGCGCGATGTTTGAAGAGAATAATAGTGGTTTGAAGATAAAAATCTGTCGAACAATTGTTATTGTTTACGCAAAAGAGTGTAAAGCAGAATAACAAACAAAGCAATTGTTGTTGTTTACATCAAATTGTGAACAGTGGTACACAGAATTGTGCGAATAATAAAGAATTTTAATTAAAACTGAACACAAATTGATTTTGATTTTATTTGCAATCTCCGAGCCGATATTTAAACGTTTTTAAAAGGTAAAAATATAACAATACAACTCGGTTGGAGATTTCTTACAAGCCGCAATGATTTGGTTTTATATTCACTACACTCTCCAAGCAACTATCAGGGAAAATTGAAAACTTGTTTCTGTTTCTTTCTTCCCTTGATAGGGAAGAGGACTGAATTACGTTTGAGTATTCTAGCCTCTTGAGTGCTTTAATGAGAGTGCCTACGAAACGCTTCGCTTTATACGAACAACTGAACCCTGTTTGTATGGTGAACAATGATGAACGATGAATGTGGTCGCCGCAGTCTAGTATGTAGTATGATGGCTTATTAGACGTAAGGCGCGGTTCAAACATCTCCAATAAAATGAAATACGAAAAAATATTTCTCCGGCGACTGTCTCTCAGCAGATATCTGGCAAAAACTATGAGAGTAAATAAAATTGTTATAAAAAAGTTTTTCAAAAAATCTTTCGTTTGGAGTCGACTCTAAATTTGTAGGTGCCGCCACTTATGGATAAAATCAACACACACAACATAAGTGGTGTGAGGAGATTGGCCGTAACCCTGACTGAAGGGTTGTGATGACCAATTATTTATGTGAAAATAGAGGAGCTTAGGAGGTCTGTATAAAAAACTGACTTTCTATGGAAAAGGCTGTAGATAGTCGAGTAGGTAGTGTGTTGGCTTATTAGACGTAAAGCCTCGGTTCAAACCCCAGGTCAGATATCAAAACGAAATGTGAAAAAATATTTCTCCGGCAACTGTCTCTCAGCAGATTTCTGGCAAAAACGCTAAGAGTGAAATAAAAAATTGCCATGAAAAGTTTCTCAAAAATCAGTCGTTCGGAGTCGACTTTAAACTGTAGGTCCTGGCACTCATGTATTAAAAGTAACGCACACAACATAAGTTATGTGAGAAGCTAGGTCGTAATCCTCATTGAAGGGTTATAATGAGCAATTATGTGCATAGGCAGAGGCACAACTTTTACCCTTTAACACATGCATGCCGTATTTGATAGACATATGACACTCATAACTGTAAAATGCTTAATGCACGCTGTCATCTCCATACACTGCATGTCAGCTGAATGCCTTGTATATGCAAATTTTGAAGATCTCCTGTAGTTTATAAGCTACTTGCCTTGCGGTTTGTGTCTTTAATAAGTCCTTCAGTACATTTAATCTAACCTAACATTGTCGTGTACTCTCTCTAATAGTCGTTTATTACCGTCTACCCTACTTATTGCTTTTATTCAACAAATTTGTTTTGCATTTTTTTTTAGCGAAAATTTCTTTTCAATTATTCTTTTTGTTCTTGTTCTTGTTGATGCGTTTCTACCTTATCATTGATATTTTTCAATATTTATTATTTAAAAGTTGTTCAAAAGAAATGAAAATTTTGTTTTATTTTTTCTTTTAAACAACAAAAAAAAAACTTTGTTTAACAAAGTAATTTTCATTTTCATTTTCTCTCCTTTTTGGGTTTTTACCATCCGAGTTCTTCTGCATGTGGCAACTTATTTCCTGTGAAGAATGTTCTTAAACATCTTCAGTTCAATTGAATACTTTTCAGTGTGGTATTCTTTGCACACAGACACATACACACACACAAACTCGCATTCATTCATTCTCATTAAAAATAAACCGGGATTTTTCGTTTAAATGCCATCACAAAAAAATGGAAAATTCTTTTGCAATTCGTTGGGACAATGTTTTTCACTTTTTCTCTTTTTTTGTTAATTTAAAATTGAATTTTAAAGTTCTCTGTTGATTTTTAATGCTACGCTGAAGACTTTGCAAATTGTGGCATTAAAATTTTTTCTTCATTAATTTGTATATAAATGAGAGGGAAAGGTGGGCGAAAAAAAACTTTCTAGTTTTTAAGTTTTCTTTACGGTTTTTTATTCTTTATTTGTTTCTCTTTTAGTTAAAATGTAAAAAGGTGAAGTATTTTAACGAATAACAATCTTCACCAAAAAATAGAAAAAAAAATGTAACGAAAATGTTTTAAACATTGACAGTGAAATACGGTGGATCAATTGCAGTCAAACGTGATCATTTTATGCCCTAAAAAGTAAAAGAACAGAGCAGAGTATGCTAGAAAAGAAATCTCCAATCCAGTTGTATTGTTACGTTTTAACCTTTTAAAAAAGGTGATGTAAACAACAACAATTGCTTTTGATTCTTATTTCTCTGTTTCCATTGCATAAACAATAACAATTACTTGTCAATTATGCGACAGATCTTTGTAACGGAGATCTTCAAACCACGATTACTCTCTTCATACACACGGCGTCTTCACACAAGACTGACTGAACTTCACTAACTCACGCACCTGCTTTGCCTTGCCTTTTATATGGCTTCTCGAGATCTCTATAATTGTAATCATTTTTGTGTACATTTATTATTGTAGGGTTGTTTGTGGATTGTTTTAATTATATTGTTTATAATTTTTTATGCTGGTGTTTGTTGTTGTATTTTTGTTTACTTGTTTGCCGTTTTTTTATGCTGGCGTTTGTTTACTATATTAAGCAGTGCGATAATTTGTAAACAGGCTTGTTTACTGCATTGTTTTGTTTTTGTTGCTTTTGCTTATAGTTTTAATGTTAAGCGATGTAAAAGCAAAATATCAGTATCTGGATTTTTCATTCTCGTAACAGTATTATATCTGCCATCTTATTAAAGCCACATCTGTCAAATTAGTTGTCATTTATTCAGCCTCATTTGCCAAAAGTCCATGGATGGTCCCTAGTCAGTTTCATGTGCTCCATAAATAGACTCTAGAGCTGTTGGAAACTGACTTTAATTTTCAACGAAAAATCATCTTCAACGATGAACTCCATTTCTCAATGAATAAGAAGAAACAAAATTGTTAGTTTTGGGATGGCATGAGATCGAGGAGATGTTGGATATGAAATTCCGGCTGGCGGCGTCATCCGTCCATAGGTCTTTAAAAACGATGCTGGCGAAGTCATCACTGTAAACAGTGGCCTGAATGGGATGATCCGAACACCAATGAGATGTGGTTTCAATAGGACAATGTTACATGTCACAATGGATGTTCTGCAAGAATGATTTGAGAGCATAGTCATCGCGCGTGGAGGTGGTATGAACTAGGCACCAAGAACGTTCGTTTTGACTCTTCGCTGTGGGATATCCTTAAGTCCCATTTGTAGGCAAATAAGTCACAAAACACAGCGGTCTAAGAGCCAACATATGTAACTCAGCCATCTATTAAATTCGGCCTGATTTTTGCGCCAGAATAAGAAATATTTTAGATGCGCTCCAACCAGAGAAGCTGTGGATGACATTCTACACATAATGGCACAAATAGGTCTTTAGGTAGGTAGTCCGAAGCACCCACTTAGGTTGTATGGGGGCCATTGTAATCTCCAGTTTTTAATGAAACGATTTAGGCTGCCAATATCAAAGCCTGACATATAGTAGGCACTAGAGTGCCTTTTGTTCCATCGAGATACTGACGAGCAGGTACACAGTAGGGGAAGAACATTCTCATCTTCTCCCTTATCCTAGATCAATGTGCCTTGCATGTGTGCCCATACTGAAATGCCTTATACCATACATTTAGTTTTGGCCACATTTCCTGTACGGTTCGGCCCGTGTCCGAAGATGTCCATTTACGGTTGACGGAATCGGTGACAATTATAAGCTTACAGGTCCCCAGAGATATTCCAAGGTTGACGAGTTTGACGGAGAATTCGATGGTTGTACCACGCCCTGTTATAGCTGTAAACCATCCTTAAGTCCATCACGTTGGTACTCAATATCGGTTATTCCGATCGCTTCCAAGACAATTTCGCTACCAACGATTTATAAAGTCAATGTTACCGACAGTTTCAAATGCTTCAGGATACATGAGTGACAAGGATCTGATCAAAGCTGTATTCCAGTCGCCCAGAGACGCTTGTTAATCCTAGCCGCCACACCTCTGCAATAGAGATCAAACAGAGGGAGACATAGAATTATATCCAGTACTATCGAGGGATTCCCACCAAACTGGGCATCCGTAGGTCAATATAAATTCGGCCAGGAACCAAGCCCCATTCTTCCCCAACACTTTATTGAATATAATGGAAATCTTTTTCAATCTATTAATGACGTTCGGTTTCCAAAATAATTTTCTATGTAGTTCAAGCCCTAGGAAATGTGTCTCATCTTTGAGTTCCAGTTCCGTCCCTTGCATACTTAGTGGACGAATAGGCGGTGGTCTATACTTCCTAAATACATACATACATAATTGGATATTACATCCTTTAAATCAGGAGTACGACCTAGCTTCTCACTTCAATTACGTTGTGTGTCTTAATTTTATAAATCAGCCTCGGGACCTACAATTTAAAGTCGATTCCGAACGACAGATTTTTGAAAAACTTTTCATGGCAGTTTCATTTACTCTCAGAGTTTTTGCCAGAAATCTTCTGAGAGGAAGTCGTCTAAGAAATATTTTTTCAGAGTTTCGTTTTGATGTCTGACCTGGGGTTTGAACGCGGGCCTTACGTCTAATAAGCCAACATACTACCTACTAGACTACGACGGCTTTCTAGTGAAGACTGTCATCCCAGTTTTCTTGGGGTTAACACCCAAGCCGCAATTAGACGCCCACTCACCGGCCTTCCAATCTCTACATTGTAAGGACCACATCATCTGCATAAACAGTAGGCCCAGTTCGTTCGTCCCAAGATTCGATAGTAGAAGGGTGAAATAAGTCTTCAAACGAATAAAAAATTTGATAACACCTCTCCCACATACATTAGATATTTAAATTTGAAGATATGAAGCGCTTAATGAAAGACCCTATACAAGTGAATGGCTATACGGTGAACTGTGCTGTCCGAAATAACATTTTGATTATCAACCCAGTAGTTGTAGCTAAGTGTGTTACAAAAAACTGTGTGCGAATCTGAAATTTTATTTCATACATTTGCCCCACTGTGCCTATGTTAAACAATTTGTTCAATAGAGCATCAATTTTTTGTTATTTTTACAACCAAAAAAAAAAAGAAAAACAAATTCTCTGCATTTTTTGTTTTTCTTTTTCATTCGTTTGTTGTTCTTCCCCTTTGTTGTTGAGATTATTTTTATGCGCTGAATGACGCTGCTGTCAATGCAGCTGTAGATGACATAAATTTTTTTAAATTTTTTGTTGCTGATGCTGTTATTGTTACTGTTGTTGTTGTTTCTGTTGTTGTTGTTGTTGTTAGTATTATTCTTTTATAATGTTACAATGCTGTTGTTATGTTACAGATTGCATGTCAACGTTCTTGTTGATTGTGTTTTTTTATACGGTCTGATGATGTTGTCCCAGTGTTGCTGTTGCACTGCTTTAAAACCCCAAACCAATACATTGCCAAAAAGGAGATTAACAATAATGTTGTTGTAGTTGCTGTTGCTATTGCTATTGTTGTTGTTGCTATTAAACAGCAACATATTTGACAAGAAAGTTTAAAGATTTTTGAAAATTGAAAATAAATTTTTGCATTCTGCATATTGAAAGGGGAAATAATTCTTTGTCATGAAAGGCAGAATGAGTGTAAAGCAATTATGGACTACAAAAGGTAGAAATTAAATTAAATTGTTCTATTGAACATGTATTATGAGAAAAATGCCGTGGATTTCATGTTTAGCAGGTCGTACTACAAAGAAACTGTTGTTAAAGTTGTTAAAGATTATTTGTACTTAAATTTGCAAAAACGATGCAAACGAAATTTTGGAGATCTAGCTGGAGACTCTCTAGGTTTAATTAAAACTGCATCCATACTAAGATGTATAATTCTATACATATCAATGCCATAAGTTTAATCAAGTGTAGCTAGAACTGGTGAATACAACGAGGGATTAACACTCAATCAGAATTTTATTTGTTTATTTATTTATTTATTAATTACAATACAACTACAAATTATATTCTAATTATATACGAGCAGGGTAACTTCGACCATATGCTCGGTGTAGTGTTACAGACCAGAGTCTCTGGTGGGAATCGAACCTAAGACCCTCACGCTAATAGTCTAACACACTAACCACTAGATTACCAGAGCATCTCAATCAGAATTTAAAATTAACATTCAATTGTATTCAAGTCTGAAGAGTCTGAGTACTCTACAGCTCTGGATGTTTTGCACTCATCTTTAATATGAGGTTTCGATGCAGAGCTTTCGCAGTTAGGTGAATCTTTCTTCTAAAGGTTGTAAAGCACAGCATCTAGAGGAAACTAAAGGGTTATCCATTTCGTGGTATCAAAAGTATGGGACCGGAATTCGACATCTGTCAAACTAAGTTGTGAAAGCAATTTTTTTACTTTTCAATTGAAAGTCGGACATTGACGAAAATGCATCGCTTAACTATCACACAACGCATAAAAATTATCAAAACCTACTACAAATATGGTGATTCTGCCACAGCCACGTATCGAACAAATTTTTTTTCAGTGATGAAGCACATTTCACACTCGGTGGGTATGTTAATAAACAAAATTATCGTATTTGGGGTTCTGAGAATCTGAGAATGCTCCAGTAGAGAAGAGAGGCCATTACATCCAGAAAAAGTCACTGTTTGTTGCGCTCTTTGGTCCGAAGGTGTGATTGGACCTTACTTCTTCGAAAACGACAATGGAACGACCGTCACTGTCAATTCGGAGCGTTATGGTCATATGATAACCGACTTTTTTTGCCTGCTATTGAAGAATACGACTTGGAGAATATGTGGTTTTAACAAGACGGTACCACATGACACACAACTCGAGCGAATATGGTTTTATTGCAAGAGACATTTCCTGGCCGCGTAATTTCTCATCGTGGCAGTAACAACTGGCCACCCAGATCATGCGATTTGACACCATTAGACTTTTTTTTGTGGGGATACGCGAAAGACCGTGTTTATGCAGATAAACCTTCAACTCTTGAGCACTTAAAAACCAACATTTGTCAAGTTATGGCTGAGATACCGCCCAATTTGTGTAAAAAAGTGGTCGAAAATTACCTCAAAAGAATCAATTCTTGCAACACTTCGCGTGGAGGTCATTTAAATGATGTAGTTTTTCACAGATAATGTCAACGTTCAAACTTTACAATAAAAAAGAAATATCATGAATAAAAAAATTTTTCATGTGTTTTATTTACATTTGCTTTTGAAACCACGAAATGGATAACCCTATACTTGCTTACATCCTCTTTTTTATTGATGTATCAGGGTTCCGTCCTTAGCTATTGACCTGATGATAGAAAAAGTAAAATTAACAAAATTTTTCCTGTTTTTTGCTTTTGGGTTTTTCGCTGTGAATCTTCTTGGTGTATAAAAAAGAGATTCGTGACATGTGGTTAACGCTAGAAAGGTTTTCCGTTACGCTTGTGAGTAGACTTAAGTGCATTATTTTAAGTGAAAAGAACACTCTGGGGACGTGAAATACATCCCCACACTCATGTAGTGAAATATCCGAAAGTAAATAAAAAAAAAGAAGGGAAAGGAGGCGCAATTATGTTTTAATTTTTTCATGACAAGTTTTCAATCTTCATCAGCTATTTTTATGTTTTAATTACCACAGTTTTTGGTGAAAACTGAATCCATAACTTCGCAGTTTAGCTACCGGAGTTGTGTGAGTTTCGTATCGAAAAATTGTCTTCAAGAATGAAGTCAATTATTGGCTCAATGGATACATCGAGTAATAGCATTACCGAATTTTACATGAAGAAGAGCTAGAGGCAGTACAAATGGTGTCAATGCATTTGGGGTGATGCCCTCTTCACCCTCTCTTTAGTGTTGTTTGTTGGCAGGAGCCTTCAATGTAACGCACGCCTTTACAAACGATGAAAATCACAAATTTATAGTCCATGGAGCAAGGTACCGTACGTTGATAAGCAGTCCTTCTGCCAGCAAGATTACTTACTTACGATCTAGTTTGTTGGGTGTGTTAATGTTATCCATGATTAGCAGGCTCTACAGTCTAAAGGAGACTGCAAACGACAGATTTTTGACAAAAATTACATGGCAATTTCATTTACACTTAAATTTTTGCCACAAGACTGAAGGAAATCGCAAAAGAAATATTTTTTTTCAAATTTTGTTTTGTTCGACGTGTCTGGGCTGATGTTTGAAACAGGGCCTCACGTCCAATAAGCCAACACACTACCTACTAAACTACGGCTTCTTCTTTTGGCTTAGCTAGACTATTTTTTCTGAATTATTTCGTATATAAACGCCCAACAGACAACATTCTATAAGACAACAAAGTTTAAAATAACATCCCAGTCGAAATTCGGGGAAAAATATTATTTAAGAAAATTAGAATTTAAAATTTAAAAATAGATCAGACACTGTCAATATTTGCGTGTAATAATCTTTAAAAGATTCATGGCTGGCAATTGTTCTCCGCCTGTATTAAATATTTCTTTTACTTTCACAAATTTTCAGCGTTTTTTTATTTAATTTTCAAGACACATTACCTGTTGCTACCAACTAATCGTATTTAAACCTGATTGTCCAAAATTTCTTCACTTTTAAAACATCTTTAAAAATATTTTTTAAATTTTTATTTTAAAATTTAAATTGAATTTTTTGTGTTTCATTTCATTTTTCAGTTTACAAATCTCTTTTAATCGTTTGAAATTAATTAAAATGTTTTTTTTTTCTGTCTGCTAGAAGTCCCAAAAACCTTTTTTCTGTTTCAATTTGTTTATATTTTATTTTTTTATTCTGCATGAGATTTTCCTGTTTTGTACCTAGAGAATGGTCAATTTGGCATTTATGCAAATGACTTTAACCTCACTGCCTGAACACAAGATGTTTTTGCTTTGCGGTCTTTGCCAATTGTCTGCCAAAAATCTGTAAAATACAGACCCTTAAAGGAGTGAATTGTTAGTTTTTTCACTTATTTTCGTAAATCAATATTTTTTGTAAAGTAAAGAAGTTTTTTTACACGCATGAAGTCGAAAAGGGAACGACACACGCATACATAATTACTCTTTACAACCCTTCTGTCAGGATTACGACTTACCTTCTCACACCACTTATATTATTATATCTTATCTTATCTTCAATATTCGATGAATTTTTCTACAGTAGTGAGAGATATTGCAGTCCTCAATGCTCATATCACATTTAATTGTGAAGTGCTGTACCGTAGAATTCGTGACAAAATTTTCTATTATCGATGCTTGGATGTTATGAGGCGACCTTTTTTAACTTGTAAGTTCCTTGGCCATGTTGAGAAGATTTCTACTACAATATTGCTCAGTAAACCTCAGTCTTCTTAGGCATATGGCTTAGTCCCTCTAGTATTACTTCTATTGTTTAATGTTGACGGTGACAAACACCAGCATAAAAGAAATGGTAAACAAGTAAACAAAAATACACCAACAACACTACAAGAATAAATGTAAACAAAATACACAAACAACACTATAATAATGAAGGCGAAGCCAAGAACATTCATCAGACTGTTTACCCTGCCATATAAAAAGCAAGGCAAAGCAGGCGAGTGAGTTAGTGCAGTTCAGTCAGTATCGTGTGAAGACGCGGTGCTATTGAGGAGAGTAATCGTGCTTTGAAGATCGCCGTTACAAAGATCTGTCGAATAATTGTCTAGTAATTGTTATTGTTTACGCAATATACAGAGGAATAACAAACAAAACAATTGTTGTTGTTACATCAAGTTGTGAACAGTGGCACACAGAATTGTACGAATAATAAAGAATTTTAATTAAAATTAAACACAAATTTATTTTTATCTGCTGTCTACGAGCCTATATTTTAAACGTTTTTAAATGGTAAAGACGTAACAATATGTTGTACTCAGAGACGCTGCAGTTCTCGATGCGAAAATCACATTTAATTCTGCAGAGCTATACCATTCGTGACAAAGCTTTTTAACCATCGATCCTTGGGCGACTTCTTTTAACTTGTAAGTTTCTTGGCAGCGCGGCGAAGTTTTCTACTACGATATGAATCAGTAAATCTCAGTCTTCTTGGGCATGTTGTTTAGTTACTCTTACTGTTTTCCTATTGATTAATATCTTAAAGCTTTACTACCTTCTTTTGTGAAGACTTCTATCTTAACGGTGACCTCGATAATTCATTCCTTCCGTAGATTCCTCTTTAAGGTGGAATAACATTCTCGTGCGGCCCTATGCTCCCTAGAGGAGTAAGAGGAACATATATAACATTCTCGTGGAAATCGCCTTGTAATTCTCTTTATCTCTTTATAAATATATACGTACATACAGCCGTTAAGTGAGGATTATGACCTAGCTTCACACACTAATTACGTTGTTTGCCTTAATTTTATACATCAGTCTCGGGACCTACAGTTTAAAGTCGACTCCGAACGACAGATTCTTGTGAAGGATTTTATGGCAATTTTATTTACTCTTATAGTTACTGCCAGAAATCTGGTGGGACGTAGTAGTATTTTTTCATTTTTCGTTTTGTTGGGGATTTCTGACCTAAGGTTTGATCAGCGGGCTCACGTTTAAGACGTCAACATACTACCTGCTATATACAGCGACTTTACCCCCTTGTATATTTAACAAATTGTTCGAACTCTACGTAACAGTTCGACAGTTCGAAATCTTTTTCTAAATGAATACCAAATATGCAACGTATCAGTTAAAAATGTCCAAGAATTTCTAAAAGTTTACAAAGTTTAACTTTATAATCTGGGTTGTAGTTATGACTGCTTGAGTATAAAAAACAACGTTCAGTAAATCATGAGGATATAATCCCGAATTAATAATCACAATTAATGAAGACAATATGTAGTTTTGGTACAGCTCTTATATAGTAATTCACTTCTATTGCCGAAAGATTTGTGCATGCTGGCGTATACGTAATATTTACTGTAAAAAAAAATAATTATACGTCACTCAAATGCTTGAACTTTACAGGAAAAAACATGTTAAAAAAGTACTAGAATTTAAAGGATTTTTAAATGTTAAGAAAAAGCTTAAGAAAATTTTACTTACAGTGAGTGCATATGAGTTCATGATGTTTCACTTATCTGTGCTAATTTTTTAAATTTTTTTGCATTTTTTTTACAATTCCTTGCATTTCAGATGAATTTGTTTCATCTCCTCAGAGTTCATATTTGTTTTGTTTTTTACATTTTATTTAAGATTATTAATCTGGTGAAATGTTTTCTTTATGGATGCGTAACAAAATTATACGATATTTTTTGTTTTTTTATTTCTAGGAAAGTTTATGTACGTTATAGTTGCCTTTAAAACGTCCTTATAACATTTAAACATTTAAAATATCGGCACGTAGATTGCAAATAAAATAAAAAATAAATTAGTGTTTCGTTTTAGTTAAAATTCTTTATTATTCGCCCAATTCTGTATGCCACAGTTCACAACTTTATTTAAACAACAACAATTGCTTTGTTTGTTATTCCTCTGTTTATACCCTTTGCATAAACAGTAACAATTAACACACTTAACGTAAGTGGTGTGAGATGCTAGGTTGTAATCTAGAATGCAGAGTTGTAATAAGCAATTTTGTATGTATGTGTGTATTAGTTTGGTTGGCTTAAGTCTTTCCGAAAAGGTGAGAATTATTTGTTGTTAAAATTTTTATCTAAAATTTTGTCCATACTGTAGGGTATAATACAGTCGGTTCGGTCGTTCAATGCTTAGCTACGTAGCAATTACCTAAGCTACTGCTCCAGATATTTTTTTTCTTTTTCTTATTTCAGTCTCTCTCTCTATCTCTCTGTCTAATTGTTATCTGATGCATAATTTTTTCAATTTTATTTTTTTAGTTTTTTTTAACAATATTTTGAATTTTTTTCGGCATTATTAGTTTTGTAGTTGTTTTAGTTGTTGCATTTTCTTTATTATTTTTTTCTTTTTGATGTAACAAAATCATTTTGTTATAATTAAAATTTCAAATTGAATGAACACAACAAAAAAAATTAAAAATGAAACAGAAAAAATAAAAACATTAATTCCAAGCAGATATAGAAGGGCTGATATGCCTTCAAAAAAAAAAAATATACAAGTAAAGGTCACTTAAAAAATTTAAAAAAAATCTGTTGAATATAATAAATTAAATAAGCATTTAAAAAGCAACAACAACAAAAATTTAACAGAAATTTACAACATTAAACAAAATAGATTGGCCTTCAGTAGGCAGAAACAAAACATAGGAGGAAATTAGCTGAAAAGATTTGCTTAAGCATGCCCTACATGCCTTCATTAACTCCATGCGATGTATGTAGCGTATATGCAACATATTGTTGCATATACTTGTATGTAGATATGCAGCAAGTACCATACCATGTGTATACATACGTTAATACCGTATTTGTGCGAGAATGCCAGGAGATTTTTATCATTTTATTTCGCCTGATGCGCTTTGGGGTTTTACTTGGCACCATATTTCACATTTCTGCGGTACTCTTATTTGTTATTTCATATTCATGCGAGTCTAATTAGAGATGATTTCGTGAATTTTTTTTTTTTATTTTTTGAAATATTTTTCTTGCATTTTTTTTGTTTGTTTTTTTGTTCTGTATGCCACTGAATGAAATATTTTCAATGCTTACGCTGTACGCGATGTACATTTGATTTATGGCCTTGAGTATTATTCTGCCAAACTGTCAATAAGTTTGAAAACGAATCTGAAATTGAATAAAATTATACGAAAAGATTTATAACATTTGCCTCTGAAAAAGAAGAGAAAAAATACGAATAATTTTGTGTTGAATAGCGAAGACAATAATGAAGACTGCTTTTAATTTATTTGACAGCCACTAGGAGAGTGTGTTGTTTTTGAATCTGACAATGACAATTGTTTGGAGATGACAAATTAATCGTAGCATTCTAATGACAGATTATGAATAGTTTCATTGTGAATGAATGAATTAAATGGCGATATTATTTACATAAATGATTACAAAAGTAAAATTAAAAAAAATATTTAAATAGGGAAACCGAAAATAAATCATTTTCACTTATAATGACATTTAATAGAATGTGTTTTTGATCTATTATGCAAGGGTTTAATCGGTATTAATAAAAATTCTAAAATATTGTTATGTTTATACCTTTTAAAAACATTTAAAATATCAGCTCGTAGATTGCAAATAAAATAAAAATAAATCTAGGTTTCACTCTTTAATGTTTCCATTCCTGTAATCTTAAATCTAATTGTTGCTTGCGCATTGACAGAAGTTTTTTCCCACTTGTCGATTTATATTCTAACAAGTTGAGGTTACGGCAGTCGCCGTGGTCTAGCAGATAGTGTGTTGGCTTATTAGACGTAAAGCTTGGTTTCGCATCCCAGGTCAGACATCAAAACGAAAATATGAAAAAAAAAATAAATTTCTTCGGCGACTTCCTCTCAGCAGATTTCTGGCAAAAACTCTGAGAGTAAATAAAAATTACCATGAAAAGTTTCTCAAAAATCTGTCGTTCGGAGTCGACTTTAAACTGTAGGTCCCGCCACTGATTTATAAAATTAACACACACAACATAAGTGGTGTGAGAAACTAAGTCGTAATCCTGACTGAAGGGTTGTAATGACCAATTATGTATGTATATAGATTTAATTTTAATTAAAATTCTGTATTATTTGCAAAATTCTGTGTGCCACTGTTCACAACATAATGTAAACAACAACAATTGCTTTGTTTGTTATTCCTCTGTTTATACACTTTCCATAAACAATAACAATTACTAAGCAATTATTCGACAGATATTTGTAACGGAGATCTTCAAACCTCGATTACTCTCTTCAAACAAACCACGTCGTCACAAAAGACTGACTGAACTACACTTACTCACACGCCTGCTTTGCCTTCCTTTTATATGGCAGAGTAAACAGTCTGATGGATGTTCTTGAGGGCGAATGTTCATGACTTCGTCTTCTCAAATCTTTACGAATGTAAACATCGTTATTTCATTATTGTTGTTTGTGTATTTTGTTTACATTTATTTTTGTAGTATTGTTTGTGGATTTTTGTTTACTGGTTTACCATTTGTTTTTATGCTTGCGTTTGTTGTTATATTAAGCAGTGCGACAATTTGTAAACATGTTTGTTTACTGCATTGTTGTGTCTTTGTAGTTTCTGTTTATAATTTTAATGTTAAGCCATGTAAAAGCAAGACACCCGTATCTAGATTTTCCTTTTTCGTAACATTATTTTAAAAGGATTACAAAATTTTATTTTGTCCTACCATTTTATTTGCAAAAGTGTATTGATTTTATGATACTAACAGCAACCACAGGTTCGAACCAAAGCCCTGTTATCTCGAACAAAACGACATAAAAAAATATTTCTTCGGCGACTTCCTGTCAGCAGTCTTCTGTAAAAAGAGGGGCAAATAAGATTTTGAACAGCCTGATGGTCTTATATGCTCACTGTTGCAACTGCTTTAAGCATATTTTATTACAAGTCATACAATGGTGAACGCATGGCTCAATATCATTGATGTCTTCTTCATACAGGTTTCTGTTTGATTTTAAGTAACCATAGATTCAATACCATGGTGTCAGGTGGTTAGCCCTAGAAAAACGCAAAGAAGTCTGATCGATTCGCATTTATTGGAGGATTCTTGACGCAATTTAGCCTCTCAGCACTCTTTTTGCAAAAACTGTTCTGAGAGTAAAATAAAATTGCAATGAAAATTTCCTCAAAAATCTGTCGTTCAGAGTCGACTTTAAAGTGGAGATCCGCCACTCATGTATAAAATTAACACATATAGCGTGGGTGATGTAGGACTGGAGATTGTAATGCTCAATTAAGTTAAGTAAGATTAGTTCATGCTGTGTGAGAAACATAGTTTGCATCAAAAAAGTCTCCATATTTTATTCAATAAACACCATAAGCAAGGCAAGAGATGACAATGCACCCTAAATGATGGTGTGTTAGATGCGGTTTGCACATCATCGGCATCTCCGGTTTGTATTTCTTCAACAACATACGCAACGTTTTAAAATTTGGGACTGTTTTGTATTATACGAAGAGGTTTAGGACAAATCTGAAGGCAGAAGAAGACATTTTTAGTTTAGAATTAAATAGTTCGACTCCGTGAACGCTTTAAAGCATGAATTGAAAGATGTGCGCAATGCAACTTCGATAGAAGGTCGAGGACTAGGCTCTTATAAGCTTAAATCAAAGATAGTATTGAACTGTCTGGGGAAGCTGGGTCAGCTAGGTCACCATGCAAATTCTGATGGGACCAGAACCCTTCTGTGGATTGGTAACAAAATTTAGAAAGGCATACTCAACGAAAGATAGGATAAAAAAATTCCAAAACTCTTCTAAATAACATGAGTTTGAGGCAATCAAAACTTTTGTTGGAAAACTAGATCACAGTCATGCATCTGGCTATCCAGGAATGTCTTCAGATCGGTAATCGGTCTTTAAACAGGGCACTGTAGGCTCAGGGTAGACTTGTTCAGAATGAGGGTTGCTTCAAATGCTGAAGAAGATCATCAGTGTACATAATTGAAGCCTGTGAAGCATTAATGCATTTCAAAACGAAATACTTGTCTGTACATCAGATGATTGGGAAAGAATGGTCATTGTTGTCATCGACCAGCATCCGGAAGTTTGTCGGAAAAAAAAGACAATACATTGGCTTATTGTCCCTCAATTTATTTGAATGTTTGTGTTAGAATATCGATGGTTGTAGAAGTTATACCTATTGGGTCCTGTCCCAAATGGAATGTATGAAGTCTTGAATGCTTAGAAGATAAATGCCGCGTAGAAATATTGTCCAACAGTATTCACTTGTTCCGAACTGATTTCCGAGTTGGAAAAACAGAAAAAACGGCGAAGTAGACTACTACATAACCCAGATGCTGAAATGCCGCTTGCCATTCTGTATCTACGAAGAGAAAGAAACGTTAGATGATTCCGAACACCTTTCTTCAGCTGTCGTCGATGGGCCGAAAGCCGTCAGCGACTCGAAGCTGACATCGGCGTCATTAGCCCTACAACCGTGCTGAAAATGATAAACAGTAGAGAGAGCTGGAACGCATTAAAACACTTTGTAGAGCACGTCCTGCGAAGGAAGAAATTTGACTTAGACGCAGCAGACTAAGAATAGAGCGGAGCCTGGACGCAGGCTGACGACGCTGGAACTGAAACATATGCCAGAACAGGGGTCCACCTCGAAGTAATACAACCGTGGTTCCGAGGTGGAATGATTCCCCGGTGAGGAGGCAAGGCGGGTTTTTAGTCGGTATACCTAGTGGGAGAGTCCAACATATCATGTTTGGTGACGACCATCATGAATGCATAAAGCATTTTCCCTCCTTCTCGAAAAAAAAATATGCGCTTGTTGGATGAAGAATGAAGGCACGCTAAGAAAAATTTCTTGGAGAATACTTGAGTACCTTTAGGGACGTAACCCAGGTTTCCAGCTGATTGTGTAGGGCTCTTTTAAGACTTTTCGCTCAGGAAGGAAATTTTATTCAGGCGGTGGCATAATATAGTACAGATCATCCGATTGTCTATATGCTCTCCTACTTGAGCGTAGACTGTGACATGGACTGAAACTATTCAATGGAAAGTGAGTCCGTAATATTTATATTATATATAATAACTATTTCTCGCGTCGATTCTCTCTCACCATTGTTCTAAGAAAAACTTTGAATGTATTCCCTTTCCTATGATTTTCCTCAAATTTTTTTCGTATCAAAGTTTTTAATGGCTTGTATGACCTTTTTTTTTTTTTTCTTGAATAATTGTGTTCAAATATTAATTGCCAAACGCAAATATTTTTTCAAATATTTACACAAACTAAGTAATAATTTATAACACAAATAGCAAAACTTTTTAATTCTTTCTTATCTTAGGCGTGGGCGTAATAGTAGGTTTTTGCCTAGAATGTCAACGATGAAGAAATTCACTTAAAATAATTGTATGCCATTAAATATTTATTTCTTTTAGTTTTTTTTTTTTCTTAAGACATACTATGTGGTTTAGCAATTATTCAATACGCTTTGCCATGCAAACAAAATTGAAACTTTTTTTTTGCTGCTCACCAGCAGCAATAATTTCGCAGGTATTTTGTCTCTTTGAACAATTGCTGTGCAGAACCCCCAACCAAAAGTTAGAAAGAAATCTTTGTATGTCTTCGACTATTTGTTTAACTACAAACGACATGAATACCGATACCGAAATGGCATAGAAAAACGTTTTTATAAAGGAAAAAGTTTAGCTGACATTGGAAGAAAGAAAAAAAAAAATACGAAAATTTTCTATGAAAATTGAAATTGATTGCGGCCATGAATGTTGATGAAACTTTTAATTGTTAATGTTTAACAAACGTACAATGTACATACATACGTATGAGCAATGTAAACGTGTGTTCAAAGACTTATACGTACACAGACCTTATGTCAGATACAGATCAGCGAATACCAATCAGTATACACATGTATTTGTTGTATGTCAATATACACCAACACACACACACACGTAATATGACCTTTGATAGCATATGATAAAGTTTACAGTTCAACTCTCAAACTCTTGCCACAACGCAATACGTTTATACAATAGTTCTGTGTGTTTGTATGTGAGTATGTGTGTCGTAGCGTATGTGGTAAGAAATCTAAAGCCACAGTCACAGCCACAGCCACAGAGTTATTTCAATTTATAAATGTGAACACACAGACATCAAGTAAGGGAGCGAGAGAGAGTTGTAAGAGAAGAAAAATGAAATGTCTCCTTCATTTCCGTTTCCCCCCGCCCCATCTTCTTCATTACTGTGTTATTTTGCCATTAGAATTGTTACAATCTTTAACAATACACTTCATAAAGTTTTTCGTTACGTGAAGAAGAAACATCAGCAAAAGTATGAACAAAAACTGTGTGTGTGTGTGTGTATGGAAAAATTAAACGAAAACTTTTCGTTTCAAGCAAAGCAAAGCAAGCAGAACAAAACAAAACAAAAGAAAATAAGTTTAAAAGTAGAGAAAAATAATAATAACAGTAATAACAATAATAACATTTCATGTACGAATATATATTTTTTTTAATTTCATTCCCCTTCCCCCAAAACAAAACGCACAACACCTTACGAACTTTCTTACGTATTCAGTGGAGCCTTTTGTCTTGTTTTGCATAGCCACAGTCTTGAGGTTGAGTTAGTGTTGCAATTCCGTAGGAAGCCAATAATATAATGAGTCCTACTGACTATAACTTGATTTTCGTGTTGTTCCTAAGTGTAATGAATTACTTTTATTTCGAAGTTTAAACAGTGTTGCCAATGAAAATTATTGGGCCTTTCCATATTGAGAAAGAAGCATTAATTAAGCCTAATAGAGCATTGCAATCTTACCAAAGCCACAACAAATAATTTTGGCGGAAATAACATACATATTTGGCCATTACAACCCTTCAGTCAGAATTATGGACCTAGTTTCTCATACCACTTATGTTGTGTGCGTTAATTTTATACATGAGTGGCGGGACCTACAGTTTAACGTCGACTCCGAACGACAGAATTTTGAGAAACTTTTTCATGGCAGTTTATTTTACTCTCAGAGTTTTTGCCAGAAATCTGCTGAGAGGAAGTCGCCGAAGAAATATTTTTTTTTTCATATTTAATTTTTGATGTCTGACCTGGGATGCGAAACCAAGCTTTACGTCTAATAAGCCAACACACTACCTACTGAACTACGGCGACTTTTGGCGAAAATTATTATCTTAAATACAAATTGAATGTGTGGGTATGGCATGAAATGATTAATGATTTATATTCGCTATAAAGCCAAGCAACTGAATATATATAGTTACGAAAATGAAGAATCCAGATACTGGTATTTTGCTTCTACATCGCTTAACATTAAAATTATAAACAAAAGCTCCAAAAACAAAACAATGCAAGTAAGCAAACCTGTTTACAAATTATCGTACTGCTTAATATAACAACAAACGCAAGCGTAAAAAATGGTAAACAAGTAAACAAAAATACAACAACAAACACTACAAGAATAAATGTAAACAAAATACACAAAACAACAAAAATGAAACAACGATGGTTACATTTACAGAGAACATTACATTACATTTATAAAGAACATTCATCAGACTGTTTACCCTGTCATATAAAAGGCAAGGCAAAGCAGGCGACAGTAGTAGTGAAGTTCAGTCAGTCTTGTGTGAAGACGCGGTATGTTTGAAGAGAGTAATCGTGGTTTGAAGATCTCCGTTACAAAGATCTCTCATATAATTGCTTAGTAATTGTTATTGTTTATGCAAAGGGTATAAACCGAGGAATAACAAAAAAAAGCAATTGTTGTTTACATCAAATTGTGAACAGTGGCGTATAGAATTGTGCGAATAATAAAGAATTTTAATTAAAACTAAATACAAATTAATTTTTATTTTATTTGAAATCTACGAGATCATATTTTAAACGTTTTTAAAAGGTAAAAACGTAACAATATTTTCTTTCTCCCTACAGCGTTTAAGCTAAGCAAGTAGTAAAACCAATTACTGCGACCATATGATCTATTGCCTCTGCTTTGAATCTACCCCCATAATGTATATTTCCAGCTCATTTTCCTGGAAAATTTGCTGCTCAGTGCCAAAAAAAGCAATCCTCTGCCCAGGACTTGAGATACGGTAATGTCTCTTAGGTTCCAATAATATATGCGGTAATTGCAGAGGCAATTACATCAGCAGTTACAGGAGTAATTACAGCGGAAGCTGCAGCAATTACATCGGCAATTACAGCGGCAACAGTGGCAATTACAGCGGCAATTACAGGGTTAAATACAACAGCAACAGCGCTTATTGTAGGAGCAATTACGGAAGTAATTACAGCGGAAACAGCGGCAATTATATTCTGAAGAAGAGTACTTTGAGTCTAAAGTGCCCTGTGAAAAAACCGGTTATTAACTTCAGATTTTTCCTGAATAGAGTCGCAGTAATCTAATAATCAACGAAAACGGATTGGTTAAAATGTTTCTGAAATTTGTTAACCGTATGTATACTTTAGTAACTGTGTGTAGTTGCCAAAGAAATATTTTTTCATATTTCGATTTTGTTGGATATATCTGACCTAGGGTTTGAACCGAAGCCTGATGTCTGATAAGACAGCAAACTAATCTATGACGACGGACTAAACTATGGCGAACATTAAACGGCTTTAAGTCAAGAGAAGGTTTGTTTTCGGTTGACTCGTTTGCCTATTTCCAGAATTTTTCAAATTTAATTAAATGTTTAGCAAATCAAAGTTCTTTCTCATTTCATTCAAATGAAATTTGAAATTGTTTATGATTTTTGTTTTAAAACCATTATGACACTCAAAAACTTAAAAAAAATTAAATTCTGTACTTAATTTCATGCCCATTATGTGACAGATTGTTTTCAAAGAGAAGTTTTGTTTCTAATTTAAATGTTTTAAATGAAAAAGCGCTCAAGTGTCATTATTTATGCACAGCATAAGTGTTAAGGCAAAAGTTTATTGTACCCTCTGTGGCTGCTTTAAAAATCTTTTTTTCCTTCTTTTTTTTTTACACAAACTTCTTCTGTTTTTTTTTTGTTGTTGTAAGAACAGTGTTTACTTTTTGAAATTTACACCATCCAACCACCATTACCTCTAGGCTCATGCCCTTTTCTTTAATGGAGTAAGTACTGCCATCGAAAGAAGAACAGTTGTTTTCCCTGGCATAACTGCAATCACATCTCGTTTATTACTTTGTATGCGAGGTGCTGTTGCTGCTGCTACTGCTACTGCTACTGCCTAGATGCTGACTTTTAACCAAAAAATATTATAAACTTGTTAAAATCAATATACGAGACAAGTTATTACATGTGTGAACATAATGCCAGCAGAGATAAAGAAAACTTCTTTACATTTATTCTCCCGGAAAACCTAAGGAAGCAAGTCTGGCTGTTATTGGATGATGACGAGCAGAAAAATATTCAAAAAGTTACGAGTACGAGTATGTAAAGAAAAAATAAAAAAATTAAAACCAATGAAAGAAGAAATAAGAAAAGATATATGAAGTGTGAAATAAAAATATAAATAAAGTTAAAATTAATTCTCATAAATTTGCAAAAGATTAAATAAAACTGATACGAAGTATTGATGACACCTGTTTTGTTCTCTACAGCCAGGATTAAACTTTACGATGTTTTTTTTCATTCATTTATTTATTAAATGGCATACATAGGCAATAAAATGCCTGTAAATGGCATATTGCAAGGCAGTTAAGTCAGTTGTACATTGATTTCGAACAAAGTTTTATTAAGAATTTCTTACAACTTTTTTTCTTCTTCTTAATTTTATGCATAATTTGAGGTGATAAGTTCTCTCCGAAGTTGAACTTTATAAAGTGCTTCTTTACCAGGGAAAGGGAAGTAATAAGTATTGCAATATTTGATACATTGAAATCAAAAAGAAAGCAACAAACAAGTTTAAAGAATTTTTAATATACTCGTACTTATGCAATAAAGTTACATGAGGTTTTAATATAAAATTATTATGAAAACGTTTTTAATCTGACAATTTCTAATCAGAAATTTTTAAAGAAAAATTCCGTATAAGCTTTGGGAAACCTGCTGGAAAGACAATTGAATTTCAGTCCAACCTAACCTGCTTTATACAATGCAATAGCGAATGTGTGTATCCCAAAACTCACAATACATATAGCAAATCAATAATTCTAAAAAGCGCAAACAAAGAAGTCTTGACCTTTTTTGTAGCGCATTCTAAAGGGTGTTTTTTATAGATGTATAGAACTTTAAGTTGCAATAAAACAACGATGGATTATTCGATTGACATGAATTTTATTTATCCGAAAAATAATCTTGTGGCATTAACTTTTAAATATGATTTCTGGCATATGACCGCCACGGCTGGCGCAGATGTAGTCCAATCTGGACGTCCAATTTTCGATGACTTTTTCCAACATTTGTGGCCGTATATCGGCAATAATACGGCGAATGTTGTCTTCCAAATGGTCAAGCGTTTGTGGCTTTACCGCGTAGACCAATGACTTTACATAGCCCCACAGAAAGTAGTCTAGCGGTGTTAAATCACACGATCTTGGAGGCCAATTCACAGGTCCAAAACTTGAAATTAGGCGGTCACCAAACGTGTCTTTCAATAAATCTATTGTGGCACGAGCTGTGTGACATGTTGCGTCGTCTTGTTGAAACCACATCTCCTGGACATCATGGTTATTCAATTCAGGAATGAAAAAGTTTGTAATCATGGCTCTATACCGATCACCATTGACTGTAACGTTCTGGCCACCATCGTTTTTGAAAAAGTACGGACCAATGATTCCACCAGCCCATAAAGCGCACCAAACAGTCAATTTTTCTGAATGTAACGGTGTTTCATACACTTGAGGATTACCTTCACTCCAAATGCGGCAATTTTGTTTGTTGACGTAGCCATTCAACCAGAAGTGCGCTTCATCGCTAAACACTGGATAGTGTGCGATACGTTTTCCGCACAGAACCATTATTTTCGAAATAAAATTGCACTATTTGCAAGCGTTCTTCAGGCGTGAGTCTATTCATGATGAATTGCCAAACCAAACTGAGAATAAATCACTTGACAGCTGTTAAATCGGTCGCCATCTTGAAAAGTAATGCCAACTTAAAGTTCTATACCTCTGTAAAAAACACCCTTTATAATCTACAAAAAGTCTTGAACTTTAAATTTTTTCTCTGTGTTTTCTTTATTAGAAACTGTACAACAATTGCAGCCTCTACTTACTTAATTGGTCATTACAACCCTTCAATCAAGTATAGTAATTTTATAAAACAATACAAAGCTTTTAGGTGAGCGGTCTATTCCCAACTCTTTTTCTTATATTTCGCTTTCTTTCTTTGTGAAGTCGCCGTAGTCTAGTAGGTAGTGTGTTGGCTTATTAGACATAAAGCCAGGGTTCGAGCCCCAGGCTAGACATCAAAACTAAATACAACAAATATTTCTTCGGCGAATTCCTCTCAGCAGATTTCTGGCAAAAACTCTGAGAGTAAATAAAAATTGCCATGAAAAGTTTTCTCAAAAATCTGTCGTTCGGAGTCGACTTTAAACTGTAGGTCCCGCCACTCATGTATAAAATTAACACACACATCATAAGTGGTATGAGAAACTAGGTCGTAATCCTGACTGAAGGGTTGTAATGACCAATTACGTACGTATCAGTGGCGATACCTACAGTCTAAAGGCAACTCCGAACGAGAGAAAGAAATTTTTTTTATTTTGTTCTCAGAGTTTTTGCCAGAAATCTACTGAGAAGAAGTCGCCGCAGAAATATTTTTTCTTTGACTTTGTTCGAAGTGTCAAACCTAGGGCATGAACCGCGGCTTCCCATCTAATAAGCAAGCACACTACCTGCTACAGTACGACGATCAATTATGGACTACAAAATTCTATCAGCTCTAGACTACTTACTGTACCTTACACACTACCTTCTGAGGGTACAACAAATTTCTGAAAAATTTTAAGTCAGACTTGAATATTTTGATCAAATCTAAACAAAAATAAATTTGCTTTTTGATGAGCATTTTTATACATATTCTTCACAAATACACAGCAGCTTAAGATGAGATATGCTCGTTATGGAACCTTCATAGCAATTAAACAGAATTTTTAGTTCTTGCAAGTAATCAGAAAGTCTGTACAACAAATTTCAGAAGGCTACGTAGAACTCACACACTGTGTATTGCCTTAAGGCTATTTCTTTCTAGTTCTCTTATCGACTTAATGGCACATAAAAAAATATGTTTGTTTTTAATTTTTAATTGAAATTTCCAAGTTTTATTAGCCCCATTATCGAATTAATTTTCAGTTCTCCACCCGCATAACTTCTTAACAAAGTGATGCACTTAATCTTTGGTGGGGGACATTAATGCAGTCTGTTAGAGAAACGAGTCATCGTAATAAAAAGAAACGCATTTCACTGCCCCCTCTTCGTTTTCATCTCTAACTCTCTTTCCTGTATTCTAACACAATGCACAGCAAGAATGCTTATAGAAGTCACCACTTAACTGTAAGCTCCAAAAAAAGTGAGTTCCAGAATAATTAAAAGATTTTATCTGAGTTAATACATACATAACTAGTCATTACAACCCTTCAGTCAGGATTACGACCTAGTTTCTCACACCACTTATGTTGTGTGTGTTAATTTTATACATGAGTGGCGGGACCTGCAGTTTAAAGTAGACTCCGAACGACAGATTCCTGAGAAACCCCTAATTGCAATTTTTATTTACTGCCAGAGTTTTTGCCAGAAATCCGCTGAGAGAAAGTCGAAGAAGAAATACTTTTTGTATTTTGTTTTGATGTCTGGCCTGGGGCTCGAACTCCGGCTTCACGTCCAACAAGTCAACACACCACCTACTAGACTACGGCGACTTCAGAGTTAATTACACCCTTTATACATCATCGTATTGGACTTCGTTATTACCTAGAGAATAATATTTTTACGAAGATGGAAGCATCGTTTAACATTGGCATGATTAAACAAATACAACGAACCTGTCCAAGTAAACCAACAGCATCGGTATGAAAGAAAGCAACAAAAAACAATGCAACCAAAATACACAAACAACAATGAAGTAACTATAGACTTCTCAAAAAGGCGAAGACACGAACATTCTACATCGAGAACGTTCATCAGACTGAATACGCGAGCATACAAAAAGGCAGGACAAAGAAGGCAGCAGTCAGTAAGAATTCAGTCAGTCTTGTGTGAAGAGTTGCGTTGAGTGCGAAGTAAACAGTCGTGGTTTGAAGATCGCAGTTGAAAAGATCCGCATTGTTAGCAAATATAATAGCGAATAAACAAATTGTTGTTGTATCGTCAAGTCATATACGGTGGCACACAAAAGTATTGCGAACAATAAATAGTTTTATTGAAACTAAACACATATTTGTTTTTATTTTTGTTTGCAAACAACAAACTCATATTCTAAACATTTTTAAAAAGATAAAAACGTAACAATATCAAAATATAATCGTGTAAAACTCGATGAGTAAAGTTCCTCACCACTATACCCAACGAACAACTCATAGGACCTTGTTTTTAGGCATCTGCAAATATCATGGGTATTATGCGAGGATCTGCGATTAATCTTGATAAATGAAACTGAAACAAAACGAAGAATAATAATCATATGTGGTGGAAAGTACGTTGTAAAAGGCCTACCCCAAAGAAACATACGAAACCTGGATTATGAACGATTAAATGGAAAATCCGAAGGACACTTAATAGTTGATAAAAGCTTAGTTACCTCCTTTTGAAATACACTATCACCGCACATGTGCCATGGACATATGTGCTCTGGTGATTAGGGTTCCTTGTCACAAAACCTGAAAATAGATTTTAAAGGACTCCCATTCTGTACAATTTCCTTCAACCTACAATGTTCGGTCAAAAGACAGCTTGCTATTCTCAGATCTGTGTGTCAAGATTATTAAAAAAAATTTTATTCAAAATGTGTTCCATTTTCAATAGAGATATTTGTTAGAGAACGGCAAACAATTTGAATTGAAATGAAATGGCGGATCCAATTTGGGGGTCGAGGTTTATAAAAATTAATCATTTTAAATTTTTTAAATCTTAATGAAGATCTGTAATCAGCGACCCTAAAAACTCCTGAGTAAGAATTTTCAAGTAAATCTGATTTAATGTAATGTGTTTCTATTTCTCTTGCACCCCTTGACATAGATCCACCCCCTACTTTAAGGGTGCATGCAAACAATTTGGCTTTGGGCTCATTTTATAGAGCAAAGATCAATTGTCAATTTCTGACAATAACGATGGTGCTAAAACGTCAGTGTTTAGCTCTACGATTCTTCAACGGGTTTTTGGGTTTCAACACGAAGGCAAAATGCCTTCGGAAACACCTGGAGCCATCCTATTTGCTCAAAAAAAGTCCAAATTTGGAGGGCTGTGTTATTATGAAGCCTATTGACTGGAACTCTTAAGGAAGCAAGTACATACAGCGTGACTGTTCAGAATTAAACCGATAAAGCAATATCCAGATGGAATATTTCATTACAGTCTCTCTCCAACCTGAATCCAATTGCCAGAGAATTTTTTAAAAAAATTTTAAATAAAATTTGAAGAAAATAAAATTGGAATGAACTACCGTTACAGAGGTTAAGAGAGTGCATCATCGACTAAACCTGCGTTGTACATAAAAATCCAATTAATTTAAATACTTGGGTAATAAAACAGGCAAACTCGGAATTTAGAATCCCAGAGTGCCACAAAATTATTTCTAGACAAATAAAGAAGCCTCCGTAGTTTTCTCTTCGGAGCTGTTTTACACCAGTAGAGAGGGTTCGATTTATTTCTGAGCCCATTTAGGATGAAAATCAATTCATAAGCTTTGAAATTACCACTTCATGTAAAACTTTCTCGTGAAATGTTTGATGTTGTTATGTCCCACAGTAATTTTTCCCTTTGGAGACATGCTATAAGTTTTGTTTTCAAAAGAACATCCTATTTTTATACATCATTACGTCAAAGTTATATTCCGACATCAAAATTTAAGTTGTTGCTCGCAGGAATAATATTTTCTTCCATTTTTTTTAATTCAGTTGGTCACTCGTATTTCTTTTTTTTGTGATTTTTCATTACTCCAGGATATAAATTTGTTGCTTTTAATGACATTTTTTGCAAGAATATCACAAATCCAATTAAATGAAACTGTGACTGACTTTATAGTTACAGTTACAGTCATCGTCACCAGCAGAAAACATGTCAATAATTTACAAAAGACACTCGGAATTGTTGACATTTAACGTCGTTTTTCAGCAACTTTTTTTTCACTTCATTTTTTCGATTTCAATCATGAGCTGCTCTCTCTCTCTCCGTCTCTATCTCTGTTTCTCTGTTTAACGGTAAAAGAAATTAAATTTTTTATGCAATTTAGTCAATATTCTTCAGTTCAGGCATACCGTATGTGTCCCTGGTGTCCACTTAAATTATATTTCCATGTTCGGTATTAAATCAGAGCACATCAATGTAATATTTTTTCCTGCTCTTTTTTTTCAATAAAAAAACAAACAACAAAAACATCAAATACATTTACATACACACATACACACACATACATACACATGAATACGTTTAGCCAATTCAAGAGGAAACAAACAAGTGAAAATAATATTGAGTTTAAACACCTTTGGCGCTATTCTCACAAAGAGTTGAGCTGCAGCGGCAGCAGCAGCGGCAATGCCAGCAACAGGAGCAATGGTAATGGCGTTGTCGTAATGGCAGAAGCAAAACGAAATTAAATTGTGAGTGAATGTGAATTTATTTATAGGCTAACGTGGCTTTCAACTGAAGTTTATTACGATAAGATTTCCATGCGAAAGTTGTGACACCGTATTGTCAAGTTTAAATATTCTAAATTTGTGTTATCCCTGGTTTGTGTCTTGATAAAATGAAATTTTCAGAAATATTTGCTTTAATTCATCAATTAAAAAAAATAGTTTAGCTGAGTTATGTACTTAATTCCCCATTACAACCTAGCTTCTCATACCACTTGTGTTGCGTTAGTTAATTTTACACATGAGTATCCATTTGATATTCAATATATTTTGAACACTTTAATATAATATAGTTATGCGCAGAAAAACAAACTCAGAACATCAACACAAGCAGACAATAACAAAATACACACATCATACGGTAAACTTATTTACATACATACATAATTGATCATTTCAGCCCTTCAGTCAGGATTACGGCCTAGCTTCTCTTAGCACTTATGTTGTGTGTGTTAATTTTAACTGAATGGTGGGATTTACAGTTTAAATCGACTCCGAACGACAAATTATTTGAAAAACTTTTCATCGCAATTTTATTTTACTCTCAGAAGGATTTTTGTCAGAAGACTACTGACAGGAAGTCGGAGAAAGAAATATTTTTTTCATTTTTCGTTTTACTTGAGATATCTGGTCCGGGGATATAACCATGGGCTCCAGTGAAATAAGCCAATACATTACCTACTAGACTACGCCTGAGCTGAGTATAGTTCTGAATATTTTGCATCAAATTCAACTCGTAAGAAATATACTTATGTTCTCCTTTCAATAACTACAAGCGGATTTTCGTAGCAGACCTACTTACTTAATTGATCACTACAACCCTTTAGCCAGGATAACAATTTAGCTTTTTTTTTTGCCAGAAGACTGCTGAGGGAAAGTCGCTGAAGAAAAATTTTTTTCATATTTCTTCTTGTACAAGATATCTGACCTGAGGTCTTACCTACTAGACTATGCTGACTTCTTTTGTAGCATACAGATACACATAAATGGACTAAGGAATCCTCTACTGAATGAAAATCAATCAGGCTTGTTGACATTTTTAGGAGCATTACCCTGATATTATGGTAGTTGGTGGGTCAACCATCTTTGCTTGCTACATATCAAACAGAAATCTTTGTAAGGAAGACGTCAATTGTATTGAACCAATGATATTGCACGACCTGTGCTAAGTAATGGCCCAGGTCAGGCATCACGAACAAACTGAAAAACGAAAAATATTTCAACGGCGACTTCCTCTCAGCAGATTTCTGGCAAAAGCTCTGAGAGTAAATAAAATTCCGAAGAAAAGTTTCTCAAAAATTTGTCGTTCGGAGTCGACTTTAAACTGTAGGTCCCGCCGCTCACGTATAAAATTAACACACACAACATAAGTGATGTGTGAAGCTAGGCCGCAATCTTGACTGAAGGCTTGCAATGGCCAATTTTGTATGTATGTATATATGTATGTATGTATGTAGTTCTTCAAGGACTTGCAACAGGCTAATCAAAATCTTAGTATTTGGGAAAAATTTGCACAAATTCGGTTAAGTCAAGTCGAACTCTGCCGACTGTAGGGAAATTTTGTTTTTGAAAAATATTTCCTGTTTTTTTGTTAAACTTTTTCAACTACAAACAACTGAATTAAAATCATGCCATAAAGAGAAAGAGAGAGAGAGAGAGAGAGAGAGAGGGAAAGAGAGCGAGAAATGCAGATAGAATAGGGAACCCATATATATTGTTTACAGAGAGGTCAGTTAAGTAAATAAATCGGTTACAGTCGCATGATTTCACCAACAGTTGACGTTAATGATACTGATGGCCAAACTGTAACTAAATGTTGCTGGCAATGATGATGACGACAGCAACATCATTGATATTAACGACGATGATGATGATGATGATGATGATGATGATGTAAATGTAAATGCATACCTTCACACCGGCACACAGACTCACACTTTGGCACATGCGTTTATGTATTCAGGCAAAACTGACGATCATTTTATGGTATATGGTCGCATGTAAAACTTTTGTTTGTTAGCAACGAGTAACGAGTTGCTTACTATTGTTGACAATGGTGACTTTTTCTTCTCTGCAGAAGTGATGATGATGACTGATACTGCTATTGCTGTTGATTTTTGTTGTTATTGGCACATTACTTGCCACATTCCCACAGCTTTTTAAAGTGGTCTCCCCAGGAAAAAAAACGAACGAAAAAGTTTCTGGTTTTAAAACTTTGCCAGAAGAGAATAAATTAATATTGACGGTCGATACGTTTTTTTTAATATTCATTTCAATATGTATGTATGTATGTATGTATGTACGTATGCATGTATGTGTATATATTTATGTGTGTTATTAACTGTGTGTGTTACTTAACATAATTGGCTGAAGTTGATGTCAATGCATTAAAAAATTGCTGGAAGTTAAATTTTATATTCTTTTACTTCTTTTAATAAAACGGTAAACATACACACGCACTTATTCTCAGCTATATCTCCTGTGGCAAATACATACGTACACATACATACATATTCCTTGCAATGAATTATACATACGTGGGTTTCTTTATTTTTTTTATTCAGGATCAAAGGTGATGAAATTATAAATGATGGTTGGTTGGCTGGCCATTCTGTTTGCTGCACCCTGGCGATACGAGGGGTGTTTGATTATGATACCAGAAATTATGCGAATGAGGAAGTTGCTGGCTATCTTTAGCGTATACTATAAAAAGAAGAACTTTTTAAAGCATTGGAAAACCTATTGAACTGATGGCAAAAGTTGTATCCGCCTGTTGGCTCTCTCTCTCTCCCTGTCAAAATCTACTGCGTAGGCCAACAAGCCACCAGGTCTTTCGATGTTTTTAAAAAAAAAAATAGTTCTTGAACTACACAGATCCTAAATAATCTTATAAAGTGACAACAGACAACATCATGCCACAGAGTCTACAAGTTAAATAGACGTCTGACGTCTATCATTGCCACTTTACATAAACAGCAGACTAATCAGAAATGGTTTCATTTGAACGACTACAGAAGAGGGAGAAGTACCTAAATATACCAGCGAATCAAATTCTGAACAATCAACTTTCTTGTAGTCTTAAGTAGATTAGGTAAAGAGCTAACATTGGTTCTATAAGATCCCGTTAAAATATCATACATGCACATATAAATAATTGGTCAGAAGTACGACCTAGTTTCTCACACTACTTATGTTGTGTGTGTTAATTTTACACATGAGTGGTGGGACCTACAATTTAAAGTCGACTCCGAACAACAGATTTTTGAGAAACTTTTGCATGGCAATTTTTATAATCTCAGAGTTTTGCCAGAAATCTGCTGAGATGTAGGCGCCGAAGACATATATTTTCGTATTTCGTCTGGTTGGAGATGTCTGACCTGAGGTTTAAACCGAGACCTCATGTCTAAATAAACAAACATACTACATACCAGACTATGTCGACTACTTATTCTTATTCCGTCATACAGTTTTCTGGATTCTTTCTAAAATACCTCTGACTATATGTGAACGATAACGGAGAAACTGTTGTGTGGGCCTCATCGTCTTCGTCGTTATTTCAGTTTCTACACAAGTTCAGGACGAGTGCATCTACAGGCCAGTTTCGCGTTATGTCCACTACGAGTTTCCAAAGGCATGCTGTGGTTGGTTAAAAAGCTAATTTTGTTCTTCATATATCTCTATGGTGTCAGATCAGTCTGATTTTTTTACAAGTGGTTTCATTATTCCAACTTTTCTTTGCGAATCTGTACAGTTTGTGGGACATCATTTGTTGGCCGCCCTGCGGGGGACTACTACTCTTACGATTGAATTTATTTGAATTTTCTAGTCCCACCCGTGGCTAGTGTGCCTCCAATGTTACCGCATGCAAAAGCACATGCCATGGGGTAATCGATGTTGTGTTTCGTTATCTCTTCCAGAGGTTCGTGCTATTCTTGGACCATTTTAAATGTTATGTGTACACTCTTTAGGTATCTAATGTCCACTTTTTTTTTGTAAATGTGCTTTAAAAAACCGTAGTCTAGTAGGTAGCTTGTTACCATACAAGACAAGAGCGCGTGGTTAAACCTCAGCTTAGACATCTCGAAAAAAGGTTAAATAAAAAATTATTTTTACGGCGACATTCTCTCAGCTGATTTCTGAAAAAAGCCCTAAGAGAAAAATAAAATTACCATGAAAAAGTTTCTCAAAAATCTGTCATTATAAGTCGATATTAAACTGTATGCCCCATCATTCAAGAAAAATGAAGGGCGGTTTGAGAAGCTATGTTTCAATCTTGACTAAGGAGCTTTAATTACCCATTAAGTAAGTGTGCGTATACCATATGGTCTGATGTCGGATTCACACATCGGTATTCCAGATTTTGTGTTTTAAAAATGGTATTGTTTTGTCAATAGCTGTATAACAGCTTATGTGCGGAAGTTGAATCTGGCTCAATAGCATCGAGCAACATTACTCAAAGCTATGAGTTGATATCAACAAATGCCTTAAAGTCATATTATGAAGATATTCTGGATCAATATGCTAAAATATCTTGGCCCCTTCTTTGTAAAAGCAACAGGGGGTCATTTGGAAACAAATAAAACCTTGAAAGTTAAGGTTCAGTTTAGCAGCGCAATAACGACACAATAATCTGAAATCCTCGGTCTGAAATCTTCAAGGTTTAATAAGAAATAAAAATAAAATAAAAAAATAAAATCACCAGATAGCAGTACAATACTCCAAGAACTGGGAACACTTTAATCTTAAAGAAATGCCACCTGAGTGCTTAAAAGCTATAAGAGTGGCAGATATTACCAGGAACTGGTAATAGGAAAACTTTATTCGGCTAAATCGCGTTATGATTTGATTAAATTTCAAAGAATTTCACCACTAAGTGTGAAGAGCATTCCGTGATCCTCAATGCCGCTTACAAATAATTCATCGCATGTACTTTTTTTACTTGTTTGCTTCTGTCCTTTCCTGTCATTTCCTGTCATTTCAACTTAATTTGTGAGTAGAACTGCATGCGTAGTATCCAGTCCATCTAGCTGGGTTGGTTTTAAAATTTTTTTTTTCACTGGTACTAAGTAGGTGCTGTATGTCAATATAAATGTTCGTAAAAGTTTATAACATCAATATAAATTACTTGATATATTTCTCTGTTTTTATTTTGTTTAATTTTTGATTTTTTTTTATAAACATTTATGCGAATATAAAAAAAAAAATTTGATGTGAAAAAATATAAAGTTTAACATGGAAAAATATAATTTTTACTCAACTTTACTGTATTGTTTTTGTTTATTTCCTATCTCTCCTAGTAGTAGTTGTTATTATTATTATTGTTGTATTGCATAATGTTATTATGAAACTTTGTTATATTTTTTAAATAAAAAAATAAAAAATTTTTTTCCTACTCCAGTAGTTTATTTTATTTTATTCTTCATTTTTCTCATATTTCCTTAGCATCAAACAGCTCAAAACTGAACAGTACGTGGTTTGTTTACAACGCTGGATTAAAATGTTGTAGTAAATCTCGTTACTTTTGCTGCTTCATACTGTATATGCAGATGTAGTAGCAAACAAAACTATTTAAATATACTTACACACCCTAACAAATATAACATTTTTTTTTTATTAAAGACACATACACATATACATATAAACGTGGATTTTTTTTCATAGTGATTTTTTAAAACAATTCCCAGTAAACCATTTCAAATTAGATAAACTAAACGTTCCTGTTAAATCCATCATTAAGAATTTAGGATACGCTTGACAGTTACTTGATACCACGATAACAGTGCTGTACTTGCGGGTCGTTATCAAATTCAAAATCAAACTTATGTTACTAAACTTGCTACTCGACAACAAGTAACTCCTCATGTTCGAAATGGAAGTGGGTGAATCTAATCAGCTGTTTTGAAATTAGGGTCTACAGTGGCATTAAATCCGACGCTTTCTCAGTCGAGGCCAACCTGTCTCATTGCTACAGGGAATTTAAAGCAGAAATCTTATCCAGTCAGGAAACTCACTATTATGATTGGTGAAATCATACATACATAGTTGGCCATTACAACACTTCAGTCAAGATTACGGCCTAGCTTCTCACACCACTCATGTTGTGTGAGTTAATTTTAAACGTGAGTGGCGGAACCTACAGTTTAACGTCGACTCCGAACGACAGATTTTTGAGAAACTTTTTCATGGCAATCGTATTTATTATCAGAGTTTTTTGCAAGGAATCTGCTGAGAGGAAGTCGCCGAAGAAATACTTTTTGTGTTTTGTTTTGATGTCTGGCCTAGGGCTCGAACCCTGGCTTTACGTCTAATAAGCCAACACACTACCTACTAGACTACGGCGACTTCTTGGCGATCCTGCCAGGAAAATCCCTTCGCGCTCATTATGAAAGCGGGACAATGTCGTTTGTTTCGTCGACATTCTCTTTTACTATTTCAAAGAAGATTTGTAGCATTCAGTCAGGTCATCACTATTGCCTTCCTAATACCTCATTTAAGTAGTTTTCGTAGGATAGCGAGTATAAGAATAAATTAATTGCCCTCAGTTTATTTTCTCACTTGATCGGTTGAGTGCTAGGCGATCAAGTTTTCTGTGGAAATAAAATAGTAAATGAGTTAAACCACCCAGTTTCTGGCTTGCTCAAATACTATTTGATCTTAGTGGCAGTACTTTGAGAGTCGATCAAAAGTATTAGTCCCAAACTATTTTTGGAAAGGCAAAATTACAGTCGAATTCCTCTTGACCTTAGGACTTACGTGGCTCGAACATCATATAGAGATCACTAGTTTGCTTTTAGGTAACAGTATAAGTAATGTTTTCAGATACATAAATGGGCATTGGCCAATTGTAGATCAAGTGTAATGGTTGAGTCTACATTTTAATAACCACTAACACTGCTGTGGTAATATCATCTAATCATCTCCTTTGTGCCTATTCAGAGCTTAAAACCCATCGTCACATCATCTTTGACGAGTGGTTTTTATACGAAATACTCTATACATCATGTATTTATACCTCCTCAGGCATCTCGATTTGACAAAAAAACATTAAGTTACATTTAGATCCAAGGGTTTCAGAGAAAACAAAATAGCATCTCACTATTCGTACACCACCTAACCAGTCGTTCGTTTCAAAAGCTGCATATTCTAGGGCACATCAATTGTAGACTAAGATTGCTACAGCATTTTTATTTAAAGGAATGTTAGACATCATTAGCAAAGATGTTTACGTTTATACAGATTTCGAGAAGGCGATATCACGAACATTTGCCTTCAAGAAAATTCATCAGACTGTTTACCCTGCCATATAAAAGGCAAGACGAAGCAGGCGAGTAAGTTAGTGAAGTCCAGTCAGTCTTGTGTGAAAACGCGGTGCGTTTGAAGAAAGTAATCGTGGTTTGAAGGTCTCCGTTACAAAGATCTCTCAAATAATTGTCTAGTAATTGTTATTGTTTATGCAAAGGTTATAAACAGAGGAATTACAAAGAAAAGCAATTGTTGTTGTTTACATCAAGTTGTGAACAGTGGTACACAGAAAACCTAACAATATTTTCAGTACAATGTTCATTGAGGAATTAGCAGAAGATTGTGGTTCAAACCACTCTATTTTACTTCGACATTGTTTTCAGTTGAAGATTAAGTTATGCTTAGAGCTGCATGCACATTATCATTCCAACAGTAAAGCACACTAAACGGCCCAATCGATCTCTGTTTCTTATGCTTAGCTACTATTTCCATAAATGGCGGTAGGTTGTCTATGACAATGTCACGCTTAAATAATCACCAAGCCAGTTTACTAATAATTCTGTCGCGGATTTTATCACTGGGTTACTCTATGACATATTATTGCTGTTGGTAAGCATCACAGATATTTTTTTTTCATATTTTATGCAGCTTAAAAGAAAGAAAAAACAGAAAAATAACAAATTGTCGCGACGTGCCCCAAAGCAAAAATATTATTAGAGGCCAACTGAAAATATTTGAGGGATGAAATTTTTTTTTTTAATAATTTTTCACCAACTTTAATATTTTTTATAATCATTTTCTTTTTTTTTATCCAATTTGTTCTGAAATGTAATTAAAACTTTATTTTGGCCTCTATTACTGACACTTTCAATTGGACACGTTTAAAAAAAATTCATGTGAGCATTACATTTTTGTTTAGCGACACCACGACATTGATGAAAATGTCCTGAAAATTAATTGACTTTTAGGGATTTAAAATCGGATAAAAAAACTTTACAAGGTGCATGCAATCGAGTGGTAAGAGTACTTTTTGTCTTTATGAGTTTATCAATAGCATGGGATATGGCAAGCAATAAGCCGTTTTGGGCTTATTAACGGTGGTTTTCTATTTTGCTATTTGGTTTTTATGTGAATTTTTTAACTGTAAACAAAAGTTTTTAATGTGTGGCAACGCCAAAAATTCTTAGCAGGTTTTGCTACTTGTATTAACAAGCAAATAACGCTTACAAACCATCAAGAAAAACTTTTATTAAAATATTGTTACGTTTTTATCATTTAAAAACGTTTAAAATATGAGCTCGCAGAATGCAAATAAAATAAAAATACTTTTGTGTTTAGTTTTAATTAAAATTCTTTATTATTTGCACAATTCTGTGTGCCAATGTTTACAACTTGATGTAAAGAACAACAATTGCTCTTCTGTTTAGACATGTAGTTGTTGAGAGGAGGGCATAAGTAAATATAAGAGTTGAATTCGATGCAAAATATTCCGAATAAACTTTGAAACTCAGCTTAGAGGCAGTTTAGTAGGTAGTGTGTTCTATTCTCGGCTCAGATTCCGGGTGAATCTTCTAACAAAAATCACGATAGTAAAATAAAAAATGTATGTCCCGCTGCTCATGTGTAAAACTAACACACACAACTTGGATGGTATGAGAAGCTTGGTTGTGAACCTGACTAAAGGGTTGTAATTAGTGATTTTTTAGCTATTATCTTTTTGGCAACACTTTGTTTTACTGTCAAACATCTTCAGTTTGGTCTATAATTTAACCATGAATCGTCTTACAAACGAACAACGCTTGCAAATCATTGAATTTTATTATCAAAATGCGTGCTCTGTTAAGAAAGTTCTTCGCGCGCTTCTTCCATTTTATGGTGAGTTTAATCGACCCACTAAAGCGGCTATTCGGGCTATTGTGACTAAATTTCGCACCAAATTTACATTTTGGTCATTAAACCATCAATACGCCTACGTAGAGTGCGAACTGAAGAAAATATCGCAGCTGTATCGGCCAGTGTTAATGATGACCATCAATTATCGATTCGTCGCCGTTCGCAGCAATTGGGCCTCTGTTACTCAACAACGTGGAAAATATTGCAGAGGGATTTAGGTGTGAAGCCTTTCAAAATACAGCTGGTGCAAGAATTGAAGCCGAACGACCTACCGCAACGCAGAATTTTTGGTGAATGGACTCTTGGAAAGTTGATCGAAGATCCACTTCTTTATCGGAAAATTATGTTCAGCGACGAAGATTATTTTTGGCTCAATGGATACGTAAATAAGCAGAATTGTCGATTTTGGAGTGAAGATCAGCCAGAAGCATTGCAAAAGCTACCAATGCATCCAGAAAATGTAACAGTTTGGTGCGGTTTATGGGCTGGTGGCATCATTGGACCGTACTCCTTCAAAGATGCTGCGAATCGTAACGTAACTGTGTATGGTGAGCGCTACCGTGAGATGATATACAACTTTTTTTTTGACCAAAATGCAAGAGCTTGACTTGCATGAAATGTGGTTTCAACAAGACGGTGCCATATGCAACACACAACACGCGTAACAATGGAATTATTGAGAGGCGAGTTCGATGAACATTTTATTTCACGTTCGGGACCGGTCAATTGGCCGCCTAAATCGTGCGTTTTAACGCCTTTAGACTATTTTTGGTGCGGCTATGTTAAAGCTCATGTCCATACTGACAAGCCTGCTTCAATTGACGCATTGGAAGACAACATTGAAGCATTTATTCGTGAGATACCGGCTGAAATGTTGGAAAGAGTATGCCAAAATTAGACTAAGCTGATGGACCATTTGAGGCGCAGTCGCGGTCAACATTTGCATGAAATAATCTTCAAACATTAAATTATATGGACCGTTCTATCGATTCAAATAAAGATTTCATGCATTTTATTGAATTTTATGTGTTTTTTTGAAAAAATTTCCTATAGCTCTTAAAAAATCACCCATTAGCAAAAGAGCCCTACCAAATCCTTCGAACTCCAAAAGGATTTTTGTTTACAATGCTTCTTTTGCTTGATAAATTATTTAAAAATTATTCGAAATTTACCCAAAACTTTTTATCTTTTTTAATACTGAATTAAACATTTCGGTTCGTTTTGAATATTTTTTTTTTTTTGAATAAATTTCATTTAAATTTCGTGTTAAAAGTTATTCATGCAGAAAATTGCCGAGAGAGAATTTTTATTATTCAACTAATTAAAGACGATGAAGAATATTTCAACGAATATTGCAAATTAAAATGCGCTTTAAACAGACGTGCTGCCGACAAAATAAAGAAGAAATAAAATTTAACAAGAATTTCTAAATGCCATTACAAAGTCAGAAAAAGGATGGATCTGGATGATAAAATGAAGGAATAAAATGAAGGAATAAAATGCGGGAATAAAACGAAGAAATAAAACTTAAATCATAACAAGACAAGACAAGTTATTAGCCATTGTTGGGGAGTTATTTTAAGAGGCCTTTTCCATTTTATGTCTTTATAGAAATATTTGGAGGAGAAAAGATGAATTAAACAAGGAGCCTATGGTGAACGAGTTGCCATAATTATTCTGGACTTAAATGTGTGAACACTTTACGAATTTCTTTACCATGATTTTCTAATTTACTGTACATTTCTTACATTGTTCAGAGCATCCAAAGCTATCAATAGCGGGTGTCAATCCTTAAATAAATGAAGCAATCAACCAGCCAACCAACCAAATTATTGGGAAAATTATTTTCCACTTCTTTTCTTTCCATTTTTTCCATCTTTCTTCCAGATAATGGCTAAAGAGACAGTGAAATGAAATCTTTCATAAAGAAATGAAAACTGAACACTAATGATTGCCTTTATGAGCATAAAAGCACAGCAAAAGTAGCAAGAAATGAAAGCAAAGTCTATGTCGACTAATATCATATCTTTGAATTTCCTGTGAATGTAAACGATATCAAATCAATGATAATAAACCAGGAAACTATAAAAAAACAACAATAACAACAACAGAAAATGTGAAATGAAATCAAATGAAAATGTTGGCGTAAAACGTTGGTAGGGTCCGTTCAATCATGCATAGGTTTGAACGATTGAACGAATGAAAGAATGAAAAAAAAGAAAAAATTAAAGCAATAATGATGCCAATATTATTGTTGCCTGCCACTCAAAGTACTTTGCCACCCAATCCACATTATCTGTTAATGGTAATGAACACCCATCATACTCATAGAAAGTAAGGTACAGCTTCCCCAGCCTTAAATGTCTGCTGATAGTACACAGGAATTGTATGTATGTAATGTAACGCAAAAAGGGAGATATTTATTTAAAAAAGAGTGCTATAATGGTGCTGCTCCTTTTCTGTTGTTTTTTTTCTTCTCTAGCTTTTGGCTCTTTGGCTAGCATTAGTTGGTCATCATCAATATCCAATTGCAAATTGTAGTGATTCGAATCGATTCGTTTTTCCATTTCTAGTGTGTATTACTGCTTCACATTTTTTTTCTATTCTTGAAACCATTGTTCATAAAAAATTCGGAACAATTGATATACGTATATACCTAATTGGCGCCCCTATGATATTCTATGTAGACAAAGGGTAGAAAAATCCTGGCCCAATCTGGATTATAACGCCGATTATATTGTTACGAAAATTAAGAACCTAGATACTGGGATCTAATTCTCGCAGTCGTGATCGAAATTGTGTTCGAATAGAAAATAATTTCGATAGCGAGAAATTTTCTGATGATGTTACTCAATACTAAACGATTCGATTTGTAGCTTAGGTGTTGTGAAACGAGTTAATTATTTCGTTTTACAGCACCGACTAAAATGCAAAAATTGTAAACAAAAAACATATGTTTTCTTACAAAAATAAAATAAATTTAATTAATTCAAGGAAGAAAAGTATTATTAAATTTGTAATATTTCGTATGGATAATATACTTTGGTTTTATTTTATTATTAGCTGGGGCTGAAGTTTCTTCTGCAGTATCATCTTCAAATTCTATAAAAGAAGGCATGGATAAACAGCAGGGAGATACCTCAGGAATACTATTTTTTTTGGTGAAGTTGTTGGGATAACATTTTCTTTGTCGCAATTCTCTTTTGGGCTGCCTTCTGATGTTTTTGAAGACCCAAAAGTTTGGACATTTTTTAGACCCTCAACAGAAACTTCAATTCCAGCAGCAGACAGTATCTGTTGTTCCATTTGGGAAAGAACTTTTTCCTCATACGGTCCGCCACCCGTTTCCTTTTTTGAAGATTTATTGAATGAAACGTTCTTTTCAACATTTTGCTTTTGATCAGCTTATACCTAACGACATACATATATTTATACTTTTATTATTTAAACTTAAACAAGAGGTTGTTAAACTACCTTGCGCCACATTTTTGGCATTGAGCTGTTCCCATAGCTGATTAGCTCTTGCCTTTCCCTGAGAAGTATTTGGTATAATGCTCTTTGCCAATTCTGAATGCTTAACCATGAAATTTCCATGAATTTCCTTCTGGGTGTAATTAATTTTTAAAAGTTTTAACCTACAAATAATGCAATTAATTTTTTATTCATAAATTATTATAAATTTGTTACTTACATTTCTTTATATTGTTCTTTACAGCAGAAAAACGTTAATTCGAAAGCTTTACGAGTAAAAACTCGCAAGGTGGCATTCGAATGATCACACGTCATCGAATGCCATCATTAGAAATTTCGATACACTTTACTCGATAACGAATAAGAGAATCCCAAAAATAAAAAACTCCCACGTTCGAATAAAAATTCGTTCGTATACGACTGCCAGAATTAGCCCCCTGGTGGTTTGCTTTTACATCGCTTAACATTAAAATTATAAACAAAAATACAACAAACACCGGCATAAAAAAATTGTTAACAAGTAAACAAAAATGCAACAACAAACACTACAAGAGTAAATGTAAACAAAATACACAAACAACAATAATGAAACAACGATGTTTACATTTATAAAGATTTCGAGAAGGCGAAATCATAACATTCGGCTTCAAGAAAATTCATCATACCATATAAATGGCGAGACAAAGCAGGCTACTGAGTTAGTGAAGTTCAGTCAGTATTGTGTGAGGACGCGGTGTGCTTGAAGAGAGTAATCGTGGTTTGAAGATCTCCGTTACAAAGATCTGTCGAATAATTGCCTAGTAATTGTTATTATTTAGGCAAAGGGTATAAACAGAGGAATAACAAACAAAGCAATTGTTGTTGTTTACATCAAGTTGTGAACAGTGGCACATAAAATTGTGCGAATAATAAAGAATTTTAATTAAAACTGAACACAAATTTATTTTTATTTTATTT
Organism: Sarcophaga carnaria; assembly: GCA_958299815.1. Classification (NCBI taxonomy): domain Eukaryota; kingdom Metazoa; phylum Arthropoda; class Insecta; order Diptera; family Sarcophagidae; genus Sarcophaga; species Sarcophaga carnaria. The sequence continues at coordinate 143,065,270 of OY283149.1, forward strand.
CCATTCTACGAGTTCATTTTTAAACATTTTTAAAAGGTAACAGCGTAACAATATACTTACATACTTAATTTGCTCCCCTATGGCATCCTGTGTAAACAAAGGGCTGAAAAATCTTAACCTAATCTGGACTATTGACATGCTGCTATTCTAGGAAGACTTAAACTTATTAATGCCGATTATATGATTCCTTACAATTTTCTGAATAAAACATACCAATTTAGAATTAAAATCAAGGACTTCTGGATTCAAGGTCCAAATGTTCCCAATGGGACTCTTGAAGTAAAAACTGAAAGTTTAAAGTTGACTAGCAGATATCCAACTTTCTGATAGGCTACCCAAACACTGCAGTGTGTTTCAATCAGTTGGTCATGGCAGTGATGGGATTCTCCCTGAAAACCTTCTGAATTACTTGGGCAACCAGGTTGCAATTAAGTAGTTTCAATGTCCATCTTTGATGAGCAACCTGAACACTGAAGTGTTCCAAACAGATGATCATGACAATTTTGACAAGTGGCGCAATGCACAGTGTTGAGTGGCAGGATTTTTCCCTGAAAATCTCTGAATTTACTCGGACAGACAGAGTGTAATTAATCCCCTAAAGCATGTCGTTTCAACGTCCGTTCTTGCCCATAAATGCTGAGGGTTTTCTCAGGGAAATTTCGATTCACTCACTTTTTCCCAGAAATCTACTGAGAGGAAGTCGCCGAAGAAATACTTTTTATATTTTGTTTTGATGTCTGGCCTGGGGCTCGAAGCCTGGCTTTATGTCTAATAAGCCAACACACGACCTACTAGACTACGGCGACTTCAAGGTTTTCCGATTGCCTCAGCTAATTCGGATATTTTCCATTTTTTTTAGGGGAAGTTCTGGTTGATGGAAGAAAGGTCCGTGCATTATTGCTAGGCTTTGCTGGACCTAGAATGAGGTTGAGGACCCTCGGCAGGTCCTTCTTTGAGAGTTTGAATTCTGTGTCGAGAGCCGACATCAAGGCTCTCCACAGTGTAATTCCTTCACTCTCCATTCTCCCCTTTCCGACATCCTCTCCTTTTTAATCCCTCTATTATCCTTCCCTCTGTAAGGACGTTGTAGAATGGGTCAATTCGAAATTCGTGTACTGTACTTGTCTTTATTGACAAGTACACGTCCTCTAACTTAACCTAACCTAACCTAAGTAGTGTGAAAAGCCATGTCGTAGGCCTGAAGGATTGTAATGACCAATTATGTATGTATGTATGTAGTTATACCGGATAAACTATACAGAATATACGAATAAAGAATGCCGCATAGTCTTTACTCGAATTCTGCTTTCGTGCAACCGAATTTTATGTGCACCGCACTTTAGCTTTTCTGTACTCAACTGAAACTACTTTCCTTTTATGCTGTATTCTTCAATTTATTTTTTATTATATGGTTTGATAGATTTAATTCTGTTCCTTTTTTTCTCCTCCTCTTCATTCACTCCCTCTCAATCTCTATCTCGATCTCTGTCGTTCTTTTTTTTTATTTTTTATTTTTTCATTCTATTTGTGCAACTGCTACGTATTACTGTTACGACTCGTACTGCTATTACAATTGCAGCCACTTCTGCTACTACTTCACAGTTAGTTGTTTTAAATGAGTGTATAAATCTATATATGTATGTATGTGTATGTATGTATTTCTTTTTTTTAAAGTAAATTAAAACTAAATCCCGAGAAATGTATACCACACAATCAATAAAGTGTAGAGTAAATATAATGAATGTTTACCAGGCATTGAAAACTCTTCTTCTTCTTCTTCCCTTCTTTTCTTGCTTTTCAGTTATAAAAGTATCCATGCATTCATCCATCCATCCATCCATCCATCCTTCTTCTATTCATATCGTCTGCAATCGTATGGTGTATGGTATGAAAACAAATAATAACAACAACAAGCAATAACAACAACAACAAAAATAGTGGTGGTACACATTATTAAATTAATTAAAGAAAATTAATTCAACCACTATTTTTCCTGTTGATGGGTTTTTAATCATTTAAAGGCAAATAAAAGAAACATGAAGAAGAAGAAGAAAATAGAAGAGAGAGAGAGAGAGAGAGCAAATAAATTGAATGTGGTACACTCTTAGTAGCAAGTTAACGTTTTTGGATTAAAGAACACAAGATGAATATGTTGTGGACCTCATGGTGAAAGTATGTTTAATTTACTATATGGGAGGATGGTTGCTTAAGTTTTCAATTTTTTATGGAAAAAGTTTTACAAGATCATTACAAGAAATTATTCGTCCGGATGTATAGATAACAACTGAAGTTGACCCTAAAAAGACTGCACGTTGTTGCATTATTTTTTTTCGTACCCAACAGAATAAATGTTGTAAACGTTGAATAAATTGGACACCGACGTAATTCAATAAAAATATTTTAAACGTTTCTGTCCAATTTTAAAAACTGGAATATTAAAAAGACGCCATAGCCTAATAGGTAGTGTATTGGCATATTCGACATAAGCCCTCGGCTCAAATTCCAGGTCAGACATCAAAACGAAAATATGAAGAAATATTTCTTTGGCGACTTCCTATCAACAGATTCCTGGCAAAAACCCTGAGGGTAAATAAAATTGCCATGAGAAGTTTCTCAAAAAAAATCTGTCATTCGGAGCCGACCTTAAACTGTACGTTCTGCCACACAAGTATAAAAATAAGAGAAACTAGGTCGTAATATTGGCTGGAAGAATGTAATGACCAATCATGTATATATGAGGTGTGGAATATTACCCACGGCTGAAAGCCTTACGCGGTTGTTGTGAATATTATTTTAAACGTGCTTAGATAGGTGGGTAGGTGGCTGTCTATTCAATGAAGTACGATGTAGATTATTCCCTAGTCCTAGATCAACTCGAAGCTAGCATCTGATGAAAGGACTCAGGCAGCCATTGTCAATGCTTGACAGTTCCCCAGATTATCGATATAGTAGGCAAGGTGACGCCGTTTTCATCTTTGAAACAATGCTGAGCATTTTACCAGTAAGTGAAGTACAGTTTCATCCTCTTCCTCATCTCTGCAGATTGCTCAGAAATCATATGCGAGGTGTTAAAGACCAAAGTGCCTTGCATGCGTACATTGCATTATGGATAGCCCATCATAACGCCGACACCCACACTTAGCTTAAGAAAGAAATCATTTTGTATTGAATTATCACTAGAAGCGATAGATGAATTCTTTAACCCTTTCATGCCCGATGTTGCCTATAGGCAACATTGTACATTTTTGTTCATAAATTCCGTAATTTTTAATTTTTTTTTAAAGATTTTTTTTTTGCAAACAATCTTGGTTAAAAACGTGTAAAACCAGAATACGTAGGACTCTGAATTTAATATCACTTCATATTTAGGCCATGACTAACAAACACATGTCCTTAAAAAAATTTAGCTCTGGCCCAAAAAATTCGGGCATGAAAGGTTTAAGACAGCCTGAAGTGCAAGAAGTCATATGTAAAATGCGGACAACGAGTAAAATCTACGGCTAAGCAGAATATCCATTACGTCAAGGTAGTGCTCTACATTTGCTAGGATCAGAAGAGTATGATCCATTATGAGTGAGTATTGGCCGAAAAACGGACTGACTATGCAACCAATTGTTAGGCCATAGTTCTCTTGACATGACAGGAACTTATGATAATGCTAGGCCACATACAGCAGCGTCTTATCTCATTTTACATTAAATGCTGTATAGTCCGCACCTTTCTCGTTCAGATAATCATTTTATTCGATTAAGGCAGAACATTTCCACTGGAATACATTTCACTTCAAAGCAGGGTGTGCAAAATTAACTCGAATTATTCAAAAAATCAAAAATCAAAAATGTCTTGTAAATCATTAGCCGATAATTGTACAGGCTGTATTTATATGGACGTAAATCTCGATCTCGCCGTAGTAGGTAGTAAGTTAGCTTAACAGAAGAGAGCCTGTGAATCAAACCAAGGCAAAGAAATCTCGAACAATACAAAACATGGAGAAAAAACTCTGAGAGTAAAATAAAATTGCCATGAACAGCTTCGCAAATCTGTCGTTCGAAGTCGACTTGGAACTGTAGGTTGGGCCGCTTGTGGCTAAACTTAGCACACGCAACATGAATGGTGTAAGTAAACAGTAGTACAGCCTGACTAAAGGGTTTTAAGGGTCAATTAACCAAAATCTTATGTAAAAATGTCCCATGTAATCGCAGGTTAACATATGGAGAACAACGACGAATCGGTATTTCGCCAACTTCTCCAAGTGTCGAGCTACAGTACTATATTCTTGGTCTTGTTGATGGTTTTGAATCTGGAAGAGTAAAACTGGTTCGAAAACGATCAAGAATTTCATGAATTGCTTTTTTAATAGGTCGATTATATTTACCATGAAACAGACGTTGTACACATACATACATACATACATACATACATACATACATACATACATACATACATACATACATACATACATACATACATACATACATACATACATAATTGGCTATTACAACCGTTCAGCCCTAGCTTCTCACACCACTCATATTGTGTGCGTTAATTTTATACGTGAGTGGCGGAACCAGTTTAACTTTTTCATAGCAGGTTTATTTACTCTCAGAATTTTTGCCAGAAATCTGCAGAGAGGAAGTCGCCGAAGAAATATTTTTTCATATTTCGCTTTGATGTCTGACCTCGGATACGAACCCGAGCTATTCGTCTAATAAGCCAACACACTACCTACTAGACTGCGGCGACCACAAGCAGACGTTGTGCTTATTTAAATTTCAGAAAAGTTTTTTTTTGTTCGAAGTTTATTTCCACAATTTAAAAGTGTTATCCTGAATAAATTTTCAAAGATTACAAATCAAAATCCATGATTTTTCCTATACTCTGAATATAATTTTTTTAATTACTAGATTTTTTTTGTCCAGCTTTTCATCATATCCTTAAGGGCATGTCATGCTGTTTCTTCATTTTTTTTCTGTGCAGCCTATTTTTAATCTCCCTGATATACAAATAAGCTGCGACAAAACAAAATAAAATCCTGCATCCATCCAATCATTTACCGCAAAATTTTTAATTAAATTAAAAGTGGAGAACAAAATAACACACAAAATACTTGAAAAAATAAATGAAAAACAAGAAAAAACAAAAACTGAAAAACCAAGAGAAAGAGAAATAAAATATTTTTGAAAAACGAAACGTAATAAAATTAAAAAGAACTGGAGACAATGAAAAAAAAACACAGAAAATGAAAATAAAAGAATTTCTTTTGTTTTAAACTGAAACCCCTTTTTTCTGTTTTTCTTTATTTTAAACGAAAATTTCCTCTGTTCTAAAGGAAAACATTGTTGATGACAACCGACAACAGCAAATGATTTTGTTGACATCATGTTCAAAATATTTGATACGATTGAAGATAAGGTCAGTAGTTTGAGTTTGTGCTGACATTTGTAACGTGTTAAGATTATATTGGAAGCCAATAAGGCTCGTATTAATTCAGCACAACAATTTAGAAATGTTTCTCACCGTCACAGAATTTTTCTGTTGGACTTGTGACAAAATTTCAAAATTGTCAAAATGTTGGTTAAAAACCTCAGATAATTTTTTATAGCTAATGCAAGACTCAGATTTCCTCTACACATGAAAACTGCATGACATACTGCACAGCATGCTGTACAGCATACTGCATAGCCTACTGCATAGCATACTGCATAGAATACTGCTTAGATACTCTTAGAATACTGCTTAGCATACAGTACGGCGTACTCCATAACATACTGTATGCATACTGCATACCATAATTATAAAGACTTGGTTTGAGAAGATCTTTAATTGAACATACCTTTCCAAATTCTCGCTCCCACTAAGCAAAGGGATGCTGAACCCATTCACGGCAATTTTCCTCCCAGCAAGCCCGTCTTCTATCTTATAGACAAGAATTCTTACATAATCTGGAACCCTTCAGAGGGTAAACTTATCCAGCTTCCCTAGGCAGTTCCATACTATCTTCGATTTATCCTCATAAATGCTCGAATGCGGCCTGACAGTCAAATAGTATTGCTATGTCCTGCCTTTTGTACCTAGTATCCGAGGTGAACTGCACACATCTCACTTTCTTTTGGAAGATTATCATATTTCATTATGAGACCAAAAACTTCCTCTATATTGCCAAATCCGTGCTTGACACATCTGTATGCCCTAAAATAGTCCTCATTCATCTATTCTGTCTGCTGTTAACGATTTCTCGATGAAAATTAGAATCACTGTCCAACTGCTTTAGAACTCATTCAGTTAACACGATTCATTTTCTATGGTTGTTGATCTTCAGTTCGTGGTGATTTGACAAACAAACTCTGCAAATGACAAGCTATTTGACAGATGTAGTTTCACCCAATTAGCCGTTATTAATTCTTAATGTAATACGTTTGGAAGTCCCTGTTGTAAGACCTTATAGATGTACAATTTTCAAGTATTTTGCTTGAACAATTATTGCGATGTTATTGCCTCTTTGGGAGACAAGCACACTGCATAGCATACTGTATAGCATATTACATAGCATACTAAATAGCATATGGCATAGCATACTGTATAACACACTGCATAGGATACTGCATAGCATAATTCATAGCTTACTGCACAGCATACTGCATAGCACATTGCATATAATACTGCATAGCCCACTGCATAGCATACTGCATAGCATAATGCATAGCATACTGCATAGCATACTGCATAGCATACTGCATAGCATACTCCATAGCATACTGCATAGCATACTGCATTGCATACTGCATAGCATACTGCATAGCATACTGCATAGCATACTGCATAGCATACTGCATAGCATATTGCATAGCATACTGCTTAGAATACTCCTTAGCATACAGAACGGCTTACTGCATAGCATACTGCTTAGAATACTCCTTAGCATAGAGTACGGCTAACTGCATAGCATACTACATAGCATACTGAATAGCAACTTGTATAGCATACTGAATAACATTCCTGACAGTAGTCCTGACACAATTATATTTTACTGTCCTTAACTGCGCTGTTAGTGCTCCGCTAATAATCCTTTAACCGTCTTTTAACGTTCTCGGAATAAGTTACTAACGATCTGCTTACATTACATTCTAGTTATAATCATGCTAAAGATAAGATAAACCAAAATTTAGATTGGCAAAGACTGCTACTCGCTTGGGAGATCTCTTTTTCTCGCTTGTGGTGATACGACTAACGTATATAAACGATTTTGAAAGTCCTGCCTGTATCGAAATTTGGTTGATCTTTTAACACCAACATCAAGTCTTGATATGTCGAATTGGTGGAGATCACTGCCTTGTAAGAACTCATGTCCTTTAATTTCGATCTGATTTTCTGGACTAAATTGCATTAATTTTTTACCATAACTTTTTAGGAAATATACTGGGTCTACAAGATAACCCAGACATGTCTCACTGCACTTTCTTGTGGCAGAAAGGTGGCAAATATTAAAGCTCCTATTATGCAAACGTCCACGGAACGTAACGTTAACTCGTTTTTGCCAGTTAAATAGCAATGCTTACTGAAATTACATCACGGTTCGTTAATCGCTCTTATTGATTTTTCATATTTTAAAAACGAACGAATGTTGAGTTACATGCCGTGTACGTTTGGCTAAAGGGAGCTTAAGTCTAATATTATGGGTACCTCTATCTAATATTAAGCGTATGTGACAAAAAGCTTAAACAACTAAATGAACGACTAAAGCCGTGGTTAGTCAAACGTCCACGTTCGTTTTTACCATTTAAAGAGCAATGCTTACTGAAATTACATCACGGTTCGTTAATCGCTCTTATTGATTCTTTTATTTTCTAAAACTAACGAATGTTGTGTTACATTCTGTGGACGTTTGGCTAAACGGAGCTTAAGACTAATATTATGGGTACCTCTATCTAATATTGTGTGTTTGTGACATACAGCTAAAACAACTAAATGTGTATATGATGATACCGTAGGCTATGAAAAAGTGTACCTAAAAGACAACCCTCCATCAATCTCATTCTGCTACTTAATGTCAGGCGTTGAAATTAGAATTTTCAAATGATGATTGTTTTTTTGTTCTTGTTGAACAATAATTTTAACATTTTACAACAACAACAAAAAATTCATGTTCCATTTACAAAGATAATCAAAAACAGAGAGAGAGAGAGAGAGAACCCAGTTAAAAATGTCAAAATGATGAATTCAATTTAGCCGTGTGCCGCACTTATTAAAAGCCTTTAACACTGAACATCCAAAGCAAATTATGCCACTTCCGTTATGCTATGACATTGTTAATACACCTTTAAGTTCCGTTATATGGTTATTATTTGTGTTGTAGCAGTGTTTAGCTGTGTTTACACTAACTGCCACTCCCCTTATATCTTTGCCCGGGTTTTTGGTTTCATTTTCAAGCGATTCTTTACAATTTTTAGTGCAGAATAAAATCATTTGCAAATAATTATTAAACAAAGACAGAAAGAAAGAGAGAGGGAGAGAGAAGGAGCAGATTTGACATAAAACAAATGAGTACAATGAAACAGTACAATGGGAAATAAAATTTCTAAACTTTATTATTATTTTTGAGATTTTTGTTTGTACGTTGAACTTAACGTCTGTTGTACTTTCGAGAACAAATCAACAAAAAAAAAAAGAAACGAAATTATTTTATTTGGAATTTATAATTGAGCTCTCATTCTTCATTTTCATAACAAAACAAAACAAGGAAAACCTTTTTTATTTTTCTAATTTTCAACCATAACCACGACGACCTCAACTTCAATATATCCTTGAGCCTCTCCTCTACCCACTGGCTGGCTTAAATCCTTTGGCTTAAAGTTTAGCTGCTGCTGTTGATGATGATGATGATTTTATTTCCATTGTTTCCATTTCTTTTTTTTCTAGTTGTCGCCCACTCTACTACGTTACCCTTCTTTGTCTAAAAAGTTTTTTTTTTCCTGAATAAATAGCAATTGATTTAGAAAAAATTGTGAAATTGAAAACCATCACAGTAGAAGCAGTAGAACGTAGAAGCAAAAGAAAATTAATGCATATTAAGTGTTTAACTGCTGCTGCTATTGGATGGTTTTCTAAACGAAAATTTGTTAAGTAAACAGAATAATTAAATCGAAATTTTCATAATAAAAGAATACAAATAAAACTGAAGAACTTTTCTATGAGCTTAGTCACAAGAATACAAAGCGTAAAATATTTGAATAATTACACATCACTGCAGAGGAGAACTGTCAGGGATATACCAATACAATGTCATAGAAGAGTAAGGTTATTTGAATGCGATTCTCTTGTAAAGCAGATCGCCTCCTATCGTATCTTTGTAGTATTGCAGTTGGCTAGTCCAAAACTCTTTCAGTATTGTTGTCTTGATTTTCTCTTGATCTTCTCTTATTTTTGTTGAAAACTTTTGTATTGAACGTATACGCACATACATAACATACTTAATTGGTCATTATATTAACACAGGGAGCACTGGCGAGGATGATGCCAAATATTGGAGGACCAGGTTTATTCAAAAGGAGGATAATTTCGGCGGTAGTAACGTCGATAATGCTGTATGCTTGCCCAATATGGTCGGAGGCACTCTCCGTGGGGACGACAAGGAGGATACTGTCCTCGGTGTATCGTCTAAGCGCGATTAGACGGGTAAGTGGCTTCAGGACAGTGTCTGATGAAGCGGTATTGGTATTGGCAAAGACAATACCAATAGACATATTGGCGGATGAGATGAGGCGGATATACTTTCGCCATCTCGAGTTTCCAGGACGAACTGCAGCTATAAAGGCGGAGGAACGAAGGACTTCCATGTACAAATGGCAGTCACGATGGGATATCAGTTTAAAAGGAAGATGGACATTTCGCCTTGTCCCTGATGTAACCCTTTGGATGAAGAACGAACATTGCGAGCTGAACTACTACGTGACCCAGTTCCTAACTGGTCATGGGTGCTTCAGGAAGTACCTGCACAGATTTGGTCATGACACTTCCCCTATATGCCCAAACTTTGTAGATGAGGAAAAAGATGCGGAGCATATTCTAATATGCTGCCCCAGATTTAGATGGCCCGGAGAAACGAGTTTAGGACCAAACCGGCTAATGGAAGAGCTGTTGAATTGTATGATTCTATGGAGTCAATATAGTCAGAGAATGGCTGAGGTTATGCTAGAATACCGAAGACGGGACGAACGGAGGCGAAATTTGACTTAATGTGATAAAGCTTTCGAGCTAACCAGCCCTCCACGAAGTAATACCTTACGGCAGTCCCGCGGGGGATTAGTGGTTGAAGTGTGTAGGGGGTAGGTCTAGTACGTAGGCACCAGTGATGGTGAATCGTGCACTCTTTTGTTGGAACAAAAGTGTCTTTCGAAGATTCCTACCTCCGGATTCAGACAAAAAAAAAATTGGTTATTACAACCAATCAAGTGGTTGATTTTATATAAGAGTGTCGGGACCTACAGTTTAAAGTCGACTCCGAACGATAGATTTGTGACAACTTTTTAATTTCTCCCAGATTTTTTGCCAGAAATCTGCTGAGAGGAAATCGCCAAAGAAATCGTTTTTCATATTGTTACGTTTTTACCTTTTAAAAACGTTATAAATATGAGTTCGTAGATTGCAAATAAAATAAAAATAAATTTTCTGTTTAGTTTTAATTAAAATTCTTTATTATTCGCACAATTCTGTGTGCAATTGTTCACTACTTGATGTAAACAACAACAATTGCTTTTCTTTGTTATTCCTCTGTTTATAACCTTTGCATAAACAATAACAATCACTAAGCAATTATACGACAGATCTTTGTAACGAAAATCTTCAAACCACGATTACTTTCTTCAAATGCACCACGTCTTCACACAAGACTGATTGAACTTCACTAACTCTGTTGCCTGCCTTGCATTGCCTTTTATATTGCAACGCAAACAGTCTGATGAATGTTCTTGAAAACGAACGTTCATGTCATCGCCTTCTCGAAATCTCTATAAGTGTAAATATCGTTGTTTACGGTTATTCTTGTAGCGTTTGTTGTTGTATTTTTGTTTACTTGTTAACTATTATTCTTTATGCTGGTGTTTGTTGTTATATTAAGCAGTACGATAATTTGTGAACAGGTTTGTTTACATCATTGCTTTGTTTTTGCAGCTTTTGTTTATAATTTTAATGTTAAGCGATGTAGAAGCAAAACACAAGTATCTTGATTTTTCATTTTCGTAACAATATTTTCGTTTTGATGTCTGACCTTGGGTTTGAACTACTAGACGGCGACTTCAAATTATCAAAATGTTCAATTTGGAAGAGAACACAACTTACCTAGTTTGTAATAAAGTCTGGTTTGGACATGATTATAGCGTCTGTTTTTTGGTAAAAGAATCACTTGCCCTATCAGTAGATGATATTACTTCAAAAACATTACAATAACTCAATACAGCCTTCACTACCATTCAATATTTTTTTGTCATATTTTACACGGTAATTTTACTGTTAATAACAACCCTTAATTCCTGTGCCCTGTTTATTATACTTGAATGAGTTTTAGCCAATAACAACAAAATTGATTGAATTTATTGTAAAATTGATGCCTGTTTTAATTGTTACAATTAAATACACGCTTGACAACTAAAAACAATCAAACAAAAGTTGTCAACGGCAGACAATTTTTAATTGATTGGATTTGTAATTCAAACTCTGCCCCTTTCTTTTGACTCATAGACGGCCTTTCATGTATGTTGTTGGATTATTGTGTAGGTTTTTTTGAATTAAATATTGAAATGTTTTTAACCCTTCAAACAGGGGCACATATGTTCCAAACCGAAAACTTCAAAAGAATCGGAATAACTAACAACCCCATACATCCACATTATATACACGCCTAATTTGATCATTTAAACCCTTTAGTTAGGATAACGACCTAGCTTCCCATGACACTTATAATATTATTAATTTCTATACATGAGTCGAGGAACCTATATTTAAAGCCGGCTCCCAACGATAGACTTTTAGGGAAACTTTTCATGGCAATTTTATTTGCCATCGGAGTTTTGCCGGAAATCTGCTGAAAGGCAGTCACCGAAGAAATATTTTTTCGTATTTCGGTCTGTTGGAGATGTCTGACCTGAGGATTGAACCATGGCCTTACGTCAAACAAGCCAACGCACTACCTACTAGATTACGGCGATTTCAGGCTAAAATTATGCCCTGTCACCATACAGGAGGTTCTGAGAACTTCATGGAATAGAAAATTAACCCTTTAAGGACCATAGGGCCACATATATCCCAAGACAAATTGGACAACGCAATATTGGTTTTGGTAATTTGGTTTGAAAATCTTAGAATCTTATGGCAGGAAATGCAAACGATTTGATAGTCTGTAGTTGTCGTAGTCCTGTAGGTGGTGTGCTGTAATAGTAACAAACGTTACTAGGTGCTCTTTGTCGACGACGGCTTCTTAAGAGTTGTGAATTCTACTTTAGCGCTATCATTCTAATCCGAATAGAATGGCCGCTTCACCACAATTTTTTTGTTCTGTAGAAGGAGAGGTTTTTCAGTGGTAAAATTCTAGAAATCAGTTTTATTGATGGTGTTGAGATAAACCTACCTGCATCTTCTTCTTATATACATATAAAAATGAATGTATGTTTATTTGTTTGTTTGAAATCTACAGACGGCTAAACGGCTGGACCGATTTTCTTGAAATTTTAACAGTAAATTCCTGTATGTCGGGAAGGCTACTTTTTATTTTAAAATTTCAAGTAGGCGAGGTGACACGCCCACATACCCATATAAATGTTTGTTTGTATGTATCTTATAGAATCGTAAACTATGCACTTGATCATGTTATAATCTTTAGCAAATTTGTTGCGCATGAGCCGACGAAGGTTTCTAAGTTGGTATGACCAATTTCCGACAGGTTGTGCCACTAAAAATTACTCAAAATGAATTAAATAGTAAACTGTGCATTCTTTAACAAAGTTGTTGCGCATGAGTCGACGGATGTTAGTGTGATTAATTTCCGATGGATGGCGTCACTGAAAATTATTCAAAATGAATGACAAGCAATTGGTCGACCTACACCTCAAGCACGGAAGAAAAGAGCATTACGGGCTTCAGAATCAGACGAGCATTGCGACTGGAAAATCTTCGAGTATATGCCGCTGAGACCCGTTCGCTTGAACCACTTGAACAACGAAAAGTGAGATTAGAAACTGATCGAATACGTACTACTCAGGCCCGTTCATCTGAATCATCAGCACAACGTGAATAAAATGATTCAAAATTAATTGGACATTTTGTGTAATGTCTTTCCTTAAAATTTATTTTAGTTGGTAGCGTAGCAGCACGCGTAGCGTACAGCTTACATACATACATAACATACATAATTGGCCATTACAACCCTTCAGTCAGGATTACGGCCTAGCTTCTCACACCACTCATGTTGTGTGCGTTACTTTTATACATGAAAGGCGGGACCTACAGTTTAACATCGACTCCGAACGACAGATTTTTGAGAAACTTTTCATGGCAATTTTATTTACTCTCAGAGTTTTTGCCAGAAATCTGCTGAGAGGAAGACGCCGAAGAAATACTTTTTGTATTTTATTTTGATGTCTGGCCTGGGGCTCGAACCCTGGCTTTTCGTCTAATAAGCCAACACACTACCTACTAGACCACGGCGATACTAGCGTACAGCTAGTATCACTATAAACACTAATGAATTCCTGTGCATTATTGCATATTGAAAGACGATGCTGTTGAATCAAACCATTCTACGTTAATCCAAATCTCTTAAAAGCCCCCAGTTTGTTTTTGTTCGTCAGTTACTTTCAAGAAGAATACATACATAATTGGTCATTGCAACCCTTCAGTCAGAATGACGTCCTAGCTTCTCACACCACTTATTTTGTGTGTGTTAATTTCTATACATGAGTGGTGGGACCAACAGTTTAAAGTCGACTTTGAGCGACTGATTTTTACAGAAACTTTTCATGGAATTTTTATTTCACTCTCAGCCTCTCGCAACACTTTTGATGTGTGTGTTAAATTTATACATGAATGGTGGGTCTACATTCTTAGAGAAACTATTCATGTCCAATTTATTATTTTCTCTCAGACTTTTTCCCAAAATTCTGCTGAGAGGAAGTCGCGGTAGAAATATTTTTCATATTTTCGTTTTGTTGGAGATGTCTATATTGGGTTTTGAACCGTTGTCTAATGTCTAATAAGCTAACACTCTACCTACTAGACTACGGCGGCTACTAGACAAACGACACATACATATGCTTGCCCTATTCTGGTAGTTGGCAACGCTCTGTCTACGACACAATAGCAATTTCAAGGAGAATAACTTAACTACACTACTAGTATTCTTGTCAGAGATCAGCAATGAATCGCTTTTAAGTACTCATGAAATTTTGAATATGAGTAAGTCAACAGTATTGAAATCCAACTACTCTGATTCATTCGTACTCAGTACAACATCATTTATAAGTGCAGGTTGCAATGAGTATGAGTACAACGTTTACATCAAACTCATAACATTCGAAATATATTTGATTCATACGTCTACTCATTCAGATTCATAAATTTAGAAAAATACTTATAATACTCATAAATGATTCGAGTGATTCGAATCATTCGTCAAAATTTAGTTGTTGTTGCAGCTACAAAGAAAGAAGAAAGACACAAACAAAAAAGACAAAGACACCAAGGAGAGCAAACACACAACCTTCTTGTGAGTATTGTAGTGTTCGTACGCGAATCGTACTTATTTTGTGATTCGTGTATACGATGAGTCATGGAAAGTCGAAATCAATAACATCATGCGTATTGTTAAGTATGAGTACCATGACTATTTCAGACTTTAAATATGAGTAGTACGAGTATGACATTAAAATAAGTATGAATGCGTATAAGTATCAGAAATTATAAGTATGATTCGAATCTACTCATCGTTTTGAATACTCATTGCTGACCTCTGATTCTTATTCCTGATCTCAAGGATCTCATTTCTGAATGCTGATGTTTTTTTAACGCTTTAAATATAAACCGGTGAACTAAATCAGATTGCATTAAAGGGGACGTATCATATTAATGGCAAAATAGAATTGACCAACAGCAATCATTTCAAAATAAATATGAGAATTCCATTTCAACTGAGCTTGCCTGCATCCTTATTTTTGGAAATCTTGAACGAATTTCTTGTTGTTTTGTTTTCTTACTTTCAGCAAGCTTTAACCATCTTTACCTTTTTTTTAATTTTACTTTGGGAATCGACAATCAGCGTTTTGTGGTAAGGTTTTTTCGTTTATTTGTTTGTTTGTTTTTGAACTTCAGAAATTGTTTTGAACAACAAATATAAAGAAAATTTACCTGTCATCATCAGTAAATTTTTAAGAGAATATAAAAGAAACAACAATCCATAGGATATGGAAATAACACAAGGAAAGGAATGAACACAAGAAGCCTTCAAAGCTATGCTTGGCTTGAATTTTGTTTTCTTTTCTTTTGGGAAGCAGGTGGGGTTATCTTAAATGCAGGAATATTTACTTAGAAGACTTGGAATATTTTTTTGTTTGTTTTTTTTCAGCCATAGTCAGCAATTTGAATACAAAAAAAGAAAGAAAAAAAGACAAGAAACATGAAAAACGATTTTTGGTTGAACACACACAGTATTCAATGGATTCAATTTGTTTTTTTTTTTGTTTTTTCTGCATTTCGAAATGCTAAACTTTCCAATCATCAACAGCCGCCAAAGCAGCCGTCGTTTGCTAAACAACAGCAGCTTTGATGGTGGTTGCGGTGGCTAAGTTAGCAAAAACAGAAGCAGAAAAAAACCACACGTGCTGTTGGGTGTATTAAATTCCAATTTGCAAATACAGGCACCATTACCACTGCCATTAGCATCACCAACACCACCACCACTGAAATACTGAAAAGAAAAACAAACGCATACAAAGTATCGGCTCACCAGCAACAATACAAACGCAGGAGGGAAAACGTTTTTCAATGAGCGAAAAACAAATGTTTGGTTTGCCAAAAACATCAACGCTAATGTCTATTGATTCTTTGACTCGTTTACTAATACTATTGCCATCAACACTACCCATACCCTTTTAGACTATCGTGTCAGTTTTACGCTCCAAAATAAAAAGAAAAACCTCGAATAAAATAAAAGTAAACAGCCAGAGTTCATCATTTTTAAAGACCATATTCTGCGATGTTTAAAGAAAAACCATGAAAATATCTCATCCCCTAATGCAATACAAAGTCAATGGCAATAGGTACCTATCGATAGCTAGGCAGCTTGCATGTTAGCCGATAAAAAAACGTCCCAAAACATGTAAATAATTGTGCTCTTCAACCAATACTGGATTAACAAAAGATGCCACCATCGAAGCTGCTGTTAAACTTCTTAAATACAAAAAAAAAACTAATTTTGTTGTTGTTGATAAAAAACACCAAAACTTTGTTGATCAAACTTTAAGTATTGCAATGTTGTTGCTCTCGCTAACTATTACTGCCTGTACAGTAGCTGTTATTTCAGCTGCTGCTGTTAATACTGCTGTTACTGCTGCTGTTGCTGCCTCTCTAATGTTGTTAAACAATCTAGTCTCACAAACACTTGTCAACAGTTTGTGTTTTTCTCAATTGTTGTTATAGTCGTCGCCCTGCACACGCATTTAGTGTTGGCACAGTGCTCCAAAACAGAATTGTTGTGAAAAAAAATATTTAAAAAATAATTTTTATTGTGTCTTTTATATCCTCCCTTGAAGTCGCCGTAGTTTAGTAGGTAGTGTGTTGGCTTGTTAAACGCAAAGCCAGGGTTCGAGCCCCAGCCCAGACATCAAAGACAAACTACAAAAAGTATTTCTTCGGCGACTTCCTCTCAGCAGATGTCTGGCAAAAACTCGGCGAGTAAATAAAAATTGCCATGAAAAAGTTTCTCAAAAATCTGTCGTTCAGAGTCGACTTTAAACTCTAGGTCCCACCACACATGTATAAAACAAAGGCAACATAAGTGGTGTTAGAAACTAGGACGTTGTACAATTCGACTCCGAGTATTCGACAATTTGACCTCCGAGTACTGTACTTGTCTTAATTGACAAGTCCACGTCCTATAAGCTAACCTAACCTAACCTATATCCTCCCTTTCATACCTCTTTTCCTTTTTCCATTTTCCAATTGTTATGTTGTTACTTTTTAAAAACATTTAAAATATAAGCTCGTAGATTGCAAATAAAAATAAAAATAAATTTGTGTTTTTAGTTTTTATTAAAATTCTTTATTATACGCACAATCCTGTGCGCCACTGTTCACAACTTGATGTAAACAACAACAATTGTTTTGTTTGTTATTCCTCTGTTTACACCCTTTGCATAAACAATAACAAGCACTAAGCAATTATACGAAAGATCTTTGTAACGGAGATCTTCAAACCACGATTACTCTTTTCACAAGCAACGCGTCTTCACTCAAGACTGATAGAACTTTTACTCCTGGGACTGGATACGCCAAAACTTGTGCAGCACACAGTAGGTCTTTTAGTTTCTGGCACGCCTTTTCTTGTGACTCACCCCATCTATACTCATGCAAGCTTGCTGCCACGCTGGCAAAGTTAGGCACAAGCGTCTGTAATATGTGTATAGTGCCAAAAAACTGCGTAAATTATGAAGATTCTGGGGACGAGGCCAGTCCTTTACTGCTGGTATTTTATCTTCATCCGTGAATATGCCATCTGCGGTACCAGATGCCCCAAATATTTCACTTATGTTTGGAAGAATGCACATTTTTTAATGCTTAATTTTAGTCCAGCCATTGATATTCGTTGCAGAACTTCTTCCAGGTTCTTGAAGTGTTTATTGAAAGTTCTGCCCATCACTATTATGTCATTGAGGTACACCAGGCAAGTCTTCCATTGCAGTCCGTCTCTCTCTCTCTCTCTCGTCCAGGGAGTGTTTACAATGGATTATTTTAAACTCTGGGTATTGTAGTTGTTCCAATGACAAGTATTCGTCTTCAAACCTACCTACGTTAGTGTCGTACAACTCAATAATTCGTATAATTTAATAATTTATTTCATTTTCACTACATACATACATAATTAGTCATTACAACCCTTCAGACAGGATTACGACCTAGTTTCTCACACCACTTATGTTGTGAGTGTTAAATTTTTATACATGAGTGGCGGGACCTTTTCATGGCAATTTTTATTTACTCTCAGAGTTTTTGACAGAAATCGGCTGAGAGGAAGTCGCCAAAAAAATATTTTTTTTCATACTTCGTTTTGATGTCTGACCTTGGATACGAACCCGAGCTTTACGTCCACTAAGCCAACACACTACTTACTAGACGACAACGACGACAATTTTCATTTCATTTGCACTTCCTTACTTAAATGACAATATCCCAATCCGTTGGCCTTTAGACTGAATTAGAATTCCACCTCAAGTTTAGAAAATTCATCTTCTAGCACGTACTTTTACAGGAGTTCGTCATCATCATTAAACCTTCTCTTAAGCTCTCTTTCAAATACATTAATGAAACAACATTTTGAAGAACCACTCTCATCCATATTCGGCTGATATGACCTACTGAAGTCGTGAATTCGGCGTAGTCTAATAGGTAGTGTGTTGGCTTAATAGATGCAAGCCTGTGGTTCAAAACCTCGCTCAGACATCTCGAATAAAATGTAACACACAAATATTTCTTTCGGCAACTTCATCTCAGCAGTCTTCTGGCAAAAACTCTGAGAGTAAATAAAATTGCTATGAAAAGTTTCTCAAAGATCTGAGTCGCCTTTAAGCTGTAGGGCCCGCCACTCATGTTTAAAATTTAACGCACACAACATAAGTGGTGTGAGAAGCTAGGTCCAGCTAACCCTGATTGAATTGTTGTAATGACCAATTATGTATGTATGGAGTATATAGCTCCAAGTGGCCAATTGAAATGTTCAAATCCGATGCTTTTGCTTAGATACCGAAGCTCACTTGAGCACGCGCAGCGACCCGGTGAGATGGTAAGTACATTTCCTATACTGACCGAATTCCACCGAACTCATAGAAGAAGTTGTTTACCTCAAGAGCTGCAAAAATCCTATGCACTTCTGGCAAATTCATAAGTCATTTGAAGATGAAATTTACATAAGTACCATGAACAATCTCCTTTTATTTTATGAATATGGTTAATTTCAACTCCAATCTGTCCCACTGTTTTCCTGCTGCTATTGTTGTTGTTCTGTGTTTAAATTATTTTTTTTTCTTTTCTACGTTTTTAACTTCCACTTTACTCCTGTTATTCGAGTTAAATGCATTAGAGGGACAAATTTTATACGTTTTTTTCTATTTTGTTAACGTTGTTGTTGCTGTTGTTGTTGTTATTCTCCTTCCGCTACTTAAACTTTAGATTGCAGACGTTTCAAGAAAATATCACAAAAAAAAAAACGGGGAAAAAACCAGGGAAGAAAATTATCAACCTTTACTTGTGGAAAAATAGGAGATTTTTTTCTGCTGAGTCTTAAAGCTTTTGCACACATTTTACTTAAAGTTTTCAATTGAATTTTATTAGCGTGGGGGGGGGGGGGGGTATTAAGCATATTTTAGTGTTACCTTACTAGCTGATGTCGACAGGATAATTTTGTCTATGCTTAGCTTTAATCATTCAGTTCGTTCATTCAGTCATTCATTCGTTTTTAATTCGTTAACAAAATAAAAAAATGTCGAAAGTTAAACAGCGATTTATGGCACCTCAACACTTGGTCGCACTTGAGCATGAGTACATCTATTTGAATATAATTTCGGAGTTGCTGTTATTGTCCTGCTGGTGCTGTTACTAGTGTTGTGTTGTGTTGCAGTAGCAGCACCATCAGTAGTCGTTGTACTGGCATAGTTATCAAAAACATTAGAAAACCCAACAAGTTGAACAAAAATTTTAAACAAAAGCCTTGAAAGCGAAACGGCAACTTCGTTTGGCCAGCTTTAGAATTGTGCGAGAGTCGCAAAAAGAAAAAGAAAAAGTTTACCGACACGTAACGTTTCGTTTCGCTTTTTATTCTTCACTTTGCATTCTATTTAGAAAATAATTTTACGGATACTTAAAGACGTTTTAATAATTTCTTTTGAAATGAAATGGAGTATGATTTCGAAATGGTAAATGCTACGTTTAGTATAAATGAGAGGCATTAGATTATAACTGTTCTTTAAGGATTCCTCTTGTCAAAGCAGAAATAATTTTTATGGAGTTAAGTATGGAGATAGAAAATTTAAATATTAAACAGAACTACATTATTGATTGATTGATTGACAGAGATTTATAACATTACCCTGCAATTATTGATATTGTTACATTTTTACCTTTTTAAAAACGTTTAAAATATAAGCTCGTAGATTGCAAATGAAATAAATATAAATTTGTGTTTGGTTTTAATTAAAATTCTTTATTATTCGCACAATTTTGTGTGCCACTGTTCACAACTTGATGTAAACAACAACAATTGCTTTTTTTGTTTTTTGTACATATTGCCCCACTATAACTATTCAAAGAAGTTCAAAGCATCCATAAAAAGAATGATAAAAAGGTTTCACGTAATTCGTGAACGATTCCGGCTAGATATTCGCTGATGGTAATGAATTTGGAGCTGTGGCTGTAGGAATTTTACGAATTTTGTACATAACAATCCCTAAATGAAGCTCGCGAAAACTCATCTGTAGTGAGTCTATTAAATGGGTCCGCCATCTAACGTTTTTTTTTTCAACTAGTGCTTATTTCGTGAATGGTAACACTTAGCTTATGTGTGATTTGACGGACAATTAATTTTATCCTTCCGCTGAACGAATATGGTTGTGTCTACGCTTGAAAAGTTGACCATCCAATGCGTTTTCGCTTCGCTAAGTGGGCCTATGATCGACTTACAGAAGATGCCGATTTTGGCAAAAAAAAAATCATCCTTTCAGATGAAGCTCATTTCGAACTTGGCGGGTATGTAAACAAGCAAAATTGTCGCATTTGGGGCACAGAAAACCCGCACGCATACATTGAAAAGCCGACGCACCCAAAACGAGTCACTGTTTGGTTTGAATTTTGGCCCAGAGGCATAATTGGGATATTGTTCTTCGAAAATGAGCAAAGAGTGGCCGTTACAGTCAATGGCGATCGTTATCGGGCCATGTTAAACGAATTTTTGTTCACAAAAATTGAAGAGGAGGATATTGGTTTCAACAGGACGGCGCTACGTGCCACACAGCCGAAGCTACACTCGATGTCTTGCGCCCTGTTTTTGAAGATCGCATTATCAGCCGCAGAGCTGATGTCGTATGGCCACCTCGGAGCTGCGATTTGACACCGTTGGACTATTATTTGTGGGGTGCCGTCAAAGATAAGTGTTACGCTGACAAGCCAGAGACAATTGACTCTTTAAAGGACAATATTCTTGAAGCCATTGGTGAAATACAGCTGCACACAACCGATAATGTGCTTAAAAATTGGCCGAGGCAGCCATTTGAATGAAATTAGTTTCCATTATTAACCGGAAGGATTGTACTTTCAAATAAAAAAAGAAATTTGAGAAAATATTCAGTGGTTTTTTTTAAAGCATTTTCAAAAAAAATGTTATTTGGTGGACCCTTTATTTGAGATAATCATCCGATAGTAGGTCTAGATTCAAATGTTACGTCCATAAAAGCTATATCTTCTTTCCTCTCTCACAAAGCATATTTTTTAATTTCAAAACACTTCACATGAGCAAAGTATTCGTTGATATTTGTTATAAAATCTTACAAAGCGTGCGGTAGTGTGTGATGGCGGGTGCCATGTAATTGACAGACAATTTTCCATTCACGTATTTGCCAATAATGGTCTTAAGTAATTTTTCAAAATCATTACCCACCATTACCACACTTTCTAGAGAACTATTGCTACACTTCCTATGAACTGTTAAAAAATTCTGCATGCATTAGTCTATGTACGAGGGTACTTAATTTGAATGAATTCCAAAGAAAAACAGCCACGAAACCAAAACAAAAATAATTTAAAACCCAGACATACATATTTATTTACAGTATTTATTGTAATGTTATTCCAAGAAGTTAATAAAGATAATCCATTGCACTCATGAGATTCCTCCTCTCAGTTAGATGAGTTACTGCCACTCGGGTTTCAACCATCAATTCGGTTAGTATCAGTAGATTTGTTCCGCATAGTCTAACGCATGAGTCAAGCCTCTTCTCATTTTAATAATTCAACAAAAGCTTGGATTGTCTCAAACATATTTGAAATGAGAAGAGTATCTACCTGCCTCCCTAAGCTGCTCAAACATTGAAAGGGTTTTTCATTCCAAGCTCATCTATTTATTCGTTTCTGTCGATTTTTCTCACTTAATCTGCAGTCCAGGTTATGCAAACAGCTCCATAAGATTTGTCGAGTTAACTTCATATGAGCTAAGTGCCTGATTGTTAGATAATATCAGTATGTCGTGTTCACTGCCTTACCTATTTAAGTTGCCTTGAGCATATCTATTACGTGGATATCTGTCTAGAAAATACTCTCAAGTTTCTCTATGGGTTCAGAATATTCCTGGGATGGAACACCTCCACTCTTGGCTATACCACGTAGGCAGATGTATATCAGAGGTCAGCAATGAATCGCTTCTACTCATAAGTACTCATGAGATTTTGGGTATGAGTGAGTCAACAGTATTGAAATCCAACTATTGTGATTCATTCGTACTCAGTACAACATTGCAATGAGTATGAGTACAACGTTGACATCAAACTCATAACATTCGAAATATGTTTGATTCATACGCCTACTCATTCAGATTCATAAAATTAGAAAAATACTCATAATAATACGCATAAATGATTCGAGTGATTCGAATCATTCGTCAAAATTTACAGTCTTAGTTGTTGTTGCATTTACAAAGAAAGAAGAAAGACACATAAACAAAAAAGATAAAGACAGCAAGGAGAGCAAACACACAATCTTCATGTGAGTATTGTAGTGTTCGTACGCGATTCATACTCATTTTGTGATTCGTGTATACGATGAGTCATGGAGATTCGAAATCAATAACATCATGCGTATTGTTAAGTATGAGTACCATGAGTATTTTAAACTTTGAATATGAGTAGTATGAGTATGACATTAAAATAAGTATGAAGAAATATATAAGTATCAGAAATTATAAGTATGATTAATCTCTGGTGTATATCTTGTCATCCTAACCTTAGTGGACATAGCTATAGGCCTCACTTAGACCCACTAGAGCACGTTCACATTGCCCCAATTATTCAAAATAACACACGCTAGTCACTATATCCCATTAAACTACATCTGCACACTTTTCAAATTCGACAAGCATTCTCGAACAATGGCCACGAGGGTCGTAATAAGGTAAGTTTCGAAGCTGATTACACAGCCCTGCAAATTTGGACTTTTTTTGTGCAAATAAGATGGCTCCAGGTCTTTCCGAAGGCATTTTGAGCGCTGAACAAGAAACTTTCCATCATGTCAGGTTTTCGAGAAATAGGGGGTTGAAACACCTAAAAATAGCGGTTTTGACAATTTTTGAAACATTGTAGAGCTAAACACTCAAGTAAATCTGATTAACTTTTATAATCCTCGACCCCTGATTAACAATTTTCAAGTAAATCTGATTAATTTTTAAGGACCTCCGTAATGTGTTTCTTTTTCTTTCGCAGCCCTTGACATAAACCCACCCCCTACTTTAAGGGTGCATGCAAACAATTTGACTTTGGGCTCATTTTAAAGAGCAAAGATCAATTGTCAATTTCTGACAATAGCGATGGTTCTAGCACGTCAGTGTTTAGCTCTACAATGCTTCAAAAATGGCCAAAAACGCTATTTTTAGAGGTTTCAACCTGGCTTTTGAAACCAGATTTGTGGTCAGCGCGCAAAATGCCTTCGGAAACACCTGGAGCCATCTTATTTGCAAAACCCATGCAGGGCTGTGTTATTGAAATCATAATGAGGAATTTGTCGCCGTAGTAGGTAGTAGTAGGTAGGTAGTATGTTGGCTTATTAGACGTAAGCCCAGGGTTCAAACCTGCGGTCAGATATAAAAACGAAAATATGAAAAAAATATTTCGTCGGCGATTTCCCCTCAGCAAAAACTCTGAAAATAAATAAAATAAAATGACCTCACGTTCAGTAAGATGAAAATAATTTCCTCCAGCTCTGTAACTATATGAAGTTGCTACATGGATAAGGAAAATAACATATCAGGCACTACTGACAGCGTATATAAAACTGATTCCATACAGGACATAAAGCTCTTTAAGTATGGAAACGAAAGCAGTGCAATGAAAGCCGTGCCATAAACCGCCGACATAGCTCTCCTTTGTATAGAGCCGTTACAGAAAATTTTAATATAATTTCGTAGAATAGCAAACCATCTTCGCTTTGTTGTAAGTATGTGTGTAAACATATATTTACTATTCTGTTCGGAGAATTATAATGAAGTGAATGAATACGTGATAATGTTTAACCAAATTAAACGCTGTTGCTGTCATGTAGCCATGCTTTTATGAATTTTACAATTTAAATTTTAGTTGGAAAACATTGCTTTAAGGTGGCTAACAGGCAGAGACTTCTTTTCCAACGAATTACCAACGGTGTAGAGAAGAAATTTAACTTGTAACCGCCATTCATGATAGGTGGTTTGCTTCCACGAAGAAAAACATCACAAGTTGTTATGGAAATAATATGTTGCCGGGAGTCTTGTAAAGCAATAAAAAAAAAACAAATTCATTGAAATTAAATGCTTCTGGTAATGGTGAATTGCAAAATAATTATTTGCTTCAAGAAATTCATGTTTAAAGCTTTAAAAAAACCCGAAGAAAAATATTTAAATTTTCTATAACAACGTGTTACGATTTTATTTAAATTGTTTGCTACTCTCTACGGTAATACTCTGTAGAACTCTGTAATTCTAATATTTTTTTTAGGTTCATTTCAAACTCCAACAGGTTATATGGGGGGTTGAAGGATATCATGACAACAAGCAAAGCAAAAGTGTTAATAAAGTTTGTTTCTCTCTCTCTCTGCGATATGTTATGCTGTGTTATGCCCCGGCTAATAAGCTTAAAGCCAGTTTAGTTTAAGCCCTAAATCCATGTGACCATAATGTTAAAGGACAATTGCAATATGGATTTATATAGTATGTGTATGTGTGTTCTCTTTTTGTTGTAATATTTTCTAAATTGTTGCAGGACTTTGTCATTCTGTTTTGGTTCCCCATATTTAATGTTTTGCTTTCATTTTGCAAAACTCACTTACATACAACACAGTGGACTTAACACAGTTAAACTAAACTCGTCTGAACAAAACAAAGCTGAACTGTAATAAAGTATGTCGGTGTTGTTGTCGAGTAGAGTATCCATATGGTTTTCTCTCTCTCTCTCTTACACACACACTTTATTTTTAAGCTTTTTACGTTCGTAGTTAGACACACTAATAAATACAAATTTGCCATGGTTGAGTATTTACAGTGTGTGGTCATAAAATGCTGGACCACGCACCATTAATTCTAATGTTATGTTATGACTTTTTAACCAGCAACTGATTTGTTAACTGCAATTTGGGATTCTTTTTTGGGGATTTATATTAAGTGTTGAATGATGATTAATGGCAGGGAATTTGGAGATGAAAATGAAAACGACGAAGACCATATAAATGGGAGTATTTGAGAAAATATTAGAGGAATATTATAGGTCATGCGCTAAATTAAAGTAACATTACCACACCAATAATTCAAATTCAAACAAAAGACATGAAAATTAAATAATAATCGAATAAAAATTAAATAATGGACTTAAAAGGTAGTGGAAACCAAAAGAACTAATTTTGCAAGGCAATGTATAGGTACAGGGGATAAAAGATATGAAGCAAATTAAAGCAGCTGGAAGCAGTTTATGTTCTAGGACGACAAATCCCTCTGAACTGTTCTAAGAAGTGGCATTTAACTGACCTTCCCATGAAGTTATTCTCTGTGCTGTCGAAGGAAGGAAAAGTTGTTTCCTTTTGAGATCGATTAATGCCTCGTGGGATCCAATTATTTAGTCTGGAAGTCATTTTCCTTAGACACCAGGAAATGTGTAGAAATAAAATAAATTTTTAAGCATTTGGGCTGATATTAACAGAATTGTATTTATGATAACAGCTGACAGAAAACCCCCAGTCAATGTTCTAAGCGGCGTATGAGTTATATTTCTATAAGCAATTAAATGTTAAGTATACGTACGTGTGTATGGAAGAAATATTGTCTTGCAGTGACCGGAGTCTAGTAGGTAGTGTGTTGGCTTATTAAACGTAAGTACACAGTTTAAAACCCAGTGTACACATATTCAGCAAAACGAAATAGAAAGAAAATATTTCTTCAGCGACTTCTCAGCAAAGAGTAAAGAAAATTGCCATGAAAAGATTTCCTCAAAATCTGTACCTCGGGGTTGACTTTAAAATGCAGGCACCGACACTCGTGTATAAAATTAACACACACAGCATATGGGGTGTGACAAGCTAGGTTGTAGTCCTTACTAAAGTGTTGTAACGACGAACTATGTACGTATGTAAGTTGCTGTTTTAAATGCTTTTAACTGCACGTCATTTAACCTTGTGATAGCATCTTAAAAAAATCGAAATTAAATAACGACGATGGGATGGTTTATGGGCTGTTTCTCCAGTTCACACAGTTACGCATTTATAAAACTTTATTTCATCCCTAATGCACTCACTGTTTTCCTCCTGTAAATAATGCTCTAGAGTATCTTCGCACTATTGGTGTGCAGTAGTCGATCTGGAGATTTTACTAACATACATAGTTTGGTTTCTAATGCAGCAGAAGTTAACACAATGGCAATCCAAACTGATTGCATGTAATACTGTGGCATTGTTAGCCAGAATATTCGCTTCCTCGTTTTCCAACAATCCTTAATGATTTGGTACCTGTATATAGTACTTAGCGTTCCCTTGCTGGAGTAATCGTTAATCACGTTTTTAAATACCATGACGTTGCCTTGATACCGTATTTTGTTATTGCCTCAATTGTCTCAAATTGTCTCAACTATCAGTAAAGATGTATAATTTTCTATGCGTCACTACAATCTGGCTAAGAAACAAACATTCTAGAAATCTACCGCAAACACTCGCCACGATATAAAGGAACGTTTGACTGAAAATAGCTTGATGCGTTAATATATTGTTACGAAAATGAAAAAATCTAGATGCTTGCGTTTTGCTTTTACATCGTTTAACATTAAAATTATAAACAAAAGCTACAAAAACAAAACAATGCAAGTAAACAAACCTGTTTATAAATTATCGTACTGCTTAATATAACAACAAACACCAGCATAAAAAAACTGGTAAACAAGTAAACGAAAATACAACAACAATCACAAGCATAAAAAATGGTAAGCAAATAAACAAAAAATACACAAACCACAATAATGAATGTAAACAACGATGTTCATATTTATAAAGATTTCGAAAAGGCGAAGTCCTGTTTACTTTGCAATATAAAAGGCAGAACGAAGCAGGTGAGTGAGTTAGTGAAGTTCAGTCTTGTGTGAAGACGCGGTATGTTTGAAGAGAGCAATCCTGGTTTGAAGATCCCCGTTACAAAGATGCAAAGTCAAATAATTGTCTAGTAATTGTTATTGTTTATGCAAAAGGTGTAAACAAAGGAATAATAAAGAAAAGCAATTGTTATTGTTTACATCAAGTTGTGAACAGTGGCACACAGAATTGTTCGAATAATAAAGAATTTTAATTAAAACTAAATAGAAAATTTATTTTTATTTTATTTGCCATCTACGAGCTCATATTTTAAACGTTTTTTAAAACGTTTGAAATCGGAATTGATAGCAATCAGATGATATTTTTAAGATTTCTAACTCTTTAATTTATTTTTCAAAATCCAAGCCTGTCCTAGGACCGTCGAGTAAACTTTCCTGTGAAAGGCACGCTGCTCGCTAACCTAACCTAACCTTAACTTTTTCTAGATCCAATAAACAAACCACGATGGTTTTTAGTTCTTTGACCAGAGACTGTTTCATGCATAATTATGAATTCCCATATATTTGCATAAAATCATACGTATTTATTATATTTTGTTACGTTTGTACATCTGTGTGGATATTGTACGTATGTCTGTATATTTTAAAACACATAGTACGTA
Organism: Sarcophaga carnaria; assembly: GCA_958299815.1. NCBI lineage: Eukaryota > Metazoa > Arthropoda > Insecta > Diptera > Sarcophagidae > Sarcophaga > Sarcophaga carnaria. Next base: position 143,093,483 of record OY283149.1, read on the forward strand.
TGTTTTGTAAGATTTTATTTTTTTTATTTCAAATCTGTTTAAAAACAATAATAAAAACCCCAGAGTTTATATTGTGTAGATGCGACGATATATAGACTCGTTAAATACAGAATAGAATGGAGTAGCATAGCACATAACACAATACAACAAGTGTATTATGGATGTTTTAATTTGTCTCTCTGTATATGGGAAGACATGGAAACGCATATATTTACATGAGACTAAATTTGTATCTATAGTATATACAGGCTTATTTGTATGTATACAAATAAATAATATATACGGGATATTCCATAGAAGTTAGAGATGTTGTACGAAAAATTCAGTCGTATGCAAGTGGATGAAATTAAGAAGCACTGTATTATGTTGTTACGAAATTGGAAATGGTGTTTTGTTTTATATCGCTTAACACTAAAATTATAAACAAAAACTACAAAAAAATGACATGATAAACAAGTAAACAAAAATATACGAACAAAAACCCGTATAAAAAGGGATAAACAAGTAAACAAAAATGCAACAACAAACACTGCAAAAATAAATGTAAACAAAACACACAAACAACAGCAATAATGAAACAACGATGTTTACATTTATAGAGATCTCGAGAAAGCGAAGCCACGACCATTCGACTTTAAGATTATTCATCAGACTGTTTACGTTAGCATATAAAAGGCAAGACAAAGCAGGCAATGGATTTAGTAAAAAATCAATCAGTCTTGTGTGAAGACGCGGTTTTTGAAGAAAGTAATCGTGGTTTGAAGATCTCCGTTATAAAGATCAGTCGAATAGTTGTCTAGTAAATGTTATTGTTTATGCAAAAGGATATAAACAGAGGAATTACAAAGAAAAGTAATTGTTGTTCTTTACATCAAGTTGTGAACAGTGGCACATAGAATTCTGCGAATTATAAAGAATTTTAATTGAAACTAAACACAAATTTATTTTTGTTTTTATATGCAAACTACGGACGTTTTTAAAAGGTAAAAAGGTAACAGTAATATAGAGGAGACTTTGGATAAAAACTGAAATATTAGCAACAGTTAGTGTGTAATATCCTTATTACAATAATTTAATCGACTTAAAGTTCACAATTCTACAAGCAACGTGTCTTTTGTGAGGATGAATTGACTGCAGGCACTCATAAAGTGGTTGGAATCCATGATTTCTTGTTTAGAAACAGTTACATACGTATGTGTAAATATTTGATATGAATTGATACTCACATGTGGTGATATTCTTATGGTATAAACAGCGATACGTTTGTTTTATTTTGAAATTTCTTCGAGCGACGACTCAGATAATGTTCACATTGATTTTATCATAATTCCGACATATCCGAAACATTAGGTTCATTAGTTAGGGATGCAGTTAACATGATAGGAATCTCATATACATGCCAAAGTAGCTATTGGAAGGCATTAAAATGCGGTGGCAAGATGCAGAAGACCTTGTTCATTATCTCTCTGAAGTATGTGTGACGAATGACTATGAACCCTGTGAAAAGTCAACGTAACATTTCCTGCCTTTATACAATGGCGATGCTAGTGAATGTGAAGATTTTAGAGACATCGACCTGGTTTCTCACACCACCCAAAGTGTGTGTGTTAATTTTATCAGTGAGGAGCGGGATCTATAGTTTAATGTCGACTTCAACCGATAGATTTTTTGAGAAACTTCTCATGCAAGTGTTATTTGCTGCCAGAAAACTGCTGCGAGGGACTCACCGAAGAAATATTTTTCATATTTCATATTTTCATATTTTGAATCACAGCTGGGGTTTGAAGCCATGTTGGGTTTTTGATCTATTTGACTACTGCGACTTTACTTTAGAGGCATCACCTGATAAAAGTACCCAAATATTCAGTCCATATACATCGAATGTAGTGTAGTAGATAATATGTTGGCTTAATAGACGACAGGCCATGGTTTAAATCCCAGCTGAGAGATCACAAACAAAACGAAATATGAAAGAAACATATCTCCTTCGGCAACAGACTTGCATTAGTCATCTGGAAAAAATTCTCAGAGTAAATAAATATGTGATGAAGAGCTTCTTCAATCTGTTATTCGTAGTCCAAGTTAAACTAGAGGAACCGCCACTTATGGATCCAAATTAACACACACTACATTTGTGCTGTGAGACGCTAGGTTGTAATCCTGACTGAAGGGTTGTAATGAGCAATTGCCTCTACATCAGAACAGAATAAGCCTTGAGTAAATAGTATAGTGGTGCGGTTATAGTGCTGAACTATAAATCTAAACATTCCATCACGATATTTTCGAAAGTTCTTAGGATTTTAAAATTTAAAGGCAATTAGAATGGTAACCCTAGCACCTTAGAACCTGCTACAAAAGACCAAAATACATGCTTAACTGAATAAAACTTAAGTAAAGTAACTGAATCAAAGTAAGAAAATTAGATGGAAATGCCTTGTGATAGAGGGGTAGACCTTAAAGGAACTACATACGCGAATAATTAATGTCACGCTTATAAGAAAGGCTTTAACATTAAGAGGAGTATGTTGAATGAAATAAAATTTTAGTTTTTCATTGTGATTATTTCCTTTAGCAAATGCCCATACACATGTTAATGAATGAATAAATACAAATACGATATATTTTTTTAAAACTTTTAACGAAAAAAATAAACTAAATTCCCAGGTCTTTCCAATACAGCCGACATGTTTTCTACTAACACATACACTCTCATATACTCCCGTTATATACTTTACTCTCTAGCAGTAGTAGTAGCAGTAGCAGTAGCAGTAGCAGTAGTAGTAGATAGTATTCGAGTCCATTTAAATCCTAGACAAACTAATGCCAACATGTTCAGTAAATTTTAAAATGGCCATAAAAATGAACGTGATTTGAATATTGAATTTGGTTTTGCTTTCAAAAATATTTTCTCTCCTCGATTATTTTTAAAGTTTTTTTTTTGTTTTTTGGTAACATTAGGAAAAACGACAACCATATACACAAACCAAACCAAAATAAAACAAATAAAAAAAGAAGAAAAGAAAATCCAGAAAAAACAAAAGCAAAGCTTAGCAAAATTGCTAAATAAAATGATGGAGAAACCATTTAAGAGGAGGTTATTAAATTAAAGGCATGACACACACACAGAGAGAGAGAGAGGGAGAATGAGAATGAAAATAATGTCAACAACTATTTAATTTACTAAATACAATGCAAAAGCAAATATTTGTTACTTGATACTCTAGCAATAAGAGTTGCAATGGCAAATAAAGCAAAAAAACAATAAAAAAAAATAATGCACCATTAAACATTGGCTTAAGGGGAGACAAATATAATCGCCAGAAGAAAGAAATGAGATTTTTAACCATGAATGGAAAGTGTTATACAAGGAGGAATACGGAATTAGAAAATGTTTGTATTGTATAATCAATTTCATAATTGCAGTTTTGGCAAGGCAGTCAGCTGTTGAATTTTTTTCAATCGAAGTTTCGTTTATTTGAGGACGGATTGCCATTCACCAATATGCAACGTTTTGTTACGTTTTTAAATTTTAGAAGCATTTAAAATATTAGCTCGTAGATTGCAAATAAAATAAAAATAAATTTGTTTTTAGTTTTAATTCAAATTCTTTATTATTCGCACAATTCTGTGTGCCACTGTTCACAACTTGATGAAAACATCAACAATCGGTCTTCTTCATTATTCCTCTATTTATACCCTTTTTGTAAAAAATAACAATCACTAAATAATTATTCGACAGATCCAAAACCACGATTACTCTCTTTAAACGCACCGCATTTTCACACTCACTCATCTGCTTTGTCTTGCATTTCATATGGCAGGGTAAATAGTCTGATGAATGTTCCTGAAGGCGAATGTTCGTGACTTCGTCTTCTCGAAATCACTATAAATGTAAATATCATTGTTTCCGTTTATTATTGTAGTGCTTGTTGTTGTATTTTTGTTTACTTGTTTACATTTGTTTTATGCTGGTGTTTGTTGTTATATTAAACAGTACGATAATTTGTAAACAGGTCTGTTTACTGCATTGTTTTGTTTTTGTAGCTTTTGTTTATAATTTTAATGTTAAGCGATGTAAAAGCAAAAGACAAGTATCTTGATTTTTTCATTTTCGTGACAGTTTAATGTCCAAATAATGCGTAAAGATATATCAAACTTATTACAAAGGACAATAATATTCAAGGATACGGATTCAATTCCATATGAGATTTAAAAAAGGCGATTAACTACAATTCGCCGTAGTCTAGTAGGTAGTGTGTTGGCTTGTTAAACGCGAGCCCGTGGTTCAAACTTCAGTGCAGATATGTCGATTAACACGAAATAAGAAAGAAGTCGGCTTGGTCTAGTAGGTAGCGTGTTTTCTGGCATACTATACATGAGGCCACCTTTCAAACCCGAGGGCAGACATCACGAACAAAACGAAATATGAAAAATATTTCTTCGGCGACTTCCTCGCAACAGATTTTGGGCAAAAATTTTGAGAGTAAATAGAAATTGCCATGGAAAATTTCTCAAAAAAAATCTGTCGTTGGAAATCGACTTTAAAATGTAAGTCCCAACACTCATGGCTAAAATTAACACACACAGCATTAGTGGTGTGAGAATCTATATCGTAATCCTGACTAAAGGGTTGTAATGACCATCTATGTATCAGAGGTCAGCAATGAGTATTCAAAACGATGAGTAAATTCGAATCATACTTATAATTTCTGATACTTATACGCATTCATACTTATTTTAATGTCATAGTCATACTACTCATATTGAAAGTTTGAAATACTCATGGTACTCATACTTAACAATACGCACGATGTTATTGATTTCGACTCTCCATGACTCATCGTATACACGAAACACAAAATAAGTATGATTCACGTACGAACACAATACTCACAAGAGGGTTGTGTGTTTGTTCTCCTCGCTGTCTTCGTCTTTTTTGTTTATGTGTTTTTCTTCTTTCTTTGTAAAGGCAGCAACAACTAGGACTGTAAATTTTGATGAATGATTCCAAACACTCGAATCATTTATGAGTATTATAAATATTTTTCTAAATTTATGAATCTGAATGAGTAGGCGTACTTATAAATCATTGTTGTAGTGAATACGAATGAATCAGAGTAGTTGGATTTCAATACTGTTGACTCACTCATATTCAAAATTTCATGAGTACTTATGAGTAGCGAAAAAGCAATTCAGTGCTGATAGCTGCTATGTATGTATGTATGGTAGTTATTACTTCATGACAATCGCTCAACAAACAGACTTCAAGCCATGATATCCTTTTATTTGGTTTCCTCCCTTTCAACCTATTTACCTACCATGAAGCTGAGTATTCAAAACGTTGCTATTTTTCGAGTATTATAATCTGAATATGAGCGCCTTAGTCGTCCTATTGTGCAAGGAATTGCCAAATTTATGGTGAAGTTTAAAGAGACTGAAGTTTGAAGAGACAGGAAGTGAAAATATCGACGCTTTCAGAGAAAATATGGTGATTAATCCGAATTTTTCGATTTCACGAATCTGATTCTCAACAATCAGCAAATCCTAAGGTATTTTGCATTGTGTCTCATTTTGCGTTGGATTTGCATTTCTATCCATATAAGGTTCAATTCACAAAATAATTAAAGCCGGCAGACCATGCACAAAGCACGGGAGATGCTGTTAGTGCTACATGCCTTTAACATACTCACTCTGTAAGTACGTTAATAAGAAAAATTGTCGCATTTGTGGTTTGCAGAGCCCAAAGGTAGTTGTGAGGTAACCATTGCGTATGGGAAAAGTGACTTGTTTTACATTATTTTCTGGAGATTGGAATTTTTTCTTGAAAGGGAAGAGGGAAGAGGGAAGAGTTACTACCATCAGTTCAATGCACTGTAGCCCTACGATTATCAAATAGGTGTTTGCCCTTAATTGAAGATTATGAACTAAAGGGTATGTGGTTGCAATAAGAGGTTGCTTCAGTCCTGACAATACAACAATTTTGGTCTTTTGAATGGGAAATTTCCAGAAGGACGAATTTCATAGTTGCTGATGATGGTGATCAATATCATGCGATTATACTTAGCAAAACTTTTTTGTGGAGTTACAGCAAAAACACTGCTTTGTTGGTTAAACCCCTAACGTTAGTCATGTTGTTGACAACAATCGTTTTCAATCAAATGGAAACACAAGATCGATATGATTTATTTGAGCCATTTTTAAGTCCTTGTATAAGGAATTTCCAAATTAATCCCCTGGCTGTTCAAAAATCTAGTTCTAGCTTTACATAAGCTAACTATGGTAGCACAATGGGCCCAATGCGGCCAAAATTTCTTGGCCTCTACCTACCTACCTACCTTACAGGTATGCACTGCAAATTTATTAATCACACCTTCTGTCAGCCAGTCAGTAAGGAATCTTTTTTCTTCAGATACACACGTGAAAATATCCCTCATCATACTTTAACCCCTTATGGTCTGGTGTAAGGCTTAAAAACATACATACATATGCATATGTATGTACACGGTAGGCATTGTTGCTTTTGATATTTTTTGTTATTGTTTTCATTGCTATTGTTGTTGTTGTTGTTATGCTTTTCGTTTAATGTTATTGTTGTTATTCGTTTCCATATTTGTTTTTGTTTTTTATTGTTGTATTATTAATGCAATGCCAACTATGACGTCATCGTGTCAATCTGCACAATTAAAAGTAATTGCCAACGACATTGCCAACCGAATGGCTACAACAATAATAAGAAAACAGAAAAGAGTAAATAACAGTAAATAATTTGGGAAATATATTGAAGCAGGATAATACGTATCAAAAGACAGAGAGATAGAGACAGAGAAAGCTATTCTCTTGTTTTTGCTCTCAAAAAAAACATAAAGAGAAGTACAGTTTATAAGGATTAATATTGGGTTACGTGCAGATTTCTCTTTTTTGCTTTGTAAAATCTCGCTCTTTGGGAATTTCTCTTCTCTTCTGTTTTTTTATTCGTTTATTCGTAAGGTAAGGAGATTGAATGCGCCTGTGCTAAGCAGTTGGTAAATAATTTATGATACCGGCGACATTGAACACAATAACAACATTTAATAGCAGCTTTGGCTTTTATATTAACAACAACAACAACAAGAACAACAACAAGGCTCAAATGCAACAATAAATTTTTTGGGAAAAGCTAACGAAGAAATTTTGTGCGTTTTTGTTCGATTTTTTTTTTGATTTTTCTTGATGTTGTTGTTGTTGTTATATTTTTGCATAAAACCAAAACCAAAGCCATGATGCACTCACAATTGCAACCAACTGACATACAAATATGCATATGTGTGTACACATATTGACAGTTCAGATGTATTTTTTTATATATGCATGCATTGACGTGATAGATTTACGTTCACATGCCTGAATTTATGTATTTAAAATGCGTATGTATATGTTTGCAGTAATTAGTATGTATGTGTGCGTCCACGTATGTGTGCCCCATAAAAGTAACACCATATTTGAGAAGAAAAAAAAAAAACACAAAATATTCTCTACAGAAATGCTTATGCCAAAAGCTTAAATGGTGTGTCCAGCAACAGCTTTAAAATTGTTGAAAACACCAACAACAATAACAACAACAACAACAACAACGTCAACAACATCAAATGTTTACAATTAAATTCATAAATATTCATTTCATTTTACATAAAAAATCCATTTTAAGCTGCCAAAAATTAAAACAAACAAAAATTTTTTTGCAATTGAAAAACAAACGAAAAAAATAAAAAACACACACATATGTACGTATGTGAGTGGTGGAAAAAAAGTTTTTATTTATTCAACACCAAAATTTACACAAAATTTTGTGAATTTTTAATAAATTTTTTTTGCATAATTTTCAATTTTTTGTGCTTATGCTTAAATAAAAGCAAATAACCGTGTTTAATTACAAAATAAAGGTAGATTTTTTAAAAATAATTTTTGGGGTTTAAAATCGGAGAAAAAAATATTTTTTAAACAAATTCCACTTGGCACAACGACGATGGGTTACATGGGTACCTGTCCGCCTGAACCTAATCCCATTGTGCTCTTCACACAGGGTGAAATACAATGCGTCTACCAACGCCCACAGATGCAACAGACTGATTCCACTTGGCACAATTGTATTCAAAAATCATTTTTTTTAGAAAACAAAATTTGCTTACGTGGCAACCTAGCTTCTCACACCACTTATGTTGTGCGTGTGTTAATTTTATTCATGACTGGCGACGTCTTCACTTTAAAGCAACAGATTTTTGAGTAATTTTTTATGGCAATGTTATTTAACTCTCAACGTTTTTGCTAGAAGTCTGCTGATTTTTTAGATTTCGTTAAGTTCGAGACGTCTGAGTCAGGGATATAACCAAGGGTTCTCGTTTAATAAGCCAACACACTTTCTTCTACACTAAGGTGACGGTTAAAGAGCTCACACAGTTTATTGCATGTTTGAATGAGAAAATTATCATTAACTTGTACAGATTCAAGCAACTTGTGTAGAAAATTTAGAAAATTTGTGTAGAAATCCTTACAGAAACAGGTGAAGGTTCAAAAACTTGTAGAATGTTGTCTGTTTTATTTCAAGTGCCAAGAGCACTTATTGGCAAAAGTAATTCCATGCTACAGCCATCGCGAGAGTTTTATGACTATGTCGATTTGATTTAAATCGTCTTTGGCTTTACAAAATCTGTCAATAAATTCCAAAAATTGGGTTTCTTAAGTTCCCAAGGGATGGACGGTTCTGTATTCTTCTCTTCTTCCTCGTCATTATAGCTTTTGAAAAAGTTGTTACGAAGTATACCTAGTTTACGGGTGTGTGCATGCAGAGGCCAACGCCCCATTATAACTGAGGTTTCTAAGAAAGTATCGGGTCTGTTTTAATACACATTTAATACACATTTTTTTGACGACGTTACAACCCTCGATCTTATCCTCCTATTGAATGGACCTGGTCCTCCAATATTTGGCATCATCCTCGCCAGTTCTCCCTGTGTTACAGATGCCTTTTCGCCGATGTATTTCACGTGCTTTTTGAAGTTCAAGCTGTCGTCGATAATCACTGCCAGGTATTTTATCGCCCTCTTAGATTCGATCTTAGTACCTCCAACGGTCACTTCCATCTTATCCACTATCTTCCGCAGCAAGTGTCAAACCTGCCGCACCCAGCCATGCTCCGTCATTTCGAGTCGCTGTGTTCGTTTTCTCCTCTATTTCCTTTACCGTCTTAGCTACCGAGGCTATGGCAATGTCATCTGCAAAACCCACAATTGTAGTCCCGTTTGGCAATCGCAGTCGAAGTACTCCATCGTACATAATGTTCCATTGTAGTTACCCAAGTGCAGAGCCCTGCGGTTCACTCGCCGTCACAATGTATTCCTTTTCTCGTACATCCGTTAGGTATATTACCTTCCTGTCCTGAAAGTAATTGTTCAGAATCTCCATTAAGTATGGCGGCGTAGCCGAGTTGAACGCATTCCTAACGTCAAGTGTCACAACCGCGCAGTATTCCTTAGTGCCAAATCTCCATCTTTCGCCCTCTATTGCATCTCTTGCAATGTCCACCACCCTCCTTATGGCGTCAACAGTCCTTTCCTAAATCCGTATTGCCGGTCCAAGAGAGCTCCTCCTGCCTCCTCCTCCCATCGTGTCAAGTAGGCAGATGGGCCGATACGACGGTGGTTCCCCTAGTGGTTTGCCAGGTTTAGGAATGAGAACCAATTTCTGCTTCTTCCATCTACGTGGAAAAACACCCTCGACGAAGCACTTGTGGAACACCTTGGCGAACGTATCCGGTCTGAGCCGGATAGCCGCCTTAAGTGCCCCATTCGGGATTCCATCTGGCCCTGGTGTTTTCCTATCTCCTATTCCAATGCATGCTGGGAGTACCTCCTCTCCTGTTACCTCGGGTATGGTATGAATGGCCTCCGGCTCGATACTTATAAAAGTGTAGGGCTGGCCCCGTGGGAATAATGTACTAATAATCTCTCGCAGCAAAACTGGACAACCTAGTTTAGGCTGTTCTCGAGCACCGATTCTCTTGCAGACGACTCTGTACGCCGTCCCAAAAGGATTGACGCCAGCTTCCTGGCATATCCGCTGAAAGGATAGTTTCTTCTTTTAATGGCTCTTCTATGTTGATGCCTTAGATTCTCATATGAAGCCAGTTCGGCTTCCCATGTCGGTCTTCCTCTCGTGCGCTGGACCCTTCATCTCGCCCCAAAGCATGTCGACCGCCCATTTCGAATCTCGTCATTCCACCATTAGCAGGGGGAACGTCCCCTACACACAGTCCTCCTAGGCATAGTGTATGTATGTATGTGTGTATGTATGTATGCATGTATATATGTATGTATGTATGTATGCATGTATATATGTATGTATGTATGTATATATATATATATATATATATATATATATGTATATATATGTATGTATATATATGTACGCAGGTATGTGTGTATTTATGTATGTATGTTAGAATGTATGTATGTACCCAGAGTCTACAGTGCTCTGGTCTGATGTGTGTCTTATATCTCCCCTTATTGTGGTTTCCCTACCAAAAGTTTTGTTTACCTCAGAGCCACTTCCTTTAAGAAGAGTCTTTGCATCTCTTTGTCTTCCCTTTCATTCACAATACCCTTCCAAGCATCTGCTCCCAATTTGCAGAAGAGTTGTGGTCTCCTCAGTGGAATGCATGTCAACCTCCTTGCGTCTGTTTCATTTGATGTGTAGTCTGGAGTTTTATAAAATCTCACTCGCAATTTCACAATTTCTTTTGTGCATATTTCAGAAAAAAGGGTGCCTTGTGCTGGAGTAAATTAATTCGTTCCCATGAAGGTACTCATTTCTCTACTAAAAAATTTTTGCAATTGTAATGCAAATGACATGCTTGTATTTGATTTTATGTTTTTTGTAAACTTTAACCAGTCATTACTTTTATGGTCTTGAACATAAAAAATTCTTTTTATTTTAAAATATCCTTTCACTTGGTTACTGCATAAAGTAAAGCAAACAAAAGAGTAAAGAAACAGAAGAAATAAAATAAAAGCGGTCAACTTGAACTTTAATTAAAACCCCATTGAGGCCAAAGTTACACAAAAAAAATGTTAAGTGAAATCAAAAGGGATAGAAAGAGAGAGAGACAGAGAGAGGGACAGAGATAGATGCAGTGAATATAAAATAATTAAAGGATTCACAGTTGATTTTATGGCCGCCCATAAAATAATATGTTTTACACACACACCTACATACATATAGACGTACATTTAAACAAGCATGGACATGCACAAAACTGATTAGCATACTTTTTGCAGTCAGTCGGCAATTATAACTCGCTCTTAAACGGACTCTAATAAAAGTTTTTTTTTGTTTTTGTTGTTTTATTTGTTTTTTTTTACCTTTTTAAAGTATGAAGACCTAAAAGTATGTTAATTGTTTACGTTTGTTGTTGTTGATGTTGTTGTTGTTTTTATTATAACTTCCGCCCATGCTTGTTATAAATAAACATTATCATTTTATGAGAGACATACACACATACAAACACAGCCATATATACGGCTACTTAGGCAATTATACTTAGTTATACACATGTATGCATACAAAATACATTAAATTGTTGAATACAAAACTGAAATTAAACTGGAAGGAAAATTTAATAAATTTTTGCAATTTTTTTTTCAAATTTTATTTTGAAACCGTGTTTTGCTCTTCATTTTTGTACTCCTTTTTACTTGAATTTGTTTTTGTTATTGTCAATGTTCTATGTTGTGTTGCTCTAACAATACTTTGTTTACCTTTACATAGAGTTTAAGGACACACCTTAGTATTGTTTATTGTTTTTTGTTAATGTGTTTGTGTATATTTTAAGCTTTTTTGCATTAGTTGCTGTTGATAGTTTTTTTCCCCCAGCAGCAACATAAATGCTGCCATTATGTTGTATTTAGTTTTGATGCTTCTAACCGTAGATCGAGCCTTAAAAAAACTTCATAATTCTAGCGTATGTATCACTTTTGATACATACTCGTGGTACATAGAATTATGACGATTTTTGATAGATTTTGTTAAAAAATTTAAATATTTTTATTTATTTTAATTCATTTTAATAAAATTATTTTACATTATTAAATTTTAGTATAACTTTTATGAAAATTACGCCAAAATTTTTGAAATTATGTACGCTGCAGTATGGTTTTTTACGTAAAAATCAAACACTTCATGTCAGATTGGTTTTATTTTTTTTAAATGGTAACAATTTGACATGTAGCACCCTTGCTTTATTTTATAATTTATAAATTTCTCATTGATTCGATGGGGCAGCTTATTGTCACTCCCATCAGTAACGCTTCCAATCGAGGGCTAGCTGAAACCTGATGTTACAAACCATTGTTATATTTCGCTAGAAACATTTGTTGTCGACGTCATGTGAGGTAAAAAAAAGTTTTCTGTTGCAATAGAACATCGACTATGTCAATAACAATGTTCTCTATTTCATTCCGCTCTGGTGTCCCGGATACAAGTTTCCTCAAATACGGCTATAAATAGTTGCTACGCACATACTTGAATCTAAAACTGCCAATTCAATTCCGGTGGACTACGAAATTTATAACGACCATAATATTCAATTAGTTACTAATCTATAGCGACAAAATTATTGGGATTATTAAAAGCTGAAAGACTTTCAGCTCAGTTTTCGAAGAGGCGTACTGGCTGTAAATTTATCATCACTTTCGGGTAATACGTTATCAAAGCGAATAATTCTGTTATCTCACGCGTACAGAGTTGACCAAAATATTATCATCTGTACTATCTATGAAATAAAAAATAGGACTAAACACTTTCTTCTAATGTTTGTCTGTCAGAGAAGATAAATATGAGAAGAGCAGTAAGAAAGACTCTACAACGTTTCATGTAACAGCTGCTAGCAATCTGCGTGAAAATTGGTAATAATATGTATGTCCTGAGGTTTGAAACTTGGTCAGACGTCTAATAAGCTAACATAGTACATACTAGACTACGACTTCAATCAATATCAAGAACAGAAAATTCAACTTTTTCTCTTTCATCAAACACTGAACTTTCAATTCCTTATCAATCATTTACATCCATATTACTTACTTACTTAATTGGTTATTATAGCCTTGACTAGAGCTAGGGTTATGACCTAGCTTTTCACAACCAGTTTAATATCGTCTCCGGATGACAGTTTTTAGACAAACTTTTCATGGAAATTTTATTTATTCTCAGATTTTTTACTAGAAGACTACTAAACGGAAGTTGGCGAAAGAATTATTTTGTGTTCATATTTCGCTTTATCGGGATATTTGAGCTAATATGCCAACATATTTTCTAAAGCACATTTCCAAAAAAAAGCTGGACATTAGATACCTAAAGAGTGTACACACAACATCTAAAATTGTCCGAGAATGGCACGAACCTCTGGAAGGGATAACGAAAGTATGGCATGTGATCATACGGGTTTTATGGATGCGTGACCATTGGAGACGACAACAACAAAGGTGGCACTCTTGCCAAGGATGGTACTATAGAAATTCAAAATAATTCAATCGTAAGAATTGTAGTCCGCTGTAGGGAGTCAAATGAATGATCTTCCACAAATTGTATTGATTCACAAAGAAAATATGGAATACTGAATCCGTTTGTAGAAAAATCTGGTAGGTCTGAGAACATAGTGATATATGGAGAACAAAATTAAATTTAAAACAAACACAGTATATCTTAGGAACTTCATAGTCAATATAACGTGATACTGGCCTCTGGGTGCACACGCTTGGACATAATTGGTCATTACAACCCTTCAGTCAGGATTACAACCTAGTTTCTCACACCATTTGCGCTGTGTGTGTTAATTTAATACATGAGTGTCGGGACCTGCAGTTTAAAGTCGACTCCGAAAAACAGATTTTTTTTATGTCTGGCTTGGTGCTCGAACCCTGGCTTTACGTCTGATAAGCCAACACACTACCTACTAGACTATGGTGACTTCACATGCTGGGAGGATAGATATACTTTACAAAGACTTGTGCAGAAACTATAAAGGAGAGAAAGAAGATGTGGCCCACATAACATTTTCTCTGTCATTGTCCGCGTCTTATGAACCTGACACGAAGGATACTTGAATACCGGAACGTATTCAGGCAGAGGCATTTGGGATAGAATCCAGACATACATACTTGAGTGGTCATTGCAACCCTTCAGTCAGGATTACGACCTAGCTTTTCACAACCACATATGTTGTGTGTGTTAATTTTATTCATGGGTGATAGCACCTACCGATTTAAATCGGCTCCAAAAGACAGATTTGTGTGAAACCTTTCATGGCAATTTTATTTACTCTCACAACCTTTGCCAGAACTTTGATGAGGTTTGATAAAGTTTTACATATTGTCACCGTATAAACTAGGGACGAAGTCCTTCTAAACAATAGTGGTATGATTTCTGTCATACGACCAATGCAGCCAACTTGTCTGATTCATAGTATTTCAATATTCGGTCCCTTGTTTCTGTGAGATCTCTGTAATACTGAGACAGGCTTTGACTGCCAAGAATAAGCAAATAATATTTAAGGAAATTCCTTGTTGTATTAAATTCAAAGAGGTCATGACATTGCAGGTCTGTATCAACACCAGTGGGTTTGAGGATCAATACAAGCAAGACTACAATAGTAAAATTTTTAGGAAGAGGAGAACTTCATAAATGGAAGGATATTTGAACTACTGGAGGACATAACATGAGAGAAAATGGAGGTTAATTATCTTAAAATATCACTGGATAATAAATTGACATACATAGATAGGCCCAGACAGGTCAAACAAAACGAAATATGAAAAGATATTTCTTTGACAACCTCCTCTCAGCAGATTTCTGAAAAAAAAACTGACAGTAAATAAAAAACTGCTGTGAAAAGTTTCTCCAATTTGTTATTCGCAATCGTCTTTAGACTGTAGGTCCAACAACTTTATGGATAATATCAAAACGCACAACATGGGTGATGTGAAATACTAGGTTGTAATCTAGACTTAAGGCTTGTAAAGACCAATTCAGTATGTAAGTACACTTTCAGAGAGGAATATACAGAACATCTCAGAAAATACCACTCATGCCTTGCAAAAAACTTATGAGGAAATCCTCCCAAGGGATTATGCATTCCATAATGATTAGACCAACGGACCTGTGGGTAATGGAATGGACAATGTGAAAAAAAATCTCGAAAAACCTCAAATAGTGTTACACAAGATGCAGAGAATACCATGTGTTATTATAACATGAGCAATGAGAACCTGTTCTACAGCGGCGCTAGAAGCTCTGTTGGATTTAAGGCTGCTGCACATAGTGAAGACTAGAGCTTTCAAGACTATCGTTAGTATAATGGGAAACAAGACTCATATAAATTTCATACAAAATTCCTAAGGGGATTTTGTTACCTAATGAATTGCGTTGTGAAGTCACCGTAGTCTAGCAAGTAGTGTGTCGGCTTATTAGATGTAAGGCCAAGGTCCAAACCCCAGGTTAGACGTCAAAACGAAAATAGGAAAAAATTATTTTCTTTGCCGACTTCCTCTCAGCAGATTTCTGACAAAAATTCTAAGAGTAAATATAATTGCCATGAAAAGTTTCTCAAAAATCTGTTGTTCGGAGTCGACTATAAACTGTAGGTCCACTCATGTATAAAATTAACGGACATAACATAAGTGGTATGAGAACATCCAGACTGAAGGGTTGTAATAACCCTGAATTATGTATGTATGTGTGTAATGAATTGCTTGATTGACAGTTGCCTCTTTAACTGTCCTCTAGACAGGGCCATATCGCAGAGTTTGATTTTGGGACATGCTCCAGAAGAAAATGATTTGAGTTGTCTGGAAGCTGCATTACTTAATTGGTAATTAATAAACCTTTAAGTCAGCATTAGAATTTCGCTTCGCAACACCATCCCTGTTGAGTGTCTTAATTTTATCCATGAGTGATGAAACCTGCAATTTAAAATCGACTGTGAGCGACAGATTTCTGAGAAACTTTTCAGGTCAATTTTTTTTTATATTCAGAATTTTTGCCAGAAATTTGCCGAGTTGGAAGTTGTATTTAGTTGGAGATGTCTGATCTGGGTTTCGATCCATTTCCTCACTACCTATTATACCACGGTGACTTTTCCAACTTAACCTCCTGTTATACACACAGTTACTAAAGTATACATACGGTTAACAAATATCAGAAATTTTTTAACCAATCTGTTTTCGTTGAAAATCTTTATAGTTTTCTCGAGTTTAAGACGGTCTTTTGCATTGGTTAAAAAATTACAGAAATTGAACTGAATTGTGGCCCTGCACAGGCCCACAGAAGTATACATCCGATTAACAAATTTCACAAATTTCTGAATCAGCAGAGTTTTTTCCAGAAGGTAGGAGCCGGCAGGAAGTCGCCGTAAGAAATATTTTTCATACTTTGTTTAAGATATCTGAGCTGCGTCTGCACTACGGACACGCATCTAATGAACACATACACTAGCTACCAGACCACAGCGACTTCTAACATTTCTTGTGTTGAAGAATATTTCATGGCCGGGCTTGCTCAACATTATCTGTGCCATCTTTTTCTGATTTTCTTTACTCATTTCATTTTAATTTTGGTTTTTCTGAAAAAAAAAACAAGAAAAAATTTGATGAACAGGTTGTGTTAGTTTATGGCTCTCTTTCAAACGAGCTTATATGGCATGAGTTTGTGGGTTCTCTTGTACTTTGATGTGTGCGTTTGGGTGTGTAGATGTGGTTTTAATTTAAATTTTTCATTTGAACATGAAACACCATTTTTGTATGTTTTCCGCTCTTTTTTTGAAGTTCATTTAAATGTGTTGTACGTGTTTACTGCTTAAAACAGAATTCAATTTCTCACTCTCACTTGCTATGTAAGTTTATAAGAGTGCATATGTGTATGTGTATGCCGGCGTTATTTATTGTTGTTTTAATTGGTTTTAATAAATGGTTTAATTTAGAAAATTTTAACTGCTGTGTGTGCGTGTGTGTGTGTTTGATTATGAAGTAAATATTTATTTTAATAATTTTTGTCAGTCTTCCTGTTGTTGTTGTCACAGTTGGCTTAATATTTTTTTTTATGTTGTCTTGAATAGACACAAATTAGTGTTTTTCAATAATTGTCATGATTTCGTTTCCATTCAGTTTGATTTGATTTGGTTTAACGTAACGTATGAGCGATATTTGTTGCATTTTGATAACACGTATACGCACTCCATTTAAAATACTGGGATAATTTAAAAAGCTGGGATAAATTAAATCTCATTAAAGTTCAATTTGTTGTTTTATTAATGTTACGCTGGAAACATATGATATTTCGCCGTAGTTTAGCAGGTAGTGTGTTGACTCATTAGACAATAGCCCGTGGTTTTACCCCTACATAACATAGTAAGCACTAAGTATCCAAAGTGCATTAGTTTGTACAAATCAAACAATGAAATCATATTTTTAATTAATTACACTTTAAGTTAATACATCAAAGAACCGTTATAATAACAAATTAATTAATTTACGCGTTTATTAAATTAGCAACATTGAGATTGAAAAGGTTTCAATTGAAAATAAAGAGAATATTTGCTTGAATATTGGAACAGATTTTAATTAAAACGCGCTGATTCAAATTGAACAGATTGAGACAATTTTAAGGCATTAATTACCTTCAACTACAACAAATCTATCAATTGTTATATGCTGTTGAAAGACATTAATGAATCCGGCAGAATTCTCTCTAAAGCATATAAGTTTATAAAAATTTTATCATGATATGTGCAACAGAATTTCGTCTAAGCTTCCTTGTCGTTTCATTCATATATACATTATTGTTTATTACAACCCTTCAGTCAGGATTACAACCTAGTCTCTTACACCACTTATGTTGTGTGTGTTAATTTTATACATGAGTAGCGGGACCTACAGATTTTTGGGAAACTTTTTCTGGCAATCTTATTTACTTTCAGAGTTTTTGCCAGAAATCTGCTGAGAGGAAGTCATCGAAGAAATCTTTTTTCATATTTTCGTTTTGATGTCTGACCTGGGATTTGAACCGTGGTCTTACGACTAATAAGCCAACACATTACCTACAAGACAACGTCGACTTTTTGGTTTTATGTATGATGACTCTTTTTTTTCTTGTCGTTTGCCATAAATAAAAACCATCATCTTGCTAACGTTGCAATCTTTATTTTAGAGAGCTTGGGCATAGATATCAGAAAGTGTGATGTCAAAAACCTCCATCCATTTATGGCAAGAGCAGGTCACATCACGTGAAATACAGTTTCGTCCTCCTCCTCTGACTCACATCTCCTGCTGAAATAATTTGTCGAAATTCCATGGTTTTCGTCACGCCTACCAAAAGGATAATCGCCCATAAGGATCGCTGTTGTGAGATAGATGGCCAAGTGACTTAAGCACAGAAATGAGTCGCTCCTTTTCTGGTTCATACGTGTCCAGCAGAATCTAACAATATTGCACGTACCCTTCTGCCTCGTAAAATGAGTGTAAAATATAAAATTAACTGAGGTAATCGAAATACTTATGCCCTGAACCATATCGGAAATTGCGAGCTCCGTACCGGCCCTAGCCAGCTAGTCAACAATTCAATTTCAAATCATATTCCTATGTAGTGTATAAGTTACCTTTGAATGATCAGAAAATTCTCTGAAAAATCCACTGCATTCATGGACGTTGAAACTACTTTCATTAGGGACTTTATAGCAGTACTAGCTGCACCCTGTGTGTGTTGCTGCGCCACAAACTAAAATATATTTGAAGGAAAGGCGTTACACAAATGTCCAATTAATTTTAAATCATTTTATTGATTTTGTTTCCCGTTGCCCTGATGATTAAGATGAAGGGGCCTGTGTAGTACGCATTCGATCAGTTTCTAATCTCACTTCTCGTTGTTTAAGTGGTTTAAGCGAAAGGGGTTCAGCGGCATATACTTGAAGATTTTCCAGTCTCAATGCTCGTCTGATTCTGAGGCTCGTAATGCTCTTTTCTTCCGTGCTTGAGGTGTAGGTCGACTAATTGCTTGTCATTCATTTTGAATAATTTTCAGCGATGCCATCCATCGGAAATTATTTGCACCAACCTCCATTAACTCATGCGCAACACCTTCGTTAAAGAAGGCACAGGTTACGATTTAATTCATTTTATATAATTTTCAGTCGCGCAACTTATCGGAAATTAATCATACCAACTTAGAAACCTTCTTCGGCTCATGCGCAACAACTTTGCTAACGATCATATCATGATCAAATGCACAGTTTACGATTCTATAAGGTACATACAAACAAACATTCATTTTTATATGGGTATGTGGGCGTGGCAACTCGCCTACTTGAAATTTAAAAATTTAAAAAAGTAGCCTGTAGTTCCTTCCAGACATACCGGAAGGTACTGTTAAAATTTCAAGAAAATCTTTCCAGCCGTTTAGCCGTCTATAGACATCAAACAAACAAACAAACCCACAAACAAATAAACACACACTCATTTTTATATATAAGAAGATGATTGTCCTAGTAAACGAAGAGATTTTCGAAATTGCCATGACCTCTTCTTGGAAAACCCTGCAGTCGTCAGGTAGCCTATAAGAACGATTAATCATTACACGATCTACCAAAGAAAAAATCAACAGTTTTTAGTAGGTTTGTTTAGATTGAATTGACAGCCGCTTCAAAAAGCATAATGTATTCCTATAATATGACGTTGTAGCACCCATATTACCTATTCTGTCATAACATTACAACTCCTGGTTGAAATCTCTCTCGACAATTTTACGAAAGTATTCTACTCAAATAGCCTTTGGCTAGACACGTTCTGTCAATCAATTCTGTGTGTCATAAGAATTCTTATTTCCTAGCAAGGGCAGTCAAGTGCAATTCTCAAGATCAGCTTTGTTTCATGCATTGCAGTTTGATCAGTCATGTTGTATAGTTGCACTACAACTTGCTGAAATTACATACAACGTGTAAACTGTAAACTAATTTGAAATGAAAAATAAAATAAACGAATTTTGAAAGTATTTAAAATATATGGAGTCTTGAAAATCCGACCATAAGCCACCAAATATATCCCACGTTAGCGACTACAACAACAACAATAAATAATTATTTAACCTGGTTACTAAATACACCATATTAGTACTGTCGATGTTGTTGTGGGTGTTGTTGTTGTTGCATTTTAGTTAATATATTTTAATGGAGGCAACTATTTCACAAAAGTTTACTGACTTGAAATTTATAATTTCCGTGTCCCTGGAAATGATTTTGTGCGTAAGAGTTTTAACAGCATGATGAACAGCAGCAGCAAATAATTGCAGAAACATAAGCTGCTGCAGTAGTAGGCAACTGAAGTAGGCCTGGTAAAATACCAACGATATGGACGAGGGTAGTGGCAAGAATTTACCGATTTGATGAAAGATGTCAATTAATTCGTAAATATGGAAAAAATTCGTCACCATTATGTAAACAACACTTTTGCTTTTAAGGTAAACTACGCTGTATTTGTGTCAAAGTTTGACGTCGTCGTAATCTAGAAGCCGGCTTAGTAGGCGAGCCTAAATGAGTTCAAACTTTAGATCACGAGCAAATGGAAATAAAAAAGAAATGCTTACAGTCTTCTGACGAAAGGTTAAGGATCCCATGGGTAAAATTAACATACATTATATAGGTGGTGTAAAAAGCTATGCCATAATTTAATAAAAGAGTTGTAATAGCCAATAAAGTAAGGAGTTTTGTGGCCAAGCTTGTACCTAAATAGTATGTCAAGTGTATTATTACCTTCGATATCCTCCTGATCAGCGAACTATGCAAGAGCAGTAGATAAGAATTTCCCTTTGTCACCTCCAGAGATACACTGAATTTTTCAACAATCCTAGATGTGCTGTAAAGGCTTTCTAGAGATCTAAACGCCGCTTTTAATGTTAGTAAATATGCGCATATTTTCCCACGATGTACTATGACACTTGATTTTTATTGCGGCATTCTCTATAACTATTGCTACGGGCTATAGAGCAGTAGTCGAGTACTGCAAGGAACCATCTGAGTTTCAAATGTTTGTTTTGAAGTCGCCGTAGTCTAGTAGGTTGTCTGTTGGCTTATTAAATGTACAATAAGGGTTCGAGCCTCAGGCGAGACATCGGACAAAATACAAAAAAAAATATTTCTTCGGCGACTTCCTCGCAGCAGATTTCTGGCAAAAACTGTGAGAGTAAAAAAAATTGTTATGAAAAGTTTCTCAAAAATCTGACGTTCGGAGTCGACTTTAAACTGTACGTCCCACCACTCATGTATAAAATTAACACACACAACATAAGTGGTGTGAGAAACTACGTCGTAATCCTGACTGAAGGATTGTAATGACCAATTATGTATGTATGTATGTAATTGTTATTGTTTGTGCAAAGTGTATAAACACAGGAATTTTTGGCCAGAAATCTGCTGAGAGGAAGTCGCCGAAGAAATACTTCTTGTATTTTGGTTTGATGTGTGGCCTGGGGCTCGAACCCTGGCTTTACGTCTAATAAGCCAACACACTACCTACTAGACTACGGCGACTAATTACTAAGCGATTGTTTGGCAGACGTTTGTAACTTAGATCTTCAAATCACGATTACTCTCTTCAAACACACCGCGTCTTCACTAACTCTCTCGCTTGCTTTGTCTTGACTTTTATATGGCAGAGTAAACATGATGAATGTTCTTGAAGGCGAACGTTCATGACTTCGCCTTCTCGAAATCTCTATATCGTTGTTTACAATTATTATTGTAGCATTGTTTGTGTATTTTTGTTTATTTGTTTACCATTCTTTTTTATACTGGTGTTTACTGTTATATTAAGCAGAACGATAATTTGTAAACAGGTTTGTTTACTTGCATTGTTTTGTTGTTGTAGCTTTTGTTTATAATTTTAATGTTAAGCAATGTAAAAGCAAAATACCAGTATATAGATTTATCATTTTCGTAACAGTATGTTCAGATGGGACTATGTTCAGAGACACTAGGTCCATAATCCTAACCAGAGATCAGCAATGAATCGCTTTTTCGCTACTCATAAGTACTCATGAAATTTTGAATATGAGTGAGTCAACAGTATTGAAATCCAACTACTCTGATTCATTCATACTCAGTGCAACACTGATTTATAAGTACAGGTTGTAATGAGTATGAGTACAACGTTGACATCAAACTGATAACATTCGAACTATGTTTGATTCATACTCCCACTCATTCAGATTCATAAATTTAGAAAAATACTCATAATAATACTCATAAATGATTCGAGTGATTCGAATCATTCATTAAAATTTACAGTCTTAGTTTTTGTTGCATTTACAAAGAAGGAAGAAAGACACACAGACAAAAAAGGCAAAGACAGCAAGGAGAGCAAGTACACAACCTTGTTGTGAGTATTGTAGTGCTCGTACGCGTATCATAGTTATTTTGTGATTCGTGTATACGATGAGTCATGGAGAGTCGAAATCAATAACATCATGCGTAGCGTTAAGTATGAGTACCATGAGTATTTCAAACTTTGAGTATGAGTAGTATAAGTATGACATTAAAATAAGTATGAATGCGTATACGTATCAGAAATTATAAGTATGATTCAAATCTACTCATCTTTTTGAATACTCATTGCTGATCTCTGCTATGTACCAAAAACCAAACCATTTTCTGGGCTGCAGTTTCAACTACGTCCTCATGTCTAATAAGCAGGCATTCTGTTTACACACTAGACTACGTTGACTTTCGGTGGTAGTCTCAGGACATATTCCATTATCTTCCAGATTTACAGATTTACGTTTCCATGTTTATTTATAATTTTGAAATTAAGAAATGTTTCTGTGGTCAATGATATGCTAACAATAGAAGTAGAGTCTGCTGTTGGAGGCTATTGTGAGAAATATAAGAAAGTTCTTGACATTAATGGGATAACGAAATTATTTAACAATGCTGGGAATTAATTATCGATCTAAGATGCAATGCCTGTTGAGAGTTTAAGCCTCTGTAGCCCATATTTCTTGCGCTTTCTTTAAAAGTTCGTTTAATTTTGCGAATGCTCTCGTAGAAGCAGCTGAAGTATACCATCACATACATATGCATATACGACATTTTACTTAAGAATGTAAATCTTTATATACGAGGGTAATTGTTAATGAATTTTGGGAACGCCCTCGTACATCCGCTGAAGTAGACGGGTATAATACCAGTACATATTCAGCCTTTTACTTAAGAATGTAAAGCTTAAGATACGAGGGTTGTTGTTAAAGTTAATGATTCACTTTTCATTTGATTTTGTAAAAAACTTAAGGAAAATAAGTTAAATCTGCGACAATAAGTTCAACAATCGATTTCATTTAAAAATGTTGAATCATAAGTCACAGTCTAAGGCCAGGTATTAATGGTGGTGGTGGCTTAACATCTTTAAACAATTTTTTATGATGAAGAATAAAATGTGTTTTCATACTTCAATGTTTTGTTGCAAGAAAAACAATTTTTCACAATGTTAATGCAACATTTTGCACATTTTTTTATTCCTTAACTGCCAACACTCACGTTATAGCTATGTATGTATTTGTTTATGTGTGTGTAGAGGTACATGTGTATGTATGGTATGTACAGAGTACTTCACCCAAGCAAGCAAAACAGCCACTGCTCACGCTCTAATTGCCCGTTTAGTTTGAAAAGAAGTAAAATTTTACAGGAGAAAAAAAAGCGAAAGAAGGAAAAAATTATTTTATAAACATTTATAAGAAAAATGTTACTTTGTTGTCGTTGTTGTATATTTTATTGTTTCTTAAAGTTTAATTTGCTTGTTTTTATTTTATATTTTTTATTTTATTGTGTTGTATTGTGGTTTTAAATTTCACTTTTTTTTTTGTTTTCTTGAAAAATAAAAGCATTTTTCAGGTTTTCAGATTACGTTCCGCTTATTTTGTGATACTCTTTCGTTACGGATTTAAGCTGGCTTTAAGTGGGTTTTGCCTTACAACGAGTACATGTTTGTGTAGGTGGTTGTATGTTTTATTTTTAATTTTCCTTTAAATCTCGTTACACATTTAATGTTTTTAACTTAACTTCTGATTTTTTTCCTTTCTTTGTTTTATTGTTGCGTATACGTACAATTTGATTTGTGATGTATTTTGTCAATTTATCACACCTGAATTGTACTGTCGTTCAGCACTTAATTCAAGAACAAAAAAAAGCACGTCTATTAATAGCAAATATATATACACATATGTATATACTTCCAAGTGTGGGTATCTCTATATATCTATAAGTACATTACATTACATACTGCTTTCGGCGTGTGTAAAGGCGATATGTGTGCGCTCAAATCAAAAGTGGGTGTGAAATACCATTCATTCAATGGATTCCCTCATTCCTTTATATCGTCAATAAATTTAAGAAATTTTAAAACAAAAATGCCTTCACTTTAAAGACTTCTTCAGTATAATTGGGCATACATATTGTTAGCGATGTGATAAAATATGTCTTAGCAGATCAAATAAATGTCCTACACTGCTCCAGTGTTACGGTCAATATTGTTACGTTTTTACCTTTTAAAAATGTTTATAATATGAGCACGTAGATTACAAATAAAATAAAAATAAATTTATGTGTTTAGTTTTAATCAAAATTCTTTATTGTTCGCACAATTCTGTGTGCTACTGTTCACAACTTGATGTAAACAACAATAATTGCTCTTCTTTGTTATTCCTCTATTTACAACCTTTGCATAAACAATAACAATTACTAGGCAATTATTAGACAGATCTTTGCAACGGAGATCTTCAAACCACGTCTTCACAAAAGACTGACTAAACTTAACTAACTCCGTTGCCTGCTTTGCCTTGCCTTTTATGTGGCAAAGTAAACAGTCTGATGAATGTTCTTAGAGGCGAATGATCGCGGCTTCGCCTTCTCGAGATTTCTATAAATGTAACCATTGTTGTGTCATTATTGTTGTTTGTGTATTTTGTTTACATTTATTCTTGTAGTGTTTGTTGGTATATTTTTGTTTACTTGTTTATCATTTTTTTATGCTGGTGTTTGTTGTTATATTACGCAGTGAGATAATTTGCAAACAGGTTTATTGTTTTTGTTTTTGCAGCTTTTGTTTATAATTTTAATGTTAAACGATGCAAAAGCAAAACACCAGTGGTTTAGATTTTTCCATTTTCGTAACAATATTCCTCAAATTTCCTCAGTCTGAATACGTTTCTAAGCATATTTTCGTTTTCACATTGTCACTACACTTACCGACTAATGCCCTCCTTAGATACGGTCTAATTCTGTAATTTGTCCTAGAATTTCTGTGGTTTTTCAGTGATTAACTAGGCACAGCAATTTAGGCATTTCTTTTACACTAGTTTTCGCCTTTAAAATGGTTTTCGCACACTAATTAAAAATGTATTCAGTCGGGAGACGGTATGAAATGTTTCCAGTCAATAAAGACACATTTTTTCTCTGATCATCAAAGATGTGTGTGCCAGACATGGTCATAATCAAAGGCAACTTTATTTCAGATGTTCAGGATATGTTGGGGAAGGTGACAGACCCCCCTTAAAGGAAGAGGTCGCACTTAGCCCAGTATTTAGGCCAATTGTGATACCACTAAAGGAAACCAAACCGAGTCCAACATAAATCTTTCTATTGCTGCAGTCTTTACATTAAACAGAGCTCAGTCAAGGATGCCAGAAAGTGAGAAGGCATAAACCCTCGTCTAACTAACACATGAGTTGAAAAACAGCGTCTTACTCCTCCTCAAACTTAAACCTCCTGCAGAAGTTATTAACGGAAATGCCGAGTCTTTCAGCATGCTTACAAAAACGACAGTTGCCCATAAGAAAAGCTATTGTACGATTGATGGCCATGCGACTTAAGGACAGAAGTTAGTCGGTCCTCTTCTATTTAGGTGTCTAACAGATAAAACGAATCGAAGACATCCAAATTAACTGAGCCAATCGGAATATGTTTATACTGTAACACGCCTATAACTACTGCAGAAGTTATTTGTCGGAATACCAAATCCTTCGGCATATTTTCCAAAAGAACAGTGACCCGTAAACATCGTTATTATGCGATGGACGGCCATGCGGCTAATGGACAGAAGTTAGTCGAAATTCTTCTTGTCCATACATATCTAGCAGAGTATGGCAATATTGCACGTACCCTCCTGCAGTTGTAAAACGTGTAAAAAACTTCCAAATTAACTGAGGCATTTGAGCAATATCGCTGCCGTATAACAGACCCCATATCCACTGCAGAAGTCATTTTTCAGATTGCAAGGTTTTTCGGCATACCTACCAAAAGGCCAATGATCCGTAAAAGTCGCCATTGTGCAATAGATGGTCATGCAATATAAGAATAGAAGTGAGACCGGTCATCTTCTTGCCCATACGTGTCCAACAGAATGTAACAATATTGCATGGACTCTTCTACAACCAACAACATTGCATTTCCTAGTAAAACGAATGGATGATATCCAAGTTAACTGAGGCAATTGAAATATCTGTGCCCTATAATATGTCGGAGATTGGTAACTCCATACCAGCCCTATCCAGCTCATCAGTAATGCGAATTCCAACGATATCCCTTTAGCCCTCTGAATCCATTTCAGACTTGCCTTTGAATGATTCGAAATTTCTTTGAGAAGTCCTCGACATTTATGGACAAAGATATACGTTGAAACTATGTTCGTTAGGGACTTAATTGCAGCTTGGCATGTGTGTGTAAATCGAGTGGTTTTCAGGGAAAATCCTGTCACTCAACTATTGCACGGATTTCAAAACTGTCTGCTTGTCAACTACGTTCGTTAAGGACTTAATCATAGTCTCGGTGTTTGAGTAAATCAAGAGTTTTTTTGTGGAAATTTTTGCTAATCAACAACTATTGCACGGATTTCAAAACTGCAAGCATGACAATTTCTTTTGCTTTTTGCACTGCATTTGCAGTATGCGAGCAGTTGAAGAGTGAGCATAGCTGCCAGATTTGACTTTTTTATCGTCATTTTGACTATTTTGAGCTCCATAAGTATCATATTGACGATTGGACGATTTATGTCCTTATTTTACCGATTTTTGGAAATTAAAAATTTACATCATACTCCTAACTTTAGTACATTAAAAGCCACTTTAAGCCACTTTAAGTACATATTATATTTTTAAGTTACTTTCGAATACCTGTGATGATTTTTCTGTATTTTATTCCTTTTTAATCCCTTAAAAGCCAAAAAATTACAAATCCTAAATAACCTCGTAGTTGGGAATAATTTATCATTTGTCGTTGCAGACAATTTTAAAAATTCGAGTATAGCCTCTAATATTACCATCGGAAGAACAAAGGCAAGCTCCGTTATTTTGTTTCGCATGACCAACACTTAGCAGAAGAAGAAAGAAAGAGAGAACAGTGTTTATGGACACTAGGCTTGTATACATTTATGCCATAAGTAACAAGAAAGGCCTCTGCAGGGAATGAGTTCCACATACGAATAGTCCGACTTAAAAACGTATTTTTACTGTAATGCAATATGTGATCCACTGGCCAATCGACCACATACGGCAGTGGTGGCCGATAAAGACGAGCGTTACGTAGGAATATATGATTTCGGGAAAAGTCCCCTTATTTCGTTGGAGCAAAACCCTGTTGTCGAAGCGATAGAACAGTGAAACAACAACCACAACGATACTCCAATGATTAAATGGAGTTGGATACACTACCATCATTAACGAGCTACTACGGGCTCTCCTGTACACGATCGAGAAACCTCAAAGTAGACGTTGATGCACCGACCCATACATGAGAGTTGCATTCCAGTCTCGCCCAGTTACAAATAGTGTAAATAGTAAAATCATAATATCTTAAGAAGGAACTGAAGGAACTGAAAAATGTATCGGTTGAAGCCAACATTACACTGAATTTTCATGCTCAGAATGTCAAGAGCTTCTGACTCCTTAATATTTACGCCAACCATAGACTAAGATGATGCAACATGATTGCGGCGCTTATGTGTCAATAAACACCTCTATCACAGGGATAGATTGTTTAGTCCTTAAACAATTTTGTCCTGAAAATGATACAAAATTTCTCCGTTTATGGAAAAAAAATAATAAATGAAGATGAGGGACCCCAGCTTTTAATTTCTAAAATTTTTTTTAAATGTTTTATTTTTGAACTCAGATATGTACATACATACATTGACTTTATATGCTTTGCTAAAATAGAAATAATTTTGGTTTTTAAAAACTTTTAATTTATTTATTTATTTTTTGTGACGATTTTGACGATTTTTTCTCAAATATTTGGCGATTTGATGCCCCATTTATCTGACAGCTATGGCAGTGAGTACAATCTCAATAAATACTCAAGAAAAACTGATGCCTGCCCGTCGTTCGTTTTAGATTATCTTCTTAGCTATTTTACATTTAGTAATCTTATATCCTTCCATTCTTTGATTAAAAATTTCTTGAGCAATACGTGTGTGTGTGGCTTTTTGCTTCAATAAGGGAGCCATGGAAGCTACCTCAACTAACTAAAATCAATTGTCAATACAAATTCACTCTTCAAATGCAGTGTAGGATGGTGTCTACATTTATTGTGAGTTTGTTAGACTTGGTTTTGCGTTTTTAAAGGATATCACATGTTACACACTAAGGATACCAAAATTTATTAAATTATTGTTACGCTCCTTATTACAATTACAAAGACTACCCATACAATCAGAAGTGCTTCCCAACACAGAAAACTTAACAACAATCAAAGTACACTGTCACCCACAATGATTTTTGGTAAAATAAAACGAACGACAACAATAATCAGCACACACAGAAGACG
Source organism: Sarcophaga carnaria (assembly GCA_958299815.1). Lineage (NCBI taxonomy): Eukaryota > Metazoa > Arthropoda > Insecta > Diptera > Sarcophagidae > Sarcophaga > Sarcophaga carnaria. Next base: position 143,122,362 of record OY283149.1, read on the forward strand.
AAGAAATGAAATAACAAGAGCGGCAGCAGCAGCAGCTTTACTGTATAAAGACATTAGAATTTATAAGTACTTATGCTTGCTCATAAGAATCTACCATACATTCACTAACCCATACATATGTATGTATACCCGCACTGTACCTGTTTATGGTTTCAGCTGTAACTGGGAAAGGCAAGTAACTGGTAGTAATTGTCGGAGTGTGTATGTGCCTGTGTGTTTGAGTAGAGCAAGTGTGTGTCTAGTTCATTTACTACACATATGTATGTACCGTTTTGTTACAAAAACAATATTTGTTTAGATTATTGCATATGCATCATTAAATTCAGCTATAAAACGATAAACAAAGTCAAAGTGTTAGCCATATTGTAAATTGTAAATGTTCCTCTCTCTCTCTCACTGGCTCTCTTGCAAATTATAAGTGCCTGTGTGTGTATAGGCTTTACTCCTTATAAAAGCAAATTATTGTTTAGTCATTTAACACAAACAAAAAAAGGAAAAAGGGAAAGGAAAGAGTGGAAGAGCATATAAACGAGATACGCCTGATTGTTTAGTATTGAATTAAGCAGAATCTGTCGTTTGTTTTTCTTTCTTTCATTCTGTTGTTTTTTAAGCAAATGTTGGAGTATGTATTTGTGTGTGTATGTATGGCTGCCAATGTATATTTATTTATAAAAGTAACAAGAAAAAAATAAGAAAATTAAATGCCTTAGTAAAGCTTGAAAATTACAACAAACTTTACTTTGTGTTTTGTTTTCTTGATTATACTTTGCCTTTACACACACTCACAGTGCGTCTATGTGTGTTGTAAAAAATTTTTATTGCATTTTATTACCGTAGAATAATACACACACACTCTAAACAAATAACGGGTTATCAATTTCGTGGTTTCAAAAGTAAACGTAAATAAAACCCATATAAAATATTTCTATTCATGATATTTCTTTTTTATTGTAAAGTTTGAACGTTGACATTATGTGTGAAACACCACATCATTTAAATGACCTCCACGCGATGTGTTGCCAGCATTGATTCTTTTGAGGTAATTTTCGACCACTTTTTTACACATATTCGGCGGTATTTCAGCCATAACTTGACGAATGTTGGTTTTAAAGTTCTCAAGAGTTGAAGGTTTATCTGCACAAACACGGTCTTTCGCGTAGCCCCACAAAAAAGGCTAATGGTGTAAAATCGCATGATCTTGGTGGCCAGTTGATATCGCCACGACGAGAAATTACTCGGCCAGGAAATATCTCTTGCAATAAAGCCATATTCGCTCGAGTTGTGTGGCATGTGGCACCGTCTTGTTGAAACCACATATTCTCCAAGTCGTATTCTTCAATAGCAGGTAAAAAAAAGTCGGTTATCATATGACCATAACGCTCCGAATTGACGGTGACAGTCGTTCCATCGTCGTTTTCGAAGAAGTAAGGTCCAATCACACCTTCGGACCAAAGAGGGCACCAAACAGTGACTTTTTCTGGATGCAATGGCCTCTCTTCAATTACTTGAGAATTCTCAGGACCCCAAATACGACAATTTTGTTTATTAATATAACCACTGAGTGTGAAATGTGCTTCATCGCTGAAGCAAATATTGTTCGAAAAATTGCTGTCCACCGCCTGTTGTTCAAGAACCCATTCCACGTATCTACAACGTTGTGAATGGTCAGCTGGCTTCAGTTGTTGCGTGAGCTGGACTTTATATGGATGTAGGTGTAGAACTAAATGCAAAATACGCCATAATGTGCCGTAAAGCAGTCCTAATTCCTGAGAACGACGAGGAATCGACACATTCGGGTCTTCGGCAACATCTTCACTTACAATAGCGATATTTTCAGCGGAACGAGCGAAACGATGATGCACAGGCCTTTCAATATTTATAACCACTCCAGTCTCTTCAAATTTCTTCACAATTTTGCCAATTGCTTGCGTAGTTGGACGACTATGTAAACCATAATCTCCACTTAAAGCACGATACGTGGCTGTGGCAGAATCACAATTTTTGTAGTAGATTTTGATAATTTTTATGCGTTGTGTGATAGTTAAGCAATCCATTTTCGTCAATGTCAGACTTTCAACTGAAAAGAAAAAATTGGTTTCACAACTTAGTTTGACAGATGTCGCATTCCAGTCCCATACTTTTGAAACCACGAAATGGATAACCCTTACAATATTTTTCTTTTTCTCACAACCATCCACATGCATTCAAAAAAATCCTCAAAGTAGGATTTTTTGTTTGTGAATACCTTTCTGTATGAATTTGATCGTGTTGTTTGAAATTTATTGAGGCCTCTGTTTTTGTTTGTTTGTTTTTTTCTTCTTCTTCTTCTTTTTCCTTTTGCTTCTGTTTCTAACAAGCCGTCAAAGCCGTTGAATCTTAAATTCATGCGTTTTGTTTAAAAAATACAAGTTAAAGTGCTTTTTTTTGTTTTTTCAAAGAAAAAAAAAGAGAAAAAAAATATTAAAAGAAAACAACAATGTTTAGTTTTTTTTAGTTTTTCCAAATCGAAAGAAAAATGGAAAGGCAAAGTATTAAAGAAATAAAAGGTTTAGGGCTGGCAAAGTATTAGAAGCATACAGTGGCTGCCAATTTTGAGGTGTTTATAGCCACTGCTATAGGTTTAGTGGTAAACAAGTCAACAAAAATCCACAAACAACACTACAAAAATAAATGTAAACAAAATAAACAAACAACAATTATAAATGTAAACAACGATGTTTACATTTATAGAGATTTTGAGAAGGCGAAGCTGCCTACATTCGCCTTCAGGAACATTCAATAGACTGTTTATCCTGCCATATAAAAGGCAAGGCAAAGCAGGCGAGTTAGTTAGTGAAGTTCCGTCAGTCTTGTGTGAAGACGCGATGCGTCTGAAGAGAGTGATCGTGGTTTGAAGATCTCCGATACAAAGATCTGTCGAATAATTGTTTAGTGATTGTTTTTGTGTATGCAAAGGGTATGAACAAAGGAATAACAAAGGAAGGTAATTGTTGTTGTTTACATAAAGTTGTGAACAGCGGCACACAGAATTGTGCGAATAATAAATAATTTTAAATTAAAACTAAACATAAATTTATTTTTATTTTATTTGCAATCTACGAGCCGATATTTTAAACGTTTTAAAAGATAAGAACGTAACGGTATGATACCCTTTTAGTTCGATACTCTCTTCCTAGAAATGTTTTATGCTCTCATTTAACTTCTTGTCTTGTTCGTAAATTCTTTATCATCGAGTCAGTTTTTCTAGCTAAAAAATATGGAAGAATCCGAAGGAGCTAAACGTTGGAGATAAATAAATTCACAATTTTGTTTAATTTGGCCAAAGGAATAGCCGAAGGTGAAGCAAAATAATTGTAAAATTTAATCATGTTGCTGTGGCATTAATGTTGATTGGGTCTTAATTTCCATGATTGTCAACAAAACGGTCCCATGTTTTTGCCTGCATGTGGAACTGTTTTCGCCCTCTTTGCGCATGATAACTTGTCTTGTCTTTCACTGCATCAGCATCTCATTCATGGTTATGAGCCCACACAAACACTCGGCTTTATTATACTGAATAATATCGAAAGACTATACTGAAACATCCTCATGATACTGTTTGTATTCCAATTGGATTAAACGGACATCTAACTTGCGTATCCATTCTGAAGGTAGTGGGTTGTCTTATTAAACGCGAGACCGTGGTGCAAACGAAATATAAAAAATATGTGTTTTTGCGACTTCCTCTTAACAGTCCTTTGACAAAAATATAATATAATAATAATTTAAAATGCCATGAAAAGTTTCTCAAGCATCTGTCGTTCGGTGTAAATTTTAAACTGCAGATCAAGCCACATATGAATAAAATTAACACACACAACATAAGTGGTGTGAGAAGCTAGGTTGTAATCCTGAATAAAGGATTGTGAAGTCCATTTACTGTGATCATAACTGGCTACTACATTCTGGGTACCCATGTGAGACGTTTAATTTTTGTCGTACGGCCAATGATTTCTGCACAGACGAGGAAGTGGTAGAAACTGTTCTGAGCCTCTTGGTTGCAGCTGCTAACTGATCTCATTACTCTGTCAAAGACATTGGGAATCTAAATGACTTCATAAGAATTTCGAAGCTATTCGATCGAGGAGAAATGAGTGCCTGTGGTCTATTTAGTTAAGGCTGTCCACTCTATTCTGTTCAACGACTGCATAAGTGAGAATAAATATCAAATGTTTACTCCTCTAAATACCATTTTGAAATATTAAAGACACAAACCATGTTAATTAATCAAAATACTTCAGGTTGAACAAATCTTGGAATGATAGGGCTGCCATTTGTCTTTGCGTAGACAAAATTCTATGAAAAGGCATAGGGTTGTTATATTAAATCTAGTGAAGAAGTATGTGGATCAACTTATGAAGGTAATCCCTCACAAGATGGAGCGTTGTCTGATAGTGAAAGCAACAAGAGGAAAATCTCTTTGTGTGGTTAAGGCGCATATGGATGAATTTTTGAGGAGAAAATGATTTTTTTTGAATTTTTGTTATGCAGAAAAACCTGACATTTATTTGCTTCAGCCGCAGTCAAACTTGATGCACTCATAATTAAGCGCTTGAGACACCACATATAAGATTGTACTCGAAAAAATAGGCTCATGTAGTCAAACAATTGCAAACCCAAGATAAATGTGTTCAGTCTTTCGCTCCACTGTAACACACGAATTTATGCAAATTGTTATTTTTAGTTTTCTTTTTTTATTTTTTTTCGCCTTAATCTTTATGAATATTGCCAAACATGTTGGTTTTTTTTCAAACTTCTTTTTGCATTGTTTTCGTCAATTTTGGTAAAACCTTTGATTTGTTAAATTTTCTAACTTTTTTATGTTTCTTTTGACTGTTCCTTCCTTTCTTTCTTCCTCCAAATTGCAAATGTTGTTGTTATTTTTATAACAACAACAACAACTAGGACAAACGAAACAGAGAAACAAACTCAACCCAAAAGTAATAAAAACGATTACGAGTTGAAAAGTGCAGAACAGTGGGTGCCAATAAAGAAAGAAAAAGACGGGTTTCCCTTTAGCACTGTATGTGCGTGTGTGTGTATGTTGTCGATAACAGCGCAATTTCATTTTCAACAATGATTTCAAAATTTACTTCGAAAGCGTACTTTTTCTCTTTTTGCTTTGTTTTCAACTATTCAACTACAATACTTTACTTCGGCTATATTTTATCAAGATTTTTATATCTGCCAGCTTTGCTTTGCTTCTATCCTTTTTCTTTCATTTCGTTTCTTCATTTGTTTTTGTTGTTTTTCTTAAAGTTTTTGTTTTATTGCTGCTTGTATCAAGGCCTGCCAATAGGAAAAGTAAAGTGGAAAACAGCAACACATTTACAATTCCATAGAAAAGTCTTTACATTAAAAATCATTCTCTTTCTTTTCATTTTCTTTTTTTTTTTTGATTTCATTTTTTATTTTCAGATTTTATTTTTTCGTTTTTTTTGCGTTTTTTTAGAATTTTTTGGCAAGAGTAATATTCTTACAAAACACTTTTACCATAATCGCCTTTTTTAATGCTCCCCTGTGTTTTCTTGCTCTTAAGCGTTTTAAGAAAAAAAAAAAAGAATACAATAAAAACAATCCAATAATGTGGGACAGTGGTACAAAAGAAACCGATTTTATATGTCACATCATTCCTATTGACAAAACAATATTTTCCTTTAAAAAAATTAATTTCAAGTACTTTACTGAAAGTCAACAGTAGCTTGAATTCATTTTCATTATGTTTCAACAACCAAGGTTCACTACATTACATATGTACATACATAATTGGTCATTACAATCCTTCAGTCATGGTTATGACGTAGTTTCTCCTACCAGTTATAGGTTAGGTTAGGTTAGAGGACGTATACTTGTCAATTAAGACAAGTACAGTACCCGGAGGTCGAATTGACCCATTGTACAACGTCCTAGTTTCTCACACCACTTATGTTGTGTGTGTTAATTTTATACATGAGTGCTGGGACCTACAGTTTAAAGTCGAATCCGAACGACAGATTTTTGAGAAACTTTTTCATGGCAATTTTATTTATGCTCAGAGTTTTTGCCAGAAATCTTTTGAGAAGCAGTGGCCGAAGAAATACTTTTTTGTACTTTGTCTTGATGTCTGGCCTGGGGCTCGAACCCTTGCTTTACGTATAATAAGCCAACACACTACCTACTAGACTACGGCGACCAGTTATGGTTATGTGTATTGAGTGCCGGGATCTACAGTTTAAAGTCGATACCGAACGACAGATTTTTTTGCGAATCTTTTCATGGCAATTTTATTTCAATCTCAAAGTTTTTACCAGAAAATCTGCTGAGAAGCAGTCGCAGAAATGTTTTTGCATATTTTGTTTTGTAGGGGCCTAGGGTTTGAACTGTGGCCTTACGTTTAATAAAGCAACACACTACCTGCAAGACTATGGCAACTACAGTTAACTACATTGGCTATGGCAATATGACAAAGGGAAGGTGTACTGCAGACTATGTACCAAGTATTTGCCATAAAACAACGTAAATATTTATCATCATAGCTCAAAATGGGCGGCCTGGCCTATGGTCAAAAAAGTGCAACTAGAAGATGCTCTGTTTTATTGGCATCTGAACCAGCGGTCAGCAATGAGTATTCAAAAAGATGAGTAGATTTGAAACGTACTTATAATTTCTGATACTTATACGCATTAATACTTACTTTAATGTCATACTCATACTACTCATGTACTCATGGTACTCATAATACTCATGGTATTCATACTTAACAATACGCATGATGTTATTGATTTCGACTCTTCATGACTCATCGTATACACGAATCACAAAATAAGTATGATTCGCGTACGAACACTACATACTCACAAGAAAGTTGTGTGTTTGCTTTACTTGCTGCCTTTGTCTTTTTTGTTTATGAGTCTTTCTTCCATCTTTGTAAATGCAACAACAACTAAGACTGTAAACTATGATGAATGATTCGAATCACTCGAATCATTTATGAGTATTAGAATTATTTTTCTAAATTTATGAATCTGAATGAGTAGGCGTATGAATCAAACATATTTCGAATGTTATGAGTTTGATGTCAACGTTGTACTTATAAATCAATGTTGTACTGAGCACGAATGAATCAGAGTAGTTGGATTTCAATACTGTTGACTCACTCATACTCAAAATTTCATGAGTACTTATGAGTAGCGAAAAAGCGATTCATTGCTGATCTCTGATCTGAACCTTACCTACTACAAACCTCACAGAAAAGTCTTTGGAGTACCACAAATAAATGTGGAAACTAATGATTTGATTTCTCTTCTCTAATATAGCACCTACGTTGCTACATGACTATGAATTCTGGTACTATAAAGGCCTCTGAGGCCTCTTCTGGTAACACAAATCCACAAAGGAGGCATGGAAATGAGGAATTGAAATGGTATTGCATTGAAAATTATACGTAGACTGCAGATCGATATGTTCAAGCTTGCTATTCAAAAGAATAGAGACGATTAAAATTTGCTTGTAACCTGAGAAAATATTTGACGCGAAATGAAAGTAAATAACGTTTGATCGCTTTAGAAACTGGGACGGCCGCGATACGAATCGGAGAAAAGGGAAATCATTGTCTACAGTGTTTACAAAATTTTCAAATGAAGCCTTCTCTCTCGTCACAAATAATCTTTTTAGCGAGCACCATTGTGTGTGGCATTTTTTGCTGCAGCTATTGAACGGAAGTCTATCAAGAAGGTCGCCGTAGTCTAGTAGGTAGTGTGTTGGCTTATTAGACGTAAAGCCAGGGTTCGACCCCCGGGCCAGACATCAAAACAAAATACAAAAGTATATCTTCGGCGACTTCCTCTCTGCAGATTTCTGGCGAAAGCTCTAAGAGTAAATAAAATTGCCATGAAAAGTTTCTCAAAAATCTGTCGTTCGGAGTCGACTTTAAACTGTAGGTCCCACCACTCATGTATAAAATTTTACACACACAACATAAGTGGTGAGAGAAACTAGGTCGTAATCCAGACTGAAGGGTTGTAATGACCAATTATGTATGTGTATTGGACGGAAGTCTATCAAGAAGGGTCAGGCAGTCAATGAGAGTAAAACGAAGTATATGTAGGAACATGCAGGGTATTGAATTCCTGATTACGGTCGATAACTATACTTTCAATGTTGTCAGTGAGTTTGTTGATTTTGCCTCCGCCATTATGATGTCAGCCTGATGATCAAATGTAGGATCACTCTTCTCATCAGGTGCCACAACGATCTCAATAGATTATTAAGTAGCAGATACCTCTTTAGTACGACAAAACTAATGCTCTGCTTTCTAGTTAGTATTTGTTACCAACCGATACAGCATTCGAGTGAAAAGTCCTATGTAAGATCTTGCACTGGTGCCATGGCAATAATTTCTGAATTGGATCCAACGATGACCTGTATTAGTTCCTCAACGATATGAACATTGTGCAGCGTAACAATATCCAGTGGCTGCATTGGTTCAGCCATGAATAGAAGAGGATGTTGCTTGTCGTCATCTGATTATGAACTGTGTCCATAGTAGGCATAGACAGTCTACAAGAAGTTTTCATCTTTGTGAACGTGTGGTTATGTCTTCGAATCCCCTAATGTTGTTAAAGATTATACCAGGCCTAAGCAATAAGAAGTTTATTTCCTGTAATGTAGGTAATGTAGGTGGTTGTGCTTAAATTTCCTCAGATGGTTTCCGAAACGTCTGTTCAGTTCACATATTTCAAGAATTCTCTGAGTAAACTCTCAGTTACTTCATATGTCGCTTGTGGCGAACCAGGTCTCACAACCATAAAGAAGTGTGGAGAGAACTCGGGTCTTCTTTCCGACGCTACATACGCTATCAAGCAACTATGAACGTGCACTCAGCAGGATACTGTATCCTTTATGATATCAAAACAATATTTCATTATAACTAGACGTAGCCTGAGTGCATGTTTACATACATACATAATTGGTCATTACAACCCTTCAGTCAGGATTACGACCTAGTTTCTCACACCACTTATGTTGTGTGTGTTAATTTTATACATGAGTGACGGGACCTACAGTTTAAAGTCGACTCCGAACGTCAGTTTTTTGAGAAACTTTTCATGGCAATTTTATTTACTCTCAGAGTTTTTGCCAGAAATCTGCTGAGAGGAAGTCGCCGAAGAAATACTTTTTGTATTTTATTTTGATGTCTGGCCTGGGGCTCGAACCCTGGCTTTTCGTCTAATAAGCCAACACACTACCTACTAGACCACGGCGACTTCAAGTGAGTGCATGTTTACATGTGATAAATAAAGTTAATTATGAATTATATTTGATTTGATTTCACTTGCACTTTACCCATCAATTTGCCCACTGTACAGTGCGATAACATTTCATTTTTTTGTTCATTCGTTTATGCGTTCGTTTGTCTGACTGTGTTTCTGTTTCTTTTTTAACTACTTTAAATGAGTGTGTTTGATATTGTTTTCTACTCCCTTCTGTTTTCTGTTTTTTTTTTTTTTCATTCTTTTTCTGTTTTCTTGTAGATTTCCGTTTATTATTTTCTATTTTCATTTCGTTCTATTTTTTTTTGCACAATAACAACAATAACAACAGATTACTTAGGCGTATGTGTGTTGTAAATTTAAAAAATTTAACCACACATACATATATACTACGAGCCTATATTAACACGTCAAATGGCAAACATACGCACACACTTAATAAGCAAATTTGCATAAATGACAGGGAGAGTTAGAGAGAGGGAGAGAGAGAGAGCTAGGGGGAAGTAAATCAGTTACAGTTACTTGCTGTGTTACTTTTAATTTCAGGGGGCAGAGTTTTTTCCTTCTTTAAATTTCTTTTTTATTTCGCAAAAAATTAGGCAAAAAAAAATTGAAAAAAAATTCGGCAATTGTTCCATGACTTGTGTTAGACAGTATAGAGGTGTATTGTAACTCATTAAGTGTAACACAAACACAAAAGAAGTAGAAGCAGTGGCAGCAGTATTAGAGTAACCTTTTCTTATTGCGTTACTTTTACTTGTGTTGTTTAAAGGATTTTTTTCATTTTCATCCAAAAAATATTTTTAGAATCTCCTTTCCTTGTTACCGAAAAAAGGGAGAAAAAATTAAAATTTTTTATATTTTAATAGGCCATTATTGTTGCCTGTTCTTCGTCCTTTCCTTAAGCACATCATTTTTTTTTTTCTTTCTTATAAAACTTTATTGTGGCTAAAAATACATGCAAAATTTTTCTTCAATTTTGCCTTTTTTTCTTTAAGAGTCTAAAATTTATCTCCTTTTTTGTACGTATAATTATGCTGAGTAAGTATATGGCCAAGTATTTGCCCCCTTAGAGGGTTAACAACTGTAAATGTTGAGTTCTCCGTTTCTATGCAAACCCATGAACATAATAAAATAATTGGTTTTCAGCTTAAATTTCAAAAATGAAATGTTAAAAGGGAAGACGTCAGGTTAATAAACAGTGTTGCTTTAAATTTTACCAGGTTAATTTTTTAGAATACAACGAAAAAGAAAATGAAATAAAAATTTTTTAATAGGCCTCCATGTATTAAATGGCGTCATAATTGGCATACTTTATTATGCTCGTGTTTCAAAGGAATTTAGAAATTAAACTGAAGCATAGATATTTGGAAGTCGAGCAAATCCAAAATTGAAGCAAAAAGAATTGATGCTTTAAACACATATTGTTGTAGAAGAAATTAAATGCCATCCATTCGCTCTAGCATAGCAGAAAATTAGCATAACTCAGCAACACGTACTGCGAGGATGGATTAATGAGTTCATAAATTATTTTAATTTTATGTCTCTTTCCTATGAGGACAATACTGCTTCTGTCAACAAGATTTGAGTACGACAGTCAGTTCAATTCCCTCAAAATATTAACAAATTGGTATTAAACATTGGTAGGAAACTACCGTGGGATTTAAGGAGGCACTGAGTATAGTTTGTGTGCTTAATTTCCGCCAAAAGTGAAACCATCATTCGAACTGTTGAAAAGTTTAACTAATACAGCACACTAAACACAGCATAGTGGATGTGTTTTAGGGCATACAACCTAGTTTCTTATGAATGAATGTTACATACATACATACATTATTGGTCATTACAAGCCTTCGGTTAGAATTACGACCAAGTTTCTCACACCTTTGGAGCTTTAAATCTCTGCTCTGTTGAGATGAATTCGGAACTAAATGATAGCGAAATGGAGAATATGTAGTCGAAAAGAAGGACTGTGGGGTTTTCTGACTCCAGGTTACGGTCTAGGTTGAAGTCGCCGTAGTCTAGTAGGTAGTGTGTTGGCTTATTAGACGTAAAAGCCAGGGTTCGAGCCCCAGGCTAGACATCAATACCAAATACAAAACGTATTTCTTCGGCGACTTCCTCTCAGCAGATTTCTGGCAAAAACTCTCTGAGAGTAAATAAAAATTGCCATGAAAAGTTTCTCAAAAAATCTGTCGTTCGGTATCGACTTTAAACTGTAGGTCCCGTCACTCATGTATAAAATTAACACACACAACTATAACTGGTAGGAGAAACTACGTCATAATCCTGACTGAAGGGTTGTAATGACCAATTATGTTTATGTTTTTGTTTCATATTCCAGTTTGTTGGATATGTTGGTTAATAAGCCAACATACCTACTAGTTTACTTTGATTTCAGAAGGTAAAACAATCAATAAAGAATTTTATGCCAACTTATCCAGCCACTTTTGTTCTTATTCTGCACCAGAACTATGCATGAGTGTTCACATGTACAGTTTCCATGGATAAACTCCTTGAAAGTTGTCTGCGAGAAATTCCTTTATACGCCCTTTTCTTCGGATTGAGTTCTTTATGGCTGTGACTAGGTCTGTGGCCTGTCGTGAAAATGGACGATCTCATGATAAGCGCTCACTAGAGACGTACAAGCGTTCGCCCTATTAAATACAAAATTCCTACGAGCATTTTGTGTGAACAACCGAATATGCCTTATCTCTGAGGCATCAGACATGATAGAACCATCATCGAAGAGGAACGAACAAGTTCTGTAGAGAACACATGAAAACCAAGTTCACTCAGGCCACATTTTGTTGAACATAATGCAACATTGAATAGAACGATAAGAAATTAAATTTTTTGCTGCAATGTCTGAGCTCAGTCTTTCTGCAAAACTGATAAGGCTGTGCAGTACGACAACTTTTGACACGCTGACAAGGCGATCCGTAACCAACTTTGCTATGAAAAGTGTCCTACGATAGGCGAGCGTTTATCAACATGGATCTACTCTTTATAAAAGTGTGCAGTTGCTACTCCTTATCAATGACACTGACATCATCGTGCGCGTAATGTGGGAAGCTACAGTTGTCTTCAGTTCTATAGAAAGAAGTCTGCTAAGCTGAGTCTGACAATAAATAACTGGAAAACAAAGAGTATGCAGTCGCCAAACTATCTGATACTAATTTACGGTCGATAATTTTTCTTTCAAAATTATCAATGAATTTATTAACCCTGGTTGCGTCGTTAACAGCGAAAATAATTTCAGTCTAACTATCTAGAAAGGAATTCTATTACGGCCTTGATACTCCAAGTCTCAATTTCTTGCCTTTGCTTATCTATGCTGCAAAATCGTTGTTACACATCGATTCTATACAGTGCTGGTTAACGATTGATATCCGCATCTGAACCAAAAACGAACTGTATAAGCTCCTTAACGACATGTATGTTGTTCATCTTATTAATATTTAGCGGCTAATCTGGCTCGAATGACATGGAAAGTAACACGATGTTTCAGCGAGACGGTCGTTTGATGCGTGAATCATCGCACATTGGCGATAGAAGAATCTAAATTGAGGAAGACCTGTCATATATTAATGTCATCAAGTAAAGACGGTACGTCCCGAAAGCCGGTAAACGTTACTAGCGTGCGCAATATACAGTGAGCGTCAAAAGAAACTGTACACTATGGACAAAATTCTAACAATCACAAAACTCAAGTTTTACCATTTAAGGAGAGTGCCCGATAAAATTTTAGAATATTTCGAAATTTTTTGTAATTTTTTTTTAGTTTTATTTTTAAAACACGGCAATGAAACAATTTTAAAATAAAAATAACGTAGTTTATTAATGTATATATTTTTTAACGTACATTTTCTTTTTGAGCAGCCCTTGTGCTGACCAACATCTTCCTCCTCCGTGGTCTTGGTGGAACTTGGTCAGCACAGGGACTGCGTTCACCCGTGGCATCACAACGGGCCGCTATGCGTGCTCAAGTGAGCTTTGTGACATGATCAAAGCTACCACTATGACCTAACCTAACCTAACAGTTTCTTTTGATAATCGCTGCAAATGAAGGGCGTTTGTACTTCGTCGTATACCAGGTTGGTTTATTGTACACCACACAGCGTTGATTCTTGTAAAGTATTAGATTAGAAGCACTATAATACAGATAATTAGTGGATCTATAAGCCAACGATAGCCCTTGCAATATAGTGCGGAATATTGATTCCCAGATGCGGTATAGTTACTTTTGATACAGTCAAGGAATTTATTTATCTTGGCTCCACAAAAAATGATGTCAGTCTAGAGATCAAGCACAGGAGCACTCTTGCCAACAGGAGCTACTATGCTCTCAACCGGCAATTGAGTAGCAGAGACCTCTCTCGTACGACTAAACTAACACTCTACAAGACACTCATCCTACCCGTGCTTCTTTATGGCGCAGAGGCATGGACCCTATTAAGCACCTTTGCAGCAGCCTTGAGAGTGTTCGAGAGAAAAGTACTACGTAAGATCTTTGGTCCAGTGCGAGTTGGCGATGATTTTCGTATTCGATCCAACAGTGAGCTGTACGAGCTCTTCAATGACATAGATGTTGTGCAGCGTATTAACATTCAGCGGCTGTGGTGGCTCGGCCATGTCGTTCGAATGGAGGAGGATGCTCCGGCGAGACGGGTATTTGATGGAAGTCAGCGAAGAGGACGTTGGAACCACCAAATCGAGGAAGCCCTGTCATCGATTGTTGTGGCCAATGGTGTGACCGGGTTGTTATGGACAATTAAGTAAGTAAATAAGCTTTTGTAATAAATAATTTAAATTTTATCAATGGCTTATAGCAATGCAAATAAGTTTCCAATATTCCTAGTTTCTATGTAATACAACCAATTTTTTAACAGCTTTTGTTTTTTTTTTTAAATAAATTGTTTAAAGAAATTTAAAAACAATTTTTTTTACCATGAATTCGTTTGAATTTTCATTGCCTTACTAGAGGAACCAAACCATAAGTATAGACTCATACATGTATTGTGTTATCTTAAATCCATTTGTATGAATGCCGTTCTCAACTTATCTGACAACGAAATCTTAATGTTCCAACAAAACCACACGTTTAAAAAAGTTATGATAATATTGTCATACAACGGAGACAATTTCAAAGTCCTTAGAATTGAGAATATAAAGGAGGATTAAAACCACGACGAACAAACATTTGTTGCTTTTAACCGAAAATTGCAAAACAAAATTATTTCAGATTAAAAAAAACGCAGAGAGAGAGAGAGAGAGAGAGAAACAGACAAAAAATATTAAAAACAGTTTAAACCATTTGCCATGCTAACGGTATGCTGTTGATGGTATCAAATTGTTTAAACACATACACTTAAACGCGCACACACACATGCTCTGTATAGTTCTTCTACACGCACACATATACATACACTTACTTAAGTGCCACATATGAAGTCAGTAAATGAAACAACAACAACAAAACAAAAAAATCTTCGAAAACTTTAAAAACATGTTTAACATAAACGTTGTATTATGGACCACACACAAGACGTGCTTTAAGATGAGCAACAACAACAACAACAATGCAAAAAGAGAAGAGAATAATACAGAATGGATTACACAATGTTTGTTTGTAGTAGTGAGAGCATATTCAGTTTTTTTTTTCTTTTTTTTTTTAAAGCATATTTATAGGGACACGAGTATTGGATACTTCTGTTGGAGGGTAAAAGTGTTTTTCTTTACTTGTACATGCATAAAGTGTTCGTTCATATAAGTTTGTCAACAAAAAAACACCGAAAGGCAAAAAAAGAAAAACAAACTTTAAATTTATAATGCAGAGGTTCTCAAATTATCAAAAAGGCTTAAGTCATTGAGCATTAAGAATTCTTTTTGTAGCTATTAAACCATGCACTGAACAATCAGTTGATATTTGATGGATGTGCTGTAAAAATATTAAATTTTTGGGAATAATTCTTTATATATATCCGTTGAGATCATGTATGATGTATCGACTGAAAGGTACGCTAAGAGGGCTATATGTTCTAGTAATTTTAAAGAGCCCTTTTACTTTCTTCTGAATGAAGTGAGAAGGTTTCAAAAAAGACTGCGATACTCCGGTCTACATGTGAACTATTATTATTGTCGTATATAGGATCAAAACCTATATAAAAAGTCCTTATCATTTTTACACCAAATATGTGGCCCAAACGTATTTCAGGAATCTGTTCAGGAAGTATTAATCCTTGCTTAGTACTTGATAAGTTTCTTTGGGAAACATAGAGTGGCCATCTATTGGTTTAAATTTGAACCATAGATTATTTCTAAATCTGGCAGTATTTATGTCATTCTGTTCTGTTACAAAATCCAATATTTTCTCTTCAGTCAACGTAATGAATAGATTTACGCTGAAGCAACGTTGGGATTTATTGGAAATTTATTTTCAAAACAAAGATAATTGGTAGGAAATTACATGAATAGTGCCCGGTATACGCAAGTTTATTACTAAAGTTCGTCAAACTGGTTTCATTGTTGGATCGCCAAGAGATAAACGTGCTCGTATAATGCTTACACACGAAAATATCGAAGCTGTAGCTGAAAGTGTGCGTGAGAGTCCTCAAACATCAACTCGTCATCCTTGTCAAGAATTGAACATTTCACGCACCAGTTTACGTCGAATTTTGCGAAGAGATCTCGGTATGATGGCTTACAAAGTAAAA
Organism: Sarcophaga carnaria; assembly: GCA_958299815.1. Lineage (NCBI taxonomy): Eukaryota > Metazoa > Arthropoda > Insecta > Diptera > Sarcophagidae > Sarcophaga > Sarcophaga carnaria. The sequence goes on from OY283149.1 coordinate 143,138,368, forward strand.
TTGGTTCAAGACTTGAAGGCGCATGGCCATCCGCTTCGTTTTCGCTTCGCTAGATGGTAGAACGAGTAACTGCACGATGATGTCGATTTTGCAAAAAAAAAAAAAAAAAAAAATATCGTTTCGGATGAAGCTCATTTTCATCTTTCTTATTTGGGACCCAGAAAGCTTACACGTGGTCTTAGAGATGCCAATCCACCCATTACGAGTAACTGTTTTGAGTGCCTTATGGAGCGGGGGCATTATTGGTTTATATTTCTTTGAATATAAAGACGGTGCATCCATATCCGGAGCTTTTTGTACACGCTTTTCATGGTGCTGATGTGAAAGATGTTTGGTTTCATTCGGATGATGCAACTTGTCACACGTCTCATGCCATTACAATCGATTTATTGCGTCAAACGTTTGATTGCCATTTGATTAGACGAAATGTGTATGGCAATTGACTGCCAAGAAGCTGCAATTTGACACCGTTTAACTATTTTCTGTGGAGCGCCGTTAAAGAAAAGTGTTATGCCGATAAACCACAGACAATTGAGCATTTGAAAACCAACATTCGTGATGTCATTGCCGAACTACGACCCCATGCACTCGAAAAAGTTTACGAAAATTGTTGCGTTCAAATGAGGTTCTGTGAAGCCAGCCGCAGCAGCTTTTAGATGTCAATAAGGATTAATCTCTGTCTAGTACTTGTTAAGTTTTTTCTAGAATGCATTAATGCCGCCCAAGTTTCTCGTAATTATTCTGGTGATTGATTTTCTTAACCTTAGAATCCGCATACTGAGCCTAATGCAATCCCAATGCTGGAAAAATGTTGTCTGAGTGCGCAAGGCCTGATTAGCAGGACGTTTAATAACCTACGATTGAATTTACCCAGAAAATGTTAAGATTCTTTGAAACCTACAGCTCTTTCAGCTCTTCTAACACTTTTCCCTTCGACAAATATACCTTCTAAAATTATTTCCATACTTTACACTTCTCTCGTTAGTGGCGTTCAAGGTCTCTTCCTTGCAAGCTAAAATCTCTTCAGATCGGCGCAAAATCATGTAGAAATTCACGACGATGAGCAGGCAGTTGAGTGCGGAGGATAGATACATACATAAGTCGTCATTACAGCGCTTCAGTTAGGATTATGACGTAGTTTCTCACACCACCTATGGTTGTGCATGTTCATTTTATACATGAGTGCTGGGGTCTACAGTTTAAAGTCGACTCCGAATGATATATTTTTGAGAATCTTTTCATGGTAATTTTATTAAACTCTCAGATTTTTTGCTAGAAATCTGCTTAGAGGAAGTCGCCGAAAGAATTATTTTTCAAATCTTCGTTTTGTAGGAGATGTCTGACCTGGGGTTTAAATCGTGGCCTTACTTCTAAAAGGCCAACACACTACCTCCTAGACTGGGTGACAAAATTCGACGTAAACTGGTGCGTGAAATATTCAATTCTTGAGAACAATGACGAGTTAACGCACACTCTTAGCCACGTACGTAATTGGTTATTACAACCCTTCAGTCAGGATTACGACCTAGTTTCTCACACAACTTATGTTGTGTGTGTTAATTTTATACATGAGTGGCGGGACCTACAGGATAAAGTCGACTCCGAACGACAGATTCTTGAGAAACTTTTAACGGCAATTTTATTTACTCTCAGGGTTTTTTTGCCAGAAATCTGCTGAGAGGAAGTCGCCGAAGAAATGCTTTTTGTATTTTTATTTTGATGTCTGGCCTGGGGCTCGAACCCTGGCTTTTCGTCTAATAAGCCAACACACTACTTACTAGACCACGGCGACACTCTCAGCCACAGCTTTGATATTTTCGTGTGTACGCACTGTAGGACACACGTCTTAACGCATCAGTAATGAAACCAGTTTCACGAATTTTGTCAATAAACTTGCGTTTATCGGGCACTGTACGTCCTTCTCTGCGACATTTTCAGGCAATTTTCCAGCAATTATTTTTGGTTTGTAAATAAATTTCCAATAAATCTCAACGTTGCTCAAGCGTAAATCGATTCATTACGTTCAGTGGAGATAATATACTGAATTTTATGACAGAATAGAATGACATAAGTATTGTCAGATTCGAAGTAACCGCATGCTCAAATTTAAGCCAATAGATGACCCACACCTCCCTATATATACAAAACACCCAATAACTGATGTCATATCAATAATTTGATGCTTAAGAGTTTATGAGTGCACAGCCACATTGGGCCTTCCGTCCATTAAGCTCAAATCAGGCGCCCGCAGTTCGTCTGTGAGTAAATTATTCACACTGAGATTTTAAGTATCATTGTACAAACGATTTGCGCCTACTTATCGATACCAAACTCCATAAGATATTACTGCACGTCTTAGTCATTCCCTGAGTACATTTTCTTTCACACAATTTTATTTTAAAAACGTATACGGACCACCCTAATGTTTGCCAAGCACCTGCATATGTGTGTCCTTTTAAAATCCTGTAACCGAGGCATGAATTTAACAAAAAAAATTCTTATAGTTGTTGTTGTTGTTTTCGCTCCATTTTTATTAAGATGTTGTCTTAAGACCACAAAAATTGTTTTGTTGTTTTGTTGTTGTTGTTGTAGTTTTATTAAAATTTACCAAGTTTGTCAACGGCCACTTCAGTTAACCTGGTTTTCCTGACAGGCTACCACACTTGTTGTCTGTTCGTTTGCTTTTTTTTTAATTTTTTTGCTGAAGTTTTTCTTCTTGCTATTGTAGTTGTTGTTGTTATATAATTATTGTTGTAATATTTACAAACATACAAAGCTAAATTACAGTGTTTGAGCGCAAAAAAAATTCATTTTGCAACGAAAAACATTTTATTTTTTTGTGTGTTGCATGCAAAACATTTTAAATGCACGGCGTAAAGAAGTCATAGAACTCTTACGAGTCCAATTCCAGTTCGCTTCCATTTTTTTTTTAAATATTCATGTGTGCTCTCATGTACTCATGTGTACACATGTACTCATGTTCTCTGCTAGAAATCTACAGGAGATAAAGGAGTTTAAAACGTTTTTGTTTCGTGTTTCAATAATTTCTATGCTGTATGTGTGAAACAAAAAAATGTCTTCTCTTTTTTTTTAAATATTTTAATAAGAATTTTAAGAATAAAAAACGAACAGCATTGGCTGAATGCATTTTTACGTATCCTCTCTAGAAAAACAAAAAAAAACTTTTGTAAGTATTTCCAAGAATATGAATGAAAAAAATTGTTTTCCTTGTAAAACTCTTGTTCGGTTTTGTTTGCATATCCTTGCTTTTGTTGTTTAAAATGTTAATGATGTTATAATGAATTTAAAAAACAAAAATTCTCCGTATATGAGCAAATTTCATTGTTATTTTAACATGGAAAAATGATTCGAAAAATTATTCGCAGTTATTGCGTTACTGCATTGGAAATAATTTAAATTAATTTTTAAGAATGCAAGGAACGTAATGCAATTTTCTAAGAATTTTAAATTCAATGAAATTAACAAATAATAAGGTTGCAGACAAGGCGATCCCTTACCATGCGACCTCATCAACTTCGTCATGGAAAGCCGGGAGTGCATCGTAATGGCACTGTTTTTCAAAAAAGTGTCCAGTTGCTTGCGTCCGCTGACGACATTGACATCTTAAGGCGTACCAAGCGAGATGTTACTCCTGCCTTTGGTGCTATTGATGGGTACTAAGATGGGTATGGCAGTAAATGAGGGCAAAACAAAGTATATGTTATCGACAAGTAGAGACGTGAGGCGTATTGATTCTCAGATTAAGGCCGATAACTATGTTACTTCACTTTTATATCCTAATAAAGCTTTCTTAGTTACTTAATTGATCATTACAGCCCTTTAGTCAGTATAACAACCGAGCTTCCCACACCACCCAAGTTGTGTTGTATGTTAATTTTAACCATAAGCGGCAGGACCTGCAGTTTAAAATCGACTTTTTATGTCAATTTTTATTTACTCTCTGAGTTTTTGTCCCAGACATCTGCTGACAGAAAGACGCCGAAGAAATATTTTTTTATATTTGGTTTGATCTGAACCACAGCCTGTAGTTTTATAAGTCAACACACTACCTACTAGAAATTAGACCGACTTCTAGATACTAGTGTTTTGCTTTTACATCGCTGAACATAAGAATTATAAACAAACGTTGCAAAAACAAAACAATGCAGTAAACAAACCTGTTTATAAATTATCGTACTGCTTAATATAACAACACCAGCCTAAAAACTAGTAAGCAAGTAAACAAAAATACACAAGCAATACTACAAGAATAAATGTAAACAATGATGTTTACAACGATGTTTACTTTTATAGAGGTTTTGAGAAGGCGAGATCATGAACCTTCAAAAATATTCATCAGACTGTTTACTCTGCCACATAAAAGGCAAGGCAAAGCAGGCAACGGAGTTAGTAAAAGTTCAGTCAGTCTTGTGTAAAGACGCGATGTGTTGAAAGAGAGTAATCGTGGTATGAAGATCTCCTTTACAAAGATCTGTCGAATAACTGTTTAGTAATTGTTATTGTTTATACAAAGAGGAATAACAAACAAAGCAATTGTTGTTGTTTACATCAAGTTGTAAACAGTGGCACACAGAATTGTGCGAATAATAAAGAATTTTATTTAAAACTAAACAGAAAATTTATTTTTATTTTATTTGCAATCTACGAGCTTATATTTTAAACGTTTTTAAAAGGTAAAAACGTAACAATATGCTTAACTTAGGGTTTATGTTGACAATTAAGGCATTCACATCCAGGATATCTGGATCATGAACCGCCCTAGAACCCAAGAAAAAAAGCCTCTTATTGCCGAAAAAGAATGCCGGTATTTCAATCAAAACGACATCTATTTTATCTGGTTAAACATTACTGAAGTAAATGTTATTTTGGTAAATAAATTTCCCCAGTAATAGAAAATTTTTAATGCATTTCATTGATTATTTTAGTTTCGTGAAACAACAAACGAACAACGACGACAACAACAACAACAACAACAACAATAGAAAACTTAACTATCATTTGCGGACATTTATTTAAAATTTTCTTAGTATAAGGAATCTTCTCTTAGCCGAATAGTTAAAAAATTTAAAGGCACTCAAACAGTTTAAATACACTTTTGTGTACTTGAGAACAATAAGAAAGAATTCAATACGTTTGTTGTTTCTCTTTTTCCTTTGCAATTTTCATTTCGACAAGACAACTTTGTTGTATATTTTTCCCCCATCAGGTTACGATACGAGGAGAAATACCTCAATGAGTTGAGACAGTTTTTTTCTTCTGTTTCGTACTGTTCAAGTGATTCACTTAGAAATGTTATTGCTGTTGTTATTGTTTTAGTATCCCTGCCTCTCTCCTTGGCTGTGTTGTTGGAGATTTTTATTTGGCATCTCCTTTGGCCCTCTGTTGAACACTTTTTTGTTGTTTGGTTTTAAATGATTTGCCGTTGGTTGTTTCGATTTTCATTAAAAATCATCAGCATGAATGTCATGTCATGTCATGTCATGAATACCATTTTGGCATTGAGATTTGATTGAATAATAAAAAATGACAACAAAACTTTTAAATCAGCTTTTAGTAGGCCTTTAGAGAGAGAGAGTGCGACCAGAAGCAAATGCTAAATGTTAAACATGTGGTATGAAAACGTTAACAACCACACACAGCAGACACAACACACTACACTGCCACTGCCACTGCACTGTACAAAAGAAATCGAAAATTAATGTCGCTTGTTTTCTTTACACACACTCAGACAAACGATACATACGCTTATATCATGAGCCACAGTTCCAAGAGTATAACACACGTGTGTTATTCCATTATTAACACACAGCCACTCTGTGTTTACGTATGCCTATCTGTGTGTGTGTGTGTGTGTGTCTGTGTAATTGTATTTGTCTTAGACATTTTTGTGTGATTGTTTTTTAATATTTTTTTTCTTCACTTCCATCAATTCGTTTTTTTATATTCTGTTTGTCGTTTTCGTTTTCGTTTTTGTTTTCCTTTTTTGTTTCATTTTTATTACAATTTTGTCACCCCCGATTTTTTATTGTTTTTCGTTAATAATGTTTGTCTTGATACCCTACACGATTGGACAGTAGTAGTTGGGGTTCGTTGTGTTAGAAAAATTCTTTCTTGAGGCAAACGCAATAATTGCAGTGACTATAGGAAGTGGTTTGACTGTGTACAGGACTATCAACTTGATCTTGAATTATACAAAGCAAATATATGGTAGTATGAGGTCGCCATGGGCTAGTAGATAGTGTATTGATTTATTAGACTTAAGGCCGGGGATCAAACTCCACCTTAGACATGTCAAACCAAACGAGATTTGAAGAAAATATTTCAATGGCGTTTCCCCTGAAAGTAGATAAAATTTGTCATGAAAAGTTTCTTAAAAAAACTGTCGTGCAGAACAACCTTAAATTTAACATTCATACCTACATACATAATTGGTCATTACAACCCTTTAGTCAGGATTATAAACTAGCTTCTCACACCACTGATGTTGTGTATGTCAATTTTATACATGAGTCGAGGGACCTACAGTTTTAAGTCGACTCCGAGCGACAGATTTTTGAGAAACTTTTCATGACAATTTTATTTTACTCTCAGAGTTTTTGACAGAAATCTGGTGAGAGGATGTCGCCGAGGAAATATTTTTTTATATTTTCATTTTGATATCTGACCTGTGGCTTGAACCGAGGCCTCATGTCTAATAAGCCAACACTCTACCTACTAGACTACGGCTACTACAACCTTAAATTTTACGTCCCGCAAATCACGAATAAAATTAACACACACAACTAGACCAGAGCGACTTCACCACTTTCCCACTTTGTGCAATTCATTCCTAGACGATCTCTGTTGCTCAAACAGTACATGCACAACGCTCATAGGACATGGGGCCTATTTTAACGTATTTTTCATCTGGACAGGTTCCGACCATAATTTTTTGAATGACAAACAAAATATCCGTAGGTTTTCACATTACAAAAGTTTCTGTTGTACTCGTTACAAGATATGCTTAGCCAATGTGCTTGACTTCTTGACACAAAACCTTTCCTCAGTGCAGTTTATATATTTTCTTTCGAAATACTAAAGTCTGGGTGCACTCACCAAGGGAGAAATGCCAATCTCAAGTCAAAGATCTCACTCATCAGCTCTTTTTGAGTAGACGTTGAACCAGAGATTCCAGAGTCTTGATCGACCTTTAATGAGAAATCACATACGAATCTAGTAGCCGTTCGAATGGCCAATTTAGTAATCGATTTACTAGCCATGCGTTATCTTATTAAACAAGAGGCCATGGTTCAAACCCCAGGTTAGCAGAAATCTATAACAAAACGAAATTTAAAAGTATTTCTACGGCGACTTCCTCTCAATAGATTTCTAGCAAAAATTCTGACAGTAAATAAAATTTGCCTGAAAAGTTTCTCAAAAATCTGTTGTTCGGAGTAGATTTTAAACTGTAGGTCCCGTCACCTTATGGATAAAATTAACACACACAACCGTAAGTGGTGTGAGAAAGTACGTCATGGTCCTGACTGAAGGGTTGTAATGACCAATTATGTATGTATGTATGTAGTTGCTTTACCAGCAGTCCTCTTGCAAAAGCTATGGGAGCAAACCAAATGCCGTAAAAGGCTTTGTAAATGGGTCACTCGGATTCGACATTAAAATATTCGTGCATTCACTTAGGCATAAAATTAAATCAACCAACATGGTGTAAATGACAAGGTTTCTAAAGGCTTGTAATGGCCAGTAATGTATGTGCAATAGAATTCCATGTACGTGGCTCACTTACATTTGTAAAGAAAATTTCAACGCATTAATACCCCCTTATACGTCCAAATTCAAAGTCAACAAATTACTTCTCGAAGATATTCGCTCTCTTTCTTATCTTGATAACGTCACTAATATACAAAAAGATTTTGAAAGCCTTCCTAAATTTATTGTCATTTATCAGACTGTTTACATTGCCATATAAAAGGGTAGGCAAAGCAGGCAAGTGAGTTAATGAAGTTCAGTCAGTCTTGTGTGAAGAGGCGGTGCGTTTGAAGAAAGTAATCGTGGTTTGAAGATCTCCGTAACAAAGATCTGTGAAACAATTGCCTTGTAATTGTTATTTTTTATGTAAAGGGTATAAACAGAGGAATAACAAAGAAAAGCAATTGTTGTTGTTTACATCAAGTTGTGAACAATGGCACACAGAATTGTGCGAATAATAAAGAATTTTAATTAAAACTAAAAACAGATTTATTTCTGTTTTATTTGCAATCTACGAGCTTATGTTTTAAACGATTTTAAAAGGTAAAAACGTAGCACTATTTTAGAGAAAAAGATTGTCGATTTGTTATACAGATTTCCATACAAGTAGGGTATCATTTAGCTGGTTTTGATCATTTTTGTTTATGCCTTGTGAATCACTTTATTTTTATATTTCTGTCTGCTCATATGTGTACGATTGATGCCGGATTTACTTTTTTTCGAGACATTTTTCTTGATTTGAAAATTAAAAATTTATGGGAAAGCAATCTAAAACTGCCACATTTTTTAAGTGTTAAAATCTGCTGAACGTGTGTGCTCAATAACAACTAAAAAACCCAAAAAAAAGTAATTTGCCTCGTAATTTCAGCATAAAACTAAACAACATGACGAGACATGGCTTTCAATTTAACTTGAGGGATTAATTTCTCAAAATTATCACAACCTAAGGTTTCATTTAAAAAGTGAGAGAGAGAGAGTGTTTGCTGGTATTAGATATTAAAAGTTTTCAAAGGCAAATGTTTTAAAAACTCGCTCGTTACTGCAAATGACATACAGTCACTACAAGTATTTCTTAAGAGATTTGTAATCGTTCAAAGGTAACACTGATGTGGGTTTCGGGATCGAGGGGATATCGTTAGAAATTGCATTCCCGGTGAGTTGGGCAGAGACGGTACTGAGCACGCAATTTCCCACGCGTTACAGGGCATAGGTATTCCGATTGCGTCAGTTAATTTCGATATTATCCACTCGATTTACAGGGCAGCTCAACCTCGTCGACAGCAAAAGGTTACTTGCAATATTACTAGACTCTGCTGGGCACGAATAGATAACAAAAAGACAGACTCACTTCTGTACTTAAATAGCATGGCCATCCTTAGCACAATAGCGTTTCTTACATGGCACTGCCCTTTTTGATATACAAGCCGCAGGACTTTACATTCCGGCAAATGACTTCTGCAACTTCTGCTGTTAGTCTGAAGAGGAGGAAAATACTGTCTTTTACCTCACGTGCCAGCACCCTGCTCTTAATGTTTTTAAGTTCTTCTGTCTCACATCTTTGAATGAGCTCTCTTATATAAAGATTGCTGCAATAGCACGATTTATTTTGGATTCGGATTGCTTTGCTCTAGGAATGCTTGATCTCTTGGATGAATATTGTTTGTAGTATGAAAATGGGCTTTAAGTGATGGCCTATTGGTGAACCCTAACTTCAGGAGGTCCGTCAGTCTAATCTAAGGCCTTTGGAAAAGCGTGACGAGTGAAGATTCCCCGCATAAGGAGCAATCAGATGAATTCGCACAGACATCACTCTTTACTGAAAGGAAAGACCTTACAGTTAAGCCATGTGAAGCAACTAGACAAAATGGAGGAACATTTGAAAAATCCCCAAACCTCAACGAAAATTACAAGAGGAAAATGGATTGAAATCGTCTATATCTGTGGGAATATTAACTGAAATTCTCAATTAAGCAGAACAGCTTACCCCAGGACAACTCCGTAGATCCTGACGGAATTATTTTTTGTGGGTCTCTGATGCAGCTTGGAGCTTGTATTTAAATACTGGATTGTTACGTTTTGATCTTTTAAAAACGTTTAAAATATAAGCTCGTAGATTGCAAATAAAAATAAAAATAAATTCGTGTTTAGTTTTAATTAAATCTTCTTTATTATTCGCACAATTCTGTGTGCCACTTTTCATAACTTGATGTAAACAACAACAATTGCTTTGATTGTTATTCTTCTTTACACTCTTTTGCGTAAACAATAACAATTCTTCGACATCTTTATAACGGAGATCTTCAAACCACTATTATTCTCTTCAAACACCGCGCGTCTTCATGCAAGTCTGTTTGAATTTTTACTGATTCCGTCGCCTGCTTTGTCTCGCCTTTTATATGGCAGAGTAAACAGTCTGATGAATGTTTGTGAAGGCGAATGTTCATTACTTCGTCTTCGCGAAATCTATATTTTCTTTGTAAACATCGTTATTCACATTTATTCTTGTAGTGTTGTTTGTGTCTTTTTGTTTACTTGTTTTCCATTTTTTAGGCTGGTGTATGTTGTTATATTAAGCAGTATGATAATTTGTAAACAGGCTTGTTTACTGCATTGCTTTGTTTTTGTAACTTTTTTTTTATAATTTTTAATGTTAAGCGATGTGAAAGCAAAACACCAGTATCTAGATTCTTCCATTTTCGTGCTTTTGAAAGATTATTTTAAATTCTGTTCCTTTGGTTAGGTTAGAGGACGTGTACTTGTCAATTAAGGCAAGTACAGTACTCGGAGATCGAACTGACCTATTGTACAACGTCCTAGTTTCTCACGCCACTTATGTTGTGTGTGTTAATTTCATACATGAGTGGTGGGACCTACAGTTTAAAGTCGACTCCGAACTACAGATTTTTTGAGAAACTTTTTTTAGAGGAAGTCGCCGAAGAAATACTCTTTGTATTTTGTCTTGATGTCTGGCCTGGGGCTCGAACCCTGGCTTTATGTCTAATAAGCCAACACACTAACTACTAGACTACGGCGACTACATTTCTTTATTTTAATTTTATTTTTAATTGTTTTTAATTGCTTTCATATCGAAAATTATTGGAATTCAAATTAAGAAAAGAAAACGTTTTATTTTACGCTGTTTAGGTGAAACAAAAATTTCTTTTTATTTGTCTTAATTAACCTTTTTAATGATTCCCACAAATAAATAACGAGTTTCTTATAATATTTTCTGTTTTTATTTTTAATTTCAAACTCTGTCTACATTCGCAGTTTCATAATTAGCAAATTTTGTTGTTTGTTTTTCGTTTTCGAATATTTTTTTTCGGAATAATTTCAAATTAAAATGTGATTGAATGATGCTTTAATTTTTTATACAAAATTTTCTTCTGTAATGATAACACTGTGCTGCAAAAAAATAAATATAATGTTTCTAATTGTATTATTGGAGTCTTTAAAGCCTGAATTTGTACAAAACAAATTTGCTTGCTTTTCTCTAACGTGCTCACATTTCTTACTTTTCTTGGTTGTTTTCCTTGTTTGCTGCCTATACCAAGGCGCATGAGTATTCAAGTTTAATAAAATATTAATCATACGCTCACCTAACTTATTTTCATTTCTAAAGAAAGCCTCTAACAATTAATTGCAACACTAAAGCTAGAATTATACGAACGTTTACGAAACGTAACGAAATGTATGTTCATTTATTGCATACAAAAATAATGCAAATGCTTGCCGAAATTATATTATAATTGGTGGTAATCGTTCTTCTTGTCTTTCACTTGCTAGAAACCGTACGTATGTATATGGATTTCTGTTGTCACAAAACTTTTGTTTTTAACGACAACGCTTAGCTTGTGGTCAATGAAAATTTTGTAAAACGAACCGAAGGATTCAAGGTAAGGTAGAATTTAAGGGAATGATTCCTAACCGTAATTAGGCATCTGTTTAGCAAGAAGTAAAATAGGAAAATCAAAGAAAAATAATAGAAGAACGACTGAAAATGTTTCTTTTAGTATTATTATGTGCATTATACTGCTCAACAGGACCAAAAACAAGCCCATTTAGAAATACGTTGCGAATATTTTAAATTAATTTTGGGGATATTCGATTCCACACAAAACCATCACGAAAAGTTCCTTTATTCGCCACCATTAAGAGAGTCAAAGGAGAAGAAAGGGAAAACACACATGGCGGTGATTCGAATACTCTGTATGGAATCTTTAATGGATGCTCAGAGGTATAACCGCGCATTAACAAAAAACGAAACAATTAGCAGAAGCGTATGCCCAGTCGTGACATCTTACTTACTTAATTGGCCATAACAACCCGTTTAACGGATTTCGGCCTGCCGCAACACATCCTTCCAGGCGCCAGTTGGTCACACCAATCGATGACAGGGCTTCCTCGATTTGGTCCTTCCAACGGATACAAGGTCGTCCTCTTCGCCGACTTCCGCAGATTCCCGCATCAAATACCCGTCTCGTCGTAGCATCCTCCTCCATTCGACCGAAATGGCCCAGCCAGCGCAGCGGCTGGATATTAATATGCTGTACAACGTCAATGTCGTTGAGGAGCTCATACAGCTCACTGTTGGATCGGACACGGAAATCATCGTCAACTCATACAGGACCGAAGATCTTACGTAGTACTTTTCTCTGGAATACTCTCAAGGCTGCTGCATCAGTGCTTAATAGGCTCCATGTCTCTGCGCCATAAAGAAGCACGGGTAGGATGAGCGTCTTGTAGAGTATTAGTTTTGTCGTACGAGAGAGGTCTCTGCTACTCAATTGCCTATTGAGACCATAGTAGCACCTGTTGGCAAGAGTGATCCTGCGCTTGATCTCCAGACTGACATCATTTTTGGTGGTAACGGCGGAACCGTTGACTGTTCCTTGACTGTTTCAAAATTATAGTTATCGGCCGTTATCTGAGAATCAATACGCCGCACGTCTCTACTTGTCGATAACAGTCGTGACATATTGTTTTCCAATTACGACTAGGCAGGTATATTCATACGCGTATAGATGCCGTAGTCTAGTAGGTAGTGTGTTGGCTTATTAGACATGTCTCCGTGGTTGAAACTCCTGGCATAGAAATCTCGAAGAAAAAGAAAAAATTAAAAAAAATTTCTTCGGCAATTTCCCTCAGCAGTCTTCTGGCAAAATCTCTGAAAGTAAAATGAAATTGCCATGAAATGTTTCTCCAAAAATCTGTTGTTCGTAGTCGACTTTAAGCTGTAGGTTCCGATACTCATGTATAAAATTAACACACATAATATGGAAGTTGTGCAAAGCTATATCGTAATCCTGCCTAAAAGGTTGTCATATGCAATTAAGTACGAAAGTAGTGGTGGTAGTCCACCATATAGGATGGACCCATATTGTCAATAATTTGTAGTCAAATATCATTTCGCCACCAAAGAGAGAGAGGTAGTGAATTTCTTCGAGAACAAATTTGTTGACTAAGAATTTGGTAAATTTAATGGGGTATTAATGCATCGATTTCTTTCTTTGCAGATGTGAGTATGCACTTCCACGACGACCGAATTCTCTGGTACATAGTACATTATTGGCCTGACATCAGCACTAGGCTTTTCACAACATCCATGTTGCGTGATTTAATTGTATCCCTAAATGGATGCACCTACATTTTGACACCTAATCTGGAAAGCCCGAAAGTCTTTAATGGCATTTGGCTTTATCTCACAGCTTTTGTCCAAGAACTGCTGGTATAGTGACAAGAGTGTTTATTAGATCTACTATTATAGCGGGCCTTTGAACGGCTAGATTCGTATGTATATCCTGCATTAAAGATTGATCAACACTCTGGCATCTCTAGTTCAACGGCTACCCAAAAGGGGCTTATGAATGACATATTTGGCTTGAGATTTGAATTTGTTCCTTGATGAGCATGCGAATGATTGCGCCAAGGTTTTGTGTAATAGAGGGACATTTCCCTAGGAAGACAAGCACATAGGCTAAGCATATCTTATAAAAGGATTCAACCGAGACCGATTTTTGACATTTGCGTTCGAACGGTATTACTACTAATGTTGTGTGTGTTAATTTCATACATGGGTGGTGGGAATTCCTGTTTAAAGTTGACTCCAAACAACATCTTTTCAAAGAAATTTTATTTTTATTTTTTTTTTTGCCAGAAGGGAGCTGAAGAGCAGTTGCCGAAAGAAATACTTTTTTTCATATTTCTGATCTGGGATTTTGAACCGTGGCCTCATGTCTAATAAGCCAACACACTACCTACTAGACTACGGCGATCTCAGGGAATTGAAATTGCTTACAGAGGCAAAAATTTACTTCCAAAAGACACAGCGAAACATATCTAGAAGAGCATCATTTCAGGGCCACTATAACGCCTGGTTAATGTGTATTGAAATCCATAACAATACTTCAAATTTACGTATGTATAGCATTTATTTAATAACGAAATTTAAGTGTAAAAATGTCTCTTCCAAAAATCAATACGTATTTCGCAATAAATATTCGCTAACAAATCAAAAATTTCTTCATTTCTTCATTATTTTCTGATTATTTTTCCTCTCTGTCGCCTGGTGTAGCACAGACACTGTTTATTTGATTTATTTTTCCAACATTTGCACAACGAATTAAAAGAAGAAACGACGAGTTAAGATGAAAATAAAATTAGAAATACAAACACAAACACAAACACCAACCACCAACACAAATGTAAAAACACATTTCATACGCCATTTTTAAGGTGTTTAAATTCGAAGTGAATACGAATACGTCTGGCATGTGTATGTGTGTGCGAGGCTTATTTGTTTTTGGGTGTTTCCTGGAAATGTTGTGACGATACTTTTGCTTGTATTTACTGCTGCTGACGTTAATCATTGCCGTGACAACCATTTTGTACTTCTACTAAACCCCCGAAAGTTTATTTATTATATTAATTGGCAAAATTTCCAAACAAAACAAAAGTCATAGACAAACATGCATACACACACAGAGACACACACAGTCTTACAGTTATGCAGCCACTTGAAATGTTAATTACACTGAGAGAAAAGAAATTATTCGAAGAGGTTTTTCTGTTAATAAATGTAGAAATAGTGGAAGAATAAGAAAATCGTTTGTATTATACCCCCTACGCTGCAATATTTGGCGTATTCAGTTAATGGTTTCAAAAGCATCGTTCCGGCAAGACTGTCAGTTGTAACTCTTATCCGAAGTGGGGTTTATTTAGTGAAAGATTTGACGTTTCCGAATACAGATCGTTTTGCAAACAAAGAACTCATTAAGAAGTTCTTTTATTTCACTAGGGCACCATTGGTTGTATTAGTCATAGCCCAGTGAAATGCAAGCCGTATTGCGGTGGTATTCCAATGAATAAATGAAGTTACAAGCCCTGCTTTAAGACATAGGCCCACAGAGTCGAGCTGTACTCTACTTTCGGTCAGATGTATGTGGTCTAGTAGCCTTAGTCTAGTAGGCAGTGTGCTGGCTTATTAGATGTGAGTTTAAAATTCAAACCGAAATACAAAAATATTTCTTCGTCGACTTCCTCTCAGCAAATTTCTAGCAAAAACTCTGAGAGTAAATAAAAAAATTGCCATGAAAAAGTTTCTCAAAAATTTGTCGCTCGGAGTCGATTTTAAACTGTACGCCCCGCCACTCTTGTATAAAATTAACACACACTACCTAAGTGATGTGAGAAGCTAGGTTGTAATCATAACTGAAGGGTTGTATTGTATTGTGTACGTATGTATGTAAATGTGGTCTAAGTTGCAAGAGAATCAATACAGTTTCCAGTAAACATGGCATTGAATTTTCATACCCAGAATATTTACAGCTTTTACTAGCTTATAATTGACAATGCGATCGTTAATGCCGTCAATATAGTCAATATATATGTGCGGCTTCGGACACGGGAAGAACAGCGTAGAAAATTTGTGCAGAACTTAGTGAAAGACGCACCACGTGTCTGCTTAAACTTCAAAGAAGCAATCTCAGTATGGTTTTTGGGGTCATTAAGGGGCACTGCATTATGGGCACACATGCGAGGCCACACATTTCTCTTGGACAAGTTGCTAATGATTTCTGCATAAACTGTAGAGGCAAGAAATGGTTGGAGACTGTTGTTTCCCTACTAGGTGTTCTTTACTGAAACTATGACGTAGAAAAAGAAGGTATTTTGGTGTCTACTATGTAAACGATCTGAAGAAACTATTACGCATTGGCATTGGCATTGGCAGTGGGAATCGTTTCAGTCGAAGTTCCAAAGAAGCACACTCAATATGGTTGTCGGGGTTATTACGAGGCATTGCATTATGGTCACCCCTGTGAGGGCACACTTTGGTCTTGGACATCTTGCTAATGATTTCTGCATAATCTGTAGAGACAGGAAAGAGGAGGAGACTGTTCTTCACCGGTATTATGATGTAAAAGAAGAAGGTGTCTTGGTGTCTACTATGTAAACGATCTGGGCGAACTGTCACGCATGGTCTTTGGCAGTCTGAGTCGCTTCATCAGAAGCACCAAAGAAGTACACTCAATATGGTTGTTGGGGTTATTATGATGCTTGGCGTTATGGGCATGCGGAAACAAGAAAGAGGAGAAGACTGTTCATCGCCTATTCGGTGTTCTTCAGCGGTTCTATGATGTAGTAGAGGAAGGTATCTTGGTGGCTACTATGTAAACGATCTGGAGGAATTGTTACGTATTGACAATGGCAGTCTTAGGTTAGGTTAGATTTGATTAGAGGACGTTGTGTGTATTAATTTGTATGCATGAGAAGTGGGACCTACTGTTTAAAGTCGACTCCGCACGACAGATTCTGGAGAAACTTTTCATGGTAATTTTATTTACACTCAGAATTTTTGCCAGAAATCTGCTGAGAGGAAGTCGCCGAAGAAATACTTTTTGTATTTTGTCTTGATGTCTGGCCTGGGGCTCGAACCCTGGCTTTACGTCTAATAAGCCAACACATTACCTACTAGAATACGGCGACTTCCAAATCCATATGAAATCTTAAATCAAACTTAAGTTTAAAAATATTTAAATTTTTGTAAAATTGATTTAAATCCTCGAAAAAGAAGCCTTAAGAGCTTCATCAGTAGCTGCGAGTGGTGCCGTGACTAGGGGTTAATGAAACACTGTAGTAGCACAATAGGCCTAAATGTGTCAATCCAACATTCTTGTATGGACAGCTACCTGTATCTTCTACTGCATCCTGTAGCTGTTCGAAACATAAAATGGAAAATATTGTTACGAAAAAGAAAAAGCAAGGCACTGGTGTCTTTTACATCGCTTTACATTAAAATTATAAACAAAAGCTACAAAAAGAAAACAATGCAGTAAACAAACCTGTTTACAAATTTTAATACTGCTTGATATTACAACAAACACCAGCATTAAAAATTGTAAACAAATAAACAAAAATACAACAACAAACACCAGCATAAAAAAATGGTAAACAAGTAAACAAAAATACAACAAGAAACACTACAAGAATAACTGTAAAGAAAATACACAAACAACAGTAATGAAACAACGATGTTTACATTTATAGATATCTCGAGAAGGCGAAGACACGAACATTCGCCTTAAAGAACATTCATGAGACTGTTTAGCCTGCCATGTAAAAGGCAAGGCAAAGCAGGCGTGTGCGTAAGTGTAGTTCAGTCAGTCTTCTGTGAAGCCGCGATGTGTTTGAAGAGAGTAATTTCCGTTACAAAAATTCTGTCGAATAATTGTCTAGTAATTGTTATTGTTTATACAAAGGGTGTAAACAGAGAAATAACAAACAAAGCAATTGTTGTTGTATACATCAAGTTGTAAACAGTGGCTTACAAAATTCTGCGAATAACAAAGAATTTTAAATTAAAACTAAACACAAATTTATTTTAATTTTATTTTCAATCTACGAGCTTATATTTTAAACGTTTTTAAATGCTAAAAACGTAACAATATTATTAAAGTGTAGAGTACCATCTGATGGTGGCATACCACTTTTTCGAATACACTCTTTCTCTCTCTCTAATATAAACACTAAAAATGAATAATTAAACAAAAATTGGAAAGCCATAAAAAACAATAACAACAACAACATTTAACATTAATTATAAGTTGTAAACGTAGCCGTAGCAATAGTTTTACAACAACAGTTGCAAACAAAAGTTGACACACACCTTTTTGTGAACAACTACAAGCTTTCGGTTGTTGCAGTATTAATGATTACACCACACCACTACCACTGATGCCATGAAAATTGTATGGGAGTTGAAAGGAGTAGGGAAAAACCAACAACAACAACAACATAGAAAACATACAAAAGTTTTGTTGTTTAATTATTTTGTTAAGGCTAAAAATAAAATCTGCAAATAAAAATGTTAAGATGAGACACACACACCCATGCACATACAAATGTACTCTTTAGAGGAAAAAGGAACGAAATGAAACGAATAAAACTTGGCTACAAAAAACTCTCTAACACACACACACTTACACACACACAGAGATAAATAAAATGAAATAGAATTTTAACACTTTCATTTTGTGCAAATATTGTCAACAGAAGGATAAAATTTCTATTTTGGCTACAAAACACATTCGCAAATTGTTTGTCTCATTCCCCTCTCGTTCTCTTGCGCTCTCTCTCTCTCTCTCTCTATATCTCTCTCTCTCTCTCTCATATTTCTTTGCTTTACTTACATGAGTTTGTATGTGTTTTGGGTAAAAGTGTAACTGGCTGTTTGTCTTTTTCGATTGGTTTCTCCTTACTGGGTATAACCCAGCATATGTTTTAGGTATGGGAAGGAACACTAGACAAATTTTGGTAAACAAAAGCCTTTTTTTGTTAGGGCATAGAAGGACTATTGTTATCAATGAAGCTTCTGTAAAAAGAGTTTCTTTAAATATTCTGTAAAGAAGTGTGATTAATTCTTCCTTTACTGGCTTTCATTATTACCTTAAGAAGAGAACAGTCCTGCTAACCATAGAGAATTGACTGGAATATTTAAAGATTTGGTTGACAATTTATTAGCGACAAATGGAATAATGCATCTGCATACTATTTTTGATGATAAAAGCACATACAGAAGACCTAACAGAAGGTGGATATATTCCAAAAGAAAGTTACACTTTTGTTGTTCTCATGACCCTCATGAGATTACATGAATAACAGCTACGGCCACTTATTTAGGTTTACTTTATGTATTATTCTAAAGGGTCCGCCTTTTTTTTTGAAAATGCTTTAAAGAAAACTACTGAATATTTTCTCAAATTTCTTTTTTTAATTGAAAGTACAATCCTTCCGATTAATAATGGAATCAACATAGCCCGTTAACGATCGCCATTGACTGTAACGGCCACTCCTTGCTCATTTCCAAAGAAAAATGGCCCAATGATGCCCCTGGACCAAAATCCGCACCAAACAGTGCCTCGTTTCGGGTGCGTTGGCTTTTCAATGTATGCGTACGGGTTTTACGTGCCCCAAATGCGACAATTTTGCTTGTTTACATACCCGCCATGATCAAAATGAGCTTCATCTGAAAAGATGATTTTTTTTTGTCAAAATCGGCATCTTCTGGTGTAGGCTACTGCATGGCCAGCCGAGGCAGCCATTTGAATCAAATTATTTTCCA
Source organism: Sarcophaga carnaria (assembly GCA_958299815.1). Taxonomy (NCBI): domain Eukaryota; kingdom Metazoa; phylum Arthropoda; class Insecta; order Diptera; family Sarcophagidae; genus Sarcophaga; species Sarcophaga carnaria. The sequence goes on from OY283149.1 coordinate 143,157,755, forward strand.
TTATTAACCGGAAGGATTGTACTTTCAAATAAATAAAGAAATTTGAGAAAATATGCAGTAGTATTTTTTTTAAAGCATTTTCAAAAAAAAAGTTATTTGGCGGACCCTTTACATACGTATGTAAACTTTTGCTTTCAAATGAAAAGAGATTTCGATTAAGAATCCTAGAGTATGCTGAGAATAATAATCGGCACTGCTTAACTCAAAGAATACTTACTCAGAATGGAGGTCGCCACGGTTTCAATACTTGTTTCGATATCATTTGCTTTATACACCCGGACGTATACTTAATATTTAATTATTTACAGAAATATTACTCATACGCTGCGTATAAGATTTACTGGGTTTTGTCAGCCGTTATCGTGCAACTCTGATGATATCAGACCAAAAGACTTACAAAAATTGAATTTATTTCTGCAAATTTTCTAATGTCAAGGGAAAACGAATCACCAGAACACTTCTAAAATCCGTGTGTCAATAATCCATTTCAGAAGGAACACCTGCTTGTTTTTCAAGTTCCACGCTCGAGATTAGCTTTACTAGCACCGAACATCATACTGAAGTTCGTCAGGACAACATGATATAGATTGATTGCATCACAATAGATTGTATGGTTGAGGTATTCTAGTGGACAATAACCACAATAGCCATTGATCCAACCATAGATCCACTGTTTCTTTTTTAAAAATTAAATCTTGCATATGTTATCATCTTTATTTAGTTATTTAACTGGTCATTACAACTCTTTAGTCAGGATTATAGCCCTGCTTCTCATTACAACCCTTCAGTCAGGATTACAACCTAGCTTCTCCTACCACTCATATTGTGTGTAAAGTTTTTCAATGAAAATTTCCTAGAACTTGACACCAAACGACATATTTGAGAAACTTTTTGTGGCAATTTTATTTTACTCTCACACTATTTGCTAGAAAAGTCCTAGAGATTCTCTATTTCGTGTTATTCTAGCTCTCTGAGCCGAAGGTTGAAACACTACCTAATACACTACAGAGACTTTGGTTTATTTTTCAAAAATATCTGTGGAACTAATGTTGATGACTGTAGAGATCAGATGATTAGCTAAAGTAAGGTATGAGTCCATTACTCAAGCACTTAACGTGAGTAATGTCATAATGATACAAGCAATGGTGCTCAAAGTACGGGTGGAAACAAGGCATCTACCAATACCCCACCAGTGGATTGCAGTCGCCATTGTCTAGTAGGCAGAGATCAGCAATGAATCGCTTTTTCGCTACTCATAAGTACTCATGAAATTTTGAGTATGAGTGAGTCAACAGTATTGAAATCCAACTACTCTGATTCATTCGTAATCAGTACAACATTGACATACAAGTTGCAATGAGTACAACGTTGACATCAAACTCATAACATTCGAAATATGTTTGATTCATACGCCTACTCATACAGATTCACAAATTTAGAAAAATACTGATAATACTCATAACTGATGCTAGTGGTTTGAATCATTCATCAAAATTTACAATCTTAATTGTTGTTACATTTACAAAGAAAGAAGAAAGACACATAAACAAAAAAGACAAAGACAGCAAGCAGCGCAAACACACAACCTTCTTGTGAGTATTGTAGTGTTCGTACGCGAATCATACTTGTTTTGTGATTCGTGTATACGATGAGTCATGGAGAGTCGAAATCAATAACATCGTGCGTATTGTTAAGTATGAGTACCATGAGTATTTCAAACTTTGAATATGAGTAGTATGAGTATGACATTAAAATAAGTATGAATGCGTATAAGTATCAGAAATTATAAGTATGCTGGGAATCTACTCATCGTTTTTAATTCTTATTGCTGACCTCTGCTAGTAGGTAGTGTGTTGGCTTATTAGGCATGAGGCCATGTCAGACATCTCAAACAAAACAAAATATGAAAAATTATTTCTTCGGCGAACTTCTGGCAAAAACTCTGAGAGTTTCTCAGAAATCTGTTGTTTGGAGTCGAATTTTTAAACTGTAGATCCCGCCAATCATGTGTAAAATTAACACATGAAACATAAGTGCTGTGAGAAGGTGGGTTGCAATCCTGACTGAAGGGTTGTAATGACCAATTACGTATGTATGCATGTATACCGTGGATGGCATCACCTTACCAATACGAAGCCATGTATTTGGACATGGCTTCCCTAATGGTTAGTGGTCGGATACTATCTAAACTCCTTTGTGATAATGGTTAAGAGTGTAACGCCTCGCTGAGCTTGTGCTCTTCCGGAGTTTTTGGGCGTAAACCATCACCACCACGTTAATCCCACAACGGGGCCTCACCGTAGTCATACAGAGATAAGTTTCTGGGTCTCCTGATACCCATGGTACCAGAAATAAGCTTCCGATCGGACTTCGCAGTCTAGTCTTCTACCAGTTGAACCCCAAATGGTTGGGAACTCGGCAGCCAAAAGTAGTAGGGTTAGGTTAGGTAGTGAGGGAAACGCCGTAGTCTAGTAAGTAGTGTGTTAGCTTATTAGACGTGAAGCCATGGTTCAAACCCCAGGTCAAACAAAACGAAATATGAAAAATATTTCTTTCACGATTGCCTCTCAGCAGATTTCTGCTAAAAACTCTAAGGTTAAATGAAATCATCATGAAAAATGTCATAAAAATCTGTCGTTCGGGGACAACTTTAAACTGTTGGTCCTGCCACTCATGTATAAAATTAAAACACACAGCCTAAGTGGTGTGAGAAACTAGGTTGTAATACTAATGGAAGGGTTGTGAGGACGAAATTTTAACATCACTGCTCCAAGGAGCAGTGTTGCTTTATCATTCACTCAAAAGACCAGTTTATGTTCAGTGTATTTGCCTTGTAAGGCAATGACCCTTGGAAACGTGGGCTCTTAGCAGACTTCATCATTAAAAAACAAAATCGTTGCTGGGTTTACATTTGTAACCATTGACTACGTACACCATGTAAGGGACGTGTTCATCGGTTGCCAAGTTGTGGGGGCAACAAAATACGAGAATCGAATAGTTTTTGTAGTGAAAAATGAAAACGAAAAAGAAAAGAAAGAAAAGGATTATTTCTTTATATTGAATGTTTGATGTACTACTTCTGTACGTTTTTCGTTCTTTTTTTTTTTGTTTTTCAATTTCATTTTCTTCCTATTATTTCTCTTGTCTTAGGTTGTTGTTATTGTTGTTGTTACTTAAAGTCAAGTTGAGAAGCCAAAAAACTAAAAGCAAAGAAATAAACACAGCAACGTCTGAAATAAAAAATAAATTTTTCTACCAATTTTTTCTTCTTATTTTTTGGCTGGCATTGCGTTGTTTTCTATCCAACGTTTGGAAATGTTCACAGTTACACACACACACACATACACAAACATAAACACACTTTTATAGTCACCCACTCGAAATGGTTGGGGAATTTGTCCCAGTTTAATAAAAAGCCAAGAGACTTTAACAAATTTATTTTTGTACCGTTATAAAATGAAAATAAACAATAACAACAACAACAACAACTACAACAGCTCCACATACAAACATAAACAAATAAATCAAGAGAGTATAGAGTAGTATCCTAAGGATATTGTAAATTGTGTGTTAAACTATGTGTAGTTTTGTATTGCATGTTGCTATCATTGTAGTTGTTGTGTTTGTTTATGTGTTTGTCAGTGTGTTTGTGATCAGCTATTTGGCTACTTGTATTTACAAAAGTAACTTGTCTTGCCAGTGTCTGTGTATTTTAAGATTTTCTTGTATTGCCCGTGCTGTGTCAGTGTGTGTGTGTCTCTTAGTCTACCAAAGTCCCTGTGTGACGACTTTCTACTCCTTAATATAACATAAGATAACAGAGAGTGAGAGAGACAGAGAGAGAGAGTGTGTAGCTGGAAATTATTTTGTATGTGTTCTTAGGATATCCGGTAAATACTTATAAACATGTAACTTGATGTTGTTTTCTTAAGATATTCCATCTTTTTTTTCCGGTTTTTCTTCTTCTTTTTCTTACATTTTTATTTTATTTGTATAAATGTACATACACATGTACATATGTGTGCGTGCATTGCAAGCACAGGACATGTAAATAAAATTAAAAACTCTACGACATCTTCATTTTCCGAAACTACTTCTGATGCTGTTACTGTATTCACAATCTCAAATTTCATTTGTTGTGACACAGTAGTTTATCAAAAAAAAAAAGCTGGGAAAAGTTGGGGCATTAAAATTAAAAGCATTTTAAATTTTTTAGTTGGCTTTGAAACAGGGTCACCCAGAGAATATTTTATTGTTGTTAAATCCATAACAAAAACGCTTTCATAAGGAGAACTAATGGGTCCGCCATCTAACGTTTTTTTTTCAACTGGTTCTTATTTCGTGAATGGTAACACTTAGCTCATGTCTGATTTGACAGATAATTAGTTTTATCCTTCCGCTGAACGAATATGGTTGTGTATATATTGCGACATTACTTTGAAAATCATGGTAATGTTGCATGGATTTAGGAAGAAGAGAAGCACCGTCAGCTCCGCATGTTTCGTTATCTTGTGAAAAAAGTGAAAGAACCTGGCGTCCTCATCGATAAACCAAAGCGTGAAAAGCCAAAAACAGTGCGTACACCCGAGAATATTGCTGCTGTGGCAGAAAGTGTGCGTGAAGCGCCATCAACATCAATTCACCGTCGTTCTCAACAAATGAACATTTCGGAGACATCATTGAGATGAATTTAGCATAAAGACCTTGGTATGACGCCATACAAAGTCCAACTGGTTCAGGAGTTGAAGCCAATTGACCACCAGGACGGCGCTACCTGCCACACAGCCGAAGCTACACGCGATGTTTTGCGCACTGTTTTTGAAGATCGCATTATCAGCCGCAGAGCTGATGACGTTTGGCCACCTCGAAGCTGCGATTTGACACCGTTGGACTATTATTTGTGGGATGCTGTCAAGGATAAGTGTTACGCCGACAAGCCAGAGACAATTGACGCTTTAAAGGACAATATTCCTGAAGCCATTGGTGAAATGCAGCTGCACACAGTCGATAATGTGCTTAAAAATTGGACCGATCGTGTAGGCTACTGCATGGCGAGCCGAGGCAGCCATTTGAATGAAATTATTTTCCATTATTTACCAGAATGATTGTACTTTCAAATAAAAAAAAGAAATTTGAGAAAATATTCAGTAGTTTTTTTAAAGCATTTTCAAAAAAAAAGAAGTTATTTGACGGACCCTTTATGTTATCTGTTTGATTTGAATTCATTATTAGGCCTTGGGTACCGCCCGATATTTGACTGTTTTCATTGACACTCAAGTCGATGTCGTACAACAAGGTCATATTCTAGAAATGGCTACTAAATAATCATACTGCACGTTCTAAGCGCCAACTTACCTCTCAAGTACTATCGAAGGCCCCATGACCCCATTAAATCTGACTAATCCAGTGCCATGAAGTGGCTGTAGCCTAGTAGGTAGTGTGTTGGCTTGTTAGACATGAGGTCTCGGTTCAAACCCCATGTCAGACATCTCTACCAAAACAAAATATGAAAAATTGTTCTTGGTCGACTTCCCTTTAATAAAATTGCTATGAAAAGTTAATCAAAAAAAAAAAAAAATCTGTCGTGCGGAGTCGACTTTAAACTGTAGGTCCCGCCAATCATGTATAAAATAAACACATGCAACATAAATGGCATGAGAAGCTAGGTCGTAATCCCGACTGAAGGGTTGTAATGGCCTATTATGTATCTATGTATGTATGTAATTAATTCAGTGCCATGTATATTTCGTTTGGTTCTGATAAACCTTTTAAAACTGACAGTGAAAAATTTCCGAATTAACTTCCTTCCTGAAAAACAATCAACAATCAACAATGAACCGTGGGGTTCAACATTTCCTTATTTTATTTAACCGGTTATTGCAACCTTTTAGTCAGAACCACAACCCAATCCCTAGTACTGAGAACAATATTATTTTCTTGAATTTTCCAGATGTTGCTTCAAAATTGTTGTCTGTTAAGCAGAGGTAGTAGTAGTAGAGGGAAAATGTTGCTAATGAATAGACACGTCGGCGTTCACAGCGCTTAAGGATTCAAGATGACCATGTAAATATAAACGGCCATGGTTTCGAGATTAAATATCGAATCCTGTCAGTGGTGTAGTTAATGAATTTAATACTTAATTTAAAACAAAAACTGTTCAAGTTCGGAGAGATCTTGCTGCTGGATCATGTCGAAATTCACGGCAATAAGTTGGCAGATGAGATTGCTGAAAGGGGAGCTTCCTCGCCGCATATAGAATCACTGGTTTTCTATGGAGTATGAACAGAAGTCTGGAAGCATATAATCGGAGAAAAAGAATCCAAATGGGTTTGAAGAAATGAAAACTTTTGCAGGGCAATTAAAATGAAAAGAAAATCCAAAATTATGATAAAAAGGGTAGTTGATTTTCTGACCAGCTACTACAGACTTAAAGAACATTTATTCAGAATGGAGATCGCCACAGTTTCAAGATGTATGGTAGATAACACATAATTATTCCACATTTTCTGTATACATCCATATACTTAATATTTAATTAGTTACAGAAATATTACTCATACGCTGGGTATAACATTTACTGGATTTGTCTGTCAGCTGTTATCATACAATTGCATTGATATCAGCCCGATTGATTTAAAAAATTAATTTATTTCCACAAATTTCCTAGTGTCTGAGGAAAAAGAATCACCAGAGCAAATATTTAAAACCCGTGTGTCACTAAACCATTTCAGAAGAAACATCTGCGTGTTTTTCAAGCACCAGGCCCGAGGTTATATTTAGTAGCACCGAACATCAGGACAACATGATATAGATTAATTGCATCACAATAGACTGTATGGTTGAGATATTCTAGTGGACAATAATAACTTATCAAAATAGCCATCAAATAGATTTTTGCCAAATTTTTTTACCACAGATCTACTGTTTTTTCTTTGGAAATTAAAAGTAACCTATAGGAACGAAATCTTGCATACGTTATCATCATTACTTACTTATTTAAGTGGTCATTACAACCCTTTAATCAGGATTATGACCGTTCTTCTTCCACCACCCATGTTGTGTGTGTGAATTTTATACATGAGTTTAAAGTTGACTCCGAACGACAGATTTTTTGAGAAACTTTTCATGGCAATTTTTATTTACTCTCGGAGCTTTTGCCAGAAATCTGGTGAGAGGAAGTCGTAACCTTTCTTATATTATGGAACTCTTTTCGTCTTCCTGATAAACGTTTCTCCCCATCCAGTGCATTGTTTTGACTGTTCCTTTGCCTCAAGTGTGTAGTAGTGGATTCCCATCCACCAACACAAACACTTTGTCCATGACCTTTGTACTATTATGAACAGAGACCACAGCCAGGTCTATCAGTTTAACTAGCTACATACATACACACATACATACATAATTGATCATTACAACCCTTCAGTCAGGATTACAACCTAGCTTCTCTCACCGCTTTTGTTGTGTGTGTTAATTTTATACAAGTGTGGCGCGACCTACTGTTTAAAGTCAACTGGACAGATTTTTGAGAAACTTTTCATGACAATAGTTTTGTTGAAGATGTCTGACCTGGAGTTTTTACCGAGGCCCACTTCTAATAAGCCAACACACTACCTATAGTACTAGTACGGCGATTACCGAATACACCCGAACGTATACTTAATATTTAATTGGTTACATGAATATTACTCATACGCTGCTGAGTATAACATTTACTATGTTTTTCTGTCAGCTGTTATCATACAATTGCATTGATATCAGCGCAAATGGATTTCAAAAATTAACTTGTCTTTACTAATTTCCAGGTATCAGAGGAAAACCAATCACCAGAGAACATATTTGAAATCTGTGTGGCATTAATATAAGGTAGAACGAACAAACTAAGCCTTTATCAAATACCAGACAGGGAGCAGTCAGGACAACATTATATAGGTTGGTTATATCATTATAGATTGCATGGTTAAGGTATTCTAGTCGACAATAATATCCTATCACAATAGCCATCAATTGCAGACCCCGCCACTTCATTTCTGTCAAACTTTTTGCCACAGATCAACTTCTACTTTTTTTTTGGAAATTAAAAGTAACCCATCGACATTACTTACTAACTTAACTAACTACTTAATTGGTTACCACAACACTTAAGTCAGGACTACAGCCTAGCTTCTCACAGCACCCATATTGTATGTGCAAATTTTATCCATTAGGGGTGGTACCTACAGATTAAAGTTGGCTCCGTACGGCAGATTTTTGAGGAACTTATCATGACGTTTTTATTTTTTCTCAGAGTTTTTCGCTATATGCCTGCTGAAAAGAAATTGCCGAATATTTCTTTATATTTTGTTTTGTTCGAGATGTATGAATTGGGATTTGAACCACGCCTTACTAGACTAAGGAGGCTTCATCATAGCACGATTAAATACATACATACATACATAATTGGTCATTACAACCCTTCAGTCAGGCTTACGACCTAGTTTCTCACACCACTTATGTTGTGTGTGTTAATTTTATATACGAGTGGTGGGACCTATAGTTTAAAGTAGACTCCGAACGACAGATTTTTGAGAAACTTTTCATGGCAATTTTATTTACTCTCAGAGTTTTTGCCAGAAATCTGCTGAGAGGAAGTCGCCGAAGAAATACTTTTTGTATTTTGTTTTGATGTCTGGCCAGGGGCTCGAACCTTGGCTTTACATCTAATAAGCCAACACACTACCTACTAGATTACGGCGACTACTAGCACGATTAAATTCGAAATCGAAGTTCATCACAATAGTGAATATTCGTACTACAATATTCATTTTTTACTATGAAGATGTCTCAATAACAATGCAAGCTTACTTATATACGAGACTGTTTCCATCTTCTTTACTCACGCCTCTACCAATACTGTGTACAGTTTTGAGTGTTTGTTTATAACATTCTACTGAAATATCTTCACGACATTTTGTTCGATTCATCTATTCAACGCTGCAGTTTAGTAATGATGTTTAATTTAGTATTAATGACCTAAACTATCGCGATTTAATTGTGACATCCACTAGCCGCGGACGCGATTTCGTCTGTTTAGTACCACAGTGTCCTTAATTATTGTGTGCTTTTTCATTAACAAAAACACAGTGTTCACTGTGCTAGTCTATGTCATCTTCGGTAAAGTCTTCTCAACCATATTTTGTGTGTGTTTTTTAGTTTTATTTTTACTTGACTTGTTCATGTTCATTTGTGAGTGTAACTCGCTTGCTTTTCTCATTTCATTTTCGTTCGGTTTTTATTATTTTCGAATTTATCTGAACGCACACAAACACACACACATTTAATATGTCTGAGTGATTGCGGACATGTACACAGTTGTCACAGGGAGAGAGAGAGAGAGAGAGATAGAGAGAGCATGTTGTGTAAATTTGTTTATTTACATATGAAAGTGTTTGTATATGTATGTGGGGGGAAAAGTTACAATCTTATAATGTATTTGTGAGAGCACTTTAGGAGGTGGATTAATTTTAATGAAATTTAATGAAGGACAGGCTAAACTAACACAGCAATAACGAAAACAACAACAACAACAGCAATGGCAACAGCAATACAACACATACATATTTTATTTATGGCCAGAATTAAGGTCACTTCACTTTTTGATACGTTGCTAAGAGACTTTCCACTAGTGAGAGAGGAAATTATACATAGAGAGACACAAACACACACACACACACGCCAATGCTCTCTTCGATAGGAATACACTCATGTGAACATATGATCACAATGTTAAATAATTTCGCAGATTGTTTTAAAGTAAAAAAGATTCTTCTTTTAGGGGAAAAAAGAGAGGTTAAGTAAATGGCTGGAGGGCTTTGCGAAACTACAACCCGTTATAATTAAGAAAAATTGTTAGAAAAATTTGCAACATTGTGCTGAGGTCCTTCGCAAGTTTCGTAGAATTTTGTAGAGAGAATCTATTCGGCTTGTGTGGTGGACTGGCCAAAAAAAAATTTAAGAAATTGAGTCCGTTGTGGTCAACAAGGCTCTTGTGCATCAACGTACCGATTGGTCTCTAGAAAATATTGTTAATGTTGACAAGAGTATTGGCGAAAATGCGAAAACAAAAAAAAACTTTAAATTTCACTAGGCAGCGACTTTTGACAGAAGACCTTCACATTCAGGCGTAAAGAATCAGTTTACTCAAGGATCTCAAAACACGACATCATCGAAGGCATCGGCTATTCGTTCAATGTTGCAAAAAGAAGTCGAAAATAAAGCCTTTTTCTCCCCCTTCAATGCATTTCCATCGGAAGAGCTGAGCGAATACACAAAACTATTGAATGTGGGACTCATACGTACATACACTACGTACGTCACTACAACACTTCAGTTAGGTTTACGGCATAGCTTCTCACATCACTTATATTGTGTGTGTTAATTTTATACATGAGTGGGGGGACCTACAGTTTAAAATCCCTTCGGAAAGACAGATTTTTGAGAAACTTTTTCATGGCTTTTTTTATTTACTCGCAGAGTTTTTGCCTGGCCTGGGGTTTGAATAGAGGTATTACGTCTATTAAGCCAACACACTCCCTACTAGAATTCGGAGAGTTCGAATGTGGTACTCATTGTCCTGAAATCCGTGAAAAAAAAATGCGCCGACTATGAGTAAATGTGATAGGAATTTTAGTAAAGCAGCATAACTGAGCCTGAAATCGCCGTAGTCTAATAGGTAGTGTGTTGGCTAATTAGACGTAAAGCCCGGGTTCGCATCCCAGGCCAGGCATTAAAACGAAATCCAAAAAAAAATATTTCTTCGGCGAATTCCTCTCAGCAGATTTCTGGCAAAAAAAACTCTGAGAGTAAATAAAATTGCCATAAAAAAGTTTCTCAAAAATCTGTCGTTCGGAGCCGACGGCATAGGTCTGAAGCATATATAGAGTTTGAGCAACAGCATGCAACTCTTTATCGATTTATCGAGCAGCAACCCCTTGCAGAAGAAATTATTTCAAAAAAATTCTGAAGTTCAAGTTTATGTGATTTAAAGTCGTGCCGTTTTTTCCCCGTGGATTTTATGAAACAATTCCTAACCTCAAATTCAGTATATAACGCGTCATTGGTGTAAAATTTCATGAAAAGAGGATTAAATCTCTATCAACAAATCCAGAATAAAACCAATCTTTTTTGGATAGATATTCTTATGTACATACATACGTACATAATTGTTCATTATAAACCCTCAGTCAGGATGACAACCTATCTTCCCATACCACTTATGTTGTGTGTGTTAGTTTCTATCCATTTTGCCAGATATCTTCTGAGTTGCAGTGACCGAAGAAATATTTTTTCATATTATCGTTATGCTGGCGGTGTCTGATCTGGGTTTGAACCGTGGCCTTACGTCTGATTATCCAACACCCTACCTACTAGACCATGGCAAGTGGAACAACATTGTCATGAAATCCATGAAAAAAAAAACTGCCCGACAACGAGTAAGTGAGGACCAATCTGATGAGGATTTTCGTGAACTAGCATGATTGGGTCAGACTTTTTAAGATGAAAAGGAGATTGCAGTGACTGTGCCCGGCAGAAACATAATAACAAAGTTCATGTGGCCTCAGCTGGACGGCATAGATCTGAACAATATGTACATTGATGTAGAGCATGTGACCCTTTATCGGTTTATTACAGCAGCCACTTGCAGAACAAATTATTTCAAAAAGATTGCATGCAATTTTTGCCCTGGGGATTTTGTGAATGAACCACAAACAAGTCCTGAACTCATTTCGTGAAAAAGGAATTCAATTTCTATCAACAAATCCTAAATAAAATCAATCTTTTTAGGATATCCTGTAGTGATCCTAAACCACCAATATATAGTAGATTCAGAACTTGTGACTCGATTTCGTTACAAATCCTTTAATGAACCAAAGTTTTAAATCAATTCTTGTGCTATAAAATATCTGGACTTAGGTTCTACCAGAACTGGTGGAAGCATTTCTTCATATCATCGTCGTTAGTCTCCAATCCTAGGCTACGTTTTTAGGCCTTTTCCTGACCATGTACTTATAATTTTTGGACCACACTGTTTAGTGTTACATTGCCTCCATGGTTTCTCAGCAATAGTTTTCGATTAATATGTGCACGAGTTATGTTGATATTATTGCGACCACTGTTGCCACCAAATACAACTGCTGTTGCTGTTGCTGCTGCTGCTGGGTACACAGAAATGTGTGTCAGTGTGTCTGTTTGTTGTTGATTATTAAAGTTGGGGTTTGTTGGTCAACTCTTAATTTAAGAGTGTGTGATGTTTTATTATACCATTCTGCGTACAAACATTCGTATGCCATCGTATTGTATTTCCGTAAGTCACTCTATGCGTATGTCAACGAATATCAAACAATGAAGCCAGCAACTGTATGTGTAACCTACACTCTTCTACTCGCCTACACTCTCGTAGTCTATGTGTGCTCGGTTGCCTTTTTCGTTTCTTTTCGAATTTGAAATGTGTCTTATATGTATGTGTGGATGTATGCATGTATGTATATTTAGTATGTATGAGTGTAAGTGTATGCACGTGTCTATTTGTCTGTTCAAATTAGTTGCTTAATTTTCTAACCCAATATTTTGATTTATATTTTATGAATTTTACTTCTGCTTCTTTTTCTTCTTGTTCGTATGTACTGTTGGTGTATTTGTCGGCCCATATGTGTGTGTATTTTTATAACGTATTTTGTCTGTCTCTCTCTGTCTCTGCACTCTGTATACTCTGTTGGGAATTTGTCAAGTATTTCTACATATTAATTATAATAAATGTTGCTGTTGTTGTTCTTGTAACAGTCTGCTTAGAAAATTGTGTTCAGTTCAAGGTAAATTTAACTCTTCGACGCAATTTATAACCGTATTTGATGAAATAAATTCGTACCATGGCTACCACTCAAGGGTATACTATTCGAAGAATTTTGGAAACTAAATTTATACGTACATTTGAAGTGTGTGTGGGCCTATGTAATTACAAAAAAAAAAAACGTTTTCTTTTTCGAAAATTTAAATAAATTTTTAAAAAGTTTAAATTTTTGAAAACTTAAGTTTGATTTAAGATTTCATATGGATTTGGAAGATTTTTTAAATTTAGGCAAACGTGTCGTTTAAATTCAGAGAGAAAATTTTAGTATTTTTAAATGGCAGAGACCATAGGAACGTTTAGTCTTTCATTTAGCATGGCGAGAATTGTGATACAAATATTCCAGAACGATCTAGTTTTTCACATCACTTATGTTGTGTGTATTAATTTTATATATGAGCGGCGGGACCTACAGTTTAAAGTCGATTCCGAACGACAGATTTTTGAGAAACTTTTCCTGGCAATTTCAATTTACTCTCAGAATTTTTGCCAGAAATCTGCTGAGAGGAAGTCGCCGAAGAAATACTTTTTGTATTTTGTCTTGATGTCTGGCCTGGGGCTCGAACCCTGGCTTTACGTCTAATAAGCCAACACACTACCTACTAGACCACGGCGACTTCAGTCGTACTGTGGTTAGTCGGTTTGTAATTTGCTACTGATAAGTTCATTTAGATGACAATCAACATCGCATTTTATATTCCGCCTTCCAACTCTTTCTCTCTAACTGTGATTTACTGGAACATTTTATCGTTTTCATTACTTTTCTACTCTTATCTTCTGCACATTCCACTACTCATTGACGGCGGGATTTTTTTTATTATTTTTTTATTCATGCCACATGGATGGGATTTGTTGTTGAAATAAATCAAAATCCAGTGATTTTTCTTGCAGCGCATTTAAATGGCTTAATACTTATCGATCGTTTTATAAATATTATTCAAAAACATTATACGGATTTAACAACAATTCCAATTAAAAAAAAGTAGAAGGAAATCAAAATAAAAACAAACAAGCATACGAGATAAAAACATTGTATGGAGTCATCAGTTATTAAAATGGACATCCAATATAAATAAAACAAAAGATTAAATCACACTCACACAGTGGAATATGAATGCTTCGGCAAAAATTTAACTGAGGTTTTTTAATTAGCATTTGAAACATTAAAGGCAACACTTTCTCTTTTTTTTTTTGGTGTTCATTTTGTATCTCTTTCTCTCTCTAATGCCATTAATTAATATGCGAAATAATTTAATTACCCAATAAAAATGTTAATTTATTAAGATATAATTTAGCTAGATTCCAGCTAGAATTATTCATTTCAAAATGCTTTCACAGCCAAAATATATACATATACTATGTGCGAGCCATGATGGCCGTATTATGGATTGTCCTGCTTATCCCACGCCTTAGCATGCCACTGTCATTTAATTGTTGCAAAAATATAAAATTTTTATATTGAAAAAAAAAAAATCACCAGAAGAATAAATTTTAGTTTAAATGTTTATGACAGACAGTCCAACACATAATGAAAATGGAAAAAAATTATACAAAAAAAAAAAAACAAAAATTCAATGGAAAATATACACACAAACACACTTACTTTTATACATATAGAAGAGATGCATTGATAGAGTGAAGGTCCTAAATTAATAGTAAAAATTAAGCAGCAACAGCAACAATTTACAAAAACATTGTATGATGATCTGCCACACACGGCTGCACAGATATATTAACGCCTATAGATGACAGGAGAGGAAAGCTTTGAAGCCTAACGTATATGAACATTTTACATTTATAAACGTAAGCAATTGCTTACCCAGGGATCAGTAATATATGATACAAATTTAAAGGGATTATCAGCGAATCTTAGATGGCAGCGTGGCTACACAAAGGGTTTCAAGTTTTGTAATCAACGAGTATCTTAATCTTAATTGACAAGTACACGTGCTCTAACCTAACCTAACCTAACCTATAACTGCATAATGCTGTTGCATAGTCTTCATTTCCTATTCGTTAAGACATAATCTTATCTCTGTATGGGTTCTAGAAAGTACCCTAGACTCAGATATTTATAAATTGAATTTCAAAATATAATGCCATGAAATTATGTGCCACTATTACATGCATACATACATATGTACATAATTGATCATTACTATCCTTCAGTCAGTATTACAACGTAGCTTCTTACACCACGTAAGCTGCTAATTTTATCCATAAGTGGCGAGACTTACAGTTTAAAGTCGACAGATTTTTAAGACACTTTTTCATAGCAGTTTTATTTCACTCTCAGAGTTTTTGCAGACATCTGCTAAGAGACAGTTGCCGCAGAAATATTTGTTTTCATATTTCGTTTTGTTGGAAACCTGAGGCTAGAACCAAGGCCTTACATTTAATAAGCCAACACTCTACCCACTAGACAACTGCGACTATTATCAGGAGCATGGAGCCATAATATGATGACGTGTCGAAATTTATCTCGAACTCGTGCGTTCAAGAAATGCTTTTCAAGTGGAATTCAATGCCACGAATACGGTGATATTACTTCGGAATGGAGTCCCTTTGGCCCTTTGGCCCCTGCGTGTTCATATCCGCGTCCGGACTGCGTGTCGAAAGTTGAAGAGACATCTATGTGTCTCCACTATTCCTTTCGTCCAGGTCCCTGCCTCGAGTTCCGCTTGGCACTAGTGCCAGTTTCAACTATTCCGGCGTGCCAAATGTTCCGCAGCTTCAAGATCCCTCTTCTTCAGTCTTAGAATGCTCTCCACGTAATTCGCTACTGACGTTCAATTTTCCCTACTCGCGATCATAATCCCGACAATGTTATCGGCCGTGATCGTCCCAACTATCGACGTCAGTGCAGAGCGATAGCTCTGCCAGCGTGCACCCTCGAAAACGGTGTGCTCTGTGTCATCAATTATCTCCCCTTCCTCGTAAAGACAGTAAGGGGAGGCGGTCTTGCCCATTCTTTGCAGATATTTTCTAAAATATCCGTGACCCGATAGCATCTGTGTAACGTAGTAATTTACCTCTCCAAATTTCCGACCAATCCATGGCCTTATGTCCGGAATAAGTGTCGCCGTCCATCTTCCTCTATCTTCCTCTCTTTTCCTCGTTCCATCGTTGTTGCCATTTTGAAATGGTGTTCTCCCTGAAATGAGCGGTTATGTGACTTCCAGCCGTTTTTGCCCTATAAATCTCCATCCGCTCCGCTGCCAGCAGATCCACAGGGATAGTACACGCTATCACCATTACGGCTGGAGCGGATACCGTACGATATGCCGACGCGATACGCAATGCAGCCGTTCTCTGTACCGATACCAGTGCGTTTGTCCGCTTCTAAACATCCAGTGTTTCGGCCCAAATTTCGCTCCCATAAAGCATAATGCTGTTTCCGACCTCCATCAGGAGTCTCCGTCTCGCCGTTAGCGGGCCTCCATACACAACATGGGTGGTATGAGAAGCTAGGTGTTATCCTGGCTAAGAGCGTCGTAACGACCAATTAAGTAAGTAAGTAAGTTCGTTTCCAGCATTATCAGCATCCATGTATTGCCAACTGCCTGAGTAAGGCGCAACCTAAATATGCAATTTTCCATCGCTCTGGTGCATATATCAGACTGCATTTGAGCGATGATATGGGTTAAGTTCGCTCTGAGAACAGCTGTGGCTTGTGGCTTATTCGGATACGACTGCGAAGAACGCCCCACAAGAAAAAGTCTAACGGGGTTAAATCACATGATATCGGTGGTCAGTTCACATCACATTCAAATCGCTCTTGCATTAGCTGTTGAAACTACATGCTTTTGGTATCCGAATCACCAAACACAGGCCAAAAAAAAACTTAATAATTATCCACCTATAATAAGTTAGATTGTAATGGGTATTATAACCATTTAGTCAGGATTACAAGCTAGCTTCTCACCACACTTATGTATGTTGTTGTGTTAATTTTATACATGAGTGGAGAGACTTACAGTTTAAAGTCGACTCCGAGCGACAGATTTTTGAGAAACTTTTTCATTTCAATTTTATATTACCCGCAGAGTTTTTGCCAGAAATATGCTGTGAGGAAGTTGCCGAAGAATTTTTTTGTATTACGCTTCGTTGGAGATGTCTTAGCTGGGATTTATTGCCAGGACCCATGTCTAATAAGCCAACTAGACCACAGCGACTTGAGAATTGCGTCATATAATAGTAGCGAAGAAGGTGTCACCTTATCGGTAAGGCTTACTACTATCATAGACCTCCTATTGATACACATAAGAATGATTGTTTTTAGTTTGTATGTTCAGAATCCCTTACTTATTCATACAGCCAGTGTTTGGTAAATTTTTTTATCCTGTATTATATTACGTATTTACCAGAAAATATTTCCCCGTAAGTCGTTATACAATTGCTTTAACTTTCAGCTTATAAAGCAATTGCATTAAAAAAAAAATACAAAATCTTTCCATTGAAAACATGTTGTTTTCATTAATTTTTCTGGGAAAATATGTGGCAAAAAATTTTTTATTTTCATTTAAAATGTTTATAAATCCCTCAATAAACAATTGAGAAAAAAACTGAAATACATTGCAATTGAAAGAAATTAATTATTTTTATTAAATTGCAATCAATATTAAATTTGTTTTAAATATTTGCCTTTGACACAAACAAAAATACCGGTTTTCGTTTTATTTTGTATTTTTGTTGTTGTTGTTGTTGTTGTCACTGCACGTTACTATTAATCCCTTTCACACTGTATTGAAAAGTTTTTTAAATGAAAAAAAAAAACAAGAGAAAAACAACAACAATAAAGTAAACAAAAATAAGTCGAGAATAAATATGGCTGGTAAGTTCGGACTTTCTAATTGCTATACGTCATCTTGAACAGAATTTGAAAGAACAGATGAGTTTGTAACTTCTGAAATGCTTTTCTCTTATCATTGACTGTTAAGGCAACGAGACATTTCTACTGAAATTCAATTCACAAAACTATTCTGCTGCGATCAATTGGTAAAAAAACGATTGAGTAGTAGTGTAGTAGTGTAATGCCTTATTAGGCTTGAGGTCATGATTCAAACATCAGGTCAGATATCTCCAGCAAAACGAAACATGAAACAAATTTTTGGCGATTTCCTCTCAGCAGATTTCTGGCAAAAATTCTGAAAGTCAAATAAAATTGCCATGAAAAGTTTCTCAAAAAATCTGTCGTTCGGAGTCGACTTTAAACTGTAGTTTCCGCCACTCATGTGTAAAATTAACACACCCAACAAAAGTGGTGAGAGAAGCTAGGTTGTAATCCTGACTAAAGGATTGTAATGACCAATTATATATGCACGTATGTATGTAGCTAGTTAAGCTGATAGATCTGGCTGTGGTCTCTGTTCATAATAGTACAAAAGGTCATGAAGAAAGTATTTGTGTTGATGGATGGGAATCCACTACTACACACTTGAGGCAAAGGAACAGTCAAACAAACGCACTGGATGTTGAGAAACGTTTGTCAAGAAGCCAAAAACAGTGCAAGGTTACGATTTCCTCGCAGCAGTCTTCTGGCAAAAACGCTGAGAGTAAATAAAACTACCATGAAAGGTTTTTGAAAAATCTGTGATTCGGAGCCGTCTTAAACCTGAAGTACCGCCCCTTATGGATATAATTAACACACACAACGTAAGTGGTGTGCGAAGCAGGGTCATAATCCTAACTAAAGGGCTGTAATGACCAGTTAAATAAGTAAGTAATGATGATGACATATGCAAAATTTCGTTCCTACATTTTACTTTTAAATTCCAAAGAAGAAACAGTGGATCTGTGGTAAAAATTTTTCGCAAAAATCCATTTCATGGCTATTGTGATAAGTTATTATTGTCCACTAGAATACCACAACCATTCAATCTTTTGTGCTGCAATCAATCTATATCATGTTGTCCTAATGAACTTCAGCGTGATGTTCAGTGCCAGTAAAGGGCCTGGTACTTGAAAAATACGCAGGCGTTCCTCCTGAAATGATTTAATGTCACACGGGTTTCAAATATATGCTCTGGTGATTCTTTTTCCTCAGACACTAGGAAATTTGTAGAAATAAATTCATTTTTTGTAGGTCTTTTGGACTGATATCGATAGAATTGCATGATAACAGCTGACAGAAAAATCCAGTAAATGTTATACACAACATATGAGTAATATTTCTGTAACCAATTAAATATTAAGTATACGTCCGGGTGTATAAAGCAAATGATATTGAAATAAGTATTGAAACCGTGGCGACCTCCATTCTGAGTAAGTGTTGTTTGAGTGTGCAGTGAACGGTCAGCACGCCGATTATTATACTCTAGGATTCTTAATCGAAATCTCTTTTCATTTTAAAGCAAAAGTTTACATACGTATGTATAATAATACATAAAGTAAACTCCTAAGTAAGTGGCAGTAGCTGTTATTCATGTGATCTCACACCCTAAAGGGTCATGAGAACAACAAAAGTGTGACATTCTTTTGGAATGTGTCCACCTTCTGTTAGGTCTTCTGTATGTGCTTCTATCATCAAAAAGATTATTTTTTTTAACCATTCGGGCTGATATCGACAGAAATGTGTGATAACAGCTGTCAGAAAATTCCAATAAATGCTATACACAACGTATGAGTAATATTTCTGTAACCAATTAAAATATTAAGTATACGTACGGGTGTATATAGAAAATGTGGAATAATTTGATATTATTGTAATAAATATTGAGACTAAGGCGATCTCCATTCCGAATAAGTGTTCTTTGAGTCTGTAGTGACTGGTCAGAAAATTGACTACTCTTCTCATCATAATTTTGGATGCGTAACTCAAATCTCTTTTCATTTTAATTGCATTGCAAAAAACTTTGATTGCTTCAAACCCATTTGGATTCTTTTTCTCCGATTATATGCTTCCAGACTACTATTCACACTTCACAGAAAACCTGTCATTCTATATGCGGCGAGGAAGCTCCCCTTTCAGCAAACTCATCTGCCAACTTATTGCTGTGAATTTCGTTATGATCTAGCAACAAGATCTCTCCGAAGTTGGAGAGTTTTTGCTTTAAATTAAGTATCAAATCCATTAGCTACGCCACCGCCAAGGTACGATATTTAATCTCGAAACCATGGCAGTTTATATTTACATGGCCATCTTGAATCCTTAATCCATTGCTGTATAAAATTAACGCACACAACATAAGTGGTGTGAGAATTTAGGTTGTAATCCTGACTGAAAGGTTATAATGACCACTTATGTATAGTGTGTATGCCTGTAGGGTACTGTAAAACATGTGCTGATATTAGTAAACATTTCTTGCTACTTTTTTGGTAGTTTTTTTTTCTTTTCTCAGTATTTTATTTCAATATAAAACAAGAACAACAACAACGATAAAACAAACAGTAATTTTGAACAAAAGACTACAATAAATACAACAACAGCAACAACAACAACAACAAAAACAATAAGCATAATAAAAAAAGAAAGAAATAAAGAAGGATAAAGCTGTTGCATGGCATAACTAACTGTCATTTACCTCAATATTGTACACACAATTATTAATATGACACATTGTTGTCTCACTGTCTCTCTGTCTATATCTCTGCCTCTCTCTCTCTCTCTCTCTCTCTCTTTCTGTGTCAGTGTCTCTTTCTCTATGTGTCTTGTTTAAAAGTATCAGAATGCATTACTGACTATATTTATAAATATATGAGAGTGTATATGTCAGTGTATGAGACTAAATGAGTATAACAAACAAACAAACAAATGAAAAACAACGGTAAACATTGAATAAAAACTATAATAGTGTGTCGGTATTTTTTAATCGTATAAAACACAGCTCGCGAGCAACACAAAAACCGGATGAGTGAGACAAAGAGAGAGAGATCAAGAGAATGTTTTGTGTGTTACTACGCATTAAAGCCAAAGCCATTATTAAAGTATACAATATGCACAGACAAACACATACAATTACTATTTGATATGGCGTTGTATGGTTTATTAAATGTGTATTATATGTACGTGTGTATTTGTTGTATATATACATGACTATTATGTAGACATCATAAATATCTATCACTGTTTGTGTGCATGTGTTTTAAGTATGAAATGAGTGAATAAATAAATGAATTTTATACAACATAAAAAGCTTACACAAACACATACATACACATAGTTATGTGCAATCAATTGAAGGATTTGTTTTATTTATTCATTTTGGTTTTCAATTTGGATTTTTTTCTTTTCAATGCAAGATCGTTTTGTAGGCAAATATATAAAAAATATATCATCATTATATAATAACTGCTAGTAATACTTTATAGTCAACAGTAAAAGTATTCGTACATTAATTAATTACATACTTTTAAATAGAGGTATTCTGTATGGATACGAGTAAGGCAACTTACGAATAAAAGAAATTATTATTGTTGATGTCACCCTAGCCTAGTAGGCAGTGTATTGGCTTATTAAACTAAAGGCCGTGATTCCAACCACAGTTCGGACATCTCCAACGAAACGAAATTTGAAAAAATTTTTTCGGCAACTTCCTATCAGCAGCAGTCTTCTTTGGAGAACTTTTTCATGGCAATTTTATTTTATTTAGCCTCAGAAATATCGCCGACCGAAATATTTTTTTCAACTTCTTATCAGCAGCAGTCTTCTTTGGAGAACTTTTTCATGGCAATTTTATTTTATTTAGCCTCAGAAATATCGCCGACCGAAATATTTTTTTCATTTATCGTTTTGTTCGAGATGTCTGAGCCAGGTGTTGAACCTTGTGTCAGTAAATTGGTCGTGGGATATTTGACCAAATGAAAGATTCTATGGAAAGATCTTGGTATGAAAGCAGACAAAAACTCATTAGGTTAGGTTAGAGCACGTATACTTGTCAATTAAGACAAGTACAGTACCCGGACGTCTAATTGACCCATTGTACAACGTCCTAGTTTCTTACACCACTTAAGTTGTGTGTGTTAATTTTTATACATGAGTGGTTGTACCTACAGTTTAAAGTCGACTCTGAACGACAGATTTTTGTGAAAGTTTTTGGCAATTTTATTCACTCTCAGAGACACTAAACTCATTACTTTGTTGAAAAAATTAAAAAAAGAGTGTCTTTAAGCAAGTTTCTCCATCGGGAATTTATCTTCTGCGATGTTACTTAATTGGCCATTAACAACACGATCAACGGATTTCGGCCTGCCTTTACACATCCTTTCAGGCGCCTCTGCTTCTTGCACACCTTTGCCAGTTAGTCACACTAATCGACGTCAGGGCTTCCTCGATTTGGTCCTTTCAGAAGGTACATGACTAGATAGAGAATTTGCCAAATTTGATATGAAGAGCAGCTGGCAGCAGTTCAATAGTTGCCACTGCATCCTTTAAGCTACACTGTTTGATGTTGTTTTTGGACAAGCGGTACTATTGAGTCTTACTACAAGGATTCTAAAAACTCTAAAGTTACAGTAAATAAAGCACGATAATATATTTCTGACTTTGTAGCATAATATAGTGCAACTTGACTAAGTACATATCTAACATAGCTAGCCGTAGTTTGATGTGAAATTAGTTTTACATTTCAGACCAGTCTTTTGGCAGCCAAGGTCAGAAGACTAGACCCCTTTATACTATTTTTTGTCGAAATACATGAAATCCCTCTTGAAAAGACACAAGCCAGCTGCAATTTCAGATAAGGAAGATAACACTACAGCTCCTCTTGGTAGCTTAGGATCCGCAAAATGCTGAAAAAGCGCATTGTATAAATTAACTACCAGCAGTTTAACTGCGAAGAACATATATACAAGTACACATACATAATTGGTCGATAAAACCCTGCAGTCAGGATTACAACCTAGCTTCTCACACTACTTATGTTCGTATACATAATTGGTCATTACAACCCTTCAGTTAGGATCACGAACTAGTTTCTCACACCACTTATGTTGTGTGTGTTAATTTTATACATGAGTGGTGGGACCTACAGTTTAAAGTCGACTCCGAACGACAGATTTTTGAGAAACTTTTCATGGCAATTTTATTTACTCTCAGAGTCTTTGCCAGAAATCTGCTGAGCGGAAGTCGCCGAAGAAATACTTTTTGTATTTTGTTTTATGTCTGGCCTGGGGCTCGAACCCCGGCTTTACGTCTAATAAACCAACACACTACCTACTAGACTACGACGACTACGGCGGGACCGACAGTTTAACGTTGATTCCGAGTGACAAATTTTTTTTTATTTACTCACAGAGTTTTTACCAGAAATCAGCTGTAAGGAAGCCGTCGAAGAAATATTTTTTCATTTTTTTTTGAACCGCGGCCTAATGTCTAACAAGCCACCGCACTACCTACATTTACATAAATTAATCTCTAGAAATTAAAAAAAATTTTATTGTAACATTTAAGGCGTATACTTATTATTTTTCATTGATTATTAATCATACGCTGCAAAGCAGTACATGGATATCAACTTTATCATTTCATAAAAAATTTTAAAAACTACAAGTCTTGTTCTTAAAACTTCCATTTTCAACGATCAATAAATCGATATTGTAAGTCTACTTTTTTCATGCACTTTCTTATTCAATTGATATACGTTTGATAGGCCTCCCAATATCATTAGCAAATATGCAATATCTGTGTACATATACAGACATTTTGTTAGAGCGTAAGTGTATATTCATATACATACGAGAGTGAGTATGTTTACAAAATTTACGCACACGCACTCAAAACTCAAGAATTTAACAGCGCTGTACTGAAAAAAAAAACAGCAAAGGAAAAACAATATTTTTTTTGAAGAGACTTTCATTGTTTTTCTACCTCTCTTGTCTTTCTCTCTCTTTCTATTTTTCAGTTTTCAATATAAACTACCATACTCTTTTTATTGTTATTTTTGTTGTTGTTGTTTTTTTACAAAAACAAATTTTCTATAGCATAACATACATACATACAATATGTTTTACATCAAGTGGTCTTCATGTGCATATTTTACAAGTAAATTTTATAAAAAAAAATATCTGTGGATGTGTATGTATTTATTATTGTCATTGTTGTTGTTGTTGTTACTGTTATAGTTGTTGCTGTTGTTATGTCCTTATAAACTACAAGTGTTTGTACTTGCATGTGTACATGTATATATATAACTCTACAATATTGTAAAGCAAAGCAAAGCAAAGCATTAATACCATGAGTGTTGTGTTACCTGCAGAGATTTTAAAAAAACGTATCGAAAATTTAAACAGAAAATAAGGAATTTTTTATTTTTTTTTTTATGTTATAAATATTGATTGAGTGAGTCCTGTTTTTACTTAAGGACAGCAAAATATTTTGCTAGGAAATTAAGAAATTATTAAGGTCCCTGCGTGGCATATAAAATGGTTGTCTTTTCACTAGTTTGTTAAAAAAAGTGAGTGTTGGAGCATATTGTTTTTACCTTTAAAAAACGTTTAAAATATGAGCTCGTAGATTGAAAATAAAATAAAAATAAATTCATGTTTAGTTTAATTAAAGTTCTTTATTATTCGCACTATGATGTGTGCCACTGTTGACAACTTTATGTAAACAACAACAATTGCTTTTCTTTGTTATTCCTCTGTTTATACCCTTTACATAAACAATAACAATCACTAAGCAATTATACGACAGAGCTTTGTAACGGAAATATTTAAGCCACGATTACTCTCTTCAAGCGTCTTCACCGCATCTTCATAAAAGACAGACTGAACTTCACTAACTCCTTCGCTTGCTTTGCCTTACCTTTTACATGGCAAAGTAAACAGTGTGAAGAACGTACTTGAAGGCGGACATCGTTGTTTACATTTATTATTGTAGTGTTGTTTGTGTATTTTGTTTACATTTATTTTTATAGTGTTTGTTGTTGTATTTTTGTTTACTTGTTTACCATCTTTTATGCTGGTATTTGTTATTATATAAAGCAGTAGGATAATTTGTAAACAGGTTTGTTTACTGCATCGTTTTGTTTTTGTAGCCTTTGTTAAAAACTTTAATGTTAAGCGATGTAAAAGAAAATACCCGTATCAAGATTTTACCTTTTTGTAACAATATTATAACAGCATCAGTGGTGTTGTAATCTATGCATTAAGCTTTGACTGTTGGCAATGAATGCTGGGAGCTGCATACTCTTTCAAAAAAGAAACTACTTTGCGATATAGAGACGGGCCAAGAACGTTTCTTAGAATACTAGTATGAGTTTTTGGCAATAGAAAGAAATATTATAGATCCATCGGAAAACTAGAAAGTATCTTTCAAGCTGTAGTCTATCAACTTGGATAGAAGGCATAAAAAATAACACATAGTAATATCTGACAGTTAGGACTCTATACGAGAACTCGCCTCTTATGAGGTAAAATCATAGAGAGCATAGGACTATCTTAGAAAGCTGAATCGGCTAGGAAGGATCAGGATTATGCATCAAACTATCCAAGAATAACCTAAGGTTGATAACCGGTCTTTTGACAGGCCACTGTACATGCAATGCACCTGTTCAGAATGAGGATTTTTTCGAGCAAACAACTCTGTGATGATGAGAATGAAGTAACCAAACATATTCTTTGAATCTACACTCAGCCACAAAAGTATACATACGGTTAACAAATTTCAGAAATTTTTTAATCAATCCGTTTTCGTTGAAAATCTTTGTAATTGTCTTACAACTTTCCTCGATTTTAAGACGGTCTCTTGCATTGGTTCAGAAATTAGTAAATTTTTAAATCGGACAAAACATAAGTCAATACCAAGCATTACTCCGTAAATCTCTTTATGAAGCTTGATTTACATACATATCCTTAAATTAATTTCCCTAACAATCACTGTAGGTATTCCATCATTAAGTATTAAATTTCAATTAAAATTTTCAAATTCCACAATAAAACTAAAAAGTTTTTGAATTCTGTTGCTAAAAACTTTAATTTGAGATGAATATAAAAACATAAGCATCATTATTTAAATATATTTTCTTTAATTTTATTACCTTTTAGGTGAACAAAAAATTAAATTTTTAAAAATCTTAAAAAAGGATATATGGGCTGCTCTGAAAGTATGATAGCTAATTACAAACTATTTATACAGTATTATTTCTTACATAAAACTACATGTTGTGTGATAAAAGTTTTATGAAAATGGTCAAAATTTTCTAACAAAAAATTAAGAAAAATATATATTTTTTTTTTTGAAAAAAAAAACTTTTTCATTCGAATTTCAAAACGGTTGTTAAAAAAGGTTTTTAAAGGTTGCAAGACTTTCAGCTCATTTTTCGAAAAGGCGTAGTAGGTGTAAATATGTCATTATCAAAGCGAATGATTCTGTTATCTCATACGTACGTAGTTGACCGAAATATTACTATCTGTAGTAAAACATGGGACGAAACACATTTTTCTAATGTTTGTCTGTCACGTAACATAAATATGAGAAGAGCAGTTAGAAAGACTCTACAACATTTCAGGAAACAGCTGCTAGCAATCTGCGTGAAAATTGGTAATATTTTTTCATCCCAAACTACTAAAGGCAGTTTGTTCTGTTCCAAGTGGTACCATCTTTGGCGATAAACATCCTGTTGTCATGTTTGTTGCTGCCAATACTTTCTTCACTTCATAATTCTATTTTCTTCTTCTTCAAAGTCTTTAGCAGCAGGGATATTACATATATAATTAATATATAATCGGAGCCCCAGGCCAGACATCAAAATAAAATACAAAAAGTATTTCTATGGCGACTTTCTCTCAACAGATTTCTGGCAAAAACGCTGAGAGTAAATAAAATTGCCATGAAAAGTTTCTCAAAAATCTGTCGTTCGGAGTCGACTTTAAACTGCAGGTCCCGCCACTCATTTATAACATTAAAGCACACAACATAAGTGGTGTAAGACACTAGATCGTAATCCTGACTGAAAAGTTGTAATAACCAATTATGTAGGTATGTATGTACGAAAGTGAAAGCCGAACACCATCTCTCAAAAATTACAGACCTTCATCAACAAGTACCTCAGAATCATATGTAAGATATTCTGACTTAATAACATAAGCAGCATGGATCTCTGGAACCTTAATAATGAGGCACAAAAAAAAAACGTTGGAAATGGAGATGGATCGACCTTACTATCAGAAAGAGTATAATAATAATGGCACTTGATTGGAATCCTCAAGGCTCAAGAAGTCGTAGCCGGCCAAGAAACACCTTTAGACGTTCAAAACTTCAAAATCTAGGACAGCGTACTCTTACATGGGAAGATGCAACAATAAAAACAGCGAGGCGTATAAGACAGACATACTTTGTGGAAGCCACATGCTGCCAACGGGGATATTGGAAAAAAATAGAGTTTGAAACAGTACAATAGATGGTATGGTGGCAGTACGTCTGTGTCTCTACACTTCAATAATAAAAAAATTAAAACAATACCCTGCTTGAGATGCCAAACTAATTGCCTTCTCTCTACAAAGTGTACCCATCGTATAAAGCACCGCTGCACGTACTTCTTGAATTTAAAACCAAGAACTTTACACTGTACTATGTGTACTGCACTGTGCTGTTACCCACAATAAATGATTTCTGCTTTTGGGTTTTGCTTTAAAAAGAATTTAATTTTCAAATCCAAGTAATTGCTTAAATAGCTCTTATAAAGTACTTGCCACAGAACGAATATAAATGTGTTGCCACATTTTAATAACAACGACCAGTGACCGTTGCTCAAAACAATCAATTTTTTTCAGTTTTTTTTAGCTTTCGGCAGATTTATAAGCTAAAATGTAAATTTTATGAGTTTTTAAAAAACTCACTACATAAGTGAGAGCTTACCATATACACGAGTGTGTGTAAGTGTCAGTGTGAGTATGAGTGTATGTAAATGTGTCAAAAGAGACACAGAGAGAGAGAAATTTGACAAAATAATAAAATCACATGGACAAGTGGTAATTAAAAAAATGTTTATTCTATAAGTACGCCAAGCCATTTTACATAAACATCTACATGATGTATTACGATGAGGACAACAACAACAATTACCATGTTAATGATGATGTTGTTGCCGCTGATGAGTATGGTAATGATGCTGTCCATATATGCAACACATCTACACACATACTGTATACACGTTTATTTTTAAAACATTGTTTACAATGACAATAATATTGTGTCACAATGCCAGCACCAACACTCATACACATGCTCTCAAAACACATTTGCTGGCACTTTTTACAACTCACTAAATATGCACTCACTTAACGTTTTAAATTTAAGTTGCGGTGTATGTAAGTGGGTGTGTGCGAGGATATTATAAAATCTTTATGCAATAATGCAACCCTTCATCACACTCTCTCTCTTTCTCTCTTTTGCTCTGTGTTTACTCCCTCGACTAACTGTACTACTGAACCATTTTTAAATGAAAAAACATAAACAAATAAACACACAGTACTACTTGTGTGTGTTTGTTTGTTTGTTTGTGTATGTCACTATAAACAAACTGCATCATTGCATTAAAATGTTATTTAATAAAAAAAAGCAAGAAAAACAATAAAAACAGAAAGGAGAGTGTTTTTTGTGAGAGAAAAAGCGAAGAGTGAGTAAGAGAGGCAGAGTGTGTATGAAAGTGGGGTACAAAGTAAATGCAGAGCAGAGAATGTGCATAAATAATTAACTTTAGGCCAGAATAAATTTAATTCGGCGGTTGTTTGTTTGCTGCACGCAAGAGTTGCCAGATTTTTTTATTTTGTTATGATTTTTGAAAACCGTTTTAAGGCACTAAGATCACAGTATATCACAATTTTCTCCTTTTTTCAATCAAAATTTAAACAAAGAAAAGTTTGGAGACGCTGTAGTCTAGAAGGTATTTTTGGCTTATTAGACGCTACAAGGCTGTTTAAACTCGGCAACGTGCTCTCAACAGATTTCTGGCAAAAACTTTAAGAGTAAAATAAATTTGTTATGAAAAGTTTCTCAATAAACTGTAGTTCTCAGTCAACATTAAACAGTATGTCACGAAACTCATGGACCAAATTAATACACAACAAGTTAGCCTATATTCAGTAAAGTTAGGTTAGGTTAGAGGACGTGTACTTGTCAATTAAGACAAGTACAGTAGGCGGAGGTCAAATTGACCCATTGTACAACGTCCTAGTTTCTCACACCACTTATGTTGTGGGTGTTAATTTAATACATGATAAATATTCAGCAAACTAATGTGTTAAAACACTTCCATACTTTATATATTGTTACGAAATTGGAAAAATCTAGTGGGTGTGTTTTGGTGTATTTGCATTTACAACGTTTAACATTAAAATTATAAACAAAAGCTACAAACACAAAAACAATGAACTTGTTTACATAATAAACAAGTAAACAAAAATGTACCAACAAACACTAGCATAAAAAATGATAAACAAGTAAACAAAAATACAACAACAAATACCTCAAGAATAAACGTAAACAAAATACACAAACAATAATAATGAATGATTCGCCTTGAAGAACATTCATCAGACTTTTTATGTTGTCATATAAAAGGCAAGGCAAAGCAAGCAATGGGGTCAGTAAAAGTTCAGTCAGTATTCTGTGAAGACGCGGTTTATTTGAAGAAAGTAATCGTGGTTTAAAGATCTCCGTTACAAAGATCTGTAGAACAATTGTTATTGTTTACGCAAAAGAGTGCAAAGAGGAAAACAAAGAAAAGCAATTGTTGTTGTTTACCTCAAGTTGTAAACAGTGGCACACAAAATTGTGCGAATAATAAAGTATTTTATTTAAAACTAAACACAAATTTATTTTCATTTTATTTGCAATCTACGAGCTTATATTTCAAAAGTTTTTAAAAGGTAAAAGCGTACCATTATTAACTTAGTTAATTGGTCATTACAACAATTTAGTAAAGCTTACCACCCATTTTTCATATCACCCTTGAGTCCTACAGTTTAAAGTCGACAGAATTTGGGAACTTTTCACTACAATTTTATTTTCCTTCAGCGGACTACTGAGAAAATATGTTGCCTTTTTTCATGCTGATGACGTTCAGCTTTATAGGAGCACACGTATTGAGGATATCCATCCATTGCTAGACACCATCAACTGATTTACAGAGAATTGACGACTGGGCCAGGGCCAATGGACTTTGTTTGAATCCCTCTAAATCAAAAAGTTTACTACGCTCTAGAACTAGGAGAATACTTGTTGTGCCAGTTATTATTATCAGGGGCAATAAAAATGCTCGACTCCCTTTGCCATACGTATGCAACTGGCTAAAACCTAAATATTTGATTCCTGTTCTCTTATATGGATCTGAAAGTTTCACAAACTGTGATACTGATGATAAGCGGAAACTCAACTTGGCTTATAATAATATAAACAGATATGTGTTTATTAAGGGGCGTCGAGTGCATATATCTCAATTTTCTTATCAGATATTTGGAGTTAATTTTGATAGTCTTTTAAATATTAAATGCCTTATGCTCCTCCATAAGATTATTACTTTTAAAGCAGCCAATATACTTATTTAGTAGAATTACATTTGCTTTGCATTATTAAAGTGTTTAACTCGGCGAACTCGGGGCGGATTATGAGAAATCTTTTCAACATGGCTACGTCGCCATACTTGATGGAGATTCTTAACGATTACTTTCAGGACAGGGGGGGTAATTTAGTTAACGGATGATGGAGAAAAGGAATACCTAGTTACGGTGGGCATCCTGCAGAGCTCTGTAATTGGCCCACTAAACTTAGCCCTCTGTAGAATGATTGTATCGTATAAACTCACATATCAATCCAGAACACTTCTAAAATTCATCTTACGGTAGCTTGCTCCAGTGACTAATGATGATACGAAGCCAAAGACTATCTCAAACAGTGCCTTTTAGAGGGTGGATTACTATCAGATGAATGGCATCCGACTGTTTATTGATAATTTTTCAATAGAAAACCTATTTTTACAGCCAAGTATTTCATTAAGAAAAATGTAAATGATTTCCAAGCGTTATTCTTCGTATCTAAAAATTCTGTCATTTGGAGTCGATTTTACACTGTAGTTCCCTTTACTTATGGATAAAATTAACACACCCAACATAAGTGGTGTGAGAAACTAGGTCGTAATCTTGACTGAAGGATTATAATGATCAATTATGTATGTATTCATTGTGACATTTTTATTATCATTTAATTTTTTTTTGTATAATTTTTATTAAAAATTTAAAAACTTCAAAGCAAATCTCCTAAAACCTCTCATAATTATAAGAAATTTATCTGGTAACCATTGTAAGCCCTCTTACTACCCAACATAGTACAGGCCAACAAGCTGGCAAGCATTCCAGTTGCCACTTCTCTGCTGGTGTAAAAGCCACTTTATATATTTTTCTGCGTATATATGTGTGTGTGAGTGTATTGTATTGGTATTTGATGACTAAAAAAGCTTTATGAGATCTTCATAACGATAATCATTATGGCCGCACTGATGTAATGAATGATAATAGTTTGTGTAATAAAAACAAACAAATTTCCATTTCATAGTACGTTGTCTTCTTCAAGCCTCTTTCGTTATGACAATTACAAAATAAATAACCATTACGAGCAAACACAACAACAACATCAACGCCTACAACAACAACAACACAATGTAAAGTGAAGTACTTGTATTTGTATTTGTGTAGTGCCTCTCTTAATGATGACAACGATGATGATGAGCGTTTTTAAAAATTTACATGAAATTTATAAGCGCTTAAGGAGAAATTACTTTAAAAAACATTTTTTAAAGGCACACGATAAATGTAGCAGAATTTAATTTAAGAGAGGATTGCTGTAACAGTAAATAGATTCTGGGTTGGTGTCTGAACACAAATGCGTTTGCCCTGTCCATATGCAGAGGAATGCCAAGCTCACGTAAGAATTAATGGGAATTTCCTGTTACTTCAGTTATCTTCAGCATCCCTATTATTATAGAAATCGTAGTCTAGTAGGTAGTGTGTTGACTTATTAGACGTGAGGCCACGGTTCAAACCCCAGGTCAGATATCTTCAACAAAACGAAAATATGAAAAAATATTTCTTAGGTAGCTGCCTCTCAGTAGATTTCTGGAATAAACTCTGAGAGAAAATAAAATTTAATGAAAACATTTCTCACAAATCTGTCGTTCGGAGTCGACTTTAAACTATAGGTCCCGCCACTCACTTATAATAATATATATATAATTAATTCACACAACACAAGTGGTGTGAGGCTTGGTCATAATGCTGACTGAAGGGTTGTAATGAGCAGTTATGTATGTATGTATGTATGTATCTTCCCCACATTATTATTGTCGTAAAGAGGTACCTTAGTATTGTGACCGTATGAACTATAATAATCTCCTCAAAATTTATATTTCTATTATGTCTCCTCCAAGCCTATTGCCCTGACTTATTCCAAGGTGCTGTTCAGTGTCTACAATGGCAATTCCTTCCCAGCACTATGTATATCAAGTGCTATTCTCCAGACAGTCCCCTACGATTTTCGATTAAACTACTCACTATCTTTCTTTTATTCCAACACCGCATAAGTATTAGTTCATCTCTGGTGGGTTTAAAAAAAGAAAAAATGAGGAATGCTCGCATTGCGGCCTGACTGTCAGATAGTGGTACCATGTGTTAGGTTAGGTTAGGTTAGTGGACGTGTACTTGTCAATTAAGGTAAGTACAGTACCCGGAGGTCGAATTGACCCATTGTACAACGTCATAGTTTCTCCCACTTCGTGTGTGTGTTAATTTTATACATGAGTGGTGAGACCTACAGTTTAAAGTCGACTCTGAACGATGGATTTTTGAGAAACTTTTTCATGGCAATTTTATTTACTCTCAGAGTTTTTGCCAGAAATCTGCTGAGAGGAAGCCGCCGAAGAAATAGTTTTTTATTTTTGTCTTTGATGCCTGGCTTGGGGCTCGAACCCTGGCTTTGCGTCTAATAAGCCAACACACTACCTGCTAGAATACGACGACTTCATAATGTGTTACCCATTGTATCTTTCTATCCAACTTCAATTGAGCACATCTTTCGATGCCAAGGGCTTACACTTGGAAGACACCAGCGAGTTTTTTCACATGGTCACGGAATATTTCAATCTGGAACTAAAAACTGCTGCTCTTGTCCCAAAATCCGTTCTTGACCCATTTGTATACCACAATATAGTCCCGCTTTTAAAAAAGTTGGTAATTTCCATATTGTTTTATTCAGAACGAAGCGCTTCCCAATAGAGTCTTCTGGCTCCATTGCCACGTATTCGAATCTTTAGGTCTTGCAATTCTTTGATGAATTTCATTATAGACTAGTCTCCAGAGCTGTGTTTGTCACTACCACCTTTGTCCAATGCCATGTAATTTATTTTCGGATTTATTACGTCTGTCCAGACAATGGCTGATTAGGTCACTATTGGTCTTACTATAACGTCCTAGTTTCTCACACCTCTTTTGTTGTGTGTGTTAATTTTATACCTGAGTGATGGGACCTACAGGTTAAAGTCGACTCCGAACGACAGATTTTTGAGAAACTTTTCATGGCAATTTTTTTTACTCTCAGAGTTTTTGCCAGAAATCTGCTGAGAGGAAGTCGCCGAAGAAATACTTTTTGTATTTTATCTTGATGTTTGGCCTGGGGCTCGAACCCTGGCTTTATATATTATATGTATAATAAGCCAACACGCTACCTACTAGACTACAGCAACTTCATGTATGTATGTAGGTAAGAAATTTAAAACAAAATCTTAAAAGAAGAGGATCTATACTTTTTTTAAAAGCACCTAAACAAAAAATTTTAAAAAAATTAAAAAAAAAATTTTTCCAATTTTTTTTTAATCAAACCAGAAAAAATTTACTTTTCTGGTACTTTTTCTAATAAAAAAATAAATTAAAACGCATGCATATACACAAGACAGCAACAATAGTATGCAAAATAACAACAACAACAACAATAAACAAACGAATATACAAATGACAACAAAAACAATTGATAACAAATGTCAAAATTGACGAATTAGCACAAGGATTCTCTTAAATCACATTGTGAACAGATATCCCCCCCAGAAAAAAATAAATAAAAACAAAACACGCACTCATGCACACACAGGCACACACACATTTACAGACACAGTGAAATTTATTTTATGCTCTTTTACTCAGTTTCATTTTTTGATACCATTTTTCAAATTCTATGACGCTGTATATGAGAGTTCATGTACACAGCATTGTATGGTTTTGTTATACGAGAGGGTGTAATGAGTGCGTATGTGTTTGTAAGCAAAATGGAAAACTACATGAAAAAACCGGGCTCAGACGTATGAGTTATGCTGTAAATAGTAAAACGAACGAACGAAAACAAAAATAAACAACGACAGTAAATGTGTATGCACAGCAGTCTGTGTGCACATACAACAACACTAAAAAATATTTAACGAGGTAAAGCAAAAACAAAAAAAAAGAACCGAAAAACCTTTATTTTGCTGCTAAAAAGGTGTGTGTATGTTTACTTAGTTCTCTTAGAATGCTCTCGTGCTCTTCAGCAGCAAACATTTAAACACTCGTGTATAGACAGCGTAAACGCATGAAGGATTTTAATTCAGCACAGCAAACAGCAGCCATGCTCAGCCATTTATTGTCGTAGTTAGGAAAAAAGAGAAACAAGGCATACGAAAAAGAAGAAGAAGAAGAGAAAGAGCAAAAAGAAGACAAAACACAAAAAACAACAAAATGAAATTTTGTGTCACTGTGTCAATTGTTTCAACACAACAACAGCAACAACCATAATGACAGCAACAAAATATAAGTAATGAAGCAAAACACAGACCATGATGATGATGATGATGACAATGTAGGCGATAACGATGATGATGATGGTGATGATGCTGGTGCTGGTGCGTAATAATGATGATGTCTGAACTGTATGGTAAACTGATGTTAAAATGGTAAGGCAGTTCAACGAAACTTACTTTGCTGAGCTCAATGCTTGTCTGAATGTAAGGACAGCAAACGAGAGAGAGAGTAAGGGGGAAAGAGTGAGAGAAACTGTATGTCTTAGCTAGTAAGTAAACGGTTTTTATGGCAAAAACTTAACAAAACATTGAAACCTTTTAAGAAAACAAAACAGACGCTTGTTGGCATACGACAGCAGCAGTCTGCCTAGCGAATTAATAATGCTGATGAGATTAATTGTAGTGATAATGATAGTTTTCTTACAGATTTCTTTTCATGTATATCTGCATAGTATGTCTCAATTAAAATGAAAAACTAAAGAAAATTCAGTTCAAGTTCTCTTACCTTTTTTTTTGGTATTTTTCTTTCCTTTGTTTTAATTGCTCAACAGTTGCTTTGAGTGTCAATTTCAACAAAAGTTCTGTTTTTGTTTTTCATTCTCATTCTCATTTATATTTTATCGTTTATTAAAGTTATCTTGTTGTTATTGTTCTTAAATTTTACTCAAATTGTAAAATTTATAGCGCATGTTTCAGGATTTCTTTGCAACTACTCACTTCATTATTATCTTGGACCAGGATAATGAAGTTATTTGATGTTATTGACAGTGATAATGATTATAAGCATTATTATTGCTATTAACGCACCTTTTAAACTTAAGTGGGAATCATTTTTAGTTTCTTTCTTCGTTTTTTCTCCTCAATTTTTTTTATAAAGGCTCTTAAGACTGCCATTTCCATAATATCCGTAAAATTTTTTTTTAAAAAAATGGGAATCATTTGATTGAATTTGTCAGTTGGAAGCGTTTACTGCATACTGGAAACACTAGTTAATTTCACCAATTGATCACTCTTGGGCGTTACAGCATTTTTTCAAAATTAAACTCAAGTATTTATAAGATAAACTTACAATGGATCTTAAAATCAGATGTCACATTATCGAATATATCTCTAGGCAACTTCTCTTACATAGACACATACATAATTGGTAACTGCAAAACTTGCAGTCAGGATTATGCTGTGTGTGTTAATTTTATAAAAGAAGTCGGCGTAGTCTAGTAGGTAGTGTGTTGGCTTACTATAATCAAGGCCGTGGTTCCAAACTTAGCTCGGACATCTCAAACAAAATGAAGTATGAAAGAATATTTCTCTGGCGACTTTGTCTCAGCAGATGTCTGGCAAAAACTCTGAGAGTCAAATAAAATTGCCAAGAAAAGTCTGTCATTCGGAATCGACTTTAAACTGTAGGTCCACCCACTCATGTATAAAATTTAACACACAAAACATAAGTGGTGTGAGAAGCTAGATCGTAATCCTGTAACTGAAGGGTTGTAATGACCATTTATTAATGCATGTATGTACATATGTATGTACAACGAAAGTATTTTTTATTACGTTATAAATCCATATTCTAACACACATGTGTAGAATACGGTCGCCATACCAATGCTAAGGCGAGATTTTTCAGTTTTCCAGTATTCCAGTATATCTGTCAGTGTTTCTAAACTTTTTAAGCATAGCCTTAATCTTCAATTACGTATCCTTTGAGAGAATAAGCAGGTATAATCAATATGCAGGCTTTCCTGTAAGTTTTAAGGCTTTTTATCATATGACGAACGTACGAAATTGGTCATTACAACCCTTCAGTCAGGATTACGACCCAGTTTCTAACCACACTTATGTTGTGTGTGTTAATTTTATACATCAGTGGTGGGACCTATAATTTAAAGTCGACTCCGAACGACAGGTTTTTGAGAAACTTTTCATGGCAATTTTATTTACTCTCCGAGTTTTTGCTAGAAATCTGCTGAGAAGAAGTCGTCGAAGAAATACTTT
The DNA here is from genome assembly GCA_958299815.1 of Sarcophaga carnaria. NCBI lineage: Eukaryota > Metazoa > Arthropoda > Insecta > Diptera > Sarcophagidae > Sarcophaga > Sarcophaga carnaria. The sequence goes on from OY283149.1 coordinate 143,194,385, forward strand.
TTGTATTTTGTCTTGATGTCTGGCCTGGGTTTTGAACCTCGCATTTACGTCTATTAAGCCAACCTACTGGACTACGGCGACTTCGATCACATGACATTTAGAAGATAAAGAGCTTCACACATGTGCTAAAGAATTTAAATTTTATAGTGTAGTGGATTTATGCACAGAAATCGGTAAATAGGTAGCCATTCAGTTATTTTATAAGATAGTGTTACGAAAATAAAAAATCTAGATACTGGTGTTTTGCTTTTACATCGCTTAATATTAAAATTATAAACTAAAGCAACAAAAAAAAAAACAATGCAGTAAACAAAACTGTTTACAAATTATCGTACTGCTTAATATAACAACAAACACCAGCATAAAAAATGGTAAACAAGTGAACAAAAACACAATCATAAACGTAAACAACGATGTTTACATTTATAGAGATTTCGAGAAGGCGAAATCCTGAACGCTCGCCTTCAAGAACAATCAGCAGACTATTTACTCTGCCATATAAAAGGCACGGCAAAGCAGGAGACTGCTAGAGTGAAGTTTAGTCAGTCTTGTGTGAAGGCGTGGTGTGTTTGAAGAGAATAATCGTGGTTTGAAGATCTCCTTTAAAAAGATCTGTCGAATAATTGTCTAGTAATTGTTATTTTTTATGCAAAGGGTATAAAGAGAGGAATAACAAAGAAAAGCATTTGTTGTTGTTTACATCAAGTTGTGAACAGTGGCACACAGAATTGTACGAATAATAAAGAATTTTAATTAAAACTAAAAACACAAATTTATTTTTATTTTATTTGCAATCTACGAGCTCATATCGACGCCTCCATTCTATAACGTTCTAAGTACACTTAGAACGTTTTTAATCTTCTTACATTTTTAAATTCTACGTTCTCTAACTTAAATACTGTCAAAATTTGGTTAAGATGAGTCGATCCGTTCCGAAATTATAGGGAAAAATTTACTTAGAGCTCATAACTCAAAACACACTTTTTCGACTTAAAATGTTATAGAACGGAGGCGTCTATATTTTAACGTTTTTAAAAGGCAAAAACCTAACAATAGATTAGCTTTTTGAAATGCGCTTTGCATGTCTTAAAAGTGTTCACCTGCCACTAAACAGACCAGGAGATTATTTTACTGTTATTCGATCGTTACAAGACATATGCATTCAGAAGTCTGTCCTACTTTTTCAAATCATAGAATAATAACATCGGACTTTTGAAGTCGCCGTAGTCTAGTAGGTAGTGTGTTGGCTTATTAGACGTAAGGCCAGGGTTCGAGCCCCAGGCCAGACATCAAGACGAAATACAAAAAGTATTTCTTCGGCGACTTCGTCTCACCAGATTTCTGGCAAAAAAGTCTGAGAGTAAATAAAATTGCCATGAAAAAGTTTCTCAAAAATCTGTCGTTCGGAGTCGACTTTAAACTGTAGGTCCCACAGCTTATGTATAAAATTAACACACACAACATAAGTGGTATGAGAAACAAGGACGTTGTACAATGGGTTAATTCGACCGCCGGATACTGTAATTGTCTTAATTGACAAGTACACGTCCTCTAACCTAACCTAACCTAACCTAACATCGGACTGGCAATAGTATAACAAAATATCGCTGGACCTCGGGATCTCAAACTCTGTAGGTTTTTATCAATAAATTTTTACTGAGAATTCCGGAAATTTTCTGACCCAAAACAATGTCAAACGGTATGCTGTGTTCACAGATTAAAAAAATACCAATCGCGCTAGTAATCAGATCACCCAAATAGAACTGGTTTACACGAATGTTACAATAGCCCCCGATGATAGACCGCGAACTGTTAACAAACTGGAATGTTAGGAAAGGTAGCGTTAAACAAATTAACCAGACGGTAAAAACTGGAGTGAAGTGAAGAATATGGCCATTGGTCTAGGTCATATACTCCTCATTTGGCTTCTTTTAATAAATTTCTTTGTAAAAAAATTAAATAAAAATAAAGTTTCTAATTAAGTCTATGGCAAGTCAATGGCATTATCCTTACTCTTGTGCATTGACGTTACTCTTGCACTACAGCCTACACTTAAAAAAGAAAAAATCATCTTCTTCGTCTGCTTTTTCTCTGCTCTCGTATTTTATTTTACATGCCTATCGACTTGACTTTAATTTATTGGCATATTGTGTTTTTTTTTTGTTCATCGTTTGTGGAATATTTTTGTGTATCTACAGTTTTGGGCGCGACACGTGCATACAAAAGGAGATGCTGTTCATTAATACAAAACAAATCTTCTCCCACAAAAAAAGCTGCCTGTTTTTGCAGACAAAACTACAGCAGATGTTTGCCAATAATCGTAACAGACCCTACGTAATGATGTTCCCTTAAAATCATAACATATTCTGGCTGAATATGTTGCGTAGCAATGTTAGCCAACGTGGCAGCGGGCTGCACCCTGTATTGTTTCAATGTTTAAACAGAAACTAGCTGCTCTGCTGCAGAGTGTTAACGTTTAGGTGAACGCAATTGCTTGCAAAACTTTACGCTCCAGCATCTGTGTAAAGTTATGGTAACTTGTCAGACGTGTGGTAGATGTTCTGTAAAGCCTTTCGTTTAACGTTGAGATACGGCGCGTAAAAAAAAGGAAAAATTCAAGCAAAAAATAAAGAAGGAAAAAAATAAAATACAAGAAGAAAAATTAAGAAAAAAGAAAAATGCTGTTTTAACAAGAAAGAAATGAAGAAAAGTTTTTAAAAAAAATTCTTGAATTTCAAAACCATTAAAGCTGAAGCATTTATTGTCATTTATTGTGCTTGTTCTTGTTTTTGTTTTCTTTTCTAAACAAAAGGGTTTACAAACGAAGCAAAAGTAAAAATAAATTTTAAAAAATTATTCAAGTTTTTGTGTAATCAGTTTTGATATTAAAAAAGCAAAGCAAACGGCAGAAGAAAAAAGCAAAGAAATGGAAAAAATTTTATAGGGTGTGTAAAGAAAAAAAAATAAGAAAATGAAAAAAATAATACAAAACAAAACAAATAAAAACAAAAGAATTTTTGTGCCACTTTCAAATGGAAAATGTGTGACGATTTGCAAGAGTTTTATTTAAAGCCTCCCAAAAAAAGCATTTGAAATGGAAACTTCCATGAGACAAGGCTTTAAGAAAAGAAGGAATTTTTCTAAAACAATTTTCCATGAATTACAAAATTTATTATGATTTTGTGTGTTTGTGTTTCACTTAGTTTTTTTTTTTGTTTTTCCTTTCCTTCTTGGGTGATAATAATTTTATTTTCCTATAAAGCAAATCGCTTTGAATATGAAGAAAAATCTCCACTTAATCAGTGCGCATCTACACTATAATTTTTCTTTTTTTTTTTGCTTGCAACATGCCACACTGACACACGCTCATACACACACCTACACCCTCTACCCTAAGACATTAGGAGCCTGTATCAGCTTTAGCATACGCAGTTAAAATCATCAACAACAACATCGTGTGATAAAGCCACAGCAGCTAAAAATCATAAGTTTTGATGGACATTATCTTCCCGAGAAGAATTTCTCTTTTAAAATAAACAAAACACCTGCTTTTCCTTTTAATTTCCAAAAAAATATTTTTGCAAATTTCAATTAAAAAAACTCCTTTTCCTCCCCCTCTCTCTTGGGTAAAATTTTGATGTTTGACTTACTTTTCATCGTATGCCTGTCTAAGTGTATGCCTGTGTGCCTATGCCTATGCCTGTAAGAAATGAGCCGATAAAAATCTCTCCACTTTAATGTGTCAAATTCATGCACACACACACATACTCAATCATCACTCTACTCTACATACCGTCCGTCATACGCCTCGTTCATCATTTTGCCATTCTGTGTATGTATGGCCATAAATTTTTTGACAGTTTCTCTTCTCCTGGTGGCACACTTTTCTAATATGTGTGTGTATTACACATATATGTACATACATCCTGCTATTGTTGTTATTGTTTTGATTTTTTTATTCCTCATATAAATGACGTTTCAAACAATAACAAACAGAACTCTACACCACCACCACCATGTTGTTGATGATGGTGACGATGATAATGATGAGAGCTGATGATGATGATGTGAAATGAAATGTCAAAATATACTAAAAATATTCAACTATAAACAATGAATGGCAATGCCATGGCAAGAGAGAACAAAACTGTAATGTTGTTGATAAAAACAACTAACCAGAGAGCGAGAGAGAAGGCGAGAGTGAGCCAGAGAGAGAGAGCACCAGAGAGAGCGAGGTAATGGAAATGAGGAAAAACTTTTGTTTACTTATACTGCAATAAGAAGCAGAAAAACAAGAAAATACCAGCTCTCAAGCGGTGATAGTTGACAGTTGTAACAGTTTTTATAGTGTTTTCTTGTTGGTACCTTGCATGTAGATTCTTTGATTTTACAAAACTTTTGTACAAATTTATGCAAAAAATTGTATCCGTGATTGAAATCGACTTTCAAAATAATACGATCCACAAAAGAAAGACTTTCAATATTTCCATGATCTTGCCTGTAGAGGGAAATGTCAGATACTTTGATAGAATTTCTAATCAAAGCCATTGTTTTGACTCTTTTTTAGCTTCAGTCGTGGAATCTTGTTGAGATTCAGTAAACATCGTAAGCGCCTTAGTCTAGTAGTTAGTCTATTGGCTTTATAGACATAAGAACACTTATCAAACAAGTTAGGCATCTTCAACAAAACGAAATACGAACAAATATTTCTTTGGCAAATTCTTCTCATTAGATTTCTGGCAAAACTTCTGAGAGTAAAAATAAAATTGCCACGAAAAAGTTTTTCAAAAATCTGTAGTTCAGAATCGACTTTAAACTGTAGGCCCCATCACTCGTATAAAAAATTAACACACCCAACATAAGTGATGTGAGAAGCTAGGTTGTAATCCTAACTGCATCAGGGCACGGTTGAGGCGTGGATACCCATTACGTGGTTTATTACAGTGTTCACCTTGGCAGCTTAGTATTCGCTTTGCACGTCTTCTCAGTAATTGTTCGGGAACTTGAAATGAAGGATTCTTGGGCAACAATAATATACTCATAGAACGCGTCCAGCCAAATAGAACGTGTATAAGAGGTGCCAGCAAGAGGTTATAGTAGTATGACGAAATAGCTTCAGTTTTATGCTGCAAAATGTGTCAATTCCACGTTGGAGCGACCACCAGAAGTTGAATAATGTTCGCACAAAGCGAAATAATAATATTTGCAAAAAACACAAATGTTAGCCTACTTCTGGTAGTCGTACAAACGTGAAATTGACACATTTTGCGATAAATAATCAAGATCCATCAAAACTTTTAAAAATCTTTAACAAAAAGTTAATTTGATGAGATGAAGTATATTAAAAATATCAGACGACTGTTATACTATTTAAATTATAACTATGGTACTATGGTAATTTTTTTCCGATTTGATCAAACAAAGTGTCAATCTCTTGAGAATTTCATCACTTATTTTATATTTTTTAATTAAATTTTGCAATTAAGAATAGATAAACTTGAAAAAATAAGAAAAAAAAATAATATTTTCCAAGTTTACCCCATCAAAACTCAAAACATATATGTTTGACCAAAACGTATACCGTCTTAAAGGCTAATCTCTCCCCTTTTTAAAAAAATTGGATTTTTAAAATGGGTTCCAACATATTTGGGTAATCAATAATTTTGTGTGAAAAGATCAAAAAAACAATTTTTGTCAAATAAAACAAGTTTAGAGGGTTCGAGAAAAATAAAAAAAAAGTTTTTTGAGTTCTACTCAACCTAGTGAATAACTTAGATTATGTAGTTACCCGGGTGTATATTCACTGTCGCACCGTGTTATTGGTCAGATAAGCTGATTTTAGGACCACCTTCGTATTAATCCAGTTGCTATTCAGGGTAACACAGATCACTAAAAAGTTTCAGTTTTAAAACCCTGTAATAGGAAAAGATAGATTTCTCCAACCGTCCTAATCGCTTCTGTATTAAGTTTCGAATTGTAAGTACTGAAGATATGTACGGTATCTTGTTAGCTGCATGTCTTAATATAAGCTCTTCAATTAGTTTGCCTGGAGATATAAAAGATTCACAGAGTTTGCAAAAATGTAAAGTTTTTCACACAAATATTTCTCTCTTCTCGAACAAACGATTCTGAAGCGTAAAGGAACTTTACAATGAAATCAATAATCTGATCAGATCTCAGGTCCTAAATCTTTTGGAGAACCAAAAGTAGCATCCATTATATACAATGAAGTTGAAGTGTACTATGGTTTCTCTATAGTATTTTTCTTTAATGAAATATTCCAACCTTATATTCCAACAAAATCTTATATCTCCTCATATATTTGTGATTGCAGTTTTTAAACGATTTCATTCCAAATTGGGCTGCTAAATTAAGTTGCTCGGCATTCTTTAGCCGAGCATGCTATTAATATTGTTCACAGTACTGCCCTCAATCTGTTTCGGCTCTCTGTCTCCTGTTGCCCTGGCAAACTTCAAAGTTTTCGGTATACATACGAGTACATACAAACATACATGTGTACATAATTTTTCATTACAACCCTTCAGTCAGAATTACGACCTCAGTTTCAGTTTCTGGTATAAGTAACACTATGTTCCTGCCTATCATTTCAAAACTCCATGTCTCCATGTCCATATTTAATGCCGCCTAGGTTTTAATTATCTGTTCTGTTGATTCATTTTCCTCATCACAGAATCTATATTTTGGACACGAAACAGTGTTTTCTTGACAAGTGCATCTTGATCGTACAAAGCCCAGTTAAAAGTGTACCTGCTAAAATCAGGTTGCTCCTCAAGAATCTGATGCATGTCTTCAATTTCTCCTCATTATAAATACCATACAAATTTTTTTTATTGATTTTAGTTTCAGATGACTCCATATGTACCCCCAAGAAGATCGCTGAGTAAATTTAAAATTCAAAGGCCGAAGATGTGAAAATGTTATGCCCTGTATTTAGTAGAATATCCCATAAGGTCAAGCACTCCCTTTAACCTATTTGGAATTGAATGTACCAGTTTTGTTTAATGTTTTCTGGTGGCACCATGAGCAAGTTTTTGCGGATTTTTTTGTCAAAATATATTGGAGTACTAAGACTTTTGCTGTCCACTGTAAGTGGTGTGAGAAGCGAGGTCGTAATCCTGACTAAGGGAAAGTAGTTTTACCGTGTAAACTCTTAAAGCAACACAATTCTTTTCATAAGAATTGCACTAAAAAGTAGAACTAGGCATGTATAAAACTTGCTATTGAAACTTGCCTGATTTCAATCTAAGCTAAGCCATTGGCTTCACTAGCTCACCGCTGACTACATTCACTACATAAACGTGGCGGTTTTTTTCTATTCATTCTGTGAGTAGAATCGATAGAGATCAGTACATAAGTAGAATCAAGTAAACTTGAGTGGAATCAAAGAGATCAACAGTTTCTTTAGAGAGCCAAAGGCTACCACAAGGCCTCTTCACCACTTATTCGGGATATTTCATACATTCATATTTATTAGCCAAGTTTTTTCAGCGAAACAATTGATTGGGTTAGGTTAGGTTAGTGTGGTAGCTTCATACCAAAAACTCACTTGAGTGAGTCAGTACTGACCAAGTTCCCCCGAACCCAGGGGGAGGGGAGGTTGGTCAGCGCAAGATCTGTATATCTAAACCACGACTACCCCGCGCTGGAAAACCAACCAAAAAGTTTGATAAACGAGGCAATATCCTTGACTTCAATGGATGACAGCTCCATCAAGCTGGCAAGGGTCGGAGAGTCAAATAAGCTACATCTGCACCTCGCAAGAGATGGACATTGACAAAGAAAGTGGATAACAGTCTCGTCCTCCTCAGCGGATCTGCACCCATCTGGGAGCCGCATTCTTTCCGCGTGTCTACCCATCACACAGTGACCTGTGACACTGTGATTGAGATGATGCCGCGACCAAGTCCAAGTAACTGGTTGGTACGCCTTCTATCCATCCGGTGCCAGGTGAGTCTAGCCGTAGAGCAGAACTCCTCGTTGATCCAGGATAGGTTGGCGTCTCGGAAAAGTTTCCGCGTGATGGCCAGTTTGATCGAAGCAAGTGGCATTCCTAAGTCGATTGTACAGGATTCCGGGAGTAGTGCGCCAGCTCTGGCTAGCTCGCCCGCTCTGCAATTTCCCGGAGTGTCACAGTGTCCGGGGACCCAGACAAGTGTGACACTGAAGCGCCCAGAAAGAAGGTTGAGGCAACAGCGACATTCCCTGACGACCCTGGAATTATTCATAATGTTCGACAGACACTTTATGGTAGCCTGGCTATCCGAAAAGATCGAGATGCGGGTTTGGTTGGGTTACTGTAACAGGTTTCGGTATAACAGCATTAGAAGCAAAATGTTTTCTATTAATACTGGGTGTAGTGGTGAGAAACTTTACTTATAGTTTCTCACTCTTTCACAAGAGGTGTCAGACAGCTTGATCTTCCTAATGTGTTGGTTGTTAATGGTGTATTTCGTTACTTCTTTGCAGCACCGTAGCAGTAAAATAGCAATTTTAGAAGTTGTAATACTGTAATAATTGGTAGGGTGTTTAGAAGCTAGGATAAGTTCCTTATCTTTGATTTACTTTTTGTGATTGAAAATAAAGGTTTCCCTTAAAATCTATAAAATGTTACATTTTGATTTAATTTTTAAACCAATGTGTTGTATACGAAATGTCAAATTGTTTTAGTTTTTTTCTTTTTATTTCCCTTTAATTTATAGTTTCCATATCTCACTTTCTTACTCTCCCCACAGTCCCCGCCGTACACTCTTATAGCAAACAAATTAAATGTCAAACTATTTGATTTAAAATTCTCTCAATGGATTTACTGAGAAGAAGAATTCTCTCTCTTTCTCTTCATATTTTGTATTCCTTTAAGAAAAACATGCGTAGTTGGTGATAGAATTTTGGTTCTCACAGAGAAGCTGTGTGAGAGAGAGTTGCTCTGATTTGAAGCTGCAGCATCTGATGCTTTACTAACGCCGACTGCAGTGCTTCTGTATTACTACAGAGTGTATGCACAGAGGACAGAAAGAGATGAATGTTAAATATATACGTTTACATAGACTGTTCTGTAAGATAATAACACGGTTTTCCAGAGATTTAACGGTTTGCATAAGTTATGTGAGAAGAATCTCTTAAATGGTGAGTTTGTTTGAATGGCACTCTCCCTAAGAAATGTAAGGAAACATTGAAGAGAAGCATTAATGAAAACGAACGAAAGAACGAACGAACAAACGAACGAAAATAAAATAGAAATTGTCTGCCTGCGTGTGTGTGTCTCTATAACAAACAGAAGGAAAAATCCCATATTTTTTGCAGGAGTATACTAGAGAAATAAAATAAACAACAACAACATGTAGAGGATAATGAAGGTGTTGTTGTAATTGTTTTTCCTTTTTTTTTTATTTCTGTTACGATGTTGTTGTTTTGTGTGTGTGTGTTTTTTTGTGCTCTAAACTTTACTATCTAGTGAGTGATTTTATTGTTGCTGTTGCTGTTGTATTATTATACAGAGTTTGCATGAGTTTAATAATAATAATGAGTGTTTTTTTTTTTTTGTTAAGCTTAACAGTGTACGTGTGTGTGTGTGTTTGTGTCAATTTTTCCCTTCATATTATTACTGTTATATCTTGTTGTTGTATGTTGGGAAAAAGCGAAAAAGGAAGGAAAAAAACAGAATACGAAATCATAGACGATTTTTTGCTTTGCTCTTTATGCTGAAGCTTTACACAGTAGCAAAACAACACAAATTCGAGGTGGTGCGTCTGTCACAATATGAACACCGTAATATTCCGTTTTTGTCCTTTCGAAATTACACGTAGTAGTTGTATTAAATAAAAGAAAAAAATGAATTAAAATAATTAAAGAAATCGAATGGAAAGGAAAAAAAGAAAATTATTGTTTAAAAAAATTAATTGAAACGAAATGTAAAATAAATAATTTTTTTTTTAATTTTAGTTCATAAGTTTTTTTATGTTAAAAAATATTTGAAATACAAAAATGTGTGAAACGGTTAGAAATTAATATTGAAAGTGAAAAAAAAAATAAAATTCATACGTTATTTGAAAGCTTGATTTGCCACAAGTGTTTTACAGTGTTTCCATTAATCTTTTCTCTTTTTAGAATAAAAAATTAAAAAAAAAATAAAAAAAATCCAAATTATTACATATTGGCAGCTGATTCTGGAATATTTGCAAAGAAATTAAAAATTAAACAAAAAGAAAAAAAAAGCGGAAATTAATACACAACATAAGATAGAAAATAAATTTAACAATATGTTAATAAGAATTACAGAAACCAAGAATAATATATAAAAAAAATTTAATTGAAAAATTAAAAATAAAGTGTTGACTAAACAAAGAAAAATTAAAAAAAAATTTAAATTTTTAAGAAAAAAATAAAAATTTATTAACAAATTGTGTTCATTAGTGCTTAACAAAAATAAATAAATAATTAAAATTAAAAGAAAAAATTTAAAAAAAATACCAATAAAACCTTTAAAAAATGAAACAAACAAAAATTAATACAACAACAAAAAACCCGTGTTAAGCAATTTAATTTTTTAGTTTTGTACAAATAAATAATAAGAAAAAAAAAAAATAAAAAAAAATTCCTCTTAAAAAAATCACCACAAAAAAACCAATGTAAACCTAAAGTGAAAGCCACGCTAAAAAAATTTGTGTGTTTTTTAAAATCTTAAGCAACCAAAGAGAGAAAAAATTTACAATCCAATCAAAAATCATCTTCTTTATCACTTTCATCAACAACAACAAGAAGGAAATGTTGAAAATAATCCGTTAAGAATAATCTGGGATTTAAAAATTCATGTGTTTACCGCTACATTTACTATATCTTTAACAACGCTACACTTTCCCCCAGCTTCCACGCATTACCCACAATCACATCTAAAGCCTGGCTGCCTTAAGGCCTAAAACAAATCATTGCAAATGCTGATGAAGTTCTCCAGTGAAAACTAATGCTCCTTGTGCTGTAACAATTTCCGTTTTCCTTTCAAATTTTTTTTCTTTATTTTTTTGGCGTCACAAACAAGGAAAACTGAATAAATGTAAGTCGAAATGAGTTTTATTTTTATTTTTACTTTAAAAAAGTTATTTTAAAGGATTTTGTTTTTGTGATTAAAGCAGAAATTTAAAAGATTGCATTGTTTCAACTCGAGTTTTGTGTTTTGAAAAAGAAACCGTATTCGTGATTGGAAGTGTTTTGTAATGAAGTTTAAGAAAATAGTTTTTTTTTGGCAAATCCTTTATATGGCGAGTAACTGTTTTGCTACGTTAAAATTTATTGAAAATTTTCTCCGTAAACATTTGTGGCTTTAGTAGTGAAAAATACACTCATACACTCAGCTACAAAAGTGAAAAAATTTTTTAACCAATCCGTTTTCGTTGAAAATCTTTATAATTGTCTGACACCTTTCTTCGATTTTAAGACGGTCTTTTGCATTGGTTCAGAAATTTGTGAAATTTGTTAAACGGATGTATACTTTTGTGGGCCTGTGCAGGGCCACAATTCAGTTCAATTTCAGAAATTTTTTAACCAATGCAAAAGACCGTCTTAAAATCGAGGAAACTATAAAGATTTTCAACGAAAACGGATTGGTTAAAAAATTTCTGAAATTTGTTAACCGTATGTATACTTTAGTAACAGTGTGTATATCTTAATAGTGAGAATTCTAAAATTCCAATAAAGTATTCCACTGTTTTATTTAATTTTGAATACAAAACTTGTTTAATGATTGCAAAGACCCCTAGTTTTCTTGAAGTACAAAATTTTTATAGTTTTCTCTCCAATGGTGTCTCAAATTTGAAAAGAAGAAATTTCGTGGTAAAATATCTGGAGCCTGATTATCATTTTTTTTTTTTTGAAGGCACTTTAAGTACGGAAATGGTTATTAAACAATTTGTTAGCCTTACGCGAAGTGAATATAAGGAATCATACGGCATAAGACAAAATCAAAATAAAACGCCAAGGATTTAAAGTTTGTGATTTGTCAGGAGAATTTTCTTTATGGCTGCTTAATAAACCAAAAACAAAAAAAAAACGTAAAGACTGTGCTTTGTCTTTAAATTTCATACAAAATATAGTCGTAGTGTTGTTCAGTGTTTTAAAATAATTTCAAATGTTTTTTAATTAAATCTGACCTCTTCCTTCTTGAATTATTTTATAAACGAAAATTTCTTTCAAGAAATGTTTAAAATAATTGAGTTATTAAATTTCAAGAAGAAACTTTAGTAGAGTATATGTTTATAAGATTTTTATAGTTTTCTCTCCAAGTGGTTTGGTCAAATGAAATGGTGTCTCAAATTTGAAAACAAGAAATTTCCTTATTCCATTGCATATACTATCCTCACATTTTAAAACTTTTTAATTTGATCAGGTGGCGATGTCCTGAGAATACTTGAGTTCATTTAGTAAACCTGCAGCTAACTTCTATAAAATTTTATACTTCGATAACAAATTTTGATTGTAATTTTACAACGAAAAATTCTCTCAAGTGACTTTTGGTATTAAAGCTAACACACCCACATGACCAAACCTGTGTTTTGTTCGACTTAATATATGGCTGAAAAATGTGCTCTGTACTAGAAGATATCAGGAAGGGAATTAGCCGTCGTGGTCTAGTAGGTAGTGTGTTGGCTTATTAGACGAAAAGCCAGGGTTGGAGCCCCAGGCCAGACATCAAAATAAAAATACGAAAAGTATTTATTCGATGACTTCCTCTCAGCAGATTTCTGGAAAAAACTCTGAGAGTAAAATAAAATTGCAATGAAAAGTTTCACAAAAATCTGTCGTTCGGAGTCGACTTTGAACTGCAGGTACCGCCACTCATGTATAAAATTAACACACACAACATAAGTAATCGATAATCCTAACTGAAGTGTCGTAATGACCAATTATGTACATATGGATGTAATTAATCGCATTAGAAATGGTTTGATTTCTTTCTAATCTAGAACGTGGAACAATTTTAACAACAAACTTGTTACATCAAAAGCGAATGAATAATTTTACTGCAACGTCTCGATAAACCTCTCAAAAAATGTTCACTAGTCCTGTAGGCATTTTGAGGATTTCGGTAATGTTCAGAAATTTTATTGATTTTTCAACTCATATAACTTTAACAGAATAAATTGATTATAATAATGATATCTAACAAAGCAAAGTGTCAAGTGTTACATTTTAAACAAACCGTTTAGCAGCAACCGCTAAATTGTAACATTTTCAAGAACACAATATTGAAATTGTTATTGAAGGAGACGCCGTAGTATAGTAGCTAGCATGCTGGCTTATTGTACGGTAAACCGTGAAACAAACCCCGAAACAGTCTTCTGGCAGAAAACTCTGTGAGTAAATAAAAATGCCATGAAAAGTTTCTCAAAATCTAACGTTCGAAGTCAACGTTAAACTGTATGTGCCGCCTCTCATGCAGAAAATTAACACGTACAACTTATGAGTGGTGTGCGAAGCTAGGTTGTAATCCTGACTAAATGGTTGTGATGATCAATTAGTGAGTACATTTTCAATTACCTCCTGATATCTTCAGGCTCTAACCTTACTTTTCAGTCATATAGTAAGGCTAACAAAACATAAGTAAAGACCACATGAACATCGTCACTGTTATATTGATAACAGAAGAGAACTTTATCACAGACGTAATGTAATACGAACAATAGTTGATTACTTAGCCATAGAGTCTTGGGAAAAAATCTAAGAAAACAAATATACGGCTAAATGTGTGATCTCAACAGCAAATTATTTACGTTAATTATCCACGGTTGATGCAATTGGAGGTGTTGTACTAGATATCGAATAGATGTCTACAATAGTGAAACCTGGAGCCAAATAATGTTCAATTGACTTCTTGACTGCTGTATCTAATAAGGTGTGTCAATATTAGTTTCCTGACGAATTAAAACATTTAAGAATTCGTTTTGAAGGCGTCGTAGTCTAGTAGGAAGTTGCTGGTTTATGACTACCGAAGTTCAAACTTCAGGTCAGACATGTCCAACGCAATGAAATGTGAAAAAATATTTCTTCCTCAATTACCTGTCAGAAGATTTCTGAAAAAAAGGCTGAGAGTAAATAAAATTGCCATGAAAAGTTTCTCAAAAATCTGTCGTTCGTAGTCGTCTTTAAACTGTCGGTCCCGCCATGCAGGTATAAAATTAACACACAACATAAGTTATGTTAGAAACTAGGTTGTAATCTTGTCAAAGGGTTGTAATGTCCAATTATGTATGTATTTTTTATTGGCTTACAGAAGAATGATGGCATTTAAGAAATTGGTTTTGAAGTCATATTTTTGTTCTCATATCCGTAGTCTGTTATGAATATTGTTATTATTTACGATTATTATTTTTTAAAATATGAGCTCGTGGATCTCAAATAAAATAAAACTAAATTCAATTTCAGTTTTAATTAAAATTATTTATTATTCACAAAATTCTGTGTGCCGCTGTTCACAACTTGATGTAAACAACAATTGCTTTGTTTGTTATGATGCTCTTTATACCGTTTGCATTAACAATAACAATTACTAGACAATTGTTCGACAGATCTTTGTAACGGAGGTTTTCAAACCACGATTACTCTCTTTAAACACACCGCGTCTTCATGCAAGACTGACTGAACTTCACTGAATCACTCGCCTGTTTTGCGTTGCTTTTTATACGGCAGTGGGGACAGTCTGATGAATATTCTTGATATTTAAAGTGCTTGCCGGTGTTTCTGTTTTTCAATTCTATTTGAATATAAAATCTCACAGCTACAGGTGATGTTTCATTTTCCTCGATCATTTTGATAAGCCCTGAAATTTGGTTTTCTGAAACGTCTTAAATGATTCGCAAACTGTATGATTTTTATATTTTTCTTGTAAACAATGCTTCATTATTTCTTTCTTCTTTCAATTTAAATATTCCTTTAAGTTCCTCAACATTTACTTTCAACAATTTCTCTTTGCTATTAATTTCTTAAAGAAATACTCGTATAAGAAATACTATTTTTTTTATTAAATTAAGGAATAAAGTGAAGTTTCAATTCAATTAAAAAATAATAAAAAAAAGAAAAGAAAACATACAACAAACCTGTGCTCTGTTCTGTTGAAATGCTGTAATAAATCTTTAAAGCCCTCTTATTATCGTAGTAATGACTTGAAAATATTTTTATTTTCAATTCGTAAGAAGATTAAATATTTTTTTTTGCAAAAACATACATACGAATGCGTATACGTATACTTAGAGTATTTTATTTTATTTTGTCTTCTTTTATTTTTATTGTTATTAATATTATTAAAATATATTGCATTATAAGCAGCTTTGATCTGCAGTAGTAATGCCAGTAAATTTATATTTTAATGTGATTTAAAAAAAATATGAAAAGTTTTTTTGAAACTTTCGTGCTCACTTTTTATTTGAAAATAGAAAAAACAGATGATAAAAACAAAATTTCCAAAATTATATTAAAAAAATTTTTATTTTTCACATTTCTAAAATGCAACAAAGTTGTTGATATTTGAAAAGAGATTTTCTTCGTTATTAACCTGCAGAAAAAATGGTCAATTATGGGCCTTCATTTTATGTTTTACTGTCGAAGCCAATGTTATTCGGATCGCTCTATATTTGTGCCTCTGAAGCAATTTGAAATTGTTATTTTAACACTTCAAGTGGTTGAAAATTAGTTACGAATATAATACTAAATGTTGGCATAATATAGGGTTATCCATTTCGTGGTTTCAAAAGTAAACGTAAATAAAACACAAATAAAATAATTGTATTCATGATATTTCTTTTTTATTGTAAAGTTTGAACGTTGGCATTATGTGTGAAACACTACATCATTTAAATGACCTCCACGCGAATTGTTACAATCATTGATTCTTTTGAGGTAATTTTCGACCACTTTTTGACACATATTGGGCGGTGTCTCAGCCATAACTTGACGAATGTTGGTTTTTAAGTGCTCAAGAGTTGAAGGTTTATCTGCATAAACGCGGTCTTTCGCGTAGCCCCACAAAAAAAGTCTAATGGTGTCAAATCGCATAATCTTTGTGGCCAGTGGATATCGCCACGACGAGAAATTACGCGGCCAGGAAATGTCTCTTGCAATAAAGCCATATTTGCTCGAGTTGTGTGGCATGTGTGGCAAAAAAAGTCGGTTATCATATGCACATAACGCTCCAAATTGACGGTGACAGTCGTTCCATCGTCGTTTTCGAAGAAGTAAGGTCCAATCACACCTTCGGACCAAAGAGCGCACCAAACAGTGACTTTTTCTGGATGTAATGGCCTCTCTTCAATTACTTGAGGATTCTCAGAACCCCAAACACGACAATTTTGTTTATTAACATACCCACCGAGTGTGAAATGTGCTTCATCGCTGAAGAAAATTTTGTTCGATACGTGGCTGTGACAGAATCACCATTTTTGTAGTAGGTTTTGATAATTTTTATGCGTTGTGTGATAGTTAAGCGATCCATTTTCGTCAATGTCAGACTTTCAACTGGAGAGAAAAAAATTGGTTTCACAATTTAGTTTGACAGACGTCGAATTCCAGTCCCATACTTTTGAAACCACGAAATGGATAGCCCTTTACAACTTCCCTTTACTCTCTTTAATATAAGCCGAAAGTAGGGTCAAGGATGTAGGTTTAGGTTTGGCTCACATTTAAAGTTTGCTTTATTCAAAACCAATATTTGTTTGGGTTGTTTCCTATCGCTCAGAATTACGCAACGGACTATATCTCTAGGTATCTGTCGTATTAATGAGTGGAAGCTGAAAGTTCCCCTCGTTCAGTTGCTTTGTAACACCTTTACAGTATTTTCGGCCTTTGTGCTATTTTATAATAATTAGAATGCTTTCATTGCCTCGTCATACAGTGGCTGCATTAAAATCTTCCGGTGTTCAGCAAAATCTGAATGAAACATTGATTGTCTGTATACATTTTCATTGGCCAATTTAAACTCTTTCTTAAGCCATAGCAATCAGCATAGAAGTCGCCGCAATCTAGTAAGTATTATGAAGCCTTATTGGATGCATGATCGTGGTTCAAACCCCAGCCCGGACATCTCAAACAGAACGAAGTATGAAAATGTATTTCTTTGACGATTCTCTCGGCAGTCTTCTAGGCATAAACTCTGAGAGGAAGTAAAAATTGCCATGGAATGTGTATCAAAAATATGTCATTTAAAAACGACTTTAAACTGTAGGCCACACTACTCGTAGATAAAATTTACACAGACTAAATGGGTTGTGTCAGAAGCCAGATTGTAACCCCGGTTAAATGGTTCTGATGACATTTGGTGGGAGAGACACGTTTTTGTCCTTATACGTTTGATTTCTTTGCTTTTCAGCTTAGTTTAACTGAAGGTTAATTACGTCAATTAAATTTTCTTACGTGTGTTTATATGGCTGCCATGCTTCAGTAAGAATTTTGACTTTTTGAAATGAATCCAAATTGTCATAAGATTAACGTTTAGCGCATTCGATATCTCCCATGTTTGAGTATCAATCAATATATCTACGGCAGCTTAGCTGTTTGCATTCGTATTTCACTCTGGAGGTGGCAACACTAATTTACTCTACAACTCGTATATAAGTCTGTAGACGATAAAACTAAATAACTGTAAAACACATTGCGGCATTCGAGATCTTACCCTGTAATAATTTGTCAAGTTTTGTCAGTCGAGTCTTAATCGTGCACGGAATTTGTTCTCTTTGTCTAATTCAGTACATGTGTACATACCCTAATTTCCTGCTCAAAATGGATTTTCAAGACAGTCAGGATAATGACAGTGAATTTGAATTTACGAGTTCAAACGGTACAATATTCATCTGATAGTGAAAGTGATACTGCACCAGAGCTTGATAGGTATAATGACAATATATCAGAATCAAGTTGGATTGATGTGAGTGAAGAAGAGGATGAGCTGCCAGTAGAAATTTCATTTAGTGTTGGAAACAAGAATGTTGGGTTTCAATTTCAAGACAAAGAGTTTGAGCCAATAAATTTTTTTAAAAGATTTTTCACTGATGAACTTATTGCAGATATTGTAAAGCAAATCAACATTCATTCAGTTAAAATTAAATACAAGTTAACAGATGACGAGCTTAAAAATTAATCGAGTGCAAAGGGTTAATTTCTACAACGCATCGAGCAATTCATACCATTGACGTAGTATTCCCATCAATTCCCATGAGGTTTCAGCGATTTGTGGGGTAAAATGCATGGTGCTCTGAATTAAAAAACATAAGTGGCCAAAAAGTGTTACAAAATTCTGGGTGTTCAAGAATTCCTCGCTACTGGTTCTCACACCACTTATGTTGTGTTTGTTAATTTTATACATGAGTAGCGCGACTTCCAGTTTAAAGTCGACGACGAACGACAAATTTTTGATGGACATTTTTTCATGGAAATATAATTTTACTCTCAGACTTTTTACCAGAAAACTGCTGCTAGGAGAAAGCTGTTGAAAGAAATATTTTTTCACACTTCATTTTATTGGAGATGTCTGACCTGGGGTTTGATCCATAGCTTCCTGTCTTATAAGCCAATATACTACCTACAGCAACTTCTGTTTTATAAAACTTTCCTTTGTTGTTATCTCTTATGGAGCTTATAGCAGCTGAAGACATCTCCATTTTCTGTTTTCGATTTCACTTTATTCTCGCTTTCATTGTTGCACTGTCATTAGTGAAATTCCAGGCAAATTTCCAGCTCATTGGGTTATTTGTCAATAGTAACATGTTCTAAAAGTCGCCGTGGTCTAGTAGGTCGTGTGTTGGCTTATTAGACGAAAAGCCAGGGTTCGAGCCCCAGTCCAGACATCAAAACAAAATACAAAAAGTATTTCTTCGGCAACTTTCTCTCAGCAGATTTCTGGCAAAAACTCTGAGAGTAAATAAAATTGCCATGAAAAAGTTTCTCAAAAATCTGTCGTTCGGATTCAACTTTAAACTGTAGGTCCCGCCACTCATGTATAAAATTAACACACACAACATCAGTGGTGTGAGAAACTAGGTCGTAATCCTGACTGAAGTGTTGTAATGACCAATTATGTACGTATGTAACATGATCTGGAATGATAGAGTTACCATTTTTCGTTGCTGAAAATATAATCTTCGTTTTTATAGGAAAACTGGTAAAGAACATTGATAATTAAGTTCTGCTTCTTCTCAAGATTATAAAAAAAATTTGTTTGCTGATATTGTGCACTTTGAGGGGATTCCTAAATGAATTTTGGGAAAGAAAAAGCCTAAAGCATGTACTATTAAGCTAACAGAATATTTATTTACTAATCATTATAAAGTTATGAAATGTTTAATTTCCCTCAAATTTAAATTGCAATTCAATGAATAAATTCCTTTAAAGAACTGTCATTTTGATAGATGAAGTAAGTGTTCTTACTATACACAGAGTCTGTCTACTGCTATTGTCACATCTTATGTGAAATTTTGTTTCTACACTTCACGTATTTTATGTAAGACAATGAAACAACAGACACATAAACACGCATTTAAATTTATGTGTAAGAGAGATGTGCCGTATTAAAGAGTGACACTATGTATGCATGGTATACGTAACTAAGAACGTATGTGTGTGTGTCTGTTTTAAGACTGTATGTGTATTATAATAGAGTAATTTGTTAAATAATTAGGATTATGTGCCATAGAAGAAGGTTAAGCTGATGCTTTTTTTGTTTTTAGGGATTTATTATTATTATTGTTGTTGTCTTTGGTGTCTTTTTGTTGTTTTGGGTTTCGCTCTGCTACTTTAGCAGCTTAAGTGTAGTGTGTGTAATGAAAAATAATGTTGTTGTTGGTGTTGCCATTATTATTACAACATTAATACCATACTACTACTACAGGCAATATTTAAAGAGATGTGCCTGTGCCTTCTTCAATGTCTACATCTACATCTTAAGCTTGTACACATACACGCACTGATACTGAATACTGGTACTCGTACTCGTGCTCGTACTCGTGTTCATACTCGAATGTTTACTTCTTATCTCATATATCTGGCGGCATAAAAACGGGAGGATTTTTTTAATATTTTTATTGTTCCACAGTGTAACCTATTTTCGCCTGTTATGGTGTTATTGTTATTGTTGTTGTTGTTGTTGTTGTTGTATGTGCTTTAAATGTGTTATAATATGTATTGCGCTCTGCGTACTGTTTGAGATTTTTTTTTGGTAAAATATCTGGAGCCTAATTTTTTTTGTTTTTTTTGTTTTTATTGAAGGCACTTTAATAAGTACAGAAACGGTTATTAAACAATTTGTTAGGCTTACTCTAAGGGTATATAAGGAATCATACGGCATAAGGAAAATCAAAATAAAACGCCAAGGATTTAAAGTTTGTGATTTGTCAGGAGAATTTTCTTTATGGCTGCTTAATGAACAAAAAAACAAAAAAACGTAAAGACTGTGTTTTGTCTTTAAATTCCACACAAAATATAGTCGTAGTGTTGTTCAGTGTTTTAAAATAATTTCAAATATTTTTTAATTAAATCTTCCATCTTCCTTCTTAAATAATTTTATAAACGAAAATTTCTTTCAAGAAGTGTAAAATATTTTTGTTATTAAATTTCAAAAAGAAACTTTACTTATGCGAAAATATCTTCGTTAAAACTCATTAGTGAGGGCGGTTTTTCCTTCCTACCTTAGGAATTTCAATTTGTTATCAATATCGACTTAAAGTGTTTCAATGAATAAAATATGGAAATAGTAAAAAATTAACATTATTAGATAAGAAGCCTTAAGCCTTAAGCAAGCATTTGAATAAGACGCTTCTAGAAATATAGAAGCATTGCTTACAATCATATTTGA
The DNA here is from genome assembly GCA_958299815.1 of Sarcophaga carnaria. Lineage (NCBI taxonomy): Eukaryota > Metazoa > Arthropoda > Insecta > Diptera > Sarcophagidae > Sarcophaga > Sarcophaga carnaria. The sequence goes on from OY283149.1 coordinate 143,215,230, forward strand.
ACACAGATTGAAGCGGTTTAGGAAAACTGTTTTAATTGTGAAATGAATTTAATCCGATTGACAACATTTTTCATTTTTAACCAAGACTTTCCATCGAATCTTATCTAAAGCCAAAGTTTTAATTTAATTACCACCGAAAGCATTTTTTGACACCCAGAATTTTTGTAACAAAACATGTCTAGTCGTAGTTTGTAGTCACTGTGGTCTAATAGGTAGTGTCTTGGCTTATTAGACGTGAGGCCACGGTTCAAACTCCAGGTCAGACATCGAAACGAAAATATGAACAAATATTTCTTCTGCCTCTCAACAGATTTCTGGTGAAAACTCTAAGAGCAAAAAAAACGGCCATGAAATAGTTTCTCAATAATCTGTCGTTCAGAAAATGTAGGACCCAACGCTCACAATATATGTGGTATGAGACTTACTGAAGGGTTGTAATAACCAATTATGTACATACATATATGTATTCCTCTGATGTCGCCGTAGTGTAGTAGTTAGTGTGTTGGCTTATTAGACGTAAAGCCAGGGTTCGATCTCCAGGCCAGACATCAAAATAAAATACAAAACGTAATTCTTCGGCGACTTATTCTCAGCAGATTTCTAGCAAACAAATTCTCATGAAAAGTTTCTCTAAAATCTATCGTGCGGAATCGACTTTAAACTGTAGGTTATGCCACTCATGTATAAAATTAACAGACACTTCACAATTGGTGTGAGGCGAAGCCCTGATTGAAGCGTTGTAATGATCAAAAATGAATCAATGTATTCCTCTTTAGAACATATGTTCTGAACAATGCTTTTCAACCGAAAAAATTTTCTGTTTTTGTCCGGCGCTTGGGAACCTAAGGCGAAGATTTCTTAAATACCCAGAATTTACTAACAAAACATGTCTAGCTGTAGTCTATAGTCACCGTAGTCTAGTAAGAAGTGTATTGGCTTATACACGAAGCCAGAGTTCATACCCCAGCTCACATATCTCGAACGTAACAAAATATGAAAAATATTCTTTCGTCGTCTGACTTTCAGCAGATTTCTGCGATAAACTTTGGCAAAAATTCTGAGAAATCTGTCGTTCAAAGTCAACTTTTAGCTGCAGGTCTCGCCACTCATGTATAAAATTAAGCACACACACGGTGGTGTGATAAACTAGGTAGTAATCCTGGCTGAAGGTTCCCATTGATCAATTATATATGTATGTATGTGTGTACCAGAGATCAGCAATGAGTATTCAAAAAGATGAGTAGATTCGAATCATACTCATATTTTCTGATACATATATGCATTCATAATTATTTTAATATCATACTCATACTACTCATATTCAAAGTTTAAAGTACTCATCGTACTCATACTTAACAATACGCATGATGTTGTTGATATCGACTCTGCTTTACTCAGCATTTACAAGAATCAATAAATAAGTATGATTCGCGTAAGAACACTACAATACTCACTAGAAGGTTGTGTGTTTGCTCTGCTTGCTATCTTTGTCGTTTTCTTCCTTCTCTCTTTGTAAGTGCAACAACAACTAAGACTTTAACTTTTGATGAATGATTTGAATCATTCGAATTATTTATGAGTATTATAATTATTTTTAAATTTATAAATTTGAATGAGTAGGCGTATGAATCAAACATATTTCGAATGTTATGAGTTGGATGTCAACGTTGTACTCATATTCATTGCAACCTGTACTTATAAATCAATGTGGTAGTGAGTACGAATGAATCTGAGTAGTTGAATTACAATACTGTTGACTCACTCATACTCAAAATTTCATGAGTATTTATGAGTAGCGAAAAAACGATTCATTGCTGATCTTGGGTGTGCACATGTCTAGCCAAAAATGATTATGAGTAAAATTCACTCATTCATAAAACTCCTGAAAATCTTGTATGATTGAGAAATGCCAATCAGGCGCTATAGTTATGAGACGGAAAAGCTCTTATCTTTGGCATTGAAGTTGTGTATGGTCTTCCTATTCGTTGGATACTGTGGGAATTCCAGTCAAAATCTGCTTAACAAATAATGATAATTCATGATGTTTGTGAGAGATTTATCTTGATTGCCTTTTGCAAATTTGCATAATATCATCCAAAAGACTTTGCCCGGAGCACCAGTTGCCCTGGTGATGCCAGTCGTAACCCACTTTACCAATACTTTAGTGGTGATTGAAAGATTTATCTGCATTTCATTTTGCAAATTTGCATAAGCATAAGCTTGCGGTTTAATGTCATCCAGAGGCCTTTGCCCTTACCGCCGGTTGCCCTGGTGATAATCAAATAATTCTGTGTGCCACTGTTCACAATTTGCTGTTTACAACAACAATTGCTTTTCTTTGTTATTCCTCTGTTTATACCCTTACATAAACAATAACAATTACTAAAGAATTATTCGACAGAACTTTGTAAAGGAGATCTTCAAACCAAGAAAACTCTATTCAAACTTATCGCATCTTCACGCAAGACTGACTAGATTTCACTAACTCAATCGCCTGCTTTGCCTCGCCATTTATATGTGAGCGTAAACAGTCTGATTAACGTTCTTGAAGGTGAACGTTCATGGCTCTTGCCTTAATGTCATCCAGAAGTCTTTGCCTTGACCGCCGGTTGCCCTGGTGATTACAGTCGAATGCTTCGTAGCAAATACTGATGTTTCGTGATGCTTGTGATGCCAAATTTATCTCCATTTTCTTGTGCAAATTCGCATAAGGATAGGCGCCAGGTTTAATATCATCTAGAGCGCTTTATGTAGTGAGTGAATTTGTTTATCTTGACAACTTTCTTATCACCAAAAACAATGTCAGTCTGGAGATCAATTATGAGATCACTCTTGCCAAAAGGTGCTACTGCTATAGTCTCAATGGGCAATTAAGTAATAGAGGCTTCTCTCATACGATAAAACCAATACTCTACAAGACGCTTAGCCTCCCCGCGCATCTTTATATTGCAAAAGCATGGACACTATTAAGCAGGACACTAATACAGCAGCCTTGAGAATATTCGAGAGAGAAAAGTCATACGCAAGATTTACGCTTCAGTGCGAGTTGGCGATGATTACTGCATGTAATGCAATAATAAACTGCATGGGCTCCTCAACGACGTGGATTACAAATATTTAAATTCCTTTGAAACACTTTTCTTTTAAGAAAAATTTGTTTTTAAACCACGTGGTTAGTTCAGTAATTTTAATAATTTTAACAAAATCTCAAATTTATTCTCCCCCTTGAAGTCTTTGAAATTAAAAATCGTTTGAACACTCGCCTACTTTGATAAGAACTTTAATAAGAGATTAAAGATTTCAAAATAAAATTAAATTTTTTCACGGTATTATAATGAAAAACGTTGTCTTCATTGTATCTAAATTTGCTGTGGCATGCCACAGCAGCTTTAACTACTTCAAATGCAATACGATTACGTTTAGACGAGAATCAATTTTTCTTCTTCACAGTTTCTGTGAGGACTTCTTTCTTTTCCAATTTTTTGAAAGTTTTTTTTTTTATTTTTTCGTTTCGAAATCTCATCAACCGCTAGTTTTATGTCTTTTCCACTTGACTGAGTAATGGTGGCAGCACACACAGAAGAAGAAAAACGTCCACTCTCTCTGGCAGATTTCCAATTTACGGTGAAATCATAGGAAAAAAGAAAGAAAAAAAAAACGAGTGAAATAAATGCAAGTGTATGTATAAGTGTAGGACTTTGTGAGTATGTTAGTGAGTGTGTAGGTTATAAAAGTTTTACAAACCAAATGTTTGTCATTGTATTTCGCCGATTCATTCACACAGTTAGCCACTGTACACGAAAGGAAAAAGTAAATGAACAACGAAAAACCAAATCAAAAAAAAAACAGAAGAAAAAAACGTATAAAAGCAATGAGAAAAAAACTCCCGAAGCGAATGACTATGATTATAGTGATTGAGGCTTTATGTAATAATAACGCTTGTATTTTTGGGTTGATCCATCAAATTGTCATCTCATATCAATAAAAAATGACGATGCCACAAGTATGGATATTACAATGACTACCACAACCAACAAAAAGAAAATTGAGAAAATTCACCAAATAATGGTTTTTTAAGCTTCACCTTAGTGTGTGTGTGTGTGTGTGTGTGTGTGTGTGTGAATAGCATGGTAGCAGCATTGTTGGTTACGCCACACTGCCATTATTATTTTGCTGCTGCCAATGCCTGTGAAACATTAAATAAAATTATCCTCTGCATAATTATCGGATAGATAGAGATAGTGCTTCACAAAAGTTTTCAAAAGCAAGAAAAAGAAAGGAAAAAAAAGACAGAAAAATATTGTGTAGAACAATTTTCAAAGTTTTATAAAAATAGAAACAAAAATAAAACTTTTTAATTCGTTTTAATTCATATTCAAGTGGTGCCGGTGGTGGGGTGTAAAAAGTTATATTGACAAGCACCGTGACTTGACATGTAGTGTAAAATGTTCGTTCTTGTTGTCTTGGTTTGTTGTGAAATCCTGCAGCTTAAAGATTTAGAAGGGATTCAAATAAAATGAATAATTATTGTTAATTTTGGTGCTTTAAAATACTAAATCAACTTTAAATAAAATGGTTCTTATTGTTACAAAATTATGTTGTATTCCGTATTCAGGCATTGCCATAATTTAACCATTTTATTACGTGCCATTAAAAATATTGTTGTTTTTACTTTTTAAAAAGCTCGTAGATTTCAAATAAAATTAATGTAAATATTTGTTTAGTTTTAATTAAATTTCTTTATTAATCGCATAATTCTGTGTGTCACTGTTCACAACTTGATGTATACAGCAACAATTGCTTTGTTTGTTATTCCTCTGTTTACACCCTTTGCATAAACAATAACAATTACTAGACAATTATTCGACAGATCTTTGTAACGGACTTCTTCAAACCACGATTACTCTATTCCAACATACGGTGTCTTCACACAAGTTTGACTGAACTGCACTAACTCAACCGCCTGCTTTGCCTTGCCCTTTATATGGCAGAATAAACAGTCTGATAAATGTTCTTGAAGGCGAAAGTTCATGACTTTGCCTTCGCGAAATCTCTATAAATGTAAACATAGTTGTTTACATTTATTATTGTAGTGTTGAATGTGTATTTTTGTTTACTTGTATACCATCTGTTTTATTCTGGTGTTTGTTTTTATATTAGGCCGTACGATAATTTGTTAACAGGTTTGTAAACATTGTTTTGTTTTTGTAGCTTTTATTTATAACTTTAATGTTAAGCGATGTAAAAGCAAAACACCAGTATCTAGATTTTTCATTTTCGTAACAATATAAGTCGCCATAGTCTAGTAGATAGTGTGTTGGCTTATTAGACGTAAAGCCAGGGTATTGCCATGAAAAAGTGTCTCAAAAATCTGTTGTTCGGAATCGGCTTTAAACTTTAAGTCCTGGCACTCATGTATTAAAACTAACGCACACAACATAAGTTGTGTTAGAAGCTAGGTTGTAATCCTCATTGAAGGGTTGTAATGACCAATTATGTATATATTATATGTGTCTATAAATGCACGCTTCTAAATAAATCTTCGTACGTGTGCGTATAAGTAATGTTTATTTAATTAAAATACTCATACGCTTCGTGCACTGATGTCAATAGTTTTTGATAAAAGCATTTGGTGTGATCGACATTCAAAATAGTTTAAAACATATTTTTAAAAAATTTAATCTTTCTTGTCGAAGTTGTTTCACGAAACATGTGAAACATTAGTTTAGGTAATCGAATGTTCATAAAAAATTTAAGAAAAATATTTTTCATAAAAAATTTTCAAAAAAAATTTTCAGAAAAAATTAAAAAAAAAAAAATTTTTTAAAAATTTTTCCGAAGAATTTTGCAAATAAAAAATTTTTTCAGAAAAATTTTCAAATATGTAATTTTTTTCATAAAAAATTTTCAAATAATTTTTTTTTTCTCTCGGAAGATGTACCTTATTCATGCAGTACATTGTGTTCGAGTGTCAGAAATATGCTACAAATAGGAGTCAAATAAAGGTCTTTTTTAGTGGAGTTGCTTTCCTTTTTATTATTATAATTTATCACACCATGTTAGACAATCCACCCACCTTAACTTTATTAGTTTAGCACACTGTCAGCTAAATTACACAGCCCTGCAAATTTGTACTTTTTTGTGCAAATAAGATGGCTCCAGGTGTTTCCGGATCCAATATGGCAGTCGAGGTTTATAAAAATTAATCAAATTTACTTGACCGCCATTTTGAATTTTATAATCTAAATAAAGGTCTGTAATCAGCGACCCAAAAAAACCCTAAGTAACAATTTTCAAGTAAATCTGATTAATTTTTAAGGATCTTTCTTTTTCTCTTGCACCCCTTGACATAAAGCCACCCCCTACTTTAAGGGTGCATGCCAACAATTTGACTTTGGGCAAAAGATAAATTTCTGACAATGCGATGGTTCTAGCACGTCAGTGTTTAGCTCTACAATGGCCAAAAACGGCCAAAAACGCTATTTTTATGGGTCTCAACCCCCTTTTTCTCGCAAATCTGAGGTGATGGAAAGTTTTTCGTGTTCAGCCCGCAAAATGCTTTCAGAAACACCTAGAGACATCTTATTTGCAAAATCCATGCAGGACTGTGTTATTTAAGGTACCCAATTACAAATTGTGAGTACATTTTCCAACACAGTCAAAGTTTATAACCTTTTCTCACACTTATATTCAGTATCATTGGACCTTCTGTACAGCTTTAATGTGGAGTTGTAAGACAAGTTCAATGATTTTCATAAGGCTCGTTAAGAAGTCAGGGAATTCTGATGCCCAGCAAACTCTATAAATATTGGTAAGCCTTAAGGCGGGATCACACAATTGACACAATACACCAATTATTGTTGTCAATCGTGTGATTTCACAATTTATTGCCTCATATGTCAAACCAAAACAATATTATTCTTATTTTGCCCAATCAAATGCAACCCTGCTACGACAATCGTGTGAACGCTTGGTAGGCAACCATGCACAAATAAAAACGTTAAAAATACACCAATATTTATTGTGTTCTAGTGAGGCAATTAAAGACGACAATACGCGCCAATAATATTTTTTAATCAAATATTTTTTGTAGCAGCATTTATTTTCCCAAGTAAAATAAGTTTTTATTATGGAGTTGGATGACTGCATAGAATTTGATGGCACGAACAGTGAATTGGTTTACTGCACCCTCTCTCAGGAAACAAACTCCTGTGCCAATAAAAAAGATACAATTCGGAAAATTTCACAGTTTGTGAAATTTAAATGCTACTTTGTTCCATTCTTTTTAAATCTGAACCTTTCAATGCTTTATAAATTGCATCACAAACACTGGGTACAAAGAGTGATATGGTGTTAGGGGCTATACGGAATAAGACTTTTGGAGCTATCTCCAGAAGCCAGAAATCGGAGAGTTACAGAGTAGCGTTCTTTTGCTGCCTTACGCATATTTGAGTCCTGTTGTACGATATATGATGACAATAGATTAAATGTTTCATCATTATCCTTAAAAAATTGTTGAATAAAAAGTTTTGGTTTTCTATTACTCGAAACTCCATTAATGTTTTTTATATGCGCCATCAGTTCTTCTTTTTGCGAGCCACTCTCTGATCCATATATGTACTTCTTTAAGGTTTCTTTTTTCTTTTTTTCATTTTTTCGTCTTCAAGTGCACAAACAATAATTAAAGCCGACGCAATTTTTTTTTCAATGAACAACTCATTTTTCCCCGAATATATTAAAATTTTCTATATTTTTGTAAACAAAACAAATCTAGCACAACAGATGTTTCTCAACAACAGCTGTTGCCACAATCGTGTGACTGGAATGCGGCAATTATTGCCACTAAGCCGTTTTACGTCAATTTATGACAACCAACTTTATGTACGCCTTATCGTACATCTGACTGCAGAGAATTTGATTGGAACAATTTCTTTATTGGGCCCCTATTCAGCACAATAAAAATTGTATAAAATTGGTGCATTGCGACAATCGTGTGATCCCACCTTTCCTTTCTACCATTTCACCAAGTGTGAAATAAGCTTAAAATAAATTTCAGATTTTTTTAATGATCATTTGTATTGGGACCTTGAAATCAAATACTTTACCTTTAAACAGTTTCCCACGAGAAAGGACCATTATCCTATTAAAGAGCTCGATTTCATTTTTAGAAATTTAATTGTTGCTTCCTGCTTCCTGCTCCATGTGTAATGATGGCTTTGAAACATTTAAACTGTTTTTAAAATTTTCTTTTTAACGATTTAGAAAAGAGTTTATAATTTATGGTCGTGGTCATATTTCTAGCTTTTTTTTTGTTTCTTTTATTTTTTCAATAAATTTATTAATGCACAGCAAACTTACCCTCTGACAGGAAATATGATATGATTTCATTGTAAAGACCAGCTATATTCTATTCTGTTGTTTTTTTCCAGTCTCGCTTTCATTTTTGCTGTTCTGCTCTGCTGTTATTGTCTGTGCTGTGTTCATTAGGGTAACTAAACCCTTTGTCCACTTGTTATTTATGATATGATGTCTTCTTCCATACCCTTTTAATGCTTTTCTGCTTTCCTTTCTAGTTGTTCTAGCTTTTTCATCGTTTGTTGTTGTTTTTTCAATAGAGGCTTGCATGATGGCAATCAGTGGTTGAAAGGAAAAAGTCACAATTTTTATTGGCTGTCTAATGTCATCGGTTGATGTACTACTACTACTGCTATAGCTACAACTAGATTGTCATATACGCTATGTATTGTTGAATATACTTTTAGTAGAGCATAAAAAGAGCTTTCACTGTGGCCTTTTTCTTTGCTGTTTTGCTGTTTACACTGTGATTTCTTTCTATTATTTTATGGAGGTTTTTTCAATGACTGAACGAACGAACATTGTGTTCAGTTGACTGAACTGAATTATACATTAAATATACAAACATATGAACTGGCTGGTGATGTATGTATGTTATGTGTATGCTTTTTAATGTTGTATTTGCCATTTAGAAATTATATTTTCTGTAATAAAAAAACGGCATTGTATTGAAGTGGCAGCAGCAGCATGTTGCTAATACACATCATAATAATGTACATATCGTTGGCGATACTGATGTCGATACCGATGATGTTGATGCTGATGTTGTTGATGATGACATTATAAAGTGAAATTGACACACATAAAAATTGATTTTTCATATGGTCGTCTTTCATTTTTTCCTGCTCTCTCCCTTTCTCTCTTACATTAACTGAAATCTTCTCCTTAATGGTCATATTGTTTCATGAACTTTTTTCATTACTGATGTCCGCCTATGTATGTGCTCGTAGGTCTATCATATGCAGCATATTTTTTTGCTTCTCGTTACTTGTTATGAAACATTGATTGACATTTGCCCAAAAAAAACGTTTGTTTTTTATTTGTTTTTGTACCTGTTTGTGTATGAAGTTTATGAAAGTGATTTCTTTTTTATTTCTATTATTTTCATTACAAATCAATACATTTTTATGACTTAATTTATACAATACTGCCACTGAAAGAACATCAAAAGCGACAGACAGATGCTGTTATTGATTTCAGGTGGCATGTGAATAAATTTAATTTAAAATTTTAATTTGAGTTCAAACACAAAATTCTTAAGAAATATTTTACGAACAGCCGATACATCAATATTTTCATTTGTTTCCTACAAAAACCCGCGTCTCGGTCTTCTCTGACAGCCAGGCCGCCATAATATCTCTATCGGGTGTGGTGAATAACTCCAGGATCGTTAGGGAACGTTTTCGCTGTCTCCACCTTCTTTTTGAGCGCTAACTGGTCTGAGTCCCCAGCCACAGTGACATTCCGGGGAACTGCAGGGCCTATGAGCTCATCAGAACGGGTGCACTCCTTCCGGAATCCTCTTCAGTAGACTTAGGCATGCCACTCGCCTCATTCGAGCTGGCCATTACGCGGAAATTCTTTCTAAACGCCAATCTATCCTGTGTCAATGAGGAGTCGTGCTCCACTGCTAGACTCAGTTGGAACCTGATGGATAGAAGGGGTACCAACCAGTTACTTGGACTTGGTCGTGGCATTATCTCAATCACAGTGGCCATGATTACAGGTCATTGTATTATGGGCAGACATGCGGAAAGAATGCGGCTCTCATTTAACGACTTCTGCCGTGGATGCAGATCCCCTGAGGAAGAGGAGACTGTTAACCACTTTCTTTGTCAGTGCCCATCTCTTGCAAGGTGTAGATATAGGTTATTCGGCTCTTCATTTCTTGTCAGCTTGACGGAGCTATCGTCCATTGATGTCAAGGACATAGCTGCGTTTATCAAACTTTTTGGCTGGTTTTCCAGTGTAGGGTAGTCGTGCTTTGAAATGTGCAACTCCTTGGTTCGGAGGAACTTGGTCAGTACAAAGACTGCGTTCACCTGTGGCGTCACAACGGGCCGCTATGCGTGCTCAAGTAAGCTTTTGGTATGGAAGCTACCACACTGACCTAACCTAACCTAACCTGACTTTTTTGACTTGTCCACCTACCATAGCAGCTTGATGGAGCTACCATCTATTGATGTCAAGGATATATCCGCGTTCATCAAACTTTCTGGCTGGTTTTCCACTGAAGTGCAGCCCTTGCGCTGACCAACTTCTTCCTCTTCCCTGATTTTTTTTGTTTTTTGATGGAACTTGGTTAGTAAAGGGACTGCGTTCACCTCGTGGCATCACATCGGGCCGCTATGCGTGCCCAAGTGAGCTTTTTGATATCAGAGCTACCACTCCTACCTAACCTAACCATCCTCCAAAAAATATTTACGATTTTTCTATCGCTATTGCCAATTAACGTAGCACTTCAGATAAGCTTTTTTTTACAGAATTTTACTTCAGTAGACGTGTGTAAGATATCATCAAAAACACGCCAATTGTTTGAAAGACCTATTGGTGCCATTATATATGTACGTTACAAAGCATCGCTGCAATGACCGGCAAGGTTTCTTTGGGTGTAACACAACCGAAATGTAAATTTTCCATAATTCTGACGCATAAATCAAACCAAATTTCGCCGATGTCATGGGTTATGCGGCTTCGAGGACCGCTCCGTTTAGTGGCTTATTAACAAACAAAAAAGAGTAGCGAGGTCAAATTATATGATCTAAGTTAACAGTTCACATCTCCTCCATATGAGACGACCATGCCCTCAAATGTAGTCTCTCCTATAGAATAGCCAATGTGGCATAAGTTATAAGGCACGTAGTGTCATGCTATTTAAGCCACATGTCGTTGTTGGCCTGCCCAAAGATGTTCTCAAAGAAATATGAACCAATGCAGCATACATACCAAAATCTACACACAGCTGTGACTTTTTCTGCAACGAACTGGACGGTCTTGTATCTCATGTGGATTAGAATCATCTTAAATTCAACAATTTTGTTCGCGCACGTACTTATTCATTCAGCAGTAGGCCTCATCGCTGAAGATATTGGTTCATTAGACTAGAGAACGAGGTTTAAGCTCGTCTCAGACGTCTCAAACAAAAATATGTTAAAGTATTTTTTTTTTCGGCGACATCCTCTCAGCAGTCTTCTTTCAAAAACTCTCAGACTAAACAAAATTGATACGAGAATCTTTACAAAAAACAATCTTTAGAGTCTACGTTAAATTGCAGGTTCCATCACTCATGGATAAAATTACAAATGGGTGGTGTGAGATGACTGGAATATCATATTAAGTATGATATGAGTCTTAAAATCTTTTATTATAATCAGAAAAATAGTCAGGGGGTGAATGCTATCTTTATAAGGATTACACCATAGAATTCCTATGAGAGAAGACAGATTCTCTCACATGGTCATCTTCTTAGATTCGATGAAAGTCTACGCAAACCTGAGCTTGAGAATATGATGTACATGTGACAGACTCAATATTAAGATACCTTTTCAGGCTGAAGTAATGGTCATTAATTAAGCAGCAGAATTGTTCCGATTTCTTTCGGGTGTAAACTTCAAATCTACTGTTTGATCTCTGTCACCAGTGACTTAATTGACTCTTGTAGCACTTTTGGTTCTCGGATATCCTGCGTAATTATAGCGTAATTGCATTTTAAATTTAAAAACCAGTATGTCCACTTGGCAGCCTATTATGTTATTCCCGGATTGAGAGCGAACCTAGCTTCAATGCTAGACTTACGGTGCTTGAACTGTAGAGAAAGGGTACCAATAAAATTGTAAAATATATCGTAAGGATACTGGTTCTATAAGCGCAGGTCATTAATGATGAATAAATTACACTTACCTTCTACTTCTCCTACTTAATTAGCTAGCTTTGAAACATAGTTTCGTGTAGTATCATTGATTTTAATAAAGTTTTTGGTCACCTAAAACCTTAAAGCTTTTGAGATTTCTTTTACGTTTGTCGTATATGCTGTTGGAATACCAAATTGTAATAATAATAAAAATATGTAGCATATTGGTGATGCTTTTTTGTTTTCTAATAATCAGTATCATAATTTCATTATCATTAATTTTCTTTAACAACCCACAAGGATAACAGGCTGACTTACTTCCTTCCAGATTGTCTGGAGGAGAGGCTGTAGAAGTTCTGCTCGAAACTCGACGTCATCCCTCTACGCCTACTGTCCTGATATTGTAACATCTTTACCTTTTAAAAACATTTAAAATATAAGCTCGTAGATTGCAAATAAAATAAAAATAAATTTGTGTTCGTTTTAATTCAAATTCTTTATTATTCGCACAATTCTGTGTGCCACTGTTCACAACTTGATGTAAACAACAACATTTGCTTTTCTTTGTTGTTCCTCTGTTTATACCCTTTCCATACACAATAACAATTACTAGGCAATTATTCGACAGATCTTTGAAACGGAGATCTTCAAATCAGGATTATTACTCTCTTCAAACACTCCGCGTCTTCACACAAGAGTGATTGAACTTTACTAACTCAGTCGTCTGCTTTGCCTTGCCTTTTATATGGCAGAGTAAACAGTCTAATGAATGTGCGTGAAGTCGAATGTTCATGACTTCGCCTTCTCGATATCACTATAATTGTAAACAAAGTTGTTGCATTATTGTTGTTTCTGTATTTTGTTTACATTTATTGTTGTAGTGCTTGTTGTTGTATTTTTGTTTACTTGTTTACCATTTTTTATGCTGGTGTTTGTTGTTGTATTTTTTGTTTATAATTTTAATGTTAAGCGATGTAAAATCAAAACACTAGTATCTAGACTCTTCATTTCGCTTCAGAAATTTGCTTAAACTGCAAAACAATTTTAGTATTGAACTGATCTATTTCACACTGCTTAGGTTTAAGAAGGAAATACTCCACCTAATCCTAATATACTAATAGAATCGTGCGTCTTCCATACATACATAATTGGTCATTACAACCCTTCAGTCAGGATTACGACCTAGTTTCTCACTTCACTTATTCTGTGAGTGTTAATTTTATACATGAGTGGTGGGACCTACAGTTTAAAGTCGACTCCGAACGACAGATTTTTGAGAAACTTTTCATGGCAATTTTATTTACTCTCAGAATTATTATCAAATTATTAATATTTTTTATTATTATTATCAAAAATTATTTACTGCCAGAAATCCGCTGAGAGAAAGTCGCAGAAGAAATATTTTTACATATTTCGTTTTGGTGGAGATATCTGACTTGGGCGACTTCCATAAAATATTCCAGAAGATATTCAAAATAATTTCAATATTCAATATAATTTTCAACCTTGATTTCCCTGTTTTTTTAATGTTTAAAATCTTTACGTCTGCACATAAATTATTTACGTTTTCTTTTGTCTTTGAGAAAATTAATAAAATTTACAAGACACCCACTTATTAATGTCTTACACTGCACCTCTCTTGTGCCTTAGTATTGTATTTACCAGCAAGCAACTCGTAACTCTTGTTAAATTTTATTACAAACGACAAACGTACATATTCAATGAAACAAAACAGTTTTATAATGAAAATGAAAGAAAATGAAAATAAAAAAGGCAAGAGAAGGAATAAAAAGCAAATGAAATTTCTCTTTTTACATCTGTTTGTCGTTTTTCAACGAACGACACTTAGACTCCCTCACTATTGGCACTGGCACGGGCTCGGGCTCTTTCTGACCAGCTGTCGTTCAATCTGCCTTTTCGCACTGGCTGCCGTGCTTGAAAGCAATAAATTTTTAAGTGAATAGAGAAGACTGAATGAAGCAGTCAGCCTACAAGAGAGAGAGAACGAGATGAATTGCAAAAGAGTAAAAAATACGGCAACGTATATAAGAAAATATTACAAGAAAATATAACAACAACAATAAAATAAAATAAAAAAAATGAAGAGAAATAAAAATGGAATAGAATAAAATGGAATTGAAATGAAAATTAATTTATGGTGAACATTTTTCACAAAACCATTAAAATTTCAATTATTTTTAGTGAAAAATCTGCACAAAATAAACCAAACAATCTAGCCATATAGCCATACAACTACAACAACTACTACTGCTACTTGTACCACACTAATAAGAAGAAGAAGAAAAAAGCAGTAACAGAAGATGGTTAACAAAATACAAGAAGGATTTCAGCACAAAAGTACTTTAGAAAAATTTATAGAATTGAATTGATAGAAAACAAAACTAAAAGAAAAAAAACGAAACGAAAAAAGAAAATGCAGAACTGAATTACACAGTTACATACATACATATACAAACAAACAGCGCCTACTAGCGAGAAATGATTAAGGAAAACACCAGTGTATAGATTAACGGCCTGAAATATTGTTACGTTTTTACTTTTTTAAAAACGTTTAAAATATGAGCTCGTAGATTACAAATCAGATAAAAATAAATTTCTTTTTAGTTTTAATTAAAATTCTTTATTATTCTTAGAATTCTGTGTGCCACTGATTACAACTTGATGTTTACAACAAGAATTGCTTTTCTTTATTATTCCTTTGTTTATACCCTCTGCCTAAACAATAACAATTACTAAACAATTATTCGAAAGATCTTTGCAACGGAGATCTTTAACCACGATTACTCCCTTCAAACGCTACGCGTCTTTACATAAGACTGACTGAACTCCTCAAACTCAGTCGCCTGTTTTGCTTTGACTTTTATATGGCAGAGTAAACAGTCTGATGAATGTTCTTGAAGGCGAATGTTCGTGGTTTCGCCTTCTCGATTTTTTTTAATGTAAACATCGTCGCTGCATTATTGTTGTTTGTGTATTTTGTTTACATTTATTCTTGTAATGTTTGTTGTTGTATTTTTGTTTACTTGTTTACAATTGTTTATGCTGATGTTTGTTGTTGTATTTACCATTTTAATGTTAAGTGATCTAAAAGCAAAACACCAGTATCTGAATTCTTTATATTCGTAACAATATAAAGTCCTTGTTTCTCTCTGTAAGGCAAAGGATTTCAAATGATTGAGAATTTATAAGAAAGTCGGTCGGCTACTTCAAATTTTTTTTAATGGGTTTCATGAAAACTTTTTATCGTTTAAAATCGCGTTATGGAGACGTACCGTCTTAAAACATAGAAGAAACATTGTATGAAAGATATGAACATTACAGCCATAACTAAAAAACAATTTAATCGGAAGTTGAGAACTGCCTGCAAAATGATAGAAGGACAACTCAAAAAAGTATTGAATGTAAGGAATTCCACAAAAAACTTCTAAGAATTTATGAAGGCCCATTAAAGTTTAGTTTCTCCATTAAGTTTAGTTTTTATATTGAAAACAAAAATAAATGTCGAATGGCAGCGAGATAAGTTGAAGGGGACGATACCAATCCAATAATTAACAGGCATTTTTCCATAGGAGTCCTGTCCTCTTAGAAGAGACATGTCTGGGATCATATCATCGCAAAAATATTGCGATCTGAAGACGAAAAAGGCACTGACATAAAAATCATTCCAATGTCTAGATTACTATATAACATGCCCTGCATTTATCACTTCCCAACGTGGCAATACGGTTCAGGAGTTCTTATAAGGCAACTTGTCCAATGAGAATGTTTACTAGTGTACTCAAGACAACCTTATTCAGCATTAACATGGGTTGCCATGGTTCTTTCCCAGTGAATGTCAACACAGAGTATCTTTGTAATTTTTTCTACAGTGACATTGCTATAATGGTATAGTGGACATGACGTTTTTGCACATTTTCTCAGCTTGGTTTTAAATGCTCTGAAAGGCATTTAGTTGGTACAAGTGCTTCGATCACTCCATAATGACTAGGCAATCATATAATGCATAGCGTTCCATAATTCTTTTTGCCTTCTTATATTCCGGAACAGTTTTTGATCCCGTATCCCTAACCGTTTTTGCTCTAATTGTCCTTTTATAATCAGAGTCTATCAAATTATAACTCGTTCAGATCATACAATCCCTAATTGCACATACCTTCGCTTGGAAAACCATTTTCGGAGAGAGAGAGAGAGAAAGTCCAATTAAATCTTATTGCTCTATTTCGTATGGACCAGCATTTGTTGGCTTTTAGGGTTCTGTTTTGCAGATGCTTTAACAATTGCAACTAACTTTCCAAAATAACATCCGAGTGTTATCTCTTCTGGGTGGAAATTCTAACCTCTTTGCCAGAAAACCGAGAGCACTACGGGTGCATATACAAACCTCTTGATAGTGGCCAATTGTAAACTACCTTCAGAACGTGTTCTTCAAACATGACTGGGAATATTTTCTTTCAGGAATATTAACATGTCGTCCATCTAGCAGACTGCTTCTAACACTACGTAGCATAATATTTACAGGAAACTATGAAGTGCAATAATGTGCAGGGCAAAGAATAGTATGCGCTAATAAGGTATTGTTCTATGCACATTGTTCCCTATTTTATTTGACTCGCAATTTGTCCATCTATTCCTTGGCAATACATTTCTTTCAAATCCTTCCACAATATTCAAATGTCATGCATCCAATAGCTGGAGGATGATATATAAAGTGTTCTATTTTTCCGTTGCCCTCTCCATATTGCCAGCTGTTATTTGATGCAGCTATGGAATGCCAATGTATTGTGTAATCGTACTACTATTGCTATTCAAAGTAGCCTTTTCTACGTTTAGGGTCTCTTCTGTATCTAGATCATCCTAGGTTGTTATAATAATATAGTCTGATGCGTTTGTAGTAGCAGTCGAAACATATTTTCATATGAGCAAAAGTGTGTCGCCGTAGTCTAGTAGGTAGTGTGTTGGCTTATTAGATGTAAAGCCAGGGTTCGAGCCCCAGGCCAGACATTTTTTTGAGAAATCTGTCGTTCGAAGTCGACTTTAAACTATAGGTCCCACCACTCATGTATAAAATTCGTTATATATCCTCAGAAAACTATGAAGTGTAATGATGTACATGATAGGGAATAGTGTGCCTCCTATGCACATTGTCCCTTATTTGTATGTGGTATTCACTGCAATTTCTCCATCAACTCTTTGGTATATGATCAGTCCAGTCTTGAGCCATCGCATTGCATTTATTCCAGTTTCTTTTAAAATATTCGAATGTCATGAATCCCATAGCTGGAGTGTTCCATTTTTCCGTTACCCTCTCCATAAAATACGCTGCTATTTGCTGCATCCATGCGGTGTCAATGTATTTGTGTAGTCGGGTACTGCTATCCAGGCTTATGATCTGCTCTATATCTAGATCGTTTCTGATTGTTCACATATGTACGTACACAGACATAATTGGTCGTTACAACCCTTCAGTCTTCAGGATTACGACTTAGCTTCTCACACCACCTATGGTGTGTGTGTTAATTTTATGAACAAGTAGCGGGATCTACAAGTTTAAAGTCGACTTCGAACGACAGATTTCTGAGAAACTTTTCATGGCAATTTTATTTTTATACTCAAAGTTTTTGTCAGAACAACTGCTGAGAGGGAGTTGCAGAAGAAATTTTCTGTCATACTTCGTTTTAAACGAGATGTCTGAGCTAAGGCTGGAAAAATGGGTCAATACCTACAACACCACGGCGACTTGTGCCTGTTATAGTGTCCATAAAATCTTGGAATCTCGAGAAATATTTTTTCATATTTCGTTTTGTTGGAGATATTTGACCTGGCTTTTGAACCCCGGTCATATTGTTGCAATATTTTATTCTACTGCGCCTGTTGTGACAATATTGGGAAAGTCCACTGTGTCTAAACATATGTATGTTCATATGATCAACAGTTTAATAAGCAGTTTTCAATAGGTTTTCGTAAACATGTTGTAAGGCTCTTAGTCGAAGTCGTTTTAAGTGTTAGAATGGGTAGGTGCCTTCAGATTTTCTGGGATTGAATTATTTGCCATTGGAATGGATCTGTGAGTTGCATTGCATATTCTTTTCAATTGGGGAGATCTACTTATTTACCAGTACCTTCGAACTCCACTTCTTGCATATAAAACTCTGCTGTTATATGCCGCGACTTATTCCAAAAATTTAATTCTTGTCGTGGCTTAAAAATAAGCCTTGATTGTCTCAAACACAGCATAAAATGAAGAATAATTAAGTGATGAAATAATTTTAAGAATTTTAATGAAAAATAATTCAAAAATATTTTCAAAATTGCTCCATGAATTCTTTTAGAAAATATTTTCAAAGTTTGAAATCAAAATCTCTTGTATACTGGCTTTCCTTTCAAGCATCATAACATAGCATAACATGAACAAATTAGTTGCTGGTGTAAAAAAAAGGAATTCCTAACCTGACAACAAATACGGCGACAAGACGTCTGTGTGTGTGTATTTGAAACACAGAACATATTAGTGACTGGTTGGCTGCATTCATGTTTTGATTTCCCTGCTGCTCTGCCATGTCTAGCTGGGCTAGGCGATATTTGCTCTGCGCTATGTTTGGGGTTTGATTTCATTATTCTCTGTCGCTCTATCCACCTTATATTTATTTATACAGTCAGCCCCGCTTTTAAGCAGAGTGGCAATGCTTTTTATGTCGTATTCTTTAATTTATTTAACAAACTCTGGCCCTTTTTCGTAATTTCATTTTTCCCCAACACACACAAACACACACACAGAGATCGCTTGTTCATCAGCGTAAATATATGTACATACAGCGTTTACCTTTGCAGCAGGGTGAAGTAAAAAAAAGAAAAAATAGAGATGAGAACGATGAGAACGAGTATTTTAATAGAGGAGACACAATGAATATGAGAAGAAGCAGTAGAAGCAAAAAAAAAGTTGAAGTTCTTCACTTAAATAAGTGCTCTCTTGTTATAATTTACCTGAAAAGACAATTTCTTTTGTAACTGAACTGAAAAGCAACTTAGAACATGAAATAAAATATATACAAAAAAGGAAGAGGAAGCAGAAGAAGAAAAGGAAAATAAAATAATTTTATAAAATATAGAAATAAAAGAGAGATATACAGCTACACACACACACACTTTTACAACAATTGAATCTATGCAAAGGAAGAAAGAAAAAAATGGATTTCTGTAAAAAATAAAAAAAAAATTGTGTGTGGGGGGAGGGTGCAGAAAATTAAAGATACAGATGACAAGCTTTACCAGACAACAACTTTAGCTCTTCAAAATTTGCAAAACAAAAGTTTGCAAAACACAACAACAACAAAACATTTATTTAATAATAAAAGAATAGAATAAAATGGAATAAAATACGAAAAAAATCCCCTTAGTAGAGTTTTTCTACTTAAGTAGCAATAAAGACAATTTGGTCTTAAATAGTATTAACGCAAGAGAAAGAACTACCTTCCTAAATACAGGTAAAATTTTGTAGAAAAAATTACAACAAGTTCCCCTCTTTCTCTCCCCGTATTTTCTTAACAGTTTTTGGTGTACAAACGTAATCTGTGATTTGCTTTTTGTTATACTTGAACAGGAACAATAAACTTGAATGGAGTGATAGAATTAATATTTTTCAGTCATGTACAGTGGTGGCCTTATAATTAGAAACGATGTTTCTGGAACAGAGTTCTCTGGAGTGACGAATCTACGTTTAATTTGTCCTAATCTGACGGAAAATCGTATGTAAGACGTCCTCCAAACAAAGCCTTTGATCCCAGGTACATAGTGAAAACTGTAAAACAAATTAACAAATATACATGTTGCTAAGTCGTTTCTAATTATAAGGACACCACTGTATGGTGTAAGGAATTCTTTTAAAGTAATTTATTAATATGAATCACTTAAAAGTTTTAATTTTTACATTCCCAATCATGCAGCCAAGACCTTGACTATTTTTCTTAACGAAGAGCAAGAACCCATGTTCCTTAAGTACCTTAGCTTTTTATTCCATCAGTGTTCGTATTTGTTTGATCAGTAACTGTCCATAGTTGCTAAATTTAAGTCCATAAGATCTTGTGAATACTATGATTACTAATGCATGCAGCTTTTCTTGATTTTTTTGTTATGTACTGTACAGCAAAGCCATTTGATGTATGATTCAGACAGTTCTAATTTTTGTTTTACTGATCCACTATTATATACAGTGAGCGTCAAAAAAAAACTGTACATTAAAAAAGGTACTTACTTACTTACTTAATTGGCCATAACAACCCGATTAACAGATTTCGGCCATCCTTCCAGGCGCCTCTGCTTCTTGCGCGCCTACGCCAGTTGGTCACACCAATCGATGACAGGGCTTCCTCGATTTGGTCCTTCCAACGTATACAAGGTCGTCCTCTTCGCCGACTTCCGCAGATCCCCGCATCAAATACCCGTCTCGCTGGAGCATCCTCCTCCATTCGAACGACATGGCCGAGCCAGCGCAGCCGCTGGATATTAATAAGCTGTACAACGTCCATTTCGTTGAGGAGCTCATACAGCTCACCATTGTATCGGATGCAGAAATCATCGCCAACTCGTACTGGACCGAAGATCTTAAGCAGTACTTTTCTCTCGAACATAATAGAGTCCATGCCTCTGCGCCATAAAGAAGTGCGGGTAGGATGAGTGTCTTGTAGAGTGTTAGTTTTGTCTTACGAGAGAGGTCTCTGCTACTCAATTGCCTATTGAGATCATAGTAGCACCTGTTGGCAAGAGTGATCCTGCACTTGATCTCCAGACTGACATAATTTTTGGTGGTAACGGCGGAGCCAAGATAAATAAATTCCTTGACTGTATCAAAAGTATTGTTATCGGCCGTAATCTGAGAGTAAAAACGCCGCGCTTCTCTACTCGTCGATAACATATACTTTGTTTTGCCCTCATTTACTGCCAAATCCATCAAACATTAAAAAAGGTAAACATTAATAAAGTCGCCGTAGTCTAGTAGGTAGTGTGTTGGATTATTAGACATAAAGCCAGGGTTTAAACCTCAGGCCAGACATCAAAAACAAAAATACAAAAAATATTTCGTTGCCGACTTCTTCTCAGCAGATTTCTGGCAAAAATTCTGAAAGTAAATAAGAAATTGCCATGAAAAGTTTCTCAAAAATCTGTCGTTCGGAATCGAATTTAAACTGTAGCTCCCACCGCTCATGTACAAAATTAACACACACAACATAAGTGTTGTATGAAACTAGGTCGTAATCCTGACTGAAGGGTTGTAATGACCTATTATGTATGTATGTATGTATGTACGTTACTACAATATTCACATTTTTTTGATCTGAGACTGTCCGTGCAAAGATTCCATTTCACTTCATTCATACGATGTTATGATATAATCACTAAACGATTGCAATTTTCCTGGATTTCATTTCTTACTAAACTAGTTGCCATACTGTACCTCTAAGCGGTTTGAATAATTTTTTAATCAATCTTAATTTTTTTCCATTCCACATACATATTTATAATTTATTAACAACGTTCATAGTGATTACAGGCGTTGTTTGCCTAATACATACTTCACCTTTAATTCTGCATTCATTGGCATAGTACATGGGCTATTTAGATTTGCATGTATATGGACGTATCTACGAGAAGACATTCCTTTGGGAACATGGTTTATTAACCAGCATTTACAGTCATATGCAACAAACTACTCCAGAACTATAATAGAAAGTAGAATTGAATTTCAGTGTAACGTGAGCACCATGGCATATCTCACGTTATCTGAAACACAGTGAAATACAATGCATATACCAACGCCCCCACACACAATAATGCAATCACAACATCATATGTGGGTTGCAATTCAAAGCCATATTGTGTTGGACATGATTTCCCTCTTGTTTAGGGGTCGGAGACCATCTAAACTACTTTAATGCGTTAAGAGTGTAACGCCAGACTGTGCTCGCTCACTCTCGGCGATTTGGGTCTAAACAACAGCCACCACATTGCTCCCACAAGAGGGCCTCATCAATTGCCGGGCAGAGACAAGTCTCTGGGGCTCCCGGCACCCGTGTTTCAAGATTAAGACTTCAGTCAGTCGGTCTTCGCAGCCAAGCAAGACCAGACTGCTACCAGTTGAATCCCAAATAGTTCAAGACTGCTGACAGTTTAAAAACTTACGTCTAAAAACTTCCGTTTTCATGAGCACGTCAAACTTATTGAAAGAAATCAAAAATACATCAATTAAATCAAATCGGCATACATCAACTCCCTCAATAATTTATTTTATTTCATACATTTATGTTGTTCTCAAAAGAAAAGAAAAAGGGCATTTAACTTATATGACGAATCAAATAAGTACAACTGTAATTGTATGTTTTTGCAATGTATGAAAATCACTGAGAGAAGCCAAAATGCACCAAAAACCAAATTGGCATATGTCGACTCTCACAATGATTTAATTTTTATACATACAAAATATTTTTCAAATTCCAACTTAACAACTATAATTTCATGTTTTTGCAATGTATGAGAATTCAATATAACACAATACATAACATATTATAATAACGATTTTCCAGTACATCACTAACATCTTTAGTCGCCTTTTACGACAAGCATGGTGACCACTATGGCAGTATTCTTTTGCTACCCGCTACCCCATGTTTAAATAGAAAGTAGGGTAGGCAGCAGATAGCTTTGTCTTATGGCTACTGTTCAAGAAACTCGTCACTAAATGCCATCTTTTCGTACATACTACATTTTACGCCAATATAACTTAGAGAGAAGTCGCCGTAGTCTAGTAGGTAGTGTGTCGGCTTATTAGACGTAAAAGCCAAGGTTGAAACCCCAGGCCAGACATCAAAACAAAAACTATTTCTTCGGTGACTTCCTCTCAGCAGATTTCTGGCAAAAACTCTGAGAGTAAATAAAATTGCCATGAAAAAGTTTCTCGAAAAATCTGTTGTCCGCAGTCGACTTTAAAGCTGCCGTGGTCTAGTAGGTAGTGTGTTGGCTTCCTAGACGTAAAGAAAGGATAAGAACCCCAGGCCAGAGATCAAAACAAAATACAAAAAGTATTTCTTCGGCGAATTCCTCTCAACAGATTTCAGACAAAAACTCTGAGAAGTAAATAAAATTGCCATGAAAAAAGTTTCTCAAAAATCTGTCGTTCGGAGTCGACTTTAAACTGTAGGTCCCGCCAACCATGTATAAAATTAACACACACAACATAAGTGGTGTGGGAAACTGGGTCGTAATCCTGACTGAAGGGTTGTTATGACCAATTATGTATATATGTATTAATTTAAGCCAAACGACTGACACAATCCAATTTATTCTTACATGACTTGCTCTTATACCAGTCCTACTGCTGGTATATCGGTTTCTCCAGTTTTCTTTAATCGACCAGTGCTCTTAAGGGTCCAAGAAGGGTCTTAAGAAGTCCATTTCAAGATTTTTTTCCTTGTATTATAAAAATTTTATTAAAAAAAATTAAAATGATTTTATAAAAAAATTCATAGCAAAGGTTCCCAAATATAATGTTTGCAAGAAGAATAAAATAATTTTTTTTAAACAAATAAATTTCTTGTAAATATTACAATAATATTCTCTTCGCAGGCTTTTCTTCACTTTTTGATTTTAATTTAATGGCCTGCCATTGACGTATGAGTAATATTTCATTTAAGAATGCATTAAAAAATAACACTCATACGCATACAAAGCAAAGAGAAATATTTTTTCTTTCTCTCTGTTTTGTACTAAAATACCATTTATATTAATTTTTATTTTATTATTGCAAAAAAATTCTTAAAAAACGGAAAAGAAAACGTATAGAGAAGTATTGGAAAACTGTAGAGCTTTTGAAGAATATTTCTCACAAAACGGTAAAACCTTCATGCTAGATTAAGCGGCGTTTTTTCTCTCGCCACTTACGGTTTTCAATTTCCATAAAAATTGGACAGCAGCAGCAATAGCAATAAACACAGAAACATGTGAATATTTTAAATTATTTATGAATGATTTAATAATTAATGAGGGAGAGAGAGAGAGAGAAAGAGATGAATGTTTTTTATTTTTTTACGTCAAACCTTTATTGACATACTGGCATTTCTTTTTTCTCTCTCTCACAGTTTTAATATTTATTTCTTGATATTTAACAAAAATTTATTAACAAAAAAGCCAAGCGTATAAAATGGCAAGAGGTAGGCGAGAGAGAGAGAGAGAGAGAGAGAGTGATGATGGCAGCAGGATAATAAATGTCGGAAATATCCACAAAATATTTTAATAAAAATCAACAACAACAACAACAAATATAAAGTCGGGAATATTGTAAAATATTAAAAATTTATAAACTATAGCTTACAGACAGCCGCATACACACACACAGAGAGAGAGAGAAAACAAACTTGCAACGCTGGCAATAAGTTGCATAAAGGCGACAAACAAACACACAAGCAAACAAACGGGCAGGCAAACACAGTAATGCTCATACATTTGCAATGCATATGCAAAACGAATGTTGGACATACAATTTAAGCAGCCACAGTAGCCCTACTCATATACTCATACAATGTTATTAATAACTTTATGTTCTCTCTCTCTCACTCTACATACATACATATACACAAAGAGAAATATTTTCCATCTACTTAAATATGCATGCATATATGTATGCAATCATGTTAAAATTTATGCATATGCATGTGTGTGTATGTGTCTGTGTGATGTATGTAAACAACTATATGCCAAAAGAATTACGAATTAAAAACTCTCTGGTAGAAAATTAAAAAAAAAAATAACAGCTTCGTACAACAAAAAACCATTTTCTTTTTTAATATTGATAAATTGAAATTTATGTATGAACATTCCACACACACACACACACTCATTTTTTTCTCTCCTCCTCATATTTTTTTCATTAATTTACGCCAAAAAAGTCATCAATAGGAATTAAAATTATTGTGCAATTCTTTTTAATATCAGACCATTTGTTTTCACAGCAGTTGTGATGATAAAAAGAGCAGTATTTACCTTTTAAAAACATTTAAAATATGAGCTCGTAGAATGCAAATAAAATAAAAATAAATTTGTTTTTAGTTTTCATTAAAATCCTTCATTATTCGCACAATTCTGTGTGTCACTGTTCACAATTTGATGTAAACGACAACAATTGCTTTGCTTTGTTATTAATCTGTTTATACCCTTTACATAAGCAAAAACAATTACTAGACAATTATTCAACAGATCTTTGTAACGGAGATCTTTAAACCATGATCTTCAAACGCACCGCGTCTTCACACAAGACTGAACTTCACTGACTCACTCGGCTACATTGCCTTGCCTTTTATATGCCAAAGTAAACAGTCTGATGAATGTTCTTAAAGGCGAATATTCTTGGCTTCGCTTTTTCGAAATATCTGTAAATGTAAACATCGTTGTTACATTCATAATTGTAGTAATGTAAATGTAAATGTTGTTTGTGGATTTTTGTTTACTTGTTTATCATTATTTTATGCTGGTGTTTGTTGTTGTATTAAGCAGTATGATAATTTGTAGACAGGTTTGTTTACTGTATTGTTTTGTTTTTGTAGCTTTTGTTTATAATTTTAATGTTAAGCGATGTAAAATCAAAACAACAGTATCTAAATTTTAGATTTTCGCAACAATATGCTCAAAGAAAAGGAAAATAAAGACATGCCCAGACTCTTCTCAACCAAAATAGGTGTGAGGGAATATTAGACTAAAAGGAAATTAATAGCTAAAACCCTTTAGTCAGGACTACAATGAAACTTTTCACACCACCCTTGTAGTGGGCATTAATTTTATCCTTGCTAGGTAGAGAAAATATCGTCGCCATAATCTAGTAGGTAGTGTATTGGTTTATTAGACGTAAAGCCAGGGTTCGACCCCAGGCCAGACATCAAAACGAAGATATGAAAAAAAAATATTTCTTCGGCGACTTACCCTCAGCTGATTTCTGGCAAACACTCTGAGAATAAATAAAATTGCCATGAAAAGTTTCTCAAAAAACTAGGACGTAATCCTGACTGAAGGGTTGTAATGCCCAATTATGTATGTTATGTAGGTAGAGAAAATAAGGCTACCCTCTGGACTTATCTGTGGCAATTCGTCTGCTTGCTTGTTTGTGAAGAAGTTTCTTGAAAAATATCTTCAACGAAAGGGAATATAAAGAAATGCACAGACTCTTCTCAAGACAAGTAGGTTTGAGGTAGTCAAATTCAAATTTAAATTCAATCAAACTATTCAGGAATACTTACTTAATTTGTCACTACAACCCTTTAGTCAAGATTACAACCTAGATTCTCAAACCACTCATGTTGTGTGTGTTAATTTATATCCATGAGTGGCGTAACCTACTGCTCGACCAACATACTACCTACTAGATTTCGGCTTCTCGTTTCTCTTTAGTTGTCGAATAAAATTCGTGCACAGATGTAGATTTTCAAAGTAAATTTCTACAATTTGGCAGCCTTGTTCTGGCATTAAATAATTTATGAAGACTTTTTAAACTTCAGTGAATAGAAATGTCAACACAGTTTGATGTCCTGAGCAATCGAGCCATAGTTATCGGTAGTTTCATTGTATATAAAAGAAACATACGGTAGGAGAATGAGGTGACTTGGGACATTCGCAAGATATTTTGCAGACATGGAAATAGAAGGTAGTAAGACGGTGAAAAATCAGATCTGTACTGCCAAATCTCTCTAGGCGAGTGTTGTAAAGTCTTGATGAGTTATTAATAAGCAGCGGAAGATGTAATTCTGCTATCGTCCTGGTGGAGTATAGCATCTGCGTATTGGCCGATGCATACATAATTGGTCATTACAACCCTTTAGTCAGGCTTAGGACATATTTTCTCACACCACTTATGTTGTATG
The DNA here is from genome assembly GCA_958299815.1 of Sarcophaga carnaria. Taxonomy (NCBI): domain Eukaryota; kingdom Metazoa; phylum Arthropoda; class Insecta; order Diptera; family Sarcophagidae; genus Sarcophaga; species Sarcophaga carnaria. The sequence goes on from OY283149.1 coordinate 143,242,350, forward strand.
CGTTAATTTTATACATGAGTGGTGGGACCTACAGTTTAAAGTCGACTCCGAACGACAGATTTTTGAGAAACTTTTCATGGCAATTTTTATTTACTCTCAGAATTTTTGCCAGAAATCGTCCTGAGAGGAAGTCGTCGATGAAATACTTTTTGTATTTTTGTTTTATGTCTGGCCTGGGGCTCGAACCCTGGCTTTTCGTCTAATAAGCCAAGCCACTACCTACTAGACCACGGCGACTATCAAGCAGTAGTTATCGGTATTTTTATTGCACATAAGAAAACACACGAGAGTATGATGATGTATAGACATAGAATGAGAAGGTAGTAGGATGTTGAGGAATCTGGTGTATACGGCCAAAGCTTTGCAGGCGAGTGAGGTGAGTTATTGATGGACCATTGTCATGGTGGAGTATCTTCCTTTTTGGTCAATACTTGACGCTATTCTTTGATAGCTTCATTCTCTTTAGAATTGTTATCTCAGTATTCATAAGGATGGCATTACTACAAATGGGAGTAAGCCTTGAGAAAACCATGGAGAATCCAAAAAAAGACAAATAAATCCTCCATGTCTTTTTTAAATTTATTAAGTAAGTAGGCCCTTTGGTAATTGCCTAGAGAGAATAACATCAACAACGAACATAGTAGGAAGGTAAGGCCTTGTTTCTATGTGTCTATGGCTTGCTATAGACAGTGTAAGAACAGGGTGGCTGATGGGCTTGGATAAGGCCAGCTTAGGGTTAGTTATTGGGTTTATTACGGGAGCGAAAAGGATCTGGAACAGATCGCAGCCGAACTATTGCAGGGTATGTTGCGATGAGTAGGAGTTGGAGACCATCCAGCCCTTAGTAGGTTCTTTGAAGGTTTGAATTCTGTGCCGAGAGCCGACATAAAAAACTTCAGGTCTATTTAAATATGACCATGAACTTGTGGTTCGTGTATGAACGTGTAGCTCATATCTTTCCTTTTCCGAGTCACAAAGAAATGTTCCATACTGAGAAAAGTAGCTGTGTTCAAAGAGTAAAATCAATAATTGCGTACTAAACTCAAAGCTGCAAGGAAATTGTTTATACAACTGATGTACACAGTCTAAAAAAATAACAAATGTAGCGCCAGAACTCTTCTGCGATGTATAGCAGGATTGGCGATGTCTTGAAGCAAATGGGTGACGGGCTTGTATCCATTCCCTTTCGATTAGAGCTTGAATTCCTCTTGCAGTACGGCAATCCGACATAAAGGCTCTCCATAGATTCTTGGATAAGGCAAGCTTAGGGTTAGTTATTGGGCTTATTACGGGGTGGGGGGAGGTACAAGGATCTTGAACCGATCCCAGCCGGACTATTGCAGGGTATGTTGCGATGAGGAGGAGTTGGATACCATTCAGCCGTTAATAGGTTGAGGTTGTAGACCCTTAGCAAATGATTCTTTGAGGGTTTGAATTCTCAATCGAGAGCGATCCCTATCTCCCTTATTATTCTCACCCCTTTAGGACGTTGTACAATGAGGACCTCCGGGTACTGTACTTGTCTCAATTGGCAAGTACACGTCCTCATTGCCACATTTTTTGAGAAAAGTACGACATAATCAAAGAGAGTTCCTTCCAGAGATTGCTGTTTCTAAGCAATGGCAGTTCAGCCTGTAATCTGGAAATACCTGAGTAAGGAAATTGAAATGAAGCAAAATAATATTCCAAGTAGGCAGACTGATGCTTTGCCAAAACCGTGAAACTTTTTTCAAAATATGAAAACAAAGACTCATGTGCTCTTTTTCTGAACCCGACTGTGTGCTCTTGCAAAAAAAGAAAAAAAATTTTTGCTATTAAAAGACATTCATAATATTATATGATTGCATATGTATGTGTATGTATGTATATATGTACGTACATACAAGTGTCAGCGTTGTACGTATTGAAGTGTAAAGTGTTAATAAATACTGCTGCTGGTGGTTGTATAACAGCACCATACAAGCGGTAGACAAGTTGATTGTATTGTTGGCTCCTCCAAAAGCTGATACAATAACAGAAGTTTCTTGCCGCCTCTCTACTACAAATAATGGTTTTTCGGTAAATTCATTAAAATAATAGTTTAATGATTTCATTTCTACTGTCTGTCTGTCCGTCCATCGGTTTACATATATAAATGTATGCAACTTTGGCAATTATAAGGAGAGACAGGAAACATGTCGTTGTTGCATCGTGAAATTGTTTAAATGCAACGCAGTAAAAAACAAAACGATTTTATGTTTTATAGTCCAATAATAACAACAATAACAACAACAACTATTGAAATAACCACAGGATGAGACAAACGTAAAAATAATAAATTAATTACACTGGAATTAATAATTTGCAATCAGCAAACGTCTGTGAATATAAAAATTTTTAAAGTATGTGCACATATCCTTGTTTTTTTTTTTGCAACGTAATTTAGCGAAAGGTATTAAATGATAATAAAAAAATATCATAATAAAAATTATAAGCATTTAAAGCCAAGCGATAAAAATTAATGTTTTAATTAAAAAAAAAATCACAAAACTAATGATGATTTGAAATTAATGCTGCAATCCTTGGATACTAAAGGATTACGTAATGGCAGCTAATGACGTTACAGTTTCCTTAACTCACATAAAATCATGGCTTTAATTGCGGTGGCATACCTCTTAAAAATAGTACAGAATTTGATGAAGCAATTAAAAGCATTCCTATCGCTGAAATCCTTAAAATTTTTATGAACTTTCATACACAAGCACAAGCACATGGACAGAGTGACAGTGTTTTGCTCAGGATATGGCTGGAATCCAATTTTGTGATTTCTATTAAAAATGTTTTCTCAAGTTGTAAAACCACAATTGATCGACAGGTTTGCCATGGTAAATTATGGTAAGGGATTCAGTAGTAGAAAATATCGTAGCGCCTACAGTGCAAACAATACAAAATGCATGTCAAACAAGTTAAACTCGGCAGATTTGAAAAAAATCTAAATATTTCAAGTACAATGGTTCAATTCGACCTCCAGGTACTGTACTTGTCGTAATTGACAAGCACACGTCCTCTAACCTAACCTAAATGCTTCAAGTTCTTTCAAAAATAATTTTTAAAGGATATATAATGATTAAGGATGGAAGTTTTTCGCTTTCCGCCTTAGATCCTAATGTTTAAAGCTAACAGCCCCAAAAGTAGGCTTGAGTCGAGTCCAGAAACTTGGCAAGTTCAGGCCTTCAATTTCCAAAGAAAAAACTTCACTTCTTCAACTGTTCTAAAGACTACATACATAGATACATAAAGGGTCCGCCAAATAACTTTTTTTTGAAAATGCTTTAAGAAAAAAAACTACTGAATATTTTCTCAAATTTTTTTTTTATTTGAAAGTACAATCCTTCCGGTTAATAAGGGAAAATAATTTCATTCAAATGGCTGCCTCGGCTGGCCATGCAGTAGCCTACACGATCGGTCCAATTTTTAAGCACATTATCGATTGTGTGCAGCTGTATTTCACTAATGGCTTCACGAATAGTGTCCTTTAAAGCGCCAATTGTCTCTGGCTTGTCGGCGTAACACTTATGTTTGACGGTGACAAATCGCAGCTTCGAGGTGGCCAAACGACATCAGCTCTGCGGCTGATAATGCGATCTTCAAAAACTGGGCGCAAAACATCGATTGAGAGAGCTTCATCTGTGTGGCACGTAGCGCCGTCCTGTTGAAACCAAATGTTGCCAATATCCTCCTCTTCAATTTTTGTGAACAAAAATTCGTTCAACATGGTCCGATAACGATCGCCATTGACTGTGACGGCCACTCCTTGCTCACTTTCGAAGAAAAATGGCCCAATTATGCTTCTGGACCTAAATCCGCACCAAACAGTGACTCGTTTTGAATGCGTCGGCTTTTCGATGTATGCGTGCGGGTTTTCTGTGCCCCAAATGCGACAATTTTTCTTGTTTACATACCCGCCACGATCAAAATGAGCGTCATCTGAAAAGATGATTTTTTTTTGCCAAAATCGGCATCTTCTGTAAGTCGATCGGAGGCCCACTTAGCGAAGCGAGAACGCATTGGATGGTCAATTGGCTTCAACTCCTGAACCAATTGGACTTTGTATGGCGTCATATTAAGGTTTTTATGCAAAATTCGTCTCAATTATGTCTCCGAAATGTTCAATTGTTGAGAACGACGGTGAATTGATGTTGATAGCGCTTCACGCACTCTTTCTGCGACAGCAGCAATATTCTCGGGTGTACGCACTGTTTTTGACTTTTCACGCTTTGGTTTATCGATGAGGATGCCAGTTTCTTTCACTTTTTTCACAAGATAACGAAACATACGGAGCTGACGGTGCTTCTCTTCTTCCTAAATCCATGCAACAATACCATGATTTTCAAAGTAATGTCGCAATATTTCCCAGCGTTGTTCAAGCGTATGCACAACCATATTCGTTCAGCGGAAGCATAAAACTAATTATCTGGCAAATCAGACATGAGCTAAGTGTTACCATTCACGAAATAAGCACTAATTGAAAATAAACGTTAGATGGCGGACCCAATATATTCTTTCACTTGAGCTTGATTGCCATCAGCTTGGCTGTCATGAATATACGGAACTAGAAATCTAGTGATTCGAACAAATCATTTTGCATTTAAATTTTAAAATTTTTAACTTGTGTTCCTTAAATGTATTTGAAGTACTCGTACAAATTAAACTCATTATCGTTTAATGTTGTTTCAACATTTCTAGTGAAATTTCATACTCTAATAATTCAAGTCAAGAACTTTTATGAAATGATGAAGAGAAAGAGAAAAGAACAGAGAAATCATAATTTTTTTTGTTTTTGTTTTTGTTTTTTGCAACTTTAAATGATGCATCACAATCTGCTGGATTGCATTTTTCTACTTCAACGCTTTCATTTCAAAACCCGATGCTACTATTTACTCGTTTTCTTCAAATGAAAACACAGAAAAAGGAAAAAAAAGAATAGAGAAACGAAATGAAAAATATGTTAAATTCATATTTTCATTCATTCATTTATTTATTCATTCATTCATCCCTACATTCTTAGACATCATAGTCATCAGCAGTAGCAGCAGTAGCAGTAGCAGCATACGTATGGAAATTCTATGCCAAAGACTTTTGGAGCAGAAAAGAAAAGAACAAAAATGTTCATATTTAAGCCAAAGGGAATGGTGTGATAGAAATCCAAAACTGAACCAAATATTCCAAAGAAAGAGAAAAAAGAAAGAAAATTATGACTCAAGGAACGAAAGAATGCACGAATGAATGAATGAATAAAAATAGGGAATCATGGAAAGCATTTGTATGTCATTTGCAACATGAAGAATGTTGTTGCAAGATATTCTTTTTATATCTGCAGTCAAGATTATAAAAATTGTCTGATCCTGTGTAGTAGTGGTAGCAGCATCAGAGCTGCAGTTGGTTGCAATGGCATCATCATCGTCATCTTCCCTTAACATTTTGTTTCCTTTCGTGGCAACTGCAAAGAACTTGATGACGAAGCCGTTGTTATTGTCTTATTTTTTTCTCTTTACAAGCACATGTGAAAGTTGTTCTTACTTTACCCACTTTTTCTTGCATTTTTTTATTTCGTATCTTATTTGATCATTGTTTGTGTTGTAAAGCTTTATGAATTCCATAAATCACCATCAAAAGTTGAAAGTCTTCTATGAAACATTGTCGTTTCAGCTTAAAATTTTATTTTTTTATTCACTTCATGTTACACTCACGCCTTCTTCTTTTATTCTTTGGATTTGCATCTGAAAATTCAGGTTCTTTTTGCCACTGAGGGCATGTATGTGTCTTGGCTTTTGCATATTTATTTGCATTTTTTTTGTTTTTTATTTATTTGGTGCTAATACCTCCACTAGTAAAGACTACTAGTCAGCAGCAGCATTTAATAGTTGAATTGAAATGTTTTTCCAAAAAGGTGAAAATTATACAGAATTTCGTTGGAAAAGTTGCTTGAAAAACTTTTCAGTCACAGTAAATTTGGTTTCATTCTTTTTTGCCATAAGATTTTGCGATTTCAACAACGTGTTGTGGTCGTCTTTTTTTTCAAACAAGCCCAGACTGATTCATACTCGAAACAGCAAGGCAACCAATATTTCTTACGAGCCCTTTTGGTGAAAAAATTTTTTTGCAGAACAGAAAACGTCGTCTTAACGCTTAAAATTAATTTTGAAACAAAAGATTTTCCTTTAAAGATTAGTTTTCCTTAATGTTTTTCGTAAGGTGGAGGCGGCTGTCCATATAAGAAGTTAGAATGGATAGACTTAGGCCACATAGGTCCCATTGTGCTGCCACAATTTTCCATTTATCCCTATAGCTCTAGAGCCACTCGAAGCTTCTGATGAAACCACAGAGACTGCAATATCAAGCATAACAGTTCATCCGGATCCTCCATTTTGTAAGCAATACGGTGCCTTTTTTCCTTCAAAACAGCAAGGCAACCAATATTTCAAACGAGCCCTTCTGGCGAAAAAAAATTTCCAAAACAGGAAACGTCGTCTTAACGCTTAAAATTAATTTTGAAACAAAAGATTTTCCTTTAAAGATTACTTTTCCTTAATATTTTTCGTAAGGTGGAGGTTGCGGCCCATATACATAGGTCCCACTGTGCTACCACAATTTTCCATTTATGTCTCTAGTTCTAGAGCCACTCGAAGCTTCTGATGAAACCACTAAAACTGCCAATACCAAGGCATAACAGTTCATCCAGGTACTTCATTTAGTAAGCAACACGGTGCTTTTTTCTACTTCGACATAGTGCCAGGCATGCACACAGTAGGTGCACACAGTCTCATCCTCCTCCTCTCCTCCTCTCCATCTCTGCAGTTTCTTTAGAAATCCTTCGCCAGATGTCCAAGAACAATTTGCCTCGCATGAGTGCCGCCGCATAATATCACCATACTTAGCGTGCTTCTTGTTAGTTTAAACAGCTTTGCTTTGAACTTTCATCCAGCCTTGGCCCATCTATTTTTGACGGAATCTACTACCGCATTGTTAAATTTAAGCTTGCAGGTTCTCAAAGGGATTCTCCTCGTCTAGAATTTATTACCAGTACATCCTCTGGGAAGTTGAATTGAGTTAAGTAAGGTGTCAGACTTTTCTTAAAGGGAAACGCCAGCATTTATGCTCATTGTGATACCACAATCAGTTTATTCGGAAATCAAACACTCATGAGAGGAAACCATTCAAGATAAATTGCAGCAATCCATTCGTTCAAAGCGTTAAAAATTGAAAGATCAAGAATCTCCAACTCTTTATGAGAAGAGCATGGCAGTGACACATAAGGTGAAATACAGCCTCTTCCTCCTCCTCGGATGCAAAGCTCCTGGCAGAGTCATTTGTCCGAATGCCAAGTCTTTTAGCATGCCTACCAGAGGTCAGCAATGAATCGGTTTTTCCCTACTTATAAGTATTCATGAAATTTTGAGTATGAGTGAGTCAATAGTATTGAAATCCAACTACTCTGATTCATTCGTACTCCCTACAACATTGATTTATAAGTACAGGTTGCAATAAGTATGAGTACAACGTTGGCATCAAACTCATACCATTCGAAATATGTTTGATTCATACGCCTACTCATTCAGATTCATAAATTTAGAAAAAATACTTATAATACTCATAAATGATTCGATTGATTCGAATCATTCATCAAAATTTACAGTCTTAGTTGTTGTTGCATTTACAAAGAAAGAAGAAAGACACATAAACAAAAAAGACAAAGACAGCAAGCAGAACAAACACACAACCTTCTTGTGAGTATGGTAGTGTTCGTAGCCGAATCATACTTATTTTGTGATTCGTGTATACGATGAGTCATGGAGAGTCGAAATCAATAACATCATGCCTATTGTTAAGCATACTCAAACTTTGAGTAGTATGAGTATGACATTAAAATAAGTATGAATGCGTATAAGTATCAGAAATTATAAGTATGATTCGAATCTATTCATCGTTTTGATTACTCATTGCTGAGCTCTGATGCCTACCAAAAGGACAGTGGGCCCGTTAGGATCGCTATCGTGCGAAAGATGGCCATGCAACTTAAGGACAGAAGTGCATTGGTCCTCTTCTTGTCCATACATGTCCAGCAGAGTCTAGCAATATTACATGTACCCTCCTGCGGAGAATAAAGTTGAGCTTCTTTGTAAGACCAGTGCACTCTAGGCAATCGGAATACCCATGCCTTGTACTTTAGCGGTATTGACCAGCTCATCAGCAATGCAATTTTCAACGATATTCCTATATCCCGCTACCCATATAAGAGTTGCCTCTGAATGATCAGAAATTTACCTGAAAAATCCGCATCATTTATGAACAAAGACGGAGGTTGACACTACGTACGTTAGGGCCTTAATCGCAGCCTGGTTGTTCGAGTAAATCAAAAAGGTTTTCAGGAAAAATCCAAGCATCCTTCGCTGCAATTACCCGCAATGTCTCTGTGTCTTGCTACCCATGGACATCATATCGATCAGCTACCTCGTTGAGATATCTGCAATAGGTCGCAGTGGTAGCTCTGATATCACAAAGCTCACGTGAGCACGCATAGCGGCCCGTTGTGATGCTACGGGTGACCGCAGTCCCTGTACTGACCAAGTTCCACCAAAATCAGGAAAAAGGAAGAAGTTAGTCAGTGCAAGGGCTGGACAGATATCTGCAATAATTGTCTTAGAGTTTATCACCCAGTGCTCTAATAGCCGCATCGAAATTCCACAGCTCTTTTGGGAAATTAGGCAAAAGAATATTAAATTTTGTGAAGTACCATTTCAGATTTGTTTCCAAAGAATTTAAAAATGTTACCCTGGTGGCGTATGATTATTTGCTATTTTTTTATTTTCGTATTCAAATATTAATCATACGCATGGATGTACCACTCCCATACTAAAATTAAATGGATTTAATTACTTGGTTATCTAATAATGTCTTGTAATTACTTTAAAATAAACAACAACAATTCTAAATTGCAAATCTCGTCTTCATTTATTGTGCATTTCAGGCAAAACCTTACTGGCATTAGCTGCAGGTAGAAAGAATATACCTTCTTGAATATAATTTCTCTTCGACTGTTACAGTTGTTGTTGTTGTTGTTGTTGATGCCATTTTTGTTTTTGTTGTTCTCACAATTTTTATTTATAGTGTGGAAATACAATACAATTGTGCGTTAAGTCAAGTTAATTGTTAAAAGCTTTTAAACTTTAAACTTCGCTTTCCGTTGTTTCCTTATAAGAAATGAATAGTTGAGCAGGGGTCCACAGAGAGCGAAGGAGACAGAGAGAGCGAGTGTAATGTTACTGTGTTCTTAACTTAACTGTTATTGTTTCAGTTGTTTTGTTACTGTAGGTTTCTCTTGTTCTTTTGTGTTGTTTTTTCGTAATATTTCTTAAAGACTTTTTACTTCAGCGTACAAAAGTGGTAGAATGGCAAGACAATTTTCTTAATAACTCGCTGGGAAGTTTTCTTAACAGCACAACACAATACAGCACAGCACAACACAAAACAAAAAAAGGAATGCAATTTCTCTTGTGTGAATATGTAAGAAGAGATTTTTCCTCTTGTGTTTTTTATCAGGTTTTTTTCTTCATTTTTTTTTTCGTTTTACTTTCATGGAGTTGGTAATAAGTTTTAAAAGACTTGAAATTTTTATTGTTGTTGTTTTTCACTCGACAACATTTCTTAGCCATATTGTGTTGCGCTGTGTATGTTCTTAGAGAAGAAAAAAATCCGCTTTTTTATGCGGTTATTATGCCATGAACACTTAAATAAAAAGCTTGCCAAAGTAGTCACACAAGTTGAAATATATTTAAAAGGAAGAACAAAAACAAGAGTAAAAAACAAAGAATAAAAAAACTAAAAACTGATCTGAAAAACACAGCTTAAAAGTATAATTTTTTCTTCATTTTCATTCTTAGTATTCCTTTTGCCCGTGTTGTCGTTGTCTTTAAATTTGTTACGACAAAAGCCAGAAATAGAAAGAAGAACGACTGGGTGATACTCGATACAATAATTTAGTTTTATTGCTGTACGCTAACGTGTAGGGATCATAAGAAATTCTAGATGAAATCCTGACTTAATTACCCATTAACAACCCGATTAATTGATTACGCCCTGTCATAACACATCCTTTCAGGTGCCTCTGCTATTTGCGCGCCTTTTCGAGTTGTTCACACCAATCGTTAACAGAGCTTCCTTGATTTGTTGCTTCCAATACAAACAAAGTCGTCCTTTACGTTGACTTTCGCTTATCTCCGAATCAAATATCCACCTCGCCTCGCAAATATCCTGCTCCATTAAAACGACAAGCCAACGCAGCATCATGTCCTTGAAGGCCTCATACAACTCATTGTTCGTTCAGAAATTCGGAAATCATTACCAACTCGCGCCGGAATGAAGAACACTCTCAAAGCTTCTGCATCAGTGCATCAACATAAAGAAGACTCTGAGCTTTTATATATTGTTACGTTTTTGCATTTTAAGAACGTTTAAAATATGATTACGTAGATTGCAACTAAATAAAAAAAATTCTGTTTAGTTTTAATTAAAATTCTTGATTGTTCGTAAAATTCTGTGTGCCACTGTTCACAACTTGATGTAAACAACAACGATTGCTTTTCTTTGATATTCCTCTGTTTAAACCCTTTGCATAAACAATAACAATTACTGGACAATTATAAGACAGATCTTTGTAACGTAGATCTTCAAACCACGATTACTCTCTTTAAATGCACCGCGTCCTCACACAAGACTAACTGAAGTTCACTCACTCAGTCGCCTGCTTTGTCTTGCCTTTTATATGGCAGAGTAAAGAGTCTGATTAATGTTCTTGAAGGTGAATGTTCATGACTTTGGCTTCTCGAAATCTTTATAAATGTAAACATCTTTGTTTATCTGCTCTGTTCAGTCGATCAGTTCATCCGCTTTTTAGTTACCAGGAATGTCGGGAGTGACACAACCATCGAAGTCTCCAATGAATTCACAACATTAGGAATTCCTCCTAAGCATTGCGATCTTAGAATTAACAATGCAATCGTGTATTCCGCCAACACTATATGGGCGGCTTCGACGCAAAATGGCTCAAAAATCAGGTCAAAAACGGGCACACGATATACCTGCATAAAGTCTGGAAACATGCCCAATATGATTGTCTGGGCCAATACACATTACAAACGATTTCCCCAGAAGCTGTAAGAATGAGAACGAAAAGGACACTGTTTTTCACCTATTGGGTAAATGCCCAGCAATATGTCCAAGGAGAGAAAGGCAACGTAGTACCTACCATATAGATGATCTGGAGGAACTCTAGAGCATTGATATTGGTAGTCGAAGTGGTTCTAGAACTATGGGAAAAGGGAAAACAGTGGCTGCACAATAGGCCTTATGTAGCCTGAGTGTGGCCATCTAACTTTTTTAAGTGGACAGGCACCTCTGCCAACCTACCTACCTACAAAGTGGTGTTTCCAAAATCCCATAGTTTTGAGTATTTTGGACTGATATGTGGCCTTGATGGTCGAGCTACTGTGCATAGAATCATGTGAGATACAGAAGAAATTTCATGTTATTGGAAACTTTACAGAGGTAGTAAGCCGTGCCGCCAAAAAGGTGATTTCATTATGATGTATTTGGCTTTTGGAGATGCAAATCCATCTGTTTTAAGTACAACTCATGCCACAATTAACACCCACTGAACATTCACAATGTCGTAAGCCTGCTGATATTTCGAATAAAATTTTCTTTAGTAATGATGTTACATTAACAAGCAAAATTGTCAGTCATGAGGGTCGAGGAATTAACAAGTGAGTTCGGAAAAGCACAGAAAAACAGAAAAAGTAATTGTTTGATGCAACATATGGACTGGAGCTGTCGTAAATTACGAAAATTAGGCAAAAAGAATAGTTGACGTCAACTAAAGCGCAATAACAGCACAATACTCAACTTTTTTTTTGGTCTGCTCGGTGCTATGACGATAACGCGACTAGTTTTGGAGCGATATTGGAAGTTATGAAGTCGCCTTAGTCTAATAGGCTATGGTTCGAACCAAAAGTCATCTCCAATAAAATGAAATAATAAAAAAAATTATTTTCGCTCATGTATAAAACAAACACACAACATAAGTGATGTGAGAAACTAGGACGTAATCCTGACAGACCAATTATACTATGAGAAGTTTTCAAAAAAAATAACTCTTAGACTTGGTGGGGCATCAATTGATGAAACAACGCAAAAGCGTAGATTACTGCAACCAATCCAAAGACACAATAATTTAGATCACATCGGTATTCGTACAAGATGAAAAACATAGTTATGAGCCCACTACCGCATTCAAATGTAGGGTACACCATTAAGAAAAGCTAACCAAAAATAGATCCTAAAAAAAAGTTCCCTGCATAAAAAGAAATGCATGTTGCTGGTTAGATTAAAACTTATTAGTTGCCACCACAATAACAGCCATTTTATGTGCACTTGTTTGCAGCCAACATATTTTAACGTCTTGTTTTTGAGACAAAAAAAAAGAAAAAAACAAAAAACTATAATGAAAAAATGAATCAAAACAAACTGCAAAATGGCAAAAAAAAAACAAACGAACTCTTGAATTAAGTGACACTGGTTTTTAAAACTAAAAACTAAAAAAAAAAATTAAACAATGAGAAAAAAACACAGACACATACAAACAAGATAATGAAGGACACGACTTAATGATAAACATATCGCCTGGCATCGCTAAACTGCGAATAGAGGGTTTAAAAAGAAATGAAAGAGAAAGACCAGAAAACATGAAAAGTTCTCACCGCCACCATCACTTAATTTTTAACAGCGTTCTTAGCTGTTAGAGTGGATGAGTATCCGAATCGATTAAATCTTTTGATTTTTAAATAAAGCAAACGTTAAAAAATTTTAAAGAAAAACAAATTCATGGGAAGAATTCTATGAATGCTGGCTGTATTGAATTATAAATTATTGTGTGGAAATATTTAATATTTGCTTAACTTATCCGTTTGTCAGACGCCAGTCCAAATACCGAGAGTAAAGTTGTAGAACCCTTTCCCTGCTAACACAGATATTTTGGCAAGAACACAATTCCGAAGGCTGCCTTAAAGGCGACCAAAAGATGATGAGTGTTGACATAATAAGAAGTCGCCGTAGTCTAGAATGTAGTGTGTTGGCTTATTAGACGTAAAGCCAGGGCAGACATCAAAACAAAATACAAAACGCATTTCTTCGGCGACTTCCTCTCAGCAGATTTCTAGAAAAAAACTCTGAGAGTAAATAAAACTTGCCATGAAAAAGTTTCTCAAAAATCTGCCGTTCGGAGTCGACTTTAAACTGTAGGTCTCACCACTCATGCATAAATTGTACACACACACACAACATAAGTGGTGTGAGAAACTAGGTCGTAATCCTGTCTGAAGGGTTGTAATAACCAATTACGTATGTATGTGTTGACATAATTTTCATGGGACTTCTCCTTGGACTTGATGGAATGTAAAGATATGGCGGATGGTGGACTTAACAGATCTAAAGCTGCATTGATAACGGCCAATCAGTATTTTGACAAGTAGTTTCAGTCGTTTATACAATATGCTCATAAGGACCTTATATGCGATAAGGAGAGGCCCCTGTTAACCCTGTAATTGGCGCATGCAGGACAGGACACAGCGTTTCCAATCGTTAAGCATATTCTGCAAATAAGCTGGTACATGCAGTTTACCAGCTCGTTACCTCCGGCCTTAAACAGTTTAACAGAATTTATTGTTTCGTTCTTAAATCGCCGTTCTGTAGTCGCCGTAGTCTAGTAGGTAGTGTGTTGGCTTATTAGACGTAAAGCCAGAGTTTGAGCTCCAGGTCAGACATCAAAACGAAAATATGAGAAATATTTCTTGCTCTCAGCAGATTTCTGGCAAAAACTCTGAGAATAAATAAAATTGTCATGGAAAGATTTCTCAAAAATCAGTCAAGATTTTAAGGTGTTTACTTTATTTTGACGCTCACTGTATGTAATTATGTCTTAAATCGCCTTAAACAATTTAACAGAGTTTATTATTTCGTTCTCGATTATAAAATCTACGGTTAGGCGTGGTTAGATGCTTACAGGGTTAAGCATCATTCCTAATATCTTTACAAATCAATTTTCTCATTCCCTCGCCTTTCCTACTCACCCTTCTTCAGCCTGAAACGACCTCTCCTACCCTTCTCCTCTCTCTCTCTCTGTAGTGCTGTGGTGGTTTGCAATGTCTTCTATTATGAAGCGTCTTTTCTTTGGACTTTAAATCTGAATTGTGCGTAGGACTTGGAACCCAGTACGTAAAAACTCAATGCAATGAAAACTGCAAACACAAGCCTCCAGCAAAAAACCATATTTTGTTACTCTTGAGAAAATCCGACATTAGTTTATAGCGATACCGAAATTGACAATTTATAATAAAAGGTATCACCACCCTTTTAAGTACAAAATACATACATACTCGTACATACAAACATAATTGGACTTTACAACCCTTTAGTCAGAATAACGGCCTAGCCTCTCACACCACTTATTTTGAGTGTGTTAATTTTATACATGAGTGGCGAGACCCACCGTATAAAGTCGATTCCTACGTCAAATTTTTGTGGAACTTTTTCATGGCAATTTTTATTTCACACTCAGAAATTTTGCCAGAAATCTGCTGAGAGGCAGTCCCCAAAGAAATATTATTTTTTCATATTTCGTTTTGTCGGAGATATCTAACCTGGGGTTTGAACGGTGGCCTCATGCCTAATAAGCCAACACACAACCTACTACACTATGACTACTACAGGTACATGCTAAATAATCATCGGGTAGACTAATTGCATCTGAGAGTAATATCTTTACGGAGTCTTTATGCTAAGCTACCTGGAAATGTCTCTGCATGTCTTTGTCTCCTTGTACCAGAGGTCAGCAATTAGTATTCAAAACGATGAGTTGATTCGAATCATACTTATAATTTCTGATACTTATACGCATTCATACTTATTTTAATGTCATACTCATACTACTCATATTCAAAGTTTGAAATACTCATGGTACTCATCATCATCATATCATACGCATGATGTTATTGATTTCGATTCTCCATGACTCATCGTATACACGAATCACAAAATAAGTATAATTCGCGTACGAACACTACAATTCTCACAAGAAGGTTGTGCGTTTGCTCTCCTTACTGTCTTTGTCTTTTTTGTTTATGTGTCTTTCTTCTTTCTTCGTAAATGCAGCAACAACTAAGACTATAAATTTTAACGAATGATTGGAATGACTCGAATCATTTATGAGTATTATTATGAGTAATTTTCTAAATTTATGAATCTGAATGAGTAGGCGTATGACACAAACATATTTCGAATGTTATGAGTTTGATGTCAACGTTGTACTCATATTCATTACAACCTGTTCTTATAAATTAATGTTGTACTGAGTACGAATGAATCAGAGTATTTGGATTTCAACTATGTTGACTCACTCATACTCAAAGTTTCATGAGTACTTATGTGTAGTGAAAAAGTGATTCAGTGCTGATCTCTGCCTTGTACCCATATGATATGAGCACCATTTGTGATACCTGTGACAGCTGTATACCGTTTTGATGTTCATCACATTACTGCCAAGTGTGTATGATAATTTCCCATTTTTCATAACTTTTTCTTAATTTTGTATCCGTGGACAGTGCCAAATTCCAAAACCCTTTGAAAAATTAGACAAAAAATATTAGATTTTGTAGAATTGCATTTCAGATTTATTTCCAAAAAATTTAAAAATTTCACCCTGGTGGCGTATGATTATTTTCTATTTTTTTATTTTCGTATTCAAATATTAATCATACGCATGGATGTACCACTCCCATACTAAACTTAAATGCCTTTAATTACTTGGTTATCTAATAATGTTTTGTAATTACTTCACAACAAAAACC
Source organism: Sarcophaga carnaria (assembly GCA_958299815.1). Taxonomy (NCBI): domain Eukaryota; kingdom Metazoa; phylum Arthropoda; class Insecta; order Diptera; family Sarcophagidae; genus Sarcophaga; species Sarcophaga carnaria. Next base: position 143,258,288 of record OY283149.1, read on the forward strand.
AACAATTCTAAATTGCAAATCTCGTCTTCATTTATCCTGCATTTCAGGATATGGAAGTCTTTATGCTAAGCTTCCTCGAAACCTTACTAAAATATTGATAATCTAGAAATGTCACCATATGGTGGCACATACAGCTTGTAGGCTATATCTCTAAGCTAGCCTTGCCCTCTATTAAGGTGTGAATTACATTTGGAAACTGTTAATGCACTTGAAAATTATTGAAGAATAACTGAGCGCCAGTACTTATCCTTACAATCTATTCACATTCACAACCAAGTTAGGACTAAAGAAAGTTGTAACGCTTTAAGATCGACTTGGTCTAGCTATAATTTTCTGATTTGCTGTTACTTTTTCTCTTTTTCGTCTTTATTTGCAAAAATTAATTCATTTATTTAAGTAAAGGGACAAATTCCTTACTGACTAATAACAAAATCGAATAAAATTAAATAGGATTACAATCAGTTTCTTCAAAAATACAAGTCATAGTTACAATAAAAATATGAAAAGTTACGAATTGAGAAAAACAATAATGTTCCGTTTTACAACGCAAGAATTTAAAGAAAAATCAACAAAATCTGACAAATAAATAAATTGACGGCAAATTCTAGTTAACGGACTACAGCAACAGCATAATTAGTTCTGCAGAAGTTACGACGAGAAACATTGAATTTAACAGATCTTAACAGAAATTCACAGCAAATGTTACCATTGATCAGGTTAGGCATGAAGGATATATTTAACATTGTCCGACGACTCTTAAGGGTAGGCAGTTTTATTAAAGCCAGTCTGCTAGTATATGAAGGCATATCCAAGTAATTCCATACAAGGCCACGCAAGCAGAAGAGTAGAAATTGTTTCTGAACAGATTCGATGTGTTCGATGTAAACATTATAGTGACAAGAGCTACATTAAGCTGTTTAGTAATAAATGGATCAGAGAATTCTTTTGCCCAACGTTTTATGAAGCCCAGAGTGCTTCTTGCCTTATTTACAGTCAAAGTGATATGATCATTAAAGTTTAATTTTGTGTCTAATAGGATCCCAAGATCAATAAAAGAGTCCACAATCTCCAGTTGATGACCTCCAAGCAAGTAATTAACCGCAATGAAATTATTTCTTGAGAACCGCATACATTTGCATTTTTTAATATTCACCTCCATCATGTTGTACTGGCACCACAAAAAGAAATTTTTGAGATCACTTTGAAGATAAATATGTTCGATGAAATTATTAAGGGAGAGTAAAACTTTTCCATCGTCAGCATACATCAAGATATTGGCAAAATTAATCATGTTGGGAAGATCATTTATAAACAGCGAAAAAAGAAGTGGACCAAGATGGCTGCCTTGGGGAACACCAAATAGCACATCAATATACTTAGATAAGCTATTGTCCACACATACAGTCTGCTTTCTACCAGTCAAATACGACTCTAGCCATATTAAATTCCTACGATTTACACGCATTAAATCCAATTTAGTTAACAGGAGTTTGTGATTCACTTTATCGAAAGCCTTACTAAAATCCGTAAAAATTACATAAGTTTGCTTTCGTTGAGAAAAGGCCGCATTTATCATGGATGTTAAGTTGAAGATGAGACAACAAATAAATTTAGTATTCCCACAACTTTAAAGTTTAACCACAAACATTTTAAATCCTAAATGTTGAGAACTGTTTACTGGTGGTGAAAGACGATAGTCATGGAAGACAATATTTTTACGTTTGTTACGTTTTTAATAACGTTTAAAATATAAGTTCGTAGATTGCATATAAAATGAAAAGAAATTTGTGTTTAATTTTAATTCAAATTCTTTATTATTCGCACAATTCAGTGTGCCACTGTTCACAATTTGATGTAAACAACAACAATTGATTTGTTTTTTTTTTTATTCTTCTTTACACTCTTTTAAGTAAATACTAACAATTGTTCGACAGATATTTAAATGGATTATTCGCTTTACACGCAACTGACTGCATATTTACTCCTTCTTTGCCCGCTTTGCCTTGCCTTTTATATGCCAACGTAAACAGTTTGATGAAGTTGAAGTCGCCGTGGTCTAGTAGGTAGTGTGTTGGCTTATTAGAAGAAAAGCCAGGGTTCGAGCCCCATGCCAGACGTTAAAATAAAAAACAAAAAGTATTTCTTCGGCGACTTCCTCTCAGTAGATTTCTGGCAAAAACTCTTGAGAGTAAATAAAATTGCCATGAAAAGTTTCTCAAAAATCTGTAGTTCGGAGTCGACCTAAACTGTAGGTCCCGCCACTCATGTATAAAATGAACTCACACAACATAAGTGGTGTGAGAAACTAGGTCGTAATCCTGACTGAAGGGTTGTAATGACCAATTATGTATGTAAACAGTGTGATGAATGTTCTTGAAGTCGAATGTTCGTGGCTTTGCCTTTTCGAGAACTCCATATACGTAAGAATCGTTTTTTCCTTGTTGTTTGAGTATTTTGTTTACATTGTTTGTTGTTGTATTTTTGTTTACTTGTTTACCATGTAAACAAGTTTGTTGTTTTTTTTTGTAGTTTTGTTTATCATTTTAATGTTAATTTCTATGTTCGTAACAATATTATCTTCCACATTAAAATCGTATTTATTTGCTGATTAAAAAGTTAAGTTCTTAACAATGTTTAAAAACTTACAAGACATTTGAATATGAACTAAAAAAATGCATTTGAAAATTGTATTTCAATTTTAAAGAGACAGCTTTGATGAATACAAATATCGTACCATTCATACTATTTTTTATTTTATTTTATTTTTTTTTTTTTTTTTTGAGAATACTTTCAATACCCCTTTTTAATAGCACATTAGGCGGTTAACTCTGTGTTGTAATTTGTTGTCACAAACTTTCAGACGATATTTGTGGATTTAATTTTCGCGAAAATCAATTTCTATTGAAATTTGAAAATTAAATCTCTCCAAACTCCAAAAAAAAAAAAACTAATCATTGGCAAATATTTAAGCCGCCATTACCAAACCATTTGGAGTTGGCCTCCAAATCAGTTGCAGGCAACAGTATTTTTCGGTACAATTTCTAGCTTTGGTTTTGGTTTCATACAACGTTGCTATTGTAGTAATGTTGTTGTTGTTGAAGCTAACGCACAATGGTCAAAAACTATTTTCCAATTTTCGAAAAATCAAATTCAAATAACAACACAATAATGAAAGCGAATGGTCTTAATATAAAGCAGCATATACATATACTCGTTTTAACACTGCAACACATACAGATGCCAGAGATATGGTATGAAAGTATAGAAGTATCTGTAGCTGTAGAATGTGTGGCAGCCAACACCAGGGCCTCATAACACATTTACACACAGCAGGAGAGAGATTTTTAATTTTTTTTTAAGTTTTTCTCGATTTTTTTTTTGTAAAATCTTAGCTACACAAGGCACATTTGCAAATAGTAAATGTTTGTTGTTGCTTTCACTCTCTTATTGTAATAGTAGTTGTTAAAATTGTAGTTGTTGTTGTTGTTGTTCCAATTGTTATTGTATGCATAAGCTGAAAACCAATACCATTTGTATGATGTGCAAATACATGTGTATTCCTATGCCATACATACAGTGTGCATCAAAAGAAACTATACATTAAAAAAATTTATACATTAATAAACTACCGTTATTTTTATTTTAAAATTGTTTCTTTTCCAGTTTTTAAAATTGAAACCAAAGAAAAAAATTTAAAAAAAAATTTGGAAATATTGCAAAAAATTTTTTCGTGCACTCTCCTTAAATGGTAAAAGTTAAGTTTGGTAATTCTTAGAATTTTATTTTTAGGGTACAGTTTCTTTCGACGCTCACTGTATACTCTCTTCAAACTCATACTCCAGCCCATATGCATACGTCCACATTTATTAGCGTTACGCCAGACTTAAAGCGTGAGTGTATATGAGCGAGAATTCATATACTCTTTTGCACTATTTATTCAACTCTATGAGTATGTCTGTATGTATGTATGTATGCATGCCGTACAAAAACTGACAGCATGTTCACAAAACGAAATTCTGTTTTTGTCACTACAATAGAAAATCGTTAATGTGCCGGTCATTTCACATTGAAGTGTGAATGGGGGTGAATTGAATTTTAAAAAATATCCAGAAAGCCATGGACATCCAGAAAAAGGGATATCAGCCACGGGTGGCATAAGTAGGATTCCCATGACCATACAATACATTGAACATTCAATACATTTTCTTAAAAGGTGTGCTAGCGACGGAAAGTCTAGCATACTTAATTCATTAGTCATACAACCCTATAGTCAGGATTACAACCCTTTAATCAGGATTGTAACCTGGCTTCTCTCACTATCCATATACTTACTTACTTACTTAATTGGCCATAACAATCCATTTAACGGATTTCGGCCTACCGCAAAACATCCTTCCAGGCGCCTCTGGTTCGTGCGCGCCTACGTCAGTTGGTCACACCGATCGATGACAGTGCTTCCTCGATTTGGCCCTTCTAACGTATGCAAGGTCGTCCTCTTCGCCGACTTTCGCAGATTCCTTCATCAAATACCCGTCTCGCTGGAGCATCCTCCTCCATTCGAACGACATGGCCGAGCCAGCGCAGCCGCTGGATATTAATACGCTGAACAACGTCCATATCTTTGAGGAGCCCATACAGCTCACTGTTGAATAGGATACAAAAAATCATCGCCAACTCGGACTGGACCGAAGAATTTCAATAGTACTTTTCTCTCGAACACTCTCAAGGCTGCTGCATCAGTGCTTAATAGTGTCCATGCCTCTGTACCATAAAGAAGCACGGGGAAGATGAGAGAGTATTAGGTTTGTCGTACGAAAGAGGTCTCTGCTACTCAATTACCTATTGACCACCTGTTGGCAAAAGCGATCCTGCGCTTGATCTCCAGACTGACATCATTTTTGGTGGTAACGGCGGAGCCAAGATATGTTAATTCCTTGACTGTTTCAAAAGTATAGTTATCGGCCGTAATCTGAGAATCAATACGCCGCACGTCTCTACTTGTCGATAACATATACTTTATTTTGCCCTCATTTACTGCCAGACCGATCCTAGTACACTCCCGTTCAATAGCACTAAAGGCAAAAGTAACATCTCGCTTGGTACGCCCTATGATGTCAACGTCGTCAGCGTACGCAAGCGACTGGACACTTTTATGGAAAATAGTGTCATTGCGATGCACTCCCGCCTTTCGCAGAACACTCTTCATGACGAAGTTGAAGAGGTCGCATGATAAGGGATCGCCTTGTCCGAAACCTCGCACGATACCAAAAGGTTCGGAGAGGTCCTTTCCTACCTTGACGGAGCTGCAGGAATTGCTCAACGTCATTCTGCATAGCCTTATCAGCTTTGCAGGTATACCGAGCTCAGACATTGCGGCAAAAACACGATCCCTTATGGGGCTATCGAAGGCTGCCTCATAGTTGACAAAAAGAGGGTGTGTGTCGACTTGTTTGTCGTGGGTCTTCTCCAGAATTTGGCGTAGTTTGAAGATCTGGTCGATGGTGAACTTGCCAGGTCTGAAGCCGCACTGATAAGGTCCAATCAGTGTTTTGACGAGTGGCTTTAGTCGTTCACAAAATACGCCTGTAAGAACAGTATATGCGATAGGGAGAAGACTTATACCCCTGTAGTTGGCGCATATCGTAGGGTCTCCCTTTATCAGGGAGTGTGTTAATTTTATCCAAGAGTAGCAATACAGACACACCATCTACTAGCCACTAACACCTGTTAAGCCGAAACATTATGTGAATATTGGTGTTCCCATTTCATACATACATACATTCATAATTGGTCATTACAACCCTTCAGTCATAATTACGACCTAGTTTCTCACACCATCCATGCTATTTAAGAAACTTTTCATGCCCATTTTATTTACTCCCATGGCCTTACTGCATGAAGTTGGTCACTTAAAGGTTTAACTACGTCTCTAACAAATAGTTTTTGGGACACCAAAAAATTTGGCTCGTGTCCTTCGAAAACAGTGAAGCAGTGTACAGAACTTCTCATCTCTGACAACTCTACTCATTGATATGTTCGTTTGGTTAACCTTGGTTAACTTCACCATGAAATCACCCACATACTTATGCTTGAACTTATATTTCTTCATTCATACAATAAACTGAACCCTTTTTACCCTCCATTTATAGTTTATACAGTCATATTCAGAATATCCAGTGTATGTCCGTACTTATGTATGTGTGTTTGTGTAGATGAGTGTCAGCGAATGTGAGTGTTTTTCGTAAAACCCAAAATGACACTTTGTTTTGCAATTCTAAGCAGAATGGCGACATTTGAATGCCACATACAGAGACACAAACAACACTTTTAAAATACAGCAGCACTAGCACTACCACTACTTCTACTACTACTGATACTGCTACTACTACTACTGCTAACAGTAATAAAACACTCTTAACATCCAACAAACTCACACTCACACCCTCCCATATACTCATATTCATATTGTATTTATAAAGACATGCTTAATACCAATAGTCCTGTCACATACATGCACATATACTTACTCAAAAAAATATTTTTAGTTGTCATATCGTGTGTGTGTTTGAACGAACACTGCTCTCGACTACATACTATTTGGGTTGACTGAAGTATAACGACCCCAAGAATTTAGAATCATTGACAAGAAAAAAATGAAAGAAAAAAAAACTGAAAAAATATTTGAATTTTGGAAAGAGTTCGTGTACAAGAGTAAAAAGGAAAACAGATGCAAATAAAAGAAGATCAGAATGATTAGAAGGGGTTTGGTGGTGTTGATAGCGAGTCGTTGTATGTATTTAAAGATTTTTGAAAAATTATTTCAAACGGAATGGAAAAAGAAATTTAATTTTATTGAATTGAAATTATTGTCCTTTTGAACTGTATTGATGGCTGTGAAAAATGAGATTTTAAAAAGGCGGCCCTTTCCTTCCCTTAGCTTTGTTCCAATTTTGTCCAATTAAGTTTCTCCAGCTCAGCAGGTGACTGGCTAGCTGTAGCAGGTCTTAGAATAATAATGTTGACAACTCTCGTTGCCAATTAATAACATACTCTGCTAGTATGTATTTGAGCCTACATGGGTGTAGTTCTGGGAACTGTTCATAATAAGTTCAAGATAGTTTTTTACTGTCCTTTTACCAGACGGTTTTATTCTGATGTCATCCTCTCTAGGGGTCAAGGCTTTCCCAGATAGATATTTCGCAAGCACGTAGATACCTCTTTTGACACTGCATTCGTCTAACTGCCGGCGCAATCCGTGGGATTAGGTTAGGTTAGGTTAGAGGACATGAACTTGTCAATTAGGACAAGTACAGTACCCGGAGGTCGAATTGACCCATTGTACAACGTCCTAGTTTCTCACACCACTTATGTTGTGTGTATTAATTTTATACATGAGTGGTGGGACCTACAGTTTATAGTCGACTCCGAACGACAGATTTTTTTGATAAACTTTTTCATGGCAATTTCATTTACTCTCAAAGTTTTTGCCTGAAATCTGCTGAGAGGAGGTCCCCGAAGAAATACTTTTTGTGTTTTGCAGCAGCTCAGTTAAATTCTGGCACAAATTGGTGTTCGGACTTGTTGTGTTACTGAGAAGCCAAGTACATATTCAGGTCGTCGGTATGGTTTGTTATGGTTTGTTCGATGGAAGTTTTGGTTTTAGGAGTGAAACTAAGGACCTTTGGTCTGATGATCTGCAAGTTACCGGTGGGGCATTTGAAATGCATCGATGGCTTCAAAATGCTGTACAGGTTAGGCGTTTTACAAAAGCAAGCTGGTACAAATGTCACCACACGTTCTTCTCCACAAACTCCTGGCATTCCTCAAAGAAATATCGCATCAGTCAGGGCTAAGTTTTAAATGGGTTCCAGCACTTAGGCATATCCTTGAGAATTTAATTTTTGGCGAACTGGCAAAGACTAATGCAGAGTTTATATCTTTAGATTTATTACGGGCGTAGGTATTCAGATTGTCTTATTTAAACTAGGTATTCTTCGGTTGGCATATAAAGAGTCTCAATTTCTTTGGCTGGTATGGTACGGGCAGTGTTACTAGACTATGGACTAGGAGAGGAGAGATTCTGTCTTCTTTCTATAAAATGCATGGCTATCTATACATACATACATACATACATATCTGGTCATTACAACCCTTTACTGAAGATTACAACCTAGTCTCTCACACCACTTATGTTGTGTGTGTTAATTTTTATACATCAGTGGCGGGAGCTACAGTTTAAATTCAAATACAAACGACAGATTTTTGAGAAAGTTTTCATAACAATTTCATTTTACTCTCAGAGTTTATGCAAGCAGACCGCTGAGAGGTAGTCACCAAAGAAGTATTTTTTCATATTCCGCCAGATGGTGATGTCTGGCCTGGTGTTGTAATCGAGGCCTCACGTCTAATAAGCCAGCACACTATCGACTAGACTACGGCGACTTCAAATCTATCTATCTATTCCACCATCAATCCTCTTACAGGCCACTGTCTTATTCAGACGTTTCCTCAAATGTCTTCTGGAGGATCTGTGGGTCTGGGATGGAAGAAGAAACTATTTTTCAGTATCCTGCTTTTGTCATGAAGAGGCACATGTTCTTCAATTCTCTATTCTGGACTGATATTTTCAAGTATAAGGAATTTTGGGCTTTTTTGCTTAAATTCCAAGGCCAGTATTGCATACTCTTGCAGATCTCTTAGGCTTTTGTCCTATTGTATGTAATGGTAATAGGCTTGCCATTCCCTGAAGTGACTTCTGCGGCTATAGAAGCTATAGACCTGAGAAAGAGGAAGAGACTACATTTCTCTTCATTTACTAAAGGTTCTTGACTTATTGTATTTGTCACTTTTTGAAGTCGCCGTAGTCTAATAGGTAGTGTGTTGGCTTATTAGACGTAAAGCCAGGGTTCGTATCCCAGGTCAGGCATCAAAACGAAATACAAAAAATATTTCTTCGGCTGTTTCCTCTCAGCAGATTTCCGGCAAAAAACCTGCCATGTAAAAGTTTCTCAAAAATCTGTCGTTCGGAGTCGACGTTAAACTTTAGGTCCCGCCACTCACGTAGAAATTAACACACTCAACATGAGTGGTGTGCGAAGCTAGGCCGTAATCGTGACTGAATGATTGTAATGGCCAATTATGTATGTATGTATGTCACTTTTGCCTGAACTCTATAATATAAGATCTGATGCAATAGAAACATTTATTTCTGATTTGAATGGTTCTTTCATAGCAAATGTTTGATTCGCCTTTTGGTTATTGGTTTGTGGTTCCTCAATGCATCTGGAGGTCAGATATTGTCCTTCAATAAATGTCTGCCGCTCTACCATTCCTATGCAGCCTCAAGTTTTCTAGTTTCGAAAACAATTCACTACTTATAAACAGTAATAGACATACATACATACATAATTGGCCATTACAACCCTTCAGTCAGGATAACGGCCTAGCTTCTCACAACAGGAAAAGAACAAAATTGAAATTCTTAAGATTACTTCCTTCAAACATTTCTGTTTCCTAACCTAGACTGCAATTTTCTATGACACTTTAACAATTCTTTTGTATTCCAAGTTAAATATGTGAACATTATAAGGAATTGATTGCAGTGTTCCCCAGTACGCAACTTACAAATATTTTTAAATGAAAATACAAAAAAAAATCCAAACCCTGAACCAAAATTGAAAATCTAAATCAACTCTGTTAACAGCAACAACAACAACAACTATTTTGAATACCGGGGCGAATTCTACTAAAACTTTATTGTTACGAGCAAAACACTGTTATCACCAGCATTACTACAATTGCCTCAACAGCTTATGAACACCATACGAGTACATGCATGTACACACGTCCGCATACTTTTATGAACACTCATATGAGAGTACACATATACATGTAAGCATGTGTGTGGTGTACGGTACAAATAAATATGGTTTTATTTGCAAGTATTTAAATATTATTTTATACAACCTCCTTCCTTCCTTCCATACTTCCTGTGCATTCCATGCACAAAGAATTGTTACAACAGTTTGTGGAAAAATATACTGGAATTCTAACAAAATCTCATGCAAAAAACGAAAACAAACAGAACGAAAAAAGCGATTTCATTACGTATTGCAAATAAACAAAAATTGTATTGGTTTCATCGTATTGTTGTTACTGTAGTAGTATGTGTGTTTGCATGTGTGTGGCATGTTTAATTGTTTAAAAACTAAAATAGTTTTAGCAGTTTTGGAAATTCCTTTTGCCATAAAAAAAAGTATTTCGAGCGGGTATTATGAAAATAATTCTTTTCAATTCTCTCTGCTATGCTTCTAAACACTGAAAGGCTTTAAATGATTAGGAATTGTGTGTATGTCTTTCAAAAACTAACGTGTTCTAAAGCTTTACTGGGCATGCTACACTGTATGATAATCTGTGTTAAGGTTTGTAATGCATTCATTCACCATAGTCGCCAGGATCTCGACCATAATGAGGAAAATATTCTGATTCGGATACCCATACAAGACGAAGCTTGTATACATAAAATCTTCATTCATTGGAAGTCTATGCTTCTTAACATACATAATTGGTCATTACAATCAGGATTACGACCTAGCTTCTCATAGCACTATGTTGTAAGTTAATTTTATACATAAGTGGCGGAACCTACAGTTTAACGTCGACTCCGAATGACAGATAGACGGTAGTCATGGAAGACAATATTGTTAACGTTCTTAACTTTTTAAAAACTTTTAAAATATAAGTTCGTAGATTGCAAATAAAATAAAAATAAATTTGTGTTTTTAATTTTAATTAAAATTCCTGATTGTTCGAACAATTCTGTGTGCCACTGTTCACTATTTGATGTAAACAACAACAATTGCTTTGTTTTTTATTCTTCTTTACACTCTTTTAAGTTAACACTAACAATTGTTCGTCAGATCTTTATAACGGAGATCTTCAAACCAAAATTATTTGCTTCACACGCAACGCGTCTTCACACAAGACTGACAGAATTTTTACTCACTCGTTGCCCGCTTTGCATTGCCTTTTATATGCCAACGTAAACAGTTTGATGAATGTTCTTGAAGTCGAATGTTCGTGACTTTGCCTTCTCGAGAACTCCATAAATGTAAGCATTGTTGTTTACTTGTTGTTTGAGTATTGTGTTTACATTGTTTGTTGATGTATTTTTGTTTAAAGTCGACTCCGAACGACAGATGTTTGAGAAAGCTTTTCATGGCAATTTTTATTTACTCTCAGAAATCTTTATTTATTTTTGCCAGAAATCTGCTAAGAGGTAATCGTCGAAGAAATATTCTCCCATATTTCATTTTGTTGGAGATGTCTGACTTGGGGTTTGAACCGTGGCCTCACGGTTCACACACTACCTAATAGACTACGGTGGCTTCGACGAAGTATAGTATAACGTTGCCAAAAAAAAACCCTGAAAAACTGAATCCTAATAGAGCATTAAGACAACTCAACCTTCAATTAACAACACTCAACGTCATTATTGAAGTTAGCAGGCATTCATACGTATTTTAATGTCTTACTCATACTACTCATATTCAAAGTTTGAAGTACTCATGGTACTCATACTTAACAATACGCATGATGTTATTGATTTCGACTCTCCATGAGTCATCGTATACAGGAATCACAAAATAAGTATGATTCGCGTACGAACACTACATTACTCACATGAAGGTTGTGTGTTTGCTCTGTTTGCTGTATTTTTTTTTTTTTTTTTGTAAACACAACAACAACTAAGACTGTAAATTTTGACGAATTATTCGAATCACTCGAATCGTTTATGAGTATTATAAGTATTTTTCTAAATTTATAAATCTGAATGAGTAGGCGTATGAATCAAACATATTTCGAATGTTATGAGTTTGATGTCAACGTTGTACTCATACTCATTGCAACTTGTATTTATAAATCAATGTTGCAATGAGTACGAATGAATGTAGTTGGATTTCAATACTGTTGACTCACTCATACTCAAAATCTGATGAGTACTTATGAGTAGCGAAAAAGCGATTCATTGCTGATCTCTGGTTCAAACGATAGCTTTGGCATCTGATTCCTAGCAGAGAGGAAGTTTTTTTTGGCAAAAGCTCTGAAAGTAAATAAAATTGCCATGAAAAGATTTTCAAATCTGGTGTTCGGAGCTGATTTTTAAAATTAAAGACTTGCCACTCATTGATAAAAGTAACTTACCCACCATAGGCAGCTATGTTGTAATCCTAACTAAAGTGGCAATCCTGATATTAGTACCTGCAACTTTTGTTCTTAGAAAAGGTTTCTCCTGAGCACTTGAGAACTATTTATGAAACACTATAGCATAGCAAAGGCAGCCTTAAATTTCCTTTGATACTCTTATTCAAGAAACTGGACAATGCACAATGAGTTCAACTGTTGTCACAATGCAGAAGACGGTCCAACTGCTCCATCTCAAACTGACCTTTATTTTGCGGCATAAAATCCAGACATGATCCAGTAGGCATTGAAGTGCAAATTTTTCTCATATCTTGTGTGTAGCAATAGGCCATAATTGGGCTATTGTGACTCCTTCATAAACTTGATTAAATGCGTCCAAACATTCAATAGCCACCGTAGTCTAGTAAGTAGGTGACACATTGGACGGGAAGCCAAGGTTCTAACCTCAGGTGAGATATATCTCCAATAAAACGGAATATGAAAACTCCTATCATCAGATTTCTGGTGAAAACTCTGAGAGTAAATAAAATTGCCCGGAAAAGTTTCGTTCGGAATCGTCTTTAAACTGTAGAACTTGTCATTCATGGATAATATTAACACACAACATAGATGGTGTGAAAAACTAGGTTGTAGTCCCGACTAAAGGGTTGCCAAGACCAACTAAGTAAGTACCTAAACACTCAAAGTGATAGTCGAAATATGAATTGATTGCTGTACAGCGTAATGTAGGGCGCTTAGTAGTAAGTCTTGATTTATTCTTTTTAATTTCCTTCAATATTTTTATAGCCGCTCATATTCGTTTATCGTCCGTCGTATGCAGTTATTTTTTAATTAAGAATTTTTTGGTTTCTTTATATTGTTTGCAGGAAAGAAAATTTCGTTTTTGTTGTCTTTGTTATTGAAAGAAAATATTGAAAAATATTGAATTTTACGGTCGTATGCGAAAAAGTTTACTTTTTTATGGATTTAATAAAGGATTCCAAGAGAATAAATTCAATTACTTGAAAAGAAGAAGAGTGTAAAGTACAAAGTATTTTGTTAGACTTTCTATTGAATTCAAATAAACTCAGTGGGAATATGCAAACACATTCGGTACATCCTGAGGCAAAACGTCTTTAGATCGAGTGGAAGTGTTTCTTATTTGCCTAACCCTTGTACTTTTCTTAATTGACAAGTACACGTCCTCTAACCTAACCTCACCCTTACTACAAAATTAACAGTAAATTCTGAATGAGAATGTAAAATTCCGATTGATACTTAACCTTACGGCCTAGTCCTTTCCGACGAAATGGATTTAGAAGTGGATAAGTGCAAGTTGGCGATATTTTCTGCATCCTAATTAGCTGCATGAACCTCTCATCTCATTGATATCTAGCGGTTAATCTGGCTCAGTCATGTCTTTCGGATTGAAGAGGATATTCCCTCAAGACGTATAGTCGCCGTAGCCTAGTACGCAGTGTGTTGGTTTATTACACGTGTGGCCGCTGTTCCCAGATCAGATCCCCAGATCAGATCCCCAGATCAGATATTTCCAATAAAACAAAATATGAAAAAATATTTCTTCAGCGACTTCCTCTTCTTAGATTTTTGGCAAAAACTCTGAGAGTAAATAACATTCCCATGTAAAGTTTCTCAAAAACCTGTCGTTCGAAACCGACTTTACACTGTAGGTGCCGCCATGTGTAAAATTAACACTTACAACATAAATGGTCTGAGAGGAAGGATCGTAATACTAACGGAAGGGTTGTAAATGACTACCTATGTATGTATATATGTACCGTATTGAAATATTATATCTGTCACAGATAAGGCTGCCACAAAATGTAACTCCAGCTACATTAGATTAGCAGGTAGCTTGGTTTCCTTTGTCCCATTGTCTTCTCCATGTGTTTAACGATTTTCCTTCACGTTGTATACATTCACAGCTCCAATCTACGACAGTCCTTGTAGTACTCCTTGTAAATATTCCCCCGAGGGTGAATATTTTGCTTTCAACAAAGTTTGCTGTGTAGCAGTTCAAAACCGTCACGTTGCTAATATTCTCAGGCAAAAGATCGCTCATATACTGAATTCTGACAGATCGTATGGAAATCCTTCGATTTACTATTGTGTGGCTCGATGCTCTATGAAAGTATAGACTTGAACATGCCATCAAATATTCGAAGCAACGAATAATAAACTTCGGAAATTTGCATGTACCCATGAATGTGACGTGGCTGTAAGGGTATATAGAGATTACTACCTCTTTAAGCCGCTAAACAAAAATGTTGTTATGTTTTTATCTTTTAAAAACGTTTAAAATATCGGCTCGTGTTTAGTTTTAATTAAAATTCTTTTTTTTATTCGCACAATTCTGTGTGCAACTATTAATCACTTGATGTAAACAACAACAATTGCTTTGTTCGTTATTCCTCTATTTATACCCTTTGCATAAACAAGAACAATTACTAGATAATTATACGACAGATCTTTGTAACGGAGATCTTCAAACCACAAATTACTCTCTTCAAACACACCGCGCCTTCACACAAGACTGACTGAACTTCACTGAACGACCCGCCTGCTTTGCCTTGCATTTCATATGGCAGGGTAAACAGTCAGATGAATATTCTCTATACATATAAACATCGTTGTTTAGATTTATGCTTGTGGTGTTGTTTGTAGATTTTTGTTTACTTGTTCACCATTTTTTTATGCTGGTGTTTGTTGTTATATTATGCCGTACAATAATTTGTAACAGGTTTGTTTACTACTTTGTTCTGTTTTTGTAGCTTTTGTTTATAATTTTAATGTTAAACGATGTCAAAGCAAACAGTGTCTAAATTTATCATTTTCGTAATAATATGATGTTGATACAGTCTAGTAACCAGTGTGTTCGTTAATTAGGCGTGAGGCCACGGCTCAAAAACACCAAGTCAGATACCTTAAACAAAACGGAGAGTAAAGAGAAATTGTCATGAAAAAGTTTCTCAAAAATCTGTCGTTCGGAGTCGACTTTAAACTGTAGGTCCTGTCACTCATGTATAAAATTAACACACACAACATAAGTGGTGTGAGAAACTAGGTTGCAATCCTGACTGAAGGGTTATAATGACAAATTATGTATGCATGTACCTTTATACTTTAACTATTTATAAACTTTTAGATCCATTTTAGTCTAAAATATGCCAATTGTTTGTTTTCGTTTCTAAATGTCTCTTAATTTCTAAAAACAACATCGCGTGTTTTCTTGTTAACGCCAACAAAAGTGTTCTAAGCCATGCTAATTTATTTGTTTCATTAAATTTATATTTCTGTCGAGACCCGTAACATTAAATTATGGCCTAGAATTGAAAACAATAAAATAAAAATATTAAAACCACAAACGTAAACAAAGATAATGGAAAACGCTTTTCTCCTCTACAAATATGGCTTGGCATAGATGACAACATAAATTTTCATTTAAATGCCATAAAAAATCTGAGAAAATAAGAACCAACAGCAACAACAAAATAAAAACAAATAAAAATGAAATCAACAAGAATGAAAGAATAAAACAATAATAACAGCAAATACCGTAGCAATAAAACAAAAGACAGAAACAGAAAAAACAAAAACAACAACAACAATTTAATATTAATTTACTAAAAATCCATTTTATGATTTATTATTACGATTACCCCGATCATAAGAAAAACCCAAAGACACTGAGTAACAGAAAAATAAAAACAAAAATCTAGAAAAAACAAGTTTAGTCTGAAGATAAAAGCCCCCATAAATTTTGGGTGGAAAAAAATTGTTTATGACCCAAAAATACCATAAGACCAAACACCATGCTTTTCTCCCTAAGACTGCTTTTAGATTTCATACCGCTTACAGTGTGTAATGCATAGGCAACGAAAGAGTCCTAGGCAGTGTATGACCATAAAAGTTATTTAAATATAGTGGAGTTCAGTTATAACGAACTTAAAGCAAACATGAAAAGTTAATAAGGCTTCTCGCAATATTGGATTTTCTTTTCTTTATTAATATTCCCTCTACTCATTAATGCATCATAATTGGAGCTCCAATTCGGTTTTTACAATAAATGTATAAAATTGAAGTTCATCACAGTTTAGCTTGGTTTCCGTGTTTCTTCCCGAAGTTCCTGAAGCAGGCTTCTGTCTGAAGCCTCAAAAGGTGAAATTAACATCTGCCGTTGCCTAGAAACAACGATTTGTATAATATTGTTACGAAAATGACGAATCTAGACACTGGTGTTTTCCTTTTACATCGCTTAACATTAAAATTATAAATAAAAGTTACAAAAACAGAACAATGTAGTAAACAAACCTGTTATCGTACTGCTTAATATAACAACCAATACCAGCATAAAAAAATGGTAAACAAGTAAACAAAAATCCACCAACAACACTACAAGAATAATTGTAAACAAAATACACAAACAACAATACATACATAATTGGTAATTACAAACCTTCAGTCAGGATTACGACCTAGTTTCTCACACCACTTATGTTGTGTTAAAGTCGACTCTGAACGACAGATTTTTGAAAAACTTTTAATGGCAAGTCGCCGAAGAAATAATTTTTGTGTTTTGTTTTGATGTCCGGCCTGGGGCTCGAACACTGGCTTTACGTCTAATAAGCCAACACACTACCTTCTAGACTACAGGGACAATAATGAATGTAAACAACTATGTTTACATTGCAGTGTTAGCTCTGACACCAGAACATAGCTGCCATATAAATGAGGCACAAAATAGTTAAATATTTGGGAAAAAATCGTCGAAATCGTCAAAGAAAAAATAAGTAAATAAATTAAAAGTTTTTAAAAACCAAAATTATTTCTATTGTAGTAAAACATATAAAGTCAATATTGTATGTACATATCTGTGTTCAAAAATAAAACATTTAAACAATTTTTTTTAGAAATTAAAAGCTGACGTCCATCATCTTCATTTAACAATTTTTTTTTCAAAAATGGAGAAATTTTATATCATTTTCAGGAAAAAATTGTTTAAGGATTAAACAATCGATCCCAGTTTTTTTTTTTGTTGACACATAAGCACAGCAATAATATCGCACCCTCTTAATCTATGGGTGGTGCAAATATTAAGGAATCAGAAGCTCTTGACATTCTGAGCATTAAAATTCAGTAATCCAACCGACACATTTTTCAGTTCCTTCAGTTCCTTCTTAAGATCTTGTGATCTTACTATTTACACCATTTGTAACCGACCGAGACTGGAATACAACTCTCATATATGGGTCGGTGCCTCAACGTTTATTTTGAGGTTTCTCGATTGTGTACAGGAGAGGCCGTAGTAGCTCGTTAATGACGGTAGTGTATCCAACTCCATCGTTGCAATGTGGTTTGTTCTATCGCTTCGACAAAAGGTTTTTGCTCGAACGAAGTAAGATTACTTTTCCCGAAAATCATATATTCCTAAGTAACGTCTTCTTTGTCGGCCACTACTTCCTTATGGGCTCGATTGGCCAGTGGATCGCACACTGCATTGCAGTAAAAATACGTTTTTTAGTCTGACTATTCGAATGTAGAACTCATTTCCTGCAGAGGTCTTTCCTGTTATTTATGGTATAAAAATATACAAGCATAGTGTCCATAAACGCTGTTCTCTCTTTCCTTCTTCCCATAACGTATTTTCAAAGTTCCAAACACAATACCATACATCCACTGAGCGTTGGTCGTACGAAACAAAATAACGGCGCTTGCCTTTGTTCTTCCGATGGTAATATTAGAAGCTATAATCGAATTTTTAAAATTGTCTGCAACGACAAGTGATAAATTACTCTGAATTACGAGGTTGTTTAGGAATTGTAATTTTTTGACTTTAAAAAGGAATAAAATACAGAAATATATAATACTTTACTACTTGTTTTTACTAACAAAAATTTCTAATAGTAACAATTGCAATGTAAATACAAAGCTTAAAGTGGTACTAAAGTAAAGATTATGATGTAAATTTTTAATTTCCAAAAATCATCAAAATGATAAATCGTCAAATCTGACAGCTATGCACCAGAAGCACACTTGAGCATGCACAGCGGCCCATTGTGACGCCACGGTAAGCCTTTATAGAAAATATATACATTTCACAGCCCTAAAAACTTTAGACTCAGCGACTTAAGCTTACTTAATAGGCCTTTTTAACCCTTTAGCCAAGATCACCACCTAATTTCTCACACCACTCATATTATGCTCGTTAATTTCATCAATGCGTAGCAAGATTTACAGTTTAATGTCGATTCCGAATTTGAAATCTTAGACACTTTCCATGGCAATTTTAATTGTTCTCAAATTTTTTTTGCCAGAAACCTGCTGAGAGGAGTTCACCGAAGAAATCTTTTCTCATTTTTCGTTTTGTTGGAGATGTCTGAGCCGGGGTTTGAATAACGAGCTAGCCTCTAATGACCCAACACACTACCTACTAGACCACGATGACGTGTAACTGGCATAATGTCCGTAAAATGATAGAATTTCGAGTTTACCGAAGCCTGGCAATGACATGAAAATGTCTTCCATCCTTTCGATGTCTTCGCCACGTAATGTGCATTCATTATTTTCCATCACGCCAATAAGATGGAGGTGTTCATAGACATCGAAGTGTACCCTCATTAGTAAACAAGGTTTGGTCGTCGTTTTTTCGTAATTGTCGCAGTGTGGTACTCCATTGGAATCCTCAGGTTAGGTTAGGTTAGGTTAGAGGACGTATACTTGTCAATTAAGACAAGTACAGTACCCGGAGGTCGAATTGACCCATTGTACAACGTCCTAGTTTCTCACACCACTTATGTTGTGTGTGTTAATTTTTTATACATGAGTGGTGGGACCTATGGTTTAAAGTCGACTCCGAACGGCAGATTTTTATTTATTGAGAAACTTTTCATGGCAATTTTTATTTACCCTCAGAGTTTTTGCCAGAAATCTACTGAGAGGAAGTCGCCGAAAAAATACTTTTTGTATTTTTGTCTTTGATGTCTGCCCTGGGGCAGAATCAATGGAATCCTTAATGACATATAAAAGTTCATCACCAGTTCTGACCACCGTTTCTTTAAATCGCAGACAATTCATAACGACAGTCAATTCTCAAAATCAGTTTATTTGCTAAGAGTAATTCATTTCCTAGAGCCTTGAACTCCTCATTAACAAATTCTAGAAATTCTTAAACTGTTTCACAGACCAGAATAGCAGAAAAAATCGCCAAAAGCTTCGTTTAATGGCTAACATACTTACTTATCTTATTTGCTGTTAACAACCCGTTTATCGGATTTCACCCTTCCTTAACACATTCTTCCAGGAACTTCTTGCGCGTTTTCGCCAGTTAGTCACACCAATCATCCTCGATCTGGTCCTTCCAACGCAAACAAGGTCGTCCTCTACGCTGACTACCGTTCATACCAGCATCAAATATACATATGTTTCGCCGGAATGCATACATACATAGATACATACATAATTGGTCATTACAAGCCTTCAGTCAGGATTACGATCCAACTTCTCAACGCCAACCATGTTGTGTGTGTCAATTTTATATATGAATGGCGGAACCTACTCTTTGAAGTTGACTCTGAACGACTTGTCTTGAGAATTCTTTAGAAACGTTTTCATAGCAGTTTTATTTACTCCCATAGTTTTTGCCAGAAATCTGCTGGGAGCCAGTCGCCGAAAGAAATATTTGTTCATATTTGTTGCGGTTTCAACCGTGGCGTCACGTCTAATAAGCCTACTACCACTATTTACTACCACCACTGCCTAGTAGACTACGTCGACTACACGTCTCGCTGGAAAATCCTCTTCCATTAGAACGACATGGCCGAGCCAGCTGGATGTTAATGCGCTGTACAATATCAACGTCGCCGAGGGACTCATGAATTTGATGCGAAAATCATCGCCAACTCGCACTGTATCAACTTATCGACCTCGTCAGAAATAACTAGGGGCCAGGGGCTAGGGTAACAGCCATATATGCACACCTTGCTGGTAATGTGACTTTTTTCCATGTATCCCTCTTGGAAGCATATAACTTCCACAAAGCATTTCTAACTTGTTTCTGTTTCTTTAAATTATTTTTGATATTTCAGCAGGTAATTAGTATAGTACAGTAATGTAGCATGTGCTAGGATTTCCTCCGCTTCATATTCTTCCTTTTTCTACATCCTCTCTTTTTTATCCTATTCCCTCTATTATCCTTCCCTCTTTAAGGACGTTGTACAATGGGTCAATTCGACCTCCGGGTACTGTACTTGTCTTAATTGACAAGTACACGTCCTATAACCTAACCTAACCTAACCATGGGCTAGGATAATGGGGCTGCCATCTATTCTTGCCTAGAAGTAATGCCCTTCAAAATTTTGATTTAGTGGTGGGGAATATGCCCGATTGTTAAGTTAAGTTAGGTATAGTGGTAGTGGTAGCCAAAAGATCACTTGAGCACGCATAGCGGCACGTTGTGACACCACAGGTGACCGCAGTCTCTGTATTGACCTGGTTCCTCTAAACCAGGGAAGAAGAAGAGCTGCAGTGTCTGATTGTTGATTCCTATCTATTTTTTCCACTAGGTGGCGTTAATGCCTGAGCTTTCTGTGATGTTTTGCTTTTTCAGTTCCATATCCAGGTGGTGAAGGGGCTTCTTAAATGGATCGTATTGGAGTGTGACTTCTCGTTAGAATTTGATATCTTAAATACATTCTTAGTTAGCACTTTTTTATTATTAATATTCGTTTTAAGTGAACTATACTGTGTGTATTTATTTTATCATTTCCACTTAGGAGTTAAAGTCATTTCATGGGCTTATTTTTATTATTCTTTTACTGTGTTCGGACTACTTTGATCTCCAGGTAGACTTAGTTTTATAACCCGCTGTTAAATGATTTGATTAACATTTATTACCCACTCTGTCTCTGCCTCTGCCTCTATTGGGCAGGTGGTAGTAAAGACAAAAGGATGTTTGATGGCATGAAAGAACATGTATTTTGGAAGAGAATGTTTGGTGGTTTGTTATTAAGAGAATGTTTAAAAAGAAATAAAAAAAATAAAAGGCTATAACTGTCAAGGATTACGTTTATAAATTAAAGAAAAAACAAACAATTCTTATAGCAATACAAATGACAAAAATGTATTCAAAATATTGAAACAGAAAAGGATTTAAAATTTTAAAAATAAATTTTCTAAGAAAACACCTCTCAGTTATTGGCCTCTATCTATCAAAAGGAGTACCGTGAACATGAGCCTGGGTTGTGTTTTTAATTGCATTTCATTGCATAAATCAATTAAGGCGTGATAAATAAATCTGCAGAGAAAGAAATAAAAAATAAAAAAAATTTAGAAAACAAATATTCGAACGTTTTAAATACGTTTGTGTTTGTTTTTTATTTTCTTTCTTTCAGCTGGAAATTTGTTGTTTGTTTTTGATTTATGGATCAACATCCAGTGGACATTGTATTTTTAAGAGGGCATCCTCTATTAATTGCTGGATTTTTTGTTTTATAGCCTGTATTTAGGATTTGTGACTGCCCAGGCAGGCCTGCCTGTTACGAATACAGTTAAAAATAGACGGGAATCTGAGAGTAAAAAACGAGTTTATTATGCCATTTCATATTTCTATTTCTCTCTCTCTCGCTCTCTCTCTTTCTGTGTGTGTCTCTTTGATTCAATTTTCATATTTTCCCGTATAACATTTTTTATTTTTTCTCTCCAACACATACAACTACAAACACTTGTATGTTCTCATGCAAGTGCATGAATATATGGAGTACTTTTAGATTTCATAATTCAAACTGACAGCTGACCAAACCACTCTTACTTTGTCATCTGTATCTGTGCATGCCGAGCAAGAGTGTAACACATCTGCACCCGTTAAAACTGATATATTATACGAGAGACTATACACCAATACTCTATTGCATGTGTGTATGTGCATTGGATCGAAAGTAGTAGAGGTTTTCTAAGCGTACATATTACCCATGGAGTTTACAGTGACATTTAGAAGTGAGCGGGTCATAGTATTTGTTTTATATCATATGTACATATATTGCAGAATTTATTACTCAATTCTATGAGATTTAAAACAAATGGAGTTATTTTAACCCATTTAGGACCAGCCAAAAAAAAATTAAAAAATAAATAAAAATTATCGCTTTAAAGTATGCCAGTCAAATATATCAATATGACATCTGTAGTCTGGTAGATAGTGTCGCTTATTAGATACGAGCTTATGGTTCAAACCTTAGCTCAGACATCTCGAACGTAACGAAATATAAACAATTATATCTTTTGGGCGACTTCCTCTCGACAGTCTTCTAGCAAAAACTCGAGAGCAAATCAAATTGCCATGTAAAGTTTCCCAAAAATCAGTCTTTTAGAGTCGATATTGAACTGTAGGTCCCGTTTAACGTGGGTAAAATTCACACACACACCACGGATGGTGTTTAAAACTAAGTCCCCTTTATTACACCACCTATCGTAAATCACCTTGAAAACTTGTAAGTAATGGGTGATTTTTTAAGAGCTATAGGAAAATTGTTCAAAAAAAAACACATAAAATTCAGAAAAATTCATGAAATCTTTATTTGAATCGATAATACGGTCCATATAATTTAATGCTTGAAGATTATTTCATACAAATGTTGACCGCGACTGCGCCTCAAATGGTACATCCGCTTAGTCCAATTTTGGCATACTCTTTCCAACATTTCGGCCGGTATCTCACGAATAAATGCTTCAATGTTGTCTTCCAATGCGTCAATTGAAGCGGGCTTGTCTGTATAGACATGAGCTTTAACATAGCCACACAAAAAATAGTCTAAAGGCGTTAAATCGCACGATCTAGGCGGCCAATTGACCGGTCCCGAACGTGAAATAAAATGTTCACTGAACTCAATAAGTCCATTGTTACGCTAGCTGTGTGGCATGTGGCACCGTCTTGTTGAAACCACATGCCATGTAAGTCAAGCTCTTGCATTTTGGGCAAAAAAAAGTTGGATATCATCTCACGGTAGCGCTCATCATTCACAGTTACGTTACGATTCGCAGCATCTTTGAAGAAGTACGGTCCAATGATGCCACACACCAAACTGTGTTTTTTCTGGATGCATTGGTAGCTTTTGCAATGCTTCTGGCTGATCTTCACTCCAAAATCGACAATTCTGCTTATTTACGTATCCATTGAGCCAAAAATGAGCTTCGTCGCTGAACACAATTTTTCGATAAAGAAGTGGACCTTCGGCCAACTTTCGTTCGGCTTCAATTCTTCCACCAGCTGTATTTTGAAAGGCTTCACACCTAAATCCTTCCGCAAAATTTTCCACGTTGTTGAGTAGCAGAGGCCCAATACAGCTGCGATATTTTCTTCATTTCGCACTCTACGTAAGCGTGTTGGTGGTTTAATGTCCAACAATAGTTTAATGTCCGAATAGCCGCTTCAGTGGGTCGATTAAACTGACCATAAAATGGAAGAAGCGCGCAATGAACTTTCTTAACAGAGCACGCATTTTGATACTAAAATTCAACGATTAGCAAGCGTTGTTCGGTTTGTAAGACGATTCATGGTTAAATTATAGACCAAACTGAAGATGTTTGACTGTGAAACAAAACACGGAACGTGCGTGAGCTGTTTAAACCAGTGTTGCCAAAAAGATAATAGCTAAAAAATCACCCGTTATAAATCAAAAAATTAAATTAAAAGTGCGGACTTCCTACTCGGTATTTCGTAAGTGAGTCCATAACTGGCAGTCAGCATATTTTTCCAAAATATTGCGAAAGACATTGCATGTCTCAAAAAGAAAAAAGCTCTTGGTATACAGCTGGGTTAAGCAAAGTAAAGGAACCATTAGCTGACTAGCTGTTCTTCTACGTTGTCCAGGAGCTATGAAAGGATTAACGAATCTATTATACAAATACATACATAAATACATAAATAAATCGACACTAAGCTAAAGGGGTAGTAGTCAGGATTACAACCTAGCTTCTCACACCACATGTTAATTTTATACATGAATGGCGATACCTACAGTTTAAAGTCGATTCCGAACAACATATTTTTGAGAAACATTTCATGGCAATTTTATTTACTCTCAGAGTTTTTGCCACAAATCTTCCGAGAGGAAGAGGAACAAATTAAAATTGTCATGAAAAGTTTCTCAAAAATCTGTCGTTCGGAGTCGACTTAAACTGTAGGTCCCACCCACCACTCATGTATAAAATTAACACACACAGCATAAGAGGTGTGAGAAACTAGGAAGTTGTACAATGGATCAATTTGACCTCAGGATACTGTACTTGTCTTAATTGACAAGTACACGTGCTCTAACCTAACCTAACCTAATGTTCATGACCTCGCCTTCTCGAAATCTTTATAAATGTAAACATCGTTTTTTACATTTATTATTGTTGTTTACCATTTTTTTTTGCTTGTGTTTGTTGTTATATTAAGTAGTACGATAATTTGTAAACAGGTTTGTTTACTGCATTGTTTTGTTTTTCTGGCTTTTGTTTATAATTTTAATGTTAAGCGATGTAAAAGCAAAACACCAGTATCTAGATTTTTCGTAACAATATTAAAAAAACTAAAGAGATGAACATTTTTTTTTAAGAAAACAAAATCCTGTAGAATATATGTACCTTTTGATACAATACTTTTAATATGACTAAAAATTGCACTTATGTTTTATTTCTTTGCAGGTAAGTTCCCTAATATAAGATGGTTTCTACAACAACGATCCAAAAACCTTCAGAGCAAGTGAATACAATTATTATGTATAATTTAAAAAAATTAATTTCTCATATAATAACAATGTTCCTTCAAATTATGACTGCTGTTTTGCAAATTCAATAAAATATCATTGTAGTTTGACATCTAAATTTAGAACAAAATTGTTAATTATGAACGATGTGGCCAAGAATGTCACAGTGCATCAGACATTGATGCATATACTTGCGCTATTGAAGATTAAATTTTTAACGATTTTAAGTAAGACTTATTGATAGCCTCATAGAAATTGTCAGCATATTATACAACTGTTGTGTGTTCACAGTTAAATATTTGCTACTTTACTTCAGTGAATGTTTTTATTTTCTTTTGTCCCTTCAAGGCAAAGATTCCTATCATAAAGCATCTGTTCCATCCGCTGTGCTTAGCTCCAGTTTAATCAAGTTTATCTAGCCTTTTAGTACAGCGGTCTACTGGGGCTCTTAGATTTGTATATGTTTTTGCATAGGAAAAAACGCTCCTCATGATCATGTTATTGGTTGCAGTCATGACAAACTTTCCCATTGCCTGATCTTCGAAGTCGCCGTAGTCTAGTAGGTAGTGTGTTGGCTTCTTAGACGTGAGGTGAGACATTTCGAACAAATTGAAATATGAAAAAAATTTCTTCGGCAACTCCCTCTCATTAGATTTCTGGCAAAAATTCTGTGAGTAAATAAAATAGCCATGAAAAGTTTATAAAAAAAATCTGTCGTTTGTCTACTCGTGTATAAAATTAACATTTACAACATGGTTAGTGTGCCAAACTAAGTTGTAATTCTGACTGAAGGGTTGTAATGATCAATGTATGTAATACAAGAAGTACATTTATACGATTATTTGGTAGGAATTGTAGGAATCATGGGAATCGATTTTTTCAATATGATTGCAGTCACTTTCCCGCCAAGACATCGAGTTCTATTGTTCATTGAATCATTCTGGTCGTTGTATCAAACGAACGAAGCTGCTAGTAAACGATCCTTACTTCTGGAACAAAACTTGTCTGCAAGTCTAACCGTATTGCTAGAAACAAATGTCGTTGAGCTGTAGTCACTAACAAAAATTCAGTCAGCATGGTAGCTTCCTTTATCGTTTCGAAAGGCATTTGAATTCCATTGTTAAACGAACTGTTTTCTACGTGCAGCTAAGCCAAGATCCCTTCATGAAATTTTGCTATGCATTCAGAGAACAAAAGCTAAGATTTATAAACGAACAAGAATCGACATTTTGGTGTCTTCTTGAAGATTTCCCGCTAACAGCAGTTATATTCCCTGCAGTACGTACATTTATTTGTCATGTTGATGGGTATTGTATCGTATCGACCAGAGTAAAATTCGAACGAAAACTATCAATAACTTCACGCTTAGCTTGCTTACTAGGCCGATTATGTCGAAGTAAATTTCGAAAAATTGGAATTTTAAGGATTTAAGGGACTTATGATGGCTTGCAAAACCCCACTACAAAAAAATTTCATCATAATTCTCATTCAACTAAACAAATATGCGATAGAACACGAACTTCATTTTGTAAAAAATTTCTTCTCTTGTTATTTGCAATGCCAGATTTGTTACGTCAAAGCCCTGAAAATATATGAGCTCGTAGATATAAATTTGTGTTTAGTTTTAATTAAAATTCTTTATTATTCGCACTTGTTGTAAACAACAACAATTGCTTTTCTTTGTTTTCCTCTTTGCTCTCTTTTGCGTAAACAATAACAAGTGTTCTACAGATCTTTGTAACGGAGATCTTTAAACCACGATTACACTCTTCAAACATACCGTGTCTTCACACAAGAGTGACTGACTTCACTTACTCCAGACGCCTGCTTTGCCTTGCCTTTTATATGGCAGAGTAAATAGTCTGATGAATCTTCTTGAAGGAATGTTCAGGACTTCGCCTTCTCGAATGTAGTGTTGTTTGTGCATTTTGTTTACATTTATTCTTGTAGTGTTGTTTGTGGATTTTTGTTTACTTGTTACCATTCTCTTTTAATGCTGGTATTTGTTGTTATATTAAACAGTACGATACTTTGTAAACAGGTTTGTTTACTTCATTGTTTTGTTTTTGTAGCGTATGTTTATAATTTTAATGTGAAGCCAGTATCTAGATTTTTCCATTTTCATAACAATATGTTCCCTGGAAATCGAAACCACAACTATTCAACATTAAAACTTTGAGAATATAATGAATGAGAAATGTTATGTTGTTACCATCAATTTTATATCCTCAAAGCAACCATTTGTAAAACATCTCTTTCCCATTATGACATTACTTTTGCTTTACCTTGTTTGAAAATAAAAACCATAAGTTTTATAATCGAATGTAATTTTTATTTTTATTTTTGTGAACAGAAACCTCATATGACAGTATTTGTCAATTTTCTAGTTAAAATGTGAAAATTATTTGTCAATTAATTTTTGAAAAGAGACGATGAGAACAAAAAAAACAACCAGCAACAGAATCAACATTTAAAACCAGTGGTCAAATACAATACAAATTCTATTACTACAGTTTTTAACATTGACAACCATTTAGTTGGAAACTATTTTACATTCATGCTGTTGTTGTTGTTGTTGTTGTTGTTTTTGTTATATTCTCCTGTCAAGGTTTTATTTGATGGGGCATTAAATAATACAGTGAGTGGTAATTGGTAAATATTAGGGTGGTATCAAACGAGTAAGCAAATAAATACTTTGGGTGCAGATA
The DNA here is from genome assembly GCA_958299815.1 of Sarcophaga carnaria. Lineage (NCBI taxonomy): Eukaryota > Metazoa > Arthropoda > Insecta > Diptera > Sarcophagidae > Sarcophaga > Sarcophaga carnaria. The sequence continues at coordinate 143,285,943 of OY283149.1, forward strand.
GTTCAATGCATAATAGAATCGCCATCAAGATGAATGGAAATTATTTAGAGTTGTTGTGAATGAAGCCAGGTAAAGCGTTGAGGTTAAATATCTTTATGCAAACTATTTTGAAATTGATTTCATCATGCAACAAACACAATTATATAGATATGTACCTTCTGCTATCTAAGCACTATAGAGAGAATGAATGCGGACTGCTAAATGAACGCAAACATAAGACTTGATAAAGTATGAGGAGCGTTCAGACTATTACATACATATATACATAATCGGCCATTACAATCCTTCAGTCAGGATTACGACTTAGCTTCTCACACCACTTATGTTGTGAGTGTTAATTTTATATATGAGTGGTGGGACCTAGAGTTTAAAGTCGACTCCAAACGACAGATTTTTGAGGAACTTTTTCATGGCAATTTTATTTACTCTCAGAGTTTTTTCAGAAATCTGCTGAAGAAGTCGCCGAAGAAACATTTTTTGTATTTCGTTTTGATGTCTGGCTTGGGGCTCGACCCTAGCTTTACGTCTAATAAGCCAACACACTGCCTACTAGACTATGGGAACTTCATTCATCAGACGTACAATAGAATACGAAAAGCGGGTGATATGCTATTACACGTTAAATTCATAGTTCAGAAGCCAAGAGAGAAACCATGGAGTAGTAAAGGGATTTAGAAGTCGTTGGCTAGATTGGATGTTATCCATTCGTAAAATACTGAAGTCTTTGAAGAGAAATTATACAAAAAAGATACGAATGACAAAAAAAGGTTGTGAGAAAGGACAGGAAATAAGAATAGGAGTAAATGAATGAGGAGTAAATGTACCTAACCGCATCATAGGGGTAGTCGTCACTATCCCCCGTGTGTGGGGCCCTCACCCACTACATCTCCCCCTCCTCTTTTGGACTCCTTATGTCCACTCCGGAACTACTGTGGTATTACCTCGAAGTGGAGTCCGTCTGGCCATTTAGCCCCTTCATATCCATATCCGCTTCCCGATTGCGTAAGGAATTCCGAGAAGGTGTTTAAACGTCTATTCTACTTCTCTCATCCAAGTCAATTTTCTTAGATTTTAGTAAGACTTCAGCGTATCTGACTATACTATTCCAATTCTCCTCACTGTTCAGAATTACATCGCAGAAGTTCTCGACAGTACAGACGTCGGCTTTGGCCTCAAGACTCCTTCTTTCTTCATCGACGCATCATCATAGATGAAATTTGGTGGTGTCATCTTCCCCATTCTAAATAGGTACTTACAAAAATAACCGTGTCCAGGTAACAGTTGCGTTAGATAGTAGTTAACCTCACCAAAATTCCTTTCCATCCAGCGGGTAATATCTGGGAGAAGTTTTGGCATCCATCTACCACTCGTCTCAGTTTTCCATTCCTTTCGACATTGTTGAATGGTTCGCTTTCTGGCGTCGTCGACATTTACTGTCTCTCCGTTCACGTTTTTAGCCTCCCACACTCTCTTCCGCTCACTTGCCTGTAGACATATAGGTATTACACCAGTGATTACCAGTATTGCTGACCTAGATACAGTCCTATACGCGGATGCCACTCTAAGTGCAGCGGTTCGTTGTACCGATGAAAAGATTTTCTCTCTACAGTCGACCTTCAATGCCTCCGCCCAGATCTCATTGTCGTAAAGCAGAATAGAGTCCATTATTGTCATCATTAATCTGCGTCTGCTCTGTATAGGACCACCAATATTGGCCATAAGCCCGCTAAGTAAGGAGGTAACCTTAGCGGCCTTGGTTGCAGCGTGTTGTATCTGAGCCCAGAACATCACTCTAGGGTCCAGTCGAATGTCAAGGTAGTTGACCACTATCTGCGCCGTCAGAGTGGTGTCGCTTCTTTAGGTTGGCTTTAAACTAATGCTGCTGTGTTCATGCAAAGTGCTGCAGTCGAGCCACTGTAACTCTTTAGTTTTTGATCTTTGTTTTGATTTTCTAAACCACCTTATGATAAACATATTCATTCGTTTGTCCTAAACTAATCCATATTTACTGATCTGTATATGCTGTGGTCTCTGGTCATTTTTTGTTTTTTTTCGTATTTTTTTGCTTTTAACCATAAAATAGACGCTAATTTTTATTCACAGTTTACTGGCATAATATAATAAAAACCATGAACAAAAAAAGAAAATTTAAAAATACAAATACAATGTATATGATGGTATGGCAAAATGTAATTAAAACTGTTTTCACAAATAACAATACGAACGAGAGAGAGAGAGAGAGAGAAAGAAAAAAATTACAAAAATGAATCATGAAAAGCGAAAAAAAAGTACGAGGAAAAAAATTGAAAAAAGAAAAATATTGGAAACAGAAGCAGAAATAGTAGTAAAAATAGACAACAACAATGACAACAACAACAGTAAACCGTCACCATTCGCTATCGTCAACAACAATGACACGACGGTTAAATGGAAACAAATGGTCTTTTGTTCCTATGAAATCTGCATCACTGCCAGTAACACACACACACAAAGAGTGAAAAGAGTGAAAGAGAAGAGATAGAGAAGGCCATCATTGTGTTGTAATTCAATTTACTTACTGTTTCAGCATAAAACATATGGATTTTTTGCACTCTACACCCCCAACACCCATGCACCACCTTTGCTGATAACAATCAATGCAGCAAAGCATGTAAATTCAAAAGTTTCGCGTTTAAATTCGTGTGAAAATTCATTTCTTAATTCAAACAAGGTGGAGATTATCAAACAGATTCAGAATAAATTATATATGGAATCTATTTACGACTATTCAAAGGGTTATATAATGGCGTAGGGTATCCTTTTAGTCGAACTAAATCGATTTTTAATGTTTATGCTTGTATATACGTATTGTACCAGGCATATAGGTAATGTTTTATATACGACATGGCATAAATTACACTGTATTCTACTGGAAGTTTAACTAAAAATTTAATTACAGCAACTCACAGCTGATTTATCTTGTTTTTCCCTTCATTATCCTCCGTACAGTAGAACCGGAAATGAGATGCTGACAATCTCTGTGTCTTTTTGGCAAGGGCTGTGCACTGACTCAGTGCATAAAAATTAATTTTCTCGTCCTTCTTAGACTTATAGCTCTTGCAGAAGTCATGAGACGAAATGCAGAATTAGTCTGCATGCGTTTTAAAAGTGCAGTAGCCAGTGAGGAACACTATGCTGTCTTTGATGACCATGCAATTCAATGTCCTCTTTAGCCTGATCAATCAAATAAAGCCTAACAATACTGCGCATACATACATCCATAAATGATCATTACAACCCTTCAGCCAGAATTACGATCCACTTATGTTGTGTGTATTAATTTTGTACTTGACAGGTGCGACCTACAGTTTAAAGTCGGCTTTGAATGATAGATTTTTGAGAAACTTTTCTTTGCAATTTTGTATTTACCCTCAGAGTTTTTGTTAGAAATCTGCTGAGAGGAATTCGCCGAAGAAATACATATTCATATTTCGTTTAGTTGGAGATGTCTGATCTGGGATTTGAACTGTGGCCTTACGTCTAATAAGCCAACACACTACCTACTAGACTACGGCTACTACAAATATAAGAATATAAGGCAATTAATACTCTAATGGTACAGATCCAACAATCCAACAGAGCCAAGCAATAGTGTATATATGCCTACGCTGCCGATTATGTTCAGCCCTTTTTAACAACAATCGGAGGATATCCAGTTTAACTGAGTATATCGGTATACTAGTGCCTTGAAACACGACACAAACTACGAGTTCTATACGTTCCTAAACAATACATCAAGAGATCAATTTTCAATGATATCCCTATGTCCTACAACCTTCCAACCGTACAAAATTTCATCGAAAAAGCCTCTGCATTCGTAGTAGAAAAACACGTACATAAGTGACGTTGTAGGGGACCTGATTGCAACCCAGCTATTCAAATAAATCCGACGATTTTCAAGGAAAATACAAGCATCCTAAACTATAACCATGACTTCCACCTGGAATGCATGACAGCGTTCATTTAAGTCTGTAGGAAAATCCCACTTCCTTAGATTGTCATTACAATCCTTTAGTCAGGTTTACAACCTATGTTGTGTGTATTAATTTAATCCATGTTTGGCGAAAGCTGCAGGTTAAGGTCGACTCCGCAATTTTATTTTATCTGTTGAGAGGAAGTTACCAAAGAAATATTTTTCATATTTCGTTTGATTTTTTTTTGTTTCAATTTTCATTTCATGGCTATAATTACATGATCTGGATTGTGCGAGTAGTATATCAACCAGCTATTTAAACTGGACCTTAGGGCCATCTCCATCAATGCCTCTATGAACGCAAGTCATTGCGTCATATGCCGGTACGTAGAGAGGCTTTATTTGCCTGCAAATACCGTATGCAGAAGTGGCACGTCGCTTGACGACGAAGGAAGTATTGGCGACTTTAGAAATCAATTTGCGTCTCTGGAGAAACCATCGTTACTTGTTAACATATTGTTGCGTTTTTACCTTTTGAAAACGTTTAAAATATAAGCACGTGGATTGCAAATAAAATAAAAATAAATTTGTTTTTAGTTTTAATTTAAAATTCTTTATTATTCGCACAATTCTGTGTGCCACTGTTCACAACTTGATGTAAACAAAAACAATTGCTTTGTCTGTTATTCCTCTGTTTACACCCTCTGCATAAACAATAATAATTACTAGACAATTATTCGCCAGATCTTTGTAACAGAGATCTTCAAACCGCGATTACTCTCTTCAAACGCACCGCGTCTTTACACAAGACTGACTGAAATTTTACTAACTCACTTGCCTGCTTTGTCTTGCCTTTTCTATGGTAGGGTAAACAGTCTGATGAATGTTCTTGAATGCGAACGTTCATGACTTCGTCTTTTCGAAATCTCTATAAATGTAAACATTGTCGTTTACGTTTATTATTGTAGTGTTGTTGGTATATTTTTGTTTACTTGTTTACCATTTTTTTATGCTAGTGTTTGTTGTTATATTAAGCAGTACGATAATTTGTAAACAGATTTGTTTACTGCATTGTTCTGTTTTTGTAGATTTTGCTTAGAATTTTAATATTAAGCGCTGTAAAAGCAAAACACCAGTATATAGATTTTTCATTTTCGTAACAATTTCGTTCAATATATTCATTTAACTTGTATTCTGGGTTTGTGTTTTATTCAAAGAGCATCATAATTTGAAGTCAAGTCTTAATATTTATGATCGAGTAAATCAGGACTTGTAAGCATTCTTTTGCTACGTGTCATTACAATGCGAGTACCATAAGGCGCTGATATTTATGCTTAAGAGAGCTTTGGTTTTAAGGAATAAGCTACCGCCTGTTATTCTAAGTATCTTATGAGCAGTAACTGAGAAGTTAACGGCCCAGTCTAATTAAATTTTGCAAAAATTTTTCTTTTTTTTCCAATTCCTATGCGGGAAATGGTGTAATTTCAATTTTTTTTTCTACGCACTCATACACAAAGAATATTCTGCATTCATTTACAATTTTTGCTGAATTTCTTTTTGAAATTCTTTTTTTTTCACTTTTTTTTGCTGTTACATTTATATTCCATGGCTGGTTGGTGTTGTAAAACGTTATCATTCCATATGAGATTGCATGTGTAGGTGTGATGGAGAAAGAGAGAGAGAGGAAGAGAGTAACAAACTATACATAGTTTTGAATGCATAAAATAAACTGCAATACATACTCGCCATGTCATTATAATCCCACATGACACAGGCGCTAATTGACAGCTAAAAACAAAAACAAAAAAATGAAAAGAAAAAATGAAACGAAACAGAAGCAGTATCAGTAGCAGTGAGTATTCATAGAGAATATATTGCAATCACCTCTTTTTCTCAATGCAAACCTATTTCGTGTTATTTCTGTTGTTATCTCCCTTTTATGTATGGTAGAGTAGACACACTCATACACATACACAGCCATTTGTATTCATATTTGATGGCAGTAATTCATGTCATTGTAACGTATTTAGTTGCATGGCATGCTTGGTTATATTTTGATTTCTTTCATTCAATGTTTCGTTTCATTTCGTTTCCTTTTTTCAACACTTTTATGTGCAACTAAATTATGGTTGCTTGCTGCCAGTGTTGCAAGTAATATATTCTATATTTGCATTGGCATATGCATGTAGTATGTAGGTTTGTCCCTTTTTTTCTCCTCGTTACTGATTTATATGGGGAAAATGGGTTGCAATAGGCGGTACATATGTGGTCTCTACCCCAAACCAAACTAAATTTGCTTCATTTTACGCGTTTAATTAGAATCAGTTGTTTTCTGTTGTGGCAAATTGAATATTGATTGTAATGTCACGTTATTTCTCATCATAATGTCATGTTTCATATTATCAGTGGCACTGGCACTGGCACTGGCACTATGGTGCTTTGGCGTTTTTTTGCGTTTGTTGTTTGCTATTCTGTAGCAAATGGCAAACAATAAAAGTTACTCACTGTTTTGTCACATGGCACATGGCCACACAGTAACAGACAGACAGACACATAAAAATATACATACTTACACACAAAGTAAAAATTATTATTTCGCCATTGTTTCACTATTGAAATGAGAAAACAAATGACAGGCAATTCGCAATTTTATTTGCAAAAATTTTTAATTATTGTCATGCATAATGAAAATTAGAAACTTTCAACAATTGCAAGAGGAAAAGAGAAGAGAGAAAGGAGAAACACTGATGATAAGGCTAGTTTAGATGAAAAGAGGTGAACATAATGGATTTTAAAGTGGGCAAATAAAACAATTTTAATCTTGCTTATTGCCTCAATAAAAGGGAGGACACAATGTATGTAGCTGTGGGCTCATGTTATAACATTTTTTATTTAAAATTTAATTTGTAAGAGTCACAATTATCGGGTAAAATGTTAGAAAATTCCAATTAAAGGATTTTAATTTTGCTTGCATCACGATGTTTTAATAAGGTTTGAGCGAATAAAAGAAATTTTGAACTCATAAGGGTCTTTTAGTTCCCCTTATTAAAGGGACCGCCAAATAACCTTTTTTTTTTGAAAATTCTTTAAAAAAAACTACCGAATATTTTTTCAAATTTCTTATTTTATTTGAAAGTACAATCCTTCCGGTTAATAATGGAAAATAATTTCATTCAAATGGCTGCCTCGGCTGGCCATGCAGTAGCCTACACCAGAAGATGCAAAAAAATCATCATTTCAGATGAAGCTCATTTTGATCTTGGCGGGTATGTAAACAAGCAAAATTGTCGTATTTGGGGCACAGAAAACCCGCACGCATACATTGAAAAGCCGACGCACCCAAAACGAGTAACTGCTTGGTGCAGATTTTGGTCCAGAGGCATAATTGGGTAATTTTTCTTCGAAAATAAGCAAGGAGTGGCCGTTACACTCAATGGCGATCGTTATCGGACCATGTTGAACGAATTATTGTTCGCAAAAATTGAAGAGGAGGATATTGGCAACATTTGGTTTCAACAGGACGGCGCTACGTGCCACACAGCCGAAGCTACACTCGGTGTTTTGAGCTCTGTTTTTGAAGATCGAAGTATCAGCCGCAGAGCTGATGTCGTTTGGCCACCTCGGAGCAGCGATTTGACACCGTTGGACTTTTATTTGTGGGGTGCCGTCAAAGATAAGTGTTACGCCGACAAGCCAGAGACAATTGACGCTTTAAAGGACAATATTCGTGAAGCCATTGGTGAAATACAGCTGCACACAACCGATAAAAAATTAGACCACAATCGGTGTGCAAGTCATTGCCCACTTTCAACATGGCCTGATATTCATAACAGCAATGTATTGAGAAATATACTTCCATTAGTGTCTGTGAACTGCTGACGAGCAGACAGATTAGCTCGTAGAGCATGTGCTCAAATAACTCCGATTGTTCACACTGACATCTTCCTCCAGTTATACTCTGCTTAGAAAAAGCACCAGATTGAAGGCAATCGACTCCTATAGAATCTAAAGGCAAATATGGCGCAAATATCTTAACCAATATACTTCGTTGTACTCAATGCACAGAAGAAGTAACATATCAATCAATATTTAGGCCTGATTTGGCTAGTCTATAATCGATTCAAAACAATGATCCACATAACGGGCATTGTCGTTGGCGTGGTGATATGAAATAAACAAAAAAAGAGGAGACGATGATAAGAAGAGCTGGAGACTCGGATGGCATCTGCAGCTAATTCAATCTGACGATCCAAAGTTGAAGGACACGTTGCCAAAACGGCGTCCCTCGAGTATGCTTGATGCTCTTCCTTAGCTAATCAACCAATCAGTCCTTTATTTGAAAGCATATACATCAGATAATAGTTTACCCGATTATACTGTGTACAAAAACCGTAATCTACGTAGTTTGTTCACTCATTTGTGCAAACCACAGATATTTCCAACATAGCGAAATGTGAGACAAAAAAAATATAATTCAGCAGTCTTTTGACAAAAAAATCTGAGAACAAAATAAAATTGCCATGAAGACTTTCTCAAAAATTTGTTGTTCGGAGTCGACTTTAAACTACAGGTTATGCTACTCGTATATAAAAAATGAACACATAACATGTGTGGTGTAAGAAGATAGGTTTAAATCCTGACTATAGGGTTGCAATGACTACTTAAGTAAGTGTACAAAGAGTTTCATTGTCCGTGAAAGTTTAGTGTCTAATATAGATGCGAATTATTGGGTGTTCCTCGTTGCAAACACAGGATAATGTAGTTGTTTGTCAAAGCAAATCTGAGATGTACACAGGACATTTTCTAGTCGATGGATTAAACATATTCAACTCTGACGTCGATGGAAATTGAGGCACGAAGATGAAAGAGCAGATGGGTCGGGCATATTCTACGAAGATACAAATGGAACTGCACTTAACTGGAAATGATAAAACAACCATTAGGGTTGATACCCATACGCCGACAAAAGCGGTTACAGACAGTGAAGATAAAAAGCATTGTGGAATGAGTTGAAGCCAAATGTCACGTGGCTGTAAACTCCTTCCGGGAGTAAAAGTAATTTATGTGTACACTTAGAGCTGTAATAACGTCTATATTTATTTATTTATTAATAACAAAACAATTACAAATTATATTCTAATTATATACGAGCGAAATAACTTGACCATATACTCGGTGTAGTGTAACAGACCAGAGTCTCTGGTGGGAATCGAACCCACGACCCTCACGGTAATAGTCTAGCACACTACCCACTAGACTACCAGGGCACCCTAATAACATCTATAAAATCGCTTAACTGATCACCTGATGCTGTTAAAAGCATTATTCACATTTAACGTAGCAATAGCCACTAAGAGTGTCTGTGGCACTCACTACAGCTTGAATTCCAGACCTCTTTGGTTTAAGTCTTTCTGAGTATCTTCTGCCAAAGAAAATACAGTATAAAGAATGTGCAATTTAACATATTTTGGAATATTTTTCAAAAATATTTCATGACGCGTGGGGAAAGATAGAAGGGAAGGTTACAGAAACCAAGAGCGTAACAATGCGTTGTTCTCATCGTGCGTTTTTGTTGTTTGACCACTTTTTTTATTTATTTTTCTGGTGTTAAAAACAGATGTCGCACCAATGTCCCTCAGGGTAAGAACATCTTCGGCTTTTTACACACATAGGACACGAACATAAAGAATGTTCGTTAAAAAGAGCGTAAAAATCTTCTCAGCTTTTAAAGAATAAGGTTCATGTCACTTTTTTCTGATTTCAATTATACACCCAAAGAAATATCACAGTAGTATTCACTAATATCAATGAGAAATGATTTCGATTTTTGGAAGAATACTTGCCAAGTTAAATACCGTGTCTTTAGGGATTTAATGCAGTACAATTTTTCTATATTTTCCGATCACATATACATATCATTGGGTTAATAAGTAGACTTGAAATTATTACTAACAATTTTCCTCTAGGTTAACACATGCCTATGGTTATGGATTAGTGAGTGAGAGAGAGAAAATAAGTTGAGAGAATTTATTTATTTACAGCCATATAAAAGTGTTAGTAATATACTCTTTTTTACTTTCATTTCATCAACATACATTTGTAAAGCTGTCTATCTTTGGCTTAATAATTTTAGATAAATAAAAACAAAATAAAAAATCGATTTTATTATTAAAAGAACATGAAGCTATCCATATTTGGCTTAAAAATTAGCCAAGTTTTTTAGATAAATAAAAAGAATAAAAAACCATTTTTTATTAAAAGAAGAAAAACGAGCATTACAAAGCATTTAAAAAAAATATACTATGGGACAAAATAAAATACGCCCAGCTAATGACATAGAACATTTATACACAAAATATTCTTCGAGTGTTATTCTGAAATAAAATGATAAAGCATCCGCAGCACATGTATTCTTGTCGCAGTCTGATCGATAACTAAATCAAAAAACACAAGAATTCATACACATGTACATACGTACGATGAGAGCAACAGATTGTTACGCTCTTTGTTTGTGTTCATTTTCCTTCTGTCTTCCTCTCCCCTCACCCAGAAATGATTTTAAAAAAAATTTTGTGAGAGTGGGTCGTGATGTTACGACCCGCCATAAGAAATTTTACTTCTACATGATGCGCATTCTTTATATCCATATTCTTTGCTTCTGTTCAACACAGAGGGCTGAATTTAGATGTAAGTTTTTGTGTCTCGCTAGAGGTATTTGCATTATATTCAGCAAACAGAATATCCTGTCCGCTGAAGGTGATTACGGACTTGATTTTTTACCCGTGTTTATGACCACTTTTTGCCCCAAATTTTTTTTCCATATTCCACAAAATATTACGCATAACTACTATTTATTTATGGCTTTGCGTTTAAAGCAAATTCTTTCTCATAATTGCTACAAATATTTGCATGCCTACGAGTTTCTCAATTTGTTGAAAAATTTTTAATTTAAAAAGCCAAAAAAGCAACAAATCTACTCATGGTTTTATTAGTTTCTGTATTAATTAATACATGGTTTTTTTTAATACTTATTTGCTGCATCGATACCGTCTGTAAAAACTGAATAATGAAATGAAAACGAATTTTGTTTGAATGCAAATGAAATTTAAATGTTTTTTCAAGCATTTTTTTTGACAATTAATAATTCGGGAATCATTTCTGATGAAAACAGAAAAAACAGCAACATGAGAGACAAACAAATTTTATTTGCAGTTCTTATACTAGAGAGATATTGTGGAATATTTTTCTTTTTTTTTGTCGCTCTGAAACAAAAATTTCCATTACTTTTGTTTGAAATTCATATTTCAAAGGGATTTCGGTTTTTTTATGTAAGCTTTTCATACACAATTTTTTTTTTTTTTTGTTGTTGTCGATGATGATGATGCTGTTGCTGCTGATACTGATGGAAAGACGCAATGCCATGTCAACAGAAATATTTTATAATGAACTCCATGCGCCCATTTGAGACCTCTTTCCCCTACTTACACAGACACACACATGGTGCCATATTAGTAACATGGAATGCCGTTACGATGCTACACATACATACATATGTATATGATGACGACGATGATATTGATATTAAACGCTGTTACTTTGGCAACAGAAATCTGTGGATTTAAGCCTAAACCTGGCCATGTATAAGCACGGGTATAATAAGAGCATTGTTTTGTTAAAAAAAAAATTCAAAGTAATTCCAATTAAATTAAATTAAAAAGAAATTTTTTTATTAAAATATTAAAAAAAATTCTTTTTTTTTTAATTAAAAATATGTACCTTGTTGTGCTATTTATTTTCTCTCAATTGCAATGCAAAATTTTACAAAAAATAAAAAAAAATTCTCCTTTAGCTTCATATGTAAGCATTGAACAGAAAGTGGGTGAAGAAGAGAGAGAGCGGGTGTGTGTGCAAGCATGTGTGAGTGGTAGGGTAGTGTGTGTGTTTTTATACGTCTATAAAGTCTACCTTCATTTGAGTTTATTAAACAACATACCTTATATAATTTAGCTCCTCTTTGATAATGTAACATATGGCTTCTCTCTCTCTCTCTCTCTCTATTCCCCCCTCAATGTATGCTACAAATATACATTTTTTTGAGTTGTGTTCCTTTATTTGTTTGCTGATATTTGCCAAATTATTTCTGCGAATTGTTAATACACTCAAATGAGCACCGTTTAATATTTGATTGTATAAAAACATACATATACATACACATATATGTGTACGTTTGTTTTTGATTGTTATTTGCTGCAACTGTTGACATTCATTGCGACTGCCAATTATATGAGTTTTTTTCTCTTTGCTGTGCTCTTTTTTTTTTTGTATAAACAAATAACAACAAACAGAAATTTATACATACACTCACACATACCTATACTATAGCAAACAAAGGTTTATGAACGTTGATTATACCACATGCATGTGTATGGGGGGCATGCGTCTGTATTTAATTATGAATATAATTGGACTGTCACAATATGAAGAGCAATAAAGGCTACAAATGAATTGCTAAGAAGAAGAAAATGAAAAAAACACCAAAGGAAATGTGATGAATTTAATCAAATGGAAATGATTAAATTAGTCACTAAATTATAATCACATTCATACAAATCTTTAAAGTACATATTTTACCAAACTTACTTGGTAGTTTATGATTTAAATGTCGGAAGGAAGTTTGATTTTTAAAGCCTTAACGATGCTTAAAGTTTTACTGTCACTATTATTAGACTCTTGGTAATAGAAGTGTAAATAAAAGTTCTTCAATCTCATCATGACATGTTACATCATGTTCATCTTGTTATTGCAATAACCATTAGAACAGCCTATGCTATGATGCTAAGTTAACCACGTTCTTCTCCAAATAGAAAAACAAAAACAACTTATCCATTCTTCGAATGAAGCGATCCAAATAATTCAGAGTCTGGCCTTCATAACTTTCAGAATGCCCTACCTGTTAGTAAAGGGTGTTTTTTAGAGAGGTATAGAACTTTAAGTTGGCATTACTTTTCAAGATGGCGACCGATTTAACAGCTGTCAAGTAATTTATTCTCAGTTTGGTATGGCAATTCATCATGAATAGACTCACGCCTGAACAACGCTTGCAAATAGTGCAATTTTATTTCGAAAATAATGGTTCTGTGCGGAAAACGTCGACAAAATCGTCCATCAGAGCAGTTAATTCGATTAACCATGGAACGTTTTCGCACCACGTTTACTCTTATTGATAACTCGCATCCCCAGAGACGCTGTACGGTGCGTACAGAAGAAGCTCTTGCTGCTGTAGAGCGTAGCACTGAGGAAGACCCGAATGAGTCCATCCGCCATCGAGCACAGGAATTGGATCTGTGTCCATCCACTTTATGGAAGATTTTGCGGAAGGATATTGGTTTGCGTGCTTATAAAATCCAACTCGTTCAAGATTTGAAGCCAAACGATCATCAAGTAAGGCGTAGATTCGTCGAATGGGCCCAAAACGAGATTACAGTTGTTCCCGATTTTCATAAGCGAATTTTGTTTAGCGATGAAGCGCACTTCTGGTTGAATGGCTAACTCAACAAACAAAACTGCCGCATTTGGAGTGAAGGTAATCCTCAAGTGTATGTGGAAATACCGTTACATCCAGAAAAACTGACTGTTTGGTGCGCTTTATGGGCTGGTGGAATCATTGGTCCGTACTTTTTCAAAAACGATGGTGGCCAGAATGTTACAGTCAATGGTGATCGGTATAGAGCCATGATTACTAACTTTTTCATTCCTGAATTGAATAACCATGATGTCCAGGAGATGTGGTTTCAACAAGACGGCTCAACATGTCACACAGCTCGTGCCACAATAGATTTATTGAAAGACACGTTTGGTGACCGCCTAATTTCACGTTTTGGACCTGTGAATTGGCCTCCAAGATCTTGTGATTTAACACCGCTAGACTACTTTCTGTGGGGCTTTGGTCTATGCGGTAAAGCCACAAACGCTTGACCATTTGGAAGACAACATTCGCCGTATTATTGCCGATATACGGCCACAAATGTTGGAAAAAGTCATCGAAAATTGGACGTCCAGATTGGACTACATCCGCGCCAGCCGTGGCGGTCATATGCCAGAAATCATATTTAAAATGTAATGCCACAAGATTATCTTTCGGATAAATAAAATTCATGTCAATCGAATAATCCATCGTTATTTTATTGCAACTCAAAGTTCTATACCTATGTAAAAAACACCCTTTATTACATCTCAGACAGTTTTATACATACATACATACATAATTGGTCATTACAACGTTTCAGTCAAGATTACGACCTAGCTTCTCAGACCACTTATGTTGGGCATGTTAATTTTATACATGAGTAGTGGGAGCTTCAGTTTAAAGTCGACTCCAAATAATAGAATTTTTGAGAAACTTTTCATGGCAAAGCCTTTCAAGGCCTGTTTTTTATCTTCCATAATTTTTTCAGTCTAAACGTTCAGTCTGAAGTAGCGCTAGTAGTGTATTCTCAAAAATCTATATGTTGGCTGACTCTTAATCAATACCTCACAAGTACATCAGAAATTCATATGCCGGAATGACCTGGTGTGTCTTTTTTGCTGCTTTGAGGCGTTGAGGCCAGTACTCTCAGAGTAGCTTAACTATTCCACGTTAGTTTGCATACTCCTGCGAATACCATTCTTTTAAGTTAAACGCATTTCGATAAGAGCGTTCTACAAAAGTCTTAACAAACGGTTGTAGAATCGGCCAAAATTTGCATTATAAGGGGGTTGTTTAACTGGTTTTAACACTTTTCTGGAGTCCAATTAACTCTATGACTTCGAAAATGCTTTTCAACAAGATTTGATAACATAAGTATTTGGAGTCTTCTGGAAGCTACATAGTTTTTTAAAAGGGAGATCATTTTGTGTGCTAATGATTAGCCAAGAGTGAGTCTTGTGACAAAAGCATGAGTTTCTAATACCAGAACAAAATATTTCGAGTCCATGAGGAGACTTTTTGCCCTTCCTCTCGGCAGAACACTATGCCATTGCAAGATATGCTTACTTAAACCTGGATAGAAGATGGAACATAGCAGTATTATTGAACAGTTAGTAAGTCACCGTACGAGTACCAAATGGTTTTCATGATGTGACTGAATGAACTAGATAGGGAAGGTACGGTTGCACTCTGCTTGGCTCTAGATTATGTGTAGATTGGCTCAACAAGAGGGATGATAATGGGGTCAGAACCTTTATATGAAGTGGTAACTGATGTTTGCAAAGCTGTACTCAATAAAATGTAATACAACGACAGGAAAAGACTCTTCTGTGTTGGAGATTTTCAATAGCAGAAGACTTGATTCATGTAACAGACTATCCAAGACTATACCTTGGGTTAGTAACTAATCTTTTAACAGGGCTTAAAGAACATTTGTTCGGAACGAAAATCATCTCGAACATTACATGTAGATTCTGTTATGATGAGAATGAGTGTTCACAATATGCACTTGGAATCTGAGAGTCAATAATACTTTCGACGGCTGGTAATATACGGCTTTCACTTGATGAATCACAGTGGCTGACATCGTGTAAATACTCCAGTTACACTTATAGTGTCACAGAGACTGATGCAGCATATAGGAGGCAGTCTTTTTTTCACTAGCATTTTCGCGAACGATGAAACAGCTGCATCATCGTGAAAAATAGCAAAGTGCGGCACAGTTGCGTCGTTGCGAAATGGTTTATGAATACCAGGAAGACACACTAGTTAACACCGAGCAGCATACTGAAGTTTGTCAAGGCGATAGCCTTGGGGGATGCTCTCCAGAGATATGCTATTTAGAGGGTGTAATAAGGAACTGCTGCAAATGGATATCGCCATTGATATCCATCTATGTTTTCTATATTGTTCCTTTTATTCCTTGCCATCCTGTAACACAATAGTAAAAAACATTTCTCTTTAATTATTTTATTATACGTAGACGCTCTGCTTTTTTAATATTTTCTTTGCACTCGTTACTTTATTAGAATGAGACTCGTTTCTTTTTTTTTCCTTTTTGGTTTTTAATTTTCATTTTCATTTGTAATGTTGTTTGTTTGTTTGTTTCACATTTCAATTTAGGAAAAATATTTACGTATATAGACAGACACACACGTATGTATGTATGTTTGCAGGGAATTCTGGATTTAATTCAGTTATTTGTGCTTTTCACAAACATACACACACTTATATACAAACACAGACATATTTAAACAATTTGATTTATTGCAAATGTATGTTTGTCTCACAAGTATTTAAGCACACAGTGAATAAAAGATGAAAAAATAAGTGGCGTTGAACTCATTCCCAGTTCAAGCCAGCAGTCACTAACTTTTCTAAAGTTTTTCTCGTTTTTTTTTTACTCTTTTTTCTCTTCAATGTTTTTGTGATTTTTTTTTTGTTTTTTTTTCTAACAACCAAAAATATTTTCTCACTCCATATAACGTTTTGGTATAATTGTAATGTCGTTTATCATTTTCTATGTGGTGCGAGAGTTTTCACAGAGTATTTGTGTCGACCATATTTTATTTATTTCAATTCCTTTTTGCAAACTCCTCTCTCTCACTCCCTCTTTATTCCAGTTCTTTCTTTTTTTTTTGAAATAAATAACCTACGAAGGGTTTGTTTCTAAGCTTAAAGCAAATATTTCCTTTTACTGTACACAGTTAATAATTCTCTCTCTGTGTTTGCCTGTGTATGACTCGGTTGGTATTTGCTTACACACATGTGTGTCGCTGCCTGTGTAATGTACTGTTGACTATATATGTTCCATAAATCATATATGGAATCTATCGTATATTATTGCTTTCTCTCTACTCTTTGTTGTTGTTTTTGCAAATGTTAGTCTTTTCATCAGCATGGCATTGTTTTGCAACTTTTTCGTTTCTGTCTTCGTTTTACGAAATCGTCATAAAAATGAAAAGTTTTCCTTCGTGTTTTTTTTTTTTTTGTTGTTTCTTTCTTCTTTATCATCCAACATATCTTGTTGACTTATTGTGTGACATATTGAAACAATTTTTTTTTATTTTATTATTATCGTTGTTGTTGTTGTGGTTTGTAAATTAAGTTATTTGTTTAGCGTTTGTGAACATCAAACATTTAAGTCTTGTTGTACTCATACAGCTGAACAAAAAAAAAGAAAAAGATAGGAAACGACATCATTTGGTTTGCAGCCGGCAACAAATCAAATAATTAATCAATGAAGAGACAATAGACCGACTGATTAATTGTGTTCCAATGAATTGATTTGATTTACTAGCTGAAGAATTGTGTGCAATTAAGGTAAAGCGTTTTTGAATTAACATCAATAGAGTAAAATATTGAATCCGATAGAGAAGTCCAAATAGTTGAAGGTTTTTATAATGTTACGAAAATGAAGAATCTAGATACTGGTGTTTTGCTTTTACATCGCTTAACATTAAAATTATAAACAAAAGCTACAAAAACAAAACAATGCAGTACACAAACCTGTTTACAAATTATCGTACTGCAAAAATACAACAACAAACACCAGAATAAAAAATATGGTAAACAAGTAAACAAAAATACAACAACAAACACTACAAGAATAAATATAAACAAAATACACAAAGTAGCCGTAGTCTAGTAGGTATTGTGTTAGCTTATTAGACGTAAGGCTACGGTTCAAATCTCAGGTCAGACATCAAAACGAAATATGAAAAAATATTTCATCGGCGACTTCCTCTCAGCAGATTCCTGGCAAAAACTTTGAAAGTAAATAAAATTGCCATGAAAAGTTTTTTCAAAAATCTGTCTTTCGGAGTAGATTTTAAACTGTAGGTCCCGCCACTCCTGTATAAAATTAATACACACAACATAAGTGGCGTGACAAGCTGGGTCCGTAATCCTGACTGATGGGTTGTAATGACCAATTATATATGTACACACAGTTACTAAAGTATACATAGGGTTAACAAGTATCAGAAACTTTTTAACCAATCCGTTTTCGTTGAAAATCTCTATAGTTTCCTAGATTTTAAGAAGGTCTTTTGCATTGGTTAAAAAATTTCTGAAATTGAACTGAATTGTGGCCCTGCACAGGCCCACAAAAGTATACATCCGATTAACAAATTTCACAAATTTCTGAACCAAAGCAAAAGACCGTCTTAAATATCGAAGAAAGATGTCAGACAATTATAGGGATTTTCAACGAAAACGGTATGTGTACTTTTGTGGCTGAGTGTATGTACAGAGACCACTCATAACGCGGGGGATACGGTCCAGCGCTAAAGGAAACAGCGTTAAACGAGGCAACTAATCAATCAATTGTGACGCAGGATAGATGAGTTCGTACTGCGATTGCGACCTTGAAAAATACATTTGGAATCTTTATTCTGGACAGACTAACAAAAGGGCTTTGAAAAAGATGCATTGTATACAACAAGTATCAATGCAGTGTGCGATTTAGGGGTATCCCAATACTACCGCATAATACTGAAACAGCGTTAAGCGGGTTCTTACTGTAGACTGGGAAGTATTTTACTATTGTAGCCAGCTATGATACGTTGGGCATCTGTCTCTGCCTTATATTAACGCCCTTTATGAGCATATATTGGATGTAAGAGTGAGTAATTTCACTGTTTTTTGGTAAAGGTGGCCTTGCTTGACTGTTCTATGGTATTCCATTGTTGATGTCACAATAATTTTCACTATTTGTTCTTAAAAAAATTCATTGTGCAGCTGTGGTATTAAAAAATGTGATAAAAATTAAAAACAATTTTTTACAAAAATTTTAAAGCCAACTTATTGCTACTGGAGCTGACCAAAGCGATATTCCCTTTTATAATCTTTAAACGTCCAAATATATTAAGCTTGCCATAAACCAACGCCTCCCTTAAAACATGTCCTCCTGCCTTGTGCTACTTTTTGAAAAAACTTTTTGAAACAATTTTTGAACGAACATTCCCAACCCATGTTCCGCTGTAAGACATCGAACATGGAATGGCAACAACAACATAAAACTAATTAAACCAGATAAACTAAAAACTGATTGAGAGTGAACAAAATAAGAAGAAAGAAAAAGAAAAAAGAAGGAAAACGAATAACGAAAAACAGCCCAATCATGTTGCGCTCTATTTAGTTGACCAGAGTTGGTAAAAGAACTTTTTGTTTCTTTTTTTTTTTTGTTCTCGTTTGTATTGGTTCTTGGACAGCATCTTTTAAGCAAAACAACCCATCATAAATCACCACAACAATAAAAAAAATTCTACAGTCCAGATACCATACACAATACCAACGATATGTCATGTTCACAAACATGACATGAAGAAAATTTTAAACGCAACACTCAACTGAAAAACTGAAGAAGAAAAAAGAACTTAAAATTGGAAAATTTATAACAACAACAAGAAAAGCAATAAAAAGGAAAAGAATAACGAAAATTGTAGCAAATCATCGCACAACACACAACATCAAAAATGCAAAGAAAAAAAAAACACGAAGAAATTTTGTATTCGAAAAAAAGAAAGAAAAAGCCATGAAAAGGATGAAAGAAACTTAAAATTGTGACATGGATCACAATAATAACAAGAACAACAACAACAACAACATCAATAACAAGAAGTATATAAGATTTCTCTTTAATACACACCCATACACAATACACACACTACACATGCATACAGCCCTGTATTAATGCATTCATATATGAACACTGGCTGGCTCTCGCACTCACTCACTCACACAGACTCACGTAGCAATAAAGTCAAATCACTAATGGACTTGTCAGTAAAGATTTTGTTATTGTTCTTCTTATGACTATCATACAAGTTGTTGTTCTAGTTGTAGTTGCAGTGGTTGAATGCTTGTTATTGCTGTTGCTGTTAAAGCCATTGTGTGTTACATTCCCCTTCTGTATTGTGTTGTTGTTTTGTAATGCATTTTGGTCTCTCTTTGGATAATTTTCTGACATTCAGCTTCAACTTCGTATAACGACAATTGCAACAACAACAACACTAACAATAGATGATATGCTGACGTTAAACAACAACTTTTTGGTTTGGAGACGTACAAGAAATAGATATGCGAAGAATTTATTTGGCCAGAGAACAAGCCAAACTAAATATTTTGGTTTCAGACAAACACAACAAGCAACATACATACAAATGCACAGAGAGAAATATTTGTGTATACAATGGCAATCAAGTGATATTCGAGGCAGTTAGCAGCAGCCGACAATCACTAACAATTGGACTGAAAATTTCAGAGGCTAACATAAGAAAAACTTCACTTCATTTGATCGTCTTGTTGTTTATACCACTTGTATACGACGATAAAGGGAATGTAGCTCTCACGGATGGGCCAATGCTTCGAAGTCTGTATCCAGGCTTCTCGATCGCGTATAGGAAACGGCGAAGGTGCTTATTAATGACATAGGCGTCCAACTCTATTGATTCACGACGGTTTACAGCTGCAGTATGTCTTGTGTTTCAGTATTCTATTGCTCTAACAACAGATTCTGTTTTAAGAAGATAAAGGGACTTATACCCGAAAGGTCAGCTCACGTGTCATTCATAAAAAGCTAGCTTGTAATCCTGACTATTAGATTACAATGACCATTTAAGTTAAGTTTTACTAACAGAGCACATCGTTTCGTGGCCAGTGCTATATACTGTTACGTGTTTACCTTTCAAAACCTTTTTAAAATATAAGTTCGTAGATTGCAGATAAAATCAAAATAAATTTGTGTTTAGTTTTAATTAAAATTCTTTATTATTCGCACAATTCTGTGTGCCACTGTTCTACAACTTGATGTAAACAACAACAATTGCTTTGTTTGTTATTTCTCTGTTTATACCCTTTTGCATAAACAATAACAATCACTAAGCAATTATACGACAGAGATTTGCAACGGAGATCTTCAAACCTTCAAGACTGACTGAACTTTACTAACTCACACGCCTGCTTTGCCTTGCATTTTACATGACAAAGTAAATAGTCTGATTAATGTTCTTGAAGGTGAAAGTTCGTGGCTTTGCCTTCTCGAGATCTTTATAAATGTAAACATTGTTGTTTCATTATTTTTGTTTGTGTATTTTGTTTACATTTATTCTTGTCGTGTTTGTTGGTATAATTTTGTTTACTTGTTTATCATGTAAACAAGTTCATTGTTTTTGTTTTTGTAGCTTTTGTTTATAATTTTAATGTTAAAAGCTGTAAAAGCAAGACACCATTTCCATTTTCGTTGCAATACTATAGAAAAATTCTTCGTCAGCCGCAACATTCGTATGTGGGACGCTCCACCCGCAGAAGCTTTTCCTGTTACTTACAACGTAGATCTCAACATTGTTTTTTTAATTTTGGAAATACCTCTGAGTGTTATCTGCTTAATAAACAAATGTAGATGCTTTGTGAGTGGGTATCACAATCAACCAGCAATTGGTGAAGCTGTTTCGCACCCTAGAAAACATAAATTTTGGCATCAAAATAAAACAATGAATGGAACAGATGGCTTTTTTGTTTAATCCGTTTAAATTTTCCTGAATAAAATGAGTTATGACTGCAGGCAACTTTTCTTAAGGCTACTTACTTATCTAATCGATCATTACATTATATTTAAACGCGATTAGAACTTATCTTCCTACATCATCTATATTGTGTGTGTTTATTTTGATTCATGTGTGGCGGGACCTACAATTTAAAGTCGACTACGAAGGGGAGATTCTTTTGACAAACTTTTCGTGGCAATTTTATTTTACTCTCAGAGTTTTTGCCAGAAGCTGTTGAGAGGAAGTCGCCAAAAGAAATATTGTTACGCAAATCGAAACGACCTAATATCGTTTAACAACAAAAACCATAAACAAAAGTCCCACGATACAAATGCACACTAACACTAAGAATACAATGAACGTGTTGATTAACTAAAGCTGCACACACACATATGTACAACGAACCTAATTGCGCCTGGTACCAACAACAACATGTATGTGACAAAAAGGGATGGACAACGTAAGGCTAGAGCGAGAACCTTCCACATCGAGAACGTTCATCATACTGATTGCGTGCGTATATAAAAGAGCAGCAGGGCCAGCAGCGAGTCAGTTATAATTCAGTCTGCCTTGTGTAACGACGCGTTGCGGTTGGAACGTACAAGCGGCATTTCTTGCAAAGATCAGAGCAGAGAAGATCTAACGTACAGTTGTTAGTGTTAACGCGGACAGAAGTGTGAAATAGAATAGTGTATAAGCAAATTGTTGTTGTATCGTTAAGTTGTAAACAGTGGCACAAACGTAGTGTGAATAATAAAGAGAGTTTAAGAAAAACTAAAGACATATTTGTTTTTATTTGGTTTGCAATTAACGAACTCATATTTAAACGTTTTCAAAAAGGTAAAAACGTAACAATACATTTTTCATATTTCGTTCTGTTTGAGATGTCTGAGCTGGGGTTTGAACCATGAGCTCACGTCTAATAAGCCAACATATTACTTACTATACTACGGCGACTTCAGCATCGATTGATTCAAATCTAACGCATTTCTCTCTTTCCCTTTCCCTCAAACAATTTTCCCAAATTCAATACAACACCGTATGAGCCACAAAATAATACAGAATAGAAACAACAGTTTGACATTTAACTTTCCATGGAGAAAGGGACAGCAAATATTACCAAAAAGTATTTCTGTCTCTCTCTGATTGGAACTCTGTTTTGTTTATTTATGTTTTTTTTTAGTTTTCGGGGTGGGTTTTTATATTGGCGAGAGTTAATAAAAAATGTAATTTTTGTCTAAAACTATTAATAAATAATAAAAACAACTAATAACAATAACAATTTTTAACTTTTTCTTTTAAGAAATAAAAAAATATTGGCAACTTTCACCAAGAAAAATTTTTTATGAGCAGTACGTCTTATTTTGATCTTGTAATATTTAGCTTCTTAATTATCTCTTGCACAAGCAACTATATTCATTGTGACCGAAAATCACACACATTTCGATTAATATTTAAATATTTAAGAATCTTTAAACTTTTCATTGAAGAAATTAAAAAATATTCCAAATTATTAATTTTTTAACACAAAATAAATGTTTATTTACATTTAGTTTTTCTACTTTAACCGCCAGTTTTCACTCTGTATATCTGTTGCTTCTAACACATTTGATTCGCAAAACATTAAAATATTTTGTTTCTCCCTCTACGAGGTAGGTTAAAGTGCTGCTTTGAGCATATTTAAACGTCAAAGGTTTCAATTCTGTATTATTTTGTGGTATGAGCTCTGCATTGAGCTCTTTCATGTGTATAGCCTTGCGAGCTCAAAATACATCAAAACTAACAGGGAATTAATAAAACTGTTCCATTCAAAGAAATTCAAATTTTTGCATCGATGTGTGACCGTGAATGAAGCGTTCTGGTCATTATTTCACACCAGAACGACGTGGCCTACATCGTGAACGACTCCATGTAAATCTCTAGGGATGGAATGAGTTATGAGTGTAGACATCTTTGCAGCATCTTTCAGGCGTAAGTGAGGGTCATACAGGCTGCGATGATGATATTCAAATACTTTCCAAGAGAAAGGTGTCTGCCAGGGCACTGGGTTCCAATATAAAGACCCGAGGTTATTAACCAGATAGCAGAGCGTTAAAAAATTCTACATTAAATGGGAACCCAGGCAACATACATAATTGGCCATTACACTCTTTAGTCAGGATTACAACCTAGCTTCCAACACCACTTACGTTGTGCGTGTGAATTTTATACATGAGTGGTGGAACCTACAGTTTAAAGTCGACACCGAACGACAGATTTTTTAGAAACTTTTCATGGCAAATTTATTTTTCCTCTCCTAGTTTTTGTCAGAAATCTGTTGAGAGGAAGTCGCCGTAGAGGGATTCCAATTTCGTTTTGTTGGAGTTGTCTGACCTGGCCTCATGTCTAATAAGCCAACACAGTATCTAATAGACGACGGCGGCTTTAAAGTAACATTCCAGGATATTGCACAGCGGTTAAATTGGTCAGATGAGGTACAAGCACCCAACTTTCACGGGACTTCTTTATATTGGACACATACAATTCGGAATTACAAGCACGCCGAGCCAAATTTGCTGCTCTAACATACTCGTATCTAAATGTTGCATGAATGGCTTGAGATACGACCAAGATAGGGCGCTCAAATTTGGCTCGGAATGTTGAATGGGTGGCTTCAGATACGAGGAAGATAGCGCAGTAAATTTGGCTCAGAATGCTGAGTGGGTGGCTTGAGATACGAGCATGATTGCGCAGCAAATTTGACTCTGAATGTTGAGTGGGTGACGAGCATGATTGCGCAGCAAATTTGACTCTGAATGTTGAGCGGGTGGTTTGAGATACGAGCAAGATAGCTCAGCAAATTTAGCTCAGAATGTTGAGTGGGTGTCTTGAGATACGAGGAAGGTATCGCAGCAAATTTGGCTCGGAATGCTGAGTGAGTGGCTTCAGATTCAAGCAAGATACCGCAGCAAATTTGACTCAGAATTTTGAGTGAGTGGCTTCAGGTTCGAGCAAGATAGAGCAGCGAATCTGGTCGCGGCTAGATTAAAGGAGCACATAAAGTGGGCTTAAACTCTAAAAGAGCACGTGCAACGTAGTTATCAGACATTGATTCATTCGTCTGGCCATATGGCTAATACGGGAGCTGAGGTAGAGTAGGAAATTGATTTTCACTTCTCCAGTCGTGGAGTCATAATGGCAAGGAATCATATTGATCTATATAGAATAGTCATTGAGCGTAGAGACGTCTCCAACGGAAGCTCCAGATGGTTCCACTGTTAGGAGAAATGGAAAGCTGTGGCATCTAGATGGTTCCACTGTAAGGAGAAATGGAAAGGTGTGGCATCACAATTAATGAAGTGTAACTATCCTTTCAAAATAACTTTTTTTTTTTTAAATGCTTTAAAAAGAACTACTGAATATTTTCTCAAATTTCTTCTTTTATTTGAAAGTACAATCCTTCCGGTTAATAATGGAAAATAATTTCATTCAAATGGCTGCCTTGGCTGGCCATGCAGTAGCCTACACCAGAAGATGCCGATTTTGGCAAAAAAAAATCATCTTTTCAGATGAAGCTCATTTTGATCTTGGCGGGTGTGTAAACAAGCAAAATTGTCGCATTTGGGGCACGCATATATTGAAAAGCCGACGCACCTAAAACGAGTCTTTCTATGTTGAACGAATTTTTGTTCACAAAAATTTAAGAGGAGGATATTCGCAACATTTGGTTTCAACATGACGGCGCTACGTGCCACACAGCCGAAGCTACACTCGATGTTTTGCGCCCTGTTTTTGAAGATCGCATTATCAGCCGCAGAGCTGATGTCGTTTGGCCACCTCGGAGCTGCGATTTGACACCGTTGGACTATTATTTGTGGGGTGCCGACAAAGATCAGTGTTATGCCGACAAGCCAGAGACAATTGACGATTTAAAGGACAATATTCGTGAAGCCATTGGTGAAATACAGCTGCACACAATCGATAATGTGCTTAAAAATTGGACCGATCGTGTAGGCTACTGCATGACCAGCCGAGGCAGCCATTTGAATGAAATTATTTTCCATTATTAAGCGGAAGGATTGATGGATACTTTCAAATAAGAAAAGAAATTTGAGAAAATATTCAGTAGTTTTTTTTAAAGCATTTTCAAAAAAAAAAGTTATTTCGCGGACCCTTTACCTTTCTAACAGGAGCCAGCAGTAATGTTTGATATGCTCTCTATGTAAACCAAGCCGGGTACTAGTTCTAGTTGCAAAACGGATAAAGCAAGCTGCCGATTAATTGTCATTATGATGACGATGAAGTCATTAGAATTTTTCCAAGTGTAGGATGCGCTATTTACCACACAATTCAAATCAAAATTGTTTTCTCTCTTCTACACTTAAATCCATTCGTATTCCATTGCAGAGATCAAACAAAACGTTGACCATAGTAGCTTAGATCATCAATTTTATGTTAAAAAAAATTCATTCAAAATTGTTCAAAAATTCCTTTCAGTGTCCTTTATTTCGTTCCGTCTCACTGCATTAGTTGGTCAGTGTTATGTGGCAGTCTTCTTTTTTTTCTTTCTCTCTCCTCTTCATTCTATGCATTTCGGGAAAATGGAAAACATCAGAAGATGTTTCATCTACTTTGACTGGGCTATTGTTGTTGGCAGTTTTCGTTTGTTTTCGTGTGTTTAAATCTACAATTCTCAATGAGACATGACTTGGCCTGTCACACGGAGTTATGCGTAAAACCCTTCATCCTTAAAGGATTGTGTCACACTGGCACTCTGGCTGTCTCTCTTTCTCTCTCTCTCTCTCTGTTGCAATATTTTTGTGTAAGAGTGTCTTACTTTCGGGAAATTTATTTCCACTTGACACAAAAGTTCGTTTATGAAACGTTTTCTTGTTATACGTACGTCTTATAAATAAATAAAAAGGGAAAGAAAAACCAAGGAGTTCGAGAGTATAAGGAATATGTTGTTACTTGCAACAACACATGTATGCATAAATGCATACATATATGTATGTATGTGTAGTGGTGTTAGTTAAGGTTGCAATTTCATTACTTAAAGCTGTTCTTGATATTGTTGTTGTTGTTGTTCTTGTTGTTGTTATGAATTATGAAGTATGAGCAAAACTATTTTTAAAACTTTTATAAGAAATTGCTTTTCTATTATTACTAACTGCCTACACACTCCTTGAATGCTACACTCCTTCGAATGTGATACTGTTTTTAAGCAGCGAACGATACATTCCTGTGGCCCAGCATTTTTGCTCTAAGAAAACTTTCTTTTCTTTCTTTCCTTTATTTCCTTTTGTTTTATTTTCTTTTTCTAAAGGGTGTTTTTATAGAGGTATAGAACTTTAAGTTGGCATTACTTTTCAAGATGGCGACCGATTTAACAGCTGTCAAGTGATTTATTCTCAGTTTGGTTTGGCAATTCATCATGAATAGACTCACACGCCTGAACAACGCATGCAAATAGTGCAATTTTATTTCGAAAATAATTTTTCTGTGCGGAAAACGTATCGCGCGCTACGTCTATTTTATCGTCGACAAAATCGTCCATCAGAGCAGTTAATTCGATTAACCATGGAACGTTTTCGCACCACGTTTACTCTTATTGATAACTCGCATCCCCAGAGACGCTGTACGGTGCGTACAGAAGAAGCTATTGCTGCTGTAGAGCGTAGCATTGAGGAAGACCCGAATGAGTCCATCCGCCATCGAGCACAGGAATTGGATCTGTGTCCATCCACTTTATGGAAGATTTTGCGGAAGGATCTTGGTTTGCGTGCTTACAAAATCCAACTCGTGCAAGATTTGAAGCCAAACGATCATCATCAAGTAAGGCGTAGATTCGTCGAATGGGCCCAAAATGGGCCCGATTTTCATAAGCGAATTTTGTTTAGCGATGAAGCGCACTTCTGGTTGAATGGCTACGTCAACAAACAAAACTGCCGCATTTGGAGTGAAGGTAATCCTCAAGTGTATGTGGAAACACCGTTACATCCAGAAAACTTAATGTTTGGTGCGCTTTATGGGCTGGTGGAATCATTGGTCCGTACTTTTTCAAAAACGATGGTGGCCAGAACGTTACAGTCAATGGTGATCGGTATAGAGCCATGATTACTAACTTTTTCATTCCTGAATTGAATAACCATGATGTCCAGGAGATGTAGTTTCAACAAGACGGCGCAACATGTCACACAGCTCGTGCCACAATATATTTATTGAAAGACACGTTTGGTGACCGCCTAATTTCACGCTTTGGACCTGTGAATTGGCCTCCAAGATCTTGTGATTTAACACCGCTAGACTACTTTTTGTGGGGCTATGTAAAGTCATTGGTCTATGCGGTAAAGCCACAAACGCTTGACCATTTGGAAGACAACATTCGCCGTATTATTGCCGATATACGGCCACAAATGTTGGAAAAAGTCATCGAAAATTGGACGTCCAGATTGGACTACATCCGCGCCAGCCGTGGCGGTCATATGCCAGAAATCATATTTAAAATGTAATGCCACAAGATTATCTTTCGGATAAATAAAATTCATGTCAATCGAATAATCCGTCGTTGTTTTATTGCAACTTAAAGTTCTATACCTCTATAAAAAACACAATTTATTTCTGTAGCCTGATACTTTTGCTAGTAAACTTCTAGTTTTTTTTTGTATATAATTGTTGTTGTTCTTGTTAAAAAGAAAAAGAGAAGAGAAAAAATCTTCTTCATTTATTTAACAACTGCCTGGCAAAAGTTTTCTTCTTTTCTTCTATTTTTGGAAAAAATCTTGACAAGCCAAGCCAGAGAGCATCACCATCAACATCAACATCATCATCGTCATCGTCATCTTCATCATTTTACTTCTGAACATTTTTAACATTTAATGGCAAATATATTACAGAGAGTGACAGAGAGAGAGAGAGAGAGAGGGGGAGAGTGGCTCTGGCAGTTAGTTATAAAGCAAGAGAAATATGACTTATCATTACAATTTACTCGGTCCACTTACAAAACTTCTTCTAAGATTTCCTGGCTACTCGTTCATATTCGTATTGTACACTTGTTGTTGTTGTTGTTTTTGTTGTTTTCTTCGCAGCTTGGAAAATGAAAATGGACTTGAAGTAGCAATGCCATGCAATCCAATCACGAAATATGAAAAATTAAAAAAAAACAAGTTTTTTTTTCTTATTTTCTTTCGCAAAAAAAAGTTTAGTTTCCTAGCAATACCCACCAGAAGAAGAAGAACAACAACAAATAATAGTAAAGGATAAACTTTTAAGACAAGGCCATAATAATAATTCTATGCTGTTGTGCTTAGCTCTGCCTCTCTCTCTTCTTGTCTTTTTCTTTTGTAACAATCAAACCATTCCTGGGCATCACAATCAAAATTACCGCCAAGAAGTACAGGAACAAAACAAAACAGAAATCTTCCTAAACCATCAAATTCACTAAAAAAAAATATATGGGGAGTTAAAGTTTGAAGTTTTCCCACTAAAGTATTTTATAAGTCATCTTTTCATTTTCCTTGTTTTCCTTCATAATTTTCATTTTTTTCAAAATTTTTCCTTCTATGTATCCCATCACCATTTACAACATCAATAAATGCCTTCAATTATTTATAATAAATTTTCTATTTTTCTTTATAAGCATAGTAGGGGGGAGGGGCAAAGAAATTAGTTTTGAACAAACAAAAATTGGAAATGTAATAAAGTAATCAATACCCGTTAAGAAAAAATCATTCATTTTTTTCTGTTATAAAAAAGCAATTTAACTTAAGTCATGATTTAATGGTAAAAATTTTAAAACGTTGGAAATATTAATGTAGATATGTATACCTGGCATAGCATAATTGAGTAACATAGGAAGATGGAAAGATGAATAAATAAGTTTTAGAGTCAAGCAATTTTTTTTTATGGAAAATAATTTCATTCAAATGACTGCCTCGGCTGACCATGCAGTAGCCTACACGATCGACCACATTTTTAAGCACATTATCGATTGTGTGCAGCTGTATTTCACCAATGGCTTCACGAATATTGTCCCTTAAAGCGTCAATTGTCTCTGGCTTGTCGGTGTAACACTTATCTTTGGCGCCACCCCACAAATAATAGTCCTACGGTGTCAAATCGCAGCTCCGAGGTGGCCAAACGACATCAGCTCTGTGGCTGATAATGCGATATTCAAAAAAAGGGCGCAAAACATCGAGTGTAGCTTTGGCTGTGTGGCACGTAGCGCCGTCCTGTTGAAACCAAATGTTGCCAATATCCTTCTCTTTAATTTTTATGAACAAAAATTCGTTCAACATTGCCCGATAACGATGTCCATTGGCTGTAACGGCCACTCTTTGCTCATTTTCGAAGTAAAATGGCCCAATTATGCCTCTGGACCAAAATCCGCACCAAACAGTGACTCGTTTTGGGTGCGTCGGTTTTTCAATGTATGCGTGCGGGTTTTCTGTGCCCCAAATGCGACAATTTTGCTTGCTTACATACCCGCCAAGATCAAAATGAGTTTCATCTGAAAAGATGATTTTTTTTTTTGCCAAAATCGGCATCTTCTGGTGTAGGTCGAGGCAGCCATTTGAATGAAATTATTTTCCATTATTAACCGGAAGGATTGTACTTTCAAATAAAAAAAGAAATTTGAGAAAATATTCAGTAGTTTTTTTTTTAAAGCATTTTCAAAAAAAAAAGTTATTTGGCGGACCCTTTATGTTTACTCCCATAATTAGAAATATACCGCCTTGCGGGAAAACAACGCGTTGTAATTGTGAACGGTGTACCAACATCGCCTGAAATTTTTTTCAACTAATTGAATGCATACATACATACATACTGTTAGGTTTATACATTTTAAAAACGTTTAAAATTTGAGCTCGTAGATTGCAAATAAAATAAAAATAAATTCGTGTTTAGTTTTAATAAAAAAAATTTATTATTCGCACAATTCGGTGTGCCACTATTCACAACTTGATGTAAACAACAACAATTGCTATGTTTGTTATTCCTCTGTTTACACCCTTTGCATAAACAATAACAATTACTAGAAAATTTTTCGATAGATCTGTGTAACGAAGATCTGCAAACCACGATTAATGTCTTCAAACACACCGCGTCTTCAGACAAGACTGACTGAACTTTAATGGAGTAAGTTGCCTGCTTTGCCTTGCCTTTTATATGGCAGAGCAAACAGTCTGATGAATGTTCTTGAAGGTGAATGTTTGCAGCTTCGCCTTCTATATAAATGTAAACATCTTTGTTTCAATATTGTTGTTGTGTATTTTGTTTATATTTAGGTTCGTTGCTATATTTTTGTTTACTTGTTTATCATTGTTTATGCTGGTGTTTGTTATTATATTACGCAGTCCGATAATTTGTAAACGAGTTCATTGTTTTTGTTTTTGTAACTTTTGTTTATAATTTCCAAACACCAGTATCTATATTTTTCCATTTTCGTAACAATACATATATCCATAAATACATAAGTGGTCATTAGAATCCTTCCGTAATCCTGACTGAAGGGTTGTAATGACCAATTATGTATGTATGTATGTATGTATGTATGTATATGAGCCGTGGTATACATTAGAAAATTATTTCATTGTATACTTAATTCGAACATGACTTCTTTACGTTTTTTAAATTCATACTTTAGAAAACATTACAGACCACAGTCTTTGGTTGGATTCGAACATATAACTCCGACAGACTAGCACACTACCCACTGGACTAATGAGGAGAAAAATTTTAAACCTCCAATATTTCTTTTCCATATATACCCATAAATTTAATTATGGATTGTGCTAGAACGGATAATAATAGCAATAAATATTATCAACGCTATTAAAGCGTAATATGACTATAGACAATAAGTGAGTAATAACAACAACCTCAAGAACCTAGATGAAAAACTCCTAGCAACAGCTCCTAGCAACAATACACGACAATGAATTGTTGAATATTTCAAGATCAATTGCAAAATTAGCTACTAGGCAAGTCCTACAATGTGATACCAAAGCGAAATGAGCCATATTAACTTAAATTTTAAACGAATTTCTATTCAAATTCAAACAAGCATAAACTGTTATTCATCGTACATCAATAAAAATTTTATTTATTTCTTGAAAAGAAATTTTATAAAAATTTTTTAAAAAACAATTTTCTTAACCGTAGATCGAGCCTTATAAAAACTTCACAATTCTAGCTTATGTATCACTTTTGATACAAACTTGTAGTATGAAGCTTGATTTACATAAATATCCTTAAATTAATTTCCCTAACAATCACTGTAAGTATTCCATCATTAAGTATTAAATTTCAATTAAAATCACTGGAGGTAATTTTCATTTTATACAATAAAACTAAAAAGTTTTTGAATTCTCTTGCTAAAAACTTTAATTTGAGATGAAAATATACCAAAAAGGAACATAAAAACGTAGGCATTATTATTGAAATATATTTTCTTTAATTTTCTTACCTTTTAGGCGAACAAAAAATTAAATTTTTAAAAATCTTAAAAAAGGATATATGGACTGCTCTGAAAGTATGATAGCTAATTACAAACTATTTATACAGTTTTATATCTTACATAAAACTACAAGTTGTGTGATAGAAGTTTTATGAAAATGGTTAAAATTTTCTAACAAAAAATTAAGATAAATAAATACTTTTTTTTAAATCCTTTTCATTCGAATTTCAAAGAATGGCTTTAAGCATGATTAGTAAAGGCTGCAAGACTTTCAGCTCATTTTTCGAAAAGGCGTAATAGGTGTAAATATATCATTATCAAAGCGAATGATTGTGTTATGTGATATGTCCGTAGTTGACCGAAATATTATCATCTGTAATAAAACATGGGACGAAACACATTTTTCTCATATTTTTCTGTCACGTGAGATAAATATGAGAAGAGCAGTAAGGAAGTCTCTACAAGATTTCAGGAAACAGCTAAAATTTTTCTTTTGTTTAAAATGTTATTTTTTATTCGGTTTAAAATAATAATAACAATCACAACACTAACAAATTCAAAAAATATCATACTAAATATTTGGTTATGCTCAAATGGTGTTGTAAAATTATTAAAAAACAAACCAAATATTTAACCAGACTGTAACCACAATTCTCCTTACAAACATTTACTGCGTTTAAATTGATTTAACCTTTTTTCAAAATTATTTCAAACCCCATGGGAGCAGACTTTGGAAAAATTTATTTCAAAATTCCTACGCATGTTGTCTTTTTTAATTATTACTTCAGTTATTAAAATAAACATTTCTGTCTGTCTGTTGATTATTTTGAATTTCAAAACATACAAACATTTAACGTTTAATGGCTTTGCAACATGAACATTTTCAAAATCACATTATAAAAATAGAAACTTTTCTATACGGGACAGCACAGCACAGCACAGAACGAAAAGGTCAAAAACCGTACAACAATTGCTCAAAAAAAATATTGAAAATAACCATTCAAACCTAAAATGCAATATGGTTACACTTTTTTTGTCTTTTTTTTTGTTATTCTCTATTCTTTTAAAAGATTTTTTGGGCAGGTGGTTGTCAGGTGTTTGTAACATGTTGCCTGAATGCATGAACACAAAATGACACTCGGGCAACAAACAATACATAAAGGAAAATTCCATTAAACATGCTATTGAAAACAGAAAGAGAAGAGGAGAGAGAGAGAATGAGTGAGTGCGAGTGCTTTAAAATAACGACAATAGAGAAAACAGCAGGACGTTACAAGTAAACAAACAACAGTTACATCTACAACAACAAACCTAAAACAATACACTCAAACACAATACACTCTCTTACCATCAGGCAACAACAACAGCAAGAGCAACATCAACACCTACACCTTGCAACTTGAGACGCGTACATATGTACACTAGTAATGCATATAAAATGACAATTCAGTAGAATATCATAGGGTGACAGAGAGAGAGAGAGAGAAAGTGCTTCGTAAGTAGTGAATGTTATTTATAACAAAGTAATCATAAGAAAATCGGAAACATATGTAGATGAAATGTGGTTGAGATCAAGAGCAAAGTAAGGGGTGAAAGGGCAAATTTTTAATTCGTTTAAAATCAACTTCAACTCCGTCAAGAACGTTTAGAGTTCCAAATAACATTAGCCAGCATACAGTCGCAATCAAAGGCTGTGGGCGACTTATTCGCGAGTGATGTGGAAACCACAAGTATTGAACTCAAAGGCATAAAGCCATGGAAAGTAGCATATAAATAACGAGCGGTAATAAAGGGTCTGTTTTTAAGCGCTTCCAATCTTTATATTTAAATAAAACAATGTATGTATGTATGTAGGAGATATCATCGGCTTTTTTATGCCATCAGGTCAGGAACACAACATCATTCAAAAGTCCGCCACGGCTTCTATGAATGAAGCGCATCGAAAATGTCCAATTTCCATGACTCTAACGCATAAATCGGCCTGTATTTGACACATGTTGTATGTGTAATTTTATCTATAAGTGGCGGGACCTACAGTTTAAAGTCGACTTAGAGCGACAGTTTTTTTGAGAATCTTTTCATGGCAATTTTTATTTACTCTCAGAGTTTTTGCCAGAACAACTGCTGAGAGGAAGTCACCGAAGAAATATTTTTTCAAATTTCGCTCTGTCGTAGATGTCTGACCTGGGGTTTGAACCGCGGCCTCATGTCTAATAAGCCAACGCACTACCTAATAAACTACGGCGACTTCGGATACACCTTCTACTTAAAGAAACTTCTCAAGAAAAGGTCTGAAGGAGTCAAAGTTCATGAACTCAGTGACCAGTTCACATCACATCTACGAGAGACGACCATACTCTCAAATAGTTTGTGCAGAATATCTCGTGTGACATGAACTATACGCAGTTGATATACAGATCAACCGGCTCGGTCTAAAAGTAATTGGTATAGTGTTCCCTGTTGACTGCGATGACCTAGTTCTGAAAAAAAATTGTGGCTGATGACGATGCCATTCTAAAATCCACACCCAATAGTGATTATTTCGGGGAAAATTAACCGCTCTTGAATCTCATGTGTATTGTCATCGCGCCGAATTAAAAAAAAAATTTTTTTTCACTTACTCGTCGGCCTCAACTTGATTTTTCGATGAAATTTAGCGTCAGTTTCGTATTGCTGCAGAGCCCATTCAGTAAATACGAGTCATTGTCTACGGTCGTTTATCTTCAGTTCCTGGGTCAATTGAATTTAGTATGAGCGCTGGCCCAAGCCACAACGCAAAATTCGTTATGAGTGAAACGAAATTGACAGATTCGAATTCTTCTATACTTTCTCACGGACAGCGGCGATGTTTGGTGAATCGAGTAGTCCTCTTAGCAGGACTATTATGGCAATCGTAAAATGAGCGAAGTGTGCTAAATCAAATTTATTATTTCCATGTGTTGTTGAATTGTATAACCGTCCATGGAGGTAAGGCAAAACAGATTGAATAAATGACAACTCAATTCAACTGCCAAAAGTCGGAAGTCTCTTTCGGAAGACTCTATAGTAGGAGGAGGTGGAGCAAAATATTATCTTTTACTGTTTCTTTTCTTAAATTGAATTTAAAATGAAAACAATTGTTAAAGTCACATCTATTTCGCTGAAGAAATCAACAAAGTTCTCTTGGGTTCTATGCATTTTCTTCGCATACATAGCAAATGTTTTAGCAGCTTAGTTGCAGTAGTTTTTTCCTTATTTTTCTGATTCATGTGGAATTTTTTTGAGAAATTTTATTTAAATAGTGTAATTTCTATTGGAGGTCAAATAGCTCCTAATTCAATAGAAAGAGATAATCTTCTATGGAAAAAGGCTCAGAAAAAGGATACGAAAAATAAAGCTTCTGATAAAATGAATAAAATTATTCCTCATCGTAATCCTGTTGTTACGGTTTCAGTATGAAGACACTGAAAAGTTTTCAAATCAATAAACCTTTTTATTAATCAAGTGTTAATACATACATAATTGGTCATTACAACCCTTCAGTCAGGATTAAGGCCTAGATTCTCACACTAGCTTCTCACACCGTGAGTGGCGGGGCCTACAGTTTAACGTCGACTCCTTACGACAGATTTTTGAGAAACTTTTTCATGGCAGTTTTATTTACTCTCATAGTTTTCGCCAGAATTCTGCTGAGAGGAATTCGCCGAAGAAATATTTTTGTCTGACCTGGGATACGAACCCAGCCAACACACTACCTACTAGACTACGGCGTCTTATTTTATACATCCCTTCCTATTATTATTTTTTTTTTTTTTTGTTAAAGAATTCATTCCTTTAAACCTCTCGTTACCCAACCATATGTCTTGTTTTTATTTTTCTACACTATCCACTGTGCAAAACAACAAAGAACATCTGTTGCAAATGCCGTTTTTTTTTTGTTTTTTTTTTTTGTTGCTTTTCTTCTAATGTTGCTGCTGCCAGTGTTATTACTATTGATGTTATTGCAGGATATTGCTGCTATTGTTGTTGCTGCTATTGCTGGTACTGGTATTGTTTCAATAAAGTCAATATTACACAGCACACAGTTTGTTGTTATTATTATCATTAATGCCTATAGCATGTATGCATGTATACCTGCACGTACACACACTCTCCTTCACTCACTCTCTTCATTTTAATACAAATACTCAACGAAAAAGACTACATGTATAAACACTATAAGGACAACAACAAATGCAACTTGTTTCTGGCATCACTTTTTTCATTTTGTAAATTACATATATTGTACAACAACAACAACAAAAACTCAAAACAAAAAAGCAACAAAAATCATTAAATTTTAAACGAAAAGAAAATTAATGAAGAGAGTGAGAGTGGTAGTGGTCGTAGTGTAGGAGCATACGAGTATGCATGGCATGTATTGATGTGAGTGGGTGTTAAATGATTGAGTGTCTTGTGTTCTATTATTAGCATGTGTGTGGGTGTGTGCGGGGGAGAAGCGTTAAAATGTGTGCATAAGTGTTACATTGCGTGTTATTGTTATAAAATTTCTTTTTTTCTTTTGCTGTAGTAGTTGCTGTTGTCATTGCCTTTTTCAAATTTTACTGTGATGAGTTTGGATATGTGAGCGGAAGACAAGTGTGAGTATGGATACGTTTGTATACCATAAGTGGGTATGCATTTACGTGGGCTGAGTGACACCTTAATGTGTCACTTGCAATCTATTGTGTCGTGGGCAGGCGAAACTTGTTGTACAAAAATAATACAAAACAGTGGGAAACAAATTAAGACGCACTTAAAATGTTAACAAACAAAAATTTAAATTGATTTAAAGGCGTTTTCAAGACTGAAAGAAAGACAGACCTTTGGTTTCAACATGTCAAAAGTAGAGCATGAGAAACTCGTCTGTTTCTTGTACATGAAGTACTTTTTAAGCGCTTCAATAGTAAAGGCACTTGAGTCCTGCTATTTTTATACGTGTGAGATGCTAGGCCGTAATCTTGACTGAAGGGTTGTAATGGCCAATTATGTATATTATGAGTGCTGCTAGAGTCGGCGTAGTTTAGTTGCTAGTGTAAAGGCTTATGAAAGGCCACGGTTTGAACCCTAACTTGGACATATCCACCGAAACATGAAAAAATATTTCTATGGTGACTGCCTCTCAGCAGATTTCTGGTAAAAACGCCATGCAGATTTTCTCAAAAATCTGTTGTTGGGAGTCGACTTTAAACTGTAGACCCCGCCGCTCATGGATACAATTAACACACATAGCATAAGTGCTATGAAAAGCTAGGTCGTAACATTGACAAAAGGGTTATAATAACCTATTGTATATGTATGTATGTAACAAGCCTAGAAGAAGATCTCGCCGATTACATTAACACGCTTCATTGAGCAAATGACAGAATACAGAATCTATTCAGGAGGTTACAAGAGCTCAGCAATATTAAGGCAGGTTTTAACGGCAAAGAGACTCAAAATTTTAATCAAGCGATTGGCATTCAGTAAGGCTGCATGCTCTTCCCCACAATATTTATGTTACAGACGCATAGTGTAATTGAGAGACAGGCAGGAAAACGTCATTTGAATTCACATTCAATGAAATTTAATACAGAATCTAAATCACTTTGATTAGGTAAAGCGGTGGTGTGGCATTTAAAAATTTACTTAAAAACTGAACTAAGTTTCGGGGTAAGGACACAAATATTACGGCGGCTTTAGCTACATTTTGTGTAAGACAACCAAGTATAAGGCCCCTGGAGTCCATACATCATACAAATATGGAACGTGTCCTACAGCACCAGATAAATTGCCGACCAAACTAAATAGAAGAAATTGGAATTGTATTGGAATGAAAGTCGCCATAATCTAGCAGGTAATTGGTTGGCCTATCAGATGTGAAGCCGTGGTTCAAAATCGAACAAAACGAAATCTGAAGAAATGTTTCTTCGTGGAATTTCTCTCCGCAGTCTTCTGGCAAAAACTCTGAGAGTAAATAGGAAATTGTCAGGAAAAGTTTCTCAAGAATCTGTCATTTAGAGTTCGCTTTAAAGTGTGGATCCTGCCATTAATGCATAAAATATTACACACACAACATAAGTGGTGTGAGAAGCTAGGTCGTAGTTTCGATTAGTAACTGACCAATTTAGTAAGTAAGCAAGAACTTGAGTGCTGCCTTCGAAAAATTATGTTCATGAGCATTGCCATCGACCTTAAACGAAGATTGTGTAATATTTCGACAGCATTAATGTGTAAATTAATGGATAAATAAATCACCATAAGTACTTACAATAAGTCTGCAAAAAAAAAAAACAAGTTGACTTCAGGCCGCACAGTTCAATAATCATCAAATCAAACATTTCAAATACTACACAGAATCGTTTGACTATACCAAAGCATTTCACATTAACCATCAAATTAACAATCTCACATGCCTAAGAGTCTCAACTTAATTAATCGACCATGTCACTGCTTCACTTCAGCACTCTACAGGCACAACATTACATTATTAATAGTCAGGATTTATCATCATACTGTGAACAATCCGGCATGCAACAAGCATTTGAAGAGGCTTAATATGCCGTAAAAATGGGAAATTGTGCGAATTATTGCATGTCAATGATATTTGTCTGTTCGCCCATAATTTTTTCCAAATCTATTCAAATATTATTATTTATGAAAGGCAATAAATTAAGGAACGATAGTTATTCACATTTTTGGCACTGTAACTACAACTGGCAGACCATGTAAGGGGATACGTTTACATTTGCCATTTAAAACTCAACCCAAAAGTGCAAAAATGACTTTAAGTCTGTCTTAAGTTTATTGTAGTGTATGATAGTGAATCCTAGAATTACACTACAAAGTCTTTATTAACCATTGCTTCCATTGTCGCTTGTAGTTTTGAATAGAAATCTCTGCAAAGAATTGAAAAAATTACCAACACGTAGAGCAGCCCTGTGCTGCCCAACTTCTTCCCTAGTTTGGGGGAATTTATTCAATACAGGGACTGAGAGCTGTGGTAATCAAAGACTTAGCCTAACCCACCCGTATTGGAACTGAAAATAGAAAATTAATCTGAATCGAATATTGCCAGTGTGGGTAAGACCCAGTATGCAATTTCGTCTCAAAAATGTTTGCCAATACTTTCTTACTTACATTCTTAATTGGTCATTACATCCCTTCAGTGATAACTACACTCTGGCTTCTCACACCACTTATGTTGTGTGTTTTAATTTTATACATGAGTGTTGGAACCTGCAGTGTAAAGTCGTCTTCGAACGACAAATTTTTAAGAAATTTTTCAAGCCGATTTATTTTACTCTCAGAGTTTTTGCCAGATATCTGCTGAGAGAAAGTTACCAAAGTCATATTTCGTTTCGTTGTCGATGTAAGACGTGGGTTTGAACCGTGGCCTCGCGTCTATTAAGTCATCACATTACCAAGTAAACTACAGCCGTAGTTAAGTGAAGTCAAGTGGCTCTATTATTAAGACATTCCAAAAGTACTTCTTTTGAAAAAAGGTTTTGTCAGAAGTCTGTTAAGAAGCAGAGGGCGAAGTAATATTTTTCAATCTTTTTTTTATACATATTTGAGATATCTGAGCTAGAGTTTGAATAACGGCCTCACTTTTAATATGCCAACACATGCCTTCCTATTACACAGCGACTTCCATCCTAATTAAATTCCAACTTCTTCTATCGAGTTTAGTTTGGACAGCAGTTTATCTGTTGCTGTATGAAATGGAACGTGAACTTGTATGCCATACTTGGTGTACTGACTCCAGGGACCTCATACTTGGTTGTCTTATATACAATATAGCTAAAGACGCCGTAATATTTGTGTCTTTACACAGAAGCTTACTTCATTTTTTAAAAACTGAATATGCATGAATGCGTGAATGTTCAATAAATAAATGAATGTTCAATGCCATCACCGTATGATATAAACAAAGTGATTTAGATTCTCTATTAAATTCCACTGAATTTGAATTGGAATGATGTCTTCGTATTTGCGTCTCCATTACGCCATACTTCTGTAACAGAAATATTGTGGAGAACAGCATGCAATCTTACTGAATGCCAATCGCTTGATTAAAATTTTGAGTCTCTTTCCCTTTGAAACCTGCCTTACACTGCTTGCCGGGCTCTTGTAACCCCCTGAATAGATTCTCTATTCTTACATTTGCTCAATAAATTGTGTTAATATAATCGGCGGTTTATTCTTCTAGGTTGGTTACATACGTACGCATACAAAATTGTTCATTAGAACCCTTCCGTCAGTATTACGGCCTAGCTTCTCATAGCTTTTATGCTGCTTGTGTTAATTTTATCCATGAGTGTTGGGGCCTACAGTGTAATATCGACTTCGAACGACAGATTTTTAAGAAACTTTTCAAGGCAATTTTTTATTTACTTTCATGGTTTTTGCCAGAAATCTGCTGAGGGGCAGTCGCAGAAGAAATATTCTCTAAATTTCATTTTGTTGGAGATGTCTGCCCTGGGGTTTGAACCACAGCCTCATGTCTAATAAGCCAACACGCTACCTAGACTAAGGCGGCTAGACTTGTGAACAGAAATCTTCAAAAAGTTTTTGTTTCATTTGGCTACCATAGATTTATGTTACTAAAAATATCTTCAGATAGTAAAAAAGGTGGCCAGCCACCATAAATCGTATAACAAATTTGCTTACCAATACACTTTACAGAAAATACAGCAAAAAAATATCCAAAAGAGTTCATTATGAGCCATAATAACCTTTCAGTATTGTGCATCACTGTGTCTTCATATTGTTGCACAGCAACAACAACAACAACAATGTAAATAAAAACACCTACAAGTGAATACTTTGAACCTGTTTTTATAATATTTTCTTCTACACACAGCCTACACTGCTAAATGCCCGCCTCTAGGTCAACAATATGCCGTTTTTTTCAGTTTTTTTTTTTAAATATCGAATTCACTTCTTCTCTCTCTCTCTCGCTCTTTATTTTACTTTTATTATTATTTTGTAATGACATACATTGTCTAAGTATATGTGCATCTGTATGCATATATATGCTTGTCTGCTTGTATGTATGCAAGCAGCATGTAGACATGTACTTGTGTCACTGCTCTCTACACGGGATGCGTGTAAAAGTAAAGTTTTTTTTCTCCAAAGGTTAATATCCATGGGAGAGTGTATGTATAGCAAGGGTTTACATCACATATGCATGTGTTTGTTGTTGTTGTTATTATTCTAGTGATTCATGTTGGTTTTACATGTTATCATCATCATCATCGGTGTTATTGTCGTTTTATTTTCTCTTTATTGCTTCTCCCGCTTCTCTCTCTCTCTCTCTCTCTCTCTGTATTCTTTTGATTTTCTCCCTCCCTTTTCTCTCTCTTTTATTGTTTTTTCGTAAGCTTTTATGTTAATATGCATGCACGAGTACGTGTATGTGTATGTGTACTGTGTGTAGTGTGTAGGTGTAGCTGTATTTGCATGTGTCAACATTGTTGAATATGTATGCAAGATTTAACGAAAACAAAAAAACAGAAAAGAACCAAAAATAAATATAAGAACACGAGGAGGACAACAACAAAACATACAATTTATGGTGCATGAACAAAATATTCAATGTCGTTGTCCTTTTTAAAACAACAACAACAATTTTTTACTGTCTTTTCGTTTCATTATTTGCTATTATTGTTGCTGTCGTTGCTGTTGCTGCTGTTGTAGTTTTATAAGTCCATGTGTACATGTGTGTGAGTCCACAGTTTGTACCTTAAGGGGATATTGGCGGTATGACACTCATTTAAAGGTTTTTTTGTTGTTTTCTTTTTGTCTGTGTGTCTTTCATCAGCTACGTACGTGATTTGTTCTTTGTTATGTGCGGACTTCTGAATGACTGCCATCCATGCCATGAGTTCGTGTTGTCAGTTCGTTTTACAGCAATTGAAAGGACACACACGTATGTATATTCTCTCTGCTTTACAATCTATTCTATCAATCTTAATGTTAACAACCAGTTGCAATTACATTCCTTCTCTCTCTCTCTCTCTCTTTCTCTTTTTTATTGTTGCTGTTGTTATTGCTGTATAGCTGTAACGGTAGCAGCATTTGATTTCATTTTTTTCTCCTTTGTTTTTTTGTATGGGGCAGGGTGGGTAATGGTTTTAAAATGTTTCGTTTTATTAAAGTCTTCGGATGTATTGAAGCGATGGATAGATGGCTGAGTGACTGCATGGCTAGCTTGTCTTGCAACTAAAGTAACCAAGAGTTTCAATGACTCATTTAAAGCGATGCTTGATTGATCTTTTATTTGATTTTGAGCATCCTTTTACTACCTTTGTTTCGTTTTTTTTTTTAATTTGCGTGCTCATCACCTTGACACAAAAATAATCTCAACGGATTACTGGGGGATTTCAAATTAAAAATGCTTTTTTGAAAATATTTTTTCATTTTAAAATGTTAGCAAAATTCTTCAAACGTTTTTAAATTGTTCTCTACTAAAAGTTGTAGAGGAGTTTGAAATAAAGGACTTTTTAAATTTGTTGGCTTTTGGGATTAATTTTTAAAACGTCTTTGCATTAAGCAGCTCTTTATTTTAGATACATAAGCTTTTCCTTAATTGCTTTGTTGTAGTTGCCGTAGTCTAGTAGGTAGTGTATTGGCTTATTAGACATGAGGCCTCGGTTCAAATCCCAGGTCAGACATCAAAACTTCTTCTCAACAGATTTCTGACAATAGCTCTGAGAGTACAAAAGAAATTGCCATGAAAAGTTTCTCAAAAAGCTGTTGTCCGGTGTCAATTTTAAACTGTATGTTCCGCCACTCATGTATGAAATTAACAAACACAACATAAATGGTGTGAGAAGCAAGGTCGTAATGCTGGCTGAAGGGTTGTAATGACCAATTATGTATACATGTAAGCTTCTCCTTCGTATCCAAGAAGAGTATTTCATTGCAACTTCAAAATTCTTATTTGTCTGCAGCTTTTGCATAGGATTGCAGCCTAATTATCATCCTTGGACGCATTCAAAGAGACACTCTATCTCCTTCGTGTGTTTGAGCTTCGAGCATTCGATTTAATAGAGTGAATTGCAATATCTTCAGTGCATTTCTGTAAAATGAGTCATATTGAGCTCATGTATTTGGTCTTTAATTTGAATATAAAGTCTTAAATTACAAAATAAATATTTTCGTTTAGTTTAATAAATAGAATATTTTCTCTAAACTTTGAAGATCTATACTCTGCTCTACAATACTATACTATACTATACTATACTATACTATATTTTACAACGTAGCTTACAATTTTAGCTTCTCCCTTATAGGTGACAGAAATACTTTTTATACAAAGTCCTTCGATCAAAGCATTTTATGATGAAAACGCTTAACAAAGGGTGGAACATTTAAAAGTTTCAATTTAAAAATGCTATAAAACACAAACGGTGTTAATAGTTCCGGTTAGAAATGGCTACCGCGACTGGACTCACAGTACCTCATTCGATCGCAACAGTTTTAGTAAATTGTATGGAGTTGTATCTTGTTGTCCTTCAAATGCTCAATTGTGTTCAGTTTGTCGGCATAACACTCTTTAACGGCACCACATAGAAAATGGTCCAACTGTGTCAAATATCAGCTTCTTGGTTGTCAATTGATATCACTATTTCGGCTACTTAAGCCGGCATCAAACGTTTTACACAATGAATCTATTGTGGCATGAGATGTGTGGCATAATATACTATACTATACTATACTATACTATACTATACTACACTATACTATACTATACTATACTATACTACACTATACTATACTATACTGTACTATACTATACTATACTATACTATACTATACTATACTATACTATACTATACTATACTATTATATACTATACTATACTATACTATACTATATTATACTATACTATTATATACTATACTATACTATACTATACTATACTATACTATACTATTTGTGCACTTACTTTTTCGTGGAGTAGATCCATTTGCTGTCTAATAAGTATTGGCCATCACAACACATTGTGGAGAGAATTTGTTGTTACTTGCAGTATTCCTTGGTGAAACATCTTCAGTGACAGTCTTTCCTGTCACTCTCAAATATCTTTTTCTAATCAAAAGATTATCTCATTCCAAATTTGTTTAATACTCGAATATTGCATCTAATAAAACCTGTTAAAAAGTAAGGAATAACGCTTTACTTATTTTTAAGGACATCCGAACTGTACGTGTAAGTGTTTTCAAAATGCTTTTTTAAGTGATGTCTGTGATACATATCTCGCATATCAAACCATTTATCAAACATTAACAACACCGCACTCAAACCCACATTTGCTGGAAAAAAACAACTCGACAATGCTATCAAATCAAATGCATGCGTTGCGTGTTTAACCACACGTAGGCGGCAAACCATTTTGAGAATTGTTTACCAGCGTTGAAGTGATTTTTGTGTTTTTCAATGCGGTATGCATGCAGATTGCATGCATAAGATAGAGTCGTGTTTTCTGTGGCGATATCTTTCGCTCTTTAATAAGCTTGAGA
This sequence comes from Sarcophaga carnaria, assembly GCA_958299815.1. NCBI lineage: Eukaryota > Metazoa > Arthropoda > Insecta > Diptera > Sarcophagidae > Sarcophaga > Sarcophaga carnaria. The sequence continues at coordinate 143,330,374 of OY283149.1, forward strand.
CATACTTTACAGTAAAACCTTCCGCTTGCTTTTTGTGTGTGTTACGGTTGCTAAGCCTTTAATTTGTCCTTTAAATGTAGGCAACAAGGAATTGCTTTTTAAGGAATTGTAATGACGTGAGTGTGTGCAAATGTTTTCTTATAAGATAGGAGTATTTGTGTGGGTGTATGTGTTTATATTTGTGTAACACAGTTAATGTTATTTGCAATTGTTTTTATTGTTTAATTAATACGATATTAAAAATAAACCCACATACATACATACATCGATTCTATATATACAAATGCCCCTCACATTTGGCAAATATTTGTTTACAGTTCATGAGACTGATTCCGTGCAGGAGAATTCACAAGAAATGGTAGAGTATTGTGTAGGAATTATTCTCATTGTTATGAAAGAAAAGGAAGTGATGAAGTTGTGACATCAGTAGTCCACGTAGTCAGTAGGTAGGTAGTTTGTTGGCTTATTAGACGTGAGGCCACGGTTCAAACTACTCTCCAACGACATCTCCAACTAAACGAATCGAAATATGAAAAATTATTTCTTCGATGACTTCCTCTCAGCAGATTTCTGGCAAAAACTCTGAGAGTAAATATAACTGCCATGAAAATTTTCTCAAAAATCTGTCGTTCGGTGTCGACTTTAAACTGTAGGTCCCACCACCCATGTTTGAAATTAACACACACAACATTAGTGGTGTGAGAAGCTTGGTCGTAAACCTTGTTTGTAAGGACAAATTATGTATATATACACATATATATATGTGTGTATGTGTATATAACGTCAGTCGAAGGTAAACTCTGACGATAAGCAAAGTTGAAAGCAGAAAATCCGTCCGAAACCCTCAACAGAGATCAATAAACGACCCAATGTTAGGTGGTGTTACAAACTAATTCTTGTTATTGAAAAATATAATGTTTGACGTTAATGAGGCCATCAAAATGGTACTACTTTGCGGTAGACTGGGACATAGTAGATTAGATATGTGTGAGAGCAGTCAGAATACTGTCTGAAGATTTCTTTATTTTTCAATATAAAATAATAAAACCTATATATTGAAGCAAGTCTTGTTAGGGATCTTATGAATTTCATTTATTTGGACATTAAAAAAAGAGGAAATTATCCGCTTTTTTTTATATCAGAAATAGAGCCTCAGACAAATTTACACCAATGTCTTCAAGTGGGAGGGAACCGTTGGATGTGGAATTTGTTCGAAATCAATCGGAATATTCCGGTCCATAAGGCTACCAAACCACTGCATAGTCTTCCAAATGGAAGTGTCGGCAATAAGAGTTGCTGTGAATATTATTGTGGACAAAAATGTTCCCAAACGGAAAATTACCATACTTCCCATACTAGCCAGGCGGCTATTAGAGCATTGGATTCTAATGTAATGAACTCCAGGTTGGTATATAGCTGTCGCAGATGTCTTAACGAGGTGGCGAGTCGATATGATGTTTGTAGCATATGGGTACTGGAACAGAGTGGATGAACTGGCCAGATGGGGCACGACTCTGATGAATACTCAATATTGGGGATCCCTTTTGGTACCTGCAAGCTTAAAAATGACAATGCAATCGTGTTGCTTGTGAACAGTATATGTTCAGCTTCGGAGTGGTAGCTCTGATGTCACAAATCACACTTGAGCACGCAGAGTGGCCCGTTGTGATGTCACGGGTGAACGCAGTCCCTGTACTGACCAATTTCCACCAAAATTAGGGAAAAGGAAGAGGTTGGTCAGCGCAAGGGCTGCACAACAAAAGCACGACTACCCCGCACTGGAAAACTAGCCAGAAAGTTTGATGAACGAAGTTACATGCTTGATGTCAATAGATGATAGCTCCGTTAAGCTAACAAGGAATGGGGAGCCAAATAACCTATATCTGCACCTAGCAAAAGACGGGCACTGGTAAAGAAAGTGAACAACAGTCTCCTCTTCCTCAGTGGACCTGCATCCACGACAGAAATCGTTGAAAGGGAAGTCGGACACGGGTAGAATGGCGCAGAATATCAGGCCAAAGCTGGATAAAAGACGCTTGGCAGCTCTACTTAAACTCGAGAGAAGTGGGCTCAGCACTGTTATAGGGGATATTACAGGTCATTGCACTATATTATAGGAACACATGCGAGGCATATTAGTCCCTTGGACATCTTGCAAATGATTTCTACAAAAGCTGTGGAGATGAGAAGAAGAATGAGACTGTTCTCCACCTACTGTGTACTCTGTTCGGAGGAGAAAGAGGCACCTGGGAGCCTACTATAAGAAGGAACCGTCATACACTGACTTCATCGGAAGTTCTGAGTGGTTCGTGGACTAGAGGAAAAAGTGACACTGTGGTGTCACAATGAGCCACGTGTGTGTCCTAAGTGTGTCCATAACTCAACGAGCTCCGATAGCCACTTCTACCTACCTACATACATACTCTAGAGCCTAAGAGTGAATAATCAAGACCTCAACAGCACCTTTGTTGTTGCCTTTGTTTTGAGACCACAAAGTCATGAACATTCGCATTCAAGAACATTCATCAGACTATTTACTCTGTCATATAAAAGGCAAAGCAAAGCAGGCGCCTGAGTTAGTAAGGTTCAGTCAGTCTTGTGTGATGACGCGGTGTGTTTGAAGAGAGTAATTGTGGTTTGAAGATCTCCGTTACAAAGATCTGTCGTATAATTGTCTATCAATTGTTATTATTTATGCAAAGGGTATAAGCAGATAAATAACAAAGAAAAGCAATTGTTGTTGTTTACATAAAGTTGTGAACAGTGGCACACAGAATTGTGCGAATAATAAAGAATTTTAATTAAAACTAAACAGAAAATTATTTTTATTTTATTTGCAATCTACGAGCTCATATTTTAAACATTTTTAAAAGGTAAAAACGTAAGAATACCATTCAAAAAACAAACAAAAATTGCATTAAATATTTTGACCGTAGCGTTTCTAGTACGTCATGGAACGCTTAATTATATTTTCTCAATGCTTCCAAAAATTTTTCTGAATGCTTCCATAATTTCATTATCTTAAATTTTTTATAATGAACCATATTATCTGATAAAAATGCCTTCAAATAATAACTTTTCTCCATTAAAAGTAAATCCTCTTAGGTATTTCAAGCAAACAAGTTTTGTTTCTTTTCATCATCCATGCCCCTATGCTCACACATGTTCTCTGTCTCACTCTCTGTGTTGTTATTTAAAAAAAAAAAATACCAGCATCCAGGCAAACGATACGATACTACGATATCCTATTAGTTTAACCAAAGAAAACTTTAAATAAAAGACAAAAAGGAAGCGAAAGCCATTTTAATATTTATAGATGAAGTATCTCTACACGCACACATACACTCATATGACCACTCATTCTGATACAAGCTCACAAAGCAGAGAGACATACTCTAGAAGGCCATTAAAAAGGCATGTGTGTTGATAAATAAGACAATAACTGGTATTTGATTACCCAAACAATACCATATAAGCATATATGTATAAGCGTAAAACAAATATTATATACAATATTTATATAGGTTGTTTGTCTGTCTACATACATACATATATAAATAGCATTTTGTTATTGTCTATGCTATTGGAAAAAAGACAAGGTAAATATGGTAGATACTCGTACGTTGACTGAGATGGATATTTAAATATGTACACCCAGATTCTTAAATACATACTCAAACACAATTGTTTTAGAAACGCCACTAAAATGCTATGCCATCTCCTTTGTGTTCAATACAAACAGATACAATGATATGAAAACGTTTAAAACTATTAGGGAAGATCAAAGAGAGTAAGGGCAATTAAAGCAACATTTTCCATCTTCCTAAAAAGTGTGGAGCAAGGCCTGCCGCAATATTATTCATACCTTCTTTCCGATAAAGATGACACTCTTCTGACCACATAAAATATAGCGCGCCATTGATATCGAGTGGTCCATCTATCGGTTGAACGCTGGTAAAAAATTCTCAAATAATTTGCCGCCTACGTCTGGTTAAACATGCAAAGCACGCATTTGATTTGACAGCATTGTCGAGTTCTTGCTTTTCAGCAAATGTGGGTTTGGGTGCGGTAAATGGTTTGATATGTTAGATATGTGGGCAACACTTAAAAAATCAATTTGAAAACGCTTACACGTACAGTTCTGATATTCTTATAAACAAAGGATAGGAGTATAGTATAGTATAGTATAGTATAGTATAGTATAGTATAGTATAGTATAGTATAGTATAGTATAGTATAGTATAGTATAGTATAGTATAGTATAGTATAGTATAGTATAGTATAGTATAGTATAGTATAGTATAGTATAGTATAGTATAGTATAGTATAGTATAGTATAGTATAGTATAGTATAGTATAGTATAGTATAGTATAGTATAGTATAGTATAGTATAGTATAGTATAGTATAGTATAGTATAGTATAGTATAGTATAGTATAGTATAGTATAGTATAGTATAGTATAGTATAGTATAGTATCGTGTAGTATAGTATAGTATAGTATAGTATAGTATCGTGTAGTATAGTGTAGTATAGTATAGTGTAGTATAGTATAGTATAGTATATTATATTATATTATGGTATAGTGTAGTATAGTATATTATATTATATTATAGTATAGTGTAGTATAATATAGCATAGTATAGTATATAACCGAAAAGAAATCCAACGTTATAATTTATAATTCCTGCATTAAACAAACCCTTCTCTATGGTAGTGCATAATATCGTTTGGGCCATCTATCGGTTTAAATTTGAACCATCTTTTAATTCGAATCTTACAATACTTCTGTCGTTCTATTCTGTCACAAAATTCAGTATATTATCTCCACTAAACGTAATGAATCAATTTTCGCTTAAGTCGCAGAGAAGGACCAAATTTATTGGTTACTGTTGTAACCAGTATAAGCAAGTTGATTTCATTGTTGATGCGCCAAGACGCCAGTTTTCTCGCACAGAGCATACTGCTGAAAATAGCAAAGCTGTGGCAGAGATTATGCGTTAGAACACATCAACATCAGTTCATCATCGTTCTCAAGAATTTAACATTTCACACACCAGCTTTCGTCGAATATTGCGAAAATATCTTGGTATGGCACCTTACAAAGTTAAATTGGTTCAAGTATTGAAGCCGCCTGATAATCCGTTATGTTTTTGCTTCTTTAGATGCGAGAAACTACTTGATGATGTCGATTTGTCCACAAACGAATCATATTTTCGAATGAAGCTAATTTTCATCATTTCATCAGCTTAGAAAATCCACACGTGGTCTTACAGAAGCCAGTACCCCTATCACGAGTGATTGTTTAATGCAACTTGTGGAACGGAAGCGTTATTGGCCCATGTTCCTTTGAATACGAGGCCGGCTGCGGTACTGCGAGTCCAGATGCGGCCTTTAAATTCTATTCAAATGTAGTGGCTTATGGCAGCTTCTTACGTAGAAAGAGCTTCAAAGGTAACATGGTTATGGATTGTTTAAAGGTAAATCTCGACTCTCATTTAAGAAACTTTTTTTCTCCTGCTTGCTCAGTGAAGTTATGAATCCTGCTAATAATTATTTTTGTATTGTTCAAGCAAAGATCAATACCTCAAATATGCTTTTGTTTCTCTGTTATTGTTTCTATTTTTATTTTTATTTCTCATTTTTTTCTTCTTCTATATTTTCTTCTACTATTTTCCCTCGTTCAATAGATTTTCCATTTCAATAATTGTATGCAGCTGCTGCTGTTAGGTGGTAGCGATTATAGTTGTGTTTGGTATTAGTGACGTAATGTTTTTGTTTGTTTTTGTTTTTGTTTCTATTTCTGTATCTGTTTACTATTAAAGCCGCGTTGATTTTCCTTTTTTCCTGTTGTTCTTACGGCCGTATTGGCTGTCGAAGTATTTGTTGTTTTAGCCTGGAAAATATAATTTTTGTTGATATCCTTCAGGGTTTTATTTGAAGGAAGGAAATGTAACAAAATAATGACAGTGTATATGTGTATTCTATTTATATACACTTAAACATATGCAAACAAACACATACATATGCACTCATGTACATGTGTACATGTGTATGTATGAGCGTATATGAAAGCACTTGTCTCTACTGTTTACGGTTAAATAAAGATTATTTTATGATATTTCATTAGGAGGAGGGAGCCTCATATAGAAACCACAGCCATAGACAGAGAAACTACACAAGTGAGTCATTTCACAAAGAAAAAGAGGAGAATAAGAAGGGAATACCGCCACCATGGTCCAGCTTATTCGATAGAAGGGCAAATGCAGCATCTTTTGACAATATGTGGGAGTACATGATGCGATCACAATTATCATTCAAAAGTGTTAGATAAGTTTTCCTAAAGCACTCCAAACATCCTGCTCTCCAATTATTATTTAGTATTGTAGGATATTGTTGCGAAAATTTAAAAATCTAGATACTGGTGTGTTGCTTTTACATCGCTTAACATTAAAATTATAAACAAATGTTACAAAAACAAGACAATGCAATAAACAAACCTGTTTACAAATTATCGTTCTGCTTAATATAACAACAAACACCAGCATAAAAAAAGAATGGTAAACAAGTAAACAAAAATCTACAAACAACACTACAACAATAAATGTAAACAACGACATTAACTTTTATGGAGAATTCGGGAAGGCAAGGTTACGAACATTCGCCTTCAAGAACATTCATCAGACTGTTTACAGACATAATTGGTCATTACTACCCTTCAGTCAGGATTACGACCTAGTTTCTCACACCACTTATGTTGTGTGTGTTAATTTTATACATGAGTGGTGGGACCTACAGTTTAAAGTCGACTCCGAACGACAGATTTTTGAGAAACTTTTTCATGGCAATTTTAATTGCTCTCAGAGTTTGTGCCAGAAATCTGTTGAGAGGAAGTCGCCGAAGAAATACGTTTTGTATTTTGTTTTGATGTCTGACCTGGGGCTCGAACCCTGGCTTTACGTCTAACAAGCCAACACACTACCTACTAGACTACGGCGACTTCATCAGACTGTTTACTCTGCCATACAAAAGGCAAGGCAAAGCAGGCGACTGAGGCAGTGAAGTTTAGTCTTGTGTGAAGAGCAATCATGGTTTGAAGATCTCCGTTGCAAAGATCTGTCGAATAATTGTCTAGTAATTGTTATTGTTTATGCAAAGGGTGTAGACAGAGGAATAACAAAGAAAAGCAATTGTTGTTGTTTACATCAAGTAGTGAACAGTGGCACACAGAATTGTGCGTATAATAAAGAATTTTAATTAAAATTAAACAGAAATTTAGTTTTATTTTATTTGCAATCTACGAGCTCATATTTTAAACGTTTTTAAAAGTTAAAAACATAACAGTATTACTCATTCAACTGTGCAGCGCTTGCGCTGATCAACTTCTCCCTCCTTGGATCGGAGGAACTTGGTCAGTACAGAGGCTGCGTTCACCTGTGGCATCACAACGGGCCGCTATGCGTGCTGAAGTGAGCTTTTTAGCAAATTAAAACTACCACGCTAGCCTAACCTAACCTAACTCACTCAATTTATTGTGAAATAACTCTCATCTTTCCCTCTCTCTCTCTCTCTCTCTCTCCGTACTATACATTCAGCTCCATGCCAGAAAACATTAAATTATTATGCCCATGTAAATAGATATTCCGTATGCAAGTCAATATGCCTCTTTCTGTGTGTGCAAGTGTGTGAGTGTGCGTTCTAATATTGAGATTTCGCATAAACGTCTCTATATTCCATAATGAGTTCACATCGAAAACCAGAGCCCCTGAAACTTTTATGTATGCAATAAGCGTATGTGTATTGCCGTATTGTGTGTGTGTGTATGCCCCGCCACATAAAGATGTCATTATTATGCAACCATATTGTCCATGAAAACACAGAGAGAAAGAGATACAGGCTCCTATACATGTCAATGCTATTCAAAATTATAACTTCAGCTGCATCTTAAACGTCTGCCACTCATTCAACCAACCAGCCAGCCATCCAGCCAATGCTACTATGGTTGCATAAACAACATTTAAAAGCAACAATGATGTCAGCCGCAGTGTTAGCTGTGAGGGGAAGGGGAAGGGGAAGTAGAACTCCTAGAAAATCATAAGGTGAATAAAGAAAATGTTATTACGGACGGGGTATTAATAGTGAAAAGTGGGTAGAAGAATGACAAGAGGCAAAAAAAGAAAACAAAAGAAAATGAAGCAAAAACAATATCAAAAGTAGGTTGTGCAACAGCATGTGGCAGTAATGGTTGAAAATATGGTTCTTTGTAAGTGGCATATTAAAATAGTTAAAAGGTGTTTAAATTATTGAAGAATGTAGTCAAGGAAACAGACAACAAAAGTAAAAATAACTTCTTTTTCTTTCTTCTTGTTCTTCTGCAAGTCTTAACTTGTGAAAGAACTGGGAGTAGCAGTTTAGGTTTCCATTTAATGAAAGTACTTTGACGGTAAGTGCTCTTCATGTATGCACTCAAAATAGGTGTTTACAGGAGTTATTAGTATCACATGGAGCCTTAAGACTATTTTTAGCGAATTTATCGTTTAATATGGGCAACATTTTGAAAAGCTTAAGGGAATAATGTAAGTCCGTATAGTGAGAAATGGAGCAACCAATGGTGTATGGTATAGACAGTGTTCACTGAAGACTCTGTAAAGTCTTCAAGCTTTTTCAAGATTATCCAGTCATCAATGTAGAATTTTTTGAAGACAAAAACGGGGCTTCTGTGACTAGAAAATCTAGAAAGATGAACGCCTTAATTGGGACGAAAAAAAACCAAGCGAAAGAACAATTCTCGCAAGTAAATGTAGTGACAATGGAGAACAGCCTTGAAATAGAGTCAGCATACGTAGAAGCAGACGCAGTCAACCCGAGAGAATAGAGTCACTTGTGGAAAGTATGGCCTATTGTGATAACCTAGCTTGTCAATATCCAAACTAGACGGATCAGTATGATTATCTGCATGATTTGCCTACATTCCCAATTCATAAACGACAGTCGACACCAAAGCGATAGATTTTGAAAAACTTTTCATGGCATTACTGTCAGAGTTTTCAACAGAAGACTGCGTATTTCGTTTAGTTCGAGATATCTGAGTCAGGTGGTGAACCATCATGGGTTCTCATCTAATAAGCCAACATACTACCAACAAGACTTCAACTTCTTTTTAATGTTGCTTTAATTTTTTAATATTCCTGGCATAGGCATTTCACTCAATCGCTTTTTGGACTATATTTAAGTTGCCTTTACGTTAAGTTTCCTTTTTTCTTTTTGGTGTACATATTACTTAAGGTAGAGTAGTTTTAATTATATTCGGGGCATTTGAATCCCTTTCCAATGCTATGTACATATAATACATTTGACAAGACTGACTGGCTAACTGTGTTTTTATTGTCCAAAGTATTTTGTTTAATCGTAAAAACTCCTAACCCTAGAGATACCAAGATATATAGCCTGTGATCAAACGAAAGAATCACTAGGACACATATCATCTGCATGTTACCAGTAAGGGGGTAATGTATTTCAATAACTTGGCAGGTAGTTATCCTCACTGATAACGAACTACAGTGGACAGCAAAAGTCTTAGTACGGCAATATATTTTAGCAAGTTCATGAATTTTAACCAACAGTTTGTATAAAATTTATAGTTTTTATATTTATTTTCTTAATTTATTTCTGTTTTATTATAAAACAAACAATTTTTTAATGTTTTTCATAAAACAAGAGAAAAATAAGTAAAAGTTTCAGATGACTCCATAGGTACCCCCAAGGAGAACCCTGAGTAAATTTGAAATTGAAGGGCCTAATATATGAAAATGTTATACCTTGTATTTAGTGGCATATCCCTTAAGGTCAAGCACTCCATTTAACTCAATCGGAATTGAATGTACAAGTTTTGTTTCTTGTTTTCTGGTGGCACCATGAGCAAGTTTTTCGGTTGACTTTTATTTGACGTTTAGCGATTACGTAACCGTTCTTTCAAATGATCTCTTGAATACTGTCTTGAAGTCATATCGGGGCTTTGTGCAAGAGTATTAAGCCTGTGGAGACTTTTTTTGTCAAAATATATTGGCGTACTAAGACTTTTGCTGTCCACTGAATATTCTGAGGGATAACAAAGCCAACTAGTTTAGGGAATATATTGTTACATTTTTACCTTTTAAAAACGTTTCAAACATAAGCTCGTAGATTGCAAATAAAATAAAAAAAATTTGTGTTTGGTTTTAATTAAAATTCTTTATTATTTGCCCAATTCTGTGTGCCACTGTTCACAATTTGATGTAAACAACAACAATTGCTTTGTCTGTTATTCCTCTGTTTATACCTTTTGCACAAACAATAACAATTACTAGACAATTATTCGACAGATCTTTGTAACGGAGATTTTCAAACCACGATTACTCTCTTCAAACACACTGCGTCTTTACACAAGACTGACAGAACTTCACTAACTCAGTCGCCTGCTTTGCCTTGCCTTTTATATGGCAAAGTAAACAGTCTGATGAATGTTCTTAAAGGCGAATGTTCATGACTTCGCCTTCTCGAAATCTCTATAAATGTAAACATTGTTGTTTACATTTATTACTGTAGTGTTGTTGGTATATTTTTATTTACTTGTTTACCATTTTTTATGCTGGGGTTTGTTGTTGTATTTTTGTTTACTTGTTTACACCATTTTTTTTATGCTGGTGTTTGTTGTTATATTAAGCAGTGCGATAATTTGTAAACAGGTTTGTTAACTGCATTGTTTTGTTTTTGTAGATTTTGTTTATAATTTTTAATGTCAAGCGTTGTAAAAGCAAAACACCAGTATCTAGATTTTTCATTTTTGTAACAATATTAAAAAAAACTTAAAGTCGAATGGCAGTACTTTAGTGTCTCTAATTAACATCAGAATACAATACTTTTATAAAGATTTTTGTGTTTTAGAAATAGTTTTTCCATATCAGCTGACTATACAATTTGATGTTGTATTTACTTAGACATATATGTACACTCTGTTGTAAAATTGCTACACACACTGATTTTAGTTACTGATTCAATTGCATTTTTTTTATGGATTTCTTTAATTTTTTGAATTCCATTCCTTGTAAGTACTTAAGACACACACCCTCAGTGATTACCCTCCTGTAATCAAACTGATGAACTAAAAAATTTCTACAAATATTTCCATAAGTTATTCACAAGAAGTATTGGTTATCGTTGCAAATATTTAAACAAAGTTTTGTAGCAGCCAGCCACTCAATGTCTAATAACGTTTATAAGTTTCTGGTGTTTTTTTCTTTTCATTTTGTTTACGCAGAAAGAACTGCAATTACTATGTGCAACAGCTGCTAACTCTGCTAACTTTAGTGTTTGCTATTGCTATTGCTATTTCTATTGCAATTTGTCTTTGGAAATATTTTTGCAGCTGTGCTACATATTACTATATTGTTGTTGCTGCTAGTTATACGCACATACATACGTACGTATGGCAAACAAACAATCTAATCAATTATGTTAATTGTGCGGCAACTATTAAGAGAAAACAAAAAAAAAATCAAATGCAACCAAACAACTCTGAACAACAGAATAAATTTTTTACGATTTATATTCTCAACAGTAAGTTCATTCTCTCTCTTCTTCTCTCTCTATCTATCTCTCTCTATCTATCTCTCTCTATCCATCTCTCTCTATCTATCTCTCTCCCTCTCTTTCTTTCCCTTTCTATTTTTGTTTGAATCTTTTACTCTCTTACATGGATTTATAATGATTTCATTTAAATTATAATAAATTTACTCAATATCAGTGTATCTGTGTGTGTGTGTGCGTGTGTATGTGTGTATAGTTTTATTTGTTGCTTTACTAGTTACTAGTTACAGCTGCTACTTTAGTGTTTGCTTTTGTTCTTCTTGTTAAACAAACATTTTTCCTTTTGCTGCTGTTTGTCATCGTCATTCAACATAATTTCGAATGTTTTTAGAAAACTGGTGTTGCATGCAACATTAAAACAGAAAAAAAAAAGAAATGAAATGAAATGCAATAAAAACTTATAGGAAAAGAAATTATTATGAATGCAACAAATACAAGCGTAAAGTAAAGAGAACACCAACTCTAAGATACCCTACCTTACCATGTATTTCTATTGAAATATCTTCGTACTAAGATGACTGCCTAATAAATGGTCCGCCAAATAACTTTTTTTTTTGAAAATGCTTTAAAAAAACTACTGAATATTTTCTCAAATTTCTTTTTTTATTTGAAAGTACAATCCTTCCGGTTAATAATGGAAAATAATTTCATTCAAATGGCTGCCTCGGCTGGCCATGCAGTAGCCGGCATAATACTCTAGGAAGTAAATAAAATTGTCATGAAAAAGTTTTTCAAAAATCTGTTGTTCTGAGTCGACTTTAAACTACAGGTCCCGCTACTCATGCATAAAATTAGCACACAACATAAGTGGTGTGTGAGAAGCTAGGTCGTAATCCTAACTGAAGTGTAGTAATGACTGCTGTAAAGGCTGCTTGACCGCTGCAATGTTTTACAAGCAGAGGTCATGGCAAATTTAAAAGCTGGACAATGCTTGTTGGTTGGGGGCATTTTCCCTCAAAATTTCTTGATTTACTCCAGGCTGCAATTAAATTCATTCTTGTCAATGAAAGCCGATGATATCTCAGAGAAATTCCTGATCATTCATAAGGTAACTCTTCTATGTTGCCTACAATCGCCAACATGTTACACGACATAGGTATTCTGATTGTCTCAGTTATTTTAAATGTTTTATATTTTTTTTACAAGGAAGCTGAATCTCTTTGGCGGCAGGAAGGCATGCTTAATAGTTCTAGACACGTAGGCACAATAGTGTCTACTGGACACGTAGGGACAAGAAACGGACTGACTTACTTCTGTCTTTAAGTTGCATTAGATGATCAATGCCCAATGGGCCCACTGTTATTTTGATTTATGTGGATCTGTTACAGGGCAGAGGTATTTCGATTACATATATAATTGGTCATTACAACCCTTCAGTCATGATAACGACATAGCTTCTTACACCACTTATGTTGTGTGGGTTAATCTCATACATGAGTGGTGGGACCTACAGTTTAAAGTCGATTCCGAACGACAAACTTTGGAGAAACTTTTCCTGACAATTTTTAATTTACTCTCAGAGTTTTTTCCAGAAATCCGCTGAGTCGCCGAAGAAATATTTTTTCAACTTTCGTTTTGATGTCTTACGTGTAATAAGTCAACACACTACCTACCAGATTACGGCGACATGAGGTATTCCGATTGCTACAATTAATTTTGATGTCTTCCACTCGTATTATAACGCCAGGACAGTACGTGCAATATTGCTACACTTTGCTGGACACATATAGATAAGAATAAAACCAACTCACTTCTGTCCTCCGGTCGCATGGCCGTCGATTCTTAAGAACCACTGTCCTTTTCGTAGGCAAACTGAAAAACTTGGCATTCCGATAAATGACTTCTTCACGAGTTGTGGGTCTGAGGAGGCGAGGAAACAGTCTTCCACCTCATGTGCCACTGCCCTGCTTTTACCACAAAGAGAGGGAGGTTTTTCATCTTTCAATTTCTAAGATCTGTAATCGAGCTATCTAATAAGCTTTGTTGCTTTAACAAGTTTTATTATGGACTAGAGATGGTTGCTTCTAGGAAATGTTTGATCCCCGGATAGAATTGACTGTGGTGTTATGGATATAATTTCAGCTTACCTATTCTAATCTTATATGCCTGCCTATAAATTAATTAATTTGAACCAATTTGTGGTAAAAAATTATAACGTAATCATGCTCAAACTCACTGGAGTAAATGAACACCAAATCTTATTCGAATTCTCTTGCACTATTGGAAAATGTTTCGGATGAACTTGGATGTCAATACAAAAGTTTTAATAGGACTTAAACAAGACTTTATTTTGATAATCATGGATTGAGAGGATATTCAAAAAATTGCACCTTAAGCCCCTATTCGTAAGATGAGAGACGATGGTCTCTCTTCACTGCGAAGAAAGTGATTGCGATTCGTTCTGTATAAACAAACATCCAGTATGTTGCATGCTTAAGCCCATTAGACCATGATTACCTACGTAGGTGTAGGGTATAATAACAAGTAGAAACTAATATTTATGTTTGCATAACAAAAGCAATTGCAACAGCATCATCATCGTCGTCATCATCATCATAATCATCATCATCAGTGGCAAATGCAGATGTTGTAACAGCACAGCAATAATAATAATTGTTAGTTTTATGTTTTTCGTTTATCGTTTAATAGTTTTCCCTACAATCTACCTCCCTCTCTCTCTCTCCCTCGCTCTCTTTCTCACTATCTATCACTCCCTACAAATCTGCTACTAGTAATGTTGCTGTTGCACAATGTTTGTTTTCTGTGTGAAAAATAGTCTTTAATTAATATTGAGTATGAAAACTAAAAAGGACAAATACTTGTGATTAATTATTGTACACTTACACATGCACACACACACATATATATTCTTTTATAAGCTTGTATTTAAGGGGGAAACACAATCTTCAAATTGCAGAAAAATTATGAAAATTTTCATTAAGAATCTTTGCAAATATTTGTCAGAGAATAGCAAGTGCATCTGTAGGGTATTTGTAAACATTTCTTTCATTTCAAATCGAACAAATTTATTTAAGATTAGGAACGAGGGGATTTAATGTGAAAAATATGTTTGTATTCAATCTTAGTTTTGAACACTTTTATAAGAAATGTTAAGCATTTTGCTACGAAGCATGGGGCGTAATAAGTATTTGCTACGACATCAATATTCTATCGACACAATATTTTAATTTAAATGGAGGGAAATTTATTTACATTAAATCATTTGCGAGTTTCAAAATTATTCCACAGAATTATTCAGTAATTTTTAGAAAATGGTACACATATCTGCCCATAAAGCATAAGGTACAGAAATTTTTGTTGTTTAAGTCCAGCTCACAGTACTTAAGATTGCCTACAAATTTTCCTAGAATAACTGTAATTAGGTCCAAAGGGGCAACAAATAGATTTTGTGCTTTAGAAGTGATAAAAAGATGGAAGATAATGTATTCGATGCACTAATCCATGAACGTTACGGCCAAACTCATCAAAAATTTGGAAATTTCTTGGCAAGCCATTTCAAATTGATTTCAGGCTCTAGTACTTATATCGTGAGGGCCATCTATCGGTTTAAACCATCGGTTATTTCGAATATGGCGGTATTGGACATAAAGTCAGGGTTCAAACCCCAGGCCAGACATCAAAACAAAATACAAAAAGTATTTCTTCGGCGACATCCTCACAGCAGATTTCTGGCAAAAACTCTGAGAGTAAACAAAATTGCCATGAAAAGATTCTCAAAAAAAAAAAATCTGTCGTTCGGAGTCGACTTTAAACTGTAGGTACCGCCACTCATGTATAAAATTAATATACACAACATAAGTGGTGTGAGAGACTGGGTCGTAATCTTGACTGGAGGGTTGCAATGACTAATTATGTATGTATGTATAGTATAGTATAGTATAGTATAGTAGTTGAGTGACATTCCGACAAGATAATACAACCCTGAAACGCTGTTGCAATGCCATAAAAATAAGTACCAAATCACTGATGATGATATGTTAGGCAAGCCAGAGTTTAAGCTCATTGCATCAATATCTGATCCAGCGATGAAGCATTTCTTACACGAATCCAAGCAGCAATCTCTTTTTTGGGAAAATTAGTCTGAGATGATGACAGAAAGTGAGCATTTAAGATCCTTTGGCTTTTTATTGCAAGAGTCGGACGCTGAAACATGAGTTGAAAGATAGCGTCTTCCTCCTCCTCAGACCTTTAGCTCTTCCAGAAGCTATTTGAAGGCATAGCAATTCTGTGAACATGCTTCCCAATTAATCTGTGGCCTGTAAGGATGTATAATACTTTTGTGAGTCAAAAACTTTTAAACTAACATAAAACTACACCCATTACAACTCATTAGTGAGGATTACAACCAAGCTTCTTACATGACTCATGTTGTGTGTGATGATTTTATCCATGAGTGGCAGGACCAACTGTTTAATGACGAATCGCATCCACAGATTTTGGAGAAACTTTTTCTGCCAGTTTTATTTACTCTCAGTGTTATTACCAGAAAACTGTTGAGAGGAAATTTCAGAAAAAATTTCGTTCACATTTCCTTATAAGCCAGATGTATAAGCCAGGGCTTGAACCACGGGCTCCCATCTACTAAGTAGACACTTCTTGCTTGTTACCGTTACATGTCTACCAAAAACGTATTGGGATGCTGAAAAATTATAAATTCAGGGCATTTGGCGAATAGGACAATATATCAGTCATAACTTGTCTCAAACGACAGAACTGGAAGTAGCTAAGGAAGTTTATACAATATACAGACTTCCTATTGAAAGTAAGATGGTATTCATAATGGTGAGCGCCTAACAAGCTTACATGATTTCTTAAGTGTATGTTGATAGTCACGAAACCCTCTTCTGGGCTCTTCTCTTTCAATTTACCTGCCTACCTTATTAGTTATGCTGTGTGTGTTAAATTTATACATGAATGGCATCAACTACAGTTTAAAGTCGATTCCGAATGACGTATTTTTTGAGAAACTTTTGAATTTGCAACTTTTTTGAGAAACGTTTTTGTTTACTCTCGCCTGTTAGACTATGGCGATCTTAATTGAGATAATTAGAGTCGCATATTAGAGTCAGCATACATAGAAGAAGACGTGGTTAACCCGAGAGAATAGACTCACTTGGGGCTTAGCTTGCCAATATCCAGTCTAGACAGATTAGTATGATTATCTGCATGATTGACGCCCAGACTTAATTGGTTTAAACAAAAAAAAATTATTTTTTAAAAAAATTATACGATATGTTTTATTGTTCTCAAAATTATGAATATTTTTTTATATATGTTTTTTAATATTTTTTTCAATTTAAACAACATTTATATTCTAGCCTTCTTGTTACAAAATTCGACTCTTTTTGTATAGTTTAAAAAATTACAGTAAGAAAAATAACGATAATATACTTTAAAAGAAAATAGTTGATAAGTTTGGATGATAGCAAATATTAACTATTAGAATTAAAGCAAAATAAGAATTATAGCAATATAAAGTAATAATAAATTAAGTAATAAGAAGAATTAAAGTTAAATTAAGGAATGTAAATATAAAGAGATAAAGAAAGTTTTAGGGTAGTTCGTAAACATGTAACTCCCCCACACTTTGAGTACACATTACTCCTGGAATGTGGAAATTTAGATTTACTTCTCAAGTATTTTAAATATTAGCAGTGATTTTTAATTAAAAATATACATATAAATTCTTGTAAACTAATTGTACATATTGTATATTACAAAATATTATATTGTGTCTGATTAATTAAATTCATTACTTGTTATATATTCAATGATTTTGTTTTTCCTTTCATTAGATTTTTTATTTAGTTTTCGAATAATTTCTGCCAATGATTTTTCTGTCAAACTTTATATCTGGTATTTCATTTTGGTATTTAAAAATTCTTTTAACAATCTGCCTATCTCTTTTACAATTCTTTTCATCAATAAAATGCGTGTTCTTTTTTTCTTTAACTTGTTTTATTATATACTTTGGTTTTTGTTTCAAATTCTGAAACCCAAGATTCTTTACTAATTCTCTCTCTGTATATTCATGACAATCTTCTCTATTTTCATTAATTTTCCTAATTCTGTCAATCTTTTGTTCATGAATTTTCTTATGCAACGTATCCCATACTGATTTATCCACTTTGTTGTGAAGTAAGTCATTTGGTTTATATCCCGTTGTGCTATGTATGGAATCATTATATATTTGTACAGATTTATACACAAGAGCCTTATCATCTAAGTCATTATCCTTTCGATCCAATTTAAACAGTCTTATATGTTCATTCAATGTTAAATGGAACCGTTCTATATCAGAGTTCCCAGTATGTGTATTCGGAGATGTGCAGTGAAATTCGACATCTTCTGCATTCAAAAAATTTGTGATAAATGCTGTGTTGAATTCATTGTCAGCAAATATCTTTCCTGGTTTTCCTAAAACGGAGAATCTTTCCCTTAGTTTTTCAACAATAGTTAAGGAATTTTTGTCGCTTATATAATGTACTGAAACATGTTTCGAAAGTTTATCAATACAAGTTAAAAAAGTTGTCTGCTTGTTCAAAAACCATATATCGACATGAATTATTTCGTTTGATTGAATAGGTGTTTCCGTAACACAAGGCTTTGTCTTTATGGGCCTTCTATCAAATTTACACATATTACATATAGTACAATTATTAATAAATTTATGAATTTCCCTTTTCAGATTAGGATAGTATATTTTATCCTTCAACTCTAGAAATGTTTCCTCTATCCCTCTATGATGCTTATCATTGTGATATTTTGCAATTATTTCCAAAAGATTCTCTATATCAAATATATCCTTAATAAATTTTGAGCAACGTAAAAATTTCATTCCCGATAAATTTGAAAAATAATGAACTATTGTCTGTTGGAGATTTTTGTAAAGTTCAAAATTTCCACAAAAAATTGCCACTGTTCCCTTTATAGGAAAAATCTGTCTCAAAAAATCTAGTACTTTTTCCTCAAAATATTCCTTTAATGTTATTATATGTCTAGTTTTGTTATCGTATAAAGTAAGTTTTTCATAATTATACTTTTTTCCCAAAATCACTACAATCTGATTTTTAAATATATTAATTGGAGATTCCGAAATAAGAATATGGTCGTTCAAGTTATCCTTTCCACTGTGAATTGTAGCTCTGTCAGTATTTATATTTTCCTCATTTTCCATTAAAACATTAACTTCTACACGGCTAAGAAAGTCTGCAACCTGATTTGTTTTTCCCTTAATGTACTCAATTTCAAAGTCATATTCATTTAATAGAATTTTCCATCTTTGTAATTTCATATTAGGCTCCTTTAAAGAACTAAGCCACATAAGTGGTCGATGATCAGTTTGTACTTTAAATTTTCGTCCAAATAAATATGGTCTGAAATATTTAATTGACCATACGATCGCTAACAATTCCTTTTCTATTGCGCTATAATTAAGCTCATGTTGGTTTAATGTCCTTGACGAAAAAGCGATTGGGTGTCCATCCTGCGATAAAACCGCACCTAAGGCCTCATTACTGGCATCTGTTGTCAAAACAAACATTTTGTCAAAGTTTGGAAAAGACAAAACTGGAGTAGTACATAAAATTTTCTTTAATTTGTTAAAGGAATCAATGTAATTCTGATCGTTCACATCGATACGTGAGCCTTTCTTTAAATATGAAATCATAGGTAATGCAATTTGGCTGTAATCTTTTATAAATTTCCTGTAGAAACCAGTTAAGCCCAGGAAGGATCTAATTTCCTTAATTGTTCTTGGAAGTGATATTTTTTGTATTACGGAAATCTTACCAGGATTTGGTTTAATCCCGTCAGGCGTTATAATATGGCCAAGATATTCTGACTCGTGTTTAAAGAAATTGCATTTGTCTACCTGTACTTTTAGGTTATAATCAGAGATTCTCTGAAAAATTTTCTTCAATGACAAAATATGCTCTTGAAGAGAAGTCGAGATTACTAAAATATCGTCTAAATAGACTACACATATATTATTAATATAATCCTGCAAAACTTCGTTCATCATTCTCTGGAATGATGCTGGGGCATTTTTCAAGCCAAAAGGCATTCTTGTAAATTCATAGTGGCCAGTTGAAGTAGAAAATGCAGTCTTATGTCTGTCCTCTGGTAATATAGGGATCTGATGAAATCCTTTAGCCAAATCTATAGTGCTAAAGTATTGAGAGTTCCCTAATTTTGAAAATAAGTTTTCCATATTAGGAATGGGAAATTTGTCCTCTATGGTTACGTTATTTAATTTTCTATAGTCTACTACTACTCTCCATTTTTGTTTTCCTGAATTATCAATTTTCTTGGGTACAACCCATATTGGAGCATTGTATGGGCTACAAGATTTGGTTATTATTCCCGATTATAACATTTCATCTATCTGATTTTCAACCTCATCCCTGTGTATTTGTGGAAAACGATATGTTTTCGAATAGACAGGAATATCATTAATTGTCGGTATCCTATGTCTGTACTTAATTACGGCAGATAAATTATCACCTTCTATATAAAAAACATTTTTAAAATTCCTAATTAATTTTGTTAGTTCCTTAATCTCTTCATTATTCAAATTGTCTGTTTTTAATTTTTCTGTTAAATATTCTATTTTAGGTTCATTAAAATTAACATCTATTACTGTGTTCTCTAAATACGATTTATCATTTTCATTGTATTCTATAGAAGAATTTTCATACACTAGTGGAATTTTAGCATTTGAAGTTATCAATAAATTATCCTTTAAATCAATTTTGGCTCCTAATGGCTTTAAAATATTACATCCCAAAATACCATCGAAATCACTAAATATTTCCGTTTCTAACATTTCAATTTTTGCACCAGGTGAATTAAATTCTTTAAAAAGAGGAATTGTTATCTTTGAAGATGTCGCAGTTTTAGAGCAAATAGTGTCGAGTATAATAGGATTTTCGAGTTCTGTTCTAAAAGAACTATGAAATAAGCCTCTCCTTATCAGTGTAGTACCAGATCCTGTATCTAATAATAATTTAATTGGAATGGTTCTTGTTTGCACAACTATACAGGGTAAAGCTCTTCGTAATTGAAAATTTGAAACCTGAATATTGCTAACGTCCATTCTATTTGAGCTATTAACACTAGACTGTTGAGACCTAACTGTATCAAAGTTTACAGGGTTATTGCCACTATTGATATTATTATTATTATTAAAATTCTGCGATATTCCACGACTTTGAAAATTTCTTGCGTTATTTTGTGCTTGTCGTGAACCTTGAAAATTATCATTGCAGTTAAATGTCCGATATTGATTTGAAAAATTATTTGGGTTATTGTTGCTTTGGCGAAAATTATTATCAATATTAGAAATAAATCTATTATTGTTCTGCGAAGATTGATTGGAATTAGGATTATAAGATTGTGAATATGATTGAGAATTAGTAAATTTTCTATTACGATTATAATAAAAAATTTTATTTTTGTTATTGTCTGAATTGTTTAAATTTTGAAAATTTGATTTTTTTGTATAAAAATATTCAGTTTCTATTAATATCTCTTTAGCTTTTAATAATGAATGAGGATTTCTAGAATTCAATACTAATTTTGGTTCATTAGGCAATTTTGATATAAACATTTTCAATACCATATTCTCATTATTTTTACAACTATACCATTGCTCGTTTTCTCTATCTACACTTGTTTTCAAAGTTAATTTTGTTAATAATTTTAACATGTATTCGTAAAAATCACCGACATCATTTCTAAACTCTGCAACTTTTATATTATTAATAATACTTTCTATACTTTCTGATATGTTAAAATTAATTCTTAATAATACCTTAATCTCGTCCCATTTAGTTGGATTATTGTTATTAATAAGAGCAATATTTGCCCTTGATACGATCTTGTTTCTTACTTTTAAATCAAATAAACCAAGTAGAGAAGCGTCAACAAATTTACGAATCTCCTCAACATGTTTCGTAAACATTTCCAAATCCTCTGTTCTCCCATCGAATTCGCGTACACCTTCCAAGAGATCAAATGCATTGAAGGCCATGATTGCAATATTGTGTTGTTGTCGTGATGAATTACTTTCTGTTGATGTTCTTTAACAATATGACGATTGCTATTGCTCTAGCTAGTTGTTGTTGTTTTTCATCAATGAGATGATTGTTGTTAATTCTGGAGCAAGTGATGCTTATTTCTGCTTGTTTGTTTGTTTATTTTCTTTTAGAGGAATTCCTTCTTTTGTTTCAATTGAAATAAAATGTTCATGCAATATTTTTTTGTTTTTTTGTCGTAATTTTTTCTTGATGACAAATTGTTTTTTAAAATTGTCAATAGTTTTCATAAAGATCACTATATGCAGTTCTCTTTTTTTTGATAATATTCTTTTATTTGGACAAATGATTTAAAATTTGCCAAAGAATATTTTATAAAACAGTTTATAGTTTAATTTGTATGCAGAAAAACTTTTAAAAAGAAATTCACTTATGGAATTTTAGTTTTTCTTAATAATTAAACTTGGTTCGTATAACGACTGCGCCACTTAATTGGTTTAAACAAAAAAAAATTATTTTTTAAAAAAATTATACGATATGTTTTATTGTTCTCAAAATTATGAATATTTTTTTATATATGTTTTTTAATATTTTTTTCAATTTAAACAACATTTATATTCTAGCCTTCTTGTTACAAAATTCGACTCTTTTTGTATAGTTTAAAAAATTACAGTAAGAAAAATAACGATAATATACTTTAAAAGAAAATAGTTGATAAGTTTGGATGATAGCAAATATTAACTATTAGAATTAAAGCAAAATAAGAATTATAGCAATATAGAGTAATAATAAATTAAGTAATAAGAAGAATTAAAGTTAAATTAAGGAATGTAAATATAAAGAGATAAAGAAAGTTTTAGGGTAGTTCGTAAACATGTAACTCCAGGGGCTTCTGAGAGTTTTTGCCAGAAATTTACTGAGAGGAAGTTGCAGAGGAAACGTTTTTTCATATTTCATTAGATGGAGTCGTCTGACTTGGGGTTTGAATGGAGGCCTCATGTCTAAAAAGCCAACACCTTACCTACACGACTACGGTGACTTCTTACTAGGCTAAATTCCATGTAAGTGGTTTATATCATAGCTACCCTGACAGCCTAATAAGTTTTGTATCAATCTGTTAGTATAGTTATTAAGTTGACCTCTACAATGATCATATGTTCTTAGCTGCTCTGGTTTTTACGATTTGAATATAATTTGTAAGTGTGTTGTAACTCAAAACCAAATAAATTTTTCTATTAGAATTTGAATAAAAAAAATGGAACCCTAAAGCGGAAATTAAAGAATTTACAGAGAAAAATAGGAAGAGGAAGTGTTTTTTATAACACTTATACACACATACATCGAATTATTGAAGCAGCATACCATACAGAAATTTATTAAGTTTTTTAAAAACCATTTAAAGAGCACGAGATTTACAAGAGAGAAATGAGTATAAAATATACCGTATGGTATGTGTATGTGTGTGGGTTAGTGTAGATATTTTTGCAGTTGTTGTTGTTGTTATTCGTTTATCTGCGAAATTATTATCATTAGAAATTATCATTTAGACTTGACAGTGATTTCGGAACATTCAAAACCCAAAAACGCAAAACGCTTTAAAATAATTGAAAAAAAAATGAAAAAATTTAATTTCATTTCAAAAGAAAACTTTTTATAATTAATTTTATTTCATAGAAGAAATTATAATAAAAAAAATAAGAAATAAAAAAAACATTTAAAAAATAGAATTTATGTGTGCGTGAATGAGAAAGAAATTTTCTTTTCTGTGATTTTATTTTTCGGTTGTTATTGTTGTTGTTAATAAAAATTGCTTAAAGTGTCATTAACATTTGAAAAACGTAAAACGAAGTGCGTATTTGTGTCACAAACGTATACAAATATATATAGGAGAGCGTGTGTGTGTGCTGCCTAAACTATTTGAAAATCTAATTAAATTTGTAGGAAACTTTCGTTTTTCTGTTCTGGAATTTGGAAAATGTTCACATGCCTAATGAAAAGTGAGTTTAAATTCATTTAAACTTTAAATAAAATTGTCGAAAAAAAACAACAACTTAAATTGGGTTTAAGGAAAAAACTTTCTTCCTTAAGTCTGTTTTTGAATCCTTATAAGGGGGAATATGTGTGAAATTTTCAAAAGAAAAAAACTAATTTTTTTTTTAATTTTTAAAACCTTTTCTCTCTCTCTCTCTCTCTGTGTGCTTTACTTTCTATTTAAAAGTAAAACTTTTTAAATGACTATGACTAGTTGTCTTCATTCTCTCAATGTTTCTTAGTTTGATTATGGCAACAGAAAAAAACAAAGTTTTTTTGCTCTCTGTATTCTAGATTTTTTATTTTCCGTTTTATTAAAAACTTTTTTAAAACATGTTTTGAGGTAGAAAAAAAAAACAAAAAAAAATGGAAAGAAAGTAGAGAAACTGAAGTTTAAATTAGTAAAAAAGGAAAAATAACGGTATACTAACACCATAATACATATTTTAAAACCTTAGTTTTGCTAGCCTTACACACAGTATTCTTAAGTGATGACTGCAACCTGATAGGTGTTGCTGGTAAATTTTTAACAAAGTTTTCTTTCCGAAATTTATTTCATTGTTTATTTCTATATTTTGGAAATTGTTTATTATAGTTCTTTAAATTCACAAATTTTTAAATGTCCAATTAATTTTAAAAATAAAGAATAAAAAATCGTTTTAATTTATGATTTTATTTCAAAAAACATTTAAAATATTTGTTCAATAAATTTCAAAAAAAATTTATTATATTCAGGGTTATACAGTGAAAATATACATTAATAAATTACCGTTATTTTCATTTGCCAGTTTTTAAAATTGAAATAAAAAAAAAAAAAATTTTTAAAATTTTGAAATTTTAACAAATTTTTTAGGGCACTCTCCTTAAGTCGTAAAAGTTGAGTGTACAGTTTCTTTTGATGCTCACCGTTGCAATAACAGTAGTACCATTTCTATCAATCAACTTACGGTCTTTTCTAAACGGTTCCTATCTTACTAACTTACTTACGTAATTCTTCATTACAACCCTTCAGTTAGGATTACAACCTCGCTTCTCACACCAATTATGGTTGTGTGTGTTAATTTTATCCATGAGTGCTTTTTATTTTTTTTTTTACGCTGAGGAGGAGTAAATTTATCTAACAGCACCATAGTCGTCACAATCCCACCAAATCTCCCCCAAAAGAGGACTCCTTATGCCCACTCCGGAACTACTGTGGTATTACTTCGAAGTGGAGTCCGTCTGGCCAGCTGGTCCGCGTCCGAATTGCGTAACGATTTCCGAGAAGGTGTTCAAACGTTCATTCTACTTCTCTCATCCAAGTCAACTTTCTTAGATATTAGTAAGACTTCAGCGTATCTGACTATACTATTCCAATTCTCCTCACTGTTCAGCATTGCATCGCAGAAGTTATCGACAGTACAGACGCCGACTTTGGTCTCAAGATTCCTTCTTTCCAGAGTCCATCTCTCACAATGAAATAAAGTGTATTCCGCATCATCAATCGACGCGTTATCATAGATACAGTTTTATATGCCGATGCCACTCTAAGAGCAGCGGTTCGTTGTAGCGATGATAAGATTTTCCTTCTACAGTCGATCTTCAATGCCTTCGCCCAGATCTGACTGCCGTAAAGCAGAATAGAGTCCGCTATTGTCATCATCAATCTGCGTGTGCTCTGTATAGGATCACCAATATTGGCCATAAGCCCGCTAATGAGTTTTGGTTAGGAGTCGATACTCACCACAGAATTCTAAGTAACTTTTCAGAGCTTTTCGCCAGACGAGTGCTGAGTGGAAGTCGGTAAAAGCAATATTTGTACACCTCTGGCTCTTGTCTACTAATCCAACACTCGGACAGTCGCACTACAATTAAATACTCTACCAATGTCGTACAGACATCAGTCTACGTCCATGAATGCCCTGGATTTTCGACTGTTTGAAGGTATGTCAATAATTTTTTTGTTAATATACCTGCTAGACTATGTTGACTCTAAGCGTTTTAAATTTAATTCGAACAAAGCGAGTGTGAGATATCGTCGAAATATTTTATTCCTTTCATTTTTAAAGACTCTGGCACATAAATCAGATTGAATTTGACCGATGACATGGGTTATATTGGCTGTGAGGGCTGCTGTGGTTTGTGGCTTATTTGCAAATACCAGTGACTTAATAAAACATCACAAGAAGAAGTCCAACGGGGTAAAATCGCATGAACACAAATCGCCAGCACGTGACATTATCATGCCTTCAAACTACTCGTGCTGAATATCCAATAAGCTGAGAGCTGTATGGTATGTAGCTCTATCGTGTTGAAACCACATGTCGTTAGTATACAGATCATCTAATCCATGTCAAAAGAATTTAATTATAGACCTACACTGTTCCCCGTTGACGGTGATAACCTGGCTAATGCCGTGCTTAAAGAAATATGGAATCTTGACGCCACTAGCCCAAAATCCTTAGCAAGCAGTGACTTTTTCGAGATGCATTGAACTCTCTAGGATCTTATAGTCATTTTTCATTCATAGCTGATGATAATTTTTCAATGAAATTCATAATCTGTAGCAAACTGTTACCTCAGAGCCCATTTAGCGAACACACATCGTTGTCTTCTGGTATCCATGACAATTGGTTTGACAGATGTATGTAGCTTCAACAAGATGGCCGTTATCAACTGTCAAAGTAGAGAAGTACTTGTTTGAAGGCCCTATAGTAGCCGAGTAGGTAGTGTTTTGTCTTATTAGACGTGAGGCCGCGGCTCAAACCCCAGGTCAGACATCAAAACGAAAATGTAAAAAAAAATTTTTCTCCGACGACCCTCTGAGCAGATTTCTGACATAATCCCTGAGAGTAAATAAAAATTACCAAGAAAAGTTGCTTAAAAATCTGTCGTTCGGATTCGATTTTGAACTGTAGGCGCCATCACTCATGAAATTATCGCGCTCAACAGAAGTGGTGTGAGAAGCTAGGTCCTAATCCTGATTGAAGGGTTGTAAGGACCAAGTTTTAGAAGTTTATGTGGATTTTGTTTTCCGTGTACTCAATTCATATGATCAATGAAAATCATTATCTGTTGCAGACTGTTGCCACAGAGCCAATTCAGTGAACACACATCGTTGTCTCTTGCTATCTATGACAACTGGTTTGACAGATGTAGATTCAACAAGATGGCCGCTACCGGCTGCCAAATTCAGAAGACCTTGTTTGAAAGTCCTATATTTCTAAAACACTGCGATAAAGTCTGTCTGACAACAATACTGAATTTCAGACGAAACACATTCTTTATGTTGTGCAATGTTTATTGGGCGATTGCGATTTCCAGAAAAATTTTCTGATACACTTGAACAGTTGGAATGTACAATTACAACCTCTACCAATATCTCCTCGACTTTGGCCTACGTCCACGAATACCTTGGATGTTGGTTTGCTTTGAAGGTATCTCTCAAAAGGGTTGCAGAACATAAGGACATCGTCAATAATATCGTCGTTATTGGCCAGAACGACTACAAAGATTGTTCTTATCAATCTGCATAGGGGTCCTAGTTGTCTTAATCTGGTAATTTCCGTTTGTTGTATAAGCAGACATGAGTTGTCATGCAGTACTACTAACAAACATGGATAAAAAGAGGAGTGATTGTTTAATTGTCCACAAACGCGGTTCTCTCTGTCTGCTGAACCCTTTGCTGGTAGTCTAAGCATTCATACAAGTGCCAGTTGGCTTTTTGCTTACTTTTTCACTTAATGGGGCATTAACAACCCGATTAACGAATTACGACCTGCCGTAACACATACTTCCAGGCGCCTCTGCTTCTTGCGCGCCTACGCCAGTTGGTCACACCAAACGATGACAGGGCTTACTCGATTTGGTCCTTACAACGCAAACAAGGTCTTCCTCTTAGCCGACTTTCGCAGATCCCCGCACCAAATATCGCCGGAGCATCCTATTCCATTCGAACGAAATGGCCGAGCCAGCGCAGCCCCTGGATATTAATACGCTGCACAACGTCTATGTCATTGAGGAGCTCATACAGCTTACTGTTGGATCAGTTGCGAAAATCATCGCCTATTCACACTGGACCGAAGATCTAACGCAGTACTTTCCTCTCGAATCCGTCAATGCTGGGTTGCGGGTCATAGCGTAATACTGGGCAATGAAACGGCGGATGTCCTCGCTAGGTTAGGTTCGCTTTTTGCGGGCGATTTGATAGTTGATCCTGACCCTCCAGTCTGTCACCTCTACGGCCTTATCAATGGATGGGTCAGGGAGGAAGAGCAGAGGCCTTGGGGGAACGGATCGGGTTGTTTTGTCTCTAGATGTCTATGGCCTGCTGTGGACAGGATGGCTGCTGGGCTTGGATAAGGCCAGCTTAAGGTTGGTTGTCGGTTTTATCACGGGACACTGCGAGATTAGGTCGCTGACGGACTCTTGTAGGCCATGTTTCGATGAGAAGGAGTTGTAGACTAACGAACACCTCCTCTGTAACTGCCCAGCCCTTGGTAAGTTGAGGTGGAATACCCTTGGCAGAGCCTTCTTTGAGAGTTTGAATTCTGTGTCGAGAGCCGACATCAAGGCTCTCCATGGATTCATTAATGGCTTGTGCTGGTTGAGAGGTGCTAGGGCTTATCAGTGTAGTCGCACTCTCTCTTTTTGTTGTGTCTGGTCTGTGTAATTCCTCCGCATCCCATTCTCCCCTTTCCTACATACTCTCGTTTTCTATCCTATTCCCTCTATTATCCTTCCCTCTTTAAGGACGTTGTATAATTAGTTAATTCGACCGCCGTCTACTGTACTTGTCTTAATTGACAAGTACACGTCCTCTAACCTAACCTAACCTAACCTTTCTCTCGAATACTCTCAAGGCTGATGCATCAGTTCTTAATAGGAGAGATAGAGGATGAGCGTCTTGTTGAGTACTAGTTTAATCAGTTGGTTTCTGTGCCTCAATATTAGCCAAACGACGAGTGGAATGTTTTAGCATCCTTATCCAAGTGTCAGTTAGAAACGCTTCTGTGCCTTGAATTTAGTCAAACAAGGAGTGGAGTCTTTTAGCATGTAATGTTAAGCCTGCTGTAAGTAGTTCTTCTAGATAATTTTCAACATTAGCTATGATTCTATCCAATTGGCAAATATTTTCTTGTTTAAAATTATATCCAATAAACCGAATGTATTTTTTATATGACCCAATACTGTCTTTTAAATCCTTTAGAATTCAAAATAAATCAAAAATATCTCAAATGGAAACACATCCTAGAAATTTAAAATTTTGCTTCAAACAGCTATTGAAAGCCCATTGGAAACTTCAAGAAAATGAAAACAAAAACAAAAACATACCATATTGCATACGTATAACAATCTTTCTAGGCTTATATAGTTTCACAAAAAAGAGATAGAAAATCATAAAAATAAAGACTTTAATTTGAAATTGACACTTCAGCATAATATCACAAGCATTTCTTAAAACAAGAGATGCTCTCTAGAGACTGGAGATAAATAGAAAAAACAACAATTTGAAATGTTTTAAAAGATATTTTTTCTTAAATTTCATAGCTTTCATCATATTATCCCAACTAAAAGACAAAAAATGTCTTCGAAAAAAAATGAAAAAAATTATTTTCTGAAGATGAAGGCAAACTCAGGAAAACTTCAACAAATGTTGTCTGAAGAAAAGAAAAAGAAAAAAATTTTAAGAAAAATTGAAGAAAAATTAGAAGTGAGATAAAAATGTTTTCTCAACAGTCAACAAAATGTCAATTCAATTAATTGTTGTTCAAGTGCCATATAATGTTGTAGGTGTGACACAAAAATTTTCTGTTTAGCTTCTCTAAAAATGAGATTTTTTTGTTGCATGAGCACAGTAGAATATGGTAGAGTGTGGAATTAAATGTTGATGTCTGTTGAAAGCAATTTTCAAATGGAATGACAAGGTTTAACAATATTTGTTTTTTTCTTTAAGAAAGTTATGCCTTAAATATATACAAGAAATTTTATGCTAGAGTGGTTTAAAAGTGTTAAAATTTTCAATAAACTAAGGCTTAAGAATTTCTTTGTAAATATTTTTTTTCAAATCTAAACAACAGCAAACCCATGCTAATGTTAGATCTGCTAACACAACATTTCAAGCTGGACTTGCAACAAAATATTTGTATCGAAATACCCAGCTTTAAGTCAGATACCCGCTCCAACCGCATTTAACCTGTGCTACAAATGATAGTGCATTTCAGTGATAATATTGTTACGTTTGTACCTTTTAAAAACGTTTTAAATATGAGCTCGTAAATTGCAAACTATAAATAAATTTGTGTTTTTAGTTTTAATTAAAATCTTCTATTATTCCCATAATACTGTGCGCCACAGTTCACAACTTGATGTTAACAACAACAATTGCTTTTCTTTGTTATTCCTCTGTTTATAACCTTTTCATAAACAATAACAATCACTAAACAATTGTTCGACAGATCTTTGTAACGGAGATCTTCAAACACACCGCGTCTTACGTACGTAGCGAACCCTACAGTTTAAAGTCGACTCCAAACGACAGATTTTTGAGAAACTTTTCATGGCAATTTCATTTTTATGGGTAATATTACCACAAAAGCAGGATCGTTTAAAGTTGCTTGATTATGACATGCATTAGGCTACGAACAGACAACCATAGCCGAAGGACCAAAGACATAAGCGTTAGTGTGTCAAGAAGATGTTTACATATTTGAAGTCGCCGTAGTCTAGTAGGTAGTGTTTTGGCTTATTAGACGTGAGGCCTCGGTTCAAATCCCAGGTCAGATATCAAAATGAAAATATAAAAAACTATTTCTTCGGCGAATTCCTCTCAGCAGTTTTTCTGGCAAAAACTCTGAGAGTAAATAAAATTGCCACGAAAAGTTTCTCAAAAAATTTGTTGTTCGGAATCGACTTTAAACTGTAGGTCCCGCCACTCAAGTATAAAATTAATATACACAACACCAGTGTAGTGAGAAGCTAGGTCGTAATCATGACTAAAGGGTTGTAATGACCAATTACATATGTATGTATGTAGCTTAGTAGGTAGTGTGTTGGCTTATTACACGAGAACCAATGATTCAACCCCTGGCTCAAAAATCTCGAACATAATGCAATATGAAGGGAAAATATGAAAAAATATTTCTGCTCAGCAGACTTCTGGTGAAAAACTCTGAGAGCAAATGAAAATTGCCATGAAAAGTTTCCCAACAACATCGGTCATTTGGAGTCGACTTTAGAATGTAGAATATTGACCATAAAAAGCTCCTGCTGGCTATGGTTGGAACTCAACTGAGATATAGAAGCTTGCTTACTTAATTGGGCATTACAATCCCTTAGTTCGGATTAGAGATCAGCAATGAATCGCTTTTTCGCTGGTCATAATTACTCATGGAATTTTGAGTATGAATGAGTCAACAGTATTGAAATCCAACTACTCTGCTTCATTCGTACTCAGTGCAATATTGATTTATAAGCACAAATTGTAATGAGTATGAGTACAACGTTGACATCAAACTCATAACAATCGAAATATGTTTTTCGTCATAATTATCGCCTATTCATTCAGATTCATAAATTTAGAAAAACACTTATAATACTCATAAAAGATTCGAGTGACTCGAATCATTCATCGAAATTTACAGTCTTAGTTGGTGTTGCATTTAGAAAAAGAAGAAGAAAGAAAAGGAGAAAGACAGCAAGCACAACAAGCACACAACCTTCTAGTGAGTATTGTAGCGTTCGTACGCTTATCATACTTATTTTGTGATTCTTTTAAATGTTAGGTAAAGGAGAGTCGACATCAACAACATCATGCATGTTGTTAACTATGAGTACGATGAGTACCTCAAACTTTGAATATGTGTAGTATGAGAATGACATTAAAATAAGTATGAATGCATATAAGTATCAGAAATTATAAGTATGATTCGAATTTACTCATCGTTTTGAATACCCATTGCTGACCTCTGGTTCGGATTACAACCTAGCTTCTCACACCACTTCTGTTGTCTGTGTTTATATTATGCATGAGTGACGGCAACTACAGTTTAAAGTCGACCTCGAACAACAGATTTTTGAGAAACTTTTCATGGCAATTTTCATTTACTCTTAGATTTTTTGCCAGAAGACTACTAAGAAGAAGTCGCTGAACGAAATAGAGATGTCCAGGGGATGGAGCCAACACACTACCTACTAGAGTGTGGCAACTTCAATGTTGCGAAAGTTAGCCGTAAATGTGTATCCGTTAAGAGATTCAAGTAGAAATTAAGTGTCGGTGGTTATTTTTATTCGTACTCCTATAAATAGAAATTAAAGTCACCATAGTTTAGTGGGTAGTGTGTTGCCTTATTAGACGTGAGGCCCTGGTTCAAATCTCAGGTCAGACATCTCGAACAAAACGAAATATGAAACAAAATATTTCTTCGGCAATTTACTTTCAGTAGTCTATTGACAAAAACTCTGAGAATAAAATGAAAATTGGCATGAAAACTTTCTTAAAAATCTGTCCTTCGGAGCCGACTTTAAACTACAGGTGCCGCTACTCATGTATAAAATTAACGTACATAACATACGTGGTGTGGTCGTAACTCTGATTTAAGGATTGTAATGATCAATTTTGTATGTATATAATTAGGTCTTAGCTTTTAGATAGTATTCCCAGCGCTTTTAATATATTGTACAGTTCCATTTGGAGGATTGATTTCCGTGCTCTCAGTCACACTATTCTTGCTTTCACGCTTTCATCCATATTCGATCCACACATATACCTCTTTTGCAAGTTATTGGGTCGATCCTCTCTTTGTGTTATCTAGACTAATAAAAATGAGCACAGCGTCCTTTTGACTACCCACCAGAGACTGGTTGAGTTTATTCCCGATCCTACACTGAAAACCTGGCTGTATTAATTCCACTCTTCACAGCATAATGCTACAGATTGCTTGTGGCCAAACGAATTGTAAGATTCTATACATATCGCGTGATGGTATTTAATCACAGTTTTTGGGCAGAGCATATTTCCAAAGAGCGGTGACAACCCTTTTTAGGATGAGTATTTTTTAGCACTTAGCAGCGTTAAGTGCCTACAAATAGGGTCAGTAAAAAAAGTACTGAAAAGGTTAACCTAAAAGGGTTAATAGGTGAGTAGTAATCGAACAATGCTGCAGTGTTGGTATACCATCCCTTTATTATGTACGTTTTCAGTTTTATTTCCACCATTTAAACAATATTAAGCAATTTTTGTGTATCGAATAAGCAATTTAGAAAACTGCAATTGTGTTTAACAACACTTTACACGAATGATTCTTAAAAAACTCAAACAATTTTATTTAAAGATTTTTCATGAAATTTTAAAACAAACTTTGTTTTCGAAATTCTCCGAAAAACGTGAAGAAATTTTAAAATTTTCAAACAAAAAAAAAAACGAATTTTTTTCTTTTCAGCAATTTAACTTAAGAAAACTAAATATTAACAGAAGATTTTACTTCTTAATATTGACGTTGATTTTCAATTTGTTTCTCACTCACTCTCTCTCTCTCTCTGTCTGTCTCTTTACAGATTTACTTTAAAACGTTGACAAAATGATGGTGAGTACGTTGTGGCACGTAGTGATGAAAGAAAATTTCAAATTTACCACAACTATTTACGTTTGAAGGCCATAGAAAAAGCAAAAGAAGGAAACGAAGGGAAAGGAACGGAAAGGAAAAAGCAAAAGATACGCAACTTCCCCTAGACATAACTATTAACATTACGACTACTACTACTGCTACTACTACCACTATTACTACTACTACAACAGCAGCAGCATTTAAGCGTTAAGAAATTACAACACAATACAAGAAAGACTTCATCCCTCTGGTTGCCTAGAAAATACATACAAGCACCCCCATCCCCATCATACATACATATATGTTAACTTACGTTGTTAGAGGCGAATAGGCCACAGGAAGGAAGCTGTAAGAGAACGAAAAAAACGTTGTAAGGACACAAAACAGTAAACAAGAGAATATTAGGAAGCAAAAAAGAACGGAATATGAAAAGAAAAGTTTTGTAACGAAAAAAAAACGAGCAACTTATGGCGCCGCTAAGCATATAAACATGCAACACTGTTTCATACGCAACTTACATGTATCAATAGCTGCTGTTGTTGTTGTTAACAGTTTTTATCAATCCTGGTTGTTGGCATTTTTATTCTTTTTATAGTGTTTGTTGTAAAGATGTTGACAACATTGTCAATGCTTAAGCAGAAGAAGGTGTTGTTGTCGTTGTCATCATTGCTGGCGGTTTCAAGTGTTTGGCAAATAATTTGTTTCTCAATGAATGCGGCAATTTAAAGAAAAGTTTTCTTGTTTTTTATATAGGAATTGTATGCTTCCCAAGAGAAATAAAAGTAACAGTACAGCGTACATAAGTGTTTGCTTAACATAATGATGGTTAACAGCGTATGTAATGAGTTAAGCAATGTTAAAGAAAAACAGAAACTCTTATAAGGAAAACAGCCAAAAAAGAAAACGTTCATAAATAAGCAAGTAAAACGTTAAACAAGTTAAAGAGTGTTTAAAATCATCTTCAGGAGAGCCATAGAAAAATCATTAGAAAGAACAACAACCCCACCACCGCCTTGTTTTCATAGAGTTTTTAGTTTCATAAAATCGCTTACATTCTCTCCTCTTAACACAGACTCTAAAAACAGTAAGAACCATAACTTATTAAAAAAAACAAAAAAAAATCTCCATTTTATTACCAACAAAAAAATAAAATAAAAAAAGAAGCCAAACGTTGTCATTAACAAAAAAAATAAAAAAAATATT
Source organism: Sarcophaga carnaria (assembly GCA_958299815.1). Lineage (NCBI taxonomy): Eukaryota > Metazoa > Arthropoda > Insecta > Diptera > Sarcophagidae > Sarcophaga > Sarcophaga carnaria. The sequence goes on from OY283149.1 coordinate 143,364,874, forward strand.
CTGAAATAAAAATTTCGTGTCTGCTTCCAAAAAATAAAAAAAATAAAACCAAAACGTGTTCAAAAAACTACCAAAAAATAACAACCAAGAACTGACACCTATTAAGGAACTGTAACAACCAGAACAGAACAACAGCGTGACAAACTGCTCTATTATAAGAACGAAAAAAAAAAAATTTTTGAATACCACCACCACCACCAATAAAATAATAAAAAAACGAAGAAGAAGAAGAAAAAAACAATTTTTTTTGTAAGCAGCAAAAATAAATATTTATGACAGCCATTTATAACCTAAAAAAACGTAAGCAAAAGTGTTTCATCAAAATTCACATAAAAAAGTAAACCAAAGAAGAAGCAGAAAAAATAAATAAAAAAAATAAAAGAAAATAAAAATAAAATTTATTTATAAAAATAATAAATATTAAAATAAAAACCCAAAGTTTATATACATATTGTAGCTGTTGTTATAAATTGAACGTCGCAATGCAAATAACTGTCCCTTTTAGGGCTCTTGTGATTGCCCATTTATTCTACTGTGTAGCACCAGCTGGCGGTAAGTACGAGACAATAATTTTTCTTTCTTGTTTTTTAAATTTATTTTTATTTTTTTTATAAATAAATAAGTTTCAAATAAAATAAAATGTTACAAAATAAATAAAAAAAATTTGGTTCAAAAAGGTCCAAGTGATGGAAAACACTTGATACTTTAATTTATCACCAGGCAAGTATGGTAAATTGTTACCCCGAATGTAACCTTAAAGGCTGTAGGTGCTAATAAAATTAATATACTCGTACATATGTATGTATGCATATACGTGTTTTATAAAAATATTGTTCCTTTCTATCAATTAAAATAAATGCTGTTACAACGTGAAGCAAAAGCTGGTTTCCGATGTTCTTTAACTGTCCCTATTTTATAAAACTTTGGCTCCTTACCGACTCAATTGGTGGACTTGTGAAGTCGACGTTGTCTAGTAGACGATAGATTACTTGTACAGTACGCACACCCGCAAATATCGAAGCTGTGTTTCGGAGTCTGCATTAAAATTCATCAACATCAACTCGTCATCGTTCTCAAGAATTGAACATTTTACGCACCAGTTTATGTCGCATTTTGTCAGTTTGGTAGGTAGTGTGTTAGCTTATTAGACGTAAAACCATGGTTCAAACCCTAGGTCAGATATCAAAAACGAAGATATAAAAAAAATGTTTCTTCGGTGACTCCCAACAAGTTTCTGGCAAAAACTCTGCTAATACATAAATTTGCCATGAAAAGTTTTTCAAAAAATCTGTGGTTCGGAGTCGATTTTAAACCCGACCCTCATGTATAAAATTAATACACACAACATAAGTGGTGCGAGAAACTAGTTCCATAATCCTGACTGAAGGGTTATAATGAACAATTATGTACATATGTATGTATGTTTAAGCATATGGGCTATCTAAAGTGCTGCTACTGCATGAGCTGTTTGGATTAGATACTGTGTTGGCATATATGATTCAAACCCCAGCTCATATAAAACGAAGAAAACGAAATATGAAAGGAAATATTTCTTTAGGCACCTTAACCTTCAGCGGTCTTTTGGCGAAAAATTCTGAGAGTAAATAAAATTGCCATGAAAATTTTCTTAAAAATTTGTCGTCCATTGTCGACTTTAAACTGTAGGTCCCGCCTCTCGTGTATAAAATTAGGACAACCAAAATAAGTGGTGTGAGAAGCTAGATTGTAATCCTGGCTAAAGGTTTATAATGACTGTACTAATCCGTGGGAAAGTGGAAACATCACACCTAAGTGTGGGTTTCTAAAAACAGGCCACCTAGTCATATGTACACTGTATTATTTTTTCTGACAAAGATGGGCCCCACTCATGCAGTATATTGAATTGTAACTAAGTAAATAGGTTGTGGTAGGGACGAAAGAGAAAGAAGTGTTTACGTATGTTTGAACATGCCTTTCTTTTAAGATGCGACAATTCAGACTAAAAGAAATTGGTAATCATTGACTTATGGTATTCGCCATTGCATGTATTGACCTGGCCAATCGTTTTCTCAACAAAAATGTGAACTTCCAACGCCCTCAGATCAAAACAGCCAACAGCGAATTGTTCAGAATGCAGCGAATGCTTTTCTTTCAAATTTATGTTGATATCTTCTTAAATCAGCAATCATATTCATCCAGAAATAGGCCTCATAGGCTAATTTAGCTAAGGTGGCGCATAACCTTAAAAGAAAGATCCCACTTAGGCCAGAGTTTGGGCCCATTGTGATACCACAATCAATTCACCCGGGGATTAAATATTTTGTAGAGGAAACCCTTCAAATCTTGCTATTGCACCAAACTTTGTATTCGAGAGCTCGTTCGAAGACGTCAGAATGTAAGAGATCACAATACCGAGTCTCTTTATAACAAGAACACGGCACTGACACATGAGGTGATAGGCAATCTCTTCATCTTCCCCATACCCACAGCTGCTCCAGAAGTCATTTGTCGGAATGCCAAGTCTTGCGGCATGCCTACCAAAAAGACAGCTGCTCGTAAGAATGGCTATTGTGCGATGGATGTCCATGCGATTTAAAGACAGAAATGATTCCGTCCTGTTCTAGCCTATAAGTATCCAGCAAAGTCTAGCAATATTGCACGCTTCCCTGTACAACGAGAGTATAATATTCAAATTAATTGAGGCAATCGGAATTCCTATCCGCTTTAACATTACGGAGATTGCAAGCTTAGTACCAGCCCTGTCCAGCTCATCAACAATGCAATCTCCAACTATACATTCCTGTCTCCCAAAACCCATACAGGAGTTACCTTTGAATGATACGAAATTTCTCTGAAATATCCTCATCATTCATAGACAAGGACGGACGTTGAAACTACGTTCGTTAAGGGTTAAAACCCAGCCTTGCAGTCCAAGTAATATTCCGCCACTCAACAAGCATTACAATGCTTGCAAAATTGCCATGACTTCTGCTTGGAAAACATTGCAGTGGTCAGGCAGCCTGCACGAAAGTTAAATATCAGCAACTTTAATAAACATATCATCCTGTTACTCAACTTGGAGCTATCAGTGTAGACTTCAAGGGTCGTATTGAGAACTTAAGGATCTTCAGACCAGAAGTCCCGAATGTTTTATTCCAAACGTTTTAAGGAATCATATACACAAATAATTGGTCATTACAACCCTTTAGTCAGGACTACGACCTAGCTTTTCACAGCACTTATGTTGTGTTTGTTAATTTTATACATGAGAGACGGGACCTACAATTCAAAGTCGACACCGAACGACAGATTTTTTTTGTGAAACTTTACATGGCAATTTTATATTTACTCTCAGAGTTTCTGTCAGAAATCTGCTGAGAGGAAGACGCCTAAGCAATATTTTCATATCTTTGTTTTGATGTTTGACCTGTGGTTTGAACCATGGCCTTACGTCTAATAAGCCAACACACTACCTGCTACACTAGGGCGACTTCGCTAGCGCTGAAGAAAGTTGTCTGAAAAAGTATTGACCTGGTTAAAGACAAAAAAATTTGCATCATTCCGAATTAATTAACTTAAACAATTAATAGAGTATGACGAAATAATTCGTCATACACGAAACGCTTCTGAATGGGTATGACGACTTTTGTCGTCATGGCAATTTGCCTTAATTTTCTGAACGCATGAATTATTATACAATTGAACAAAAGTTAATAGTTTAAGACTCTTTAGTTTCCTTCAAATTATCCATTCAAGAAGCCCCCTTGAATATTATAGGAAAGTTTTGCACTGTCATCTCTATGGCGGTGAGTATGGTTTAATCAGTAAAGTTTTTCTCTTCTACATATATATGCATTTTCTAGGAAAATTATATTAAAACGATGAAATAATATGTTTAAAAAAATGCCCTCCAGTTCCAGAAAAGAACAAAAATGCATTAAAAAGTTGATGGCTTAAATGATTTAAAAAATTACTGTCTTGCTGTCAAGCAGTTTAAATGATTCATGTTTATAGCAACACTATTAACCCTTAAACCACCTTTAAACTTTTAAGAGCCTTGTTTTTATAACTTCAAATGCTTTTGGAATTTAAAACTCCATATTCCCATTTTGGGCCAGGATTTGACTGCTTTGCCACCAACTCATTGGACTTCCATTTACTGCAAGGCATTTGCTAGCCTTTATAATGAAATTTATTAAGGCAACCAACAAGGTGTTGTAACAAGCTGGACTTAATGTAACAGCAAGCTGAAGAAGGAATTTTTTTAACACTTTTCTGAAGCAAAATTCTGTATGAATTTGAAATTACAATTAAAAAAATGTTCAAATGACCTCATATTACGCTCAGGGAATAATCCCATAAACACAAAAAAATTTTAAAAATAAAAAACTTTACTACAGCATATCCGTATTGAGTTCAATTCTACGAAAAGAAAACAACGTTCCGAACAATATTGATTTCAATTTTTTTAATAAATCCAGAAGTCATAAATAAAAATGCACGTAAAAAAATGCAAAAAAGAAACAGAAATTAAATGCCATTTCAAAATGCTTATACCATATGCCCTTAAAGTTCATCAGGTACGAGTAGATGCAATTTCTGGCAGGCAGTGTAGAGAAGAAAATAGGAAAAATAGTGACTATAAAATGATGTTAAATACAGCTGATATGTATGCTACCAGCACTATTAAAATACAAAAAAAAAATAAAGAAAATAAAATAAAATTTATAACATATGAGAGCAGCCGTCATAGAGTAGCACCTTTGTTGCATGTGGCAAAAAAAAAAGAGAAGAGAGTTCACCGGGATTCGTGCTTTATTTCATAGGTTCTTCAATAACTTTTCTTGTTACTCCTTCTGGTGTATTTGCCATAAACAGTCAAGTCCTTTTCATTTTTCTCTTCTCATATTTTGTTCCTGTTTTTTTTTCTTCCTTTTTTATGACAAGAGCTGCTTCAGCCATAATTTTTTTTCCGTACCCTGGTTTCATTTTTCTCTCCTCCATTTTTTTAATAAATTTTCAATTTTTCTTTTCTTTCGTGTGTAAATAAAGGCTAAAAGTGTAGAATAATTTTTTTTTTAACAAGCAATAAACCCTGTTTCCAGTAGTAGTTAAAGACTATTTTAAGTTTATGAGAGCATAAGCGTGTAAAAATGTTCGTATGTGAGAGGCATCGTATGTGTGTTTGTGTGTGCAGGTGTATTGCTTGTTTCTCCCTATCTATGCTATGCAACATATTCCCTAATAAATCAATAGCCATATAAATAAAACGGTAAAAATATATTGAAAAAGATAACCTGCCATACCATACATATGTACATATATCCGTATACCGTTAAGGCAATACGCTTTTTCCCCTCTCGTTTTTATTTTCATTGTTTTTCGCAAAAGCAGTTTAAAGTATTAAATTCTAAAAGCATTTGAAGTTATAAAAACAAGGCTCTTAAAAGTTTAAAGGTGGCTTAAGGGTTTATAGTGTTACTATAAACATGAATCATTTAAACTGCTTGAAAGCAAGACCATATTTTTTTAAATCATTTAAGTCATCACCTTTTTAATGCATTTTTGTTCTTTTCTGGACCTGGAGGGCATTATTTTAATATTTTTTTTTCATGGTTTTAATATTAGTTTTAATATTCGCCATTAACTAGATAATGCATATGCATTTAGCGTAGAGGATGTTTGTTGATTAAACCATACTCTCCGCCATAGAGATGACAGTGCAAAACTTTCCTATAATGTTCAAAAGGGGTTCGTGGATGGATAATTTGAAGGAAACTAAAGAGTCTTAAACTATTAACCGGACCATAAACTTTTGTCCAACTGCATAAAAATTTATGCTTTCAGAAAATTAAGTCAAATTGCCATGACGACAAAAGTCGTCATACCCATTGCAGAAGTGTTTCGTGTATGACGAATTAATTCGTCATACTCTATTCAGAGTTTAAGTTCATTAATTCGGTATGATGCATATTTTTTGTCTTAACCAGGTCAATACCCTTTTAGAAAAGTTGCCGTAGTGTAGTAGATAATGTGTTGACTTATTAGACGTAAGACCACGGTTCAAACCCCAGGTCAAACATCAAAACAAAGATATGAAAATATTTCTTAGGCGACTTCCTCTCAGCAGTCTAGCGGCAAAAACTTTGAGAGTAAATGTAAAATTGCCATGAAAAGTTTCTCAAAAATCTGTCGTTCGGAGACGACTTTAAAACATTAATTAGCGGACACAACAAAAGTGGTATGAGAAGCTACGTCGGAGTCCTGACTGAAGGCTTGTAATGGCCAATTATGTATGTACGTTCTCCAGCGCTTCAAATAGTAAAATGTTCTGTTTCAAATGGTCGACAGAAGTCTTCGTAATGTAATACCTTCAGTAATATAGGTCTTTCAAAAAAGGTTTTTCAGAACTTTGACGCCCATCTTATTCAAGCTTCATCTGTCAAAGTAGTTTTCATTTATTCAGTCTGTGTTGCCAAATCACCGTGAACCGCTATAGCATTCAACAGCATATGCAAATATTAAAAATGTTTTATCAAAATGGGTGTTTGATTGCCAAAAATTATAATTAACGATGAGTCCCTTTTCTGAATGAATGAATCCAAATAACATCTCTCGAAAAATTCACTGTTCTATGTGAATTTTTAGGCTGTTGGTGTCATTGGTTCATATTTCTTTGAAGACAACGTTGACAACGACGAGCACTATGGGTCGATGATTATTAACTCCCTTTGGCCAGAATTGGATAATTAATTGTCACACTAACGACATGTAGTTTCAACGGGACTGCGCTACGTGTCACAAAGCTAATGCCGCATTTGATATTCTGCGCGAGCAATTTGAGATCATAGTCATCTTACATAAGGGTGATGTGAACTAGCCACCCAAAACGCGCTAATTGCCTCCGCTTGACTTTCTCCGGTGGGGTTTTCGCATGTCGAAGGTGTATGAGGCCCCATAGCGAGCCTCAAAATTAACATAACCTCTGCTATTGGTTAAATTCATCCTAAGTTATGCTTCAGAGTTTTCAGAAATTTTTCATATTTCGGTTGGCATCCATGCTCTCAAGCCATAGTGGCTATTTGAATGATGATATATTCTGCACATAATGACATCAATAGATCTTTAAAGTGAATACAAAATTTCGATTACATCTCATACACACTCTGTTAAGATTAAGAAATATCGGAAATAGTGAATGCCATTCTAGCTCTCAAATAGAACAGAGTTCTAGGGCCTGATAATATCAGACTAACGTTGCTAAAATTAGATTTCCAAACATGTGTTGTCATGTTAAAATGAGTGAGATGCTGTGGGATTATTATAAACTGTTCAATGAAAAAAAGTGGGAAGGAATCAGCAACCTATCGAATAAGGGTGATCTCACGAAGTGCAATAATTGAAAAGTTATCACGCATAAGACCGTAGTAGACAAATATAATGCAAATGTCTTGCATGTAAAATTTTATAATTCCTTCTACAAGAAATTTCGTTGGAAACAGGATGAATTAAGATCCAACAAAACTTGGATTGTTCATTTAGGAATTATTTACGGTCAAGGAAATGAAGATCGTCTGGTACTTTTTTTTTTGATTTCAAGAAAACTTTCTTCATTTTTATCCACTCTATTAGTTTTAAGGGAACATAAATTATTGCAAAACTCATTTCAATTTTGTATGTAATAAAGTTTCCATTAAAGCTGATGTATGACAAGTCTTTATCTTAACGCCGCTAGCCTTTAACGCCGTATTACACAACATTCTGGGATATGCAACAAACAACAACAGGGTTGTGATTTTGGGACTAAATCGCCATCTGGCGTTAAGTTAGTTAATCCAATGTAATATAAAACCTCAATGTGTAGAGGTAAACCTCGTTGTAAACAACGATGTTGTTGTATGTGTTGGTGGTGTTGGTGGTGTTTGTGTATTTTGTTTACATTTATTCTTGAAGTGTTTGAGTTGCATTTTTGTTTACTTGTTTACAATTATTTTATGCTGGGGTTTGTTATTGTATTTTTGTTTACTTGTTTACAATTTTAATGTTAAGCAATGTAAAAGCAAAATACCAGTATCTAGATTTTTCATTTTCGTAACAATATTAATAGGCCGACAACAATAAGAATGCGGCGTATATTTTTCTATTTAAAACATTAACATTTTGTCGATTTTCGCCCTTGTAGCAGCAAGAGGAAGTAATAATAAGGTAGCTAGAGTGTTGGCTTATTAGACGTAAGGCCACGTTTCAATGATATTTCTGAAAAGAGATTTCTTTGGCAACTTCCTCTCAGCAGTCTTGTGGAAAAATCTCTGAGAGTAAATAAAAAATTGCCATGAAAACTTTCTCAAAAATCTGTTGTACTTTAAACTGTAGGCCCTGACACTCATGGATTAAATTAACGAACGCAACATAAGTGGTATGAGAAGCTAGGTGGGAATCGTGACTGAAGGGTTGTAATGACCAATTATGTATATATGTCTGGTTAGAGATATAAAACTTCCAATCGTTATAAGTCCGTACCTGTATTAAACGAAGACTTATTGCATCAAACCATGGATGAAAACTTATTTCAAATAATATTTTTTTTTCATTTACTTCTCCCCTCGTATTTTCTAATGTTAACCCTTTTTTGTAGTTGTTAGCATTTGGAAGTGAGTTGCATGTGCATATAAATTCCATTATAAAGCCCTCACACACTGACAGTATTCTTTAAAAAAAAATTTTTTATTTAAATTTTTTTGAGGCTAACGAACGTCTGACTATATGACTGTCAGAATGTGACTAGATAACTAGAGCTGTTGAACGCACACACATACTGTCTCTCCGACTGTCTGGCTGCCTGCCTTTCGCCCACTTAGAGAAAAGGAACATTTTGAAATACCATGGAAAATTCAGACAGTTGTCAGTCAGGATATCATTTCGTTTTTTCTCCACTTTTTCAAATAAAAGTGATGAATTCATACATTTAGGTGGAGAAAACAGACAGAATTTCAACATTTTGTGTCTCCTTTGAATCATTTGTTAGAATTTATGCTGTTGATTTCTATGCAACATGCAGTCAGTTGCCTACACCATCAACATATAGTTGCAGTAGCAAATGGAACGTATTTAGGGTTCCCTTTTAGTTTTTGTGGGGGCTGTACATGTGTTAGAGAAAGAGAGAGAGAATGGGAGAAATTCTATGCTAAAAGGAAGAGAAGAAAAAATGTCAAGAAAAACTGCTCGTGGACATTTTTCTGGTTCGTGATGACAATCCAACCAACACTTGCCTTTTCATCAATTTGATGTTGTTGTTGCCAGTTTTTTCTCTCTGAGCATATATGCCCGATTTTTTTCGTTCATAAAGCATAAAACTTTATGCACACACCTACATACACTTACTTTTTCTCTGTCTTTTTTTGCAAATTTAGTAATAAACTTGCATAGAACAGCATATGAGTCCAAAAACTTACACGTAATGTTTTATACATACTTAGTCCATATATGTATGTATTTATAAACAAGTATGAAAAAGAAACCGTTACAATGTTTATGTATGTATGTATGCATGTATGTGTCCATATATGTATGCATATATGCACTGTTGCTTTTCGCCTTTTATACCAACTGCCTTAAGGGTATATGATGATGCATATCCGTGTAGTTGCTGAAGAAAATATCACTTGATGCTGTTGCTGTTGCCGACGTTGATGTTGATGTTGTTGACGATGATGTTTGTGATGATGACGATGATGATTATTACGATGATGATATGCTGTCATTTTTAACGTGTTTGCCTCTGTATATGTCTCTGTGTAATTGTCATTTTCTTACGGGCACAAATGTGCTGCTTATGAAATACACTTAAAGAAAAGCCCATTAAGGTTGACTTTGCTTTAACATCAAGTGAAACAAATTAATTTTATTTGAATGTGAAAAAAATAAATAAAAATCTAGCGACTCGCATATATATTTCGCATCTCAAATGCTTTTCCCTCTCTTTACACATGGTTTACATTTCCTTTGGTAACTTCTAGAATTTTACATTTTGTATGTAGTTTTGTTATTGTAATTCGGAGTTTGTTTACCACCATTCTCGTAATTTTTTTGTTCTTCTGCAACTGTAAATCTCTGTTACCGTTTTTCTACAATAAACAAACAGTGCTTATTCCATCGTCGCAGCATTATGCCCACCTTTTAAAAGAAAGGCAGTCAACGAAAGTACATACGTTCATTTGCATTTGATCTTTGAGACCAGATTTGTGCCTACAGAAAACCGCAACTACAAACGAACAAGACTCTGCTTTAATTTGCTTAAGACTCGCAGAGCATAAAACAGAAGCTTGAGGAGGTAATCCTGGAGAACATAGCTGATGACAGCGAAAAAAGCTCTTTAGAGCCTATCAAGCATTTGAGAAAAATGACAGAAGATTGCCTTAACAGTGTACTGGGACTATAATTTTAGGAAGACAAGAAAATGTACATTGTCTTGAGTCGAATTCTGTCAAATAATTCTGTCAAATATAAGTCGCTGTAGTCCAGTAGGTAGTATGTTGGCTTATTAGACGTAAAGCCAGGGTTCGAGCCAGACATCAAAACAAAACAAAATATAAACAAGTATTTCTTCGGCGGCTTCCTCTCAGCAGATTTTTGGCAAGAACTCTGAGACTAAATAAAATTGCCATGAAAAAGTTTCTCAAAAATCTGTCGTTCGGAGTCGACTGTAGGTCCCGCCACTCATGTATAAAATTAACACACACAACATAAGTGGTATGAGAAAATAGGTCGGAATCCTGAAGGGTTGTAATGACCAATTATGTATGTATGTATGCTTAACGTCTCAGCACTAAACATGGGCAGCACCGTTCTTCACTATATTTGTAATTCTTCACTTTGTCTGGCAACCCCAGTGGATGTTTTTGGAAATTCGTAGGTATTTGTGTAATTCTGTTTACCGTATGATGTGTATATTTTGTTATTGTCTGTATGTCTTGCTATTTTCTTCAGAGTAACACCGTATTACAGTTGTGTGGAACGAGGTTTAAATTTGTCTGAATTCAACTGAAGCCTACAGAATATTTCCACGCTCAATAAAAAATGCACCAGCCGTTTTGATTGACACTTATAGTTCTATGTATCGTGGAACCACGCGACGCATCTCCAGCAAGTGCTGAGTATTGACTTTAAATTAAGGCTTCAATTCTAAATTGTTTGATGGAATAAATGAATGAGTATCCGGGTAGAAGGTGTGTCCATTTTTGTCAGATTTTAAATGGGCTGTTTGTGATAAAACAAATCAAAGCAGAATACGAACTCATTTTCCTTCAAACTTATCAAATATTCGCTGTAATATACTACCTGTCCCATTAACTGTTTCTCTCAGTGTATTAATACGATATTTATGCAAATATATGTGCATATTTATGCATGTATTTATGCGTGTTTGTAAATTCTTCTCTCATTCAACATACACATATGAGTGTGAGTTGCATTGTGTGCTGTGCAACATTATGTTGTCGCATGTAAACGTTGATGCCACGAAGGACATTAAATGAAATTTACATTTCACAGCGAGTTATGAAGAAAACGAATATGAGCAGAGAATTGAAAGCAAAAAAAAAAGAAAAAAAATTATAAAATGGAGCAGCATAGAAGAGAAGTGAAAAAAAGGTGATGGACGGTTTTTACCCGGAATTTTTTCACTTTTTTTTCTCTGTTGAAGTCATAACAATAGCTCTTTAAGTAGAATGACAAACAAGAGAATTTTTTGTTGGAAAAGTTGCGGTATTAAGAGCAGTTTTTTAAAATAGAAAATTTACTAAAAAGGGGATTTTTAAAGAAAAGAGGATAAATATTTTTTTTTTTTTCATTTAATTGAGAAAAATTTTGTTTAAAAATTATAACTTTTGGAAGGAAATTCATGTTTTTAAAAATAATTTATAATTGGGTGTCCCAAATTCATATCTGCTAGGAAGGTCAAAGTTGCCGTAGTATATTAGATGGTGTGGTAATTAAATTTTATTCCCCATTAACTAACATTAACTCAATTATGAATCATGGATTTCAATTTAGTCAGGACTTTAACCCAGCTTCTCACGCCACCCATGTTTAGTGTTTTAATTTTTTCTAAGAGTGTTAAGACTTGCAATTTAAAGGTCCCAAATCTCACTGAATATTTCAGATTTTTCTGGAGCAAAGTTGTCTTCCTAACGAGCAATACACTACGCCAAATAGCTCATGCATAACATAATTGCTCATTATAAGCCTTTAGTCAGGATTCCCACCTATCTTATACCACCCATGTTGTGTGTGTTAATTTTATTCATGTGTTGCAGGGCCTATAGTTTAAAGTCGATTCCAAACAAGAAATTTTTGAGAAACTTTTCATGCCAATATTATTTACTCGCAGAGTTTTTGCCAGAAATCGGCTGAGACGAAATCGATGAAGGAAATATGGTGCCATACTTCATTTTGTTAGCGATGGCTGATCTGGATTTGTACCCTGGCCTTACGTCTAATAAGCCAACACACTACCTACCAGAGATCAGCAATGAATCGCTTTTTCGCTACTCATAAGTATTCATGAAATTTTGAGTATGAGTGAGTCAACAGTATTCAAATCCAATTACTCTGATTCATTCGTAATCAGTACGTACGCATACTATGTCCCGCATGGCACATCAAACACAGCCTCAAACAGAAAAACTTGAAAAACTCATGCAATATTGACGGAAGCCTTAGCTCACCACTATCAAATTCATAGCAAAAAATACTGCTCGCTAATTTGGTTCTTATGGCTTATGTCCCCACAACTATTTCATCTGTTTAAGCAAGCTTATGCAACCATTTCACAGAGTTAAAAGCTTTTTAAAATCCATGCAACTAAATTACCAAAATAAATGGTAATGATTGACATAACATGCTTGACAATCATTGCGAAAACTTTTTCTAAACCATTTCACAAAAATAGTCATGGATTTTGAAGATGCTTAGTGTGTACAAAATCAAGTAGATTCCAACTTTAATACTAACTTTACTTATTTCTAACAGACATGTACGAGTACGCTTTAAAAATGCTTCAAAAAATTTTTTGGTAAATTTGATGGCAAAAAGATATGAAAAGAACGCAAGGAAATTTGCACACACTTCCGTAAACTACTTGGGTTATAGAAATAAAATTTTTGTTTAAATTATTTCCTCATTTATTAAGAATCACAGACGTTTCAACAGAAAAAAAAATCCCCCAAAAAAAACTTCAACGTTATTTGATGCTGTTTGTATATGTGTGACAAACGTAGTGACTGACAAGCAGACTGAATGCCTTCAATCTGACAATCATTTCATATAAATCTTATTCAAAAAGCAGTTTTACTAGCTTTATGTTCTCACTCACTATCTCTCTCTCTCTCTCTCTCTCTCTGACTGCATACCACCATTACTGCCCTTGTGGCTAAAAATTCTAAACAAAGCCACAAAATTATATGAAAACATTGCCCCACAAACCGCCTGGCCATACCCAAAAAAAAATTTTTTTTTGCTTTTGTTATCCGTAATGTCAACCACGGAGAAAATAGAAAAAATGAATTCCGAGTATGAGTACGAAAATAAATATTTTTATAACACAAATAAGAGAGAGAGAGAGAGATTGTCTTATGCTTCTAGTGGCATCGCAATCTCTAAAAAATATTTCAAATGTACATGACATCGTCAGCGTGATAGTCAAGAAGCGTCGTAAATGTGGTTGTAAATGTCGTTTCATAAAAACTGTCTTTCAGGGGTTAGCGTATGTATGTGTGTGTGTGTGTATGTGTATGTGTTTATGGCTGTTCTGGGGAGGTGGCGGCCAACAAATCCATGTTGTATAACTCAAATGTGGCCAAATAAAAAGTTATAAAAATCTATGTGACACGATGAATACATATACACACATACATATACACACAAATAAAAAAGGAACTTGAAGAGGAAAAAATTAGACAACAACGAACCAAAAAAGTGACGCAAAAAAAGAATGAAAAGATTTGAGTTTTAAACTTAAAACTGAGTAACGAACGTGCTTTGATAACAAACACGCTGAGGGTGTATGCGTTGTTAAGCATTAAAAGTAATGAAATGCTTGCACTCGCAACTCAATACATTAAAGCGCTATTAATAGTGGTGTTAGGAGCAATATCAGCTTTAAAGGTCTTAAAGGCATTCTTAAAGGCAGTCTTAAAGGCTTCCAAAAAACACAATCCAGTCAAGAAGCTATCCAACTATGAAAACTAAAATGAACTAATCGCCGGAGCATATCTGCGGTACCTCTTGCATTGAAAATACAGCAATTAGCTGAATGCAACTCTGAAGGCCCTTCAAGGCCCTTCATGAAGCGTATCCTCAGGTTTAATAAGCCTACCTATTAGACTACAACGTCTACAAGGATGTTTAAAGTGTTAATAGATTTGCGACTTGAATTAAAATTTCCTGCAATAGTTAGTAACTGTTTGTTTGAGTGGGAATTGTTGACTTAAAGAAGATTTTTATATGAATAGAAAGCACTTCGAGCCTAATTCATATTTGCAGTAACAACATCTAATCTTAACGAGTACTATACATTAAAAGCATCATAAGGCTTGTTATTGCAATAAGGAACACGTTATAGTGAAATCCTATACGGGTTTAGTGTAGTAATGTTGATCGTTTGGTTATAGGATTTTAGTATGCCTACATTACAAGGATAGTAACAAAATGAATCATGCATATCAGAGTCTCCTGAAAAAGGGAGACCCTACGATATGCGCCAAATACAGGATTATAAGCCTTCTCCCTACCGCATATAAGGTTCTTACAAGCGTATTGTGTGAACGTCGAAACTCTGATTGGACCTTATCATTGCGATCAGATCTTCACACTATGCCAAATCCTGGAAAAGATCCACGAACAACAAGTCGACACACACCATCATTTTGTCGACTATAAGGCAGCCTTCGATAGCCTCATAAGCGATCGTGTTTTTGCCGCAATGTCTGAGCTCGGTATACCTGCGAAGCTGATAAGGCAATGCAGAATGACGTTGAGCAATTCCAGCAACTCCGTCAAAGTAGGAAAGGACCTCTCCGAACCTTTTGGTACCGTGCGAGGTTTCATACAAGGCGACCCATTATCATGCGACCTCTTCAACTTCGTCATGGAGGGTGTTCTGCGAAAGGCACGAGTGCATCGCAATGGCAGTATTTTTCAAAAAAGTGTCCAGTTGCTTGCGTACGCTGACGACTTTGACATCATAGAGCGTACCAAGCGAGATGTTACTGCTGCCTTTAGTGCTATTGAACGGGAGTCTACTAAGGTGTGTCTGGCAGTAAATGAGGGCAAAATAAAGTATATGATACCGACACGTAGAGACGGGCGGCGTATTGATTCTCAGATTACGGCCGATAACTACAATTGTGATACAGTCAAGGAATTTATTTTACTTGGCACCGCCGTTACCACCAAAAATGATGTCAGTCTGGAGATCAAGCGCAGGGTCACTCTTGCCAACAGGTGCTACTATGGTCTCAATAGGCAATTGAGTAGCAGAGATCTCTCTCGTACGACAAAACTAACACTCTATAAGACACTCATCCTACCCGTGCTTCTTTATGACAGAGAGGCATCGACCCTATTAAGAACTGATGCAGTAGCCTTAAGAGTATTCGAGAGAGAAGTCCTACGTAAGGTCCAGTGTGAGCGTCAGCGTCAGGCCGAAATCCATTAAACGGGTTGTTATGGCCAATTAAGTAAAGTAAGAATTTGAATAACTTTTTTTAACGCAGTAAAGAAGTCATGAATCAATTTCTAACATATTGCAGGCACTGGAAACCTGTATCAATGACAAAGACGTGAACTATATACATACGTATGCTCCCAACACAATTCAAATTGGCAATTCATATATTTTTTCTTTCAGAGTAATTTGATGATGTCAATGTTTTGTTTTAAATTTTTTTTTGAAATCTCTGCAAATTTTTCTACAAGAAAAAAAAACATTGTAATAAAATCATTTGAAATATTGTGGTTTTTAGGCAAAAAATTTTATTATTATTCCCCCCACAAAATATAAATATTTTTGCTTTGATAGAATAAACCAGTCAAGTATTTAGAAATTCAAAACTCGTGTTTTTCTGCGCTTTTTTATTTGAGTTTTTTCTTTCATTTAGAATAGTAATGTTAAGTGTTTGCTAAACTCAAATTAAAAGTGATTTTAAATAAGCGAGTTTTATTTAGTTTTACAATCTATAGAGCATCTCTAGTTTTAATTTGTAGGACTGTTTTGTTGTTGTTGGTAGTGTATAGGTTTACTAGACGTGAGGCCGTGTTTCAAACCCCAACTCAGATATATCGAACAAAAGAAAATTAAAAAAATTCTTCTGACAAAAAGTCTGAGAGTCGCCACTCATGGATAAAATTAACACACAACATGTGTAGTGTGAGAAGCTATGTCAGCCGAAATTACGGTTGCTCTTTGATATTCAGAAGGCGATTCGCCGAAGTCTAGTAGGTAGTGTGTTGGCTTATTAGACGAAAAGCCTGGGTTCGAGCCCCAATCCAGACATGAAGACAAAATACAAAAAGTATTCCTTCGGCGACTTCCTCTCAGCAGATTTCTGGCAACAACTCTGAGAGTAAATAAAATTCGCATGAAAAGTTTCTCAAAAATCTGTTTTTCGGAATCGACTTTAAACTCTAGGTCGCACCATTTATGTATAAAAATTAACACACACAACATAAGTGGTGTGAGAAACTAGGTCGTAATCTTGATTGAAGGGTTGTATAATGATAAATTATGTATATATGTATTTAACACTTAGACTCATAATGATAATTCGATCAGCTGCCGATAGGAATTGTAGCCGTTGTAATCTAGTAGGTAGAGTGTTAAACGTGAGACGGCGTTCCAATCCTATGTTAGATATCTCGAACATAACGAAATACGAAGAAATATTTCATCGCCATCTTGCTCTCAGCAGATTTCTGTCAACAACTCTGAAAGTAAATAAAAATTACCATGAAAAGTTTCTCAGTAATCGGATGTTGGGAGTCGACTTTAAATTGTCGGTACCGCCACTCATATATAAAAATTAACACACACAATATGGGTCGTAGTACTGACGGAAGAGTTGTAATGGCCAATTATGTCTGTATGTATGTATGGATACTGGATACTTCACTGCTACTCCATACTATAGCAATGCATTATATAGGGCAGGTTGTCTGGTATAAAAGACAGCTTTAAATACCTAAATGAGAGATATACTCCCCTTTCTTAACCCTGGACGGTTACTGTTCGCTCATTTACTTTTTATCATATAACTCTTTTATGTTTTGACCAAATTTCACTCTTTTTTCAACAATGTTAGTTGACAGTGAAAACTTGCAGTCAGTAGACGCAAAAAAACTGTAAACTGTAGATCCCGCCAACATTCAACAAAATGAAATACCATCAGATTACTGGCAAAAACTCTGAGAGTAAATAAAATTCCCACGAAAATTTTCTCATTCGGAGTCGTCTTTTAACTGTAGATTCCGCCACTAATATATAAAATTAACACACACATAACATAAGTGGTGTGAGAAGGATTGTAATGACCAATTATGTATGTGTATATGTATGTATATATCCTCATATGTTTGCTTTTTGCAAAGAATTCTTGCTCTACTTTTGTTCTGGCACCATTAGAAGTGTATAAGTTGCTCTTCTAGCACCCTTCTCATCCCCTCGTTTATTACCTTGAATTGCAACATTATCTGGACGGACTGTCACATATGTACCTACACACAAACATAATTGGTCATTACAAACCTTCAGTCAGGATTACGACCTGGCATGCTACACCAGACTGCCACATAGTTTTGCTTGAACTTCTGTCCAAGTTGACTTGGGTCACACAAAGTTCTGCTCATATAATTTGCGATATTATGAACACCAAATATTTTACTCTGGAACCAAACTTCTCTTCCACAATAGGTCTTAGTCTCATCCATAGCTTCCATTAGTTTCAATTATTTGGCACTTCCCAAAGAGAACAGGGTAGGAGGTAGCTGAAAGCAACTCAATCTATAACATCATGAAGAACACTTCTTAATTTCGTTTAGGGTCCATCTCCCATATTTCTAATCAGAAACTATGATTGCCTTCTGACTTAAATCCAAGAGAGCCTTTTGCATCGTTGCATGGAGGCTCTTCATTGATCCAGTTGTTCCAATGCATGTGAGTCTCTGTTTCTATTGACGATTTTGAAGGGGCAACAGCTTCCAATTAAAAACAGTTCTATTCCCCGAAGTCGCCATAGTCTGGTAGGTAGTAAGCTGGCTTATTAAAAGATCAAAACGAAATATAAAAAAATATACGATTGTAATGACTTTGAAGTCGCCGTAGTCTAGTGCGTAGTGTGTTTTACACGTTTTACACGTAAGGCGACAGTTCAAACTCCAGATCAGACATCTCAAAATACGAAAAATATTTCTTCGGCGACTACTTTTCAACAGATTTCTGGCAAAACTCTGAAATACAGAGAAAGAGAAATGAGTGCAATTGCCATGAAAAGTTGACCCCTCAGCCGTAGTGCAAAAAAATTCACATACAACATAAGTGGTGTGAGAAGCTAGGTTGCAATCTTGACTAAATTATGACCAATTATGCAAGTAAGTAGAGATTTTTCCCATTTTTATGAAATAAAAATCCCTATGTAGGCTACACTGACAAAACAGAAAAACTCTGCATACAATGCTTAGAAACATGAGCCACAAAAATCACAGAATCATAGAAAAGAGACGGAAAAAGATGCCAACAGTTATAAATATTTGTTGGGGGGAGGACAAAAAACTATTTGGTTGCAAAACAAAAAAAAAAGACGAGAAAAAATTTAAATTAATGCCTATACAGACATACATACGTATACATATATATGTATATGAACACAGAAGCCTGTATAAATGTAAGCGGAATTAAATTTCGTGGCTAATTAATGGCCAAGGCCTCGAAAAATGGAATTCAGTGCAGCCAAAAACCGGGGGTAAAAAAACTACGAATTACAACAGAAATCTAAAGGTTTAAATACAATAAAAACTCGTAACTAAATATGCAAAATATGTGTGTGTATGTGTGTGTACGTTTATATAAGTGTGTAATAATGCACACACAGAGACATATTATTATTGTGGCAACCACAACTCAAATGGATGGATGGATGTATGGTTGAATGGCTGGCTGCTGATATGAATGGCAGAGCGTTAGAATTACAATCAGCAACGGCAGCTAATTTTTGTTTAGAAAAATGAAATGAAATGCAATGCAATGCAATGAATGAATCAAATACTGTATGTGTGTGTGTCTGTGTATGAGTATGTGTGTTATGCTAAATAAATTTTAAAACTGACTTCTCTACTTTCAGATTTACTGACTGACTTATTGGATGCTATTGTTGTGTTTTTATTTTTTTTATTTTTGTTGACTACAATTGTTTGTTCGGCTTGCTGGTTTTTTCATCTCTTTTCTGTTATTTTTTTCTTTTTCTTTTTTCTACAAAAAATCAAATTAAAAACTAGCGACTAATCTACTTGATTAACATGCACTTCTAATGAATGCATCATGCCTCTGTTACTCGTATGTAAAGAAGGGGTTAGAAAATGTTGATGAAAATCAAAAACAAAAAATATTTCTCTTCTAATAAATGAATTTCAACCCTAAAAAATTTAAAATTTTTGCCACTCATCATTCACAATGCATCCACAGTGTTTTAAAGTTTACGTTGTTTAAAAATATTCTAAAAAAATTTAATTAATGGCTTGGGAAATTGCATTTAAAGTAAGCGAATCAATTATTCTGTTTTAGTACCTCAAATCAATTGGCATGGCAAAAACAATGTGAAATTTTTTTTTTGTTTCTATTTCATTTGAAATATTGCCTGTAATTGAATAAAAATTTTAAATCATTCTCCTCTTATCACAATGCCATAAATTATTATTTTATCACTCGTTTTGTATTTAATTTCCGTTGAAAAAAAAAAAAAACAAAAAAAAACATTGTTGATGAAAGATAATGCAATTGATATGAAAACTATAAATCAATAAATATAACGACTCACTTTCTCTCTCTCCCTCTCTCTACGTTGTAAAAATCGAAAATTTTTGTTAATATTTGAGGTAAAACAGCAAATTTAAGCTCAAAACCATTTTGTACATTCAATACTTGGTGGGTGACTACCACTCACCTAATTATGTTGTGTTGAAATAATGAAAGTAGGCTGGCATAGAGAAAATGATAATTGAATTCGTATTCATTGTAAAATTAAAGATTTCTGCAGGAACAGTTCTACAGATGGGAAAGTCGTGATTAAAAACTGATAAGAATCCAAGAAAGTGTGATTCTCACAAGCAAGTTTCTTTATTTCACTATAGCATAATTTATAATATCAATAAATTAAGAAAGTCCCTGAAATCAATAGAATTCGTTCCCCTACTCTCTTATATATATAATAAGAGAAGAGCGCCACAATACAGAGCTCAAAACAAGGACTAATACAAGCGAATTATACTGTAATTTGGCACGTTATTGAGTGCTGCGAGTGACAAGATGCTCAGACAAAATGAAAACTGGCGTAAAACAAAATATTTTTTCGTCGATAGTTTCAGATGTGTTGGCTTATTAGGCGTAAGGCCACGATTCAAAACGAAAATATGAAAAAAATATTTCTTCGACGACTTCCTCTCAGCAGATTTTGGCAAAAACTCTGAATGTGAAATAAAAAGTTTCCCAAAAATCTGTTGTTCGAAATCGACTTTAAACTGTAAGTCCTGCCAATCAGGGTTAAAATTAATACATACAACATGGGTGGCGTAAAAAGGTTGGTTGTAATCCTGACTAAAGGGTTTTAAAGATCAATTATGTAAGCAAGTAAGTAGTAGACATTACCTGAATGGATTATGGGCAAGAGAAAATAGATATATGTGGTATCACTATGAGCCATATTTGGTCCAAAGTATGTCTGTTTATCCCCACTTCTTGGTCTGACCGCCACATCTATTGTTCTTCCTACTATTGTTCATTCGACTGTCGATATGTAATATTGAATTTTGTGAGATCTAGACAAGCTTATATATGAATATTAATGTAACATACCATATGAAAATTAGAACAGTGGTATCAAGAGCTAAAAGGTCTAGGTACTGGCGGTACTGGTAATTTGTGAAACTGGACACTAGACAGTGGCGAATGAGATAACTAACATAACTAATGATTCTCAAGAGGAATATTCGAAGAATCAAAGGCTTTTCGGGTTGAGTTGCAGAAGTGTTCTAAAATTTCGCGTGGAAGGCTATGGAACACATATTAGGTGGAATGACCAAAAAACTCTGAAAAGATTCAGATGTGAATATGGCATGTACGTACAGCTGTGTGAAATATAATAGTAGCGCTGTATTAAAAATATTTTATTTAAGTAAAAAAATTAATTTTCATTCAAGTTAAAAATAGTTTGTTATTACATTTTATTGCCATCAGTCTAAACTTTTGAAAAATAAAAAAAACTTCAAGACAACTATTAATTTTCCAAAGAAAACGATGCTAAATTGTTAAAAACTCAAAATATTTGGCGTGCAAAAAAATAGTAGTAGCATTAGAAAACGTATCTGCAAAAAAAAATGTTGTCACAAGTGATTACTTTTTTATCTTATTTTGTCAGGTATACCTTAATATTTAGTTGAAAAGGCCTTATTGGCTATTACAGCTACGCAACGCCGAGGCATTGAGTCAACTAAAGATCTACACCTCTCAAAAGGAATACTTTCGCAAGCAGACCTCACAGACGCTCACAACTACTCTACATTTTCCGGCTTATCTTTAAAAACACCTTTTTTAACATCGCCCCAAAGATGTTCAATGGGATTTAGATCTGGGGACTAAGCCGGCCATTCCAATTCCTCAATTTTCTTAGAAGAAAAAATAAAACGCAAGATATCATCAGCACCATTTGTTACTTCAACAAAGATAAAACAAGACTTGGAGCTTGATATTCATACCTGAATTATTCGCCGGCATCTAATTAAAGACAATTTATGTCCAAGGAAGGTACCATTGCTGAACTCAAGACATGGCCGCAACCGACTGTCTGTTGATTTTTGAAAAATTTTAAGTTATTAGGATCATAGTTTATCCTACGGACGACTTGACTGTACATATATGTATGTATTGGCAGCAGAGGTGCGGCAAATAAAAGAACATTGGAAACGATGTAACACTTTCTCTAACATTGTCCAACTTTTGGATGCACGAGATCCAAATATTTTATGAAGAATAGATTAGCAGTACATATTTTATACGAATCCAATCAGATCTATGCATTTCATTGTCTATTCTGTTACGTTTTTACCTTTTAAAAACGTCTAAAATATGAGTTCGTAGATTGCAAATAAAATAAAAATAAATTTTTCTTTATTTTTTTGGTTCAAAACTTTATGTAAACAACAACAATTGCTTTTCTTTGTTATTCCTCTGTTTATAGCCTTTGCATAAACAATAACAATTACTAGACAATTGTTCGACAGATCTTTGTAACGGAGATCTTCAAACCACGATTACTGGCAGACATTGCAGACAGACTGAACTTCACTAACTCATTCGTCTGCTTTGCCTTGACTTTTATATGGCAGGGTAAACAGTCTGATGAATGTTCTTGAAGGCGAATGTTTGTGGCTTCGCATTCCCGAAATCTCTATAAATGTAAACATCGTTGATTTCAATCTTTATTGTTTATATGTGTATTTTGTTTACATATATTCTTTTAGTGTGTGTTGTTGTACTTGTATTGTACTTGTTTACCATTTTTTATGCAGGTGATTGTTGTTGTATTTTTGTTTACTTGTTTACTATTTTAATGTTAAGTGATGTAAAAGCAAAACAGCGGTATCTAGATTCTTCATTTTCGTAACAATATTAATTCCATTAACAGTTACAGATGAAGTGTCATTAACTAGTATAACCTACTATATGGTCGCCGTAGTGTAGTAGGTAGTGTGTAAGGTCACGGCTCAAACTCCGCGTCAGACATCAAAACGAAAATATGAAAGGTATTTCTTCGGCGATTTCCTCTCAGCAGATTTCTGGCAAAAACTCTGAGAGTAAATAAAAATTGCCATGAAAAGTTTCTGAAATAATCTGTCAGTTTACTTAGTAAAAACAATTAAAAAAAAAAACATTATTTTTCTATTAAATTCTCTTCATGTACATTAAATCAAATCTTCACACTTCTTTTGATTTATTGTAAATCAAGCAGGTATTTTGATCAGATAAAATTCTCAATAACAAAAAAAAAAAAAGAAATGTTTTATGCAAAACTAAAGAAATCCAATTAAAAACAAAACATAATATTTTTTTACGAAAACGAAACGAACGAAAAGAAAACAGGAAGGAAGGAAGCAAAGGTCAAATTGAAATAACTTTTTTGGGGAGAATAGAAAAAATATTTATTTTACCATTATCGGGTTAGATGATCTAAATTAAATACAGCAACAACAACGAACACTACTTCAAACATACATATACTCGGTATTGTAGTGTCCTGTGTCCGGTATAGGGATTGTTATTTCAGATCTTGAACAATGTTTTCATTTAAAATCAAGGATTTACATGCAATAGCACAGCATACACCCGCATATGAAACAAAAGAATGCAGACGAATGAAGTGTTTATGTTAGTGTGTGTAAATTAACTTTCAAAGTGTTTGTAAGAATATTCCAATAACAAAACCAAACACGAGAATATTATCTTCATATTGAAAAGATTTGTTTTTTTTTTTTGAGTGTGAAAAAATAACGAAGAATTATTGTATCTTTTTCTACGTTGTTGTTGTTGTTTTCGGTATTGTTGTATATATTTTCCAAAGTAAACAACATGAACTGGCATGCAATAAATTCTTTTCATTTCTATTTTAACAGAAAAAGGAACACAAAACAACACAACAAATAAATAAAAATAATATTCGACAGTTCCTAAAAAAATATACGTACAATACAATCAAAACAACAACAACAAAAACAAAAAATATTGAAAAATAACAACAATTTGTTTTCGATAAAAAATATAACGAAGGAAAATTTGTATATAAAAATGCATACCACAACCGACAACCCAATAAAGTTATGGCAACCGAACATAATTCAAAAAGAATCTGCAACTTTTGCTAAGAATTGGAGAAAGTGTAACAAAAACAACAACACAAACATGAAATTCAACTATAAAAAACAGTTAAAAGCCAAATAATTCTACTTAGAGAGTTATAAACTAAAGCATCACTTTACTATGCTTTACTTAAGTATATAATTAACCCTTAAATGGTGTTAAAAAAAACATATTCCAAGACATCAACCCTTGTGATGAAAGTAAGAATGATCTTTTTATTCATTTGGAAGACTTATTGATGCCATTATCTGTGGAAGATACATACATACATACATAATTACTCACTACAACCTAACAGAAAGGATTACAACCTAGCTTCTCACACCACATATGTTGTGTTGGTTAATTTTATACATAAGTGGCAGGACCTACAGTTTAAAGTCGTCTCCCAGCGACAGATTTTTGAGAAATTTTTCATGGCAATTTTTATTTCACACTCAGAGTTTTGCTAAAAATCTACTGAGAGGAAGTCGCCTCTCATATTTCGTTTTGTTGAGGATGTCAGACCTCAGGTTTGAAGCGAGGTCTCACGTCTAATAAGCCAACACACTACCTACTAGACTACGGCGGCTATGTGGAAGACAAATTCGTTCAAATGGCTGTCACGGCTACTCTGGGTGGAGAGCATCCGAATTGTACAATTTACCAACATTCTGGCGCATATATCTGTCAGAATTTGTCCAGTAGCATGAGTTATGTTGGTCGTTGTAGTGTGTGACTTATACGCATACGCCTGCGAGACTTATGAAAACTCCATAATGAAAAATCTAATTGAGTCAAATTGCACGATTTCGGTGGTCAGTTCACATCACCTCTACGTGAGATAACCATGCCCTCCAATTGCTCGTAAAGAATATCTAATGCAGCATGAGCTGAGTGGCACACGTAGCATCGTTCTGTTGAAATCACTTGATGTCGTTGTGCACCAATTTAGACCAAAATTATTTGATAATCAGTGACCTTAAAGCGAAGTACGAAATTGTCGCAATCTAGTGGGCTTATTAAACATGAGGCCGGGTTCAAATATAAAAATATTTCTTCGGCGACTTTCTCTCAGCAAATTTCCGGCATAATACTCTGATAGTAAATAAAATTGACTGAAGGGTTGTAAGTATCAGTTATGTATGTATGTATGACCAATAGTGTTTGCGATTGACAACGATGGCCTGGTCAACGTCACCTTTAAGTACATACATAGAAAGAGTGACGGTTTCTCATTGTATTGAATAGGTAGGAAATTAGAGTCAAGTGCCAACTACTGCAGAGTCCAATCAGCGTACATACGTCGTTGTCTGTGGTCGTTTGCCTTCTCAGTTACCAGGTCAGTTGAATTTCGTACAGATGCAGGCACAAGTCACAACAACACATTCGTCAAGTTGTGGTCTTTTAAAGGCAGAGTTCTTATAAGTGAAACGAAACCGACTGCCGCACAGTGGCAACATTTTCGACAAATGTTGCGTTTGGTCGACATTGTTGGTTGTTCGTCGTTCGTTTACTTACCCAGTGAACTTGAAATTAACTGCCGCTTAGCTAATGTTTCTCTTGATAGGACGATTATTGCAATTGTAAAATCGGCGCAATGTACGGAGAGTTGCTGTAACGGAACAAAATTTAATTATTTATACGTTCTGTTGAATGGTATAGCCGTCCATGCTGATCTGGCAACTCAGTTTGAATAAATGACAACTAATTTGACAGATGTAGCTGCAACAAGATGGCCGTTATCAGTTGTCAAATTTCAGGAGCTCCTTGTTGGAAGAACCGATTAATGCTTATTACAGGCAAAAGTTTGCTCAAGCTTTTCCCGCACAATTTTAATACAAACTCTAGTTTTCTAGCATCGAAATTGAGAAAATTCGTATACTGATCGATGGAATGATTCCAAATGGAATGGAATGATTCCAATTGGAGTACAAATATCCGTCAACTCATTCCCTTCTTTGGTTTCAGATGATATCTTCCTTATACATTCAATTTTACTCTGAGAGATCAGGTTACTTAACAAATTGTGGCGTTTCAGTATCGCTTACGGGTTTGGAATTAGATCGAGATGGTGAAGGCATTCACCTACATTTTCCAGTGTTTCATACAGATTTTTCTGCCGTGTTAAAGTTGTAAAAAGTGGAATGTCCGGGCATGGGAAGCGTAACACAGTCTGATAAACCTTTTGAAAATTTTTAATCCACGCTTACAGGGCAAGTGTTAAAAACATGTTAAAAACTTTTTGTTTTGTTTGTAACGGAATGCACTTTATAAAATAATAATGCAAACTATCGTTACATTTATACACACATACATACACACATCCATTTATCCTATGTATTCATAATAATGTTTTAAGCTGTTGTTGTTGTTGAAAAAATCTTCTATTTTTGAACGTATTTTTCTGTTTTTTTTTTTTGGTCTCTCAAGAAGCAAGTGAAGTAAGCAAATGCATAAGATTTCTTCGTTTTCTTTCTTTCGCCATCACTAACACGCAACAACATTTTCTTTCTTTTGCGTTGGAAAGAAAAAAAGAAACAAAAATAGTTGAACAGCTTGGGTTTCCTTTGATTTATAACATCGATTTCCTATCAAATGTTTTCACAATTTTTTTCTTTTTTTTTTTTATTTCTCTGTTATACTGACAAAAATATGTAGAAAAACTTTAAATCCAAAATAATAAATAACAAAACAACTCAAAAATGTTGGAAGATGGAAAATAGCTGGGCCAGCAAATAACAGAAATTTCAAAATAAGAAAACAAAAAAAATAAACATTCAATAGATGTAAGTAGTTGGTCAAGACCAAATTGGGGTTCAGAATATTTTAAAAAAATAATCGCATGATTTAATGTTTCTTATTTCTTAGAAGTAAGCGAATAAATGCAAAGCGATACAGAAAATCGCTTGTGGAATTGGTGAAGACGTTGTTTCTACAGTGCATATAAAAAGTATTGATAAAGCTCCTTCTTTGTTTCGTCGTGGATTATAAATTTACTTTCGCATACAAGGTCTCCGATTTACTGTTGGGTAATCTTACTTACTTAGGTTAGGTTAGGTTAGGTTAGAGGACGTGTACCTGTCAATTAAGACAAGTACAGTACCCGGAGGTCGAATAGACCCATTGTACAACGTCCTAGTTTCTCACACCACTTATGTTGTTTGTGTTAATTTTATACATGAGTGGTGGGACCTACAGTGGTGGGACGACTTAGAACGATAGATTTTTAAGAAACTTTTCTTAGCAATTTTTATTTGCTCTCAGAATTTTTGCCAGAAATCTGCCGAGAGGAAGTCGCTGAAGAAATACTTTATGTATTTTGTTTTGATGTCTTGTCTGGGGCTTGAACCCTGGCTTTTACGTCTAATAAGCCAACACACTACCTACTAGACTACGGCGACTTCATCTTTCTTACTTAATTCCACATTACAACGCTTTAGTTAGTACTACAACCTAGCTTATCTCACAACCTAAGTTACCTGTGTTAATTTTATCCATGACTGGCCGGTTCGTACAGTTTAAAGTCGATTCCGAACGCCAGATTTTTTTCTTTGCAATTTTATTTTACTCTTATCATTTTTGCTAGAAGACTGCTGAGAGAAAGTTACCACAGAGTCGTATTTTATCCATTTTATAAGGATGTCTGAGCTGGGCCCGTGTCTAATAACCCAACACACTATCCACGCCTTTTTAATTGTATTCTTATCATGCCATGGGATTTCTGTTCTACCACTGGTATACCCATTATTAGAACAGTGACAGTGTGACTACATGCTTACTTCAGAAAATGTCAAAATAGGCAACCTTCAGCGTTGTGTTTTTTATAAAGTCATTCGCAGACCATGCTATCTGAAAGTAAACATATTAGGGGCTGTTATAAATGATTCGATGTTTAAATTTTCCATGACTCTGACAACCAAATCAGACCGGTTTTGACCGCTGCAGCTTAATCTGACTGGGTTAAACGTCAGGATCTCCGATCAGCGCTTATTTACAAAATGTTTAACATGGCATGAGCTGTGTGGCACGTAGTGCAGACCTATTGAAGTCACTAGTCGCTGGTGCTTAGATCATACAAATCAGGCAAAAAGTAAAAGAAGATATAGCCAAAGTCATTCTCAAAGAATAATGAAGCGATGTAGCCGCACGCTCAAAATCCACACCAAACAATGAGTTTTTGGGAGGGCTTTAACTCTCTTGACACCTCATTGCGGAACATAATTTTGCGATAAAGATTAGGCTCAGTTTACAACTGTTTCAAAGCCCTTTCAGCGAACACAATTCGTAATCTATGAGCATCCATGGTGACATGGCAAAATAGATTGAATAAATGATCGTTTTCAACTGTTAAAGTTCAGAAGTTGCTCTTAGAAGACACTTTTCGCTTATGGTCGAATACTAGTTATTTGCTAAGGATCCCTTGTCTCCATCTATTATGCTGATTGCCGTTCACTGAGGGATTTAGCTCGATACCATTGGAATATTCTGCCTTAGGTTCTCCGTAAATATGTTTATTGAGAAGCGTTCAAAGTAATATTGCCTCTAGGCTAGGTATAGATTTCAATGTTGAGAAAATAAACTAAACTTTGAACTTTTTTATTCATGCCACTCTCTTGCAGCTTCTCAATTTAATAGAGAAAATGTCAAGAACTTAAGCCCTCTTTTATAAAATCCATAAAACAGAAGTGATTTATACAAACGCTCTTAAAAGTTTTATTTTTTTTCTTTTAAGAAGCAATGACTATAAGAAGCTGAAAAAGAAAACAGGAAAAAAACAACAACAACTACAAAAACCGATAATGGTAAAACAGGAAGACAATAATGGTGGAAAAAAGAAGAAAAACAAATCAGTTATCATTTCTTGTCTGTTTGTTTTTCTGTTTGTTTATTTGTTGCCATAAAAACAACTTCATTTTGAAGTTGTTACAGATTTTTACAACAAAATAGAATACTCTCTCTCTCTGTCTCTCTCTTACAACAACATCATGCCATATAAAACGTATTTAGTTTGGAATAAAGCCCGCTAAAGAAAAAAACTTTTCTTACTTTAAGTAATTGTAGTTACTATTGCTGTTGTATTGTTGTTGCTACTGTTGCTATTGCTGTTGTCTTCCAGTAAAATGACATTTTTACAGCAACATTATAGCAATGAACAGTAGCAGAACAATTCGTAATATTCGACGACTGGATTTTTGTAACACATTAAAATCTCTTTCAAGCTCTTCAGTTTTACTTCTTAACAAATATGTTAAGAAAGAACAAACGAACGACATAAAAGAGTTTTTCTTCTTCTTCTCCTCTAACATATACATTGAAAAGAACATATAAAAACTATAAACAACATACGATGTAACAATAAAACAATAACAATATAACAACAATAATAACAACAACAACAACAATAATATTGTAGAAACAAGAATAAGAGAGAGAAACTTTAGCATATTTATGGAGTATTTTTTGTTTTTCATTTATTTGTAGTTTTTATTCTCCCTTTGCCACCCCACACTCCTTTTGTTTTAACACGTTCTTTTTTATCGGCAAAAACAACAACAACAACAATAAGAATTCAAAACAATCAGCGAAAATAAAGTTTTTGTCTCTCGTTTGTTTCTTTTAAGAAATAAAAAGGAATATGTAGAGTAAGTGTGTGTTTTTTTTTTGGGGAAGGTATCTGTAGAAATGTCTGTACGTTGCTGTATATTTGTGTGAGTGTTTATTAAAAAAAAATTTAAACTCCTAAACACTTAAGTACACATGTTCCATATAAGTAACCCAATAAACAATTTCTTGTGATACAACTAAAGTTAGATTGTTTAGAACGTCGATTGTTGCTAGCAAAGCATTGTGTAATACAAGTTTTGTGTGATCAAAATGGCTTGGTTGTTTAGAGAATGCTGGAAGGTAGTGTGGTGGCTTATTAGAGAGTCCATGGTTCAATCCTCAGCTTTGTTATTTTCAACGAAAAGCAATATGAAAAAAAACAGAGAACAACAAAATTTGTGTTGAAATCTTTTGCTCGGAGACGCGATACATACGTACATAATTGATTATTACAACCCTTCAGTCAGGATCACGACCTAGTTTCGCACACCACTTATGTTGTGTGTGTTAATTTTAAACATGAGTGGCGGGACCTCCAGTTTAAAATCGACTCCGAATGACAGATTTTTGAGAAACTTTTCATGGCAATTTTATTTACTCTCAGAGTTTTTTGCCAGAAATTTGAAGAGAGGAAGACGCCGAAGAAATACTTTTTGTATTTTATTTTGATGTCTGGCCTGGGGCTCGAACCCTGACTTTACGTCTAATAAGCCAACACACTACCTACTAGACTACGGCTACTTCAGTCTCGAAGGTAGTTAGGTGGCTTATGACAGAATCCATCGTTCAATCCACGGCTTAGATATTTTCAACGAAACGAAATACAAAAAAAAAATACTGAGAAAAATAAAATTGTCTTGAAAGGTTTCCTATAAACCTGTTGATCTGAGTCGACATTAAACAAAAGGTTCCGCCATGGATAAAATTAACATACACAACATCAATGGTGAGAGAAGCGAGGTTGTAGTCAAGACTAAGGGCTTGTTATTAGCAATTATGTGAGTAAAAAAAGTTTTGCCCGTATATTGCATGTTGTCCTTAGTAATCTTATAGAAACACTCTCTCTATATGCGAAGAGATTGTGTCCAATTATTATTCGCTATATTCACACGTGCTCTGTGCAAGCTATTACATCTGCCTATTCCTGTCTCATGTTCTGATAAATAATGGAGAGCTTTTTCAGGATGATATTGGCTTTGATTTTCTGTATGCCATTCAAGAGGTTTGTAGTCGTTGTAGTTAAGTATGTCGTATGTTG
The DNA here is from genome assembly GCA_958299815.1 of Sarcophaga carnaria. Taxonomy (NCBI): domain Eukaryota; kingdom Metazoa; phylum Arthropoda; class Insecta; order Diptera; family Sarcophagidae; genus Sarcophaga; species Sarcophaga carnaria. The sequence goes on from OY283149.1 coordinate 143,395,872, forward strand.
ACTTTTACTAAACGAGAGGCCGTATGTTTAAATCTCAACTCTGATTTTATGAAATAAAGAATATAAGGCCCATGCTACTAATTTTAGTCTTAAGTATTGTTTTTCTTGTTATGTAATCTAAAGTTGACGTGCTTGGAAAATTCTATTTACAGCGTAGCTTTCATTGGTGTGGTGTGTTTCTAAACATGCCAACAGGGCTAGCTTGATGAGCTTTACGTTACGGGATCGCACCAGCCGTATCTTTGTTTCCTCATATAGATCGTGCGCTCATGTCTTCATACATTCTCGTTGCCGTTCTCAATGCATTATTTCATATTCCTTGTAATCCTTTTCAGTGGATACCGCTAGAGGAGGATGTACCCTCAGCCACAAAAGTATACATACGGTTAACAAATTTCAGAAATTTTTTAAGGAATCCGTTGTCGTTGAAAATCTTTATAATTGTCTGACAACTTTCCTCGATTTTAAGACAGTCTTGGTTAAAAAATTTCAGAAATTTTTTTTAACCAATCCGTTTTCGTTGAAAATCTTTAGAATTGTCTGACAACTTTCCTCGATTTTAAGACAGTCTTGGTTAAAAAATTTCAGAAATTTTTTTTAACCAATCCGTTTTCGTTGAAAATCTTTAGAATTGTCTGACATCTTTCTTCGATTTTAAGACGGTCTTTTGCATTGGTTCAGAAATTTGTGAAATTTGTTAATCGAATGTATACTTTAGTAACTGTGTAAACATACAGGGGCGAAATAATTCAATACGGATCGCCTTACTTTTGGAGAGTATAACCTGTATTTACTTACCCCATGTATGTGCCTGCTAATGTCTCTAAAATTTTGTTTCAAGATTTCACTTTCTAGGGAAGTAAGTGGAGTGTTTCTAGAAGTACGTTATGCTATCAAACACAACATGCATGATCTATCGGCCTTTTGTCCTCCGAGAGAAATATCTATTTTCAGTTGTACTTCCTAAGTGCAGGCAGAACTATAAGAGAGCTCGTGAGATACCTTACCTATCAAGGTAACCTTGATTTAATAGCTGTAACGATCAATAAATAACAGTCGCCGTAGTCTACTAGGTAACGTATATTGTGTCGGCTTATTAGACATGAGGACTTGGAAGCCCCAGTACAGACATCTCGAACAAAACGAAATATAAAAAAATATTCCTTGCGACGATTTCCTCTCAGTTGATTCCTGACAAAAACTGAGAGAGTAAATAAAAATTGCCATGGAAAAGTTTCTCAAAAATCTGTCGTTCGAAGTCGACCTTAAACTCTGGCTCCTGCTACTCATGGATAACGTAGTAACGTAGGCGGATTGGTTGTAATTCTAACTGAAGTCGGTAAAGAAACGAATTTGAAAATTTATTGTTCAAACTTTATAATCACCCAAAACTCTAAACTGTGTACAGAACATTACGATATTTATTTCTCCTCGCTTTCCTGACCTTACAGACTGAGTAATCCTTTTCCCAGTTAATTATTTAAGAACTACTTACGACTACAGTTTCTTCATATCTCGAAATCGTTTGTTGAACGGTTTCGGCATGGACTGCTGGTAATTAATGAGGTAGCCTGATAGTCTCATTAATGCTTACATTTTTAAAAAATACCCCGCAATTCACTGTCACATCGTATTAAAGACCGTAAGCAGTGAAATGTACAGCTCGAGATCAATCTCGTTCAGCTCCACAGACATGTTTTGTGTTTTAAAACCATTGCTGTAAAGCCCATCGGCTTTCCAGATTCATAGTATCTATCAGGTTATCAAAAAACCCTTGGCATCTCACGTAGGTTGTGAGGTTTTTTGGATTCGTTTATCGATATGACGTATTTACGATGATTTTTTTCTTTCGGTTAAAAACTCACGCAAAAGCATCAATGTGGGCTGGTGCGTTATCATGGTGCAAAATCCATGATTGGTTTTTCCACAATTCTGTGCGTTTCTGACGAATTGCCGCATTCAATGGGCGCGAAACTTCAGGGTAATATTCCTTATTGACCGTACGACCTTGTGGCAAGAAGTCATGATGCACCACGACATTGCAATCAAAGAAAACAGTGAGAAATCCTTCAAATTTGACCTATCTTTACGTGCTTTTTTCGGTCTTGTCTCTTCTGGTCGCTTCCGTTGGGATGATTGGGCTTTGGTTTCAATGTCATAGCCATACACCCATGATTCGTCATCAGTTATGAGCAAATCTGGATCGCCGTTGAACGTCGTCAACATATCCTGAGCAATGTCCATGCGACGTTGTTTTTGCCCAAAATTTTGCAATTTTGGAACAAACTCATTGCAAAAACATTCGTAAAAATTTCTTGGCATGAGCCGAACGATATGCCAATATCATCAGTAACCTCTCTAATAGTGATTCGACGATTATTCAAAATCATTTTCTTTACTGCTTCAATGTTTTCATCGGTTGTTGACGTGCTCGGGCGACCAGGACGAGCATTATCAGGGACTTTCTGAATGACTTGAGCTTTTGTATAAATTCGCAACAATCGACAAGTAAAGCAAAGGTAAAATGGGCTTTAAAATTGCCCAAAAAAAATCCGCTTCGGATTCGTGTCAGTTAGCGTATAATATTAAGCACTGCATGAGCATGAGGGTGCTACCAACAGAAAATGTTCGCTGGGTTGGTGGGTCTTTTCTCAAATATTTTCAGCATTTGTTGTACAATATATTGTTTGTTTTTGTTTGTATATGTTTACAATTTTTATATTTTTAGTCTATAAAAACAAAGACGTTTGAAAACAATTTTTTTTCTTTATTTTGTTCGACAACAATAACATGTTTATTGTGTGTGTCGTCTGTTATAAAGATGCAAAATTTTATTGTTGACAGGAGAAAAATAGTTTTAGGTTTTTAAGTTTCTTTATGTATACACACATATACACACACATACATACATATATGTATGCATGCATGTATGTGTATGTGTGTATATATTTTATAGCATTTTCTTTTATGTATTTCAACATTGTTAGGAGAGACTTTAAGTGATAAAAATGGTAACAAATTACACCGTCAGATAATGGACCATATAAATGCCCAATAAAATGTTTACAAAAGATCTACATTTTGTTCTTCTTCTGCTTTATCGTTTTGTTGTTTTGTGTAAATAATAAAATATTTGAAATAGTAGGCGAATATTTTATTTTGTTTGTTTATATTTTTTTTAGTGTTCAATAAATAGCAAATAAATCATGTGGAAAAACCATAAATAAATACTCAATCAATATCGAAAATGTTTTCATGCAACAACATCCCTACAAATATATTTAAAAAGAACGAAAAATATGATTAACAGGCTTACGCAGTGTATGTGGGTGATTGGTTATAAAAAAAAAATATTTTTTTGGTTTTAAAATTAAAGTCGAAAAACTTGATGAAGAAATTATTTTAAGAAGTCCATTCTGGCAAAGGAAGGCATAGCATTAAATTCTTATATAAAATTAAGAAATATAAGAACGTAGAAAAAGGCATTTTTAATGTTTTAAAAGAAGAATTTCCTTTTCTCAATAAATTGACTTGTCATTATTGTTGGCAGGCTTTTCCTATTTTCTACGAAAATTTGTAGATCGATTGATAAAAATTTCTTCAACTAATTCGCAACAAAATTTGTCTTAAAAAGCTTCAGTGACCTGTTTTTTACCATTAGCAGACAGTACTGGTAATAAAACAAAAGAAGTTAGGCAGTGTAAGGATCTAATGTCTCAATATCCAGATGTCAAGTGAAATGAATTTTATTTGCTTGTATTTGCTACTGCCATAAGCAAACGAAATAGATTTTTTCTTTTCTGTTTTGTGGCTGCCTTTTCTCAATAGTTTGGTATCAAAGATCGTTTTGTGTGCGGATCAAATGAAAAAACTTCTTCAGACAGTAGCATTTCGTAAAGATTAATTCCCCTTTAAATATCATGAAACTCCAACCATTTTCGCCAAAAATTCTGACTTTGAAGTCTGATGACTGTTATATGCTAGTAACTTTTATTCCTTGAATGGTATCTTATTTTATCGTAATGATTTGACTTTAAAAATGCGTTAATGCTGTAGTATTTCAGTAGCATTTTAGTGGCGACATACTTTACTTGAATTCTTTCAAATACTTCACGTACACTTCCTTGTTTGGTTACTGCCTTGATGATTTAAAATTTTTGTGGCAAGACTGGTCTTTGGCTCCTTTTTCATTCTTCTGTAATGACCTGCTTCATACAATGTTGGAGATATCTGACCTGGGTCAGAAACGTGGCCTCACATCTAATAAGCCAACACACTACCTACTATGCTAGAACGACTTCACCCCTTAGCCAACTAAATTTATTTGCGTTGCCAGCCTTTTTCAATTGATGCTAAACTGCCATGTGTATAGTGCTATCTCCTAACAGTTTTCGTACCAGTCTGGCTCTTTTACTTACACTGAGATGTCACAAGGAATCTCTTCATTTCAGTTCCATTAATTAGGGTTTCGCAACTAAGCAGATGATTATTCAAGTATAGCAGATCCTAGGATATAGGTCTTTGCCTAGAAATATTGCCCAACGTGATCTTCTATGGGATGTAAAATGAGGAACATTTTATTGCCAGTTGCCTGTACTTTCTAAAGAGGAGTTACTGTTTGACCTCTCCTATGAGTATCGCTGTTGATTTTATACTCTGCAAGGGACGAAGCAGAGATCAGGGATCTTTCCTGGATGGATTTCATTCTGACAGAAACTATGATACAAAAACAGCACAAAGCTTACCTTCAAGCATTAGGCAAATAAATAATCACCTGTAGCATATCCTAGTATTATAGAAGTGCCTTCTGTCATTGCCCAGGAGTATTGCCCCGTGTTCACCTAAAGGGTATAATAATAAGAAACTTTTTATTGATGGAGTTCCATTCCCCAGAGAGGTACCTAGCTGACTTTGTTATGATGTTCATCAGGGATCTGATCTTCTCCGAGAGACGGAGCAAGAGTCAAAATCGTTTCTGGATAAATTTGTTTTCAAGATAAGCCATGATCCGCCGTGGTCTAGTAGGTAGTGTGTTGACTTATTAGACGTAAAGTCAGGGCCCAGGCCAGGCGTCAAAATAAAATACAAAAAGTATTTCTTCGGCGACTTCCTCTCAGCAGATTTCTGGCAAAAACTCTGAGTGTGAAATAAAAATTGCAATGAAAAGTTTCTCAAAAATCTGTCGTTCGGAGTCGACTTTAAACTGTAGGTCCCGCCACTTTACACAAAATTTAACACACACAACATAAGTGGTGTGACAAACTAGGTCGTAATCGTGACTGAAGGGTTGTAATGAGCAATTATGTTATGTATGTAAACCATGATAAATACCCCACAATGTAGCTCTCCATGTCAGTTCCACAGTCCTTCGCAGCAGCTTAAAGGATGATAGGCATCTGCTATTGCCCCCCTTTCTGAAGAGCTGCCTGGCTTTCTTATAATGTTCGTTAGTGATATGTGAGAAGCAACAATGAAAACCATCATGTAGTGCTTTCTCATAAGAATGAGCCGGAATTACTGAGTCAGTACCAGAGATCAGCAATGAGTATTCAAAACGATGAGTAGATTCGAAGCATACTTATAATTGCCGATACTAATACGCATTCATACTTATTTTAATGTCATACTCATATTACTCATATTACTCATATTCAAAGTTTGAAGTACTCATGGTACTCGTGTTATTGATTTCGATTCTCCATGACTCATCGTATGCACGAATCACAAAATAAGTATGATTCGCGTACGAACACTACAATACTCACAAGAAGGATGTGTATTTGCTCTGTGTGCTGTCTTTGTCTTTTTTGTTTATGTGACTTTCTTCTTTCTTTGTAGCTGCAACAACAACTAAGACTGTAAATTTTGGCGAATGATTCGAATCACTCGAATCATTTATGAGTATTATAAGTATTTTTCTAAATTTATGAATCTGAATGAGTAGGCGTATGAATCAAACATATTTCGAATGTTATGAGTTTGATGACAACGTTGTACTCATACTCATTGCAATCTGGACTTATAAATCAATGTTGTAGTGAGTACGAATGAATCAGAGTAGTTGGATTTCAAGACTGTTGACTCACTCATACTCAAAATTTCATGAGTACTTATGAGTAGCGAAAAAGCGATTAATTGGTGATCTCTGGTCAGTACGACACTAATATTGTTAAAACAAATGAGTTTTTAATTCTAATAGCAAGGCACTAATAGATCTGATTGGATATGAAGTGAGTAGATATGTAAATGAGGGGCATTTCTTATATCGAAATATATTAAACGAACTTAGTTAAGCAAAATCCCGTGTTCCCTTACCGTGTAATTTATACATTTACCAACAAGATTTGCATCACTTTATTCCTTTTTTGTAATAAAAAATCATTAAATATATACTCGTGGTGCTCTTATGATTGTATGTTAACTTTGAAATACGTTTTGACACGATTGGATTTCTGTCCCGCCTAATACCATCATATGGGCTGTTAAAATTTTTCTCCACACTCCAGAAATAATTACTTCGTAACCTGTTAATAGTAATTAAAATCATTGAATTTAAAGTCATGGGTTTTTTTTTCAATTCAATGTTTACTAAACCCTTTTTAGTTTCAAACATAAAATTTCGCAGAAAGAAGCTTAAAAATCCTTTGAAGTGCAACAAATTTAATTAAAAAAACACATTTCAATAGCATTTCTTTGCTTTGCTTTGCAACAATTTGTTGTTTTTGTTGTTTTTATTTTTGTTTTTCTAATAATTTTTTTTAATAATAAAAATTAAAAAATAAATTTTATGACCTTTTGGCTCAAGTCTGAATGGAAAGCAATGCGGGAGAGCTAGTGAGCGAGAGGCAGAAAGCAAAGCAAAGCAAAGCGTTAAAATAAATGTGAACAGCAGCAGCATCAGCAGCAAGAGAAAAAAAATTAATTTTTCTTAAAGTCTTCTACACTCTGAAATTAATTTGTAACATAATTTTGTTGTGTATTAAAATAAAATACAACAAAAACAACTATAACAGAAAAACAGAAAAAAAAACAAACAACAATAACTATTTTCATAGAAAAAAAAACAAAACAAGAGAACTGAAATCCTTTATTTTTAAACTCATACACTCATGTACGTACATACATATGTATGTATGTATGTGTGTATGTATGTATGTATGTATGTATGCCTACAACAAACAGCATAAAAACTTAAAAAAGGCAAGTAAAGCTGAAAGAGAGAAAGAGTTAGACTTGCATGAGAAGAAAAAGAAAAGTGCGGGGGAACGAGAGAACAACACAAGTATGGTTGTTCATAGTGTTGCCATAATTTTAGAAGGTTTGTGACAACATTTTTGAAAGAAAATAATCGAGTCGTCCTTATAAAACGACTTATTTTATTGTATTAATTATTAGAAAGGAAATATGCGTTGCACAGTGTAGCAATGCAAGCTTAAGTGCCTTAGAATTGGTGAAATATGTGGAATCTTTCACTTCGTCAAATTAAAACTATAGGTTAGGTTAGGTTAGAGGACGTGTACTTGTCAATTAAGACAAGTACAGTACCCGGAGATCGAATTGAGCGATTGTACAACGTCCTAGTTTCTCACACCACTTATGTTGTGTGTGTTAATTTTATACATGAGTGGTGGGACCTACAGTTTAAAGTCGACCCCGAACGACAGATTTGTGAGAAATTTTTCATGGCAATTTTATTTACTCTCAGAGTTTTTGCCCGAAATCTGCTGATAGGAAAATACTTTTTGTATTTTGTCTTTGATGTCTGTCCTGGGGATCGAACTCTGGCTTTACGTCTAATAAGCCAACACATTATAAAAGCCTACTAGACTACGGCCACTTCAATTTAAACTATACTGGACGACGTTTGAAGTGGTATGATAATGTATGTGGTGGGTAGGTTCTCTACGGCGTTAGGAAGTAATCTGTTATCATGTAGACGATACCAATCAGGGCACTTCACGTTGAACTAAATTGGCGGCCTACAAAGCTACTTCTGACGTTGTAAAACACTTTTGGGAAAATCCGATCGAACTATGTGAAGCGACGCTTTTCCATAATTATACTCAAGGGAGTATATTCGAAGGCGATGCTTCTCTTCTAAATTCTAGGGAATTATACCCAACGGCTACAAAAGGTATGAAATAACGGGGAATGGATACCAAGAAATCTTACAGATTCTCAGTATCTGCTGTGTTTTCCAGACATGAAGTCATGATGCTTAATAGTGTGCTCAGTAGTAGAATGAAACTTGCAGACATACGGGAATACTCGGACAGCTAGGCTGTCATAAAGTCCCGTTTGAAAGTTTTACCGACGTCCTAACTTGTCCATGAATGTCGATTATTTTTTAGGAAATGAGTGACTATTCCAAGACCTCTCTTATTTGGTTTCCTGGTCATATGGAACTGCGCACAACCCATCAGAACTGCAAAAATAAAATTGTGAGAAAATTTCCATTTCTGTGCTAATGACAAGTGGGTAGAAAAGAAGATCTGGTTGACCAGTAGGACAAGTTGGCTGAATATTTACACAGCAGTCTAGTATGTAGTGTGTTTGTTGGCTTAGCAGACGTAAGACCTCAGTTCAGATCCAAGTTCTGACATCTCCAATAAAACTAAATATGAACAAATATTTCTACGTCGACTTTTACTCAGCAGTTTTCTGGCAAGAACTCCGTGTTTAAAATAAAATTGCCATGGAAAGTTTCTCAATAATTTGTTGTTAGGAATCGACTTCAAACTGTAGGACCCGTCACTCGTATATGAAATTAACACACACAAAAAAAGTCAAAGGTTGTAATTACCAATTATGTATGTATGTATGTGAAGACAAAATAGCTTCTTTTTCTCATCCGGCCATAGAAATTATTGTGAAATTGCTGACCTCAATGGCGCAACATTTAGGAAGGCATGTCCTTCAACGGGGCACATCCTAGCGAGTTTTCTGCGAAATTACTATTCAGGGGAGGAGGAAAACAGCGTCTGTCACTTAATGTATCACTTCCCAGAACTCAGGCGACACGTGACTATATTACAAGGATGCTATTCCTCATCGGCTTAATGAAGGAAGCGAGGTTAGCGATATTAACTGGTTTAGTCGACGTAGTCTACTAGGTAGTGTGTTGGCTTATTAGACGTGAGGCCACGGTTCAAAACACTTGTCAGACATGTCCAGCAAAACGAATTATTGAACAAATATTTCTTGGGCGACTTGCTCTCAGCAGGTTTCTGTCAAAAAATCTGAGAGTAAATAAAATTGCCATGACAAAGTTTTAAAAATCTGTCGTTCACACCATAAGTGACGTGAGAAGCTAGGTCGTAATCCTGTCTAAATGGGTGTAATGATCAATTATGTCTGTATGTAAGGACAAACTAGCTTCGTTTTCTCTCTCGGCCGGAGAATTTATTGTGTGTATTTTATTGTTTTATTTATTTATAAATATAATTGGACTGAATTAAGGTAGCGGTATTGTCTGCGTAGTCTAGTAGGTAGTGTGTTGTCTTATTAGACGTGAGGCCAGCGGTTCAGGTCACACATCTCCAACAAAACGAAATACGAAAAATATTTCTTCTACGATTTCCTCTCAGCAGATATCTGGAAAAAATTCTGAGAGTTAATAAAATCGCCATGAAAAGTTTCATAAACATCTGTCGTTCGGAGTCAACTTTAAACTGTAGGCCCTGGCACTCATGGATAAAATTAACGGACGCAACATAAGTGGTGTGAGAAAGTAGGACGTAATCCTGATTGTAGGATTGAAATGACCAACTATGTTTGTGTGTATGTATGATATTGCCTCTTTTATAATTCGTTTTTGTCTGATAGTATTTCTCTTACTCGTGCATGTTCTCACCCTTGTTCAATCGATTTTCCATGTGCCAATACAATTTGTTTCCAGAATGTATTAAAAACCGTATTCTAACCATGGGTCTCCTTAATGAAGAAGACAGGAATTTATCTCAGAGAGTCTAATACGAAAAATAGTTGAACGATAAGTGTGTGGGTCTTGATGATTTGTTGTTTAGAATTATGAGGAAGTCGCCGTAGTCTAGTGGGTAGTGTATTGGCTTATTAGACGTAAAGCCAGGGTTCGAGCCCCAGGCCACACATTAAAACATAATACAAAAAATATTTCTACGGCGACTTCCTCTCAGCAGATTTCTGGCAAAAACTCTGAGAGCAAAATAAAATTGCAATGAAAAGTTTCTCAAAAATATGTCGCTTGGAGTCGACTTTAAACTGTAGGTCCCGCCACTCATGTATAAAATTTAATACACACAACATAAGTGGTGTGAGCAACTAGGTCGTAATCCTGACTAATGGGTTGTAATGACCAATTATGTATGTATGAATGAGGACAACTTCTAGTGTCTTAAAGTCATTATAAGTTTGATCGAAATTGGCATGTAAAAATTCGGCTCTTTTTCCGAAATTTTTTTTATACTTCAGTTCTGATCATCTAACCAAGACGACATCTCATCTAATGTTGCTCAACAGTTACGAGATCGATGTTATTCAACATAGGGAAACTATTTTAGCAACCTCTTTACCTTTGGTAAAATAATTTTCCATTTTAGTGACCTTTCCAACGTAATTATGTTAGTTGCTCAAGGGTTGCGATGTTCAGAGCAGAGTTTAAAACTAAAATAATTTGGAAATAATTGGACGAATAATTGAACAAGCAATATGGACTTCAACTTTAGATAGTTAAGTGCAGTCCACACGCTTTAATCTTGTGGTTTCTGTTATCGCAAGGTGTATACCTTACATGAGTCAAAGAATCCTTCGATGTCTCAAGGCTTCAACACGTTTGATAGCCAATTTGCTCGATGAAACCTGCGAACTATAAAACGTTAGGTTAGGTTAGGTTAGATTAGGTGTCAATTAAGACAAGTACAGTACCCGGAGGTCGAAGTGACTCATTGTACAACGTCCTAGTTTCTGACACCACTTATGTTGTGTGTGTTAATTTTTATACATGAGTGGTGGGACCTACAGTTTAAATTTTTGAGAAACTTTTTCATGGCAATTTTATTTACTTTCAGAGTTTTTGCCAGAAATCTGCTGAGAGGAAGTCGCCGCAGAAATATTTTTTGTATTTTGTCTTGATGTCTGGCCTGGGGCTCGAACCCTGGCTTTATGTCTAATAAACCAACACATTACCTACTAAATTACGGCGACTTCTAACTATAAAACGTAGTGAAATTGCTTTCTGAGTGGCTGAATTTCGAAAATTCAGCAACTTAATGCCTATGAAGTATTTGTCTTCTGTGTTAGCAATTTTCTATTTTTCCCCATTTGATTGGAAGTGAATTTCAAGCTTTTATTCCAGCTTTCAATTGAAAAAAATGGTTCCTAAAGAGCCTACCTTTACAAAGAATACTTATCGTATAAATTGAAGAGAATACAACGAAGTTTTGTTAAAAACGCTACACAATGGTAACACTGGCTACATATAGAACAACATGGTTATGGTTGTATGCAAATGTTTTATTATTTTAAGCCTGAGGCATATTCACTGGTTTCATACACTTCATGTTATTCGTTTTTTGTTGTTCTTATTATTTTTTTGCTTATGTTTCTTGTTGTTATAGTAGTTGTTGCAACACAGAAAAAAAGAGGGCCAAGGCAGTTTTCATACATATTTTTTCTGTTGTTGTCTTTATTTTCTTCATATTTTTTTTTTCTTGATTATGAATATTTTTTTTTCTAGGCTCTGCGTGCTATTGCTATTGCTGTTGTTGCAACATTTCTACGAGTTTCCACTTAAGTATGTATATGTGTAGTATTATAATAGTAAAATACGCTAAAGTGTAGTAGATTGGATTGCATTTTCAGCTCAAATCTGCTCGACTTTAGTCGTAACGGCCCCAGAAGCCTGTGTAGTAAAACATAATTTTTTTTCTTCTGCTTCTTGTTCTTCGCCATTTTTTTCCTCTGTTTCTTTACATTGAAGCCAGCAAATATTCTCTGATTATGTTGTGAGTGTGTGAGTGTGTATGTGTTTATGCAAGTGTGTATGTCATTGCTTACAACATCCCTTTTTTCCACATGGTTGCATATGAGAACAAAAAACCCTTCCTTCTATTCTTGATCATTTTTAATGTTGCAATTTTCATATGCGCTGGCAATGCAAATGCCCTACAGCGAGCCTTAAACTGTTTCAAAAATGTTTTAATATGTTAGTGTATGGGGCTGATGATAAAATTAAAATTGAAATTCAAGAAATTAAACCAAAAAAAATTTTCTAAAATTATTATTATTTTATGCTCTGAACTTTAGTTTATTCTAATGAAGATTACCAGGATGTTTTATTATGAATCTTAAAAACTTTCAAAAGACGGGGTTCAGGATTAAAGTTGAGTTCTTTTTTTCTTTAAATTAAGTTTTAAACGAAAATATTTCCTACCGCAACCAATATCTTGGATTTGTGAGTAAATAGCACTGGGTTGGTTGACTTAATAGGTCATATGATATTACCCCTACACTGTCAGACCAATAATTTAATTCAAGAATTGTAGGCACCGTAGTCTAGAAGGTAGTGTGTTGACTTATTAAACATAAGGCCGCGGGTCAAACCCCAGGTCAGACATCTCCAACAAAACGAAATACGAAAAATTATTTCTTCGGCGACTCTGAGAGTAAAATAAAATTGCTTTGAAAAGTTTTTCCAAAAAAAATTTGTCGTTCGGAGGATCCCCTACTCATGTCTGAAAGTAACACACACAACATAAGCGGTGTGAGAATTTATGTCGTAATCCTGACTAAGGGTTTGTAATGTCCATTTTTCTCTTCTTATATAATTTGATTAAGTAAAGACCTCCGTAAGCTGATCATACTTTACATTTTTATGGATCGTTCACAGGCGTTGACGGAAGGATATAAATTGAATATCTTTTTATATAAATGCCTAGCTGTGTTCGGCATACTGACGGTCTTAGCTACGTATATTCTCCTTAAGTTACCACCCAGAATACTGTTGCCTAGCAACAATTAAAGCTCCTCTGTGTCAAAAATCCCATTTTTAAGCTTCTGCCCGATCTCTTTATTATTTTTAGCTACAGTTGTGTTCCTCTAATCACATTTTTTATATCTAGCCAGTTATTTGGCTTACTGTATCAGGTTCTAGATTAATAGGGTTGCCGTGGTTTCTTATATGAAGACAATGGTTTTCGTGAAAATGTTATTTTGAATTTTAAAAGTTTTAATTTTATTCTGATTCATATCCACATACATTCAGGTGCTCATAACGTCTAGTGAAACTTTCTAGTGAATAAAATTATATCTTCGAAATACACAGGCTTATGAACTTAAGTCTGGTAAGTATTGACCCATACACAGGCTTATGAACTTAAGTCTGATAAGTATGTCGACCAAAAAAGACGAATAATCTCGATATTCTCCACTTGGATTTAACAACTGTATACCGCTATGGTGATTGGATGCGACTAAACAGATAAAATCTTTCGTTTTCTTAAGGGTTGTTGTACTCAATAAGTTTTTTTTCTGGTTGTGGATAATGTAAACGATGACTTTCAGTCTTATTCTACTCCATGATTCACTATGTCTGATCGGCTTGATCCGTAGATGTAATTCTTTAAGTTATGATCAGTAGTCGTTGAAGTCGCCGTAGTCTAGTAGGTAGTGTGTTGGCTTATTAGACGTAAAGCCAGGGTCCGACCCCAGGCCAGACATCAAAACAAAAATACAAAAAAAGTATTTTTTAGGCGACTTCCTCTCAGCAAATTTCAGGCAAAAACTCTGAGAGTAAATAAAATTGCTATGAAAAGTTTCTCAAAAATCTGTCGTTCGGAGTCGACGTTAAACTGTAGGTCCCGCCACTCATGTATAAAACGAACACACACAACATAAGTGGTGGGAGAAACTAGGTCGTAATCCTGACTGAAGGGTTGTAATGACCATTTATGTTATGTATGTATGTCCCCCCCGATCTCTTAATTATTTCTTAACTATGCTGTAGTTTAAGCAGTTATTTGGAGTACTGCAGCAATTTCTAGATTGGAAGGGTTGCCATCTTTTATAAAGACAATAATTTGTGTGAAAAGTTTTAATTTTATTTTGATTCATATCCACAAGTACTGAGCTGGGGGTGGTCGTAACGTCTTTCATCGAATTACGTAGTCTTATTGGTTTAACGCGGTTCAGTATTCCAGTAATAAAAGACTACTAACTTCGATACTTTCCCATTTGGGCCTAAATACTGCATAGCACTGTAGTGTTAAGATGAAACCAAACATATAAGATCTGTCAGTACCTTCAGGATTCAATAAGTTTTTCTTTTTCTGGCGATGAACGTTATTGTTACTCCTCTAGGAGCTATTACATTGACATTCTATTACTTTTGCATGGTACGCAGTGTTTACGACACATAATTCTATCTATTGCGAAAGACTTTGCTGGATTTTCCATCGTGGCAGCACCGAAACACCTTGAACAAAATGAGATATGAAAAGATATTTCTTTCGGCGCCTCAGTAGTAGTCTCTAACAAAAACTCTGTGATACAAATTAAATTGCCATGAAAAGATTCTCAAAAATCTTGTCGTAAGGAATTGACTTTAACCTGCAGGTCCCGCTACTCATGGAGAAAGTTAAAACATATAACATGGGTGGTGTGAGAAGCTTGGTTGTAATCCTGACTAAATGATTGCAATGACCAATGAAGTAAATAAGCATACGTTCGCTGTATGAGATAGAATTCCAATTCTTCTGTCAGATTATAAACCCACAGGGCATAGTTTAAAGAAGTGTAGTGTAAATTCTGACAGGGTTTGGCATCCAGAGATCTATTCATATCACATGTCAACCTTAGAAAAATATGGCATTTGATCTGTTCCTTTCTGCTTGGGAAACAATTAAATGTGCTGAAACAGACATCGTCTACTGTGGGCTCTTACAGATAATTGGGTGGTGGTGACCACCAAAGCTTATAAAAAAAAATATCACACAAGGAATGTATTGTATTTGTACAATGGGTCAATTCGACCTCCGGATACTGTACTTGTCTTAATTGACAAGTAGACGTCCCCTAACCTCATGTTTTGTATACGATAACAATAAGCTTTACTTCAGCTATGTATAGGAGTCGTCTCGAGTTGCAAGTCAAATGTAAATCAAACATTTAGTCCGGTTTACAACCTAGCTTCTCATACCCCCTATGTTGTGTGTTAATTTCATCAATACATGTCGAATTTGTTGGAATTTGGTTTCATTTCTTACATTATTAAACCGTATCTTGTAGACGTGACATAAAGCAAAGCCATGTATTGACATCAAAGCTACTACCATGTAAGAAATCGGTGGTTATAGTGAATATCATACAACATCTTTGGCATTTTAGAATCTAGGCAATATTTATAAACCAAAAGGATTTAGGTTAGGTTAGGTTAGGTTAGAGGACGTGTACTTGTCAATTAAGACAATTACATTACCCGGGGGTCGAATTGACCCATTGTGCAACGTCCTAGTTTCTCACACCACTTAGGTTGTGTGTGTTAATTTTATACATGAGAGGTGGGACCTACAGTTCAAAATCGACTCCGAATGACAGATTTTTGGGAAACTTTTCATGGCAATTTTACTTCCCCTCAGAGTTTTTGCCAGAAATCTGCTGGGAGGAAGTCGCCGAAGAAACACTTTTTGTATTTTGTCTTTGATGTCTGGCCTGGGGCTCGAACCCTGGCTTTTCGTCTAATAAGCCAACACACTACCTACTAGACTACGGCGACTTCTCAA
Organism: Sarcophaga carnaria; assembly: GCA_958299815.1. Classification (NCBI taxonomy): domain Eukaryota; kingdom Metazoa; phylum Arthropoda; class Insecta; order Diptera; family Sarcophagidae; genus Sarcophaga; species Sarcophaga carnaria. The sequence goes on from OY283149.1 coordinate 143,411,627, forward strand.
AGGATTTGCTTGCAATGGAATTTAAATATTTTTTAAAAATATTTTCATTTGCAAATTATTTAAACTTAATCTTTGGCTTTTAAAGTAATTAGTCAGAGTATTTCAATTGGTAGGGCACATCCTTAATACCCAGAAAATCATGCTAACGACTCAAACCCTTTTGTTTTATGCTTCACTTGTTCTTCGTTGCCTTTAATGAAAATTAAAGAATGCAAGAATAACTACGGAATAAAAGAATGCGTTGTTGTTGTTCTTGTTGTTTTTGTTATTTTTATGCAAACGTATGTTAATTTGTGTTCCCCCTTTCATCATAAACTTGATTTTAAAGAGAATCTAAGCTCCCCTCTGTTTTAAGTTCTCGTATAAGTAAAAAGTAAAAGAAATTCTAAGAAAAACAAATAAACAGATTTCTGTTTCTCTCTCTACGGTTTCCTTTCTTTATGTTTTAATAGTTAAAAATATATAAAAAAAGATAAACATTAAATTCATTCCTTTCCCTTAGAAGAAAAGAAAAAAGTAAAAAAAATATGGAAAAACAAATTCAAACTTTCTCTATTCCCTTAACATTCAAAAGTTCTTCTGGCCTTACTCGGGATATATAATTTTGCCATAAATTCTGAAATGGGGATTCTTATTTTGTTTTCCATTTACAACCCGACAGATTTCTGTACCTTTTTTTTGCTTTATGGATTACGAATCTTTTTTTTTTTTATTGTAAGTTTTGTTAAGCAACCAAATCCATGTTTATCCTTTTTTTTCTTCTCTCTTTGTAAAGGAATATTTTTGATTTTTCAACTTTAATTACATTTGCTACGATTTGAAAGAGAAAAACAACAAATAAACAACAAAAGAAATGAAATAAAACGAAAAAAAAATAAAATAAATAAAGAATACAAGAACGAACCTCAATCAAAAATAGAAACCGTAAAAAAACTGGACATTTATTTCCCTTAAATAATAAAATCGATTTAGATTCTCATTTATTTGTCCGCAGAGATAAGCAGACAATAGCCAGAGAATGTTTTATGGCTTAAAATAAAATGAAATGAATAGGAAAACAAACAAACAAAATCTAAAAAAATATTCAAAATAAACAAACATTGTGATAAGGTTGGCAGAAAAATAAAAAACTAAACTTTAACGGCGTCTCTAATACACATGGCTAGGGGGTTTAAAGTTTAAACAACTGACCCTAATTCGTCATAAATTAACTTAGATTAGGTAAGCATAAGTGTCTCTTTGGGGAAATTAAAATTTATCAGTAGTTCTTTATAAGTTTTACTAAATGACTTCAAAAGTTTCCAAACGCCTAATATTTGTTGGCTTATAAAATGCCAACAGCAGTATTAATAGCCACAATATATGTTAAAATCGTTCTTTAGTTAAATTAATTGCTATAAAATTAAACTATTAAATGTTTATAGCAACATGTTTCAGCAACATGTTGATTAAGACAATTGGTAACATATTTAGCAAAAAATAATATTTTAAGTAAACGAATTTCTTTCTACAGAAACCTTAAAATATTTTACTAACAGCAACATGTTTCAGCAACATGTTGCCTAAGACAATTGGTAACATCTTTAGCAAAAAATAATATTTGAAGTAAACGAATTTCTTTGGACAAAAACATGAAAATATTTTACTAACAGCAACATGTTTCAGTAGCAAGTTGCCCCTTAATTAAATTTTGGGCAATAAACAGAATTTTTAATAAATGGATTTCATTTTTCAAAACAGTCAAAAGTTTATTTTAATCCCAATATGTTTCATCAACAAGTTCCTGAAGGCAATAAACAATATTTCAAGTAAATGGATTTAATTTTACAAAAACCTCAAAATATTTTACTAACAGCAACATTTTGCTAAATATGTTTAATTAAACCTTTAGCAATAAACAATATTTATAATATACTGATTTTATTTTAAAAAATTTGGAAGGATGTTCTTAACAACTTTATGTTGCACCAATAATAATTTTCTAAAAATGTTTCTTTAAATCTTTTGAATACCCAAATTTCATTTAACAAAATAGTCAAAAGAATATTTTTATCTCAACATGTTTCAGCAACAAGTTGCTTAAGACAATGAATTAAATCTGTAGCAATAAACAATATTTTAAGTAAACGGATTTAATTTTTCAAAAATGTTAAAATATATTTCTAACAGCAACATGTTTCGGCAACAAGTTGCTAAACATAATTAAGTAAAATATTATTCATAAATAGCAAGTGGCTTTCATTTCACAAAAATCACAAATGATTTTCTTAAGGTCAATATGTTTATGAAATCTCTGTAGTCTAGTAGGTAGTAAGTTGCCTTGTTAGACGTGAGGCTATGGTTCATATCCAAGGTCAGACATCTCCAACAAAACTAAATATGAAAAAAATATTTCTTCGGCGGCTTCCTCTCAGCAGATTTCTGGCAAAAACTCTGACAGTAAATAAAATTGACGTGAAAAAGTTTCTCAAAAAAAATTTGTCGTTCGGAGTCGACTTTAGGTCCCACCACTTATGTATAAAATTAACACACACAACATAAGTAGTGTGAGAAACTAGGACGTTGTACAATGGGTCAATTCGACCCCCGGGTACTGTACTTGTCTTAATTGACAAGTACACGTCCTCTAACCTAACATAACCTATTGAAACAAGTACAGTACCCGGAGGTCAAGCAAATGGACCCATTGTACAACGTCCTAAAGGAGAGGGGATAATAGAGGAGATAGGGAGAAGGAGAGGAAGTAGGAAAGGGAGAATACACATATTCTATATATAAGCATATCAAAAAATTGTCTAACAGCAACATGTTTCAGCAATAAGTTGCTAAAAATGTTTCTTAAAAAGTCTTTGGCAATAAACAGTATTTGGCATGTCATTTCAGAGAGGGTCACAATTAGTGCTCAAGTAAGATTTGATTTCAATGAAGCTGCTCCTCATATTGAAGTCGCCGTAGTCTAGTAAGTAGTATGTTGGCTTATTAGACGTAAAGCCAGGGTTCGAGCCCCAGGCCAGACATCAAAACAAGAACACAAAAAGTATTTCTTCGGCGACTTCCTTTCAGCAGATTTCTGGCAAAAACTCTAAGAGTAAATACAATTTGCCATGAGAAAGTTTCTCAAAAATCTGTCGTTCGGTGTCGACTTTAAACTGTAGGTCCCGTAGTGTGAGAAACTAGGTCGTAATACTGACTGAAGTGTTGTAATGACCAATTATGTATGTATGTATGTATGTATATTTGGCACATGTTGCCCAACATGTTGCAGCAACAATTGTTTGAAATAATTTTTTTTAAATCATTAGCAAGCCTTACTTTTTTTTATACAACTAAATTTTGAAATATATCCTTACAAACATTTTTACCCTCTATAACATTGCATTGTAATATCGATTGTATCTATAGAGTCACATATTACCAAAAAATTCTGAGTGCCAAGGAAACTTTCCTATAAGATTCTCTAGTGCCGGACAGAAACAGAGAAGATCTGTCTCTCATTACAGCTTCAACACAAGTCAATGAGGAACTCAAATAAGAGTCATTATTGCAAGTCTAGTACACTAATACTAGTGGAAAATCAAAGTTAGGTTAGGTTTTGTTGAAACTACTGTCACCATTTTTGAAATGCCAAGTGTGATGTGTTTTTAAATCTGAATCTCTTTTTAAAGAAGTCGTGAATCTAAGGATCAAACGTTATCAAAATATCCATACATACATACATAATTGGGCATTACAACCCTTCAGTCAGGATTACGGCCTAGCTTCTCACACCACTTATGTTGTGTGTGTTAATTTTATACGTACGAGGCGGCACCTAAGGTCGACTCCGAATGATTTATTTTTGAGAAATTTTTCACGGCAATTTTTATTTACTCTCAGAGTTTTTGCCAGAAATCTGCTGAGAGGAAGTCGCCGAAGAAATACTTTTTGTATTTTTGTTTTGATGTCTGGCCTGGGGCTCCAACCCTGGCTTTACGTCTAATAAGCCAACACACTACCTACTAGACTACAGCGAAGCAACCGAAGGTACACCAATACTAGTGAAAAATCAAAGTTAGGTTAGGTTTTGTTGAAACTACTGTCACCATTTTTAAATGCCAGGTGTGGTGTGTTTCTAAATTTTAACCTCTTTTTAAAGAAATTGTGAATCTCATGCTCAAAAAAAAAAGAGAGAAGCCCATTAGCTAGACTGAAAGTTCACATCATCATTAACTTTCTTAATAACTTGTCGTATATTTCCCATCATCTTCAGTTTATTTACATCTTCAATGCTTCAAACGTTTGTTAACGTACCCAAAGCATAACTGATGCTATTTTTAAATATTTTCTTTCAATTTCTTTTGAAAAAAAAACGTAGAATCTATTTTCATATCATATCACAGATCTTTTGTAAAAAATTACTTTTTCTCTCCCCCTTCTCTTTAAATTTGGTAAACTTTGTCTTTCAAACATTAATTATAATACATTTTCTTTTTCAATATGTATATATGTATGTACATATGTATGTGTGTGTTAGTGCTTTACCTATACATTAAACATTCAAAAACCATACGTATGTATCAACACCTTAAGCATTAAAAAAGAATCTCATTTTGATACGTACTTAAGACAATATGAGCCAAGACAACCCTCGTTAATATAAAAACATATAAAATTACAATATTTTGAAGGTTAATTTCCTAACATTTAACAGCCAAACATCTTAATGATAAGATACGAAAAAGAAAACAACAACAACAACAAGTTATGAAAAGGAAAAAAAACGAAAAAAATACTACAGCTCTGTAGAGATGGATCCTTAGATTCTTAAGATTTATGGTTGTTTATCATTTGAACTTAAAAAAGAAAAGAAAAACCGAAACAAAAAATGATTCAACGAATGAAAAATATAACAAATGTGCCATGAACAACAACAACAGCAGCAACAACAAAATAGAGAAGGAAAAGAACAATGATGTTGAGTGTAAAGTTTAAAGGAAAACATCATAATTTATAATCATTTGTGGATAAATTATACGATTTTTTCTAGAAGATTTTTTTTTTATTTTGTTCTCTTTTAGACGACCAACAGTATTTACAAAAAGTATAAAAAAAAGTTGATAAACTAAAATACTGATGAGAGAATTACATGATTTCTGTTATAACAAATTAGTTTCTTTACTTTGCTTTCCTTCTCTTATGTCTTGTACTATGCATGTCTGTATTTATTTGGGTTTCGTTGAAGAAAGTGAGATATGATGCAGGGAAACAAAGATATTATTGTTGAAAAACTTATTTCATTTCGTTTTGTTTTAATTTGTAAATTAAGTTATAATGAGACAGCAACACGTGTGTTTAATATCGTATAAACGAAATTAATCATTTGCCTCGCCTCATTTTGAATTAATAACGAAAACTATTCAAATATTACTAATCAATGCACACTACATGTATCGTATTGTTACATTTTTACCTTTTAAAAACGTTTAAAATATAAGCTCGTAGATTGCAAATAAAATAAAAATAAATTTGTGTGCTTAGTTTTAATTAAAATTCTTTGTTTTCTTTTACAACATGATGTAAACAACAACACTTGCTTTGTTTGTTATTCATGTGTTTATACCCTTTGCATAAACAATAACAATTCTTCGACAGATCTTTGTAACGGAAATCTTCAAACCACGATTATTCTCTTCAAACACCACGCGTCTTCACACAAGAGTGACTGAAATTCACTAACTCACTCGCCTGCTTTGCCATGCCTTTTATATTTCAACTTAAACAGTGTGATGAATATTCTTGATGACGAATGTTCGTGGCTTTGCCTTCTTTGGATCTCTATACATGTAAACATCGGTGTTACATTATTGTTGTTTGCGTATTTTTGTGTACATTCATTCTTTCAGTGTTTGTTGTTGCATATTTGTTTACGTGTTTATCCCTTTTTTATACTGATTTCTGTTGGTATATTTTTGTTTACTTGTTTATCGTGTAAATAAGTTCAGTGTTTTCGTAACAGTATTGTAGCGTTTATCATATGCTAAGAAACTTTTTTGTTCGGGGGTTATACCTGACAATAGTGAGGTCAGGCATCTCCAACTGAACGAAATATGAAAAAAATATTTCTTCGACAACTTCTCCTCAGCAGATTTCTGGCGAAAACTCTGAGAATAAATAAAAATTACCATGAACAGTTTCTCACAAATCTGTCGTTCGGAGTCGACTTTGAACTGTGGATCCCACCACTCATGTATATAAATTTAAGGAACACAATACAAGTGGTGTGAGAAACTAGGTTGTAATCCTGACTAAAGGGTTGTAATGACCAATTATGTATGTATGTAAGTGGATAAGCACACTCTGCTAGACATTTCTAATAGTTATCTCGTTTTGTCAAGTTTTCTGAAAATTGCAGCGGCAATCAACGTGTTAAAGACATAAATTCTGTAGGCAGCTAAAAATAAAAATATGAACATGATTAGCCTATGCATATGATTAATATTTATTAAATAATAAAAAATACTCATACGCCCCCTAGCTGCATTTCTGGGGGGGGAAATCAGGGGAAAAATTCTACATTTTGTAGATTTTGAAGACGAGATCGTAGTATATAAAGGGTTGTAATGACCAATTATGTATGTATGTATGTATGTAACACTGAGTAAAGCATTTATTCATTCCAATGCGCTACATATGGCTTTCACTAGCAAAATCCTGCTGCATCAATAAACACATCAAAATTTTAAGTTTATTTAAGAACAGAAACCTAAAGTCTGCTTCAAATTCTAAAGAGCACGCTCAGTATGGTTGTGAGGATAATAACGCAGCATTACATTATAGACACTCATGCGAAGCGCACAGATCTTAGACACCTAACAAACAATTTCTGTGGAAGCTGTAGAGATGACGAACATAATTAGACTGCTGCCCTCATGTAGGGTATATGCCCAACACTAAGTCATAGTAGAAAAAGGCATTTTGCCCACTATATGGATGAATGGTCTCGCATTTAATTGGCTGTCGGAGTTGCTTCAACAGAAGGTCCGACAGGTTTGACAGACAAGGGTAGAAAATGTGGTATCACATTGTCAGTATAAGACGTTTTATAAGAAGGCATTACGTAAAGCAATGAGCCATATAAAGCCTATGTGTGTCTGTCCATTCACTTCATTTGGATGGACAGCCAGCTGTACCTACCTATCTACCATCACCAAAAAATGGTGATTATTATGTAGCTTTAATAAGATGGTCAGTATCAACTGTGAAAGAAACCAATAGGTTTTTGTGTAAGGAGAATCACTTTTTCGTTTACTTAATTGGTCATTACAAACCTACAGTCAGGATTACGACCTGGCTTCTCACACCACTTACATGTGTTGTGTGGCGGGACTTGCAGTTTAAAGTGGACTCCGATTGATATATTTTTGAGAAACTTTTCATGGCAATTTTATTTGCTCTCAGAGTTTTTGCCAGAAATCTGCGGAGAGGATGTCGCCGAAGGAATATTTTTTTTTATATTTTCGTTTTGATGCCTGACCTGGGGCTTGAACCGTTGCCTTACGTTTAATCAGTCAACACACTACGTACTAGACTACGGCGACTTCATAAGTGTGTTAATCCAACCAAAAATGCTGTGATTATAAAGTTAATTGAGTCTAGCGAATGGCAGCAGCTATCGTAAAGCCTTTAAAAACATCAGAAAGGAAAGGCGAAGAGGAAGTTATTGCTTTGAGTCCGATACAGTGTAATATTGATGATAGAGTCACATTTAATCGATATAGCTAACATATCCAAAAATATTAATGACCTATACTAGGATCTCGTCTTCAAAATCTGCAAAATGTAAAATTTTTTCTCTGACTTTTCCCCCAGAAATTCAGGCTATAGGGCGTATGAGTATTTTTCTTTATTAAATAAATATTAATCATACGCATAGACTAATCATGTTCATATTTATATTTTTAGCTGCCTACAGAATTTATGTCTTTAACATGTTGATTGCCGTGGCAATTCTCAGAAAACTTGACAAAACGAGATAACTATTAGAAATGTCTAGCAGAGTGTGCTTATCCACATACAATACATACATACATAATTGGTCATTACAATCATTCAGTCAGGATTACGACCTATTTTCTCACACCACTCATGTTGTGTGTGTTAACTTTATACATGAGTGGCGGGACCTACAGTTTAAAGTCGACTCCGAACGGCAGATTTTTGAGAAACTTTTCATGGCAATTTTATATTTACTTTCAGAGTTTTTGCCCAAAATCCGCTGAGAGGAAGTCGCCGCAGAAATACTTTGTGTATTTTTGTTTTGATGTCTGGCCTGGGGCTCGAACCCTGGCTTTACGTCTAATAAGCCAACACACTACTTACTAGACTGCGGCGAGTAAGACTTTCAACCAAAAACTTTAAGAGATCTTTACGAAAACCTATCGAATACTGGGCATAATACTTTTGCTCATATGAAAATATGTTTAGACAGCTGCTACAGACGCAGCAGTTCAAATTATTATAAAAATCTAGGGCGATCTAGATACAGAAGAGACCATACACGTAGATAAGACTACTAGGAATAAGAATACTAAGAATTTCATAGCTGCTGCAAATAACGCCAAATGCTGAACATATGGAGTAAAGTAGTTACAAGACATCATCAGATAACCTAGTAATTAAATGCATTTAAGTTTAGTATTGAAGTGGTACATCAGAGCGTATGATTAATATTTAACTACGAAAATAAAAAATTGAAAATAACCATACGCCCCCAGGGTAAAATTTACAAATTCTTTGGAAACAAATTTAAAATGCAATTCTACAAAATCTAATATTGTTTTGCCTAATTTTTCAAATTGTTGTAAAATTTCTCTATAGGCACTGTCCATGGATATAAAATTAAGAAAAAACTGTGGTGGCGCCTACAGTTTAAAGTCGACTCCGAACGACAGATTTTTGAGAAACATTTCATGAGAATTTTATTTTCTCTCAGAGTTTTTGCCAGAAATCTACTGAGAGGAAGTCACCGAAGAAATACTTTTTGTATTTTGTTTTGATGTCTGGCCTGGGGTTTGAACACACTACCTACTAGTCTACGGCGACCTATAATATGCCCGTGTTTTGATTACAATTTTGTGTCCTTGACAATGTTGCATATTGACCAATATCATTTAGTCTAGTTTTGCTAAATTTTCTGAACCGTTCTAGTGGCTCTTTTGGATTTTATTGGACGTTTTTACGATCAAGCTTGTATTTTTTTTAATGTTGTTCTCCTTGCAGAGCTGACACTTAAACAATTGGAAAGAACTTTGTTCAGTAATTCTGTTTATAAAACAAAAACTCCTTTTAACACACACAAAAAAGAAAAGAAAAGAGAGAAAAAATAACTGAAATTCTAAGAATTTTCTTAAGGAAAACAATACTATTTGCACTTACTTTATTATTTATAAAGCCTACTTAAAGGCGCTTAAGATTTTCGACCTTAGCAAAGAAACCAACACACTGAAATGAATTGTTTATGGAATTTTGGTTTTAAATGCCGCAAAAATAAAAACAAAAGTAAAGGAAAACTAAAAGAGAACTTTTGTTGCTGAAGCTGAAAAGAAAATGAGAACTTTTAATAGTTTTTACTTTACTTTGTTGTCTTATGACAACGACAACGACAATAATAATAATAAAGATGTGATGATGATAATGATGATGATGATGATTGTATCAAAACAAAGGGCCAGAAAACTATTTGACCAAAACTAAAGTGTATGGCATACTTGGAATATTCTTTTGAATTTCTCTTCTCTACCTCTCTCACTTAGGATTTTTTTTGTTTGCCATCATAATGCTGCATTGCGTTAATTGTGTCAAAAAGTTTTGTTTCTATTACAACAGAAGGAATAACAAAAAAAAAAGAGAAAGAAAAACGAAAAAAAAGAAAAAATTGTCCTTCTTTAGAAAGTATTTATTTTGGAAAACAACTCCAAAGTAAAGCTAAAGAAGAAGAAAGAAAAAAAATTTATGCTACAATTCAAGTTGAATGTAAGAGTGGCAAGGTTTGTTTGCTAGTAAGTTTCGGTGGCTATGTGTGTATGTGTGTGCGTATTTATAAAGAAGATTAAATGTCAGCAATCATCCAAAATACTAAAAGTTAACGAAAATTTCATTTATTTTTATTATTTTTATGCTTCAACCACTTCATTTTTTTCTTTCTTTCCATCTTCCTCGGCTTTCTTTGCTTCACTTACTCCAGTGCCACTCACTCATTGTCTTCTTAGCTTTGCCATACAAACTCATTTACTTTGGCTGTTTAAATCATTTATTTTGCTTTTCCTCTTAACATCGCAACAAACCATCGTTTGTTGTGTATAAAAGAGAAGGCAAACATAACATATACATACATATGTGCCTATATATGCATGTACTGGTAAGACTGTATGGGTGTTTGTCCATTTCCTGTATAAGGAAATCGTCAAATACACCGTCGTTGTAGCAGGAGTTGTTGTAATCTCTTCTAAATGTTTCACTAAAATACGTTTAAATTAAAAGTTATTTTCTGCTCTCTCTCCCTCTCCCTTACTCTCTCTCTCTCTTTTAATATTCTTTTTGTATTATTTTCACCAGCGTAGCTGCCATTGATGTTTCTTTGTATAATTCTTCTGTTGTTCGTAGAAAATCAGCTTTAGTTTCTTTTTATTTAATTTTCTTCCCTCTTTTTAAATTTTGTTTGTTTTGTCAACTTTTCTTCTTTATTTTTTCAATTATAATGGAAGCAAAACAACAACAAAAAAATCAATTAAAGATAATTGAATAGTCGAAAATGTGTTCTATTAAAAAACGAACTTAAGTTTTTTGGTAAATAAATGGAGCCTTGATTTACGCTTGCCATAAAGCAAAAGGAAACTGAATATTTACAAAGAAAATTTAAAGAAAATTTTTTAAATTTTGTAAGAAATTAAATCAAAACCTCCAAAAAAAACTAAATTAATGGAAAAAATTAGAAAATTTTCAATTTTATTCAATATTTTGTAAATAAAACCTTGATGGACAATCCAAGTCTGTTATCAGTCATATGAAGCATATGCTTAAAGCCTCCAACTGTAACGTTAGTATGACTTTTTATTTACGCTTACAAAACTAAACGATCTCAAGAAATTTATAAAATTCCTAAGAAGAAATTATTCCCAGTTTTGTATTTCAGCACCTTCAGTTAAAAGGTTCAATCACACATACATACATAATTGATCATTAAATCCCTTTAGTCATGATTGCAACTTAACTTCTCAAACCACCTATGTTGTGTGTGTTAATTTTATACATAAGTGGTGGGACCTACAGGCATTCTACAGGGTCCGCCAAATAACTTTTTTTAAAAAAAACTACTGAATATATTCTAAATTTTATTTTTTTTTTTTTTGAAGGTACAATCCTTCCGGTTAATAATAGAAAATAATTTCATTCAAATGGCTGCCTCGGCTGGCCATGCAGTAGCATACACGATCGGTCCAATTTTTAAGCACATTATCGATTGTGTGCAGCTGTATCTCACCAATGGCTTCACGAATATTGTCCTTTAAAGCGTCAATTGTCTCTGGCTTGTCGGCTTAACACTTATCTTTGACGGCACCCCATAAATAATAGTCCAACGGTGGCAAATCACAGCTCCGAGGTGGCCAAACGACATCAGCTCTGCGGCTGATAATGCGATCTTCAAAAACAGGGCGCAAAACATCGAGTGTAGCTTCGGCTGTGTGGCATTGGATGGTCAATTGTCTTCAACTCCTGAACCAATTGGACTTTTTATGGCGTCACACCAAGGTCTTTATGCAAAATTCGTCTCAATGATATCTCAGAAATGTTCAATTGTTGAGAACGATGGTAAATTGATGTTGATGGCGCTTCATGCACACTTTCTGCCACAGCAGCAATATTCTCGGGTGTACGCACTGTTTTTGGCTTTTCACGCTTTGGTTTATTGATGAGGATGCCAGTTTCTTTCACTTTTTTCACAAGATAACGAACATGCGGAGCTGACGGTGCTTCTCTTCTTCCAAAATCCGTACGCAATTTTAGCACACACATTCTGCAACATTATCATGATTTTCAAAGTAATTTCGCAATATTTTCCAGCGTTGTTCAAGCGTATACACAACCATATTCGTTCAGCGGAAGAATAAAACTAATTATCTGTCAAATCAGACATGAGCTAAGTGTTACCATTCACGAAATAAGCACTAATTGAAAAAAAAGCGTTAGATGGCGGACCCGATATTACAGAAGTTTAATGTGTTCAAATGTACAGTACCATTATGCAGCAACCAGCAATAATTCCAACTTGTAGGGACTTTGATTGAACGTATTGAATATTCGTGGCTTTTTTAAATTCATTCCTCATACAAGTATTGCTAGATTCAATCAAGTTAATGATCTTTGTAGGGGGATTGAACAGCATCAAGGGCCTTCTGCATGTATTTTTAGGTGACACTAAACGTTTACGTGTTTAAATTAACGTCCACAAAATTTAAATCTGCTCTGCAGTAAAATAAATTTCTCTCAGAACGTTTGCATAGACACATGTATACTTTATATTTCTTGCTGAGTACTTTACTTCTGTTTGTTTTTTTTGTAAAGGACTGTCTATTCAAAATCCATTTAAAATGTCAAACAGTTGGTAAGGAAGAGACCTGCAAAATTATTTTCATATTTTCCACCTACAAATGCATGAATGACTGAATGAATAAAGGAATGAATGACTGAATGAATGAATGAATCCGTAATTCAGCATTCCTGGTTACCAGTAACAACAAGGCAAAGGTCTTTGTCTTTTTGTAACTCCTCGTTATTCCCCTTCTTCCTGTCCCTCCATTTGTTTGTTTAACTTTATGTCAGCAATGGCTGCCCAGGACTAAAATAAGCGAACATTTTAGTTTGAACTGATTGTGAGTGGAGTCTTTAACTTCACAATTCAAGTTACAGTTACAATAACCTCAGCTGCATTATATTGCTGTTGTTGTTGTTGTTGTTTGTTTTGTCTCTACTATTGTCATTATATTTTGCAAAGCACAGGGACAGGGACATACGGAGACAGAGAGATAGGGAGAGATAGACAATGAGTGCATTATATGGCAATTCACTTAGTTGTTTCGGTATTATTGTTATTATTGTTGTTGTTTGTTATTGTAGGTTGCAAATGTTACATACTTCCTGTCTCCTGCAGTATTATTTCTATTATTTTTCTAGTATTGTTGTTGTTATTGTTATGTGCTGCTCATTTTGCAGTTGCTGCATTTATGTTAACACATACCACTACGACTACTGCTGTTGCTCTTACAGCTTCTGTTGTTATTATTGTCTTTAACAGAAAATAATTTTTTTTTAAGAAACAGAAAAAAAACAAACAATTTAAATGAAATCAGGACAGTTTTTCTGTCTTACTGCGCTGTGCTGTGCCATTTGTCTGCCGTATTTGAATGCAAATTTACTGCTGAGTGTATGTATGTGCCTCTGTGGCAACAGACAAAAAAAAAACAAAATAAGACCCGGGTATAACCAAAACAAAACAATACGAATTTGTTTTGCTCTTTACTGTAGTTCTCTGATTCTCTTTCTTGTTTTATATGTGTTTGTACTGCAGCAGTCAGTAGGCTGTCTGTATATACTCGTATTTTACCTGAAATATTCTTTTAATTGTTTATTGTTTGTTTATCTTAAGGTTTGCTGTTCATTTTGCTGTTTATCTGTGTATCTAAGTTTCCATTTTCTTGTCTTTCTTGTTATTGTAAAACGGATGCATAACTATATTGCTATATGTAATGCTGAGACTTGTTTTCTGCCTGGGAATACAAAAACAAAACAAAAGCATAAGACAACGTGAAACTATTTGAAATGAAATGGGGAAAGAAAAGAATTCTAAAAATTATGTGACATTTAGACTTAAAGTTGAAAGACATCGAAATTATAAATAAATCATAACACAATAATAGACAGTCTGGATGGTTTTTTTTTAATGAAAAATATTCACAAGGAAATTTATTTAAAAAAAAAAATATTTTCAAATGTTTCAAAAGCTTCTGTAGCTTAAGGGTTAAAAAACTGGTCATAAGAATTTTTAGTGGGTATTCGGTTTTGCAGTTTTTACCAAAAAGGAAAACTATCTTCACTTTCTTTGCTTGATGGTTGATGTCCTTAGCTATACAGCATAAGACTCAGGTTTTGTGGCATTAACAATGAATTGAGTTTCGCGAACTTGAGCAGTAAACTTGCGTGTACCTAGCACTGTTGGTCCTTCTCTGAGACCAAATTTTGTACGATATTTTCGTGCAATTTCCGAGCAATTGTCTTTGTTTTGAAAATAAATTTCCAATAACGTTCCAACGTTGCTTAAGCGTAAATCGATTCATTGCGTTCAGTGGAGATAATATACTGAATTTTGTGATAGAATAGAATGACAGAAATATTGTAAGATTTGATATAACTGATGTTTAAAATGTATACTGATAGATGCGCCACCCTGTAATGTTCTAAACTTATGCTATATTGGCTTACTGCATAGATTTACCCATACGTCAATTTAAAAATGAAGGAATCAAATCAAATCTTCAGTTAATTAAGTAAAGTTTTATTAACCTAATGCAGGCTCATAGATGACAGATAAATGAGGCACAAAGTCGCCAAATATTTGAGAAAAAATCGTTAAAATCGTCAAATGCGTTTATTAAAATCGTCAAAAAATCGTCAGTGTATGTATATATTTGAGTTCAAAAATAAAACATTTAAAAAATTTTTTTATAAAATGAAGCTAGCGTCCTTCATCTTCATTTATTAATTTTTTTTCCCAAAAATGGAGAAATGTTATATCATTTTCAGGAAAAAATTGTTTAAGGTTTAAACAATCTATCCCAGTGCCGTTTATTGACACATAAGGGCAGCAAAAATATTGCATCATCTTAATCTATGGGTCGTGTAAATGTTAAGGAGTTAGAAGCTCTTGACATTCTGAGCATGAAAATTGAGTGTAATGTTGGCTGCAACCGACATATTTTTCAGTTCCTTCAGTTCCTTCTTAAGATCTTACTATTTACACCATTTGTAACTGAGCGAGGCTGGAATACAAATCTCATGTACGGGTCGGTGCCTCAACGTATATTTTGAGGTTTCTCGATCGTGAACAGGAGAGCACGTAGTAGCTCGTTAATTACGGTAGTGTATTGAACTCCATTGAATCATTTGAGCATCGTTGCAATGTGGTTTGTATTTCATTGTTCTATCGCTTCGACAAAAGGATTTTACTCGAACGAAGTAAGGAGACTTTTCCCGAAAATCTTATATTCCTACGTAACGCTCGTGTCTGTAGGCCACCACTTCCGTATGTGGTCGATTGGCGAGTGTATCGCATACTGCATTACAGTAAAAATATGTTTTTTAGTCGGACTATTCGTATGTGGAACTCAATTCCTGCAAAGGCCTTTCCTGCTACTTATGGTATAAATATACAAAAGCCTAGTGTCCATAAAAACTGTTCTCTCTTTCCTTCTTCACATAACATATTTTCATAGTTCCAAACACAATGCCATCCATCCCCTGAGTGTTGGTCGTACGAACAAAAATATCGGCGCTTGCCTTTGTTCTTCCGATGGTAATATTAGAAGCTATAATCGAATTTTTAAAATTGTCTACAACGACAAGTTATAAATTATTATTCTCAACTACGAGGCTATTTAGGAGTTAACATTTTTTGGCTTTTAAGGGATTAAAAAGGAATAAAATACAGAAAAATCATCACAAGTATTCGAAAGTAACTTAAAAATATAATACTTTACTCCTTGTTTTTACTAACATAAATTTCCAATAGTAACAATTGTAAAGTAAAGTGGCTTTTAATGTACTAAAGTAAGGAATATGGTGTAAATTTTTAGTTTCCAAAAATCGTCAAAATAAGGGCATAAATCGTCAAATCGTCAATATGATATTTTTGGAGCTCAAAATGGCGATAAATCGTTAAATCTGGCAGCTATATGCAGGCTACAAATCTTTCTAAAAGAAATCTTGTGAATTCAAAAAATTTTCGTTTTTTCTCTTTGTAGATCTTAATGACAATAACCTCTCTCCCCTTTCTATTACAAATAATTTTCTATTCCAATTAATTTCCCTTAATTAGCCCAGTTATTAATGAAATGGCTTCTATTCTGTGTTTTTTTTTGCATTTCTTATTTAAAATTCTATTTTTGCAAGGCAGGTTTTCATTTCAACTGAATTTACCAAAATCGGAGAGAAAAAAGAAAAAAAAAAGAAAAAAATTCTGCAAAAAGAATGAAAGAAAGAAAGCAAGCAAAAGATTCAATGCAAAAGACCTGTGTTGTGTAATTGATTAACAGACTATGAACAGCATGAATGAATTCATGCCCTTATTTTTTTAGGACTTGTTTAACAACAACAACAACAACTGAAAAGAAAATAAAAGAAAGAAAACAACACAAAAATAATGTTCATTTAATGTCCCTTTTTGTATAACAAAACAGAAGTTTATAATTACTGAAGCTGGGTTTTGTTTTGTTTCTTTTTTGAATCTTTGCTTTTCTACTGGCTTTAAATGACGACCTAAACAGGTCATAAATTAGGTCTTGTTTTAGATGAAAAACATTCTCTTTTTAAAAACAACAAAAAAAAAAAGTAAATGAAAATGTACAATGTATTGTTTTCTTCTTCTTTTTTGGAATTTTTTTCTTTTTAATAAAATTTGTTTCAACAAAGAAAACCAAAAAAAAACCAAAAAAAAAAAAATTAATTTTCAAAAAGCGTTTCATAATTGCTTACATTTATAAAGTCATTAATATTTATTTCTTATCTGCTCTGCTCTCTACTTTAATAATTTTTCTTTTTTTCTTTCCAACAATCTTGCTTTTATTCACAATTTAATTATTAGCCTGAGATGACAGTCTTATCTTTGGCCTGCCGTCTTGCTCCTCCAAAAAAACGTTTCAAATTGTTGCCTTTACTGCTCAATGTCAGTGTTAAACATCATTTGGCCAAGTCAAGTCAAGTCTGCTCAGCTCATCTTGAAGAAAACAGTTTTTAACGTTAATTTTTCATTCATTTTTCTGTTCTTTTTTCGTCCTCCTCTTTTTTGTTGTTTTTGTTTCGTTTTCGTTTCATGTTGTACAAGTTCATTAAAAACATTTGACGCTGTACTATGATGTCCGCCCATAAGAAGTGGCATAAAATTAATTTTATTAAATCATGTTCTTGTTTCTTTTCTTTTCCTTTGTTTCGTTTTTCTTTTCAACATTTTTTTTGGAAAAAAAATTTTTTTTGAAAAAGGATGGCTAAAGATACAGAGAAAAATAAATTTTTATTAAACGAGGCTTAGTAGTAATAATAGCAAGCAGACGGCATTTAAAAATAGTGGCTCAAGCAATAAAAATGATTTCTTAAATTTTTACATTTTAAGGGTATAGCCCTACTTATGTAGGCCAGCGTACTAAAAGTAGAAAAATTAAATACAGAAAGAGAAGGAATGAGATTTTCATCTGTTTCAATAGTAAACTCCGTGCCTGGCTCTACAGTAAGGGTGCTTTACTTATGAATAATACAGATTAGCAGCAAATTCTCTGTGTAATCCAAGATACGACCAGGAAGAGTTATTCCACACAGAAAAATTCTATAAAAGTTTAAGTCAGATGTAGGGTACATAAAGTTACATTTTTACCTTTTAAAAACGTTTAAAATATAAGCTCGTAAATTGCAAATGAAGTCGCCGTAGTCTAGTAGGTAGTATGTTGGCTTATTAGACGTAAAGCCAGGGTTCGAGCCCCACGCTAGACATCAAAACAAAATACAAAAAGTATTTCTTCGGCGACTTCCTCTCAGCAGACTTTTTGCAAAAACTAGGTCGTAATCCTGACTGAAAGGTTGTAATGACCAATTATGTATGTAGATTGCAAATAAAATAAAAATAAATTTGTGTTTTAATTAAAATTCTTTATTATTCGCACAATTCTGTGTGCGACTGTTCACAACTTGATGTAAACAACAACAATTGCTTTGTTTGTTATTCCTCTGTTTACACCCTATGCATAAACAACAGTGTTGCAAAATTGAAATTTTGAAATGGTACTGAACGATAACTGAAAGAGTAATTTTTTGCATCAAATGGTACTTTTGTAAAAAATATTTATTTATACTTAATACATGTACGGAATGGAACAGAAATAGAAATGGAATTGGAATTGGAATTGGAATAGCGAAACTAACGTTTTTAACGACTGATTCGGAAAGTATCAGAATGTAAAGGCATCGTTGAGTCAAATATCGACGAAACGTAACGAAATGTACTTTTATTTTACCATATGAAGAGCAAATTAAATACTTACGGAAATTACATTACCGTTCGTACGTACGTGCGTGGCCGTTGGGCTAACCGGGGCTGAAGACTAATTCTACCTTAAGCATTACGTTGAACAGGTTGCTAACCCATTAATAGTTGAACAGCGTAAACCATAAAATATCTAATAATAAAAAAGTACTAAAAGTCTAGCGGGGGTACCGTGGTACTTAAATAAATTAAAATTAAATTTAAATTTTTCAACACTGATAAACAATAACAATTACCAGAAAATTGTTCGACTGATCTTCGTAACGGAGATCTTCAAACCACGATTACTCTCTTCAAACACACCGCATCTTCACACAAGACTGACTGAACTTCACTAACTCACTCGCCTGCTTTGCCTTGCCTTTTATATTGCAGAGTAAACAGTCTGAAGTCGCCGTAGTCTAGTAGGTAGTGTGTTGGCTCGCCCGGGTTCGTATCCCAAGTCAGACATCAAAACGAAATATGAAAAAATATTTCTTCGGCTACTTCCTCTCAGCAGATTTCTGGCAAAAACTCTGAGAGTAAATAAAACTGCCATGAAAAAGTTTCTCAGAAATCTGTCGTTCGGAGTCGACGTTAAACTGTAGGTCCCGCCAATAACGTATAAAATTAACGCACACAACATGAGTGGTGTGAGAAGCTAAGCCGTAATCCTGACTGAAGTGTTGTAATGGCCACTTATGTATGTAGGTATGTATGTATGTAGTAAACAGTCTTTTGCATGTTCGTGAAGGCGAATGTTCGTGGGTTGGCCTTCTCGAAATCTCTATAAATGCAAACATCGTTGTTTGCATTTATTCTTGTAGTGTTGTTTGTGTATTTTTGTTTACTTGTTTACCATATTTTTTATGCTGGTGTTTGTTGTTATATTAAGCAGTACGATAATTTGTAAACAGGTTTGTTTACTGCATTATTTTGTTTATAATTTTAATGTTAAGCGATGTAAAAGCAAAACACCATTATCTATATTCGCCATATTCGTAACAATATGGATAAATTTAACACACACAACTGGTTTAATGTGGGCACCAAGGTTGTTGTCTCGACTAAAGGATTAAAATGACATATTAATTAAGTAAGCAAAAGGATCTTATAAAGTGACTCGAATTTTGATTTGCTTATGTTTGTTTACTAGTTTGTATGACCGAATGCATTAAGTTCGTGTGCTATTGGAATATTCTTTCTTATCCTTATACTATGAAGACAATTGAATTGAATTCAATGGCGATGTCTTGAATAGCAATAACTTACTTCCTTTTGAACTTCACTGAGCGATTAAGCAATGGTGCTGTTGCAATCTATCTATCATCCTTTACGCTTGATAATTAGGCGCCCAGGCCTTATAATAATATTGTTGCGCGTTTACCTTTCAGAAACGTTTAAACTATCAGCTCGTAGATTGCAAATAAAATAAAAATAAATTTATGTTTAGTTTTAATTCGAGTTCTTTACTATTCGCACAATTCTGTGTGTTACTGTTCACAACTTGATGTAAAGTATAACAATTGCATTGTTTGTTATTCCTCTCTTTATTGTTCAACTGATCTTTGATAGTAGATCTTCAAACCACGATTACTCTCTTCAAACACACCGCGTCTTCACACAAGACTGACTGAATTTTACTAACTCAGTTGCATGCTTTGCCTTGCCTTTTATATGGCAGGGTAAATAGTCTGATGATTGTTCTTGAAAACGAATGTTCGTGGGTTCGACTTCTTGATATATCTGTAAACATAGTTATTTTATTATTGTTGTTTGTGTATATTCTTGTAGTGTTTGTTGTTGTATTTTTGTTTACTTGTTTACCATTTTAATGTTAAATGATGGCTAAGCAAAACAACAGTATCTAGATGTTTCATTTTCGTAACAATATTAAGGATGGGCACAGCTGAAATTTCTTGCCAAACATGATTAAAAAACCTAGACTTTCACTTTATTGGTGCCATAAGCTCTCTTTTAATCATAAAATTACTAAACACTTAAAAACTTTAAACGGAGATACTTCAGACGTTGTCTGAGCTATACAAACTTAAACCATAGTCTATAACATATCATTTGTTATTCATTAAATTGATTAATTAAATTAATTTCTCAACAGAAGCAAACTGATGTAATTTTTACGGATTTTAGCAAAGCGTTCGATAAAGTGAATCACAAACTTCTGTTAACAAAATTGGATTTAATGGGTGTAAATTATAGGAGTTTAACATGGCTAGAACCGTATTTGACTGGTAGAAAGCAGATCGTATGTGTAAACAATAGCTTATCTAAGATATTTATGTGCTATCTAGTGTTCCTCAGGGCAGCCATCTTGGTCCACTTCTTTTTTTGCTGTTTATAAACGATCTTGCCAACAGGATTAATTTTGCCAATATCTTGATGTATGCTGACGATGTAAAAGTTTTTCTCTCGTTTAATAATTTCATCGAACATATTTATCTTCAAAATGATCTCAATAATTTATTTTCGTGGTGCGAGTACAACATGATGGAGCTGAATATTAAAAAATGCAAATGTATGCGGTTCTCAAGAAATAATTTTATCAAGGTTAATTATTTGCTTGGTGGTCATAAATTGCAGATAGTGGACTCTTTTCTTGATCTGGGGATCCTATTGGACACAAAATTAAACTTTAATGATCATGTCACTTTGACTGTAAATAAGGCTAGAAGCACTCTTGGCTTCATAAAACGTTGGGCAAAAGAATTTTCTGATCCATATATTACGAAACAGCTCTATGTATCACTTGTCAGACCAATTTTAGAGTATGGATCCATTGTATGGGATCCTCACTATACTGTTTACAGCGATCACATCGAATCTGTGCAGAAACAATTTTTACTCTTCTGTTTGGGTGGCCTTGGATGGAATTATTTGGATATGCCTTCATACACTAGCAGACTGGCATTAATAAAACTGCCTACCCTTAAGAGTCGTCGAACAATGTTAAATATATCCTTCATGATTAATCTGATCAATGGTAATATTTGCTGTGAATTTTTGTTAAGATCTGTTAAATTCAATGTTCCTTGTCGTAACTTCCGCTGTTATAATCCTATTTATATTCAATTCTGCAGAACTAATTATGCTGTTGCTGATCCGTTAACTAGAATTTTCCGTCAATTTAATAATTTGTCAGACATTCTCGACTTTTCTTTAAATTCTTGCGTTGTAAAACGGAACATTATTGTTTTTCTTAATACATAACTTTTCATATTTTCATTGTAACAATTGCTTGTATTTTTGTTGAGACTAATTGTAATTCTATTTAATTTTATTCGTACCTATTGTTGTTATTAGTCCATTGACTTAAATAAATAAATAAATATTTCATTAATTTAACCAAAAAAAAAAATAAAAGGAATAAAAAAAACATAAGGAAAGAAATGAAAGGCGAGAGCCTTGGTTTAGAAAACGGCCTACCGAAGAAATCACAACAAATTTGCTGGTGGACTTTTTCTGCATTTCATGTAATTGTGAAACTAGCCACGTAGTTAGCATCTTGTCAACAATTTTCTATTAAAATGTCTAGTCTAAGATGCTTCAAAAAAAAAAAGGAAAGACAAATTTATAATAAAAAGAAAGCTCTGAAAGCCCTAAGATAAACCGAAAATAAAACTAAAAGCAGAGAAAACAAAATAAAAGAGACAAGACTGAAAACAAGAGTAAAAATAAAAAATAAAAAAAACTTCATAAAAAATTTAAGAAAACACAACGTCTTCTCTGTTGTCTATTCATTTTTTATAAGTCCGTACAAAATGGACACGGCTTTTAAAAGAGGTACTCTCTGGCCATCAGTGCTTTCAAATGAATTTTTCAACGATTTTTTGTTAGTTGCTGCTGTTGTCGGTTCCTTTTTCTCTTTTGGCTTGTTTCTTTGCTAATTTTCCTGGTAATTTTAATATTAAAATTAAATGTAGAGCGACAAGCATCATCGATGTAATTAGTCGCTTAAAAGCTACGTTTTTTTGCTTTGCTTTGCTTTGCTTTTAAAAGCGTTTTCTACGGTTTAACACGGTTAAAATGAAAGAAGAAACAAATGTTTTTAATGCGGATGGGAAACTTTAAATATTTATGAGAATTATACAAAGACGAAAGAAAATTGCTTTTAAAATCATTGAAAGTAGTTTTTAACTACTGCTGCCAGTCTTTGTTGTCGCCGTAGTCTAGTAGACCCCAGGGGTCTAATTCTCGCAGTCGTGATCGAAATTGTGTTCGAATAGAAAATAATTTCGATAGCGAGAAATTGTCTGATGATGTTACTCGATAAGAAACGAATCGATTTGTTGCTTAGGTTTGTAAAACGAGTTAATTATTTTGTTTTACAGCACTGACTAAAATGCAAAAATTGTAACCAAAAAAAAAAAATGTTTTGTTGCAAAAATAAAAGAAATTTAATTAGTCCAAGGAAGAAAAGTTTTATTAAAATTGTAATATTTCGTATAATGGATAATATTGTTACGTTTTTACCTTTTTAAAAACGTTTAGAATATGAGTTCGTTAATTGCAAACCAGGTAAAAACACATATGTGTTTAGTTTTTCTTAAACTCTCTTTATTATTCATCCTACGTTTTTGCCACTGTTCACACTTAACGATACAACAACAATTTGCTTGTACACTATTCTATTTCACACTTCTGTTCGCATTAACACTAACAACTGTTCGGTAGATCTTCTCTGCTTACAACCTTTTTGCAAGCAATGCCGCTTGTACGTTCCAACCGCAACGCGTCTTCACACAAGACTGACTGAATTATCACTGACTGCTGCCTGCTTTGTCCAGCCCTTTTATAGTACGACACAACCAGTCTAATGAACATTCTTGAAGTGGAAGGTTCATTATCTCGCCTTCTCGAGAGCTCTATTGCTAATACATTGTTGTTTGTGTACTTTGCTTATGTTGTCTATCCCTTTTTGTCACATACATGTTGTTGTTGGTACCAGGCGCAACCAGGTTCGTTGTACATATGTGTGTTTGCAGCTTTAGATAATCAACACGTTCATGTTATTCTTAGTGTTAGCGTGTATTTGTATCGCGTGGCTTTTGTTTATCGTTTTTGTTGTTAAACGATATTAGGTCGTTTCGATTTGCGTAACAATATATTTTGGTTTTACTTTATTATTAGCTGGGACTGAAGTTCCTTCTGCATTATCATCTTCAATTTCTATAAAAGAAGACCTGGTAGGTTCAATTTTGTCTTCTTCATAAACCGACAAACAGCAGGCAGATACGTCAGGAATAATATTTTTTGGTGAAGTTGTTGGAGTAACATTTTCTTTGTCGCAATTCTCTTTTGGGCTGCCTTCTGCTGTTTTGAAGACCCAAAAGTTTGGACATTTTTTAGACCCTCAACAGAAACTTCAATTCCAGCAGCAGACAGTATCTGTTCTTCCATTTGGGAAAGAACGTTTCCCTCATACGGTCCGCCCTCATTTTTTTTAAGATTTATTAAACGAAACCCTCTTTTTAACATTTTGCTTTTGGTCAGCGTATACCTAAAGACATACATATATTTATACTTTTATTATTTAAACTAAAACAAGAATTTGTAAAACTACCTTGCGCCACATTTTTGCATCTTTGATTGGTGGGCCGGAAGCATTGAGCTAAGCTGTAAGATGTTCCCGTAGCTGATTAGCTCTTGCCTTTCCCTGAGAAGTATTTGGTATAATACTCTTTGCCAATTCTGAATGCTTGACTATGAAATTTCCAAGAATTTCCTTCTGGTTGTAATTAATTTTTGAAAGTTTTGACCTACAAATGCTGGAATTAATTTTTTATTCATAAATTATTACAAATTTGTTACTTACATTTTTTTATATTGTTCTTTACAACAGCAAAACGTTAATTCGAAAGCTTTAGTGCTTACGAGTAAAAACTCGCAAAATTGCATTCGAATGATCACACGTTATCGCATGCCATCATTAGAAACTTCGATACACTTTACTCGATAACGAATAAGAAAATCCCAAAACTAAAAAAATCGCACATTCGAGTAAAAATTCGTTCGTATACGACTGCCAGAATTAGCCCCCAGGTTAAACATTTCCATCACAAAAAAAAAATAAATAAATGAACAAATATTTATTCAGCAGATTGCTGGCAAAATCTCTGTGAGTAAAGAAAATTGACAAGAAAAGTTTCTCAAAAATCTGTCATTCAGAGTCGACTTTAAACTGTGGACCCCACCACTTTCATATGTATAAATCATGCACTTAGCATATCAAAATTTTACAAAAAATTAATAGAAAATAATGAATTTCTTGCAAATTTATTATATAAAAATAATCATCATTAATTCTAATAAATTTAATTGGAATGATTATTTTCACTAATTATCACAGCTGCTGCAAATACTACATAAATTGTGGCTTTCCTTTAAGATTGAGAGACAAATATGAAGTCTAATGAGACGTATGAGTTATTTATTAATTGAAAGCACTCGTAGTGTATTTATATTTATCATACGCCCGAGGTATGTTTATTACATATGAGTCTTCTTAATGCAATAAATTTTTCTCATGCAAATCGAAAGAAAGAAAAAAAGAATCGATTGAAATTGAAATGCAATATTCGATTACAAGTGTGTTGCTTTAATTTATTGGTTTACCTCTTAGCCAATTACAGACGTATATTTGCATTGCATTTCTGAGGCATAAATTAACACTGTTTTCGGGAATTACCCATTAAAGGCATCCAGCAATACATAAATATTTAAATAAAGTGTCACAAATTATGTGTAATTTTCGAAAATAAATTCATTATAGAAATGTGTAAAATGAATTAGAGTCTAACGAACAATGGGAAAAATTAGAAAATTTAATGAAATTAGATTTGCTATGACACTATATGAGGGAGACTTGCGTTATATGAAATATTGAAGAAAAAACAAGAGTTTCTGAGACACAGCTGTTTAAGGTTGTGTCAATTTACGGAGTTTTGGATGCCATTATTAGTTGTCTCAATAGGCTTGGAAGGTGAGTAGCAGACATACATACAGTGGGGTGCACAAATGAGTATATGTTTGTACTCTGAGCAATTTTAATTGCCTAAAAATAAAAGTGTTAAAGCAAATCAAAATTTTTTTTTCGTTTTTAATTTAGTATTTAGTACTTAATAAAATAATATAAATTTCAGAACTAAAATGATCAAATTCTAAAAAAAAAAACAATCAAGAGGAAAATAACTCGAATATACTCAATTTTGCACCATTTTAGGGAATACGAGAATTTTGAATATATAGTCCAAAGATCCTTGTTATGTAAAACCTCATTTACGCGACTTGGCATGCTCTCCACCAAATTCTCTATAATTTCTTTCGCAATATTTGTCCATTCTTGATGAATCCGTTGCCAAAGCTCATCTAAATTGGTTGGGGCTGATCAGTACTGTCCCAACCGTCTCTTCGCGATTGACCACAAACTCTCAATCGGATTGAGGTCGGGGCTTTGTGCTGTCCACTGCACTAAGTAAAAATTTTGCTCACTAAGCCATTTCTTAACGATTTTGGAGGTGTGTTTGGGGTCACCATCCAGCTGGAAAAGTACTCCTTGCGCAGGATAGGCGCTCTTGTCGACAAAATCGGGAAGATGGGTCTGTAAAATTTTCAAATAATCTCCTTTTTTCATAATGTTATTGATTCTTTGCAGTGGTCCGAGGTGCCACCATGTAAAGCAACCCCATACCATGACATTTCCTCCGCCGTGTTTCACCGTTTCCTTAACATGGAGTCTTTGAATTCTTTCCCCATGACGGCGCCAGCAATATTGCCTACCATTGGACTGAAAGCGGTTGAATTTTGATTCGTCTGACCAGATCACATGTTTCCAGTCATCCACTGTCCAATTTCTGGGTTCTCTGGCAAATTTGAACAGTGCCTTTACATTTAATAAAGTCGCCGTAGTCTAATAGGTAGTGTGTTATCTTATTAGACGTAAAGCCCGGGATCGTATTCCTCTCAGCAGATGTCTGGCAAAAACTCTGAAAGTAAATAAACCTGCCATGAAAAAGTTTCTCAAAAATCTATCGTTCATAGTCGACGTTAAACTGTAGGTCGCGCCACTCATGTATAAAATTAACACACACAGCATAAGCGGTGTGAGAAGCTAGTCCGTAATCCTGACTGAAGGGTTGTAATGGCCAATTATGTATGTATGTATGTATGTATGTATGTAATTGGCTAGCAAGACACTATAATTTAACGCCATATGATCATTTATTGTTGGTTTATGTCTAAGACCAGAGTATAGAGTACTGCAGTCACCGTAGTCTAGTGGGTAGTGTGTTGGTTTATTAGACATCAGGCCTCGGTTCAAACCCTAGGTCAGACAGCAATAAAACTAAAAAAATATGAGAAAATATTTCTTCGGGAGACTTCGTCTCAGCAGATTTCCTGAAAAATTCTGTTTTGTTTTTTCCTTCACTTGCTTTGTCTATAGAAAGCTTTAATTGAGAATGTTGTTTACGAGCTGTTTGTTGAAGACGGGTTTGTAACAATTTTTTTTCATTTAAATAATTTGTACGGGGATGCGAGGTTTGAAAATATATTTTAACAGAGTGTAGCAAATAGAGAGAAAAAGTTTTTATTGTTGTTTTACAAAACTTTATAAATTTTTTAGGTGGGTAGACCCTTAGGCACCAGCATAAAAGAAATGGTAAACAAGTAAACAAAAACATACGGAACAACACTGCAATAATAAAGGTAAACAACGATTGTAGAGATTTCGAGAAGGCGATGTCATGAACGTTCGCCTTCAAGAACATTCATCAGACTGATTACTCTGCCATATAAAAGGCAAGGCTAAGCAAGCGATTGAGTTAGTGAAGTTCAGTCAGTCAGTGTAAAGATGCACAGCGTTTGAACAGAGTAATCGTGGTTTGAAGATCTCCATTACAAAGATCTGTCACATATTGACAGTGATTATTTATGCGAAGGAAGTCGCCGAAGTCTAGCAGGTATTGTGTTGGCTTATTAGACGTGAAGCCAGGGTTAGAGCCCCAGGCCAGACATCAAAACAAAATACAAAAAGTATTTCTTCGGCGACTTCCTCGCAGCAGATTTCCTGTAAAAACTCTGAGAGGAAAATAAAATTGCCCTGAAAAGTTTCTCAATAACCTGTCGTTCGGAGTCGACTTTAAACTGTAGGTCCCGCCACTCATGTATAAAAAATTAACACACACAGCATAAGTGGTGTGAGGAACTAGATCTTAGCCCTAACAGGAGGGTTGTAATGACCAATTATGTATGTATGTACGTATAGACTGCTGCAGTAAATCTGTGGGAGTTCTGTATAAAAAAGCTTTAGAAAAACCCTTTCATTACTCCAGCAGTCTGTATTAGCAATACCATGTCTTATGCGATAAAATTTAAGCGGCATAAATGCTTTTCAAATAAATTTCAGTAAATATTGCTTAAGAAGTGGAAAATTGCTAACAAATTAAAATCCTTAGTTTTCACCTGGTATCAATAGATAAGGAAAAGAAATATTTGCAAACGTTTAAACTCCTTCGTTAAGCCCCCTTGCTTAAAGAACATACGAAATGCTATTTTTAAAAAACTTTTTTATTTCAAGAACAAAATATTTTGCTTTGCTCTTCCATTCAATAAATTCCAATATTTTCGGGTAAGTAAAGGTAAGAAATTTGTCATCATTTGAACCAAAAAAAGCTTATTCTGCTATCGACTTCAATTACAAATTTCATTCCAATAGCAACACATGCATGTCTCTTAGCGATGAATAACATCGATAATGAACAAGGCAGAAAGGTTGACAGTCGTGCCTATAGTAACACTGATGTTGATGCTGAGAAAATGCATACAAAATCAAAGAAAATTATTGTGTTTTCATATATAAAACATTTTGATAAAGTTTAGTAACTGTTGCTAAGCATTATCTTTAAATAAAATAACAACAATAACAATAAAACATTGGCTGAGATACCTCATATTCAGGTTAAAATATATGGCAACACACATCACACATACATACATACATGCATTAAATCAAAGATAATATTATGAATCTCATAAATACACACAGACACACAGAGAGATTGTTATTGTAAATATTTACAGAGAGTTATTCTGTACATACTATATTCATATTTATATGGGTAGAAAATAAATTGTATATACAATATACGAGGGCTGTTTTAAAATCTGTACCTTTGGCGTTATTATGGCGGTAATGGTTTAAGAAGATATGTGAATGCAAGGAGCTATTTAGACGCTGCTCACTTTGGCGCCTAATATTACTGATCTATCGAATGCCTTCTTGTGTTATCTATTTATCGGTAACCGAAGTAACGTTAAACAAAATAAAAAGCTATGATATCGAAGGAACTAGGCGAACTACAATGCCATTTAAATAATCGCTTCTAGATTGGCTCCAGTATTCGACTATTTTGGAGCAGTTTTCTATGAATTTTTCATACATTTCGTGTCGCATCTATGCGGTAACTCGATGAATTATTAGCTTTCATATCCACCAATGTCAAAAAAAATTTTTAAAGTACACCAAATCCTTCAAGTATTGCAACAGAAAGAGTCTAAAGACGTAAAATTACATGATCTTGGTGATCAATTGACGTTTCCAAAACATGAAATTACTCATTG
Organism: Sarcophaga carnaria; assembly: GCA_958299815.1. Taxonomy (NCBI): domain Eukaryota; kingdom Metazoa; phylum Arthropoda; class Insecta; order Diptera; family Sarcophagidae; genus Sarcophaga; species Sarcophaga carnaria. The sequence continues at coordinate 143,440,584 of OY283149.1, forward strand.
TGGACACTTTCCATGCAATAAAATCAGCTTCTGTCGTGTTATGCGATCTTCTAGGATCACTCTCCACAAAAATATGGCTCAATGATAGCCTTAACCCCTAATGTGCACCAAACTGTCTCGTTTTTCGGAATGCATTTGCTTTTCGAAGTTGTCGTCGTCTAGCAGGTAATCTATTGGCTCATTAGACGCAAGGCCACGGTTCAAACTCTTGGGTAGACATCTCCAACAAAACAAAATATTCAAAAATAATTCTTCGGCAACTTCCTCTCAGCATATTTCTGGCAAAAACTATGGGAGTAAATAAAAATTGCCATGAAAAGTTTCTCAAAAATCTATCCTTCGGAATCGACTTTAAACTGTAGGTCCCCCGCCACTCATGTATAAAATTAACCCACACAACATAACTGATGTGAAAGCTACTTCGTAATGCTGACTCATGGGTTGTAAGGAGCAATTATATATGTATGTATGCTTTTCCACAATCATCTCTAAGTTCTCCTTGTGCCGTATGCTCCAATTTCGTTTGTCAACGTAACCACCGACTGTGGTATGGACTTCTTTGCTGAAGAAAATTTTTTACACAAAATTAGCATTAAAAGCCTTCTCTTTACTTATTTACTTAATTGGCCATTAACAACCCGATTATCGGATTTCGGCCTCCTTTAGCACACTCTTCCAAGAGCCTTTGCTTCATGGGCTTCGCCACATGGTCACACTAATTGATAACAGAGCTTCCACAATTTGGTTCTTCCAACGTGGACAAGGTCATCATCTTCGTCGAACTCCGAAAATCTTCGCATCAAATATACATCTTGCCGAGACATCCTCTTCTATCCGAAGGCCATGGAAGAGCCAGCGCAGCCACTGGATGTTAATGCGCTGCACTATGTCTATGTCGTTGAGGAGTTCATACCGCTGCTCATTATTAGATCATCGCCAACTCGTAATGCTCCGAAGATCTTACGTAGGACATTTTCTCGAATACTCTCAAGGCTGTTGCATCGGTGCTTGATCGTGTTTATTCTTCTGCGCCATAAAAAAGGATGGAGCCTTCTTCTTAATCAGCATATCTAGAGCATTATGTCAGCAGGTTTTAATTGTTGGATGAGGTCCAAATTAAAGTGCAAAGTACACCATAAAGAGCCATGAGACAGGTCCCATACCTAAGCACGACATGTAATCAAAAATCTACCACATTTTCTGTAACAGAAACGATATTTTCGCAGTGATGCAGTGATTATAATTCATAATTCTATAACCACATCTGTAATGTTGTCAACCTTAGCACAACCTCATAACGATCAAAAAAGTAGCAAAGGTTGTATCACCGACTTTGTAGTTCTTCTCACTTCAGGTGAAAGATATTTAACAAACCAAAAATTGAATTGTATTGAAAGAATCGTTTCTAAAGAATACGAAGGCAATTTTCTCATAAATACGATAAAAGTGCTTTAAAATTCAAAATTTGTTTCTCATACACCATATTCTTCAAATTATTGTCAATAATTGAATACAACTTGTGAAGTTTGATGCACTAACAAAAGATTACATGGAGAAACAGAAAATAATTTTGGAGTCACCCTCGTATGTATGTTATCTACGTATACTTCAATATATAAATTGTATTTATATGTATTGGTATACATATGTGTATATGCGGGCATGTATTTGCTGTTTACACATGCATAAAAGTTATTTGATATTAAATTGGAATCAAAAATCAAATTCAAAATCATCACACAAATCAAATCAAAATCAAAAAGTTTAATAATCAAACTCAACCGTAAATCATGCAAATATTTTAAATCAAATGTTTATCAGAGTGTATCAGTTTGGTGTGTGTTATGTTGGTTCATCAAATTGGCATTTAATTATTTACTTAAATGCAGTCAAGACAACATTCTGTTTTAAAGTATTTCGAATTTGTTATAAAATTTGATGCAAAATAAAATTATTGAAGCTCCATAAACCGTAGATTTTTCCCACTGATATGAATTTCAAGGTACAAGTACTGCTCATTTTTTAATCACACCAATTTCTTATACCCTTCGAAGTATTGTATCGTAAAATTTCTTAATCATTATTTCCGAAATGGCTTTTAACTCATCATGTGTAGCTACTTATTTGGCAAAGCTGTCAATTCTAAAATATATTTCATTAAAGAGTCCTTTAAGAATATGAATCTTTTCGCAATCAAAAATGCATAAAAAAGTTCAATTAAAAATAGTAATTCAAACGAGCAACTTTTCGACCGTAATTGACAGTTTAAGGTCCTCATAGCAAACTTACTGACAAGGAACTGTTGAAATTAGAAAGAAATTTGAAAAAAACTGGAAGCATTACGTGCTCAGGTCTCATCGCAATGTGCCAGGTACCAAAAATATTGCTTCTGTTAGAGGAAGTGTAACAGATAATAAGGATTTACCGATTCTATGGCGTATAGAGCAATAAGACCTGCTCTTTGTGGTTAATTTTGCATTTGAGTTTGCACCTCCATTCATATGAAGTCCAACTCATGCAACAATTAACGTTCATTGACGATGTAGTACCATAGAGGTCTTGATTGCATGCTATAGCATCAGGCTTTCAATGTTGATTTTTCGAACAAAATTTTTCTCACTGCATTTTTCATGCAAGACTTCCATCAAGAACCAAAATACATACATACATACATAATCAGTCATTACAGCCTTTAGTCAGGATTACGACCTAGGCTCTCACACCACTCAAGTTGTGTACGTTATACTAATTCAGACTGAGTCAATATTCGGTTTATTGAGTACAATATTTTAAGTGTTCAGACATAATAATATACGCAGTCCAGCTACTTATTCAATATTCATTTGACAGCTGGTAAACAAAATAGCTGGTTGTTCTAACAACATTGTTTTTATATTGTTTTTTGGTTGTCTTTGTTTGTCTTTGTTGACATTTGAGTTATCAAATATCAGCAAAAAGTGTTCGGTTAATTGTAATATGCTCACTAAACACACTTATGACAGTGCTGCATTTTAGGTTTTACTCAATATTATAACAATTTGCGTATTTATTGCGCAATAATTAATTGAAACTTTATATGAAATATTGAGCTCAATAATGGCGTTTATTGCGATTTGCATAATAAAGGTGCATATCTGAACATACGTGTGTGGCGGGACCTACAGTTTAACGTTGACTCCAAACGACAGATTTTTTGAAATACTTTCCACCACTATTTTATTTACTTCTCAAAGTTTTTGCCAGAAATCTGCAAGAAGGAAGTCGCCGAACAAAAGCAATTGCATTCGGAAAAGGAAAGCGAATGGTAGGCATTATTATCTGTAGGTGCCATAAGATAATAATTCATGGAGAATCCATTGCCGTCAATTTGGCGCGCTGTTGTCCTGCTTAATGTCAATTTAAAGTCGCTGTAATCTAGTAGCTGGTGTGTTGGCTTATTTGACGTGAATCCTCTGCTCAGACATCTCAAACAAAACAAAACAAGAAAAAATATTTGTTCAGTGATTTCCTCTCAGCAGCCTTTTGGCAAAAACTCTGTGAATAAATAAAATTGTCGTGAAAAGTTTCCCAAAAATCTGTCGTTCAAACCGTAGGTTCCGCCACTCATGGATGAAATTAACACACTCAACATGGATGATGTGGGAAGCTGGGTTGTAGTCCTGGCTAAAGCTTTAAAATGAAAAATTATATTAGTAAGTAACAGAGATCAGCAATGAATCGCTTTTTCGCTACTCATAAGTACTCATGAAATTTGGGTATGAGTGAGTCAACAGTATTGAAATCCAGCTACTCTAATTCATTCGTACTCAGTACAACATTGATTTATAAGTACAAATTGCAATGAGTATGAGTACAACATTGACATAAAACTCATAACATTCGAAATATGTTTGATTCATACGCCTACTCATTCAGATTCATAAATTTAGAAAAATATTTATAATACTCATAAATGGTTCGCATGATTCGAATTATTAATCAAAACTTACAGTCTTAGTTGTTGTTGCATTTACAAAGCCTTCTTGCACACATAAACAAAAAAGACAAAGACAGCAAGCAGAGCAAACACACAACATTCTTGTGAGTATTGTATGTTCGTACGCGAGTCATACTTATTTTGTGATTCGTGTATACGATGAGTCATGGAGAGGCGAAATCAATAACATCATGCGTATTGTTAAGTATGAGTACGATGAGTATTTCAAACTTTGAATATGATTAGTATGAGTATGACATTAAAATATGTATGAATGCGTATAAGTATCAGAAATTATAAGTGTGATTTGAATCTACTCATCGTTTTGAATACTCATTGCTGACCTCTGGTAAGTAAGTACGAGAAGTTTCCAAAGATATTAGTTTCAGGGGATTTTGGCAACGATTAATGTCGGCTAAGATCATTCGATTTGAAACGTTAGATTTATTTGTAGCGCAATGTCAAAGGCTTTATTTACGCGAGTAAATTCATAAATACTCGTCACATTATTGCACAGATGTTTTCCGAAAGGTGGAAAAGGCTAGAAAGGGATTGAAAATTCCTTCATGGAGATCGGTAGCTTCTACCCATCCAGAGGTTGTCATCACAAACACAGTGTTAAATCGGGTTTTAGGAATATTTACACATACATACGGACATAATTGGTTATTACAACCCTTCAGTGTGGATTATGACCTAGCTTCTCACACTACTTATGTTGTGTGTATTAATTTTACAGATAAGTGGCGGGACATAGTTTTAAAGCCGACTCTGAACGACAGATTTCTTGAGAATCTTTTCATGGCAATTCTATTTTTACTCTAAGAATTTTGGCCGGAAATCTGTTGAGAGGAAGCGGCTGAAGAAATATTTTTCATATTTTCGTTTTGATGTCTGATCTGAGGTTTGAATCGTGGCCTTTACTAGCCTACAGTGACTTGTAGGCGACTAGAAATATTAGACATTTTTAATCCTTTAAATCGATTTAAAAAAATATACTTTTAAGAAGGCCTTTACAGTGTTATCTAGCACAAAGCAAATTGTTTAATTAATGGTCGTACGGTTTGCGCCTAGTTAAGCAGAAGAATAAAGAAACAGATTAAATTACTTTTGTTGAAAAACATTGTTACCAAAATATGAAATTCGTAAGCCATACAACAGGTGAAACAAAGCATTTAAGACCACAATATTATCATCAATTTTGTGGGTGAGATTTCTAAGCCTCCGAGTCCTCCACGACGGTAAATGATTGATGTCGGCGATAACAAAGTCTCAATGTTTTTCATGAAGCAAAGGAACTTAATTTTCTTATTGTTATTGCGGATAAGGTAGCGTAAATTACAAATTCGTTTGTACATTTTAATTACTACTACTCTCCTGTCCTCCCTTCATCAAATTAAATTCAATTCAAATACAATTAATTTTAGGTAAGCAATACAAGGAAATTCTATTGATAAACGTAACAACTACAACAACAATGGCCAACAGAATGAAGACGTAAAAGGCCTGAACACTCAAAATTTGTATCGTTTGTTGTCAAACTACAAAAGCAAAAATAAATCAAAAGGATTTTACAAAGTGGATTAAAAATAAATAAATAGAGACTCGTAAATATTGGTTATACTTTGATTTAGAATTCCTACGCTTTACCTTCTCATACGAAAGCGGCAAAGCGTTTGGATTCTGAAACAAATTGTTTCCACTTAAGCATCAATGAAATGGATTTGTGTAACAAGAAAAACAAAATAAAAAAGAAACTTAAAAACAAGAAAAAAGAAGAGAAAATAATTAAATAAAAGGATTATTTTGTGTTACAAAAGTGCTAAGAAAAAAACAGAAAAAAAATTTGAAATTGAAATGAAGACTTAGTCGGAAATATTTGAACGTTTAAAATAGTTCGTTCGATTGTTATGGTTGTTGTGTTTAACTAAAGAAAATATTTAAACATTGTTTAAGTTTCAGTGCTAGTTGTTGTTGTTGTTGTTGTACAAAGTCTTAATCAGCATTAAAAGTAATTACAAGTTTAAAATCCAAAGCTTTTCTGCATCTTTCTGAGTCTTTCTGCTTCACCTGCCTTAGCTCCACTTATTATCATTTCTGTTTAAAACGCACACAACACATTAACACAAGAGATTTCAAGGGAGATCGGCTTGTGGCCGATTTGTATGCGTTCACCTTCAGTGAGCTGTTTAACCACAGCAGAAGGAATGAAGAAAAATATACGCACAAATGAACGCTTCTTACTAAACGCAGCAAAGCTTTTCTGCTGCTGGTGATAATAGTTGTGTGTGAGTGTAACACAAAGAGAAACAAAAACGAAAAAAAAATCCCGTTACTGGCTGCTTATGCTAAAAAGTGAACTCTAATCAGCGTAAATTCTAATTTAAACATTCGCTCAACTGTTTAACAAAAAAAAAAAAACAACAAAACCCCCAAAAAAAAACCCCCAAAAGTAATATCCTTACAAAGGCAAAATGAGAGAAAATATTTGAAAAAAAGATTTTGCTGTTGCAAGTAAAAATATCATCAACACACACTGACATTTAAGTGGCAACTAAAAATGTTCAAAAAGATACACAGAAAATAGAGAAATAAGAGAGAGAGAAGAAAATAAAAAAATATTACAACTCGTAGCCAAATTAAGAGGGTGTTTGCTTGTAATAAGTTTAAGTCCTATTAAAATAAGCAATTGAAACACAAAACACACACATATATACACACAGTAATAGAATCCTTAACATTTCTATCGATTTTCTTTCACCGAAAAAAAGTGAAGAAAAAAACTGAAAGAAAATTGTTTTGGTGTTTCACTTTGGCAGAAATAAATTTGAAAATTAAACTCAACAAAATGGATGTCTGTTAAGCAGACAGTGGGCTCACTGGCTGGAACTATTTGATCTAAACCTACGAAAACTATCTTGGATATTACAAGAGATTTTTTCCATAGCATGCATTATTGAATTCATCTCTTTAAATGGGGAACTACCACTTGTAGATTTTTTTTGCCCTGGTTTTCTATATCCAAAAATCAAATTTACTCTCTGAAATGTAAGGTTTAATGTCAACAGCATTTGACTGGAATATAAGGAGGAGATAATCAAAGGCACAGACTCTTCTCAAACCAAATTGCAATTTGGTAAATAGAGTTGGAATCTTTATTCTGGACACACTAACAAAACAGCGTCGAAAAAGATACGTAGTGCTATATAGTTCACCGCTTTTGGTTGGTGTATGGCCGTTTCATTCGCATACATATACAACAAGTATCAATACAGTGTGCGATTTAGGGGAATCCCAATACGACCGCGTAATACTGAAACAGCGTTAAGCGGGGTCTTACTGTATTTAAGGTGGCGGTGTGTCTTTATATAAAATTACTAGCTGTACCCTGCGCTTATTGCTGCGCCACCAACTAAAATAAATTTGAAGGAAAGACATTAACACAAATGTCCAATTATTTTGAAACATTTTATTGATTTTGTTTCCCGTTGTCCTGATAATTCAGATGAACGGGCCTGAGTAGTACGTATTCGGTCAGTTTCTAATCTCACTTCTCGTTGTTCAAGTGGTTCAAGCGAACGGGTGTCAGCGGCGTTTATAGAAGATTTTCCAATCTCAATCCTCGTCTGATTCTGAGGCTCGTAATGCTCTTTTCTTGCGTACTTGAGGTGTAGGGCGACCAATTGCTTGTCATTCATTTTGAATAATTTTCAGTGACGTCATCCATCAGAAATTAATCGCACTAACCTCTGTCGATTCATGCGCAACAACTTTGTTAAAGAATGCACAGTTTACGATAATTTTCAGTGGCGCTACCTGCCGGAAATTGATCATACCAACTTAGAAACCTTCGTCGGCTCATGCGCAACAACATTGCTTTAGATCATAACATGATCAAATGCATCGTTTACGATTCTATAAGGTACATACAAACAAACATTAATTTTTATATATATAGACTATGAGAGGTGACACGCCCACTATAGCCTATCCGCCCATTTTGTTCATATATACGTCAAAGTCGTCCACACAAAATTTAAGGACTCTAGCTGTTGCGGTTTATGAGATGCGACATTAAATACTTATTGGATATGTGGGCGTGGCACCTCGCCTACTTGAAATTTTAAAATAAAAAGTAGCCTATAGTTCCTTCCATAAGACATCCATGGAGACATAAAGGAAGGTAGTGTTTAAATTTCAAGAAAATCGGGCCAGCCGTTTAGTCGTCTATAGACTTCAAACAAACCCACAAACAAATAAACACACATTCATTTTTATATAAAAGAAGAAGATGGGCAATATTTGGTTTCACATTATAATATCTTTACTCGAGATAACTGAAGCTAAGCATTTATTGCTGTAGTTATATGGAACCATAAATTAAATCGGTAACGAGAGGTAAGGGCCTACAAATGTAGCATGTGCAAGGAGATGCTTAGGCCAGCAGTTCGCCAAATTCAAACTGATTGCAGCCAGATTTTCCTGCTGTTCGAAGAAAAAGTCAGTAAGAATCATATTCATACTTAACGGCAGTCGCCCTGTTTTCTTCTTATACTAAAAACCCAATTAAACAAATATTTTTCAATATAAAATATTTTTTTATTTTAATTTTCTAGCTTATGGTTAAACTACAACCAACCACTGTAAAATAAATTGGAATTATAAAAAAAAAAAAAAAATTACAAAAAAAAAGAAAAAACGAACAGAAACCGGAAAAAGAAAACTAAGATGAGAATAAAAAAATGAACAAAATGGGAAAAAATAACATTTTTGTAACACTTTCAAAGACTTTCCTTTCCTTATTCCCAATTTGGTTTATTTTTTATACCCGGTTTTTTATTTAATTTTCATTCGTTTTTCATTTTTTTTAGCAAATTTTGCTGTTCTGTCTTAATAACCTCGTTTAGAAGGGAATTTAACGAATATACAGACGTATAAACTAACAAACATACAATCAGGCAGACATACATAAGTATGCATGTTGTAATGATACAACAACTCACTTAAATATATACGATAAAGTATACTAGCAACGAAAGAAAATAAAATAATTTTTTGAATATTTTTACACACTCAAATAAGAAAAAACAAATTTTGTTGAGCTACGGTAAGAGGTATGGAACTTGCAAACAAAATTAAATCAAGATTAGCAAGAAGGGAAAAAACTTATACAACTTTTTGACCAGGATAATGCCAGCAATCTATACAAAGTTCCTATAAAGAATAGCAAGTCGTTGTGCTTACAAACTTCAGGCTAAAGTAAGAATCATTGCTCAGCAAATAGCTCACATAACTCTTCCTTTGATCGAGCTAAATGCAACTCCTATAAGAGTTTATGATGACCGGTGAAAAACTCGGCTACACTTCTCAGACTACTATTGGGTAGGTTGCAATCTTCTCCCACAATTAATTTGCCAACAAAAGTTTAAAATGTCTGAAAATGACTCCGAAATGGGAAAGGTAATGTAACAAACCCCAATTCATATTCAACAGAAAACGTCCCCCCTCCCCTCCTGAAAGGCTCGTCAAACTGTTTATTACCACAAAATACAACATGATCTGATCCTGATTACCCACACCGGGACCATACTAATTGAAGTTGACCTCAAAAAAGCTTAGTACTCGTATGGCCTTACTGTCAAATAATATGGCTATTTTCCGTCTTCTTAAACTCATCTTCAGATTGTAGAGAGCACATCTTTTATAATATTCTGACGTAAAATTTTATGCTGAATATAACCATGAGTTTTCACATGAGTTCCAAAGAGTAGTACTGATCGTAAAGTTATTGAATCTTAAGATATTCTTTATTTGAAACTATTTAAGGCGTAGTTAAAGTCTCAATCAATACATCAGTCTTTCAAAACTATGAAGACCAGAGCATTACAGCTAACAGCCAACGGTGATAGTGATGTGTACAATCTTTCTCCCGTGGTACTGCACTGAAATAATTGCACTGAAAAGTATGCAATAAAATAAGAGTTTAATGTTGTCGTATACCATTGAATCTAATATCACTCATACGTATACCTAATATTGAATTGAATTTAAATGTATATTACTTATACGCACTCATAAGCATACCTGAACAGCCATAATTACTCTGAAAAGTATGCAATAAAATAATGTTAAAGTAAAGTAATAATAAATAAAGGCAGTGTTGTTACCATTATTGGATTTTGATGAGCACTTTTCTACAATTCCTTTATATTATTACGAAAATGTACAATATAGATACTGGAGTTCTGCTTTCACTTAACATTAAAATGGTAAACATGTAAACAACAATACAACAACAAACACCAGCATAAAAGAAATGGTAAACAAGTAAACAAAAAATAACAACAACAAATACTACAAGAAAAAAATTTAGACAAAATACACAAACAACAATAATGAAACAACGATGTTTACTTTTCGTGAAGTCGCCTTAGTCTAGTAGGTAGTGTGTTCGCTTATTAAACGTAAAGCTCGGGTTCGTATCCCTGACATCAAAACGAAATTTGAAAAAAAAATATATAAAATAGGTCGTAATTCTGACTGAAGGGTTGTAATGGCCAATTATGTATGTATGTATGTAATTCACATCACCTCTACGTAAAATTATAGTGCCCACAATTAACTGAAGTCAAAGTGCCATTAGTTTTGTGGTACGTAGCGTCGTCAGGTTTCAGAGTTCAGTCAGCAAACATATGTAGTTGTCTTGAGTTTCTGGGTCAGCTGAATTTTGTACCAAAGTTTTGATGCAAAATTTGCCATATTGTGGTCTGCGAAATTTAGAGTACGAAATAGACTGTCTCCGATTTTCTGAATACTCTCATGCACAACGGCGACGTTTTCAGTTTTTCCTACGTTTCTTCTACGTACGGGTATTGATCGATCGTTTACTGAACCAGTTGACTTCAATTTATCCACACATTGCGAATAGATCTTTGGTTGGACAATTATGACGTTCGTATAACAATTTTGATGAAACAACTTTAATATTTGCACGTGTTATCGAATATTATATTCGTTTGTAGTGATGGCATATGATTCAATAAGATATCAACGTTTAGCAGTCCTGTTGGTAGACCAGTTATTTGTATCATACCATTTTCAACGTTAATGCAGTTCCTATAGTTTATTATGGCCTGTCTTAGTATATTCTGATGTAATACTCAATACGAGTATTCTTCTACTACAATTTTCTAGCAAAGTTTAATTGTTTGAAACACGTCTAGATTCATCCGCCCATTTCACCATATACCAAACTCTTCTTGCCAGTCCACAGAAGGGATCTTCTCCTGATAAAATCATTTGTCCGCCCATTACTCTGAATTAATACATGCTCTGGAATCCCTTGAAATGTGACCCTTTTTGCCTGCCTAGCTATTCCAGTTTGTCTAAATCTTTGCATGCTAATTCGAGATGGTCTCACAGAATTTAAGCGTTCTGTTGGCTGCCTGATTGAGCGACTGTTAATAGCATTGTCGTGGTCCATCCATATCATGAGAACATCTCTAGTTTGAATAGAGCACATCGTTTAATAGTATTGTTACGTTTTTACCTTTTTAAAAACGTTTAGAATATGAGTTCGTTGATTGCAAACAAAAATAAAAATAAATTGGTGGTCAGTTTCAATTAAAATCTTTATTGTTCGCACTACTTTTGTGTGCCACCGTATACGGCTTGACGATACAACAACAATTTGTTTATTCGCTGTTCCCTTTGTTTACAATGCAGATATTTTCAACGGCGATCTTCAAACCACAACTCTATACTTCGCACACAACGTGTCTTCACACAAGACTGACTGAATTATTACTGACTGATTGTCTGCTTTGTTTTGCCTTTTTATATGCTCACAAAATCAGTCTGATTAACATTCTTGAAGCAGAAGGTTTTTGTTTTCACCTCGAGAATTCTATCGCGACTGCATTGTTGTTTGTCTATTTTGTTCAAATTGTTTGTTGTTGCCTTCTTGTTTACTTGCCTATCTCCTTTTCTTTCACACTTGTTGTTGGTATATGCAAGCAAGTTCGTTATATTTGTTAATGTGGCTTTTGTTAATGTTAAGCGATGTTTCTATTTTCGCAACAATATTCTGGAGTAAAACCCTATCTGGAATATATTTATGAATCCTTTCATGTGGTTCAAACAGTTGGCTTCTTCCATAGACCACAGAATGACCGCCTGCTTTAATAAATTATGTTGTTTTCAAATTGCCCCAGTAATTGTTTGCACTCAGTCTTTTTAGAAAGCATTTTTGCGTGGCGTAGACTTTTATTTTTAAATAAATTTCAATATTGTTACCAACACATTAATAAACCAAGTATATTGATTTGAATTAAATGTCTCTTAGTACAACGAATGACGAAAATAAAACATCAAAAAAAATTGCTTAATTTTGTCTTGAAAAAATTAAAAATGAAAATGGAAAGAGAAGAAGGGCAGATAAAAAGTAAAATTACAAATTGTTGTTGTTGTTTTTGTTGTTGCTGCCTATGGTTCTATGGCTTTAACTTGCTTAATGCCTCTAAATGATCCTCAAACAAATTTTTCATCAACACCAAAACCATTTTCTCAGACCATGACTTCTTATGCTACTGCCACCAGCAAGACCACAGCTACCAGCATTGGCATTTCAGTTTCCATTTCATGTTGTTACTCTTCAAATTAAAAAAGAGAAAAATGTACGCACTTTAAGTATGGTGGGGTTAAATTGGGTAATTGGTTGGTAGGGGCGGGGGACTTAAACAAACACCCCCCCATCACGGTCCCAAGTGTATTAAAGAATAACTTTGCTACTGAGTTGATTTTGTAATGATTATACAACAAGATCCTAATGTCTCTCTCTCACACACAGATACAGTCGTTTTGCTGTAATTATAGAAATTTTTTTTCTTAATGTATGTATATATGTATGTATGTGTTACAAGTTCAATTGCTTAAATACAAATACAACTACAAATACAAGCCAGCAGACAGTCATACTAACATTTCAATTTCTTTTTAATGTTACGCTACTCTGTGTGAGTAAAAGTATGTACAAATGTATGTATAGGTGCTGTGTGTGTGTCTGAAATGAAAATCGCGTTAAGCATTAAAGTTGGAAATTGAAGAGCAACGAAGCGTTAAGCTTAATTTACATGTTAACTCGTTCAAATAAAAGTAGCAACGTCAGAATTTCGAGTGGCAACATCATCAACATCACAGTCAAACTAAACTAAACTGAAATTAAAATGAAAAAAAATTAAAATTTTTTTTCTCAAATGAAAAACATTTATTCATACCATCTACATAGCAGCATACATATTACATACGTATGTATATTACATAGAATTGTAAATGTGCAAACGATAATATTATTTAGTACATCATCATCATCAGTAACATGGTTATCAGCATCATTAGCAATCCCGTAGCAAATGTAAGTTTTCTAACGAATCCATAGAAAAACCATCGTCATCATCATTGCATATCGCAATTCCATGTTGCAATTGCAAACGAAAACTTTTTAGAAAAAAATATTTAACGAATCTACAAATGCGTTGAGTTTTCTATTTTTTTTTCCATTTAAATGGGATTATATGTTTGTGTATGTGCACAAATACATGTAATTATATAAATACATACATACACGAGCATACTTTTATTTGCCAACAACATATCAACAGCAATCACACATACATACATACATACCAACATCTAATTTAACAATATCTTGTTAATGCACTTTCTCTGTGTGTGTGTGCGTGTGCATCAGCGCATAAAGATACAATTAATTTTCGTGCATATGGTTAACCTTTTGCAGAATGCATTTTAAATTCATTGTGATGGCTGTAAAAATTGTAAGGTTAACAGAGGACTACCCTGATAGACAGGACTTAATGACACTCACATTAGTGGATATGCTTCAGTCTGAGATTGCCAGGAGGAATATTCCCAATATTTCTTTCCATTCTTGATACAGTTTAAAACAGCTTTGAACCTAACTTAACAAAGTACATTGGCACTGAGAAAGCAATTGAATTTGTAAGGCCCTTGTAAAAACGAAATGGAAACTAAAACTGATTTTAGCTGTGCGCTTACATACATAATTGCTCACTACACAACACTTATATTGTGTGGGTTAATTTTATACAAGACTGATGAGCTTAAAGTTTAAAATCGTATCCGAACGACAGATTTTTTCAAGAAACTTTTTATGGCAATTTTATTTACTTCTTAGAGTTTTTGAACGAAAACTGCTGGCAGGAAGTTGCCGTAGCAAAATTTTTTTCAATTTCTTTTCGTTGAAGATGTCTGACATGGGGGTTGAACCGGGGCCTCATGTCTAATAAGCCAAAACACTACCTACTGAACTGCGGCGACTTCAATTGTGTTGGTATTTCTTTCAAATACACCTTAAGAAAGCAATGAGCTTAACAAAGTTCAGTGCTGTTGAAATAGAAACTTGTTTCCAAGACCCTTGTAAGAACGATACGAAAACATAGAAATTATGCAGGCTATATTTTCTTAATCGTGTTATTTAAAATTTATTGTTACTTAAAAGAACCATTGGGAAATCCCAAGAGGCCACGGTCAGAAAGTTAATTGCAAATGGCAATTGTAGTAGGTAGGTTAGCTATTAACAACCTAAGAAAATAATTTCAGTATAAGTGTGGTGTTCGACGACATAAAACTGGCTATGTACCCAACAGATAAAATGCAGTTTCCTCCCCATCCTCTACTCTACATCTCCTGCGTACAAAACTAGCCGTATGGCCTAGACTAATGCGTCTTGCAATGTCCAGTAATGACACCAGCTATACTGCATTGTCTTGCTCATAACGCAAAGCATCCACGTGGCATCTGCACTATCTATTACCAAATTATCAATAAGATGCTCAATGAAGTCTCCAATGTGAAGACTTTGTCCTAAGTTCGATGGTTGAACAATATCTGACCATAGAGTTTCCAGAATGAAACTACGTTACCCATGTAACTGGGAAATTATAAAGCTCTGCTATCATGTTGAAAACCATGAGGTTGCTGTAGACCTTTCATATTCTTAAAACCTAATGTCCAAACGGGGTAAGTAAGACAGTGTTTTTGTCCATAAGCAAGGCAGTCCTTATTCTACGCAATGATACGATAGTTTGATCGTTTGAGTGATACTTTCCAATTCAAAAAATATACTTCTAACCACAGCTTCATTTAGTTACGAACCACTCGTTAAGATTTGCCTGCTTTGTAGGCTACGAGGTATTGTTAGTACCTCAATGATAATCAATGAAGACCAATTTTTGTATCCTTATGCCAGGTATCCATAGGTCAAGATTAGTCTGACTAATGCAGTTGTACAATTTCCGGAGGTTTTTTTCATGCTTCTGATTAACTGTATGAGAATACTTACGTTATTAAAAACATTATTGTACTTGGTGTTTTTGATCTTAAGTTGGACACTGGCGATGTAAATAATGATATAAGATTGGGTCAAGAAGTTTGTTTCATACAGAAATGTTTGTTCCATTAAACCTAGTGCCGCTTGTGACAAGTCAATAATTTGAACAGTTCCTGAACGTTCACTATTTATTTCACCCATACATAGTTAGCGGTGGCCACAATAACTACACACTTGAGTATATGTTTCCCTGTACTTAAAGAATTATAAAGAAAAACTTTTACTATTTGCTGCTCTAAGTAGGGTAACGAGAAACGAAAACCGCTTTAGGAACCCCTGTGATAAGCCACCCTATTGATATTCTTTTTCAAACTCACTTGTAATTTTATGTTCATTTAATGATATTTATTTAGTAAAGTACTCTTTTACATGGATGCAGGTGTGTATGTGCGTGCGGCTTTGTGTGTTGGTACATTTTCTCGAACATTTCAATTTAAATTTCGGTTTCACCATACATTTCGTACATGATCACAACATATTTTGAAGATTGTTACATCAATGAAGCTATTCACGCGTGTAACACACATTCAAATAGAAATAAATTAGAAAAAAATTTCAATTAAAATGTTAACAACAACAAAAATTTTAAGCTTAAACTCGTTGCTCCTTACAGAAAAATGATTTTTTTAAGATTTTAGTTTTATAAAGATTATGATTATTATTGAATGAATAGAGGATAGCAATGCCAAAATTGGGTTCCCTGATAGTCTAGTGGGTAATGTGCTAGACTATTAGCGTGAGGGTCGTGGGCTCGATTACCACCAGAGACTCTGGTCTGTGATACTACACCGAGCATATGGTCAAATTACTCCGCTCGTATATAATTAAAATATAATTTGTAATTGTATTGTAATTTATAAATAAAAATAAAAAATAATTTAATAATAAGATTTTTATATTTATTTAAAGGTTAGAATAGGAATCGGAAACTGAAATGCCAGCGCTGTTAGCTGTGGTCTTGATGGTGGCAGTAGCATAAGAAGTCATGGTCTGATGAAATGGTTTTTTTTCTTTTGTTGCTGATGAAAAATTTGTTTGGGGATCATTTAGAGGCATTGAGCGAGTTAAAGTACAACAAAAACAACAACAACTTTTGCTCCCCTTCTTCTCTTTCCATTTTCACTTTAAATATTTTTCAAGACAAAATTAAGCAATTTTTTTAGCTGTTTTATTTTCGTCATTTGTCCTACACTCAAACCAATATATTTAGTTTATCAATATGTTGGTAGCAATATGAAAATTTATTGAAAAAATTTTTTTGCCAAAGTACCAAATTTGTTACGAAAATATTGTCACGTTTTTACCTTTTTAAAAACGTTTAAAATATAAGCTCGTAGATTGCAAATAAAATAAAAATAAATTTATGTTCAGTTTTAATTAAAATTCTCTATTATTCGCACAACTTGATGTAAACAACAACAATTGCTTATCTTTGTTCTTCCTCTGTTTATGCATAAACAATAACAATTACTAAGCAATTGTACGATAGATCATTGTAACGGAGATCTTCAAACCACGATTAATCTCTTCAAACGCACCATGTCTTCACACAAGACTGACTGAACATTTACTAACTCAGTTGCATGTATTGCCTTGCCTTTTATATGGATGTTTTTGAAGCCGAATGTTCGTGACTTCGCCATCTCGAGATATCTATAAATGTAAACATCTTTGTTTCGTTATTGTTGTTTAGTAGATAGTGTGTTGGCTTATGAGACATAAAGCCAGCGTTCAAACCCCAGGCCAGACATCAAGACAAAATACAAAAATTATTTCTTCGGCGGCTTCCTCTCAGCAGATTTCCGGCAAAACCTCTGAGAGTAAATAAAACTCCCATGAAAAGTTTCTCAAAAATCTGGTGGTGATATGAACTGGCCACCGAAATCGTGCAATTTAACCCAATTAGACTTTTCATTAAGGGTTTTTCATAAGTCCAACACCAACATAACTCATGCTACTGGACAAATTCTCACTGATTTATGCGCCAGAATGTTGGTAAATTGGACAATTCGAATGCTCTCCACCCAGAGGAGCTGTGGCGGACATTTGAACGCTTTTGTCGTCTACATGGCCACCGTAGTCTCGTAGGTAGTGTGTTGTTATTTGACATGAGTCCTCGGTTAAAATCTGAAGTCAGGCATCTCCAACAAAACGAAATATGAGAGGCGACTTTTTCTCAGTAGACTTTTAGCAAAAACTCTGAGAGTAAATAAAAATTGCCATGAAAAGTTTCTCAAAAATCTGTCGTTCGGAGACGACTTTAAACTGTAGGTCCCGCCAGTCATGTATAAAATTAACACATACAACATAAGTGGTGTGAGAAACTAGGTCGCAATCCTGACTAATGGGTTGTAATGACCAATTATGTATGTAGCTTTGTTTATTCTCATAGTGTTTGTTGTTCTATTTTTGTTTACTTGTTTACCATTTTTATGCTGGTGTTTGTTGTTATATTAAGCAGTACGATTATTTGTAAACAGGTTGGTTTACTGTATTGTTTTGTTTTTGTAGTTTTTGCTTATAATTTTAATGTTAAACGATGTAAAAGAAAAACACCAGTATCTCGATTTTCCATTTTCGTAACAATATCATGGAAAGTACTTACAGGACAGTGCTCTTTAGAGAGAGAAAGTTCCTTATAGTGATAATTTAAGATAATTTTTTGTGAGTTAGAAATCAATCGATATGGTTAATTGGTTGATTATAGTTTAAGAAGAAAAACTTTTAACCTTGGGTTTTGTCTTTCATGTTTTTAATATTAGAAGCCTTCAGCTTATTGCTAATATCCTTTATTAAGTCCTGTCATAAAGTAAGAAAAAAATTTATTTTTTTTCTCAAATTTTGAAGATTATTTTTCATGCGTAAGGTCTTTCAACATTTATTCATAATTGAAGCCATATTTTACTTTTCGACATTGCTTTTGATACGCAGATTATGCCACCAAAGAAAACGAAAACCCAAGTAACAGACGAAGAAAACATTTTAACGCCAACTACCATCATAAATTGAAACTCTGACACGCTTTGCTTATTCGCCAATGGTCTATAAACGAGAAATGTCATGCGGCATAAATACTAAGTTTTTATGCAATAAGGGATTGGGTAAAGAGTAAAAGCAAATGAAGAAAATAGAAGAAAAGAAGAATACTCCTGTGTATCCCTGGCTTATTTACACTACGCTGCACCGTTGAGGGAGTATTTAGCGGATTAACAACAACAGAAAAGTTAAACGAAATGAAATCGTGTTTCTTCATTGAAAAATTATGCAGAATTTCTTGTTTTTTTTCTTTTCTATCATTTCCGGAATAATTTTCCCGAAAAAAACCTCTCTAAACTGTTAAGTGAGTCTAAACAATAATAAAAATGGTCGTCCAATTTCCACTGCCATAAACAAAACTACACTGCCAGCCGTTGGTCTTGTTTTTAATTCTACCCTCTCATCTCAACTCTCTTGGCCTTATTTGCTTGTTTCATTAAATGTATGCCACAGGAATTTTTGTTTTCGTTTTCGGTTTTTGTAGCATTTTTTTCATTTTCTTAGATTTTCTTATATTTTTCGTTTTTGTTGTTTTTGTTGTTTTTTGTTATACTTTTAGTTTAATGAGTTCGTTTGAATTCTTTTGGGTTAATTTTTGAATATTTAGATGCGCTAATGAGAAAATTATTCTGATAAAAATTCATTTGCGTTTTCGTTTTCTTTTTTTTCTTTCTCTCTCTTTTGCTTCTCTTATTTTGTTTTAAACTTTTATTGCTTGAAACCTTATAGCATAAGAAAAGAAAGAAAAACAAGAAGTATTTTGAATTTGAATTTTACTTACTTACGCGGATACTCCTTTTCTTTTTTTTTTATTTTTTATTTTTATTTTAATTTTTTTTTTTGTTAAGTTTTTCTAACAATTTCTAAATTATTCGCCTTAATTTTTTAATTGAAGGAATAAACAGCAACGCTATTAAGCAGTTCAGTTATGTTGCTCTCTTTACGTATAAACAGGCTATTTATTCAACATGAGCGCTATAACCCTTCCTGGGTCTCGTCTTGACTATAAGAGTAATGTTGGATGCATCAATTGTCTCGTGATGTCAGCTAAAAAGGAATGTCTCTGCAAAATTCTAGACGGCTTGAGAAGGCAATCTGTCATCCTTATTTCCAATATCTTGAGAACCACTCTAATCAAGACAGTTTCCTCAATACTAAATTTGCTTTCCACCGATGTTTTTCTGGAGCAGCAAGCAAACCTTGCGGCAATCAATTTGAACTTGATAAACAGCTGTCCTCAGTAGTTCAATGGATGTACTAGCTTAGGTTAAAGGACGTTTACTTGCCATTAAGCCAAGTACAGTAACCGGAAGTCAAGTTGACCCATTGTACAACGCCCTAAAGGAAAGGGAGGATAATATAGGAGATAGGAGAAAAGGAGAGAAAGTAGAAAAATGGAAGTACTAGGCTGTAGGTTTATTCCTCGGGTACTGATAGATGATTATATTGTCATTATAAATACTGTCATATTGGAAAACTAACTCCGATTATCCTCCAAATTCTCGGCAAATATGGCTTGAAAGTAGACGGGAAGGCGAAGCGTGGTACATATATAGAGGACTTGGAGGTCAAGAGCTTACACTAACTGGTGTGCAAATATGGCTTGAAGGTAAACGAAAAGGCGAAGCGTGGTGCCTATAGAGAGGACTTGGAGGTCAAGAGCTTACACCGACTTCCATATCATATATAATACATAGATAATTGGCCATTACAACATGAGTGGCGGGACCTACAGTTTAAAATCGATTCAGAACCACAGATTTTTGACAAACTTTTCATCGTAATTTTATTTACTCTCAGAGTTTTTTCCAGAAATCTGCTAAGAGGAAGTCGCCGAAGGAAAATTTTTTTTCATATTTCGTTTTGATGCCTGATCTGAGATTTGAACCTGGGGTTGAGTCTTTTGTCTAATAAGCCAACACACTACCTACTAGACAACGGCGAAGATCACTGATGTGATATTTACAGTTAAGTCAAGGCTATGCCCATGGCGATGTAATGGTTGCTTAGAATATTTCTGAGAGTATTTTGACATATTCGTATACGCAGGCTGCAATATTTTATGTCTGTTTTACTTGGATTGAAGAGCCTAGAAAAATACCTGAAAATTGTGATGCCAATGCACTTAACCGAACGATTAACACACCCATACTGAAAAGTTCCATAAATCTTCTGTGTTATAGAGAACTTTAACTCAAAGGCAACAAAACAGTTAGTTTTTCTCTCCTAAAATTGATATTCATTATGAGTTCTTAATTCTCATGGGTCATTGCTGATAGGAAAGCATATCCCTCAGCTAGTACCGTGAACACCATTCTTGGCATCCATGACTTATTTTCCTTACATCAGAATAAAAGACATTTATTTATAAGTGAGTCTTGATGCCTAAGGCCAGAGGGGATCTTCATAATTCCTTACTTTGTCGATCTTTTTGGAATTCTTAATGGGAGCTGGTAGCTCAATAAGTGTCATAATTGCATAAGAGGACAAAAGAATTTTGTTCGAAGTTATACGACTGCACTAGTTTTTGTGACAACTAAATTGATTTAATTTTTTAATATTCTCTATTATTGCCATCCCCTTCAAACAATTCAATAGTGTCAGCTTTAGTTTTTGGAATTCCGACTTTCAGGGTAGCTTTAGCTGCTGTGATACATAATTTGTAAAATTTTCAATTCATATTTTATTTGCTCAAAAACATCAAAAAAAAATCTACATACACAAAGCGTCTTAAAGCTCATCAAAGCATATGGATTACGAGCAGTACAATAGGTAGTCTGGTAACAGTACTTTAGTACGGAAAAAGAAATTAAAACAAAGTAGTGGACTTAAACCAAGTCTTCGAAGTATTACTTGACCTACGGTGTTATTCTTTGCTTCATGCCAACACTTATTTTCGAGATGCAATCTCGTGCGTTTGCGAAAAGTAAAGTATTCCATACACCACTTAGAGCTGGTAAAGTGTTGCTCATTTTGTTACAGTAAACAATAGGAACAGTGTAGTACGTAGTGTGTTGGATTATTAGACGTAAGGCCACGGTTCAAATCCCTGGTCAGACGTCTCCATTAAAACGAACCTCAATCTGCACATTTCTGGCAAAAACTCTGAAATTAAATAAAATTGCCAGGGAAAGGTTCTCAAAAATCGATCATCAGGAGTCGACTTTAAACTGTAGGTGGCGTCACTCATGTATACAATTAACACACACAACATAAGTAGTGTGAGAAGCTAGATTGTAATCCTGTGACTGAAGGATACGACCAAAAGTATTGTTCTATAATGCCGATGATAATTTCTGCAAGGGCTCTTGTCCTTTTTCGACCAAAGGCATTGGTCAACCTTTTAATCAATGATTGTGTGTATTAAACTTACCTGGGAAATCTTCGCAGTCCAGTAGGTAGTGTGTTGTCTTATTAGACGTAAGGCCACGCTTCAAACCCCAGGTCAGACATCAAAACGAAATTTAAAAAAATATTTCTTCGGCGGCTTCCTCTCAGTAGATTTCTGTTAAAAACTCTGGGAGTAAATAAAATTGTCATGAAAAGTTAATCAAAAATCTGTCATTCCTAATCGACTTTAAGCTGTAGTTCCCGCCACTCATGTATACAAATTAACGCGTACAACATAAGTGGTGTGAGAAGCTAGGTCTTAATCCTGATGGAAGGGTTGCAATGACCAATTATGTATGTAATTAACTTATCCATGAGTCCTACATTCTGTGTGAGTGACATGTGAAATCTTTATTATTAACTTTCACAGCGTTTTGAGAGGCGGTCATTAAAATTAACACTTTCGCCACCTTTTTTTTTAAATATCGGAACTAAGATACTCTCACGTGGTAAGCTAGACTATGATGACCACAAATCTTCCGAAAGTCATGAATACCAGATCCCTGTTCCATTCTATACGCAGGCCGTTCAATACCAGTTTTAAATTCTTTTAAATCTCATGTTGTCTTAGTTACTAGGGCTGCAATTTTTAGTTTTATTACGATTATATTTCCTAGGTACCTGCCACTTTTGTGAAATCATAAATAAATCTTAGCGTCCCATGGACTTCAATTTTTACAACACAAAACTGAATTTCTGGTGTGAGGTTAGGTTTCCATAAGGTTTTCTGTTTGGTTTCTTATATAAAAATAGCTGCTCTTCACATGTTTAATAAATAAATTTCTTTTAAATTTCTCTTCTAATCTTGTCCTCTGGCCATTTTTAAGGTCTTAAGGAATATATTCAAAGACATTTCATTACTCGACGTGTTTTTTTCTATTTTGCATGTCAAACTTGAATCGTGTTTTATCAAAATGAAGCACAATTTCTATTCATTGTTTTACTTGAGATAAGAAATTAAGCTGCCGCTTAATTAAACCATAAGCAAAAAACGAACAGAAAATAAACGAACGAAAGATTATTTTACTTAAGCTTTCAAAAAAGAAAATCAAAACAAAGGAAGACGAGAAAAGAATATTTACAGACTCCAATTTGGATGGTGGATTTTCAGTGAGTATCGCTTTATGCCACATAAAATCAAAAGGTGATTTTGTTTAAAATAATATCCCCAGCATCCTTGAAATGTAACACGCCATGAAACAATTTCATTATGGATGGCGAGAAAGATGAGAAAGAAAAAAAAATTTTTTTTTTGGTGAAAATAAAATCAACCAAGGAATTTACAAAAACGGAGAACTAAAACAAAGACAACAAAAAGAAAACAAAACGCGGAAAAAACACGCATTTTTTTCCATCTTAAATAAATTGTGGTTTTTTGTCAAACCGGCTTCCTGCTAAACAGCACAGCACCACTCCACCACAACCTTCACAGCATTAGCACATCCTTTTGCCAAAACGGAAGCCCGTAAATAAACTGTGTAACGAACTTAAGGATAATAATCATGAGCGTAAGAAAACAAAACGCAAAAAATAATGGAAAATTGCGTCAAGTAATGAACGATTAAACGAAATTCAAAATGAATGCTCACAGCCTGTATCAGGAAACACTGTCCTTTTATAGTCGTATATGCTAGTAGTTGTTGTTGTTAATATTCATTGTTACAGTTTTAGCTTTTGGTGGTTTTATTGTTGTTGTAGTTGCTGTTGTTGTTGTTACTTTAACTGTTATAGTTATTAAATGCTGGTTACCTTGTTAAGGCTCAGATAAAAGGTGCCGAATAATGCTTTGCAAAATAATACTTCCGTGTTTCTAATTTGAATTCATGAATAATTTCACAATTTTAATGAAATAACATTAGAATACCTTTTGCAAAAGCTAACACATTCATTTTATGCTGCTGCCGCGGCCCTTGCTAACGCTACTAATACTAAAGCCCGTTCTCTCTCTCGCTCTCTCTCTTGCTTCCTTTGTATTCAGTTTCCTAATGCTTGTTATTGCTATTTAAAGAAAAAAAAATTTTAAATTCTTCTCTTCCCTTAAACAGTCACAAACAGTTAAAACCACTACAAAGGCTAAGAAATTTTTTGGCAACCAGTAGTAAAATGAATTCAAAAACAGAAACCGAAAGAAAGAAAAAATTAAAATAAGCGAATGAATAAATGAGCCAACCAACGTGTATGTGTGTATCAGACAATGAGTGAATGAATGAACAGCTTCGTCAAATTTGCGCTTATTTTAGTCACGGTTGTAACAAAAAAAAAAGATGAGGAAAGGAAAGGAGAACATTTACAACTACACAGCTTATATGGGTCATTTCATAATGAACAATTAAAAATAAAATTTGTTAGTCAAGTACCGCCGCAAGGCTCCGAAGTCGCCGTAGTCTAGTAGTCTTATACGTAAGACCATGGTTCAAACACCAGGTCAGACATCAAAATAAAATACACTTCCTCTCAGCACATTTCTGTCAAAAACTCTGAGAGTAAATAAACGTGCCATGAAAAGTTTCTCAAAAATCTGTCGTTCAGAGTCGACTTTAAACTGTAGGTTCCGCCACTCATGTATAAAACATAAAACACACACAACATAAGTGGTGTGAGAAGCTAAGACCTAATCCTGACTGAAGGGTTGTAATAATCAATTATGTATGTAATTTGACAGATGTAACATCAACAAAATGGCCGTTATGAACTGTCAAAGTTTGGAGGTCCCTGCCAGCTGTGTGATCCCATGTCTGTAATCTAAAGAGAAGTGTAACAATCTATGAGTTTTTAATTGTGGGTTAAATTTTTTACTGGAAGATATGGTGTGTTTTACTTCTTTGACAAATTTTTCCTTTTTTTCTAAATATTTTAAAATTTTATTTTCCTTCTGAATATTTTTCCTTGAACAATCCACTACTTCCACTTATAAATTCAACATCCCTTAATAGTTTATAATAAACACTTGCCTGTTAAAACACCTCTTTATGCGTAAATTTTCAAATTGTTTGTAGAAAAGTTACAAAAAAAAAGGTAAAGATAACCAACAGATTAGAAGATTTTTCCACAACGAAGGCATCATTCATTATGTATGAACAGCATTTAAACCAGGCGCCATATTCAAATTACTGGATGGTGTTGATGTTGTTACAGTTGCTGTCAAAATTATGATTATCCTCCTTCTAACAACTCGACTCACAACTATAGATCGAATGAAAAGATTAAAGATACTGTGGCATAATTAAAGGTGGAGTAGTGAATTCTTTTTTGTGCAGAAATGTTTGATAGTGTGGTGCGGCCCACTGAAAAGAAAATTTCGCTATTTAAGCCAGCTTAACTACAAAGAAATTTGTTTGTAGAGAAGGGAACATATGATTGATTCCACTTCATGAACCAGCAACAATACGAAAAACTATTGTGTTCCTAATTAGTCAATATAGTGACCGATTACTGTTCTGTTATGTATGATTATTCATAAGTACATGAATAAGTACATGAACAAACAGAATTGTCGAATTCGCAATCATACTAATGCACATGAGATCCAAGGGTATCCGCTTAATTCCGAAGCAATTACTCTTTGGAATGGATTGTAAGCTGACGACGTCATCGATCCATATTTCTTTAAGGACAACGTTGACCCGCCATCACTGTAAACGGCGAGTACTATAGATCGATGACTAGATACTTCCTTAGACCCAATTTGGAGTTTTAACATGACACCACTATGTGCCACATAGCACATGCCACTTTGCATATTCTGAGAGAGCGATTTGAGAGCATGGCCATCTCACCACCGAGATCATACGATTTGACCTAGGTGGACTATTTCTTGTGGGATTTTTTTATGTTGATTGTACAGTGGTGGCCTTATAATTAGAAACGACTTAGCTGTGTACCTGAGACCAAAGGCTTTGTTTGGAGGACGTCTTACATACGTTTTTCCATCAGAGTGGGACAAATTAAACTTAGATTCGTCATTCCAGAGAACTCTGTTGCATTAACATCGTTTCTAATTATAAGGCCACCACTGTATATGCGAATAAGTAACGAACCACAGCGCTTATCAAAGTCAACTTAGCCCATTTCTATCGGTCAAATTCAGCCTGATTGATTCACCACTGTTACGGAAAATTGGCCATTTTGGACAAACTCAGTCCAGAGAAACTAAGGCAAGACGATCTTATATTGACGTAGCCATTTAACTAGAAATGAACCTCTCCACGAAACACAACTCCTTGAGAAAAATTATCATGCTAGGTCAGTTTCAAACGCGCCAAATCAGTACAAATGCAATGCAAATAACTATCGTTTGGCTTCAATTCTAGTATAAGCAGTAATTTATTGGCATGTAAGCCATACGTAAATTTTCAATGTAGTAGAACGATAAAGCAAATTGAAAATAAAGACAAGTTGAGTTGGCTGCAGTCGATGTAGTCTAGCAGGTAGTCTAATTGAGTTATTAGACGTGAGGCAACGGTTCAAACCCCAGGTCAGACATTTTCAAGGAAATGAGAAACGAAAAAATATTTTTCTCTACAACTTGCATTCAGCAGATTTCTGGCAAAAAACTATGGCTGTCTGG
Organism: Sarcophaga carnaria; assembly: GCA_958299815.1. Classification (NCBI taxonomy): domain Eukaryota; kingdom Metazoa; phylum Arthropoda; class Insecta; order Diptera; family Sarcophagidae; genus Sarcophaga; species Sarcophaga carnaria. The sequence continues at coordinate 143,466,981 of OY283149.1, forward strand.
TGTGAGAAGCTAGAAAAGGTTGTTATGACCAATTATGTGTGTATTTAGTCTTCTTCATTGCTACAGCAGCAACAGTCTTTGAAAGGCACACACCAGAGATCAGCAATGAATCGTTTTTTCAAAACGATGAGTAGATTTGAATCATACTCTAATTTCTGATACTTATATGCGTTCATACTTATTTTAATATCATACTCATACTACTCATATTCAAAGTTTGAAGTAATCATCGTACTCATACTTAACAATACGAATGACAAAATGAGTATAATTCGCGTACGAACACTGCAATACTCACTAGAAGATTGTGTGTTTGCTCTCAACGTTGTACTCATACTTATTGCTACCTGCTCTTATAAATCAATGTGGTAGGGAGTACGAATGAATCAGAGTAGTTGGATTTCACTCATAATCAAAATTTCATGAGTACTTATGAGTAGCGAAAAAGCGATTCATTCTTGATCTCTGGTTTGGACCAAGTCTCACGTCTAACTCATTCACGGCGACTAAAGAACGTCCGATATAATGCGCTTCTAAAACCAATATGACGTTATATCACGAAAGTCGCCGTAGTCTAGTATGCAGTGTGTTGGCTTATTAGACGTAAGGCCACGGTACAAACCCCAGGTCAGACATCAAAAGCGAAAATAAGACAAAATATTTCTTCGCGACTTCCTCACAGCAGATTTCTGGCTAAAAATCTGAAAGTAAATAAAATTGCCATGAAAAGTTTCTTAAAAAATCCGTCGTTCGGAGTTGACTTTAAACTGTAGGTCCCTCGACTCATATATAAAATTAACACACACAACATAATTGGTGTGAGAAACTAGGTCCATAATTGTGACTGAATTGGCCAATTATGTATGTATTACGTAGTTTGGCCAGCAATATGGGTGGTATGAGAAACTAGGTCGTAATCCTGACTGAAGGTTTGTAATGGCCAATTATGTATGTATGTATGTATCCCGTAGTTCGGCCAGCAAGTATCATGTTCAATCGTAGAAAAGATTTAAGGACACCAAAAATACAATTTTATAGGATTTTAAGCTGAATCTTGATGCGTTAAGATAACCGCATATTAAAAATAATTTTACATGGTTTTGTGGTAAAAAATTTAATAAAATTTTGATTTTCTACTTGAACTTTATAGTTGAAATTATTTTTGATTTCATTCTTATATGTAATGTAAATGGCAGTTGCTTTCATTAACCACATTTAACTGCAACATATTCTCTCTCTCTCCCTCTAATAAATTTCAATATTTAACTTCACTCTCTCTCTCTCTCTACATTTCATTGCTCATTTCTTCTATAATTTCGTTTACAATTCTATCAGAAAATTTTGTAATAATTTTCATTAAATTCATGTACACGCTCATAATCTGTACATTAATTGGGAATCCAATTTACAACAATTTACTCCTCTTCTTCCCTTATTTTTTCAGACGTAATTTCTAGCAAAAGTTAAATGTGAACGAATGAAAAAAAAAACTGAAAATAATTTCAATTAAAAAAAAAAATAACGTTCACACTCACACATATGAAAACTTTTTAACATCGCTACAGAAATAAAAAAAGAAAGAAAGAGAACCTGAACATGAACATGAAATGCAAAAAAAAAAAACCAAATTATTTAGAAAAATAGAGAAAATATAAGTGGCACGAACAAATTGGATTCCATTTTAATTTTTTCCATCGTTTTTTCCATTTTATTTTTCGCCTTATAACTCTGGAATGCCAACCACTAGCAATGCTGTGAAGTGCAAGCGTAGGAGGCAAGTGGCATGTTTTAGACGGTTTGGTTTGGTTTTTTTTTTGTTTGGTACAGAAAATGTGAAACACAACTAAATAGAATATGTAATGAAATGTTGTTGGTTGGCTGGTTTAAGTGGCAGAAAAATTTATCTTGTATGATGCATGCCTCATACCATCATTCATGCATCATAACACATAAACGTCAGACTTTTGCTCATACAGCAAAGTAAGCAATGTATGAGAGAAATTTATACATACGCGTGCACATACTCATACATCTCAGCTTACAAACTTGTTAGGAAATGTAGTATTTCAACGGAAATGTACATGTATACATACCTATACAGATGCAAATACAAATACATTCTTCATATGTACAGCAATTTGTACGTTTGAAATGAGTTGTTAAATATCGCATGAAAATCATGCCTTAAGTTATATACGATTAAGGTGAATTCCTTGAACAATTTTTATTCCAAATTTTGAAGGATTTGAGGAGATGATGTTTTAAAGCTAAGAGGAAGAGATGTGTATGCATTGATAGCATATCTTCAAGGTTAGTATTGTTACGAAAATGAAAAATCTAGATCGCTAAAAAATTAAAATTATAAGCTAAAGCCAGAAAAACAAAACAATGTAGTAAACAAACCTGTTTACAAATTATCGTACTGCTTAATATAACAACAAACACCAGCATAAAAAAGAATTGTAAATAAGTAAACAAAAATCCACAAACAACACTACAAGAATAAATGTAAACAAAATACACAAACAACAATAATGAATGTCGAAGTCGCCGTAGTCTAGTAAGTAGTGTGTTGGCTTATTAGACATACAGGCAGGGTTCGAGCTCCAGGCCAGACATCAAAACGAAATGCAAAAATTATTTCTTCGGCGACTTTCTCTCAGCAGATTTCTGGCAAAAACTCTGAGAGTAAATAAAATTGCCATAAAAAGTTTCTCTCAAAAATCTGTCGTTCGGAGTCGACTTTAGACTGTAGGTCCCACCACTCATGTATAAAATTAACACACACAACATAAGTGATTTGAGAAACTAGGTCGTAATCCTGACTGAAGGGTTGTAATCACCAATTATGTATGTATGTAACTATCGCTGCGGTCAAGTGGGAAGTGTGCTGGCTAACTAGACGAGAAGTGTAAGTTCGAACGCCAGCTCTGGCAACTTTAAAAGTGAAGTATAAAAAATGTTGTTTTTTCAGTGATCCTTATAGTATCCTCCTGACAAAAAGTCGGAGATTAATTTCTATGAAAAGGCTTCTCAAATTTTTTCGCAGTTCACATTGAACTTTAAAACCAGCCTGTCACCAATAAAATTAACCAACACGACTGGTGTTTGCATTTTTACTTTATAGACCTGAATAAAAGTTAATAAAAGGGCAAACAGAATGTCAAAGACTTTGACTTTGAGGTTGAGTATTTGGCGAATACATCCTTATGCCACTCAGACGGAGTCAAACACTCTTGTACGGTGTACAGATATGCGCCTTTATTGCGTAAATCGCAATAAACGCCATTATTGAGCTCAATATTTCATATAAAGTTTCAATAAATTATTGCGCAATAAATACGACAATTGTTATAATATTGAGTAAAACTTAAAATGCAGCACTTTTAAAAGTGTGTTTAGTGAGCAACTCAAATGTCAACAGTGACAAACGAAAGAAAAAAAAACAAAATAAACAATCAGCTGTAAAATTAATATTGAATGAACTGTATATATTTTTATGTCTGAACACTTAAAATATTGTACTCAATAAATTAAATATTGACTCAATAAAAGTGCATATCTGAACATAGTTTAATTGTTGGCCTCATTCTGGCAACCCATTTTCGTAACATTTAAATTAATGTCGTACATTACATGTGACTTGCTTCACTGTCGTCTTAAATGCGCGCAATTTTCCTTCCTACAATTCAATCTTTATGTTCATTTTTTTTTAAATGCTGACTTAACGTATACACTCATAAAAATTCATCTTTCCTTATTGCCAATCTATTTTATTTACTACGTCATTTGTATACATATTATTGTTGTTGTTGCATCATTTTCTATTTAAAATATATGCTGACTGAATACGACGAGTACGAGTACAAGGTACAAGTACAAGTGAAGACTAAAACGTTGTTGTTGTTGAAGTACACTCATCCGTAAATATTAAATGCCACAAATTCGTTTCTGGAAAATCCATCAAAATCGAAATCAACATTAATAAATAATAAATTTTGTGTTACATAACATACACACACACATATACCATACATATGTATACGTGTATACATATACAATTTCATATTAAATTATGCAAGTGAATGCAAAACTGTTGTGAATGCAGAGCAATAAACATTTGCTTGCATGCTTGGTTCATGGTGTACATGTATGATGTATTAATGGTTGTCTTATGGTTACACGCACAACACATATACATACACACCTAACACATGCACACATACACCTATAAATATTATAACAATTACTACTACAATAACAAAGGAAAAGTTATCATTACGCATACAGCCCTCATATTACAATTGAAACAATATCGTGTAGCTTCAGTGCATAAAGCCGTGTGTGTGATGAGGATTTTCGTTTGTAATTAAAATCAGAGGCGTAGTGAAAATTTAATTAAAGCTGCAATGAATTTTGGAAGTTCTATTAAAGTTGATAATTTAATTTCATATATTTTGTATTTAAATTGATTGATTAAAGCGTGAAAATGGGTAACAATTATTATCATTATGTATGCAGCAATGTGGTCTCCCCCTTTTTCGGCATTCTGCTTAGACAATGCATGGACATTCTGTCTGAAATGAAAGACAGTCTAATTGGAAGTAAAGCACTGTTAGTAAAACGATAAAAGAACCAGTAAGTAGAGGCCTTGTTGTTATTTATTCCGACGTTCCCTGATCTTCGCATTAAATATCCGTCTTGGCGGTACATGCATACATAATTGGTCATTACAACCCTTCAGTCAAGATAACTATCTATCTTTCCACACCACTTTAGTTGTGTGTGTTAATTTTATACATGAGTGGTGGGACCTACAGTTTAAAGTCGACTACGAACGACAGATTTTTGAGAAACTTTTCACGGCAATTTTATTTACTTTCAGAGTTTTTGCCAGAAATCTGCTCAGAGGAAGTCGCCGAAGAAGTGTTTTACACTTTTAAAAATATAGGTTTGTGTAGGTGTGTATGAGTGCGGGGGGAGGGGTATGGGAGTGTGGGTGTTAAGTTGTTTGATGTTTTCGTTGTGATTGTTTTTGAAACATTTACAAAAAAAATTATAACAATTTGCTGATTTGGCATAAACCAAGTGGGGTTCATTGTTTCAAGGTTTCACTCTTTCTTTCTTACTTCCTCCCTCACTCTCTCTGTGTGTATGTGTTTTTCTGTATGCTTTTGCCTTTTTGTTGTATGTAGATTTTGTTCTTGTTGCTTTTGTTGTAATTTTTGAAAACAATTTAGTGTAGTTGACACTTGTGTGTGGCTGATTGTAAATCACAGAGGGAGTGAGTGAGTGATGCATAAATGTTGGTGTGATGATGTGTTTGTTGACATGCAAAAAACCTGTCATTGTCATTGCATATTTTAAGGGGGAGGCTTTTATTTTAAAATACTATACGCACCCACACAAGCATACATACATAAATTCCTATGTGCGTGTGTTGTAAATTTATTTTCTAAAAGGTGGCAATATTTTATTTTGTTGTTGTTGTTGTTGTTGCTGGCAAATGAAATTGCTTTTCATGATGTTTGATGATGATCAACATAATCAACAGCAGCACCAGCATCATTGTCATAAGCATTGTCGTCATCAGCTTTTTGCCATCTTTCGCCTCCCTCACCGCTATATTTCCAACACAGTGATAAACTGTTTTAACGCATCGCAAGTTTTTTTTTCTTTGCTTAACACAAGTGTCTGTTTGCTAAGACCTTGTACGTAAGTGTAGTTCGAAAAGTGTTAACGCCTTAAACATGTTGTTGTTGTTGTTGCTGTTGTTGTTATTATTGCTGGTGTTTGCTTTCTTTCTTCTTCTTAAACGGGAAACCAAAGCTAAAGTGTTGAAAGCTTTGTCACGTTAAAAATATGGAAGGAAGGGAAGGCGCGAGGAAGGATTATATGCCGCAATGGTAGTGTCGGTTTATATTAAAAGCCCACAAGCATTAGGCATTTAAAAAAAAACTTGCGATTTCTCTGCCATTTGCATAAGTGTGCATATAAATTTGCTTGTATTTAAAGAGCAAACGTAACCTAAAGCTGCACCACCTACCACTCATACTAAAGCAATTACTGCACATTTTAAAAAGGGACATAAACACACACACATCAAAGTGCGTGCATGTTTATGTATGTGTGTAGTAAGTGTTACATAAAATTGCCTTGCCTTACAGCCTATTAGTTTGTTAAATGCGGTTAAACACGGTGTCAAACCACAAACTTTCTCTTCTCACCTCACCGCAAATCTTGCTCAAAAACTTTTCTTCCATTTTATTTACATCGTTTTTTTCTATTTACCACATCCTTTAGTTAATAAACCTTTCTTCTTTGCCTTATTTTTTATTTATTTTCTTGTTGTTTTTCTCTCATTCTTATTCCTTCATCAAAAGCAGCAACGATTTCTATAAGGTTTTGCTTTTGTTTGCAAGCAAAACTATTCTGTGTAAGCAGCTCTGCACAGCACAAAAAATTTTTAATTTTCTTAAAAAGTTTTTTTGCATCACGTTTCAAGGAATATTTTTTGACGTAAACGCGTGTAGAAATGCATGGAAAAAAAGGAAAAAGAGAAAACTTTTCACTGTCATATGTTGTTTTGTGGTTTTTAATATTAAATGAATAGTTTTTTTTTGTTATACATTCTGGCATAAAACTGAGAAACAAAAACAAAAGCATCAAAGAAAAAAAGTATAAAGTTTTCTTGTTACTTTAATTTCGACAAAATGTAGCCCCGAATATATTTCATGGGTTTCTCTTAAAGGTTACATTAAAAAACTTGTTATATGAGCAGCGTTTTTTTTGAGAGTTTTCAAATAGTACGTGTATAATGAATATTAAATTTTTTAATACCTGATATAAATATTTTAATGCAAAGGAAATTCTAGAAAAAATATGAAAAAAAATATATTCATATCCCTTATGTGCTATGAAAAGCTGAATCTTTAGCGTATGAGCAATATTAACTTATTATCGCCTTTAAATATTACTCATACGCTTCATATCATTCACTGATGGTATGAAGGCATACATAGCTGCAAGATAAATGAGGCACCAAATCGTCAAATATTTGAGAAAAAAATCGTCAAAATCGTCAAAGACGTTTATTGAAATCGTAAAAAAAAATTTAAAAAAATAAATAAATAAATTAAAAGTTTTTAAGAACGAAAATTATTTCTATTGCACATTGGTTTAAAATCGATATTTTTTGGCCAAAATTATTTACGGCGATAATATAATAGTTTTTTGTTAATATTTGAATTATTATTAATTATTAATATCATATTTTGTCAATTCTGTGAAATTTAATTAAAAACCTACTTTTGGAATGTCCAGTCGAAGACCAAGCTGTGCCCAGAAGCATTTTCAATTTTCTTTCTGACACTTTTTCCCGATCCTTGTCATCCCTAATTTGCCATTTTTTATTTCGCACTTATATCCCAAATGTAATAAAAACTCGAAAAACCATATACGGCAGTGAAGCGGTCTTAGGCCATATTTCAGATTACTTTATTTTGGCTTAAATTTATCAGATTTGTAATTTTTTATTTCAATAAAATCTTTAGAAGTAGCACCACATATAGAACATGAAAAATTGGATCTGGTTCCTGTAAGGACGTTTAAAACGTTTCCATCTATTACGGTAAGGAATAATCTAAATGTTGTTTCTATTGTTTTTGAATCGTCTATCTGCAATTTTACTGGAGCCAAATTTTTAATTTCATTATCCAAATCGGAATTTTCCTTTAGTATTGCATCTCTTGTTTCCTTTAAAAATTCTAATTTCAAAGGCTTACAAAACCAAGTGGATTGGGTTGTTATGTTACACCATAATGGTCTTTGTGATGTATCCAAAAGTCTTAATGATATTACTGTTGTTGCAAAAAGACTTGAATCACTAATATGGAATGAGCTTTGTTCAAGAAGTCGTTGTTTAAACTGAGCTTGACCAGTACTTCCATCGAATCCATAACTCAGAATTAACTCTGCTTCCTTTAGAACAGCAGCTAAGTCTTTTTCTCCCTTTTTACGAGCAGACATACGCGATGACTTTATTAATAAATCTGTCGTAATTTCTTTGGTTGAAGACATAATTGCTGCTTCTCTTCTCTTGCTACGATTCGACATTTCATTAAAAGACATTCGTGGCCGACCGGCTTTAGAGGTCTTAAAAAATGCTTCAGAATTTAGCCATTTCATGTTTCGAGACATAACTACATTAGTGTTTCTGAAGCATTCTGACCACTTTGCATCCAATTTTACGCAATATATCCTTATTTTTTCTTTTACATGTTTTAAATAATCCTCAGGAGGATTTGCAGTTCCACTTTTTTCTAGAACGAAGTTCAAAAGTTCCTCCTTTTTCTTTTCTTTAGCATTTGTTTTTTGCCAAATTTTGAAGAGCTCTTCATTTCTGAAGCCAAGGTAGTCTAGTAAAAAGCAAATATCTTAAGTTATTGCAAGTTATTGCAGGAAAAAACTTTAGAATGTGTTGCACAAGAGCACATGCTATTTTCGAATTTTGTTTTTTCACTGGACAAAGTTGGACATTTTTTTAAAAGTTTAAATTTATGGAAAAACAAAATAATAATTGAATGCGCGAATATGCATGTAAACAACACTCGTTATTTCTATGTCTATTTATTTTTTTAACTTTTTATTTTACAATTAGTTCATACATACCATAAACTTTATTATCCATTAAAAATATTATTTTTAACTTTTTAATTTCATTCAAAAACACTATTTGACCAACTACTTAAATAAAACTACTTGCACTTCATTATTCAACAATAGTAAAAAGTTTTATGTTTGTCGCTCTGTAGACTAACGGTAAATACCGGTTTAGAAAAACAAAATTTATTTTCTGATAACTTGAAGTGTTGTCTATCATGCAGTATTAAAAAATTTACAAAAAACGAAAATTAAAAAATTACATTTTGGCCAAGAAAACTGTATTTTAAACCAATGTCTATTGTTATAAAACATATAAAGTCAATGTATGTACATATATATCTGAGTTCAAAAAAAAAACATTTTAAAAAAAGTTTGTTAGAAATTTAAAGCTAGCGTCCGTCATCTTCATATATTAATTTTTTTTTCAAAAATGGAGAACTTTTTATATAATTTTCAAGAAAAAATTTTTTAAGGTTTAAACAATCTATCCCAGTGTTATTTATTGACACATAAGGGCAGCAATAATATTGCATCATCTTAATCCATGGGTGGTGTAAATATTAAGGAGTCAAAAGTTCTTGACATTCTGAGCACGAAAATTCAGTGTAATGTTGGCTTCAACCGACACATTTTTCAGTTCCTTCTTAAGGTCTTATCATCTGATCTTTCTATTTACCCCATTTGTAACCGACCGAAAATGGAATATAACTCTCATGTATGGGTCAATGCCCCAACGTCTATTTTGAGGTTTCTCAACCGTGTACAGAAGAGCAGCTCGTTAATGACGGTAGTGTAACCCACTCCATTGAATCAATGGAGCATCGGTGCAATGTGTGTTTGTCTATAGCTACTACAGAAGGATTTTGCTAGAACGAAATAAGGTGACTTTTTCCCGAAAATCATACATTCCTAATCAACGCTCGTCTTTCTCGGCCAGTACATCCGTATGTGGTCGATTGGCCAGTGGATCGCACACTGCATTACAGAAAAAGTACGTTTTTTAGTCGAACTATTATATTTACTATACTATATACTATATAATTCCTGCAGAAGTCATTCCTGTTACTTATGGTATAAAAATATACAAGCCTAGTGTCCATAAATACTGTTCGCCCTTTCCTTCTTCCAATGGTAATATTAGAAGCTATTCTCGAATTTTTAAAATTGTCTGCAACGACAAGTGATAAATTATTCTCAACTACGAGGTTATTTAGCAGTTGTAATTTGGCTTTTAAGGAATTAATCATCACATGTATTCGAAAGTAACTTAAAAATATAATACTTTACTCCTTGTTTTTACTAACTAACATAAATTTCCAATAGTAACAATTGCGAAGCAAATACGAAGCTTAAATTGGCTTTTAATGTACTAAATTTTTAATTTCCAAAAATCGTCAAAATAAGGACATAAATCGTCATATCGTCACTATGCTATTTTTGAAGCCCAAAATCGTCAAAATGACGTTAAATTGTCAAATCTGCCAGCTATGCCCTTATGTGCTATTAAAAGCTGCATCGCTAGCGTATGAGCAATATTAACTTATTACCGTCTTTAAATATTACTCATACGCTTCATTTCATTAACTGATGTTATGAAGAACTTTGAAAATTTTGATTAATACTGCGATGATTAAAATGTTATATATAAAGCAGTTAAATTTCTATGAACTTTTACTTCCAATTTGAGTTCAAAGTATATTTTCTTTCATTAGCCCTCTTGGCTGGCTCAAAGAATGTCCCGTTTACTGCTATTATTTGATATATTTTTGTATATTTTAAACCTTCCCCTATAAATTCGCACCGTACTAGTCCTGCATAATGAATGAATCTTGGGTAATATGGATTATGCTGGTTTTCTAAATGTCCTTTATTCGACTTCGGCTGCATAAGCCTTCTGGATTTCATTTCACAGCCATTATTCTAGTGCTATAGGGCTTCTTCCTTATAGTATAACCAATTCATCTCATTTGTAAACGCTTAATTTGTTTTAGTACGACTACTCCATTGATTTTATTCCAGAAATTCGAAATTCTCGTTGCAGCAGGCTTTAAAAAGCGATAATTTATGTTAAATAGCATCCATTTTTTGCACGATGCAAAATCTTTCACGATGTTTCGTAAAACAAACATCATTTGCTAGAAGTTCTATTGAGCCACTGTTTTAAATGTGTGCATTTCATTGCCTGCTTTCGGAATTATACGGTGGGCATGCTTTAGCAAAAAAGTTTGGCCGAACAGTAGAGTCGCGGTAGTCTAGTAAGTAGTGTGTTGGCTTATTAGACGAAAAGCGAAAGTTCGAGCCCCAGTCCAGTCATCAAAATAAAATACAAAAAGTATTTCTTCTTCTTTAAACTGTAGGTCCCGCCACTCATGTATAGAATTTAACACACACAACATAAGTGGTGTGGGAAACTAGGTCGTAATCCTGACTGAAGGGTTGTAATGACCAATCATGTATGTATGCTTTAGCAAAACACAGTGTATCGAGTATTACTCGATCAATATTCAAGTCAGATGCAAGAAGGGCCTGTACAATCATTAGACGTGATTCAAGTTGCTATTTCAAAGTGTTTAAAAGCTGTTGTATTCATGTAAAAGCAAGAAAATTGAGTGACTCATTTGCAAGAAGTCAAAAGACTTTGGAACATGATTTTGCATGGCTGAAATTTTAGTTAATCGCTTCAAGAAGAAATCATTTTTGCATTGAAATGTCACTGACGATGCAAAATTAATTCATTACGATAAACCCAAGTGCAAGAAATAATATATGAAACGCGAAAAACGAACAAAATCTACAGCCTACTTGACCTAGGTAATGCTGTGTATTTGATGGGACCAGAAAGGCATGATCTACTATTACACTGAGCAAGACTACCACGTTAAACCTATATAGATAACATTTCAGGCGTTTGGAGCTTTGCTTCAGAACAAAGTATCAAATATTGATACAATTTAAAGGCAGAGGCAGCAAGCAAAGCGAGTGAGTATTGTAGTGTTCGTAAGCGAATCATACTTGTTTTGTGATTCTTGTAATAGTTGAGTAAAGGAGAGTCGAAATCAATAACATCATGCGTATTGTTAAGTATGAGTACCATGAGTATTTCAAACTTTGAATATGAGTAGTGTGAGTATGACATTAAAATAAGTATGATTCGAATCTACTCATCGTTTTGAATACTCATTGCTGGCCTCTGATACGTAGCCAACCGGGTTCAGTGTCCACGTCATGGAGATTACGTTACTGAGCAGCTTCTGTCTGATTGTAATCGTAAGAAAGCTGGCCTTTCATAGCACTCCTGTACTACCTAGATAACAGATGTGTATTAAGATATTCAACTAGCTGGCCTTGTAGCATGATATGTATTGTCTATGCTAACATTTTTCATTAGAATTGCTTTAGTTTTCTAAACTTTATCACACGTTGATACGTTTTCAGTTTTGATTGTATGTTCGAGATTTTGATGAAAATTGTACAAGAATCATCCTCATAATCGCAATTCTGGAGATGAAGATAAACATGGCTTGTTATTTTAAACAGCTCAGTGGTGCAAAAGTAAGGTGATTATTTTTTCTCTTTTACTCTAGTAAATGATGACTGATAGTGCGCCATACCTAGTCAATTCATGAGTTCCAATTTGGCATAATTTTGGCATTGAAGTTGCCGTAGTCTAGTAGGTAGTGTATTGGCTTATTAGACGTGAGGCCTCGGTTCAAACGCCAGGTCAGACATCTCCAAAAATATTTCATCGGCGCCTTAATGGCAGCAGATTTCTGGCAAAAAGCCTGAGATTAAAATAAGTTTACCACGAAAAGTTTCTCATGCCACTCATGTGTAAATGGTTTGAGGAGTTAGGTCGTAATCTTGCTTGTAAGGTTGTAATGATCAATTATATAAGTATGTGATTTGGCATACTCTGTTCAGAATTTCAGCCGGTATATTGTCAGAGAAAGCGGTAATATTAGCTGGTTTGTTACTGTACACAATATACACTACGTATCCACCAAAAAAATCGTTGAGTGGGGTCAAATTGCATGATTTTGGTAGCTGATGGGCTACTTTACAATTCTAGATTAGTTGCTTACCAAACACGTTTCCATATAGCTTCATGACCTTCTCTGACATTATCCTGCTTTTGAGAACTAAAACATGAAGAATTATTTGGTACTCAGAATGGCTAAGAGATACCAACCATTAGTATTAGCTATAAAAATATCTTAAAGGATAGAAGAGAGCTATGCCCATTGCAGCAACTGGAAATTGAAGTTAACCTTAACAAATTTCATGACATCACGTGGTGTTTGGCGCCGTCTTCTTGAAACTACAAGTCAATCCTTCCATTATAGCACTATGTCGTGCTTAATTGATTGTAATCTTGTGATTTTCATTGTCTTTGAAAAAGTACCATCCAATGATGCAGCCAGTCGACAAATATCGGCAAACAGCCTATGTTTTAAGGTATATTAACAGCTCTTGAACTATTTTTGGCTGCCAATCAAATTAAATTTCCGTTGTTGACATATATTTTGAGGCAAAACTGAAATTCATTTCTTACACAGCAAGATTGAGTATCTTACATGCCGTGTTCATTTCCATTTATGGCAGAATGGCAAACCCTATTGAAAAAACTTGTCACGAATCCCTTTTCATACTAAAACTAATATTAAAAAAATTTTTTTACTTTCGAAAAAGGAGTAGCAAATGAAGAGGAAAGAAAGTTAACTACAGATATGCTCGATACTTTCACCAAATATAATTCCGATTAATTACAGTTTTACTATCCTCTTAATTACTTACAAATATTGTGTATTCTTTATCTCCAAAAAAAACAGAAAAAAATTTAAATTGAAATTGGAAGCTATTGTAACTGAAACCCTGTATTTGTTGTTTTTTCATTTACTTGGATTAACTGGTGCTTTAACTTTTCTTCCGGACATTACAACACCTGAGCTCTATTACTTTTAATGGTCATGATTATATTATTATTGTTTTTGTTGTTGCTGTTGTTGTTGTGTATTTTCATTGTATTAAAAACTGCAAATGGCGAATAACGGTTAAAATGTCATTTACTAGTTATCTACGCTTTTTTTACTACTGCATGGACCCTTAAACTAATTGCTACAATTGCGAGGAGTCTGTATATGTATGCACAAGTCATATTCTCTTGCAACATTTTGTTTTAAAATTACTTTGGTTCTTTTCTCTTTTCTTTTTTAAAAATGTTTTTAAATACCGAAAAAGCATTGTTTTTTTCTCTTCTTCTTCTTTTTGAATAAAACACAAATGGCGTGATAATCTGATTGTTTTTATGCTCTTGTGTTACTCTTTCTGTTAATTTCTTCATGATGCCACCACAATTGCTACCATTTGCTGCTGTTGCTGGTGTTGTTGGTATGTCCGTTGGTTGTTTGGTGGCTTGCTTGCCATACATTTCAATGATAAAAATGCAATTTTAATGATATTTTAACTGGAAATTGAAATAGAAACACTGAAAATGAAAACAAAGTCAACTTAGTGAGTTTGCAAGTGGAAGGGTTTTACACACAGGGATTGTTTTTTGTTTAATTTTTTAAAATTTTTAGTTAAATCTCTCTCTCTCTTTTGGACTCATATGCACTTCTATACATTTGTAATATGATACTAATTTAATTGTGTTGCCTTTTTTTTCTTGTATTCCCTTTTACAGAAGCCGACTATACGCTGGACGATTCATTTTGGAATGAAGAAAGTCCTGTTGGTAAGTGTACATTCTCTTAATCGCTCCATTTAATGGCGACATTTTTAAATTGCTGTTGAATTAAGCCGAAACAAAATCAAAAATAATAAAAAGCAGTAAAAGAAGAAGAAGAAGAAGAATGGTTTAATAAAATATTTATAATGCTTGTTATGAGCCACCAATTCGAATGGTGGTACGTTGGCAGGCTGTTGGGGCTTTGTTTTAACAGGAGACGACAAGTTAGCAAATTGCCTTTAATGGCTCTTTTGTAGCACACGCGAATGTTTATCTTAAGCATTAGAGTTGAAGAATTATTTATTTTTAATTTCTGTTAAATAAACTCTAAGGCTGCTGCTAATGAGTGTTTACCGAGAAAATATTTTTAAGAATTCCGAATTTTTTTTCATTTTTGTTTAATTAGCTTAAAGGCCATACAGAAATTAGAAAATTAATGGCAATGATTTTTCATGGAGTAGTAAACATTTTTGGGCACTACCTTCCACAATTTTCTAACAAAATTCGTGTATTTTTTTTTTAATATACTGATGCACTGTTGAGAGGCTCCTGTTCATTATACGCTTATTAAGCTGCTACATGTTTGGAAACAATATCGCTAATTCACCTTAGTGGGAGAAAACGTTTGATAAATTTATCATTAGCCAGTACAAGATTTTGGTCACATTTACGGCCTAGCTTTCAATATTACACTCAAGTTGGTTGCATTGTTTTTTCACATGAGAGATGGAATATACAGTTCAATGCCAAATACGGACGACAGATTTGAGAACCTTTTTCATTGCAATTGGAATACAATCAAAGCTTTTATCAGAAGACTGCCGATCAAAATATTTGGTTACTAACGTGAACTTCCAAATTGTTATAGTTAGTAACGGCCATCCCGTTGAAGCTACATCTGCAAAATTAATTGTCATTTACTCAGTCTATTTTGACAAATTACCATGGCTGGATTTAGCATTCAACAACACGTGCAAATAATAAAATTGTTTAACCCTTCTGCATCCCTTGGATATGTGCCCATCCTATGATCCTTTGGGTCAATATGACCCAACATTCAAATGTAAACAAAATTTCATATTTAATATAAGAAATTCATTTGTTTTGTTGTTTTTTTATTTAGTATAATAAAAAGTAATGGTAACTAAAATAAATGAGCCCTTCCTGAGCAATTATTAATAAAAAAAAATATATACAACATATAAAATAAAGTTAAATTTTAAATTCAGTGTTTTTTTAACAATAAAATAATAATTATATTTTTAATACTAATATATAACAATTAAGAAATTTTTCTGGCAATTTATACACAATGTGACATTGTCCTCTTTGCAAATAAATTTCTTACAAGAATCACATTTAGTGGAGTGCTTATTTGAATTCCTTCCATGTTGACAAAAGAAACACCTCTGCCGTTTATTTGGTAAATTTCTGGACAATAGTGTATTTGTATTATTTTACTTAGAACATTTGTTCTTGAATAGTTTTGACAAGATTTCTTGCTGATGGTCCATGTGGCAAAACTTTTCTTCGCAAAATATGCTCGTTTATTAGCTGATCTTCAAGTTCTACTAAATAAAGCCTGCGTCTGAAGTTTTTATTGAAATTTCAGGCAGGAATCATATCAGTCCATATGACGTAGCAATTATATGCTGCTACATCTATCATACTCGAAAATAACACAACAGGCCATCGCTTATCCATGTGCTTACATGTGTAATTAGCAACTAGTTGGTCAAGCGCATCAACTCCCGCTTTCGTTTGGTTGTAGTGATGTAGTATTTCAGGTTTTTTTTTTCATCATCTCTTACAGCGGCTGAATAATAAAGAGAACTTAAGACGAGAAGGAATTTTTTTTTTTTTTTTTTTGAATATAGGATACTACAGTTATATCATTTGAAAACAAAAAATCAGAGTGCAATACAGTCTTTTTTTCATATCCAGAATTTTTGATGGCAAAAAAGTTTTATTTTTACGGTCAGTGCCAACTAATGTAATATTCCGAGAAAGAAGTTCAATGGCAAGATTTTATGTAGTAAAAAAATTATCACATGTAATTGTGCATCCCTTTGGGAGAGAGTCTGATAATGTTAGAACCACTCTCTCAACTAAATTTAAAATACGGAAATAGAACAAATATTATACGTTGTACAAAAGTCTCACCTTGTTTTCTTTCTGGCTGTGTATTTCTTGATCTGACTGTGTACACTTCCATATTCCAGGCATATTTAGTTGTGGATTCGCAAAGTGCCCAAATTTTTATGCCATATCTGGCGGGCTTTGATGGAATATATTGCCCAAAACTGCACCGACCTCGAAATGAAAGCAATTGTTCAAGTGTCAATGCGTTGGCATATAATCAACAAACAAATTTCATTCTCCAAATCTTTGAGTATAATAAAATTTTGAATTTGAAAACGATTTTATTGATGATTTGACTGAAAAATTTATTGATCGATGATTCTGAATGGTAAACTTGTAATATCGCATGTTGATCCAAAGGATGTTAAATGTGTGTAAATCGTGTTTTGAAAAGTGGTGGGGGAAGGAAAAAATTAAATTTTATTGTTTTCTTGTAAAAGCATAGTTTTTGTGCCTGTGATGGATAAATTAAAGTTTCACGATCATATCTTATAATTAAAGGGAAAACTTTTGCGTTTAAAAATCTAAATTGAGTCAAATTGACCCAAGGAGTGCGGAAGGCTTAAACGAAACGGGTGTTGGCAATTGACTCGAATTTTCATGGGAAAATTATCTTCAGCGCTAAGACCTACTACTGGATGAATGGGCACGTAAACAGACGAAATTTTCGAATTTCGGACGATACCAATCCACACGAGATCCTAGAGCTTTTAATGATTTTGAGCCGGAGATCCATATTCCATCTTCGATCCATAGTTCCTTGCAAAAGACGTTAGCTTGGCCATCAATGTTAAACATGGGCACAATAGTTTGATCATTACCAACTTCTTTTAGCCTGAATTGAATAACCGCCCACGACATGTGATTTCAATTGGCCACACAGCTCATGTCAAATTGGATATTCTGCACGAGTGATTTGAGTGCATAGGCATCTCACACGAAGGTGATGTAAATTGAACATCGAGATCGCGGTAATGTGATCTTGATCTTGTTAAACTTTTTCTTTCGAGGTGTTTACGTTGCAGGTGTATGCAACAAACTACAGCAGTCCTTAGATCTAACATAACCAAAGACATTGGTGAAATTAAGTCTGCTTTGTGCGCCAGAGTAGTCATGAAAAATTTAACATGATGCTCTCCACTTAGAAAAGCCATGGCCATAATGCCATCAATAGTTCTTTCAATCGAATAAAAAATGTTGGTAATATCTTATGCCCACTAATGCAGGATGCAGTTTTCTAGTAAGCAATGTCCCTTCAAATTTGAAACCTGGAAAAACAAAAAATTAAAAGATAAATTCTGTTTTCGAAACGTTAATTATATTTGATATCAAAGAATACAGAGATTTCGTTGGCTGCTTACTTTCCACACTTTTAGGAGTATAAAAACTAACTGCATTACCCTATTAGCAGTAAAACTTATGAGCTTAAAACATTTTATTTCAAACAATTATTTTACGTGCACAGTTTTGGTACTACTGTACTTGTTATTTCTATTACACAGACATACAAGTAGCCAAAATCTGATTTTATGGTTTTATAATTAATAAGGATATTAGACAGGATTTAAAAACATTATTTCATGAATTTATTTCATCAAACAAACACACAAATTGAAACAAAATTGTCTAATACGAGGTGCATTCTGGCAGAAATTTCTTCACAATTATGTTTTAATTTCTACATTAGATTTGAACTTTCTTTTAATTTTCATCCACAACGCTTGTTAAGTTGACAATGGCATAGGATTAGTGTTACATTTAGAAGGAGAAAATGCTGCATATCTACAGAACAACACCTTTTTAAGAGATATCAACCAGGAGCTTTAGTTATATGGCGGAATATAATATCGGTTTACAACAAAGATCTTACAGTCCTCAAGTAATCCACATATATTTTGTTACGTTTTTACCTTTTTAAAAAAGTGTAAATATGAGTTCGTTAATTGCAAACAAAGTAAAAACAAATATGTGTTTAATTTCAGTTAAACTCTCTCTATTCTTTACACTACTTTTGTGTTCTGCCCCACCGTATACAACTTAACGATACAACAATAATAATCTGTTTATTCTTTTTACTAGTTCATACAATTATTCACTTTACACGCAACTTCACACAAGGCTGACTGAATTAACACTGACTGCTGCCTGCTTTGTTCAGCCCTTTTATAGTCCGACACAACCAGTCTAACGAACATTCTTGAAGTGGAAGGTTCGTGTTCTCGCCTTCTCGAGAGTTCTGTGGTTAGTACATTATTGCTTGTGTACTTTGCTTATGTTGTCGATCACATATTTCTCGTAGATGGTTTATTTTCATTTCGTGTTGTTGTTGGTACCAGGTGCAAACAGGTTTGTTGTACATATGTGTGTGTGCAGCTTTAGATAATCAACATGTTCATTGTATTCATTAGTGTGTATTTGGGTCGTGTGTATTGTGTTGGTGTAGCTGGTAGCTTTTGTTTATCGTTTTTATTGTTGAACGATATTAGGTCGTTTCGATTTATGTAACAATATGTATGGTGGGGCCGCTACCAGTTTAACCCAACCTAACCTTCAGACACAAGATGATTTTGTATCTGAATCTGTTTAATCCTCACAAAACGGCAATTGTTGCTTAGCATTACTCCGAAACGATTTTCTTTGTGATCCTACATTTTTATTTTATTTTTTCGATTTCTGGTTTTGTCCTCCGTATCTTAACTATTTTCTTATTTAATTAGTCACGATTACGGCCTAGTGTTAATTTTATCCACTAGTGGCGGGACCTACAGTTCAATTCGATTCCGAAAGACAGATTTTTGAGAAACTTTTTTATGGCAATTTTATTTTTTCCCCAGAGTTTTTGCCAAACAACTGTTGCGTAGAAATAACCGATGAAATATTTTAAATATTTCGTTTGGTTGTCGTCTGAGCTGAGGTTTCACTTACAGCTTAGCATCTAATGCGATCTATTTTAATGTTTCGACTGCGTATTGCTTTTAAAATCTAATTTATTAGACTTTCTCTTGAGTGGCTTGCGTTTTAGCCTGGCATATTTTTTACGTTTTAAAACATATGTGTACATATGCACTTCAGAAGTCGCTGTGGTCTAGTAGGTAGTGTGTTGGCTTATTAGACGAAAAGCCAGGGTTCGAGCCCCAGGCGAGACATCAAAATAAAATACAAAAATTATTTCTTCAGCGTCTTCTTCTCAGCAGATTTCTAGCAAAAACTCTGAGAGTAAATAAAATTGCCATGAAAAGTTTCTCAAACATTTGTCGTTCGGAGTCGACTTTAAACTGATGGTTCCACTACCCACGGATAAAATTAACACACACATCATAAATGGTGTGAGAAACTAGGTCGTAATCCTGACTGTAGTGTTGTAATGACCAATTACGTATGTATGCACTTCAGAACAGACGTCATTTGTTTTTATATGACAGAATGTTTGAATATCTGGGCATCGAATTGGCCGGTTTCATCCGGAGCTTAGCGTGGTTCAAGCCTACAATTAACGGATCATGACAAGGGAGCTTACCTCACACTTTTTGACACAATGGGACATATGTGCCACTAAGTGAACTTGCCTTTGAACGGCAAGCTAAACGCTAATTTAACTTAGCCTAACATGAATATGAAGCCTTGCATTCTGGCTTGAAGACCTATTGCCATTATTATGGAAGTAAGTCTACCTCGTTATAGCATAGGCACTTGCTCTTGCAGTCGCCGTAGTCTAATAGGTAGTGTGTGGCTTATTAGATGTAAAGCCCGGGTTCGCTTCCCAGGCCAGACATCAAAATGAAACACAAAAAGTATATCTTCGGCGACTTCCTCTCAGCAGATTTCTGGCAAAAACTCTGAGAGTAAATAAAAATGCCATGAAAAAGTTTCTCAAGAAAATCTGTCGTTAAGAGTTGACGTTAAACTGTAGGTCCCGCCACTCACGTATAAAATTAACGCACACAACATGAGTGGTGCGAGAAACTAGGCCGTAATCCTGACTGAAGGGTGGTAATGGCCAGTTATGTATGTATGTATGTATGCATTCTGGCTTATGGCGTGAGAGAATAAAAATTTTCTTCGAAAATGAAATACACTTTGAAAACAAACCTCGTATTGTGAAGTATTAAGAGACCATAATTCTTCTGGTTATTGGTAAAGCCAATATTTTTCCCATTTACAAAAGCAAACCCTTTTAGATTATAATTTCTAAATTATCTGCTTCTCTCTTCCTCTTTCCCTATCTGTCTCTCTCTTTCTCCTTTTAAAATACATTCGAAAATATTATTAAATCTTCCATTATATATTAAACAATAGGACAACTGCTCTATTTGTACATTTCCGAATAAGACGTCGTTGGTCCCATGAATAATAAATTTGTTGAGTGTTAATTATTTTTGATTGTTTTGTGTCAGTTTTGTTAGTTTAAAGAAAATATTATTATACTCTGTCGATTTTATCTTTAATTGAGTTTGTAATTATTTTGTAAAATTAAATCCTTTTGTCTTACACACAAATCCTATCAAACTGGTTGTCTGTCGCTGTATACACAGTATTTGAATGCATCTCTCTCTCTCTGTACATACATACATAGTAATGGGTCCGTCATCGAACGTTTTTTTTTCAACTAGTGCCTGTTTCGTGAATGGTAATACTTAGATCATGTCTGATTTGACAGATAATTAGTTTTATCCTTCAGCTGAACGAATATGGTTGTGTATACACTTGAACAACGCTGGAAGATATTGCGACATTACTTTGAAAATCATGGTAATGTTGCAGAATGTGGGTGAGAAAATTGCGTACGAATTTTGGAAGAAGAGAAGCACCGTCAGCGCTCCGTATGTTCGTTATCTTGTGAAAAAAAGTGAAAGAAACTGGCATCCTTATCGATAAACCAAAGCGTGCAAATCCAAAAACGGTACGTACATCCGAGAATATTGCTGCTGTGGCAGAAAGTGTGCGTGAAGCGCCATCAACATCAATTCACCGTCGTTCTCAAAAATTGAACATTTCGGAGACATCATTGAGACGAATTTTGCATAAAGACCTTGGTATGACGCCATACAAAGTCCAATTGGCTCAGGAGTTGAAGCCAATTGACCATCCAATGCGTTTTCGCTTCGCTAAGTGGGCCTGCGATCGACTTACAGAAAATGCCGATTTTGGAATTTTTTTTCAGATGAAGCTTATTTTGATCTTGGCGGGCATGTAAACAAGCAAAATTATCGCATTTGGGGCACAGAAAACCCGCAAGCATACGTTGAAAAGCCGACGCACCAAAAACGAGTCACTGTTTGGTGCGGATTTTGGTCCAGAGGCATAATTGGGCCATTTTTCTTCGAAAATGAGCAAGGAGTGGCCGTTACAGTCAATGGCGATCGTTATCGGGCCATATTGAACGAATTTTTGTTCCCAAAAATTGAAGAGGAGGATATTGGCAACATTTGGTTTTAACAGGATGGCGCCACGTGCCACATAGCCGAAGCTACACTCGATGTTTTGCGCCCTGTTTTTGAAGATCGCATTATCAGCCGCAGAGCTGATGTCGTTTGGCCACCTCGGAGCTGCGATTTGACACCGTTGGACTATTATTTGTGGGGTGCCGTCAAAGATAAGTGTTACGCCGACAAGCCAGAGACAATTGACGCTTTAAAGGACAATAATCGTGAAGCCATTGGTGAAACACAGCTGAACACAATGGATAATGTGCTTAAAAATTGGACCGATCGTGTAGGCTACTGCATGGCCAGCCGTGGCAGCCATTTGAATGAAATTGTTTTCCATGATTAACCGGAAGGATTATACTTTCAAATAAGAAAAGAAATTTGAGAAAATATTCAGTAGTTTTTTTTAAAGCATTTTCAAAAAAAAAAGTTATTTGGCGGTCCCTTTATAAGCCAAGAAGACTAGGCTATTATTAATGAATAGAAAAATAAAAAAGAATGTAAGTATGTTTATGGCATTATTTAATCTTGCAGAAAGCATTTATAAATGCTCTAATGTTGCTGCTGCTGAGTGTTGCTGCTGCTATTGCTGCTGCTGCTGCATATTGTGGTTGTTTCGTAATAATTTTCAAATATTATCCACAATATTATTATAAATTGTATAATTATTTGTAATTATTTTAATGAAAATGGCAATTTGAGAATTTATGCAACTTACTTACACTCACACACACAGACGGACGGACGAACGTTTTGTTTATTGCCACATGCAAAAAGGGATTTTAAATCCTTTCATATTGAATTTAAATCTTCTTTAGAGATTTATAAGCCATAAAGGCAATTCTTCTTTCTCGAAATTAAAGTTTGTGCTCAACATCATCATCATCCTCATCGTAATCATTGACAATTATTAGCAGAAGAGAAGCCATGGAAGGACGTCAAGCTTCATCTTTAAATATTTATTTAATGCGGCATTATTTTTAAGTTGTTTTTGTGGTCATAAATTTTTAATTAAATACTACTATTGTCTCCTGTAGTGTGCTGTTCTATGCTGTGCAATTAATTTCAAATAAATTTTTAAAATTAGTTTTTCGTTTTTCGTTTGCAAAATCCTTAAATGCTATTGTATAACGTAGAGATAAAGTATTTAAAAGGATAATTAAACATGAAATATATTTTATTTTAAATACGTTTTAAAGTCTCAAGTCAATGAAATTCATCTTTATTATGTTAGACATACAATAGCACGAATATACTGTCATATCATTTATGTGCCTAACTATACTTAAAAGTCCAGGCAAATGAACTCTTATAAATTAAAATTAAATCATAATCATCATTGTTTATTATTTATTTATTATAAATTCTTTTCTATTTTGCTTCGTTAAGTAATATTTTTTGCTTTTTCTGTACCTGGGAGCACTTTTGATAAGTTTAATAATAATTTATTTTAATTTATCTTCTTAAACGTTAAGAATTCAAGGCATTGTTTAATGGGCTTTAGAGAAATACAATTCTCCAATACGATTCCAACCTTAAAAATACATGAATGACAGTGACCACCTCATGCATTATATTTAAAGTTTTCTAAAGGGTTCGCCAAATTACCTTTTTTTTGGAAATGCTTTAAAAAAAACTACTGAATATTTTCTCAAATTTCTTTTTTATTTGAAAGTACAATCCTTCCGGTTAATAATGGAAAATAATTTCATTCAAATGGCTGCCTCGGCTGGCCATGCAGTAGCCTACACGATCGGTCCAATTTTTAAGCACATTATCGATTGTGTGCATGGTATTCCACCAATGGCTTCACGAATATTGTCCTTTAAAGCGTCAATTGTCTCTAGCTTGTCGGCGTAACACTTATCTTTGACAGCACCACACAAATAATAGTCCAACGGTGTCAAATCGCAGCTCCGAGGTGGCCAAACGACATCAGCTCTGCGGCTGATAATGCGATCTTCAAACACAGGGCGCGAAACATCGATTGTAGCTTCGGCTGTGTGGCACGTAGCGCCATCCTGTTAAAACCAAATGTTGCCAATATCCTCCTCTTCAATTTTTGTGAACAAAAATTCGTTCAACATGGCTCGATAACGATCGCCATTGACTGTAACCCTGCCACTCCTTGCTCATTTCCGAAGAAAAATGGCCCAATTATGCCTCAGGACCAAAATCCGCACCAAGCAGTGACTCGTTTTGGGTACGTCGGCTTTTCAATGTATGCGTGCGTGTTTTCTTTGCACCAAATGCAACAATTTAGCTTATTTACATACCCGCCAAGATCAAAATGAGCTTCATCTGAAAGGATGATTTTTTTTTTGCCAAAATCGGCATCTTCTGTAAGTCAATCGCAGGCCTAGCGAAGCGAAAACGCATTGGATGGTCAATTGGCTTCAACTCCTGAACCAATTGGACTTTGTATGGCGTCATACCAAGGTCTTTATGTAAAATTCGTCTCAATGATGTTTCCGAAATGTTCAATTGTTGAGGACGACGGTGACTTGATGTTGATGGCGCTTCACGCACATTTTCTGCCACAGCAGCAATATTCTCGGGTGTACGCAGTGTTTTTGGCTTTTCACGCTTTGGTTTATCGATGAGGATGCCAGTTTCTTTCACTTTTTTTCACAAGATAACGAACATTAGGAGCTGACGGTGCTTCTCTTCTTCCAAAATCCGTACGCAATTTTCGCACACACATTCTGCAACATTACCATGATATTCAAAGTAATGTCGCAATATTTCCCAGCGTTGTTCAAGCGTATACACAACCATATTCGTTCAGCGAAAGGATAAAACTAATTATCTGTCAAATCAGACATGAGCTAAGTGTTACCATTCACGAAATAAGCACTAGTTGAAAAAAAAAACGTTAGATGGCGGACCCGATATAAATGCTTGTTCACTATTCTTCTTGGCTTACAACGCAGATCTTTTCAACGGCAATGTTCACACCACGACTGTTCTTTTCACACGCAAAGCGTCTTTACACAAGACTGACTGAATTCTTTCTTACTGCTGGTTGCCTGCTTTGTCTTGCCTTGCCAGTCTGATGAATGTTCTTGAAATCGAATGTTCGTGTGTTCGGCTTCTCGAGAGCTTTATCGCGACTTCAATGTTGTTGGTGTATTTTGTTCACATTGTTTGTTGTTGCGTTCTCGATTACTCGTCTATACCCTTTTCTTTCATACCGATGTTGTTGGTTTATTTGTAACAAGTTCGTTGTATTTGTTTGTGTAGCTTTTGCTCATTTTAATGTTAAACAAATTAACAAATTAAATTATAGGTCCCGCAACTCATGTATAAAATTAACACACTCAACATAAGTGATGCGAGAATCTATAGCGTAATCCCGACTGAAGGGTTGTAGTGACCAATTGTGTATGTGCAAATGTATGTGCTCGTCGTATACATATACCCTCTATATTACAGACAGACAGAATTGGTCATTACAACCCTTCAGTCAGGATTACGAGCTAGTTTCTCATACCACTTATGATGTGTGTGTTAATTTTATACATGAGTGGTGGGACCTACAGTTATGTATGTACAAACATATTTATGTGCTCGTCGTATACATATACTCTCTGTATTGGAACATTCAATCGTGGATCAATTACATGGTGGGTTATCAGAACTATCTGAACCTCCATATAAGGCCCATAATTCTTGGCATTGTTTTAATAACATCACAATGATTCTTTTTGAACTTGGTCTCTAGAATGTTTTCAACATTGCCTTGGCATTCGGTGGTTGCATTAGACAATTGCATTAAAATTTCTTTAAGGACCAGACCTTACAGTGAAAACGAAAAGACCACCCTTTTTATTGCGAACCATTTACGGGTGCATCTGTATTTGTTTTTAGAGGTCAGGATGCTGTAAAGTCTTAACTCATTTCATACCCTTTCATCGTACCTTTTTTATGCTTCTGTGAAGAGCAGAAGAATCCAAATGCGCCTGCTAGTAAAGCGCAGATTTCTAAATCTTTGCTGTCTTAGGACTTTTGAATAACAGCCACTACAACCACGATAACAGTTTCTTTCGATCTGCCAGTGCTCTTGTAAGTTTTGTGAAAAGCATTTTGGTTTTTACAACTCTTTTGCAGCTTATTGCTGGATTGTATTGCAAATAATTGACTAGGTGCAGCTGCATTTTGCAAATGCTTAATATTAAAGGTTAATAAATAATAAACAGCAACGAGAGAAATCTTCATTGTTGCCCTTTTAAATGGAGGAGAAGAAAAAACAACGAAAACCTTATAAACTAATGCTGCAGCAAAAAAAGCAAAGAAGAGCATAGAAAATACGCATGTAATGTTAAGTGAAATAAATAAACAAGTTAAGCAACTAACAAAAAAAAGAAGAAGAGGACAACAGTGGGTCACAAAAGAAGCCATAATAATAAAATCTCTTGCATTTATTATTTTTATTGAAGATGGCAAAGACTGGCCTTTTTTGTGCAGCTCAGTGTTGGTTCTTTAGTCACTGAGGCGTATGTGTGATAAGAATTCATTGTTTATATTGTATGTTTTTTTTCCAAACGATTTCATTTCTTTTTTACTCTTTCTTGCGTTTTTTTATTTCAACAAAATTTATTTAAAAAAACGGGAATATTTTTTAAAACATTTCATATGGAAAAAAACGAAGTGCAAAGCATGAAAGAGAGAGGGTGAGAGAGAGAGGAGAAAAAAGAGCATCATCTAGCAGTAATTTTATTATAATAACCAAAATTTGTCTTTTGATTCTATGAAAGAGAGTGCTCCTGCTGCTGTTACTGTGCTTAGGATTCTAAAAAAAAAGATGGAAAAATATACGCGAAAAAACTCCCTTAAATTTACAGTAAATGGCTCTATTTTTTCTATCACCAACGAATTTATGGTTATTCACACAACACAGCAGCATCAGCAGCAGCAGCAGTAAAAAAGAAAAACGCAAGAACGTTAAGAAACGTAACACATTGAAGTTTTTATTCTTTCGCTAGCTTTCGCAAGGGTTTTAAATTTAATGCAGAATCTTTACATAGAAAAAAAATAGAGAGGGTGTGTACACATTGAATACGTATTTTACGAATTGAAATTTTTTTTCCAATTTTTTTTTTTTTTATTTCAAAATGAAAGTCAAATGGTTAACGGTTTTTTATTGAACTATTAAAATGAAAACTCAATGTCTTGTAACAAATCGTTTTCACATTTAACCTTGTCACATAAAATTTTTATTTCATTTCACTTGAATTCTATGTCTGGTTAGAACACATTACGTACAGCAATTTTTTCAGTTTATTTTACACAAAATAAGGAGAAAAAAAGAAAACTTAAAATATATTGAAAAATATTTTATAATGTTTTTAAATATTATCACAGAAATTTATTGATTATTGCTGTAAAGCTGTAATGGATTGACATTTTTCAGTTGTTTCTATTCCTTAAAATCACATCATGATAGTCTTTACAGCTACCATATACCATTTGTGTATACGAACAGCTGGAGAACAGTCTGGAAAAGATTGCTGTCCTCAACCGGACCAAATGTACATATGTACATAACATACATCTTCATGTGGAACATTTCATGTGGAAACAAATGGTGGTTTAACACGACGTGCATATTTTAAGTCACATTTAGAAATAAGAGCCAAACTTACTTAATTAGTTGGCCATTATAAACCTTCAGCCAGGATAACAACCTAGTTTCTCACATCACTTATGTTGTGTGTGTTAATTTTACACATGAGAGGCGGTACCTACAGTTTAAAGTCGACTCCGATTCCGACAGTTTTTTTTTTGGGAAACTTTTCATGGCAATTTTATTTTACTCTCAGAATTTTTGACAGAAATATGCTGAAAGAAGGTCGCCAAAGAAATTGTTTTCGTTTCGTTGGAGATGTCTGACATCAGGTTTGAACCATGGCCTCTTCCTACTAGACTACCACGAGTACACTGTATCAAAAGCAAAGTGTATCGAATGGTTTTTCTATTGCAAAGAGCATATTTTTGGGATCAAAGGCATAGATTATCTGGGACAGTCACAAGAAGAGCTTAGGCGTAACGCAAATAACGGGTCCGCCAAATAACTTTTTTTTTGTTTTGAAAATGCTTTAAAAACAAAACTACTGAATATTTTCTCAAATTTCTTTTTCTATTTGAAAGTACAATCCTTCCGGTTAATAAGGGAAAATAATTTCATTCAAATGGCTGCCTCGGCTGGCCATGCAGTAGCCTACACGATCAGTCCAATTTTTAAGCACATTATCGATTGTGTGCAGCTGTATTTCACCAATAGCTTCACGAATATTGTCCTTTAAAGCGTCAATTGTCTCTGGCTTGTCGGCGTAACACTTATCTTTGACGGCACCCCACAAATAATAATCCAACGGTGTCAAATCGCAGCTCCGAGGTGGCCAAACGACATCAGCTCTGCGGCTAATAATGCGATCTTCAAAAACAGGGCGCAAAACATCGAGTGTATCTTCGGCTATGTGGCACGTAGCGCCGTCCTGTTGAAACCAAATGTTGCCAATATCCTCCTCTTCAATTTTTGTGAACAAAAATTCGTTCAACATGGCCCGATAACGATCGCCATTGACTGTAACGGCCACTTCTTGCTCATTTTCGAAGAAAAATGGCCCAATTATGCCTCTGGACCAAAATCAACACCAAACAGTGACTCGTTTTGGGTGCGTCGGCTTTTCAATGTATGCATGCGAGTTTTCTCTGCCCCAAATGCGACAATTTTGCTTGTTTACATACCCGCCAAGATCAAAATGAGCTTCAAAAATCGACATCTTCTTTAAGTCGATCGCAGGCCCACTTAGCGAAGCGAAAACGCATTGGATGGTCAATTGGCTTCAACTCCTGTACCAATTTGACTTTGTATGGCGTCATACCAAGGCCTTTATGCAAAATTCGTCTCAATGATGTCTCCGAAATGTTCAATTGTTGAGAGCGGCGGTGAATTGATGTTGATGGCGCTTCACGCACACTTTCTGCCACAGCAGCAATATTCTCGGGTATACGCACTGTTTTTGGCTCTTCATGCTTTGGTTTATCGATGAGGATGCCAGTTTCTTTTACTTTTTTCACAAGATAACGAACTTACGGAGCTGACGGTGCTTCTCTTCTTCCAAAATCCGTACGCAATTTTCGCACACATTTTGCAACATTACCATGATTTTCAAAGTAATGTCGCAATATTTCCCAGCTTTGTTCAAGCGTGCAATGAAATTGGGTAACACATGAACTCATGAACTCAAGCCAAGAAAAGTTGAAAAAAGATTTTGCATGCCGGATATGCTGTTCGCTGGGTTCATTAAAACAACTCCAACCTAAAGAAATCATTGGCCAATTCACACGACTTTGTATCGTGTATGTTGTATTGAATACACTTGGTTGTTTGTAAACGATTAGTGCTATGCTGTATTGTGTATGTCGTATTCTTCTTCATAATTTTTTTCATTAACACAATTTGATCGCACGAAACCAATACAACTTTTAAAAACATATGAAAAAAAATGTGTATAAGTGTATCGGATTTTTACATGAAAATTACTAACAACAAGCATACACTATTGTATAGTCGTCCAACAATACAATGAATACAACGATACAATGGCTTGTGTGAACTGACCACATGTGTGAAGCAAGGGCAACGAGCAGTATCTTCAGCCATGCAGAATATCTACTGCGCCAAGGTAATTCCCTGTATTTGATGGGATCAGTGTAAGGCATTGTGGGCTGAGAAAACCGAGTCAAGCTATAAATAACTTGCTTGAATCGAGTATTGTTCGAAAAAGAACAATACTCCCAAACACGAGGCAGTAATTTTTCTTTTTCTATTCGAAAAACTATGGATGTGAAATTTTACCTCACCCGTCATCTGGCATAAATCTCTTCCCTTCTGATTACCATTTGTTTTAATCGATATGGGATCTCGCTTTGGAATACCTTTCACTTTAGTTCAATACAATTGACTCGATTCATTGTAGCTTCCAAAGGATGAGAATTTTTTTTTTTTGTTGGGGTCCCTAATACCTGCACACAAAAAACTCTTTTAATGAAGCATTTATTTCCAATAAAAATTTAACAGTTTTTAATATATTCTACCAACACCTTGAAACCTGCATCAAATCGTTGTTTGTCGATTATCAACCGCTGATCTCTTCTTAATTTACGCTGTTAAGATGTTTGCTCTTGATTTCCATTAAATCGTTTCTATTATTTTCTGAGGATAAGAAAATAAATCCTGAAATATACGCAAAAGCAATAAAAACTGCAGATTGAATACCTAAAACACTAAGAACCGTATTTGTGTATGAGAATATATGCACCCACCTGCACTGGTTGTTGTCCACGCTAGTTTTTTTTTATTGCTTTTTAGTTTTTTGTTTGCCTTACTATACAGACAAATGGGAATATAATTGTTATATAAATAGCAACAACAGCAACAACACCAGTGATAGTTAGAGAGAGAGTGAGCATGAGAAATATAAACAATAAAAACAGTTAATGTACACGTTTAGCTGCCATTATGAAAACTGACAACCGCAAACGAATGACAGCAGTTTTCAATGAAAATAACACGCGAGCATTGCTTCACCTAAAAAATATTTCACACACACCACGCATACACACACACACGCAAACAAGCATTCAAAAATAAAAACAAATGCAGGATGTTTACTAAAAAAAATACAACATACAATACTAAGAGAGTAAGACAGGGAGAGAGTGGTAGAGTAACTGAATTGAGTGAGTAATAAAAGAAACAAGTTTGAAGTGTGTGTGTATTTGTTTGTTTGCTAATGTTGTATTGTATTGTTGATTTTTTCCAATGGTTTTACTGTTGCTGTTATTGTTGTTATTGTTTTAGTGGTAATTGTTGTTGCTGTTGTTCTATCTAAACATCGTTCAATATTCATATGCAGTCTCCGTGTAAAGCCCTTAGAGTCAGAGTTGTGGCTGGTTTCACACAACAAAGCAGCTACAAATACAGAATAAAATTGCAAAAACAAAACAGGTGAAATCAAAAGAGAGAACAGAAAAGAGACAAGAAAAACACAGCATATAATGGCCATGATGAAAACATTTATGATGATGATGATGTGGCTAATGTAGACAATAATCACGATGATGATGACGATGATCACATGTTAGTTGCCAGCTGCTAATGGTAGTGTTTTGGTTTCTCATTGTTATTCCCATTTCACCTGCTGTTGTATTTGTTATTACTTTAGTTGTGTATGTGCTTATGCTAAGCAATTGTAACATTTTACCAATTGACAATTGTTGTGTGTTGTCTCTCTCACTCTATTTCTCCCTATTGTGTAATTATTGTTGTTACAATTTCCGTTTTATTTTCATACTTGTGTTGTTGTTATTGGTGGCTGGCTCACCTGGTTTGTTTTGTGGATGAAGATTTTTGTGTCTGTTTTGTGTGTGAGAGAGATTTTTTAGAGTATGTTTGTGTGTTTGTCTGGCAATGACAGTTTGGCTGACTTTGTGAAAATTTGTTTTCTTTTTTTGCAAAGAAAACAATTTGACAAGTACCCTATAAAATGCATAATAATGTTACGATTTTACCTTTTAAAAACGTCTCAAATATTAGCTCGTTGATTGCAAATAAAATTAAAATAGATTTTGTGTTCAGTTTTAATTAAAATTCTTTATTGTTCGCAAAATTCTGTGCGCCACTGTTCACAACTTGATGTAAACAACAACAAATGCTTCTCTTTGCTATTGCTCTGTTTATACACTTTGTACCAACAATAACAATTACTAGACAATTGTGCGACAGATCTATGTAACGGAGATCTTCAAACCACGATACTCTCTTCAAACGCAACGCGTTTTCACGCAACACTGACTGAACTTCACTAACTCATCCGCCAGCTTTGACTTGCCTTTTATATGGCAGAGTAATAGTCTGATGAATGTTCTTGAAGGCGAATGTACGCGGCTTCGCCTTCTCGAGATCTCTATAAATGTAAACATCATTGGTTCATTATTATTGCTGCTTGTGTATTTTATTTACATTTATTCTTGTAGATTTGTTAGTGGATTTCTGTTTACTTGTTTACCATTCTTTCTTTTTATGATGGTGTTTGTTGTTGTATTTTTGTTAACTTGTTTACCAATTTTTATATGCTGGTTTTTATTGTTATATTAAGCAGTACGATATTTTGTGAACAGGTTTGTTTACTACTTACTTACTTAATTGGCCACTAACAACCCGATTAACGGATTTCGGGCTGAGGCAACACATCCTACCAGGCTCTTCTGTTTCTTGCGCGCCTACGTTAGTAGGTCACACCAATCGATGACAGGGCTTCCTCGATTTAGTCCTTCCAACGCAAACAAGGTCGTCCTCTTAGCCGACTTCCGCAGATCCGTGCATTAAATACCCGCCTCGCCGGAGCATTCTCCTCTATACGAACGACATAGCCGAGCCAGCGCATCCGCTAGATGTTAATACGCTGTACAACGTCCCTGTCATTGAAGAGCTCGTACAGCTCACTATTGTATCGGGTGCGGTAATAATCGCCATCTCGCACTGGACCGAAGATCTTGTGTAGGACTTTTCTCTCAAATACTCTCAAGGCTACTGCATCAGTGCTTAATAAGGTCCATGCTTCTGCACCATAAAGAAGCACGGGGGGATGAGCGACTTGTAGTGTTCGTTTTGTCGTACGAGAGAGGTCTCTGCTACTTAATTGCCTATTGAGACCTTAGTAGTACCTGTTGGCAAGAGCGATTCTGCGCTTGATCTCCAGACTGACATCATTTTTGGTGGTAACGGCGGAGCCAAGATAGACAAATTCCTTTACTGTATCAAAAGTATAGTTATCGGCCGTAATCTGAGAATCAATACGCCGCACGTCTCTACTTGTCGATAACATATAATTTGTTTTGCCCTCATTTACTGCCAGACCCAGCCAGAAACAGGTTTGTTTACTGCATTGTTTTATTTTTGTAGCTTTTGTTTATAATTTTAATGTTAAGTGATGTAAAAGAAAAACACCAGTATCTAGATTTTTCCATATTCGTAACAATAGTTTCAATAAAACTAAATTTGAATACTCGCTTAGTAGATATATTTGGTAATAAGCTTAGCTTTTAAGTCCAACTAAGTATGGCATTCGTTACTTGTGTGATCATTCGACAATACCTAGTAAATGATGGTGTAGGGTATACAAAACAAATTTAAATTTTAAATAAATACTCATAAATACGTGCAATTTTTTCCTCTATATTATGTTTGTTTGTTAATGGCAATCTCTGTGTTTATATTTGTATTTTTATTTGTATATAATCAAGCGTATGTGTAGAGTTGTGTGTAATAATCTCTCTGTGATTGTTCTGTGGTTATACTTTTTCCTGTTACTGGCATCTACATTTACCCTGTAAAGCTGTTTGTTGCGCGCTCATGTTTTATGTGAAGTTTTGACCACATTTTTTTTAAGCCATAAACAACCAAATAATATACACATTAAACAATGTTAAATGGTTAGTCGCCATTACTATTTTACTTTTACAACATTATTATTATGTATTATTATTGTTGTTGTTGTTGCTTTAT
The DNA here is from genome assembly GCA_958299815.1 of Sarcophaga carnaria. Taxonomy (NCBI): domain Eukaryota; kingdom Metazoa; phylum Arthropoda; class Insecta; order Diptera; family Sarcophagidae; genus Sarcophaga; species Sarcophaga carnaria. The sequence continues at coordinate 143,500,516 of OY283149.1, forward strand.
TTGCATTACTATACATAATATTATTACGTTGCACAGCAAAGGTATTAGAATATGAGTTTTTGTCAAAGTTTAAACAAAATAAAAAGGAGAAAATTTATTTAAAAATGAACAAATTAAACACAGGAATTATTCGACAAGGTTCTAAGAAAAGGTTTAGGTTACGAAAGGTTACGTTAAGTATCATCAAAACGCAAATAAAAACCAAAATATGTCTTCTTGCGTGATCCATTCCAATACTGCATTCCAATAAATTATCAGAAGAAGAGACTTCTAGCCCTCACCTCCCAGATTCAGTTATAAACAGAGCAACATTCCTCATCCTAACTTCAGACAGTTCCATCAGCAATGTCAACAATGAGGTTTCCAGTGTTCTCCCACGAATTCGAGCGAATGCTATTCAATAACTTATTACATGGTAGAAGATGGTAGGTAGAAGTGGCTGTCAGCTCGATGGATTCCTGAGCGGACACACTTAGGCCGCACATAGGGCCCATTGTGATACCACAGTTCCTTTTTCTCCCCTATTCTAGAAACCACTCGGAGCTTCCGATGAAGCGACTCAGACTGCCAATATCCATGCATGATAGTTCATCTACATCCTCGATGTAGTAGGCACCCAGGTAGCTCTTTCTCCTCCGACTAAGTGCCGGACTTGTGCACATTAGGTGAAGAATAGTCTCATCTTCCTCTTCATCTCCACAGCTTCTGCAGAAACCATATCGCGAGGTGACCAAGACCAATACGGCTCGCATGCGTTCTATCCAGCCTTGGCCAGATATTCTGCGCCGTTCTGCCCTTGTCCGACGCTGCCCACATTCTGTTGACAAGATCTTCGATTGCATTGTCAATTATAAGTTTGCAGGTACCCAAAGGGATCCCCAATGTAGAGAATTCATCAGATAGTTCGATTGTCGTGCCCCTTCTGGCCAGTTCATCTGCTCTGCAGTTGCCAGGTGATACCAACATCATATCGGTTCGCCACCTCATTGAGATATCTGCGACAGTCGTACACCGTCTTGGAGTTTAATACACTGGAATCCAATGCCTTGATAGCCTCATGGCTATCGGAAAGTATGATGATTTTCCGCCTGTGAACACATTTTTGTCCACAATAATTTTCACCACAGCCTGAATTGTTGACACTTCCGCCTGAAAGACGCTGGAAGTGATTCGGTAGCCTTACAGACTCGGATATTCCGATTGATTTCAAATAAATACCAATTCCAACGGCTCCTGCAAGTTTGGAGCCATCGGTGTAGATTTGTGGGGAGTCCCTTGGGGAGGTTTTCTGCACCATCCCTCCAGTCCTCCCTTTGCGAAATGGATGACGATAGACTTCGTGGAAATGTGAATAATGGAGACCTTAGTAAAAATTCCTATTATCCGAGAAAATAGCTGACATGCAGGTACAAATTTGAAGGAGACATTTCGACAGCTTGACAAATAACCCATATCTGCACCTCGCAAGAGATGGGCATTGACAAAGAAAGTGGATAGCAGTCTCGTCCTCCTCAACGGATCTGCACCCATAACACAGTGACCCATCATTGCGATACTCGAAAGGGAATTTATCGCAGCTTGGCTGTGCGAATATATCAGTATCTTTTCAGGAAATATTCTATTACTGGGGCACTATTTAAACGACATGATATTACACCATAGATATTCGGCAGCCTAAATGAGTTCTTGATATCCAAGTATGTTATATACAATCCCCATTCCCATCTAAAATTTGATCAACCGATATATATGTATGTACAGAGAATTTGAAGGACTATTTAGCTTCGAATGCCCTTTGTCTTTCGGCTTCTCAGCACCTGTTTCGATAGTAGTAGTATCAGTAGCCGACCGCATGGTCAATCGCTATGATGATAGGTGCTTAAGCCATTAGTTAACTGAGTTTAAACTGATTGCCTCAAGATTTGCTTGCTGTTATGGTCGATGGGAAAGCAAGTTGAACCAACGCAACGTAACGTTTCCCAGTTGCTATATTGATGACTATCCCCGGTAGAAATGGATAATTTTAGACTATATAAGAACTATATAAGAACCATTTCGATACTTGGATTTTTAATTCCTTATATTCATCATCTCTGCAGCTCCTGCAGAAGTCATTTGAAAAGTCTTATTTCCCCTCCTTATTTTTTTAAATTTTTATTTTTATTTTTGTTGCCCTTTAACTAAATTAAAACATTTTTTTCTTTTACTTTTAAAATCCAAAAATTCTTTTCACTAACAATGTCTAGAAGACAAAGAACTCATAGATTACAGAGTCTCCTAGGCATTAAGGGGAAAAAGAAAAGGAAAAGAAATTATTTCCACTGTGCAGGATATGTAAGACCCCACACGCCCATGCATATGTAGTGAAATTAAAATGTGTTTTACATTTACGTTCCTGTACTTTACATCGGCACAAATAATTTTACTTACGATTGTTTTTTTTTTCTGCAGTTATTGTTCTTGTTGTTGTTGTTGCATCTCTACGATTTTTTTAATTCATACAAATGTATCTTAAGGGCTTTAGAAAAATCATTTTCCTGTTATTAAAGCCATCAAAATGAGCTGCTGTTTTGAGCCAAAGCTGCATACAAACATATACAGGCGTAGTTAATATGACAGGCCTGCCACAAACCTACGAGGGTGATAACAAAATTATACGTCATTTATACATACAACCAAAGAGAACATAACAAATTTAGGAAATTTTATCATTATTTCTCAGTTATAATCCTAGATTTTCTCGATAGATTTTTCCAAAGAATATTGAAAATCTTCATTATTCTGTTTGTAGTACGGACTGCTTTTTTAGGAGTCTTTTGTTAAGTGTTTCCAATCTTTAAATTTAAATAAAGTATGTGTGAGTTGACGCCGTAGTCTCATAGGTAGTGTGAGGCCTCGGTTCAAACCCCTCGTCAGACATTTCCAAAAAAGACGAAATTTGAAAAAATATTTCTTCAGCGACTTCCTCTCAGCAGATTTCTGACAAACACTCTGAGAGCAAATAAAATTGCCATGAAAAAGTTTCTCAAAAACCTGCCGTTCGAAATCGACTTTAAACCGTAGGTCTCGCTACTCATGTATAAAATTAAAACATCGTTCACTATGGCTTCCCTGGGTGGAATGCATCAAAAATTTCCAATTTTCCATGACTCTTGTGCATAAATCGTGTGGAATTTAATCGATGGCATGGATTATATTAGCTCTGAGGACCGCTATGGTTTGTGGCTTATTCGCTTACAAGTGCGACTTAAGAAAAGCTCACAAGAAAAAGTTTGACAGGGTCAAATAGCATGATCCCGGTGAACAGTTCACATCACCTTCACGTGAAATGATACTAATCGCTCGTCCAGAATATTCAATGTGGCTTGAACTATATGTCACATAGCTTCGTCCACTGTATGGAAATACCATATATGCGACTAAAGAAAACCAAAAAAGAAAAAGACCATTGGGGATAAATCATGCGACCTCAGTGGCCAGTCCACACTAGCTCCAGTTTACATGGCAATATCATCAAATTGCTTGTGCAGAATATTAAATTGGGCATGAGCTGTATGCCACTTACTGCCATCCGGTTGAAACCACATTCTACTATTGTCCAGACCATCCAAATGAGGCCAAAAGAAGTTTGTAATCATCAGCTTATAGTTGACGATTATATAAGGCCTGACTTACAAAAATATGAACCGAATATGCCGCCAGTTCGAAATTCACGCCAATCAGTGACTTCTCGGACTGCATTGCATGCAATTGACTCTCAGGCGCAGTGGTATCGTGCCAAATTTGAAAGAAATTGTTTTAATCAAACAACCATCAGTGAAACAGAGCTGAAATCCATTGAATGCAATTCAATACTTCCTGCAAATGAACTTCTTAGCTTTGTTTCATGTATATTTCTTTCTGTTCCCTTAAGGAACGTGGAGCACTTACATAATCGACCAATAAAATCCTACAATCAGGAATATGACCTTGTTTTTCACATCAACCATGTTGTGTGTGTTAATTTTATAAGCGAGAGGCGGGACACCTACAGTTTAAAGTCGACTCTGACAAATTTCTGAGAAACTTTCATGGCATATTTACTCTTAGAGTCGCCAAAGAAATATATTTTCATATTTTCGCTTCTGATGTTCATGAGTCGAGTACAGTCGATTTCGAACGAAACTAAACTAAAAAAACTATTCATGGCACTGCAGAATATTTCATTCTCACAATATTTGCCAGAAAACTGCTAAAGGGAAGACATCGAAGAAATATTATTTTGCGTTTTTTGTTTCGTTCGAAACGTCTGATCTGGGGTTTAAACCACGACCTCACGTCTAATAAACCAACACACTACCTAATAGACTATGGCAAGTTGTAGTTGCAAGGAACTGTGCTGTTTGAGTCCGCCTCTTGCTCAAGAGGTTCACGACCTCCTTATGATGTTTCTTCTCCTGTACTTTTATTGAAGGATTACTTCTTGAAGGGTTTATAGAATTCTCTCAAGAAAAAAATTTCGAAAATCAAAATGAAATTTTTTTCGTCAGAATTTGATCCAGGATTTCCCAGATAAATAGTCAAACAGGCACTAAACTAAAAGTTGTTTTAAAATCTAACATACATACATACATACATAAACAATTGGCCTTTACAACCCTTCAGTCAAGATTACGACCTAGCTTCTCAGACCACTTATGTTGTGTATGTTTATTTTATCCGTGGATAGTGGGACCTACAGTTTAAAGTCGATTCCAAACAACAAATTTTTGAGAAACTTTTCATGGCAATTTTATTTACTCTCAGAGTATTTGTCAGAAATCTGCTGAGAGGAAGTTGCTGAAGAAATATTTTCTTTACATTTCGTTTTGATGTCTGACCTGGGGTTTGAACCGTGGCCTTACGTCTAAAAAGCCAACACACTACCAACTAGACTACGGTGACTTCAAAACCTAACACCTCCACAATACTTGCATAAAAATGTTTTCTTATAAGGTCTTGTTTCGTTTGCCACTGTGAATATGCAACCTAACGTACCAACAAAACATCTCTGTATGTATGCATGTAATTGTAAGTGCAATTTAAATGTGTGTAGGGTAGGGTAGGGGTAAATGTGTGTATGTGTGTATGTGGTATAACTCACACATGCATTAAACTCTTTAGTTACGGAAAATACATCATATAAGTCATGGTCATTTTCTTGGCTTACAAACACACTGACACACACTGTTTTACTTGCGTGCGTTATACACATACATGCACACATACATACATACATTTATATAAACACTCAAGCGTACAGTTAGAGGTAACATTAACAGTTACATAAAATGCACGTTAGTTTATGTGCCTTTGGTACAAGCCATTGCTTCTTTCGTATGTTCGTTCGTTCTCGTTCTTCTTCTTCTTTTCGTTGTTATTTGGTTTGCCTGCAATGACCTTTTTTCAAATTTTTTTCCTCTCGTTGTTGTTGTTGTTAATGGTTGGGGTACTGGTGTTGTTGTTGTTGCTGTTGCTGTTGTCCTACTGAGGTTTTACATTCAAACACTACAATTGTAATTATGGCTTCAAGTAGTTAGAGCTTCATGCTTGAAGACACTCACTCACATGCATACATACATACATGCAAACGCATGCATACAGCTTTATAATGCATATATTTAAAATGGTTGTTATAAGGCTTATACGTATGTATATGCATTCATATGTAAAAGTAAATGTAGGTTTAGGGGAGGCTTCATTTCAAGTACTTTGTATACTTTACAACATATCCCTGCCAGCTTTAAATGATACTTACTTTTTTCTCTTTTCCCACCTCCTTCTCTCTTTTTCACATACACTCCTTGCTATTACTGTAACTAGGCTTGATGGCCTGATGTTATAGCCCACAATGGTACATATATTGGCCGATCTGAGCAAGCTACTGATGCTTGTTACTGCCTTTACTGTCATTTGCAATTATTGCCACTGTGCCTGCCACTGTCTGCCTGCCATTGCTGCTTTAGACTTTAATATGAATCGTAATGATAATGACCATTGCCTTTTAAAACAGCTGCCATAGTAGCAGCAGCAGAAGCAAAAAACAAAAATTATACGATTTTTTAACTTTCATTTCTCGTGCTTGCTATCAAGCACGGTAAAGGCAAGAGGCGAAAGAAGAGGAGAAGGATGCCTTACTGCTCAAAAAAATATGATTGAAGTCATTATAGCAATTCAATTGTACGAAGAAGACACAATTTCTGCTCATCAACGAGCATGAATTTCGAAGAGTCATGTTTTTTAATTTAATTTTTTTCTTCTGAAGAGAAAAAGACTATGAATTCATAATAACGATTGTGAGTTATCGATTATTTTGCAATTGCGTGCCATTTTGAATTTTTCATGTTTAATTATGTTTTCCAAGGAATTGTTTTCTTGTTTTTGCAGCTTTAACTCCACTTTTTAAAAGGATATTCATGAGTTGATAAGCATGGAATGTTTTTCATACAGCCACGCACATGGAAATGTTTGCATTGTTATGTTTTTACCATTTAAAAACGTTTAAAATATAAGCTCGTAGATTGCAAATAAAATAAAAATAAATTTCTGTTTAGTTTTAATTAAAATTCTTTATTTTTCGTACAATTTTGTGTCCCACTGTTCACAACTTGATGTACACAACAAGAATTGCTTTGTTTGTTATTCCTCTGTTTATACCCATTGCATAAAGAGTAACAATTACTAGGCAATGAGTCGACAGATGCTTGTAACCAGTGTTGAAAAATTCAGTACTTTGGTACTTTTTTCAGTACTTTATCATTTCAAAAATACCGCAGTACCCCCGCAACGTTTTCAATACCTTTTTAATATTACATATTTTATGTCTTGCGTTTTTCAGCAACTAATGCATTAGAAACGTAACGCTAAAAGTAGAATTAGGCTTTGGCCCCGCTTAGCCAAACGTCTACGGAACGTACACTCGTTTTTTAAACAAAAAAGCAGTGAAAACGCTTGTCGAACCGTAATGTAATTTCGTTTGCATTGCTTTCATATCCTAAAAATGTTCACATTACGTTCCATCGACTTTTGACTAAACGGGGCTTTTACGTTTTATTACGTTCCGAATCAGCTGTTCTTGTCATGTATATGAGTTTTTCTGTTCGCCTTCCTTGTGGCAAATACCCTGGTAGTAAATAAAATTGCCATGATAAAGCTTTCCAAAAAAGGTCCGCCCATTCATGTATAAAATGAACACACACAAAATAAGTGGTGTGAGAAGTTAGGTCATAATCCTGATTGAAGGGTTATAATGACCAATATGTATGTACGCATTTGCTTATAAAAGTACCATTTGGTGCAAGAAAGTACTCTTTCAGTTATAGTTTGGTACCATATCAAAATTTTGGTTTTGCAACACTGCTTGTAACTGACATCTTCAAACCACGACTACTCTCTTCAAACACACCGCATCTTCACACAAGACTGGCTGAACTTCATTTACTCCAGTCGCCTGCTTTACGACTTTCGTGACTTCTCCATAAATGTAAACATCGTTGTTTACATTTATTCTTGTAGTTTGCCGGTATATGTATTTTTGTTTACTTGTTTACCATATTTTTTATGCTGGTGTTTCTTATTAATTCTTATTAAGCAATACGATAATTTGTAAACAGGTTTGTTTACTGCATTGTTTTGTTTTTGTAGCTTTTGTTTATAATTTTATATGTTAAGCAATGTATCAGTATCTAGATTTTTCATTTTCGTAAATGATTTAACCGTAGATCGAGCCTTAAAAAACTTCATAATTCTACCTTATGTATCACTTTCGATACATACTTGTAGTACACAGAATTGTCACGATTATTGATAAATTTTGTTAAAAAATTTTAATAGTTTAATTCATTTTATAAAACTATTTATTTAATAATTTTATTATCACTTTTCTTTATGAAAAAATTTATGACAGAAAACATAAATCAATACCAAGCATTACTCCGTAAATCTCTTTATGAAGCTTGATTTATACAAATATCCTTCAATTAATTTTCCTAACAATCACTGTAAATATTCCATCGTTAAGTATCAATTTTCAATTAAAATCACTGGAGGTATAAAACTAAAAAGTTTTTGAATTCTGTTGTTAAAAAACTTTAATTTGAGATGAAAATATACCGAAAAGGAACATAGAAACATAAGCATCATTATTTAAATATATTTTCTTTAATTTTCTAACCTTTTAGGAGAACAAAAAATTAAATTTTTAAAAATCTTAAAAAAGGATATATGGGCTGCTCTGAAAGTATGATAGCTAATCCCAAACTGTTTATACAGTATTATTTCTTACATAAAACTACAAGTTGTCTGATAAAAGTTTAATGAAAATGGCTAAGATTTTCTAACAAAAAATTAAGATAAATAAATTTTCTTTTTTTTGAAAAAAAAGTACTTTTCATTCGAATTTTAAAAAAGGCTTTAAGCATGATTATTAAAGACTGCAAGATTTTTAGCTCATTTTTCGAAAAGGCGTAATAGGTGTAAATATATCATTATCAAAGCGAATGATTCTGTTATCTCATACAGACGTAGTTGACCGAAATATTATTATCTGTAATAAAACATGGGACGAAACACATTCTTCTATTGTTTGTCTGTCACGTGAGATAAATATGAGAAGCGCAGTAAGAAAGACTCTACAAGATTTCAGGAAACAGCTACTAGCAATCTGCGTGAAAATTGTCAATATTTTTTCACCCCAAACTACTAAAGGCAGTTTATTCTGTTCCAAGTAGTACCATCTTTGGCGATAAACATCCTGTTGTCATGTTTGTTGGTGCCAATACTTTATTCAGTTCATAAGACGAGCTTCTATTTTCTTCTTCGTCAAAGTGTTTAGCAGCAGGAATCTTATGCATGTAATTAATATATAATCGGTCATTACAACCTTTCCTTATAAATTGGAAATGTCTGACCTGAGGTTTGAACCTTGGTCTGACGTCTAATAAGGTAACACGCTACATACTAGACTACGATTACTTCAATCAATATCAAGAATAGAAAATTCAATCTTTTCACTTTCGTTCCACACTTAAATTTCAATTATTTCCCAAAAGCCGTAAATAATGTACTATTTACGATAAAGCTTCACAAAAACTTTGAAATCTTAAAAAAATTACATACACGACACCAAAAAAATCTCTAGGAAAGTCGTATGTATCAAAAATGATACATAAGCCAGAATTACGAAGTTTTTGAATTTTGTAACCCCTGTTTGAAATTTTCTTTTGTATTTGGTTGAAAATAATGGCGATAACAATACTAACGAATTCAAAAAATATCAGGCATCTAACTTTTTCTGAATTAAAGTTATGTAGTCTAAAAACTTGAAATGTATCATTTTTGATACAAAGCTCGATCTACGGTTAAACAAGGAATGTCGACTATAGAAATTGGAAGATAAATTTGATCATTTACCCAATACACAGCACTTTGAACGGGATTGAGTTGAATACTTAGCATTAAGGTTCATCTAACCTTTTCGAATTTGAGCAAGTGATTCATCTATAATACCGTGTTTAATTTGTCCAACCAATATTTGTTTTGCGTGATGTTGCAAACGTGGTATTAAAATTGGTAGCTTCATTCCTGGCCTTCAGAACTATGTAGTTATTTACATGCAAAGCACTTACATTTATTAGCAGAAATATAGTTTAAATTCATGAACTAATGGTGACGAATAGGTTACATTAGGTTAGGTGACATTACCTCATATATATCAACATAAGGTTTAGCCAACATATATACTGGGCATTTCAATGAGGATTCTAAAAAGGCGGACAATTACGTTTCTCCTCTAGTCTAAGTCATATAAACTCACTCATAAAAGTCCTTTCTTCTAAAATTAGACAATTCTAGCAGGTCTGACAAGAATGGGGTTCCTGTAATATTCGACAGTACCTTTCTCCACGTATCAGGGGAAGCATAGCTAAAGGGGATACCTTCTTATTGGGCAAAGTCCCATGAGTAAGACGACTAATAGTGAATATCAATTCGGAGGAGAAACAAGTTAATATTTTCTTCTGTTCTGGGTTGAGGTTCAGCGATCGAACGTGTTCTTTCTTCTACTAAGGAAACGTTAGCTGATGAATTTTTCCTAATTTCTATCCTCGTCGTGGTCATGAGGATCTCTATGCATGGATTCTAGTACTCTATCCATTCTTATTAGTAGATCTAAATAACAGTTTCCGGATATATTCCTTAATCTGAGAACCCAAATAAGAGAGACCTTGAAATAATCAATCATTTCCTGGAGAAATAGACGGTACTCATGGACAAGCTTGCTTTGATATGACCTTCGAAATGGAATTTATGCGAGACTGGTTGTCCGAGTTTATTAGGGAATATTATACTGTTCCGCCTGGAAGATCATATCGTGATCTAGCCAGTCTGTGCAAGTTCTTGATGTCCATGTTCTCTATACTATATGCACAACATTTCATTTTATCATCCAACTTTGAGTAGCCGGTGTATATTTGTAGAGAATTCGTAGTAGAAGGTGACTAAGCCTTCCAGTGTCCTCTGTTGGAAATGAACGAGACTAATCGTCCGTTCAGATAATTGTAGAGGTAGATAGATAGGTTGGAGTGATAGCTTTGATTTCCAAAACTCTTTTGAGCACACAGAGCGGCACATAATTGAAGAGGACTATGTTAACGATTCATAGCGGCGAACGAGGGTGAATGAATCTGGACTGACTAAACATCCGTTCAGATAGCTGCAAACCAACGTGTCAATGATGCGAAACGAAGAATAAGGACCGATAACTTTTGGATGTTCATGGAGGAAGCTCTATAGGAAAATTTAGTCACTGAGTCAAAATTAAAGAAAGCAAATAAATGATAGTAAGATTGGGAATCGTTTTCAACAGTCCTATGTTCCTTAAATAAGAGAAAAATGACTGACAAAATAGAAAATGCCAGTGGTAACGTAATACAAACTTGTCGAACGTCAAAAACTATTTCAATCAAATTAAGCCTACTATCGTATATAATTCGAGAAGCTGTTTCTGAAGTCGCCATAGACTAGTAGGTAGTGTGTTGATTTGTTAGGCGTGAGGCCACGGCCACAGATATTATAATAATGAAATACAATGAAATACGAAAAATACAGGCGGCTTTGTTATAGCAGCTAAACCCCTGAGAGCAAATACAATTTGCCATGAAAAGTCTCTCGAAAAAAGTCTGTGGTTCGGGGTCGGCTGTAAACTGTAGGTCGCGCCACTCATGTGTAGCAACAGAGGTGTGAGAAGCTAGTTGGTAGAGCTGCCTGAAGGGTTGTTATGATCAATTGTGTCTGTATGGATATTGGCTTTCCTGACATTAATAAAAGTGTACATTATTGAAAGTTGAGTTACAAACTCTAGTTGCCGAAGACTTTTTTTCGCGGGAAGGAGGGAAAATGCTTTATGCATTCATGAAGGTCATCACCATACATGGTATGTCGGACTCTCCCACTGGGTATACCGACTAAAAATCCGCCTTGTCTCCTCACCGGGATATCTTTCCACCCCGGAACCACGGTTGTATTACTTCGAGGTGGACCCCTTTTTGGCAACTGTGCCAGTTCCATCATCGTCAGCCTGCGTCCAGGCTCCGCTATTTTCTTATTCTACTGCGTCTAGAGCATATTTTTTCCTTCGCAGGACATAGTGCACAAATTGTTGTATTGCGTTCCAGTTTTTTCTGCTGTTTGTTATTTTCAGCACGACGTTTGAAGCACTAATAATACCGATTTCAGCCTCGAGACCCTGACGTCTTTCGGCCCAGCGACTGCAGCCGAAGAAAGTGTGTTCGACATCGTCTAACATTTCCTCCTCCTCGTAGATGCAGAATGGCGACCGACATTTCCCTATAAGATGCAGGTACTCTCTGAAATATACATGACCGGTTAGCATCTGGGTTATATAGTAGTCTACTTCCCGAAGATTATTTGGTTGTGAAGCCTTTCAATAAAGTGGCTTATTGGACTAAATGATAACTTTTTATTATTATTTCTACATTAAAGTTATAGAATTTTAAATTTGCAACCGTAATATTTTTGATTAAATAAGTATGTTTTCGAAAAAGCATTTCATAGAAGCATTTATCATATGAGTGGCATTCAATAACACCATCCATCATGTTAAATTTAATAGGAAACTGAAATATTTCAATAACAATTCTATTAATTTATATTTCAAAAAGAATAGAAAAGAAACATACATATAAAATAATAATAATAAAAAGTATATAAAAAAATGAATACCACCCTCACCTTTCAATAGAACTTAACTTTCATCTTTTTTTCGATATTTTTTTTTTGAACAATTTATGAATGTTTTTGATGGCCAATAATAATACAAGAAATCTATTTAAAATTCATAGAAATTGAAATTGTTATCAATTTATTTATAAATTTCACTTCTTCTTCTACTTCTACTTTTTCCTTTTTCTACATCTTGTTGCTTCTACATACGAAGCAATTTTATATCCTGTACCATGTACTTGCAATCAATACCAATATATTGTGTGTGTGTATTCATATAGCCATTGCCATTAGACAGACAAATTTGTTATAAAGAAATTAAAGCCAATGGAAAAAGAAGAAAACGATGAAAATGAAAAATATATTGAAACGATATGCACTCAGAGAGACAACAAATATTTTCAATTTCATGTGGGCACACATACATACATATTTGTGTTGCAGGGAGTCTTAGATGAGAAATATTGGTAGACATTCCATGGCCAACCACACTCAGTATTTATTCTTTTACGATTTGTACTTCAAATATTGGGAAAATCGTATAGGACTGGCTGATAGTATAGAAGCTTTGGTAAGCCAGTTGTCACCCACATACTCATACACTTAGATGAGGTCTTGTATGTTGTTGTGGAGCAACTAGCAATCCTCGAGTAGTGGTATTGCAATAACTTGCATACATTTTACTTCTTTTTCTTTCTCCTTTTGTATAGTTTTTTCGTTTTTTTTTCATATTTGGCATAAATTTGCTAAAAAAAATATATTTTTTTTTAATTTATTTCGTTTTCAATTCTTGGCTTCTGTACGTTTTAGGTGCAACTCATGATAGGAATACTAATGGAGCCAACACTTTTCCTTAGTTCTATCATCGGCGGGTTCCTCTCAGCAGATTTCTGGCAAAAACTCTGAGAGTAAATAAATCTGCCATGAAAAGTTTCTCAAAAATCTGTCATTTGGAGTCGACTTTAAACTGTAGATCCCGCCACTCATGTACAAAAATTAAAAATCATTACACGTGAGACCATGGTTTAAAACCCACCTAAAATACTTCAAACAAAACGAAAATTAAAAAAATAATTCTTTCGGAAACTTCCTCTCAATAGACTTCTGGCCAAACCGATTTGAAGTAGGTCCCGCCACTCATGTATAAAAATTAACACGCACAACATAAGTGGTGTAAGAAACTAGTTCGTAATCCTGACTGAAGGATTATAATGACCAATTATGTATGTATGTATGGCCAAATTACTATCATTACTACGCATTCGCCAACTGCTGTATACCAATAATTTAATTGCGGATCAGAACCCTTTAGCCAAGATTACAACCTATCTTCTCACATCAACCATGTTGGATGAGTTAATTTTATTCATGGATAGCGGAAGCTACTTCAAACAGGTTTTAATAGAAGATTGTTGAGAGGAAGTTACCGAAAGAGGAACGGACAGCATGATTCACGTGAAAGTACAACATGGGATATCAGCTAACCAAACATAATGAAGACCTTCTTCGGCAAAAATAATTTTTTAAAGTACAACTCGGGCTTGTATCATTTTCCGAATTAAATAAGGCGCCCTGAGCACTTTAATGAGCTTTCTCATGGGAAACTTCGTGCTGCATTTATAACTGAACCGTATTGAACCGTGGTAGAAAATAATGAATCAAGGGCAGGCGTTAAAGACATCGAAACGATGAAGTATCTTTTGTGTCATTGCCCAGATTTTGTATACTTAGAATGCCAATATCTCAGGGATGAAATTATACATACATGCATACATAATTGGCCATTTCAACCCTTCAGTCAGAATTATGGACCTAGCTTCTCACACCAATGATGTTGTGTGTGTTAATTTTATACATGAGTGACGGGACCTACAATTTATAGTGGATTCCGAAGGACAGATTTTTGAGAAACTTTTCATGGCAATTTTACATTTACAGTCAGTGTTTTTGCCAGAAATCTGCTGAGAGGATGTTGTCATGTTTTCGTTTTAATGGCTGAGCTGGACTTTAAACCGAGGCCTCACGTCTAATAAGCCAACGCACTATCAACTAGACCACGGCGGCTTCCAATAACATTTTACCAGACATAACTCGTGTCTGTTATGCAGTTAAGAAATTTTGTAAAATACAGAGTTCCTATGAAAAGCATTGTAGTATTCTTAATGGACAACAGCGCACAAAGCCTGTATTTTATCTTAGGTGAGACCCCTGGTTAGCCTCTTCTCTTTCAGCCTACATACCTCTGTACCAACTGCAACTATTGTTAGATACTGGCTGACTAATAAAAATTTATTGTTTTAAGCCTTAAAAACAAATCAAAAAATTATATATGCCAGCTTTGTAGTTGGACACATTATTGTCCTGTATTTTACCTTTGGCCACAAAATTTATGAGAACATATATATGAGAGCATATGTATGTATGTATGTATGGCTGGGTTGTACGTTCTAGTGGCATTCAATTTATTTGTATTGCTTCATGTTCTATCAATTTATTTTGTATCGTTTTCCCCATTTAAATTCAGTATCTTTGAGCGTCTCTTTTGCTTTATTGGAGATGCACTGGTTAGTGTTGAAACTGGTTAAGGCTTCACAATTTCCGCAAAAGAATATTTGGGACAATGCACTACGATACGTTACGTATAATAATAGGTTGTAGCAACTGAAGCAGCAATTATTGTTATAAAAACACATGCAATTTGGATACAACCCAGCATTCAAACGAATAAAATTAACAAGTTTGTGTCTGGAGAAGTGTAGACAAGAAGCGCCTAAAGAAGGAACCATCAGAGTGCTTTAATCTGTTGGAAGTTATAAAATAAAGTATTCCAGATGTGCTTGTTTGAAGGAAACACTGACAAAGAAGCAATCTTTAATAGAAGTGAAGTGTTCGAGCCGTCACCAATTAATTCACCCTGAATGCCTACTAACAGTATTCTCAGCAGAGAGGAAAATATGAGCAACGAAAAAAAGTTATTAAACGTTATCTTTTGTAAACGATTGGTGGGAGTAGGGGGTCTCAAAGGGCAATGGCACTTACAACTTGACCAAATGTTAAGGTTAAGGACAAACCCCCCTTAAACGAAAAGATCTCACTTACTACACAATCAATTCTATCCGAGGATTAAACAATACCTAGTGTAAACCATTCCAATATCTAGGTTAGGTTAGTTCAGGTTAGAGGAGGTGTACTTGTCAATTAAGACAAGTACAGTACAGTACAGGGACCTACAGTCTAAAGTCGACTCCGAACGACAAATTTTTGAAAGACTTTTCATTGCGATTTTATTTACTCTCAGAGTTTTTGCCAGAAATATGCTGAGAGGAATTCGCCGAAGAAATACTTTCTGTATTTTGTCTTGATGTCTGTCCTGGGGCTCGAACCCTGGCTTTACGTCTAATAAGCCAACTACCTACTATACTACGGTGACTTCAATATATAAATCTCTATAAATGTAAACATTGTTGTTTACATTCATTATTGTTGTTTGTGTATTTTTGGTTACATTTATTCTTGTAGTGTTGTTTGTGTGTTTTTGTTTACTTGTTTACTATTTTTTTTTGCTGGTGTTTGTTGTTATTTTAAGCAGTACTATAATTTGTAGACAGGTTTGTTTACTGCATTGTTTTGATACAAAAAATTTGATTTATAACAGGAAATGCGGTGACAAAAACATCGGTCAATTTATGACAAGAGCAGGGCCGTAACATATGAGGTGAATGACAGTCCCTTTCTCCTCTTCATATCCATAACTCCTAAAGAAGTTATTTGCCGGAATGCCAAGTCCTCCGGCATGGCAATCAAAAGAACAGTGGCCCGTTATTGTGCTATGGAAGACCATGCGGTGTAAGGATAGAATGGAGTTGGTCCTCTTATTATCCATTCGTGTCCAGCAGAGTTCCTAAAAGTAGCAGCATATAAAGAAAACTTGTGTACATACATGGTCATTACAACCCTTTAGTCAGGATTGCAACCTATTCCCTCACACCACTTATGTTGTGTGCGTTAATTTTTATACATGAGTGGCGGGACCTAATCTTAACGTCAGATGTTTTGATAGACTTTTCATGGCAATTATATTTACGCTCAGAGTTTTTGCCAGAAATCTGCTGAGATGAAGTCGCCGAAGAAATAATTTTTCATATTTCGTTTAGATCACGATGCCTGACCCGGGGTTTGAAGCGAGGCCTCACATCTAATAAGCCAACACAATATCTACTAGACTACGGCGCCGTGTATGTACTTGTGTACATCCGGAGAAAATTATTAGAATTTATGGTTGACATGACCATAATGCCTTAACGGGCTGAATAAAAATTTTAGTGCCACAAGTGATTATTTAAACCCTTTGATGTGTAACCCTTTTTGTGTATTTGCTTAACTATCGCATTCAGACGAGCACCTTTAATGGTAAAATAAAATAAAAAAATATTAAAATTGTTACACACCAACGCACATTACGTAACAAATTGAGAGTCTGTGGACTTTATATTTTGCATTTTCCCTCAGCCAGATTGTCAACGTTGTCATCATGGTTCATAATTTTTGGTATTGGTTTGTGTAACACTCTACTACCCCTACCACTGTTCTACCTCACTCTCTCTCTCTCTCTCTCTGATGCCGTGTTCCTTTGTAAGTCATTTAAACGGAAATTATATTCTTTCAAACACACACTCTCTCTCTCTCTCTTTCATATATTTATATCACTTTGTATATGAATATATGTATGTATGCATGGACATGAATGCCTCTCAGTTGCCATGATTGCAATTATTATGGCAATGAAATTATGTGGACGGGTATGTTATGTGTGTGTATCTATAGGTGTCATATAAGGCACTTATATTTTCTCTTTTTTAATTTAAAAATTTATTATTTTGTATTGCATATGTATGTGTGTTGAGTGCTTTATTAGTATTAATTTATTTCTCTTTTTTATGATATTTTTATGACAATATTTTTCATTTTTCTTTTATGAGGGCTCGACCTCTTCTAACCACAAACAATTGTTTTATGACATTTTTTTATTTCACCAACGTTATCATAATTTCCATGCCGATAATATTTGTATGTCTATGCCTCCTTATGAAACTTGCCATTGGCCTTATCTTTATGCTTCTAAAATAGGTGTTAAGTACCCAACACTGAAATGGCTTTTGTCTATGCTTACTTTTATTTTTTTTTTGTTTTACTTGATTTTCTTTGAATCAAATTCCAGGCAGTGGTTTTTTAAAAGTCTTTGTTTTTTATTTATTTTTTAATAAATATTTATTACGACTAAAAATTTTAATGAAGTGCCTTAAAAATTTCAGTTTTAAATTGCTTTTCATTTATTTCAAGAGAAAAAAATTAAAAGGACATTTTCAAAGGAAATTTTTTAAATTTTTCTTCAAATTCTACAATGAGCATATCAAACTCAAGTACGTATTTTTTAAATGAAATCAAATCTTTGTGAAAAATACTGTAATTGAAGAAGATGGAATTTAAATTGCAAATTGAAATAAATTTTTAAGAACCAATCTTTGCAGTTAAAAAAGAGTTTCTTTTCTTTTGCCAAATATTTGCCAAATAATTGAAGAAGAACAATATTGTTACGTTTTTACCTCTTAAAACCGTATAAAATATTAGCACGTAGTTTGCAAATAAAATAAAAATAAATTTGTGTTTAGCTTTAATTAAAATTCTTTATTATTCGCACAATTCTGTGTGCCACTGCTAACAACTTGCTGTAAACTACAACAATTGCTTTTCATTGTTATTTCTATGCTTATATCCTTTGCATAAACAATAACAATTATTCGACAGATCTTTGTAGCAGAGATCTTCAAACCACGGTCACTTTCTTCAAAAGCACCGCGTCTTCTCACAAGACTGACTGAACTTTCACTCACTCAGTTGCCTGCTTTGCCTTGCCTTTTATATGGTAACGTAAAAGTCTGATGTATGTTCTACATGAGTTCACCTTCTCGAAATCTCTGTCATTGTTTACGTTTAATATTGTAGTGCTGTTGGTATATTTTTGTTTACTTGTTTACCATTTTTTTATGCTGATGATTGTTGTTGTATTTCTGTTTACTTTTTTTACCATTTTTTTATGCTGGTGTTTCTTGTTATATGCGGTAGTACGATAATTTGTAAACAGGTTCGTTTACTGCATTGTTTTATTTCTGCAGCTTTTGCTTATAATTTTAATGTTAAACGATGTAAAAACAAAGTCTGAGCTCGGTATACCTGCGAAGCTGGTAAGGCTATGAAGAATGACGTTGAGCAATTCGTGCAACTCCTTCAAGGTAGGAATGGACCTCTCCGAACCTTTTTGATACCGTACGAGGTTTCAGACAAAGTGATCCCTTATTATGCGCCCTCTTCAACTTCGTCATGGAGAGTGTTCTGCGAAAGGCATGAGTGCATCGCAATGGCAGTATTTTTCAAAAAAGTATCCAGTTGCTTGCGTACGCTGACGACATTGACATTATAAGGCGTACCAAGCGAGATGCTACTGCTGCCTTTAGTGCTATTGAACGGGAGTCTACTAAGATGGGTCTGGCAGTAAATGAGGACAAATCAAATCGACAAGTAGAGACGACCAGTAGAGACGTGCCGCGTATTGATTCTCAGATTACGGCTGATAACTATACTTTTGATACGGTCAGGGAATTCATCTATCTTGGCTCCGCCGTTACCACCATAAATGATGTCAGTCTGGAGATCAAGCGCAGGATCACTCTTGCCAACAAGTGCTACTATGGTCTCAATAGGCAATTGAGTAGCAGAGACCTCTCTCGTACGACAAAACTAACACTCTACAAGAGTGCTTCTTTATGGCGCAGAAGCATGGCCATTATTAAGCACTGATGCAGCAGCCTTGAGAGTATTCGAGAGAAAAGTCCTATGTAAGATATTTGGTCCCGTGCGAGTTGGCGATGATTAACGCATCCGATACAATAGTGAGCTGTACGAGCTCTTCAATGACATGGACGTTGTGCAGCGTATTAACATCCAGCGGCTACGCTGGATCGGCCATTTCGTTCGAATGGAGGAGGATGCTAGGGCGGAAGTCGGCGAAGAGGACAACCTTGTATCCGTTGGAAGGACCAAATCCAGGAAGCTCTGTCATCCATTGGTGTGACCAACTGGCGTAGACGCGCAAGAAGAAGAATCGCCTGGAAGGATGTGGTGCGGCAGGCCGTAATCCGTTAATTGGGTTGTTAATGGCCAATTAAGTAAGTAAGATAGTAAGATGTAAAAGCAAAACACCAGTATCTAGATTCTTCACTTTCGTAGCAGTATTTTTCCGTATCACTTGTAGGTGTGCATCATTTTGCTTTTAGTATGACTGTCACGTAGGCTCTATCTAATATTCAAAGCCTTTTGACGACTTGTGGGGATCTGACAGTCATTTCTGGTATTCTAATACGTTGGCTACTGCTATTACTCTAATTCTACAGATTCTGAGACGTCTCTTCTGCCCATTCTTGGCTGAGGTGAAATGCTACAGTTCTCTATGCTGTCCATTCTATTTTAAGGCTTGCTTACACGCTGACAAAGGGTCTCTACCGATCTTAAAGAAAATAATGTTAAAAGTAACAACCACCAGAAATAGAGTAGTGTAGGCAAAATGTGCCCTTGTGGACTTAAGGCCCTTTACTGTGGATATTAGTAAGCATTTCTGCAACACTTCATTGCCTCCGACTGCATATATAATAAAAACCCATAAAATATATACGATATTCAACTTTGGAAAAAAAGTTTAAATTGCTTAATACATTTGGGAAATAACAAAAGAATTCTGTGAATAAAATTATACTTCGAGAAACAAAAAACAAAAACAAAAATAGAAACAAAAAACTGATTATAATGCAAAAAGGTTAGTAAGAGACAGGCAACAAAAGTAATAAAAAAAACAAGAAGAACAAAACTTGCAACAAAATTTATTAAATAAGGGACAGTCACTTTACGTATTATTTTGATTATAAACAGTGAAGAGCAAAAACTCTTCTTCTTTTTTCTTATATGGACCCCCCAAGTAATGAGGCCATTTATCAGCCGTAGTTATTGTTGTTGTATTTTTTTTCTTGGATTAAATGAATTAAGCAGACCACTAAATGACAGTAAATAAAACAATTTTGAGAGCAGAAAAAAAGAATAAGAGCCAGACAAAGGATAAAGTGCGAGGGCGTTATCATAATTATGCGATCAAACAAAGAAAATAAAAAAAAATTTAAGGAAGAGAAAATTTTATTTCTTAACACGAACAAATTGTCCTCTGAACTTCTAAAATAGAACATCAGCTGTGCTTTGTATCTCTTTATTATTCTCTGGGTTTTCAAGCGTCCTTTGTATCAGGTTCTCAAGTAATGTGCAGTGACAGAGTAGTTGTTATGTGATCTTCACCGTCATTACTTGCATAATTAATTGGTCATTACAACCCTTTAGCAAAGTTTACAACCTAATTTCCTACACCACTCATGTTGGTTGTGTTAATTTTTTCCTTGACTGGCGGGACCTACTTCAAACAGGTTTTGCTAGAAGTTTGTTGTGACGAAGTCTTCGAAAGAAATATTTTTCAATTTTCCTTTTGCTTAAAGTATCTTAGCTGGGTTTTAAACCACGGACTAACATGTAATAAGCCAATAAACTACCTCGTAGACTACAACGACTTCAACAACATTTAAACTTTATCAAATGTAGGTCGATTTCTGGATATATAGTCCTGGAGCCTTCTAAAGATATAAACAGTTCAGCTACATATTCTCTCCCACAATTTCATTCTGGTTTGAATATCTCTGTTGGAAGTTAACTTCAAACCAAAATATTTTTAATATTCAAAGCCAATAATGGTTAAAATTTGTCAACACTTGTTCCACTATTTTATCGATTGTTCAGCAGAATCCAAGACAGAAAAATAAAAAATCTGCTCCCACAATCTGAATATTTTTCATAGTATACGCACCTTCGTTTGTTGTCTTCATAATACGTTACAGAAAGAATTCGTATTTCATCTACACTATCTTTACGTGGAACGCTCATTATCTAGAATTTTTTCTTTGACTTACGCTGTAAATCAATTCATCATGAAGTCATTACTCACTTAATTAATTGGTCATTACAACCCTTTAGTCAGGATTACAACCCAGATCTCAAACCACTTATGTTGCGTGTGCTAATTTTATACATGAAAGATGGGACCTACAGTTCAAAATCGACTGCGAACGACAGATTTTTTGAGAAGCTTATCATGGCAGCCTGATGAGTTTTGTTCAAGATGTCTTAGCCAGGCGTTGAACCACGGACGCTCGTCTAATAAGCCTAAGCACATTACCTAATAGACGACAGCGAGTCAAGATTGAAAGTGGAGTCATGCAGTAGCCTACGCGATCGGTTCAATTTTTAAGCACATTATCGATTGTGTGCAGCTGTATTTCACCAATGTTTTCACGAATATTGTCCTTTGAAGCGTCAATTGTCTCTGGCTTGTCGGCGTAAGACTTATCTTTGACGGCACTCCACAAATAATAGTCCAACGGTATCAAATCGCAGCTGTGAGGTGGCCAAACGACATCAGTTCTGCGGCTAATAAAGCGATCTTCAAAAACAGGGCGCAAAACATCGAGTGTAGCTTCGGCTGTGTGGCACGTAGCGCCGTCCTGTTGAAACCAAATGTTGCCAATATCCTCCTCTTCAATTTTTGTGAGCAAAAATTCGTTCAACTTGGCCCGATAACGATAGCCATTGACTGTAACGGCCACTCCTTGCTCATTTTCCAAGAAAAATGGCCCAATTATGCCTCTGGACCAAAATCCGCACCAAACAGTGACTCTGCGGGGTTTCTGTGCCCCAAATGCGACAATTTTGCTTGTTTCCATACCCGCCAAGATCAAAATGAGCTTCATCTGAAAAGATGATTTTTTTGCCAAAATCGGCATCTACTGGTGTAGGCTACTGCATGGCCAGCCGAGGCAGCCATTAAATTATTTTCCATTGTTAACCGGAAGGATTGTACTTTCAAATAAAAAAAGAAATTTGAGGATATATTCAGTATTTTTTTTGTAAAGCATTTTCAAAAAAAGGTATTTGGCGGACCCTTTAGCCGGGGTTTTCGTATGACCATGACACTTCAAATCACCATAGTGAGTTCCATCAAACTACTGCTGACATCTCCATAAGATCCATCCATACGATCAGCCCTCGTAATAAGGCGTGAGGTACAGACAGAAAGATGATGTTCTCTACCAAGTTTACTTCAATCAACGATATTTTGTTAAAGAATCATATTCATTTAATGCAAACAAGAGACAGCGACAGAACAAAAAAAGTTAAAAGTGTTGCTAACAAACTCCACTAACAGCAACAACAACTACAATAATAATAACAACAAGAGAAAACAATAAGAACAATAAGAAAAGTTAAATACACTTGTGTCAAACGTAATTTGAAAAGTTCAAAAATAAAAACTTCTCTCTTCCATAGAAAATGTTTCTTTTCATTACAAGGATTCTTCCTCTTATTCATTTCAGTTTGTCTCTTGCTTTTGTTCGGCTTCATATGATTCCTGAGGGATTAAAACGCATTTATTTTTTCGTCACTTTTTTGGTTTTTTTTTGTACAGAATTTTATGGCAACGTTTTCTTTCAGTGTATTTCAATACATTAATAACGGCAACACAAGGCGACATAAGACAACACAAGACAACACAAATTGTATAAAAAGTGTACAGATGTAGAGGATAGAGAAAGTATGAACGAGAGAAGAGGAAAAGCAATTGCCAAAGTGTTGAAAGATGTTCTATTTCTCTCTCCCTCTGTCTCTATCTCTCTTGCCATGCAGCAACAGCATGCAGCAGTAGCAGTAAGACTCGAAAAAAAGTGTCATTAAATAAAATGAAGAGAGATTTGTAGAGTCTTTTGTGGATGGATATGGATGTGCATGCAACAAAATCGTACGAAAAAAAATGGAGTTGAATTGCAAAGAAAAGGGCAACATATTTAAAGCACTTTCTATATTAATGTGCAACATACATATACAAATACAAATGCATTGTATGTGTGTATATGTGTATTTGTTGATACATCTAAGGGAACATGGTACAAGTTGTTGTTACTTTTATATGAAAGAAACTCATACTAATGCCTGTAAAAAATTCTTTAAAAAAAAGTGTAGAAACTTTACAAAAACAATACAGAGTTCTTTTTTTATCATTTCATTTGTATTTATTTATTATTTAGTTGAAGAGAAATTGAAGAAAATTTATTTCAATGAACAAATGCAGTGACACGAAATAATGAATGAATGAGTGAATAAGAAAATTATAGTTTTTTTGCTTTTGTTGTCGAACAAATTCTCTTCTCTTTCGATTTAAATTTAAAAAATTAAGCCAAAGAAATAATGATTTTGAGATCTTTCAAAACGAGATAAAAATTGAATTCTTTCCCTTACATACACGATTACAATCCAGCTTATCATATCACTCATACAGTGTGTGTTAATTTTATCAATGAGTGTCAGAATCTATAGTTTAATGCTGACTTCGAACGACAGATTTGAAAAGTCAATTTATGGAAATGATCAATTTCAAGGCTTTTGTCAGATGACTGCTGAGAGGAAGTCGCCAAAATTTTTTTGACATTAAGTGTCGTTCGTGATATCTGAGACCCGGGGCATCCGTTTAATAAGCCATTACACTACCTACGACGACTACCAAAGTAGTGGTCATTGTTGTTTGTAAAATTTTTCTATCTTTCTAATCTGATTTGTTAATTTTTTGGAGGTCAAGAGCAAATAAAACCAATAACAGATACTGGCCTAATATGAAGCACGTTTCATTGAAAGCATTTCACATCCATTAACTTGAAATTCCTTGCCAGCTATGCAACTGATTTATCTCCTGTAGCAGGTAAGCTTCTATCGCGTCAGATACAAAGCAGGTTTTACCGTCTCTCAGACCCACAGCTCCCGCAGAAGTCATTTGTCGGAATGCCAAGGCTTACAGCATGTATATCAAAGGACAGTTTCCCGTAGGAATAGTTATTGTGCGGTTGGTGACCATGCGATCTAAGACAAAAGTGAGGTCCTTTTCTTGTCCATACGTGTCCATCAGAGTCTAGGAATTTTTGATGTACCCTCCTGCTGCAAAAGAGATTGAGGTTTTTTGTAAAATTCATTATCATTTCTTTCCTTTACAAATATGTAAAGCTTGTGAGAGACTATTTATTTGCATCTTTGCACAGGAATGCCAAACTCCATTCGAATTTGCTTTTTTACTTTCAGTAACCCCATGTCGAGCGACATGCGGCATTGTTGTGTATATAGTTTCTATAGAACCAATGGCCGCTTTACTGTCTGTAAGTATGCGTTTATATTCAGTCTGATATCCGATTCACTTTGCGGGAGGCATTTTCTTATTTATTTCATTCTGAATAGTGCTTTATTAATCGGTTAGTACAGGGGACAATATACGACTGTATTGTTCCAAAGGGCTTGACTTTGCCTCCTGATGTGGATATGCCGGTATATGCATACTGGGATGACGTTCCCTTGGATGAACATCAGCTGGAATATCTTTCCGTTATTTTCGTTGAAAAACTAGCGACATTCAGATCAACTATATAAGACCAAAACCATGCTTCTACAATTCGCCAACATGTCTCAATCCACCATTAGTCTGGCTTTGTTTTGCTTTTCTTCTTGGCATTGCCAAAACATTTTAAGAGATTTGTTTATAGGTTGGCCATTATCAATGGGTCTTTTGTAGTGCTTTTCACAGAAAATACCGTCAATTTTGCGAAAGCCTTTAGCCAGTTTCTTTCTCTCTCTCATTTGTTATTTGCCTTGTTATCAACGGGAAATATTAACTGAAGCTCTTTGCAAATAATCAAGTATCGCACTGCGTAATATAACAACAAACACTAGCATAAAAATGGTAAACAAGTAAACTAAAATATACCAACAACACTGCAATAATAAATGTAAACAACGATAATAGAGATTTAGAGAATGCGAAGTCAATCACTTTCAATAACATTCATCAGATGGTTTACACTGCCATATAAAAAGCAAGGCATAGCAGATGAGAGAGTAAAGTGCAGTCAGTCTTGTATGAAGACGCGGTGTGTTTGAGGGTAGTAATCGTGGTACGAAGATCTCCGTTACACAGATCAGTACAATAACAATTGTCTAGTAATTGTTATTGTTTATGCAAAGGGGGTGTAAACAGAGTAATAACAAACAAAGCAATTGTTGTTGTTTACATCAAGTTGTGAACAGTGTTACACAGAATTGTGCGAATAATAAAGAATTTTAATTAAAATCTAACAGACATTGATTCTCATTTTATTTTCAATCTACGAGCTCATATTTTAAACGTTTTTTTTAAGATAAAAACGTAACACTATCATATAGCACAATGGGTCCAATGCGGCCTAAGTGAGTCCATGCAAGAATTTTTCTTGGAAGGGCAGCCACCTCTACCTAACACTGTCATAACGTTTGGCTAAGGAAAACGATTTTTTGGTAGAATTATTGGTTCCAAGAAAAATCTTTTTAATTTTAGTTTATTGGAACGGAGTCAAGTGTTATACATACTCGAGTTAAATATGATTTTCAGCTGATTAATATGATTAAAATTTTTTTTTTATTAATAACACTGCGTAGTATGAAGCATAAAACATATTTTAAGGTGTTTAGCCAAATATGGTATTTGATGTTCAATTGCATTATTTCACATCTTTAGGATGTCAAGCCAAAAAAAAAGCATACAAAGAAAAAATCGCATGTAATGTTAACAATAACTCCAGCTGTTGATAAACGATTTTCATTCAAAACATTCTGTTCCAACTTTTTTTTATCACAACACAACAGCATTTGTTGCAAGCGAACCCTAAACAATGACAGCATAAACATGGGTTGCATGTTGATATAATAGAAGGTGATAGTAACAGCAGTAACAATGATTGTAGCAATGGCCAACATTAGGGGTTGTGTGCATCAATGAAATGCAATATCATTTGATTTGTTGTCTTGAGTGTTTATGGCTATTGAGAGCGTATGGAATAGCGCATATTAATAGCGTGTGTGTGGAGTAAAACATTTAATACGATCCATCTACCATTACACCAAAGGGCATTCGCAAATAAACGCTAATGCACACACACATATGCACCTTTAAAGCAGCACATATAAGCATACAAATATTTCGTGCCACTACATACTTAAGCACACAACTTAAAACGCAAAGCTCATAAATTGCATGCGAGTTGTATACGCATTCAACATTATTTACACATACAAACACACATACACTAACCCACTTAAAGAGCAGTTATGCTTATCATACATACATACACAGATACACACATTAGCTGATCTAATACACACATACAATCTTACATGTATGTACTCATATACTTATGGTTGGATTCATTTGCTTTAAGTTACGTTACCAACAAGTAATAAAATGTGTGTTCAACACAAAATTGTCATGTAGAAACTGTTGCAATACAACACTGGTTATTTATGTACATGGAGACTATGCGACCATAAGTTCAAGATTGTGTCGGTGTGTGTGTGTGTTTCTAACATGAGGTTATAAATATACTGCTGGTTTAGTGTGTTATTAACGTGGGGTTTGCAACAATTGTTGGCCATAACTTTAACCAAAAAAAACAAAAAATATAAGAAATAATCTGTTAAAAATATGTTCCAACAAATTACGCTGGCAATTTGTTTTCATTTGTTGGACAATAAAAAAAAATGAAATAAATTTGGGATACATTTTGTTAGATTTTCTTTATTATTTAGATAAAGTATTTGATTATATACAGATAGAGGAGACAGTTGATGACCAAAAACCACACCACACAATAACAAACAAAATTAATTAATACAGCAATTAACTTGGTGATATGTACATACACTGCGGTTCATCAGGATAGAACCAACACATTTTAAAGTAAAAAACAGTATAAATTGCAAATACAGATTGAATAAAAAAATTTTGTTTTGCAGAAAAATAGTTGATACTGTAAATGATATTTTAAACACAAAAAATTTTATAAAAATTTATTATAACGGTACTTTTTCACTTTCTTTGTAGTCAAGTATAAAATTCTTCAATTATTTTTTGGTTCAACAGAATAGAACCACGTGCATTTTTAACTTAAATCAGCTGGCGGTTGTAATAAAGCTTTATAAAAACCAAATAAAATTAAAATCACAGTTTGTGACTGCAGTTATCTAAATCAATATTTGAAGAAAGAGTTCTTTAAATTCGTCGGAAATGGTAAAAATTGATGTTTACCATTCTGACAATTATTCTTATCGCGAAATCGATAGACAAATAGGACGAAGTCATAATGTGGTAATGAATTACATAAAACATCATGAAACATGTAATAAAAATTACAAAGGAGGTACTTAGACAGCTCTAATACCACAGGACAAGCAAAAAAATTCTTCGAATTGCCTCAAATTCAGCCCATTCTACCTCTAAATTTAAGCATTTAGCAGGAGTTAAAGCAAGTAAATCAACAGTTTGTCGCGCTATTTTAAATAGTGAACATTTACAACTCCGACAACTAAAGAAAAAACCTCCATTAAATGCAATCCGTCAACAATAGCGCCTTCAGTTTGCCAAATATCATATGACATGTGATGTTCAAAGACAATTAAGCGAAAACGATTGGCGAAATTAATTTTTTCGGATAAAAAAATTTCATTTGGATGGCTATAACTTTTATTTTCACGATTTGCGTAAGGACGAAAAATTTCTGAGCCGCCATTACGGCAGAGAGGGAGCGTTATGCAATTGAACATCCTATGGCATATAATATTTGGCAAACTGAGGCCGCTGTTGTTGACGGATTGCATTTAATGGAGGTTTTTTCTTTAGTTTTCGGACTTGTAAATGTTCACTGTTTAAAATAGCGCGACAAACTGTTGATTTACTTGCTTTAACTCCTGCTAAATGCTTAAATTTAGAGGTAGAATGGGCTGAATTTGAGGCAATTCGAAGAATTTTTTGCTTGTCCTGTGGTATTAGAGCTGTCTAAGTACCTCCTTTGTAATTTTTATTACATGTTTCATGATGTTTTATGTAATTCATTACCACATTATGACTTCGTCCTATTTGTCTATCGATTTCGCGATAAGAATAATTGTCAGAATGGTAAACATCAATTTTTACCATTTCCGACGAATTTAAAGAACTCTTTCTTCAAATATTGATTTAGATAACTGCAGTCACAAACTGTGATTTTAATTTTATTTGGTTTTTATAAAGCTTTATTACAACCGCCAGCTGATTTAAGTTAAAAATGCACGTGGTTCTATTCTGTTGAACCAAAAAATAATTGAAGAATTTTATACTTGACTACAAAGAAAGTGAAAAAGTACCGTTATAATACATTTTTATAAAATTTTTTGTGTTTAAAATATCATTTACAGTATCAACTATTTTTCTGCAAAACAAAATTTTTTATTCAATCTGTATTTGCAATTTATACTATTTTTTTACTTTAAAAAGTGTTGGTTCTATCCTGATGAACCGCAGTGTATATATATATGTATGATAAGTATATAGTATTCTCCATGTATAGAATCTTCAGTCCAACAGTGGTTTTAGAATTCTGACAATTGATAACGATCCTCTTCTCGAAGCTATATCAGTCAAATTAGTTGTCACTTATTTAGACTGTTTTGAAATCATCATGGACGAATATGGCGTTCAGTATCACACGATTAATTATCACAGCGATGAGGATCACTTTTGGGCTTCAAAGCAGTCAAGAACTCATTACAATTTTCATCGAGAAATCCTCTTTCGCGATGAGGTTCTTTTCCGGATGAATGGGTACGTGAACTAAGAAAATTCTTAAAATTTGGTTAACATTTTTAATTAACATGAGATGGCGGAATCATCAGTCAATATTGTTCTTTGAGAAAGATGTTCCCTTTTTTGACCTGAATTGGATGATCTGAACACCAAAGACTTGTTATTTCTACTAAGGTCATGGTCCATTGGATTTTTCGCATGAGCGGTTTAAGGGCATTTTCATCTCAAGTTCCCATAAACTTATCGTTGAGATCGTGGGATTTGACTTCGATAGATTTTTTTCGGATTTCACAAACCACAACGGCCATCAGAACTGGCATAACCTATGCCATCGATCAAAAGCAAAAGCCTTATAAAACTGGACAATTTGGATGCGCCTCACACAGAGAAGCCATGCCAGACATTTGAAGTTTAATACTTTACAAACTGGTACAAGGGATAATCAGGCTGATCAAATAATTGTTCATAAGCAATGACAAGTAGGGAGTATTATGTAGTATTATCATATGACCCCATAAACGTGCAACATTTTTTAGACACTGTTTTTATTCCTTCTCGAGACAATATGGCTTCCGCAATGCATCTTCATCTTAGTAAGGTAACACTGTCCTAACCCTAGAAGCATAGTTCGTGACCTCGTCAGACTTAAGTCGCTGGTATATGCGAGTAAGTCACAAACCACAGCGATCTTCAAAGATAGCACAGCACATGCCATTGGGCAATTTTAAACTGATTTATACGACATAGTCATGACAAATTAGACAATTTAGATGCTCTCAACTTAGAGAAGTCGTGCCAGACAATTAATCGATTTTATATTCCACACATAATTCCATCAATAGGTCTTTCAAACAAATAAAAAATGCCAATGATATCATATCCAAACTTTGTTGGATTTAAGTTTTTACATAGGAAACGCTTAATGAAAGACCCCATATAATACTTTAAAACCTAGTACACGTAGTAATCAAGCTGTTTGAAAATTTGATCAAATAATTGCCCATAGACAACAACAAGTAAGGAGTATTAGGTAGCATTAGCCTAAGACCCCTTAAGTTATCATAATTATTTGAAGCTCAAAATTTCTGTGATTCTATTAAAGTAAATGGAAACTCTTTATGGATGAAGATGCCACTGTATCTTTTTTTTATTCTCTCTCTGGAATGCATCTCCTTCTAAGCGAGGTCCTAACCCCAGGAGCATATTGCATGTCTTTGTGTTTTTTGGTTTATCACAACTTCTTGAGTCTTAAGGATTCCAGTCTAGCGCTACCCTTGTGTAATGTTATGGCTAACCTGCCACCATTTTTTCCATTTAATTTGCTTTACTATACGATACCCCTTGGTTAAGCTCTACAGATTTTAATTGCTCGTAGAGCTGTAGATGAAGTTTTTGTAATCGTACGCATGTTGGCTCCGCTATTTGCATTTGTTTCTGTACCACACATCATTTTCACTGTACTGCCTGAAGACGTAGAAATTTTAGAGTCTCCGGTAGCGTTGTTTATTCTCGTGGCACTGATAACAAAATGATTGTTGGCTAGAGTGCAGATGATCACTCAACATAGGAATCAAACAATTTATTTATTAACAGGGATTTCTACTTCACCTAGAGTCACCTCATTAAAGCTGGATTCACCCATTTTTTTATATGTAGTTTGACGTTTCTCTTTTTGAGAGAAAGAGCGAAAGAGAGTAAGCTTGCTTCAGAACATTTTCTGCTCAAACTGGTTTAATTTTAATTTTTGTTCCGAAGCAATCGAACTGTGCTGCCAGTTACTTTAATTTTTAAGTAAAGTTAAACTGAGCTGCCACATCATATTATATGTACATTTGTGTGTTCTATTTATGTACGTATAATATCCATTATTATCCACTTTTTTCACTTCAACAATTTCAGATTTGTTTTAATTTATAATTTCTTTGTAACACAGTAAAATATATGATCACACTCAAGCCAAGAAAACAAACGAATTGCAATCATCTGATACTGTGCTGCCTAATTGTAAAACTAACACACATCTTTTACAGAAATATTTAATATGGTAACTTTGTTTTTACAGAACAATTGTTCGAAGTGGGTGAATCGTTTTGGAACAAACTCAAAAAAAACAGAACAGGCATTTTGTTCCGAAACAATGGGTGAACCCAGCTTAACACACAATAACAAACAAAATTTGTGAATTCAGCAATTAACTTGGTGATATGTATACATATATGTAGATGTACATACTCGTATGTATGTATGATAAGTATATAGTATTTGGAATATAAATAACTTCCATATATAGAATCTTCCAACAGTGATTTCAGAATTCTGACACTTGATAACGGCCATCTTGTTGAAGCTACATCTGTCCCAGTAGTTGTCATTTATTCAGTTTGTTTTGTCCAATCATCATGGACTAATATGGCGTTCAGTGTAGCGTGCAAATAATAAAATTAATCCATCAAAATAGGTGTTCTGTTCGAGCAAGGGTGTTCTGTTCGAGCAAGGGTGTTCTGTATCACACGGTTCGTCTATCCTCAGCGATGGGGTCCATTTCCGTATATATGGGAACAGGAAAGAAAAAAATTATCGAATTTGAAAATATACATACAAACATACATACATAATTGGTGATTACAACCCTTCAGTCAGGATTACAACCTAGTTTCTCACACCACTTATGCTGTGTGTGTTAATTTTATACATGAGTGGTGGGACCTACAGTTTAAAGTCGACTCCGAACGACAAATTTTTTGAGAAACTTTTCATGGCAATTTTTATTTGCTCTCAGAGTTTTACCAGAAATCTGCTGAGAGGAAGTTGCCGAAGAAATACTCTTTGTATTTTGTTTGATGTCTGGCCTGGGGCTCGAACCCTGACTTTACGTATAATAAGCCAACACACCACCTAATTGACTACAGCGACTTCAACTATACCAATTGTCAAATCGCTAAGGACGTTCATAGACAATGAACCATGTTCGCTCAAGAGGCTATGAAGCAGTTGGGGATTGATTCTACTTTTCATCGTGAAGTAATCTTCCCCGATGAGATTCATTTCTGGATGAATGCGTACATGAAATAAGAAAATTGTCGAATTTGAGACGATACCAATTAATATTGTTACGTTTTTACCTTTTAAAAACGTTTAAAATATAAGCTCGTAGATTGCAATTTGCATAATTCTGTGTGCCACTGTACACAACCTGATGTAAAGAACAACAATTGCTTTTCTGTGTTATTTCTCTGCTTATATACTTTGCATAAACAATAACAATTACTTCAAACACACCGCGTCTTCATACAAGACTGACGGAACCTCACTAACTCAGTCGCCTGCTTTGACTTGATTTTTATGTAGAAGAGTAAACAGTCTGATGAATGTTCTTGAAGGCGAATATTCATGATTTCGCCTTCTAGAAATCTCAATAAATGTAGACATCGTTGTTTACATTTATTATTGTAGTATTGTTTGTGTATTTTGTTTACACCTATTCTTGTAGAGGTTGTTGTTGTATTTTTGTTTATTTGCTTACGATTTTGTTTTATACTGGTGTTTGTTATTATATTAAGCAGTACGATAATTTGTAAACAGGTTTGTTTACTGCATTGTTTTGTTTTTGTAGCTTTTGTTTATAATTTTAATATTAAGCGAAATAAAAGCAAAACACCAGTATCTAGATTTTCCATTTTTGTAACACTAAATTGGCTATAGGCTATAGGCTATACAATGCATGAGTAATATTTGAAAGTGTTCGAAATTTTAATATAAAGTTTCAATATACAGTTCAACTGTTTATAATCCTCTGCTCTTCTCTTTTCTTTCATTTTTTTCCTTCACCTCTTTATTTAACACTTCTACCATCACCACCACCTTGATGTGGCATCATCAGTCTTCTTTGTAAGGCAATAACATTAAACAATGCCATGTGGTCGGCTGGCTGTGCTTTAAATATTTCCCTTACAGCTTCAGCTACAGCTGACATCAATAGTTTCGCGACATGACATTCCAAGTGCGAAGGAAAAAAAAAAGAAACAAAAAATATTTTCCAATTTTTCACTTTGTTTTGGTAGTTTTTCTCAGCCAATAAGAAAAACACCAAACAATTTTTCTTCTTCTCGTTGGTTTTGTTGCCTTTTATCCCTTTTATCGTAGAATTGTTGTTGCATGTGCTTCTTTTCGGTGGCTGCAGGTTTAACCACTAAACGAATTAAAATTTACGCTGATGATACTTGTGGCACACAATGAACGAATACAGAAACGAAATGCGAATACAAAAAAAATTTTTTTTTTTTTGGGAAAGAAAATGCAACAAGAAAAAACAGCGACAGAAAAGAAACAAATCAGAAAAGAAGAGAGAGAAAGAATTTATTAAGAAGAAAACACTTCATTAAAGATGCTGCCACAAAAAGAATCGTAGTGTGATGATGGTCCAACGAGTTGTTTGAGGGGTTAAGTGTGTGGCTGCTTTGAACTGTGGCTGTAAGAGAGTGAGAATCACTCACTGCCTGTTGTTGATGAGCTAAAGTTAGTGCAGTTTAAAGGACCTTCAACAGTTCTGTGCTTATTTTCTTTCTTGTGGAATTTTTTTAGTTTGCAAAGGATTTGAAAATGAAAAGTAGAAGAACTGAAAACTTAGTGGCAAAAACTGTTTGAATTTTGAAAATGGTTTCAGAGAAATTATCAGGAGATAAAAACATCTATTTCTTGCATTTAAATATCAATCAACTCATATTCATTAAGGACTTTTACAATGAAGTTTTATAGAAAAAATGGAAAATGCTAAAATAACATAAAATGCCACTGAACAGCCAAAATTTCAAATTATTACCAAACATGTTGTACGTGGGGGAAGTAAGGCTAAATGCAGGCACTCAGATGTGCTGGTCTCTAGAGCACATTATTCCGCTCCTACTAATGCATTTTTTGTTACACAAAATGTTATTCTAATAAAGTAGAGGGCTTATAATAAGCCCCTTATCTAGTGTCAGTAAGGTGCAGTGCATTTAAATCCAAGCCCAATTTGAACTCTTGATAGGCTGTAAGTCATAGACACATTCGGGTCGAGCTGTTTCTTCATTTCATTATAGAATTCCAACTAGGGACGTCTGATGATCCGAAGGTTAGTGGTAGTGCCTTGAACTATATACCGATGGCGCCAAATTTGCTGGACAAAGTAGGCTGTGGAATATTGATTGAGGGTTCTTTTGTTTACACTACTTAACCGCCGCACTCTAGTAATCAGTATAGACGTGAGGCCACGTTTCAAACCCCACGTCAGACATCTCCAAAAAACGAAATTAAAAAACAGAATTTCTTGGGCGACTTCCTCTCACCAGATTTCTGGCAAAATCTCTGAGAACAAATAAAATTACCTTGAGAAGTTTCTCAGAAATTTGCTGTTCGGTGTCGACTTTAAACTGTAAGTCCCGGCACTCCTATATAAAATTAACACACAGAACATAAGTGGATCGTAAGGCCGTAAGCTTGACTGAATGGCTGTAACAAAAAATTATGTGTGTATGTATTTTATGAAAGCAATGTTTGTTGGGTGATGGGGCTATTCCCGAAATCTTCTAAAATATTGGGACAGGCAGGATGCGATTAAGTTCACGATCGTCGGAGATTTCTTAAGCAAATTCTGATTCATTCAAGAGTTGCTCTTTCATAGGCTTCAGAGCTGATGCAGATCTAAAACCTCACTGAATTTTAAGGGCGATTGTGTTTCGTTACCCTTAGTTAAACAGAGTATGCACTGGTCGACTAACAGGGAGGCACCAGGGAAGTATGTGTAATATTGGTATGCTTTACTGGACTGATATGCATCAGAGATCAGCAATGAATCGCTCTTTCGCTACTCATAAGTACTCATATAATTTTGAGTATGAGTGAGTCAACAGTATTGAAATCCAACTACTCTGATTCATTCGTTCTCAGTACAACACTGATTTATAAGCACAGGTTGCAATGAGTATGAGTACAACGTTGACATCAAACTCATAACATTCGAAATATGTTTGATTCCTACGCCTACTCATTCAGATTCATAAATTTAGAAAAATACTTACAATACTCATAAATGATTCGATTGATTCGAATCATTTATCAAAATTTACAGTCTTACATAAACAAGAAATACAAAGACAGCAAGCAGAGCATGATGACGATGAGTCACGGAGAGCCGAAATTAATAACATCGTGCGTATTGTTAAGTACGAGTACCATGAGTATTTCAAACTTTGAGTATGAGTAGTATGAGTATGACATTAAAATAAGTATGAATGCGTATAAGTATCAGAAATTATAAGTATGATTCGAATCTACTTATCGTTTTGAGTACTCATTGCTGACCTCTGACTCATTGCTGACCTCTCTTGCTACTCAGTTTCTTATGTTTGCAATGGGTTCACGTTTTCTGCCACCTTAAAAACTCTCGAAAAAAAGAATTAATGCAGTAGCAAATAGCAGTAGTAGAAGGTTTGGTCATTATAAACCTTTCATCAGGTTTACCACTTAAATTCTCAGATTACCCATACTGCGTGTCTTAATTTTATTCAAGACTGGTGGGATCTGCAGTTTAAAATTGACTTTGTACGACAGATTTGAGAAACTTTTCATGGACATTTTATTTACTCACAGAGTTTTTGTCATGAAAATTGCTGAGAAAAAGTCGCTGAAGAGCGACTGAGGTTTCATCCACGGACACTCAAACAATTAGCCAACACACTATGTACTAAACTAAGAAGTCTTCGACTTCGGGATGTGTATTGTCACTCTAACGTTCACTTTTTAAAAACGTTTAAAATAAGAGCTCGTAGATTGCAAATAAAATAAAAATAAATTTGTGTTTAGTTTTAATTAAAATTCTTTATTATTCGCACAATTCTGTGTGCCACTGTTCACAACTTGATGTAAACAACAACATTTGCTGTATTTGTTATTCCGCTTTACACTCGTTTGCGTACACAATCACAATAGTTCGACAGATGTTTATAACGGAGATCTTCAAACCACGATTACATAACATAATTGGTCATTACAACCCTCCAGTCAGGATTACGATCTAGTTTCTCACACCACTTATGTTGTGTGTGTTGATTTTATACATGAGTGGGGGGACCTACAGTTTAAAGTCGACTCCGAACGACAGATTTTTGACAAACTTTTCATGCCAATTTTATTTACTCTCAGAGTTTTTGCCAGAAATCTGCTGGGAGGAAGTCGCCGAAGAAATACTTTTTGTATTTTGTTTTGATGTCTGGCCTGGGGCTCGAACCCTGGCTTTACGTCTAATAAGCCAACACACTACCTTCTAGACTACGGCGACTTCAAACCACGATTATTCTCTTTAAACACCGCGTCTTCACACAAGGCTGACTGAATTTTTACGTCACTTCTCAAGTAGGGTGTGCCATCTAACCTTACGTAAATATACTTCATTTACGGCTGATGGATAGATAGGTGAAAGAATTCTACATCGTGCTTAGTTGTCCGTATTGTTTCTTACAAATAACGAGTAATTTTTAAAATTTTAAGCTTCAAAAAATTAAAAATTTTTAAGCAATTGTTCTCTCAACATAATGGATTCATGGATGTGGGGAAACCTCTGTCATATACAGGGATAAGCCTTTCACAATTGCTGCCTTGTTCGGTAACAAAACGCCAGTATAATGCAAAAACTCTACTAATATTAGAGCTCATGAATGGCTTACTGGCGTTCGTTTAACGTGCCAAATAAATACTTAATTTACAATTGCAAGTCTTCAGCGTTGCCTTTTTAAATTTCCAAAACTCTAACATTCAAAAAAATTACCCATTAAGTGGCCTGTATCATTCATTTGAAATAAAAATGGCACGACTATTAACTACCACTACCACAGAGAACTTCTTCTATCAGTGTGTGTTTCATATTCGATTTCCTGTGTGTGATAATAATTTAAAGTTCATAAATTATTTCATAATAAATTATTTATAATACATAAAGACAACAATTTCCATATAATTTATTGGAGAAAATGTCAACAATTCATCATGAACACAATCATTACTACAATGGCAGTATAAAAGCCAACAATTTACATGTCAGTTGTATTGTTTACACGCAGACTACATGATGTATGCGTATGCATGGGATTTATTTACATGGTATGTATGTCACAGGAAAACAATAAAAGAGTTATTAAATTTAAATAAACAATGCTTAACAATAAAAAATATTTCAATAAAAATAATAATTTTTATCATCATCATCATCATGTGTTTAAAAACCTTTTTACTAAAGACTACTGCTCGACACACATGAATGTTGCGGCAAGAGCGGCTGAGTTTGTGTTCTGCAAAGAAGCAAGAGAACTTTAAAATAAAAATCTTTTCACGTTTGCTGCAGGTTGTTTTATTGCCACTGTCAAGACCGCTAATGCCACAATGCCTCTGTGGCAGCTAAACAGCAGTTACGGGCAACAGCCCCACCAAACAAAACGCCATATGCAGCAGATTGTGAAGTAAAGAAACATATGAGGCAAACTTCATATCACAGTGTCAAGATAAAAGCATGATTTAATTTGTTTCTTATATTCTTTGTCTCTCTGTAAAGTGGTCTACCTTCCCCCAGAATACATACTAAAAAGAAAGATAAAAAAAACAAAGAAACTCTTGATTTGGTTATGAGTGCTCTTGAGCCAAACAAACATACAGCCACACACCATTGATTTCTCTTTATAAACTCATTGTTGTTTTTGTTGTTGTTGCCTCTCGTTAAATGGTGGCAATGTGTTTGACAGATTTTTAATTAAGTTCATATTCATACACACGTTCAATGAAAATTTCACAGAACACAGAAGAAAAAAAAAACATCCGAAAAAGCACCAACTCTAATTTGCCATGGCGTGGTGAAGGGAAGCTGAAGGAAAACAAAAGAAAATTCTTGTGGTTTAGACAGAAATATGGAAATTCTTTAATTTCAAGGCCTTTAACTTTGTGTCCTAAAGGAGAAAAAAAAAGTTAAAAAGCTAAACTTATTGTTATGAATTAATTGATAAACTTTACAAAATCATTTCAAAACTTTCACTCGAAGGCATGTCACTTGAAAGCAGGATACTAGGTTCGTCCTACTAAAAGTTAAAAGCACGCAACAAATGTAATGGAAATGAAAACAAATTCTAGAATATGAACACAAAAAACATCAAGACTCATAAAAATTAAGCCACACTATAGTAAATATGTAGAAATAATATTCCTATGCCCAGACTTAACTGGCAGATATATACATATATACACATACATACATACATACATATTTGGTCACTATTTTTTTACGCCGATTAGGGGTAAATGTACCTAACCGCACCATAGAGGAAGTCGTCACATCCCCCGTGTGTGGGGCCCTCACCCACTAAATCCCTCCTCGCCTCGTGGACTCGTTCTGCCCACTCCGGAACTACGGTGGTATTACTTGGGAGTGGAGTCCCTTTGGCCCCTGCGTGTTCATATCCGAGGCCGGATTGCGTGTCGAAAGTTGAAGAGACGTCTAAGTGTCTCCACTATTCCTTTCGTCCAGGTCCCTGTTTCGAATTTCGCTTGACACGTGTGCCAGTTTCATCTATTCCGGCGTGCCCACAGGTTCCGCAGCCTCAAGATCCCTCTTCTTCAGTTTTAGAATCCTCTCCACTTAATTCGCCACTGAGGTCCAATTTCCTATACTCGCGGTCATAACCCAGGCGTGACCGTCCCAACTATCGACGTCAGTGCAGAGCGATAGCTTTGCCAGCGTGCACACTCGAAAACGGTGTGCTCTGCGTCATCAATTATCTCCCCTTCCTCGGTGAGGCGGTCTTTCCCATTCTGTGCAGATATTTCCTAAAATATCCGTGACCCGACAGCATCTGTGTAACGTAGTAATTCACCTCTTCAAATTTTCGACCAATCTATGGCCTTATGTCCGGGATAAGTCTCGCCGTCCATCTTCCTCATCTTCATCGTTCCATCGTCGTTGCCACTTTGAAATGGTGTTTTCCCTGAAGTGACCGGTTATGTGATTTCCAGCCGATTTGGCCCTACAAATCTCCATCCGCTCTGCCGCCAGCAGATCCACAGGGATAATACACGCTATCACCACTACGGCTGGAGCGGATACCGTACGATATGCCGACGCGATACGCAATGCAGCCGTTCTCTGTACCGCTACGAGTGCGTTTGTCCGCTTCTTAACATCCAGTGTTGCGGCCCAAATTTCGCTCCCATAAAGAATAATGCTGTTATCAACCTCCATCAGGAGTCTCCGTCTCGCCGGTAGCGGGCCTACAATGTTCGCCATTAATCTACTGAGCTGTCCAACGATCTTCTGGGCCTCGTTAGCCGAGTACTGAATCTGATGTGAAAATGATAGTCTGGGATCCAGCCTTATTCCCAGGTATTTCACCGAGCTCTTGGTCCTAATTACCCCCTCTCCTATACTAATGTCCACCTGCAAGGGGATATGACGACCAGTGATCAGCAGTAATTCCGTTTTATGCATGGCCAGATCCAGGCCGTGGGCATCCAGCCAGCCTCTTCCGTGTTCCTGGCCGTGATAACAGCTGGAATATCATCTGCGTATCCAACCAAAAAAGTTCCCTCTGGCATATCCTCTCTCAGAATTCCATCGTAGTTGACGTTGCATAGGTCGGGGCCGAGGATAGATCCCTGTGCCGCTCCTGATGTTATATGTTTCACCCTTGGGCCCGAGCTTGTGTTATACACCAGCTGTCTGCTACTCAGATAACTTCTTATCATGGCCAAGATGTAGTGTGGCACCGAGAAATTGTAATCCAAAGCATTTAATACGTCGCTCCATCTAAGACGGTTGAACGCATTTTTAACGTCCAAAGTCGCAAGCAGTACCAGAGGGCTCGAAGATTTGCTCCCTCGTTGTGTTACCCTGGCCGCTTCAGTCACCTCTCTCAAGGTACCAATTGCAGACCGACCGGGTCGAAAACCATATTGTCTAGCAGACAGTCCGCCACTATTCTCAATCGCGGCAGCAAGCCGAGGCTTCAAAAGCCTCTCGAGCAGCTTTCCGGCCGTATCCAGCATGCACAGTGGCCTGTACGCGGATGGGTCCTCTGGATCGCACTTTCCCTTATTTATCAAGACTAGCCGTTGTCTCTTCCATATTTCGGGGAAAATACACTCTCTCAGGCACGCGTTGTACATTCCCAGTAGGAATTGCGGTCTCTGATTTGCAATGTCCCGTATTACCTCAATGACGTTAGCTTTCTAAGAAGGAGACAGAGTTGCTTCAGTTCTATAAATACCGCACGATCATATGTGAGAAAGCACTGAATATTATGGACATGAGATTCAAGCGAGTCTCTATAAAATCATTCAATGACTTTCAATTTCTGAGACGGTGACCAAGATTTTTTACTTCTAGAAATCCCTCCACGATCATGTGGGGTTCTTTTTAGCGAAAAGAATAATATATTAATGTGTCATCAAAAAGTTGATCGTATTCCTAACGATTATAGAAAATGTTTCTGATGACAGCTACGGAGTAGTTGTAATCGTTATACATCTGTACACCATCAAAAATTGAAACGCAAAAAAATGCTTGAAGTGGGTCATACTTGAGCTATTGTAATAGTATGTGGTGGTCTTTATAGGCTAGCAGGT
This sequence comes from Sarcophaga carnaria, assembly GCA_958299815.1. Classification (NCBI taxonomy): domain Eukaryota; kingdom Metazoa; phylum Arthropoda; class Insecta; order Diptera; family Sarcophagidae; genus Sarcophaga; species Sarcophaga carnaria. The sequence continues at coordinate 143,541,239 of OY283149.1, forward strand.
GCCCGTGTTTTAAAACCCAGCTCAGAACATAACGAAATATGGAACAAGCGTTTCTTGGGCGACTTTCTCTCAAAATTTACATGACAATCCATCGTTAGTAGCTGACTTTAAACTGTTGATTCCGCCACTCATGGATAAAATTGAATCACACAACAAGGTTGGTATACAAAGCTAGGTTGCAGTCATGACAAAAGCTCTGTTATAATCAGTTAAAGTGATAAGTAAGAATCGCAGTAGTCTAGTAGGTAGTATGTTTGCCTATTAGACGTGATTTTACGGTTCAAATCCCAGGTCACAGATCTCCAATTAAATGAAATTAAAAAAAAAATATTTCTCCGGCGAACTTCCTCTCAGCAGATTTCTGGCAAATACCGTGAGAGTTAAAAAAATTGCCATGGAAAGTTTCTCAAAAATATGTTGTTCGGAGTCGACTTTAGACTGTAGGTCTGTAAAATTGACAAACACAACATGAGTGGTGTGAGAAGTTATGTTGTAATCCTTACTGAAGAGTTGTAATGACCAATTAAGCAAGAAACGTGCATGATAGTAACAAGCCATCCACCTGTGGAATGATAAGGACTTCTTGGTCTCTTATGTGAAATTTATTGGGTAGTTCTTAAGTTCTTGGCTACGTTAATAGCATACAGTCAAGTTTATTATGAATTGAAAGATTTATAAACGATTTAAACGATTTTCATGCGTGAAACATATTTTACATGACCTGTTGAAATATCATGTTTTTTGTCAAGGAAAGTACAGACATTCTTTAGTTCATGAAACTTTATTTCACTGTAACGTTTGTACTCTTTAAATAGCTGGATTAAATTCCTTACACTCATGTATAAAAATTAACACGCTCAACATAAAGGGTGTTTTTTACAGAGGTATAAAACTTTAAGTTGCAATAAAACAACGATGGATTATTCGATTGACATGAATTTTATTTATCCGAAAGATAATCTTGTGGCATTAAATTTTAAATATGATTTCTGGCATATGACCGCCACGGGTGTAGTCCAATCTGGACGTCCAATTTTCGATGACTTTTTCCAACATTTGTGGCCGTATATCGGCAATAATACGGCGAATGTTGTCTTCCAAATGGTCAAGCGTTTGTGGCTTTACCGCATAGACCAATGACTTTACATAGCCCCACAGAAAGTAGTCTAGCGGTGTTAAATCACAAGATCTTGGAGGCCAATTCACAGGTCCAAAACGTGAAATTAGGTGGTCACCAAACGTGTCTTTCAATAAATCTATTGTGGCACGAGCTGTGTGACATGTTGCGCTGTCTTGTTGAAACCACATCTCCTGGACATCATGGTTATTCAATTCAGGAATGAAAAAGTTAGTAATCATGGCTCTATACCGATCACCATCGACTGTAACGTTCTGGCCACCATCGTTTTTGAAAAAGTACGGACCAATGATTCCACCAGCCCATAAAGCGCACCAAACAGTCAGTTTTTCTGGATGTAACGGTGTTTCCACATACACTTGAGGATTACCTTCACTCCAAATGCGGCAGTTTTGTTTGTTGACGTAGCCATTCAACCAGAAGTGCGCTTCATCGGTAAACAAAATTCGCTTATGAAAATCGGGAACAACGGTAACCTCGTTTTGGGCCCGTTCGACGAATCTACGCCTTACTTAATGATCGTTTGGCTTCAATTCTTGCACGAGTTGGATTTTGTAAGCACGCAAACCAAGATCCTTCCGCAAAATCTTCCATAAAGTGGATGGACACAGATCCAATTCTTGTGCTCGATGGCGGATGGAGTCATTCGGGTCTTCCTCAATGCTACGCTCTATAGCAGCAATAGCTTCTTCTTTACGCACCGTACAGCGTCTCTGGGGATGCGAGTTATCAATAAGAGTAAACGTGGTGCGAAAACGTTCCCTGGTTAATCGAATTAACTGCTCTGATGGACGATTTTGTCGACGATAAAATGGACGTAGTGCGCGATACGTTTTCCGCACAGAACCATTATTTTCGAAATAAAATTGCACTATTTGCAAGCGTTGTTCAGGCGTGAGTCTATTCATGATGAATTGCCGAACCAAACTAAGAATAAATCACTTGACAGCTGTTAAATCGGTCGCCATCTTTAAAAGTAATGCCAACTTAAAGTTCTATACCTCTATAAAAACACCCTTTGCGTATAATTGGTGTGAGTAGCAAGGTTTTTGTCCTGACTAAAGAGTTGATATAATCAATTAAGTATGTATCAGAGGCCAGCAATGAGTATTCAAAACGATGAGTAGATTCGAATCGTACTTATAATTTCTGATACTTATATGCATTCATACTTTAAAATGTCATACTCATACTACTCATATTCAAAGTTGGAAATACTCATGGTACTCGTACTTAACAATACGCATGATGTTATTGATTTCGACTCTCTATGAGTCATCGTATACACGAATCACAAAATAAGTGTGATTCGCGTACGAACACTACAATACTCACATGAAGGTTGTGTGTTTGCTCTCCTTGCTGTCTTTGTCTTTTTTGTTTATGTGTCTTTCTTCTTTCTTTGTAAATGCAACAACAACTAAGACTGTAAATTTTGACGAATGATTCGAATCACTCGAATCATTTATGAGTATTATACATAAGTACTTTTCTAAATTTGTGAATCTCAATGAGTAGGCGTATGAATCAAACATATTTCGAATTTTATGAGTTTGATATCAACGTTGTACGCATATTCATTGCAATCTGTACTTATAAATCAATATTGCAGGGAGTATGAATTAATCAGAGTAGTTGGGTTTCAATACTGTTGACTCACTCATACTCAAAATTTCATGAGTACTTAGGAGTAGAGAAAAAGCGATTCATTGCTGATCTCTGGTATGTATGTATATCGAAGTATAAAATTTTTTGTTTTAAGCTGCTTTTAAAATTATTTTACCTTTACACGCCGTATAAAATAAAATTTTTATCGAAAACCGTAGGCTCCTCAACAATTTTTTTCAGTGTAATTACAACATTCCTATTGCTTCCCTGTCTATTCAAAAAACCTCCCATCATACCTAAAGCTTATCAGGCCTCATTAAAAATGCGTTACAACAGTTATTGTTTCGGCTTTTAAATAAAGTTTATGACCAGTTTCCCAACATTACAACGGCTGCAATGGCTATTATGTCTTAAGGAAACAACAAATGTTTTTCTTTTTTAATTGTTTTTTATGTGGGTTATTAATGAAGATAGGAAAACTTAAAAAACAATTTCGAACAAGTTTATGAAATTGAAATTTATGTCGTCGGTTAACAAAAAGGAAACCTTTAGACTATAGGAAGCCAAAGAAAGTTAAACAAAAGTATCTTGTATGGGAAAGTAGGGTTATGTAGCTTAAAAGGGAGTTTATGTTCTAAGGTGGTTTTTTCTTCTAATAATTCCCAGTAATTATTGGCAGATAGGGGTTACATCTGTAAATTGTTGTCTGTTAAGGCTGTATTAGTTTTGTTGTTGTTATTGTAGCCATTATATGCTCTGCTAATTGGATTTTAAGTTTCTTTTGTTGTTGTTTTCCACAACAATTTGTAGTTATTGTTTATATTTATATTGATTCTGTTACCCACTGGTTGTTGGCCATCCCCTTTTATTGTTGTTTGGTTTATCTTGTTTGCATAGTCTGATCTCAATTACGGCTTTAATTCTTTATTGTGCACACACACACACTCGCAGTACAGTATAATGGCTAATGGAGATTGAATTGGCAAAGCCTGGGTTTGGGTATGCTGTGTGAACTTTGCACTTTTTTCGTGTGTGTGTCTTTCGAACGTTTTTGAATTTGTTTAATAACAATTGAAAGAATATTTTTTTTATATTTGCTGGTACCACCGCCGCCATTGCTGCTTGTTTATTAAGTCCACTCGAAATAGTTCAATGAAAAATAATTTGTAAAGATTTTGCGCGCCCGTTTTTTCTCCCCGCTTTTAATGAAAATCACATTTTTTTCTTTCGCTTTAAATGGCTTCCATTTGCCTGTATTAATTTTATTACGAAATATTAAAAAGCGGGAGTGAAGCATAACAAAAAAAAAAAAAAAAAAAAAAAGGAATGAAAAAAAAAATTTAAAAAGAAAGGAAAATTGGAAAATGGAACACCGTAGAGTGGAGTAGAGTAGCATTGAAGACCTTAGAAACAAATTAAATCCCCAAGCCATTGTGTACGCGAGTTTTTAATTAACTTTTAAACAGAAAAACAAAAAAAAAAAAGAAAACAAAAGAGGAGAATCAATAAATAAATTGAAATACAATATCTTTGTTATGTTATGCTCGTGTACATATTGGCAAATGGCATTTGAATTAAAAATATGCGTGTGAAACATTTTAATTGCAAATAATTATGGGAACAAGATTTCCTTTCTTCTTTAATTAAAAACGTTTTCAAAATCCTTCTCCAAATCATTATCAATCAATTAATTGCTTCAACATGAAAATGAAAAGAAAAGAAAATTATCCTTAAAAGCCTTCAAGAATTGCAAAAGAAAATCGGTTTCCCTTTGGAGTCTTTAATTAAAATTAACTTTTGTTTTACCAGCCTAATTGGGGGGGGGACAAAAGGATTTTCTTGACATTTTACAGCTTGAAAGCATTTTCATAAAACTACCATTGGAGAGGGTAACTTTAACTCAACTACAGTACCTACCAGTAAAGCAAAAATTTATAGTCTTTGAACGAAATGTCTTTATAATTTTTATTGTCAGTCTAGCTTAATTAAAGACACAAATTTGTAGAATTTACTCAAGCAACCAATGTCGATGTTCTAACGATTCGGTCAAATGAATTAGGCTTCATGAAATAGGGCATATTTGTGGCTTCCTTGAAAAACAAACAAGCTTTTCATGAAATTTCAGCTGGTTATGTAAAATATGCAGCACGAAAGAAAATATTGTTACGAAAATGAAAAATCTAGATACTGGTGTTTTGCTTTTACATGGCTCAACATTAAAATTATAACCAAAAGCTACAAAAACAAAACAATGCAGTTAACAAACCTGTTTACAAATTATCGTACTGCTTGATATAACAACAAACACCAGTATAAAAATGGTAAACAAGTAAACAAAAATACAACAAGAACTTTACAAGAACTCTACAAGAATAAATGAAAACAACGATGTTTACATTTATAGAGATTCAGAGAAGGCGAAGTCATGAACATTCGCCTTAAAGAACATTCATCAGACTGTTTACCCTGCCATATAAAAGGCAAGGCAAAGCACCCGAGAAATTTAGTAAAAGTTCAGTCAGTATTGTGTGAAGACGCGGTGCATTTGAGGAGAGTAATCATGGTTTGAAGATCTCCGTTACAAAGGTCTGTCGAATAATTTTCTAGTAATTGTTATTGTTGATGCAAAGGGTATAAACAGAGGAATAACAAAGAAAAGCAATAGTTGTTGTTTACATTAAGTTGTGAACAGTGGTACACAGAATTGTGCGAATAAATAAGAATTTTAATTAAAATTAAACACAAATTTATTTTGATTTTATTTGCAATCTACGAGCTCATATTTTAAACGTTTTTAAAAGCTAAAAACATAACAATATCATAAGTTTTGTTTCCAAAATAATTTTGATGTGTTGAAACCAAACTAATTACCGTGAAAACTTCTTTGACAGAATAACCATCACCAAAATCACTTGCCAAGTTGCATTAGAAGGACGCCATATTAAATGGGTACAACAAGTTTCGATTGAGTGTAGCATGGTGGTCAGCTGCAATAGATAGGTAGATGTACAGAACAGCTGTCGCTAAGGCCCTGGACTGCAACAGCATTTAACGGCAGTTAAAGTAATGTAAAATACACCACCCCAACCACCTTGCAGTGATGTAGTGTATCTGAAATAAAACTTACATTAAAAAAAAATACAAATAAAATGTAGAACACATCGCATACATACATACATAAAGAGAATGTAAATAAATAATGAGAAACTAAATGTTGGCTTTTACTCGATTGTTGTTTCCACCAGATGCAATGAATTTTACACTGCACAACAAGTAAAGTAAAGTAGCAGCAACCGAAATAGAAACAATAATAGGATGAATAAATAGGAAAATAATAATACGAGTATGGGTATACAAATGTATGTATATGAGTATGTGAAATACAACAATAAAATGCTAGTAAAACTCCTTTTTCTTCTACATACACACACACATACATATATTAGTTTGTCTACTCAAATATTAAAATAAAGGAAATGCATTTGTTTTTATAGTCATATTAGATGTACCTTGCGCGTGTTGCTGCTCCACCAACTAAAATAAATTTCAAGGAAAGACATTAGACAAATGTCCAATTAATTTTGTATCATTTTATTGATTTTGTTTCCCGTTGTCCTGATGATTCAGATGAACGGGCCTGAGTAGTACGCATTCGATCAGTTTCTAATCTCACTTCTAGTTGTTCAAGTAGTTCAAGCGAACGGGTCTCAGCGTCATATACTCGAAGATTTTCCAGTCTCAATGCTCGTTTGGTTCTGAGGCTCGTAATGCTCTTTTCCTCCGTGCTTGTGGTGTAGGTCGATCAATTGCTTGTTATTCATTTTGAATAATTTTCTGTGACGCCATCCATCGGAAATTAATCGCACCAACCTCCGTCGACTCATGCATAACAACTTTGTTAAAGAATGCGCAGTTTACGATTTAATTGATTTTAAGTAATTTTCAGTGGCGCCACCTGCTGGAAATTAGTCATACCAACTTAGAAACCTTCATCGGCTCATGCGCAGCAACTTTGCTAAATATCATAACATGATCAAATGCATAGTTTACGATTCCATAAGGTACATACAAACAAACATTCATTCATTCATTTTTATATATCAGATGGAAGGTGACACGCCCACTATAGCCAATTCGCCCACTTTGTTCATATATACGTCAAAATCGTCCATACAAAATTTGAGGAATCTAGCCTTTGCAGTTTATGAGATATGCGACATTAAATACTTATTGGATATGTGGGCATGGCACCTCGCCTACTTGAAATTTTAAAATTAAAAGTCACCTATAACTCCTTCCAGACATACAGGAGGGTACTGTTAAAATTTCAAGAAAATCGGTCCAGCCGTTTAGCCGTCTATACATAGACTTCAAACAAACAAACAAACAAACGTACCAGCAAATAAACACACATTCATTTTTATATGTATATAAGATGTGTGCGGGTGTATTATGAGGAAAGAGTGTATTATGAGGAAGATTTCTATTTCGTAGTTTATATTAAACACTAACAACAATTCTCATGTTCTTCTTTCTTCATTATTTTCCTTTTCCTAAACTTTCTCTTTCTTATGTTTTGTTTTCTTTTATTTTTATTGTGTTTTTATGAGAGGTTTTCCCTTTAAAGTGTTATAATGATGCACATGCTTCCTTCTTTTTTATAGTGTTCTCCTTAGTTGTTTTGTTCTTGTTGTTGTTTTTATTGTTTTTGTTTTTATACAAGTAATAATATTTTTGCAAGTGTTTGCTACATGTTCAGGAATACAAACTCATGCACATGCAGCATTTTAACTGTATGTGTGTTTTTTTTGTGTTTATGTAATGCCGTTTACTGATGGTGTGTGTGCTTTGGTGTGTGTAAGCAGCAGCCATTTATTTAAGCTGCCTTTTGTTAGTTCAGCTGCTAACACCAGTGCTGCATGCGAGTGTAAGAAAATTTGTTTCGTTGCAATTTAAAATTTTTTAAATGCGTTCTCTTTAGCATTTACTGGAGTTGCGTTTATAATTTTATGTGTGTTTTCTTCTCATGGAAGTAGCTTTTCTTTTTATTTTATAAGATTTTGGTTTTTTTTATACATACAGTGGACAGCAAAAGTCTTAGTACGGCAATATATTTTTACAAAAAAAAGTCCCCTCAGGCCTAATACTCTTGCACAAAGTCCCAAAATGACTTCAAGAGAGTATTTAGGAGATCATTTGAATGAACGGTAACGTAATCTCGAAACCTCAAACACGTCAACCGATAATCTTCTTATATGTATATAAAAATGAATGTGTGTTTATTTGTTTGTGGGTTTGTTTGTTTGTTTGAAGTCTATAGACGGCTAAACCGCTGAACCGTTTTTCTTGAAATTTTAACAGCACCTTCCTGTATATCTGGAAGGCTGCTTTTTATTTTAAAATTTCAATTAGGCGAGGTGCCATGCCCACATACCCAATAAGTATTTAATGTCGCATATCTCATAAGCAGCAACAGCTAGAGTCCTCAAATTGTGTATGGACGACTTTGATATATATACACAAAGTTACTAAAGTATACATACGGTTAACAAATTTCAGAAATTTTTTTAACAAAGACCGTCTTAAAATCGAGGAAAGTTGTCAGACAATTATAAAGATTTTCAGCGAAAACGGATTGGTTAAAAAATTTCTGAAATTTGTTAACCGTATGTACACTTTTGTGGCTGAGTGTATGAACAAAATGGTCGGATTGGCTATACTGGGCGTGTCACCTCCCATAGTCTATATATAAAAGTGAATGGAAGAAACTATAGGCTAGAGTTTATTTTAAAATTTCAAGTAGGCGAGGTGCCACGCCTACATATTCATATAAGAATGAATGTTTGTTTGTGTGTACCTTATCGAATCGTAAGCTATGCATTAGACCATATTATGATCTTTAGCAAAGTTGTTGCGCATGAGCCAACGAAGGTTTCTAAGTTGGTATGACCAATATCTGATAGGTGGCGCCACTGAAAATTACTTAAAATCAATTAAATCGTAAACTGTGCATTCTTTAACAAAGTTGTTGCGCATGAGTCGACGGAGGTTGGTGCGATTAATTTCCGATGGATGGTGTCACTGAAAATTATTCAAAATAATTGACAAGCTATTGGTCGACCTACACCTCCAGCACGGAGGAAAAGAGCATTACGAGCCTCAGAATCAGACGAGCATTGAGACTTGAAAATCTTCGAGTATATGCCGCTGAAACCCATTCGCTTGAACCACTTGAAAAACGAGAAGTGAGATTCGAAACTGATCGAATGCGTACTACTCAGGCCCGTTTATCTGAATCATCAGGACAACGGGAAACAAAATCAATATAAAGATTCAAAATTAATTGAACATTTTTGTAATATCATTCCTTCAAATTTATTTTAGTTGGTGGCACAGCAACACGCACAGGGTACAGCTAGTAAACTATAAATTTTTATACAAAGTTTTGGCTAAAATTCGTGAAATTGCTACAAAATATTGCCGTACTAAGACTTTCGCTGTCCACTGTATATGAGTATCTAAGTTTTCTATCTTATTATTTTTTTCTTTTCATATCAATTTTGTTCAACATGTGCTTTTCTAACTGAAAGTATTATTTTTATACGTTCTTTTTTTCATTTTATTGCACCGCAAATTTTTGTTGAACTGCTTTAGTAATAACCACTTGGCGTAAACGCTAACATACGAATCAAGTGGCAAATAAAGAAATTTCTCTGTTTAAAGTTTCCTTATTCTTCTTTATTTTAATGTTTAATGTTTGAAAACATTTTTCATTTTACATTAAATCTGTAATGTGTGCGATAATTTAAAAATGCATCAGATTTTTTGATTTTCTTTTAAAATAAGTTGATATTGTATTACACAATAAAGTTTAAATATTTGTCCATAATAAAAAGAAAAACAAACAATATTAAAACTACGAGAATAGAGATAAAAAGAATCAAATAACAATAACAAAACTACATCGAAAGACCGGGAAAGATAGAAAGGAAAGCAATAAACAGAATGTTCTAGAAGTTGACAGATAGAAATTAAATGTATTATAAATACTGTTACGAAAATGGAAACGGTGTACCATCGTTTAACATTAAAAACGATAAACAAAAGCTACACCAGAAGTCGCCGTAATCTAGTAGGTAGTGCGTTGGCTTATTAGATATAAAGCCAGGGTTCGAACCCCAGGACAGACATCGAGACAAAATACAAAAAGTATTTCTTCGGCGACTTTCTCTCAGCAGATTTCTAGCAAAAACTCTGAGAGTAAATAAAAATTGCCAAGAAAAGTTTCTCAAAAATCTGTCGTTCGGACTTTAAACTGTAGGTCCCACCACTCATGTATAAAATTAAACACACAACATAAGTGGTGTGAGAAACTAGGACGTTGTACAATGGGTCAATTCGACCTCCGGGTACTGTACTTGTCTTAATTAACAAGTGCACGTCGTCTAACCTAACCGAAAGCTACACCAACAAATACAACGAACTTTCTTGCATATACCAACAACATCAGTAAGAACGAAAGCAACAACAAATAACGTAGCAAACTACACAAACAACAATGTAGTAGCGATAGAGCGAACATTCCATTTCAAGAACATTCATCAGACTGATTATGTGCGCACATAAAAAGGCAAGACAAAGCAGCCATCGAGTAGTAAGAGTACAGTCAGTTTTGTGTGAAGACGCGTTGTGTGCGAAGTAAACAGTCGTGGTTTGAAGATCGCCGTTGAAAAGATCTGCGTTGCAAGCAAAGAGAATAACGAATAAGCAAATTGTAGTTGTGCAGCCCTTGCGCTGACCAACGTCTTCCTCTTCCCTGATTTTTGCGGAACTTGGTCAGTACATCACAACGGGCCGCTATGCGTGTTCAAGTGAGCTTTGTGATATCAGAGCTACCACTCCGACCTGAACCTAAACCTGTATCGTCAAGTCGTATACGATGACATACAAAAATAGTGCGAACAATAAAGAGTTTAATTGAAACTGAACACATATTTGGTTTTATTTTTGTTTGCAATCAACGAACTCATATTCTAAACGTTTTTAAAAAGGTAAAAACGTAACAATACTTTAAGTGTAAGAATTCGCCTTATACTAGTATGTAGAGTGTTAGACGTGTGGTCACAGTTCAAACGAAATATGAAAAAAGATTCCTCTCTCAATGTTAATATAAAGTTTCTCAAAAATCTGTCCTTCGAAGTGGACTTTAAACTGTAAGTGACGCCATTCATGTATACAATTAACACACGCAAAATAAGTGGTGTGAGAAGCTAGGTTGTAATTCGGACTGAAGGGTTGTAATGATCAATTTATCATGATCAAGTGTATGAATTAATTCCTTTTATCTACTTTAATATTCTCAGTATACAGTGAACTTTTACTTTAAACGAGCAGTAGTAAACAAAAAATCCTCATATGATAGCATGTGGTTCAAACCCAAGCTTAGTCATTTCGTACAAAACGAAATAAGATACAAAGACCTCAGCAGTCTTGTGGCAAAAACTCTGGGAGTAAAACACAATTGCCATGAAAAATATCTTATATTTGTCGTGAAGGTCTTCCCAAAGTCTTGTGATAAAAATTATGGAAAAAACTTATATGTATTTCGTCATTCGGAGTCGACGTATAAACAGATGGTCCCGCCACTCATGGAAAAAATTAACACGCACCATGCATGGTGTGAGAAGCAAGAATGTAATCCTTTTATAGAAATTATTTGTGTGGGGTCCTGCTTAATAAAAGTTTTATTTTTATTCAACGATGTAGATTTATTTAAATAAACATATTTAGAATTTAGATTTTTTAAGAAATCAATTAAATATGAAATCATATTCAATCATAAATTTTCTCTTTTATTTTCAGGTAAGTTTTAATGAAAACCAAATGAAATTTTTGAAAATGAAAATTTTTATGGTAAGTTTGCCAACAGAAAACAACACCTTTAACCCTGGACGGTTACTCTTCATTTTTGTACATTAAGGTTACTCTTCGTTGAATCGACGAACAGTTTAATCCTAATTGGTTACTGTTCGCCGAATCGACGAAGCTCATTTACTTTTTATCATATAATTCTTTTAAGTTTGGCCAAATTTCGGTCTTTTTATCAACAATGTTGATTGATATACCATAACTTTGCGTAGATACCGCTTGAAAAATACTTGTTCTTGGTTAGGAGTTCGGCTATTTCTCGCATTCAGTTATCTACCTTACTGTTTAATACTTTTTTATCAGATTCAGGATATTATTTCTATGATGTTCTGATACTAGCTTTGAAACTAACTAAATGACATGAAAAACTTGTAATATTTCGAGTTCGAAATCGATATTAAACAAGCAGCGAGGTACTCTGCACACCACGGTTAAAAATTAAGCTGTGATGGTCGAACAAAAGGGTTCTGTTAGCCAATAATGTATGTGTGCATATTAATACAAATATGGTTGTAATCTATGCTGATTGTCTGAGACAGCAAAATTCTTCTATTCTACGTCAATACATTTGAAACGATTTTCATACTGAAATCAATTGATTGGTATTTCAATTGGTTTTTAATAGCCTACCACAGAGATGATTGTTTACTTTGATGTTTTCTTTTTGAACTGGCTTTGTTCCACCGCCTGTATATAGACCTCAGGCGCTATTAATTATTGACTTGAAACTATTATTTATGATTCCTTTGAATTCTATTCAAAAGAATATTTTCAAAAATTATTTTTACTTTTGCGTTACAAAAGTCAATCGTATGGCAAATAAACAAAACAGAACAGAACTGAACCTTTGATCGAAAATATTTATAATCAAACAAAAATATTTTGTATCGCTTGCATCACCCTCCAAGGGGATAGTTACGTTTTAAATTTTGCAACACAAAAATACGTCTTGTATCTGGATTTTAAAAAAAATATTTTTCTTTGTTTAACAATACGTGTGTTCACTGATACTGAATATTAAAAAGCCCCGGCCTATTTGCTTAACTTAACAAATTGATTTGTGAGTGTGTTTTCATTTCATATTTATTTTCATGTTACCCCAGCCACCATCGTACTACAAGCGATTAATGTTGATCGACAAATATTTGTAAAACAGAACGAAAGAAAAAAATAAAAAAAAAATAGGGACACAATGGCAAAGTCATTTAATTTGAATGAATGTTTTTTTTTTGTTTTTCTTTTATTTTGATGACACAACAAAGACATTTTTTTGGACCAGTAATGATGATGATGATGATGGCCATCATTGTGTGATGGCGTTAGTGATGGTCACTGGAAAATAATAAAAAAATATTCTTTTTTTGTTCGTTTGTTTGTTTTGTAACAGTTTATATGTGTTTAGAAATATTATATTTTATGTCCACTATCTCTTTCCCACTCTCTCTCTCTTACTCTCTCAGTGAGTAATACAGCCTAGAGTCGTATTATTGAAATAAAATACATGCTTTGGGGGTGAAGGCAAATGCCAAAGAGATAAACAAATAAAGAAATTTAAGCATTTTTTTATATTCGTTCGTATTTATTTATAAAAAAAAAATATTTGCTTTTAACATACATACATTCACCATACACCAGCCTCTTGTAATAAAATGGCGTCTTTAAGTCTGTCTAAGTCTTGAGTTATTTTTGTGCTCGAAATTCAATAGGCAACTTAAATATATTTTTTTGTTGCTCTTAAATCGTCATGCAATAGTTGAGAGCTTAAATACTTTTATTTTTATTTAAAAACCTTCGTTGGAAGCAGACTAGGATTAAAGAAATAGAAGGAGTATGAATATCCCATGAATGTCTCTTTGGAGAGATAAAAGTTTCTTTGAAGGCTCTCCATCTTAACTGGTATGATGCAGAGTAGCTTTTTGGATTCATGTATGGTTTGAGTGTAACTTGACTAAATCATAGTTTTTTATTGCTGTCGTCAAGTCGACTAAGTCTATTTTAAGATTTTTCGTTGCTATAGTTCATTCATATTACCTGCTCTGAAGTAGTTTATGTCACTATGTCCCAGGGATCTGTTTTACCCGCAATGGTGTAAGGATGAAATGCATATGTCTCGCACATCATTAATCCTTTTCTTATGATAATACCAGGGAAGACAACATCCTGGGTGTTGTAGTGCGCTCATATTAATCTATTGGGTTGTTTGGAAAGTAATTTGTTTTTTTTTGTGGATATGAAAGATTGTTTCATATAATACCAATCAAGTGGTCATAAACTGCCAATCCGATCTCACGTGTTGTTATTCGCCGGTTCGCATCGACTAATAGCTTTTTGCGTCTTTATCAGTTTCAACCGGCCTTCCCGAACGTGGTGCATCTTCGACATCAAAATTGTCGGATCGAAATTTAGCGAACCAGTTCTGGCACGGGCGTACTGTCAAGACACCTTCTCCATACACATCGGTCAATTTCTTTCTGGCTTGAACAGCATTTTTATCCTTTCTGTAGTAAAACAGTAAGATATGTCGAAAATGCTGCTTATCGCTTTCCATATTTAAAAGGGAACCAACCAAAAACTACTGCGTAGAATTAATTGAAATTTTTCACATACAAGTCTTGATATATGAGCTCTTAAAGCATAAAAGCATAAAAATTATACAGCTTAAGTGTGAAGTTATGTGCAAAAAAATACATCTATTTCCTCTGTCAGGAAAAAAATGAAATTACTTTCCGAACAACCCAATATTATATGTTAGGTTAGGTTAGATGAACAGGATATCTATCCTTGTGAGCCATTGCACCTCAAGACAATTAGACAAGGGGTTAGGAAAACTATGATAACAGTCCCTTGGGGACAAAATTTCTACACATATACCTATTTACTTAATTGGCCATTACGATCCTTTAGTCAGGATTGCAAACTAGCTTCTCACAACAACCATGTTGAGTGTGTTAATTTTATTCATGAGTGGGTGTGACCTACAATTAAAGGTGGACTCCGTACGACAAACTTTTGAGAAAGTTTTTATGGTCATTTTATGTACTTTCAGAGTTCTTGGCAGAAAACTGCTGAGGAGGAGACACCAAAGGGACCATATTTTGATATTTTTTGAGATACAATTTCAACTACAGGCTCCTGAATAACAAAAACAACACTCTACCTAATCGAATACATAGGTTTACAGTGAAATACATAGTTACTACTTCAGTAAAAATCTGTCTATTGCGGTAATATTTTTTGAGAGACAAAGAACCCCTACCCCTTTCTTTACAAGAGCTGAGTGCTGATGTATGATGCGAATATCCAATTTAAAGCTCGTGTACTAGTAGACTATGATAAAATGATAGATTTATCGGGATGTCTTTCAATACAACAGTGGCCTGTTGTTG
Organism: Sarcophaga carnaria; assembly: GCA_958299815.1. Taxonomy (NCBI): domain Eukaryota; kingdom Metazoa; phylum Arthropoda; class Insecta; order Diptera; family Sarcophagidae; genus Sarcophaga; species Sarcophaga carnaria. The sequence goes on from OY283149.1 coordinate 143,556,299, forward strand.
TTCTTTAAATCAATCCATCAGAGCTCAATAATACCACACATACAATCTAATCTGCAAGCAAGATTAAATCTGCTACTACAACTTTGAAGCCAGAAGAATTGTAAGTTTTGTAGTCATCTTTGCAAGTTACCCAGAAACGAAATTTCCCGCGATGTTCTAATGCTTTAGAACCCAAAGTTAAAAGTTTCTTAGCATAATCCATACTTCCTAGAAAAATTCCCAACAACCATGAAATAGAATGGACGTCGTAGTGGCATTCGCAAGGGGCTCTGTCTGTGCGTGTAATACAGACGATATCTAACAAGGATTGTGTAGCTTACAATATGGCTATGATATTCGACTGGATAAGATTTCAGTGATCCCATTCAATTGGTCCAGGTCTATATAAGAAAAAAAAACTTTGTACTACAAAAGTATCATAAAGGATGTCGAGAAATTTTGCCGAACCCTATTATGCACAGATCAGGAGTATTTAAATTGGCTGATTAAATATTTCTGGTAAAATCTCCAAAATATCTAAAATATCTAATATAACCTATTAGACGTGAGGCAATGATTCAAACCCCAAAAAAACTAAATCTGAAGAAAAATATTTCTTCGGCGACATTCTCTCAGTAGTGTTCTGACAATAACTCGGAGAGTAAAATAATTTTGCTATGAAAAGTTTCACAAAATTTGTCGTTGTAATGGCGGAAGGATTGTAGTAACCAATTATGTATGTATTGTTACGTTTTTATCTTTTAAAACTTTTAAAATATAAGCTCGTAGATTGCAAATAAAATAAAAATAAATTAATGTTTAGTTCTAATTAAAATTCTTTTTTATTCGGACAATTCCGTGTGCCATTGTTCCACAACTTGATGTAAATAACAACAATTGCATTTTTTTTGTTATTCCTCTGTTTACACCCGACAGATCTTTGTAAAGGAGATCTTCAAACGCACTGCGTCTTCACACAAGACTGACTGAACTTCATTAACTCAGTCGTCTACTTTGCCTTGCTTTTCAGACAGGCGGGGTAAACAGTCTGATGAATGTCCTTGAAGGCGATGGTTCATGACTTGGCCTTTATATCCCTCTTTAGACCAGAGGTTAGGGACATTATAATAATAGGTCATTATGATATAGGTCACAATTCCTATAGACATACTTATTTACCTAATTGGACATTACGATCCTTTAGTCAGGATTACAAACTACCTTCTCACAACACCCATGTTGCATGTGTTAATTTTATTCATGAGTGGCGTGATCTTCAGTTAAAGGTCGACTATAACCGACTGATTTACTGAATTTATTCTTGTTCAAAGACTGCTTGCAAAACTAAAACATGTCCTTAGAGTTTTGAAAGCATTTTTTAGAGAATCAGAAAAGGTAATACTTTGTGCCTACTGGCTGCCAAGATGTTACACGTCTACTTACTTTCAATGTATGTAAAGAAGAAGTCTCCGTAGTCTAGTAGGTAGTGTGTTGGCTTATTAGCTTTAATGCCCTGGTTCGTATCCCAGGTCAGAATTCAAAACGAAATATAAAAATAATATTTCTTCGGCGACTTCCTCTAAGCAGATTTCTGGCAAAAACTCTGTGAGTAAATAAACCTGCCATGAAAAAGTTTCTCAAAAATCTGTTGTTCGGAGTCGACGTTAAACTGTAGGTGCCGCCACTTACGTATAAAATTAACGCACACAACATGAGTGGTGTCAGATCTTAGGCCGTAATCCTGACTGAAGGGTTGTAATGGCCAATTATGTATGTATGTGTATATATGTATGTATGTACATACATAGGTATGTATGTAAAGAATAGAAAAAAATTTTATACAACTCTAAGCTCTATTATGAAGGTAAGGAAAGTATTGTAATATATTTGCGGCATTAGAATGTGACGCCGTACTTGTTATAAAGCATTTAGTTACCTTTTATATTTATCTCAAGATAAATGTCTTCTTCAAGCTTTTAAATAATGGACTTTGATGTTCAGATGGATTCAATAATGACAAAAATATCTCCTGTTCTAGTAAGAACTCTTTGCCACTAAAAGTTTATAGGACAACTCAACTTAAGGGCTTTATTGTTTCTAAAATTGTGACTTAACAGGCTGCAGTATTAAGCACAAATCCTTTATAGCTGCTGCTTTTATAATTTCCTAGACTATGTATAGAATTTTTGTCTGTTCTTAAAGTAGTTGTAAGTTTTCTATTCCCTGAAAGAAGTGCTGCGCACGAGAACGTACAATTTTCTTTAAAAATTTCATTTAAATTTTCAATAAATTTCCTAAAGTCACATAAAATTCTCGACTTAAATAGTCGCAGAAAAAAAAGGAGAGAGAAACTCTTGGTAAACCAAGTAAATTGGAAATAATACATTTTGTCAATGTGATAACACACATGATTAAATTTGACAAATACTTTTACATGGTCTGGCATACCAAAATACAGACATTTACAACAATATTACATACACATTATATGTATATACACCACCGTAAATATATATGTACATAGTTTACTACCAATAAAATTATCCTACTGAATGGAATTTGTTGTTTTAAGTCCAAATCCAGACTTTTTGAAGGTACGAACAACTACTACGGCTGCAATATTGGAAACCTTTACATTAAATTATATATTCTATGTGTATTTATATTTGTACTTGTATTTGTTTTTGTAAACACATATTTACAACAAAAAAAAAACGAAACAAAAAACACGAACAGAGTAGAATTAAAATAGAAAATCTTGGCTAAATATTTAACAGAGTGTAAAATACATACAAAATAATGAAAAAAAAAACAAAAAAACTTAAATAATATCTCTTACGGGTAATACAGTGAGTGGCAAATTACATTTCAAGCATGCAAAACACTGACCACTATAGCGTATGAGAAATATCTCTTACAAGTAATAAGTCACTGTGGACACCACAACGTATGAGGAATATTATTTCGTAAATTAGAATTGAAAACTTTGGAATATGTCAGCAGCAAATAAAATATAGAAAGAATAGAAGGGAAATAGTGAAACGTAGGACCAAGTTATTATACAACATAAAGATTCCAGAACTACCTGACAATTCCTGATTACCGAATAGAAGTCATAGTTAGACTGATGAATAAAATTAACTCACACAGCATGCATGGGTGGTGTCTTCAACTACGTTGTAATCCTGACTAATTGCTTGCTATGACCAAGTAAAATTAACGGGCCTCGACAGTCAGCATCAGCGCTTTGAATTAAAGCATCATCAATCCTTTATAATGAAGCAACAGCCTGTCTGAGGTTAATTAGCAGTACCATCAGAATTATTTCTTTCGGAAGAAATTTTTTCCACAACACTTTGTATGTCATTTCTCGTCCCTATTGGCAAAAAAAAAACAAACAACAGATTCACTCTTCCTTTCGCAGGCTGGACGAACTTTAAACGGAGTGTAGCAATATATCCCAACCTATCACCCTTAGTTTTAGGAGAGTCACAAATTACTTTATGGAACCTTTTGTAGGCACTGTTATGTTAGATTACAGGACGTGCACTTGTCAACTAAGACAAGTACAGTACCCGGAGGTTGAATTGATCCATTGTACAACGTCCTAGTTTCTCACACCACTTATGTTGTGTGTGTGTTAAATTTTATACATGCGTGGCGTGACTCTACAGTTTAAAGTCGACTCCGAACGACAGATTTTTGAGAAACTTTTCATGGCAATTTTTATTTACTCTCAGAGTTTTTCCCAGAAATATGCGGAGAGGAAGTCGCCGAATAAATACTTTTTGTACTTTATTTTATTAAGCCAACACACTACCTACTAGACTACGGCGACTTCAAAAGTAAATTAAAGTTTTTATATCAAAACGTAAACGTGAATAAGACATAGGTCCGTCACATCAGACTTGTGACCACAAAGCTATTGCATGCATTGGAGGATCCATGCCCCAATGACAACAGCCTTTAGGTATGGTTTCCTTTTTTAAATTATTCAAAAATAATCTTCTCCCCAGCTTATTACAGAATTTCTGTAATAAAATTTAATCGAAAAAGACATCTTTTTCCCAATAATATGAAGAAGTATACGCGTCTGTTTGATAACCAGGATTTAGTTTCTTTTCTTTCAACCTGAAGGGAGATTTGTCAGCCATTAAGTAGTAAAGTCTTCGATTGACAGTGCTGACTGATAACTATGGAAGAACACTAGGAAAAGTATAATGAGCTCGAAAGAGATTGTGTGCAAAATTTTTCCCAAGTCGGCTGAAATAGCCACTGGCCTTGTGCAGCATATTCATTTTATTTTGTATTTGCGGTTCATTTGCTTTTTCTCTTTTTGCATATGTATGTCACAATGTTTTTGTTGTTGTTGTGTTTTTATTTAATTTAAATGTATTTCCCTGTTTTCCCACTATTGGTTTTCATTGTCTTGCACGGAAATTTTTAAAGATTTTCTCATTAATTTTGTTCTTTAAGGTTGCCTCTGTTGAAAGTCTAAAAAAAATCTCATTTTAACGCATGACTTATTATTGAAAATGTTTTTTGCCATTTGCCTTAGATTTTCGTTATTGTATACATCTATTTTTTTACTCCTGTTGTTGTTCTTTTAAATTTGCTGTTGCTTTTGTCCAGGGTCATTTTCAGAAGAATTACATTTGAAAACATTTAGAAAATTGGATATCAGCACCTAATACTTGAATAGATTTTCAATTCTTTTTTCTTTTTTTGTTAAATATATAGTCATAGCAATAGACAGAGATAGAAGGAGATTGTGCAAGAGAGAGGGAGATAAAGGAACAAAGAGAGTTAGAGAGCAGAAAGAGGATAAAGAGGGAATTAGAAATTGAATGAAGTGTAATGAAACAAAGCCATAACATGTATACGGACATACCTTAACTAGAATACACTCACACACACACAGACACACATTTCCATATAAAGATGTGTAAGCAATAGCTATTAAGGCAATGAGTTTTTAAGTAAAAATCTACTGCACAACGGTGCGTGTATGTATATGAGAGAGACAGAAAGTAAACGAACAATTTTCAAAATAATGTAGACAGTGCGTGGTCACTTAAATAAAATCCTGATTTAATTCGGGCACAATTAAAAACAAATAAAAAAGAAAAATAATCAGCACTTTACAGGGATTACCAATGTGTGTACGTTTGAACGTAGAATTTTAATGTGTTCACTGCTGCAATTACGAGGTAAATCAAATACGAAGGTTAGGTTTGATCAAGCAAAGCAAATATTAACGTCTCTGTTTAATTATTTTTCCCCTGCAATGATAACGAGGCTATTCAGGAATTTTAGAGACAAGCTGCCGCACATAAGGTGCTGCATTGCCAATTATTACTTCAGGCAGGAGAGAAAGGCGCCGTAGTCTAGTATGTAGTGTGTTGGCTTATTAGACGTAAAGCCAGGGTTCGCGAGCCAGGCCAGACATCAAAATAAAGTACAAAAAGTATTTCTTCGGCGACTTCCTCTCCGCAGATGTCTGGCAAAAACTCTGAGCGTAAATAAAAAATTACCATGAAATGTTTCTCAAAAATCTGTCGGTCGGAGTCGAATTTAAATTGTAGGTCCCAGCACTCATGTATAAAATTAACACACACAACATAAGTGGTGTGAGAAACTAGGTCGTAATCCTGACTGTAGGGTTGTAATGACCAATTATATATGTAGAACAAAAACTAAGGTCATAGGAACTGTGGGCGTGACCTCTTTCATGACAAAAAAATCTTCAATAAAATCAATTTTATTTTAGTAAATTTGGTATTTAGATTCATGATTAAACGAAATAATGGGGATGCTATGGCCTTTTGTGTGTATAAATTCGTTAGTCAAATACCATAACCTAACAATATTGGTACAGTGGGTGTGGCAACTTCTTTACAACATGAATGTTAGTTATGATGTTAACAACAAAATATAAAAATTTGGGAAGATGCTCTAGAAAAACATAATCTTCCATTAAATTTTCTTATGGAACTCACCACTTATCATTATAAACGATGGTTAGGCAAGCGTAGCATAGCAGTTACAATGTGGAAAGTAAAGAACAAGAACAGAATCGCTAAAGAATAGATAGAGAAGACAAATAATTCAATTTGATTTTGACGAAGAAAAATTAAAAGAAAAGCGGAAAAAAAAGAAGAGAAACTCTTGTTATAAATAAAGTAATCCAAGCGTCATCATCATCAACAATTCAATTTTAAAAATACACAAGCAAATGCATGAGAACATGTAGACAAACTTATATTTCAAAGCAGGGATACAGCACCTTTAAGCTGAGAATTTGAAAAGAGAAGAGAAGAATAGATTAACAAATGAAAGAAAAACTTTAGAAAACTTAAGTTTTGTTTTTCTTTTTTAGCAAAAAAAATTCTACGTCCTCTCTATCTCTCTCTCCTTTTGTTATTTGTATGGCTTTTCGAGGAATTTTTCTTTCGTTTTTCCAAACCAAGCATATACGATATAATCCCGGGTACATCATGTGCAGTAATTAATGAACTTAAAACAACTGCCCATCCTTATGCAATTTTACATGGAGAGAGAGAGAGAAAATCAGGGAGAATACGTACACTTAGAAGTAGCATTAGATTTCACAATTACTTACTCATTTATATCTTCTACTCATCTATATATCTCTCCCTCTCTCTCTCCCTCTCTCTCTCTCCCTCTCTCTCTCTGTTGCCAGCTGCTTAACGTATTTATCAAGAGCAGGTGCATTCACTTACAAGAGGTCTGTGTGTCCATCCAAGTAAATTGTTAAACGATTTTCAATTTTCTTTTTGATTACATGAAATTAAAAAGAAGAAGAGAAAAGAAAAATACAACAAATCAATATTCCTTAAAAATAAAATGAAAATATTGAATAAATTTTCATTCAATTACTTGGTATTTTTCCTCAACGAAAGTTCTTTTCAAAGTGTTTCTCTGCAAGTGTATTAATTACATAGAAAAAGTATGCTTGTGTTGGGCCAACAAACTTGTTGCTGTTGCTGGTTATGTTGTTGACTTTACAAAGGCTTTGGAAGCACATTAACTACTTTATTAAACAGTAAAGTAAAGTTAAATGAAAATACCAAAGGAAACGAGATAATAAACCATAGTTTGGTAAACGAAAAATTTGAAAACTTCTGGAAAAACTTTTAAACAAAAAAAAAAATAAATAAATAAATAAAATTAAAAAAAAATAAGATGAGGTGCACGTAAATAAATAAAAAAAATAAGGTTCTTTTTTGTCTTTTCTTCGAAAGATATTTTTGTTCCAACAAAAGAGTGCACGGTTTACCATCACTGGTGCCTACGTACTAAACTCACCCCCTACACACTTCAATCACTCTCCCTCCGCGGGACTGCCGTAAGGTATTACATCGCGGAGGGCTGGTTAGCTTTCGCCTCCGTTTCTCCAGCCTTCGGGGTTCTTGCATAATCTCAGCCATTCGCTGGTTGTACTGGCTCCATAGAATTCTAGAATTCAACACCTCTTCCATAAGCCGAGTTGGTCCGTTACTCGTTTCCCCGGGCCATCTAAATCTGGGGCAGCATGTTAGAATATGCTCCGCATCTTCCTCCATATCTACACAGTTTGGGCATAAAGGGGAAGTATCATGTCCAAATCTGTGCAGGTACTTCCTGAAGCACCCATAACCAGTTAGGAACTGGGTCACGCAGTAGTGCAGCCCTCAATGTTCGTTCTCCATCCAATGGGTTACATCAGGGATAAGGTGAAATGTACACCTTCCCTTTTAACCGTTCTCCCATCGTGAGTGTCATTTGTGCATTAAAGTCCTTCGTTCCTCCGCTTTTATAGCCGCCGTTTGTCCTGGATACTCGAGATGGTGAAAGTATATCCGCCTCATCTCATCCGCCAATATGTCTATCGGTATTGTTTTTGCCAATAAAAATATAAGGTACTTACAGACAAAAAAAATTCATTTCTTTTTCCAAGAGGTGGTCATATACATACGGTTTGAAACTAAAAACATCCGTTTCAAGCGTTTTGTAATTGATTAAGTTAGTGTTGTATGAAGATGCAAGACCCTTGGACACCAGCATACAGGATATAATTCCATAAAGTTTAAAATGAAGGAAAAATGTTTTCTGAAGCGGTAGGTATTTATTCTTGCCAACAAGTGCTACTCTCATCTCAGTTAAGTAGCAGAGACCTCTCTCATGCGGCAAAATTAATACTTCTTTATGACGCAGAAGCATGGACACCATTAAGCACTAAAGCAGCCTGAAGAGTATTCCAAAGGAAAAGTCCTATGTAAGATCTTCAGTCCAAAGCGAGTTGTCGATGATTTTCACATCCGAGCGAGCTGTATAAACTCCTCAACGACGTGGACGTTGTGCAGAGTAATAATATCCAGTGGCTGCTCTGGCTCGGCCATGTGGTTCGAATGGAGGAGGATGCTCCGGCGAGACCGGGTATCTGATGCGGGGATTTGAGGAAGTCGGCGAAGACGACGACTTTGTTTGTACTGGAAGGACCAAATTGAGGAAGGACTGTCACCAACTGGTGTGACCAAATCGTGTAGGCGCGCAAGAAGCAGAGGCGCCTGGAAGAATGTGTTAACATACATACATAATTGGTCATTACAACCCTTCAGTCAGGATTACGACCTAGTTTCTCTCACCACTTATGTTGTGTGTGTTAATTTTATACATGAGTGGTGGGACCCACAGTTTAAAGTCGACTCCGAACGACAGATTTTTGAGAAACTTTTCATGACAATTTTATTTACTCTCAGAGTTTTTGCCAGAAATCTGCTGAGAGGAAGTCGCCAAAGAAATATTTTTCATACTTTCGTTTTGATGTCTAAGCTGGGGTTTAAACCGTGGCTTTTCGTCTAATAAGCCAACACACTACCTACTAGGCCACGGCGACTTCGACAAGAATGTGTTAAGGCAGGTCGAAATCCGTTAATCGGGTTGTTAATGCCCGCTTTAGTAAGTAATTTTGAAAACAAATCGCTCACTATTCCCTGGCAATAGATCAGGTTCGATTAAATTGCAGGCCTAAAGAATACCTCACTTTCGTGCCATGAAAGATCCTGTTGTTAAACCATTGTAATCATCGTAATGTATGCTTGAATTTTCCACCTGTCTTATCAAGGTTTGGTTTTTGTTCAAGCCAGTTTTCACCTCAAATATCCAAGTGAATGAAAATGACAGTCACTACGTTCTAGAAGACCAATTGTAGAAATGTCGATTAAATAATAAAAGTCTTCTGGTCATAGCCATGTCTTTTCTTCTCAAACACAATCGATATACATACATACATACAATATACATAAATAACTGGTCATTACAACCCTTCAGTCAAGATTACAACCTAGCTTCCTACACCACTGATGTTGTGCGTGTTAATTTTATACATGAGTGACGTGACCTACAGTTTAAAGTTGACTTCGAACGACAGATTTTTGAGAAACTTTTCATGGCACAATCGATATGATTTCCATAAAACTTGCTCAAATGATGGCCTGATCTTTTGGCATTACTTTCTTAAAGGTAGAACCAGATGCATACAACGATCGAGTGAGAGCAATATTATGATTCGGGACAATTAAAAAGCATTTGCTAGTACGTGCTACAACACTTAAGAAAATTTGAACTTTTTGGTATTTGACCCACCGTGACATGCACGTGGATCACACTACGCGGGGTCACACTATTTTATATAAAAGGAATTGAATTAGAAAGTCATGCGTACCATTCAAAATCTTTTTCAAAATTTCCCTTTCTAGATGACAGTAATATTTGTTATTCATACTCTTCTCATAATAAACAAAGTTCTTTGAAAGTTGTACCGCATCAGGCTAAATCTCTTGAAATCACTGAATATAGTCTGCCAATAAGAGCCGGCTGGTAGTAGTCTAGTAGGCAGTATGTTGGCCTATTAGACTACAGCCGGTGTAGTTGAACTCCTGGCTCAGACATCTCGAAAGAACGAAATATTGAAAAAAATATTTCTTTTGCACTTTTCTCTCAGAAGTCTTCTGGCAAAAAAGCTGAGAGTAAATACAATTGCCATGAGGAGTTTCTCAAAAATCTGTCGTTCAGAGTCGACTTTAAACTGTAGGTCCCACCACTCATGTATAAAATTAACACACACAACATAAGTGGTGTGAGAAAATAGGACGTTGTACAATGGGTCAATTCGACCTCCGGATACTGTACTTGTCTTAATTGACAAGTACACGTTCTCTAACCTAACCTAACCTAACTTGAGTCTTAGTGTTGCCGAATTATGCATTAGTCTTTCATTTTAGCTTGCCGTTCAATACTATTCCAAGATATTTGACGTCGATACGTGCTATTGGTAGTGAATTGAGGTTCAGCAAACAGTACCAGATCGTTGTGTTAATTGGGTAGTAAAGCCAGGGTAGATTCTAGACTCTGGATCTTTAAAGACAATTATTTTTCGAATTATCATTTTCAATTGTCCCACTAGTAGAAAAGCTTTCAAATAATTCTTTTTTTTATTGCTTTATTTGCTTTTAAGTTGAATAGGACTTCAATTAATTTCCTGTTAAAAACCGAAAGAGAAATATGCATTGATTTAATATTTTCCAATTATCTTACGAATATTTATTAAAACCAACTCCCCCTTCTCCACCTCTTCTAATGTCTGGCAATAAGTTTAATGTACTCAGAATGTTTCTCAAAAACTTATTTTATGTTGGGGTTTTTTTTTTTTGTGAAAATGTACGAACGATAAACCATTTGGGATTATTAAAAACGTAACCGCAAAAATTTCATCAATTTCTTGGCAATACGAACGAAGTCAAAATTATGGTTTCAAGCTTCTTGCTTGCCTTGGCTGGCTGCAGGGCAAAAAGGCATTGGAGGAAAAATTATTAATTAACTTATCAAAAAAAAAAAAAACGAAGAAAATAATTTGGAAAAAAAGAAACAGAATTCTTGGTTATTTTGTGTGGAAAGTTTAAAAGTTTTCAAGCAATTTTCGAAAAAAAGGTTTTCAGTTACTCTTTCTCTCTATTTCTCGTTGCCTTCAAAAATCTAGAAAATTAGTTTGAGAAGAACATTTAAAGATGGACGCATAGACAGACTTAGAGAGACTCAAACCTTAACAAGATATCATCAATATTATTGAACATTTGAGAGAATGCGATGAAATAAAAGTTTTTTTTGTTTTTGTTTTTGCAAAAATATTTGGAATATTTTTCATGCAGTCATCCCCTGGTTTTGGGGCCATCAGTTAAAAATGGATAAAATATTTATGTTTCTTATTGTTGTTGTTGTTGTTATTGTTGTTATTTAGTTTAGTTTTAAGTTTTAGTTTCCATACCCAAATAGAAAAAAACTAAAGGAGGAGCAGAGGACTTGAAAGAAAAGAATTAAAACTGAAACAAAGTTATCGATATTGAATTGAGTGTATCTCGAAAACTTTGCGAAAAAAAAATATAAAAACGAACACAAGAAACAAAAATTTTCAGAAAGAAAAACAACATTTTTTTTTGGAAGAAGAAAAATGAAAAAGAAAAACTTTTCTTGTTTTAGTTATTGTTGTTGTTTGTTTGTTTGTTGAAATATAAACAAAATGCAAGTTGTTATAGGAGAAGTATTAGCAGCAGAAGAGAAATTTAATTGAAATATTGCTATAGTTTTCAGGCATTAGAAAAATGTTGCATGTCCACATATACACACACAAGTACTATTCTATCTATAGGTTTACATATGCCCAACACACACAAAAGATAATAAATCTCTAGGATTAGTTTTCATGGCTCATGTTCTAGTTGAGCATACTTTAACAAATGTTTTCATTGGAGATGCATCAGCATCACAGTCAGAAGACTGTGATCAAGTCATGCAGGCAATTAAACATGAATTTATTTTAAAACATTCGACATACTGACTCGTACAATATTAATATTGCAAAACAACATATGTTTGTATACATCCCTGATATTAATATTACCCACGACCATTGATTTCTTTTTTTTTTGGGAAAAGTATTGTTACGAAAATGAAAAATCTAGATACTTGTGCCTTGCTTTTACATCACTTAACATTAATATATAAACAAAAGCTATAAAAACAAAACAATGCAGTAAACAAACCTGTTAACAAATTATCGTACTGCATAATATAACCACAAACACCAGCAGAAACAAAAGTGGTAAACAAGTTAACAAAAATACAACAACAAACAACACTACAATATTAAATGTAAACAACGCATTTAAAGAGATTTCGAGAAGGCGAAGTCACGAACATTCGCCTTCAAGATCATTCCTCAGACTGTTTACTTTGGCAAATAAAAGGCAAGGCAAAGCAGGCGACTGCGTAAGTGAAGTTGAGCCAGTCTTGCATGAAGACGAGCTATGTTTGATGAGAGTAATCGTGGTTTGAAGATCTCCGTTATAAAGATCTGTCCAAGGCGAATTCATATAAGGTGGGACTAATATTACAATAAGTACAACAATACGAAAACAACAGGAATTTTTTTTGTTGAAAAGTGATCATCTTGTCAAAAACAGCTGACTAAAGAATGACGATGGGAAGAAAAATGTTAAAAAATGTAAATGATTTTAAAAGAAAGAGAAGAAAAATATGCAAACTTCTGACACAATAAGAAAAAACGAAATTGATTATCAAAACAAAATATACAAAAAACAAACATTTTTTGACATTGTTATTTCCATCAGCTGGTCAATCGCTCCCACCTTCTATGAATTCGCCTTGTATCAGTAATTATTATTGTTTACGCAAAAGATTGCAAAGTGGAATAACACAGAAAGCAATTGTTGTTGTTTACATCAAGTTGTGGAACAGTGGCCATAGAATTGTGGGAATAATAAAAAGAATTTTAATTAAAACTAAACACAAATTTATTTTTATTTAATTTGCAATCTACGAGCTTAAATTTTAAATGCTTTTAATAGATAGAAACGTAACAGTATTAAAAAAAATTTGCTAACATTACGCCTTTTTGTGTAGATCGTGAGGGATTCACAACAAGGTATTCTAAGGAAATTACAATCTTGTCATGTCAGTTTTGTTTTACTTGCCAAAAGTTGGCTGAGAACAAATCACCAAAAGAAATAGAACATGTCTTAAATGCATTCTTCAAGTCCATTGTCCTGATAAACTTTAGAATGCTGTTATATGCTCAGCACTTGATATGCACCCAAAATGTTTTCTTTTGGGGTGCATTACTGCTTCACAGGTTCCAAAAAATGGTTCCAAGTATGCGTAACAATGATTCATTCTCATCGTTGGACTCTGACTAAGGAGCATTCTAAATAAGTGTATTGTGGCCTTAGCGTCCTATGAAAAGAACAATTATCTGGCTCAGGCATTAGAGCCTATCCAGTGGAATTATATGCATGCATACAGAAAGTAAAATGGACACTTGGACACTTGTGAACATAAGAAGAAAGAACCTTGTGCACCTAGAACATATGGACAGAGATTTCGGATAGATTTGGGTGTCGTTGTAGTATAATAGGTAGTGTGTTAGCTTATTAGATGTGAGGCCACGGTTCAAACCCCAGGTCAGACATCTCCACCAAATCGAAATATGAAAACAAATTTCTTCGGTGACTTCATCTCAGCAAATTTCTGGCAAAAACTCGGAGCGTAAACAGAATTGCCATGAAAGTTTTGTCAAAAATCTATCATTCGGAGTCGACTATAAACTGTAGCTTCCGTCACTCATACAAAATTAACACACATAAGTGATATGAGAAGCTAAGTCGTAATCCTAACTGAAGAGATATAACTTTTTTAATTTAATTTCCAAAAATTTAAGTACGTGTTGCACTCCTGAATTATTTACGAGGATCGAACCTTCAGTCCCCTCTCAGGTTGTCACACTGTTCTCTAGAATCTCATGCCATCCTATATGGCAGTTTTCATGCGTCATTTGTCGTCCTTTGATAGAAAAATTGGTACATGGTGAGCAGTTTTACCTCTTACAACCCAAATCTGTAAATATTTTCAGTTCATCACAGGTTTCGGAATTCTCTACCCTCGCCCCCTTTACTGACAAACATGACTTTAAAGTTTTGAAGTCTAGTGATGCACAAACCTCATGCTTCTATTAAAAATTGTGTTTCTCTGGCACATCACATCACATCAAACTGCAGCATTTGAATTTCTCAATAAGAGAAGGATGGTTTAGAGAAAATCATTTAAAAAAGGATTATGCGAGCAAAATGAAATCCTATTAAAATTCCAACATATTCCTGCTGCATAAAGCCTCTCTTCTTCTGCCCACTCCCCGCCCCCAGTTATAAATAAGTTGTGTTGCAAAATTTTTATTATGCAGTTGCAACAAGAACAACAAAAAAAAAAATTCAAATACAAAATGGAAAAACCAGGAAAAGTGTTTGGGTTCATTGGCATTTTCAAAGCTGGGATGGGTTTTTAGGGTTTTTTTTATACCAGTGACTGCTCTTTAAACCAAACGAATGTCTTTCCACTGGCATCTGTGGTATGTTGTGAGGAGGTTTCACTGTGTTTTTTATTTTTATTTTTTTTTTATTTCATTTTCATTTTTATTTATTCAATATATTTTTTCCTATTTTATTCCTTTAGAACGTTTAGCGGCATTCTGTGTGTGTGTTTGTGTGTATGTTTGTCAGAATACAACAACTTGTTATCCCGGCTGATTGTATGATTATTTTTTCCATTTCATTCCAATTTTATTTCCATTTTTTTCTGTCTATTTTTCCTATTTCCTTTAAAAAACGCTTTTGGCATATTAAGAGCGTTAGAATTGAACGAGTTAAAGAGAGAGAGAGAGAGAGGGAGCAAGAGCAGATGCAGTCATGAATTGTTGAATGCATGACTGGCTGTGTGGCTGACTAATGGAATTTATGGATAAAACAAAGTGTTGCATTTATAATGTTCTTGTTATTGTTGCTGTTACTGATCTGCCTTGCAAACATGTTTAATATTTACAAACAATAAATACAGGGTAAGAGGAAAAGCCACTGTACGGAATGCCTAACATTCTACAACCAAGCCTATGTTTTCAAAACTGTTACGTCGGGTCTTTCATTAATCACTTCCTATCATCAGATAACATAAATTTTTTTTATTCGTTTGATGCCATTAACCGTAGATCGAGCTTTGTATCAAAAATTATACATATCAAGTTTTTAGACTACATAAGTTTAATTTAGAAAAAGTTAGATCCTGATATTTTTTGAATTCGTTAGTATTGTGATTGTAGTTATTTTAAAACAAATAAAAAAAGAAAATTCCAAGCAGGTGTTAAAAAATTCAAGAATAATTCTGGCTTATGTATCATTTTTGGTACATACGACTTTCCTAGAGATTTTTTTGGTGTCGTGTATGTAATTTTTTTAAGTTTTCAAAAGATTTTGTGAAGTTTTATCGTAAATAATACATTATTTATGGTTTTTGAGAAAGAATTGAAATGTCTTAAGTGTGGGACGAAAGTGAAAATATTGAATTTTCTATTCTTGATATGTTCTTGGTATTAATTGAAGTAGTCGTAGTCTAGTACGCACTATGTTAACTTATTAGACGTAAGACCAAGGTTCAAACCTCAGGTCAGACATTTCCAATTTATAACAAAAGGTTGTAATGACCGATTATATATTAATTATAAGTATACGTAATATTCCTGCTGCTAAAGGCTTTAAAGAAGAAGAAAATAGAAGCTCGTCTTATGAACTGGAGAAAGTATTGGCAGCAACAAACATGACAACAGGATGTTTATCGCCAAAGATGGTACTACTTGGAGTACAATAAACTGCCTTTAGTAGTTTGGGATGAAAAAATATTAACAATTTTCACACAGTTTGCTGGCAGCTGTTTCCTGAAATCTTATAGAGTCTTTCTTACAGCTCTTCTCACATTTATCTCACGTGACAGACAAACAATAGAAGAATGTGTTTCGTCCCATGTTTTATTACAGATAATAATATTTCGGTCAACTACGTCTGTATGAGATAACAGAATCATTCGCTTTGATAATGATATACATTCTTACACCTATTACGACTTTTCGAAAAATGAGCTGAAAGTCTTGCAGCCTTTAATAATCATGCTTAAACCTTTTTTGAAATTCGAATGAAAAGTATTTTTTTCAAAAAAAAAAAAAAAATATATTGCCCTTAATTTTTTGTTAAAAATTTTTTACCGTTTTCATAAAACTTTCATCACACAACTTGTAGTTTTATGTAAGAAATAATACTGTATAAATAGTTTGGCATTAGCTATCATACTTTCAGAGGAGCCCATATATCCTTTTTTTAAGATGTTTAAAAATTTAATTTTTTGTTCGCCTAAAAGGTAAGAAAATTAAAGAAATTATATTTAAATAATGATACTTATATTTTTATATGCCTTTTTGGTATATTTTCATCTCAAATTAAAGTTTTTTAGCAACAGAATTCAAAAACTTTTTAGTTTTATTGCGATTACAGTTAGTGTTAGGGAAATTAATTTAAGGATATTTATATAAATCAAGCTTCATAGTAGATTAGTAACTAATTGAATTTGATGGTCGTTATAAATTTCGTGGTCCACCGAAGTCGAATTGGCAGTTGTAGATGTAGCAAGTACTTACAGCCGTATTTGTGGAAACCCGTAGCCGAGAAACCAAAGAGGAATCAAAGAGAGACAATTGTTATTGTTATTGTTAAATCGATGTTCTATTGCTACGGGAAACCTTTTTACCTCACATGGCGTTGACAACAAATATTTATAAGGAATAAAAAGAATGGTTTGTACCATCAGGTTTCAGCCAGCCCTCAACTGAGAGTGTTACCGATGCGAGTGACAATAAACTGTCCTATCTAAGCAATTGGAAACTTATAAACCGCCACAAAGAAGGGTGCTAGACGTCAAATTATTACCATTTAGAAAGTAATAAAACCAATCTGACATGAAGTGCTTGATTTTCATGTGAAAAACCATGCCAAAAAACCATGAGCAAATCTATCAATAATCATGACAATTCCATGTACTACAAGTATGTATCAAAAGTGATACATAAGCTAGAATTATGAAGTTTTATTAAGGCTCGATCTACGGTTAAGTGTCGAATTCTTCTTTAGGTGGGGCTCATCCATAATGCTCAATTTTCCATGATTTTGAAGCATAAATCAGGCTGAATTTTTCCCAATGGCATGGGTTATTTTGGGCTTGAGGGCTACTGTGGCCTGTGGCTTACTCGCATCATCAACGAAAGAAAATCGTGATAAGAAAAGGCAAAATTTCGTTTGTCAGTTCACATTACCTCCACATTAAATGATCAACCTGAAATTGCTAGTGCAGGATATCTAATGCGGCATATGCTATGTGACACATAGTGCCGTCCTTTTGAAACCACATGTCGTCCAGATCATACAATTCAGACCATAATAAGTCGGTAATCATGGACTTATAGTGATCGCCGTTGACTGTGTTTGCCTGACCAACATCGTTTTCGAAGAAATATGGACCGATAACGCCACCAGACTAAAATCTATGCTAAACAGGGATTTTTTTGAGATGTATTTGATCAAATTCAAATTCATTCACAATTTTTTTTGTTCGCATACCTATTCATTCAGGAATAAGCCTCATCGCTGAAGATGAGTTCTCGAAGAAAATTACTAACAGCTGCTCTTGAGCCTATTCAGCGCCCTTATGCCGTTGCTTATGGATGTTTACCTTCAGTTCCTGAATTAATTTAATTTGTATGAGTGCAGGCCCCAGACAAGACGCAATATTCGTTAACGAAATCAACTGTCTGGGTTTCTCGGGCATATTCTCGAGCGCAGCGGCGATTTTTTAGTATACCAGTAGATAGTTTACTGAAGCAGTGTACTATGAAAAACATATCTCGGTAGGACAAATGTGGCAGTTGTGAAATGGTTGAAGCGTGTTTTTCGAACAGAACACCAATTTCAATAAAACAATTGTGTCCCTTATTCATCCATAATGATTTGCCTAAACCGACAGAATAATTGACAAATAATTTGGCAGGTGTGACGTCGCGGTAGTCTTGTACGTAGTGTGTTTGTTTATTAGACGTGAGGCCACGATTCAAACCCCCAATCAGACATGAAAACGAAATATACAAAAAATTCTGGCAAAAATTCTGAGAGTAAATAACAAATTGCCATAATAAAGTTCCTCAAAAAATCTGTCGTTCGGAATCGACTTCAAACTGTAGGTCCCCCACACTCATGCATAAAAGTAACACACGCAACATAAGTGATGTGAGAAGCTGGGTTGTAATCCTGATTTAAGGGTTTTGTAATGAACAATTATGTATGTATGTATGTATGTATGTATGTATGTATGTATGTATGTATGTATGTATGTATATCTATGTAACTTGGCAGGTGTATCTTCAACAGGATGTTCGCTATCATTGTCAAAGATTCGAGACTCCCTGTTCGAAGACCAAGACTTAATTTGATTTGCGCAATAATGGAATGTAATTATATTTGAAATTGTTGTTGCCTGGCGTAGAAGGTAGTGCGTAGACTTATTAGATGAGAGCCCGTGCTTCAAAACTTGGCTCAAATACCGCGAACATAATGAAAAATTAAAAAAAATATAACTTTCGGCGACTTTCTCTCAGCTGTCTTCTGGCAAAAAAAGCTGAGAGTAAAATAAAATTACTATGAAAAATTTCGCAAAAATCTATTGTTCTCAGTCGACTTTAAACTGTAGGTTCCGCCACTCATGTATAAAAATTAACACACACAACATAAGTGGTGTGAGAAACTAAGTTGTAATCCTGATTAAAGGGTTGTAATGATTACTTAAGTAAGATATCAACAGAATAGTTCTTGACTGCAAACCCACAGTATAATTGTATACAAAGGCTAACAGAGAACGAATTGGGTGCTTACTTACTTACTTAATTGGCCATTACAACCCGATTAATGGATTTCAGCCTGCCGCAACACATCCTTCCAGGCGCTTCTGCTTTTTGCGCGCCTACGCCAGTTGGTCACACCAATCGATCACAGGGCTTTCTCGATTTGGTCCTTCCAACGGATACAAGGTCGTCCTCTTCGCCGACTTCCGCAGATCCCCCCAGCAAATACCCGTCCCGCTGGAGCATTCTCCTCCATTCGAACGACATGACCGACATGACGTCTATGTCATACAGCTCACTTTTGGATCGGATGCGGACATCATCGCCAACTCGTACTGGACCGAAGATCTTACGCAGTACTTTGCTCTCGAATTGGGTGTTTACTCGACAGAATAAAATTTTTGAATCTGAATAATTGTCAGTAAATTGTAATTGTCTTTAAAAAATTTATATTTTCCAAATAGAAGTGGTGTCCAAAGACAATAACTTCACAATTTTTTTTATTTTATTTGGTTGACGCCCTAGCGTCACGAGCTCTTTTCAGGCCATGGAACCATACCAAGTGCCGGTGACCTTATTATTCCTAACTACCTACCACCAATAAAAGTTTAATATTCAACTCATAAACATTCCAACATGTTATCCTTCGCCTTTAGAACTGAAAAACAAATTTAGTATCGCTGTTTTTAAACATTTTTATGCTCCTCCTTTGCTTATGCATTTAAATAAAGTATTCCTTAAATTATTATTATTATTATTCTTTCGTTAGAAGTTTAAAATAATTTTATTTGCCAATAACTTGAATTTGTTTGCTTATAAAAATATTGGCTAATAAATTTCCTCTTCCCCGCTTTACTTCTCTTCACAGTTTTTTCCTTTATTATCGCATATACTTGTGTTTTAGCATCAAAATTGTTTTTTTTTATTTGTTGCTGTGCATTAAATGATAATATTTCAATGAAATGTATTGACAATATTATACAAAAATAAAATAAAAAAGAAGCAAAGAAAGAAGAAGAAATTAATGAAAAAAAATGTAACGCTATTACCAACATAAAATTCATCAATTTCGGAATTCTTAGGCTACACCCTGATAATGAGTGGAATACATTTATCAGTTACACTTACTTGGGTTTTTTTGTGTGTGTGTATGGGTGTGTGGGTGACAATTTCTCATTTTCGTAGCACACACCTTTAGATTAAATGCAATCATTACGGCTCTGTGGTATTCAATGACAAATCGACACATTTTTCTTTAACAACACAACACAACGCAACATTCGACACAACACAACACAACTCGACATAAACTGTGAAAACGTTCAACACAACACACGCAGGCAGTCTTGCTATGCAATGAAATGTAGTTATGTTCGCTATAAAGCGAACGTGTATTGGGTGAGTGTGTTTATAAAGAGAGCCAGAATGATGGCGAAAGTGTTATGTTTTGTAATGTAAAAAGAGAGAAATGTTAAGGTGTTTGTTTTAATAACACTAATGATGCTTTAAGCACACAAACAAACAAACAAAACATAAGAATAAAATGCAACAACAACAACCAGAACAATAATAAATAAAATATTCATTTTACTTACACACACACACACCAAAACAAATACAAAAATTTCTACCAAGAAGCATTTCATTTTATACATTATTGTGCCATAAAAATAAGAGCTGATGCTTCTATATTTTTATGAGAGCACGAAAGAGCCGTGAGTAGAGTGAGTAGAGCGTATTGTTGGTATTTGTTATTTATGTTTTCCTTTTTCTGTGTAATAAATAATTTCTTTTATTTAACAATTCAAAAATATATTGTAGTTGTTGTTGTTGTTGTTGTTGTTGTTACTCTTGGTTGCTTGTTTATCTTTTACTATTTACTGTTATACCTTTCTCGAACATTAATTCAAGTGTTTTTCCTCTCTTGCTCATGCCAAGCTCTACTCTCTGCTCTTGGTTTTCACTCATAATCAATATTATTTATTTATGTGTGTTTGTGTATGTAAAAATATTATTTTTGTTTTTTTTTGTGTTTTCTTCCTCCCTTTCTTTTTCTATTTTTTTTTTAATGAAAGACATGCTTTTGCATAAAATAATTTACTTTCCATAGCCTTCAATGGATTTTAGAATTTTAGTTTTAATTAAATGTGGTTTTTACTGAGAAACAGCCGTAGCCGCAGCCGAGAATAAAAGAAATGTTGAATGTAAATAGAAAGTAATTACTGGCGTAAATGGTCGAGCGGTATGGTTTAAGTGGACGAAGTAAATGATTACATTTGCATCGAAGCCTAGTTAATCGAAGCGTTAATATTCTACGCTCATGAATAAATGGAGACTAAGCAAGTGTAGTAGCCACCGTAGTCTAATATGTAGTGTGTTGGCTTATTAGGCGTAAAGCTACGGTAGAAACAACAAAACGAAACATAAAAAAATATTTGTTCGGCGACTGTCTCTCAGCAGAAACTGGCAAAAACTCTAAGAGTAAATGCAATTGTCATAAAAAAAAGTTCCTCAAGAATTTGTCGCTCGGAATCGGTACTCATGTATGAATTAACACACAAACATAAATGATATGAGAAATGTGGTCGTAATCCTGACTTAATTATGTTATGTTTTGTGTAACCAAGGGTATCATGCCTCATGTAGGGTTGTTGTGTGCTCACCATTAGGAATGCAACCTTATCTTCTATAGGAAATCTATATATTGCACAAACTTCCTTAACTTCTTCCATTCCATTACTCTGAAACGAGTTGTGTATGCTACAGTGTCACCCCTGAAATATTGCCATCTTGAGCTTACAAAAGCTAGACAATGAAACAAAACGTGCTACATCGTGTCTTCAGCCTGCAATGCATTTATCATTATCACGTTCGCAGTCGACTTTAAACTGTAGGTCCCACCATTCATTTATAAAATTAAGGCACACAACATAAGTGGTGCGAGAACCTAGGTCGTAATCCTAATGGAAGATTTTAATGACCAATTCTGTATGTATGTACTCGTAAGTACATATGTATGTTTTCCTAACAAAAGTAAAACTTTCAGTGGTGCATGCTATGACGATATCTTACCACATCTGTAACGCTTCCAGTCTCTTCCTAGTTTTTACGTTTTTACCTTTTAAAAACGTTTAAAATATGAGCTCGTAGATTGTAAATAAAAATAAATTTGTGTCAAATTTTAATTAAAATTCTTTATTATTGGCACAATTCTGTGTGCCACTGTTCACAACTTGATGTAAACAACAACAAATGCTTTGCTTTATTATTCCTCTGTTTATACCATTTTCATAAACAATAACAATTACTAGACAATTATTCGACAGATCTTTGTAACGAAGATCGTAAAATCACGATTATTCTCTTCAAACGCACCAAGCTTTCACACAAGACTAACTGAACTTTGTTCACTCAAGGCAAATCAGGCGGCCTTGCCTTTCAGATGGCAAAGTAAAGAGTCTGATGAATGTTCTTGAACGTTCTTTACTTCGCCTTCCCGAAATCTTTTTAAATGTAAACACCATTGTTTACGTTTATTATTGCAGTATTGTTGGTATCTTTTTGTTTACTTGTTTACCACTTTTTTATGCTGGTGTTTGTGGTTGTATTTTTGTTTACTTGTTTACCACTTTTTATGTTGGTGTTTGTTGTTACATTACGCAGTACGATAATTTGTAAACAGGGTTGTTTATTGCATTGTTTTGCTTTTGTAGCTTTTGTTTATAATTTCAATGTTAAGCGATGTAAAGGCAAAACACTAGCATCTAGATTCCTCCATTTTCGTAACAATATTCTTCACAATTCCTTGTACAGTAAGTCAGTTATGACAAACATAATTACCCTGCAACTTTTGTAAATTGTTTTAAATATTTTTATTTATACATTGGCCTTACCAGATCGATATATATGTAACCAATAAATGGCTAACCCGATATTATAAATTACTTAATCAATAACTTAATAACTTGCCATTATGACTTGCGTAATGAATAACGAAAACTGTAAAACAAAGTAGCATAACATCACAAGGAAATAATTGATGTATTTTTCTAAAAGCTGTTAACAGGTTTAGATCATAAATTTCTTTTCTTTTTTATTTTTCTTTTTTTTTGTTGGCTTCATATTGAACATTTTTTATGTGGATACCCCCTGCCAACAGCAGCCCAGAACTCATACACATGCTATTAAAGAAAGCTTAAGGGTAATCTGAATACATTTCTTATAAACATTCTCTTTATTGTTCAATTTTTCATCGCGTGTTTTTCTTTTTATTTTTTAATATCAAAAAAAAAAAAAAATACGTACAACAAATATAATGGAAAACGAAAAATTGTTTCAAATTTGTTGCAGCAAAATAAACACGAGCGTTTATATTGCTTCTAAAATTAAAACACAATTGTTTGAACAAAAAAACTCCAGCAAAAACTCCAGAAAAAATTCATGAAATCTTATAAATTACGTGGGCCGCTAAAGGAAACAATAATAATTTGTTGGTTTTTTTTTTGCTGCCTCTGGGCAATAGTTGTTATAACAATAACAAGAACACAATTTATTTCAATTATTGGTTATTAATGCCATCAATTTGATGATGGATTATAAAACATCATCAGAAAATTATGATGAAAACAACTAAAAAAAAACATAAATTTAACGAATAACGAATAAATATTGATTTAAAATTTCATTATGATAATAAAAAAAAAGAAAATATGTTTTTAAACGAATAACAAATATAAACAAAACATAAAACCAACAATAACAAAAACAAAAAAATTGTTGGTAACATATTAAATTTTATTGGCATACAGTGGGACTAGTTTTTGTAGAAAAAAAATTTTGTTGTGAATTTAAAAACTCTTCCTTAAAAAACCTCCCTTCATACGGTGTATCCTCCAATCAATAAGCATCAAAACGTGATTTTTCACTTAAAAATAGTGGCATACTTCGACTACACTCTAGATGTACAGGACCATAATAAGATACTCACAGCGCCATAGTTTACTTGTCGGCAGAGAAGCCAGCCGTGATCATAATTAGGCTTGAAAGAATATGTACATTGATCGGCTGGGAGTGAGTCAATGCACAGATTTCCTTTACAAGATACCAATACTCTATTTAGTAGTTAGTCTAACAGGTAGTGTATTGACTTTTTAGATATCAGAGACCACCCCAGGTCAGACATCTCCAACGAAACGAAGTATGAATAAAAAAATATTTCTTCAGCGATTATCTCAGCAGATTTTAGGAAAAAACTATGAGAAGTAAATAAAAATTGCCATGAAAAATTTTCTCAAAAATCTATCGTTCAGAGTCGACATTAAGCTATATATCAAATAAACTTTGCCTAAACAATAACAATTACTAGACAATTGTACTATTGAACTTTGTAACGGAGATCTTCAAACCACGATTACTGTCTTCAAACACACCGCGTCTTCACACAAGACCGACTGAACTTTTACTCAATCAGTCGCCTGCTTTGCCATGCCTTTTATGGTCTGATGAATTTTCTTGAAAGCGAATGTAACTGATTTCGCCTTCTCGAAATCTCTATAAATGTAAACATCGTTGTCTGTCTATTTTCTTTACATTTATTCTTGAAGTCGCCGTACTCTAGTAGGTAGTGTGTTGGCTTATTAGACGTAAAGCCAGGGTTCGAGCCCCAGGCCAGATATCAAGGCAAAATACAAAAAGTATTCCTTCGGCGACTTCCTCTCAGCAGAGTTCTGGCAAAAACTTTAAGAGTAAATAAAATTGCTATGTAATGTTTCTAAAAAATCTGCCGTTCGTAGTCGACTTGAAATTGTAGGTCCCACCACTCATGTATAAAAATTAACGCACACAAAATAAGTGGTGTGAGAAGCTTGGTTGTAATCCTGACTAAAGGGTTGTAATGACCAAATTATGTGTCTCGCCAATGACGCGTTGAATTTCGTTGAACTCAGCAATAGATTCTCTGTTATTTGCATAAACCAGAGATTTCGCAAAAGTAAAAAAAATTGCTCAGCACTAAATCACTTGATCTTGGTGGCCAGTTAATATCATGATTTCTTGTGATAATTTTGTATGGAAATCGTTGCTGATAGATTGGTAGTCGGGCGGTATGGTAGATGGCGCTGTTTTGTTGGAGCCTCAAGACTTTTAGATAAATGCCGCAGAGTTGAAGCCCCAGGACCTCTCTTATTATGTTCCTGTAAGGAATGTCGTTCTCAGTTACTGCAATCATCTTCGCTCATGTCATACGAGACATTTTCTAGATATCGGTGCATTACTTTCTCATGAGAATTTTCTGATATCCCTAATCGAGCATTTTTTTGTATTCATTAAGCCATTTGGAAAATACTCTTTTCGAAAAACTGACATTCACTTCACTTAGCTCCATTGCCCATTGAAATCCAAGGCCAATGGTGTTTTTCGAAGGTGGTAGTGTAGTAGGTAGTGTGGCTTATTAGACCTAAAGCCAGGGTTCAAACCCAGGGTTCAAAACGAAATATAAAAAAAATATTTCTTCGGCGTCTCCCTCTCAGCATATTTCTGGCAAAAACTCTGAGAGTAAATAAAATTGCCATGAAAAAGTTTCTCAGAAATCTGTCGTTCGGAATCGACTTTAAACTGGAGGTTCCGCCATTCATGTATAAAATTAACACACACAACATAAGTGGTGTGAGAAACTAGGTCGTAATCCTGACTGAAGGGTTGTAATGACCAATTATGTATGTATGTATGTTATTCTTGTAGCGTTTGTTGTTGTATTTTTTTTTACTTTGTTTACCATTTGTTTATGCTGGTGTTTGTTGTTGTATTTTTGTTTACTTGTTTACTTTTGTAAGTGATTGCTGTTCGAAATATGTTTGTTAAACACCTCTAAACTTGTTTTATTGAAACATTGTTGTCTTTTAGATTTTTTATTGCCACTTTACCTTAATAATTTTTTATTTTCTTTTCTTTTATTTCATCACCAATTAAATCATTTTCATTTTTTTAATTCCTTTCATCCTTGTTTTCTATAATTTTTTTTTCAATTTTCTAGCATTTCATAATGTCTATGTATGGATGTATTCTTTCAAGTGTATTAATTACCAGATTATGATTATTATTATTGTAGTTGTTGTTGTTGTTGTTTTAGTTTGATGATTATATATTTTTAAAAGCATCTTTATTCACTCTTCGCTTAAAACAAAACACCATAAAAAAACAAAATTTTTAATTAAAAAAGTTCTGTCTTCAACCTCTTGGAAAAAAACTATAAAAATTTCCAAAATTGCAAGGAGACAAAACCAACAACAACAACATTGTCAGCAACAATTCTACAATAAAAACAACAACGTGTTTTTAAATTAAAACAAAAACTCTTAGAGTTGAGTAAAAGAGAAAAAAAAACTAAAAAAAAACTATTACAGCACCTTTAACAAAAAGGAAGGAAAAAATAATTTTCAAAAATTTTCTATCAAACGCACATACATACTCATTGTACCACATGCACTCATAAACACATGTATACAGTAAATGAGAGTGCAAAAGTCTTATAAGTGTTTGTGTCGCACTCTTTTGGCTGACATTAATATACACGCGTACAAGAACAAGGAGAAGAAATAAATAATGAGAACTATACTTACACACACTCACATACCGTATGTGTGCATGTCTTTACTTGCAGTTTAATGATTGTCTTACCCAGTAAACAAAATTATTAAATAAAGGACATAAATATTCGAACTATGTATTGCCTATAAGAAATCTGTGAAGAAAATGTAAGAAATTCAATGAAAATCTATCAATAGCCTTATTTATTTATTTAAGTCAATGGACAAATTCCTTACTGACTAATAACACAAATCCAATAAAATTAAATAGAATTACAAACAGTTTGTGCAAAAATACAAGTAATTGTTACAATAAAAATAAGAAAAGTTAAGAATTGAGAAAAACAATAATGTTCCGTTTTATAACGCAAGAATTTAATAAAAATTTCAACAAAGTCTGACAAATAATTAAATTGACGGCAAATTCTACTTAACAGATCAGCAACAGCATAATTAGTTCTGCAGAATTGAATATAAATAAGATTATAACAGCGGAAGTTACGACGAGGAATATTGAATTCAACAGATCTTAACAGAAATTCACAGCAAATATTACCATTGATCAGGTTAATCATAAAGGATATATTTAACATTGTTCGACGGTCTCTTAAGGGTAGGCAGTTTTATTAAAGCCAGTCTGCTTGTATATGAAGGCATATCCAAGTAATCCCATCCAAGGCCATGCAAGCAGAAGAGTAGAAATTGTTTCTGAACAGATTCGATGTGTTCGCTGTAAACATTATAGTGAGAACCCAATACAATGGATCCATACTCCAAAATTGGTCTTACTAGCGATACGTATAACTGTTTAGTAATAAATGGATCAGTAAATTCCTTTGCACAGCGTTTTATGAAGCCAAGAGTGCTTCTTGCCTTATTTACAGTCAAAGTGATATGATCATTAAAGTTTAATTTTGTATCTAATACGATCCCAAGATCAATAAAAGAGTCCACTATATCCAGTTGATGACCTCCAAGCAAGTAATTAACCGTGATAAAATTATTTCTTGAGAACCGCATACGTGTGCATTTTTTTAATATTCAGCTCCATTATGTTGTACTCGCACCACAAAAAGAAATTATTGTGATCACTTTGAAGATAAATATGCTCGATGAAATTATTAAAGGAGAGAAAAACTTTTACATCGTCAGCATACATCAAGATATTGGCAAAATTAATTATGTTGGGAAGATCGTTTATAAACAGCGAAAAAAGAAGTGGACCTAGATGGCTGAGGAACACCAGATAGCACATAAATATACTTAGATAAGCTATTGTTCACACATACAGTCTGCTTTCTACCAGTCAAATACGACTCTAGCCATCTTAAACTCCTATGATTTACACCCATTAAGTCCAATTTAGTTAACAGAAGTTTGTGATTCACTTTATCGAACGCCTTACTAAAATCTGCAAAAATTACATCAGTTTGCTTCCGTTGAGAAAATATGTAGATAACTCCGTTTTTTTATGTCTGAATTAAGAATTTATGTGAATATTAAAGAATAAAAATTATTTGTGAACGTTGCGTAATGGTGCATAAATAGTGGAGGCCAATGAATCCGGCGTGGTTGGGAGGATACAGAGATCATCTGATATTGACGTCACTGTAGCAATGAATCATGCGACCTCTTCAACTTCGTTATGGAGAGTGTTCTGCGGAGAGTGTTTATCGCAATGGCACTATTTTTAAAAAAAGCGTCCAGTTGCTTACGTACGCTGATGACATTGACATCATAGGGCGTACCAACAGAGATGTTGCTGCTGTCTTTAGTGCTATTGAACGGCAGTCTATTAAGATGGGTTTGGCAGTAAATGAAAGCAAAACGAAGTATATGTTATCGACAAGTAGAAACGTGCGGCGTATTGGATGTCATATAACGGGCGATAACTATACTTTCGATATAGCCAAGGAATTTATTTAACTTGGCTCCGCCGTTGCCACTAAAACAACGATGAACGTCTGGAGATCAAGCGCAGGATCACTCTTGCCAACAGGTGCTACTCTATGGTCTCAATAGGCAATTGAGTAGCAAAGACCTCTCTCATACGACAAAACTAATACGCTTATCCTTCCCGTTCTTCTTTGCGGCATGGACACTATTAAGTACTGATGCAGCAGCCTTGAGAGTATTCGAGAGTAAAGTCCTACGCAAGATCTTCGGTCCAGTGCGAGTTGGCGATAATTTCAGCATGGGATCCAACATTGAACTGTATGAGCTCCTCAGTGACATGGACGTTGTACAGCGTAATTAGATCCAGCGGCTGCGCTGGCTCGGCCATTTCGTTCGAATGGAGGCCAATTAAGTAAGTATCAGTGAATTTTTAGATACAAATACGTTGCTGCATTCTACTGGAAATAGCGGCCTGTAGTGTAGTGACATAACTATTCTCTGCAATGTAACTGGAATCTTCCTACATACATACATACATAATTGATCATTACATTTATTCAATTAGGATTACGTCGTAGCTTCTCACACCACTTATGTTATGAGTATTACACCACTAATGCATGAAGTGCTGGGACCTGCAGTTTGAAAAATTTTTCATGACAATTTTTTTGACTCTCAAGGGTTTTGCCAGAAATTTACTATATTTTTTCATGTTTCGTTTTGTTGGAGATGCCTGACCTGGGTTTAGAACCGTGGCCTCACGTCTAATAAGCCAACACACTACCTACTGGACTACGGCGACTTCATACTTTCTCAAATGAGATAAGCTATGATCAAACACAGACCAAGCCTCAGATCAAAGATGTGAGATAACACAGCTTATTTGCTATAATACAGCTTGTATGCTATATATGGAGAATCTACGGCTCAATAATGACGTTTTAGTAACTACGACATTCGCATAGTTTCTGCTATTTTTTCCCTTCTTATCATTTCATATACGACCTTCACTTGCTATATTGCTTGTTAGGTTACTGCCATTAAAACATTATAAATTTACATGAGTGTGTAGTTGTTGTATATTTTTGTTATAATAGTTTCACCTTTTGCTGGCACAGAATTATCATAACTTTGAATTGAAAGATGATGCTCTCTTTCCCTATCCGTTACTTCAGTTACTTCATTTAAGTCTTGTGTGTGGTAGTACACAAGCACAAATAATAATGCAGACGCTTAGAAAAACAAAAAAAAAAGGAAAATAATTTTCTTATTCCTGTTTCGTGAAACAAAAGCATACCAACCAACCTCTCATACACACTACTTCTCTTCCTCTCTCTCTCTCTCTCTCTCTCTCTCTCTCTCTCTCTCTTGAATATACTTTTACACACAAATCGTTCTCTTATTACAGCCAGACAAAAGCAAGAAATAAAATAATTCTGCATTAATAATAATACAAAAACCAACAACAACAACAAAAATTAAGAAAAATAAACAAAAAAGAAACAAGAAGAATAATTTTACATAACGGTAGTGAACTTTTTAATTCTTATGGGAAATGAAACATAAAATACTACGTACTACAGTTTCATTTTACAATTGTTTGTAGTGATTGTTGTAGTTATTGTTGTTGCTATTTGTAGTTAAAGTAAGTGAACGCTTCATGAGTCAACAACAAATGCATAAAACATGATAATCTCGCATATAATGTCACAATAATAACACAAAACCTAAATGTATGGCATGCATGCATGCATGCATGTGCATGCGTATATAAATCCAAGTGTCTGCTTGTGCAAACAGATAGAGAGAGAGAGGGGAGCATTAAATAATATTACCAAAAAAGAATTTAAAAACAACAATAACAAGAAAATGTTAATAATTTTTGTGTGTGTGCATAGAGGAAGGAGAAAGGAGGAGGAATCACACACAGTATTTGTTTTATTATTTGTCTCCAAGAGTTTATATTGCTGAGCTTGCAAAACGTAAACACATTATTTGGTATTATGCATACACGTACACACATTATTCACAAACACATATATGCATACATGCATATGCAAACAATTTATTTGTTCTCTCAACCCAAGCCAGTGTTATTATTTCTGTGCTACACACTCTGTTTACAATACGTATTTAAATAAATGAACGATGATAGTACACATACACACATACACACACTCACACAAATGAAGAAATAAATGAATGAATGAATGACTGACTTAAACGAATGTCTCTGTCATATAAAAATATTCATTTAAAATGTGTAATGGACTGTGGAACAAAACATGGAACATATTTTTAGGAATATAAAGTGTGGAAAACATAATTGGTAAGTACAGCCATTCAGTCAGGATTACAACCTAACTTCTTACACCACTTATGTTGTGTGTGTTAATTTTATATATGAGTGGCAGGATCTACAGTTTAAAGTCGACTCCTAACAACAGATTTTTGAGAAACTTTTTCATGGCAATTTTATTTACTCTCAGATTTTTGTGCCAGAAATCTGCTGAGAGGAAGTCGCCGAAAATATACTTTTTGTATTTGGTCTTGCTGTCTGGCCTGGGGTTCGAACCCTGGCTTTACGTCTAATAAGCCAACACACTACCTACTAGACTACGGTGACTTCAAGAAGCTTTAACGCCGTTGGACAACTTTCTGTGAGGCACGAGTTAAAGAAAAGTTTAATTTTGCTTCATCGCTGAAGAAATTCTTGTTGGAAAAATCGGCATCTTGCTCTAGGGTTCACTCAGGACATCAATATTTTATAAAAAAAATAGCTGTACCCTGCGCGTGTTGCTAATCCACCAACTAAAATAAATTTGAAGGAAAGACATTGCACAAATGCCCAATTAATTTTGAATCATTTTATTGTTTTTGTTTCCCGTTGTCCTGATGATTCAGATCAATGGGCCTCAGTGGAACGCATTCGATCTCACTTCTCATTGTTTATGTGGTTCAAGCGAACGGGTCTCAGCGGCATACACTCGAAGATTTTTCAGTCTCAATGCTTGTCTGATCCTGAGGCTCGTAATGCTCTTTTCTTCCGTGCTTGAGGTGTAGGTAGACCAATTGCTTGTCATTCATTTCGAATAATTCTCAGTGACGCCATCCATGGGAAATTAATGGCACCAACCTGCGTCGACTCATGCGCAACACAACTTTGTTAAAGAACGTAAAGTTTACGATTTAATTCATTTTAAGTAATTTTCAGTGGCGCCACCTATCGTATATTGGTCATACCAACTTAGAAACCTACCCCGGCTCATGCGCAACAACTTTGTTAAAGATCATAACATGATCAAATGCACAGTTTACGATTTAATTCATTTTGAGTAATTTTCAATGGCGCCACCTGCCGGAAATTAGTCATAACAACTTAGAAACCTTCGTCGACTCATGCGCAACAACTTTGCTAAAGATCATAACATGATCAAATGCATAGTTTACGATTCTATAAAGTACATACAAACAAACATTCATTTTTATATATATAGACTATGGGAGGTGACACGCCCACTATAGCCAATCCGCCCATTTTGTTCACATATACGTCAGTCGTCCATACACAATTCGAGGACTTTAGCTTTTCCAGTTTATGAGATATGCAACATTAAATACTTATTGTGTATGTGGGCGTGGCACCTCGCTTAGTTGAAATTTTAAAATAATAAGTAGCCTATAACTCCTTCCAGACATACAGGAATATACTGTGAAAATTTCATGAAAATCGGTCCAGCCGTTTAGCCGTCTATAGACTTCAAACAAACAAACAAACCCACAAACAAATAAACACACATTCATTTTTATATATAAGATTAAAAGAAAATAATGAATTTCTAGCAATTCTATTGTATAAAAATAATCATCATTAATTCTAATGAATTTAATTGGAGTGATTATTTTCACTGAAGCCATGATTAGAACACTAATTAGCATAGCTGCTGCAAATACTACATAAATTGAGAGACAAAAATGAAGTATAATAAGACGTATGAGTTATTTATTAATTGAGAGCACTCGTAGTGTGTTTATATTAATCATACGCCCGAGGTATATTTATTTCATATGAGTCTTCTTAATGCAATAAATTTTTCTCATGCAAATCGAAAGAAAGGAAAAAAACAATCGATTTAAATTGAAATGAAATATTCGATTACAAGTGTGTTGCTTTAATTTAATGATTTAGCTTTTAGCCAATTACGTACGTAGTATATTTGCATTGCATTTCTGAGGCATAAATTAACACTGTTTTCGGGAATTACCCATTAAAAGCATCCAGCAATACATAAATACGTAAATAAAGTGCCACAAATTATGTGTAATTTTCGAAAATAAATTCTTTATAGGAATGTGTAAAATGAATTAGAGTCCAACGAACAATGGGAAAAATTAGAAAAATTAATGAAATAAAATTTGCTATGACATCTTATGAGAGAGAGTTGAGTGATATGAAATAAGCTGGAGTAATATTGAAGAACAAAACAAGAATTTTTGGTACACAACTCTTTGATTTTGTCTCAATTTTACGAGCTTTGTATAACATTATTAGTTGTCTCAATAGCCTTGGTAGGTGAGTATCAGACACACATACATAATGAGTCATTACAACACTACAGTCAGGATATCGACCTAGTTTCTTACACCACTTATGGTGTGTGTGTTAATTTTATACATGAGTGGCGGGACCTACAGTTTTAAGTCGACTCTGAATGACAGATTCTTAAGAAACTTTTTCATGGCAATTTTTTTTATTTACTCTCAGAGTTTTTGCCAGAAATCTGCTGAGAGGAAGTCGCCGAAGAAATACTTTTTGTATTTTGTCTTGATGTCTGGCCTGGGGCACGAAACCTGGCTTTTCGTCTAATAAGCCAACATACTACCTACTAGACTACGGCGACTTCTAGGAGTTTTCTTTATTCTCAGAGTTTTTGCCAGCAATCTGCTAAGAGGAAGTAGTTGGAGATGTATGACCTGGGGTTTGAATAGTGACCTCTTGTCTAATAATCCAACACTCTACCTAGTAGACTACGTCATACTTCTGCACAAACTGTCTTCATTGTTGTACTTTCAAATCGTATTTCTGTAACAGTTTTGAGTTGGAAATTTCTTCCCATTCGCATTGGAATCGAGACAATGGCTTCAGTGCCTTCAATATCAAAAATTCCACCAAGGGTTTTTTTACTCAACTTATTGAGCAACAAAACTGCGCAATTTTTCTATTTTTTTCTATATTTTTCATACAAACAAATGTACACTGAATGCATTCTTCATACCGAAACGGTGCGTTGATCCGACCAATTGTGGTCTAAGTTTTCTTGATGATTTATTTTACAAACGGTGGAGTCGCCGTGGTCAAATAGGTAGTGTGTTGGCTTATTAGACGAAAAGCCAGGGTTCGAGCCCCAGGCCAGACATCAAAATAAAATACAAAAATTATTTCTTCGGCGACTTCCTTTCAGCAGATTTCTGACAAAAACTCTGAGAGTAAATAAAATTGCCATGAAAAAGTTTTTCAAAAATCTGTCATTCAGAGTCGACATTAAACTGTAGGTCCCATCACTCATGTATGAAATTAACACACACAACATAAGTGATGTGAAAAGCTTTGACGTAATCCTGAAGGGTTGTAATGACCACTTATGTATGTATGTAGATATGTTCTCAGTAATTGCATCATTTGTTATACTTTTGTCCCACTGTATGTCATACTATTGATAAGAATAAAAAACGAAAAAAAAGAGTGAAAAACAAAAGAGCAAGTAAAACCTTGTTAAGAACACATGCTCGCACACACATGTACACCTTTTTCTCTCATGCATAACTTCTCCTAATGGTTGTTGTATTACTTTTTATTTCTTCATTCTATATTTCGAGGTTTCTTTATATGATTATTATTATATTCTTCTTCTTATTATTATTATCGTAGTTGTTGTTGTTGTTGTTATCATAAATACTCATCATTTCTACTTTTGGTTATGACATTAAGATGAGCGTTTTTATTTGTTTACCTTTTTGAGTACACATACACACACAGTATACCGAATTACACAGTGTAGGTGAACCAAAAAAATAAAATAAAACAAGAAATGAAAGAAGCATTTACTGCTGTGTGGTTTATGATGCTGAAAGTATATGTTTTCAGGTTTAAAAAGAAATAACGACTCTCCTAACTGTCCAAATGTTTTTTTCACTCATGATAAAGCACTCACACATACACATACATGTGTATATGTAAATAAATTGTAATTTCTCTCTCTCTCTCCCTCTCAAAATAATGCATTTATTTTTATTGTGCTCTTAAACGAAATAAAATAAGCAAAACCCGTTGAAATATATTTTGAATTTGAAAGAGTTTTTTTGACAAATATAAAGACAAACATGCATTTTGAAATGTTTAACCATGCTTGCTCTCTAGCACACACATACACAGACAACATATGCATTTATGAATACAATAATTCATCTTCCAGTCAACACTAGTCTGAACATTGTCATCATTTTCAAGAAGAACATACACAGAGAATGTCATCTGATATGGGAGTTGAAATGTTGCTTTGAGAGACATTTTTTTTGTTGCATTTTTTGTTATTTTGAGCTGCTTGATCACTGACAACATGTTTAAATTTTGAAGTTTATGGTTATTTACGTACATATGTATGTGAAAGCATAGACATATGTATGTCTAGTTGATTAATTTTAATAATGTTTGTTTCTTGTTTTGGCAAAATTAAAGGAGTATAAAAGGATCGTCAGTAATTCCAAAATTTAATTACATATTTTCCTAGGAATGGTAAAACCTTTCTTTTTTTCTTTATAAAAAAATTAAAAGAAAAAAATCCATTCGGTCAGCAATTAAAATTCGAGTTTCAAAAATTCTTTTTATTTACTGATGGCTAGTGTTTACGATTAATTATTGCATTAATATCGTCTTATGTATTTAGTTGTTTCAAAAGCGCAAAACTGTCAATTATTAAATACAAAACATTGCTTATCAAATGTGGCTTCTTTTCAAGAATTACACGATAATTATAGTCATCGTAATGGTGGACGAATTATGCACAGAATTGAAAAATTCTTGTACATTCATGCATACATATATACATACAAATAGCAGGTATTAAAGCGGAGAAACGAAGGACTTCAATGCATAAATGGCAGTCATGATGGGAGAACAGTTTAAAGGGAAGATGGACATTTCCTGATATAACCCCTTGGATACAAAACAAACATTGCGAGCTGAACTACTACTTGACCCAGTAGTCCATGACCCTAACTGGTCATGGATGCTTCAGGAAGTACCAGCATAGATTTGGACATGATACTTCCCCTATATGCCCAAACTGTGTAGATGAGGAGGAAGTTGGGAAGCATATTCTGATATGCTGCCACAGATTTAGATGGCCCGGGGATACGAGTTTAGGACCAAACCGGCTTATGGCAGAGGTGTTGTATTCGAGGATACTATGGAGCCAATACAACCAGCGAATGGCTGAAGTTATGCTGGAACGAAGGCAAATTTTGATTTTGTGCGATAGAGCTTTAAACCTGACCAGCCCTCCACGAAGTAATATCTTACGGCACTCTTGCGGGGGGAGAGTTTTTGAAGAATGAGCACTCTTTTGTTGGAACGAAAGTGTCTTTCAAACAAAACAAACAAAAATATATACTATACATACATACATACATACATACATACATACATACATACATAATTGGTCATTACAACCCTTTAGTCAGGATTACGACTTCGCTTCTCAGACCACTTATGTTGAGTGAGTTAATTTTATAAACAAGTGGCGTGATCTACAGTGCGAACCACAGATTTTTTTTTAACTTTTCATGGGAATTTAATTTATCCTCGGAGTTTTTGCTACAAATCAAAATTCGTTTTGTTGAAGATGTGTGACGTGGGGTTTGAAGGGTGGCCTCACTTCTAATAACCTACAGACTACTTACTACACGGCTATTTCATCGGGTTATCTATTTAGCGGTTTTAAAAGCGCCAGCATGGTTATACAAGAAATTAAAAAAAAATTGAAAGAAATTTGACGACACTGCGTACGTTACAGATCTTGTCAAACTAGTGCATCCTTGCAATTCACGTACTGAAAGAATGTGTGATGAATAATTTGAATTCGTCCATTCCATTCTCTGCAATTGGGTGCATTTGACAACTCATCATCGCTTATTTTCCTTTAAGATTTGCACCTCCATCCACATAAAGTCCAACTTAGGCAACGATGAAAGCTGTCTGATCGTTCACAATGCTGATTGAGTGCAAAATCAATAGGTTTGCAATGCTCTATACTCGCTCAATACACATGCATAATTGGTCATTACAATCGTTTAGTTTCTTACATTCTAGAATCACACGTCAGACTTTTGGTGTGTGTTAATTTTATGCATGAGTGGCAATACCAACAGTTTAAAGTCGACTTCGAACGTCAGATTTTTGAGAAAGTTTTTCATGGCAATTTTATTTACTCTCAGAGTTTTTTTGCCAGAAATATGCTGAGAAGAAATCGCTGAAGAAATATTTTTCATTTTTCGATTTGTTTGATGTGGCTGACCTGGAGTTCAACCTATCTACTAAACTACCTACCTACTAAACTACGGCTATTTAAACAAAATGTGGCTGATGATGTTTTTCGCAATTGGTGGTGTCTTACAACTCATCATCATTTATTTTCAATTTATATTTGAACCTCCATCCATATAAAATCCAACCCACGCAACGATTAAAACTGTCTGATCATTCACAATGCTGTAGATAAGCAGAATGAGTGCTTAAGCAGTAGGCTTGCAATGCTTTGTTGTCGCTCAGTGGTTACGTTAAAAAAAGCAGACTTCTTGTGTAAGAAGCAGGAAGCATACTGCGATAAACGCAAAAAGCTATTGGTTTAAAAAAAGTGACTGTCATCCACTTATTAGGGTCTGCAGGTGTCCTTAGGCCATATTTTTCTAGAAAATAGTAACTCAGAATTGACGATTACGAACCGTAATGCGACAAGGCGGTGTCACAAGTTATGCTACAATACAAATTTTTTGTTTTTCGCCGTAGACTTGTAGGTAGTGTGTTGGCTTATCAAACGAGAACCCCTGGATTAAGCCCTGAAATATGAAAACAAATATTTCTTTCGGTGAATACCCCTCAGCGATCTTCTAGCAAAAATTCTGAGAGCAAATAAAATTGTCTTGAAAAGCTCCTCAAAAAATCTGTCGTTCGGAATCGACTTTAAAATGTTGGTCCCCCCACTCATAGACAAAATTAACACACACAACATAGCTGTTGTGAGAAGCTAGGTGGTTAGTCTGACTAAAGGGTTGTAATGTAAGTAAGTAAGCAGAAGAAAATGAAGAAAATGCGGCTTCATTTAGCCATCAAGAACATAAGAATTCCAACGTTATTCTTTTTCCAAGGTTTACATCAAACCCCTCATTTATGTGGATAATCGTCTAAGGTAGGGGCACGTGAAAAACAACATTCTTCAGATTACCGCCGAGACTGAAAATTACTTTAAACGTATACACTTCGAAAACCAATCTTGATAAATGGCATTTGTTTTCTTGAAAGTTTTAACTTTGAATCATAGAGTTTGGCCATCGTAACAGTGGAAAAGTTAGAAGTTGCCGTAGTCTAGTGTGTTGGCTTATTAGACAAGAGCCCATCATGGTTCAATACCTGGCTTAGCAAATACCAAAAAAAAATTACTCTCAAAAACTTTGAGAGTAAAATAAAATTGCCATGAAAAGATGCTCAAATTATGTCCTTCGGCGTTGACATAAAACTGTAGGTTCCACCACTGATGGATAAAACTAACGCACACAACATGAGTAGCGTGAGAAGCTAGGTTGTAAGCCTGACTAAATTGATTGAAAATAAAACCAATAAATGTCTATGCAGCTTAAGCCTTTTTGAATTCTAATTAAAAATCATAAGAAAACACTTTTCTTTAGTTTCCTACAAATAAATTTAAAGTGTATGTCTAAAACATAAATTATTTATGTGTTCGACATGAATTTTTAATGCTTTTATTTCCAATAAATTACCCATAAATATACCAAAAAAAGTATTGTATTAAAGAACTAAAAAAACAATTTCAAACATTAAGAGAATTGAAGTTTGTAACCAACGACTACGGGACAATGTACATAATGATATACTATGAGAAGTAGAGAATAAAATCTACAAAAGCAATGGACCATGGGGATACATAAGAAGAATACTTAATCGCTTAGGCTGTTCTATTATCGTCTTGAAAGTGCTGTAGTCTAGTAGGCAGTGCATTGACTTAATAGATGTCAGGCCAGGGCCAAGCTCTAGGTCAGACATTTCTAACAAGACAAAGAATGAACAAATTATTCTTCGGATACTTCCTCTCAGCAGTCTTTCTGGCCAAAAATTATTGTTAAATCTTTGTAAATATAAGTGCCATGAAAGTTCCTCAAAAATCTGTCCTTCAAAGTTGACTTTAAACTGTAGGTCCCGCCACTCATGTACAAAATTAACACATACAACATCCATGATGTGAGAAGGTAGGTTGTTGTCCTGACTTAAGGGTTGTAGTAATCAATTATTCAGTAAGTAAATGGAAAAAAAATTGCATTTCTTACATCTACGACGGTGATATTGAGTGGTTATAATTGAAAGTAAGGAAGCAACAGTTACAGACATCAAATCAATACCCCCTTACAGCCTATAGCTGCTTGCTATAGGGTACGTAAAGAAAATTTCCATAGAAAATCATAAACAATACAGAGTAATTTGTTCATATACAAACAGGCATGAATTATATGAAGAATATAAAAGAAAATTATGACAATAAAATTTAGCATAATATTCTACACATACATACACATATACAATCACATGTTCTCATACAACCACAAGAAAGCAACACGAAACAAGCAACACATGTTGCACATTAAATTATTTATGATTCCTTCGTTATTTATTATCATTTTTAATATGACTTATGGGCATAATTTTCAGACTCCCTAGATGTTCCATACACTTTCTGTTTTTATTTTTGGAAATATAATGGAAAACAAGTGAAAAATTAAAACGAAAGAAAAAATAATCAACAAAAGAAATATTGATGGATGGGTTTTTCTTTCTTCAAAAAGAAAATTTCATTAGAGTGTCTCAAAACTAGGCATTAAAAATTAGTGTGTGACACAAGGATTATCGATGGGAAATTGAGATTAGGATAGGTAGGCCTTGTCATTCATTGCATGCCATGTATTTCGTAAATGTACGATGTTTTAACGTAAAAATTATGACGTTTTTTTAATAAATAAATTTTGAGGAATGCTGATGTCTTTTCTTTATTTTTTTCTTCTTCAGTGATTGTGTTGCAAATATTATTTTTTAATGCGATTTTAATGTTTCAGAAGACATGTGTTAGATGTTAACATAAACCATGTAAAATATAAATATCTGTTTAACCCTAATCTTACTAACACAGGCCTGTGAGGCTCATTTTGATGATGAAATCAATGTAGCAAACGACATACATACATGAACACTGGCATACATACATAATTGTTCATTACAATCCTTCATTAAGGATTACGACCTAGTTTCTAACACCATTTATCTTGTGTGTGTTAATTTTATACATGAGCGGCGGGACCTTCAGTTTAAAGTCGACATCGAATGACAGGTTTTTGAGAAACTTTTTCATGGCAATTTTTATTTTACAATCAGAATTTATAGACGAAATTTGTTGACAGGAAGTCATCGAAGAAATATATTTTCATACTTCGCAGTGTTGTCTGTCGATGTCTGACCTGTGTCTTTATGTCTAATGACCCAACGCATGACCTACAAGAATACGGTGACTTCTTGATACATACGTAATTGGTCATTACAACCCTTTAGTCAGGATTACGACCTAGTTACTCACAGCACTTATGATGTGTGTCTTAATTTTATACATGAGTGGCGGGACCTACAGTTTAAAGTCGACTCTTAACGACTGACTTTTTTAAGAAACTTTTCATGACAATTATTTATTTACTCTCAGATTTTTTATGAGAAATCTGCTGTGATGAAGTCGCAAAGAATTATTTTTTTTTTATATTTCGTTTTGTTGGTGATGTATGATATGGGGTTTGAACCAGAGATCAGCAATGAATTGCTTTTTCGCTACTCATAAGTACTCATAAAATTATGAGTATGATTGAGTCAACAGTATTGAAATCCAACTACTCTGATTCATTTGTATTCAATACAACATTGATTTATGAATACAAGTTGCAATAAGTATGAGTACAACGTTGACATCAAACTCATAACATTCGAAATACGTTTGATTCATTTACTAGAATGCGGCGATTTCTAACATCCTACTCATAATAAATTTTTGAAAGAAGTAAACTGAAATTTTTTCTGTCTACCTAAGAGCTCAACAGTCCCCACACATTTCCAGTAACGAAATTGTTTACATGAAGAAATTTAAAGAGAAGATCCTGTGCTTGGTAACGAATCAAAGAAGAAAATATAAGTCGTTTAATAAGATATTTTGGGTGGGACTATGATGTATTGTATCACCGTTGCTATTCATTGTAGGTAGTGATATGGTATCAAAGAGAAATTCATTATCATTGTACTGTGCCAATGACTTGAATAAATCCTCCCACAGATTGTGTGATATGCAGGAGAAGTTGGATGATCTGACGGAAGAATCGATAATATTTGATCTTAAAATAAATGCCTTAAAGGGAAAGCAAATGAGAATAAAAGTAAGATCTGATTCGCCATACGCGAAATTTGAGGCCACAAATCTTTTGTCACACAATGGCTGTATTGGGACGTGCTAGACCCAACCTTGCTTTAGCTTTGGTTGACAGTGTGCAAATATAAATGTCACTGTAGACTGATAGATAGAGTATGCAAAGCAGTCAGTTGTCCTGATTACCAAGGCAGTTTATTCCACTCCAACTCAATCAATATTTGCTAAACACAATTGACGATATGCAGAACATGTGTATATCTCTTAAATTAGCTTTTTCTGGTCGTTTTACAGGGAATTTTAACTCCATTGGGAGCAGAAGAGTACATGCAATAGCAATATTATAATGGCATAATGACTCTGTTGGGACGTGCTAGCTGTTGTTGATAGTGTTCACTGCAATCTGTTAGCTGTAATGTAAGCTGGCAGTCTGCTGTCTGGATCACCAGGGCAGTTTGTTTTACTACAACTTAATCATTATTTGCTGAACACAATTGGCCATATGCAGGACATATGTATACGGATTACATACATGCATAATTGGTCATTACAATCCGTTAGTCATGATTACAATCTGCTTTTTCACACCACTTATATTGTGTGTATTAATTTCATACACAAGTAGTAGGATCTACAATTTAAAGTCGACTCCGAACTATAGATTATTGAGAAAAATTTAAAAAATAAAAAAAAATGTTCAATAAAATTAAAATAAAATGTGGTGCCGAAGTCTTAAAACATATTCATTTCATAAGATTATCATTAAATAAAGAAAGAAAAATTTTTTTTTGCTTTCACCCCAACATCAGGACAATTGAGATATGAGATTGCTTTTATAAAGCATTCTCACAAAAAACAAACTTACGAAAAGGTAAATTAATTAACTAAGTTTCAAAGTGTACAAAATAATTGTTAAAAACTGTAAGGCACACACTTCTGTTCTTTACCAATTCATTCAATCTATACAAAATTTTGTTTTGGTATGATGTGTTGTTTATGTGCATATGATGCAGCAAAAAAAAAAGAAAAAAGAAAAGAATTATTCATTAAAAGTTTATACCGGAGTCAAGTAACGAAACTTTTAATGATCAAAACTATAGGAAAAGGAAACATAAGAAGAATTTTTCTTGTTTCCCCCTTTATTTTTTGTAGCAAACAGTTCTACTGACAATAATTTCAGTGTTAAATTGCTGTAATTAAACTGTTACAATGCATTGTTATTTAAAATAATTAAAGTTTACGGTTTTAACATTAAGTTTGCTGGCATTTTTCAAAAATGAAATACGAAATTCTGTCGTTGCTTTTATTGCTGTAAGCGTCAAGAAGATTTTATGAATTAAAGAAAAAAGGGGTTCTCTTAAGAGATATCTTTTATGTATGAAAGTAAGTAACGGTTTATTTTCGTATGAAGATATGCAAAAAAGTTAAATTGCTCTGTTGCATCTACATAAGCAATGTAACATGAATCCTCTCTTAATGTATTTTGTCATAACAAAACATTTGATTAAAAATATAAATAAAGAGAACAATAATGCTCTCTCTTTCCTCTTCTCTCTCTTTTTATCTTCCTCTTCCAAAGTAATAACAAATTTCTAGTCCCCCCAAAACAAAATAAAAATCCTGTTACCACCTAAATCAAGGAGACCTTAAACGAATGTAAAGTTTTGTTTTAAAACCCCCAGATATTTGTTTTACCAGCTTGTACTTGTTTTTGTAGGGTTTGAAATATTATTTTATTAACGTGTTTACATTTGGCTTTCATTACTTTACAACACTTTCAAAAACTCTTTTCATTTTTCCCCAAAAATTTGTTGGCATTCAAAAGGGAGTTTCAGCTTTATTCGTACAAATGTTTTGCAAATTGCAAATGTTTTTGTTGTCCTTTTCACTTTTAGTGTGTTTGTGAAATATTCGTGTTATTTTCTAAATTTATGACACCTGTTTACAGTGAAATATGCACAGTAATTTCATATTCCCTCACCCTATTTTTCTTGTACCTCCTCTTCTTTTTATAGCCTTTGCTTTCTCTTACTTCCGCTGGCAGATTTTTATGGAAAATATTTGTCAAATGCTTACTTTCTCTTGTGATAATGTTATTACGGATACTCTTAGTCT
This sequence comes from Sarcophaga carnaria, assembly GCA_958299815.1. NCBI lineage: Eukaryota > Metazoa > Arthropoda > Insecta > Diptera > Sarcophagidae > Sarcophaga > Sarcophaga carnaria. The sequence goes on from OY283149.1 coordinate 143,599,450, forward strand.
AGTAGGTAGTGTGTTAGTTTACTAGACATGGACAGTACCCTATGAAAGGTACTGTTTTATTGCCGATATACTTGGCGAGCCCTCAAATGACTTCTGCAGGAGCTATGGAACTTAGGAGCCCCATGTCTAGTAAACTAACACTAATAAACTAACTTAATAGCACGATAGATAGTTATGCGGTTAAAGCACAGAAGGCAATCGTCTTCGACTTATCCATATCAGTCTAGCAAAACAATATTACTATTCCATGTACACTTCTGCTTCCAATTGAGTTTAAACTCACTGTAAAATGATTGAAGATTACCCAATATAAATGAGGCAATTTATGTCCTAAATATGACCAATTGTGTATAGCAAATAATGTTTCAGTTGGAGTGAAACGAACTGCCTTGGTAATCAAGATAGCTGACTGCCTGCATGTAAAGGGTGTTTTTTATAGAGGTATAGAACTTTAAGTTGGCATTACTTTTCAAGATGGCGACCGATTTAACAGCTGTCAAGTGATTTATTCTCAGTTTGGTTTGGCAATTCATCATGAATAGACTCACGCCTGAACAACGCTTGCACATAGTGCAATTTTATTTCGAAAATAATGGTTCTGTGCGGAAAACGTATCGCGCACTACGTCCATTTTATCGTCGACAAAATCGTCCATTCAGAGCAGTTAATTCGATTAACCATGGAACGTTTTCGCACCACGTTTACTCTTATTGATAACTCGCATCCCCAGAGACGCTGTACGGTGCGTACAGAAGAAGCTATTGCTGCTGTAGAGCGTAGCATTGAGGAAGACCCGAATGAGTCCATCCGCCATCGAGCACAGGAATTGGATCTGTGTCCATCCACTTTATGGAAGATTTTGCGGAAGGATCTTGGTTTGCGTGCTTACAAAATCCAACTCGTGCAAGATTTGAAGCCAAACGATCATCAAGTAAGGCGTAGATTCGTCGAATGGGCCCAAAACGAGATTACCGGTGTTCCCGATTTTCATAAGCGAATTTTGTTTAGCGATGAAGCGCACTTCTGGTTGAATGGCTACGTCAACAAACAAAACTGCCGCATTTGGAGTGAAGGTAATCCTCAAGTGTATGTGGAAACACCGTTACATCCAGAAAAACTGACTGTTTGGTGCGCTTTATGGGCTGGTGGAATCATTGGTCCGTACTTTTTCAAAAACGATGGTGGACAGAACGTTACAGTCAATGGTGATCGGTATAGAGCCATGATTACTAACTTTTTCATTCCTGAATTGAATAACCATGATGTCCAGGAGATGTGGTTTCAACAAGACGGCGCAACATGTCACACAGCTCGTGCCACAATAGATTTATTGAAAGACACGCTTGGTGACCGCCTAATTTCACGTTTTGGACCTGTGAATTGGCTTCCAAGATCTTGTGATTTAACACCGCTAGACAACTTTCTATGGGGCTATGTAAAGTCATTGGTCTATGCGGTAAAGCCACAAACGCTTGACCATTTGGAAGACAACAATCGCGGTATTATTGCCGATATACGGCCACAAATGTTGGAAAAAGTCATCGAAAATTAGACGTCCAGATTGGACTACATCCGCGCCAGCCATGGCGGTCATATGCCAGAAATCATATTTAAAAGGTAATGCCACAAGATTATCTTTCGGATAAATAAAATTCATGTCAATCGAATACTCCATCGTTGTTTTATTGCAACTTAAAGTTCTATACCACTGTAAAAAACACCCTTTACTATCCATCAGTCTGCAGTGGTATTAATATTGGCACCGTTAAGCATGGTTGAGTCTCGATCGAACCATTATCTGATAAAAGATGTATGCCCTTAGATTTCGCATATGGAGGACCACATCGTACTATTTTTCTCACTTTCTTTTCCTTTGAATCTGCCACTTCTGCCAGATCATCCAATTTCGCCTGCATAGCACAGAATTTGTGTGAGGGCTTAAACAAGTCACATGCACAGTACATAACGATGCTCTCTGTTATACCATATATTAACTACAACGAGCAGCAATGGCAATAAAAGATATCCTATTCATATCTTAGACGTAGTGCTGAATGGCTCAGATATTCCCCTTTGATTCGTTACCGAACACAGGAAGTTCTCTTTAACATGCTCGTTAGTAGAAATGGTTGTGGACTGTCCAGCTGTTAGGGAAAAGAAGCAACAATGTCAGTTCACTTCTTTCATTCACCGAAAATATATTGTGAGTATGACGTTACAAGTCGCCGGAGCCTAGTAGATAATGTGTTGGCTTATTTGACATGAGCCACCTCGAAATATGAGAAAATATTCGTCGATGACTTCCTCTCAGCAGATTTCTGGCAAAAACTATGAGAGTAAATAAAAAATTGCCATGAAAAGTTTCTTAAAAGTCTGTCGTTCAGAGTTGTTTTTAAACTGTAAGTCCCATCACTCATGAATAAAGCTAGCACACACAAGAAGGGTGCTGTGAGAAGCTAGGTTATAAACCTGACTAAGTTGTAATCCATTACAACCGACGAATTATGTATGCCGTTATGTAAACAATAAAACAATAGCCCCATATGGAATTAAATTATTAAGAGACGGCATGGTTACATCTGTTTTTAAGATGATTTCAAATATGAAATGTAATTACAATTTTTATTCCTTTTTTTTGCTTTTTTTCCGTTTGTAATTTCTTAATTATTTTAATGTTATTGATACAGAATTTTATTTTATTTGCTTTACATTTTATTTGTTTTTTTTTTTTTTTTCTTTTTTCCAAGAAAAGAAAAATATTCTTCCATCATTTTAACAATTTGAAAAGATTTATTTCATGGTGCTCTCCATGAGCAACAAAACCTTCGTATCTCTATTTAAACTTTTGATGATGAATTGATTTTCTCTGAATCTCCCGCCCCCGGCAGCATACAGAGGGGCTGCTTCTTCTGTGCATAGAATAAAAAAAGAGAGAAATTTCATGAAAAGTTATTTTCTGAATGAATAGCACTTATTAGCATTTCAATCTTTTCTTCTTTTTCTCTCTCTCCCCCGTCTCTCTGTCTTTTTTTTAATATTTATTTTGGTTGTAACATGCCACACCAAAAAAAAAAGAGAAAAATAAACCGAAAAACACCAAACTGCATTATTCGTAACAGAAGTAGCAGCAGGCAAAAAAAAGTTGCTGAATAAATCATTTTTTTTTTTTTGTATTTTTTTTGTTGCACGAAAAAAAGTTGCAACAGTTATAAACATTTTAATGTACGAATACCGAATATTTTAGTTTGTGCTGCGTAGGTAGAATTTTCACTTGACTGCACTTTCCACAACCACACACACACAAAGCCACAACGTTTTTAGGTGAAACATCAGTTGCCATATAAAATTGAATGCGTTTGAACGTTTTCGTTTTTTTTTGAGTTTTTCCTTAGTTTCCCAATTTAAATAAAAAAGTTAGTGGAAGTTAAGTTGGCTACGTTTTTAATTTAGGAAAATTAATTTTTAATATAATTAACGGTAATATTACTGGTAGGTAGTGTGTTGGCTTATTAGGCGTAAGGCCACAGTTCAAACCCCAGGTCAGACATCAAAACGAAAATATGAAAAAATATTTTTTCGGCGACTTCCTCTCAGCAGATTTCTGGAAAAAAAAACTCTGAGACCCAATAAAATTGCTATGAAAAGTTTCCCAAAAATCTGTCTTTCCTAATCGACTTTAAACTGTACATAGCAGAGGTCAGCAATGAGTATTCAAAACGATGAGTAGGATCGAATAATACTATTAATTTCTGATACTTATACGCATTCATACTTATTTTAATGTCATACTCATACAACTCATATTCAATATTTGAAATACTCATTGTACTAATACTTAACAATACGCATGATGTTATCGATTTCGACTCTCTATGACTCATCGTATATACGAATCACAAAATAAATATGAATCGCGTACGAACACTACCATACTCACAAGAAGGTTGTGTGTTTGCTCTGCTTGCGGTCTTTGTCTTTTTTGTTTATGTGTCTTTCTTCTTTCTTTGTAAGTGCAACAACAACTAAAACTGTAAATTTTGACGAATGATTCGAATCACTCGAATCATTAAGAGTAATTTATGAGTATTTTTCTAAATTTATGAATCTGAATGAGTAGGCGTATGAATCCAACATATTTCGAATGGTATGAGTTTGATGTCAACGTTGTACTGATACTCATTGCAACCTGTACTTATAAATTAATGTTGTACTGAGTACGAATGAATCAGAGTAGTTGGATTTCAATACTGTTGACTCACTCATACTCAAAATGTCATGAATACTTATGAGTAGCGAAAAAGCGATTCATTGCTGATCTCTGGTACATAGGTCCCGCCACTCATGTATAAAATTAACGCACAAAACATAAGTGGTGTGAGAAGCTAAGTTGTAATCCTGACTGAAGGGTTGTAATGACCAATTATGTACGTACACACAGTTACTAAAGTATACATACGGTTAACAAAATTTTAGAAATTTTTTTAACAATCAGTTTTTGTTGAAAATCTTTATAGTTTACTCGATTTTAAGACAGCTTTTGCATTGGTTAAAAAATTTCTGAAATTGAACTGAACTGTGTCCCTGCACAGGCCCACAAAAGTATACATCCGATTAACAAATTTCACAAATCTCTGAACCAATGCAGAAGACCGTCTTAAAATCGAAGAAAGATGTCAGACAATTTCAACGAAAACGGATTGTTTCAAAAATTTCTTAAATTTGTTAACCGTATATATACTTTTGTGGCCGACTGTATGTTATATTATACCATAAGAATATTATTTTCTATTACAGTCTACAAATTTTGTAGTTCGTGCAATACATCACTTCCATGATTTATAGGCAAAAACTATTACCACGGCAACCCTATTATTCTAAAATCTGCTTCAGGTGGCTGAAAAAACTTCATTTATGGTATTGAAACAAAAGTCTGTTCTCTGTCCATGAATGCCGATGCCTTTTGAAAAGTTTTTCACAAATTTTTTTCTGTCTGGTATGGATTCTAGCAAGGGTTATGCTAGGCAACTGTATCTGCTTATGCAATAAACAGCTGAGTTGGAATATCTGGTGGGCGGTGTGCACCTTACCAATACCATTGCCTGTTTGTAGGCAGTGTACGCAAGAAGTCGCCAGTTCTAATTACCAATGCGCTCTGTTCCGCACCAAACAAAGTATTATTTCCTATACACAATTGGCTCTCCGCTAAACTCCTATTAAGAACGAGGACTGAGTTGCTGGTAGTGAGATGCTGGTCCAATCAAGACTATAGGCAAGCTTTTATCCTGAGAAGATATAAACACATTAGGGTCGAGTATAAATTAGGGTCCTTAGCTATCTGAATAAAACAATCGATTTAAGATTTCAAATTAGAAACTTCATGCCTGCAAATCCCTAGATTACCGGTAGGCCCCTTCAAATCTACTCTTCATGTACCTTCATGTGTTCAAAGATGAGTGGCAGGGTAAGCTATAGTATATTTAATAAGGGTCGTAGTACTCAACTTTTTTTACAGGCTGCCTGGCTACTGCAGTGTTTTGCTAGCAGAGAGCATGGCAAAGTTGAATGCGGCGCAATGCTTGTTGAAGGAAGGGATTTTCTCTAAAAATCTCATAATTTTCTCGGACAGCCGGGTTAAATCATTTAAAGGTGACTCTTATTTGGGTTACGTGACGTAAGAATATCGTGGGAAATTGCATTGCTGATGAGCAGACTAAGGGGGTTACGGAGCTCACAATCTATGACGTGCTATAGGGAGTATGTATTCCGATTGTGTCAATGCCAGCATATAAGCTACGTTTTATATTGCAAACACTACAATTAAAATCAATAAAATCATAAATCATAAGTTAAAATCATTACATAATCTATGAAAAGGAAAATTACACCCATAGTTCGTTCTAAAAAAATCTAAAGAAAGTGGACGATAGTGCCGTGAAAATCTTGCTGGAATACTGAAATTCAGGTTACAAAGCAAAAACTCAGAATCGATATCACCTTTAACCAGATTAAAAACAAAACAAACCCCTAAAACAGCCCTTCTACGTTCTAAAGTTGGAAGTTTTATCAAACCTAATCTAGCCTCATATGACGGAAACCCATTGGCACAATACCATCCTAAGCTACGTAAACAGAATAATAAAAACTGCTTCTGCACAGACTCTATTGAATCACTATGACAACGATAGTATGGATGCCAAATAATAGACGCATACTCCAAAATAGGTCTAACAAGTGAAATGTATTGCAGTCTTGTTATATAAGAATCAATGAATTCCCTAGCCTATCTTTTCACAAAACCAAGAACAGCCAATCATCATACTAATATGATCAATAAAAGACAATTTCATATCCAATAATACTCCCAAATCAAGAAATGTAGTCACAGTTTCCAAAGGGCAAGAATTAATCACATAAGTGGACGAAAATACGTCCACGCGAGAGAAAACCATGCATTTACATTTTCTCAATTTAAAATCCATTAAATTAATTCTGTACCAAGTTACAAACAAATCAATATTCCGCTGAAGAACAGCCTGACCATGATCATCATCAAAAGTATAAAATAATTGAACGTCGTCAGCATACATCAGAATATTACAATCAGAAATAGCACAAGGAAGATCATTAAGAAAGAATAAAAACAGTAAAGGACCCAAATGGCTACCCTGCGGAACACCAGAAGTAACATATACAGTCTTAGACAATACATTCCTAAACAATACCCTCTGAGTCCTTAGGGAGAGGTAGGAGTCTAACCAACAATGAATAATAACAGAAATACCGATTAATGAAAGTTTAAGAAGCGAAATTCTATGAACAACCCTATCAAAAGCTTTACTGAAATCAGTATAAATTACATCAGTCCGAGCTCTGGCAAGAAAACCCCTGAAAACATGTGTAGTAAATTCAAGGAGATTAGTGACAGTCGACCTACCTTTTATAAAACCATGCTGGAAAGGGAGGGGATATTAAAGATCTCGTATTAAAAAAGAGATAATCCGTCACCAGTTTCTCCATCAACTTGGGAATAGCACTGAGTTTGGCAATACCCCTGTAATTGGAAATATTGTATTTATCACCCGACTTATGCAAGGGAATTATAAACGAACTCTTCCAAATAGATGGAAAATGACCAGCCCTCAGAAGACCATTAAATATAAAGATCAAAGGATCACTCCAGACAACAGCGCACTTTCTTAAAATACTTCTGTCCTAAAATCTTATGACTATCTATCGCACAATAGCGATCCTTGCGAGCCACTGCCCATTTATCAGGCATGCCAAAAAAATTTGTCATTCCGACATACGTCTTCTGCAGGAGCTGTGGGAAAGGCACTGTCTTTCACCTGATTTATCTCATCTAAAGACACGGGGGTTTCTGAAGTCTCATTTTATGAAATCTTTGACTAAACTTTCTAACATAAAGATTGCTTTTGGACTTTGTTTAATTATCTCTACAGAATGTTTGATCTTCGAGTAGAATATATTGTGGTATCACAATGGGCCTAATTACTAGTCTTAGTGGGACCTCATCCTTTGAAAGGGGTCTGCCACCTTACCTTACCTAGCCTAGTCAAATAATTTTCATAAAAGTCTTCTAAGTATGATTGCTGGTGTAAGCACTCATTATTGGCTATCAGGGATGCATACACAGTCATGATCTTTCTTATAACACCATGTAGACGACGCTACAGTGATGAGACAAAAACTATTTCCCCCCATCGTCTTCCTGCATTGCAGCAAAATAAGCAGACACTCAGACTCAACGATTTATTGTCTCACGTTGTTCTACTTTATTCCCCCCCCCCCAAACAATTTTCAATTTCATTCGTTTGTTTGTAGTATTTTACGACTCAAACACCAGTTAACACAAGATGCCATAAAATTTCGACTTGTTGCCATCTAAGTATAGCAGACTCAGACCATAAGAAAATAAATTTAAATTAAACAGTAAAATCCATTTTGATTATTTAATGGCAACTCATCATATTTTTTGATTTGTACGTCTGGAACATAATTAAACACAAATTGTTGCAAGAAAAACGGAATGAGTTTAACCAGAGACACACTCGCACTGCTTTTACAACTGAATTGCTTAGAAGTGAAAGAAAACTACGCATGAAAACTCATTATTGCTACATGCATACGTACATACATACATACATACATACACACGCTAATAAAATGATCATTATACGGTTATAAAGTAATGCTGCTCGTAAAAAGGGAATGAATAATAACAAAGAAAGAAAGAGACGATGCCATAAAAGTATTTGCAAAAATACCAGAACAGCAAAAAAATATCTCAGAACGAGCAATTTAATAAGCAGATAACAAAGAAAAAAAAGAAATGAATTCTAATCGTAAAACTTTGCAAACCGTTAGAATAAGCAAAAATATACAGTTATTTACTGTTGGTGTGAACATCAAAAGCAAATGATATGAAATCCAAATTACTTCTGAACTATTAAGATTGCATTGAAGCCTCTTGCTAACATAGCAAGATGGAGACATTTAGTTGCCTTTTTTAATAGAAAACCCCTTCAAATCATAGAAGTTTATTGGATCCATATCACATGCCTGAGTTCACATATGACTATCTTAACTTACATTATCCTTACAGAAAGTTAAACGTCTTTTTCTCTTTTGTGGCTTTCAGTTCGTTATCTGACTAGCATAGCAAGATAGAATCGTTTAGTTGCCTTTTGTTTAATAGAGAAACCCTTCAAGTCATAGAGGCTTATTAATCATCTTTCCTTTCGATTCCTATCACATGCCTAAGTTAACATATCTACTTCTCTTTTGTCACTTGACAGTTCCACAGATTCGTCAGCGTATAGCTAGGCATGGCCATGGCAGTATATTAGTTATGTTAGTTACTTTGTGTTTGAACAAAGTATCGTATTGCATAATGCCGCTGTACAAAATATATACAATTTATTCTATTTCAAAACGTCGTCAATGTGTATTTATAACGCAGTCAAAAAGCAATCGGGCATCGAATTGATGCATTGTTTGGTTACTTTGCATATCTACATAGTTTATATACAGTAGTAGAACTGCATACAAACATTGTATTGATACATTTTGGAAGGCAACCTATCTTACAAAGTGCCAGTGCCAGTAAAAATTGTGCTGTTTTGAAGTTTTTTGAAATACTACATACCACTCTACATTGCATCGCTAGAGGTGATAGTTAAATCGTTTCGAAATTCGAGAAGTTATTAAGTTAGGTTAGGTTAGGTTTGAGGACGTGTACTTGTCATTGGAACAAGTACAATACCCAGAGTTCAAAATATACCCACTGTAAATACATCCTAGAGGAGAGAGAGAGAGGATAGTGAAGGAGATAGGGAAATTGGTAGAGAAGTTATTAATATCATCGCCATTTCGTGTTGGTTCATATCAAAAATACAAAAAGTTTGTCAAAAATCTGTCTTTCGAAGTCGACTTTGAACTCTAGGTCTCTCCACTCACCTATAAAATGAACACACACAATATAAGTAGCGTGAGAAGCCGGGTCGTTATCCTAACTGAAGGGTTGTAATAATCAATTATGCATGTATGTATGTTGCCAAGGCGAATATGGTTTGCAGCCAACTTAATTGTGTCCATAAGTGCTAATGCAGGAACACTTGCCTAAAATAATGAATTGCATTGATGATTTATAATTATTTAAAGAATGTGTGCCGAGTGCCGAAACCTAGAGCGAGGCCTTTCAAATGAAAATATTAATTTACTATACAGTGTACAATTTATTTAATTTTTTATGAACTCAAATACAGAAACATTCAGGATTAAATGGAGCCTGAAAACATAACCTCTTTGTACGTCTACCTGGATTCTGTTGCTACTAATGTAGACGTATTTTTGCGTGAAACGAAAAGAATTTTTCATGGTATATAATCTTCCTCATGCATCAATCTCATCAGGGATATGCAGCTTTTATGGGTAGCTTAGATGATGAAGCTATTCTTCTGGACACTTTACCAGACCGGTGATATTCATTTACATGCACGTTTGTAAAAAGAAACTCGCATGCATTCCTACTGGCATGCCTTTCATTCATGGCCAATGAAGAATGTACCGGCTTGGCTGATGTCGTTTGCTATTTTTAAAGGCCCTGAAGGAAATTGAATAAAATTCTATTGGTTTCAAGGTTTGGCATCATTGCTATTTTTTAAGTTCTGCTTCCATTCTAATAGTATTGTTATGAAAATCCAGATATTTTTACATCGCTTAACATTAAAATTATAAACAAAAATACAACAACAAACAGCAGCATAGAAAAATGGTAAACTAGTAAAAAAAAATACAACAACAGGCACTATAAGAATAAAAATAAACAAAGTACATAAACAATGTTTTCAAACGATGTTTACATTTATAGAGATTTCGAGAAGGCGAAGCGACGAACATTCGCCTTCAAGAACATTTCTCAGACTCTTTACCCTGCCATATAAAATGCAAGGTAAAGCAGGCGAGTGAGTTAGTGAAGTTCAGTCAGTCTTGTGTGAAGAGAGTAACAGTAGTTGGAAGATCTGCCTTACAAAGATCGAGTCGAATAATTGACTAGTAATTATTATTGTTCATGCAAAGAGTATAAACAGAAGAATAGCGCAGAAGAGCAATTGTTGTTGTTTACATCAAGTTGTGAATTGTGGCGCACAGAATTGTGCGAACAATAAAGAATTTTAATTAAAACTAAATACAAATTTATTATTATTTTATTTGCAATCTACGAGCTTATATTTTAAACCTTTTTAAAAGGTAAAAAACGTAACAATATTTTTTGAAATATTAAATAAACCTGGCTAATATGTTCGACGTGTTCTTTATTTAAACGAATTAACTGTTTCCCCTAAGCCAATATACAATTTCACAGAACAATTCATATATAATAACAGCATTGATAGCCTGCTGATAAATTCATTGAATCAAAATATAATTTAAGCTGAAGTACACTTTAATGACGATGACGCTAACAAAAGGCGAATGAAGCACAAGAAAATAGAAGAGAAAAATGAGAGAAAATAATTCGCTTGTTTCCTAGCCACCACAGACTTAATAAGCCTGGCTGGAAATAAAATTTTCTCAAAAAAAAAAAAACGAAAATCACAATATAGAACATACATGAGGTCTTTATGATTTGGTCTTTGGAGATGAACACACATACACTTACGTAAGTAAGTTCTGACTAAATCGACCACATGAGGTTTATACTTAAAAAGATAATTTCATTTGAGTTTATCTACCATTTGCTGTTGCTCTCTCTCTCTCTCTGAATGATTTTGATTAATTTTATTTTCTTTTTTTCTTTAAGACGTCTTTTATTCTTTTATTTCATTTGATTTTATTTTATTTGTAATAAATATTGTGTGTGTGGAAGCTAATCTATATATGTATTGTTAAGCAACTGTGATTAAATATTGTGTTCTATAAGTGTAGTGAAGTGAGCTGCAGAAGACTGGCACTGGGGCTATACGAGTGCTGGTTTTGAATCATTTGTGTGGAAACAAGTAACCATCATTAAACGGAAATGAATAACTATTTTGCAGGATATTTACTCCATTTAAACAAAACAAAAAATAAAATAAAAACCAAACAAAACCGGAGAGAGAAAATGAAATATGTGCCACACTATAATACATAGTATTTCCCCACAGGGTTAATAATGAAAAACTGTATGGTTGAGAGTCAGTCAGTCAGTCAGTTAGTTAGTTAGTTAGTTGGTATGGTGATGGTAATTATTATATCGTAATTAATTAATATTATGTGATAATTACCTTTATTTGAATTTGTTGTATAATAAAAACGATGACTATGATGACTACGATGATGATGATTGCGAATGAACTCAACTTTAATTTTGTAGAATATTTTATGTATGTTTACTCTCACCCTAGAGACAAGCATTATCGTATCACATTAAATACGAATACATTTATATTTGATTAGTAGATGAGTATTTAAAGTGGCATTCGGGGGGAGTGGGGGGTAATATTATATAAGTTATGCTACAATAATAAATAAATATTGTTTGGGGTAAGAAACATTATTGCAAAGATTTAATGGCAATTAATTAAAAAAACGGGTAGAAGGTATGGATATATTGAATGGAATTTAAAAAAAAATATTTTATATCCTAGGAGGACGAAGAGAGACACTTTCTATATAAATTAACCAGAAAGTTATAAACGATTCAGGCCAGGCTTAAGTTGGATTAAGTTTAATTCGTATTCGCATTAAGTAAAGCTACACGAGATCATTAATAAGACTCTCTTGTAGTCTTATTACAATTATTTTACAGTGAGTTTCATAATCATTCCGTAAATTTTATGAAGTTATGAGTTTTTATGTTTTTTTGAAGTCGCCGTAGTCTCGTAGGTAGTGTGTTGGCTTATTGGACGTTAAGCCAGGGTTCGATCCCCAGGCCAGACCTCAAGACAAAATACAAAAAGTACTTCTTCGGCGACTTCCTCTCAGCAGATTTCTGGCAAAAATAAAATTGCCATGAAAAGTTTCTCAAAAATCTGTCGTTCAGAGTCGACTTTAAACTGTAGGCCCCGCCACTCATGTATAAAATTAACACACACACAACATAAGTGGTGTGCGAAACTAGGACGTTGTACAATGGATCAATTCGACCTTCGGGTACTGTAATTGTCTTAATTGACAAGTACACGTCCTCTAACCTAACCTAACCTATGAGTTTTTAATCGAATATTTCTGAATTGCTTGCTTTAATCCTTTAGTCAGGATTACAAAATCGCTTTTCAAAACACCCACGTTGTGTGTGTTAATTTTATACATGAGTAGCGGAACTGATATACAATTTAAAATCGTATTCGAACTATAAAGATTTTATGAAACCTTTTATGACTATTTTATTTACTCTCAAATTATTTGCCAGAAGACTGCTGAGAGTGCTGTTCAAGATGCCTGAACTGGAGTTTTAACCGTGACCACACGTCTACCTATAAGACTACAGCGACTTCACACAATAGCTCTGTCTAAGCAAGTTCTTTACTTTTAGCTCTCTAAGTAACGTTAACGACGTGAAGTCGCCGTAATCTAGTAGGTTGGCTTATTAAACATGAAGCCACGGTTCAAACCCCAGGTCAGATATCTCGAACTTAATGAAATATGAAAAAATATTTCTTCGGAGACTTCCTCTAAGCAGATTTCTGTCAAAAACTCTAAGTCTAAATACAATTGCAATAAAAAATTTCTCACAAATCTGTTGTTCGGGGTCGACTTTAAACTGTCGGTCACTCATGTATAAAACTAACGCACCTAATACAAGTGGTGTGAGAAACTAGGTCATAATCCTGACTGAAGGGTTGTAATGATCAATTATGTATGTATGTATGTAATGTGAGATGCCAGACAAACTGCTTAGTAGTCTACTCTTCTTTCCTATCACACCCGATTCCACAGAAGAGATCTGTTTAACTATGACCCAGTGTTCTGTTGCGGTCACTGTTAGACTCCAAAGGCTTTGGGTACATTTAATGCACTTTATGCATACATACATACATAATTGGTCACTACAACCCTTCAGTCAGGATTACGAGCTAGGTTCTCACACCACTTATGTTGTGTGTGTTAATTTTACAAATGAGCGGAGGGACCTACAGTTTAAAGTCGACTCCGAACGATTTTTAAGAAACTTTTCATGGCAATTTTATTTCACTCTCAAATTTTTTGCCAGAAATCTGCTGAGAGGAAGTCGCCGAAGAAATACTTTTTGTATTTTGCTTTGATGTCTGGCCCGGGGCTCGAACCCTTGCTTTACGTCTAATAAGCCAACACACTTTGTATATTCGCATGTAATCTGGTCTTTTGTCTTTCTCTGCGAGTAAGTAATGTCTGTATAAAATCATTTGTTATCCCCTCAGGAAGTGAATTCTAATTTTACGGTTGAATTCTTTAAAATTTTACCAGTTGTAGTTATAATAGTTCCGGTTTTCACAAGCCCGTCACTTATTATTCTCTAAGATTATGTGTCCAGAAAGCCATTGCAAGTCTGACTATATATTCCTGCATATTCTAAATGATGAATGCATTCTCTAGGTTAGGTTAGGTTAGGTCGGTAGCCTTGAGAACGCATAGAGGCCCCTTTTGATGCCACAGGTAATGCATTCTCCAAGAAATTAAAACATCTCAACTTTTTATTCTTACGAGCCGCCATCATTTTAATACCCATTCCGACAAATGACTTCTGCAAGAGATGTAGCTCTAAGGATTAAGAAACTGTCTCTGTCTGCTGTTGTTATGAAAAGACTGAGGTGTCTGACCTCTATTTTTCTGACATCCTTGACCAAGCTCTCTTATATATAGAGTGCTGCAATATTCAGATTTATTTTGGACTTGGATTGGTTTCAGGTTGAATATTGAAGGTCCATGCTGTGTTGATAAGCTCTTTTAGCTTCGGTTGGGTCATTAAAGGTGTGTGTGTGGTCTAACAATGCATTGTTGGCATACAACACATTTCCGTTTTATGATTTCATTAAAGTGATTTTTGACCTGAACAAGTCACATTTCAAAACCAAAACCATCACATCAATCATTTCATTGTTGTTTTGACCTGCAAAGTATTTTTTTGTTTTTTTTTTTTCATAGAAATCTGAACAATGAATAAAACAGCCTCATTAGTGAGGTGTCCATATAAAACGATTTTGTTTATTTCCTTCCATTTTAATCAAAATTTCCTATTTTTTTTATATTCCAGCAGCCTTAATTGCAAATTTAATGAATTCTCTGTTAAACGCCAGTTAATATGGTTTGTTGCCGGTTTTTTGGGGGTGTTGAACTGTTTCAAATGTTATATTGACATGCAATACAATAATAATTTCCGCTTTTTTATATTTTTTTATATTCTGTGATCATTACATATTTATAACTTGGAAATGAATATTTAAAATTACTTTTATTGTAACAAAAAAAGTAGAAAAAAAAACAGAAAATCATTTATGTTGCGTGTCTCTTTTTGTTGCTTTTTGTAAAAATTTTGCCTTTAATAATGCAATAAACGTGTTGCTGTGACTGTTCTGTTGTTGTTGTTTTTAAACCTTTAATATAACGCAAGTATTTCGTTTCTTTTATCCGAGTGTCATTGTACTGCGAGTGTATAGACTGCCTGTCATCTTTAAAAAAAAGAAAAAAAAACATCAACCAGCCAAACAACGACATAGGCATTGGAAATGAGTGTTTTTATGTTTACATATGTATGTGTAAGTGCTTTACAATTGTATCTCTTTGTGTAAAGAGAAACCTTTTTTTAAAAAATACTGGCTGTACCCTGCGCGTGTTGCTGCGCCACCAACTAAAATAAATTTGAAGGAAAGACGTTACGCAAATGCCCAATTAATTGTGAATCATTTTATTGATTTTGTTTTCCGTTGTCCTGATGATTCAGATGAACGGGCCTGAGTAGTACGCATTCGATTAGTTTCTAATCTCACTTCTCGTTGTTCAAGTTGTTCAAGCGAACGGGTCGCAGCGGCATAAACTCGGAGATTTTCCAGTCTCAATGCTCATCTGATTCTGAGGCTCGTAATGTTGTTTCCTTCCGTGCTAGAGGTGTAGATCGACCAATTGCTTGTCATTCATTTTGAATAATTTTCAGTGACATCATCCATACATAAGATACATAATTGTCCATTACAACCATTCAGACAGTATTACGGCCTAGCTTCTCTCACCACTCATTTTAACGTCGACTCCGAAAACACATTTTTGAGAAACTTTTTCAAAGTACTCTCAGAGTTTTTGCCAGAAATCTGCTGAGAGGAAGTCGCCGAAGAAATACTCTTTGTATTTTGTCTTGATGTGTGGCCTGGTGCTCGTACCCTGGCTTTACGTCTAATAAGCCAACACACTACCTACTAGACAACGGAGCGACGCCATCCATCGGAAATTAATCACACCAACCTCCGTCGACTCATGCGCAACAACTTTAATAAAGATAATAACATGATCAAATGCACAGTTTACGATTTAATTTATTTTGAGTAATTTTCAGTGGCGCCACCTGCCGGAAATTAGTCATACCAACTTAGAAACCTTTCCCGGCTCATGCGCAACAACTTTGCTTAAAGATCATAACATGATCAAATGCATAGTTTACGATTCTATAAGGTACATACATTCATTTTTATATATATAGACTATGGGAGGTGACACGCCCACTACAGCCAATCCGCCCATTTTGTTCATATATACGTCAAAGTCGTCCATAGAAAATTTGAGGACTCTAGCTGTTGCAGTTTATGAGATATGCGACATTAAATACTTATTGGGTATGTGGGCGTGGCACCTCGCCTACTTGAAATTTTAAAATAAAGAGTAGCCTATAACTCCTTCCAGACATACAGGAAGGAACTGTTAAAATTTCAAGAAAATCGGTCTATCCGTTTAGCCGTCTATAGACTTCAAACAAACAAACAAACCCACAAACAAATTAACACACATTCATTTTTATATATATAGATTGTGTTATCATACATATATGTATGTAAGTATGTGCGTGTGAGAGGTACACACTCTGTCAGCCCTATACACACCCATACATTCATTAAAATATTGTTTATTTGATATTTGAATGCGTGTTAAATTCAATTAAATTACATTCTTAAATAACAAAGTGTTTGTGTTTGTGTTGCGTTGTGTTTTGCGTTGTGTTGTGTTGTGTTGTTGTTTAATTTATAATATTGTATACTTAATAATACAACAACAAACATAAGACCATAACAGCATAACAACAACAGTAGCAACATGAACAAGACAAAAAAAGAAGAGAGCAATACATAACAACAACATGATACTACAGCAACAATCAGCCAGGGAGAACAACAAACAGAATTAACAAGAGAAGAAAAACCTTCTCTTCAGTTCAATAATAAATGAATGGATGAATAAACACGTATGTGTTGTATGTGGCTATGTGTGTATGAATAAATGAGTCTAGATATATACATATGTATGTATATATACATAAAATAATTATAAATAAGTAGACAACAACAACAATATTTTTTTTTATTAAAAAGAACATAAGAAAACACAGACAAAAATAACCAAAAACAGTCGTTGTCTTATGCATAAATGCAGTTCTATTGGATGCCGCAAAAGAAAAATACTTAAAGAAGCCATATTGAAGTACTCGTATGAGAAAATTAAAATGAAAATTTATTTTCACTAAATTCTTTAATTTTAAAATGAAAGAAAAAGAAACGTGGGCAAAATGTGGGAATTTAAAAAGTTCTGAAAGGTAATACACCTCTGCACTTGAAATTACTTCAGTCAAAACGACAGCTTATTTGAGTGATGTCATCTTAAACTTTACTTTGGCACAAGACAAGGTTAGATGGCGTATTTTTCATTAAGGACAAGGTCTAAAGTTAAGATTCATTTTGATACCAAAATTATTATACAGCCCAGCGTTCAAAAAAATCCAGAAATGGAATCCAGCTCCTGAATAAATATTGCTATTGGAGCAATAATTCAGTCAAAGATCACAGAAAATGAGAGGTAAAGTACCATTGTCTCAACTTGGCTAAAGTAGCGCACTGATACATGTTATGAAAGGTAGTTTCTTCCTCTTTCTGCAGAAGTTATTCGATGGAATGTGAAGTTTATTGACATACCTCCTAACAGGACAGTGAACATCGTATTGTGCGAATGACAGTAGTGACTCAGTCTTCTTCTTATTCATACACAGTCCATCAAAATTTTGCAACAACGAAATTGAATCTCCCTGTATAACAAACCGAGAATGCCAAGTCCAGCTAAGACATCGGAATACCTTACTTTCTAACTTAATTTTCCATTACAAAACTTCTGTCAGAATCACGAACTAGCTTCTCTCTTTAAACTACAGTTTAAAATCAACTTCGAACAACAGATTTTACAGACATTTTTTTGGTTCGAAATGTCTTGGACTGGGTGCCTCACGTCTAACACCCTACCTACCTCAAATTTTAAAAAATTAACCCACATTACATAGGTGTTGTGCGAAGCTAGGTTGTAATCCTGACTAAAGGGTTGAACTGACCAGTTTAGTAAGTAATAGGTATTATTATCGTTCAAAAATAGTGTCTGTCGCTGCAGAGCCCATTCAACATTACACAGAAGAAGGAAACATTGTTTAATAACTACAGTAGCCCATCCAACTATATTAGTTTGTGGGAATATCATCGGAAAATGTCTTGTGGTTCACTATCCTATCGGGACTATGTACATTAAAATGTGCTTCTCCTTTTAAATAAGGAGATTGCCTGACAAATCGAACAATCAGACTGCACTGTCCATATGTACCGTGTTATCCATTTCGTGGTTTCAAAAGTAAACGAAAATGAAACACATATAAAATATTTTTAGTCATGATATTTCTTTTTTATTGTAAAGTTTGAACGTTGACATTATGTGTGAAACACTACATCATTTAAATGACCTCCACGCGAAGTGTTGCAAGCATTGATCTTTTTGAGGTAATTTTCGACCACTTTTTTACACATATTGGGCGGTATCTCAGCCATAACTTGACGAATGTTGGTTTTTAAGTGCTCAAGAGCTGATGGTTTATCTGCATAAACACGGTCTTTCGCGTGGCCCCACAAAAAAGTCTAATGGTGTCAAATCGCGTGATCTTGGTGGCCAGTTATATCGCCACGACGAGAAATTACGCGGCCAGTAAATGTCTCTTGCAATAAAGCCATATGTTGAAACCACATATTCTCCAAGCCGTATTCTTCAATAGCAGGCAAAAAAAAGTCGGTTATCATATGACCATAACGCTTCGAATTGACGGTGACAGTCGTCCCATCATCGTTTTCGAAGAAGTAAGGTCCAATCACATCAAAGAGCACACCAAACAGTGACTTTTTCTGGATGTAATGGCCTCTCTTCAATTACTTGAGGATTCTCAGAACCCCATATATGACAATTTTGCTTATTAACATACACACCGAGTGTGAAATGTGCTTCATCGCCAAAGAAAATTTTGTTCGAAAAATTGCCGTCCACCGCCTGTTGTTCAAGCACCCATTCCACGTATATACGACGTTGTGAATGATCAGCTGGCTTCAATTGTTGCCTGAGCTGGACTTTATATGGATGTAGGATCTAAATGCAAAATACTCCATAATGTGCCGTAAGACAGTCCTAATTCCTGAGAACGACGAGGAATCGACACATTCGTGCCTTCGGCAACACTTTCACTTACAATAGCGATATTTTCAGCGGAACGAGCGAAACGATGATGCACAGGTCTTTCAATATTTGTAACCACTCCAGTCTCTTCAAATTTCTTCACAATTTTGCCAATTGCTTGCGTAGTTGAATGATTATGTAAACCATAATCTCCTAGAGCACGATACGTGGCTGTGGCAGAATCACCACTTTTGTAACAGGTTTTAATAATTTTTATGCGTTGTGTGATAGTTAAGCGATCCATTTTCGTCAATGTCAGACTTTGATTGGTTTTACAACTTAGTTTGACAGATGTCGAATTCCAGTCCCATACTTTTAAAACCACGAAATGGATAGCCCTTTATAAACAGATTTCAAACTAATGTCCATGAATATTATTCCCTCTTTATACAGAAAGCAGTGCTTTAGTGAGATCTATCTCAGAAATTTTGGTCGCACACATAAAAAATTTCTATTTAGGAAACGATGATGGAACGTTGACTTTAAAAAATCGTACAATGATCGAAATTCTAAATCCCTTTAGTTAATCAATAACTGATCTATTACGTTGCAAACATACGTTTTAAATCATTCTATATTTTCATTCTTTTTTTAATATTGTAGGTATCCCCTGTAATATATTTGGCACCCAATTGCACTCGTCACCGAGCACTTCTTGCAATGTTCTTCAATGTTTTACAAGCAACTTTTTGGGAATAAAATTTATGGCCACTCTTTTAAATAAAAATTTATCGCTGCTTCACTGTGTCATTGTATATTGTGGGAACAGACTGTTCATTACGATACAAGCACACCCATACACGAATAGTAAATGACAAGAGCTTTACAATAAATGTATTTCATTACGACGAATACACTTACGTTTATATGTGTGATACATGCGATTGTATGAGTGTGTGTTGAAATCAATTATTCTTATACGGTTTCGTTTGTCGTTTGGTCTTTAAAATATTTGTCGTTGGTTTGGTTGGTCTTCCTTTTATCCGTTCAGTTCAATTTAATCTGTATTAATGGAAATTGTATTTCAATTTTCATCTTTTATTTTCCGTCTTCGTTTTCTTTCTTCTTCATTTCTTCTTTAGTTTAATGATGTACATACATACATACATAATGAGTGATTTTTTAAGAGCTATAGGAAAAATTTTCAAAAAAACACATAAAATTCAGAAAAATTCATGAAGTCTTTATTTGAATCGATAGTACGGTCCATATAATTTAATGTTTGAAGATTATTTCATGCAAATGTTGACCGCGACTGCTCCTCAAATGGTCCATCCGCTTAGTAAAATTTTGGCATGCTCTTTCCAACATTTCGGCCAGTATCTCACGAATAAATGCTTCAATGTTGTCTTCAAATGCGTCAATTGAAGCGGGCTTGTCTGTAAAGACATGAGCTTTAACATAGTCCCACAAAAAATAGTCTATAGTGAAAAAAAAAATGTTCACCGAACTCGCCTCTCAATAAGTCCATTGTTACGCGTGCTGTGTGGCATGTGGCACCGTCTTGTTGAAACCATATGTCATGCAAGTGAAGCTCTTGCATTTTGGGCAAAAAAAAAGTTGGATATCATCTCACGGTATCGCTCACCATTCACAGTTACGTTACGATTCACAGCATCTTTGAAGAAGTACGGTTCAATGATGCCACCAGCCCATAAACCGCACCAAACTGTGATTTTTTCTTGATGCATTGGTAGCTTTCGCAATGCTTCTGGCTGATCTTCACTCCAAAATCGACAATTCTGATTATTTATGTATCCATTGAGCTAAAAATGAGCTTCGTCCCTGAACCAAAAATTCTGCGTTGCGGTCGTGCGGCTTCAATTCTTGCACCAGCTGTATTTTGAAAGGCTTCAGACATATCTCCTTCCGCAAAATTTTCCACGTAGTTGAGTAACAGAGGCCCAATTGCTGCGAACGGCGACGAATCGATATTTGATGGTCATCATTAACACTGACCGATATAGCTGCGATATTTTCCTCATTTCGCACTCTACGTAAGCGTGTTGGTGGTTTAATGTCCAGCAATGTAAATTTGGTGCGAAATTTAGTCACAATAGCCCGAATAGCTGCTTCAGTGGGTCGATTAAACTGACCATAAAATAGAAGAAGCGCGTGATGAACTTTCTTAACAAAGCACGCATTTTGATAATAAAATTCAATGATTTGCAAGCGTTGTTTGGTTTGTAAGATGATTCATGGTTAAATTATAGACCAAACGGAAGATATTTGACAGTGAAACAAAACACGAAACGTGCGTGAGCTGTTTAAACCAGTGTTGCCAAAAAGATAAAATAGCTAAAAAATCACCCGTTATATATACATACATACATAAATACATTATTAATAGGAAATGAAATGGGGAATGAAATAAAATTAAAGAAAACATACTTAAATGCATATTGAAGGCACTTTCTCTTCCCCGTCTCTCGTACTACGTCTCCTTTGCCAAATTATGCAATAAATTTAAATAACATTTTATAGTTTTACAGTTATACTGTCAGTCAGCCATCGTTATGAATTTTTTATGTTAATATTTGTCGTGTTGTTGCTGATGCTATTGTTGTTGTTGACGTTATTACAACCCTTCATTTCGATAACGTTGTTATGATTGTTGTTAACAATTGAAATTCTTGTTGAAAACAATTACAAATTGCTGACAATTTGTTGTTCGAACATTGTATTCCTTGAAGTTTTTTTTCTCTCTTGTTGTCTGAAAAATATTTCCATAATTATTCAGGGTAATCATAGTGTGTGACGTTTTATTAGCGCCATTAAAATTTTACCACCACAGGTTTATTACAAATTCTTCCGTTTTTCTTTCTCTCTCTCTCGCTCTCTCTTTCTCTTTCTGTTTGAATTATCAACACTTTTAGCATCTGTTAAATCCAATTATGGTTTTTCAATTCTTATGCTTCAATTTAAATTGAAATTCAAAAGCAAAAAAAAAAAACCATAAAAAAACCGAAGAAAACTTTCCTTTTGTTTCAACATTTTCATGACAAAGTCCTTTCGTAAGTAACGCAGTTTGCTTGCAAAAGTTTGTATTTTTTAAGTGCTTTTAATAAATATTTCATAATATCGTCGTATCGAACATTGTTTCATAAAAGTTTTTATGGCTCTGTTTCATTACGGTTGTAAAATATTTAATAAACATTTTAAAAAAGAATTATTTAATTAAATATGGTATGCAGGACTGCTGATATATGTACGTGTAGCAAGCTGTACTACTTATACACTATCAAGGGATCAGTTTAACAAGTGGCATCAGTTTAAAGAAAATTATGTAATATGATGGTGGTGGTAATTATTTTAATTTTTTTGGAAAAGAAAGTATTTTTCATTTAAATTTTATTAATATTAAAAAGGTTTGTCCAATCACAGCATATTTAATAACTAAGTTTGTAAAATATTTCACATTTATTACGATCAAATTCATCACGTTAAAGAGCATATTTTAGTTTACTTTGCATTTAAAAGCATTTTCTAATACTCTCACAATAACTTTTTCTTAATGAAAATAACGGCGTTAAATCGTATGATCTTGATAACCATATTAACATTGCCAAAATGTATAATTTCTGGAACCTTCTATGCGATACGGCCAAAACCGTTCGTATTAAGCGACTTATGACATCAGCTTGATGAAATAACATACCATACACTCTATATCCTTCAGTTACATGCATACTAGAGGTCAGCAATGAGTCTTACTTAAAATTTTCTCATACTTAAAATTTTCGATAGTTATACGCATTCATACTTATTTTAATATCATACTCATACTTAAAGTTTGAAATACTCATGGTACTCGTACTTAACGATACGCATGATGTTATTAATTTCAACTCTCCATGACTCATCGTATACACGAATCACAAAATAAGTATGATTCGCGTACGAACAGTACAATACTCACAAGAAGGTTGTGTGTTTGCTCTGCTTGCTGTCTTTGTCTTTTTTGTTTATGTGTCATTCTTCTTTCTTTGTAAATGCAACAACAACTAAGACTGTAAATTTTGACGAATCATTTATAGTAAGTATTATAAGTATTTTTTTTAAATTTATGAATCTGAATGAGTAGGCGTATGAATCAAACATAGTTCGAATGTTATGAGTTTGATGTCAACGTTGTACTCATACTCATTGCAAGTTGTACTTATAAATCAATGTTGTAGTGAGTACGAATGAATCAGAGTAGTTGGATTTCAATACTGTTGACTCATTCATATTCCAAATGTCATGAGTACTTATGAGTAGCGAAAAAGCGATTCATTTCTGATCTCTGATACATATATACCCTTTAGTCAGGATTACAAAGGGCAATTTTATTTACTCTCTGAGTTTTTGCGAGAAATCTGCTGAGAGAAAGTGGTCGAAGAAATATTTTTTTCATATTTTGTTTTGATGTCGTTAGCGACACAAAAAATGTCACACATACAAAATGATTTGAATTGACAGCAAAGTTTCTTTCAAGTATTTGGTATCCCCAGACAATAATGGGCTCCAAATAAACCCTTTTTCTAGATACAATGCACGTATATACGTAAATGGTTATTACAATCCTTCAGTCAGAATGAGGACAAGGATAGTCACACCACTCATGTTGAGTGCGTTAATTTTTATACGTGAATAACGTTTCTTCCACGTATTTGGTATCCCAAAGGATAATGGGCTCGAAATAAACCCTTCTCCTATATACAATTCACATATATTCACATATATTTACGTAATTAATAATTCCAACCCTTCAGTCAGAATTACAACCTAGCTTCTCACACCACTTATGTTGTGTGTGATAATTTTATCCATACTATACCTATAGATTAAAATCGATTCGATTTTTGCTTCGTGTTCTCTCAGCAGTCTTTTGGCTAAAACTCTGAGAATAAAATAAAACGATGTTAAACTGTAAACACACAACATGGATGAAAAGTTTCTCAGTGACCTGTTGAAAAAAACTGTAGGTTCTGCTAATCATGGATAAAATTAACGTACCCAACATGGGTGATATGAGAAGCTAGGTTGTAATCCTGATTAAATGGTTGTAATGACCAAATAATATACTTCAGTGGATAGCTAAATATT
Organism: Sarcophaga carnaria; assembly: GCA_958299815.1. Lineage (NCBI taxonomy): Eukaryota > Metazoa > Arthropoda > Insecta > Diptera > Sarcophagidae > Sarcophaga > Sarcophaga carnaria. The sequence goes on from OY283149.1 coordinate 143,623,753, forward strand.
TTTAAACATCGTGTAAAATATTTCAAAACAAACTATGTTATCAGCGATAGGGCAATACAGTTTTCGTAAGGCTCGTTTTATTAGTTATCTATTGGCGTTATTCTTCAAATGATGGATCCTGTGTATTCAAAAAGTTCCTGACAGCACGATTGACATTTCTAAAGCATTTAACACATAATCGAACCTTACTTCCTTTGAAGTCGGAAGTTACTTCTCTCGAGCTTCTTTACGAGTTGCTTTGTTTCACTGGTTATAGTTGGAATCCCATTCGATAAATTCAAGCTAACTGCAGCAGTATCACAAGGATCTGTTCTATCTCTAGAAGAACATTGTTACGAAAATGGAAAAATTTATATACTATTGTTTTGCTTTTACATCGTTTAACATTAAAATTATAAACAAAAGCTACAAAAACAAAACAATGCAGTAAATAAACCTGTTTACAAATTATCGCACTGCTTAATATAACAACAAACACCAGCATAAAAAAATGGTAAACAAGTAAACAAAAATACAACAACAAGCACCAGCATAAAAAATGGTAAACAAAAATACAACAACAAGCACTACACCAATAAACGCAAACAACGATGTTTACATTTATAGAGATTTCGAGAAGGCGGAGTCACGAACATTCGCCCTCATAACCATTCACCAGACTGTTTACCCTGCCATATAAAAGGCAAGGCAAAGCAGGCGAGTGAGTTAGTGAAGTTCAGTCAGTCTTGTGTGAAGACGCGGTGCTTTTTAGACCTCCGTTACAAAGATCTGTCAAATAATTGCCTAGTAATTGTTATTGTTTACGCAAAGGGTATAAAGAGAGGAATAACAACGAAGAGCATTTGTTGTTGTTTACATAAAGTTGTGAACAGTGGCACACAGAATTGTGCGAATAATAAAGAATTTTAACTAAAACTAAACACAAATTTATTTTTATTTTATTTGCAATCTACGAGCTCATATTTTAAACGTTTTTTAAAATATAAAAACGTAAAAATATAATAAAATGTTCTGAACATGAAAACTCAATATAATTTTTATGGAACCAGTGTACTTCTCAATTATTGAAAGTAGCATACATATGCCTTGATTTGCTAGGATAGTGACACCAAAGCGTTTAGAAAATTTTCAGTCTCCTGGGCAATGAAAAGGTAAACCGTTAGTAATATCGAGATTCTACTGTTTATTACTCTTTCATTAAAAAATCTCACGTAAAGGAAAGAAAAACAGTTGCCATAATTCCCAAAACTTTTTTACTGCAATACAATACATTTGGATTTTCCTTAAAAGCTCAGCTGATTTCGTATTTTTTCAATAGAAAAGCTGTCCTATTTTATCCTGAAAACATATACACTCCCACCGAGGAAACATGTCATAAAAGTTAAGAGAAATCATTCATCTGCTATGATTAATGATGAGAAATATTTCTTGTAAAGAAAATCATTGATGAAACCGTTCTTAGCCATTTCGAGGTTTCATGTTACAAAAACACATTTAAGTGTGGCTGCTAACAAATAAAAAAGGGAAGGAAAAGTAAAAAAAAAAAAACAAGGCAACCACAAGTAATGAAAACTTTTTACAGGTGGGTACGCCTGTTGTTTTTCATTTTTTTTATTAGTTTCGTATACAAAACCCGTGGGTAATATCTTATGAAATGCCTGCTCTTAGCAGCTCTTTAATTATCTAAGGAGCTGGTTTGGTTGAGAACAGCCACCAAACAATTAATAATCATCAGAAGCGTGTTATTTTGGATATCTTTTAACAAAAAAACGTGAAAATATTTCCTCAAATAAGAAAAAAAACTCAAATAAAAAATAAAATAAATTGTAATAAAATTAGAAAAAAATTATAAAAAAAACAGGAACTGAATTCAGCTTATTTTGCAGCTGATGAGTGTTTGTTAAATTGTTTTTTAACCCTTTTGCTTTGAAAAGTTGTTTGTTTTTCTTCCTGTACTGTTGAGTGCTTTTCCGACCATTGAAACGTAACCTAAACATGTCATTTATCATTTGGAAAACTGTTTTTCCCGCTCATTTTTTATTGTTGTTGTTGTTGTTTTTGTATCAAATTTTTTTCCCCTGGTTCTTTATTTCTTTTTCGCATGAGCTGAAAAGTTTAAGCTTTTTTGAAACGCTTTCATGAATAAAAAAAAACGAAAGAAAATGAACTTGAATGAGTTTGAAAAATTTCTTTTTAACACCGCATTACTTCACGTAACACCTGTTTTCTTACACCAGAGAAATGAAATTACTTGCTCTTCCTGGCGCTACTAGAGGTTAAGGCGGTATTTTGTGTTTAACTGGGATTGTATTTAATTCTATGAAGCAATTCGAATCCACTGATATCAGACCTTGTCCTAGATTTTCTAAAGCTCCATCAATCCATACTAAAAAAAGGGAAATTAAATGTCTCAGAATGTTTAAAATATAAAGAAAAGGCATTCAAACGAATTAGGTTCCCAGCAGGGCTCATTTGCAGTCATAAATACATAATTTAATCTCAAAATCAAAACTCTGATGTGCAACCATTAAAGCCAGTTATGGCTACTGAAACGATGTAGTTATATCCAATAAATTTCGAAAAACTTACAGGTTGGTTTGTATTTTGGGCTGGCGGCAACATCGGTCCATATTTCTATGAGAAAGCGGCGAGCACTATAAGCCAATGATTACAAAATTCTTTTAGCCTGAATTCGATGATCTGGCCACCAGCGGCAAATGGTTTCAACAGAACGACGCTACGTGTCACACAGCTCACAGCACAGCGATTTGAAGGCATGTTAATCTCACGTGGAGGTGACCTTAGATTGGAAGATGGATAGTCACCGGCAGCGTATTCACTTACCTGTGACATGAGACCATTAGATCCGCTGGCCCATTTAAAAGTTTATATTTAAAAATGCAATAAAACAAAAACGGTTTGAAATTTTGCCAAATAAATTTTTTTGTTGTGAAGATGTTCAAGATACAGACTATGAAGATATAGGTCATGATGTATTACTTACTATCGGGTCCGCCATCTAACGTTTTATTTTTTCAACTAGTGCTTATTTCGTGAATGGTAGCACTTACCTCATGTCTGATTTGACAGATAATTAGTTTTATCCCTCCGCTGAACGAATATGGTTGTGTATACGCTTGAACAACGCTGGGAAATATTGCGACATTACTTTGAAAATCATAGTAATGTTGCAGAATATGTGCGAAAATTGCGTACGGATTTTGGAAGAAAAGAAACACCGTCAGCTTCGTATGTTCGTTATCTTGTGAAAAAAGTGAAAGAAACTGGCATCCTCATCGATAAACTAAAGCATGAAAAGCCAAAAACAGTGCGTATACCCGAGAATATTGCTGCTGTGGCAGAAAGTGTGCGTGTAGCGCCATCAACATCAATTCACCGTCGTTCTCAACAATTGTACATTTCGGAGATATCATTGAGATGAATATTGCATAAAGACCTTGGTATGATGCCATACAAAGTCCAATTGGTTCAGGAGTTGAAGCCAATTGACCATCCAATGCGTTTTCACTTCGGTAAGTGGGCCTGCGATCGAATTTGGGGCACAGAAAACCCGCACGCATGCATTGAAAAGCCGACGAAGCCAAAACGAGGTGCGGATTTTGGTCCAGAGGCATAATTGGAGCATTTTTCTTCGAAAATGAGTAAGGAGTGGCCGTTACAGTCAATGGCGATCGTTATCGGGCCATGTTGAACGAATTTTTGTTCACAAAAATTGAAGAGGAGGATATTGGCAATATTTGGTTTCAACAGGACGGCGCTACATGCCACACAGTCGAAGCTACACTCGATGTTTTGCACCCTGTTTTTGAAGATCGCATTAGCAGCCGCAGAGCTGATGTCGTTTGGCCACCTCGGAGCTCCTATTTGACACCGTTGGACTATTATTTTTTATGTGCCGTCAAAGATAAGTGTTACGCCGACAAGCCAGAGACAATTGACGCTTTAAAGGACAATATTCGTGAAGCCATTGGTGAAATACAGCTGCACACTATCGATAATGTGCTTATAAATTGGACCGATCGTGTAGGCTACTGCATGGCCAGCCAAGGCAGCCATTTGAATGAAATTATTTTCCATTATTAACCGGAAGGATTGTACTTTCAAATAAAAAAAAAGAAATTTGAGAAAATATTCAGTAGTTTTTTTTTAAAGCATTTTCAAAAAAAAAAGTTGTTTGGCGGACCCTTTATTACCTACTAGAATATAGCCCAGAATTGCATAGAATCGAAAAATCATGTTGATTAATTTATGGTGTATACTTTCTTTTTAATTGAATTTGAAATATATTACTCATACGCATCATATTACATGTACTGGAATAGTTACGCTGAAAAGTAGGCAATAAATAAAAATTTCGATATTGTCATGTATGAAACTAATGGAATTAAATATAACTCATACGTCACATATGTATGTTCTCTGCATTATGTATTTAACTTTGTATTAGATATGAGCATAATGTGAGTAAATATAATGGGTTGGCGTTCTAAAAGTTTAAATTTAAAAATTTAATAAAACAAAAATACTTTGAAATTTTGATAAATTTATTCTTTTGCTGTGAACAACAACTGCTCCGATTGGAAATGGATTTTTATTTCATTTATATGGCTGCCGCGGATTTATGCCCTTATTTTGATGATTTTTGGAAATTAAAAATTTACATCATATTCTTACATTAAAAGCCACTTTAAGCTTTGTATTTTGTAATTTGCAATTGTTACTAATTTGGAAATTTATGTTAGTAAAAACAAGGAGTAAACTATTATATATTTAAGTTACTTTCGAATACCTGTGATGATTTTTCTGTATTTTATTCCTTTTTAACTCCTTAAAAGCCAAAAAATTACAACTGCTAAATAACCTCGTAGTTGAGAATAATTTATCACTTGTCGTTACAGACTATTTAAAAAATTCGATTATAGATTCTAGTATTACCATCGGAGGAACAAAGGCAAGCGCCATTAATTTTTTTTTTCGTACGACCAACACCCAGGGGATGGATGGCATTAAGTTTGGAACTATTTTATGAGAACAAAGAAAGAGAGAACAATGTTTATGGACACTCGGCTTATATATTTTTATACCATAAGTAACAGCATAGGCCTCTGCAGGAATTGAGTTCCACATACCAACACAGTCCGACTAAAAGCCGTATTTTTACTGTAATGCAGTGTGCGATCCACTGGCCAATCGACCACATGCGTATATGCTGGCCGAAAAAGACGAGCGTTATGGAGGAATATATGGTTTTCGGGAAAATAGTCCCCTTATTTCGTTCAAGCAAAACCATTTTATGGTAGCGAAAGAACAGTGAAACACAAACAACATTGCAACGATGCTCCAATGATTCAATGGAGTTGTATACACTACCGTCATTAACTATGATACTATAGCGTCTCCTGTACATGGTCGAGAAACCACAAAATAGAGGTTGAGAACATCAACCCATACATGAGAGTTGTATTCCATTCTCTGTCAGTTATAAAAGTCGCCGTGGTCTAGTAGGTAGTGTATTGGCTTATTGGACGTAATGCCATGGTTCAAACCCCAGGTCAGACATCAAAACGAATATATTTCTTTGGCGACTTCCACTCAGCAGATTTCTCGCAAAAAATCTAAGAATAAATGAAATTGCCATGAAAAGTTTCTCAAAAATCTGTCGTTCGGAGTCGATTTTAAACTGTAGGTCCAGCCACTTATGTATAAAAAATACGCACACAACATAAGTGGTGTGAGAAGCTAGGTTGTAGTCCTGACTGAAGGGTTGTAATGAACAATTATGTAGGCATGTATGTGTGTTCCGGGGCACAGTAATTTTGTTTCCAAAGAGAAAGCTGACTACCTTACTATCTAGGTTTCGCATGCGGTTAATGGGGTGGCGATTGTGGTTACCCTAGTCTAGCAGCCAGCTTGGCTTGCTTGAAGAGAGTTTGAACATGAAAGGTATTAATTTCAAGAGTGTAATTAATTTGAAGAGTAAATTAATTGCCTTCTTACATCTGTTGTTCACATTTAATATTAAGCTGCATTTCCTCCTTTCTTATGAATAAAATTGAGTCGTATTATCTGCAATCTATCTGTTATCCTCATTATATCATTAGGGTAGGGACTCGGAAGAAGGAGAAAGAGTTCGGATTAATATGTGAGTAGGAATCCTTGGCCGTCTATAGACGGTGGTAGATAGTGTTGGTTAGAAGCCGCTGTTGTCTAGTAGGTAGTGTATTGGCTTATTAGACGTGAGGCCGTGATTCGAAACCCAGTCCAGAAATTTCCAACAAACTAAAATTGGGTTCGGGTGAAGGAGGGAGAGCTCTTATTATTATGTGGCTAGGAATCATTAATCATCTAAAGGCGGTGGTAGACAGTGTTGATTTGAGGTCGCCGTTGTCTAGTAGGTAAAGTGTTGGCCTATGAGACGCGAGTCCGTGGTTAAAACCCTCGCTAAGACATCTCAAACAAAACGAAATATAAAATATATTTACGCGGAGACTTACTCTCAGCAGTCCGCTGGCAAAAACTGAGGATAAAAAAAATCTGTCGTTCGGCCTCGTCCTGGCACTCAAAGTTAAAATTAACACACACAAAATGGGTGATGTGTGGACCTATGTTGTAATATTGACTAAAGTGCTGTTATGACCAATTAAGTAACTAAGTAAACGTGGTAGAACTAACAAGATGATGGTACTCAGCAATGAGAAAGTGAGACTGTTAAGAGATTTCCATGCGGGAAATTGGGATGACAATTTGTCTAAGGAGATCTAGAATAGATTCCAGGGTATATGAAAATAGCGAGCAGTTAAAAGTAGTATAGTATCTGCTCTGTAATTGACGAGTTCTTGGTAGGGGAAGATTTCTATGAGGGTCCCAACTGTTTGTTACAGACAATTAATTTTGTCTGTTCTGAATCTTTTATGAATGAAAGAATTTGGATCAGTATATCTCTAACTAATACAAAGTGGGTAAAAAATCCTCAAATAGTTTAAAAAACATTTTGTTGATGACAAATTTAAATCACACATGATCACTAACGATATGATCTTAAAACTCTACAATTTATCATGAATTTTTTTCAGCAAAGAGTGCCTATTCTTCTTCCTAAGAGACAATGTTTGTGTCTTTTAAATTTGTTACGAAAATGGAAAAATTTAGTTGGTGTTTTTTCGTGTTTTGCTTTTACATCGTTTAACATTAAACTTAAAAACAAAAGCTACAAAGACAAAAACAAAAACAATGAAATTGTTTACATTATAAACAAGTAAACGAAAATACAACAACAAATTCTACAAGAATAAACGTAAACAAAATACACAAACAACAATAATGAAAGAACGATGTTTACATTTATAGAGATCTCGAGAAGGCGAAGCCACGAAAATTCGTCTTCAAGAACATTTATTAGACTGTTTACGTTGCCATATAAAAGGCAAGGCAAAACAGGCAACGGAGTCAGTAAAAATACTGTCAGTCTTGTGTGAAGTTGTGGTGTGTTTGAAGAGAGTAATCGTGGTTTGAAGATCTCCGTTAGAAAGATCTGTCGAATAATTGTCTAGTAATTGTTATTGTTTATGCAAAGGGTATAAGCAGAGAAATAACAAAAAAAAGGCAATTGTTGTTGTTTACATCAAGTTGTGGAACACAGTGGCACACAGAATTGTACAAACAATAAAGAATTTTAATTAAAACTAAATACAAATTTTTGTCTTTTTATTTTATTTGCAATCTACGAGCTTATATTTTAAACGCTTTTAAAAGGTAAAAACGTAACAAAATCTTTAAAAAAATTGCATGCAAAATTGCTTTGTTTAAACTTTCTTATTGTATTGAATTGAGAGCTTCGAAATGTTAAAATTTCATTTAAATAAATTCAAAAACAAAGAAAAAAAGAAGAAGAAAAACGGAAATTAAATTTTCGTTTCTATTTTCACACACAATTTTATTTTATGTCTCGGGCAAATGAAATTTAAAATGAATGGAATGAATAAAAAATGAATGGAAGAGAATACAAGAAATCGAAGGCATTATAGGCAGTCTAAATCAATATTATAAAAAAGGATGTTGAGGTACTAGCAGCAGCAGCAACAGCAGCAGCAGCTGATGTATGGAAGGAATACAATAAAGAAGAAGAAAAAAGACAAGCAACAAAAAAAAAAGAAAAAAAATCGAATGGAAAACAAATTTAAATGGGGAGAGTCGTAAATAAAACTGAAACGGCTGCTCCCATATAAACGAATAGAATTTTAGTTCAAATTTTTGCTCTAGTAGTGGTATTTGTAGTGGTAGTGGTATATGAAAGCAAAAAAAAAGAAAACTTTTAAATGCAGTTACTACATATTTTGAAATGAGAGAGAATTCGATCAACGGCCCCAGTTCACTGTGTGTGAAAATTTTCTACAAATTTAGACGGAAACAAAAAAAAAACACAAGCAAACAGGAGCTGTAGAGTGAATGATTGCATGAATGAAAGTAAAACAAGGGTGAGCAATTCGTTTTTGGCCTCAATATAGTCTTTAGTATTGGAAAAAAAATTCTCTCAAACAAAACAACAACACATAGGTTTTTTTCTTTCTCTTTTTTAGGGTAAAAATTTAAACAAAAAACAAAAAAAAATTTTTTTAAAGAAAATAAAAAATCATAGCAACAGTAAAAATTTTAGTAATTACTTTATATAACTGGGTATGTGTCTCGTTAATAAACTAAATAATAAATTTTTTTTCCAGCTAACATTGTAGCTTCCGTTTCCTTTACCTTTTTTTTAGAGAAGTTAAAACCGACAGAACAAAAAAAGGAAGGTGAACATAAAATTCTCCAAAAAAATTAAACAAAAAACAAGAACAAAACAAACCTTGTTAAAACGTAAATAAAATTTAATTAATTTAATGTGGAATATTTTTTTTCTTTTTTTTAAGCATTTGGTTTTAGGAGCTTTTCCTGTGCACCATCATCAAATGAGGAGATAAATACTTCAGCAAATTAAAGGAAAACTTTGGTTTGTATCTCACAAACCAAGGTTTGGTTTATATCTCACAAATAAGGGCTAAAAGTTTATAAAATTCTCCACAAAATTTTTATTTAATTTAACACGATTTCAATGGACATGTAAGCGGTGTGTAGTTTCCACTTCAAATACAAGTTGAGTTGCTTGCAATACATTGCCAAAACAATCTCTTTCACTTCCATTACCATGATTATTTGTTGAAAAACTACAGTGGTTTACATCTCTTTCAGGTTAGTTTCAAAACAAAACCTTAAAAATATTTGGTGGAAGAACACTCATCACGATTTCACAGAAAAATAAACTTCGCGTCTTTGTGCTTCCTTAAACGTACAGTAAGCGTCAAAAGAAACTGTACTTTAAAAAAAAAACGGTAATAAATTACCGTTATTTTTATTTCAAAATTAAAAAAAATAAATTTTTAAAAATTCCTTAAGTGGTAAAAGTTGAATTTGGTGATTGTCAGAATTTTATCCTTAATGTATAGTTTCTTTTGACACTCACTCTATATATTGCTCATGTATGTATTGCTCCTGAAAGAAACTTTTTTGTAATAAGCTCTAGTATTCGATAAAGATTAGCATATACCGCTTAAATATGGACTAAAATATCACCCTAATAAGCAGCATCACGGCTATGATGAGCGGCTTTTGCTATTTTCATCAAATTTTCCATGATTTTTTTATACAGAGATGTATCTCCCCGAAGTCGTTGAACTCCTCGTAAGCCAGTAGATCATGTGTTGGCTTATTAGATGTGAAACCAAGGCTCAAACCGTAGGTAAGACATCTCGATCTAAACGAAATAAAAAGAGAATACCTTTTCGACGACTTCCGCTCAGCAGATTTCTGGCAAAAACTCAGAGAGCAAATAAAATTGTCGTGGAAAATCTCTAAAAAATTTGTCGTTTGGAATCGATTCCCTCCATTCATGCATAAAATTAACTCACACGACATAAGTGCTGTGAGAAGTTAAATCGTAATCCTGACTGAAGGGTTGGAATAACGAAATTATGTATGTATCTGCCTGATGACGCCTTGAATTTCGGATTCGAACTCAGCATAGATTCTCTGTTATTCGCATAAACCAGTTGAGGTATCTACTATACCGTACTGTTTAGCTGAAGCCTTAAGACGTTTAGATCCATGCCGCACAGTTGAAGCCGCAAGACCAGTGTTATCATGTTCCTGTAAGGAATGTCGTTCTCAGTTACTGCAATGTCGGCCTCATCTTCACTCACGTCATACGAGACATTTTCTCGATGTCGGTGCATTACTTTCTCATGAGAATTTTCTGATACCCCTATTCAACATTTTTTGTATTCTTAAAGCCATTTGGATGAGAATCATTGTAGAATACCCTTTTCGCAAAACTGACATTCACTTCTGTTAGCTCCATTACCCATTGAAATCCATGGCAGACAGATATGAGCTCCTGAGTAGATTGAAAATTATACTCATGAACTTGGAGGCTGAAGTCGCCGTAGTCTAGTATATAGTGTGTTGGCTTATTATACGTAAGGCCAAGGTTCAAACAGCAGGTCAAACATCAAAACGAAAAAATATGAAAATATATTTCTTCGGCGATTTTCTCTCAGCAGATTTCTGGCAAAAATTCTGGCATAGCCTTCCAAATTTGTATAATAAATGTTCACATTTACAACATGTTGTTCTTTTGTAAAGTGATCAATTTTTAATAACCAAACTAAGACGATAGTAAAGAGTTCTGATCACCTTCAAGAATTCGTTGCGATGCACAAAGTTGTGCTCCGGATTCACTGGCAACTAAATTGTTGATAAACTAACCAGAAATAGATTCACAATGCAGTTCGTTATTGCTCCAAATCTATTTCATAGGATTAATTGTGCAAATGACATGTCGTTGATAAGAACACTTCCTCAGTACCGCATATTGAGACGGTGATCAGGGTCTGAAATTATTAGGCTTTTTAGTAATAACTGGGGCTTTTTTCTATACTGAAGTGCTTTAATAATTATAAAAAACGAACCTAGGCGAGACAGTGGGCTTAACCTCTACTATCAGAGATATTTTCTCCTGCCTGAAGAAGGAGCAGAATTTTGCATGAAACGCTTATAAAATTGCAAGGCTTCACATAAGATTTTTAATGGTTGTTGAACATAATGTTACGTTTTCACTTTTTAAAATCGTTTAAAACATGAGCTCGTAGATTGCAAATAAAACAGAAATAAATTTGTATTTAGTTGTAATTAAAATTCTTTATTATTCGCACAATTCTGTGGGCAACTGTTCACAACTTGATGTAAACAACAACAATTGCTTTTTTTATTCCTCTGTTTACAGAATTGCTTAAACGTCAACAATTACTAGACAATTATACAACAGATCTTGGTAACGGAGATCTTCAAACCACGATTACTCTCTTCAAACAAACCGCTTATTCACATAAGACTGACTGAACTTCACTCCAACTCACACGCCTGCTTTTTCTTGTATTTTATATGGCAAATTCAACAGTCTGATGAATGCTCTTGAAGGCAAATGTTCATGACTTCGCCTTCTCGAAATCTCTTTGAATGTAAACATCGTTGTTTACATTCATTATTGTTGTTTTGTGTATTTTGTTTACATTTATTCTTGTAGTGTTGTTTGTGGATTTTTGTTTACTTGTTTGCCATTTATTTATGCTGGTGTTTGTTGTTATATTACGTAGTGCAATAATTTGTAAACAGGTTTGTTGACTGCATTGTTTTGTTTTTTAGCTTTTGTTTACAATTTTAATGTTAAACGATGTAAAAGCAAAACACCAGTATCTAGATTTTTCCATTTTCGATACAATAGTTTTCTAGTAATTAAAACAAAATTTTTTTTGATGACTTCTTTATTTTCCCCCACACCCCTCAACGCCTAGAATGCTTGCATATTTTAATTTTATTGGAAAAATCAATGTTTCTTCTTCAACAACTTCATTTCCTTGTTTTAGCTTCTGTTTGCTGAAAAGGAGGAAATGAAAACATGTTGCGCTCTTTTTACACTTCCTTCATGGCATATCAATTACAAACTTAATAACAAACAACAGTTCGGAAGTACAAGAAGGTGAAAGTAGAGCGAGACAAGAAGAAGAACAAGTCTGTATTATTAATAAAATTTTCAAAAGGTTTCAATACATTTTGCTTTTGGGTATTTTATGATACATACAGCAATAAATACTACTTTTTGAAAAACAAATTTATTTAAAAGTCTTCTTTTTTTATAAATAAATGAATTAAAAAAAATATTTTAAATTTGTTTCTCTCTCTCTCTTTCTTTCTTGCAGGTGAAGTCGAACGTTTACTTAAAGAGTATCGACAGAATCAAGAATTGGTACGCCGTATCGGTGGCCATTATTATCAAATTATATATCCGGTACAGCTGAGGCATCACGAAAAGATGGGCATATCGACGCGTGAAGTTAGTGCACCAAAGGTACGCAATCGTTTACGTTATAAACGAAATTTAAACAATTATACAATGGTATGTTCATACTCTCTCACTTCCACTACAAAAAGAAAATTCTCTCTCTCTCTCTCTCAAACTCTCTGTCTCTCTCTCCTCTCATTTGTTTCATTGTTAAGTATATATTATCGATTAATTGCTCCAATTTAAGAAAAAAAAACGAAAGTAGACTTTTATAATTTATTTTTGTAATTAAGATTTAGAAAATCAAACAAAAATAAAATAAAATACAGTTAATTGAGAGAATTATAATTCAAAGTCTAATTAATTAATTAATTGGCATAATTATGTTGTTTGGTTTTGTTTCTTGGGTGTCATTATAAGAGTCTGCTTTTTAATTGGACTTCATTTCAATTTAATTGTTCGATGTTGTCTACATTACTAACAAATATCTCCTGCATAATTTTGTTTATTTCGATTTGTTGTTTTTTTTTTTGTTCTTTTGAAGGGTCAGTATATCTTTTGGTTTTTAGATATTTCTTTAAGTATTTAAGCTGTTATTAGCAATAAGTTATCGTATGTCTAAGTATTTTGAAGATAATTCATTAAAAATAAAATTCCATAAAGTATTGCATTGCATTGTAAGTTAGTAGCTTAAATCCCAATGATGAACTATTCTCAGGGTCCAATCAATATTAACAAACCCAGCCCTTGTTTCGTAGTGTTTGACATGTCACATGTTGTGTCATGTGACATGCTGTGTCATGACATGTCTTTAGCAATAACAATAATAAATGATAGCTTTCCGCCACATCAGAGCTCCTACTACAGATGATATAAATCGGGTCATGTGTTATGTCATGTGACATGACATGTGACATGACATGTGACATGTCTTTAGCAGTAACAATACTTTATTATTGGGCTTCCGCTACATCAGAGCTCCTACTAGAGATGATATAAATCTAATCATGTGACATGTCATGAGCTATGTTATGTGTTATGACATGTGACATGTCTTTAGCAATAACAATAATAAAGAATAGCTTTACGCTACATCAGAGCTCCTACTACAGATGATATAAATCTGGTCATATGACATGTCATGTGTTATGACATGTGACATATCTTTAGCAGTAACAATACTTTACTATTGGCTTTCCGCTACAGCAGAGCTCCTACTACAGATGATATAATTCTGGTCATGTGACGTGATATGTCACATGGCATGTCTTTAGCAGTAACAATAATAAAAAAATGGCTTTCCGCCACAGCAGAGCTTCTACTACAGAGGACATAATTTTGGACAAAGTATTTACAACCTTCGTACATTTCCTTCATTCACAGACTTTGAAAAACTTCCAGTTTTAAGCGTTTGTTAAATAAGTCTAGTAGGTAGTGTGTTGGCTTATTAGACGTAAAGCCAGGGTTCGAGCCCCAGGCTAGACATCAAAACCAAATTAAAAAATTGCCATGAAAAGTTTCTCAAAAATCTGTCGTTCGGGGTCGACTTTAAACTGTAGGTCCCACCACTCATGTATAAAAATTAACACACACAACATAAGTGGTTTGAGATACTAGGTCGTAATCCTGACTGAAGGGTTGTAATGACCAATTATGTATGTATGCATGTGATATGACATGTCACATGGCATGTCTTTAGCAGTAACAATAATAGAGAATAGCTTTCCGCTACAGCAGAGTTCCTATTACAGCTGATATAATTCTCGGTTAAAATATTTACAGCCTTCGTTTATTTCCTGCATTCATAGCCCTTGATAAATTTAAAGCTTTAGGCGTTTCTTGAACATTTTCGTACTAGAATCTATCGCATCCACCAACTCGCTTCTTTTGAGCATAACTTAGTTCAGCATTAAGGGCGCAGTTTTTAGTGTTTCTTCGTAAAAATCTAGTCAAAGTTCCATGTTCAATGTAATCATCGAAGCTTACAATGGTTTTCTGTTCAAGTCCGTTCAAATCCAATAATAATATGCCACAGCTCTTCCTTGGTCGTTTCAATGCAGACAAGGTCTTGAGCTACCGTGACGTACGCTGATCACCAGATCAAATAACCATCATCATCAACCAGAACATTCTCCATTCCATTCAAACGGTGAGCGAAGCTAGAGTATTCGCTGGATGTTAATACGAGATCGTACGGCTCCATATTGGTTCAAACGCGAACATCACTACTAACTGGCACTAAACCTTTAAACATTTTTATCAAACACTCCCAAAATAGCAGCATCGTTACGCAATAGAGCTAATACTTCAATGTACAAGAGAAGCAAAATGTGAATGAGTGGCTTCTACAGCATTAGTCTCGTCGCACGATAGGGATCTCACATATTCAATTCTCTATTCAGACCATAATAGCTTGGGTTCCAGATGTAGCTTATAAGAATCGCAGAAAAGATTAATTATAGTCAACATAAATTTGTGGTTTGTTAACTTTGAGGTCTAGAGGTCTTCCTTAGAAATTGCCGATGTGTGTGCTGACATGTGGCACTGATAAGTTTTAATCATTGTCTTGACGAGAATACTATCCCTTCGCAAACATTGCTTTACTTTTCTTTCACATTTTGTGTGTTGGTCGTTGAAGTGATGGTTTATTAGACGTGAGACCACGGTTCATACGCCAGGTCAGACATCTCACGATCGAAACGAAATATGAAAAATATTTCTTCGGTGGCTTTCTCTCAGCAGTTTTCTGGCAAAAACACGAAGAGAGAGTAAAAAAAGTGCCATGAAAAGATTCTCAAAAGTCTGCCGTTCAATAGCGCAAAAAAAGCATAAAATTATCGCGCACAACATAAGTCGTGTGAGAAGCTTGGTTGTAATCCTGACTGAAGGGTTGTAATGACCGATTATGTATGTATAGTTGTGTATTTTTAATTAACCAATTTGTTTACCTTGTTTAAGAGGGCTCCAAGTCGACGAAATGGTGCAATTCAATGCAACAAATATCGCATTGGCCCACACCAAAGCAGCTTATAAGTGAGTTGTGTTTTCCGAAGGTTATCCTAACAATTAATCAAAAATCACAGAATAAATGTTTGTTAAAACATAAATAAAATTTAATTAATTTAATGTGGAAAAAATTGTTTCAGAAAGCATTTGGTTTTTCTGTGCACCGTCAAATGAAGAGATAAATACTTCATCAAATTAAAAGAGAACTTGGGTTTAAAGTTCATAAAAGTCAACACAAATTTTTATTTAATTTAACATGATTTCAATTGACATGTAATTGCGGTGTAGTCTTGCAATGCATTGCCAAAACAATTTATTTCAATTCATTTAGCATGATTACTTCTTCAAAAACTACAGCGATCTCCGTCTCTTTCGGCTGAGTTTCAAAACAAAACCTAAAATCTTTGTGCTTCTTTAGATGTATGTAAGCATTGCTCTTGCAAAAGCTCTCTTTAATATGCTCTAGTATTCGATATAACATAGTTTCTGTTCAATTCCATCTGTACATATTCTACTTAAATATGGACTAAAATATCAGCCAAAGAAATTTTCCATGACATTATATTACAGAGAGTAGGACGTGAAAAAGAACGAAGTGAAAAAAAAATATTTCTGCGGCGACTTCCTCTCAGCAGATTTCTGGCAAGAACTCTGAGAGTAAATAAAATTGCCATGAAAAACTTCTTAAAAATCTGACGTTCGGAGTCGTTTTTAAGCTGTAGGTCCCGCCACTCATGTATAAAATTAACATACAGGGCTTTTATTTAATTATTTACTAAAGACGGTAGTATAAGTTTTATATGAAAACCTAGATTAGTTTATTTAATCGTTTATTTTACATACTTATATAATATAATAAGCCAGAATATATTTATAATAATTATTTACACAGTATTTATTACGTATACATACGTATTAAGTTAAGGAATAGTTTACCTTACTTTCCCTTAAAGACCTCAAGACTTGAGAAAAATTATTAAAAATTTATATGTGTATTGTATTATAAAATCAAAGAAGATTTTCCTCATATTGACAACACAACATTACACTTAAGCCTCTCTAGTTAAGGCATATATAAAAACCATTCACTCCCTCTTACCCCTCATCAACATTACCATAATCATTATCGTTCATTCATATACAAAATCTCCCAGACAAATAAGTGTTGGATATACCATTGATATTAAATGAAAAAATTTAAAAAATTATTAAAATTTAATTGATTCATTGATTATTAATTGATTGCTTTAGCAAAAAAAAATTAAATTTTTTACTTTCTATTTCTCTTATAAAAAATAATAAAAAAATTCCAAAAATAAATATTATTTTTTTTTATAAAATCCTTCTCTAATTTGCATGAATAATAATAATAATTTGTGTATGATGATTAAAATTCAAATATGGCTGCAAAAAAATTTTAAATTTACAAATAAAAAACCAAATTTAAGCACAATTATATTCCATTTTTTCGTACATATAGAAATTGTTAAACAAAATTTGCATGCGTATTATAATTCTTTTTATTCATATTCTTAACAGAGAACAAAACCAATATGAACATCAATAATAATACAATACTAATCCTATAAGAAAATATAATTATCATATGTATATACATACATACATATATGTAGATACAAAAGAATATATTTGCAAAATATAATATAATATAGTCGGTCAAAGTCGACTACACAGATACCATACACCACTAAGACTATCAGATATAATAGATAAACTTTTTTATATAATTATGCTGAGCATATTGTCTTCTTAATCCTGGACGGTTACTGTTCGTCGAATCGACGAAGCTCAATTTCGCTCTTTTTTTCAACAACGTTAGTTGTTAATGAAAACTTACAGTCAGTAGACGAAAAACGAAGAGTAATCTTAATGTACAAAAATGAAGAGTAACCGTCCAGGGTTAAGAACCAAAAATCGACGCATTAAGATCACTATGGACTGTATTATCATCACAATTTCCTTGTTCACTTATATGATTTCTTTGACGTACTATCCAAATGGCGGGTAATATGAGGAACATTAGAACGTTGTTATGAAGGCAATATTTCCTCGAGACAACCAATGACTACCACAAATGTAGTAGAGGATTACTTATTTTGCGCTAACAAAAGAAAAGTTAAGACTATGATTTCGATGAAAATTTTGTTTCATATTATTGTTGTGTGCGAACAACAGCAGATTTCTGGCAAAAACTCTGAGAGTAAATAAAATTGCCATGAGAAGTTTCTCAAAAATCTGTCGTTCGGAGTCGACTTTAAACTATAAGACCCGCCACTCATGTATAAAATTAACACACACTACATAAATGGTGTTAGATGTTAAAAATCCTGGCTGCAGGGTTGTAATGACCAATTATTTATGTATGTTGTGTGCGAAATACAACGTCACTTAACAGTTTGACTGCTACGCGGCGTTCATTTGTTACGAAAATCGCATTTGCGCTGCAAATTTCAGTGTAAAAATTTAGTCAAAAAGCAAAAATAAAATTAAAAGACGGTTATTAGAATTTTGTAGATTTTTTATTATAATAATTAATTGTAGTTTTCGAGCAGTTTTCGAACGTTCTCACCAGAATCGCTTAGCAGTCAAACGGTTAAAGTACAGCCTCTGCATTGCTTGAATCAGTGGATCTTTTTGAGGCTGCTTTCGTCCAATCATTTTGTCATGTATCTCACGGTCTCGATAGCCAAAAACATTGCAGGGCCTTGCTGAAACAATACACCGCCCTGTTAATAATCTTCAATTGCAGGACAAAAAAAAATTTGGTTATGCTACAGCCCATATTACCTTCAAACCATAACGTCTATCAAACAGACAGTTTTCCTGAATACATTGCTTTTTCTCAATTCCCCATGTGCAACAAATTTCTGCCTTTTCACCGCCATTTCTGCCTTTGTGCTGTCAGCCGGCTTGAAGCAATGCATATAAAAATTCTAATGGAAAATTCGTCTCGATGAGTCACCGTCTTTGAAAAGCATTTAAGGCAGTAAGAACACTATGATGCTGCATAGACATGGCCATCTTTATAATGGTCATTACAACCCTTCAGTCAGGATTGCGGCCTAGTTTCTCACACCGCTCATGTTGTGTGCGTTAATTTTATACATGATAGGCGGGGCCTACAGTTTAACGTCGAAAGATTTTTGAGAATCTTTTCATGGCAATTTTATTTTCCCTTAGAGGTTTTGCCAGAAATCTGTTGAGAGGAAGTCGCCGAAGAAATATTTTATTTTAGAAATATAAATGACTGACCCGGAGTTTGAACCTCAAGTCTAGTAAGCCAACACACCACCCACTAGACTACGGCGACATGTATAAGGCTTATAGTATCTATAAACTTCTTTAAAATTTTGCCAACTTCTGTATTAAAAACGTGATACGTTTAAATGGTTTGTTCTGAATATTTTAGTATAATAAAGTTGGATTCCTCTGGACTATTTTGTTGTATTGACGTTGGCATTAAAACAAACACAATATATCCTCATAATATTGTTACGAAAATAAGGAATCTAGATACTGGTGTTTTGCTTTTACATTGCTTAACATTAAAATTATAAGCAAAAGCAACAAAAACCAAAACAATGCAAGTAAACAAACCTGTTTACAAATTATCGCATACAACAAACACCAACATAAGAAATAGTAAAAAAGTAAACAAAAATACAAAAACAAGCACTACAAGAACAAACGTAAACAAAATACAAAAACAACGATAATGAAACAGCGATTTTTACATTTATAGAGATTACGAGGGGCCGAAGCCCCGAACATTCGCCTTCAAGTATATTCATCAGACTATTTACGCTGCCATATAAAAGGCAAGGCAAAGCAGACGAGTGTGTTAGTGGAGTTCACTCAGTCTTGTGTGAAGACGCAATGCGTTTGAAGAGAGTAATCGTGGTTTGAAGATCTCCGTTACAAGAATCTGTCGAACAATTGTCTACTAATTGTTATTGTTTACAAACAGATGTGTAAGCAATTGTTGTTGCTTACATAAAGTTGTGAACTGTGACACACAGAAAAGTGCGCATAATAAAGAATTTAAATTTAAATTAAACACAAATTTATTTTTATTTTCCATACGGTGGTGTAGGGTATAAGATAAAAGAAATTAGGCAATATATACTCATCTTAATGATATAAAATACAAAAAAAATAATATTGGATTATACTCTCGTATGTACATATAAATCTATAAAAGAGCCTCCCTCTTTCCCATTTTTTTCCGCTTACTTACTTACAATTTGGCAAGAATATTTGATTAAAAATTGAACAGCATTTAAGCAGTAATTAGACTCACACACACACACTTACACTCTTACAGCTATACATATACACACACATTTTCTTTTACTTTCACAAAAAAAAAAGTTAAAATGAAGATATAAAATGTTCAAGCACTTCCGTTTCCTTTTTGCAAAGGCACGACAAAAAAAATTTTCCTTCTTTTTTTTTGACAATTTTAAGTGTAATTATACGATAAAAAATAAATTCAATAATTATCCTTAAGGGACCATTAAAAAATTTCTTTTTGATTTTTAAATACTTTTCTGCTCTTCTCTCCCTCTTTTTCTTCTTTTTTTTTTGGTATTCAAAACCAATAAAAAAAGAAAAAAAAAGGCAAAACAACAACAAAATTTTAATTACTCTACTCGTCTAAAAAGTTAAGGTTAAACGTTTACCTGTTCCATAAGTTTAGGGTTCATGGGTGAAGGGGGTTACGAAATAAATTTTTAATTTTAATACAATTACTGGCACTTCAAAAGCTACATTCTCCTTGTACTGTGCGTTGTGCAGCTCAAGTACTTGAAATAATTTGTAAATTATTTCCAGTTTTTTGAAATGCTTCAAGAGATGTTCAAAGAGATAAAAATCTCCATTCATTTCATTTGCTTGCCCTTTTTCTCAGCTTGCTTTTGGGAGCAAAAAAAGTTGAAAGTTTTCAAAACAGAAATTAGCTTAGAAAATATCTTTTCAATACAAAAAAGTTATGCCATCCAACCAACCACTCCCCGTACACTCCTCCTCGTACAACCTTAAGCATCACAGTTACTTGTGCAAAAGAAAAAGTTTTTTTGTGTTACAAAAACAAAAAGAAGAAGAGAGAGAAAAAAAATATCAAATTTCTATTTGAAATCACGTAAAAGTAATTTAAATAATATTCTCTGCAATTTATTTACTTCTGAATGCTTTCTACCACCTCCACCTCCACCTCCAACTCCACCACCACCTCGTCTATTATAAGAAAATGTCAAAACATTTAAGCGTTCAATCCATTTATAAGCCCATCACATTGCCCCCTTTTTGTTGCCCTTTCTTATGAATTGTAATTTCTGGAAATTCATACAATATTTCTCTCTCACTCTCTCTCTCTCTCTCTGGAAACAACGTAAAATTATTTATGAGCGAAATTAGCAAATTAGCAGAAAGAATTCTTTTGAAAACAGAAATTGAAAAACTGAAAAAAGGAGAAGAAACAGAAGAAAACAATTTGTCTACGAGCAAATGTTATAGGGCAAGGGCATTGCAAGAAATCCCAGTTACCCTCTATTTAAGCAGGATAAATTATTTTTCGTTTATGAAATTTGAATTCCACAACGAATTTTAGTGGAGATAATGTTTAGCAAGAGGATATTTAATATTTTTATAGAGAGACTTTACTAATTTTTATACTACAATGAAGGGGAAAGTCTCCGTAGTGTAGTAGGTAGTGTGTTGGCTTATTAGACGTAAGAAATATGAAAATATGAATTCTGGCAAAAACTCTGAGAGTAAATAAAATTGCCATGAAAAGTTTCTCAAAAATCTGTCGTTCGGAGTCGACTTTAAACTCTAGGTCCCGCCACTCATGTATAAAATTAACACACATAACATGAGTGGTGGGAGACGCTATGTCGTAATCCTGTCTAATAGGTTGTAATGACCAATTATGCACGTACATACGTATGAACGCAATATCTACTTTATTTTATAGAAATAATTCACGCTAATGCCTGCAAATCAAGGAAAATCCTTCACCACTGCACATAATATAAGAATCCAATTTATTTGCACAAAATGTGTTGTATCTAGGAGACCTTAAAAGGCAACTCTAACATTCTAGGAAATATTATATTTGAAATCTAAACCCTGTAGAGGAAAAGATAAGTCTACACATAGGAAGCATATTCTGAAATTGAATATCCAAACCTTCTTTTCTATAATTTTTCTCATTCTCTTTTGTAATAATAATTCTTTCATTCTTGACAGAATAATTGGACTTAACGTTTAAGAAGACTCCCTAGTCTAAGAGGTAGTGTGTTGGCTTATTAGACATGTGGTTTAGGTTCAAACCCCAGGTCAGAAATCAGACATTCCTTCGATGACTTTCTCTCAGCAGATTTCTGGCAAAAACCATGAAATTACCATGAAAAAGTTTCTTAAAAATATGTTGTTCGGAATTGACTTTAACTGTAGGTCCCACCACTCATAAATAAACAACAGAAGTGTTGTGAGAAGCTTAAATGTAATCCTGACTGAAATGTTGTAATGACCACTTATGTATGTATACATACATACACTGTCCTGTCTTGATATTTGATAGATAAGAAAACCTTAATAAAGCTTCTGTCCACTTAAACTATTATCGTTTGTGTTGCGGACCAGCCTCAGTCCCTGCAGCGCCCCTGCATCCTTCAAGTTTCGCAACCGCAATATCATCTGTCTCAAACAGAACTACACTTTTATGGTCTACGTACCGCAGACTTTTTGTTCCATTTAACATCCGCAATGGCACCAGAGTAATGAAGTCGCCATGGCCTAGTAGGTAGTGTATTGGTTTATGAGGTATGAGATCACGGTTCAAACCACAGGTCAGACTTCTGGAACCAAACGAAAGCAGATTTCTGACAAAAACTCTGAGAGTAAATAAAATTTGCATGAAAAGAAAGGATTGTAATGTCCAATTATATATGTGTTAAGTAATGACACCAGAGTATGACCCGAAGTATGTTAGTTGCCAAAGTGTTCACACTAAAAAACCTTTGAACCAAATTTTCTTTAGCAATAGACCAACATTCCTACTTTAGGTAGAATAATTTTCCATTATTCTTCTTGGGAGTATAAGACGCTGTATAGAGCCCATCCATTTAACACAATGTTAAAGCTTATGAGGTTAGGCCATGATAGCATGCACATGAGTCTGAGAAACTTGTTGACGTTGGGCTAGCACTGCATGCGCATGACTCTGAGACACTTCTTGATGTTGGGGCTGCACATCATGCATATGACTCTGAGACACTTGTTGATGTTGCACATGACTCCGAGGCACATGTTGATATTGGATCTGAGACACTTGTTGATGAATAAATGTTGTTTTTGTGTATATATGTAGGAACCGAAGTTCTGTGACATCACTGTAGTCAGGAAGTCCAGGAAGTATAGTGTTAGATTACTAGAAGAGAGCTTGAGGTTCCCTGTCTTCTATCGAAAATTGTTGAGTAAATTAATTTGGTCAATTCACACAAGCCGTTGTATCGTTGTATTCATTGTATTTTTGGACGATTATACAACAGTGTATGCTTTTTGTTGATAATTTTCATGTAAAAATCCGATACACTGATACACATTTTTTTCATATGTTTTTAAAAGTTGTATTGGTTTCGTGCTATCAAATTGTTTGAATGCCAAAAATTATGAAGAAGAATAGCATTGAGCGTTCACAAACAACCTAGTGTATCCAATACAACATACACGATACAAAGTCGTGTGAATTGGCCATTTGTAATGGAAAAGCTTATAAATTCTGTCATTTGTATTCGGCGTTAAACTGTAGGTCTCGCCGCAACATTAGTTGTGTGAGAAGATAGGCAGTAATCCAGATTAAAAGGTAGCAATAGCTAAAAATGGAATTGGGCGTCACTTTCATTTAATAGAATTGACTTTGCTTATGAAAATGAATATTTCAATACAAAAAAAGCAATTAAAGTGCATCCGCTTAATATCTCATTTCTAAACTGTAATTGATTAACGTTTTCCAATGATGAGTACCGAAAGTTTGTCAAGGCTTTGGAAGAAATTTTTTAGTGGATTAGGATTTTACATATACAGTCAAAGAAAAAAGTCTACATACACCACTATATGTACTCCACTGTATGAAGACTTTTTTCTCGCTAATCTTTATATTTTTTTCCAATAATTTCTACGTTATATATTTTTAAATTCGCTTCTTCTTTAAACAGTCTGAAACAGAGTGTATGTAGACTTGTTTCTTTGACTATATATTTTCGATTTAATATTTTACTCTCCTTTCGAATAGTGTGAACATTAAAATCTTCATCGTTATAGTCAGTGTTACATTGTTAGTCAAAGAATTTCAAATCAATTGCCTCCAATTTACAAACAAATCTTATGTGCCGTCAAACATAAAATTTCACAAAACGTTGTTCCTTTAAAACATTTCCTAAACCAACAATACCTCATAAAATATGTATTTAAAGAACTGAACTGAATAATTAAAATTAATATTTTATACGTTATTACTCCGTCAATTTAGTTCTCCACTAAGAAAGATCACGATGAGTTATTGGCCATTTGTGGTGGCACGGTTAAAACTTCGAAAGTAAATTCAATTAATTTGTGTCGCGTGGTAACACAGGTATGTTAAAATTGTTCAAATTGTTCAAATTGTTCTGATGGTTATTGCTTTCCCCCCATTGCTAACATACTATATACCAAAACGGCTTTAATCCAAGGCTCTAATAGAAATGAAGATGCCCGTTTACAGGGTACAGAAAATAGTGTAAAATAGAACATGTCCATGAGTTAAAAAGAAACATGAGTTTTGCTTCTCAATATTGTTATGCAAATAGTTTAAATATTTTTACGCTTTAAACATAAATTTTTTGGAATATTTTTTTAATAAAAAAGAAAATCCCCCAAATAACCTGCTTTGTAAATAGATTTCTTATAAAATATTTACAGGGAGCCATACATGGACTACACTTTAGTACTTAATAGAAAAAACAAAAGAAAATCATAGAATAGAAACTAATTACTACACCGCATTCGTACTCAACTTTAATTCTAAGCAATCTCATGTATTTCATTCAGTCGTCAATAGCTGTGATAGCCTTAGAAAAAAATCACCTACCATTTATCCTTAAGTACTTGAAAAAAAGAGCGGAATTCATGTGTTAAAAACAAATTTTTTTAAAAACATTTCTTTTGCTCATGTACTTTACTACCCAAACTTTCAGAAAATATTGATTCCCCCCTCAAATGAAATTTTAAGATAAACTTTGTATTGTTTTGTTGGAAGCACGTAAAAAATAAAACTCAACGAATAACTTGTTGTTGAATTAGAAAAGTACTTAAAAGTCTAAATCGATTATTTATTAACTTTTAAGCAATAAACATTGTTTTCTTCTTCGTCTCTTTTCTTCCCGTTTTACGTCGCAGGAAGCAAAAAAGTTAAAAAGTTAAATAAAACGGCAATAAAATTATGTTACGCAGTGCTTCAAACTTTTGTTTTTTTTGGAATTGGAAAGACACTTATTTTAATCTGTAAGAGATAAAGACGAAAATCATTCAAACTTTTAAACACAAGGAATTGCTGGGGTATGACTTCTCTCTGGTGTGAGAATTCCAAATTTTTTGAAAAAAAAATTGATTTTATCACTACGTAATGATTAAGTCCTGAATTAAATGTTGGACTTACATTCAGAAGTTACCAAAGTCTTGTAGGTAGTGTGTTGGCTTACAACTATCTTTTTCGTAGTAAATTGTAAATGGCCTTCAACCAGTACTCAAATGTCGTTTAAGCAATATTACGACTTAATGTCTGATCACATTTTTTGAACAATATTCTCTTCAAACTAATCGGCGTAACACTTATCTTTGACGGCACCCCACAAATAATAGTCCAACGGTGTCAAATCACAGCTTCGAGGTGGCCAAACGACATCAGCTCTGCGGCTGATAATGCGATCTTCAAAAACAGGGCGCAAAACATCTTCTTCCAAACTCCGTACGCAATTTTCGCACACATTCTGCAACATTACCATGATTTTCAAAGTAATGTCGCAATATTTCCGAGAGCTGTTCAAGCGTATACACAACCATATTCGTTCAGCGGAAGGATAAAACAAATTATCTGTCAAATCAGACATGAGCTAAGTGTTAACATTCACGAAATAAGCTCTAATTGAAAAAAAACGTTAGATGGCTAACCCGTTAAATATATAACGGCTGGATGTCAGTGGATATATGAGTGGTTCATAATAGATGGTATCCGTCTGAGTTCAAATATACAGCAATACCGTGATGTAACAAAGTTTCTGAAAAAGAATTTTGTACGTACGAAATCGTTTTTCGCATTATTTTCGCTTCATATCGTGTGCTGCCCAAGGATTGCACCACTAACGATATTCCACTACATAACATACATACATAATTGGTTATTGCAACCCATTAATCAGGATTACGTCCTAGTTTCTCACACCACTTATGTTGTGTGTGTTAATTTTAATAAAGTCCATTTAATAAAGATCTTGGCTTGAAACTCTGTTATTAATATGATGGCAACACCAGCATACTTTAGATGGAGATAATCACAGTGTGTGAAAAGCAATTAAAACCATTAATGGTCTCACTCCTATAGACGTTGTAGATGATTAGGTCGGTCTAGTTAAGTTCAGTCAGTCTTGTGTGAAAGTGTGCGGTGTGTTTGAAGACAGTAATCGTGGTTTCGAAGATCTCCGTTACAAAGATCTGTCGATTTATTGTCTAGTAATTGTTATTGTTTATGCAAATGGTATAAACAAAGGAATAAAAAAGAAAAGCAATTGTTGTTGTTTACATCAAGTTGTGGAACAGTGGCACACAGAATCGTGCGAATAATAAAGAATTTTAATTAAAACTAAACACAAATTTATTTTTATTTTATTTGCAATCTACGAGCATTCTCAGTTAATTTGAATAGTGTGACCATTAGGGCATACTACGTCATTCTGTGTCCTCGGAATCTGTGGCAAGTTCAAGATTTCGTTTTTTTAAGTACTTATTTAACTTCGAATGCTCGTTATTGAATTTTTCGAACACCAGTACAGAAAAGGGATACATTTTCAAACTAAACTTTCATTTATTCGACAGTATAATGAATGCTCAGCGAGAATAAAATCTGGAACTAAGGACGTTGGGCACACAAACAAAGCCATTGCATGAGAAAAAGTTGTTTACAAAGCGCAAATCCTATTCCCAGTTAAGCATTCTCAGTAAATTTTCTCATAGAGCAACAACAGATAGCAACTCTATTAGTCTAGAAGTTCATATAGAAAACTAATCCCATGAGAATCGTCCTTGAGGTGATAGGCATTCTATTTTGTGAGGAAATTACGTCAGATATTTGCCTGGTTTAGTATGAATTTTGAATTCGGCACTACTCTTGAGCCACCTTATGAAATAAAGAAAAAAAAAGAAAACACTTTAAAAGCCTCCATTATAAGGCATGTAAAATAAATTGTTTTGTGGTAATAAAACTTTTGCACGGAAATAAAACATTTCTTGTATACGTATATATATACAAGCAACGCAAAAATTCAGAGTGTGTAATAAACCAAATAAATTATTATAATAAAAATAACAACAGAAGCAACAAAATACCATCTAAAGATTGATGACAACATGGCTTAAATTGTTTTTGATTTATTACAAAATCAATAGAGTTCAACAGTTACTCTTAATTTTTCATTTCTCTTAATATTTGCAAGGAGGAAGTGTATTAACATCCTAAGGTTATGTGTACATATATCATTGTACACACACTGTTGTTTAATAGAACAAATATCTTTAAGATACTTACATACGAAAAAGATCTGTTTAATGTAATTTTACTTTCAATTTCTCTTATATTGTACGTACTTTGACGATTTTTTCTTCTAATCTACGTGCACAATAGCTCATCTTTAGCAATGGAGCATCCATTGCTGTGTAACAAAACAATACATTTTGTTAAGAATGTTGAAGAAAGACAACAAAAAAAGACTGGAATTGTTTTATAACCATTCCCCAATAATCTTGGCCTTAGGCTTTAATGCGAGAGTACATACGAGTACAACAAAAGCCATACGCACGCATTTCTTTCAACAAAAAAATGTGAATGTTTTCTATAAGATTCAAAGAAATATTTCTTTATGTTTGCTTCAGAAAACAATAAATTTTAAAAGAAAGAAAAGAAAGAGAGAAAAAAACCTTCTCCTATATATTTACAAAAAAGATTTATTATGTAACGGAAAAAACAAAAGCAGCAGGAGAATAGAAATGCCAAAAAAGAGAAAGAACAGAATGAGATTTAGAAAATATTGTGTGAACTTTGTTATCAATGGCCAGTAAATTCTTTTGTTTAATATTACATTCGTCTTATATTCTTTTTTTTGGCCATGAGGTATACAAAATGAAAGCCAGCCGGAAATTCTTGCCAAACAAACGAGCAGAAACTTTTACTTTATTTGTTTTTTTTTTTTGTTCTTAGAAACGTTTTATCGTTCATTCTTTATTTATTTGAGTTTTAACAGAAGTCTTTACTTTAATATCGTAAGTCTCTAAATGATAAAATAGTAAAGAAAGTCAATGTGTATGTCCATATACATATATTGTGGTGAATAGAAGCAGATTTAGGCATTAAGCTTCTCTGGCAATCGATTTGGCACTGCTTTATCAGTTATAAAGCAAAACAAGGGCATTAGTCGACCTAAAAGGAAAACATAACAACAGAGTCAAAGATATTCTCCACATATTCTATTTTCATGTTGCTGCTCTTCTCCCAGTGATATTCAATAACTTCGATTCACTCGTAATGGAGCTGATGAATTTGTCAGGCGAAGTTCAGCCACAGGACTTGAAGAAAATGGTATTAACTGGCATATGGTATAAGAAAAAAATTTAGATGAGCTCTAAATAATAGGTGATTTTTTAAGAGCTATTGGAAAATAAAAAAAACACGTAAAATTCAGAAAAAAGCATCAAATCTTTATTTGAATCGATTGTATGGTCCATATAATTTAATGTTTGAAGATTATTTCATGCAAATGTTGATCGCTACTGCGCCTCAAATGGTCCATCCGCTTAGCCCAATTTTGGCATACTCTTTCCAACATTTCGGCCGGTATCTCACGAATAAATGCTTCAATGTTGTCTTCCAATGCGTCAATTGAAGCGGGCTTGTCTGTATAGACATGAGCTTTAACATAGCCCCACAAAAAATAATCTAAAGGCGTTAAATCGCACGATCTAGGCGGCCAATTGACCGGTCCCGAACGTGAAATAAAATGTTCACCGAACTCGCCTCTCAATAAGTCCATTGTTACGCGTACTGTGTGGCATGTGGCAACGTCTTGTTGAAACCACATGTCATGCAAGTCAAACTCTTGCATTGTGGGCAAAAAAAAAGTTGGATATCATCCCACGGTAGTGCTCACCATTCACAGTTACGTTACGATTCGCAGCATCTTTGAAGAAGTACGGTCCAATGATGCCACCAGCCCATAAACCGCACCAAACTGTGACTTTTTCTGGATGCATTGGTAGCTTTTGCAATACTTCTGGCTGATCTTCACTCCAAAATCGACAATTCTGCTTATTTACGTATCCATTGAGCCAAAAATGAACTTCGTCGCTGAACACAATTTTTCGATAAAGAAGTCGATCTTCGGCCAACTTTCCAAGAGCCAATTCACCCAAAAATTCTGGGTTGCGGTAGGTCGTTCGGCTTCAATTCTGCCACCAGCGGTATTTTGAAAGGCTCCACACCTAAATCCTTCCGCAAAATTTTCCACGTTGTTGAGTAAGAGCGGCCCAATTGCTGCGAATGGCTACGAATCGATAATTGATGGTCATCATTAACACTGGCCGATACAGCTGCGATATTTCCTTCAGTTCGCACTCTACGTAAGCGTGTTGGTGGTTTAATGTCCAACAATGTAAATTTAGTGCGAAATTTAGTCACAATAGCCCGAATAGCCGCTTCAGTGGATCGATTAAACTGACCATAAAATGGAAGAAGCACGCGATGAACTTTTTTAACCGAGCACGCATTTTGATAATAAAATTCAATGATTTGCAAGCGTTGTTCGGTTTGTAAGACGATTCATGGTTAAATTATAGACCAAACTGAAGATGTCAAACAAAACACAAAACGTGCGTGAGCTGTTTAAACCAGTGTTGCCAAAAAGATAATTGCTAAAAACATCACCCATTAGAAACAGTTCTTTTTTCTATTTTCCATTTGAAGGCCTTGAATTGAAAAGCAGAACAAACTTTATTAATTCGATTATCCTGTCATTATCTAATGTACCAACTAAGGTCATAATCTAAGACTTCATTAAAATCGAATGGAGAGAATGATGCTTTAGTAGTAAATGGGAAACTCTCTGCAACAAATTTTGGCGTTTATTGTTTCTCCTTTACCACTTCCTATAGTCCTAGTTGCAATACATTTGTAGCTCCTACAAGTGTAGGTACCATTCCCAGAGTTTTTAATTGTAAATACGATATTTAAACCCATGAACCCATGAAATTAATACAAAAAAACATTTCAATCATTTATTTTTTTTCGCCCACGAAAACTGTTTATGCACTTAAACAATTGAAATCATTGAAAACCAATACATTTTAAATACAAGGGCACTTTAGCATATTTACAAACGTTAACAAATATTATACACACTGTAGTTTGTTTTATAAAAAAAATATATATTTATTTTTCTTTAATTCTTTTAATAATAAAAGCCTTTCTATTGTTATTTTTTATCAATAATTATTAGATTTCTCACCAATTTGTGCATAATTATAACACAATATTTTTTTTTTTGGTTTTTGTAATCAATAGTTTTCCTTTTTTTCCCAATTAATTAATATTTTTTTATTTCGTTAGTAAATAAATCCAAATGAATAAATGTAGACTTTTATAATTAATCACTTGTAATCAAAATGTAAAAATTGTGGAGTTTTTTTATTTTTTTCCTCTCTCTCTCTCTCTTTTAACTTAATTTTATCACTGTATTGTAAAAATATAAATTTATAATAATTAATAATAAAGAAAAAATAAATAAAATATATCTATTCAGTGGAGAGCAAAAGTGAGTACTTTAAAGTGAGTACCTTAATGTAAGTACTCAAGACAAAATTAAATTTCTTCTATGTATTACGGCATTTAAATATCATTCATTAATTTTATTGCAAAAATGCTACTAAATTAATAAAACTTTATGTACTCATAAAGTCTCCGTAGTCTAGTAGGCAGCGTGTTGGCTTATTAGACGTAAAGCCAGGTTTCAAACCCCAGGCCAGACATCAAAACGAAAATATGAAAAAATATGTCTTCGTCTGCTATTAGGATTTCTGGCAAAAACTCTGTGAAGTAAATAGAATTGCCATGAAAAGTTTCTCAAAAGTCGACTTTAAACTGTAAGTCCCGCCACTCATGTATAAAATTAACGCACACAACATAAGTGGTGTGAGAAACTGAGTCGTAATCCTGACTGAAGGGTTGTAATGACCAATTATGTATGTATGTATGTTATGTACTCAGTTTTGCACTGTTTTCTAAAAGTACTGAATAATTTGTATTTTTTGAAACAGTATTTTAATGATCTGGAAGACATTTCACGTTCTGAAAGGCATGATATTTAGAATGATGTTTTTAATTGTTTGGGTTTTGAAAACGGAGCATAAAAAGAAAATTTTTGAAAGGGATTGAAACACTCCTCGTGGACGATAAACCAATGTCTGTCATTTACTTTTCAAAAATTATTTTGTGCAAATGTTTCCAACGTCTTCGTCGTAGGTGCCCTCTCCGTGAGCCTCAATTTCTTAATTATTTTCCTTCATTTCTGCCTATATGCCGCCAATGGCAACTGTGATGCTTTGACCCTGTACACTATGAGGCACACAACAGTACAGTATACCATATCGAATCGCTTGATCTTGGTGATCAAAGAGTTCTACCAAAAAGTGTTCACTAAACTTGCTCTCCTTACATTCATAGTATATATTCTGTCTGGCATTTTTTCAAACCTCATATCAAATAAAATTAGAAGTCACCGTAGAAATGTATTTGGTTAGTAGACGTGAGGCCGTTGTTCAAACCACAGATCAGACATCTCCAACAAATCGAAATATGAAAAAATGCAAGCCTAACTAAGCATTTTTGGCATTGCCACATGTTGCGAATCGTTTTTTATACTGAAAAAAAGTACATAAAAAGTCAAGTATATAACGCAACTTTTTTTTTAAACGTTGAAACAATGCAAAATTTTGTTTATGGTCCTAAGACCTATTTTTTAAACTCTATTAACGTGTTTCAGCAGCCTAAATGTTTTTGTCCCTAAACCACCTTTAGATTGAATACAGCTGTTTGATATTGTCCCAAGCTTCCTCTTAAATAAAATAAATTCTCAAACGGTTTGTGGTCAAGTCTTTGTACCGGACATTGCATTTGTGTTCTCCTAACCCATCCGAAAAGTGTTTTGAGTTATATTCTGGGCCACCATCAGATTGGAAACTATTCAAGTTATATTCGTGTAACCAAATAGTGTGGTATTGGTGTTCCTGAGTAAAGTTCAAATATATGTTGGTTTGACAACTCAAGTAGCAGTTGTTGGATTACTTTTGCATTTATTGCTTCGGAGGTTTAAATTAAAATAAAGCCGATAATTTTTAGAGACCCCTAAGCTATTTCTATTGGGAAATATTTCCCCTTTTTAAAACCTTCAAAACAACTGTTCCAATATTGTTTTGCAGTTCAAGTGATCTTTAATTTGTACCATCAGTAGAGTTCTGTAGAGAAACTAATAATATTCTCAACTCGCAACGTGCAAAGTTTTTAGCCAAACCCTGTCATTTTCCTTTGTATCATCAAATATGTATGTGTGTCGTTTGACATTGTAATGAGGAAAGGTAATACATTTTCAATAATTCTGGTTACCTCCAGCAAAAAATACACTTTTAATTCCATAGCATTACTTTTCTTTATGTTGACAGTGGCTTTTACACAAGCGACTTTAGCATCTTGCTTCAGCTAAGGACGTTTTGGTACATAATCGTCATGTGCCACTTTCCTTAGCAAGGAATCACTCTCTTCTGATGGTTCGATTCTCGAATTGTTTGCGCAAATACAATTAAAAATCGATTATCTTCGTCTATTTGATAATAAATGCCTAGTTCCCCGGCAAAGTCCACGCTGCTAGTTGTCTAGTAATTTCCAACTTTTGCCATGACTCGAACGCCTTGTTGTTGGTAATTAATTGGTTAACATCAAAGTAATCGAGTCGAAAACATGCGAATAATTTTGTTGCTGTTTTCCTTGTTATAGGTTCGTATACATAAGCTATTCAAAATTTGATCAGCAGCCTTTATTTGTCTAGTTCTTTTTTATAGTTCCTGAAACAAGCTACCTAATAATACCACCAAAGATATTACATTTTAGAACCGTCTATCCACAATTCGTAAGCAAACTTTTATGAACACAGAATATTTATTCTTTTTAAAATGTCTATATTGACTAACTTAGTTCAATCTTGTCGGCTGATAAACATTCCACGTCATTTTACATGTTATCAAGTATGTATATGGTGTTCAATATTGTTACGTTTTTACCTTTTTAAAGACGTTTAAATATGAGTTCGTTAATTGCAAACCAAGTAAAAACAAATATGTCAAATATGTGTAAAGCCAGGTTTCAAACCCCAGGCCAGACATCAAAACGAAAATATGAAAAAATATGTCTTCGTCTGCTATTAGGATTTCTGGCAAAAACTCTGTGAAGTAAATAGAATTGCCATGAAAAGTTTCTCAAAAGTCGACTTTAAACTGTAAGTCCCGCCACTCATGTATAAAATTAACGCACACAACATAAGTGGTGTGAGAAACTGAGTCGTAATCCTGACTGAAGGGTTGTAATGACCAATTATGTATGTATGTATGTTATGTACTCAGTTTTGCACTGTTTTCTAAAAGTACTGAATAATTTGTATTTTTTGAAACAGTATTTTAATGATCTGGAAGACATTTCACGTTCTGAAAGGCATGATATTTAGAATGATGTTTTTAATTGTTTGGGTTTTGAAAACGGAGCATAAAAAGAAAATTTTTGAAAGGGATTGAAACACTCCTCGTGGACGATAAACCAATGTCTGTCATTTACTTTTCAAAAATTATTTTGTGCAAATGTTTCCAACGTCTTCGTCGTAGGTGCCCTCTCCGTGAGCCTCAATTTCTTAATTATTTTCCTTCATTTCTGCCTATATGCCGCCAATGGCAACTGTGATGCTTTGACCCTGTACACTATGAGGCACACAACAGTACAGTATACCATATCGAATCGCTTGATCTTGGTGATCAAAGAGTTCTACCAAAAAGTGTTCACTAAACTTGCTCTCCTTACATTCATAGTATATATTCTGTCTGGCATTTTTTCAAACCTCATATCAAATAAAATTAGAAGTCACCGTAGAAATGTATTTGGTTAGTAGACGTGAGGCCGTTGTTCAAACCACAGATCAGACATCTCCAACAAATCGAAATATGAAAAAATGCAAGCCTAACTAAGCATTTTTGGCATTGCCACATGTTGCGAATCGTTTTTTATACTGAAAAAAAGTACATAAAAAGTCAAGTATATAACGTACTCATATCTGCAACTTTTTTTTTAAACGTTGAAACAATGCAAAATTTTGTTTATGGTCCTAAGACCTATTTTTTAAACTCTATTAACGTGTTTCAGCAGCCTAAATGTTTTTGTCCCTAAACCACCTTTAGATTGAATACAGCTGTTTGATATTGTCCCAAGCTTCCTCTTAAATAAAATAAATTCTCAAACGGTTTGTGGTCAAGTCTTTGTACCGGACATTGCATTTGTGTTCTCCTAACCCATCCGAAAAGTGTTTTGAGTTATATTCTGGGCCACCATCAGATTGGAAACTATTCAAGTTATATTCGTGTAACCAAATAGTGTGGTATTGGTGTTCCTGAGTAAAGTTCAAATATATGTTGGTTTGACAACTCAAGTAGCAGTTGTTGGATTACTTTTGCATTTATTGCTTCGGAGGTTTAAATTAAAATAAAGCCGATAATTTTTAGAGACCCCTAAGCTATTTCTATTGGGAAATATTTCCCCTTTTTAAAACCTTCAAAACAACTGTTCCAATATTGTTTTGCAGTTCAAGTGATCTTTAATTTGTACCATCAGTAGAGTTCTGTAGAGAAACTAATAATATTCTCAACTCGCAACGTGCAAAGTTTTTAGCCAAACCCTGTCATTTTCCTTTGTATCATCAAATATGTATGTGTGTCGTTTGACATTGTAATGAGGAAAGGTAATACATTTTCAATAATTCTGGTTACCTCCAGCAAAAAATACACTTTTAATTCCATAGCATTACTTTTCTTTATGTTGACAGTGGCTTTTACACAAGCGACTTTAGCATCTTGCTTCAGCTAAGGACGTTTTGGTACATAATCGTCATGTGCCACTTTCCTTAGCAAGGAATCACTCTCTTCTGATGGTTCGATTCTCGAATTGTTTGCGCAAATACAATTAAAAATCGATTATCTTCGTCTATTTGATAATAAATGCCTAGTTCCCCGGCAAAGTCCACGCTGCTAGTTGTCTAGTAATTTCCAACTTTTGCCATGACTCGAACGCCTTGTTGTTGGTAATTAATTGGTTAACATCAAAGTAATCGAGTCGAAAACATGCGAATAATTTTGTTGCTGTTTTCCTTGTTATAGGTTCGTATACATAAGCTATTCAAAATTTGATCAGCAGCCTTTATTTGTCTAGTTCTTTTTTATAGTTCCTGAAACAAGCTACCTAATAATACCACCAAAGATATTACATTTTAGAACCGTCTATCCACAATTCGTAAGCAAACTTTTATGAACACAGAATATTTATTCTTTTTAAAATGTCTATATTGACTAACTTAGTTCAATCTTGTCGGCTGATAAACATTCCACGTCATTTTACATGTTATCAAGTATGTATATGGTGTTCAATATTGTTACGTTTTTACCTTTTTAAAGACGTTTAAATATGAGTTCGTTAATTGCAAACCAAGTAAAAACAAATATGTCTTTAGTTTTTCTTAAACTCTCTTTATCCGCTACACTACTTTTGTGTGCCACCGTATACAACTTAACGATACAACAATAATTTGCTTGTACACTAATCTATTTCACACTTCTGCCCGCGTTAACATTAACAACTGTTCGTTAGATCTTCTCTGCCTACAACCTTTTTGCAAGCAATACCACTTGTACGTTCAAACCGCAACGCGTCTTCACACAAGGCTGATTGAATTATAACTCTGACTGCTGCCTGCTTTGTCCAGCCCTTTTATAGTCCAACACAACTAGCCTAACGAACATTCTTGAAGTGGAAGGTTCGTGATCTCGCCTTCTCGAGAGCTCTATTGCTAATACATTGTTGTTTGTGTACTTTGCTCATGTTGCCGTTGGTACTAGGCGCAACCAGGT
Organism: Sarcophaga carnaria; assembly: GCA_958299815.1. NCBI lineage: Eukaryota > Metazoa > Arthropoda > Insecta > Diptera > Sarcophagidae > Sarcophaga > Sarcophaga carnaria. The sequence goes on from OY283149.1 coordinate 143,659,682, forward strand.
TCGTCGTACATATGTGTGTGTGCAGCTTCAGATAATCAACACGTTCATTGTATTGTTAGTGTTAGTGTGTATTTGTATCGTGTGGCTTTTGTTTATCGTTTTTGTTGTTACACGATATTAGGTCGTTTCGATTTCTATTCTAAAATAGTTTCCTTTAGTTTTAATAAAGCATTGTGTGTGATGATAATTTAATTAATAAATTTCCTTAGCTTTTGAGAAAAAACACGTGAAAAGTTGTTCAGTAACAGAATTTAGAACGACGTTAATTTTATGCAAAAATAACACTGTAAGGGGTATAAGGCATTGGTGCAAAAGAGAGTACATGTGAGTTATTTAAGCTTTGAGCAAAGCAAAATGGACCATCCTAATACACAAACATTGTTATATTGTACTTTGTTATAAACTAACTTTTGCTCTCCACTGTATATGCAATGTATGTATGTATACTCTACTCTTTTTTATTTTTTTTTTTCTGTTTTCTTAATTTGTATTTTGTATTTGTAATTTATGTACTTAATAATTATTAATATTAATATTATTATTATTGTTTATAAAAAAAATTGTTGCTAAGAATAACAAATTAATGTTTATTAAACTAACATTTGTCAATATGTCATTCCTTTTTTCACCTCTTTTTTATGGGGTTTTTATTTGCAGCCGGGTCAGCGACCAAGACCACATGATGATGGAGGCTTTAGTAGAGGCAGAACAAAGGTAAGTGTTATAATTTGTTTAAAATGTTTTTATTAAATAAATACAATGTAAAAAACAAAAGAAACAAAAACAGAAAATAATTAAAATCCATAACTAAAGGCATTATTCCGGTGAACTTATATGGCCTTTAGAAAATTGCTGCAATTTTTTTCTTTCGTACGCTTACGTTTACTCTCGCCCGGTATGGCACGGTATGGCCTGTGGTGTAATAGTTGTTCATGTATTTGTATTTGTATTTACTTTTATAGGCTTTTTTTGTTGAGGCCTATATCTAGGCATAGGCATAATTAATGCATATAAATTAATTATAAGTTGTGCAACTAATTAAAATATTGTTGCTTCTCTTCAAGTTCCGTTTTTTTGTCTGCCTATGTTCCTGCCCCCTCCTGCGTAATATGGTTCGGTTTTTTTTCGTTATTTTAAGCTCTAAAGCTGACCACTTTGTTGACCTCTGTCTTTTAATTAAATTGGATTATAATACAATATAAAATACAAATTTATATACATACATATGTACATACATAGTAAATATATATGTATGCATGTATAGAATACATAGAGTTATTATGCATAAATTAAAAGCATTTTAAACTTTATTTTCAAAAAGGTTTTATACACGAATTGAATAGAGTGTATACATGAGGTATATAATTTAATTATGTACACTTAATTCCATTTAATTTAAGACTCTCTCTCTCTATCTCTATCAATATATTTATGATTTAGTTGACTTAATTATAAACGAAAGAAATAAAGGACAAAAAAATTATTGAATATTTAAAGCAGTAGCCAGCCATTTGAAAGTTATTAATTATGATATCCCGCTAGTTATAACACTTTATTTGAATTTAATTATAAAGCAAACACAAAAAATAAATAAATTTAAAGGAAACGGGGATTTTAATATTTAAAACGCATATAAAAATTTTGTAAATTAATTGTGCATCAAAAGGTAGAAGAAGGGAGTGGAAAGACTCTCCACAACGTCAGTAATCTTCACAGCAATTGGTACCGGAATGATTTGAAGCACAAGCAGCGTTGGCATTTGCCAAGTTTTGCCTTTTTTGTCCAAGTTTTTTGAGATGCGCAAAAGTTTTCATTAAAATTGTTTTCTAACAAAACAAGTTTTTTCGAAAAATTCAAAATATCAATAAATTCAACAATAACACGAAATATTTACATTTTTATATAAAATATTGTGTATTTTATTCGTCCCGGACATAAATAGCAAAGAAACACCAATAGAGGACACCGTTCTCCGGTGTTTCCTTTAAAAATGTTGATACTTTTGTAGAAAACAAGTTTTTTTTGTAAAAAAAGTTATTTTCCCAGAAATAAAAAGTTTTTTAAAAAAAATTACTGGCAACACTGAGCACAAGAGACCAATATGTAAAACAACAAGAAAAATGCTATATAAACTTCCTACAAGTCCAGTAATCAAACTTCATAGTTATTATCATCGTAATTTGTTATGCTTTTACCTTTTCAAAACGTTTAAAATATGCTCTCGTAGATTGCAAATAAAATATAGATAAGTCTGTGTTTAGTTTTAATTAAAATTCTTTAATATTCGCACAATTCTGTGTGCCACTGTTCACAACTTGATGTAAACAACAACAATTACTCTTGTTCGTTATTCCTCTGTTTACACCCTTTGCATATATCACTCAGCAATAATACGACAGATCTTTGTAATGGAGACCTTCAAACCACGATTACTCTCTTCAAACTCACCGCGTCTTCACATAAGACTGACTGAACTTTTACTAACTCCGTCGCCTGCTTTGCATTGCCTTTTATATGGCAACGTAAACAGTCCGATGAATGTTCTTGAAGCTGAATGTTGTATTTTTGTTTACTTGTTTTACCATTTTCAAGTCGCCTTAGTCTATTAGGTGGTGTGTTGGCTTATTAGACGGAGTTCAAACCCCAGGTCTGACATCAAAACGAAAATACGAAAATATTTCTTCGGCGATTTCTTCTCAGCAGATTTCTGGCAAAAACTCTGAAAGTAAAAAAAATTGCCACACAAAATTTGTCATTTAGAATTGACTTTTAACTGTAGGTTCCGCCACTCATGTATAAAATTAACGCACACAATATAAGTGGTGTGAGAAAGCTAGGTCGTAATACTGACTATAGGGTTTGCCGGTCTTTGTAGTTAGATTTTTGTTTACCATTATTTTATGCAGATGTTTGTTGATGGATTTTTGTTTACTTGTTTACTACTTTTTTATGCTGGTGTTTGTTGTTGCGTTTTTTTATAATTGTAATGTTAAGCGATGTAAAAGCAAAAAACCAGTATCTAGATTCTTTATTTTTGTAACAATATCAAACCGTGTGGTTAACAAACAACTCATTCGACTTATCTCCAAGGAACATAAAGATATTACACAGCATCTGTATTTTCTTATTCTATTTTTTTTTTGTTACCATACTTAGGACTATTCTGTTGTATATGTTCGTTGTTGGTTTTATACTCTCTAAAGTGTGAAGTGAGGCCTTACTTACTATACAGTAACAGTACGATTATACGATCTATTTTACTGTATTCAATCAAAATAGGAAATCACTACAATGTCTTCCCTAAGCCTATAGGCCAGACAAACTTTAGTATGCTACTCTCTGTCAACAAGGACAATTGCCTGGCCAGCACATGATGTGCACCCAGGTATTTTCTTCTGAAATGCATTCAAGTTTCTTAAGTTTCAAAAATATGTCAGAATGATGTATTCTCATCATCAGAGAGTTCTGAACAAATGTATAGTGTGCACAGTGTTCTGTCAAAATAACTCTTTACTAATAATGCAGGCTTATTACTTGATAATCTGATGTATGTCTTAAATCTCCTGTTACTGAAATTTTCCGTAGTCGCCATAGTCTAGTAGGCAGAGTGTTGACTGATTAGATAAAAGATCGTGGTCAAACCTCTGCGCAGACATTATTTCGCAGCAACTGCAGAGAGGAGTTTTTTGGCAAAAACTCTGAAAATAAAATAAAACTGCCAGGAAAAGTTCCCAAAAATCTGCCATTCAAAGTTGAGTTTTAACTGTAGATCCTGCCTCCCATAAATAAAATTACCCACACATCATATTCGGTGTGAGAAGCTGGGTTGTCATACTGACTACAGGGTTCTAATGATTAATTAAGTAAGTAATCTCTCACAACATTAACATGTACATTACATTAACACGATTAACATCAGGATGCTGCTCGATGTCAACAGGTTTATTTCAATAACGTGGCCTAATGATTTATTCTCATCGTTAGAGAATCGACATGATGGGTTTGAAATGATTTTAATTCTGAACAAGTGTACTTTGAACCCACAGAGCCCTGTTAAAAGACCGGTGTTACCTAGCCAAGCTCATTCTTGAATATTCTGAAACAAGACTAAAAGTTCTTGCTACTGTCTAACAATAGTTTTGATTGCCTCAAACCCATTTGGTTTGCGAATAGTCTTTGGCTCTCTTTATTTTCCATTTCGTTGAGTATGATTTATGAAGGATCTGTTCTTAATCGCCGTAGTTTTGTACGTAGTGTGTTGGCTTATTAGACGTAAGGCCACGGTTCAAGTCCCAGGTCACACATTAAAACGAAAATATGAGAAGTATTTCTTCGGCGACTTTCTCTCAGTAGAATTCTGGCAAAAACTCAGAGAGTAAATAAAATTACCATGAAAAGTTTGTCAAAAATCTGTCGTTTGGTGTAGAATTTAAACTGTAGGTCACGCTACACATGTAAAAAATTAACACACACAACGTAAGTGCTGTGAAAAGCTAGGTCGTAATCCTAAGTAAAGGGTAGTATGTATTATATGTATATTACATGTATGCATGTATGTTCTTAGTCCACAGAAAGTTTCAGTTGCCATTAGAATCATGGTTATTGCCCTGCTTGCTGTTGTGAATTCCTACATGACTTAGGGTTCAGCAGAGAGTTATCCTAATTTCCCTAATTTGCTTTCAGTGTTCCAAACAGTTCCATGTTGCCTTCGGTTTAATACCATAAGAGCTAAGAGTTTGGATGGCCTCATAAATTTCTAATAGTTTTACTATGTCCCGTCTTTTGTACCTTCTAAAGAAGATGAATGGAGCACATATTTCGATTACATAGGCTTGTGCTTGGAAAATTGTCGCGAGTTTCTCCATGGGCTTAAAATATTTCATTCTGGGATGAAAATTTCTTGCTCCTGTGCTAAGGAGGAAGAATTTTTTGAATTCTAAAATAAATGGCGACTGAATTATAAATTTTGTCAAAAATCTGTCGTTCGGAGTCTACTCTAAACTGTAGGTCCCGCCACTTGTGTATAAAATTAACGCACACAACGTAAGTGGTGGGAGAAACTAGGTAGTAATCCTGACTGAAGGGTTATAATGGCCAATTACATATTATACTAGCTGAACCCTGCGCGTGTATGTATATTATAAAAAAGGATATTTGGAATTGTATTCCAGCAGTTAACCATGCCACATTTCAACTGAAAATAGAAATAGTTTGGCATACATTATGGTCTGTTAAAGTCAGTGGACTGTATTCTATCGAAAATGATGCTGGTAAAACCATAACCGAATTGACGGATAGCTCTGGTTATGTGGTATACCTACTGAACGGTGTGGTTCATGGTTACTTGAAGACTTTTTGGAACACAACAATTATAAAGGACTTGAAACATACATACATACATAATTGGCTATTATCCTTCAGTCAGGATTATGGCCTAGCTTCTCACACCAACTATGTTGTATGTGTTAATTTTATACATGAGTGGTGGGACCTACAGTTTAAAGTCGACTCCAAACGACAGATTTTTGAGACAGTTTTCAAGGTAATTTTCCTTACTCTCCGAGTTTTTGCCAGAAATCTGCTCAGAGGAAGTCGCCGATGAAATACTTTTTGTATTTTGTTTTGATGTCTGACCAGGGGATTGAACGGTGGCCTTGCGTCTAATAAGCTTACACACTACCTACTAGACTACGGCGACCTCCTACTATTACCTGAAATAAAAAGTTTTTAAAATAAAACTTTTTTTGCATAACAGTATTAGGACACTGGGAGCAGCCGTTGTAATAGACCAGCACTAAATTTAATTTCTGAATTAAATTCAACATTTTAAAAAAATTATACTAAACATTGCCGCTCTAACCAATTGCTTCTGTTTTTAAAAGTATTTTTTTGTGAATTAATACCACTAATTTGCCGATCGGCCTCTAATAACTTAAAATTTTGGTAACCAAATTAATTTCAGTTGAAATGCATTTCATTTGTTGTTCGTTATGCATTTTCTATTTCTATTTCAATATTTTTAATTCCACACTAATTTACATTAACAATATGTATGTGTGTGTATGTGTGTGCTGACATTTTCCATTTATTTTCTACTTTTTTCTTCATATTATTTTTAGAAATATTTGTTGCACAGCCAAAGCTTAGAATATTTTAAACATACTCTTATTCCAACAACGTTTGTAGGCATAAAATTATTAAAATGGACACACACACGCACCATTTCACATAAAAAAAAACATTGAATTTTGTTTTATAATTCAACCAATTCAATTTATAATTTTCTGTATTTCTGAAAAATGCAAATTGGAAATGGTGTAATCGATAATATAATAGATTTTCCAATTTAAATAAAATGTTTCTCTGTATTCGTGTGCATGTGTTTGTGTTTTTAAAATGAAAATTTATATCGAAACAGTTTAGTTTACAAGGATTTTAATTTAAGTCTCTGATAATGCAAAACAATTTATTTTTATAAATAATAATCGATGTTTTGTTATATGTTATATTATACTATGCTATGGTATACAATATAATACAGTACAATACAATACATATGTAGATTATAAAGGGTTATCTAGTTTAGAGAATTGAAAAGTAGAGTTTAACAAAGCAGCCATAAAACTAGGATTATGATGAAAATTTTATTATAATTTAAAGCTTGCATCCACGACAGTGTATACTGTTACGTTTTTAGTTTTTAAAAACGTTTAAAATATAAGCTCGTAGATTGCAAACAAAATAAAACTATTTTTATGTTTAGTTTTAATTAAAATTCTTTATTATTCGACCAATTCTGTGTGCCACTGTTCGCAACTTGATGTAAACAACAACAATTGCTTTGTTTGTTATTCCTCTGTATCCTTTGCATAAACAATAACAATTACTAGATAATTATTCGACAGATCTTTTTACCGGCGATCTTCAAGCCACGATTACTTTCTTCAAACACACCAGGTCTTCACACAAGACTGATTGAACTTTTACTGACTCCGTTGCCTCCTTTGCTTTGGCTTTTATATGGCAGGGTAAAAAGTCTGATCATTGCTCTTGAAGGCAAATGTTCGTGACTTCGCCTTCTCGAAATCTCTATAATTGTAAACATTGTTGTTTACATTCATTATTGTTGTTCGTGTATTTTGTTTACATTTATTCTTGTATTGTTGTTTGGATATTTGTTTACTTGTTTACCATTTTTTTATGCTGGTGTTTATTGTTATATTAAGCAATACGATAATTTGTAAACAGGTTTGTTTACTGCGTAGTTTTGTTTTTGTAGCTTTTGTTTATAATTTTAATGTTAAGCGATGTTAATGCAAAACACCGGGGTCTTGATTTTCCTCTTTCGTAACAATACGAAATACAATGCCATTTAATTGGCTGACTCTGGATTGATAGCAGCAGTTGGGGGCCTGTATTCGCACACTTCAAATGGTGTCACGGCAATGTACTGACGAATGTGGGTTTTGAAATTTTTCCATTCTTAGGAGATTATACGCATGACAATATCTTTGCAGTTACATTTACTTTATTGGGCATTGTAATCCTTTAGTCAGGATTATGGCCTAGTTTTTCACACCACTTATGTTGTGTGTGTTAATTTTATACATGAGTGGCGTAACCTACAATTTAATGTCGACTTCGAACGACAGATTTTTGAGAAACTTTTCATGTCAATTTTATTTATAATCAGAGTTTTTATCAGAAATCTGCCAAGAGGCAGTCGCCGAAGAAATATTTGTTCATATTTCATTTTGTTCCAGAAGTTTGAACCGTGGCCTCACGTCTAATAAGCCAACATACTACCGACACGACTACGGCGACTTCCAAGGCTTCTGTACTTACTTTACTTTATTGGCCATTGTAATCCTTTAGTCAGAATTATGGCCTAGTTTTGCATAGCATCCAATTGTGTGTGTTAATTTTATTCATGAGTGAAGGGACCTACAAATTTGGGAAGCTTTTTCGTGGCAATTATTTCCTCTCAGAACGTTTGTCGAAGGACTGTTAAGTGTATGTCGCCGAAAGAAATATTTTTTTTAAATTTGCTTAGCAGCTAAAAATCGCAGGATATGGAGGGCAGTTGATGTCGCCACAACCGGATTCTATTATTTCCGAAATAGTTAAGCGCATTAAAGTTTAAATCAGTCGTATTGTGTGGCTCGTGGCTCCTGGCAATATTATTCACTTGCATGCCAAAAAAAAGTTGGCCGTAACCCTTTGAATGGACAGTAACGGTTCTTTAAGGGTGATTTTTGAAAACGGCAAAGGAAAAGGCACCTAAAACTCTTTTATTCCAATTCCCTCATCGCTGAAGAAAATTTTGTTAGAAAAAATAACATTGAAGACATGTTGCTCTAGCAACGATTCAGCATATCAACTGCGTCTTGAGCGGTCAGTCTGCATTTATTATTGCAAGAGTTGAACTGTATATGGATTGAGATGTGATAGGATGGGTCCAATTGCTGAGCATACTGTGTAATCATATATTCTCTGACGGAAGAATGCCTAGGCATGGCCACATTTGTAACGCTTCCAATCTCTGAAAATTTCTTAATAATTTTACTACGATTAATAGGATTACAATCGCCTTGAAATGCTTGAAATTATCCACATGTCAGTCACTATATTTGTTGTAAATTCGATTGTCAAACGATTCATATTCGCAAATGGCGAACCTTACAATAAAAGAAAGGACATTTCAGATGAAAGACCTTGCTAGACCACCACTAAGTGGATAACCCGTTACAATACATACTTATATGAAATATATTTGTTTAAGTATCTGTTTCATTAGTGAAAAGGCCATGTTATTAGAGTGCCATACACCATTAACCCATCAACATTGGATTATACATACGATAACAAAATTTATTTAATTTGTTTTTTATTTTTGAATTTCAGTTGGCTGTCATTTTATTTTTAGTTTTGATATTTAAAATAAAGGCAAAAAAAATTAAACACACACTGACAATATTAATGTTGTTGCAACTTAAAAATTTGTCATCGTGGTTTTGTTTATAAACTGGCATGAAATGACTGTCCGATGATCAAAGGAAACTGGGTTATAATGGTTTTTGGAGGTTTAGAAAATATTGGTTTAATAGATTATTTGGCATTTACCACTATCTAGTGTATAAGCCGCAGACTTTAGTTTTATTTTTGATTACTTCCAATGACAATAATGTAGAGAACCGTTGGTGATAGCTGCTCATTTCCTTCCGATTACGACATCGGGAACGATGTATTAATATAACGCCAATTGCTATCAGGCTTCCATTTATGCATAATACAGATACAAAACAGTTCAGTAATTCTACTCCACACCCTAAAGACCTCATGACTGTATTGTTAGAGATTGATTTTATCTCAAAAAAGTCTGAAGCAAAAAAAGCAGCCATTAAACAACTATTTGACCGTTATATTGAACTCAATGCATTTGTTTTTCATTGTATTTTCATTCAAAAGTCACTTGTCCTTATAATGGGTGATTTTATAACAGCTATAGGAAAATTTTTCAAAAAAAAAACATAAAATGCAGAAAAATTCATGAAATCTTTATTTGAATCGATAATACGGTCCATATAATTTAATGTTTGAAGATTATTTCATGCAAATGTTGACCGCGACTGCGCCTCAAATTGTCCATCCGCTTAGTCCAATTTTGGCTTCCTCTTTCCAACATTTCGGCCGGTATCTCACGAATAAATGCTTCAATGTTGTCTTCCAATACGTCAATTGAAGCGGGCTTGTCTGTATACAGATGAGTTCTAACATTGCCCCACAAAAAATAGCCTAAAGGCGTTAAATCGCACGATCTAGGCGGCCATTTGACCGGTCCCGAACATGAAATAAAATGTTCACCGAACTCGCCTCTCAATAAGTCCATTGTTAAGCGTGCTGTGTGGCATGTGGCACCGTCTTGTTGAAACCACATGTCATGCAAGTCAAGCTCTTGCATTTTGGGCATACAAAAGTTGGATATCATCTCACGGTAGCGCTCACCATTCACAGTTACGTTACGATTCGCAGCATCTTTGAAGAAGTACGGTCCAATGATGCCACCAGCCCATAAACCGCACCAAACTGTGACTTTTTCTAGATGCATTGATAGCTTTTGCAATGCTTCTGGCTGATCTTCACTCCAAAATCGACAATTCTGCCTATTTTCGTATCCATTGAGCCAAAAATGAGCTTCGTCGCTGAACACAATTTTTCCATAAAGAAATGGATCTTAGGCCAACTTTCCAAAAGCCCATTCACCAAAAATTCTGCCTTGCGGTAGGTCGTTCGGCTTCAATTCTTGCACTAGCTGTATTTTGAAAGGCCTCACACCTAAATTCTTCGGCAAAATTTTCCACGTTGTTGAGTAACAGAGGCCCAATTGCTGTGAACGGCAACGAATCGATAATTGATGGTCATCATTAACACTGGCCGATACAGCTGCGATATTTTCTTCATTTCGCACTCTACGTAAGCGTGTTGGTGGTTTAATGTCCGACAATGTAAATTTGGTGCGAAATTTTGTCACAATAGCCCGAATAGCCGCTTCAGTGGGTCGATTAAACTGACCATAAAATGGAAGAAGCGCGCGATGATGGCACGCATTTTGATAATAAAATTCAATGATTTTCAAGCGTTGTTCGTTTGTAAGACGATTCATGGTTAAATTATAGACCAAACTGAAGATGTTTGACAGTGAAACAAAACATGAAACGTGCGTGAGCTGTTTAAACCAGTGTTGCCAAAAAGATAATAGCTAAAAAATCACCCGTTACTATGTTCAGATACGCACTTTTATTAATTCAATATTCATCTTATTGAGTACAATATTTTAAGTGTTCAGGCATAATAATATATGCTTACTCAATATGCTTACTCAATATCATTTGACAGCTGGTAAACAAAACAGCTGGTTGTTTTAACAACATTGTTTTTATTTTGTTTTGTTGATTATTTTTTTTTGACGTTGTTGACATTTGTCAAATATCAACAGAAAGTGTTCACATAATTGTAATATGCGCACTGAACATACTTATGACAGTGCTGCATTTCAAGTTTTACTCAATATTATAACAATTTGCGTATTTATTACGCAATAATTAATTGAAACTTTACATGAAATATTGAACTCAATAATGGAGTTTATTGCGATTTACGCAATAAAGGTGCATATCTGAATACCATATTACGTACATTTAACTATCATTTCAATCAACATGTCTCAGGTATTACAGAACACTCTGGTTTGACCAAATCCAACAGTTTGACTTGATTTGCTTTGCAGTTGTTGTTACAAAAGTTCATTTGAAACCATAAATATTTAGGAATTGTTAAAATAATTTCTTTTTGCAATAATTGTGGTTCACATAGCCACTTCTACACACATACATGCATACACAGACACTTTCTAAAATCTTAATAGAAATACAGAACTAAGTGAAGTTTATTAGTGAGAGATCTCTACTCTGTGGAGGGAGAAGTAAATTTACGAAATATTTTCGAAGAACATTCTATTTCTTGAAAATAAAATGTTACGAATACATATACACCATAGTAATCTAATGGAAAATGAAAAATAGAAACAAGTTAAAGGTAAAGGTAAACATGAAATGAATTTCATTTTTTATTTATTATTGTAGGAAGAAAACAAGAAAATCTGCAGCTGTTCTCAAAAGTTACTTGTTACCTTAAAACGATTTGCCATTTAAAAATATGACTTGAAGTAAATTTTCTTTTTCCTTCTTTTTTCATGATTAGAAAATACAATAAAAATAACATGATAAGATCCTAAGAAACATATTCAAAAATATTCAAAAGTTATGATGATGATGATGATGATTATCAAACATGAAACTGGCAAATATGGCCTTAAGGGCTGACTTAGTCAATTTGACATGATGTACACCATGTACAAGACATAACCTCAACCTTTAAGAATGCTTTTCTTTTTTTTAATGAAAAGACATTAAGATTCATTGGAATGACCAAATACACCCTGTTAAGTTCTTTTCTTTAAGGTAATAAAGGTGGACAGACATGCTGGCGTGCAAACATACTTTTTAGTGAATAATTCTTTTAAAGAAAATCTTCACAAGGATAATCTTTTTGAAAAATTTTTTTTCTGGAGTACAATAAATGAAAATCATAATGTTCATGTACATACATACATATATGCTTTGGGGTCATTTCACAATGAATTAAATAAATATTTTTTTAGGTTACTTACTTACTATTTAGTCAGGCTTACAACCTAGTTTCTTACACCACCTATGTTGTGTATTAGTTTTTATCCATAAGTGACGGGACCTACAGTTTAATGTCAACCCTAATCATGGCAATTTATATCTACTCTCAGAGTTTTTGCCAGAAGACTGGTGAGGGAAAGTCCTCAAAAGAATTTGTTATTCATGTTTTGTTTTGTTCAAGATGTCAGAGCTGGGCTTTAAATCACTAATTACTTACAAGTTGCTTCAATGTAAACGTTGTCCATATACAGCTTAGTTTAGGTAACGCGGTACTCCCTCCGTGAAGGACATGGTTCTACTTAGGCCAGACATTAAGACTGTTGTAATGCCACTTCCCAATATACGTCGCTGTAATAAAACAGTCCTTATTTTCTCGGCTGCCATGTAAATTCCATAACCGCCGAGAAATTAGTCAAATATGGTAGATAGTGGTTCCGCTTTAGTAAAATAAAAGCTGTAAACACGAGGTAAACAATGATACACGAGGTAAACAATGATAAACAAGGTAAACAATGATACACGAGGTAAACAACGATACACAAGGTAAACAATGATACACGAGGTAAACAATGATACACGAGGTAAAAAATGATAATCGAGGTAATCAATGATACTCTAGGTAAACAATGATAGACGAGGTAAACAATAATACACGAACAATGATACACGAATTAAACAATGGTACAGGATGTAAACAATGATACACGAGGTAAACAATAATACACATGTTAAGCAATGATACACGAGGTAAACAATAATACACGTCATGAATGATACACGAGATAAACAATGATACACAAGGTAAACAATGACACACGAGGTATACTATGAAACACGAGGTAAAAATTGGAACTCGAAGAAAACAATGATACACGAGGTAAACAATGATATACGATGTATGTATGTATGTACGAATGTAAACAAATGATACCCTAGGTAAACAATGATAGTCGATGTAAACAATGATACACCAGGTAAACAATAATGCACATGGTAAACAATGATACACCAGGTAAACTATGAAATACGAGGTAAAAAATGGTACTCGAGGAAAACAATAATACACGAGGTAAACAATGATATACGAGGTAAACAATTGTACGCAAGGTAAACAATGATACAAGAGGTAAACAATAATACAAGAGGTAAACAATAATACACGAGGAACGGTCTCCACCACAAATCCAATGTCTTTCAATGAAACTGTGGCGTAATAATACTATGAATGACTTCTGATTCAAGAGTAGAAAACTTTTTATTCTCTAATAATCCTTTGCAAACAAACAAAAATACTAGTAATGCTCAGCTTAACTGTGACAACTGGATTAGCAATGCTCGGAAAGTACAGACTTTGTACCCGGACTGGCCAATTGATTAACAACTTGATTACCTTGCTTACGGATGATCTGAACTATTTCTGATAAACCCACGGCATTTATAGTTAAAATTAGTTGGTCTAGGTAAAGTTCTGAAGGGAGTGATTGCTGCTCAAGTAATCGAAAACATTTTCAATGAAAGTCTTATCACCCAACGAACATTGCACACATTACAGCCATGAACTTCACCTGAAATACTCAGTAATACTTCGATAACTGATACGAAAGTCGTAACATATAGCTCCCACAGCCAAATGTGTTCAGTTTTCTGAAGTCCTTGTTACAGACGTGAAAGGCATTGCTTGAAATCTCTGGGTTTTCAAATCAGAAGGTGACATACATACATATTTGATTAATACAACCCTTCAATCAGGATTACGACCTAGCTCCTCACACCACTTATGTTGTGTGTGTTAATTTTATACATGAGTGGCGGGCGCAACAGTTTAAAGTCGGCTCCCAACGATAGATTTTTGAGAAACTTTTCTATGGCAATTTTATATTCACTCTCAGAGTTTTTGCCAGAAATTTTAGGAGAAGAAGTCACCGAAGAAAATCTTTCGTTATTGTTGGAGATGTCTGACCTGTGGCTTGAACCGTGAAAAAAAATTATTAGAAGGCATATCTTATTCCACCATATATGAACAAAGTGAACTACGTTTAGTTTTACTATCACTAACTTCTTCTTTACTAGAAGATCGTCTGTTAGCGAATTGATAATAAACAAAGCTCGCTGGTGATGAGTACAGTTGTTTGCATACGTAACTCACTTAACGCGAACGACTTAAAGCTGTAGCTATATATGCCGGTCTTAATATACTTGAGTTTGCCTTAAATTTGCAATTCTTTATAACACAGCTTTGAACAAAATTTACCCCAAAATAATGTAAACAATCCTGTGAAATACCCCCAATTTTTTTAAATATTCTACAGCAAGTAACCATCATTCTTACGAATAGATTCAGTGAGGCCTCAAAAAAAGTGTATCCACCTTCGTTTACGAACATTTTTCGAAATTGTTTATGATTTATCTGCTGATAATAATTTCTTCTATTCTTCTATAATCTTTATTTGCATGTCTTTTCATCTCTCTCTCTCTCTCCGTCAATTTTTTAAAAGAAAATTTTTAACTTAATTTCCTGTCTGTTAAACCGGACGACCCAAATAAAAACAGAATTATGGTAAAAGGAAACAAAAGAATAAAAGAAAAAAGGAAAAAAGAGGAAAAACGATAAAAGAACACAATAACCAACACTACCAACGGGAAGAGAAAAATCTAAATAAATAAGAAAAAATGAAGAAAACATGACTTTGAAAATTGTTTTGCTTCTCTATTTTGCAGTATATGTGCTTGGAGAGGTTAGTAAGAAGGGTGTATAGATTTGAGGAGCAACCTATCGTTTATTAAAAGGTTTTTGAATTTAAATTTCAAAAGAAAGTTAATGTGGGCATGTTTACTTCATACGTAGTTGAGATAAACTGTGTTAGGCAGCAAGGTGCTGCTTTCCTATGTTTTTTTTCAAGTAAGTTACTGTAAGAAAGGTTATGGGAGAATAAAAAGAAATTTACGGACAACTATAGGTACGTTTAAGATGCACCATGAATTGTTTTGCTTTTAACAATAAGTATTGTTAAGAAATGCTGTTTTGCTTTTACAGCGCTTAACATTAAAGTTATAAGCAACAGCAACGAAAACAAAACAATGCAGTAAACAAACCTGTTTACAAATTATCGTTCTGCTTAATATAACAACAAATACCAGCATAAACAAATGATAAACAAGTAAACAAAAATACACAAACAACACTACAATAATAAATGTAAACAACGATGTTTACATTTAGAGAAATTTCGAGAAGGCAAAGTCATGAACATTCGCCTTCAAGAGTTAGGTTAGGTTAGGTTAGCGTGGTAGCTTTAATTTACCAAAAAGCTCACTTGAGCACGCATAGCGGCCCGTTGTGATGCCACAAGTGAACGCATTATCTGCACTGAACAAGTTCCTCCAGATCCAAGGAGGGGGAAGTTGGTCAGCGCAAGGGCTGCACATTTTCCAAAAAGCACGACTACCCCACGCTGGAAAACCAGCCAGAATGTTTGATGTCCTTGATATCAATGGACGATAGCTCCGTCAAGCTGACAAGGATCGGAGAGCCAAATAACCTATATCTGCATCCCGCAAGGGCACTGGCAGAGGAAGTGGATGACAGTCTCCTTCTCCTCGGCGGATCTACATCCACGGAAGAAGTCGTTAAATGGGAGTCGCATTCTTTCCGGGTGTCTACCCTTAACAAAGTGGCCTGTAAGCATAGCCACTGTGATCGAGATGATATTACGGCCAAGTCCAAGTAGCTGGTTGGTACGCCTCCTATCCATTGTGGGCCAAATGAGCCTAGCGATGGAGCATGACTCCTCATTGACCCAGTACCGGTTGGCATCCCGGGAGAATTTCCGCGCAATAGCCAGTTGGAACGAGGTAAGTGGCATTCCCACGTTGATTGAGGAAGATTCCGGAAGTAGTGCGCCAGCCCTGGCCAGCTCGTCGGCCTTGCAGTTTCTCGGAATATCGCAGTGTCCGGGAACCCAGAAAAGTGTGACGCCGAGGTGCCCAGAAAGGAGATTGAGGCAGCGGCGACATTCTCTGACGATCCTGGAATTATCCGCAACCTTCGACAGAGACTTTATCGCAGCCTGGCTATCGGAGTAGATCGGTATACGGGTGAAAGGGACAGGAACACCATAGGCGAGGATCCACTGTGCGGCCCGGCAGGTGGCCATTACCTCCGCCTGGAACACGCTGCAGTAGTCCGGCAGTCGGAGTGAGATGTTCAGGTCCAATTTCCCGGAGTATACTCCACTGCCCACCTCGTTATCGAGTCTGGAGCCGTCGGTGTAGACATCCAGGAGTTCAGGTGCAACGGTCGTGCCAGGGGTCCAGTCACTTCTGCTCGGGATCAGGAAGTCGAAACCCCTATCAAAACAGTATTCCACAGGAAGATAATCAAAATCAAATGGGGCCACGGGATCGATCCCCAAAATAGAGGAATGACCAGAATCGATAACACGCCAACGACACATGGCATTGAGTCTCGTCGCCGTGAACTTAGCCACCTTCTTAGCGAGAAGCTCAGAAGGGAGCCAGTTGAGCATTGCGAACAAAGCTTTTGTGGGGGTGGTGCGTAGAGCACCAGTGATGCGAATAGCTGCAGACCTTCATCAGACTGTTTACTCTGCCATATAAAAGGCAAGGCAAAGCAGGCGACTCAGTCAGTGATGTGCAGTCAGTCTTGTGTGAAAACGCGGTATGTTTGAAGAGAGTAATCGTGGTTTGAAGATCTCCGTTACAAAGATCTGTTGAATAATTGTCTAGTAATTGTTATTGTTTATGCAAAGATTGTAAACAGAGGAATAGCAAACAAAGCAATTGTTGTTGTTTACATCAACTTGTGAACAGTGGCACACAGAATTGTGCAAATAATAAAGACTTTTAATAAAAACTAAATACAAATTTATTTGTAACAGTATACTCTGCCATCGAATAAATAGCCACAAATGGAGAAATATACGTCCTCCAGAGTACAGAGAGCGGGGTTAAGACTGTACCAAACCAAACTAATTTTCTTTCTAACTACTTCCTTCCTTTATCTCCATCTCCTCATTCCAAATCACGTGATAAGCATGAGTGTTTTTCTTCTCTCAGTCATATTTTCTAAACACTTTATTAAGCCAAACCTTTATGGCCATATAAACCATACGAATGAATTACTCAGCATAGTTTAAACTACAATCATGGGTTCAGAAAAAAAATTTGGTATTTTTTTCGATTTGTTTATCTGACTTGAAAACTAACACAACCTATCTCTCTCTTCTTATTATTCTTGTTTGTAATGAAATTATTTTCTGTTTTTAATTTTATTTCGTTAATAAATCTGTTTAGGCAAGTACCAACCACTAAGGTCTCTATGAATTATTTATTTTTTCTTCTTGGTTTTTATAAAAATAACTAAAGGTATGACAAGGGTTAACCAGATAATAAATCTGTGTGAAATCCTTTTTTTTATCTTTCACTCTGTGTTCCTAACACAGCCTTTGTCAAATGCTAAACCATAGAGTCACAATCACTTTCTCTTAAATCGCACTTTATTTCTGGGTCTGAAATCATGTCATATATTGTATATAAGTTTGTAGATTGTAGCAAACAAGATTACATATATAAATGTTTGTTTAAAGGTAACAAATTTTCTTACCTCGAATCTATTTTTCATTTCTTGTTTTCTTACAAAAAAATTTTTTTTCTTCAAAATAAATTTAAGTTAAGATGACTTATATTTTATTTACGTATTAAAACAAAATGTTTTGTATGTGTGCTAATGGTTATGTATGTATTTGTGTGCGAATAAAATAAACCAATTAATCAAATTTTATACCTTTGCCTATGTTAAAGCATAACCCACCGAATATTTTCATTTCAAAGTGGTTTGGTCTTAGTATCCTTGAGTCGTTGAAACATTGCATAGGTTTCTGATGTTATAGAATATATAGAATATAAATGGTGGACCATTTAAAAGCTGAAATTTAAAAATGATAGAAAACAAACAGGGTTTAAAATTTTGATGAATTTATTTTTTTTTATCGTAAAGTACAATTTTTCCGATTAGAAATGGCAGATTATTTTATTCATATGGCTGTTGCGCCTTGCCTTACAGTACCTCCTTTGTTTGATGCAACTTTTTTTACTTTTTAGAGTATATGGGGTCGTATCTCGGCAATAACATCACAAATGTTGGCCTTTAAATGCTCAATTATCTCTGGTTTGTCGGCATAACACTTTTCTTTAAGGGCGCCCCCTAGAAAACAGTGCAACGGTGTGAAATCGCAGCTTCTTTGCAGCCAATTGACATTACCATTTCGGCTAATTAAATGGCCATCAAACGTTTGATGCAATAGATCGAGAGAGAGGGAGAGATTTGTGACGAGTTGCACCATCCTGTTGAAACCAAACATCGTTCAAATCAATACCTTGAAGAGTGCCTACAAGATAATCGATTCTCATGGTGCGATAGGTGTCTCCATTCAATGTAATAGTTAAGCCATCCTCATTTTCAAATATTAGCCAATGATACATCCGCTCCACAAGCCGCACTAAACAGTCACTGGTAATGAGTGCATTGGCTTCTGTATGATCACGTGTGGGTGTTCTGAGCCTCAAATTACGGCTATTTTTCTTATTAAGTTACCCACCATGTGAAAAAAAAGCTTCATCCGAAAAGATGATTTCTTTTTGGAAAAACCGACATCATCGTGCAATTTCTAAGGCGTCATACCGAGATCTTTTCGCAAAATTCGATGTAAACTGGCGGGTGAAATTTTCAGTTATTGAAAACAATGATGGACGACGATGGTTGACACTCTCTACCACATGTTCGATATTTTCGGGTGTACGCACTGTACGAGAACGCTCACGTCTTGGCTCATCAAGAATGACACCAGTTTTACGAATTTTAGCAACAAACTTGCGTATACCGGGCACTGTTAGTGCTTCTCTGCTTCCCTTCATGCAATTTCCGACCAATTGTCTTTGATTTGGAAACAAATTCTTATATTGTTACGTTTTTACCTTTTAAAAACGTTTAAAACATGAGGTCGCAGATTGCAAATAAAATAAAAATAAATTTGGGTTTAATTTTAGTTAAAATTCTTCTTTATTATTCCCACAATCCTGTGTGCCACTACTCACAACTTGATGTAAACAACAACAATTGCTTTTCGTTGTTATTCCTCTGTTTATACCATATTCATAAACAATAGCAATTACTAGACAACTATTTGAGAGATCTTTATAACGGAGATCTTCAAACCACGATTACTCTCTTCAAACGCACCGCGTCTTCACACAAGACTGATAGAACTTAACTAACCGACTCGCCTGTTATGCTTTGCCATTTATATGACAGAGTAAACAGTCTGATGAATATTTTTGAAGGTGAACGTTCATGACTTCGCCTTCTCGGAATCTCTATAAATGTAATCATCGTTGTGTACGTTTATTATTGTAGTGTTGTTGGTATATTTTTGTTTACTTGTTTACATTTTTATGTTGGTGTTTGTTGTTGTATTTTTGTTTACTTATTTACCACTTTTTTATGCTGGTGTTTGTTGTTATATTAAGCAATATGATAATTTGTAGACAGGTTTGTTTACTGCATTGTTTTGTTTTTGTAGCTTTTGTTTATAATATCAATGTTGAGCGATGTAAAAAAAACACCAGAATCTAGATTCTTAATTGACTGTGAATGGAATACAGTCATATGACTTCTTCAATCTAAACTCCACTTTATGAATTGTAATGTTCAATTTCTTGTCATTTATCGTAACTTAATACATGTTCGAGTAAATTGTTCACTGGGTTCTGTTTTTGCAGTGTGGTGTGTATGTGTAGGCTTAGAACCAAAATCTAAAATTATCGTCTTGCAAATATTGTCGTGTTTATTGTTCTAAACCAAAAATAACAACAACACCGTATACATACATACACGTACATTAATTACATACGATATGATAACCTTTTCTTGCTAATTTAATGACATATTCTGTCTCTCTCACATTTTATTTTACTTTTCTTTCTTACTTTGTTTCGCCATTTAAATTTCTCTCTTCTTTGTTATTTGTTTTTGATCGCCATGTGATATTGTATAATCACCTGCAACATTTGTTTTCTACCTTAATAATCTAAATTTGTTTATTTGTTTAATAGTGTCTCTGTGTGTATCTATGTATACAAATGTGGTTTTATATCTCCTTCGGAAATGTGTGTGTGTGTGTGTATACCTTTAAGTGTATTTACATTGTGTATGTTATTGTTTTATTGTTAATATTTAAATGAGTTGCTTACAAAACAAGCAAGCAACAAACAAAATGACAAAACAATAACAACAAATTTATTTCTTACCATCATTATTCCTCTTTATCAACGTCATTATTTTAAATAATAACGACAAGGACAACGACAACATAGAGAGACACCTGTGACACAGGCAAACGTAATACGTTGGTTTTAATGTAAGGATTGCCATCGTTTTATAAATGATTGTAAATTTTTGCTAAACACTACTACTTTATTATTCGCACAATTCTTTGTGCCACTGTTCACAACTTGATGTAAACAACAACAATTGCTTTGTTTGTTATTCCTCTGTTTACACCCTTTGCATAAACAATAACAATTACTAGACAATTGTTCGACAGATCTTTGTAACAAGATCTTCAAACCACGATTACTCTCTTCAAACGCACCGCGTCTTCACACAAGATTGACTGAACTTTTTCTATCTCAGTTGCCTGCTTTGCCTTACCTTTTATATGGCAGGGTAAATAGTCAGATGAATGTTCTTGAAGGCTAATGTTCATGACTTCGCCTTCTCGAAATCCCTACAATAGTTGTTTACGTTTGTTATTGTAGTGTTGTTGGTATATTCTTGTCTACTTATTTACCATTTTTATACAAGTTACACACGTTTTTTTTTAATTGCATTGTTTTGTTTTTGTTACTTTTGTTTATAATTTTAATGTTAAACGATGTAAATGCAAAACATTAGTATCTTGATTTTTCATTTTCGTAACAATATTTAGATATAAATTCTGTAGTCAGCTGAAAATAAAAATGAGTTGTTAGCGTATGCGTATGATTAATATTTATTTAATAAAGAAAAATACTCCTACGCCCCATATCTTTTTTCTGGGAAAAAGTTTACATTTTGTAGATTTTGAAGACGAGATCCTAGTATGGGACATTAATGTTGGAGATGGTTGTCGTCTAATATACCAACACATCCTCCACAAGGCTACGTGTAGGCAGCCTGTATTAAGATTAAAATTATTATATTATCAGACATGAGGCCGCAGTAAATTATCTTCAATAATTTCATTTCAGCAGATTTCTGGCACTGTTAGGTAACTTACAGTCTTTATAACGTGAAGTCAGCTTTAGGTTAGGTTAGGTTAGAGGACGTGTACTTGTCAATTAAGACAAGTACAGTACCCGGAAGTAGAATTGACCCATTGTACAACGTCCTAGTTTCTCACACCACTGATGTTGTGTGTGTTAATTTTTTTATACATGACTGATGGGGCCTACAGTTTAAAGTCGACTCCGAACGACAGATTTTTGAGAAACTTTTTCTTGGCAATTTTATCTACTCGCCGAAAAAAATACTTTTTTGTGTTTTGTCTTGAACCCTGGCTTTTACGTCTAATAAGCCAACACACTACCTACTAGACTACGGCGAAGTCAGCTTTTTTTCCGCCTAAACTGATAAAATATGAGCATGTAGAAGTTGTAGTCCATATGACATTTCTTTTAACGCGTTCATCACTTATTATGATTAAAAATCGAATGGAATCTGAGGGCTTCTGATCGCTTTTACTAACTTGATTTCCATATTTTGCATATGACGTCCTATTCTCAGCAAGAAAAGTTTCGAAGTTTCATCACCCGAATGTTTATTACTCGAA
Organism: Sarcophaga carnaria; assembly: GCA_958299815.1. NCBI lineage: Eukaryota > Metazoa > Arthropoda > Insecta > Diptera > Sarcophagidae > Sarcophaga > Sarcophaga carnaria. The sequence goes on from OY283149.1 coordinate 143,681,817, forward strand.
GTTTCATCACCAAGACGAACCCATTATATTCAGTGACGATAAGAATGAAGCATCAGAACACATTCTTACAACCTGTGAGGTATTAATGCATCCCAGGTGGAAACACTTGGTTGCATATGAGGTGCATGGCAAGGAGTTGTCTTTGGTAACACCGTGCAGCTTCCTGAAATTTGTAAGAATAATAAATGGCCGTCCATGGCACTTTAACAAACCAGAGCAAGTGCCACACAGCGTCCAGCATGCATACTGGAATTTGTCAGGTCAATATACTTGGAAGAGACATTATGGGGATACCTTATAAGGTTTGATGGGATTTTAGCAGACTTTACCGTCGTAATGTCCTTCACAATGACAGCAATAAGAGTTTTGCTAATATTGCCTTTTCGGTATTATGGTAGAAAACTATAGTGAATGTTGTGTCGGTCATGCCTTGCACTTTAAAGATTTTGACGTATAACAACAGCTGCTTACAATAGCTTCTGCTCGAGATATTGTTACTGATGTCTCGTATCAAGTACACGGGTACAGTTAAATTCAGCAGTGATGTTAAGATGAACTCCCAGTGTTGAGTATAAAAGTAACTGCCACACTTGAATGTTCGTGGAAATGAATGTAAAGAAATTGAAATCAAACATTGGATTGCAGGCGTGTCATTTTGTTACCTTTGTTTCGAAACTAATAAATATTTCACGAATATAATTTTACTCACTTAAAACAACAGAAAAAAAACAACAAAATGGTGTGTTTAAGTAGGTATTAATTGCATTAAAATTCTCCAAAGAAAGAAATGAAAGAAAAACGGAATTGAAATCAAACTTTTTAATCTCATTTTATTGTTTTGCCAACAAAATTTAAAAAAAAATACACAAAAAAAAGTGGATATAAAAAATGTTTCCAACATTTATTCTCTATGCTCCCAGAAGATAATGAAAAAAAGAGAAGAGAAAATATTCCAGAATATATTTTTTTACTTAAGGACTCCATTATTTTTCACCCAGACAGCAGAAAATAAATTTTAAAAATTTCCTTTTTTAAAATACAAAAGCAACAACAACAAAAAGATCATAAACAATTACGCACAACAACACAACTCCATAAGATGGAAAATGCGATAAAAAAAAAACAAACGAGAAAACAAATTTCCATACAGGTGGGTGCTGCAAACAAATTTTCCCACACCGTTTTTCTTTTCATTTTTTTTCGTCCTTTGAAGGGAGAATTATTAAAGACGTCTTAAGGTATACAAAAAACAGACAGAGAGGGACAGAAAGAGGGTGAGAGTCTAAGGACTTATTTAAATTTTTATAAACTTCCTAAATATGAATGTGAATATGAAAATAAGCAAGAGAACGAAATGAAGAAGAGGAAAAAAATTATCCTGCAAGTCAAAGGCATATTAATAAACCCAGGGTATATGGAAAACGACTTTGAAGACTTAAAAAGTCACAGAGTCAAGGAAAATAAAATGAAATGAAGAAAGGAAAAGAAAAAGAAAAATTGCTTAAAAATTAAGCTTCAAAAATGTATGAAATGTGGAGGGAGCAGGGAAGAGGATTAAGTTAGAGGAAAGGCAAATAAAATATAGAGGCTGTAGATAAAGACCAAGTAGGCTATAAAAACCGAATTATTGATTTATACACTTGCATTAGCCGTGTTAACAAAAATGCTTCCAAAGTTTTTCTTAACAACGTTGTTAGGCCTACCGGCCAAAGCGAAGATATTAAGAAGCTGTCTGGGGAATATAAGGTTACCCTTTCATGCATCCCAGATTAGGGGGGAATTTTTTTTTCGAACGTCCCCGGCCTCACACTAACCCACCCTCACCCGACCGCGGAGGGCTCGTCCCCGTTACGTAGGGACACGTACACACTACAGTCCGGACTGTAGCGGGTAAGGGAAAAGTAATGGCAACGAGAACATAAATCAGCTACAGGACTTAATCACAAGCTGAATAAAGTAACAATAAACAGGAACTACCTATGACAAGAACGAAAATACATTTTTATATAATAATTTACAAATTAAGCTACGTTTTATATTACAAACACTAACATCTACGAAAAGGAAAATTACGTCCATAGTTCGTTCTATAAAAATCTAAAGAAAGAGTACGATAGTGCCGTGAAAATCTTGCTGGAATACGGAAATTCAGGATACAAAACAAAAACTCAGAATCGATATCACCTTTAACCACATTAAAAACAAAACAAACCCCTAAAACAGCCCATCTACGTTCTAAAGTTGGAAGTTTTATCAATCCTCAGCAATAAGCTAGCAACTATAATGTCACTGATGGGACCGCAACCATATGTGGAATAAGAACAAGTATTTAGGAAAACATGTTTTTATGCATTCCAGAAAGTCTGCACTTGGTCTAGTAGGTAGTGTGTTGGCTTATTAGACATGAGGCCTCGGTTCAAATCGCAGGTCAGGCATCTCGAGCAAAACGAAATATGGAAAATATTTCTTCGACAAATGCCTCTCAGCACATTTCTGGCAAAAACTATGAGAATTAAATAAAATTGCCATGAAAACTTTCTCAAAAATCTGTCGTTCGGAAACGACTTTAAACTGTAGGTCCCGCCACTAAAAGATTGTAATGACCAATTATGTATGTATTTAGGAAGGCATCGGATCGGAACTCATTCTTGGAATCTGTGGCCCAATAAGGCATTCCAGGCTAAACGGCAGGATTACGGCTTAGCTGCGTAAGAAGCCATGTTGTGTGCGCTAAGTTTACCCACGACTGATAACTACAGCTTAAATACGACTCCAAACAACAGATTTTTGAGAAACTTTTCATGGCATTTTTATTTACACTCAGAGTTTTTGCGTGAAGTGTGCTGAGAATAAAGGGCAACGAATTTGGCAAAAGTAACTGCATTAATATGGCCGTTAATAACTGTTATAATTCGAAAGTACCTGTTGAAAGATCCGATAATGCATTTTTTCATTTTATTGCGGTCTTATGGCAAATTGCTTAGCTTCTGAGCGCTCGCAATATTAATCATTTAAAGATACATATATAAATTCCGTCTGGGCAGCATGTACGTATGATTGATATATATTTAATAGAAAGAAAAATACTCATACGCCTCATAGTCTGCATTTCAGGGGAAAAAATTTAAAAATTAAAAAATTTCGCAATTTGTAAATCTAGTTTGGAGACGAGATCCTAGTATAGGACTTTAATATTTTTTATCATCAATCTTACACTGTGCTCTGTACTTTATTAACAGCACCATTGTAATTGGCATCCGCAGATTTTCGAGATCAAGTATAGGCCTTAACATTTTTGGATATATCGGCACTGTGCAGAGTAGGTACTTCATCGTTGCTTTTCCTTCCTGATGTCCTTATAGGCTTAAGAATAGCTGCTGTCATTCGCTAGACTCAACCAACTTTTTCAATCATTTTTTAGACATGAGGCCTCGGTTCAAACCCCAGGTCAGAAATGGGCAAGAAAAATGAAATTTGAAAAAATATTTCTGCGGCGACCTCCTCTCAGTAGATTTCTGCCAAAAAATATGAGAGTAAAATAAAATTGCCATGAAAAAGATCTGCCCTGCAGAATCGACATTAAACTGTAGGTCCGGTCGCTTCTGTGCAAAATTAACACACCCAACATAAGTGCTGTAAGAAGTTAGGTCGTAATCCTGACTGAGGGACGGTAATGACTAATTATGTTTGTAGGTCAACCTTGACATCACAAGCAATGCCCTTCAGGTCTGTAATGAGAGCTTTAGGAAGCTGAACGCAGTAGGCTTTGGTAGATAAATATGTGATGCCGAAACATTGCTGAGTATTTCAGGCGAAGATAATAGGTTTACTGTAACGTGTGGAATGTTGTTGGCTGATAAGATTTTCTTGGAAAATATTTTTAATTACTTGAACAGTAGGGTTCCAATCAAATATCTTTAGAACATCAGTTGGATCAACTAACTTTAACTATAAATGCCGTGGGTTTTTTCATAAAATTGTTAATTTTTGCCGTGTTGTTAATTTATCGAATTCGTTGTACAATGGGTCAATTCTACCTCCGGGTATTGTACTTGTCTTAATTGACATGTACACGTCCTCTAACCTAACCTAATTAATCGAACAGTGTTGGTACAAAGTCTGCACTTTCAAACTGTAATGGCTGATTATATATGTGTGTATATATGTGATCTTACTGTGATTCCACAGTTTTACATTTCCTGCTAATGTCTGAACCATTTGAAGCTTATGATGCAGTGGCTTAGACTGCCAATGTCTATCAGTGATAGTTGGTTTAAATCAGCTGTGTAGGTGGATGGTGAAGAACATCTTTCTCTTCTTTTTAAACTCTGCAACTCCTGCAGAACTCATTTGTCAAGTATCTAATGCATGTCGCATGACTACCTTCATAATGCAATGTTCATTAACGACTTCAACAACCATACTGTTCATGTTCCTTGGACTTTCCTTTCGGGCTTTATCTAGGTTTGACTAGATTTTCTGCTACCTTATATATTTAAAAATTAATTTAGAAGCCAGAAAACTATATGTCTGTCTATTAAATTTAAAGTTTGTATAGGATTTCTGAAAATTTTATGAATGAATGAACACGAAATTGAAAGATTTTAAAATAAATACGATTTATTTGATTTAAATACGAAATAATTTTTAATTATTTTTCTAGGGCATATACAGTGAGTGACAAAAAAATGTATATTAAAAAAATATATACATTAATAAATTAACGTTATTTTTATTTTAAAATTGTTTCATTGAAAGTTTTTAATTGAAACCAAAAAAAATTACAAATATTGTCGAAATTTTTTCGGGCACTCTCCTTAATTAGTAAAATCTAAATTTAGCGATAGTTAGAATGTTATGCTTCATATACAGTTTCTTTTGACCCTCACTGTATGTATATTATTGTTTTATAATAATAATTTATTTCATTTAGATTAAAATTGTTAATTCCATATAAACAAAAAAAATAGGTTATTTATTATTAAATTGATAATAAACAATTACGCAAAATAACAACAGGCATATACACAGCCACAGCCACAGTAATGAATGAAAAGATATACAGTCTTCTATTGTCTGTGTATTAATAAATATATTTATTTATTTAACTATGTATATGTTTGTGTATGTGTTGCTATAGTATTATTAAATAAAATCTTATGATGCATATAATTAAACATTTAAACATTGTATGTACATATGTATGTATGGAATAAAATATTTTATTTATTTAATAAACTTGGGTTTTAATTATAAAGCAATACTTTTGTGCAGAAAAATCTCTTTTGTAATGATTTTATGTATGAGTGAGTTAATTAATTACATATGTACACACACACATAGAAACAAACAAACACATGCTTATTTAAACATACGCACACAAAGAGACAAGAGGCAAACTGTAAGCATAGAGACACAGACTGAGATTATATGGGAAAATTCTCAAATAGTTTGTAAAACAAATTTTTACGTTTTAAATTACGACAGCCCAACAATGAGGAGTGACATCTTTGTAAGGAGTGACAAAAAAAAAAGGATTTTTTTGGTTCGTTCTCTTTTTCAAAAACCCCAGCACATATGCAAACAGAACAAAAAAAAATGTTTTTATTTTGTGCCAAATGCCACAAAAGCTGTAGGAGATACGCACACACTTATAATTTGAGCATTAAATTAAAATTTAATTTCGTAAATCCCTTAAACACAAACAGACGCACACACACCCAAATGAACGCATCATAAGCAATGTTATAACATATGTTTTATGTTTATACATGCAGAGTAACACAAGAACAAAAAAAATTGGATCCTTTTTCCCTTAACAACACCAACAACTAACACTTACTCTCTGTTTTAAATACATCTGTATATATACATACACCCTAAAATACATGCTTACACACATGTTCTACATATTGGGTCGTGTAAAAAGCGTCTTCAATTCTGAATTAAAATTTCTTCAGTCAGAAATCAATTCCAATCAAATATACAGTGAGCGTCAAAAGAAATTGTATATTAAAAAAAATTACCGTTAATAAATTACCGTTATTTTTATTTTAAAATTTTATTCATTAACAGTTTTTAAAATTAAAACAAGAAAAAAATTTTACAAAAAATTTCGAAATTTTTTCGGGCACTCTCCTTAAGTCGTATCAGTTCAGTTTGGTGATTGCACATACATAACATAACTGGTCATTACAGACAGGATTACGACCTAGTTTCTCACACCACTTATGTTGTGTGTGTTAAATTTTATATATGAATGGCGGGACTTTCGGTTTAAAGTTGACTCCGAACGACAAATTTTTTGAGAAACTTTTCATGGCAATTTTTATTTACTCTCAGAGTTTTTGCCAGAAATCTGCTGAGAGGAAGTCGCCGAAGAAATACTTTTTGTATTTTGTTTTGATGTCCGGCCTGAGGCTCGAATCCTAGTTTTACGTCTAATAAGCCAATACACTACCTGCTAGACTACGGCGACTTCAGTTTGGTGATTGTTGGAATTTTATCCTTAGTGCATAGTTTCTGTTGACGCTTACTGTATATATGCCTTAGAAAAATAATTAAAAATTATTTTGTATTTATTTTTTAAATCAAATAAATCGTATTTAATGAAAATCTCTCAATTTCGGTTTTGTTCATTCATAAAGTCTTCAGAAATCCAATACAAACTTTAAATTTAATAGACAGACATATAGTTTTCTGGTTTCTAAATTGATTTCCAAATACATAATGGAGCAGAAAATCTAGTCAAACCTGGATAGAGAACGAACGGAAAGTAGCATGCTTAGTATGGTTGTTGAACATTGCATTATAGGAGTACTCATGCAACATGCCTTAGATACTTGACAAATCAGTTCTGCAAGAACTACAGAGATTAGAAAGAGCAGAAAATTGTTCTTTACCTATTGAGGACACGCCCAGCACTATGTCGGAGAAGGTAATGATTTAAAGGAACTATCAGTGAGACATGGAGTTTTAACCGAGGCCTCATGTATAATAAGCCAACTCAATACTTACTAGGCTACAGCGACTTCCACAGTGAAACTAATGTGGCATAAATGTGTTTATTCAACTATCTATTCATCAAATATGCTGTGAATGACAAAGTTAGGCGAGTTTAGCGCACAACAGCAGTTATCCTAAAGGCTATAAGAACATCAGAAAGGAAACGCAACTGTGAAGTAATTACTTTCAATTCGATACAGTGTAATATTGACTAATGAGTCACATTTAATCGATATAACAACATATTCAATAATATTAAAGTCCTATACTAGGATCTCATATCCAAGACTAGTAAAATACTAGAAAATTTAAAATTTAAAAATTTTTCCCCCCAGGAATTCAGGCTATGAGGCGTATGAGTATTTTCCTTTGTTAAATAAATATTACTTATACGTCTATGGTACTCAATCATATTTTTATTTTAAGACAGAATTTATATGTCTTTGAAACAAACAAAGCTTTTCGAAATATTTTCAAATTTTTTCAGGCACTCTCCTTAAATGGTAAAAGTTGAATTTGGTGATTGTTAGAATTGTATCCTTAATGTACAGTTTCTTTGCACGCTCACTGTATATTCTTCAGTATTTTCTACGACAGTTTGTCCTGTTTTGAATGTTATTTTGAAAATAGCATCGCTATTTATTGTTCTCTGATTTATTGTCAAAAAATATGATCCAGTAGAGGCACAATTTTCTATCCTCAAAACTGTTTTGAAAATACTGCATAAAATGTAAGACACTTGGTGTAAGTTCAACCATTCATATGGTGGCTGCAACAAATCTTTCCAGATTATTATAAATTTTAGGCGACTAACCAAAGAGTGATATGGCCTGGCATTGGCATAATAGTACTGATCTGATGGTTAAAATTTCTTGAATATTTTCCAATTACTTCATTCATACGTTGAATGTCCAAGCAGTATAGTTCACTACTATGTTTCCTTCGGTTTTATTAATCCTTTGTAATTAAATAATCCTCTTATAATCTCCTATTGGCAGAGAATTCAAACATCCCTCCAAGGACCTCCAAGTGGCAGATCATCGTAATATCCTCACTGTAGTTAGTAGAGTATCCCAATAATACGGTGTTCAGATATGCACCTTTATTGCGTAAATCGCAATAAACGCCATTTTTGAGCTCAATATTCCATATAAAGTTTCAATTAATTATTGCGCAATAAATACGTAAATTGTTATAATATTGAGTAAAATTTAAAATGCAGCATTGTAATAAGTATGTTCAGTGAGCATATTACAATTATCCGAACACTTTCTTGACTTCACTTTGAGTTGTCAAATATCAACCACGACAAAAAAAATGGTGTTAAAACAAGCATCCGTTTTGTTTACCAGCTGTCAAATAAATATTGAATAAGCAGCTGAACTGCGTATTGTCTGAACACTTAAAATATTGTACTCAATAAACCGAATATTGACTTAATAAAAGTGCATATCTGAACATAGTAGGGCAATAGCCTCTACTGCCCTGAAAATTTTCAGATACCGCTGGGTGTTAACAATGACTATTCATTGACCAGCTCCGAATTACATTAATGCCTGACATGTTATAAGATTGTATTTTGATCATGCTTCCTCATCAGAATGTATATGTTGAGTTATACTTTCTGAATAAATATACCAAATAATTGATTGCCTACATTAGATTATTCCTGGACAATCTGATGAACGGCAAATCTCATCTCTCTGTAAATTCCCAATAAAAGTTTGGACTATTTCAAACGCCTTTGATTTTGGAAGAGTCTTTGCCTCTATTTATCTTTCCTTTCGTTGCATAGACCCTTTCGAACAAATGTTCTGGCCTCATCAGAGGGTTGGTGGCACCTCCACATGATCACTTCCAAGAATTCTCATATGGCCTGGGACTTCGCATAGAGTAACCCTTATTCATTTCCTCTAGACAGTCCCATACTCTTTTCGTTTTAACCTCATAATAGCCAAGTGCTTTAATGGTGGCCAGAGCACTTAAGTTACTCTTAACGGTCTATTGTCGGTCGTACTGATATTTATGTTGTTAGGAAGATCTGCTGATTGCTACCTGAAGCCTGACGAATTATTCTCATATCCGTTGATAGCCAAACGACCCTATGTATCTTCAGATCGTGTATGAACTACCTTGTAGGCTAGTGTAAGAGTGAATTGATTCCTGGACATCAAAGCTTTTATGAGAACGATTGACTTGTAAGGGTTTTGCCTAAAGTGTTCTTTTTAGACCTCAGTGAGACCTACAAAGCCATTTCCGAACGATGTATTTTGTGAAAAATGTTTCATGGCAATTTTATTTACACTCAAAGTGTTTTTCGGAGATGTTTTATCTGGGATTTAAACCGTGGCCTTATGCTTAATGATGAAATACACCACCTATCGTAGGTACTGTATCGAAATTAATAAGAGTTTTGAAAGGATACCAACCGAAAGAGGGCCGCTCTCCCGCATTATAATCAATTTCATTGCTGATGTGATGCAAAAGAAAAATAAACTGATTTATGCAGTATTGCTGCATCTTCTTACTTACTTACTTAATTGGCCATTAACAACCCGATTAACGGATTTCGGCCTGCCGCAACACAGTTACCTACGCCAGTTGGTCACACCAATCGATGACAGGGCTTCCTCGATTTGGTCCTTCAAGCGGATACAAGGAATGCCGAATTCCGTAGATCTCCGCATCAAATACCCGTCTCGCCGGAGCATCTTCCTCCATTCGAACGACATGGCCGAACCAGGACATCCGCTGGATGTTAATACGCTGCACAACGTCCATTCGTTGAGGAGCTCATACAGCTCACTATTGTATCGGATGCCGTAATCATCGCCAACTCGCACTGGACCGAAGATCTTACGCAGTACTTTTCTCTCGAACACTCTCAAGGCTACTGCATCAGTGCTTAATAAGGTCCCTGTTTCTGCATCTTCATGTGATATAAAAAAATCGCAGAAACTTTTTATTAGACCCAATACTTTGTGACGAAACAATCTTTTATGAATTTTCATTATATTCTCTAATATAAAGCCAGTGGTTTTTGAGGCAAAAATTCTCACATGTAATAACACACACGGCAATACAGCAGAGACAGAGAGGGAGAGAGAGCGAAAGCGATAGCGAGGAATTAAAGGAGTATGTGTGTGTGTGTGAAAGACTTCAAATAAAGGAACATAATTTACACAATGAGACAAAATGAAAGATGAAAAACTATCAGGGGGCCGGGGCAAAAAGAAAAAAAAAACAAGATGACAACAACACAAACATTAGTTTTGGTGACGAAAAACGTAAAACTGAAGCAGCAACAGCAATAAAAACAAACAGAAAAACATCATATCAAATATAAAATTGTGGCAGCCACATGTTAATATATGTGATATGTATGTGTATGTCATATATACACATATATATACATACATGTGTAAATGTGTATGTATATGGAGTAAGGATTTTACAAGTATTAAAAACTATTATACAACCATAGTACAGAGAGAGAAAGAGAACATGCCGTATGATTTACATTTCCATTTACATACATAATGTATACAAACATATGGAAATCTACAAATATACATACATACATTGATACACACATACATATATGAAAATAAGTAAGTAAGCGTGGCTGTGTGTTTGTGATTGAAGCAAAAAGAAATATGGTTTCATATTTAAAAAGTACTTTTTAATGGAAAACCACATATTTTTCTGCTCTTTTTGGTCTTTTACTCTCTTTTAAATACAAGAAAAAAAGGACAAAACGAAATAAACGAAGAATGAAATAAAAACATTGAATAGAATTAAAAAAAAAACGTTAAGAGTAATACCCACAGCAGCTTTAAGGACATCAAATACACACAGAACTTGAAAGCATATAAAGTAGCCATAAATAAAAACTGTTAAAGGAGCAAGCGAGAGAGAGAGAGAGAAAGAGAGCGATAGATAACAGGGCATTAGTTTGGGAGATGCAAATTAACAAACATTAAAGCTTCTTAAAAGCTTTAGTAATCCCCCAAGTATTTCCTGATTGATCGAGATTAGCCGTATTACACAAGCATATGACAGAGAGAGAGACGAACACACACAAAACGAACACACATCACATATTAAAACTTAAATAAATATGTTGTATAGGATAATGCCAACAAAAAAAGAAATATTGAAAATATTTAAATTAGTTTAATGGAAAAAAAACTTTTCTCCAATTGCACAATCAAATGAAACAAGCGAAAGAGTTGTGAGTAAACTTACGCAGATTTTGAAGACGAGATTCTATTCTAGGACTTTAATATTTTTGAATATGTGGGCCGCTTCTTTTTTCGCTGTTTATGACCGATCTTCCCAACATAATTAATTTTGCCAATATCTTGATGTATGCCGACGATGTAAAAGTTTTTCACTCCTTTAATAATTTCATTGAGCATATTTAACTTCAAAGTGATCACAATAATTTCTTTTTGTGGTGCGAGTACAATATGATGGAGCTGAATATTAAAAAATGCAAATGTATGCGGTTCTCAAGAAATAATTTTATCGCGGTTAATTACTTGCTTGGAGGTTATCAATTGGAGATTGTGGACTCTTTTATTGATCTTGGGATCCTATTGGACAAAAAATTAAACTTTAATGATCATATCACTTTGACATTAAATAAGGCAAGAAGCACTCTTGTCTTCATAAAACATTGGGCAAAGGAATTTACTGATCCATTTATTACTAAACAGTTATACGTATCACTTGTCAGACCAATTGTGGAGTATGGATCCATCGTATGGGATCCTCACTATAATGTTTACAGCGAGCACATCGAATCTGTTCAGAAACAATTTCTACTCTTCTGCTTGCGTGGCTTTGTATGGTATTATTTGGATATGCCTTCATATACTAGCAGACTGGCTTTAATAAAACTGCCTACCCTTAAGAGTAGTCGAGCAATGTTAAATATATCCTTCATGATTAACCTGATCAATTGTAATATTTGCTGTGAATTTCTGTTAAGATCTGTTAAATTCAATGTTCCTCGTTGTAACTTCCGCTGTTATAATCTTATTTATATTCCATTCTGCAGAACTAATTATGCTGTTGCTGTAGTCCGTTAACTAGAATTTGCCGTCAATTTAGTTATTTGTCAGACTTTGCTTTAAATTCTTGGGTTATAAAACGGAACATTATTGTTTTTCTCAATTCGTAACTTTTCATATTTTTATTGTGACTATTAATTGCATTTTTGAAGAAACTGATTGTAATCCTATTTAATTTTATTCGATTTGTGTTATTAATCAGTAGAAATTTGTCCATTGACTTCTGAAGCAGCAATTTAAACTGCCAATATCTATCACTGATAATTCGTTTCAATCATCTGTGTATGTACCTTTTGTGGACATGTGCGTAGCCAGTGCCGAACAGTTTTCTCCTCTTTCTAATCTCTGCAGCTACTGTAGAACTCACTTGTCATGCGTGTTGTATGCGTACCCATAATCAAAGGATCAAAGGTTCAGTAGTGACTTCAACAACCATGCTGAGCGTACTCCTTTGGAGTTTAGGCAGACTAGCCGTTTATCCTTTATACGGGTTTAGCCAAATTTTCTGCTCAGTTCTGTCTGTATCCACCACCCATCTGTATCCATCCACCATTCGGATAGAATACATAACTGCATTGTCAATTATTTTGTTTTTATTTCGCGGGAGGGAGTGAAAATGCTTTATGCATTCATGAAGGTCGTCACCATACATGGTATGTCGGACTCTCCCACTGGGTATACCGACTAAAAACCCGCCTTGTCTGCTCACCGGGGTATCATTCCACCTCGGAAAACAGGGTTGTATTACTTCGAGGTAAACGCCTTTTTGACATCTGCGCCAGTTCCGTCTTTGTCAGCCTGCGTCCAGGCTCCGCTATTTTTGTATTCTACTGCATCTAGGTGATATTTTTTCCTTCGCAGGACATAGTGCGCAAATTGTTTTACTGCGTTCCAGTTTTCTCTGCTGTTTGTCATTTTCAGCACGACGTTTGTAGCACTAATAATGCCGATTTCAGCCTCGAGACCCTAACGTCTTTCGGCCCAGCGACTGCAGCCGAAGAAAGTGTGTTCGACATCATCTAACATTTTCTCCTTCTCCCATGCGATGCAGGTACTCTCTGAGATATCCTTGACCGGTTAGCATCTAGGTTATATAGTAGTCTACTTCGCCGTTTTTTATGTTTTTCCACACTTGCAATTCTAGAATCAGTTTATATGTCCACCTACCATGCCGCTCATTTTCCCAGCGATATTGCCATTTTAAGAAGACTTCGTGCTGTATCGTTTCTATGCACTGCGACTGAGTTGTGCTCTGTTTAGCGTTGAAAATCATCTGGCGCTCAAATGCTTGAAGGTCTATGGGAAACATTCCAGCTATTATTAAGGCAGCTTGTGTTGATACCGTGCGATACGAGGATGTGACCCGTAGAGCTGCTATTCTCTGCGCAGATAGTAGTTTTTTAGCTCTGGTTCGAGTTTTCAAAGTAGAAGCCCAGATTTCAGAGCCATAAAGGAGTATACTATTCCCAGCCTCCATGAGTAACTTCTTCCTACTTGGGAGTGGTCCTCCAGTATTTGCCATCAGTCTACTCAGCTGTGTCGTTATTCTAGCTGTTTTCGCTGTTGCATACTCTATCTGCGCATTGTCAGTTCTAAGCCTTCAAGTCTTTAAAGGGATTTCGAAAGTAAAAAATTCATTGAGGAATGCAATGTTGTTTATTCGTCAGTTCATTCTTTCTCCAATTACCCGGCATATAGTTGCATCTCGCTACCCACATGATATGAACATCATATCGTTACGCTATCTCTTTGCGATGCCTGCGACAGCTACATAACTCATTACATTGATATATAATGCTTCAAAAATTGCCTGGTAATCAGAAAGTATGGTAATATCTATTCCGGAGATATTTCCGCCGACTCTTCTGTCTAGAAGACAATGCAGTGATCCGATAGCCTAGGGGTTGGTGCCGATTCCAAAAACATTACATCTCCCTCATCCTAAACTTCCATGACAAGTCAATACTTTTAACGGTCCTGAATTCAGCCAGGACCTTTGCGTGACCAAGCCACTGTCTAGTCTTTGCGAGGCATCTAATATTAACCACCAAATGCTTAAAGTACGATTATCTCCAGCTCCTACTTATGTGTGGTATCCAATGCGATGCTGATTATAAGGCAAACAGATCTTTGCATTCGCCGTATTGTGATCAAGTTAGGTGTCCTGCCAATTAACTTCCGCCATACTAGCAATCCACAGATTATGATATGTCTGACCACTGTATGGATATCATAGAATTCATTTCTTTCCAAACATTTTGTTACCAGCGTGGAGGGCAAGACTTCTTTCTATCCAGAAGGTAAGGTGGCTAAACAGCCCTTAAAGGAAGAGGTTCCACTTGGGCCAGCAGTAAGGCCCATTGAATGTTTCTATCCGGAGTAACCCACAAAAAATGCGCCTTAAAAATGTGCTTAAGTTCCGTCCCATGCAACTTGGATGAAAATTAGGCGGTTTTACAGGATTAATACTCTAACCCCGATTAGATGCCCACTTTCTAATTTTCTTCAGACCAGGTTTCATTAATTCTGCCCAAAATTGTAGGAACAATCGCATACGCATAGATAACTACTCCACATACAATCTGTTTCAGCTTTACAAGATTCAATAGTAGAAGGCAAAGAACCTAGCCACTCGCAGTTCCTTCTAATAATACACGAGCTCACTACCTTCAGATGACCGGAAGCATATTTATTTAATAATTAACAATTAATTAAAAATATTCACAAACAAAATGCAATATTTGAATAACATATTAACACGAAAAAACTAATGTTTGTGTTCATTTCAGTATTTTTTATTTTTTATTTTTTTTTAATAAAAGTTTCTTCAATTAAGTTGTTATTGAGACCGCTGAGTAAATATTAACGAAAATTTCATTTTAATTTGTTTCATATTGCAAATGGAATTCAGTTAAAATACAAAAAAAAAACGTAGAAATGCACAAATAAATATGCACACATACATGCATACATACATACGTACAAGTATGTTATACATCATAAAAATTAAATTCATTTTATTTGCATTCTCTTTACTCTCTTTATTCCAATTTGGCTTATTGCGAGCAAATCAATACTTTTCATAATCAAAAATGAAAGGATAATCAATGTACTCATATTAGAGATGAGCGATCCAGTGATTTTTGAAGAACGTTGTTCTCAGTGAACGTGATTTTTTAATCACTCTTCTCTAAAACAGTGATTATGATCACAGTATTCCAAAAGAAAACAATAATGACAATAACGTAATTTATTAAGTCGTAAGAAAGAGACAACTAGATACATACTACGTAGAGACTACTAAACAAAATCAAAGTGGTGTCATCAATGTTATTATTTTTAATGTATTTTTTTTTTTTATATGAAGTTTGACAATTAAGTTTCAAAGAAAGTTCATGTATAAAAGACAAAAGTAAATAATCAGCATCATCTAATAGTAATTCTGCCTCGCTCAAAATAAAATGAAATAAATTTGAGTACGTAACAATTTTGAAAGAACAACATTATTAGTAACTGTTATTTGGCAATTTCAATCACTGTAGTTACCAGTGAATTATCAATCACCGTGATTAAATCACAGTTTTGAAAATATCGCTCATCTCTAACTCATATACTGCACATACTATGTATGCATATACATATATCCATACAAGCATAGTATTACTGACAGACAACTGAAGCAAATCAATTTAGAAACTTTAACATTGAATTGCAGATTCTCATTATGGTGTAAGTCTCACCTTAAGGGTGAGAGTGAGTAGAGTGCTATGCTGAGAGAAAGAGCTTTCAGCGATACTATTGTCAAAACTAATTATATTGAATGAACACTAAAATAAGTTAACATTAACATGAATCAGAAACAAGGGAAAAAATACATATTATATATCATGTTGCACCATTTGACAGATATTTTTGTAACGTTAGCACTTGTTGCCATTGGTCTGCCTCATTCGATGTTATCCTTGTATTTCGCTGGCATCGAACAAATTGCGTGTCAGAAGCAGACACAAACGATGTACTAAAACGTCGAAGTAGTTTTCTGATCGTTACAATCAGTATGCACTGCTTCACAAATACACGGACGCACCATGCTAAGAATATTCAACGCTTTTATAAAATATGCTCCGTTGTATCGAAATGAAACCAGGCTTATACAGTACTGAATACAGGCAGTAGCTAAGACCATAACAATATCAACCATCAGACCTCTGAAAGTGAACCAACGAGCAATTCATACTAAAGCTATTCGGAATGTAGTCAAAGAAGGTGGATCAACAATAATATCCGAAGAAAAACAAATAGTTTTACCAACACTAGCCAAATATCCTCTTAAGCCGACAAGACGATCTAAAGCATCCATGTCCGGGGAATGTAGAAAGTGTATGGAACAGAATGCTACTGTAAACTGGTTTTTACTTTTATCTAAGAAATGTTTTATGGCACTGTGGTACTAATCGATGTTCATTGACAACAGCGGATTTCATAGGTAGTGAAATATTGTTTAATAATTATCATAAGATTTTTTGTTTCGGCTTCAATTAAATTTATTCAGGCACTTTCTCAAAAATGCATTCAGTAACTTTCCACGTTAGAAAATCGTAAAAAAGGCTTCTAGACATACGAAAAGAATTCTAATTAGATAACTTTTTACTGGAGTCCCCCAACTAAAGTTTCAATTGTCTCAGCTCATTTGGTTTGAGGATAGTGTTTGTCTCTCTTTATGTTCCCCTTCGTTGAGCATACCTTTCCAAACATCCGCTTCCACTTTACAGAAGGGTTATTCTCCCATCCGCGGCATAGAGGCACCTCTCCATGCAAGATCATTTGCTCATTATCAAGAATTTCCACATGACCTGCAGAGGGTAACGTTATTTTCCCCCTATCTTTACTTATAACGCCCTCGAAGTAGTTCAAGTTCCTAATTACATTACAAATGTTTGGTGTAAGTATGAGTAGGCTAAGTGACATTTTCTGTGATGATATTTATCATAAAACCCAATCGTCTAACTCGCTTGCAATCTGTGAAATATTTCTTGGATGTCGTATGGTTATGTTTGAGGAACAAATGCTTGTCTGCTAAAGGGAGATAACATCTCACAACACCATGTTTCAAGAGTCGTAGTCATAACAACCCTTCAGTCAGGATTCCGACCTAACTTCTCACACCACTTACGTTGTGTCTATTAATTTTATACATGAATCTATAGGCCGACAACGAATCTCAGAGATTTTTGAGAAACCTCTCATTGCAAAATTTATTTACTCGCAGAGTTTTTGGCAGAAATCTGCTGAGAGAAAGTCGTCGAAGAAATATATCGCTTTGTTGGAGATGTCTGACCTGTGATTTGAATCGTGGCCAACTCACTACCAATTAGACTACGGCGACTTCATAGCCTTTAAGGCATGCTTTCCTGAAATCGCCTTCATAATTCTATAAAGGGTATGAGTATGTTCGAAATTTTCATGGTAAGTGTTCCTCATTCACAGTCTGAGAAAATTTGCCGTAGTCTTCAAACTCCTTGGATTATATACTATGAGATATACTATTAAGCTATGAGACCCTAATTATACCGACCATATGAGTATGAATATGAAAAAAATGTCTTAAGGCGACTTCCTCTCAGCAGTCTTCTGACAAAAACTTTGACAGTAAAATAAAAAGGTTCTCAGAAATCTGTCGTTGAGAGTCGACTTTAAACTGTATGTCCCGCCACTCATGTATAAAATTAACACACACAACATAAGTTGTGTGAGAAACTAGATCGTTATCCTGACTGAAGGGTTGTAATGACCAATTATGTATGTTATGTAGGTAAACATTTGAACAAATAATTTTAATTTCAGATTTTGAATCGAAACTTTTCAAAATATTTCTGCATTTTTTTTTCATATTTTTTCGAGTTTCAAACTTTCAAAATCAATAAAAACCCTGACAGGCAATGCATTCAATGGCAGCATCAGATTGAGGGAGTAAATTTTAAAACTCCACATATGTATGTATGTTTATATGTATTCATGTATGTACGTATGTATGTGTGTATGTGTGAGTGAACAGTGTTTTTTCCCCCAGTTTTATTATTATTTTCATGAATTTGTTACTTAATTAAATTGGAAAACTCCATTACACTAATGAATATTACAATTTTAATGTATGTTTGTGTGCGTCAATGAGTATTACAGAGAAAGAGAGGAAGAGAGAGAAATACAAGATATATTCTGGATATTGATTCACAAATACTGACAAAAAATATAACGAAATTCGATGCTGAGAGACTGTAGACGCCATTGTAACTGAATGTAACGAATAACATTTGAAAGAGGAATGTAAACAGTGCCGTTATTATAAGGAAGTTGGTACACATATGAATGAATGTAAGGAATATAGTGGTGGGTAAAACAATTTGAGGGAATTTTAATGGGAATTCAAAAAAAAATATTTTCAGTTTGCGATAGCAAAACTAAATTTCTTAGAATTTTATCATTTTTTTTCTTGTTTTTAATTGCTGCCACCAAAGCGAGGTTTATTTTTGTGTCAAATTTTTCTGGCTGAGATTTTTACTTCTTTTCTAAAAGGAGTGTATACGCGTCTTTAAGCGTTTTGAACTGGATTATTGAGTTTATATTTATCAATTGGCTAATAACACTATGCGACAAAATAAAAAAAATTAAATACACTCAGCTAATGACATAGTGTAAGTTGTGAGTTTTGTTGAGTAGAACTCAAAAGTATACAACGTGTTTTATTTGACAAAAACTGTTTTTTGGTCTTAGCGCACAAATTTATTGATTACACAAACATTTCTGAACATATGTCCAAAATTTAAACCATATTAGAAAGGAGAGGGATGGACCTTTAAAACGATATACATATATATATTATTTGACTTAACATTCTATGAGTTTGATGAAGTAAACTTGACAAATGCAATTTTTTTTTAAATTATTTCAAGTTTGTCCATTCATACTAGCAAACTTTAATTATAAAATACTAAGCAAGTGATGATATTATTAAAGTGGATTCTATTGTGAAGATATTGACACATCGTTTGATCAAATCGGTCAAAAATTACCGTAGTTGTTATTTAAAGAGTCTAACAGTCGAGTTATATTTTTTATATATGTCAACTCAGCAAATGAACTTTTAGTTAACAAATTTTCACAATTTTTGATTTTGATATTGATTGTTCATCGAAAATTGTGTTAATTTCACGTTTGATCAACCACCAGAAGTTGGCCAATGTGTTAAGCAAAGAGAAATAATAATAATTGCAAAAAACACAAATATTAGCTGACTTCTGATAGTTGCACAAACGTGAAATTGATACATTTTGCGATAAACAATCAAGATCCATCAAAGCTTTTGAAAATTTGTGAACTGAAAATTCATTTGATGAATTATATACAATATAACAAGACTGTTATACTATTTAGATAATAACTACGCTAACTTTTGTCCGATTTGATCAAACTAGGTGTCAATTTCTTCACAAGAGAATGCACTTTCAGAATGTCGCCACTTATTTGATATTTTTTAAATAAATATTGCTACTATGAACAGACAAACTTGAAAAAATATGAAAAAAATAATTTTTTCCAAGATTACGCCATCTAAACTCATAACATACAAGTTTATGTATACCGTATTAAAGGCTAATCTCTCGCCTTTCTGAGACGCTTTGAATTTTTAAAATATGTTCAAACAGATTTAGGTAATCAATAATTTTGTGTGAAAAGATCAAAAAAACAGTTTTTGTCAAATAAAACAAGTTTGGAGGGTTCGAGAAAAATTAGAAACTGTATTCTTGAGTTCTACTCAACCAACTGAACTAATTAGATTATGTAGTTATTCGGGTATATTTTCACTGTCGCACCGTGTAATTGTTCAAATTTCTTGTATTACTGTATTCAAACTCATATAAAACTTTCCTCTCATTTTCTCTCCTATCGATACTCCTTCTAAGAAACCATAATTGCATGGGGGGGTAGAAACAATAAATGAAAACTCCCCTTTCTTTTTTTGCCCTCTCCGACAATTATTACTTACCAAACAACAGTTAAAATAAGGAAATAAAGGAGACCAACTAAGTAAACTGATCGGGTTCATTAATTTTTATTTAAAATTCAATCGATGGAAAAACTGAATGAAAAGATTCGTTTCATTACTCGCAAACAAGCTTCAACAGACCATAAGGCAACTTTTATACGATATAGGAACCCACATATATTATGGTAATAAAATTAGCAAATAATTGCTGAAAAATAAACTTTGTTTTGATTACATTTCCAGGTTTAGTGCTCTGGTCACACGTTGGAAAAGAGGCAACATTTCTTATGTCTTTCGATTTGTGAAAAGAGATTAAAGATTGTAAAAGAATTTCTAAGTTTTTTTTTTGGGTTTCTAAAGAACTTTACATTTAACGAGGTTTCCACATTATAATTGCTCTGTTTGTGTGTGAGATATCATGGAAATTAGTTATTCGTTTGAAACACCTATTGATGCCATTATGTATGGAAAAGCTTCTTTGCACGGCCAAATTTTCACGATCATAACACATACCTCAGTCCGATGTCATATTAAGCCGATGCCATCAGTTATGCTGGCTTTCAATGCTACCAAGGTTTGTAGCTTATTCCTATACATCTGCGACTAACAAAAATGTCATGGGAAAAAGTCTAACGGGGTCAAATCCAATGTCAAATCGAATGTGGTTGGTAAGTTCACATCATCCCCACAGGAGATGACTATGCTCCCAAATCAACAAATTTTTTGTTCATTTGTAAGACCTATTTATGCCACCACGTGTTGAATATAACATCGTTCAAATGTCGGTTACGACTTTCCCGACTGAAGTGCATTCGAAATCTAAAATTTTCCATTAATCTGAAGCATAAATCAAATATAATTTTATCGGTGACATGGATTACGTTGGGTCAGAGGACTTCTCAAGTTTGTGGCTACACGAAAAAGTCTAACAAGACCAAATCCCTCTCATCTCGGTGACCAGTATACCTCTACAATAAATGACCATGCACTCAAACCACTTGTGCAGAATATCCATGACATCTATTGAAACTACATGTCGTGTGTCCAGAGGTACTGAGTTGTGTTTGTGACTCATTAGACGAGGGCGCACATGGTTTAACCCATGACTCAGACATCTCGAACGAAACGAAATATGAGAAGAATATTTCATTCAGCGAATTATTCTCAGCAGTTTTTTGGCAAAAACTCAATGAGTAAATAAAATGAGGACGAGACTGTTATCCACTTTTTTTTGTCAATGCCCATCTCTTGCAAGGTGCAGATATAGGTTATTTGGCTCTCCGGCCCTTGTTAGCTTGACGGAGCTATCGTCCATTGATGTCAAGGATATATCCTCGTTTATCAGACTTTCTAGCTGGTTTTCCAGCGCGGGGTAGTCGTGCTTTGGATATGCAGCACCCCCTACTGGGTTCGGGAGAACTTGATCAGTACAGGAACTGCGTCCACCTGTGGCATGACAACGGGCCGCTATTCGTGCACAAGTGAGCTTTTGGTATGAAGCTACCACACTAACCTAACCTAATCTAAATAAAATTGCCATGGAAAATTGCTCAAACTGTCGTTTAAAGTCGACATTAAACAGTAGCTCCCGCACCCCATGCAA
Source organism: Sarcophaga carnaria (assembly GCA_958299815.1). NCBI lineage: Eukaryota > Metazoa > Arthropoda > Insecta > Diptera > Sarcophagidae > Sarcophaga > Sarcophaga carnaria. The sequence continues at coordinate 143,703,547 of OY283149.1, forward strand.
AAATTAAAACACGCAACATGACAGCTATGAGAAGCTAGGTTGTAATCCTGACTAAATAGTTATAATGTAGAAATATTAGCCGTTGACATCAGCCCCAAGGTTATACTAAACAGTGACTTTTCCTGAATACATTAGATGCCTTTGGATCTCATGAGGATAGATATCGTCTCAGCTGAAATGGACGTACATCGCCATTCATGTTGATTAAGCAAAACAAACTCTATAAACGGCAACTAAGTCAACTGATCTAGCTTCCATGGCCATTATCAACTATCAAATTTCGAAAGTTCCTTTTGTACACACACTGCATTACCATTATTTGAAGATCAGTCAGAAAATTTACCATAATTTTTACACTTGATAACCTTCTGTCGCTCATTTTTTGTTTTTGTGGTTTAAATCCACACTGTCTGTCTGTTTATTTTAATAATTTCACTCGAGATTATATTTTATTGTTGTTTACCACACATAAAAATGCTTTTATAATAAAAACCATACTCACATACACATATACATACACATATATACACACACAGGAAGAGAAAGACATTGAGAGATAATATTTTATCAGGTTTTTAAAATCTAATACAGTAGGATTTACATATAAAATGATTATGACCAACAGACGGACGGACAGACATACAAACCGACTCACTCTTCTGGTCTAAATAATTCAATTGTCGTTTTTAATTTTCAATTTAAAGGATTATAGATGACCTCAACACAAAAAAGAGAAATAAAAAGGATTCTCTTAGTAAAAATACATATGCAAACATACGAATACTTGCATAAATATTGCATGTGCCATGTTACCCAGCAAAACAATTTTTGGAATGACGATAAATTTTAAAATTATTTTGTATGCGTTCTTGGTTTGTTTTGTTTCTAAATTTAATCAGAATGGATGCTTAAAACTTAATTGGCTTGTCTATAAAAACGTGGCGAAGATATAAGCCAACGAAAAGCTAGGCTAGAAGGCTAACAACGCTATGTTGTCCTATACATAGTTTCGAGAGAAGGTTAGGTAAAGTTACTTTAAATTTGAAGTCGCCGAAATGATCGTAACTTATTTGGCTACTACAATTACTGCCACTCCTGGTTAGCAACTCTCAGAGATTGTTAGGTTTGCTCTTGCGAAAAAACGGGGAGGTTTGGCAAGCATCTAGAAGATATCGACTAAGCGGGCAATATTTCTCTGTTATCGCATAACCATATGGGCATGTTGTCATACAACCAATGTTGTCTAGGTCGAAGTAACAGCGGAATTGAAAATTAATGAAAATAAATTTTTTGAGAAAGAGAGAGAAATTAATGCGACTGAATATGAACCGAAAGTGCAGTGCAGCAAAATAGACATGGACTAGCAGAAATTGTTGGGTACCATTATATAAGGTAAATAAGGAGAAATCGAATTCAATCTTCAAAGTATGAATTTTGATGATTGATGAACATCAGACTATCAATACTATTATCATACACACATAATTGATGATTACAGCACTTCAGTCAGGATTACAACCTAGCTTCTCACATCACTTATGTTGTGTGTGTTCATTTTTATACATAAGTGACAGGAGCTACAGTTTAAACTTGACTCCGAACGATAGATTTTTGAGATAGTTTTCAAGGCAATTTTCTTTACTGCCAGAGTTTTTGCCAGAAATCTGCTGAGAGGAAGTCATCGAAGAAATATATTTTCATATTTTAGGTTTTATGTCTGCCGTGGGGTTTGAACCGTGGCCTTACATGTAATAAGCCAACACACTACCTACTAGACTACGGCGCCTTCAATACTGTTATCAATGAATGTTAAAATCGAGAAGTTACCGTAGTCTAGATGAAAATTTGTTGTCTTATTAAACGAAAGCCCATTATGGTTCAACACCTGGCTTAGCAAATGCCAAAAACACATTTCTTTGAGCGACTTTCTCTCAGCAGTTTCAATAACTCTGCAAAGGTTCTAAAAAATCTGTCATTCGGATAAAAATGAGCACGTACAATATGTTCGCCTTGAGAAGCTAAGTTGTAGTCCTGACTAATGGATTGTAATGATCAATTAGCGAAATGAAGTCACTCCAAATGGCTACTAAAAAGTCGAATACAATCTTCGGAATAGAATAATAGCCGTCCTATGAATATCTGGCAATCAATACGATTGTCAATGACTATCAAAATGGAGGCAATTGACTCAGGCACCAGGTCAATTGTTTTGTAACGATGTCAGACTGGAAAATTTGCTCGTCCAACACAATCTTGAATATGTGTAGTACAGGCACAGATGACCAATAAGTGAGAAAAGGCAAATAGTTATAAGCTGCTTGGATATGTGATATATGCTATCAAAAGCTCAGGATATCATAACCCTAAATTCAATATATTGTAGTACACAGGATCTCCGTTGAGGAGGAAAACAAACTTTTACTTGGAGGAGTTGTTGACGTTGTTTACTAGGTAGTATGTTGACTTGAGGCCACATTTCGCACCCCAGCCCATAATCTAGTAGGTAGTGTATTGGCTTATTAGGCATAAAGCCAGGGTTCGAGCCCCAGGCCAGACATCAAGACATAAATACAAAAAGTATTTCTTCGGCGACTGCGTCTCAGTAGATTTCTGGCAAAAACTCTGAGATTGAGATAAAGTTGCCATGAAAAGCTTCTCAAAAAGTCTGTCTTTCGGAGTCGACTTTAAACTGTAGGTGCCTCCACTCATGTATAAAATTAACACACACAACACAAGTGGTGTGAGAAACTTGGTCGTAATCCTCACTGAAGTGTTGTAATGATCAATTATGTAGGTATGTATGTATCAGGACAATTATTTTGTAAGGTCGCTGGGCGCAACACAATCTCGAATGGTGTGTTATGGCCCTAGACGAACTATAAATGTGAAAAGGCCAATACAGTTTGTTTGGATATACGCTATCAAAACCTCGGGATGTCATAACCTAAAATTTAATATATTGGAGTACTGTTGAGGAGGAAAACTTACTTACACTTGTAGGTTATAGTTTGATAAAGAAGCTGTTAAAAGTAGGAAAATTATGAGTCGTACTAAACAGGAGTTCATTTATTAATTCTTTATGCTGCTTACAGGAGCGAAAGATAATATTTAATTTTTTAATAATTTAATTTAATATTTAAAAAATTGTTTACTGGGTTATGTTAAAAATAAATATGCAGAGTAAGAGACACAGAGTATTAAAGCTTTATACTTATTAAACCCTGTCGATTATAACTTTGGTATATTATTACATTAAACCGTTCTCTATGGAACCCCCTGTCTCCCTCTCTTTCTGTCATACGCTTTTGGTCTCTTTCTTACTCGCTTTTTATAATACAAACACATTTTTAACTACACAATTAAATAACTACATGTGTATGAATATATTTCAAAATAAATATGTTGGAATATTTACATTTGTATGTGTAAGTGTGCATGATAGAGAGATAAAGTGTGTGTGTGTGTGTGCATTTGTTCTAAAATCTGTCTATTTTAGGCGGTTTTGTTTTTGTTTTTGTCTTTTTTGAATTGTACAAAAAGTGTAAAAATGTTAATTTTAGGCATTTTGCCAAATAACAGTAGAAGACAAGAGAAAAAAAAACGAAATATTTTCACTAAAAACTCTGCCAGACACAATGAAAATAAAAAAGGAGGACTTTCAAACAAACAAATATAAAACAAAAGAGAAAAGCGAAAGAGAAAGAGAGCAAGAGAGAGAGGAGAATATATTTTATGGAAATGTTTATTTTAATTGGAAAAATATGCTGTTGCTACTGCTCCTACTGCTGCTGCTGCCTGTGATGGTTTAGACCAAAAAGTAATATTACATGGCGCTGTACAAATGTTTTATGAAAAATACACGTTTACACAGATGTATGTAAATATATGTTTACATATGTATGTTCGTATGTATTTTACATGCAATAAATATTCTGTATAACCAGTTAGTAATTAAAACGTTTATAAAATTGGGCAGCAAATATGCATTACAACATACAATTGAAGGAGTCACGATATTGGAAAATAAAAAGAGGAAAACAAGTTGAAATCTGTGTGTTAATGTCAATAAAGCCAACAAAAAAAAAGAATTATGCATGTTTTTTGCATATTTTGTGTTACAACAAATGGTTTAGAAAGAAATGTTGCAAATAAATAATTATTAAACATGTGCATACCACTGTGAACAAAATGAAATCAAATTGAAAAGATAAAAAATAAAATATTCAGTAATTCTCCAACCAAAAAAAAAAAAAAAAATTGGACCATCTGGGACTTCCGCACTTTAACAGCTGATGTCAGCCATTTTGTTGAAGCTACATCTGTCAAATTAGTTGTCATTTATTCAGTTTGTTTTTCTAAAAAACAATGGGACAAATGGGAGTTATTGGCAACTCACCTTAATTTATTATTGAAAATTAACCTTCAGCGGTAAAGTGAATAAACAAAATTGCTGAATTTCATAAAATACCATTCCACATGAGAGTTAGGAAATCATGAATAACCGTAAATCGAGCCTTAGAAAACTTCATAATTCTAGCTTATGTATCACTTTTGATACATACTTGTAGTACATGGAATTGTCATGATTATTGATAGATTTTGTTAAAAAAATTTAATATTTGAATTCATTTTAATAAAACTATTTGTTAACTATTATTACATTTTATTATTACTTTTATGAAATTTGCGCCAAAATTTTTGACATGATGTACATTGACATGGTTTTTTTACATTAAAATCAAGCACTTCATGTCAGCTTGGTTTTATTTCTTTCTAAATGGTAATAATTTGGCGTCTAGCACCCTGCTCTGCGATTTATAAGTTTCCAATTGCTTAGATAGGACAGCTTATTGTCAATCGCATCAGTGACACTCTCAGTTGAGGCCTGGCTGAAACCTGATGGTACAAACCATTCTTGTGATTCGTTAGAAATATTTGTTGTCAACATCGTGTGAGGTAAAAAAGATTCCTGTTGCAATAGAACATCAATTATGTCAATAACAATGCTGTCTCCTTGATTACTCTCTGGTTTGCGGGATACGGGTTTCCCCAAATTCTGCTGTAAGTAGTTGCTACGCACGTAGCATGTATTTGAATCTAAAACTACCAATTCGACTTCGGTGGACCACGAAATTTATAACGACCATCTAATTCAATTAGTTACTAATCTACAGCAAGAAAATTAAATATGAGTTGAAAAGTTGAAAAAACAAAATCAATACCAAGCATTACTCCGTAAATCTCTTTATGAAGCTTGATTTATACAAATATCCTTAAATTAATTTCCTTAACAATCACTGTAAGTATTCCATCATTAAGTATCAAATTTCAATTAAAATCGCTGGAGGTAATTTTCATTTTCCACAATAAAACTAAAAAGTTTTTGAATTCTGTTACTAAAAACTTTAATTTGAAATGAAAATGTTCCAAAAAGGAACATAAAAACATAAGCATCATTATCTAAATATATTTTCTTTAATTTTCTTACCTTTTAGGCGAACAGAAAATTAAATTATTAAAAATCGTAAAAAAGGATATATGGGATGCTCTGAAAGTATGATAGCTAATCCCAAACTATTTATAGAGTATTATTTCTTACATAAAACTACAAGTTGTGCGATAAAAGTTTTATGAAAATGGTTCAAATTTTCTAACAAAAAATTAAGATAAATATATATTTTTTTTTTTGAAAAAAAAAATCCTTTTCATTTGAATTTCTAAAAAGGGCTTTAAGCATGATTATTAAAGTTTGCAAGACTTTCAGCTCTTTTTTCGAAACGGCGTAATAGGTGTAAATATATCATTATCAAAGCGAATGATTCTTTTATCTCATACGTAAGTAGTTGACCGAAATACTATCATCTGTAATAAAATATGGGACGAAACACAGTTTTCTAATGTTTGTCTGTGTCACGTGAGATAAATATGAGAAGAGCAGTAAGAAAGACTCTACAACATTTCAGGAAACAGTTGCTAGCAATCTGCGTGAAAATTGGTAATATTTTTTCATCCCAAGCTACTAAAGGCAGTTTGTTCTGTACCATCTTTGGCGATAAACATCCTGTTGTCATGTTTGTTGCTGCCAATACTTTCTCCAGTTCATAAGACGAGCTTCTATTTTCTTATTCTTCAAAGTCTTTAGCAGCAGGAATATTACATGTACTTATAATTAATATATAATCGGTCATTACAACCTTTTGTTATAAATTGGAATTGTCTGACCTGAGGTTTGAACTTTGGAGTCGACTTTAACCTGTAGGTCCCGCCACTCATAAATGAAATTAATGCACACAACATAAGTGGTGTGAGAAACTAGGTAGTAATCCTGACTGAAGGGTTGTAACGACCAATTATGTATGTAGTCCACATGAGATTCAAGGACAACAAAGCCACTGTTGCGTGTGGATTTGGGGCTGACAACGTTATCGGTTCACATTTCTTTAAGAACAGTGTTGGCCACTGACAACGGCAAAGTGGATGGTCACTTCTTTCGGTAATTTTTTTTTGTAATTCCTTTTACCTCTTTTCTCTTGAATTGTATGATATGGACACTTACGACATGTGGTATCAATAGGACGGTGTGACTAGCCACAAAGCTCATGCCATTGTACGAGCAATTTGAGAGCATGGTCATCTCATATAGAGGTTATGTGAAGTGGCCCACCTTTCCAGAGGTTCCCAAAGGCAACACAGTCAATGCCATCATTCAAATACAGTCTAATTTATGAGCCAGAATCATAGAAAATTTGATGTTTTGAATGCAGTTCTCCCTTAGAAGACGTGACAGACATTTGAACGATTTTATATTCCACATATATGACATAAATAAGAAATTCAAACGAATAAAGATCTTCAAATGAATAAGTGTATGCGAAAAAGTTACAAACCACAGCGGTCTTCAAATCAAGTATAACCCATACTCTCGGTGCGCTTAATCCAGAGAATCTGCGGCGGACAGTTTAACGATGTTATGTTCTGCATATGATGGCATTAAAATGTCTTTCAAAGAAATAACAAAACCCGATGAAACGCATGAGATCGAGGATAATGTGAATCAGTTGTATGCAGAAATGCTAAACACCAAGAAAACTAGAGAAACAGACATAGTCAAACATAACCGCATTCATTTTGAACTTAAAACCCAAATCCGTAGAGCAGAGCTTAACCGGCATAGACAGTAATAGGAAGTGAGGTTTAAAGAACACAATTAGAGCTACAAACGCGTTAGCTTTGGTAACTTCTTAGTAACCACAGAGTTTCAGATGAAGGTATCGAAGATTGTACAAAAGTTCTTGAAAATATTGGATACATGAAGACGACGTTATGAAAGCTAGATGGCTGCTGAAGTGTTCAGTTTAAGGTTTGTGTTTATATCGGCAGGAGAATGAAATAGGCATTGAGTAGTAGATTTTTTCTGTCCAAATTTTCACCAATGGATGCAGTATAGGGAGCACAGGCGACCGACTAATTTACCTAATAAATATATACCACGCATTAGACTAGCTGTAGTAAGAGTGCTGTTCACTCCAATTAGCCTTACGGCCTCCATATTGCTTCATTCTAAGCAATGAGCGTTTAGAGCTAATAGACCTACTGGTACAGATCTTATCAATTTAATAGGAATGGCACTCAACCCTTGGGGTCCTTGAACGTAGTGTGTTCGCTAACATTTATCACGAGGTAATAAATTGAGTGTCGATTGGAAGGGATATAGACTGTGCGGCCTTCAGATGGCTGACAGAGCCATTAAATACATATTCTACGGAACCGAAATAATAAGTGTCGGCACTCACAAGGTGAACATCTTTCACCTCCAATGTGAAGTTTTGTTGTGAATGAACTCTTGATGACATGGTATGAGATGACTGCCAAGAACAAAATAACTTATTCGGTCTTAATATATAGGGTCCGCCAGATAACTATTTTTTTGAAAATGTTTTAAAAAAACTACTGAATATTTCCTCAAATTTCTTTTTTTATTTGAAAGTACAATTCTTCCGGTTAATAATGGAAAATAATTTCATTCAAATGGCTGCCTCGGCTGGCCATGCAGTAGCCTACACGATCGGTCCAATTTTTAAGCACATTATCGATTGTGTGCAGCTGTATTTCACCAATGGCTTCACGAATATTGTCCTTTAAAGCGTCAATTGTCTCTGGCTTGTCGGCGTAACACTTGTCTTTGACGGCACCCCACAAATAATAGTCCAACGGTGTCAAATCGCAGCTCCGAGGTGGCCAAACGACATCAGCTCTGCGGCTGATAATGCGATCTTCAAAAACAGGGCGCAAAACATCGAGTGTAGGTACGGCTGTGTGGCACGTAGCGCCGTCCTCCTCTTCAATTTTTGTGAACAAAAATTCGTTCAACATGGCCCAATAACGATCGCCATTGACTGTAACGGCCACTACTTGCTCATTTTCGAAGAAAAATGGCCCAATTATGCGTCAGGACCAAAATCCGCACCAAACAGTGACTCGTTTTGGGTGCGTCGGCTTTTCAATGTATGCGTGCGGGTTTTCTATGCCCCAAATGCGACAATTTTGCTTGTTTACATACCCGTCAAGATCAAAATGAGCTTCATCTGAAAAGATGATTTTTTTTGTCAAAATCGGCATCTTCTGTAAGTCGATCGCAGGCCCACTTAGCGAAGCGAAAACGCATTGGCACAACCATATTCGTTCAGCGGAAGGATAAAACTAATTATCCGTCAAATCAGACATGAGCTAAGTGTTACCATTAACGAAATAGGCACTAGTTGAAAAAAAAAACGTTAGATGGCGGACCCATTAATTGTGACGTCCTCTATTTCCAGGACTTGGGTTATTTTCTTATAAATGTAACGTGAAGTTTTTTTTGTGAAAAACTATGAAAGAAAATATGAATTTCCACTGTTTGTTGTCAATTTCAAAAGAAATTTTAAACATTTAAATATTATTTACTACATGGTTGTTGTATATGTATGGCGTTGCTCTTAGTTGCCACAACTATATTCCAATAATCCCTGAATTTATGCTCATAATGCTGATGGCTTTGTTTCGGTCATTCAACTTGTTACTTAGCCAGTGACTACTTTATTCTACAGTTTAAAACAAAGAAAGAGAGAGAGAGAAATAAAGACTCAGCATGTTGCTTGTTGTCCTTCGGAATAAATAATCCCAAACAAAAATTAAGAATGTGAATAATTTTTGCTTTGCTTGGATTAACAGAGATTCTAAAAATCTTTAAATTTCAAGGATTTCTTAACAGACCCCTTAAATTTTTTTTCTTCATCCCAAGGAGTAAAAGCAACACATGACTAGACTGTTTGAAATAAAAATTCTTCTCTCTAAGGACATGGATTTACTCCCCCTCCTTTTTCCAGTGACCTTTATTATGCTATTTTTGTTTTGTTTTCTTTGCTTATAGTTTTATTGGTTTTAATTTAAAATTCATTTCACGTTAAAGCTGTAATGCTGCAGGTGCTGGTTTCGTTTGCTTTACAAACAGCGCTCTCTTATAAACGGCAGCATTATTATTAGTTATGGGCTGTGGTATGTGATATTATCTAAAACTAAATATACCGGTATAAGCTTATCTATGTAGAGAGCAGATGAAAATAAATACAAAAAAAAATTATATTTAAAGCAGCCGCCTGCTGAGATGCCTTTGGTGGTTTTACACATTCAGGCGAACGACATACAAGATATTCTGAGTTTAACATTAAAACAGAAACTGATTTATGAAATGATTTGTTTTTCATATTTTCATTTCAGTTATTTTACAGATACACACACACCCCCACACACCGATTAAATTGCTTAGTAAACATACAGTGTGTGCGGTGTCCAGCTTAAAAAAGCCCTGGGGATACTCACTGATTTTTTTTTTTCAAATAAAAAATTAAAATTCAATTCGTATACCAACTCTACATATTTATTTACATTTAGATTTAGATTTATGCGTACTGGTGTGTGTGTGTGTGTGTTACCGACCAAAGGATAAAAAGGTCCTCCATTATTATTATTACTACACATAGTTTTTGTTGTTGGCGATGCTTGTAAAGCTTTTTAACAACATTATTTGCCTTGTCCATGTATTTAAACATGCTTGTAGGTTTACATAAGTGTTTTTTGTTTTTAAATTCAGATTTTTTATTTTAATTTAAATGTCCTGTTTATGCTTTATAGCCATGAATTCGTTTTTGTTTTTTTTTTCTTCCTCCACTTTGACATTTTCTTGCCTCCCCACACATATTTTTTGGAACTCCAACATTTAAACTGAAAATCTTTTTTTTTTGTATTTATTTCGTAACTCGTGCCTTCTGCGTTGTGTTTTTAATTTAAAGGCCGTTTTCTTGTTTGAGTTTTATTGCCAGGAAAATGAGTTGCTCGCCTGCTGCATTGTTCGCATTACATCACAAGTGTTATTGGAATCGTTATCTTTAGCTTCAGCATTCGTAGTAGCATTCTGCATATTTGTCTGTTTGTTTTTAGATTATTTTGATACTCTCATGCATACAAATGCGTAAAAAGAGTGTTTTTTTGTTCGTTTCATCTAATAGTAGGGGGGTTAACAGATAACGGTTTTATTAGCAGGTATCTACTGAAATATTTTTCTAAGATTTTTCATTCGAGACTTTCAAACCCCAAAACCAATTGATAACGGCCATCTTGATGAGTTTACTTAACTTACGTATATAATTGATCATTACAACCCTTTAGCCAGGATTACGACCTAGCTTCTCACACCACACATGATGCATGTATTAATTTTATACATGAGTGGCGGGACCTTTAAAGTTAAAAAGTCGACGCTGAACTATTTATGGCAAGAAATAATTCTGAGAGGAAGTCACCGGAGAAATATTCTTTCATATTTCGTTTTGTTTGAAATGTTTGGCTGGGTTTTGAACAAGGTACTCACGATTAATTAGATAACATCGACTACATTCTGTTTAGCCAAAGCACTATATACGGATATATCACTCACCAACGCGGGCAAATATAATAAAATTGTTTTATCAAGCTCCTCAATATATCGCATTTTTCACTCATTTGACAATCGCTATAACTTCAGGACACTCATAACTTCATTGAACTGTCTGTGAGAAGAATCCGAGACTGTTAATTTCGCAACGCTCACAAGGAATTTTTCGTCGAGACTTGGGCCTGAGTTTGTGCAAAATTTAACTCACACAGCTGCTGAAAGGACTACAGACAACAAGCTGTTTTTGTTGAATAGACTCTGGAGGATTTGGCAATTGAGCCTCACTATCATCGAAAAATCATCTGCATAGATGAGGCCCATTTCTGAATGAATAGGTACGATACCAGTCCACCTGAAAAACAAAATCATCTACTTCTACTTGTTATGGGTACAGCAAGACAGCGTCAATGGTAAATGGACCGGAATTGGATTATGTGAACACCAAAAGCATGTGATATATATCAGGACGGCATTACGTGCCTCACATTTCATGCCACCTTGGATAATTTGCACATCATGTGTGATGTGGAGATGTAAACTGGCCACCAAAATCATGCGATTCGACCACCTTTTCTTTATAAGTAAGGGCAATGCGCTGAAGATACCGTAGTCTCGTAGGTAGTTTATGGCTTATTAGAGGAACAAAAACGAATTGAAAAAAAGTATATTTCTATCGTCGACTTTCTCGCAGAGTAAAATTAAACTGCCATCAAAAATTTTTAAAGTCTGTCGTGGATAAACTTAACACACACAAAATGGGTGATGTGAGAAACTAGGCTTGTAATGATCAATCAAGTAACTAAGTAAGGGCAATATATTAGACAGGCTTAACAAACTTAAAGTTTTAATTAATTCTGAGTCACTTCAAGGGTGTCCTTGTAATTTTCACTACTCAGTTTATATTCATACCAAAATGTTTCAGTTACTCGGTTTTCATTGCACGATAGGGACTGGAATTATTTCATGGATCGCTACTTGCATAGTTGATGCTCTTCTCTAAAGAAATTACGAACATTTACGAGTTACAGATCGTGATTTTAAGAAATGCAGCTGGCATTAATTCATCCAATGTTAATATGCTGTCCAATATTAGTACTCATGTCATGTTTTTAATTCAGTTTGACAAGCTAGAGACCAGAAGTCGGATATGGTATCATAGGCTACTTAGATCTTCCAGTCAGTTAGTCATACCGCATTTTATACTTACATACATAATTGGTCACTACAACCGTTCAGTCAGGATTACGACCTAGTTTCTCACACCACTTATGTTGTGAGTGGTGGGACCTACAGTTTAAAGTCGAGTCTGAACAGATGGCAATTTTATTTACTCTCAGAGTTTTTGCCAGAAATCTAATGAGAGAAGTCGCCTAAGAAATATTTTTTCATATTTCGTTTTGTTGGAGATGTCTGCGATGGGGTTTGAAACACGGCCTCACGTCTAATAAGCCAACACACTACCTACTAGACTGCGACGACTTCAACTTCATTTTATAAAAACTTTAATGCGTATTGTTTACTGCATAACCATATACAGTACGATGTTGTATAACAGCTGTGGCATAATATAACCGAGTACTAACCAAGTTCTTCGCCTTCTCTTTGCAACTGGATTCGTTGAGTTGTGTTCACTCAACACAGCTTTTCTCTACAATTTTCTCTAGAGAGCCTAATATGCTGCAGAAGGGCGCCTAGTGATTATAAGTGCGATTTCATGCTCACCAATTAAATTCTCTGTGCACCAATAGAAATGATTCCTCAAGTTTTTCATTCAGCCATTAATGTCGGACTTTTTGCATCTGATTCCATAACTCCCTATAAATTTTATTCAAAATAGAATTCCTGATTTAAAAAGCACTACAGTGGTTCGATTTTTCCTACATTGTAACGCGATTGATTTGAGTCATCAGTATGATTTTCGATTGCACTTCTTCTGCATGAGAATACCCCTAGTAAAGCGTGGATTTGAATAAATGAAATTCTATCTGCATTTAGAGGAAAAAATATGCATACTTTCACAAGGAAGCCAACAAGAGAGAATGAAAAAAAAACTAAAAAAGGCGCCTAAAAAAATTCGTTTTCAAAATGCCAAAAAATGCTTTTGGTGCGTGTCCAACATCAGTTCTGAAAAGAAAACAAAAAAAAAAAACGAAGGAAAAATTTGTTTTTAAATGAAAAATTCGAATAATTTGCGTACCTTGCTGGAGCACATCTCCTATACCTCCCTGGCCCAAGCCTTTTACGTTGAAGCAAATGCAAATGAAATGCAAGTGTTGAAATTGTTTTTCTCCCATTATTGTTGTTGTTGTTGTTGTTGCTACTGTTAGTTTTGGTAACTTTTTGAAATCCTTTAGGTTATAACGTATTATTTGGCTGCCTAGCTAGCTGGCTGGCTGGCTGGCTGACGGACTGACTGTTTGGTTATGTTTTGTTTGCTGGTATCAGAGTTGGCTATTGTTAGTCCAGTCTATGAGTTTCAAATTCTCTTTGTTTTTTTCGTTGTTGTTCTTGTTTTTGTTATTGTTTTAGAACAATTATATTCTGTGCTTGCTATGCAACTATGAAACAAAACTTTTTTGGATTTATTTGCGATTTGTTTCAGTCAGTTTTTGTTGTTTTGCTGCTGAGAACTTTTCTGTGCCGGTCGTATTTATTCTGGCATATTGTCAACATCCTCAAACTACTCATACGATATACATACACTAAGCCACGTCTAAAGTAATGCTAACATTAAAACCAATTATCACTTCGGGGCTAAAAAAAACTATAACAACAGCATTAACATGGCCTAACACTTGTTTGAACATCAACTGCAACACAGCAACAGCAACAGCAAAAAACGGGGGCATTAAAGTCATTAGGAAATAAATACATGGAGTGGAAAGAAATCAAAGATAAAAACAGAAAATAATAATCATTTTGCAGTTATAATACGAGATACAGTTACAGTTACAGTTAGTTCCAGCCTGAGTTTTAGTATGCCATTATCATAGTCTCTCTTCTAATTCAAATTCAAATTTTTAATGGAACTTTATCTCTTGATAGTATGTGTACTAACGCTATTAACCCCATTGTTTTGGTGGCAGGCTATTAATGTTACATTATGGCAACATTATCAATAAATTATGGACGAAATAAATCATAAAAAAAATATAAAGAAATTATGGTTAAGCTGTTAAAGGGTAATAGCCAAGGACTATAAAATAATTTTGGCTTTTAAGGGCTTTATACAGGGAAATAGCTTTTTTGTAATGAATGGTAATTTCTTATCGATAAGCCTCATGTATAAATATCGTAAAGGTTCAAAAGCCAATAATAATTCAAACAAAATATAGAAAACCAGAAAGAAGAGATGATAATGTAGACATGAGTAGTATATGAAAGACGTCATGTACTCATAGTTGTAACTATGTAAGTAAAGTATTCTAACTTCTGGTTCTCTTTCACCAATATCTACATCACTTGCGGCACTGTCAGATAGGAATTTTATTCATATTTCTTACAAATCTTAACTAGTTAAAGGCTAAATAGGTGGATCAGGAATTCTTTTATACTAGCATTCAACCGATAAATTTCAGTCAATTTATTACGGGTAATTTTTTAGCAATTATCTTTTTGGCAACACTGGTTTAAACAGCTTACGCACGTTTCGTGTTTTGTTTCACTGTCAAACATATTCAGTTTGGTCTGTAATTTAACCATGAATCGTCTTATAAACCGAACAACGCTTGCAAATCATTGAATTTTATTATCAAAATACATGCTCTGTTAAGAAAGTTCATCGCGCGCTTCTTCCATTTTATGGTCAGTTTAATCGACCCACTGAAGCGGCTATTTGGGCTATTGTGACTAAATTTAGCACCAAATTTACATTGTTGGACACGCTTACGTAGAGTGCGAACTGAAGAAAATATCGCAGCTGTATCGGTCAGTGTTAATGATGACCATCAATTATCGATTCGTCGTCGTTCGCAGCAATTGGGCCTCTGCGATTCAAAAATGTGGAAAATTTTGCGGAAGGATTTAGGTGTGAAGGCATTCAAAATACAGCTGGTGCAAGAATTAAAGCCGAACCACCTACGGCAACGCAGAATTTTTGGTGAATGGGCTCTTGGAAAGTTGGCCGAAGATCCACTTCTTTATCGAAAAATTATATTCAGCGACGAAGATCATTTTTGGCTCAATGAATACGTAAATAGGCAGAATTGTCGATTTTGGAGTGAAGATCGGCCAGAATCATTGCAAAAGCTACCAATGCATCTAGAAAAAGTCACAGTTTTTGCGGTTTCTGGATTGGTGGCATCATTGGACCGTACTTCTTCAAAGATGCTGTGAATCGTAATGTAACTGTGAATGGTGAGCGCTACCGTGAGATGATATCCAACTTTTGTATGCCCAAAATGCAAGAGCTTGACTTGCATGACATGTGGTTTTAACAAGACGGTGCCACATGCCATACAGCACGCGTAACAATGGACTTATTGAGAGGCGAGTTCGGTGAACATCTTATTTTACGTTCGGAACCGGTCAATTGGTCGTGATCGTGCCATTTAACGCCTTTAGACTATTTTTTGTGGTTCTATGTTAAAGCTCATGACAAGCCCGCTTCAATTGACGCATTGAAAGACAACATTGAAGCATTTATACGTGAGATACCGGCCGAAATGTTGAAAAGAGTATGCCAAAATTGGACTAAGCGGATGGACTATTTGAGGCGCAGTCGCGGTCAACATTTACATGAAATAATCTTCAAACATTAAATTATATGGACCGTACTATCGATTCAAATAAAGATTTCATGCATTTTTCTGAATTTTATGTGTTTTTTTTTTAGAAAAATTTTCCTAGAGCTCTTAAAAAATCACCCATTATTACCAGCTGTGGTATTGAACTTCGTTCTTCCTTAGTAAAGGAGCGAAACAAATTCTCAGTTGAGTTAAATTCACAGTCAGCAAATTCTGCTTGGTAGAGGTGGCTATCTACCCCAAAAAATTGGATAGACATACTTAAGCCATATAAGGCCCATTTTGATACACCAGTTTCGCATTTTCCTTTGTCTGTTTCACAGTTTCTGGTGAAGCGACTTAGACTACTATTATCCATTACTGTCACCTTTTTCTCTTCAGACATAGTGCTTTCCCACTTATCCTCTTCTTTACAGTTCCTGAAGAAGTCATTTTCCAAATGTTCAAAACCAATGGACTTTGCATGAGCGTTTATAATGCAATGTCCAGTAATGGCTACTGATCGTGTTTCTTTGGATTTTTAGTGTGTTCACTGTCCAGCCTTGGATAGTGTTCTACGAAGTTCTACCTCGTCTGAATTCAACCTTACGGTGTTGACAGAATCTATAAATGCAATGTCAATTGTAAGCTCGTCGGTCTTTAAAGGCATTCCCAATGTGGGGAGTACATCGAATAGTTCAATCGTTGGCCAGTTCATCTGCCATACGGTTACCTGGAATATTTTTGTGTCCTGGTATTGATACCGGTTTGATTTGCGCTTGTAATATATACGGCAGCTTATTCTGTCTTTGAGTTCATTACAACAGAAACTAGTGCTTTGCCAGCCATAAGGCTATCGTAATATCACTTTCGAAGGTATTTTAATAGCCTTCATCAACAGTAAAAGAAGAATAAAAGATCATATTCATCTTGAACTATTTAAAATGGCGAATATCCAATTAATCGATAATTTTGCAGTCCTTGCATTCATGGAAGAAAGGTACTTCAATTATCTGACTGTTAGGTCTGAGCAAGACTGCTCCTGCAGCTTTTACAGTGAAGGTTAAAGGGTAAAACCATTTTTTTAATAGGAAAGTAGGTCTTAATCCTGATCAATTACATATACCTCAGGTTTTGACATGATCATAATTTCTATCCTTCTGTTATTGCAGCACACGCAACTGTTGCTTTTCTCAACGTCTGTGTGTATCAAGTAGTTTTGACTCAAACTTTACCAAGACTCTCATAGACGACGCTTCTCTTAGTTAAAAATCAAATTTATTGGCCACCTATTAAAAAATCTTCTTTAATTTTTGCACTCCTTATGGACAATTTTATAGAAGTTCTCGGCTTTGCGCTCTTTATTGCAGCTATTAAATGTCTGCTCATTTCATAGCTTATTTCGTTATTCAATCGTTTTTTAAATATTTTTACGTCTTTACCTATTAAAAACCTATTACTCTGTTCACCGCGTCTTCACACAAGGCTGACTGAACTTCACTATCTCACTCGCATGCTGTGCCTTGCCTTTTATATGGCAGGGTAAACAGTCTGATGGATCTTCTTGAAGGCGAACGTTGATGACTTCGCCTTCCCGAAATATCGTTGTTTACATTTATTATTGTAGTGTTGTTGGTATATTTTTGTTTACTTGTTTACGATTTTGTTATACCGGTGTTTGTTGCTGAATTTTTGTTTACCATTTTTATGCTGGCGTTTGTTGTTGTAATTTTGTTTACCATTTTTTATGCTGGTGTTTGTTGTAGTATTTTTATCTACCATTTTTTATGCTGGTGTTTGTTGTTGTATATTTATTTACCATTTTTTATGCTGGTGTTTGTTGTTGTATATTTGTTTATAATTTTAATGTTAAGCGATGTAAAAGCCAAACACCAGTTTCTAGATTTATTCTTTTTATTCTTTGTTATTTCCTTTAATCTAAAGTCTTTGCCTTTCTATAAATGCCAACCAAACTTATTTAAGAGTATTTTGACATGCCAGAACCACCCTAAGTTGCCAACTGTCTATAAATCTTTTAAAATTTCCCCATAAATTATTTATTTAAGCAATAATTTTCAATTTTTTTTTTTAATTCTTTTAAATGATACTTGCAATGCTTGCCTCCATTGTTATTCCTTAAGAAATTTATTCAAATTGAAAAACATTTTTCTTCTATTCATTGGCATACAAAAAGACAAGACAAAATTCGTTTCCATTTTTTTCTTTCTTATGGAAGATGAATATTAAGGGTACGGAAAAGAAAACGAGAGAAATAAAGTATCATTAAGTAGAGGGGAGAGAAATGTAAAACTTAAGGGAAATTTAACTCAGGAAACTTATGACATTTATCAATTCCAAATTGAATCCTAAATGATGATAATTATTATTGCATTATTATGGCTTTAAAGTAAATACAATACAATGAAAAATACAAGGAAAACTGCTTTTGAAAAAATATTTCTTTATGGCATAGCTTTGAAATAAAAGTCTTCCTTTTTGTCTTCAAAGCAAACAAAAGTGAACTTTAGAAAGTATTTGAAATCAGTAAGCTCTGATCATTAAAATGTAAGGGGGGCAGTAATTCTCTTAAATTAGTTTCTATTTGACTGGCCTTAAGTGTTTTTTAATGTCTTCTTTTAAAACGAAATACCAACATTAAGAACTTTGCTATAGATTAAGAAAGTAAATG
Organism: Sarcophaga carnaria; assembly: GCA_958299815.1. NCBI lineage: Eukaryota > Metazoa > Arthropoda > Insecta > Diptera > Sarcophagidae > Sarcophaga > Sarcophaga carnaria. The sequence continues at coordinate 143,721,929 of OY283149.1, forward strand.
AATTTTTTGAAATTAGTTTTACCTTCAGTATAAGTAAATTGGATTTATTAATATCTGACGCACGCAATACTACATCTTTATTAGAAAAAATGCTGCAAAAATACTCAAAGAAATCTTCAATCATAAAATTACATACAAATACACTTACTTGCCGGCAAACTGACCAGCATTTCACGGCAACATTTTCACAAAATCGGCAAAAAAAAAACATTTTAGAGAGACCAAGTGGTTTCTAAGAGTAAGATACTTCGTAAACCATTTCGTTAAAGGGCTTAGATGTGCTTTAATTAGTAAAGTTTCTTTGGTATTCCTCCCTTATGGGGCTGGGAACCGTTATACTAGCTACAGACCAGCATTGTTATGCCCTGCCGCTCAGATTCCTAAGTACTTTTTTCCTGCAGCTTTTTGTAACTGGAATTTTCCGACAACAATTCGGGTTGCTTTAAATCTACACGGTTTGAGAAGAGTTTTTCTTTGTCATCTTTTTCATTCGCTATAGCTTTTCAGACAATTTTCGCCACAACTTTCCACAGAAAATTTTTGGTCCCATAAAAGTACTCGAAAGTCCCTTTGCAAGCTCATTGCTCATTCCATACCATATTATCCACATCTCTGGTGTTCATTAGCAAATTCAATAGAGCTTTCAGCGCCACTGTCGGATCTGTTGTATCTTGACAGGCCAGTCTCTCTATCTTGTCCAGCATCCATTTATTCTGACCACCATCGTATAAACCCATTGGACACTTACGGGGTTGCATCTCCAGGATTTCATTGCAAGGCTTCTAAATGCTGTATCACCATTGGCATGTCTGGCCTTTACTTAAATGCCCTCTATATGAGTCTTTTACGTCCACTTATTGTGCACTTATGTCCAGTTTCAGTAATATTATCTCATTCAGGAGTCAAATATTTTTCCATTTCCATAGTTTTCTTCTACTAGTGATTGATTGGTATTATTGTGGTCTTGCGGGGTTTAATCCTCAGATCCAGTGACATCCACTAACGACTTACTATCTCAAGACCCGTTTGTATGATGTCGTAAAGAGTCATTTCAAATTTTAAAAGATCTTCCTGCTTTTTTGCGGTATTGAGGTGTGTCACCTAATAATTTACAAACGTTCATCGGCAAGCTATTAAAGAATATTGTTACGGAAATGGAAAAAATCTAGATATGGATGTTTTGCTTTTACATCGTTTAACATTAAAATTATAAACAAAAGCCACAAAAATAAAAACAAAAACAATGAACTTGTTTACATGATAAGTTTAGGTTAGGTTAGTGGACATGTAATTGTCAATTAAGACAAGTACAGTACCCGGAGGTCGAATTGACCCATTGTTCAACGTCCTAGTTTCTCACACCGCTTATGTTGTGTGTGTTAATTTTATACATGAGTGGTGGAACCTACAGTTTAAAGTCGACTCCGAACGACAGATTTTTGAGAAACTTTTCATGGCAATTTTTATTTACTCTCAGAGTTTTTGCCAGAAATCTGCTGAGAGGAAGTCGCCGAAGAAATACTTCTTGTATTTTGTTTTGATGCCTGGCCTGGGGCTCGAACCCTGGCTTTACGTCTACTAAGCCAACACACTACCTAATAGACTACGGCCACTTCAGTGATTGAAGAGAGTAATCGTGGTTTAGAGATCTCCGCTATAAAGATCTGTCGTTAAGTATGTAGTAGTGGTTATTGTTTATGCAAAAGAGTGCAAAGTGGGATAACAAAAACAGGCAATTGTTATTGTGTACATCAAGTTGTGAACAGTGGCACACAGAATTGTGCGTATAATAAAGAATTTTAATTGAAACTAAAAACAAGTATATTTTTATTTGATTTGCAATCTACAAGATCATATTTTAAACGGTTTTAAAAGGTAAAAAACGTAAAAATATTATCCAACTTGGATTACAAATAGGTTGGAATGGGAACTTTCATAAAAAAGTATTGAACAATAAAACGTTGATCAATTTCAATTTTTTTCGAGGCATTCAAATTGACTGAAGGTCTTCTTGAGTGATGAATGACTCAAAAAAAAAAGAAAAACAATTTATCAAACAATGGTACCTTTATACTTAAAATTAATTTTATAAGTTTCTCTTTTTTCTTAAGACTACTGCCACCATTAGTACATTAGGTGACCTAATTGTGGGACCCTCAAATTTTATTCAAAAATATTGAATTTCAAGCATTTGAAATATTCATAACAGCGAATGAATTTCTTTAAACCACATTTTAAATAAAAATAGCAACTTGTGGCCAATTCTTTTCAAAACAAAAAAAAAGAGAACATAAAACAGTTCATGACAGCTTTAATTTATTCGGTTTTCAAATATTTTTTTTTTTGGCCTGCTTTTGATTTCATATTTATTTTATGGTTGTTCTTCGCTTTTATGGTCGAATACAACACCAAATAAATAAAAATTAAAATTAAAAAAAAAATACGCATAAAAAGCGACTGAATTTAAATGATTTTCATTTGCGTGTTTGTTTGCCACACCTTCAAAGCAAAGCAAAGCGAAGCGGCTATAACAAACACACACACACAAACAGCAACAACAATATCTTGCAAAAGAATCTCAAAGAAAATTAAAATAAAAATAAAAAACAAGAAACAAAAAAATAATCTACAATTGCGATTGCAATTGTGATTGTGTGAGTATAAATAAATTATGCTCATTGCGTTGGTATGTGTATGCGTAGTATACACAAAAGACTGACCGAAATATTTATTGTTGTTGTTGTTGTTTTTATTTTATTTTTATTTTATATGAACACACATTTTATTTGTTTATATTTCGCAACAATTCAAAGAAATGAACACGAAGAAATAAGAAAAAAGAAGGAATAAAATAAACAGCAGCCTACAATTGTTTGCTGCCTTAACTTATGCTCATTAAACAAATTAAAATATATGTGCGTATGTATGCGTTTGGGGTGTGTATTTTCTTAATTATTTCTATCTTCCCTTTCATTATAATTTTTCGTTTTTTATTTTCTGTGAAACCAGTTTCATTTTTATTTTTTTTCTTGTGTTTCTCTTAAACATTCCCTCATTAAAAGAAATAGGCAAGAAGCACAAGAATTAAGGATATATGTACACCGTTATTGTAACAGTATGTGTTAAATATACTTTATAGGCTTACAGCTACACTTACAATTACACACACTCGTACGCTTTATCCTTATAAATAAACACACGCAATTTGTTTTTCATTTTTTTTCTTTCTTTGCTTATCTTCCTTTGCTCTTTCATTTTGAGCAGTTATCAGTGTTTTAAAGAGAGCCTTTTGTGTAATGAAAATAAAACTTAACAAACCTCACTATAATGATGTACAAAAAATAAAAATAAGAAAAAAGAAAAGTGAAAATAAATAAAAATCGTTAACAAAACCTTCTACGTTTTAAGCTGTTCTTCTTATAAAAACTTTGATGTTTTTTGGTTTATTTGCGTCTTATTCCTCTTTTACAATTTTTTGTTTTCTTTTGTTTTTGTTTTTACTTCCTTATATTGTTTATTTTTATTTGTTTTTTTTTCTTCTTCTTCCTTTTCTATTTGCCAGTTAAGAGTCAAACTGATATTTACTGTAAATACTTATGGTGGTTACTAGTATTACAAAAACAACACCATTTCCAGTAACAAAATTAAAAATCTATTGCTTAATTGCCAGGTTGTAACAAGTCATTGTGGATGCTTCTCTTAAAATTCTACTAATTCAGGCTTTACATTCGTTTGTATAAGCTAACCTGTTTGATTTGAATGCCAAAAACAAGCTCGATGACATTTTGGAAAAAAATACAAAAAGGGTCCCCCTTTCTTAAGAGTTTCATATCGTAGGCTCTAATCAATGCAAATCCATAACCCTTGTAAGCGTGAATGTAGTTCAGTTCTTCAAGATTCTTAGCATAAGTTCATGTGGTATTCAAACATGAGACTGCTTGAATTAGGTTTTGTTTATAGCTTTACGAGCTACATGCTGGGAATCTTCAAAAGACATTGGTAGGCCGTTCTACCGTTCTACATGATTCGCCGCAAGACCTACGCTCGGCTTGCTGAGCGCCTGCGTACTAGAGATATGCTCTATAACATCCATATCCTGTTAACAACTGTGTCAGGTGGAAGTTCACCTGGCCGTGTCTCCTTTTGGTCCATTCGTCTATACTCGGTATGAGTCTGTATGTACACCTTCCCTTGTTGGAATTGCACCAGTCTTGCGGCCATCTATCCATGGCATCTTCAACCAACTGGTCGGGGTTCGAAAGATCGATGTCGTCAGCGTATGCAAGTAACTGCACACTTTTTTGAAAAATATTGCCATTGCAATGCCCTCCCGCATTACGCAATGCCTTCCATTGTCATAACCATTTAACGGTTTTGTAACCGTCATCTTGGCAAGGCTGTCAGCTTTAAATATCTTTCATCTGAAGAGTGGTATGTGTTGACATGCGTAAAAGTGATAAAAAAAAGCGTCAATTTCTACGTGACTAATTTTAGAGTATTGCAGGGTTATTGTAGTTAATGTAAGGTATTGTCAAGAGTATAAAGAAATTTAAAGAGCCTAAGGGCGTTACTGAAGACCTCAGGCCTGTGCGTCATTGTAATATACGCAGCGACGTTAATATCGCTTCTATTAGATATTATTAGTTTTTTATGCACTTGAAAGCTGTTTGGGCTTGCACAAGACTATTTTATAGGTCAACTTTGTAAACGTATTCTTGATAGTATACACGACTTGGCAGGATCTATGTCAAGCAAATATTACCTATAAGTCTCATTTCAAACTAGGGCCTTTCATATTGTTACGAAAATGAAAAATCTAGATACTGGTGTTTTGCTTTTAAATCGTTTAACATTATAACGGTAAAAAAGTAAACAAAAATACAACAACAAACACCAACATAAAAAATGATTAACAAGTAAACAAAAATAAAACAACAAACGCCAGCATCAAAAATGGTAAACAAGTAAACAAGTAAAATACCAACAACACTACAATAATAAAAGTAAACAACAATTATAGAGATTTCGAGAAGGCGAAGTCATGAACGTTTGCTTCAATAACATTCATCTGACTGTTTACCCTGCCATATACAAGGCAAGACAAAACAGACGAGTAAGTAAGTGAAGTTCAGTCAGTCTTGTGTAAAGACGCGGTGTGTTTGAAGCGAGTAATCGTGGTTTGAAGATCTCCGTTACAAAGATCTGTCACATATTGACAGTGGTTGTTATTGTTTATGCGAAGGGTGTAAACCAGTGGTGCTCATAATTTTGGTTGTGTTGGTGAAGCAGCGGAGAACAAAATTCGACTTAATTTTTGAGAATCGTACACTGGGAAAATAAAAAAAGTAAAAAAATTGGTTTATTGTGTTGCGTGTATGTTATTACATAATGAACTTATGTATGTATGTATGTGTGTATGTATGTATGTATGTATGTATGTATGTATGTATTTATGAATATTATATTGATGTATGTATATGTATGTTTGTATTGATGAATATATTGTTGTATGTATGTATGTATTGATGAATATATTGATGTATGTATGTATGTATGTATTGATTAATATATTGATGTATGTGTATATGTATGTATGTATTGATGAATATATTGATGTATGTGTGTATGCATGTATTTATTGATGAATATATTGATGTATGTATGTATGTATGTATGCTTTGATATATATATATTGATGTATGTATTGATGAATATATTGATGTATATATGTATATACGTATGTATTAATGAATATATTGATGTATGTGTGTATGTATGTATGTATTAATGAGTATATTGATGTATGTATGTATGTATGTATGCTAGCCCCGTAATGTCTTTTTTATAAAAAAAAAGAATTCCGACATAAAGTGCAATAACAGACAATACATTGTGCATTATCATCCATATTCTCTATAAAAAAGAAATCATATTCTCAATTTTCATCAAACATTTTGCTGCGTGTATTTGCAAAAAACAAGAAATCATTCAAAAAATTTGCGTAGTGAGGTCTTGCTTCGTCAAGTGCTAAACCGAATTGATTTTGTTCTCGGAGATCAACACAAAACAACAAACAAAGCAACAAACATAAGATCATTATAAGAAACCACACAAGTAAGCTTATAGTTTAGGTGTATCAGCACAGCGTCAGCATATTTTTCTTGGCCTATCACATGTGCTAGGAAATTTCATATTTGAGCGTCGCTGGCGTAAACACAGGAATAACAAAGAAGAGCAATTTTTGTTGTTTACATCAAGTCGTGAACAGTGGCACACAGAATTGTGCAAATAATAACGAATTTAATTAGAACTAAACACAAATTTATTTTTATTTTATTTGCAATCTACGAGCTTAAACGTTTTTAAAAGATAAAAACGTTACAACATGTATGATCACCCTACAAATTTTCATTGTTTTTTTATTGAAACTTCCTAAGACACTTTCTAAGAAATTACTTAGGAAACCGTGTAGTTACCATACATATATATTTAGTGTTTATTGTAAATGTACAATTGTGGCAGGCATAAATATAAACACACAAAGCAAATACACATATATACAGTCTCTACTCTATACTTTAGAGTCCAATAAATACCTCCTATTTAAACAAAACCAGCTACTGCTGCCATATTCATAAAAAGTGTACAATTTTCACATGAATCTCTCTTGTGCTGTGGACCTTTGCCAGGCAAGAAATTATTTAATTTTTCTCTACTGGCCATCATTGTGTTACACTTCATGATTTCTAAGAATTCTAGCCTGCCTTCGCATGCATTGTATTACATGCCTGGGCCAGTGTCTCTAATACATAGTATACATGCTAAAGGGCAATAAGGGGATAAGGGTATTTAAGATTTTCTTTTTCTTTTAATTTTTTTTTTATTCTATTGTTGTCGTTTTTCTTTTGTCTAGGCTACGTTCTTTAGTTACTTTAAGGTTCATCAGTTTTTGTAAAACATTTTGTTGCCTATTTTTGGGGGTTACAGTTCAAAGAGAAAAAGTTTTTTGTTTTTAAATCTTCTTTTCCACTCAATTGAGCGTGGACTTGTTTATTTTATTAAAAACAATAAAAAAAAAAAGAAGAAACGGACACAATAAAAGAAAAAAAAAGAATTTAAAGAAATTCCTTTTATTATTATTTTTTATAATTTTATTTACAAGACAAATTGTGTTCGTCAGAGTGCTTAAAAAATTTTTGTAAAATTCTATTTAAAGGTACAGATTTTATGGGTCCATATTTTTCAAGTGTTTTAATTGAATGTTTAATCGCTTATGGAATTTTAAAACATGGCTTCAATACAAGGGTCAATTGCTTGTAGGAGAAAACATTAAAAACGCCTTTCAAATAAAAAGGGTTGCTGGAGACCCTGTTAAGGAGATTTAAAATATTTTTAATAACATTAAGGAATTACACAAATTTATGAGCAGAAAAATAAAAAAAGTCTTTTCCACTTGAATGCTTCAAAATACTTGTAAATAATTGATAATAAAAGGCAAAAGGGCAACGCTCTGTTCAGTTTCTATTCCATTGGCTTGGATTGAGGTTGAAGTTCAGCACAGTAGAATAGCAAAAACTTGAGTAATTCTTTAAAAATGGTTACCATAGCCATACCATTATAACTTCTATGGATTTACTTTGATTTCTTCATAGTCCGCTACGGCGTATGATGAATATTTTTTGATTTAAAAAACAATCATACGACACGTATCCAGTATTGCAGAGTGTATCGGAAAATCGTTTATTTTTAAATATTAAAGTACAGAGTAATAGAGAAGCGATTAAGTGAAACGTTTTTTGTTATAATTTTATGTCACAGGGCTAGAAAAGAAGATTCCCGATTTTTATAAAATAAAGCCAACTCAAAAGAAGAGAAATTGTGTGTTTTTCATATAAATTTAGAATGCATTCTTGTCTCACATTCATAGCTGCCAGATTTGACGATTTATCGTCATTTTGACGATTTTGAGCTCCAAAAATATCATATTGACGATTTGACGATTTATGTCCTTATTTTTGACGATTTTTAGAAATTAAAAATTTACATCATATTCTTTATTTTATTATATTAAAAGCCACTTTAATCTTTGTATTTGCTTCGCAATTGTTACTATTTTGGAAATTTATGTTAGTAATTACAAGGAGTAAAGTATTACATTTTTAAGTTACTTTCCAATACCTGTGATGATTTTTCTGTATTTTAATCCTTTCTAAACCCTTAAAAGCCAAAAAATTACAACTCCTAAATAACCTCGGAACCATCGGAAGAACAGATGAAAGCGCCTTTATTTTTTCGTACGGCCAGCACTCAGGGGAAGGATTATATTGTTTTTGGAACTATGAAAATATGTTATAGAAAGAAGGAAAGAGAGAACAGTGTTTATGGACACTAGGCTTGTATATTTTTGTGCCATAAGTAACAGGAAAGGCCTCTGCAGGAATTGAGTTGCACATACGAATAGTCAGACTAAAAAACGTATTTTTACTGTAATGCAGTGTGCGATCCACTGGCCAATCGATCACATATGGATGTGCTGGGCGAAAACCGAGCGTTACGTAGGAATATATGATATTTGGGAAAAAGTCACCTTATTTCGTTCGAGCAAAATCCTTCTGTAGTAGCTATAGAACAGTGAAACACAAACCACATTGCACCGATGCTCCATTGATTCAATGAAGTGGGATAAACTACCGTCATTAACGAGCTACTGCGGCCCCTCATGTATACGGTCGAGAAACCTCAAAATAGACGTTGAGGCACCGAACCATACATGAGAGTTGTATTCCATTCTTGGTCGGTTATAAGTGGTGTAAATATATGATAAGATCTTATGAAGGAACTGAAGGAACTGAAAAATGTATCTGTTCCAGCCAACGTTACACTAAATTTTCATGCTCAGAATGTCAAGAGCTTCTGACTCCTTAATATTTACACCACCCTTAGATTAAGATGATCCAATATTATTGCTAGGCTTATGTATCAATAAACAGCACTGATATAGATTGTTTAATCGTTAAACAATTTTTTCCTGAAAATGATCTCAATTTCTCCATTTTTGCAAAAAAATTAGTAAATGATGATTTTTAAATGTTTTATTTTTGAACTCAGATATGTATGTACATATATTGACTTTATATGTTTTGCTACAATAGAAATAATTTTGGTTTTTAAAAACTTTTAATTTATTTAATGATTTTTTCTGAAGATTTTGTTTACGATTTTAATAAACGTCTTTGACGATTTTGACGATTTTTTCTCAAATATTTGACGATTTGGTGCCTCATTTATCTGGCAGCTTTGCTCACATTAAATGAAGGTATTTACCATCGAGTTACTTATACTTTATCGAATTCGAGAAAACTTATGACACACTGAAATATATACTATATACTATACTATGATGCCCTTTGTTATGTTCAATATGAACAGTATCCCAATGAATCGAATTGCTATCGAAGCAGGAAGATAAGATGTGTTCTTCCAACACTAGTGTTCATGTTTTATATAGGAACTTAAAGGCCTTCATGTTCATCATATTATAATACAATAGTCTTTAAATAATCTCAGTCGACAAAAATTAAATCCGAACTAGATTTTATTGTAGATGAATTGACAATGGGTTAATTCGAACTTCGGGTACTGTACTTGTCTTAATTGACAAGTACACGTCCTCTAACATAATTCCTTCTTTCATTCAGAGCTATGAAATATTGGTTGGTGGCACTTTAAAGAGGACCTATTGTCTACCAAGCCGAAAAACATATTATTACGAAAATGGAAATGGTGTTACATCGTTTAACATTAAAAAGATTAACAAAAGCTACAAAAACAAAAACTACGAACTTGTTTACATAATCAACAAATAAACAAAATTATAGCAACAACATCAGTACAAAAAAGGGGAGAAACAAGTAAACAAACAGCTAACGACAGCACTGCAAGTACAAATGTACACAAAATACACAAACAATAATAACGTAAACAACATGTTTACCTTTATAGAGGTTCCGCAAAGGCAAATTCATTCCCCTTCAAGAGCATTCATCAGACTATTTACCCTGCAATATAAAAGGCAAGACAAAGCAGGCAACGTTATCAGTAATAATTCAGTCAGTCTTGTGTGAAGACGCATTGCATGTGAAAAGAATAATCGTGGTTTGAAGATCTCCGTTGTAAAGATCTAACGATTGTTAGTGTATACACAGAAGAATGTAAAGAAGAATAACAAACTAAGCAACTGTTGTTGTCTACATCAAGTTGTGAACAGGGGCACACGGAATTTTGCGAACAATAAAGAATTTTAATTAAAACTAAACACAAATTTATTTTTATTTTATTTGCAATCTACGAGCTTATATCTTAAACGTTTTTAAAAGGTAAAAACGTAACAATGTTGACTTGTTTGCTTTCGTTTAACGTTTCATATTTATTTATTTAACAGAAGTACTGTCTTGAATATTAATTGCGGAAGATGGCGTAAATAAAAGTAGAAACTTTATTTACCAAAATATTTCATATTTATTTGCAGGCCATAATTCTCTAGATGCTGATGCCACTTTTTATTTTTATGATAATTTTCTTTTATTGTTTACGCTTGAAAGCAAGAGAGAAAAAAAGGCACACTCACAAACAAGTGTTATTATTGGAAAATATTGAATATTTTATACACCTATAAATATATAACTGTAAACATATAAATATGGTTATTTATTATAGGCCTTCTCTCTCTACAAGAAGAGAGAGAGAGCATGACAGGCTGATGGTTATTTTGTTGGTAGGGTGGGTCCAAAAATAAAAATATTTTGTTTGCTTATCGTCAATCGATGACTGTCGACGACAAATGTGCTCTCAAGTGAAACATTTTAATGGAAAGCGGTTTTCCAAAGCTTCCATTTCATTTTCTGTTTATCAATTAAATTTCAATTATTCAAATGAAATGAAATAAAATGAAAATGAATTGTATTGAACAAATAAAAATAATGTCTAAATGAATGAATGAATGAATGAATGAACGCATGCGATATGAACTGAATGGTTTACATTACAATTTTCAAAATAAATAACAATTTTTCAATAGAAAAGAAAGCCAAAGAAATCATAATAAATTTACAATTGTGAACATCATTATCATCATCATCATTCATTGAATATCATCATCATCATCACTAGTACCATATATAATCAATATTCTAACGTTAATGACAACAACAATAGCAATTGTTTAATGAAAAAGAAACGCACATACATACATACAATTTTATTCATGAATTTAAACAAATATTTGCAAACAATTTTTTCAATTTTTTTCTTTTTTTTTTTTGTTTTTATTTCTGCAATTCTATTTTTCTATTTTAATTTTCTATTTGTTTTGCAACAACAACAACAAAAAACAACAGAAAGACAAAAAGAAAATTAAATTAATTTTATCAATCAGATTATGGCAACACTACACACACAATTGTCTGTCTGTCTGGCTGGTGTGTTAAAAACAAAAGCCAGGTTCATTTACGGCTTTCAAAAGCGATAACGAATTTAATGAAAACAATAACAACGAAAAAAATAGTCTTTAATTCTATACACTGACACCTGACGTATTGTCATCATCATCATCATCATTGCATCATTCATTCAATAGGTTCATATACAATGAAATGTATTTTCTAAAAGTTGTTGTAATAAAAACAAACAAAAAATATTAAATTTTTTTTAAAATGAAATTCAATTCTTTTCATTACAATTTAAAACAATTTTAAATTATTTTAAATAAATATTTAAATATTCTAGTAAAACTTTGAATTTCTTTTTTATTTCTTTCCAGAAACACTTTCATCGAACCTCATTGTTAATTAAGGCTTTTAATCATAAGTTTCGTTTAGATCTGGAATTAAATTCGTAAGTATATTAAGAAATTTTTAATGAAACATTATATTTAAAGCCTTGGAAGAAAATTTCAAAATGTTTTACAAAAAACTACCACCTACCTAGACCATCTACACAGCCTAGGCACCAACAATAGGAAAAATCGACTTCCTCTCAATATTTATTTGGCAAAAAAAACTCTGATATTAAAACAAAATAGTCGTGAAACGGTTCTTAAAAATGTCTCATTCGGTCCCACCACTCATGCATAGAACTAACAGACACAGCTTGGGTGGTGTGAGAAACTAAATCGACAACCTGACTATAGGATTGTAATGACCAACTATGTTGGTAAGTATATACATACATAAATATGTAAAGAAGACACGTTCCAAATATGAAATCAAATATCTGAGAAAAGGCATTCTGTTGGCATTATTTTTATGAAATTTTCCGTAATAATTTCAAGAATATGTTACTGTATCTCACCGTTGAAATGTTTTAACTCGAATTTAAGGATTCGAGATTTCACAAATCCTACTGAAGGAAAATTTCAGAAATTTAAATAACTTGATCTCAGTATTTCATTGCATCAGAATTTCTTGCAATACGCATGGTGTGGCAGGTGATGCTGTTTTGTTGAAACCGTACGCCGTTCAAATTAATGCCGTCTAGTTGAGGCCTTATGAACTGCGTTAACATGTTCCTGTAACGAACACGTAATTTCATATTTACATACTTACATAATTGGTCATTATAATCCCTTAACCAAGTCTACGATCTAGCTTTACACACCACCCACGTTGTGTACGTTACTTTAATACATGTGTGATATTACCTACAGTTTAACGTCGACTAAGAACGAATGATTTTTGAGACACATTTTATGACAATTTTATTGTCTCTCAAAATTTTTTGTGAGTAAGACACCGAAAGATTCTTTTTTTAATTTTTCGTTTTGTTTGAGATGTATGAACTGAAGTTTGAACCACTGTATCGTGTCTTATAAGTCAATACATTTTCCACTACACTCTTCAAAAAAGTAAGACCCAATCACTCCGCCCGACCAAAATCCCCATTAGACAGTTGTACTTTGTGGGTGATGATTATCTGGGGACGCATATTAAACAATTTTTAGTATTCACTAATCCATTCCGATACGACTGTGCTTCGTGAAAGAAGATTAGTTTTCGACTGACTTAGCTGTAATGTGGGCGTTATCCTTGGTCTGCGGGTAATAACTTCTGACTTAGACTGAATGTTGTATGAGGTCTTCTGCATAGTTCGACGTGCACTTTGAATGCATGTTTGAGCTCATGAGTAAATTAAATTTTGTATGAACGATGGTGGAGGTCTTTTACATAGTTCGACGCACAATTTGAAGTTAATAAGATCGTTACGAAGTCAATGTTATCTGCAATACTTTCGCTTACAATGTGTTTAAGAGATCTACTGGTAGTCTGTTGGCGTTTCTTCCATAGCCAACTCACAATTTCAATTGCTGTAGGAACGTTATCAGAACGATCACATTTTATCGCCTCTATTATTTGACATCGACCTTGTCAGCATTATGGTAAAAGTAGATCCGTTCCTAAGATTCATTCATTTGAGTTCTCTATAACCGTTTATAATGCCGGAATTACGCGAATATAATCGGTTTACTTGCCATAATCTTACAAACATGTAAGAAATTGAACTGATGGCAGTTAAGGTAGGAATTTTTCACCGAAGAAAAATCTTTTTAAATTATATATTCCGCAACAATGGCCCGACTATTCAATAGCATGCCAACTCAGCAATATTGTACAAAAGTGTGACATTGAAGACCCTGGAACCTGAACGGTAACGATACAATACAACGTCAAACTTTACGTGGGGATTTCTGGATTGTTTGACATATCAAGCTTCTTTCAATGTTGATATCCATACATATAAGAAAATAATCCGAGGAATACAACAGACTGTATTCCCAAGACCTTTCAATATTAGAATCTCCACAATAAAATATATTTTAAAAGTATTGTGCACACATAGAGAAAGCAATTGGATCAAGTGTTTTGACTGAATGAAAGTCGCTGAGTATCATCGATCAACCACAATATTGAGTTATATGACACATACATAGTATACATAAAATGGTCTTTACAACCCTTCAGTCAGGATTACAACCTAGCTACTTATACCACTTACGATGTGTATGTTTATTTACATGAGTGGAGGGAACCCACTGTATAAAGTCGACTCCAAACGATAGATTTTGTAATACTTTACATGGCATTGTAACTTACACTTAGAGCTTTTGCGAGAAACGTGCGGAGACGAAGTCGTCGAAGAAATAATTTTTTTAGCACGTTTTGTTCGAGATATCTGCACTGGGGTTTGAACGGTGGGCTTACATGTAATTAGTCAACACATTATCTACTATACTACGACGCCTTGAAGATGTACGAACCAAAACTATAACTTACCATTGTATGTGATTTTTTTAACGTAAATGTGAATACTTCGAACATACGTAAATACATACATAATTGGCCATTACAGCCCTTCAGTCAGGATTACGGTCTCACACCACTCATGTTGTGTGCTTTAATGTTACACGTGAGTGGCGGGACTTACAGTTTAACGTCGACTCCGAACAGAATATTTTTGAGAAACTTTTTCATGGCAATATTATTTACTCTCAGAGTTTTTGCCAGAAATCTGCTGAGAGGAAGTCGCCTAAGAAATAAATTTTTTGTTTTTCATATTTCGTTTTGATGTCTGACCTGGGGTACGAACCCAGGTTTTATAATAATAATAATAAGCCAACACACAACCTATTAGACTACGGCGACTTCAAAAATCCTTTTAACAACTTAACTCGACAGGTTGTAGAATATAATTCCTAGTGTTATATGATATCTGAATGACTTTCCAATATATAGAATATAAAGACAAACTTTTAATGCGTGCCCAGTTATAGTATTGTTAGGAAAATGCAAAAATCTATATACTGGTGTTTTGCTTTTACATCGCTTAACATTAAAATTATAAACAGACATACAACAACAAACACCAGCACAAAAAATGTTAAACAAGTAAACAAAAATACAACAACAAACACTACAAGGATAAACGTAAACAAAATACACAAACAACAACAATGAAACAACGATGTTTATATTTATAGAGATCTCGAGGCGAAGCCACGAACATTCACCTTCAAGAACATTCATCACAATGTCATATTAAAGGCAAGGCAAAGCAGGCGAGTGAGTTAGGGAAGTTCAGTCAGTTCAGTTTGAAGAGAGTAATCGTGGTTTGAAGGTCTTCGTTACAAAAATCTGTCGAATAATTGTCTAGTAATTGTTACTGTTTATGCAAAGGGTATTAACAGAGGAATAACAAAGAATAGCAATTGTTGTTGTTTACATCAAGTTGTGAACAGCCGCACACAGAATTGTGCGAATAATAAAGAATTTTAATTAAAACTAAACATAAATTTATTTTTATTTTATTTGTAACCATACATACATAATTGGTCATCACAACACTTCAGTCAGGATTACGACCTAGTTTCTTACACCACTTATGTTGTGTGTGTTAATTTTATACATGAGTGGCGGGACCTGCAGTTTAAAGTCGATTCCGAACGACAAATTTTTGAGAAACTTTTCATCGCAATTTTTTATTTACTCTCAGAGTTTTCGCCAGAAATCTGCTGAAAGGAAGTCGCCGAAGAAATACTTTTTGTAGTTGTTTTTGATGTCTGGCCTGGGGCTCGAATCCTTGCTTTACGTCTAATAAGCCAATACACTACCTACTAGACTACGGCGACTTCATTTATTTGCAATCTATGAGCTCATATTGTAAACGTTTTTAAAAGCTAAAAACGTAACAATATTGTGAAATGCAAACTTTTGATGCGCATCCAGTTAAAGTATTAAAAATTATATGATGTTCTGAAGAGATGCTCTTAAAACGTGTACAAATTCTTCAATTTATTTAAAGCATTCATTCCTAAACTAAAATAATTTCTGGGTCAATTAGATTTGTTGTTTTTTTGTCCATAACATTTCAGCATGTTTGGATTGTAACAATAGATTCTGTCCAGCATCCGTTTTCAAACTATTTGCTGTGTAGCATTGTTTAAAATTTTACCTCTCTTTACAATGATATTTATTTTTCAAATAATCCATAAACATTTCTATACATAGTTGATTTTGTTTGTGTTTAGTTTTGTAAAAAAGAAATTATTATGATTTTAATTATTTCGTTGAATTTCATTTACGCAAATATTTATGTATGCCCTGCCAGGGAATACATTGTTGCTGTTGTTGTTGTTGTATTAATAATTATTTAAATTTTGACCTCGCATTACAAACAAACAATTCAAATGGAAAAGCTTCTGGAAATAAAAAAAAAAATTATGCCTTACGACAGAGAGAGATTATTCACATTTTCATAATTTTTGTTGTTGTTGTTGTTGTTGTTATTGTTGTATTTTTCATTACTTTTCTTGCTAAATAAATTTCCTGCTGCTTGAGTCACCTTTTCAGCCTGTGTGTCTGACTTTTGCCAAGAGTTGTCAAAAAATACGAAAAAAAACTGAAATTTTTGTTAAAATTTGCGGTCAACGGATGTAACTTTATGGCCCAGGGGACGGATTTGTTTCGTTTAGTGTTGGTGGCGATGAGCAGGAAGTTTATTTTTCAACACCATTTCGTTCATTTATTTTCTTTTTTTTCCTGGTTCCTCTCTCATAATTGTACGCCTTAAATATTTAATGAGATAATATGGCTAAAGACTAAACGTTAAACGTTAAATATTTGACGATGTTCTTGACGATATTCTTGACGATATTCCTGTTGACGTTTTTATTTTTTCTTATTTCTCAAAAATAGGGGTTAAAAGTCTTAAGGTGTTTAAAAGGCATAGGGTTGTTGTTGTTCTTTTTTTCTTTCCTTTTTTTCTTATCTTTTCTTCAATCTTCCTCCACTATTAAATAGAGAGAGAGAGAGAGCGAGAGAGTGAAAAAATGCTGAAATTTCAGTTTCTGCCATAAAAAATTTTTGCTGAAACGCTGAAAGAAAAACGTCGTTTAATTTTAATTGTGTTTAGTGTTATTGACATTAACAGGAAATACTTGTATTGAACACTGCAGGGGTGGGAGGAGTGTTTTTAAGTAGTTTGTGTTTTCATTAAAAATTCAATATCACGAAGGAAGTTTTTAAAGCAATAAAGAATTAAAGAGTTTATCTTTGCAAACATCATCAAGCTTTAATAGAAATTCCACATTGAAATATAAAAAATATTGTTTATGTTGTAAAGTCGAGTAATAGGGGATATTCTCAAAGTGCAATAACAATAAATTCCGCACTTTATAAGGTTTTGAAGATGAGATTACGTTGAATTCGCAGCCTGCTCGTAAAGCATAACTTACTTGGGTCTTATAACACAATCATTGTAACATCCTCATTACCAGTTCCATACAATGATAACTCCTGGTTTACATCGCTCTCTCCCATACCAATACATAGTTTTATAAAATTGCGAATTCTATTCGATGGGAAGATTCTGTGAATAAATTCTGGCTTCCCAGAATATTCCTTGAAGTCGCCGTTGTCTAGTAGGTAGTGTGTTGGCTTATTAGACGTAAAGCCGGGGTTCGAGCCCCAGGCCAGACATCAGAACGAAAATAGAAAAAGGTTTTCTTCGGCGACTTCCTCTCAGCAAATTTCTGGCAAAAAATCTGAGAGTAAATAAAATTGCCACCGTCTTGTTGACACCACATGTAATGCAAGTCAAGCTCTTGCATTTTGGGCAAAAAAAGTTGGATATCATCTCACGGTAGCGTTCACCATTCACAGTTACGTTTCGATTCGCAGCATCTTTGAAGAAGTACGGTCGAATGATGCCACCAGCCCATAAACCGCACCAAACTGTGACTTTCTCCAAAATCGACAATTTTGCCTATTTACGTATCCATTGAGCCCTATAATGAGCTTCGTCGCTGAACACAATTTTTCGATAAAGAAGTGGATCTTCGGCCAAGAGCCCATTCACCAAAAATTCTGCGTTGCAGTAGGTCGTTCGGCTTCAATTCTTGCACCAGCTGTATTTTGAAAGGCTTCACAACTAAATCCTTCCACAAAATGTACCACGTTGTAGAGTAACAGAGGCCCAATTGCTGCGAACGGCGATGAATCGATAATTGATGGTCATCATTAACACTGGCCGATACAGCTGCGATATTTTCTTCAATTCACACTCTACGTAAGCGTGGTGGTTTAGTGTCCAACAATGTAAATTTGGTGCGAAATTTAGTCACAATAGCCCGAATAGCCGCTTCAGTGGGTCGATTAAACTGACTATAAAATGGAAGAAGCGCGTGATGAACTTTCTTAACAGAGCACGTATTTTGATAATAAAATTCAATGATTTGCAAGCGTTGTTCGGTTTCTAAGACGATTCATGGTTAAATAATAGACCAAACTGAAGATGTTTGTTTCAGTGAAACAAAACACGAAACGTGCGTGAGCTGTTTAAACCAGTGTTGCCAAAAAGATAATTGCTAAAAAATCACCCGTTATTACGCAGCGCGATAATTTAAAAGCAAGTTCATTGTTTTTGTAGTTTTCGTTTGAGATTTTTCCTTTTTCGTAACAATACTTTGAACTTGGATTTCAAGTTATCTGTTCATCTTGGTTTCGAAAATCTTAATCTTGTGACTACCACCATTTCTAATAAACGTTTGCGTAGTTATTCCCCTAATGAGGCACTTACAGATTAAAATAGAATGCGAACATTGGGTTTGACAAGATTTATATTGGAAGCTAGTCACCCTCAAAGATTTTATCAGAAGAATGGTGAAAATATCTTCTCGAATCAAATATTTTTTATCCGTTTTTTTTCTTAGCTCGGCTTCTGCACAACAAAATCTAAGCAAACGGTGAATGGAACCCTTTCAGCGAACTTTAAATTCCGGTAACGTTAGTATATTTGGGACAGATTTAAAAAAGCCATGCCTTTTGAATGGTATATGCGATCATTCAAACACCAATTAAACTGAATTGAACTGCATTGTCTTGAGTACTCTTGCGTTCATTTTTTGCCTATAAAAAAGAGAATCTTTTGTGAAAAGGCAATAAATTTTCGAAAAAATAAGATTTAAAGAGAAAGCAGGATAATAAAATTAAATTTAATGAGAGTTGTCTTCTTAAAACAGGATACCATAATGACAGAAGACAAAAGCAAGCATTGGGTTCTGCAGTTGTATAGAGTAACACCTTCGTTGGAATTTAATTTTATTAGTTGACGTTTTTATTCGGGCACCCATTCTGTTTTTTATTACAAGTAAGATAACAAGGATTTGGTTTTTAATATCCTTCCCCCCACTCTATTTAAAAACCAATCAAAAGGCAACAATAAAGCAAAAGACTTGGCCATATATGTACATACATACGTACAAGACAATACAACTACTAATAACGGGCAATGAACAGCATAAGGGGGATAGAAAAACCACAGGCTATACAGCAAAAAATCATGTGGCTAGCTTACCTATGTACATACACTGATTGGTACGGATACTGGTGGTGACATCTGTACATACTTATGTACATACATATGTACGTATGACAATAATGGCCCCATAAAAAATAAGGTAAAAAAAAATTAAGTTGTGTTTTTCCTTTTTCTTTGAAAAGAAGTGTTTATTATGGCATCCTGTCTTGTCCAGCAGGACAAGATGGCATCCTCTCGTGTCTTGCTTTAGCGTTACTAGCGGACAATAATAAAAAAAATTTCTGGTTTATTATTGTTATTGTTGTTGTACTGGTTTTTATTTTCTTCATGATTTTTTTTTTGTTTTCTCGCTCTCTTCTTCTTCTTCCCTATTGTCGGCTCATAAACATTTTTTTCCTTTAAAGAGTGTACAGCCTTGGCAAAGTCACAATGGAAGCAAATAAAAAAGGAAAAATAAAATAAAGGAACGTCTAATAAAATATCATCCAGAGTAAAATAAAATAAAAAAGAGAAAGAAAGCCAGTAAAAGAAGAGCGACAAAATTATTTTCAATGCAATTTAGAACGTCTTAAAGCCTAAAACACTTAAAATGCCACGGATTTCTTGACCTTTTCATTCAAAAGTTAATGAAGTGTAAGCAAACACAACAATAACGTAATAAAAACAACAACAACACCAACAGCACTAAAAACAATATGAATTTTTATTAAAATTAAAAAGTAAAAAAAACGAATTAAAAAGAAAATAAGTATTTGTCCTCCCCTTCTGTCCTTATGTTTATTAACGCAGTAAGGCTTTCATTTCAGAACAATGAAAATTAAAAAAGTCTTTTCAGCTGCTGTTAATTTTATTCATTTTTCTTCTTCCCTTGGCCCGCCTCTCTCATTATTTAATTTGTGATTTATTTTTCTCTTTTTTGATTTCTTTTGATTTTTCTTTTCATTTTTTAAAAAGAAACGTTTTGCGGTGTTGTCGTCTGACTCGTCGTAAAAATTTCATTTCTTTTTTACACTCACCGCTAATTAACAACGTTTTATGGCGTAAAAAAGCCAATATAAGCGTATAAAATGCATATTTTTATTGGATTTTATTTTTTTCTTTCTTTTAATTTTTGATTCCCACTTTGATTTTAATTTAATTGGCTCCACAAAAGGCAATTTGTTAAGTGGAATAATTTTTTTAAGATTTTTTTCTTTTTTTCGTTAAGTGAAGAATGTGTTTAAATCCAATTTTTATTTTTTATTTGAAATCTAAGTCACAGAACAGAACTGTTATGTAGAGAAAATACAGTCAGCTCTTGCTATACCTTAGATTATGTCAGAGGTCAGGGCTACGAGCAAGCAAACCAGCTTGCTGGAGAGTAAGTACACACTACTGATGAGGCCAAAGGTTTCAGAATATAAAGAAAAGAAAGGACTTTTCTCAGTCCAGTCTGTGTTACATAGGGACACGTACACACTACAGTCCGGACTGTAGCGGGTAAGGGAAAAGTAATGGTAACGAGAACATAAATCAGCTACAGAACTTAATCACAAGCTGAATAAAGTAACAATAAACAGGAACTACCTATGACAAGAACGAAAATACATTTTTATATAATAATTTACAAATTAATGCCAGCATATAAGCTACGTTTTATATTACAAACACTACAATTAAAATCAATAAAATCATTATACAAGTTAATATCATTACATAATCTGCGAAAAGGAAAATTACATCCATAGTTCGTTCTACAAAAATCTAAAGAAAGAGGACGATAGTGCCGTGAAAATCTTGCTGGAATACTGAAATTCAGGTCACAAAGCAAAAACTCAGAAACGATATCACCTTTAACCAGATTAAATACAAAACAAACCCCTAAAACAGCCCTTCTACGTTCTAAAGTTGAAAGTTTTATGAAACCTAATCTAGCCTCATATGACGGAAACCCATTGACACAATCCCATCCTAAGCCACGTAAACAGAATAATAAAAACTGCTTCTGCACAGACTCTATTGAGTCAATATGACAACGATAGCATGGATTCCAAAATAGACGCATACTCTAAAATAGGTCTAACAAGTGCAATGTATAGCAGTCGCGTTATATAAGGGTCAATGAATTCCCAAGTCCATCTCTCCACAAAACCAAGAACAGCCCGAGCTTTGCCAATCATCATAGTAATATGATCAATAATACTCCCAAATCAAGAAATGTAGTCACGGTTTCCAAAGGGCAAGAATTAATCACATAAGTCGACGAAATTACGCCCCCGCGAGAGAAAACCATGCATTTACATTTTTTCAAGTTAAGATCCATTAAATTAATTCTGCACCAAGTTGACAGCATATTGGGAAACAATTTCAGTCCTATTGTACAAAGGTAGCTTGAGAATATATAATACATACATAGTTGGTCATTACAACCCTCCAGTCAAGATTACGATCTATCTTATGCTGTGTGTTTTAATTTAATACATGGGTGGCGGTAACTACAGTTTAAAGTCGACGCCGAACGACAGATTTTTTTGAAAAAAATTTCATGCCAATATTATTTTACTCCCAGAGTTTATACTAGAAATTTGTTGAGAGGAAGTCGCCTAAAGAAATATTTCTTCGTATTTCATTTTGTTAAAAATATATGACCTGGGGTTTGAACCCTGGTCTCACGTCTAATAAGCCAACACACTACCTACTAGACTAAGGTAGTCTAGTATATCCATAGCCATTGCCTATGGATATTATTTCTTCTCGCTATGTTTATCTTTCCCGAGTACTATGGGAATTTGCAATTTATGGGTCATTTATATGTAATAAATAGTTGGTTAGGGTCAGCTAATCATACATATATGCATAATTGGTTATTACAACACTTCAATTCAGATTACGACCTAGCTTCTTAAACCACTTATGTTGTGTGTGATAATTTTATACATGAGCGGCGAGACCTACAGTTTAAAGTCCACTTCACACGACAGATTTTTTTGAGAAAATTTTCATGGGAATTTTATTTTACTCTCAGAGTTTTTGCCAGAAACCTGCTAAAAGAAAAACCTACTAGACTACGGCGATTTCTATAATCAGCTAATCATTACTTATTCTATAATTCTGGTTATATTTACGTATGAAATAATCTCCACGTATCGTATAAGAACGTGTTTTGTTACATTTCCATTCACAATATGCAGTCAGAATCCATGTTGCACAGGTCTTGGCTCAGACGGGTCTTATTTGTTTTAAAAGACAGTCTTTAAAACAGTTCCCAATAAAATATTGCGATCTAAAGAAAATTTACTTCAGTGATTACAAGACATCTGACCATCTGGGATATTTCCATACACTCTTCCTTCTTATAGTATGAACGACTAATGGCCTGTAAAAATTACATCGTATCTATTCATTATTATTTATGTTAGTTCTGTCCTTTTACCTTTGCAGACACATTATGTTCATTGTTATATTCCATCATATTTTAAATATTTTCATTTTGCAATTTATTTTCTGAACAAAATTTTATTTCTTTATTTGCATTTTAATAAAAAAAAATATATTGAATGCCTAAAAAAGAAAAACAAAAACATATTCATTACCACAACAGTCATAAATATTCAATCATAACAACTTAATAATAAAATGGAGTTTTTTTCTTCTAAATTTTTCTAATAAAAATATAGAGTTATCCATTTCGTGGTTTCAAAAGTAAACGTAAATAAAACACATATAAAATTTTTTTATTCATAATATTTCTTATTTATTGTAAAGTTTGAACGTTGACATTATGTTGCAAACACTTCATCATTTAAATGACATCCACGCGAAGTGTTGCAAGCATTGATTCTTTTGAGGCAATAAACACGGTTTCGGTTGCCCCACAAAAAAAAGTCTAATGGTATCAAATCGCATGATCTTGGTGGCCAGTGTATATCGCCACGACGAGAAATTACGCGGCCAGGAAATGTCTCTTGCAATAAAGCCATATTCGCTCGAGTTGTGTGGCATGTGGCACCGTCTTGTTGAAACCACATATTCTCCAAGTCGTATTCTTCAATAGCAGGCAAAAAAAAGTCGGTTATCATATGATCATAACGCTCCGAATTGACGGTGACAGTCGTTCCATCGTCGTTTTCGAAGAAGTAAGGTCCAATCACACCTTCGGACCAAAGAGCGCACCAAACAGTGACTTTTTCTGGATGTAATGGCCTCTCTTCAATTACTTGAGGATTCTCAGAACCCCAAAATACGACAATTTTGTTTATTAACATACCCACCGAGTGTGAAATATGCTTCATCGCTGAAGAAAATTTTGTTCGATACGTGGCTGCGGTAGAATCACCATTTTTGTAGTAGGTTTTGATAATTTTTATGCGTTGTGTGATAGTTAAGCGATCCATTTTCGTCAATGTCAGACTTTCAACTGAAAAGAGAAAAATTGGTTTCACAACTTAGTTTGACGGATGTCGAATTCCAGTTCCATACTTTTGAAACCACGAAATGGATAACTTTTTTTGTGATTTTCGTTTTTCATTTAATTTAAAAACTGCATAAGCTTGACTGGCTGTTCATTGAAAATTTCCATACTCCTTTTGAAAATAGTATGTAAAGCTTTTAATCTGTTAAATATTTACATTTTACAATAACAAAAACTGAGAGAGAGAGAGAAGAGCAGCAATACAAAAATTTGCTGGCATACAAGTTATAAATTTTATTTTAAATAAACAATTGATTACAACTATGTATTCTAATATTGGCTCATAATATATTATTTTGAAATCAAAAACTCATGCACACACAAACACACACATCTACATTCTTAGTCATACATATACATGCAACACAATGAAATGTACAAAGGAAGGATGGACGGACATTAAACAATTATAGCAGACAGCAGTTAACTGTAGCAATACAAAGGCATAAACGTACGCCATATTCCATTAAGCATGTATGGTGGTGAATGTATGTATGTTTAGCTAAAATAACATCTACATGCACGAATACACAAACACAGATACACTTACATGCTTGCAATCATATATACCAACAGTTTAGACAGTTGGTCTAAGACGGAAATGGCAATGATGGTGAATGTGCATGTGTAAGTGTAAGTGAATTGAATTGACATTTCAATAAAAACAGACATAAACTCACGTTCAAACTAAATCCTTTCAAAGTATGCAATACAATAATGCACACTTCTACACACATACCATAGCATTAACATTCATTTTCTCTCTGTCTTACTCTTTTACATTCAAACTCTCGCACAACATTTACGCACACATGATTACCAAGTCTTCGGAGCACGTATATTTTACTGTTTAAGTTTCATGGCCCAGAAATTTTCTGTAGCATATTATAAGAATCTAAGAAAACTTCTAACTGTCTGTATAGAGAAAGCGTGTTATTTTCTCTCTCTCTCTATCTTTCTTATTGTTTTTGTATATGTAGTATGTTAGTTAGTTGGTTGGTGGTATGTGCCTAGAATATTAAGCTTGAAAACGAAAACAATTTAACTATTCTCGCATCTTGGCCTAGTTCGGTACTCAGAAGACATGCAGAATACGTATGTAAACCTACGTATGTACGTCTAAGGAATGCAAAAGGAAAATAAATTTAAACCCCCCAGTTACTGCCAGTAATGCTGATGACAACGTTAAAGGCGTAGGGTGGTGAAGCTTAATGGCAAACGTTAAGTGTGATTGTTTTTTGGTCAACCTTTGTAGTTAATTTTGTTCTATTTCACTCACTTAAGACATTTTTAATTAACTCGTAAGACTTTGTATACAAATAAAACAAAAAAACAGAAAAAACAAAAACAAATTTATAGAAATCATGAATACATATTACCTTTCTGCATACATTTTGGGCCAACTAAATAGAAAGAAAGAAATTTTTTCTGAAGTTAACGTGGAGAGTAGATTGCCACAAACAAATAAATGATCCTGCAACGATTTTGATTATTTGAAAAGAAAATATGCGAACACAGTAAGACCCCGCTTAACACTGCTCCGATTAACGCTGTTTCAATATTACGCGGTAATATTGGGATTCCCCTCAATCGCACACTGTATTGATACTTGTTGTATATGTGTGCAATTGAAATGGCCATGCACCAACCAAAAGCGGTGAACTATACAGCGACGGTGTATATTATGTATCTTCTTCAAAGCTGTTTTAGTTAGTTAGTCTGTCCAGAATAAAGATACCAACTGTATTTCAGGAAGTCGCAATCACAGTACGAAAGCATCTTCCCTGCGTCACAGTTGATTTATTAGTTGTTGTCAACGTTACTAGGTACATACATATGTAAATGTTAAATTGCCTCGTTAAACGCTGTTTCGTTTAGCGCTGGAACTTATTGGAACGCCCTCAAGCTCAAGCTATAATAAATAGGACGACATTAAGAAAACCCACCGTTTGGGATCGGCATTTTGGAATAGAGGATGGGATGAAACATAGTATTAAATCAAAGCTCATTTAAGCAGACATGGAGACTTGTGTTAGGCGACTGACAGGTCCATAAAGATCATCATGGCCTAGCATTTAAATTATGAATCCCTTTAATTAACTCCGAAAGCTAGATTAAAATTTTAATGAATTTAGTGATCGATGCCATATTAAAACGAAAGCAGTCTGCCTCGAACCAGCAATTAACATTGGCTACTAAAGTCGACAATAGTCTTTCAATCCCCAACTGAGCTACAAGCTCTGAAAAGTCATTTGCAGGTGAAAGAAGTCTCCCTGCATATACATATACCCAATAAGCTATGATATGTGAATTCGCCGTGGCTTATTAGACGTAAGGCCGCGGTTCAAACCCCAGGTCAGACATCAAAACGAAATATGAAAAAATATTTCTTTTGCCACTTCCTCTCAGCAGATTTCGGGCAAAAACTCTGAGAGCAAAATAAAATTGCCATGAAAAGTTCCTCAAAAATCTGTCGCTCGGAAACGACTTTAGTCACTGTAGGTCCCCCATCACTCATGTATAAAATTAACGCACGCAACATCAGTAATGTGAGAAGCTAGGTCGGAATCCTGACCGATTACGTGAAAATAAATGCAAGCCATAGGGAAGTCCTACAATCCAATTTAAGACACATGTTCTGTCCAATTTACGCTATAGTCTAGTAGGTAGCATGTTGGATTCTTAGACGCGTGGCCATGGTTTATACTTCAACTCAGATATCTCAAACAGAAGAAAAAGACTGTCAAAAGGAAAAAGTCTCTGAGAGTGAAATAAAATTTACTATGAAAAGTTTTTCAAATTTGTGGCGGTCGAAGTCAACATTAAACTAAAATTCCCATCACACATGGATAAAGTTAACACACAAAACATGGGTGGTGTGAGAACCTAGGTTGTAATCCTGACTAAAGATCTGTAATGATCAATTGATTAGATACGGAGAGAAAGAGAGAGTCTGACGTGGATGTTAGCGCCAACAAATCATTTTCATAGTGAACTGCATAACATAAGCAAGAGGTATTGAGTGGGGTTATTGCGTGTTCTAGCAAGATCATCAACTACTCAATCACTCAGGATATCCCTTGACCAAGAACCCTTATTACATACACACACACATACAATATTAGTCATTACAACCCTTCAGTCAGGATTACGACCTAGGTTCTCACACCACTTATGTTGTGTATGTTAATATTATACATGAATGGTGGGACCTACAGTTTAAAGTCAACTCCTAACGAGAGATATTTTGAGAAACTTTTCTCATGGCAATTTTATTTACTCTCAGAGTATTTGCCAGAAATCAGCTCAGAGGAAGTCGCCGCAGAAATATTTTTTCATGTTTCATTTTGTTTGAGACGTCTGTCCTGGGATTAGAACTTTGGCTTACCTACTAGACCTCGGAGACTACGCCCTTATTACACAACACCTTATTGACAATAAACTGTCAGTCTATCGAGGGAGTTGCAGCATTTGCCAACCATTTCAGCTAAACGTGAATACCCCTCGTATTTATTAATAAACTCACTGCGCTGTAACTTATATTAGACAGATTATTTAAAGAACTGCTCGCGATGTTTTCTGGTTCCTTTAATTCCAATAATGAATCCCGGACTTTTACAAAGCAATACAGCTCTCAACATTCGTTTTTCCTCTTTACTTTACTTAATCTGTTTCAGAAAATATTTCTGATGGTTTCGACTGCTGCCAAAAGGGCCCTCTTATCTCAATACCCTCTTATCTCAAAATAGCTGCATTGCGACTGGTTGCCTGTCATTTTTAGTACAACATAACGCCAGGTCCAGATTGTAGTCGCAGTAGTCTAGTAGGTAGTGTGTTGGCTTATTAGACATGAGGCTATGGTGCCAACCTTAAGACAGACATCTACACCTTCCTTTCAGCAGATTTCTGATGAAAACTCTGAGAGTAAATTAAAAATTGCCATGAAAAGTCTCTCAAAAAAAATCTGTCGTTTGAAATCGACTTTAAACTGTAGTTCCCTGTCACTCATGTATAAAATTATTACACACAACATAAGTGGTGTGAGAAGGTTTAGGTTTAGGTTAGAGGACGTGTACTTGCCAATTGAGATAAATACAGTACCCGGAGGTCCAGTTGGCTCATTGTACAATATCCTAAAGGGTAGAGGATAATAGGGAAGATATGGAAAAAAGATAGGAAATAGGAAAGGGAGAATAAGGAAGCAGAGTAAGTGGTGTGAGAAGCTAGGTTGTAATCCTGACTGAAGGGTTGTAATGACCAGTTGTGTATGTAACACCAGGTTCTTACTACATCGAGGTATTTAACTTCCTTATGAATAAAAACCCCTCAGTTCATCAAATAATTTTTTCTTTTACATCATAAGAAGCATTTTACTAATTAGTTAATACCAACTGTAACAATTCTAGTAAATATAGTTATAAAATAAATCTTTTACATTTACTTAGTTAAACAAAAACGAAAAAAAAACATACAAAAAGACAGCAAAAGAGTAATAACATCTCATTGAAGTCATAACACACATGAAAGACCATTCGGTCATTGCTGTAGTAATCGCTTACCATTCCTCTGAACGTCTTTATCATCCATCCGCCATCATCATAATAATAATCGCACCAGTAACAATAACAATAATGGCAATGGCTATGGCACTGATAATGATAATGATAATGGCCATCTTAATAATGAGCACAACAACAACAACAACAAATGTTTGTTTATATTAATTGAATGGCAGGCAGGCAGGCAGTCAGGCCTGGCATATTATAAATCTATTTCTCGATGCAATGCAATAATAATAAAATAAAACGTGTCTATATGTTGTCTATTTTTAGCAAAAATCATTGTGTGACATTTTGCACATGTACTCTCTGTGTGTGTGTGTGTGTTTAGATTGGAACGCAAAAGTTTATGCAATAATTATGCCAGGCAATTAACATGATTTCACTTGTGTAAACTGCTCTGATTTACAACAAAGCAAGTGGCCATCATCATCATCAATATTTAGGAATTTCTGTTAAATGCTCTGAAATATTTCACTTTCATAGTTGAATGAAATGAATGTGAAAAAGGTTAACTGCTGTCATACAGTAATTAATTAAGAGCGTAGGAAAACAGATTATTAAGGACTAGAGTAGCATTAGAAACTAAAAGCTATAATTTATACTTTGCAACTGTAGTTATATGTATGTATGCATGCATGCAATTGAAAACATCAAAGGACGGGCAATGATCAAAATAATTTTTCCCATCAGGATTGTACAGAAAAACTAAAAATATTGAGTTTCACTGATTTCTCCACAAATAGCTGTCAAGAACGTATTAAAAAACCCAACTTTAGAATGTCGGTTCTTTCAGTTAAGAGGCAAGGAATTGAAAAATATTTTGTTACGTTTTTATCTTTGAAAAACGTTTCAAATATTTACTCGTAGATTGCAAATAAAATAAAAATAAATTTGTGTTTAGTTTTAATTAAAATTCTTTATTATTTGCACAATTCTGTGCCACTGTTCACAACTTGATGTAAACAACAACAATTGCTTTGTTATTCCTCTGTTTATACTCTTTGCATAAACAGTAACAATCACTAAACTATTGTTCGACAGCTCTTTGTAACGGAAATTTTCAAATGCACTTTGTCTTCACACAATACTGACTGAACTTCACTGACTCACTCGCCTGCTTTGCCTTGCCTTTTATATGGCAAAGTAAACAGTCTGATGAGTATTCTTGAAGGCGAATGTTCGTGGTTTCGCCTTCTTGAAATATCTATCAATGTTAACATCGTTGTTTCCGTGTGGTTGTTTGTGTATTTTGTTTACATTTATTATTGGAGAGTTTGTTATTGTATTTTTGTTAACTTGTTTACCATTTTTATGCTGGTGTTTGTTTTTGTTGTATTTTTGTTTATTATTTTAATGTTAAGCAATGTAAAAGCAAAACACCAGTATCTAGATTCTTCATTTTCGTAACAATATTGTCCAAACTATTGACAGCCATAGAAGAGGAAATGCATAACCAATTTTACTTTCCAAAGACAAAGTCGACTGCTTAAATATGGACAGAAAGATAAACCTAGAAAATGTATTTTCTTTGTCTTCCGAAACCCAGAGTTGACTCATAACCTTGCATTTCATTTTTTCGTTATTTGCTAACTAGAGGAGACAGTGTTGTTACTCATATTACGTAAAATAATCCTAAAGTATTGCACATGGTATACAGGAGTTTCAAGCAACCTTCCACTCACTGTAGTGTTTTCTCAGCCTCCAGCTTCAGATATTTTTTGGCAAAGCAATAACTACCTAGTCTTGAATACTCTAGATAAGTACCAAATTATTAATAAGGAGGGAGTGTTATGCCCAGACAATATAATACTTAATTGCAACAGTCTCCTTTGGTACTGAAGTGCTGGCAAATGCGTTTATTACACTCTGTTTTAAAAACTCCAAGGTACAACGTAAAACGCTATATGGGAATAAGTGATAATTTGTGCATAGAACTCGCCGTAGTCTAGTGTGTGTTCTTAAAAGATGTGAGGCCTGTATTCAAACCCTAGGTCAGACATCTCTAACAAAATGAAAAAAATTTTTCTTCGGCGACTTCCTTTCAGCAGATTTCGAGCAAACTCTCTGAGAGTAAATAAAAATTGCCATGAAAATTTTCTCAGAAATCTGTCGTTCGGAATCGACTTTATACTGTAGGCCCCGCCACTCATGTAAAAAATATACACACACAGCATAAGTGGTGTGAGCAGCTAAGTCGTAATCCAGACTGAAGGGTTGTAATGACCAATTATGCACTAAGAATAGTACCAGTACAGATGCAGCATATATCGTTGCACTAATGACCCACAAAGTCTCTTAAACATTACATACATACATACATAATTGGCCATTACAACCCTTTAGTCAGGATTACGGCCTAGCTTCTCACACCACTCATGTTGTGTGCGTTAATTTTATACGTGAGTGGCGGGACCTACAGTTTAACGTCGACTCCGAACGACAGAATTTTTGAGAAACTTTTTCAAGGCAGGTTTATTTTACTCTCAGAGTTTTTGCCAGAAATCTGCTGGGAGGAAGTCGCCGAAGAAATATTTTTTTTTCATATTTCATTTTTGATGTCTGACCTGGGATACGAACCCGGGCTTTACGAATAGTAAGCCAACACACTACCTACTACACCACGGCGACTTCTTAAACATTAGGGGTTTTAAAAAACATTAATTAGTTGTTAAAATCTAAAAAGTCTGAGAGTCATTCCAGGAACCAATAACTAATTCTACACCACTGTCCTAAGTATTTTTAGAATCCGTCAGTTGTCATAAAGCCTAAGTCTTTGAGGCAGCAGAGTTCCAAGCTTCATAAAATGGTAAAGAAAATATTTTGCGGTCTATTCTTCTTCCTGATCGCTCGATTTCGGTAAAAATCGTTGTGAGGTATACCCAGCCTCCTTTTCACACAGATTTTAGCGTTATACTTGATATAAAATCATGTCTGGTTAGGAAATTTTTTTTACTGCAGCATATATCACATCGGACCAGATATGTCTGGTCTCCCTACTAATAACTGCATTATGCCATTTTCCTTGTGTTTAGAGATGGAAGTTTGTGTGAGACAATACGTTTGCCTCTCTGTACAGGAATACCAATCCCATGTATAAATACAATTGAGTTTTGAGCCTTTACAAGTGCTTCGACTTTTTTGTTACCAATAATTTCCCGTGCTAAGAAGGCCATATGAGGAATGTTCTCCAGAGACCATTGGCATTCTTGGATAATATTTCTAGGAATCTATCTGGCTGCTTTATTGTTTATAAATGTGCGTATAACGCCACTCTAAGGCCTATAAATCATTTAAGCCTGAGTAATTTAATAGTAATTAGGCAGTGCAAGGAATATCCTACAATTCAGCTGTTCACAAAAGATTCCAAATCCTACTATGACAAGTGATCTGGATCTGTGAATAATTGGATGATATTCTCTAAGAGTTCATCAGAGAAAATCAGCAGAATTTTTACAAAGAGTTTTTGGAAAATTTTAATTATTTTTATATTTATGAATAACGAAGTCAGAAATTTGCTAAATCGGTCTAGTTGAGCGAGCTTAAACATTGTCTTTGATAAACTAAATTTTTATCATTCCTCCAGAGAGAACTGTTTTTGTTAGTATTCATGGTTTGAAGTCGCCGTAGTCTAGTAGGTAGTGTATTGGCATATTAGGCGTAAAGTCAGGGTTCAAACCCCAGGGCAGACAACACAACAAAATGCAAAAAGTATTTCTAAGGAGACTTCCTCTCAGCAGATTTCTGGCAAAAACTCTGAGAGTAAATAAAATTGCCATGAAAAAGTTACTCAAAAAATCTGTCGTTCGGAGTAGACTTTAAACTGTATGTCCAGCCACTCATGTATAAAGAATTAACACACACAATATAAGTGGTGTGATAAACTAGGTCGTAATCCTGACTGAAGGATTGTAATGAACAGTTATGTATGTATGTATGTATCTACAAATTTCCAACTTAGGCTGGCCTCTCGACATCCATTCGAAATTGGTGCCATAAAAGGAATACTTCCTTGGATGGGGATTGAATCATTGGGATTGAATCCCTATGGGTAAATTTTGAAGCGAT
The DNA here is from genome assembly GCA_958299815.1 of Sarcophaga carnaria. Classification (NCBI taxonomy): domain Eukaryota; kingdom Metazoa; phylum Arthropoda; class Insecta; order Diptera; family Sarcophagidae; genus Sarcophaga; species Sarcophaga carnaria. The sequence continues at coordinate 143,754,374 of OY283149.1, forward strand.
TTACACTATGGCGCAAAAGTGAACCTTTTTTCTTAGATTGCCTTTATGGAAGCTTAGCTTTTAAACAACGAATGAAAACAAAATAAAATGTTTACCCTAAATTAACTAAAGATTTATTATATTCCACTAAACATTAAAAATTAAAATTACATTTCATTTTACACAGCAGAAATACTTTATTGAAAAAAACTAAAAAACTCACTTTTGTACTCTTTTCAAAAAATTCGGAAAAACTAGGTTAATAACCGATTATACTTCCTTTTTTGCGAATAACTTCCTTGATGCGACGTGGCATACTCTTCACAAGATTTTCGCAGTATATTAGATCAATTTTACCCAACATTTCATATATTTTCTCCCAGATATTTCTTCCAGGTTGTTGTTCAAGACCCCGTAGTTTTCGTTTAAGGATGGCCCAAAAATTTTCGATTGGGTTTAAGTCTCGAATTTGTGCAGGCCACTCCATCACTTGATATTTGAGTTTCAACGAAGTTTAAACTAGTTTCGACTTGTGTTTCGGATCATTATCCTGTTTGAATATTGCATCATCCTCGCTATATTCCAACTGTTCTAAAACTACTGGTAAATTTTCATACAAGAGGTGCAAGTAGTTTTCCTTTCCTTAATCATTACAACCCTTCAGTCAGGATTACAACCTAGCCTCTCACATCACTTATGTTGTTTGTGTTAATTTTATCCAATAGAGGCGGAACCTATAGTTAAAAGCCGATTTCAAACGACAGATTTTTAAGAAACTTTTCATGGTAATTTTTATTTACTCTCAGAGATTTTGCCAGAAATTGCCGAAGACAGATTTTTAGGAAAGTTTACATTGCAATTTTATTAACTCTTAGAGAAGAAGAAATATTTTTTCATGTATCGTTTTGTTGGAGATGTCTGACATGGGTTTTGAACTGTGACCTCACGTCTAACAAGCCAACTTACAACCTACGAGACTACGACGACTCCAACAGACTCCTTATATAACCGAGACACAAAATACGGAGGCACATAAATTTCTGACAGAAAGCATTAATGCGACCACGTCTAACAAGATGGCATAATTTTGCGTTAAATATTTTTTTTTTTGCTTTTTATGGATTTAAATTATTGCGTTTTCAGATACTCGTAAGGTAATGATAATCAGGTTTTACAGGTCATCACAAACCCGCCAGCTATCAGCTTAATGCTCTCCTAAGCTTATATTACCTCTGCAAGGCACCCTTTTTATTTAACATTTTTCTACCGCATCTTTTCAACAATAAACATTCATGTCCAGTAATTTTAATTTGTTATTAAAAAAAACAAAAATAAAATAAAAAAAACAGAAACGGAAGCATTTCAAATTTATGCAACAATCCTAGTTGGCATAATCAAATTTACAAAAACATTTAACAACCCAATGCTAAACGGCAACAACAACACACAAGCATCATAAAATTATTTATTTATTTGCCGTTTCTTTTTTGTTGTTTTTTTTTTATTTAATTCCACCTCCATGCCATGGTGTGTGTAATTGCAAGCAACGGGGATCTGTAACTCATCGACCATTAAAATGAATTCTATTCAGGGCAACAGCAACAGACTCATAAAGCTTTCGCTTACAAATAAAAGGGAGCCAGCCACCACCACAGCTGACGATAATGAAAATCGAAATGAAAATGTGAATGTGAATGTGAATGTGGGAATGTGCGAATGTAAATGTGAATGCGTACCAAAAAAAAAAAAAGTACCCAACGTAGTGAATTTAATTAAATTTGTTCGCTAAGTAAGCAGGACGAAAAAGTGGAATTATAAAACAATTGTCTAAATATTTATAAATAAATACGACTACTAATATATGTATATAAGTATGTGTATATAAGTGTAAATGTGTTAGTATATGCGTACACATTGTGGTCCTTTGGTATTTCTGGTTGTAAATTTTCCATGGCCAGCCCATTTAGGATTTGTATACACTTTTGGGGGCAATTGGGTTTAATTGTTAGCCATGAACTCTCTCTCTTGCTCTTTCTCCCTCTCTCTCCTGCTCTCTCCTGCTCTCTCCCTCTCTCTCTTGTTCGACTACTATGAGGTTATAAGCTTCAGTGAATTAAACTCAAACTGTAAACATCAGCAGCAAGGGCAGTAGCAGTGGCATTAGAAAATAAACATTTGAAAGGAATCACTTACCCAAAATACAAAATTATTTATTGGCTACAATAAATATTTAACGCTTTTATAAGTACGTGCAATGCAACTTAATTTTACGCAATAAATACTCATTTTATAGCACTAATGCTGCTAACCCTGCCCCGCGCCCTAGCTCTTGCCCTTGCTTCTACTCCTACTGCTGCTGCTGCTGCTGCTGTTAATGAATGTTAGAAATTTCGAACACTATTTAAAGGCAATTTCGTATAAACCCCCCCCCCCTCTCCAGCCCCTTTCAGTTTGATAACATAATTTTATGCAGATGTTCTCGGTTTTATACATGAGTGTGTGCGTTATAGTGGGTGGCCTAGCTATTTGAAATATTTGTTTGTAAATTTAAAGCATTTTATTTGGTTTTCCTTTGTTTTTTTCGTTTTGCTTCCTATTTAACTGTATTAAAATTAATTTATTTTAATATTTCCCTTCTCACTTTCTTTCTCTCTCTCTTTACAGACAACTTTTATCACCGAATTTAATACAGAAACATTATCATTCTAGTGGCTATTTAGTAGATGGCAATCGTCATGTAAGTATTTTAATACACTGTGTTATACATATACATATTGAACGGTATTTAAATGTTTTAATTCAATAGAGAATGATTTTTTGTTGTTGTTGTTCTAATGAACTAATGATTTTTGGTTAATGAAATTTAAAGAAAAATATACAGGGGATAGGAAAACCTATGTGAAGTAAAGTAGCAAGAAATTCAATGTATCTTAATCGCTATAGGTTTGAGCTTAAGAAGAAAATTGTTTGATTGCTTGACAGATTATTGGGTAACACACTTGAGCAAAGAGACAAATATTTTTTTTCTCTGAAATATTCATTATAGTATACACACACATTCTTCTTTAGTATACACACACATATTTGGTCATTACAAACCTTCAGTCAGGATTACGGTCTAGCTTCTCAGACCACCAATGTAATGTGTAATAATGAGTGGCCGAACCTACTCGACTCCGAACGAATCTTTTTCATGGCAATTTTATTTTACTTTCAGAGTTTTTGCAAGAAATCTGCTGAGATGAAGTTGCCCAAGAAATATTTTTTTCAAAAATGACCTGGGGTTTAAACTGTGCATGTCTAATAAGCCAACACACTAACTACTAGATTACGGCGACAACAACTTCTCTTAACAACCGAAATTTATTAGAGATTATAGGGCTCGACATTGCCTACGAGGATTCTTTTGCAATGTTGAGTCCTTACTACAACTGAATGTGTTCTATTGCAGATCTACACAGTTTTTTAAAACTTTTTCATGTGTGGAGAATAGATTTGCTTTCAAGTGCACCAGATATGCCTCATTGCTTTTAAATGAGTATTACAAGTCCTAGGTAACTAGGTATTGGACTATATTAGAGAAGCCGAGAACTTTCTAGTTTGAATGCTTTTATTGGAATGAACATTTTCTGAATAAAAATCAAGTTGTAGAAAATTCATAATTAAAATATAGAGTTTTACAACAGGGTAATTACAATATTCAATTTCTAATAATTACATTTATATACATAAGAAAATTACACAAATTAATAAATGTAAAGTGAATGTAATTACTCCAACACTCCTCCTCATTCACCTCAAATTGCATTTATTACAAAAATAGTTATGTTTGTTCGGTGCCAACGGCTTTGTCAGAATATCGGCTATCATTTCTTCCGTTGGGCAGTACACTGAAGTTATAATACTTTTCTTGATTAAATCTTTCGTCATTTTGTACTTCGTATCCATGTGCTTTGTTTTAAAAGGAAATTTGTCATCATTCAAAAGACGTAAACAGCTTTGGTTATCGTTGATATTATTGTCGGTTCTTCTATGTGTTGGTGCAAGTCTGTTAAAAGTTGCCTTAACCATTTTGCTTCTTTTGCTGCTTCTGATAACGAAATGTATTCTGCCTCGCATGTTGATGAAGCTACGAGCGTTTGTTTCTGACAGGACCACGAAATTGTCCCACCATTGTAGAAAAATATTCGACCGCTATTTGACTTCATATCAGTCCTTTCTTCAGCCCAGTTAGCATCCGCATAGCCGATTAATTGTTGATCTTGATTTTTGTTGCTCAACAACAACTTCAGATTTGAGGTTGTTTTCAAATATTTTAAAATACGCTTACATTGGTTCCAGTCTTCATATGTGGGTTTTGAAACTTTTTGTGCTAGAATACTTATAGCTGCTGAAACATCAGGTCTGGTATTAACTGAAATATATAATAGGTGGCCAATCAATTTACGATACACAGTGTTATTTTCAAGAGGTTTTGTTTCTCTTCCTTTTCCGTAACTTAAATCCATTGGTGTTTTAACTGGCTTGGCTTCTTGGAGTCCAAATTCCTTGACAGTTTTATCAATATAAAGAGATTGACAAAGCTGGAAATTCCCATCAGCATCTTTTGATATTTCAATGCCCAAAAACTGTTTTAAATCTCCAAGGTTTTTTAAAGTAAACTTTTCAGATAATTTACTTTCAATATAATTTATTTGTTCCCTTGTATAACATGCTAAAATTATATCATCGACATAGACAATTATGTAACATACCTTTCCGTAAATGTTACCATAATACAAACATGGATCATTTAAACTTTGCTCGAATTTAGCTTCCAAAATGATTTCATGTAAAGTATTATTCCACGATCTTGCCGCTTGCTTTAAACCGTAAATGCTCTTCTTCAGTAGACACACAATGTTTCCGTCACCTTGTTGAAAACCTTGCGGTTGCCTCATGTAAATTGTTTCTGATAGTTTACCATTCAGAAAAGCTGTTTTAGCATCTATATGATTAACAATCATTTTATTCTTTCCTGCAATTGATAGCAAAAGTCTAAACGTTGTATGAGAAACCACTGGGGCAAAAACTTCATCATAGTCAATTCCGTATTTCTGTGAAAATCCTTGAGCCACAAGACGAGCCTTAAAGCGATAAACATCACCATCCGCATTACGCTTAATTTTATAAACCCATTTACTTCCTATGGGGATAGCTTTTTCAGGTAAAACTACCAAGTCCCATGTTTGATTAATTTTCATCGACTCCATTTCTTCCTGCATGGCAGCCAACCATTGCTCTTTTTCTTCACTCTCAACAGCTTCCTGATACGATTTAGGTTCTTTAAGCTCCTTTGTTAACCAAATTTCGTCTATCAGTCTTCTAGGCTCTTTACCTTTAGTCATCCTGCTTGAAACTCTAACAGTAGATGTGCCTATTTTAACTTCGGAATTTACTTCAGCACCCACAATATCATTGTTGATTGCTTTCTCATCATTCGCCTTAACGGATTTAGAATTCTCCTCCTCAATCAGCAAAGGGTTAACTTTACGATAGGTTTGACTTAAGAGATCAAGAGATATTTCTGTGTTATCAGGATTCCGAAAACTATCTGTAAAACGGACATCACGACTAATGACCACTCTGTTTGACACACTATTATAGCAACGAAAAGCTTTAGAATTACTATCGTAACCTAAGAAAATCATTTCTACCGCTGTTTTGTCCAACTTACGCTTTTTTTCAGTAGGAATGTGTACAAAACATTTGGATCCAAAAATATGAACTTCTTTTAAACTTGGTTTTGAGCCGTACCATAATTCATGTGGTGTTGAATTGATTGTTTTTGTAAAAGTCCTATTTTGAATATAATTAGCAGTCGTGACAGCTTCTCCCCAAAACATATACGATAAATTGGCATCAATGAGCATACACCTCGCCATTTCAATTAGGGTTCTATTCTTTCTTTCCGCTTTCCCATTTTGTTGAGGACTGTAAGGAGCAGTTAATTGAGTTTTAATTCCTTCAGACTCTAAAAACTTTATTAAATTCTTTCCAGTGTATTCACCACCTCTATCCGATCTTATTACCTTTGGAGTACGACCAAAATTTGTTCGACAATACATAATAAAATTTTTCAATGCTTCTTCTACTTCAAACTTTCTTGATAACAAATATAAATTCGTAAAACCGGAGTAATCATCAATAAATGTAACGATATATCTTTTTCCAGACGGTGTAGCAGTCTGCATTGGACCACAAACATCACTGTGAATCAACTGTAATGGTTCTGTAGTTTTGCTTAACGATTCCTTTGGAAATGGAATTCTTGTTAACTTTCCCTTAACACATGTCTCGCAAATTTCCTTAATATTGCATTCAACAATCTTTAAATCATCCACCAAATTTTCAGAAAACATTTTTCTAATAGCTGTAGGATCACGGTGACCTAGCTTTCGATGCCACTGATGAGTGCAATTCTCATTATGTTGCGTTATAATATTGGCCTTATCATACTGACGTAAAATGTACATCTCACCATCCATATCTGCAACCCCAACATTTTTGTTATTCAGATTTATATGACAAAAATTTTTATTAAACGATACATCCAAACCAGCTTTTGTTAATTGTCTGACTGAAAGTATATTTCCCACTAGACTGGGTACATATAACACTTCTTTAGCCAAAATTCTGTTTTTATTGCCGCTTCCATCACACAACACAATTTGTCCAGACCCAATACCTTCAATAGCTGCTGTTTTCCCATTTGCTAATTCAATATGGCTTTTATACGATTTATTGATATCTTCGAAAAATTTATAATCATTTACCGCATGCCGTGTCGCTCCCGAATCTACCAGCCAACAAAACTTGTTATATTTACCAAACGTGAAAAGAAAATCTGAAGATTTTTCTTCAACCGAGTTGATTTTGTTGTTATTTGAAATTTGTTTTTGTTTCCAATTTTTATACTTGCCACAATTTTTCTTCTGATGACCGGGCTTTTTACAAAAATAACAAACAGCACTATTCTTACCAACAACTTTTAAAACAGCATCACTCGTACCATTACCAGCATGTAAACGCCGCTCATACTCTGCGATCACCTTTTGCTGAACCAAAGCAAATGTTAGCTCATCTTCCTTGCGCGACTCTAAAGATATTGTTAGCGTATCATAACTTTCAGGTAAACTGCTCAACAGCATAGCAGCACCCCATTTGTCTGACAGAGCCTCTTCACCGACATCGCTTAGTTTTGCAAACAAATCGTTCATGGCGGAAATGTGTGCAATTGCATCGCCGCCTTCCTCAAGTTTGAGACTACAAATTGTCCTCATCAAATGCACCTTGTTGCTTAATGTATTCTTCTCATGGTAATCCTTAAGTGCTTTCCATGTGTCTGCAGCAGTTTTCATATTACGAATATGGCACAATTGGTCGTCCATCACGAGCAAGCCTATAGTACCCCTTGCTTCGTCATCCTTATTTTCCCAATCATCTATTACGGACTGATTAGAAATAATACCATTTTGAAAAATTGGTGCGGGACGTTTGCCATCAATGACATGCTTCCATAAATTTTGTTTCCGAAGCAAAAGTTCCATCTTGAATTTCCAATTTGCATAGTTGTTGTTCGTAAGTTTTACAAATTTCGGCTTTATGTCCGCCATTCTTTAATTCAGTTATCTTTAAATAACAAAATATTTCCGTATAGAGCAGTAAAATTCTTTAATTTAATCTTTATAATTATATTGCTCTTTGATATTTTGCTCTTTACTTTAAATTATTCAAAAAAAAACTTTAGCAAAGGCCCATAACCTATTGGACTTTATTAGAGAAGCCGAGAACTTTCTAGTTTGAATGCTTTTATTGGAATGAACATTTTCTGAATAAAAATCAAGTTGTAGAAAATTCATAATTAAAATATAGAGTTTTACAACAGGGTAATTACAATATTCAATTTCTAATAATTACATTTATATACATAAGAAAATTACACAAATTAATAAATGTAAAGTGAATGTAATTACTCCAACACTAGGTAGGTAGAAGTGGCTGTCCCCTCGATGGAGTTATGAGCGGACACACTTAGGCCGCACACAGGGCCCATTGTGATACCATAGTTCCTCATTTCCCCTATTCCAGGAACCATTCGGAGCTTCGGATGAAGCGACTCAGGCTGCCAATATCCATATCCTCCATGTAGTAGGCACCCAGGTACCTCTTTCTCCTCCGACTAAGTGCCGGACATGTGCACAATAGGTGAAGAATAGTCTCATCTTCCTCTTCATCTCCACAGTTTCTGCAGAAATCATTCGCAAGGTGTCTAAGACCAATACGCCTCGCATACGCTCCTATAATGCAATGCAATGTCAATTATAAGTTTGCAGGTACCCAAAGTGATCCCCAACGTAGATAATTCATCAGAGAGTTCGATGGTCGTGCCCCTTCTGGCCAGTTTATCCGCTCTGCAGTTGCCAGGAATAAAATTATGTCCCGGTACCCACCATATCAGTTCGCCACATCATTGTGATATCTGCGACAGTTGTACACCGTCTTGGAGTTTATTACACTGGAATCCAATGCCTTGATAGCCGCTTGGCTATCGGAAAGTATGATGATTTTCCGTCCGTGAACATTTTTGTCCACAATAATTTTTACCGCAGCCTGAATTGCTGGCACCTCCGCCTGAAAGACTCTGCAATGATCTGGTAGCCGTATAGACTTGGATATTGCGATTGATTAAGAATAGATACCAATTCCAACGGCTCCTTCCTGGTTTGGAGCCATCGATGTAAATTTGTGCGGAGTCTCTTGGGAGGTTCACTGAACCACTCCTCCAGTCCTCCATTTCCGGAATGGATGTCCCATAGTTCATTGAGAAGTCATATCGCGGTGTCATGTAATCATTGCCTCCGACAATATCAATTTCTCCCAGTATCTTTGTATGGCCAATGCCCGATGCATGGCATTGTCAAGTAGTCCAGAGACGCCTGCTCCTGCAGTAGAAGTCAAGCGGCAGATTTACAAGTCCTGAAGGCCCTTAAATTTTATTCGGCATCGGTTTCAGAATAGGGTTTAATAGTTCCTCTCAGAAGATTTCTGGCAAAAACTCTGAGACTGTATGTCCCACAATTTGAATACAACTCACAACCTCCATAAAACTATCGGATGTTATAGCTGAAACGATTAAAATTTACTGTCGGTACTGAAAGCTGTGCTGGCCGAAATGAATAATGCAACGAAATACTCTAGATTTAGGTTAGACTTAGGTCAGCGTGTAGGCTCATTGAGAAGGAAACTAACCTCAGACTACATCTTGCTATTGCTAGAATTCTTTTTATTGAAGAGTTCAGCAAATATGACAGAAAATGAGAGCATAAGGCTTTCCGCCTCTTGATGGCAAAAGCAGAGCACTAACACATGAGATCAAAGGCAAACCTACTGCTATTGTCGAAGTCATTTTGATGGATTGCCAAGGCTATTGGCATGGTTTCAAATAAGATAGAAATCCGGGTGAAGCCAACTATTGTGTGCAATGAATGACCCTGGGATTTAATGGCATATCAGTCCTATTGATATCCATTTAAGTCCAGCACAGTCTAGCAATATTTGTATTTTCTGCTGCCAACGATGTTAAGACTCCCTATAAAACAAACGGAGAATATAGTTTAACTGAGCGAAACGCAATATGTATGCGCTGTAAAATATTGGAGATTGTAAAACGGTTCTAGCCAGTTTAGTCAAATTGTTTCTGAAATCTGAAGAACTTTATCTGTCCAATATATGGGATAATTATAGTACGGTTGTTTTTGAAAAGTGAGCTGTGGGAATTCTGGAATTTTTTTCATTAAAAATTATTCATAAAAAAATTAGGGCTGTATAAGCACAACAATTCAATTACATTTTAACTGCACTCCTTAAGTCACAATTTAATTTACAGTTAATTTTACAAAATCTCAGGTGAAACAATTCTTCCTTTTTCACTCGGGCATACAGGCTTAAATTCTAAATGAAGTAAACAAATCCGAAAAGTAAAATAAAAAACGAAACAACAATAAAAGATTAAATTATTATTAGAAAGAAGTAAATCACGTCTGACATCAAATTCATTTTTTATTCATTTAATTTTGTTGTTATTTTGTTGTTGTTTTTTTATTCTTTTTAAAAAAAAGTTTCAAAATCTTTTTCAAACTCAAGTAATAAACGAATTGTATTTAAAATGTTTGCACGTTTTTGGAATTTTTTATTTTACGTTTTCAAAATAAAAATCATTTGATTTTTATTTTATTTTAAAATCGTTAAAGACAAGACACTTTTGCCTATACGAGTATGAAGAACGTCTTCCTTCTATTCGTAAGGGGGGTTTTTTAATTCCATTTTGACTTGAAGCCAAGAATTGTTGAAGAAGAAAAAGTTTAGCTTCATCTGTGTAAATTGGAAAATTGTTATAAAATTTAGCAGCGTATAAAAAACAAAACAAAATAAAATATAAAATGGAGAAGAAGACGAAGAATAAGAATAAGAATCCTGTGTAAAAAAATGTCATAACGAAGGGTGAAAGATTTTACAAAATTGTTCTCTAAACTGTACGTGTTCATATTATTGCATTAAAATTAACACAAAAGTTCAAGAAAGTATTGAACTTTTCTCTTTCGTTCTGCTGTTTTTTCAAATTGTAATGGAATTTGGAATAAAATAAAATATAAATGAAAGCACAGAAGCATAGAAGTGGAATAAAAACGTTAAATCATATGTAAATTTAAATGGTTTGGGATTATAAATATATTTCAATATATACAAGAGTACGAGTACATACATATTATTAAAAACGTTTAAGATATGAGCTCGTAGATTACATTTACTAGGCAATTTGCTAGATCTTTGCAACGGATATCTTCAAACCACAATTACTCTCTTCAAACGCACCGCGACTTCACACAAGACTGATTGAACTTCCCTAACTCACTTGCCTGCTTTGTATTGCCTTTTATATGGCAAAGTAAACAGTCTGATGAATATTTTTGAAAGTAAACATTCATGACTTAGCTTTCTCAAAATCTCTATAAATGTAAACATCGTTGTTTACATTCATTATTTTAGTATTGTTTGTGTATTTTTGTTTACTTGTTTACAATTTTTTTATACCGGTGTTTGTTGTTGTATTTTTGTTTACTTATTTACCATTTTTTATCCTGGTGTTTGTTGTTATATTAAGCAGTGCGATAATTTGTAAACAGGTTTGTTTACTGCATTGTTTTGTTTTTGTAGCTTTTGTTTATAATTTTAATGTTAAGCGATGTACAAGCAAAACACCAGTATCTAGATTTTTCATTTTCGTAACAGATTAAGTTAAATTGGCAGCTCTCTAGAAAAATCTGCTTATTTTGGTGCTATACAGCCGCATTGAAGTCAATATTTCCCAGTAGATAGTGTATTGACTAATTAGAGGAGGCCTCCCGATATCTTGAAGAACACAAAGCGACTTTCTTTCAGTAAAATAAAATATGTATAAAACATATTCCAAAACTAAAGGACTCGTCATTCATGTCTGAAATTAAGACACACAACATAGTGAAGAAAGAAACTTGGTGATTGTCCTGACTAAAGGATTATAATGGTCAATTAAGTCAGTAAATAAGGCTCCGTTGTAATATCTACAGTATCTGTTTCAACATTCAATTGTATCTCTTAGCTGGCTATCAGTCTACCCAATAGTTTTATAAAGGACTGAATTTTATCCAAATCAACTTTGGCTAGACACGTTTTGTCAATAAATTCTTACTTAACTTACTAAATTTGCAATAACAACCCTGTAGTTAGGATTGCAACCCTGCTTGTTACAGAAAACGCTTGGTTTTATTCATGTGACGCGGGTCTGCTTTTAATGTCGATTCCGAACGACAGATGAGAAAAACTTTTCGTGGCATTGTGTATTTACTCTCAGAGTTTGAATTTTTGTTGGCATATTAGACGTCAGACCAAAGATTAAACCCCAAGCTGGACATCTCTAACAAAACGAAATATAAAAAAATATTTCTACGGCGACTTGCTTTCTGACAAAAGCTCTAAGATTAAATAAAATTGCCATGAAAAGTTTCTCAAAAAATCTGTCGCTTGGAGTCGATTTTAACCGGTAGGTTCCGCCACTCATGTATAAAATTAACACACACAACATAAGTGGTGTGAGAAGCTAGGTCGTAATCCTGACTAAATGATTGTAATGACCTTTTATGTATGTATGTATGTATTTATGTAAGTGACCCCTGTGGAAGTGGATTGTTTTGTATAGGGAAACATATCAGGGTGTAGCCACCCACAATTACAGCCATGGAAAACATCATTACAGCTACTGTTAGTGAGATGCCCGCTGACAAGGTAAACTAAAATTGAATTCCGTGAAGGACTATCTATAGGGTAGCTGCGGGCTAGATTTGTAAAAGATAAATCCTAGAGAGTAAAGGCCAGGCATTCATTTAGTACTCCCAATAAATATTCCATTCATTTTGTTCAATGTTTTGTTTATTTTTTTTTTTTTCGTTTTTTCTTAAACCCATACCATTACAAAACGCACCCGTTTTAAAACGATACCGATACCGTATTAATCATAATTTACAATTGTTTTGTTTGACATATAAAAAGTATATAAAATATTATATCTCTCACACCATATATTTTCATATAATTTACAGGATATTGAACATTGTTATTATCATGGAACGGTTAAAGATTATCCAGGTGCCAGTGCGGCGTTTCATACGTGTAACGGTGTTAGCGGGGTCATACACATAGGAAATGAAACATTTGTGATACATCCCTTTTATGGCGGCGATCTATCGGTAAGTCATTGAAGAGCATTTGCATTAACAATACCGTTATTATCAATACCAATAAAATAAAAATTTATGACATTAAAGTAAACACACACACACACACCTGTCCCCCTGTCCCCCTGCCCGCCAATATCCACCAAAATTTATGATTTATTTCGTAATTCATTATCAAACATGGCATTATAAAATTAAGATTTATTGGGTGTGAAATATAAATAAATAAATAAATTCACCTTTCGACACCTTTAAAACACATGCACACACATATACACATACATATATACACGGCTATAAAAATGCTAATGGAAATAGAAATAAAACAGCAACAACAACAATAACAAATAAAAGTTTTTTTGAATTGTAAATGGTGGATGAAAAGGGGAGCATATCACTAAAAATGTCCTTAACTTTTGCAATATTAGGCTGTACAGTGTCTACGTATACCTTTATGAGAGGATATTTCCTTTTTTTTTCTATTTGTGCTCTTGAATTGAAATGTTTTTGGAAGCTTTTGATGTTGGCAACAAAAAAAGAAAACGAAATTGTTAAAAAACAATAAAATACACCCATAGTTATAAGTGTACAGCAGTTATGAACTAAATAGTAAAGACATCAAAGTATACATATGGCATATGGAATAAATAAGGAAACTTATTTCACTTTGAAAAACAAAAGCCACCAGAATGCTTATAATCTAATGTCTACACTTAACCGTTAGAGTACGAAGCCCGATTTTTGACAACAAGTACGGAGTGGGGTCACTAAAGTCACCCAAAAAAAAGGGGTTAAAAATATTTATTCAGTAGCATAAGCCATTGGATGGTAATTTTTTTTTAAAACAATAAAATTATAAAAAAGGCAAGAACTACAACAGAAACTTTAGAGTGGGCGAGTAAGAGAAGACCAGCGAAATTCTTCTTTAAATTTTCCAACATTTGTGGAAGTCAATGGAAGTCAATGACCTCTTTACTGTGCATATAAGTAAAAACTGTGTGCGATAATTCATTTGACCCTAACTAAGAATCTGTATCAGTATGACCGCTGAATGTCTTGCTATACACTTCAAAAGTAACCGGCTTTCTTCAGTAACCTCAGATGAAGTGTATACGCTCATGAGGTATCTAATGGGACATCTTTATTTCATAGTCCAGGATTTGTGGTTTGGAATTGAAAAGCTTTTATATAGCCAGAGATACATACATACATACATACATACATACATACATATATAATTAGAAATTACAGTCAGGATTACGACCTAGCTTCTCACACCATTTACGTTGTGTGCGTTAATTTTACACATGAGTGGCGAGACCTACAGTTTAAAGTCGCCGAAGAAATATTTTTCATATTTTGTTTTGTTGGGGATGTCTGAATCGTGGCCTCATGTCTAATAAGTCAACACTCTACCTACTAGACTATGGCGACTACAATCAACATACCATAGCAGCGAATATTCTTACATAATTAATTGATTAAATGATTAATTTAGTCAGGACTACAACCTAGTTTCTCACACCATCCATGTTTTATTCATCACTGGCAGAATGTACAGTTAAAAATCAACTCCGAACGGCAAATTTTTTAAAAAAAATTTATTGCAATTTCATTTAAGCTCAGTGTTTTTGCCAGAAGATTGCGGAGAGGAAGTTGACAAAAGAAATATTTAGTTCGTATTCCGTTTTGCTCGAGATATCTGCGTCAGGGCTTGGAACGCGGACTCTCGTCTAATAAGCAATTGAAAGAATCGCTTATTGAAGGAATATTTGAAATGAAAATTCAGTGCCCAAGCTTGAGTCAAGTCGCCGAAAGAATATAGTTTCATATTATATTTTGTTGATGTCTGAGCTGAGGTTTCAACTATGACCTGCTATGCAAAGATTTTAGTGGGAATTTATAAAACAGAAATAAGCAGTTTTTAATGTGGGTGCCAATTTAATCTAACCTGAATGAAGTCGCCGTGGTCTAGTAGGTAGTGTGTTGGCTTATTAGACGAAAAGCCAGGGTTCGAGCCCCAGGCCAGACATCAAAGACAAAATACAAAAAGTATTTCTTCGGCGACTTTCTCTCAGCAAATTTCTGGCAAAAACTCTGCGAGTACATTAAAATTGCCATGAAAAAGTTTCTCAAAAATCTGTCGTTCGGAGTCGACTTTAAACTGTAGGTCCCGCCACTCATGTATAAAATTAACACACACAACATAAATGGTGTGAGAAACTAGATCATAACCCTGACTGAAGGGTTGTAATGACCAATTATGTATGTGAATGTTGCATTTTAGTCACTTTTGATCCGCACTGTATTTATGTATCCTTACAGTATAAGCCATCACACTGCCTACTAGACATGGCGTAATTAAGAAAAAAAGATGACATGGATTAGTTACACTTCAAGAAGAGCTCAAGATGGTATTATAAGACATGAAATAAAATCAGATTTACAGGACAGTCAAAAAAGTGGACGACCGCCACATTCATCGAAATTAGAACGATTGGCAAGCACTGGGAAGAAGTAACGACAGGATTTTATTAATTGCTATGCTCCTTAGAGGACAGATTAAAATCAAAATCTTTATTATTATACAGAATTTTACTCCATATCTCTATTTAATTAACCACTGCTGTGTCATACGTATCTAACTCAGCACACATGTAGTACATAAGAGCACTACAAAACCTCCACTAATACCAAAAGTCTGCTGAGCCTGGAAAAAAAAATGTTCATAAAAAATAAAATATTTTCGATTATTTCAACTGAACGCGACACCAATAAATAAAAATCTTAAAAGAATTGCGAGAACAAAAAAAAAAAACAGAAAAGAGTGGAAATGTAAGAGAATACCAACAAGGCAGCAAATCCTTGAAAAACATCAACAAAAAAATGGAAAAAAATGGAAAAAAAATGTTTTTAAAATACCAAATCATTATAACAAAACGTTTACATGAAGGAATATTTTAGCTTAGCCAGGCGTTGAGAGTAAGAGAGAAGAACGAGAAATAAAATCGTGGCTTAAATGTTACTACGCGCCCACCAGGAGTACATGTGTAAAAAAGCACAGAAAAGAAAAGCCATAAATATGAAAACTTATGATTTTTTTTCGTTTCTTTTTTATTTCCATTTCGATTTGCTGGTGGTTACTGGTTTGAATAAACGTCTACGATTGCTATTGCCATTGCTGTTCCAATGAAAATGAAAAATACCAGTCAGCCAGTATATGTATGGTAGTCGTACGTCTAACTCTCGTATTTATTTTTCTTTGTCCTTGTTGTTGTTGTTATTACTGCCATAAAAGTTTTT
The DNA here is from genome assembly GCA_958299815.1 of Sarcophaga carnaria. NCBI lineage: Eukaryota > Metazoa > Arthropoda > Insecta > Diptera > Sarcophagidae > Sarcophaga > Sarcophaga carnaria. The sequence continues at coordinate 143,770,468 of OY283149.1, forward strand.
AGCATTTATTTGAATTTTTTTTCTTTTTTTTCTACATTTGCAAACTGAGGAATCAAATTTAATACGGCTTCCTGCCCTTCTCTCATCTTTCTTTCTCTTTGCATGCGTACAATATTTGCTTTCCTTTCTTGTTTTTTTTTATTAAAATCTCATAAAAAGGCGTTAGAAAAATGGAAAAAAGAAAAGAATTGTAAAGCAGCAGCAGCATTAACAAAGCAACAGCAACAGCAACGACAACAAACGAAAAATTAGATTTATGGCTGTTAACGTTTCTATTGATTTTCATTGCTGCCATCAACCACGAATTTGTTCCATTTTCTATAAAAAAATTTTTTTTTTTGCAATTTGACAAAAAAAATAAAAATAAAAATGAAAAGCAAAGCGAAATTGTAATAGAAAATGTTAAAAGAAAAACTCAAATGGAATATAAAAATATTAATATTTTTCCACTGAGAACACTGTGAGTGAACCCGCAGCAGGGCTGTTACTATGAGGGCTGTTACTATGAGGGCTCATTGAATATGTTTAAAAAAATTCAAATCGAAATAGTAACAGAGAAATATTTGCTGACTCTACACAATTTTCTGCTTCTTTAGAAAATATGGAAAATTTTAAATTTGAAAACAAACGAGGAAATCAAGATGTTTGCTTAGGAACAAATAAATAACTGCCATTGAAATAAATGAATATGAATTAAGAAAATCAAAGGAAAGAATGATAACAAAAAAGTTAGAATCTTTACTTATTAGGCTTAAACGTTAAAGGACAGGGGTGTTAATATATATAAAAACTAATATTTGTTGTTGTTTTTTAAAAAGTTTCATGATTCAATCACTGTTGAACCTCTTGGAAGGGCATGATACCACTTAAGCTAGAGATTAAGCAAATTAGACATTCCCTTTTGGAAAGCAAACATTGCTGCAATACATAACATAACATAACTCTTTTGTCAGGATTGCGCCTTAGCTTCTCTTACTCACCTATGTTGTGTGCATGAATTTTATACATCAACTAGCTGTACCCTGCTCGTGTTGCTAAGCCACCAACTAAAATAAATTTGAAGGAAAGACATTACACCAATGTTCAATTAATTTTGAATCATTTTATTGATTTTATTTGGACAACGGGACCTGATGATTTAGATTAACGGGCCAGAGTAGTACGCATTCGATCAGTTTCTAATCTCACTTCTCGTTGTTCAAGTGGTTCAAGCGAACGGGTCTCAGCGGCATATACTCGAAGATTTTCCAGTCTCAATCTGATTTTCTAGTCTTATTCTGAGGCCCGTAATGCTCTTTTCTTCCGTGCTTGAGGTGTAGGTCGACCAATTGTTTCTCATTCATTTTGAATAATTTTCAGTGACGCCATCCATCGGAAATTAATCGCACCAACTTTGTTAAAGAATGCACAGTTTACGATTTAATTCATTTTGAGTAATTTTCAGTGGCGCCACCTATCGGATATTGGTCATACTAGCTAAGAAACCTTCGTCGGCTCATGTGCAATAAATTTGCTAAAGATCATATCATGATCAAATGCACAGTTTACGATTTAATTAATTTTAAGTAATTTTCAGTGGCGCCACCTGCCGGAAATTAGTAATACCAACTTAGAAACCTTCGTTGACCCATGCGCAAAAACTTTGCTAAAGATCATAACATGATCAAATGCATAGTTTACGTTTCTATAAGGTACATACAAACAAACATTTATTTTTATATATATAGACTATGGGAGGTGACATATATACGTCAAAGTCTTCCATACAAAATTTGAGGACTCTAGCTGTTGCAGTTTATGAGATTTGCGACATTAAATACTTATTGATATGTGGGCGTGGCATCTCGCCTACTTGAAATTTTAAAATAAAAAGCAGCCTATAACTCGTTCCAGACATGCAGGAAGATACTGTGAAATTTTCAAGAAAATCGGTCCAGCCGTCTATAGGCTTCAAACAAACAAACACACCCACAAACAAATAGACACACATTCTTTTTTATATATAAGATATATATTTCGAGAAGGCGAAGTCATGAACACTCGCCTTCAAGAACATTCATCAGACTTTTTACCCTGCCATATAAAAGGCACGGCAAAGCAGACGAGTGAGTTAGTGAAGTTCAGTCAGCCTTGTGTTAAGACGCGGTGTGTTTGAAGAGATTAATCATGGTTTGAAGATCTCCGTTACAAAGATCTGTCGAATAATTGTCTAGCAATGGTTATTGTTTATGCGAAATGTATGAACCGAGGAATAACATAGAAAAGCAATTGTTGTTGTATACATCAAGTTGTGAGCAGTGACACACAAGATAATAATAAAGAATTTTGATGAAAACTAAACACAAATTTATTTTAATTTTATTTACAATCTACAAACTCATATTTTAAACGTTTTTAAAAGGTAAAAGCGTAAGAATATTTTCTAAGAGCCTCACTTTAATATATAGGGTGATTTTTTAAGATCTATAGGAAAAAATTTCAAAAAAAAAAACACATAAAATTCAGAAAAATGCATGAAATCTTTATTTGAATCGATAGTACGGTCCATATAATTTAATGTTTGAAGATTATTTCATGCAAATGTTGACCACGACTGCGCCTCAAATGGTTCATCCGCTTGGTCCAATTTTGGCATACTCTTTCCAAGATTTCGGCCGGTATCTCACGAATAAATCCTTCAATGTTGTCTTCCAATGCGTCAATTGAAGCGGGCTTGTCTGTGTAGGCATGAGCTTTAACATAGCCCCACAAAAAAGAATCTAAAGACGTTAAATCGCACGATATAGGCGGCCAATTGACCGGTCCCGAACGTGAAATAAAATGTTCCCCGAACTCGCCTCTCAATAAGTCCATTGTTACGCGTGCTGTGTGGCGTGTGGCACCGTCTTGTTGAAACCACATGTCATGCAAGTCAAGCTCTTGCATTTTGGGCAAAAAAAGTTGGATATCATCTCACGGTAGCGCTCACCATTCACAGTTACATTACGATTCACAGCATCTTTGAAGAAGTACGGTCCAATGATGCCACCAGCCCATAAACCGCACCAAACTGTGACTTTTTCTGGATGCATTGGTAGCTTTTGCAATGCTTCTAGCTGATCTTCACTCCAAAATCGACAATTCTGCTTATTTACGTATCCATTGAGCCAAAAATGAGCTTCGTCGCTGAACACAATTTTTCGATAAAAATTCTGAGTTGCGGTAGGTGGTTCGGCTTCAATTCTTGCACCAGCTGTATTTTGAAAGGCCTCACACCTTAATCCTTCCGCAAAATTTTCCACGTTGTTGAGTAACAGAGACCCAATTGCTGCGAACGGCAACGAATCGATAATTGATGGTCATCATTAACACTGGCTGATACAGCTGCGATATTTTCTTCAGTTCGCACTTTACGTAAGCGTGTTGGTGGTTTAATGTCCAACAATGTAAATTTTGTGCGAAATTTAGTCACAATAGCCCGAATAGCCGCTTCAGTGGGTCGATTAAACTGACCGTAAAATGAAAGAAGCACGTGATGAACTTTCTTAACAGAGCACGCATTTTGATAATAAAATTCAATGATTTGCAAGCTTTGTTCGGTTTATAAGACGATTTATGGTTAGACCAAACTGAAGATGTTTGACAGTGAAACAAAACACGAAACGTGCGTGAGCTGTTTAAACCAGTGTTGCCAAAAAGATAATTGCTAAAAACATCACCCGTTACATTCCAATTGAATGAGTTTCTCCTCCACTGTGTGGCAATTTCTATATTTTTTTCTTGCCAAAATGCCACACGACGTATGATTGATAAGCATTTGTTTAAGGGCCGTTACACATCAAACATACTCTTAGGATTTATATGTAAAGGCCTTAAAACAAATTGCTTCAAATACAATCATTAGTTGTATAAACGAAAAAAAAATTTTTATTTGGTTGAAAAAGGTCTCAAAAATTCACTGTCAGTTAAGGGATCAAAGTAAAGTTGACAGCATTATGTACTCAAACGTCTCGTATGTGTTAGAAAAAAAAAAGAGTATAATTTGCCATGTTTGTCATTCTCTTTTTACTGTCAGACTGACAGTTATTTTTTGGGTTTTTTTTTTGTTCTGCCACTACAAGTGTTAGCATCACGTGCCGCAAGTGATTCTTCATTCTGTAACGCCTTTGTTGTCATTGAAGGCGTGTTTTTTTTACTTCAAATGACCAATTTTTTATGGTTAAAACGCTTAAAAAATTTGCTCCAACCCAACAGAAATGATGAAAACTTATTATATTTTAATGTGTTGGACTCAAGTCACTTTTATATTAGTGTGTTGGCTTATTAGGTATGAGCCTGTGGTTCAAACATGAAAAGTTTCCCAACAAGTGTTTCCCCAGTGCGAACATTTAACTGTAGGTTACTCCACTCATGGATAAAATTCATACACACAACATAATTGATATGAGAAGCTAGGTTCTAATCCCAGTTAGATTGTTGTAATATAATACTAAGGAGATGCAGTCCACGACAAATGTATACCTTCACTACGAGAGTGCAATAAAATAGCCATGTAAAGTTTCTCCAAAATGTATGTCCCGCCACTAATGGATAAAATTTACACACACAACATGGGTAGTGACAAGCTACGTCATCATAACACTTTACTCACTATTACTACCTAGCTTACGTGTATACCTCTCATTGCCTGGTAATTATTGCCAGAAGTATTATTATTTTTTTGTAATATTCTAAATGCCAATATCAACTATACATTGCTATTATTTGTCTACAAACAAAAAAAAAACTCTTATTTGGCTTTCCTATGCAATGAGTTTTGTCAATCAATCAATTACTCAATGTATCACCTTCAAATTTAAATTGACATTTTGTTCTCCATCGAATTTATTTTAAAATAACAAGAAGAATGAAAACAAAAAAAAATCCAACTGATGGCACATCAATCAAATTGAACTAATTTTACGCATGAAATTGTATTTCGTATAAAGAGGTTACGAATCTAACCGTAAAGAGTAAAATAGGAAATATTTTTTATAAAAGGATTGAATAAAAAAAATATATTTTCACAACTTCAATGGGAAATGTTTATCGAAGGTGCTTACTAATAAAAAGAAAAAAAGTATGAACCACCAGAAAAATCGTAGAAAAGCGTTATTTGTGTCAGATCTTTCGTATGTAAAATACGAATGAAGACAATAATACCGTGACATAAAAATAAATAAAAAAAAAGTTTTCCATAAGGCCCGTTCTACTGGCAGCCAGTCCATCAAACAATTTGGTGTAACTAAGGCTGTAGCACTAACTATTTCCAAGGCGGTCTGATTCCTCTCAGTTGAAAAGGTAGTATCTGTTTCATCCCTTAAAATTTATACAGAGTCCACAAAAAAAAGCCTTTTGACAGTGTGGAGCAAGGCTTCGAATCTAAATTTATTCCTTTTGGTGTTGGAGATTTCTTCTCTCTATTCATATTGAGTTTTCTCAGGGATCGCAGCCCAACCGTGTAGGCTTAGATAGGATGCCATCAGACGAATTCAGTTTAAGGCATGATCTTTCACATATAATTTTTTTTTTCTAATTGTTATCTCGTCTCTCCAACTTCTAATTCCATATACTCTTTTGCATATGACAGTAATACTTGTAATATTCACATTCTTTTGATTTTAGATCGAGCCCTTTAGAGATTAAGGTGAAAAAACTGAATACGAATGACTAGCTCATTTACATTCGACCTGCAGTCAGTCTCCACATGGAGTTGTATACCATGAATAGGGTCATTTTTAATAACCGAAAAACGCAGTTTTGTTTATTCAATCATAAGATATTATATGACATATGTCATCTGTCACTTTGTGTGGTTTAAGTATTGGGGAGCCGGATGCTCTTAATATTCTGGGCATGAAAATTCAATGTGATGTTCGGAATCAACATAGTTATCAAATATCGGAAGAACAATTCAAGTGTCGCGTTGCAAGAAATATTTCACAACCACTGATAATGTTGCAGTTTACACTACTTATATCCATTTAGAAAAGGAATACTACTCTCATATATTGGCCAGTGCCTTGAAGTCTATTTTGTGCCTTCTCAGTCGTTTACAGGAAAGGGCAAACGTGTTCATTAGAGCCACATCCGAATGCGACATGGATTTCCATTTTTATTTTATCGATACTACAATGCAAGTCACCGTAGTCTAGTAGATAGTGTGTCGCCACGGTTTAAACCCCAGGCTAATAATATGCGGCGACTTCTTCTCAGCAGATTTCTGGCAAAAATTCTGAGAATGAAATAAAATTGCCATGAAAAGTTTCTTAAAAATCAGTCTTTCGGAGTCGTCTTTAAACTGCAGGTCTTACCACTCATGTGTAAAAATTAACACACACAACATAAGTGGTGTAAGAGAGTAGGTCATAATCCTGCCTGAAAGGTAATGAGTAGTTATGTATGTATGGATGTATCTATGTATGCGTGTACTACAATGGATTTCGAGCAACATAAAAATACTTGTTTCCGAAAATCATATATTTTAACGTTTATATTTAATTGACTAGTACAAGGCACTATGCATTACAGTTCTCTAAACAAACAATAAATATGTGAAACGCTCTACTTGCAGAACTTTTTCATATTACAACACAGGCGGATTCAAATCTGACCTCTATAAATACAATTCTCTTTTATCTCCCCAACCATCTATTTTCTTGGATCCAATACAGTGCACTGCATAAATAAGTGTTTAATTGTCATCTGTCTTTAAATTGCATGGCCGTCCTGCAGTAGCTGGTAGTCTGAAGAAGTGGAAGAGGCTATTTTTCACCTCAAGTGTGAATGTCAAGTAGCTGGAGGTTTTTAACTTTTCCTTTACTATCATCCTTCAATAAATTTTGTTATTGCATCAGTTAAGTAATCGCCGTAGTCTAGTAGATAGTATGTTGTCGTGTTTGACGTGAGGAAATGGTTTGTAGCCCTGGTCAGACATCTTCAACAAAACGAAATATAAACAACTATTGTTCGGCGACTTTCTCTCAACAGATTTCTGGCAACACCTAGATCAAATATCTGGGAACAGAAAAATTTTTTTTTCTGTGACTTCATCTCAGTAGATTTCTGGTAAAATCTCTGAGAGTAAATAGAATTGCCAGTGGAAATGTGTGTTTATTTGTTTGTGGGTTTGTTTGTTTGTTTGAAGTCTATAGACGGCTGGACCGATTTTCTTGAAATTTTAACAGTACCTTCCTGTATGTCTGAAAAGAGTTATAGGCTACTTTTTATTTTCAAATTTCAGGTAGGCGAGGTGCCATGCCCACATACCCAATAAGTATTTAATGTCGCATATCTCATAAACTGCAACAGCTAGAGTCCTCAAATTTTGTATGGACGTCTTTGACGTATATATGAACAAAATGGGCGAATTGGCTATAGTGGCCGTGTCACCTCCCATAGTCTACATATATAAAAATGAATGTTTGTTTGCATGTACCTTATAGAATCGTAAACTATGCATTTGATAATGTTATGATCGTTAGCAAAGTTGTTGCGCATGAGCCGACGAAATTTTCTAAGTTGGTAAGACCAATTTCTGACAGGTGGTGCCACTGAAAATTACTCAAAATGAATGCCTAGCAATTGGTGGACCTACAATTCAAGCACGGAAGAAAAAGCATTACAAGCCTCAGAATCAGACGGGCATTGCGACTGGAAAATCTTCGAGTATATGCCGCTGACACCCGTTCGCTTGAACCACTTGAACAACGAGAAGTGAGATTAGAAACTGATCGAATGCGTACTACTCTGGCCCGTTCATCTGAATCATCAGAACAACGGGAAACAAATTCAATAAAATGATTCAAAATCTACAGCTAGTTTTCTATAAAAGTAAACATCATTGTTTCCGTTATTATTGTTGTGTTGTTTGTGTATTTTTGTTTACTTGTTTACCAATCTTTTTTATGCTGGTGTTTGCTGTTATATTAAGCAGTACGATAATTTGTAAACAGCTGTGTTTACTGCATTGTTTTTGTTTTTGTAGCTTTTGGTTATAATTTTAATGTTAAGCGATGTAAATTCAAAACACCAGCATGAAGATTTTCCATTTTCGTAAGAATATTTTAAAAAAATTTTGGTTTTTCGTTTGAGAATTCCTTTTAAAAAGTTTTAAATTAATTTTATGAACAACAACAACAACAACAACAATATGTTCATCGCTTTCGTTTAATGATTCTATTAATTTCGTAGATCAAGCGACAACTTATTAATCCTTTGACAAATTAGCAAAGGCGTGCAACAAAAAAGAACAACCCAAAGTAAATGACACCGCCAGAGGCAATGTTATTGAAATGTGGAGAGACCATAGGATTTTTTAATTAACATTACTTTGCGATTTTAGCTTAAACCAAACCAAAACAAAAAATAAAAATATTTTTGAAACAAGAAAAAACGGAATAGAAAGAGAAATTGAAACAGCTAAACCCGCTCGTATACATGAACGACAACAAAATGTTGCAAAACCACAAACTGCGCGCCTCCTGCCATGGTCGTGGCTGTATGCAGGCTGAGTTTGAGTTTGAGTGGTGTGGCTTTTGTGCGGGCACGGCAAGTGTTGTGGCAAAAGACGTGTTACAAACACACGTAAAAAAATTTGCAACAGAAAATTGGAAAAAAGGGAAAAAATATTAGAAAAACAAAAAACAAAATGTGAAAACCTTTTTCACACACTCAACCAACCAACCATTTAAACCAGAAGAGTAACTTTTATCACATGGCCTGTGCACGAAAACCAAAATTGTAAACCGTTCTCCCTTTTTTTTCTCTAAAAAACGCAACAAAAAAAGGAAAAAAATTGCTGTTACCAACACTTTTTTGCTTTGCCACCTCTCAGGCAAAGGCATGTGTCATGCTTGACTAGAACTCTGTTACGAAAAAAAAAATCCTCAACACCAAAACCACGTTGTAACATCAAACACACGTTGTAAGTCCTTAAATTTGTGTGGATCCATGGCATAAAGCACGCAAAATAAAAAAAAATATGAAAAAAATAACTTCATTTGATCCTCTGTAGGTCATAGTAAAAAAACAAAGTATCCCTTTTCCTTTACTTTAACGTTTAACATGGGAAACGGTGTCAAAGTGAAGCAACACTATGAACAAACAAACAAAAAAACTCATGCCACTAACAACAATTAAAGTTATGCATAAGGGCTACAGAAAACTAAGAAAAAAGAGGAGGAAAAAATTTAAAATTGATTTTGATTTTACAAAAGCCATGTTTGATCATCAAATTACATGTTCAAATTCCTTTCAAATATTTCCATCAAATCAAATGATAGACGGGATATATTTCAAAGCGAAAATTTTTTTTCATATGGTTTTCATAAAAGACAATGGAATTGCATGCAAATTAATATGAATTGAACTTTAGACCACGTTTCTTATGGGTACGGCCATAATACCCACTCGCACTATAACTTAACTCATTACGATGGCTCAATTAGGTAAATCTGTAGTGACAAGACTGAAATAAATCGATCGACTATGTATAGAGTATGTCTCAGTGATTTTAAACATGCTCTCCCCTACTGCTATAGCCTGCAGCCAGAGATAAATCACTGGCAGTTACTGCTGTCTTCAACAGAAATGTGTATAAAGTTGAAAGCATGAAACAACATTAAGAAGAAAAAGATAGAGTTGAAGATATAACAGAAACCTAGATTACACAAAAAAGTGTCCAGTTGCTTGCGTACGCTGACGACATTGACATCGTAGGGCGTACCAAGCGAGATGTTACTGCTGCCTTTAGTGCTATTGAGCGGGAGCCTACTAATATGGGTTTGGCAGTAAATGAGGGCAAAACAAAGTATATGTTATCGACAAGTAGAGACGTGCGGCGTATTGATTCTCAGATTACGGCCGATAACTATACTTTTGATACAGTCAAGGAATTTATTTATCTTGGCACCGCCGTTGCCACTAAAAATGATGAAAGTCTGGAGATCAAGCGCAGGATCACACTTGCCAACAGGTGCTACTATGGTCTCAATAAGCAATTGAGTAGCAGAGACCTCTCTAGTACGACAAAACTAATACTCTACTACCCGTGCTTCTTTATGGCGCAGAGGCAGGGACCCTGTTAAGTACTGGCGCGGTAGCCTTGAGAGTATTCGAGAGAAAAGTCCTACGTAAGATCTTCGGTCCAGTACGAGTTGGCGATGATTTTCGGATCCGACCCAATAGTGAGCTGTATGAGCCCCTCAACGACATAGACGTTGTACAGCGTATTAATATCCAGCGGCTGCGCTGGCTCGGCCATGTAGTTCGAATGGAGGAGGATGCTCCGGCGAGACGGGTATTTGATGCGGGAATATGCGGAAGTCGGCGAAGAGGACGACGTTGCATCCGTTGGAATGACCAAATCGAGGAAGCCCTGTCATCGCTTGGTGTGGCCAACTGGCGTTGGCGCGCAAGAAGCAGAGGCGCCTGGAAGGATGTGTTGCGGCAGGCCGAAATTCTTTAATCGGGTTGTTATGGCCAATTAAATAAGTAAGATTAGACAACTCTGTTCAAACTCCAAAAGGGCACGTTCAGCATTGCTGTAACAGATGGCAGTATAGCAAATGACTTCTCCTGGAAATGCAGAGACGACGAGGAAAAGGAAACTGTTCTTCAAGTATGGGGTGTACGTCCAGTGTTATAACACTAAAGAAAGAAACATCTGGGCTTTCACTATCCGTGTGATCTCACTTATCTGTTAAGGACGAACATGGAGAGGCTAAGGAAGCATCAAGAGATGCTTCGAATATTTCTGGGACCAATGGGAATAAAGGACTAATGCCTTGGTCTAGTTGGCAGTGTGTGGACGTAATATACGTGACGCTACGTTTCAAACCCCAGGCCAGACGCCTTCAATAAAACGGCGACTTCCCCTCATATATATTCAGGCAACAACTCCGAGAATAAATCAAAAATTGTCATGAAGAGTTTCTCAAAAACCTGTTGTTCGGAATCGACTTAAAACTGTATGTAGCGCCACTCATATATAAAAATATCACACACAACATAAACGGTGTGAAAAGCTAAGTAATAATTCTGACTAAAGGGTTGTAATGCCCAATTAAGTAAGAAACTGAATTCGACTTTAAATTCAAAGTCCGATGTATGAAATTAACACATACACGATCCTAGCTGAAAGGTTCTAATGACCAATTATGTATGAGTGTATGTAATGGGAGTAATCATCTCTGCTAATACAATGGGAAATGGTGGGATTAAGTATATATATATCCTCTCGTGTTGACCTATCCCCATACCAACAATTGGTTATAATGGTACTTCTTAATTTAGTCTGCATTCATGTGTTGTATGAATAATTGTGCGTTTAATGCAACCCTTGAGAAAACTCGACATAAGAGAGAAATAACTAGCAAGCCATTAAGCTTGAAGCTTGTCTCAGGCTAAGATGGGACTAACTAACCATTCCAATACTGTCTCAAAAGTCCAGTCTAAGCTGAAAAAAGTCTCCAACGATATCTCTCTCATTCCCTATTTGAATATCAGCGAAGTATCCATCTAGGTCTTCCTGGTTGTCAGTAAAAATCTACGCAATTATTGCAATTCATGAATACACATTTGCCAGATTTAACTCCTTACATTGGATGCATTCTACTAAATCCAATGGATTATAAAATTTTGAAACTATCTATTGGATGGCACGCTTGATTCGGCAGCTTATATACGAGATTATGGGATCTGAATCGCTCACTCGTTCTGTATTACAAACAGTTTTTTAAATAAAATATTATATACTAACAACATATAGTGCAGAATATATAGGGTCCTTCATTAAACGCTTTCTTATCTTTAAACTTAAATAAAATAACATAAAGTGTGGGTGAGAAGTCGCCGTGGTCTAGTAGGTAGGAGGCTTCGGTTCTAACCCCAGGTCAGGCATCTTCAAATGAACAAAATATGAAAAAATATTTCTTCCGCGACTTCCTCTCAGCAGATTTCTGTTAAAAACTCTAAAAGTAAATAAAATTACCATGAAAAGTTTCTCAAAAATCTGTCGTTTGGATTCGACTTTAATTTGCAGGTCGGCCACTCATGAATGAAATTAACACACACGAAATGAGCGATGTGAAAAGCTAGGTCGTAACTGAAGGGTTGTAATGACCAATTATGTATGTAATGGGAATAATCATCTGCGGTAACACAGTGGGTAATGCTGGGAATATATGCTTAATCCTCTTGTGTAGACCTATACCCCTACCTATAATTGATCGTTATTGTAAGTCTGAATTTAATCCGCATTTATCTACTGTACTTATAACTACGTGTTTATTGCAATCTTTGAGAAAACTTGACATAAATGGAGAAAAGTAATTAAAGAGCCATAAAACTTGAAGCATATCATAGGCTTAGACTGATAATAGCAAAAAAATCTGATAATTTATTTTGCATAGTCCTTCCAATACTGTCTCTAAAGGTCGCCAACCATATTCATTCCTCATCAGGGTCTTCCTAGCTGCCAGCAAAAATCTAGACAATTATTGCAATCCAATAATTCATATTCGCCACATTCTACTTCTTACCTTCTGTGCATTCGATTAGATGTGATGGACTGCAGAGCGTAGGTTAGTGAAACTATGAATGGATCGGCACGCTTGATCGCCTGTTTAGATCTGAGATTATACGATCAGTTAGCCACTTGTCGTTCACTCGTTTTTTATCACAAATAATTTTCTCGATGGAATATAATAAACTAAAGACATATACTGCAGAATATATAGAGTCTTTCAATAAACGCTTTCATATCTTTAAATTTAAATAACATAAAGTGTGTATATCATTGAAATTTTAGGCCTTTTGATGCCATTATGTGTGGAATATAACATGCACTCCCAAAAATAACGAATTTTAAATGATTCTGGCGCATAAATTAGTGTGAATTTGACCGATGGCATGCCTTATATTGGCTTTGAAGATCTCTGTGATTTGTGGTTACTTCACCTACAACTGAGGCTTAAGAAACGTGCACAAAAAAACTCTAATGGGGTAAAATCGAATGAGTTTGGTGGCAGGTACATATCACATCGACAATACATACATAATTGGTCATTACAACCCTTTAGTCAGGATTACAAGCTAGCTTCTCACATCACTTATGTTGTGTGTAATAATTTGATATATGAGTGCTGGTATCTACAGTTTAATGTCGAAACCTAACAACAGATTTTTAAGAAACTTTTCATCTCCCAGAGTTTTTATCAGAAATCTGCTGAGCTGAAGTAGCCGAAGAAATATTTTTTGTATTTCATTGTATTGGAGCTGTCTGACCTGGAGTTTTAACCTTCGCCTCACATCTAATAAGTCAACAAACTACGTATTAGACTCTGGTGACTTCATCCACGTTTTATATTACAAACACTACAATTAAAATCAATAAAATCATGATATAAGTTAAAATCGTAACATAATCTACGAAAAGGAAAATTACATCCATAGTTCGTTCTATAAAAATCTAAAGAAAGAGGACGATAGTGCCGTGAAAATCTTGCTGGAATACTGAAATTCAGGTTACAAAGCAAAAACTCAGAATCGATATCACCTTTAACCAGATTAAAAACAAAACAAACCCCTAAAACAGCCCTTTTACGTTCTAAAGTTGAAAGTTTTATGAAACCTAATCTAGCCTCATATGACGGAAACCCATTGACACAATCCCATCCTAAGCCACATAAACAGAATAATAAAAACTGCTTCTGCACAGACTCTATTGAATCCCTATGACAACGATAGTATGGATTCCAAATAATAGACGCATACTCCAAAATAGGTCTAACAAGTGAAATGTATAGCAGTCTTGTTATATAAGGATCAATGAATTCCCTAGCCCATCTCTCCACAAAACCAAGAACAGCCCGAGCTTTGCCAATCATCCAATCAACCCCCAACTTTCGCACTTATAGTCTAGGATATTGCCCAGGTTCCAATTATAATTTTTTTCCATTTGTTTTTTTATTAACTTCTATCGCTGTGAAATAAGGTAACATAAATAAACCAGTCGAATTCAATTGGAAAACGTTAAGAAAATTTAACTTAAAACATTAAAAAAAAACAATGCCTTGCCATATTTACATACCCTTCTAAAGGAGTTTCTCTCTCTTTCCTATCGTTTGTTTTACATAAAAATGGCACTCCAGCTGGGCCATAACAATAATCTGTGTGATCACCTTTTATGGTGCACACAAGGTAAAAACCAAACCAAAACCAAAACCAAACCAAACCGAATCAAAACCAAACTCTTTTTCAGTTTTAACCAAATCAAAAAAAAAAGAAAAGAAAAGAAAAAAATGAAACAGAGAAACAAAAATTACAACAATCAGGTGTATGTGGTTTATGGGGGGGGGGTAATGTGTCTGAATGTCAGGCTGTAAAATTCCATAAGGAACTGGTTGATAATGGCAACGATTTTTATGGCATTTATTTCTACCAAAAAAAAAAACAACAGAGATGAAGAAGAAATAAACCAGAAAAATATTAAACAAAACAAACAATCGTATCTAAAGAATAACGAATCTCCTTACAAAAGCATAAAAAGGTGAAAACGAAAAAAAAAACAGAGAAGAAAGGATTCATACTCATAAAATCCTTTCAACCACAATTTTACGTTACTCTGTGGGTGAGACAAATAAACTTCTGGGTATCATAACTTTGTTTGGAAAAATTTAACGAAACAAAATCTTTTTTACTTTCTTCTCCCCTTTTCACTTCTGTTTTACCATTTATATGCCAATTTTTATATGGGTTTCCAGATAAGCAATGGCAATTTTGTTGGCATTTGTAATTCCAAAAAAAGAGAAAAAAACCCGAAATCGAAGGCATAAAGTGTTAAGCAAACAGAACCAAGACCAAAGTAAAATTGAATTGAAATATTACGACAGACAACGTTGACAATGAATTCAATTTGAATACAATATAATGGCTTTGAAATAATAAAACAACACGCCCACATAAATACATATGTATGTATGTTCTCTTGAAATATGGCTAATGGAAAACCTATGGCAATAGCCTTAACAAAAAAAGGATCCAAAAAAAAAAGCGCTCACACAGTAGCACTTAAATTCACGAGCAAAGAAATAATTTTATTTAACACAGTCGGCTGTCAATTTGGGAAGGAATATTGGTTCGATTCACTCGAACAACTCCGTACTGCGTAGCATTGAGTATCTGCCGTATTTCAAAACAGGCCTCGCTAAAAGTCTGCATAATTATATTATACAGTGGCATCTGCATTAAGCGGATCAAAAATGTACAAAATAGTAAAGTAAACATTAATTCGTATTATTACATACATACCAGAGATCAGCAATGAATCGTTTTTTCGCCACTCATAAGTACTCATGAAATTTTGAGTATGAGTGAGTCAACAGTATTGAAATCCAACTATTCTGATTCATTCGTACTCACAACAACGTTGATTTATAAGTAAAGGTTGCAATGAGTATGAGTACAACGTTGACATCAAACTCATAACATTCGAAATATGTTTGATTCATACGCCTACTCATTCAGATTCATAAATTTAGAAAAATACTTGTAATACTCATAAATGGTTCGCATGATTCGAATTATTAATCAAAACTTACAGTCTTAGTTGCTGTTGCATTTACAAAGAAAGAAGAAAGACACGTAAACAAAAAAGACAAAGACAGCAAGGAGAGCAAACACACTACATTCTTGTGAGTATTGTAGTGTTCGTACGCGAATCATACTTATTTTCTGATTCGTGTATACGATGAGTTGTGGAGAGTCGAAATCAATAACATCTTGCGTATCGTTAAGTATGAGTACGATGAGTATTTCAAATTTTGAATATGAGTAGTATGAGTATGACATTAAAATAAGTATGAATGTGTATAAGTATCAAAAATTATGAATATGATTCGAATCTACTCATCGCTTTGAATACTCATTGCTGACCTCTGGTATGTATGTATGTAACGATTGTAATGCTTATGATCCCATAGTCAAAAATTAATTAAAGAGTTAAAAGTGAGTTATTCAATTATGAGGATGTGCCAGTTCATCAGTAAACAGACTAAGAAACGCATCGAAAACTTATCTTCAGCGTTGGTTACTTTTTGGGCTCATGGCTACATTATTACCTAGTTTGGTGTGAGGAACAGCTAGGGATAGTTCAAGAGCAGACAACATACGTAATCGGTCATTATAATCCTTCAGTCAGGATTGCGATCTAGCATCTCACACCTCTTATGTTGTGTGTGTTAATTTTATATATGAGTGGCGGGAGCTACAGTTTACGACAGATTTTGTGAGAAATTTTTCATGGCAATTTTATTTACCTTCAGAGTTTTTGCCAGAAATCTGTTGAGAGGAATTCACTGAAGAAATATTTTGTTAGAGATGTCTCACCTGGGGTTTGAACCGTGGCCTTACGACTAATAAGCCAACATACTACCTACTAGACTACGGCGAGCAGACAATGCCTTCTGAAGGAACTAAACCGAGTGATGAGATTCGTCAACCGAGGTCTTAATTATACTGTACTTTGCCAAGAACGATGGAAAATGCAAGTTATCGTGTGATGATCACTTACAACCCTTTAGTCAGGACTACAACCTAGCTTATCCCCCTATTCATGTTGTGAGTGTTAATTCTATCGGTGAATGGCGGGACCTAAAGTTTAATGTCGTTACCGAATTGCAGATGCTAGGTGAATTGCTTAGATTAAGTTTAAATTGAATGCCGCCTGAAAAATCATAGTTTACTTGGGTCTTATAGAGTTCCGTTTTAATATCGGCAGTACCTGTTCCATCACCTTCATCAGGAAAGTAGCGAGTGGAGGGATATTATTTGCTGTTCAAATACTTTTCTATGTGACCAATTCCTCGTTTTAGTTTTTATTTCATTTGACTACCACAGAGGTGTTCTACAAAGCAAGTTTGAAATGTTACAAGAACTCTGTGTTTTTGTGTGTCTCGTTAGCAGTTGCAATTGCAGTTTCAGTTGCCATCGTTGTTAACGTTTTATAATGGATTTGTAAAACAAAACTTTGTATTGACCCAAAAGAAAAAAAGATTGCAAAACATACCACAGCGAATGGCAAAGTGTTTTTTAATTGATTGTATTTTGTATTCGTAAAATTTGTGTATTTGTGTCGATTATTTTCTGTGGGTACATGGTATGGGTGTTGAGTTAAGCGTATAGTTTTGCAAAAAAGACATAAAACATATACTAGAAAAGAAAAGTTTGTGCATTACAAGCAATACTAGAGGGTTATCCATTTTGTGGTGTCAAAAGGAAGTTGAATAGAACACACATAACAAAACTATTTCCATGAAATTTTTTTAGAATACCATGGCATTATGTACGGAATGCAATACCATTTCAAACATTGCCTCTGAATTGAATGCAACTGTTGATGCTTTGAGGTTTCAAGTTTTCTGTCAATTTTTCGCACATTTCTGACTGTGTCAAGATGATAATTTGACGAATGTTGGTATCAAAATACAACAAATTTAGGAAATAGGTACGGATTAAGACATAATGTCTTTGACTTTGCCCCACAAATAAGTTTAATAGCGTCAGAACTCCAAATTTTTGGTGACCAATTGATGGAGTCAATGCATGAAAGTATTCCTTCTGAAAACTTCTTCCGCCATAAGTTCGCCGTACTCTAGAAAGTAGAGTGTTAGCTTGCTAGATGAGAGCGTGTGACTTCAAATCTCAGCTTTGACAACTCGAATAAAACGAAATATGAGACAATATTTTTTTAAACAACTTCCTCTCATCAGTTTTGTAGCAAAAAACCAGGATGATTAGTAAAAATAACATTAAAAGCTGCTCAAACCTATTATTTGGAGTTGACGTATAAACTCGTCACTCATATATAAAAATTAACATACACAAAATGGTTGGTGTACAGTAATACTTCGATTTACGTCGCCTCGATTAACGTTGTTTCGACTTACGTACGTTCCCTCTACCTTCAATTTGCGTCGTTTCGATTTACGTCGCCTTTTTTTGGGACCAACTGCGACGTAAATCGAGGGATTACTGTAAATGAATGGTTAACCATCCTGACTAAAGACCTGTAATAGCCAATTAGGTAAATAGGAAAGTTTGTATGGAAATAATTTAAAATTCTTCGCGTTGTGTGGATTTTGGCACCATCTTGTTGCAGCTACTTACTGTCCAGCTCATAGTCTTCAATTGCAGGCCAAAAAGTCCATTATCATACGGCCATAACGCTATAAATTGGCGTTAACACTATTTCTGGGGGTCATACATTCCTAATTGGTCATTATAAGCCTTCAGTCAGGATTACAACCTAGCTTCTCACGCCACTTATGTTGTGTGTATTAAACTTATACATGAGTGGCGGCAACTACAGTTTAAAGTGGACTTTGAAAGACAGATTTTTTTGAGAAACTTTTCATAGCAATTTTATTTTTTCTCAGAGTTTATGCCAGAAATCTGATGAGAGGAAGTCGCCAAAGAAATATTTTCATATTATCGTTTTGATGTCTGAAATTGGGTTTGAACAGAGGCCTTACTTCTAATAAGCGACTTCTTATATAGATCTATAAATCATAATAGGAACCAAGCATTCATTTTTTCCGAATACAATGTATTTTCTACAGTCACTACTGTAATCTTCAAATTATATGGGAAACTGAGTAAAATATTCGCTTCACCGCTGCAAGCAAACTAAGTTCAAAAAATCAACTCTGGAAACTTTTTGCTCTAGTACCTCATAAGTATGTATATCTAAGATGTTGTGAATGGTCAGCCGATTTTAATTGTTGCTCGAATTAAAATTTATTTGGATGGATTTGCAAAACTAAATGTAAAATACGCTATAAAGGGGCATAAGAAAGACTGTCTAATCGAAAAGTAGGTTTATTCACCTCAAATATTACAAGAAGAGATTTAAACTATCCACAAGACTTTCCAGAAGTTGCCACACGATAGTCACCGGCATTCACACCTAGTTCCTACATACATACATACATAATTGGTCCTTACAATCCTTCAGTCAGCATTACGACCTAGTTTCTCACACCACTTATGTTGTGTGTGTTAATTTTATCCATAAGTGGCGGGACCTACAGTTTAAAGTCGACTCCGAACGACAGATTTTGAGAAACTTTTCATGGCAATTTTATTTACTCTCAGAGTTTTTGCCAGAAATCAGCTGAGAGGAAGCTGCAGAAGAAATAGTTTTTTATTCTTGTTTTTGATGTCTGGCCTGGGGCTCGAACCCTGGCTTTACGTCTAATAAGCCAACACACTACCTACTAGACTACGGCGACTATATTCTGCATACTCAAATGCCTCTTGTTTCAAATAGGCATCTCTTCAAGCCCCAAATGTGATGAGAAAGACGTATAACTAGTACATATACTTGATATCTGTTCAGTGTAAGACTCTACAGAAGACAACACATGGTACTGGGCAGAAGTTCAATTATTCACCAAAAGTGGTGGAGACATTATCGGGCTATTCTCTATAGATTGAGGCGTATATCCGACCTGACGATTTAACCGTGGCCTCACGTCTAAGCAGACAATGCCTTCTGAAAGATGGACTGTACTTTTTTCAAAAGCAATGCAAAATACAGGACACCGGGTGATGATTACTTACAACTTATAACTCCTTAGTCGGCATGTCAACCTAGCTTAACACATTATCAGTATACTCTCTATAGATTGAGGCACATCTAGGAGACAAAAAACATGTGCCATATATTCCCTAAAGGATTCTAAATTGTTGGCACAGCCTTCATTGCAATGACTTACATGCTTGAGCGCGTTTGTAATGCTCTCGATCTCTTCAAATTTCCTTATAATCTTGACAATTATTTACATGAAGTTTCAGGTGAAAGACTTTTTACAGCTAAAAGCCTTGCTATGTCAACTGTTTTGCAACCACTAAATGGTTCACCCGTTTATATTTATGTGTATTAAGTAGTGATTAAATGGAATGCACTGCTATTTCTATTTATTTTTTTTAATTCAATTTCTCTTGTTGTTTTTCGCTCTTTTTAAATGTTTGTGTGTGTCTGTGTGTATGGCTGTGCGTTTATGTGTGTTCTTGGCCATTAATATTGTAGCAAAGTTTTGTTTTTTATACTTTTACTCTTAAGCCGTGTAAATTTTGCAATTTTAATTGAAACTAATTAATAAACTTAATTGAAGCAATTTAAATCAAAGTAAATGAGAAAATGTTTATTCGTTCTGTTCTTCTCTCTTGCTTTCCTCTTTTTATTGATTCATTTTAAATTGATTCTGCTGTATATGTATTGTGCATGAGAGTGTTTATTAAGCCAATACAACAGCAAGCGAGAGTACAATTGTTTATTACCGTAGCGTGATGGTGGAAGTGAAAACTTCTCTCTGAATAGCATTATTGTGGCTATTGTTGTTGTTGTTGTTGCTGTTTGTAAATTGTTTACAGTTGTTTTGGCTGTAAATTAAAGGAAATTGAAATATCAAACGGAATATTGTATGCAGAAACGAAATTTTCAATTTCCTTATTTTCAATTTCTTCAAAAGAAGAAGACAAAGGAGAAAAAAGAAGGCGATTATATTGGTACAGAAAGCCAAGCAAATTTTTTATTGTTTTTTGTTGTTGTTGTTGTTTATGAATTAAAAATGTAAAAATAATTTGATTTATAATTGATAGAATAATTGATGAATCGAAAATGGTTTCTTAATTTTGTACAACAAGTAGAATTTTTAATAAGTTTGTTAAACAAGAAAAAGTCAATTATTGAAGGAATTGCTGAGGAAAGTTAAAAACGCCCTCACAATAAAAACAAATTTACTATTCTATTTACAAGTATTATTAACAGAATATTAATTTGTTAATAAATAAACAAAACTTTATATTTTGGAGAAAATTTCTTTTAAGTTTTCAATATATTCACTTCACTTTTCCGAGTGATATTCAAATGCTTTATTATTCTATTCCATACAGCTATTTACGGTAATCATCAACCATAGACTCTAACTTTTCAGTTTTTATACAATCGAATCATATTGTTGCCAAAATGGAAAAATCTAGATACTCTTGTTTTGCTTTTACATCGCTTAAAATTAAAATTATAAACACAAGCTACAAAAACAATGAACAACAAACACCAGCATAAATGATAAACAAGTAAACAAAAATACAACAACAAACACGACAAGAATAAATGTAAACAAAATACAAACATACATACATACATACATAATTGGTCATTACAACCCTTCAGTCAGGATTACGACCTAGTTTCTCACACCACATATTTTGTGTGTGTTAATTTTTTATACATGAGTGGCGGGACCTACAGTTTAAAGTCGACTCCGAACGACAGATTTTTTTGGAAAAACTTTTCATGGCAATT
The DNA here is from genome assembly GCA_958299815.1 of Sarcophaga carnaria. Taxonomy (NCBI): domain Eukaryota; kingdom Metazoa; phylum Arthropoda; class Insecta; order Diptera; family Sarcophagidae; genus Sarcophaga; species Sarcophaga carnaria. Next base: position 143,791,856 of record OY283149.1, read on the forward strand.
TTTATTTACGCTCAGAATTTTTGCCAGAAATCTGCTGAGAGAAAGTCGCCGAAGAAATACTTTTTGTATTTTGTTGTAATGTCTGGCTTGGGGTTTGAACCGTGGCTTTACGTATAAAAAGCCAACACACTACCTACTAGACTACGGCGACTACCGTCAGTATAGAAAAATGATAAGCAAGTAAACAAAAATATACCAACAAACACCAGCATAAAAAATGATAAACAAATAACAAAAATATAACAACAAACACGACAAAATAAATGTAAACAAAATACAAACAGCGATGTTTACAATTATAGAGAAGTAGAGAAGGCGAAGCGGCATACATTCGCCTTCAAGAACATTCATCAGACTGTTTACGTTGCCAAATAAATGGCAAGGAAAAGCACCCAACTGAGTTGGTAAAAGTTCGGTCAGTCTGGTGTGAAGAAGCGAGTGTGTTTGAAGAGATTAATCGTGGTTTGAAGATCACCGTTGTAAAGATCTGTCGTATAATTGCTTAGTGATTGTTATTGTTTATGCGCAGGGTATAAATAGATTAATAACAAAGGAGGGCAATTGTTGTTATTTAAATCAAGTTGTGAACAGTGGCACACAGAATTGTGCGAATAATAAAGAATTTTAATTAAAACTAAACACAGATTTATTTTTATTTTATTTGCAATCTACGAGCTGATATTTTAAAAGTGGTATGAGAAGCTTGAAGTCGCCGTGGTCTAGTAGGTAGTGTGTTGGCTTATTAGGGTTCGAGCCCCAGGCCAGACATCAAATCAAAAATACAAAAAGTATTTCTTCGGTGACTTTCTTTCAGCAGATTTCTGGCAAAAACTCTGAGAGTAAATAAAATTGCCATGAAAAGTTTCTCAAAAAATTTGTCGTTCGGAGTCGACTTTAAACTGTAGGTCCCGTCACTCATGTATAAAACTAACGCACATAACATAAGTAGTGTGGGAAACTAGGTCGTAATCCTGACTGAGGGGTTGTAATGACCAATTATGTATTTATGTTTGCACACCACTATATGCACTGCGTTTTTAAGCAAACAATGACTCGCACGTCAAAAAAACTTCCCGTAAAGAATTAGTCCTTTAAAAAGTTGACTGCCGCGGCAATTTTGAGAAAACTGGCCACGAAAGCCAACATTGCCTTTTTGTTCTTTTCCCAGAAGCCATTTATCGATACTAGCACTGATATAATACGATTTCATTAGTAGCTACACAAAAATGGCAGATTTAGTGAGTACGAAATAACTCGTAGTTGGCTCCCTAGAAGGGAATGTAATCTACGAGTTTTCTCGTAGTCGGCAGTCAACGTGTTAAATGACGAATTCATTATTGAATACAACGCATATGCAAGTGGTGCCATCTAACGTAAGGCAATTGGTCAATTCACACAAGCCGTTGTATCGTTGTATTCATTGTATTGTTGTTGTTATACACATTTTTTCCATATGTTTTTAAATGTTGTATTGGTTTCGTGCTATCAAATTGTGTGAATGGAAAAAATGTGTATATGTTTTCATATGTTTTTAAAAAGTTGTGTTGGTTTCCGGCTATCAAATTGTTTGAATGCCACGAGATATACAATACAGCATAGCATTGAACGTTCACAAACAAACAAATGTATTCAATACAACATACACGATACAAAGTAGTGTAAATTGCCCAAATATGTTTTAAGTTGTACTACCAATAACACGTCTATAGTGGCGTAAACGTATAAATAGTACGGCGTTTAAAAGACACAAGGAATAAAATTTTTGATGACGTAAGAAATACAATCGAAGAATAAGTTTCATACTGATGTTACCTAAACTCGCATTATTATACATTTTGATGATACTTCTTTAAAACATTTTCATTCCTTGAGTAGAACGAAATAAATATTTTAAAAATAATTTCGTAGTTTAAGTGCCCAATCAGTATTTATTGCTGCTGATTTCTGCTATTCTACTTCGTTTCTGCGTACACAATGTAGGTATTATTCCGATTTAATGGTAGAATAATTGAAATAAATTTCAAATTTAACTAAAAAACAGAATTCCATTCTTTTAAATCATTTAATCTGATTTGAAATTTAAAAATTTTTATTTCTTCCTTATTACTCTGCATCAGAAATTACAGAGCAGAACTAAAAAAAGAAAAATAAAAGCACAAGGCAACATCAGCTCAACAGGTTCAATTTGTGTGATGCTGCATGTTATTAAAATCCTATTTAAATCAGGGCTTTTTTTAACAACCACAACAACAACAACAAAAGCAATAAACATAAAAACCTTTAACAACAACGACAACATTTGCCCTTTAACGTAAAATCATGATCCTTCACTCACTCAATAATACACCAAAAATAGAATCTGTGCTGATGATTGTTTGGTTAAGGGAGTCATATCAAAGAGAGAGAGGGAGAGAGAAAGCACGTATGTATGTACGTGTGCATATTAAAGTCCTGACATCTATGTATGTATGTATATACATACGTATGTGTATGTAGAGCATGTATGCTATTACAACATAAACTTAAGTGAGGTCAACTTTCAAGTTGCTTTTATATGTATAACAAGCCTATATAAACTCATACACTTAAATGCACACATGCACAAATTAATACTCTTACTCGTACACTTTTATACCCTAGCATGTGTGTATATAAATGCCTCATATTGCATTTATGCATTAACATGGCTGCATGCAATACAGTGAGTAATAAAATTATAAACACGTTACGCAAAAAAACAATCAAAAATTTTACTTTTCTTTCTTAATTGAAAGAAAATTAGCAGGTTTTTATTGAAGTTTAATGCAAGTTTTAAATAAAAATTCTACGTTGAATAATACGTTGAACTTCATCAACCATTGATCTTGTTTCCTCGCACACTGCTATTGTATACGACCTAAACGACCTGGTTGAGTTGCACTGAGGCATGGTTATACATGTAAATAACCTTGTGTTCACGTATTAAAAGTTCTATTAATAGAATGTTGTTACTCCATTCAAAAAAGGAAAAGAAAAAATAATACATACAATACAGCAACAACAACAACAGAAACTTAACAATTCATCACAGCAATATCAACAACAATGCCAAAGAAAAGCTTAAAAACAACATGAATAAAATTTCTTGTTATTATTTTCCTTTCTCTTTTTCCTCTCTCTCTCTCTACCTCGCTCTTTTAATTCGTCTGTTGTATTTAAGGTTGTTGTTGTTGTTCTTTGGTTTTCTTGCTGTTATCGTAATTGATGCATAATACTGAAGCACTCACACATACACACATAAGCACATCAATACAAACGCACTCGTATACAGGGACACTTAATGACTTTACGCACTATATATCATATGCATCAAAACATTAACAGCAGTGGTTAAATAATTAGTAAAAAGGATGTCATTTGATAATGCTTGACATAATGCTATAGGTCTGGAAGTGCCATAGGTCATAGAGGCCATACCTGCGATTTTCGCAAGATAAACAAAAAGAAATCCTTTAGACAAACCGGAAGAAGATTATCCCTGAAAAATTGTCTAAGAAAGTGCACATTTCATAGCTAGGCTATGGAGGTATAAATTAATTTCGAAAGATGGGAAAATCGCAAACACAAAGAGGTCACCTATCACCTGAATCAGTTTCTGATGAGACGAGGATCCAATTTTCTAGATAGGAAATGTCTAGCCTACGTAGAAGGGAATGAAATCGTGAAACATGTAATGTTCATATGTACAGATCGCTATGGCCATGCTTATAGGGCATTGTGTTATGGAAAGACCTGCGGAAAGAATTCTGCTCCCATCTAACGACTTCTACCGTGGATGCGAATCTGCTGAGGAAGGTGAGACTGTTATCCACTTTCTTTATCAACGGCCATATTTTGAAAGGTGCAGTTAAAGGTTATTTGGCTCTCCAATACATGTCAGCTTGACGGAGATATCATCCCTTGATTTCAAGGATAAAGCTGCGTTTATCAAACTTTCGGGCTGGTTTCCAGCATAGGGTACTTTTGCTTTTGATGTGTAGTTTACCCGTGGTGTCAAATGTGCTTTTGGTATCAAATCTACCATCATAACCTACCTAACTGGAGAAGTCTGGTTGGAGGTACAACTCAGACAAGAACTGGCAAAGGAGTTCCCGGCATATACGTAAACGTAGCTCTATGAATAGAAAAACAGCTACTAGAGGACGTTAAAGTAATGCAAATAAGGTGCCAGTGAAGTAAGTAAAGCCGCTAGACGAAGTAATACTAAATAGTGGTTCCGAGATGCGATGTGTTAACATGGAAAAACTCTAAGATTAAATAAAATTGCATGAAAAGTTTCTCAAAAAAAATCTGTCGCTCGGAGTAGACTTTAAACTGTATAAAATTAACACACACAACATAAGTGGTGTGAGAAACTAGGGCGTTGTACAATGGATCACTTCGACCTCCGGGTACTGTACTTGTCTTAATTGACAAGTACACGTCCTCTAACTCAACCTAACCTAAGGTAAATGAATTATCAGAACATATACTTGAAACCTGTGCAGCGTTAATACAATCCAGAAGAAAACACTATGATGCTAATCTAGTATGCCTGATAAGCATGCACGGAAACACATGCAAATACTAGTTAAGGAGTTATCCTTAATGATACTGCATAACATCCTGAAATTTGTCAGGGCAACAGAATTAGAAGAGACATTATACGGCTATCACAGATCGTATGATTGCAATACTGTGTCACGTCCACTGACCTGTAATAATAACAGTCGGTAGGAATACATTGTGGGGACAGGATGCAAGACTTCCAAATCTAATACAAAAACTTATGACTTGGAAAAGTAATTTCGTTTTCGATTATTAAAAAAAGTCTTCAATTTCTACCCTTTCACTGTTGATGAAAATAAACGTACAAGAACTATACTCTTAAACCAGTCATTGAAGTTGAAGGATAATAAAACTGAAGGAAAATAAATGTCCACAGGCAGACAGATTACCAACTGGACTTCTACACCCAGGCTGGCGAGGTTTTAAAGGCAAAATGTTGACAGGTGGATAGAAAAGCATATCTAAGCGCGCCTCGTCCTTTACATAAAAAAGCTGACAAAAACGTATGTCCTGTCAAACGTATTATGTGGCTTTAAGTTCCGTAATTCCATTACAGGTCTGTTATTTACTTACTAGCATAATTGTTCATTACAAAACTTTAGTTAGGATTGGAACCTAACTTCTCACACCACCCATGTTGTAGATTTTAATTTTATCCATGACTAGCGAGACCTACAGCTTAATGGCGGCTCTGAACTACAAATTTGAGAAAAATAATAGGAACATGAGAAAGGATATCCTCCTGGCTTACGCAGGCAATAATGATATTAATGATGATATTATGGATCGAACTAACACCCTCAAATATGGAAAAAGAGTCGGCTAAAGTGGGTAGTCAAGGACTATAAGGTCATGTTAATGGTTCTTGACTTCCCTTTTCTATTCATCTTTGACTCAAGTCTTTAAGATATCGGTTACTGTACAGGAAAGATTTCCTTGGGGGTCGTAAGATTTTCCTATGTAAACTGTTTAATACTGGGTAGGGCACTTTTGTGACTACAATTTTGATGGAAGCAAATACCACCAGATTGGATATAAAACAAGGAATGATTATTGCCCACAGAAGGTGTTTTGAGCATAAAAACATTTTTAGAAACAAAAGTCTTTCTCGTCGAACAAATATTTCTCTAAAAAGACTTTCGTTTTGGCTTGATTTTTTTTTAATCCAATGAACGCAATCAATTAAGTCTGTAGTGTATTGGGTTATTAGATGTGAGGGCACGTTTCAAACCCTAACATCTCTATCAAATTGAAATAACAAAAATATTTCTTCGGCGACTTCCTCTCAGCAGATTTTTGGCAAAAACTTTGAGAGTGAATAAAAATTGCCATGAAAAGTTTCTCCAAAAAAATCTGTCGTTTAGCGTCGATTCATGTATAAAATGAACATCCAGAGGATACGTGGTGTGAGAAGCTAGGTCGTAATCCTGACTGAAGGGTTTTAATGACCAATTATGTATGTATCTTTGTACGCAAGAATACTATTTTAATAACAGCCTCAGCAGCTTATTGCCATTGCCGAGGCAAGATGACTGACTGCCTTATACCGGGTTATCCATTTCGTGGTTTCAAAAGTAAACGTAAATAAAACACATATAAAATATTTTTATTCATAATATTTCTTTTTTATTGTAAAGCTTGAACGTTGACATTATGTGTGAAATACTACATCATTTAAATGACCTCCACGCGAAGTGTTGCAAGCATTGATTCTTTTGAGGTAATTTTCGACCACTTTTTGACACATATTGGGCGGTATCTCAGCGATAACTTGACGCATGTTGGCTTTAAAGTGCTTAAGAGTTGAAGGTTTATCTGCATAAACACGGTCTTAGGCTGTCAAATCGCATGATCTTGGTGGCCAGTTGATATCGCCCCGAGGAGAAATTACGCGGCCAGGAAATGTCTCTTCCAATAAAACCATATTTGCTCGAGTTGTGTGGCATGTGGCACCGTCTTGTTGAAACCACATATTCACACACAAGTCGTATTCTTCAATAGCAGGCAAAAAAAGGTCGGTTATCATATGAGCATAACGCTCCGAATTGACGGTGGCAGTCGTTCCATCATCGTTTTCGAAGAAGTAAGGTCCAATCACACCTTCAGACCAAAGAACGCACCAACCAGTGACTTTTTCTGAATGTAGTGGCCTCTCTTCAATTACTTGAGTATTCTCAGAACCCCAAATACAACAATTTTGTTTATTAACATACTCACCGAGTGTGAAATGTGCTTCATTGCTGAGGAAAATTTTGTTCGATACGTGGCTGTGGCAGAATCACCATTTTTGTAGTAGGTTTTGATAATTTTTATGCCTTGTGTGATAGTTAAGCGATCCATTTTCATCAATGTCAGACTTTCAACTGAAAAGAAAAAAATTGTTTTCACAACTTAGTTTGACAGATGTCGAATTCCACTCCCATACTTTTGAAACCACGAAATGGATAGCCCTATACTTAAAAAAAAGTTCGCAAAACAAAAAAAAAAACGGGGAACCCTTTGCGCAATATTTTCCTGAATTCAGTATTTATATTTACTTGTTCCCTGCTGCTTTGCCTCATTTACCTAGAAGCAAACCCATACTTTGGTATGCTATTCCTGCAGAACTCATACAAACCAAGATTCTTTTATTTCAACAAATAACATCCACCTTTTTATCGATTATTTAACAACAATGGCAACAATAAAGACAAAAAAAATCCTGTTAGGCAAAAAAAAAACCTAGAAAATGGATTGGTTGTTGTTCTTGGTTTACCTCAACTATAATTTGTGTGAAAGGAATCAAAAAAAAAAAATTTTTTTTTACGTTTCGAAAGCTGCTTTAAAAAGCACACTGAAGAAGACTAAAGGATATGTGTGACACTTAGCTCCCACTCCCACTTCGCCCAAAGGCACAACAACACACATGGCTGACATACGTATGAACATGCAGATGTATGTCTATTACATATGTATGTGTGATTGTGTTTGTGTGTATGAATATTTGTGCAGATATCATCACTTTTAATCTATTGTGTTGAACATTACGCATTAGACGTAAATCAATCAAATTCAGTTTCTATTCAAGTCTTTTTTTTAAGTATTCCGATACGTACGTACGTATTCTGTTGTTATTTTGTATTCAAAATGCTATTCTAAGGGTGTTTTTTATAAAGGTATAGAACTTTAAGTTGCAATAAAACAACGATGGATTATTCGATAGACATGCATTTTATTTATCCGAAAGATAACCTTGTGGCATTACATTTTAAATATGATTTCTGGCATATGACCGCCACGGCTGGCGCGGATGTAGTCCAATCTGGACGTCCAATTTTCGATGACTTTTTCCAACATTTATGGCCGTATATCGGCAATAATACGGCGAATGTTGTCTTCCAAATGGTCAAGCGTTTGTGGCTTTACCGCATAGACCAATGACTTTACATAGTCCCACAGAAAGTAGTCTAGCGGTGTTAAATCACAAGATCTTGGAGGCCAATTCACAGGTCCAAAACGTGAAATTAGGCGGTCACCAAACGTGTCTTTCAATAAATCTATTGTGGCACGAGCTGTGTGACATGTTGCGCCGTCTTGTTGAAACCACATCTCCTGGACATCATGGTTATTCAATTCAGGAATGAAAAAGTTAGTAATCATGGCTCTATACCGATCACCATTGACTGTAATGTTCTGGCCACCATCGTTTTTGAAAAAGTACGGACCAATGATTCCACCAGCCCATAAAGCGCACCAAACAGTCAGTTTTTCTGGATGTAACGGTGTTTCCACATACACTTGAGGATTACCTTCACTCCAAATGCGGCAGTTTTGTTTGTTGACGTAGCCATTCAACCAGAAGTGCGCTTCATCGCTAAACAAAATTCGCTTATGAAAATCGGGAACAACGGTAATCTCGTTTTGGGCCCATTCGACGAATCTACGCGTTACTTGATGATCATTTGGCTTCAAATCTTGCACGAGTTGGATTTTGTAAGCACGCAAACCAAGATCCTTCCGCAAAATCTTCAATAAAGTGAATGGACACAGATCCAATTCCTGTGCTCGATGGCGGATGAACTCATTCGGGTCTTCCTCAATGCTACGCTCTACAGCAGCAATAGCTTCTTCTGTACGCACCGTACAGCGTCTCTGGGGATGCGAGTTATCAATAAGAGTAAACGTGGTGCGAAAACGTTCCATGGTTAATCGAATTAACTGCTCTGATGGACGATTTTGTCGACGATAAAATGGACGTAGTGCGCGATTGGTTTTTCGCACAGAACCATTATTTTCGAAATAAAATTGCACTATTTGCAAGCGTTGTTCAGGCGTGAGTCTATTCATGATGAATTGCCAAACCAAACTGAGAATAAATCACTTGACAGCTGTTAAATCGGTCGCCATCTTGAAAAGTAATGCCAACTTAAAGTTCTATACATCTATAAAAAACACCCTTTATTATGTTATCGTACTCTATAACTGTCATGCATACATAAATACATACATACATACATACATACATACATACATGGGTACATTGGTTAAGATAGGCAAGCATGAATTAATAGTAGAGAATCATCATATGCACAGGGACATTCATAAATAGACAGACACCCATTTGTTTAGTTGTATTATGGTAGAAGTATTCTTATAGTTGTATGTGTGTGTGTGCCTATACATATCTGTGTGTTAATACTTGGTTTCTGTGATTTGTTAACAAAAACATTTCCTTGCAAGTTTTTCAAGTTTTGTTGCATGCCTTTGTCAATTTTCGTTTTTTTTTTCAATTGTTATTGTGTGTCATATGAAGTATTTTTCTATTCTATTCGACACGTTACATTACGTTACGTTACGTTAGGATTCAATGCAATTTCATTCTTTGCAATTCCATTCAATACAATTTGATTTGATTCCAGTTTCTATGGTGTCTGCATTTTTTTATGCTTTTTTTCCTGTTTTTAATCTCAAGAGTTAAAAACATTTTTTTCCTGTTTGTTCTTCTTTTTTCTTTTCTTTGCTAGCTTTTGACAAATTTTCTTGTTTTCCTTCTCTCCCTCTCTCTGTCTCTGTGTCTTAAATCTGGTAACTTTAAATATGTTTTTTTTTGCCTATCTTTAGCCTTTTTTTTCTGTTGCAATAGAAAATAAGGCTTTAAATTGCATAATATTCTGTGCAGATGCTTTTTGAAGAAAGAAGGCATTCTAGAGTCATGCAACATAAATAATGGCATGTTTTTAAGCTTATTTATTGCCTACTTTAATGGGACCTATTAATGTAACTAAAAGTATTCCTATTATAAAACGGATTAAATCCTTATAAAAAGGCGGCAAATGCATATGTGAAAGGTGGTTTTTCTTTCTTTTTCTTTACGGAAATAAAAACAACCAGAAATTAAATTTTAAATAAAGGCTTTTGGGATTTAAAGTAAAGGCAACAAACTGAACCACCGAAATGAAAAAAATTTGGGAGTTTAGAGTTTTTAAGTGGATTTTTCAAACGCAGAACTTTAACATTAAAAATTTTCAAAATTTTTGAAGGATCTTGAGTGTTTATTCAATAATGTGTCCTTTTTCTGTTGAGTCAACCACCGGAAGTTGGCTAATGTTTGCGCAAAGCGAAATAATAATATTTGCGAAGAATTTAAATTTTGGACTACTTTTGGTAGTCGTTCAAACGTGCAAAGAGCAAATTCTTAGGTAAACACTTAAGATCCATCAAATATTTTGAAAATTTTTAAAATGAAAGTTCATTTGATTAGACAACATATATAAAAAATATGACTAAGCTGTTATAACGGGTGATTTTTTAGCTATTATCTTTTTGGCAACACTGGTTTAAACAGCTCACGCACGTTTCGTGTTTTGTTTCACTGTCAAGCATCTTCAGTTTGGTCTATAATTTCACCATGAATCGTCTTACAAACCGAACAACGCTTGCAAATAATTGAATTTTATTATCAAAATGCGTGCTCGGTTAAGAAAGTTCATCGCGGGCTTCTTCCATTTTATAGTCAGTTTAATCGACCCATTGAAGCGGCAATTCGGGCTATTGTGACTAAATTTCGCACCAAATTTACATTGTTGGACATTAAACCGCCAACACGCTTACGTAGAGTGCGAACTGAAGAAAATATCGCAGCTGTATTGGCCAGTGTTAATGATGACCATCAATTATCGATTCATTGCCGTTCGCAGCAATTAGGCCTCTGTTACTCATCAACGTGGAAAATTTTGCGGAAGGATTTAGGTGTGGAGCCTTTCAAAATACCGCTGGTGGCAGAATTGAAGCCGAACGACCTGCCGCAACGCAGAATTTTTGGTGAATGGGCTCTTGGAAAGTTGGCCGAAGATCTCACTTCTTTATCGAAAAATTGTGTTCAGCGAGGAAGCTCATTTTTTGCTCAATGGATACGTAAATAAGCAGAATTTTCTATTTTGGAGTGAAGATCAGCCAGAAGCATTGCAAAAGCTACCAATGCATCCAGAAAAAGTCACAGTTTGGTGTGGTTTATGGGCTGGTGGCATCATTGCACCGTACTTCTTCACGTAACTGTGAATGGTGTGCGCTACAGTGAGATGATATCCAACTTTTCTCTGCCCGAAATGCAAGAGCTTGACTTGCATGACATGTGGTTTCAACAAGACGGTGCCACATGCCACACAGCACGCGTAACAATGGAATTATTGAGAGGCGAGTTCGGTGATCATTTTATTTCACGTTCGGGACCGGTCAATTGGCCGCCTATATCGTGCGATTTAACGCCTTTACACAATTTTTTGTGGGGCTATGTTAAAGCTCATCTCTATACAGACAAGCCCGCTTCAATTGACGCATTGGAAGACAACATTGAAGCATTTATTCGTGAGATAACGGCCGAAACGTTGGAAAGAGTATGCCAAAATTGTACTAACCGGAAAGACCATTTGAGGCGCAGTCGCGGTCAACATTTGCATGAAATAATCTTCAAACATTAAATTATATGGACCGTACTATCGATTCAAAATTTTTCTTTAGCTCGTAAAAAATAACCCGTTACTATTTAAATAATAACTAACAGTAATTTTTGACCAATTTTATCAAACGAAGTGTCTAACTCTTGACAAGAAAATTCACTTTCAGAACGTCATCCATTATTTCATATTTTTTAATCAAATTTTGCAATTAAGAATGGCCAAACTTGAAAAAATGAGAAAAAAATAATATTTTCCAAGTTTACCCCATCAAAACTCATAACATATAGGTTTGAACAAAATATTTATGTTTATGTATACCGTTTTAAAGGCTAATCTCTCCCCTTTCTAAAAAAAAACATTGGATTTTTAAAATTGTTTCAAACATATTTGGGTAATCAATAATTTTGTTTGAAAAGATCAAAAAAACCGTTTTTGTCAAATAAAACAAGTTTGAAGGGTTCGAGAAAAATAAAAAATTTACTTTTAAGTTCTACTCAACTAACTGAACAACTTAGACTAGAGAGTTACTCGTGTGTATTTTCACAGTCGCACCATGTTATTTGTCTATAATCCTAAAGCAAAGTTTCCTAATTTTTGTGCTCGCAAATACAAAGATTTTTGCTGCATATACAGAAGCTCTTGAAGTCGTTTCTCTCATAGCAAAGAGTATGTTTTCATTAGGAGGCCGCCTTCTGCTTTCTCAAACTTTTGCAGAAGCCATTGACCAGATGACCATGTCCAATACTTGCCACATTACTTCTAATTATACAATATCTAGTAATGAAGCCATTGTACTCCTTTGAAATTTGAGCAGACTTTACGTGCTCCCATTATCCTATGCTTCAACAGAAGCTACATTCATCTTTAACAGATTTCATTACAATATTACATAACATACATACATACATAATTGGTCATTACAACCCTTTAGTCAGGATTACGCCCTAGCTTCTCACACCACTTCTGTTGTGTGTGTTTATTTTATTCATGAAGGACAGGACCTGCAGTTTAAAGTCGCCTCCGAAGGACAGATTTTTTTTGAGAAACTTTTCATGGCAATTTTATTTTGCTTTCAGAGTTTTTGCCAAAAATCTGCTAAGTGCAAGTCACCGAAGAAGTATTTTTTCATATTTTCTATTTAATGTTTAACCTGGGGTTTTAACCGAGGCCTCACGTCTAAAAAGACAATACACTACCTACTAGACTACGGCGACCATTACCACATTACTTACTTTATTAATTGGCCATAATAACTCTTTGTTCAGGATCACAACCTAGCTTCTTACACCACCCATGTTTTGTGGTAATTTTATTCATGAGTGATAGGACCTGCAGTCATAGCTGCCAGATTTGACGATTTATCGTCATTTTGACGATTTTGGGCTCCAAAAATATCATTTTGACGATGTGACGATTTATGCCCTTATTTTGACGATTTTTAAAAATTAAAAATTTACATCATATTCTTTACTTTAGTACATTAAAAGCCACTTTAAGTTTTGCATTTACTTTGCAATTGTTACTAATCAAATTTTCCATCAACACATTCACAGGTATTTGAATCCTTCTTTGTTCACCCTGTAATATTCCTGGAATCTAGAATATAGCCTAGAATTGCATAGCATCGAAAAATCATGTGACTTAATTTCAAATTTATGGGGTATACTTTCTTTTTAATTGTATTTGAAATATATTACTCATACGCATCATATTACATGTACTGGAATAGTTGCGCTGAAAAGTATGCAATAAAAAAAAACTTCGATTTGTCATGTATAAAACTAATGGAATTAAATATAACTCATACGTCACATATGTATGTTGTCTGCATTATGAATTTTACATATTAGATATGAGCATAATGTGAGCAAATATAATGGGTTGGCGATCGAAAAGTTTAAATTTAAAATTCTAATAAAACAAAAATATTTTGAAATTTTAATAAATTTATTGTTTTGCTGTGAACTACAACTGCTCCGGTTGGAAATGAATTTTTATTTCATATATATATTGGCCTCACAATCATAACTCCCAGGTTCTTGCCCTTATTTTGACGATTTTTAAAAATTAAAAAAACACTAAAAGCCACTTTAAGCTTTGTATTTACTTTGCAATTGTTTTCTATTGGAAATGTATGTTAGTAAAAGCAACGAGTAAAGTATTGTATTTTTTAAGTTACTTTCGAACACCTGTGATTATTTTTCTGTATTTTATTCCTTTTTAACTCCTTAAAAGCTGAAAAATTACAACTCCTAAATAACCTAATAAAATAATAATAAATTATGGACACTAGACTGGTATATTTTTATACCATAAGTAACAGGATAGACCTCTGCAGGAACTGAGTTCGACATACGCAGAGTCCGACTAAGAACTACTATTTTTACTGTAATGCACTGTGCGATCCACTGGCCAAGCTGTTCTGGCCAAAAAGGCGAGCGTTATGTAGTAATAAATGATTTTCGAGAAAAAGTCCCCTTATGCAACGATGCTCCAATGATTCAATGGAGTTGGATACACCACCGTTATTAACGATACTATGGCCGCTTCTGTACACGGTCGAGAAACCGCAAAATAGACGTTGAGGCACCAACCCATACATGACAGTTGTATTCCATTCTCTGTCAGTTATAAACGGTGTAAATAGTAAGATCAGATGATCAGAACTTAAAAAGGAACTGAAAAATGTATCAGCATTACACTGATTTTTCATGCTCAAAACATCAAAAGCTTCTGACTCCCTAATGCCTACACCGCCCATAGATATAGATGATGTAATATTATCGGTGCGCGTATGTGCCAATAAAAAACGCTGAGATAGTTTGTTTAAATCTTAAACAATTTTTTTCTGAAAATGATATAAAATTTCTCCATTTTTGTTTTATATAAAATTTTAAGTGAAGATGAGGGACGCTAGCTTTTAATTTCCAATAAATTCTTTGTTAAATGTTTTATTTTTGAACTCAGATATGTACATACATATATTGACTTTATATGTTTTACTACAATAGAAATAATTTTAGTTTTTAAAAACTTTTAATTTATTTCTTTATTTTTACTGACGACTTTTTGACGATTTTGACGATTTTTTCTCAAATATTTGATGATTTGGTGCCTCATTTATCTGGCAGCTATGCCTGCAGTTTAAAGTCGACTCCAAAGGACAGATTTTTTTGAGATACTTTTCATGGTAATTTTATTTGTTCTCACAGTTTTTGCAAAATTACTGCTGAGAGGTCTTCTTATGACCTATACGCTGTTTTTTCAAAGATGTTATGAACCAGCACACTACCCACAAGACCACGGCGACTTCACTACTCTTATCTAGTAGTTGGCGTTAAGCACAGTATTTCCTCTCCAGTTGCAGAAATTTTTGAAATCGCGAAATGGTGGGAGTCTTTCATTCTCCCACACTGATGTTTGTCAGACTGTAGAAGTTCAGCTATGATTTTGATGTGAACCCGTAAAATTTTACCTGCTGCATTTTCATTTTTATTTTTTAAAATCTTTTTTATTTACCAGAGATTAGCTAGAACTTTTCAAATATATCCGTTAAAACTGTTTAAAAAACTAATTCGTTAGTATATCTCTCAATTAACAATTCTTAAACATATGTCGTCATAAACATTTTCGCATAGTTTTCGCTTGAAAACCAATTTAAATCCATCATTTCATTTCGAACATCATACGCAGCAATAACATCAAAATCGAGCAATCCAACATACTAGGTGGCGCGGTGCGGGGTATGTTTATAAATAGTTTAAGTAAACGCCCTTTATTTGTTGCTGCTATTTAATCATCATCGTGAACAGCGTCAGCAATATTGTTGACAACAGCGTCATAATCACTGTGAATAGTTGTCTTAGTCACTGTTATTATTATTACTATGGCTGCCATATTCGTGTTTTTCCAAATAAATACAGACACACTCAACACACGCTTACACTACTACTAACACTTGCTTTAGAGGCACTCAACACGCATTTATAATATAACCTTAGCCCTACACACGCACCCATGTATAGCCACAGATTTTAAGCATTAAAAACAAGTCAACATATTTTGTGTATAAGTATTGGTGTGCTGTTGGTGGTGTTCGCTTGCTGTTGTTTTTCTAAATGTCATGCTGTTTTAACTGATGTTATTGTCGTTGAATACTCGTGTTGTAGCCGTAGTAATAGTAGTTGTAGCAGTAGTGGAGGTGGTGGTGGTAGTACAAGTAATTTTTAATAGAAACTCTCAACACCAGTAGCTCAGCAACAACGTTAAACTTTTTCAACATTATTGTTGTTGTTGTTGTTCTACACATTTTAATTGAATTTTAATTAATTTTTGTTGGTGAATGTCATTCGTTTAATTTAAAATTAAAATAGAAGAGGATTTTTATTTCTTTTTTTTTCTGTCTTCTTTTTTAAAGCCAGCATTTGTTGCTGCATGCATACACTGAATGAATTTCTAAGGAAATTAGAAAATTTTTTTTGATTTTTTGTTGTTTTTTCTTTTTCATTTTAAAACCAGAAGGTTTTTATGTGAAATTCAAAAATTCATTTAAAATTTAATTCATGCTGTAATACATAAAAGATGAAGTCACCGTGGTGAACGGTGAACTTTCAAAAGAAAAGTTTATTTAAAGGGAATCAATTCTTTCATCGTATTATCGTTGTGGTTTATCCATTTTGTGGTTTCAATACCAACCGTAAGGCTGTAAGTAGTCGTTCATCTGAAGTGTATTTATTTAGGGAAGAAGAGGCTATTGACGTATATGGCTCGCTTAAAAATTTTTAAAATTTGTTACAAAGGTGGTGATGCAAACATGGCCACTTTTCGAGCATTCCGTTGAGATTACATACTTACATAACATAATTGGTCATTACAACCCTTCAGTCAGGATTACGACCTAGTTTTTCACACAACTTATGGTGTGTGTGTTCATTTTATACATGAGTGTTGAGACCTACAGTTTAAAGTCGACTCCGAACGACAGATTTCTGAGAGAAACTTTTCATGGCAATTTCATTTCACACTCAGAGCTTTTGCCAGAAATCTGCTGAAAGGAAGTCGCCGAATAAATAATTTTTGTATTTTGTTTTGATGTGTGGCCTGGGGCTCGAACCCTGGCTTTGCCTCTAATAAGCCAACACACTACCTACTAGACTACGGCGCCCACGGATATAGCTTCGTTTATTAAGCTTTCAGGCTGTTTTCCAGCACAGCGTAGCCGTGCTTTTAATACGCAGCCCTTGTGCTGATCAACTTCCTAGATAAGTTTGGGGGAATTCGATCAGTACAGGGCCGCTATGAGTGCCGAAGTATGTTATGGTAGTCAAAGGTACCACTTCAACCGAATTTTATGACAAATGAAAGCAAAATCTACAGAAAAAAGAGTTCAGGAGTTCCAAAAATCTTAAACTTGCATTTGTTTTTATTTATTTTATTGGATTTTGATATGAACAAAACTGGGGTCTAATCATAGCTGCCAGATAAATGAGGCTCCAAATCATCACTGTTCTGTCGCTACTATAAATTGGTTTTGCTTGAACGAAATAAGGGGACTTTTTCCCAAAAATCATATATTCCTACATAACGCTCGTCTTTTTCAGCCAGCACATCCGTATGTAGTCGATTGGGCAGTGGATCGCACACTGCATTACAGTAAAAATACGGTTTTTAGTCGGATTGTGTTGGTATGTGGATCTCAATTCCTACAGAGGCGTTTCCTGTTACTTATGGTATAAATATATACAAGCCTAGTGTCCATAAACACTGTTCTCTCTTTTCTTCTTCTCATAACATAGTTCCAAACACAATGCCATCCATCCCCTGAGTGTTGGTCGTACGAAAAAAACAAATAACGGCGCTTGCCTTTGTTCTTCCGATGGTAATATTAGAAGCTATACTAGAATTTTTAAAATAGTCTGCAACGGCAAGTGATATATTATTCTCAACTACGACGTTATTTAGGAGTTGTAATTGTTCAGCTTTTAAGCGATTAAAAAGGAATAAAATACAGAAAAATCATCAGAGTTATTCGAAAGTAACTTAAAAATATAATACTTCGTTATAATACCTCGTTGTTATTACTAACATAAATTTCCAATAGTGACAATTGCAAAGTAAATACAAAGGTTAAAGTAGCTTTTAATGTACTAAAGTAAAGAATATGATGTAAATTTTTAATTTTTAAAAATCGTCAAAATAAGGGCATAAATCCACGGCAGCCATATAAATGAAATAACAATCCATTTCCAACCGGAGCAGTTGTAATTCATAGCAAAGAAAAAAATTCGGCAAATTTTCAAACTATTTTCGTTTTATTACATTTTTAAATTTAAACTTTTAGATCGCCAACCCATTATATTTACTCACATTATGCTCATATTTAATACGTAAATTCATAATGCAGAGAACATAGATATGTGACGTATGAGTCATATTTAATTCCATTAGTTTCATACATGACAAAATCGAAGTTTTTTTATTGCATGCTTTTCAGGGTAACTATTCCAGTACATCAAAATGATGCGTATGAGTAATATAATTCAAATACAATTAAAAAGAAAGTATACCCCATAAATCGTAAAGAATATGACTTAATTTTTAATTTCTAAAAATTCGTCAAAATAGGGGCATAAATCGTCAAATCGTCAATATGATATTTTTTATAATTCTGTTGTAACCCTATTTTTTTCCAACTGAACTTTTGCTCTTCCTCTGACTTTAGCAATTTGTGGAGCCTTTTTTTCTTTATTATTAGCTGGGGCTGAAGTTTCTTCTGCAGTATCATCTTCAAATTGTATAAAAGAAGACAAGGTAGGTTCCATTTTGTCTTCTTCACCGATAAATAGCAGAGAGATACGTCAGGAATACTATTTTTTGGTGAAGTTGTTGGGGTAACATTTTCTTTGTCGCAATTCTCTTTTGGGCTGCCTTCTGATGTTTCTGAAGACCCAAAAGTTAAGACATTTTTAGACTCTCAATAGAAACTTCAATTTCAGCAGCAGACAGTATATGTTCTTCCATTTGGGAAAGAACTTTTTATTCATATGGTCCGCCACCCGTTTTCTTTTTTGAAGATTTATTAAATGAAACCTTCTTTTCAACATTTTGCTTTTGGTCAGCGTATACCTAAAGACTATGTACATATACTTATCCATTTATTATTTAAACTAAAACCAGAGTTTGCGCCACATTTTTGCATCTTTGATTGGTGGGCCAAAAGCAATGAGCTTAGTTGTGAGCTGTCCCCATAGCTGATTAGCTCTTACCTTTCCCTGAGTAGTATTTGGTATAATACTCTTTGTCAATTCTGAATGCTTAACCATGAAATTTTCAAGAATTTCTTTCTGGGTGTAATTAATTTTTGAAAGTTTTGACCTAAATTTGTTACATTACATTTTTTATATTGTTCTTTACAGCAGAAAAACGTTAATTCGAAAGCTTTAGTGCTTACGAGTTATAACTCGCAAGGTGGCATTCGAATGATCACACGTTATCGAATGCCTTCGTCTGAAATTTCGATACACTTTACTCGAATTAGCCCCCTGTTCTTTAATTCAACTTATTTTCGAAAATACAAATTTAATTTCGTAAAACTCTTAAAAATGTCAGGAATACTACGTGTTTTTACTTTTTTAAATTCTAAAGAAATAGAAAAGCAACGTTTGACAATTGTAAGAAGTGTTTACAATAACAACAAACAAATTTCCTTTATTTACCACACACCCCGTACATAATCTTAATAAATCATCATAAAATCAAAAATAATTTTTTTTTTTTTTTTATTATTTTTAAGAAGAATAAATAAATCTTACCAGATTCACTAATACTTGTTTGTCCTTGGTTTCAGCAGAAGCATCCGCATGTCATATTTGAGGCACGAACGAAAGCTAACAAGGGTTGTGCCAATTCAGGCAATCTGGATTCGTGGCGCTTATCGCGCCGCACCAAACACTTAGCAGCTGGCATTATTGATGAAATTCATCTAAATGGTGCTGGTCGCTATAAACGTGATGTCCGTGAGGCCACAAAATACATAGAAACTGCCATAATTGTAGACAAAGCCATGTTCGATAAACGAAATGGCAGCACAAGAGCCGAAGTGATACATGATGCCATACAGGTGGCAAATATAGCCGATTTGGTAAGTAATTGAACTGAACATGAAACAAGACAAAGACAACAAACAAAACAAACAAAGGACGTATTTCTTATAACAAAACAAATTCAATTTATTTTTTCCTTTTAAAGGAAAAAGAAAAGAAATTTAAAAGATTTTTTTTAAGAATTTCTTGATATTTTATTACACATCTCTTCCTTTTGTTCTCTCTGCAAGCGTCTTGCATATTTGATGCTTTTCTTCTTTCTTTTTTATTCTTGGAGAATATCGTAAAACCTAGATTCTTAAGAAGAAAAAAAAAAACCTGAAAAGAATAGAAATAAAACGTACTATTGCTGGTAAAGCCATTCTTTTTATTTTAGCCACACCACAGGAGGCTTTAAATCTTTTAAATGCAGAGCATAAATCTTAACTTTTAGGAAAAACGTACGTACGTTGTAAACGTACATTCTAACCCGCCAGCCAATCCAAAAGTCTTCATTTTTTTTTTTGTTTGTGTTTTTCTGTTCTTCTTTCTCTCTCTTAAAGATGAAGCCTTTTTAACGTTTTACAATTAGACACACACATAAAATAAAAGAGACGTACATGCTCTCTAAAAAACATTTGCGAATTGCTCGTTTACGCGGATTTCATTAGGTAACGGAAAAAATAATTTCCCTTGTTATAGGGATTCAATGATACTCGTATTTGAATGAACTTTTTAACAGCACAAGTGTAAAAAATCGTTTCAAAATTATAAGAAAATTTTCTCCTGAAACTTAATAATTAAACTTAAGCTCCTCATAGAATGGGGTAATTGCCCTCCAGACTGCCTTACAACGACCACTGCAGAGCTCCAGTAGGAAAAATAGTCAAATAGTTGCCGTAGTCTAATAGGTAGTGTATTGGCTTATTAGACGTAAGGTCACGGATCAAAACCCCAGGTCAGACATCAAAACGAAAATATGAAAAAATTTCTTTGGGGACTTCCTCTCAGCAAATTTCTGGCAAGAACTCTGAGAGTAAAATAAAATTTCCTTGAAAAATGTTCTCAAAAATTTGTCTTTCGGAGTCGACTTTAAACTGCGTGTCCCGCCACTCAAGTATAAAATAAACACACACAACATAAGTGGCTAGGTTATAGCTGAAGAGTTGTAATGGCCAATTATCTACTACTAGCTGTACCCTGCGTGTGTTGCTAAGCCACCAACTAAAATAAATTTGAAGGAAAGACATTAAACAAATGTCCAATTAATTTTTAATCATTTTATTGATTTTGTTTCTTGTTGTCCTGATGATTCAGATGAATGGGCCTGAGTAGTACGCAATCGATCAGTTTCTAATCTCAGTTCTCGTTGTTCAAGTTGTTCAAGCGAACGGGTCTCATCGGCATACACTCGAAGATTTTCCAGTCTCAATGCTCGTCTGATTCTGAGGCTCGTAATGCTCTTTTCTTCCGTGCTGGAGGTATAGGTCGACCAATTGCTTGTCATTTACTTAGAATAATTTTAAGTGACGCCATCCATCGGAAATTAATCGCACCAACCTCCGTCGACTAATGCGCAACAACTTTGTTAAACAATGCACAGTTTACGATTTAATTGATTTTAAATAATTTTGAGTGGCGCCACCTGTCGACCAATTTGGTCATACCAACCTTAGAAACCTTCCCCGGCTCATGCGCAACAACTTTGCTAAAGATCATAACATGATCAAATGCATAGTTTACGATTCTAAAAGGTACACACAAACAAACATTCATTTTTATATATATAGACTATGGGAGGTGACACCCCCACTATGGCCAATCCACCCATTTTGTGCATATATACGTCAAAGTCGTCCATATAAAATTTGAGGACTATAGCTGTTGCTGTTTATGAGATAAGCGGCATTAAATACTTATTAGGTATGTGGGCGTGGCACCTCGCCTACTTGAAATTTAAAAATAAAAAGTAGCATATAACTCCATCCAGATATACAGGACGATATTGTGAAGATTTCAAGAAAATCGGTCCAGCCGCTTAGCCATCTATAGACTTCAAACAAACAAACCCACAAACAAATAAACACACATTCATTTTTATATATAGAAGATTACATTTCTACCTTTTAAAAACCTTAAAAATATGCGCTCGTAGATTGCAAATAAAATTAAAATAAATTTGTATTTAGTTTTAATTAAAATTCTTTATTATTCGCACAATTCCGTATGTCCCTGTTCACAACTTGATGTAAACAACAATTGCCTTTTTTGTTATTTCTCTGCTTATACCCTTTGCATAAACAATAACAAGTACTACCCAAATGCTCGACAGATCTTTGTAACGGAGATCTTCAAACCAA
Organism: Sarcophaga carnaria; assembly: GCA_958299815.1. Classification (NCBI taxonomy): domain Eukaryota; kingdom Metazoa; phylum Arthropoda; class Insecta; order Diptera; family Sarcophagidae; genus Sarcophaga; species Sarcophaga carnaria. Next base: position 143,813,819 of record OY283149.1, read on the forward strand.
TATTACTCTCTTCAAACGCACCACGTCTTCACACAAGACTGACTGAACTACCTGCTTTGCCTTGCCTTTTATATGGCAAAGTATACAGTCTGATGAATGTTCTTAAAGGCGAATGTTCATGTCTTTGCCTTCTCGAAATCTCTACCGGGTTATCAATTTCGTGGTTTCAGAAGTAAACGTAAATAAAACACATGTAACATATTTTTTTTATGATATTTCTTTTTTATTGTAAAGTTTGAGCGTTGGCATTATGCGTGAAACACTACATCATTTATATGACCTCCACGCGATTCTTTTGAGGTAATTTTCAACCACTTTTTGACACATATTGGCCGGTATCTCAGCCATAATTTGACGAATGTTGGTTTTTAAGTGCTCAAGAGTTGAAGGTTTATCTGCATAAACGCGGTCTTTCTCGAGTTGTGTGGCATGTGGCACCGTCTTGTTGAAACCACATATTCTCCAAGTCGTATTCTTCAATAGCAGGCAAAAAAAAGTCGGTTATCATAATGCTCCGAATTGACGGTGACAGTCGTTCCATTGTCGTTTTCGAAGAAGTAAAGTCCAATCACACCTTCGGACCAAATAGCGCACCAAACAGTGACTTTTTCTGGATGTAATGGCCTCTCTTCAATTACTTTAGGATTCTCAGAACATATCCAACGAGTGTGAAATGTGCTTCATCGTTGAAGAAAATTTTGTTCGAAAAATTGCCGTCCACCGCCTGTTGTTCAAGCACCCATTCCACGTATCTATGACGTTGTGAATGGTCAGCTGGCTTCAGTTTTTGCGTGAGCTGGACTTTATATGAATGTAGGTGTAGATCTAAATGCAAAATACGCCATAATGTGCCGTAAGACAGTCCTAAGTGCTGAGGACGACGAGGAATCGACACATTCGGGTCTTCGGCAACACTTTCACTTATAATAGCGATATTTTCAGCGGAACTAGCGAAACGATGATGCACAGGCCTTTTAATATTTGTAACCACTCCAGTCTCTTCAAATTTCTTCACAATTTTGCCAATTGCTTGCGTAGTTGGACGATTACGTAAACCATAATCTCCTCTTAAAGCACGATACGTGGCTGTGGCAGAATCACCATTTTTGTAGTAGGTTTTGATAATTTTTATGCGTTGTGTGATAGTTAATCGATCCATTTTCGTCAATGTCAGACTTTCAACTGAAAAGAAAAAAATTTGTTTCACAACTTAGTTCGACAGATGTCGAATTCCAGTCCCATACTTTTGAAACCACGAAATGGATAACCCTTTATAAATGAAACATCGTTGTTTCCATATATTCTTGTAGAGTTCTTGTTGTATTTTTGTTTACTTGTTTACCATTTTTTATGCTGGTGTTTGTTGTTATATTAAGCAATACGATAATTTGTAAACAGGTTTGTTTACTTGCATTGTTTTTTATTGTAGTTCTTGCTTATAATTTTAATGCTAAGCGATGTAAAAGTAAAACATCAGTATCTAGATTTTTCATTTTCGTAACAATATGAATGTATGTAAACAATACACTACGAATTTACTTTTACCCTCAGCCAATAGTGTTGCGTACACTCATACAAATGCACAACTATTAGTAAGTCAGTCGTGACTGGTTTTTGTAAAGCGAACGAAACAAATAAAAGTTCTTTTGGGCATACACTCTTTCCCTTTTTCTATTTGTTTTAGACTTACTTAAAAAGGAAATGCATACACCTACAAACACATGCACACATATACATATATACATATATACATGGAGTTAAAAACATTTGTTTGCTGTATGTGTTCATGCCTATAAAACATACACACTCTCTTACCGGAATTAAGACAGAGTGTGTCACAAATCCTACAAACAAAACTTAAATTCGTGTGTGTTTTTCTGTTTTCTTTTCGTTTTTAAACCGCCTACTAACACTTGTGTACACTTAGTGTATAGATATGGTACACACACAAGCTTACCTTTAGGAGCTAAGCTTATGCACTACCTACTTACAACTGTGGCAACCCACTTTCTCTACACTTTGTTTAAAGGGTTGGCAAGCACTTCCGGGTTTTTCTTCATCTTTGCCTGGCACTTTTCTTGTTTTTTCTTTTTACTTTTGAGTTTGAATATTTAAACACACATACATACACAACAACGTAACGTAACATTTTAAAATGTTTACCTCCTGTGCCTTATAACCGCTGGCCTATGCTCTTTGGCTTTGGCCGGGTAAGTGAAGTCGTGTGTAAAGACATGTGAACGTTTGCAAGCACGACACATGACTACGAGTTTAGAAATTTTAAATATTTTTTTTCATTATTTTTTTGTTTATTTTCCTATCCTTTTCTTTGTATAAGAAAATAAAAGAAAAATTTTGTAGTTTTTCATTCTTAAAGTATGAAAATCGTCAGAGCGAAATTGTAAGTGTGAGGCCATTAGTGCGTTGGTTCGTTAGATTCATTCGCTCACTTTTTTGCTTCACTTAAAAGAGGAACACGGCTTAAATTTGCTTTCCTTTTGGCTTTTCTTTTTCCATTTTCTTGTTTTCCTTTTTGTTTTCTTTAACTTAAAAGGAAACCCTTCAACATATTTTTATCGCGTTTTTTTTCTTTGTGCGAGGAGGCAGCGCAGTATTCTTGTTTTTTTTCTAAATTAAACCAATTATATGAGCTGGTTTGTGTAAATAAGCAAAAAGAAAATACGTTTCTTTCACTCTTTTTTATTTTTATTTCTTCAGAGTTTTTCTTTTTTTCAGTTTTTAAGGGCAGCCTTTTAACGTTGGCCCTTTTGGGTAAACATTAACACGTTTTATTATGCCTTTGTTGGGGTCCATTATAACTGAGGTTGCACAATTAGTCTCTTTATTAATGAACATTTTGTAACCCTTTTAACTACAACAACTTTTCTTTTAAATTTTATTTTTTTACTTGTTTTTTTAGGACCTTTTTGTACCCATTTTAGTGTGTTTTTTTTATTAGTTTACTTGGAATGTTTTCTTGAAATTTTATTCACAAAGACGTTGTTTTATTTGAAACATAATGCTTTTGTTAGAAGAATAAATCATTAATTTCTATGACACTTCCCTGCCATTGATAAAGAGGGGTTAAATTGAGTTTGAGGTGTACTGAGCGACACCATTTATAATTGTACTGAACTGAAATTGAAATTAATTGTATGTCAACTTGCTTTTTTCTTCTTATATTTCAATAAAGTTTTCAATGTAAGGTTCCTCATATCATTCATAGAGTGCCTACACAATTTGAAAAATCTCTGGTCTGTTTAAGAGAAAAATAAAAAGACTTTACCTAGTTCGATAGTCGCCATAGTCTAGTAGGTAGTGTATTGGCTTATTAGACGCAAACCAGGGTTCGAGCCTCAGACCAGACATCAAAAGAAAAATACAAAAAGTATTTCGTCGGCGACTTCCTCTCAGCAGATTTCTGGCAAAACCTCTGACAGAAAAATAAAATTACCATGAAAAAGTTTCTCAAAAATCTGTCTCTCGGAGTCGACTTTAAACTGTATGTCCCATGTATGTCTCATGTATAAAAATTAACACACACAACATAAGTGGTGTGAGAAACTAGGACGTTGTACAATGGGTCAATTCGATCTCCGGGTACTGTACTTGTCTTAATTGACAAGTACACGTCCTCTAACCTAACCTAACTAGATCGGTATGTGTTTTGAAAGTGACACACAACTCACATCTGAACATAGTCTAACAAGGAGATTTGATTCTAGAATTCTAAGCAAAAGGGATTTGTAGTGACATTATCAGCTTGGAATATCGACATGACACGATCTAACTTTGTAAAACTTTCTTTGAAGAATGTAGTCTGTGGATATCTCTCCAACTCCCTAACAATCGTAGTTTGTTTAAGCCTGGGTAATGGCCACAAATTACGCTGCAGAACTGGTCCTGAGTAAGAAATCTCCTACTAATAACATTTTTATCCTCTCTAACAGTCAAACAGCAGTCAGGTCTGGTTAGATTATACTGCCATGAACTGGAGTAACCATCGCGGCAATTTAGTGTCAATCTAATAAGAGGTTTTATTCACACCATGACATCGCAGGCAATAGTGGAGCTGATGAACTTTTTAGAGTAGGCACACTCCAGCCAAGTTCTACTCTAAAAAGTTTAAAGTTTGGAAAGAGTGTGGGCCCAAAAGAAGTCGCCGTGGTCTAGTAGGTAGTGTGTTGGCTTATTAGACGCAAAGCCAGGGTTCGAGCCCCAAGCCAGACATCAAAGACAAAACAAAATGTATTTCTCGGCGACTTCCTCTCAGCAGATTTCTGGCAAAAACTCTGAGAGTAAATAAAAATTGCCATGAAAAAGTTTCTCAGAAATCTGTCGTTCGGAGTCGACTTTAAATTGTAGGTCCCACCACTCATGTATAAAATTAACATACACAACATAAGTGGTGTGATAAACTAGGACGTTGTATAATGGGTCAAGTCGACCTCCGAGTATTGTACTTGTCTTAATTGACAAGTATGCGTCCTCTAACCTAACCTAACTAGTTCGGTATGTGTTTTGAAAATGACACACAACTCACATCTGAACATAGTCTAACAATGATATTTTATTCTAGAATTCTAAGCAAAAGGGATTGGTAGCGGTATTGTTAGCTTGGAATGTCTACAAGGTCCGATCTAAATTTGTAAGACTTTCTTTGAAGAACATAGCCTGTGGATATCTCTCCAACTCATTGACAATCGAAGTTTGTTTAAGACTGAGGTAAGGGCCACAAATCACGCTGCAGAACTGGTCCCGAGTAAGAAATATACAAATAATAACATTTCTATCCTCTCTGACAGTCAAACAGGAATCAGGTCCGGTTAGATTATGCTGCCATGAACTTGAGTAACCATCGCGGCAATTTAGTTTCAATCTAATAAGGGGTTTTGGTCACACAATGACATCGCAGGAAGTTGCGTAGCTGATAAACTTTTTAGAGTAGGCACACTCCCGCCAAGTTCTACTCTAAAATGTTTAGACTTTGGAAAGAGCGTGGGCCCAAAAGAAGTCGCCGTGGTCTAGTAGGTAGTGTGTTGGCTTATTACACGAAAAGCCAGGGTTCGAGTCCCAGGACAGACATCAAAACAAAATACAAAAAGTATTTCTCTCTCTATAAACTCTGAGAGTAAATAAATAAAATTGCCATGAAAAGTTTCTCAAAAATCTGTCGTTCGGAGTCGCCTTTAAACACACACACCATAAGTGGTGTTAGAACCTAGGTCGTAATCCTGACTGAAGGGTTGTAATAACCAATAATGTATGTATGTATGTATGTGGGCCCAAAATAACTTTTATTTGTTTCGTTCGGTTCAGAAAAAACAGCCGTTTGATGAGTGTACGCAATACTATTGGGTGTGGGTAAAAGTAAATTCATAGTATATTGTTTGCGTTTGTTTTTTTTTTCTACTGTACATCTGCAGTAGTCGTTGTGAAGTAGCCTGTAGAAGCGATTACGCACACAATGACCTGGGATAGTGTACCAGTACTATTCCATAAGTTGAAATCTTTGCCTTGTAAACTCAATTTTAAGTTCTGGAAAAAATTTCTAATAATTTTAAAATGATTTCTTACGCTTTTGCCGTAGCCTAGACATTTCCAACAATAAGAAACATGAAAAAATATTTCTACGCCGACTTCCTCTCTGCAGATTTCTGGCAAAAACTCTGAGAGCAAATAAATTGCCATGAAAAGTTTCTCAAAAATCTATCGTTTGGCGTCGACTTTAAACTGTAGGTCCCGTAGGCACACTCCTGCCAAGTACTGCTCTACACATAAGCATAGCTATACCTCTTATCTTTGTTGAATATCTACGCGGCAGACAATTCCTGGGCTGTAAAACAATCTTGCTTTACGGTCATAAGCTACATTGGCCTACATTGGTTTGGAAACTTAGCATTCAACTTCTTACATTAGATAGTGGAGGCATTTCTATTCTATTAATCTATTGCGTTATGTTTAGATATGTAGAGAGACTTCGTCCAACTGCAAATTACTCCTACTGAGGTTGTAAAGGGTCTTTCATTATGTATTTCCTATCTTTAAATTTAAATAAAACAAAGTGTCTCATTATGTGTGGAACATACATACATAATTGGCTATGACAACCCTTCAATTGGGATAACGATCTAGTATCTCACACCACCTATGTTGTGTGTGCTAATTTTAGGCAATAACAGAGGGACCTACAGTTTAAAGTCAACTCCGAACGACAAATTTTTTTGAAAAAATTTTCATTGCAATTTTTTATTTTCATCCCAGAGTTTTTGCCAGAAATCTAGTGAGAGGAAGTCGCCGAATAAATATTTTTCATATTTTCGATTTGATGTCTAACCTGGAGTTTGACTCGAGGCTAACACACCACCTACTAGAATACTTCAACTACATAACATCGTTTAAATGTCCCTCACCAATGTCTCTCGATGGAACGCATCTGATATAACTCTGGCGCATAAATCTGACAATGTTTTCTTAATAACCTGCTGTCACTTGTGGCTTATTCGCCTACATTTGTGACTTAAGAAAGCCTTACAAGAAAAGGTGTAATGAGATCAAATCGCACGATCTCGGTTTACATGGCTTTCAAGTGAGATGACCATGCCCACAAATCTCTCCTGCAAAATATCCAATATGGCCTGAGTTGTGTGGCACTCAGCGCCATTCTATTGAAACCATAGGTCATTGGTGTCAAGATGATTCAATTCAGGCCAAACGAAGTTTGTAATCATTAACCTAAAGTGCTTATCAACTACAATGATATCCTGGTCAACGATGTCCTCAAAGAATTACGAACCGAATGCCATCTGAAAATCCCCACCAAACAGTAACTTTTTCGGCATGCATTGTTCACTTTTGGATCTCATGTGAATTAGTATCGTCCCAAATTCGACAATTTTATGTGTTCACTTACTTATTCATTCAGAAATGGGTCTCATCGCTGAAGATAGTTTTACGATGAAAAATAAGGTACGTTGCCAAATACCCTGGAGCCTATGCAACTAACACAGGTTGTTCCCTATGGTCGCCCATTCACAGATATAGCTGTTATGAATTTTCAAATTGGGAACACCTTATGGTGTGAATGATTCAGCTTGAATCATTACAGGCTTCTCTCATTTGCCTCAATCGTTCGCATTAGTTTAATGAAGTGATCACTTTATCCATTAAACTTTTCAGGTTGGTTTTCTGATTGATCCTTCGGGAGTCATGCGAAAGCCATTGAACCACTCTTTCATCAGCACAAAATCGTTAAGCATATCATGTACTTTTGCACTTCATATCATCAAACTGCATAGAAAATGGTCTCTACTATCCAGCGAAAAACTGTACGTCGTTTTTGAAGACACCTTAACTTTGAAAGATGCCAATCTACATGCCTGAGGGTATCAATAGAGTTCAAAATGTCATGTGATGTACTGTACTGTGTGAAAAAGGTCAGGCTTAAAAAAAGTATCGCAGTCACGGTAGTCTAGTAGGCAGTGTGTTGGCTTATTGTACATGTAGCTACGGTTCAAGCCCCAGGTCAGATATCCTCATCAAAAACGAAACACGAAAAAGTATTTCTTCGGCCATTGACTCTCAGAACTGGCAAAAACTATGAGTGGAAATAAAATTGCCATGAAAAAGTTTTTCAAGAATCTGTAGTTAGGAGTCTACTTTGAACTGTAAGTCTTGCCGCTCATGTATAAAATTATCACACACAACATAAGTGGTGTATGAGGCTAAGACGTAATCCTAACTGAGGGGTTGTAATAATTAATTACTTGTGTATGTATGTATGATTATTGAAGACTGGTTTTGGTGGTCAAATATTGCTTAAATCTGTTTCGTCTACGTTCCTCGGATTAAAAATATGCACTTGAAAGGTACAACAGGGTATGAAGTGAAGCCTCAACAACATAGCTGTTATAACCATGTACTCGTAGGTGCACTAACTTACAAATATTGTTAAGGAATGCTACTTTATCTGTTTATTACGTCATCTTAATGTGCTTCATGCTTCATGGTTTCATCAATACGACTTGGGAACTCAATTTGTTTTCGAAAATCTTATATTTTACCGCAGAACTCGATTGTCATACATATTGGGGAGATTTCTTAAGGAGTTTTTAGGACTATTTAGATCATACTGTAGTTACTTTAATTAAGTTAAATGAAACCGTTATAATATTTATTTAAATTGGATTATTAATTAGCCTAAAATGCCATCTATTAAATGTATTGATACAAAGGTTTTATAATTACTTTCACTGTGTTAAGTTTGCAATTTGTTAATAAATCGTAGCTGTATTAAACATTATAATAAACACAGCAATATTTTGGTGCTGTTTTCGCTAGAGTATGGCCTCCACTTGTTTATTTTTTTATAATTTCACAGAAAAGCATAAAAATTCATTACTGGGGGTACTTTTGTTTTATTTTAATTTTACAAAGTGGATAAAAATTATAAACACAAGCCAAGCAAAAACATTAAAATGAAATATAAAATAAAATACATTCGCATTCACATTCAAACACACTCAACTTAATGCAGCCATATTTTTAATAAAAAAAAACAAAAACAATTTTTTAATATTGTATTCTTTCTCGCTCTCTATCACAATCTCAAGGTTTTTTCCCTCAGGCATACATTTTGTATATATTTTATGGTATGGCTTGTGCTTTAACAACAAAATTTTCTTTTAAACTGAGCTGAACAGCAGCAGCAAAAAAAAAAGTGAGAAAATGAGTTTTTTTTCTGGTCGTTAATGGCTGCCATAGAATAGCAAAATAAACAATTATTTACGCTTAGGCCGCATAATTTTTTATTGTATATATTTTCGTTGTTTTTATTGTATTGTTATTGTATCGATTAAATGGCCTCTAACCAAATATTTGCCAAAGATCTTAAAAGGCACTCATATTTTCTAATAAAAATAAAAAAAGTTTTTTTTTTTAATTTTAAATTAAACCAAGCAAGGTAATGTCCTTAAGCTAAGCATTTCAGTTTAATTTTTTGCTTTTTTGAATGCGTACTTGTGTAACAATTGAGAATTGTTAGGAAACAATATAACACACACACAGCAACAACAACAATAAAAACAAACAATTGTTAATATTTTAAAATTCATTTCAATTTTGTGCTGCTAAACCACTAACAAAACACAGCAATTTGGAAAGAGAGAAATAAAAAAACCAGAACAACAACAACAAATAAAACTGAAAAATAATTGAATTTTTTTATTGTTTAGTGAAGTTCACATGTGTATTTAATAGACAGCTAAAGCTTATCAAACAATAACAAACATTACCAATACATACGCACACACACTTATACAGCAACTGGCAGCCATCATGCATTTCGTATTATCTCTCTCTCTCTGGAATACAAAAGGGCTATTAAAGACAGTATACGAGTACATAGATTTGTTGTTGTCACTTTTCAAAGAATACCAAGCGCAAGCAAAAGCTGCATTTCTGTGATTAATATGTTTTTCTCATGCGTGTGCTTATGCTTGAGTTTGAATGTGTGTAAGTGTGTGTTTTGTTTACAAGGCATTGCAATCGGCCATCACACATTTGCTCTTTAATACAGAGTGTGAGAGTTTTGAAAAAAATAAAAAATAAAAAAACAACACCACAGCACAATAACAATTAAATACAACAATGGCTCAATGTTTACATAAACATTTACCAACACATTTATACTCTTCTTGCTACCATAATAAAACCACTACAGTAAATCATAGTAAAATAAAAACAAAAAGCAAAAAAACACAATTGCTCACAGACCAATACAATAACAGAAACCATTAGAATGAAGAGAAAATAAACCAACAAAAAAAAAAAATATGGAGAGAAAAAAACTTATAAAATAATATTTCAATTCAACTAACCCTTGAAAAACACAAAGAAATGCATGGAAATTATTTCACTTTATTTCAGATAGTCTAGTAGGCAGTGTGTTGACCTATTAGATGTGAAATCATGGTTTAAACACCAGATCAGGCCTTCCGAACAAAATGAAATATAAAAAAATATTTCTTCCGACAACTTCCTCTCAATAATCTTCTGGCAAAAAATATGAGAGTAAAATAAAATTTTCAATGAAAAGTTTCTCAAATCTTATCGTTCAGAATCTACTTTAAACTGTTGGTCCCACCACTCATTGATAAAATTAATACACACAACATGAGTGATGTGAGAAGTTAGGTTGTAAACCCGACTAAATTGTTGTAATGACCAATTAAATAAATATAGTCCCCTAGCTAAGGCTGCAACCACAAAATTAGTCAAAATTATTTTAGCCTGTATCCATACAACTCATAAAAAATCATCGTACCAATCATTCCATGCAAAAATGATTGATGTACGGAAAAAGCTTAACCCATTAATGCCCGAATTATTTTTTTTTTTGAGTTTTAGCACCAGATTTTAAACACGTGTTGCTTGTAGTCTAAGAAACACTCTTTGTTCAACGACTTTGCTAGCAAATGGAGATAAGGGTGTGTTTTAGCCTGGCAACTTAAGTTGCCACTGGGCAGATACCTATCAAATTGACAACACACAATTTAATTTGTAACGTGAAACTTTATTCATGATTTTTTTAATGGAACTTGGTCTTGGTCTCTTCCACTAAATTCCCCATAAAATCTACCGAACAAAACGTAAATAAGGCGTCAATAGGGTTTTCAATTCGTTCCCGTAAATCAGTAGTAGATACCTCGAAGTTTGAACCGGTGAGGGCGGTATATCAAATTTGGGTACAGTTTTGCTCCATTTTCGCATCATTCGTTTTTGCTTCTTTCGTAACGGCTGTATAAATTCCTCAGGGTTAAATATTTCCAATTTTTCAATTTCTAGCTCAGATCTTATAAGAAGTCGGGGTAATTTATTCAGGTCTCCAGTTACTTCTGCATCCGAATTGTCTGAATCCACATCTGTATCTTGTTCAGCCGTTTCTATAGAGGGAATTAAAACAACATCTGTTGGCATTTCCTCATTTTCCTTTAGCCCCAGCTCATCCAAAATTTCTTCAAGTATTAGCGTTCTTTTGTGCGATGACCTAGTGTATTAAAAATTTCTAATTATTCGCGAAAATAAAATGCAAACACTGATTTTTCACATTTTCACTGCAAAAACTATGTAAAACAATACAACACATTACAGCACAAAAAGTACACCTAAGTGCCCAGTGGCAACTTAAGATGCAATCATCAAAAAACATTCAATTATACAAAATATTAAATCCGAATTGATAAAAAGAAGCTAAGGTGTATTTCAATCTCATACATACTTCTTTTTTGCAGAAATATTTATAATATTCGATAAACTTACATTTGAATCCAGCAGCCTCGGTTAAAAACCTACAAAAAAAATACTTAAAAATTAACAGCTTTTATCTTCCAAATTGCGAAAGCAATCGATACAGAATAAAAAGAAATAAAGAAAACCACGTGTTATTAAAAATGTCTAACGGTTACAGTTTTGTTTTTTACTCTCAATTTTCTCTCAGAGCATAAAAACTAAGGCAACCTCTGTTGGCAACTTAAGTTACCACTGGGCACTATTGTAGTAGTGACTTGTGTTCTAAAGATCACAAAATACTGGGCAATAAGGGCTGTGCTATATTTTTTAAGGCTGTTTTGTGCCTGACTACTTCAGTAGTTTCTAGGGGGAGTCAAATCCATTTTGAAATCGGGACTATATTTGCTGTAAACCCTTGATTTATTCAGAGAGTTAGGCTGTTATTTAGCCTCTAAGTCTAACTTGTGTTAAAAACGAATCCTCGTCCAAAAATTCGAAAATTTTTCAGTGAAATAACTGTCCAGAGTAGATACAGAGCACAGAATCTCCGATATTTTACAGGACATAGATTGCTTCAGTTCAGCTCGTTTTGCCACTATGTTCATAATTTTGTTGGTAGCGGGAGAGGATTACCAATATTGCTAAAGTCTTTTGGGTTTGTATAGATAAGATGAAATCTGATTCACTAGGGTCTTCACGATCCCAACCCGGCTCTTGTCTTAGTGGAAAGCATGCCCTTAGCATTCGTAACATTAATACTACATTTTAGTTTTCCAAATTCCAGGTAATTATAGAAAATATGTTTGTCTGTCTTCTCTTCTTCGTCGTCAAAATAGTATCTGCAGACGTCGTTGTGAGGCAGCCTCAGCCTGCGGCTATTTGTACATGAGGCCAGCGTCTTGTTATTACTAATAAGGACTCAAATTTCATTCAGCATATATTCACTAAGGGTCATATTCGTCTCTCCTACAAGGAAGTAAATTCATTTTCCTAATTTTTCTTCAAGGGATACTATCGAATGTCTCGTTGATCTGATATCGATTGCGTAAAGCGAGAGTTCCTACATCCATAGTTTCAACCTGAATTGTAGTGGCAGTACAGTATTCGAGAAGGACAGCAAACTATGGTTCAAAAGTGCATACATTCTGGTTAGGGCTGCATTTTTGAATTACTGTTGGATATCTAAAGAGGTGTTTTAAAGCTGCATCGAACACATACAGCTTCTTGTCGTTACAACTGTAAACGCTTCTAGAACTTATAGGTTGATTTCATCATTCGAAATTAATTATTCATTCCTTTAGAGACCAAAACAAAATTTCATTCCCTAACTACCACTTAAACCTTTAGTTTCGTTTCTTTTCTTTTTAGCATTGATCCAACCAATGTTGAAAAACCCTGTAAAAATAAATTTTATAAGATTATTTCGATAATTTCTTCATTAAAGTTAAGGTTTTTCGTATCACAACAGAGTATTGTTTTATTCCACTCTCTCTCTGTCTCTCTTGCTCTGTGGCTCTCTTGCTCTGTGGCTCTCTGGCTCTATTTTTATTCAACCACTTCCGTCTGACAAATCCCTGTTATTTATGGGCTTTCTTTGCAACATCAGTTCATCTTACCATTTCCTGTGTATTGTATTGTTGTTGTCTGCATGTATGGCTTAAATGCAAGAGGCTGGCTCTCTCTCCCTCTCTCTCTCTCTTTTGCTACTTGCAATAGATAAAACAATAGCTCGGTATCTAACCTATACTCATTCATTTAGTAAATGTTGTGCTCTTTTGTTTTATTAGAGACTGACTGGCCTTTGCCAGGATCATCATCATATGCATTCTATTACTCATCGACTTTGTCATTATCTAACTGCTCTACAGCATGATGATGATGATGATGAGCATGATGATGATAACGAGTCATTAAAGCATTTGTTGTTTAAGAAAACTGCAAGTCATTTTGACCGAAACTAGCAAAAATAGAAATTTATCTTGGCTTTCTTTTTCTCTTGTTTTTTTTTTCTTGCATTCTTTTGGTCTTAAAATGCTTTTCATTACAGTGAGGGTAAGGGTAAATAACTACTGAAACAATTCATTTAAAGTATATGTACGTCTATTAAGTTGTTCTCATGCAATCGTTTATACTAGAGGTTGTTGCTGTTCTGTTGTTTTGTTATTGTAAAGTATTTAATATACTGAACATCTACAACATGGAGCAGCAGCAGCATTTTAAACATTCAACTCATGTTGCAATATTTTCGAAATTTTATTGTTGTTGTTATTATTGTTGTTGCTGTTGTGTGGTTTTGTTGGTTGGCCCAGGCTAATAAATCATGCATGTTCGTGTCAAAACGCATTTTCATCTCCAGGAATTTGTAACATCTCTTCTCTATTCTAAGCTGCAAGAACAAACAAAATTTATTTTCCTTTTCTAAACTTCTTCTTCTAACTTCTTACTCCTGTATCTTCAATACTCTGCTACTTCCTTTGGTAACATCAACAACAATAATACCAGCAGCAACAACAGCAACAAGCTGTAATTTATTTGCCTTAGATTTCGATTTAATCTTTAAAAGTCTTAAGTTTTAATAGCACAAGTAATTTTCCTTTTTTCTCTCTACTTTCCTTCCATCGCTCTCTTAATTTTAATTGAAATGTTTTTAATTTTTTTCTTTTTCTTCTTCTTCTTCCCCTTGATTAGAAGTACATAAGTATAGTACAACGTAATCGAGCAAATTTATTAAAATGGAAAATAAATTGAATTTAAATGCTCTTATAAAAATAGGGCTGACAAGTCTTGTATGCAAGTACAAGCACGATTAATCGTGTAAATAAAACAATTACTCTTGGAAGGCACTGTAACTATCTCAATTCGAAAGCTGTATGAGCAATGAATAATCGATTATTCGAATAATATATAGGTTTCAGCAATAAGACATACATCAGATGGCAATTTCAATACTCTGGACTGTTTGGATTCAGTGAAATCAGTGAGAGGATATATAACGAGAACGGTGACCTGCCTTTCTTTTCCACTGTGGCACTTTACTGCTTTAGGGCAGTCAGATCTGGGCGGAGGCATTGAAGGTTGACTGTAGAAGGAAAATCTTATCATCGGTACAACGAACCGCTGCACTTAGAGTGGCATCGGCGTATAGGACTGTATCTAGGTCAACAATACTGATAATCAATGGTGTAATACCTATAGGTCTACAGGCAAGTGAGCGGAAGAGAGTGTGGGAGGCTAAAAACGTGCACAGAGAGACAGTAAATGTCGACGACGCCAGAAAGCGAACCATACAACAGTGGCAAGAGGAACGGAACACTAAGACGAGTGGTAGATGGACGGCAAAACTTCTCCCAGATATTACCCGCTGGATGGAGAGGAAATTTGGTGAGGTTAACTACTATCTGACACAACGGTTATCTGGACACGGTTATTTTTGCAAGTACCTATTTAAAATGGGAAAGATGACACGACCAAATTGCATTTATGATGATGCGTCGATTGATGATGCGGAATACACTTTCTTTCATTGTGAGAGATGAAGACTGCAAAGAAGGAATCTTGAGGAAAAAGTCGGCGTCTTTACTGTCGAGAACTTCTGCGATGTAATTCTGAACAGTGAGGAGAATTGGAATAGTATAGTCAGATATGCTGAAGACTTACTAAAATCTAACAAAATTGACTTGGATGAGAGAAGTAGAATGGACGTTTAAACATCTTCTCGGAATTCGTTACGCAATCCGGACGTGGATATGGATATGAAGGGGCCAAATGGCCAGACGGACTCCACTTCGAGGTAATACCACAGTAGTTCCGGAATGGGCATAAGGAGTCTAAAACAGGAGGGGGAGATTTAGTGGATGAGGGCCCACACACGGGGGATAGTGACGACTACCCTATGGTGCGGTTGGGTACATTTACTCCTCCTCAGCATAAAAAAAATTATGGCACTTTATGTCCTCACAGCGAGCGACTGATATAAATGCCCATGATTAGAAATCCCAATTCCAAATATTCCCATAGAAGTAGAATTTTATCCAACGAGTGAAAGAGGCTTGGTCTGAATGCTCTTTACATTTTTACCTTTTAAAAACGTTTAAAATATGAGCTCATAGATAGCAAATAAAATAAAAATAAATCTATGTTTAGTTTTAATTCAAATTCTTTATTATTCGTACAATTCTGTGTGCCACTTGATGTAAACAACAACAATTGCTTTGTTTGTTATTCCTTTGTTTACATCCTTTGCATAAACAATAACAATTTCTAGACAATTATTCAACAGATCTTTGTAAAGGAGATCAGATCTTCAAACCACGATTATTCTCTTCAAAGACACAGCGTCTTCACACAAGACTGATTGAACTTTTACTAGTTAAGGAAAAGATCTAAAATTATTAGAAATTAGGACTCCATATCAACGTAAACGGTAAGCCTCCAGTTCGAGTCGTTACATTGGAAGACAGTGAAAAGTAAGAAAACATAATTCCCAAGACAATTATGTACTTACTTAATTCATCAGCACGGCCTTTTAGTCAGGATTACGTTCTAGTTGCTTACACCACCCATGTTGTGTGTAGCGCACCTACAGTTTAAAGTCGTCTACGAAAGACAAATGTTTGACAACATTACTCTCAGATTTTTTGCCAGAAGACTGCTGAGAGGAAGTTGCCAAAAAAATATTTTTTCGTATTTCTTTTCGAGATGTCTTAGCCAGAAGTTGAAGCACGGACATGTGTCTATTAAGTCAGCACACAACTTACTAGACTACGGCAACTACGAATTATCGTGAATACATACATAATTGGCCATTACTATCCTTTAGTCAGGATTACGACCTAGCTTCTTACACCATTAATGTGGAACGTGTTATTTTTTATCCAGAAGTGGCGGGGACCTACAGTTTAAAGTCGACTCAGAACGACTGATTTTTGAGAAACTTTTCAAGGCAATTTTATTTACTCCTGAGTTTTTGCCAGAACCCTTCTGAGAAAAAGACGCCTGAGAAATATTTTTTCGTATTTATTTTCTATCGTATTGTCTCAATCAGGGTTTGAACCACGGTTTCACGTTTATTAAGCCAGCACACAACTTACTAGACTACCGTAACTACGAATTATCACTGGCAACAAACAGTGGATTCATTATGAAAACCCCAAGAGCAAAAAATAAAATGTGAAGCGCAGGCAACGAGTAAAGTCTAGGGCCAAGCAGAATACTGATTAATCCAAGGTACTTTTCTGTATTTGATGGAATCAGAAAGGTGTAATACATTATGAGCTGTTAAAATCAATTCAGACTATCATGGAAGACTTATTACAACTCTTCAGTCAGGATTATGACCTAGCTCCTTACACCACCTATTTTGTGTGTCTCAACTTCATACATGAGTGCCGCTACCTACAGTTTAAAGTCGATTCCGAACGACACATTTTTGAGAAAATGTTCTTGGCAACTTTATTTACTCTCAGAGTGTTTGCCAGAAAGCTGCTGAGGGGAAGACGCCGAAGAAATATTTTTCATATTTCCTTTTGCAAAAGATGTCTGACCTGGGTTTGAATCGTGGCCTCACGTCTAAAAAGTTAACATACTACCAACTAGATTACGACGACTCTACTATGAATTTTCACGGGTAAAAAAAAATATTATTCATTACGATAACCCCAAGCGCAAGAAATAAAATGTGGAGCGCAGTCAACGAGTAAAATATATGGTCGAGCAGAATATCAATTATGCCAAGATTTGGAGAGATCAGAAAAGAGACTGCAAAAGCAGGGCCAGACTATCACGAGAGATCTACTTAGATGACAATTAATTTGTTCGATACAAGTATTGGTTGAAAAACATGCCGCAGATGCAACCAGTCATGAGGCCATAATTTGTTATCCTGATAATGCTTCGCTCATACTGCTGCGCTGGTAAAAACTATTTAGAAAACAGTGGATAAGAAGGTATAGTGCATACCTTGGCCGTCCTGGCTATCATTTGTTTCGATCGGTACAGAATACTTCCCCTCGAAAATGCTTTATTTCATTGTAGAATATTACAAATTGGGGCGATTCGTTTTTACCCTCAAAGAACGAACAGTTTCTTGGGGACGTAATCCATAAATTTGGCGAAAAAAGGAGAAAAACGTCGTATCTTCCTTCAAAATCCATCTTAATAAAGTATTTGTTTCCAATAAAAATTATCGATTTATAAATCATATATAAATCAGTGAGCGAGTCTCTAATCCCTCTTTTTTATGAGGAGGTATCCGCTCATTATCTCGTATTAGCTATCCAATGTGATGATGACCATTTAGGGTGCTAAAGGCTACTCTAGCATTGATATAAAAGGGTTGAATGATATTCCTGTTGTGCAGAACTCTAGGTTCGCTTTTTTTTTTTTTTGAGAGTCTATTTATTGTAAATATTTTTTTTTAAATTTGTTAAAATTATTTAAAATTTCATAAAAACTTTATTTTCCTTTTCAATTTCAGTACTTTCGCACAATGAATACGAGAGTATCGGTTGTGTATATTGAGACGTGGGGCAAAAATCAGGCTGTCATCGATGGCAGCAAAGACATTAGTAAAGCCATATCAAATTTCAATGACTATGCATCGAGAAACCTATTTCAAGTGGAACGTGATACAACACAATTGTTAACGTAAGTAAAAATAAAAATTAACTTCTTTATGCACAATTACTTGAATTTTATTAAATAAAATGAAAACAATCCTTAACAATATTTATAAGCCATGTATATTTCTAATGATCTGAGACGGTTTAAATATTTGCTGATGTAAAAATATTATTGCAAGCCTTATCAAATCAAAAATAAATTAAGACTCCTTCAAGCATTTTTTAAGGACTTTAAACCATGTGTACAATTTGGTGTTGTTGTTGCTTTGTTGCATTTTGAACTTCTATTTATTATTTTCCATACACTTGTTAAGTTTAATTTGCAAAAAAAAAGGAGAAAAATACCTTTAAATCTTACAAAAATTAGGAAAAAAAAAGGAAACGAACTGAAGAAGCCTTTGAAGGTTTTAAGCGTTAATAATAAAACGAATACACTTACCAATACATGCACCAGAAATGGCAACCTTTTATATTTGAATACGAGGGTAGTCCCACAATTAGCCAACGTAGGCACATTTAATATAAATATATAAAAGAGTAGTGAATTCGAAAACATTGAATTCAATACTTTCATTTGAAATGTTTCAATTCCAAAGAAATAGAAGCCTAGTTCGATTCTATTCTGAGGCAGTACATCGTAGCGCAAGCTGCCAATTTTCAAGTTTAAAGGCTAAAGAAAATTGAAAAATCACTATCCAATGAACATCGGATGAGCCAGCTGAGTAGAGGCATTGTTAATTCTCAACCACTTCACTCACAATTCTGTATAATGTTGCTAGGTATCAGTAAGGATAACTCACTTCGTAGTACCTGTTAAGTCCCCAGATGCGTTCCTCTGAGCTGAATTATCGCCTACAACATTTAACTCATTTCTTCTGGTGATTCATTCTCCTCAATCACTCATTATGAACAATGTTTTTTGAGTCTAAAATGTTCGGTTAGAACACCAGTTAATATTTACAGGCTATTCCCTGATGAAAAGCTAAAATCTTCTGCCACTGTGATTACAAATTCCATTTTTCTAAAGATACCTTCTCAATGTTCTGTTTCCTCTCCTTACAAATCTTCCTTAATGATGTGGAAGCTCTCTTTCAGATACGGTCTACCATATGATGAGTGAGGTCTAATATTTCCCTATCTAGCTGAGTCAGCTTGGCCATACCAATCTCGAGTCATGCTCATACAATCCGAGTGCTCGGATGGCTGCTAGACTGTCTGATAATATTGCTTTGTCCCGTTCTGTGTACTTTCTATTCAAATTAAGGTGAGCATATCTTTCGATGGTGTAAACTTCAGCTTGGGTCTTCTTATAAGTTGAGTATATTTATTTCTGGGCTCAAACGACTTCATTCCCATTCTAATACATCACTTTGCTTGAACGTTACTGGAAAAATGTAGAATTCTCTGACGCTTAAAAACCTTTCTCCGCTTGCTTTCAACCTATTAAAATACCAGGGTACACCGCTATGTATTAGGATATAGAAGGAAGGGGAAATTTTGTGGAATTATTTTCAGAAGTTTAAATGTACTAGGTTAGGTCAGAAAGTATTTGCAATTCCACATCTTAACCTACGTGTTTACATCGAAAAATCTTCAGATTTTTCCTTAGGCAACAGTCATGACAGCAGATGTTCTAACAGATAACAGTTTTTGCAATGATCGGGTTCTGCCTAGCAAATCATCAGCCTTTTCTTTTCCAATCATATCTCTGTACCCTAAAAGCTACCCTAAGGTAGAAGTACATGTATTACTGAGGAGCTTCATAAGCTTTTTACATCAGAGAACTAAGATCGAGGTAGCAGTTAACAGTGCAATATGTATATTAAGCAGCATTCCCACTAAAATAACAACTTTAAACCAACGCCGTTAAGATATGTCCTCAATTGTACAAGGCTGTAATAAGGCTTTATTTTTGAAAATTTAAAATTTTTTAGTGGACAGTAATAGATTTTCCACCAATTAAGAGGTAGACACTGGTTTAAGAAACTAGATGCAGTTCTTCCTGTAAGCAGGGTATACAATCTATTAAATATTGCTGGAAAAAGTACATGGAGGTAAAAGAGAATTGGGATGGGAAAGGAAAAAATTTTTTTTTCCAAATTATGAATATGACCTCGTACATACGCGAATTTATTTTTAAGTGTATGAGTATATGTTTGAAAAGAAAAAACAGAAAATAATAAAAACAACATAAAGGAGTAGGAAAGGTTAAAAGAGAATGTAACAAAACTAAAGAGAGTATTAAAGAGAAAGAAAAAAAAACCCCGAAGAAGACTGCAAAATACTAAAACCAGTAAATTGAAGCCTACTTAAGCAAACTCTGCATACGTGTGTGTATGTACATACATACTTACATGCTTTTATACATGCTACTATGAGTGTGATGCTTGTGTTTCTATAGTAAAACGTAAAATGCCATTAAAAAAGCTATTTTTACAGTACCGGCATATACTCAAACGGCAATGGAAGAATACCTAGTATTTCTAACAATATTCAAGTAGATGTTGTTGTTGTTTTTATGATGATTATCGTTATTACTTATCGTATGAGTTAGCAGCTGAAAAATCTCTTTGAAGTATGCTTGTTGAATGGGACTATGAATGATGTTTTCTCTTTAAGATCACATAAGTACACAAACTCTCTGTTATATAAGCTTGTATATTTGGTTATTAGCGTTTGCTATCTTAGGGCAAAAGTTCTTCAAATGGTTTCGTGCAAAAGTATTATTGAAGGGAGCGAAAGTGTTTTTTCAACTCTTTAACGCCAAAAAAAAAAATGGAAAAAATTTAAAAATGTTTTGATTATTACCGACCCAAAACAATTTAATTGAATCATAGCTTGTAATCTTAAAACCATTTCTATACATCGCACTTGTCAGGAGATTCGCCATATTCAGAATTATCTTTTCACACCTGCATTTTCCGGAGTCAAGGCAACTTTTTTTCATAAAACCTAGAGGTTATGTTGGTACACGGAGTGATAGAGATAGCATAGGGACTCATTTGAATTGTAAAGAGGCAGTAAATGATTTTTCCGGCTATGGTGCGCCGCTCAATATTTAGGTACTTGGCCACCAAGAAGCACTGAAATTTAAGGTACAGATGTGGTGCTAAAAGGTCACATAAGGCTCTGTTGAGCATGAGCATGGGTTTATCAAGTCTGGATAAATGTGAAGTAAATAAAAATTGCCATGAAAAGTTTCTCAAAAAATCTTTCGTTCGGAGTCGACTTTAAACTGTAAGTCCCGCTACTCATATATCAAATTAACGCACACAACATAAGTGGTGTGAGAAACTAGGTCGTAATCCTGACTGAAGGGTTGTAATGACCAATCATGTATGTATGTATGGATAAGAGTGAACTAATTAGAATGATAGGTAGTCTCACATATAAAGCCATTATTGGCGTCTAGTTGTGACAAATAACAGCAAATCTAGGTCTTGTATAGAGGATATTGACATCGTTGTTCAACAATTGGTTGCATCAAGTCCAAATACTTTATGGTTGACACTTTAGAAGATATTGCTCATGTAAGGCGAGAATATTGTTACATTTTTACCTTTTAAAAACGTTTAAAATATGAGCTCCTTGATTGCAAATAAAATAAAGATAAATTTGTGTTTCGTTTTAATTAAAATTCTTTATTATTCGCACAATTATGTGTGCCATTGTTCACAACTTGATGTAAACAACAACAATTGCTCTTCTGCGTTATTCCTCTATTTATACTCTTTACATAAACAATAACAATTACTGGGTAATTATTCTACAGATCTTTGTAACGGAGACCTTCAAACCACGATTACTCTCTTCAAACGCAACGCGTCTTCACACAAGACTGACTGAACTTTACCTACCCAGCCGTTTGCTTTGTCTTGCCTTTTATATGACAAAGGAAAAAGTCTGATGAATGTTCTTGAAGGTGAATGTTCATGACTTCGACTTCTCGAAATTTCTATAAATGTAAAAATCGTTGTTTACATTAAGTTGTTTGTGTATTTTGTTTACATTTATTATTGTAGTGTTGTTGGTGTATTTTTGTTTACTTGTTTACCATTTTGTTTAGGTTAGTGTTTGTTGTTATATTAAGCAGTACGATTATTTGTAAACAGGTTTGTTTACTGCATTCTTTTGTTTTTATAGCTTTTGTTTATAATTTTAATGTTAAGCGAATTAAAAACAAAAGACCAGCATCTAGATTTTTCATTTCGTTAAAAAAGTTGAGGAAATACATTCAAAAGGCCCACGAGAGATATAAGATAGTGATTAGGCGTGGGACAGTAGTTTGATTTGCCTTCAATCTTTCCATATACCTACTCCTCCAATATAAATACAAACTTTAAACACTTGCTGCTGCCTAATATGCATGTCTATACGAGCAAGCCAAACAGAAAGGACTACAGAGATGTGCTGAATGTTTTATAAACTGAAACTGTAAGCAAAAACCAATGACTTGCTTAAGATTACTAAGAGATTGCTTGGGAAATAATTGAAATAAATGCTGTAGGTCTCATAACTTCACACTAAACTGTAAGGCTTTATAAACTCCTAAGGCAAAAGTGAAAAATATTTTGCTCCACAAATTTTTTTTTTTGGAAAACATGGCCTCTGCTAATGGCAATTTCATTTCAAGTAATCAACTGTATTAAGAATGAATTGAAGTCGTATTTCACTGGTTTAAGTCGCCGTAGCCCAGTTGGTAGTGTATGGGCTTATTAGACGTGAGGCCACGGTTCAAACACCAGGTCACACATCTCGAACGAAACGATATTTGTTCAAAAATTTCTTTGACAACTTGCGCTCAGCGGATTTCTGGCGAAAATTCTGGGAGTGAAAATCATAGCCATGAAAAGTTTCTCAAAAAATCTTGTCGTTCGGAATCTACTTTAAAAAGTAGATCTTAACACTCATGTACAAAAATTAACACACACAACATAAGTGGAAGAAGCAACTGAAGCGTTGTAATAACCAATTATGTATGTATATATGTTATGAATACATTCATACATTTTTTGTAATCATACATACATACATAATTGGCCATTACAACCCTTTAGCCAGAATTACGGCCTAGCTTCTCACACCACTCATGTTGTGTGCGTTAATTTTATACGAGAGTGGCGGGAGGCCTACAGTTTAACGTCGACTCCGAACAACAGATTTTTGAGAAACTTTTTCATGGCAGGTTTGTTTACTCTCAGAGTTTTTGCCAGAAATATGCTGATAGAAAGTCACCGAAGAAATATTTTTCATGTTTCGTTTTGATGCCTGACCTGGGATACGAACCCGAGCTTTACGTCTAATAAGCCAACACACTACCTATTAAACTACGGCGACTGTTTGTAATCGCAAAATCGTTTTTAGATCACGCATCGCTCAGGATACTTCCTACAGTCCGTATTATTTTCAAACATTTGCATGTTACAGAGTCAAGGCAATTTTTCTTCCATAAAACATAGAAGTTCTGTTGCTACAGAGACTGATAGGCATAGGATAGGAGACCCTTTTGAACTGTAAGAAAGCAGTATATAATTTTTCCGACTGTGATGCGGTACTCAATCTCAACAGATTTGTCATGAAAAGTTTCTTAAAAAAATCTTGTCGTTTGGAGTTGACTTTAAACTGTAGGTCGTGGCACTCATGCATAAAATTAACACAGAACATAAGTGCTGGGAGAATCTAGGTTGTAAACCTGACTGAATGGTTGCAATTACCCACAATGTAATGTATGTATGTATATAGTATTTCTACGGTGTATAATCCAGGTTAATGATTTAATTCAAGTTGCTTAGTCTCCTACAAAAATTAATCTTTTTCATCAAATATATGGCAGTTTGGGTTTTACCAATGGTAACTTCCTTTAGTTGTTGACTTTTTAGTTTTTCGTTATCAACTGTTTATTTATATTCGAATACGGAAAACTTTAAATATGATTTTGCTTCTCTCTTTTTGTTGCTGTTTTCAGTTTGTATTTGTCTGAGAAAATCAAGCATAAAAGCTAATGATATGAAAATACTGTATATGTTTGCATTATTATATTGGCATACTTATGTTTGTATGTATGTACATACGTTACATACATATGTACACATAAATACATACACATGTACACATAAATACATACATACATACATACATACATTGTAGAAATATTTTCTGTATTTTTAATATAAAATTGGGAATTTATGAATATTTATTTTACTCGAATAACTTTTGACTTTTTTTTACAAACGCATTCCGATTTTTCTCTCTTTTTTAAATAAAACTTTAAGAATAAATATATAATGTTTGTTAATATTGCATATAATGTATGAGTATACATGCATGTTGTATGTATTTATGTTATACAAGATGAACAATCCATACATGTGTATGTATGTATGTTTAAAGCAAATAAGGAAAAGTATATTAAAAATATTATGGCATATAAAAAGTATTGGCAATTTTTTCAAAAAATTTTTTAAATAAAAGTTTCTTTATGTGATACTAAATGGTTCCTAAAGTCGCTATAGTATAGTAGGTAGTGTGTTGGCTTATTAGACGTAAGGCCATGGATCAAACCCCAGGTCAGACACTTCCAGTAAAACAAAATTGGAAAAAAATATTTCTTCGGCGACTTCCTCTCAGCAGATATATAGAAAAAACTCTGAGAATAAAAATAAAATTGTCATGAAATCTGTCGTTCGGAGTCGACTTTAAACTGTAGGTCCCTTCACTCATGTATAAAATTAACATACACAACGTAAGTGGATTAGATTGTAATCCTGACTGAAGTATTATAATGACCAATTAAAAAAATAATGACCTAAAAATCACAAGTATTCCACGAACTCTCCCTATTCAATCCTATTACATGCAGTTTGTTTGAGTTCCCTCCAGCTGAAGCCGCTTCGATAAAGGTCTAGTACTTGTTGGTATTTCCAAGTCTGAACCGGACTCACAATTGTGTTTCCATGAGCATTACAATCTGTAGCAGCTTTCGGTTTCTCGCTTTAAGATTGCGTTATTTTAGCGTCATTTATCATAAATAATCGGTTGATGGATTAGGCATTGATGTATTTTTGCTTCTATAGCGGCCCATTGGAAATGTCATCGATATGGCAAACATTATTCTGGAGAAAAATGGTTCAGATTTTCAGAGCTTTCCTTTTAATATCGAAACAATTTGTAGTTGGACAGTTCAATATCCAAGATTTGAGATGACTTGACTGACAATGTTATTGAACACTGAAAATCGAATCAGAATAAGCACAGCATGGGGTATGAATTTGATTTGAGTTTCACCATTCTGTCATTACTTCTGTAACATTTTTGAAAAACATAAGTTTTTCAGTATTAAACCCTCGAATTATATATTTATTAAGGGTTCTAATATTAAACCCTTACCATTCAGAGGTCTTTTTTGGCAATTTTTAAAGCGTCACAATGCTTGTTGAGTGGCAGAATTTTCGCTCAAAATCTGTTGATTTACTTGGAGAGCTAGGCTGCGTTTAAGTTCCTAACGAATGTAGTTTTAGCGTCCGTCCTTGTCAATAAATGCCGAAGATTTTTTAGAAAATTTTCGGATTATTCAAAGGTAATTCTTACATGGGTTTCGGGATGATATAGGGATATTATTGAAAATTCCATTGTTAATGAGCTACCCAGATCCGTTACGGAAATCGCAAACTTCGACATGTCACAGGGTTTAGGTATTCCGATTACATACATACAAACATAATTGGTCATTACAACCTTTCAGTCAGGATTACGACCTAGTTTCTCACACCACTTATGTATGCTTTGTGTGTTAATCTCATACATGAGTGGTGGGACCTACAGTCGACTCCGAACGACAGATTTTTGAGAAACTTTTCATAGCAATTTTATTTACTCCCAGAGTTTTTGCCAGAAATCTGCTGAGAGGAATTCGCCGAAGAAATACTTTTCGTATTTTCGTTTTGATGTCTGACCTGGGACTTGAACCGTGGCTTTAAGTCTAATAAACCTACCTACTAGACTACGGCGACCGATTGCTTCGGTTAATTTGGATGTACTCCATCCGCCTTACATGGAAGCTCAATTTTGTTGGAAGGAGGAGGGTATGTGGTTTATTACTTGACTATGTGTCCAACATAGGAACAAAAATCGCAAAGCTATCCATCACTCAATAGCAATTTCTTACGGGCTACTGTTCTTATGGTACGAATACCGAAAAACCTTTTTCTCAGGCAAGTGACTAGTACAGAAGCTGTCGGTCAGAGAAGGATCAACAGGCTGTCTTTCACGACACGTGTCAGTGTCATGTTCTTGTCATAAACACAAGGTGGTTTTAACATTTCACTTTCTGACTTCTTTAAACGATCTCTCTAATATAAGGCTTGCTGCAATAGCAAGATTCATTTCGAACTCGGTTTGGTTTCTTCTTAGGAATATTTGATTTCCGAGTAGAATTGTGGTATCACAATGGGTCTAAGTGATCTTCCTTTAAAGAAAGTCCCCCTCCTTACCTAACCAAATCTAGCTCAAAGGATAATAGTCTACCCGACCGCGTTAATATTCCAAAATCTATAAAACTTAACTAAATGGAAAAAAACAGGAGGTATGAAATGCATTCCAATTTCCTCTAAAAACTAAGCTTTAACTTTACATACATATATAATTGGACATTAAAACCCTTCAGTTAGGATTACGACCTAGCTTCCCTCATCACCTATATTGTGTGTATTAATTTTATACATGAGTGGCGGGACCTACAGTTAAAAGTCGACTTCGACCAACAGATATTTTGAAAAACTTTCCATGGCAATTTCATTTATACTTAGAGTTTTTGCGAGAAATCTGCTGAGAGGAAGTGACCGCAGAAATATTTTCCCTTATTTCGTTTTATTGGATCTCTCTGACCTCAGGTTTGAAAAGTGGCTTCACGTCTTATAAGCCAATGCCATACCTAATTTACTACGGCGATATACATATATACTATCGCCAAATATTTGTTATTCAATCGAAATATTAAAAAAATTTTGCCTGAATATAATTTCCGCCAGAGTCTTTTTGACAAAGAACTGATGATGCCTTATTACGTAATGAAATTACTAAGAGGGAGTAAAGTTAGATGGACTCTAGAGTATTGTATCTTATATCTGTATCTGTTACTTAGAATCTTACTATTTGGCTTGTTATATAATTGGCAACATCTTCTTCTTATATATAAAAATTTATATGTGTTTATTTGTTAGTGGGTTTGTTTGAAGTCTATAGACGGCTAAACGGCTGGACCGATTTTTTTTGGAATTTTAACTTTATAGGCTACTTTTTATTTTAAAATTTCAAGTAGTCGGAGTGCCACGCCCACATACTCATATGAAAATGAATGTTTGTTTGTATGTACCTTATAGAATCGTAAACTATGCATTTGATCATGTTCTGATCTTTAGCAAAGTTGTTGCGCATGAGCCGGGGAAGGTTTCTAAGTTGGTATGACTAATTTCCGGCAGGTGGCGCCAATCAAAATTACTTAAAATCCATTAATCGAATAATTTCCGATGGATGGCGTCACTGAAAATTATTCAAAATGAATGACAAGCAATTGGTCGACCTGCATTTCAAGCACGGAAGAAAAGAGCATTACGAGCCTCAGAATCAGACAAGCGTTGAGACTTTAAAATCTTCGAGTATATGCCGCTGAGACCTGTTCGCTTGAAGCACTTGAAAAACGAGAACTGAGATTAGAATCTGATCGACTCAGGCCCGTTCATCTGAATCATCAGGACAACGGGAAACAAAATCAATAAAATGATTCAAATTTAATTGGACATATGTTTAATGTCTTTCCTTCAAATTTATTTTAGTTGGTGGAGCAGCACCACGCGCAGGGTACAGCTAGTTATCTACTAAAAGAAACCCAAAAATACTTTTTATATAACACAATATTAAAAAAAGAGAAAATATATGAAATTTACATGATTTCTTTTTCATTTTTTCCCCAATAATAATCATATACCAGTCGAAAACACTTAAACCTTAATAATAAATATGATTTCATATACAAAATGCCTCACATATATACATACATATTTGAGCATTACTCATATTTTTTTTCGTTTAAAAAGCAATATTAAATATTTTATTGATAAAAAATTTATTTTTTAAAAATTATCAAAAAAAGTGATGAAAAATATCTTTCGTTTGCTTTATAACCTTCAATTCAAGTCTTCGAAAAAGCAACCAAAAAAAGGCAAAACAATACAATTAAATTCAGCACATCAATATCTCTTTAGAGTGCGAATAATATGGTAAAACTTTTTCGCATTGCCTCGTTGCCTTTTGAATTCCAACTCACATACAATTAATGCATACATGTTGTTGTGTTGTTGTTGTTGTGGTTAATTTAATGCTTTAATAAAACTATTTTAATTTATTTATTTTCGTTTTGTAAATATTTTGTCTCAATTATAGAGCAGAGTAGAGAGAGAGAGAAAGAGAGAGTAACGACAAATTTATTGCCTCTAAACCTCTGTACACACTTGTAATATTTCCTTGAAAATTCCAACACATGCGAGCGAAAAGAGAGTATTACGCCATAAAGTATGTTACATTTTATTACCACTAACTAACTAACATGTGTGCATGTCGTCTACTCCATGCCACCATAAAATACTCAAAACCATACCCACGCACACATACATTCAGGCTTACATAAATTGCCTGTAGAGTATTTGTTACCCCATTACACTACAATACAGCACAATTACATCGTGTAATTTTTCTTATTATTGTTATTTGTATGAATGTGTGTGTGCGCGTGTAATAAGAGAATATACGATCATAAGTAACGTTAGTAAATGTGTGTGAGAGTGTAGGAATCTACATTTTATTTTTTGGGTTTTTTTTGTTGTTTACTTGAGTTTGTGTAATAAATGTAAGTGTGTGTTAAAATAATCGTTAGTTATTTCGTAGAAAAATAATAAAAGAAAACGGGGGAAAGAGACAAAAAAATGGATTCTGAAATCTAAAATTTAAGGCCACTTAAATTGTAAAAACTTGAACTATTTTATGATTGTAAAGGACAAAGAAATTGTTTCCTAATCAAAGAGTACAAGAAGTCTAACCATTTCTATGCAAAACTATTTGCTGTAATGGTTGGTAGAGGTGGCTGTCCCTCCAAAGAGGTAGAATGAACAACCTTAGGCAACATTGGGCCCAATGTAATACCACAATTTTCCATTATCCCCTAGTCCCAGAACCTTTCTAATTAAACGACTCAGACTGCTAAGGTCAAGGCGCAACAATTCTTCCTTATTGTTTGCAAAGTAGCCACCAAGATACCTTCTTTTTCTACGATATAGTGTCGGAATTGTACTCAGTAGGTGAAGGACAGTCTCCCCCACATTCTCGTCTTTGCAGCTTCTGCAGAAATCATTAGCAAGGTGTTCATGTGACCGATGCGCCTCTCATGCGTGCCAATGATTCAATGTCCTCTAATGATTGTTTTGTGCAGAACTTACAAATGTGGCCAGCGAATGGTAATAACTGGCCTTACTGCCTGTTATCTGCACTACAACTTTCGTAAGGAATAAAGTGGATCACAATGAGTCTGTCACCTAATTCTTCTGTCATTATTTACCAATGTCTGTAAATTAAGAAAAGTTCCTATGTATTTAGGTACTCTATACATAGCTGAGAAGGCCTAGAGTCTATGGATATTGGAAGGCTTCATGGTTTCATAAGAATATTAGAATTGCTTGACCGCGAATCAGTGAAAGGTTTCAGCTCCTTGCCATTCTAAGCGTGCTTCTTTAGAGTTTAAGCAGGCTCGTCGTGTGCCTTCCATCCAACTTTGACCAGATTTTCTGTCGTTCAGAGTCGACTTTAAATTGTATGTCCCGCCGCTCATATGTAAAATTAAATAAGTGGCCTCAGAAGGGAGTCCTAATCATGACTGGAGGGTTTTAATAACCAATTACGTATGTATGTATGTAATCTTTTGAAGTCAAATGAGCTTTTCAAAGGTAATATAAACAAGAAGAGATCTGTAAAATACCATGTCTCTGGCTTGTAAGTTCTGCTGGTGAAAAATAACCATTAACCGTTTTCATTTGATAAAGATTTTTGAAAAGCATAGTTAGCTACGCCCCAGTAATAAATTCACTACGAATTCAGATTTGATTGCCTCCAAATAGCAAGAAGGAATATAAGTATACACTTGAATCCAAGCAGAATATCTAGATGTTTTATCCATATAAGGTAGCAACCAAGCAGTATTGTATAGTAGCACTGTCCAAACCAATACGGCGGCACATAATAGTAGACGAAAAACAACTTCCGCGGACATAAATCGTTACAAATATCATATAACAGCAGCTGAAACCTTTCTTTAATATACGATCAAGTAATTCTGATGCTCTTATGAAACCATAAAGCCTTCCAATGTCTATAGACTATAGGCCATCTCAACTATGTTTAGAGTACCTAAATACATAGGAACTTTTCTCAATTTACAGACATTGCTAAATAAGCTCATTATCATTCACTTCATTCCCTACAAAACTTATTATGCAAACAACCGTGGCCAGTAATTACCATGCACTAACCGCATTTGTGAATTCAGCGCAAAGCAAATAATCTCTTATGATAATGAGCGTCTACATTTGTTGCAGTATAAGACAGGAAGGTATCTAAATAATCTAGCCCGCGACAACTTTCGCAGAACGCGATGTTCACTAGTTTTACGTGAGAAGAAGAGGACAAATCTTCAAAGTCCATGATTTAATTTATCTATGCTATCAGCGACAAGTCTCTGTTAGTCGCCTTCGTTCTGAAATTCAGGCATAAGATTTTAATGCTTCCTCATCATATTAATGCTTTTGCAATTGATGCTGAGTATATAAGGTAATCAATTGGTACATCGTAGCGGCTGACATCGTTTAAATACGTCTGTTACTTATTTATCCACCAAAGGCTGATGCCCCATATACAAGAAGGCTGCCTTCCAAAATGTTAGTTGCTTTGTGTTCGAACAAAGTACCGTGTTTCATAATGCCGCTGTACAAAATATATACAATGTATGTATTCTCATTTCAAAATGTCGTCAATGTGTATTTTTAACGCAGTCAAAAAGCAATCAGGCATCGGATTTATGGTTGATGCATTGTTTGGTTACTTTACATATCTACATAGTTTATATACAGTAGTAGAAATGCATACAAACTTTTTATTGATACATTTTGGAAGGCAGCCGAAGTATGGTTCACTTGCGTTTTCGCAAACGATGACACGGTATGGTCAGACGCGTCATCTTGAAAAGTTGCAAAGTGTGGTACAGGTGTGCCATCACGAAAGTTTTAAGAGATGTCCAGCATTTGCAATCAGTATTAATTCCGTGTCAAATGGATTCAATTATGAAGCATGAATGGAATTTCTTTGTCCATTCCCCAGGAAATATAAATCTCGTACGCCCAAAATTGATTGAAATCCTTGGCAAACAAATAACATCTACGGAACGCTAAGCCTGTTTGGCTCTTACGTAAATAGATTACAAGTCGCCAAAGTCTAGTAGGCAATGTGTTCGTTCATTAGACTAGAGACTATGGTTTAAAGCCCAGCTTTGGGCAACGTCTTCTCAGCACTCTTCTGTCCAGAACGCTGAGAGTAAATGAAATTGCCTTGAAAAGCTTCCCAAAAATTTAACGACATTAAACTGTATACCCTGCCACTCATCGGTAAAACTAACACACTTTACATGGATGGTGTGGGAAGCTAGGTTGTAATCCCGGCTAAAGGGTTGTAATAACCAACTCAGTAAATAAGTCAATTACGTGCTGGACTCTAGCTCTGACCAACTGTCCGCCAACAATACCGTTTTCAAATGGAAATCCTTTAAAAATTTCTCTTGTTTTTTAATAACATGCGTGGTAAATGAAAACAAATTCGTGAAAATGGCTTAAACAATACCCACATATTTACAAATCTAAAGTAAATGCTGTTATGGGACTGCTAATACCCTCGTATAAGAAGAAAAGGAAACGTTTTATCACACACTCCAAGCTCTCTCACACACACATACATATATGATGATAGGAATAAAGCTAATAACAGCTAGGATTTATAGGCATTAAGTTGTTAAATAAACGTAAAGCTACGAGCCGCTCATAAATCAAGAATAACACTTTTCTCTTTCCCTCTCTCTCTCTCTCTCTTACTTTTTTCTTTAAGACAATATAAAGGATTTATTTTTTACTATAAACAAATACATATACTTGCACACACATGCAGATACACAAACACATGTACACACACACATGCATGTGTGGAAATCCTACTATACAGTTATAAAACAAAAGACATGTGATACTGCTACTTACTCCTTATGCTCTTATACTCGTTTATGGAATACAGAAAGAAACTAAAAAGTTAAAATTTTTATGAAACACATACACACACAGTAACACACACAGACAGCCAGCCAGCTAACACTCGTATATGACACATAAAATCGGATTTGGAACAAGTGGCATAAACTTAACAAAACCAACCTACAATAATAGCTTGGAGTGTCACAGAACAGAGACGTATAAAAATAGAATGCAAAAGTGAATGAAACGAAATGAAAGCCAAAGAAAGAAAATAAAAGAAAAGAAAACACATACACATACACATACACATACACACAACCTATGGGTGAGAGGGTGTTGAATATGAAGGCTTAAGTGTTAATGTTTAAACTTTACAGAAATCAAATGAAAAGAAATATTTTTTTTTTTAAATAAATAAGACACACAACGATGATAATGTGGGATTTAAAGTTTTTGTTTTCATTCGTTTTTTTTTGTAAAGGAATCAAAGAAGTTGAATGTGTAAACCACATAAAATAAGTTGTAATCCTGTAAAGACTTCTTAAATAAGTTTTGTTAGCTTGAGAAACAATTCCAAAGGAAAAGCTCCAACACCACACAGCAATTTTTTTTTGTTCATAACACAGGTTTAATTGTGTATGAGATTTGAAACCCTTACAGTATTTTCGAAAGTAACTGGAACGTTCAATGGAATTAAATCCAAATAATAACTCCAATGAGCTTCAAAGGAGCTTAAACCACAAGAAGCTGTAATGAACCTTAAAAGGATTCTCTAACATCAACTTATTCAACAGCAGAGGATTTTTCAGAATATTTCCTTCAGCATCTTTCTGTATAAAGCTGAGAAGACAGTCCCATCTCAATGGTCTTTAATATCTTCTTACTTAATTGGCCATTAACAATGGAATTCCGCATGCCTTCACATATCCTTCCAGGCGCCACAAGAATCTGTAATAAACTTTTAAAGGACCCTCTAGCATAAACTGACGTTAGGCATGCTAATTCATCAGCAAAGGTTTTTCAGAAGATTTTCTTCAGAATCTTTCTGTACTAAGCTCAGAGGGAATTCCTATCTCAATGGTCTTTAATATCTTCTTACTTAATTGGCCATTAATAATGAAATTCCGCTTGCCTTGACATATCCTGCCAGGCGCCATAAAAAGCTGTAATGAACCTTTAAGGGACCCTCTAGCAACAACTGATGTTAGACATGCTAATTCATCAGCAGAGGTTTTCCCAGCAGCTGAGAGGGCATTCAGCAATGGTCTTTAATATCTTCATACATTAACAACGAAATTCCGCCTGTCTTCACAAATCCTTTCAGGTGCCACAAGAATCTGTAATAAACCTTTAAAAGATCGTCCAGCATAAGCTGACGTTAGACATGCTACTGACGTTAGACAGCAGAGGTCTTCTCAGGAGATTTTCTTTCATATCTTTCTGTATAAAGCTGAGAGCAAATTCCACCTCAAAATCTTTCCGGGTGCCACAAGGAGCTATAATGAACCGTTAAAGGACCATCTAACATAAACTTATGATAGATATGCCAATTCATCAGCAGAGATTTTCTATAAATCTCTCCGTATAAAGCTGAGAAGGCATTCGGTCCTCAATGGTCTTTAATACCTTCTTACTTGCTTACTTAATTGGCCATAAACAGCCCGATTAAAAGATCCTTCCAGGCGCTTCTGCTTCTTCTCGGCCTGTATAACTTGATCACAACAATCGATGACAGGGATTCTTCGATTTGATTCTTCCAACGCTGACAAGGTTGTCCTCTATGCCGACGTCCGCTAATTCCCGCATAAAATATCCGTCTTGTCGAAATATCCTCTTCAATCCGAACGACACGGCCGAGTTAGCGCAATCGTAGGATACGTCACACATCGTCCATGTCGAATAAGGAGCTCATACAGTTCATTGTTAAATTGAATGCAGAAATCAAGGTCATTAACAACACGATTATTGGATTTCGGCCTGCTTTAGCACATCCTTCCATGCGTCTCTGGTTCTTGCTCGCCAAGGTCTTTCTATACCCGTCTCGACAGAAATTCTTTTCCTCGAATAGTCTCAGGTCTGCTACAACGGTGCTTAATAGTCTGCATGCTTCTGCGCTATAAAGAAGCACGGAGCGGAGGAGCGTTTTGTAGAGAATTACAGAAAAGTCTCTGCCACTCAATTGCCTATTGAGACCACAGTAGCACCTGTTGTCAGGAGTGACATACATACATACGTACATAATTTGTCATTACAACCCTTCAGTCAGGATTACGACCCCACTGGGGTCGTTACTTCTATACATGAGTGGCGGGACCTACAGTTTAAAGGCGACTCCGAACGACAGATGTTTGAGAAGCTTTTCATGGTAATTTTATTTATTTACTCTCAGAGTTTTTGCCAGAAATCTGCTGAGAGGAAGTCGCCGAAGAAATACTTTTTGTATTTTGTTTTGATGTCCGGCCCGGGGGTCGAACCCTGGCTTTTCGTATAATAAGCCAACACACTACCTATTAGACTACGGCGACTACAACTCAAGGCTGCTATATTAGTGCATAATAGTGTCTATGTTTCTGCGCTATAAAGAAGCACGGAGAGGATGAATGTCTTGTAGAGTATAAGTTTTGTCATACGAGAGAGGCCTCTGCTACTCAATTGCCTATTGAGACAGCCTCTGTGGGCAGGAGTGATCCTACGCTTAGTCTCCAGACTGACATAATTTTTGCTGGTAGCAGCAGAGTAGTCCTAACCTTAACTTCTAGGCTGAGATCAAATTTGCTGTTAACGGCAGAGTACTTGTACGCTTAATCTCCAGACTAATGTCATTTTTGCTGGCAGCGTTGTAGCCAAAATAAATAAATTCACTGACAACATTGAAGGTATGGTTATTGGTCGTAAGATGGGATCCGATACGCCGCATGTCCAAACATGTCGACAACATATTAATAGGCCCAGTAGTCGACGAAAAGATAGTGTGTGTGTCGACTTGTTTTTCATAGATCTTCTGCAGAATTTGAGACGTAATGTACGGATCTTGTTGAAGTCGCCGTAGTCTAGTAGGTAGTGTTTTGGCTTATTAGACGCAAAGCCAGGGTTCGAGCCCCAGGCCAGACATCAAAAGAAAATACAAAAAACATTCCTACGGCGATTCCTCTCAGCAAATTTTTGGCAAGAACTCTGAGAGCAAATAAAATTGTCATGAAAAAGTTTCTCAAAAAATCTGTCGTTCGGAGTCGACTTTAAACTGTAGGGATCTTGTTGATGGTGGAATTACCAAGTCCGAGACTGTTAAGGGCTGATCAATGTTTTGATGAGTAGCCTTAGTCGTTTGCACAATACCCTCGTAAGAACCGTATACTTGGAGCAGATCGTGAGGTGTGCCTTTTTCATGACAAGTTAGAGAACACTGAGATTTCAATCGTTAAGTATATTTTCCTCTAGCTCATTACCTCCTTCTCTCGTGTATTTATCCTTAGCAAACGAATCCCTATAGATATTCTAAAATTAAATTAAAAAAATAAACTCGCTTGAATAAATTGTTTTCAATTTTCCCGTATCACTCTTTAAACCAAAACAATTTGTGTGGAAAAACTTAATAAATTATCCTTTAATTTATGGCGAATTAGTCTCACTGGGCCAATACACCAATTACCAATACAATCACACACAAGAAAAAAAATAAAGAATGTATACAACAAATACGAAAGAATAACAAGTAAAACTTCATTAATCGCCATATCGATGGCGTGTCTCAATGTCATTGTCGATTTGTTAAAAGTAATAATATCCCCATGTAATCCGATTAAAAAACTCTTTCTCTTGCGCTCTCTCTCTCCCTCTTTCTCTATTTATTTCCTATACATACACATAGAGAGAAAGAGAGAGAGAGACTCTAATCTACCATACACTAACAGACGACAATTTGTTGTCTTTTAGCTTTTATCACCACCACCACCACTATACAGATTACCAAATAAGGATCAATTATTGTATAGAAAAACAAAATAGAAGCAGAAACAGAGGAATACTGTTAAACAAAATAAAGTCCTTCTCTAAATATTGCTGTATAGGTGTGTATGTGTGTGTCTGTGTGTATGTATGAGTAAATTATGGTAGAGGTTTTATAGTGTTATAGTGTTAGTAATAAATTCAATTGTTAACATTACATTACATTAGGAATTTTTATTGCCGAGACTTTTTAAAAATGTATTTTAATGCCCATCATTTGATGCAGGATGTATTGTTATAAGGCCACTGTACACTAAAAAAAATTACTCTTTGTAGCCATAAAGTTAGCACATCCTATCGTTATTCCTTCCAAGTAGAATTCGTTGTTATAAATCCAATACTTTATCCTTCAAAAATCATTCATCATCATGAAGTTCCTGCAGCCGCGTGCCGCTGTGTACAAATGGAGCCATTTGGGTGACTAAAAGTTTGGGCTGCAATTTATAATATTCAGTATTAGAAAATCTTTAAATGGCAAACAAAAGTACACAAGTATTGCGGTACTTAAGTAAGCGAATCAATTAAAATGAAACGATGCCATTTGGGTGATAAAATCAAGATGTAAAGTCCATGAGTTTTCAAGTGAAAGATTCTTTGAATCAGGGATACAAACAATACAACAAAATAGATTTCTTCAGAGGGCGCTAAATCTGGGCACAGCATATGACAACCACAATATACTACGACTTATACACCAACAACATGCACAACGAAAAAACTCACAAACGAAAAAAAAGGAGAAAAGTTATCTGCGGCAAAATCCTCCTCTCAGCAGTCTTCTGGAAAAATCTCTGAATGTAAAATAAAATTGCCATGAAAAGTTTTTCAAATCTCTCGTATGTATTCGACATTAAACTATAGGTGCTGCCACTCATGGATAAAATCAACACACACGAGAAGCTAGGTTATAGACGCTAAAGGATATTACGAAAATTGCCGTACAAATTGCCCAAAGTCTACCAAACCAAAGTTAAACGATTCAACGCCAACAACCCTAGTAGGCGACATACGAAATAAAATCATAGATTCGTTCTGTTATCACGATAGCATCCTGAACACTACATGATGTAATATTTTTGATCTGTATTTTCCTTGCATTGCGTACTACACATACATAGGATTACAACCTAGCTTATCACACATCTTACGCTGTGTGTGTTAATATTACAAATGGATGGCGGAACCGAACAACAAATTTTTGAGAGACTTTTCTTGACAATTTTATTTACTCTCAGAGTATTTGCTAGAAATCTGCTGGAAGGAAGTCATAGTACACATATTTGTTCATATTTAGTTTTCTTGGAGACGAGTAACCTGGGGTTTGAACCAGAGATCAGCAATGAATCGCTTTTTCGCTACTCATAAGTACTCATGAAATTTTGAGTATGAGTGAGTCAAGAGTATTGAAGTCCAACTACTCTGATTCATTCGTACTCATTACAACATTGATTTATAAGCACAGGTTGCAATGAGTATGAGTACAACGTCGACATCAAACTCATAACAGTCGAAATATGTTTGATTCAGACGCCTACTCATTCAGATTCATAAATTTAAAAAAATACTTATAATACTCATAAATGATTCGATTGATTCGAATCATTTATCAAAATTTGCAGTCATAGTTGTTGTTGCACTTACAAAAACGAAGAAAGAAAAAGACAAAGACAGCAAGCAAAGCAAACAAACAACCTTCTTGTGAATATTATAGTGTTCGTACGCGAATGATACTTATTTTGTGATTCTTGTAAATGCTGAGTAAAGGAGAGTCGAAGTCAACAACATTACGCGTATTGTTAAGTATAAGTACGATGGGTGTTTCATACTTTGAATATAAGTAGTATGAGTATGACATTAAACTAAGTATGAATGCGTATAAGCATCAGAAATTATGAGTATGATTCGAATCTACTCATCGTTTTGAATACTCATTGCTGACCTCTGGTTTGAACCGAGGCCTGACATCAAATAAGTCAACATACTACGACGTTGTACTACGCCTCTAGAATTTTTGGCTGTAAAAACGCCGCCTTTGGCTTATTAAACGTGACGCAGCACAAACAAAACGAAAAATATCGCTGAATTCCTCTCAGCATATTTATGCCAAAAACTCGGAGAGTAAAATGAAATTGCCGTGATAAAGTTTCTCAAAAAATTGTCGTTCGGAGTCGACTTTAAAGTGTATGTCCCGCCACTCATGTATAAAATTGACACACACAACATGAGTGGTGTGAGAAGCTGGGCCATAATCCTGACTGAAGGGTTGTAATGGCCAATTATGTATGTATGTATGTATGTATGTAAAAAACCAAAACTTGATACACAATAATACTCATATGTATTTTACGGTTTTCTTTTAATTTAAAATTTTTGAATATTCTTACACCGAAATTTTTCTCTTCAGAGATGGGGGAGGCCATCTTCATAAAACAATATAAATAACAACAATATCCTGTATGTTATGTTAACAAAATAAAACAAGAAAGGAAACTAATAACAACTTAATATTAATGTCCTCCTCTCTACAACTAACCCATGTCACTAAAATATTTGACAATTTTCATCAACTACTTGTCCCCTCTCTATAACAACTAAACACAGAGAAAAATTTTTAAATTAAAAACTCAACCAACAAAATAAGCAAATAATGGCGCTACAAAAATTCTGTATTGTAGCTGTGGGCGCTAATAATATAGGCAAGCAAAACGAAAACATGACACTCAAAACAAAAGACAAAAAAAGAGGATTTTGGATACCAAAAAAATCGATTTGTTTCAACTCCACCAAATGAATTTCAGCAACGAAAGGCAATATTAAACAGAAACTATTTGAAGCAAAAAGGCAGGGAAAAGGGGGACACATTTCAAGTTTAATAAATAAATACGGGGGGACACACAGCAAAAAAATAAGACGGATTATCATTTTAACATAAATTTACCTCAGCCAACCCTTTGGAGAGCAGAAAAGAATACAAGCAAACAAACAAAGGCAATTTGACTTTAACGAGAGACTTACAACACATGTAAACGATACTCCTATGTATGCCTGTGTATATCATTTGGCATATGTTTTACAGTTTCAGGAAACATCATAGCATATGCTATGCTATGGTGTATGTAACTGTATTGGTTGTAATATGGTTTATATTACATGTCCTGTCCTGGCATCAGTCAGCGTGCGTGCGTGCATGCTTTTACTTTTCCGTTTGCTTTTGTTTTTCGGTGTCTATTGCCATGTGTAACATGTTCAGTTTATTAATGATGTATTGCCTGCTTTTAAGAGCGTTTTAGTTAATTAATGATACACTGTCTTAGACCCCTATCACATACTCTCTTCGTCCCTCTTTGTCTCTCTTTCTCACACACACACACATATCCCAAAATATATTACATAAGTAATGCTGAAAATAGTCAAAAACGAGACAACATTCCAAACACAATGAATCTTACACGTCTCCTTCTCTTTTTCTTTTTTTCTTATTTGCTTGGTATGTGTGTCTTCTCACACCACTAAGCATTTAATCACATTTGTACATACATGTATGTACGTCTGCATAACAATGCGTGCGTTAAATATTTTATTCTTCTCTCTTGCCCCAAAATACCACTACCAGTGTGCCAATGTGTTAGTGTGTGTGTGCTAGAGAGTATGTGTTGAGAATTTATTTATTGCCCAAAAAAGCAACAAACAAAACATAACATAAATTTGTTGACTCAAATTTCTCAAAAGGCTGTATGTGAAGAAATTGTTAAAAAGACGGTGGAGGGGGGCTGTAATAAAAGAAATTCGTTTCTTTCTTTGTTTTGCAGGAAATTGGAATCATATTTCTGGTTTCTTAGCTTTTAGGCTGGCCTATCAGCTGTTAAATATGTTGCCAAGAATATGATACCATGATCGTGGTAGCAACAAAATGAAACATTTCTTTGGCTCCTTACTCTCAGCACTCTTCTGGCAAAAACTCTGAGAGCAAATAAAATGGCCATGGAAAGTGTCTCAGAAATCTGTCATTCGACCTCGGCTTTAGACTGTAGGTCCCACCCACACAACATGAGTGATGTAAGAAGTTAGATTGTAATCCTGACTAAAAGATTACAACGATAAATTAAGAAGAAAAAGAAAGCCGTCCACAGCAATGTAAGCACTGCTGAAAATAACGCTTCCGTTACAGAAAGTGTAGTGTTTAATCAAATTTTGAGATTTCATTACATTCGCAATAATTGCGGTGATCTTACGGCTCATTATGACGTATTTTGCATATGGGCTGTCACTCCTAACCATATAACGTCCAACTAATGTATCATCTACAACGTCGCAGATATGGTGATATTGTGCAAGAGCAACAAGTGTTTTTTTCTTCTGCAATGAAGCTTATCTCTCACTCGCTTTATACTTCCACGCGCAAAATTATCGCATATGACGCTTGAAGAAACTAAAAGTGCTTACACAAATGCTTTGTAAATATAAAAAGTGTGAGTTTGGTGCGTATTAAGGTCTCGAGATATTATTGGACATATACCAGCAATTCAGAGCGCTATGACTGTATGCTTTCTGCTCTTCAATTGAAAATTTTGAACTGCCTTCATATCTATAAACGGTATGCATTTATTTCGGACAGACTGCACATACCACCCCTGCTACGTTAAATCTATGGTCTCGTGAAAGTATTGAGACCATACGACCTATTGTACTCTCTTTTATGGGTTGACCTTATACAATCGACAGATTTTAAAGCTTTTTTTCCAGAAGGCCAACTGGCACTACTTCCTAAGCTATGGCATCCGTAACCCCAACTTAAAGTCTCTAATGCTCGCGATATTCCAGTTTGATTAAAACAAATCTACTCGGACTAAAACAAATTACTTGATTGACTAAGTTGAATAGTTTTTTCTCTTGGAAGTAGCATCAACGGTTTTAAGCCAAATCAATCAATTACTGACTTCAAGATAAACAAGGTTTTTAAATGTATTGCCATAAGGCCAGTCTCTAAATTAGCCACTTAACGAATAGTTATCGATAGCAATTTCACACAAAAATAATTAGGGCTCTATTCCTTTACTATAGGATGCTCTACCAATTCTTCGTTTACGCCAAAAAAAAATTTGGTTGAAAGGTGCCAGAAATAAGATATGGTTCTTTCACTTCACATCTTAGCAAAAAGTGCTTAACAAATCAATGAAGTAAGTTGGAAGTATAATCTCCAAAGAAGGCGGAAAAGGTCATGTCATCTTCCTTACTTAATTTGCCATTGCAACCCTTAAGTAAGGACGACATTCTAGCTTCTCACACCACCCATGTTAGGTGTGTCAGGATGAGTGGTGGGACCTAGAGTTTAAAGTCGGATTTGAATGACAAATCTTTGAGAAACATCGCAGAAAGAGTTATTTTTTCAAATTTCATTTTAATTGTGAGTGTTTCAGCTAGGCTTTGAACCATGGCCTGGCATCTAAAAAAACAGCGCGCTACCTACTAGACCGAATTCAATAAGTAGCTGGAGGGTAAAATATTTGCTTATAAAAAAGATGTTGATTCTGTGTTCAATGGTTAATTAACCGTAGATCGAGCTTTGTATCAAAAATGATACATTTCAATTTTTGCGACGATATAACTTTAATTCAGAAAAAGTTAGATGCCTGATACTTTTTGAATTCGTTAGTATTGTGATTGTCGTTATTTTAAACCAAAAAAAAAAAAGAAAATCTTGAGCCGGACTTAAAAAATTCAAAAACTTCATAATTCTGGCTTATGTATCATTTTTGATACATACGACTTTCCTAGAGATTGTTTGGTGTTGTGTATGTAATTTTTTTTAAGTTTTCAAAGATTTTGTGAAGTTTTATTGTAAATAAATTGAATTTTCTATTCTTAATACGATCTCGATATTGATTGATGTAGTTGTAATCTAGTATGTAGCGTGTTACCTTATTAGACGTCAGACCAAGGTTCAAACCTCAGGTTAGACATTTCCAATTTATAACGAAAGGTTGTAATGACCGATTAATATGAATTATATTGTATATGTAATATTCCTGCTGCTAAAGACTTTGAAGAAGAAGAAAATAGAAGCTCGTCTTATGAACTGGAGAAAGTATTGGCAGCAACAAACATGACAACAGGATGTTTATCGCCATAGATGGTACTACTGGGAACAGAACAAACTGCCTTTAGTAGTTTGGGATGAGAAAATATTACCAACTTTCACTCAGATTGCCAGTAGCTGTTTCCTGAAATCTTGTAGAGTCTTTCTTACTGCTCTTCCCATATTTATCTCACGTGATAGAGACAAACATTAGAAAAATGTGTTTCGTCCCATGTTTTATTACAGATTATAATATTTCGGTCAACTACGTATGTATGAGATAACAGAATCATTCACTTGGATAATGATATATTTACACCTATTACGCCTTTTCGAAAAAAGAGCTGAAAGTCTTGCAACCTTTAAAAACCTTTTTTAACAACCGTTTTGAAATTCGAATGAAAAGGATTTACTTTCCAAAAAAAAAATTATATTTATCTTCATTTTTTGTTAGAAAATTTTAACCATTTTCATATAACTTTTATCACACAACTTGTAATTTTATGTAAGAAATAATACTCTGTAAATAGTTTGGGATTAGCTATCATACTTTCAGAGCAGCCCATATATCCTTTTTTGGAAATTTTTAATAATTTAATTTTTTGTTCGCCTAAAAGGTAAGAAAATTAAAGAAAATATATTTAAATAATTCTGCTCTATTTTATTTAAAAAATTTTATTTAAAAAAAAATATATATTTATCGTAATTTTTTGTTAGAAAATTTTAACCATTTTCATAAAACTTTTATCACACCACTTGTAGTTTTATGTAAGAAATAATACTGTATAAAAAGTTTGGGATTAGCTATCATACTTTCAGAGCAGCCCATATATCCTTTTTCTAAAATTTTTATTAATTTAGTTTTTTGTTCGCCTAAAAGGTAAGAAAATTAAAGAAAATATATTTAGATAATGATGCTTACGTTTTTATGTTCCTTTTTGGTATATTTTCATCTCAAATTAAAGTTTTTAGCAACAGAATTCAAAAAGTTTTTAGTTTTATTGTGGAAAATGAAAATTACC
Organism: Sarcophaga carnaria; assembly: GCA_958299815.1. NCBI lineage: Eukaryota > Metazoa > Arthropoda > Insecta > Diptera > Sarcophagidae > Sarcophaga > Sarcophaga carnaria. The sequence goes on from OY283149.1 coordinate 143,857,164, forward strand.
TCCAATGATTTTAATTGAAATTTGACACTTAATGATGGAATACTTACAGTGATTGTTAGGGAAATGAATTTAAGGATATTTGTATAAATCAAGCTTCATAAAGAGATTTACGGAGTAATGCTTGGTATTGTTTTATGTTTTCTTTACTTTTGTTTTGTTTTGTTACCTTTTCAATTCATATTTAATTTTGTCGCTGGAGATTAGTAACTAATTGAATTTGATGGTCGTTATAAATTTCGTGGTCCATCGAAGTCGAATTGGCAGTTTTAGATTCAAGTATATGCTACGTGCGTAGCAACTACTTACAGCAGTATTTGGGGAAACCCGTATCCGAGAAACCAAAGAGAAATCAAAGAGAGAAAATTGTTATTGTTATTGTTAAATCGATGTTCTATTGCAACAGGAAACTTTTTACCTCACATGACATTGACAACAAATATTTCTAACGAGTCACAAGAATGGTTTGTACCATCAGGTTTCAGCCAGGCCTCAACTGAGAGTGTCACTGATGCGATTGACAATAAGCTGTCCTATTTAAGCAATTGGAAACTTATAAATCGCCACAAAGCAGGGTGCTAGACGTCAAATTATTACCATTTAGAAAGAAATAAAACCAAGCTGACATAAAGTGCTTGATTTTAATGTAAAAAACCACGCCAATGTACATCATGTCGAATATTTTGGCGCAAATTTCCTAAAAGTGATAATAAAATGTAATAATTTTTTAACAAAATCTATCAATAATCATGACAATTCCATGTACAACAAGTATGTATCAAAAGTGATACATAAGCTAGAATTATGAAGTTTTTTTAAGGCTCGATCTACGGTTAATTAAAGAAACTCAATAGATTTTTTTTTGCTACAATCTGGGTATAGAAGCTATTGAATATCTTGGAGAAGAAGGAAGATTTCTTTCAGAAAAAGAGAAAATGTTCCCCAAAATGTTTTGCTAATTTTTGAAGCCACTCTCGTAGTATTTGCCTAAAACCATTTACAAAATATTCATTTTCATTCCGCTTAGCCAACAGCATTGGCATAGCATTTCGAGTATTTGACAGTTTATTTGGATTTTGTTTCATTTCGTAACAATTTTCTTTTTTTTTTTTATTCACAAGAAAATATTTTTGGTTCGCTTTTAATTTATAGCTTGGCTAACCAGTGGCAAGAGAAAATCTCTCTCTTTTTCTCATACAATATACATTTCAAAAAAAAGAAAGTGCTTGCATGTTGATATGTCGTCTATGTGTGTGTCTATGTCTATATGCATGTGTGTGTTAATTTGATTGTATTATTTTTGATAACAAAAAAAAAATATTGCTACTCTGGCATACAACATGTGGAGAAAATTCATTTGCTATGTATGCTAGGCATGTCATTTGTTTAAGCGTTTAATATAAATGAGTTTTATATTGTTGCTGTTGTAAACACACACATGCTTACATTTCTATTAACATACATACATATGCATGTATGTAAGACTATAAATGAACTGACAAAATAATGCCTAACAAGTGTAAATTGTCAGTTAATGAGAGACAAAAACCAAGTCTATGGCTTGAAATTTTTTTTAACACGCACCCAGAACACTTACACTCTCATGTACATATGTAAAGAAGCTTTTCAATTCCTTATTTTCTTATAATATTCGTTACTCTCTCTCTCTCTCTGTGTATCATTTCGTTATAAATGTTTATTTATTTCATTAATTTATTTAACATGCTCACACTGCTATTTATTAATTGTGGTTTTATTTTTCATTTTTTGTTTCTTGTGGTTTTCCTTGCCGTACCCCTTCTGCACATTAAATCAATCAAATTTAACCTCACATTAGCCGGTTGGTTTATTTTATATCTGCTGCTGATAAAATAAGTCGAAGATTAATTGTGGCTCACATACATATACTCGTATATATTTTGGGATTAAAACACAACAATTAATAAGTTTTTGAAGACATTTTGATGATAATGAAGGCATACAATAATTCATACTAATTATACACTCTGTGGTTATTTAATTGGAATGAAAATGGGGGGGTTTTTGTTTTAAATCCACTGATAATCCGATAAAAAAATTGTGTTTTTAAACGATTATTTTAGAGATTTTTGTTAAACAAAGATTTTGTGTATTTTTAAATCTAATCGTGTTAGTCTCGAATTTATTAATAAAGCACTACATCTGGTTTTTAAAATTTTAATTTAAAGAATATAATATTTTCTGGTGTATAATGACCTTGCTTTGCTGCACAGTCAACCCAATAAATCAAGTAGAAACCAGGCTAATTCGTAGAGCGTTCTATGGACACTGTCTATCGCGTTGTATGGAAACCGCGTTATAAGAAACTCGAAATTAGTACAAATCTCATCATTCGTACGGCATTATATGGAGGCCAAGAAATACAAAAGACAAGATAAATTATAAATTATTTGTATTGAATTAAAGACTTCATATAAAGATTGACAAAAAAATTAAACAAAAACTAAACTAAAGACTATTTTCCAACAAAAATAAGAAAGACTTCTGTAAAATTATGTAATTTTTCAACATTCATCTTCACTATCAGATATGAGTCGCCTAATTGCGCCTCTTTGAAATACAAATTTTTTCCATCGTATAGCTTTCCACTGCCGGGATAAAACAATTATAAAACCAATCCTTAAATAAATCTTGAGTCATGCAAGCTTTCTCATTAGATCGCCAGAATACATGCAATTGGATCTTATTAATGTTTTTAATTACACGGGGAGTTGAAGAACAATTTATTATCATTCGTTTTATCATCAAGCTTCCTGATAGATTGCAGTACACATAAAGGGCGATATGTTCTTTTGAAAGTTTAAACCCCTGAGCACGCCTTTGATTTTACAGAATGTAGGTCCTATATGGTAGTTTTTTCCAATATAATGCCGTCTCATCAGAGTTATAAATCTGATCAGGTGAATAACCTCTTTCATTGATAATTATAGCGGGCGGAACTTATGGGATGTTGTTGAACGGAAACCGCGCAATTTCAGCTCCGCGTTGAATGGAAACCGCGTTCTGAGAGAACCGTGTTACAGGAGGGTTGACTGTATTTCAATTTTGCTAAAAAAAATTGCCAAAAATGCATTTCACTTTATGGAGTAGTCGGTTGTTAAGAACATGAAATTATCACTTCCTGAATAAATTGATGCTCAGTCAACAAGGGCAACAATATATCTTCGGTACGACCTTTGCAGTGGTCGCAAACTATTCAAAGAAAACCTAAGAACGCTATGGATTAACTTTATCGTACCGCCAATGTTGGCATTATAGCAGCAATGACGTCAACTTCGCTCAAGTGAGTTCCAACTGACTCATAAGGTCTATCGTGTATGGGACATTTGAAACCCTAGTAAACAACGTCCACAGGCGCTATGTTAGTCAAACTATACAGAGAATTCCTGTACAGCAAAAATTTATTTGTTTGCGGAGAAGTTTGGGCAGTGACAGAAGGAGTGGATAATAATCTCACGCCCTACCAAGTTCACAATGAAAAGGTAGCCAAAAATTATAATAACTACTAAACGCAACCAGTGATCGTAGAAGTCACCGTAGTCTATTATTGGCTTACTAGACGACGAGTTTTTCGAAGCAGATTTCTGGCAAAACCCCATGAGTGTGAATAAAATTTCAATGAAAAGTTTCTTAAATCTGTTGTTTGGAGTCGATATTAAACTGTAGGATGATGATGAATGAAATTAACACACTCAATATGGGTGATTTTGAGAAGCTAGATGGTAATCATTACTAAAGTGTAGTAATAGCCAATTAAGTAAGGAAATAAAAAACTTTTGCATGAACTTTTTGTGCTCTCGAGTTCGCGTAAAAAATTCGGCTGTCGATTTCGATTTACTTCGAGATGATTTTCAATGGGACATGTTTGCATTTCTTCATGCTATTCAGTTACTTGTGAATCTTTTCATCAAATCATCTGTGCCAGGCCCTAGTAAATTCACATGAATATTTATTGAAATTTAGAATAAGCCTCTCTACCCTCCTATATTTAATGTCAGTGTCACATATTGCGTGTCACTTTTGAATAATCTCCAGTTTTATTCCTGTTAGTTGTATACAGTGGGGAGCAGCAATGAGTACATGTATGTATATTATGTACCTATAAGAGCTTATATATTATATTAAAGGAGGGATATGATTTTTTTAAGTTGGCTTTTATTTATATTTCTCTTTTCAATATAACTAAACTTAAAAATATTAAAAAGTTAACAAATTCACTACAAAATTAAGACTAAAGTAAAAAAAACTTATAAATATATATATTATAAATTTTGCACATTCTGCAAAACATATTAAATTAATACAAAATTAGTATTTAGTCCAAAGTCCTTTATTTTTTAACACACTATTTATGCGTTTAGGCATACTTTTTACAAAATTTTTTATCATTTCAACGGGTATTTTCTGCCACTCCAAATGTACACGCTCCCAAAGTTCATTTAGATTGGATGGAGCTGTTCGATGTTATCCTAACCTTCGCTTCGCTATTGACCATAAATTCTTAATCGGATTGAGGTCAAGACTTTGTGCACGCCACTGCATTTATTGAAAATTCTGCTCATTTAACCATTCCTTGACAATTTTTGCGGTATGTTTCGGGTCGCCATCCTATTGAAATATGATTTCATTTTCAGGGTAGGTACACCTGTCAACAATATTGGGGAGATGGGTCTGAAGAATATTCAAATAATCCTCCTTTCTCATAATTCCTTCGATTTTTTGTGAAAATCAACAACCCCACACCATGATATTGCCTCCACCATGTTTCACAGTTTGTTTAACGTGATGTCTCTGTATATTTTCATTAGCTCGGCGACAATAATATTGTTTACCATCGGACTGAAAACGGTTGAATTTGGATTCGTCTGACCAAATTACTCGTTTCCAGTCCCCAACGGTGCAGTTTTTGTGCTCCTTTGCAAACTTCAAACGAGCCGCAACATTTTTATTCGACAACGCAGGCTTGGGCTTATTTACAGCTGCTTTGTAACCAATACGTTGAAGTGCTCTTCTTGCTGTCCATCTGCTAACATTTTTATTTATTGTCAGGGAAGCTTCTTTTGGTGTTAACAATGTGTACGCTTTCATCCTTCTCATAATAAGACGTGCATCTCCGGCTGTCAATAATTTTCTTCGACCTCTTAGATGGTTTTAAGGGGGAATATTTCGTCTTTTTAAAACCCTAATGACGACAGATTGGCTTATATTGAGTTTTTCGGCTAGTGCTCGTGATGACATGGGCTTCTTTGTCAAATCAATTATCTGGTCCTCTACATTTTTTGAAAGTTTCCTCATGTTTTTATTCGGCGTGTGGAAAATTATTTTATTGGTGAATAATTCTTGTTTGTAGGAAAAAGCGCTTATGAAAATCTTTGCAAAACTAATATGCTATCTGCCAATAATGTAAATAACAAGAACTTAATACAAAAAAAAATTAAATAACTTGTTTTTTTATATGCTAGCGATTACCACATAGTTGCAAAATTGAGTACATATGATTTATTTTAGTTATGTGATCACCCTGTTCTAAATAAATTTTTATTGGTTTGATTTAAATGCAATTTTGTTCAGAACTAAATATATATATTTATATACAAATAAAACAAAATAGGATTTAGTAAATGGTAACATTTTTATACAAATTAACCACCTGTACTCACTTCTGCTCCCCACTATAGGTTCGTTTTGCTACCCATATTTTCCATCCTGCCTTTTCGTACAGTATGGACTTTTGCAGCTACTCAGCCTAAAATGCAATTGATTTTATCATAATCATCATTTTGTTTGATAGATAATAGAGTTAAAATCTCATCCAGTCGATTTTGTCAAATTAAATGTTTTAAAATCCAAAAAACCTTCCAACAGTTGCTTGTCGTTTAACAATTAATTTTATTTTTCCTTAAAATTTTGTTTACTTTCTGGGTGGATAATTGAAGCTGTAAACTGAATTATGCCTTAAAGTTTCCATAATTCGTTTATTAAACTCATAAGTCAAGCATAACAAACAAACAAATGCATTAAGAAACCCTTTACTTCTAACCACCGGCCCATTAAATCAGCCCACAAAACAAAAAACAAAAAACAAATCAAAATTCATCTTCGAAAATAATTTGACATCAAATGAAATGCTTGAATACTTAAATGAATTTGAGATGAGTTATTGCAAAAGGAATGAATGGAATGGAATGACTGAATGAATGATGTGGTCAAATTTAATCATTTGAAATATGACCACAAAATTTTGTCATATCACTTGTGCAACAATTCTTAAACTCACACCAAAAATTCCTTTGAATAGAAACTTTAATTTCATCAATTAATTGCCAGCAGTTGTCTTAAAGCTTAAAGGAATTGTTTCTTTAATAAGTTTCCAGCATAAAATATAAAATTTTTGCAAAAAGAATTGCAGAAAATTTAATTCAATTAAAAGATTGAAACCAGAGACAAAATTCAATCAGAAAAATTCTTACGAAACAAAAATGGCTGAAGGATTGAGGAATTTTTATTTATTGAGCTCTTAGAGTTTTATTGAGCACTCGTTGTTATGTTATGATCGATAATGGCTTAAGTGACTTCCTAGATGAATTTCAAGCCTGTGGAACTCAAAAACAAACCAAAAGAAGTTAGTAATCATTGACCTACAGTGCTCGCCTTTGACAATGATGGCCTGGCAAGCATCCTTCTTTTTTTTCGGTGACTTCCTCTCAGCAGATTTCTGGCAAAAACTCGGAGAGTAAATAACAATTGCCAGGAAAATGTTTCTCAAAAAATCTGTCCTTCGGAGTGGCCTTTAAACTGTAGGTCCCACCACTCATGTATAAAATTAACATACATAATAAGTGGTGTGAGAAACTAGGACGTTGTACAATGGGTCAATTCGACCTCCGGCTACTGTACTTGTCTCAATCGACAAGTACATGTCCTCTAACCTAACCTAACCTAAGCCTCGTTCTCAAATAAAATACGACGATGACTTGGCCATCCCTAAATCCACATCAAACAGTGACTTTTTTTGGTCTGCACTGGGCTGGACTTTTGATTCCCCAAATGGGATTCATTCAGCATCGTCTCAAATTCAAGAATTTTATTCATTCACGCTCCCATTCATCCAGAAGAGAATCTCATCGCTGAAGATAATTATATTGAAGAAAATTATTAGCAGTTGCCCACTGCTTCAGAGTCTATTCAGCGAACACATGTCTCGGTCTATGGTCGTCTTTGGTGAGTATGTAAGACAGGTTTTTGGAAGCCCATGTAAACAAAAACCCATTCTACATGATAAAGACTGACACTAACAATTTTCCGTAGCCTAGTAAGCAGTGTGGCTTATTACAATAAATGAGAGCTCATAATGCCATGCCCCATTATGATTCCAGCAACGATACTGAGCGTGCTTCTTCAGAGTTTAAGTAAGGTTACCGAGCGCTCTCCATCCATGCTTTCAGATTTTCAGATTTTCTTTGCCGTTCTATCCGTGACCGAGACAAACCATTTGTGGTTGACGGAATTGGTAACCGCATTGTCCATTGTAACCTTACGGGTTACCAAAGGGATTCTCTAGGACGAGAATTCTGTTTTGCAGTAAAACTGGAATATTAACGTTCTGCTGCCTCATTTAGATATCTGCGATATTAGTTTTACGTGAGTATCACCGCGATGGCTTACCCCATGGTACTCTACGCAAGGGTGGAAACAATGCGTCACCACCGCCCCCACGCATAATGATGCAACCCTGCACATTACATCACCATACGTGAGTACCAATTCGAAGCCTTGCATTTGGACAAGACTTCCCTCTTGGTTAGAGTTGGGAGACTATCTAAACTCCACTTCTCCCATGGTTGAGAGTGCTACGCCACACCGAGCTTGCGCTCTTCTGTTTAAACCACAGCCACCACGTTGCTCCCACAAGGGGGCCGCACCATTGCCAGGCAGAGACAAGTCTCTGGGGCTCCCGACACCCGTGGTACCAGAATTAAGCCTCCGGTCGAGCTGCGCAGTCCAGTCTTCTACCAGTTGAACTCCAAACAGTTCGGGACTGGACAAAGGGCACAAAAAGCGGCAAGATCATGAAACCACTGGCGAGTGAAGTGAAGGGGAAAACCTCAACTAACGTCGTTATTCTTCTCCTAAAAACTTCATTGGCGAAAACGCCCAATTTCCTAATTGTCCGAACGTCTTCTAAGGCCCTACTGAAATCCCATATCCCCCGAGTATAGGTAATACCCATACTATCTAAATCTCTAATGGCAATATAGTTTGAGCATGTTGTCAGTACATGCTTCCAGTCATCGGTCCCCATCCCACACCGACAGTCAGCTGTATCGGTGAGGCCCCTAGCATGCAAAAATGCATTATAGGTGCCATGTCCCGTAAGTATGAACCCCAGATGTAAGACGAAGCAAAAATCTGAGTGTTCACGTACAAACGTCACGTTAGGTACAAAATGATAAGTCACCCTACCCTTGTAACTGTTCATCCGTCTTGTCTGCCAGATATCTGCGACAGTTGTACACCGTTCTAGAGTTCACCACGTTGAAACTCAGTGCCGTGAATGCTGCCTGATTATCGGATAGTACTGCAGCCTGTATAGCCGACATCTTCGCTTTAAACACGCCAAACAGTAATTCGGCAGACTTATGAACTAATTGATTCCGAAAAACTTCCGCCACCGAGAATTCCATTCAATTTGGAGACATCGATGCAGGTTTGCATGGAGTCCGTTATGAGGTGCCCAGTAGCATTTTTTCAGAACCACTTTATCCTCAATCTCATTGAGAGGTCATACCACGGAGTCATGTACTCAAAAACGTCCGACAGTAATTCTGCAGCCTTATATACTGGAGTAATCCGATGGATTCCGAAAAAATTTCGCCACCCAGAATTCCATTTAATTTGGATCAATCGCCGCAGTTTGCATGGAGTCTTTTACAGGGTGCCCAGTACCATTTTTCTACAGACCACTTTATCCTCAATCTCATTGAGATGTCGTATCGCGGTGGAAACCTTGATTAAGTTATGTACTGTCACCGAAAAAAGTCTACATACACCGTTGTATTTCCCGCAATTCTATTTTTCTTTTTTGTTTCATGAACATTCGCTTTCAAGAACATTCATCAGACTGTTTACTCTGCTATATAAAAGGCAAAGCAGGCAACGGAGTGAGTGAAGTTCAGTCAGTCTTGTGTGAAGACGCCGTATGTTTGAAGAGAATAATCGTGGTTCGAAGATCTCTGTTACAACGATCTGTCAAACAATTGTCTAGTAATTGTTATTGTTTCCGCAAAAGGTATAAACAGAGGAATAACAAGGAAATGTAATTGTTGTTGTTTACATCAAGTTGTAAACAGTGGCACACCTAATTGTACGAATAATAAAGAATTTGAATTAAAACTAAACACAAATTTATTTTTATTTTATTTGCAATCTACGAGCTTATATTTTAAACGTTTTTAAAAGGTAAAAATGTAACAATTCCTCTTTCAATTTGATAAAAATCACCGGAACAGCGGAAAACGTAGACTTTTTTTGACTGTACATTGGGACAAACAAAATACACAATAAAATTTATATCCTCTAAACATTTCAACAAGTTTTATTACAATTGAATTGAAATTGTTTTTAGTTTTGGTCATAATCTAACCAATTCTCTTTCTCTCTCTCTCTCTCTCCTTGTCTGTACAAATACCCCAGTAAGCTTTACGCTAAGCCTACAAAATACCCCGAAAGCCAAAACTAATACTTAAATGCCACCCGGGGGTCAAATTGTAACAATCAAACAAAGCCTAATAAATTAAATCATTTGAATGTATTTGCTAACTAATAAGATAGATACCGTTATAAATACCAACACATTGAACATTAATTATAATTAGTAAACACACACATATACACATATATATACATACATATTTACCATGTCATCCAATACAATAATGACTTTCAATTTCTCATTGCAATTTTGCTGATGATTTTCATATTCATTTCGGTTTTTTGTTCTTGTACTTGCAGAGGTGAAACATTTGCTGGCGGTGAGGCTGGTATGGCTGTACCAGATACGGTGTGTACGCCACGTGCTGTTGGCATCAGTGTAGACATCAATGTCTATGAACCACATTTATTGGCCGGTACAATGGCCCACATGATTGGCCACAATATTGGCATGGGCCACGATGATGGACGTAAGTTTAATTGTCATTGTAGGGGGGCGAGGCGCATTATGATTGTAATTGTGAATTGCAATTGCAATATTGATGTGATTGTAGGAGAATTCTTATTGAGTTTGAAATTACTTTCTCCCTCCTTTTTTTATTCATTTTTTTATTATTATGAGTTAAGGAATTTTATTGTTGTTGTTGTTATTATCATTAGCATCATGAGCTAGATTAGCATTGCTAGTTACATGACTGTTGCTGTAACTTTATTGGCCATCATCATCATTGAAGTCTTGTATGCCAGTGCCTGCCATGGCAATGCATTGGGATTTCCATTACATGCAATTCAATTGATTTGTATTGTATTGAATGGAATTGAAATTTTCGTCATGCTTTACTACGGCATTTTGTTTTTTTTTTTGTGTTGTATGCACTGATTACACGGTGGCAGTTGATGACAACGATTACGTTCACTGTGATGATGATGAGGATAATGCCGCTGTAGCTGATGCCGATGCTGATGCTGATGACAGCGATAATAGCTCATCTCTATAATTATTTTATAAAATTTCAATTATATTCCTCCTTTGCCCTGCCTGCTCTTTTAACATTTACATCATCATCTTCTTCCTTTTTTGTTCTCTTTTCTTAATACTTTCATTATGATTTATTTCTTCTCTCTTTTTTTAATTTCATTTCATGGGATTTAGTCTCTTTATATAGCCTTACAATATTATATGTTTTATACAAAGGAGTGTGTGTCTTTGTGTTTGTCGTTATAGGTGAGGAATGTTTCTGTCGTGATTGGCATGGTTGCATAATGGCTCAATCCATTGTTGGCCAAGAGAATGTACAGCCTTATAAATTCTCTGAATGCAGTAAAAAGGATTATATCGATGCATTGCGTACGGGTCATGGCTTATGTTTGCTCAACAAACCCAACGAGGTAAGTGCAACAGGGCTCTACTGCATCATACCCAACCCAATCCAAAGCCTTCCCTACACAATCCAACCAACCAGTAAAATGATTTAAAATTCAAATAAATTTTTATATTCCTTTATGTTTTTTTTTTGTTGTTATTTTTCTATGGAAATTATACACTTTCATACTGTATTATACACTTATATTATGTCCCCCTATATGTACATAATAAGGTCAATTCCATAAATATTCAAATAACCATTCAAAGACAATGGTGGAAATCCAAAACACAACTGACCCCGTGTGTGTATGTGTATGGCATAGGCGAGTTTAAACTCCATATGAAATGAAATGAAATGATTTATGGACTGAAGTATTTAAAAGCATTTGTAGTTCACCATCACCATCACCATTTTCAAATGACATTTCTATGTGCGAATATTTATTTTATTTCAAACAAAATAAACTAATTTTGCTTTTGTTTTTGTTTTTTATTTCATATTTTTCTTCTGTTTTTGGCATTGCTTATGTTATTTTTATGCGTCACTTTGTTTTGTAGGGCAACTTTTGTTTCTGAATCAATTTACACATACAGACTGACTTAAACAACAACAACAACAACAAAAAGGACTCACACTTACAAAGGATTCACATGGCATATCACTACACTACTCAGTCCATCGGTACATATAAATTTTTTAACAAAGGAAGTCAACAGTGTTGAAAACTTGTGATTTCCGTTTAATTTTTTTTTTTACTTATGTTCCCATCACTTTTTGCAGACGCTACTACAACCTACCGGGAGCTTATGATATTTGGAATACCCTAAAGTTCCATTTTAGTACTCTACCAAATAATCTATTGTTACGAAAATGAAAAATCTAGATACTGGTGTTTTGCTTTTACACCACAACAAAAACAAAACAATTCAGCGAACAAACCTGTTTACAAATTATCGTACTGCTTAATCTAACAACAAGCAGCAGCATAACAAAAAATTGGTAAACAAGTAAACAAAAAAATCCACAAACAACACCACTATAATAAATGTAAACAAAACACACAAACAACAATAATGACTGTAAACAACGAAGTTTACATTTATAGAGATTTCGAGAAGGCGAAGTCATAAACAATCGCCCTCAAAGACATCATCAGGTTGTTTACTCTGCCATATAAAAGGCAAGGCAAAGCAAGTGACTGAGTTAGCGAAGTTCACAGGCTCAGAGAATTGTGCGAATAATAAAAAATTTAATTAAACATACATACAGACATACATAATTAGTCATTACAACCCTTCAGTCAGGATTACGACCTAGTTTCTCACACCACCTTTGTTGTGTGTGTTAATCTTATACATGAGTGGCGGGACCTACAGGTTAAAGTCGTCTCCGAACGACAGATTTTCTTTGAGATACTTTACATGGAAATTTTATTTACACTCAGAGTTTTTGGCAGATATCTGCTGAGAGGAAGTCACCGAGGGAATATTTATTCATGTTTTCACTTTGATGTCTGACCTGAGGTTTGAACCGTGGCCTTACGTCTAATAAGCCAACACACCACCTACTAGACTACAACGACTTTAAGTTAATTAATGAAACTGAAATAAAGCTAGGCAATGATAAGAAGATGTTTTGGACAATTTTTTAATTATTTCGGCTGATACCAATACTAAGAGAATGGCCCCTACTTACATTGTATTAATATATAGGAATATGGGGTATTGGAAAAGAATATAAGTACACTACCCACTAATTACGTTATGGAAAGACCCGCGGAAAGACTGCAGTTCCCATCAAACGACTATTGGTGAGGTTGTGGGTCCGCTGAATAGGAGGAAATTGTTATCCACTTTCTTTGTCAATGCCCATATCTGGCAAGGTACAGATTTATGTTATTTGGCACTCCATTCCTTGTCAGCTTCACGGAGTAATCATTCATTGATATCATGGATATAGTTTTGTTTATACAACTTTCAGGCTTGTTTGCAGCTTAGGGAATTCGTACTTTTAGTGTATAGCTCCAGCGATGACCAACTTCTACGATGAGTTCGATGGAATTCGTTCAACCACTCTCCCTCCGCGGGACTGCCGTAAGGTATTACTTCGCGGCGGGCTGGTAGCTTTAAGGTTTGGTCACACTAAGTTAAATTTCTCCTCCGTTCCTCCAGCCTTCGGAGTTCTATCATAACTTCAGCCATTCTCTGACTGTATTGGCTCCATAGAATTATAGAATTCAACATCTCTTCCATAAGCCGGTTTGGACCTAAACTAGTTTCCCCGGGCCATCTAAATCTATGGCAGCATGTTAGATTATGCTCCGCGTCTTCCTCCTCATCTACACAGTTTTGGCATAAAGGGGAAGTATCATGTCCAAATCTGTGCAGGTATTTTCTGAAGCACCCACGACCAGTTAGGAACTGGATCATGTAGTAGTTCAGCTCGCAATGTTCGTTTTCCATCCAAAGGGTTACATCAGGTACAAGGTGAAATGTCCATCTCGCCTTTAAACCGTTTTCCCATCGTGACTGCCATTTGTGCATGGAAGTCCTTCGTTCCTCCGCCTTTATAGCTGCAGTGCGTCATAGTAACTCGAGATGGCGAAAGTATATCCGCCTCATTTCATCCGCCAGTCTATTGGTATTGTCTTTGCCAATACCAATACCGCTTCACCATACACTGTCCTGAAGCCACTTACTTGTCTAATCGCGCTTAAACGATACACCGAGGACAGTATTCTCCTTGTCGTCCCCACGGAGAGTGCCTCCGACCATATTGGACAAGCATATAACATAATCGACGTTACAACCCTCGATATTATGTTGTAAACGAGTTCCGTCCCAAAAGGGTCAACTACCATGGAGTAAGTTTCTTTGACGACTATTTTCGTTGTCCTGTTGGAAGATCAAAGTTAACTTATTGTGGACATTTCTATAATAAAAAACAATTTATAAGAGTGTAATATTAGCCCAAAGTTTAATCTGATTTATGACAACGAACTTAGGAAAAAGAAAAGAGCATTGGATTGGGTTGCTTGACGACAATATTTTACTTCAGCGATTAGAACTTCTTTGAGACTCTATTTTGGCAATCTTCATACTTAGCTCTTCACCTCTGATTTTTAATCACAGTTGCTTATCATACGACACTGCTGAACTGCACCCCTCTATATGCACTATGTATAGAGTTTAACCCAAGATTTTAAGGTACATTTGTGGCTCTGAAGTCTATTAAATTAAATTAAAGGCAATAAATAAATTCCAGAACACCATTCATAAACGCCACATAAAGTTCTTCTGTTTATTTAGGTTGCATTACAACTGTTAGACTGTTCCGAAATTTTAAAAATTTACTTATGTTAGTGTACCCCATATTGTAGTTCCTCTAACTTTCTTTCGTTCTTTTTTTAGTTAAATATTTAACAAAAAATATTTAAAAACAAAAGTATAGTTTGACCATTGAATTATTAATGACATGAATGAATGAATGACATCAATGCAGAGCTAGAGGCAATGCGATTATGACAGTTTATTTTTGCATTTCTCTTTACACAGAGAATGGCCTTTAAAACTATAATTGTTTAGCAGAATAATTAGTTGAATTTATGTAAAAAAAAAGAATTCAATATTTAAAAAAAGAAATGCATTTACATGTGGTTTACTTTTCTTATAATAGATATGGAGAGCGTTTATGATATTGAATAGCATTGTTACGTTTTTACCTTTTAAAAAAATTTAAAATATCTGCACGTAGATTGCAAATAAAATAAATATAAATTTATGTTTAGTTTGAATGAAAATTCGTTATTATTTACACAATTCTGTGTGCCACTGTTCACAACTTTATGTAAATAACAACAATTGCTTTTCTTTGTTATTCCACTGTTTATACGCTTTGCATAAACAATAACAATTACTAGGCAATTATTCGACAGATCTTTGTGATGGAGATCTTCACACCACAATTACTCACTTCAAACACACCGCGTCTTCACACAAGGCTGACTGAACTTCACTAACCAAGTCGCCTGCTTTGCCTTGCCTTTTATATGGCAAGTTGAAGAGTCCAATAAATGCTCTTGAAGACGAATGACTTCGGCTTCCCAGAATCTCTAACATCGTTGTTTACATTTATTCTTGTAGTGTTGTTTGTGTATTTTTGTTTACTTGTTTACCATTTGCTTATGATGATGTTTGTTGTTATATTAAGGAGTACGATAATTTGTAAACAGGTTGGTTTACTGCATTGTTTTGTTTTTGTAAATTTTGTTTATAATGTTAAACGATGTAAATGCAAAACACTTGATTTATTTAAATTTTTTTCATAACAGTATGTGTGCCTTCAGAATTTCTTGAAAGTTTCTATCACAAGCAGTTATTGGCTTGACTTTACATACATACATACATAATTGGTAATTACAATCCTTCAGTCAGGATTACGACCAAGTTTCTCACAGCACTTATGTTGTGTGTGTTAACTTTATACATGAGTGGCGGGCCCTACAGCATAAAGTCGACTCCGAATGACAAATTTTTTGAGAAATTATTTCATGCCAATTTTATTTTACTTTCAGCAGGTTTCTGGGAGAAAGTCGCCGCAGAAATATTTTTTTTTTATATTTCGTTTTGTTGGAGATGCTTGACCTGGGGTTTGAACTGTGCGCTCTAAGAAGCCAACACACTCTTACTAGACTACCTACTAGACTACCTACCAGACCTACTAGACTACCTACCAGACCTACTAGGCTACCTACTAGACTACCTAACATAGCTACTAGACTACCTACTAGATTAATACTAATCTAATACGTTCTAGACTAGGATACATGATTTGTTGCTGCTACTTTTGCTTTCCATGTGGGTTCCTACTCCTACTGCTCCAATTCTTAAAGTATCATACGTATGCAGACATTTGCTTCTTGAGACTTAGGGATTCAACTGTAGCAACGTAATTGTGATAGTATTGTGATAGTATTGGTCTTCTAAAAGTTTGTGCAATCCACTCCTAATTTTTTACATTTGATTTGCTTTAGTAAGGATTTGCTTTGATGCTTTTAAGCCAAATAAATCTTACAAAACTTATTGGTGAATACAGTAAGACCCCGCTTAATGCGGAGGATACGTTCCAATAAGTTCCAGCGCTAAACGAAATAGCGTTAAACGAGACAACTAATAAATCAACTGTGACGCAGGAAAGATGCGTTCGCACTGTGATTGCGACTTTGGAAAATACAGTTGAAATCTTTATTCTGAACAGACTAACAGAAGAGCGTTGAAGAAGATACATAGTATATAGTCGCTATATAGTGCACCGCTTTTTACTGTACCGCGTAATACTGAAACAGCGTTACGCGAGGTCTTACTGTACACGTAAATTTTGCGTGAATGTGTTACATACTATCTAGGTTTCACTTTCATACAATAGAGCAGACTATCTCCATTGATGCGATTGCTAAGCATGGTTCACTGGACAATGCTGAACTTGTTTACTGTAATACTGAAAGTTGCTATCACCGGTTGTTGGCAATTGTTTCTTCGCCGCCAGAAGTAGTCTACATATTCGACTGTTTGATCGTTTTAGTATGATGTCGTCTTTACTTTCTATGGCATATGCTTTCTCAAGACCAACATTAAATATCATTCTAGATATCTTAGTTTTGCTTAATTGTTAAAGATTCTAGGCAATAGTGTTGTGTACTACAGTTAGAATGAGAAACTTCAGTTTACTTCTCTTTCTTGTGAAGATATTCCTGTGATGAAGAACCAAGAGTTTTTCATTCTCGTTATAAATTAATTTTGGCATGCCCAACAAACTCAACTCTCTTGTCACTCCAGTAAAAGCTGTTTTCTTTAGTACCGTCATTCATATCAAATTTTCCAAATACTTTAAAAATTTTATTTTCCTTTTGCGCCATAATTAATGACGTTTTCTTTAATTATTAATTTCCTACAACCAACTTCTGACAACACCAAGCATTGATTAATTTTTGAGTTTGTCAGTGTAATTAAAACTCCTTCAGAAGTCAGACAACATTTGAATGAACAAAAAAACTTGAAAAAAACGCAATTATTCGACACCCTTTCATTGGGAAACTCATGCAACATATGCATAAAGGCTTACATTTTTGTTGTCAAACGACTCTTTTGTTGTGTTCTTTCAAAAAATTCAAATGTTTCGTTCACTCAAAGTTTTGAATAAAAAAGAATTAAAAAACAAAAAACAAAAAAAAAACGCTGAGAGAAAGAAGAAAGAATTTAATTTTTGTGAGCGAGTTGGAAATTGTTTTGTATTCTGGCATAAACAATGACCTCAATAATGCAACAACAACAAAAACAACAACATCGACAACAATATTAATAATAACACATATGCTTACAAATACACGCACAAGCACACGCACATATGTATACATTACCAGTCATGTTGTATAAAAAAAATTTGAAAAACGTATGCAACAAATGTGTGAATATGATGATGAATACTTGCAGCGTTTTATTAACATTGTTTTTGTGTATGTATGTATGTGTGTTAAGCTCTTCTCCTACATTTATCTATGTACACCTAGCTATAAATATGTATGTGTGTATAGTTGTCCCATTGTAGGGAGAAAAAGTATTCATTCATACGTAGACAATAAGTGCTTGACAAAAACAAGAAAGCCTTGTGAATTATATTCACACGCACACACACTTACACACGCTCTCTCTCTCTCTCTCTCTCTCTTTTATATACGCAATTATACAGATGTATACTGAGATAAACACAGAGACAAATAAATAAACAAACAAACAAACAGAACAGACAAACACACATACATTTATACGTACTTACGTACGCACACGTACATATATTCATAAATTTAAATATGGTCTCCTTATACATCAACGTACGTACGAAATATTCATCTTTTTTTTTGTCTAAAAACACCTGCGCCTGTCAGCTTGAGTGCACGTGTTTATTTCAAATGCTGCTGTTGACTACTATTGCACACACACACACACCCACAGCACCTACAACAACTACAAGAAATTTTAACGAAGACGACAACCACGACTACGAAAATCACAACGATGTAAAAACCTTTTGTGTGTGTATGTGTGATTATTTTTAAGTGTGTTTTAGTGTAAGGACATGAGTATGCGAATATAAATTGTAAGTGATTTACAGCAAGTGTCAGCTAATTAGCAAAGATTTAATTATGGATGCCATAAATTCATTTGTGGCGGATGTCAATTCAATTTATTTTAAGAAATGTTTACAGTGTGTGTATACAGAAGGATTAGAATGCATAATGAGGGAGAGAAAAGAAAAAGGATTCGAGTTTTGTGGTTTAAAAATAAATGAAAGAAAACAGTAAATTTATCCTTTAAAGCTAATGTGAATTGAAAAGATTTAAAATTTAATTATTTGCCTGTAAAGTGTGAAAAAATTGTATTATTTTTTCACTAAATAGGGCTCACAGGGCTCATAATGCTAGACTAGCCCTTAGGTATGTATGTTACAATACAAAAAATGTTCTTCAAAGGCTCCTACAGACATTGATATGGTATAGAATGTAACGATATGTGGCGCAGAGGCAACAGATTTTTTGGGCACACAGAATTTATCGACAGAACTTGCCGACATAGAAATGATCTATGCAAGCTCATAACACTGTAAATAGCGATAGTAAAACAGACCTTAAATTGGACCCAAAAAACTGGTGTATCATTATAGTACTATGAAGGCTATCACGCATAATTCGGGTTACATTGATACCCTTCCGGTATTTAGGTATCAAATATGCCTCATGGATAGTCAGGAATGACAAAAGTGTTGATAAGATGATAAGAGTCGAGTAGAATAGTTGTCATTATTTCGAATATTTAGGGAATCACTTGAATAAGTGGTAGATTAAACAAAGGCAGTTCACTACTATGCTTCACTAGAGTTGACTCTGTTAACCTCATGGAATGAATTTCATCGAATCATCTCTGAAGTAGAAACAATAAGTGATGAAAAGTGAATCACTTTTGACATCATCAAGCGATACTTATTGTGATCGAATTGCGACAAGCCGTAGCGTATGGTGTTCAATCTATATTTATTCAATACCATTGAAAGCTTATTCTATGATTTAATGCCTTTATAGCTACGCCTTGGATCCGTACATCACAAAAGTTTTGTGTTGTTTCGCTTCTCAAGGCAAGAAAGTAAACTTTCAATCGAAAATTGGTCACGCAAAGGTACTAAGCTATTTCCGGACTGTGAGAAGTTTGCCACATCCATTTCGAATAGAGAGCTTTAGAAGAACAGTTATCGAATACGTTCAGATTTTCACTGGAGGCTCCAAGTTAAATGTAGCTGTAGGCAGCGTCAAGAGGCCCCAGGGCAGACATCTCCAATACCACGAAATATGAAAAACCATTTCTTCGGCGACTTCCTCTCTCAGCAAATTTCTGGCAAAAACTCTGTGAGTAAATAAAAAATTGCCATAAAAAAGTTGCTCAAAAAACTTATCGTTCGGAGCCGACTTTAAACTGTAGGTCCCCGCCACTTATGGATAAAATTAATACACACAACATGAGTGAGAAACTAGGTCGTAAACCTGACTGAAGTGTTGTAATGACCAATTAAGGAATTAAGTGCAGGCAGTGGTTAAATTTTCGGAATTGCTAGATATAGCTATATTCCTATAGCAGCCACCACTGTAGAGTATACCAGGCGTCAAAGCCGTAAAAGCAAGCTGCGTCAAGGATTATAAAAGCCGGTAATATCTCCGGAAAAAATATTACCACACATTTTGACAGCCGCACAGCTATAAAGAAACTGGGTTCCGAGGTAATAAACTCGCAGACAATCTATAGCTGTCGAGAAAATCTTAACGAGATAGTGGACTGATACGACGTTTATCTCATATGTGCACTGGCGCATGGTGATCTCCCAGGTACTTCAAAGCGGATGTACTGGCCACATGTAGTGCAACTATTAATTTCTTCCATGAGTTCTCTACTTTCGAAATCATAATTCACAACACAGTTATAGATGCCATTAACAACAGATGAGCGATTTGGTATACGGGCAGAATGATTTCGAAAACTTACTTACCTTACTTACTTACTTACTTACTTACTTACTTACTTACTTAATTGGTCATTAACAACCCGATTAACTGATTTCGTCCTGCCTTAACACATCCGTCCAGGCGTCTCTGCTATTTGCGCGCCTACGCCAGTTGGTCACACCAATCGATCGACAAGGCTTCCTCCATTTGGTCCTTCTAACGCAAACAAGGCCGGCCTATTCGCTGATTTCCACAGATCCCCGCATCAAATACCCGTCTCGCCGGGGCATCGTCCTCCATTCGAAAGGCATGGCCGAGCCAAGGCAGCCGCTGGATGTTAGTACGCTGCACAATGTCGCTGAGGAGCTCATACAGCTCACTGTTGAATCGGATGCAAAAATATCGCCAACTAGCACTGTATAGAAGATCCTACGTAGAGCTTTTCTCTCGAATATTCTCAAGGCTTCTACATCAGTGCCTAATAGTGTCCACGCCTCTGCGCCATAAAGAAGCACGAGGAGGATGAGCGTCTTGTTAAAGTACGTAACATAATTGGTCATTACAACCCTACAGTCAGGATTACGACCTAGTTTCTCACATCACCTATGTTGTGTGTGTTAAATTTATATACATTAGTGGCGGGACCTACAGTAGACACAGATTTTTGAGAAACTTTTTCATGGCAATTTTATTTACTCTCAGAGTTTTTACCAGAAATCTGCTGAGAGAAAGTCGCCGAAGAAATACTTTTTGTATTTTGTTTTGACGTCTGGCCTGGGGCTCGGACCCTGGCTTTACGTCTCATAAGCCAACACATTACCTACTAGACTACGGCTTGTTAGCGTATTATGATTCCGAAAATCTAGCCAAAAATAAAAAGAGCGCTTAAACTGCAAAGAAGCATGCTACTATATACTACGTCAAGGGCACTCATTCATTGCACATTGGCTTTGGAAACGAAAGCTTCAGAGATGAGGAAGAGGAAACTGTTATTCACCTACTGGGCACATTCTCAGCACTACAACTAATGAGAAAGGAGCAACATGGAGGGCTACTACGTGGACATTCAAGTGAACTATAAATGACAGAAGATGGAAAATTTTAAAATAATATTCCACACATAATGGAATCTCACACTCTTTGAAACCAATGACCTTTAACTTCTTGTTCATACTATGTTCACATATGAACTTATATTGAGTAAATCACAATAAACGGCATTATTTATCTCAATATTTCATATAAAATGTCAATTAATTATTGCTCAATAAATTCATAAATTGTTATAATATTGATTAAAACTTGAAATGCAGCACTGTCATAAGTACGTTCAGTGAGCATATTACAATTTTCCAAACATTTTCTATTGATATTTGACAACTCAAATATCAACAACAACAAAAAAAAAACAATGTTGCTGAAACAAATAGCTGTTTCGTTTACTGTCAAATGAACATTGAATAAGCAGCTGAACTGCTTATATTATTATGTATGAACACTTAAAATATTGTACTCAATAAACCAAATATTGACTCTAAAAGTGCATATCTAAACATAGTATCAGCCAGTTTTTCAAATATTTACCCAAGCCAGGCACTTCGTGAGTAAAGATCATTCCTTAATAGATAATTGAATGTGGAATTATATGTTATGGATTATCTTGAAATGCAATTCTAATTTTTTCTTAGTAAAAGGACTCGAGTATATTTCCTTTTATTCTCCATCAAATTATCTCCTTTTTAATAAAACCCACAGTCAATAGACTTCTCTAGAGATATGATGGCAAATTTATGCACTCTGCTTACGAGAGAGGATTTATTTTTTTTAATGACTTTTCAAGTTGAATTATAATTTCAATTAGAATAACATGGCAGCTATGATTACCCAACCAAGTGAACGAAGGACTTTTTTAATTTATTTTTTCGTTTTCGTTCACATTATCAAATACGCATTTTTAATAAATTCTAATTTATTGTTTTCTAACTGCTGGTTGTAGCTGTTGTTGTCGTTATACACAAGTGGGTGTATCTTTTAAAGCCTATGGGCTCAATGTGTTATTTTTTTTTTGTATTTTTTTTAATCCATTGTGGCAGGCAGGCCTCATCAGGCAACCTCATGTTAATAGACGTCATATGTAGGCGTCTGATTTAATTGTAACGTACAAGTATTTGTTGTTTTTTTTTCTTGTTGTTTTCCTAGAGTTGTTGTGTTTTTTAAACGGTTTTTTGTTTCGTTTTTCCCTGCTATTTTAATACAAGAAAGCTTTTTTCTGTTGTTGTAAAGACATGGTAAGAATTTTTTTTAGCATTTTTTTCTGTTTTTGTTTTATGTTTTCTTTGGTTTTTTTGGCTGACACTTGAGTAATTCTTCATCATCTCTTAAAACAACAATATGTAGACATGTTTGTAGATGGTGCTGATGATGATGATGTAAAACAATCTCTGACAAATAGTCACAGTCTTAAGTATTGCCAGTTTTTTGTTTTTTGTTTTTTGTTTTTGCTCCTTATGGTTATTGTTTTTATTGTCGTTTTTTTGTATTTCATATTCATCTCTCTTTACATACCCAGCCAAGCAAGGATGATGTCAAAACTTTTACGTTTCGTTTTTCGATATTTTTAATGGTTTTTGGCTTTAGTTTTTCATTTAGGGAAGTTAACCGGCCTCAATAACAAAAAAAAAAATAGAAACAACAAAGCTTGGTACTCATCTAAATAACCAATTCAAATGCCAAGAAAGTAACTTACAAAAGTCAATCAATTTGATTGAAGTTTTTCGTCTTTTTTTTCTTTTCCGTTCTTTTCTGACATAAAATATGAAACAATAACAACAATAATAACAATAGAATTATTATACAATTGATAAGCCTACCCAGGCGTAGAGCAAGCATACGCTTAAATTTTTATTTTTGTGTAAATAAAACAAAATCATACGCACACACATACAACTGTTGGCATCCTTCCCCTTTATTAAGTGTAATACTTAAGAGCAATGGTGGATACGAGAAAAAATAAAAACCAACAACTGCTATACGCTGTTCGTTCCAATAGCAATAGCAAACAACAGCAACAACACCACCACTACTGCTGGTGGCAGTGGCAGCATCAGGCAACGACTACAACGATTATATAAAACAAAAACAGAAAAAAAACCAAAAATCCTTCATGACAACTTAGGCAAGAATTGCAGCAAAACGGCAGCAGTTGCATTTTGCAGCTTCGACAGTTCGAACGTGTTGAAAATAAAACGTAACGAATAAAATCAAAAAAGCCCAGCTACAAAACGAAAACTTTTACAGAAAATAAAACAAACAAAAATTTCAAAGAAAACAAAATTAAAATTTTAATTAAAAAGAGTTTAAAAAAATATCAAAAATTTTATGCAAAATTCTAAGCAAAAAAAAAATCAAAATTTAAGTGTTGAAAGAAACAATTTTGTTCTGTGTTAATTGTAAGTGTTCCCCAACCAAAAAAAATAATAAAAAATAATAAAAAAAAAAAAAAACATTTAAACTGTTATTACAAGAAATTGCAAAAAATTTAATTCAAATTTTAATTCAAAATTTTTCTTTCCATATTTTTTTTTTATAATTTTTCTTAACTCACCAGCAGCCATCATATAAACATTTTGCCTTAAGCCATCAAAAAAAAAAAAAAACAAAAAAAGTAATCAAAAGAAAGTTAAAAAAATATAGAAAAAAGCAAAGATTCGTTTTATTATATAACGAAAAAAAAAATAGACAGCAAACAACTGTAATTAAATATTAAAATATCGTTGGCCAAGGTCACAGCGAATGATGAATTTATGTAATGACCGACCAGGTACCTTTTGAATTTTAACGGAAATTGTCTAACGTTTGCAACTTTTAATTGAGCATAAAATACGATTTCAAAAAAAAATAGAAGGAGAAAAGAAGCAGAGAGAAAAAAAACAATTTTATGGCCTTGATATTTGGCGCAAAAATATTGTTGTTATTGTTATTTGGAAAAAAAAAATACATTTTCGAAGAATAGTATTTATTTTTTTATAAAATTTTTTTGAAATAAAAAAAAATTATTACTATTATTATTAAAAATACTTCAGAAAAAATTATTGAAATTATTTTAGCATTTGCAAAAAAAAAATTTTCCAGAAAATATTTAATTTGTAACATAAAGAAATAAAAATCTTTATAATCCATCAAAATTATAGTAAAGTAAATTAAGGAACAGCCTATGGATTTATTTCAAAATTTTTAGCATAAATTTTGTTATTTACTACAGTCTTAATAAAACGAAATTAAGCTCTAATTAATTTTTTTAAAATTTTATCTTAAGCTACTACGCGAATTTAAATAAAATTATAATCATTTGAAAAAATCTGAATTCAAAAATGGCCTACTTATAAAACATGTTAAACAAATTTATAGCACACTTTTATTTAAAAAAACAAAATACTACAAAAATGCTACTACAAATTTCAATTTACAAAATTAGCATAAAAATTCTATTTAAAACTATAGCATACTTTAAGGGAACCAGGCCGAGAAAAAAATGCAATTTTTATTTGAGAAAAAGTACTATAAAAATGCTACTACAAATTTCAATTTACAAAAATAGCATAAAAAAGTTATTTGAAACCATAGCATACTTTTAGAAGAAAAAAAGCCGATAAAAAATGAAATTTTTTATTTAAGAAAAAATACTACAACAACGCTACTACAAATTTCAATTTAAAAAATAGCATTAAAGTGTTATTTAAAGCCATAGCATACTTTTAGGAAACCAGGCCGAGGGGAAAAAATTGAATCTTCAAAAAAAAAATACCACAAACATGCTACTCTAAACTACAGCATACTTATTTGACAGACATTAAAACGAAATAAAAAATATATTTCTTCGGCGACTTACTCTCAGCAGATTTCTGGCAAAAACTCTGAGAGCAAATAAAATAATTGCCATGAAAAAGATTCAAAAATCTGTAATTCGGAGTCGACTTTAAACTGTAGGTCCCGCCACTTATGTATAAAATTAACACACACAACATGAGTAGTGTGAGAAGCCAGGCCGTAATCCTGACTGAAGGGTTTTAATGGCCAATTATGTATGTATGTATGCATTAAAATGCTATTTAAAATCATAGCATACTTTTAGGAAAATAGCCATGAATTTCTTAAAAAACATTTCAATTAATCACACGCTTTTCAAAATATTCTGATATTGTAAATCTGGCATATCCAAAACCAGAGCATGATGTTAGAGAATTAATTTAAAAATTAATTAAGTCGAGCTTATCTCAGTGAATTTTAAAACAAATCTAAAATTATCAATAAAAAGTAAAAACTGCTATTAAAGACTGTAATATACTCTTAGGTTGAACTTACATTTATTTAAAAATGTATTAAATAACAAAAGCTCGGCTCAAAAAATAAATTAGAAAATTACAATAACTTAAAAATACTTTAAACAATTGTAGCACAGTTTTATTGAACTAGGCTTCAAATTGTTTTAATGAGAAGGTTCCTTTCAATTTGGAAAAATTCCAAGAAATTTTAATTCAAAAAAATAGCATCAAAATGCTATCCGTAAATGAAACTTTGTTTTTAAAAATAGCAAAAAAAAGCTATACAAAAAGGCAGAAACCCATTCAAAAATTAATTAAATTATCTCTTTTCGATTTTAAACATGTGTTATAAAATGCTATTCACAAATATAGCGTAGCATTATGAGGCGTGATATTTATTTAAATGAAGTCCTATACTGAATAATTGAAAATCTTTGAATTTACAAAAACTTTTCAGAAAAATTATTTAGAAATCTTTTCGAACAAGACCTTTCAGGTATTACAATATTGTCCTTTGAATACACAATGCCTCACTTTCTGAAGTAAATAGTAAATAGCATAAGAAGCCAAAGTTGGCCTAAATCTACATTATCGGCATTATCAAACGCCACATATTCCTTGGTTTATTTTTAACTACTTCTGCTAGAGAACCACGTACAGAATATAAAATTTCAAAATCATTAATTTTATTGCAGTGATGTCAGTGATCATCTGCCATATGTATGTAGTAGTTTATATAGTTTATGTGGACATGTAGCTGGTGCCTTTTTAATTTGGATTTTAGCATCATTTACGCATATTGTAGTGGTGTTCGTGGAAAATATATACAACCAAATAATCAAGAATTTATGCGTGTCTGCTTTATTTTCAAAGCATTCAATAATCTGTTTTAATTGCAGTACATAACGCCCGTAACATAATAGGCCCTTAAAGCAACTGTATAGTTAAGCAATTCAAGCAGGATTTTTGTTCAAATAGAATTTCAAACTATTCCTCATACATGGTAAGAAGCATAGATGTCTGGTTCCTGCTACAATTTTAATCGAATCAGAAATTTTCACTTCTTGCAGTGTAGAGCAATAAAACTGGCACATAATTGCGATGATTGATTGATTGATTGCTGATTGATGACATAAAGTCTGTAATACTTTTAAAATGTACACCGCTTCAGGAGTCCTATTGTGCTATAAAGACATT
Organism: Sarcophaga carnaria; assembly: GCA_958299815.1. Classification (NCBI taxonomy): domain Eukaryota; kingdom Metazoa; phylum Arthropoda; class Insecta; order Diptera; family Sarcophagidae; genus Sarcophaga; species Sarcophaga carnaria. The sequence continues at coordinate 143,883,839 of OY283149.1, forward strand.
AATAACTTTAAATTCTTTTGTTCTTATGAGTAGCATAGCAATTCGACGATTGCATTGCATTCTCTTTTGTTTGATGTTAAAGACTTCATCTAATTCCATGATTAATGTATTCTTTGACTTTTGTCTAGCCTTCTACGCTGGGTATGACTTGAGCGTTTACTTCATTTGTTTTGTTTGTGCTCAGAGATACACGTTATTAATGGCGTTTGTCTTGAAAATATTAAGTATTCAACAACGTCAGCAAGTAGTGAAAGCTAACGTTGCATTAAGCTGAGCTACGCAATTTGCATCCCTAAAAAGGAAATAAATTCAATCGAAGATTTTAAGTTAAGTCTTCTAGAAACCTGGAGTAAAGTGCCAAGCTTGGTAATATTGTTCATAGAATTGACGGACTCTTGGTTATGCTATTTTCAGCATCTTAATTAGAGTCTTCGTGGTTTAGTAGGTAGTATGAGGCCAGGGTACAAACTCCAGGCCATACATATCCAGCAAAACGAAATATCTACGGCGCCTGTCTCTCAGCAGATTTCTGGTAAAAATTATGAGAGTAAATAAAAATCGTCATGAAAAGTTTCTTAAAAAATAGTCGACCAATTGCTACGTTTTTACGTTTTAAAATATGAGCTCGTAGATTGCAAATAAAATAAAAATAAATTTGTATTTAGTATTTAAAACTGTGTGCCACTCTTTACAACTTGATGTAAACAACAACAATTGCTTTGTTTGTTATTCCTTTGTTTACACCCTTTGCATAAACAATAACAATTACTAGACAATTATTCGACAGATCTTTGTAACACAGAGTAATCGTGTGTCCAAACACATCGTGTCTTCACACAAGACTGACTGAAGTTATATGTAAAATTAACACACTCAGCATAAGTGGTGTGAGAAACTAGATCTTAATCTTGATTGAAAGGTTGTAACGATGTGTTATGATTGGAGTCTCTACTTGAGGTTATAATTCACTCCAGATAGCAATACGATTATAATTTTGCAATTATTTGCTGTTTGTCTGTGTGAAGGTATGCGTAGAAGTCTTGTTGATTCAAATAAACCTGGTCTTGAGTAGGGTAACACAGCTTTTGTTCACATTTCACCTGTATGTTGTCGAATATATAAGCCAGAAGACATACAGTGTTCACTTAGGAAAGATATTCGACACGATCGTGTATAAACTATGCGATATGCATCTTGCCATTGAAATGATCTTACAAATGGCCACGGCGTACATGTTGAGAGGACTGCTATGCCTACATTTATGGCGACTGATTGTGGAATTTTCATGTAGAATGCATTCCGTATGCTATTTTAGATTTTGCCTTTGAAAAATTTTATTTTTTTTAAAAGAATTTCAAAAAATAGTATCCTATTGAGCTTAAGCTTAGGGAATTTTCGTGTAGAATGCATTCAGTGTGCTATTTTATATTTTGCCTTTCAAAAACTTTAATTTTTTTGAGAAAGAATTTCAAAAAATAGTATGCTATTGAGCTTAAGCTTGTGGAATTTTCATGTAGAATGCATTCAGCGTGCTATTTTGTATATTGCCTTTCAAAAACTTTAAATTTTTTTAAAAAATAATTTCAAGAAATAGTATGCTATTGAGCTTAAGCTTGTGAAATTTTCTTGTAGAATGCATTCACTGTGCTATTTTATATTTGTCCTTTCAAAAATTTTAATTTTTTTAAAAAAAGAATTTAAAAAAATAGCATGCTATTGAGCTTAAGGTTGTGAAATTTTCTTGTAGAATGCATTCACTGTGCTATTTTATATTTGTCCTTTCAAAAATTTTAATTTTTTTAAAAAAAGAATTTAAAAAAATAGCATGCTATTGAGCTTAAGGTTGTGAAATTTTCATGTAGAATGTTCAGTGTGCTATTTTATACTTTGTCTTTCAAAAACTTAAATTTTTTTAAAAAGAATTTCAAAAGATTGTGTGCTATTGAGCTTAAGAGCTTAAAACAATACAAATATTTATTTTTAAATGCATATATTTGAAGTGCATATATGTATTTATATGAAGCTATTATAAAATATTTATTAAACGTTTCTTTATTTTTTGATTTGATTTTTAAATTTTAAATAAATTCTTAGTATTTTTTTTTATCGGTCAACTATAAGAACAACAAACAAAAAAAAAACTACCCATTAGCTAGGATTAGAAACAAATTGTTTAAAGTGAATTAACTTTGCAAATATTTCTTTAATAATTTTCCTGGACTTACAGACCGACAAAATGAAGTCTGCGGCCAAACTGCGTGAGGAGTCTTTATCCGATGAGTATGAGGATTGTCAACAACAAGGCAGGGTAGGCCAATAATATGCGAACAAATAAAATCAAACCTAAAAAAACAGCTTAATTTTCTTTAGATTAGTAACGAAAAATGCTTAACATTTGTTTGCTTAAATATTTTCTTTTTTCCTTCTCCCTTTTTAACTTAATAGATATACAAAATAAAAAAATGACCTTCAAAAAAGCTTTTGAAACAAAATTCAATTCAATTGAGTCTATAACAACAGCCAAGTTTACAGAAATTAGAAAACAATTGCGAAAAAAATCATTTTGCCACAACTCCACATATCCTTCAAATCAAATTTTTTGCCTTCCCCGTATAAATAATAATAATATTCGTATGAAAATATATTAGAGATCCTTGAAATGAAAATTATTTGCTTTACGTGCTCGTAAGTATTGCAATTTCTTGCTGCTGTTCATACAAAAATTAAAAAATAAAAAAAAAATTAAAATCGTTTCTCTCTCTTTACATGTGCCATTGCGAATGTAAATAAATATGCTCTTGATTTTTTAGTAGAATATGTTTGTATGTATTTTTTTTTGATTTGTTTTTTTATTTCAAATATTCAAAAAACCGAAGAGGATTTTGTTTTATTTTCTTTGCATTCCAATTGTAAAAAGAAGAACGAATAAAACATAAAAATGTTCTTTTTATTTACTTTACAAATCATTTATTTGATAAAATGCCAAAAACAATACTTATTTACTTTATAATGACATGCAGACAGAGCCTTAAATTATCACAAACTTTTGTTTTTACCTTCTCTCTCTTATTCAAATTTATTTTTTTTAGAAAAAAATTAATTTTGATTGTTTTTTCCTTTTTGTATTCAAATATAAAAAAATTGTAAATAAATTGCAATAAATTATATCTGGAGCTTTTAGATTTTGAATAATAGTTTTAGCAAAAAAAAGACTTGTAAAGACTTGTTTAGAAAAATTATTAAATTCTTAAATTTTAAAAACACTATAGCAAGTGGTTGATATAGTGCAGCTTTGCCAAATCTGTTATACCATTCCTTTAGAAGACAAAACGTAATGAAAAATTAAATTTATAAAATTCCTTAATAAGCCTTTTATAAGCATTCCCGATCGTAAATAAAACTAAACTTTTGAGTAAGATTTCACCGTTTTCGTTTGAAAGAAATATAATGTCACGGATTCTCTGTGTAGAGTACATCTGAAATGTCCAACTGCCATTACTCTGAAGCATAAATCCGGTAGCATTTGACCAATGGCATGTTTTATGTACTATTTGAGGGCGGTCTGTAGCTTATTCGCTTACACCCCAGAAGATATAACGCTGGCATATTCTTTGCGTGAGATGACTACACGCACATTTCTCTCGTGCAAAATATCCAGCGAGCTGTGTAGTATGTTGCGCCCTACTGTTGAAAACACACAAGATTTTAGTGTCCAGAACTGACCAAATTCTCTCTCAAAGAAATATGAACCGTTGTACCCATTCGTTCAAAAATGCGGCTCATCGCTGAAAATGATTTTTCAATGAAAATTAGTGTCAAATGCCAACTACGCCAATGCCCATTTAACGAACACACATCGTCGTGAATGAATGACAATTAGGTTAGGTTAGGTCGGAGTGGTAGCTCTGATATCACAAAGCTCCCTTGAGCACGCATAGCGGCCCGTTGTGATGTCACGGGTGAGCGCAGTCCCCGTACTAACCAAGTTCCACCTAAATCAGGGAAAAGGAAGAAGTTGGTCAGCGCAAGGGCTGCACAACAAAAGCACGACTACCCCGCACTGGAAAATTAGCCAGAAAGTTTGATGAACGAAGCTATATCCTTGATGTCAATAGATGATAGTTCCGTTAGGCTAACAAGGAATGGGGAGCCAAATAACCTATATCTACACCTAGCAAGAGACGGGCACTGGCAAAGAAAGTGAACAACAGTCTCCTCTTCTCAGGGGATCTGCATCCACGGCAGAAGTCGTTGAAAGGCAGCCTCATTCTTTCCGCGTGTCTACCCATGACGCAATGACCTGTAATAACGGCATGAATGACAATTAATTTGCTGGATTTATCTTTAACTGTTTACCCGCTATCAACTCTATTACTACCAATTCTATTACTCTACAGCTCAAGAAATAGTTCGTTCCATACACCTAATATTGCTCTCGAGGTGATCAACATTCCGAACAAGTACCCCATGAATCTACAGTGGACGTTTTACCTTTATCTCCATATATTTTAATTACACAGCAAATGTTTAAATTCCCTCAAACACATTCAGTGTGAAAAGATTCTTTGCTGTCTTTTCACATTCCCTTTTCGCTGAGGATATAAAGGTTCTGGCTTCTCAAGCTAATCTGTCTGCTTATTGCCATGAATTTATATTTACAATTTATAATGGTCTGGAATCCTGCTTAGCTGATGCATCTTCCCAAACATTTCTAAGCAATTTTGGAATTAATGTCATAAGAACTAAGTGCTCGCATGGTGGCCTGGTTGTCAAATATTATTGCTATATCCCGTCCTTCGAATTTTCTTTCAAGTTACATTCAGCACATCTTACAATGCCGTAGGCTCGTGCTAAGATAATATCTGCGTGTCTCTCCATGGCAACTTAATATTTCACTCATGGACAAAACACCGCCACTCCAATTCCAAAATCTGTCCTCGACCCATTCGTATATTATAGAATGGTCAAACAGTATGAAGCCTTTGGATTACCCCATTCACTGTTATTACATGATTTATACGTTCACAATATCCCATCATATTCGATTTCTCTTTCATGATGCTAATACTAGTTTCTAAACTCTTCAGTATCATATGCAACGAGCTTGAAGCCAACACACTACCTTTCCCCAGACGTAACTCAGACTGAGTTTCCTACATTGATAATCCTTGACGTTATCGTCTTTAAACATCAGAGGAGGTCCTAAATGTTACTTTTAATAGTTTGGATTTGCTTGGATTTGCAGTTAAGCACCATTTTTTTTTTGCGGGAAGGAGGGAAAATGCTTTATTTCATGATGGTCGTCACCAGACATGATATGCCGGACTCTCCCACTGGGTATACCGTCTAAAAACCCGCCTTGTCTCCTCACCGCGGAATCATTCCACCTTGGAACCACGGTTGTATTACTTCGAGGTTGTCCCCTTTTCTGGCATATGTTCGAGTTCCATCGTTGTCAGCCTACGTCCAGACTCCGCTCTATTCTCAGTCTGCTGCGTCTAGATCAAATTTCTTCCTTCGCAGGACGTGCTCCACAAAGTGATTTACTGCGCTCCAGCTCTCTTTACTGTTTATCATTTTCAGACACCAGCAGAATTCAGAAGGCCTGAAAGTAGGTCTTCCCTTTTCATTTTAAAAATCACATGTCTTTCATGTAGTTAACAAGCACCTAGTCCTTCATGCTAGATAACCAAAAATCCTCTTCAATTACTCCTGTAAGAACTGGGATGATGAGGAATAATTGGAAACCATAAAGCATCTTGCACAGTTCAATACTTGGGGAACTGAGATGTAAATTTTTTGTTAACCACAGGCCTACGGTAGAATAGGCATAATAGAATTAAAACAGTTCATTGGATAATACTAAAGTAAACTGTTTTAAAGGCAACCAACCAAACGATCAAGTTAAAACAACTTGAATGAATTTATAAATCGTAATTCTTTTTGATATTAAAATAAAACGGCCATGAAAAGTATTCTGAAAACTGTGGTTCGGTGTCAATATCAAACAGTAAGTTACGTCATTAATGGACAAAAAATTTCCACACACAGCGAGAGAAGTAAGGTTGTAGTCCTGACTAAAGGGTTATAATGACCAATTAAGTTTTATCTCTTCACCCCTAATACAATTGACCAAATCAAAATAGTGGACTGAATGCGAAGATTCCTTTTGAGAGTAGGTTCTTAATTACGTTTAAATCAGATCATGCTTATAATATTATTATCGCCATATTAAGGATATAAAGGATATTTATCGGGTCCGCCATCTAACGTTTTATTTTTTCCAACTAGTGCTTATTTCGTGAATGCTAACACTTAGCTCATGTCCTGATTTGACAGATAATTAGTTTTATCCTTCCGCTTGAAAAACGCTGGGAAATATTGCGACATTACTTTGAAAATCATGGTAATGTTGCAGAATGTGTGCGAAAATTGCATACGGACTTTGGAAGAAGAGAAGCACCGTCAGCTTCGTATGTTCGTTATCTTGTTAAAAAAGTGAAAGAAACTGGCATCCTCATCGATAAACTAAAGCGTGAAAAGCCAAAAACAGTGCGTACACCCAAGAATATTGCTGCTGTGGCAGAAAGTGTGCTTGAATCGCCATCAACATCCACAAGTGAACATTTCGGAGACATCATTGAGACGAATTTTGCATAAAGACCTTGGTATGACGCCATACAAAGTCCAATTGGTTCAGGAGTTGAAGCCAGTTGACCATCCAATGAGTTTTCGCTTCGCTAAGTGGGCCTGCGATCGACTTACAGAAGATGCAGATTTTGGCAAAAAAAAAAAGTCATCTTTTCAGATGAAGCTCATTTTGTTCTTGGCGGCTATGTAAACAAGAAATATTGTCGCATTTGGGGCACAGAAAACCCGCACGCATACATTGAAAAGCCAACGCACCCATAACGAATCACTGTTTGGTGCGGATTTTGGTCCAGAGGCATAATTGGGCCATTTTTCTTCGAAAATGAGCAAGGAGTGGCCGTTACAGTCAATGGCGATCGTTATCGGGTCATGTTAAACGAATTTTTGTTCACAAAAATTGAAGAGGAGGATATTGGCAACATTTGGTTTCAACAGGACGGCGCTACGTGCCACACAACCGAAGCTACACTCGATGTTCTGCGCCCTGTTTTTGTAGATCGCATTATAAGCCGCAGAGGTGATGTCGTTTGGCCACCGCGGAGCTGCGATTCGACACCGTTGGACTATTATTTGTGGAGTGCCGTCAGAGATAAGTGTTATGCCGACAAGCCAGAGACAATTGACGCTTTAAAGGACAATATTCGTAAAGCCATTGGTGAAATACAATTGCACACAATCGATAATGTGCTTAAAAATTGGACCGATCGTGTAGGCTACTGCATGGCCAGCCGAGGCAGCCATTTGAATGAAATTATTTTAAATTATTAACCGGAAGGATTGTACTTTCAAATAAAAAAGAAATTTGAGAAAATATTCAGAAGTTTTTTTTTAAAGCATTAAAAAAAAAATTATTTTGCGGACCGTTTATATTATCTTCTATGACAGATTATAATGTTCGTATGTATATGATTTCATTATATTTTTTTCATTGTATTGAAAATATCATATTCAACAACCTTCTGTAAATATACGAGTATTTAACGCCCATTTCCCTAATTATCGAAAGCATGTTAGCATCCCATTAAACCACTTCCATATATTTCTTAGCTTTTCACCTCTTTTCAAATACTTTTCGCTTTGCCTACGTTATGCTATTTCATTTCATTTACATTCATTTGGACGCAGCACAATGTATAAAATTTTAATTAATTAATGAAACATTTTTCAATTCAATTTTCAACTCATGGTTGTTCCAAAAAGAGTCATAAAAAATAATGCATTTTAATTACCAGGGGGGCGAAGGGGACCTGCAATTTACTGAACTCAAAAGTCATGCAGAGGTTAAGTTTTATTACTTTGAGAACAGAAAACAGACCCCAGAGAGGAAACGGAAGTTACTTTTTTATTACGTTGATTACAATTGAATCTACATTTTGTAGGCCATTAATTTGCCACGTACAAATATTGACAGAAAGAGAAGAGAATGAGAAGAAAATAAAGGAACGAAACGAACTTCACTCACACTTCATAAAAGCACTTGGCACATACACATACAATTACTCATACATACCCTTGTACATTTTTAAATGCCATACACATACACATACCACCACCTGTTTACTTATGGGTTGCATGGTTGCAGGACTTACTTTCAACTTATTTGTCATTATCAGAGCAGCAACAGTAACAAAAGCAACAACAACAACAACAAAATGAACATGAATTTAATTTCTCAAATATTTGATATCCTGTACGTTTATTTGTGTTGCTGTTGCTGTTGCTGCTGTTGGCATTGCTGCTGTCCTTCAGTGTATTTTGTATTGTATTAAGACATCTTTTTCATTCCTTTTGTTTTTGTCCCTGTAGATCGAAATGCGTCGCAATTGTGGCAATAAAATTGTAGAAGAAGATGAAGAATGTGACTGTGGCACCTTTGAAGAGTGTTCCTTGGATCCTTGTTGCGACGGCATAACGTGCAAGCTGAAGTCAGAGGCCCAATGTGCCGCCGGTGCATGTTGCGAGCAATGCCGCGTAAGTTTCTTATGAAATTTTATTCTTATTCTCCCTTTGCCTTTTTCTTGTTAATTTTAATTGTGTTTTATTGTTATCGGTGTAAAAAACAACAACAACAACAACAACAGTTGCGTTCAAAGGATCATATCTGCCGTGACTCGCATAATGAATGCGATTTACCCGAATATTGTGATGGTGATAGTGGTGAATGCCCCATGGATGTATTCAAAAAGAATGGTTCACCTTGTGGCCATTCAAAAACAGGAGTATCAGGTAAAAATTTTTCGTTACATTTTAATTAACAAAAATCCTGCCCCCCAAACGTTACCATGCCAACAATAATCCAACCTTTCTTGCGTAGGCTATTGTTTTCAAGGCGACTGTCCCACATTGAATTTACAATGCGAGGCCATTTGGGGTTATGGTGGTGTGGCCGCCGATAAAGAATGCTTTGAACAATTCAATTCCAAGGGTTCGATTAATGGCCATTGCGGTCGTGATGGCAAAGACAATTTTGTTAAATGTGAACCAGAGTAAGTAGCAAAACAAACAAAATAAAATAAAAAGAATTAAAATTCCTCTTCCTTCGGAATTAATTTTTAATTAACACACACATCGTGTCTCTTTAAAGAAATGTCCAGTGCGGCACTTTACAATGCAAGGAGGGTGAACGTCAGCCTGTAAATGAAGGTGATTTACATTCGCGTACCATAATATCAATTAAGGGTTTGGAATATGAGTGCAAGTAAGTTTCTTTTCTGTGTTGCAGAAATCTTTCTTTTTATTTTGTTTGTATTTGTTTTTAAAATTAAAAAATTGTTTGTCTCCATTTTAGAGCCACCAGCGGCCAATTGAATGCCAATGAATATCCCGATCATGGTTTAGTTAAAGATGGTACACCTTGCGGTGATAATTTGATTTGTTTGAATCAAACATGCGTTAGTATTTTTCCACATGTCGATCAAACCAAATGTCCAATAAATGATCGGGGCGAAGAATGTTCCAAACGTGGGGTAAGTGCTTGAATTTGGCTGTCATCCTTAATACCAATTTCGCTTTAAAATTTACTCGTGATTTTTAAATGCATTACGAAGAAGTATTAAATAAATGGGGAAAGTACTAATTTTGCTCAAACAAAATTTTTATTATATTCGGGTGTAGATCATCATTTTAAATCAAACGATGTAACACGTATCAGATAAGTTGTTTATCTTACCGCAAGAGTTTTCTTAGATTTTCCTCTGTATTTTAAAATCCGGCTAGTTTTTTGCCATAAAAACTTAAAAAATAATGAAAAACAAATCAAAAATAATCGTAATGGTAACAGTGACAAAAACTTATGGAAAACTCGTAACACGTTTTCTGTGAAAAAGATGTTCACTATGTTTCCTTATTAAATTATCCGTCAATGAAGGACCTACTCCTGGACGATATCGTATAGCCGGTTTAAGCAGATTAGCACTCAATGAGAAAATTTTCTCTTATCTAAGATGAATACGACAATCCAACACAATTTCATCTCTCTAGACTGGAAACGTCTGACTAATAAAATTGAACAAAGCCCATGTGACACACAGCGGGTGCTCAAGAACAAGTGTTGGATATTCCAATCATAAGCTAACTGCAGTCTTCATGGCACGTAATTGCCTTCAAAAGAGTGCTCAAAGATTTTCTGTCAAGTTAAATAGCAAATTCCTCTCTGTTAGCAATGAAGCGCGATCCAGACCATTTCAAGCATTTCAATATATTTCCACCAAGAAAGTTGACCATTTTTTCATCTCCATTTCAGCAGAATCCTGTAGAAGTTAAAAAATGAAGTGAAATATTTAGCTCAGGAATCTTTCATCAAAGCCACTTCAGTAAATATACTACATATAGATGGATACAGCCTCCCTTTGGCATAGTTGAGCATGTTATTTCTGTAATGAGCCCTATATGTTGGTACTCATAATAAAGGAATTTGATTCTTACTTACACTCCAGTAATGCCGTGATGGAAAATATAAAACTCCTAAGTACTTTGAGGAAAAATCGACTTACCAGGGCATTATCATACGTCCCCTTTCGATCAGAATTTCCACGCTTTCCAGAACTACATCGAACTCAGTGTGAAATATTGTGATGTCCGTGCTATGGAAATAATTATTCCAACTCCCATCCCATTCAGCACCTTGTAGTACTTCTGTGAGTCATAGAGTCATAGTCTATATCTGGTCTGTCTAAGCGCCCTGAATTGCCTTATAGTACTCAGCACCTTTTGTATTGTACTCTACACTATGATATGTAAATCTTCTCCTTCCTATGAAAGAAGATTGTCTCCACAGCACCCTTCTGTTGTATTAATTCGTGAAAGAGCCTCTGATTTAAAAAAGCCTTTAGGCATGTCGTTACGATTGAATTTATAGCCGCTATAATTCGTAGATATGTATATAATCTGGTAAATTCTACGATGCCATGAGACCGCCAGATCAGAGTTCTAACTAAAATATTTGAGTTCATATCCATGTAGGTGTGTTTGAGTTCCTGAGCTTACGAAATAGTTGTCGTGTAGCCAGAAAGGTCTCTAGCAGTGTATTTTAATATGACAAGCATAAGTTTAGCCGTACTATGAAGTAAAGTCTTCACCAATAACTTTCCCTTATAATACCCTGCAATTTCTTCAACAGAAGGCATTATATCGATGGCTTAATATAAAAAAGGCCTAACTCGATTTTTGCTTACTTTGCAAGAGAAGGAAAAAATTTAATAAAATTCGTAAAATTTTAGATACAACAAAAATTCGTATACAATTTTTAACAAGAAACAGCAACACATTTAATCTCTCATTTAAAAAATTTTTATTTTTTTAGTGCATCTGACATTTGTCTACCAGAATAAACAAAAACCTTATTTTGAAAAAAATTGAGTTAGGCCTTTTTTATATTAAGCCATCGATATGAAATAAGAAGAATTCTTTTTGAATAGTTAGCCCCTAGTTAATGAGAGATTGTTTTACATTCTTTGAAAACATTGTCTTAATTGTCTATGAAATATACTAGAACATCAGTCAACGTATGTGGCACTGAAAATGTTAGCCTTCGTCAATGTGTATTGCTTTGAGATCATCAGAATGTAAGGACTTATTTATGTTGTGATGAATAATTTTCATTGTAATTGTAAAATGTGACTCTTTTGAATTAACGCAGTTGAAGATTGCTTTTTGCCATGTTAAGATTTTGTGGAAATAACCCAGTTTATAAAGTCGCCATAGTGTATTAGGTAGTGTGTTGGATTATTAGAAGTCAGGCCTGGGTTCAAACCTCAGGTCAGACATCTCCAACAAAACAAAATATTTTTACGGCTACTCCCTCTCAGCAGATTTTTGCAAAAAGCCCTATAAGTAAATAAAATTGTCAGGAAAAGTTTGTAAAAAAAATCTGTAGTTCGGAATCGTCTTTAGAATCGTCTTTCTAAAATTAACACACACAGCATAAGTAGTGTGAAAAACTAGGTCGTAATACTAACTGATGGGTTGTAATGACCAATTATGCATGTAATCCAGTCTATGAAATCAAACTTACGAACCTGGGAAATATATATAGGGCGAATTAACTCAACGGAGCATGCATTAGTCCTATAAATTGGGGCACGGTTGCTCAAAAACCAGTTATAGTCAACATATTAAGTAAGGTTTTAGCCCATCGCTGGCCTATTAAATATTGTTACGAAAATGAGAAATCTAGATACTGGTGTATTGCTTTTACATCGCTGAACATTGAAATTATAAACAAAAGCTACAAAAACAAAACATTGCAGTAAACAAACCTGTTTACAAATTATCGTACTGCTTAATATAAAGCAGCATAAAAAAATGGTAAACAAGTAAACAAAAATCCACAAACAACACTACAATAATAAATGTTAACAACGATGTTTAACAACGATGTTTACATTTATAGAGATTTCAAGAAAGCGAAGTCATGAAGATTCGCCTTCAAGAAGATTCTTTAGACTGTTTAATTTGTCATATAAAAGCCAAGGCAAAGCAGACGACTGCGTTACAGAAGTTCAGTTAGTCTTGTGTAAAGACGTGGTGCGTTTGAAGAGAGTAACCGTGATTTAAAGATCTGCGTTACAAAGAGCTGTCGAACAATTGTCTAGTAATTGTTATTGTTTATGCTAAGGGTATAAATAGAGCAATAACAAACAAAGCAATTGTTGTTGTTTACATGAAGTTGTGTACAGAGGCACACCGAATTGTGAGAATAATAAAGAATTGTAATTAAAACTAAACACGGATATATTTTTATTTTATTTGCATTCTATGAGCTCATATTTTAAACGTTTTTTAAAAGGTAAAAATGTAATAATATTTTACGCAATCAAAAATGTTTCTAGCCTCGTATATACTTTCGAAAGCATATACTTTTTATTGAATATTAAAAAAGAAAACAAAAATTTTTGTCTGAACCCAAAGTATTAAAAAGAATTTACCTTAATTACAAGTAAACATACATACTTCAGTATGTATGTATATGGTATATACACCGTGTAATGGAAATAAAAGTTCAAACCGTGCATTTTATTTTTGTGTTTTCATTCATTAAATTATTAAAACTGAAAAATCCCCGGTATTAACTTATTGGTATTTGTCTGTTCCCTTAAGAGGAGCCCTGTTAATAAATTTTAATTTCATTTTAATAATTTAATTTGCAATTTCCAATGATTTTTCTTTCTCTGATTTCTTTCTTTTTTTCCATTTTCTATTTTTCATTCACGTATTTTTTGTGTATTTTATGCTGCATTTTGCTGGGGAAAATTGTGTGTAATGGTGTGATGCTGTGTGGTGGGTGAAGGTCTGTACGAATACAAACAAGTGTTTCTGCGATATGGGATGGGGAGGTATTGATTGCAGTTTAATTGTTTTATTAACTACGCCACTGCCAACTGAAGCTCTGCCAACACCAGAAAATACAATCAAAATGGAAAAGAAGGAAACGCCGTATGGTAAGCCAAATGAATCATAAATTTTATTTTAATTTCTATCTCTCTCTCGCTCTCGCTCTCGCTCTCTATATCACTCGTTCTCTCTGTTATAATAATTTTCATTCATTTTACAATGAATTTAAAAATGAATTATTAAGAGAATGAAAGTGAAAAACAATAAGGGAACGAAAAAGATAATAAGTTTTCCTAAAAAAAAAGAAAAGAAAGAGAAAATTTGGTTGTAATTTATTTACTCTGATATTTTTATGTTGCATTTTGAACTGAAGCTTAATTACAAACAAACAAAAAATGCAATCTTTGTTTATAATTCTTTATTAAGTTAGCAGTAAAGTTAACAACAAATGACAATGGTAATCCAAAAAAAAAACAGAAATTAAAACGAAAAACGTGGGCAATTTTCTTAACCTATTTCTACAAATTTTTGTTACAAAAAAATTTTTACAAAAGAAATGAAAACAAAAACAATGAAGAAAATTTGGTTGTTTTTTTATGCGGCTTCACCTTCCTAATCAATCATACATTACAGGCACGTCCGATCAAGATAGAATCAGCACTTTATCCATGGTCATCATTTTAACCCTTATCGTCAAATGTGTCTTCATTAGTTTTGCAACACTGGCCGTCTGTTACAGGTAGAGTACCAAGCAAAAATTTTATTTAATCACCAACAAAAAAAAAACAACAACAAAAAATGTTGAAAAAAAACTATGATATTTAAAATTATTAATTAATTTAAACAAAATTATGAATTTTAAGTTTTTTTTATTCTTTTAATTTCTAAAAAATAACCTACAAAATGCTACTGGCCTTGGTACTACCGAACGCATTATTTTGTAAATTTAACATTATGTCATGCTATGGCATTAATCAGTGTTGTTTCTAATTAATGTAATGTTATTTTCTAATAAATGTATACGACTAAAATAGCTTACAACTATACAAGCTTTTGAAATGCGCACGTACATAATTACATTCAAGCGGGTTATAATTTTTCGTTTCGAAAAGTAAAGTTCAATAAAACACATTTGAAGCTATGATTTCGATGGAATCCTTATTTCATTATAACGCAAGAACCTTTGTACGACAAACAAAGTAATTTAAGTGGCCTTCAACCATCCACCATTTTGTTTTTCATATTGAACGCGATGAATATTAGGATTTCAAAAGCTCTGACGTTAGGAGATTAATCGCATAGACATGGTCTATGACATAGACCGCACAAAAAGAGAATAACGGCGTGAAGACATATGATATAGGCGGCCAATTAATGCCGCTTAAACGTAAAATTACTTTATCGGCAAACTTCTGAAGCAAAAAAGCCAAAATATGTCGAGTTGTATAGCTCATGACATGGTCCCATTAATACAAATACCGTCCAGTTCATAATTTTCAATTACAATCCACAAAATGTCTGTTATCATATGGCCAAGGCGCTTTGAATCGTTGGAAGCTATTGTTTCAATATGATTTTCAAAAAATTACAATCTAATAACACATGCTTTTTAGATGCAATGCCTTTTCTTTAATGATTTGTGGGTTCTCCGAACCTTACCAATGTACACACAGTTACTAAAGTATACGTACGATTAATAAATTTCAGAAATTTTTTAACCAATCCGTTTTCGTTGAAAATCTTTATAGTTTTCTCGATTTTAAGACGGTCTTTGGCATTGGTTAAAAAATTTCTGAAGGCCTGCACAGGCCCACAAAAGTCTACATCCGATTAACAAATTTCACAAATTTCTGAACCAATGCAAAAGATCGTCTTAAAATCGAAGAAAGATGTCAGACAATCATAAAGATTTTCAACGAAAACGGATTGGTTAAAAAATTTCTGAAATTTGTTAACCGTATGTATACTTTTGTGGCTGAGTGTATGTCAAAATTTTGCTTATCGCCGTAACCACCGAGGGAAATAAGTAAGCTTCAATTCTGAAGGAAAATTAACTTTATAAGCCTGTTACTTCAGCATATTTACAGCATTGTGAATGATCAGACCGAATTAATTGATGCGTAAGTCAGGCTTTATAATGAAATCAATAAGGAACTGTATGATAAACTTAATGGCTAAGAACCGATGGTTTAGCCATCACACTTTCGCCCACAGAAGGCATATTTGCTATTGTGCGTAGTACGTTTAGATTGTACACAAGCCTGACCATATATTCACGCTTTACTCTTCAAATTTCTTTATAATATGAAGCCTGATATCGTGTATTTGACTTCCTTGGGAATTTCTTTCGCATGATCCCTCAAAGGAAGCCTCATTTTCTTCTATACTTTTCTAATCTTCCATCACTGCACGATTTAGTTATATTCGCTACATCAATTTACAGCTGTTGGCATCAAGTTTGACTGGACCATTCCCATCGATGACTGCTCTAAGGACTGTAGCGTTCCCATTTATGACTACTCTAGGGATTCCAATTAGTTGCTGTCCTAGTTGTGTTGGACAGTGATATGCACTTATGAACCTCGATCTATCTCGGTTTATGGCCAGAGTTGAGAGTTACTGAAAGATTTTGGCGAAAATTTCCGCCTAATTCTTCTTAGGCAACGGTTGACAAAGATAAACCATTCTGACTCCATTCCACTGTTAAAATCCTTTAGTTTAGTGTGCTGAGAAATATGTCTGAAGTTCTATACTGTTTATAGTTAACTTGTTCGGTCCTATTAATACGGTTTCTCAGGAGAACTTTTTTTTTTGCGGGAAGGAGGGAAAATACTTCATGCATTCATGATGGTCGTCACCAGACATGATATGTCGGACTCACCCACTGGGTATACCGTCTAAAAACACGCCTTGTCTCCTCTTCGGGGAATCATTCCACCTTGGAACCACGGTTGTATTACTTCGAGGTGGACCCCTTTACTGGCATATGTTCCAGTTCCATCATCGTCAGCCTTCGTCCAGGCTCCGCTCTATTTTCATTCTGCTGCGTCTAGGTCAAATTTCTTCCCTCGCAGAACGTGCTCTACAAAGTGTTTTACTGCGTTCCAGCTCTCTCTACTATTTATCATTTTCAGCACGACGTTTGTAGGGCTAATGACGCTGATTTCAGCTTCGAGTCGCTGACGGCTTTCGGGCCATCGATAACAGCTGAAGAAAGTGTGTTCGGAATCATCTAACGTTTCTTTCTCTTCGTAGATACAGAATGGCGAGCGACATTTCCCCATGCGATGCAGGTACTCCCTGAAATATCCGTGACCGGTCAGCATCTGGGTTATGTAGTAGTCTAGTCTGTTTTTCCACACTTGCAACTCGGGAATTAGTTTATATGTCCACCTTCCATGCTGGGAAGCATTCCCCTATCTGCCACCTGGGGACGCGCCCTATTGGGGTTACAGATTCCCCGTAGGGCTAGGGAGCACGTTAAGCTGCCTAGAGATACCTCACGCACTAATAATGCCCCCCCCCCTCCCTCGCAATATAATCGGACGTTTCCAATCTGCTGCTGTTGCAATGTGAAACTGTTAGAATTTCCGATGTTATATCGCAAGTGTCTAGTGGCACTTCTGCCTCCAATTTCCCATTGCAATTGTGCTGTAGCAGACATACTTATGTGTATCATATGAAAGTTGCTTATTCAAAACCTCCAAGATGGTCATTTTAACGTCAGGTTATACCCCCAGTTCTTTTCCCATAATGCTGGCTGTGACTACATTGAAGAATAAAGGCAATAATGGACACAACATTAAACCATGAATCGTTATAGCAACTCGAATAATGCTGCTTTCAATCTCTAGTGAATTACATTTTCATGCTTGATGGCGGTTTTCTACGATTCATATCCGTGCAATAATCTTCATTCAAAACATGAATTGTAATTTTCAGTTTATGCCGAACATACACAGCCTTTATTTTAACCCTATTGCTGTCAAGTTCATTAGTTTCGTCAGCTCAAACCTAATTAAAAACTGCATTTTTGTCTGCATTGATCTGTTAACCGTTTCCTGCATCAGTATCCATTACCGGTATGTCTTTTCTTGAGAGTAGTATTGCTATTCTTAAAAGAAATTTTCGATATAATTGTTAAAATATGTGTCTATGTAGTCGACAATGTATCGTTCGGAGCAACTTTACAAATGTCCTTCCAGTTCATGCTTAGGCAAGTAGCACTTTTGTTTGGCTAAAAAAAATTGATTTTTTTTACAAAAATGTATTGTTTTTATAAGTAATTATTTTCTGTGTTGTGTTGTTTTTTTTTATTTAATTTCATTTTGTTAATTAGTATGCGATTACAATTATCATAATAAAATTTGGTTTCTTTTCAATTGGGTTTAAAACAAAAAAACAAACACTAAAGAAAGAATAATTATACCAAAAAAAATAAATTATAATTTATTTGCAAAACAAACATTGAAGATAAAACAAAACAAATACGAAAATTAAAAATCTAAACAAAAAAATAAAAACAACTTTGCTTGGTTTTCTGTCCTTAAAATAAAAAGATAAACTATGAGTATAATATTTATTTACATTTCTTTTTCTCATAAAAATAAACTTTTAAATAAACACTTTTTTTTGTTTTTGCTACACAAAAACGGAAATGTGAAAACGAAAAGAAAACTTGTATGTAAAAAGGAAAAAGTAGCCTCCATCCCTCTCGATATAAATGAGTATTTTAACACAGTAAGAAATTCACCTTTTAACTCTTCAGGGTTAGGCCTTAAAGAGGCAACAAAAACATTTAACACACTTATGCACATTCACATTTAAAATACACATGTACGTACAAGTATTTGTAAATTGTAGCGTAAATGCGTAATGAAACAATTCAAAGAAGCATTCTCTTATAAATTAATAACGAAAATTAGGGAATTTTTTCTTATTTGCTAAACAGCCAGTATAAAGAGAAAAAGGTATCATTAGACCAACAACAACTACAACAACGTAATAACTATTTTGCTTGTTTGTCTTAATACATACATTTATTGTGAGTATGTATGTGTTTGTATATATGTATGTGTGTGTGTAAATGTATAAGCATATAATCTCAACACAGAGAATGAGAGTGATCATATATACTCGTATGTATGAGCATATAAAACCAGTGAATAAACCCGTCTTGTGGTGTATTTGTGTGTTAATGTATGTATGTGTGTCTGAATGTAATTGTTAAAATTTCTATTTCTTTATTAAGTGCAAAATAACAACAAAAACTACAATAATAATAATAAGAATAATTTGTTTTCATCTAATTATATATTTATATGTGTATGTGTATATGTGTATATGTATATGTGTATAAGTAAATTTGTTTGTATGTGTTTATTTATTGAAATAAAATATTCCATTTTCCCCTCTCTTTGCAATCAATAACTCATCCTTTCTAAACGTTTCTCCTTTACTGTCTCTGTGTGTAAAATGTTCTCTTCTTCATTAATATCTCTTTTAATTGTACAAACATTGTTTTGTTTCTTCTTCTTCTTATCTATATATGTATATTTTTCTCTCTCTCTCTCTAATAACAAAAATTCATTTACCGTCATAACAAATGTTTTTTATTATTATTGTTATTGTTTTTCTATCATATATTTTACTCACATATAATATAAGAAATATAAAATGGCGATAATAACAATAACAGTACTTAAAACAATAACAATAATAATGATTTTGATGATGACTATGGTTGCGTTTATTGTTATTGTTGTTATTATTATAATTGTATAAGTGTTTTTGTTCTAATTTTTTTTTTCTTTGTATTTGAACACTCTCACTGTCTCTCTTTGTCTATTTCTCCTATAAATGTATGATAAGTATTCAATAAATCAATAAGTGTGTTATACAAATGGTTGAAATTAACACATACAGCATAAGATGGTGTAAGAAGCGAGGTCGTCATCCTGCCTGATGGGTTGTGATAACAAATTATGTATGTATTGCCAGGATATAATTTGTAATAAAGAAATTCAGAAATTTCTCAAAACAAAAGTTTCTAAAACAGCTTCCATAAAGGGCATAACCGCCAACTGCTAAATATATGCACGATACCAACTATGGACTGACCACATAGACCATATGAATTAAGTACGCTCATATGTTATCTTATTTAAACTCATATTGCTTAGAATACACATATAGTCGTATCTCGCGTGCAAACTTTGAGAGCTCATAACTCAAAACATACTTTTTCGACTTAGAATGTTATAAAACGGAGGCATCGATATGAAAGCTGCAAGAAGACTGCGTTCAGAAATTATTTGACAGTATTTAAGTTAGAGAATGTAGAATTCAAAAATATAAAAACATTAAAATGGAGGCGTCGATATAATAAATCGTAGGCATTGAAATAGATTTTTTGATTTTTTCAGGTTTAGAAACAAGCGCACTTTTACCCATCTCCTTCTCTAACCTCAAGGTGGTCAATTGTTATCAAACCAAAGCTAATGAAAAAAACATAAACAAAATAAATTGTCCGCCAAATAACTTTTTTTTTGAAAATGCTTTTAAAAAAAACTACCGAATATTTTCTCAAATTTCTTTTTTTATTTGAAAGTACAATCCTTCCGGTTAATAATGAAAATAATTTCATTCAAATGGCTGCCTCGGCTGGCCATGCAGTAACTTACACGATCGGTCCAATTTTTAAGCACATTATCGATTGTGTGCAGCTGTATTTCACCAATCGCTTCACGAATATTGTTCTTTAAAGCGTCAATTGTCTCTGGCTTGTCGGCGAAACACTTATCTTTGACGGCACCACACAAATAATAATCCAACGGTATCAAATCGCAGCTCCGAGGTGGCCAAACGACATCAGCTCTGCGGCTGATAATACGATCTTCAAAAACAGGGCGCAAAACATCGAGTGTACGTTCAGCTGTGTGGCACGTAGCGCCGTCCTGTTGAAACCAAACGTTGCCAATATCCTCCTCTTCAATTTTTGTGAACAAAATTTCGTTCAACATGGCCCGATAAAGATCGCCATTGACTAACGGCCACTCTTTGCTCATTTTCGAAGAAAAATGCCTCTGGACCAAAGTCCGCACCAAACAGTGACTCGTTTTGGGTGCGTCGGCTTTTCAATGTATGCGTGCGGGTTTTCTGTGCCCAAATACGACAATTTTGCTTGTTTACATGCCCGCCAAGATCAAAATGAGCTTCATCTGAAAAGATTATTTTTTTTGCCAAAATTGGCATCTTCTGGTGTAGGCTACTGCATGGCCAGCCGAGGCAGCCACTTGAATGAAATTATTTTCCATTATTAACCGGAAGGATTGTACTTTCAAATAAAAAAAGAAATTTTAGAAAATATTCAGTAGTTTTTTTTTAAAGCACTTTCAAAAAAAAAAGTTATTTGGCGGACCCTTTAGTAACTATTGACGGAAACGTGTGTTTTTTTTCTAAAATTCTTGGACCCCTGCCAGCAGTGCTTCTCCCGCATTTTATTTTTTATTTTTGTGGCTTTAAATAGTAGTTTAATACTCTTGTTCTGTTACATCTTATCTAGCTCTTGCAGCTGCTGAAGAGCGGATTTTGTCTATTACAGCAGCTCTAGGCTTATAAAGTTGCCATCACTTCTCTGTGGAAATGAACAGAGTATTATTCTTTCTCATGACAGTGCATCCTGAATTTCCTATTGTATAACGAACATGGTGCACTTAGGTCACAGGAGCCTGTTTAATTTTATATAAACTCTGATAAGGTATCCAGAATACTAGAGTTCACCTTAACCACTACACCAACGCCTACCTTCTTTCATTAATTGAGACTCTGAACAGATTTAAATTTATATTTGTTGCGCACTTAACTCGCCAAACGTCATACCAATCCCGTCAACAAAGTTATTATTCATCGAAGTGGGTACTTCATGTAACCCCCTCTTGTGTTGGTTAGTTTTTCAGAGGTTGGAAAGAACTAGTTTGTAATAATAATATCAACAACTAGTCGATATTTGTCAGTCTTATTATAGTTTCCATGGTTCCAGACAATGATCGGGCTCATGTAGAGGACAAATATAATAAGCTTTACTCAACAGGTCTCTTTAGTATTTTCTGGGCTCGAATAAATAAATAATGTTGCCATCGCTATTAGGCGAATCATTAGAGTGTTATTAGGTGTACCGTATATATTAAATAAATGGTAAATTTTAAGACATATGGCGTCAACTTATGGCTTTGCCAACAACACCCTAACCTAACAAATAAATGTTGCCAGAATTCCTGGTATCGGGAAAATTTCAAACCCTAATATTGTATTACAGTTCCATTATTTTATTTTTTTAATTTGTGTGAGAGAGTGTATGTCTGTGCCAGTGTAATATGTGTGGGTATTTTTGCACTTGTTTTTTTTTTCAATTACAATTGGCTTGAAATCTGTTGCACTTTCTATTATTTTGAATTTTAGAAATTCTTTTTCATACGAATTTGTATACATTAGAAAAATTGTTTATAATTGATTATTATTTAATTTTTTTAAATTTTTAAAATTTATTTAAAATTATTTTCTATTTTTATTTACAATATTTTATTTTAAAATATTTTCATTTTTTTTTTTGTTTTGGTTTCTTTATTTCCTTTTAATATCATAACAAAATAATAATAACGAAAAAACCAACAACAATAAATATTTAAAAAAAATTATTGAAAATAATTAAAATTATTCATTTGGTACATACCATATTACCTGTTGCAAAAAAATCTGCTCAAATATTTATAATCCTCTTAAAAATTATTTCTGAAAAATAAGTTTTTATTTTTCCCATTAAATAGACCTTTTCATAACTCTTGCATACAATGCAATGAATTTTTTATGTACAAGCATATGTATGTATGTACGTGCATTAAAGCCTTAATAATTTATGAAACAAATTTAAAATCGATTTTTTTCTTCTTCTGTTTAATTTAAAAATCATAGTTTTTAATTAATTTTTAGCTATTAAAACGAAAACAATAACGGTGCCATAATAAAGTGACTGGACAAATACAAATTCATTAATTTAATGTAAAAATCCTTTAAGCGATTATTGTTGCAAAATATTGAAAAAAAAAACGTTTCAAAGAGAAGAGAGTGGAGAACTTGTTTAACTAAAATTTTTTATTGGAGTTTTTGAAAAATTCAAACGATTTATTGTAATCCTTGAGGGAGAATTATTCAAATGAAACTGTTTATCTTCTTAGCATTTTTTGATAATATTATGACAATGAGGCCCTTGTTTTGTAGTATAACCAGACTGGAGCCTTATTTTATTATCCAGAAACTAGCCTGCTATAGGAAACTTAACATATGTATATTATCAGTAACTATAATACAAACTTACACTCAGCCACAAAAGTATACATACGGTTAACAAATTTCAGAAATTTTTTAAGGTTTCGCTGAAAATCTTCATAATTGTCTGACATTTTTCTTCGATTTTAAGATGGTCTTTTGCATTGGTTCAGAAATTTGTGAAATTTGTTAATCGGATGTATACCAGAGATCAGCAATGAATCGCTTTTTCGCTACTCATAAGTACTCATGAAATTTTGAAATATTGAAATCCAACTACTCTGATTCATTCGTACTCACTACAACATTGATTTAAGCACAGGTTGTAATGAGTATGAGCACAACGTTGACATCAAACTCATAACATTCGAAATATGACAAAGACATCAAGGAGAGCAAACACACAACCTTCTTGTGAGTATTGTAGTGTTCGTACGCGAATCATACTTATTTTTTGATTCGTGTATACGATGAGTCATGGAGAGTCGAAATCAATAACACTTGCGTATCGTTAAGTATAAGTACGATGAGTTCTTCAAACTTTAAATATGAGTAGTATGAGTATGACATTAAAATAAGTATGAATGCGTATAAGTATCAGAAATTATAAGTATGATTCGAATCTACTTATCGTTTTGAATACTCATTACTGACCTCTGATGTATACTTTTGTGGGCCTGTGCAGGGCCACAATTCAGTTCAATTTCAGAATTTTTTAACCAATGAAAAAGGCCGTCTTAAAATCGAGGAAACTATAAAGATTTTCAACGAAAACGGATTGGTTAAAAAATTTCTGTAATTTGTTAACCGTATGTATACTTTAGTAACTGTGTGTATATCCACAAAGTGTTAATAAAAAGAAACGCAAGGCAACTGCAGTGTCCCCTTTAAAGGTATTCACATGAGAGATGTAACGCATTGAAGTGGTTAGGTTAGAAAAGCGGCCTTCTATTAGCGGCTTTACCACTACGATGCCTTTAAAAAAGTATTTAAATCAACCTTTCTTCTTAATCACAATAATTTACATGCCCTTAGACAGCCATTTATCTGACTTTAAACTGGCGAAAACGTTATAAACAATAGAATACGAAATTTCTGGTCCTGAATAATTGCCTGGCAGCGTTCATGGTCTTCGAAGTAGTCTTTTCTATAAATAAAATAAAACAATACCAATCATCTGTAAATGGCCAATGTACCAAGTAAGTACTGCGGCATTGTCAATCAATATTTCTGCACGAGAAATCGATTCTTACGCCAGCTGCGTAATAGCCTTACGAATTGCCGAAGTTTTTCACAATCTCATTAACTTCTTTAATAGATTTGCCACCAAAATCCAATTCGTATACACGTATGTAAATTCCTTATCACCAAGAGCAGACTGTACTCAGACTCAATTTCCATGCGATGTTTGTCATATCTTAGCCCTTTGAACAAACAAGTTTCGTTTTGATTTGAACATTTTTGTCTTATCAAGTAATTCCTCTAGTACGCCTCTAATTGCACACAGTAATTACTGGAATGAGTTGGTAGATCCAAATGTCCTTTCATGTGCTTTTTAATTGTCGTGTTTATTTTCGATTCATCGGTACTTTGCCCACATGATTTTTGGAGGTTTAATACATAGGTATAACACTGATTTGATTCCAGAATTATCGTAAAGGATCTTCTGCCTTGTTTAATAATCAAACCCATAGTGGCCACGGTATTAAATATTAAGCAAACAACGTCTAAAAAGAGACAATTGGGCCTGGCTGAGGCTACACGTTACTATGTATTCTACTTAATTGCGCTGATTTGGTAGAGGTTTTTGTGCAGACATTCGCATCTGGTTTCAAGAACCCTATATTGCTTAAAACTCAAAAGTGTGCGTGCATACATATATCCGCCACTATATGGTTACAGATGGGTTCAATTGTTCTAAAGCCTGTAGTTGTTTAGGTCTCCTTTAATTGTTTACCTTAATGTGGTCATATATTCAGTTGAATGTCTGCTATTATATTGCAAGTCGACTCAATCTTTTCAATTATCTAGCCGCAGTTTTCCAAATGTAACTAAAAATTATAAAGATTTTGTGACAAATGAGAGCCGAACTCCAATTACTGTGTGATTTTATTATTGATATCTTTGACTGCATTTTGAATATTTGCTGGAGATCATTAGATCATTTTTATCCAAGCAATCTTGTCGCCAACCAGTTACTTGATATCAATTCAGATACGTTCAGATCAGATTATCTCCTTTCCTACCTACCTTGTCTATGTGTGCATATATTTTCGACATGTCTTTGAAGTTTCCAATTTAATGTAGTTTTAATGACATACAGTGGTGGCCTTATAATTAGAAACGATGTTTCTGGAACAGAGTTCTCTGAAGTGACGAATCTTAAAGTTTAATTTCTCCCAATCTGATTGAAAAACGTATGTAAGACGTCCTCCAAACAAAGCCTTTGATCCCAGGTACACAGTGAAAACTGTAAAACAAATTAACAAACATACATGTTCCTAAGTCGTTTCTAATTATAAGGCCACCACTGTATGTACGCAAGTGGTATGTATGGAGATTTCGGTTTTCAAAGAAATTTTGTGTTTAGCAATTGTGCCGCCTAATAGCTAATGCACGCAGGCTAAAAGTTGTTCAATATTCTACAAAAACAACGATTGGCAAACAAGTAAATCGTTACCCTAAGGATACACCAAACATCTTCATGAAATAGGCTGTCAAAAGCCACCAAATTACAACTATGTATGAACTTCATTTAAGGCTTCATAATCAAGAACCTTTGGATCAAAAACCTGCCTGTTTTTCTATTGATTTACACATGAGAATGCATGTGGTCATGCCTTCTGAATATAAGGCATGATTTTGTATATCGTACTTCGAAATTTTCTCTTCCGAGAATTTCTATATTTGGAAGGTCGCCTTAGTCCACAAACGAATCTAGACTGGCTTTGTAAAATTTTAAACACAAATTCAAAAACTTAGTATTCATCTTATAAATTTCTGCGCAAGCATTTGTATTGGACATCATCCTTAATTGTCGACAGGGCCCACATAAATAAATTTCAAATAAATCAATCAACATTCGTTCCACTACAAATTTTCGTTTTATTTTTTCAAAAATTCTAATTTAATTATAGTTTACAATTTTGTTCATTCGCTCTCTCTTCTCTGTTTCCCTCTCTCTCTCTCTCTCTAAGCATTTTTCTACTGTAAAGTGACCCTCTAATGAATTAATTTTTTTTTTTTTTAATTGAAATTTTATGCATGACGTTTATCAACAACAGTAACAACAAATTTAACAAAAACTTTAATAACATTAACAAAATGTCCATCAAAATCTCACAAAAAAATTTATCATTAACAATAACAACAACAATAAGAAAATGAAAAAAAAAATCTAATTAAGGCCTAAAATCTCTACTAAAAAAAAGAGAGAAAATGAATTTTTTTTAAACGAATTAGGAAAAAACGTGCGCTTTTGGGATTACCATTGTCATGGCGTGCTGAGATATTATTTTTTTTTTCCAACATATAAACATACTATTTTACAGGATAAAAGAAGTAAAAAAAAAATAAAATTAAAAAACCATTTAAAATAGAATTTTTTGTTTTGCATTTTTTTTTTTGGTTTTTTTTCCCTAAAAATACAATTTCTAATGCTAAATCATTACTTTAATGTATATTTCCACTACTCTGGGCGACAATTATCAACACCCAACAACAACAATCCAAAATGACAACTGAAATGCGATGATAACAACAACTATAATAACAACAACTTTGATAAATATCAATACCAAAACCTAATACGAAAAATAAAATAAAAAACAATCAAATCAATCAACAATGTCAACAATAATGACCAAAAAAATTAAATTGAAATGAACGCCTTTTAATATGCTTTAAAAAATCAATGAAAATAACCTAACGGAAATACCATTACCGCTGCTGCCGCCATTAAAATAAATGATTCAATATTTATAACGGTTTTTATGGCTAAACAATATCTACATATACTGACCTTTACCACACAATTTCTCTTTGGCTGTTTCCCTCTCTCTCTCTCTCTCTCTATACTTTTCTGGCTTAAATAATGCAAATTTTAAAATGCCATTAAAATAATTAAAAAAACCTCTCTTGTTTTTTGTTTTTTTTTTTACCAAATTTTCGTTTCGTTTATTTACTAACATTGGCCTCTCTGTTCATCGTCCATCTCTCTCTAACTATTTTTTTTTTTTTTTTTTTGTTACACACCGCCTACCCACTCTCTTGTTGTGATGTGGTGTGGTGTGTTTCTAAACAAAATTTCTGTTTGAATACCAACTTTCAAATAACGGTCATTTAACAAATACAACAACAAATAACATATAAATATAATACAAACAAATACTATATAAAATAATAATAAAAAATAAACGAATTTTTTTTAATGAATATTTTTAATTTTTAATTTTTTTTTATTTTTAATTTTTATTTTTTTAATTTTTAAAATAAAAACCGCAATAAACTACTACTCACTCGTATAGAGAACTACCATGGCTCAAATACAGTATTTTTAGTTGGTGTACTAATGTCAGTTGTTGGGTTCGTTTTTGTAACATTCACCTTGATGGCACTGTGCTACAGGTCAGTTGTAGTACATAGAAACTTCTCCCTGTGTCTGAGGTTAGTTGAAAAGAAGTAATGAAAAACACACAGTATTTGAACAAATACGAATTACAAAAACAAAAAAAACAAAAAAGAAAAGTTAAAAATACCAAAAAAAAATTTAAAAAAAAATGAATTTTTATTATAATTTTTATTTTTTTTATTTAAATTTAAATATTATTTAAGGATTATTCTTTCCATTGATTTAATGTTTTAATTTCGTTTCTGTTTAGTTTTTATTTGAATTTTTATTTCCATTTATTCTATTGCATTCAAACGAATATCATTATAAATAATTGTATTAATCCTTAGCAATATATACTTACGTATACTACTTTATAAACCATTTAATACTTTCCAATACACTTAACCCAAATAATACCCAGGACTAACAGTGATTGTATAAAATTAAAATCAATGAGAATGAGAAACTAAAAAAAAAACACAATGAAAGCGTTAGAGCGTAAACGACTCTTTTTTTGTAGGATATTTGAGGACATTAAAATAGTTTTATTAAAAATAAAAAAATAAATTTATTTTAATTAAATTCAATATTTTAAAGCAATAAAAATTTTGAAAAAAAAACTTTGTTTTAAAAGGCTTTTTTCATAAGCCTCTGTATTTAACATTGTTTTTCAAACCTTTAAGAATTTATATACAAAAAAATAAATTCCAATTAACGCCGCTAAAATACAACAAAAAATAAAAAAGGATATAAAAAAACAAAATTTGAACACTATTGCCATGGAGTGCAGTAGAATAAAATGAAAAAGCGTTTTTAACCGTAGATCGAGCTTTGTATCAAAAATGATACATTTCAAGTAACTTTAATTTAGAAAAAGTTATACGCCTGATATTTTTATAATTCGTTAGTATTGTGATTTCCATTATTTTAAACCAAAATAAAAAAAGAAAATTTCAAACAGGGGTTACAAAATTCAAAAACTACATAATTCTTGCTTGTGTATCATTTTTGATACGTACCACTTTCCTAGAGATTTTTTGGTGTCGTGTATGTAATTTTATTAAGATTTCAAAGATTTTGTGAAGTTTTATCGTAAATAAAACATTATTTATGGTTTTGGAGAAAGAATTGAAAGTTAAGTGTGAGACGAAAAGGAAAAGATTGAATTTTCTATTCTTAATATGATCTCGATATTGATTGAATTAATCGTAGTATAGTATGTAGGGTGTTACCTTATTAGACGTCAGACTAAGGTTCAAACCTCAGGTCAGATATTTCCAGCTTATAACGAAAGGTTGTAATGACCGAATATAAAGGGTGTTTTTTTATAGAGGTATAGAACTTTAAGTTGGCATTACTTTTCAAGATGGCGACCGATTTAACAGCTGTCAAGTGATTTATTCTCAGTTTGGTTTGGCAATTCATCATGAACAGACTCACGCCTGAACAATGCTTGCAAATAGTGTAATTTTATTTCGAAAATAATGGTTCTGTGCGGAAAACGTATCGCGCACTAGGTCCATATTATCGTCGACAAAATCGTCCATCAGAGCAGTTAATTCGATTAACCATGGAACGTTTTCGCACCACGTTTACTCTTATTGATAACTCGCATCCCCAGAGACGCTGTACGGTGCGTACAGAAGAAGCTATTGCTGCTGTAGAGCGTAGCATTGAGGAAGACCCGAATGAGTCCATCCGCCATCGAGCACAGGAATTGGATCTGTGTCCATCTACTTTATGGAAGATTTTGCGGAAGGATTTTTTGCGGAAGAATTGAAGCCAAACGATCATCAAGTAAGGCGTAGATTCGTCGAATGGGACAAAACGAGATTACCGTTGTTCCCGATTTTCATAAGCGATGAAGCGCACTTCTGGTTGAATGGCTACGTCAACAAACAAAACTGCCGCATTTGGAGTGAAGGTAATCCTAAAGTGTATGTGGAAACACCGTTACATCCAGAAAAACTCACTGTTTGGTGCGCTTTATGGGCTGGTGGAATCATTGGTCCGTACTTTTTCAAAAACGATGGTGGCCAGAACGTTACAGTCAATGGTGATCGGTATAGAGCCATGATTACAAACCTTTTCATTCCTGAATTGAATAACCATGATGTCCAGGAGATTTGGTTTCAACAAGACGGCGCAACAGCCACACAGCTCATGCCACAATAGATTTATTGAAAGACACCGATGGTGACCACCTAATTTCACGTTTTGGACCTGTGAATTGGCCTCCAAGATCTTGTGATTTGACACCACTAGACTACTTTCTGTGGGGCTATGTAAAGTCATTGGTCTATGCGGTAAAGCCACAAACGCTTGACCATTTGGAAGACAACATTCGCTGTATTATTGCCGATATACGGCCACAAATGTTGGAAAAAGTCATCGAAAATTGGACGTCCAGATTGGACTACATCCGCGCCAGCCGTGGCGGTCATATGCCAGAAATCATATTTAAAATGTAATGCCACAAGATTATCTTTCGGATAAATAAAATTCATGTCAATCGAATAATCCATCGATGTTCTATTGCAACTTAAAGTTCTATACCTCTATAAAAAAAACACCCTTTATATTAATTATATATGTAATATTCCTGCTGCTAAAGACTTTGAAGAAGAAGAAAATAGAAGCTCTTCTTATGAACTGGAGAAAGTATTGGCAGCAACAAACATGACAACAGGATGTTTATCGCCAAAGATGGAACTACTTGGAACAGAACAAACTGCCTTTAGTAGTTTGGGATGAGAAAATATTACCAATTTTCACGCAGATTGCTAGCAGCTGTTTCCTGAAATCTTGTAGAGTCTTTCTTACTGCTCTTCTCATATGTATCTCACGTGACAGACAAACACTACAAAAATGTGTTTCGTTCCATGATAATATTTCGGTCAACTACATACGTATAAGATAACAGAATCATTCGCTTTGATAATAATATATATATTTACACCTATTACGCCTTTTCACTAAATGAGCTCAAAATGATTTATATCTATATGTATATAAATAATCATGCTTAAATCCTTTTTATGAAATTCGAATGAAAAGGATTTATTTTCCAAAAAAAATTTATTTATCTTAATTTTTTGTTAGAAAATTTTAACCATTTTCATAAAACTTTTATCACACAACTTGTAGTTTTATGTAGGAAATAATACTGTATAAACAATTTGGGATTAGCTATCCTACTTTCAGAGCAGCCCATATATCCTTTTTTGAAAATTTTTAATAATTTAATTTTTTGTTCGCCTAAAATGTAAGAAAATTAAAGAAACTATATTTAAATAATGATGCTTATGGTTTTACGTTCCTCTTTGGTATATTTTCATCTCAAATTAAAGTTTTTTAGCAACAGAATGCAAAAACTTTTTAGTTTTATTGTGGAGAATGAAAATTATCTCCAGCGATTTTAATTGAAATTTGATACTTAATGATAGAAGACTTCCAGTGATTGTTAGGGAAATTAATTTAAGGATATTTATATAAACCAAGCTTCATAAAGAGATTTTCGGAGTAATGCTTGGTATTGATTTATGTTTTATGTCATAAATTTTGTCATAAAAAAGGTGATAATAAAATTATTAAATAAATAGTTTTATGAAAATGAATTAAAGTATTAAAATTTTTTAACAAAATCTATCAATAATCGTGACAATTCTATGTACTACAGGTATGTATCAAAAGTGATACATAAGGTAGAATTATGCAGTTCTCTTAAGGCTCGATCTACGGTTAAAGAAGCATATAGCATATATAGCAGTGAGCGTCTAAAGAAACTGTACATTACAAAAAATTTATACATTAATAAATTACCGTTAATTTTATTTTAAAATTGTTTCATTGCCAGTTTTTAAAATAAAAATAAAATAAAAAAATTACAAAAAATTTCGAAATATTTCGAGCACTCCAAATTTTTTCGGTCACACTCCTTAAGTGGTAAAAGTTGAGTTCGATGGTTGTTAGAATTTTATCCACAGTGTATAGTTTCTTTTGACGCTCACTGTACATACTACATCATTAGCTCTACCTTGCCAAGAATAAATAACTGCACCTGAAAGCCTCTACTTGGTTACAAGGTTTCAGGGCACTTTAATGTCGATACATATGAAAAGCTGTTGAATTTAAAACCGACATTCAGAGGTCTTTAGCTTCATTGCAAATTAA
Source organism: Sarcophaga carnaria (assembly GCA_958299815.1). Lineage (NCBI taxonomy): Eukaryota > Metazoa > Arthropoda > Insecta > Diptera > Sarcophagidae > Sarcophaga > Sarcophaga carnaria. Next base: position 143,915,430 of record OY283149.1, read on the forward strand.
CAGATCTAGCAACCAATTCAATCTCTAGGCAAACTAGGCCACACTTTGACAAGCGAAACACTGCGAACCTTATAAAACAAGCACAGTATACTCTAGAATCTCTAGGTATGCTAGAGGAAACGTCATAGTATTGGTGGCTCTACATAGGTCAGAATTTAGTTGGATCTTTCCCAATGCAAGCAACATAGATTACATCTTGTCTTGTTGTGAAAACAGGAAATTGGTAAAACTGTCATTAAAGACCTTGATAAGCACTAAAACTCTACCCCATTAGCACTATTTAGTGCCAATGTGATGGAGTTATCTGAACCAATCAGTTCATCAGTACTATTGTCGTGAAGACGTGCCTTAATACTGCATCCATTCAATCTATTATGCTCCACTCAAACTTTATTCCTATAAGGTAAGAAAACTACAATCACTGCAGTTCATTCATGCAATACCCTACAACGTATTGTAGTATTCCCTTGTTTAGATTGAAGTTGATGGATTTTAAGGGATTTTTGACGCATAAAAGCTTTCGAAAATGAAAATCTTGTTCAAACCATGCATATACCAACGGAGAGAAATTCATTCCAATTTTCAACGGGTTGCAAAGAGTGGCGAAAGGAGCTGCACTGACATATTTCAGGATGCTGTTCTATGTCAGCAATGACAATCACGGCCTAGCATTTGATATGCACCCAGGTTTTCTTTCCTGGGATACATTAATAACCTCCGAGTTTCCGATGCGTAATTCTCGTCGTCACAGAATTTACATTTTGGGGCCGAATCAACCTCCATTCTGAATAAATGTACTTTGAGTCTACATAGGCCTGTCAAAAGACCAACCTAAGGGTAGATTATCCATTGTCTGATGAATGAATCAGATCTCCATTGATTTTAGTTTCCTATCAAAAGTTTCGATACGACTCAAATCTACCTTTTCGTTGAACATATATTTCCAAACAACCGACTTCACTCCACAGAAGGGTTTTGTTCTCATAAGCGGCGTGTTAGCTTCTCTCCTAGCTATCTCGTGTGCTTGCTCATTGCCGAGAATTCGTACAAGACCTTTCTTATCTTTCTAGCCAAATCAGCTCCTCCAGGTGGTCACTTATCTAGCATTTACTCTCATAAGAGTCGAGTATTCGAATCTTGTCTTGACTGACAGATAGTATTGCTATATCCAGTTTCTAGAAGAGGATTTCTTTTAAAAAGATTATCATGAAAAATGGAAGTAGTGCTTGCACTAGGTCTTTGAATATTTTAAGAACTTCAAGCCAATTTGACAATAAAAATTAGTCGGAATGGAAGAGTCAAAATTAAAATTGCATTTGATTGCCTGTTGCTAAGCTAAAACAAAACTGTTACTATTCAAAGTTGTTCTTATTTCAAGCAATCTGGCTTACATTTTCCTCTTTATTAGAAAAAGAATAGAAAGTGGTGTTATTAAATCCTGTAAACCTTTCTTGACGTTGTTGAAATACGTAGCAAAAGGTTTGAGTAAAAGAACATAACAAAAATTTTCGATCTGGAAATCTCTTACGCACATACGCTATAAGTATTAAGGAGAATCAAATCATTCAAACCAAATTAAAATAACCATCTCTAGGTAAAGACCAGATCTTTTCCCGCCCTTTGTTGCCTTGAGGGTTCCAATCAATAGCCATCACTAGCATATGGCAATCTTGATAAAATATGTTCAATTTCTGCTTTGCAGCATCATTACGAATCAGTGTTTTGCACTTTTCTAGCCAAAGTATTCCTTAAAGAACTACATCAAGCCTAGATCAAGCATCAAGTATAGAAAAAACGTGGCTTCAAATCATTTTCCTAACTTTTTCTTGTTTAAAATGAATTTTTATAAACATTTGTTACTAATTAAAGATATCCAATATAAATATTGAAAGTAACCACCAAATAATAACGATTTTATTGGCAAAAATTTATTTACAATTTGATGATTTGCACACTTTTTTGGTAAATTCTTTTAAAAGAAAGTCTTTTTCGTAAAGTTTAAGTATTAAACCAACTACTATGGCACTTTCAATATTACTAACGCTCTGTCGCTTTCATTGTGCTTAACCCTATACCACTACAACTACAACCATTACCTCTACTAACCACTACTCCACTACTTAACCAACTAAAACCAAAGCAAACATTACAAAACACATACAAAACATTTACGTCCAATCACTACGCCATGTTTTTTTATTTTTTCTTTTATTTTACCAACACACTCTTACAAATATTGTATCTCTTATAGAATACTTAAATTACTCATTTTATATAATTATTGTTTTTGTTTTTGTAAATGCATTTAAATTACTTTCTGTCTCTCTCGCTCTCTCTCTCTGTTTAAATGTGAATACTCTTTAAACTCTTTATTCCATATTCAATACAAAAGTCATCTTTTGTAATGTGAAACTCATTTGTATTCGAAAAGAAAACTTTTGTTTACAAAAGAAAATTAAAAAGAAAAATTTTAAAATTAAAATTTCCATTTCACTTTACAAATCTGTGTATATTTTGTAAATTTTTATTCTCACTTTTCTTTGTAAATTTTTCCAAATATTAATTAAACATGCATTACCATACAAATATTATTGTATTCAATATTGATGTTGTTTTGTTTTCTTTGTTTCTTTGTCAATAATTATTTTTTTATTTTAAATCATCTTTAAAAGCATTTTTATGACAAATATTTCTTTTAATTCTTTAAATGACATCAAATAGATTTACTCCAAACCATTCATTTACTATTCATATGTAATATATTGCAAGAAACATTTGAAAATGAGACAGTATTTGTAAAATACTTAGGAAGGCCGAATGATTTTGTGTAAATACTGAAAGAGAGAAAATTACAAATGAAGAATTAAACAAATAGCACGTTAGTATTTATTTAATAATAACAAGTTAGGTAAATCTCAATAATAATGAGAAATTATGAGTAATAAGTTAATAGCTTTTAATGGAAAATTTCATTGAAAAAATTTAACAAATTTTACGTCAAACTTATTCCACTTTCCGTACGGGTTAGTAACGAATTTCAATGTCCATTTAATAATTTTAAGCTTAAACTCTTGTCCGGAGATTAAAATGAAATTTACAAAGACTTCATTATTACTTAACGAATGATCACTTACACCGAGCGTTAAATGAAACTGTACATTAAAAAAAATATACATTAATAAATTACCGTTATTTTTATTTTAAAATTGTTTAATTAACAGTTTTTAAAATTGAAACAAAACAAAAATAAAAAAAAAATTTTTCAAAATATTGCCAAATTTTTTCGGGCACTGTCCTTAAGTGCTAAAAGTTGAGTTGGATTGTTAGAATTTTATCCATAGTGTACAGTTTCTTTTGACGCTCACTCTAGGGAGCATAGGGCCGCTTGCTGCTTTAGGTCAAGATGATTATTTTTTTGCAGAATCGTTAAGGGCAAGAGTATGTTGGTTAATCCACAGACGCGTAATACGTTTGTCGAGTTCAAAAGGTATTTTCATTACGTTATCTAGTTAGTAATTAAACAAAATATATAGTAGTTAATCCTAAGGAGCTTCGAGCACATACAAAGAAAATGTTTTAAATTGTATGACAGTTTTTATAAAGGGTTTGCGCCAGATATGTACCTAGTGGCCATGTCATACCGTTCATTACAGTTTATCTTCTCCAGATCAGCTTTGAGCGGTTTCTTCTGCTCGTACCAAGTGAGCATCACACTAAAAATGGATTTTCTTCAAAGTGTGTCTAATTCATTACCAATTTCAATTTATTAGAAAATGCTTCGATTGATTTTTGTATCAAAATGGATGTAAAAAAACTCTTTATACTTGAGGCCCTTAACATATATGATACAAGGTATCCCAGTAAGGACTCTAGCTTTCCTGTTGATCCGGTAAACTTTCGAATGTTGTTTATCGCCTGTTTTTCACTTTATAAGCAACCAAATATGTGGTACTTATGTATCTCAAAAAAATATAAGTTTCAAGTATGTGTTCTATTGATTCGTTCTCCTTATCACGAAGCTTTCATGTTGGGATTACATCAATCCCTCGTAATCCAACTAATGGTTTGTAATGACCAATTACGTATGTATGTTCTTTGAATCCACGATCCCTGGTTACAAACTTAAACCCTTTTGTCTTAAGAAGAGTATCTGCTTCTCTTCATATTTCCTATCACCGAATATAGCCTTCTAAACTCCTCTTCCTACAGAAAAGTACTGACATTATCAGCTGCATGGAAGCTACCATCTTCGCAAATTAATCTCACTTCTCATTGCTACAAATTCCTGCAAGTTCTGGCATCTAGCCTGCTTAGCTGATTCAATTTGCCCTACTAAAAACATGCTGAATGCCTTGCTTCCCGGTGTAAAGTTTCGCAACAGGTTCCTTGTTGCCATGGTTATATCAAGGCAAGGCCGTATTTAGAAAACATTTTTTTACATTTATGGATCGATTGTTTCGATATATCGATAATACATGATGGTTCAAACCCCAGCTCAGACATCTCGAACAAAACGAAATATCAAAACAATATTTCGTTTGGTCATGTCCTTTCAGTAGATTTCTGGAAAAAAACTCTGAGAATAAATAAAATTGCAATGAAAAGACGACCTCAAACTATAGGCCCCATTACTCATGCATAAAAATTAACACACACAACATTGGGTGTTGTGAGAAACTAGGTCGTAGTCCAGACCAAAGGGTTGTAATGGGCACTTAAGTGAGAAAGTGCAAATAAATGCTACTCACTATTATGTTGTCAAACAATTAAAACTCTTGGCTGGCATCTCTCAGCCATCACTATAGTTTTATTAAGATAGCGATTCTACCGAAATCATCTTTAGACAATTACTGGGAGCCTAAGAATTCTTTATCTTAGGTCCACACAAGTGGGACAGAGAAAATTTACTGTGGTGTTATGTTCTTCCTCGCACTTGATCATCTCGATCACAGTTGCCATGCTTACAGGTCATTGCGTTATAGGAAGACAGGCGGCAGGAATGCAACTCTCATCTAACGACTTCTGCCGTGGATGCAGATTCACTGAGGTAGAGAAGACTTTCCACTTTCTTTGTCAATGCTCATCTCTTGCGAGGTGCAGATATAGGTTATTTGGCTCTCCAATGCTTGTCAGCTTGACGGAGCTATCATCCATTAATGTCACATAGCTTCGTTTGTCAAACTTTCGGGTTGGTTTTCCAGCGTAGGGTAGACGTGCTTTTAATGTGCAGGCCTGGCGCTGACCAACCTCTTACCTACTTTGGTGGAACACGGTCAGTACAGGGACTACGTTTACCTGTGGCGTCACAACGGGCCGCTAGATATACGTGCTCAATTAGGCTTTTGGTATCAAAGCTACCACTCCAACCTGACCAGATCTGACCTGGCCTATGTTCTTTCTCGTTATTATGGCTACCATAGGAGTTTAAAAATACTTAATATTTGTTTGCTTTTGAGTAATAAAATACCCGATTTTATGTGTAAAATAATGTTGAAGAATTCTATAAAAATGTTTAACTAAACTTCTCATTTTCAAATCTTTACTCCTAACATACCGTACCATATACATTTGTAATGTTCTCCTCTTTTTTTCAATTTCCCTCAACCATTAGTTCCTTTTTCATTAGCTTTTATCGAACACAACCACTAAATGCCTTGTAACATACATTATTGGCTTAAAAGCACTTTCAAAAAAAAAAAAAAGAAAAGCAAACCATTTCGCCTTCCTTTATTCATTTTATTTTTTTTTTTGTGTTTTTGTTGGTCAAACCCAATCAAAAAAAAATAGAATCACTGGACTTTTTAGCGTAAAACAAATTATTTATAAAAAAAATACCCGTACCTTTCTCTGAAACCATTGAAAAACAGCAGCAACTACAAAAAAGAAACCCAAAAAAACATAAATCTCATTCTCAAACTCAAATGTTTTTAATTTCTTATGATTTTTTTTGTTCGTTGTTTTATTTCTTTGCAAAAAAAAAACTTTTTTTTTTTATAAAATTTTTTAAACAAAAAAAAAATATTAAGAAAAAAGAAAAGCGTTTATAAGAGAATTTAAAAAGAAAAACGAAAAAACCGAAAAAAAAAGCTGAAGCAACAACACAATTTTTCATTACTACTTTTAATGGTTGTCGTCGTCATTGTGACTGTTAGCATCTATGTAGACTCAATATTATTCACAAACTAAAAAATATCAAAACTAACTAAAATACAATATATATGTATATGTATATGTAGTATATATACTAACAATTGTATGTATGTATGTATTGTATACAAAATATATATTCAAACTCTCGTACTCTCGTCCACCAACCACTTCAACAAATATAATTAAAAAAAAAAAAATATAAAAAAAATTAGTTGCAACAAAAAAAAAATTAAAATGAAAATGACCTTTTTTTTATATAACAAATCCTACCTACAATCAGTCACTCAATCAATACGTTCGTTTCTTCGTAAGAAAAAAAAAGAAAAAAAAACTCAAGCAAAATATTGAAAATTTTGTCTTTTGATTTCAATTCCTTTCTTTTGTTCTTTATTTTCTATTACTTTTGTATTTCAATTTTATTTTTTTTATTAATTTTCTTTTGTTATTTGTTAAACAAAACAAATATTTTCAAAATAAAAAATTTAAAAAAAATTTGTAAAAAAAATCTAAAAAAATACAAACAAAACCCCTCAACTTTGTAGGATGCAATTAAGATTGAGTCAGTTTTTTTTGCATTTGCCTTGTGAAATTTATTAGATTGTCTTTCAATTTTTTCGTTTTTGTATGTGTTTGTGTTTTTTTTTTATTCTGTTCTGTTCTGTTCTGTTCTGTTCCATTTCAATTCGTTTGTTATTAATTAATATCGGCCATCACTGTACTTCTATATTTCTTTGTTTTTTCTTAACGAGTTTAACCGGCAAAAAAGAAAGAAAAGGAATCAAGAACTACAAAATACGTCTAAGTATTCAATCTTTTGTTTTTCTCTAGACCGTAAAATTAAGAGATCAAATCAAATCCTTACAATACAAATAACAATAAAACAATGTTGTCGAACAGAGTAATTGTGAAAGAAAGTCGAAAGATATAAAAAATTGAACAATTTTGCTACAAATATTGGCTTCGCATATCAAGTATTTGGCAAAACATCTGAAGGAAGGAGGAAAATTGTTATTACACAGCAAATGTAATTAGAAATTAGAAATTTTAGGTTAAATTATATTCTTATGTTCTACTGATACGATTTGTGATTCTGGTTGATTCATCCCCCATTCAAAGCCTGAAGATAATACGTTGTAAGAGCCAACTCTTATCAAACCCGTATCTCTATCGGTTGTATAAAAAGTATTGTTTCCAATGCTCTTGTAGGTGATGTGGTAAACCTTTTAAATTGTGAAAGACCATGTAAAAAAAAAAGAGTCTCTTAAATAAAGTAGAATAGGCAGCCTGCTCGAATAGCTTATGTAGAATACTTTGGTCCCATAAAAACTCCATCTAACAATTTTAACTCCAGACTAGCAGCTCTTAACCATACCGATAGTTATATGAAGTCACCTTTGACTTGAGACATTTTGTCAACAACGGTGGGAGCCCAAGGATCCCTCTCCTCAGGTTCACAAGTGGCGGACAATGACGGAGAAAATATTCTGTGGTCTTATTTTCTTCCTCGTCATTACAATTTCTACAGAAGTTGTTGTAATGTATTGCTAACCTTAGAGAGTGTGCATCCATAGGTCACTTTTCTGCTATAATTGCTATCAGGTTCCTATGATGGACTCGAATCAGATTTAATGCTTACATCCATCCATATGGAGTCAGATTTGTATGTCTGATCACTCTACAATTGGGTTTATTATTTCATCTTTCCTTTAGACATGAATGAAGCTTGTGTAAGACCATTTGTTTGCGTCTATGCAAAGGAAGACCAATCTCAATTATGAATTCATTTGTATTTTAAAAGATTACAAGTGCATCGGGTTTATTGCTATCTTCAATGTCCATGTGTTCACGAAACCATTTAAGGATTACCATTCAATTATTCGTAATCTTTTTCAGAGACACCGAGAATCGGTATTCACCTTTTGAAATGTTCTTTATATGATACACTCTGGACCAGAGCATGGTCCAGTCTGCATGGTAAGCGATGGTGCATGTGATGTAATTGCAATGTAAAGTGCAATTTCAATTTAAGTTCATTGATTTTGAACATAGCAATAGTACTGGTACAGTGAAACATATTGTAGGCAAATGGAACTGTCTTCGCCTTCGCCTTCTCTGAAAAAGATCACAATTCGAGTCAGGTGTAAAGGGTTCAATCGATTTATCGTTTAGGAGTCAGAGAATTGTGGTGAAAGTCCTCACCATAATGTCTTTGTGATAGTCAGATGACGGTTATTGTATAACATTCTGTTGATTTTTATAAATCTTCTTACCTTTGATGTTTCAATTACTCACCCACGACATTTACCAAATTGTTCCAAAAGAACTTTTCACAAACCATTTACGTTCAAATTAGCGTTATAATTGTTTCTCAAACGACGGATCTTCTGAGATTACAGAAGCCAACCGAGATTGGCCTCCCATTCATATATCTTTACCCCTTCCATAATGTCAGCAGTTATTGAAAAGCTGCTGGAAAATGCTTGATTGGGACAAGTTATCAGCAATTATTCGCCTTTCCATATCTAGCAGCAGTAGAGAATTATTTGATTCCAAGCTCTGTGTAGACTGTGGATGTAAAATATCGATAATCATCGATAGGCAATTGCCCTCTTGAGAAGGTTTCAGTTACTCACCAACGATGTGCCTCTAAAAGTAGAAATTTACTACAAATTCCACCATACACAAGGCACAGACCTTTATATCATATATCTAGACCTGTCCGCCATTTTGTATTGGTTCACCAAAATTCTGTCACGACTATTTTAGCATGACATTATTAAAATCCACTGGCGCCACGTCTGTCGCTATTTACATTAGAAATGGCGTTCAATAGGCTTTTACGTATTATTAGGACATATCTGAGCACTTTCTTAATTTCACTTAGTGTCCAATGCAATATATAGTTTCCGATTAATCCAAAAATTGCTTACATGCCGATCGGTGTAAACGAATTTTTATAACTTTATCGAAAGTATTGATATTTGGCTACCAGTAAGTGATTGATGTTATCATAGCGATACAAATAAAATTTGACTTTATGAGGTAAAATCCATGAAAGCTATTTCTATTTATAGCCCTCTGATCGCTGTAAATCGCTTTTTTTCGTAGAATTTCTAGTTCTACTTGGTGCTATCTATAGATGAAATATGCTGAGATAAGATAAAGCCAATGCAGACTAACATGTGATTTAAACAAGAAGCATTCTAGGATTTTAGTAGGATTCTAAATTTTAAATATTCCATAATTTTATATTCCTTACTCCCACTGGCGACAACATTGTTTTATTGTATAAAAACTTAGCACAAAAAAAATTCTAATCTCTATCGAGGGCAGGTAAGTTAACTCCTCCACAACATGGCATATGACTTTCAATTAGTTTATTATGAATTTGTTAATTGTATTATACACTGTATATTAAATCTTTTTTATCTCTTTAATAAATGCCTACTAAATATAAAAATAATAGCAAACAAATAGACGAATAAAAAAACGTGTTCAATGACACGTAACGAGGCTAAATCCAATGAATTGGAAATGTGACCATTGGCTTCTAATAATAATAATAAAATTAAAACAGAAAACAAAAAACAAAAAAACAATAACAATCAAAGTCAAATGACAAACAAAAAAAAAACATTAAAACCAATTACAAATCCATACAATAAAAAAATAACTGAAGAAAAAAGTCGAAAGTGGAAAATGTTACATTAAATGTCAGATATTATGTATGTGCCGTATTATTAATACGACATATAATCGTACTTAAATGTCAATTTAGCATCAATAATAATGTAACGTGTTATTAAATGATAAAAATGTCCAGCCAAAAAAAAACAAACAGTGGCGAGCAATAAGAGATACGTATCAATTATGTGTCTTTTTATTGTTGAATTGATTGAATTATTTTAGCCCATCGTGATTTTACAATCAATACACAAAATCCGAGAATCAAAGACCAACTCGAGTAAAATATAAATCTTAGTTTAAAGCAAGCTTTATACCGGGTTATCCATTTCAAAAGTAAACGTAAATAAAACACAAATAAAATATTTTTATTCATGATATTTCTTTTTTATTGTACAGTTTGAACGTTGACATTATGTGTGAAACAGTACATCATTTAAATGATCTCCATGCGAAGTGTTGCAAGCATTGATTGTTTTGAGGTAATTTTCGACCACTTTTTGACACATATTGTGCGGTATCTCAGCTCAGCTCAACTTGACGAATATTGGTTTTTGAGTGCTCAAGAGTTGAAGGTTTTATCTGCATAAACACGCGCCCACAAAAAAGTCTAATGATGTCAAATCGCATGATCTTGGTGGCCAGTTGATATCACCACGACGAGAAATTACGCGGCCAGGAAATGTCTCTTGCAATAAAGCCATATTCGCTCGAGTTGTGTGGCATGTGGCGCCGCCTTGTTGAAACCACATATTCTCCAAGTGGTATTCTTCAATAGCAGGCAAAAAAAAGTCGGTTATCATATGAACATAACGCTCCGAATTGACGGTAACAGTCGTTCCATCGTCGTTTTCGAAGAAACGAGGTCCAATCACACCTTCGAACCAGAGAACAGTGAATTTTCTGGATGTAATGGCCTCTCTTCAATTACTTGAGGATTCTCAGAAAACCAAATACGACAATTTTGTTTATTAACATGCCCACCGAGTGTGAAATGTGCTTCATCGCTGAAGAAAATTTTGTTCGAAAAATTGCCGTCCACCGCTAGTTGTTCAAGCACCCGTTCCACGTATCTACGACGTTGTGAATGGTCAGCTGGCTTCAGTTGTTGCGTGAGCTGGACTTTATATGGATGTAGGTGTAGATCTAAATGCAAAATACACCATTATGTGCCGTAAGACAGTCCTAATTCCTGAGAACGACGAGGAATCGTCACATTCGGGTCTTCGGCAACACTTTCACTTACAATAGCGATATTTTCAGCGGAACGAGCAAAACGATGATGCACAGGAATTTCAGTATTTGTAACCAATCCAGTCTCTTCAAATTTCTTCATTATTATGTGAACCATAATCTCCTCTTAAAGCACGATACGTTGCTGTGGCAGAATTACCATTTTTGTAGTAAGTTTTGATCATTTTTATGCGTTGTGTGATAGTTAAGCGATCCATTTTCGTCAATGTCAGACTTTCAAATGAAAAGAAAAAAATTGTTTTCACAACTTAATTTGACAGATGTCGAATTCCAGTCCCATACTTTTGAAACCACGAAATGGATAGCTCTTTATTTTTATGGAATATTCCGCCATCCAATAAGCATTGCGTAGCTCTCAAAGCAGGCATGACCTCCGCCAGTAAAACACTGCAGCGGCTTAAAGATCTGAATGGTATTAAAAACCATTAACAGTTGTACCACAGCCCACCTCGTCACTATAATTGGAACATATAGGCGAGTATTTTCTAAATGTAATTCTGAAAGTTCTCTATCAAGCCAAGCGAACAATATTTAAATATTCTACCATTACACGTAAGGCCACGGTTCAAACCCAGGACAGACATGTGCAACAAAACAAATATTTCTTTGGCATCTTTTTCTCTCCGCAGTCTTCTGGCAAAAACTCTGAAAGTAAAATAAAATTGCCATTAAAATTAACACACACAACATAATATGGTGTAAGAAGCTAGGTCGTAATCCTGACTGAAGGTATGTACATAATAACTGATTATGTATGTGTGAATACTAAGTAGTAACTGCATTCCATTATTTTCGCCCAACCTTTGCCTTTTAAAATTTTTAGTTGTTTTATTTGCTCGCCACTGTTTGTATACGGGTTTATTAAATTTTCCTCATTAATTATTAAACGTTCATCATTAATAAATGCCTCATAATGTTTATCCACGATTTTATTATCTTTTTTTCTGTATTTTTTTTTGTTTTTTGTAAAAAATCAAGTGAATTTTATGCTTTTGAAAACGTCAAAATTGCTATTTAAGTGGTTAAATATGGGGCAACAGTGAAAGTCTGAATGAAAGCTGAATTTTAAAATTATTTTTAAATTAAATTAATTTAAATTTGTTACCAAAATTTATCGATGAATTAAAATATTTTTTCAAAATTTAAAAGAAATCTTAAATTTGATAAACAATGTACCAGAATTTCTCCAATTTAATTTATATTGTATAGAGTTAGATGGGCCAAAAACAGTTATTTTAAACCTTAGCCTTTTAACTTGTCAAACTGTTCAACATCTCATGCTTTTCCTTTGTCCTAAGGAAGGCTACTAAAAATTATTTCATTGTTTGAATAGCCAGATCTTCATACGTTTGTTAACGAACGCTTTGTTCTTATCCTGTTGCCAATTCTAACCAAAACCAGATCATGCCAAGATATATTCAGATTATGGTTGTGGCTCTAAAACTCTTTGAAACATTTCATAGACTGTGGTTAAGCACGCTTTCAATGTAGCTTTAATATGTAGTTATTTATACAGCTTTTCCGGGAATTACTTTGTAATAGGCGTGGCCATATTTAAAACTACAATTACACTGAGAAAAGTGTAATTTATTTATTAAGTAAACCGGGAGAAAAGTTGATGAAATTTAAAATGAGTCGCTTTAGTCCATAAATTTTTACCAATATCGAGAGACTTTGTCAAAAGTGTTATTGGAACTTGTGCACAACACTGTTTTCGTTCTACTGTGCGAATTATATTTACTTTTCGAAATGCCATCATTTCAACTACTTCTCCACACACTATTCTGTAAATTTTCTTAGATTTTTCTTAATTGGTCGTCCACTATTGTGCAAGTTTTGGCAGCTTCGTATGTGAGCAGCAAGATATATTCAAATGAAGCCAATATCAACACTGTTTCCTTTGCAAAGCATTTTTTTCTTTGCCTCGAATACGACAGTAAAGATATACCAGGTGTTTGTAACATGGGTGATGTAAACACAAGGAAGTCAGAATCTTTGGCATTTTGAGGGAAACCCTCACGGTTTCTGGCTCTTATAAAATGGTTCACAAATAAGATTAATTTTTTTGCAATGCTTACCATTTACACTAATAGAACGGGTAATGCCAATAGAATTTGAACTGGTATTCTGAATCATCTTTAAACGAAATTGACTTTTTCGAAATCGATTTTAAACTGTAGGTCCTGCCACTTATGTTTCAAATTAAGCCACACAATATATTTGGTGTGAGAAAGTAGGTCGTAATCCTGGCTAAAGGGTTGTAATGACGAATTATGTATGTACTCCGAAGTCCATGCTTTTTATGGATAGTTTTAAAACTTTTCATTTACTTCACAGTTGCCATAGTACTCTAGTCTAGTAGGTAGTGTATTGATATCTCGAACAAATCAAAATTTCTTCCGCGACTTCCTCTCAGCAGAATTCTGGCAAAAACTCTCAAAGTAAATAAAAATTGCCATGAAAAGTTTCTCATAAATCTGTCGTTCGAAATCGACTCTACACTGTACGTCCTTCCACTCATTTATAAAATTAACACACACAACATTTATGGCGTGGTGTGAGAAGCGACGTCGTAATCCTGACTAAAGGGTTGTGATGACCAATTATTTATGTAAGCTTTTTAAAGATGGTTTTAAAATTTTCATTTATTTCACAGATCTGAGTTGTGTGTAATCTAATGGAATAAGCCTAGTAGATCCCATAGATAATATACATTCCCTCGCGGTATTCTAGTAGATAGTGTGTTGGCTTATTAGCTGCTGGCCCGTGGTTCAAACCCTAGCTCAGACATCTCAAAAAAAGAAAAAAATTTTATTTGACAACTTTCTCTCAACAGTCTTCTGGCAAAAACTCTGAGAATTAATAAAATTACCATGAAAAGTTCCTCATAAATCTGTCGACTTTAAATTGTAGGTCCCGTCACTCATGGATAAAATAAACACACACAACATATGTGGTGTGTGTCTTAACTAAAGAGCTGTAATGCCGAATAAAGTAAGAAAGTAATCGATAGGATAGTGTAGGGCATTAAAAAAAGTAGACCTTCTTTAGCCATACTATACGTATTCGTATCCAGTATTTTACCTTTCCTTCCTATCATAAGCTATGTCCCTAGCTTCCGTTGAAGTACTACCGTACTCTGGTCGTGTAAAATATTTTTTATTAAAACAAGAAAGAAATTCAATTTGAAAATATTTAAATTGAAAAACTATTTGAACTTTTCTATAAAGGCTTTACTGTTCTGCCAGTTTCAGACTCTCGTGTAAAATTCAAATTGTTTGAATTCATTATTGAATGGCATTTAATGGCTACAAATAAAAATTTATTTTAAAATAAAAAATAATTTTTAATGATTTTTTTGCAACAATTAATGTTTAATGTATGTGATTAAACATACTTTTTTGATTTATTTAAAAACATTTTTACATTAAATTAATATGCAATTCATAAACTAATTGAAAGTCTTGTAAGTGGGGATAAAAAAAATTTAAAAAATATTTTTCTTTTGAATACAAACAATACGAAGGTAAGTTAAGGCATTGAAAAAATTGTATGCTTTTTGTGAAAATTATTTATTAAAATTGTTTTACCTTTTCTATTTATGTTATTTAAAATAAAATAATTAAATTTTCTAGAAGAAGGCGCGGGGAGTACGTAATAGATTTTAGGTTTTAGTTGAAATTTATTTTAAAAAATAAGAAAATTAGTTGAATTTTTTTTGGCAAATATGCTTTAATTAATTAATTCTAAAAATAAAAAACAAACAATTGTAGTTAGTTAAACATTATTTAGCATTTTACATTTAAAAATAAAAAAATAAAACATTCTAAAGCTAAAGAGTTACTGACATTGTGTTTGTTTATATTAAAGATAATGACAGTAACTCTTTGGATCAAAGTACACCACATGTATATTTGAATACATTTTATCAATTTTATTTTTTTTCTATGAAGCATTGTGTGTAAATTTAAAGAAAAACAAAATTTGTATTTAATTTCACTGAATTTTTTTTATAATTTTTTTAATTGAATTTTTTTTTTATAAAAAATCTATGAAAAAAACAAAATCAAAAGACCATTTTTGTTCAAAAAAAAAAAAATAAATAAATAAGAAAACCAAGGAAACCATTATTTTCGAACATATTCGACATGGACATCGCGTTTGCATTTAAAAAAAACATTTCTTTCACACATACACACACATATTGAAGTCTTTTTTGAGTTATGGTGGTGCTTTCTACTGAGATTCAAATACTAATGAAACTTTAAATATGAAAATATGTTTTAAATATAAACAAACAAAAAAAACATTCATAAATTCATATACATAAGTATGTATAGATGAATGAATGAATGAAAGAACTAACGAAGGAATTTCTCCTGTTTTACTAACAATCGCAACATACCAAATACACATACAAAGGCCTTACCAAACTTGGTATACGTTTCCATATACTTTTGTTTGTGTATTTATTGTATGGCAAATCAATGTTTTTATAATTTTTAATTTTTTTTTTTAATTTTATTTTATTTTTTTTTAACAAACTATTAAATATAAAACAATAATAACAACAAATATTGCATAATTAAATAAACAAATAAAAGTAACACAATAATTTTTAATTTTTCTTTAAATTTTTTATTTTCTTTTTTTATAAATACATTATCTTTGTACATATGTATGTATGTACATATGTACATTAAACATATGTACTATATTATCTATATGTATGTATATGATTGTATATGTATGTATGTATATTCAATAATAATAATTTAAATAATAATTCAAGTAAAATTCAATAATAAACACTAAAACTTGTACTTTAACCACGTATACTAAACTAAACGAAATACTAACATTTCAAAACAACAACAATAACAAACAATAACATTATTTTTAATGAATATTTAAAACTTCTAAAAATATTTCCAAAAAAAAACACTTGAAGCCATAAAAAAAATTCTTTTATTGTATTTTTAAACCCGTATAAAAACATAACATTTATTTTTTTTTAAATTTTCAACAAAAACTTTTTAAAACTTTTAACTATAGTTTAAGCTTAAATGAAATTTAATACCATACCTTTAATATTTTAAAACATAATTTTTAAATTCTAACAATACTATTCTTAAAATGCAATGGGAATGTTCACATATGTCCATTCGATCTGAATTTCCAAACAATAAACATAAAATAAAAAAGGATACCAGCTTCTATTAACAATCCTAACATGGCCTTAATAAATTAATAAATAACGGGAGTCAAACAAGGCTGCACATTATAGCCTATATCCTGAACTCTTGGATGTCTACACCGAAGGCTCCAGACTCGATAACGGGGTGGGCAGTGGAGTATACTCTGGGAAACGTTCGAACGTTGCGAATAATTCCAGGATCGTCACTGCGATATTCCGGGAAACTGCAGGTCCGACGAGCTGGCCAGGTCTTGCGCACTACTAGGCTAGGCTCACTTGGCCCACAATGGATAGGAGGCGTACCAACCAGCTACTTGCACTTGGCCGTTATATCATCTCGATCACAGTGGCCATGCTTACAGGCCACTGTGTTATGGGTAGACACGCGGAAAGAATGCGACTCCCATTTAACGACTTCTGCCATGGATGCAGATCCGCCGAGGAGGAGGAAACTGTCATCCACTTCCTCTGCCATGCCCATCCCTTGCGGGGTGCAGATATAGGTTATTTGGCTCCCCGACCCTTGTCAGCTTGACGGAGCTATCGTCCATTGATATCAAAGACATAGCCTCGTTTATAAAACTTTCCTTTCTCCTTGGATCGGAGGAACTTGGTCAATACAGAGGCTGCGTTCACCTGTGGAATTACAACCTAACCTATATTGATATTTTTTTTTACGCTAAGGAGGAGTAAATGTACCTAACCGCACCATAGGGGTAGTTGTCACTATCCCCCCTGTGTGGGGCCCTCACCCACAAAATCTTCCCCTCCTGTTTTGGACTCCTTATGCCCACACCGGAACTACTGTGGTATTACCTCGAAGTGGAGTCCGTCGGGCCATTTGGCCCCAAGTCAATTTTCTTAGATTTCAGTAAGTCTTCCGCGTATCTGACTATACTATTCCAGTTCTTCTCACTGTTCAAAATTACATCTCTGAAGTTCTCGACAGTACAGACGCCAGCTTTGGCCTCAAGACTCCTTCTTTGCAGTCTCCATCTCTCACAATAAAAGAAAGTAAGTTCCGCAACATCAATCAACGCATCATCATAGATGCAATTTGGTCGCGGCATCTTCCCCATTTTAAATTGGTACTTACAAAAATAACCGTGTCCAGATAACAGTTGTGTCCGATAGTAAGTTAACCTTACCAAATTTCCTCTCCATCCAGCGGGTAATAGCTGGGAGAAGTTTTGCCGTCCATCTACCACTCGTCTCAGTGTTCCATTCCTCTTGCCATTGTTGTATGGTTCGCTTTCTGGCGTCGTCGATATTTACTGTCTCTCCGTGCACGTTTTTAGCCTCCCACACTCTCTTCCGCTTACTTGCCTGTTGACCTAAAGGTATTACACCATTGATTACCAGTATAGCTGACCTAGATACAGTCCTATACACCGATGCCACATTAAGTGCAGCTGTCCGTTGTACCGATGATAAGATTTTCCTTCTACATTCGACCCTCAATGCCTCCGCCCAGATCTCACTGCCGTAAAGCAGAATAGAGTCCGTTAATGCCATCATTAATCGGCGTCTGCTCTGTATAGGACCACCAATATTGGCCATAAGCCCGCTAAGTAAGGAGGTAACCTTAGCTGCCTTGGTTGCAGCGTATTGTATATGATATACTTGATATATTAACCGGCATTAGAAGTAGTACAGCAAGTTAGGGATCCCGTCTAAGCAGGTGATATCGTTGTGCACTTATTCAGAAAAGAACACATGCAAGACAGTATTAAAGTTTTTCTTTCATCAGCTGCAAAAATTGATTTACGTATAAATTTTAATAAAGCTAAGTTCTAAGTTTGCTCCACCCATATAACCAACATCATATAGTATTTCAATCGCAAATGTAGAAAAAGTTTGCTACATAAGCAGAACCATAAAACCTGACTAAGGCGTCTTAATGTCTAATAACCAGTACAAGAGGCTGAATTCTACCCAATGAGTAAAATGCTCTGTAAAATAATTATATAATGGATGTATGTATGTGCTAAGGTCGGCCTAGTCTAGTAGGTAGAGTGTGAGGCCACGATTCAAGCCCCTGGTCAGATATATCGAACAAAGAGAAATATGAAAAAATATTCCTTCGGCGACTTCGTCTCAGCAGATTTCGGGCAAAACAGTGAATAAAATTGGCATGAAAAGCTTCTCAAAACAAAACTATCGTTCCGAGTCGACTTTACTACAAATGCTAAATCTGTCCTTCAGTATATGGTTTGGAAGTAGCCGTAGTCTAGTAGGTAGTATGTTGGCTTATCAGACGCAAAGCCAGGGTTCGAGCCCCAGACCAGACATCAAAAGACAAAATACAAAAAGTCTTTCTTCGGCGACTTTCTCACAGCAGACTTCTGGCAAAAACTCTGAGAGTAAATAAAATTGCCATGAAAAAAGTTTCTCAGAAAAAAAATCTGTCGTTCGGAGTCGACTTTAAACTGTAGGTCCCGCCACTCATGTATAAAATTAACATATACAACATAAGTGGTGTGAGAAACTAGGACGCTGTACAATTCGACTTCCGGGTACTGTACTTGCCTTAATTGACAAGTACACGTCCTAACCTATATGGTTTGGAAGTGTGGCATGCTGCTACGAAAATAAGGTGCAGCTTTCTATCCTTTATAGAATACTATCTATCCTTTACAGAATACTTCAAGAATATGGTGGCCTCGAAACATTACAAACGAATAATTGTTCAAAGATGATACTGTTTCTCAAATACGATGCCTGTGTCTTGTACAGACTTCCGTAGTTTCTTCTAGCCCACTACTGTGATATGAATTATATGTGGTATTATAGTATATTGCCTATCCGAAATATTACGATCTTACGCTTTTCTCAGGCTATTCTCATGGTTTTTTTCATTCTCATTTTTCGCAGAGCCGCCACCGCAGTTTAGGAGGTAGTGTGTTGGCTTATTAGACGTAAGGTCTCGGTTCAAACACCAGGGTATATTTCTTCGGCAACTTTCTCTCAACAGATTTCTGGTAAAAACTCTGAGATTTGAAATTGCCTTGAAGAGTTTCTCAAAAAACTATCGTTCGAAGTCGACTTAAAACTGTGAAAAACATTTTTTCTCTTGAGTATTAACTATAGTCGCCATAATCGTAAGGCCACGGTTCAAACCCCAGGTCAGACATCAAAACGAAATATGAAAAAATATTTCTTCGGCAACTTCCTCTCAGCAGATTTCTGGCAAAAACTCTGTGAGTAAATATAATTGCCATGAAAAGTTTCTCAAATATCTATCGTTCGGCTTAAAACTGTAGGTCCCGCCACTCATGTATAAAAATTAACACACAAAACATATGTGGTATGAGAAGCTAGGTAGCAATCCTGACTCAAAGGTTGTAATGACCAATTATGTATGTATATGTCTATGTATGTATCGCAGGGGTTGCATTAAAGAGTTGTTCCAAAAATTAAGATTAAATTAATGGTGCAATATTACAGGAAGAGAGTTTACATTATATTTTTCAATTTTTAAAAATTGGGAGGCTCCTTTCCACCAGCAAATAATAATAATTCTCAAAGGGAATAACATAGGAAATGACTATTGAAGGAAGTTGAGTCAACTTAAACTCATGTAAAATATGAGCAACGTTACACTCAATACAACAACAGCTTAATAACTTATCTCAAAAACTTGTTTCGAAGCCAAGACAAATAGCGCAACCCGACCATTGTACAACTACCTACAGATGATCAGTCGCCCTTTTAGCTGGGAAATCCTTGTTGAAAGGACTTATGAACAATGAAAAAAGTAATATGTACGGTATATGGTATGCTTCCTTACAAGTATGAGAGTGAATAAAAGATTGAAGTAAAGGCTGAAACATCATGTCGACCGTAAAGGAATATGCCCGGATAATATATTTGCATTTGACACTATGTTGAATCTCCCAAGAACTGTGTTTCTCGGCCGAATGATAGTAGGTGACAAAAGTATTCCCTCCTTGTAATAGGTACTGAGAGTATGGGCATAGTTTGATCTCTAAACACCAGAGACTTTGTTCTAATATTCTAAATTAGATTTGTGATTTTAATTAAAATCAATATATTTAATCAATTAATATCCATTAATTAAATCCAATACAGATCTGCTATACACTTCTCCCTCATTTACCATTCTACAACATGCTTTGAGAATTCCAGCATAATGTACTGCATGGAATAGAAGGAACAGATAAGTTGGTCTGAGATAAAAATTCGATAGGAGTTGGAATATTTAACCAATAAATTTTCTTGAACTTAATGATTCTAAATTAGAATATTTTATAGTAGCCATAATACCAAGTTTGAATTGTCAATAGATTTCTGGTCTATGATTTACTAACTTTTATAAGCTTAAACTATAGTTAAAATAATGTATAATAAAACCTGAACAGAAACCAATCTTTATAAATAATTCAAGAAAAAAAAACTTTTTTATTTTCAAAAACTTTATTTTTGCATTGCATTCACATTCAAGCATTTATTAACAATTTAATACAAATTAAAAAAAAAATTAACAATTCTTTTATGTTTAATTATTACTTTTAATTAATTATTAATTAGTTTTTTTATTTGTTGCAAAAGAAAGAAAAAAAACAAAAAAAAAAGTATACTAGAAAAACAACAATAACAACAACATTAAAAAAAATAAAAATACTTCTATTAATCAATCATATATATTTTTTTATTGTTATTATTCCAAATTTATATAATCCTCCATATCACACACAAAATGAAAAATTTTAAATGCTCAAAAATTGGTACAAAATCCATCATGGTCTGTCTCTAACTTTATGATACAAACAAACAAAATCACGATTGATTTAATGCTAAAAAAAAAAATAAACGTATTTTAAATCAATTAAAAATTAATGAAAAATAATGATGAAAAATATAAACAACTTAACAACGATAAAAATAAAAATAAAAAACCACCTTAACGCCAAAAAAAATTGAAAAAAAAAACAATTTTTATCATCATAATCATTTCAACAACAACCAACCAACCAACCAACAAAAATCGATAACCAAATCATAATCAAACGTCTGTCGCTCTATCTCTCTCTCTCAAATAATCAAATCAAACTTCAACTCTATTTATATATGCAATCAAACAAATTATTTCAATTAAAATCAATCAAAAAACATTAAAAACAAACAAACAAACCTCAAAAACCTAAAAAATATACAAAAAAAACTACAAACAAATCAATTTCTAATTCGAATTCAAATTAAAAACCCAAATACGCTAATAATCGAATAATTAACCGAACAACCCAACCAATCAACCATACAACCAACCAACCAACCTAACCTGCCAACATCAAATAATCCAACAACAACAATGACTATTGCAATCAAACATCTGGTCTTGTGTGGTTGCATGAAAACAGGCGCAAAACCACCACACTTAAATATGATCCACCCTATACGAAAAAGCCGATGACAAAGGCTTATGGAACCGCAGTCACTGCCGCCAATCATCATTCAGTGGAAGAGGTTTCACCAGACGGTTCCAACAAGTTGGTCTATGCCAATCAACCAGGTTTCAGGTAAATTTCCAACATTTCTACTCTCTTTCTCTCTCCCCATACACACACAATCACAGCTGCCAGATTTGACGATTTATCGTCATTTTGACGATTTTAAGCTCAAAAAATATCATATTGACGATTTGACGATTTATGGCCTTATTTTGACGATTTTTGGAAATTAAAAATTTACATCATACCTTAAAAGCCACTTTAAACTTTGTAAAGGGTGTTTTTTATAGAGGTATAGAACTTTAAGTTGCAATAAAACAACGATGGATTATTCGATTGACATGAATTTTATTTATTCGAATGATAATCTTGTGGCATTACATTTTAAATATGATTTCTGGCATATGACCGCCACGGCTGGTGCGGATGTAGTCCAATCTGGACGTCCAATTTTCGATGACTTTTTCCAACATTTGTGGCCGTATATCAGCAATAATACGGCGAATGTTGTCTTCCAAATGGTCAAGCGTTTGTGGCTTTACCGCATAGACCAATGACTTTACATAGTCCCACAGAAAGTAGTCTAGCGGTGTTAAATCACAAGATCTTGGAGGCCAATTCACAGGTCCAAAACGTGAAATTAGGCGGTCACCAAACGTGTCTTTCAATAAATCTATTGTGGCACGAGCTGTGCGACATGTTGCGCCGTCTTGTTGAAACCACATCTCCTGGACATCATGGTTATTCAATTCAGGAATGAAAAAGTTAGTAATCATGGCTCCATACCGATCACCATTGACTGTAACGTTCTGGCCACCATCGTTTTTGAAAAAGTACGGACCAATGATTCTACCAGCCCATAAAGCGCACCAAACAGTCAGTTTTTCTGGATGTAACGGAGGATTACCTTCACTCCAAATACGGCAGTTTTGTTTGTTGACGTAGCCATTCAACCAGAAGTGCGCTTCATCGCTAAACAAAATTCGCTTATGAAAATCGGGAACAACGGTAATCTCGTTTTGGGTCCATTCGACGATTCTACGCCTTACTTGATGATCGTTTGGCTTCAAATCTTACACGAGTTGGATTTTGTAAGCACGCAAACCAAGATCCTTCCTCAAAATCTTCCATAAAGTGGATGGACACAGATCCAATTCCTGTGCTCGATGGCGTATGGACTCATTCGGGTCTTCCTCAATGCTACGCTCTACAGCAGCAATAGCTTCTTCTGTACGCACCGTACAGCGTCTCTGAGGATGCGAGTTATCAATAAGAGTAAACGTGGTGCGAAAACGTTCCATGGTTAATCGAATTAACTGCTCTGATGGACGATTTTGTCGACGATAAAATGGACGTAGTGCGCGATAAGTTTTCCGCACAGAACCATTATTTTCGAAATAAAATTGCACTATTTGCAAGCGTTGTTCAGGCGTGAGTCTATTCATGATGAATTGCCAAACCAAACTGAGAATAAATCACTTGACAGCTGTTAAATCGGTCGCCATCTTGAAAAGTAATGCCAACTTAAAGTTCTATACCTCTATAAAAAACACCCTTTACTTGCTTTGAAAATTCTTTCTATTGCAAGAGTAAAGTATTATATTTTTAAGTTACTTTCGAAGAACAAAGGCAAGCGCCGTTATTTTGTTTTGTACGACCAACACTCAGGGGATCGATGACATTGTGTTTGGAACTATGAAAATATTTTATGTGAAGAAGGAAAGAGAGAACAGTGTTTATGGACACTAGGCTTGTATATATTTATACCATAAGTAACAAGAAACGCCTATGTAGGAATTGAGTTCCACATACGAATAATCCGACTAAAAAATTTATTTTTACTGTAACGCAGTGTGCGATCCAGTAGCCAATCGACCACATACAGATGTGCTGGCTGAGAAAGACGAGCGTTACGTAGGAATATATGCTTTTCGGGAAAAGTCCCATTACTTTGTTGGGGCAAAATCCTTTTGTCTGAGCGATAGAACAGTGAAACACAACCACATTTCAATGATGTTCCAAAAATGCATTAGAGTTGGATACATTACCGTCATTAACGAGCTACTACGGCCTCTCCTGTACACGATCGAGAAACCTCAAAATAGACGTTGAGACACCGACCCATACATGAGAGTTGTATTCCAGTCTCGGTCGGTTACAAATGGTGTAAATAGTAAGATCATAAAATCTTAAGAAGGAACTGAAGGAATTGAAAAATGTGTCGATTGAAGGCAACATTACACTGAATTTTCATGCTCAAAATGTCAAGAGCTTCCGACTCCTTAATATTTATTTTATTTAGATTAAGATGATCCAATATTATTGCACCGCTTATGTGTCAATAAACAACACTGGGATAGATTATTAAACAATTTGAACAATTCTTTCCTGAAAATTATATAAAATTTCTCCAATTTTTAGAAATAAATTAATAAATGAAAATGACGGACTCTAGCTTTTAAATTTCCAATAAATTTTTTGTTAAACGTTTTATTTTTGAACTCAGATATGTACATATGTACATTGACTTTAAATGTTTTACTGCAATAGAAATAATTTTGGTTTTTAAAAACTTTTAATTTATTTATTTTTTCTGACGATTTTAATAAACGACTTTGACGATTTTGACGATTTTTTCTCAAATATTTGACGATTTGGTGCCTCCTTTATCTGGCAGCTATGCACACAATACAAAATAAGAGATTTTTTTATTTTCATTCTCTCTCTTACTTCTCTCTCTTTATTCTCAATGCAGTCGTGATAAAAGTATTCATAGTCGCCGTTATACGGGCAGCGATGATGATCAAACCCATTCAGGTAATTTATTAAAGTTTCTTTTCTTTTTTTTTTTGTATAAAAAAAATTTTCCTTAAGAAAAACAGAACAAAAATTCAATTCTAACTACTACCGCCATTAAGTTTCTATATACGTGCGTGTTCTGTTCTGAATTTAAATTTTGAAAGAAACCGTATTTAATTAATTTTTATTTTTAAAAGCATATACCAACCAACTCGTATATAAAATAATTCGTTGTATTAACAAAACATATTTATTTATTAGTTGTTAACAATTTTAGCTGAAAATTTAAATTTTTCTCTCATTTATTTACTACTACTACTACTAATAATAATAATTAATAATAATTAATAAAAACAATATTTATTCCATTTACTAAATAGTTGAACTTTGTTGGCGTTCGATGTTTTATTATAAAAAAAATTAATAATTTTTTTTAATACTCTTTTTAGATTTATTGTATTGTCTTGTTATTATTATTAGAGTTCTTATTTATTTTCTTCTACAATATTATTTAAATTATTTTTCTTTTCTTTTATTTAATTTTTTTATTATTATTAACTAAGCCCCAAGCAATAAACTTTTAATTTATTTCTTTTTTATTTTTTACAAAAAATAATTTTTTTTCTTTTTTTATAAATAAAAAAGTCTTGAATTTAATGTGTATTTTATTTAAATTTGTAGAATTCGTAGTGATATTTCGTCTCTATTAAATAAACAAACAAAAAATGTCTAAATATCTAGTTTAGTTGGTTTGTTTTCATTTAAACAAAATCAATCATTAGCAACGTATTCATTAATATACAGAGTGATGCAAAAATAAGATTCATAAGTGCATTAAGGACTAAATTTACTTCTGACTGATGCGTTTTAAATATTCCCAAACACCAACGAGGGAAATAGCCCTCTATCTTGCCTATAGTTTAATGTCGCTTCCGAATTAAAGGTTTCATGTCAGTTATACTATGCTCAGACATGCACTTTTATTGAGGCAATATTCGGTTTATTGAGGACAATATTTTAAGTGTTTAGACATATCAATATACGCAGTTTAGCTGCTTATTCAATATCCATTTGACAGCTGGTAAACTAAACAGCTGGATTTTTCAACAAAATTGTTATTGTTTCGTTCGTTGTTTTTTTGTTATGTTATTTTTTTTTTATTGTTCGTCGTTGTTGATATTTGAGTTGTCAAATATCAATAGAAAGTGTTCTGAAAATTTTAAAATGCTCACTGAACGTACTTATGACAGTGGTGTATTTCAAGTTTTAATCAATATTATAACAATTTATGAATTTATTGAGCAATAATTAATTGACATTTTATATTAAATATTGAGATCAATTATACCGTTTATTGCGATTTACTCAATATAAGTGCATGTCTGAACATAGTATTAGTTAGTGTCGTGCAGCGCCTGTGCTGACCAACTTCATCGATGAGTTTGGTGGAATTCGGGTCCCTATGCCTGCTCAAGTAAGCTTTTGTATCAAAGCTACCACTCCAACGTAAACTAAACAAGTTACTGTCACTAATTATTCTTTTTTTTTTTTTTTAATATGTCAGAAAGATAAGCTTTGAACTGAGAAATCTCTTTTTACAAATTGCAACGGGGCAACTATATATGACTAATACTGTACGTGAGGACCAGAAGTAACCCTAAGTTTTAATCATTTATTGTGATCACCAATTATTGGAGGTTTCTGCTTAACAGATGCAAGACAACAAATTTATTAAGTTTTGTCATTATTTCCATAGCACTTTACAAAGGTTTTCTCACACCACTTATGTTGTGTGTGTTAATTTTATACGTGAGTGGTGGGACCTGCAGTTTAAAGTCGACTCCAAACGACAGATTTTTGAGAAACTTTTCATGGCAATTTTTATTTATTCTCAGATTTTTTGCCAGAAATCTGATGAGAGGAAGTCGCCGAAGAAATAGTTTTTAATATTTCGTTCAGTTGGAATTGCCTGACCTGGGGTTTGAACCGAGGACTCACGTCTAATAAGCCAACACACTACCTACTAGACCACGTCAACGTTATTATTGCTTCTTAATTTATATTTTAAAAATATCTTATTGTGTTGTGTTATCACAATCGAAGTTCCATAGTCTACTCTAAGTTTTATAACAAAATGAAAAATTAATACCAATCGAGTGTAGCTTCGGCTGTGTGGCACGTACCGCCGTCCTGTTGAAACCAAATGTTGCCAATATCCTCCTCTTCAGTTTTTGTGAACAAAAATTCGCTCAACATGGCTCGATAACGATCGCCATGGACTGTAACGGCAACTCCTTGCTCGTTTTCGAAGAAAAATGGCCAAATTATGCCTCTGGACCGCCAAGATCAAAATGAGCTTCATCTGAAAAGATGATTTTTTTTTTTGCCAAAATCGGCATCTTCTGGTATAGGCTACTGCATGGCCAGCCGAGACAGCCATTTGAATGAAATTATTTTCCATTATTAACCGGAAGGATTGTACTTTCAAATAAAAAACGAAATTTGAGAAAATATTCAGTAGTTTTTCTTTTTAAAGCATTTTCAAAAAAAAAAGTTATTTGGCGGACCCTTTACTATCAGGCTCTGTATATTAATGAAAATTTTACGATCTTTTTTAATTTATTATATAACAAATATGTTTAGCGTATTTGATGTTGTTTTATAAATAAAAAGTAGTTTTTTTATTGTACGTACGTATGTATATTGTTAATGTTGATGTTAAAGGAATGAACTAGAAAATCTGTTGTAGCGAAACTTTATTTGCAAGAACAAAAAAAAAAACAAAACAACGAAAAATTTAACATTTATTACAGAAAAGGATAAATCAAAAAAAAGGTGAATTTTCTCGCACTGAAATTCCTGAATGTTTTTCAAAATAAAACAAATTGCATCAAATAAAACAACAATCATTCCCTTAAACTTCTAAACGAATTTACAAAACGTTTTAAAATCGAAATGTACACAATAACAATAAAAAAATTAACAATTTGAACATTGAAATTTTTATTCACAATCTATGCCCTCTAAAGATGTATTTCGAACTTTATTTAGGATTTTTTTGTTTTAATTTTTCTTTTAAACGAAATTCTAATCGAATAAGCTAAGAGGGCAACAGTCTTGTTTGTTTTATATGTAAATTTAAATTTGAATTGGTTTTGTATTTGAATTTATGTTTTCCTTATGGTTCCATTATTTGTTTTTGTGAGCACCATTTACATACACATACTTGCACTTTGTTAGAGCAACATTTTTTTTAATCTTTTACCTTTTAAATGAAACACACTTTAAAATTCTTCGTCTTTATGTTTCACTCTTCATTCAATTTGAACGTCAACAAAGCTAACAACAACAAAAATAAAAACTTTTTTAAAAAATATTTGGAAAAAATAGAAAAAAAAATCACATTGAAATCACATTTCCCTCTCCCACTCTCCTTCACAGAAAAAGGTATTTTAAAGAAACACGGTTACGGTCTTGTACATGGCGTACACGATGATGGTCAATCCGATAATTTAGAATTAATCACACAAGATGGTACTTTGGCATCGTCGAGCGGTGCTGCAGTATCTGAAGTTGAACGCACTCTCAAATCGCTCAACGGTTATCATGAGGATATATTGGAAGCGCTACGCAATGCTGCCTCACATCGAGGCACCGGCACTGGCAACACACCCGTTGGCAGTGGCAGTCTCAGTGAGGAGATGTTACGCAAAACTTTGCAGGAGTGCGCCTCAGCCCAGCTGGGCTACACCACCGAGCCCTATAAGCGATCGAGTGGTTCGAAGACAAGTTCTCGAGAGAATATATGCGATCAAGGGCCACCGCATGCTCTGCTGGTCGAAACATCCAGCATGGGCGGTCCTCATGGTGGACCCATTATGCATCATCATCGTTCACAGCATCAGTTGCATCAGCCACTGATGCAACAGCAACCGCCACCCGATGAGGAGGATGCCCCCGCCACCGGGCCCTTACGCATACGTAATCTTGAGGATCTTATAAGACAACTCGAACACCATTCGTCGCGTCACATGAGTCCCAGCGGCTCGGAGGATATACGAATTTCCGAAACGGAAGCCGATCGTCATTATAGATTAGATAGTTCAGCTGCTTGTAGTGAATCCTCGCAAGGGTTAGTAAAAAAAAAAATTTAAAAAAAATATAAAAAAAATTTAAAAAAAAATAATTCTAAATTACGTATAATGAGTAATAATTGTGCTTGCTGCATCATAATTTACTTAAATATTGTGTTGGGGCTGTATAGTAGGTGTCTATTTTTTTGGCATAGAAACTAATAAATACTAAACAATTTATAAACAAAAAAACAAAAAAATTAATTAAAAAATATCCAAAAAAAAAATTACACAAAACCATATAAGAACGCTTTAAATTGTTATTAATTAAATTTAAATTAAAAAAAAAACAAAACAAATAATAATTAAATGGTATTATAAACTAGGAATTGATTTGAATTCATGGATTGAGTTTTAAGAATTCTAAACAATTAGAAAAATGTATACATTATTTTTCTTAATTATAAAAGTTGTGCAACCCGCTTTTGAAAACAATTAAACAAAAAAAAAATACAAACAATTACACACAAGAAACATTTTTTGAAAAAATTATTTAAAAAAAATGTTTTTTCGAAACAAATTTACATACAAAATACGCTAAAATATCCCTCTCTCTCTCTTAATATTGATAGAATTCAGAATCCATACATTTTTAAAACAACAAACAATTGAATATGAACAAATTTTTCTGAAAATTTTTTACAGACTATCATTATGGCGTGGAATATCTAGTGTGATGAAGGTAACCCATCCTATCAACAACAAAAAAAATCAAAAAAAAAATATACAAGAAAAAATAAAATAAAATAATATTAGTTTATAAATAAAAAAAATATATACGTAGTAAACGGGTAATTTTTTAGAATGAAATGATTGATTACAAAAAAATTTTGAATGATTTTCAGTGAAGTCGTCAAGGAAAACTAAATAGATTTTCTTCATTGCCCCAGGAATTATTAAATGTTGGACATATACTGCTCTAAAGCTGGATCCTACCATTGTTTCGGAACGAAATGCTTGTTCCGGAACAAATTCAGTTTTTTGAGAGTTTGTTCCGAAACGATTCACCCACTTCGAATAATTGTTCTGTAAAAACAAGGCTACCATATGAAATATTTTTGTAGACGATGCGTGTTAGTTTTACAATTAGACAGCACAGTAGCAGATGATTGCAATTCGTTTGTTTTCTTGGCTTGAGTGTGATCACATTTTTTATTGTGTTACAAAGAAATTGTAAATTAAAACAAATCTGAAATTGTTGAAGTGCAAAAATTGGATATTATAAATACATAAATAGATACATACAAATGTATATATAATATGATGTGACAGCTCAGTTCAACTTTACTTAAAGAATTAACGTAGCTGGCAGCACAGTTCAATTGTTTCGGAACAAAAATTAAAATTAAACCAATTCGAGCTGAAAATGTTCCGAAGCAAGGTTACTCTCTTTCGCTCTCTCTCTCAAAAAGAGAAACCTTAAACTACATATCGACGCCTCCGTTCTATAACATTCTAAGTCAAAAAAGTGTGTTTTGAGTTAGGAGCTCTCAAAGTTTTCACGCCACATACGAATATATGTGTATTCTAAGAAGATTTTTCCCTATAACTTCGGAACGGATCGGCGCATCTTAACCAGGTTTTTTGACAGTATTTAAGTTAGAGAACGTAGAATTTAAAAATGCAAGAACATTAAAAACATTCTAAGTACACTTAGAAAGTTATAGAATGGAGCCGTCGATATAAAAACAATTGTTTCGGACCAAATTTTTGTGATTTTTGGGTGAATCCAGCTTAACTGATGATAAAATTGCTTTTGATTAATCTTAAGTTCATAACTTGCACACAAGTTACATGAAGATCGGAACAGTGTTAGACGGTTAGAAATGACCAGGTCACTCATACTGAACTTTCGGATGCTTCATTAAGCACTTTATTTAAATCTAAAGGAAACAACGCGTATGTGTTTCTTATTCACTTGAAAGACCTACTGATGTTATTAATGTGGGGCATATAACATCATTCAAATGTCCCAAACGGCTTCTCTGATCGAATCGCATACGAAATGTCCAGTTTTCCATAACTCTTTAAATCAGAATGAATATGGCCGTTGGCTTTGGCAGCTGTGGTTTGTGGCTTATTCGCATTCACCTGCCACTTAACAAATCCCATACAAAAATGTCCAACAAGATCACCATAACCTCAAATCGCTTGGGCACAATATCAAATGTAGTATTGACTGTGTGGCACGTAGTGGCATGCTATTAAAATTAAATTTAATTTATACCCAGAAAATCCAATTTAAGACAAAAGAAGATTATTATCATCATTTTCTATTTCGTTTTTAAGGGTATACGGACCAACTACAACGCCAGAACAAAGACCACATCAAACAGTAACTTTATCGGAATGCATTCGATGCTCTTGGATCTCATTTGCAGTAGTATCGCTCCAAATTCGATAGTTTTGTGTTTTCACGTACCAGAAATGGACCACATCGCTGAAAATGATTTTTCGATAAAAGTTAGGATTACTTTATAACTGATTCAAGGCCCATTCAGCGAATACACATTGTTGTCCATGTCTTTTACCTTCAGTTCCTAAGTCAATTATATATAAGGGTGCGTGCCCTAGTTACAACGCAAAATTCGTCATATTGTAATCTTTGAAAGTACGCGCATTTGTAGGCGACGTGAAATCGAGAGCAACGGTTTCTTCTGCAAACCCTTAAACCCGGTGATATTTTCGACAGATCTTACGTTTCATTAAACATAATGTACCATAAGGAGCTAACCTAACCTACGTTTCGTACAAGTACTGGTGTTGGTCGATCGTTTACTGGAAAAGTGGAGGAGCATTCATGGATAGATTGCTTTTGAAGGGAATTAAAGTCAATTCATTTTTAAAATTCGATAACCTTAATTAGCGCTTTTTAGCCTTCATCATATTTTTGAAGAGTCCACGGGGACATGCAATTGCCTTGGATTCTTAATACCATGCAGGAAATACTTCTCTCCAGTTGATATCCTTACAATTTATGTTACGAGGCTGAAGTCGCCGTAGTCTAGTAGGTAGTGTGTTGGCTTATTAGACGTAAGCGCGAGCCCCAGGCCAGACATCAAAACAAAATACAAAAAGTATTTCTTCGGCGACTTCCTCTTAGCAGATTTCTGGCAAAAACTCTGAGAATAAATAAAAATTAAATTAATTAAACTGTAGGTCCCACCACTCATGTATAAAATTAACACACACAACATAAGTAGTGTGAGAAACTAGGACGTTGTACAATGACTCAATTCGACCTCCGGGTACTGTACTTGTCTTAATTGACAAGTACACGTCCTCTAACCTAACCTAACCCACATTACGAGGCTACTAGTACGCGTATATGTGATACTGAAAATGCTGATTTATGATTATTTTGATACGTTAAAACACCCTCCTAATAAGACTTCTTTTTCAGTGTCCTATCGCTAATATGAACTGATTGTGCTCCAGTGAAATACAACAGACAAAATACACATATTTTTACAACGTAATTGTAGAGTGCAGTCGATCATGCTCGACTGACCAGTCAATGCCAAACAGAGAGAATTTGCTGTAATATCCGTACTCTTCCTGCAAAAGCTTTTCCTAAACAGATTTTAATATCACATCACCAGCCCCAACTTAGATTCCTAAGTATTTTGTATATTAAAAAAAGCAGACAGTGTTGCAGGAAAACATTAAAAACATGGCCACAAAAGGCGTTGTCTTTATGCGATGTTTGTCTGACACCTGCTATAGTAAGACCTTAATAGCTAAAAAAAAGTGATCAAAAAAATTAGAAAAATCCGTAAATGAAGGATAATTTTATTTTTAATTTTTAATCCAAAAAAATACTTAACGCCATCACTACTAAGCTTTTGAATTTAAACTCTGTCCTTGACAAAAACAGTGTGGTACAATAATTTTGGAGTTCAATTTTTTAGCGTCGAAAAAGCTGAAACTAAATAAGGCTTTTAACTTGTGCTTAGGGATTAAAAAAGAACTGATAGTTATGAGTACAACATTTAAAATGAATCGTCTATTCGTCTTGTTGCTTTTAATGAGGCTAGCCTTGTGGTCAAATAAAATTATCATGGAAGAGTTCATTCATTTTCGTGTTAAAAAGGTCAATAAAGGGTATAAATAGACTAGGCGAATATATTCGAAATCGTCGTAGTCTAATAGGTAATGTGTAGACTTCAGAGATCAGCAATGATTCGCTTTTTCGCTACTTATAAGTACTCATGACATTTTGAGTATGAGTGAGTCAAAAATATTGAAATTTAACTATGTACTCTGATTCATTTGTACTCAGTATTGATTGATGTATAAGTATAAGTTGCAATGAGTATGAGTTTAACGTTGACATCAAACTCATAACATTCGAAATATGTTTGATTCATACGCATACTCATTCAGATTCATAAATTTAGAAAAATACTTATATAGGTACTCATAAATGATTCGAGTGATTCGAATCGTTCGTCAAAGTTTATAGTCTTAGTTGTTGTTGCATTTACAAAGAAAGAAGAAGTACGCGAATCATATTTATTTTGTGATTCATGTATACGATGGGTCATGGAGAGTCGAAATCAATAACATCATGTGTATTGTTAAGTATGAGTACCATGAGTATTTCAAACTTTGAATATGAGTAGTATGAGTATGACATTAAAATAAGTATGAATGCCTATAAGTATTAGAAATTATAAGTATGATTCGAATCTACCCATCGTTTTGAATACCCATTGCTGACCTCTGGTTGACTTATTAGACGGGAGGCCACGATTCAAACCCTAGGCCAGACATCTTGATCAGAAAGAAATATGAAAAATTATTGCTACGGCGTCTTCTTCTCAGCAGATTTCTGGCAACAATACAACATAATTGGTGAGAGAAGCTATATAGGTTGTAATGAACAATTAAGTAGCAGTCCATACCCAGCTGAAATCATATGTTGTATAGTAGAATTCCTGTCCACTCGGTGTGGTTCTGAAATAATTTAAGATTGCATCCTGTTCCTTGAATTACTATAAAAAGAATGAATATTTTGTATTTCTTTCACTGAAAATCATTCAAAATAACTGAAAAAAAATAATTTTTAATTGGTATTCGGTTACAATGGCTTTGAATCTTCAACTTGTAACCAAATATTAGCAAAATTAAAAAGAAAAAAATTAGTACCCGTTTCATATAAAAACAATGGGAGATTTTAGTTGCATACACAGTCAAATTTATATTTACATTTAATAAAAAAGAACCAAAAAACCATAAATTATGGCACCAACAGTATATCTAGTCTAATCAATAATAATCAAAATGCTAAACTCGATTTAGTTAAT
Organism: Sarcophaga carnaria; assembly: GCA_958299815.1. Lineage (NCBI taxonomy): Eukaryota > Metazoa > Arthropoda > Insecta > Diptera > Sarcophagidae > Sarcophaga > Sarcophaga carnaria. Next base: position 143,949,427 of record OY283149.1, read on the forward strand.
TAACTAATGATAATTGGCTTCAAAAAATAGGCACCTAAAAAAGAACAAATTGCTCCAAAACTTTGTTTATTTTTTCAAACAACAATCCCCTCACACACACAAAATAGTTACAAGCCAAGCTAATTTAAAAATATTCTTTTTCTTTTCGTTTTTTTTTGTGTTTTTCTTACAATTACCTTTCTTACCCTCCTTTGAATAAATCGAAATTTTAGATCAAATCAACAATTAGCACAATCGCAAAAAACTGCAACAATACATCCGTCTTATAGCAGTCGTTGTCGACCGCGTGCCGATGAAGAGTCACGTTTCTCCTATGGAAGGTACAGACATCCCACTACAACCAGTAGACATCCATCACATCAATCACATTCACCTCATGCTTTTGGCCATCATGCACATCATTCGCATGCTCATGGTCATGCAACACACGGTCCACACTCATCGCACCATTCATCGCATACACACTTGCATCAGGATGACGATGGCATTTACGAGAGTGCCGATCATCATGATCGACAAATGGTAGATACGCGTCTTGATCCACGCGAAGTTCCCGATAGTGAGAGGTATGTATTGAGTTGAGTTGTTACACATTCTCTCTCTCTCTCTCTCTCTCTTTATATATATATTTATACAGTTAGAAACCTTAGAGTTGTGAACAATTATGAGATCCAATCCCCCCCAAAAAAAAGAGAAAAACGAATGCCCTATTCTGTACCTTTTTTTGTTTGTTGCCCTGTGTTTCGAAGTAGAAGTTGTGTTTATGATTTGATTATTTTAAAGTCCTACCTTTCCTTGTAGTAGTTTTAGTGATAATTTTATGGTTTTGAAATGAATTGAGATTCAGTTTTATTCAGAAATTTCCTCCCCCTGATGATTTTAAGTTGAATTTTGTAATTTAAGTTGCCTTATGAGTATATATTCTATTATGTATGTATGTATGTCTGTGTGATAACAAAAAACAAACCATTTATTTTTCTTTCTGTATTTATTTTCATATTGACAAATCAATATTGACAATCAATCAATCAATCAATCATTCATACAACATTCTGTGGCATTTTGACAATAAAATCTGAAAATCTGATCGTGAAAATCAAAAAATCCAAACAAACACATTTCAAATCAAACTGCGCTTTGCATGCGGCGCCTACTCATCACCATGATCATCTCAATTAATCAATCAATCAATCAATTAAACACTTCATCACTACAATTATTTATTTAATCGTTTGATCGTACTTTCGTTCGTTCGATCGTTCTTCTGTTTCTTATTTTTTTGTTTATTTTTCTCTCTTTGTTATTTTGTTTCTATCCTTCTCTTCTCTCTTTCCGTCTATCTCTGTCTCTGATTCTAATTCTTATGTTTAATGATTTTCGGTTTTTCTTACGTACCGTTTACGTTATCGTTTTTTTGCGTTACGTTCCATTCCATTCCGTTTCGTTTCAATTACGTTTTTTGTGTTTGGTGTGTGTAAATATCGTTAAAAAAAATATTTTTTGCGTTTTTTTGTTTTTAATTTTGTTTGTTGAACATACCGTACCGTTTCGATTTTGTGTTTCTGTTATTCCGTGTACCGTTGTTCCTGTTATGATTATTATTTTCTAGTGATGACTTTATTCAAGCTCAACAACAGTTAGCCCGATGGGCGAGTGAGGATGTGGTATCCGTCGTGGTAATGGAACAGCCGCTCACCGGTACAACAGCGGATTCCCAACAATCCAGCGGCGGGGGCGGACACACGTCGGGAGCGGCTACAACGAATACCGTTATCCACCACCAACATCCGCACCAGCACCACGGCGATCATCCATCCTCGGCACAGGTCACATCAACATCAACGGTGTCGGCAGTAGCGGCGGCGGCGGCAGCAGCGGGTTCAATCAATGCTCAACATATGAGTATGGGAGCCGTGCCAAATGGCATCGGTGTAAATCAGAGGGACTATTACCCTTCACCTCCCTCCACGGAGACGGAAAGCAGTGGAAGTGTTATACAGCCGCTCAACCGACGCTACACTATACAGGGCGATACAAGTCAACAGCAGCTGCAATTGCATCAGCTACACCAACATCAGCATCAATCCCATCAGCAGCAGCAACAGCATCAGCAACAGCACAGCCAACAGCAGCAGCAGCAGCAGCAGCAACAGCAGCAGCAATTACAAATGCAAGGCGACACCACCACCAGCAGCAGCAACAACAGTCAATCCGGACAAATCATGGAGAATGGTCGTTATCCGGAATATAAGCACTGATAGTATAATATGAACTACTCCAACACCTCCCATCATCCAGCTAACACTACCACCATTTTGAAACATAAAAAAGCGAATAGCATGAGCATTAATAACATCATTATCACTGCAACTACAACTAATACTACTACTAATACTAATTGTATTACAACAGCAACAACAACTAATATTAATCCTACAACAACAAATAATTGTTATAATAATAACATCACTGCTAAACAACCAGCCAGCAGCCTAACGCAGCAACAACATTCACCCCATTGCTATGCCCATTGTCATCAATTACAGGCGTATCATTAAGACGCCATTAAATTAAACCCTTAACAGTTTAAGGGTTAAAAAGGAATTTACTTTATTAGGTTAAGCAGTGATGTTTTCTAATGTAAAAGGCCGCCACCATTCTTTCTCTCTCTATCTCTCTATCTCTAGCTTTTTTTAGACACTTCATAAACCAAACCAAACCCTGTTCTTCTATACTCCTGGGAATTTATTATTTTTTATTGAGGAAAAAGAAGAAGAAAAAGATCAGAGATACTCGTACATTTTTTTATAAATATTCTAAAATAAAATTAGTCATGCATACCAAAAACAAAAACAAAAACAAAAATCATAAAAAAATAAAATAAAAAATTAAAACAAAATTATTAGAATTAAGGTTAAAAAACAAGAGAAAAAATTAATAATAAAATATAAAAAATAAAAAAAATTATTGTGATTTTATACAAAGTAGTCGATATTTTAGTTTTTAAAAAAATAAATCAAATCCAAAATAAAATTAAAAAAAAGCATAAAAAATTAGAACAAATTTAACGAATTGATAAGAAAAAAAACAGAAAACAGGCAGAAATAAAACCCAAAAACAATATGAATTTTTTGATAAAAAAAAATACAATTAAAAATACAACAAAGAATTGAGAAAATAAAATAAAAACCAAATCCCAACTCTAACACTAACAAATAGACACACAATTGCCCCAATTTTACCCCCAAATACCTTTGAAAAAAAGGGAAAACCTTCCACTCAATACCACAATTATTTTTAGGTTAGAAACAATTGCAACAACAAAAACGTATAAAAAATAAGTGAAAAAAATTTATAAAAAAATTGTTTTTAGTAAATATTGTAAATAATAGTTAAAAATAAAAACTTACACCAATACCAATACACATACACATCCACACACAAATGAAAACTAAAAAATCTAGTTTTTATGAAATTGATATTAAAAACCAATTGATTCGAAATCAATGCCGCCTGCATAGAAAATTAAAATAAAAAACAAAAAATTAAATCGCAAAATAACAAATGAATTTAGAAAATATAAAAACGTTTTAAATTTAAATAATTCAGTTGAAAAATTTTAGTTTTTGATTTTTAATTTCCATTTTTTTGTTTTTTTTTTTTATTGCTTTCGGTTGCCTAAATTAAAACGAAAAATGTTTTGTCTGAATTTTAAAATTGTTTTATAAAACTACTAGCTGTGCCCTGCGCGTGTTGCTGTGCCACGAACTAAAATAAATTTGAAGGAAAGTCGTTACACAAATGTCCAATTACTTTTGAATCATTTTATTGATTTTGTTTCCCGATGTCCTGATGATTTCGATGAACGGGCCTGAGTAGTACGCATTCGATCAGTTTCTAATCTCACTTCTCGTTGTTCAAGTGGTTCAAGCGAACGGCCTTCATCGGCATATACTCGACGATTTTTCCAGTCTCAATGCACGTCTGATTCTGAGGCTCGTTAACCTCTTTTCTTCCGTGCTTGAGGTGTAGGTCGACCAATTGCTTGTCATTCATTTTGAATAATTTTCAGTATGCCATCCATCGGAAATTAATCGCACCAACCTCAGTCGACTCATGCGCAACAACTTCATTAAAGAATGCACAGTTTACGATTTAATTTTCAGTAGCGCCACCTGTCGGATATTGGCCATGCCAACTTAGAAACCTTCGTCGGCTCATGAACAACAACTTTGCTAAATATCGTCATAACATGATCAAATGCATAGTTTACGATTCTATAAGGTACATACAAACAAACATTCATTTTTATATATGTAGACTATGGAAGGTGACACGCCCACTATAACCAATCCGCCCATTTTGTTCATATATACGTCAAAGTCGTCCATACAAAATTTGGGGACTCTAGCTGTTGCAGTTTATAAGATATGCGACATTAAATACTTATTGGGTATGTGGGCGTGGCACCTCGCCTACTTGAAATTTTAAAATAAAAAGTAGCCTATAACTCCTTCCAGACATACAGGAAGATACTGTGAAAATATCAAGAAAATCGGTCCAGCCGTTTAGCCGTCTATAGACTTCAAACAAACCCACAAACAAATAAACACACATACATTTTTATATATAAGATTTGTATACATTTCTAAAAAAAAAATTCTTTAATGCATAATTTAAACAATTCTATTATTGTTATTTACAATAAAAATCATTTAAAATAAATTAATAGAATATATAAATACGGATTTGAATACAAAAAAAAATTTTAATTCAAAAATTTATGCAAAAATTTCTGCCAGAAATCCGGACAATTTTTTTGTTTTATTTTTTTAAATTTTTTTAAAATTATTATAATTTTTATTTAATATAATATATTTGAAAAACAGATAAAATATTCAGATTAGCCTGTTGCTTACGATACCTACAAGTCTGGCTACAACGACTTTACTTCATTCTGAATATTGTGTTATATTCTGTTAATACCGAAACAGAACAAATTTTAGGATTTTCACTAAACGGTCTGTCACGAAAATAATAGGCCAGTATTTTAATACTAGTTCCATTCAGTCCCATATTCAGATGGAGTATGTGGCTGCCTACTAAATAGTAGTGATGAACGGTACAGCACAGCAATGTTTTAAAAATATTCGTTGTTTCCAAACTTATCGATATGTTGAAACAATTTGATGCAGCGAATACGTAATCGACTCATAAACACAATAAAATGTGTTGTAAATGCCTTATTGATCTCAATATTTCATACAAAATGTCAATTAATTATTGCTCAATAAATTCATAAATTGTTATAATATTGATTAAAACTTCAAATACAGCACTGTCATAAGTACGTTCAGTGAGCATATTACTATTTTCCGAACACTTTCTATTGATATTTGACAACTCAAATGTCAACAGCAATTAAAAACAAAACAACGACAAACAAAAAATGGAAGTCAGCAGAAAGGGATGAGAAAATATTTCCAACTGATGTCATATTAAAAAGGATTTTAATAACATCTCAGACTTGATGTCGTATTTAATTTTTCACCCTTTAGATCCCAATATTGTTTGATGATAATTTGTAATTTATTTAGTAGTTATTTATAATACCCTGAACTGAGATATTACTGGGTATTCAGTCCCTGCTCTGAAGAAAGCAGCTTCTGTTTGTACTTGTTTTCTCCAAGTATGGCTGACCTTCTAGATCTTGACCGATAATCTATAACAGTTCTTGCAATTTCATCCTCGGGTTTAACTGACCGGGATATTTTGAAAATACGACGTATTCAGCAGTTAACAAATAAAGACCTTTGAGTTTCATTTTCCTCTAACAGTGCCATAAGCAAAAGCTTTCTTTTCTGCAAGCTACGCAGTATTATCAAATTTTTCCTTCTCATCCTTCTGACAGAAGCCAATTTGGAGTCAGAAATATTCCCTACTAACCACAACAGCTCGGCGTTTCGATTCATCATTATTAAGACCTTTTCCAATCTTAAATTGTTTTCCATTTTTTCAAATTTTTTGTGGCACTAATTTTCGTGATTTAATTAAACGCAATGTTGTTGAAGCAATCAGCTGTTTTGTTTACCAGCTGTTAAATAAATTTTGTGTCTGAACACTAAAAATATTGTTATCAATAAACCGAATATTAATTCAATAAAAGTACATGTCTGAACATAGTATAAGTATAAAACACAAAGAGGGACTTGCTATAAATGTCGTATTTAAAACCTCTAATATAACCGCGATATTGGATAGAAGCACGATAGCCGAAGTCTCCATAGTCTAGTAGGTAGTGTCTCGGCTTATTAGACATGAGGCATTGGTTCAGAAACCAGTTCAGTCATTTCCAACAAAACGAAATACGAAAAAAATATTTCTTTGGTGACTTTCTCTCAGCAGGTTTCTAGCAAAAACTCTGTTAGCAAAATAAAATCATTTGGAATTGAGTTTAAACTGTAGTCACTCCACTCCTGTATTAAAGTAACACACACCACATGTGGTGGTATTAGAAGCTAGGTTGTAATCCTGACTGAAGCCTTGCAATGACCAATTACGTACATACGTTATGTATACATTTCATGTGATAGTGAAGAGCACAGCCATGGAGACTATATTTAGGCTAATGGCAACAAGCCTAACGCGAGATTCATCAGAGGGCAACCTGATCTTATAATTTAAATGGCTGGCAATATCCTTCTTAACTGCCCCCTTTAGTCAAATCCAGTAAACTTTATGATTTTGGGAAATGATTCGCATTGAGAATAAGCGGTAAGAGTAAAAGAAAAAATTTAATTGTTACATATTCTTTTAAGAAAGCAACCATTCTGTAATATGCAGATGGGTCAAGGATATATAGTGGAACGCAAACGAGGTGTTCCACCATAATGTAATATATTAAAATTTTAGAGATGCTTTCAAGCATAAGTCAAGAAGTACCTCTGTGTACAGTACATAGCAGTCTAGCTACCATTCTAATACCACGCACTAGTGAAGTTGACTATATATTGGTATGGAAAGCTGAATAAGCCAGACATGTCGGGTCTTGTGAGAATTCGCGGCAATGAACAGGCAGATCAAAATACGAGGAGGATCGCTGTCATCCGGCTATGTGGCCAGAACATTAACTGAAGCTTGAAGGGTATTGTCGTCGAAAGGAAAGTCAAAGAGAGGTGGACTCTTCTTAACCCAGATATGCCCATTGCTTGATCATGATCATTTTAAAAGTATTTTTATATTATTTTGGAAGCAAATGAGAAATAAAATCAGTGCATTTATAGGTTTTTAAAGATTTATTGAAAAAAGTGGTTTTTGAAGGACATTGGGCACATGACTTATTGGGTGTAATACGACACAAAACATTTTACATGTAATCCTTTGTCACATTTTCGGCATCTAGTTAAGGTTTGTTGATGGCAGGCTCTACATCTTGTTTGTTTTTCCTGTAAAATTACTTACTTGTAAATGTACAAAATGTTACTTACCGTACAAACGTGGCCCCATATTCAGTCATTCATCACTCTATATAATATTTAATAATTCAATAACTAAATAATGCAATCACATAATCTCCTACGAGGTATTGATGAGTACTGAGTATGTCAACAAAAAAACGGTACTTTGATAAACGTGACATATCATGTAAGCGGGAATGTACTGGTGTACTATATATAGGTCATTGGGCATATATGGGTTAAGTTAAACATGATTGATTCAAGCCGAATATGTAATGAGAAGAATCACCAGAACACTTAATGGGAACGTTAAAAAAATGCAAATAGAAACACTTGGATTTTTACCATATAAGAGGCAAAAAGCTGAGGTCTACCAGGGCAACAGTACTGCGGGTAACATTTCGGAGATACCCTTTATAGTTTAAGATATCCCTTCTACGTAACAATATTATTATTTTTGTGTTAAAAAGGTATTTCTCTTGTACTTTATGGGACATAAAACCTACCGCATTGACAAACTTTAGAACGCTGCTCGATGACAATAATGTCAATTATCTGCCCATCAAGTGGTATGCACATGCACTCACTTATCTAATCTAATTCTAAAATTTAATTAATCGAATACTTAGGGTAATAGAGCAACTATGCGGTTGTTTTCGTATTTGTTCGTCTGGTAGCTTGCTTAAGAATTTAATCGGCATTAATAAGCATTTTTAAACAAAAATTTATACATTTTTTTTCAATTTTCTTAACATTTTTGCAACCGAAAGTAAAAAAATCTTTTAAGATTTAATTGTTTGCATATAAAAAATAAATTTAAATAATTTAAGTAGTTACAATGTTTTAAATAAAAAAAATTAAATAAATTTTGTATATACTAAATTAACAATAAATTGTTACAAATAAAATATTTAATTTAAATTTAAACACATTCAAGGTGTAAATATGTAAAAAAGAAGACGTATTTAGTTCTCATACCACTACCATAGATAGATACCTAATTAAATTAAATTAAAATTAAATGAAATTAAAATTAAATTAAATAAGAATTATTTTTTAAATGAAAGACTGTAAATATGTTAAAATTATTAAAATTAAGAAAGAAATAAAAATGAAAAAAAACTAGAATACCAAAAACATCCATTATAAGGATGTTCAAAAATTAGCAGAAATAAATTAAAAAAAAAATAAAAATAACAACAACAAAAAATTAAGAGAAAAAAAACAGGTCCTTAAAATGTAAATTAAACGAAATAAATTTAATAAAACAAGAAACCAAAAACCAAACAAAGTACTTAAATTAAGGAGACTAAAATAAATTTAAATTAAAAAAAAAATAAAAAATAAAAAAACAAAAATTAAATTTAAATTAAGTGAAGTTTTTAAGAACAACAATAATAAAACAGGTATTAAATGGTTAATATAAATTAAAAAAAAAAACAAAACTGAACCAGCACTTAGAAGAAAAACAAAAAAATTTTATACAAAATGTCATAAAATATGAGAAAAACAAAAATAAAAATAAAAATAAAAAAAAAAAAAAAAATTAAACTTTAAAACACACGGATTATTAAAGACAATTACTAAGATCCACTCTTACACTTATACATACGTACTACATATACTCGTTTAAAGAAACGCTCTTGACAATGAGCAATCAAATGAAATCGAAATTCTTATGTTATGAAGAGAACAAGAAATATTTCTGTCTTCTTCTTTGTTGTTGTCAATGAACATGAGACATGAGACATGATACATGAAACATGAGTATTTTATATTGAAAACAAAACGTAAAAACAAATTCAAAATGATATTAATTAGAATTAAAAATGATAAGAAATTATAAAAAAGAAAACAACAACAACTTTATAGATAAGTTTAAAAAAACAACAACAAAAAGTATTAAAAAACACAAAAAAGAAAAAAATGAAAATGTCAATTTATATTCTGTAAATAAAATATAAAATAATTAACACAAGCACACACCATTAAAAATATTAAAAAAAAATAAACAATGAAAAAAAAACACATAAACAAGCACACATTTACACATACACAGGCCTCAACACATTCATAAACTCTTTACAAACTAAAAATTAAATAAAAAAACACTCATCTACTACCCCAAGCAAATCCATAACATGGCCTGTTAAATGCATATGTTTTACTCAATTAGAACAACCAATTGGTCACTCATTTACTTGTACTCGTACACACACACACACATGTGCTCACATCAATAGCTTTGACACGCATACACATATAAACTAGCATAGAATTAAGTGCCCAACACATTTACAACAGCATGTGTAAAATTGTGGCATGTGACTGAATGAAATTCTTCATGCTCAAATTACTAAAACAGGTTCTTTCAAGTTTACATACCAAATTAAACCCTATTATAGTAGGGAATCTTAATGTATTTATTAATCCAGAATAGTGTAGTCTAATTTGGTTGTATGCCTTCACTTCAGTTGTTGAAATTTGCAAAAAAAATTTCTGTATAATTGTAGCACGATTTTGGTAATATTGCTCCAACTTAATTCAACTACTTCTGGTTAGTTTGCACGAATTCTGGCTGTGATAATATGGCAGTCATGTCGAACAAATTTTTAAATAATTTAGTGAAATCCTAAGAAGTCGCCGTAGTCTAGTAGGTAGTGTGTTGGCTTATTAGACAGGGTCGAGCCCCAGGCCAGACATCAATACAAAATACAAAAAGTATTTCTTCGGCGACGTCCTCTCGGCAGATTTCTGGCAAAAACTCTGCGAGTAAAATAAAATTGTCATGAAAAAGTTTCTCAAAAATCTGTCGTTCGGAGTCGACTTTAAACTGTAGGTCCCGCCACTCTAGTATAAAATTAACACACACAACATAAATGGTGTGAGAAACTATGACGTTGTACAATGGATCAATTCGACCTCCGCGTACTGTACTTGTCTTAATTGACAAGTACACGTCCGCTAACCTAACCTAGTGAAATCCTACTTCGAAAGGATTTCTTTTACAATGAATTCTTTACTTAATACACTGTTTTGTTAAAGGTTAACACACCTCACTTGGGTCCAACTGTACCCACTTTATGTCTATAATGCCTACCTAGCATTTGCCATACATCCTCATAATTTTATGACAAATTTTATAATTGATGATAATTTTATTTAAATTAGCTCAGACTAGACAAATTCAGATGAAATATTTTGCGTGCCTAAAAGCCGTTGACCATAGACCCGCAGGTACTACCATCAAACCCTTTAGAAGATGGTCAGTTGTCTCCACATTTTCCTCTTAAAGTATAATGCTTCAGTAAAACCTATTGTAAAGTATTTAAAATCGTAAGCCTTTCATTAATTCCTCGGGAAAATATTTCGCAAAAATCGGTATTTGGTTTCTCAAATAAATCCTAGGTGAAGAAGTGATTTAGTACTGCAACCATACGATGTGTTGTACTTCCCTCCAACTTTATAGCAAATCCCTATAATGTGTCCTAAAACCCTTGGTCTTGATAAATCTCAGAGTGCATCAAGCATCCAGATGTGTCCTTCTGGGATGCATTCTATATTGATTAACCCTTTGCGACCGTAAGTCGGCTCTCAGCCACCAAAGTTTTATTACCGATCTAGTCGTATGTCTGCTCTCAGCCACCAAAGCTTTATTACCGACTAATTCCGACCAGCATGACACCCATATATAAAATTAATATATGTTCAAAGGGAACGAAATGAAAATTAATTCCGACCAGTATGATACCCATATGTATATAGAATTAATACGGTCGCAAAGGGTTAATTGTTAATCGAGCTTGTAGTCATAACGAGTCAGATATTTCTGGGATCTGTACAAGTAATTTTATTCCTGTGACACACAATTGAATTCGTTCCAATAAGTCCTATCAGATTGCCCATTTGATTTATTTGCTTTTAACTTTAGAAACAAATATGGACCCAGGAATGGTAGTCTTGAACTGTGCACACACTTTCTAGGGATATAAAGGCCATTTTACTATCAATATACATGTGTATTCCCCCAACTGTTTACGTAGCCATGTTATAAGCTCTTATTGCTTTTCAAATGTCTAAATTCTCAAGTATAATTACAATTGGAAGTGCACCATACACTTGAAATGAAACCCTCTTCCTAGCTTTTGAATTTCCCAAAACGTTTTCAGCAAATACTTCTGAAATAAATTACAAGACGAGCTAAGATCACTAGTCCTATTAATGTCTGGAAATAAGTACTCTAAAATGTGTCATTTCGGCAGTTGTATTTATTCAGACATTAGCTCAATTATTACCATCCGTAATTAGCACCAAATTAAACCCTGCACCAGCTTTTCGCTCTATTTTCTGATAATCTATTCTGGTTAAAAAAGATTCTAAAGAAAAAGTATTCTAAAAAAATTCTTTAGAATACTATGTTTTCAAGCCAATAGAATTTTTAATTGAATTTAATACCCAGGGGATGTCCCCTATTCATGCAGTGACTTGTGTTAGAAGAACGAAAATTAAGTTAGAGATAGAAAATAAGAGAGAGTAGCGTGAGTGAATTTGTTGTTGAATTATGATTTTGTTTTTATAAGAAAGAATAACAGACTAGAATCTATAGTGAACACCGATCCCACAATCCTCACACTAGCAGGTTACCACGCTTCTCTCTAAACCACAAATTCCAATATAATTACGTCTTCTATTGATTTTGAATAAGATGAGGTGTGTTCTTTTAATGAAGAAAGTTTTCTTTAAAACAATCCAGTTGTTATTCAGTGAAGTCAATCAGTTAAAGGCTTTATTGATACTAGACCTGCAATTGACCTGATTTCAGAACCAAATCTCGGCACAATTGCTGTCAGTGCTTAGTAAAGTAACAAATTTTTATTTTCTTGGACAATTTTTATGTGCATTGATTGCTTTTCAAGTTAAATGAAGATGATAAGCAGATACACAGGTCACAAGTTTTTTTTGTTGAAATTTCTATCCCAGTCTATGTTTTAAAGCTGCGTTTTTCATTTCCTTTCTTCATTTTCGTAAAGAATTTATATTTTATCTACAAGTACATTTTGTTTTACAGTGTTCGGTGCTTTCAAATGCACATTCTTAAGTCGTTTTAATATGGCATCAATTAACATAAAGACTTTAATCGATTTCGAATGCATTGCACCGTGTCCATAATAAAGCCTTCGGAAAACTAAGTACCTAGACTTCGCGACTGTATTTTTTATGAAATTCAAATATTTTCACATTTTTGTGAAATTAAAGTTTCAGAGATCAGATTGGTATGTTTTGTAAAGGAAAATATTCGTGAAACAGAATTTTACACTTGGTTGCCCCTATAAGCACCCACCATTTATTCACCACTGTCGTTAACATTATCATAAATTTGCTTTTTATTGGTTATCACGATAAATCATAACACTCATACGCCTAGTAACACTAATATGACACTCACATAAATGTTGAAATAAATGTTAATAAAACAAAAAATAAATTAAATGAAATAAAATAAAAAAATTAATGAACTTTTTTAATAAAAAAAAAATAAAAAAAAAAAATATTCACTGAATAACTCAGCATACACAACACCAAACATGACAATTGTATTAAAAATTTATTACAAAATAACAACAAAAAACCAACAATATCATTCAAAACAAAAAAAGATACAACAACAACAACATTATACAATACGTATATAAATAAATAGTAAAGCCATGAACAATTAAAAATAATTTAAAAAACTACAAACAGACAGTCAGCAACATCTCCGTTAGCTATAGAGAACATGACATCAGCAACATCAATAAGAACAAAAAAAATGGAAAAAAAGAACATAAAATCATTGTTAATATAAAATAATTAATAAACAAAATAAAATCATATTGACAACAAAAATAACAAAAATAAACAAACAAAAAGAGCAAACGGAAGTAATAAAAAGAGACCCCCTCCCTTTTTAAAAAAATAGTCAATAAAATTAAAATTACAATAAAAAACAAAAACAAAACAAAATAAAAAATAATTAAAAAAAGATACAAAAACAAATAATTATGCAGGAGGTAACCAATAACAAATGAATTTACTACAAATACATTTATTGAATAATTAATAACTATTAACATACCCGAGTACATAAATAATAAAAACAAAAAAAATATGTACTAAAATAATAATTAATTAAAAATAAAAATAAAAATTAAATTTTAATAGTAAACTTTTACAATAATAACAATAACAATTCAACAATAAAATATACATTTGACTGGAAAAAACACAACAAAAAACAATCACATGATTCAACATAAAAACTGAAATGTACACAGGACTACAGAACAAACAAAAAACATTCTAATTCTTTATATCAACAATTATTTTAACAAGAAAAAGTTGTTTCTTTTTTTGTAAATTATTGAAATAAAAATGGTAACTGTAGCAACCACTAATTATTTAACGATTTTAATCATGTTTCCTGTTTGTTAACTTAACAATTCCATGTAAAATCACAAAAAACATTGGAATTTAAAAAAAATCCATTGAGATTCAATGGATAGCCATCAGAGTCATCCTGTAAAGCGGAATTCTCTATACGTTTCTTTGCAAACTTCTAATCAATATGCTTCTTAAACGTTTATACTCCTCAGCCAATAAAATCCTGGGCTTATGCTGACAACAGAAACTATACCGCAAAACTCAACATTTCCCTGAAAATTATTTAGGACTGATGCAACGAATTTAGACTGAATGTTGGCCTTTTTAAAGTGGATTCAATGCCTTTTACTTTTACTACCCAGGATAAATACATTAGTCAACGTTTGAACCTTAGTATTAATTATCTGGATTAAATTTTTGACCTAATTTATACTAGAAGATCCTTCTGGAATCCTCTTCAATAGACTTCGGTATGCCACTTCTCTCGGTCAAGTTGGTCATTGCACGAAAATGCTTTCGGCACGCCAACCTATCCTGTGTCAATAAGGAGTCCCGCTCCATCGCTAGACTCACTTTGCCCTTGATGGATAGAAGGCGCAACAACCAGTTACTCGGACTTGGTCGTAACATCATCACTGTGGCCATGCTTACAGGTCATTGTGTTATGGGTAGACACGCGGAAAGGCTCTCCAATTCTCTCAATATGATCTATTGATGTCAAGGATATAGCTTCTTTTATCGAACTTTCGGGCTGGTTTTCCAGCATAGGATAGTATAGGATAGTGCCTTGCACTGACCAACTTCTTCTTCTTTCTAGTTTGGTAGAACTTGGTCAGTATAGGGACTGCGTTCACCTGTGGCGTCACATTTGTTGCAATGCAAATCAAAGCCATATCACGCTCTCGCTTTATTTCCTCTACGCATTCCTCTATCCAATCTGATCATCTTTACGCTCTTAGTGAAACTGACTACTGAATCTTAATTTGATAGGGGATTTCGTACTCGCATACCAAGCTTGCAAAACTGGTCTCCTTTCTTTGGAAGTATACAGAGACAGTATTTAAACTTAATGATCGTATCCTTGAGAAATTTATTTCACTTTTAAGATATCAACAATCTGGTAATTGTAGTGTGCTTAGGCCGAGGTATTGGTAATTTATGAAAACACTTGATGCTTAACAAATACAAGACTGACTGATACTGGACAGGATTCTGAAGTTCGTCAGGGCAACAAAAAAATGAGGGACACTACGGAGATACCCTGTGTAGACTGACGGCAGTATAATAGACCGTATGTATATTCGGATGTCTCTAGCACCTTGACACAACAATAATAATGGCCTTTGAACACGTTGTCGAATTGATCCTGAGTATCTTGATACCAGTATTTCTATGTTAGGTAAGAGCCAAGCGGCAATTTGAGTTCTAAACTGGCTGACAACGCCCGCAACATCTTTGATTGATTTTAGCGATAGTATTACATCACTTTCCAGCAGATTTCTAGTTACAGAGATGTTCCTTTATCCATCTCACCCTCGCTGGGGGATCCAATAGGCAAAAAGCAAATATTTTTAAAACAACGAATACCAATCATATTTAGTGTCAATGCTTCTATTCTCATAGGATTATTCTCTTAATGAATCGGAGCGCGCAGTAATTCAGCTTGTCTGCTAATCTCTTCTGCAGCTGCGTTATATCGTTCCATTTACTATCTCTTGTTCATTACTTTTTCCACTTTTTCGATAGATTAATGGAGCTATCCTTATTTCATATTAAGCTGACTGATGGTCAGTCGAAAAAAGGACTTATTGGTTAGCTCACATCAAATCTCATCGAAGTGCTGAAGTTTAATTTTTGTTTCTATACTGCATGGTCTAAGCTAAGCTTTCAGATTTTCAACTGAGACTGCAATGTAAACAACTGATGCGAAGGTTCAATGGTTGTAACACATCTGACTAGTGCATGAGCTCTGTAATTTCCAGGAATAAGATACTCCATATGACCTCAATATTAAACAGTTCTGCTGTCTCGTTGATAACTTTTTGTTATCCCAAAACCGTTCGAGGTATATAGCAGAACAAAGTGTGCTGATAGCTATCAGGAGTGAATGATGAATGCATTCATTTAATGCATGACATTATACATCTGATATTACCAACTAAAACTAATAAATCCAATGGGTGTTGATTCAATTTAGATAAACTGGGTTTTTTGGATCTGGGATTTTAACAACAGAAAAAACTCAGGAGATGCGGTTCTCTTTTCTCGATAACGGGAAGCTTTTGTCATAAAATTTTCTTGTCATTTATTATTGTTTTTATTTTTGTCAGAAAATCCCATTGAATTCTTTGCCAGACATTATCATGTGTACATATATATTTTTATTTGCCTAAATTACTAAGAAAGTCTTTATTGGGGATATTTTCCGAAGTTGCAAATGTAAGCCATCGTTTATGGTCTTGAATTTTGTACCACAACATGTAAAATAAATTAAAAAGAATGTGCTTTTTCACGTTTTATTCTCTTGACCTTTGACCGATTTTTTAATTTCTTTATTCTTTTCATTGAATATTAAATTTCAATGCCATATTTCTAGAAAAAAAAATTTTTTAATTACAAAACAAATATTTGTACGGCAATGTTTTAGATAAAATAAATATTGCTGTAATTGCCCTTATAAATAATTAAAAAAATTGAAATAAACTAAACCAAAGTGGTTGAAATAAAACAATAGAAAATTTGTAAAAAAAAATTTATTAAAAAATATCACCAAAAACTTATGTTTTTTTTTAATATAATTTTTAAAACCTTTTAATTATATATTAAAAATCTTTTTTTACAATAAAATAAAAACCACACACATTTTAATATTTCTAATTAATTTATTGAAAAAAAAAGCTGGCATTTATTGACAATGGAAACATTAGACAAATTTTTAATATCAATTCGAATTGTAGGGAAGCCATTAAAAAAGTAGAGAGGATATTTGTTTACAAAGCAGACAGTTTGTTGTTATTTTTTTTTTAATTAAATTAATGTTTTTAACAATAGATAATGACAAATAGACGTACGAGCATTGACACAATACATATAAACAAACAAACAAACAAATAAACAGATTTATAAAGTAAATGTAAATAATAGTTTGAATAAATAAATAAATAATAACAATAATTATAATAATAACAATAATAATGAAAATTAAAATAAATAAAAATGACACTTGTGTTAACACATATCTAAAATACATTAAAAAAACATTAAAAAATTAAAAATAAAAAATTAAAACATAATAGAAAAGTAAAACAAAACAAAAAAAAGGAAAAAAGAATTTAACAAAATAGTTAATTGAATTAAATTATATATAAACATGCAGTTCTAATTAAATGAAAAAATTAAATAAAATTAAATGAAATGAAAAATGAAAAAACATACTAAATCCTAATGAATTTATTATGATTACTTAAACATACACAGACTCAAAAAATATTTGATAGGCATTAAAAGAAAATTACACACAAACACACACAAAAACAAACATATTGACACAATTATCCTTATACATACATAAATACATTAGAAAATTTAAATTGTAAATATTAAAAATTATAAGAAAAACAAAAAAAACAACAACACTAAAATGCATTTGTTTTATAGGATATTAAAAGAAAAATTATTAACAAAAAAAAACAACTACAAGAACACTTACTCTTATTGAATGAAATTTAATATTAAATTTCAATTTAATACAAAAACAAAAAAAAAATAAATGAAAATGAAAAGTAAATTAAACACCCATTATAAACTGTATAAAAGTGTCTGTATGTCTGTTAGTCTTTAATATACATGAAATGGTTTTAAAAAATAAAAACAAACAAAACAAACAAAAAAATAATGCAAACAACAACAACATATTCTAAAAGTTTAAAACAAAACAAAAAAAAACCAAACAAATAATATTTAAATTTAAATTCTTATTATTTTTGAAAAAACAAGTTGAAACCTTTAACGAATTAAACACACAGAAAAACTAACACACGTCTACTTAAGCAAAAGAGCAAAAAAAAGAAAAAGAAAAAACAA
This sequence comes from Sarcophaga carnaria, assembly GCA_958299815.1. Taxonomy (NCBI): domain Eukaryota; kingdom Metazoa; phylum Arthropoda; class Insecta; order Diptera; family Sarcophagidae; genus Sarcophaga; species Sarcophaga carnaria. The sequence goes on from OY283149.1 coordinate 143,967,390, forward strand.
AAACAAAAACAAAATACATGTTCTTCACTATTCAATAGTAATTAAAAAACAAAACAAAAAAACAGAAAAAAGCAAATTAAACGAAATATACCCTGTTTATGTAGTTGTACTAAAATAACTAGAATGTACGTACGTGTATATGTGGCATAAGTAAACAAGATACAAGCAAACTTACATAAATTGTTCAATACAAAAAAGAGAAAAAAGAAAAGAAAACAAAACATAAAACTTTGTTAAGCAACAACCAAAAAAAAAAATATAAAACAAAAACAAAAACAAAAACAAAATAAACAACAACAAATCCAAATTCTAAAATTACTTTAAGCTCTACTTTGTAAAGATAAATAAAGAAAAAAAACGTATACTAATACAAATACAAACAAAAAAGAAAAAACAAAAGAAAATCTAGTTGTAAGTTAAATGTAAATAAAACAACAATTTTATAGCAAAATTAACAAAGAAAAACAACAACAATAACAAGAACAAAACAAACACACTTTTTCTTAACCATAAACCAAACATACATCCTCGTACATAAGCTTATAAAATCCATAAAAATCACACTCATACTCTCCTTTATCTAGAAATTAAAATAAATTTTGCCTAAGGTGAATTTAACAAATAGGTGTTAATTCACCTTCACACTTACCATTCTCCAACGCTAAAGTATCGTTTTCAACATACATACCCCTTAAAAAACCCAAGTATTCTATCCCATCACTCACACAACAAATAAAAATAGAACACAACTTTCCTAAGGTGAATTTATGATGATGGTAGCGGTGTTACTATTACTATAACAGACATTCACCATCAACTTCGCCTTATACTTACCACCCGTAAGAATGTTAAGTATTCATTTGCTATTTGCATTGCCCATTCTAACTCATACTAGAAGCAAATCGGAAATCAGTTTTTTTATAAACACCAGTCTCTCTTATTTCTTGAGAAGAACTTTCAACCAAAAATTTTATAATTACAGGAATCAACAATACAAACGATTGAACGATTTAAAATCGTATGTCGTAATATCTTCAGTATTAATCCCAGCATACATATGTACATACATTGCACATACAAACAAAACGTAAACACTTCTTAAAAACCACTTTTTCTCTTTAACCATTTTCCCAAGTTTCGTTTCCTTCTTGGGAGCTTAAGTACACTGAAACTGGCAACCGCCTCTCTGGGCAAAGCTGTACGGCTCCATAACTATTCTTCGTGGTTGGTATCCCTCAACCATCGCAAGAGTCTTATGAAAGTGTGGATTTTTCTTAAATCAACTTTGACTAGACGCATTTTGTCATTAAATTCAGGGTGTCTTCTTCTTAGGTTCCCAAGATCCGTACAACAACAGAGAAGATGTTCTGTGGTCTGCTCTTCTTCTTCGTCGTTGCCGGTTCTGCAGAAATCATTATAAGGTATTCCCAGTTTCCTTGTATGGACACCCTATTATCATTGCTACGAAGTTCCTTATATGAAATCTTGGTAGACTCAATGCAAATTCTGTTCTACATATATCCATATCGGGCCAGGTATGACTAATGTCTCTACAAGTGGGTTCATTAATCTATTTTAATATTCCAAAATTCCATTCAATGAATGGAGTTTTTATGAAACCTTTTGATTGCTTCTTTGCAGGGCGTCGCCAATCTCATGTTGGAATTCAATGGAATTTTCCATTGGTGGTATGGTACCTACGATGCCACCATGTCCAGGCACCTTCAAAAGAGGAAACGTCGAATCGCTCAATATCTGTAACATTTTTGTTTCCGGTAACCAAAGACAAAGATAGATACCTCAGGAAACCTTAAATAGGCCCTCCTTTTTTAATTTATACCAGAGATCAGCAATGAATCGCTTTTTCGCTACTCATAAGTACTCATAAATTTTTAGTATGAGTGAGTGAACAGTATTGAAATCCAACTACTCTGATTCATTCATTTATAAGTACAAGTTGCAATGAGTATGAGTACAACGTTGATATCAAACTCATAACGTTCGAAATATGTTTGATTCATACTTCTACTCATTCAGATTCATAAATTTAGAAAAATACTTACAATAATTATAAATGATTCGAGTGATTCGAATCATTCTTCAAAATTTACAGTCTTAGTTGTTGTTGCATTTACAAAGAAAGAAGAAAGACTCATAAACAAAGACAGCAAGCAGATCAAACACACAACTTTCTTGTGAGTATTGTAGTGTTCGTGCGCGAATCATACTTATTTTGTGCTTCATGTATACGATGAGTCATGGAGAGTCGAAATCAATAACATCATGCGTATTGTTAGTATGAGTGCCATGAGTATTTCAAACTTTGAATATGAGTAGTATGTGTATGACATTAAAATAAGTATGAATGCGTATAAGTATCAGAAATTATAAGCATGATGCCAATCTACTCATCGTTTTGAATACTCATTGCTGACCTCTGATATATACTTACCATTGCAGCAGAAGTCACCGTAGTCTAGTTGGTAGTGTGTTGGCTTATTAGACGTAAAGCCAGGGTTCAAACCCCAGGCCAGACATCAAACAAAAAAAAGTATTTCTTCGGCGACTTCCTCTCAGCAGATTTCTGGCAAAAACCCTGAGAGTAAATAAAATTGCCATCAAAAATCTGTCGTTCGGAGTCGACTTTAAACTGTAGGTCCCACCACTCACGTATAAAATTAACACACACAATATAAGTGGTGTGAGAAACTAGGACGTTGTACAATGGGTCAATTAGACCTCCGGGTACTGTACTTGTCTTAAGTACACGTCCTCTAACCTAACCTAACCTATCATTGCAGCAAAAGATAAATCGTCCACTAAACTCAACCTTTTTTATACGTACCATTCTCTCAATATTCACACTCTATGCTTAGAAATCGCGAGAAGCAAAATTTACTTGCGGTGTTGTCATTTCTAACACCTTTAATTTTTAACAACAACAAAATACACGCTGTAATGCTGTAACACAGCAATCTCTCCGAAATAGAATACATGGCTGCATTTGGAAATGAGTACTTTAAAGGAAACTCGAGAACAAGAAAATCATTTTTGTAAAATTTTTGTATTTGCTGCGTTGCGTCTATTTTGTTTATAGCATAATACTCACCATCGTTATAGAAATTCATTCTAGTAATTCACAAGCATTGCATTGAAACCCGTTTTTCTACCACAGCACTCTCCTTATTTAAAATTTCCTTTAAAAATAAAATTTCTCAAAGCCAACAGAGGTACAAATACAACAATTACCAACACTTACTTAAATTCACCTTGGGTGTCTTCAATTCCGTAATCCTATGTATCAGTTTTAGCAACCACTTTCCATGCTAAGGTGAATAATCAAATGCAAACAAGCATATGCAAACATTAACACTCACACTTCTGTTTCTCATTTCAACGCAACATCAACTCACCATTAAAACCAGTATTTCATGCTCTTTCTTTCATACAATCTCTCCTTGACTAAGAAATGTAAACAACACTCGCCATTAATAAAATCGTAAAAAACACAAACAAACACTACACACACATGCATACACCTAAAACACTTTAACTCTTCTGGGTTTTAAAAACAAAACCAGAGTAAAAAAAAATATGAAAGAAAAAAGAAATTAAAATAAAAAAATATAAAATAAAAAATAAAAACAAAAACAAAAAATAAGGAAATAAAAAAGAACTGCATACTGTTGTGACTTTATTAAAATTAAATGATAAAAAAAAACTTAAAGAAATTAAATTAAAAAACAAGAAACAAAAGATAAGAAAAATTAATATTAAAATTAATTAAAGAAATAAAAAAAGAAAATTAAATGTGTTTGCAAAATGAAAAGTTCTTAAATTAAAAACAAAATCCAAAACCAACAAAGAAAAAAACAAGCAACATTAACACACACTTTAGTCTTAGTCAAATAAAATAAAACAAAATAAAATTAAAAAATTAAAAAAAAGAATTAAAACAATTACCTTAATTTTAGTTAAATTAATTTATAAATTAATTATTAAAACAAAAACAAAACAAAAAACAAAACAAAAGACATAAAAATAAACGATAATTAAAAACAAAAAATAAACGTATTATAAGCGTAATAAGAAGAAAACAACAAAAACAAAAACATACAATTGGTTATATTAAAAAAAACAACAACAATTGATACTAATTGAATACAAAAAAAAATTATGGAAATTTTTTTGAAAAGAAAAAAAAAACAAAAGAAAATGAAAAACAAAATGAAAAAAATACACATGAAAAAAGAAAAAAATTTTAAAAATCTCCCGGTGTTTTATTTAAAAAAAAACTCATAAAAACAAATCACAAAAAATCAAAAACAACAACAACAAATTTCTACACATTTTTCAGATCCCGAAGAAGGAGAATACTAAGCAATGGAAGCGTTAAAATTAATACCAGGAAGATATTACTCATTATAAGCCATGGCGTGTGTGTCCGAACATCGAAAATGTACCGAAAAAAGCTGCCGAACAGATGAACATCAAACAACGCTTAGCCATTCGACGCTTTTGCTCATTAACCAAACATTTTTGCACATCTGTGTGTATGTTTTCCATCGTCAATTTGTATATGTAATAAGAAAGACATAACGTCCTAAATTAGCATCAGTTTCTGTAAAAGATTAATCTAATAAGGTTTCACTCTTCAGGTTGTATTTGTATTTCGGTCGTAATCCAGTTTCGTTTACTTGAAGCTAAAAATCTAAGTTCGTTACACGATTTCTAGTGAGATTTAAGTTGGTTGTTTAAGGTCAGCATCGTCTGGGAAATTCTACTCTAGGATGGCGGGGCATATACTCACCACATTGTCTTCAAAGTCAGTTATACTTGTACATTTTTACTTGGGTGTTGATATACTCTTGTCCTGCTAGTCGTAGCCAGTGAAATTTTTTAATGAAACTAAACTCTGCACTCTGACTCTGTACTTTTTTACTTAAGGATCCTTGACGGTGCTAATATGCATCGACTATTCTTAGAGACGCTTAATACCCTCGGCAAATAGCGATACTTAGAGCCCTCATCACTTCACAAACGATGATAACCTTTGTGGTGAACCCATTGGTTCCTTGTAAATCATCTTCTCACTTTCAGCGTTGCTTGTGTCAAACATACTGTTCACAACTTGATGTAAGCAACAACGATTGCTTTCTTTATTATTCCTCTGTTTATACCCTTTGCATAAACAATAACAATTACTTGACGATTGTCCGACAGATCTTAGTAACGCAGAACTTCAAACCACGATTACTCTCTTCAAACACACGGCATCTTCACACAAGACGGATTGAACTTGGACTAACTCACTTGCCTGCTTTGCCTTGCCTTTTCTGTGGCAGAGTAAATAGTCTGATGAATGTTCTTGAAGGCGAATGTTCATGACTCTATAAATATAAACATCGTTGTTTACTTTTATTATTGTAGTGTTGTTTGTGTATTTTGTTTACATTTATTCTTGTTGGGTTGTTGCTGTATTTTTGTTTACCTATTTTTTTATGCTGGTGTTTGTTGTTTATTAAGCAGTACGATAATTTGTAAACAGGTTTATTTACTTGCATTGTTTTCTTTTAGTAGCTTTTGTTTATAATTTTAATGTTAAGCGATGTAAAAGCAAAACACCAGTATTTATATTTCTCATTTTCTTAACAATATGTTTAAAAGCATCTATATACTGCCGTAGAGCTGATATTCACAACGAAATATCTTTGTCTTCTTGCACAAATATCCATGTTTCTGCCTCATATGACAACCCCTATACGAATCGTTACCAACTCTCATGTAATGAGCCAGTCTCTTGGGTTTCTTGTTCTTTCAATTTTGCAATACGTATGTTTTAATTTTCTTTGAAATATCTCCATATTCGATCCGTGATATCAACTTCTGCGTTGTGCCGTGTAGAAGTCGCCGTAATCTAGTAGGTAGTGTGTTAGTTTATTAAACGTAAAACCCGGGTTCGTCTCCTAGGTCAGACATCAAAACGAAATATGAAAAAAAATATTTCTTAGGCGACTTCCTCTCAGCAGATTTCTGGCAAAAACTCTGAGAGTAAATAAACCTGCCATGAAAAAGTTTCTCAAAAATCTGTCGTTCGCAGTCGATGTTAAAATGTAGATCCCGCCACTCACTTATAAAATTAACGCACACAACATAAGTGGTGTGAGAAGCTAGGCCGTAATCCTGACTGAAGGGTTGTAATGGCCAATTGTGTATGTATGTACGTATAAGATTTTCTCTAGTAGAGTCCCTTTTATAAGGTAGGTTTGCACGTGTGGGTACAATCTATAGCTAGGAACAGAGTAGTATATATGACCCAGAAATCTGTCATATATACATATATTGCACATGTAATGTTTACTGATACCAGTTAATGAGTTCCAATTCAAAAGGGATTCTTTAATGGGATTCGATTTATTTAAAACTACATACTATGTCTGAAATACTTTGTCTGAATAGAGTATTGGAAAAAAATACTTTCAGATTCCTTTATACCTTATTTTTTTACTAGAACATCAATCCTACATTGTTTATATTCACTGTTTACTTATGTTTCAATTGCTGTTACAAAGTAAACTCCTTTAATAGATAAAGAAACATTGTTTTTGAAGTGACAAACAAAATTCGTTCTTTAGTATCTTATGCCTGTTATAATACAATTTGATTAAAACTCCTCTCTCTATGCCTTTTTCTGTTGCCTTAAACTCTTTTCTTGTTTTCTCGATGAAACACAACAGGGTTAAAGGTCATCCTATAAGAAAAACATTCGAATATTTCAAGTTTACATTGGCATCATGATGGGAAAGAGGAATCTGAATTCATTTATTATTCATCTTTTAAAATTGCATTGTAAATGATTTAAATTTTTTCTAATGAAATCAAGCTTCACTAAAGAATTTGGCTGCCTTCCAAAATGTATCAATACAAAGTTTGTATGCAGTTCAACTACTGTATATAAACTATGTAGATATGCAAAGTAACCAAACAATGCATCAACTATAAATCCGATGCCTGATTGCTTTTTGACTGCGTTAAAAATACACATTGACGACGTTTTGAAATCGATTACATTGTATATATTTTGTACAGCGGCATTATGAAACACGATACTTTGTTCAAACACAAAGCAACTAACATTTTGGAAGGCAGCCTATTTTACTAACTTTTTTCTACTACAAATAATTCAAAAATATTGCCCAAATATGCTATGCTTCACTAACAGCTCAAATGCTAATAATTTTGTATAAAGAAAAGCCAACTTCATTGCTTATAAGGCCTCACAAATCATTTCTAAAAAACATACATAAAATATCACATAATTGAACATCTTTACGAACAAACATGTGGGTAAGCATAACTTCTCTTTTGTTTTCGATTCATTTAAAAATCATTTCCAAGTATTGTTTCATTTTTAACATTTTAATTTTAAATGTTTTTTTTTTAATGAATACTAATATTTTTAATTTTATTTATTACAGGCTACGTAGCACAGATACCAAGTTATAAACAAAAGAAAAAAATTTATAAAAAAAAGAAAGAAAAACAATAGAAGGTGATTTAGAATTTAAACGATGACACTGAAATAAACGTAAATTTTTTTTTATTATTTTGCAATACATTTTAAACAAAAAAAAAACATATTTTAATTTAGAACATAAAACACTTTTAGTTGAAATTACTTATTTATTATGAATAAACACTTATAAGCACTTTTAGTTCATTGTTAAGGACATGCCACTTCAAATCTTACGTTTAGAAATTTAGTTGACATTTATTGCAACACTGCCACAATACACACACACAAACACATAATTTTTTTATAATTTAATTGAATTATTTAAACTTGAAAACATATAGAAAATAAATAAATAAAAAAAGAAAAACTTAATTAATTAATTTTAATTTTCTTTTTTGGAATTTCAGTAAAGCTAACGTCAGACACAGAAGATTTTTTAAATAAATTAAAAAAAAAAATTTGTTTTCTTTTCGCTTGTTTATACTCTCCATTATGACTTTGTTTTTATTTAATTTATAAATTTTTATATTTTATTTTTAAACTTAAAATTAATATATCTAAGCCATTAATATAACGTATTATTTATACATTTTCTCTTCTTTTCTCTTCCCTCTTCTTTATAAATTTCAGATATTATCGCTAAACGAATGAAAATAATAATTTTATATTTATTATACAACAACAACAACAACAGCAACAACCACAACAAAATTAATTGTTTTAATAAACAACAATAAATTAACAATTAAGTTTTAATAAACAATAATTAATTTAATTTTTAAAATGTATTCCTTAAAAACAATTTGTAAATATTAATTGCAATATAAAAAAATAAAAAATAATAATAAAATAATTTATAAAAAAATAAAATAAAAAACTTTTCAACCCTTGGGTGCTAAAATTCTAAATCCTTTTTAGTAATAATTTTTATTATAAACAAAAAAAAAAAACAAAAAACAAAATCAATTTTACTTTTACTCTTCTACTTTTAATGTATAACATAACATTTTGTATAAAATAAATAAATAAAATTAATTATTAAAATTAAAAAATAATATTTTAAAATAAATCTTTAAGAAAACTTAGGACAAAAAAATTTAGAAAATTATTAAAATTTTATAAAAACGAAAAATTGTTATTAAAATAAAATAAAAAATAATATAGTTTCTAAGGCATAAACCATAAAAATAAAATAAATAAAAATTAAATCAAGAAAATATATGTATAACAGTTGTTTTAATATTCTAATTCGCATGTTCGTGGCTGTGCCTTCTCGAAAGCTCTATAAATATAAACATCGTTGTTTACTTTTATTATTGTAGTGTTGTTGGTGGATTTTTGTTTACTTGTTTACCATTTTTTATGTTGGTGTTTGTTGTTATATTAAGCAGTTATATTATTATTATTTTAAGCGATAATTTGTAAACAAGTTTGTTTACTTGTATTGTTTTATAATTTTAATGTTAAGCGATGTAAAAGCAAAACACCAGTATCTAGATTTTTTACTTGAGTAACAATGTAAAGATGAAGTGACCGTAGTCTAGTAGGTAGTGTATTGGCTTACTAGACGAAAAGCAAGGGTTCGAGCCCCAGGCCAGACATCAAAAATATCAAAAATAAAAATACAAAAAGTGTTTCTTCGGCGACTTCCTGTCAGCAGATTTCTGGCAAAAACTCTGAGAGTAAATAAAATTGCCATGAAAAGTTTCTCAAAAGTCTGTCGTTCGGAGTCGACTTTAAACTGTAGGTCCCACCACTCATGTAGAAAATTAACACACATAACATAAGTGGTGTGAGAAACTAGGTCGTAATCATAACTGAAGGGTTGTAACGACCAATTACATACAAACTCATCATTTGTAAGCACGTAGCCTCTAATTTTGGAATTTAATTTTAAATGATCATCTTTTATATCAAGTTTAAGTCCGAGAATTCTTACGCATGATACGATCAAATCATGGCAGCTGTTAAAACTGAATGTGTTTGAAAACGTATACATACATACGTAATCTCTTTAGACCCACATTCTTTACGAAATATCTCTCTCTGCCTTTACAAGTATCCATACGTCTGTATCATATAACAGCATTTGTTGTATTCCTTACCGCCTCCACCTAGTGGTCCAGTCTCTTGGTTGCCTTATCCGTTGAAATTACTAGCATTTGTTAGTCAGCATGGTATCATTCATGCGTGCTGTTGCTCACTGTGTCTCCTTATAATGTACAGAAACCCACATTCTCTAGGAAATATGGGCCCTTTGAAAACATCAACATGTTGTGTAGAGATGCTATAGTGCCAAGGCGAGACGGTCTCTTATACTGCCCTCTCCTGTCTTAATCACTTCCTATCTTTATATTTAAATAAAATAAAATGTTTATGAGAAGTCGCCGTAGTCTAGTAGGTAGTGTGTTGGCTTGTCAGACATCAGGCCTCGGTTCAAACCCCAGATCAGACATCTCCCACGAAACGAAATAAAAAAAATATTTCTTCGGCCACTTCCTCTCAGCAGATTTCTGGCAAAAACTCTGGGGGTAAATGAAATTGCCATGAAAAAGTTTTTCAAAAATCTTTCGTTCGCCACTCTAATATAAAATTACCCCACACAACATAATTGATATCAGAAGCTAGGTTGTAATCCTGACAGTAGGCTTTCTTGTACTGCCCTCAGTCTATCTGGTCTTTCATTAAGCACTTCCGATCTTAAATGAACCAAAGTACGTTGTGAGATTTCATTAAAATTTTTGATTTGTTTGAATGACCTATTGTTGTCGCTATATGTGGTATATAACATCGTCCAGATGTTGGTCGATCCACCTAATTACGAATACAGTAATCCTTCGATTTACGTCGCATCGATTAACGTTATTTCGATTTACGTCATCAAATTTTTTGTTCCCTCTAACTTCAATTTGCGTCGTCATTCGATTTACGTCGGTTTTTTTTTGGAACCAACTGCGACGTAAATAGAGGGATTACTGTAGTCCTCTCAGTAGAATGATTATTTTTGTTCATGCCGAGGAGGGGTAAATGTACCTAACCGCACCATAGAGGAAGTCGTCACGTCCCCCATGTGTGGGGCCCTCACCCACTAAATCCCCCCTCGTCTCGTGGACTTGTTGTGCCCACTCCGGAACTACGGTGGTATTACTTCGGAGTGGAGTCCCTTTGGCCCTTTGGCCCCTGCGTGTTCATATCCGCGTCTGGACTGCGTGTCGAAAGTTGAAGAGAGTGTCTCCACTATTCCTTTCGTCCAGGTCCCTGCCTCGAATTCCGCTTGGCAAGTGTGCCAGTTTCATCTATTCCGGCGTGCCCACGTGTTCCGCAGCCTCAAGATCCCTCTTCTTTAGTCTTATAATGCTCTCCACGTAATTCGCCACTGAGGTCCAATTTTCCCTACTCGCGATCATAATCCCGACAATGTTACCGACCGTGATCGTCCCAACTATCGATGTCAGTGCAGAGCGATAGCTCTGCCTGCGTGCACACTCGAAAACTATGTGCTCTGCGTCATCAATAATCTCCCCTTCCTCGTAAAGACAGTAAGGGGAGGCCCTTACTGTAGAATGATTATGGAGATCGTACAATGGCCGAAGTAAGCGGTGTGTTGCCCGAATAGAACACCTATTTTGAAAAAAAAAATATTATTTGCATCGTGATTTATTGAAATAGACTGAATAAATGACAACTAATTTGACAGATACAGCTTCAACAAAATGGCCATTTTCAACTGTCAAAGTACGGAAGTCTTTGTTAAAGGACATGGTATGTCTGATTTGCGGAATATTCTGCATCTGTTGCTTAGACACCGAAAAGGACGAGACAGTGTACAAAATTTAAATTCTTTTGGCTCCAGAAAGAGTTCGGTTTTCGGATGTTTTCCTTTTTCGCTATAACAAGAATATTTCTGCATTGAATACATTTAACGGCGTTCTTAGGAGTCATGTTTCTCACCTTTTATAGCCTTAACCACAGCTGTTGCAGATGGTTAGGGTGTAAGTTTGATTTCGAAGACTACAGAATAAATACTACTACTACATAAATAAGCCAGTGATTATAAACTTTATTTGTTACTTTTTTTTAATTTTTTAACATTTTCTGATAATTTATTTTCAAATACATTTAAAGAAAAACATTTGCAGCCGGCAACATGTTGATAAGGGCCATCAGCAACAATGTGTCTCTGCTTCTACATGTTAAAGCTTTAGCTAAGAAGGAATTCTTTTGTATTTTAAAATTATTTTAAAGCTTATGTGCTTTGTAAAAAGGAATACAGCTTTTCAAATCCCTTTTTCTGTTTCACAGAATTTCAAATCTAATTTTCAAACCCATGTAGTTTAACACTTGACGTTATGAGAGCGCTTTGGCAGATAAGTTTGTCCAGGATATCTCAAGGATGGTTTAAAAAAAGCGGTTGTAGGCGACAATAAATTGAATAAAACTTTAGAACTGAAATAAAGAAATGTTTCTTGTATAACAAACAAAATTTTCAATAAATAGCAAAACTTTCTTACCATTCTTCCGGGTTTTTTTCCACTCCTCACATGTACACAATAAACACTTTAAAGCGTTTAAAAATTCTTCTTAGATTCTCGCATAAGAACACCACAAATCCCACCAGATAACCGCCAGCCAAAACAAACCAACCGAATTGAAAGTGTTCCAAAGTCAAAGGTTGATCGACACGCAAATGTGGTGTACGCATGGTAATAATACCAGTGCACAGGCCATCTTGTGTGGAATCCAGAATCCATTTGCTTATCAAGCCAGCTGCAGCACACCTCAATGTGAAACGATTGAGCGGCCTTTCGAATTGTGAATGCCGAGGCATAAGGAAGCCAATAGGCATTGTGGTTAAACATTCTGGTATGATGTGGCTTAAAGGCCTTAATAAATGGATTTGCTGGTACAAAGCAAATTGTAGACGATCTTCTAAGACCATATAAGCAAGATCGGCTTTAAGAGCTAACATATCAGCAATCAAATCGTTATCGGAACGTGGTCTTAGCAAATCAACTAGGCCATGGGGTAGACCCTGATTAACTAGAATGCCTGGTATTTCATAATCTATGGCATCCACCGATATATTAGAGCGTATCAATTCCTCCAACGTATTGATGGGCATGGCGAAAGTAAGTTTCGAAAAGTAGCTGGTCAATGAAGCCAAATACAAATTGGAAAGTATGAAACCCATGACGGCTATAAAACAATACCAAACGGCATGGAACCATTTATGGTATTTGTAGCAGCAAGGCAATGAAGAGGGCAAATACATAATTATACGCCAGACCTCCAGGAGTATATGAAACACATCCAATGAGCGATGCTGTACAACGTGACGGCCAAAGTACGAGCCATAGATTTTTGCCAAACTCATAATCAGCCAAGTGGCCAAAAAACTAAGCCACACTTTCGTTTCAAAAGGCATTATAAAGTATTTGTACTTGGGTAGTTGCTCGGGGTAGGGCACCACCACACAACGCCTTAGCATGCGTATGGGATAACTCAAGTGGGCATCTTTTGCCACCACACAAGGATTCATAACCAAATCGACTTCATCGTTATTCACCATTTTGATAACGTCCACCAAACTGTTTACGTGGGTCTTATTGGAATATAGCAACTGCAAGCCAGCATTATACTCCTTTAGAAACGATTGAAACATGGTGGCCACATAACCCAAAAACATATTCTTATTGCTGTTCATACAATTACGTCTTTCGAAAATTCTCGGTGGATCATAAGCAGCCATTGTTCGTATTTTGAATTGATTTAAGTCACGAAACTTATCGGGATACAGATTCTCTTTACTGAACTCGGTCATATTGATGATCCTGGGCTGCCTAAAGTGATTGTAGCTGTAAATTTGGTACCGTCTTACATTTGGATCATCCATGTCCAATAATACCAGAGCATTGGTAAAACCTTTACGCCAACACCATTCAAAATGCTCTACCATATCCATACGTTGCAATTTCCTTCTGCGCCTCTTTGTTATGAACACACCACTAACACGACTCTGTATACCCTGCAGGGCATTACTCAAATGATTCCACAAAGCCTTGTCATCCAAAAAGCTGACGGCAATAAAAAATATTTTCCTATTGATCTGCGAACCATCATTGAAGTTAATGTTGCCGTAATTCCGTGTAACAACGAGTTGCGGCATATCGCTTAATTCCGGCATTTTGGTGAAGGCTTCTATGCGGCTGGTATGGCCAAAAAAAGCCACTGTGGTAAACTCCTTGGCGGTGGCATTTAGTATCGAACTTATTTCATATGTTTCCCAATTATTTAGGGATTGAAGTGAAATATTAAGCAGCTGCAGTATGAAATACATGATGTCTCCACCGTTCTGAAAATACTACTGATTGTAGTTGACCTTTGTAAAAGGAATATGGTGTGTGAAAACAAGAGAAATTATTTTGCAATATTTTTAAGTGGTACAGTGGGTTAGAGGGAGGAAAAAATAGATAAAAATTCATTCAATTTAAATTTCAATTAAAACTTGAGTTCCATTGCATAGGAGATCTAATGAATCCATGTATTTAAATCCATGGATTGTCATTGATAAGAACTTCGTTTCAAAATAAACATCGAAGGAGTTGTATTTCCACTTCCGAATGGATGTAAAAGGTGTTAATATAAGATCAGCCTGCTTAATCACTATAGAGGCATAGACATAATGGGTGATTTTTAAGAGCTTTAGGAAAATTTAAAAAAAAAAAACACATAAAATTCAGAAAAATGCATGAAATCTTTATTTAAATCGATAGTACGGTCCCTATAATTTAATATTTGAAGATTATTTCATGCAAATGTTGGTCCATCCGCTTAGTCCAATTTTGGCATACTCTTTCCAAGATTTCGGCCGGTATCTCACGAATAAATGCTTCAATGTTGTCTTCCAAGGCGTCAATTGAAGCGGGCTTGTCTGTATAGACATGAGCTTTAACATAACCCCACAAACAATAGTCTAAAGGCATTAAATCGCACGATCTAGGCGGCCAATTGACCGGTCCCGAACATGAAATAAAATGTTCATCGAACTCGCCTCTCAATAAGTTCATTGTTACGCGTGCTGTGTGGCATGTGGCACCGTCTAGTTGAAACCACAAGTCATGCAAGTCAAGCTCTTGCATTTTGGGCAAAAAAAAGTTGGATATCATCTCACGATAGCGCTCACCATTCACAGTTACGTTACGATTCTCAGCATCTTTGAAGGAGTACGGAACTTTCCACGAGCCCATTCACCAAAAATTCTGCGTTGCGGTAGGTCGTTCGGCTTCAATTCTTGCACCAGCTGTATTTTAAAAGGCTTCACACCTAAATCCTTCCGCAAAATTTTCCACGTTATTGAGTAACAGATGCCCAATTGCTGCGAATGGCGACGAATCGATAATTGATGGTCATCATTAACACTGGCCGATACAGCTGCGATATTTTCTTCAGGTTGCACTCTACGTAAGCGTGTTGGTGGTTTAATGTCCAACAATGTAAATTTGGTGCGAAATTTAGTCACAATAGCCCGAATAGCCCCTTCAGTGGGTCAATTAAACTGACCAAAAAATGGAAGAAGCGCGCGATGAACTTTCTTAACAGAGCACGCATTTTGATAATAAAATTCAATGATTTGCAAGCGTTGTTCGGTTTGTAAGACGATTCACGGTTAAATTACAGACCAAACTGAAGATGTTTGACAGTGAAACAAAACACGAAACGTGCGTGAGCTGTTTAAACCAGTGTTGCCAAAAAGATAACAGCTAAAAACATCACCCGTTAGTTTATAGACAACGATGGACATACAAACACACATACATAATTAGTTGGATTGGATTACAACTCTTCAGTCAGGATTGCAACCTAGCTTCTCACACCACTTATGTTGGGTCTGTTCATTTTATACATGAGTGTCAGGACTTACAGTTTAAAATCGACACCGAACAACAGATTTTTGAGATACTCCTCACAGCAATTTTTATTTTACTCTCAGAGTTTTTACCAGAAATCTGCAGAGTGGAAATCGCCGAAGAAAGATTATTTCAATACTTCGTTGTGATGCCGTGGCCTCACATCCAATAAGCCAACATACTACCTACTAGACTACGGCAACTTCAACATTCAACAACGCGTTCAAATAATAAAATTGTTTTATTAAACTGGATGTTTTGTTCGGGCAACATACTGTACCTTGTATGCTTCACCCATTTTACGATCTCCATATAAATTCGAGTTCACTAGTTCAGTAAATTATCGATCAATACTCGTGCGACTTTGCACGTGCAGGGGAATTCGATGACTTAACCTAGTTTTCATCGAAAAATCAAATTCAGCGATGAGGCCATTACTGCATGAAGGCATACGTAAATGAATTGTTGAATTCGCAAATCTAAGAGCGTTCAATCCATCACCAAGCTTGACTGTTTAGTGTGGTTTTCGGTTAAAGGACAGATTAAACCACATTTCTATGAGAACGGCGTTAATCCAACCAACGCGATCAACGGAGAGCACTAGAGGTCAATAATTAAACACTTCTTTTGGTCTGAATTGAATCAACCACATGTGGTTTTAAAAGAACCACATTACGTGGCCCCTCAATCCATAGCGCTTTGAATAACTTGCATGAGCGATTTGAGGGAATGGTTTCCTCACGTAGAGGTGATATAAACTGGCCCCCGAGATCGTATGATTTGACTCGGTCACACCATTTCTTGTGGTGTTTTCTTAAGTCACAGATGTATTCGAAAAGGCTACAATACAAAGCGGTGTTCAAAGTCAACATAAGCCCTCCAAACTCCAGCCTGTCTCATAGCACTTTAGATATTTTACACAAGCGATTTGAGAGAATGGTCATCTTACGTGTAAGTAATGTAAACTTGCCACCGAGATCGTGTGATTTGACTTCGTCCGACTTTTTCTAGTTGGGTTTTCTTAAGACGCAGTCTACAATCCACAAAAGTGCTCAAAGTCAACATAACCCCTGAAAACTCCAGCCTTGCTCATGGAAAATTAACATTTTGTATAGGTTCCATCCAGAAAAGTCTTAAAAGATAATATTCTACACGTAACGGCATCAATGCGTCTTCTCATATACATACATACATACATACATAATTGACCATTACAACCCTTCAGTCAGGATTACGACCTAGTTTCTCACTAGGTGTGCGTTAATTTCATATATGAGTGGCGGGACCTACAGTTTAAAGTCGACTTCAAACGACAGATTTTTGAGAAACTTTTCATGGCACTCTCAGAGTTTTTGCCAGAAATCTGCGGAGAGGAAGTCGCCAATAAATACTTTTTGTATTTTGTTTTGATGTCTGGCCTGGGACTCGAACCCTGGCTTTACGTCTAATAAGCCATCACACTACCTACTAGACTACGGCGACTTCAGACCTTTACTTGTGAGATTTTCTTAAGTCGCAGATATATCAGCGATGCTTAAAGTCAACATAACACATGCAAACTCCAGCCTCATGTCATGGCATTTTGATTATTTTGCACGAGCGATTTGAGAGTATGGTCATCTCAGGTGCAAGTGATGTAAACTGGTCGCCGAGATCGTGTAATTTGACTCTGTCACCCCATTTCTTTCTTTCTAGGCTACAATCCACAAAGGTACTCAAAGCCAGCATAACCTTACGTTCCATCCAAAGAAGTTTTGACGAACAATTCAACGATGACATTCTACACTTTGTAATGACATTAGACTCTGCAGTCTAGTTGATAATGGCTGCCTTCCAAAATGTATCAATACAAAGTTTGTATGCAGTTCTACTACTGTATATAAACTATGTAGACATGCATAGTTACAAAACAATGCATCAACTATAAATCCGAAGTCTGATTGCTTTTTGACTGCGTTAAAAATACACATTGACGACGTTTTGAAAAAGAATACATTGTATATATTTTGTACAGCGGCATTTTAAAAGACGATACTTTGTTCGAACACAAAGCAACTAACATTTTGGAAGGCAGCCAATTTGTTGACTTACTAGACGAGAGATCGACGGGTTGAAACCTCAAAAAAATTTTGTTTCTGCAACTTCCTCTCAGAAATCTTCCGACGAAAACTCTGAGTGTAAATAAAATTGGCATGAAAATCATTTCAAATCTGTCGTTCGGACGTTTAACTGTAGGTCCCGGGTTCATTGCTCGATTTACCATTGCGAATATGTAAAGGCGGTGTGAGATAATTTGTTTCTTTCTCAACAGAGTAATACTCATCTGATATCTGAATTCGTTCGAATTTGTAGCCGTACAAGCTTTTGCAGATGTGTTGATATCTCTTACATCGTGTTCCATAGCTGAAACGGCTTCAAAACACTGATGAAATCCTATGCTACAGGGATACTTAGCATTATGTACATACTCTCCTTAGATTTAATGGTTACTTTGCTTTAAGTGATTGTATGTGTAAACCTAAAATTGATTCGCGGCAGTTCCTTATAGATTGCAGCTGAAATTGCTGCAATAACTTTCAAATGCAGCCTTAATATTGTTTTATCTAAAATAGTCCCCAAAAATCCATAAAAATCCCTGTCTATTTGAATAGCAATTTAAAGTTGCACTCGCTAATATTTACATTTCAAACTCTCTATTAAAATTCAATCAAATAAATAGCTTTACGGCCACTTTGCCTATGTATTATTAAAAACTTATTACCGGCACTCATGTAAATTAACATGTGTTTGGCGGTTTGTTGTTGATTTCTCAACGTCTTAACATCCACAATTTCATGAATGAACACAATCCCAAAAAAGGTTTACATGCACGTGATACGGTGTAATGTAAGCGCATGACTGTTAGTTTGTAAACAAAATACTTTGTGGTGCAATGCACCCATAATGGGGGGGAGGGGTGGTAAAGGAATCCAATGAACAACGTCTTCTTTAGCATTCAAATGCCGATTGAAACAAGACAGTTGCATGGCAATTGTTTACGGTTGAGTATTTGGCGCCTAAATTTCACACACATTACATGATACACACGCACACATTCACAAGGCATATTATAAAATACACAGGAATCATATGAGTCGTGAGTCTCTAAGTGAGTGTATTGGTATATGCTTGTGTGCGGCAAACGTTTAAACAGAAACTGAAAGAAAAGAAACGGAACTTAAGTTTTCGAGACAATTTGATTTTTGTGTTAGTCGGAGTCCAACCATTTAAGCGTTTAAAAGCTTTTCTACGCAAAGCAAAATTTTATTTGAAATTAAAAAAAAGACAAGCAAATAACGGTTAAAATTTAAAAATATAATTTTAAATATTTAAAATTTATAAATTAAAATTAAAATCAAAATTAACATGAAGTAACTGTTTTTATACAAACAAAAATTAAATTTTTCCTAAAAAAAATTAAAAAAAAATTTTTCTTTTAAAATTTAAATTTTTGGTGAAAAAATTTCAAAAAAATGTTTATTTTAAAACGTCCTTTATTGGTTTTATGGTGGTAAGTCTGTGTGTATATACATATATGTAGATGGATTCTCTCTCTAAAAGAATATTTCATAATTATTTGCAAAAAAAAAACAAGCAAAAACAAGCAAAAAATCAATTAATTTCAGTATCGCTTGTATTAATGATGTGCACTTCCGTTGATTATCTAAATTACTTGGTTATGCTTTACAAAACTGTGGCACATTTATGCTTCTAGACATGCTAACAATTTATTGGAAATTATTTTGTGATTTAAATTTGACACAAAAGAGCAGTTCCATTACGTTTAAAACACAACTGATGTTGGTTTTAAAATTTGAAAACAATTTAAGAGGAAGTCATAGATATTGAATTTTTTTTAATGTGGATCATCATAATCGTCTTTAAAATTTGAAATTTAAGGAATTTTTAAAAACACGGTGTGTCTAATTTAAGGCCTTTATTCTAAGTTTGGTTTGCAAAAGGTATGTTTAAAAATAAATTTAAAACTGTTTTCATCTTAGCCAATGATTAAAGTATTTTGAGGGAGTAAGGGATTGTATTTTTTTGAATTTCTAAAGTAAAATTTAATAAAACCCTAATGAAATCATGATTTCGTTGAAAATTTTATGTCTTTATAATGTTTCGGCGTTCCCATTATGTGCGTTATAAAATATTGTTACGTTTTTACCTTTTAAAAACTTTTAAAATATCTGCACGTAGATTGCAAATAAAATAAAAATAAATTTGTGTTTACTTTTAATTAAAATTCTTCTTTATTATTCGCACAATTCTGTGTGCCACTGTTCACAACTTGATGTAAACAACAACAATTGCTTTTCTTTGTTATTCCTCTGTTTACAGCCTTCGCATAAACAATAACAATTACTAAGAAATTATTCGACAGATCTTTGTTACGGAGATCTTCAAACCACGATTACTCTCTTCAAACGCACCGCGTCAAGACTAACTCAACTTCACTAACTTAATCGCCTGATTTGTCTTGCCTTTTATATGGCAAGGTAGACAGTCTAATGAATGTCCTTGATGATGAATATTCACAACTTCGAATTCCCGAAATCTCTATCGTTGTTTACGTTTATTTTTGTAATGTTTTTGATATACACTGTCGGACAAAATAAAGTGCGGTTTGAAATATAGTTTGTTTTTTGATTAAAGCATATGTTTATTGCTTTCAAATGTTTATAAATTATAGTTTCATTTTTAATTCGGTTAATATTTTATCTAAAAAGTATCTTAACATTGAATTCTTTCTTTATATTTTCTATTTATAATAGAAACTATATGGCACATAAGGAATTTCTAGTGACAAAATAAAGTATCAGTTCACTAGGAAATATTATAAATAATTAAATAACTTCAAAATTTAGTACGAAGTTGCTCCTCCTTTGTTATTTATGACTTCTCTTAATCTTTTCGACATACTTAGCGCAAGGTTCTTCAAAGTACTTGCAGGAATTGCCTTCCATTCACTTTGCATTTTTTTCCCAAAGTGTTTGAATATTTGTTCTGGACTCCATCGGAATTTTGTCATCTAAGATGCTCTATGAGGTTTAAATCTGTGCTTTGAGCAGGCCATTCTAATTTTTCAACATCATTTTCTTTAAAATATTTTTAGCGACCTTACTCGTGTGCGTGGTGTCGTTGTTTGTTGAAAGATAAACTCCCCCAAGCCCATTTACTCCGCACGATTTTCTTCCAAAATATTTACATAGTGCTCTCCAGTCATTTTGGAATCAATTTTAACGAGTCTACCAACTCCTGAAGAGGAAAAACATGCCCACACCATGAGGCTGCTTTGGAAGGAAATTTGAAAGATTTTCTTCCAAAATCACATACCCTTCAGACAGCATAATGATCCAGCTTCCAACTCCATTTATGTTGTCCGTGTTATTTTTATATAAGAGTGGATTCACAATCTACTATTCCAGTCCAAAAAAATTTTCGGTGAATTGATGGTAATTGATCTTTCAAAATCATTTTAGAAAAAATACGAACCAATACCATCTCCAAACCGTAAACCACATCAAATAACGCTTTTGCCGGCTGCTGTAATTACATAATAGTATCTCAGTTTCCCAAACCCTATATATTTACAATAAGCTTTCTGTTTAAAGAAACCATTTAAAGAGAAATGACTTTCATTAAGAAGAATACTTTTTTTCGAAATTTAAGACGTCTGTCCAGGGGTTTAAACCTTGGCCTCACGTCTAATAAGCCAACACACTACCTAATAGACTACGGCGACTTGGTCCATTGTAGCCCTTCAGAAAAAGAACGAAAACAAAAATAAATTTCCAAAAAGAAAATAATAATACGGGTCACGTTGTACCTAAAGACGAATAAGTTTATGATTTGGCTCAGATTTTAAATTGCTGAGCATTTTGGATTTTAATCTATGGTAGATTCAGTCATAATTTAACCTTAATATACTCATGTATGTATCTTCTGTTCATAGATACCCTGGAATACTTATCAAGCATTTATACCCATTTTTTCTTTAATAAAGTGGACAAAATATTGCAAAATGAGTGTTAAATAGTTTTAGGCAAAACAAATCGTTTTTAAATTCACACCAGTTTCTGCCAAACAAATAAAATTTAAATAATAATGCAAAAAAACCCATCAAACTTATCAAAATTTTTGGCTAAATTGTCAAGAACAACGAACAACGAGAATAAAATAAATAAATCCCAAAACAAATATTCAATTATCCAGTATGGAGTCAATTGTTTTGAATGAAATCTCAAAATAATTATTTTTAAATACGACAATTTAGCATTTAAAAGGGAGGGAGGAGAGGAAAAAAGGCTTTCAAAAGAATTTTAATATTCAATAATTGGAAACCAAAAAAAAAAAATCTCAGCAAACTATGTATGAAACGCTAGGAATTAATTATTGATTGTGTCTGTGCATGTGTGGTGGAAAACAGTTCGTCACAGATTCATAAAAAAAAAATTAGAAAATAAAACAAGTGAGGGATTATAGATACAATTAAAAATTTCACACATTCATACACATACGGAAACACAGTCAGATACGTACATACATGTATACAGATGTATAGGATATAATAACCAATACGACACACTTAAGGATTTAAATCTAAAAAAAAAGACGTAAGAAATCCATAAGCCTGTGTTTGATATGTGAAAACGTCATCATTTGTGAGAAGGTATTGCCAACATTTCATCCACCAATAATGGTAACGTTTGCGTTTGGCACGGGGTAATGAGAAAGGAATACATCTTGTTAGCATCAGCTCCTACAAGTATGCAACACATTTTACATTTTACACATGGCTGTGTGGCATACGTATGCATGTGTGGGAGAGTAAGAACATGATGTTCGCACATATGTTTTATGTATGTTTGTTTGTCTTTTTATTTTAAATCTGTTTGATACGTTTTTAGCTTTTCTTTCTCTTTGCGTTTTTTTTTTTTTTTTGTTCATCACACTCAATACAAATTTCTTTTTTTTTTCGTTTTCGTTTTTTATGTCGAGAGAAAAAAACACAAAAAACCGTAAGCCAAGTAAATCAAGAGATTGTTTTTTATTTTTCTGCAAATATTGCAAAAATTGCTTAAGCTGTCACACTCCTACTAACGAGAACAAACAGTTTAGGTTAAGTGCATACCGCTAGTGAGACGACGGTGGCAGCATCAGGGGTTTTAGAATAAAAAAAACAAAGAAAAATTGATACGAACTACAGAATTCAAGTGCATTATCCATAACAACTGCTGTAATAAAATAAACAATATTCCAATACCACTAACACATACACACATATTTACATATGTGCATACATGCTTTTGTGTGAGTGCGTAAATACATAAGTATACATATATGTATGTGTGTATATGGCATACATATGTGGGTGCTTTTTGGTGATAAATACGTACATAAGTTTTCATTATACAGAGTGACAGAGTTATTGAACGACAAATTAATAAAAAAAAATTGTATGGCAGACAATCCCCCGGGGAAATTTTGATAAAAGTTTCAATAACAATCATTTAATTTATGCCCAAACTGAGCAACTTGAGGTGTCTAGGTGCAAATTTAAATAATTTGTTACAATATGGAACGCTTATTACCACCACATTTAAACAAACATGTCCTGCACAACTTAAAAGTTTAAGACGACGATTTTATTTTCCTCCCAAGGCATTTATATTGTGTACATAGGATGGAAGGCTGTGGTAGATTGTTAAGTTCAATATTAACTTGAGCACACATAGCGTCCAGGTTGTAATACCACATGAAGTGATGTCCCAGAGCTATCTGACAAGCTCTGATTGACCAGTCAGCATCAGGGTTTATCATTAACGCCAGGTTACCTTAGAATTAAGCTGAAAATCAGCCTGAAAGTTAAACAAATCTAGTGATGGAATTGATGTCAAGCAACTTTAAATCAATGAGAAGAAGTGAACCAAAAAAGAAGTCTACGTCTAGTCTGATACAGATATTGGCAAGTGAAATGTACTCGCCATCTTTTCGAGCGATCTACAGCTTGTGCAGAAGTGAAATCGTTCCGATGGTCTATGCATTAAGCAATCAAACTTACTTACTTACTTAGTTAATTGGCCTATAACAACCCGATTAACGGATTTCTGCCGCAACACATCCTTCCAGACGCCTCTGCTTCTTGCCCGCCTACGCCAGTTGGTCACACCAATCGATGACAGGCTTCCTCGATTTGGTCCTTCCAACGGATACAAGGTCGTCCTCTTCGCCGACTTCCGCAGATCCCCGCATCAAATACCCGTCTCACCGGAGCATCCTCCTCCATTCGAACGACATGGCTGCACAACATCTATGTCGTTGAGGATCGGATGCAGTAATCATCGCCAACTCGCACTGGACCTAAGATCTTACGCAGTACTTTTCTCTCGAACACTCTCAAGGCCGCTGCATCAGTGCTTAATAGGGTCCATGCCTCAGCGCCATAAAGAAGCACGGGGAGTATGAGTGTCTTGTAAAGTATTAGTTTTGTCGTACGAGAGAGCTCTCTGCTACTCAATTGCCTATTGAGACCATAGTAGCACTTGTTGGCAAAAGTGACCTTGCACTTGATCTCCAGACTGACATCATTTTTGGTGATAACGGCGGAGCCAAGATAAATAAATTCCTTGACTGTATCAAAAGTATAGTTATCGGCCGTAATCTGAGAATCAATACGCTGCACGTCTCTACTTGTCGATAACATATATTTTGTTTTGCCCTCATTTACTGTCAGACCCATCTTAGTAGACTACTGTTCCACCTTAAAGGCAGCAGTAACATCTCCCTTGGTACGCCCTATGATATCAATGTCGTCAGTGTACGCAAGCAACTGGAGACTTTTTGAAAAATAGTGCCATTGCGCTGAACACTCTCCATGACGAAGTTGAAGAAGTCGCATGATAAGGGTTCGCCTTGTCTGAAACCTCGCACGGTATCAAAAGGTTCGGAGAGGTCCATTCCTACCTTGACGGAGGTGCAGGAATTGCTCAACGTCATTCTGCATAGCCTTATCAGCTTCGCAGGTATACTGAGCTCAGACATTGCGGCAAAAACACGATCCCTAATGGGGCTATCGCAGGCAGCCTTATAGTCGACAAAAAGATGGTGTGTGTTGACTTGTTGTTCGTGTTTAAGCAATCATCCGGGGTGGAATTCAAGGCAATGAGCAGGCAATTAAACTTCTAAGGACAGAAGCTTACACGACAACATAAGAGCCAGAATATTTCTGTGCAGTGGCAAGATGTGTTTGGAAGAATATATTCGGTGAAAGAGAAGATGGAGATCCATCTCAAGCCAAGTAGGTTTGAAGCAATTTTAACTTCAGTTCAATAAATAAAAAATTTGAGATGTTTATTGCACCATAGGTTCGATGTATACTTTATCATAATATAAATGGCTCTTGTTTAAATTCGCCTTAGTCTAGTAGGTTGTATGTTGACTTAATAGAACACGTCTCTAACTCCAGGTAAGACATCATAACGAAATACGAAAAAATCTTACTTCGTTGACATCCTCTCAGCTGATTTGTGGCAACAACTCTAAGAGAAAATAAAAATTGCCATGAAAAGTTTCACAAAAATCTGTTGTGCGGAGTCGACTTTAAACTGTAGGTCCCGCCATTCATGTATAAAATTAACACACACAACATAATGTAGTATGAGAAACTAGGTCCATAATCCTGACCAATTATGTACATATCTACTGGACCATCCAGGGTTTAGATGGCAGACAGCATTTCGACAGTGCAACGTAGGCTCGAAGAATACTTTTTCAGAATTAAGACGGCTGTAGTTTGTATAGTTTATTTCGCATACACTTGCAACTTAAGAGAACCCTCACAAGAAAAGTCCAAATGTAGTCAAATCACATAGTCTCGGTGACCAGTTCACGTCACCTCCACCCGAAATGACGTTGCCTTCAAATCACTCATGCAGAATATCCAATATGACATGAGCTAAATGGATGTAATGCTGTCCTGTTAAAACAATAGGGCGCTTCTGTCCATACCATCTAATTAAGGCCAAAAGAAGGAGAAACCTGAATCATAAATGAGCCTTACCGTTGAAGAGGATTTTTCGATGAAAATTAGGCTCAATTGCTCTCTGCTCCAGAGAAAATTCAGCAAACAGACGTCATTGTCTCTAGTCATTTACATTCTCTTCCTAGGTCAGATGTATTTATACGCAGACTCAAGTAACGACAAGTCAAATTTATCTACCACACTACAAAGAGTTCCCTCCGTAAGACGATTATAGGACGATTATAAAAGCGAACATGCTATCCAAGAAGCTGACTAATGCTACGCGCTTCAATCAGGAAGATTGAGAGAGACTATCCATACGAAACCGAAGTCGCCGTGGTCTAGTAGGTAGTATGTTGGCTTATTAGACGAAAAGCCAGGGTTCAAGCCCCAGGCCAGACATCAAAACAAAATACAAAAAGTATTTCTTCGGCGACTTTCTCTCAGCAGATTTCTGGCAAAAACTCTGAGAGTAAATAAAAATTGCCATGAAAAGTTTCTCAAAACTCTGTCGTTCGGAGTCGACTTTAAACTGTAGGTCCCACCACTCATGTATAAAATTAACACACACAACATAAGTGGTGTGAGAAACTAGGACGTTGTACAATGGGTCAATTCGACCTCCGGGTACTATACTTGTCTTAATTGACAAGTACACGTCCTCTAACCTAACCTAACCTATATCCAAACGAAACCAGTTTATTAAAGATATCGACTTGATATGCTACCAGCATCGAACCAGCTGGCAGGCTATAAACTGTATGGAAGTCAAGATGGCTCAGAGAGCAAAAAAATATTTGAAAAATATTTAAAAAAGTTGAACCTCTGTAGCCATCTATTATTGTCACCCTATAAGTGTCCTAAGTTTAACACACACATATTCCGTTGAAATTCTACATCCTTTAGATGATCTTCTTAAGCCATAAAGTTTCTGTTCCCCATTCCATTTTAGCAACTCGTGTTTCTATAATAAATTTATTAAGAAAAGGAACTTTTTATCAATATTTTCTTGTCGTCACTTCATCAAGAAAAAAGAAGAAGAAAAAATGTGAATCATTTGATGTATCGCATATAGGGGACAATCGACAAATAAGTGAGGTTAAGTGTTTCTTACTTTATCATCTACAGCAACAACTACCAAAACAAATCGAATAAAAAAGTGAAAAGAGTGATAAGAATGTATAGAGAAACTCTTCTTAATTATTTTATTTTTTCATTTCTGAAGTTCAAAGCAAATTTTCACAAAACAAAACGCCAAATACGCTTTGATGTGCGTGTGACATTGAAACAAAAAACAGAAAATAATCGAAGCAATTAAAATAAAATGATAGCGGCATGAAATAGAAAAGTTTCTAAATTTGTCGAGACTGAAACTAAAAAAATTCCATTTGAAACAATTTGTATCTAAAAACCACCATAATGAGTGAGAAATTGATGTTCAACAGTTGTATATGAAAATATGGCAGACAAATTTGAGAATCTTTTTAATTTTAGCATAATATTACTTACATACTTACTTAATTGACCATTAACAACTCAATTAACGGATTTCGGCCTGCCTTAATGCATCCTTCCAGGCGCCTCGAATTGACCCATTGTACAATGTCCTAGTTTCTCACACCACTTATGTTGTGTGTGTTAATTTTTATACATGACTGGCGGGACCTACAGTTTAAAGTCGACTCCGAACGGCAGATTTTTGAGCAACTTTGCATGGCAATTTTATTTATTTACTCTCAGAGTTTTTACCAGAGATCTGCTGAGAGGAAGTCGCCGAAGAAATACTTTTTGTATTTTTGCCTTGATGTCTGGCCTGGGGCTCGAACCCTGGCTTTACGTCTAATAAGCCAACACACTACCTACTAGACTAAAGCGACTTCAAAATCCCGGTGTATAAGGCTGCCGAATTTATGTTAGCGGCAATATAGGATGCGGTGAAAGTTATTGTGGGCGCAAGTATCTCCAAGCGGGACTTTACCATACTTTCCGATAGTAGGGCGGCTATTAAAGCACTGAATTCCAACGTAATTAACCCCAAGTACACCGTATCCATACATATTTGGTCACTACAACCTTTCAGTCAGGGACAAGCTCCTATTTTACACATGAGTAGAGGGGCCTACATTTCAAAGTCGTCTCCGTATGACAGATTTTTGAGAAACTTTTCCTGGCAATTTTATTTTACTTGCAGAGTTTTTGTCAGAAATCTGAGAGGAAGTCGCCGACGAAATATTGTATTCATATTTTTTAAATTTCTAGACTACGGCGACATCAACGGCGGTGTACAACTATCGCAGATATCTCAATGTAATAGCAGATCGATATGATATCCACATTACATGGATACCAGGACTTAAAGACATTCCGGGTACTGTAGAGTGGATAAACAGGCTAGGTGTGGCACAACTATCGAACTCTCCGATGAATTCCCAACCTTGGAGATGAATTTGAGAACCTGAAAGATTATAATTGACAATGCGATCTTAGTCTTTATCAACTATGGATAGGCGGCTACGGACATGGACAGAACAATGCAGGAAATCTAACCAAGGCTGGGCGGAGAGAGCACAGTAAATCTGCTTAATTGCGAATGAAGCACACTCAGTGAGGTTGTCGGGGTTATTATGGCGAATTAAATTACGGGTGTGCATGCAAGACGTATTGGTTTTGGACACCTCGTGAATGATTTCTATAGAAGCTGCAGCAGCTACTGTGAAGAAGCATGCTCAGTATGATATTTGGGGTCATTACGGGTACTGCATGCGAAACGCGTTGGTCTTAGACACCTCGTGAATAATTTTTACTGAAGCTGCGGCAGCTATTGTGTACATGCCCAGCACTCTATCGAAGGAGTAAATAGCACCTTAGTGCCTACTATATGGAGGATCTGGATGAACTAGCATGGATTCACATTGGCAATATGATTCGTTTCATCAGAAAGTTCGGGTGGTTCCATAAGTAGGGTATAAACCGAAAACTGTGGTATTACAATGTCCCCCATGTGGCCTTGAGTGGGTAGCCATCAGAGATCATCAATGACTATTCAAAAAGATGAGTACAATCGAATCATACTCATAATTTCTGATACTCATACTTAAAGTTTGAAGTACTCATCATATTCATACTTAACAACACGTATGATGTTATTGATTTCGACTCTCCAGAACTCAACATAAACACGAAGCACAAAATAAGTATGAATTGCATACGAACACTAAAATACTTACTAGAAGGTTGTGTGCTTACTCTGCTTGCTGCTCTGTCTTTTTTGCTTGTGTGTTTTATTTTTTTCTAAAGTTATGAATCTAAATGAGTAGGCTTATGAATCAAACATATTTCGAATGATATGAGTTTGATGTCAACGTTGTACTCATACTCATTGCAACCTGTAGTTATAAATCAACGTTGTAGTGAGTATGAATGAATCAGAATACATAGTTAAATTTCAATATTTTTGACTCACTTATATTCAAAATTTAATGAGTGCTTATGAGTAGCGAAAAAACGATTCATTGCTGATCTCTGGTAGCCATATCTATCTATCTAACCAAGGTACCTGAAAGCTGATTTTGAGATTTCTTGGTTGCTTACAACATGGAACGAAAATTCCTTCTACTGTCAGTGGATTACTACATCTGGACTTCACACTACTTACAGAAGCTAAATTCGGCCGAATATGGACTGTAACTCTTATGTACGAGGGTAGCTGGATTCATATTGTTTTCAAAATGTTTAAAATATGAACTCGTTGATTGCAAATAAAATAAAAATAAATTTGTGTTTAGTTTTAATTAAAATTCTGTATTATTCGTACAATTCTGTGTGCCACTGTTCACAACTTGATGTTACAACAACAATTGCTTTGTTTTTTATACTTCTGTTTACACACTTTGCATTAACTATCACAATTACTAGAAAATTGCTCGACAGATCTTTGTAACGGAGATCTTCAAACCACGATTTCTCACTTCAAACACATCGCGTCTTCACACAAAACTGACTGAACTTCACTAACTCAGTCGCCTGCTCTTCCTTGCCTTTTATATGGCAAATTAAACAGTCTGATGAATGTCCTTGAAGGCGAACGTTCATGACTTCGCCTTCTCATTGTTTACATTTATTATTGTAGTGTTGTTTGTGTATTTTGTTTACATTTATTTCTGTAGTGTTGTTGGTATATTTTTGTTTACTTGTTTACCATTTTTTATATGCTCGTAGTTGTTGTTATATTAAGCAATGTAATAATTTGTAAACAGGTTTGTTTACTGCATTGTTTTGCTTTTGTAGCTTTTGTTTATAATTTTAATGTTAAACGATGTAAAAGCAAAACACGAGTATCTTGGCGTTTCATTTTCTTAACAATATTATAAAGTTTTTCGCTCATTAATGCAGCATAGATGCAATACTGCTTTATCGGTTCTATAAAGACATTCGCTTTGATAAAACAAGAGGACTTGTTCCCCACAGATGCTAAACTCCTCAATCGTTGAGCATGTCTTTCAAAAACCAAATTATAAATCGCACAAAGCTTTATTATTTTCTACTAAAAATGTGAAAAGTTGATTTAAATTCCCTTTCCGTAACCCAATTTTTTTAGTAAAGTATTGTTTGTGTATTGTAATGTTTTTTTTTTTCTTCCACTTACTTCCACTGTTCAAACTTCATTCGAACATTCAAGCAAAAAAACTTTGTTTTACCTTCAATTGATAAGATAGTTTCTGTCTTTTAAAAATGTGGGTTTACTGTTCATAATTCTAAGCCAAAAGCATTAAATTCATGAACATTAGCACACTTTCGGTGTATGAGCAGCTTAAAATTTCTAATGCCATGATAGACCACAAATTTACTTTAAATTTCCAAAAAAAAAAAAAAAACGAAGAAAAAAGAAAATTTGAAAATCATTATTCACACACAATTGTTAATACTTTAATATCATCATACAGGGGGCGAGGGAGTTGCACCACACAACCACGTTTAATACCGTGATCATCATACAGTCACACAATGACTTTTATAGCCACCAAAAAAAAAAAAAAAGTTAAATGACTTCCAGGGAAATCAACTTAAATGTACATTAAATTCGAGTTTATCTATGTATGAGTGAGAGTGTGTGTGTGAGTGTGACGGAAGAGTCAAAATGCGATTACACACTGTATTGCTCTTCAAAAGCATACACACACACACACAAAGCATACACGAATAAGCGCATCGCATATTTGTAATGCAGTTGCTGTTTAAAGCGTAAAACATTTGACACATCAAATAATGTTGTTGCAACATGATGACATTGGCGTTGTTGCCTTCGCTGCCGGCAAAATTTGTTTTCACTTTTTATCTCTATTCTGTGCTATTCTGTTCTGTTTTGTTCTGTTCTGTTTTGCTTTGTTTTGTTTTGTTCTGATACCCTTCAAATACATAGGAAACTATAATGAAGACATACTATACACGTTGCTTGCAACCTACAAAAAACATTGTGTCAACATACCTTTTTTTCGCCTGTAGAAAAGCTAGTATTTTATAATACGATGCATAGATGTATGTGGCCAGAGTTGTTTTATGTATTAATCTTGAGTTCTTGAATAATTTTTTCTTTCCATAAAAATATTCAATTCATCATATTTCGACAATAGATTGTTGTGGCTTTAATATAAGAGGCATGAATACATATTAAAAACTTGAAAATGACCAACTAAAACTGTTAAAAAGTACCAATACAAATCGATGCTTCCACTCTGCGTTAACAAGTCTTTCTGTTTGACTCAAGGCCTTCCAGAAAAGCTGAGAAACTTAAACTTTGGTTGTAAAACCTTTAGTCGCCTATGCGTGTTTTTATGATAACCGAAGACGAAGTAAAGTAATGCTTGGCACTTTTGCATAATTTGCACAAAGGGTTTGTTATCGGCCGGATGCAATAGATATGCTTTTAGGCATCCCTTTGCTTTCGCTTATGATCGAAAGAAGCGTTCGTTCTTGTGATCTTAGATAAGAAGGTATTTAAGAATTGAAAACCAATACCATTAAGAAATGTTTGATGGTTGAGGTGGAACTTCAAAAAAGTCAAAAAATCCATATTAATGACATAATGTCACCAAGAATAGTTCTCTTTAGAAACCGCCGAATAAAGAACTTTAAACGTGAAGAACCAACTTTACAGATTACGGGCTGAGCTCTCATGTAGTGTATTCAGACGGTTTCAAGAAGAAGAATCAAAGGACAGACTCTAATCCATGCCAATTAACAATTTTCCAGGTAAGAATCCAAGTATCAAAAAAGGTGTGAAAACTATTGCATGGGAGGATGAAAAATAAAGCCTCCCTATCGACAATAACCACCTCAATCAACAACCATCTTGTATTCAAACGTGTAAACCTTCCCAACAAGACAAAAAGCTTTCAGCTCTTATTACTTTACATGAGGACTGTTTGGTTAATGAAATGGTAAAGCGCTAAGTGAAACGAGAGGCACATTTTTCCGTAATTAGCCTCAAGACATTCTGTGGTGGTACAGAAAACTATCGGAAAGGAATCTTTAGGAACTGTTAGGAGAGGAAATTCACCGAATTATGTAAATAATTCTGACGATCAACCTTAAGTCCAATAGTTCCTAATAGGGGACTTGAGCACTGTTAGTATTTTAAAAAGTTTTGGAGAAAACACTGTACGAACCATTGCAACTTGAGGTATCATACATACATACATACATACATACATACATACATACATACATACATACATACATACATACATACATACATACATACATACATACATACATACATACATACATACATACATAATTACAACGATTCAGTCAGGATTAGGACCTCGCTTCTCACACGACTTATGTTGTGTGTGTTAATTTTCTAAGTGTGTGGCGCGACCTACAGTTTAAAGTCGACTCCGAAAGACAGATTTTTGAGCAACTTTTTCATGGCAATTTTATTTATTTCTCAGAGTTTTTGCCACAAATCTACTGAGAGGTAGTCGCCGAAGAAATATTCTATTGAATATCATTTTGCTGTAGTTGTCTGATCTGGGTTATGAACCGAGGCCTTATGTCTGATAAGCCAACACACTACCTACTAGGCTACGGCAACTATGAAGGTATGATTTAAGGTATCATTTGATCAGAATTGGGGGATTTTGTAAAACTTATACTGGAAGCTTCAAGTTTTACTGGACAGACAGAACTTTTCTCTCTTTTGTGATATTATTGTCCTTCAAAATAGGCATTGTTTTACCTCCACCTAGATTTTGAAGCACCTGAATAGTGCTAGGAAATCTTGCCACTATGAAAAACATGTTTCTACCTCTTCCGTATGTGGTATTCATTCTAGTCAAGCGATATATTGATAATATTCAATTTAAACACTATCGTGCGCCACCATACAATAGGCATAGAAATAATTGACAATTTGCCAAACTGGTACTTCTAAACTGGTCTAGTAAGTAGTGTGTTGGCTTACTGGACAAGAGCTCAGATTACACATGTTGAAAAAAAGTTGTTACTTACAGTTACAATCTTCTGGAAAAAAGCTCTGAGAATAGACAAAGTTTCTATGAAAATCTTATCAAAATTTGTCAATGGGTATCGACATTAAATATTTCACTGGAGTGTCACGATGTCACTTTTAAATATATCAAACTCATGGCATTTGCTTCGATTATGCCACAATTTTGTATGAACTTCATTATACAAACTCATCAGAGCCTTAAAAACTGATTTACGTTTCAACACTGTATCATTTAACGGTTGAACATGCCTTCACCATTCTTTCCCCAGTCGGTCACATTAAACTCACACTAATGCCTACTGTCTCTACCTACGTCAAGAGCAAGTAACAACATGTTGCAGGTTTTTTATCCTGTTTTTTTTCTACCCAAACACTGACCACCATCATTTATACTACAACGACATTTACACACACCACAGCACGAACAAAAAAGAATTTTATTCTTAACGAAACTAACCTCAGCATATAAAATTCATATTAAAAAAATAACGAGAAGAAGAACAAAAAAGAAAACTGCATGCCATGCCATGTCAAGAAGATTTAAATATTTTGCATTGAAATTTATTTTTACACCTCGCGGGCATGAACACACACTACCACTACTACCACTCACTCATTCACTTGCTACTACTTACTTAGTGGTGGAAGTGACTTTAATATTCGTTGAGCATTTTGTTCGTGTACATTCTAATGGTACTCGTGTTTTAATTGCGGTGAGAAAAAAAAACGAAGTGGACTTCACTGCTTATTTTTCTTTCCTAATTGAAGTACAAAAAAAAATAATTTATTTTTGCTTTTTTTCCTTTTTAAATTGTTTAAATAATTATTTGACTTCCTTTGTTTTCAACGTAACGTCTCATTATTTGACATTTATGTTCGACAATTTTCTTATGACGATAATTTCGATTTAAACCGTATTACCATACAAATAATATTTTTTGTATGTATGTATGTGGGTTAAGGTTTGTTTATTCTGTGTGTAGGTGTATGTGTGTGTGTATTTGCTTGTGCCCTGAAGTTCATACTTTAAGTTCGTGGTTAATGGGTCGTATACTTGATTATTTTAAGAGCAAAAAGGCATTGTCAGCACTCATACGTCTCGTCGTACTCAGTGTGCAATTGCTTACCATGTGTGGCATCATGCAAATGCTATAAGATTGACTGATAAAAAGATTTACAAGCAATTGTTCTGATTTTATTTCTAAAGTAATTCGTCTCTAATGTTGAGTTTTTTTATTTTCTGGCAAAATATTGTTAAACATGGCAAGAATCAAAATTTAGTTTTTAAGTTAATGCAGCATAAAAATCAAAAATTTTTGATATTTTCTGCTGTAGAAAACATTTGCTTAACATAATCCATTAAACTTCTGTTGAATGTAAAGCACAGTTACAAATTTTTGTTACTTAGAATCACCGGACTTAACAAAA
Organism: Sarcophaga carnaria; assembly: GCA_958299815.1. Classification (NCBI taxonomy): domain Eukaryota; kingdom Metazoa; phylum Arthropoda; class Insecta; order Diptera; family Sarcophagidae; genus Sarcophaga; species Sarcophaga carnaria. Next base: position 144,001,817 of record OY283149.1, read on the forward strand.
TTTGTTTTTCTTTCCTTTAATAAAGACCTGTTAAGCAACTTTAGAACAAAACTAAACCACCACCAAATGAAAAAATCTGACTTTTAACCCTTTGCGACCGTATGTCTGCTCTCAGCCACCAAAGCTGTATTACCTATCTAGTCGTATATCTGCTCTCAATTGATAAGCTTCCGAAATTCGTTGAAATCTAATGATATTTTATAAGTTGAGCTTAACTTAGATTTGGCGATTTCGCTTCTTAAAATATTTCAAAATAATACTCTAACAAAATGTCAAAAAGAAATTTACTGAAAGATGTGTTCCGTGAACTTGAAAGTAGCGATGATGAATTTTATTTTGACTCTTTCAACACTGACTTTGATAAAGAAAGTGATAACACTAATTCTGAAAATATTTCAAGTAGTGATTCTGATAGTGCCGTAGTAGGGAACGAAACGAAAATTAATTCCGTCCAGCATGACATCCATATATAAAATTAATACGGTCAGAAAGGGTTAAAGATTTGTTTTTCGTTGCAGAAGAAAAAATTAATTGAAATAAGCTTCAAAATATTATGACAATGGAATGATCACAATAGAAAATTTAGGATATTGTTTACCATACTAAATAGGTTACGGATACAGGTATAAGACTAAATGCAATGAAGACATTGAAATGCAAAAGCTTTGTCATGCATAAATTTTATGTTCAATGATTTTGATTTCTCTACTAAGTACAGGTATCAGAATCTGCTTTCCATTTAATTCTACAATTAAATCATGCATCCAGAGGACAGAGGACATTCCATTGCTTATAGACAGACGAGGGGCATATATCTTTTTCTATCGATTGAATCCTAAACTTTTCCTTAAATTACTCGGTTGCAGTAGCAAAATTCAAGCAAAAATGATATCTTTACAAACAAACGTTTAATAAATTCTTTATTGAGTTGCATTTAATGGAAGTATATACGTAATATTCAAAACCTAGTCGGCTGCTATATTACTAAAGAGATTCTAAAATTATGTATGAGGAAATGTCTGCGTAAGCAGATGAAAGGAATCAATATCTTACTTACTTACTTAATTGGGTATTACAAACCTTTAGTCAGGATTACGACCTAGTTTCTCACACCCTATAGAAGTCGTAACCTAGTAGGTAGTGTGTTGGCTTATTAGACGTGAGGCTACCCATGTCAGACATCTCCAAAAAAACGAAATTTGGAAAAATATTTCTTCGGCGACTTCCTCTCAGCAGATTTCTGGCAAAAACTCTAAGAAAAATAAAATTGCCACGAAGAAGATTCTAAAAAATCTGTCAGTCAGAACTGAGTTTAAAGTGTAGGTCCCGCCACTACTCATGTTTAAAATTAATCCACGCAACATAAGTGGTGTGAGAAGCTAGGTCGTAATCCTGAATGAAGGGATGTAATGTAATGGGTGTATAAATTCTTTTTTTTGGCAATTATTTGCTTTCAGGTTTTTTGCCAAAAGACTACCGCGAAGAGATCCCCAAAAAAAATCCCCCAAAAAATAACACGAGCTCTCGTCTAGTAAGCAAACATACAGTGAACATCAAAAGAAACTGTACATTAAGGATAAATTTCTAACAATCACCAAACTTAACTTTCACCACTTAAGGAGAGTGGCCGAAAAAATTTGAAAATATTTCGAAAATTTTTGTATTTTTTTTTTGTTTCAATTTTAAAAACTGGCAATGAAACAATTTCAAATAAAAATAACGGTAGTTTATTAATGTAGTTTTTTTTTAATGTACAATTTCTTTTAACGCTTACTGTATAACTCTTACACATCAGCGACTTTAGCAGAACGAACATCTTGTCAAGCAGCTTTAAAAACCTAGTTAATCAACCAACAAAAACCGAGTTCCTTGAAATGAGTGACATTAAGATTATGAAATGGTGGATTATCTAGCAAAAGAAAGAAAAATGTTTTCCTTATTGGTCACAAGTCATTCAGTGAACATACAAAAATCCGCAGAAATATAATTCTTACGTACTAGAAGCAGAGGGAATTAACTGCTCACTGGAACAATTATGACGCCCTCTGGATTTAATGACGAGACATTCAACGATTACCAGAAAATAGGTTCTTGGATTTGGCAAGCTAAGAAACAACGATGTTTACATTTATAGAGATTACGAAAAGGCGAAGTCATGAACATTCGCCTTCAAGAATATTCATCATCCATATAAAAGGCAAGACAAAGCAGGCGACTGAGTTAGTGAAGTTCAGTCAGTCTTGTGTGAAGACGCGCTGTGTTTGAAGAGAGTAATCGTCTGTAAAGGTCTGTCGAACAATTGACTAGTAATTGTTATTGTTTATGCAAAGGGTATAAACAGAGGATCAAATCAAGTTGTGAATTGTGGCACAGACAATTGTGTGAATAATAAAGAATTTTAATTAAAATTAAACACAAATTTTAAACATTTTTAAAAGGTAAAAACGAGACAATATTTTAAATTAATTTTATTTTACATAATTAGCCTTAAATTTTTTGGGAAAAGCATAAATTTTGCCATGTTTAGGACTTTATTTATTTTTTTCTACTCCAAGTAAAATGGTTGACAAAACAATTGTGGCGATTTTCTCACATCCTTTCAGCAGGTGATGTTTTGTTTGTTATTTTTTTCATTCCTTTTCTTTTATATTCATTCAAAAGATATTTTCTAGGCGTGTGGATAAATGAAATAGTTTCGTCAAGTATATAATAACACGCTAAGGAAAGGAAGCATAACAATATAACATGGCCTAAAAGAAAAAAAGATTTTCTTCAGAATTCTAAACAAATTTTTTTATTCTGCAATTCCGTTTTATTATTTTATTTTTCTCAATTGTAAACAACCACTGTTTTAAAGAGAGAAAAATAACTATGAAGTGGTCATTTAAAAACAATACAAACTGTAGTGAATAGAAAAATAAGGGAACATCACCCTCACACCACAGTGATGACACAATTAAAGTTGTATAACAACTTGGCTTGCTGAATCTGAATACTAAGCTGTGAGCTGTAACTCGTACACTAAGTTTCGACACTCTGCAGAGGGTAAACTCACTAACTCACTATACGAATTCTTATGTATAACCAAACAATCCTGAATGATTTAAGTTCATCCAAAATACAACGGAGAACTCATAATGAAATGCAGAGCATTCTAATGTAAGCTTTAACCTGAGTGAATAGTTACTCTATGCCTGGTAATAAGCGAAACCTAGTAGCTAGTCAGAGGAGTTTTTAAATTAAGCTGTAGCGGATATTGCTTGCATGATTTTTGCCCCTTTCTTCTGTCGTAAACCTGAAGTAATCATGCATATTTGAGAAAACTAGATATTCTGCATGAATTCGAAAGGCTGCAATAATGAAGAGTGGCATAATTTCATCCTTTAATTCCTCTTTCAATGTCCACAGTTAGACAGAGCTAAAACTCCGCATATTGCTGGGTTAACCTGGCATCAATAGACAATCAGCAGGTTGAATTCGTTGAATAGAATCTCAAATTTGTTTGAGCAAGAAAAGATTAAAAGTACAGTTTATAAAGGCCTGAGAAAGGCTGGATCCTTTGTCAGTTTACCCCGGAGGAGGTTTTTAAGACAGAATAGTTGGATTATAAATTTTTCTAACTATAATTCCTAGAGAGCCTTCTCCCAGAATATTGTAGGTGCGTTCTGAGAATATGAATCATAAGTATGAATTACTCCTTTGGTTTGGACGTCATTAAAGTTAATACCACTTTTCTAACAGTTTTTTATTATTTAGTGCGACCCACGCGATATGTAGTGGGATCATTGGCAGGTCACAAGTTGGGATAAGTGAACCCACTTTCGATCCTAGTTTTACAAAGAAGTTAAACCTCCCCGTGGACGTCATTCAGGTATTAAATGATGGATCCAGTCAGATGTGATATTTTCATTGAACTATTTTCAGGCTAAAATTAAAGCTAGAAAGATAGTCGCTGTGCATATCCAGCATCAAAGTATATTTTTTGGTGATATACACATATTTACATACATACATTAAATCGTCATTAAAATGTTGTATACTTTTTCGTTATAAACTTTTATAGTTGGAAATTACTGTCAAATTATTGCTAATGTAACGGGATTTTATTATTTGCTTTCTTTATTGCTTTCTTCTCTTTTAATTTATTAGTTTTCAGGAAAAAGTAAGAAAATACGTAATTTAGCTGGAAAAATTAATAGGAACGTTTTTCTAAAACCGTGTTTAAATTTAAAATAAATAAACTTTTTACATGAAATATTTAGAAGTGATAAAAATTGAGTTAAAATACCTTTTTTTTTGACCATTTGTAAAATTTTCGGGTTGAGTGTGTGTTTTAAATCTTTCAAAAAATGGGTCGAGATGTTCATACCACTGATGCTGAAAGAAATGTTATCCGTAAGTTAAACTCTGATGGCTTATCACTTGGATAAATAGCCCACATAATGAAGTGTTCTAAACATAAAGTATTTAAGTGATTCACTATACAAAAAATATCGAAACTAGATGAAGAAAGAGGATACATCCACGCGTTTTGATCAAATTTTAGTACGTCATTCCAAAAAAAAAATTTTTGAGTCATCTAATGGGCTTAAAAATATACTAGATGCTCCAGTAACAAGCAGTAATATAAGAAATAGGTTCAAAGTCCAAAGTCAGTACCTCTTTTAAGTAAAAATATAAATATACAAAAAAGGTTACAATTTGCCAGATAAAACCAAAGTCGGAAAATTTGGAACAACGTGCTCCATCGGACGGAAAATGTTTTGTACGTCGTCCTGCCAATAAAGAGTTTGATCCAAAATACACAAAAAAGACAGTCAAACATGGTGGAGGGTCCCTAATGATATGGGGTTGTTTTTCAGCGTTTTTTGATGCGTTTCTGCTATTTATTCCATCACTGTAATTGGTCATCACAACCCTTCAGTCAGGTTTACGAACTAGTATCTCACACCACTCATGTTTTGTGTGTTAATTTTATACAAGAGTGTCGGGACGTACAGTTTAAAGTCAACTCGGAACGACAGATTTCTTGTAAAACTTTTCATGGCAATTTTGTTTACTCTCAGAGTTTTTGCCTCAAATCTGTCGAGAAGAAGTCGCCGAAGAAATATTTTTTTATATTTCGGTTTGAACCTTGGCCTCACGTCTAATAAGCCAACACGCTACCTACTAGACTAAGGCGACCTCACTGTAATAAATGGTTGAAAAATTCCAGCCTGAAATTGTATTTGAATGACGGAATAAATATTATTATGGGACCATATAGGACCCAAGTAAGCTATGGTGCCCAATTTATATGTGTGCATCGATAGTAAACGAAGTGTTCAGAAGTCGTAATCCAAACACAATTTTTTGTTGTGCACTCCCGTCTACGACAGTCAGGCAAGACATTAAGGCATTTATTCCAGCACCTTTTGTGATACTTTTTATAAAACAACTCTCTTCGATGCATAGGGTTTACTCAGGAAAATGTCCAAGGTAACCAAGATATTTTCTTGAATTCTACTTTTGTTTGCTGCACCGCCATACCGAGTCTTTAAGCAGTCGCTGCATTATCGACAATATTAGTGATTTGAAAAGTTTCTTACAAATTTAACTGACAACTGAATTATTTTTTAAATACATACTCTATAAAATGACAATTCCAATTCCTTTTCTTATACTTTTTTCTTATTCGATTTGGTTTTTAAGAAACTTTGAGTGGGTCGAGTAAGAATTAGGCAAGTACTGTCCAAATAACGAAAGAACACGAAAGAAAAAAAATTTTATGAGTCTCTTGAGACTTTTAAGTTCATCTTCGTACGTTTAAGTACTTGAGCAGTTTTTTACTTTTGCAGCAACTGTTCATAGCTTTTGCCTACGTTTTGTTGCTGCATTTTTTTTTTAGTTTTTTGTATTCAATTTCAATTCGGTTTCTTACTCTTGTGCTGATTGTTAAAGAAAAACGAACGAAACGAAAAAGTCTGAAAGAAAAAGAAAGAAAGAAGTGTCGGGTAATGACAATAAACGAGATCAAGTCTTTTAGTTGAAATTGGAAATGACACCAATACATACAAAACTAAAACGAAATGTATGTAAACGTGTTGAACATACTCATACTACTTACAGCTTTTCCTTTTTCAGTGTACATATATGTAACATGGAACACGTTATCTCATTAAGTTTATGTTATCGTATCTCGTATGTGGTCATGTACTCAATGGCGGTATGTGATGCATTTTCATTTTTGCCGAAAAGTGTCTGCGTTTCATTCTATATTACATGCTCTCCCTCTCTTCCTTTTTCTTTCTCTTTCTATTTTTAATTTTATTTGTCTTAAATAAAATCTAATTTAAGTAATTAACTGTAGTCTACATGTACTTATTGCCCCCTTTTTTGTCCTTTTTTTCCTCTTTTCAGTCTCATTGTTCTGTTTGGCATATTGAAGCTGCATTGCCAAGGAATCCCCATGACATCTTGGGAGACACTGGATAAATTATGGCCTAGAAATACAACAATTAAAACATATGAAGACTTTCCAAAAAATAAGTACGTAATATTTATTATTTAAATACAAACTATTTGTAGGCAATTAGAATTTATCAAATTGACAGCAAATCTAAGGTGTTGTGAAAAGGACATTCACTATTACATACGTACAGTGAGCAATAAAAGAAACTGTACATTAAAATAAATATACATTAACAAATTACCGTTATTCTTATTTCGAAATTAATTCCTTACCAGTTTTCAAAATTGAAGCAAAAAAAAGTTAAAAAAAATTTCGAAAAATTGTCAAATTTTTTCGGTCACTCTCCTTAAGTGGTCAGTTCAGGTCTGAGTGGTAGTTTTGATTTCACAAAGCTCACTTGAGCGATGCCACGGGTGAACGCAGTCCCTGTACTGACCAAGTTTCACCAAAACCAGGGAAGAGGAAGAAGTTGGTCAGCGCAAGGGCTGCACATCAAAAGCACTCCATACAGGAAAACTTGCCAGAAAGTTTGATGAACGAATCTATACCCTTGATATCAATAGGTGATAGCTCCATCAAGCTGACAAGAAATGGAAATAACCTATATCTACACCTAGCAAGAGACGGGCACTGGCAAAGAAAGTGAACAACAGTCTCCTCTTCCTCAGTGGACCTGCATCCACGGCAGAAGTCGTTGAAAGGGAGCCTCATTCTTTCCGCGTGTCTACCCATGACGCAATGACCTGTAAGCACGGCCACTGTAGTCGAGATGACATCACGACCAAGACCAAGTAATCGGTTGGTACGCTTTCTATCCATCTTGGGCCAGGTGAGTCTAGCGGTAGAGCAGGACTCCTCATTGACCCAGGATAGGTTGGCGTCCCGAAAGAACTTCCGCGCAATGGTCAGCTTGACCGAGGCAAGTGGCATACCCAATTCAACAGAAGAGGATCCCGGAAGGAGCGCACCAGCTCTGGCGAGCTCGTCGGCCGTACAGTTTCCCGGAATTTCACTGTGCCCGGGGACCCACACCAGAGAGACACTGGTGAAGCGCCCCGAGAGAAGGTCGAGACAGCGGCGACATTCCCTAACGATCCTAGAGCTAATCACGAAACCCGATAGAGATCTTATCGCGGCCTGACTATCAGAAAAGATCGAGACGCGAGTGAAAGGAGCATCGTTGACGAGGATCCATTAAGCGGCCCAGTAAATTGCTGTGACCTCCGCCTAAAACACGCTGCAGTAGTCCGGCAGACGGAGAGAAATGTTCAGGTCCTGTTTCCCAGAGTAGACACCGCTCCAACCCCATTATCGAGATTAGAGCCGTCGATGTATATATCCAGGACTTCCGGGGGGACAACCGTATAAGGGTTCCAGTCGTCTCTACTCGGAATCAGAGAGTGGAAACCCCTATCGAGACAATATTCAGCAGGGAGATAGTCGATGTTCACGGGGGCCGCTGGATCAACCTCCAGAATAGTGGAGTGACCAAAAGGTACAATATGCCAACGAGACAGGGCATTAAGTCAAGTCGCAGCAAACTTAGCCGCCTGCTTAGCGAGAAGCACAGTATGAAGCCAGTTGAGCATTGCGAACAAGGCTTTCGTGGGGGACAAGGCTACCTCCTCACACCACTTATATTGTGTGTATTAATTTTATACATAAGTGGCGGGGCACCTACAGTTGAAAGGCGACTCTGAACGCCAGATTTTTTTGAGAAACTTTTTCAAGCCAATTTTTATTTACTTTCAGAGTTTTTGACAGAGAAAGTCGCCTAAGAAATATTTTTGTTATGTTTCGTTTTGTCGGAAATGTCTGATCTGGGGTTTGCAACACGGCCTCATGTCTAATAAGCCAACACACTATTAGACTACGGCTTCTACAGACTTGCACTATTATTGTATGAAATTCAGGGTAAAATTTTGCACCCTCTTATAAACATCCCTTTTCTGTTGGCAAAAACTAAAACATCAAAAAATTAATCTTGAGAACAACAATACATCACATGGTGCCACGGATTATAAATCTTCTTCTTTTAGATCTTCTTTAAAAACGTCTATATCTTGCTTTTCTTATAATTTTATGCCACCCCCTCTCCTTTTTAAGCGAATAGTTCATTCAGAAGCTTCTATATTGAAGGAATATTTTCAAAGTAAGCATTAGGCTTTGGACCTTTGGTTGCCCATTTACTCAGCAAAACTTTAAGAATTTTAATCCTGACTTAGCCATCATATGTAACGTCACACTGTGATTCATTCAATATTTAAGAAAATCACGCGGTTTAAAATAACCAATTTGATCAACTCATGTTCAAATCAGTCATCATACGCTTCAAAATCCGGTCAATTTTATTGGGATTCTCCAGCATCATGATTTCCATTGAGAAGTCACCTTAGCGTTGTAGGTAGGGTGTTGGCATATTAGACGTGAGGCCGCAGCTCAAACCCCAGATCAGACATCTCCAACAAAACAAAATATGAAAAAACACACATGTAATGATTGACTACAGTCCTCAACGATTTCTTCCTGTTTCATAAAATTGATGATGATAATAAAATAAATTCTCCGTTTATAGCACCACAGATCAAATCAAACGAAATGCATCACCAAAAATTAGTCCCGATTTTAAGGCCTCACGCATATACGAATCGTTTACCATTACAACCGATGACAACAATCGTAAATCACCCAATCGGTTTCGTTCCAAAAGATTCGAAGATTTTACATCGGCCTCAACCGAAGCCTCAACATATGGACAGAATTTCTACAACGTAACTGTTGATCCAACAAAAATGCGCAAACGTACGGCCTCTGCCGATATGTTGAGTCGTAATATTTCGATAATTTTGGAAAATCTTTTAAAAAGTTATGAGCAATCACAACTGCCAACGCATGGACAAGGTAATGAGAAACTTTTTTTTTTTAAATTCGAGAATTTTTTTTTTCATTTACAAAATTTCTTTTCTTTTTCGAATGCAAAGGAGTGCCTACAGTTGTGCGCACAAATATTTTAATACGCAGCATGGGTCCAGTATCCGAACTGGATATGGATTATTCGATGGATTGCTATTTTCGTCAGTATTGGCGTGATAAAAGGCTATCATTTCAGGGACCCATTAAGAGTCTTTCACTCAGTATTAAGGTTTGTTTAGGGATTTTAAACAAAAACACAAGAAATATTTAAAATAATTTCTAACACTTCAGATGCTTGAAAGAATTTGGCGTCCTGATACTTACTTTTACAATGGCAAACATTCCCACATACACACCATAACTGTGCCAAATAAACTCTTACGTTTGGATCAAGATGGTGGCATACTGTACTCGATGCGGTGGGTTGCTATTAACAATTTTAGATTCAAGCAATTTTTTTATTTTATTTTATTTGGTTTCGTTTACAGTTTAACTATAAAGGCAACCTGTCCCATGGAATTAATCAACTTTCCCATGGATCATCAATCCTGTCCCCTTGTTATTGGCAGTTGTAAGTATTTTGTAAAGCAATTGCTGCTTGTAGCATACTCTTGAAGTTGCAAGTGTTTTCAAATTAATGTGTCATGATGTTTATATGTTGCAGATGGTTATACCAGTCGCCAATTGGTTTATGAGTGGAAGGACAGTAATGCTGTTTCATTTGTACCCGGCATGACATTAAATCAATTTGACTTGATAAGCATGAGAAATCGCAACATTAGTTATGCCCGGCGAGAGGGTGAATTTTCTACATTGCATGTGGCATTTGATCTCAAACGACATACGGGTTATTTTTTAATACAGGTAAGGTAATTCAATGATTTTGAAAATGGAGGACAATTTAACAAGTTTTTCTTATGCTTTAGTTCACATAATTGATCATTACAACCCTTCAGTCAGGATTACGACCTAGTTTCTCACACCAGTTTTGTTGTGTGTGTTAATTTTATACATGAGTGGCGGGACCTACCGTTTAAAGTCGACTCCGAACGACAGGTTTTTGAGAAACTTTTCATAGCAATTTTTATTTCTCTCAGAGTTTTTGCCAGAAATCTGTTGGGAGGAAGTCGCCGAAGAAATATTTTTTAATATTTCGTTTTAGTTGAAGATGTCTGACCTGGCGTTTGAACGGAGGCGTCACGTCTAATAAGCCAACACACTACCTACTAGACCACGGCGACTGCTTTATGCTTTAGTTAGTTTCACGTAATATAAACAGAGTAATAGAACAGGCCAGTGTTAATCTACAAAAGATCATGATAGTGGTCTTCAATCCAGAATAAAAAAATATCGACCTTAAGAGCTGCTAAGGTTATCGACGGGCGACACATATCTAGAGGTAGCGTGATAACTGGTGAAATTGCTAGACAACTAACCTAATAAACCGAGATTTGATGGCGGGGGAAAAAAGATATTTTTTATAATAAATTTACAACTTTAAGTCCTCTACATACTCTAGTAAGGCCCCTATCCCTTGGACCTCTAACACCTGAGGTTCATAGACAATAAAATCAATAACTCGATAACGAACATAATAGAAATATTGGACAAAACCTACTCTTAACAAAGTTAGGATTTGGCAGCTGGACATAAATAAGGCCAGTTTAAGTTTAATCATAAGGTTTATCACAGGGCACTGCTAGATTAGGTCGCTGACGGTCGCTGTTCCAGATCTCAGTCGGACTACTACAGGATATGTTGCGATGAGGAAGAGACTGTCGAGCACCTCCTCTGTAACTGCCCAGCCTTTGGTAAGTTGAGGTTGAGTACCCTTGGCAGGGACTTCTTTGAGGGTTTGAATTCTGTGTCGAGAGCCGACATCAAGGCTCTCCACAGTTTCATTAGTAACTTGAGCTGGTTGAGCTGGTGTAGTCTGTCACACAGCTGAAGCCTTTCATTATTCTACTTTGTGTTACATTGGCCTTATTACCATTATGTTTTTGCAGCTTTCGTTTTCAAGCATTTGTTGTAAAAAGAAAATACTCCAGATCTTCTTGAGCAGCACTATCATATCAATTTCGACCGTCAGGCCTAGAAGCTTTATGCAGAAGTTTTATTACAGCTTGTGCTGCACTATATTGCATCATAACGGCAGAACAATGTCGACAACTCATATATTTACCATGACCACACTACGCCTTCGATTTAGTTATCCATCTCTACTTGAGATATGGGAGAGTTTCCCTCTCATCTGTGTTTGTGTTTCAACGTTCAACATATGGAATTTCCTTTACCAGTAGGTGAGGATTGAATAGTTCTTTTCGTACTAAGTATATCGATGGAGATAATTTCATTTTTGAAGATAGGATGCGATTGTAAATTTAGAGAATTTATTGTTAACATCGTCCAGGACTTTATGTTCAAATTATCATCGAAGCATATCAGCGTCTTTAAAGTTGCTTTCTTCTGTTATTAATTTATAAGGGCAGCATTTAAATTTATAGACTGGATCTGATTTATTTAAAACTGGCTATACCCTGCACGTGTTGCTGCGCCACCAGCTAAAATAAATTTGAAGGAAAGACATTACACAAATGTCCAATTAATTTTGAATCATTTTATTGATTTTGTTTCCCGTTGTCCTGATCATTCAGATGAACGGGCCTGAGTAGTACGCATTCGATCAGTTTCTAATCTCACTTCTCGTTGTTCAAGTGATTCAAGCGAACGGGCCTCAGCGGCATATACTCGATGATTTTCCAGTCTCAATGCTCGTCTGATTCTGAGGCTCGTAATGGTTTTTTCTTCCGTGCTTGAGGTGTAGGTCGACCAATTGCTTGCCATTCATTACTCAGCAAAACTTTAAGAATTTTAATCCTGACTTAGCCATCATATGTAACGTCACACTGTGATTCATTCAATATTTAAGAAAATCACGCGGTTTAAAATAACCAGCTTTGATCAACTCATGTTCAAATCAGTCATCATACGCTCCAAAATCCGGTAAACTTTATTGGGATTCCCCAGCATCATGATTTCCATTGAGAAGTCGCCTTAGCGTAGTAGGTAGGGTGTTAGCTTATTAGACGTGAGGTCGCAGCTCAAACCCCAGATCAGACATCTCCAACAAAACAAAATATGAAAAAACACACATGTCGACCAATTGCTTGCCATTCATTTTAAATAGTTTTCAGTACTCCATCCATCGGAAATTAATCGCACCAACCTCGGTCGACTCATGAGCAACAACTTTCTTAAAGAATGCACAGTTTACGATTTAATTCACTTTAAGTAATTTTCAGTGGCGCTACCTATCGGATATTGGTCATACCAACTTAGAAACCTTCGTAGGTTCATGCGCAACAACTTTGCTAAAGACCCTAACATGATCGAATGCATAGTTTACGATTCTATAAGGTGCATACAAGCAAACATTCATTTTTATATATATAAACTATGGGAGGTGACACGCCCACTATAGCCAATCCTCCCACTTTGTTCATATATACGTCAAAGTCGTCCATACAAAATATGAGGACTCTAGCTGTTGCAGTTTATGAGATATGCGACATTAAATACTTATTGGGTATGTGGGCGTGGCACCACGCCTACTTGAAATTTTAAAATAAAACGTAGCCTATAGTTCCTTCCACACATACAGGAAGGTACTGTGAAAATTTCAAGAAATCGGTTGAGGCGTTTAGTCGTCTATAAACTTCAAACAAACAAACAAACAAACAAACACACATTCATTTTTATATATATAGATACTTAACTCCTAACATACTTAACTGGATAATATAATTGTTTAGTCAAGACTCCAACCCAGCTTTAAACACCACCCATGTTGTGAGTGTTAATTTTATCCACGTGTGGCAAGACCTACAGTTTAACGTTGACACCAGAGATCAGCAATGAATCGCTTTTTCGCTACTCATCAGTACTCATGCAATTCTGAGTATGAGTGAGTCAACAGTATTGAAATCCAGCTACTCTGATTCATTCGTACTCAGTACAACATTGATTTATGAGTACAAGTTGCAATGAGTATGAGTACAACGTTGATATCAAACTCACACCATTCGAAATATGTTTGATTCATACGCCTACTCATTCGTAATCATAAATTTAGAAAAATACTCATAATAATACTCATAAATGATTCGAGTGATTGGAATCATTCGTCAAAATTTACAGTCTTAGTTGTTGTTGCATTTACAAAGAAAGAAGAAAGACACATAAACAAAAATAACAAATCATATTTATTTTGTGATTCGTGTATACGATGAGTCATGGACAGTCGAAATCGATAACATTATGCGTATTGTTAAGTATGAGTAGCATGAGTATTTCAAACTTTGAGTATGAGTAGGATGGGTATGACATTTAAATAGGTATAAATGCATATAAGTATCAGAAATTATGAGTATGACTCGAATGCACTCATCGCTTTGAACACTCATTGCTGACCTCTAATACATATTATTCCACTATTGTTCTGAGTGTTATATTCCTCTTCTTTCTTTTAATGATCAGCGATCTGTAACAAGTCGCCGTGGTCTAGTAGGTAGTGTGTTGGCTTATTAGACGTAAAGCCTGTATTCAGACCCCAGGTCAGACATCAAAACGAAATACAAAAAAAAAGTATTTCTTCGGCGATTTCCTCTCGGCAGATTTCTGGCAAAAACTCTGAGGGTAAATAAAAAATTGCCATGAAAAGTTTCCAAAGTATCTGCCGTTCGGAGTCGACTTTAAACGGTAGGTCCCGCCACTCATGTATAAAAATTAACGCACACAACATAGGGGGTGTGAGAAACTAGGTCGTAATCCTGATTGAAGGGTTGTAATGATCAATTATGTATGTTATGTATGTATGTATGATCTGTAACAAAAAATCTCCCGAACCTCTATTTAATTTCTTACATTTACTTGAGTTTCAATAATCAATCATTTAGTAAATGGTTGGTCCCAACAACTCGAAGTATGATAGCAGGAACATCTTGGTTAGTTTTTAGTCAACCACTCTATCCACTATGCTATGCCCAACTTGCCATGAATTTCTTGCTGTCAATTCGGGATTAAAATCTCATGATCTTTTCTTTAAATACCTTAATATCTCCATTGCTCTTCGTGTTTTTAAAACTAAATCGTTCTCCTATCGGATTTCAGGCCTCTTTAATAAATTCCTAACTTTTTGGCGGTTCCATGCCCATTTATTAGTCCTGTTATGTCCCTGGCTTAAGTTCCTTTAAAAAAATTTTTATTAAGAAATGAAATTTAAAATTTATTCTCTTTATTACAGGTTTACGTGCCGTGCATATTAATTGTGGTCTTGTCTTGGGTCTCCTTTTGGATACATCGTGAGGCAACCAGTGATCGTGTTGGCCTATGTGTAACCGCAGTACTTACACTCTCCACCATTAGTTTGGATTCACGCATCGATTTGCCAAAAGTCAAGTATGCCACGGCACTGGATTGGTTTCTGCTCATGTGCTTTCTCTACTGCATTGCCACACTCTTGGAATTTGCTGGCGTGCATTATTTTACAAAAGTAGGCAGCGGTGAAATACCAGCCATCAGTGAAGATGAATGGGAGGATATGGAAGAAGAACAATTGGATTACGATGATGCCGAACAGGAATTACAATCCATGAGAGAAAGTAATGATTCATTGGCCACTGAACTGGCACAAAATTCGGAATTTGCACAAAATGTACCAGGGGGAGGATTTCGTAAACGTAATGCCATGATATGTCCCATTTACGATGATGATCCCACGCATATTTTTCAATGTCCCTCATCGCATGCTTCTACGATGGAGAGGACAACACAAACCGATGCACCGGTTATATCGAGGGCCAAACAAATGTGGTTGTGTTTTATAGGCGATACGAAATTTCGCAAGGAACGTGAACGGGAGGCGGCCAATAATAAGAAAGGTAGGGGAAGGAATTAAATTTTTTTAAATAAAAAAATTGTTTAAAAAATGAAATTATTTACAGGTCCTCGTTATGTTAACAGTGTTTCAATGATTGATCGCATATCACGCATTGCATTTCCCATGTCGTTTGCCTTATTCAATCTGTTGTACTGGCTGTTCTATGGCATGTTCAAAAAGGATTTCTCTTGGGCCAACTTTAGAGGTTAAAACACGATTTATGTCTGTACACAGAGCATTGGCATGGAAGACAACGAATTATTAGCCAACATAAGTAAAATACATGAAGAGAAACATATGTACATCATATGCTTATGTTCTCTGAACATTTCATAAGTATACCCTTAAAGTAGGCAACATATTTTTTATTTGAGTATGTTAATGCGTTCTATTTTACACATACACTTGCATAGTCACAAACACACATACATATATAGAAGAGAATTTATAAACATTAAACAAATAATAAATACAACAACAACAATTTGTAATTGTATGCTTTTGTTACTGCTATTTATCCATTGTTTATTGCTATTGTTGTTGTGTGAATTAACAGAAACAATAAAAGAGAAAACAAGAAGACTACAACGAAAAGAAAATAAAAAAAATAAAAAACATAAATAAATACGTCTTTGTTAACAAATATTTAACAATCTTTTACTCTGTCTCTCTTTCACTCTCTCCCTCTCTCTATCTCTCTCTGTGTTTATTTGTATTGTTTATCTTAATCAGTCTTACGCTAACTCACCGTAACACATTACATTCGTATGTATGTACATATAGGGTCCGCCAAATAACTTTTTTTTTAAATGCTTTAAAAAAAACTACTGAATATTTTCTCTTCTTTCTTTTTTTATTTGAAAGTGCAATCCTTCCGGTTAATAATGGAAAATAATTTCATTCAAATGGCTGCCTCGGCTGGCCATGTAGTAGCCTACACGATCGGTCCAATTTATAAGCACATTATCGATTGTGTGCAGCTGTATTTCCCCAATGGCATCACGAATATTGTCCTTTAAAGCGTCAATTGTCTCCGGCTTGTCGGCGTAACACTTATCTTTGACGGCACCCCACAAATAATAGTCCAACGGTGTCAAATCGCAGCTCCGAGGTGGCCAAACGACATCAGCTCTGCGGCTGATAATGCGATCTTCAAAAACAGGGCGCAAAACATCGAGTGTAGCTTCGGCGGTGTGGGGCAAGTAGCGCCGTCCTTTTGAAACCAAATGTTGCCAATATCCTCCTCTTCAATTCTTGTGAACAAAAATCCGTTCAACATGGCCCGATAACGATCGCCATTGACTGTAACGGCCACTCCTTGCTCATTTTCGAAGAAAAATGCCCCAATAATGCCTCTGGACAAAAATCCGCACCAAACAGTGACTCGTTTTGGGTGCGTCGGCTTTTCAATGTATGCGTGCGGGTGTTTCTGTGCCCCAAATGCGACAATTTTGCTTGTTTACATACCCGCCAACATCAAAATGAGTGTCATCTGAAAAGATGATTTTTTTTGCCAAAATCGACATCTTCTGTAAGGCGATCGCAGGCCCACTTAGCGAAGCGAAAACGCATTGGATGGTCAATTGGCTTCAACTCCTGAACCAATTGGACTTTGTATGGCGTCATACCAAGGTCTTTATGCAAAATTCGTCTCAATGATGTCTCCGAAATGTGCAATTGTTGATGTTGATGGCGCTTCACGCACACTTTCTGCCACAGCAGCAATATTCTCGGGTGTACGCATTGTTTTTGGCTTTTCACGCTTTGGTTTATCGATGAGGATGCCAGTTTTTTTCACTTTTTTCACAAGATAACGAACATACGGAGCTGACGGTGCTTCTCTTCTTTCAAAATCCGTACGCAATTTTCGCACACATTCTGCAACATTACCATGATTTTCAAAGTAATGTCGCATTATTTCCCAGCGTTGTTCAAGCGTATACACAACCATATTCGTTCAGCGGAAGGATAAAACTAATTATCTGTCAAATCAGGACATGAGCTAAGTGTTACCGTTCACGAAATAAGCACTAGTTGAAAAAACGTTAGATGGCGGACCCTTTACTTATGTATTAGTCTTGTCTCAATATTATCCACTTGACACCTTTTTGGGGAAAAGAATTCATACTTATTTTCAATACAGAAATAAGGGGTTAACATGTGAAAATGTTGTAGGGGTTTAGACACCAGCACCTTGACATTAGCAAGCAAGCAGAGAAACGATTACATTGCGAGTGCATTTAAGGAAAGGTTATGCTGTGAGAAGAAATATTGGGGTTAAATCTGTGAATAAATATTTGCTCTTGATTAACATCATCACCGATTATTACTGAAGTAATGAACTGAACCAAGTTATTAGACTTGCAAATATTGAAATTTTTTAAATGTTTGTAACATTAAATAAATAAAAATTCTTTAAAGGTTGCTGTGATGTAAACCTTAAAAAATATATTTGCACTGGAGACTACTGAGTTATTGCTGTATTTTTGTTTTTAATTATTCGGAATTAATTAATTTTTAAATTAAAACATAAGAAATATTTTTTCATTCTTCGCTTTTTTCTCATTTGGTTTAAAAGCATTAATGTACTTAATTGATATTCAGCGTAAACAACTGGGGATTCTTGGTCCTGATTATTGGGAAATTTTCTATCTGTAGAAGCAAAATCTTGTGAAGTTGAATTAATCTTGTGTTCATTCATTCTGCAGTCGCTGTAGTCTATTAAGTAGTGTGTTGTCTTATTAAAAGTAAGACCACGGTTCAAATCCTAGGTCAAACATCAAAACGAAATATGAAAAAATATTTCTTCGGCGACTTTTTCTCAACAGATTTCTGGCAAAATCTCTGAGAGTAAAATAAAATTACCGTGAAAAGTTTCTCAAAAAATATATGTTGTTCGGAATCGACTTTAAACTGTAGGTCCTGCCACTAATACATACATACATCCATACATACATAATTGCTCATTACAACGCTTCAGTCAGGACCTTCTCACACCACTTATGTTGTGTGTGTTAATTTTATACATGAGTGTCCGAACCCACAATTTAAATTCGATACCGAACGACAGATTTTTGAGAAACTTTTCATTGGCAATTTTATTTTACTCTCAGAGTTTTTGCCAGAAATCTGCTGAGAGGAAGTCGCCGAAGAAATACTTTTTGTATTTTATTTTGATGTCTGGCTTGGGGCTCGAACAGTAGATTTTCGTCTAATAAGATAACACACTACCTACTAGACCTACCACTAATATATAAAGTTAATACACACCACAAAAGTGGTGTCAGATGTTAGGTCGTAATCCTGACTAAATACATCTAGTCATTTGTTAAATTTGGATGCTGACCAGAGATCAGCAATGAATCTCTTTTTCGCTACTTATAAGTACTCATAAAATTTTGAGCATGAGTGAGTCAACAGTATTGAAATCCAACTACTCCGATTCATTCGTACTCAGTACAACATTGATTTATAAGTACAAGTTGCAATGAGTATGCGTACAACGTTGATATCGAACTCATAGCATTCGAACGATGTTTGATTCATACGCCTACTCATTCAGATTCATAAATTTAGAAAAATACTTCTAATACTCATAAATGATTCAAGTGACTAGAATCATTCGTCAAAATTTACAGTCTTAGTTGTTGTTGCATTTGCAAAGAAAGAAGAAAGACTCATAAACAATAAAGTGAAAGGCAGCAAGCAGAGCAAACACACAACATTCTTGTGAGTATTGTAGTGTTCGTAGGCGAATCATACTTATTTTGTGATTCGTGTATACGATGAGTCATGGACAGTCGAAATCAATAACATCATGCTTATTGTTAAGTATGAGTATTTCATGAGTATGAGTAGTATGAGTATGAGTAGTATGAGTATGACATTAAAATAAGTATGAATGCGTATAAGTATCAGAAATTATGAGTATGATTCGAATCTACTCATCGTTTTGAATACTCATTGCTGACCTCTGATACTGATATAATTTTAGAAAGGGACTTTAAGGCAGCCTGAATGTTTGAGTATATCATAATATTTTTCGTCGGATATTCGACTACTGAATAGCCGTTTAATCATGACTTTCATGTGTAAAACACTTCACAAACTTAAAGTCGCTATAGTCTAGTAGGTAGTGTGTTGGCCTATTAGAAGGTCTCCCTTCCCAGCTCAGATATCCCAAACAAAACAAATTATTATTTTTTTCACCAGGCTTCTGGTAAAAATTCTGAGGGTAAATAAAAATTTTCATGAAAAGTTTCTCAAAAATTCGACGTTCGTAGGTCTCAACACATGTATAAAATTAACACACACATCGTAAGTGGCGTAAGAAGATAGTTTGTAATCCTGGCTCAAGGGTTGTAATGGCTAATTATCTATGTAGGCATGTATGTATCATCATTGCTTTTTTACCTCTTTTTAAGACAATCAATAAAAATTATTCAACATTCAGACCCAAACACAAACACCGTGACTAATTTTCGAAACCAGTTCACTGCTTTTACTGTTGCTGTGTCTCAAGTATAAAAATGGTGTAGTGAATGCCTCAACCAAGGTTAGAAGCCCATATAAAACTCTGTCATGCGGTTTTTGTTCCATGGTGATCAACTGCGACTTTCATCTTACTCACACACCTTCAACTAGAGATCATTTAACAATATTTTCTAGATTTTCATATAACCTTCTTGGAATTTATACTTCTTCTAATCGACCACCCTGGTGTTAGTTCTACTAGTTCATAAACAAAGTCCCCGTAGTCTAGTAGGTAGTATCTTAGCCTATTAAACGTCAAGCTGTGGTTCAAACCCCAACCAAGACACCTTGATGAAAACGAAATTTGAAGAAATATTTCTTCAGGGAGTCTTTATGTCTTGTAGTCCTGTCAGCAGTCTTTATGGCAAAAACTCTGAAAGTAAATAAAATTGTCATGAAAATTTTCCTGAAAATCTGTCGTTCGGAGTCGACTTTAAACTGTGGACCAGACCACTCATGGATAAAATTAACACATACAATAAGGCAAGTGTGAGAAACTAGGCTAAAGGGATGTTGTTGTTGTAACAGTTCTGCTGCTGTATCCGAAAGTGTCTCCCTGTTGCATATTAAGAAAATGTAAGTTTATATGCTCATTGTATGCCTATGTGATTCTGGTGGAGATGATATGGATTAAGAGATGGTATTACTAGGTGTTCGTGTGGTGGTCGTTTCATTCAGTCGTTGGATTCAGACACAAGTCTACAAGTCGAATGGTTGTTGGTTTTGTAGAGCAAACAAAGAGGTGCGCAGTATCGTGTGCTCCTTGGTTGCATGATGGGCAGCGATCCATGGTCTCTCGCCCTATTGCTGTTCAGGATGTTCGCCCATCCTGATCTCAGCTGGGCCAGGATGGTTTTAGGTAGTCAGTTAGTCTGATATCCGTAAGTTAGTATTCCGGAAGTAGTCTACAATTGTCGCCAGATAGTCTGTAATCCTGGCGCTTATGTCATCTATGTTTACACCCGATGCAAAGACTGTACAGTCATCTGCATATGACATCATTGAGACATCTATGGGCGGGTTCGGAAGTAAAGTAAGTTTTATATTGAATAGGATAGGCGACAGAAACCCAACCTGTGGAACACCCATCTCTATTATTCTGTGAGAAGATTTTTCTCCCCTAAACTCAACGAATGCCTGCCGACTTACCAGATAATTGGAGGTCTAGTGCTTCATGTCATTGGGCAGGGTTGAGGGTTAGGATGTCTCTCAAAAGTATGGAGTGATCAACCGTGTCAAAGGTCTTGTAGAGGTCAGTGCGTTGACACGGTCGTTGTTGGTTGAGTCCATTTGTTATCCTAGATGTAATTTCTGTGAGGGCTGTAGTAGTGCTACGAGCTTCACTAACGCCATGTTGGTGATCGGATAGTGGGAAGTGAGGTTTAAAGGCTGGGAGCAAAAGAAATTACAGGATCTTTACCACTGGTGATAACACGGAGATTGGGCGATATCCTTTGGTAGCTGGCTTGTTGGGTTTTAGGATCGGGATGATCCTCGCGACTTTACAGATGTCACGTATCACCAGGCTACGAATCGATAAATTGATCAGTATGGAAAGGAACCTCAATACATTATCTTCTAGTTTCTTCAGCATCATGTTGAAGCTACAACTGCCCAATTATTGTACAGTTATAGCATTCAACAACATGTGAATTTCCAATTCACTTAAGATCCAAGAGGGTCAAATGCATCCCAAATAAGTCCCTGTTAGGTGTAATTTTGAGTTGACAGCACCGCCTGCCCATATTTCTTCCAGCAAAATGATAGCCAGGCCATCACTTTCAACTGCGAACACTATTGTTCGACAATTACCCACTTCTTATGCCCCGAATTGGCTGATCGTTGGTGTTCAACGATATGTGCCACACACAGGGCAGCGCTATGTGCTATCATTGAATATTCTTCCAGAGCGATGGCCGAGCATGATCATATGTGGAGGTGACATGCTAATGTATGCGAATAATTCATTGCCTTCGGTTAAATTCAACCTGGTTGTTGTACCAGAGTCATGGAAAACATGACATTTTGAATATGCTCCACTTAGAGAGGCCGTGGTGATGTTATGTTCCACACATAATGGCATCAAGAAGTGTTTCAAACGCAGAAGACAACCTCAAAATTTCAAATTATTTTGAATTAAAAAAAGAAAGGAAACATCTATCCACATCCATGTAATAAACTGAAAGCTTTTTAAGGATAATGTTTTGTAATAGAGGGCGCCACTTTAACTTTAATTCTAAAAATTGGCTGTCAAACCCATGTGCTTGCATTGCGCACTAAATGTCAAATTTACAAAGGAAGCATAGAAAACTTTTGTGCTCAAACTTACTCATGTCTCTCTTGCAGCATCCTGTTGAAAGATTGCTCCAAAACAGACTCCGAATGAAGATGAAGGAAACGAAAGCTTTTTGTTGGTTAGAAACGGTTGACTGAAAAGCACGTCTAGTTTAGTGGGAACGCAAACAAAAAATGTACACGGGACATCAATTGCTATTTTTTTTTTCTACTTATTAAAGATTAAACAACAAAAATTTACATAAAAATTGCATGAAAGAAAGAGAGAAAAGAAGAAAAAAATGAAAAGAATAATTTAAAACGAAAGAAAAAACGAAATCCAAAAAAAAAGGAGAACAAGTGCAACAAAATAATAAAAAAAAAGGAAAAAGAGAATTAAAGAAAACCAACATGAATAAAAGAAATTTTAAATAAAAATCCAATGTAAAGTAAAGTAAAGTCAAGAGAAGTAAAGTAAAGTGAAAAACAAAGTGAAAGTGAGAGTGTAAAGTGCCAATAGAAAGTGAAAGTGTTTCCTTGCGTTTCGTTTACGGCTTACACAAGAGAAAAGGAAAGTAAAAAAAACCATTGAAAAGGATTACAAAACCGATTAATAATGGCAATGCATTGCCACAGAAAATTGTATTGAATTGTATACAATTAAGGATTTATATAATCGTTCCAAAGGCTTTCTCTTTGTTAATAGAAAAACAAAAACAAAATTCAATTAAAATTTCCGTGACACCAATTGACACACTCTTCCTCCCTCCATAGTTCGACTTCCGTTTTATGCAATGTTTTCATTTCCTATCCCCCAAACGCAGTCACAAACAAATTCGTTTTAAATTCAACTTATTTTCCCTTCAAACTCAACTTTAATAAAATGTGAGATGAAGGTGGCAAACGGGGGTCAGTGGTGGTTTAACTTCCTAAAGCCTTAAGGGATTATAAAAGTGGCTGGGAAACGTATAATAATTTATACAAAAACAAAAAACTTTTTCTTTTTGCTACGAGGTTATCTGTATTTGACCAAATTACATGACATTTGCATTAAGTGTTGGCAACAAACAACCACACTCCTGCTTACGCTCACAAATACAAACACATACACATATACAATCGAACAAACAAACAAACAAAGAGATGGAAAGGAAATATTCTAAAAAAAAAAAAATATGACAGACAAACCGTGAGTGAACCGACCGACCGACAATAATATTAACAACAACAAAAATAACAACAGCTGTAGGAGCAGCAGCATCAGCATCCGTATCAGCACAGCAATATTCTGCCGCACATACAAGCAAAAAGTGTTTGTGTTTGATGGCAAACACAAATAAGTTGGTTGCTGTCACTGTAGCCACGGGTTTTTCATTTTTTTTTTATAATTTTTGATTCGTAAAACTGCTTTTTATTCCAATAACAGTCACAGACTGCAAATAATTATTTTAGAAAATCCAACAACAAAATAAATTTTAATAAGTGTATCCGCATGCGTTCATTGTAAAATTTATTTTAAATTCCTCGCCTGAAATTTAAAAATGTTTAAATATTTCAAGCCGGTTAGATTTTAAAGCTGATACTCGGTTAAATGGTGTTCGATTTTTGAATGATTCTGTTATGTTGAATTCAAAGAAACCAAAGTTGTCCTTGCAAAACAATTTTTTTTGATCTTTACAAAAGTCTTTTATAGCATCTTATGACCCTCGTGAACAAATCCAGATTACCACTCCGGAAAAAATTAAGCAGATGCACAACAAACTGCTGTGAGATATACACACAGTTACTAAAGTATACATACGGTTAACAAATTTCAGAAATTTTTTAACCAATCAGTTTTCGTTGAAAATCTTTATAGTTTACTTGATGTTAAGACGGTCCTTTGCACTGGTTAAAAAATTTCTGAAATTGAACTGAATTGTGGCCCTGCACAGGCCCACAAAAGTATACATCCGATTAACAAATTTCGCAAATTTCTGAACCAATGCAAACGACCGTCTTAAAATCGAAGAAATATGTCAGACAATTACAAAGATTTTCAACGAAAACGGATTGGTTAAAAAATGTCTGAAATTTGTTAACCGTATGTATACTTTTGTGGCTGAGTGTATACTCGAAATGTGCTTAAAAATACACAGTAAAAGTTTATTTCGATATTATATTTGCCGCAGTTAATCACAATATTCAACAATTTCAAGACGTGTTGTTGAAATGCTACGAGATCGAAAAGGTTCAGAAAAAAAGAAACGTGACGCTGTTAATATTTTAAATAATAACTATAATCGGAGATTGAAAGGTTGCCAATTAAAGAAATTGGCTGGCTCCTCTATTTCTTTCTTAATCCTCTTCCATTACTCTTTCATTACATTACAAGGATTAGATTATCCACATAGCCTCGGGAATTAACCGCTGTAATGAACTTTTGGACCAAACAGCAGCATCACTGCCAATTTAATTTCAACAGTAAGGATTCTCGAACAGTTTTGTATAACAATTGTTCATCGTTTCCTCTTCATAGGGCCATAACAAAAACGATCTACCGATCATAATGACCATTACCCTGTATTTTTTTTTTATATGAGTGGCCTTTTTAAGTAGAACGTAATGAAGATTGTGACTATGTATCCTTGAATGTGTTCGTTAACCTTGTTTTCATCCTTCCTTCCGCCTTTTACTGGTATCGTAGTATCGTTAGTCTGCTTTATGATAATGAGCGAGAAAACTCTACTGTCTACTGCCATATATCCACCATAGAAGGCCAGACTACCTCAATTAATTTATAAAACACTGTTCCAATATAGGGTTTTCGAATCTACATATATTACGATCTGTATAAGAGCGATTGAAGTCGCCGTGGCTTACTATTCGTAAAGCCCGGGTTCGTATCCCAGGTCAGACATCAAAAATGATATATGAAAAAAAAAAATATTTCTTCGGCGACTTCCTCTCAGCAGATTTCTGGCAAAAACTCTGAGAGTAAATAGAATTGCCATGAAAAGTTTCTCAAAATTCTGTCGTTCGGAGTCGACGTTAAACTGTAGGTCCCGCTACTCACGTATAAAATTAACGCACACGACATGAGTGGTGTGAGAAGCTAGGCCGTAATCCTGACTGAAGGGTTGTAATGGCCAATTATGTATGTATGTATAAGAGCGATTGACTCGCTATAGTTGCTCACAGTATTGTTTAGGTACGCTTCAAATAATATCAGCAAAGACATACTGCAGCCGGTCTTAGAGCACCGGATTATGTAGAAACAACTGAGATTTTATTGAATTGTTGTCACGGCTGAAGTCGCCGTGGTCTAGTAGGTAGTGTGTTGGCTTATTAGACGAAAAGCCCGTGTTCGTATCCCAGGTCAGGTATCAAAAGGAAATATGAAAAAAAAATATTTCTTCGGCGATTTTCTCTCAGCAGATGCCATGAAAAAGTTTCTCCAAAATCTGTCGTTCGGAATCGACTTTAAATTGTGGGTTCCGCCACTCACGTATAAAATTAATGCACATAACATGAGTGGCGTGAGAAGCTAGGCCGTAATCCTGACTGAAGGATTGTAATGGCCAATTATGTATGTTTGTATGTATGTGTCACGGGTGTGGTGGAAAGCAATTCTGCTCATTGAATCCTACTTTTCCACAAGAAATGACAGACTTCCTATGTGTTCGTTGTTGGCGTTTTTTAGAAATCTGATCGCTCAGATTTGTTGTCAAACACTTTCACCACTTTACATTATTATCTCTGTGGTCGAAGGTAAAATAGTATTAAAATGCCTTCGTTTTCCTCCTCCGTTTCGACAATTGTTAGGAAAAAGATAAATGATGGTCGTCAAATAAGCAAATTTTGTGATTCTTGAATAAAACCCGACAAAGAAATAAGAGCTTCCATTTAAAGGTCTCACGTAAGTTAATACTAAAAGCTTGATGGATTGAACTTGAATAACACTGCTGGAGCACAATACAATCAACAATTTTAGAAACCTTTTACGTTAAGCGAAATTTGTGGCAAATAGTGACCAATACCTTATTGATCAATAGGAAAGGGAATCTTCACAATGCCAGACCACACAACGAACAAAAAACAGGTCGTAAACCTGACTGAAGGGTTGTAATGACCAATTATGTATGTACATATGTGAACATTCGAAAAGTTCGTATTTATTTTAATTTTTTATTATTCTTTTAGTTCCCTTATTGAGCATTACTCTGAAATTTAACTTTTCCATTTTCTTATTCGATATCCTTTCTTTTCGTTACACTGTTTCAACCTTTTTCTAGCCAAGTACATGAGTAATTTATTACAGCGGGTTCGGGGATGTTAGGGTTGTTCTCGTTCTTTCAATGCCGCTTTGAAAATCTATGGGATTGTTACATTGTTCATAGTGATGAGAAACTTTTCTAACAGGATTCAATTCATTCTTAAAAGTTGACGCTGATACTTACTTACTTAATTGGTCATTACAACCCTTCAGTCAGGATTACGACCTAGTTTCTCACACCACTTATGTTGTGTGTGTTAATTTTATACATGAGTGGCGATGACGCCGATAACCTTACAATAATCTTCATTTTAAAATTATCTCTGAAGGTCAGAAGACCTGAACGTCTCAATTTTGAAACAATTATAATAAAAAATTATGTTTCTTTTGCTGTATTTACCGGGCCTTCTTGAACTTTTAATTAAACGCTCTAATCACTTTTTTAAAATGCCTCTCTAGGAAGTCCTTTATGCATTCACCTCATGGTCTGAATCTTATCAACCGTAATTTCTCTCAACATAATTAAGCTGAAAAAAGTCAATTGTCATTAAAATGTTACTTCATTCTTAAATATTGTAATTCATGAACCAAATATTTATTTATGAACCAACAAATCGGGTTAATAGTATGCACACGTTTTCATATCTCATGCGAAATATTTGAAAATGCCAAACATATATTCATTCCAACCTCAGATGCCTTGAAAAAATGCAAAATTTATTAAATTGTTTATACCGTAGTTAAAACCAAAAAAGAAATTCTATGCGTAAGAAAAAGACAAAAACATAAAAGAGAGAACATATAGAGCAACAACAACAAGAACAACAACAACAACAACGACAACAATATCAATA
Organism: Sarcophaga carnaria; assembly: GCA_958299815.1. Lineage (NCBI taxonomy): Eukaryota > Metazoa > Arthropoda > Insecta > Diptera > Sarcophagidae > Sarcophaga > Sarcophaga carnaria. Next base: position 144,029,035 of record OY283149.1, read on the forward strand.
ACAATATTGAAATTTTGACATCTTTATAGCCTTCAAGTGCACATCAAAGAATGAGAACAAAAATAGAAAGAAAAAAACATTCATGTGTTACATATTCTGTATAGTCTACTTTGCGGCAATGGCATCCATACACAAATACAAGCACACTAACAAACATTTTTCTCTTCAAACAATCAGCTAAACATTCATTCATTCTTTCACATATTCATTCAACAGTCACTGCATTCGTTTAAAGTTCGTGTTTGCCGTTGTCGTCGTCGTCGTCGCCATCGCCGATTATCACATTAAACTTGTTTGCCTTCATTTTACACTAATACACAAGCGTCTGCCCTCTCTTGTGTGCATAGTGTGCCATAGTGTGACACACATTGATGCTCTCAGTTGTTTCAATAAATTTTGAAAATACTCTTTGGGCGAAAATGGGTCAAATTCATCATCATTTCAAAAGGCATTAACGACAGCGACAACTACTGCGCTAAATGCACAGCCAGCTGATGATGCATGTTTATCTCATTCCGCTGCTGCTGTTCTGTTAGTAGCAGTGAGTCTCATAGCAAAACAACAAGGGTTTCTGCATTTATCATACGCTGTGGTATACATTCTCAATAATCGCATGAGTGTGCTGTGTGTATTGCATTGTTGTGTTGCTCTATTCTCTGTAATGGAATGGCACTATTACTCTGTGTATGTGTGTGTGATTTATTTGCATTTGCTGTGTATGAAAACATTGTTGTTTTTAGCTTTAAGAACATGCTGTTACGTGGGTGGTTGTTGCTGATACAGCTTTTGTTTATACACATGTGTGTGTTTGTATTTATTAAGCGCTTGCTTGCTGTTGTTATTTTTATTGCTGCTAAAATGCTGTTCATTTTGTTCATGAATCGAATTCTTCTTTTTTTTATCTTTTTCTCTCGTCATGTTCGTTTTTTGTTTTGTTTTTGCATTGTATGGAAATTTATAAATTGCAATACAAACAAAATTATGTGTATTTTCATTATTATATTGTCGTCCCACGTACATACATACACATACATACATATATGTGGGTACGTACATACATATGTGTATATGAGTCGTTTTACTATTAACGAGTGTGCATAAAATGTCAACTTTTTTAAGGTTTTCTTCACTTGCATTAAATTTATTTGAAGTAGAATGACTCTTATGCATGTATGTACATATGTATGTATGTCTGTTAGATGCTATTAGAATTTCTCCATATGATTTTGATTTTCTCCATGACAGAACGCATTCAAAACGTGTACATGACATCTTTTTCATCAACACAATTGTATGGGAATACGATAGAACGGATTACGTTATGCGTTTGTGCAAATTTGATTGGAACAATAATTTTGTATTTTATTTAATTTGATTTTATTCGTTTATTTCTTTTTCTCTTCTTTTCAATTTACTTCTTTAGAATTCTAGCTGATGCAAGTGCACCACAACCTTCAGTGCACTCAAGGTCCTGTATACTTGGGAAATTTATTTATAAATTTTCTATTTATTGTTGAGCACTCAACTAAATAAATAAATTACGGCTTTAAGTGAAGTGTAATTTTGTAAGCTAAAATCAAAAAATATCGTGTTTAATTTCTTTTTTTTTCAAATTTTGTATCCGAAATGTTGAATTTTCCATGATTCGTAAAACATGCTGAATTTGACTGCTGGCATGGGTTGTGTTGGGGTTGAGGTTCGCAGTGATTTGTGGCTTATTCATATGCACCTGCAGCTTAAGTAAACCCAACAAGACAAAATCTAACGTGACAGAATCACATAAGATCGGCAGCCAGTTCATATACCATTCATGTAAGGTAACAATGCCTTAAAAAGGCTCCTGCACAATATCAAATGAGCTATGTGACACGTTGTAGGTGTCCAGATTATTTCATTCAGGCCAAAAAAAGTTAGTAAACAACGATCCGATGTCCTAGCCAACGTTATTCTCGAATAAATATGGACCTATAAAGCCGTCAACTCAAAATTTAGACCAACCACGGACTTTTTAGGAATGCATTGGGCGTTCTTGAATCTCTTGTGTAATGGTATCGTCCCAAATTCGACAATTTCGTTTGGTTGCCTATCCATTCATACAGAAATGGGATTCAGAGCTGAAGATGATTTTCCAATGAAAATTGAGGATAATCGCCAACTGCTGAAGAGCCTCTCCAACAAACACACATCGTGGTTAGTGGTCGTCCTAGGAAAATAGATTGTGGAAGATAGAAAATGTTTGATTTGAATTTGTTTGCATTAGAAGTGAAAAGAAAAACTTTTGCCGGAATAGAGATCCGTATTAATTACGCAACACCTTTTTTTTACTAGTTTTTGGTTTTCGTAAGGAAAATCCGAACAAAATAAAATTTATATTCCAAGAAACAAAAACAAATTGACTGAACTAATGTTCTCTTGCTCTTGTGAGCTTGTTTGCAAATTATTGTTACATATTGTATCATATTTTACACATTTTTTTATTGTTTTGTAATTTTTTTTTTATATTTTTTCACCTTAACATGCGTTAATAGATGGGGGTAAGAATTGATTCAATAAATTTTTTTTTCTTTCTTTCTTGCAATAATTTTCTACACAATGTACGATTTTGTTTATCGAATATAACAATCAAATCAGTGTAGAACATTTTTGTGTTTACACCAGACTTAAGTAGAATACCCAACACCATCACCATATCTACTGAAACGGTGAACTGGCTTGGTCGCTTGTGGTAACCTTTAGGTTAGATTAGAGGACGTGTACAGTACAGTACCCGGAGGTCGAATTGACCCATTGTACAACGTCCTAGTTTCACACACCACTTATGTTGTGTGTGTTAATTTTATACATGAGTGGTGGGACCTACAGTTTACAGTCGACTCCGAACGACAGATTTTTGAGAAACTTTTTCATGGCAATTTCATTTACTCTCAGAGTTTTTGCCAGAAAAGAAATACTTTTTGTATTTTTTCTTGATGTCTGGCCTGGGGCTCGAACCCTGACTTTACGTCTAATAAGCCAACTTACTACCTACAAGACTACGGCGACTTCTTATTTATTTTTATCGAATAAAACAATCAAATCAAATGTAGAACATTTTGGTGTTTACACCAGACTTAAGTAAAGGGTCCGACAAATAACTTTTTTGTTTGAAAATGCTTTAAAAAAAACCACTGAATATTTTCTCAAAATTCTTTTTTTATTTGAAAGTGCAATCCTTCAGGTTAATAATGGAAAATAATTTCATTCAAATGGCTGCCTCAGCTGGCCATGCAGTAGCCTACACCAGAAGATGCCGATTTTGGCAAAAAAAAAAATCATCTTTTCAGATGAAGCTCATTTTGATCTTGGCGGGTATGTAAACAAGCAAAACTGTCGCATTTGGGGCACAGAAAACCCGCACGCATTCATTGAAAAGCCGACGCACCCAAAACGATTCACTGTTTGGTACGGATTGTGGTCCAGAAACATAGTTGGGCCATTTTTCTTCGAAAATGAGCAAGGAGTGGCCGATACAGTCAATGGCGATCGTTATCGTGCCATGTTGAACGAATTTTTGTTCACAAAAATTGAAGAGGATGATATTGGCAACATTTGGTTACAACAGGACGGTGCTACGTGCCACACAGCCGAAGCTACACTCAATGTGTTACGCTCTGTTTTTGAAGATCGCATTATCAGCCGCAGAGCTGATATCGTTTGGCCACCTCGGAGCTGCGATTTGACACCGTTGGACTATTATTTTCGGGGTGCCGTCAAAGATAAGTGTTACGCCGACAAGCCAGAGACAATTGACGCTTTACAGGACAATATTCGTGAAGCCATTGGTGAAATACAGCTGCACACAATCGATAATGTGCTTAAAAATTGGACCGATCGTATAGGCTACTACATGGCCACCCAAGGCAGCCATTTGAATGAAATTATTTTCCATTATTAACCTGAAGGATTGTACTTTCAAATAAAAAAAGAAATTTGAGAAAATATTCAGTAGTTTTTTTTAAAGCATTTTCAAAAAAACAATGTTATTTGGCGGACACTTTAGTATACCCTACCCGATCACCATATCTACTGAACCGGTGAACTGGCTTGGCCGTTTGTGGTAGCCTTTCAATTGTTCTGTTTAATGTGTGGATTCCATTCACAATAAGGATTCCATTCGCTATATGGATTACATTCACTGTATTGACTCCATTCGCTATATGGACTCTATTCACTGTATGGAATCCATTCACTGGATAGACTTTATTCGCTGTATAGATTCCATTCACTATATGGACTCCATTTACTATATGGACTCCATTCACTGAATGGATTCTATTCGCTGTATTGACCTCATTTACTGTATAGATTTGATTCGCTATATCGACGCCTCCGTTCTATAACATTCTAAGTCGAAAAAGTGTGTTTTCCGTTATGAGATCTCAAAGTTTTCACGCGACATACGACTATATGTGTATTCTAAGAAGATTTTTCCCTATAACTTCGGAACGGATCGGCGCATCTTAACCAAATGTTGACAGTATTTAAGTTAGAGAACGTAGAATTTAAAAATGCAAGAACATTAAAAACGTTCTAAGTACACTTAGAACGTTATAGAATGGAGGCGTCGATATGTACTCCATTCACTGTATGGAATTAATTCGCTGCATGGAATTCATTCACTGTATGGACTCCACAGTATGGACTCCATTCACTACATGCGTTCCATTCACACTGCAGCAACACTGTTCCAACAGAATATTTTCACGGCGCCTCTCGTTGTTGTTGTTGCTGCTTTTATAAAATGGTTTTAACGCAATTATGCACTTAAATGGAGGTTTTCTCATTCTATTCTATTCTATTAAATTCTATTTTGTTATCGTTTCTCGTTGTTCATTTAGCCAAATAATAGAAACAATAAATTCTTCACACGATATATGGTCATGCCATATTACATCAGGAATACAGTAGAACGGCGATTGAGCAGAGAACGGTTGGAAAAAATTGCGCAAGAAATTGCAAAAAAGAAAATTCTTTAAAACCTCCTCTTGCACTTCTCTGATAAAAGTCTGTTCCGAGAAAGGAGGGATTACAAACAGTTTCTCAAGATAACTACGGTGTTATACGAATGTTTTTTGTATCCTTTGGTATAAGCTGGCCGAACGTACAAGCAAGCAAGGTGTCAGAAAGAGAGAGCCCAGAGAACGACATTCCAACCAGCCATATAGCTTCTGCTATTTAGGCAGTATGGAAACAATGAATAGCGATACAAAAACAGACAGAAACTGTAGACTTAACAGAGCTAGCTCGATTCATAGCAATCAATATGTAAAGGCTCAAATATATCCAAACGACTTAGGCTTAAAATAAACAATGCAGGTACACAGTCAACTCCATTATACAGATATAAAACCTGATTACAATAGTATCGGGCACCATATAGCCACAGGCATTCAGCAACAACCGCTTGATAGTCATTTGCATGAGATTCTAGCTCAAAATCTTCCGTACATAGATCGCTTATAGAAAGTCCGATAGTAAAATAAAAAAGAGGTAATCGACCACACAACATTTGATTGGATACTTAAAGAGCAAGAACACTTTGGCAAGGAATGCAAATATATACATACGTACATATACATAATTGGTCATTACAACCTTTCAGTCAGGATTACGACCTAGTTTCTCACACAACTGATGTTTTGTGCGTTAATTTTATACAGGAGTGGTGTGACCTACAGTTTAAAGTCGACTCTGAACGACAGTTATTTTTGAGAAACTTTTCATGACAATTTTATTTTCTTTCAGAGTTTTTTCCAGAAATCTGCTGAGAGGAAGTAGCCGAAGAAATATTTTTTTTCGTATTTTCGTTTTGATGTTTGAACCGTGGCCTTACATCTAATAAGCCAATACACTGTCTTATAGACTACGGTGACTTCAAGGAGCACAAATAACAGCAACAAACCCAATGAAACCAACAACTCTACCAGTATTTTGAATATGGTATTGGGTAGTGCTAGTCCTCTCCAGTTTTCTAATGTTTCAAGTTCCTATTTTTCAAAAATTCCACAATAATACCGTTTTCCAAATTAAAGACTGCTTCTCTTAGTGGCGCATTGATACGGGACTTCAGAACCTCAGCAAATTTGCTACAACAAACCAAAGAATTTTCACTACAATTTAATCTCCGTTGGCTGCCTTATTACATCTCAATTTGCCGATGACCCCTTCTATTACATTTAGATGAAAAAAGACTGCATAATAACCACTCTACTGTCGTCAGTAGTTCCATTTATGGTGACATGTTTTAAAAACATTCCCAGTATTCATAGTATTCCTTGCAAGAATTTTATTTTTGAGCTCTTTTGCGTATTTTTTTTAATGCCTTTCAGTCTGAAGTTCCCCTCCTCGAATTTCTTTTGGTGGTTTTATTGTACCTAGTATTTCTCTTCTACTTAAGCACGTGTTGTGGATTTGATTGTTCCGGATTTGTTTTACAATTATGGTTGTAGCGCCGTTTATGCCCAGATTAAGTACTAAAGGGTCCGCCAAATAACTTTTGGTTTGAAAATGCTTTAAAATAAAAAACTACTGAATATTTTCTCAAATTTCTTTCTTTATTTGAAAGTACATTCCTTCCGGTTAATAATGGAAAAAAATTTCATTCAAATGGCTGCCTCGGCTGGCCATGCAGTAGCCTACATCAGAAGATGCCGATTTTTGCAAAAAAAAAAATCATCTTTTCAGATGAAGCTCATTTTGATCTTGGCGGGTATGTAAACAAGCAAAATTGTTGCATTTAGGGCACAGAAAACCCGCACACATACATTGAAAAGCCGACGCACCCAAAACGAGTCACTGTTTGGTGCGGATTTAGGTCCAGAGGCATAATTGGGTCATTTTTCTTCGAAAATGAGCAAGAAGTGGCCGTTACAGTCAATGGCGATCGTTATAGGGCCATGTTGAACGAATTTTTGTTCACGAAAATTCAAGAGGAGGATATTGGCAACATTTGGTTTCAACAGGACGGTGCTACGTGCCACACAGCCGAAGCTACACTCGATGTTTTGCGCTCTGTTTTTGAAGATCGCATTATCAACCGCAGAGCTGATGTCGTTTGGCCAACTCGGAGCTGTGATTTGACACCGTTGGTCTATTATTTGTGGGGTGCCGTCAAAGATAAGTATTATGCCGACAAGCCAGAGACAATTGACGCTTTAAAGGACAATATTCGTGAAGCCATTTGTGAAATACAGCTGCACACAATCGATAATGTGCTTAAAAATTGGACTGATGGTGTAGGCTACTGCATGGCCAGCTGAGGCAGCTATTTGAATGAAATTATTTTCCATTACTAACCGAAAGGATTGTAAAAAGAAATTTGAAAAAATATTCAGTGGTTTTTTTTAAAGCATTTTCAAAAAAAAAGTTATTTGGCGGACCCTTTACATCACCGTAGTCAAATAGGTAGCGTGTTGTCTTATTAGACGAGAGGACGTGATTCAACGCTCGGGTCAGATATCTCGATCAAAACTAAGTACCGCACTATATATTTATTTCTGCAACTTTTTCTAGAAAAAATTCTGAGAGTTAAATAAAATTGCCAAGGACAGATCTTCAAAAACATATCATTTGTAAGTCCAACAACTCATAGGTAAAATTAACAAATGGAACATGAGTGATGAAGTCGCCGTAGTCTAGTAGGTAGTGTGTTGGCTTATTAGACGTAAAGCCAGGGTTCGAGCCCCAGGCCAGACATCAAAAAAAATACAAAAAATATTTCTTCGGCGACTCCTTTCAGCAGATTTCTGGCAAAAACTCTGAAAGTAAATAAAAACTGCCATGAAAAGTTTCTCAAAAATCTGTCGTTCGGAGTCGACTTTAAACTGTAAGTCCCACTACTCATGTATAAAAATTAACACACACAACGTAAGTGGTGTGATAACCTCCGTCCTCTAACCCAACCTAACCTAACGTGTTAAAAGATAGGCCGTGGTTCAACCTCCAGGTTAGACCCGAACAAATACGAAATATGAAAAAATATTTATTCGCTGACTTTCTACCAAATCTGAGAGTAAATAAAAAAATTCCATGAAGAGTTTCTCAACATGCTATCGTTTGAAGTTGACATAAAACAGTAGGTGCCACCACTCATTGGTAACATACACAACATGAAAAGGGTGGGAAGCTAGATTGTAATCCTGAGTAAAGGGTAATAATAGTCCTGACTTCTGATATATACGACAAAAAATTCTTCGTCCAATTTAAGCTTGAGCATTATTCTAAAGATATTCCCTGTTTTTATGCTGTTCTTTTGAAATCAACAAATCCCTTGAGATTCTACTGTAACTGTTTAGTAAATAAATACAAGATACACGTGCATTGTGCATTGTGCAGTTGATTAAGACAATGCATGAATGGGTATGACTGGCATCTGCTTTTTCATTTTCTTCTTCAGCGCTCTTTTACGAATGACAAGGAAAAAATCACATCTCAGAAAGACATTCAATAGGAAAAACAAAAAGTTGAATAAACTTTTGTTTTTTCACTCACACAGATACACAGATACACAAATACAATGAATAATAATAGCAATATTGTGTTAAAGATTGTTGTTTGCTGGTATATGCTTGAGATTTTATTCTTAAGTTTTTATCGGAAATTTTTTTTATGTGTGATAGTTTTTTTATAAAACAAAAATACAACAACAATAATGATAAAATTTTCTTCTTCTTCTTCTTATTTTTACTTACAGTAAATAGTAACAAAAGACCAGCAGCAGCGCTAATCAAAGTGTGTGGAAAAAGAGAGGAGAGAAATTAACTCAACCATCAGCCAGCAACGAGCATCCCAAAACACACCCCCCCCCCCACCCTTCAGCAATGGAAATATTTACCATTTGAAGCTTGAATAGTTTTTCCCCTTTTCTTTCCATTTTTTTTATTATTTTTTTATTTAATTTTTATTTTATTTTAAATTTAAATAAATAAAAAAACAACAAAAAGAAGACAAAAACAAAAAAAGCCAATTGAAAAAACATTAACAAAATGCTTAAAACTGTTGGCATTCAAGTGGCCTACAGTTTTTTTACCGTCATAGTAATAGTCATGGTGTTCCAAACAACACCCGTCAAGTGTAAGCGTCGAGAAATGATGGCCGGCCGCTTGGAGAACGTCACACAAACAATATCGAAAATATTAAAAGGTTACGATATACGATTAAGGCCAAATTTTGGAGGTAATATATGAGAGCGTATCTCCTTCCTCTTTATGACAATAGAAATTGATTTTCTGTTTTAAATTTATTTTCATTCGCTTGTGGAATTGTTTCAACAACGCACAGCTGATCCTTTGCATGTTGGCATGGACTTGACAATAGCAAGCTTTGATGCAATATCTGAAGTAAATATGGTAAGTGTTGAGTAAAACTTTAAAAAGAATGAAATTTGTATAGTTAAGGTCCTTGTAGGTCCAATGCCAAACCAAAAAATATAAAAACCGGTAAAGAATTGTTCAGACAACTTGTTTACAGGGATTTTGTAATCGAATTGTTGTGTTTAATAACTTTTTTTGAGAAATCTGAGATTAAAAAAAACTAAGAAAAGGATTGAAAAGATGAAGGACTCTGGCATATTCTGCCTTCTACCTTTTTGTGCTACCACATTCCAATACACAATGCAATACACTAGGCAGAGCCTTCTAGCCCAAGCTACAAAGACTCCTTTAAATACCATGTGATGTTCTTTATCCTAACTTTGGAAAGTTTCATCACAAATGTTATAGTATTTTTTATTGTTACCTTTTAAAAACGTTTAAAATATGAGTTCGTAGATTGCAAATAAAATAAAAATAAATTTGTGTTTAGTTTTAATTAAAATTATTTATTATTCGCACACTTCTGTGTGGCACTGCTCACAACTTGATGTAAACAACAACAATTGCTCTGTTTATACCCTTTATATAAACAATAACAATCACTAAACAATTATTTGACAGATCTTTGTAGCGGAGATCTTCAAACCACGAGTACTCTCTTCAAACGCATCGCGTCTTCACACAAGACTGATTGAACTTCAATAATTCACTCGCCTGCTTTGTCTTGCCTTTTATATGGTAGGATAAACAGTCTGATGAATGTTCTTGAAAGTGAACGTTCATGACTTTGTCTTCTCGAAATCTCTATGATTTTTGTTTACCATTTTTTATGCTGGTGTTTGTTATTGCATTTTTGTTTACTTGTTTACCATTTTTTATGCTGGTGTTTTTTGTTATATTAAGCAATACGATAATTTGTAAACAGGATTGTTTACTTGCATTGTTTTGTTTTTGAAGCTTTTGTTTATGATTTTAATGTTAAGCGATGTAAAAGCAAAACACATTTTCAACACAGCAATATAAAAACTGGTAAAGAATTGTTCAGACAACGTGTTTACAGGGATTTTGTAATCGAATTGTTGTGTTTAATAACTTTTTTTGAGAAACCTCAAATTAACAAAACTAAGAAAAGCATAGAAAATATGAATGACTCTGGCAAATTCTGCCACCTTTTGTTTTTGTTGATGTAGTAAAACCTTTCTCAGAACCTTGACGTTATTAACATAGAGGCCAACCTTTTTTTTTCGAACGTCCCCGGCCTCACACTAACCCACCCTGACCCGATCGCGGAGGGCTCGTCCCCATTACGTAGGGACACGTACACACTACAGTCCGGACTATAGCGGGTAAGGGAAAAGTAATGGAAACGAGAACATAAATCAGCTACAGAACTTAATCACAAGCTGAATAAAGTAACAATAAACAGGAACTACCTATGAAAAGAACGAAAATACATTTTTATATAATAATTTACAAATTAATGCCAGCATATAAGCTACGTTTTATATTACAAACACTACAATTAAAATCAATAAAATCATAATACAAGTTAATATCATTACATAATCTACGAAAAAGAAAATTACATCCATAGTTCGTTCTATAAAAATCTAAAGAAAGAGGACGATAGTGCCGTAAAAATCTTGCTGGAATACTGAAATTCAGGTTTCAAAGTAAAAACTCAGAATCGATATCACCTTTAACCAGATTAAAAACAAAACAAACCCCTAAAACAGCCCTTCTACGTTCTAAAGTTGAAAGTTTTATCAAACCTAATCTAGCCTCATATGACGGAAATCCATTGGCACAATCCCATCCTAAGCCACATAAACAGAATAATAAAAACTGCTTCTGCACAGACTCTATTGAATCACTATGACAACGATAGTATGGATTCAAAATAATACACGCATACTCCAAAATAGGTCTAACAAGTGAAAGGATCAATGAATTCCCTAGCCCATCTTTTCACAAAACCAAGAATAGCCCGAGCCTTACCAATCATCATACTAATATGATCAATAAAAGACAATTTCATATCCAATAATACTCCCAAATACTCTTAGATTGGATTGCGTTTGCCAATGCAATCCATCAGAAAGAGTCTTCTATCCGAAGCCACTCTTTTATTATGTTCTTTACCCTTCATCCCAACTTCGGAGAGTTTTAACACAGATGTTAAGCATGAGGTTGCTAGTGCATGCGTTCGCGTTTACGCTGTATTATGTACATTTCTGTGAGCATAAAAATCATGTAGAAAATGTTCAGTCGAAAGGAACGATAAGCTACTTCTACTACTTTCGAACACATTCTCTCCTCCACTAAGGAAGTAATGTGTAAAGAGTCGAATTCATCCCTAATTTCAAACTTAATCGCGACATAAGAGACCTCTATGTACGGATCAAATATGAAGTTTTCTAATCTGGTAATTATTCTGGCCAGTATGTCCCCAGAAGCTAGGTTGTAATCCTCACTAAAGGGTTCTAATGACCAATTATGTATGTACATATGCACACAATCTAGGGACGGCGAAAATGTTCCTCTGTCCAGCGATCTTTAAATATTCCGTCATTTCCGAAGAAATAGACGCCAATCAAAATCATTAAACAAGCTTGGATGGCGATGTGGCTTTAGAAAGGGACTTTAAGGCAACCAGAAATATTATACCACTGATTAGCCGTTAATTTGCCGTAAGAGTAGCCATAAAACATTTCAGTGATTTAAAGCCGCTGGAGTCTAGTGGGTAGTGTGTTGGCAAATTAGACCGGAGCCCTTCGTTCAAACCCCAGCGAAGATATCTCAAACAAACGAAAATATTTCTCCTGAGATTTTCACTGATTAGTATTATGGCAAAAACTCTGAGGCCCAGAAATCCCTCGTTCAGAGACGACTTTAAACTGTAGGTCGCACCACTCATCAATAAAATTAACTCACAGAAAATGAGTGGTGTTATATGCCAGGTTGTAATCCCGACTAAAGAATTCTAAGGTAAGTAGATTTGGCAATCAATAGAAGTTTCTGATGTCGAAGTCTACACATCGCACTTCGTTTACCTTTCCAACTTCGAGTCACCGGAATAAAGTTTTAAAGAATTTAAAAAGTTTTATTTGTACAAATATTTTGAAGCATGTGTTTAGATAGTTACAAGGAACCATATTATAAATCGGTACAGAGGCTAACAATTCTCAGTTCACTTAGTTGAAAACTATAGCTTTGTGTATTGATTGTCCAGGTCAGTTTTAGTCTTCAGGATACTCGAAAGGCTATTAACACGTTGACTGCAACTACGAGATAACTCGTAGATTGTGTTCCCTTCTAGGGTGCCAACTACGAGTTATCACGTACTCACTAAACCTGCCATTTTTTGTGTAGCTACGAATAAAATCGTATTATATATATCAATGCTAGGTTGATTTAGGTTAGAAGACGTGTACTTGTCAATTAAGACAAGTACAGTACCCGGAGGTCGCATTGACCTATTGTACAACGTCCTAGTTTCTCACACCACTTATGTTGTGTGCGTTAATTTTATACATGAGTGGTGGGGCCTACAGTTTAAAGTCGATTCCGAAAGACAGATTTTTGAGAAACTTTTTCATGGCAATTCTTATTTACTCTCAGAGTTTTTGCCAGAAATCTGCTGAGAGGAAATCGCCGAAGAAATACTTTTTGTATTTTTGCCTTGATGTCTGGCCTGGGGCTCGAATCCTGGCTTTACGTCTAATAAGCCAACACACTACCTACTAGACTACGGCGACTTCAGTGCTAGTATCGATAAATGGCTTCTGGGAAAAAAAACAAAAAGTCAATGTTGGCTTACTCGGCTAGTTTTCTGAAAATTGCCGCGGCAGTCAACGTGTTATATAATTGAATTTCCTAACCTTTGTAGACCAACGTAATATTCAATCAAAACAATCTAATGAAAATTGAAGAAGTTGTTGGCACAAGCGTATTATAAACTAAAGACTATTATTTTTAAGGGAGCAAGAGAGATGTTATTAGTTGCCTTAGTCTAGTAGGTTGTGTGTTGGCTTATTAGACGTGAGGCCGTGGTAAGTCCACGTACACAACGAAATAATAAGAAAAATATTTCTTTCGATGACCTTTCTAAGAAAATATATTCTTCTATTAAATACATTACATTATAAATCATCTTTTTTATTTTTATTATTTAAAAATGTTAAGTTTTTTTATTTTTCATAGAAAAAAAAATGTATGCTTGACAGCACACTTTTAATTAGACTTCCTGTAAGTGTGCACCCCCAAAGCCGTTTTGTTTGCTGACAAACAATTTGAATTAGAATTTCTTGCTATGAATTAAACATTTCATAGCCTTTTTTTTCTTATATTTTTTTGTAAATTATTCTGCATGAGATAAACAAAACTAAAGACAACTTCTTAAGCTGATATAAACACTACAGAATTATTTGTATTGAAGCCACTATTTTGTTGTTTATTTTTGTTTCAACACTTATTAATGAGCTGCTGCTCAATTCCTTCCTACACTAGCAAACAAAAGTGAAATAAAAATATTGTAATTAACATCATATTATGGCCAGGTAAACAAAAATGTTATTTAAGGAAACTTTCTTTAGAATTACAATTACTTTACTTACTTCGCTTAATTGGCCATTAACAGACCGATAAGCGGATTTCGGTCTGCCGTAACACATCCTTCCAGGCGCCTCTGCTTCTTGCGCGCCTACACCAGTTGGTCACACCAATCGATGACAGGGCTTCCTCGATTTGGTTCTTCCAACGGATACAAGGTCGTCCTCTTCGCCGACTTCTGAGATCCCCGCATCAAATACCCGTCTCGCTGGAGTATCCTTCTCCATTCGAACGACAAGGCCGAGCCAGCGCAGCTGCTGGATGTTAATACGCTGCACAACGTCTATGTCGTTGAGGAGCTCATACAGCTCACTGTTGGATCGAATGCGGAAATTATCGTAAACTCGCACTGGACCGAAGATCTTACGTAGGACTTTTCTCTCGAATACTCTCAAGGCTGCTGCATCAGTGCTTAATAGGGTCCATGCCTCTGCGCCATAAAGAAGCACGGAGAGGATAAGCGTCTTGTAGAGCATTAGCTTTGTCGTAAGAGAGAGAGGTCTCTACTACTCAATTGCCTATTGAGACCATAGTAGCACTTGTTGGCAAAAGTGATCCTGCACTTGATCTCGAGACTGACATCATTTTTGGTGGTAACGGCGGAGCCAAGATAAACAAATTTCTTGGCTGTATCAAAAGTATAGTTATCGGCCGTAATCTGAGAATCAATACGCCGCACGTCTCTACTTGTCGATAACATATACTTTGTTTTGCCCTCATTTACTGCCAGACCCAGACAATGTGTTTACCGAATACTATATAATGTCATAGTCCCGCCAAGAAATTTTTATTTCGTGTCTGTCGTAAGAATTATTCGACATACGTTCACAAGTGTTTACATAATCCCTTTCATAGATATATAGCCGAAGTCAGATCCTACTGTCTTCAAGTTTATTTTGCAAGACTTACTTACTTTGTTAATTGATCTTTACAACCCTTTAGCCAGGACTATAACCAAGCCTCTCACAGCACTTATGTAGTGCGTGTTAATTTTAACCTTGAGTTTTATGTCGCCAGAATTGAGAAGCCTTTCAAGCTCCTTTCACTTTTAATAAGGAGTCTGTAGGACATTTGAATTGTACAACACAGGAGTTCAGTTTTACTCCCAAAGATGTACGACTGCCTCACCTACGTCAAGTTTTTTGTAAAAAGTGAGACTAATGGAATAATGTCTGACAAATTTTTTTTGGAATTCTTTTTTTCAAAATCGCTTTCTTCTGCTCTTTTGATTACAAGGACAAACTAATGTACGTGCTTCATTCAATTCATCTTTTATTTTGCTCCGAAGACCGCATATCGATGGTGGTGTAGGGTGTAGTGTAATAAATGATAATAAAAGGATAACAGCAGGCCTATAAAACTCAGCAAAAATGCAAAGTCGTAAAGACAAGATAATGTTTGTAGTAATGAATAAAAAAAATAAATACAGGGCATTCCATTAGGAGAAGTATTTCATATAAAAATTTCAATCAATAAAACAACAGTTCTTTTAGAATTTTAAATGTTTATCAGATAATACGAAAACCTCCAATGGGTTTGTCATAGAAGTCAATCTATGTCAAAGTCATAGGGTTAGTTTTCGAATACTTTTTAGCAAATTTCCTGTGAGATATTAGCGAGAAAAATATTCACTGTTTATTATTATGAACTGTGATGTACTCAATTGGATCGTGCCAAAATCTTGTTGAAGCCATACCGTATAATTCCTAATATAAAATTGCAGGTCATACAGGACGGCCAAAGTACTTTAAATTGACAATATTTCCAGGATAACTTTCAAAAAAATATGGCCCAATGAATGGTCTCAAAGTAGAGACCACAATGTCCATCGAGCATTCACTTTTTCGGAATGCTATGGCTTTTTGGATAGTCTCGTCTGGGTTTTCCAAGCTCCATGTTAACGTCACCATCAAGTGAGGAAGAAAATTTTAGTCCAAATATTGAAAGCTTGTTACTCTAGCAACTAATTAGCATATCTAGGCCGTTTTAAATGGTCGGCTGCCTTTAATTAGATTTGCAGTGCGCACATGGCGATTATGAACTATAATAGTCAATAAAATCTTTAAGGCTTTCAGTCTCTTCAAATTTCTTCTTAGTCGTCTTGAGAATTTCTTGCACCGTAGGTCGACTGTGACAACCATAACCACTAGGCAATAGGAAGCAGGATTGAGAGAGTTACCGTATATAAAATAAAGTCGTGCAATAATAACTTAATTGCTGTACCAATGTAGTAGGTAATGCGTTGGCTCATGAGACGTGAGGCCAAGGTTCAAACCTCAGGTCAGAAATCTCGAACAAAATTAAAGCAAATAAAATTGCCAAAAATCTGTCGTTCAGAGTCGACTGTAGGTTCCGGCACTTTTGGATAAAAGTTAATACACACAATGTTCTGATTGGTAGATCCTATAGCCTCGATTACAACAAATATCGAATTTATATTTTACCGTATTAAGGAAGAAACAGGTTCTCACAGGCGCACTATGTGGCATTTTGCCTGAAAACCTGGCCAAAATTAATAGAAGTGTTTTATGAGTTAATGGCTGGAATTTTTTGATAGTGTTAGTGATAATTAGACCCAAGGATGAACCCAACTGATTTTGGTTCAAATCAGTCCGTGATTTCGCCTAGCCCCCATACAAATTCCCCCCGAAATTGCACTTATTTACACATAATTATGGTAATTGTGCCGCAATCAGGATAAAATTTAGCATGATTCAGTTCTGTGTACTAAGAAATCATGGTGTAAAGTTTTGTGAAAATCAGATCACATTTGACCCTGGTTCCCATATAAAGTCCCCTTTAGAAATTCACGTTTGCGCTTATAAATGGCTTAAAAACATCGGTATCGTGATGAAATTCGGTACGAACGTGTATTTTGTAAATCTAAATAATATTACCAAATTTTGTTATGGTCGGTCCATAATTGCCCCTTGGTCCAAAATAGGGCCCCTTAAGAAAATATGTTTAGCAATTATAATTGGCTTAAAAATTTTATTACCTGGATGAAATTCGACATGAACATGTTTAATATTAATGTGAATCATTTATGATCACATTTTAATATGATCGGATCATAAGTGCCCCTAGGTACCACATACGGTCCATTAGGAAAATATAACATACATCTCATATTGTTATAATAGTCGATATACTATATGTATATATCTTTTTAAACTTCTATGATAATTAATATTTATTCATAATATTTATTTCACATTATTTAATACTTAACTTAAAAATACTTAAAAAGTGAAACCAACTAAAATCGTTAAAATCGTTATCATCTTCATCATCAATGTCAGGAAGGAGTAATTTAATAGTATCTGATGAAATTGCTTTTATATCCCTTCGCGATTTTTGTGTACTGCAGCTTATAAAAGTGTCACTGCTTAAAAGTAACCTATTCAGGACATCTCGATTGGTATCGCTTCTACTGAATTTCCTCGCATAATTCGTACGCCATATGGCTTTATTGCCTATGGCTTTATTACACTGCGTCTAATTTTTTTAATTTTTCAAAAAAAAGTAAAATTTTCAAGAAATCGCCAAAAATAATTGCGCAAATTTGCGCAAACTTTTTTTTTTGTTCCTCAATGTAGAGAGTTCGTATTTTCTTGTGATATATAACATTAAACTACTAAAAGCTACTTTCACCTTTAAAATCCTTATCCTTTTTTGGGTAGGGTAAAAAAATATGAAATTTTTATTATTTTTAAATTTTGAACGAATAATTTTAACATTAATATATGAGATATATATATATATATATATATATATAAAATTGAAAGTAGCAGTTGCTCATACCTTTCAAATAAAAAAAATCAATATAAAACCTCTATTCGTTTAGCCACAAAAAAATACCATATAAACCTATTAAAATTTCAAAAAAACACCAAAAACCCATTTAATTTTCTTCACTTTCCTGACTTTGACGTCGTCTCAAGTCTACAAATCTCAACTTAAAGTCGTGAAAATTCTCTATATAATGCAGAATTTTGTTGTCTATTGAACTTCATACTCAGTTTCTTAAATTTCTTTAAATTCATTTTTGCCTTTTTGGCCAGATTTTCAGGGTAAATGCCACATAGTGAGGCGTTAGGTTTAATTGACAGCCAACCCAAGGTTCCCTATAAGTGTCCTTATATCGATTGTATCTATTTTTCCATTTATCTGTAATAAATGGCTAGTATACGCCGCCGTAGTCTAGTAGGTATTGTGTTGGCTTATTAGACGTAAAGCCACGGTTCAAATCCTCTGTCAGACATCTACAACAAAATGAAAAATGAACAAATATTTTTTTGATAATTTTCTCTCAACGGATTTCTGGCGAAAGCTCTGCGACTAAAATAAAATTGCCATGAAAAGTTTCTCAAAAATCTGTCGTTCAGAGTCGACTTTAAACTGTTGGTCCCGTCAATCATATATAAAGTTAACACACACAACATAAGTGGTATGAGAAGATAAGTCGTAATCCTGACTGAAAGGTTGTAATGACCAATTATGTATGTATGCGAGATATAATTCCTGTGAAGTACCCACCATTGCAATTTAGTCCTGCACCTTCAGCAGACGACATAACATCCAATATCGTGTTGAGTTGCTTTAAAAAGAATTTTTCACTTAACCACCCAATGTTCTGAATGGTAGCTCGCATAGCCTCGCATAGATGAAAAAAACAAGATCCCACAATCTTACTTGTCTCCTGTAAGTTTCCGGTGCAATATCTAGACTCGTTCAGTCTATAAATCCTGAGAGTCCAAGAACCATTCTTAAGTACATTCTGTTCCATGTGTATACATTCCCAGACATCGTTTATTTTAATGACTCCAAAAAAGAATTTTTTTATTAGGAAGCCTAATTTTAACACCGCCCTCGTATATACCACCTATTCTAATATGAATATAGAGAAGGAGAAGTTGTTAACAAATTTAAGGACTTCCTTTTACCAGACACAAAATAGACAATTTTATGTGAAGTCGACAAAAACAAAATCGAAAACCAAAGTCATTAAATGAAAGTCATTTACAGCTGCTGCATACGAATACAGAGAATATAAAATTTTCCAAAGATAAACGCAATCAAAGGTTTCTCTTTTTCCAGTTTTTATGTGATTTCATGAGGTTTCTTTTTCTCTTTTTTTTATGAATACCAGGACTATACGATAACCATGTATTTGAATCAGTATTGGCGTGATGAACGTTTGGCATTCAATGCCTATGGCCCATATTATGATGATGATGCGGACGATGATGGTGTCAATGATGTATTAACACTGTCGGGAGATTTTGCCGAAAAGATATGGGTGCCGGATACATTTTTTGCAAATGACAAGAATAGGTGAGAGTGGATGAAATAAAAATCTTACGAATATTTCTTAACTAAGAAGGCTTTTTAGTTTTTTACATGATGTTACGGAACGTAATAAATTGGTACGCTTAGGTGGCGATGGTTCGGTAACGTATGGCATGCGTTTTACTACGACACTGGCCTGCATGATGGATTTGCATTATTATCCATTGGATTCACAAAATTGCACCGTAGAAATTGAGAGTTGTAAGTATGCTAGAAGGATTTCATATGAAAAGAAAATAATTTTCCTTTAAATAGATGGCTACACGGTAAGCGATGTGGTAATGTATTGGAAACCCACACCCGTGCGTGGCGTTGAAGATGCTGAACTGCCACAATTCACTATCATTGGTTATGAGACAAACGATCGTAAGGAGCGTTTGGCAACAGGCGTGTATCAGCGTTTGTCGCTGTCCTTTAAGCTGCAACGCAATATCGGTTATTTTATTTTTCAAACATATCTGCCAAGCATTTTAATTGTTATGCTGTCTTGGGTTTCATTTTGGATTAATCACGAAGCAACTAGTGCTCGTGTTGCATTAGGTAACTTTGTTCCATCAATTCTTTTGCAAGAGGCTGTTCTTAAGAATATTTGTAATGAAATCCTTTGTATCTTTCCAGGTATTACCACTGTTCTAACAATGACTACCATTAGTACTGGTGTACGGAGTTCCTTGCCAAGGATATCATATGTTAAAGCCATAGATATTTATCTGGTCATGTGTTTTGTGTTCGTATTTGCCGCTTTATTAGAATATGCCGCCGTCAATTATACATACTGGGGCAAAAGAGCCAAAAAGAAAGTGAAAAAAAGCAAAGATGGCGGCGATAATAAAAGATCAGGTAATCCAATCTTTAATTTTTTAAAATATTTTCATTAAAATTTTGTTATACCTTGGTACTTAGGGAAACCTGATAAATCCGAAACCTGTTCAACTGCCGAAGATATAATTGAATTGCAGGATGTGCGCATGAGTCCTATACCATCATTGCGCAAAGGCAACTATAATACAACGTTTAATCAATTGGGTACCGAAACATTGGATTTAGCAAAATTTCCACCGAGTTTTCGAATTGCACGCAACTATGGTACAACAAGTCGTTCAAATCTACGCTATAGAGGCCAAAGAGGTAAGCAAACGATGTGTGTGTAAAGATAAATTTTGAATTTAAAAATCAAGGACGCAAACCCACAATTTTAGCAAAGCCACTTCTGGTCTCTAACAGGGCTCTGTTAACTATTTAACAGTGGCAATAAGTAGATTAGTCTGCTACTTTGCAATTATTGCAGATTGTTGACATAAAATATCGGGTCCGCCATCTAACGTTGTTTTTTTCCAACTAGTGCTTATTTCGTGAATGGTAACACTTAGCTCATGTCTGATTTGACAGATAATTAGTTTTATCCTTCCACTGAACGAATATGGTTGTGTATACGCTTGAACAACGCTGGGAAATATTGCGACATTACTTTGAAAATCATGGTAATGTGGCAGAATGTGTGTGCGAAAATTGCGCACGGATTTTGGAAGAAGAGAAGCACCGTCAGCTCCGTATGTTCGTTATCTTGTGAAAAAAGTGAAAAAAACTGGCATCCTCATCGATAAACCAAAGCGTGAAAAGACAAAAACAGTGCTCACACCCGAGAATATTGCTGCTGTGGCAGAAAGTGTGCGTGAAGCGCCATCAACATCAACAATTGAACATTTCGGAGACATCATTCAGACGAATTTTGCATAAAGACCTTGGCATGACGCCATACAAAGTCCAATTGGTTCAGGAGTTGAAGCCAATTGACCATCCAATGCATTTTCGCTTCGCTAAGTGGGCCTGCGATCTACTTACAGAAGATGCCGATTTTGGCAAAAAAAAATCATCTTTTCCGATGTAAACAAGCAAAATTCTCGCATTTGGGGCACAAAAAACCCGCACTCATACATTGAAAAGCCAACGCACCCAAAACGAGTCACTGTTTGTTGCGGATTTTAGTCCAGAGGCATAATTGGGCCATTTTTCTTCGCAAATAAGCAAGGAGTGGCCGTTACAGTCAATGGCGATCGTTAACGGGCCATGTTGAACGAATTTTTGTTCACAAAAATTGAAGAGGAGGATATTGGCAACATTTGGTTTCAGCAGGACGGCGCTGCGTGCCACACAGCCGAAGCTACACTCGATGTTTTGCGCCCTGTTTTTGAAGATCGCATTATCAGCCACAGAGCTGATGTCATTTGGCCACCACGGAGCTGCGATTTGACAACGTTGGACTATTATTTGTGGGGTGCCGTCAAAGATAAGTGTTACACCGACAAGCCAGAGACAATTGACGCTTTAAAGGACAATATTCGTGAAGCCATTGGTGAAATACAGCTGCACACAATCGATAATGTGCTTAAAAATTGGACCGATCGTGTAGGCTACTGCATGGCCAGCCGAGGCAGCTATTTGAATGAAATTATTTTCCATTATTAACCGGAAGGATTGTGCTTTCAAATAAAGAAAGAAATTTGAGAAAATATATATATAGTTTTTTTTCAAACAATTTCAAAAAAAAAAAAGTTATTTGGCGGACCCTTAGTATGTTTTAACAAGGAACTTAAAAAAGTTACAGTAATCCCTCGATTTACGTCACAGTTGGTTCCAAAAAAGGCGATGTAAATCGAATGATGACGCAAATTGAAGTTAGAGGGAACAAAAATTTGACGACGTAAATCGAAACAACGTTAATCGAGGCGACGTAAATCGAGGAATTACTGTATTTTGCTGATTTTATTAAGAGGCCTTGGAACCTTCCTTTGAGTATGATATGGTACTCATAGACCCAGTATTTGTCCTAAAATAAGCTTCTAAATAAGTAGGTTTGTTCAGATGGATACTGTTAAACAGCTAACAGTGCTCTGATAAGGCAAATTTTGTTCTGTTAATGCCAAATGTGGCGCTGCTAAAATTTATGGATTGTGTCTTGGATTTTCCAATTAGAATTTATCTTTACACTCATAAGCAAAAGTACACACTTTTCATTTGTGTGTGTGTTCATTTAATCATGAATTTTTGTATATTTTTATTTTGCTTGCAGCCAATAAACCACGTGTTTTGCATGCCTTAAAAAAGGGTGCCTCTGCCATTAAAGCCACCATACCCAAAATCAAAGATGTCAACATCATTGATAAGTACTCACGCATGGTGTTTCCTGTTAGCTTTTTAGCCTTTAACCTGGGCTATTGGCTATTTTATATTCTAGAATGATAGCAAATCATGACACTTCACACTTCCAAATAGAGGCCAGGTTAATTATCATAAAAAACAAGAAAACAAATTAAAAACTTAAAACGGAAAACATCTCTCCTCTCCTTGAAACCAAGCCCAAAATCAAAACGAACAACAAACGTTTATAGTGTGTAGTGTTATTACGATGAAAAATACTTAGAGAAATCAAAATCACCATGACAAAATCAAAATGAGAGACAATTTGAACAACGGAAAAATCATATCAATCGTGAATGTACAATTAAATATTTTGGAATTATGCTGAAAGCTCATTAAAGGATTCCACACATGTTTTGTGTTTTAAAAAGAATGAAAAAAAATCCAGGATGAAAACAGTCGTTATAAAACGGAAAAAGGCAGATTTTTTTATTGCAAAGTACAGGTCAGAGATCAGGAATGAATCGTTTTTTCGCTACTCATAAACACTCATGAAATTTTGCATATAAAAGAGTCAACAATATTGAAATTTAACTATGTACTCTGATTCATTCATACTCACTACAATGTTGATTTACAAGTTCAAGTTGCAATGAAAATCAAACTCATACCATTCGAAATATGT
Source organism: Sarcophaga carnaria (assembly GCA_958299815.1). Classification (NCBI taxonomy): domain Eukaryota; kingdom Metazoa; phylum Arthropoda; class Insecta; order Diptera; family Sarcophagidae; genus Sarcophaga; species Sarcophaga carnaria. The sequence continues at coordinate 144,052,171 of OY283149.1, forward strand.
TTGATTCATACGCCTACTCATTTAGATTCATAATTTTAGGAAAGTATTTATAATACTTATAAATTATTCGAGTGACTCGCATCATTTATCAAAATTTACAGTCTTAGTTGCATTTACACAAAAAAAATAGTTCCCTCATCCAAAGCCTGACTGCGGACTTCTCCTGTTAACAATTTGACCGTCTACAGGAACATTTTACACGTGTTCGCATGTTGACGCACATTGACGCACGATGACGCATATACAATTTGTAACCGTTTCTATTCTAATTTTTAATCCGTTTGATATTCGAGCGAATGCATACGTACTTTCTAGATTTTGTCAGTTTCATTTCACTCTGATATTAGATCATGACAAGTCTCTTTAATTCAAGTGACTCGAATCATTCACCAAAATCAAAGCCTTTTTGCGGACTCCTCCTGCCAATTTGACCCCCTACTGGAACATTTTACACGTGTTCGCATGTTGACGCATATTAACGCATATTAACGCACCATGACGCATATACAATTTGTAACCGTTTCTATTCTAATTTTTAATCCGCTGGATATTCTAGCGAATACATACTTTCTGGATATTGTCAGTTTCATGTCACTCTGATATTAGATCATGACAAGTCTCTTTAATTCGAGTGACTCGAATCATTCATCCAAATTTACCGTCTAAGTTGTTGCTGCATTTACAATAAAGACGAAGTGGCAAGTAGAGCAAACACACAACCTTCTAGTAAGTATTTTAGTATTCGTATGCGAATCATATTTATTTTGCGATTCCTATATATGTTGACTTATGAAGAGTGGAAATCAACAACATCATACGTGTTGTTAAGTATGAATATGCTAAGTACTTCAAACTTTGAATATGAGTAGAGTTTCCATGATATTAAAATAAGTCTGAATGCTTATAAGTATTAGAAATTATGAGTATGATTCGATTTTATTTATCTCTTTGAATACTCATTGCTGATCTCTGATGCAGGACTGGTAAATTAAATCGTATATTTTCATTCTTATTTCAAGTCTCTGTATTAAAAATCAATTATAAAATTAGTGTAAAAGTAAAAGTAAAAATTATAAATTTTATAAATAATCATTGAAAACAAATCAAAATTCGTAAAAAAGAAAATTAAAAAATTGAAATCAAAAATTTTAAATTTTAAGTCCAGAAATTATTACTGTTGCAGAAGGCAATATCAGAATTCTGTAAGACCGAAAAATTTAAACAAAATTTGTATAAAATTTTATTAATTGGTAATTAATGTAAAAGCAAATTATAGATTAGTCTACATAGTATATATAAGTACTTTAGAGAGTAATATAATCTAATTAAAATAACTACAGACTTTTTAAAATAATTTTAAACAAAACACTAATTGCACAGAAATTCATAACAATTTACAAAATTCTCTTTATTTTTTACTCCATCTATTCTCCTCTTTACATACATACATACATAATTGGTCATTACAACCCTTCCGTCAAAATTACGACCTAGCTTCTCAGACCACTTATGTTGCGTGCGTTAATTGTATACATGAGTGGCAAGGCCTACAGTTTAAAGCCGAGAAACTTTTCATGACAATTTTATTTATTCTTAGAGTTGTTGCTAGTAATCTGGTGAGACAAATATTTTTTCATATTTCGTTTAAATCGTAGCCTCATGTCTAATGAGCGAACACAGTACATACGATTCATAAATGAAGGCAAAATATGCGATAACAACGTACTTCTTTAAAAATAAAATCCTAAATTACAACATTTACACGAAATTGGAATACATCCTCATATGTGTGGTGGGGGATCATAAAATTAACACGTTATAGTAACGATATTCCATTTACGATAAGAACTATCCAGTTGGTTGAAATAATCATTGATGCCAGACTCTACCACTCAATGTTCTTGCCAATCTTTCACAACAGGGTTATTTTTGAAATTTTGAATATATTTAGTTAATCTGTTGTATTTTCTTAGCACAACACTCGGCGTTGATTGATTTTTCTTATGGTTGCAAATAAATAAAAAATATCACACGTTTATACTTAAAAAATATTTGGCATTTGGAACTACCTGCCTTCCCTCTCTTTAAACATGATTCCTTTAATTCAAATATGTGAAGCTGGGTATCCATTCTTAGCCTTGGTTACGTACTAATTACGTTGAAATATCTTTAAAACATTGTTTTTCTTCTGTTGTAGGCACAGTTGGCACTCTTTACCCGAATATATTCCAAGCCATTTTATGTATTTTTTAACAATTACTGGCGAAGATAACATAATTGATCTACCATTACAGCGTTGTCCAGGTACATACATACATTACAGAATTGGTCATTACAATCCTTCCGTCAGGATTACAATCTAGTTTCTCCACCACTTATGTTGTGTTTGTTAATTTTATACAAGAGTGACGGGACCTACAGTTTAAATTTTGGCTGCGAACGACAGAATATTTTGGAGAAAATTTTCATGGTAATTTTTATTTTACTTTCAAAGTTTTTGCCAGAAATCTGCCGAGAGGAAGTGACCGAAGAAATATTTTTTCATATTTCGTTTTAATGAAAATGCTTCGTACTTCAATACCTGGGGTTTGAACCAATACACTACCAACTAGACTACCGCGAATTCCACTCTCTATCTGGTTAAAGTTTGATGTCAGACCATACCTCTTAATTTGTTTTTTGTAATCTTTCATAATCGAGTTATTTTTGAAATTTTGAATATAGTGGGTTAATCTGTTCGATTTTTCTTGTAGAAGGAAATCATTAAAAAGGATCCCACGTTCATATTTAAAAACTAGATGCCATAACCTAAACTACATATGAAACTGCCTTCCCTCTCTTTGAACACGATTCTTTTTTGTAGTCGCCGTAGTCTAGTAGGTAGTGTGTTGGCTTATTAGACGTAAAGCCAGGGTTCGAGCACCAGGCCAGACATCAAGACAAAATACAAAAAGAATTTCTTCGGTATCTTCCTCACAGCAAATTTCTGGCAAAAACTCTGAGAATAAAATAAAATTCCCATGAAAAGTTTCTCAAAAATCTGTCGTTCGGAGTCGACTTTAAACTGTAGGTCCCACCACTCATGTATAAAATTAACACACACAACAAAAGTGGTGTGAGAAACTAGGTCGTAATCCTGACTGAAGGGTTGTAATGACCAATTATGCATGTATGTAAGAGGGCGACAATCAAGTCGCACGCGATGGATCTCACAAATGAAGCAACTGTAGATCAATAATATATTATAAAACCACTTAGCACTGTCATGTAAACATTTACTCACAGTATATCTGACAAAACGTCAATTCAACAGCCTACATATGATGCAGTGGAGCAGTCGATGGAATGGTGAGTCCCAGTATATCTGACATTCTCCGACTTTGTAAAGACATTTGACACTTAAGAAAGCTTCTGAAAAAGTATTCCCCTTTGTTAAAGACGTGTGTCGTAACTCAACAGGCTGTGTACTGTACAAATTCTAACTGTTATTCAGTTATGCAGCAAGCAATACATATCAGAAGAGGCGTCATTTGGAATGTAAATGGTATCTGAAGTACGTTGATAATATTTGCCTACTCGCCCATAACTTTTTGATATGCGCCTCAAATTGAATCAAATGAATCTATGTTCAGACATACACTTATATTGAGTAAATCGCAATAAACGGCATTATTGATCTCAATATTTCATATAAAACGTCAATTAATTATTGCGCAATAAATATGGAAATTGTTATAATATTGAGTAAAACTTAAAATGCAGCACTGTCATAAGTACGTTCAGTGCGCATATTACAATTATATTTGACAACTCAAATGTAAACAACGACAAACAAACAAAAAAAACAAAGCAAAAAACAAAAACAATGTTGTTAAAACAACCAGCTGTTTTGTTTACCAGCTGTCAAATGAATATTGAATAAGCAGCTGAACTGCGTTTGTTATGTCTAAACACTTAACATATTGTAATCAATAAACCGTTCATTGATTCAATAAAAGTGCATGTCTGAAGATAGTAAAAAGTCCCCCAAATAACTTTTTTTTTGAAAATGCTTTAAAAAAAAACTACTGAATATTTTCTCAAATTTCGTTTTTTATTTGAAAGTACAATCCTTCCGGTTAATAATGGAAAATAATATCATTCAAATGGCTGCCTCGGCTCGCCATGCAGTAGCCTACACGATCGGTCCAATTTTTAAGCACATTATCGATTGTGTGCAGCTGTATTTCACCAATGGCTTCACGAATATTGTCCTTTAAAGCGTCAATTGTCTCTGGCTTGTTGGCGTAACGCTTATCTTTGACTGCACCCCACAAATAATAGTCCAACGGTGTCAAATCGGAGCTCCGATGTAGCCAAACGACATTAGCTCTGCGGCTGATAATGCGATCTTCAAAAACAGGGCTCAAAACATCGAGTGTAGCTTCGGCTGTGTGGCACTTAGCGCCGTCCTGTTGAAACCAAATGTCCTCCTCTTAAATTTTTGTGAACAAAAATTCGTTCACCATGGCCCGCTAACGATCGCCATTGACTGTAACGGCCACTCCTTGCTCATTTTCGAAGAAAAATGGCCCAATTATGCCTCTGGACTAAAATCCGCATCAAACAGTGACTCGTTTTGGGTGCGTCGGCTTTTCAATGTATGCGTGCGGGTTTTCTGTGCCCCAAATGCGACAATTTTGCTTGTTTATATACCCGCCAAGATCAAAATAAGCTTCATCTGAATGAAAAGATGATTTTTTTTCCCAAAATCGGCATCTTCTGGTGTAGGCTACAGCATGGCCAACCGAGGCAGCCATTTGAATGAAATTATTTTCCATTATTAATCGGAAGGATTGTAGGATTATAAGGAAAAAAAGAAATTTGAGAAAATATTCAGTAGTTTTTTAATGCATTTTCAAAAAAAAAAAGTTATTTGGCGGATCCTTTATAACTTGCGTGTTATGGATTCTGATGCAGTTATTGATGTTATTACTGGCCATTAGGTAATTACACACAATAAATTAAGCTTTCTTGAAAGCTTTACTAAATTATATTCGACTATACAAATACTATTTCTGTGCAATTATGTAATATTCCTTTAATTATTGTTTAAAAAAGAAACATTTAAATTACTTATTTTCATTCATTAATATTTTGATTCTTTAATAAATTTTGAAAATTTTTATTGATAATGGCAGTGTATAAAAAAATTACAAAAAAATAACAAAAAAATTACAATTGAAATGTGAAAGTACAAGTTTGAAAACAAAGCCAATTTTTTTTTAGAAAATCAAAACATATTTTAAGAGAAACAAAATTAATGATTAAACAAAAAAAAAGTAAGATAAATTCTCATTATAATTAAAAATTAGGAAGAAAAACAAAATTTACTCGTATTAACAAAACCTAATCGAATGTAGAAACAAGAGTCCTAAACCCAAAAACCATAAGTTTTAAAAACAAACAAAAAAAGTTTTAAAAAATAAAAAGAGAAAAAAAAAAGAAACTTAGTTTTAATAAGAAATAAAAAGAACAAAACAAAAACAAACAAATAAAATAAATTTATTGCAATAAGTGATACAATTAATGCGAAAAAAAACCTTTTAAGTAAAAAAAGAAAAAAATTAGTTTTTAATTAAAAAACCAAAAACAGAAATCCAAAAATTATTATTTGTTAGTATTTTAGTAGAAACATTAAAAATAAAATGAAATGAAATGCAAGAAGAAAACAAGAATTATGAATAATGATCTAAAATGTTTAAATATTATTAAATAATAAGCAATTCCTGTATTAATTAATAAAAGAAGCGAAAACAAAAACAAAAAAATTAAAAATTTAATAAAAACAAATCAAAATTAAGAAAAAAAGAAATCAAATTCAAACAAAAAGGAAACAAAAGAAATGTAATCTCTAAATAAAGATAAGAACATGCAAAAAGAAAATTGGTTTCCATAAAACATAAGGGCGAGGTAAGAAGTCCATAAGTGCTAAGGAAAACTGTTATGTCCAAACAGAGGCTTTTAAAGGAAACGAAATAGAAAACTTAATTGCCTTCCTTAGCTGTGATTTAGATAGAGACATTCATTGTTTTGATTCTCCTTTAACCTCTATTATATAGGCTTTTCCATGGTGGTCATCCATCGTGGTTTCAAAAGTAAACGTAAATAAAACACATATAAAATATTTTTATTCATGATATTTCTTTTTTATTGTAAAGTTTGAACGTTGACATAATGCGGGAAACATTACATCATTTAAATGACCTCCACGCGTTGTGTTGCAAGCATTGATTCTTTTGAGGTAATTTTCGACCACTTTTGACACATATCGGGCGTTATCTCAGCCATAACTTGACGAATGTTGGTTTTTAAGTGCTCAAGATTTGAAGGTTTATCTGCATAAACACGGAAGCCCCACAAAAAAAGTGTAATGGTGTCAAATCGCATGATCTTGGTGGCCGGTTGATATCGCCACGACGAGAAATTACGCGGCCAGGAAATGTCTCTTGCAATAAAGCCATATTCGCTCGAGTTGTGTGGCCTGTGGCACCGTCTTGTTGAAACTACATATTCTCCAAGTCGTATTCTTCAATAGCAGGCAAAAAAAGTCGGTTATCATATGACCATAACGCTCCGAATTGACGGTGACAGTCGTTCCATCGTCGTTTTCGAAGAACGGTTTGGTTCCTTCGGACCAAAGAGCGCACCAAACAGTGACTTTTCCTGGATGTAATCGCCTCTCTTCAATTAATTGAGGATTCTCAGAAGCCCAAATACGACAATTTTGTTTATTAACTGAAGAAAATTTTGTTCGAAAAATTGCCGTCAACCGCCTGTTGTTCAAGCATTTCAATTTTTCAATTTTTATGCGTGGTAGTTAAGCGATCCATTTTCGTCAATGTCAGACTTTCAACTGAAAAGAAAAAAATTGGTTTTACAACTTAATTTGACAGATGTCGAATTCCAGTCCCATACTTTTGAAACCACGAAATGGATAACCCTATATTATGTTGGATACACGTTTATGAAACGTTTACGAAACTCATTCAAATTTCTGTTGAAAAAAGTTAAACTCCATTTTATATCAAGTTATGTCTCCTTGTGACATATGACGTCATGTTTTGTGATGTTATGTGGCGTATTATTTTATGTTATGCCATGGTCTTTCAACCAAAGTTGTTAAACGAATGCAGATGCACATGATATGAAAGATAGGTTAGGTGAGGTTAGGTTAGAGGACGTGTAATTGTCAATTAAGACAAGTACAGTACCCGGAGATCGAATTGACCCATTGTACAACGTCCTAGTTTCTCACACCACTTATGTTGTGTGTGTTAATTTTATACATACGTGGTGTGACCTAAAGTTTAAAGTCGACTCCGAACGACAGATTTTTGAGAAACTTTTTCATGGCAATTTTTATTTACTCTCTGAGTTTTTGCCAGAAATCTGCTGAGAGGAAGTCACCGAAATTTGAAAAAATATTTCTTCGGCGACTTCCTCTCAGCAGATTTCTGGCAAAAACTCTGAGAGTAAATAAAATTGCCATGAAAAATGGCGTTCGGAGTAGTCTTTAAACTGTAGGTCCCGCCACTCATGTATAAAAATTAACACACACAACATGAGTGGTGTTGGAAACTAGACCATAATCCTGACTGAGGGGTTGTAATGACTCAGCCACAAAGGTATACATACATCTTTATAATTGTCTGACATCTTTCTTCGATTTTAAGACGGTCTTTTGCATTGGTTCAGAAATTTGTGAAATTTGTTAATCGTATGTATACTTTTGTGGGCCTGCACAGGCCTACAATTCAGTTCAATTTCAGAAATTTTTTAACCAATGCAGAAGACCGTCTTAAAATCGAGGAAACTATAAAGATTTTCAACGAAAACGGATTGGTTAAAAAATTTCTGAAATTTGTTAACCGTATGTATACTTTAGTGTGTATGTATGTTATGTAGGAGAACTTTGCCATCGGAACTGCCATCACTAACAACTATGATTTCATATGAAAATTTATCACTTTTTGCCTTTTCTTCTAAAAATTCCAGGCACTCATCCAAGATAGCAGGCATTCGTTTTTCCTCATTATATGTGGGTACTATCACACTGAGTTCAAACACTGGGTTTATGTTCTATACTGTCTGACGAGAATACTAGCATGCCCATAATCCAGATTGGGTCAGAAATTAACCTCATTGAGTCGTACTGTCATCTAATAGATGGCCAGAGAAGAATCAATTGAGTATAGCAAATAATTCCTTAGTTAAAGTGGAACATAGTTTACTAGTTATCAACGTCCTTTGGAAGGTGAAAAGAGGTCCTTTCGTTAAAAAAAAATTAAAAATTTGGGAGAAAATTTTTTTATTTATTTTACCTTAATTTTGATGAGAACTAATCGCAATAAACCATAAAATGTACAGTGGTGGTATTATAATTAGAAACGACTTAGCAACATGTATGTTTTTTAATTTATATTACAGTTTTCACTGTGTACCGGGGATCAAAGGCTTTGTATGGAGGACGTCTTACATATGTTTTTCCATCAGGTTGGGACAAATTAAACTTAGATTCGTCACTCCAGAGAACTCGGTTCCAGAAACATCGTTTCTAATTATAAGGCCACCACTGTAAATCCTTGTAAAGATAACAATTGAAGTGAAATTCAGGCGATAAAGGCTGCGAATGTAAACAACTTTCATTTAGTAAAAAAAGAAGGAAAAAACTAAAATTATGGACCTTGCATCTTGGTCTTATAAAACACCTTCTGTTCTCTAAAATTATTTTTAAAATTAAAAGCCAAAAATGGCTTCTACTCCAAGGAATATCAAATAAGAATTGAATGCTAATCAATGATTAAAACGATATACGCCCTATATTTCTTAAAAATCTTGTCTATGTATGCTACATATTTAGACTATTTAACATACATTTGCAAATATGTATACAAAACGTATATGTAAGTATACGAGAGAAGGTGTGCGTGTGTGTGTATGTGTGAGTAAATGTTTATAAATACAATACAATATTAATAACTAAAGGAGCAACATGTTATTTTAGTTTGTATTTTCCAACGAAACAACGAAAAAAAATGGAAAAGAAAAAACAATAACAAACTTACTGTAGAAAAATATGTAACAGAATCCTTATGCTCTCTCTCTACTTGCTAACTGAGAGCAACTGAGTGTAAATATGAGTTGCTTCTCTCATCTTAACTCTCATGTTTAACGGTTGTGCTGTGAGGTTGTTACATGGAAAGCTTTATTTTTATACTGACCCTTCTTAAAATAAAATGTATAGAGCTGGGTGAGAGTGCCAAAGTGTGTCTATACATATGCATATATGTGTGTGTAACTGTTATACTCATATAAACAGCATGATGCCTGCCTCTTATTTACATAAAATCTCTTTGATTTTAAGGCAGAGAAAAGCCAACGTTTTAATGTTATTTTTATAACATTTTCATTTGCAAATGCGTGGGCGTTTTACAATGAACAATCAACTTAACCAAGGCAAAATGGTAAGAGCATAAGAAGCTAAAATAAAAATGACAACCTTTTAAAGGAAAGAAAAAGCTAAAGAAAACTTTACCCAAAAAAAGGAATGAAAAAAAAATATCTCAACACAGTTAATATACCACGGGCCCTAACAAGTCCGTTTGCTTTAATTTGTATTTCGTAGTCCTCAATACAATTACTATACCATGGGCCCTAACAAATCCGTTTGCTTTAATTTGTATTTCGTATTCCGTATTCCGTGGAAAAAAGAAAATGTTTTCTTTTTAAAATTCTAAAAATATTCTAAGAATTTTTAGAAAATTTTCCTTTAATTTATTTTAATTAAATCACTGCAAACACAAACAACAAAACCAAAATAAATTTCACCTTGCATTAGTTGTCTTGTTTGTTGTCTCTATTATTCTGTATTTTTTGTTATTGTTGTATTTAAGTGTGTGAAAATTATACCACTTACTATCATACACAACTACTACTAAAACACTTGTAAGCACTCTCTCTCTCTCTCTCTCTCTCTCTCTCTATGATTTAAATAAAATTTTCTTAAGTTACTCGTTGTTTCTTGGAAAAATTAGTGTGTCAATTGTGTGTCCATTAGACACTTAAACGACAATTGAATTGCCTCTGCAACGTGTGCATCGTGCAACATCTTTAACGTAGTAAATAGAAAATAAAAATAACAATTTGCAACCGTTTTCAACGTATTTTTATTCTAAAAATAGTTACACATACGATATTAAATTATAATTTATTATCACAGAGTGAGAGAAAGTAAAAAAGAAAGAAACGTTGTAAGCAGAGAAGGGTTGCCAGCATTACATTTCACTTTTACAGAGTCCCTGATTTTGGGGGAACTTGGTCAGTACAGGGACTGGGTTCACCCGTGGCATCACAACGGGCCGTTATGCGTGCTCAAGTGAGCTTTGTGAAATCAGAGCTACCACTCAGACCTAACCTAACCTAACTTTTACAGAGACCACTACTTAGGGCATGGCCCCTTATATTCTATATTGGAAATTGAAATCTCCAAAATACCTCACAGTTAAAGTGAAACATCAATCGAGCACATTTGAAATAATCTTCAATGGGAAAAGTTTTGCCTAATGTACCACACTCAGGGGATGTCCCCTTTATGCTATATTGAAATATCCAAAGCACATCGAAATTAAAGTGAAACATCGCACATCATTCGAGCACATTTGAAATAATCTGCAATGGAAAAAGTATCGTCTAATACACCATTTTTTTCTTTTTTTTTTTGCGTGTGAGGTAGGGTTTAAAGTGCCTTCACACTTACAGTGACCGTCATCAGCTGCGTCGAGTGGGGCTTCCACTAAAACAATCCCTCCTCCTCTTTTGGAGATACTCCCTTCCCGGGACGGCTATCTGCATTACTTCGGGAAGGGTCCAGAACGACGTCCTGTTAAGGAGCATTGTCTACTCTCCCACGTCTGGAAGTACGCCATATTTAAAGCCAGCCTAATGCTATTGGCTCGTCTTCTCATCTATCATTCTGTCATGCTGTATCAAGGTCGACCTTCTTCCTGCAGAGTACACACTCTACGTATCTTCTCACAGCGCCTCACTTCGTCTCGCTTTCGAGCATTGCGTCAACAATGTTGTCGGGTGTGAATTCGCCAATTCTGTTCCAATCAACACATTCTTCATCTCGTCTTGCCATTTGATGCAATGGAAGAATGTGTGTTCAGCGTCGTCACTCATTTCCTTGCAATAAATGCAGCCAGGATTATTCACCTTTCCCATGCGGTGTAGATATTGTCAGAAATAACCATGACCCGAAAGAAACTGGGTCAGGAAATAGTTAATTTTCCCAAAATTTCTCTGTGTCCATGCATCTATAGATGGAATAAGTCTAGCAGTCCATCTTCCACTTGTTTCATCGCTCCATCTACTTTGTCATCACCGTGTAGTTTAAGATCTGACATCTGCGGTACTAATGGCGAGGTTTTCCCTCTTCGCTTTCCATAATCTTCTTCGCTCGAATGCCAGCAAGTCGATAGGTGTATCACCGGTGATCACGAGGATTGCAGCGCCTTAATACACCATTAGCATTATATACAAAGGATCTACTAACCTAAAAATTTTAAAAAATTTTGTAAAACAACTATAAAAACTTTCTCTCTCTCTCTCTAGTTGCTATATTCTATTAAAATATTGTTACGTATTTACCTTTGAAAAACATTTAAAATATGACCTCGTAGATTACAAATAAAATAAAAATAAATTTGTATTGAATTTTAATTAAAATCCTTTCTTATTCGCCTAATTCTCTGTATGCCACTGTTCACAACTTTATGTAAACAACAACAATTGCTTTGTTTGGTATTCCTCTGTTTATACCCTTTCCATTAGCAATAACAATTACTAGACAATTATGCGACAGATCTTTGTAACGTAGATCTTCAAACCACAATTACTCTCTTCAAACACATCGCGTCTTCACACAAGACTGACTGAACTTTTACTAACTCACTCGTCTGCTTTGCCTTGGCCTTTTATATGGCAGGGTAAACAGTCTAATCTAATGTTCTTGAAGACAAATGTTCATGACTTCGCTTTCTGGAAATCTCTACAATCGTTATTTACGTTTATTATGGTAGTGTTGTTGGTATATTTTTGTTTACTTGTTTACCATTTGTTTTATGCTGGTGCCTAAGGGCCTACATACATACGTAATTGATCATTACAACCCTTCAGTCAGGATTACGACCTAGTTTCTCACACTACTTTTGTTGTGTGTGTTAATTTTATACATGAGTGTCGGGACCTACAGTTTAAAGTCGACTCCAAACGACAGATTTTTTGAGAAACTGTTCATGGCAATTTTTTATTTACTCTCAGAGTTTTTGCTACAAATATGCTGAGAGGAAGTCGCCGAAGAAATACTTTTTGTATTTTTTTGATGTCTGGCTTGGGGCTCGAACCCTGGCTTTACATCTAGTGAGCCAACACACTACCTACTAGACTATGGCGACGTAGGGTAGGCTTAAGAGCCTTTAAAATTTTAAAAAATTTATAACATTTGGTAAAACAACAATAAAAACTTTCTCTCTCTAATTGTTACACTTTGTGTAAAATATGTTTCCAAACCTGGCAACCCCGTAAAAATTATTTAAATGAAAAAATTTGTTACAAGCCCGTCTTCAACAAACAGCTCGTAAACAACATTCTCAATTAAAGCTTTCATTAGATAAAGCAAGTGAAAGAAAAAACAACACAGTAACAAAACTAACTATGCACACCCTACACCTCATTTGCATTTTCCCATTTAAAGAAGAAAATTTCAAAAAATATCATGGCTCTATGCTAACGAGCACTTTTAACCCATATTTGAGCCTCTGTCTTACAAGAAGAGAGAAAAGGTTTTAAAGCCAAAGGCAGCAGTAATTCAAAAATCAATGAAATCCAGTACCACGTGCTCTGAACTAGGGAGACGTCAAAGGACGATTTTATGTTTCAGAATCACTGCTAAATTTGATAGAAAAGTAATTTCAGCGTATAATCATTACTGGCATTGAAAAAATTTTCATCCCAATAACCAGAAGCACAGACAAGCTTGATGTACGCTTGCCCGATCAATTAGCCAAGAAACGTTGGATGCAAAGATTCACAATGCCAAGCTAATGCACTGTATTTGGTGAGTACAGAAGAGCCTCATTTAAACTTTGTGTGTGGTGTGTAGTGCTTAAAGTTTAAGACTACAATTCCAAGCATCCCAGGTTCGAATACAGTTTAATTCAAACAATATTTAATCATGATTGTTTCGTATTTTAGAAATTAAAAAAAAAATCTGCCAAAACCATAGAAAAGAAGAAGGTTTGATAGGCATAGTTCCTAATAGATTAACGGGAGATAAATTCATTTTAGAACTTGCTATAGAACACCTATTGCTTGCTGAGCTTAGCTTGTAAGACATGGTTAATGAAACTGAAAAAAATAAACAAAGCAATGAAATAATATTAAGAAGGGAGAGCTGCTTTGCTCCAGCCTTGGCTTTGGCTCCAGAAAGAACTTTTGGATTAAATCATTGGTTAGTCATTTTCAAGTCCACTGTAACTCCTGTTTTAATAATTCTTATTTTGGACAAAGTCTCATGGAAGAATGGGAAACGAATTAATCAAAACTGGATATGAGACTCTACGATCTTTGAAGAGATTTCGAACTAGAGCCTCATTATAGTCTTTTTAACAGCTGTAGAGCTCTTTATACGGAGATCTGTGATCCCTGTGACTGACAGTTCAGTTGAGCGGCTCTGAGGGCAATAGGATCAGTCTGGTTTCGCTAGATTGAGAGGTTGAAGTGCAGGGATAGCACACCTGTTATGCAATCACCAATGAAAAACCAATGAAATCGTAAACGGTTTGCTTCCGGAAGAACTCCATTCTTGGAAAGAGCAAACTCATTAGAATAATGGAGTGACGCCAGTTGATCATAATCCTTCAGTCTGCTGCTCCTAAAGATTCATTTGGAAATGAATTCGCTCGATGGTATAGAAACATTGGAAGCATAAATCAATGGGAGATGAATTGGACCGTAATGTGTTTAAAACTGTCTCGCTGCTGGGATGCAATTAACACAAAAACGTGAGACTGGTAAGTCACTAACTTACTTGACATTACTATGTCAGATCCCATCTGAAATACATTACAATCCGACTTTTGCAGTTGTATGCTGATGAGTCTAAGAAGCCAACACACTACCTACTAGGCTACGACGACATACATATTGGAGACAAAAGAGAGAGATTATCCGACTCGTGGTAGAAGTAGACTGACTTCAAATCAAGCCAATATTGAAGATCCCCTGAGATACATTGCGGAATTACGTTGATTCAACTCTTCCAACTTCAGTCAGGATTACGGTCTAGCTTCTCACACCACTCATGTTGCGTGTGTTAATTTTATACATGTGTGGCGGGGCCTACAGTTTAAAGTCGACTCCGAACGACAGATTTTTGAGAAACTTTTCATTGGAATTTTATTTACTCCCAGAGTTTTTGCCAGAAATCTGCTGAGAGGAAGTCGCCGAAGAAATATTTTTTCATACTTCGATTTGCTGTCTGACCCGGGGTTTGAACCTTGGCCTTAAGTCTAATAAGCCAACACATCACCTAGTAGACTATGGCGACTGGAGCTTTATTGCAGACGTTAATAAATCTGTAGAATTTTTACTTGAGCCTTTTGATTGGCAATTAAGCGGCTCTGATAGCAATAGGATCGGTGTCGATTGATTGATAGCTTCAAATGCAGGAAAACGGACCTTCACATGCTTTACCGGCATACATTTAAGCCATTATCACATCAGCCGGTTATGTAATCACTAGTGAAAAACAGCGGTCTGGTGTAAATCGCAAATGGTTTGCTCCTGTAATTACTTCTTAGGGGTCTTAGGACGGGACCACAGTAATATTCTTGGAAAGGAGAAAGCTGATGTTCTTGTTAGCTTGAGAACACATTCGATTAATGGGGTGACGACTGTTGATCATAATCCTCCCATATGCTGCTTCTATGGATTCATCAAGGAATAGATTCGCTTAAAGGAATGGAGGCATTAGGAGGACAGATGGATGGAAGAGAGATCGGACTGTATGTGGTTAGAGCATTTGACCATCAACGGTTTTAGAACTATATCGATGCCAAGACGCAATTAGCAGAACAATGTGAGTAACTTACTGGATATTACTATGTCAGGTCCCAACTGGAAGAGATTTCAATCAGATTTCTGCATTCATTGTAACCCTTCAGTCAGGGTTACGACCAAGCTTCTCACAACGCTTGTGTTGTGTGTGTTAATTTTATACATGAGTGGCGGGACCTACAGTTTAAAGTCGACTCCAGACGACAGACTTTTGAGAAGCTCAGAGATTTTTGATAGAAATTTGCCGAGAGGAAGTCGTTGAAGAAATCTTTTTTGGTTTTGCGAGAAGGGTTTTAACCGTGGCCTTACGTCTAATAAGGCAACACCGTACCTACTAGACTACAGCGACATATGATAATGAATACATATTGGAGACAAAAGAGAGAAGATGCTTTTCTCTGAGGTTATCTGACTCTTAGTGGAAGTAGGTTGAATAGCCTGTAGAGGGAATTCTTTAAATACTTCAACTCAAGCCAATATTGAACAACTTGTAGCTTGAGGTACATTGCGTGCTTAGGTTGATCCAACTTTTTTATTTTTTTTGTTGATAGTGATGGGGCTGTAACCTCTCCAACACGACAATTTTGTGTCTTCAAGTACTCATTCATACAGAAATGGGTCTCAACACTGAAGATGATTTTTCAATGAAAATTAGGTTCAAATTTTTCGACCTTTCCAGGACACCCATATTCTTTTTTTTACGCTGAGGGGGAGTAAATGTACCTAACCGCACCATAGGGATAGTTGTCACTATCCCCCGTGTGTGATGCCCTAACCCACTAAATCTCCCCCTCCTCTTTTGGACCCCTTATGGCCACTCTGGAACTACTGTGGTATTACTTCGAAGTGGAGTCCGTCTGGCCATTTGGCCACTTCATATCCATATCCGCGTCCGGATTGCATATCGAATTCCGAGAAGGTGTTTCAACGTCCATTCTATTTCTCTCATCCAAGTCAATTTTCTTAGATTTTAGTGAATCTTCAGCGTATCTGACTATACTATTCCAATTCTCCTCACTGTTCAGAACTATATCGCAGAAGTTCTTAACAGTAAAGATGCCGACTTTGGCCTCAAGATTCCTTCTTTGCAGTCTCCATCTCTCACAATGAAAGAAATTGTGTTCCGCATCATCAATCGACGCATCAATGCAATTTTGTCGCGGCATGTTCCTCATTTTAAATAGGTACTTACTTTTGTAAGTACCGTGTCCAGATAACAGTTGTGTCCGATAGTAGTTAACCTCACCAAATTTCCTCTCCATCCAGCGGGTAATATCTGGGAGAAGTTTTGCCGTCGATCTACCACTCGTCTCAGTGTTCCATTCCTCTTGCCATTGTTGTATGGTTCGCTTTCTGGCGTCGTCGACATTTACTGTCTCTCCGTGCACGTTTTTAGTGTCCCACACTCTCTTCCGCGCACTTGCCTGTAGACCTATAGGTATTACACCACTATGCGTTACTATCCGAAGCGCATTGTTGTTCTTGCCACGCTCGATTAACGCAATGCTTTTAACAGCCTACGATGGGAGGATATCATTAAAGCACTACGGGAAAGACTTCGAATTCCTATGTACCTTCTGAGAATATTACGCAGCCACTTGAAGGATCGCAAGCTTCTCTACGACACACCTGAAGGCCGGAGGGTCGTAGAGATCACGTCTGGTGCAGCTCAGGGATATATTCTGGTGCCTGATCTCTGGAACATAAGCTATGACGATATCTTGGGTATAGAGATACCAGAAGACACATACCTCGTGGAATACGCGGATGACATAGTTCGGTAATTTCAGCGCGCGATATGGAGGATGCCAGGAGAAATCTGAATCAAGTCGTGATAAGGACGCAGATATGGCTCGAGGACCACGGACTAGAGCTAGCAAGAAATGAGACCGAGGTCATACTGATGACATTGGCTCACATTCCACTCGAGATAAGAATGCAGATAGGTGGCATATCGCTGATCACAAAGAAGGCAGTGGGATACTTGGGTCTCAGACTAGACTGTAGGCTTAACTACTGGGCCCAAATACAGCCTGTGGCTACCAAGGCAGCAAAACTAACGGGCATGTTGAGCAGACTGATGGCAAATATCGGGAGACCAACGCAGCTCAAACGCAAATTGATCATGGCAACGACTAACTCGATACTACTTTATGGCAGCGAGATATGGGGAGATGCGTTGGAGTTTAAATCCAAGCAGAAGATAGTAGCATCAGTGCAACGAACAGTGGCACTAAGGGTCGCTTCGGCCTATCGCACGGTCTCGGGCGCCGCAGTCCTCGTGATCACCGGTGAGACACCTATCGACTTACTGGCATTCGAGCGAAGAAGATTACGGAAAGCGAAGAGAGAAAAACTCGCCATTAGTACCGCAGATATCAGATCTCAAACTATACGGCGATGGCAAAGTATATGGAGCGATGAAACAAGTGGAAGATAGACTGCTAGACTTATTCCATCTATAGAAGCATGGACACAGAGAAATTTTGGGGAAATTAACTGCTTCCTGACCCAGTTTCTTTCGGGACATGGTTATTTTCGACAATATCTACACCGTATGGGCAAGGTGAATGATCCCGGCTGCATTTATTGCGAGGAAATGAGTGACGACGCTGAACACACATTCTTCCATTGCATCAAATGGCAAGACGAGAAGAATGTGTTGATGGAACAGATTGGCGAATTCACACCCGACAACATTGTTGACGCAATGCTCAAAACCGAGGCGAAGTGGAACGCTGTGAGAAGATACGTAGAGTGTGTACTCCGCAGGAAGAAGGTCGACCTTGATAAAGTACGACAGAATGATACATGAGAAGACGAGCTAATAGCATGAGGCTGGCTTCAAAAATTGGGTCCCCAGACGTGGGAGAGTAGACAACGGTCCTTAACGGGACGTCGTTCTGGACCCTTCCCGAAGTAATGCAGATAGCCGTCCCGGGAAGGGAGTATCTCCAGAAGAGGAGGAGGGATTGTTTTAGTGGAAGCCCCACTCGACGCAGCTGACGACAATCACTGCAAGTGCGAAGGCATTTTAAACCCTACTTCATACGCCAAAAAAAAAACACTGATTACCAGTATTGCTGACTTAGATACAGTGCTATACACCGATGCCACTCTAAGCGCAGCGGTTCGTTGTACCGATGATAAGATTTTCCTTCTACAGTCTACCTTCAATGCCTCCGCCCAGATCTCACTGCCGTAAAGCAGAATAGAGTCCGTTATTGCCATCAATAATCTGCGTCTGCTCTGTATAGGACCGCCAATATTGGCCATAAGCCCGCTAAGTAAGGAGGTAACCTTAGCTACCTTGGTTGCAGCGTGTTGTATCTGAGCCCAGAACGTCAGTCCCATCCATAATGGATTCCACATGCTGTTGATGTTTTGTATTCACTATTATGATGGGCAGAATATCTGTCTTATCTAGCAGTTATTGCGTGATAGTGTGTCAAGGGACGATTATTTCTATGACAAGTTCCGGAAATTAAGGGAAAATTATGGCCAATATGAGATCAATTGTCTGAAAATATTGAACTTTACTTTGGATCCATGAGATTATGGAATGAAATCTTGATTTAAAACTTTTATTCTAAAGTGTTCTAAATATTAGCACGAGCACAATACTACCCCACACTGTTTTATGCTGGTGTAGGGTTTAAAAAGCTTTTCTTTTTGGGAAACTTTCATTGTAAATTAGCATCCTAAACAATGATGTATGGTAGAGAAAACATATACCAATAGAGAGAGATATCTAAAGAGAGCCAAAGAGCGAGAGACATAGAGAGTAAAACAAGAGATGCTAGCAGCTAGGCATACAGTGTATAAAAGTTACAGCATCTCTGTAGAAATTTTTCACAAAAGAATCAATTGTTATTTGTGAGTTACTAGAGAAAGTCATCATATACTGAAACAGCGAAAATTATACAAAAATTTCTATAAAAAAAAAGAGAAAAAAATTTTTTTTTGCAAAATACAAGAAAGAAAAAACCTTTAAATGCCATTAAAAATAAAGAAAATAATTAGAAAAACTTGAAAGAAAAGGATTTTTTAGCACAAAATTTTAAAGAAAATGTAATTAATTGCTATGGAAAAAATTTAAAGAAATTATACAAGAAAGAAAAAAAATTTTTCAGAGAAAAAAATTTTTTTTACAACAGCTGCTCCTTCTACCAAAAAAAAAAAAGAAAAAAATTTTTTTCGAGGAATAAAAGTGTTACAAAGGAAGGAATAAAAATTTAAAAAGAAATAAAAAAAGTGGAAATTATTTCTAATTTTTTATTAAGAAAAAAAAGTGGTTTTAAATTTAGAATTTAATTTAAATGTAAAGTGCTTATGGGATAAAGAACAAGAAAGGCGAAAAAAAAGTTAAAAAAGAAGTAGAAGCAGCAGCAAAAGAAGAAGAATTAGAAGATGAAAGAAAAAGCACACGCCCTTAGTGTGTGTACAGGATATTTAAAACGACAACAACAGCAATAACAAATCAACACCAGCAAAATAATCAAAAAAAAAACAGAAAATAATAACAACAATAACAACAATAACAACAACAATAGTAACCTTAACTTGCATATTTACACGCACAAACCTTCTTCTCTGTAAAATCTATATATGTATACTTACACAACTTTACATCGGTACACTTACCCACACACAAACACTCAATCACTGTGTTACATGGTCTCTCTCTATTAAACACGTCGTACACATATGTATATGTACTCGTACGTACAAATACAGCCATACAAGACCATTAATTCACTTTTTATACACATGTATAGTGCTGGGCATGCGTTTAACATGACTTACGTTTTATTTATAAATTCTAAGAGCATTGAAAGCAAAAATAAAATTCAATTTTTTTCGCTCTCTCTCTCTCTCTCTGTCTCTTTAATTAAATAATAAAAAGAGAAAAAAAAATAATAAATTTTTCTAAAACTAATTTGATTTACACATTGAAAGTGTTAAAAAATTCTTTTTTTTAAAACAGGATTAAAATTTTTAAAATTCAAACAAAAATCCTCCAATTTCAGATTATTTAAAAAAAAAGAATTTTTTTTTTTTCGTAATTCCATAAAACTTCGCAGCAATAAACTAAGAGAACTCTTACTAAAATTAGATAATCTCTTGTAAAACCAAGAAAAAAAAATTTACAAAAATTCTTAAAAGAATTTCCATATGAAAGCATTTATGTTTACACCTTAGAAGTAAAAAAAAACTAGATGAAGTGTCTTCAAGCGATCTTTAGATTTCAATTCTGTATCAATAATTTTCTAAAGTCATGCATACATATAGTATGTACCTACACACGGTTACTAAAGTATACATACGATTAACAAATTTCAGAAAGTTTTTAACCAATCCGTTTTCGTTGAAAATCTTTATAGTTTCCTCGATTTTAAGACGGTCTTTTGCATTGGTTAAAAAATTTCTGAAATTGAACTGAATTGTGGCCCTGCACAGGCCCACAAAGTATGCATCCGATTTACAAATTTCACAAATTTCTGAACCAATGCAAAATACCGCCTTAAAATCGAAGAAAGATGTCAGACAATTACAAAGATTTTCAACGAAAACGGATTGGTTAAAAAATTTCTAAAATTTGTTAACCGTATGTACACTTTTGTGGCTGAGTGTACGTGTTGCAAGGCCTATTTTTATACCTTCAACACGTCTACATTGAATTATTTTTTTCTTTTCCTTTATGTTTAAAGATGTAGTAGAACTATATCCATTATTTCTTTCAATAGATATCTGAAAGTAAAGACTAAAACCACTTTTCCTGACAGCTTTGCCTCACTCAATACTGCTTAAGTACGCTTTAAAAAGATATACCAGCAAATAGAAAATACGCCCTATTTTACACAGTTTCTTTGACTCGAAAGCAGTTCAATAAATTCAAGTTCTTTTTGAGTTACCCGCCTCTTAACTGAATAAATAACACCAACTCCTGCAACAATCTTATAGTTTCCATTCGATGGAATTTGACAAGCGAAAACAGTATGAATATGAGTATTAAGTCGTCGTGGTCTAGTGTGTTTGCTTATTAGATGTTCAAACACCAGGTCAGACATTAAAATTTGTTCGGCGAGGAAATAAAATTGTCATGAAAAGTTTTTCAAAAATCAGTCGTTCGGAATCGACTTTAAACTGTAGGTACCGCCACTCATGCATAAAAAAATTAACACACACAACATAAGTGGCTTGAGAAACTAGTTCGTAATCGTGACTAAAGGGTTGTAATGACCAATTATGTATGTTATGTATGTATACAGTATGACATGAAAAAAATAGAAAAAAGAACTCTGTGGCGTATACTTATTGTATATTACATTCTGTAGAAGAAACTACTAATACAGACAAAGTTAAGCTTGATCAATACAATCGGAACTCAGCATCATCGATTTCTACAGTGAAATATCCGACAACAAGTGGAGATATCTTGTTACTTACTTACTTACTTAGTTGATCATTGCAAGCCTTTAGTCAGGGTTACCATCTAGCTTCCCACACCACTAATGTTGTTAAATCCATAAGTGGGGGCATCTACAGTTTAAAGTCGACCCTGAACGAATTTTATTTGCCCTCAGAATTTTTATCAGAAATCTGCTGAGAGGAAGTCGCCGAAGAAATATTTTTTCATACTTCGATTTGATGTCTGACCCGGGAGTTTGAACCGTGGCCTTACGTATAATAAGCCAACACACCACCTAGTAGAGTATGGCGAATGGAGCTTTATTGCAGACTTTAATAAAACTGTAGAATTTTTAATGCACAGATCCTTAAACCTTTGATTGGCAATTAAGCGGCTCTGCAACAAGATCAGTATCGATAGATTGATAGGTTCAAATGCAGGAAAACGGACCTTCACATGCTTTAGCGGCAGAGATTTAAGCAATTATCACATCAGCCTGTTATGTTATCACTAGTGAAAAACAGCGGTCTGGTGTAAATCGCAAATCGTTTGCTCCTGTAATTACTTCTTAGGGGTCTTAGGACGGGACCACAGTAATATTCTTGGGTAGGAGAAAGCTGATGGTCTTGTTAGCTTGAAAACACATTCAATCAATGGGGTGACGACTGTTGATCATAATCCTCCAATTTTCTTCATCTATGAGTTCAGGGAATAGATTCGCTTGAAGGAATAGAAGCATTGGGAGGACAGATGGATGGCAGAGCGATCGGACTATATGTGGTTAAAACCTTTGACCATCGATGGTTTTAGAAATGTTTCGGTGCTGGGAATCTATGCTAGTCATTCAGTGGACATGATATTTTGTCATATTTCGTTTTGTTGGAGATGTTTGACCTGGGGTTTTAATCGCGACCTGACGTCCAATAAGTCAATACACTACTATTAGACTAAGGGGGCTTCACAACTTCATACTCCAGGCAAAGAGCTAGTCATACAGTGGACTGGACAATTTTTTCATATTTCGTTTTATTTAAGATGTCTGACCTGAGGTTTGAAAAATTGCACACGTCTACCAACACACCACCTACTACACTACGGCGAGATATTTCAACTTGAAATAATTGAAGAATTGTGCGATATGATGCTGGACCAATCTATGACTGAAAGTACAAGGGCTTGCGAACGCCATAGGCACAATGGTGCAGTCTTTACAATTTTAAGTGCTCTCTTGGATATGAAACCAAACTCTTATCAAAAGTTTGAAGAATGACCTTTGTAACGCTGCAAAAGATGAGCCTGAATTATTACCCACTTTAGCAACTCTTGATAGTATAGTCAACGTGGCTTGTCAAGTTATGGATGACGTTGAATTCCATTACCCTCCTTACATATTTAATTCGTCTTTACAACTCTTTATTCAGAACTATGTGTGTGTGATCACACAACAAATTTAAGAAACAATTTTATTTTCTGTCAGAGTTTTTGACAGAAAACTGCTGAGAGAAAGTCGGGAAAGAAATATCATTTAAAATTTCATTTTGTTTGAGTTGTCTGAGATGAGAATTGAACCAGGGGCTCTTGTCTAATAAGCTAATACACTACTTGCTCAAGTATCGAATTATTTAACTGAGCGTTGCTCTTGCTGAAATTTTTCTGAAATATTATGCACTCACGTACATATGTACATACATAATTGGCCATTACAACCCTTCAGTCAGAATTACGACCTGGCTTCTCACACTCATGTTGTGTGTGTTTATTTTATATATGAGTGGAGTGACCTTCAGTTTAAAGTCGGCTCCACTCACGTAGTAGTCCCAATTCGCCTTCGGGTCAATAGATAATGCGTATATGGTGATTCCACTAAAAGTCTATCTCCTCCCGAAAATTTCTCCATCCGAAACGGCATTAAGCATAACATCGAAAAGACATTCTATCGTTCGTCACAGTTTCAATAGTCGCAGGACCAAAATCCTTAGTTAATTTAATTTCCTAACTTTTCCATTGTATACATCGTATTCAAAATCTCCATCGGCATATTAAAAACCCTGGCTTTTCCCATTGGAAAAAGCCGACTTCTATAAAAATAAAAAAATAAAACAATTAAATAAAAAATTAAATATTTTATAATTTAAAATAAAAATAAGGATTTAAGCCTTAATTAAAACTGTTGTCGTTTAAAATTATTTTCTGAATATTTTCTTGAAATAACTTGACACCCTGAAAATAAAAAAAATAAAAATATTTTTAATTAAAATTGTTTTTTATATTAAAGTACTAAACTATTTTGAATTTAAGCCTGGCAACAACGATAATAACAAGAATAGTAGAAATAAAAGTGCAAAAAAACTAAATAAAAAACAAAAGTTTTAAAATAAAAAATTGCAAAATAAAAAAACGTAACCAATTGAAGAAAAGTGTTTGAAAATTTAAAAATTGAAAAGAAAAAAATGTTAAAAATTTTTAAAGAATTTCTAAAAAATTTAAAATGACGCAACGTGGCTATAAGAGAAGGCGTAAGGGGTAAATGCCGATTCTAAAAAAAAATCCAAAAATAAATCGGCAAAACCCTTAAAAACACAGCAAAAAAATTGAAACGAAGAAAAAAAGAAATGAAAGAAATTTTAAAAATTTAAAAAAAAAAATTAAAAAGAAGACGCAATTTTCTAACATCTTTTGGTGACTTTGAAAATTAAATTAAAAGAAAAAACAGAAAACACAACAACGATTTGAAAAGAAAACCAACACCATTTAGCAGAATACTACGAACAACAATTACAATAACAACAACAGCTGTAACAGCAGCAACAACAATATCATCAACACCCAAAAACAGCAACTCAAGGATAATTAACGAAAACGAAAAGGAA
This sequence comes from Sarcophaga carnaria, assembly GCA_958299815.1. Lineage (NCBI taxonomy): Eukaryota > Metazoa > Arthropoda > Insecta > Diptera > Sarcophagidae > Sarcophaga > Sarcophaga carnaria. The sequence continues at coordinate 144,076,612 of OY283149.1, forward strand.
ACCAAGTGAAAGAAACGAAGTGAAGTGAAATAAACGAACGGCAATAAGAAATTTGAAAAGAAAAAGAAAATAAAGAAGAAAAACGAAAAAAGAGCAGAGAAATTAAAAACCAGTATCAGTGGATACCAAAAATTATTTTCTTTTTTCCCCATTTTTCGCTTCTTTTTTTTTCGTGTTTTTTGTTGAAATATTTTAAAACACCCACACATCTGAGTACGCAGTCGTTGAAGTTTCACACAATATTTACACACTCATACACTTACACGCGAATAAGAAACAAATAAAACACACACGCACAACGAAGCCATAAAATTGTAACGTAACTACACAACACCATCATACGTATACGAATACAAATACGAAACACACGCAAATACGCCATCGAAACGATCTTCTAAAGCGCTGCTCGTCCGTTTACGAAATCTCTACGAATTTTTTGTTTTTGTGAATTTTTTGTTTATTCATGTTGAAAATTTTGTTGGCGTTTCTGTTGTGCAAAAACCAACCGAGACGTGGTAAAAACGTCCTGGCCATAGACGAAAATCAAAAATACATAAAAACTCGTTAAAAGGATAATGTTTAAAATATTCGTTTTCGTTATATTTGCGCGTTTGGGTAAGTTTTTTCATTTTTAATTTAAATTTTATTATTTCAATTAAAATTGTTTAAAAATGTTTTTCGATAGAAATTAAATTTTTCAGTAGAAGTTACGTACGTCTTCAATTAAAAAAAAATTAAATTTAGGCGATTATGGGAAATATTAGTTGCTATCTGTTGAAAAGCCGCTCCCAAAAAATAACAAAATGTTTCAAATCGTTTGAAAAATTATATTAAAATTAAGGAAGATCAATAAAGGGTTAATTATGCATCAATAAATCCCTCATTTTTTGCACAAAAGATAGGTCAACACAGTGTTGCAAATCTGGAATTTTGAAATGGTACTGAACTATAACCGAAAGAGTACTTTTTGCATCAAATGGTACTTTTGTAAAAAATGCATACATACATAATTGGTTATTATAGCCCTTCAATCAGGATTATGACCTAAATTCTCACACCACTTATGTTGTGTGTTTTAATTTTATACATGAGTGGCGGGACACCTACTGTTTAAAGACGACTCCGAACGACAGATTTTTCAGAAACCTTTCATGGCAATTTTATTTATTGCCAGAAGGAAATCGCCGGTGAAATATTTTTTTCGTATTTCGTTTTGATGGGGTCATGGGGTTTAAATCATGGGCTCACGTCTACTAGAATATTTATTTATTTATATTCAATACACATACGGCACGGAACAGATAAACTAACGATTTATACGTGTTGCTCACATACAAGATGAAAACATCTGATTCAGAACGTAACAAAACGTAAAAGCGTCGATGGAACGTAATATAACATACATACGTACGTTTTTAGCATATGAAGAGCAATTCAATGCTTATCGATATTGCATTTCGGTTCTGCAAACGTTTTCATTGCGTTTCGTATTCTAAAAACGAATGTATGTTCCGTGGACGTTTGGCTAACCGTAGCTAAAGCCTGATTCTACATTTAACATTACGTTGAGCATGTTGCGAATGCATTAACAGTAGAAAAACGCAAAACATTAAATATGTAATAATAAAAAAGTACTGAAAGCGTCGCGGGGGTACTGCGGTATTTTTGAAATGAAAAAGAACCGAAAAAAGTACAAAAGTACTGAATTTTTCAACACTGGGTCAACATAAGTAATCACCTTCGAGCGCTATTGACTTTCCCGGTGTTTCTTTTTTCTTTCCTCCAAAAAAATTTAAATTTGAAATTCATTTGGCAAATAATTTCATCGTTGCAGTCAAATCTAGTTCCGCTGAGCCCTTTCTTCAGATTTGTTAACAAAAAATAGTCACACGAAGGTAAATTAGACATACAAGGTGGATGAAGAAATAATTTTTAGCCTAATTCAAGAATTTTTGCCCTGGAAGCTGCATTTATGTGAGGCTTTCATCCTCCAATTGCAACAGAACTTTTTCTTGGTAAAAACGATGGCCCGAGGTATTTACTCCCGTTTAGACAAATAAAATATCTTCAGATTGATTGAGTTTAACTAGTCCAGTTAAACTGTCGAAGGGTCTATTGGCGCACGTCTCAGTGCAACTACAGATCCACCTGCTGTTGTCTTGAAAAAACATTTTTTTAAGCGCTGGGATAGTTTTACTAAATGAGTACTACTCCTCCTCAAAAGAGTGGCACTAGCTGGCGTTTCCATGTTCATTGGTAATATTATGACTTCTTCATAAAAAGATTATATGCAATGGATTGAGGCCTTTTAATTTTGTAATTAATTTGTATTCACGAAAACCGTGAATAATATGTGGAATACTTAGGGGCATTATTACAACTTTCCGTTAACTAAAGGGAGGATTTTAACGGGCAAATAAATTGTTTTTTATTATTATGAATACCCAATAAGATAGAAGTGATAGTTAAGCTAAAGGGAGGATCGTCCTACCTTTAAGATTTAAAGGTCACTTTATGTTTGAACTTGCCATATTATATATTATTTTCAATATGGCAACTTCAAATTTATACAAAATTAGCATACACAACAAAAAAAAAACTTGTATAATTGAGCAGTTTTATCGACATTGCTCCGGCACTGCCATATTTTTGAAAAATTTTATCTGTAAGTTGTAATAACGAAGATAAGTTAAAGGTAACTTTACAGTTCCCTTTAGCTAAAGGTACCTTTAACTAAACCCAAGTTTAACGACAAGTTGTAATAATGGCCCTTAAATTCCAAAGCCGTGAATAATATGTCGAATACTTAAACCAAAATACCACACAATTTAAAAAGAAACAAGACAACAACTTGATGCAATATTCTCTACTGATTGTTCCACACGTTTGAAGATAATTAATGTGCAATCTGCCGATATATCCAAGGAACCTATCGCCATTATTGTATTTACTGACTACTTCAGTTTGGTTTCCTTTAAAGTCAATTTGCAATCAAGAAATTCACTGTCTTGATACGCTTTTTAATGTCTGGTGTGATCCAGGTTTCGTTCGTAGTTGCAAAACGGCTCAAAATATCACATCATGCAGTTAAATTGTTAGTTATTCTAACTCCAAGCAGCAGTGGAGGTATGGCAAAAAAAGGAGCCTTATTTTTTTCGAAAATCGTTCTTGAAAGATCAAAAGCACGTTACCCTTCTCAGCATCTTTTTTTAACCATTCAACGGTGGCGGTTCAACAACGATTAGGAACACATATCATACAGCAATACAAGGAGCCTTTGCCCGTCATGTTATTGCACAAATTTGGGGTAAAGAAGATGTCAAGTAGTGAACAAACACGTTACTATGATTTTTCACCCAACACCTTTCAACAACGATTAGGAATACATTAACAGAGCTGTTTAGACTGATGATCGCTGGGACCAATATACTGTTCTGATGTCGAAAGAAATACTTCAGTCTATCTTATCTCTTTACCATTACTTACTTACTGAATTGGCTATTACAGTCCTTTAGTCAGGATTGCGACCTAGCTTCTCACACCACCCTTTTTGTGTATGTTAATGTTATCCATGAATGGTTAACTGTCTCAGCGTCACACATATTCAATTCAAAGACGCCAAATTAGAATTTTACGCACATAGTAATCTCAAAGTGAAATATTAAAACTAGGATTGATTAATCTTTACCCCATACTTCTTCTTAATTAGTATTTAACAACCCGATTAACAGATTTCGTCCTGCCTTAACACATCCTTCCAAGCGCCTCTACACCCTGAGCGTCTTCGCCAGTTAGGCAAAACTTCCTCTTCCATCCGAACAATATAACCCAGCTAGCGAAGGTGCTGGACGTTAACACGCTGCACAACTTTTATGCCATTAAGATGCTCACACAGCTCATTATTTGGTCGGATGCGGAAATCATAGCCAACTCGCCAGGCCAAGCCAGCGAAGGTGCTGGACGTTAACACGCTGCATTAAGGAGCTCACATAGCTTATTATTGAGTCGGATGAGGAAATCATCGCCAACTCGCACTGGACCGAACATCTTACGTATGAATTTTCTCTCGAATACTCTCAAGGCTGCTGCAACGGTGCTTAATATTGTCCATGCATGTGCGCCATAAAGGAGTACGAGGAGATGAGCGACTTGTAGAGTATAAATTTCGTTGTACAAGACAGATTACTCAATTGCCTATTGAGATTGACTGGTAATAGTAGAGCCAAAATAAACAAGTCCACTGACAACATCGAAAGTATCGGTTATCGGTCGTTATTTGGCATTGTTAACAATATATACTTCTTACTTACTTACTTAATTGGCCATTAACAACCCGATTAACGGATTTCGACCTGCCGCAACACATCCTTCCAGGCGCCTCTGCTTCTTGCCTTCCTCGATTTGGTCCTTCCAACGCATACAAGGTTGTCCTATTCGCCGAGTTCCGCAGATCTCCGCATCAAATACCCGTTTCGCCGCAGCATCCTCCTCCATTCGAACGACATGGCCGAGCCAGCACAGCCGCTGGATAATAATACGCTGCACAACGTCTATGTCGTTGAGGAGCTCATACAACATATACTTCGTTTTGCCCTTATTGGCAAATCTTGACTGATCTCCATTCAATAGTGTTAAAGACAGCAGAAATTCACTTTTCAAACAAATCCTTTAGCTTGTGGCAATTTGAAGTTCCATGGCCCCATTCGTTCAAAAATAGAGGAATACTGCAGCTCTCATCTTCAAGTAACAAATATTCTGGTGAATTGCTACAAATATTGCAAATTTATTCTGTTATCAGTGAATAACGATACTAAATGAACCTACTTTCATAAGAATTTCTTAGAATTTTAACTTTCAAAAGTATCCTTGCACACACTCAATTGTGAAAAACAGAGTATTTTAGAGAAAATTTTATTCATATGCCTTACTGCTCCCCATTTTTGTGAATTCTTCTTCTTCTTATATCAAGGCCAAAAGAACAGAACAGTTTCGTTTTTTTTTTATTTCACTACCAACACAATAAAACAATGAAAACAGAAAGAACGAAAGAAAGAAAAAAAAGAGAAACAAAACAAACAAAAAATTTTTAAAATATTTTCATTGATGCTGTATACATACATACATATGTATGCAAAAAAAAACATGGGTGTGTGTAAGTGTTTTTTTTATTTTAAAAGGATACCAGCTGAATAAGAGCAAAAAACAAATTCACACATACATACATGCACACGCACAATACACAATTCAGGCGTTGGAAAAGTGACCCGTTTTTATACGTCTCATTTCGTTTGAAGCAAAAGCAAAGGCACAGATGAGCATCGCATTTATTCGTTAGACATCGTTTGTGGGCAAAATACGAACTTCAATTAATTAACAGGAATCAAAACAACAACAATAACAACAACATTGCAAATACACATGTAATATAATATCCACGCACTCATAGAGAAACAACATTAAACAGGGATGTTCGTTTTCCAGCATTCGCTCGTTCATTGTTCATTGATGCTATTGTTGTTGTTTGTTGGTTTATCTATCAATTGTTTTTGCTGTTTGTATTTTATGCTCGCTGTTCGTACTATATCTGCGTGATGGTTGTTTTGCAATTTTATTTCTGTTTTCTACTCAATCAATTCGTTTTTGGCATTCGTATTTAGTATTCATTGTCTATGTGGTCGCCTTTTCCTAATACGTACTTTGTGTGGCGTGTCCCTTATTCCCAAAATGTTAGAGAAAATAAATTGTGCCGAAGAGAGCGGGAGAGAGTGGAGAGTTTAATTGTTGTTTACATTGAATACATGAATGATAGAAATGTATTGTGTAGTAAATTATGTTAATTTGGGCTTATAAAACCAACACAAATAAACTTTAACAGATAAATAGTATGAAAATTGATTTTATAATAGGAGAGACGTTTGAACAGTTTTAATTCGCAGCATATATTTGCCAGAAGAGAGCTCTAAGAGTAGCAAATCATAGAACATGTTTACCTGGTTTGAATATCGCTTGGCTCTTGCAATAGTTATTCAGGAGAGTCAATTCCATCAAGATCTCTAGGCTTGCATATGCGGCAGATATTATAACGAGTTACGAGAGTTTCTGTCTGCTGTTTGGAGTCAATATATTGGTTTTCTCTCTACATTTTGTCAAACTTTCGCCTGTAAGCGAATACGAATCTATTAATCTTAACATACGTACATGCAGTGTATAATTTAAACCTGAAACTTCATCTCTAATCAAAATATCTACAAAAAGTTTTTATTTTTTCAATTCCTTTGAGGATATCATTCGGTTTTCCATACCTTTTTTAATGTTTTCGTTGCTTTACTTTCATCAATAACATATTTTTGTGGTCACTGCAGCAGGTTCTAGATTGACAGGGTTACCATGTGTCATTGTTTGGAGCAATTTGCTCTAAAAAAAATTGTATTGGGTTGTTGTATTAGATGTAGCGGTTCTATTTCCTTTGATTTCTTAAATTCGAAACAACCGTGCTGTATTCGAATCTCCAGCCCTTGGGTTTGTAATCAAGCACGTATTTAACTTACTTAATCGGTCATTAGAATACTTCAGTGAGTATTACACCGCTAATGCTGTATGTTTTAATTTTATTCATAAGTAGCAGGACTTACAGTTTAAAGTCCAGTCCAAACGACAGATTTTTAAGAAGCTTTTCGTGGCAATTTAGTTACTCTCAGACAATTATTATTATTATACGTGAACGTATAGAATTGAAGACGTTACCAACCCACATGAAATCCAATAACGTCCAATGCATACTTAAAAGGTCAATACTTAGTGTGGATTTAAGGCTGGCGACCTCATCACTCCTATGTCTTTTATAACTACATTGGCCATCAGTGTCAACGGCGAGCTTTATAAGTTGATTATTACCAACTTTTTTTGGGCCTGAATTCAATGATCTGACAGCCTGCAATATGTGGTTTCAACAGGACGGCACTGCCTGCCACATAACTCATGCCGCATTGAATTTGTAGGCATGCTCATCTGTCATCTGATCTCTTTAGCCGTTTCCTTATTGGGTTTTCTTAATTAGACGGTGTATGTAAATACTTCACAAACCACAGCGCCAACATAAAGCCAACTTAACACATTTGTATTTGTACCTCCAGTCAATGCACACAACAATTAAAGCCCAGTGACCATTCACAGTGCCATAAATATGCCGCTTGGATGCTACAGCAACAGAAAGATTTTTCGAACACAATTTTCTACACCGCTGTGCTTCATTACTGTCATTGCACTCGTTGGTTACGGTTGGGCATGGAAGAACCTAGAATAAATTGCGGAAAAGCCATTGGATTTGGATAAAATTATTGTTTCTTGTCCATAATGGTCTCGAGATGCAGTCACGTAGTCTAATAGGTAGCACGTTGGCTTCTTAGACGTGAGGCTCCGATTCAAACTCCAGGTTAGACATCTACAACAAAATGAAATGCCAAAAAATTTTATCTTAGGCGACTTCAGCAGATTTCTGGCAAAAACTCTGAGGCTAATAAAATCGCCAGGAAAAATTTTCTCAAAAATCTGTCGTTCATGGACGACTTTAAACAGTAGGTGCCTCTACTCATGAATAAAATTAACACACACAACATAAATGATGTGAGAAGCTAGGTCGTAATCCAAACTGAAAAGTTGTATGTATTTATGTATGTATGTATGTATGTAATGAAGAACACTTCGCACTGGTTGGTTACGGTTGGGGCTCGGCGAATCCAGAAGGAATTGTGGAAAAGCTGTTGCATTTGGAAAGAGTTACTGTTTGTTGCCTGTAATGATCTAGAGAGGTGTTATTGGGTCGTAGTTTTGAAAAGCTGGCGCTTTAAGAACAGTTTCTATCACCGCAGTAAGCTGTGGTCGTATAAAAAATTGAGTTCTTTTGCCCTTTAATTAAAGATTATCAACTGAAGGGTATGTGGACGGTGTCTCCAGTCCAAAAACATGAATAGTAGTTTCACGTTTTACAATGACATTTGGCCACCAAGAACATACAATTTGATGCCATTAAACTTTCTTATAATTTGTGTAAAAGAATTCACAAATAATCCCCAAATGTTCGAGCCTTTGAATAACCAAATTTTTCATTTTACCGCCGAGATACTACCCAAAATGTGCGGAAATGTGATTGAAAACTACCTTAAGAGGACCGATACTTATGTCCCATCCAGAGTTGGTTATTTAAAGAACATTTATTCATGGTAAAGGGTCCGCCAAATAAATTGTTTTTGAAAATGCTTTAAAAAAACTACTGAATATTTTCTCAAATTTCTTTTTTTATTTGAAAGTAAAATCCTTTCGGTTAATAACGGAAAATAATTTCATGGCCATGCAGTAGCCTACATCAGAAGATGCCGATTTTGGCAAAAAAAAATCATCTTTTCAGATGAAGCTCATTTTGATCTTGGTGGGTATGTAAACGAGCAAAATTGTCGCATTTGGGGCACAGAAACACCCGCACCTATACATTGAAAAGCCGACGACGCACCCAAAACGAGTCACTGTTTGGTGAGGATTTTTGTCCAGAGTCATAATTGGGCCATTTTTCTTCGAAAGGAGCAAGGAGTGGCCGTTACAGTCAATGGCGATCGTTATCGGGCCATGTTGAACGAATTTTTGTTCAAAAAAATTGAAGAGGAGGATATTGACAACATTTGGTTTCAAATACTATACGTGCCACACAGCCGAAGCTACAGTCGATGTTTTGCGCCTTGTTTTTGAAGATCGCATTATCAGCTGCAGAGCTGATGTCGTTTGGCCATCTCGGAGCTGCGATTTGACACCGTTGGACTATTATTTGTGGGGTGCCATCAAAGATAAGTGTTACGCCGACAAGCCGGAGACAATTGACACTTTAAAGGACAATATTCGTGAAGCCATTGGTGAAATACAGCTGCACACAATCGATAATGTGCTTAAAAATTGGACCGATCGTATAGGCTACTGCATGGCCAGCCGTGGCAGCCATTTGAATGAAATTATTTTCCATTATTAACCGGAAGGATTGTACTTTCAAATAAAAAGGAAATTTAAGAAAATATTCAGTAGTTTTTTTTAAAGCATTTTCAAAAAAAAAAGTTATTTGGCGGACCCTTTAGTTGATAGTGTGTTAGTATGTATATTAGACTCATTTCTGCGATTCAAATCCCAGCTTTGATATCTCGAACGAATACTCTGAGAATAAATAAAATTGCAATGAAAAAAATTCTCAAAAATCTGTCGTTCAGGGTCGACGTTAAACAGTAGGTGCCTCTGCTCATGGATAAAATTAACACACACAACTTGAGGGTGGTGTGAGAAGCTAATTTGTAATCCTGACTAAAGGATTGTAGTGACCAATTAAGAATGTAAGGAATTTTTTTTGGTTTTTCTTTTTTAACTGAATTTTGATTTCTTTTCTAAAAATGTTTACAACTTAATTTGGCCATGATAAGAGCAGTCAAACAAAAATAGAAGAGAATTATTAATAAGAAATACATTTTTAAAACGTATATATTTGAACAGATGTGTATAAATACAGGGCCAATACAAAACATATATATAAATACTATACGTATAAATATATGTATGTATGTGTCTACAATATATTGTGTATGTGTGTTGGTGTGTTAAAATTTTCGTCTATCATTCTCTCTGTTTATTGCTGATACGCTTTGCAATTGCTTTCTTCACTTTCTTCAATAACTTCAAAATAAATTTCATTAATCCGTAAATGAACGTTCGTAACATAAAACGAATTTCATTCGTATGACTTACACACACACACACACACTTACACAGTCGTTTAACTCATGCGCATTAAATGGCTTTCACATGAATGGGATTTTGTTGGGAGATGAGTTTTTGTATTGAAAACCGTTTTCTTGTGTATGTGTGTGCGTGTGCGTGTGCGGTGTATTTGGAGCAATATTTTTAACATTGAACACACATAGAGACCAAAATGTATATATGGACAGATGAATAGATTGAAAAGATGGTTGGATAGGATATAAAATTATGTATCTATTATAGTATTATTGTGTTTATATGTATGTGTTCGTGACAATTGACTAAAAATTATTTGCGTTTTTATACATTCGCGCTCTCTCTCTCTCTTTCTCTTGTTCTCTCTCCAAAAATTCCGTTTTTCTTTTGTGCGTTGCGTGCAGCCAGCAAAACAAAAGCTTGCTTGGCATCAATTCATTCATTCATTAAAACGTAGAGTGTAAGGTTAGGTTTACTTAAGGCTTTTTTCTCCTCAACCACACACACAATGTTAGCTAAACGTAACGAAGCAAAGTACAAGGAAAAAAGCTTTTTTTTGGGTCCAAAATACTTTCACATACAGCAAGGAAAACTTTTTAGCAAGATTCCCAACTACAACTTGTTAGTTTGTGTTGTAATTTTTTTGATAACAACAACTTCTCGTTATCCTTTTTGTCTCGTTTCTTTTTTAGGAATTGCATTCAATTTTACTCGTTACATTTTTTATTGTTGCTAAGATTTTCTTAACATTTTTTTCGGTTCGTGTTTGTGTGGTAATTATCAGCCCACTTGGCTTGGCTGAACGAATAATACAAAAAATACAACAAATTTTTACGTTTTTCTTGTGATTTGTAAACCCACACCTTGTTTTTTGATTTCATTTCATTTGTCCTTTCAGCATTAACAGAACTTTCCTTGAAAAGCTTCTCAGTTCTAGGTGGTCAGTTTTTTTTCCTTTTTTAAGGCATTGTAAGAAAGTTTTTTCAACAAATTTTTCAAATTTATTTCTTAAGAAATACGCATTTTTCTTGAAAGAAATTGAATTTTTTTTCTCTTCAATTGAAAAATAATTTTACCAGCCTTCAGCATATCATAAAGACATATCAGCGTGAAACTATTCTACTCAAGAAGTAATCCACAGCTGAACCTTGTTGAATGATATTACAATGCCCCATTTTTCTCCTTAGTCTAGTTAACAAAGAAGATATCAACACTGTAATAAGTATACAACGCCAACTAAAATGATTAGAACACACCCTAATAAAACCATGCGATGAAATATGTCAAACTACATTAGAATTGAATATGCAGTAATGCAGAAGGCATTAGTAGACCCAAAATATTGTTACGTTTTTACCTTTTAAAAACGTTTAAAATATGAGCTCGTAGATTGCAAATAAAATAAAAATAAATCTATGTTTGGTTTTAATTAAAATTCTTTATTTTTCGCACAATTCTGTGTGCCACTGTTCACAACTTGATGTAAACAACAACAATTGCCCTGCTTTGTTATTCCTCTGTTTATACCCTTTGCATAAACGATAGCAATCACTAAACAATTATTCGACAGATCTTTGTAACGGATATCTTCAAACCACGATTATTCTCTTCAAACGCACCGCGTCTTCACACAAGACTGACGGAACTTTACTGACTAAACTCGCCTGTTTTGCCTTGCCCTTTATATGGCAGGGTAAACAGTCTGTTGAATGTTCTTGAAGGCGAATGTTCGTAGAGAAAATACCTTGCCTAACACCAACTCATCGTACTCTGGTAGATAGTATATACGTACATACGTACATACATACATAATTTGTCATTACAACCCTTCAGCAGGATTACAATATAGCTTCTCTCACCACCCTCAAGTTGTGTGTGTTAATTGTATACATGAGTGGCATGACTTTCAGTTTAAAGTCGACCACGGATGACAGATTTTTGAGATTTTATTTATTTCTTTGCAATTTTATTTAGTCTCAGAGTTTTTGTCAGAAATCTGTTGAGAGGAAGTCGCCGAGGAAAAAATTTTTTCATATTTCGTTTTGTTTGAGATGTCTGACCTGGAGTTTGAACCGTGACCTCACGATTAATAGTAGATAGTGTGTTGTCTTAATACACAAGAGGCTGTGGTTCAAATCCCAAACCAGATGACTAGGACAAAACGAAATATGAAAAATTATTTCTTCGGGACTTCCTCTGAGAACAAATAAAATTGCCATGAAATCTTCTCTTAATCTGTCGTTCGGAGTCGACTTTAAACTGTAGAATAAAACTAACACACACACTATGGGTGGTCATAAAAAGCCAGGTCGTAATCCCGACTGAAGGGTTGTAATGACAAATTAAGTAAGTAATTAAGTAGCACAACGCCAAGCTACTGGCAATTATTATTCAGGAAAAATTAACGTAAGATACAGAGGCTTTCGGCTAAAATAAAAATTGAATTTATCAAGCCAATGCTCTACACGTTTTAATGCAGTCGTCCACAGGATGGGGTACTTCCCTGTATTATTCATCGAGTTTCACAAAGTCTTCAATACCTTCAATATTTTCAATACATTCTTGCCCTTCTTACAAAAAACATAGGAGGTCAAAAAATACGTTCCAACGCGATATATCTTGAGCAAAGGATTTCATTGGACACCGAAATCTATTTATGACTTCAGGGTTTACCTTCTGTCTTGCCTTGCGAACTCCAATCGTTGGCATATGCTGATGTCGTTGTCGATCTGTGTGGAATATGGTCAACAACGTTCCCCTTACGACTCATTATGTCCATGGCAGTTGTTTTGTTTCATTTCAGCTGCCAAATACATATATCTTCCCTGGGTACCAAAAGTGGTATATGGCCTCGACATATAATCTCCAGGTTTGTCTTTCCATTGACCTTATATTCATTCCAGTTTATCTCTTCTCAAGGTTTGAGTGGGCTTACCTCTTAGATTTTTATCCTATGGATGCACACGGTTTTTATAGAATATATCCCACCCGGTTTCAATACAATCGATTGGATTGATTTGAACATTCCCATGACACATCATTTGAGACTGTGTTAAACCAAAAAATTCTCCGCATTCTCGACAAACATTTGTTAATAAGTACCTATACAGTTTTAAGGTTTCATAGTTCGGCATTCGATGTTCCGAAATGGCGTTTGAATTGAAAATCCTGATATTGGCATTCGTTGACGTCTAGGCAGACGTCAAAATTGTTGCTTTGCAGATTTGATGCAGTTTTTTATATCCATTTTCTTCAGAAAATTTATCGATAACTTTTATTTTCTGTAAAAAAATTTGTCGATAACTTGCATTTTCTGTAGTAAATTTGTCGATAACTTGCATTTTCAGTAGTAAACTTGTCGATAACTAGCATTTTCAGTAATAAATTTGTCGATAACTTGCATTTTCTGCAATAAATTTGTCGATAACTTGCATTTTCAGTAGTAAATTTTTCGATAAGTTGCATTTTCTGTAGTAAATTTGGCGATAACTTGCATTTTCTGTAGTAAATTTTTCGATAATTTGCATCTTCTGTAGTAAATTTGTCGATAACTTGCATTTTCTGTAGTAAATTTGTCGACGATTTTTATTTTTAATGTAACATTTGTTGATGGCTTTTATATCATGTTAGATTTGAGGTAAACAGTAAGCCACTGAGAGAATCAAAGCCATGGCTGTAAACAACATCATGCCATAAGGCCAACCAGTAGTTTCTTTTGATAGTTAATATCCTTAAGCCAAGAACTACTGCCCAAAGACAAACACTTCGTTCTATGAGCAATTCGATACCATATAAGATGTTCTGTTTATTTTCAAGAATCTAATTTGATTTCTTCTCATTTTCTTTTCAGTTCTTGGTGATGATGGCGATCCCCAACATTCAACATTGCATGGCTTTAATTCGAAAATTAAATTTGGCAACATTGTAAAATATCCGAAATATCCGAAACATGTTTTGGGTCCAACCGTCTATTCGCACGAACATGTGGTGGCCCATAATCCCCAACAACATCATCAATTACGTACGGCCGGTGGTGGAGGAGTTGGAGGTGCAGGAGCTGGCGGTGGTGGCAATGGAGTGGGCAGTAGTGTAGGTTCAGTGGGTAGACATAATAAAATGACCGCCAAACAAATTTTGAAACAGCAGGCGCAACACATTAAGGAATACGATGATTTGGATATTAATGTAGAGCACGACTATGAGGACTACCATGTGCATCCGTCGTATGGACCGCCTCATGACATAGACGAAGACATGTACGAACCGATATTGCCACAATTTACACCCGATGTGGGAAATGGCTTGCAGGTGGGCAAAATTGTGGTGCCTGGTTCGCGCAGTGGTGGCGGCAGTCGTACGGACCTTTATGGTGTGCGTGATGGCGAATTAAGTCGTGGTCGTGAAATATCACGTGGGCGTGAGGGTTTTATGAATCTGTTGCATGTGAAAAACAAAGTCTTTCGGCCCCATATTAACCACATAACATTGTATGATCGTGAACAGGATCGTTTGAGTCAAAGCGATTCCTTTACACATCATTGTCCGAACATGTGCGGCGAAATGCAGTGGCAATGTCAAACGAAATGCAATTGCATACCTTTGGGAGAGCGTTGTGATAAAGTTCCTCAGTGTGAAGATGGTTCCGATGAATGGGATTGTGATTCGGTCGATGATATGGTGGCCAAATTGACGAGGGAATGTGAACAGACAGGGCTGCATATCATGTGTCCGAAAACGTTTCGTTGCATCAACAAAGATTGGCTGTGCGATGGTGATGATGATTGCGGTGACTACTCCGATGAGACCCAGTGCGGAGAGAAAGTGGACTGTGAAGTGGATCAGTTTGAGTGTGGCAATGGTTTTTGTGTGCCAAAAACCTGGGTATGCGATGGCGAAAACGATTGTAAGGATTTTACCGATGAGGGTCACTGTAATCGTAGCAGATGCTCAAGTGAGCATTACTCCTGCAATGATGGTTACTGCATATCGATTGCTTTTCGTTGTGATGGCGAGCAAGACTGCAATGATAACTCGGATGAGACTAATTGTCCGGCAGTGATTAATAGTTGTCCCGAGGGTGAGTTTAAATGTCGTGGTGGCCTGGGTGGTGCTGGCGGCCCTGGTGGCCGTTGTATATTGGCACGTTTTCGTTGTGATGGCGATAATGATTGCGGCGACTGGAGTGATGAGGAAAACTGTCCCCAAAAGCCTTCCCAATGCACTTCAAGTGAATTTAAATGTGCCGATGGCACATGTATACCCATGCGTTGGAAATGTGATAAGGAACAGGATTGCGATGGTGGTGAGGATGAGAACGAATGCGGCAATATGAATTCGGCTATTTCGCAAAACTGTGGTCCCGATGAGTTCAAGTGCAATAATGGACGTTGTATATTGGTAAGTAGAGGAGGGTGTGTGTGCAAATTACATTTCAAATCTTTAACGCAAGGTTTTCTTTGCATTTTTAGCGTACCTGGCTATGTGATGGTTATCCAGATTGTTCCTCGGCAGAAGATGAAGTCGATTGCCATTTACAATGTGATGCGGGTCAGTTTTTATGTCCGGCCAAAAAGAATATCACCAACTTGAAGTAAGTTTCCCTTAAAAGAAAAGAACTCTCAAGAGTTCTAGACTAGTGGTTGGTGTCTTTGCTAACCCGATTCAAATTCTCTTTTTCAGAATCTGTGTCCACCAGAAACATGTGTGTGATGGACAAAACGATTGTCCATTGGGTGAGGATGAAATCAATTGCCCCCATTATCGTGATTGTGAAGCGGGCAGCAAATGTGAGCAGCTATGCATAACCACCCCACGAGGCCAAGAGGAATGTGCCTGCCGTTTGGGTTTTCTCATGAATTCCAATAAGAAAAAGTAAGTTTCTCTTACAAAGCTTAGAGGGTTTGTGAAGCAATTTTTAAATCTTTTTTCCTAGCTGCACGGATATCGATGAATGCCAGTATTTGACAAATCCGGTGTGCTCGCAGAAATGTGAAAATACCCATGGCTCGTTTAAGTGTTCCTGTGAAAGCGGTTATGTTTTAAGGCCGGATCTGAGAAGCTGTAAGGCCTTAGGTGGTGCCATGACCTTAATTGTGGCCAATCGTTGGGACATAAGACGTGTGACTCTAAGCAATAACCGTTATGTGGCTGTGGTCAAGGGTCTACACAATGCCATTGCTTTGGATTATCATTACAAGAAGGGTCTCCTGTTTTGGTCTGACATTTCCACGGATGTCATTAAAATGGTTTCTCTAAATGATACACGTGTTAGGGATCTGATTAAGTGGGGTTTGGAGTCGCCTGGTGGCTTGGCCGTGGACTGGATTCATGACCTGCTATTCTGGACAGATTCTGGCACCAGGCGTGTGGAGGTATCAAACTTTGATGGCTCATTAAGATCGGTCATTGTGGCCAATGATTTGGATAAGCCTCGTGCTATTGTAGTGCATCCGGGTGATGCCATGGTTTTCTGGACAGATTGGGGACCCAATCCAAAGATTGAGAGAGCCTACATGGATGGTTCACAACGCCAGGTTATTATTGCGAATGGTGTCACGTGGCCCAATGGTTTGACGATTGACTATCCCAGCCGTAAGCTGTACTGGGCCGATGCTAAGCAACATGCCATCGAATGTTCCAATTTGGATGGCACGGAGCGTGTGAAAATCCTTAGCACTCATCTACCTCATCCCTTTGCCATGACCATTTTCGAGGACACCATGTATTGGACGGATTGGAATACGAAAACTGTTTCGGCTGCCAATAAAATCACCGGCAAAGGTTTTCGTTCGATACATGAGAACTTCCATTTCCCTATGGACATACATGCCTATCATCCAGCCAGACAACCGGACTATGAAGATCATTGTCAGAAGGATAGGAGGGGCTTGAGGGGTGGCTGTTCTCATTTATGTTTGCCCAATAAAAATTTCAGACGCTGTGGTTGCCCCATAGGCTTGACCCTTAAAGAGGATGGCAAGACGTGTAAAAGTGCCCCAGAAGAACTTATACTGGTGGCAAGACGCAAAGACATACGCCTGAGACAATTGAATAAAAAACCCAACCGGTCAACAGATGTGGATATGATCATACCCTTGGATAACATAAAACATGCCGTTGCTTTGGATTGGTGTAGCGATACGGACACAATATATTGGACGGATGTGGAGAGAAGCACTATAAATAAGGCCCATTTGAATGGCAGTTACCAACAAAAGGTTATACACTCGAATTTGGCGGGGCCCGCAGGCCTAGCATATGACTGGCTGACCGATAAACTCTACTGGACCGATCAGATACAGTATCGCATCGAAGCCGCCACAACAAATGGCAAAATGCGTACACTTTTGGTGTGGGAAAACCTGGAAAAGCCGCGTGACATTGTTGTGAATCCCTTGGATGGTGTAATGTATTGGACGGATTGGGGTAATCCGGCCATGATTGAAACCGCCCACATGGATGGCAAGAATCGTAAAGTGGTGCTGTCCAAAAATATCAAGTGGCCCAATGGTTTAGCCATTGACTATGAACAGCAGAAACTATATTTTGTGGATGGTGGCACCCAGTCTTTGGAGAATATAAACTTTGATGGCAGCGAACGCAAACTGATAGTGGGTAAGTACAAAGGCTTTAACTTAGAGAAGTGAGAGTAGTTTCTTAACTTATCTTCCATTTGATTTTCAGGTGATTTGGCACATCCCTTTGGCTTGGATGTAAGCGGTTCCAGGGTCTATTGGACCGACTGGAACACCAAGTCCGTGGCCAGTGCTGACAAACTCACGGGCAAAGATAAAACCATCGTTATAGCAAACACCAGCGACCTTATGGATATAACCGTGTTCCATCGCTCACGACGAAGGATACGCAATGCCTGCGATAGTGCCAATGGCGGCTGTTCTCATTTGTGTCTACTGAATCCCACAGGTTATGCGTGTGCCTGTCCGGTGGGTGTAGTTATTAAGGAAGATGGCCATACATGCTCCTCGGGACCCTCTTCGTACATTATATTTGCCCATCGTGTGGATATCAGACAGATTTCTTTGGATTTTGAACATTTAGTGGATGTTGTGCTACCCATGCCGCCCATTTCGAATGCAGTGGCCTTGGATGTGGATCGGAAAACTGGCATTATCTATTGGTCCGACACGGTTGAGGATGTGATTGTATCTTCTACACCCGATGGCTTAGAAGTGAAGCGCGTAATTTACGAGACCATAGATGATCCAGATGGTTTGGTAGTGGACTCAATTGGCAGAATGGTAAGAAATAAGCAGTGTTCTCTAGTATTTCCTTTTTCTAACTCTTGATCCATAACATTTGCAGATCTATTGGGCCGATGCTGGTCGCCATACCATTGAAGTGGCCACCTTAGATGGCAAATATCGCCATTTGATTGCCTGGAAGGACTTGGAAGCACCTCGAGGCTTGGCTTTGGACTATGAAGCTGGGTTTTTGTTTTGGACCGACTGGGGCCACTATCGCAAAATCGAGAGGGCCCATATGGATGGTGAAAACCGGCAACGCATTGTTACCTCCAATTTGGGTTGGCCTAATGGCTTATCGTTGGACCTGAAAACCAAACGCATTTACTGGGTAGATGCCCAGCTAAAGACCATTGATTCCTGCGATTATACCGGCAATCATCGTAAATTGATCATGTCTTCGTTGCAACATCCCTATGCCTTGGCCTTAACCGATACGCACATCTATTGGACCGATTGGAAATCGAAAGCTTTGCATATGACAGATCGCAGCAATGTTACAGATCGCCGTGATGTCATGACCAACATTGACAGTTTAATGGACATTAAAGTCATATCGCATAATGCCACGCTACAGGAAAATGTCTGCGGCCTTAATAATGGCGGCTGTTCACAATTGTGTCTACGTAATCCGTCCGGTTATTCATGCAAATGTTCCATAGGCTTGAAGTTACGCAATGGCAGTCTAACGGAATGTGAATATCTGCCGGAGGATTATTTGTTAATTGCCTTAAGATCTGGCATTGGTATGATTTCTTTGAGAACTCCCGACCTTATGGACGTGGTACTACCCATTAGGGATATACGTGGTGCCGTGGTTTTGGACTATCATTATCGCAAACATTGGCTGTATGTGGCCGATGTTAATTTAGATGTGATCCGCCGTATTAATCTATTGAACTTGGCCGATAGCAAAGTGATCGTCAGCAATTTACAGACACCGAATGGCTTGGCTGTTGATTGGATTGCGGATAATTTGTATTGGTCGGATTCGGATCATAAACTTATAGAAGTTGCCCGATTTGATGGTTCCTGTCGCAAACAATTGATTACAGAGGACATAGGAGATCCCCGGTCAATAATAGTGCATCCCAAAAAGGCGTAAGTTTGAAGGGTATTGTTGTAAAGGCATTTGTTTCATAAAGAGTTTTTCAAAAGGTTCTTATTTTGGGCCGATTGGGAGACACCTTCAAGAATCGAACGCAGTCTGCTGGATGGTTCCAATCGTACAGTTATTGTTAGCAATAATTTGGGCTTTCCTACTGGTTTAACTTTGGATTTTGAGTAAGTATTGCAGGGCAGAGGATGTCAGTGGGAACGGATGGATGTTGAAAGGCGCAGGCAGCAAGCCTTACGGCATTCAGACAATGATCCATTCTTAGCTGAAAATCCTGTTGTTATTAAATCTTTTCTAATCCGTTTTTATTTGTTTATTTTACAGAAATCGCCGTTTACTTTGGGCCGATGCCTTAGAGGATAATATCGGCCAAGTAGACTTCAATGGCAAACGCAGAACTGTTCTCGTACAATATGCTCCACATCCCTTTGGACTGACAATGGTGAGTACAAAATTTTTCTACCCTGTAAGGCAGCCAGAATCTCGTTAGTGGTTAATTATTTGGATAGTTGTAGAACGATTTTAACGCTTAAAGTGAACGCAGTGTCGTAGATAGCAGTCATGAGCGGACACACTTAGGCCGCACCACAGTTCCTCATTTCCCCTATTCCAGGAACCATTCGGAGCTTCCGATGAAGCGACTCAGGCTGTCAATATCCATACATGACAGTTCATCCATATCCTCCATGTAGTAGGCACCCAGGTACTTCTTTCTATTCCGACTAAGTGCCGGACATGTGCACAATAGGTGAAGAATAGTCTCATCTTCCTCTTCATCTCCACAGCTTCTGCAGAAATCATTTGCAAGGTGTCCAAGACCAATACGCCTCGCATGCGCTCCTATAATGCAATGCCCCGTAATAACCCCAATAACAGTGCTGAGCCTACTTCTTTGGAGTTTAAGCAGAGTCGCCGTGAGCCTCCTATCCAGCCTCGGCCAGATCTTTTGCGCCGTTCTGCCCTTATACGAACCTGCCCACATTCTGTTGACGAGATCTACGGTTGCATTGTCAATTATAAGTTTACAAGTCCCCAATGGGTTCCCCAATGTAGAGAATTCATCAGAGAGTTCGATGGTCGTGCCCCTTCTGGCCAGTTCATCCGCTCTGCAGTTGCCAGGAATATCATTATGTCCCGGAACCCATGTTAGGTTAGGTCTGAGTGGTAGCTCTGATTTCACAAAGTTCACTTGAGCACGCATGGCGGCCCGTTGTGATGTCAAGGGTGGTACCCATGTGATACAAACATCATATCGGTTCGTCACCTCATTGAGATATCTGCGACAGTTGTACACCGTCTTGGAGTTTATTACACTCTAATCCAATGCCTTAATAGCCGCTTGGCTATCGGAAAGTATGATGATTTTCCGTCCATGAACATTTTTGTCCACAATAATTTTCACAGCAGCCTGAATTGCTGACACCTCCGCCTGAAAGACGCTGCAATGATCTGGTCAGTGTCGTAGCTAGTGTGGTTCAAAACCCAGCTTAGACATCTTGAACAAAAACGAAATACGAAAAAATATTTCTTTCGACTACTTCTCTAAGAGTAGATAAGATTGTCATATGAAAAGTTTCTCCGAAATCCGTCGTTCGGAGTCGACATTAAATTTGTAGGTTCCGGCTCTCATATATAAAACATGAATGGTGTGAAAAGATAGGTTGCAGTCCTGACTAAAGGATTATAATGACCAATTAAGTAAGTAAGTGACAATATAATCTACTGACTTGCAATAACATAATTCCTATGAGTTATTTGGATAGTCAAACCCTAGATGTTGCTTACTTAACTGCCTGGGAAAATCGTCATGAGGGCTTTTGGTCGCTATTCACGGGCCTTCATCTTATAGGTGATGTCTTTAGAGACAGATTAAGGGCTACTACTGTATGAAACAGGGTAGATATCTCTGCTATTATGTAGCCTATCAAGCTTCTTTGTTGATCATAAGAACAAAATTTACGTATGCGTCCTGCGTAGTCGCCGTGGTCTAGTAGGTAGTATGTTGGCTTATTAGACGAAAAGTCAGGGTTCGAGCTCCAGGCCAGACATCAAAACAAAATACAAAAAGTATTTCTTCGGCGACTTCCTCTCAGCAGATTTCTGGCAAAAACTCTGAGACTAAATAAAATTGCCATGAAAAGTTTCTCAAAAATCTGTCGTTCGGAGTCGACTTTAAACTGTAGGTCCCACCACTCATGTATAAGTTCAACGCACACAACATAAGTGGTGTGAGAAACTAGGTCGTAATCCTGACTGAAGTGTTGTAATGACCAATTACGTACGTACGTCCTGCGTATAGCGATTGTGATGACTACTACCTCATTAACCTAACTGTGGATGTGGCTCTAATGACATGAATCGTTGCCCAGCATTGTCTCTAAACACGATAAGGTTTCTGGATATTTGCTGTCTGGACAGATTAACTGTTCTAACGGTCACAGACGTCATTGCTCAGCATTATCAGGAAAAAACTTAATTGTTCTAAGATCTATGGGCTGTAGAAGGTTAATCGGTTTCGCAACAACAATATCAGTCGTTTGAGTTTGTTGTATAGTTAGTTAATTTCAATTATGTTTTGGCCTAAATCTGAATCAGAAACTGGTTCAGCTACTTTCAGATAATATTACTGAGAAGAAGTCGCCGTAGTCTAGCAGGTAATGTGTTGGCATATTAGACATGAGGCCACGGCTCCATCCCCAGGTCAGACATTCCCAGCAAAACAAAACAAAAAAAATATTTCTTAGGCGACTTCCTCTCAGCAGATTTCTGGCAAAAACAAAAACTCTGAGAGTAAATAAAAATTGCCATGGAAAGTTGCTCAAAAGTCTTCCGTACGGAGTGGACTTTAAATTGTAGATACCCCCACTCATGTAAAAAATTAATACACACAACATAAGTGGTGTGAGAAACTAGGTCGTAATCCAGGTTGTAATGACAAATTATGTACATATGTATGTATTACTGAGAAGATAAGTTATAGTTCCTATGGAATGAATTGCGTACGCTTGAGTGCTTTACTACGTCATTCTTGTAACACAGTGGAACTCTGTATTGGATTACTTAACTAACATTCTCCTAATTTAATATGGTGACATGTATTTTACAATTTCTATTTTACATGATGTTTAAACTGCATTATCTTTTGTAAGGTATTCATGGGTATACTATCAAAACTGCGACGTATTTAGAATTTTCAAAAACTTCTCAAAGCCTAATATAGGCAATATAATGACATAATATAAGCAATATATTTCGCATCAAATATGGGCTGTAATGAAGGGGAGGAGTATAGGGTTATCACCAGCTTCCTTTATAATTGTCCAGCATTATCAGTAAACAGAGAAACATATTCATCTAACCATCCACCGGGTAGATAAGGTGGCCTGCGTTTAAAGACATTGCATGTCATCTAGGTTCAAAAGTACGAAAACTCCTCATGTAACAATGATCCCCAGACGGCCTATTAGCCTTTACTTATATTTCTACGTTTTTACTTTTTAAAAACGTTGAAAATATGAGCTCGTAGACTGCAAATAAAATAAAAATAAATTTGTGTTTAGTTTTAATTCAAATTCTATATTATTTGCACGATTCTGTGTACCACTGTTCACAACTTGATGTATACAACAAAAATTGCTCTTCTTTGTTATTTCTCTGTTTATACACTTTGTATAAAAAATAACAATTACTAATTAATTGTACGACAGATATTTGTAACGGAGGTCTTCAAACCACGATTACTCTCTTCAAACACACCGCGTCTTCACAAAAGACTGACTGAACTTTTACTAACTCAGTTGCCTGCTTTGCCCTGCCTTTTATATGGCAAATTAAACAGTCTGGTGAATGTTCTTGAAGTCGAATGTTCGTGGCTTCACCCTATCGAGATCTCTGTAAATGTAAACATCGTTGTTTACATTCATTATTGTTGTTTGTGTATTTTGTTTACATTTATTCTTGTAGTGTTTGTTGTTGTATTTTTGTTTACTTGTTTACCATTTTTTATGCTAGTGTTTGTTGGTATATTTTTGCTTATAATTTTAATGTTAAACGATGTAAAAGCAATACACCAGTATCTAAATTTATCCACTTCCGTAACAAAATTTATTCGCCAAACTTTTGCTGCTGCTCTGCATTATCATACTGTGTTACCATTTAACAAGGCATTGCAGAGGGATATATCGTCCCTTTTTTCTGTTCAATCATGGAGCGTAATATGTTTTAGATAGACAACAATTTTTTATAATGTGGACTGTGATAACACAGATCTTTAAAATAAAAATAATAAAATATGAAACATTTAAGAGAACACTGCCTTACCATTTCAACAAAGTCTAGTTATCTTTTTAAAATTTTTTTGATTTTTATTTTCATTTCTTCTCAACAGTTCGAAAACAATATCTATTGGACGGATTGGTATAACAAATCGGTGTTTCGAGCTTTTCGCAAAGGTTCCATGGTCTCCAAATACTCGCAACCGGTAGAAATACGTGAAGGTCTTAGTGGCGCCTTGGATATACGAGCAGTTTCACGTAAACGCCAGGCTGAAGATTGGAATCAATGCTCACAGGACAATGGTGGCTGTACACACTTGTGTTTGTATCGCGGCAGCAATTATACCTGTGCCTGTCCCGATCGTCCCGATGGCCGTGAGTGTCTAACCATACCACGTTATTATATACCACGTCGTGGAGGCGATAATGTATTGGAAGATCCTGAAGATATGACCGAAACAGAGAATACTTTGATGCAAGAGGATTTTGATGACAGTGACTTTCGGGCACCGTATCCTCTATTGGATATGAAGCTCATAATTGTTGTGGCCACAGTGATAGCTTTGATCTTTTTATTTGTGATGATTGCTTTGGTGATATGTGAGTATTAACGATGAGATTTTGTAGGGAATTTTGGTGATTGGTTTTTTTTTCAAATTTCAGATATGATAACACCGAGCAAACATCCCAAACCGAAGAGACATTCACGAGGCTCCAGTCGTTCGGTGTTAACCTTTTCCAATCCCAATTACAATGTAGATGGCACGCCAATGGAACCCAAGACCACCATATGGAAACGTTTCAAACATGATAGATCACATGTAAGCCAAGAAAAATTTAAAAAAAAAATTATTGAAAATAAAATCCGTAACTGTTTACAGGAAAGAGTGTATGAGGAACGCAGCTTAACAACCGAAACCGCCTCTTCAAGTTTATTTGTGCCGACACCTTCACCCTCGGCTTCGCCATCCGCTGATAAAATTCAATTGGCTGCCTTAGCGACAGTAAATAAAAGTTTTAAAAAATTTTAATTTTAAATTTAAATTCTGTTACAAAAAAAATACGTTTCTAAAGAAAACAGTGAATTGTTATATGGAATTCAAAATAGTTTTTATGGATCTCATATCATAATTTAATTAAAACCAAAAAAAAAAAAACTAAACACTAACACATGTTTTAAATTGTTTAAGAAAAATCAAAACAAAAAAAAATTCAAGAAACTTTAAATAAATAACGAAAGAAATTTTTAAAGAAAACAAACAATTTTTTAGCCTAGAAAAGGCATTAAAAACTCCTTTTTAAAAGGCTTATTACAGCCCAATTTCAAAAAAAATAAAACAAAAATTAAAGCAATTAAAAACTAAAAACTTTCGTTAAAATAACAACAACATAATTCTAAATTAAAGGGTCTTCGAAAATTATATCCAAACAAAAAAAAAAAATAAAAAAAAAGTTTTTTTAAAGGACTCTTTAAAAACAAATTACAAGAAAAAATATTTCTTTTATACAAATATATCAGAGATATTTAAAAAGAAAATTTAAAATATTATTTGAAAAAAAATATTTTTTATTTCAATTTAAATTGAATTAAAAATTTAATCAAAAGTAAAAAAAAAATTATGATTTTAATTTAAATTTAATTGAAAAATTTTTTTTATTATTTTATTTTTAAATAATAAAAATATTTTTATTAAATTTAATAAAATATGTTATGAATCAAAAGTTTTAAAAAAAAATTATTTTAATTTTAATTTAATTGAAAAATTTTTTTTATTATTTTATTTTGAAATAATAAAAATATTTTTAATAAATTTAATAAAATATGTTATGAATCAAAAGTTTTAAAAAAAAAATTATATTTTAATTTAAATGAAAATTTTTTTTATTATTTTATTTTGAAATAATGAAGGTGATTTTATTAAATTTAATAAAATATTTTAAATTTAAAAAATCAAAATTCTTACATTAAATTTGTAAAAACAAAAATGGAAAAATATTTAAAAAAATTATTTCTTTAATAATTATTTTTTAAATCCTTTTTTTTAAGTAAAAACTAAAAAAAATTTTAGTTCGTTTTCGAATTGATATTTTATTTGAAAAGTAAATTAATACAGATAATAAAAACAAACTTTTAAAAACATTTTTAATTTAAAAAAAATTTTAATTTTTTCTTTTTCATTTCAACTTAAAAATTTTTTTAACAAAATTTAAAAAAGAAATTTTTAAATTCTATTTGCTATATTCATAATAATAATTTTTTATGATGGGTTTAGAAAATAAATTTTTTTAACAAATTAAGTTTTATTTTACCTAATAAGAAAAGTTATGAAAATGAGAGTTATGCTGTAGTTACCCACACGTAACGTAACGTACCCACACGTAGCGAACATTCTCTTTTTAGCATATGGAGAACAATGTAAACGATTATCGAAACGTACTCTCTCGTTAGCAAAACGGAACGATCTGTATAAAACAGAATTCTCCCACGTTTTTACGTGACATTTGAACATGAGAGATGATTAGCAGTGTTGCCACGAAAAAAAAAATATTGTAACCAACATTTGTGAAAAAATCACCAAAATTCACAGTTTTTTATTTTATTTTTTTCAAATTTAAATTATAGTTGAGAAAAAAGAAACAAAAAATAATAAAATAAAATTATAATCTTACTAATTAATTAATTTTAACAACCAAAAAAAGCTATTTTTATAAAAAAAAATAATAACCAAATCCGGAAAAATCTACACATTGAACAAAAAAGGCAACACTGATGATGAGTCTGTATACCAATTCCTTTGCATTGTGTTGTGTTCTGTTGGGTTTTTTTTACATTCTACGTTGACATATTACCCGTTTTGAACGTTTCTATAACTACACAAACGTTTTTAAGGCTACGTACGTTACGATTTTACGTTTCTTACGCTTGGGTAACCAGGACATTAATCTTTTTGTTTCATTTACGAAAAAAAAAAATTTTTTTAAATTATTAAATTCCTTAATTTTTTTCTTATGTTTATATGTATATTTTTTATTTTGTTTCAGAAACATTAAAATTTAAACATTTTGTAGAAAAATATAAAAATTTCTCAATTTATTTAATTTATTTAATTTTTTTTGTTATTTGGAAAAGAATGTTTTTTATATTTAATAATTACAATTTTTAATATTGTTTTATGGTAACTATAAAATATTTTCTGTCATTGGAACTATGTTAATATTAATTTTTTAATTTTTTATTAATAATTAATATTGTTTTATTTAAAAAAAAACAAAAATTTTTTCATATATTTCTTAAATTATAAAATTTTTATTTATTATTTTATTCTAAAATATTTTTTCGATTTATAATCAAATTTTGAAAAATATTTTGTAAAAAAATTTAACAAAATTTATTTTTTATTAATAATTAATATTGCTTTATTAAAAAAAACACAAATTTTTTCATATATTTCTTAAATTATAAAATTTTTATTTATTATTTTATTTCAAAATATTATTTTATTCGAATTTTAATCATATTTGGAAAAACATTTTACGATAAATGTTTATTGCAATGAGTTAAAAAATTAATATTTTATTAAATTAAAAAACAAACCATAATAAATTAAAAAAATAAAAAAATATATTTTTTATTTTCTTATTAAATTTTTTTAAAACTTCTTTTAATTTTTAATTTAAATTGTGTTCTAATTTTTTCTTTTTTTCATTTAAAAATTCTATGTTTTTTGTTACATTTTTTAAAATTATATTGGTGTTTTTTTAGATTTAAATATTTGTTTATTTTTGTTAAAAATTTAATTTGTCTTTTATAAAAAAAAGTACCAAAAAATCACGCTCTTAAAAATTTTAAAGTTTGATACAAAAATATGCATTTTTTAAAATTTGTTTAAAAAAAATGAAATTTTTATAAATTTTTTATCTTTAAATAATATTTTAATATTATTTATTTCAAGATATTTGAAAATTATTTTAATTTGACAATTTAGGTGGCTTAAACAAATTAAATTTTATCAAAATAAATTAAAATTAAAAATAATGTATTTAACAAAAATGTTGTTTAAAGTTTAAATATGTAGCTGCTGTTTATGCTAGTATACCTCCTATCTTAAAAAGTATAGCCGCACTTACATGTTTAAATTCAAAAGAACATTTAGAAAAATATATTTCAAAACAACAATTTTATATGCACTCTACACGAGTGTTTCGAAACATTACAACCTGTTGCTAAGACGTTTATAAAGGTTTTGGTAACATGTTTTCTTTTAATAAATAATGGCAGCCACCAGAAGAAACAACAATTTGTTATGCTATTGATGTATACTATTACTCTACACGAGTGTTGCGCAACATTACGGCATGTTGCTAAGACGTTTTTAAAGACTTTGAAAAACATGTTTTCTTTTAATAAATAATGGCAACCACCTAAAGAAACAACAATTTTATATGCTATTGGTGTATACTACCACTCTACACGAGTGCTTAGCAACATTAGAATATGTTGCTAAGATATTTTGTAAAGGCTTTGGAAAACATGTTTACTTTTAATAAATAATGGCAACCACCTAAAGAAACAACAATTTTATATGCTATTGGTGTATACTATTACTCTACATCAGTGTTTTGCAACATTACGACATGTTGCTAAGGCATTTATAAAGGCTTTGGAAAGCATATTTACTTTGAATAAATAATAGCAGCCACCTAAAGAAACAACAATTTTATATGCTATTGGTGTATACTATTATTCTGCACAAGTGCTTAGCAACATTACGACATGTTGCTAAGGCATTTATAAAGGCTTTGGAAAGCATATTTACTTTGAATAAATAATAGCAGCCACCTAAAGAAACAACAATTTGTTATGCTATTGTTATATAGTATTACTCTACACGAGTGTTTGCAACATTACGACGTATTGCTAAGACGTTTATAAAGGTTTTGGAAACATGTTTTCTTTTAATAAATAATGGCAGCCACCAGAAGAAACAACAATTTGTTATGCTATTGATGTATACTATTATTCTACACGAGTGTTTCGCAACATTACAACCTGTTGCTAAGACATTTATAAAGGTTTTGGAAAACATGTTTACTTTTAATAAATAATGGCAGCCACCTAACGAAACAACAATTTGTCATGCTATTGGTGTATACTATTACTCTCCACGAGTGTTGCGCAACATTAGAACATGTTGCTAAGATGTTTATAAAGGCTTTGGAAACATGTTTTCTTTTAATAAATATTTGTAGTCACCTAAAGAAAATTGATTATATTATTAATTATAAAAAAACAATTTTTTTTTATAAATTTGAACAAAATTAAACAACAAATTAATAAAAAAAAAACAAAAATGAAAATACTGACAAAGAAAGTGAATTCTTGTGCCAAATTATGAAGTAAGAACTACAAAAACAAGAAGAACAAATTGAAAAATATGAAATTTAAATTGTTGTAGACAACAACAACAATAGAAATTAATTTTAAAAAATGAAATAAAATTTAAATGTAAATTATTTATACATAAACAAAATAGAAATGCAAACCACAAAACCAAAACCAATGTAAATTTTTTTTATTAAAATGAAAAACAAAAACCAAAAATAAAAATAAACCATAATAATAAAAATAGTGTAAAAACAAAAACAAAAAATGCGTAAAAAAATTGAATTAAAATTTTTAATTAGTTTTTAAAAATTTTTCTATAAACAAAACCGAAAAACCAAAAAACCTAACCTAAAAAGAAAACTTTCTTAGAAACCTTTTAGAAATTTTAAGACAAAAAACAAAACAGAAAACTTTGTAAATAAAAATTTAATTAATTATTGATTAATGATTGATTAAAAATAACTGTACATAGATGTTAAATGTATTTTCCATGTAATTGTAATTGTGTATGTAATTTTCATTATTAAACTAAAAAAAAAACCAAAAACTAAATTTAAAAAAATAATAATTCCATAAAAATTAAAAACAAATTTTTGTGAAAATAATAATAAATAAATTATAATAATAATAATATAATAACAAGGCAAAAAAATATAATACAATTGCTATGAGCTTTATGGGGGCTCCATGAATATCTTATCTTACGTTTTAAGATAGCAAAGCTTCTACCAATTACAGTTGTATTTGAAAAAGCCTTTTAATAACAAAAAAAATCACAGAAATTTCCTTAAAAACTTTTGTTTAAAATTGGTTTCTTTTTATTTCCAAACTTTAATACAAAAATTAAATCAAAAATCTTTTAAAAAAAAACAAAAAAAAACGTTAATAATTATATTTTAAAAAATTTATTAAAATTTTTACATAAAAAAAAAAGAAAAAACCAAGAAAAACAAGCAGAATAAGGGATAAACGGGTTGTTTGAATTATAGTTCCTTCTACAATTACACGTAAACAAACATAAAAAAAAGAAAAATTTAATGAATGAAGCCGATGAAATTTATAATAAAAAGAAAAATAAAAGAAAAACTCCCTTTGTAAATGCATAATAAAATTTAAAACCAAAGATTTTTTTATAAATAATTAGGAACTACCAACCCTGCTCTTTGTTTCTTATACGTTGTAAATCTTAGTTGACCTTATTTAAACATATCCAGCTCGTTTTTGTTTCATTTTCATTAAAAAATTATTTCTAAAATAAAATTTATTAAAAAAAAAGACTGAAAATACTCCCAAAAAAGAAAAAAAAAGAAAACTTTTCAATAAAAATACCGTTAAAAAGGATTTACAGCAACAACCAAGCAATTAAGAGTGCTACAGAAAGGCAAATCAAAAAACCTGTAAATCAAGAGCTAAAAACCTAAGTATACACAAACCTTTGGCAACATGTACATGGAAAAAGTTTAGCAACATATGCATCTCAACAATTAACTTCTTAAACAAAGCTTCTCAAAAAATCCAATAATTTGTTATTGCAACAAAGTTGTTATTCTCTCATTTCGCAATTAATGTCAAATGCCAAACCTGCAAAGATAACTACATCTGAAGATAATACACAAATCTTTGGCAACATATTCATGAAAATGTTTAGCAACATATGTATCTCAACAATACAATACTGAATATAAAGCATTTAAGAGTTGTACAGAAAGGAAAACCAAGAAACCTGTAAATCAAGAGCTAAAAACCGAAGTATACAGAAGAAATCTTTGGCAACATATTAATGGAAAATGCTTAGCAACATATGTATCTCAACAATACAATTCTGAATATAAGGCAATTAAGAACACTACAGAAAGGCAAAACAAAAGCCTGTAAATCAGGAGCTAAAAACAAAGTACATATACACAAATCTTTGGCAACATGTTCATGGAAAATGTTTAGCAACATGTTATGTATCTCAACAACAAAATTCTGAATATAATTCAATTAAGAGTGTTTCAGAAAGGCAAAACAAAAACCTGTAAATCAAGAGCTAAAAAACCAAAGTATACACAAATCGTTGGCAACATATTCATGGAAAATGTTTAGCAACATGTTATGTATCTCAACAATAGAATTCTGAATATAAGGCAATTAAGAGTGACACAAAAAGGCAAAACATAACCAAAGTGTACACAAATCTTTCGCAGCATGTTGTGTAAAATGTTTAGCAACATGTTATGTATCTCAACAATAAACAAAAAAGTCCAAAAATTCTTACTGCAAAAAAGTTGTTAAGCTCTTATTTCGCAATTAATGTTGCCAAACCTGCAAAGATAACTCCATCCGAAGATAAGATTTGAAAGCTTCAAAGTTGCCTATCGGTACCTTTTGAACCAAGTGCATTTCAAAAGTGTTAAGCATTACTGGTCGTTTAAACAAAACCTACTTGAAAATCATAATCAAATCGATTCTAATTCATTCCCTCAAAATCAATCGACAATACATATGCTGTAGTAGGCATCTTCTTAGGCTTTGTATTTATACGCGCCTCAATCTCAGTTGTTAAAGGCATAGAGCTCTTATTCTAGAGTGTAAATTTGTTGCTATTAACTCTAATGTCTCATTAAATGACCAAAAGTATCCAAGTTCACATAGCAACAATGTTGCTTAGCCATTAGCTTAACAAAAAACTTACAAAAGCCAACTAAATTCAGTTTAAAACACTGTTGCTAAGCTATTATTTAAACTGAGGTATTGAACACGTATTCTCCAACTTAACCAAAGTCTAGAAAACTATGTAACCAAATGAGAAAAAGTAAACAAGTCCACCCACATCAGCAATAGATGCTGATCTATTATTTTCGGAAAAATGTGGCCAATTCCTCAAAAAGATTGCATTAAAATACATCGAATGGAAACAATGGCGCCTAAATATTTTCCAAAACAAAATAAACTTGCCAAATCATAAAAGTAAAGTTGCTAAAGAATGAGTTCAACAAAAATGTTGCTAAACTCTTAAGAGCGCAACAATGTTGCTAAGGTTGAATAATAATACAAAGCTATTAAAGTATATTGTCGTACATAAAATGCTGTTTAAATAACAATATCATTACCTCCTCAGAAGTAAACTAGATGACATAGCAATAAAGTTGCTAAGCTCGTAACTCAATAAAAATGTTGCTAAGCATGCCAGAGCAAAACAAAATCAATTTTAAAACACTGTTGTAAAGCTATTACTTAAACAAAACATTTGAAGACTATTTAGGTTAATAGGTGAGGTTAGATTAACTGAAGTCTCGAAAACAGTGTCACCAATATGTTGCTAAGCCACTAGAGATGTTAATGTCATATTTGCAACAATGTTGCTGAACTATTACTCAGTTCAATTTATCAAAAGTAGCCAAGTCACCAAAATGTTGCTAAACCCCTAGAGATAAATGTCATTTTTGCAACATTGTTGCTGAACTATTACTCAGTTCAAATCGGTTCAAATTATCAAAAGTAGCCAAGTCACCAAAAAAGTTGCTCAAGTTTCAGAAATACACAAATTGTATTAGCAGCAATGTAGTTCAACATGTATCTCAACATTCGGAAAGATCCGTTCCTACCTTGACAGAGCTGCAGGAGTTACTCAATAATATACTGCATAGCCTTATTAAGTTCGTGGCAAAAAAACACGATTGCAGTAAAAACGCGTGCCATTATCTAGTTATCGCACGATACCTTATAGTCGACAGAAACGGTTATATTTCAGGACTTGGCATAGTATAAATGTCTTGTGGCAGGCTTCTATCGCATATAGTTGACGCATATCATAGAGTCTCGCTTTTTCAGGAAATGACAGAAGACGTTGAGGTACCAACCGTTGGGAATAATTTCATTTAGTCATATTCTGCAAATTATATGGTGCATGCAAGCCAGTGCTCAATCCTTTGCTTCATGAGGCAGCACATTGAATTTTCATGATGGAAGCAATAGGATCTTCTGGCTTTCTAATACGCACACTTAACTACCTTTCGATCAGCACACGACATTGCAACTCTGCAACTTGTTCTGATCCCTGTCAATAAAAAAGTTATGAAATTGCACAATGTTGCTAAACATGTATCTCAACATGTCTATTATTGAGCAACATGTTGAATATTCTAATAATTTAAAATGCCTTCATACGAAGGAAGTTTGTAATGAATTAAATGCTGCTAGGGTCTGTACCAACCTATTAATATTCGAAAGCTCTTGTCTATAAATTAAACAAAAATCAGGCAATATTTTTAAAATCAAAAAAATGTTTTTTAAATAATTTTTAATTTTTTTTTTTAATTTAAATTTAAATTTTTAATGATAATTTTTATTTTCTTTTTTTGTTTTAAACATATTGTAACAATAATTAATTATAAAAAAAACAAATTAAATTAGTTAATAAGAATTGTATAAAGTTTAAAACAAGAAAAAAATTATATCTTCCAATAAATAATTAAAATAAAATGAAAAAAAAATTAAAATCACTAAAAACTGTAAAAATAAATAAATAAAAAAATAATCGCCTCCATAAAAACGAAATCCCATTAAAAAGAGATTTTAAAATTTTTTATAAAAATAATCAAGAATAAAATAAAAAAAAGAAAATCTGAATTAAAAACACGCCCCTAAAACAGCTTATTTTTTAACAAAAAAAAAAAAAAGAAAAACCAAAATAACTGGGTTCTTTAGATTGATTCTTTTTGAAATGTAAGCATTTTACAGTCGTGTTTTTATTCGAAAATTCTAAAAACTAAAATAATAACGAATTAATTTATAATAATTGTAAAAAAACGAAATAAAACTTATTAAAAATAATAAAATAAAAAACAAATAATAATTTAGAATTTTGTTTGAATATAATAATAATACAAGTATAATGTGTCATTGAATAATAATAATAAACAAAAAAAAGAAATAAATTAATTTTAATCGTTTGTTTTATAATAAGGAAAACAAAAAAAAAAATTGAAAACTAATATAATAAAACAATAAATAATAGTTTTAAGTATAATAATAACAAAAAAAAAACAAATTAAATTAATAATACAAATGCTCACTTACAAACATAAAAAGAAACAAAACCAAAAATTAATAATAAAGAAAAACTAATTTGTTGTAATAATTATTATTTAATTATAATAATAAAATAAAAAACCAAAAAGTAATAAATTTAAAGAAAAAACAAATACGATTTGTTAAAGAATTCAAAAAAAAAACAAAAAACTTGAAAAGAAATGGAAAATAAATGTATTTTAAATGTTAAAAAAAAGACACACACACTGTTTTTCTTTCAAGGTCCGCCTATCTAACGTTTTTTTTTCAACTTTTGCTTACTTCGTAACACTTAGCTCATGCGTGATTTGACAGATAATTAGTTTTATCCTTCCGCTGAACGGATATGGTTGTGTCTACGCTTGAACAACGCATGGGAAATATTGCGACATTACTTTGAAAATCATGGTAATGTGTTGCAGAATGTGTGTACGAAAATTGCGTACAGAGTTTGGAAGAAGAGAAGCACCGTCAGCTCCGTATTTTCGTTATCTTGTGAAAAAAGTGAAAGAAACTGGCATCCTCATCGATAAAACAAAGCGTGAATAGCCAAAAACAGTGCGTATACCCGAGAATCATGCTGCTGTGGCAGAAAGTGTGCGTGAAGCGCCATCAACATCAATTCACCGTCGTTCTCAACAATTGAACATTTCGGAGACATCATTGAGACGAATTTTGCATAAAGACCTTGGTATGAGGCCATACAAAGTCCAATTGGTTCAGGAGTAGAAGGCAATTGACCATCCAATGCGTTTTCGCTTCGCTAAGTGGGCCTGCGATCGACTTACAGAAGATGTCGATTTTGGCAAAAAAAAATCATCTTTTCAGATGAATCTCATTTTGATCTTGGCAGGTATGTAAACAAGCAAAATTGTCGCATTTGGGGCACAGAAAACTCGCACGCATACATTTAAAAGCCGACGACGCACCCAAAACGAGTCACTGTTTGGTGCGGATTTTGGTCCAGAAGCATAATTGGGGCATTTTTCTTCGAAAATGAGCAAAGAGTGCCCCTTACAGTCAATGGCGATCGTTATCGGGCCATGTTGAACGAAATTTTGTTCACAAAAATTGAAGGGGAGGATATTGGCAACATTTGGTTTCAACAGGACGGCGCTACGTGCCACACAGCCGAAGTTACAATCGATGTTTTGCGCCCTGTTTTTTGAAGATCGCATTATCAGCCGCAGAGCTGATGTCGTTTGGCCACCACGGAGCTGCGATTTAACACCGTTGGACTATTATTTGTGGGGTGCGGTCAAAGATAAGTGTTACGTCGACAAGCCAGAGACAATTGACGCTTTAAAGGACAATATTCGTGAAGCCATTAGTGAAATACAGCGGCACACAATCGATAATGTGCTTAAAAATTGGACCGATCGTGTAGGCTACTGCATGGCCAGCCGAGGCAGCCATTTGAATGAAATTATTTTCCATTATTAACCGGAAGGATTGTACTTTCAAATAAAAAAAGAAATTTGAGAAAATATTCAGTAGTTCTTCTTTAAAGCATTTTCAAAAAAAAAAAAGTTATTCGGCGGACCCTTTAGTTAACAACATGTTTATGTATGCAGACTTGCCTTTCTTCTGTCCTCCTCCAGGACTTGGTGTAATATGAATATCTGGTAGTAAGCTTACACTCATGTAGTTGCCGCGTATCATAGGGTCTGCCATTTTCAGAACAAAACAGAAGATTCTGAGGTTCCGATCGTTGGGAACCATATTCTGCAAAGAATCTATTGCCAAAGCTGAGCGCAGAGGCATGGACTCTATTAAAAGTGATCAGGACCGTATTGTTGAACATAATATCGTTCAACAATCCGCTACAACTTCTCTGAGTGTAGGGCATCCGAATCGTTCAATCGTGCAATCTAAACAGCAAGTTAATACCACCTCTACGTGAGATGGCCATGTCCTCAAATTGCTCGTGCACACCTCTCTCGTACGATAAAACTAATATTCTGCAAGACGCTCATACTCCCCCTGCTTCTTTATGGCGCAGAGGCGTGGACCCTATTAAGCACTAATTCAGCAGCCTTGATAGTATTCGAGAGAAAAGTCCTACGCAAGATCTTCGGTCCAGTGCGAGTTAGCGATGATTTCCGCATCCTATTCGACAGCAAGCTGTATGAGTTTCTCAACGACATTGACGTTGTGCAGCGTATCAACATCCAGCGGCTGCACTGGTTCGGCCATGTCGTTCGAATGTAGGAGAATGCTCCGGTGAGACGGGTATTTGCTGTGGAGATTTGCGGAAGTCGGCGAACAGGACGACCTTATTTGTGGTGCAAGGACCAGATCGAGGAAACCCTGTCATCGATTGATGTGACCAACTGGTGTAGGCGCTTAAGAAGCAGAGGCGCCTGGAAGGATGTGATAAGGCAGGACGAAATTCGTTAATCAGGTTGTTAATGGGAAGTTAAGCAAGTAAGTAAGTATAAGAGAACAAGCCTTTGCTTCAAGAGACATTATATTGGATTTTAATGACCAAAACAATAACATCTTCTGGGTTCCCAATGTGAATACTTGACTACAGATGATTTATCATTAAAACTTTTCAATTCACAAAGGACATTGCGATCTAAAATTCATTCAAAGCAACGCCGCTGACGGAGCAGACGCCTTTTGATCAAAGGGGTCAATAAGAAATTTATGAAATTGAACAAGAGTCCTGTGGAAGCTTTGAAATAAATCTGCAATCACCTGATGTAATTTACATTTTGTAAGTAATTTTTTAAACTGAATTTCATTTAAATTTTTTTTTCTTTTTGCTTTTGTTTAATTTCTATATTTAAAATGGAAAATTTTTAACATTATGCCGACAATTTTATTTTATTTTTTTTTTCGATACCATCTTACGTACATACATTTCTTTATTACCTTTGTGTAGCCTTAAAAATTTTCAATAATTGCCTTGAATATATTAAAAAAAAAAAACAAAGAAAAAGGAAGGACAAGAGAAGACAAGACAAGGCAAGACCAGACAAGAAATGAAATGAAATTGTCGGCTCATTTGTTCAACAAAATCACCGAAATCCTCAAATTACCGGCATAAATGTTTTTCAATTTAAATATTTTATGAAAACATTAGTGATGGCAAATTTTATGATCGTTTATCGATTTTAAACAGGGTCAAAGGTCTTATTTAATTTTATTTATAAAAAGGATTCTTACCCAACAACTCGCTTCGAACACAATACAACACAACACAACACAACACAACTCAGCTCAACCACTGGGATACGTACGTTTTCTTTTAACACAATTTTTAAGGTACTCTGCCTCTCTCTTTCTCTCTCTCTCTGCTCCTGCTTTGTTATATCTTCAGAGGAAAGAAATGCCGTTGTTTTTTTGTTTTTGTTAAATCGCCATCATCATATATTTTGATCTCATTTAGGTGAACGACGAGTAGAACACTTTTATTTTCGTGCAGTTTATTAAAGTGCTCCTCATATTAATGGGCAATGAATGCAGTGCAATACGGTTTAGGACGCAGAATTTTGTTTTCTTTTTTCTTTTTTCCTTTTTGGTTACAAGATATTGCGGCGGTAAAGTGTAGTGAAGTTTTTATTTTTTTAAGAGTATTTTACATACACAAAACGAAGACTAAATTAAGAAAACGATAAAGTCTGAAATATAAGAAAAATACGAAATGTAGCTTAAGAACGGCTATTGGGTACACTACATTC
Source organism: Sarcophaga carnaria (assembly GCA_958299815.1). NCBI lineage: Eukaryota > Metazoa > Arthropoda > Insecta > Diptera > Sarcophagidae > Sarcophaga > Sarcophaga carnaria. Next base: position 144,114,156 of record OY283149.1, read on the forward strand.
ATTTGTGAGGTCTATTGATGACAGTGGTGACAAGAACAGTACCCAGAGGTCAAGTTAACCCATTGTACAAACGTCCTAAAAGAGAGAGAGAGAGGATTATAGGGGAGAAAGGGAAAAAGAAGAGGAAGTAGAAAAGAAAGAATAAGGAAGTGGAGAAATAACGCTGGCTAACAAACACACATTTATGAAGTCGCCGTGGTCTAGTAGGTAGTGTGTTGGTTTATTAGACGAAAAGCCAGGGTTCGAGCCCCAGGCCAGACATCAAAAAAAAAATACAAAAAGTATTTCTTCGGCGACTTCCTCTCAGCAGATTTCTGGCAAAAGCTCTGAGAGTAAATAAAATTGCCATGAAAAGTTTCTCAAAAATCTGCCGTTCGAAGTCGACTTTAAAACTGTAGGTCCCACCACTCATGTATAAAATTAACACATACAACATAAGTGGTGTGAGAAACTAGGTCGTAATCCTGACTGAAGGATTGTAATGACCAATTATGTATGTATGTAACAAACAAACAAAAGAGCGCGACTACACTATTGAAGCCCTAGCACTTCTCAGCCAGCTCAATCTAATAATGAATCTATGGAGAGCCTTTATGTCGGCTCTCGCCACATAATTCAAACCCTCAAAAAAGCCCTTGCCAAAGTTCTTCGAACTCAACCTACTAAGAGCTAAACAGTTACAGAGGAGGTGTTCGATGGTCTCCAACTCCTCCTCATCACAACATATTCTACAATATTCCGGCTGGGATCTGTCCCAGATTCCTGTCAGCGATCTAATCTCGCAGTGCCCAGTAATAAGCCCAATACATAAGTACATACATAATTGGTCATTACAACCCTTTAGTCAGGATTACGGCCTAGCTTCTCACACCACTCATGTTGTGTGTGTTAAATTTTATACATGAGTGGCGGGACCTCCAGTTTAAAGTCGATTCCGAACGACAGATTTTTGAGAAACTTTTCATGGCAATTTTATTTAGTCTTCGTGTTTTTGTCAGAATTCTAATGAGGGAAAGTCGCTGAAGAAATTTTTTTTTATATTTTCATTTTGATGTCTGACCTGGAGTTTGAACCGAGGCCTCACGTCTAATAATCCAACACACTTCCTACTAGACTACGGCGACTTCAATAAATAAACCCAGTAACTAACCCTTAAGCTGGCCTTATCCAAGCCCAGCAGCAAACCTGTTCTTACACTGTCTTTAGCACGCCACCTAGAAACATAACAAACCGATCCATTTCCACAACGCCGCTGATCTTCCCCCCTGACCCATCCATTGATAAGGCCGTAGAGGTGGCAGATTGGGGATAATATCGTTCAACAATCCTCCACAACTTCTCTGAGTGTAGTGCATAAGAATCGTCCAATTTTCAATGACTTTGGCGCTTAACTCAAGCTTAATTTGACCAATGGCGTTAGTTATGTCGATTTTGGGGACTGCGGTGGTTTGTAATTTGTTCTCATACACACAGAAAAAAGATAAGATCGTACAATCTCAGCGGCCAGTTAATATCAGCTTTACGTTCAAACCGCTAATGAGGAATATTCAATACGACATGACCTTTGTGACACATAGCGCCGTTCTGTTGAAACTACATGTCACTAGTGTCTCAAACAACAATCTCTTAGCAGTCTGCTAGCAAAAAATCTGAGTGTAAAAAATAGCCATGAAAAAGTTTCTCAAAAATCTGTCGTTCGAAGTCGACTTTAAACTGTAAGTCCCAGCATTCATGTAAGGGTGTTTTTTATAGAGGTATAGAACTTTAAGTTGGCATTACTTTTCAAGATGGCGACCGATTTAACAGCTGTCAAGTGATTTATTCTCAGTTTGGTTTGGCAATTCATCATGAATAGACTCACGCCTGAACAACGCTTGCAAATAGTGCAATTTTATTTCGAAAATAATGGTTCTGTTCGGAAAACGTATCGCGCACTACGTCCATTTTATCGTCGACAAAATTTATGGGCTGGTGGAATCATTGGTCCGTACTTTTTCAAAAACGATTGTGGCCAGAACGTTACAGTCAATGGTGATCGGTATAGAGCCATGATTACAAACTTTTTCATTCCTGAATTAAATAACCATGATGTCCAGGAGATGTGGTTTCAACAAGACGGCGCAACATGTCACACAGCTCGTGCCACAATGGATTTATTGAAAGAGACGTTTGGTGACCGCCTAATTTCACGTTTTGGACCTGTGAATTGGCCTCCAAGATCTTGTGATTTGACACCGCTAGACTACTTTCTGTGGGGCTATGTAAAGTCATTGGTCTATACGGTAAAGCCACAAACGCTTGACCATTTGGAAGACAACATTCGCCGTATTATTGCCGATATACGGCCACAATTGTTGGAAAAAGTCATCGAAAATTGGACGTCCAGATTGGACTGCATCCGCGCCAGCCGTGGCAGTCATATGCCAGAAATCATATTTAAAATGTAATGCCACAAGATTATCTTTCGGATAAATAAAATTCATGTCAATCGAATAATCCATCGTTGTTTTATTGCAACTTAAAGTTATATACCTCTATAAAAAAACACTCATGTATAAAATTAACACACACAACATAAATGGTGTCAGAAACTAGGACGTTGTACAATGGATCAATTCGACCTCCGGGTACTGTACTTGTCTTAATTGACAAGTACACGTACTCTAACCTAACCTAACCTAACTCCAAAGAAAAATAATTTACTCCCGGTTAACACCAGGAATAAGTTCAGCTTTCTTGTGTTCATATCAAAGCTGCAGTGTCTCTCCATTTAAGACAATCGTAGGCACGATACTCTAAGACGTTGCAAGCCAATGGTCTTAAAAGGAATTTTAGTTTTATAAGATACTTCTCAACTTTTTTTCTTTTTCTTGTACTGAAATACCGTTAACGAATGTTGTGAGCAACTAATGATTCAAAAGACCATTACCATTCACTCACTGTAGGGTATCAAGAAGCTGAGCTGAAGTGAAATGAAAATATTTTTGGCACAAGAGGCCAAAAGGGCCAAATAACCAACCAACCAGTTCAATTGTTGTTGTGCACACGTTGTTAAACTTGAGATTTTTATTACAAAATACTTCATTTGAAAGCATAGCAGCCCAAGAATAAAAATTAAACAGCAACCGCATCAGCAGCAGTTAAAGAAATGAATTGAAAACAAGACTGTTCAACACGAAAGGAACAAAAAAAAACAACAACAACAACATCATCACCATCACCATCAGCACCATTTCGATGCTGAGGTACGAGAGAATTTAAGTAGAAGATATAAAAAAAAAAAATCCCAGTTAGGTAACACACAGGCAAACTAATATTTAAGCAGCCAGCCAGGCAGGCAGTCCATTCAGTCAGCAGCAACCAAATAACGCACATTAAAATCCAACAACAACAGTAACACCAAATACGAATGCCAAACAAACAACAACCATTCAGACGTTTGGTCATACGGCCAGTTTGCCAGCCACAACAACAACAACAAAAAAATAAAATAAAAAAAAAGCCATTCAAACAACCCAAAGCAGACACAGACAGAAAAAAAACACAGAGCAGCGCAGGACATCAAAGAAATTTTGTGTGGCGCACAAAATTGCATTTGAATGTACGTGCGGTCGTCGTGTTCGTTTTGTTTTTGTTTTTTTTTTCGTTTTCTCTCGATTTTAAATCGTTTTTTTTTTGGCTTGTGTTTCACTAGACTGCTTCTTTCTTTCTCCCTTTTTTTCGGGGCCCTGATTTTGTTGTGTTGGGTTTTACAAATAAAAAAAACGGCACTAAATAATAATAACAACAACAACACCAGCAACATTATCATCATCATTAACAACAACAACAATATTTTCAAACATTATGAATACAACGACGAGTACGTTTTTAAATGAGGTAGACGGACAATACTGCTTTGGCTGCCCAGAATCTGTCCCTCTGCACAGTTTAACACAATATCGTCCAGTTTTGTAGAACAAAAACATAACAACAACAACAATACAAATAAAATTGTTAAAGAATTTTGTAAAATTCTTGGAATTTCTCAATGGTTATGAATGGACCCAACAAAAATCTTCTGTGTTTAAAGGCAATGTGATGTGATGTGTATGTGTGTGTGTCTGTATTTCTGTGTCCTTTTGTTGTTGTTGCTTTTGCTCCTCTGCTAATGTGGTACGAACACTTTTTTTTGTCGTCTTCTTTAATTTACTTCTTCTGCATTTTTGTCTGCTTAAAAGTAAATCGAAAATTGAAATTTAAATACCTTACTTAGTAGGTAAGGCAAGGGGATAATGAATTGAGGTACCAAAAGTGTTAGAAAAAGAGTACCAAAAAGGAGGAGTTTTTTCCCCCACTTAAATGAAACAGTTCTCCGGGACTTACTGGAATCTATTCGAGTTACAGTTGCAGTATTTCATCCACATATTCTTCCTTTATAATTGCTGGAACCCTCTTCAAGTTATATCTTTGCTTTGTTTCAATTTTATTATTAAGTTCAGCACTTGTTTGGTCTACTGTAGCAGGTTCTAGAATGTTAGGGTTGCCATATGTCGTTGTTTAATAATAACTTCCTCTACAAAAGTGTATTGGATTGTATTTTGCAGAGGTAGATAGGTCGCCGTAGTCTAGTAGGTAGTGTGTTGGCTTACTAGACGCAAAAGCAAGGGTTCGAGCCCCAGGCCAGACATCAAAGACAAAATACAAAAAGTATTTTTTCGGCGACTTCCTCTCAGCAGACTTTTGGCAAGAACTCTGAGTAAATAAAATTGCCATGAAAAGTTTCTCAAAATCTGTCGTTCGGAGTCGACTTTAAACTGTAGGTCCCGCCACTCATGTAAAAAATTAACACACACAACATAAGTGGTGTGAGAAACTAGGTCGTAATCCTGGCTAAAGGGTTGTAATGACCAAATTTTGTATGTACATATGTATCTAGATAGGTAGGCTAAAGCCGTAGTTTTGATTACCTAAGCTGACTACAAGACCACACATAGCGGCCCGTTGTGATGCCACAGGTAAGCCCTGTACTAACCGAATTCCCCAAACTAATCGCAGATTATGATGCTTTATTTTGTATAGAAGTGAAGAACTTTTACACGTAAAGTCCTAATATTTCCCTGTAGACGATTCCCCTATACGTTATTAAGGTGACTGTATGACAGGTCTTGGTCATGTAGCTTCAGCATGAATTTTTTTTTTAATTTCGAAAATTATGCTTTACTGCGTCAACAGTCATTGATTTAGGACACTTACCCCAGCGAAACCAATGCCACAATAGGGACCATCATGGAACTTTGCATTTTGTTACTAAGCAAGTTTTGTTGTGGACTATAGAGGGAGGAAAAGAGAGAAAAATGCATTTTCTGATGCAAGAAGAAGTCGAGTTGTGCAAATTATATTCATAAATCGTCTAAAAGGTTTAGGAAGGAGTTTGTCTAAATCTTTCAGGCCGGGAACATCTTTCTGCAATAATTAAGACGAAAACTTGGCTACGGATTCGCAAAGATAGCTGATGCAATATTTTTCTACGTTACTACGAGGCAATGAGAGCTTAAGTCCGCTAAAGAATGAGGACGACATAGAGATTTCAACGCCCAGCCATGACAATAAAAATGTGAAGACTACTGGCCGTGATGATCTACCCGATGAATTGTTTTAGGCCGGAGATAACGAACTGCACTACGTTACTTATAGAATATGACCATGCTCAACATGTTGAAACTCAGTGTCCCCTGCCCTGTGCTATCTTGAAAAACGAAGACCCATGACATACGCCAACTGAGGGGTATAAGACTTCTCTGACGAGTCTACTGTGTGTGATCGACTTAAGCCACTCTCTAAGGACCTGATTGCATCTGTCAGTGCTTTTTGACACCTAGCAACTAGTGTACTGCGCAATTGTAATGTGTGATCGACTGAAGCCACTTGCCAAGTCACTGATTGGACCTATCATTGCTGTTTGACACGTACTATTGAGTGTACTGTGCGAGTGGACCGCCTGGTCGACTAAACCAATCTCCTAGGCACCTATCAGTGCTGTTTGACACCTAGTAAATCCACCATCGACTACGCCAAACCAATTAAAAAACCCATGAAAACCAAATTGAAACACGCCATCTTTTTTTTGACTATAAAGCAGCATTCAATAGCTCGATAACGGATCGCGTTTTTGTCGCGATGTCAAGCCGTGGTCTAGTAGTTAGTGTTTTAGTTTATTAGACGTTGGACCACGGTTCAAACCCCAGGTCAGACATCTCCAACAAAATACGAAGAAATATTTCTTTTGTGGCCTCCTCTCAAAACATTTCTGGCAAAAAGTCTGAGAGCAAATTAAATTGCCATGAAGAGTTTCGCAAATATCTGTCGTTTGGAGTCGACTTTAAACTGTAGGTCCCGCCGCTCATGTATAAATATAACGCACACAACATAAGTGGTGCGAGAAGCTCGATTCTAGTCCTAACTGAAGGGTTGTAAGGACCAATAATGTACATACATATGTACGTCGAGCTCGTGCAGTGCATACCATTGAGTAACTCCTGCAGTTCCGTCAAGGTAGAGTGCTTTTATACCGTGCGAGGGTTTAAACACGGCAAACACCGTATCATGCGTCCTCTTCAACCATGTATTGGAGAGTGTTCTGCAAAAAGACGGGACTTCATTGCAAAGACTATATTTTCTACAAAACTAAACAGTTGTCTGAGTACGCTGAGTCAATTGTGGCAGTCGGTTAAAAACTGTCGTGATCGAAGTGTGGTAAGTCGGTGTAAAAGACAGCCAAGAAAGGCCAGAAGAGTATCGTGGTAGAAATTTCTTCTTATCTTTGTTCTTTAGCCAGGAATTTGTTCATATGAACGTATGTCTGTGCATGTGATTATACTTACTTACTTACTTAATTGGCCATTAATAACACGATTAACGGATTTCGGCCTGCCTTAACACATTCGTCTAGGCGCCTCTCTCATTCGTGCTTATCCTCATGGCAGTTGTAATATGCATCGCAAGATGCAAGACTTTTGCATTATTGTCCTATCCATCGCATTTCCTATATGGCACTGATGTCAGTCGTAAATTTCATGAGGGCATCCGCCAGCTGGGCGAAAGCGTCTACCCTGTGAAGGGTGCGAAGGTTCCATGTGGCTATACGTAAAGCATTGTCCTTTAAACGTTTGCCGTGGTTGTCAACTTTTAAGATAATCTTTCTAGAGGCTTGTGTATTGGTTTTCATTGGATTTTATTTTTACGTGGTGGGTTCCAAACCCTATGCACAATCCAAATTGAACGTCCAGCGGATTTGACTTCGCTGCATGTATTAGTTAACATCTAGCGAGTACTAGTATGTCATCCAGGAAGGGCCAACTTGAATACAGCAAGACAGGGATCGTCCTGGAGGTCGCCACGTTGACCACAGCCAGAAACTTTATGATGATTATAGCGCATGATAAAGTCCACTATGTATGACCTAGCTGGCCAAGCTATTTTTAATTTTAATTCTCTGTCTAAAGATGCTGCTTTAAGCATCATTTTCTTATTATAAAATATTTGTTGTTATTTTAAGATCTTTAAACTTAACTTTCAAAAATAAAGGAGGCCTTTTCGGTGGCTTTTTTTTTTCTTGTGCTCAAATCATTCCAACGAATTGAACTGTATGGATCGATTATACTGTGTGTTCAGTTTTCATTTACGAATTTAATTTCAATTCCTTCTTATCGTTCGCTCCGCTTTGCACTGTTAGGTGAATATGTGGCATAGAGATGTATGTACAGATTTATCGATTGCAAACGATTGAACAGAATTAAAAACGATGAACTTTTTCTTGGCTAGCCAGTAGAGACAGCAGACAGTAGTAGTAAGGACTGAACTGGACTGGAATGGTTAGTTGGTAAGGGCTTCAATGGTTTGTATAAAGCAAACATTTTTCTTAAAAAAAAAGAAGAAAAGAAGACGAAGACTAAGTTTTACTTGTACGGTGGCTGTTTTGATTGTTTTGCGCTTCACTAAATTCAACCTCAATCTTTTGATTTTCAATCTTCGTGGCTGGACTGAACCATTATTATTACAAAGAGAGGAAGATAGAGACAGCAACAGAGGCAGATCGGCATGAGAGGTTCGTTTAAACGAAGAAGCGCAAATAACTGAATAAATGAATGAATGACTGGTTACAGTTTGATTATTGAAATTGGATCCTTGAATGGATCACGCGTAGTTCCATTGAATTTCATACGCTGCTAAAAAGCTTCTTCTTTTTTCTCTGTTCTTTTTTTCTTCAGTGAGTTTAAAGCAATTTTTTCAATCCGTTTTTTTTGTTTTCTTTTATTCTCTCCTTTCTTAGATTAATTATGGGGAAGTGTAGATACTTCATGGCTTGCTTACTTTACATAGAGTAGGGTGGTTGTTGTTTTATTGTATAAATTTTGTTTTGTTGGCCTATTTGTTTGTCTATTTATTCCTCAACAATACAAATAAATTCATTACAAGGCTAAATAGCTATTAAAATAAATTATTTGCTGTTTCTGGTTTTTTTTTTTGACATACGTTGTCTTGTTGTTTCCAATTAGAATTGCTTATGAGAGACCTGGTTTTTTGGAATATTTAGTTCCGCTTTTGTTTTATTTTTCTACAAATTGCGTAGCTTTCTTTGCGTTCAGTATTTGCAAGTCAATAATATGTTTTTTTTTTTTTTTGTTTTGGTTTTTTTTCATAGAAAATTTAGTGCGTATTGTCGATCAATCAAAACAAATGTTGTACTCGCCAGTAATAAATGCAAAAAATTATTCCAATTTTAATGGCACCAATTGAACACGGAATAAAACTTTTTTGGAATTTTAAAATCGTTTGTTAAAATCGTTTCCTAAACATACAAAACCAGACATTTTATTCAACACAAAAGTATTTGACTTACAGTAGCTTTAATTGGCACAGATTTTAATTCAAGAAATCAGAAGAAGCGACCATTTAATACCCTACACTTTGTTGTCGTGGTGCCAAACTCCCTATAATGAAATCAGTTAGTAAGATCGATTACAACTTTTCTTTTTGGTTACATGTTAGTTTAAATCGATGACTACATGACACCGAGGTACGATTTACGAAGAGATTCAGGACATCGGTTCCGGACAACGGGGCCTGGAAGGGTGGTGTGACCCACCTGTTTAGAGACTCCGTACAAATCTACACCGATGGCTCTAAGCTGAACGGAGCTGTTGGCAGTGGAATTTTTTCGGAATCGGTTGGAATAGCTCAGTCTATAAGACTACCAGACCACTGCAGTGTCTTTCAGGCGGAGGTGGTGGCCATACATGCTGCGGCGAGTATTATTGGGGATGGAAGGGTCTCCAAGCGGAACGTTACCATACTTTCTGATAGCCAGGCGGCTATCAGGGCTTTGAGTTCTAACGTGATGGACTCCAAGACGGTGTACGGCTGTCGCAGATATCTCGACGAGATAGCGGAACGATATGACATCCATATCGTATGGGTACCGGGACACAGTGGTATTCCGGGCAACTGTAGAGCTGATGAACTTGTCAGGCGGGGCACGACCATCGAGCTCACCGCTGAGTTCTCGAATCTGGGCATACCAATGAGGACCTGCAAGCTCATAATTGATAATGCGATCGTCGATTCCGTCAACGACAGGTGGGTGGCCTCGGACACGGGTAGAATGGCTAGTAAAATCTGGCCAAGGCTGGATGAGGGGCGCACAATGAGTCTACTTAAACTCCAAAGAGGCGCGCTCGGTGTAGTTGTCGGTGTCATTACGGGGCATTGCATTATGGATACGCATGCGAGGCGCATTGGACTTGGACACCTTGCTAACGACTTCTGTAGAAGCTGCAGAGATAAGGAAGAAGAGGAGACTGTCCCTCATCTGTTGGGTACATGCTCGGCTCTATGCCAAAGGAGAAGGAAATACTTGAGTACTTACTACATGGATGATCTGGAGGAACTGTCAGGGATTGACATTGGCAGCCTAAATCGCTTCATCAGGAGCTCCGAATGGTTTCGAGACTAGGGGACAACGGATGACTGTGGTAGCACAATGGGCCCAATGCGGCCTAAGTGTGTCCATCAACAAGAAAAAAATTTCTTGGATGGGCAGCCACCTCTACCTACCTACCTACCTAGTTTAAATCGAAGTGGTAGCTTTGATTACCACAACTCACTTAAGGAGTTGTGACGTCACAGTCCCTGTACTGACCGAATTCCACCAAACTAGTTAAGAAGTTGGTCAGCGCAAGGACTGCACATAAATTCAAACATTTTTTTGGATATATTCGCCCCGAACAATGTGTATTCCATAACTTCTTGCCATTTCATTATTTCTCTTTCACTAATTTTTGTTAAAAAAAAAACTGGAACAATCGATCTGCAAATGCTTCTGTGAAGACAAAGAACAGAATGATAACACTGCAAGGTTTAAGCTAAAAATGTATAAACCTCGTTAATTATGCCATCCGAGTGTCACATGAATTATTTCGTCATACGTGAGCTGCTATTGTCCTTATTATACAAAGATGTGGGCGACCGTTTTCTTCAGACGATTCAATTGTTGAAAGTAGAGATTCGAAACAGTTATCGGTTTGATTGGTGATAAATAACTCACTTTTCATCGTCTGTTAGCATTTGTTCGAGTAATGGATTTGCTTAAGTGCTACAGATGTGGTTTCTTATGTTCAATGTTTAGCTTCTCGTCAATTCGCCTTCAAGATAATAATGGGTCTGTGAATCCTAAATAGATTTTTAACTTTCATCGATATCGAAATATCTTAATTGCTGATAACCTTCTTGCTGATAACCATTGTGATCCGGGCAACACTCTACATTTATTCGTATTTATTCCATAATCAAAATCTCTCCTCTTCTGCGGTGTCCTTAAACACTATATTTCCTCTATTATGGCTAGGAATGGTTTGAAGAGGGATATAGGAATTGGAACTTCTTCTGGTATCTTCTCTAAACCGTTTCGGTTTTTTAAATCAAGAAGGCTACCCGGCTATTATGGCTTCTTACAAATGGAAATTAATATCCTAAAACGGAAAGTGGTTCTGACATGGTCTTGAAAGCAATACAGATTGATATGTTGGGAATTAAAACTTTGGAGTCTATCACCATATGCATGAGGGAGTTATTAAAAATACAGTAAGGCTTGTTTGAATATCAAGACACCCATGTATTGATATCTATGGAAAATACGGAGAGACGATATAATAACTGCATCGTGGGCCCTAAAGGAATGGAAATAGCGTCAGTTAAATAAATCATTTCTTCTCCTGTAGGATTTCCACGTCTTTACATGTCCAACACAGAATCATAAGAGAACTTTGAAATTACAAAATCCTAAAATCCTTGCTGCAACTTACACACACTAAAGTTGTGTATCGCATCTTTTATGCGTCCCGAGTAGATATTCTTGACCACTTTAATCCGGTTCTTGAGTGCTCAAGTGGAAACTAAAACTTGAGCAAGAGAAGTTGAGTAACATTAGCTCTTAGAATTGTTGCAAACTATTGTGCAGGCGATTAATAATTTCTTCTGGTATGATAAGGCGTATAAAATTTGGAACATTATCACCAAGACGATAGGAAATAAACTGGCCAACGTTTTAGGTAATAAAGGGTGTTTTTTTTATAGAGGTATAGAACTTTAAGTTGCAATAAAACAACAATGGATTATTCGATTGGCATGAATTTTATTTATCCGAAAGATAATCTTGTGGCATTACATTTTAAATATGATTTCTGGCATATGACCGCCACGGCTGGTGCGGATGTAGTCCAATCTGGATGTCCTTTTTCCAACATTTGTGGCCGTATATCGGCAATAATACGGCGAATGTTGTCTTCCAAATGGTCAAGCGTTTGTGGCTTTACCGCATAGACCAATGACTTTACATAGCCCCACAGAAAGTAGTCTAGCGGTGTTAAATCACAAGATCTTGGAGGCCAATTCACAGGTCCAAAACGTGAAATTAGGCGGTCACCAAACGTGTCTTTCAATAAATCTATAGTGGCACGAGCTGTGTGACATGTTGCGCCGTCTTGTTGAAACCACATCTCCTGGACATCATGGTTATTCAATTCAGGAATGAAAAAGTTTGTAATCATGGCTCTATACCGATCACCATTGACTGTAACGTTCTGGCCACCATCGTTTTTGAAAAAGTACGGACCAATGATTCCACCAGCCCATAAAGCGCACCAAACAGTCAGTTTTTCTGGATGTAACGGTGTTTCCACATACACTTGAGGATTACCTTCACTCCAAATGCGGCAGTTTTGCTTAAATTCGCTTATGAAAATCCGCACAGAACCATTATTTTCGAAATAAAATTGCAGTATTTGGAAGCGTTGTTCAGGTGTGAGTCTATTCATGATGAATTGCCAAACCAAATTGAGAATAAATCACTTGACAGCTGTTAAATCGGTCGCCATCTTGAAAAGTAATGCCAACTTAAAGTTATATATCTCTATAAAAAACACCCTTTATGATGCCAAACGATCGCTATATTGATTCAGTAATTTGTCGCAGTCGTAACTGAACACAATTTATCTCCTGTCCAATATGATGCCAAACGATCGATTGTAACTATTCTTTTAAGCTACATTGGTTTAATAATTTGTCGCAGTCGTAATTGAACACAATTTACCTCCTGTCAAGTTGGCAAGTGTGATCCTGCACTTGACCTCCAGACTGACATCATTTTTCGTGGTAACGGCGGATCCAATATAAATAAATTCCTTGACTGTATAAAAAGTGTAGTTATCGGCCGTAAACTGAGAATCAATACGCTGCACGTCTCTACTTGTCGATAACATATACTTTGTTTTGCACTCATTTACTGTCAGACCCATCTTAGTAGACTCCCGTTTTATAATACTAAAGGCAGCAGTAACATCTAGCTTGGTACGCCCTGTGATGTTAATGTCGTACGCAAGTAACTTGACACTTTTTTAAGAAATAGTGCCATTGCGATGCACTTCCGCCTTTCGCAGAACACTCTCCATGACTAAGTTCAAGAGGTCGCATGATAAGGGGTCGCCTTGTCTGAAACCTCGCACGGTATCAAAAGGTTCGGAGAGGTCCATTCCTACCTTGACGGAGGTGCAGGAATTGTTCAACGTCATTTTGCATAGCCTTATCAGCTTCGCAGGTATGCCGAGCTTAGACATTGTGGCAAAAACACGATAACTTATGGGGCTATCGAAGGCTGCCTTATAAAGGGTCCGCCAAATAACTTTTTTTTTTTTGAAAATGCTTTAAAGAAAACTACTGAATATTTCCTCAAATTCCTTTTTTTATTTGAAAGTTCAATCCTCCCGGTTAATAATGGAAAATAATTTCATTCAAATGGCTGCCTCGGCTGGCCATGCAGTAGCCTACACCAGAAGATACCGATTTTGGCAAAAAAAATCATCTTTTCAGATGAAGCTCATTTTGATCTTGGCGGATATGTAAACAAGCAAAATTGTGGCATTTGGGGCACAGAAAACCCGCACGCATACATTGAAAAGCCGACGCACCCAAAACGAGTCACTGTTTGGTGCGTATTTTAGTCCAGAGGCATAATTGGGCCATTTTTCTTCGAAAATGAGCAAGGAGTGGCCGTTACAGTCAATGGCGATCGTTATCGGGCCATGTTGAACGAATTTTTGTTCACAAAAATTGAAGAGGAGGATATTACTTCATTTGGTTTAAACAGGACGGCGCTACATGCCACACAGCCGAAGCTACACTCCATGTTTTGCGCCCTGTTTTTGAAGATCGCATTATCAACCGCAGAGCTGATGTCGTTTGGCCACCTCGGAGTTGCGATTTGACACCGTTGGACTATTATTTGTGGGGTGCCGTCATAGATAAGTGTTACGCCGACAAGCCAGAGACAATTGACGCTTTAAAGGACAATATTCGTGAAGCCATTGGTGAAATACAGCTGCACACAATCGATAATGTGCTTAAAAAATTGGACCGATCGTGTAGGCTACTGCATGGCCAGCTGAGACAGCCATTTGAATGAAATTATTTTCCATTATTAAACGGAAGGATTGTACTTTCAAATAAAAAAAGAAATTTGAGAAAATATTCAGTAGTTTTTTTTTTAAAGCATTTTCAAAACAAAAAGTTATTTGGCGGACCCTTTAGTAGACAAAATGATGAGAAAAGATAGTGTGTGTCCACCCCCATAAAGAGTAAAAAACTCGGTGATTTTATTTTTTTTTTTTCAATTTGAATTTTTTTTTTATTAATTTTTGTTTGTTTTGTTTTTAAGAATTTTTTTTCTTTAACACAAGAATTGCTAGTTAAATTATGATTAAAATTGTAGCAATTCTTGCGGTTTAAAAAGCAGTTGGTTGTTGTTGGTTGTAGTTTTAACAAATATTTGTTTTTGTAGTTTTAATAAGTTTTTTTGTTTAAGAATAATAATAAAATTCCTCTTTAATAATGTTAGCAAAACACTATAAAGAAGGAATAAAAGATGATTTAAAACTAAATTTAGTTTTAAATTTAAAAATTAAAAATTATTATAAATGATTAATTAAGAATACATAACACTAATGTTGTATATACATAGAGGACTTACTTACATATGTATGTATGTATAAACTTGCATACAAAATTAAAAATTGATCTGATAATATGTATGTAATTAATATAATAATTAGAAATTAATTTATATATTAAATGTTTAAAATATTTATTTATTTATTTATGTATACAAATAAAATAATTTTATGATTTTGATATGATATTTTTAGTTTATTTATAATTAACGTTTAAAACTTATATATTAAAGGTTACGGCTATAACGACACCTTGTGTTAAGCAGTGTATATAAAGAGGGGTATGTGTTTAATATACAGTGTATGGGGATATGGATTATATTTTTTATTAATTTTTTTTTTATAAAAAAAGTGCAAATTTAAGGAATTTATTGTTTTCATTTGTTTTTAAGAATTTATTCAACGATTTTTTTTTATAAAAAAGTGCAAATTTAAGGAATTTATTGTTTTATTTTGTTTTTAAGAATTTATTAAATTTTTAAAAATTGGTTTTTAGTGTAAAAAAAAATTAAAAATTTATTTTTAATTTTAAAAATATTTTTTTTTCTTTTTGTAATATAAATGCATTAATACAGAATATTACATTCAGATTTAAAAGGATTTTTTTTTAGCAAATAAGCGTTTTATTGTTTTTCTTTTTTCGGTGTTTTTTTTTTAACTTTATTTTATTATATTGTGGTATCAGTATCATTTTACAAAAAAAACTTAAACTGTTTTATTGTTTTTGTTGACTTCTTTATACATATTTTTTAAATCATAAAACGTAAAAATATTTAAGAGTTCAAATTTCATAAGTGTTAATTACATTACCACCACACACATGCATTAACTTTCGTTGACTGTTAAGAAAAAAAAAGAATTTTTTTATGAATAAAAATATTGTGAGACTTCATAAGCGACAAAGTGAAGGCGCCAAAATTTTATTAAGAAAAAAAATTGTATTTTTATGTAGGATACCATAGTATTGAAAATATTATAAGAGTACCAAATAAAAATTTAAAATAAAATTGTTTTTAAGAAAAAAAAAATACATAAACAGCAGTTATTTTTTTCATTCAATTTAACCTCATATATCTTTAATCAATATTATTTTGGTCTGTAATAATGCAAAAAAAACTAAATTTTAAAAACAAAAAAGTATTCTGTTATAGAATCAATCATTTAAATATTTAAAACTGACTTCAAGTTTGTAAATGTTTAATGGATGCTCATGAAAGGCAACTGAGTTTGCAGTTAAGTTAACAATTAGCAAAACTAGCATAAATTGTTCTTAAACAACATTTGAAAATTACTTCTCTGGGGGACTAACGCAACTAAATTTTATTTGCCATCCATAATTGCTTTATAAATAAGAAATTTATTTAAAGATAAAGCTTATGGGACTCGTTTAAAGACCTTAAAGCAACTGCATATACAGTCAAGAGTCAGAAAAACTGTAAAAAAAATTGTTGTAATGGACACATAAATTGTAAGTGTGGCTCACTACCATTAATGTAGAAATTGTCCTATTTTATAGCCTTACAGTGTGTCAAAAAAAAAACTGTGCACTATGGATATAATTCTAAAATTCACTAAACTCAACATTTACCACTTAAGGAGAGTAGCCGAAAAAAATTTGAAAATATTTCGAATTTTTTTTTTCAGTATTGAATAATTGAGATTTATGAAACAATTTTAAAATAAAAATAACGGTAATTTATTATTATTATTTTTATTTTTACGAAAAAAAATTTGAAAATATTACGAAATTTTTTGTATTTTTTTTTCAAATATTGAATAATTGAAATTAAGGAAACAATTTTAAAATAAAAATAACGGTAATTTATTATTATTATTTTTTAATGTAGAATTTCTTTCGAAACTCATTATATTTTACTATCCTTTAAACAATTGGGAAAAAAATATTTAAAATTGACAGTGTTTCAGATCACTTGAAAAAAAACCTTTAACTTCATATTCATAAAAATTGTTTTTAATTTATGAAGAGTTTATGAAACAAATTTTCATAGAAATTATATTTTATAAAACTTTTATAAATTGAAAAAAAAAACTTTTAAGAATATGCGGGTTAGTCTCTAAATTTTTATACTAAAAATTTTAAAAATATTTCATAAATACTCTGAGTAAAGCGCAAAAAAATAAAGAATATACAATATATTCAGAATTACTATTTATTTTATAAAGTAATTGAAATATTTTTGAAAGATATATGGGGACAGTTGAAATCTTTAAGTTTGAAAAATATTTTAAAAACGAATTGAAAATATTTTTTGTTAAATATTTATAAAAAAAAAATTATATTTTTTATTTTTAATATTATATTTTAAGATTTAAAAATATTTGGAAAACGGATTTAAAATTTTTTTGTTAAATATTTACTAAAAAAATGTATATTTTATTTTAAGATTATATTTAAGATCTAAAAATATTTGAAAAACAAAATGAAAAATAATTTTTATTAAAAATTTATAAGAAATTTGTATTCATTTTTTAATTCGTTCAAATCTATTTACTCTACTACTCTACTATGCAATTTATATTAAATGATTAAAAAATTACATGAAAATCGATGTGCTTATCATAAAAAAATGGATATGGTAACGTAGTAATTCGAAAAACAATGTTTTGAGTGAAAACGAACACTTGATATGTAGTACTCAAGTCGAAGTAACACCTAAAATAAATTGGCAAAAAAAATGTTGTTATAATCAAACTTGATTTAGGGTTCACAAATGAGTTTTCGAAGACGATTTTTGTTTTTAATTTTGATAAGGAAGAATTTTCTTTCAAAACACAAAACAAGCGTTAGTTTTTACTGAAATAAAATTGTATTAAATGAATGATATAAGAAACTAACTTGAATAAATTTTTTGTTAAATATTTATAAAAAAAAATTGTATTTTTTTATTTTGATATTATATTTTAACATTTAAAAATATTTGGAAAATGGATTTAAAAAATTTTTTGTTAAATAATTATTTAAAAAATTGTATTTTTTATTTTAAGATTATATTTTAAGATTGAAAAATATTTGAAAAGCAAAGTGAAATTAATTTTTATTAAAAATTTATAAATATTTTGTATTCCTTTTTTATTTCGTTGAAATCTATCTACTCTACTACTCTACTATGCAAATTATATTAATTAATTAAAAAAATTCAACGAAAATCAATGTGCTTCTCATAAAAAAAAATTTATATGGTAACGTGGTAATTCGAAAAAAAAAAATGTTTTGAATGGAAAAGAAAACTTGATGTGTTTTACTCATGTCGCGGCCCTATGCTCCCTAGAGGAGTAAAAGGAACATCTGCAGTGGTGGCCTTATAATTAGAAACGATGTCTCTGGAACAGAGTTCTCTGGAGCGACGTATCTAAGTTAAATTTGTCCCAATCTGATGGAAAAACGTATGTAAGACGTTCTCCAAACAAAGCCTTTGATCCCAGGTACATAGTGAAAACCGTAAAACAAATTAACAAACATACATGTTGCTAAGTCGTTTCTAATTATAAGGCCACCACTGTATACTCATATCGAAGTAATGCTTAAAACAAATTGGCAAAAAAAATTTGTTATATTCAATGTTGATTTAGGGTTCACAAATGATTTTTCGAAGACGAATTTGTTTTTAATTTGGATTCCTTGCTTGCGGAAAGGGGGTTCATTCAAAACACAAAACAAGCGCTAATTTTTACTGAAATAAAAATGTATTATATGAGTGATATAGGAAATTAACTTGAATAAATTTTTTACTAACAAAGTAAGCAGTAGCTACCAACAATTCGGATAGAAATACAATAAAGACAAGGAATACTTGGTATTATTTTACTTCTGAAATTTAAATTTTTATTTTTCAATTTCTTTAAATCGATTTTGGCTTTACGTTTATATTTTACAAAGATATATCAGCGTTAAAATGTAAATTAAAAACTTTTGAATTTTTTTTTGTAGTAGCTACCAACAATTCGGATAGAAATACAAGGAATACTTGGTATTATTTTACTTTCGAAATTTTAAAATTTTTCGATTTCTTTAAATCGAAACATGTTCTGATTCCAAATTTTGCCCTGTCTAAATTTTTTTGGATTTACGTTTATATTTTATAAAGATATCAGCGTTTAAATGTAATTAAAAAACTTGTTTTCTCTTTCTTATTTTTTTTTTTTTTTTTGGTAGAAAGATGTTTTAATTCCAAAGATTTTCTGGGTATATTCCTGCCCTATTGAAAGTTTAGAGCATTTATGTTTATATTTTACAAAGATGTCAGTAATAAAGATTTAATTAAAAAATTTTTTTAATGTATATACGGGAACAGATATTGTGTTTAAAAAAAATTATGAAAATTTTAAAAGAAAAAAAAGGAACTAGTTTTGCTTTGCCTTCATTCATGTGCCGCCAGAATATTCACTTCGATTTATTTATTTTTTTTTTTGTTTTTTACTCTTATTATTATTATGATTATATATTTTTATAATTAATTACAATTTTATGGTGGTAAGTAATTTTAATAAATCATTTTTCTGTATAATAAATATGCAAGTGTGTGTGTCTGTAAGTTGGCTGTATATTTTGTTTGAGGGTTTTTATTATTTTTTTTTTAGTTATTAATATTGTTTTTATTTTAAGTATCTTTGGTTCACTGCTTTAATGGTTTTTAAAAAAATATAAAAAAAAACAAAATTAATATGAAAATTACATGTGAAAATAAAGGTTATGGTAATAAAACTCTCAAATATTTTTATGTTTTATTGTTTTGTTTCTTTTTTTTTTATAGAAATTAATTATTTTTTTTTTGTTGTGTTTTCCATTAACAAGCGTATCTAAATGCCTTCCCCTAACTTTAAAAAAAAAATTATTTATAATTAATAAAAAAAAAAGAATATTTTTTTGTTTAATAAAAAAATAATGAATTTTCTTTTTCTTTGTTTTTTACTAGTGCTGAGTGTCTGTGAGTGTGTGTGTATGCAGCAAAAAAAAATTTTATTTTAAAAATTAAAAAAAAAATGATCACATAGTTTTTATTTTCTTTTGCTTTTTTAAATGTTTTGTTTTGTTTTTATTAAGTTTTTATTTAAAAAAAAAATATTTATTTATATAGGGGGGTTTTTACATAGTCCCTGCCACATGTTTTAATTTTTTTTATAGGTTTAAGTTTAAAAAACAAAAACAAATTATTTCATATATGATTGGTTGTCTTATAGTAGAAAAATAATAAAAGAAATAAATTTAATTTTTATTTTTATTTTTATATACTTAAGCATTAACAACCAATTTCTAGAGATTTTGGTAACTTAGGCGAGGTTGAAAAGTTCCACTTTTACAATTTTTATAATTTTGTTTTGCTTTTTTTAAAACGATTTATAATTAAAACTTCTTTACCAATTTCATAACATTATAAAGCATTAATTGTTTGTGTTTTTAAACTGTTATTTAAGGCATTCAATTTCATTTTGTTGCTGTTTAAAAAAAAAAAAAAAAAACTTGATTTAAAATTTAATTTGTTTTTTTTTTAATAAAATTTCAGTATAAAAATTAGTTTTCTATTTTTTTCTTCTTCTTGCTGTAGGTTTAAATGTATAAAAAAATTTTTTTTTAGTTTTTCAGTCTATAATTACTTCTGGTGATACAAATTTTATGCAGCCATAAACGTTTTAAACTTTTTCTTTTTGATTTTAAATTGAATATTTTTTAAAAATTGTTTTGAAAAAGTTGAAAATTGTTTTTATATTTTTATATTGTATGTACATTTTCTTAATGTTTTTTTTTTTCTTTTTATTAAGGCATTAAAAGTAATAATTTTCCTTTAAAGAAAGAAAAAATAAAACAGAGGTATATTTATAATAAATATATAATATAATGTATGTATAATATATATATGACATAGTACAGCCTACTTAAAAAGAAAAAACCGTATATATTTAAAATTAATATATAAAAAAAAACTTAATATATATACTATATATAAATGGTGCTTTTTAAAAACAATTTTTTTTTAAAATAATTTTATGTTACTTACAACGAAAATAAAAAATAAAAATAAAAAAAAATATATGTATAAAGATTTCATATATAAAATAAAACTGCAAAGAAATACTAATTAATTTAGTACCATTGAAATAAAAAAAAAATTCAAAATTATAGAAAATAATTCATTGAAAAAGAAAATTCCAAAGGCATACAAGAAATAAAATATAATTCAGGGATTTTTGTTTTTTTGTAAATATTTATACAAAATTGAAAAATTAATAAAACAGCACCATAATATAATAATTTTTTAAAAAATATAAAATAAAAAATAAAGTAAATAAACTTTAAATTTAACAAATTATTAATTAAATTCAACATTTAATAGAAAAACTAAGAAGGAAAAACATAAAAAATATTCTTTCAAAAAAATAAAAAATAAAATTTAAATTTAAAAAAAACTCCAAAACAAATATTATTCGACCAAAAGAAAAAGTTTACAATTTTATATTCCAATTAATTAATTAATTAATAATAATAATTACAATTAAAAATTATTACAAAATATAAGATTTAAAAAAAAATAATAATAAAATAAAATAAAATTACAATCTTTTTTTAAAAAACTACGACTTAGAATTTTATATCCTGCACCTCTTTTTGGGCATTGGCTTGCATTTTACAAGTTTGTGTTAGATTTGGTAGTAAATTATTTGCATTTAAACTACCCGCCGCACTGACAATATCATAATGATGATTATTATGATGATGCTGATGATGATGATGATTATGATGCATAGAAGGAGGGCCGGAATGATGGTGCTGCTGCTGATGCTGCTGCTGATAGGCATGATAATGCTGCAAATATTGTGGATTATTTTGTATAAATTGAGATTGAGCTGTTGTTAGTGTTGTAGACGAGGTGGATATGTTGCTATTGTTATTATTATTGTGGTTGTTGTTGCTGCTATTATTATTGTTGCTGCTATTGGAGGAGGTGTTATGGTGCTGTAGTTGTTGTTGTTTTTGTTGCTGTTGAATATCAACATTACCCAAATAGGGCTGTAAATTACGACTGTGCTCTTCAAAGATGGTCTCCATTTTCATCATACAATCGTGGAGGTAGTCCTGCAAATATGGGGGAGAATAAATAAATAATTTTAAGAGGTTATTTTAATAGGTAACAATAAAATAATAAGAAAAATAGTAAATAATATTGAAAGAAAAATTATGAAACAATTCTTAAACCATTGTTAGTAAAAATTTGGTACTAATTAAAGGGTCCGCCAAATAACTTTTTTTTGAAAATGCTTTAAAAAAAAAACTACTGAATATTTTCTCAAATTTCTTTTTTTATTTGAAAGTACAATCCCTCCGGTTAATAATGGAAAATAATTTCATTCAAATGGCTGCCTCGGCTGGCCATGCAGTAGCCTACACGATCGGTCCAATTTTTAAGCACATTATCGATTGTGTGCAGCTGTATTTCACCAATGGCTTCACGAATATTGTCCTTTAAAGCGTCAATTGTCTGTGGCTTGTCGGCGTACAACTTATCTTTGACGGCACCCCACAAATAATAGTCCAACGGTGTCAAATCCCAGCTCCGAGGTGGCCAAACGACATTAGCTCTGCGGCTGATAATGCGATCTCAAAAACAGGGCGCAATACATCGAGTGTAGCTTCGGCTGTGTGGCACGTAGCGTCGTCCTGTTGAAACCAAATGTTGCCAATATCCTCCTCTTCAATATTTGTGAACAAAAATTCGTTCAATATGGCCCGATAACGATCGCCATTGACTGTAACGGCGACTCCTTGCTTATTTTCGAAGAAAAATGGCCCAATTATGCCTCTGGACCAAAATCCGCACCAAACAGTGACTCGTTTTGGGTGCGTCGGCTTTTCAATGTATGCGTGCGGGTTTTCTGTGCCCCAAATGTAACAATTTTGCTTGTTTGCATACCCGCCAAGATCAAAATGAGCTTCACCTGAAAAGATGATTTTTTTTTTTTGCCAAAATCGGCATCTTCTGTAAGTCGATCGCAGGCCCACTTAGCGAAGCGAAAACGCATTGGATGGTCCATATTCGTTCAGCGGAAGGATAAAACTAATTATCTGTCAAATCAGACATGAGCTAAGTGTTGCCATTGACGAAATAAGCACTAGTTGAAAAAAAAAACGTTATATGGCGGACCCGATAGAAGAAAAAATTGCTTGAGAAGTCTTTAATTTTAAGTTCCCGTACTCGAAGAAGATTCGTTGCATTTTAATCGATTTACCCATAATCCCCATTAAAATGTTAAAAATTAATGGCAAATGTATTCCTTTTTAAGCCGTATCGAGCCTAAAGATTTTCAGTTAAAAATTTTCATTGGAAACTAAGGGCAATATAGGGTACATATGTATGTTGTCATCATGTTCCAATGAGAAGAGCAAGTTCTTAACAAAATCATTGAAAATATTTTTACGAAAATGAAGAGTCTAGATACTGGTGTTTTGCTTTTACATCGCTTAACATTAAAATTATGAACAAAAATATAACAACAAACACCAGCATAAAAAATGGTAAACAAGTAAACAAAAATACAACAACAAATACTATAAGAATAAATGTAAACAAATTACACAAACAGCAATAATGAAACAATGATGTTTACATTTACAGCGATTTCGAGAAGGCAAAGCCACGAACATTCGCCTTCAAGAACATTCATCAGATTGTTTACTTTGCCATATAAAAGGCAAGCCAAAGCAGGCGACTGAGTGAGTGAATTTCAGTCAGTTTTGTGTAAAGACGCGGTGTGTTTGAAGAGAGTAATCGTGGTTTGAAGATCTACGTTACAAAGGTCTGTCGAACAATTGCCTAGTAATTGTTATTGTTTATACAAAGTGTGCAAACTGAGGAACAACAAATAAAGCAATTGTTGTTGTTTACATAAAGTTGTGAAAACAGTGGCACACAGAATTGTGCGAACAATAAAGAATTTTATTTAAAACTAAACACAAATTTATTTTTTATTTTATTAGCAATCTACGAGCTTATGTTTTAAACGATTTTAAATTGTAAAAACTATTGCTATTGCACTGTTGCTATTTTCCAATCAACCTGTCTTCTACATATATAAACTGGACGTTCTTTTCGACATCTTTGCTGTACATTCTGTATTTATTACGAGTTGTTCATATAGTGGATCCAATCAAGTATATTTTTTAGTAACTTTGGGCTCTATCAGAGGGTGTGGAACCTAATAAAAAGCCATGAATATTGCCACTGACTGACGAATGTCGCTGATTAGCGGTTGCCACCAAGGAAATATTTCTTATGACCATATGATCTTGAAGTAAGAATGAAAACAATAAGGTCTTCTTAGCTACTCTAGCGTCAGAATTAGTTTTTCGTCAACGATCAAAGAGTTATGTTTTGCTACCTATCAGTTATTACCCTATTAAATGAGACAGGGACATTAATTGTCCTCAACGAACGTCGAAACAACTGTTCTCTTGGTGCAGGTTGAAAAGTTTCGACATAAAATATCGTTTGCATAACCAAAATACTTCAAAATTTTCATCAATTGTTTGAAATTGGGGTGAAACAACAAGTACACCCTTGTTGGAAGAACATTTTCTTCTGTCTTTATATTTTCCTTTAACGTAAAGGAACATAGAAGTGTCATAAAGCATCTACCACAACTTCTTAATATTTGTTTGCTTTGATTCAGTTTTATTAATCAAATTATTTCCGATAGTCAAGTCCTAAAATGACAACTATCATCCGAAGTTGCCCTCTATAAAAATGTATACATAATTGGTCATTACAACCCTTCAGTCAGGATTACGACCTAGCTTCTCACATCACTTATGTTGTGTGTGTTAATTTTTATGCATGAGTGGTGGGACCTACAGTTTAAAGTCGATTCCGAACGATAAATTTTTAAGAAACTTTTCATGGCAATTTTATTTACTTTCAGAGTTTTTTTTCAGTCTGCTGAAAGGAAGTCGCCGAAGAAATAATTTTGTTTTTCAAATTTCGTTTTGATGTTTGACCTGGGGTTTGAACCGTGGTTTTACGTCTAATAAGCCAACATACTACCTACTAGACTACGGCAAATGTATTCAATTGTTAAATTTTGTGTAATGTTGGGAAAATATCGAGTCCTAGTCTATTCAAGGAAATTGACGTTGTTTGTTGTACTCTTGTATGGGCGGTCAGTTCGAATTCTGGACAAATTATTTCAAGGAAGCGGTATTAAAGATTTTTTGCGAATTTTCAGTTTTCTTTTAAACAATTTGGTTCTAAATTGGATATAATGGGTGATTTTTTAAGAGCTATAGGAACATTTTTCAAAAAAAAAACACATAAAATTCAGAAAAAATCATGAAATCTTTATTTGAATCGATAGTACGGTCCATATAATTTAATGTTTGAAGATTATTTCATGCAAATGTTGACCGCGACTGCGCCTCAAATGGTCCATCCGCTTAGTCCAATTTTGGCATACTATTTCCAACATTTCGGCCGGTATCTCACGAATAAATGCTTCAATGTTGTCTTCCAATGCGTCAATTGAAGCGGGCTTGTCTGTATAGTCATGAGCTTTAACATAGCCCCACAAAAATAGTCTAAAGGCGTTAAATCGCACGATCTAGGCGGCCAATTGACCGGTCCCGAACGTGAAATAAAATGTTCACCGAACTCGTCTCTCAATAAGTCCATTGTTACGTGTGCTGTGTGGCATGTGGCACCGTCTTGTTGAAACCACATGTCATGCAAGTCAAGCTCTTGCATTTTTGGCAAAAAAAAAGTTGGATATCATCTCTCGGTAGCGCTCACCATTCACAGTTACGTTACGATTCGCAGCATCTTTGAAGAAGTACGATCCAATGATGCCACCAGCTCATAAACCGCACCAAACTGTGACTTTTTCTAGATGCATTGGTAGCTTTTGCAATGCTTCTGGCTGATCTTCACTCCAAAATCGACAATTCTGCTTATTTACGTATCCATTGAGCCAAAAATTAGCTTCGTCGCTGAACACAATTTTTCGATAATTTTTCGAGCACGCATTTTGATAATAAAATTCAATGATTTGCAAGCGTTGTTCAGTTTGTAAGACGATTCATGGTTAAATTATAGACCAAACTGAAGATGTTTGACAGTGAAACAAAACACGAAATGTGCGTGAGCTGTTTAAACCAGTGTTGCCAAAAAGATAATAGCTAAAAAACATCGCCCGTAACTATGTACCATAGAGTATTTGTATTAAAACTCTAGTAATACTTTAAAAATAATACTTTCCCTCCGCCTTACAATAGGCAATAAAAATAAAAAATTTCTTCATATTTTAAGAGAATTTTTAAAACTTATTAAAGTAATCGTTTATCCAAAACTAAACCTTTAATAAACAAATTGCCTTTTATTGTATGAAATATTTTATAAAATAATTATCTTTTAATAAAAAATATACTTTTCTTCTCAAGCCTTAAAATATGCAATAAAAAATATTTCAATTTTACAACAAATTGTATTACAAATTACAATATTTATGAGCCTCATGCACTCAATAGAAATAAACTGAGGAAAAGAAAATATAAAGAAATTGGTGAGTAAAAATTAATGCCAGGCCGGTACATTATTTATATTAGCATAGTTTGACCCGGTGGGAAGTTCTCTCGCCGCGACTACTGTTAGTAGAGTAGTAAGTAGAGTTGCATGTCACAAATGAATGCAAAAATTATTATTAAATATGCTAGTCTTTTAGGAAACGAAATGGAAAAACAAATTTTCACACATTGATTGCAATTTAATAATGAAAAAAAAACAACTCTTCCCACCCTTCTATACCCTTGAAAATATACATATTTTTGGTGGTGAGAAAGAAATGGAATAGAAAAGAAAAGAACACACATAGTAAAGGGAACTAATTAAACTTGAACTTCTTTATTGTTATGAAATTTTTATTGAAATTTTTATGGAAAAGGAAAAGGGAATTATTGTGAAATCGAAATAAATGTATGCCTAGACACAAAACAGTGGCGTTCATTAGTTATTTATAGGAAATAGAGACGGCCGGCAGGCCTAGCTATTCATTGACTATTTGTCTGGCCTATAGCTAGAGTACACAGATGATAAAGAGAGAACAATGTGATGACCTCGACATTAATTAATTTGCAAATTAACACTGTCATTAAAATTAATTAAATGCGACGTATTGCACAAGAAACCCCAAAGCTGTCTCTCTCTCTCTCTCTGTCGTTCTGTGTGTTATAAAAATTTAATACAAATGGAATGCAAATTTATATGAAATTGACAAATGAATACATTTAAATACAACAACAACACCCCATACACATATATATACTCCCATCACACAGTTAACTATCATATGTATGTACATACATACATATGTATGTATACAAAAGTAATATAAAATCAAATATATCTGGTCGTTTTGATATCCTGGGAACCAACAGAATAAAAATTCACGCTCGCTGTCGTACGTATTATACAAGTTTTTTGTACGAAAAAAAAGAAAAAGAATATGAAGTTAAAAAAATCGCAAAGATTGTATTGAAATTCCAAAAAGCTGTTTCTTTTTCAAGTAATTTATGTGTTTTAGCGGGTTTTTGCTTTTTGTATGTTTGTTTGTCTGTTGATTGAAGTTATTTCGATTTTTTTCGTATTTTTCTTGTTAGATTTTGAATTTTAAAAAGTTTTTTTTTTGTTTTTTTATTTATTATTCTTACCTGTTCTACACTGGTTAGATCTGTAAGGAGATTAAGTAAATAACGCAAATTTTGACCCGTACGTAAAAGCCAATTTAAACCACTCAAGGCAGCGGCTATTGATGAGGCCGCTATGGTACTGGCTGAATACATGGAAAAATGATGCTCTAAAAATAAAATTTAAAAAAAATAAAAATGAAACATAAAAAATAAATAAATTAAAAAATAAATAATTTAAAAATTAATTAAAAATAATAAAAAAAAATAATCAATAAAAAGAAATAAAAAAATAAAATAATTAAAATTAAATTAAAATTTAATTGAAAGCAAACTATACGTCAATGACAATTTCAGAATACAGACATCTTTGATGACCAGACAAAAATGTACCACTAAGAAGCTTTAAGCCATAAACCGTACAGATTCAGCCGATGGCAAAAACCAAGTCCTCTTGCCCAGAAATGTGGGCAGACAGACAGAAGCTTTTAGGCTTAGCGTTATGGAGATATTTACCTCAACTTTATAACACCTCTTTCGATAGTTACATTCATGTATAAATCAGAGATCAGCAATAAGTATTTAAAAAGATGAGTACAATCGAATCCTACTCATAATTTCTGATGCTTATACGCATTAATACTTTTTAATATCATGGAATCTCTACTCATACTCAAAGTTTGAAGTCCTCATCATATTCATACGTAACAACACGTATGATATTGTTTGTTGATTCCGACTCTCCATAACTCAACATATACACGAATCACAAAATAAGTATGAATCGCGTACGAACACTAAAATACTTACTAGAAGATTGTGTGTTTGCCCTGCTTGCTGTTCTGGGGTGTTACTCTCTATTGCGATGCGAAAGCAAGTTCGATGCGTAAGTTAAATACGTTAAGAGTACAATTTGGTACTCTGTATCGTTAACGCAAAACTTTCGCAAAGTTAGTTGAAAATGATGCCAGATTTGCGCAAGGGAATGCGTAAGTAGAATACGAAAGTGAAATAAAGAGTACCAATTATTCGATTATGTACCATTTTCTTTTCGCATCGCAATAGAGAGCAACCCCCTGGCTTTTTTGCTTAAATGTCTTTTTGAAATTTCATGAATGATAAATTTTGATGAATGATTCGAGTCACTCGAATCATTTATAAGTATTATAAGTATTTTTCTAAAGTTGGCTTATGAATCAAACATATTTCGAATGGTATGTGTTTGATGTCAAAGTTGTACGCATACTCATTGCAACCTGTACCTGTAGTTAGTACGAATGAATCAGAGTACATAGTTAAATTTTAATATTAACTATGTTAGTTAATGAGTAGCAAAAAAAACGATTCATTGCTGATCTCTGGTGTGGATCATAAAATCCCCGTAGTGTACGAAACACACAAAAATCCTAAACGTATACAAATTTATCATGAAAAGTTTCTTTAAAAAAATCTGTCGTTCGGAGTTGACTTTAAACTTTAGGGTCCTGTTACTTATGCATAAAATTAATACACACACACACAATATGGGTGATGTAAGAAGCTAGGTCTTTATCCTGCCTAAAGTTTCGATGTGACCAATTAATTAAGTGGATCATAAAGACGATAATAATAGAGCTCTTCAACAAGATCTGGTATACCATATCAAGCAACCTTTATTAATTGCTCAAACTTTTCAAAATTTGAGAGAAACCTTCCTCTGATTATTAGTTTAAATATATTCAATAAGTTCTCGATTAGATGTGTATGTGAAGACAGTGTGGGCCAATAAAATATGTTAATATTGATATCTTCAAATCAAATCTTAGAGCACTTTGGGGTATATTAAGGATAATTATGCTGCTGGAACATGCATTGAAGTGGCATATTTTTATTCAACATAGAGCAGCCCTTATCCTTGTCCACAATGCCTTGTACACGATATTGTGACCTAACACCATAGTAGGAAATAACCTCCAATCTTAATATTGGAGCCTCCATGCTTTATAGTATTAAGTGTGAATCAAGGTCTCTGTACTGTAAGAAGACAATACTCAGCCAATTCTTTAAATAAATTGCCATGAAAAGTTTCTTAAAAATCTCTCGAAGGGAGTTCGACTTTGAAATTCACACACACAGAGAATACGGTGGTGTGAGAAACTAGGTCGTAATCCTGAGTAAAGGGTTGTAATGTTAGTACCATTCTAAAACAAACTTATTGTCTTTTCGGAGAGGTAATTATTATTACTTTTTACAAAGTACCTTAGAATTTTAACAAAGTACTTTTACACTTTTGAAAAAAAGTACTTTTTATTGCTTTTTCAAGAAAAAGTGCATTTGAAAAGGAACTTCTTTTATCAAATATTAAAAAAAGTGTTTTTTTTTAATTTTTAAAAATGTACTTTTTAAAAAACTTCTTTTCAAAAGAGTACTTTTTTTAATTTTGAAAAAAGTCCGTTTCAGAAAAGCACTTTTTTATTCTTAAAAAGTAGTTTCTTTAATTTTCCAAAAAGTACTTTTCAAAAAAGTTCTTTTTCAGTTTTCAAAAGACTACTTTTCAAAAAACAATTTTTCATGCAAGTACTTTTGTGAAAATTAATTTTAATTTTAAATTAAAATTAATTTTTTATAATTTTCAAAAAAGTACTTAAAAAAATCTTTTTTAGTTTTCGAAAAACTACTTTTCAAAAAACAATTTTTCAAAAAAAGTACTTTTTTTCATTTTCAAAAAAGTACTTCTAATTTTCAAAAATAATACAAATTTTTTTTATCAATTTCATAGGGTTAAAATGCGTAAATTCTGTGCAGTTTTTTTTAACATACATACATAATCCTAATCCTTCAGTCAGGATTAGGACCTAGTTTCTCACACCACTTATGTCGTGTGTGTTAATTTTTTATACATGAGTGGTGGGACCTACAGTTTAAAGTCGACTCCGAACGACAGATTTTTTAAAAACTTCTCGGCAATTTTATTTTACTCGCAGAGTTTTTGCCAGACATCTGCTGAGAGAAAGTCGCCGAAGAAATACTTTTCGTATTTTTGTTTTGATGTCTGGCCTGGGGCTCGAACCCTGGCTTTACGTCTAATAAGCCAACACACTACCTACTAGACTGCGGCGACTTCACAGGCCTAACAGGATAATGATCCTAAATTTACAGGAGAGTGATCAAATGATTGGTTCTTCAGATCATCTTATGACTTGTGAATGTCGAAAAACGAAAAACAAGAGGAATCACAAATTGTGATAAACTTTGAGAATTAATTCAGGTTGGGTGGTATACCCATGCTTAGAAAAGGTGTATTCTGATGGTCTTTATAATCCACTTACACGCGTGTAATAAACATGCACACTACCTACTAGAGTATGATGACTGTATGATCCACACGCCTCTGTCTACTTACTTATCTGGTCAAGAGGACTTTATTTTTCTTTTGACATATTTCAAAAAAAGGACTTTTTTTAATTCTTAAAAAGTACTTTTCATGAAGGATCTTTTTTGTTTTAAAAAAGGTCCATTTCAAAAACGTTCTTTTTAAATATAGGTACCTCTTTAATTTTCAAAAAAGTAATTTAATTAAATTAAATTTTTTTTTTTGTTTTCAAAAAACTACTTTTCAAAAAACTATTTTTCAAAAAAAAGTACTTTTTCCATTTTCAAAAAAGTACTTCCAATTTTCAAAAATAATATAAATTTTTTATCGATTTCATAGGGTTAAAATGCGTAAATTCTGTGCAGTTTTTTTAATTTTTCAAAAAAAAGTACTTTTTTGAAAATTTTTATTTATTATTTATTATTTATTTAATATTTTTATTTAATTTATTTTATTTATTATATTTTTTTATACATATTTATTTATTTAAAATTTTTAATTTGCCAACATAATATAAATTTTAAATCGATTTCATATGGTAAAATGCGTATTCAGTGCAGATTTTTTTTCACTTTAAAAAAAATACTTTTTTTTTATTTTTCAAAAAAGTACCTTTTAATTTTCAAAAATAATACCAATTTTTTTTATCGATTTCTCAGGGGGTTAAAATGAGTAAATTCTGCGTAGTTTTTTTTTTGTTTTCTTAACTGCTTGCCTTGATTAAAGTTTCAATATCATGAAAAAAAAAATATCATGAAATGAAAGTGTTGTAAGTGGATCAATGTAACACAAATTAACACTTGTAACAAAAGACAAAGAAACGAGAGAGAAAAAAACTATTTTATAATATTTTTGGAAAACTTGAAAAAAAATTGTTACAAAAAAAAAAATTCGATTAAAAAGAATGAAAAACATGATAATTTCTTTAGCAAACTATTGAAGCTTAAAAGTCTCAAATTTCAAATGTTGAAGCAAACTAAAAAGATGAAAAAAAAACACGATAAACAAATTCATTAAATAAAAATCACCCTCATTATGAATTAAAAAATATGACAATAAAAATTTATGAAAACAAAAAAAAATTATGACCAAAAAATGGCAAAAAACCCAAGTAGCAGTGATATTTGAGATGCAATACAAATTTTTTTTTTTAAAAACAAGTAGTCGTAGAGGAATGAGAACAAGAACAGCGTAGAGAAGAGAAGAAAAAAATGTTAATAAATTAATTAATTTTCAATTCAATTCACTTGGAGCTGGAAAATAAAATGAGAATGAGAAAAAAATAAATAAAATGCCACCGCTTAGATTATGTTTTTTTTTTTTAGTATTCAAAGGAGTTCGTTTTAAAAAGACTTGTGATACTTTTTCTCATGTTTTATTTTTTCTTTCTGTTTCTATCCCTGTGTCTGTGTATGCTTTTGTCACTGACAATGAATTTATGGCGTTGAAAGGCATAAATTTGTACAATTTACGTCTTAATTGAGAGAAACTTCAAATGAAACCTTTAAAAATCATTTCAGATTTTATACGTTTTAAAGCATTTTTTTGCTTTGTTTTTTTTGCTTTGTTTTGTTTGTTCTGTGCGTCTTTTAAATGGAACTTAATCACTGCATTTCATTTCAATGTTTTGTTGGCGGTAAGGCTTTTTGTTTGTTGGCAACAGAAAGAGAGAGCAAAAGAAGAAAAAAGGCTTAAAACTATAACGACAACATTAGCGACAGCAAACAAAGACATTTTACAAGAGGAGTTAGTTCACTAAAACACCTCCCTGCCTCCCCTCCAATCACTCTCCATGTCCTGTTGTATACAAACAAACAAACAAACAAGTCAGTTAGTCACACACTAGTCCTACAATCTGGAATTCCTTGTCTTCGTTTCATTTCATAACGCATTTTTGTTTTCTTTTCTCCTGGTCTCATACAACAAAGCCTTGCTCTATAGAACGTACATACAACTAAAGAGTCATTTACATAAAGTTGAACTTTTAATAATATTTTGTATCGTAACGATGCGTCGACATGGTTAAATGCAGAAGAAAAAGATTTCAGAGCAAGAATTACAAAAAAAAAAAAACAAAAAAAACTTGAAAGAAAAAAAATTAAAAGAAGCCCTTTTTAGGTGGCGCAAAAGGAATCCGGTTTTAGACGTTTTTGGTATGTGCGTACCTTAAAAATGCTTTAAATAACGCAACGCAAAAAAATGCCACAAAAAAAACAACGTACCACACCACGTACTAAAAACGTCTTGAAATTGTTGGTTGGTCGGTGGTGGTGGTGTCTCAGCATGTTCCTTCAAATAAATAAATTTCCAATGAAATTTTAGACATATTTTGTAAAACTCTCTCATGCCAAACAACAAAAACGCAAAAAAAAAGGAACACATTTTCAGAGTTCATTCACGAGACGATGGCTAATGATGTTTGGCTGGCAAAAAAAAAAAAACGAAAAAAAATCCCCGTAAAGAGGTGGTAAAGGAGTTACCTGTTGCCTGTTATAAAAATCCATACGCTAAAGGGCCCAATGCCAATGCCAGTGCGTTAAGAAATTCTTCTTTAATTTTTTTCTCGTTTTTTTAATAGCCATTGTTAATAATGTAAAAATAATTCATTGCCGACCACCGACTAAAAACTGCTCAGAAATAAATTTGCCAAAACGAAAGCAATTAAAATTGGACAAAGAAACAAAAAACCGA
Source organism: Sarcophaga carnaria (assembly GCA_958299815.1). Taxonomy (NCBI): domain Eukaryota; kingdom Metazoa; phylum Arthropoda; class Insecta; order Diptera; family Sarcophagidae; genus Sarcophaga; species Sarcophaga carnaria. The sequence continues at coordinate 144,147,421 of OY283149.1, forward strand.
ATCCTACAATGCCCTACACATGGTGTATACTTTCCATAGCTTCAAACAGTTTTAAATTATTCGCCACATCTTTCCAAAAGCAAAGGGGGTTTTACACAGCAAGCGATTAGAAATATTTGGTGCTTCGGATTAAATTAACAGAGAATCCAACATACGAACCAGAGATCAGCAATGAAACATTTTTTCGCTACTCATAAGTACTCATGAAATTTTCAATATAAGTGGGTCAACAATATTGAAATTCATATTCATTCAATTCATACTCACTACAACGTTGATTTATAAGTACAGGTTGCAATGAGTATGCATACAACGTTGCTCAACTCATACCATTCGAAATATGTTTGATTCATAAGCCTACTCATTTAGATTTAAGTTTAGAAAAATACTCATAATACTTATAAATTATTCGAGTGACTCGCATCATTTATCAAAATTTACAGTCTTAGTTGCATTTACACAAAAAAAATAGTTCCCTCATCCAAAGCCTTACTGCGGCTCCTCCTGCCAACAATTTGACCGTCTACAGGAACATTTTACACGTGTTCGCATGTTGACGCATATTGACGCACCATGACGCATATATAATTTGTAACCGTTTCTATTCTAATTTTTAATCCGTTTGATATTCTAGCGAATACATACTTTCTAGATTTTGTCAGTTTCATGTCACTCTGATATTAGATGTGTAGTAGTAATGCCCTACGTGGTGTATGCTTTTTAACTTTAGAGTTTTAAATTATGCTCCACATCTTTCCAGAGCAAGCTATTAGAAATATTTGGTCCTTCGGATTAAATTAACGGAGAATCCAACATACGAACCAGACATCAGCAATGAATCGTTTTTTCGCTACTCATAAGTACTCATGAAATTTTCAATATAAGTGAGTCAACAATATTAAAATTTAACTATGTACTCTGATTCATTCATACTCACTACAATGTTGATTTATAAGTATAAGTATAAGATTCATACCATTCGAAATATGTTTGATTCGAAAGCCTACTCATTTAGATTCATAACTTTAGAAAAATACTTATAACACTTACTATAAATGAGTCGAGTGACTCGAATCATTCATCAAAATTTATAGTCTTAGTTGCATTTACACAAAAAAACAAACAGAAATAGTTCCCTAATCCAAAGCCTTATTGGGGACTCCTCTTGCCAACAATTTGACCGTCTACAGAAACATTTTACACGTGTTCGCATGTTGACGCATATTAACGCATATTGACGCACCATGGGGCATATACAATTTGTAACCGTTTCTATTCTAATTTTTAATCCGTTTGATATTCTAGCGAATACATAATTTCTAGATTTTGTCAGTTTCATGTCACTCTGATATTAGATCATGGCAAGTCTCTTTAATTCGAGTGACTCGAATCATTCATCAAAATCAAAGCCTTATTGCGGACTCCTGCTGCCAATTTGACCGTATACAGGAACATTTTACACGTGTTCGCATGTTGACGCATATTAACGCATATTGACGCACTATGACGCATATTCAATTTGTAACCGTTTTTATTCTAATTTTTAATCCCTTTGATATTCTAGCGAATACATACTTTCTAGATTTTGTCAGTTTCATGTAACTCTGATATTAAATCATGGCAAGTCTCTTTAATTCGAGTGACTCGAATCATTCATCCAAATTTACAGTCTTAGTTATTTTTGCATTTACAAAAAAAAAAAAAGAAAAAAGACACACAAGCAAAAAAATAGAGCAGCAAGCAGAGTTAACCATTTAGTGAGTATTTTAGTGTTCATACGCGATTCGTACTTATTTTATGCTTCGTGTATATGTTGAGTTATGGAGAGCCGAAATCCACAACATCACACATGTTGTTAAGTATGAATATGATGAGTACTTCAAACTTTGAATATGAGTAGAGAAGGTTCCATGATATTAAAATAAGTATGAATGCATATAAGTATCAGAAATTATGAGTATGATTCGATTCTACTCATCTTTTTAATACTCATTGCTGATCTTTGATACGAAGCTTATAGCAGCCATAACGGTATACAGGCCTATAGGCATAAACGCACAAAACTCCCTACAAACTACTCCTGTAGACAATGATGTAATGACGGGAAAACAGAAGAAACCTTTGAACAAATTCTCAGACATTATCCGGCACTTTTGGATTGGCGATGAAAGGTTTTTGGGCACCCAGAATTCTTGGTATACACGCACAGAACTCCATACAAAATACTTCTGTAGAAAATGTAATGACGGGAAAACATAAGAAATCTCTGAACATATTCTCAAAACATTGTCCTACACTTGGGGATCTAAGATGAAAGGTTTTTCGGCACCCAGAATTAAGCGATAGAAGCTAATCGAGTTCGAAGTGATTTGGATAACACCCATACATGCATAAATAGCATACATACATAAATGGTCCTTCTAACCCTTTAGTCAGGACCACAACCTAGTTGTGTACTTCACCCCTTATTGTCTGTGTTAATTCTATTAAAGAGTGGACCTACAGTTTAAAGCCGACTCTGAACGGCAGATTTATTTAAAAAACATTTTCATAGCAATTTTTTATTTACTCTCAGATTTTTTGCCAGAAATCTGCTGAGAGGAAGTCGCCAAAGAAATATTTTTTTTATATTTCGTTTGGTTGGAGATGTCCGAACTGGGCTTTGGCACTAATAAGCCAGCTCGCTACCTACAAGACTACATACATAATTGATCGTTACAACCCTTTAGTCAGGATTACGACCTAGCTTTTCACACCATTTTTTTTGCTGTGCTTGTTAGTTTTATACATGAGTGGGGCGGTACCTACAGTTTAAAAACGACTCCGAACAATAGATTTTTTGAGAAACATTTTCAAGGCAATTTTTATTTACTCGTTTTTGTCAGAAATCTGCTGAGAGGAAGTCGCCAAAGAAATATTTCTTAAAATTTCGTTTCGTTGGACGTGTCTGACCTGGGGTTTGAACCGTGGCCTCACATCTAATAAGCCCACACACTGCCTAATAGGCAACAGACATAATTGGTCCTTACAACCCTTTAGTCAGGATTACAACCTCGTTTTGGACATCAGCCATGTTGTGTGTATTCATTTTATAACTGAGTGGGGAGGGACCCGCAATTTAAATTTGAACGACAGATTTTTGATAAACTTTTTCATTGCAATTTTTTTTCTCTGAGAGTTCTTGCCAGAAATCTGCTGAGAGGAAGCCACCAAATAAATATCTTTTCGTATTTCGTTCTGCTGGAGATGCTTGACCTGGAATTTGAACCGTGGGCTCACGTCAACACAATACCTACTAGACTACGGCGACCGTATATATACATACATTCATAATAGGTCATTACAAGCCTTCAGTCAGGATTACGACCTAGCTTCTCACACCACTTTTGAGTGTGTGTGTGTGTGGCGGGACCTACATTTTAACCTCGACTCCGTACGACAGATTGTTGAAAAACTTTTTTATTACAATTTTATTTATCTGCTTAGAGGAAGTCGCAGAAGAAATATTGTTTCGTATTTCGTTTGCAGGTGATGTCTGACCTGGGATTCGAACAGAGGCCTTACGTCTAATAAGCTAACACACTACCGACTAGACTACGGTGACTTGAAACTAATTAGGAAGAAAAATACCAACACATCTTTCCAAATTCCTATGATTTATTCAAAACCACCTACCCACACATCCCGGGATTAAATACATTTCAGTTCCTAGTTCAGTTTGATACATTTCAGTTCCTAGTTCATCAGGTTGAGTTGTTTTCGGATATAGTACCGATCGATGCATAACTTCTTCTTTTTGCGCTGCATAAACCATCTACTGTAGACACTATGGCGACGGTTAAGTAGGGCCGATAACTGTCTCACCTTCTTCCACCTTACCACAGTGCAGATGCAGTGTAGACGGGCATGGTTATACCGATCGGTCACTGCACTGCCAAAACAACGACTTACTTAATTGGCCATTACAACACTGGGGGATTGACGGATCCCTACGTAACCGGAAAATTAAGTTCTTTGCGTTCATGTAGGAAATATTAATATGGCTTCCAGCTGACAAGGAGCAGTCATGCTTTTAAGTTGCGCCAAATTGCGAGTGTACATTTAGAGTCCATATAAGCTTCATCACTCTAATACTACTTATGGGATTTAGAAGTTTAAAGAAAACTACACTGTAAGCTCTGCAAGAGTGGAAAGGCTTTAAGTGTACGTTTTAAAGAAGACTCCCTGAGATATCAGGAGAGTCCATATAAGATGCATGACTCAATTATTACGTAAGGGATTTAGAACGTTAAAGAAAACTACACTGTAAGGCGCGCAAGAGTAGAAACACGTATACTTAGGTTTGAAGAAGACTCCCTGAGATATCGCACATTGCCAGTGTGCTTTAAGAAATCTGGGCGACTAATTGAAAGCCGCAGATAATTTTATGCTGTGTTCTCTTCTTGTAACGATGATTTCAGTGACTCATGCAATTCTTTACTTTACTTTTTCTTTCATCCTTTATTGAACTAACTAAGGAACAGCAGAGAACTACGAAAGAAATTAAAATCTTCCATAAGAGTTGCAGGCATTTTATGTGTCCACTCTTCTTTGTTTGTTATGATCTGACACGACCAATCTTTGACTTTTTTATTCTAATTTTTGCCATTTGCTTCGTGCTTATGCTTCAATTTTCTGTTAAACTCTGTTGTTGTTTCTGCCATGTATGTGCCTCAAAGGAACCACCGCTCTTTTTTTATGACTTTTTCTATGAAAATGTTTGCTGGGTTATAAACATAAAATCTTTACAAATTTTACATACAATTTCTTGCGGTTTTTTTCGGTTTTTTTTCGGTTTCTAAACTACCCAGCAGCCATTAGACTGCCTGCCAAATTTGCAAAAAAAAGGAGACAAATCATCCTCATATGAAAAGATCTATATGAGGGGCGTACGTAAAAGTAGGAAAAGGAACCTTTAAACTGTTTTAACAACAAAGAGTAAAATATCTTTAAGCATTTTTCAAAATATAAAATAAATAAAAAATCGCTTAAAAACCAAAACAAAAAAAAAATGAATGAAAATCAGAAAAAAAACGGAAAAAAATCAAAGTGAGAGAAAAGAAGAAAGAAAGAAAAAAATGATGGCAGACTAAAAGGAATTTTTGGATAATTGCTTTACATACATAAAAAAAAGTGCGTTCATATGAATGTGCACGTCTGGTTAGGCCAGGACTCAGCCACCGCCTGAGCTGAAGAGCCTTACCTCTTCGTCATCATCATTATGAATTCTTAGGGTTTTTTTCTTCTGTTCTGTTCTGTTCTGTTCTCTAACCGGTGATCTCTTAATGTGTTGGTTGCTTTTGGTAGGTGAGCCATTGATTTGTCAAAAAAAAAGAAGCGAAATGAAAAGAATCTTCAAAAAAAGAAGAAGAGATTTTTATGTAAGCGTGTATTGGTAAGAAGGATTGCAAGAGCGAAAAAAAGGCTTCGTTTTTATTTTTGTTTGCAAAAATACTTGCACTTGAGGCAAAACAAGTTTATTTTGATGGTGGTTAACCCTTTAAAGGAGGGTGAAAAAAGGTTGAACATTGCTACCAATAAATTTTGTTTATCTTTCGAACAAAATATGGATTACAAGCCGAAAGAATGGCCGTTCGAGACTAAGAACGACTCAAGCCGATTTCGGGCAAAAAATTTGGAATCCGCTCCGAAAGAATGACAGTTCGAGACTCAGAACAACTCAAGCTGATTTCGGGCAAAATATGGATTTCGCGCCGAAAAAACGGTCTTTCGACTCTAAGAACGAATCTAGCCGATTTCAGGCAAGATACGAAATCCGGGCTGAAAGAACGTCCATTCGAAACTGAGAACGGAACAAGACGACTTCGCTTACCTTAAATCGTTGGAAATCTGCCTTAAAGGACCTCAGTGGCTTCTCTGTTGGAATCTATTTAAAAAGAGAGCACCCTGACAACAACTTTGGACACACAACACAAATCGCAAGTGGAAAGCGTTCGATTCTTGCGGGATCTTAAAAGCAGACATGGTCCGAGTATTATAACAAGCGTACTTGGTTGCTAATAAGCCTCAGTAGAAGGTTAGTGGCCGCTTTGAAGTCTGTGTAGTCCAGTACGTAGCATGTTGGCTTATTATATGAGAGTCTGTGGAGAGTCCTTAGCTTAGACTCAGTAGAAGAGATGTATGTTCACAGATTAGTGGTCGCTTTAAAGTCTGTGTAGTCCAATAGGTAGTATGATATCTTATTAGATGGAAGTCTGTGGTTCAATCCTCAGCTTAGACATATTGAATAAAACGAAGTATTTGAAGAATATTTTTGGGGCAATTTACACGCAGCAATCTGCAGGATCTTTCAAGCAGACATGGTCCGAGTATTATAACAAGCGTACTAAGCTGCTCATAAGCCACAGTAGAAGGGATGTTTCCAGATTGGAACACGTTTTGAAATCGGTGTAGTCCAGTACGTAGCATGTTGGCTTATTAGACGAGAGTCCGTAGTTCAATTCTCAGCTTAGACATCTCGAACCAAACGAAGTATTGAAAAAAATATTTCTTTCGACGACTTCCTCACAGAAGATCACTGGCAAAAGCTCTGAGAGTAAATAGAATTGCCATGAAAAGTTTCTCAAAAAAATATGTTCTTCGGAGTCGACGATAAACTGTAGCTGCCGCCAATTGTGGATAAAATTGACACACACAACATGGGTGGTGCAAGAAGCTAGGTGGTAATCCTGACTAAAGGGTTGTAAGGACCAATTAAGTGAGTTGCTGTTTTGGCAGTACAGTGACCGATCGATTACCATACCCTTTGTATGGGAATATCGCATACTGAGCATTATCAGTCGTGTAGAGTGGTGAAGTAGATGAGACAGTTACAGGCCCTAGTTAAACTAGGAAATGAAATTTATTTAATGAGTGGGAGGGATCTTAAATAAATCGTAGGAGGTCTTTAATAAAGAAGAATCTGGAAGAGATTTTTTGGTATTTTGCTTCCTGATTAGTTTGAAGTTGCCGAAGTCGCCGTAGTTAGCCCCGGTGCAAACCACAGCTATGACATTTCCAATGAAACGAAATAGGAAAAAATATTTCTTTCGCGACTTCCTTTTAGAAAGTTTCTGGCAAAAGCTCAAAAATCTATCGTTCGAAATCGACTTTAAGCTGTAGGTTCCGCCGTTTATGTGTAAAATAAACACACACAGCATAAGTGGTGTGAGAAGCTAGGCCGTAACCCTAACTGAAGGGTTGTAATGATCAAATATGTCGGTATGTATGTGATTAGTTTCAAGCGTTGAGAAAAAAATATTGCCACACTTTGAGGGTTAATTTTTGTGGCAGACTCATACATCAGTTTATAATTTTTTTTTTTTTTTTTTTTTTTTTTTGGTTGAAACAAACACTTCATGATAAAGGCAAACACAAACACTTAATTCATGACATTCATGTTTGAATATGTGTATCATGTGCAATTGTGTCTTTCATTTTATTAAAAATAAAAATAAAAAATAAACATTTTTTTTTATTCCTCAAGCATTTCATTTTCCTTTCACATATTTTTCCCACGACACTTTTTTACAAGTTTTTTGATTTTTTTAAAATAAAAAAAAAACAAAGAAAAAATAAAGGATATGGATCGTGATAATGTTGAGACTTACATTTTGATTTGATCGTTTTCTTTTATTTTTTTTTTTCTGAAGACAAAAATTGTCAAGACAAATGAAAGAAATTGTTTTTCTGTTTGCAAAAAAAAAAACGAAAATCAAGAAAAATCTTTAAAAAACATTTTTTTTGTTTTTTTTCGTAGAGAAGAAAAAGTCATTCATATTGAGACTAATTAAAATAACGTATGAATGATATGAAGACTACATACAGTAGAGAGAGTAAGTGTGATTATGTGTAATGCAACATATGATGAGAATGTGTGTGGATGGTGTTGCAACACAACACTGCTGCTGGACGATATCAATATGCGGCAAGCAGCAGCAACATGTAACAATTCAAGCATTCAACACTAACTAACAGCCATAGCCAGAGAAGAGCAAGTAACAAACGGCCCACACGAAGAAGACGCCAGCCAGACAAGCAAGCATTGCAAGAAGCAGCAGCAACAGCAATAACAACAACAGCACAGTGCCACCGCCACAGTAACTCACAAGTCCTCACAGCAGTTTGCTTTCGTTCTTTCGTTTTCGTTTTTTACGAGTCATAAATTCCTCAATAAAATATAAAACCAAGACTTACACATATACATACATATGTAAGAACATATGAAGAAATTTTTCTCGCCAGATTTTATTTCTTTGTTTGTCTGTCTGTTTATGTGTTCATGTGTGTTTGTTTATTTGTTTATTTTCGTTTGTCTATAATTTAATAACCTTTTGGTTTAACCCTTTCTCAATGGTTTAACTAATCCGTGGCTAGATCTTATTAAAAAAAAACATCTACACACATTTACACTTACACTTACACTTACTGTTTGTTACATGTTACATATGTATGCATGTGAATGCGAATGTACGCTGATTGCACGCATGTGTATAGAACATGGTAACCGCCTGTTTCCGGTGGCGAATATAATTTCGTTGTTTTTTTCACACGTTCACACTGTGACTCCATCACACATAGTGAGTGTTCAATTAAACAAAAGAATTGCAACAACAATGAAAAAATGTATGGAAAAAAAGCCAAAATGAAGTGTATTTTGTTGAAATCTCCTCATCAAGAATCAATTTTACAACTTTTCCTTCATAACATTTTAATTTAAACATTCCAAAACGGTTGGTTTTTTTTTTTTTGTTCTTTCTTTGTAACACGCATTTAACAGATGTTTAACGCACTTTATTACAACAATCCAATGCAGCAGAGAGGCTTTAAATAATTGTATACACCACCATATATCCGCCTGTCTGCCTATAATTTACTTACTTGCACACAGAGCGCCTGAAGCATATGCGGTGTGTTGCATTTTAATACAGAACAAATCATTCGAAGGAATAGAGAACGTCTCTGGTAATGCCTTTTAGAGTTCAAATTATACGTAAGAAGTTACTGCTTTGATTCAAACATGGTCCTGAATCCTTTGGAAGCCTGCCATAGAAAATTCACGGCCAAAACCTTACTGTGACCAACAGAGAAGGATAAGTTGTTACATAATCAATTTGGATGAAGCAAATATCGATTGGGACACAGATATCTTCTCATAGGAACATAATCTCCCTCGTGACACAAAAATGAAGATGTCACGTTTGTCTTCATAGATAACTCTTCTACTCTTCTGTTTCCTTGGGAGCAAAACAACGTCTTGAAAAGCCTGCGAATTATATAAAGAAAAATATCTTTGAATTCGCCGTAGCCTGGTAGGTATTGTGTTGGCTTATTAGACGTAAGGTCTAGGTTCAAACTTTAGTTCACACATCATAACGAAAATATAAAAAATATTTCATTGGCAACTTCCTCTCAGCAGATTTCTGGCAAAAATTCTGAGAGTAAATAAAATTGAAGTCGCCGTAGTCTAGTAGGTAGTGTGTTGGCTTATTAGACGTAAAGCCAGGGTTCGAGCCCCAGGCCAGACATCAAAATAAAATACAAAAAGTATTTCTTCGGCGACTTCCTCTCAGCAGATTTCTGACAAAAATTCTGCGAGTAAAAAAAATTGCCATGCAAAGTTTCTCAAAAATTTGTAGTTCAGAGTCGACTTTAAAATATAGGCGCCGCCATTCAGGGATTAAATTAACACACACAATATCAGTGGTGTGAGAAACTAGGTTGTAATCCTGACTAAAGGATTGTAATGACCAATTATGTATGTATGTAGGATATTTTTGTGGAAAGTTTTTATCAGCGATTAAGACTTTGAATTCTGTTACTATTAAAGCAAATGTTTTTTTACGAAGATGGATCAATAAGGCGGTCAATATTTTCATTTTTCTTATCCAAACACTTTTACTAACAATGCTTCAATGAAAAAAATTGACGAGTTTATCAAAACCCATTTGATTGTGGTATGATAACACTGTCAGAGTCAAATCTCTTTTCTTTGTATGGTTTTAGGTATGGTCTCAGGTTTTTCAAGGCTAACTCTGGAGAAGAGGATGGATGAAGGACCAATTCATAGTCGAATTCAAGGATTGTTGGAGTTAACTTCTCACAAGTGCTAGTCTGCCATCAAACACAAACTAAATGACGTAAACGTGTACAAATTTTGTCCAAAGATGCCAGTTGACAATGACAGTATTGTCCTCCTATTTTCTGTCTTCTATTTTAGTCTAAAAAAAAACAAAATCGGTTTTCTTATGGTCGTAAGGCCTTAAATTGCCACGCCCCAATTACATCTCCCAACCATAATGGCCACCAAATATTCACTTTTTTTGGATACAAAGACTCCTCTTCCATCAATCCTGTGTTCTCAAAGCTGTTATACGCGCAATTTTGCTTATCGGCTTAGCCGGGAAGTGAGAAATGAATGTCAGGGCTGAAGACAATTTTGTTCGAGAAATCGGTATAGGAAACCCAATAAGCGTTGAGTAATGACCGGAAGCCTCTCAGAGTTGCGCTGGATTTTATGTGAATAGATTTGAAATAAAAATAAAATAATGAGCCGTAAGAGAGTCTTAATTGCAGAGAACGCCAGGAAGTCGTCAAGTTCGAATTATCCAAGTGGGGTACCTAAACGTGTCCCGAAGTCGCAGTAGTGTGTTGGCTTATTAGACGCGAGGAGCTTGTGGTTCAAACCGTCTCTCAAACACAACGAAACACATTAAAAAATACCATACATACCCAGCAGTCTTCTGGCAAAACTCTGAGAGTAAATAAAAATTTGCCATGCAAAGTTTCTCAAAAACCTGTTGTTCTGAGACGACTTCAAACTGTAGATCCCACCACTCGTGTATAAAAATTAACGCACACAACATAAGTGATGTGAGAAGCTAGCTCGTAAACCTAACTAAAGGGTTGTAATGACCAATTATGTAAGTAAGCAAGTAAGGAACGTTTAAATTAGACCAAGTTATGATACATACTGAGCAGGCTCTCTACTTTCTTGTGTTTTGCCTGTTTGGCTGCCTTCCAAAATGTTAGTTGCTTTGTGTTTGAACAAAGTATCGTGTTTCATAATGCCGCTGTACAAAATATGTACAATGTATTCTATTTCAAAACGTCGCCAATGTGTATTTTTAACGCAGTCAAAAATCAATCAGGCATCGGATTTATAGTCGATGCATTGTTTGGTTACTTTGCATATCTACAGCTTATATACAGTAGTAAAACTGCATACAAACTTTGTATTGATACATTTTGGGAGGCAGCCTCTCTGTGCTGGGCCTATAAAAGGTTGTTTACTTTACACTTTCAAGCTTTTAAAATTCAAAAGTTTACTTCGGTATTTAAAAGAGGTGGCTGAACCAGTTGCATATATTTAATCAGACTCATTTGAGTTTATCACAATCCATGTTATCCTCCACTAGATAATGATTATTCGGATTTTATACATCCTCTCAGAAGCTCACAACTCTGGTTGCCTTTCTAATGTTAAGGCAAATAGCTCGAATATTTATGTTTTTCTTATTGAGTGAAAAAATGTATTCGTTTTTATATTACCTTCTGCCAGAATTATTAGCCAAAACTTGTTTCAATTATTCGATTAGTGCTGCTAACAGTAGCTCCGTAGTCTAGTAGGTAGTGTATTGGCTTATTAGACATAAGGCCTCAGTTCAAATTCCGGGTAAGACATCAAAGCGAAAATATGAAAAAATATTTCTTCGGCAACTTCCTCTCAGCAGATTTCTGTCAAAAACTCTCAGAGAAAATAAAATTGCCATGAAAAGTTTTTCAAAAATCTGTATAAATCTGTACAAAATCATGTAAAGGGTGATTTTTTAAGAGCTATAGGAAAATATTTCAAAAAAAACATAAAATTCAGACAAATGCATGAAATCTTTATTTGAATCGATAGTACGGTCCATATAATTTAATGTTTGAAGATTATTTCATGTAAATGTTGATCGCGACTGCGCCTCAAATGGTCCATCCGCTTAGTCCAAGTTTGGCATACTCTTTCCAACATTTCGGCCGGTATCTCACGAATAAATGCTTTAATGTTGTCTTCCAATGCGTTAATTGAAGCGGGCTTGTCTGTATAGACATGAGCTTTAACATAGTCCCACAAAAAATAGTCTAAAGGCGTTAAATCGCACGATCTAGGCGGCCAATTGACCGGTCCCGAACGTGAAATAAAATGTTCACCGAACTCGCCTCTTAATGAGTCCATTGTTACGAGTGCTGTGTGGCATGTGGCACCGTCTTGTTGAAACCACATGTCATGCAAGTCAAGCTCTTGCAAAAAAAAAAAAGTTGGATATCATCTCACGGTAGCGCTCACCATTCACAGTTACGTTACGATTCGCAGCATCTTTGAAGAAGTACGGTCCAGTGATGCCACCAGCCTATAAACCGCACCAAACTGTGACTTTTTCTGGATGCATTGGTAGCTTTTGCAATGCTTCTGGCTCATCTTCACTCCAAAATCGACAATTCTGCTTATTTACGTATCCATTGAGTCAAAAATGAGCTTCGTCGCTGAACATGAATTTTTCGATAAAGAAGTGGATCTTCGGCCAACTTTCCAAGAGCCCATTCAGCAAAAAATCTGCCTTGCGTTAGGTTGTTCGGCTTCAATTCTTGCACCAGCTGTATTTTGAAAGGCTTCACACCTAAATCCTTCCGCAAAATTTTCCATGTTGTTGAGTAACAGAGGCCCAATTGCTGCGCAGGGCGACGAATCGATAATTGATGGTCAGTCATCATTAACACTGGCCGATACAGTTGCGATATTTTCTTCAGTTCGCAACTCTACGTAAGCGTGTTGGTGGTTTAATGTCCAACAATGTAAATTTGGTGCGAAATAGTCACAAAAGCCCGAATAGGCGCTTCAGTGGGTCGATTAAACTGACCATAAAATGGAAGAAGCGCGCGTTGGACTTTCTTAACAGAGCACGCATTTTGATAATAAAATTCAATGATTTGCAAGCGTTGTTCGGTTTGTAAGACACGATTCATGGTTAAATTATAGACCAAACTGAAGATGTTTGACAGTGAAACAAAACACGAAACGTGCGTGAGCTGTTTAAACCAGTGTTGCCAAAAAGATAATTGCTAAAAACATCACCCATTATCAAATTAACGTGAGATTAACGTGTCGTAATCCTGTCTGAAGGGTTGTAATGACCAATAGCTCCTGCGTTACTCAGGCTAAATACTCATGTAATCGATAAAAACTTAAATCAGTTCATAGGCCTATAAATTGTAAAAACTTCTGTTTGAAGGACACTGTAGGTACTCATCATCAGTTCACAGAGGCTACAGAAACCTTTTGGTCCATAATCAAATCAAAAACACTACTAAACTAAAATAAGAAATGGAAAATTCAATGAGTTTGATGACTTGCAATAAAACTTGATAATACACTTGCAGTTTCAAGCTTCATGGAGGCATATAAGCTGCAAGCAAGGCTTGCTGATAGAATTTTTTTGTAATTAAAAATGAGAATTTTTATTACACTAAACACCTCACCTCATCATTGATAGTGTAGCTTTTAGGCTTAAATACATGTTAAAAACTAAAGGAATTTTACTATAAAATAATGACAACAAACAACAACAACAATAAATAGATTGAAAAGGCCAGAACAAGGCCAATATTTGTATAAAACAACAGAAGAAAAAAACAGAAAAAATCGAAGAAAATAAGTGAAGAATAAGTTTTCTATGCTGATATAATAATCTAAAGAGTCAATGTTAAATACAACAAAAGTAATTGACATACATTTATTGACAAACACAACAGGAATGTGGACTGGACTGGACTGGACGGGACTCTTACACCCCTCAAACAGCCGCCTGCCATAGCAGTTACTACTTCTTGTTAGGCACAGCAATTTAATTTTAATTTTTTTTTTCTTTTTTTTTCAGCACTTTTTCACTTCAGTACTTTGAATACAAAGTAAATATAGAAGAGACAATAAAGAAAGAAGAAAAAGAAAACCAAAGAATACCCAGAAGAAAAGCCAACCTAAAGGCAGGCTTAAGATAGACAGCCAGTTAAAGAGATGGATGGATACACGTAATGCATGTGAATTTACACGGAGAGATAGAAAGCCAGTCTTGCTTAACATGCTAGTTTAGCTGGCGAAGCTCAACTTGCCACTTAGATTGCATTGCAGAGAAGAAGAAGAAAAAGCAGAGACAGAATTGATTATTTAAGCAGTTAATCAAGATCATAAAAAAAAAGATTCTATTTATCGCGTCTTTCATACTTTTTTCTTCCTATCTATCTGGCTGTCTATCTGTCCGTCTTTCTTTCTTTCTTGTCGTCTATGTGGAGAGAGGAAAAACGTTAAATAAATAATAGTCATCATGATTGTACTATGTAAAGAAGAACACTTTGCCGGTGTAAATGAGCCAAGCACAGGCCATTTATAATTGAATTCTAAAACTAGAAAAAGAGAGTGTGTCTGCATTTAACCCAAACACACAGACCAATAAACGTACTTATTATTGCCATTATAATCATTATCTAATAAACACTTTGTTAAATAATTAAAAAAAAATCGTGACACCACTTACCTTTGGCTGCTAATGATATAAAGGCTTGTGCATGCTGTCGCACTTTATCCAAATCTAAATCGGGACATTTTTGACTTCTGATGGGCAGGCGTATCAATAATAATTCCAAAAAATCCAATGGTGTTACACATGATAAATCCCAGCCCAAACGGCTCAGTACATAGAGTTCCCATTTCTGTAAAAAAAAAAGAAGAAAATAAAAAGAAACATGAGATAAATTTCAAAAAAAAAAAAATTATTTTTTAACAAATGAAAGGCTACGACCAGGTCTTATTAAATTTTCAGCCTCTAATCTAAAAGGCTCAGTTGTCTTAGTCTAGTATATAGAGAGTTCACTTATTCATGCTTCAAACCTTAGCACAGACACCTCAGAGAAAACGAGATAAGATAAAATATTTCTTTCGGTGACTTTCTCTCAGCAATCTTATGATAATAACTCTGAGAGTTAATAAAACTGTCCTTACTAGTCATCGTTAAAGTGTATCTCCATTCTACTCATGGATAAAATTAACACACGAAACTAGGTTGTAATCTTGACTAAAGAGTTGTAAGTAAACTGAGCGGCTAATGCTTCTTTTTCCAATAAAATAAAACGAAATAAAGGGTCCGCCAAATAACTTTTTTTTTTTGAAAATGCTTTAAAAAAACTACTGAATATTTTCTAAAATTTCTATTTTTATTTGAAAGTACAAACCATCCGGTTAATAATGGAAAATAATTTCATTCAAATGGCTGCCTCGGCTGGCCATGCAGTAGCCTACACCAGAAGATGCTGATTTTGGCAAAAAAAAAATCATCTTTTCAGATGAAGCTCATTTTGATCTTGGCGGCTATGTAAACAAGCAAAATTGTCGCATTTGGGGCACAGAAAACCCGCACGCATACATTGAAAAGCCGACACACCCAAAACGAGTCACTGTTTGGTGCGGATTTTGGTCCAGAGGCATAATTGGGCCATTTTTCTTCGAAAATAAGCAAGGAGTGGCCGTTACAGTCAATGGCGATTGTTATCGGGCCATGTTGAACGAATTTTTGTTCACAAAAATTTATGAGGAGGATATTGACAACATTTGGTTTCAACAGGACGGCGCTACGTGCCACACAGCCGAAGCTACACTCGATGTTTGGCGCCCTGTTTTTGAAGATCGCATTATCAGCCGCAGAGCTGATGTCGTTTGGCAACCTCGGAGCTGCGATTTGACACCGTTGGACTATTATTTGTGGGGTACCGTCAAAGATAAGTGTTACGCCGACAAGCCAGAGACAATTGACGCTTTAATGGACTATATTCGTAAAGCCATTGGTGAAATACAGCTGCACACAATCGATAATGTGCTTAAAAATTGGACCGATCGTGTAGGCTACTGCATGGCCAGCCGAGACAGCCATTGGAATGAAATTATTTTCCATTATTAACCGGAAGGATTGTACTTTCAAATAAAAAAAGAAATTTGAGAAAATATTCAGTAGATTTTTTTTTTAAGCATTTTCAAAAAGTAAGTAAGTAAACTGAAAGGCTTGTGGTTTTTTTTTTTTTTTTTTTTTTTTTTTTTTTTTTTTTAAATAATCATCAGTCATTCAGTAGATTCCTGAGATAAAATTTAAACCAGAAAACAGAAATTATAATGAACTCAAATAAAGTATTCAAAAATCAAATTACGAGCTTCATGTCATCACCATTTTTCTCTGGCTTAAGCCCCGAGTCCAGCGTCTGCTCACAAACAACCGTAAACACAATCGTGAGCCAACTTTGCAGGAGTGTTTGTCTTTGTTAAATTGAAACACGTTTTACGCGAGTTTCATTAACGTGAATGAAACTTGGATCCAATACAACACATCACAGGTAAGGAGATCACAATCACGAGGACTCGGTGCTCAGAAGACTGAGGTGAGTTTAACAGTAAATAAAATGATAAAACTTTCAACGTCTGTACTATATATGGTGTATTACGCCAACTAAATAAATGGAATTAAAAAAGCTTTCGCATTCAGTCAATAAAAAGATCTCTTGTAATAGAACAACGAAAGGATACAAATCTTATGGCAAAAAAATCGATTTAATTAGGATACGAAGGAATTGCTGCGATACAAGGCTTCATAGGCCAACAGAGAACCCATGAAATAGTCTAATATCACTATGGGGCCCGAGAAACTAAAACACTTTTCTGATTTAAGCAATTTATGGTACGGTTTCCTTGAAATTTTGGTGATGGTCCCTCTCATTAACGATATTCATAGGCCAAGAGATAACCCACGCAATCACCTAATATTTCTATTTGGCGCGAGAAACCAAGACCCTTTTCTGATTTATGAAAAATTCATGGTGCACTGTAGCTGCCTTCCAAAATGTATCAATACAAAGTTTGTATGCAGTTCTACTACGGTATACTATATAAACTATGTAGATATGCAAAGTAAGCAAACAACGCATCAACTATAAATCCGATGCCGGATTGCTTTTTGAATGCGTTAAAAATACACATTGACGACGTTTTGAAATGGAATACATTGTATATATTTTGTACAGCGGCATTGTGAAACACGATACTTTGTTCAGACACAAAGCAACTAACATTATGGAAGGCAGCCTGTTTTTCATGGTATACACTGTTTTACCTTTACGGTTTTATCGACAATTCGAATAATGAAAGGGCCAGTAAATGGTATAGCCTCCCTTAGTGTCATTGTTGCTGCACAAAGCTTCAGAGGCCAACAGAGAATCCATGGCATCTCTTAATATCACTATCAGGCCCCAGAAGTTCATGACAGAGTACATATATTAGCTTTCTGTGCAGTTTTATTGATCGTCTCTAGGAATTCATGTAATAGAACGGCCAGTAATAGTATTACTATGCCGTATTCTACGTATCTGGTCGCGAAATACTATTTCTTATGGAAGCCGCCGTAGTCTAGTAAATAGTGTGTTGGCTTATTAGACGCAAGGCCACGGTTCAAACCCAGGTTAGATATCAAAACGAAAATATGAAAAAAAAAAACATATCTTCAGTGACTTCCTCTCAGCATATTTTTGGCAAAAATTCTGGAAGCAAATAAAATTGCCATGAAAAAGTTTCTCAAAAATATCTGTCGTTCGGAGTCGACTTTAAGGTTAGGTTAGGTTAGGTTAGAGGCCGTGTACTTGTCAATTAAGACAAGTACAGTACCCTAGTTGGGACTGGAATTCGACATCTGTCAAGCTAAGTTGTGAAACCAATTTTTTTCTTTTCAGTTGAAAGTCTGACATTGCCGATAATGGATCGCTTATATATCACACAAGGCATAAAAATGATCAAAACCTACTACAAAGATGGACGGCAATTTTTCGAGCAAAATTTTCTTCAGCGATGAAGCACATTTCACACTCGGTGGGTATGTTAATAAACAAAATTGTCGTAAATTATTGCCTCAAGTATTTGAAGGGAGGCCATTACATCCAGAAAAAGTCACTGTTTGGTGCGCTCTTTGGTCCGAAGGTGTGAGTGGACCTTACTTGTTCGAAAACGACGATGGAAACGACGACTGTCACCGTCAATTCGGGGCGTTATGGTCATATGATAACCGACTTTTTTTGCCTGCTATTGTAGAACACGACTTGGAGAATGTGTGGTTTTAACAAGACGATGCCACATGCCACACAACTCGAGCGAATATGGCTTTATTGCAAGAGACATTTCCTGACCGCGTAATTTCTCTGGCCACCAAGATCATGCGATTTGACACCATTAGACTTTTTTTGTGGGGCTACGCGAAAGACCGTTTTTATGCAGATAAACCTTCAACTCTTGATCACTTAAAAACCAACATTCGTCAAGTTATGGCTGAGATACCGCCCAATATGTGCCAAAAAGTGATCGAAAATTATCTCAAAAGAATCAATATGCCTGCAACACTTCGCGTGAAGGTCATTTAAATGATGTAGTGTTTCACACATCAGGTCAACGTTCAAACTTTACAATAAAAAAGAAATATCATGAATGAAAATATTTTATATGTATTTTATTTACGTTTACTTTTGAAGTCATGAAATGGATAACCCTATACTTTTAGTATTTTGTCTTTGAAGTCTGGCCTTGGGGCTCGAACCCTGGCTTTGCGTCTAATAAGTCAACACACTACCTATCCTACACTAATCGTCACATTTTATTATTTGAAAAAGCCCAACCAAGAAATATTAAAAATATTAGAGGCCCAAAGGATTTGATGATCAAAAATAAAATAAAATTTTATTCAAAAAACCTCTGTATATTAGAAAAGCCACGTACTTATTGACACATCATATCGTATGTGGTTTTAAAAATTTAAAATTTTTTTCGCATTACTTTTGCCTTTTTATTACAAAATTACAGGCAAATTAATAAAAAAAAAAATATAAAAAAAATAGAGGAAGAAAAATTTTACAAATATTTTTCTAGTCATAATAAAAAAAATCTATGGAGCCATGATTTTTGATAAGAAAGTTATAAAAGCAAGTATTTTTTTATTACTTTTGTTTCTTTTTTGAATAGTTCAACTATTCAGCAAAAAGGGGAAGGGGAAAGGGAAGGAGGTCGGCGGGTTATGAACATTTTATTTACAATTGCACTAGGAATTCTTATGAACAAACAGAAAACAAAACGGAGTCATAAAAAACCGCATTCAAGCAAATGTTATATGAGGGTATTCGAAATGAATTACACACACACAAATATGCAGCAACACATCATCATCATCATCATCATCGTCATCATCAGCACATTGTGTGTGTAGAGCATTTATTAGTTCTGGTTATCGCGCGTCAGAGGCTATTTTAATAATTAGAAAACCCACAACAATTTGGACCGCATGCAGCAGCACCTTTTGATTTCGTTTTTTTTCCTGATATTTTTTTCTTCCTCATTTTCAAATACCCTTATGATACGTATGTATGTATGTATGTACATAGTAAAAGGAAAAATATATGTCCTAATGATACTCATTAATAACATCATCATATTGGCTGCTGTTACTCGTCATAATAAACATCTAAATAGCCTCAGACGTACATAAATGCATTTTTGAAGTTTTTTTTTAATTTTTTAATTTTTTTTTTATTTGCTGACTTCAAAAATGACTTCATTTGCTTGTAATCTTATAAAAAAAATTGTTTTTTTTTTTTTTAAATAAATTTCAAATTTATTTATGCTACGCCCTATTGAAAATTCGAAAAACACACTTTTCTTTCCACTCCATTTTCATTTTCAATACACAAATGCACAAATTATGAACATGAAGTCATCATACAATATAATATTCGTTTCTATAACAGGGAATAGAGCAGGCAGAGTTCAGAAATGTTATAATTTAACCCAATTATTTTGGAATAGAAAAATGTGTTAATACGCTACACTAAACGATTAAAAGTAATAAAGGAAACATACATACATACGTACAATATGCATGCAACACACGCCTTACACAAGGGCTGAAAATGTTTCATTATTTTCCATTACTAATGTGCAAAATAATTTTAATTTTAATTTTTATTATACGGGCCATCAGAGAGTTTATCAAAACTGTATTAAAAAATAAAAAATAAAAAAAAATTATACGAAAAGTATTACAAAATTTACAATCAAAAAAAAAAATACACACTCTTTAGACTTTTTTTTTTAATATGGAATGTACGACAATAAAAAAAACCCACCAAATTAAATTACAAGAGGCTTTAGACTTCAAGAAAATTTTCTTTGAAGACTCCTTCAATCAAGTTAAGTGCTTAATTTGTTTAGGTTTAGGTTAGAGGACCTGAACTTGCCAATTGAGACGAGTACAGTACCTGGAGGTCCAGTTGATCCATTGGACAACGTCCTTAAGGGGAGAGGATAATAGTGGAGATAGGTAAAAAGGAGAGGAACTAACAAAAAGAGAATAAGGAAGCAAAGGAATTACACAGACTAACAAAACACACCAGAGAGAGAGAGCGCGACTACACTATTGAAACACTTTTCAACCAACTCAATCTAATAATGAATCTATGGAGAGTCTTTATGTCGGCTCTCGACACAGAATTCGAACCCTCAAAGAAGCCCCTGCCAAGGGTCTTTAACCTCAACCTACTAAGAGCTGAACACTTACAGAGGAGGTGTTCGATAGTCTCCAACTCTTCCCTCTTCATTTGTAAATAAATGGAATAAAGTTAGGTTAGGTTAAAGTCGCCTAAGTAGTAAGTGGGCTTATTAGACGTGAGACCACTGTTCAAACCCCAGGTCAGACACATTTCTTTGGCGACTTTCTCTCAGCAGTGTTATGGCAAAAACTCTGAGAGTAAATAAAAATTGCCGTGGAAAGTTTCTCAAAAATCTTCCATACGGGGTGGACTTTAAACTGTAGGTCCCGCTACTCATATAAAGGGTCCGCCAAATAACTTTTTTTTTTAATGCTTTCAAAAAAAACTACTGAATATTTTCTCAAATTTCTTTTTTTATTTGAAAGTACAATCCTTCCGGTTAATAATGGAAAATAATTTCATTCAAATGGCTGCCTCGGCTGGCCATGCAGTAGCCTACACCAGAAGATGCCGATTTTGGCAAAAAAAAAAATCATCTTTTCAGCTGAAGCTCATTTTGATCTTGGCGGGTATGTAAACAAGGAAAATTGTCGCATTTGGGGCACAGCAAGCCCGCACGCATACATTGAAAAGCCGACGCACCCAAAACGAGTCACTGTTTGGTGCGGATTTTGGTCCAGAGGCATAATTGGGCCATTTTTCTTCGAAAATAAGCAAGGAGTGGCCGCTACAGTCAATGGCGATTGTTTATGGGGCCATGTTGAACGAATTTTTGTTCACAAAAATTGAAGAGGAGGATATTGGCAACATTTGGTTGCAACAGGACGGCGCTACGTGGCACACAGCCGAAGCTACACCCGATGTTTTGCGCCCTGCTTTTGAAGATCTCTTTATCACCCGCAGAGCTGATGTCGTTTGGCCACCTCGGAGCTGTGATTTGACACCGTTGAACTATTATTTGTGGGGTGCCGTCAAAGATAAGTGTTACGCCGACAAGCCGGAGACAATTGACGCTTTAAAGGACAATATTCGTGAAGCCATTGTTGAAATACAGCTGCACACAATCGATAATGTGCTTATAAATTGGACCGATCGCGTAGGCTACTGCATGGCCAGCCGAGGCAGCCATTTGAATGAAATTATTTTCCATTATTAACCGGAAGGATTGTACTTTCAAATAAAAAAAGAAATTTGAGAAAATATTCAGTAGTTTTTTTTAAAGCATTTTCAAAAAAAAAGTTTTTTGACGGACCCTTTAGAACAAGACAAAACATGACAGTAATGATTAATTAATTAGTAATTACATTTAATTCAATTAACTGCTTGTCAATGCATTGAATAAAAATTCATTTATAAAACAAAAAACAAAATGGATTAAATACTGATAACTTAGCTTATCGTTTTTCTTAAAAAAGTTTGTATACAAAAGTCTTGTAATAGTTATCGATATGGAATTAATGTAATTGATTTATGATTTCCAATTGAATTGACTCAATGCCACCAGCAATTGCTTATTCTTCGGACGTAGAAAGAATGTTTTTTAATAAAACACAATAAGCCATTTAGTACCGTACCATACCACACACACACACTCACCAAAAAACCCGATTAAATACAATATTTAGGGGGTGTAACCAACAACAGAAAATGCTTTGTTGTTCCATTAAATTCAGAACAGAACAAAATAATAAAGTTGTAGACAGACGGACGATTACACGACGTTAGCAAATAATGATGATGATGATGATGATGATGATGATGTTCAATGGTTTGTTTGTGTTATCTCTTTCCTCCCGAGTACAACGAGTACGAGTACGAGTACAATTAAATTTAAATTAAAATTCTTTGGCTTTGCTGGAGAATCACCTCTCCTTCTCTCTCTCTGTCTCTCTGTTACCACCTACAATATCAGTGTCATCCACACTGTGTTTCAGTTTTAATCTTTGCAAAAAACAGAAAAACAATAAAAAAAAAAGAGAAGAGAATTTAAAAAAAAGGTTTCGCTTGTTGAAAATTTTTAATTTTTTTTTATTTATTTTTTAATTTTAATTTTAATTTTCATTTCTTTTAGTTACAAAGTTGCAAGCGCCACTGATAATGAATGAAAATATGAACAAAAAAAAATATTTTTTAAAACAGAATACAATAAAAAAAAATAAAAAAAAAAATTAAAACATTATTGTAGTCATACATACTTGTGAATATGTCGACAAGACACTTTTTTGTTGTTGTTGTCTTAACATGCTCCAAAAAAAATTTTTGTTAAGAATTATTACAAGCAATTTATGACGAGAGTACGTCAAATTAAAGATAGCGCAGTACACTGTGCCATAATTGAATAGGGATTTTTAAGGCATAAATAATAGAAGGCATTACTTAGTTACTGAAGGTAATGCTAACAAAACAATTGCATTACTTTTAATTGAAAATAATAAGATTTTATTTCAAGCATTACTTTAACAATGTTTTTCCCATTTACCCTGTAATTCTCTTCAAACTTATTTCAGTTTTTATCTCAAGAAAAGAGAGAATAATAATGGAGCATTACTTTGTAATTGAAATTAGTGTCAAATGTAATGATATGTCATTTTCAGGTAATGCTTTAGTAATGCTTCATTCAATTACACTAAGAAACGAAACATTTTTAAAAAATCAAAAAAAAATAAAACAAAATTCATGACGATAAGCATTAGCATTACCGAGATAATTAACAGCATTACATACATACATACATAATTGGTCATTACAACCCTTCAGTCAGGAATACGACCTAGTTTCTCACACCATTTATGTTGTGTGTGTTAATTTTATACATGAGTGGCGGGACCTACAATTTAAAGTCGACTCCGAACGACAGATTTTTGAGAAACTTTTCATGGCAATTTTTATTTACTCTCAGAGTTTTTGCCAGAAATCTGCTGAGAGGAAGTCGCCGAAAAAATACTTTTTGTATTTTATTTTGATGTCTGGCCTGGGGCTCGAACCCTGGATTTTTCGTCTACAGTAATTATAGAGCGTACCAAACGAGATGTTACTGCTGCCTTTAGTGCCATTGAACGGGAGTCTCGTAAGATGGGTCTGGCAGTAAATGAGGGCAAAACAAAGTATATGTTATCGACATGTAGAGACATGCGGTCGTATTGAATATCAGATTACGGCCGATAACTATACTTTCGATATAGTCAAGGAATTTATTCATCTTGGATTCGCCGTTAGCACCAAAAATGATGTCAGTCTGGAGATCAAGCACAGGATTACACTTGCCAACAGGTGCTACTATGGTCTCAATAGACAATTGAGTAGCAGAGACCTCTCTCGTACGTCAAAACAAATACTAATAGGTTTATACCCATGTGCTTGACTCATATTATAGGGTCTCTCTTTCTCAAACAAAGCAGAGGATTCTGAGCTGTCGCAAAAGCTGCTAACAAGGCGCTCATTCTACCCGTGCTTCTTTATGGCGCAAAGGCATGGACCCTATTAAGCACTGATGCAGCAAGCAGCCTTGAGAGTATTCGAGAGAAAAGTACTACGTAAGATCTTCCGTCCATTGCGA
This sequence comes from Sarcophaga carnaria, assembly GCA_958299815.1. Lineage (NCBI taxonomy): Eukaryota > Metazoa > Arthropoda > Insecta > Diptera > Sarcophagidae > Sarcophaga > Sarcophaga carnaria. The sequence continues at coordinate 144,171,614 of OY283149.1, forward strand.
GTTGGCGATGATTTTCGCATACGATCCAACACTGAGCTGTATGAGCTCCTCAACGCCATAGACGTTGTGCAGCGTATTAACATCCAGCGGCTGCACTGGCTCGGCCAAGTCGCTCGAATGGAGGAGGATACTCCAGTGAGACGGGTATTTGATGCGAGGATCTGCGGAAGTCGGCGAAGAGGACCACCTTGTTTGCTTTGGAAGGACAAAATCGAGGAAACCCTGTTTTCGATTGGTGCGACCAACTGACGTAGGCAAGAAACAGAGGCGCCTGGAAGGATGTGTTAGGGTAGGCCGAAATCGGGTTGTTAATGGCCAATTAAGTAAGTAATTAAGTAATGCTCGCTTAAATTACTGTAGAAATACAACAGAATTAAAGATTTCTATTATAAGAATATAAAAATGAAACCATTACAGGCAAATAACTAAGCATTGTCTGTCAAGCATTGAATTTAATTACACTTGCTAATGCCGAGAGACAAAGAGCGAATAAAAAGCAAGTACAATTGCGTATTGCTGTACTCAATTTCTAATTAAAACCGAATGCAGTTGTTTTCACAATACTTATCTAATTAGTTCCCTATACAGTCTTTGCAGCCTTAACATTAAGGTATCAATTGCTTTAGACACTCAATAATAACCTCGAATTTTTCCGTAGCACCTGTTTAATTCAAAATTGTATGCCAATAAACGAGGAGTAAAAAAAAATCGTTAAATAAATAAATGAAATGAAAAAATTATTACACGAATATTTTTTTATGTTCGTCTAACAATATTTTTCTAATTGCGATTGCGATAACCTTGAATAGTTTTAAATAAAAAAAATGAAAAAAAAGAAAAGAAACACTTGAAAAACTACAATAATTTGCAATTATGTGGCGTCGTTAAATTATTAACTTTTTTTTTTGTCTTCGATTACACGATTGTTGCGATTGTTGTTACAATCAATACTTGCTTACTATACATATTGTATTTCATATTTAAGTCAAACGATAACAATATTGATATGCCAAGTAAACAATCGATTTATTAAGGAAAATAGTATGTCATGAGCTTTAAAGCGTCCGCCAAATAATTTTTTTTTTTGAAAATGCTTTAAAAAAAGCTACTGAATATTTTCTCAAATTTCTTTTTTTTATTTGAAATTACAATCCTTCCGGTTAATAATGGAAAATAATTTCATTCAAATGACTGCCTCGGCTGGCCATGCAGTAGCCCACACGATCGTTCCAATTTTTAAGCACATTATTGATTGTGTGCAGCTGTATATCACCAATGGCTTCACGAATATTGTCCTTTAAAGCGTCAATTGTCTCTGGTTTGTCGGCGTAACACTTATCTTTGACGGTACCCCACAAATAATAGCCCAACGGTGTCAAATCGCAGCTCCGAGGTGGCCAAACAACATCAGCTCTGCGGCTGATAATGCGATCTTCAAAAACACGGCGCAAAATATCGAATGTAGCTTCGGCTGTGTGGCACGTAGCGCCGTCCTGTTGAAAACAAAAGTTGTCAATATCCTCCTCTTCAATTTTTGTGAACAAAAATTCGTTCAACATGGCCCGATAACGATCGCCATTGACTGTAAGGGCCACTCCTTGCTCATTTTCGAAGAAAAATGACCCAATTATGCCTCTGGACCAAAATCCACACCAAACAGTGACTCGTTTTGTGTGCGTCGGCTTTTCAATGTATGCGTTCGGGTTTTCTGTGCCTCAAATGCGACAATTTTGCTTGTTGGCATACCCGCCAAGATCAAAATGAGCTTCATCTGAAAATATGATTTTTTTTTTTTGGCCAAAATCGGCATCTTCTGGTGTAGGCTACTGCATGGCCAGCCGAGGCAGCCATTTGAATGAAATTATTTTCCATTATTAACCGGAAGGATTGTACTTTCAAATAAAAAAAGAAATTTGAGAAAATATTCAGTAGTTTTTTATTTTAAAGCATTTTCAAAAAAAAAAAGTTATTTGGCGGGCGCTTTATTTTAAAGTAGTTTTTAAGTAATGCTAGGAACTGGCCTTCAAAATGAGGGTTTTAGTACAGCGATTAGAATTTCCTATTGAGAATGGAAGACATCGTGTCTCTAAACAATTCTTAACACAGCCTTTAGCCTAAACAAATAGCACAGCTGTTGAACGGACTGTTGAAAGTTGTTGACGATTATCCCGATTGAAAGTATAGCCAGTGAGAAACCAGCAGTTCCTTGTGCTATAAACCAGAGAATCCAAAACCGCTAAAAGCACTCCATATTCGATTTATTTCCGGTATTTTGTTGATGGTCTTTTTCAAGTACCGGACAGTAGTCCCCTTGGGTTTTTTTTAACAACTTAGCCGATGTCAACAACGAGCCAGTATTATCTTAAAGTCATGGACCAGTTTGCGCAATGAAAAAATTCATGCTATTGCATGCTACTTACTCACTCATCATTGCTTACTATTTCATTTTTATGCTAAAACAATACCAGAATCATGTCTCAATCAACATATTAACCGGGATTTTTATTATTTTCTGGTATTTGTTCTATTCACCGAACTTAAAAATACGATTTTTTAGCAATAATTTCAGAGGCTATTATCGAGGACTGCTTAACTGAAATACTTCAAGTAGTAAAACCTGTATGAAGTCGAAATCAAAATTCAAACATTGGCTCAATCAAGAACTAGAGAACCAGGGTTGCCTGTTTTCAAATATAAAAATCTCATAAAAGGACAAAATTTCGCAACAATTGAGGGAGTGGCACCAAAAAAAGCTTACAAAACAATTACTTATCAAAAGATTATCAACCATCAGACTCCTAAAGAGGATTGAAAATTGAACACAACTCTCATGCCTGGAGCCGTGACTTGAAGGCTATTTTCACACTTCTGTATAGCGTACAAGAAAGAGTTGGGTATCGAACCCTACTTTGTTGTAGTATGGCATGCAGTTCACTGTTCTCCCTTTAAGGAAGAAAGTGTCAACATAAACCATTACCTCCACCTTCTGTATTTCTTTGATTTATTACAGTTTCATTGATAACGTTGAGTTTAAGTTAAACATGTTATTGTTCTACTGTAGAAGTTTCTAGGATGAAAGGGTTGCCATCGCTATCCAAAAAAAAAAAAAAAAAAAAAAAAAAACCTCTAAGAAAATATATTAAGTTGTGGAACTGGATGTAGTCTCAAGGAACTTTGCGCCCAGAAAGAAGGTCGAGACAGCGGTGACATTCCCTAACGATCCTAGAGTTATTCACGAAACGCGATAGAGATCTTATCGCGGCCTGTCTATCAGAAAAGACAGAGACGCGAATGAAAGGAGCATCCATTGAGCGAGGATCCATTGAGCGGCCCGGTAAACTGCCGTCACCTCCGCCTGAAACACGCTGCAGTAGTCCGGCATACGGAGAGAAATGTTCAGCTCAAGTTTCCCAGAGTAGACACCGCTTCCAATCCCACTATCGAGTTTAGAGTCGTCGATATATATATATGCAGGACTTTCGGGGGGACAACCGTTTAGGATTCCAGTCGTCCCTCCTCGGAATCAGAAAGTGAAAACCCCTGTCGAGACAATATTCAGCACGGAGATAGTTGATGTTCCAGGGGGCCACTGGATCAACCTCCAGAATAGTGGAGTGACCAAAAGGTACAATGTGCCAACGAGACAGGGCATTTAGTCAAGTCGCAGCAAACTTGGCCGCCTGCTTAGCGAGAAGCACAGTAGGAAGCCAGTTGAGCATTGCGAACAAGGCACGCAATGTGCTACTCTTTTGCAAAAGATGACTTTCTGTCAAAGCTTCCTATAAGATTTCTTGATGGATTATTAGAAGGGAAATGAAGCCTTCTTATCTTTTTAAATTCCAATTCCGAGATAAAACTTTTTCATCTTCCCTCGAATTCTATCATAAATTATTGAGTTTTGTAGTTAAACACTTTAATCACTACGTTATACGGTGTTCAGATATGCACCTTTATTGCGTAAATCGCAATAAACTCAATTATTGAGCTCAATATTTCGTATAAAGTTTCAATTAATTATTGCGCAATAAATACGCAAATTGTTATAATATTGAGTAAAACTAAAAATGCAACAATGTCACTGCGCATATTACAATTATACGAACACTTTCTGTTGATATTTGACAAATCAAATCAAACTCAACACAAAAAACAAAAACAATGTTGTTGAAACAACCAGCAGTTTTGTTTACCAGCTGTCAAATGAATATTGAATAAGCAGCTGAACTGCGTATATTATTATGTCTGAACAGATAAAATATTGTGCTTAATAAATCGAATATTGACTCAATAAAAGTGCATATCTGAACATAGTATTACCTATGTTATCAACACTAAAATGGTGTATATTCTAAGGAAATTAAGGGATTTGTACCCCTATAATCAGAAATATTTACGTAGAATTTCTCTTTCCTATGGAGCACATCTATTCATGGTCTATTAACCATTGAGTGACACAATTTATTATAAAAAGAATGCGTGAAACCTTTTCTAAAATCGAAAAACACTACTCCCTCCTCTTTCTCCTCTCTAACAAACAATTTTCCAATACAAAAAAAATAACCATTCCCAGTAGAGGCCCAATTCGAAGTGTTGGCCATAAAAAACCCCTAAATAGCTGCCATAAGATCTAGGTAAGCAAACTATTTTTTTTTCCTTAGAAGCCAGCATTATTTATAACCATGAGCAATAAAATACGGATATAAATTATTAAAAAAAAAATCAATTTAAAGCAAAAAAAAAAATACGATTTTATTGCTTTAATTTCTGTCTTAACTAGGCTTCCTTATAATAATAATAAAGAAATGCTAAAGTCTTTATAAAATTGTATTTAAAACAAAGCCGACTTGATTTAAACCAAAGGAAACTTTCAATAACTCCTTAATGAAAACAAAGTGTTTAATTTTATAGCCCAGTTTATATTACACCCAACCAACCTTTACACCGCTCATAAAAGAAAAACTTAAAATTCCAATAAAAAACACAAAAAAAATGCCATAAAAGAACGTCAACAACAAATTTGAATTCCCGGCCTGATAACAATACTTAATAGAGCTGTGTGGGTCCGCACGGCAATTGGGAGGCATAGAGGAAGAAGGATAAAAATATGATTGCGATCATCAGCCAACGATAACAACAACAACATTTACGATCTTTTTATATAAAAAAAAAAACAAAAAAACAATACAAAATGCTAATGATTATTAAAAAAAAAAAAACTTCATAATGGGACTCTCTCTTGAGAGGCTAATGACGTTTAAATTTATGACATTCGTGTGACATGTGTTTAAAATGCAAAATATTTTGTTGTTTTCATTAAAAAAAAAATAAATAAAAAATTAAAAAGCATAAGGAATTCCATTTTTTTTACAAGCAAATTATTATGCGCCAGAGCCTTCCTTATATGCGCCTGCGCACTTAGCTCTCGCATGTATGCTTAAAAGCGAAGATCAATGAATTAAATGATGATGTTCATTTCCGGTTTGAATATGTGTATTCGTATCGAGCGAGAAATATATTCGAAATTCAAAAGAAATTTTCTTTGCATGCTTTACGCATTTTATGTAATATTTTTATGACCACGACAACGACCACGACCACATAACGCAACACCACTACCACCAACACCAACACCGCCTCCATCCATACACCAACCTGACGCGCTGACATTGCTTTTTTGTTGGCTTTCATGTGCTGCTCAACTAGAATTTGAAATTTCTCTGAATAGATGGATGGATGAATGGTTGGTTGGTTGGTTGGCTGGTCGGTTGGTTGTTTGCTCGTTTGGTTGGAGTATGATGGAATGGAATTTTCTAATGCTAATTTGTTAACGAGTATTGTACATATGTACACATGTATTGTATTGCATTGCATTATTATGTAATGTATGTGGTCATTTCAATTTGTACTTGTTGTTATTATTGTAAATTTCTTTAACATGAGTCATAGCATGTAAGCAACTCTAACAAAACAAATTAGAAATTCTAATGCCACACACTTTATAAGCGGAGTTATTACAATTTGATGGTGACAATTGGAAAATGAAGAAGTCTTCGGCTTTAAAAGTTGCTTAAGATCTCGGCATAAGATATTAGCATTATGGTGTTTTCTTTTCTACCAAAAAATGTGCATTTTATTTAAAAAAAATGCAATTTTGTGTTTGTTTCTAAAAAATGTTTCGCCCTCTAAAAGGGTAGTATGTTTCATTCTAAATAATTCGCACTTGCCAAGGGTGGAAGGCATTGCATTTTATGCCCTGTATAAATCGAGAGTGCTGATAATGCCCTGTAAAGCAGATGACTTTTGTTTGTTTATAGGGCTACCAGATGAAATTTAAAAAACGTCACCTGGTATCGTTATCCAATTTTGAAGTTAATTTTTTCATTGTTTTGTGGAGTAACCTTAAGGAAACATTACATTATTAAAGCTACATGGTCAGTAATATAAAAAAAAATTGCATTTACTGTTAGAACAGTGTTAAAAAAAATTTTTTTTTTGGTTATAAAAAAATCGCTCAAAAAGTGAAGTCGAAAAATTAGCGATCTGGCAACACCTTTTTCACATTACATTCATTTTCTTAATAAGTGGTAAGCACAGGGCATTTACTTTTTTAATATTTCTGGTATGTTCTACTCAAATAAAAAACTACATTATAACAGGGTTGGTCAGCAATTTTTTAATGCACCTTGTAAGAGGGTGACATTTTCTTTGTAGAAAAAAAAAACACTATTAGTTTTGATCAAAAGCACCCTCCCTAGAATAGGGAACTAAGGGAGCAATAACGACAATAGTAATCCTATGAAGGAATTTAATTTTCCCTGATTAAGTTTTGCATTAGTTTTGTCCACAAGAATCGGCACTAGACTACTCTAGGTAGGGATAATTCCGATTTTCAGGAACTTAAATTGAGGCGAGGTGTGCAGTGTAGTTTGTTTCACATACATACATAATTGGTCATTACAACCCTTCAGTCAGGATTACGACCTAGTTTCTCACACCACTTATGTTGCGTGTGTTAATTTTATACATGAGTGATGGGACCTACAGTTTAAAAGTCGACTCCGAACGACAGATTTTTGAGAAACTTTTTCATGGCAATTTTTATTTTACGCTCAGAGTTTTTTCCAGAAATCTGCTGAGGGGAAGTCGCCGAAGAAATACTTTTTGTATTTTGTTTTGATGTCTCGAACCCTGGCTTTACGTCTAATAAGCCAACACAGTACCTACTAGACTACGGCGACTTCACAATTTCTTTTATTTCAACAAAAAAAACTTTGCCCAGGATTTGTAAAAACGTTTGCTTATCCTCATTGAAATTTCTTAGAACCAGTATTCATGCCTGGCATTCCTATCTAATCCTTTTTTGTTTCCTTTGAGATGCATAGGGATGTTAAAAATTATTCCCTGATTTTCTTATTATTTCTTTACTTCAGTTTTCTTAATCAAATTTTTCCAACCAAGCAGTTAATTGCTCTACTATAGCAGGGTTCTAGATTGGTAGGGTTGCCATCTTTCGTTGCCTATATTATGTACTATATAGGTGACTTGAAGTCGTCGTGATCTAGTAGGTAGTGTGTTGGCATATTAGACGTAAAGCCAGAGTTCGAGCCACAGGCCAGACTTCAAAACAAAATACAAAAAGTATTTCTTCGGCGACTTTCTCTCAGTAGATTTCTGACAAAAACTCTGAGAGTAAATAAAACTGCCATGAAAAATTAATCAAAAATCTGTCGTTTGGAAAAGACTGAACTGTAGGTCCCATTACCCATGCATAAAATTAACATACACAACGTAAGTGGTGTGAGAAACTAGGTCGTAATCCTGACTGAAGGGTTGTAATGACGAATTATGTATTGCCTGGCATTTCTTTTTACCCCGTCTTGTTTCCATTGAGATGGCTAGGAATGTTTAAAATTATTCCTTGATTTTCTTATTATTTCTTTACTTCAGTTTTCTTAATCAAATTTTTCCAACTAAACGGTTAATTGTTCTACTATAGCAGGTTCTAGGATGGTAGGGTTGCCATCTGGCATTTCCTAGATATTAGGTATAGACGACATTCCTATCTTTCTCTAGAAGGACCGGTAAATAAAGATTTAAAAGCCTTTTGAAGTGAAATGTACAGAATTTTTCTCTCGATGGGCATATTCCCCGATTAGTCCGAATATTCTAAGATGGTAGGGTTGCCATCTTCCATTTCCTATATATACGACCTTCCTACCCTTCTCTAGAAGTACAGGTAACTTCCTGGAAGGATTATTAAGAGGAGATTTAAAAGCCTTTTGAAGTGAAATGTACAGAATTTTTCTCTCGATGGGCATATTCCCCGATTAGTCCGAATATTCTAAGATGGTAGGGTTGCCATCTTCCATTTCCTGTGTATACGACTTTCCTACCCTTCTCTAGAAGTACAGGTAACTTCCTGGAAGGATTATTAAGAGGAGATTTAAAAGCCTTTTGAAGTGAAATATGCAGAATTTTTCTCTCGATAGGCATATTCCCCGATTAGTCCGATTTTTTTTTTTTTTTTTTGTAAATGCAAACTTGAATCCAATACGAGATCAGATCAATAATAGGACTGCAAAACTCTTCTAAACAAAATGTGAAACCATAGCAGACTTAGGAATGCTGTATCTTGTATCGGTCTAGTATGATGGCAAAGATTGCTGGAGGGGAACTGTAATACATACAAACTTTTTGAGGGAACTCTAAACACAATGTAAGACAAGATTTAGTAGAGTGACTTCAAGCTTTACGGGACGACATTGATTTTCAAGGTACCATTCTACCCAATTATACAACAAGATCTCTAAGCAAGTGCCGAATGGATGTCCTCGACTGCTTGACTCTTGAAAATCGGATAATTAGTCACTCCCTGAATAAGGTTAATGTCTGAACTAAATGCACTTAACACGAAGACACAAAACTAAAGCCTGAATAAAGAACAAGCCTTCAGCTAGTTGTTGTACTCTGGAAATTCTTGACAATCGTAATAATTTATACGAACATACTTAGCATAATTGGTCATTAAAACCCTTCAGTCAAGATTACGACCTAGTTTCTCACACGACTGTGTGTTAATTTTATACATGAGTGGTGGAATTTACAGTTTAAAGTCGATTCCAAACGGCAGAATTTTGGCAATTCGGCGAAATCTCAGCCGAAGAAATATTTTTTTTTCCTTTCATTTGTTGACGACGTCTGAGCTGGTATTTGAACCACGACCTTGCGTATGGTAAGCAAACACACCACATACTTAGACTACGGTGACTTCCTCTATGCATTGCAAAAATTTCATCCACTTTTGTAGATGATTGTATCATGTTTTTGAGGTTTAAACCGTGGTCTCTAGTCTAATAAGCCAAGCCAACGCAACCTACCTACCAGACTAAGGTGACTTCAAAGCTTTATTTTTTTTTTTAATTGGTCATTACAATCCTTCAGTCAGGATTACAACCTAGCTGCTCACACTACTTATATTGTGTGTGTTAATTTTATACATGAGTGGTGGGACTTACAGTTTAAAGTCGACTCCGAACGACAGATTTTCGAGAAACTTTTCATAGGAATTTTATTTACTCTCGGAGTTTATGCCAGAAATTTGCTGAGAGGAAGTCGCCGAAGAAATACGTTTTGTATTTTGTTTTGATGTCTGGCCTGGGGCTCGAACCCTGGCTTTACGTCTAATAAGCCAACACACTAACTACTAGACTACGGCGACTTCACAATTTCTTTTATTTCAGCAGAAAAACTTTGCCCAGGTTTTGTAAAAACGTTTGCTTATCCTCATTGCAATTTCTTAGAACCAGTATTCCTGTCAGGCATTTACTTTTACCCCGTTTTGTTTCCTTAATCAAGCTTTTCCAACCAAGCAGTTAATTGCTCTATTATAGCAGGGTTCTAGATTGGTAGGGTTGCCATATTTCGTAGCCTATATTCAATGCTTTATATACGATTTTATATTGTTTAAATTGGCCACACTCTGCTGTGAAATACAAGTAGAGGCTGGTGCCCTGTAATTGTTTCGATAACAAAACAAATGGAAACTATTTAAACAAAATACTAGTTATTGTTGCGCAAAAGACTGAAATAAATCTGGACTTTTATGACATCTATGACCAACAAATTCATAAGTAAAGAGCAGCTCCGTTTGCCCTCAATCGGAAACTGAGTTTTTCTAAAGAATACAAATTTTTTAGTCATTGTTAGATGTAAAGGGTGTTTTTTATAGAGGTATAGAACTTTAAGATGGCATTACTTTTCAAGATGGCGACCGATTTAACAGCTGTCAAGTGATTCATTCTCAGTTTCGTTTGGCAATTCATCATGAATAGACTCGCACGCCTGAACAACGCTTGCAAATAGTGCAATTTTATTTCGAAAATAATGGTGGTTCTGTGCGGAAAACGTATCGCGCACTACGTCCATTTTATCGTCGACAAAATCGTCCATCAGAGCAGTTAATTCGATTAACCATGGAACGTTTTCGCACCACGTTTACTCTTATTGATAACTCGCATCCCCAGAGACGCTGTGTACGGTGCGTACAGAAGAAGCTATTGCTGCTGTAGAGCGTAGCATTGAGGAAGACCCGAATGAGTCCATCCGCCATCGAGCACAGCAATTGGATCTGTGCCCACCCACTTTATGGAAGATTTTGCGGAAGGATCTTGGTTTGCGTGCTTACAAAATCCAACTCGTGCAAGAATTGAAGCCAAACGATCATCAAGTAAGGCGTAGATTCGTCGAATGGGCCCAAAACGAGATTACCGTTGTTCCCGATTTTCATAAGCGAATTTTGTTTAGCGATGAAGCGCACTTCTGGTTGAATGGCTACGTCAACAAACAAAACTGCCGCATTTGGAGTGAAGGTAATCCTCAAGTGTATGTGGAAACACCGTTACATCCAGAAAAACTGACTGTTTGGTGCGCTTTATGGGCTGGTGGAATCATTGGTCCGTACTTTTTCAAAAACGATGGTGGCCGGAACGTTACAGTCAATGGTGATCGGTATAGAGCCATGATTACTAACTTTTTCATTCCTGAATTGAATAACCATGATGTCCAGGAGATGTGGTTTCAACAAGACGGCGCAACATGTCACACAGCTCGTGCCACAATAGATTTATTGAAAGACACGTTTGGTGACCGCCTAATTTCACGTTTTGGACCTGTGAATTGGCCTCCAAGATCTTGTGATTTAACACCGCTAGACTACTTTCTGTGCGGCTATGTAAAGTCATTGGTCTATGCGGTAAAGCCACAAACGCTTGACCATTTGGAAGACAACATTCGCCGTATTATTGCCGATATACGGCCACAAATGTTGGAAAAAGTCATCGAAATTGGACGTCCAGATTGGACTACATCCGCGCCAGCCGTGGCGGTCATATGCCAGAAATCATATTTAAAATGTAATGCCACAAGATTATCTTTCGGATAAATAAAATTCATGTCAATCGAATAATCCATCGTTGTTTTATTGCAACTTAAAGTTCTATACCTAGCTTCGAAAGTGCCGGATTTAATAGATTTGTTTTCATTTATTATGATTAAGCTCTTGATTTGGTTCATTTCTTAAAGGAGAATTAATTATTTAGACTTTAGTACACTGTTTACGAGTGCACAAAGCATTTAGTTCAGACATTAACCCCATTTAGGGAAAGGCCCGTTGTCAAATTTTGAAAAGCCAAGCAGTCTAGGACATTCATTCGGCGCTTGCTGGTCTCTAGTTAACCAGGAAGTCAAATGTCGTTGGTTATACCTTCTAAAATAGGTTACGACCTCATATCGCATAGGATTCAAATTACTAATCTTCAGATGGACAGAGAATACTAGATGTTGTCCATTTCATGGAGTACAAATCATTCAATATTTTTGAAAAAAAAAAAAATTGTTACGACCACTAAACTAAAAGAAGCCTTTGGAACTGAATCTATTTCCATTGTAATCTTTGTATAAATACCTGTTAAGGTATCATATTATAACAAACAATTGCTAATTTTATAGACAACTTAACTTAAACAAACTCCCCTATGAAAATAAAGGCAAACAAAAAGAAATCTTTAGAAAAACTATAAGAATGTAAAGTAATAATATGACGAAATCAATGGGTTTCTTAGACAAAACCTGCTGCAAGGCAAATATTAATTTTTCTCTCCTTTTTTTTTTTTTTTTTTTTCTTTTTGTTACAAAAGATTTAAAACACCTTCAGGTTGGAATTGTAAAATTGTAAAGTTTTTCTTTTTAAAAACCATAAAATATCACTTAAATAAAGACTACAATTAAGTTTTTGTTAAAGACTTAATGACAGAAAAATACTGGCTTGTATGCAGGGCTTTCGAGAATCTCCTTTTTGTTTGAAATATTAAGTTGTTGCGATCATTATTTTGTTAATATTGAAGAAAACGCACCGCCCTTAAAATTACAATGGTTAGCATAGAGGGAGAGAGAGAGCGATCCTTTGATTATTGAACAGAAGACAATAACAATAACAACAGCAACTACTACAACAAATGTCGTCGTCCAGGCTTTAAAAGCTCTTTTTGTTCTGTGTCTGTTTGTTTGTTTGTTGTTGTTGTTTTCCTTTTTTTTAACACTTCTTTTGCGTTAAGAAAAATGAGCAGAAAAAAAACAGGAAAATATTTCAAAATACAAACACAGTCGCAACAATCGAAAAATAAAACGAGCAGAACGAGCAAACAGAACGAACACATCACTTGTAGAATTTCTTCCCATAAACGAACCAAAAAAAAAAAAAACAAAAACAAAAAATATCCTCTGCATTGAGTTAATGCCATGCCATGCCATGCAAACAAAATATCTTATCACAGTGTTGTACTCCAACAACAGCACACACACACACACAAACACACACACACAGGCTGACTAAGCTGGGCTCTATATACTCTACAATGCAAACAAACCAAACAGCCAACCAACCAACCAACCAACCATCCAACACACCAGACCAGTCTGTTGCATGAAAATATACATGAAAAGGGGGGTACATTCTAGAAGGGTTAGACATTTTGCATGTTTAGTTTAGTTCAAGGCAGTAATAATAGTGGCAATGAATCCCCGGACAGACAGTGAGACAGACATACATACAGCCATACGGACAGACAATAAATACAAGTGACGTGTTTGGAATTTTTAAACGGTTTTTGAGCGACGAAATTTATGAAACTGCAACGGCAACCATTAAAAAAAAATACCATATTCTTGCATTAAATGTCGTCGTCGTCGTCGTCATCATCGTCATCGTCTTATTTCGTTTCTATTTGTTAATTTTTTTTATTATTGTTGTTGTTTTCGTTTGTTTCATACATGAATTTATGAATGAATGTCAGAGTCAAAACCACTACAACAACCACTGGCTGTTTGAATTCGCCAGCACCACCACCACCACCAACCACCATCATCATCAACACTACGATGACGATCATCATTGTCATCATTATGCTGTTCTAAGCGAGAGAGAGAAACGAAGTTGCTCTGGCATGCAACACAATGTTTGCCATGTTGTTGTTGCAGTTCATGTTGTTCTTACAAGTCCGAAGGGCATCTTTATTCTTTCTCAAGTCATGCTGTTATTGTTGTTGTTGTTGCTTTTGTTGTTCTCAACAAGTCTAAATTTATTTCGCATAACAAGCCTGGTTACACGTTTTCGAGCAGGCATGCATGTGTGTGTGTGTGTGTTTACTTTTGAAAACAAAAGCGAAAAAATGTTGTAAACTTTACATAAGTTTTGTTCGTCGTTTCGTTACATGTTAAAAATTATTCCCTCATATGTTTGTTTATTGGTTTCTTAATCCTGACTTCTACTTCTTCTTCGTCTTTATTTTATTCGTTTTTGCATTTTTTTTTTTCTTGCCATAAACACGCCGCCCGCCACCACCACCACCATCATCGCCATAATCATTGTCATGATCGTCATCGTCAACATATCAACATTACATGTGTTTTAAAAGTCTTTCCTCCCATTCACCTTCTGTGCGCCAGCCCAACTAAAATAACAAAAAAAAAAAAAAATAAGAGAAGAGAAGAAGAAAAAACATTTCTTTGACTCTGTGTGGCGGCCAGTTTTTGTCTGTCAGTCGTCAACGTTGTCATCGTCATTTGGCAATTCATGCCTAAATTGTAGAAAAGACGTATGAATGAATGGCGGTGGTTGGTTGAATAATTTGCATTCAGCATGCACTATGGGTTGATAAGTGTTTAAGAATAAAAAAACAAAAGAATGAAAATCAAATCTATTTAAAGGAAAGACAGTCATGGCATGGAATCTGACTGGACAATTTAAATCTACTTTAGCAAAAGATCGCTGTAACTAGAAGATTCAGAAAGATTAGCAGGAGCAAATAGGACAATTGGCTCTGTGAATAAACAATTTTCATACAGAAAACTTTATTCCCCAACGTACACCAGCAGAAATCTCAGATAGCTTGTACTATCTAGGCGGTACAGTGTGTATGATAGCGGCGAAGCAGACACAAGCAGCAGATTCAACGAAGCGAAAGCGGTACTAGGCGAATTGCACTCAGTATAGTGACAAACACTTACAGTGGTGGCTTTATAATTAGAAACGACTTAGCAACATGTATGTTTGTTAATTTGTTTTACAGTTTTCACTGTGTACCTGGGATCAAAGGCTTTGTTTGGCGGACGTCTTACATACGTTTTTCCATCAGATTGAGACAAATTAAACTTAGATTCGTCACTCCAGAGAACTCTGATCCAGAAACATCGTTTCTAATTATAAGGCAACCACTGTACATGGGTGAACCGTACTTAAAAAATGCAACGCATGTGTAAAGTGGCCACCTAAAGAGACACACATATTTTTAGACCACGTGATACCTCAGACCCACTGTGATACCTCATGCCCATTGTGATACCACAGTCCCGTTATGATACCACAGACCCAATCTTTAAATTCTGACTTCCATTTCGACTCGCAGTCAGACTATCAATAATAGATTCAGAGAAGTTCTCCTTCGAGAGATAAAGAACGGTTTCGTTCCCACCATTGCTTGCGGGGAATATACACATTCTTAGACCTCGTGATACTACAGACCTGTTGTGATACCACAGACCCAGTCTTTCAATTCCTCTTACACTGCAACTATGCGGAGTTTCTGACTCCCATTTCGACACCAAATCGGACTATCAATAATAAATCAGAGAGATTCTCAGCATAGCAGCAGATCTAGTATTGTCTTCTCCTTCCAGAGATGAAGGTCGGCGGTTTCCTTCCCATCATTAATTATCCAGAATATACATATTTTTAGGCCTCGTGAAACAACAGACCCATTATGATACCACAGATCTGTTGTGATACCACAGACCCACAATGTGATACCAGTCTTTTAATTTCTCTAACAATAGAACTATGCGGACCAGAACTATTCTGACTACCATTTAGACTCGCAACCAGACTATCAATAACATATCAGTGTAATTCCCTGCAAAGTAGAAGGTCTAGTGATACCTTCTCCTTCGACATACCATGTCGAGCGGAAGAGCGGCGGTTACCTTTCCTGCCCTATGCCTCTTTCATAGAGACTCACAATACAATATCCAGTAAACATTTCAACAACCACGCTAAACATGTCCTGTTTAGACTTTGAACAGACTTTCAATGCATATCTTATCAAACCTTAGTCAGATTTGCTGCGCAAACTCACCCATATTCGAAGCCCTGCTCGCAGCCAAATCAGGATTTGTAACTTCAAGACGGTAGGTTTTCAATGGCGTTCCCTCTCAATGTAGGCAAAAAGTTTGATGTTTAAATACAAAGCCTTCTCGTCAAAAACTCGGATTTTAGGAACTTAATCAAAATGAAAGCCAATCCGCATATATTACAACCCTTGAGCCAGGATTATGTTGTGTGTGTTAATTTTATACATGAGTGGCGGGGTATCTACAGTTTAAAATCGACACCGAACGACAGATTTTTTGAGAAACTTTTCATGGCAATTTTTTATTTTATTCACAGAGTTTTTGCCAGAAATCTGCTGAGAGACAGGTGTCAAAGAAATATTTTTTCATATTGACTTGGAGCTTGAACCGTGGCCTAATTAATGTCTAATAAGCCAACACACTGCCAACTAGACTACAGAGACTACAAACTACAGACTTACACAATCGAAAAATCTATAGACGGTCTAAACTCTATAAGGCCGAATACAATAGAATAGAATCCTTAAGTCTTTAAAAGCTAATGAACTTTTTTATTGATAAATTAGTAGCACAATGGGTCTATCTTGACCAAAATCTTAACAAATTTGAAAAATTAGTTTCAAAAAAATCAAATTTTTTTAAACTTAAACCCACTAAATTCTTGCACAATGGGGCGAATAGCAGAAAAAAATATATTTTAAAATGTGTTTTAAACCATATTGTATATGTATATTTTTGATGAATGTGAAAACAATAAATGCACTATGGCATGTTAAAAACCAAATTCAAATTAAAAAATTTTTTTAAATTAAAAATTATACGAATTTTTTCAAATGATAGGAATTTTAAGCCATTCTTTATATTGGGTCCGCCATCCAACGTTTTTGTTTTTTCAACTAGTGCTTATTTCGGGAATGGTAACACTTAGCTCATGTCTGATTTGACAGATAATTAGTTTTATCCTTCCGCTGAACGAATATGGTTGTGTATACGCTTGAACAACGCTGGGAAATATTGCGACATTACTTTGAAAATCATGGTAAATGGATTTTGGAAAAAGATAAGCACCGTCAGCTCCGTATGTTCGTTGTCTTGTGAAAAAAGTCAAAGAAACTGGCATCCTCATCGATAAACCAAAGCGTGAAAAGCCAAAAACAGTGCGTACACCCGAGAATATTGCTGCTGTGGCAGAAAGTGTGCGTGAAGCGCCATCAACATCAATTCACCGTCGTTCTCAACAATTGAACATTTCGGAGACACTATTGAAATGAATTTTGCATAAAGACCTTGGGGTATGACGCCATACAAAGTCCATTTGTTTCAGGAGTTGAAGCCAATTGACCATCCAATGCGTTTTCGCTTCGCTAAGTGGGCCTGCGATCGACTTACAGAAGATGCCGATTTTGGCAAAAAAAATCATCTTTTCAGCTGAAGCTCATTTTGATCTTGGCGGGTATGTAAAGAAGCAAAATTGTCGCATTTGGGGCACAGAAAACCCGCACGCATACATTGAAAAGCCGACGCCGACCCAAAACGATTCACTATTTGGTGCGGATTTTGGTCCAGAGGCATAATTGGGCCATTTTTCTTCGAAAATGAGCAAGGAGTGGCCGTTACAGTCAATGGCGATCGTTATCGGGCCATGTTGAACGAATTTTTGTTCACAAATATTGAAGAGGAGAATATTGGCAACATTTGGTTTCAACAGGACGGCGCTACGTGCCACACAGCCGAAGCTGCACTCGTCCTGTTTCTGAAGATCGCATTATCAGCCGCAAAGCCGATGTCATTTGGCCACCTCGGAGCTGCGATTTGGCACCGTTGGATAAGATAAGTGCTACGCCGACAAGCCAGAGACAATTGACGCTTTAAAGGACAATATTCGTGAAGCCATTTGTGAAATACAGCTGCACACAATCGATAATGTGCTTAAAAATTGGACCGATCGTGTAGGCTACTGCATGGCCAGCCGAGGCAGCCATTTGAATGAAATTGTTTTCCACTCTACAAGACACTCATCCTACCCGTGCTTCTTTATGGCGCAGAGGCATGGACCCTATTAAGTACAGATGCAGCGGCCTTGAGAGTGTTCGAGAGAAAAGTACTGCGCAAGATCTTCGGTTCAGTGCGAGTTGGCGATGATTTCCGTATCCGATACAACAGTGAGCTGTATGAGCTCCTCAAAGACATGGACGTTGTGCAGCGTATTACTATCCAGCGGCTGTGCTGGCTCGGCCCTGTCGCTCGAATGGAGGAGGATGCTCCGGCGCGACAAATATTTGATGCGGGGATCTGCGGAAGTCGGCGCAGAGGACGACCTTGTTTGCGTTGGAAGGACCAAATCGAGGAAGCCCTGTCATCGATTGGTGTGACCAACTGGCGTAGGCGCGCAAGAAGCAGAGGCGCCTGGAAGGATGTGTTGCGGCAGGCCGAAATCCGATAAACGGGTTGTTATGGCCAATTAAGTAAGCAAGTAAGTATTCAGTAGTTTTTTTTAAAGCATTTTCAAAAAAAAAAAGTTATTTGGCGGACCCTTTATTATCATTGTAAAGAAACCTGAGACCTTAAAATATCTAAATGCATTATGGGTTGGAAAAGAATGATTTACAAGACAGATATTTTATTCACTGATATTAAGCGAAAAAAGGAAATTTACCATTTTCATCCCATAGTGCAAGCACATGACTGACTGAATTGTCATATCAATTTACGAGTGTAGCAAAAGTAAATGAAATGAAATGAAGAAAATAAAAAAAAAACGAAAAACGAAAAACCAAACGCTTAAATATTAATAATGAAGCAGTTT
This sequence comes from Sarcophaga carnaria, assembly GCA_958299815.1. NCBI lineage: Eukaryota > Metazoa > Arthropoda > Insecta > Diptera > Sarcophagidae > Sarcophaga > Sarcophaga carnaria. Next base: position 144,190,101 of record OY283149.1, read on the forward strand.
ATGATGATGAAGTATTCGAAATGTTGAATATGATTTGCGGTGCAAATTAACATGTGTTTTTTGCATCTTGTACTTTGTATTCTCCATTGGTCTGGGCCTAAGCTGGGCCTGCTTCTTTTTTGGAAGAAGACATTTTTGCTTCATTTTATTTTATACAACAATTGCGGAGGCAAGAAGAAAGACAAGCCAAGACGTTATACAGGATGTGGAAATATACATTTATATTCGTACGTAGATTTCCAAAAAAACAAATAAATAAAATATGAAAGAGAACGACAAGAGTATTCAATGTAACCATTCATTACATACGATACATACGATACAATGATGGTTGGTTGAATGGATGATGAGAGAAGGATGATGATGATGATGATGATGGTGAAGCATGATGCATGAGCCGCCGAAATGCTAGAAAATGATGATGAATTGAATGAAAGAAGACAAAAAGATCAAATATAAGTGTGTAAATCTTAATTTAAGCGGACACAATACACACAGTATACAGCCAAGCCAAGCCAACATCATCACCACCACCACCAGCATCACCAGCATCATTATTCATCACCAGAGCACAGCATAGCACAGGCAGGCACTGCTATTTAACGCTACAAAATCGTAACCACCACACAATACACAATTATTTTTGCAGAAGCTATAAAAATAAGAAATCATCAGCCCCAAACCAACCAACCAACCAGCCAAGCAGCCAAGCTAGCCCCAGAGCTTAGGCTTAGGCCTGCTACTATTCCACACTAGCAAATGAAGGGAGGAATTCGTTTTAAGCTTGGTTTGGTTTGGTTTGGTTTGGTTTTCTTAAATTTTTAATTCAAAAAAAAAACAAAGAAAAAAATAAGAAAAAAGGATTGAGTCTGACACAAAGTTAAGGCAGCAGGCAGTTGTAAAATGAAAACGAAAATGAAAATGAAATATAGGCGGTGCGCGGTGGTTTGAGACACACACACACACAGAAAAATGCATATTCATCATCATTTCATGTTTAAATTCTTTTCTTAAATGATGTGTGCATAATTTTTGTGCGAATGCGAAGAGATACGTATCCATCTAAGATACAGAAAAAGGGACAGACGCCAACCAACACAGCCCAACACAGCTAGACAGGCCAACAGACACAAAGTGTAAAACAGTCAGACGCTATTAAAAAAAAAAAAAACGTAAAACAATCGATCGCTGGTGGTTTCTCTCCTTCTTTTTTTTTTTGAATTCTTTTTTACGATTTGCTATTAAAAAAAAATTTACTATCCATTCATGGTATAATTTAAGATCAATTACAAATATTTTAATGCTTACAACAACAACAACAAAAATTTACAATATTTTTCTCACAAATGTATACGATGATCGTGTACTTTTTTTCCATTTTAACTCCTAAAAAAGTTCGAAAAAAACCTTTTTTTTTTAATAAGGAAGTGTGATAAATTGGTAATTAAAAGAAGGCAACAACAACAACAACAACAAAAAATTATTGGAAGCTTTTCCAAAAAAAAAATCAACACCTCCGTGTAATTACTTTCCATATTTCAAAATCACTAAGACACTAAAACTGAAAGAAAATGAAGATCGAAGCACTACAGGTTATATTTTGAGTGCCTTTGATAAGTTAAAGAACGTAAAGGGTCCGCCAAATATCTTCTTTTTTTTTTTAAAAGTCTTTAAAATAAAAAACTACTGAATATTTTCTCAAATTTCTTTTTTTTTTCTTTGAAAGTACAATCCTTCCGGTTAATAATGGAAAATAATTTCATTCAAATGTCTGCCTCGGCTGGCCATGCAGTAGCCTACACGATCGGTCCAATTTTTAAGCACATTATCGATTGTGTGCAGCTGTATTTCACCAATGGCTTCACGAATATTGTCCTTTAAAGTGTCAATTGTCTCTGGTTTGGCGGCGTAACACTTATCTTTGACGGCACCCCACAAATAATAGTCCAACGGTGTCAAATTGCAGCTCCGAGGTGGCCAAACGACATCAGCTCTGCGGCTGATAATGAGATCTTCAAAAACAGGGCGAAAAACATCGAGTGTGTGTGGCACGTAGCGACGTCCTGTTGAAACCAAATGTTGCCAATATCCTCCTCTTCAATTTTTGTGAACAAAAATTCGTTCAACGTGGCCCGATAACGATCGCCATTGACTGTAACGGCCACTCCTTGCTCATTTTCGAAGAAAAATGGCCCAATTATGCCTCTGGACCAAAATCCGCACCAAACAGTGACTCGTTTTGGGTCGGCGTCGGCTTTTCAATGTATGCGTGCGGGTTTTCTGTGCCCCAAATGCCACAATTTTGCTTGTTTACATATCCGCCAAGATCAAAATGAACTTCATCTGAAAAGATGATTTTTTTTTTTGCCAAAATCGGCATCTTCTGGTGTAGGCTACTGCATGGCCAGCCGAGTCAGCCATTTGAATGAAATTATTTTCCATTATTAACCGGAAGGATTGTACTTTCAAATAAAAAAGAAATTTGAGAAAATATTCAGTAGTTTTGTTTTTAAAGCATTTACAAAAAAATTTTTTTTTTGGCGGATCCTTTATAAAAAGCAACATCGACTTGAAAATCCAAGAAATTTATTACAAAATATGATGCTAATGTGATGCTTTTTTACTATAAAAAATGCAAAAATGCTGCTAAAAGGTTTAGAAAGTATTCAAGGCGAAGGCTGTCATAGAACGACGGAACTACAAGCGATTTGCTTGTATTTTTTCCAAAAAAAAAGTTCGATGTATAAGACACATTTCTCACTGATTTTTTTTTAGTTATTAAAATTGCTTGACTTTCACACGAAAGTCAATGCAGGCTGCTGCCTTATTAAGGGGAAGATGTTGCCATATTTTCTGATGGCCAGGCGGCTATCAAAGTACTAAATTCTAATTGGAATACACTTGAAGAAATGGCATGATATCCACCTTATATGAGTACTGGAGCACATCGACATTCCGATTAACTGTAGAGTCAAGTGTAGCACAACCATCGAAGCATCCAATGAATCATTAAAGCCGCCATAGTCTAGTAGGTGGTGTGTTGACCTATTAGACGCGAGCGCCTGATTCAAATCCCAGCTCAGGCATCTTTGACGACTCCTTTCTCCTTTCAGCAGCCTTTTGGCAAAAAAAACTTTGAGTGAAATAAAATTATCGTTGAGATTCAACTTTACACTGTAAGTCCCAACACTCGTGAATAAAATTAACACACACAACTTGGGTGATGTGGAAAGCTGGGTCGTAATCCTGGCTGAAGGGTTGTAATGACCAATTGAGCAAGTAAGGGACTCCTCACTCCGTCAACGTTGAATAGCCTGCTTCTGATACAGTTAGAATCGTGCAGAAATTCTGGTAAAAACTGTATAGAGGCCGCACAAAAACTCCAAATGAACAGGCTTAGTATGGTGGTTGTTGGAGTTATTACTGGGGTTTGCATTATAGTTACTCATGCGAAACACATTGACCTTGGAAATTTCGTGGATGTCTTCAGATATGTTTAGAACCGTGCAGAAAATCTGTTGAAAACTGCATAGAGATCACACAAAAAGTCTGCATAAACTCCAAATGAGAACACTGAGTATGGGTGTTGGAGCCAATACTGGACATTGCATTATAGGCACTCAAGCGCAACGCATTGGTCTTGAATGTCTTCGGATACGATTAGCAGAAAATCTGATGAAAACTGGATAGAGGCCGCACAAAAGGTAAGCCTTAACTCCAAAGGCCATAGTCCAGTAGGTAGTCCGTTGGCTTATTAGGCGTAAGGCCACGGTTCAAATCGCAGGTCAGACACCAAAACGAAAATATGAAAAAAAAATATTTATTCGGCGACTTCCTCTCAGTAGATTTCTGACAAAAACTGTGGGAGTAAATAAAATTGTCATTCGTTCGGATTGCGTACATGCATAGATGAAGCTTCTGGATGATTTTTGTGGAGGAAGATTGATTATATTCCATATTTGGAGTAAATATAACCGAAATGGGTTTACGTTTTTGGAGACTTTTGTCAGATTTACCAAACAGATAAGATGCATGCTAAGTTTTGTAAATTTTTCCAGTTCTCAGCCAATTTTCATTTATGCTACGTATCAGAGATCAAAAATGAATCGTTTTTTTTTCGCTACTCATAAGCACTCATGAAATTTTGAATATAAGTGCGTCAACAATATTGAAATTTAACTATGTACTCTGATTTATTCATACTCACTACAACGTTGATTTATAAGTACAGGTTGCAATGAGTATGCATACAACATTGACATCAAACTCATACCATTCGAAATATGTTTTAATCATAAGCCTACTGATTTAGATTCATAACTTTAGAAACATACTCATAATACTTACAAATTCTTATATGTCTATTTGATGGACATGGAATGGAATCATCAACTAAAAATAGTTCCCTCATCCAAAGCCTTACTGCAGACTCCTCCTGCCAACAATTTGACCGTCTACAGGAACATTTTACACGTGTTCGCATGTTGACGCATATTGACGCACCATGACGCATATACAATTTGAAACCGTTTTTATTCTAATTTTTAATCCGTTTGATATTCTAGCGAATACATACTTTCTAGATTTTGTCAGTTTCATGTCACTCTGATTTTAGATCATGGCAAGTCGCTTTAATTCGAGTGACTCGAATCATTCATCCAAATTTGCAGTCTTAGTTGTTGTTGCATTTACAAAAAAAGTAAAAAGACACATAAGCAAAAACGGCAGAGCAGCAATCAGAGCAAACACACAACCTTCTAGTAAGTATTTTAGTGTTCGTACGCGATTCATACTTATTTTGTGCTTTTCGTGTATATGTTGAGTTATGGAGAGTTGATATCAACAACTTCATACGTGTTGTTAAGTATGACTATGATGAGTCCGTCAAACTCTGAATATTAGTAGAGGAGGTTCCTTGACATTAAAATAAGTATGAATGCCGTATAAGTATCAGAAATTATGAGTATGATTCGATTCTACTGATTTATGCTGCGCATTCCAAACGATTCAAAAAAAATTCATATTTAAAGGATTCTTTAGAATTTTTGCGACATACTAAGGTCATAAAGTCGCCGTAGTCTAGTAGGTGGTGTGTTGGCTTATTAGACGTAAAGCCAGGGTTCGAGCCCCAGGCCAGACATCAAGACAAAATGCAAAAAGTATTTCTTTGGCGACTCCCTCTCAGCAGATTTCTGGCAAAAAATCTGTCGTTCGGAGATCCCACCACTCATGTATAAAATTAACACACTCAACATAAGTGGTGTGAGAAACTAGGACGTTGTACAATGTGTCAATTCGACCTCCGGGTACTGTACTTGTCTTAATTGACAAGTACACGTCCTCTAACCTAACCTAACCTAAGGTCATAATCATGTCTCTAAAAGGAATTAATTTAATTTTGTATTTGGTATGTTTCTTAATAATAACCGACTAAAGCGAATCACTTACATTCAGTCTCTGTAACGACCACCCATAATAGCAGCCAGTACATGTATGTACTTATGTACATGTAATATGAAACATAGACTTGATAACACCACTAGACACAAATAATTTCTTGTGTTAATATTGACTGGTTTTTAGCCCAATCATTAGCAAAAAACATACACTGTTAATTCTGCCCATATTACGAACATACTTTATTAGGTGATAAAAAAAAATTATTTTTTAAATAAAAATTCTAACCCCCTTGATATAGAAGTACAACAAGATCATTAACATTTTGCAGCAGCCAAAGAGCTAATAAAATCCAATTGATTCCTCTCTCTCTCTCTCGCGTATATTTGATTCCATGTTTATGAGTCATTCATAATAAAATGCAAACATGGTATGTGTGTGTAAGTACGTACATATTGAATCAATTTATTAAAATAAATTGTAATAGAATCGTTTTGTTCCCTTTCTTAAACCCCAGACATATAGAAAGAAAGAAAGAAAGGAAATTTGATTTCATTTCAAACCACACAGGCACACACACACACTCTCCACACCATTGTGTATGTGTTTCATTGAAGAAAAAATAAAGCGAACCAAACAAAATAAAAAAAAACCTTCAAACCCATTTAATGAATATGTTGTATCAGACTTAATATACAGTATACGTGTGTATGTGTATATGTGTGTGTAAAAGGACCTCACAAGAGAAAATTGTGTGGGCCTTTTGCCTTGTCCACCACACTCAGCTGACTGATGCTCCAAAAGATGCTGACAAAACACAGACAGCCTGCTTGCTTGCCTGCCAGACGAACGGTCAGGGTTGGTTGTTTAAAATTGCAACATGCAATCATCAGACAAAATGTGAACAATAATCATATACATAAAGCGTGTTATGGTGGTGGGCCTACTTCTACGAAAAGCAACAACAACAATAACAAAAGAACACATCGTCTTTAAAAATAATCTTTTAAAGAAAGAGACTCTAAGAGAATAAGAAGAAGAAAACATAATATGTATGAGCACAGCACAGTTTATAATCATAAACGAAATGGTAATACAAACGAAATGGAATACGATTTAAAATAAATGTAAACAATGGCCATATACATTGCAACAGCAACACGATCGCTAACTACAGCAAGAACAACAACTCGAACACAAACACAAAACAATAAATGTTTGAATATGTTTTCTTATGTAATCTACAAAAGTTTTATGGTTGCAACAACCGATATTTTTTTTCTGTCCTGTTTTTTTTTTGTGAAATAAAACACCAAAAACCGATTTTTTTTTATACCAGAAAAAATATACAAAAATTCGATTCGCAAAAAAATCGTTAAAAAAATTTGCAAACAAAAAAAAACGAAAAAAAGAGAAAAGAAAACTTTTGTCAAAAATATAAACAATTTCAATACATTCATTATAAAAATCGAATCTTCAGCAAAAATCTTTAAAAAAAAAGCTAAGAAAACAACATCCGAAAAAACTGCAGAAATTATAAAGAAAATCAACGGGTAAAAATCTAAACGCCAGGGCAATACATTTTCAAAAAAAAAAAAGAAATCTGTGTTGTATCTTGTGAATATATTGTTGCATTTCCGAGACACATACATACATACAGTGAGCGTCAAAAGTGAGTAAACACGACTGAAATAATTCATTTTCTTAGGATAGCGAGAAAAGTAAATGAGAATAGTCGCATAAATTTTCAAAAATAAAAACGTTTATCTATTACTTATAAAATGTTAAAACAAAAACAACAATTCATGATAAAGGAACTTTTTTTTACACTTAAGAAAATAATAGAAAATTAAAAATTATAGTGGGTGTTGACTCACTTATGGCGCTCACTGTACATATGTGAATCAAATAAAGAGAGTTAAGATTGGGGAGTAAGCATTAACGATTAATCGAATATTCGCAAGTATATTTCAAACACAAAACTAATAGAGTTTTAGGGCTTAAAGAAAGTGTTGCACATTCCAATCGGCATAGACAACCGGTGGTCCAGGGGCATTGCGGTTATCTGACAGCACGAACCTATGATGGTCTGCAAGCAATTTTATTAATTTGGCGGCGGCGCGGGCATAGAAATGTTTATAATTTTATTGCAAAAACCATACTGGAAAGAGCCCGCTAGCTAAAAACAACTTGTCATCTCGTTACATACATACAGTTTGTCAAAAAAATCTTTGCACATAGAGAAAAATAAAAAAACTTCGAAAAATGCATTGATTTCTAATATAAATAACCAACTTTTTCATTTTTTTCAAACAGGATTTTATAAACATATGTTTTGTTAATATAATAAATAAAAAACTTTTATAACAATGAAAAGATTCTAATTTAAAATATTAAAAAACAAAAACAATTCAATTTTACTGCTGTCAAAAAAATGTTTGCACACTTGACAAAATATTAAGATTAAGCAATTTTTTTTTAAATTATAGTGCTAATATTTTGTGTGTCCACCTTGAGCATCAATCACCGATTGTAGACATCTTCTCCTAGATTGAATAAGCTTCGGAATGTCATATTCTAATGGTATTTTTTTCCATTCTTCTTTGATGAACTTTATCAATTCGTTTTTATTTGTGGGCGATCTTTTTCCTACCTTTTGCTTTAGATGAACCCACAAATTTTAGATAGGGTTAATATCAGGACTTTGGGCAGGAGTATCAATAACTTTGGAGCAGTTGTAAAGTAACCTGGACTTACATAAATAAGATTTATGTTTAAAATCATTATCTTGATAGTACTTGTAATTAAATTTATTCGGATTAACCGGGTCAATAAAACCAAATTTCTTAATGCTGGCGGTCAGTTCATTTTTTAAAATATCAAGATATACTTCCTTAATCATTAGTTCATCCAAAATCCTTCTTACACCAACTCCCTTGCTGGATATACAGCCCCATACCATTACTGTAGGAATACATACTTTACTGTAGGAATAAGATTTTAATTTTCTAGTGCTGTCAGAGGCTTACGCCAAACTCTTTGCGGTCCGTCATGATAATAAAGCATTATTTTCGTCTCATCTGAGAAAATAACAGCGTCCCAGTACTCCGGAGGAAGAGAAATGTATTCGGTAGCAAATCTTAATCTCTTTTCGACATTTTGTGCTACAGAGCAGGGGGTTTATCCTATGCACTCTTGAAGAATATTTGTGTTTTTGAAGAACATTTCTGATGGTTTCTTGGGAAACACGTAACCCAAAGTCTTTTTGCACTTGAAGAGCTAATCATCTCGTACTGGATTGTGGGCTATCATACACGATTGTAATAATTTTTCTTTCAACTCGCTGCGTCACCTTTTTTGGCCTGCCTGTAAATCCTTTTAAGTCTAGTCCTCCTTCTTTTTCAGCACGGGATATAATATTATATACGGTCCTGATGTTCAAGGAGAACATATCGGCGATTTCCTTGGCAGATTTGCCTTTGGAGTAGTTGAAATAGACCAATTATATAATATTTTTTGAAACTCGTTATCCTGGCATTTTTTGTATTCAAATATAAGAACACTTGTTACATAAAAAACGATCGCTACATTAATAAAACGTTGTTTACCCCTTTCACATTCCATCTCATTTGTAAAAAACCCAAAATGCACAACATTTTTGGGAAATAACGGCATTTTTTGTCATTTTTTATTATCTTCATTCAATATGCAAAGATTTTTTTGACACCCTTTATACTGTGTAAAGTTCTTTTATTGTTGTTATTATTGCAATGTGTGTGACTATTAGAAAACTATTGACGCCTTATGGTCGTAAACAAGTACAGTTATAGAATGTGTGCAAAAATAAAAAAGTATGTAAAGATTTTGTTGTTGGAATTCTTGAATGAAGATCACATTTTACATTTTTTTGATCTGTGCAAAGATTTTTTTGACAAACTGTATGTACATATACATAATTGGTCATTACAACCCTGTAGTCAGGATTACCACCTAGTTTCTCACACCACTTATGTTGTGTGCGTTAACTTTATACATGAGTGGTGGGGCCTGCTTACAATTTAAAGTCGACTCCGAACAACAGATTTTTGAGAAACTTTTCATGGCAATTTTATTTACTCGGAGAATTTTTTCCAGAAATCTGCTGAGAGGCAGGCGCCAAAGATATATTTTTTCATATTTCGTTTAGTTTGAGATGCCTGACCTGGACTTTGAACCGAGAATAATAAGCTAACACACTACCTACTAGACCACTACGACTTCATTGTATACCATCCTATCAAATTATATAACACAGCTGCACATACCGATTTGAAAAAAATTAATTGAAAAAAATTAATGAAAATAATGAAACATAACCAAAGTGTTCTAAAAAAGGCTGATTCTACTTAAAGAATCCACATGAAGTTGCCACATGAATTATTAACACAAAAAAATCGATTGATCGCACTAGCAGTGCAAATTAAATGGCAATGAAACCCAACGATTACGATGAATCAAAAATATCCACAAATTTCCCTTACCAAAGACCTCAGACTTACACTATCTATTTGCCATTTGTTACAGGATTCATAAAACTGAAAATTAAAGTCCAGATTACTAAAAAAAACTCAGCCTCAATAATATTCATTAATCGGTAACCATTTAGAAAATACGAGTCACACAAACCCAACACCCGCTATAACACAAACACTAATGAAAGCAAACAAAAAAAACAAAACAAAACAAAACAAACAAAAAACAAAAATTATGCACCAACTTAAGTTTAAGCTGATCATTTGGCAGTTCGACTGGCTGGCTGGCTGGCTGGCTAAATGCCTTTGACTGGCTGCCTGGCCTGCCTGCCTTGCATTGCCGTGCTGCTTGATGAGAAGTTTTTTTAGAACATTTTAAATTGTATTTTACTTGATGATAACAATGATGATGACGACGACGACGACGACGATGATTCTTTAAGACACACACACACAGCAAGAGCTAAACACAGCAACAAAATAAACTAAAAGGAACCTCAACCAAAAAAGCCGACAAATTCATTGGAAGTATAACAAGAAACAACAAAACACTCGTAAAACGATCACCAAGGAACAACAGCAGCATCAGCAGTGAAGAAAACAACAAAATCAACATAATCGCATAATCGAAAATACTAACAACAACAACAATAGCAACAAAATATGAGAAACAATAAACAAAATCGGCAACAACAAGAACAACAACAAGCACACACCAAGTTAAAGCATGTTTAGCCGAAAAATGATACGCGATACAATAATAAAAGCGTTGTGAGAATAAAAACAAAACAAATACACACGAAAAATCAGCAGACACAAGGAAAGACTAAAGGCGGGTTCACCCACAAGTTTCTGAAACATTTTTGGTTCGCACAAAATTTTTTTTATATGGAGTTTGACGTTTCTCTCAGAGAGCGAGAGAAATTATTTTGTGCGAACAACTCTCAGTGTGAATTAAATTAATTTTAAATTTGGTCCGAACCATTTTAGAAAAGGTTGCCACACCATATGAAATTTATACAATACACAAATATTTGCAGAAGTTCATCGAAAGACCCAGGGTCCATGCGATGAAAATTTATAAATGAATCTACGTAATTTAAACGCATTTCGGAAACTAGTGAGTGAAAATACCTTTTGGCTTCTCTTTGTTTCAAAAGTGGTCTTACAGTCGTCCTCTTGTTTATCTTTGATTTTCGTTTTTCATAAATATATTTTGCAAGTAATTTCACTTTGGTCACTTCAATGGCGAACAAGAGTAGCAAATGATTTATATCCATCGCAGAACAAGATGTTTTTATTCTTATCAAATAATTCACCACAATAATAAATAATAAATATTAATTTTTTATTTCCTTATTTTGACACAAATATAATTAACTTTCTTAAGTTTCAATTAAATATGGCAGCAGTTCAATTAAAGATGGTAGCACTGTTTTTACGAACAAAGTTTCTGAAATGGGTGAATCATGCTGCAGAAAACTCTCAGTAAACAAGAAATTTCTCCAAACCAAAAATGTTTCAGAAACTTATGGGTGAACCCGGCCTAAGTAAAATCGAGAGAAAAACAGCATCAAAAGCCCAGACACATACTGACACAAATAATTTCAGACAATTTCAATACAACACTCTCTCGCTGTAAAGCAACAAAGAAAAAAAGGAAAAACAAAGCTTAACGTTATGTGTGTGGCGCAAAAGGAAAACTCTTGTGTTTTTTATATTGAGACAGAAAGCATTTGAAACATACTTTCAGGCTCAACAAATAGGGGTGGGGGGGGAAACAGTTTTCAACATTTTCCATTTTATTTTAGGTGTCCACAGCATGCTTTGAAAGCCTGGGTTTTATTGGGAATCTACACGACTAACTCACAGGCTTAAAAAGATTTCTGTGCTCCTTAATAAGCATGGAGTTTGACGGTATGATACAACGGCACCAGTGCAAACCTACTGTCGATTCTCGTATGACTACTGGGGTTGCAAAGAAAAAGATTGCTTGACCTTTCACTGAACAATCTTAAAGGCAAGCTGGTGCTTTAAAAAAAAAGGGTGTTTTTTATAGAGGTATAGAACTTTAAGTTGGCATTACTTTTCAAGATGGCGACCGATTTAACAGCTGTCAAGTGATTCATTCTCAGTTTGGTTTGGCAATTCATCATGAATAGACTCACACGCCTGAACAACGCTTGCAAATAGTGCAATTTTATTTCGAAAATAATGGTGGTTCTGTGCGGAAAACGTATCGCGCACTACGTCCATTTTATCGTCGACAAAATCGTCCATCAGAGCAGTTAATTCGATTAACCATGGAATGTTTTCGCACCACGTTTACTCTTATTGATAACTCGCATCCCCAGAGACGCTGTACGGTGCGTACAGAAGAAGCTATTGCTGCTGTAGAGCGTAGCATTGAGGAAGACCCGAATGAGTCCATCCGCCATCGAGCACAGCAATTGGATCTGTGTCCATCCACTTTATGGAAGATTTTGCAGAAGGATCTTGGTTTGCGTGCTTACAAAATCCAACTCGTGCAAGATTTGAAGCCAAACGATCATCATCAAGTAAGGCGTAGATTCGTCGAATGGGCCCAAAACGAGATTACCGTTGTTCCCGATTTTCATAAGCGAATTTTGTTTTTTGTTTGATGAAGCGCACTTCTGGTTGAATGGCTAAGTCAACAAACAAAACTGCCGCAATTTGGAGTGAAGGTAATCCTCAAGTGTATGTGGAAACACCGTTACATCCAGAAAAACTGACTGTTTGGTGCGCTTTATGGGCTGGTGGAATCATTGGTCCGTACTTTTTCAAAAACGATGGTGGCCAGACCGTTACAGTCAATGGTGAACGGTATAGAGCCATGATTACTAACTTTTTCATTCCTGAATTGAATAACCATGATGTCCAGCAGGAGATGTGGTTTCAACAAGACGGCGCAACATGTCACACAGCTCGTGCCACAATAGATTTATTGAAAGACACGTTTGGTGACCGCCTAATTTCACGTTTTGGACCTGTGAATTGGCCTCCAAGATCTTGTGATTTAACACCGCTAGACTACTTTCTGTGGGGCTATGTAAAGTCATTGGTCTATGCGGTAAAGCCACAAACGCTTGACCATTTAGAAGACAACATTCGCCGTATTATTGCCGATATACGGCCACAAATGTTGGAAAAAGTCATCGAAAATTGGACTACATCCGCGCCAGCCGTGGCGATCATATGCCAGAAATCACATTTAAAATGTAATGCCACAAGATTATCTTTCGGATAAATATAAATTCATGTCAATCGAATAATTCATCGTTGTTTTATTGCAACTTTAAGTTCTATACCTCTATAAAAAAAACACCCTTTAGTAAGAATGTTGAACAGAAGAGTCGACGTGACGAGTAAATTGCTTCCAATTATGTTTGTTCGAAGCCAATGTTCTTAAAAGACTGCAGTCCATGACAGCGTAGAGAACTGCTCTCTCTTTCTGCCTTCTTAAATTGTGTTCTAGCCTTACAATTCTCCGCCTCCTTCCTGACATACACTCCTTAGCAGGATTTCCATTTTAATTCAAAGTTTGGCCAATTCTCAACCGTAAAAACTTGTTTGGAATTACTCCCTCAACGTGAAGTTGGGTGTGGAAGTCGCCGTAGTCTCGCTTATTAAATGTAAGCCTGCGGTTCAAACCCCAGGTCAGACATCAAAATCGGAATATGAAAAAAAATTCTACGGCGACTTCCTCTCAGCAGATTTTTTGCAAAAAAACTCTGAGAATAAATAAAATTGCCATGAAAAGTTTCCCAAAAATCTGTCGTTCGGAGTCGACTTTAAACTGTAGGTCCCGCCACTCATGCATAAAAATTAACACACACAACATGAGTGGTGTTGAGACGCTAAGCCGTAATCCTGACTAAAGGGTTGTAAGGCGTTGTATGTATGAAGTTGGCTGTGGTTAAAGAATGCCTGAACCGCTTTGCCATCCTTAGCTGACGCATTCCACGATTCAGAGTCATGCAAAAGATAGACTTCAAGCAAGACCAGATAATTTTCATTCTTGTTCTAATTGAAAAGAATTCTAATCCAGCCCTTCAAAAATCTGATCGCTTTTGTTTATTATATTCTGTATACCAGTGGGGAGATGGTAAAGATGCTTTTCCAAATTTAAAATCATAATCTACAGGCGGCTTGCTTTATTTGTGATGTTAATCTTGAGTTTATCAGTCTATGCCGGAGCAGAAACGCGCATTTTCTAAATGTCTGTGTGCCAGGAGTCATAAGTCGACGTAATCTTAGTCTTTCAGCCTTAATTTACACCTCTTTGCGTGTGTACTAAAAAACATGTTGTAAAGCAGAGGGCGGAGAACACAACCTTGTTTACTCCGGCTTTAATTAAAATTAAGTTAGGTTAGGTCGAAATTGTTGCGGCCCTATACTCCCTAGGGAAGTAAGAGGAACATATATAGGTCGAAATGTTAGCTTTGATTACCAAAGAACACATGAGCACTCATAGCGGCCTGTAAGCGTAGCCCCTGTACTGACCAAGTTTCCATCAAACTCATCGAAGAAGTTGGTCAGTGTAAGGACTGCACTTTTAATTGGAATTGATCGACTGAATTCGACTGATCCGGCCTGACGCTGACAGAAAATGGCAGCTGATATGGAGCTTTGCTAATGTGAAATCTTTTCCTCAGAGTTCTTTTACAAGCCAATGCATTCTAAATTGTGGAATGAGTGAAGGTATATAAGAACGTTGAAGTCGCCGTGGTCTAGTAGGTAGAGTGTTGGCTTATTAGACGAAAAGCTAGTGTTCGAGCCCCAGGCCAGACATCAAAATAAAATACAAAAAATATTTCTTCGGTGACTTCCCCTCAGCAGATTTCTGGCAAAAACTCTGAGAGTAAATAAAATTGCCATGAAAAAGTTTCTCAAAAATCTGTCGTTCGGAAACGACTTTAAACTGGAGGTCCTGCCACTCATGTATAAAATTAACACACAACATAAATGGTGTGAGAAACTAGGTCGTAATCCGGACTGAAGGGTTGTAATGACCAATTATGTATGTATGTATGTATGTATGTATGTATGTATGTATGTATGTATGTATGTATGTATGTATGTATGTATGTATGTATGTATGTATGTATGTATGTATGTATGTATGTATGTATGTATGTATGTATGTATGTATGTATGTATGTATGTATGTATGTATGTATGTATGTATGTATGTATGTATGTATGTATGTATGTATGTATGTATGTATGTATGTATGTATGTATGTATGTATGTATGTATGTATGTATGTATGTATGTATGTATGTATGTATGTATGTATGTATGTATGTATGTATGTATGTATGTATGTATGTATGTATGTATGTATGTATGTATGTATGTATGTATGTATGTATGTATGTATGTATGTATGTATGTATGTATGTATGTATGTATGTATGTATGTATGTATGTATGTATGTATGTATGTATGTATGTATGTATGTATGTATGTATGTATGTATGTATGTATGTATGTATGTATGTATGTATGTATGTATGTATGTATGTATGTATGTATGTATGTATGTATGTATGTATGTATGTATGTACATGATCTTAATGTGTCGAACTCTATTTTTTCGTTACTAAATAACGGATTACAGGCGGGCAGGGATACAATTATTGACAAACTGATTACGGGCACGTGAAATGAATAAATTTTATAGCACAACGGAGGAATACCTAAAATTCCCAAAACAATTCGGTTTCAAATAAAAAATTTTCCACATTCCCTTTATAGAACAGGGCAACAAACAACATGTATAAAAAAACATTTAACGTTTGTATGTCTGTGTATATGTGCCCCTTTTAAATTTACTTGTTACATACCAAATTATACAATAATGCTGCAGCCATCCAACAGACAAAATGAAGGTCAATAGTGCCATTAACGAGACTAATTTAAGTAGACTACGGCAGGCAGACATACAGCCAGCCATCCGCCTCCCCCCAAAAAAATGTGCCACCTCCACTTCACTTACTGCTGAGTTGCTTATTAATAAATTTTTTTAAAGGGTTATGCTGGCTAAAAATATAGTATAAGTGAACTTGCTTTTGTTGTTATTGCAATTTCGCAAATTATTCGCGAGGCTGTAAGTTAAATTTTTTTCGTTTTTAAAACTCAGTTGGTTGGTCATCATGTTTTATAAATGAAAACCGAATAAGAAAAGGGCAACACAACAATAACAAAAACAAACAAACAAACAAACAAACGAACGAAAAAAAAAACATCAACTACAAGTGAGTTCCAGGAATTTGATCATCATCTCAAAGAGCTTGGTATGCTTGGACACACACACACAAGCAACACAACACAACACACTTTAAAGACAATGGCGATTACGAATGATGATGATGATGGCGATGGCGATGATTATGATGACGACGAAAACGAGCTAAAGTAGTTAAAAACGACTTAAAAACGTTTTTTAAATGCAACAACAATAATAAAATGTTAACGACACAACGACAACAGCAGCAGCAACAGCAGCAGCAACAGCAACAGCAATAGCAACAACAGTAACAGGGCATTATATTCGTGGTATTTACGAAAATTTACTTAAAAAAAAAACGAAAACGAAAACGAAATATGGAAAGAATACAACAAAACAACACATTGAAAAATTGCCAGTAACTATACAAGCCACCGAACGGTGAGGGGTGAGGTGGCAGTAACAGCAACAATTGCTGTTGCTGTTGTAACAACAAATATAACAGAGACATGAATGTGAACAAAACAGAGAGAAAAAAAATTATCAGCAGCAAATGAACGAAAGAATAATCAATTTAACGAGTGTAAAGTTACGCTTTCATATTAAGGTGACCAGGTGCAATTAAGACATTTTTTTAAATGCACGTGTACACATAAATTTATTGAATATTTTTTGAATAAAAATCGACAGACCCACTCACGATAGGAGGTTACATAATCACGAAATGTGATTATTCGAAATTCATGTGAATTCCCGGCCTAATTTTCTCAAAACAGTATTTATTTGGGCACCTTCGGGCCATTGCACTTACGACTGAGTTGGTTGCTTTTCTCTCAATCTGCCTTGTCTAATTATGACCTGTTTTTCCAAAATCTTCGACTCTTCAGTGCATGCCACTCTACAGAAACACTTGCCATGCATTGTTTGGACATTTTTGGCTGCTGTAAAACGATTTTGCCTTACAAGTTGACATATTTCCCTTTCTAGGGGATGTTTTTCTGGAGAACAAAGTACTAAATATTGTCATAAAATTCTCAAGGGGCACCATCGGCTAAAATCTATTTGGAAAACCCAAAGTTAGAGCCCAGAGCTGAATTCCTCCAACGTTTTTCTTCAGATACAAGAAGTTTGATTAGTTCGTTCATTAAAAAAAAAATTGGAAATGAGAAATTCTTTTTGCTTCATAAAGAAAAAAAACTTTCTCCTCTGGTCACCCTATAAAAAAAGTTCTTCTCCTTAAGTACGTATGATCAATATACAACGATTATACTTAATGAATAACAATGAATGGAGAGATTCAAACAAAAAGAAGAAAAAAAAGAAGAAAAAACATACAAAAATGAATACAATGCAAATACAACAACAACAACAACAGAAACAGCAAAAGAAACGTACTAAGCCAATCAGAAATTGTGGGAAACCGTTTAATTTATTTAAAAACCAAAAAAAAAAATCAGAAAAAAATTTTATACAACTTAAAAAAGATTTGGGAGGATGTGGACATTTATAACAAAAAAAATTAAATCTTTTTTTATATTTTATAATACAAAAGATAAAGATAAATATGTAACAATAAATAATAAAATAAATGAAGAGAAAGAAAATCAAGCAAAAAAAAATTAAACAAAAGTACTTAAAAAGTACGAAACTAAAGGATATGCAGACAATAAAGTCGCTACGAAACAAATGGGAAAAAATTTAAAAAATAATTACGAATGAAATTAGGAAGATAAGAAAATCTTCAAGAATTAATATGTATGTAGTTCTCCAATTAAATGACTCAAAAGTGGGCACCAAACAAGGCCAAAGTTTAAGCCGTTTTAGGGTTTATGATTCAGTTTCTATAACACCTCACAACGTCAAATTGTAAGAACAAAATTTCAAAATCAAATGGGCAGTGTATTTTTCAGGCCGACTCTCCTTTAAACTGAACAGAAGTAACATATTGTACTAAAGAAAAAAAAAAAAAGTGGTACAAAAAATGTTCAATGTAAGTCCCGAATACTCCCTCTACGACTTGTTGTGTTAATGAGCTGGTGTCTCGTTGTTCACTAATGACTCCTTTACCTGAATTTGAATTGTGATGACATGTACTTGCCTAATCAATAAATACAACGAAATTAAAGTTTGGCTGTCTATTTGAAGGATATGGCAGGGAATCATAAACTAAAAATAGTTCCCTCATACAAAGCCTTATTGGGGACCCCGCCTGCCAAAAATTTGACCGTCTACAGGAACATTTTACACGTGTTCGCATGTTGACGCATATTAACGCATATTGACGCACCATGACGCATATACAATTTGTAACCGTTTTTATTCTAATCCGTTTGATATTCTAGCGAGTACATAATTTCCAGATTTTGTCAATGTCATGTCACTCTGATATTAGATCATGGCAAGTGTCTTTAATTTGAGTGACTCGAATCATTCATCAAAATTTACATTCTCAGTTGCGTTTACAAGAAAGTAATAAAGACACATAAGCAAATAAGACAGAACAGCAAGGTTACACAACCTTATAGTAAGTATTTCAATGCTCATACGCGATTCATACTTATTTTGTGCTTCGTGTATACTCGTATGTTGAGTCATGGAGAGTCAAAATCAACAACATCATACGTGTTGTTAAGTATGAATATGATGAGTACTTCAAACTTTGAATATAAGTAGTGGAGGTTGCATGATATTAAAATAAGTATGAATGCGTATAAGCATCAGAAATTATGAGTATGATTCGATTCTACTCATCTTTTTGAATTCTCATTGCTAATCTCTGGTGCTTATCAAGTGCCCAGAGCATAGAGTTGTTTCTACTGAGCGAATATCCTGAAGTTTTTCACGGCAATAGGCCAGGAGATACTCTGTATAGATTCACGCTATCAAAAGGTCACAGTAGCTTTATATTTTTTTTTTTTTTTCTCAAAAAATGAAATTTTTTGCTTAATATGTGCATAAAATATGCGTAAAATTTGGCTTAAAATAGAAATAAATTATGGAAACTATCAAATATGCTTTAAAAATATGCCAAAAAAAAGGCTCAAAAAAGAGGAGATGCTTTCAAAAGTAAAAAATACAAAATATTCCAGCAAAGTTTCAAATATTCTGGGAGTTTTCTTACTGGGATTTCTTATACTTACTACATGCATACATAACTGGCCATTACAACCCTTTAGTCAGGATTACGACGTAGCTTCTCACAACACTTATGTTGTGTGTGTTAATTTTATACATGAATGGCGGGACCTACAGTTTAAAGTCGATTTCGAACAATAGATTTTTGAGAAACTTTTCATGGCAATTATATTTACTCCCAGAGTTTTTGCCAGAAGACTGCTGGGAGAAAGTCGCCGAAGACATATTTTTTTCATATTTCGTTTTGATGTCTGACCTGGGGTTTAGAAACTCCCGTGTGGTGAGTTTCAAGTGTGGTGAGTTTTTACAAAATGTGGTGAATTTATCCGGTGTGGTGAATAAAATAGAAACTTAACTTAGTGTTGGCTTATTAGACCACACTTCTAATAACTAACTTTCCTGAGAAAAAAAAATCCTGGTTTTTTAAGTGAAAATTGTATACCAAAAAGCCACTGATTTTGTTTAAAAGTTTGTATAAATTTCCTGCGTCAAATGTAATTAAACCCCGTGCTCTCTAGTTTGCGTAAAAGTTTGCGGTTGGAAAAAAGTTGATTATTTTTTTTTCCATTTTTTAAATGCTTAAAACGCTTTAATTATTTATACAAATTAAACGATAACAAAAAAGAAAAAAAAAATACAATAAGAATGTGAAAAAACCAACCATGAAGTTGAAAAAAAAAAATTAACGAAAGATAAACGATTTTAAAATTCATTGGAATAGTAACTCCGCAGTGCTATTTTTAAAGATAAAATTCAGAAAAAAAAAAAAAATTAACGAGCGATCCAGAGAAGAAGGGCAGCAGCAGCAGCAGTTAGAGAGATAAATAGCAATAAGCGTTGATGGGGGATAGAAGGCAAATGAAACAAAGAACACAAGATACGCAAAAAGAAAGAAAGAAAGAAAGAAAAACAAAATTGAAGAAGTACTTTCTAATTTACAAGTTGCGTTGTGTTAACAGTTAAAATAAATTTACACTTCCGTATTGGTCATGATGATGATGATGATTTCTGTTCAGAATTTGAATTCTTCACATTAACAACAACAACTAACTACTCGTCGCTCTGTTCATTTGTAAAAACGTTTTCAAATAATTGTTGAACTAACTTGCCTGCCCTGGACTGCCTGGTCTGCGTGCCTGGTCTGCCTACCATTATGCTGATATGATGGTTCTTAAATATTCATTCATTCGCTCACTTCATTTACACAATTCTTCACATAACAATAGAAATTCTTGTATTTTTTTTAACAAAAAAAAAAACTCGAAAAAACTGTCGATTTAAAACGGTTGATGAACTCGTTTTTTTTTTGTTGTGGTGGAAATTTAATAAATTTTTAGTTTAACAACAAAATGCTGTCAAATTATAGCAACAAAAACGGCAAACGGGCACTAATTTTCAAATTATGCAAATTTCAGCGCGATTATTTTTAGAATTTGGTTTTTATGTTTTGCCACATACGCGTTAACGAGTCATAAAACCTTTTGCCGCATTTCGAAGAAAAATGTTACAAACATTTTCAAAATATTTGCAGTTTTACTGGCCAGAAGCTATTATTATTACATGATAGGCATGATAGTCATGTAAAAATTTACAGAAACAGTAGAACTCGCACTTTTTTTTTTTAACGTCTGGGCTAACCCTGTATTCCCATGATATTTTTGAAAAGAATTAATTTTTTGTAACGTAAGTTAGAAACGGATAAGCACCATCATCTACATACATACATACATACATAATTGGCCATTACAACCCTTCAGTCAAGATTACGGCCTAACTTCTCACACCACTCATGTTGTGTGCATTAATTTTATACGTGAGTGGCGGGACCTACAGTGTAACGTCGACTCCGAACGACAGAAATTTTGAGAAACTTTTTCATGGCAGGTTTATTTACTCTCAGAGTTTTTTTGCCAGAAATTTGCTAAGAGGAAGTCGGCGAAGAAATATTTTTTTTTTCATATTTAATGTCTGACGTGGTATACGAATCCGGGCTTTACGTCCGTCTAATAAGCCAACACACTACCTACTAGACTACGGCGACTTCTTCTTGTCTATAGTCATTTATCTACAGAAATTAAGGATTAGGATTTTTGCCTATTTAAACTGTGATTACCTAAATAGGCAGATGATCTTGCAGGAGGTTTCAGGTGAGCATAAGTCTCCTTCTTCCAGAAATAGCCTGGATAGGTCCAAAAGCCTAAGACTGTGGTGTGGGAAAGAAAACTATGGAAGCCTAAAACGGACTTAAAGCGATCTAAACTTGTTTGCCAAGCAATTGCGATGGGAGGAGTTTTGTGTCTTACATCAGGCTATTCAATAATAGCAATAGACCAGGTGGTGTAGACTCAAAGGTCAGACAAAGATGAATAGAATCGAATCATACTCATAATTTCTGATGCTTTTACGCATTCATACATATATTTTAATATCCTGGAACCTACTCTACTCATATTCAAAATATGAAGTACTCATCATATTCATACTTAACAACGAGTATGATGTTGTTGATTCCGACTCTCCATAACTCAACATATACACGAACAACAAAATAAGTATGAATCGTGTACGAACACTAAAATACTTACTAGAAGGTTGTGTGTTTGATCTGATTGCTACTCTGTCTTTTTTGCTTATGTGTCTTTTTTTCTTTTGTTGTAAATGCAACAATAACTAAGACAGTAAATTTTGATGAATGATTAGAGTCACTCGAATTAAAGAGACTTGCCATGATCTAATATCAGAGTGACATGAAACTGACAAAATCTAGAAAGTATGTATTCGCTATAATTAAACGGATTAAAAATTAGAATAGAAACGTTACAAATTGTATATGCGTCATGGTGCGTCAATATGCGTTAATATGCGTCAACATGCGAACACGTGTAAAATGTTCCTGTAGACGGTCAAATTGTTGGCAGAAGGAGTCCACAATTAGGCTTTGGATGAGGGAACTATTTTCTTTTTTTTTTTGTAAAGGCAACTAAGACTGTAAATTTTGATGAATGATTCGAGTCACTCGCAGCATTTATAAGTATTATAAGTATTTTTTTAAAGTTATGAATCTAAATGAGTAGGCTTAAGAATCAAACATATTTCGTATGGTATGAGTTTGATATCAACGTTGTACGCATACTCATTGCAACCTGTACTTATAAATCAACGTTGTAGTGTGAGTACGAATGAATCAGAGTACATAGTTTAATTTCAATATTGTTGATTCACTTATATTCAAAATTTCATTGGCGATTAAGAGTAGCGAAAAAATTATTAATATCTGACCTCCGTTTTGAACCTAAGAATTGTTAATTGTCGCCCACAATAAATTTTTTTAACTGATGCATAAAATTACAATTAATGAAGAAACTGTAACATTTAAAATAATTATTTTGATACATATTTTAATTTATGAAGACTATTCAAAAAATATTATTCTACCAGAGGCTACCAGCAAGAGAGTACAACCCGCTTTTTGGACCCTGCAGCTTTCCAGAGTCTATATTTAAACGATCTCTATGTCGTTATTGCTTTTTTTTCGGAAATATTTTGTAATCTTTTAATATTTTTTTTGGTGATGGGTTCTTCAGCACACGTAGTTAAAGAACATTTTAAAGCAGAATTTTTTTCTTATTCTTTACGCTTCTTTTTTTCTGAGTTTGTTGTTCTGAAATCACACATTTTGTTGTTGTTGGAATCTGGACTGTTCTGTTGTGTTGTGTTTTTCAAATTTAGAGCTGCTCACCAGCACTTCACATCTCTGTAATGTACCGCCGCCTCACATAACTCGTGCAAAACTTTTCGCATGTTGTGATTCAGGGCAAACATTGGCCATCATTAAAAGAAAATAAAAAACGAATTCAAAAAGAGAGAAAAAAAACTTAAAAAAAACAAGCCAAAGAATCGTTAAGAAAACAATCTTGAGCTTATGAATGTATGTAGGTAGAGACACTAAGCGGACTGGACACAAGAGTGCGTTTTATTATAAAATAAGCAACAAAAATAAGCAAAAAAAAAAAAAAACACCGAATCAAAAAAGAATTATATTTTTGTAACTTCCTTTTTTTGTTCATACGGTGGTGTTTTTTTTTTTTTATTAAATAAATTCTTACGATAATTTAATGTTTAGTCGCTTACTAAGTTTGCAGTTTTTTTTTTTTTTTGTTATCTTTCTTTCTTGCTCTTGTTTCATAAGCACGAGATAATATAACGTAACGAAATTAAGGCAAATTTTTATAAGAAAGAAAAAATGCAAAAAAAAATTATCAGCATAATTGCGATTTAAATGGGAAAAAAGTGTTCGTTTTGCATTTAATTTTGAATATGTTTGTAACGATCATAAAATAATTGTGTATTACAGTTAAATTAAGTTATTATGGACAAAAAGTAAATTTTTTTTGTGATATGTTTGAAGCATATTTTCATTATACTTCATGGTATGCTAAACAGATATTTTTTTATCATTCTTTTTTATGCTCTAGAATGAATAAAAATATTGTTTTTAAAGCATATTTTTACATATTTTATAACGTTTATGTTTGAGATACACTATAAATAATTTTTTATATTTTATTCTATTCTAAACCGAATAATAAGAGAGACTTACTTAATGAGATTCCATTATTCTAAAATGCCCGCGGTTCAAACCAGAGAATAGCAATGAAACGTTTTTTCTCTACTCATAAGCACTCATGAAATTTTGAATATAAGTGAGTCAACAATATTTAAATTTAACTATGTATTCTGATTCATTCATACTCACTACAATGTTGATTTATAACTACAGGTTGCAATGAGTATGCATACAACGTTGACATCAAACTCATACCATTCGAAATATGTTTGATTCATAAGCCGACTCATCTAAATTAATAACTTTAGAAAAATACTAATAATACTTATAAATGAGTAATAATACTTATAAAACAGTCTTAGTTGCATTTACACACAAAAAAAATAGTTCCCTCATCCAAAGCCTTATTGGGGACTCCTCCTGCCAACAATTTGACCGTCTACAGGAACATTTTACACGTGTTCGCATGTTGACGCATATTGACGCACCATGACGCATATACAATTTGCAACCGTTTTTATTCTAATTTTTAATCCATTTGATATTCAAGCGAATACATACTTTCTAGATTTTGTCAGTTTCATGTCACTCTGATATTAGAGATCATGGCAAGCCTCTTTAATTCGAGTGACTCGAATTATTCATCAAAATTTACAGTCTTAGTTATTGTTGCATTTACAAAAAAAGGAAAAAAGGACACATAAGCAAAAAGACAGAGCAGCAAGCAGAGCAAGCACACAACCTTTTAGTGAGTATTTTAGTGTTCGTACGCGAATCATACTTATTTTACGATTCGTATATATTTTGAGTTATGGAGAGTTGAAATCAAACAACATCATACGAGCTTTTGTTAAGTATGAGTATGATGAGTACTTCAAACTTTGAATATGAGTAGAGGAGGTTCTATGATATTAAAAAAAGTATGAATAAAATAAGTATGAAGTCGAAGTAGTCTAGTAGGTAGTGTGTTGGCTTATTAGACGTAAAGCCAGGCTTCGAGCCCCAGGCCAGACATCAAAACAAAATACAAAAAGTATTTCTACGGCGACTTTCTCTCAGCAGATTTCTGGCAAAATACTCTGGGAGTAAATAAAATTGCCATAAATCGACTTTAAACTGTAGGTCCCACCACTCATATATAAAATTAACACACACAATATAAGTGCTATGAGAAACTAGGTCGTAATAATGACATAATGACCAATTATGTATGTATGAATGCGTATAAGTAACAAAAATTATGTGTATGATTGGAATCTACTCATCTTTTTGAATACTAATTGCTGATCTCTGGGTTAAACCCACCACTAACGCACATTGACAATGGGGCTTACCTCACACTGGGTAACACAATGGGCCATATGGCCACCTAGTGAACTTGCCTGTGAACAGCAAACTATCCGCTAAAACCGAGTAAGATAGAGCAGCAAAAGGCTTAAAGAAAGGATCATAAAAATGTTCGCATACATATTTTCAATTACCGTTTTGAAACGATAAAAAGAAAACTTCCGTAAAAACGCAATTAGAGAAACTTAGAAAATGGCCAGTTTTTTTAACATATTTTAACTGCCAAGGGGGAAACTTAGTACATACGCAGGCAATAAAATAACAAGTGTTTTTAGCCGGGCAATTAAAAATAACACAAAAATTCAAATACATTATATGTGGGGAAACTATAGTTTCTCATGTGATTTTACGTCTTTAAAATATTTTTTTTTTATTTTTTTAATGCGTAAAAAACTTTAATGTCCTACAAAAAAAAAGAAAAACAAAACAAAAGGTTAAATTGAAATTGAAATGAAACTTAAAAAAAAAATAAAAAAATTCAGTCATTTACTGTTGTTGATGACTTTATTTTCACCAGGCTTATGTAAAAAAAACACGAAATTTTTTTGCCTAAAAAATAATTACAAAATATGTATTAGACTTCAATATTTGAAACTAAAACGTTAAAAAAAAAAATCTTCAAAAAAAAGCTGACGGTAACAATGGCAATAACGAAATTTTTTTGGACAATCGTCATATGATAGATAACATAAGCGATTTTTTGAAAACGCGTAAGTAATGTTTTAATTTTTAAACATTTCATGGTGTTCACAAAACAGAAATGAAAAGCAAAAAACGATAAAAAAAAAAAAAAATAATAGAGGGCCAAACAAAAAAAAAATTAAAAAAATACACGCACATGCGTGTTAACTTGTCTAACTATTATTATTATTTTTACGTTTATATTGCTGTTGTGTTGTTGTTGTTGGCTTAAAAATAGTTTTGCCCAACATTATTTCTGTTTTTCTGTGTTTTTTTTTTCATCATATTTCACTAACTGTTGCTGCTTCCTATTGTTGTGAGTCGAGTTTAAGTCAAGGCTTTTTGTATTGTGTGCGTTACTTTTTCACTCTTCATTTATTTTAAGCGGTTTTTACTTTTTTCGTTTGTCTCTAGAGACCAGGGCACACTAGGGGCAGAGAAGGTTCTGTAGTTGCTATGAACTTGGCCTTGGGTAAGGTTAGAGGGGCCAACCAACATTTAGTTAATAGAATATGTTTTATAGTGAAGTTGTAATTTATTATTGTAGTTTGTTGTTATTTATTAGATGAATTACACTACAAAAGCCAGCCACCAAACAATTTTTTTTTTGTTGTAAAGTATTTAAGCCAATTAAATTTAATTCGGCTGTTGATTTTGTGTAATTTTAATGATATTAGTTTGTTTATTTGTTTCTTTTAATAAAAAAAATAACAAAACAAAAGTATACTCATAATTATAATAAATAATATTATAATTTAAATAATTGAGAAAATTTAAAATTTTTTTATTTTTGATTTTCGAATTTTTTTCGGACATCACAAAATTTAAATAAAAATATTACAGAAAATTTTTTGCTATCAGTTACGACCAGAACTGGTTGACGAAAAAATTTTAAGCAGTTTTTTATTAAATTTTATTAAAATTAAAATTTCGAATTTTTTCGAACTTCAAAAAAATTACTTAAAAACTATTTAAGAACAATTCTGTGCTAGCCTTTATGATCAGAAATGGATGACGATAAAAAATTTTAACAATTTTTTATGTTCGAAAATTTTTCGAACTTTAAAAAAATTGAATAAAAATTTTGTTTACTGAAAAAACAAATTGCTAGCTACAATCAAACACCAAAATAGAAAGAAGTTGTTAACTTTTTCACCCACATTCAATATTTTGAATATTTTCGAATTTTTTCGAACATCAAAAGCATAACATAAAACTATTAAAGAAATTTTTTTTGGTAGCAGTTTACGATCAGAAATGGTTGTCAAATAAATTTAAAGCGGTTTTTTTTATTAATTTTTCGATTTTCGAAATTTTTCGAACTTCAAAAAAATTACTTAAAAAGTATTTGAGAACAATTCTGTGCTAGCCTTTATGATCAGAAATGAATGACAATAAAAATTTTAAAAAATTTTATGTTCGAAAATTTTCGAACTTCTAAAAATCAAGGGAAATTTTTAAATAATAATAATTTTAAATGCAATGTAATGATCACAACAATGAAAACTAAATTTTGAAACGATTTTTCGAATGTTCGAATTTTTCGAACATATAAAATTAATAATTATTTTTGTAAAACAGTTCCTAAAACAATTTCAATATTTCAAAAAATTATATTTGTACATTTTTTTATAATTTTTGTTAGCTCATTATATAAAAACAGCAAATTCATTCAAAATTATTACAAAAACTGTGTGAAAATAATATGTTCGAAAATATTCGATTAAAATTTTCTCACGAATTTTTGAATGTTTATTTGATTTTGCTTAAACGTTTATTACAATAATTATCAAATCATGTACATCCATATGAAATCGATAAATTATTACAAAAATTTTAATGTTCGAAAAAAATGTTTTCATTTTAATTTTTTAATTGCTTTTAGGTGATGGTAATAATCAATAACGCACGAAATAAATTAATTAAGACGCTAATAAAAATATTTCTAAGAAAAATGTTTTATTAATAAATTGTTTTAAAAAAATTAAACACAAAATATGTATGTATTCTGAGACTGTAATCGCCATTTCACCATTAGGACGTACAAAGAAATACAAAAATTTTAATATATTTCTAGAATTTTTTAATCATGTTCAATATTTATATAAAAAAATATGCAGAGACGCACAATGTTTTTCTTTAATTTAAGAAAGTTAATAAAAATCAAGATAATAACTAAAAAATCTCAAGTTCGAATTTTTCGAACATTAATTTTTTCCTAAGTATTTAATTGTAGGGCAAATAAAACTAGGTAAAGTGATTAAAAATTTAATTACTACACAAGAATACGACTACAGAGAACAAAATATATGAAAATTATAATGTTCGAAATTTTCGAAATATAAATTTTTCAAAAAAAATTTAACTGTATAGCAAATAAAACTAAGTACAGCAATTAAACATAAATTTACTAGACAAGAATCCAACTGTAGAAATCATAATAAATAAAATTTATTATGTTCGAATTTTTCGAACATTGAATTTTCCAGAGAATTTAATTATAAATCTTATGAAACTAGAAACAATAATAACAAATATAATTATGAAGTTAAAAAATGTGAAATTAACAATCTTCGAATTTTTTCGAACATGATAGTTTTCTTAAATATTCGTCACAGTATATGTAAAGTACATAAATATTTAATAAAAATTGGAATAATGCCATAAAAAAGACATGATCGAATTTTTCGAAGATTAAATATTTCAAAGAAATTCTGAAAATTGATTGCAAACCTTATGAAATTAGGAACAGTGATTAAAAATATAATTACATGGTAAAACATGATTATAAAGCATAAAATATAGAAATTTCTTAATGTTCGAATTTTTTCGAACATGATATTTTCCTTAAATTTTTTAACAATTTATGTTTAGTGTACATGTTACACTAACCAAAACATGGAATTATAACTAAAAATTACATGTTCGAAATTTTCGAACATTCCAATTTTTATAAATACAGACTTTTAATCTTATAAAAAAGCATGTTTTAGGTTTTTTGACACTTCAAATGAATTCTTCGATAAAAATTCATGTTCGAAAAACTTGTAAAAGAAATTTTTCAATGATTAAAAAGAATATTTAATAACAAATAATCTCATGGAAAATATGTATGTATGTATGTAGTATATTCCCTATTAATTTTTTGATATTGTGATAGAATTTTAATAATTTAACACCTTTTCAAGCTGTGATAAAAATAAAGGCTTAATAAAATTATTTTCTTAAAGAGATTATCTCAACACGATTAACTCCTATTTATTGTTTTTGTTTTATAAGTGCCTTAAATAATGACACGAGACTCAATTAAGCGCTATTTAAAAAATAGTTAAATTCCTTGCACAAGGTTTTAAATTTCTCGCTGTTTAAAAATAAACAGTGTTTAGCGTTTAACTTGGCTTGGAACGCGAAAAGAAATCCTTGAGAACCTTCAATAATTTTGTGGATATTATTTTCGAAATTCGAACATTCATTATGAACAATGAGAAAACATTCCACACAAAGATGTCGTTTTTCGCTTTTCGTTCGTTTCGCTACATTTAGTCAGAAGAATAAACGAGAAGAAAAAATAGAAGTGAGGCATCGAGATACAAAAACAAATTTTTTAAATTGTTTGCATTATTTTGTTGTAAGAAGGAATAAAAACAACAACAAACAAATGAAAAGAACCGAAAACGAACGACTGACAAAAACAACGAAATATTTAAGCGGAAAAAATGCTTTTAATGTTTTACTACGACAACAACAACAACAACAATAGCAAAAGTATGATTGAAAATCAAAAAAAACCCTGTGAGAGTCCTTGAAACAATATAAGAATTAATTTTAATTTTTTTTTTCTACTAAAAAGGTAAGAAATTTACACACACATACACACACACAGTCTATTCAATGCAAATAACAAAAAAAAAAGGCTGCACATTTAATGAAACTCCAGATTAACCATGCAGCGCAATGAGTTAAGGCAAGGCGAGCCACAGCAATCAAACACAAACAGACAGCGAACACAGAGAGACACAACACACACTTGCAACCATCAACCAATCAGGGTTATGTATACAAACACCATTACATCACACCACACCAACCATTCATGTACATGAAGATGACGAGGCTTTACGAAAATTGCACGATCAGCAATTTTAAACGATACTCTTTAAAATTGTTCGTCTATACTACCAAACCATAATATGTTGCAACAACATTCGGGATGCATACAAAAAAAGCACACTTGCATACATATATACACACTAATGATCATATTGACACATTTAAGTTTATACCAGTGGTGTAGTGTAGTGCAGTGTGCTGTGTTGTGTTGTTTTAATCGTTGTTGCAACATTTGCTTGATGATGACTCTGATGATGATGCCTGTTGGTTGAACTGCCTAAAGTTTTTAGGCTGCGGTTTTTTTTTATTGTTCAGTTGTTGTGTATCATGATCTGTAGGAATTTTTCTCTGCTGTTGTCGAAAAAGGATGAGACAGCAGCAACAACAACAACAATATCAATAATAAATAAATAACAAAAATATTTTCATTTTCTATATAAAATTAATGCAATGGGAATATTGCTGTGATCATCATCACATCATATTGTTTAAGCGATTGGTTTTTTGTTGAGGTAAAATACAAAAAAAAAAAAGAAGCAAAAAACGAGACTCTATTTTTGGAAAGGACTTTGACACGGTTGATAAACAAACATACAAGAAGGCAAAGTGAACTGAGCAAGCCTCTACAAGATTCTTTAATTATAAAAAATTCCCAAAAATTGTGTTTTCGTAGTAAAAAATGAACTTATTAAGCTTTTTTCTAATGTTCGAATTTTTACGAACATGAAAAATATATCATATTCTCAAGAAAGGGTCCAAAAAAACACATTAAACTACTTATATTAAAAGTAGAACATGGGAAAACTGTTATTGGGGAATAGTATTTTTAATTTCGAATTTTTTCGAAATTTTTCGAAATTTACAAAACTGCCATAAATACTTTATAAAATCGTTTACTACCAGAAAAAACAAAAATATGTAAAAATATCAAATTATTACATATTTTTCTTAAGTTCGAATTTTTCGAACATGTAAATTGCTAGTATTTCAGGCAAAAACTACTAAAACAAATAACAAATACAGGTTTGATTAGTAAGCCGCGAAAATAATTCATTTTACAAAGGAGTTATAATTTTCGAATTTGACCAAAAAGTTTACAACAATGAAGAAAATTTCTTAAATCTAGATATAAACGTAAAATAATAAAAAATTTAGTTAAAAATTCTAAAATCAACTGCATTTCTAAAGTTCGAATTTTTTCGAACTTCTTCATTTTTAAGAGATTTAATAAATTTTAAGTCAAATTTAATTGTAAGTGATTATTTAATAATAGTCAGTCAAAATTTTGTAAAAGGCTTAGCTTTTTAACATTCAAATTTAATGTTCGAATTTCTCGAAATTGTATATTTTCTTAAATTTTAGAGAAATTTTGTGTATTTAACTTCAAAATGTTGATATTTAATCATATCTAACATAAAATATGTAAATGTTTCAAAATATTCATGTTCGAATTTTTTCGAAGTTGTATTTTTTTAAAAGATTTAAGAAAATTTTATAAGGTTTTTTCTTCAAAAGTTATTATTTAATCCTATACATTCTATTATTTGCAAGTACAAGCAAAATATTCATGTTCGAATTTTTCGAACTCATTGAATTTTTGAAAGATATAACAAAATTGGAAGTTAGTTTTTCTGTTAAAGCAATAATCTATGCATATACATACTTCATGCTTCAAATTTTACATTTTCATGTCGGAATTCAATGTTCGAATTTTTTCGAAATTGTATAAATACATATATTTTGAAGAATTTATTGTAAAAAATTTCCTTCAAAATTAATTAAACATATACAGCACAAAATATTCAAAGTTTTCAAATATTCCAACAAAATATTCATGTTCGAATTTTTCGAACTTAATGAAATTTTGAAAGATATAACAAAATTGAAAGCTAATTTTTCCGTTAAAGCAATAATCTATGCATATGCATACTTCATGCTTCAAATTTTACATTTTGATGTCGAAATTCAATGTTCGAATTTTTCGAAATTGTATAATTACATAAACTTTCGAGAATTTTTGTAAAATTTTCTTTCAAAACATAATCAGTTAAACATATACAGCATAAAATATTTAAAGTTTTCAAATATTCTAAAAAAATATTCATGTTCGAATTTTTCGAACATGTAATTATTTATGAATTTTTAATTAAAAAAGTTGACTAAACTCTTGCTAGATGCCAAATTATTTAAAAGCATTGGTAGGGTACTTTTTTCTTTTGTAAGCATCCTTTAAAAATTCCACTTCATTACAGATACACACATAAATAGGTGAGTGATCCTACTACTGAGGAGAGAAATACAACATCGATGGTGGCTGCAGAGATTAGCGACGGGTTGAGTATGGTATCATATGACCAAAAAATCAAAACAATAACAACAAAACAACCAATAACAAGACGGACAGAATCATCTATGGTTTTGAGACATTTACACAAACAAACGAACACGAATTGCATCATTATTCGCTGCTTTTTGTCCACACACTAGTCACACCGAGTCCATTCAAGATTTCCTTTCACGTTGTGTATTGTCGTCTATAAATGATGGTCTAAAGGAAATAAATTTTTTTCACGTTTTTTTCTTTCCTTTTTTTTTGTTTATTTGTTCTACAAAGAATTCGTATCGAATAGGCAACGACCTTGCTAAAGAAGGGGTGACATGTCGGAAGTCCAACACGAACGATTTAATAAATGATAAAAATCAAGTTTTTTTTTTTGGTTTTTGTTTTTGTTTTCCTTCTCACATTTCTTTGGAAATTGTAAATATTTGTAGAGCAGAAACACGAAGCAAATGAATGGAGACGAAGAGGAGGAGGAGGTAGAGGACACGGCCTGGCAAGGCATGAAATTCATTGTTCGTTTTATCTCGGTGTCTGTCTGTCTGTCTGTCTGTCTGTCTGAATGTTGTTGGTTCACATACATTAAATATAAGAAAATTTTAATTGAGACTCCTTTTTGAGAAGTTCATGAATAAATTTAACCCATTATGGTGTGCTGTCGTAAAAGATCTAAAATGTTGGCAATTTGAAAAAATTAATTATTTTTTTATTATTGCCACAAGCAGCATTACACACACAACAACAAACATTAAAAAGGCAACGAAATAATTGACAGCGCTTGTCAGGATATGTTCCTTGTTTTCCTTGTTTTCGTTTTGAATTCCTCAATGAAGTGAATATCAAATACGAATAGCAAAATAGCAGTTGAATATTAAGAAATAAGACGGCAACAACAACAATAAAACGATCACATTAATTAGCTAAACTAGATTAATCGAATTAAGAAGAAACCGGCCCATCATCCATACTAATACTAACAATATGAAGCAAAGCTTAAGGCATTTATTAAGAAGCTACTTAAGGTAAGCATAAGACAAAGAGACGCGGCTTTGGTGGTCTTTATAAGAAAACAAAAACAAACAAAAATGAAACCAAAATGTCATTAAAATACTAAGTGTTCGGAAAAGTTTGTTTACAAATTCTTTGTAGACGACTAAAGAATGAAATAACTCTGCTAATAATGTTTACATCTGACAACACTATGGCTTGATTGAAAGCAGACATTTTAGGCTACACTTTGTTAAAAGATGTTATTAAAATTAGCTGGCGTTGTAAAGAATTATCTCCCTTTAAAATGAAGAAAATGTAAGAAAGTAGAGAAAGAGAGTAGATCCAGTAACTTTATCAAACATACGCATTCCCTCATTCAAAAGTCTATGAAATCAGGTTAAAAATTCAAGAAAGACCTTTACATACGCAGCGAAGACGATGCTAGAGACTTAGATAACTAAACAGTTATTAAGCAACCATTTGTAATATTTTATGGATTCACAAATAATTGACATCTTTGGGAGCCAGAGTTCCGAATTTCCATTTACGATTCTCAACAAAGAAGTCGCCGTGGTCTAGTAGGTAGTGCGTTGGCTTATTAGACGAAAAGCCAGGGTTCGAGCCCCGGGCCAGACATCAAAATAAAACACAAAAAGTATTTCTCAGCAGATTTCTGGCAAAAACTCTGAGAGTAAATAAAATTGCCATGAAAAGTTTCTCAAAAAATCTGTCGTTCGGAGTCGACTTTAAACTGTAGGTCCCGCCACTCATGTATAAAATTAACACACACAACATAAGTGGTGTGAGAAACTAGGTAGTAATCCTGACTGAAGGGTTGTAATGACCAATTATGTATGTATGTATGTATGTGATTCTCAACAAAATCGGAACGAAATGACATCAGTTCTGAAGCGAATAAATGGGGGTGATGGAAAGTGCATCATGTATGAAAACAATGTGCGGCTAAGATCATGAACGAAGTAAAGGGAAACTCATAGGCGGTGACAGAACCAGTATTGACACCTAGGAAGGTAGTTTGCGCAGGGTGCTGTTGGAGAACTTCTACAAGCTGCAACAATGAAATGAAATTGAAGCAAGGAATTCAATTCAGATGGCCGGAATTAAGACTGAAATTGAGAAACTGATAAATTTTTTTTAAAAAATATAAATTTTAGTTCTCTAAATATGTAGTTCCATTTCTTAAAAAGTACCCTGTGTAAAAAGTACTTTTTGAGTGAATGTACGTTATGTTACCGTCTTTTAAATATACTTGGAACTTCAAAAAGTTTTTCTTAAAAAAGTCGTTTTAGAAAAAGTATTTCTTGAAAAAGTTCTATTTCAGGAAAAAAATTTATGAACAAGTGTGTCTTGAAAAAGTACCTTTTGAAAAGGTACTTTTTAAATTTTCTTGAAAAATCGGTTTATGAACAAATCTGTCTTAAAAAGTACTTTTTCAAAAAAGTACTACTTTTTGAAAAAGTACTTTTTGAAAATATATACATATATTCATATAAAAAGTACGTTTTGGATATGTAGCTTTTGAAAAGTACTTTTTAAAAATGTAAAAATACTTTTTGAAAAAGTACTTTTTGAATATATATGTACATATATTTTGAAAAAGTTCCTTTTGAATAAATATCTTTTGAAAAAGTACGTTTTGAATATGTAGCTTTTTGAAAAAGTACTTTTTAAAAATGTAAAATTACATTTTGAAAAGGTACTTTTTCCAAATATAATTATTCAAGAAGTATTTTTTTCAAACGGAACTTTTTCGGGAAGTACTATTTTGGTTAAGTAACTTTCTACAAATAGTACTTTTTGAAAAATACACTTCAAAGAATGTGCATTTGTACATTCTTCATGTAAATAATGAAGTTCCCAGTACTATCTAAAGCCTGCAGGCAAGTACTGAGCAGTAACACATTAAGTGACAAATTCCTTGCCTAGCTCTTCGAATTGCATTCTCTACAAAAGTCACAAAATGAGCCATCAGGAATGCCTCTCTCTTAGGCTGTGCCCGGTAAGGACACAGACCACACAGAAAATATCCAGTCGAGATAGAAAAATAAGTTCTTTCGTCTTTCCTCAGTAGAGATTAAATCAATTTAATCCAGCGGTCAACCATGTTCTCTATTCTTCAAGGAAAACGTGAGTATTTTTTTGGTACTCTTTTAAATAGTACCCTTCTTTAAAAGCATCGCTTTAAAAAACTTTCCTTTTTAAGAAATTTCTTTTTGAACGCTTTTAAAAATTAAATTTTTTTTAACAAGTACCCATTGTAAAAAGTACCCTCTTCAAAAAGTACTTTTTTGAAAAGTACTTTCTTTAAAAAGTACTCTTTTCATAAGGTAATTTTATTAAAATAAAGTCTTTAAATAATATGCTTTTAAAAAGGAACATTTTTAAGTACGCTTTTTCAAATTTGAATTTATCAAAAGTACTATTTTTTAAAAAGTACCTTTTTTAAAAGTTTAATAGTTTTTCAATTATTTTCCTAAAAAGTACTTTTTAATAGGTACCTTTTTTAAGAACGAGCCTTGTTCAAAAGGTACTTTATCAATTGGTTACCATTCGTACTTAAGACTTACTTTTCTATACCTTTTGAAAAAGTACTTTTTTCAAAATTTTTAAAGGAAAGTTTTAGGGATAAAACATAAACGGTGCTAGAGTTCCCACAAAGAAAAAAATATATGAGGTTCTAAGAATTTTCGTTTATTTTTTTTTTCACGGCATAATTCTGGCATTGCGTTTATTGCGTTGATATTTAAAATCTGCTTTGATTTTTTATAACTTTGCCCTAAGGGGTTAATAGCCAAATAGCTAAGATATATTACCCCTTAAAATAAAAATAAAAACGACAACAATAACAGCAACAACAACGTAAAAAAGGAATCGAAATAATGTAGAAATTCTAAACACAAAATCGCATACCATCCATTGCATTAAAAAAAATAAAATTAAAAATGAAGAAGTGCAACAGCCTACGCTTTTCCTCTATGCCAGCAGCAGAGAGTGGAACAGAGCAGAGCAGAGCTACAACATGTATGTACATACATATGTGACAGGCAGGCAGGCCGGCATTACATTTTATCGCTTAATGCTGTAGCAGCCAACGGGGCACACACACACACAAATCAAAAATTAGCCTTAGGAATCTCACAAAACTTTAAAGGACTTATTTCGCGACTTTGCTGTGTGTGTTTTTTTTTGGTTGCTCTTCATGTGGCTGGCTGGCTGGCTGGCTGGTTGGGCTGTTAAAAACACAAATTTTTGTTGATGTTGTTGTTGTTGTTGTTGTTGGTCCATATCAAACAAACGAAAAACATGAATGTTGTAAAGGAATTAAAATGAAAATAAATATTATGTTGCAACAAAGCCAACAATTTTTACCTCCCGCTGCTGTGCAACCAAAAAAAATAAATAAAGAATACCAGTAAAGGCACACAAGCAGCCAGGCAGGAGTGTGCCAACATGTAATGCATTAAAGGCACTCAAAAACAAAACAAAACAAAACAGAAAAAAAAGAAGGCCAAGAATGAAGACGAGGGTCTTTAAAGACAAGTTTAAAAGCGTGTATGAGTGTGTGTGTTAAAGCCTGGGAAACAAAATAAAAGCCTTAACATGGACACCGTGTGTCTGGAGTTGCCTATACTTTAGGAATTCCAAAAAGAAAAAACAAAACCAGACTCTATGAAAAGAGAATCTCATTCTTGAAAATTTTTTCCTTTTTTTTTTTTTGGCCAAAAGATGTCTTGTTTTTCTACTCCACCAGCAGCTAGTGCCAGGCCAGTCCAGTCCAGTCCAGTCAAGTCAGCTGCAGCAGCAGCAGCAAACAGTTTTCTTTTCATTTTCATGTGTTAGAAGCGAGAGAGCGAAAACCAATTTTGTAAGTCTAGTTTTAAATAAAAGTGGAAGTGAAAATGATTATGTATGAAGTATTGAGCTGAATGGCTGGCTGTTTGGCTGCCTGCTAAGCGCAATGGCCAAAAGTAAAAGCTTTATATGGTTAAAGGTGTCGAGGCGAGTACATATTTAGACACGATTCTTGTTTTCTTAAGACTTAGTCAGGCAGTTAAAGACAGCCAGCCAAACAGCCAGCCAGCCAGCGTTAGTAACCAACTAACCTGGCCAGTGAAGAGCCACAGATAGACTAGACCCTGATCATGCCACACCATATATATATGCAAACGTTAATATAAGCTGTAGCTAACATTATTGTTGTTGTTGTTGTTGTCATCATCAACAGAGTTTGTTTTACTTGGCTAAAAATGCATTTTAACTTGGCTTATATATCCTTATAAATGATTCCACTTTATTGTTAGTTGCTGCAAGTGTTTGTTTGTGTTGTTGTTTGTGAAAATCAACCAAAAAGTAAACACAATTTCTACGTAGGCTGTAAAGGCTCCTTCAAGGCAATTCAATCCTAAACAAACCACCACTACCACCACCAACCACCACCACCACACATAACTTTATTTCAAAAGGCAAACAAAACAAAACAAAACAAAACGCGAAACGAAAATAAACTCCTAAAAATGATGTGAGAATAATGCGCTGATGATGACGACGACTATGTGGTGTATGACTCTGATATTGACTTTGTGAAGAAGAAGAAAAAAAGCCCCACAAAGCTCTCTATGAACCAGATAAAAGAGACCGACTGGGTGAGTTTCGTTTAAGACAGACAGACAGACGGACTGACACACACAGCCATTGTGGAATGATGTTTTCATAGATACAACAACAACAACAACAACAACACTCTGTGAATAGAAAACTTTTTTTTTTTTTTTTTGTTTCTTGTTTTTTCTCTTTCAATTTCATTGTCAGAGCTGGATTTAGAAGCAGCAGCAGAATGTATAGAGACATGGCCCCATATGTCTGTCTGTCTAGCTGTTTGTCTGTCTGTGCATGAATCTCCACCACAATCGAAAACAAGGCCATCAATAAAATATCTTAAATATTTATTAACGAAGAAAACGTACAAAAAAAAATCTTACAAAAAAAAAAACAAACAAATCAAAATTAAACAGGTATGGGAAGTATGCATTGATAAATAAGTGGAAAATTTAGTTTGTTTAACATAGGTCAGTGGCAAAAAAATCATAAATATTGAAATAAATTTTATTCATAAATAAAATAAAAGCCTTTGAGGCAATTAAAGTAAATTCATACGAAAGAAAAGTACTTTTTTCTGGTACCAAAAAATTCCCAATCAATTAATTAAAATTAATCCGAAAGTCATATGTACAAATATCGAAAAAAAAATAAAAAAATATACAAAAAAGTATTAAATAAAAAAGTACTTTTTTCTGGTACCAAGTACGATTTTTAAATAGAATTATAAAATTAGTTTTTTAAATGGTACATTTAACAAAAATTTAGAGAAAAAAAGCAAAAACGTTACTTCCAAAGTAAAAACTTAAAAATGTTTTTTTATCATCAGGTACTATTTTAAAATAGAATTAAAATTAGTTTTTTAAATGGTACTTTTTTGGTTAGACAACAAAAACTTATAAAGAAAAAAACCATAAAAGTTGCTCCCAAAGTAAGAACTAAAAAGTACTTTTTTATATCTGGTGCTATTTTAAGTACGTTTTTTAAATAAAACTACAAAATGTGTACCTTAACCTTACCTTACCTTTTCTGTTTTAAATATTAAAAATTTATAAAGAAAAAACCATAAAACTTGCTTCCAAAGTAAAAACTAAAAAGTACTTTTTTATCATCAGGTACTATTTTAAGTACTAATTTTAAATAGAACTACAAATAGTACTATTTCGTTTTTAATATTAACAATTTATAAAGAAAAAAACATAAAATTGCTTCCAAAGTAAAAACTAAAAAGTACTTTTAATCAGTTACTATTTTAAGTACTATTTTTAAATAGAATTACAATCTGAGTACCATAAATAGTACTTTTTTGTTTTAATAGTAGTTTTTGTTTTAAAGTAAAAACTAAAAAGTACTTTTTTATCAGCAGGTACTATTTTTACTAGACTTACAAAATGAACACCTTAAATGGTACTTTTTTAGTTTAAATAACAAATATTTAGAGGGAAAAGCAACCTCCAAAGTTAAGACTTAGTACTTTTTTGTATCAGGTACTATTTTAAGTTGAATTATAAAATTGGTACTATAAATTAAATTTTTTGTTTTGAATAATAAAAATGTATTTAAATAACCTGTCTTCCAAAGTAAAATCTAAAAAGTACTTTTTTCTATTAATTACTTTTTTAGAGACAATTGTAAAATCCCTTTCTTAAACGTACTTATTTGTGTAAAAAAAATAAAAATGAATCAAGAAAAACTTTAGGAAAATACGTCCAAAGTAAAAACTAAAAAGTACTTTTTTATCATCAGGTACTATTTTAAGTTGAATTATAAAATTGGTACCTTAAATTAACTTTTTTATTGTAAGTAATAAAAATTTATTTAAATAAACTGAATAAAATTACTTCCAAAGTAAAATTTAAAAAGTACTTTTTGCACCAGGTACTTTTTTAGGTACAATTGTAAAATCCCTTCCTTAAACGTACTTATTTGTGTAAAAAAAATGAAAATGAATCAAGAAAAACTTTAGGAAAATACGTCCAAAGTAAAAACTAAAAAGTACTTTTTTATCATCAGGTACTATTTTAAGTTGAATTATAAAATTGGTACCTTAAATTAACTTTTTTATTGTAAGTAATAAAAATTTATGTAAATAAACTAAATAAATAGCATCCAAAGTAAAATCTAAAAAGTACTTTTTTTCTATTAGGTACTTTTTTAGTGACAATTGTAAAATCCCCTCCTTAAACGTACTGATTTGTGTAAAAAAAATAAAAATGAATCAAGAATAACTTTAGGAAAATACGTCCAAAGTAAAAACTAAAAAGCACTTTTTTTTTATCATCAGGTACTATTTTAAGTTGGTACCTTTAATTAACTTTTTTATTGTAAATAATAAAAATTCATGTAAATAAACTGAATTAAAGTACATGCAAGGTAGAAACTAAAAAGTACTATTCTGTACTAAGTACTTTTTTAGGTACAATTGTAAAATCCCTTCCTTAAACGTACTTATTTGTGTAAAAAAATAAAAATTAATTACGAAAAGCTTTAGAATAATACTTTAAAAATAAAAACTAAAAAGTACCTCATTGGTACCAAGTACTTTTTTAAGTTGATTAATCATCAATTTGGAGCAAATTGATCACATAATTTGTCATCCCATTACCCTAATAGCCCTCATGTACAGTAACCCAATTCACAATAAAAATTTGCTAACATTTCAAGAAGGTTTAGGCATTTGTATACCATTTCTTAAGATGATTGCGGTCGAGTAAAAGGGCTTTACGAGCCGCCTGATCATGCAAATGATCATCCTCTCAACAGCTAGAAATGTTTAAGAGTCGAGGTTGGAAGCAAATATTTGCTGGCAGTGGCGAATACTAATTTGAGTTGACACAATGGGCCTCCTGACCCTGACCCTCAACCTAGCCTATACCAGAATTTTCTAGATGATATGCTGGCGTGTACCCAAAACGTCCCTTCCTTGGAATAGTGCTTGGCAACCGTACGAAAGATGCTGAAGTATATGTCCAGCAGCCCGCTCTGGTTCTCAAGTTCTACTAAAAAGGAGCTTTTTGCAGACAAAGAAAGCTCAGGCAGTGGAAAGCTTTTAAAGCTGAGAATTCCAAATAAGAACGTAGTCCATCGTGATGCCCAGACATTTGGTTTCGTGAAAATTTAAACTAAGATTGCCTTTAGAGTCAAGGCGTTAAAAATTCGAGTTTCTATTCCGCGTGCGACATTTAAGTGGTTTTGTATGCATTGATAGGCGTACTACTGACCACACTCCATTGGTCTTCTAAGTTAAGGACGTGTTACATGCGATCTGAAATGACATTCTCATACCAAATTCATGAGGGGCGCACAATGAGTCTACTTAAACTCCAAAGAGGCGCGCTCAGAGTAGTTGTCGGTGTCATTACAGGGCATTGCATTATGGGTACGCATGCGAGGCGCATTGGACTTGGACACCTTGCTAACGACTTCTGTAGAAGTTGCAGAGATGAGGAAGAAGAGGAAACTGTCCCTCATCTGCTGGGTACATGCCCGGCTCTATGCCAAAGGAGAACGAAGTACTTGGGTACTTACTACATGGATGATCTGGAGGAACTGTCAGGGATTGTCATTGGCAGCCTAAATCGCTACATCAGAAGCTCCGAATGGTTTCGAGACTAGGGGATAACGAATGACTGTGGTAGCACAATGGGCCCAATGCGGCCTAAGTGTGTCCATCCAAGAAAAATTTTTCTTGGATGGGCAGCCACCTCTACCTACCTACCTACCTACCAAATTCAACAGCTCAGGTTTAAATTGCATATCGTTTTAGGGGGCAGACTCTAACTATGACCAGGAATTATAGAATCCTTGAAAGCATTAATACAGTGAATTATATTGCAGGCTGCCATAATAACTTCTCGGGCTTATGCCAAAAATACTTGAAATATCTCTACACATTGTGTTTACTTTTAAGACGAAAAAAAAGAAAGAGGAATTATCCATTAAAAAAGATTTAATGCCTGTGCTCCCCCCCTTGAATCTGTCTAATGTTTAGCATCTTACTAGTCACACTAGCAAAGATAAGAGAAAAACATGTTAAAAAAGCGTGCAATTCACATGCCACATGCATACAACATATCTTATATGGCTGAGCACACGATGCTGGACTGAGACTGTGAGTAGCCCTAATGGGCTTTTAATAAACCACTTTAACCGCAAGTATCACGTTTGTCAGAAAAATTTCAGACACAATTTCAAAAAAAAGAGATACATTAAGCAATTTAAAGAAAAAAAAAAAACAAGAATACAACAACAACAATAAGAATATTAATAATAAGAAGAAGAAGAAAAGTTTACTCATAAAGGTGAAGGAGAGCACACAAAACGCACTTTTGTTACTTTGTGTTTGCATATCTGTGTACATACTTATACAGATAGACAGACAGCCAATGGAGACAGATATGCAGAAAAGGGAAGGAAGGAATAAGAACAAGAGCAACAAAACCCGAAGCGTAAAGTCCTTAAAGTTGAAAAAAATATTTGTTACAGCAACAAAGTAACGTTAATAATATGGAAAAGTCAACAGCAAACAACAAATATTGTCTTATTGAGGCGACAGCAGCAGCAGCAGCACCACTAAGCAGCATGAAATAATAACGAAAACACATAATAATGATGAAGGTACGAGAGAGTTCGAGATCCCATGGCCCTCGTAACTTACAATGTACGGCCATCAATGTTCGTTTGTTCGTCTGTTCGTTCGTTCGTCCGCTTGTTTGAAGGTATTTTAGCACGTACAACCATTCAAAAAAAAAAAATGAAAAACTCTTTACCGAGCAATTCTTGCAGTTCTGTTCTGTGCTGTTCTGTTTTGTTCTTGAATTCTGTTCTTTTCTTCTTCTTCTCAAAATAAACATTCAATATTTGCTTTGGCATATTACTGCCTTGCCTGCTGTCTAAAAGAAAACACAATGGAGGAGAGCATAGTGGGGTGGACGGGGGGGTAGTTAAATGTAGAGTAGTAGAAAAAATATATACAAATTTGTGTAGGTACTTACGATTAAATCGACTTTATGTATGCTATTATCGGTATAGAAGACTAAAAGCTCAGCGGATAAGGCACGACAACTGGGTTCACGTAGTTTGGAGGCAAGCAGGAGACAGGCAGCGGCTAATATTTGTAAATGCGTTTTGCGCACTGTTTTCGTTGATAAAAACCGATCCATATAATTGAGGGCCAAGAGCACGACCTCTTCTTGACACTTCTCTTCGGCACAAACCTGTGTAAAAGAAAAAACAAACAAAATTGCAACCATAAGTAACGGGGTTTCATTTCAAAATAAAGAGAGAAAGAAAAAAATAATGAAAAAAATAAACAAAATTAGCGGAAGTTGCCACACAAAAATTAGTTCTTTTCAAAACAATTTTTTTGTTGTCTTAGTTCTTGTGTTGATTTTTTTTTTTGTTGCAATTTGTTATACAAGTGCTGAAAAATAAAAATTAGAAGAAGCAGAAAAAAATAAAACAACATACAATACGGAGAGGTGGTTTAACTTCTTCTTCTCATTACTGAAAAAGAAAAACAAAAAAAAGCTTATGTGTGACCGTTTTTATCTGTCCGTGTTATCCATACGTTGTCTCTTCTCCTCTGTGTTGGCAAATATTGTGTGTGTGTCTGTCCAAAAAATTTGTTTGTTTTTATGATGCTGGGAATCCTCCCAAACTGCACAAGCATTCAAAGTCATTAACACATAACAAATGTAGCACGATACCATATAATGCAGTACACCACACTCATACACACACTCGCATGCAGAAAAGATCACATGTTTAAACTGTGCAAAAAGCACAGTGTAACGATATGGTTAACAAAGTTAATTACGATTACGAGAATGTCATTTGTTCTCCACGCTTATAAGCATTCAGACGTAACTACATACATACATAATTGGTCATTACAACCCTTCACTCAGGACCACCACAACACTTATGTTGTGTGTGTTAACTTTATACACGAGTGGTGGGCCCTACAGTTTAAAGTCGACTCCGAACGTCAGATTTTTGAGAAAATTTTCATGGCAATTTTTATTTTACTCTCAGAGTCTGTGCCAGAAATCTGCTGAGAGAAAGTCGCCGAAGAAATACTTTTTGTATTTTGTCTTTGATGCCTGGCCTAGGGCTCGAACCCAGGCTTTTGCGTCTAATAAGCCAACACATTACCTACTAGACTACGGCGACTTCAGACGTAACTCGAATT
The DNA here is from genome assembly GCA_958299815.1 of Sarcophaga carnaria. Taxonomy (NCBI): domain Eukaryota; kingdom Metazoa; phylum Arthropoda; class Insecta; order Diptera; family Sarcophagidae; genus Sarcophaga; species Sarcophaga carnaria. Next base: position 144,234,242 of record OY283149.1, read on the forward strand.
TCAAATAATGTTGAGAAATTTTGTGCACTAGCTGGATGATCCATCAAAATGTCTAAAACTTTGTTATGCCTATCAATAACAAACAGCCTCCACCCGATTACTAAGGCCAATATACTCTAATTAACCGTAGAATGAAGACGTTATACGGATCGTATAACGTTTTAGTACACTCGAGAAGATATAAAGATGGACAGCACGCCTTTCAATTCAGTCAGTTGCTCTAAACGACTGCGAAACATGGAAAGCATCAAAAATGAGTAAAGCCCTGGTTAGCCAAACGTCCACGACAAGTAACGGAATCGCAATGAGAGCGATTACCGAACCGTAACGTAATTTCGGTATGCATTTACATTGCTCTTTATATGCTAAAAATACACGTACGTTCCGTTATGATCCGTGGACGTTTGGCTAACCAGGGCTTAAGGGATACAACCATTAAAAGCTTTGTAGTTTTCAAACAGCCTATTCGAAAGTTAAATATTAGCAAACTTGATATTTTTATCACAATGCACATTCTGACCCTTAAAGTCCCTAGTTTGAATCCTAAACAATCGATTCGAATATGTTTGTCATTTCGTAATTGCAGAATGCCCATAGTCCAGGTTAGACAAGGCTTTAATTGCTTTAAACTTTACTGTAACCAGTTTAGCCCTCTGCTTCAATAGAAGATCAGAGTGAACTGTACGGTATATGAGTATAGCATGATATGCCTTAAGGAAGGTGAAACACAGTGCAGTAGTGATAAGGATTGCTGGATATGTCCATCAGAACCAGAAAAGCAACAAAAAAAGAAAAAAGTACCACAAGAAAGAAAAAAGCACAAAAAATAAAGAAAAGTACCAAAAATAGAATAAAGTACACAAAAAGAAAAAAGTACCAAAAAAAAGAAAAAAGTACAAAAAAAAAGAAAAAAGTACCAAGAAAGAAAGAAGTATCAAAAAATAAGATGTAGCAAAAAAGAAAAAATACAAAAAAGGAAAAGATTACCAAAAACAGGAAAAAGTATTAAAAATATATCAAGAAATGAAAAAGTACAAAAGAAGCAAAAAAGGAAAAAGTAGCAAAAATAAAAGAAAAAAAGCACAAAAAACAAGAAAAAATACAAAAAAATAAGAAAAAGTACAAAAAAATAAGAAAAAGGTACAAAAAAAATAAGAAAAAAGTACCAAAAAAGGTAGTACCAAAAACAAGAAAAAATACCAGAAAAAGAAAAATAAGAAGTACCAAGAAAGAAAAATAAGAAGTACCAAAAAAGAAAAGCGTATCAAAAAGGGGAAAAGTATGCAAAAAATTTAAAAGGCACCCAAAAAGAAAAAAGGATCAACAAAGAAAAAGTACCAAAAAGAAAAAAGTACGAAAAAAGTCTCAAAAATGGAAAAAAGTACAAAAAAAGAAATAAGAAAAAAGTACCAAGATAAAATAAGAAAAAAAGAAGTGCCAAAAAAGAAAAAAAAGTACGAAAAATGTATCTAAAACGGAAAAAATATAATAAAAGAAAAAAGTACCAAAAAAGAAAAAGTACTAAAAAGTATCAGAAAAGAAAAAATTACAAAAAAGCAAAAAATGATAAAAGTACAAAAAAGCAAAAAGGTCAAAAAAAGAAACAAGTACTAAAAGAGAAAATAAAGTATCATAAAAGGAAAAAAGTACGAAAAAAGAGAAAAAAATACACAAAAAAGAAAAAAATACAAAAAATAAGAAAAATAAGAAAAAAAAGTACCAGAAAAAGAAAAAAGTGCCCAAAAAGAAAAGGTACTAAAAAAGGAAAAAAGCAGCAAAATTAGAAATAAGTACCAAAACAGTATCAGAAAAGGAAAAATTGAAAAAGTACTAAAAAATATAAAACAAAAAAGTACCAAAATAACTTCAATTAATTTTTACCGAGTAAAATTTTATAAACCCTTTTTACATTTAAAACAAACTTAAAACGCATATAAAATTCGATTCCTTCAAAATTAAAAAAAAATGGAAAAAAATATTCCTTTAGTTATTGTGTACTTTGCGTAACACTGTGCATGTGCTAAAAGCATAGACTTAAGTCTAGTCCATAGTTGCAAAGTGTAAATGTTTAATTTTCCCATTGCAGCTGAATGTGCATGACTGTTTTTGTTTTTTTAAGTTAACTTCAATGACTTAATAGACGAGTAGACTAAATAGTTTTGAGTTAAAAGTTGCACAAGAAAATTGAAATTAACAATGAAAAGAAAAACTTGAAAACGGCAAAAAAACGAAATGGAAAAATGCCATATAAAAACAATTAAAATTTTCTATTGCACCTCAAGTGAAAAATAAAAACTGAATAGCATATCATACCATACCATGGCATGCCACCATAATACCAAGGCACTCGACATGACTTGGAAGAAAATAGAGAGGCCTCCACACCCATTGGAGTTTTGAGGAATTAAACAAACAATTACAACATGCACATTACACACCACGGACCGACCAAAATGATTGTACACACACACACACTGTTTCGTGTTACGAAGTCGGGTACGTTTACTGTGGGTAATTACCAAAGCAAAGCAGTTACCAGGCAAAGTCAGCCGGTAAGCAGAAGCTTACTTGGCAGCACTTAGAACTGTCTGTTTAAGCAGTAAAAATAGAATTCGGAAGTAAGTACAACTATGGTACGTAACATTTATTTCACCTTAAATGGTGCACCGCGAAGAAATAAAAAAAAGCAAAAAAAAAGCAAAAAAAAGCGCAGAATTTTAAGTCGAAACTTTGTTGAAAAAAAATTCTTTTTTTTTCCTTCATCATCATCATCATCATTAGCATTATAATGATAATTATGGTATGTTGACTTTAGTTTGTGGCAAAAGTTTTGTAGTTCTTCTAAGCAGGAAATTGATTTCTTAACGCTATTCTGTGCTCTATTCTATGGCAATTACAACAAGCAACAACAAACAATAAACGCGTTACGAAAAATTCCACTTTTTATTTCATTTCTATATTTAAGACCGAAAACAACAGCTAAATAGGCTTATAAAACTAAAAGCCATAGCGCGCAGTAGCCACCACTAGTAGCTTAAGCATTAGAGATGAGGACGGGACAGAAGCGTTAACAGAAAACAATGTGGTTAAAATTAAACTTTACACAGTCATAGTGACTGCACATATAATTGATTTTAACCAATTGTAAGCAAAAAAAAAACAACAACATACACAAGAAGTTCCACTTTAAGGCCATAATTATTGGCCAGCCATGTGACTGATTGCTTTGCTTAAGTATAAATGGCCAATACATTGTTGTTGTGTACATATAAAGGGTGTTTTTTATAGAGGTATAGAACTTTAAGTTGCAATAAAACAACGATGGATTATTCGATTGACATGAATTTTATTTATCCGAAAGATAATCTTGTGGCATTACATTTTAAATATGATTTCTGGCATATGACCGCCACGGCTGGCGCGGATGTAGTCCAATTTGGACGTCCAATTTTCGATGACTTTTTCCAACATTTGTGACCGTATTTCGGCAATAATACGGCGAATGTTGTCTTCCAAATGGTCAAGCGTTTGTGGCTTTACCGCATAGACCAATGACTTTACATAGCCCCACACAAAGTAGTCTAGCGGTGTTAAATCACAAGATCTTGGAGGCCAATTCACAGGTCCAAAACGTGAAATTAGGCGGTCACCAAACGTGTCTTTCAATAAATCTATTGTGGCACGAGCTGTGTGACATGTTGCGCCGTCTTGTTGAAACCACATCTCCTGGACATCATGGTTATTCAATTCAGGAATGAAAAAGTTTGTAATCATGGCTCTATACCGATCACCATTGACTGTAACGTTCTGGCCACCATCGTTTTTGAAAAAGTACGGACCAATGATTCCACCAGCCCATAAAGCGCACCAAAACAGTCAGTTTTTCTGGATGTAACGGTGTTTCCACATACACTTGAGGATTACCTTCACTCCAAATGCGGCAGTTTTGGGCGCTTCATCGCTAAACAAAATTCGCTTATGAAAATCGGGAACAACGGTAATCTCGTTTTGGGGCCCATTCGACGAATCTACGCCTTACTTGATGATGATCGTTTGGCTTCAAATCTTGCACGAGTTGGATTTTGTAAGCACGCAAACCAAGATCCTTCCGCAAAATCTTCCATAAAGTGGATGGACGCAGATCCAATTCCTGTGCTCGATGGCGGATGGACTCATTCGGGTCTTACTCAATGCTACGCTCTACAGCAGCAATAGCTTCTTCTGTACGCACCGTACAGCGTCTCTGGGGATGCGAGTTATCAATAAGAGTAAACGTGGTGCGAAAACGTTCCATGGTTAATCGAATTAACTGCTCTGATGGACGATTTTGTCGACGATAAAATGGACGTAGTGCCCGGCGATACGTTTTCCGCACAGAACCACCATTATTTTCGAAATAAAATTGCACTATTTGCAAGCGTTGTTCAGGCGTGAGTCTATTCATGATGAATTGCCAAACCAAACTGAGAATAAATCACTTGACAGCTGTTAAATCGGTCGCCATCTTGAAAAGTAATGCCAACTTAAAGTTCTATATCTCTATAAAAAACACCCTTTACATATCTCTTACAGAATCGAATCGAGGTATAAATTTGATTTGATTTGTGATACTTTTTTTTGCTTAATTAAACCTCTTCTGTATTTGAAACGTTTCGATGATTCTTCTTTAAAAGTTTAATGACATTGAATCCAAGCATTTGCAAAAAAAAAAATTCTCTTCACATTGCATGCCTCGTAAAAGAAACGAACGAACAAACTAACGAACTTGGGCTAGAGACAGCAGAGGCAAGTAGATTTTTTATGTGATAAACTTTATTGCATGTTGTTATGCTCTGTGAAATGATCATTAGGTAGGCGTCTCTAGCTGTGCTTCTTCTATCATCATCATCATCATAATTGTAATGATTTTAAGGTTGGCAGGGAGGCAAAATTTCTTACACACAGAAACACTTTTGAAGGCCATTAAACATTATAAGTTTACTTTTAATTAATTAAAGCCATGATGAGAGTGTCATTAAAAAAAATTAAAAGATACGGAAAAATGTCTTGTTTTTTGTCTTTATAGCAGCACTTGCTTCCAAAGGAAAACTCGTTTTGCTTATGAACCAATCAGCAGAAATGTTGTTGACTTTCACTGGGGAACCAGAGACAGGTGCCATCATAATTTCGGGCATGTATTACTTCATACCCCTGACATGATCATCCTCCGGGTACTCCTGGACATATACACCGATGGCTCTAAACGCGATAATGGCGTTGGTAGCGGAGTCTACTGTGGGAAACTGGACCAGAAAATTCCCCTTCGACTGCCGGATTACTGTAGCGTATGGCCATCGCGGCATCTACCTACCTATCATTTTGATGATTTTGAGCTCCAAAAATATCATATTGACGATTTGACGATTTATGCCCTTATTTTGACGATTTTTTTAAATTAAAAATTTACATCATATACTTTACTTTGTATTTGCTTTGCAATTGTTACTCTTGCAAATTTATGTTAGTAATAACAAGAAGTGAAGTATTATATTTTTAATTTACTTTCGAATACCTGTGATGATTTTTCTATATTTTATTAATTTTTAATCCCTTAAACGTCGTAGTTGAGAATAATTTATCATTATCGTTGCAGACAATTTTAAAAATTCGAGTATAGCTTCTAATATTACCATCGGAAGAACAAAGGCAAGCGACGTTATTTTTTTGTACTACCAACACTCAGGGGTTATGGTATGATATTATGGGAAGAGGGAAAGAGAGCACAGTGTTTATGGACACTAGGCTTGTATATTTTTAAACCATAAGTAACAGGAAATACCTCTGCAAGTATTGATTTCCACATACGAATAGTCCGAATAAAAAACGTACTTTTCTGTAATGCAGTGCGCGATCTACTGGCCAATCGACCACATACGGATGTCCTGGCCGAGAAAGACGAGCGTTACGTAAGATTATATGATTTTGGGGAGCAAGTCCCCTTATTTCTTTCGAGCAAAATTCTTTTGTAGTAATGATCTAACAGTGAAACACAAACCACATTGCAACGATGCTCTAATGATTGAATGGAGTTGGATACACTACCGTCATTAACGAGCTACTACGTTGAGGCACCGACCTCATAAATAGTATAAATAAATAGTGTAAATAGTAAGATCAGATGATAAGATCTTAAGAAGGAACTGAAGCAACTGAAAAATGTGTCGATTGCTGCCAACATTACACTGAATTTCCATGCTCAGAATGTCAAGAGCTTCTGCCTCCTTAATATTTACACATACCCATAGATTAAGATGGTGCAATATTATTGCTGCGCTTATGTGTCAATAAACAACAACACTTGGATATATTGTTTAAACCTTAAACAATTTTTTCCTGAATATGATACAAAATTTCTCCATTTTTGGAAAAAAAAATTAATAAATAAATATGAGGGACGCTAGCTTTTAATTTCTAAAAAAAATTTTAATGTTTTAAATTTGAACACAGATATGTACATACATTGACTTTAAATGTTTTACTACAATAGAAATAAGTTTGGTTTTTAAAAACTTTTAATTTATTTATTTTTTTATAAACGTCCTTGACGATTTTGACGATTTTTTCTCAAATATGACTACAATGGCAGGGACAGTAATCAATGAAATTTTTTCTTCAAATGTATGTAGACACGGTTGTTCCTTTAAGCCTATATCCACCAATATTGGCATCAAAGCGGAAGCGTTCTTAGACCGAACCAATGCAGCAGCTAGATGTTAACGCGCTAAACAACGATCATGTCATAGAGATGCTCAAACAATTCAATTCGAATTAATATTCGTATGTGAAAGGAAATCATCGCAAACTTGACTTCTCTAAGCCGAAGATATTGCATTGCAAACTTTTTCTCGTACATTTCCTAGGCAATTTTAAAATTCGTAGGCAAAGTTATAAGCAAACACACAAACATCGTTAGTATAGTTTAGGTTACCAGACGGATATGTTGCTCACTGCATAACCCAGTCCAGTATGTGGTTAATAAGCAACGACTATAGAACGCATCCCCGTAGTCGCCTAAATTGACTTTAAATACAAAAGCGGGGGCATGATCAATTAAATCAACTGTGATTGAATGAAATCGTCGTTCTACATATTGGTCCACAACGATACGTTGATTGTAAGCAATCCTACTTTTAGCAGCGATGTCTTTCGAAGCCAGACTTTTCATTTCAAAAATCGATTTTTAGTGGGAATACCTATTTCGCTGGGATCATAGTTAGCTTAGTTATATCTCCATAGCTCAGAAGTCGCCGTAGCCTGGTAGGTAGTCTGTTGGCATATTAGACGTGAGGCCACAGTTCAAACCCCAGGACAGACATCAAAACCAAATATGAAAAATATTTCTTCGGCGACTTCCCCTCAGCAGATTCCTGTCAAAAACTCTGAGAGTAAATGAAAATTGCCATGAAAAGTTTCTCAGAAATCTGTCGTTCAGAGTCGACTTTAAACTGTAGGTCCCGGTCCCGCCACTCATATATAAAATTAACACACGCAACAAAAGTGGTGTGAGAAACTAGGTCGTAATCCTAACTGAAGAGTTGTAATGGCCAATTATGTATGTATGAAATTGAAGCGTGTCAAATCCTTTGTCTAAGGAAATAAGATAGTCATTCCACATATTGATCCGTAATACGTTGATTGTAAGTAGCGATGTCTTTTAAAGCCAGACTTTTCCTTTTTAAAATCGATTGTTAGTGCAAAAAGCAATTGCGCTTGGATCATAGTTAGCTGAGATATACCTCCATAGTTTTCACAATCTGTGAGATCTCTCTTCTTAGGCAACTCAATGATAAGTTTCACGTAGTCAGACGAAGCTCAGCTTAACTAGAAGTCTCATCTTAATGGCGCTACGCTAATCGGTTTTAAGAAATTCCGAATTAAGTTATAATGAACGCTCTAATCTCTCGATTAGAAGCCTTAGGTTAGATTAGGTTAGAGGACGTGTACTTGGCAATTAAGACAACTACAGTACCCGGAGGTCGAATTGACCCAGTGTACAACGTCCTAGTTTCTCACACCACTTATGTTGTGTGTGTTAATTTTATACATGAGTGGTGGGACCTATAGTTTAAAGTCGACTCCGAACGACAGATTTTTTGAGAAACTTTTCCATGTCAATTTTATTTACTTCACAGAGTTTTTGCCAGAAATCTGCTGAGAGGAAGTCGCCCAAGAAATACTTATTGAATCTTGTCTAGATTTCTGGCCTGGGGCTCGAACCCTGGCTTTACGTCTAATAAGCCAAGAGACTACGGCGATTAGAAGCCTTACTCTTCTGTGTAAATCTTGTGGCCGTTGTTTTAATTTCTGCCTGTCCTATTCTACTGATTTAAATTCGCTACTTTTTCCTTTCGCAAAAGCATCCAGTTTCCCTAGCCAATCTCCTCTATATGTCCCAATGTATTCAGGTACTGTACTAACTGCGCTGAGTGTGAAAACTGTCCTGAGTGTGGACACTGTTCTGAGTGTGGACACTGTCCTGAGTGTGGCCACTGTCCTGAGTACGGAGACTGTCCTGAGTGTGGACACTGTTCTGAGTGCGGAGACTGTTCTGAGTGCGGAGACTGTTCTGAGTGCGGAGACTGTCCTAAGTGTGGACACTGTCCTGAGTGCGAAGACTGTCCTGAGTGCGGAGACTGTCCTGAGTATGGACTCTGTCCTGAGTGTGAAAACTGTCCTGAGTCCGGACACTGTCCTGAGTGTGAAAACTGTCCTGAGTCCGGACACTGTCCTGAGTGTGGACACTGTCCTGAGTGTGGACACTGTCCTGAGTGTGGACACTGTCCTGAGTGCGGACACTGTCCTGAGTGTGGACAGTGTCCTGAGTGTGGACACTGTCCTGAGTGTGGACATTGTGCTAACATGTCAGTGTATACGGTATTCAGATACGCACCTTTATTGCGTAAATCGCAATATACGCCATTATTGAGCTCAATAGTTCATATAAAGTTTCAATTAATTATTGCGCAATAAATACGCAAATTGTTATAATATTGAGTAAAACTTGGAATGCAGCACTGTCATAAGTGTGTTTAGTGAGCTTATTACAATTAAGCGAACACTTTCTGTTGATATTTGACAACTCAAATGTCAACAACGGCAAAAAAAGACAATATAAAAACAATGTTGTTGAAACAACCAGCTATTTTGCCTGCCTGTTGTCAAATGAATATTGAATAAGCAGCTGAACTGCATATATTATTATGTCTGAACACTTAAAATATTATACTCAATAAACCGAATATTAACTCAATAAAAGTGCAGATCTGAACATAGTAATAGACACCACCTTTAAAGCAATCAAAAAAAGTAAAAGTATCAAAAAAAAATCTGATGCTTAGCACAAAGTCTTCACTCCATAATACTCAAGTGTGCCTATTTCATGGATTCGATACTCATTAAACATGCTGCCAGTAGTCCTTACGGAAGTCAACAGTTGGGTAAATATCCCCAAGAATGGTAAGAATTGCTTTACCTTCTACTACCTCCATTTCATCTCATGGTCATGGTGATTAGTTGTGCCCAAACCATAAACATTTCCATACTCGTAGTTTAAAATTTGGTGTAAATTTACTTCTTGCAGCCGCACAATAACCCATTTGTTATGGTGTTTGGCCTCAATATTTTCAAAATTTTACGCAGACACCGTTTAAAGAAGTATTGAGCTTCACATACAGTGAGCATCGAAAGAAAATGTACACTATGGCTGAAATTCTAACAATCACCAAACTCAACTTTTACTGCTTAAGGAGAGTGAGTGCCTGAAAAAATTTGACAATTTTTAGAAATTTTTGAGAATTTTTTTTTTGTTTCAATTTTAAAAATTGTTAATGAAACAATTTTAAAATAAAAATAACGGTAATTTATTAATGTATGTATATATTTTCTTTTTAATGTACAATTTCTTTTGATGCTCACTGTATATGCTTAAAGGCTAGGTTTCTCGATTTAATATCTAACATTACGTACGTGGCTATAATTCAAAGAGAAATTCTCTTCATGATTACAAAGTTAATGATGATGGGAAAATAAAATCTTCCATTAAACGCCTGTGTTGCCTCTCTAAATTCCGATATATTTTCCACTTTTTTTTGTGCACCACTGTAAACCATGTTATATTTACATACGCTTACGAATATTTCTCACTTTAATTTTGCTAAAAAAAAAAAATTTTTTAACATCTCAAAGACTTTCGAACCAGTTTTAATTCTTATTTTTTTTTTCTTCATTGTTTTTTAAACAAATTTTTGCCATTCTCTACTGGTATTGTATTCTGATCTTTCTTAAAAATTTTTTTCTTTTTGTTTTTATTAACAATTTTAGTTGAAAAACAAAGTATTATTGTTAACGCAACTATTAATTATTTTTTTTATTTCCTATTGTTTTTAAATTTTTTTAAAAATTTTTTTTAATTTGTTTTCGCATTGAATCTGCGGGCCTAGCCACTCGGATTAGATTGGATTGGATTGGATTGGATTATTTATTCACGCATTTTGTTCAGACCATAACAGCCAAGAGCAGCAGCAGCAGCAGCAGTCGACCAAGCAATATTAAATATTTCCGATTGTAATTAACGTCTCGGCAGACGCTATGATGATGACAGGCAGACCGACAGACAGACAGACAGACCAATTAACTGCCCAACACAATTGCTTAAAAGGTAGGCGCTGATTTATTTGGCAAATTTATTACAAAAAAAAAAAAATTTTTAAAAAATTAAAAAAAAAATTAAAAAAAATTTAAAAAAAAAAAACAAAAGAAAACCGAAACAGAATTGTATAAAATAGAATTTGAATGGCAAAAGAAATACGCAAAAATTTTGCGAATTTGGTTCTTTTTCTTATGCCTTCTTACAATTTGAAAAGCACCACTAAAAATGGTACTCTATTGGCACTTTGTGGCTATGTACGTACATACGTATGTACGTAGTACATTCGTTTCCAGTCTCATTATAAATAAAGAAATTAAAATATTTTTTTGTTTATTGTATTTGTTTTCTTATTTTTCTTTTTTTTTTGCAAAAATTCAAGGCCATGTCTAATAAACAAAAACCAAAACGTAGTAAAAAAAAATTTGGAATATTTCGTTTTCTTTTCGAAAAGAATTTCTTCTGTTTTTTTGTTTCTTTTTTTATTTTGTGTTTTTGTTATTTGCTTTTGTTCATTTATTTGCGTTTCTCAAAATCACTTTTTTTTCTGAGTTCAAATTCAAAAGAATACATAATGATGATCGTGTTTTCTTTAAGAAAAGAAGCTGCTGCTGCTGCTGCTGATGATGGCATACAATTGTTTAAAAATAGTTAAAAAAAAAAGAAAAAGAAAAAAAGTTTTTTATTCATTCTTTGATTACCCATTACAAAAGAATATTAAATAATGATAATACTAATAATACAAGTACATACTCTTTTTGGAAATTTCGTATTTCGTTAATAGCTTCCTTTCCAGGAACTTTTATCAAAAGGAAAAAATTCCAAAAAGGAACGTTAATACAATTTTTAAAATGTACAGTGGTGGCCTTATAATTAGAAACGATGTTTCTGGAACAGAGTTCTTTGGAGTGACGAATCTTAGTTTAATTTGTCCCAATCAAATGGAAAAGACGTCCTCCAAACAAAACAAAGCCTTTGATCCCAGGTACACAATGAAAACTGTAAAACAAATTAACAAACATACATGTTGCTAAGTCGTTTCTAATTATAAGGCCACCACTGTACTTTTTTAACTTTTTTTTGGTTAATTGAAAACCTGTTTTTTATTTTGTTTTAAGTACCTTTTAATCAAAAAGTACTTTTTCTTTATCACATTACATACATACATACATTTTCATAAGAAATAAACTCCTCAATCAAAATAATTTTTTTATACAGGGGCACGTTTTTTTTTATCAAAAAAAATAACTTTTTTAATCACTAAATTTTATCGAAAGGTCCCCATTTATCAAAAAGTACATTTTTATCTAAAAATATCTCTTAATCAAAAAAGACCTTTTTATCAAAAAAACATTTTTTTTTATCAAGAATTGCCTTTTTAAAACTACCTTTTTTAAAAGTACCTTTTTTAAAAAGATACTTTTTATGTCATAAACTAGCTTCTTATCAAAAAATACCTTTTTATCAAAAAGTACCTCTTTATCAAAAAGGACCCTTTTGTCAAAAAGTATTTTTTTTTATCACGAATTACCTTTTTATCAAAAATTTACTTTTTTTAAATAAGTACTTTTTATGTCATAGAGTATTTTTTTATTAAAAAGTACTTTTTTATTAAAAAAAAATCCTTTTTATCAAAAAGTACTTTCGATAGAAAAAATTGCCTTTTTATCAAAAAATTACTTTTTTTAAATAAGTACTTTTATGTCGTAGAGTATATTTTTATTAAAAAGTAATTTTTTATTAAAAAAAAATACATTTTTATCAAAAAGTACTTTTTTTTTTTTATCAAAAACTACCTTTTTATCAAAAAGTACTTTCGATAGAAAAGATTGCCTTTTTATTTAAAAATTTACTTTTTTTAAATAAGTACTTTTTATGTCATAGAGTACCTTTTTATTAAAAAGTACTTTTTTAATAAAAAAAATACCTTTTTATCAAAAAGTACTTTTTTTTAACCAAAAACTACCTTTTTTTATCAAAAAGTACTTTCGATAGAAAAAATTGCCTTTGTATCAAAAATTTACTTTTTTTAAATAAGTACTTTTTATGTCATAGAATATCTTTTTATTAAAAAATACTTTTTTATTAAAAAATACCTTTTTATCAAAAATTACTTTTTTATCTAAAACTACCTTTTTTTATCAAAAAGTACTTTCGATAGAAAAAATTGTCTTTTTATCAAAAATTTACTTTTTTAAATAAGAACTTTTATTTAAACTTTATGTTATAAAGTACCTTTTTATCAAAAAGTACTTTTTATCTAAAACTGCCTTTCTTTTATCAAAAACTACTTTCGATAGAAAAAATTGCCTTTTTTTATCAAAAAGGAGCCTTTTGTCCAAAAAAACTCATTCTTTATCAAAAGTATCTTTTGTAAAAAAAGTACTTTTTTATTATAAAATACTTTTACCGGAAAGTTCCTTTTATAAAAAAATATCCTTTTTAACAAAAGCTAACGAATTTAACAAAAAGTACTTAAAAAAAATACCCCATTTATCCATTTTTTTTGTTGAATTAACAAGAAAAGCCATTTGAGCTTTGGTGTCTTAAAACGGTGCAACACAGACTTTACATCCATCTTTAGTACTTTCAACATCTTTGTACGTCTGAGAATTTTTGAATTCTCTTATAACACTCCGTGTTTAGTCCGCTGATTCAGAATCTATTTTGTAACTTATAGTACAGGAATTGGCGTACGGTATCCAGCTAAAGTACTTCACTGGAGTAGAGCTTTAATGTGGTTTGTTCTTCAGTTTATTGTATCAAGAGTACAAGGGAATATGCTCTAATGAGCGAGCGTTGTACTGCTTCTGTCAAGTGGAGATCGTCCATACGTATAGCGGTTGGCCTGTGAATCGCAGCACATTGCATTACATAAAGAATTTTGCCGAAGTATTTTCTGTCTCTCTCTCTCGCTCTCTCTTTCTCTCTCTGGTTACAAGACAATTCCTTGCAAGAGCAAGAAGGACCATTCTTCGAGTTTTGGTCGTATAAACATACATATGTAAAGGGTCCGCCAAATAACTTTTTTTTTTGAAAATGCTTTAAAAAAAACTCTTGAATATTTTCTCAAATTCCTTTTTTTATTTGAAAGTACAATCCTTCCGGTTAATAATGGAAAATAAAATTCATTCAAATGGTTGCCTCGGCTGGCCATGCAGTAGCCTACACGATCGGTGCAATTTTTATGCACATCATCGATTGTGTGCAGCTGTATTTCACCAATGGCTTCACGAATATTGTCCTTTAAAGCGTCAATTGTCTGTGGCTTGTCGGCGTACAACTTATCTTTGACGGCACCCCACAAATAATAGTCCAACGGTGTCAAATCGCAGCTCCGAGGTGGCCAAACGACATCAGCTCTGCGGCTGATAATGCGATCTTCAAAAACAGGGCGCAAAACATCGAGTGTAGCTTCGGCTGTGTGGCACGTAGCGACGTCCTGTTGAAACCAAATGTTGCCAATATCCTTCTCTTCAATTTTTGTGAACAAAAATTCGTTCAACATGGCCCGATAACGATCGCCATTGACTGTAACCCTGCCACTCCTTACTCATTTTCGAAGAAAAATGGCCCAATTATGCCTCTGGACCAAAATCCGCACCAAACAGTGACTCGTTTTGGATGCGTCGTCGGCTTTTCAATGTATGCATGCGGGTTTTCTGTGTCCCAAATGCAACAATTTTGCTTGTTTACATACCCGCCAAAATCAAAATGAGCTTCAGCTGAAAAGATGAGATTTTTTTTTGCCAAAATCGGCATCTTCTGTAAGGCGATCGCAGGCCCACTTAGCAAAGCGAAAACGCATTGGATGGTCAATTGGCTTCAACTCCTGAACCAATTGGACTTTGTATGGCGTCATACCAAGGTCTTTATGCAAAATTCGTCTCAATGATGTCTCCGAAATGTTCAATTGTTGAGAACGACGGTGAATTGATGTTGATGGCGCTTCACGTTTTTTTGGCTTTTCACGATGAGGATGGTTTATCGATGAGGATGCCAGTTTCTTTCACTTTTTTCACAAGATAACGAACATACGGAGCTGACGGTGCTTCTCTTCTTCCAAAATCCGTACACAATTTTCGCACACACATTCTGCAACATTGCCATGATTTTCAAAGTAATGTCGCAATATTTCCCAGCGTTGTTCAAGCGTATACACAACCATATTCGTTCAGCGGAAGGATAAAACTAATTATCTGTCAAATCACACATGAGCTAAGTGTTATCATTCACGAAATAAGCACTAGTTGAGAAAAAAAACGTTAGATGGCGGACCCGATATATAAAAAATCACCCTTTAAAGCGATTAGTGGGTTTAAATTTCCATTCCATGGAAACCTTTTCATAATCAGGCTTGACTTAATACAATTTTCAAATCGGAAGTTAAAATTTTGTAAAGAAAAACAAACAAATAAATATTCACACAGAATCTTCAATTTGAAATTTGAAGAAAAAAGAAAAAAAAATTGAAAGAAAAAGTAAATCTTCTCAAGTGTCGTCTTTTCAAAAGAAAAGAGAAAAAAAAACAGAATCGCAGCTGAGCATTTAAGAAATCTACGAATTGCGATTAATGTGAACGAATGAATGAATGAAATAAATAATAATGAATATGAATACAAAGATAAGCAAATTAATAAGAGAAAGAAGACTGAAAAAAAAACAGCAGAATTAAATGAACAAATGAATGGCATAAAATGAACGGTTCTGGTAATGATTCCAGAGACTCTTCTTTCTTCTTACTCTAAAAAGATGGCATTATTATGTAGTTGTGTGGTGTGGTGTGGTGTGGTGTAGTGTGGTGTGGTGTGGTGTGATTTGCTTATGAAAGAAGACGAAAATAGAGGATTTCTCATCCACACAGATTCGTGAGAGCATAATCTGAAGCTTGTAAAAATTTTATAACATTTTTTAATATTTTTTTTTGTACGTATTTTTCTGTATTTTTCTGGAAAATGTTGTTGAAAAACCAAAACACATGTCATTTTTATAAAAAAAATTTAAAAAAAAAAAGAAACTGAATTTTATGTTTGCAAAAAAAAACAACAATTTTGTAGTTTTGAAAACTTCTTTACATTTCGGTTTTTTTTTTTTTTTTCATCACTCGCATATTTTTTATTTTTTTTTTTGTTCTTTAAGCGCAGATTTCGTTGGTTCTGTTCAACCCCTTGGAAACCATTCGTGCGTAGAAACAGAAGAACGTATAAAAAAAATATACGTATTCTTTTAACATTGCAAGAGACGCCATGGGAATCCATAACTTTTTCTTATTCCGCAAAAACGAAAAAAAAAAAAACAAAAAATCATAAACTTTTTTTTTTAACGATTTTAAAAGAAGTTTCAACATGTTTAGAGAGAGTCATTGAATTCTGTTGTATTTTTTTTTTTTAAGATTCATTCACAGTCTCATTCATTTATTTGCTTCATAACAACAAGACTTAGGTTTTATTTGTTTGTGTTTTATTAATGAAAAACTTTTTTCAGCTTTAAAACTGCGACTGCTATAGGCCCGCAAGTGTCAAAGAAGTCATAAAATCTTTTAATCGTCTTGTTATTGTTTTTATTTTCTTTTTTTTTCTTTTTTTTTATCATGTTTTGACAACTTCCTTAGACAACCAATTAACAAAATACTGAAGAAAAAATCATTTTTTTTTTTTTTTTGAAAGATGTTTTTAAACAGAATTTTACATTTTATTTGCGATACGTTACTGACTAGTTCAAGGTTTAAACTTAGCTAAGAAAGTACACTCAAGCTCATAAATAGAGATTACCACGAACCATAGCCAAAAATGAGTAAACACCACTGAAATAATTCATTTTCTTAGGATAGCGAGAAAATGGAATAAATTTCCAAAAATAAAAACGTTTATCTATTACTTATAAAATGTTAAAAAAAACAACAATTCATAATAAAGGAACTTTTTTTATACTTAAGAACAAAAGTGTGTTGACTCACTTATGGCGCTCAGTGTATATTCGCAATAGAGTCAGCCAAACCAAAAATTCTATAGATTTCCTTTAATTTCATTCATTCTTGTGTTAGACTTTTTTTAATTACCTACTGCCCCTCGGAACATACACTCAGCCACAAAAGTATACATACGGTTAACAAATTTTAGAAATTTTTTAACCAATCCGTTAATCCGACAATCTTTATGACAACATTCCTCGATTTTAAGACGTGAAATTTGTGAAATTTCCTAATCATATGTATGTATACTTTTGTGGCCCTGTGCAGTCCCACAATTTCAGAAATTTTTTAACCAATACAAAAGACCGTCTTAAAATCGAGGAAAGTTGTCAGACAATTTATAAAGATTTTCAACGAAAACGGATTGATTAAAAAATTTCTGAAATTTGTTAACCGTATGTATACTTTTGTGGCCCTGTGTTTGTCTACAGTTTCAACTATGACCTAAGGTATCTCGATTTTCTATCACTGTTTCAAGGCATGATGGTAAGGATCCTTTAGCTTAAGCTGAAGTAGTAGCTTTGATTGCCAAAGCTCACTTGAGCCCGCATGGCGGGCCGTTGTGATGCCACAGGTAAGCGCGTAGTCCACGAACTTATCGAATTCTATCAAACTTAGTTGAAGAAGAACTTAGAAGAAGTTGTTCAGCGCAAGGGCCTATTAGCTACGCTGGAGAACCAGCCTGAAAGTTTAATAAACACCGTAGTCTAGTAGGTAGTGTGTTGGCTTATTAGACGTAAAGCCAGGGTTCGAGCCCCAGGCCAGACATCAAAACAAAATACAAAAAATTTTTTTTCGGCGGCTTTCTCTCAGCAGATTTCTGGCAAAAACTCTGAGCGTAAAATAAAATTTGCCATGAAAAGTTTCTCAAATGTCTGTCGTTCAGAGTCGTCGTTAAACTGTAGGTCACGCCACTTATGGATAAAATTAACACACAGCAAAACATAAGTGGTATGAGAAGTTAGGTTGTAATCCTGACTAAAGGTTTATAATGACCAATTATGTATGTAAAGAAAGGGTCCGCCAAATAACTTTTTTTTTGAAAATGCTTTAAAAACAAAACTACTGAATTTTTTCTCAAATTTCTTTTTTTTATTTGAGAGTACAATCCTTCCGGTTAATAATGGAAAATAATTTCATTCAAATGGCTGCCTCGGCTGGCCATGCAGTAGCCTACACCAGAAGATGCCGATTTTGGCAAAAAAAAAAATCATCTTTTCAGATGAAGTTCATTTTGATCTTCGCGGTATGTAAGCAAGCAAAATTGTCGCATTTGGGCCACAGAAAACCCGCATGCATACATTGAAAAGCCGACGACGCACCCAAAACGAGTCACTGTTTGGTGCGGATTTTGGTCCAGAGGCATAATTGGGCCATTTTTCTTCGAAAATGAGCAAGGAGTGGCCGTTACAGTCAATGGCGATCGTTATCGGGCCATGTTTAACGAATTTTTGTTCACAAAAATTGAAGAGGAGGATATTGGCAACATTTGGTTTCAACAGGACGACGCTATGTGCCACACAGCCGAAGCTACACGCGATGTTTTGCGCCCTGTTTTTGAAGATCGCATTATCAGCCGCAGAGCTGATGTCGTTTGGCCACCTCGGAGCTGCGATTTGACACCGTTGGACTATTAATTGTGGGGTGCCGTCAAAGATAAGTGTAACGCCGACAAGCCAGAGACCATTGACGCTTTAAAGGACAATATTCGTGAAGCCATTGGTGAAATACAGCTGCACACAATCGATAATGTGCTTAAAAATTGGTCCGATCGTGTAGGTTACTGCATTGCCAGCCGAGGCAGAAATTTGAATGAAATTATTTTCCATTATTAACCGGAAGGATTGTACTTTCAAATAAAAAAAAAGAAATTTCAGAAAAT
Organism: Sarcophaga carnaria; assembly: GCA_958299815.1. Lineage (NCBI taxonomy): Eukaryota > Metazoa > Arthropoda > Insecta > Diptera > Sarcophagidae > Sarcophaga > Sarcophaga carnaria. The sequence continues at coordinate 144,252,779 of OY283149.1, forward strand.
ATTCAGTAGTTTTGTTTTTAAAGCATTTTCAAAAAAAAAGTTATTTGGCGGACCCTTTATTAGCACATACCACTTCACTTATAGCACAGGAACAAAAGTAACAGCGGCTCGAAATTTTCTTGCATTTTATAATTCTGATTGAAAAGCTACAAAATTTATCCTCAATTGCATTACATTTACAACCACCATATCATCTTATCCATCTCTGGCTTTAATACTATCGTACATACCTCAGTAATGTTTACTTAGTATGTAAATTGTATTGTTGTGAGGAGTTTTTACTGCAATTATGTTGAGTACGATAAAGAAAAAAAGTAAGTGATTAAATTTGTTTTTTTTTTTCTTGCATTTGTTTGCTTTACTTTCCCCCTCTCCTACTTCTTGTTGTTGTTATAAAACGTTTCCTTCCGAAACGGAACTAAAAATTTAAAGAAAAAAATTTGTGTTTTTTTTCATCTTTTTTGACTTGAACTCAACTCTCTTTAATTGAAACGAATGAATTGAATGAAAATACACACACACACGCACACACACAGAAAGACGAAAAAAAAATAACAGCCACAAAAACAAAAAATCAAGCTCTATTAAATGCAGGAGACGACTTTATTTAAATGCTTTTAATAATAAAATTGTATGCGGATCAAAGGCAATAACCAACAACAATAAATACAACTACAACAATAACAATTATGTCCAAAAAAAACTCCACATACATATAATTGACAGCATTTCCTCAAGCTTTTATTGGAGACATTGGCTGGCTGGCTTTTTTCGATTTTTTTTTTTAATATTTAAAGACCAGAGGAGACTGTTTGTGTGCATGTGTGTGTGTGCGTGTGTAGTTTTTTCGGTGTTACTGTGTCTCTTAAACTTTTAAGCAAACAGTCTCAATCTCTACTTTGATGATATGTATTGAGCAAGCGGCAGGCAGCAGCAAGTCAGTTGGTTTTCTTTTAAACTTTATTAAGAGTACAACAACAACATACATATGTACATATGTAGAAAACAAAAAAGCCAAAAGAAAAACAAGCAAACTTTACATCACTGTTTAATAATATTTTCATACGCAAACTTATTTAAACAACCACTACTGTATTACACTCTCTCTACTACTATAAAACTGTTGCTACTACAGTTACTCCTTCGGCTGATGGTATTTGCCAGTGCTTTATACAGTTGGAATGAAAAGTAGGAAAACAGCAATAAGGAGGCTCTTTTGTTGTCGTGATGCCAAGGCTTTAAAAGCATTCTGTTGCCCACTGTATAACGAAAATTCATTCATAATTTTCTTCTATACGTACATATGTATATGATTACATGTATGTATGTATGTAGTGTGTATATGTGTACTGTTGTATCTGCAATATTTATTTATTTTGTGGAATTGTTTTTACCAAAAGGCGGACGCATCAATTCGGTTGCACCGATGACATATATTTTTATGTCTCAAAATTCTTCCGTCCAAGTCTGTCTTCTCTTGTCTGTCTACAGTATAAACAAAGGATTTCACTCATTGCCGCTTTTAGCATAATTGCTTTCACAGTCACCATAAACCACCAGCATCAACATCAGCCTCAGCCTCAGCAGCAGCACCACCATCGCCATCGCCATCGTCATCTTCATCTCATCACAATATAATGATGATGACAATGATGAAAAACAATCAAGGGACACTTACAAGAGTATGTATGTGAGTAAAACGAAAAAAAAAAAGAAAAAATGATGGGTCGTCGTCTCCCAAATCCCAGCCACAAAAATTCTTAAATTTTTTCTCCGTTTCTTTATATTGTTGTTGTCGTTGTTGTTGTTTGTTTATGAATTGTTTTTGTGTTAAATTTTTATTTTTCATTTCGTTTTTTTGATTTTATGAATGAAAATTTCATTGCAAAATTTTTTTGCATTCAGCGACAGGCAAAGATCAGCGTTAATGATCATAATCGTAAGCGAGAAGCCAAGATCATCGCTTGAGTAACGTAAATAAAAAAAAAAACAGAAAAAATAAGTGATAAACCCAACAATTGGGTGATAAGGTTCATTAATAAGAAAATATATTTAAAAAAAAAATACAAAAAACACAGAAAACAAAACAACGTCAGTAAATAAAAAAAAATAAATGCAAATAAAAATTTTATTTATAAAGACTTCAATGAAATAAAACACATAAAATTACAACAACAAATAAAACATGATTTTTGAAGCAATCAATCAGGAAGTTAATTAAAAAGAAAAATATTTGAAAAGGATTACCAACAAAGACAGATTTAAACTCTCAGGATTTTTTTGCTAAATACAAAATGCTATCGATAACTTAGAAAAAGTTATCGAAATTAAAGAAACATATTTGAAAAGGATTACAAAGTATTTTCAATTTTAAGAGATTTAAACTCACAGGATTTTTTTATAAACACAAAATGCTATCGATAACTTAGAAAAAGTTATCGAAGTTAAAGAAAAATATTTGAAAAGGTTTACAAAGTATTTTCAATTTTAAGAGATTTAAACTCTCAGGATTTTTTTTATAAACACAAAATGCTATCGATAACTTAGAAAAAGTTATCGAAATTAAAGAAACATATTTGAAAAGAATTACAAAGTATTTTCAATTTTAAGAGATTTAAACTCTCAGGATTTTTTTGCTAAATACAAAATGCTATCGATAACATAGAAAAAGTTATCGAAATTAAAAAAAAATATTTGGAAAGAATTACAAAGTATTTTAAATTTTAAGAGATTTAAACTCACAGGATTTTTTTGCTAAATACAAAATGCTATCGATAACTTTTTCTAAGTTATCGAAATTTCATTTTTTGAAAAGAAATGCAAAGAAACTTTTAAAATATTGAAAATTTTAAATAATTTTAAAAAATTATTGAATATTTTTGTTATCGAACCTCATCACAAGACATTTTTTGTGGAGCGCATTGTTATCGAAAATATCGAATGAGAAAAAAAGTGTTATTATCACCCGTAAATAAATATTTTCTTTAGTAAAATAGTGTTTTGCAAAAGTTATTGAATTGTATTGACAGTAAGAAAAAAAATGTTATCGATATACATACATATGTACATAAATAAAAATTATCGAAATTTCATTAGAAATTCATTTAATAAATATAATAGAATAATTTTAAAAATCAATGTATTTCGCAATATTGTTTTTAGAGTACAGTGTTATCGATAACATGTAAAAAATGTTATTGAATTGTGATAAAATGTTAGTTTAATACGATACAGGGAAGTTTCCTCTTTAACACAGGAAATTTGCTAAAAGGGAAATTCAGTTTGTTTTCGTGCAGCAAAATGTTATCGATTTTACAGTGACAGGTGTTTAACCTGCCTAGTGTATGAATATTTTCATACTTTATAAACTTTAATGTAATTTGCATTTGTTTATAATCATCAGAGTTTTTTTTTAAACAATGTTATCGATAAATAGAAAAGTTAAGAAAAGTTATCGATAACAAGAACAGTAAATTTAATTAATAATCAAGTATTAGAAAAATAGAATATTTTTATACTCTATAAACTTTAACAATATACAATCAAGATTTACAAGGTTAGCGGATAGCTTGCCATTCACAAGCAACTTCACACGATGGCCATATGGCCCATTGTGTTACCCAGTGTTAGGTAATGCAAACATTTTTTCATCGATCAGTTTCTTATGTCATAAATCATGAACTAAAGCATTTAAATTCAAGCAACAATTGTTGTAGCATCCCATAATACCCCCAAAAAAAATTATTCAAAAAATTCAAATGAAAAAAACCAATCAAATTTAATATCATTCGTCGCCATAAGAATGAATTACAATTACCAGCCCTGTCTGTCTCGAAGAAACAGAAAAAAAACAGCAAAAAATGATTAATTTATTCCATACCGGATATAAATGATGATTCTTATTGTTATTCTTTCCCCACACACACACACAAATACACAGCCATCATTCAATTCAATGGATTTGTACAAGTAATTGTAGGTGAATCTCTGTCTCTCTCTCTCTGTCTCTACTGGTGTAAGAGAGTGGTATGTGTATGTGTATTATCATCTGTTACATGCATGTAAGCGTGCGTGTTGAGTAGGAAAACCTGTCTCTTTAAATTTTGTTTTTATTTTACTGGGAATTAAGAAAATGAAATCATTGTTCATCTTAAAATTAATAGAACCCTCGGCCCCTCTCTCTGTCAGAAATTGTTTACGTTTTACGTAGCATTTAATAAAAGTTACATGGTTTAGTTAATATTTTTTTCTCTCTCTGTCTCTGTCTCTACTTATTTGTTTATTATTATTAATAAATTTACTAGAAAAAAAAAAACAAAACCCAATTACGTCACAGTGTTTAAACTTACAAAAAAAAACAAGAAAAGAATGAAAAACAGACACAAGAAGTGAAAAGCGAATGAGAAGTAAAAAAAAAATTACACACACTTTAATTGTCTCAAGACATGCAATTTTTTCCTACCGTTTTTGTTGTTGTTGTTCTTGTCTTTTGTTACGTTTTTTTTTTTTTTTTTTTTTTTTTTTTTTTTTTTTTTTTTTGTAGTACAAATAATAGCAGGTTGTTGAGTAGTGAAGTGGGGTTTTGTTTTCATTATTTTTCCTCTCTCTCTCAGTCTCCCTATCTCACTCACTCTTAATTACAATAACAATAAGTTGTTGTTTTCACTATAAGAAAATGAAAAGTTATCCATGAGAGTTGAGTATAAAAACCAAGTACAGTTTGGATAACCAATCCGTTTGTCCAACAATTAAAAATATTATCGGCATAGAGACCAAGTAGTATTAAAAAATATCACAAATAAAAATTATTAGAATAATTGCTTAGGCTTTGAAAAATAAAATTGCATTAATCCCCCTACAAAGCTTTTTAAACCCAACAACACATTTTCTCTAATTAACCACCAGTTTTCAATTCAACTCCATAAAGGCAAGCCAAGCATGCATATGAAAACCACCACAATATTAAGAATAACAACAAAACAAAAAAACACAACTCAAAACAATTACACTGCAAAAACAAATAATGAAAATGCCTTTATTACACCATTTAACTAAAATAATAACAATAACACCCAACAACAAAGAGAACAACAGTAATAGCAATAGTAGTAGCAGCAGCCGCAGCTATTTTGTTTATAAACAAATTTCACCATCATTGTAATTATGAGAGTATAATTATAGTGTCACCCATACTAACAAAAACAACAACAAAACTGACCACTGACAATTTCAAAATACATCACTTCACACAACACATTCATTTACTTGCTTCGGTAATTTAGAGTAATCATCGTACAGTAAAAAAGAGTTAAAGGGAGACAAAGCAATAGAGCGGTTGATAATACCCAGAAAACATTTGCTGGTGAATTTGTTGAAGTAATGAACTTGAATAGGCTGATGAACAATAAAATAATAGAAAAGGGAACGTATACGCACACGTGTGCGAAAATTCTAAAAACTGTTAGAATTTTAAAACTAAGCTGTTAGCTGATATTCAAGTTCTTGAAGTAATTTTTGAATTATACAGAAATGATTTGACAGGTGCCAAAACTTCAAATAGCTGGAGGGTGACTGATAGTAAAATGTAGTCTACTTACGATAACATCAAGTGCTGACCATTCTCTAGTGACTAAAGTGTTGACTTACTAAACAAGAGCTGCAAGTGTAAGCCTTACTTCCGACGACCCCCTCCCAGCTAATTGCCATAAAAAGGATTTTCAAAAACCTGTCATTAAAAGTCGATGTTAAACTGTAAGTCCCTTTACTAGTGACAAAATTAACAACCACAACAAGATTGATGTAAAAGCTATCAAACACCTCCATTCAAACCCGTGGAACCTAATCTATCCTTCGATAACATCAAGCAAGAACAGTTGTCGCTAAATAATGTTGCATCGGCTAAAGAGGGTTTGCTTGTTTGGCAATGAGATGACCGGGTATCATTTAAAATAAGCTTCAGTGGCTAAAATCTCTAAATAAACGTACACTGGAACGACGGAAGGCTACAACTGCCTAAATGCGACCAAATTCAGGAATTTTGTTCCATGAGAATTACGTCAGGTCATACAAAAGGATAAAAATCCGCCTGAAACTCAAGAAGCTTGTTAAGCATGTTCTAATGTATTTACTTTACAGGCCAAGCTTTTAGTGGATTTGATACCAAACGTGGTGAATATTTCAGTTGTAGAAAAATTCGTCTCAATTGTGAGTTTTTAATTAAAAATGGAAAAAAGGCGTATTCCATCAAGGAATACAAAGTATTTTGCCTTCATTGAACTTCTTTTTTCAGCTAACCACAAACTATGTATTTATATAGAAGTCCCAGAGTAAAAAGATTTCCAACTGTCATTGTCAAGAATCAATGCATCTGAGAAAACGCTGTGTTTTTGTACTAGATATAAAGGGTGTTTTTTATAGAGGTATAGAACTTTAAGTTGGCATTACTTTTCAAGATGGCGACCGATTTAACAGCTGTCAAGTGATTTATTCTCAGTTTGGTTTGGCAATTCATCACGAATAGACTCACGCCTGAACAACGCTTGCAAATAGTGCAATTTTATTTCGAAAATAATGGTTCTGTGCGGAAAACGTATCGCGCACTACGTCCATTTTATCGTCGACAAAATCGTCCATCAGAGCAGTTAATTCGATTAACCATGGAACGTGACTCTTATTGATAACTCGCATCCCCAGAGACGCTGTACGGTGTGTACAGAAGAAGCTATTGCTGCTGTAGAGCGTAGCATTGAGGAAGACCCGAATGAGTCCATCCGCCATCGAGCACAGGAATTGGATCTGTGCCCACCCACTTTATGGAAGATTTTGCGAAAGGATCTTGGTTTGCGTGCTTACAAAATCCAACTCGTGCAAGATTTGAAGCCAAACGATCATCAAGTAAGGCGTAGATTCGTCGAATGGGCCCAAAACAAGATTACCGTTGTTCCCGATTTTCATAAGCGAATTTTGTTTAGCGATGAAGCGCACTTCTGGTTGAGTGGCTACGTCAACAATCAAAACTGCCGCATTTGGAGTGAAGGTAATCCTCAAGTGTATGTGGAAACACCGTTACATCCAGAAAAACTGACTGTTTGGTGCGCTTTATGGGCTGGTGGAAACATTGGTCCGTACTTTTTCAAAAACTATGGTGGCCAGAACGTTACAGTCAATGGTAATCGGTATAGAGCCATGATTACTAACTTTTTCATTCCTGAATTGAATAACCATGATGTCCAGGAGATGTGGTTTCAACAAGACGGCGCAACATGTCACACAGCTCGTGCCACAATAGATTTATTGAAAGACACGTTTGGTGACCGCCTAATTTCACGTTTTGGACCTGTGAATTGGCCTCCAAGATCTTGTGATTTAACACCGCTAGACTACTTTCTGTGGGGCTATGTAAAGTCATTGGTCTATGTGGTAAAGCCACAAACGCTTGACCATTTGGAAGACAACATTCGCCGTATTATTGCCGATATACGACCACAAACGTTAGAAAAAGTCATCGAAAATTGGACGTCCAGATTGGACTACATCCGCGCCAGCCGTGGCGGTCATATGCCAGAAATCATATTTAAAATGTAATGCCACACGATTATCTTTCGGATAAATAAAATTCATGTCAATCGAATAATCCATCGTTGTTTTATTGCAACTTAAAGTTCTATACCTCTATAAAAAACACCCTTTAGATGTAATCAGGAATTTATGCTTTAGTGAGGGCTCATATTTTTCAGGAGATTGCTCAGTCTGATCGTCCTATGAAGTTCTTTGTCAATGTTATCCTGCCTGGAGCGTTCTGAATGCATTTTATAGAAAGTGATTGAAGAGATTCTTCGTTAAGCCCAAAAACATGCTGTTTAGTCTCCTCCTAAATTCGAACTTGCATTGCACGATCTTGTAGTCTATCATTTTAATCACAACACCTCACCTTGAAAAAATCTAAAAAATTATGGAATAATCAATCACTTTTACTTCCACAATTTATACTTCTAAGAAAATGATAGGTATTTACAATACAATTAAAAATTCATTTCGTTAAATTCCTAAAATAAATTTCAACAGAATTTGATAAATTTTTCCAATTAAAATATGCAAATAATTTCTCAAAATTGTTTACTGGGTTGGTATGTAAAGCAGCGGTGGATTAGATGATGATTTACAAACACAAAATAAAGCACCCATATTAAGTACTGTTTGTTGTTGTTATTGTTAGCTGTTTTTTTTTGTCTATTGTTATTGTCGTTTGCCACTATTTGTTTTTGTTTTGTTTTGTTTTGTTTTGTTTAGTTTTGTTTTTGTGAATGAGTTAATGATTTAGCGCCAGTCTTGACAACTTAACAGAACACTTAATAGGCAGTAATAGTCAGAATAGTTAAAGAAGAAGAAAAAAACGACGATGTAATTGTGCTTTTTTCTTTAGTCATTATTATTTAATAGGGCTTTTTCATTAGAATTAGTGAAGGAAATTTTTTATTATTAATTTCTGTTTTTCTTAATAACGTAAAAACAAAAAACAAAATTAAAATATTTAAATAATACGGTCATTTGCTAATTACCAAGAAATTAGAAGAGAAGAGAATAGAATAGAAGTGTAATGATTAGTATATTCTGTAACACAGAAATACAGGCAGAGAAAGCAGCAAAAGGGCCAGGGAGTGAGTCATGTGTAGATGACGCTTATATTCAAATTAAAGAATTTTTTCTCTTCAATTAATTTCAACTGCTTTTGAAGGTTATGATCTTTGTATTAAATTACAAAATTTCCAAAATAAATTAATTGAATTTAAGTGAGCCTAGAAATTTTTAAGAAAAAAAAATAAAAATACCAGACGTTAGAAAAAGAAATTTTGTAATCATTTTTTTGGGTATGATTAATCAGCTTAATTAATAACAACTTTTAAATTGACTTAAGAAAGCGTCTGGATTGCATTCAGACTCTGAATAAATGTTTTAAATGTCTACGCATATTTTAATATAGCCTTGCGATCAAAAAAAAAAAAATGAATACATTTTAAGAGGCCACCAGCAAGAATTTGTTGTCCTTAAGGCTTCCATACAACTTGGAACAAGTCATAGCTTCAATGAGAGCAAAATTAGCAGAATTTACAGTACCATTTTAGGCATGTCCTAGATAAAGGATACAGGATAAAGTATTGCGAAATTTTGCATTTGCTTTGGACAGTCTAAACAACTTAAAGTTAAATGGGCTGTATGTATGCTTAGTAGCATAGTAATTGGCTTGATAGTCGTCGGATGAATGGGCTCACAATGTGATTAAGTTAGCTGGTGTTCTGCTGATTTTTCACACTCATTGTTCATGATTTAGTAGTCATAGTGATAATATTAACTCCAAATTCGAATCCTAAAACAATTTTCATTATGGATTAAAAATTTTGAGGTAGCTCAATGAGCAGCATTCCTCTCCACTATACTCCATGCCCCGTTGTTTCTCATCGTAATGACGGCTGGTAATACTATCATTCTAGAACCTGCTATAGTGTGTAAATCACCTACCTAGCCGAAAAAAAGATTAGCAGGCGTGCTGTTTTTCTTGATGGAAATTAGTAAAGAAAGGATCGCTTTACAGTGAAAAATGGTCTCCAGGGTCTAGTAAGTAGTGTATTGTCGAAAAGAATATCAAAAAAGATTTTCTTTCGGTGGCACTTTCTCTTCAGTCTTCCGACTAAAGCGTATCCAATCTGTCCTTCAAAGTCGCCGTTAAACTGTAGGTCCCCTACGTTAGGTTAGGTTAGAGTGATAGCTTTAATACCAAAAGCACGCATAGCGGCCCATTGTGACGCCACAGGGGTGAGTCTTATGAATAACTTATTGATAAAATTAATACACTCAACATGGGCAGTGTCAGATGCTAACCCGACTAAAGGGTGATTATAATGGCCATAATGGTAAGTTAACAGTAAAAACATTTTTGGAGTTCTATTGTCTTATATTAGAAGACGAATTTATTTTTTTTATTAAATTTTATATCCTAACAATTTACAACAACAAAATTTCTATATTGTTTTATTTATTAACGAGTTTTTCATATTGGCGCTTTTATAATATTTCAACGTTGCAACATTGTAGCATTTCAGCGAAAATAATCCTTAATAATCTCCATTAAATTATCTGTTCCCACACAAATAAAATAATATGACGTAAAAATGTAAACAGAGAGAGATTAACAGTTGTTCTTTATTTACCACAAATTCCCACCCAAACAAGTGCTTTGTAAATGCTAAGGTAAACAGAGAGTAAGTTTTCTGTTTACATGAATTACACATACATTCAACAATGCCATGGAAAATACCCTTTACTATAAATTTCCCTGAAAAAAAAATTGCCTTTTGAAAAAAGAATGTAAACAGAGAGGCAGTTAAACAGAAATACCAATTGTTGTTGTTATATTTTATAGAAATAAAAGGATTTTAATACCACATTGTCTATGTATTAAAAATAACTGCTTTCAACACAATTCAAAGCTTATCGAATGGAAATGTAAACAAAGAGAGTGTTAATATAGCAGCCTTCTATCCTTTTCTATAAATGTCGCCCATAAATAAATGTAAACAGAGAGGAAGCTAGAGAGAAATTACCTCCAATCAGTGTTGAAAAATTCAGTACTTTGGTACTTTTTTCAGTACTTTTTCATTTCAAAAATACCGCAGTACCTCCGCGACTCTTTCAGTACTTTTTTATTATTACATATTGTATGTCGTGCGCTTTTCAACTATTAATGCATTAGCAACATGTTCAACATAATGCTAAAGGTAGAATTAGTCCGCTTAGCCAAACATCCGCGGAACGTACATTCGTTTTTAGAACACGAAAAACAATGAAAACGCTTGCCGAACCGTAATGTAATTTCGGTAAGGATTTGCATTGCTTTTCATATGCTAAAAAGGAACGTATGTTACATTACGTTCCATCGACGTTTGACTAAACGGGGATTTTACGTTTTGTTACTTTCCGAAACAGCTGTTCTTGTCTTGTATGTGAGGAACACGAATAAGTCGTTAATTTTTCTGTTCGACTTCCTACTGGCAAAAACTCTAAGGGGATTTTAAATGATAAAGTTTCTCAAAAATCTGTCGTTTGGAGTCGACTTTAAACAGTACGTTCCACCATATACAGTGCATGACAAAACAATGGAAAATACAGAAACGTTAATAACAGTGCATATTAATAAACTCCACAAATATTTTGCCGATTTTTAAAAAAAGATTTTTAAATTTTCGTCTGATTAGAACACATAAATGATTTTTTGAAAAAGTTTCCATTGTTTTGGCAGGCACTGTATATAAAATTAACACACACAAAATAAATGTTGTGAGAAGTTAGGACATAATCCTGATTGAAAGGTTATAATGACCAATTATGTAAGTATGTATTTTTTTACAAAAGTACCATTTGGTGCAAAAAAGTACTCTTTCAGTTATAGTCCAGTACCATTTCAAAATTTCAGTTTTGCATCATTGCCTCCAATACAACTTTAACATATTCTCTGTAAAAAAGTCTTCTATTTTTAAAGACGCACACATAAACAAAACCTTATCAAATGCAAGTGCAAACACAGTGTTACATGAAGTATGTTTATGTATGAGAGATTAATTGTTGTTGTCTCTTTGCATTGAGCAATATTTACCCTTTAATAAGCTTTAAATATAATGATGCCATTAAATTAAATGCAACAATATCTTGATCAATAATTTATAACAAAAATGGATTCCCACTCTCTTTCTTAAATTCCTAAATTTAAACACAGAAGGGGGAAGCTTTAATAACGAACAAACAACGGCTAATTTTGCGTTTTTTTTTTTCATTTTTATTCGTAAAGCTATTCAAGTTTAATTATTTATTTCTTCATTTAAAATGAAATCTCCCCCTCTCTATAAAAAAAAACATTGTTTTGTCTTGGGTATGGGGTTTAAGAATCGTTTTCTTTTTTTCTTCTTCTTCATTGTTTTGAGCGTGTAAGAATTAATTCTTAAAACAGCCAGCCTAGCCAGTCAGTCAACCAACCAAAAAATATAATTTTTTTTCGTTGTTTTTCTTGAAAAGCGTGCCACATACACTTTTTATAGGTTTTTATGGCGTTTTTTTTTTTTTTTTTTTTTTGTTGCACAGTCATAGTCATATACAAACAATGTGAAGTGAGTAGAGTGAAGTGGAGTAGTGTTAATAACAATAAAAAAAATTAAAAGTTAAGAAAAAAAACTTGTAAATAATTGTTACACAAAAATATGAAGAATTAAAATATGAATGCACTTGCTTGTATGTAAGAGGAGGAGGCATGAATTCGAATTCATATAAGCGCAAGCATTTCATCATAGTTTTGTTTGTAAACGTAATGAAAAGGTGCACTTGAAATAGAGGTGCCCACTTGACGGAGCCAGAGTATAGGAGTATTACGTGCAGTGCCGTGTCGTGCCACTGCAAAACGCTATGGTGGTGGCGAAATACTAAATGAGCTTTAAGAAAAACCTCTCATCTTTTGCTTTTTTTTCGCCTTTTAAAGTTCTTTCAATAGTTTTTCTGGTTTAAAGAAATTATTTTACGCGAATGCAGCAAAGCGTAAAGCAACGCGTTCAAGTTGATTTTTAAAGACTATTTTTGTCCAATTGGCTGATTATCTGCTTTCTGGGTAGCTGGATAGAGTAGCTGTTGAGTTAGGCAGCTGGGAGAAAGAAAAACTAACCTACCCCATGATATCTTTACTTGAGGATAACACGCACATGTGAAACCCCCCCCCCCCCCCTTCTTTCGAAATGTTTCAAATCAAAGAACGAAGCAATATTACGTTTCATAATTGAAATGAAAAGAACTTGAACTCTTTTTTTTGTTTTTTTTTTTTTGATTGTTTGTAATTCTATTCTTAAACGGAATTTTCAGTTACAATTATGGTAAGATTTGATGTGTGGTATGGTGTGGTGTGGTGTGGCGTAGTAGTGGCGATTGAAGAAGAACGCTAACCAAAAACACGTCAGCATTATATCGGTTATTGACCTGTTCATTCAACACACACACAAACAAACAAACAAACAAGCCATGAAGATGATGTTTCTTCTTCGTTTCGTCTACTTCAAAACAGACATTGGAAAACTATGATGAATTTAATTTTGTGACACACAAAGTGTTGACTATTTTGTGAGGAAATCGTATCAATTAAGCGGTTTTTAAAGTTTATACCTTTCTTTTGGTATGAAAAAAAAAGCAGAGATTTTGATACCTCTGCATATATGACAATAAAAACTAAATTAAATATCATACGAGGTGCATTAAAAAATGTGTTAACATTTTAAAATTCTCAAATCGCTTAATATACTACGTGTAAATATAAATTCACTTCAAAAATGGTTCGGAGAAGGTCCAAAGGCAAGATATAGTATAGTGGATGAAGCCCCGGCATGTAAATAACTGATAAATAAATGAAGGAATTACGAAACGGCAGTTTCTTTTGACGTTAGCATGTTGATTAGCACATACAAAGCATTTTTGATAAGCTTTTGCCCAGTTGTTGTCGCCGTAGTCTAGTAGGTAGTGTGTTGGCTTATTAGACGTAAAAGCCAGGGTTCGAGCCCCAGGCCAGACATCAAAACAAAATACAAAAAATATTTCTTCGGCGACTTTCTCTCAGCAGATTTCTGGCACAGACTCTGAGAGTAAATAAAATTGCCATGAAAAGTTTTTCAAAAATCTGTCGTTCGGAGTCGACTTTAAACTGTAGGTCCCGTCACTCATGTATAAAATGAACACACACAACATAAGTGATGTGAGAAACTAGGCCGTAATCCTGACTGAGGGGTTGTAATGACCAATTATGTTATGTATGTATGATCCCAAGGCTTCCATACTTTTTCTCTTTTTATTTTCAGTTTAATTAATCACGTTTCTTCCAACGAAGCAGGTAAATATTGTATTATACGATGTTCTAGATTGATAGGGTTGCCATCTGATGTTGCCGAGAAGCTACTTAGTGTGTGTAAATCTATTTTTTTTGCTGATTTAAGTGTAATAGCAGGCAACTATACTCATTGAGTTCCACTTTTTCCAAGCAGTGGAGTCTTTTGAGGAACGTTCTTAACGTAGGCACTTATAAGCCTTCTGTGTGGCTTATTTAGAGAGGAAATGAAGCTTCTAAAATATTTTTGTGGTTAAAAATCAACCAACCGTAAAGGAAAAACGTTTGGATGCTTCGATTTTCATACCTGAAAGGCATAGGTTCGCAATCAAGAATTTTATTCTATACAGGACGCCATCATACACCCTCTTATCATTTGAAATTTGTTCCAAGACGAAACCAAAGTTCAAGGTTTTCCCTTCAAAAACTTTAAACTCCCTTTGACAGGGTATCCCGCACTGCCAAGACGAGTATACTCGTCCTTGGCAGCGAATGGGTTAATTAACGTAATAATGGTTCCGCTTGGCCTTTCAAACAGTAATGTTTGCTGAAAGTATGGGCATTTCGTATATAAAAGCTACAATTTTTCAAATTCTTATACACAATCCCATGCTACGGTCTTTAATAACCAGCTCTATAAACATTATTTTCAACAGATTTCAGTAATTTATCATGTCTTGCAAAAATTAACTAAGAAAACATAATTTAAATTTCAATTTAACTGCGTTCCTTTTTCCCTTTGTTCTAAGCGCCTAATTATTGAGATTGACCACAAAGTACCAACGATTAACTGAAACGACCATCCCGGCCAGCTTTATTATATCATAACGGCAAAATATGCTCATACAACTGCATGTAAGTAAGTATACGTACATGTATAACAACTGCATTAAGTAATAAATTAAATAAATATTTAAAGAAAAAAATTATATATTTTTACCAAAGTCTGGTGCACATTAAACGATCTTCGTGTTAAAATCAAATACCATATACCCACACCAGACATGTCTTCTTTAATTCTTTGCTGTTGCTAATGCTGCTCCTGCTCTCTTCAATTTATTATTCATAATATGAGACTTAATTTTCTTTTTATTTCTTAATCTTTATTTCTTTCTTTCTTTCTTTCTGGCTTGCTGATTGTTTCAATTTAAAGTGAAGTGAAGAGAAAATAAAATTAACAAAAATTTTATATACTCTTGTGGTTTTCATGTTTGTAATTCCTTTTTCAATCAGACTTCCGCAAACATTATTTGAGAAAAAAAAGACTTAGAAAGGAAAAAAGTTCTGGAACTACAGAAAAAAAACGGTGAATTTTTTTAAGATAATTTCGTAGTTTGTAAATGCATTAGATATTAAACACGCTATAATTTTGCGCTTTAAGAACTTTTATTACCAGAAATAATGAAAATGTAACAGCTGGTTGGGTTGAGCGAAACAACAAAAAAATGCATTAAATATGTTGAGTAAATCATAATCTTTGTTTTTAATTATTTTTAATTATAAGGTATTGTAAAAAAAAGATTCTTCATTAAATTATTGTAATTTCAACGCTTTTCTAAAAAAATTATATGCTGACAACACTGTTATGAATACCTTTACAGCATAGGAATTAAACACTTGAAAAACTTTTTGTCCAAACATGATTGAATAAAACAAACATTATGTATTCTCCCTCGCCCACTCGCGCTGTTCTCTTTCCAACGCATACCCTTTATTTATGGTGACTTACACATTATAATACTGATTATCCAAAACGCAATACCAAGCGCATGCATGCACGTTTACGAGAGAAAGAGAAAGAGAAAGAGAGAGAGAGCAAAGAAAATTGACGTGATTTTTGGAAAAACTCTCAAATCACTTGAATGCAGTTGTAAAAAGTCAACAAACCCCCCTCCAAGCAACAAAAAAAAAGAATAGAAAAGCTATTAAAAAAAAGCCACGCGCACTCATACACACAGCCACACACACAGAAATCAAAACAAATTTATGTTTTTAAATGATTTTCAATACAACAAAAGCAACAACAAGATTAACGCAAACATCATTAACGTACTCTTTCATACGAAACCCCAAAATAAAAGAGCATTTTTTTCTGAATACGGTACGGTAAATAAACCGGTATAAAGAGCAAATCAATGTAACTTTTATACATGAAAACATAAAAAGAGAGAACCATTACGAATCACCAACCACGTGTTTTTTTTCCAATAGGTGCCTTGGTTCTTTTTTTTTTTTTGTTATTTTTCCTAATGGTTTTTCTATATTTTAAACGACAGCAACAACAACAACAACACTAAAAAATAAAATAAATTACAAAAGCAACCAACAATATAGAAAATAAACTTGATAGAGAAGGTGGTGAAGAGAAACACAGAGGGTACAGTAATACCCAACATTCAAAAGTAACGTATTTTTTTACAGTCGAAATTTCAAAAACAAAAGCAATGAACCATTTATTTTGGTTACAAGTGGTTGTTTAAATACCAGTAATAAATAAAATTCATGTAAATAATTCAAACTCATCATCACCAGCAGCACAATATTGCCATGTGCAACAACAAATTTTGTTTTGTTGTTGGCTTATCATTTATAACTTGAGCTACAAACACTCATTTAAAATAGAAGGAAATTAAAGCATTTCTTATGTCAAAAGTTTTGCTTGCGGCTATCATAAGCATACCACCAAACCATCACAGTTAGAATAGAACAAAAAAAATAATGAATTTAAAAAGATTGTTTTTTTTTTTGTTTTTGTAACATCATTATCAGAAACTTTAAAAACAAAATCAAATCTTATCTGGTGTGGCATACATACATACACTTTACCACTTACACAAAATCCAGTTCAAAATCAAAAAAATAACAAAAAAAAAGAACAAACATCAAACAAAGCTAAGTGTTCTAGAATGAAGAAAAACATACAAACTTTCAAGCATATATTATGACCCGCACTGTATTTAAAAAAATGAATATTTAAATTGAAAATTTTATTACTTTCTTAAACCTAAACGCCAATTACTTTCAAAGATTTCGTACAAAATCAAGTGCTGTGCATGCGCTATAAGACAACCATGCAATTTTATTTATCAAACACACACAACGAAGAGTAAGAGTGCAATTCCATAAGCTTTGTTCTTCCATACGGTATTTCGTTTCCATGTCAATAGCAACTTACATGTGCAATAATATGCAAACACAACACAATTCTATTGTAATAGAAATAGAAAGCAACTCCTTACATTTAGATTTTATCACTGTGTTAGTACTTTTGTATTTACACTACTTGTTATGATCCTTAATTCTTATATGTTGCTTTTGCTGTTCATTATTAACAAACAATTTTCAATTAATGTATCCCACTTAAAATGTTTAGCAACATTTGTTTTTCACATTCTGTATATAAACAGCCATTGGCATCATGTCTCAATAACTTGACATCATTTATTTACGGTATTTTTGTTTCTGTAGTTTGTCTAGAGAGTAATGCAATATGCAATGCAATTATGCTGTTTTCCCTATGTTATGATTAACAGAAATTGAAAATGTTTACATTAGAAATGTTATTTATTCCCAGATTTTTATGAGTACAGGTTATCGGATATTTTATATACATGCGTGTAAACCACTTGGAAAGTTTTGCATTTTGTGAAAGTTTTAAAAATAATTAAAAACACTAAAAAATATTAAAAAAAAACAATCAATTCATTGCATACAATAAAGCAAAAAAGAAATTTACAATATATCATGTAGTCGCCGTCGTTCATTTAAAGGAAACGTTAAATGTAATGAAAATTTCAAAATTTTTGAATTTTCATTATCAAGTTTTGTTGTTAATTTACACTTTATACATTTAATGACGTTTAATGCCAGCTTTAAGTGAGTGATGCCACTAAATTTATTATCGAAAGGTGAAAATTTTAATTATCGCTAGATATTCGGTGAAACAAAACAAGTTCGGAACATTGTAACAAAAGAGATTTTTTACAATTTGGTAGATCCCCAAAAAAATTTGTGATAACAGGTTTGCTTGCCATTTCACCATGAATGAGACAGACGGCGGCCAAATAACGCTTGTAAATCATTGAATTTTATTATCAAAAGCTATTTTGTGTGAGAATAGGAAGCGAGGAAGTTGATTTATGACTCCATAGGCATGTTAACGAACAGAATTGCCTAGTTTGTTATTAAGTTGCACTTCCAGTCATTCGTCAGACTCATTGAATCAGCATTTTTTCAAAAGTGATGAAAATCGTAACATTACAGTTAATGAAGCCAAGTTACAGCTCATTTTAATAGTCTAGCTGTCGTAGGTTAGGCTAGAGGACGTGTACTTGTCAATTAAGACAAGTACAGTACCCGGAGGTCGAATTGACCCACTGTACTAGCAGTCGTAAGTACCCTAGGTTTTAGCATAGCCGGGACATAGCGGCAATTTGGTAAATTGCAGTTTATTTGGTCTGCATCATTCGAAATACTATGAACGTATTGAAAAGAGAATCAGATGCACAATGAACATCACATCTTACAGTATTCCATTACCAGCCAATATCATGCGATTTAGTTCCCCTAGATTATTACAGTTATGAAGATAAGGAAAGTTTTTCTTGTATAGAAACAAGACAACATTACAAACCGTACGAAAGCTTGAAAAAATATGCCAAAATTTGAGCTCACGAATGGACCACCCACAGTGTATAGCATCTGGCAACTTTTACTTGAAATAATCTTGAAAAAACAAATGTCAGGTAACGTCGTGTCAGACAAAATATTTCTTTTACAGTTGCAAAGATTTTGGTTAAATGAAATCAACCGTTATTACCTTGAATACTCAAATCTTGGCATTCAACATTTTGGCATATTAATGGTTATTAGAGGCAGATAAGCATGTAAAAGCTTTTAAGTACTCTTTATAATGAAATGAGCGTACATGAGACTGAGAGTAGAACTTGTTCTTTAGAATATGATTTTTATGGTCACAATAAAAATTCTCTTCAGTAAATAAATACTGTTTTTTCTCTCTCTCTCTCTCTCACACACTCTGTATTCCTTCAAAATAAACTCCAAACTTTACATATTTCCTACAACTGTGTGTAGCAAATATTTACTCTCGCAAGAACTTGTAAAATTTACAGTTGTTTAGTTCTCTTTTCATTTCTTGAGACATTCCTTTTTATTTGTAATCATTTATGAGATTGTATGTGAATGCGTTTGTGCTTTGTTTTTTACTTGGCATGTATGTTGTCAGCTCAATATTTAGAACACACACGACACATGCTAAACTACTTTCGTATCAACATCAACATCAACATCGTCATCAACATCACCACTTTTCTGCCCATCAACATTATTCAATATAAGTATTTGGCGTTTCTTTTGTCACCTTCTTTTTGTTTTTATCAAATAACAGCAACAACTATAACAAATACATTTTCAACACCAGCATATCACAACACTTAGAAAAACGACAGTGATTGAGAGAAACAGAAGAAAAAAAACTGCCAAAATATTATAGAGCCTCCACACAAATATTAATCACAAACGAAGAAGAATGAGTGAGTGAAACAAAAAAAAACGCAAAATAAAGAACGTTTTGTACGCCCACAACACATAAATCGCAATAATTGTCAGTTGCTTATTGTTTCAATAATTAAACGAAAATAAATAATAATCAAATAAAATGTATTAATGAGTCTGCTGTTGTCGTTGTTGTTGCTGTTGCTGCTGCTTGTATTAGTAGTGGTGAGATGTTGTAATAATTTGTATAAACAGAGATACCCCATGTAGGCATCTTAAGATTTGTAATACTTGTTGTGGGTATTTTTATGATTAATAAAGAGAAAAAAAAATCAATTAATTTTTCGGTTTTTTTTTAACTGTTTTAGAGAAGATTAAGATTTTTATTTAATTTATTAATATTATATTGGGTTGTCGAATAAGTTCGGTAATAAATTGGTGGTGGATGGTATGTAAATATCTCTGGTAATATTAATTACATCAGATAACATTATAGCATGATTGACAGAAGCACATGGGAAAACTATATGGCTCTTAAAAATTAATGAAAATTCGTAACATTAACGTCATATTTTGCTTCTCTATTATAGAGACTACGCATCAGGCTGCTTGAAATAATTTGTGAAGATTAGGAAGATGATGGGGTCTCAGCAGCAAAATGGTTTGATTGTGTTTGATGTTATAATTTCGATATTAAAGATGCACCTAGTACTAGTCGACCTTTTATTAAGACAGAGACAGAAATCATAGAGAATTTGAAAATGAAAAGGTCATATGAGCAATATAAACACTGCTAGAGAACTAGGCTTTCATTACCAAACAGTTATTAACCCTTTGAAGAAGGCTGGCTATGCAAAGAAGCTTCATCTTTGGATGTCACATGATATAACATATTTCGAATTTCCTTTTTCGAATAATTACGAGAAGTAAAAAGTATATCACGTGATATGGGTAAAAGATCGTAGTTAAAGCCATGTAAAGTTTCACAAATGATTACCATGCTAGAATTGCCACCAAGTAAGGTAAGGCCCTGGTAATGGCACAAATTTTGATTCCGTAAAGGTCTGCAAATCTTAATTACATCAATTATTTTGATCAAAAGACCTAAAAGTTACATACTGACTTCACAAGTAGAAATAAAAAATTTTTTTTTTCAATTAAAACATTGCATATTCGATTTAATGAAGCTTATTGTTGCTGTATAGAGAACGATATTTATTTTTGATTAATTTTATAACCAAACTTTTTCGAGAATCTAATATTTTAAGAATTCTTTTCTGAATTTTTTTTTTATTCACACAAATTCATGTTTTTTTCTGGTTTGGCAAACTTTCTAAATATGGTTTTTGAATTGCTGGTTTTTTATAATTTTTTTGTGTGCTATAACAATTTTAAATAAATTTTTTAATATTTAAAAATATTTAAAAAAAATCCATACACACCTCTCTACAGTAACACTCACTCATTCAATCATTCATTCATTTACTCAAAGTTGAGTACATAATAATTATAGTTTTAAACAATTATTTGAAATTAAAATAATTAAAAACAAAAAAAACTAACAGGTTAATGAACTTTATGTTAAGGTCCATCTGTTTAATTTTAATAATAATTATTTTCAAAATTATTTTCTAATTTAATTATTATTTACAAAATTTAGAATTATATGTAATATGCACCTTGGTTTTTCTATTATTTGATAAAAAAAAAAGAAAAACCTCATGTCATGCGGTAATAGTGGTTACAAATTGTTGTTATTATTTAATTTGTATTGTTTTTCTTTCTTTTTTTTTGTAAAACTTTAATAGTGTTAAGCCTATTAACTTGGTATTTCCGTTGTCATAATGAATAATATTTTGTAACAACAACTTGTTTGTTTGTTTGTTATTCACTGTAAGTTTTTTTTTTCTTGTTATCAATAAAATTCTTATTTACAATAATTATTTTCAAAAAACAAAAGCAAATTTTATAAGAAAAGTGGAAAAAATTTAATTTTTCAATTAAAATATGTTTTAAAAATTCAATAAATTTATTAAGAATGTAATTTTCAAATAAATTTTAATTTTTTCTTATACAGTTTATGATAAAAGAGTGCCTATTTCTCTGTTATAATTATTCACCACCTGTTGTTTACGTTTTTTAAACGGTAACAAATTGTAACAAAATAATGATTTAATGTTACACCACTTGTTTACAAAAGATTTTCCCAAAATACACAACCATTCCGCTAAGCAACCCATCATTCCTTGTTAAATCCTAAATGTTTACATTTCTATGTGTTTAATTCATACCATTTTCACCATACTCTCCTCCTCTCTGTATGGTTACTGCTGTGGTTATAACTATTTATCATTCGATTAAACTCTGTCCATTTAACAGTAATGTAAACCTTTTAAAATTCTTTGATATCACCTCACCATATTAACATCAACATAATTTTATTGTAAATGACACGGTACATTAACCCCTACATACTCTTTCCCTGCCTCCCGTTCTCTCTCACTCTATCTCTTACACACTCTTATTTATATTCAACTTTGTGCTCACCATAACAACATGTTACTTGCTTGCTTGCATTTCTGTACGTATAAAGGTATAGCAAAAGCAGCAACATGTTTCATTTTATCTCCTTGTAGCTTAACCCCCTACCTCCCTTTGAAACAATGAAAGAACATTAATTTTAATTTTTTTATATCGAAAAAAAAGAACGAAAAAAAATTCTAATGATTTCATTTCATTAATTTGATATCAAACGAAAATAAAAATATGTACAAAAAAAAATTATCTTCATGACACGCATATAACGTCATACATTCATGCGTAAGTATGAATACACAACATACACGAAATAAGAAAGAAGAAGAAGAATAAATAAATGGTATCTTTATAAGGTAAATATGAGTAAAAGTGATAAATTGTTGCTAAAGCTTTTTACATGCACAAACCGAATAAATTCCCTCTTTATTTAACAGATTTCCTAAAATACATGAAGTGTTAAACGAGCACAGTTAATTTATGCCCTTCTTTTTTATTACTTCTTCTTGTTGTTATTGTTGTTATATTTTTAGTTCTGTTACATACATACAACAGAAAAAAATTGTATCAGTTTTTTTTTTGTTTTATTGACACCTCATTTCATTTTTTCTTGTTTTTATTTTTTTTTCAAATGCTCTCTTTTTTCTTATTTAAAGGTTATTTCTATGTACATATTGCATGTATGTGTATGGTATGTATGTGTGATTTGTTGTTGTTGTTATTTCATGTTATATTTATAATCAAATCAGCTGTTTAACTTTACCCCTCTTCCACCCACCAAACAAAAAAAAAAACAGAGCAAATTTAGGCCAAAACTTCTAATAAAAGTTTCACGTAAACACTATTTGGTTTGTTATACATTTTATATGTATGTATGCGAGCGTGTGCGTGTGCATGTGTATGAGTTTATTTTGTCTAATCAATTTAATTTCAATCATACAACACACAACCCAACAGTAAATGTGCTACACGCTTATTTATACTTATGCCAGTAAATGTGCTTCTTTCTGTGCGCATTGGTTTCGTGTTCGCATTAGTATTTGTGTTCGTGTTCGCATTGTGTTTGCTTTGAAAGCTTTTTGCTTTTGCATGTGTTTTTTTTTTTGTTTTCTTGTGGCTTTTGTCGCCAAGTATTTCCGAATGTTTGCCGAATATGTTTTTGCTTGAAACAGCAAAATGTGTTTGTTTGATTTTTTTGAATTTTTTTTCCTTTGATTTTGTTTTTGTTTTTTGCTTTTTTTCGCTCATATTGTTCTGTTTTATTCTTATGGTTTTGTTTTTTTTGCTTTTGCCAAAAAAATTTCTTTAATGCGTAATCAACTCGGAGCAACAGTTTTCGGTTCATGTACTCGTTACTCGTACTTTTTTTTTAATTTTTCGTTTTTTTCTTTTTGTTTTTATAATTTATTTATAATAAATCGGTTTTTATTTTTGTATAAGAGTTTCTTTTTTTTAAGTTTATTTTTTTTTTGTGAGAAAACCACACCAGGCGCTGTTGTCAAATTTCTTTAGAATGAATGTTTTTGAACAAAAAAAAAAAAAAGGATTTTTTAATCATGAAATTACAGATAAAAACTCAACATTTTTTTTATTATATTTTAAAGCCAATCCTTTGAAAGTGATATTTAGGAATTGAATTAATTTTCATTCTTTATTTATTGTTTTAATGAACACGACGAGTTTTTTACATTTTTGCACATTAAATCGAGAAATATTTCGATCTTTCCTCAAAAAAATTTCAGTGGATGCTGTAGAGTGCACTGCTTAGTGGGGTCTTTTAATTTGAATTGAATGATCTGGACGCTAATGAGATTACGCCACATGGCACACATTTCATGATACATTGGATATTCTACACTAGCGATTTGATGAATCCTGTGCTATTTGACCTCGTTAGGCTATTTATTGTGGGCTTTTTTACTTTTTTAAGTCGCAGACGTGTGCGAATAAATCGCAAACCACAGTGGTCCTTAAAGCCAACATAACCCATACCATCGACCAACTTTAGTCTGCTTTGAGCACCATAATTATGCAAAATTGGACATTTCGGACACGCTCTACCTAGAGAAAACGTAGGGGAATTTTTTAAACGATGTTACATTCAACACAATGCAATAATTGGGTCTTTCAAACGAATAAACAATTTCGATGATAAACTCATCACACACACTTTGTTTTATTTCAATTTAAAAATAGGAATCGGACCCCTTGCCATGAAAAAGGTTCTCAAAAATCTGTCGTTTAGATTCGAATTTAAACTGTAGGTCTCCCGCTACCCGCGGATAAAAATGAACACACAGAACATAAGTAGTAGGAAGAAGCTAGGCCGTAATCCTGTGTAAAGCGTTTAAAAAAGGTCAATAAAGTGTGTAAGCATACATACAGTTGTGTTCATAAAAATAGGAGTGAGCCCGTTGAAAAACAAAAGCTTAAATTTTAACAAATAAAAAACATGGTTTAATTCAATTCTTTTGTGTAATGTAATGTTGATTCAATACTAAATTATTTAAGTTATTCATTAATTAAATAAAGCTTTCAACAAGTAAGTAACAGGAAATTTAAAAAAAATATCTTAAAAAGTGCTGTTCAAAATAATAGGAGTATTTCAGTTTTCATAAAAATTTACTATTAAAAATGTTAAAAATGCTTATGACTATAATCAGAAACTTTAAATACGATTAGTATTTGGTAGAATAGCCTTTACTTTTTATTACAGCAGCACATCTACGAGGCATGGAGTCGACTAAATACTGACATTGTTTTAGTGGAATTTCATTCCACCCATCTTGCACTACAGACCACAACTCAGTTGCATTTGAGGGTGTTCTCTCGGCAACATATTTTTTAACATCCCTCATAGATGTTCTATGGGATTAAGGTCAGGAGACTGATCAAGCCACGCCATAACCTTTACCCCATTAACCCGAAACCACTCATTTGCCAATTTACTGGTGTGTTTCGGGTCATTGTCTTGTTGGAATATCCATTTTAGAGGCGTGGAATATGGTAACATCACTTCTCTTTAAATGCTGACATAGACGTTCCTATCCATTATGTCTCTAATTCGATGTATTGGGCCTAAACCATTATATGAAAAGCTTCCCCATATCATTAGTTTTGCACCACCATGTTTAACTGTCTTTTGTGTATACTGAGCTTTATATTTGGTGTTGGGCGGACGTCTAACATGCTGTCTAGACCCAGTGCCACCAAACAAAAAACAATTTTGCTTTCGTCGGTCCACAATAAGCTCTCCATTTTTCTTTCGGATATTTGATATGTTCTTGGGCAAACTTTAAGCGTGCTGCTGCCTGTTTTGTATGTCAACAATGGCACCTTTTGTGAACTTCTTGCGAATAAATTGTTGTCCATCAGACGGCTACGAATAGTAGGTACACTTACGGCAAGATTCAGATCCTTTTGAATTTTATTTGAACACGCTGAAGGATTTATTTTGCTGTATCGCACAATTCGGCGGTCATCGACAGTAGACGTTTTGGCCTTGCGCCCACGCGTTTCTGGCTTTTTTTTATATTTTAATGTATTTGTGATCATTTGATCGGACTAACTTAAGATTTCTTTAGTTTCTTTAGAAGTTTTGCCTTTATTTCGAACATTTTTAATTAGTTTTCTCTTTTCTTCAGTACAGTGCTTCTCTCGTCCCACTATTACAAAAATTTATGTGAATCACTGTAGAAAAAGTTTTAACTACATTTTTCCGTACTTACTGTTCACTTTTTTCTTTAAATTATGTGCTGTTATATTTTTATTTTTAAAAGAACACTCACACTCCTATTTTTTTGATCAACTGAATTCAGGGGCAAACACAGAAATGAATCAATTTCATCGTAAATATT
Source organism: Sarcophaga carnaria (assembly GCA_958299815.1). Classification (NCBI taxonomy): domain Eukaryota; kingdom Metazoa; phylum Arthropoda; class Insecta; order Diptera; family Sarcophagidae; genus Sarcophaga; species Sarcophaga carnaria. The sequence goes on from OY283149.1 coordinate 144,278,588, forward strand.
AAAGTTATTACGAGAATCTTTTTTGTATTTTATTTCTTACATATCGTTGTAACTACCATTAGAATATATCATGTTTTGCAAATTGGTAGAATAAAAAATTTTAACTTTGAAAATATTACATGGGTGCACTCCTATTATTTTGAACACAGCTGTACATGTTTCTCTATAGGCATAAAATGTGTAATCGTAAGGATTTTTCAAGTAAAAATTCACGATTAAAAAATTACGGTAAATGGGGTCTTGAATATGGAATAATTTTAGTTCCTCGTGTTCTCTTAATTGAAGACTTATAATCTCAGAATAAGGTTGCCCCACTTATGTGAAATGTGATGTGCATTTTGTAAACAAAAACATGCTGTTTTCATGGCCTGACATGTTGAAAAAAATATGTGACTGCTTATGCACCAATGTAAACCAATACACTGTCATTGTTGAAATTTAAATTAAGGGCTCAGTTTTTTTTTTACAGTTTTCTCTTGAAATTTCGGTCATATGCCATTGTTACACGATGTACATAGCTCTCACACTCTCTATGTACCTACATTTTTCTAATTTTATTTTCTACATTTCCCGCTCTCAATCTCTGTTGTTATTCTAGGTCTCTGAGTATGCCTCTTCACGACTTAAATTACATCCTTGAGAAATCAACAATCAATTTACTGTTACATCTGTGACCTACTCTCTCTCAAATTTATTTATGCCACAGCACACCACCTCAATATTGTTTTTGCTTTTGTGCATTTTTTGTTTACGTGCTTACATGTTTATCACTACTCTCTATCTAACTTTTCTCTCCCTAACTCTGTCCCTTTCTCTCTGTCTCTCTCTGCTACTACTACTAAATTAAATTGCTTGTATTAGTTTTTTTTTTGTGTTCAAAAATAATTCTCATGTTTTTTCAACACTTTTATCAAAACCGTTTATCAAAAGTGTACTTATTTTTGATATATGTATGTATGTATATACATACAATGCATGACCACCATCAGTTGTTTTATAAAAAAAAAAAATTGTTGTTGTTGTTGGTGTTATATTTGTGCAAACGTATCACAATTAAATTAATTTAAAATTATTATTTAATCATGATGTTTAATGCAATTTTTCTTTTTTTTTGTGAATAGTGGATGTGCAAAAATAATAAACATTTTAATTTAATTTTCATTTTCATTTTGAATCAACACAACACAACACAACACAACACAACTGACACTGTAAATGTAGTGCAGCCATGTAGTGGGCGTCAATTTTTATTTGAATATTTAATGTCAGTCAGTCAGAATACAATCAGGAGCCAACAGATCACCAGACACATTTCATTTCATTCATTTAAAACAACAAAAACAAAAACAAATATAGGCAGGCAGGCAGCAAGCAGACAGCTGTAGTAGTGTAGTAGAGTAGACAGAAAAGGTTCTTGTTTTTTTTTTGTTTTTCTTTTTTTGCTGAATAAATTTTATATGATTGGAATGTGCTGAGTTTAACGAGTCTGAGTACCAAACAACAAGTGATCATTGATAAAAAAAAAAAAACCAAAAAAAAAAATCATCATGTTTTACCCCAGAGCTTGCATTGTCAACATTACTCAGGTAACATCATTATCATCATCATCTTTATTTTTTTTTTTGGAGCGTCATGATCTTGATTATCATTAACATGAACATCAACATCAACACCATCACCACTATCACCATCATGATGATCGTCATTCATAATCAGTGGCCAAGACTGTCACTGGGTTTCATTTTTTTTTTTTTGCGTCATGTACTTTAAGGTGTTGTTTTAGATTTCATTATGAAATGAATTCCTTAATGAATGACAAGAAAGAAAGAAAAAAACCTGGTGATATTAACACAGTTGTAAACATGTTCACCACTCCGATTACATGTTCCATATTTTTTTTTTTTCAATTAAAAGGAGGATTTTTTTTTTTGGTCAACATTTTAAGGAATTTCAGAAATTTCGTTTCAAAAGCTTTTCTTAAACTGCACTTGAGAAACTCTATTGACTCTGTTTGTAAATTCGTATTTAATTTACATTGTCTACGGCCGTTATTTAAATTTATTACTCTGACGTAATTACCCTTCAATTTTTGTTGTTTTTTTGCTGTCGTAATAATGGTATGCAAAACATTTCTTCAACTTGCTCGTATCAATGAAATTGACCACAAAACCGCAAATAAAATTGTTGGAATTTTTTGAAAGGCATTTAGCCAGTGGTAGAAAGAGAGAAAAGAATGAGAACTGAGAACAATACTGTTTGTTTATAAAATATTTCAAAAACTTTGTCTGGAAACAAAGTTTTAATGACGATAAAAAAATCCATCCATTTGAATTCATATTTCTTATACGTCTTATGGATTCTTAACTATGAATGGCTTTCATTTCCTTCCTTCAGGAGGAAATGCAATCTCGTGTTTTAAATTCCTAGAATCTTAGGAAATTTTCTAAAACTTTTTTCTATTGACAGCCGCAAAAGAATGTTTTAAAATATGAACTACATGCAGAACTTTTGAAAATATTTGCGTATTAAAAACTAGGATAATTGCAGCACATACATAAAGGGTGTTTTTTATAGAGGTATAGAACTTTAAGTTGGCATTACTTTTCACGACGGTGACCGATTTGACAGCTGTCAAGTGATTTATTCTCAGTTTGGTTTGGCAATTCATCATGAATAGACTCACGCCTGAATAACGCTTGCAAATAGTGCAATTTTATTTCGAAAATAATGGTTCTGTGCGGAAAACGTATCGCGCACTACGTCCATTTTATCGTCGACAAAATCGTCCATCAGAGCAGTTAATTCGATTAACCATAGAACGTTTTCGCACCACGTTTACTCTTATTGATAACTCGCATCCCCAGAGACGCTGTACGGTGCGTACAGAAGAAGCTATTGCTGCTGTAGAGCGTAGCATTGAGGAAGACCCGAATGAGTCCATCCGCCATCGAGCACAGGAATTGGATCTGTGTCCATCCACTTTATGGAAGATTTTGCAGAAGGATCTTGGTTTGCGTGCTTACAAAATCCAACTCGTGCAAGATTTGAAGCCAAACGATCATCAAGTAAGGCGTAGATTCGTCGAATGGGCCCAAAACGAGATTACCGTTGTTCCCGATTTTCATAAGCGAATTTTGTTTAGCGATGAAGCGCACTTCTGGTTGAATGGCTACGTCAACAAACAAAACTGCCGCATTTGGAGTGAAGGTAATCCTCAAGTGTATGTGGAAACACCGTTACATCCAGAAAAACTGACTGTTTGGTGCGCTTTATGGGCTGGTGGAATCATTGGTCCGTACTTTTTCAAAAACGATGGTGGCCAGAACGTTACAGTCAATGGTGATCGGTATAGAGCCATGATTACAAACATTTTCATTCCTGAATTGAATAACCATGATGTCCAGCAGGAGATGTGGTTTCAACAAGACGGCGCAACATGTCACACAGCTCGTGCCACAATAGATTTATTGAAAGATACGTTTGGTGACCGCCTAATTTCACGTTTTGGACCTGTGAATTGGCCTCCAAGATCTTGTGATTTAACACCGCTAGACTACTTTCTGTGGGGCTATGTAAAGTCATTGGTCTATGCGGTAAAGCCACAAACGCTTGACCATTTGGAAGACAACATTCGCCGTATTATTGCCGATATACGGCCACAAATGTTGAAAAAGTCATCGAAAATTGGACGTCCAGATTGGACTACATCCGCGCCAGCCGTGGCGGTCATATGCCAGAAATCATATTTAAAATGTAATGCCACAAGATTATCTTTCGGATAAATAAAATTCTTGTCAATCGGATAATCCATCGTTGTTTTATTGCAACTTAAAGTTCTATACCTCTATAAAAAACACCCTTTTCATAAGCATACTACAGCTTAGAGGACTAAAGCATCAATCGCTTAGAGCATATGTTTTATGCGAATTTGAATTTCTACCCGGAGTTCAGCCATTCCCTAGGAAACACCATCGCGACTACAAAATAAATCGTTCTATTGCAACAATCTTTACGTTACAAGATGAGAGGGCAAAAATCGCCTTCTCTTTATGACAACAGCAGGGCACTGACGCACTAGGTGAAAGGCAGGCTCCTGCCGGCTTGCTAAAAGGAAAGTGGTCCGTAAGAATCGCGATTATGCAATGTATGACCACGCGATTTAAGAACCGAAGTGAGTCCACGTACCCACGGGCACTGACACACTAGGTGAAAGGCAGGCTCCTGCCGGCTGGCCGACAAACTCGCTAAAAGGAAAGTGGCCCATAAGAATCGCGATTGTGCAATGTATGACCACACGATTTAAGGACAGAAGTGAGACCACGTACCTTCCGGCTGCCAACCAAATTGAGTTTCACTGTAAAACGAGTGGATAATATCGAAATTAACTGAGGCAATCGGAATACATATGCTCCGTAACATGCCGGAGATTGCGAGCACTGTACCGGCCGGCCCTGGCCAAGTCAGTAGCAATGCAATTTCCAACGCTGCCCTTATGTCCCCAAAGAGTTATCTTTGAAATTACCAAAATTTCTCTCAAAAATCCTAGGCATTCATGGAAAAGGACTGACGTTGAAACTACATTCGTTTGGGACATAACTTGTATCACTTGGGTATCGCGCCTTAGAGATATTACCGGCAACTGCAGAGCAGATGATTTGGCCAGAAGGGGCACGACCATCAAACTCTCTGATGAATTCTCTACATTGGGGATCCCGATCCCTTTGTATACTAGCATGCTTATAATTGACAATGCAATCGTGGACCTTGTCAACAGTAGTGGTGGGCAGCTTCGTATCAGGGCAGAACGGCGCAAAAAATCTGGCCAAGGCTGGATAGAAGGCGCACGGCGACTCTGCTTAAACTCCAAAGCAGCAGGCTCAGCGCTATTATCGGGGTTATTACGGGGCTTTGTATTATAGGAACGCATTTCTGCAAAAGCTGTGGAGATGAGTAAGAGGATGAAACTATTATTCACCTACTGTGCACATGCCCGGCACTTGGTCCGAAGAGAAAGAGACACCTGGGTGCCTACTACATGGAGGCCCTAGATGAACTGTCATGCATGGATATTGGCAGTCTGAGTCGCTTCATCGGAAGCTCCGAGTGGTTCCTGCAATAGGGGAGAATGTGAAGCTGTGGTATGACAATGGGCCCTGTGTGCGGCCTAAGTGTGTCCGTTTAAGACTCCATCGGGGCGACAGCCACTTCTACCTACCTACCTAGCGACATAACCATAGCCTGGCTGTTGGTGTAAATCATAATTTTTTCATGGAAAATCCCACCAACTCAACAAGCATTGCGTCGCTTTAAAAATTGCCATGACTTCTACTAGGAAAACACTAAAGTGGTTGGGCAGCCTATTTGGCAATTTGTCGTATTCTTCAGTTGGATAACTAAACATTCATGTTAGTTTTCAACATGAGAATCATGCTCTAAATGCCTGATAGTCACGTCCATGCGGAAATCAAACCGGGTCGCTATTTGTACTCAACCGTGCTTTGATTTTACAAAACTGATACTTCCCCGTAGTCTAGTAGGTAGTGTGTTGGGTTATTAAACGTAAAGCCAGGATTCGAGCCCCATCACAACAAAATTCAAAAAGTATATCTGCGGCTACTTCCTCTCAGCAGATTTCTGGCAAAAACTCTGAGAGTAAATAAAAAATTGCTATGAAAAGTTTTTCAAAAACTCTCTCGTTCGGAGTCGACTCTTAAACTGTAGGTCCCACCACTCATGTATAAAATTAACCCACACAACATAAGTGGTGTGAGAAACAAGGGCGTAATCCTGACTGAAGGGTTGTAATGACCAATTACGTACGTACGTAAGTACGGTCAGACATCCTATTACTTGCGGATCGATAACTAAAAATTCAAGTTAGTTTTCAACATGAGAATCATGCTCTAAATGCGTGATAATGATAGTCAAGAGCAGTTAATCTGGATTTAGTTAGTTAGATCTGAGCAAAGAATATGGATATAAAGAATACGCATCATGTAGAAGTAAAATTTCTTATGGCGGGTCGTAACATTACGACCCGCTCTCACCAAAATATTTTTAAAAATCATTACTTGATGACAGTGAGGAAGACAGAAGGAAAGTAAACACAAACAAAGAGCGTAACAATGTGTTGCTCTCATCGTACGTATGTACATGTGTATGTATTCTTGTGTTTTTTGATTTAGTTGTCGATCAGACTGCGACAAGAATACATGTGCTGCGGATGCTTTATCATTTTATTTCAGAATAACACTCGAAGAATATTTTGTGTTAAAAATGTTCTATGTCATTAGCTGGGCGTATTTTATTTTGTACCATAGTACAATTTTTTTTAAATGCTTTGGAATGCTCGTTTTTTTTTTCTTTTGATAAAAAAAATGGGTTTTTATTCTTTTTATATTTATATATCTAAAAAACATGGCCTAATTATTAAGCCAAAGATGGATAGCTTTATGTTCTCTCAACTTATTTTCTCTCTCTCACTCACTAATCCATAACCATAGGCATGTGTTAACCTAGAGGAAAATTGTTAGTAATAATGTCAAGTCTACTTATTAACCCAATGATATGTATAAGTGATCGGAAAATATAGAAAAATTGTACTGCACTAAGACACTAAGACAACGTATTTAATTTGGCAAGTATTCTTCCAAAAATCGAAATCATTTCTCATTGATATTAGTGAATACTACTGTGATATTTCTTTGGGTGTATCATTGAAGTCTGAAAAACGGGACATGAATCTTCTTCTTTAAAAACTGACAAGATTTTTACGCTCTTTTTAACGAACATTCTTGATGTTCGCGTCCTATGTATGTAAAAAGCCGAAGATGTTCTTCCCCTGAGGGAAGTTTTCTGTTTTTAACACCAGAAAAATAAATAAAAAAAAGTGGTCAAACAACAAAAACGCACGATGAGAACAACGCATTGTTACGCTCTTGGTTTCTGTAACCTTCCCTTCTATCTTTCCCCCCGCGTCATGAAATATTTTTGAAAAATATTCCAAAATATGTTAAAATGCACATTCTTTATACTTTATTTTCTTTGATCTGAGGTATCGTTCCATGTGGTAATCACACTGGGTCGCTTTTTGTACTCAACCGTGCTTTGATTTTACAAAACTCTTACTCCCCCTTATCCCCTCTTAGTAGAACTCAGGTCAAAGTTTAAGTTAATCTGACTCTATGCAACAAATTCTTTAAAAATTTGAAGTTGTCTTAATTAATCGGTTAAGTGTAGATGAGGCAAAAGCCTGAGGCCTTCAATAAAAAGAATATCGTTTCCATTCCATGCCTACATTACAAAACTCTTACATTGTTAGCAGGTTAGCTTTAAAGTAATAACAATATCTTAAGAATTGTTGTTAAATTTTATTCAGTTTTCTTTTCTTTTTTCTCTTTGTCTTTTTTAATTATAATTTCCTGTAAGTTTGAAGGAAAGAAAGAAAAAAATAAGAAAATTTCCAAACTGTCAAATTTGTTTTGAATTTTGAATTTATTAAACGAAGAAAAATAAAATGGTTTTTATGGCTTTTCTTTAAACACAACGATGTTTTAAGACGACGTCGGTCAACGAAACAAACAAATAGAAAAATGAAGTTAGAATCGAAAACGTTAAGATCGTTTACGATCTCTCTCTCTCTCTTTTCCATCTTATTCTCTCCTTCGCTTTTGCTACACCACTGTGTTATGTTACGTAAATAAATTCGTAGTTTTCGTTGATTCTTCTTCTTCGTTTTTTTTGTGTTCTTTGTTTTTTCTTGTTTTTACCTGACCAAAGCCATAGTTTTGAAGCGAGCGTTGTTATATTTCTTAAATACTTAAAATTCATAACACAGACTTCCTTTACTGCTTCTGCTTCTGCTTCTTCTTCTTCATTTTATACAACTATGTACTGTTATTTTCTCTCTTTTTTTCTCTGTTCGCTTTTCTCACAATGTTTGAAAGTCTCCTCTTCAGTTTACATCATTTCCTAAGGCAAACACAACAACACTGTAGTTGCTGTATTTAAATAGTGACAACAACAACAACAATTCTTCATATTTTTGCATTATTTTTTCGTTTTCTTTTTGCAAAAAAAAGAAAAACAAAAACCCAAGAGGGTTCTTTCTTATGAGAGAGAGAGAGAGCGAGTGAGATCCTTTAGAAAATATCCTTAAAGTGTTGTAGTGTTGCTGTATTCGTTATATTTGCCTGCAAAAGCAATTATGTTTACCATGACGTTTTAAGAATAAAAGGGAAGTAGAAACAAAAAAGAAAACAAAAACGCTTAACTGTCATACAATCATTTAAATGAAGGTTCATTACCGCTTACAAAATTTATTATTGTTGTTGGTCGGTTCGTCGGTCGGCCGTTTGGTAGTCTGGTTTAGGTCGTAGTTTAGTTTGTTGTGTTGACTGGCTGGCTTGCTGGCTGGCTGTCTTAAAAGCGATTGATGTATGACTCGGTAAGAAAACTAAAATGAATGATGAACTGACTGTACAACGAAATAATAATAACAACAACAACAATAAATAAGTACAGTTGTTAACAAAAAAAAAGGATATACTATACATACATATGTATTTATTCTGTATGTATTTAAAGAATAAATGAAGCAACAACAACAAAGATAATGGCAAGCACATTATTGTTGTAATTTAAAATTTTAAGGTTATTAGCCATAAAATGTAGATCTTCTAAGTGACAGTGTATACAGCTTCGTATACATCAGAAAACGAAGTAAAAGTTTCGTCATGCCTACTGAATGTTAACAATTTTCTGGGCTTCAATATCGCGATATGAATATTCTTTCACGAACACCTAGAGATCCCTAAAAACTGTGTACATCACATCCAAGATTGTCCAAGATTGCCAGCTGTTACTGAACGAGAAAGAGAAATGAAGTCGCCGTAGTCTAGTAGGTAGTGTGTTGGCTTATTAGACGTAAAGCCAGGGTTCGAGCCCCAGGCCAGACATCAAAACAAAATACAAAAAGTATTTTTTCGGCGAATTCCTCTCAGCATTGCCATGAAAAAGTTTCTCAAAAAATCTGCCGTTTGGAGTCGACTTTAAACTGTAGGTCTCACCACTCATGTATAAAATTAACAGACACAACATAAGTGGTGTGCGATACTAGGACGTTGTACAATGGTTCAATTAGACCTCCGGGTACTGTACTTGTCTTAATTGACAAGTACACGTCCTCTAACCTAACCTAACCTAAGAGAAACATAAGACGATTCCTCTCATATGGGTTTTAGGACACAAGAACATTGCAGATAACATTACGACCTGGAACAATAGAAAATTCGAATAAATCCTTACGCAAAATTGACATTAATTTGCAGCGGAGCAAACAAATGATAGCAAAAGGAACTTTGCTTACATATTTGCAAGGAAGAGTGGAATACTGAACTCGCTTGCACCGAAACCAGACAAATCTGCCACGCTATAGAAATATGCAAAACGAAATTTTGTCTTAAACGTAGTCATAGTCCATCTTGAACTCATCGTAGCCGAGTGGGTAATGTGTTGACTTATCAGAAGCGGAGCCGTGATTCAAACCCTAGCTCAGACAACTCGTACGAAATATGTATGACTTCTTCTCTTTTCAACCGCAAGCTTTTACGCAAACCCAATAAAAACACACACAAACTAGAGGACAGGCTTTAATTACATTTGACGTACCAAATTTACACAAACTTTTGAACAAAATCAGTGGGTTTTTGATACAAAATTTTCACTTAAAATGCCAGGAATTGTGTTCTTCAAGAAAGCTGTAGTCTAGTAGGTAGTGTGTTGGCTTATTAGACGTAAGGCCACGGTTCAAACTCCAGGTCAGACATCAAAACGAAAATATGAAAGAATATTTCTTCGGTGACTTCATCTCAGCAGATTTCTGGCTAAAAAAATTTCTTAAAAATCTGCCGTTTGGAGTCGACTTTAAACTGTTGGTCGCCTGCAAATTATGTATAAAATAAACACACACAACAAGGGTGGTGTGAGAAACTAGGTTGTAATTCTGACTAAAGGGATGCAATGATCGATTAAGTGAAATAGTAAAGTCCATCTAAGGAACCGCTTAGCAGTTATAACGGAACTTTTGCACCTGGATACATATGTCGGAAAGCCGAGAATATTTCACAAAGACTTCTACAGAAGCTGTAATGACAAGAAAAAAGAAAGGGATACCACAAAGTATTTTCTTAGTTATTGTCGAGCATTTGGGTGAACACCTAGCATTCATTGACAGAACCTAGCATTCTAATCAAATATTAATTAAAGAATATCTTTCACAACTTCATAAAACTCTCAGGAAGGTTAAGAAGTCATAGTTAAATGAGGGAATATGTGGTATTAGTATCTCAAAGGGACCTTATAGGACACAAATAAGGTATGCTAAGGAGACAGCCATTTTAAACTAACTAAAGCTTAATAATCTCTTTAATTTCGAACATTTTTGTTGGATTTCTGGATTATTACAAGCTTTATACCTACAATACATTGTGAAATCTAGCTTGACTTGCAAATGCGCATTTAGTTTGAAAAAAAAAACAGAAATAATTTAAAAAGAATTTTGTTTTAAATTAAAACGTGTTGTAATTCTAGAATAATTTTTATTTTTTGTTTTTTTTTTAATTATTTCACTGGTATCTGTTTAAATAACAACCGTATTAACACTTTCAATTTATAAGGAATTTTTTTAGGCAAACAATAACAAAAACAACAACTTGAACTTGTATTTATTTTAAAACACTTTTTGTCTGGCCTAAGAATAAAAATTAAAAAAATTGTTTTTGTTTTAATACATTTTATATACTGTTTTTAACATTTTGCTGACAATATAACACTCAATTTATAGAATTTAATTTTTTTCCTCTGTATGCACACATTTACAAAAATAACTAAAAAAAATATTAACAAAAAAAAAATAAATAAAATACAAAATGCCAATGAACTTGCCAAAATTCGCAAAAAAAAGTCATCATCATTGTCATCGAAAATAACGAAGAAGAAGCAGAAAAAATAATGCAAAAAAAAACAAAAAACCTTCAACTTGAATTGTTACTCAATTTTCTTATAAATATTGGCAACACTGCTCACAATAATGGCAAGAAAAAACCAAACACATGGTGGAAAAAAATGTTTGTCTTGTCCTCTATTCTTGCAGTCTAACACGTACACAGTCATACATATTGTTATTGTTGTTGTTATTATTATTATTCTTTTTCAAACAGTATTTTTTTGTGACTATTTAAGACTGTAATAATTTCTCATGTTATTATTACATGTAAACATAAAATTGATGTTATTGTTGTTATTATTGTTTGTACTAAATTTTCTACAGATTTCATGTTTATGTGTTTGTTTGCTCTCATATTTTAGAATCTCCTCAATTTAATAATGCAAACACTCTCTCACACAGATAGACAGCCATAAACATGAATTCATAGTATAGTACCACTATACGGAAAAAGTGTGTGTATTATGCGTTACGCAGTATTATGAATTGTGTACATATATTAGAATTAGATGCGGTGGCAATATTTTAAATACATATTTGGAAACCCAAGGCAAAAAGTCTGCATACAGCATAATATTTTAAAGTTGTAGACAAATACTAGTGATACAATATTTAGAATATTTATGGTAATTATATGAAAATTGTAAAGGCTTAGCAATAATGAACGATAAATTTAGTAAATAGTGAGAAAAAAGTCTACGTACAGTTAAATAGAATAGAAAGTTTTCTTATTTTACTAGTAATTGTAGCCTAGGAAGTCGCCGTAGTTTAATAGGTGTCGGCTTGTTAGACGAGAGCCGGTAGTTCAACCCGTGGCTCAGACATCTCGAACAAAAAGGAATATGGAAAAAATATTTCTTTCAGCCACTGCTAAGAGTCCCCTGGGAAAAATCTCTGAGAGTAAATAAAATTGCCATTAAAAGATTTTCAAATTTGTCATTCATTGTAGGTAGATTTTTTCCCCCAACTGTATGTTAGTTGGTGATACCAATTGATTGTTTATTTTTGGTTTTTTATTTTTCATAATTTAAAACAAATGTACGAAAACTTTTACTAATTATTGTAAATAAAATGTAGAACACGACTGTCGTAATTGTTTCACATGTCAAATGAATGAAAAATTGTAAAATTTAATTATAAAATTATTTATTATGCCATAAACAAAACAATATTAAAATATGATTTAAAATTAAACAACAATTAAAAGCAAAACAAATGTTATAAATATTAATAAGCAAATTTTGTCATAGAATTCCAAAACTGTTATAAATTATGAAAAGATATGCCAGGTTTTTTTTTTCTATAAATTTTCCTAACAAACATCTCCAACTACACAGTGGTGGCCTTATAATTAGAAACGACTTAGCAACATGTAAGTTTGTTAATTTGTGTTACAGTTTACATGCTTTGTTTAGAGAACGTCTTACATACGTTTTTCCATCAGATTGGGACAAATTAAACTAAGATTCGTCACTCCGGAGAACTCTGTTCCAGAAACATCGTTTCTAATTATAAGGCCACCACTGTATGTACATAGTATGTACGTAGTTCCTGTTCAATATGCAGTCAACGTGATGTCATTAAGTGTTAACTTGAAACGTTTTTTTTTAATTTTTAATTTTTATTATAAAAATGCAAAAGTTGTTTAAATTGAAAAATGTTTGTGTGTTTTTTTATTTCATTTCTTATCTGATTTCTTCTACTCTCTTCAAATCCCGCTATGTCATTACATAGAAACTAACTATTATATTTTGAGAGTGCTTTTAACACTCAGAAATAGAGAGAGAGAGAGAGAGAGAAGCCAGCAGTAAAATTTTAATTTTTATTAGCAAAACTTAAAAAAACCCCAGCAATAGAATTTTAAATATTCTTCTGTAGCCACTCAGATGTCCCACTAAAAACACTAACAAAACTATGCAATAATCATAAGCAAAACAAATAATAAGAAAACAAAATAAACAGCAATAATAACAATGTTAGAGGGTGTATAACAGTATAACACTCCAAGACTACAGTGGAGCATAAAGGGGGGGATGTATAGCTGTTTGGCATCTGTTAAAGTGCAAATAAAATAAACACAGTAATAGAGAGCCATGATGTAAACAAGGAGAGGGAGAGTGTAAAGAAGGTCTTTAACAAAACCAACAACAAACCCTTAAGTATTTGCAACAACCACTACCGTTTTTTATTTTCTTTACATAGTTAGTTGTTGTTGTTGGCAAAAAAGCAACAAGCAAAACAAAAACAATAAAAAAAACAAAACAAATGTTGATTAACAAAAACGAAAACGACAGATGCAAGTAGTGGTTTTTCGTTTTTAACTTAAAGATGTTGTTGGGTTCCATACCATAACTATGTATAATAACAACAACAAGAAGAGCAATAACAATGCAAAGCACGCAAAAACAAAACACACATGTTGTGATGGAAAACAAAAAACAAAATTGTCTTGCTATGGCAACACCTTTTCCTCTAAAGAAATTAAATTAAAAAAATTACACCATTTGTAATGTAAAATATGATGAAAACATAAAACATTGATAGAAAAAAAAAAACAATTGGAATAGTTGACAAGGAAGGAATATGTCAACAGTTCCTTTGGGGAAAATACCAGTGATATCCTTTAGTTTGTTATTGTTTGAATTTTGTTTGACTTTATTTAGTGGAACACATTAATTTTCCTTATTGGTTAGACTACTCCCTCTCACTATCACTCGTTTAAATGGTGACGCAGTAAATAGTAAAAGTATACTACTTAGCAATCGGCCGAAAGTCTGAAACGGTAATTGGACGTTTTGTCTTAACAAACTGCTGGCATCTGTGCGAATTTCAGACTACAGGGAGTACACCTTTAAAGAAGGTTAAACAAGACAATTGGGCTTAACTGAGTCTGACAAATATACAGTGGTGGCCTTATAATTAGAAACGATGTTTCTGGAACAGAGTTCTCTGGAGTGACGAATTTAAGTTTAATTTGTCCCAATCTGATGGAAAAACGTATGTAAGACGTCCTCCAAACAAAGCCTTTGATCCCAGGTACACAGTGAACTCTGTAAAACAAATTAACAAACATACATGTTGCTCAGTCGTTTCTAATTATAAGGACACCACAGTAGGTTGAACTGAAAATTGTTGCCAAAGAAGGAAGCTACTGCAGCAACTGACAATCGACCCATAGTATGTTATTCCAATTAAAACTCTGTCAGATTTCAAACTAGCCTCAGGTCTCTACACGATTTTCAAAGATTAACCTGGAAACAATGAAAGCTAATGAAAGCATATGATCTGTTATGAATTGTTTGGGCGCTAACTCTATATATACACAGGAGACTTAAGGAATTTTGTACTTTTTAGGTTTAACTTCATACCAATTTGGCAATTATTGATTGAAGTGGCCGTGGTCTAGTAGGTAGTGTGTTGGATTATTAGACGTAAAGCCAGGGTTCGAGCCCCAGGCCAGACATCAAAACAAAACACAAAATTCGGCGACTTCCTCTCAGCAGATTTCTGGCAAAAACGCTGACAGTAAATAAAATTGCCATGAAAACGTTTTTCAAAAATCTGTCGCTCGGAGTCGACTTTAAACTGTAGGTCCTGCCAGTCATATATAAAATTAACGCACAAAACATAAGTGATGTGAGGAACTAGGTCGTAATCCTGACTAAAGGCTTGTAATGACCAATTATGTTATGTACAGTGAGCGCCATAAGTGAGTCAACACTTTTGTTTTTAAGTACAAAATAGTTTCGTCCTTAAGTATAATAAGAGTTCCTTTATCATGAATTGTTGTTTTTGTTTTAACATTTTATAAGTAATAAATAAACGTTTTTATTTTTGGAAATCCTATTCGACTATTCTCATTTACTTTTCTCGCTATCCTAAGAAAATGAATTATTTCAATGGTGTTTACTCACTTTTAGCGCTCAGTGTATGTACATATGTGATTGAAGAACACTGAGAACACAATCCATTAACAGATCTGCTTAAAGGCTTTCTCAAAGGCTACAAAAGAACAAAGCCAATGATTTAATTAAAGTCGTTAATGAGAATAACACATGGCTAGTGTTGATATGATAATTGATGGTGAATAATTTTCTTTTTAAATAAATTGAACTCAAATGCCTATAACAACTTCAGAACAAATTGTTTAGAAATCTCAATATTTCTTTCGCATTGTTGTATGGGTAGCACCTTCCTGGTGTTAAGCGTAAGAGGTTTAATCAGTCTGGGAAGGCGCTAACTTCTACAATGTGTAGTAATTCGAAGAGTATCCATTGATATGCATACTGCATCACACATTACCAAATAGGACCATGTTCTAGTACCAGTCTGACGATGGGTTCTTCAAAAAATCATACGCAAATGCTGGCATTTAATGGAATTAAGTCATCGAACACATTATTGATGATGATTGGCTGGACAAGGTTAGGTTAGGTTAGGTTAGAGGACGTGTACTTGTCAATTAAGACAAGTACAGTACCCGGAGGTCGAATTGACCCATTGTACAACGTCCTAGTTTCTCACACCACTTATGTTGTGTGTGTTAATTTTATACATGAGTGGTGGGACCTACAGTTTAAAGTCGACTCCGAACGACAGATTTTTTGAGAAACTTTTTCATGGCAATTTTATTTATTCTCGGAGTTTTTGCCAGAAATCTGCTGAGAGGAAGTCGCCGAAAAATACTTTTTTGTATTTTGTTTTTGATGCCTGGCCTGGGGCTCGAACCCAGGCTTTTGCGTCTAATAAGCCAACACACTACCTACTAGACTACGGCTTGGTTGGACCAAGCCTTTGAGAAAATTAGGAATCGATAAACGAAATTTAGAAAAACCAAGACAGACGTTCTTCTAGGTGTAGAACACTTCACAATCCTTTCCAACCTTTGACTTTCAAGCTTACCTCCAACCTGACATCATGTTATTCACCTCAGGTTTAAGAGCAAGGAACATAATACCAAGTAACTACCACATTCTGGGTCTTAAACTTAAAATGCACACAGTCTAAGTCGACAATGATTCTATGACTGAAGGGCAAAGGAAGAATAGCTCAATGTGTACATAGCTATCGATAATATAATATATAATAATCCTTAGCAGATATTTTCGATAACATCTTGAACTATGCTATGCGTGCTCAAGTGAGATTTCGTAATGAAAGCTACCACTCCAACCTATCTATATACCTGCGCTACCTACATACATAATTGGTCATTACAACCCTTCAGTCATGATTACGACCTAGTTTCTCACACCACTTATGTTGTGTGGGTTAATTTTAGACATGAGTGACGTGACCTACAGTTTAAAGTCGACTCCGAACGACAGATTTTTTGAGAAACTTTTCATGGCAATTTTATTTACTCGCAGAGTTTTTGCCAGAAATCTGCTGAGAGGAAGTCGCCGAAGAAATACTTTTTGTATTTTTGTTTTAATGTCTGGCCTGGGGCTCGAACCCTGGCATTACGTCAAATAAGCCAACACACTACCTACTAGACTACGGCGACTTCACGCTACCTATTGCCTGGAAAAGTTAATGTCCAGCTACCAGTTAATTGAAGTGGTAACAGCTACAAGAAAGAAGTACTATTATATACAGTCACACAAATAATTATACGTACCCCCCCCCCTAAAAATCATTGTTTTTAAAAGCAATGAACTTCTAATCTAAAATTTCTTTACATTAGCGTCTGCAACGACACATTTACTTAAATAAAGAAAAAAGATTCCCAAAATCTACGATATTTGTGACTGCAGTTTGCTTAAAACCAATATGGCACCACAGAAAATTATACGTACGACGTATATTTCGTATAAAATTTCTCCAAGGGTAGCCCGGTATATAAAAAGTATTGTGGATAAAAATCCTAGGACTACAGCCGTAGAAATACGAAATACCACGGAAAGTGATCGCAGTGTTATTGTGCATTCCGAAACAGTTCGAAGTGTTTTGAGAAAGAACGGTTTCGGCAGCCGAGTGCCGAGAAAAAAACCACGATTGCAATTTGCCCAATAATATATGGACAAGTCAACTGATTTTTGGTCGAACGAAATATTTAGTGATGAGAACAAATATAATTTGTTCGGCTGTGAGGGACAACAAAAAATTTGGCGCAAAAATCAATTGACTTGTTCATATATTATCATTTTTAAAAAAATTAATTTTAGGGGGGTACGTATAATTATCTGTGTGACTGTACGTTACACATTGCCTGGGAAAGTTGGTGCTCGGCTACAAGTTAGTTAAAGTGGCAGTAGACCTGGGTTCTGGAACAAGCTGCATTCTCCAATTTGTTTTATTTATTTATTATTTTAGTTCTTAATGTGCCTAGCACTTCTTTGTGGAAATGGTGTATGTACGTACATATATATGTATTCCTTTAAAAAAGTTAATAATTGAACCCTTTTACTTTTTATTTTTATTCCTTTAACCAGCTTCCCTTAAATAAAAATGCTATAAGAAATAATAACAACTACAACTACAACAACAACAACAGCGACAACAACACATAAACTATTCATATTAATACTTGTACTTTAAAACAATTTCTGGTAATGAAAGTTTTTTTTTTTTATTTTAAAAACAGGAGAACGGAGGACATGAAACAGCAATTGCAGCTGCTGTTTATATTTGTCGGTTAAGTTTGCAAGTTTTTCAAACTTTTTTTTTCGTTTTTATATCAGAAATAATGTGTATTTAAAATAAAACAATTAAAAAAAATATTTATTTTTAGAAAACGATTGCACGGTTAAATTCTAAAAAAAATAAGAAAAGTAAGTAGAAAAAAATATCGTGAGTATATTTCAAGATGTCTTTAAATAAATTGAAATTGAAATTGAAATAATTCTTGGCCTTTAAGGGCCTCTTTAAAAAAAAAAAAAAACAAAGTTTATTATTTGATTTTTAAGAATTATTTTTATATACATACAGCTGTGTTCAAAATAATAGGAGTGCTACCATGTAATATTTTCAAAGTTAAAATTTTTTATTTTACCAATTTGCAAAACATGATATATTCTAATGGCGGTTACAACGATATGTAAGAAATAAAATACAAAAAAGATTCTCGTAATAACTTTAATATTTACGATGAAATTGATTCATTTCTATGTTTGCCCCTGAATTCAGTTGATCAAAAAAATAGGAGTGTGAGTGTTCTTTTAAAAATAAAAATATAACAGCATATAATTTAAAGAAAAAAGTCAAAAATAAGTACGGAAAAATGTAGTTAAAACTTTTTTTACAGTGATTCACATAAATTTTTGTAATAGTGGGACGAGAGAAGCACTGTACTGAAGAAAAGAGAAAACTAATTAAAAATTTTCGAAATAAAGGCAAAACTTACAAAGAAACTAAGGAAATCTTAGTTGCTCCGATCAAATGATCACAAATAAAGGGTGTTTTTTATAGAGATATAGAACTTTAAATTGGCATTACTTTTCAAGATGGCGACCGATTTAACAGCTGTCAAGTGATTTATTCTCAGTTTGGTTTGGCAATTCATCATGAATAGACTCACGCCTGAACAACGCTTGCAAATATTGCAATTTTATTTCGAAAATAATGGTGGTTCTGTGCGGAAAACGTATCGCGCACTACGTCCATTTTATCGACGAAGCGCACTTCTGGTTGAATGGCTACGTCAACAAACAAAACTGCCGCATTTGGAGTGAAGGTAATCCTCAAGTGTATGTGGAAACACCGTTACATCCAGAAAAACTGACTGTTTGGTGCGCTTTATGGGCTGGTGGAATCATTGGTCCGAACTTTTTCAAAAACGATGGTGGCCAGAACGTTACAGTCAATGGTGTGGTTTCAACAAGACGGCGCAACATGTCACACAGCTCGTGCCACAAAGATTTATTGAAAGACACGTTTTGTGACGGCCTAATTTCACGTTTTGGACCTGTGAATTGGCCTCCAAGATCTTGTGATTTAACACCGCTAGACTACTTTCTGTGGGGCTATGTAAAGTCATTGGTCTATGCGGTAAAGCCACAAACGCTTGACCATTTGGAAGACAACATTCGCCGTATTATTGCCGATATACGGCCACAAATGTTGGAAAAAGTCATCGAAAATTGGACGTCCAGATTGGACTACATCCGCGCCAGCCGTGGCGGTCATATGCCAGAAATCATATTTAAAATGTAATGCCACAAGATTATCTTTCGGATAAATAAAATTCATGTCAATCGCATAATACATCGTTGTTTTATTGCAACTTAAAGTTCTATAACTCTATAAAAACACCCTTTACATTAAAATATAAAAAAAGCCCGAAACGCGTGGGCGCAAGGCCAAAACATCTACTGTCGATGACCGCCGAACTGTGCGATACAGCAAAATAAATCCTTCAGCGTCTTCAAATAAAATTCAAAAGGATCTGAATCTTGCCGTAAGTGTACCTACTATTCGTAGCCGTCTGATGGACAACAATTTATTCGCAAGAAGTTCACAAAAGGTGCCATTGTTGACATACAAAACAGGCAGCAGCACGCTTAAAGTTTGCCCAAGAACATATCAAATATCCGAAAGAAAAATGGAGAACTTATTGTGGACCGACGAAAGCAAAATTGTTTTTTGTTTGGTGGCACTGGGTCTAGACAGCATGTTAGACGTCCGCCCAACACCAAATATAAAGCTCAGTATACACAAAAGACAGTTAAACATGGTGGTGCAAAACTAATGGTATGGGGCAGCTTTTCATATAATGGTTTAGGCCCAATACATCGAATTAGAGACATAATGGATAGGAACGTCTATGTCAGCATTTTAAGAGAAGTGATGTTACCATATTCCACGCCTCTAAAATGGATATTCCAACAAGACAATGACCCGAAACCCACCAGTAAATTAGCAAATGAGTGGTTTCGGCTTAATGGGGTAAAGGTTATGGCGTGGCTTGATCAGTCTCCTGACCTTAATGCCATAGAACATCTATGAGGGATGTTAAAAAATATGTTGCCGAGAGAAAACCGTCAAATGCAGCTGAGTTGTGATCTGTAGTGCAAGATGGGTGGAATATAATTCCACTAAAACAATGTCAGGATTTAGTTGACTCCATGCCCCGTAGATGTGCTGCTGTAATAAAAAGTAAAGGCTATTCTACCAAATACTAATCGTATTTAAAGTTTCTGATTATAGTCATAAGCATTTTTAACATTTTTAATAGTAAATTTTTATGAAAACTGAAATACTCCTCTAATATTATTTTGAACAGCACTTTTTCAGATATTTTTTTTAAACTTCTTGTTACTTACTTGTTGAAAGCTTTTTTTTAATTAATGAATAACTTAAATAATTTAGTATTGAATCAACATTACATTACACAAAAAAATTGAATTAAACCATGTTTTTTATTTGTTAAAATTTAAGCTTTTGTTTTTCAATGGGCTCACTCCTATTTTTATGAACACAACTGTATATATATATACATACATATACATACATATGTACATTATATTACATACATACATACCTATGTACATATGTAAGTTTATATGTACATTTGTATATAAAATCTTAAAATACTGTGTATGCTGCTCTCATATGTTTCTTCTCTAAACAAACAAAAAAATTCTTACATCTCTTCAAAAGTCATCTTGAATTTTTTTTTTTGGTCAAATTTCCGGAACATTTCAAACACAATGCTTTTAATAAAAAGTGCCAACAGCTTTTGAATTGTTTTTTTTTTTTAGAAATATTTTTAGTTCATGACGAATGCCCCCGAAAAATTAAAAAAAAAATAAAAAACATTTATAAACAGCAATAATAAAAAAAATATAATAAAAAATTCCAATGCAATTTGTTATTTGAATAAAATACTATAAACGAACGACTAGAACTGCTACTAAATTTAGAACATTCTGTTTCAATAAATTTTTTTGCAGATTTTTGCAGTTTCATGTACAAATAAAACTTGTAACACAAAACCCAGTTATTTCTGGATGAAACACATGACGTTTTTTATAAAACCTACTTCTAACAGTACTGGATGGTAAAATGGCCATCTTGCCTAAGGCTCAACAAGCCATGTCAAGCAAAGTCTACTTGCAAAACTTGCCTACCTAATCAACAAGCTTTGACTTTGTAAGAGACTATACTACAACCCAACTCTCAATACTACTTTTACTATGTCCCTTTTAAAGGGTGTTTTTTATAGAGGTATAGAACTTTAAGTTGGCATTACTTTTCAAGATGGTGACCGATTTAACAGCTGTCAAGTGATTTATTCTCAGTTTGGTTTGGCAATTCATCATGAATAGACTCACACGCCTGAACAACGCTTGCAAATAGTGCAATTTTATTTCGAAAATAATGGTGGTTCTGTGCGGAAAACGTATCGCGCACTGCGTCCATTTTATCGTCGACAAAATCGTCTATCAGAGCAGTTAATTCGATTAACCATGGAACGTTTTCGCACCACGTTTACTCTTATTGATAACTCGCATCCCCAGAGACGCTGTACGGTGCGTACAGAAGAAGCTATTGCCGCTGTAGAGCGTAGCATTGAGGAAGACCCGAATGAGTCCATCCGCCATCGAGCACAGGAATTGGATCTGTGTCCATCCACTTTATGGAAGATTTTGCCGAAGGATCTTGGTTTGCGTGCTTACAAAATCCAACTCGTGCAAGATTTGAAGCCAAACGATCATCATCAAGTAAGGCGTAGATTCGTCGAATGGCCCCCAAAACGAGATTACCGTTGTTCCCGATTTTCATAAGCGAATTTTGTTTAGCGATGAAGCGCACTTCTGGTTGAATGGCTACGTCAACAAACAAAACTGCCGCATTTGGAGTGAAGGTAATCCTCAAGTGTATGTGGAAACACCGTTACATCCAGAAAAACTGACTGTTTGGTGCGCTTTATGTGCGGGTGGAATCATTGGTCCGTACTTTTTCAAAAACGATGGTGGCCAGAACGTTACAGTCAATGGTGATCGGTATAGAGCCATGATTACAAACTTTTTCATTCCTGAATTGAATAACCATGATGTCCAAGAGATGTGGTTTCAACAAGACGGCGCAACATGTCACACAGCTCGTGCCACAATAGATTTATTGAAAGACACGTTTGGTGACCCCGCCTAATTTCACGTTTTGGACCTGTGAATTGGCCTCCAAGATCTTGTGATTTAACACCGCTAGACTACTTTCTGTGGGGCTATGTAAAGTCATTGGCCTATGCGGTAAAGCCACAAACGCTTGACCATTTGGAAGACACCCATTCGCCGTATTATTGCCGATATACGGCCACAAATGTTGGAAAAAGTCATCGAAAATTGGACATCCAGATTGGACTACATCCGCGCCAGAAATCATATTTAAAATGTAATGCCACAAGATTATCTTTCGGAAAAATAAAATTCATGTCAATCGAATAATCCATCGTTGTTTTATTGCAACTTAAAGTTCTATACCTCTATAAAAAAACACCCTTTATAAACAAATTACACATCCTGCTTACAATTCCAACTGTTACCATTAACATTAACTATCCCATTTGAGAAAAACTATTCACGAAATCCCTCCCATTAGAGCTCCCATATAATAGCAAACAAAGTCCATGCAAAAGTGATTTTTTTATGTGGTGCCTGGCTACATAGGTGTCATGCCGTTTAATTTAATTGCATTTTGGCTGTGAAAACAATTAATTAATTATCACTTATATTAATTCTAAGTATTAATTGTTAAAAATAAAATATGTTATAGCTCACCTGCAGTTACGTTTTAATAGGTATGTACATAGACAAAGTTTTAAAATTTTTTGTGCTTTACAGCATCTAAGATTTCTTTTGTCTGCTCAAGTTTCAAGTGCTTGAGAACATCATTACGGGAACCTTGTTGCGTTGAGAAAGCATTAAAAAATGAAAGCGATAGTTTCCATTTTTTTAGAAAGTGGAATGAACTATTGCATCAACAGTAGGTAATGAGAGGAGGCAGGCGCCAGCCTATCAAACACCAGGTAAACGATTATATTACACAAGGAATTGCTTTCAGACAAAATTTAATTGCGTAATAGCGCATTATATATACGTATGTATACAATTTGGAGTGCAAATTTTAATAAACGTATGGAGGACACGTAAATTCGCAACGTTTAGCGATGACTATGCTCCTTAGGCTTTTACCAAACGCTGTTTATAGTGTGCCCCGATGGTCTGTAGTAGTTAGAGTGCTAAACTTCAAGTGAAGATTATGGAAAGCGAAGAGGGAAAACCTCGCCATTAGTACCGCAGATGTCAGATCTCAAACAATACGGCGATGGCAAAGTAGATGGAGCGATGAAACAAGTGGAAGATGGACTGCTAGACCTATTCCATCTATAGAAGCATGGACACAGAGAAATTGTTGGGGAAATTAACCACTTCCTTACCCAGTTTCTTTCGGGTCATGGTTATTTCCGACAATATCTACACCGCATGGGCAGGGTGAAGAATGATACTGGCTGCATTTATTGCGAGGAAATGAGTGACGACGCTGAACACACATTCTTCCATTGCATCAAATGGCAAGACGAGAAGAATGTGTTAATGGAACAGAATTGGCGAATTCACACCCGACAACATTGTTGGCGCAATGCTCGAAAGCGAGACGAAGTGGAACGCTGTGAGTGGATACGTAGAATGTGTGCTCCGCAGGAAGAAGGTCGACCTTGATACAGTACGACAGAATGATACATGAGAAGACGAGCCAATAGAATGAGGCTGGCTTCAAATATGGCGTACCCCCAGACGTGGGAGAGTAGACAACGATCCTTAACAGGACGTCGTTCTGGACCCTTGCCGAAGTAATGCAGATAGCCGTTCCGGGAAGGGAGTATCTCCAGAAGAGGAGAAGGGATTGTTTTAGTGGAAGCCCCACTCGACACAGCTGACGATGGTCACTGTAAGTGTGAAGGCATTTTAAACCCTACCTCACACGACAAAAAAAAACTTCAAATACCAAGGCCTTGGGTTTGATTCCCACCATAGTCTTTGGGTGTTTACGATTGTTTGTCTGACATTATATGACTTAAACCAAATTCAAAATAATTTTTTTTTTTGCATTTCCTTACTTATCTAATTTTCAAGTGCCCCAAATCATTGCAATTTTAATGATGTTAGACTTAAATTATTTATAAAAAAAGCTTATATAGGATTGTGATTATTGTTATCATTAACTAAAATTTTTTTTAAAAATGAACTTAAACCACTTTCGAAATAAACGGCTCATATACATGATTACTCAGAATAAAAAAAAGAAAATGAGAATTATTGTGAAAAAACAATTCGAAAGAAAAAAGCGAAAGTGTATGCATACACTGTTCATTAAAAAAATTTCTTTCCCGTATTCCAACACCACACACTGCATAAGTAGGAGTCAGCTACACTGTACGTTGGCCACAAAAAAATCCGAGAATTTCTTGGCCAGAAACAATATCTAGTGATGACAATGGAATTCGATAGAATCTGAGGGTCAGTTCATACTTGGAGTCTTTGATAGACGGTTATAGAAAGAGTATTTTAAAACAATATGTTGTCCATGGATCCTTATAGGGATCAATAATAAAAATAATTATTAAAATTGCGCAAAACCCATCTGGAACGATTTTAAGAAGACTGTTTGCAAAGGCTGACTTCATGCATGGGTTCCAGACAAACAATCAGAAATCATGAACCAAATTTCCATCTGACAATCATGACTGATTAAAAGGAGCTACCTTTCGCTCCTTTTCTTGGCAAAAAAAAATTATGAAAAGGAAAAGAACATGAATAGATTACACCATTCGAAAAGCATCTGCTAGTATAAGGAGATACGCCAAAGAACTAAATTCTCCGGGCAATGTTAACTGGTATTAGTAAAGGGCTATCCATTTCGTGGTTTCAAAAGTATGGGACTTGAATTCGACATCTGTCAAACTAAGTTGTGAAAGCAATTTTTTTCTTTTCAGTTGAAAGTCTGACATTGACGAAAATGGATCGCTTAACTATCACACAACACAACGCATAAAAATTATCAAAACTTACTACAAAAATGGTAATTCTGCCACAGCTACATATCGTGCTTTAAGAGGAGATTATGGTCTACATAATCGTCCAACTACGCAAGCAATTGGCAAAATTGTGAAGAAATTTGAAGCGACTGGAGTGGTTACAAATATTGAAAGGACTGTGCATCATCGCTTCGCTCGTTCGGCTGCAAATATCGCTATTGTAAGTGAACGTGGTGCCGAAGACCCGAATGTGTCGATTACTCGTCATTCTCAGGAATTAGAACTGTCTTACGGCACATTATGGCGTATTTTGCATTGAGATCTACACCTACATCCATATAAAGTCCAGCTCACGCAACAACTGAAGCCAGCTGACCATTCACAACGTCGTAGATACGTGGAATGGGTGCTTGAACAAAAGGCGGTGGACGGCAATTTTTCGAACAAAATTTTCTTCAGCGATGAAGCACATTTCACACTTGGTGGGTATGTTAATAAACAAAATTGTCGTATTTGGGGTTCTGAGGATCCTCAAGTAATTGAAGAGAGAGGCCATTACATCCAGAAAAAGTCACTGTTTGGTGCGCTCTTTGGTCCGAAGTTGTGATTGGACCTTACTTATTCGAAAACGACGATGGAACGACTGTCATCGTCAATTCGGAGCGTTATGGTCATATGATAATCGATTTTTTTTTTTTTGCCTGCTCTTGAAGAATACGACTTGGAGAATATGTGGTTTCAACAAGACGGTGCCACATGCCACACAACTCGAGCGAATATGGCTTTATTGCAAGAGACATTTCCTGGCCGCGTAATTTCTTGTCGTGGCGATATTAACTGGCCACCAAGATCATGCGATTTGACACCATTAGACTTTTTTGGGGGGGCTACGCGAAAGACTGTGTTTATGCAGATAAACCTTCAACTCTTGAGCATTTAAAAACCAACATTCTTCAAGTTATGGCTGAGATACCGCCCAATATGTGTCAAAAAGTGGTCGAAAATTATCTCAAAAGAATCAATGCTTGCAACACAACGCGTGGAGGTCATTTAAATGATGTAGTGTTTCACACATAATGTCAACATTCAAACTTTACAATAAAAAAAGAAATATCATGAATAAGAAATATTTTATGTGTGAAACTACGAAGTGGATAACCCTATACATGGGAAGATATAGAATAATCTTGCAGTGAGTTAGCTACAGATATCGTAGTGCATATTAAACTAATAAAATTTCAAATAATTACCAAATAATATTTAAACAAATTGAAAACAGGTAAGTCAACCAAATATTACCAATTTCGATTAAACAAAACGGCGCACGTGTATTTATTTATTGTATGTATATATTCTATGGAATTTATTTAATCTGTTTTCAAATCAAAAAGAAGAAAAAAACCTTGAATTTTCATTATAAAATTATTTATTTATAAAGACATTCAACATAATATGACGTGTATAAACGTCAAAAAAAAGCTAAAAGCTAATGTGGCTAATCTAAAAAGAAAACAAAAAATAATTATAATAAAACGGTGATACATACTATATATGCTAGTTTAACTTTTCATTTAAAGTCAAAGTCCTACATTTTTGTTTCAAAAATTCTAATTTAATTTTGTTTTCGGTTTTTTTTTTTTTTCTTTTCTTTTCAAATGCAATTATTACCGTGTCTCTAATTGACAAATTATTTTTAAACTTTAACATTTATAAACGTGTATGTACACACAACACAATACAATACAATATACTGCTGCGCTATGATATCTTTCATATTTCACAATATAGTAGATGACATAAATTTTGCGAAACATTAAGGCTGGCTGGAATATTAGTGAAGTGAAATGAAATGAAATGTTATTTTCATACATACAAACACACGTACATGGTAGACACA
The DNA here is from genome assembly GCA_958299815.1 of Sarcophaga carnaria. Lineage (NCBI taxonomy): Eukaryota > Metazoa > Arthropoda > Insecta > Diptera > Sarcophagidae > Sarcophaga > Sarcophaga carnaria. Next base: position 144,305,468 of record OY283149.1, read on the forward strand.
AAATGCTGATTAATGGCATTAAAATTTACTGTATTAGACTCCACAACACAACACAATACATACAACACAACACAGACGCAACACAGTGCATACGGAACCAAAAAAAAAGAACCAACCAAAGTATGAGAAGTAGATTTTCATTGTTGGAAACAATTTTTATGAGGATTTCCATCATAGATTATTTTGGAAATTTGCCATTTGTTGTTGGTTGTTTGGTGATAGACCACCACACAACCAAAACCAAAAAAACTAATGAACAAAACACACCAAAATATAACGAAAAAAAAAAATGGAAAAAAAGCATTTAAATGTTGATAAAGAAAATAAAAAAAAAATGCTATAATTAACCCCAAAAATATAGGAACTTTTGCTACTCACATATATTCAGTGTGTTGCCGAATTAATATGTATATTTAAAATACTACAAACAACTAAATACAACAATAAAAAATAAAACTTTTTTAAATAAACCAAGAAAGCAAGCAACAACAAACAAATAGAAAAAATAATAAATTGCAAAGGAATTATTTTTTGTTTGTTTATTTGCTTGAGTTGAGTTGAGTTGATTGACAATTATAAATAGAAGAAAAAGAAGAAAGAAAAATATATATGTATATAGAAACTAATCAAGTATATGTTTATAATAAGCTTATAAATAATTATTTAAAATTTTAAATAGTTTTGTTTTTTTCTTTAGTTTCCCCCAGCATATTAAAAATTCTAATATAATATTGGGTATACGCTTAAGTTTGGTTAGAAATGTAGAATGTAATATTAATTGCCTCAGGCCTTACTATAGCTTGTTTGAAGGATGATATTTTCAGCTTTACTTTATTGGAAGACATTATAAAACTCAAGTTATCTACCTTTAATCAAAAAATGCAAGATAAAAATGAATCGTAGGCAGCTGAAAAAATTTGTGAAGTTTACGGAAACGATCTGGAAGAGGGAAATTAGAGGTAAAATGGTTTCTTGGATCGTTTTTGATCTGATAAATTTAATGTTAAAAGGACAATCTGGTTGTAATATATCAATGAGTAAAAAATTTAGTGAAAGAATTTTAAAAAGACGGGTCATATAGGCGATGCGAACATTGCTAGGAAAGCAAGCAAGCATTGTTTGCCAACCAGTTATCAAATATTTAAAGAAATGTGGATACACAATTTAGCTCGATAGTGCCATATAAATTAATAGTAAATAATGGACTGAATTTTCATTTGCGATTCCCGATTTGTAGTCGCCGTAGCCTAGTAGGTAGTGTATTGGCTTATTAGACGTAAAGCCAGGGTTCGAGCCCCAGGCCAGACATCAAAACAACAAACAAAAAGAGTTTCTTCGGCGACTACCTCTCGGCAGATTTCTGGCAAAAACTCTAAGAGTAAATAAAATTGCCATGGAAAAGTTTCTCAAAAATCTGTCGCTCGGAGTCGACTTTAAACTGTAGGTCCCACCACTCATGTATAAAATTAACACACACAACATAAGTGGTGTGAGAAACTAGGTTGTATTCCTGACTGAAGGATTGTAATGACCAATTACGTACGTACTGAATTTTCATTTGCAATTCCCGGCTAAAACGTAACAAAATCAAATAATTTTTAAAGCCAGAGATTACGAGCAATGAAAAGTGGATCATGCACGACAATAAAGTCTGAAGAATACTATGAATGAAGCAAGGTGATGATTTGCAGCCCTCTGTTAAGCCAGGATTGATTCTAAAGAAGATAATAATAAGTGCTTAATTTAAGTGGAAGTGTATTTTTCATTATATGCTTCTAGAACTTGGTCAATCAAATGATTCTGGTCTCTACAGTCACCTATTATAGAGATTGAAGCAAGCAATTGAATTAAAAAGTCCAACAATGATCAAAAGGCATTGTGTTCCATCTTGACAACTTCATACCACACACATCTTTGACGAACCAGTAGCAACTGATAAAGATTGACTGCGGCTAAGCCGGGATTGATACCAAGAAAGGTAATGATATGCGTCTGGTGCATATGAAAGCGTATTGTTCGTTATTAGTTTATAGAAATTATTCCTACCCGTGCTTCTTTATAGAGCAGATGCATGGACCCGATTAAGCACCGATGCAGCAGCCTTGAGAGTATTCGAGAGAAAAGTACTGCGTAAGATATTCGGTCCAGTACGAGTTGGCGATGATTTCCGCATCCGATCCAACAGTGAGCTGTATGAACTCCTCAACGACATAGACGTTGTGCAGCGTATTAATATCCAGCGGCTGCACTGGCTCGGCCATGTCGTTCGAATGGAGGAGGATGCTCCGGCGAGACGGGTATTTGATGTGGGGATCTGCGGAAGTCGGCGAAGAGGACGACCTTGTATCCGTTGGAAGGACCAAATCGAGGAAGCCCTGTCATCGATTGGTGTGACCAACTGGCGCAGGCGCGTAAGAAGCGGAGGCGCCTGGAAGGATGTGTTGCGGCAGGCCGAAATCCGTTAATCGGGTTGTTATGGCCAATTAAGTAAGTAAGAAATTATTCAAACGATTGAATTTGATCTCTACAGTTAACAATTAAAGAGATTGCAGCAAGCAATTCACTGATCAAAAGGTGTTGTGCCCTATCATGATAACTTCAAAGTACACACCTCTTTGATGAAGCGGCAAGGCACGTCTTGTAAGTTTTGTTGCATACACCATATAGTCTGAACCTTATAACTTCAGTTTATCATTTGCTCTGGTGTTTGCTAAACTCTCTTAACGATGTAAATTTAGATTCCACAGAAGTCGTAAAACGTAATTAGACCAGTATTTTGCTCAGAAAACCCAAGAACTTTCTCACTGAAATAAAAATAAAAGTTTTACATATTTCGTCTAAAAAGCTTGTTTCAAATATAAAAAAAAACGTTTCGTTGAAATTTGTAACCAAACTTTTTCGAACACCCAATATTTTAAACGAAAAATAATATTTTAAAATAAATTCTTCAAAAGAGAAAAAAAAAACAAAAAACAATAATAAAAAAAATTTATTAATATAAAAAAGAACAATAATTGCAAAACGTGTTTAACGTTTTGTAAGTTTAAAAAAAAAAATAAAACAAAAAAAAAATTAAGAAAAAAATAATCATTTTTATATAGTACCTCGTGTTTTATGTAGTAGGAAAACAATAAATGTTTAATTATTTTAAATTTAGATTTAAAGTTTTAGGTTACTTGGCAATTTAAATACATCATATACTATACATATGTATATGTATACTATATATTGTTAATTACAATGAAATATAAATAAACAACGAAAGCAAAAACGAATGATGAATAAAAAAAGAATTACTTGGAAATTGCAGTAATGACTGCGCAAACTCAACGGAGATGTTTTTTTGCAAAAAAAATTATAAAGAAAGAGTAAAAGTCATGGGAGTAAAAACACAGTGGTGGTGATGGCATAAGATTTGAATGTTTTGATAACTTTTTATTGAATTTGAAAACCAAAAAAAAAAAAAAAAGAATTCTTGTATTGATTTATTGTTTATAAAAAGAAGAAATAATAAAACTGGTTCAGAAAGAAAGGAATTAAAAGGAATTAAAATCAGTCATGGTAAATGTTATTAGCAAATGTAGCACACAATATTCTAAATCTTTAAATTAATCTTTAATTTGTATTTAAATTGAAAAACAATTAGAGAAAGCAATTTTTAACAAGCCATAAGCTTCAGCATGGAATTAAAGGCTGGTGTGGAGTATTACCAGAAGTCATAAACTTTTTTGCAGGGAATTAAAGGCTTTATTTAGTCTAAACACTGGATAACTCGTCTGTGGAGTATTAGAAAAAACGATTTTTAAAAAGCCATAAACTTTTGCAGGGAATTGAAGTCTTAACAACGTATCACAAATTGTTTGTGACTGTGGTCTGGGGTTATAAGATAGATTTTATAAGGCTAAGCTTTTTATAAGAAGAGCTTCAATTTGTTTCAGTTTTTCTGATCGTGTTTTATACTATGTTCAGACATGTACTTTTATTGAATTAATATTCGGTTTATTGATAACAATATTTTTAGTGTTCAGACACAAAATTTATTTGACAGCTGGTAAACAAAACAGCTGATTGCTTCAACAACATTGCTTTTAATTAAAACGCGAAAATTAATGCAAAAAAAATTTTAGAAAAAATGGAAAACAATTTAACATCGGAAAAGGTCTGACTAATGATTAACTGAAACGCCGAGCTGTTGCGCGGTTAGTAGAGAATATTTCTGACTCCAAAGTGGCTTCTCGCAGAAGGAGGATGAGAAAGAAAAATTTCATAATACTGCATAGCTTGCAAAAAAAAAAAAAGAAAGCTTTTGATTATGGCACTGTTAGAGGAAAATGAAAGTCAAAGGTCTTTATTTGTTACGTCGTATTTTCAAAATATACCGGTCAGTTAACATATTCTGCATAAACCCGAGGATAAAATTGTGAGAACTGTTATAGATTACACAGCCCTGCATGGGTTTTGCAAATAAGATTGCTCCAGGTGTTTCCGAAGGCATTTTGTGCGCTAAACACGAATCTGGTTTCAAAAATTTTCCATCACGTCAGGTTTTCGAGTAAAAGGGGGTTGAAAACCCTAAAAATAGCGTTTTTGGCCATTTTTGAAACGTTGTAGAGCTCAACACTGACGTGCTAGAACCATCGCTATCGTTAGAAATTGACAATTGAATCTTTGCTCTTCAAAATGAGCCCAAAGCCAAATTGTTTGCATACACCCTTAAAGTAGGGGGTGGGTTTATGTCAAGGGGTGCAAAAGAAAAAGAAACACATTACGGAGGTCCTTAAAAATTAATCGGATTTACTTGAAAATTGTTACTCAGGGGTTTTTGGGGCCACTGATTACAGATCTTCATTCAGATTTAAAAAATCCAAAATGGTGGCTCCAATATGGCGGTCAAGTAAATCTGATTAATTTTTATAAACCTCGACTGCCATATTGGATCCGCCATTTTGAATTTTTTAAATCTGAATGAAGATCTGTAATCAGTGGCCAAATGCCTTCGAAAACACCTGAAGCCATCTTATTTGCACAAAAAAAGTCCAAATTTGCAGCGCTGTGTTATCAGTCAAGACTTAGAAAGTCAGCCATACTTGGAGTAGTAGACAGGTAGAAGCAGAAACAGCTTTCTCCAGAGCAGGAACTGGATTCCCAGTAATATCTCAGTTGAGGGTATTATAAATAACTTTTCGAAATAAATTAGAAATTATCATCAAACAACATTGGGATCGAAAGGTTTAAAAATTAAATACAACATCAACTCTGTGATGTTATTAAAATTCTTTTTCAAATGACATCATTTAGAAATATTTTCTCATTCCTTTCTGCTGACCTTCCATTTTTTGTTTGTCGTTGTTTTGTTTTTTTGTTTGTCGTTGACATTTGAGTTGTCAAATATCAATAGAAAGTGTTCGGAAAATAGTAATATGCTCACTGAACGTACTTATGTGTACAGTGCTGTGAAGTTTTAATCAATACTATAATAATTTATGAATTTATTGAGCAATAATTAATTGACATATTATATGTAATATTGAGATCAATAATGCCGTTTATTGCGTGCATGTCTGAACATAGTATTAAGCCAGTTTAGAACATTTTTACAAACATTTGAGAAAATAGAAATTTCTACTACTGTGCTTGAGCAAACTTTTCCATTTAACTCTTGTTATGAAATTCAAATACTTCTTTACTTTCTTTGTTTGTTAAGTGTTATTATACAATATACAATATTAAAATTAATGACAGCCAGCCAACAATGATGCAGCATTGATGATATTTCAATATAAGTTTTATGTTCCTGTATGTATAATAATAAATATACAAAAGTCTACTGGCTTTTTTACTATTTCGTTTTGTTTTTGTTTTTTGTAGAAAGAAATATACATATGTATAGTAACTAAAATAAATACAATAGAAATGAAATAAAATAAAATAAAATGTAAAAAACAAAAAAAAACCATTAAAAATATTTCAAGGAAATACACTAAAATGTAGTGATAGTAGCAGATTTTTGTATAGAATACACAACAACATTTTACAAACTGTATTAACATATTCTTTTTTATTTTATTATTGTTCTAAACTAATATGTAAATATATTAGAAAAATTCCAATAATAAACAAAATAACAAAATTAAAATTAGTACTTAGTTATAGTAAAGATAGATATGTACTATGCTATATGTAAAGGGTGTTTTTTATAGAGGTATAGAACTTTAAGTTGGCATTACTTTTCAAGATGGCGACCGATTTAACAGCTGTCAAGTGATTTATTCTCAGTTTGGTTTGGCAATTCATCACGAATAGACTCACGCCTGAACAACGCTTGCAAATAGTGAAATTTTATTTCGAAAACAATGGTTCTGTGCGGAAAACGTATCGCGCACTACGTCCATTTTATCGTCCATCAGAGCAGTTAATTCGATTAACCATGGAACGTTTTCGCACCACGTTTACTCTTATTGATAACTCGCATCCCCAGAGACGCTGTACGGTGCGTACAGAAGAAGCTATTGCTGCTGTAGAGCGTAGCATTGAGGAAGACCCGAATGAGTCCATCCGCCATCGACCACAGGAATTGGATCTGTCTCCATCCACTTTATGGAAGATTTTGCGGAAGGATCTTGGTTTGCGTGCTTACAAAATCCAACTCGTGCAAGATTTGAAGCCAAACGATCATCCAGTAAGGCGTAGATTCGTCGAATGGGCCCAAAACGAGATTACCGTTGTTCCCGATTTTCATAAGCGAATTTTGTTTAGCGATGAAGCGCACTTCTGGTTGAATGGCTACGTCAACAAACAAAACTGCTGCATTTGGAGTGAAGGTAATCCTCAAGTGTATGTGGAAACACCGTTACATCCAGAAAAACTGACTGTTTGGTGCGCTTTATCGGCTGGTGGAATCATTGGTCCGTACTTTTTCAAAAACGATGGTGGCCAGAACGTTAGTCAATGATGGTCGGTATAGAGCCATGATTACTAACTTTTTCATTCCTGAATTGAATAACCATGATGTCCAGGAGATGTGGTTTCAACAAGATGGCGCAACATGTCACACAGCTCGTGCCACAATAGTTTTATTGAAAGACACGTTTGGTGACCGCCTAATTTCACGTTTTGGACCTGTAAATTGGACTCCAAGATCTTGTGATTTAACACCGCTAGACTACTTTCTGTGGGGCTATGTAAAGTCATTGATCTATGCGGTAAAGCCACAAACGCTTGACCATTTGGAAGACAACATTCGCCGTATTATTGCCGATATACGGCCACAAATGTTGGTAAAAGTCATCGAAAATTGGACGTCCAGATTGGACTACATCCGCGCCAGCCGTGGCGGTCATATGCCAGAAATCATATTTAAAATGTAATGCCACAAGATTATCTTTCGGATAAATAAAATTCATGTCAATCGAATAATCCATCGTTGTTTTATTGCAACTTAAAGTTCTATACCTCTATAAAAAAAACACCCTTTACATAGGTTTCTATGTAAGTCTGTACAAGAAAAGATACCTAAGACAGTGTCATAATAAAATAAAAAGTTGCTAAATTGTCTTTGTTTATTACAAAGTACTCTTGTGTGTTTTTCCAAGTTAGTCATAAAAATAATTTTCATTAGCAATTATTATCAGTAATAATATGACATACATACATACATATCTATATATACACATGCATATATATACATACATATATATACATACATATATATACATATTTATTTATATATACATTACTATTTAATCTTGTAAATTAAATAACAGTATAAATAAAAAAAATCAAAGTTTTTATTTGATTTTGAAAAGAAACAAAAAAAATACAAAAATTTACAAAGAAGCAAAGCATCATGAAAATTCAATTAGTTTTCTAATATAAATAATAATAAAAAAAAGAATATTTATATAAAATGTTTTTAATGATTTTAATAACAATAATTTTCATTCAGGTACATTACTCGTGCAATATTATTTTGAATGATGCTGTCTATTGATAAGACTAGTGGCGACAGTAAATATGTTTAGCTGGCGTTTATTTCTTCTTAAATGAACGAACCTTCTAACCTCTGACTTTCAATCAGTTTTTTTTTTATATTTTCTTTGTCTTTGTTTTTGCTTTCTAATTGTTTTACGGTAAATACTTTTAAGTGTTTTGATTAAGGAGGGGATTTTTTATTTATTTATTTGGAATTAAATTTTAAATTTAAATAAGAAATATTAATGAATTAAACATTGCCAAGCAAAATTTCTCATGACATACATATTAACAACCAGCGTATTTTGTAGTCCTACCTTAATTTAGGCCATTTAACTAACGTTTAATAAAATAAAAAAAACGTATTTTATTTACAATGTTTACAGTTCAGCTTTTGCTTTGGTGATTAGACTAAGCAGCAACAGCAAAATTATTTGTCAAAGGAAGTAATTAATGAAAAATTATTAGAAACATAAACTAATTTTATGTAAGCGTAGAAAAACTTGATTGAATTTAAGATACAAGTCTCATTGAGGGATTAAACGGATTTGATAAGATTCAAAAACATAATCAGAATTTTTAATGTTTAAAAATACTTTAAAGGACACACAGTACGGCTGCCTTCCAAAATGTATCACTACAAAGTTTGTATGCAGTTCTACTACTGTATATAAACTATGTAGATATGCAAAGTAACCAAACAATGCATCAACTATAAACCCTTATACCCGATTGCTTTTTGACTGCGTTAAAAATACACATTGACGACGTTTTGAAATGAGAATACATTGAATATATTTTGTACAGCGTCATTATGAAACACGATACTTTGTTCAAACACAAAGCAACTAACATTTTGGAAGGCATCCTACTACTTTACATTTACATTTTAATATTCAATGATTTATGTAAATAACGAGATGGCACTAGAGCCTTTGAGGGAAGATGTTTTTAGGCCACTTCTCTCTCATCTGGGAGTGTATAAAAAGCTGCTAAGCGACCTTATGTCAAATTAAACTATGCTGGGTACCTGTTTTACTGGCAACGAAATTGTGTATGAACTGGCCAGATCAGGCTCAGCTTTGGAAGTAACAACAGAAGAGATGTTAGTGAAACCACCACCAACCACTAGGCTTCTTTAGTATTATTGAGAAAAAGTTTGATTCACTCACTCATAATAGATGGGAACAACTATAAGAATGCAAGAACCTTATTGCCAAATTTCAATTCTATGAGTACGAAACTTGTCCTAAACATTAGTAGGCGAAAGATAAAAGCAATTATAAGTGTATTAACGTGTCATGGCCTCTTTAGACATAGGATCAGTAGATGGAATATACCAGGGTATCGTAGGCTATATGAAGAAGCCGAAGAAACAGCGGATCAGTTTTTATATCAATCCTATGGGTACGAAACTTGTCCTAGACATTAGTAGGCGAAAGATAAAAGCGATTATAAGAGTACTAACGTATCATGGCCTCTTTAGACATAGGATTAGTAGATGGAATATACGATACCCTGATTTCTGTAGGCTATGTGAAGATTGCAAGAGGCTTATGGCCAAAGTTCAATTCTATGGGTACAATACTTGTCCTAGACATTAATAGGCAGAAGATAAAAGCGATTATATGAGTATTAACGTGGCATGGCCTCTTTAGACATAGGATCAGTAGATGGAATATACGATACCTTGATTTCTGTAGGCTACATACATATATGAAGAAGCAGAAGAAACAGTGGATCACTTTTTAAACCAATCCTATGGGTACAAAACTTGTCCTAAGCATTAGTAAACGGGAGATGAGAGCTCCTAAAGCCGTCCTTACTGGAAATGGCCTCTTTAGACAGATGATATCTTAGCTTTAATTTTTGTAAACTATGTGAAGAGGCAAAAGGAACAGTGGATTACTTTTTATACCTGCAGCTACGTAAGCACAGATGACTAAGTAGGCGATTTGCTAGGCATCTGTTAGATCTGAAGGATTGGAAGCTTGAGAATCTAATATGGATTGTAAATTGAATTGACCGGCTAGGAGGATAGTTTAGGTTAGTTTAGAGGACGTGTACTTGTGAATTTAGACAAGTACAGCACCCGAAGGTCGATTAGGAGGATATCTTTAGAAGGATATTTACCCCCGTCGCCCTGAGGTATAATGGTTAGTGGATAGTGCGCATTTTGCTGTTTTCTTCTTTTGGGTTTGTTCCCATTTTTCCGCTGTTTTCCTTTTTAGGAAGGGTCAGGAGGGACCATTGAGTTTCTGGATGATAACGTACTACTGAATATACCGCGGAGAGCCACTCTTCCTCTTAACAACCTAAAAGTAATTGTTTAATAGAAGGAATTGTTCAGTCTACAAGACTTCCTAGAGGCAAAACGTAATATTTCTTATCCGTTTAATTGGATCTAAGGGTGGATTTTAATGGAAAATAGCAAATACGACGCTCAAATATCATTGAAAATAAATGACATCTTGCGATACAAAATCTTGGGTATCAGACTGTAATGTACTGAAAAAGACTTTAGAAAAACCTTGAAATCCTTACCTTAAGGATTTCAATTGTAACGAGCGATAGTTCCTTGAAGTAATTTACGACCGCATGGTTTTACATTCGTTTTCTTTTCAAGGAATAAATTCAAATTCATTTGAAAACCTTGTTTATCCCATAGTTTGTCATGCGTATAATTGTAAAGAAAAGCAAATTTTTGGAAAAACGTTTGTTTATTTGTTTTCTGAAACCCTAAATCATAATCATCCAAAGTCCTATGGCATAAATCCTTCAATTTGTAAAAAAAATTTTACCTGTAAGAAGGTGTCTGTAAGGTTTCCTTAAGATCTCTTAAGGGTATATTATAATTATTCTTATGAAAACGAAATCCGTTTTGCTTTCAACAGCCTAATTGCAGGAATATAAAATATGTTTCAAAACTACAGCACATGCGCAGCCCCTTTTTAAACCAATTTAGAAGAAAAAAAAAAGATAATAAAACGAAATCGAAACAAACTTAAAGTGGAAGACTAGGAATTTTTAAATATTAGAAAATATTTAGAATTTCATTCAACATCTAAGAACCGCATTATAATCATAAACTTGTACTTCAAATTTTGGCACGAATTTTTCCAAAACAAAAAAACGTTTTGAATAATCCAAAGAAATAAAAACAATTGCAGTTTATAGTTTTGAAAATATCCCCTCTCTCTCTCTGTCTATTATGCTTAGAAAGACTAAATGGTCCGTGTGTAATGGCACTTAAAATCCTACCGATAATTACCCAACAAATTTACAACATAAAGGAAGGAAAAAGTGTGTACAGTGTGTGTAGTTTTATTGCCAAGAAACACAAAACCACTTGTGGCTTTTTTTCTTGTAACACACAAACAACAACCACCACTGATGTGGTGGAACATAAGCATCTTGTAATATATATTTTTTTATTATACAACAACCACTTGTTGTTTTTGTATATAATGGCAAGCACCCTAGCGATAATTATTCTATCGTGTAAATGAGAATATTTAATTGTAATTAGGTTTACTCACCTCCATCATCCATTCGGCGACAATTTTACGCATGGGTGGCGTAATATCCTTTTGTACTGTCTTAAAATAGGTGCATATGGGCTGTGGTCTCTTTTCCTCTGCCTTGAGAGCATTTTCCAAACAACGATCTGTTAGGAAAGTGGGATCCTCTGTAGCGGTATTGACATAATCTAATGAACGATTAATAAGATTATTGACAAACACTGTATTAGTCTGTTGTTGGGGCTGTTGAGGTTGTTGGGGTTGTTGATGCTGCTGCTGATGATGATGCTGATTGCTTGTAGTTGTTGCAGAGGGTGACGATTTACTGTTTTTATGATCGCCTTCGTATATACTATCTACAAAATCATTGCTATCCTCATCACATTGCAGTTTGGAGGAATTGTAGCAATTATTGCCGATTGTAACAGAGGAAGAGCTGCTGTTGCTGGTGATAGATGATGAAGAGGATATTAGAGAATTTTTGCTGCTACTTAAACTGGAGCTACAACTGCTGCTAGTACTGCACGTTGAGCTACTGCTGGAATTATAACCGGAAGAATTTGTCGATGGACAGCTCGTCGTCGACGAACACAATAACGACGAACTGCTCGAGTATAGTGAAGAGGGTGGTGAGGTAGTGGTTGTTACTATTACATTTGTGTTGTTATCATTATCATTTTCATTGGAATCGATTATTGTGTGTGTTTTTGGCAGTTTTTCAGATTCCGTTGCTATTTGTGAATGTGGCGGTTGCTGCTGTTGCTGATGTTGAAGACACAATATTTCCGTTCCATATTCGTTCATTATATTCTCGGTACACAAAAGGTCCATCTTTGTATTGCTTTAAAACTGTCGTGTTTTAAATTGCTAAAGCAAAGTCGGTGTTTCAGTGACCACAAATGGCAAATACAGCTCCGTTTGTGCTCTTGAAAAATCTAACCTTTTGCTTAATTTGAGGTTAAAAACGATTTATTTGTTTCTTTTCTTGTTACTATTTTTTTTTGAGGCTATAAATAAATCTTATTATTTATTTTAATTGTTATGCTCTTTTAATGCGTTTAATTAAATTTAGCCATAATTTTTTTTTATTAATTTAATTATATTTTGCTTTTTTAAATTCTACAAGTTATTCATGTGTTGTTTTGCCTTGATATTCTTCTCTTTAATTCGCATAATTTCTTTTACTCTCAGACTTCCCAAAAAAAAAAATGAAAAATCAAAACAACAACAATGACAATACGCACGTTAAAAAGCAACAACAAAAATCAAAAACACAAAATATTTTTGTTTTTGTTTTTTATTGTATTTATTTTGTTTCTTTTATTTTATTTAAGCAAAATCAAATAACACAAAATTTGACACACACACACTCACACGCGCTGGGTTAGGTTAGGAGAAGGGGAACCGTTTAGTTTGTTTTTGTTTTTTATTTCTTATATGTTATATTTATATATATAAACACATATATAAATATATATATGTACATATATATTTGTTGTATTTTTTAAAAAAGACTTATTTGTTTTTGTATTTGGCTACAATATTATTTCGTTTTAATACAATATGCACTCACTCTCGTTTTGAAAAATACGTTGCCAAATTTCGGCAAACAAACAACAATCATTTAAATTGTATTATTAATCGCAAGTTATTACTTTTATACCGTTATTTACTTAAGAATTCTTTTCAAAAACAAACAGACTCATTTATTATTTGAAAAAACCGTTTGAAGCTTTTCGTAGTCTGGCCACCCCTAACAAAACTATTGTTGTTATTATTTTTAAATTATGAAAAATGAATAAGTAAAAACAACTTTCAACTTGTAACACTGTTGTTATTCTAACACCACACCAGACATATCTTTCCGTCCACGCAGTCGAAAAGAAACAGAACAAACTTACAAGAGTTTCACCATACCGGCATCTCAATCACAAAGCCAACAGCAAAACTCTAACGGCGTTATACTATGCACACATGATCTGAACAGCTGTGATCTAAAACAACATTCAATGGGGCAACGTTACATAGAATATAAATTTCATAATAAAATAGAGAAAATTAAATGAAAACACTCACCAAATGTACAGAAAAGTTTATAAAACATTAAAAAGGCTTAAGAAAAAATAAAAACTTAACAATTGAAGCCCATAATCGAATTTCACAGCCTTTTTAGCTCTCGTTGAATTGTAACCGTCATTTCCATGCTATTCCCATAATCTCTTTAAAATTCGCCTGCTTTATTAACGCACATATGATCACACAATTGTTGTTGTTGTTATTAATCAACCGTCATATGTTTTGTTTGCTGTTATCAAATGTTGTTGTTATTATTATTAATACCAAACAACCAAAGTGCTTCACTTAATTATGCTGCAATAATCAAAATATGAAATGTTTTATTATTGAAAACATTAAAAACAATTGAAAATTAATAATAACCTTCGGTTAGCACGTGGATAGAGTGTTTTTAAAGCAGTTGTTTGTGTTGGTTTTGTTTACTTTACACGAACATGTGGTTTTGCAGTGCTGCCACTCTATGTAGTCTTGCACATTTATCCAGTGTTGCCGATTTTGATTATTTCTAACAAAAACATTACATTATTTTATGTGTAGATTTTTTTTGTTTTAGATATGTATTTAATTGTAAGGAAAAAATGTAATTTAAATAATTATTGTAAACTAAATTAACATAATTTAATTTTTAAATAATAGAAAAAAATGTTTGTATATTTTTTATTACAAAAATTTTTCCTGCCCGGCAGCACTGGTGATTAGAAAATTTCGTTTGTTCATTCAAAAAACAACAAAAATAATTTTTTATTATTCGCATATTCTTTTTCCGTTTCTAAGTTGCATATAAGAAAATAAAGCCCCATGTCGTGTAAGAACGGCGTGCGTGGTGTGTATGTATGTAATATTGTTTGTGTATGATGGGGTTTTTCTTCTTCTTTCTGATTGAGTGCATGTAGTTGGTATCGTCGGTTGAAGTAAGGGTTGTTATGTGATTATTGTTGCGTATGATGGGTGGCCATTATGTGCGTTGTTTGGGAGGACGGACAGACAAATTAATTATTATAGTGTTGTTTTTGAGGTGGTGAATGTAATCGGTACATACTAGTTTCCAGGGGTGGTGAGTTTTTGGAAAATGTGGTGTATTTGTCCGAAGTGGTGAAAAATATAATTCATCAAAGTGCCATTATTTGAAATAGGTACTGTATTACCATAGATTACTGTAATATCAGATGTTAATTAACTGACGTGTGTCTAGAATAAGCAATTTTCAACTCCATTAGCGGAGCCATTAAATTGAAACAAACCCACCATACATAAATTGGGGTGTGAAACAATGAATAAAAGAAATAGTGTTGCCATAGTGTCAGTAATTTCTATTTATTACGCATGTAAAAAAAAAGAAATTAAGAAAAAGTTTAATGAATGCATAAAAAATTTTGTAATTAAGTTTTCGAATCAACGTATTACCGAAATTATTTTGGCCTCTAAAAGAATGCGATCTGATGTCGTTGGACTTTCTACAGGGCTAAAATACAAAAAAATTTAACAGAGATTGCCTCATAATAATGGATTTCGGTTCTGGCAACTCTTTCTTCTTTTGAATTATTTTTTGTTTTAAAGCAAATGGTTTCTGTCCCAACTAAAATAGAATATTACAGAATGTCTTCGTTCTTTTTATTCACCATTATACATTGAAATATTACTCTTGTAATTCGCTTATGGTTTTTGTTTAAACAAAAAGCTCATCGCCCAATCAACCGTTTCAGTTAGAACGTTTTGTTTTTGTTTTTTTTTTATTTCAAATATTGCTCTAGTATTGCATTTTCGCCTATTTATTTACGTTTTATAATAATTATAAACAATTTACGTTTTTTACAATTGAAATTTTAAAACGTTGGTTATCGTGAGTAGAATTCTATAACAGTGGAGCCAAATTTCGATTTTGTAAGAGAGATGAGATATGTCAGATGTCCTACTACAGATAATGTATAGAAATTGGGAGACTTGTAAAAGTGAATTTATCAGCGAATAATTAAAATAACAATAAAACATAAAATAAAGGGTGTTTTTTTATAGAGGTATAGAACTTTAAGTTGCAATAAAACAACGATGGATTATTCGATTGACATGAATTTTATTTATCCGAAAGATAATCTTGTGGCATTATATTTTAAATATGATTTCTGGCATATGACCGCCACGGCTGGCGCTGATGTAGTCCAATCTGGACGTCCAATTTTCGATGACTTTTTCCAACATTTGTGGCCGTATATCGGCAATAATACGGCGAATGTTGTCTTCCAAATGGTCAAGCGTTTGTGGCTTTACCGCATAGACCAATGACTTTATATAGCCCCACAGAAAGTAGTCTAGCGGTGTTAAATCACAAGATCTTGGAGGCCCGAAACGTGAAATTAGGCGGCCACCAAACGTGTCTTTCAATAAATCTATTGTGGCACGAGCTGTGTGACATGTTGCGCCGTCTTGTTGAAACCACATCTCCTGCTGGACATCATGGTTATTCAATTCAGGAATGAAAAAGTTTGTAATCATGGCTCTATACCGATCACCATTGACTTAACGTTCTGGCCACCATCGTTTTTGAAAAATTACGGACCAATGATTCCACCAGCCCATAAAGCGCACCAAACAGTCAGTTTTTCTGGATGTAATGGTGTTTCCACATACATTTGAGGATTACCTTCACTCCAAATGCGGCAGTTTTGTTTGTTGACGTAGCCATTCAACCAGAAGTGCGCTTCATCGCTAAACAAAATTCGCTTATGAAAATCGGGAACAACGGTAATCTCGTTTTGGGCCCATTCGACGAATCTACGCCTTACTTGATGATCGTTTGGCTTCAAATCTTAAACGAGTTGGATTTTGTAAGCACGCAAACCAAGATCCTTCCGCAAAATCTTCCATAAAGTGGATGGACACAGATCCAATTCCTGTGATCGATGGCGGATGGACTCATTCGGGTCTTCCTCAATGCTACGCTCTACAGCAGCAATAGCTTCTTCTGTACGCACCGTACATCGTCTCTGGGGATGCGAGTTATCAATAAGAGTAAACGTGGTGCGAAAACGTTCTATGGTTAATCGAATTAACTGCTCTGATGGACGATTTTGTCGACGATAAAATGGACGTAGTGCGCGATACGTTTTCCGCACAGAACCATTATTTTCGAAATAAAATTGCACTATTTGCAAGCGTTATTCAGGCGTGAGTCTATTCATGATGAATTGCCAAACCAAACTGAGAATAAATCACTTGACAGCTGTCAAATCGGTCACCGTCTTGAAAAGTAATGCCAACTTAAAGTTCTATACCTCTATAAAAAACACCCTTTATAAAATAAAAATTGAAAGATTAGAGTCCAGATACCAAAACTGTTCCAAAATATTACAAATATAAATATTAAAGGGCGATTTTCTGAAGGAAGTAAGCCAATAATATGGCTTAAAAACATAGAGGCGTGGAATGGTATTCGAGATGAGGGGAATTATCTCCGAAGTGAAGCGACAATCTAATCAACCTTAAGTGTGTTGAGCTTTACTAAAAAGATACACCAAGTTCTGTATTTTAAATTTAAATTCGATTTTTAACATTATATCGGCTAATTCTTCTGTATATTTTAATTTACATGCATATGTACGTTAAATAATGAATAAAAGAAGAAATTTTTTGTAATTTTAATATCCAAAAAACAGTTTATTACAGGCAATATATTTTTATTATTATTATTTTTAATGTTTTTAACTTAATATTACTGATATTTTCACTAAATAACGAGTTTTTTATTGTTTTATTTTTTTTTAATTTATTAATTAGAATTTCTTATATTATCACTGCTTTTTAAATGTTTAAAGTAGATTAATAGATTTTGTTTTTTTTTTAATTTTACATATACAAACTTACAATTCTATTAAAAAAAAAATAAATGATTACAAAAAAAAAAAGAATATAAAAAGATTACAATTGTTTAGTTACCTAATTTTAATAAATTGAATTGAATATAAAGAAAGAGTTTTTATGCAAATTACTAAGCAATTTAATATCTAAAATTTATAATATAATATAATAATTGTATTGCAAAGTAATATTGCATCGTATTTAACAACAACAAAGGAAATAATAATTAAAAAAAATAATGATGATGATAAGAATCATAAGATTATTTGCATTTAAAGTTTGCATAAGTTTACGTTCGTTTCTTACTATATACACAGACATCTAAACCTCGGGCCGTTTTTACACACGGTTAAAGATCAAACTATTGCAAGGATTTGAACAAAAATTTAAGGTACAACATATTTAAAAACGTTTTCCATAAAGGAATTGTATTTCAGAGGAACCTAAAAACCCGTTTGGCTACCACTTGTATTGCCAGCTTTACTGCCCCAAAGCCAATTTAATAAAACCGTGGAAGGCGATTGATTTGTTTGAGCTGTTAAATAGAAAAAAAAAAACGAGACGAAATGAAAATTGTTTTCCAGCTTGAGTTCCAAATAAATAACTTACATAAATCACTTCCCACAAGCTCAGAAACAGCTTCTGGTGGCATTTTGGCTACATCCTGTTGCAACTTTTCAATTTGCCGTATACGCTGTTCACGTTCTTCCTTGATGACCTTGTCTTTGGAATGACTAACAGTTTGTAACTGGGAAAGCCTATAAAACAAAACAAGAAAATTAATATTTAAACAAGAAATCTTTCTTCTTTCCCACGGGTGACTTACTTTTCATTTAGTTCATCATTGCCTGTACCCACAGTTGAACCCGCAACCGCAGCAATATTGGCTAGACTTTCATTAGGCGATGATGTTAAGTCTCCAGAGTTAGAGGAGGCTGAAAGAAATTGTTAAATAATTATTCCTTATACAGAAATCACTGCTTGCTTTACACATTTACCTTCTGCTGCACTGCCGGCCAATGAATTTTTAGCTTCCAGCTGCCTTAAGGTATTCGATAGCTTCAATTGTAGTGTGTCTCTTTCGGCTAAAAGATTCACTATTTCCAAAGTCATCTCCTCACAACGCATATCACGCTGATGCAGCATATACATGGCCAAATCCAATTCGGATTTGGAAACCATTGGCACTTCGTTTACTGTGTTAGCTTGAGTTTTGCGATTTTCTGTAAAAGCGGTAATCGTACTATGCGAAGAGGTATCATGCAATTTAAATGGATCATATTGGGCCGCTAAGCGGGCATATTCAGCGGAACGTATTGCCAATTGTTCTTTCAGGGTGACAATTTCCATTTCTTGGGCTTCTAAGGCGGCTTGCATTTTTTCCATAATATTTTCATTGTCTTCGGAACGTATACGCAATGGTGTGCCCTCAGCCGAAGTGGTGCCCGAAGCACTAGTGGACTCAGAGTTAGGTGTGGAAGAGGAAATGGTTTCAACGGATAAATTCTGTGTTGCTGTATCAATAGTTACATTGGATTGCAAGGGATTTTGCCTCAGGCTGGCAATTTCCTTTTTAAGACGTTCCTCGTTGGCCTTAAAATCAAGTTCCCTTTGTGCCAAGTGTTCTTGCCACATTTTTGCAATTTCACCGCATCTTTGCTCAACTATAGCCTCCCATTGTGCATTTAAGGCTACAAAATCCACAGAGGGTTCATTGCCGCTTTTCAGAGCTTCTTGTGTTTTGCGCAATTCCATAATTTCTATGTTTTTGGTATCCAGTTCCAAGGTTAAAGCCTTTAGTTTATCCTCTAATTGCAAAGATTCCAAGACATGATTATTAAGTACTTGCAGTTCTTCTTCCATTTGCTTTTTCTCGCCTAGTAAATCTTGTACTTGGCTTTCCAATTCCTGTACTCTTGCCGTGTCCTCCTTATTTGGTTGTTTCTCCTCTTTGTTGGCCTGCATTTCTTTGGTTATTTGCAAAGATAAATTGTTTTCCAGCTCATGTTTATCCTCCTCCAATTGTTTAACTTGCATTTTTAGCATATGAATCTCTTGCGTCTTGGTAAGGATTTCCAATACCAGCTTCTCTGTTTGATCTTCATTCATGAGATCGTTAATGCGTTGCTTTAAATGTAAAATTTCGGATTCCTTTTCTTGCAATAAAGCCGTAAGTTCTTCGGAACCACTGCCTTTGTTTGCAGAACTAGGCAAATTCTTTAAGTACTCATTTTCATTTGATAAACTTTCTAACTTTTCCTCTAGATTTATTTGCTTAGTCTTGAGGTCTTCATTTTCCTTGGCCAATTGCATGGATTGCTCTTCAATTGTTTGTTTTTGTGCTTGCAAAAGTTCAATTTCCTGTTTCATTAAGGCCAGGCTTTGCTTTTTCTCTTTACCATGGACTTCATCAATTTGTTTTTCCTTTTGCTCCCTCAACTGGGTTAGTTCGCCTTCCAAATTAATCAGACTTTGTTTGGTATTGTTGAGCATATCCCTTAAATTCTCCACTTCCGTTTGTAGACCGTCAACTTCAGCTTTTAGGCGCTTTTCATTGTTTTGCGAAAGTGTTAAAGTGTTCTTTACTTCTGTCAGATCTCTTTCAAGTATTTCCTTATTGCTTAGCAATGTAGCATAGGTTTCTTTTAGGTTTTGGAAATCCAATTTAAGGTTATTCAACTGATAAGTTTCTTCACTGCGTTCATTAGATTTGGCTTCTTCCAATTTTTGTATTTGCAAACGCAAATTGGCTACCATTTCCTCAGCTTTGCAGGAATTAATTTTCTCTTCTTCCAATAAAGCTTGCAGCTCTAATCTATCACCGTTAAGATCTTGTATTTCTAGGTTAAGTGTATGAATTTGTTTTTGTAATTCCTCAATAGCTTTTGGTGTTACATTAAGCATGTCTTCTTTATTGAACTCCTCTGTGCTTACATTTGCTGGAATCGTTTTGGGGGCTTCTTTAGGTGTTGTAATTGCTTCGTCGCCATTACCCCAGTCATCTAAATTGGCTAGTTTTTCTTGTAATTCTCTTATGCGTGCCTGATACATTTGTACCTCCATGTCTTGGCGTTCTTTCATCTCGGACATGCGTTCATTGCCTGCCGTTAGCATATCAATTCGCTTCAGTAATTTCTCCTTTTCCAGCTGGAAGTTATCTTGTAGTTTCTTTTGCTCTTCAAGTTTATCCTCTAAAGCCTTTATTTGATTCTTAAGCTCTTCCTGTATGGCTGCATCGAGATCTCCAAACATGGAATTCGATTCAATGGAAGCTGATTTGCGATAGTCTTTGTTGGCATTTGCCGATAATGATTGTAGTTCATCGATTTTTACTTTGTATTCCTTAAGCTTTTTCATAAGTTTGCCCGACTTGACATGCAATTCTTTTTTCTGCTCCTCGCTACGTTCCAGAGAAAGCTGCAGTTCTTGTAAACGTTCGTTAAGATCTTGCATTTGTAATTCCAATTGTTGTTCTCTAGGCACTAAGGACAAGGGTTGATTTGTTGTAGTCGCAGCAGTTAGTTTAGCAAAATGTTCCGCCTCTGCTGTTGCTTCCGAGTTACCCCAAGAGTCGCCCCAATCTTCTCCCAAATCCAGAGCTGTTATAGCAGGTTGTGGGTTAGCATTTAATAATTTTTCTTGAGGATGGCAGTCATAGGTTTTCTTAGGCACAATAATTTCTTCTACTACCGGTTCATTGGATTGTTGGGGCATGGAAAATGCTTCGAATTCAGGAGCAGCTGAATTGCCAAAGAACATATCCAAGGTCGGTTGTATAGAGGGATCTGCAAAAGTAGTTACAATTTGACTTTCTAGCATAGGCATAGCTTTCTTCAGCTGCTCTTCGTGTTGTTGCTCACGTTTAATACGGTCTATTTCTAGATCTTTGTCCTTTAGAAGATTCTCCAGGAATTCTACTTGTTCCTGAATCAGCTGCAGTTGTTGTTGCGAACTTATTAACTCGGTTTGCTGCTGCTGGAATTTAGTTAAGTCCGTTTGCAATTTTTGCACATCGTTATGGGATTGTTGTAATTGTTGATCTCTTTCGTGGTAACGTGTTTCCAGATCTCTTAACTTTTCTTCATACTCTGCTTCACGTTGATTGCGTGTTGCCAATTTGTGTTCCAAATCTTGTGCATGTTTTTCCAAATCGGAAACATTACGTTGTAAATCTTCTATTGTAGGCGGTTGATCTATGCCTTGGTCCCTAGTGGGTGGTTCTGATGCATGCGGTTGTATCAAGTCATCGAAAGGAGAACGCACAGAGGAGTCGGATGTAAAGAACATGGGTGGTGCGGGAATAACATCTGTTGGTTGGGACTCCGTCAAAGCAGTGGCTACGCTTTGCAAAGTCTGAAGATTGACCACATCCTGTTGACGTTCTGTTAATTGTGTTTGCATTTCCTGATTTGCATCCGAAATCATATTGAATTCAGCTTGTAAAGTATTTAAGTCCTGTTGCAAGCGATAAATTTGATTGTTTTTGTCTTGCAGCTCCTGGTTGAGACGTTCCACTTCGAGGCTGCTATTGTCGTGCTGCGTTGGCGGCAATGGATTAGTGGAAGTGCTGCTGGGTGTAGCAGGTAAACCAAATGCTAAAGCAAATGGATCCTGTGTATTGGAATTGTTTGAATTGGCTGCTGCTGCTGCTGCCATTTGCAATTGCAAGTTCTGTCGTTGATAGTTTTCAATGACAGCTTCCTTCTCCGCTAGCAGATCGGTTAAACGCTTGTTTTCCGTCTCTATAAACACCTGGTCATCGGTTTGATTTTGTCCCACTTGCATACGTAATGTATCCAACTCTGCTATTTGCGTACGCAAAGCCTGCAATTCTGTTTCGTGGTTGCTTGAAAGAGTTTCAATTTGATGCCGTAGATTTTCAATTTCGGTTTTATCCTGCATGGATTGCATGCGCAATTCCTGCAATTCATACAAGTCTTGTTGGGAATTTTCACTTTGCATGCGCAACCACGAAGATTCACGTTCCAATTCGCTTTTGGCCTGCTCTAAAGTATTAAGATTCTCTTGCAAGCGTAAGATTTCATTTTGATGAGCGCTACAGTCATCGGTCATGCGTTCAAGTTGCTCGTATAGTTGCCTCTTCTCGGCATTTAGCTTATCCAACTGATCACTAAGTTCCGATTCAAGTTCATCCAATTCGGTGACTTTAACTGCCAATTTACCATCGTATACAGCTTTTTGTCTCTCCATTTCAGCTTCAGTTTTGGTAAGCTGTTCCCTGAGACTGGCTAACTCCTGTTCAAAATCATTGCTAGAATCGGTTTTGAATTCCAAAAATTCGTTTTCCAATTTCTGATATTGAACCTGCAAACTATTGTATTCCGTTTGCAGCTTACGATGGTTTTCTTCTAAGAGTTCTTTCTCACTTTGTGAGTCCAGTAAACGTTGGGCTATTACTTCATCGTGCTCGGACAGCATATTAAGGCGATATATCAGTTCGTCTTCCACCTTCAGGTGTTGCTCAACTTTAGTTTGCATTTGTTCATCCATAATATTGGCTTTACGTTCCATGGATGCTCGTCGTTCTTCGAAAACTGCTACAAATTCCTGCAAACGGCAGATCTTTTCTTTAAACGTGGCATTTTCCTGTTCTAGAGTTTCTATGTAGGACATGTCCTCTTGCAGTTTAGCTTGTATGCCATCATGTAAGGTTTCCAAACGTGTTATAGTTTCCTGGAAATTGGCCTTTTCACTCATGTATTTATCATTTAGCTTGTTGTAGGCTTCTTGTAGAGCGGCCAACTCAGCTCTAACCGGTTGTTGTATGGAGGCATCCAAACGATGTTGTGTAGTGGGAGAGAGAATTTCTTCTTCAGGGCACACGGTTAGTTTTGATTGCAAATCTTTAAGTTGAGCTTGCAATCGATGAATTTGACCATTGCGTTCCTTAATAACAGCTTTGGATTTTTCAAATTTCAAAGATTTGGCTTTCAATTCCTCCGAAACTTCTTTTAGTTTTTGCTCAAGCAAATCATTTGATTCGGCTTTATGGTTGTTAGCCTTTAAACTTTCCAATTCCTGAGTAAGGTCTTGTAATTTTTGCGACTTTTCATGTTCTTTCTCGCGCACGGACATTAATTCATTCTCCAGTTCTTCCAAGGTGGCTTCAGCTCTCTCAAGTTTTGCGGTTTTATCTTGCAAGACCTTATTTAAATTCTCCAAGTCATTATTCTGCACCGAATTCGAACTCTCATTGCCCCAATCGTTTAGTTGCTCTTGAGCAGCCATCAAAGCTTGTCTAAGTTCCTCAATTTCCTTGATTTTAAGTTTAAGATTTTCCTGTGAGCATTGCAATTCCTCTCTCAATTGTTCCGTTTCATTGAAATCACCCCAATCGGAAGTAAAGGATGAGGCCTCTGCTTGTTTAGTTTGCAAATCGTTTTCAAGCGTTTGTATCATGGCTTGGCAGGCTTGTAATTCTTGCCGTAACTGTTCAGAAACATTCTGTAGTTGTTGTATGGTATTCTGGGCGGCTTGTAATTCATGCCGGAGTTGCTCTATTTCGGAGTTATCCGGTTGCTGTAAAACTAAATCGTTTTGCAATTTTTCAACTTGATTTTGGGCCAATTGTAGCTCTTCCTTTAGCTTGTGTTGTTGCTGCGATTGCTTATCAATAGTTAGACGCGTTTCGTTTAGTGTTTCCTTCAAATCATTGGCTTCTTGTTGCTTTTCCTTTAATTGCTCACGATTTAATAACAATTCTTCTTGTAAACTTTGAATCTCTAAAGATTTTTGCTGTTGCAACTGTTGGACTTGCTCTTCTAGAGCTAATTTCACGCTGACAATATTATTAAGCTCATCGGCTTTGTGTTGCAACATTTGTTGAGACTTCTGGAGTTCTTCCTGTAATTGAATATTTTTAGCATTTAGAGCCTCTAGTTCTTGGCTGTTGTTGTTAAGGCTTTCCGTTTGCGTCTCTAGTAGTTTCAGTTTGTTTTCATAATTCAAACATTGTTGGGCTTTCTTTTTCAAATTGGCCGCATACTTTTTCAGTTTTTCCAGCTGCTCTTTGTTGCGTTGTTCCAGATCATTAGCCTTTTGCTGCCAAGTAGGTAACACAGCCAGCTGTTCGATTTGTTGATTTAGCTGCTCCTTTTGTTGTTTGTTGATTGCAGTGAGCTCCTGATTAGACTTCAGCAACTCCTGCTGTGCCTGTTCTAGTTTGTTTAATTTATCCTTATTGCTTTCCATGAGTTCTTGCAAATATTGAATTTCATCTTCCTTGTCTATTATTTTATTGGCATTCTCCTCCATTGTCTTGTACAAATCGATGATCTGTTGATTTAATGTATCTATGGTTTCTTGCTTGTTGGCCAGTTCTTCTACTTGCTCTTGTACCAAGTGTTTGTTGATTTTCAAGGACTCCTTTAGTTTCTCATACTCATTGTGCAAATCTTGTGTTTGCTCTGAAGCCTGTAAGGCAGCAATGCGCTTGAGTTCTTCAATTTCTTCTTTAAGTTCCTTAATTTTCTCTTCGTACTTTTCTATTTCCAATAAGTGCATATTATTCTCGTGTTCATGTTCTTTCAAGGCCTCTATTAGCTGCTGTTTCTGTTCCTTAACCAGTGTTTCGAGTATTTCCATTTCTCCTTCGTATGTTTCACATTTGCTTTCCAATTGTTTGCGTAGCCGGGTTAACTGTTCAATCTGTTTCTCGTGGGACATTTCCTTGTCGTTTATCAAACGATCGAAATTTTCGGAGATTTTTCTTAGTTCTTCCAGTTCCGTATTAAGTTCGGATATTTCTGTGGTTTTTTCTTCCAGGCCTGCACGTGCTTCATACAGTTCTTGCGTAAGATCTTCTACACGCGATTGTAAATCTGTTAATTGCGTTTCGTACTGTTCAATTTGCTTAAGGGATTCTTCTTGTAATTTTTTCTCGTTTTCATTGATCCTTAACTGAACCTCTTCCGTTTGTATGGCTTGTCTTTCTTCCGAAGAGAATCTATTGTCGGTTTGGTCTTCTTGTTGATCTCTGGCCTCATCTAAAAGCCTACGCAACTCTTGCACGGTGGCCTTAAGCTCACGATTTTGAGCTGTCAGCTGTTCATATTCTGCCAAAGCTTTGCCGTTGGGCGCAGTTACTGCCACCACGGTCTCTACCACGGTTACCGTTTCTACAGCACTGCTGGCTTCTTTAACTTTTTGCAATAACTCACTTAATTGTGAATGAGCATTCTCAGCCTCTTTAGCCAACTTTTTGGAGACATTAAACTTGCTTTTCTTATCATTGGCCTTGCGATAGGCCTCCAGTTCGCCATAGAGTTTGGATAGAGACTTTTCACATTTCTCAAACAGGGTTTCACCATTATCTAAGGCCGCCACTACCTCGGAAGACTGCTGCATGGAGGTTAAACCTTGTGAGAGAGGAGCCTTTTGCATTTGGAAGCTTAGGGATTCCTTTTCCTTAGTTACGGTAGCCAATTTAGTTTTAATTTCATCATAATTCTCCCCTTGCTTATAAAGTTTAGACTCTAAATCTTGCTTTTCATGTGTTAAACTTTCAATGCGCTGTTGTAGATCATGATTCTCATTGGTTAAATGCTCCATTTTATCCAATACCTCTCTTCTTTCTGTGGTGAACAGTTCAATTTTGTCCATTAGCTCGGAACTTTCTTCACGTAACTTATTAAGGCTTTCCGTTATTTCAGGACTAATTTCGGTTTGCGTTAATTCATTGACCGCCTCCTTTTGAGAGGCCGTTTCTTCTGTGGTTTCTCCCAAACGTTTGTTAAACTCCTCTAGTTCTTGTTTCTCTTGTTGTGTTAGCCGTTCGACAATTTCTATGGATTCGGCAGAGGAAGAGGACTTTGAAAGTTTTTCTACTTTGTCTAGCAGCTCGATGTTTTCATTAACATAGTGTTCCAGCTTTTTGTCCAGTTCATCCTTTTGTTTTGTTAGCTTTTCGTTGGTTTCCAAATATTCCTGCAGTTGCTTTTCTTTTAATTCGAAATTTTTATGCAGGTTTGTTAGCTCCTCGGTTAATTCCTTGACTTGTTCTTCCATTTGAATTTCACTTAATTCCGATGTAACACGAGATTGTTCACCTTGTTTTAGGCTTTCCATTTGAGCTTCTTTTTCTTTTAATGCCAATTCCAAGGCCCGGATTTTCTCTTCACATTCTTTATGCAGCTCGTTTGGCTTGTTTTCTTCAGATTTTGCACTGGACTGTGACGATTCCATTTGATTCAATTGCCATTGTCCTTTTTCATCTTCCAATTCGGTTATCTTTTGTTGCAGTTGATCTCGTTCTTTTGCTAGTTTTACCACTTCCCCGTGGAGATCAGAGCCTTTTTTCAATTTTTCAATTTGCTTTTCAGTTTGTTTGCATTTCAATTTGAGCTTAATCATGGCCTTATTGGATTCATCAAGTTTTTGTTTCAATTGTTGATTTTCCATTTCCAATTCAGCCGTGTTGTTGTCTTGACCCGAAGCCGTACTGGTTGAAAACAAAGGCTTGGCCTTGGTAGACGTTTCCAATTTCTCTTCGAGAACTTTAAAGTTGGCATTTAGGACATTGAGTTCAATAGTTTTCTCCATTAATTCCTCCTCGTATTTCTTTTGTAATTCCTGTGACTTCTGCAGGTCATCTCTTTGTGCTTCAATACAGGCTTCCAGGTTGGCTATTTTTTCGGCTATCGAACTGTCATTAATTTCTAATTTCTCTTGCTCAACTAAACTTGTCTTTAGTTTACTATTCTCACTACGTATTTCGGTAATCTCATCCATCAATTCCTGTATTTGTTTAGCCATTTCGGCTTTAACTTGGGAGTCAGTATCTGCGGGATTATTGGAAGAAGTTGTACTTGTGCTTGAGTTCTCAGAATTTTGTAATTGTTGACACTTTTCTTGTGCCGCCTTTAGATCAGACTGTAATTGTTTAATTTGCTCTTCCAATTCGGTGCATTTGGAGGTCATATCACATCTTGTGGTTTCCAAAACATCATTGATTTCATTAAGCTCTTGTATACGTTCCAATTGTATTTCGGTTTCCTGTTTTAATAAACTGTTTTCATTCAATATATCTAAAGATTCTACAGATTCTTTCGATTTAAATGCTTCCAATTGCTTTTTCAAGTTCTCAATTTCTTTATGGAGACTTTCGTTTTCATTAACGCCAGTTTCCTCATTGCCTTCGGAGGCAAACACTTCCAGCTGCTTGCTAAGTGTTTCTAATTGTTGTTTTAATTGTGAATTCTCTTGATTTAATTGCTCAATCTGCTCCTGCAAAACATTGTTATTGACGGCATTAGAAAGTCTTTCAATTTCCAATTTTAAGGTTTCATTCTCATTTAACAATTTTGTATTCTCTTCCGAGGCCTCGAAATCAGTAATTTCCCGACTGTTTTGCAATTTTTTTAATTCTTCTTTTAATCTGTTTTCCCGTGTTTCATACTCTTGCTCTTTCTGTTTCAGAGACAATTCAAGTTCAGAGATTTTTGCCTCAAACGTTTCACTGTTGACCGCTACATGAGTTGTTGTAATGCGTTGATTGTTTTGCTTCTCCTTTTCCAATTGTTTCTCCAGCAGGCGGCATCGATTTTCTAAGAATTTAATGCGTTCCTTTTCCAAACTAAAGTGTTGACTGCTTAAGTCTGTGGCCGATTTGTAACGTTCTCGTGTGCTCGATGTGTGGTGGTGTACTATATTACTTAAATCTGACATAGATCTACCCATCTCGGTAGTATCCTCCAGATACTGTTGTGTAGTTTCGAATTTATCTTTTAACTGTGAGACCAACTGTTCTAAATGCTGTTTGCTAGAGGCCTTTTGGGCCATACGCAGCCTATTTTGCTCCAGTTGATGTCTCATTAAGGCAATTTTTTCACTGCTTTGTAGAACGGATGGAATGGATGTGGTGGATATATCATTTCTAATGCTAAACGATACTTCTGGTTTCGAGGGGGTAGGATTGGGTGTGGGATTCGGTGTTGAAGCAAAGCTGGGTGTAGGCGTTTGCACGGGAAATTGTCCTTGGGACACTGACATCACCACATTCGGCTGGTCCGGTCCCGTAAAAGATACCTCCGTTGAGCTCGGTTCTGTGGTATATGTGGAGACATTAAGACCCTGCCTACTTTTCGCCTTTGATTTGAATAGTCTTTCCGCTAAATTTTTGACCTTTTCTTGTGCGGCTGATTTACTTGACCCATGAGCAGCTCCCGATTTCCGAACTAACTCTTTAAGCGCAGATATTTTTTCCTAGAAAATAAATTCTTTAATAAACACTTTCAATAAAGTTATTGGCATAAATTTACTTGCTTATACAACTTTATTGATTTTCTTTAGGGGAACAATAAAACAACTGCGTCAATAAAGAGTTCAATAATTTCATAATTTTTTAATGAATTGCTGACCTCTTTTTTTATATTCAAAGAGAATTTGACTAAAGACATCTGTGATAATATATTTCTTTGAATACTATTTTGTTTATTTACAAAAAAAATATTAAAATACAGCCGCCCTAATTGATAACAAATTAATGTATTTTAGCTTCGGAATTATTAAAAAAAATCATTCAGTGCTTATTAATAATTCCACATCTATGGAATTAATTGCTTAAAATTTAAGCAAGACCGTAGTGAACAGCTTTACAGTGACACAGAACGAGGACAAATAAAGCGCAGTTTCACTGCTCATATCAGGGGTCGTAATCTTACTTCGTCCCAATATGTCCACCCAAAAAAAATGCTTGCAAGATTACAGCCATTGAACAATCTTTTTTCGAAATCTGATTACTTAAACGTTTTGGTTAGGTTAGAGGACGTGTACTTGTCGATTAAGAAAAGTACAGAACCCGGAGGTCGAATTGACCCATTGTACAACGTCCTAGTTTCTCACACCACTTATGTTGTGTGTGTTAATTTTATACATGAGTGGTGGGACTCACAGTTTAAAGTCGACTCCGAACGACAGATTTTTTGAGAAACTTTTTCATGGCAATTTTATTTACTCTCAGAGTTTTTGCCAGAAATCTGCTGAGAGGAAGTCGCCGAAGAAATACGTTTTGCATTTGGTCTTGATGTCTGGCTTGGGGCTCGAACCCTGGCTTTATGTCTAATAAGACAACACACTACCTACTAGACTACGGCGACTTCAACTACTTTCTATAATCGAGCAAAAAAAAAATTGCCAACAATTGGAGTGTCAGAAGCAAGCACAAGAGAAGAGTAATTGTGTCCCATTAGGAAGGACAAAGCTAGGCTGTACAAGAAATCAACAAAATCCATGCACTTTATAGAATACCAGAACACTAGAATTATTGAAATTCCAATGCAAATTTGCCGTTGTCGCATTTTTTTATACTTCTTGAAAGCATTAAAGGAATAACAACGTAAGAACTAGCCGAACTATTCTGTGGCTGCATTAAAGGTTCAACTCGATAGAGATTCTAACGCTATGCCTAATTAGATTTCAATTGGTGTGATCTGTACAGTTCCCTTCTTCGTATCTTGTTTTGTTTCTCTAACTTTCCCGATGTTGTTAAGTGTTCTCCTAAAATTAGGTTTTGTTTCTTGTACAGTATATGATGGCCAGATAGTTTTCGGCCAATATCTTTCTCTACATTCTTGAGAGTTGAAAATAAGAACTCTTTAAAGACATGGGTTCACAAGCACTCTCAATTTATTTTGTATGGCCTCCAAAACAACAAATTTCTACTGGCATAGATAATTACAAAGAGATCACAGGTATTTCGATAAGCTTACTACGTGCTAGTCTAGAAATAGGCCATCGAAATGCCCTAACAAAATACAAAATCTGTGGGAGAGTTCACATTTATTGCCCGCATAATCAAGTGATTCTGGCCGTATATTTAGCCTTTGCGGATTCTGTTTCCGAATTTTAATTTTGATAGAAAAACGGACATCGTCTTACGGGTATATGCGCGAAAGTTTCAGTTACTTCATCTTCAAGTAATACTATGCACTGTAATCTCTTTTAGCTTTATTTCTATTTTCAATTCGGCCCATATACCTACATTTCCTATGAAAGAAGAAGGAAATTACATCCAATACTGTCAAAAGGTGGGTTGTTTGGCTTCACTTAAGAAGAATTCCTAATGAAATTGTGGTCAAACAAAATGGATGGTGCTTGAACTGAAGCTTATCATTCCAAGCGAAATAAAATGTTGTTCATGTCAATCCCGGTACACTGAGTCACAAGGCGCAGGCTACATACACTCAATATCTTCTGCCAAAAACCACAAATAAAATTATGCCAATAAAATATAAGAAATTATATTTGCCACTTACCTGTTGTTGTAGGAAACTTTCCTGCAATTGTTGCTGTTGTTCGTTCGTATCGGACGACATGTTGGATCAAATTATTTTTATCTTAGGCCAACTAAAATACCTTTTTTTTGTTTATTTTTAATTGTTGTTGCTTTGCACACACAGTTAAAAATTAATTTTAAAAACTACAACAACAAAAAACGTTTTACATTTATGAAATACTATTTAGTTAAAACGTTTTACTTTTCTAGTGTTATTTTTTCTTTGTTTTTGTTTTTATTTTTATTATTTTAGTTTTATTATTAATAATAGTCTCGTAGTTAAAATTTCGTTGGCTGCTGAACTCGAACATTGATTATGAATATAGGGGGATTACTTGTACTAGACGAAGGGAAAAGAGAGATAGAAAAAAAACATACAAAAGAAATGCAAATTAACAATTGCCAAAAAACAAAAAATAATGAATTTTAATATAATATAGGCACATCACACGCGTCCAGTATTTTTACACTTATGATCACATCAATTTAAAGAAAAAAAACAAAACACAAAAATACCAATGCCATTGCAAGTGAAAGAAAAAATTTTTATCTGACGTGTTCGTTTTCACATTTTGAAGAGATTTTCAATTCATGTTTTTGCCTTAGAATTCAATTTTTCTCAGGCAATTTTATATTTTTTTAATTTCTCAATGCTTAAACCTTCTTTTTCCAATGATTTTATTTATTTCTTATTAGGTTTATTGGAAATTTACCATAAATTTTTATAGAACAAAATTTATTACAGAAAAAACACAAATAAGGTCCATGTCAGCAAATAACTGTGTTGTAAAGAAACGCAATATAAAATGACATCTAAAACACGGTTGTATTTTAACGTACTAAATCAGCGAATAATAAACGAATAATATTGCAACATGAAATATTCGATTAAAAAATTAAACTAATCTTTATTCGGTTTGAAAACCTATTCGAAATAGGCCCTCTATAGAAAAAATTAAGCATATTCTTGCAATATTGAGCAATTTTATGGGAATAAATCTATTTTTATATCATTTTAGTTTCTCAGAATCAACGTTATCCTTATAATAGGCTGATAAATAGACTTATAATAATATAAAATAGCTTCTTTTATTAATTAACCTATTGTACACTATGTTTATAGATCTCCCATTAGTATTAATACCTTGATCTGACTTAAATAAATTAGTATTTGCCAATAACCACAGTATAAGTCAACTCTTAATACGCTAAAGCAAGGTGGCAGTATTTATGTTGTTTGGAGGATGTTTTCCTGTTGTGCAGAACATTTATAAAGTAATGAACTTTCTGCAACGAAGTCCTAACATATTCCTTTCCGTTTCATAATTAATTAAATCATAACGATTATTTCCGGTTAACCATACTGTTTCCTTTTTCAGTTCAACTCTTAACTCCCAGGGTTATTTGCTTTTCGTACCATTTAATGCAACCCTGTTAACAATGGCCGTTACGCTTCTATTTCAGTTAAAGCGCGAATATCAGTGACGATAGTAAAAGAAAAAGTGTTTGTATGAGAGAAAATATCATTTATTTAATAAAGAGTGCAATATATTTAAATTTAAACTATTAATATGTTAAATTATTAATGTATAGTGTGTGAAATAATGTTTGTGGTGTTTTAATGGTGTGCACTTATAAGCAATTTACGCCTGATTTGCAATAAATTTTTTTATTTTTGTTGCTATACCCTGCTGATCAGCTCTCACAGCATAATCAAAAGCGGTAAGTCCCAACAAATCAGTTTCATTGGCATTCTCCATATGCTCTAGTAGGTATTGAACAATTTCCTCTTGGCCCTGCAAAGCGGCCACATGTAAAGCTGTACGGCCGGATGGATCAGGTTGCGATAGATCGGCACCAGCTAGATGATAGGATTTAAGACGTATAAGGAAACCCCGGGCTGCTGCTGCACATAAATGTTCTCCTATCGCTCTGGCGGAGCCAGTTAAATGGGCACCACAATTTATAAGCAAATTAATGATTTCATGGTTGTCATTGGTAATAGCCTCTATGAGGGGAGTACGTTCATAACGATCCCTTATGTGTACGGAGACGCCATTAAGCAAAAGGTGTTTTACTAATGGCAAGTTGCCCTCACTACAAGCCAAGTGCAAGGCAGTGCGATGGTCATGATTTACACCGGAAAGATCAGCGCCATAGGCTTTTAGGTTGTTAATCTAGATAGTGAAAGGAAATATTTTCAATTTTTATTCTTATGCTACAGAATAATTTCTTTTTTTTACCTTTTGTATGTCTGAGGCTAAAACAGCAGCATTCAACATGGCTGGAAATAGAGTGGCTCCCAATTGGCTAAGCTCCTGGGGCGAAGATAAATGCAAAGATCTGGCTACGGCATCTACTAAATCGTATTCTTCCATTTGGGGGCCAGAAGAGGAAGTTAATTCACCTCTTAGGTTAGATTGCATCATCTTTAAAATAAAATTTCTTTAATTTATTTTGTTTTTTTGCTTACTTTTCTGTAATTACCTGTTTCTTAACATCCAAGGGCCAATCGTTTTTGCCCAATACATATGAGAGCTTGGTCAGTGCTGCCTCTGGGGTCATATCAAAGCCAGGCAAAACACCTAAATCGAATAGAACCTTGCCAGTTTGATAGATTTCGGCCACAGAACCATTAGGACATTGTGTGCAATTAACGATAATTACACCTCTTTCGGAGGCTTCTTTTAATTCCTGCAGCAAGTCTGTACGATTTGCTGGCACATTGCCTGAACCAAATGATTGCAACACCACACCTTTCATGGGCGGTGACAAAAATGCTCTAAACGTTGAGGTAGAAATACTGGGGAATATACGCAATATACCCACATTCTGATCCAATTGAGAGTGGACATTAAATTTGGATATCTTACATGGTCTAAATATTAATCGATAATCAATATCGACATTAATGCCTATATGGGCCAAGGGTGGCACATTAGGACAATCGAAGGCATCTAAAGAATTTGAACTCCTTTTGATGGTGCGATTGCCACGCATTAATTTTGTGCCAAAGAAAACACACACCTCGGGTATAACATAATTGCCAGCAATTATTAAAGCCGAAGTAAAATTGTCTTTGCCATCAGTACGTGTCTCAAATATGGGTATTTGAGAGCCAGTTATTATCACAGTTTTGCCGAGATTCTCTAACATAAAAGATAAAGCCGAAGCTGTATAGGATAAGGTATCAGTGCCATGTAAAACCACAAAGCCATCAAAGAATTCATACGATTGCTGGAATTTGTATCAAAAAAAAATTGTTTTTAAATGGGAACAATTTGTTTATAGAGTAACTTACTTGTATGTCATTAGCTATTCGTGCCCAGTCATGCATGGTCATATTGCTGGAATCCAATAAGGGTTGATATTCTGATATTTGGTAAATAACTCGATTGCTTTCACCCTGTACAAAGGGTAACACAAGAGGTGCCATAGGTGCCGAGGGACCAAATCTTTTCTGTGCATACTCCTCATCATGCATATTGGGATATTTGCGTATACGCTTAAGCAATGCATTTGGCATGGGTGCCAAAACTGTAAGCAAATAATGAATTTAAAACAATATTTTTCTAAAATTGCTGGACCATTTACCATTTCTTTCATTTCGCACCATGCCTATGGTACCTCCTGTATAAATGACTTTTACCCGGGTTTCCTTAGTCTCCTCTGGCATTAAATTACCTGTACTGATATTGCGTTTAAGTGATGTACTCTTGGTTGGCGAGGGCGGTACTGTGTTATCTATTGAAGACATAGATTTCATACTTAATTTCATTGTGATTCCCCTATCGATTTCATCTATACTTGTGTTGTTTCCATTGCTGCGTATATCCATGGGTTCGCTGTGGCCATTTGAATTTTGACTAGACATTTTAAAAGCGCCTAAAAAAATTGAAGAACAAATAGTTTTTTTAATCAAGTTTAGTAACTAAATTACGAATCTTAGAGGAAATACAGCCCATGTCTTGTAGTTTAATTGTATAATTTTGTTTTATAATATTATTTTTAGAATTTTGAAATTAGTTTTGACTTGGAAACGATTTTAAGAAAATTCAAATGAGAATATTTTTAATAATATTCAATTTCAAAATGTTCATAAATTATATTTTGATGTCTATTTTCGTATTTTATTTTTCTTAATAACCCTTGTAAATATAAAAATAAATTGAATTGCTGTGTTATTATACAATTAGAATGTTATTAAGCAGCTATTAGGCGTTTTAATATGTATCTGAATGTATGTACGTGTTGTTTGATGATAAATATCTTGAATTTTTTGGTTGTAATAACAGTTTTAGAAGGAAAACCATGTAAATATACTGTATAGGGGCGTTAATGTTTTCATATTTATATATTAAAAAACTGCTATTGACAAGGATTATTATTTTTAATTCGTAATTTATGATCTGCAATAGACACCTTGAAAGTCAAGGATATTTTTTTTTATTTATTTATTTAGTAGTATTTAAAATATTTTAAACATTTACAATTATGATATTTTACACAAATCTCAAATTAAAACATTTTCTTTAATGAAATATAAAATTTTTCTTTTAAATACATTAATGTGTCTAATTTCATTTGGTGCTGCCAAATTGTATTGTAAAGCTGTAATCCTTTATACATTAGGGACATTTGCATATTTGTTGTGGTTGTTCTTAGAATTCTAAAGTTGTTCTCATTTCTCAGGTGATAGAGTTGTGTTTCTCCAACATATCTAAGTTGTTCTCTTAGGTATTTAGGGACATTTCCAGTTTTCATTTTCTATATAAATTGAAGTGTATTCATTTGCAGTCTTTGTTTGTTGCTCATCCATTTCAGCGCGTTCAACATTCCTTCTATCGGCGTGTATATGTATGTTACATTTTAATATAGATCTCATTCCCTTGTTTTGTAGTCTCTAAAGTCTTTCTATTTGCGTTCCATTGCAGCATGTATAAATTATTGTTGAACCACATGTGGTTTAATTATATTATATTATATTTTTGCATCGACTTAATTTTATTTTGGATCGACTTAAATTTTTCTGTGATTATAAGCAAAAAAAAATGGTTTCTATTATTTTGGACAAACAAGCGAAAAAGGGGAATTCCCTCTTTAGTATACGATGTGTCAGAAGCGTACATGTAAACCTGTTTAGTTTAATTTAGAAATTTGAGAAGTGCGGTTTTTTTATATTTTTGAAACATGTATGTATTTAAAATCGTTGAATTATTTAATTCTTATATAAATATGTACATATTCATTTATTAATTAATAAAAATATCTATTAAAAAACTAGCCAAAATTGGTACTCAATTAACCGGGAAAATCAATTATTCGGAATGCTTCCGGTCCCGACCATCACGGATAATCAAGGTCCTACTGTATTCCGATTTTATGTTGTTCACTTTCGCCATTTGCTTCCTGTCGGTTAGGTATGATTTAAACCATTTCAGTTCAATTTCCTGTACGCCATAATTATAAAATTTTTGTAATAAAATGTTCCGATCAATTGTCTCGAAAACTCTCTTAAATCTAGGAAAATAGCAAGTATTTTAGCTCTATATTTCCATCTATTTATTACGTAGTTTAGAGTAGTTTAGCATGAAAAGTTTCTTCTAAATCCTGATTGGTATTTTTCAAAGTAATATTCAAGTTATATTTTCACGACTTTTTCAATAATTTTTTCGAAAGTTTTTAATGTATTTATTGATCTAAATTCTTCACATTTTTTTGTCTTTGCAATTTTCTCTATTGGTGTTATTACTGATATTTTCCAACTTTCAGGAAATTCTCCTATATTAAAAGATGTATTTATAATATTTAGTATAATATTTCCTATGATGTTCCAATTATCTAGTATTATATTCATTGATATATTGTTAAAATCTGGTTTATTTTAGATATTTTTGCATATATCTTTAAGTTCTGTAAGATTTATTGCACGAAATTTAAATTTAGTATTTTTCACATGTGAAGTCGCCGTGGTCTAGTAGGTAGTGTGTTGGCTTATTAGACGAAAAGCCAGGGTTCGAGCCCCATGCCAGACATCAAAATAAAATATAAAAAGTATTTCTTCGGCGACTTCATCTCAGCAGATTTCTGGCAAAAACTTTGAGAGCAAATAAAATTGCCATAAAAAGTTTCTCAAAAAATCTGTCGTTCGGAGTCGACTTTAAACTGTAGGTCCCGCCACTCGCGTATAAAATTAACACACATAACATAAGTGTTGTTAGAAACTAGATGGTAATCCTGATTGAAGGGTTGTAATGACCAATTATGTATGTATTTATTTACTTGCCAAAACACTGCTGAAAAGCAGTAGCCGAAGAAATATTTTGTCATATTTTGTTTTGTTCGAGATGGCCTGGCGTTTGAACCGAGGCCTCAGGTCTAATAAGCTAAAACTACTACGGCGACTTATTATGTATTATAAAGTTAAATAATGGAGAGGTATCTTAAGATCGAGCCTATCGAACAAATTTTCGCTGTCTGGGGCTTGAACCTCGACCTCACTCTTAATAAGCCAACACTACCTAGAGGCTACGGCGACTTTTTTGTAATCTACAAAAATCGTTGATGTTCTGCATTCTTTTAAGATTCGAAGTGAATTGGCTACCAGAGCGCTAATTTCCACGAATGCTAATCATTTAGGGACATTTTTTGAATGCAAGTTTAAACTCGAGATTAAGTTAATCTCCAGTTAAACTTCGTTTTCACTCTAAGTAGTGATTAACGAAGAATTTGAGACCAGGGTGTCGCCTTTTACATCTCCTCTATTGTTAGGCATTGTATTAGACGGGTTTTTTTTTGTTAAAGTTTTGAAAATAAAAGAGGGAAATAGTGTTAAACTTTCATTGCCATCAAGAAGACCTGTAATTCGCAGACGATATCTTCAGAAGAAGCTCAACTATATAGTGCCACTGGCAAGGGAAGTAGGATTGAAGATAAACATCGTGCAATGTCTGTCAACAATACGACCATTAGCAAATATATACGTAACAAGGATGTCGGAAGGAATATTGAGTTGCAAATGAAGGTAAAAGGAGATCATGTTGATGTGTAAAGAAAACTTATTCAAATCTTATTGTGCTTTCTTTGTTTGTTCATCCAATTTTGTGACCGCTCTGGTATTAAATATTTACATTTCATTAACTAATTTTAAAGACATTTAAATATTTATTGCAACATTTTTTTGACACCTTTAAAGTTTTTGCAAAATTAATTTCACTTTCTGTTATTTATCTTACCAATATTATTCGCACATAATAACCGCATTAAAAAATATTTATTTTGTATAATAATACTCGATAAACGATTTTAAATATTTGCTAATTAAATTGAAAAATATTTTTATTTATAGTTGAAGTGCAAAAATATATTGCTTTTCAAAAGAATGAATAAATAAATATGTTTTGTTAAGTGTTAAAAAATATTATTAAATAATATTTACCAAAAATCAAGCAAAAAAAATAAGTTTTTCTTTTTTTGCATTCAAATCATGTGAGGTTTTTTATTTTAGCACAATTCGAAATAAGATCATGCAAACTCATGGGATTAGTTGATGGAACAAGTATGTGGCCTATACATACATAATTGGTCATTACAACCCTTCAGTCAGGATTACGACCTAGTTTCTCACACCATTTATGTTGTGTGTGTGTTAATTTTATACATGAGTGGCGGGACCTATAGTTTAAAGTCGACTCCAAACGACAGATTTTTTGAGAAATTTTTTCATGGCAATTTTATTTACTCACAGAGTTTTTGCCAGAAATCTGCTGAGAGGAATTTGCCGAAGAAATACTTTTTATATTTTGTTTTGATGTCTGGCCTGGGGCTCGAACCCTGGCTTTACGTCTAATAAGCCAACACACCACCTACTAGGCTACGGTGACTACAACAGGCTGTTAATAGTCTTAAGGCAAATATTCTAAGGGCCATTATTACAACTTGCCGTTAAAGTTGGGTTTAGTTCAAGGTAACTTTAGCTAAAGTGAACTTTAAAGTCACCTTTAAGTTCTTTTCGTTATTACAACCTAATGATAAAATAAAGTTAACTTTTACAAAAATATGTCAGTGCCGGAACAATGTCGATAACACTGCTCAATTAAACAAGTTTTTTTTAAGCTCTCATTTTGTTTATATTTGTAGTTGCCATATTGAAAATAATATATAATATGGCGCAAGTTCAAACATAAACTTAACTTTAAAAGTTACCGATAGGATGATCCTCCATTTAGCTTAACGCTCACTTCTACCTTATCGTCCACTTATAATAATGAAAAACAAATTTACCTGTATGTGGCCTATAAAAGTTATAATATTTTAAAGAAATCATTTTATCGCAATCATAGCAAATTTTATTGAGGAAATTACATTTGAAAAGTGGTCTAACGCTCTCACTTTGTCACAGCTTTAATCCATTCGAGTTAATTCTGATTCCATTTGTCTAGTTCATGTGCACATTCCGTTTTTCGGAAACATTTTAAAAGCATTGGTGACGTTTTAATACCCATTCAAAAAGAGCTCTAGCTAGCCGCCCTTAGCTAGTTCCCTTAAGATGTTTAGGCACTGCAAGAAATCATTTCCATAGCAGAGAGGATTTTTAATTTCTTTAGCTCTCCTAACACGCATAGGAATTGCCAAGAAGCATCTCCATCTTTTTTATTCGATTTCGGTTTCAATTTTTATTCTTGTTTTTGTTTTAGTTACCAAGTATTTCAAGTTAAGC
This sequence comes from Sarcophaga carnaria, assembly GCA_958299815.1. Taxonomy (NCBI): domain Eukaryota; kingdom Metazoa; phylum Arthropoda; class Insecta; order Diptera; family Sarcophagidae; genus Sarcophaga; species Sarcophaga carnaria. The sequence continues at coordinate 144,344,901 of OY283149.1, forward strand.
AAACGATTGGTCTACTGCAGAAAGTCCTAGAATGACAGAGTTCCCAATTCACTCAAGAATTTCTAATCCAGCTAAAGCTGCATTAACAGGACACATTTTTCCAAGTCCGAAACAAGCAGTAGATTTGTTGCAACAACAACAACTATGACGTCGATACAAAATATGTATATTGACATTAGAGTTGTTGCAACAACAACAACAGAAACAAAAGGTATTGGGTTGTATTAGGCATAATGGTGCCCAACTTTTCTCTTTGAGTCCCACTCTTTCACATGAGGTAGCCTTGTGTGACCTTCCTATAGCGTTCGTTGTTGATATTATTCGCTCTCTCTCCCTCTTAGACGAACAGGAGGCTTCTGGATGGATTATTAGGATTTGATTGGATTTTCTATAGCTTTATTCGAACCTAGGATGCTTCGGTGTAAAATCACGAATTTAAACAACTAATTGCCCAAGTTTCTTTCAGATGGATATCTTGGCCATTAAGGAAGAGAAATTTTCACTCACAACTTGAAGCGGTTAGGCACTTGTGGATAGACAAACCACTATATTTGGCCTTTCATCGTACATTATGGCTTGACGTTTGATAAGACAGTGTTGGAATGAGTGGAATACTTCGAATGATGGTTGTACAAGGCCACCGGGGCTTCCATAACAATACACGGGTGAACTTTCAGAGTCTAAGTCTGACTCTAGTCTTAACTATTACTTGTAGTATAACGAGATTTATTTATTATTGAACATGATACCAGATACTCCAATTTGGAGGCAACATAATCATATTGGTGGCTGTGCTTATAGGGCATTGGCAGATTAAAGATCATACCTGATGAATTAATTTAATAAACAAGGTTTACAATTTATTCGACATGTAGTCGCCTTAGTCTAATAGGTAGTGTGTTGGCTTATTAGACGTAAGGCGTCGGTTCAAACCCCAGGTCAGAACGAAAATATGAAAAAATATTTCTTCAGTAACTTCCTCTCAGCAGATTTCTGGCAAAAACTCTGAGAATAAAAAAAATTTGTCATGAAAAATTTCTCAAAAATCTGTCGTTCGGAGTACAGTTGACTTTAAACTGTAGGTGCCCACATTTATGTATAAAATTAACATACACAACATAAGTGATGTGAGAAACTAGGTCATAACCCTGACTGAAGGGTTGTAATGATCAATTACACAGCATGGGTTTTGCAAATAAGATGGCTCCAGATGAAAGCGAATGCATTTTGCACGCTGAGCACGAATCTTGAAAATTGTTACTCAGGGGTTTTTGGGGTCGCTGATTACAGATCTTCATTCAGATTTAAAAAATTCAAAATGGCGGATCCAATATGGCGGTCGAGGTTTATAAAAATTAATCAAATTTACTTGACCGCCATATTGGATTGGATTGGATGGATGAATCAGCGGCCCCAAAAACCCCTGAGTAACAATTTTCAAGTTAATCTGATTAATTTTTAAGGACCTCCGTAATGTGTTTTTTTTCTCTTGCACCCCTTGACATAAACCCACCACAACCACTTTAAGTGTGCATGCAAACAATTTGGTTTTGGGCTCATTTTAAAGAGCAAAGATCAATTTCAAATGTCAATTTCTGACAATAGCGATGGTTCTAGCACGTCAGTGTTTAGCTCTACAATGTTTAAAAAATGGCCAGAAACGCTATTTTTAGGGGTTTCAACCCCTTTTTCTCGAAAACCTGACGTGCATTTTTGAACACAGATTCGTGTTCAGCGCGCAAAATGCATTCGGAAACACCTGGAGCCATTTTATCCATATTTGCAGGGCTGTGTTATGTATGTATGTATGTACATGATCCAACATTTAAAGACCACTTTGGTAAGCATTTCTTACACTAAATCGTAGGGTATCATGCAGTGCTCCACAGGACCTTCTTAGGTATTTCCATCTGACAAAATGAATTTGATTTGGATACTGCTTCTTGGGGTTCAAGTGATGGGGTAAACACTTAACTCATGATACTACTTGATGCTCATGGTAGTTAAATGCGGACATATAAGCGAGGCAACCAATCAACCAATCAATATCACAACTTTGCATGAAAGTGGCATGGAAAGTATTTCTATCCTCATCATTATTTACTGTTAAGCCTGTAAAATTTATGAATTCTTGATGCCCATATTTACGAAAATTTTAATTGCATTTGTGATAATGAAAATTAAATCGAAAAAAAAAAAATTCACAGGCTTTTTAATGACTTTAATCATGTTTGTGCTTGCAAGAGTTGGTTTAAAGTAGATCCTTGCAATGACATCAGCGTCAATTAAAATGTCAATATTATTGTGTGGTATCGTATTATAATTCTACTCCCTACTAATTTTTGCTAACATTTGCTAATTAAAATATGTTTGCATACATCTAAGGAACTTTGGTATAAAATGCTTACCATTTAGAAACTTTTCTAAACAAAAATTTGATATCACAACTTGTGATATTCAAATAAACAAAACAAATTTTAAGTATTTGTTGGAAACAAAAGAATTAGCAGAGGTAAGCAATTTAAAAAAAAGATGCTGGAAAGAAAGAAATTCTGCGATAACAACAGAAAATCCATATAAAAAAATCATAGATTGTTTAAATATTTTTTTCTAATTAGTTTGTTGCCCTACAACTACATGAAAAGCAATAAATAGATAGCAAAGTTAGGTATATATATGTACATATATATACGAGTATGTATGTTTCCTCAGTCATACTACTGAAGAGATCTTATTTGTTTTCCTAATTCAATGGAGAGAAATTGAACTGTAAGCGTGTGTACTTATAGTGAAATTCATTGTTGAATTCGTTTCTTTAAAACTAATTACTCTTCTAAAGGGTCCGCCAAATAACTTTTTTTTTTTTGAAAATGCTTTAAAAAAAACTACTGAATATTTTCTCAAATTTCTTTTTTTTTTTTTTAAAGGACAATCCTTCCGGTTAATAATGGAAAATAATTTCATTCATATGGCTGCCTCGGCTGGCCATGCAGTAGCCTACACCAGAAGATGCCGATTTTGGCAAAAAAAATCATCTTTTCAGATGAAGTTCATTTTGATCTTGGCGGGTATGTAAACAAAATTGTCGCATTTGGGGCACAGAAAACCCGCACGCATACATTGAAAAGCCGACACACCCAAAACGAGTCACTGTTTGGTGCGGATTTTCGTCCAGAGGCATAATTGGGCCATTTTTCTTCGAAAATGAGCAAGGAGTGGCCGTTACAGTCAATGGCGATCGTTATCGGGCCATGTTGACGAATTTTTGTTCACAAAAATTGAAGAGGACAATATTGGCAACATTTGGTTTCAACAGGACGGCGCTACGTGCCACACAGCCGAAGCTACACTCGATGTTTTGCGCCCTGTTTTTGAAGATCGCATTATCAGCCGCAGAGCTGATGTCGTTTGGCCACCTCGGAGCTGTGAATTGACACCGTTGGACTATTATTTGTGGGGTGCCGCCAAAGATAAGTGTTACGCCGACAAGCCAGAGACAAGTGACGCTTTAAAGGACAATATTCGTGAAGCCATTGGTGAATTACACCTGCACACAATCGATAATGTGCTTAAAAATTGGACCGATCGTTTAGGCTACTGCATGGCCAGCCGAGGCAGCCCATTGAATGAAATTATTTTCCATTATTAACCGGAAGGATTGTACTTTTAAATAAAAAAAGAAATTTGAGAAAATATTCAGTAGTTTTTTTTAAAGCATTTTCAAAAAAAAAGTTATTTGGCGGACCCTTTACTTGTCACCATCGGTCTTAAAGTGAGCACGTGAAATTGACGCGTATTTGTTAATCATTAGTTTGTTGGAATTTTGTCTTTCTTTGTCTGTCTGTCTATTTGTCTGTCTGTCTATCTGATCAAATGAATTTCATGTCATATTTGAGAACATGTTCTACATACGTATTAAGACTAGGAAAGGTGTATCATACTTATTTAGTTCACACTATCATTTGATAACATTTCTTTTTTTTCTTTTTTTTTTCGTTCATAATTAACATCTACCATATGAATCAGTGTTCATAATAATAGTGATGCTAATTTGGCGATTTTAATAAATTTATTTAACGGCCATATATGGTACATATAAAGAGTTTTGAAATGGATTTTTGCATGAAGTATCTATTCTAAGCACTTTATTGATAGTAAACTGGTACAATAAGACCCCACATGACGCGGGGGATACGTTCCAATAAGTTCCAAACGCTAAACGAAACAGCGTTAAACGAGGCAACTAATAAATCAACTCTGACGCAAGAAAGATGCGTTCATACTGTGATTGCGACTTCGTGAAATACAGTTGGAATCTTTATTCTGGACAGACTGACAAAAGATCATTGAAAAAGATACATAGTATAGCGGTCTATACAGCTATATAGTCCACCGCTTTTGTACTACCGCGTAATACTGAAACTGCGTCAAGCGGAGCAGCGTTTAGCGGGGTCTTACTGTATACAGTTTTCACCATATGTACACAATTTGATAGTAAGTATGCGACACATTAAACTTAAAAAATTATATTGAAGTGTTAGCAGATAAAAACTCTGACAAGTTTTAATCAGTTTAGTTCGACTTTATGAAATGCTATGTCATAAGTTTATTTTAATTAAATACGTTCCTGTACAATGTCTAGTAGCATTTATGTTAGCTAAGTTTGGTTAGCTGGTAGGCTCTACTTGGTAGACTCTACAAACATTCAGTCAAGTAAAGTCAAGGATTTCATGACACAAGAAGTCGAGAAACTCTGTCTCTCCAAAACTTCTGCAAAAGACATTTCGTGGGAATACCCACGCTATCGGCATGTCTCCCACAGTTGCCTGTAAGAAACCTAATAGGGCAATCGATGGCCCTGCGATTTAAAAAAAAAACAAGACCATCAGTCCTCTCTTGTTCGTATCAGTTGATTCTTCGTTGGTAGCATGCGGGCATATGCAACACTGCTAGTTTCTGTGAACTTATATGACTAAGAATTCCTATGATTGTCCCTTTAAGGTCTAACCAGTTTCAGTATTTGGTGAATTCAGTGATTATGGCCTATTGAGGCCATTCAGGTTTATAAAAATTAATCAGATTGACTTGACCGCCATGTTGGATACACTATTTTTATTTTTTTAAATCTGAATGAAGATCTGTAATCAGCGACCCCAAAAACCCCTGGGTAACAATTTTCAAGTAATTCTGATTAATTTTTAAGGACCTCCGTAATGTGTTTCTTTTTCTCTTGTACCCCTTGACATAAACACACCACCTACTTTAAGGGTGCATGCAAACAATTTGGTTTTAGGCTCATTTTAAAGAGCAAAGATCAATTGTCAATTGTCAAATTCTGACAATAGCGATGGTTCTAGCACGTCAGTGTCTATCTCTACAATGTTTCAAAAATGGGTTTAGGGGTTTCAACCCCTTTTTTCTCGAAAACCTGACGTGATGGAAAGTTTTTGAAACCAGATTCGTGTTCAGCGCGCAAAATGCTTGCGGAAACGCCTGGAGCCATCTTATTTGCAAAAAAAAAGTCCAAATTTGCAAGGCTATGTAATCCGTATTGTCTTTAGCGAACATGGTATGGATGTAGAATTACTATCAGAGAGGCATAGTGGAATTATTGTCAAAATGTGAATGATCTATCGAACAAAACGGTACTAAACCCCTTATATTATTGCCTATTCCAAATAGTTAATGTCAGGATTACCTATACCTTCTTTGTTTGCCTTAGTTTTATCCATGACTACAGAGTTCTACAGTTTAATGTCGAACCCGGATGACAGTATGAGCAGCTTTTTCATGGCAATTAGTTTACTCTTAGGGCCATTATTACAACTTGCCGTTTAACTAAAGGGAGAATTTAAATTTAAATTTGTTTTTCATTATTATAAGTGGACAATAAGGTAGAAGTGAGCGTTAAGCTAAATGGAGGATCATACTACCGGTAACTTTTAAAGTTAAGTTTATGTTTGAACTTTTCAATATGGCAACTTCAAATGTAAACAAAATGAGCGTATATAACAAAAAAAAAAAAAAACGAAGCTCGTCGTTGTCACTGCATTTAAAAAAACTTATTTAATTGAGCAGTGTTATCGACATTGTTCCGGTACTGCCATATTTTTGAAAAGGTTTACTTTATTTTATCATTAGGCTGTAATAACAAAAATAAGTTAAAGGTGACTTTAAAGTTCACTTTAGCTAAAGTTACCTTTAACTAAACCCAACTTTAACGGGGAAGTTGTAATAATGACCCTTAGAATATTTGCCTTAAGGCTATTAACAGACTGTTATAGTCGCCGTTGTAGTTTAGTAGGTAGTGTGTTGGCTTATTAGATGTAAGACCATGGTTCAAACTCCAGGTCAGTCATCAAAACGAAAATATGAAAAAAGTATTTCTTCGATGACTTTCTCTCAGCAGATTCCTGGTAAAAACTCTGAGTATATAAAATTGCTATGAAAAGTTTCTCAAGAATCGGTTGTTCGGAATCGACCTTAAACTGTAGGTCCCGGCACTCATATATAATATTAACACACGCCACATACATAAATGGTATGAGAAACTAGGTCATAATCCTGAGTAAAAGTTGTAATGACCAATTATGAATTATGACTGATAATAGATTGCTCCCGACAGATGTTTTTATTTCTTTCTAGCTGTACCCTGCGCGTGTTGCTGCGCCACCAACAAAAATAAATTTGAAGGAAAGACATTACGCAAATGTCCAATTAATTTTGAATCATTTTACTGACTTTGTTTCCCGTTGTCCTGATGATTCAGATGAACGGGCCTGAGTAGTACGCATTCGATCGGTTTCTAATCTCACTTCTCGTTGTTCAGGTGGTTCAAGCGAACGGATCTTAACGGCATATACTCGAGGATTTTCCAGTCTCAATGCTCGTCTGATTCTGAGGCTCGTAATGCGCTTTTCTTCCGTGCTTGAGGTGTATCATTGCTTGTCATTCATTTTGAATAATTTTCAGTGACCCCATCCATCGGAAATTAATCGCACCAACCTCAGTCGACTCATGCGCAACAACTTTCTTAAAGAATGCACAGTTTACGATTTAATTGATTTTAAGTAATTTTCAGTGGTGCCACCTGTCGGAAATTAGTCATACCAACATAGAAACCTTCCCCGGCTCATGCGCAACAACTTTGCTAAAGGTCATAGCATGATCAAATGCATAGTTTACGATTCTATAAGGTACATACAAACAAACGTTCATTTTTATATGGGTATGTGGGCGTGGCACCTCGCCTACTTGAAATTTTAAAATAAAAAGTAGCCTATAGCTCCTTCCAGACATACAGGAAGGTACTGTTTAAATTTCAAGAAAATCGGTCCAGCCATTTAGCCGTCTATAGACTTCAAACAAACCCACAAACAAATAAACACACATTCATTTTTATATATAAGATGAGGATCAAACTTTCGAGTTCACGTCTACTACTACAAAATGGCCATAACTGTTCTAAATAACGCCTTCATGTAACAACAATTGTGTTTCCATTCCAAACAACTCAAACATTCGTGTGCGTGTTGCCTAAATACGTATGACCTACCCCAAAAAAAACCCTCCGCATAATTTCTAAAGTATAGGGTAACACTTAAGCATTGTTTATCAAAAAAAAAAAACTAAAAATTGCTGCGTTTGTCAATTTTTTGTTTTTGGGTATTTAGATAATTAAACTCATAATGATGACACATTAATAAAATTTATTTCACAAATTTATTTTTTTTTAATAAATATTTCATTCCAAACTTTGATTTTCTTCCTGTTATTCTACGTCTGGTTGTAATCAGTGTTTTACATAATTCGTGTGCATTTTACTTTCATTGCCAGCCAGTGTAAATTTCCAGAGTTAGTGGGGTGCTACAAAAATTACGGTTTCATTTCAAATTCTACACTGATAACCTGCATTTAGTAGACATGTATGTGACCCTTAGAAATTTTTTTTTGTTTGTTTTTGTTTTCTTTTTTTTTCTTCGAGATATAAGGCAAGTAAAATTAGAACGTACATATATTAGAGTGAAAATTTAATTTTAAAATTCATCTTATGAATAAGGAAGGCAGCTTATTACAGTGAAAATCAATAATTTAGGAATATCTCTGCCTAGCAAAAGCCGCTCCTTTTGGTTTTTTCTTATTAAATTAACAACAAAAACAACACCTTCCTTACCTCGTACCTTTTTTTGAAATTTTTTTAATTAAAAATTAGAAATTTTTTACGTATGCAATGAAGGAAAAATTCCACAATTTTTTTTATGAAATTTTATAAATTATTTGTTGTTGTTGTTGTTTGTACTATATTTTAAAAATTTCTTTATTTGTTTTCGTTTTATTTATTTTGTTTTATTTCATTTCATTTTTTTTTATCAAATTAAAACAAATTCGAAACACGTTTTTTATCTTAACTGCAAACTTTTTATTTTTTTTAGTTAATTTTTTGTACTTTTCTTTTAATTTTTTTTTAAATATTTTTTGTTCTTAGTTTTCGCTGTTACTATCAAAATATATTTTCTCTCCCACAAAAAATGTTCCTTCTATATTTTCTTTTATTTTTTTGCATATAAAATGTGTGTATAAATGCTTGGTTTTCTTAAAAAAATTTTGCACCTTTTTTTTTTGTTTGAAGTATTTTTGGCAGCCGCAAGAATTGTTTAACGCACGACGAAATTCTTTTCGGCACTAAAAAATTTCACGTCTAAACGGAAGCACTTTAGGAATGAGACTGAGTAATGCTCACTTAAAACTACAGTGAAAGTAAACCATTGTGCCCATGGCTAGAGTCAACTCACAAACCATCTGTATGTATGTTCTTTTAATGTTAAGTATATAGTTTAATACACTGCGAACTCGTTAAACGTGTTTGTCCCAGTGGTTGATTAAATACTTGCTTAGTAGTAGTGGTTAGTAGGTGTTGTTGAATGTATAATTAGCCGAACGTTCATGAAACGTAACGGAACTTCTGTTCGTCTTTAGCATGTGAAAGACAATGAGAACGATTACCCAATCCTCTTATATAAAGGGTCCGCCAATTAACTTTTTTTTGAAAATGTTTAAAAAAACCAAAACTACTGAATATTTTCTCAAATTTCTTTTTTTATTTGAAAGTACAACCCTTCCGGTTAATAATGGAAAATAATTTCATTCAACTGGCTGCCTCGGCTGGCCATGCAGTAGCCTACACGATCGGTCCAATTTTTAAGCACATTATCGATTGTGTGCAGCTGTATTTCACCAATGGCTTCACGAATATTGTCCTTTAAAGCGTCAATTGTCTCTGGCCTGTCGGCGTAGCACTTATCTTTGACGGAACCCCACAAATAGTCCAACGGTGTCAAATCGCAGCTCCGAGGTGGCCAAACGATGCGATCTTCAAAAACAGGGCGCAAAACATCGAGTGTAGCTTCGGCTGTGTGGCACGTAGTGCCGTCCTGTTGAAACCAAATGTTGCCAATATCCTCCTCTTCAATTTTTGTGAACAAAAATTCGTTCAACATGGCCCGATAACGATCGTCATTGACTGTCACGGCCACTCCTTCCTTATTTTCGAAGAAAAATGGCCCAATTATGCCTCTGGACCAAAATCCGCACCAAACAGTGACTCGTATTGGATGTGTCGGCTTTTCAATGTATGCGTGCGGGCTTTCAATGCCTCAAATGCGACAATTTTGTTTGTTTACATACCCGCCAAGATCAAAATGAGCTTCATCTGAAAAGATGATTTTTTTTGCCAAAATCGGCAACTTCTGTAAAATGAATGTGTGTTTATTTGTTTGTGGGTTTGTTTGAAGTCTATAGACGGCTAAACGGCTGGACCGATTTTCTTGAAATTTTAACAGTACCGTCCTGTATGTCTGGAAGGAACTATAGGCTACTTTTTATTTTAAAATTTCAAGTAGGCGAGGTGCCACGCCCACATAACCCATAAATATTTAATGTCGCATATCTCATAAACTGCAACAGCTAGAGTCTTCAAATTTTGTAAGAACGACTTTGACGTATATATGAACAAATTGGGCGGATTGGCTATAGTGGGCGTGTCACCTCCCATAGTCTATATATATAAAAATAAATGTTTGCTTGTATGTACCTTATAGAATCGTAAACTATGCATTTGATCATGCTATGATCTTTAGACAAGTTGTTGCGCATGAGCCGGGGAAGGTTTCTAAGTTGGTATGACTAATTTCCGGTAGGTGGCGCCACTGAAAATTACTTAGAATCAATTAAATCGTAAACTATGCATTTGATCTTGTTATGATCTTTAGCAAAGTTGTTCCGCATGAGCCGACGAAGGTTTCTAAGTTAGTATGACCAATTTACGACAGGTGGCGCCACTCAAAGTTACTTAAAATGAATTAAATCGTAAATTTTAGCGAAGTTGTTGCGCATGAGCCGACGAAGGAAGTATCAGAAGGAAGTATCAGAAATTATGAGCATGATTCGATTCATCTCATCTTTTTGTATACTCGTTGCTGATCTCTGGTTAGGTTAGGTTAGGTTAGAGGACGTGTACTTGTCAATTAAGACAAGTACAGTACCCGGAGGTCGAATTGACCCATTGTACAACGTCCTAGTTTCTCACACCACTTATGTTGTGTGTGTTAATTTTATACATGAGTGGTGGGACCTACAGTTTAAAGTCGACTCCGAACGACAGATTTTTGAGAAACTTTTCCATGGCAATTTTATTTACTCTCAGAGTTTTTGCCAGAAATCTGCGGAGAGGAAGTCGGCGAAGAAATATTTTTTGTATTTTGTCTTGATGTATGGACTGGGGCTCGAACCCTGGCTTTGCGTCTAATAAGCCAACACACTACCTACTAGACTACGGTGATTTCATGATCTCTGGTTTATAAGTAAAAAAAAACTTTGTTTAATCTATACTCTACAACCATAAACAAGATTGTACAAAAAAATAATTCAACCTCCTGTCAAGCGAGGGATATATGTTTTTCAACATTTTTTTTGTCTATTTTAATTTTTTTCTTTTGTTTTAAATTTCGAATCTAAAATTTACCAACTTAATGACACTCACAGTCTCTCTTTAGTTATTTGTCTTTAAAGGTCTCTCTCTGCTCTATGTTCTCTGTTGTACTCAAAGTAAATCTGCGCAAAAAATCATGATTCATGAATATTTAAATCAGAAGAGAGGGAGTGTTGTGTGTATTTCGTGAATACATTGGCGATAGTACACGCGCTACCTTTCCGTAGTACTGTTGGTTGGTAGTTCTTCTATTTCCATATTTTGTATTTCATGAATACATTGGGAATAGTGTTCACGTGCTGCCTTTCCGTAGTACTGTTGGTTGTATTTACTCGATTTCCATATTTTGTGTTTTTTTTTTTGTTTGAACTTGTGGTTTTCATTTTACCGGTTGTTAGCCTCTGTTAGAAGAGAACATTTTAATTGTATTAGAGACTTTACGCTGGATGCTCTCTTGTAATGTCTAGCTGGCCATTAGATGAGAGCGTGGCACAAAGTGAAGGTTGTTATTTTTTTAGCTGACGAAATGTTAGAATTCAATATTGAAATCGAAATCGAATAGTTTTTTAATTCAATTTTATTTGCAGTCAAAGGGAAATTATATTGTGGTTGTTACATACACCAGAGTTTTTGTATTTAATTGCTGATGAATTTTGTAATTGCAATTGTAAATGAATTAAATATTCGCTAATTAGTTGCAGTCTTATTAAGGAATGTTGACTATTTTTATTTTATTTCAAAATTTTAGTTGCAGAAACGTTCAAGTTTGTTTTTAACAATGAAGGGAGAGTTATAAAGATATGATATGAAGTCGCCGTAGTCTAGTAGGTAGTGTGCTGGCTTATTAGACGTGCTGTCACGGTTCAAACCCCAGGTCAGTCATCAAAACGAAATATGAAAACTATTTCTGCGGCGACTTCCTCTCAATAGATTTCTGGCAAAAAGTCTGAGAGTAATTATATGTTCAGATATGCACTTTTATTGAGTCAATATTCGGTTTATTGAGTACAATATTTTAAGTGCTCAGGCGTAATAATATACGCAGTTCAGCTGCTTATTTCAATATCCATTTGACAGCTGGTAAACAAAACAGCTGGTTGTTTCAACAACATTGTTTTTATTTTGTTTTTTTTTTCTTTGTCATTGTTGACATTTGAGTTGTCAAATATCAACAGAATGTATTCGGTTAGTTGTAATATGCTCACTAAACACACTTATGACAGTGCTGCATTTTAAGTTTTACCCAATATTATAACAATTTTCGTATTTATTGCGCAACAATTAATTGTAACTTTATATGAAATATTGAACTCAATAATGGCGTTTATTGCGATTTACGCAATAAAGGTGCATACCTAAACACCGTATAAATAAAATTGCCATGAAAAATTTCTCAACTCAAACTGTTGGAGTTGACTTTAAACTTTAGGTCCCGCCACTCATAAACATAAGTGATGTGAGAAACAAGGTCGTAATACTGACTGAAGGGTTGTAATGACCAATTACATATGTATGTATGTACATATTTATAAAGAAATTAAATAATTACCGTATATAAGACAAGAAATCTCTTATTTTTCCATTAAAAAGCTTTAGCGTTCTGTAACTCAAGTAAATACTGTGTTAGAATGCTAATATTCAAAAAAGTTTGGCTAAAATTTGTCTACAAATGGCTATAAAGTACAATTTATCTGATAAAACTATAGTTTATTAGGAAAGCAGGACATTACTTAGCTTAACTTTGTTAGAAGAGACGTTAAAATCCAAACTTCTATTCAAAGTTACCATCGTTTAAAAGTCGCCGTGGTCTAGTAGGTAGTGTGTTGGCTTATTAGACGAAAAGCCAGGGTTCGAGCCCCAGGCCAGACATCAAGACAAAATACAAAAAGTATTTCTTCGGCGACTTCCTCTCAGCAGATTTCTGGCAAAAAGTAAATAAAATTGCCATGAAAAGTTTCTCAAAAATCTGTCGTTCGGAGTCGACTTTAAACTGCAGGTCCCGCCACTCTGGTATAAAATTAACACACACAGAACATAAGTGGTATGAGAAACTAGGTCGTAATCCTAACTGAAGGGTTGTAATGACCAACTACATTACACCGTTTAAAAGTGCCTGAAACGTCTGAACATTGCCTTCATATTGTTACGTTTTTACTTTTTAAAAACGTTTACGTATTGCAAATAAAATAAAAATAAATTTGTGTTTAGTTTTAATTAAAATTCTTTATTATTCGCACAATTCTGTGTGCAACTGTTCACAACTTGATGTGAACAACAACAATTGCTCTTCTTTGTTATGCCTCTGTTTATACACTTTGCATAAACAATAACAATCACTAAGCAATTATACGACAAATCTTTGGAACGGAGATTTTCAAACCACGATTACTCTCTTCAAGCGTACCGCATCTTCAAACAATACTGACTGACTGAACTTCACTCACTCACTCGCCTGCTTCGCCTTGCCATTTATATGGCAGTTTGATGAATGTTTTGAAGGCGAATGTTCGACATAAAGAGTAGTACAGCTTTCCCACTACCTCGGTTGGAAAGAGCACTCTCTGGACTATCATTTGCATATAGTCTGTGTGGTGTACTATTTCCTGCCACTGATCTTCTAGAGAATTTTCAAAAATCGTTTTTTTAAAATTGAGAATCTCGACTCACAAAATTAGTACACCTAACCCACTACCACGGTTAGAAAGAGCAACCTTTGAACTAAATGGCCACTGATCTTCTAGAGAATTTTCTGATTGTATTAAGACGTCTTGGAACATTCCTTTGATTATGATATGGTACTCATAGACCTAGTAAAGGGTCCGCCAAATACCTTTTTTTTGAGAATACTTTAAAAAAAAACTACTGAATATTTTCTCAAATTTCTTTTTTTTTATTTGAAAGTACAATCCTTCCGGTTAATAATGGAAAATAATTTCATTCAAATGGCCGCCTCGGCTGGCCATGCAGTAGCCTACACGATCGGTCCAATTTTTAAGCACATTATCGATTGTGTGCAGCTGTATTTCATCAATGGCTTCACGAATATTGTCCTTTAAAGCGTCAATTGTCTCTGGCCTGTCGGCGTAACACTTATCTTTGACGGCACCCCACAAATAATAGTCCAACGGTGTCAAATCGCAGCTCCGAGGTGGCCAAACGACATCAGCTCTGCGGCTGATAATGCGATCTTCAAAAACAGGGCGCAAAACATCGAGTGTAGCTTCGGCTGTGTGGCACGTAGCGTCGTCCTTTTGAAACCAAATATTGCCAATATCCTCCTCTTCAATTTTTGTGAACAAAAATTCGTTCAACATGGCCCAATAACGATCGCCGTTGACTGTAACGGCCACTCCTTGCTCATTTTCGAAGAAAAAATGGCCCAATTATGCCTCTGGACCAAAATCCGCACCAAGCAGTGACTCGTTTTGAGTGTGTCGGCTTTTCAATGTATGCGTGCGGGTTTTCTGTGCCCCAAATGCAACAATTTTGCTTGTTTACATACCCACCAAGATCGAAATGAGCTTCACCTGAAAAGATGATTTTTTTTTGTCAAAATCGGCATCTTCTGTAAGTCGATCGCAGGCTCAGTTAGCGAAGCGAAAACGCATTGCATGATCAATTGGTTTCAACTCCTGAACCAATTGGACTTTGTATGGCATCATACCAAGGTCTTTATGCAAAATTCGTCTCACTGATGTCTCCGAAATGTTCAATTGTTGAGAATGACGGTGAATTAATGTTGATGACGCACACTTTCTGCCACAGCAGCAATATTCTCGGGTGTACGCACTGTTTTTGGCTTTTCACGCTTTGGTTTATCGATGAGGATGCCAGTTTCTTTCACCTTTTTTCACAAGATAACGAACATACGGAGCTGACGGTGCTTCTCTTCTTCCAAAATCCGTACGCAATTTTCGCACACATTCTGCAACACATTACCATGATTTTCAAAGTTATGTCGCAATATTTCCCAGCGTTGTTCAAGCGTATACACAACCATATTCGTTCAGCGGAAGGATAAAACTAATTATCTGTCAAATCAGACATGAGCTAAGTGTCAGGAAATAAGCACTAGTTGAACAAAAAAAACGTTAGATGGCGGACCCGATATATGCCTTAAAATTGGCTCTTAAACAAGTGACCTTGTTCAGATGGATACTGTTAAACAGTTAACAGTGCTCTGTTAGGGGGAAATTTTGCCTCTAATTTTGTTTTCAAAAAGGTGAAATTAAATTTGTTATTATTTATTGAAAATACTATTTACAAACCTATTCACCTTTTTTAAAGAGATAACCTGTGAAAACATTTTGTTTCCTGATAACATTTACTTTTATTTTCTTTTCATATTGAATTCATTCCTTTATTTGTGTAAATATGCACTTAGCCGTGGAAATAATGGAATTTTCTTATATTATGAAAATACAATAATAAATTTCATTTTGCAATTGTTATAATTTTCATTAATTTAATAAAAAAAATAAATATTAATAATTGTATCAGTATTAAGGTTATTTACAATGAATTATATTTGCTACTCTTCTAATAATCAATTCAATAAAAATTCTAAATTTAGTTCTTATACAGCTATGGACAGAGAAATAGCGCACTTCATAGTCGTTCGAGAAATGGTTCAACAAATTCAAAAAAATATATATATATTCATTAAATATTTTTACATAAATTAATTCACTTAACTTCTTATTAAAAACGAGAACTTAAAAGCAATGCTAACTGATATTTTAATCAACATAAAATCTATAAAGTTTGATTTTGTCTATATTTTAAGTGGACAACAAAATAGCGCATTTTTCTTGATCTGCAAAAAAAAAGAAGTAAATTAATTATAAACTTGGTTTATTTTTACGAATGTGCTTGCCATGTTAGTACTTTGTGCTGTGGCCTTTATTTCTTTTTACAGCTTCGCATCTGCGGGGTAAACTTTCTATTAATTTTCGACATTTATCTGAAGGAATAGAGTCCCATGCTTCTTTTATGGCTTTCCAAAGATCATCAGAATTTTTACATTTCTGTTGTCCTATCTTAACCTTTACGTCGTTTCACAAATTTTCTATAGGGTTAAGGTCAGGACTCTGTGCAGGCCAATCCAGAACTGGAATCTTTGCATCGGAGAGCCAATTTTTTACTACTTTTGCCGTATGTTTGGGGTCATTGTCGTGCACAAAGATCCAATTCAGGGGCATATTTTCGAAGCAATATGGCTCCATTGTGTTTTTTAATATGTTAAGATAGGCGAATTTATCCATATTTCCATTTATTCTTTCAAGTGCTCCGACGCCATGCCACGAAAATGATCCCCAAACCTTCAAATTTCCTCCACCATGCTTTACGATTTTTAAAGTGTAGCGAGGATTGTATTCTTGGTTCTTTTCACGATGAACGAACATTTTTTCGATCACGACCAATCAGATTAATTTTAGTTTCGTCCGTAAATAAAATTCTTTTCCAAAAATTGATGTCTTTGCTACCGTAAGTATTTGCAAAAGATAATCGCGCCTTGACATTCTTTTTTGACAGAAGAGGTTTTTTCTACTAACACGTCCAAACAAGTTATTTTCATTCAGCCGCCTTCGCACAAGTCTAGTCGACACATTTAAGCCAAAATCCTCATTTATTTCGGCCATTATTGTTCTTGAGGACTTGAAAGGATCAAGCTTACTCTTCCGAACAATTGCTCTGTCTTGATGCAAGGTTGTTTTTCGAGGGGGATTCTTTCGATCTTTCTTTCTTTTTAGCAAACTATGATCAGCACTAATGCATTTGACTACGTTGTAAATCATTTTTCTGGAAGAACCAATAATTTCAGCTATTTCCACTTGTTTTTTACCTCTCAGATAAAGATCCCAGCTAATATTTTTTTCTCAAGTGAACAGTGTGGTCTCTACCCATTTTTAATTACAAAATGAAAAAAATTGTATTAAAATTAATATTTTAATTAACTTTCGACCAAAACTAAGAAACGGAATTCCAAACAACTTCTTCTGCCAACAATCGAAAGTTAATGCGCTATTTCATTGTCCAAGCAATAAAACAATTATTTTATCAAAACACACCAAAAGCAAACATGTACATTATTTAACGGTACAATTCCATAAAAAATTAAGAGAAATGCAGTAAAGCAAACTAAGAGCATCGCATTTCTTGTTTTAAGTTTTCTACTTTTCAAGAAATAATACATTGTATAAAGCTCAAGATTAGTGCGCTATTTCTCTGTCCATAGCTGTATATACACTTGAATAGAAAACTTATATTGCCAAGGGCATTTGTCCGCGACTAAATGAGGAATTTGTAGGTTTCTAGGTCTTTGTTCAATTAATTAGAGAAATTCTTACAAATATCTCTCTCCTTTTTGGCAGAGAAGCATAGCCTGTCTTAAGTTTTGGAGTGGAAGATTTTATGCAATACAGTACAAATTTTCGTATTAAACACGACTGACTTACTTGGCCCTTTAGTTAGGATTACAGCCTAACTAGATTCTCACGCTAGCCAAGTTCTGTGTGTTAATTTCATCCATGTGTCGTGGTGTCAACATTGTACTGTCGACTCCGCAAGACAAATTTTTGAGAAAGTTTTCATGGCAATTTCGTTTTACTCTCAGAGTATTTACCAGAAGACTGCTGAGAAAATGTCGCTGAAGAAATGTTTTTCAATATTTCGTTGTCTATGACTGTGTTTTGAACAACGGGCGCTCGCGTTTAATAAGCCAACACACTTCGCACTAGACTACGCCAACTACTAATTATTATTATTTAACTTATAGCAGCATATTCATAAAGTTAAGCATTATATTGGTCAAGTTAAGGTCTCATTAGATATTTCCTACTCATTTAATACCAACTGGTCACTCCACTATTTTGGAGGTTGATCCCACTACGCCTGTGTACTTGGATTATCTTTCTGCGGAGTATTGTCTTGGTTTCCACTTTCTGATTCCGGGCAGGGACGACTGGGATTCTAATATGGTCGTGCACCCGGAACACCTTGATATGTACACCGACGGCTCAAAGCTTGACAACGGTGTTGGATGCGGAATCTACTCTGGGAAACTGGACCTGAACATTTCTCTCCGGCTGCCGAACTACTGTAGCGTGTTTCAGGCGGAGGTGATGGCCATTTACCGGGCCGCTCAATGGATCCTCGTTAACGGTGCTCCTTTCACCCGTGTCTCGGTCTTCTCCGACAGTCAGGCCGCCATGAGATCTCTGTCGGGTTTTGTGAATAACTCCAGGATCGTTAGGGAATGTCGCCGCTGTCTCGACCTTCTTTCTGAACGCTTCAGCTTCTCGCTGGTCTGAGTCCCCGGGCACAGTAATGTTCTGGGGAACTGTAGGGCCGACGAACTCGCCAGAGCTGGTGCACTCCTTCCGGAATCGTCTTCAATTGAGTTAGGCATGCCACTTGCCTCGTTCAAGTTGGCTATTGTGCGGAAATTCTTTCGAGACGCCAACTTATCCTGGGTCAATTGGGAGTCCTGCTCCATCGCTAGACTCACCTTGCTTGGACTTGGTCGTAACATTATCTCGACCACAGTGGCCATGCTTACTGGCCATTGCGTTATGGGCAGACACGCGGAAAGGATGCGGCTCCCATTCAACGACTTCCTCCGCGGGTGCAGATCCGCTGAGGAAGAAGAGACTGTGATTCACTTCCTTTGTCAGTGTCCATCACTTGCTAGGTGCAGGAACAGATTATTTGGCTCTCCGTTTCTTGTCATCTTGACGGAGCTATCTTCTATTGACATCAGGGATACAGCTTCGTTCATCAAACTTTCTGGCTGGTTATCCAGCGTGGGGTAGTCGTGCTTCTGATGAGCAGCCCTTGTGCTGACCAACTTCTTCCTCCTCCCTGGTCTTGGTGGAATTTAGTCAGCACAGGGACTGAGTTCACCCATGGGTCACAATGGGTCGCTATGCGCGCTCAAGTGAGCTTTGTGACATGATCAAAGCTACCACTACGACCTAACCTAACCTTAATACCAACTGGGAAAACACTTTTGCATTTTGTTGCTCGCCTAGAAGGTTATGACACTATATGAGATGTTGTAGTATGATTTCGCAGCTGGCATTCTGCTGAAAATATTGCTGCTCTAGCTGAAGGTTTTGCAACAGACTACGGCGTATCAACTAATTTTGACGTGTAATGCAATTGGGCATCCATCGGTTGTCTTAACAGAGGATTGTAGTTAAACACTTGAAGATATTTGCTTACAAAGTGCATCAGCTGATGTTAAAGTCAAGTCACACTGAAGTCTGATTACATTGAAGACAACTTTTCATTGAAAATTATTACGAGCGATTAAGCTCATCTCCATACCGTGAATAAACAGAAACTACACTTACGCTTACACTAGCTTTGAGTTTCTGAATGCTGTGGTGTTTACGCTGGCGTCATTGCGTCTTAGTTTTTCGAACACGAAGAGGGCCAAACAAATTCTGTAAACGGTAGGCGCCACAAAACCTTGATCAATGAATTTCTTCTACTTCAACTGCACAAATGGGGAGACAGTAGAACATGAAGTTTCAACAGATTAGAGTAACAATGTATGCCCAAAAAAATTCTGAAAGCTGCATTTCCAACAGGGCCAATTTGTCGTTTTGATATTTTACACTGGCCAACAAATATATTGTTACGTTTTTATCTTTTAAAAACGTATAGAAATATGAGCTCATAGATTGCAAATAAAATAAAAATAAATTTGTGTTGAGTTTTAATTAAAATTCTTTATTATTCGCCTAATTCTGTGTGCCACTGTTCACAACTTGATGTAAACAACTACCGGGTTATCCATTTCGTGGTTTTAAAAGTAAACGTAAATAAAACACTTATAAAATATTTTTTTCATGATATTTATTTTTTATTGTAAAGTTTGAACGTTGACATTATGTGTGAAGTACTACATCATTTAAATGAGCTCCACGCGAAGTGTTGCAAGCATCGATTCTTTTGAGGTAATTTTCGACCACTTTTTGGCACATATTGGGCGGTATCTCAGCCATAAATTGATGAATGTTGGTCTTTAAGTGCTCAAGAATTGAAGGTTTATCTGCCTGCATAAACACGGTCTTTCGCGTAGCCCCACAAAAAAGGTCTAATGGTGTCAAGTCGCATGATCTTGGTGGCCAGTTGAAATCGCCACGACGAGAAATTACGCAGCCAGGAAATGTCTCTTGCAATAAAGCCATATTCGCTCGAGTTGTGTGACATGTGGCACCGTCTTGTTGAAACCACATATTCTCCAAATTGTACTCTTCAATAGCAGGCAAAAAAAGTCGTTTATCATATGACCATAACGCTCCGAAGGTGACAGTCGTCGTTTCCATCGTCGTTTTCGAAGAAGTAAGGTCCAATCACACCTTCGGACCAAAGAGCGCACCAAACAGTGACTTTTTCTGGATGTAATGGCCTCTCTTCAATTACTTGAGGATCCTCAGAACCCCAAACACGACAATTTTGTTTATTAACATACCCACCGAGTGTGAAATGTGCTTTATCGCTGAAGAAAATTTTGTTCGAAAAATTACCGCCTGTTGTTCAAGCACCAATTCCACGTATCTACGACATTGTGAATGATCAGCTGGCTTCAGTTTTTGCGTGAGCTGGGCTTTATATGGATATAGGTGTAGATCTAAATGCAAAATACGCCATAATGTGCCGTAAGACAGCCCTAATTCCAGAGAACGGCGAGGAATCGACACATTCGGGTCTACGGCAATACTTTTACTTACAATAGCATTTTCAGCGGAACGAGCGAAACGATGAGACCCGCACAGACCTTTCAATATTTGTAACCAAATTTCTTCACAATTTTGCCAATTGCTTGCGTAGTTGGACGATTATGTAGACCATAATCTCCTCTTAAAGCACGATACGTGGCTGTGGCAGAATCACCATTTTTGTAGTAGGTTTTGATAATTTTTATGCGTTGTGTGATAGTTAAGCGATATATTTTCGTCAATGTCAGACCTTCAACTGAAAAGAAAAAAATTGGTTTCACAACTTAGTTTGACAGATGTCGAATTCAAGTCGCATACTTTTGAAACCACGAAATGGATAGCCCTTTACAATTGCTTCATTTGTTATTCCTCCGTTTACACCCTTTGCATAAACAATAACAACTACTAGACAATTGTTCGACAGATCATTGTGACGGAAATCTTCAAACCACGATTATTGCCTTCAAACGCATCGCGTCTTCACAAAAGACTGACTGAACTTTACTACCTCAGTTGCCTGCTTTGCCTTGCCATTTATATGGCAATCTGATGAATGTTTTTGAAGGCGAATGTTCGACTCACAAGAGAGTCTGTATGGTGTACTATTTCTTATATGCTCCAAAATGGCCACTGATTTTCTAGAGAATTTTCATATATTTTTTGGGCCAAAAATATATTTTTTTAAATTTGAAAAACCCATTTACACCCGATCACATTTACTTTACTTAGCTTATCCACGAGATTCCAGGTTTTATATTTGATCAATGAATTATAGCATAGTCTGCATAGCCTCTTTCCACTTTATCGCATTTTCGGAATTCAATGCATCAGCTACCGTTTTTGGATTTTCTATAACCGAGTTTAACATTTCGTCTGTATGGTGTACTATTTCTTATATGCTCCCAAATGGCCACTGATTTTCTAGAGAATTTTCATATATTTTTTGGGCCAAAAATCGATCAAAATTGAATATCTCGATATAATATAAATTAGTGCGGCTATCCCACTACTATGGTTGGATAAAGGACTCTATGGACTACCATTTGCATATAGTCTGTATGGTGTACTATTTCTTATATGCTGTACTATTTCTATATGCCTAAATGGCCACTGATCTTCTAGAGAAATTACTGATTGTATTAAGAGGTCTTGGAACATTCCTTTGATTATGATATTTGGTATGGTACTCATAGCCTAGTATATGCCCTAAAATTAGCTCATAAACAAGTGACCTTGGCAAAGTAAACAGTCAGATGAATGTTCTTGAAAGCGAACGTTCATGACTTCGCCTTCCCGAAATCTTTATAAATGTAAATATCGTTGTTTACGTTTATTATTGTAGTGTTGTTGATATATTTTTGTTTACTTGTTTACCAATATTTTTTATTCTGGTGTTTATTGTTATATTAAGCTGTGCAGTGTTTGTTTTTGTGGCTTTTGTTTACAATTTTAATGTTAAACGATGTAAAGGCAAAACATCAGTATCTAGATTTTTTAATTTTCGTAACAATATTCAATTTTCGAATTTCGATTTGTCTTACTGTTTTTATATGTATCGAGGGTTACTTACTTTGGGGTTCTTCAAAAGACTTTAAATAAATAAAATTTGATAATAAAATAATTAAATTGTTTGCATAAATGCACATTTATTTTTAGCTTAATTCTGTATTAATTAATTTTCTTTTTTTTGTTGTTGCAATAATTGCAATAATTTTTATAATTTCACTGACACATAAAGAATAATTTTTGTTTTCTTAATTATTTGTTTCTATATTGTTTTGTTTCATACGATAATAAATAATTACAGAAGTAAGGATTTTGTTTGCTTTTTAGGAAAATAATAAATAAGACTTAAGGTAAATAAATTTAATAAAAAATAAATATTTTTAATTAATTATTTCTATGAGAAATTTTAACAAAAAAAAAAAACAGCAATAATTGTAAAGGGCCAGCTTTTTAATTTTTTTTTTGAGAGTAGAGTGTTGTTGTATAACAATATACCACAAAAATTTCAATTTATTTTTAATTTAATATGTTTCTTTTTTTAAATAGTTTTTTGGTTTAATTATTTGCTTTCTTTTTAATTTTTTTTATTTATTTTTTATTATTTCAACAACGCCAATAAATAGTTAAGCTTAGGTTTTTTATAAATATATTTTTGTTTAATAGTTTTTAATACTTAATATTTATTATAATTAATATCATTATCATGAAAATATATGTTTTTTTTTTGTTAGCAATATTTTAAAAATATTATTTAAATTTTTTAAAGTTTGAGTTAAAAAATATTTTTTTCTTTCTTTTTAATTTTTAATTATTTTTTTTTATTTTATTTAATTTTTAATTTTTTATTCTGGTGGTTAATTTTTTTTTATTTAAAATGAAATCTTTTGTGAGTTTGGATCTAAAAATCATTTTGTTTATTTTAATTTAATTTCTTAAATATTTATTTTATTTAATTTTAGTTTTCAATTTGTTTTTTTTTTGTAGTTTTATTTAATTTTTGTTTCAGATTCCTTCCAAAAATATTTAATTTTCTTTAATTTAAAATATTTTCTTATATTTGTTTTCAATTTCTGTTTTATAGTAAAATATAGTAGAATTTTTTTTGTTGTTGTGACATTGTTGTACTATTTTTACCATGGATTTTTTTCTTCAGGTAATATGGTGGGTCAAAAATATTATACAATACATACTCATACTAAATTTTAAGATTTTTTCCTCATTTTACGTATAATTTTTGGAATTTTAATTTTCATTTTAATTTTTTGTTTAATTGTTTATTTAATTCCATTTAATTTAATGATTGATCACTGCTTTGTTTAAAGAATTCTACTATTTTCAAAATTAAAAAAAATTGCTATAGCAATTATAGAAGAGCGAAGATAAACTGTACTTGTTCTATTTTTTAAAGGATCCGCCAAATAACTTTTTTTTTTTGAAAATGCTTTAAAAAAAAACTACTGAATATTTTCTCAAATTTCTTTTTTTATTTGAAAGTACAATCCTTCCGGTTAATAACGGAAAATAATTTCATTCAAATGGCTGCCTCGGCTGGCCATGCAGTAGCCTACACCAGAAGATGCCGATTTTGGCAAAAAAAAAAATCGTCTTTTCAGTTGAAGCTCATTTTGATCTTGGCGGGTATGTAAACAAGCAAAATTATCGCATTTGGGGCACAGAAAACCCGCACGCATACATTGAAAAGCCGACGCACCCAGAACGAGTCACTTTTTGGTGCGGATTTTGGTCCAGAGGCATAATTGGGCCATTTTTCTTCGAAAATGAGCAACGAGTGGCCGTTACAGTCAATGGCGATCGTTATCGGGCCATGTTGGACGAATTTTTGTTCACAAAAATTGAAGAGGAGGATATTGGCAACATTTGGTTTCAACAAGACGGCGATGTTTTGCGCCCTGTTTTTGAAGATCGCATTATCAGCCGCAGAGCTGATGTCGTTTGGCCACCTCGGAGCTGCGATTTGACACCGTTGGACTATTATTTGTGGGGTGCCTTCAAAGATAATTGTTACGCCGACAAGCCAGAGACAATTGACGCTTTAAAGGACAATATTCCTGAAGCCATTGGTGAAATACAGCTGCACACAATAGATAATGTGCTTAAAAATTAGACCAATCGTGTAGGCCACTGCATGGCCAGCCGAGGCAGCCATTTGAATGAAATTATTTTCCATTATTAACCGGAGGGATTGTACTTTCAAATAAAAAAAGAAATTTGAGAAAATATTCAGTAGTTTTTTTTAAAGCATTTTCAAAAAGAAAAAAAGTTATTTGGCGGACTCATTATTTATTGCCTTAAAAATTATCAATTAATTGTTTATTTTATTTTTTGTAAAATTTATTCAAGAATCAATTTAATTTTAAATGTTTTTTCCAA
The DNA here is from genome assembly GCA_958299815.1 of Sarcophaga carnaria. Classification (NCBI taxonomy): domain Eukaryota; kingdom Metazoa; phylum Arthropoda; class Insecta; order Diptera; family Sarcophagidae; genus Sarcophaga; species Sarcophaga carnaria. Next base: position 144,369,516 of record OY283149.1, read on the forward strand.
TTTATTGTTCAAGATTTGCAATGAAATTTTCCAAAAAATTTGTATTCTTTTCGCTTTGTCATAGAAGGAGACCGTACAACAGAGATCAGCAATGAGGATTCAAAAAGATGATTAGAATCGAATCATACTCATTATTTCTAAAACTTATACGCATTCATACTTATTTTAATATCATGGAACCTCTACTGATATTCAAAGCTTTTGTAGTGCTCATCATATTCATACTTAACAACACGGCTGCCTTCCAAAATGTATCAATACAAAGTTTGTATGCAGTTCTACTACTGTATATAAACTATGTAGATATGCAAAGTAACCAAACAATGCATCGACTATAAATCCGATGCCTGATTGCTTTTTGACTCCGTTAAAAATACACATTGACGACGTTTTGAAATAGAATACATTGTACATATTTTGTACAGCGGCATTATGAAACACGATACTTTGTTCAAACACAAAGCAACTAACATTTTGGAAGGCAGCCCGCGTATGATGTTGATTTCGGCTATCCGTGACTCAATATCTACAAGAATCACAAAATAAGTATGAATCGCGTACGAACACTAAAAGGTTGTGTGTTTATTCGGCTGGCTGCTCTGTCTTTCTTGCTAATGTGTCATTTTTTCTTTTTTTGTAAATGCTTTACAACAACTAAGACTGTAAATTTTGGTGAATGATTCGTGTCACTCGAATCACATTTATAAATATCGTAAGTAATTTTCTAAAGTTATGAATCTAAATGAGTAGGCTTATGAATCAAACATATTTCGAATGGTATGAGTTTGATGTCAACGTTGTATGTATACTCATTGCAACTTATACTTATAAATCAACGTTGTAGTGAATATGAATGAACCAGAGAACATAGTTAAATTTCAATATTGTTGACTCACTTACATATATTTTCAAAATTTCAGTGAAAAAACGATTCATTGCTGATCTCTGGTTTTAAACTATTTTGACGGCCAATTCTAATCTAAAAATTAATTCGGAAAACCGAAAACTAAAAATTTGCAGAATTAGATAGAGTTTGTAACAATTTTGCAATATTAGATGGATTTCACTGCATTTTGAAACAAAGAATACAGATTAAAATAGAAAAGATAAACGGCGACTGCCTGTATGGAAATGATGCAATGTCTCGCCCTAATCTAAACAAATGATTTCAATCTTGATCCATCTCTTGCCATATTATATTACCGCCGTTTTCTCTTGAATGCAAAAGTGTGAGCATGTTATCTCCTCCGCCAACATACATACATAAATGATCATTACAACCTTTCAGTCAGGATTATGGACCTAGTTTTTCACATCACTTATGTTGTGTGTGTTAATTTTATAAATGACAGGCAGGACTTACAGTTTAAAGTGAACTCCGAGCAACTGATTTTTGAGAAACTTTTCATAGCAATTTTATTTACTCTCAGGGTTTTTGCCAGAAATCTGTTGATATTGAGTATCACAACATAGTCGGAAAAATTATGGACTGACTTCTTCCAGTTCGCCGAAGAAATAGTTTTCATATTTCGTTTTGATCTCTGACCTGGGGTTTGAACCGTGGTCTTATGTCTAATAAGACAGACTAGACTACGGCGACTTCATGCGGCTTGGTATATTTGGGACCATAGAGTATTTAGATGCATTTAAATCAACTGGCAAATTCCTAGTTGACATGTCTCCTGCATGTGTGAGCGTGTTATCAGCTCTTCAACTTTGACATTGCAAAAGTTTCGATTTTCTGATTTCACGCATAGAAAATATTTGGGTTTCTTTTACGCCGTCTGAAAATGCTTTCAGAATCCTCAGGATGTTTTAATAAAAACTTGCACGGAATCAAAAGACAGAACAAAGCAATACTAATACAATATTTTTTTAATTTTTTTAAAATCAATAAATTTTTAGAACAAGTTTTCTAAATTTTCTTATAATTTTCATTATTTGTATTTTCTCTACAATTTTTCTAAATTAAATTAAAATAAATAAAATGAAAATAAAATTAATTTTTACCATTAACAGTAACGGATAAAGGGCAACAGTCATCGACAATCACTCATTTCAAAACGAAAGCCTTGAGTAATGTGATCTTAATGTTGTATACTTTTTCTGTAAACACAGTCATGCATTAACAAATGTGTTTTCTATACGTTCCAATGAAAACATCTGTATTTTAAATTAAATTATGTTAAAAATAATTATTTTCGTTCTTGTTTTCTTTTAAAAAACTGTACTACACAGCTGTTTTCTAATGTTGCCAATTAAAATAAAAGTTTGGTTTAATTTTTAAAATAAAACTTCAAAAAATAATAAAAATACGCAGACCTCAGAACACGTAAAAATAGAATTTTTGATTTCAAGTTGTTTCAAGAATCACAGTTTAGTTAAAAATCTGTTGAAAGCGTATTGTGTGTCGATTACTTTTCATGCCTTAAACATATAGGCACACCAAATGCTGCGCAACAATTTCAATTGGTGCCTTAGCCAAGCAGCTTGTTTAAAGGCTGAAGCGCCAAGATATGACAAATAAAAAGTGAACAGTTCATTAATTCTTTATCAATGGTGCCACTATAATGAGCGTTTATATAGTTATATTGTATGTATCGTGGTTTTAATACCTGTATTTCAGGCTTCTTATTGCATTGACAGCATTCAATGCTGCGATTAAAAATAGAAATTATCCTTAATACGCAGCAGGAACATCGGTGCTTGTTGGCGCGCTGCTTTCAAAATCATCATTTCCGTATACACGCATGTATTCTATTTTTGCTAGATTTTCACGCAGTATTTGATGCCTGCAGAAGGCAGTTTTTAAAACTTATTTCGTATGATTTTTTGCGATTAAATGATGTACGGTACTGTACACATATGGACAGACAATTTAACCAGATTTAACTGGGGCATGAACCAGTGAACTACATATTGGAGTTCGACAAGAAAACGTTTCGCATTCTAATAGGAATTTTAATGGGATCGATTTCGATTGGCCCCATCATCGGTTTTTGGGTGACAGAACGTTTGAAGATCTGCGCATGGTGGTGAAATAGGGGAACTTTCATCCGGGTTCAAAACCACCATTAACGGATCATGGTAAGGAGGCTTATCTCACACAATGGACCATATGGCCACCGAGTGAACTCGCCTGCCGTTAATTACATAGTGTCTGGATAAATGCAAGTGATAGGGCGAAGATCTTCTTACACTAGTTCTGAATACAAATTCCTCCAAACTTAAGCTGGATTCATCCATCGTTTCGGATGATTTTTTATATGTAGTTTGACGTTTCTCTTTTTGAGAGAGAGGGCAAAAGACAGTAAAGCCGAAGGTCCATCCATCCGTTTCATGCGATTCTCGCATTCTATGCGGTTTTTATTGCAAATTACGCACAATGCGTTATACGCAACTGGTTTTTTGTTTGATCAGCTGTTGTGCAAAGCAATTTTGGGAAAAATGGAAAATCAAATTGTGATTTTAAAAGAATTTATGCAAGTAATTACATATTTATGAATTTGTGCTGCTAAGGTCTACGAAAGGCTTCAAAAGAACGCAAGACAAGTGTTTTCAGTTAATTTATCCTCAATTTTTCTTGTTTACAAATTAATAAATTCAAAAGAGATGACACTCAGTACATAAAAACAATCGATAACTAGTATACAAATTTTGTTCATCAAAGAAATGTGTTAAAAAATATATTTTAATGTATTTTCCTCTTAAATTAATAGTAAACTTTATTATGAAATGTGTTTTTATTAATATTTTTATAATGCAAATAAAAAATGCGAAAATAATAATGCACTATTTATATTCATCTAAACATATTTATCAAAACCATTCACAATGGAATATAATTTGTCATCTCTAGTAGTACCAAACAGCTGATATTTTTTGGCAATGCATGAGTCGCATAGAAAAGTAGAAAGTGAACCTACTTGATGCATTCAATGCGTCTATGCATTCTATGCATTTTCTTCTGTAACTTGCCACAAACAACTACACTGATTCTACTTTGTCGGTATACGCATGTAACGCAAGGTCGCATGAAACGGATCGTATGGACTTTCGGCTTAAGCTTGCTTCGGAACAATTTCAGCTCAAATTGCTTTAATTTTACTTTTTGTTACGAAACAATCGAACTGTGCTTGCCAGCTACTTTAATTTTATAAGTAAAGTTGAACTGAGCTGCCACATCATATTATATGTACATTTGTATGTATGTATGTACATATATATAATAAAATATAGAGCGGTTGTTTAGTACTGTTTGTTTCACTAAGATTTGTTTTAATTTACAATTTCTTTGCAACACAATAAAAACATATGATCACACTCAAGCCAAGAAAACAAACGAATTGCAATCAGCTGCTACTGTGCTGTTTACAAAAATTTTTCATATGGTAACCTTGTTTTTACAGACCAATTGTTCGAAGTGGGTGAATCGTTTTGGAACAAACTCTCAAAAAACTGAACTTGTTTCGGAACAAAATGCAAAATGGATGAATCCAGCTTTAGGGTTTTGAATTGACTGCACATTTGATTTTCAAAATAAAGATTCTTCTAAGTTAATAGCTTAAATAATTTATTAAACTAAAAAAATAGTTTGCTGTTCCCTCTATCCGCCACTGTTGATTATAAAAATAAAATAAATTATTAACGAAATTGTTTCGTTTCTTTAAATTACAACTAAAAATTCTCTATAATTTCATAATGCAGTATTTGTTTTTTGTTTATTTTTTTTTCTATCACATGTAATATATTTTTAATAGAATTATTTTTCTATTTATTTTCACAATTTTTGGATAGCATAGTAAGCTTTTCTTATTTTTTAGAACTTTAGCAAAGTATTTTTTATTATTTTATTTTCTATGGCGTTTACCGAAAAATGGTTAAGAGTTTTGCCATAGAATGCAACAATTTTTTTTTTGTTTTTTTTTATAAATTTATATTCCATGTATTGTTGATGTATTTTAGAAAGTATACAAATGATATTTTAAGCTACAGTTTTATTAATTAATTAATTTTTTATTTTTGTTTTTATTATCGTAACAAGAAAATTCAATAATTTGCTAAGGTTTTTGGAACAATTTCTTTTTTTTTCTTATAATTTCTAATAATTTTTTTTTGTTTTTTTAAGTTCTTATAAGTCATAATTTAATTAATTATTGCTAACATCAATTACCACAAAATTATAGACATGTTTTCTAAAAAAAATATGTGGGAGATTATCTTCTTTTCAATATAATTTTTCTTTCTTTAATTTTTTGTTGGTTTTAATAGTAAATAGTTTTTCTTTAGAATTTGTTTTTCTTTCTCTCTTTTTTTTATTTATTTATTTAAAATAGATTATTATTTATTTATATTGTATGTATATGCTGTATCTTTAGTTTTAAAATTTTATTTTTTTAAAATATTTTTATTTTGGTTTTTAAAGTGTTTTTTTTTTGTTTTTTTGTTTTTATTTTATCTGTGTTTGTATTCTTTCATGTAGTTTGTAATACCATCAAACAACAGGAGGATACAGTCTTTCTAGCCAGGTACCTATAAGATGCAAATGCAAAATAGTCTTTCAATACAATTTCTGTAAAAAGAAAAATTACAAACAAAATTTCCTTCTTTCTCTTAGGCATTTACAAAATTTATTTGAAAAAAAAACAGTTCTTTTTCATTTTTTTTGTTACAAATTAACGTAACTGTGTTGCATAATTTCTGGCGTTAATATACAGTACTTGACAAAAGTGTTGTCATGCCAGCACATCACTCTCTAAGATCAAATTTTCTTTTTTAACGATCCAATATTTATTCCAGAGAGTAAAAATCAAGAATTTGTGTCTCAAAACTTCTGAAAGTGCTTTCAGCTTAGGGATATCATCGCTAGAATCCGCTCAATATGACAACATGCAACACAACACATTGCCTATATGAAGACCAGAATATTATTGGCTATGCAGAGGAGTGTGTTTCTTTTTATAAGGCTTTCTTTAGTCAGTTTATAGTACAGATTCATGGACAATTGGAAATCTAACAGACGAAAGAAATTGGTGCTGTATGTCCAAATACTGTAAGCGAAGCCAGCGAATGAAAAAACCCCATGTGGACTCAGCAGATGAGGCATAGTCGTAAAAGAAAGCAGTGCATATCGATAGAAAGACAAGTAACAGGACATACGATTAATATAAAACCTCACTGACGTAACGCGAAAGAGATCTCGGGGCGCATAAGATTCTGGAGTATGATGAACTTGCCAGGCGGGGCACGACCATCGAACTCTCCGTTGAGTTCTCGAATCTGGGCATACCTATGGGGACCTGCAAGCTCATAATTGATAATGCGATCGTCGATTCCGTCAACGACAGGTGGGCGGCCTCGGACACGGGTAGAACGGCTCGTAAAATCTGGCCAAGACTGGATGAGGGGCGCACAATGAGTCTACTTAAACTCCAAAGAGGCGCGCTCAGTGCAGTTGTCGGTGTCATTACGGGGCATTGCATTATGGGTACGCATGCGAGGCGCATTGATCTTGGACACCTTGCTAACGACTTCTGCAGAAGCTGCAGAGATGAGGAAGAAGAGGAGGAGACTGTCCCTCATCTACTGGGTACGTGCCCGGCTCTTTGCCAATGGAGAAGAAAGTACTTGGGTACTTACTACATGGATGATCTGGAGGAACTGTCAAGGATTGACATTGGCAGCCTGAATCGCTTCATCAGGAGCTCCGAGTGGTTTCGAGACTAGGGGATAACGGATGACTGTGGTGGTACAATGGGCCTAATGCGGCCTAAGTGAATCCATCCAAAGATTTTTCCTGGATGGGCAGCCACCTCTACGGAAAGATTTTGTTTTAGTCGGCATGCCTCTATGGAGCGTCAAACATACAACTCTGAGTGTTAACCCATCCTCCACGCGTTTTCCTTCTTGCTTATTACAGCCATAAAAAGAACTACGCTAATGGCTTTAATTTCATAGACGAAGCAACTGTTGTAAGCCGAAATTAGAAACGACCCATAGTGATTACTTTAAGAATCATACAAAAAAAGTAAAGTGAAGATATAAAACATATCAGAAATTCTACCAAAGACTAATTATCATAAGTAGTTGTTGAAACCCCGCTTATGAATCTCTTGAGCTACGTCTCGGTAAGCCTAGGCAATAGGCTAAGGATAAGGGAAGAGTTAAAACATACAACGGATAGGTTGATTTAGAAATGAAGAAGAGAGGAAAAAGCAAGGAAAAGAGAAAGGAACTAATAACAGAGACGAATGTCTGAAATCCTAGCAGAGACCAACTTTCCATATTGAATAAATCGTGGTCAAAGATCTTGAGTTTCTCGCGTGCAAAGACTCAGAATGTGCTCAACAGTCTTTGGCTACTGCACTTTATCACAAATCCTACTAGTCCATGCTTTCCAAGTGCAATATCTCATTAAAAAAACATTTTGAATTCTGATTTATCCTCTCTCAAGATCCCACACATTCTCTGCTATTCCCTCACAAAGAGTCTATTTTGTGTCTGTTCTTTTTAACCTCCCTCTCTACATTGAATAAATCGTGGTCAAGGATCTTGAGCTTCTAGCATGCAGAGACTCAGAATGTGCTCAACAGCCTTTGGCTACTGCACTTTATTACAAATCCTACAGGAAGAAATCGGAGTTCTCTGCCGTACTAGTTCTTGCTTTCCAAGTGCAATATCTCATCAAAAACATTTTGAATCCTGATTTATTCTCTCCCAAGATCCTACACATTCTCTGCTATTCCCTTACAAAGAGACTATTTTGTGTCTGTTCTTTTTAACCTTCCTCAAGGAAGGTCTAACCGACAGCTCCCCGAGATTATCGCCTTATGTTATGTTTTCCCTTAACAGCTCATCTACATTCTTATTTACCCCACTTATCACAATGTTCCGGAAGCCAATATAGCACTTGTCCAGGAAATTCATGAACACCATTGCACAGACTGATTAACTCGAGCTGTGTAGGCATTATCCAGTGCCTTGAAGGTTTTACTGACTATACAGGGAGCCACTGTACTCCCCGGCGCAATCTTTGCGATTGCATACCCCTCAGCTTGGAATACAGTGCATTCCTTGGGCAGCCTATAAGGCAGCATCATATCAGCACTAAAGTAGACCCCTCCATCTTCGATGGATTTGTTTTTACATACATACATACATACATAATTGGTCATTACAACCCTTCAGTCCGGATTACGCCCTAGTTTCTCACACCACTTATGTTGTGTGTGTTAATTTTTATACATGAGTGATGGGACCTACAGTTTAAAGTCGACTGCGAACGATTATTTTTGATGCCTGGCCTGGGGCTCGAACCCTGGCTTTACGTCTAATAAGCCAACACACTACCTACTAGACTACGGCGACTTCTACAGACTGATTAATTCGAGCTGTGTAGGCATTATCCAGTGCCTTGAAGGTTTTACTGATTATACAGGGAACGGAACCACTGTATGCCTCGCAATCCGTTTCCAGACTGCCAGCACCATATTGGCGATCGCGTTTCCCTCCGCTTGGAATACAGTGCATGCCTTGAGCAGCCTATAAGGCAGCATCATATCAGCACTAAAGTAGACCCCTCCATCGTCGACTGATTTATTTTTACTACACCTAAATTGAAATATCGACGCCTACATTCTCTAACATTCTAAAGGGTCCGCCAAATAACTTTTTTTTATTTGAAAGTACAATCCTTCCGGTTAATAATGGAAAATAATTTCTTTCAAATGGCTGCCTCGGCTGGTCATGCAGTAGCCTACACCAGAAGATGCCGATTTTTGGCAAAAAAAAATCATCTTTTCAGATGAAGCTCATTTTGATCTTGGCGGGTATGTGAACAAGCAAAATTGTCGCATTTGGGGCACAGAAAACCCGTACGCATACTTTGCAAAGCCGACGCACCCAAAACGAGTCACTGTTTGGTGTGGATTTTGGTCCAGAGGCTTAATTGGGCCATTTTTCTTCGAAAATGAACAAGGAGTGGCCGTTACAGTCAATGGCGATCGTTAACGGGCCATGTTGAACGAATTTTTGTTCACAAAAATTGAAAAGGAGAATATTGGCAACATTTGGTTTCAACAGGACGGCGCTACGTGCCACACAGCCGAAGCTGCACTAGATGTTTTGCGCCCTGTTATTGAAGATCGCATTACGAGCCTCAGAGCTCTTGTCGTTTGGCCACCTCGGAGCTGCGATTTGACTTCGTTGGACTATTATTTGTGGGGTGCCGTCAAAGATAAGTGTTACGCCGACAAGCCAGAGACAATTGACGCTTTAAAGGACACTATTCGTGAAGCCATTGGTGAAATACAGCTGCACACAATCGATAATGTGCTTAAAAATTGGACCGATCGTGTAGGCCACTGCATGGCCAGCCGAGGCAGCCATTTGAATGAAATTATTTTCCATTATTAACCGGAAGGATTGTACTTTCAAATAAGAAAAAGAAATTTGAGAAAATATTCAGTAGTTTTTTTCAAAGCATTTTCAAAAAAAAAGTTATTTGGCGGACCCTTTAAGTCGAAAAAGTGTGCTTTGAGTTATGAGCTCTCAAAGTTTTCACGCGATATACGCCTATATGTGTATTCTAAGTAGATTTTTCCCTATAACTTCGGAACGGACGGGCGCATCTTAACCAAATTCTGATAGTATTTAAGTTAAGAGAACGTAGAATTTAAAAATGCAAGAACATTAAAAAATTCTAAGTACAATTAGAACGTTATAGAATGGAGGCGTCGATATGGAAAAATTTATTTAAACGCTTTCGTTCCATTGAGTGATTAAGAGAAAATAAGAAAATAAGAGTATTCACCCTTATTCTGGTTGTCGTCGTCGACGCAAGACGACGTTGACTTGCGTAGACAATTTAAAATTGGTATTCTGTTTGTCGTTATTGACAGTTATCGATGACTGTAAGTCAATACTAAGTCGATATTGTGTTGTGTCGACTCTGATTTTGTCGACATCATTTTTGGTAACGACAAGCATTAAAAAATTAACTCTTGTGGTGAATTTTTATTGTCATACGTTTTTCTTCCTTACCACAATAGCGATATGGATCGCCTTGATATCCATAAATACAGTTACACGTCGCCAAATGATTTCTAACAAAACATTCGACATTCTGCCCACAGGTACCAGGACATGGGTCTTCACATTTCTCATTAACACATGCCCTGTTCGACGGGCAGTCGAAATCAAACATTCCGGTCGACATCCTTCATAAGGATTGCCAAATTAATCAGGTAAACATTGACAAGATGCAACGCCATTTTGTTGACGGCATTGAGCATAGGGTCCACAAGGCAATGGATTGCAAGGGTCGACAACTTCAGGTTGATTTTGTTCTATGGGAGAGCATAGTACCAATGGATTACCAGTATAGCCAGACTCACAATAACACATTGGAGTGTGGCTATTAACACGACAAACTGCACTTTGGCCACAAAGTCCTGAGCAGGGATCCTTACATTTCTGATTAATACAAGGTTGTTGCGAGGGACATTCAGAGTTTGTAATGCATTCAGGGCGGCAATTAGGTGGTTGTCCTGTATACTCTGGTAAGCAAGTACATGAAGGTGTTGTCCCTATATCCTTACAAATGCAATTCGGACCACACGGTGAAGGTTAAGGATGCGAAGCAACAACATCCTTTTGAGGTTCAATTACAGACATTAAAAATCGTATTAATAGCTAAGTTTTCGCAGCAATTGTAATCCTATCAAACTTACTCATTCTTTGGCACTGAACAAATGGATGTCCTGTATAGTCTTGAATACAAGTACAGAACGGACTGTGGTTTACAACATCGCAAAGCGCAAAACGGCCACGTATTCCTGGACATGGATCAATACATCGCTGATTTTGACAGGCCTGTTGATAAAAAACTTTTTTTTTCTAAATAAACCATAAAATTAATCGGCTGACTTAAATATTAGAGATGTGTGTTTTGTGTTATTACAATTTTCGATAAACAGTCGACGTCGACACAGTAGTGTTACAGAATAGCAAAACAGTGTCGACGTGATGCCGACGACGATAGAAAACGATGTCGACTAAAAAAACGACGACGACGACGACAACCAGAATAAGGGTTATTATTATTGGCAGTAACTGTATTAGCGCCTAAAATTATGCAACACATTTTTTTTTAAATAAAATAAAAATTTTCTATTCTAATTATAAAAATCGATTTTAAATTGAATTTAAATTTAAAAAATTTATTTTAAAAATACGAGTACTTACTGCGTGACAAATGTTAGACGACGTCTTTATTTTACGAGTATATTAATTATTTATAATTGATTAATTATCATTTTAAAATATATTTTTTTAAACTTTGTTTTTTTTTTTTGCTTTATGATGATGCATGATAACTCCAGCTATTGACATTTGGTGGAAACGAACGAACGAACGTGTATTTTATATAACGCTTTAGCATTGTTGTTGATTTCTTGGCTATGATTTGCTGATTTTAGTCTTTCTGTATATATGCATGTAGTTTAATTGATTAATTGCTATATGCATGATATTATAATAATTATCTCAGCTATTTGATGATGTTATTTATTAGGCATTTAAATATGGAACAAACGTATGCGTTTTTCTCTCTCTTGTTCACTGCTTTGTTTTTTTTTTCTAATAGTTAACGAACGTTACACTAAATTGTATATGGAACTCGGCTATTTTATTATAATATTATTTAAGCTTTTATCATAGCTATTCACTGTTTTGCCTAGTTTTGAACTGAACATCTAACAATATAATGGAGTTGAGTTGGTGGTGGTGGCTAAGGTTGTGGTGATAATGGTTGGTTGGCATTGGTTGATAGCGTTTTCCCGTCAACAGGCTCTGTTTTGATATTCGTTCAGTTTTATTGATGACTAAAATAGGTCTTACGCTTTAGATAGCCACTGCGTATTGGCGAAGATAGACCGGTCTCGTTGCTACAATTGGTAATAAAGGATTGGAACAATGGTGTGTGGTTGGTGTGTTTGTTGGTTGGTGATGTGGTGTTTGGAGGCAATTGGTTTAGTTTAGTTAGTTACATTGGTGGGTGGGGGGAATTTGGTGGTATTTTTTTTGGGGGAAAATTAAAATATTAGAATGTTTTTTTAATACAAAAATTAATAAATTTTGTTTGCTTTTTTCTGTTTTTTTTTTTTTTTTGTTTTCTAAGGTGCACATACAATATCAGTTTTTGGTTTTTTTTTTTTTTTAATTTTGTGTTTTTTTTTTCTTTTTCTATTTCGATTTACAACATTTAATAATTTTGTTTCATAATTTTCTTTCATTTTGTGGCTTTAATCCTTTTTTTCTTTTCAATACTAATGAAATACAATGAAATTAATTAAAAAAAAAAAAAACATTTTTTTTCTGTATAATTAACTCGTCTTGCCTTTTTGATTCAAAGTGTTGGACTTCGCTTTTCTTTTCTATTTTTTTTTTTTTGTAGATTTAAGCGTCCTGTTGCTCATGCAGCCTAATAAATTATTTGGTGTGTATGTGTGTATATAGAGGTTAGGTAGGAATATAACAATTACGAAGGAATAGAAGAATGGTGTTTGTATGCGAAATGTTTTGTGCAAATGTTTTTGTAATGTTTTCGGGGTATTATTTATAGTGAATGGCGGGCGTTATGTCAAGAAAATAGGAAAAGAATGAGAATGGTAATCGATACGATAAAAAAAAGAAAAAAAGTGAACAAAATAACTTTAAAACAAATATTTTAAAAGAATTGAATTGAATGAAGAGTTATGATGTGAAGAAAGGTTTGGCGTTAAGTTTCAATAGGAGCTGTTTATTTGTTATTTTTTTTTTGTTTTAAAAATATTTTCTTTTTTTGTATTTTTATTTCATTCTACCTACAGCGCGCAAGATTGCCGCATACTCTGTAAAAACTTTAAGCGATTTTTCTTATTTTTAAAATAATCAAAGCATAATGGGCCCCTTTATATGCTTATTTATGTATATAAGGTTTAGTAAAAAAGTACAATTTTAACCAAGAGATATCAACTTCTCAGATTTGGAATGCCTAAAATATAGTTAGGGGGTCTTTATATATGCTAAGGGGCTCATTGGTTCAAAATTTAAAAGAAGTAAATTTGCCTATAAAAGTATGCATTTTACAAAAATTCTAAAAGCTTTTCAATTATTATTTATGTATAAGCGAATGATAATTCAGTAATTTGTTGGTTAACCTATTTCGCTCCGCTGTTCGATTTTTCGAACAGTAAAAATCTTTTTTCAAAATTTATTTATGTATGAAAAAGGTAAAATTTCATAAAAATTTGGGTTTTGGTATTAAGTCTCAACTTTAGGAAAATTAAAAAAATCCCCCCGTAAAATATCCCCCTCCCCCCCGATGCTAGGGGCAAATTTCTTCAACCCATATTTTTGGACACTTTTTAAATTAATTTTTAAAAATAATAAACAAAATAAAATTAAAAAAATAATTATGAGGAATTACCGCCAATATATGTAACCGTTTTATAAATTATTAAAATTATTAAAAATATGATTTACATGCGCATGCGTGCCTTCACATATGTGTAAACTTGCCTATTCGAAATTTCGAACGCTGGCGCTTATCCGAAAACGAACGCACGGAAAAATTTTTTGAGCTGATTTTTGACATCAGTAGGTCCTAATTACCCTAAAAAAGTATTTTTCTTTTTAAACAAAAAATAAAATTTAATCTCGGAGCGAAATGGGTTGAGAAGATATAAGGCATTGAAAAGGCATTTAAATGCATATTTTTGACCAATAGTGTGATTAAACACTGGGTGGAGTCAATGCTCCTATAACTCGAAAGCAAAACGTGTAAACATTGAAGATACGAGTTGGTGAGAGTGATATAGAACTCGATATAATTCCATAAAATACCTCGATATAATGATTGACCATCGCCTTTATTTCGAAAGCTACAGGAACTATGCTTGTAGACATATAACGTAAACTACGAATGCTTTTTTCCGAAGGATGCCAAATGTAGAAGAACATGTTGTAGATTACTAGCTCAATAAAAATATATTTTCCATTAGTAAAGTAAGGAATATTAAAAAATAAAACTAAGAGGACTATATTGTTAATATTTAGAAGGAATTGCTTAAAAGGGTGTAGTGGATACCGCCATCAAGAAGAAGTCCTTATAAATTGAAAAATCGAATAATAAAAGTTATGAAGAGGGTGTGTAGAAGTCAGCTAATATAAGACATCGAGAGGTTAGTTCTTGAAAGAATGTAGTTGTCATAGAAGTAAAATATTTCCAATATGCCTTAAATGCCTAAATGAAGAGGATACTGCTGAATATGTTATGTTTAAATTTTAAACAAGTGCATGCTTACATTATCTTCAGGTTGTTTATTGGGTAAAAAATTATTCTTTTACTTCGCTGTTAATATATCCAGTATTTGTTCTTATCTAAAGCTATGTATTTGTTATTGCGCGATGCTTAAAAAATATTTAAAATTCTTTCTTCTTATCTGTAAGTCTGCCGTAATAGGCGGCAAATCTGTCATGCGATTTGAATATGGTCTATTGAAACGGTTGAATTCGATATCTTATATGGCTTCTCAATTTCTCGTAATACATTTTTGCTACCCAATTAATGAAGATTTGCCATATTCTGTACTAGAGTTTATCAGATCATTTGCAATTTAAGCTTATTTCCTTGGTTTTTGAGAGATTTATTCGGGTGTAAATTGTGTTGCATTCTTCGTTTTGAAACTGCATAATCAAGTTGGATATTAGGGTGAAGGATATAGCAAAGAATTTTCTGTGAATAGTTAGTATATGTAGAAGTGGAAACTCTATTCGTAGTAGTAACGATAGAGGACATCTCGGTTAGATTCATAAAACACTTTTAGGTGGCTTATGTATTTTCTATTCAGGAAGCACAGTGCATTGCAAACTGTCATTGTTACTATGAATTATTGATCGGGTCTACTGTGGAACTTCTATATTATTTAGTTAAGTCCACAAGTAATCTGTATTAATATCTATATAAATAAATATGAATGTTTGTTTGTATGTAATTAATAGAATCATACTATGATATTCAGCAAAGTTGTTTCGCATGAGCCGGGGAAAGTTTCTAAGTTGGTATGAGCAATTTCCGACAGGTGGCGATACTGAAAATTTCTAAAAAAGATTTAAATCATAAACTGTGTATTGGATCATGTTATGATCTTTAGTAAAATTGTTGCGCATATGTCGACGGAGGTTTCTAAGTTGGTGCGATTAATTTCCAATAGATGGCGCCACTAAGAATTATTCAAAATGAATTGAATCGTAAACTATGCATTTGATCATATGTTGATCGGGCAAATACCAGACATTTTAGCATTTATCATTTATGATTTTAATAACATTTAGCATAACTCATTCCCGTAAAACTTGAAGCATTTTAATTCAATTGGATGGATTGGGTACATTGTGAGATTCTAATAAATTTAACACATTTTTCATGTAGTTCTCGTGCAATCATGCCTCCAAAGCGGCAAGCAATTGGTCGACCTACACCTCGAGCACGGAAGTAAAGACCAGACGGGCAACTAGCATTGAGACTCGAAAATCTTCGAGTATATGCCGCTGAGACCCGTTGGCATGAATCACTTGAGCAACGAGAAGTGAGATTAGAAACTGATCGAATGCGTACTACTCAGGCCTTTTCATCTAAATCATCTGGACAACGGGAAACAAAATCAATAAAATGATTCAAAATTAAGTGGACATTTGTGTAATGTCTTTCCTTCAAATTTATTTTAGTTGGTGGCGCAGAAACACGTGCAGGCTACAGCTAGTTATTGAATAAAATGCTTTCTAATAATAGATAATTAGGACACACATAATTTCCATTACAAACCGTTCAGTCAGAATTACGGCCTAGTTTCTCACAACACTTCTGTTGTGTGCATGAATTTTCACATGAGTGGCAGGACCTACAGTTTCAAGTCGACTCCGAACGACAGAGAAACTTTGAGAAACTTCTCATGGCAGTTTCATTTACTCTCAGAGTTTTTGCCAGAAATCTGCTGAGAGGAAGTCGCCGAAGAAATATTTTTTCATATTTCGTTTTGTTGTCTGATCTGGGCCTTGAACCGTGGCCTTACGTCTCACAATCTAATGAACTACCTACTAGACAATGGCGACTTCATATAAATATAGCGATAAATAGCATATATAATGGAAATTGCATTTCTATTCTTCTTTGTTTTTATTTTTCAAATTTAAATTTTAAAAAAATATTTCTCAATCGATCCCCTAGCCATAAACTTTCTTTGGAGATACTCTGTTTAATAAATAGAATATTAAACTAAAAAATTACTTTTAACTTTTATTACATTTTGAATTATAAATTAATTAAAATGTTTTTTCAAAATTATTTTCTTTAATTTTTATTCAATAAACTTAACGCGTACCATTTCTTCACATCACACGTCTTCAAATGAATATGTTAAAATAAATATTTAAATACGATTTATATATACAAGTGACTATTATATATATATATATACGATATTATATTTAAAAAAATGTATACAATATTTATGTATTATGTAATAAATAATATTTATTATTATTATAATTGCTTTATTATTAAGCTAAGACTTTAATATTAAATAATATAATATTTTTTTTGCATTTTAATTGATTTAAAAATTGCATTTTTAATTAAAAAAACAATTGCTGCTAATATATATATTTTTTTAAATTAATTTCTATAAAATTTTATATTTTTTTTGGTTAATTAAAACGAATATGATTCTTCTTCTGGAAAGATTTGCAAGTTGTTGGCTGTGTTAGACTGATCAATTGGATTATTGCTGGTTGTTTGGTTGGTTGGGTGATTGGTAGTTTTTTTTTTTGTTAATCAAGGAATTTGTTTTTAGTTTTTGTTTATAAAATTTGGAAAAAACAAAAATAAATTAAAAATTAAATTAAAAAAACATATTTTTTTAACGAATTAAACGAAATATTTAAACAATAACTAAAGCCAACTAAAAAAAAGCATTTAAAAAAATTAAAAAGAAAACAAGTTTAATTTAACCAGCATATCTATCCAGTGTTTTTAGCAGTGTTAGTTTCTGTTAGTAATTTAACTGATATTTAAATGAAATTTTTAAAAATAAAAAAAAAATATAAACAATTAATGTTATTACGAGTAATACATACAATTTGGTGTTGTGCAGCTGATTTTTTTCTTTTGTTTTTGATTTTGAGACAACAAATTACATTTATACATACATTTTGCAATATTACGCACAATATTTCGTTTTGGATTTTTGATTTAGGAGTTTAAAAGGTACACAGTGAATATTTTGTTTATAAATATGAGAACTTGGATGGATGCATCAGTTACTTTTACAAAATGAAAGTTCATCCTAAAGTGTTGGAAATGATAAACCATTTTGAATAATGATCGAATTCGAATGCTAAATTCATATGAAGTGTAAACATGTCAAAAGTTTTTATACAAAAATTAAATTCTAGCATTTTAAAAATTAAATTCTAACATTTTAAGGGCCATTATTACAACTTGCCATTAAAGTTGGTTTTAGTTAAAGGTAACTTTAGCTAAAGTGAACTTTAAAGTTACCTAAAGGTAACTTTAGCCAAAGTGAACTTTAAAGTTACCTAAAGGTAACTTTAGCTAAAGTGAACTTTAAAGTCACCTTTAACTTGTTTTTGTTATTACAACCTACAGATAAAATAAAGTTAACTTTTTCAAAAATATGGCAGTGCCGGAGCAATGTCGATAAAACTGCTCAATTAAATAAGTATTTCTTTAAACACAGTGGCAACGAAACGCCTCTTTTTTAGTTGTATTTGATCATTTTGTTATATTTGAAGTTGCCATATTGAAAATCTTATATATAAAAATGAATGTGTGTTTATTTATTTGTGGGTTTGTTTGAAGTCTATAGACGGCTAAACTGCTGGACCGATTTTCTTGAAATTTTAACAGTACCGTCCTGTATGTCTGGAAGGAACTATAGGCTACTTTTTATTTTAAAATTTCAAGTAGGCGAGGTGCCACGCCCACATACCCATATAAAAATAAATGTTTGCTTGTATGTACCTTATAGAATCGTAAACTATGCATTTGATCATGCTATGATCTTTAGAAAAGTTGTTGCGCATGAGCCGACGAAGGTTTCTAAGTTAGTATGACCAATTTTCGACAGGTGGCGCAACTGAAAATTACTTAAAATCGATTAAATCGTAAACTGTGCATTTGATCATGTTACGATCTTTAGCAAAGTTGTTGCATATGAGCCGAAGAAGGTTTCTAAGTTAGTATGACCAAATTTCGACAGGTTGCGCTACTGAAAATTACTCAAAACGAATTAAATCATAAACTGCGCATTCTTTAATAAAGTTGTTGCGCATGAGTCAACTGAGGTTGGTGCGATTAATTTCCGATGGATGGCGTCACTGAAAATTATTCAAAATGAATGACAAGCAATTGGTCGACCTACACTTCAAGCACGGAAGAAAAGAGCATTACGAGCCCCAGAATCAGACGAGCATTGAGACTGGAAAATCTTCGAGGATATGCCGCTGAGATCCGTTCGCAGGAACAACTTGAACAACGAGTAGTGAGATTAGAAACTGCTCGAATGCGTTCTAATTAGGCCCGTTCATCTGACTTATCAGGACAACGGAAAACAAAGTCAGTAAAATGATTCAAAATTAATTGGACATTTGTGTATTGTCTTTCCTTCAAATTTATTTTAGTTGGTGGCGCAGCAACACGCGCAGGGTACAGCTAGTAATATATAAAATGGCAAGTTCAAACATAAACTTAACTTTAAACTTAAAGGTAGGATGATCCTCGCTTTAGCTTAACGCTCACCCTAGCTCTACCGCTCACCTACGTTCCTTATGATAATGAAAAACAATTTATATACCTGTTAAAATCCTCCCTTTAATTAACGTCAAGTTGTAATAATGGCCCTAAATATGGTAGCAATAAATATTCATTCCTGATTTTAAATTGTTAATAAGAAATGAATCGCAATATTCCTCAAGAGCCTGAAATAATTATTTACGAAATAATTCGTTGGTGTTGTTGATACAGCGTGAACATAGACTTAGAGTTCCCAGTCCGACATAAACTGAGCAAAAATTACGGCAATTAGCTGCTGGCTCCGAGGAGTATAGAGCAACACATATTGGTGTCAGATCTGAGAACATTGCAGCTACGGCTGAAGATTTAACACAGGACCTAGAGTACCAACCAGACGGCGTGCCACTGAATAAGGCATCGATAGATTGTTTTTACGGAATACTTTGATAAAAAAAAACTTAAAAGTTTTCCTTTACAATGTGTCTGCACTGGGTGGACCCTTGGCAGACGTTCTGTTGAAAATCTCGGAGGGGACCCTGGAATACAGACCAGACATGGTACTGAATTGGGCATCAATTGATTGCCTTATGCAAAATTTTGTTAAAAAAATTTCAAGATGTTGCTTTCCAAAGTGCAGTCAATTCAGAAAGCCATTCTAAATCTCTATCGTAAGGAAGAGAACCTTTCTACCAAAACCATTTATTAGCAATGAGGCTCAGTTCTATATCTGTAGATACTTAAATAAGAAGAATTATTTATTCTGAGGCACAGAAAAATCTACGTATAAATTTAGATACATAATTGGCCATTACAACCCTTCAGTCAGGATTACAGCCTAGCTTATCCCACCACTCATGTTGTGTGTGTTAATTTTATACATGAGTGGTGGGACCTACAGTTTACAGTCGACTCCGAACGACAGATTTTTTGAGAAACTTTTCATGGTAGTTTTATTTACTCTCAGAGTTTTTGCCAGAAATCTGCTGAGAGGAAGTCGCCGAAGAAATATTTTTTCATATTTCGTTTTGATGTCTGAACTGGGGTCTAAATCTTACCTGGGGGCCTTACGTCTAATAAGCCAACACACTACCTACTAGACTACGGCGACTACACAGTTTTTGACAAAAGACTGCTGAGCGGAGGTCACCGAAAGAGAAATTTTCGCTTTGATGTCTGACCTGGGGTCAAACTCTTGTGTAATGTACTGAAAAACAAAGGAAAGGCTAGGGAAGGAAATTTTCTGTTCTTTAAAATGTTGTAAGGAACTTGTTGCAATATGGAAGGAAGAAGAAAAGGCTGATGAACGGAAAAAAATTCACCGTCCCCTATGAAATTCAGATTATAAGACAGTGACTAGCGATGGTCAGCTGTACAGTGATTTCTAGTTCGTACAGAACCCTTATATTTTATGAACGATTTAGCCGCACTGTTAAAACTGTAAATTTTTCATTTTTTCACCTTCTTACGGACTCTACCTTCCCTCAAACAGTACTAAATGCTGAGAGGAAGTCGCCGAATAAATATTTCTTCATATTTTATTTTGATGTCTGACCAGATGTTTGAACCCCCGCCTTACGTCTAATAAGCCAGACACACTACCTACTAGACTACGGCGACTTCACACATATAACTACGCGAACAGTTATTATACCCACTCAAATATACTGTAAGGCGTGGTGTTTACACTTGAAGTGTCGTAAAGATTTGATAACTCTGCAGCCTAAGCGACTACTGTGAAAGGCGATCTGTACAGCTCAGAATAACGATTTTTTTCCTGCCACGAGCCGACTAAATTGGGACTGTAAAATGCATATACAACCGAGATTCTCTAGACACTAATTTCCAGGCCGTGTAATCTTTTGTTCTGGTGAATTGCACTCTCCGCTCGTCTAACCATTCTAGATATGTTTTTGTAGGCTTTTTTGAAGACAGGAATCTATTTCAACAAACCTCAAACTCTTGACATCATCACAGAGAATATCGTGGACATTTTCGATACTCCATTCAAAAGCAAAATAAAGTTTTTCATTAAAAAAATTATAGCCAAGGAATATCGGGTGACAAGTTTTATTCTAGTCGTTCATAATTGGAAGTTATTTTCCAAAATGTCTAGAATGCGCGCAAGGCGAGCTGTACAGGTTAAAGATTTTTTTCCTGCCGCGAGCCGACTAAGTTGGAACTGTATAATCGATATTCTTAGGCACGAATTTCCAGGTTGTCTAATCTTTTGTTCTGGTGACTTGCTCTCATCACTAGTTCTAGATATCTTTTTGTAGGGGTTTTTTTGAAGACAGGAATCTATTTCAACAAACCTCAAACTCTTGACATCATCACAGAGAATATCGTGGACATTTTGGATACTCCATTCAACAGCAAAATAAAGTTTTTCATTAAAAAATTACAGCCAAGGAATATTGGGTGGCAAGTTTTATTCTAGTCGTTCATAATTGGAAGTTATTTTCCAAAATGTCTTTACAATGCGTTAGGGCAACATCTAAATTGTTGTAGTTTTTTCATGTTTGTATCAGAGGTCAGCAATGAGTATTCAAAACGATGATTAGATTCGAATCTACTTATAATTTCTGATACTTATACGCATTCATACTTATTTTAATGTCATACTCATACTATTCATATTCAAAGTTTGAAATACTCATGGTACTCATTTTTAACAATACGCATGATGTTATTGATTTCGACTCTCCATGACTCAACGTATACACGAATCACAAAATAAGTATGATTCGCGTACGAACACTACATTACTCACTAGAAGGTTGTTTGTTTGCTCTGCTTGCTGTCTTTTTCTTTTTTGTTTATGTGTCTTTCTTCTCTCTTTTTAAATGCAATAACAACTAAGACTGTAAATTTTGACAAATGATTCGAATCACTCGAATCATTTATAAGTATTTTTCTAAAGTTATGAATCTGAATGAGTAGGCGTATGAATCCAACATATTTCGAATGTTATGAGTTTGATGTCAACGTTGTACTCATACTCATTGCAATTTCTACTTATAAATCAATGTGGTACTGAGTACGAATGAATCAGAAAAAGCGATTCATTGCTGATCTCTGGTTTGCATAGTCCGGAGTGTGTTGCGTAGAGGAAAGGCCAAGAATATTTTGTAAAAAATTGAGATTCCAATTTTTCATTCAATTTTTGTATATCTACCTCAATAGATGGGATCATAGCTGTCGATATTTAGGAAATTATGTGACTAAGAGTTCGGTCTTCTACACTACTCCTGGCATTAGCTTTTGTGAAATGCATATAGGAATAGTTCGATTAGCATAATTCTTCTAGTAACACGTTTATCACTCATCCAAGTTCTCATCTTATCGTTTGCATAACTTTACATATGGGTGAATACATACATACGATATTATTATTTGCATCAAAATATAATACTCAACTACATAGACTTGCCATTACATAAATACATACAATACATACATATATGTTAACATACAATTACAAATATTATCACAGAAATTATAGAGAGTCAGACTTACCTTCTACGACGAGGATTAGTGGTTTGACCGGGTAAATTAAAACAGCCACGTGGTATAACCATACGAGCATTGCCCTTGGCAGGGCGAGAACCGCCAACAGCTTGTAAGGCGGATAAATGAGCAGCATAGCCATCATTTAAAACGGTGGCATTCGATTGCAATTTTTTGCTAACCTACAGAGGAAAAAATATACCAAAATTTTCTAAAAGAATTTCAAAGTAAAATTTTAAAATTTACATACCTTGCCTACAATAAAAATCTGTTCTGGTCTCATGCCGACATTGGTGTAAACACTAATGTCTTTACTGCTGCCATAAGCGGCCATTATTGAGATTCCATGATTCTGTACCAGATTATTCAAATAGGCCGTCTTATGACCCAAGGGATCAGTAGAAAGACCATCGGCAAAGGAGATGAGACCATGAGGGAAATTATGCTGACTCAACCAGGAGACGACACGCTGTTGCTGCATGTCCGGTCGTCCGGTTATGTAGATTAATAAATAACCCAATTCCTGCCAATGGCGGCATACATCCACTGCACCGGCCCTAACTTTGGGATCACGACCGGTCACCGACATAGAGGCCGTGAAAGAGCCATCTATGCTAAATACAACACATTCCGTTAGGGGTGGTACGACAGCTAAATAACAATCCACAGATGTGTGATCGCCACGCACTACCATTTTAATGGGATAGATGCCATAACCGAATGCCACATGATCGGGTATGGTATAGGAAATGCGACCAGTTTTATCGGTAACTTCTGTACTAAGAAAACTCCACTCGCCAGCGGGTGGATCTTTCATAATGTGTATGTCGACCTTTTCGCCATGCAACGTAATCATATCCAAGGGGCCATACATAAAACGAGCATTAAGCCGTTGTTCACGGCCCTCCAAAACGATTACATCATTGGCACGATGATTGGCAGCCACGTTTTTTAGTTTCACAGATGTACGCTTGCGTATCCATTTCTCACGCGGCTGGCCAGGATTAAAGTGGACAGTTTCCTTATTGTCCATGGATGTTACATATGGAATGCCTTCGAATTTACCAATCTTTAAACAGAAAAACAAACAAAGGAATTTAATTTTTAAAACAAAAAGAGAGAGAGAGAATTGAACTTACTTGTCTTAAAATAAATGCTATAACATCAGCACTTTCCCAGTAGCTGGCATGGAATAAATGAGGCAAAGCATTGGCTGGGAAATTACTTAAACCCTCCGGGCAATACAGGGCATAATCTAAACGTTTAGTGCCCCACCATTTCATTTGTACTGAAATTAAAGGATAACATAAATAAAATTCTTTCTTATAATAAAGGGTCCGCCAAATAACTTTTTTTTGTTTGAAAATGCTTTAAAAAAAACTACTGAATATTTTCTCAAATTTCTTTTTTTATTTGAAAGTACAATCCTTCCGGTTAATAATGGAAAATAATTTCATTCAAATGGCTGCCTCGGCTGGCCATGCAGTAGCCTACACGATCGGTTCAATTTTTAAGCACATTGTCGATTGTGTGCAGCTGTATATCACCAATGGCTCACGAATATTTTCCTTTAAAGCGTCAATTGCCTCTGGCTTGTCGGCGTAACACTTATCTTTGACGGCACCCCACAAATAATAGTCCAACGGTGTCAAATCGCAGCTCCGAGGTGGCCAAACGACATCAGCTCTGCGGCTGATAATGCGATCTTCAAAAACAGGGCGCAAAACATCGAGAGTAGCTTCGGCTGTGTGGCACGTCGCGCCGTCCTGTTAAAACCAAATGTTGTCAATATCCTCCTCTTCAATTTTTGTGAACAAAAATTCGTTCAACATGGCCCGATCGATCGGCCACTCCTTGCTCATTATCGAAGAAAAATGGTCCAATTATGTCTCTGGACCAAAATCCGCATCAAACAGTGACTCGTTTTGGGTGCGTCGGCTTTTCAATGTATGCGTGCGGGTTTTCTGTGCCCCAAATGGGACATTTTTGCTTGTTTACATACCCGCCAAGATTAAAATAAGCTTCATCTGATAAGATGATTTTTTTTGCCAAAATCGGCATCTTCTGTAAGTCGATCGCAGGCCCACTTAGCGAAGCGAAAACGCATTGGATGGTCAATTGGCTTCAACTCCTGAACCAATTGGACTTTGTATGGCGTCATACCAAGGTCTTTATGGAAAATTCGTCTCAATGATGTCTCCGAAATGTTCAATTGCTGAGGACGACGGTGAATTGATGTTGATAGCGTTTCACGCACACTTTCTGCCACAGCAGCAATATTCTCGGATGTACGCACTGTTTTTGGTTTTTCACGCTTTGGTTTATCGATGAGGATGCAAGTTTCTTTCACTTTTTTCACAAGATAACGAACATACGGAGCGGACGGTGCTTATCTTCTTCCAAAATCCGTACGCAATTTTCGCACACATTCTGCAACACATTACCATGATTTTCAAAGTAATGTCGCAATATTTCCCAGCGATGTTCAAGCGTATACACAACAACCATATTCGTTCAGCGGAAGGATAAAACTAATTATCTGTCAAATCAGACATGAGCTAAGTGTTACCATTCACGAAATGAGCACTAGTTGAACAAAAAAAAACGTTAGATGGCGGACCCAATGTAATGAAAAAAACTTTTTCTTTTCAATTTCTACATTCCAAAGGAGTTTACTAATGAATTTCAATCTTATTACACTGGCATTTTCGCTACCAACTAGCCCAACTTACATGAGTTAATGGTACTTAAAGAAATATTCTCAATAAGACCAGATACTGTACTTTGCATAGAGGCATCCGATAAACGTCTGCCACAAGTCATATTGTTGGCATCATTAAAATGTTGTGGATTAGATTGGATGACCTCCACTAAATGATAGAAAATTAAAGGTTAAGGTTTCATTAAAACATTCTCTAGAGAAGTGAGTCCATAATACTACTCACATAAATGCAATGGCTGGCCATTTCCTAAGGGATATTTGGCATAACGTGGCACATTGACCGGTGCCAGCATAGAAAATCTGGCACTTAACAAAGGTTCTAAACGGGAAGCCGTTGGATCGGTAGGATGGAACATATTATAAACCTGATTACAGTTGGGACGTTGTAGAGCTAGAAAGGAATATTTAAAGCAAAGTTATTACGTGTTATATACATATATAAAGAGCTGCTTACCAGTTTTAGAATCGTGTAACTTTTTAGCTGCCAACACTATAGACAATGGGGAACCGAACATAAAAAAGTCACCCACTTCAAAGTCTAATTTTGTATGTTTCGAATCACTCGACGACGAAGAACGCCTGCGACGCGGTGAGGGTGCAACCAACAGACGTTTGGCATCCAATTCCTGGTCATCGAAACGTTCATCATCATCGGTATTGCGTGACGAACGACTGCCACCCTCATTGCCATTGTTGCGACACAAGGCTTCATAGGCCAACAAAGAACCCATGGAATCGCCTAGTATCACTATTTGGCCCGAAAAACCAAGACCTTCTTCGGATTTAAGAAACTCATGATAGACTATATTAGCTGCCTGTACGGTTTTATTAACGGTATCTTGGAATTCCGGTGATGAAACGGCCAATAATGGTATGGCCCCTATAGGAACATCAGCTATATTGGGCATATCGGCCGATGGCGATGAATCAAACGAGTATGGACTTAAACTAGATAATATGCCCAAAGCATCGGTACATATGGATGGACAGGGCACCATTTTAATGGTGACATGAGTTAATAGGCTCGGATAATGTTGACGCATAACAGACTCAAATGAGCCACGAAATGTGGTGACATCAGATTTTTTGGAAGTCAATTCGCTGGTGGCATCTGAAATTAAAAATAATTAATGGTGGGGTTAGGTTTTTTAAAAATTTAAAATAAAATAAAAAACAAACATTACCGAGGACACTGCCGGCATGCACGACTAATATCAATATGGTAGTGGAACAGGAGGGTGTGCCCGGTGAACCGGGCGGTGATATTTCATGGCCACGTTCCACGCTTTGGGAAGAACGCAATTGTCTTTTATTGCCACGCTCGGAGGCAACACGCATTAAGAAATCTTGATTGAAAATGCTATCCTCCTGTTTCGAACGACCCTGGCTATCACCATGTGGAGGCGGGCTATCGTCGGGTTCACCTAACAATTCCAAAGAACTCCACTTGGCCAAGGAATTGCTATCATTGGTATCTAGAAAAGAAGGATTTTACAATAAAATTATAAAGGATTCAATAATTAAAGCATATTTATCGTACGTACCCACACAATCGAAAAATTCTTCATCAGAATTTGATTTCGAATCGACTTCCAAACGTTCCATACGCCAATTAGCCACCTGTAAGCAGGTTATCAAATGATTAGTTGATGAATTCAAATGACAAATTTTGTTTGTATCAAATATTCTAATAATTTAACAACAACAATTTTTGTATCGTTTTTTTATGAATTTAGAGCTGAACTTACGTTTTTACGCTTAGCATTTTTCGCATGCTGCTAAACGTTTAATCAAATAGAGAAAGAGAAGAGAAGAAAAAGAAAAAACATTTTTTTGTTGCATGTCACCAAACCGAATATAAGAAAAAAATATAAAAGAAAAGAAGAAAAAGACAAAGAGAAATATAAGAAAAGTATAAAAAAAGAAAAGATAATTAAAGAGGAAAATAATAACAGCATTCACTCATCAGGCAATTGCACATCATTAAAGCTTACCTTGCTTGACAATTGATTGATTGATTGATGTGATGATGGTTTGATTGGTTTTAATTGATTCATAAAATATTCTGAATAATTTTGAACATAAAAAGACACTTCACGTAATTCTTTTTAGAGAGACAAAGAATTGCAATAAATTTGTTCTAAAGTGGTATGATGGCTTCAGTAAAGAATTCTGAGAGATTGTAGTTAGTGGTCGCAGAATTCATAGTATAATACAAACAGAATAGAGCCTTAGTCTTGTATGGAGTTCGTTGCCTTATTAAACGTAAGGCCATGGTTCAAAACCCAAGCCGGACATCAAAACGAAAAAATCTTTCTTCGGCAACTTCATTTCACCAGATTTCTATCTAAAACTCTGAGAATAAATAAAATTGCCATGAAAGGTTAGAGGAGGACGTGTACTTGTCAATTAAGACGAGTACAAAATTAACACACACAACATAAATGGTGTGAGAAGCTAGGTCGTAATCCTAACTAAAGGGTTGTAATAACGAAACCGCTTAGGTTTAAAAATTAGGGATGGAGCGATTCGCAGAAGGACGATAGAGGCCGGATTATTCAGTCTAAGGCTAGCAAAAAAACCTTTCATATCGTGAAACATTTCATATCGTCTGCGCACACGCCTTATGCCATCTGAATCCTTTAAATTAAACATAGATTCGTCAGAAAACAGCACAATTCTCCATATTTAGACACTCCAGTTGAGATGGGCCTTGTCGAATTCAAGTTTCGATTTTTTATTTTTAGACGATATAAAAGTTTTTTTTTTGCTGGTTGTCGACTGAATAATCCGGCCTCTATCGTCCTTCTGCGAATCGCTCTATCGCTCATTTTTAAACCTAAGCGGTTTCTTATGTGGCTAGATTATGCTGTGGGATCATTTTGGATTGTCGTTTTAATTCAGGAGTCTTCATATCGCGAAGTTTCACGTGGTCTTCTTCCAGAATGGGTAGGAGATATGCGACCGGTATGGAAAAATTTTTTAATTAGCCTAGAAATAATTGATCTGTTGATCGAATATTTTGTACTCAATTGATCTTGACCCAATCTAGAACTTGTGGGAGATCGCTAACTTAAAAATCAACCAAGAAAATTGCAAAACCAAAGACGATATATTTGAAGCCGCAAAAATAGCCTGGGATGCAATATCACCTGAAATAATTTATAATTTCACATCCTCTATGCCTAAAATATTGGCATGTGCCATCCAGAATATATGATTCGCAAAGAAATATTGGTTTCAATAGTTTTTATCTGTACCTTAAATTGGGGGTGCTTTAGTTTTGTCCGCTTATATTTTCGACTTGAAATGTATTTTGAATCATAACTTTTTTATTGAATTCTGAATTACTTTTAAAAAAAATGTACTGAGGGGGTGCTTAGGTTTTGGCCGATACTGTATATATGTTGATAGCAATGGATATTTTAATAAAAATTATTTAGACAAAACCAAAATTAAAATTTTCTCAGTATTTTTTATGTCCAGCTTTTTTCGTTTTGTCCAGCTTTTTGAAACCCAATGCCCAGCTTTTTGCGAATCGGAATCTGGCAATCCTAGTTGTAATGCTCAATTATGCATGTAAATGAATAGAGCTCTACATACTCATGTCTAAGACACGGGCAAGCTAAGGCACCATTATAACCTGATAGCTCGATTTCTTGTAAAGGGTCCGCCAAATAACTTTTTTTTTGAAAATGCTTTAAAAACAAAACTACTGAATATTTTCTCAAATTTCTTTTTGAATTTGAAAGTACAATCCGTCCGGTTAATAATGGAAAATAATTTCATTCAAATGGCTGCCTCGGCTGGCCACACATTATCGATTGTGTGCAGGTGTAATTCACCAATGGCTTCACGAATATTGTCCTTTAAAGCGTCAATTGTCTCTGGCTTGTCGGCGTAACACTTATCTTTGACGGCACCCCACAAATAATAGTCCAACGGTATCAAATCGAAGCTCCGAGGTGGCCAAACGACATCAGCTCTGCGGCTGATAATGCGATTTTCAATAACAGGGCGCAAAACATCGAGAGTAGCTTCGGCTGTGAGGCAATAACGCCATCCTGTTAAAACCAAATTTTGCCAATATCCTCCTCTTCAATTTTTGTGAACAACAATTCGTTCAACATGGCCCGATAACGATCGCCATTGACTGTAACGTCCACTCCTTGGTCATTTTCGAAGAAAAATGGCCCAATTATGCCTCTGGACCAAAATCCGCACCAAGCTGTGACTCGTTTTGGGTGAGTCGGCTTTTCAATGTATGCGTGCGGGTTTTCTGTGCCCCAAATGCGACAATTTTGCTTGTTTACATACCCGCCAAGATCAAAATGAGCTTCTTCTGAAAAGATGATTTTTTTTTTTGCCAAAATCGGCATCTTCTGTAAGTCGATCGCAAGCCCGAAGCGAAGCGAAATCGCATTCGATGGTCAACTGGCTTCAACTTCTGAACCAATTGGACTTTGAATGGCGTCATACCAAGGTCTTTATGCAAAATTCGTCTCAATGATGTCTCCGAAATGTTCAATTGTTGAGAACGACGGTGAATTGATGTTGATGGCGCTTCACGCACACTTTCTGCCTCACCAGCAATATTCTCGGGTGTACGCACTGTTTTTGGCTTTTCACGCTTGCCAGATTCTTTCACTTTTTTCACAAGATAACGAACATACGGAGCTGACCGTGCTTCTCTTCTTCCAAAAATCCGTACGCAATTCTCGCACACATTCTGCAACATTACCATGACTTTCAAAGTAATGTTGCAATATTTCCCAGCGTTGTTCAAGCGTATACACAACCATATTCGTTCAGGGGAAGGATAAAACTAATTATCTGTTAAATCAGACATGAGCTAAGTGTAACCATTCATGGAATAAGCACTAGTTGAAAAAAAAAAAGTTAGATGGCTTACCCGATATTTCAAATCTTACAAAAAAACGATCGTGATTTCACTATCCCGACTAACAATCAAACCTTTTGAATAATTCACTCGCTAGTAATTGTTGCATACCATTATCTGAAGCTGAATGAATATCAGTAACTACATGTCTAGTTCCAGTTCCGTAAAGTTAAAATCGTTCTTACCAATCTGAACTAAACAAGCTTTCTAGTTACGAGCACTATAACGCCTCTATTCCGCTTAAACTTTCCAAAGTAGTGGA
The DNA here is from genome assembly GCA_958299815.1 of Sarcophaga carnaria. Lineage (NCBI taxonomy): Eukaryota > Metazoa > Arthropoda > Insecta > Diptera > Sarcophagidae > Sarcophaga > Sarcophaga carnaria. The sequence continues at coordinate 144,399,760 of OY283149.1, forward strand.
AAACATAATTAAGCAGGATCTTGTGAAATATTGAAAGCCAAAAAATAGGTTTTCATAAGGCTAGTTGTACTTGTGATCTGCTTCAACCACTAGTTGATACTTTCAAGATACTTCATTGGTGATAGCCGTACCCTGATCCTGAAATCCTGACTCCACGGAAACAGTAATAATGAGGAAAAAACATCAATTTTTATAAGACTTTATAACAGAAAGAATATTCTACGATTGGCGGACTATTCGGACTACTAGTGTTGCTCTAGAAATACCTCCTTTCATGTATACTCGAAATGCCAAATTGGAGTGGCCTAAAGTTATCTGTAGGAGAAGTGAAATTTTTAGGCTAGTTTATGGCGTTTTCTAACACCACTCGCTACAGCCCGGGCTGTAGTGTGTACGTGTCTCTACTTAATGGGGACGAGCCCTCCGCGGTCGGGTGAGGGTGGGTTAGTGTGAGGCCGGGGACGTTCGAAAAAAAACCAGGGGTTGGTATCTAAAACATTTCGATGATTTCGTGTGAAATTAAGAGTTATCACAAGGCTCCCTGGTATCTAAAATCTTTTGACGATTCTGGATTAAATTAAGAGTTATCACAAGGCCCCCTGGTATATCCAAATCTATTCTCAGTTTTCTTTGTAAAGCCATAAATATTATGGCTTTAGCTTCTGATATTATTTACTCGTTTGCAGAAGGTTTGCCTATTCTCTGAGGTGTATGTGGTTAAAAGCGCTTCACTACAGATCCAGAAATCCAGGATAGCACGAACAAATTGCTTAAATTTTTTCAATGAAAAAGGCTTCAAGTAATTCATTTTGGAGGCCTCCTAACCGCCATTAGAAACGTTAAGATCGTATAAAATTAAGACAGCTTTATCTCTTGAGAAACAGATCCAGAAATCCACGAGTAGCAGAAAAAATTACTTGAATTTTTTCATTGAAAAAGGCCTCAAGTCCTCTCCAAGTAATTCAGCTTGCAAGTCTCCTAATCGTCGTTAGAAACGGTAACATCATGGGACAGCGTCACCTCTTGAAAAACAGAACGAGAAATCCAGGAGAAGCCGAACAAATTTCTGGTATTTTTCAATGAAGAAGGCTTGAATTCTTCTCCAAGTAATTCATCTTGGGAACATCATAATTTTCGACAGAAACGATCTCATCATAGAAAGTTAAGACAGTGCCACCTTTTAAGAATCATCTAAAGTTCAACACCGAGTACAACAACCCAATACATATACACACACACAGTTTGTTGTCTCTAGAATAGTGACAAATGGCAACTCTATCATTCTAGTACATCTTGCTACGGTAGACTGACCAACCCAACCGCTTAGCTGGAAAAGATCAACCAATCAAAGGAGAAAAAAATTTACATCGCAACCTTAACACATTCACACAGATAACATGCCACAATCAATAGATTTTCGTTAAGTATTCTTGCATACAACTTACCTGCAACTCAAAACTGTGAGCCGAACCCAAAGGTGAATGTAGACCTCCCGCTTTAGAGCCAGATTTTGATTTCACCATTTGTATGCTTTGAGAACGAGATCTTTCACTAGAGTTTTTCTGTTCAGGTGGTTCTTCTTCCTCCGAAGAGACTTCCTCGCTGGGAGGTTGTTGGGTAACCATAGGCGGTTCCTTAACCATACGCTCTTCGTTATCAATTGAGTTGGATTCCACTTGATCTTCAGAGACACTTTCTGTTAATTACGAAATATTGTTTTATAAATTATGCTGGTCTTTGGTTTTAGTTTAATTTCTTACCTTCTTCTTCCTCCTCTTCACCACTTAGATCACCGCCACCCATTTTGCGTGCCAAAGCCTTCTGGGTTTGCCTTTCAATTTCACGAATATCTTCAATGGTTAGACCATGCCACTCATCCTGCCAGGCCCAGGCTTGACGATGGGCCCTTAACATAGTTTTTCTTAATGCCACATCGTGTATAAACTTCTCCAATTTCGTTTGCATGCCCCAATAACGAAATTCCACACGGCAGATTTTATATGCACACATTAAGGACATATTGCGGGCAGTGGGTTGTTTCTTACCCTTTACCTCACGCCAATACTCCTCGAGCCAATCTTCACCCAATGGGCCGCGACCGGTTTTTTGCGATACAAATAGTTTGGGATCCTCTTCCTTGACATAGTCACCGCCATACAACTGATCCTTGACAATGTCAATGCAGTCTAGAATGAAATGAAATAAGGGATGCAAGTGGAAATACATTTTAAGATTTTTTTTAAATACTTACCTATCTCACGATTTCTTAGCTCACTGCCAGTTAGTTTGAAAACATTTTCCTGATAGCCATTGTCTGGAAAATAATATGTTTCTATATCTAAGGAAAATTTCTCTACAAATGGACATGTGTAACGTGTTCTAGTATAGGGATAGGCATTCCAGGCCTCTTCCTCCACGGTTAATGCACTTTTAGGCAGCAGACCTAAGGTTAAAGTTTGTTTTTCAAAGTGAGGTTATGTGTTCATGACTTTAACTATAGAAAACTTACTTTTAATCCAGCCTGGCAAATGACTGCCTACATGATAGATCTTTTTGGTATATTGGCCCTTCCCACCGGGACCATCATCATAGGGTTCATTTATAATAATTTCCACGCCACTGCCTTCGCCATGACTCTCTTCACGACTTTTTTTCTGTAAGAGAAGGTCATTGAAGTTATTTAAAAAGGAGTTATATTCGGTAGTAAAGTGCAGGCAAAATTTCTTTAAGTGGAACTATCAAGCAACGTCCGAAGGTGCGAGGCGACCCAAATATGTATATGCAGTATGATACGATTGCTATACTTTTCGTTTTCAGGCAAGAATCTCTTGTATTTCTTTTCTAAATTCGAAAGGAATTTATTTAAAAACCTACTTCGAAGAGCACAAAATTCATCGAATATTTTATCTCGTAATTAATAAAGGCCAAAGGGATTGTAGGACAGAATTCTTCTGAAGATTGAGGTTAAGTTGGATAGGTAAGTTTGAGGTTAGGGAACTCCACAAGAAGTACATTAGCACCATTGGTCGGCTCTTTTTATGTTCGTAAGCCACGTCTAGAGTAGTTCCTCTACCCAATACTTCTCAGATTTGTAAATATTGTATTTAAGTACACAGTCATGGGAAGTTGACACGACTTCCTTCTCATTAACCCATTAATGCCCGAATTACTTTTTTTTCCTACCGTTACCGTTTTGTTTTTTACACTCAATTTCCTCTCAGAACATAAAAACTAAGGCAACCTCTGCTGGTAACTTCAGTTGCCAGTGAGCACTAATGGGTTAATGTTGCTTCTGTTAAGGTTTTGTGCTTTTCTTGAGACTTTAATGTTCAATAAAACCAAGTGTATGGGAGATTTTGTCAAAATGTTTTCGCTACAGCTTCTAATGGTTGAAGCGCACCCTAAATGCCTAATTTTCCAGGACTCTGGCGCATAAATCAGCGTGAATTTGACCGATGGCCTAGATTATGTTGGCTTTGAGGACCGTGGTAGTTTGTGGCTTATTCGCTTACAGCTGCGACTAAAGGAAACCCCACAAGAAAGAGACTGATCGCAGGATTCTCTCAAATCCTACGACTTGGTAGCCAATTCATGTCTCCTCCCTCAAATCGTACGACTCTCTGGCTAATTCATGTCTCCACCACATGAGATGACCATTCCCTGAAATAAAAAAACTATGTGGCATGAGCAATGTGGCATCTAGCCACGTTCTGCTGAACCCACATGCCGTTGATGTTCAGATCATCCAATTCAGGCCAAAATAAGTCGGTAAATATCAACCTATAGTGCTCCGCGTTGACAGAGAAATATGGACCGATGATGCCGCCAGCCCAAATTCACATCAAACAGTGACTTCTTTGGAATGCATTGGACGCTCTTTGTTTGCTCACGTATCCATTCATCCATAAATGGGCCTCTTCGCTGAAGATGATGTTTCCATGGATATTTGGGTCAGCATACATAGCACATTCAACGAAGACACTTCGTTGTCTCTGGCCGTCTGTGATAATTCGGCAAAAACAGACTGAAAAAATGGCAACTAATTTGACAGATGTAACTTCAACAAGATGGCCGTTATTAGCTGTCAAAGTAGGGATGTTCCCATTGGAAGACCCTCCAGTCTAATTACAAACAGTAATGCTTGAAGTCGCCGTAGTCTAGTAGGTAATGTGTTGGCTTCTTAGACGTAAAAGCCAGTGTTCGAGCCCCAGGCCAGACATCAAGACAAAATACTAAAGGCATTTCTTAGGCGACTTCCTCTCAGCAGATTTCTGGCAAAAACACTGAGAGTAAATAAAATTGCCATGAAATAAAGTTTCTCAAAAATCTGTCGTTCGGAGTCGACTTTAAACTGTAGGTCTCGCCACTCATGTATAAAATTAACGCACACAACATAAGTGGTGTGAGAAACTAGGTCGTAATCCTGACTGAAGGGTTGTAATGACCAATTATGTATGTATGTATGTATGTGTGTGGCTTATTAGACGTGAGGCCGTGGTTCAAATCCCAACCTTCGAAATAAGAAAAAAAATTTCTTCATGGACTTCCGCAGTATTCTGCCAAAGGCGCTGAGAGTAAATAAAATTGCTATGAAAAGCTTCTCAGAAATCTGTCGTTCGGAGTCGGTTTTACACTGTAAGTTCTGTCATTCATGGATGAAATTCACATACACCACATGGGTGGTTACGACAAGCTAAGTCGTAATCCTGACTAAGCGGCTTTAGTGACGAAATAAGTGAGTGAGCAACTGCGCAACAACATATAGTAAATTTTCCTAAGAGTACCTTTAGAATGCTATAGCTGAGCTTAAATTTATTTGATTTCGTTGTGGAAATTCCGAATTCCAAGGCAAAGTAGTTTTCTTTTCGAGTTAAGAATTGTTAAAAATCATCTGTGTTTGCTGTTATGTTAGCCTATTACACAAGAATGATTAAAATTTTCTTTGAACATCATTAATTGTTTTCACTTGACCTTGAGAGTCCACTTTTATAGCATGAATGTTTAATGTCTGGCGTACATATAGTGTGCGGCAAAAGAAACTGTACACTAAGAATAAAATTCTAACAATCATGAAACTCAACTTTTAACACTTAAGGAGAGTGCCCTAAAAAAAATTTGTTAATATTTTGAAATTTTTTGTATTTCTTTTTTTTGTTTCAATTTTAAAAACTGTTAATAAAACAATTTTAAAATAAAAAAAATTATATATTTTTTTAATGTATAGTTTCTTTTGACGCTCACTGTATACATGTATTCATAGGAGCACATAATAAAAATTCGAATAAAATAAAAAATAAATTTGAACAAAATTTATACACTTACCGCTATCATATACAGTTGAGCGATACGATATTCTTCCACTGTAAGGGGCAGTGGGATATGATATTCCTTAATCAACATTGCTGCCGGTCTTTATGTTTAAATCGTCTCAAGTGATGATGATGATGATGTTGATGCTGAATGGCGATGATGAAAATGACTAGACTTCTGGGTGTATATTCGTTCGATCTGTCTGCTTATATTATCACACAATATCTCACAATGAATTTCTTTTCAAAAATATTTGAATTTTCAATTGAAAAATTTTCACGTTCATGTTAAATCCACAACAGCACCGGGCTGCCTTTATTTTATTTTTGTAGCTTTTGGCGGCGGCGCGTTCGTCTCTCCATCTGGTTTTTCTGTCTGTATTTTTCAATAATTTATCACGTAAATACTTGTATTTTCTTAGAAGATTATACTAAAATACGAACTCAAATTGGCTGCTGTTATCTGGTTTCTCCAGCTGAGATTTTTTCTTTTCTTTTTTTTTTGAATTTTATTTATTAAACTGCAAATAAATAGAAAAAAAGCCAGAGGAATTTAAATTTAATTTGTTTTTCAATACGTTTAATTCAGTATTTTGTAAACTTTATTTTAGTATAGTAATGATGATGATGGGTCTGTTTTTCCATGAAAATTCAATTTCGCAAAATTATTTCTTGTTGCCTATTTAGCTTTTCAGGAAGACAATTGCGAATTGGCCAATAGTGGTGGTGACCTCATGTTGAAAAATGAAAAACCCTCAGTATACCTAAGTATGTGCATTTTAATGGTTTCCATTAAAGCTTTAGGGGTACTTTTTCTATGCATTTCTTTTATATTTTTTTGTTAGCTATTAAGTTGGTATTAACGAGGGTAGATGTTAAATTGCTAGACAAATTCTCTATACAGTAATCCATAGTATCAGGAGTGTTTACTATCGGGTCCGCCATCTAACGTTTTTTTTCTTTCAAACTAGTGCTTATTTCGTGCATGGTAACACTTAGCTCATGTCTGATTTGACAGATAATTAGTTGTATCCTTTCGCTGAACGAATATGGTTGTGTATACGCTTGAACAACACTGGGAAATATTGCGACATTACTTTGAAAATCATGGTAATGTGTTGCAGAATGTGTGCGAAAATTGCGTACGGATTTTGGAAGAAGAGAAGCACCGTCAGCTCCGTATGTTCGTTATCTTGTGAAAAAAGTGAAAGAATTTGGCATTCTCATCGATAAACCAAAGCGTGAAAAGCCAAAAACAGTACGTACACCCGAGAATATTGCTGCTGTGGCAGAAAGTGTGCGTGAAGCGCCATCACGATCAATTCAGCGTCGTTCTCAACAATTGAACATTTCGGAGACATCATTGAGACGAATTTTGCATAAAGACCTTGGTATGACGCCATACAAAGTCCAATTGGTTCAGAAGTTGAAGCCAATTGACCATCCAATGCGTTTTCGCTTCGCTAAGTGGGCCTGCGATCGACTTACAGAAGATGCCGATTTTAGCAAAAAAATCTCATCTTTTCAGATGAAGCTCATTTTGATTTTGGCGGGTATGTAAACAAGCAAAATTGACGCATTTGGGGCACAGAAAACCCGCACGCATAAATTGAAAAGCCGACGCACCCAAAACAAGTCACTGTTTGGTGCGGATTTTGGTCCAGAGGCATAATTGGGCCATTTTTCTTCGAAAATGAGCAATGAGTGGCAGGATTACAGTCAATGGCGATCGTTATCGGGCCATGTTGAACGAATTTTTGTTCAAAAAAATTGAAGAGGAGGATATTGGCAACATTTGGTTTCAACAGGACAGCCGAAGCTACACTCGATGTTTTGCGCCCTGTTTTTGAAGATCGCATTATCAGCCGCAGAGCTGATGTCGTTTGGCCACCCCGGAGCTGCGATTTGACACCGTTGGACTATTATTTGTGGGGTGCCGTCAAAGATAAGTGTTACGCCGACAAGCGAGAGACAATTGACGCTTTAAAGGACAGTATTCGTGAAGCCATTGATGAAATACAGCGGCACACAATCGATAATGTGCTTAAAAATTGGACCGATCGTGTAGGCTACTGCATGGCCAGCCGAGGCAGCCATTTGAATGAAATTATTTTCCATTATTAACCGCAAGGATTGTACTTTCAAATAAAAAAAGAAATTTGAATTTTTTCTTAAAGCATTTTCAAAAAAAAAAAGTTATTTGGCGGATCCTTTACTTTGCGATTTTAAGAAATTCGATACCATTACGCAGACTTTTAAAGTGGAAAGATCTAAGAATGCTCAACTCTAAGCATGTCAACCATTTGAATATCAACAGTCAGGTTTCACGAAGGACCATTGTGACGGTCTGGTATAAATCAAGGCTTATTCGTGTGTGCAAAGAATATATGCTGGGTCATTGCGGTATACTTGGCAATGAGATGTTTAATGCTTTCGCTAGATTAGGTTAAATTTCTGAGGGCGATTTGGTCCTGATCCCCCAATCTGCTACCTCTACGGCCTCATCACTGGATGGGTCAGGGGGAAGAGCAGAGACATTGGGGGAATGGCTTGGGATGTCATGTGTCTAGGTGTCTATAGCCTGCGATATACAGCGATATAACAGGTTTGCTTTACAGGTCTTAAATAAGGCCAGTCTGTTATTGGCTTTAAGACACGGCACTGAGATTATTTTGCTGACAAAAATTTGGAACAGATGCCAGCCGGACTATTGCAGGATATGTTGCGACCAGAAGGAGTTGGAAGCTATCGAACATCTCCACTGTAATCCGCCTTTAGTAGGTTGAGGACCCTGGTAAAGGACTCCTTCGAAGGTGTGCATTCTTTGTCGAATGCCGACATTAAGGCTCTCCATAGATTCATTCATTTTGGCTGAGAAGTACCAAGACTTCAATGTTGTAGTCACGCTGTCTTGTGGTCATTGTGGTATGACTTTGCCATAATATAGAGCCGACTGCTACTCTAAGGCTCTGAAATAAATCAAAAGTACTATAGAGAAATAATTTTGACAGAACTTTATTACATGTGTTTGTGGTCTGTGTTTTTCCTCCGTCCCCTTATTCTCCATTTCCTACATCCTCGCTTTTTTCCTACCTCCTTTATTATCCTCTTTCGTCTTTAGAACGCATTAAAATGGCTTATTTTGACCTCCGAATATTGTGCTTGTTCCAATGATAAGTACACGTCCTCAAACCTAACCTAACCTAACATAAGGATGTCCTCAAATATTCATTGTGTTTGATGATATTATGAACAAAGTCTCTTCAGAGGGCAAAGGGTTAAGAGTATAGAGATTTTTTTTCACAATAACTCGAGTATTTAAAGGATAATATTTGTCTAGTCTTACTTAACATCTCCAACATGGAAGCAAAATTATAAGATGCTTAAAGGTTAGTGCTAGTGCGGTCCACTCTGATGCCACTAGATACTGGAGTAACATACATACATACATACATAATTGGTCATTACAACCCTTCAGTCAGGATTACCAGACCTAGTTTCTCACACCACTTATGTTGTGTTAATTTTATACATGAGTGGTGGGACCTACAGTTTAAAATCGACTCCGAACGACAGATTTTTGAGAAACTTTTCATGGCAATTTATATTTAATCGCAGAGTTTTTGCCAGAAATCTGCTGAGCGGAAGTCGCCGAAGAAATACTTTTTTGTGTTTTGTCTTGATGTCTGGCCTGGGGCTCGAAACCTGGCTTTACGTCTAATAACCCAACACACTAATCGCTTACGTCAAATGCTTGCCTTAAGTCTAATTTGAATTGAATTAACTCTAAAGTGACTCTGGCGCATAACGATCACGATCAACCAGTGTCTTACGAAGGATATTCTGCCATGACGTCAGCAACAACACGAACATCTAGAAGTTAACCAACGTTGAACATTTCCTAGAGTAAATTAAATGTAAAAAAATATATAAAAAATCGGTCCTACAATCACAAGGAAACCAGAAACGAATGTAGGTATGCCGCTAGAGCGAAATCCTTTATATTAATAAAGCCATGATCGATCTAAAAACGTTTGGAGACCCACAATTCTCCAAAAGTTGGGACAAAATAGAAACTATATGATCCGAATGAGCGAATAAAAAGGACAGTGGGGCAAAACTATTTTTTTGGATCTTGCGAATGCGAACTAACACAGTCCGTCATCTCAGAAGTGTAACCTAAGATGTAAAATAGAAAGAAATATCGCGAAACGTCGACAAATAAATAGATAGCGAGCTATTCAGCTATTCATTGGACCTAACGATAGCAAAAGAATTCAAAAATTCTTTCAAAAAATTCAAAAAAAAAAAGTTTTTCGAGTACAAAAATCAAATCAAAATCTCTCCCATTGGGCTATCGAAACTATTAATCCAATTGCCTATGGGAGAGTGGAAACAAAAGCACTCGGTTATTATCATTTAAAACTATTCAGAAAGGTCCAGAAGTTGACAAGCATGATAAGATATTGCTGGTTTATATCGCCGCAGCTTTCTATACGTGCTTTACTTCCGGGGAATGTTCCTCTAAAAATCGTTAAGAGCTAATGGTAAAAGTGAAAACTGTAGAATACAGAAGTCATAATTAGGTTCAGACAAGAGTATTCAGTCTTTGCTGGAGGTATCATCGAATGGAAATCGAAGCAAAGAGATTCCAAGTACGTATAGCGTAGCTGGTCTTATTTCAAAGTGGTGTTGCTGATGGCATCTTGGAAAAATTGTAGCCGTTGTTGCCAGTAGAATTTCTGTTGGATATTTAGTGATCGGATGGATAGCGATGCGAAAAGCCCTTCAAGGAAATGAAATGTTTTAGATTTTCTAAGATGTCCAGATGTTGCAGGGACAAAAAGAAAAAAACAACAGAAAGAAACTCTGGAGCGTTTTATAAGCAAAATAAAATTTTTTGGAAACCAAAAGTTTTAGAATATTTGGAATATTATGGAGGATATTTTAGCAAGGGTCTGGAGAGGGTCTGTCCACTACAGGATTGCCCATAAGGCCTGCAACTTAAATTGAAATAAATATTTACCATCCAACATAATTGTCGATTTAATTGCAATTTTTATATTGTGCCAGTATTTCCATTTTTAATTTGCAACCCTCGCTTCAAACCATTATCATATCCCGTGGTTTTGGTTTTCTCTGTTTAAGTTCTTAAGGTCTTGGTCATGTTAATTTTTTTCTTTTTTTTTTTTGAGCTGTTTTGGTCTTATTTTGTGTCGCTTTCAATTGGTCATCACTCTGTAGTTTTGTTGTTCTTTTTTCTGTTCTCTTTTATTTGGCTTTTTATCCGTGACAAGTTTGTCTGTTTAACCATAAAAATGGCTTTATTTCCACAATTACTAAATGCCGCCAATAATTCTGTTCGGTAAGTCTCAGTCTCAATCAGCCCCCCCCCCTCTCTCTCTCTCTGTAGCAGGAAAAATAAAACTTTCGCATGATATTGGCTGGTATTTGTTAAATGTAAGTGCCATTGAATGTCAAAGAGATAAAAAATAAAGAAAAAAGAATGTAAATAATAATAGGGCAGGCAGGCAATACGCACTGTTGTCATTAACAATATATTGTTAGCTGAAATGGTACAGTAAGGGTAGTAAGTATGCGTATTATTAATAAATATGATTGGGTTATTTGATCAGCTGTTGTCCCCTGTGTGGTGTTGTCAGTTTAGTAGGTAGTGTGTTGGCTTAGTAGACATAGAAGAAAAAGAGCACTCTACTATGTGGATGTGCTGATCAGAGATCAGCAATGAATCGTTTTTTCGCTACCCATAAGCACTCATGAAATTTTGAATATAAGTGACTCAACAATATTGCAATTTAACTATGTACTCTGATTCATTCATACTCACTACAATGTTGATTAATAAGTACAGGTTGCAATGAGTATGCGTACAACGTTGACATCAAACTCATACCATTCGAAATATGTTTGATTCATAAGCCTACTCATTTAGATTCATAACTTTAGAAAAATACTTATAATACTTAAAAATGAGTCGAGTGACTCGAATCATTCATCAAAATTTACAGTCTTAGTTGTTGTTGCATTTACAAAAAAAGAAAAAATGACACATAAGCAAGAAAGACCGAGCAGCAAGCAGAGCTAACACACAACCTTTTAGAAATGTTTTTGTGTTCGTACGCGATTCATACTTATTTTGTGATTCGTGTACATGTTGAGTTATGGAGAATCGAATTCAACAACATCATACGTGTTGTTACATATGAATATGATGAGTACTTCAAACTTTGAATATTAGTAGAGCAGGTTCCATGATATTAAAATAAGTATGAATGCATATAAGTATCAGAAATTATGAGTAAGATTCGATTGTACTCATCTTTTTGAATACTCATTGCTGATCACTGGTACTGATCAAACCTTAAATCACAAATCAATTTGATATAGAGTCCTCCATGTAAGAAATTCGTATAGTCTACTGCACTGCTCATTTGTGAAATGTAAAGGGTGTTTTTTATAGAGGTATAGAACTTTAAGTTGCAATAAAACAACGATGGATTATTCGATTGACATGAATCTTATTTATCCGAAAGATAATCTTGAGGCATTACATTTTAAATATGATTTCTGGCATATGACCGCCACGGCTGGCGCGGATGTAGTCCAATCCGGACGTCCAATTTTCGATGACTTTTTCCAACATTTGTGGCCGTATATCGGCAATAATACGGCGAATGTTGTCGTCCAAATGGTCAAGCGTTTGTGGCTTTACCGCATAGACCAATGACATTACATAGCCCCACAGAAAGTAGTCTAGCGGTGTTAAATCACAAGATCTTGGAGGCCAATTCACAGGTCCAAAACGTGAAATTAGGCGGTCACCAAACGTGTCTTTCAATAAATCTATTGTGGCACGAGCTGTGTGACATGTTGCGCCGTCTTGTTGAAACCACATCTCCTGGACATCATGGTTATTCAATTCAGGAATGAAAAAGTTAGTAATCATGGCTCTATACCGATCACCATTGACTGTAACGTTCTGGCCACCATCGTTTTTGAAAAAGTACGGACCAATGATTCCACGAGCCCATAAAGCGCACCAACAGTCAGTTTTTCTGAATGTAACGGTGTTTCCACATACACTTGAGGATTACCTTCACTCCAAATGCGGCAGTTTTGTTTGTTGACGTAGCCATTCAACCAGAAGTGCGCTTCATCGCTAAACAAAATTCGCTTATGAAAATCGGGAACAACGGTAATCTCGTTTTGGGCCCATTCGACGAATCTACGCCTTACTTGATGATCGTTTGGCTTCAATTCTTGCATGAGTTGGATTTTGCAAGCACGCAAACCAAGATCCTTCCGCAAAATCTTCCATAAAGTGGATGGACACAGATCCAATTCCTGTGCTCGATGGCGGATGGACTCATTCGGGTCTTCCTCAATGCTACGCTCTACAGCAGCAATAGCTTCTTCTGTACGCACCGTACAGCGTCTCTGGGGATGCGAGTTATCAACAAGAGTAAACGTGGTGCGAAAACGTTCCATGGTTAATCGAATTAACTGTCCTGATGGACGATTTTGTCGACGATAAAATGGACGTAGTGCGCGATAAGTTTTCCGCACAGAACCATTATTTTCGAAATAAAATTGCAGTATTTGCAAGCGTTGTTCAGGCGTGAGTCTATTCATGATGAATTGCCAAACCAAACTGAGAATAAATCACTTGACAGCTGTTAAATCGGTCGCCATCTTGAAAAGTAATGCCAACTTAAAGTTCTATACCTCTATAAAAAAAACACCCTTTAGTTTGTTGCTGTAAACACATTCATATCTACTGAACTCCAATTGCCCTCCCGCTATATAATTTTCCTAATTCCAATACAATGACCTGCATGAATAGAAAACCCCGAATTATTCTCAGTGATAACTCTGTCAAATAACCATAAACAGTTTATCTTTGACTTGTCAAAACTTCATTCAATTATTGGCTTAACAAATATACAAATTAATGCCCTTCTAATCGTTAGTATTTACGACCGTGCATTGACTTTTATCAGTCACTCTATCTGTTAAAGCTTCGCATACATATTTGTGTGTCGCTAATTTTTGTATCCTCTGTGTCGCATTAGTACACGCTGCTGTATTTATCATTATTTCTGTATGTTTTTCTGTTGTATTTTTTGTAGTTGTTGTAAAATACAAAAAAAAACGTTTAAAAAATCAATGATTTTTGTTTTTGTCATGCAACGTTAATTGAACATTAACAAACTGCTGGTACAAGTACAAGAGTATCGTTCTTGTACGTATCGTTTCGTTTGTTTATTGACATTTTCGTTACATTTTTTCTTAACAAATTTTTTTTGTTTTTACTTTTTCCATATCTTTGTATCGCATTTCAATCGATACGAATTTCTTAAATTTATTTTATATAAGGACAGACAATTCAATCGATACGAATTTCTTAAATTTATTTTATGTAAGGACAGGAGCGAAATTAAGCGTACTTATTGCATTATTAAAGTCGTCATACTCATAGCGAGATTACGAGATTGATGGCTTGATTATGAATGGCAATACCGTACTCCAGTTGAGTGCCTGTGTTCCCAAAAGCTAAATAAATTCGCTCTGCTTTAAGAAAGCGCTACATTTCAGTACCTGAATACCTAAATATACTGATTTACAGTGAACATTATATGGGATTCTTCGGGTTTGCGGCTTATGATTAATGAAAAGTAAGTGACACCAACGTGATGTAGTAGGTAGTAGTTGTGTGTTGGCTTATTAGACGTAAGGCCTCGGTTCAAACCCCAGATCAGGTATCAAAACGAAAATATGAAAAAAATATTTCTTCAGCGACTTTCTCTGAGCAGATTTCTAACAAAAACTCTGAGAGTAAATAAAGGGTTCGCCAAATAACATTTTTTTTTGAAAATGCTTTAAAAAAATACTGAATATTTTCTCAAATTTCTTTTTTTATTTGAAAGTACAATCCTTCCGGTTAATAATGGAAAATAATTTCATTCAAATGGCTGCCTCGGCTGGCCATGCACTAGCAAAATTGTCGCATTTGGGGCACAGAAAGCCCGCACGCATACATTGAAAAGCCGACGCACCCAAAACGAGTCACAAGTCCAGAGGCATAATTGGGCCATTTTTCTTCGAAAATGAGCAAGGAGTGGCCGTTACAGTCAATGGCGATCGTTATCGGGCCATGTTGAACGAAATTTTTGTTCACAAAAATTGAAGAGGAGGATATTGGCAACATTTGGTTTCAACAGGACGGCGCTACGTGCCACACAGCCGAAGCTACACTCGATGTTTTGCGCCCTGTTTTTGAAGAAATTTGAGAATTTCAGTAGTTTTTTTTTAAAGCATTTTCAAAAAAAAAGTTATTTGGCGGACCCTTTAAAATTGCCATGAAAAGTTTCTCAAAAATCTGTCGTTCGAAGTCGACTTTAAACTGTAGGTCCCCCGCCACTCACGTATAAAATTAACACACACAACATCAGGGGTGTGAGAAGCTCGGTCGTAATCCTGACTAAAGGGTTGTAATGACCAATTATGTATGTTATGTTATGCATGTAAGTGACATCACAAGCAATATATTGTAGATCCATCATCTGAATACTATTAAATGTGTTTCATAGAATGAATAGTTTGTCATTATATTCTATTCTTCACACATCATCCTAAGGGATTGGCATTGCACTCGCAATCCTCATCCAATATCAACTGATATGGACAATTGAAAATTAAAAACACTACTTCGGAACCAGTTTTGGTATACCATTTGGCTGATTGAACTTGTTTATTTTCATATCTGTAGAAACCTTTATACCTGCATAGATTTGCAACAGCATATTTAAATACCATGAAAAGTTTCTCAAAAATATGTCGTTTGGAGTCGACTTTAAACGTTAGGTGCCACCATTCATGTATAAAATTAACACACACAACATAAGTGGTGTGAGAAGTTAGGTCCATAATCCTGACTGAAGGGTTGTAATTACATATGTATGTATATCTACTGATCTTCTACTCCAGTTCGGCTGTTTTCGGAAAAAAAATATAAATGACTGGCATTTATTCTTCTCGTTATAGCGAATGACCAAAAGTTCTTAATTCCCATGGCCAAAGAATGGAATCAACTGGAAGCCGAAGGACCAAAAATCATGTTTATCATTAGAGAGGGCAGTTATAAAATGAATCTGCCTTTGACTTGATGGCTTAGAGTCTTAAAGGATTTAATTTAAGCCGGCGTTGGTAGATAGAGTATATTAAGACCCTATGATTCCCTTATTAATAAATAAGGTTTTTGTGCGTGATACACGTGGCTTATGCATTATCTCTCTGCTTCTATTTTCATGCTTGCATGTCGGTTTGAAGTGAGACTTAGTATACACATACAGTGGTGGCCTTATAATTAGAAACGATGTTTCTGGAACAGAGTTCTCTAGAGCGATGAATCTAAGTTTAATTTGTCCCAATCTGATGGAAAAACGTATGTAAGACGTATTCCAAACAAAGCCTTTGATCCCAGGTATACAGTGAAAACTGTAAAACAAATTAACAAACATACATGTTGCTAAGTCGTTTCTAATGATAAGGCCACCACTGTACATACGTATATAATATATACTTAATTGGTCATTACAATCCTTCAGCAAGGATGTCAGGATTACGACCTAGCTTCTCATACCACTTGTGCTGTGTGTGTTAATTTTATACAGGAGTAGCGGACTCCGAACGACAGATTCTTGAGAAACTTTTTTATGGCAATTTACTCTCAGAGTTTTTGCTAAAAAAAACTGCTGCGAGGCGGTCGCTGGAAAAATATCTGCTCAAATTTCTTTTTTTTAGAGATGACTGGCCTCACGTCTAATAAGCTACCACACTATCTACTAGACTACGGCGACCAGTATATCTTAGTTTTGGTGCACCCAGGTGCGCAAGACATGCACCATTAAGTAAAGGGTGTTTTTTATAGAGGTATAGAACTTTAAGTTGCAATAAAACAACGATGGATTATTCGATTGACATGAATTTTATTTATCCGAAAGATAATCTTGTGGCATTACATTTTAAATATGATTTCTGGCATATGACCGTCACGGCTGGCGCGGATGTAGTCCAATCTGGACGTCCAAATTTCGATGACTTTTTCCAACATTTGTGGCCGTATATCGGCAATAATACGGCGAATGTTGTCTTCCAAATGGTCAAGCGTTTGTGGCTTTACCGCATAGACCAATGACTTTATATAGCCCCACAGAAAGTAGTCTAGCGGTGTTAAATCACAAGATCTTGGAGGGCAATTCACAGGTCCAAAACGTGAAATTAGGCGGTCACCAAACGTGTCTTTTAAAAAATCTATTGTGGCACGAGCTGTGTGACATGTTGCGCCGTCTTGTTGGAACCACATCTCCTGGACATCATGGTTATTCAATTCAGGAATGAAAAAGTTAGTAATCATGGCTCTATACCGATCACCATTGACTGTAACGTTCTGGCCACCATCGTTTTAGAAAAAGTACGGACCAATGATTCCACCAGCCCATAAAGCGCACCAAACAGTCACTTTTTCTGGATGTAACGGTGTTTCCACATACACTTGAGGATTACCTTCACTCCAAATGCGGCAGTTTTGTTTGTTGAAGTAGCCATTCAACCAGAAGTGCGCTTCATCGCTAAACAAAATTCTCTTATGAAAATCGGGAACAACGGTAATCTCGTTTTGGGCCCATTCGACGAATCTACGCCTTACTTGATGATCGTTTGGCTTCAATTCTTGCTCGAGTTGGATTTTGTAAGCACGCAAACCAATTTCCTTCCGCAAAATCTTCCATAAAGTGGATGGACACAGAGCCAATTCCTGTGCTCGATGGCGGATGGACTCATTCGGGTCTTCCTCAATGCCACGCTCTACAGCAGCAATAGCTTCTTCTGTACGCACCGTACAGCGTCTCTGGGGATGCGAGTTATCAATAAGAGTAAACGTGGTGCGAAAACGTTCCATGGTTAATCGAATTAACTGCTCTGATGGACGATTTTGTCGACGATAAAATGGACGTAGTGCGCGATACGTTTTCCGCACAGAACCATTATTTTCGAAATAAAATTGCACTATTTGCAAGCATTGTTCAGGCGTGAGTCTATTCATGATGAATTGCCAAAAGTCTGGATATTTTTTTGGAATCATGTCTGAGTAAACTTGTTCCACAGAAACTGTTCTTACGTTTGTATGTTGTTTTTGGATCACTCCTTTATGCCGATATATAAATCTTTAGTTGCCTCGGATGTTTTTTCTATGTGCTATGTCTTGCAATTCTATTGTATCTGATACTTACTTGGGCGACTTCCATTAAGAATAGAAGCTATCATCCAAAATGATTCTCTTATGCCGTATCGGCACATAATCAAGCCAATGTGTCGGCCTATTATTGTACGCTCACCAATAGGGAGAGGTACTACTACTTCTAATCAACTATACATAAATAATTGGTACTTACAACCCTTCAGTCAGGATTACGCCCTAGTTTATCATACCACTTATGTTGTGTGCGTTAATTTTATATATGAGTGGCGACAGATATTTTGAGAAACTTTTCATGGCAATTTTTTTTTTATTTACCCTCAGAGTTTTTGCCAGAAATCTGCTGTGAGGAAATCGCCGAAGATATAATTTTTTGTATTTCGTTTTGATGTCTAACCTGGAGTTTGAACCCTGGCTTTACGTCTAATAGGCCAACACACTACCTACTAGACTACGGCGACTTCTAATCAACTATTCTTAAGTAAATTCTGGTAAAGTATCATCTGTACATGCCTTTTTGAGGGTTCAACAATTGAAAATCCGCCATAGTTTCGATAACCTCTCCATATGCCCCATAATATTCTACTGTATCGTTACTGGAATTGATAAAATGAACACATTTTGAAGTCGACGTAGTCTAGTAAGTAGTATATTGGCTTATTAGACGTGCGGCCACGGTTCAAATATGAAAAATATTTCTGAGGTGACTTCCTCTCAGCAGATTTCTGACAAAAACTTTGAGAGTAAATAAAAATTGTCATGAAAAGCTTCTCACAAATCTGTCGTTTGGAATGTATAATTAACACACATAACATAAGTGGTGTGAGAAGCTAGGGTTGTAATGATGTATGTTTGTATGCATATGAAGACATTTTTATTATCCTTAAATAGTCAACAAAATTTAATGACATTTTATTGTGACTCCATTTTGTCTAATATTTAAATTTTTTTGGCCTTAAAAATTCTCCTCCATTCCCTAACATTTAAATTGCAATCCTTAACTAATCGTATAAATGTTCACACTTTAATTTCGAATTAAATATTCTTTAACGCCTTCTGTGGTGGTGTTTATTTTCTCAGTTGTTTTTTCTGTTACTAAAATTACATTTTAAATTATTAATCAGTTAATTTGTAGAAATAACGCCCCTGTTATACTTCCATGTAATTCAGTTTTTAAATTTTTAATTTATTTTTGTTGTTTTTTTTTGTTTTTTGTCTGGCATATTAAATTAGTATGTAGTAGCAGTAGCAACGCCAACAACCACCATGTCATTGTCATTGTTTATCCTGCCACACTAATGAAAATTAAAACGAGTATGGTAAGAATAATTATTAACAATGTTTGTTCCACATTTACTATTACAATATGTATGTATGTATGTATGTATGTGTGTATGTATGTGTTTATATGTTATATAAAATTTATACTGTCATAAACTACTCTTACACATACTCGTGTAAACTTGAAATAAACTTTGAGAGCACATGCTACATGAAACTATCAGTGTTAGTGTTGCCAGATTATAGGGAAATAGAAAGGCATTGTTTGTATATGACAGTTGAATAAATTCCATACTGTTTCTAAGGGTCCGCCAAATAACTTTTTTTTTAAAACTACTGAATATTTTCTCAAATTTCCTTTTTTTATTTGAAAGTACAATCCCTCCGGTTAATAATGGAAAATAATTTCATTCAAATGGCTGCCTCGGCTGGCCATGCAGTAGCCTACACGATCGGTCCACTTTTTAAGCACATTATCGATTGTGTGCAGCTGTATATCACCAATGGCTTCAGGAATATTGTCGTTTAAAGCGTCAATTGTCTCTGGCTTGTCGGCGTAACACTTGTCTTTGACGGCACCCCACAAATAATAGTCCAACGGTGTCAAAGCGCAGCTCCGAGGTGGCCAAACGACTTCAGCTCTGCGGCTGATAATGCGAACTTCAAAAACAGGGCGAGTGTAGCTTCGTAGCGCCGACCTGTTGAAACCAAATGTTGCCAATATCCTCCTCTTCAATTTTTGTGAACAAAAATTCGTTCAATATGGCCCAACAACGATCGCCATTGACTGTAACGGCCACTACTTGCTCATTTTCGAAGAAAAATGGCCCAAATATGCCTCTGGACCAAAATCCGCGCCAAACAGTGACTCGTTTTGGGTGCGTCGGCTTTTCAATGTATGCGTGCGGGTTTTCTGTGCCCCAAATGCGACAATTTTGCCTGTTTACATACCCGCCAAGATCAAAATGAGCTTCATCTGAAAAAATGATTTTTTATTGCCAAAATCGGCATCTTTTGTAAGTCGATCGGAGGCTTACTTAGCGAAGCGAAAACGCATTGGATTGTCAATTGGCTTCAACTTCTGAACCAATTGGACTTTGTATGGCGTCATACCAAGGTCTTTATGCAAAATACGTCTCAATGATGTCTCCGAAATGTTTCAATTGTTGAGAATGACGGTGAATTAATGTTGATGGCGATTCACGCAGACTTTCTGCCACAGCAGCAATATTCTCGGGTGTACGCACTGTTTTTGGCTTTTCACGCTTTGGTTTATCGATGAGGATGCCAGTTTCTTTCACCTTTTTTCACAAGATAACGAACATACGGAGCTGACGGTGCTTCTCTTCTTTCAAAATCCGTACGCAATTTTCGCACACATTCTGCAACATTACCATGATTTTCAAAGTAATGTCGCAATATTTCCCAGCGTTCTTCAAGCGTATACACGACCATATTCGTTCAGCGGAAGGATAAAACTAATTATCTGTCAAATCAGACATGAGCTAAGTGTTACTATTCACGAAATAAGCACTAGTTGAACAAAAAAAAAAACGTTAGATGGCGGACCTTATATAAGACTTAATTTTGTTTGTGTAGACAAGGCAAACAGCCATTCATTTTAATATGATTTCTGTCGTTATTTTAACTACAAATCACTATCTTAACCTAGATATTAAGAGAAGTAAAGTTCAATCCACTCTTCAGACTTTTGCAAATTTTTTTTACGATTCTTAAAGCCAAGCACCCAATCTCTGCTCTGCTTACCTTCATAGTAGTGTGATGTAGCGTAATATTTCACATGCAGTGGCAGACAAACAAATCTCCAACTAATGCCTCCCAGTAGTTTATCCAGAAGCCCCCTGAGACCGCATAGAGAATACCATCAAACACGAATAGGATAAGAAGATCTGGTACCACCATCTTTTGGGACTCAAAGCAAAGTTTATAACCATTAAGCTAAATACAACACTGATTTTCTTATTAACAGAGTGTCTTATTTATATTCAACGATATATGGCAACCCTATCATTCTATAACCTGCTACTGTAGATCAATCATCCAGGAATCTGAATTAGCTGAAGAAAGTGTTTTTGAAACAGAATCCAGGCAAGAATTGAAGGAAATATTTTGTGATCTATGCTACGTTTCCATGCACGTTTTGACGCCGTTAAAAATCTTGACGCCGCACTATGTGGCATTTTGCCTGAAAACCTGGCCAAAATTAATAAAAGTGTTTTATGAGTTAATGGCTGGAATTTTTTGATAGTGTTAGTGATAATTAGGCCCAAGGATGAACCCAACTGATTTTGTTTCAAATCGGTCCGTGATTTCGCCTAGTCCCCATATAAATTCCCCTCGAAATTGCACTTATTTACACATAATTATGGTAATTATTGAACAATCATGATAAAATTTAGCATGGATCAGTTTGGTGAAAATCGGATCACATTTGACCCTAGTCCCCATATAAAGTCCCCTTTAGAAATTCACGTTTATGCTTATAAATGGCTTAAAAACATCGGTATCGTGATGAAATTCGGTATGAACGTGTATTTTGTAAATCTCAATCATATTACCAAATTTTGTTGTGGTCGGTCCACAATTGCCCCTTGGTCCAAAATAGGGCCTCTTAAGAAAATATGTTTAGCAATTATAATTGGCTTAAAAATTTTATTAATTCGACATGAACATGTTTAATATGAATGTGAATCATTTTACCTGATTTTATTATGATCGGATCATAAGTGTCCCCTCTCATTCTATTGAGAAATAATTTATTACACTGCGTCTAATTTAATTTTCTTCACTTTACTGACTTTGACATCGTCTCAAATCTACAAATCTCAACGTAAAGTAGTGAAAATTCATTATATAATGCAGAATTTTATTGTCTATCGAACTGCATACTCAGTTTCTTAAATTTGTTTAAATTCATTTTTGCCTTTTTGGCTAGCTTTTCAGGGTAAATGCCACATAGTGCGCCTTTAAAAATCTTGACGCCGTTAAAATCTTAAAAACTGTTCTCAAACACTGCGATTATTTCCGTTTGCCAAGTAGTAGTCCCAATTGCTATTTATAATCTCTTGTTTAAGCATTTTTATTCCAAAAAAACATCTGGCAATGCTTTACATTTCCATGGCATTTTAGTTTGTAATTTCATTAAAATGTTATCATTGTATGACAATGTGTATGTATGTATGTGTGTTAATATTAAATGGCATTATTAATGTAAATTACGCCAATCATTTATGTGCTCATGTGTGTTAAAACAAAATCATTCAATCTCCTTTCACACGAGCGCCAACACCAATACCAATGCAATTTATATTGCAGTCAACATGTAAGCGTATTGTGTGTGTGTGTGTGTTACATCAAAGAATATATTAATGAAATTGTTTTTGTAAGTATAAGTGTGTATAAAGAATAGTTTGCAGTGTCGCAACACAGAAAAAAAACAGAAAAGAACGACGTACAGGCGACAACGTAACATTATGACAGTAGCGCCACCACTAACGCTTATTACATGTCGCAGGACTAAAAGCTGAGAAATAAAATTTTTATGTCTTCTTTATTTTTTGTTTGTTTGCCGTTGTAGGGGTTATTGTTATTGCTTTTGTAATAAATGTTGTTGTTGTTGTTGTTATTGTTATTGTTTATCAATCAACCTAGTTTTGTAGCAATTGTTGCGGTGTGTCATGGCAAGAGTGTCTGTATATGGCGGCATCAAGCAGTAATTGTTTGCATTCAATTACAATGACCAATAAAACAGAACAGAAAATAAAATAAAAACAACAACAAGTAATGCCATAAACAAGAGTGTAATTTCAGGGGAAGTAAGTCCACGGAAACCTATGGAATATATTTGGTTCGAACTTGGGTTTACAACATGATGCCAAATATACTGTCAGGGGTATTCAATTCAGTATGACTGTATAATATTGCATAAGTAAGTGGCCCGACTGCAGAATACTGTTGACAAGGTCGGAAGGGATATTTCGTGAAACCCGTGTGGCATTCAGAAAGCAATGTGAACGATTAACGCTATTCAGACGGCCACTAATACGACAAGAAAGCTGACCGACCAATTGTTGCTGAGAGCTGTTGAGGAAGCCCGGTTACTGATATAGGGTGTTTTTTATAGAGATATAGTACTTTAAGTTGGCATTACTTTTCAAGATGGCGACCGATTTAACAGCTGTCAAATGATTTATTCTCAGTTTGGTTTGGCAATTCATCATGAATAGACTCACGCCTGAACAACGCTTGCAAATACTGCAATTTTATTTCGAAAATAATGGTTCTGTGCGGAAAACGTATCGCGCACTACGTCCATTTTATCGTCGACAAAATCGTCCATCAGAGCAGTTAATTCGATTAACCATGGAACGTTTTCGCACCACGTTTACTCTTATTGATAACTCGCATCCCCAGAGACGCTGTACGGTGCGTACAGAAGAAGCTATTGCTGCTGTAAAGCGTAGCATTGAGGAAGACCCGAATGAGTCCATCCGCCATCGAGCACAGGAATTGGATCTGTCTCCATCCACCCATCATTCCTGAATTGAATAACCATGATGTCCAGGAGATGTGGTTTCAACAAGACGGCGCAACATGTCACACAGCTCGTGCCACAATAGATTTATTGAAAGACACGTTTGGTGATCGCCTAATTTCACGTTTTGGACCTGTGAATTGGCCTCCAAGATCTTGTGATTTAACACCGCTAGACCACTTTCTGTGGGGCTATGTAAAGTCATTGGTCTATGCGGTAAAGCCACAAACGCTTGACCATTTGGAAGACAACATTCGCCGTATTATTGCCGATATACGACCACAAATGTTGGAAAAAGTCATCGAAAATTGGACGTCCAGATTGGACTACATCCGCGCCAGCCGTGGCGGTCATATGCCAGAAATCATATTTAAAATGTAATGCCACAAGATTATCTTTCGGATAAATGAAATTCATGCCAATCGAATATCCATCGTTGTTTTATTGCAACTTAAAGTTCTATACCTCTATAAAAAACACCCTTTACATCCGGTGAAAGCATGATGAACAATCGTTTACAATTATGGCAAGAAAGTCGAATGATTGATGAAGAAATCCTCGATATTCGTACAATTAAAAACGTGCTCTCGGAAACCAAGACCACCGATTAACGCTATTTAGTCCATCATAAGTATGTTAAGAAAGGCAATCGACTGTTAATTGAGACCTGTTGATATGACCGGGTGTATTTGATCAGTACGTCATACATATGGCAAAAAAGACGATTGAGCGCAAAGGTAAAACTATGTCCAATAGGTTAGGCTAGGTTAGAAAGTGTCACGCTTCATTGTAATAATTTCACGCCTTCACCCAAAGACCTCTTGGTCCATTGTGACCCTTTACTTAGGTGAAAAGGAAATGAGAAGAAGTGGGGAAACAAAATTAGAAGGCCTTGTCCCATTACAACAATGGACATAAAAAATACATTTCAGTCCACGGAGTGGAAACACAGTTTGGCATTGCTGTAGAGGTTAAATGTATGCCAGTATTTGACTCAAATGGGCAGGAACTATTTTTCGAAAAAGACTTTGCGTTATGAGTCACAGTGATGAGTTAGTACAGCAGGAGTTCCCTACGGTTCTATTTTAAAACCACAATTGTGGTAGGTGTCCGCCGCAGAAGAATGTTGAGCACAGAGCCTTTAACATATCTGGGAATAATGATTAACGATCATCATATGGTTTGCTCTTGCTGAAGGGAAATGACACTATGAAATGCATTGACCCCAAATGATGGCAAATGTAGGAGAATTTAAGGAGAGTAAGAGGCTATTTATGTCCAAAGTAACGAAGTCAGAAGTAGAAGAGTGGGAAGCACTGAAGCAGTTAGTGAGAGCCGTATAAACTACTCAGAGCCTTTAAAATATCAGGGGATAATGATTAACGATCGTCACATAATTTACGCTTGCTGAAGGGAACTCTATGAAATGCATTGTCCCTAAATGATGGTAGATTTGGACTACTCCTTGGAAAAGGGAAATAAACGCAGTGTTTGAGAACTGTCTTTAAGATTTTTAACGGCGTCAAAACGTAGGATAGACAACAAAACATTTCCTTCAATTCATGCCTGGATTCTGTTTCAAAAACACTTTCTTCAGCTAATTCAGATTCCTGGATGATTGATCTACAGTAGCAGATTATAGAATGATAGGGTTGCCATATATCGTTGAATAGAAATAATACACTCTGTAAATAAGAATACTACTGTTGTATTGAGCTTATTGGTTATAAACTTTGCTTATAGAGTCGCAAAAGACGGTGGTACCAGATCTTCTTATCCTATTCGAGTTTGATGGTATTCTCTATTCGGTCTCAGGGGGCTTCTGGATAAACTACTGGGAGGGATTAGTGGAAGATATGTTTGTGTGCTGCTGTATGCGAAATATAACGCTGCACCACACTACTATGAAAGGGTATTCTCTCTGCGGTCCCATGAGGCTTCTGGATAAATTACTAGGAAGGATTAGTGGGCGATTTGTTTGTCTGCTACTGTATGCGAAATATTACGCTACACAACACTGCTATGAACGTAAGAAGAGCAGAGCTTGGTTGCTTGGCTTTAAGGGTCGTAAAAAAATTTGCAAAAGCCTGAAGAGTGGATTGAACTTTACTTCTCTTAATATCTAGGTTAAGATAGTGAGTTGTAGTTAAAATAGCCACAGAAATCATATTAAAACGAATGGTTTTAGACGTACGGCTGTTTGCCTTGTCTACACAAACAACATTAAGTCTTAAGGAGTTGAAGCCAATTGACCATCCAATGCGTTTTCGCTTCGCTAAGTGGGCCTGCGATCGACTTACATAAGATGCCGATTTTGGCAAAAAAAAAAATCATCTTTTCAGATGAAGCTCATTTTGATCTTGGCGGGCATGTAAACAAGCAAAATTGTCGCATTTGGGGCACAGAAAACCCGCACGCATACATTGAAAAGCCGACACACCCAAAACGAGTCACTGTTTGGTGCGGATTTTGATCCAGAGGCATAATTGGGCCATTTTTCTTCGAAAATGAGCAAGTAGTGGCCGTTACAGTCAATGGCGATCGTTATCGGGCCATGTTGAACGAATTTTTTTTCAAAAAAATTGAAGAGGAGAATATTGGCAACATTTGGTTTCAACAGGACGGCGCTACGTGCCACACAGCCGAAGCTACACTCGATGTTTTGCGCCCTGTTTTTGAAGATCGCATTATCAGCCGCAGAGCTGATGTCGTTTGGCCACCTCGGAGCTGCGATTTGACACCGTTGGACTATTATTTCTGGGGTGCCGTCAGAGATAAGTGTTACGCCGACAAGTCAGAGGCAATTGAGGCTTTAACGGACAATATTCGTGAAGCCATTGGTGAAAGACAGCTGCACACAATCGATAATGTGCTTAAAAATTGTATCGATCGTGTAGGCTACTGCATGGCCAGCCGAGGCAGCCATTGGAATGAAATTATTTTCCATTGTTAACCGGAGGGGTTGTACTTTCAAATAAAAAAAAAAGAAATTTGAGAAAAGCATTTTCAAAAGCAAAAAGTTATTTGGCGGACCCTTTACCTATTTGGTGAACGTAAGCATGGAAAAAAGTCTACGAGCCTTAACGATTGTGGACTTAAAAACTAAAGCTAGATATTGAAAGAAAAGTAATTGGAAGGCTATGGAGAGGAGCTTAACCTAGTTTTTGAATAATTAAGGTGACTAATTGCTTCCAGCACGCCTGTTCGCCATGATATCTTCAGTGCTTAATATTTCGCAAACATCAAATGGAAATTGAATTCATTATCTGCTAAACCCTTACAGTAGATCGAGTAATATGCTGGATCACCAATATGAGAGGAAGCTTAAAGCCTTGTGTCCATTTTCTCAGTCGTATTTACATGTTCTTTATTCGCCAACCTTCTCTTGCTTTTGGTGCTAAACTGTGTGTGATAAATTTCTGTTGATGTTTACCATGACATAAGGTTTCCATTTAAAGATTTTTATCTCTCGTTTGTTGGTTTTTTTCCTATAATTTCCATGCAGTTGATGGCATACTTTACATATATAATTATGCATGTATTTATTAGAAGAGAACTATTATTGAATATTGACCCGTATTATGAAGAAATTATTTGAGACTTAAATTGCAGCAAACCAATAAAAAGAAAAGACAAGAAAAGAAATGAAAATTGAATTTCAAAAATTCTTAAGAAAATTTAAATTTTTCCATTGAGAATCTAAGAAACAAAAACCAATATTCTTGGCACAAACTGTGTCAAGTTAGATTATGGTAATCGTTGTCATTATAGGCACATTGAAGAAGAAAGGTTATCTAAAGCTTTAGCGTCTCATGCCATTCATGACAAACCAGTAAGGGGAAGTAAATCTAATAAAACCAATGTAAAGGGTGTTTTTTTATAGAGGTATAGAACTTTAAGTTGCAATAAAACAACGATGGATTATTCGATTGACATGAATTTTATTTATCCGAAAGATAATCTTGTGGCATTACATTTTAAATATGATTTCTGGCATATGACCGCCACGGCTGGCGCGGATGTAGTCCAATCTGGACGTTCAATTTTCGATGACTTTTTCCAACATTTGTGGCCGTATATCGGCAATAATACGGCGAATGTTGTCTTCCAAATGGTAAAGCGTTTGTGGCTTTACCGCATAGACCAATGACTTTACATAGCCCCACAGAAAGTAGTCTAGCGGTGTTAAATCACAAGCTCTTGGAGTCCAATTTACAGGTCCAAAACGTGAAATTAGGCGGTCACCAAACGTATCTTTCAATAAATCTATTGTGGCACGAGCTGTGTGACATGTTGCGCCGTCTTGTTGAAACCACATCTCCTGGACATCATGGTTATTCAATTCAGGAATGAAAAAGTTAGTAATCATGGCTCTATACCGATCACCATTGAATGTAACGTTCTGGCCACCATCGTTTTTGAAAAAGTACGGACCAATGATTCCACCAGCCTATAAAGTGCACCAAACAGTCAGTTTTTCTGGATGTAATGGTGTTTCCACATACACTTGCGGATTACCTTCACTCCAAATGCGGCAGTTTTGTTTGTTGACGTAGCCATTCAACCAGAAGTGCGCTTCATCGCTAAACAAAATTCGCTTATGAAAATCGGGAACAACGGTAATCTCGTTTTGGGCCCATTCGACGAATCTACGCCTTACTTGATGATCGTTTGGCTTCAAATCTTGCACGAGTTGGATTTTGTAAGCACGCAAAACAAAATCCTTCCGCAAAATCTTCCATAAAGTGGATGGACACAGTTCCAATTCCTGTGCTCGATGGCGGATGGACTCATTCGGGTCTTCCTCAATGCTACGCTCTACAGCAGCAATAGCTTCTTCTGTACGCACCGTACAGCGTCTCTGGGGATGCGAGTTATCAATAAGAGTAAACGTGGTGCGAAAACGTTCCATGGTTAATCGAATTATCTGCTCTGATGGACGATTTTGTCGACGATAAAACGGACGTAGTGCGCGATAAGTTTTCCGCACAGAACCATTATTTTCGAAATAAAATTGCACTATTTGCAAGCGTTGTTCAGGCGTGTGAGTCTATTCATGATGAATTGCCAAACCAAACTGAGAATAAATCACTTGACAGCTGTTAAATCGGTCGCCATCTTGAAAAGTAATGCCAACTTAAAGTTCTATACCTCTATAAAAAACACCCTTTAGATTCATTTACACAAATAAACCGAATAATATTTTTGTATTCGAGAAGACATTCACAATTCTAGAAAAGTCCTGAATTAAAGTTTTCTTAGAAAGACGAAGCAATTTCAATTTGGTCAACGGAATTTCTTTCGGTTAATTCATGTGGATTTGATTCTTTAAGTGCCCTTCTCTTTTAAAGTTCCAAACTGTGGGCATAAGGTACCCACAAATAATTCATACAGGATAATCTCTGATCCCTATCATCCAGACGGAATCAGGTAGGTAGGTAGGTAGAGGTGGCTGCCCATCCAGGAAAAATTCTTGGATGGATTCACTTAGGCCGCATTGGGCCCATTGTGTTACCACAGTTATCCGCTATGCCCTAGTCTCAAAACCACTCGGGGCTCCTGATGAAGCGATTTAGGCTGCCAATGTCAATCCTTGGCAGTTCCTCCAGATCATCCATGTAGTAAGTACCCAAGTGCTTCCTTCTCCTTTGGCCGAGCATGTACCCAGCAGGTGAGGGACAGTCTCCTCTTCTTCCTCATCTCTGCAGCTTCTGCAGAAGTCGTTAGCAAGGTGTCCAAGACCAATGTGCCTCGCATGCGTACACATAATGCAA
Source organism: Sarcophaga carnaria (assembly GCA_958299815.1). Taxonomy (NCBI): domain Eukaryota; kingdom Metazoa; phylum Arthropoda; class Insecta; order Diptera; family Sarcophagidae; genus Sarcophaga; species Sarcophaga carnaria. Next base: position 144,428,956 of record OY283149.1, read on the forward strand.
TGCCTCGTAGTGACACCGACAACTACACTCTTTGGAGTTTAAGTAGACTCATTGTGCGCCCCCCATCCAGGCTTGGCCAGATTTTACGAGCTGTTCTACCCGTGTCCGAGGCCGCCCACCTGTCGCTGACGGAATCTACGATCGCATTATCAATTATGAGCTTGCAGGTCCTCATATGGATGCCCAGATTCGAGAATTCATCGTAGAGTTCGATGGTCGTGCCCCACCTGGCAAGTTCAGTAGCTCTGCAGTTACCCGGAATATCACTGTGCTCCGGTACCCATACGATATGGATATCATATCGTTCCGCTACCTCGTTGAGGGGATAACATTAACAGTGAAGAATCTAAGGAGGTCGCACAGTTTCACCTAAAAAAAAAAAAAAAACTAGAATTTAATCCACAAAGTTCCCTACTGCTAAACCTAATATGTGTTCCCAGAGAGTGTTGTTTGCAGGATACGACGTAGGCAAGTCCTACGATAGACTTGCTACACAGCAGACCAAGACCCAGCTAGGTTCGAAAAAATTCGTTAATAAAACACAAACAAATTAAAAAAAGGAAGGGAGGATGTTGAAGTCCTCGTAATCTAGTAGATAGTATGTTGGGTTATTAGACGTGAGGCCATGATTCAAAGCCCAGAGGTCAGACATCTTCAGCAGAACGAAATATGAAAAAATATTTCTTCGGCGACTTCTCCTTAGCAGTCTTCCCGTAAAAACCCTGAAAGTAAATAAAATTGTCATGAAAAGTTTCTCAAAAATCTGTCGTTTGGAGTCGACTTTAAACTCTGGGTCCCTCCACTCATGTATAAAATTAACACACACAACTTGAGTGGTGTGAGAAGTTAGGTCGTAACCCTAAAAAAGAGTTAAACGGCATTTCAAAATATAAAAAAACATTGTTAAATACTCCTGCTAAAAGTATAAAAATTTTCCTCTTTTCAGTGCCTTAGAAAACCCATTACAATCGCTCAATCAAATAATTTCTGTTTTTCAAATGACCATTTGACCGCAATTACAATTAAGAAAAATTTCTTATAATTAATGTTTCCCAACATTTACTAGACATTTTAATTCTACACTTATTGCAAAAAAGAAAGTAGAATGAAAGAAAGAAGAAAAGAATTTTCATGTTTTAATTTCTTCGCTTTGGAATCCATTTATGGTGGCATGTCATGCCAAAATAATCCCTCAAATAATCCCCAAAAGTAAAGAATGAATGACAGAATTAAAGAATTAAATAAAAATGATAAAAATTATATTGTATTGTATTGTTGTAGTAGTATATGAAGGAATGAAATTAAAAGTAAATTGTAAAGGCGTTTACCCTGCCAGCCCCAAAGACTAGAACGCTATTTAGAACGCAAAAGATGAATTTTTTACTGGAGAGAGCACACACAACTGCTCATAACCACACACAACCACATTTATTGGGTTGCATAAAATCAAAATAAAATTTAATTTAAACAATAACAACAGCAACAACATTGGCAACAATAACAACAACAAAATAGAAGGTAATATGGTGCCAAAATTTTATATTTAAAGGCATAAACGTAAATACAGAGCTTTAAAGTAATCAATTCATTGAGGAAAAAAATGGAAGTAAAAGTAAAAAAAATTAGTTTTGACACAAACCAACATAAAAATTCATACTGAGAATGGTATAAAATTTCGAAAGTTTGCAGAATCAAAATTAGAATACCAGTCAATGGTATAAACGCCCGCTACCCGAGAACTCATTGCAATTGAGAAAAATATCGCATTATTCGCTTAAATGCTTCAAAACCGCCATTCTCACAAGGCTGTCAACTGTTAAATTTCTTTGATCTGAAGTGTCATTTATTTAGTCGAAGTTTCGTCATTCGTTTATCCACCGAAGAATGTTTAAAAATAGTTACAGCCGCTCACAAAAGTAGTTATTCAAACGAGAAAACTTTTCGAGCATTATGGAGTGCAAGGAATTGTCAAGATTATCGGCTAAAAATTTAAAAATATTTAAAAATGAATGTAACGTGGAGATCATATCGACATAATTCAAGTATTTGATAAAATTATAACGAAATTTGAAGAGTATGAGCCATTTACAAGGCCGTAGATATGCCAAGTGGGTGCTAGAGCAACAGGTTTTCAGTGTTAATTTGTAGAACAAAGTTTTCTAATTTCATTTCTCACTCAGGGGTTACACGAACAAGTAAAATTGTCGCATAGGGATGTCAAAAAATCGAGAAGTGATTTTGGGGAAAGTCATTGCATACGAAAAAAAGTGACAGTTGAATGCTGATTATGGTCTGGAGACCTAATATCGCGTACTTTTCTGAAAATAAGCAATTTTTCTTGGCTTGCAATTGAAGATTATGAGCTAGATCGTATGTGGTTTCAACAAGACCGCGTGCTACGATATAAAACGATAAATTTTGTATGCAAACTTTTCAGAGAGTCGAAGTACCCCTGGCTCAGAGATCTAGAACTGAACGTAATTCAAAAAAAAAAAAATATTTCTTTCCGCGACTTGCTATCAGCAGTCTTCTGGTAAAAATTCTGAAAGTAAAACAAAATTGCCAAGAAAAAGTTTCTCCAATCTTGTCATTCAGAGTCGACTTTAAACTGTATGTCCTGTCTCTTATGGATACAATTAACACACACAACATGGTTGATGCGAGAAGCTAGATTGTAATTTTGATTAAAGAGTTGTAATGACCAATTAAGATGTAGTTTCACGAGGTCAATTTGTGGACTTTGTGCAGTGACCGAGTCTACCCGCTATGTCGGAGCATTTGTAAACTAACTTTCGCCATGCTATCGCCGAGATATCGCCCGAAATGTGCGCAAAAATAACCGAAAACTACTGGCCTAAGCAATTTAAAGGCGATTATTTAAAATGAAGTCGCCGTGGTCTAGTAGGTAGTGTGTTGGCTTATTAGACGAAAAGCCAGGGTTCGAGCCCCAGGCCAGACATCAAAATAAAATACAAAAAGTATTTCTTCGACGACTTCCTCTCAGCAGATTTCTGGCAAAAACTCTGAGAGTAAAAATAAAATTGCCATGAAAAATTTCTCAAAAATCTGTAGTTCGGAGACGACTTTAAACTGTAGGTCCCGCCACTCATGTATAAAATTAACACACACAACATAAGTGGTGTGAGAAACTAGGTCGTAATCCTGACTGAAGGGTTGTAATGACCAATTATGTATATATTTAAAATAAAATGGTTTTTCTTATAAAGGGTGTTTTTTATAAAGGTATAGAACTTTAAGTTGGCATTACTTTTCAAGATGGCGACCGATTTAACAGCTGTCAAGTGATTTATTCTCAGTTTGGTTTGGCAATTCATCATGAATAGACTCACGCCTGAACAACGCTTGCAAATAGTGCAATTTTATTTCGAAAATAATGGTTCTGTGCGGAAAACATATCGCGCACTACGTCCATTTTATCGTCGACAAAATCGTCCATCAGAGCAGTTAATTCGATTAACCATGGAACGTTTTCGCACCACGTTTACTCTTATTGATAACTCGCATCCCCAGAGACGCTGTACGGTGCGTACAGAAGAAGCTATTGCTGCTGTAGAGCGTAGCATTGAGGAAGACCCGAATGAGTCCATCCGCCATCGAGCACAGGAATTGGATCTGTGTCCATCCACTTTATGGAAGATTTTGCGGAACGATCTTGGTTTGCGTGCTTACAAAATCCAACTCGTGCAAGATTTGAAGCCAAACGATCATCAAGTAAGGCGTAGATTCGTCGAATGGGCCCAAAACGAGATTATCGTTGTTCCCGATTTTCATAAGCGAATTTTGTTTAGCGATGAAGCGCACTTCTGGTTGAATGGCTACGTCAACAAACAAAACTGCCGCATTTGAAGTGAAGGTAATCCTCAAGTGTATGTGGAAACACCGTTACATCCAGAAGAACTGACTGTTTGGTGCGCTTTATGGGCTGGTGGAATCATTGGTCCGTACTTTTTCAAAAGCGATGGTGGCCACAACGTTACAGTCAATGGTGATCGGTATAGAGCCATGATTGCTAACTTTTTCATTCCTGAATTGAATAACCATGATGTCCAGGAGATGTGGTTTCAACAAGACGGCGCAACATGTCACACAGCTCGTGCCACAATAGATTTATTGAAAGACACGTTTGGTGACCGCCTAATTTCACGTTTTGGACCTGTGAATTGGCCTCCAAGATCTTGTGATTTAACACCGCTAGACTACTTTCTGTGGGGCTATGTAAAGTCATTGGTCTATGCGGTAAAGCTACAAACGCTTGACCATTTGGAAGACAACATTCGCCGTATTATTGCCGATACGGACTACATTCGCGCCAGCCGTGGCGATCATATGCCAGAAATCATATTTAAAATGTAATGCCACAAGATTATCTTTCGGATAAATAAAATTCATGTCAATCGAATAATCCATCGTTGTTTTATTGCAACTTAAAGTTCTATACCTCTATAAAAACCACCCTTTATAATGGCAAGGCCATAATGAAACAAAAGATCCATCTTTATTGCTGGTTTATTTACTTTTAATTTTGATACTGACGCTATGAAAACCTTTCGACCCCTCTATTATATTTTTTCTAACAGTTTTACTGTCGAGTCTTCAAATCATTCCATAGAAAGTGATAAGGTCACCTTCCTTTTTCATGGGAGCCTCTTTAAACTTGCTTTTCTGTTATTTTATGTTTTATGATTGCATCAAATAAAAAGAAACGTATTTTTTTTTAAATTTTCAGTAAAAATTTCATTTCGATTCGAATTCACATTCCTTTTCTGTTTCTTTTAAAATTTTTCAATTTCCTACCTTAAAAACGTTTTTTTCTAACTTTTATACATCACAACTTTCCTAAAACTGTGCATTTCCCATATAAAAACATACCAAATTTTTATATTTTTATTTTTAATATCCGCCGGAAACTGTAGAAATTCAAATCCTATTTGATGTGAACACACACACAGTGAATTCAAACTTTTGAAACACTGTCTTCTCAATAGCTTAGAAAAAGAAAGAAATAAAAAATAAGAGCAAGCAGAAAGAGAGGAATGTTCCAAACAATAGTCAAGAACAACAACAACAATAATAAAAAAATACAAATATTTCTGTAGTAAATAGAAGGATAATGTTTATTTCTTTCTGCTGCTCTGTTACATACATTCACTTAACAACACAGACACAATTGTTTGTTGCTGTTAATAAAGAAGGAACTCTCTTTCACACACTCGCACTCACACTCCGCCAGGCAGGCAGTTAACCAAAACAGTAACATTCTATACACACACACACACACACTCTCTCTCATACATATTGTAAATGACTGTGTTAAATTTTACTTTCGCTCTTGATTTTCTTCTTACTTTATAGTTCAGTGCTTCTCTCTTGCTTTCTGCTGTATTACCTCTCCGAGTAGTTGATTATTATTTTGTTGATATTGTTGTATGTAGTAGCTGTTGTTGTTGTTGTTATTGTTGTTTTCCTGTGGTAATCCAATTTAGAGTCTAAATTTTTTAACGTAAAATTTTACTCGTTTTTTTTCATTTATTATTCACACACGCATGTGCCAAAATTATATGGACAACCCACAGTGGCAGGTTTAACACCAGTACCAGGCACAATTAAAAAATACGAAATTTTAACAAAAAAATTTTTTTTTAATTTTTTTTTTTTTTAATTTAAAAGAAAATTTAAAATTTTTAATTTGATTTAATTTTTTCTTTCCAATACCAGGTTTTAAGTTTTTAAATAACTTTTATGTCGTTTTTAATGTTTTGCAAATTTTTTTTTTCAGTATTTCGTTTAAATTTTATTAAAAAAAATTAAATCGTTTTTATTTGTTTAAATTTTCTTTCTGTTGTAAACTTAATTTGTTTAAATTTTTTAATTTAATTTAGCAAATTTTTTTTACACTTATAGTTTTTCCCATAATGTTTTGCAATATTTTCATTTTTCCAACAATTTCCGTAAAGTTTTTCTAGTATTTTATGGCCTTTCTTGTCCAATTTTTGCAACGAACCGTTTGAACCCCCAAATAAAACTAAACAAATACTGCTGGTGCAACATGAGCTACACTCTCCATAGCAAGTTTATTGTGCAAAGCTCTGTGAGCACTAGAAAAAGGGTTGCCATAATTATGAATATTGAAATTGGGAATCAATATGTAACACTATGCATTATAATGGTAACATCAATATATTGTTATACGCCTTGTTTTCATTGTTCATTGCTTTTAAGAAAGTCTTTAAAACCATCATATGGCCTGCAGTATTAAATATATTAAGAGGGAAAATAGTACCTTAGAAACCCAATGTTATCACCATTTAACTGCAGGTTATCATGAACGAATTTTGTTTCAAAAGAAAATGAATCACGTGGATTTCTCACTCCTATTAGAGCGTGTATTGGTATTGTTCGGATACAAATTGTCGAAAGAAATTTTAATTCCATCCAGGCTTGTTCAGAAAGAAAATAAAATTTGTGAAGACCGGAAGTTATCGTAATCTAGGCTTATTAGACACGAGCCTATGGTTCAAATCCTGGTTCAGACATTTTGAACAAGACGAAAAATGAACAAATATTTCTTGGGCGACTTCTTTTTCCTGCAAAAACTCTGAGAGTAAATAAAAATTACCTTGAAATATTTCTCAAAAAACTGTCGTTCGGAGTCGACTTTTAACTGTATGGCGGGACCTACCCATTGGCTAAAATAAACACACACAATATGGGTGGTGTGAGAAGCTACGTCATAATCTTGATTAAGGCCCTATGCTCCTTATAAGAACAACAGGAACTTATATATATATCTTGACTAAATAGTTGTAATGACTAACTCAATAAGTAAGGAAGTGTTATAAATGTGGTCAGCTTTGTGCAATAATCACAATGTAAAGGGTCCGCCAAATAACTTTTTTTTGAAAATGCTTTGAAAAAAAACTACTGAATATTTTCTCAAATTTCTTTTTTTATTTTAAAGTACAATCCTTCGGGTTAATAATGGAAAATAATTTCATTCAAATGGCTGCCTCGGCTGGCCATGCAGTAGCCTACACCAGAGGATGCCGATTTTGGCAAAAAAAAAAATCATCTTTTCAGGATGAAGCTCATTTTGATCTTGGCGGGTATGTAAACAAGCAAAATTGTTGCATTTGGGGCACAGAAAACCCGCACGCATACATTGAAAAGCCAACACACCCAAAACGAGTCACTGTTTGGTGAGGATTTTGGTCCAGAGGCATAATTGGGCCATTTTTCTTCGAAAATGAGCAAGGAGTGGCCGTTACAGTCAATGGCGATCGTTATCGGGCCATATTGAACGAATTTTTGTTCACAAAAATTGAAGAGGAGGATATTGGCAACATTTGGTTTCAACGGACGGCGCTACGTGCCACACAGCCGAAGCTACACTCGATGTTTTGCGCCCTGTTTTTGAAGATCGCATTATCAGCCACAGAGCTGATGTCGTTTGGCCACCTCGCAGCTGCGCTTTGACACCGTTGGACTATTATTTGTGGGGTGCCGTCAAAGTAACGCTTTAAAGGACAATATTCGTGAAGCCATTGGTGAAATACAGCTGCACACAATTGATAATGTTCTTAAAAATTGGACCGATCGTGTAGGCTACTGCATGGCCAGCCGAGGCAGCCATTTGAATGAAATTATTTTCCATTATTAACCCGAAGGATTGTACTTTCAAATAAAAAAAGAAATTTAAGAAAATATTCAGTAGTTTTTTTTTAAAGCATTTTCAAAAATAAAAGTTATTTGGCGGACCCTTTACTTGCAGTCAGTAATGCGACGACTAAACAGAAATTATCGAATCCAAGGTAGTTTGAACAATGAGGCCTATCTTGTAGCTCATTATGACATATTTTGCATTTGAAATTGCACTTCCATCCAAGCAAAATTCAACTTAAGTAGCAATTAAAGCTGACTGACCATTCACAACTACTTAGATAGGCTGAGTAGGTGCAAAAGCAACAGGCTTTCAATGTTGATTTCTTGAACAAAATTGTCTATCGCAATGAAGCACATTTCTCGTTTCGTGGCTTGGTAAACCTAAAACCGATAGGAGAATATGACTGCTTGCTATGCATTTTGGTTTGAGGGTGTTGGATAACCTAGTTTTGTGACTAGCAACTAAGAAGTGTGAAGTGAACGGTATGTAGTTTCTGTAGGATGGTGCTATTAGCCACACAACACAATAGTTTTACTTCAGGACAAGTTCCCAGAAAGTGGAATTTTGCTTTTTAACGATTTCAATTGGCCACAATATCTATCAAGCCAATCTGAAACCAAAAAATGGTTCTTTTAAATACTCTGCAGTAAGTAGTATTTAAAGATAATTTTAGTGCTTTGTGTAGATAATTTTCACAAATCTTACTTGCTTTTCCCACACAGTTGTACCCCGAAACTATGAAACCAACCATTAGGCAACCCACACTTATAAAACAACCCCCAACTAATGCAAACAAAGTTGATTTGTTTTCACAGCTCCCCATAATAACTTTCATGTTCTCTCTCTCTCTCTCTGTGTAACTCTCTGCTTTGTTAGGCAGTCTCTTTTGGTTTGTATTATACAAGAGCGAGAGATAGAGAGAGTGAATATTTGAGTTCAATTTAGTTTTCCCTCGAAAATTTTTTATGACGTCATAACAAACGTCGTAGTATTGTATAGTGTGCTTTCAATTCAAAACACTCTCATATACACACATACGTCTACATATGCATGTATAATGGAAATAACAAACTACGTCATTAATTTTTGTTTTCCTTGTTATTTTTTTTGCTGCTGCTGCTTGTGTTCTTGCTCCCATTATTGAAGTGAGCGTAAAATTAGTAGCTCTCTTGTTATATTTAAAAATAACAAAAAAACAATAACAACAAATATACTCTCATATACAAACAACAACAAGTTGCAGTTGTATGTCTTCATGATGGATTTAATATTTTTCCCCCCAACTACATTCACATACACACACACTCGTACTTGCATACATATTGTGAGAGCAAATAAAAGAAGAGGAGCCCACCATAAATATTTACATATACATTCATGGAAATGTTCTCTACTAAACACAGGCAGACTTTCTTCATACCCTAGTACAATTACTCGTTATGTGTGCGTGTGTGTGTAGCGACAATAATACTCGTGTATTAAAAATATCGTTTTTGTTTTTACTGTGACACAAAAAAGTAGGACTAAAAATAATGGCAGAGGGAAAAAAACTATTGTCTTGCCTAGTGACGTCACTGAAGAAAATGTTATGCTTTGTAGAGAATATGATTTCGGCTTGTGGCATTTATTATTGTTCGCATTACAATAATAACAACAATAATAACAAAAAAGACAAAAAAAGTGCTCTAAATAATGGCGGTTGTTGCTGTCAATTCGTTTTATACATGCTTGTTCTTCTGCTTATTCACTTCTGGTGTGCAGAAATGATGACGACGTTGATGTCTTTTGATGGTGATGGTGGTGATAATGATGTTGTTGCCAATAAAAAATGTATGACATAAAAATTTTCTGAAAGATTTAATAAAAGTTGAGAATTTTTATTAGAATTCTTTATGCCGCTACACGAGACAACGGGGATAATGTTGTGCTTGTCATGTGGTTTGTAACACAGTGAAAAGGCATTGTTCTTCGGCTCTTTGTTAATGATCGATTAGAATTCCTTTGTAATTCCTTTCAAATACTAGTCTGTCGATAATTCTGTTTTGACATCCCTGTATACTTACACTAGGACCGTTTTAGTCAAATCAATATTTAGAAACAAAAGCGCTGGTGGCCAGCAGCATAATCCTTATCGATATTCAACCACATTGTGCAATTGATAATGGATTACATCTGCTCTCCAGAGAGGATTTGAACAGTGATAAAGGAAGCCACGAATGTGATAAATGATCGTCGCGACTTTTATTCCTTTTTGTTTCTTTATTCAAGTTTTTTCAACTAAACATGTGATTTGTCTACTGTACCGTCCTCTGTAAAAATGTATTGTGTTTTTCTAAGCAGTGACGCTATGGAGTACTCTCAGATCTCAGTACTCAGTCAGATCGCCTTCCAGGTGCAGTGGTGGCCTTATAATTAGAAACGACTTGGGAACATGTATGTTTGTTAATTTGTTTTACAGTTTTCACTGTGTACCTGGGATCAAAGGCTTTGTTTGGAGGACGTCTTACATACGTTTTTCCATTGGGACAAATTAAACTTAGATTCGTTACTCCAGAGAACTCTGTTCCTAATTATAAGGTCACCACTGTATATGCGCAGCTGGGCAAGTTGTATCAGCAGTATTGTTACGAAAATGAAAAATCAATCAACAAATGCTACAAAAACAAAACAATGCAGTAAACAAACCTTTTTTTATCGTAATATAACAACAAACACCAGCATAAAAAAATGGTAAACAAGTAAACAAAAATACAACAACAAACACCAAAAAAACTTATACAGATTTAGAGACGGCGAAGTCATGAACATTCGCCTTCAAGAACATTCATCAGACTGTATACGTTGCCATATAAAAGACAAGTCAAAGCAGGCGCGTGAATTAGTGAAGTTCAGTTAGTCTTGTATGAAGACTCGATGCTTTTGAAGAGAGTAATCGTGGTTTGAAGATATCCGTTACAAAGATCTGTCTAACAATTGTATAGTAATTGTTGGTGTTTATACAAAGGGTGTAAACAGAGTAATAACAAACAATGCAATTGTTGTTGTTTACATAAGGTTGTGAACAGTGGCACACAAAATTTGGAAAATAATAAAGAATTTTATTTAAAACTAAACACAAATTAATTTTTATATTATTTGCAATCTACGAGCTCATATTTTAAACGTTTTTTGAAAGGTGAAAACGTAACAATATATACGACGTGAGTCCTGCCTTTTTATTCAGAAAGAAACAGCCTGCCAATAACGGCCGTCCTGTATATAGACCGGTCCTCCTATAGAAAACAATAAATTCCTGTAAAGACAGTCAACAAAGTTGCAGTGAATCTTCACAAGAATCTATTTCACTATCTTATGTTATAGGGTCTTACGTAGTCGGCTTTGGCCGCTCATAACTTTTACTTTTTCTGTTCTGTTTAACTGTGCGTTTAGATTGTAAATATTTTTATTGTCATTCTTTTATTTTGTTATTGTTTGGTAACCAATTTTGTCGTTTTCATTTAATAGGTCATCTTGACCTTCAAAATCTTTTTTTTTACGCATAGTGATGGCTTAGATAACTAGTGGCAAATAATAAACATTTAAGAAACAATCGAAACATTTTTTATGATGTTTTTCGTATGTTTTTAAATCGAACTCTAAATGCAATCATCGTAAACAGTCAAGGGGAACAAGAAAAAGTCTGCAGTTAAAATACTCCGCGACAATATTGAAAAACTGCTGGTGTCGCCTAGCAATCGCAATGAATCCAGAGAAACACTGATTGAAAAATTCGATGGGGCGTAAATTATTTGAAAGTGGTTTTCCATTAAAGCCAGGCTTTAAACCTATCTTCTCATATCAAAAAGCTTCAAAAAACGCTTCAAAACGATTGCAGAAAAACACTGACTGAGAATGTCGATGGGGCGCAAATTATTTCCATTAAAGCCAGGCTTTAAACCTATCTTCTCATATCAAAACGCTTCAAAACGATTGCAGAAAAACATTGACTGAGAATGTCGATGGGGCGTAAATTATTTGAAAATGGATTTCCATTAAAGTCACGCTTAAAATCTATCTTCTGACATCCGCCAAGCTGTGTGTGTTAATTTTATCCATGAGTGGCGGAATCTACTGTTTAAAGTCAACTCCGAACGACTGATTTTTGAGGAACTTTTCATTGAAATTTTTATTTTATACTCAGAGTTTTTGCCAGAAGATTGCTGAGAGGAAGTGGCCTAAAAAAAATATTTTTTTTCATGTTTCGTTTTGTTCGAGATGTCAAAGGCAGGGTTTGAACTACGGACTCGCACCTAATAAGCTATTATACAGCCAACTAGAAACGCTTTTAGGGACCGCATATTAGTGGCGTGCAAAAGTGTTTTCATGTTGGTAAATTTTCTAGTAAAACGTCAATAAAATTTTTTCTAGCTAAGATATTTCTACGTAAATTCGCATGTTTATTCATTACTGTTGGATTATATTATAGTGCAAAAAATGTATAAAAATAACAATTACAACTCTGGTTATCGAGCATGATCGCAACATATGGCGACTCGAACAGTTTTGCTCATATTGGTTTATGTCACTTTACAAGTGTCAATTTATAATTTACCGTTATTTTTGTTTTTAAAAAGTTTAAGTGCAGTTTCCAAAATATTATTGGCATTTTTTTTTATGAAAATAAACATTGGTAATTTATTTGTGACTACAAAATGAAAAAAATAAGCGTGGAAATGGAACATCGAATAGTAGTTATGACGGAAAATGGACAGTCATGCAGAGAAATAGCTAAAACCTTAAAAATAGCCCATAGTACTGTGCAAAGTGTTCGTAAAAGACGAAATCCAAATGTATCATAACTGGTCGTCCAAGGTTGTTAACAGACGCGGATGCTCGGCATATTGAGCGATAAATAAGAAATAGGGATACTAGAACACCAAAATTAGCGCTGCCAAGGCAGTAAATTAACACGTTAGTGAGTGGACTGTTCGTAGATCACTACGAAGAATTCGTCTAGTCGCAGCAGTCAAGAAAAAGAAACGAGCCCTATCAAATAAAAATGTTAAGGCGCGCCTGCAATTTTGTTAAGAATACGAAAACTGGACATCAGAGGATTGGAAACATGTGATTTGGTCTAATGAAACTAAAATTAACCGTTTCCAATCAGATGGGAAAGAATATTACTGGTGCCGCCCACATGGAAATCTTCAAAGACATCATGTAAAGCAAACAGTAAAACATGGCTTGGTGGAACGTTGGTCCCACTGGTTAAGATAGAAGGTATAATGAAGAAGGAAGGTTATCTCAATATTCTTCAGACTAATTTGCCAGAATATGTGGACAAAAGTGCATATCCCGAGGAGGAGGTAAACTTTCAACAAGCTGGAGATCATCAACTTACCTCGAAAATTGTTTGAAATGGGTTGTCTAACCAAAAATTTAAATTACTTAAATGGCCTGCACAAAGCCAGGATCTCAATCCTATCCTATAGAAAATTTGTGGACTCTTTTAAAAAGCAGACTGGCCGTGTATGAAAGGATTTGTTGAATGCGCACCTTGCTTAAACTATCGGCACGGTAGAGGAATGCTAGGCGTAATGTAATGCTAAGAGTAATAGTTGAATGACTCAATCAGTTATCGTCGATATACAGTTCTTTCTATACACAGGTTATCAGGCATGTTCTGAAAATCACAAAATTTAAGGGTGTTCTGAAAACCACAAAATTTAAGGGTATTCTGAAAACCACAAAACTTTTAACTTTTCGGTGTCTTCAATTTTTTCATAATTTTATACTTTTTTGGTCCAAACTTAATCATTTTACTATAAAAATCAATAAAAAAAAAAAAACATTTTAAGTTATTCATTTAATTCATTTATTGTGAAGTTCAACGTAAAATGGTTGAAAAGATAAGCAAGTGATTCTAAATCGGCAGCCACTTAGCTAACCGGTTTCAAATCACAAAAATTACAAAAGTTTTGTGTTCACAACACCTTTCTTGTGATTTCAAATCACTTTCACAAAAAGTGATTTTCAGAACATGCCTGTATAAAAACGTTTAAATATCGTTGGGAAAAGTGTACCGTAAAAGTGTTTTTTTTTTTCAAAAGATGGACTAATTTTACAACCACCCTCGCATATACATACTTATAGCCTCAATTGTTTTTATGTTATCTTTATCGATAAAAGTTTAAATGATGCATACAACAAATTCCTTTTAAGTTTTCTTATTTCATATTTAGAAAGAATATTTCAATTGTTTTTCATGCATGTTTTATAAAAAGTTCTTCTTTTTTTACCTTCTCTGTTCGTTTTTGCATAATTCCTATTATTATTATGATAATTTGCTTTCAATACGAAATACTCGCATACTCTACTATCAAGGCATTGCTTACTCGTAAGGGAATCTTCTATGAGTCAGTGAATCTTATTTAAAATTGTTGCACAAAATCAGCAGCTTGAGATTATTTATTCCAGAATAGGAAAATAAGTTTGAAGTCTTTTTTAGACTGCAATAATGGAATTTTTTCCTTTCTCTTTACGGAAATCATAGAAGTTGGGGTGTTTAATAACAAAAATAATAAGTACTTCGGTTTGTTTTATAAAAATTTTGTTTTTTTGTGCTAGAAATGGCGCCAGTATTGTATGTAATATAAAATTCATAAGAGCTTGGTGTTCAAGATAGTTGGGGAAATAGTTGGAAAATTATTCAAAAAAAAACACCTAAAATTTAGAAAAATGCATGAAATCTTTATTTGAATCGATAGTACGGTCCAAATAATTTAATGTTTGAAGATTATTCCATGCAAATGTTGATCGCGACTGCGCCTCAAATGGTCCATCCGCTTATTCCAATTTTGGCATACTCTTTCCAACGTTTCGGCCGGTATCTCACGAAAAAATGCTTCAATGTTGTCTTCTAATGCCTCAATTGAAGCGGGCTTGTCTGTATAGACATGAGCTTTAACATAGCCCCACAAAAAATAGTCTAAATTGGCGTTAAATCGCACGATCTAGGCGGCCAACGGTCCCGAACGTGAAATAAAATGTTCACCGAACTCGCCTCTCAATAAGTCCATTGCTACGCGTGCTGAGTGGCATGTGGCACCGTCTTGTTGAAACCACATGTCATGCAAGTCAAGCTCTTACAACTTGGGTATAAAAAAAGTTGGATATCATCTCACGGTAGCGCTCACCATTCACAGGTACGTTACGATTCGCAGCATCTTTGAAGAAGTACAGTACAATGATGCCACCAGCCCATAAACCGCATCAAACTGTGACTTTTTCTGGATGCATTGGTAGCTTTTGCAATGCTTCTGGCTGATCTTCACTCCAAAATCGACAATTCTGCATATTTACGTATCCATTGAACCAAAAATTAGTTTCGTCCCTGAACACAATTTTTCGATAAAGAAGTGGATCTTCGGCCAACCTTCCAAGAGCCCATTCACCAAAAATTCTGCGTTGCGGTAGGTTGTTCGGCTTCAATTCTTGCACCAGCTGTATTTTGAAAGGTTGCACACCTAAATCCTTCCGCAAAATTTTCCACGTTGTTGAGTAACAGAGGCCCAATTGCTGCGAACGGCGACAAATCGATAATTGATGGTCATCATTAACACTGGCCGATACATCTGCGATATTTTCTTCAGTTCGCACTCTACGTAAGCGTGTTGGTGGTTTAATGTCCAACAATGTAAATTTGGTGCGAAATTTAGCCACAATGGCCCGAATAGCCGCTTCAGTGGGTCGATTAAACTGACCATAAAATGGAAGAAGCGCGCGATGAACTTTCTTAACAGAGAACGCATTTCGATAATAAAATTCAATGATTTGCAAGCGTTGTTCGTTTGTAAGACGATTCATGGTTCAATTATCGACCAAACTGAAGATGTTTCACAGTGAAACAAAACACGAAACGTGCGTGAGCTGTTTAAACCAGTGTTGCCAAAAAGATAATCGCTAAAAAATCACCCGTTAGTTAAATTTCAATATTGTTGACTCACTTATACTCAAAATTTCATGGGTACTTATGAGCGACGAAAAAACGATTCATTGCTGATCTCTGATTCACATTATGACATTATTTTTGAGTCACTCTTTTTCTTTGAATTTAAAGAGCACTTAGATTGCTTGAAGTTCTTTTAACTTTTATATTCTTATTTTGAGGATTTCTTATAATATATCCACATTTAAATTAAATTATTTGGAATGTAAAATTCAGTCAGTGATAAGGGGCCTCAACTCTTTTGTGGGGTGTAAATTTTATAACAATTCTTCTGTGAAAACAATTAACAAAATTTTATTGATTTTCTTATACGCATTTAATCGTTTTAAGTTATAATCGTATAGGTTTTAAGGAAACTAAATATTAAAATTTGAACAAAATTTTATTCGAGATAAATTTCATTTAATTTTTTTATTTTATTTTTCAGATTCACCTCAATATGCCCCTAGATTGGTAAGTGTTTCCTTTTATATTATCTTTATACAATCCTTATATTTAACTATCACATTATGTCATCAGCTTAACATAGAATATCTTTAAGCAGCTATTACAACAGATTTCCCATTGGTTTTTCCGAATTTATTTTGAGGTCCATAACACATAAAATCTAATATTTACAAATCCAGGTCATTATTATTTTCAAGCTATTTCTGAATACTGGAATGCAAGACTCAAATAAAATTTTTAACGTCGTTTATATGTATGTCTTAACTAAGCTCCATTCTACAGAAAGTTTTTGGTGTCCTGACAAGCTCATTTGTCCACTTGTTGATCTTAATTCCACTACATGGCCTCATATCCAACAAAGGCTAACCCTATTCCGTCTAATTTCCTATGCCCAGACAGTTCCAACCTCACAGAAGCTGCATACGTATCTGCAAGGCTTACTGGCTACCAGAGAGTAAAAAATATCGTCTGCATGAGCGAAGTATTTTACAAAAATATCAAATCCGATGAATTCAAACCTTTATTCATTTGGCCAACGAAATTATTAACGTGTGAACTTCCATTTTAATTAACCAATAAAAGTTTACTATACCAATCGCCGAGGTCTATTAGACAGTGTGTTGGTTTATTAGACGTAAGGCCTCGGTTCAAACCCCAGGACAGACATTAAAACGAAAATATGAAAAAAATATTTCTTCGGCGACTTCGTCTCAGCAGATTTCTGGTAAAAACTCTAAGAGTAAATAAAATTGCCATGAAAAGTTTCCCAGAAAAATCTGTCGTTCGGAGGCGACTTTAAACTGTAGTGCCCAACACTCATGTACAAAATTAACACTTAACTCAGTGGTGTGAGAAGCTAGGTCGTTGTAATCCTGACTAAAGGGTTGTAATGAGCAATTATGTATTAAATCTGACGAATTTGAACCTTAATTTATTTGCCCAACGAAATGATTAACGTGTGAACTGCCATTTTTATTGAGCAATACAAAAAGTTTAGATTGCCTCAATCCCATTGAACTTGAAATGAATCCCCTTCGCAGAGTCTACAGTTTCAAACATCTCCCTCCAATTTACATAAAGTTTCTGACCATCTCAGAGGCTTGGAAAATTCTCTTTATGAAAGCTTATGCCCTTATTTTCCATCTGACTTGTAGCCCAACAGAGAGTGATGCTATTTCCCCTGCATGGCTGAATCAGCTTCCTCAGACATCCTCATATTATGTTCGAGTTAACCTCATAAAAGCCGTGTACTCAGAAGACGACCTGACTGTCAAAAGGTTAGGTTAGGTTAGGTTAGAGGTGTACTTGTCAATTAAGACAAGTACAGTACTCGGAAGGCGAATTGACCCATTGTACAACGTCCTAGTTTCTCACACCACTTATGTTGTGTCTTTTAATTTTGTACATCAATGGTGGGACCCACAGTTTAAAGTCGACTCCGAACGACAGATTTTTTGAGAAACTTTTTCACGACAATTTTATTTACTCTCAGAGTTTTGCCAGAAATCTGCTGAGAGAAAGTCGCCGAAGAAATACTTTTTGTATTTTGTTTTGGTGTCTGGCCTGGGGCTCGAACCCTGGCTTTACGTGTAATAAGCCAACACACTACCTGCTAGACTACGGCGATTTCTGACTGACAAAAAGTCTTGACCTAATTATCTTCCGTCCTTTGTTGTCTCTGTCCAAGTTGAATAGAGCTTATCCTCTTATCTACCCACCTCACTTGGGACCCAACAAAGTGACGCAATTTCCTTTGCGTAGCTGATTCAGTTTCCTCAGACGTCCCCACATTATTTTCGAGTTAACCCCGAAAGGCGGCCTGACTGTCAAAAAGTCTCGACCTAAATATCTTCTGTCCTTTGTTGTCTCTGTACAAGTTGAACAGAGCTTATCCACTCATCTACCCACCCCACTTTGGACCCATCAAAGTGACGCTATTTCCTTTGCCTAGCAGATTCAGTTTTCTCAGACATCCCCACATTATTTTCGAGTTAACCGCGAAGGGCGGTGTAACTCTCGAATGGTCGTGGCTTAACTGTGTTCCGTCCTTTGTTGTCATGGCTTAGAAGACTCTCTCCTCAGTTCCCCTTTTAAAGCAGTATGATTTTGGTTGCCGCATATACGACTTGAAATGTCCCAGTGGTGTAGTTTATTATGTGATCGCCTACATGCACCTACGTTGTTATTTTTCTTAAATCATTTATCGCTTATAAAACAATTTAAAAATGATAATAAGAGAAATGAATATGAAAGAAAAAACTATATTAAATGCCAACTAATCAAGATAACGAATCGAGAAATTATCATAGCATTTTATATTGCCATTAATTCTACTTGTTAAGGGGGGACACCATTACAGTAAGCAACAATAAAATGTAAACACCAACACAATCTGTTGCTATTTTACATTGAATGTCAAGAATTGTTATGCAAACAAATTATAAAAGTAGAGGAGTCCCGTTTATTTATTTTTATTTACCAAGCAATTTATTTTTTGCCTGCACTGTATATAATAATATGGTATTTGTATATACTTATACACTCACATAGCTTTATGACTTGACATTCCTGAATAGTTTTTTTATTGGCAAAAGAGCATTTGTATGGAATTTGTATTGCTCTTCTCTGTGCTAAGGCCTTTACATTGGATTGTGGATTCTTTAGCAGCAAATACAGCGTAGAACGTTTTTATTTAATAAATGATTGAAATGGCTTGATTACAACACGCCTGTAGGAATGTGTTTTGTGGATTTATCCAGAGGGTGGCATTGGCATTTCAGTGTAATCTTGTTGCATTCATTTAATAAAGACACGACATCATTAATTAAATTGTTTTCCCCTTAAAGCGAGAAGTAATTGCATCCTTCAATCTCAAGCAAGCAAAATTCTTCGTATAAATTTTAATTTAAAATGTTTAACTAAAGTTAGTTTCCATGCTCTATTCTATGCAAATCAACGAAAGAAAAAGGAACAGCTTCACTTTCACTTTGTTTCTAACTTTGTTTATCCTCTTTTTCTTCTTCTTCTCCACCTTCCATTTTGAACTTTAACCTTTAAAATTGCGCATGTCCTTGAATGGCTGGCTCTGTTGAAGGGAGGGAAAAACAAAAGCTAAAAAGTAAGTCATTCCGGAATTTACTTTTATTTTCCTCTTCAAGTTGTAAAGCATTGCAACAAAAGAAAACGAAGGAGGAATAAAAAAACGTTCTTTATTTGAAAAAGTTTACTTGTTCTTTAAACAACAATAACAATAAAAGAAAATAAAAAGAAAATAAAATAAAAAAAGAGCATAAAATTTAATATCGTTGAAAATGAAATTGTTGAATGATAAGCAAATTTATTAATTACCTTATAACACTTCATTATCACCAGCAATAGCATACCATAGATGGGAGTTAGTCATTAAACTCACAAATGGAACTTTGAATTGACAATTTCATTATACATCTTGACATGCTTGATAAAACTGTGTTGTTTTGAGTTTTATGTCCAGATTTTCTTAGAGAAAATTGGATCAATCGTTACACCATTAGCCGCCGTAGCCTAGTACGTAGCAGAGATCAGCAATGAATTGTTTTTTCGCTACTCAAAAGCACTCATGAAATTTTGAATATAACTGAGTCAACAATATTGAAATTTAACTATGTACACTGATTCATTCGTACTCACTTCAACGTTGATTTATAAGTACAGGTTGCAATGAGTATGCGTACAACGTTGACATCAAACTCCTACGATTCGAAATATGTTTGATTCATAAGCTGACTCATTTAGATTCATAAGTTTAGAAAAATATTTATTAATGATTCGAGTGGCTCGAACACACAACCTTCCAGTAAGTATTTTAGTGTTCGTAGGCGAATCATACTTATTTTGTGCTTTTCGTGTATATGTTGAGTTATGGAGAATCGAAATCAACACTTATGTTGTGAGTGTTAATTTTTATACATGAGTGTTGGGACCTACAGTTTAAAGTCGACTCCGAACGACAGATTTTTGAGAAACTTTTTCATGGCAATTTTATTTACTCTCAGAGTTTTTGCCAGAAATCTGCTGAGAGAAAGTCACCGAGGAAATACTTTTTGTATTTTGTCTTTGATGTCTGGCCTAGGGCTCGAACCTTGGCTTTGCGTCTAATAAGCCAACACACTACCTACTAGACAATGGCGACTTCAAAATGCGCCTTCCGAGGAATGTTCCTCTAAAAATCGTTAAGAGCTAATGGTAGAAGTGAAAACTGTAGAATATAGAAGTCATAATTAGGTTCAGACAAGCGCATTCAGTCTTTGCTGGAGGTATTATCGAATGGATATTGAAGCAAAAAGCTTCCTAGGACGTATAGTACAGCAGGTCTTACTTCAAAGTGGGGTTGCTGATGACACTCACTTTAGAATCTTGGAAAAATTGTAGACACGTTGCTGCCAGTCGAATTGCTGCTGAATATTGAATGATCGGATGGATATCGAAGCGAAAGGCCCTTCAAGGAAATGAAATGTTTTAGATTTTCTAAGATGTCTAGATGTTGCAGGGACAAAAAGAAAAAAACAACAGAAAAAAACTTTGGAGCGTTTTATAAGCAAAATAAAATATTTAGAACACCAAAAGGTGAGGTCAGGAGAGGGTCTGTCCACTACAGGGATGGCCATAAGGCCTGCAACTTAAATTGAAATAAATATTTACCATCCAACTTAATTGCAATTTTTCACATTGCGCTCAACCCTCGTTTCAAACCATTCCCATATCCCGTGGTTTTGGGTTTCTTTATTTAAGTTCTTATGGTCTTGGTCATGGCTTTGCGTCTAATAAGCCAACACACTACCTACTAGACTATGGCGATATCAAAAAAGTGAGTCAACCATATTGAAATTTAACTATGTACTCTGATTCATTCGTACTCACTTCAACGTTGATTTATAAGTACAGGTTGCAATAAGTATGCGTACAATGTTGACATCAAACTCATACCATTCGAAATATGTTTGATTCATACTGCCTACTAATTAAGATTCATAACATTAGAAAAATACTTATAATACTTATAAATGATACTTATAACTCGAGAGCGAACGCACAACCTTTTAAAGGTTCCGCCAAATAACTTTTTTTTTGAAAATGTTTTGAAAAAAAAAGTACCGAATATTTTCTGAAAATTTATTTTTTTATTTGAAAGTACAATCCTTCCGGTTAATAATGGAAAATAATTTCATTCAAATGGCTGCCTCGGCTGGCCATTCAGTAGCCTACACGATCGGTCCAATTTTTAAGCACCATATCGATTCTGTGCAGCTGTATTTCACCAATGACATCACGAATATTGTCTTTTAAAGCGTCAATTGTCTCTGGCTTGTCGGCGTAACACTTATCTTTGACGGCAACCCACAAATTATAGTCCAACGGTGTCAAATCGCAGCTCCGAGGTGACCAAACGACATCAGCTCTGCGGCTGATAATGCGATCTTCAAAAGCAGGGCGCAAAACATCGAGTGTAGCTTAGGCTGTGTGGCACGTAGCGCCGTCCTGTTGAAACCAAATGTTGCCAATATCCTCCTTTTCAATTTTTGTGAACAAAAATTCGTTCAACATGGCCCGATAACGATCGCCATTGACTATAACGGCCACTCCTTGCTCATTTTCGAAGAAAAATGGCCCAATTATGGCTCTGGACCAAAATCCGCACCAAACAGTGACTCGTTTTGGGTGCGTCGGCTTTTCAATGTATGCGTGCGGGTTTTCTGTGCCCTAAATGCGACAATTTTGCTTGTTTACATTCCCGCCAAGATCAAAATGAGTTTCATCTGAAAAGATGATTTTTTTTGCCAAAATCGGCATCTTCTGTAAGTCGATCGCAGGCCCACTTAGCGAAGCGAAAACGTATTGGATGGTCAATTGGCTTCAACTTCTGAACCAATTGGACTTTGTATGGCGTCATGCCAAGGTCTTTATGCAAAATTCGTCTCAATGATGTCTCCGAAATGTTCAATTGTTGAGAATGACGGTGAATTGATGTTGATGGCGCTTCATGCACACTTTCTGCCACAGCAGCAATATTCTCGGGTGTACGCACTGTTTTTGGCTTTTCACGCTTTGGTTTTTTCGATGAGGATGCCAGTTTCTTACACTTTTTTCACAAGGTAACGAACATACGGAGCTGACGGTGCTTCTCTTCTTCCAAAATCCGTAAGCAATTTTCGCACACATTCTGCAACACGTTACCATGATTTTCAAAGTAATGTCGCAATATTTCCCAGCGTCGTTCAACCGTATACACAACCATATTCGTTCAGCGGAAGGATAAAACTAATTATCTGTCAAATCAGACATGAGCTAGGTGTTACCATTCACGAAATAAGAACTAGTTTGAAAAAAAACGTTAGATGGCGGACCCATTACTTATATATTGATTCGAGTGACTTGAAAGAAAAGAAAAAAGACAGAGCAGCAAGCAGAGCAAACACACAACCTTTTAGTGAGTATTTTAGTATTTGTATGCGATTTATACTTATTTTGTGCTTCGTGTATATGTTGAGTTATGAAGAGTCGATATCAACAACATTATACGTGTTGTTAATTATGAATATGAATATGAGTAGAGGAGGTTCCATGATATTAAAATAAGTATGAATGCCTATTAATAACAGAAATTATGGGTATGATTCGATTCTACTCATCATTTTGAATACTCATTGCTGACCTCTGGTTAGCAGTGCGTTGGTTTCTTATGCGAGAGCCTGTGGTGCCATCCCTAATTCAGGCATCTCGAATATAACGAAATATGTGAAAAAATATTTCTTTGGGCGCCTTCCGCCCAGCAGTTTTTTATTAAAAACTTTCAAAATAAATAAAATTGTCTTATTAGATGTGAGGCCTCGGTTCAGTCCCCAGGTCAGACATCTTCGACTAAATAAAATATGAGAAAAATATTTCTTCGGCGATTTCCTCTCAGATTCTGGGAAAAACTCTGCGAGTAAATAAAATTGCCATGAAAAATTTCTCAAAAATCTGTCGTTCGGAATCGACTTTATACTCCACTCATGTATAAAATTAACATACACAACATAAGTGGTGGAGAAACTGGGTCGTAACCTTGACTAAAGGATTGTAATGACCAATTATGTATGTATGTATGTATGTCATAAAAAATCTGTCGTTCGGAGTCGACTTTAAACTATAGGCTCCGACACTCATATACAATTAACGCATACATCATACGTGGTGTGAGAAACTTGGTCGTAATCCTGACTAAAGGATTGTAATGATAATTTCGCCTGAGGGATTGATTTAGAAATCCTTAGTTGTGCAGGAAAGATTCCAGCATTCAGTAATGAAGACTCCAACAGAATTTTTCCTGACGACAGAGCTGTTAAATTAGTAAACAATGGAGAACAGAATGAAAGGCAATGTTCTGCAAGATGTATTTCGGAAATTTCAAGTGAAAACATAAAGAAAAATAGATTTTACAGCTTCCGTTGCAGGAACGTAGTATGGTTTTCGAAACTGTTTAGAATTAAAGCACCCTTTGGCCTTCGTGACAGTGATAACAGACTGCCCTATATTTAATAACATTTTTAACAATTTTTTGTAAAAGATAATCGGCCCTTTTAGGCTTTAGGTGGTCTACTGCTTCAAGTTATTGACCACAAACCCAAGAAGTCAAAGATCGAATGCGAGTGCAGCAGCAAAAGAAAAGACGAAATAAATTTTCTAAAATTCTAAAGTTAATTAGTCTTCAAGCTACCTTTAAATAATCCATCCAGAAGGCCCATTGATCCAAAACTCTTTAGAGAAGGTAACTTATATAGCAAACGTTATAGAAAACTTAGGTAGTTCCACCTTAGGAGAAAAAGTGTATCTCAATGAGGAGATGTACAATAATCCACTAATACAATATACCAGTACTATTTTATAAATCGCAACGACAGATGGCAACCCTATTATTCTAGAACCTGCTAAAGTATGCCATCTGCTGAGCTATAAAAACTTTGTTAATAAAATTGAAATTAAGCTAATAAATAATAAAAGAATGTGGAGAAGATGCTTAGTGGTAGACTTCGGTTTCTTGAAGAAACGAAACGGAATTAAAAAAGTGTCGTAGGCAGCTCAGCAATTTTTATAGATTTATTCACACAAGCTCAAGATTTACTAAAAGGGAAAACTTGCTTATCAATTTACTCTTCAAAAATTTAGTCACTATAGTGTATAGTGAAAGTATACAAATAACTTCCACGTAAATAACCCAATGTTTGAGAATCGTCTCAATACAATTTTTATCACTTTTGTAAACAGTTTCCCTAGACAGTCAGTGAAACTATATCAGCAAATGAAGTGCCTGTAAAGCCTTAAATTATTTCCAAAAACACTTAACCAAAGCCAATGCACTTTTATCTTGGGACTTCAATCGCCGCTATCAGTTCCAATAAATAATTGTAATCTGTTAGACGAGATTACAAAATCAAAATATTTTTTAATTGCTAATAAGAAATTCCCATGTCTGATTAGAATTGTGTTTTTGTGTATTTAAAATTTATTATTAAATTTGTTTTTCCATTGTTTTCATAATTAATTGCTGTTCTCTACAACAAAAATTTGAAAGTTTTTAATCAAAGCGACTTAATATGTCGTATAAAAAAAATGAAAATTAAAAATAAAGAAACTCATCCATTAAACACTTGTAGATATTCGGTTATGTTTTCGCACTATGGCCACACTGTGAGTCATTTAGAACTGTTTGGGGGAAGGTAGAATCAATAAGGAGGTAAGAAATGAAAGATTTACAGCTTTAATAGGGCGGCCAAATCGTTCATAAAATATAAGGGTTCTGTATGAACTAGAAATCACTGTACAGGTGACCATCGCTAGTCACTATCTTATAATCTGAATTTCATAGGGGATGGTGAATTTTCATCTGTTCATCATCGTTTTCTTCTTTCTTCCGTATTGCAACAAGTTCCTTAGAACATTTTAAAGAACATCAAATCCCTTCCCCCCAGTTTTTCAGTAGATTACTCAAGAGTTTGACCCCCAGGTCAGACATTAAAACGAAAATTTCGCTTTCGCAGACCTCCGGTCAGCAGTCTTTTGTCAAAAACTTTCAGAATAAATAAAATTGTCATAAAAAGTAGTAGGTAGTGTGTTGTATTATTAGACGTAAGGCCACGGTTTAAACCCCAGTTCAGACCTCAAAATCGGAATATAAAAAAATATTTCTTGGGCGATATCCTCTCAGCAGATTTCTGGCCAAAACTCTGAGAGTAATTAAAATTGCCATGAAAAGTTTCTCAAAAATCTATTGTTCGGAGTCGCCTTTAAACTGTAGGTCCCGCCACTCATGTATAAAATTAACACACACAACATGAGTTTTGTAAGAAGCTAGATCGTAATCCTGACTGAAGGATTGTAAAGACCAATTATGGATGTACAGGGTGGCTGATATATAATGCAACAAAGTAAAGCGCTATATTTTTTTAATTTTATTGTTCAAAAGCAAAAAATGTTGGAAATAACATCAAATTTTAGAATCAGTTTAGATTTGTTCGAATTGGCCACCTTTGGTACGAATTATGACCTTCAAACGGCCGACAAAGCCATCACAGGCTGCACGAAAGCGGCTCTGTGGTATTTTGGTCCATTCCCGGCGAAGCACCGTCTTGAGATGATCGACACTTTGGTATTTTTTAGTGAGAACCTTACTCTCCAAAATGCCCCAGGCGCAAAGGTCCAACGGATTGAGATCCGGAGATTTTGGTGGCCATTGTGCCGTAGAAATGAAGCGAGGAACCTCCTTTTTAAGCCATTCTTGGTTGGCGCGTGCTGAGTGCGGTGGTGCTGAGTCCTGTTGGAATGTCCATGGTCTGCGGCCGAAATGTTTGTCTGCCCAGGGCTTCAATACTGTCTTTAAGACATTTTCCCGATAATATTCGGCATTTATTTTGACCCCACGGTCGATGAATATGAGCGGGGAGCGACCATCGGCCGTTACGGCTGCCCACACCATTACCATCGGCGGCGCTTGAGTTCTGGTGTCCAATCGCAGGTGTAAATTTTCAGCTGACCTCTTTGGCAAGTAAACCCGATCATTTTGTTTGTTCAGAAACTGCTCAATTTGGAATGGCTTCTCATCGGAGAAAACCAAATTCGGTAACTGGCCACTTTCGTGCAAGCGAAGTAACTCCTTGGCTCTTTCCAGTCTAACTTTTTTTGTCCATCGGTAAGCTCTTGCACTTTTTGGAACTACAATGGCTTTAGTCCAAGCTCATTTTTCAATATGTGTTGCATACGTTCACGCGATCTGTTCAGATCACGAGCAATTTTTCTACCACTGCGGCGTGGATTTCGATCAAATCTGGCCTTCACTTTTCGGATCATTTCTGGTGTTGTTACCGTTTTTTTCGTCCACTTTTTGGACGCGATGCAACACTGCCAGTATCGCGGTAACGAGCAATGGGACGAGAAACAAAAGATTTATTCGCATTTAAATGCTGGAGGGCTCTAACGATAGCCACCTGTGGTTTTCCAGTCAAATATAAAGCAATCACACTATCACGCTTGAATTCCATTATGAATAACTTTTTTTCTGATTGCAATAGATCAAAATGCTTTTGTAAGCTTGTAAATAATAAAATGAACTGTCACTGGAATAAATCTGTCAGCTGTCAGACGAGCGGTTTACAAATGATAACAACCTGAAGTTGGTTGCAATACATATCAGCCACCCTGTATATACATATGTATATATCTTTGACAAACTCGTTTGTTCATAAAATTCTTTTAGAGGCCTTTCCTCGTAAACCTATAAGAAGCTAACAATTGTCGATAACGCGTGTTAAGTTATTACAAAAGAAACTTTTTGTAGTAGATTATGCAGGCGACCAATACCGATAGTTTGACAAACCAGTTTATAAAATTGAAGGTAATTGATTGTGTACGATTATTTAAAATAGTTTTCTTGGTGACCACTGTGACGCATTCTTCAAAAGAAACTTCTTGTAGTAGATTATGCAGGCGACCAATACCGATAGTTTGACAAACCAGTTTAAAAAATTGACAGCAATTTTTTCATTTTAATTGATTGTGTACGACTATTTAAAATAGTTTTCTTGACGACCACTGTGACGCATTCACCGTAAGTGGTTGTTGTCATTGTCGTTTATCTAATCAAATTCAATCGTTTTCAATTAAGTTAAGCAACTAATCAGTGGATAACATTCTTTATTTTTTTTCTATTTTCTTCTAAAAGCAACAAACAAGTGCCGTCCTTTCGCCCCACCAATTAGTAACAGATGGGGACGGCAATAAACTTTCAACAAAGATGACAATGTCAGTTAAGGACAAGTGAACGCTTTTTTTGGCCATTTAAGAATGTTTCTAGAAATGTAGTGCTGCCCTACTACTACTTCAACTGAAGTTGATTTTGTAGCGTTGCTGGCAACATGTATTATTTTGTTTCTCTAACTTCATGTCAATTTAAATTAAACTTTTTAAAAAAATCAAACACAATAAGAAAGAAATCTCAACTAATTTTGTTGAACTTTATGTCCACACTATTGACCTTGACCTTGCTCCATATACATACATACACACATATTGTATGTTTGTTGTATTTGTACAACAAATAAGTAGTAAAACATGGTACGGTTATCATGAAAATGTGAAATGTTTACATATACAATTTTTTAAAATTGTTAGTGATCGTTTTTATTTACTATATGGTCACCCTTAAATGATTTTTATTTTTGTTTTTATGCTTGAGCGACCGGAGAGCTTAAACCTAAAACAAAACAAAAAATCAAAATCGTTGTGTACAGGTGAATAACGAGATGAATGAGAAGAAAAACAAAAAAAAAAACAAAAAACTACTGCTATGCGGGCAAAGTGCACAAACAGAGACGGATTACAAAAACACACATGCGAAGATAAGTAAGACAGACACTTGGCCTGTTGGTTAGTCATTTCACCAGTGGCAGCGGTAGTTGTTCATATAACAAGACGCTAATTTAGGACGCGTTGCCAGATGCGATAAATTAAATCGCATTATATTTCGGGATTTTTAGGGATCTTTTTTCACATGGATTAAGTCGTTGGCGTTTCATTTTCACAATCTAAGCATAGTAGTCTACTTGAGTAACTTAATTGGTCATTACAATCCTTTAGTTAGGATTACGACCTAGCTTCTCATACCACTTATGTTGTGTATTTTAATTTTATTCATAAGTGGCGGCACCTACAGTTTAAAGTCGACTCCGAACGACAGATTTTTGAGAAGCTTTTTCATGGTTGTTTTATTTATTCACAAATTTTTAGCCAGAAATCTGCTGAGAGGTAGTCGTCGAAGAAATACTTTTTGAATTTTGTTCTGATGTCTGGCCCGGGGTTTGAACGCTGGCTTTTGCGTCTAATAAGCCAACACACTACCTACTAGACTACGGCGGCTTCGAAATCGTTTATAAAAACGGAAATTATTGGGTTCAGCTATGTTGCCCAATATTTTCTTTAAAACGTTCTCAGTCAAACCAATATTGACCCCTAAAGTTAGATTCTAGTCTAAGGAAGTCTTTGTAAAGTTTAAAGCTGACCGTACGAGCTATTAGGGCTAACAAGGAATGGCTAACCAATTGAGGTGCCCATGCTAGAAACGCTTAAGAAACAAACTTCACAAAACAATTGTGGATGATCGTCGGCTGAAGCTAGTTTTAATGATAGGGATTGGAAAAAGTGTCGAGAATAATCGGAGTAGAGAATACTGTGCTTAAGATGTGATGTTCCCTTGATACGGGATGCGAATAAGGACACATTCAAGTGTTTCAGTTTCTTAAGACGCTGTAAGTAATGACTCACTCCAATAATATTCGTTCGAAAATGGAAAATAATTCTGATGAATGTTGCGGTGCCTCGGAGTCTACACAAAAAAAACGAGGTGCGTGCATTGGAAAAAGTGTCGAGAATAATCGTAGTAGAGAATACTGTGCTTAAGATGTGATGTTTCCTTGATACAGGATACGAATAAGGAAGCACTCAAGTGTCTCAGTTCCTTAATACAGCGCAAGAAAGTACACTATATTCGTTCGAAAATGGAATACAATTCTCATGTGTGCTGCGGTGCCTTGGAGTCTACATGAAAAGACGAGCTACAGGCACACTTAATAACGAAGGGCTATAAATCTGCTGAGAGGAAGTCGCCTATGAAATATTTTTTTCATATTTTCGTCTTACTGGAGATGTCTGACCTGGGATTTGAACTGTGGCCTCACGTCTAATAAGCCAACACACTATATGCTAGACTACGGCGACTTCTGGTAATCAATTTTTTGCGGTTGTTTCATCTGCTTATGGTCTTATTTGTTTTTCACTGTTTAATCACCCAAATGAGCAACGAATTTGGTAAGCCTCTAAAGCAAATTAAAGAGCCTAGAAGGGCAACAAATGTGATGTATGCCCAGTCGAAAATATTAATTCTGTTTTGAGAAAGTGTTGGGGATAATCCGAATCGAATCGATCACATGGCAATCACAGCAATTGGGCCTATATTACGGTTCATTAAGACTTGTTTTGCATTTAGATTTGCACCTCCATCTATAAATTTAAAGTTCAAGTCACGCAACAGTTAAAGACGTCTGACTATTCAAAATACCGTAGATATGCCGTAGATTGGGAGCTAAAGCAACACGCTTCCGATACTAATTTTACGAACAAGGTTTTGTTCAGCAATGAAGCTCATTTTTCACTCAGAAACTAAGTCACCAAGTAAAATTGTTACATATGGAGATCCAGAAGTGATTGTCCCTTTCCTTAGTACAATACTTAGTTGTGGCCCCAACGCCTTCAATTACAGGCTGATTACCAAAGAGTGAAAAAAAGTATTTCCTCAATTTCCATCAATCCACTATTCTTAGTTGTGCAATCTCCGGTAAAGTATCCACAACATATTGGAATTTCCTGCTTATAAAGGGTGGCAACGATATAGAAAATGCTCTATCGTTTCTATCTCTCGCCTCATACTCGGCATTCTTTGCTGGTAGTCGCACTTATACTGCCACATCTATTTGCTTAATTGGTCATTACAACCCTTCAGTCAAAACTACGATCTAGTGTCCCAAAAGTGACGGGACGTTCGGTTTAAAGACGACTCCGAATGACACATTTTTTTGAGAAACTTTTCATGGCAATTTTTTATTTCCTCTCAGAGTTTTTGTCAGAAATCTGCTGAGAGGAAGGCGCCGAGGAAATATTTTTTTATATTTCGTTTTGGTTGGAGATATCTGAATTGCGGTTTGAACCGTGACCTCACGTCTAATAAGCCATCGCACTACATACTAGACTACAGCGACTAAATAGGAATACTATATCGTGTATGTATTTCCGCAATTTATCTCAATCCCCTATGCTTAGCTGAGTATTATTCATAAGATATCTTCTCCGTCTAAAAGGTAAAGTTTTCTATTGTATTGATGTCTTGTCCAATGCCCTGCATTCGTTGTTGTTAGTTGGTCGTATGTAGTTTAAATTCATTTTGTAAAGTAGAGCCCGTTAAGGAAACTCTAATTCACATAACATACATACAGGTATACAGGCTGATATGTATTGCAACCAACTTCAGGTTGTTATCATATGTAAACCGCTCGTCTGACAGTAGACAGACGTGACCTCACGTCTAATAAGCCATCGCACTACATACTAGACTACAGCGACTAAATAGGAATACTATATCGTGTATGTATTTCCGCAATTTATCTCAATCCCCTATGCTTAGCTGAGTATTATTCATAAGATATCTTCTCCGTCTAAAAGGTAAAGTTTTCTATTGTATTGATGTCTTGTCCAATGCCCTGCATTCGTTGTTGTTAGTTGGTCGTATGTAGTTTAAATTCATTTTGTAAAGTAGAGCCCGTTAAGGAAACTCTAATTCACATAACATACATACAGGTATACAGGCTGATATGTATTGCAACCAACTTCAGGTTGTTATCATATGTAAACCGCTCGTCTGACAGTAGACAGATTTATTCCAGTGACAGTTCATTTTATTATTTACAAGCTTACAAAAGCATTTTGATCCACTGCATTCAGAAAAAAAGTTGTTCGTTATGGAATTCAAGCATGATAGTGTGATTGCTTTATATTTGGCTGGAAAACCACAGGTGGCTATCGTTAGAGCCTGCCAGCATTTAAATGTGCATAAATCTTTTTTTGCTCGTACCATTGCTCGTTACCGTAATACTGGCAGTGTTGCATCGCGTCCAAAAAGTGAACGAAAAAAAAAAACGGTAACAACACCAGAAATGATCCGAAAAGTGAAGGCCAGATTTGATCGAATTCCATGCCGCAGTGGTAGAAAATTGCTCGTAAGCTGAACATATCGCGAAAACGGATGCAACACGTATTGAAAAATGAGCTTGGACTAAAGCCATTGAAGTTCCAAAAAGTGCAAGAGCTCACCGATGGACAAAAAAGTTAGACTGGAAAGAGCCAAGGAGTTACTTCGCTTGCACGAAAGTGGCCAGTTACCGAATTTGGCTTTCTCCGATGAGAAGGCATTCCAAATTGAGCAGTTTGTGAACAAACAAAATGATCGGGTTTACTTGCCAAAGAGGTCAGCTGAAAATTTACACCTGCGATTGGCCACCAGAACTCAAGCGCCGCCGATGGTAATGGTGTGGGCCGCCGTAACGGCCGATGGTCGCTCCCCGCTCGTATTCATCGACCGTGGGGTCAAAATAAATGCCGAATATTATCGGGAAAATGTCTTAAAGACAGTATTGAAGCCCTGGGCAGACAAACATTTCGGCCGCAGACCGTGGACATTCCAACAGGACTCAGCACCACCGCACTCAGCACGCGCCAACCAAGAATGGCTTAAAAAGGAGGTTTCTCTCTTCATTTCTACCGCACAATGGCCACCAAAATCTCCGGATCTCAATCTGTTGGACTTTTGCGCCTGGGGCATTTTGGAGAGTAAGGTCCTCACTAAAAAATACCAAAGTGTCGATCATCTCAAAACGGCACTTCGCCGGGAATGGGCCAAAATACCGCAGAGCTACTTTCGTGCAGCCTGTGATGGCTTTGTCGGCCTTTTGAAGGCCATAATTCGTACCAAAGGTGGCCAATTCGAACAAATCTAAACTGATTCTAAAATTTGATGTTATTTTCAACATTTTTTGCTTTTGAACAATAAAATTAAAAAAACATAGCGCTTTACTTTGTTGCATTATATATCAGCCACCCTTACATCCATAATTGGTCATTACAATCCTTTAGTCTGGATTACGACCTAGCTTCTCACACCACTTATGTTGTGTGCGTTAATTTTATACATGAGTGGCGGGTCGTACGGTTTAAAGTCGACTCCGAACGACAGATTTTTGAGAAACCTTTCATGGCAATTTTTATTTACTCGCAGAGTTTTTGCCAGAAATCTGCTGAGAGGAAGACGCCGAAGAAATATTTTTTCATATTTTCGTTTTGATGTCTGACCTGGGGGTTTGAACCGTGGCCTTACGTCTAATAAGCCGAAACACTACCTGTTAGACTACAGCGACTCTAATTCAGTTTACTTTAATTCAGGTCTAACAATTAAAGCTTGCCCCAGTGTGTCTTTTTGATTTTGCCTACTGCGTTATTTTACCACAGCGACCTGGGTGGCATCAAATACTAAATTTCTAGTACTTTTTGATTAGGCAGCATTTCTTTTATTTAAAATTCCAATTAAACCCACCACGGTTAATTAATTACATGGCCTTTGGTTTATAACAAAAAAAGGGTAAATCAAATTTTCCGCTTATCTGGCAACTCTACGGGGGGGATACCACTCATTGCTTACATTTAAGCAGTTAGATGCAGAGAGAATAGCACACACACAACAATCACACTGACTATGTGACAACGGTGGTAGTAAAGCATAACAAACAAATCAATGTCGATGTCGATATGATTCGGATTCGATTCGATTAGTCTGGATTTGTGTATTGAATGTGGGAATAAAGGGAAAATACAAGAAATTCTCTACAACAATAAAAAACAAATGGGAATGGGGAATAATAAATTAAGTTTATAAAATATTGTATTATGACACGCTATTATTTATGTATGTAGTAAAAATTTTAGAAATAAAAATCAAAATTTTTAATTTATCACTTACACTGGGCATTGGAGAAAGGAATTTCAAAGATTTTCGTTGAGTTTATTTAGACACTTTGGAAATTTTTTTATTTTTTTTGTTGTTTTATAATCTGCAAAGTAAACTGTGTTATGGCAGATCAGTGGTTGGCCAATTTAGGTTTTTTTCTTTCTTTTCTTTTTGGCTCAAATGAAGCAAAACAACAACAGAACGTATAGTAAATAAACAAATTTTTATTTTTTAATGACACTTAATGGTTTAAATATTGTATAAGTGAGTGTATTTAACAGAAATAAATTATAAATATTGCAAGTATATAAAGCAATGTGTTAATTTTCTTTTAAAATTTTCCCAGCTGCAGATTTCTTTCTTTAATCACTTGCTCTTTAAATTTTCTTTTATTCCTTTGTCGCGTATTTTTTTTTATTTAGCTTTTGAATTTGTTTTCAATGCTAAGAATTATTTTCTGCACAATTTTTCTTAATTTTGTTGGTATTTTTTATTTTTTTTTTTGGCTGGTATTTCAACACAATTGCACTGTGCCTCGAACTGTTTATGAAATTTTCTCCATAGATTTGCGTGCTCTCCCGAACGCAGCCGCGTAATGACTGACTGACTGATTTGTTTGGTAGCCATGAAAATTTGTTGATTCCATAAGATATACAAACGAACATGTCTGTCTATACCTACGTATCCACATGAGCTCCCCAAAAAATTTGTAATCATCTACACAAGCATATGCATAGTTATGTATACATGTAGTGTGTGTGCGAGTGTATAGTAGCAGAGAGAGAGAGAGAGAAGCAACAAAGCTGTATCTTTAAATTTCTCTGTTTTTTTTTTTCATTTGTTTTCTATCTCTCTTTCAATGTCAAAGCAGAGGTGTTTATGCCCGTTTTTGTTGTTGCAAAAAAATCTTTCACAATGTATTCGTTGTTACTATTTAGCTGGAATTGATTGTTGTTTAATACACACAATATTTTTGTTTACGTTTTTTTTCATGTAGCATACTCGCTCTCTCTCACCAGAAACAGAATTGGGGCTTGACGATTTTTTTTATACAAAAGAACATAAAAAGCAGTTTTATTTTGACAGCCTTTTTTTCTTAACCTCTTAATTGTGCTCTAACATTATATTTGCCGTGTTGCCGTACTTTCACTAAATCTTATGGATTTTGTAAGTAAAAAACATATGTTTTTGTCTTGACACGAAATTCACAAAGACGCTAAGTCCACTTTTTTCCAAAATTGAGATTTTAATGCAAAACAGTAACACTATACAAAATACATATTTTAGAACAACAAAAAAAGTTTTTTTTTTTTTTTTTTTTTTGTTTATGTTTATTTATTTACAATATATAACAATTTTCTTACTATAATAAACTCTAGTATAATACATATTTACATATATACAAAGTCCCAGAAACGAGCTCTCGAGTATTATGGCTATAATATAAATTTTGATTTGCAAATACAATAAATTTATATATATATTAAAAAAATATAAAATTATATTTATATTTGTAATGAAAAATGTGAAGAAAAACATTACTTATATATAACACAATATAAAAAAAAAGTCTTAAAGATAAAAAGGGGTTTTATATTTTACTACTCCATTATCCACCAAAACTTTTTGGTTTTTGTTCTTTGTAATATAAGAGAATCTTTATTCGATATACTTCTATCATACCTGTTACAGAAATTTGATAAATTATTGCAGTCCACAGCTTTGACATTGGCACGTCTATAATTATGATAAAAAATTGGAATACCATTGTTGTCTTGAATTATCTTTAGCCTGTCTAATAACAAAAATGATTCGGGAGGACCGAAGCCATTTTGTAGAGCATTAGATATATAATTGAAATTTGTATAATAAGGTGCCATAATCAAATTGTTTTCATTGCATGAAATACATCTCAAAATATAATTTCTAATTAAACTTATTATAAAATTGTCTATTCTTATAATATTTGATATATCATACAATTTTTTATTAGATATATATTTTACATAGTTGCTGTCTGATGATCTAAATAATCCTGTGCAAGCTCTCAGGCATTTTCTTTCAAATACCCTTATTTTTTCCATGTAAGAAGGAGCGATATTAAACCATATCGGACACCCATATGTGAGGATTGGCCTAATAAGCGATTGATACATAATTATTTTGATTTTAGGCTTTAAATATTTTGAATAAAATAATTGTTTGTACAAAAAAAAAGCTTTTCGTGCTTTACTTATGGCTTCAATGACATGATTATTATAATATAGGAATTTATCCAATTGAATTCCTAAATATCTAACAATTTGTTTGTTTGGTATATTGACATTATTTAAATTCGATTTAATTCCAAATGATTTCCAATTTCTTCTGATGTTATTGTTACATTTATTAACTGGTGGTCTGAATAAAATTGTTTCGCATTTATTAATATTTATC
Source organism: Sarcophaga carnaria (assembly GCA_958299815.1). NCBI lineage: Eukaryota > Metazoa > Arthropoda > Insecta > Diptera > Sarcophagidae > Sarcophaga > Sarcophaga carnaria. The sequence continues at coordinate 144,464,623 of OY283149.1, forward strand.
TTCATAAACCAATTAACTGAAAACTGCTCTACTATATTGAAGTACTCTTGAAGTTTGGAGTTTATTTTTACAATAGTATCATCAGCATGATGTATAATGATATCATCTGCAAAAGCTATAATGTTGTCTATTTTTTTAATCAAATCCAGTATATAAATATTAAATAGTGTAGGAGAGTTTACCGTGCCTTGTTGTAATCCATTAACAATGTTAAAAGATATTCTACTTTGGTAGTTTTGGTAATATACCTTGAAAGATTTATTACTTATCATATTATAAATAAGCAATATCATATAAAAGGGAAAATCAAGATCTATTAATTTATATATTAACCCTGGGATCCAAATGTTGTCGAAAGCTTTTTCCATATCTATTAAACACGCTCCTGTGCATAATTTTTTGTTCCAGTTCCAATTAATATTAGAAGTGAGAAGGTGTATTGCATTGACTGTCGAATGCTTAAATTTAAAACCAAATTGTTTTTCATCAACTTTTCCATTTTCATAACAAAATTTATTTATATTGTTATTAATGCATATTTCAAAAATTTTACTGATGTTAGGCAGTAAGCTTATAGCACGTAGATTCCTTGGATCCGACAAATTTTTGTCCTTTTTTGGTAAAAGAATAACTTTTGCATTTTTCCATGTATCGGGAAAATACGAATTGTTTAACATATTATTAAAAAGAGAACAATATTCCAAAATCAAAATTTCAGGTATGTTTTTTAGAACAATATTAGGAATACCATCGTTTCCTGACGATAATTTGGCTTTCAACTTAGAAAGAATAAATAGCATTTGGTCTTTAGTTGTAAAATATCCATTAGCCTGTAAGTCACTCATGTTATGAGACATTTTTTCCGCATTAAAAAATGTGATAGTAGTTGGATTACTATCGAAATCATTTTTAATTCTTAAAAATCTGTTAAACTTGTCATTTACTTGTAAATGTGTGCTATTATTTCTATCTATTTCTTTATGGGCATGGACTGATTGTAGAAAAGAACCAATCGCATCTAGCATTTGATTATGATCACGAATTATATAATTGTTGCAATTGTCTTGTTCTAAAACATTGGTATCCATAGCTACATTATCAAGTAAGTATTTAAGGTTTTGTGGAATTTTTATGTTTTCCAAATGTAATGGTTTAATTTTTTTAAAGTTTTTTTTTATTTCTTCGAACATTTTTTTGGAATCTTTTGGATCTAATTGGGAAAGTTTATCTTGTATATTTTTGTTTAAAACTTTGATTATGTTTTCTTTTAAAAGTTTTTTTATTAGTTTTAGTTGAGATCGAAGTAAGTTTAATGAAATTTCAGGTAACGTGAATTCTAGTCTGTTATGTTTTTTAATTATTGTTAAAATTTTACTTTTTTCTTGATGTAGTTTCTGCACTATTGGGCTTTTAGTTTTCTTAAAATAGTCGACTTTCTTAGTCTTAGGAGTTGCCTTCTCAATAGCATTTACAATTAAATTATTTAATTTGTCAATATAATTATCTATCTCAGAGTTAGAAAGATTTCGATTTTTTGGAATAAGTGTATTATTGTACAATTTTTGAATGATTTTATACCTGAATTTTTTCCAGTCCGTTCTCTTATAATCATATGTTACATTCTGAGGTTCCTCAATAAAAGAAAAAAGGTCATATTCGTTATTCATATACGCACATATTTGCAATGCTTGGTGGTCACTGTCATAGTCTAAAGTTTCTAGACAGTTTAGTGTGCTGTTTTTAGTAATTATGTGTAACCTACAATCAGCTATACATACGTCTATATATGAATTTGATTTGGGATATGAAGGCATTTCTGAAGCGTAAAATTTACATCTATAGTCTATCTCATTATCAACTAACCAGTCTTTTAATTTCTTACCTTTAATATTATCAGTAGGGTTACTCCAATCTCTATGACGGCAATTTAAATCTCCCGCTAATATATAGTAATTGTTGATGTTGCGTAAATCTAATGCTTGGAAAAGGTTACTAAATTCGGAACTAAAACTTGTGTCATTATTTCCCGAAGGATAATAAGCAGAAATAATTACAATATTTTTATTTTCAGCCATAGGTATACGCACTATACAACTTTCTAAAATCTGAATTGAATTAATTGTATTGTTTGTACATACGGTGTACTTTATGTTACTTTTAATCAAAATGGCTGTACCACCTCCTCTTGTTGCACCTGGTCTATCTTTTCTTATCATAACATAGTTAAAAAATTTAAGCTTATGTCTCGGGTTGAGTTTTGTTTCATTTAAAAGTACAATATCAGGATTGTGTTTTTCAAGAAAGTTTTGAAGATCAAACCTTCTACTTAACGATATTAAAGAATTCACATTAATATGAATTATTTTGAGGTTTTTTAGTAAGAATGAATTATTATCCATTTTTTACACTCCTACCATGGAAAAAATAGCATCTATACGTGATGCTTGTAGGTTTAATTGTTTTTGGAGATTTGCCACTTGATTATTTAGACTTAACAACATATTTTTTAATTCTAATATAAAGGTGTTATTATCTGAATACGAATTCATATTATTATTATTGTTTACTTTTAAAACATTAGCAAAACTTACATTTGGGCTATAAAAAGAATTTACATTAGAAGCATTATTTTTATTTTCTAATAATGATCTCTGCTTAAGTCTAAGTTTTTGTTGCAGTTGCTTATATTTTTCACAGCCTTTATACGAGGCTGGGTGACCGTATTTGTTGCAAAGCACGCAGTACAATTTTTCTCTTTCTTCTTCCACTACATTTGTTAATTTACATTCACCTCTTTTATGATCGTCGTTGCATTTAACGCATTTTGATGGTAAGTAGCAGTTTGCCGCGCTGTGGAAAAAGCCTTGACAATTGCGACACTGGGGAATCTCTTCTCTTTTTATTTGTTCCCATTTTATCATGCGATAAAAAATTGTTTTAATCTTTTTTAATTCGTTTACACTACTTTCTGGTGTGATTTGTACTAAAAAGAAAGGCAAGTTGTACCCTTTCTTTATAGAATTTTTCGTTGTAAATTGACTAACTTTAACAAATTGTAAATCTTCAGTTTGATAATGGCAAAGTTCATTCAAAATTTCGTCCGCTTTTATATCGGAGTCTAAACCCTTTAGCAAGTATGACTTTGTTTTTAACACTTTTGGAGTAAATGTGAAGAAATTTGAATTTGTTTTAATCAGATATGCCTTCACTCTTGAAAAGTCATCTAAAGAATTCATATAAAGAGTTTTTTTATTCCTAAATTCTTTAATTTTGAAGTCTTTTATTTTTAAAGCATTTTTTATAAATTCTATTAATTCTTTAGAATCTATATCAATTATGTTAATAGGAGGAATTTTTTTGTTTTTATTTTTTTCAGAATTAATTGTTGTATTATTGTTCATTGTTGGTACAGAAATATTTTTTTCATTTATATTTTGTCTTTCAGGCATTGCAGCTCGTGCTAAGTTATGCTGTTGCGATTTTTTTTTATTGTTTTTAACATGATCTTCAAATTTTTTCAGTAGATCACCATCACATACAGTATCATTTACAGTGTCTAGCACTTGATAATAATTGTTTTTATAATGTTTGGATGCTGATTGATCCATTTTTTCGTTTTTTCTTTTTTTCACATTCTCTATGTTGAATTTGTTGGTTGAATTATTCTTATTATTGTTCACTGAGTCTGAAGCCTTAAGCTCGCTCATAACACAAATGTTTTTAACTTTTTAAAACCGGTTTTTTTTTTCTTTTTCACCGCTGATGCAAAAACAAAATATTATTACTTCGATTTTAAAAGAAGTAAAAATAGGAAAAGAACTTATAATATTCGACTTTTTCTCCGTAATGCGACTGACTCTCATCACGGTCACGATCGAACCTCATACAACAAAAAAAAAAAAAAGTCATTATGTAGTTTAAAGTTGTTGTAATTTTGTGGTTTGTAAAAACGCTAAGTCCACAATACTACGAAAAAAATTAAAAGTATGAGCTAACTCCACGAATATTATTTATTAATTATTATTAATTTTTTATCTAGGTCATTTAAAGAGAGCTATTTTGTAAAAATAATTGCGTTAAAAAAGTTTACAAATTTTAAAAACTGAAAAATCTACTTTGTTTTTTGTCTCCTATTACATTTGAAAAAAGGGACTTAATACATTTGCGAATTAGACTAACGATATGAATATCTTTTTTTGACACGTTTTTGCTTAAAGTTGCGGACGTATTCTGTTTCATCGCATACAAACAATGTTTTTGTTTACGGGTATTTTCCTATAGCACACTCGCTTTCTCTTCTCTCTCGCTTTTTATCTCTCTAAAAGAGAGGCAAAAAAATCAATGTGTTTCAAAAAAAAAAAGAGAATTATTTTCACAGTTATAGCCAGTGTTACCGTCTTTAGATATCTCTATAACCAAAACTGGTTATTTTTTGTTCAATGTGTAATTGTTGTCTGAATTTTGGACGGATTCAAAAATTAGTTACTTTTTATTGTATCTAACGTGGTGAATTTTTTGAAAGTGTGGTGAATTCATTCGGTGTGTTGAGTTTCCAGGATGGTGAGTTTTTTCGAAGTGCTGTGAATTTGTCAGAATTGGTGAGTTTCCAGAGTGACGAGGACTTACAAAGCATGGTGAATTTGTCTGGAGTGGTGAACAAAAATGAAATTCAGCAAAGTGCCCTTATTCCAGATAGGTATTGTATTATCATAGATCACTATACTATCAGTACTAAATTAACCGTGTTACCAACTTTGGATATCCCTATAACCAAAACTTGTTATTTTTTGTTCAATCTGTAGATAGATTGTTTTCTGAATTTTGAACGGACTCCAATTTTATTTACTTTTTATTGTATCTAACGTGGTGTTTTTTTTTTTTGAAAGTGGTAAATTTATTCGGTTGAGTTTCCGGGATGGTGAGTTTTTGTAAAGTGTGGTGAGTTTTTCAAGATAGATGGGTTTCCAGGGTGACGAGGGTATACAAAGTCTGGTGAATTTGCCTGGTGTGGTGAAAAAAATTAAATTCACCAAAGTGCCGTTATTCGAGATCCCAGATTATTGTACTATTATTAGTAAATTAACCGGTGTATATCTACAATAAGTTATTTTCGCCTTTATTTGGTCATAACAAACCTAGCATACATACAGCATCGGACAAAATCTAACCCCCTCAGTACATTTTTTTAAAATGATTATTTTTTTAAGAAAACAAAGTTATTAATGTTTTATTTTTGGTCGTCGACTGAATAATCCGGCATCTACCGTCCTTCTGCGTATTGCTCTTTCGCTAATTTTTAAACCTAAGCGGTTTCATATGTAACTAGAAGATTCTGTAGGATCATTTTGGATTGTCCTTTTAATTCAGGAGTCTTCATGTCGCGAAGTTTCACGTGGTCTTCCTCCAAGATAAGTAGGAGATGTGCAACCAATCTGCAAAAACCTTTTTAATTAGCTTAGAAATAATTGATTTGTTGATTGAATATTTTGCAGTCAATTGATCTTAACCCAATCGATAACTTGCGGGAGATCGTTAACTTAAAAATCAACCGAGAAAATTAGAAAACTAAAGAAGATTTATTTGAAGCCGCAAAAATAGCCTGGGAAGCAATATCACCTGAAATAATTCATAATTTAACATCCACTATGCCTAAAAGATATGCGTGTGTCATCCAGAATAAAGGATTCGCAAAGAAATATTAATTTCAATAGTTTTTATCTGTACCTTAAATTGGAGGTGCTTTAGTTTTGTCCGCTTATATTTGCGACTTAAAATGTATTTTGAATCATAACTTTTTTTATTGAATTCTGAATTCCTTAAGTTTGTGTTTTTCAATAATAAGGATATAAATAAATAAAAAAATAAAAAATAAAACATTAATAACTTTGTTTTCTTAAAAAAAATAATCAAATAAATGTACTGAGACGGTGCTTAGGTTGAGTATTATTTTCCCCCTTGGGTGATTTCTTTTTTAGAAGCTGGTTAAAAAATTTTATATTCCTGGCAACATTGCTTAGAGCACAATAATAATTTGTTCAACAAGTGCATATAGAACAAGTGCATGATGCACATGGAGTTGTTACCTATATTTGTTTTTGTATTTAAAAATAGATTTAAAATGTTTTAAATAAAAGGGAATTTTTTTTAAATTGATTTCCTATTATTTTAGCTAATTAAGATCTCTTAAGTAATTTTTTAAGTGGAAATTAATAAAAAAAATATATTTTGTTTCCATAGTCTACATGAGAAACATAAAGAAATTTTTGTCGATGTGGCAACTTGGTTATTCTGATTCGATATGAACAACTCTACAGAAAAGTTATCGATACATTACTCATACTTGTTTGTGTCCTTGGTAGAATAATAAGTACAGACAGTAACCTTAATTGTATATGAGGTGAAATTCAATCCGACAGCTAAAACATACTAAATTTTAGATTTTTTTTAAAGGAGGCTGTAAATAGGCCTCAAATTAAAATATTTGTTTTTTTTGTTAACACATTTTTTTTAAGTACAAGTTCTCGATAAAATTCGGTAACAAATTCTATGAAAACTGGAACAACTTTTTCCTATATTTCAAGCGAACTTTATTAAGTCAACGTTAATGTAGTAAGTAAAAGAAAAAAAATACGAAAAAAAAACGCTCCGTCAGCATTCTTCTGACAAGGTTAGGTTAGGTTAGAGCACGTGTACTTGTCAATTAAGACAAGTACAGTACCCGGCGGTCGAATTGACCCTTTGTACAAACGTCCTAGTTTCTCACACCACTTATGTTGTGTGTGTTAATTTTATACAGGAGTGGTGGGACCTACAGTTTAAAGTCGACTCCGAACGACAGATTTTTGAGAAACTGTTTCATGGCAATTTTATTTACTCTCAGAGTTTTTGACAGAAATCTGTTGAGAGGAAGTCGCCGAAGAAATACTTTTTGTATTTTGTCTTGATGTTTGGCCTGGGGCTCGAACCCTGGCTTTACGTCTAATAAGCCAACACACTACCTACTAGACTACGGCGACTTCTTCTTCTGATAAAGTCTCTGAAAGCAATTGCCATTTAAAAGCATTTCAAGTCTGTCATTCAGATTCGACGTTCGTGAATTACACTGGCTCTGAGCAAAAAATAGGCTTGACTAATGATTAGAGATCAGCAATGAATCGTTTTTTATCGCTACTCATAAGTACTCATGAAATTTTGAATATAACTGAGTGAACAATATTGGAATTTAACTATGTACTCTGATTCATTCATACTCACTACAATGCTGATTTATAAGTACAGGTTGCAATGAGTATGCATACAACGTTCGACATCAAACTCATACCATTCGAAATATATTTGATTCATAAGCCTACTCATTGAGATTCTTAACTTTAGAAAAATACTTATAATATGTACTCATAAATGATTCTAGTGGTTCGAATCATTCGTCAAAATTTACAGTCATAGTTGTTGTTGCATTTACAAAAAAAGAAAAAAGACACATAAGCAAAAAAGACCGAGCAGCAAGCAGAGCAAACACACAACCTTCTAGTGAGTATTTTAGTGTTCGTACGTGACTCATACTTATTTTGTGCTTCGTGTATATGTTGAGTTATGGAGAGCCGCAGTCAACAACATCATAAGTGTTGTTAGGTATGAATATGAAGAGTACTTCAAACTTTGAATATGAGTAGAGGAGGTTCCATGATATTAAAATAAGTATGAATGCTTATAAGTATCAGAAATTATGAGTATGATTCGATACTACTCATCTTTTTGTATACTCATTGCTGATCTCTGGTTGTAATGGCCAATAATACAGGCATTAGCTTATTAAACCAATTAAATGTCATTTTTATCGATTACTTTTTGGCAATTTTGGAGCTGTGGTAGAAATTTTTCACATTAGCCTTGAATTTCTAACTTTATTGAGCGTAAAATGTATCCAACTTAAATTAACCCCACTAATAGATGTCTGCAGAGATCTAAATGAATGATAATCTGGAGATGTAAAGTCAGGACTGTATGGTGAATGCATAAAAATTTGTGAGCCAAGAGCTCTCAGTTTCTGGCTGAAAAAATTGACACAGACAACATGGGTGGTGTGTAGGGTTGCCAGCCTGGCTGGACTTGACTGGATTGTCCAGCTTTTTTGAAGCTTGTCCAGTTTCAAGCTAAAATTTAATTTGTCCAGCTAAATAGAATTTTTTTTAGTACACTGCAATGACTTGGGCAATAATTTTCATGTTATCTTTGTCAAATCATTAGTTTATTACAAACGTGTTTTTTTACCATAGTGCAAACTACTATAAATAAAATCAAACTAGACTGAATTGCTATTTTTTATTGGTTTGTTTTTAGTATTTAATCTTAATTCTCAGATACATACGCATATGTAAATATGTATGTGACGGACTGAACCGAAAAAATTTAAGTTTAGTTAAATAAATTTTAAAGAATGCAATGAATTTATTTAATTGTAATATTTTTAAATAATAATACATATACTCATAATATACTCATAATACTCAGCCACAAAAGTATACATACGGATAACAAATTTCAGAAATTTTTTAACCAATCCGTTTTTTTGAAAATATTTATAATTGTCTGGCATCTTTCTTCGATTTTAAGACGGTCTTTTGCATTGGTTCAGAAATTTGTGAAATTTGTAAATCGAATGCATACCTTTGTGGGCCTGTGCAGGGCCACAATTCAGTTCAATTTCAGAAATTTTTTAACCAATGCAAAAGACCGTCTTAACATCAAGGCAAGTATAAAGATTTTTACGAAAACGGATTGGTTAAAAAATTTCTGAAATTTTTTAACCGTATGTATACTTTAGTAACTGTGTGTATGTTGATAACAATGAATAGTTTAATAAAAATTATTTAGACAAAATCAAAATTAACATTTTCTCAGTATTTTTTATGTCCAGCCTTTTTTTGTTTTGTCCAGCTTTTTAAAACCCAATGTCCAGCTTTTTGCGAATCGCAATCTGGCAACCGTAGTGGTGTGAGAAGCTAGGTCATAACCTTGACTAAAGGGTTATAATAACCAATTAAGTAAGTAAGTGAGATTCATTAGAGTATCACACCAAGGCAAAGACTTCCAGCTGTCTAGTTCGGTAAAGATAGACTGCCTTCCATGTAATGTATCAATACAAAGTTTGTATGCAGTTCTACTACTGTATATAAACTATGTATGTAGATATGCAAAGTAACCAAACAATGCATCAACTATAAACCCGATGCCTGATTGCTTTTTGACTGCGTTAAAAATACACATTGACGACGTTTTGAAATATAATACATTGTACATATTTTGTACAGCGGCATTATGAAACACGATACTTAGTTCAAACACAAAGCAACTAACATTTTGGAAGGCAGCCATGGTCACTATCAAGCATGTGATATTTTTAAACTTCCAATAAGTAGAGGTTTAGTATACAATTTCGATAACTATGACTGGGGTTTTACCATTTCATGAAGTATTTTTTAAAACTAAACAGGCTTTACAGAAATAAAATTATTTTTTAAATTTTTTTTTGTATTTTTTTTATTTTTTATTTTTAAAATTTTACAACTTAGTGTGTTAAAGCAGAAATTATTAAAAAAAAATTAAATTACTGTTAAGTACCGTTAATAAATTAAAAAATAATAATTAAACAGATAGAAAGCTTTACACAGAGAGAAATAAACTAAAATTAAATTATTAAACTTAAAAAAAATTATTTAAATTAAAAATTCATTTTTAATATTCGAAATTAAGGCAAAGCAATTTTATTTTGTTTTTTATTAAAAATTAAACATTTTATTTAAATTAAATTTTTAAATTTAATGGGCTGGTATAAAAAAATAAAACTTTTAACATGGTTTTCCACTTATTGCTGGCTTAAATTTTATGTACAAAAATTAATTATTTTTTTTCATAGAACTTGATGTTAGAAAATTATTATTAAAAAAAGAGAGAAAAGTTAATAATTAAAAATTAAAATTAAAATTAATTAAATATTTTTTTGTTGAAGTTTTAATAAAATAAAATATTAATAATTTAATTATACATTAATAATACACTGAAAAAAATTTTTTTGTTTTGTTTTTTTTTTTACATTTAAACATTCACACTTAAAAAAATAACGAAAAAAAGTTAAAATTATATTCAAATACTATCACACACACTCACTTATTTATTTGCAATACACTTACACTTACTGTGGCAGATAAGATTGCTTATATTATAATTCAAATCCTCGAAAGCTTAAAATTCCAGGATATTTTTTTTTGTTAATCATTTTCATTAGTAGTTAAATTTGTTTTATAAATTTTTATTAATATTAGTATAAATAGTTTTCTTTTAGCACTTTATGTTTCTTATAATTCTCAACAAGTTCATTTCAAAAAAAAAATAATTTTTTTTTTTTTTTTTTTTTAATAATTTCATTATTTTTTATATTTTTTACAATATAACAATTTAATAATTATTATCATTTATTTTTTTTTTTATTTTATTATTAAATTATTACAAAAATCGTTCGTTTTTTATGGCAGAAAAATCGTTTTTTTTTATTTTATTTTTTTTTATTTTATTTTTTATTTTAATTAATATTTCTTTTTGGTGACTAGGAGCCGTTAGTTTATATTTATATTTACGTTATTAAAAACTTAAATTTTTTTTATTTTTTAATACAAAAACTTTTAAACAAAAATTATTTTTTCTTCAGCATTTAGTTTAGTTTTAAAAGCCTGTGTTGTAGCGCTTTTTATAAAAGCGCTTATATGTTTCGTTCTTGTATTTCTAGTTTTAATAGTTAAAGAAGGCATTTCTAAACAATTTTCTTTTAGCCTTTTTGGTTAGAAACTCTTAGAGCTTCTTGCCTTGGCTAATTTCTCCACTTAATTCTTATAGATGCTCATCGGCATGATAACCGTTACGTAAAGGTTGACGTTCCATTGAATGATCGGCAGGACGATTGCGATTAAAGAAACCACACTGCAAAAAATGAAAGAAAAAAGAAAAATATAGGAAAACATCAATATTTTGCTTTTAAATAATACCCGCTAGGCTTCGCTGCGCCCCCCAATAACCTCAAGATATCAAAACATTAACTACCACCACTGCCCCAAACCCCACTCACCTTATACAGCAGCAATATCAACAGCAACAATATTAAAGCACCCGCACAGGCAGCCAAGACAACAACCCATAGTGGTACCACATCGGGTACGGGCGTTGGTTCCGGTACAGCCTTATAGAAAATCTCATGCGTACGTATAATATCATCTTTAGGCTCGCCAATAAACGGCAAGCGTGTAACATGTGACACAGCCATGGTGGATACATTCAATGGTACATTGCTGGCTAATTTCTCCATAGTTTTGGCCACCATACGTGTGCGTATGGCAATCCAAACGCCATCATCTTTACCCAAATTGCGTGCCACACAACGTAAAGTTTCGCATTTGGCCGCTTTGCAAGGAGAATTCAAATCGATTTGTGTAGGTTCGCTGGCTTCCGGGTCATCACGGCGTACTCTTCGGTGGGGCTGATTTGAGGAAGAGGTGTGAGACCATTGCTGTACAGCCTGTGGCTGTGGCTGTGGTTGATTGTAGTCTTCATCGTAGAAATCTTCGTTTTCAAGACCATAATAAGGTTTACTGCCACCGTAATTGGCGGAAGACGATGATGATGAGGAGGAGGAGGATTGATGGTGATTGGCATTGGCATTGTTATTGCCCTGTTGTGGTGAACCACTGCTATAGGTTTGATGGTAACTATAGCTGCCACCTTGTGGCTGAGCACTGTGAGTCCTCAATTCCTGTTCAACATTACCACGATTGAGAGTGCCCAAGTCCAAGGTACCAGCATGGAAACCACGTCCACCTACCGCTGCCTTTTCAAAAGTGCCATCACCACCGGCAAAGTCATTATAAGTGGCTGCACTGCCTACACGTTGATGTTGTTGTTGTTGTTGTTGTTGTTGCAGCTGTGATGGCCTATAAGCTCCACCAGATGAGGCAGAAGAGCTATATTGTACTCTTTGTGGAGCGCCAGAGGTCACATAGGTACGTTGATATTGTGTAGAGCCTTGGGGATCAGCCATTTGTATATGACCCCGAGCATTGTGAGCAACTGCATGCGCCTGAACTGGACTTTGGCTCTGTTGGTAATGTGTCTGTGCTCCTCCAGTAGCAGCGCCAGCTTGTTGGTAATTAGCCGAGGCTTGTTGTTGTTGATTATGGTGGTAAGCTCTGGGCATGCTATCCAAATTGGTAACATATTGGGTACTACTTTCCACTACATGAGGGTGACCTTGTTCATCGTAGTATACCGAGCTATTTTTTGTGGAGACCACTACAGAAGGCCCAGTACCAGTACCAGTGCCCGTAGAATTCCAAGACCATGCCCAACTGCCACCTGTGGCACCTGTATTGGCTTGAGCAGCAGCATTAGCTCTTTGAGAGTGCACGAAAGAAGCATCACCCGATGCAGCCTGTTCATCTTCCTTTTCCAAACGTCTCTTCTCCTCCACAGAGAGTTGTCGGCCTTGGCCAATAGAAACTACATTGGCACCGCCTTGATTTTGACTGTAAGACTTTTCAATGTGAGTACTACCTCCGGAACTAAAACTAGAGCTGGAACTGGAACTAGAACTAGAACTCGAAGTTGAACTGGCGCTTCCATAAACACCATGACTTTTTACGATAACACCTCTCTCCTCCAGATAGGATTTACGCACCAATTGTTGATCCAATTGCAAGTTTAAGGCATTAACATTTATATGAGGATCACATTCTATATTGCCATGGGTTTCAGGCTGATTGGTCATGTACATCAAATAGTCACCAGCTGAGGTTTGATAGGGGTAATGTATGAATATGACCGCCTCATCAACGGTGGAAGGACCCCTGTTGAAAACATTGTACAAATGTACTACCTGAGGGCCGAGATCTTCTTCCTTGGTGGCATTTTCTATGGGCTGATAGTCGGAAGCCTTGTACAAGGCAAAATCGGGCACAGAAGTGCCATCAATGGCCAAATCTGTTTCCACCCATATACTGATACTCTTGCGTATGATGTTATCGAAATGTGAACCAGGCTTTTCAATATTCGTGGAATTGGCTTCCATAAAGAAATCATAACTGGGAGCCATGCCCACTTTGTGGGAGGGCAACATAATCACCTTAAAGTTGACCACATTCTTGGACTGCAACGGATTGCCTATATCACACTTAAGCGTATAGTTATTGGCATCCGATGGAGCCGTACAGGTAATGGGCGTATCAGCCTTATCGCTAATCTGTTGGATTTTCTTAAAGTCTAGATCCTTAGGCATAACCATATAGAAAGCAGCCTCAAAAGCATCTTCATTCATGTTGGAAATCAAAACCTCTATCGATAAAGGTTCCCGAGAGCCCAGTAAGTAGTTATCAATGGTCCTGGAAGAGAGAAAAAGAAATAGATTTGTTTATGGTACCCATGAAGCTTGGATCTGGACTACTTACTTAATATCCAATTTAAGATCGGGTTCACAAATATTATCGGCACCACAGTTCTTTTGAATATTGATGGCATCCCTTTGCACAATTTCACGATTTTGGTCGATTACCGGTTCCAAAGCATCACGTTTACGTCTTACCAAAGTAGCTGGCCTACGGCTGGAACGTAAATTATAACGTGTCTCCACTTCCAAAGGCGTTAATTTATCCTGGATATTATCGATCAAATAAACGGTTTCATTGCGACAGAAACTCTTGCCAAAACCCAATGTAATGGTCATATTCCGGATATTACGACCCTCATCGGTCAAGAAGAACATGCGAGGATTTTTAGGTTTCTTAGCATCCAATACCCAGGAAACATCAAATTCCAAAACATTGGGCAAATATTCGCCCGTATAACTCCAGCAGGTTGTTATGTCGGTACAGGCCACATGCTTAGCATCTCTAAGAGTTTGGCAGTGTTTCTCTTCGATATTGATGAGTTTGGAGGGACTAGCGAAAGAGGTCATAGCATTGACGGCAACTACAGGGCGAGACTTGAAAATAAAAGCCTGATCAGAGACATAAGCACCCACGGCCAAATCGGGATAAGTATTGCCATCCATATCCAAACCACCGGACAAAGCAAAGCCAAAAGTACGTGGATAAGGCACACTCTCCACTATATCCTCGGCTTTAATGATTTGCGAAGGCTTGGCCAAAGGACCATTAGCCGAACCATGGAAGATATACACTACACCATTGCCAAAGGGGCCATCATATGGGGCACCCACGGCAAAATCACCATAACCATCGCGATTTATGTCACCCAAAGTGGTTAAAGCCAAACCAAAACGTCCCTTAGTATTGAAGCCATCACGTATATGTTCAATGGACCAACGTTCCTAGAAGAAGGAAAGAAAATTAAAAATTTCTGTTTCTAATACCTGAGCTCCTAAGTAAACTTACCTCCTTTGTGCTGGTCTGCAATAAAATATAAACACGTCCCACATCATATTTACCCTCGGTATTGCCGGGTTCACTGTACATGGGAGCACCAATTATCAAATCATCCAAACCATCACCATCCACATCGGAGGTGGCCAAAGCATAACCGAAATATTCACCAATCTGACGGCCCGTAATGTTAAATATATTCGCCATATTCCATTTATTCACCACAATCTTGCCCAATAGACCAGCGCCCCGAGGCATACCAATGGCAATATCTTCCATACGATCACCATTAAAATCGCCCGTGATCATCGAATAACCCAAATAGGAATCATCATCGGCCGAACTACTTTCAGCGGTAGAGTAGACTTGATTTTCGGGTCTGGTAACATCATAAGAATATGTTTGACCTATGTAAAGTTGTGAGAAGTCGTACAAAGATCAGTTTGCCCATCTTCGATAATAATTTGTTAAGAAAAAAATAATTTTTTTTTTATTCTTTGTATAGCTTAAGGGTTAGTTAAAAATGAGTGCCCCAACAAAGTACAACGACAACACTGGTAATACATAAAACATGCTGTAACATGCAGACATTTATTAACCATTAACAGGACCACTTACACCATTTATGTCCATTTAAATAAAGTTTAATTAACAATGCGGCAAGCAGTCAGTGCCTTAAGTGATAAGTAAAGTGCAGTTGAATTGATGGAAATAATTGAAGGGGTATTCATAAATTACAAGCAAAATTGTTTTCGTAAAATTGTAATGCATTAGCTAGTTCTTTTATAATTGATAAAAATAAAAAAAATGAAAATTGTAATGCATTGAATTGCATTATTTGTAATTGATAGAAATTTTTAGTTAATAATTGTTTTTGCTTATCTAATTTACAAACCATTTTTTGCTATTTGATAATGAGGAGTACGAATGAAAAAATTTTGCATATACTTTTTCTTATGAAAACCAAACTTAATAGTATAATTATTACAATCTTCATTTCAATCAAAGAAAATATTGTTAACTTTTAAAGCATAAAAAAGTACTTAGTCTTTAATAGGGTCCAAACAATTGTGCAACAAGTCCAAATATGCACATCATAATTTTTTTCATGATAGAAAATGCCGAAAAAACAGCATTTGCAGGAAGTTTTGTTGAGTCACTTTTTTGTAAACAAAACTGCACATTCGTGTCATCACTTACTTGTGGAATTATACGGAGAGCACGCTCTATCAAAAAATCAGCTTATCGTGTGGTCACATTTCAAAAATGTTGACTTTGACATTAAAAGCGTGTGAGACAGCTAAGAAGGTTTGGGGCCATAAATTGAAAACATTAATCGATCAACATTCGTGTCACACACCAAAAGAGCTTCCGTAATCATTAGGCGTGACTCAAGCAGCCATTTAGAATCGTTTAAATGCAACTGAAGCCGAGAGACGTTGAAAAACTGTTTTCATGTCTGAAGAGAAATCATAATTGCAGCGGTTTATCCCTGACGATGAAAAGTGGATTCATTACGGTATTCCCAAGCGCAAGGTATCGTATGTAGAGCGCAGGCAACGAGCAAAATCTATAGTCAAGCGGAATCCATTGCACTAAAGTAATCCTCTGACTAAACTATCACGGAAGGGTTGTACAGACAACAAATATTTAATTTTTCATCATGATAATGATCAGTCGCATATTGTGGAGGTTACGAACTATTTGGAAGAGAGTGGACGGGAAATTTTACCTCATTTGCCTCTTCTGATTACCATTTGTTTCGATCGGTGCAGAACGCTCACACTCTTCATTTTAAAAATTGGCTCCATTAAAATTATCAAAAAGATGGAAAAAGTCGTAGTATTCGCAATACTTTGAACGACGTGATATTTCAAAGATCTATCTTAATAAAGTATTTATTTCCAATAAAAATTCCTGATTTAGCTACAGCCGACTGGTACTCAATTTCTTCCGTGGACACTACAATCTTTTGTTGTCTTAACCGAATCTGGAACAAATTGAATAATGGCTCCAAAAGAAAAATACGAAATGGCACCTTGAAAAATGTGTTCTATAAACTGCATTTTTTTAAAAACTTGTTTTTTTTCGAACTACTGCCTTTATCTGGACTTAACTTATCCAGTTAACTTGGTGAATGCCCTAGGAATATTAGAATTGTTTAGGATTTTAAAAAGTTCATTCAAAATCATTCAAATAAATCGCTTATACTGTACCTAACATAATTCTCTTTTTAATTATTTCGTTTTACATTCAAATTTCGAAATTTTGTAATTTAATTACATATGTATGCATTTACCTTTTCAAATGATTTATTTAATTACTCAATTTGAAAACCATTGGCTGTTGGAAAACAATGTCACTATAAGCTTTATTTAATTAAAATGTTTTTATAGTATAAGCGTCGAATATTATTGTTCTTTCAAATGAATTTTATTTGGCATTAATTGATTGCTAGCAATGTTATGCATTAAATTTAATTACAAATGCACTTCATTTATAATTTTAATGCATTAACCAATTACTTAGTTTTTAATTTAATAGCCGCGTAAAATGTTTGATTATTTAACTTATTCGTTTTTCAAATTATTTTATGAAAATTGTGAATTTTGAAAAGTATTTATTTAAGAACTTTGTTAAATTGTAATTGAATTTAATGCATTACTCAATTACGCATTTGCTAAGGCATTAGAGCATTTGACTGGAGGAAAACAATGCTTGTAGCGGACTTAATTAGATTGTTTTTATGATAAAAGCATGGAATATTATTATTCTTCCAAATTATGTTTATAAAAAATTAATTCATTGTTAAAACCTTTAAAAATGAAATCAATTTATAGTTCTAATGCATTAATCAATTACTTAGTTTGTAATTTAATAGGCGTGTAAAATGATTAACTATTTTGCATTTAACTTATTTGTTCTTCAAATTATTTTATGATGCTAGTGAATTTTAAAAAACATTTATTTAAGAATTTTGTTAAATTGCAATTGAATTTAATGCATTATTTAATTAAGCATTTGCTAGCGCATTAGAGGTCTAAAAAATTCTTGTATAAAGCTTTAAGTGGACATTATTTTATAATTTCTTTTTGGGATATGTTGGAAATATTCAATATTTTTTTTCATTTATTTTGCATTACAATTGTTTATTGTGTCATATGTTTTTATTGCCATAATTTATGAATACCCCTAATATGTTTAAAAGTAATATTTGACGAAAATGTAGCAAAATAGTTTGAAAATGTTATTAGTTTAAATGAATTAGTAATTTAGGAGATAATGAGTTGAAAAATAATATTTTTTTATATAAAATGTGTGCTGTAATGTAGTTTTTAGTTACAAAACCAATGGCCAAAAAAATAATTTAAAAAAATTTTAATGATTAAACCACATGAGTTCGATATAAAAATCTTGGGGGTAATGATCAAATATGATGATGATGATGATAGCGATGACAATGATGACCATTCCTATGGTTTTTATTCGTTTTTTTTTTTTTGCTTTCAGACTTAATAAATATGCTAAAAAATATGCTTAGAAATTAAACAAAATATGTATAAAAAAGAAAGAGACAGCTAGATTATAATGATATTAAATTAAGGGCCATTTACAACTTGCCGTTAACTAAAGGGAGGATTTTAAAAGGCAGATAAATTGTTTTTCATTATTATAAGTGGATAACAAAGTAGAAGTGAGCGTTAAGCTAAAGGGAGGATCATCTTACCTTTTAAAGTTAAGTTTATGTCATATTATATAAAGGGTGTGTTTTATAGAGATATAGAACTTTAAGTTGCAATAAAACAACGATGGATTATTCGATTGACATGAATTTTATTTATCCGAAAGATAATCTTGTGGCATTACATTTTAAATATGATTTCTGGCATATGACCGCCACGGCCGGCGCGGATGTAGTCCAATCTGGACGTCCAATTTTCGATGACTTTTTCCAACATTTGTGACCGTATATCGGCAATAATACGGCGAATGTTGTCTTCCAAATGGTCAAGCGTTTGTGGCTTTACCTCATAGACCAATGACTTTCCATAGCGCCACAGAAAGTAGTCTAGCGGTGTTAAATCACAAGATCTTGGAGGCCAATTCACAGGTCCAAAACGTGAAATTAGGCGGTCACCAAACGTGACTTTCAATAAATCTATTGTGGCACAAGCTGTGTGACATGTTGCGCCGTCTTGTTGAAACCACATCTCCTGGACATCATGGTTATTCAATTCAGGAATGAAAAAGTTAGTAATCATGGCTCTATACCGATCACCATTGACTGTAACGTTCTGGCCACCATCGTTTTTGAAAAAGTACGGACCAATGATTGCACCAGCACATAAAGCGCACCAAACAGTCAGTTTTTCTGGATGTAACGGTGTTTCCACATATACCTTCACTCCAAATGCGGCAGTTTTGTTTGTTGACGTAGCCATTCAACCAGAAGTGCGCTTCATCGCTTAACAAAATTCGCTTATGAAAATCGGGAACAACGCAACAATCTACGCCTTACTTGATGATCGTTTGGCTTCAAATCTTGCACGAGTTGGATTTTGTAAGCACGCAAACCAAGATTCTTCCGCAAAATCTTCCATAAAGTGGATGGACACAGATCCAATTCCTGTGCTCGATGGCGGATGGACTCATTCGGGTCTTCCTCAATGCTACGCTCTACTGCAGCAATAGCTTCTTCTGTACGCACCGTACAGCGTCTCTGGGGATGCGAGTTATCAATAAGAGTAAACGTGGTGCAAAACATTCCATGGTTAATCGAATTAACTGCTCTGATGGACGATTTTGTCGACGATAAAATGGATGTAGTGCGCGATACGTTTTCCGCACAGAACCATTATTTTCGAAATAAAATTGCACTATTTGCAAGCGTTGTTCAGGCGTGAGTCTATTCATGATGAATTGCCAAACCAAACTGAGAATAAATCACTTGACAGCTGTTAAATCGGTCGCCATCTTGAAAAGTAATGCCAATTTAAAGTTCTATACCTCTATAAAAAACACCCTTTATTATTTTCAATATGGCAACTTCAAATATAAACAAAATGAGCAAATGCAACAAAAAAAAGGATCTCGTCGTTACCACTGCGTTTAAAAAAAAACTTTTTTAATTGAGCAGTGTTATCGACATTGCTCCGGCACTGCCATATTTTAAAAAAAGGTAACTTTATTTTATCTGTAGGTTGCAATAACGAAAAGAAGTTAAAGGTAACTTTAGCTAAAGTGAACTTTAAAGTCACCTTTAACTTCTTTTCGTTATTACAACTTACAGATGAAATAAAACTTACTTTTTCAAAAATATGGCAGTGCCATAACTTTAGCTAAAGTGAACTTTAAAGTCACCTTTAACTAAACCCAACTTTAACGGCAAGTTGTAATAATGTCTGTAAAGCTAAAGAATTAAAGCTTGGCCTAAAGGCTCAATGTTTTGTAAGGCTGCATTCAATTGATTTATGAACCTGGACTTGTTCAAGAGGTTTTTAACGAGAACATAAATTCAATAGAAAACGGGTCAGTAGGTACGTACAATATAATGCAACAGCAGTTGAATGAATTAAAAAAAAATTTAATTTTTTTTAGAAAATAAACAAAATAAAGAAGCAAATATTAAAACAACACCTTTTAGACGTACAAAGAAATATAAAAAATAGAGAAAAATAAAGAAAGAAAGACGGATAGAGAGAGAGAGAGAGAGGGAAAATAAAAGACAGAACCAAAACTAGAACTAGAATAGAAGCATTTAAGAAATAAAAAAAGAAATAAACTTAACAAATAATATTTTTTAAATGATTAAATATAAAATTATTAATTTTTCTTTCGGCCTTAATAATCAACTTAAGCTTTTTTTCTGATAAAAAAAACAGTATGTGGCAATAATTGTTTTAAACATGATGAATAATTATTTTTTTTTATACATTAAAGAGTATTTTTTTAAAAAAATTTGATTTTGAATGTTTGTTTCTTTATTTAACGTTGTCATTACCTCCAGTACCGAAAGGTTGATAAAACGGCGGCTTATAGGGGAATGTGGCATCGGGCGATACTGAGTAGGCTTGTCCTGCATGGTTGGTTTATTTTTTATATTTTCGGAATTTTTTTGTTTTTTTTTTGAATTTTAAAGGTGAACATTAAATACATTACACACACAACATTTTTGTTTTATATTTTTGTTTGGAAATTAAATTTTAAATTAAATTTTAAATTTTATAGACAGTTATGCACGTTATTATTATTTTTTTGTTTTATTGTTTTTGGTAGGATAGTGCAGTGTAGTAGAGTTTTTGGTTTTTGGATAAACAACACGTACGGAAAACAAAAAAGAAATATTTTTACTTGAATTAATAAAAATTGCGACAAAGAAAACTTTTTTTAATTGAAAATATTCACTACAAATAAATAATACAGAGAATAGAGATATGTAAATAATACAATAAAACTAAATAATAAAAAACCAAAACTGAAATATTAAAAGGAAATTTGTTAAATTTTTATAAAAAAATATGTCTCATATAAATCACGTATTATAAATTTGAAAAACTTAA
This sequence comes from Sarcophaga carnaria, assembly GCA_958299815.1. NCBI lineage: Eukaryota > Metazoa > Arthropoda > Insecta > Diptera > Sarcophagidae > Sarcophaga > Sarcophaga carnaria. The sequence continues at coordinate 144,485,603 of OY283149.1, forward strand.
TTAAATTTGAACTTTTTGTAACATAAATGGAGATGCAAGTGAGCAGCTTTTTTATGAAGTTTCTTTCTGATTTTAATAAAAATTTTGATCATATTAAACTACAAATTTAGACAGAATACATTAACATTTTTTTTTCTATCAAAATTATCAAATTTCCTTTTATCCTGCAGTTTATTTATGGTAAAAATATCAATACAGAAGTATGTATATGTACATATGTAGTTTTAAAATACTTAAAATTCAAAATAATTAGACGTTTCGAATCAGATAGGTTCTAAAAATCCAAAAATTTTTAAACTGAAAGGATAGCACAACAGTCATCTCTGCCAGTTGACTCCTGTTAAAATCTAAACAAGACTATTGAGTTTTTTAAATACCAAATACAAAATATATTTACGTTTTTGCCTTTTAAAAACGTTTGAAATATGAGCCCATAGGTTGGAAATGAAAATAAATTTATGTTCAGTTTTAATTAATTTCTTTCTTGTTCGTAAAATTCTATGTGCCACTGTTCACAACTTGATGTAAACAACAACAATTGCTTTGTTTGTTATTCCCCTTTGCACTCTTTTGCGTAAACGATAACAACTACTAGTCAATTTGTTCGATAGATCTTTATAACGGATATCATCAATCATCACGATTACTTTCTTCAAACAGCGCGTCTTCACACAAGACTGACTAAATTTTTACTGGCTCCGTTGCCTGCTTTGTCTTGCCTTTTATATCGCAGGATAAACAGTCAGATGGATGCTCTTGCAGGCAAATGACTGCGCCTTCTCGAAATCTCTATAAATGTGAACATGTTGTTGACATTATTGTTGTTTGTGTATTTTGTTTACGTTTGTTCTTGCCGTGTCACTGTTGTATTTTTGTTTACTTGTTTATCATGTAAACAAGTTCATTAAATTTGTTTTTATAGCTTTTGTTTACAACTTAAACGATGTGAGAGCAAAACACCATTTTCATTTTCGTAACAGTCTGGCCATTAAAGATTATATTTTGCGGAAAAAACCAGCAATTAACTCAAGGCTAAACTTGATGAATATTGTGACAACTCTGCACTATAAACCACAGGCAATGCGTGAACCTTCCCGACGCCTAGTTGTATTCTCTACATCCAAAACAATTGAAAAATTTTACAACATGGTGTGGCCTATTGAATGTTTCACCTCGTACTAATCTCACATGGCTCATAGGTTTTAATTTTAAATGATCACTTAAGTTGAGAAAACTTTCCATAAGATGGAGGCTTCGTTTGCAATCGATTACAAATGGAATTGATTTACAATTTCGCAGAAGTATTTACAAGTCCCCCTAGTCTAATAGGCAGTGTGTTGGCTTATCAGACGTGAGGCCACTGTTCAAACCTCAAATCAGTCACCTCGAACAAAAGGGCTTCCCCTCAGTAATCTTCTAGCAAAAATTCTGACCGTAAATAAAATCGCCATGAAAAGTTTCTCAAAAATGTGCCGTTCGGAGACGACTTTAAGCTGTAGGTCCCGTCCACATACATAATTGGTCATTACAACCCTTCATTCAGGACCTAGTTTCTCACACCACTTATGTTGTGTGTGTTAATTTTACACATGAGTGGCGGGACCTACAGTTTAAAGTCGACTCCGAACGACAGATTTTTGAGAAACTTTTCATGGCAATTTTATTTACTCTCAGAATTTTTGCCAGAAATCTGCTGAGAGGAAGCCGCCGAAGAAATACTTTTTGTATTTTATTTCGATGTCTGGCCTGGGGCTCGAACCCTGGCTTTTCGTCTAATAAACCAACACACTACCTAGTAGACCACGGCGACTTAGGGATAAAATTAACATACACAGCATAGGTGGTTTGAAAATTAGATCCTAATCCAGAACAACTCTTTGCAATGACCACTTAAGTAAGTTGAACGTGGTCCAACCGTAATATGTACGAGTGTAAGCACTGTTCCGTAACTGTGGAGGAAACGGTGGTACTCCACAACTCAGCAGAGACCTAGAGCGGTAAACAAGTGGATTTTTTGAAGCGTATCTTCGCCATAGAAAACCAAGGTGTGTTAGTTAGCCAGCAGATCAAGTCATGGCGAAGGTTTTTTAGGATGTAGTTCTTCATGACAAGAATTGAGCACTGACCTGAATGATGAAATATAGTCTCCTGACTCTGCAGAGCTCATAAGAGTGAATATCTTATACAAGTGCTACTGATGACTATGCGATTTATGAAAATAAGATGGCCAGTACAATCTATATCCACATTAGTCCTGGATAGTCTAGCAAAACTATACATAATTTCATTTGACCAACAACCAGAGGATATTAAGTTTAAATGGGAACCGAGCACTTCACAAGATTTTCATAGAAAACCCAGTAAATATAGCTATGATCTTCGCCAACAATGATTAGGCAGCCTATACTTAATGCTGATGTCAGAACAGCCTACACTGTTTAGCATTTTGTTGCCGTAGGTATAGATCTCAAGAACCTGTTGATTGCCAGATCAGAAGTCAGAAGTAGTCGGAATAGTGAAGTGAAATCGCCAACATATTGACATGAATGCTCTACTGATTTTCAAAACGTCCAATTATTTTTAAATAGATTATCTTATCTATAATATTATATATCAACTGTTATTAAATTATAATAATATTTACATCAGAATACCTATGACGTATACATACAAAATAGATTACAGCAGTGGGAAATAAAATAAAATTTAAGCATAAAAGTATACTGCAATTGGTAGTTTAAAAAGTAATCCTAAAAGTAGGCCTAAAAGGAAAAAATATTTTTACTTAAACTAGCTTAAAGTTAAAGCTTAGGAGTCCCTGTGGATTCTTTTCTATCCAAAGATGGCTTAAAGACAACATGCATGTTTTAGCAAGGCCACAAGGGGAATTATTAAAAATATTCTTAAAATTAAAATTAAAATTTATATCGACTCGTTTTATGTATTTTTAGAAAAAGACACATACACACATACACGGGAATTTTTTTTAAGAATTCCTAAAAACTACGGAACATGCAAAAGGTACATAAAATATTGTCCCCTTTAAAAGGGGATAACGTTTCTATAATTAATCCTTGAGTCCAATTTTTAGCAACAAATATAATGGATATTCAGATTCCTGACACTAAAGGGGTTTAAAAAATTAAATTAAAAATTAAAAACTAATAATTAAAACTAAAAAAAAATTAAGCATTCCAATAATTGTATAAAACAGGGGTACTAAAAGAAAAAAAAGGTACTTTCATAAAAGAAAAGGGAGAGGTATAGAGGCACATTTAGAGAGAAATTACATTCGAGAAGTACAATTAGAACACATTTATTGTTTTTTTTTTACAAAATGATTGTTTGTTTAAATTAAAAAAAAAACTACTTCAAAAAAGGGGAAAAAGGAAGGTACTTAGGAAAGGTACTTTTTGGTTTTGTTCGGATAAGAATTGCTTGATAGGATATATATAAAAAAAATAGATTAAAAACAATACATAATACAACAATTAAAAGACTACCATGTTTAAATAAAATATTAAAAATAAAAACGTACAATATTTAAAATTTATAGAAAAAAAAAATGAAAAAAAAAAAAAAACTAAGAGAAAAAATGTTGAAAAAATTTTTAAAAATAAAAAAAATTTGGGAATAATAAAAAATCGTACCTTGCCAATACCAGCTACCAGGAGCACCAATATATAAACGATCACCACGCTGTAAAATACAAGAAAAAAAAATATTTTAATTTTTCAAGTCAAAAAAAAATTGGCCAAAATTTGAATACAATGACAAGAAAAGAAAGACTTTTAAATAGAATTGTTTAAAACGTCCGTAGTTAGTAGTAAAAAAAAAACGTACCAAACATAAGTGTTAATGCCTTCGTTGTTCTTAAAATTATGCAAAAAAAACAAGGTATTAAATATGCTCAACACGTTTGAATTTCAGTTTTGACGTCCACTTTCAAGCCTGTCTGTCTATTTCGGTTTGGTGGTTTGCTGGTCTGTCTGTTAAGCATAAATTTTAAGTTCGTTTTCTTTGCAGAAAACGTGTTGATGATTTTTTTATGCTCTTTTTTTTATGTTCTGGGCTCTATTGTTTGTTTTTAAGCAGAATTTATTTTTTTAAAATTAAAAAAAAAAACAAAAAAAAATTGGGTTTTAAAACAACTATACTTACATCACTAGCAGCAGCACTGAAACCAGCCTGGCAATAACCTTGGCGATGGTAACCCCAATTGTCTGAAAGTAGTTAGAAAATATAAAAATTAGAAAGAAAATTACTAATTAAGGCAAGCAATGTTTCTTCTTGAAGTTGCCATAGTCTAGTAGGCAGTGTATTGGCTTATTAGACATAAGGCCACGGTTCAAACCTCAAATCAAATATCAAAACGAACATATAAAAAAAATATTTCTTCAGCGATTTTCCTCTCAGCAGATTTCTGGCAAAAAACCGGTGAGAGTAACTATAATTACCATGAAAAGTTTCTCAAAAAAAATCTGTCGTTCGGAATCGACTTTAAACTGTAGATGCCACCACATATTTATAAAAATTAAAACTCTTAACGCAAGTGGTGTGAGAAACTAGGTCGTAATCCTGGCTAAAGGGTTGTAATGACCAATTACATATGTATTGTTACGAAAATGAAAAATCTAGAATCTTAACATTAATGTTATTAACAAAACCTACAAAAACAAAACAATGCAGTAAACAAACCTGTTTACAAATTATCGTACTATTTAATAAAGGGTCCGCCAATTAACTTTTTTTTGAAAATGCTTTAAAAAAAACTACTGAATATTTTCTCAAATTTCTTTTTTTTTATTTGAAATTACAATCCTTCCGGTTAATAATGGAAAATAATTTCATTCAAATGGCTGCCTCGGCTGGCCATGCAGTAGCCTACACGATCGGTCCAATTTTTAAGCACGTTATCGATTGTGTGCAGCTGTATTTCACCAATGACTTCACGAATATTGTCCTTTGAAGCGTTAATTGTCTCTGGCTTGTCGGCGTAACACTTATCTTTGACGGTAAACCACAAATAATAGTCCAACGGTGTTAAATCGCAGCTCCGAGGTGGCCAAACGACATCAGCTCTGCGTCTGACAATGCGATCTTCAAAAACAGGGCACAAAACATCGAGTGTAGCTTCGGCCGTGTGGCACGTAGCGCCGTCCTGTTGAAACCAAATGTTGCCAATATCCTCCTCTTCAATTTTTGTGAACAAAAATTTGTTCAACATAGCCCGATAATGATCGCCATTGACTGTAACCCTGCCACTCCTTCTGCCTCAGGACCAAAATCCGCACCAAACAATGACTCGTTTTGGGTGCGTCGGCTTTTCAATGTATGCGTGCGGGTTTTCTGTGCCCCAAATGCGACAATTTTTCTTGTTTACATACCCGCCAAGATCAAAATGAGCTTCATCTGAAAATTTGATTTTTTTTTTGCCAAAATCGGCATCTTCTGTAAGTCGATCGTAGTCCCACTTAGTGAAGCGAAAACGCATTGTATGGTCAATTGGCTTCAACTCCGGAACCAATTGGACTTTGTATAGCGTCATACCAACCACGGTCTTTATGCAAAATTCGTCTCAATAATGTCTCCGAAATGTTCAATTGTGGAGAACGAGGGTGAATTGATGTTGATGGCCCTTCACGCATACTTTCTGCCACAGCAGCAATATTCTCGGGTGTATGCACTGTTTTTGGCTTGTTACGCTTTGGTTTATCGATGAGGATGCCAGTTTCTTTCACTTTTTTTCACAAGATAACGAACATACGGAGCTGACGGTGCTTCTCTTCTTCCAAAATCCATACGCAATTTTCGCACACATTCTGCAACACATTACCATGATTTTCAAAGTAATGTCGCAATATTTCCCAGCGTTGTTCAAGCGTATACACAACCATATTCGTTCAGCGGAAGGATAAAACTAATTATCTGTCAAATCAGATATGATCTAAGTGTTACCATTCACAAAAAAAAACGTTAGATGGAGGACCCATTACAACAACAAACAGCAGTATAAAAAATTGTAAACAAAAATATACCAACAACACTACAATAATAAATGTAAACAACGTTGTTCACAATTATAGAGATTTCGAGAAGACGAAGTCATGAACGTGAACCTTCAAGAATATTCATCAGACTGTTTAGCCTGCCATATAAAAGGCAAGCCAAAGCAGGCGAGTGAGTTAGTGCAGTTCAGTTAGTCTTCTTTGAAGACACGGTGCATTTAAAGAGAGTAATCGTGGAAGATCTCCGTTACAAATATCGGTCGACTAATTGTCTAGTAATTGTTACTGTTTCTGCAAAGGGTGTGAACAGAGTAATAAAAAACAAAGCAATTGTTGTTGTTCACATAAAGTTGTGAACAGTGGCACACAGAGTTATGCGAATAATAAAGAATTTTAATTAAAACCAAACACCAATTTAATTTAATTTTATTTGCAATCTACGAGCTCAGATTTTAAATGTTTCTAAATGGCAAAAACGTAACAGTAGAGATGTAATGTCTCTCAAACAATGCTCGATTTTGTGTTCAAAATGTAAAATATTTTTTCTTTCTAACCTATACATATAAGGTGAAATATTACGGCAACTAATTTTAGAAATTTTTTCATTTAAAGCAATTAAATGTCATGTTAATATTTTCATTTATTACTTACAAGTGGCCAACAGATGTCAAATATCTTTCAACTCGTTTTCATAATTTTCATTTCATTCATATTTTTATAGGAAGTACGCCCACTACTGTTCATAAAACTTACAAAATAAGGAAACATTTCCCTCTCAGAAAAGTATACAGAATATCTATTTTTAGTTTGATTATCTGAAATTTAAAAAACCCCATCAATTTTTGTGTTTCTGTTCCACTCTGATTATGTTCTTAAAATGAAATTAAAAAAAAAAAATTCCGAAAATAATGTTTCGCTTTAAAATGTTTTAATTTTCAAATAAACACTTCATAGCATGCGAGAAAAAAAATTGAATTTAATTTTAAGGATTCCTTTAAACCACAAAAAACTAAAAAAAATTATTTCTTTCAAATTGTAATTCAATATGAATGGGATTTTCAATTAAACGTAACCTGATATCATTCGATTTGAAAAAAAAGGGGAATGAAGTGTTTTATGTTGAGGCATTTAAAGTTGGCAGTAAAAGTCGTCAATGTCAATAAATGACAGTTTGAGAAAGGAATAAAAAAATTAAGAAAAAATTGAAGGCTTAAGAACACAATCCTGGCAACATAAACCCTGCTTATGTGTCACTACGTAGCTTTCTTAATTTTTTTTTGATTTATTAGAAGATTCCTCAAAGGCAGGATGGCAAATATACATCTCTTCGTCTTTAAAAAGTCTTTGAGTTAACGAAATAAGACTCAATTATGGCAAGCAATAAGCCAGAAAGGTACAGGACTTATTAATCAAACTGTAAGTGATTTGCAGTACAGATCTCAGCTTTTTGCCGAACAATTAACATCACAATTTCGCCGTAGTCTAGTAGGTAGTGTGTTGGCTGATTAGACGTAAAGCCAGGGTTCGAGTCCCAGCCCAGCCATCAAAACAAAAATACAAAAAGTATTTCTTCGGCGACTTCCTCTGAGCAGATTTCTGGCAAAAACTCTGAGAATAAATAAAAATTGCCATGAAAAGTTTCTCAAAAATCTGTCATTCGGAGTCGCCTGTAAACTGTAGGTCCCACCACTCATGTATAAAATTAACACGTACAACATAAGTGGTGTGAGAAACTAGGTCGTAATACTGACTGAAGGGTTGTAAAGACCTATTATGTATGTACTATGTACGTATTTCGCAGTGGCGTCACGAATGTTGGGCTACAAATGTTCAACTGTCTCTGGTTTGTCGGCATAACAGTTTTCTTTAACGACGCCCTACAGAAAATACAGTACTCCTTCGATTTATGTCGCCTCGATTTACATTGTTTCGATTTACGTCGTCAAATTTTTTGTTCCCTTTAACTTCAATTTGCGTCGTCATTTGATGTACGTCGCCTTTTTCTGGAACCAACCGGGACGTAAATCGAGGGATTACTGTACTCCAACGGTGTCAGATCGCAACTTCTTGGCGGCCAATTAATATCACCATTTCGGCTAATTAAACGGCCATCAAATGTTTGACGCAATATTTCGATTGTGGCATGAGATGTAAGGCAAGTTGCATCATCCTGCTGACAACAAACATCGTTCAGATCGAAACCTTGAAGCGTGGGTACATAAAAATCGGTTATCATGGTGCGAAAGGTATCTCCATTGATCGTAATGGTTAAGCCATTCTCATTTTCAACGAAATATGGGCCAATGATGCTTCAGCTCCACAAAACGCAGCAAACAGTTGTTCGTAATTAGTGCCTTGTCTTCTGTAAAATCACGTGTGGGTATTCTGAACCCCAATTTTGCCCGCAATTTTGCTTATTAACGTCCCCACCAAGATGAAAATGAGCTTCATTCGAAAAAATGATTTTTTTTAGCAAAATCGACATCATCGTGGAGTTTCTCGTTGGCCCATCTAGCGAAGCGAAAACGAAGAGGATTGTCATGCAGCTTCAGATCTTGAATCAATTGAACTTTGTAAGAAGTCATACCGAAATCTTTTCACAAAATTCGAAGTAAACTGGTGCATGAAATGTTAAATTCTTGAGAACGATGACGAGTTAATGTTGATGGATTCTCACGTACACTCTCAGCCACAGCTTCGATATTTTCGGGTTTATGCACTGGACAAAGACGCCCACATCTTAGCTTATCAGCAATGAAACCAGTTTCACCAACTTTAGCAATAAACTTGCGTATAGCGACGACTGTTGGTCCTTCTCTGCGACCCAAATTTTGTACGATATTTTCGTGCAATTTCCAACCAATTGTCTTTGTTTTGGAAATAAATTTCCATTAAATCCCAACGTTGCTCAAGCGTAAATCGATTCATTACGTTCAGTGGACATGGTAGGTAGGTAGAAGTGGCAGTCCCCTCGATGGAGTCATGAGCGGACACACTTAGGCCGCTCACAGGGTCCATTGTGATACCACAGTTCCTCATTTCACCTATTCCAGGAACCATTCGGAGCTTCCGAAGAAGCGACTTAGGCTGCCAATATCCATACATGACAGTTCATCCATATCCTCCATGTAGTAGGCACCCAGGTACCTCTTTCTCACTAAGTGCCGGACATGTGCACAGTAGGTGAATAACAGTTTTATCCTCCTCCTCATCTCCACAGCTTTTGAAGAAATAATTCGCGAGGTGTCCAAAACCAATACGCCTCGCATGCGCTCCTATAATGCAATGCCCCGTAATAACCCCAATAACAGTGCTGAGTCTACTTCTTTGGAGTTTAAGCAGAGTCGCCGTGCGCCTCCTATCCAGCCTCGGCCAGATCTTTTACGCCGCTCTGCCCTTATCCTAAGTTGCCCACATTCTGTTGGCGAGATCTACGGTTGCATTGTGAATTATAAGTTTGCAGGTCCCCAAAGGGATCCTCAACGTAGAGAATTCATCAGGGAGTTCGATGGTTGTGCCCCTTCTGGTCAGTTCATCCACTCTGCAGTTGCCAGGAATATCATTATGTCCCGGTACCCATGTGTTGGTATCACAATATCATATCGGTTCGCCACCTCATTGAGATATCTGCGACAGTTGTACACCGTCTTGGAGTTTCAGTGGACATAATATACTGAATTTTGTGACAGAATAGAATGACATAAGTATTGCCATATTCAAAATAGCTGATGGTTCAAATATAAACCGAGATGGCCCAAGCGATATTATACCCAATACAATAAAGGAAAACGTGCTCACATACATTATTGTTTGTAGGTTGTAACAGATGGTGACCCTGTTATTCTAGAACTTGCTATCTGTGGTCTACTCCAAGCCAAGTTGGAAAAATTAATTCAAAAAACTAAAACAAGGCAGCGAAAAGAAATCCGAATCTGCATAAGATAATGAAGACTCTGTGTGACAGCCCTAGCCTCTTTAAGGGAATAATATAGCCGCTCCATAGGCAGAATAGAATGGCAAACGTTTTGCCAGATTCGAAATAATCGATGGCTCAAATTTAAACCGATAGATAGCCCGACCGATATTGTACCCAATGCAATAAAGCAAAAACTTGTTTACATACAGCATTGTTTGTAGGTTGTAACAGATGGTAACCCTGTTATTCTAGAACTTGCTACCTGTGGACTACTCCAAGCTAAGTTGGCAAAATTAATTCATGAAACTAAAGCTAGACGGAGAAAAAAAATTCGAATCTGAATAAGATAATGGTAACCCTATTATTCTAGAACCTGGTACCATGGACTAATCACTTGTTAAGTTGGACAAATTAATTCATGAAACTAAAACAAGGCAGCGAAAAGAAATCCGAATCTGAATAATATAATGAAGATTCTGTGTGACAGCCTTAGCCTCTTTAAGAGAATAATATAGCCGCTCCATAGGCAGAATAGAATGACAAAGGTTTTGCCAGATTCGAAATAATCGATGGCTCAAATTTAAACCGATAGATAGCCCGACCGATATCATACCCAATACAATAAAGCAAAAACTTGTTTACATACAGCATTGTTTGTAGATGGTAACCCTGTTATTCTAGAACTTGCTACCTGTGGACTACTCCAAGCTAAGTTGGCAACATTAATTCAAGAAACTTAAGCAAGGCAGTGAAAAAGAACTCTAATCTATATAAGGTAATGAAGGAATGAAGTTGGAAAAATTAATTCATGAAACAAAAACAAGGCAGTGAAAAAAGTCCGATTCAGAATAAGATAATGGTAACCCTATTATTCTAGAACCTCGTACCATGGCCTAATCACGTGCTAAGTTGGTAAAATTAATTCATGAAACAACAACAAGGCAGTGAAAAAAATCCGAATCTCAATCAGATAATGAAGACCATGTGTGACAGCGCTAGGCTTCTTTAGGGAATAGTATAGCCGCTCCTTATTATAGGAATATTACTGCTTTTAACTGCGCCTATTCCCCCTTTTTTTCCTTTTTCCACATTCTAAAATAGTTGTAAAGCTTAAGCAGTTTATAAACGTTGACAATAAATTTTATACGAAGTATTATCACCACAATTCTTGTATTGACAGTATTGAGAAGCCCTGTAAAGCATTCCAACATATCTCAGAGCAATAAATACCAACTTAACGCATTAAATATTTCATTTCAAATCAAATCAAGAGAATATTGGAAATAAACCATAAGAAGAAGAAGAATAAAATCATTGTGTACTTTTATAAATTTAACTTGAAATTGTTAAATGCCTGAATGTCCGTCTGTCTGAATGTCCGTCTGTCTATCCCATCCATCACAAAAGACCAACTATCAGTGGTGGATCGAACCGATCGGTCGGTAGTCCCTTGCAAAACATTATTAGTTATGTTTTCGTTGATGAAATACATTTTGAAACTTGAAAGGTTGACTGCAACACAATAAAAAAACAAGAAGAAAAAACGTAATGCAATGTAACAACGTGCAACACAACAAGGCAAGCCATCGCTCGCTACTAATTGAAATTCTATACGGGGGCGACTTTATTATGAGAAATTACCACTGGCTTCTTAAATGTTTTCATTTATAAAAGAAAAGAGAAAAAAAAAACAACAACAACACAATGTTAAGTGCAGTGAAGTTCGGTCCAAAGAACCACACACACACTCGCGTGCACACACTCGTGCACAGCACACCAACTTTCATACAAAACTAGCCACAGCAACGTTTAAGTGCCCATACAATTTACACGCAGAGCCGTGTAGAGAAGCACTTCACTCCACTTGGCTTTGTAACTTCAAAGAATATCAACACACCATAGAAGTCTTATTAGACAGGGTAGGAGATGGTATCCTAAAGAGAATTATAGCGCTTCTTACGTGTATCAATTACCAATAAATTATTCGTTATTTAACACCAAAAGACTCTTTCTTTCCTTTGAAGTAAAGCCTTAAGAAACTGCATTTATGTGCTCCGTTTACTTCCCTTGTGTTGCATTGGATTTGTTTTTTTTTTTTTGCTTCAAATGCTTTGGTTTTTTGCAAGCAACAGCAGCAACAACAATAAGAATTCCGCCAACCATATTGCATGTTGGTTGGTTGTACTTGTTACTTTGCGGTTTCAAGTGCAATACATGGCAAGCAATTGAGAAATTGCTCTGAGATAGCTAGGTCGACCAAATTCGCTGTAAAACCTAGAGGATAATTTTATTTTAAAACTCCCTGCCTTTGGGGTTGTTTAGCCCAAAACTGTTAAAACTGAATAGAGTTTGTGGTCCAATGTTTCTCATTTCAATAGGCGAGACGCTGTAATTATCGTAACGAAGCTGGATATAGAAATAGGCGCGTAAAAATTGGATTTCTCTCCTAAAGCTTTCTGCATATTACAGTTTACGCTTTGGCATTAGCAAAGATTGTTAAAATGACTCATTTGGCTCACTATCGTGTAAGGCTATGATACCGACTGGACCCTAGACTGACGTTCTGGGCTCAGATACAACACGCTGCAACCAAGGCAGCTAAGCACCATCCCCACAAAAGCTTTGTTCGCAATGCTCAACTGGCTCCCTTCTGAGCTCCTCGCTATGCAGATGGCTAAGTTTACGGCGACGAGACTCAATGCCCTGTCTCGTTGGCGTATTATCGCTTCTGGTCATTCCTCTACTTTGGGGATCGATCTCGTGGCCCCATTCGATATTGATTATCTTCCTGTGGAATACTGTTTTGATAGGGGTTTCGACGTCCTGATCCCGAGCAGAAGTGACTGGACCCCTGGCACGACCGTTGCACCTGAACTCCTGGATGTCTACACCGACGGCTCCAGGCTCGATAACGGGGTGGGCAGTGGAGTATACTCTGGGAAATTGGACCTGAACATCTCACTCCGGCTGTCGGACTACTGCAGCGTGTTCCAGGCGGAGGTAATGGCCATCTGCCGGGCCGCACAGTGGATCCTCGCCTATGGTGTTCCTGTCCCTTTCACCCGTATCTCGATCTACTCCGATAGCCAGGCTGCGATAAAGTCTCTGTCGAACGTTGCGGATAATTTCAGGATCGTCAGAGAATGTCGCCGCTGCCTCAATCTCCTTTCTGGGCGCCTCGGCGTCACACTTGTCTGGGTTCCCGGACACTGCGATATTCCGGGAAACTGCAGGGCCGACGAGCTGGCCAGGGCTGGCGCACTACTTCCGGAATCTTCCTCAATCAACGTGGGAATGCCACTTACCTCGTTCAAACTGGCTATTGCGCGGTCAATGAGGAGTCCTGCTCCTTGGAGCGGAGGAACTTGGTCAGTGCAGAGGCTGTGTTCACCTGTGGCATCACAATGGGCCGCTATGCCTGCTCAAGTGAGCTTTTTTGGTAAATGTTGTCTTCCAAATGGTCAAGCGTTTGTGGCTTTACCGCATAGACCAATGACTTTACATAGCCCCACAGAAAGTAGCCTAGCGGTGTTAAATCACAAGATCTTGGAGGCCAATTCACAGGTCCAAAACGTGAAATTATGCGGTCACCAAACGTGTCTTTCAATAAATCTATTGTGGCACGAGCTGTGTAACATGTTGCGCCGTCTTGTTGAAACCACATCTCCTGGACATCATGGTTATTCAATTCAGGAATGAAAAAGTTAGCAATCATGGCTCTATACCGATCACCATTGACTGTAACGTTCTGGCCACCATCGTTTTTGAAAAAGTACGGACCAATGATTCCACCAGCCCATAAAGCGCACCAAAACAGTCAGTTTTTCTGGATGTAACGGTGTTTCCACATACACTTGAGGATTACCTTCACTCCAAATGCGGCAGTTTTGTTTGTTGACGTAGCCATTCAACCAGAAGTGCGCTTCATCGATAAAATGGACGTAGTGCGCGATACGTTTTCCGCACAGAACCATTATTTTCGAAATAAAATTGCAATATTTGCAAGCGTTGTTCATGCGTGAGTCTATTCATGATGAATTGCCAAACCAAACTGAGAATAAATCACTTGAGAGCTGTTAAATCGGTCGCCATCTTGAAAAGTAATGCCAACTTAAAGTTGTATACCTCTATAAAAAACACCCTTTACATATATCCAAAATAATCAGTAGAATTTAAGATAGCTTTAGAACTGATTGATTTAAAATGCCACCACCATCCGTTGAAACATAAAAAATCCACCACCAAATAAGGTATTGTAGGGTATAGAAACACAGCCTCAAATAAAAAATCTTTTTTTTTCCTTCTTAAATTCTGCCTCTGCTGGCTGTTTCTAAGACTGAATTTGGTATGACATATTTTATTTCGCTTCCTACTGACCATTTCTGTTGTTATTGTTATTATTGTTGTTGTTGTTATTCTTCATATATGGCACAATAACAACAACATTTAGTGCGGTTAACTTGACTGGGCAAAATGTTTAAATTGAAACACTTCAGAGACAAATTGTTATCGTTTAATTTGATCTGGCGCACGATCATTGTACGAAGGGGAAAAAAAGAGTAGACGGACGTCGTCGTCATCATCATACTCTGTACAAGTATGTATGTGTGTGTTGTTGTATTGTATTTTAGCTTAGGCTTCTGTTGTATTTTCTTTCTTTTATTTTCTCTTTATTTGGACAAGAGAAGGACACTTTTTTTTGTTGTTTGTTTGTTTTTCTTTCTTTCGTTCTTCTCAAGCCAAGTTTAACCCTTGACAATAATACAAAGCTTTTTAATAAATACATACGTACACACGTATATGTAAACATACAAACAACACTTTGTAATGTTTTATAGCAGCAGCCTGCCTGCTATTGCAACACTTTATTTTACTGTGTGTATGTAGTTTACGCGCAATTCTGTTAAGCTGCATCATGAATCGTTGAATGTTTCGAAACATTTCTGTATGTCTTGTTCTTCTTCTCGTTGCTGTTAGTGTTGTTGTTGTTGTTTTTTGGTTATTTTGCAAATGTTTTAATTCCTTAGAGAACAATTATCCTTTTATGGTGAAAAGTTCAGGAACGCATATGGAATGATTAACAAATTGCTATTCAATCTGGAATTTATTTTGTTTTAAAAACTATTTTCTCTTGCATGTTTTGTGATCGTTTTTTTTTCTTTCTTTTTTTCTGCTTCTATTTGCTTAAAGAAAATGTTTTAAATTTTCAGACAACGTTTAAGAAGTTGTTGCAGTATTGAGGAGCAAAAAAGAAAAAAATATGTGTGCAACATCTAAAACAAATTGCTTTTGGTCGTAATAGAATGATAGAATTTTCATAACCTTCAGCTACAGTGGCTCCAAAACTGTTAACAAGAATTTAATGTTTCTTTATTGGACTTCAGATTGGAAAAAAAACTGCCAGTAGAAGATTGGTAGGTAGGCTGATAATTGGTAGGCCTGATTTAAAAATATGTCACTATCCTCTGAACTTTAGTCCCCTTAAAAAACAAATAAAAATAATTTGTATCTCCCTTTCTGTAACAGTGATTGAATCCAACTTCAGTTTTCAATTGCTTGACTCCATAATTTTAGAGCGCATGTCATTTAGGCCCAATTTCGTTTTTGCAGATACCGATCAGGAAGTTTTGATGTCAAACAAAAAAATGTCGATCAATGATTGAAAATCTACGAGATAAAGGGATTGCCCAGAATCTAAAAATTTCCCACACAGCCGTTTTGAATCTTTGAATCCGATAACAGAAGAATACTGGCATCTGTTTCTGTTTATCATTGCCACAGTTGTAAAGGGTCCGCCAAATAACTTTTTTTTTTTTGTAAATGCTTAAAAAAAAAACTACTGAACATTTTCTCAAATTTCTTTTTTTATTTGAAAGTACAATCCTTCCGGTTAATAATGGAAAATAATTTCATTCAAATGGCTGCCTCGGCTGGCCATGCAGTAGCCTACACGATCGGTCCAATTTTTAAGCACATTATCGATTGTGGGCAGCTGTATTTCACCAATGGCTTCACGAATATTGTCCTTTAAAGCGTCAATTGCCTCTGGCTTGTCGGCGTAACACTTATCTTTGACGGCACCCAACAAATAATAGTCCAACGGTGTCAAATCGCAGCTCCGAGGTGGCCAAACGACATCAGCTCTGCGGCTGATGATGCGATCTTCAAAAACAGGGCGCAAAACATCAAGTGTAGCTTCGGCTGTGTAGCACGTAGCGCCGTCCTGTTGAAATCAAATGTTGCCAATATCCTCCTCTTTAATTTTTGTGAACAAAAATTCGTTCAACATGGCTCGATAACGATCGCCATTGACTGTAAGGGCCACTCCTTGCTCATTTTCGAAGAAAAATGGCCCAATTATGCCTCTGGACCAAAATCCGCACCAAACAGTGACTCGTTTTGGGTGCGTCGGCTTTTCAATGTATGAGTGCGGGTTTTCTGTGCCCCAAATGCGACAATTTTGCTTGTTTACATACCCGCCAAGATCAAAATGAAAGATCAAAATGAGCTTCATCTGAAAAGATGCTTTTTTTTTGCCAAAATCGGCATCTTCTGGTGTAGGCCACTGCATGGCCAGCCGAGGCAGCCATTTGAATGAAATTATTTTTCATTATTAACCGGAAGGATTGTACTTTCAAATAAAAAAAGAAATTTGAGAAAATATTCAGTAGTTTTTTCTTTAAAGCATTTTCAAAAAAAAATTGTTTGGCGGACCCTTTACTTCTAGTAGATGTGGGCTGTAATTACCTTCAAAGGTATAAGGTTATGCCCTTTCAGGCGAATACATTTGTTGTTTGGCTGTGGCTAACCCCGCTTCCTTAATATCGAATTCTTACGTGAGTCTCATTGACAGTTAAGCTGCCCTGAGGAGTGAATCGTGATTGTATGCCCTCTCTAGAAGCATTTGGTACGGATAGCGGAAGTTTCTGTTGATTTCTGGAGACTAGTGGGCTGACACACTTGCGAGATTAAGATTTCATTTGATTGGTGATATGGTTGTTGGTGATAATCTTTAAATATAGCACCGCTATGGACCGATCGGGATATGGAGCCAGGAGATCGTCACCACAGTATTGTCTGTAGCGTAGTTCAATCCCAGCTCAGAAATTTCGAACATAACGTAATTGGAAAAAAATGTTTCTCTCGGCGACTTCCTCTCAGCAGTATTATGGCAAAAACTCTGAGAGTAAAATAATATTGCCAGGAAAAGCTTCTCAGACCTGTTGGTTTAAGTTGACATTATTAAAATGTTGTTCCCGCCACTCATGTATAAAATTAACACACACACTTCATGGGTGGTTTGAGAAGCTAGGTCGTAATCCTGACTGAAGGGTTGTAATGGCCAATTATGTATACATATGTATGTACCCACCCAGAACAATGCCAACAAAAATGTTGTTAAAGTTTCCTAAACGTCCAACCTCACATAATATCTCTGGCGCCTGTTTCTTTCTACTTTTTATCGCAGATTTAATTCTAAGAAATATGGGTGTAGTGTAGTTATCTTCAAATGTATAAGATTATGTCCCTACAGGCGAACACATTTGCTGTTTTGAAGGCCTTTGAAACCATGGTAGATCTTGTTTCTTTAATTATGAATTCTTACGTGATTTTTGCTGCTCTGGATCGGTCTGTAGTAAGTTGCAAGTGAGTTATCAACCAAAGACTCCTTAGGAATATTTGGAATAGATAGGATTTGTGTCTGTTCTAAGTTCTAAGCCAAAGCCTTTTACCGAGAGAGCTGCCACTCTTGCGATATTAGAATTTCACTTGCTTTATGATAGGGTTGATGGTCCTAAACATTCAATATATTTCGCTTTGGATCTATCGAGAGAAGGAGCAAAGTAGCTGGAAGGAAAGATCGTGGGGCTATATAGCTAGGAGCTAGGTCATCTATTGAATATGGTAACGACTGGTAATTGGGCTTCGTATGGGATATTGTCTTGTTAGATTGCTGACAGTGAGCTGAACACATCTCAGCCGCGGACTTGTAGATGAGAAAGTATTGAAGACGATACAATATCTTCTATGCGACTGTCCAGCCCTTCGTAGAAGTTGTTTGAATACCCACAGAGAGGTTTTATTTGAAGATTTAAAATCTGTGTCGCTAGCCAATATTCATGCTGACGTTTGAAGAAGGATTGAAATGCGCATTCCTCCTCTCTTAACCAATCTCTCTCTCTGATTTGTTTGCTGCACTTTTCTTTCACTCTTTTGGTTTCGTTTCTTTGATTTCAATTTTTACCTTTATTAGGACGACCAAAATGGGTCTCTGAAGACTATAAACGTCCTAAGTTTTATATAAAAATAAGGGATTACTACTCACTACACTTTATGAAATCTAACGACTCCAACTTTTGAAATCAAGGCGCCTAATGGAAACCCGTGATAAGTGATAGGCTCGCTCTAATCAGAGCTATAGATGCGAAACAGAAACATAAGGAAACGTAATGGAAGGCGTATTAAATTTTGTTTTTGAAGTTGTTGTCTTGAAATTGCCTTTAAACTACCTTACTTCAATAGTGGCACGGCTCAGGAAATCTTGTCGCTAGAAATAATTTCTTTAAACCTAGACATTCCATATAAAAGTCGCTGGGACCTTTAGCCTTTGTGAACTCCTTTATGTTGTAAGGAGAATTACACAGCCCTGCAAATAAGATGGCTCCAGGTGTTTTCGAAGGCTGAACACGAATCTGGGTTCAAAAACTTTCCATCAATTTAGGTTTTCGATTTCAGATTTAAATAAATTCAAAATGGCGGTCAAGTAAATCTGATTAATTTTTATAAACCTCGACCGCCATATTGGATCCGCCAATTTGAATTTTTTTAATCTCAATGAAGATCTGTAATCAGCGACCCCAAAAACCCCGGAGTAACAATTTTCAAGTAAATCCGATTAATTTTTAGGGCCTCCGTGGAAGTCGCCGTAGTCTAGTAGGTAGTGTGTTGGCTTATTAGACGCAAAAGCCTGGGTTCGAGCCCTAGGCCAGGCATCAAAGACAAAATACAAAAAGTATTTCCTCGGCGACTTCCTCTCTGCAGATTTCTGGCAATAACTCTGAGAGTAAATAAAATTGCCATGAAAAAGTTTCTCAAAAATCTGTCGTTCGGAGTCGACTTTAAACTGTAGGTCCCACCACTCATGTATAAAATTAACACACACAACATAAGTGGTGTGAGAAACTAGGACGTTGTACAATGGGTCAATTCGACCTCCGGGTACTGTACTTGTCCTAATTGACAAGTACACGTCCTGTAACCTAACCTAACCTAACAATTTTCAAGTAAATCTGATTAATTTTTAAGGTCCTCCGCAATGTGTTTCTTGACTTTGACCCACCCCCTACTTTAAGGGTGCATGCATGCTTTGGGCTCATTTTAAAGAGCAAAGATCAATTGTCAATTTCTGACAATAGCGATGGTTCCAGTACGTCAGTGTTTGGCTCTACAATTTTTCAAAAATGGCCAAAAACGCTATTTTTAGGGGGTTTCAACCCCCTTTTTCTTGAAAACTTGACGTGATGGAAAGTTTTTGAACCCAGATTCGAGTTAGCCCGCGCAAAGTGCCTTCGGAAACACCTGGAGCCATCTTATTTACAAAATCCATGCAGGGCTGTGTTATTAACTGTAAAAGTTTTGAGCCAATTTGATTAACAAATCGAGCACACAGTTAAGCTAGTTTTCGTTGACCTTTGACCTTTATTTGGCTTATTAGAAAGGTTATGTGAAGTATTTAAATCAAGTTAACTGTTAACACATCAAATACCCGAGGAAGGCTTTAGTTTATCTTACTAAGAAACCATTTAAGCAAAAAGTGTTCGTGGATTTAATATTTTCATAGCAAATTTGAGGCATTGAGTTGACAGCATTGACAGCCATCGATTTGATATTTAAAAAAAAATTACAAAATCTTTGAATTCAAACGATTGTACTTACTTGTGCGACATGGTGAGACTTCATTGAAATGCGTAAAGTTTCTGGTAGTGAAACACGTACCAATGGGATCCCAACGTAAATTCTTTTTCGGTGTTATTGTATGGAAAACATAACGTGGAGCACATGCCTAAAAAAGATAGAAAAAAACGAATGAATATTTTAAATAATATTTTAAAAAAATAAAAAAATTTTTTTTAAAGAATTTTTAACAGAAAAAAAATCTTGAGGTTCATAAAAGTCCACAACAATAAAATGTTGATTTTGAAAAAAATTAAAAAAAATTACTACGAATACAATAAATAATAAATTTTTGTTTGGGATTTCAATTGAAATCTTCCAAAAAAAAATTTTTTTTTTGTTATAATAAAACGTGAATCATACATTGAATTGAATTTGTTGATTGTGGCTTGAAAAGAAAAGAAAATTGATGGATAGATGGCTGGATGGCTGCTTGGTTGCTTGCATAGTCGAATGATTGAATGGCTAAGTATTGCGTAAAAGAAAAATAACGAAAGAAAAAAAAACATATTCAAACGGACATCTCATGTACACATTATGACAAAGGCAACCTGTCAACCAAATATGGTCACTTTAAGGCAAAGCAAGCATACACACCGTGAATCCATACAAACCAAGCCAAATCTGCCAGAGGCTTGCAGGCAAACAGGCAGGCAGGCCTGTCAAGCCAACCAAAGGCTAGGCAGTCTGTCATCATCAGCAGTAGATAAAACGTTCATATCTGTGAACGTTTCTTTTTTCAGCTTAAACAACATCAACATCAACCTCCACTTTACTGTGTAAATCCTTGTGAATTTCATTTATTTTGTTTCTTGGTTTCAGGTGTATTATCTGTCTGTCCGTTTGTCTGTCTGTCCTCTTCTCTATGGTATGGATCATAAAACAATTACTTTTACAAATTTATACAAGAAAAAAGCATTGAGAAACCAAAACGCTTATCTTATTTTATTCAAACTCTCTTTGAAAACTGTGGGGAAAACAGCACAGATTCCTTAGAACAATGCATTGCAATGGCATGGCTGTTGGCTTGATTTGTGCCTGCCTTTTTTTTTTTTTGTTCAACATTTTATTTTGAATTTCAAATTTATCAAAAACAACAACAACAACAACAAAAAATACAACAGAAGTAAAACTTTTTAACTTTTAAAGTAAATAAATAACTTATGCCTCTCGAAATTTAGAATAAATTTGGGGTTTTCCTAAACTCCTGTAACAGTAGGGTTTGCCAAAAGGCGGAATCTTTCAAATAAGTTAACCATTCACATTCGGGGCCGAGTGTAGATCCCTGTGCCGCTCCTGATGTTATATGTTTCACCCTTGGGCCCGAGCTTGTGTTATACACCAGCTGTCTGCTACTCAGATAACTACTTATCATGGCCAAGATGTAGTGTGGCACCGAGAAATTGTACTCCAAAGCATTTAATACGTCGCTCCATCTAAGGCTGTTGAACGCATTTTTAACGTCCAGAGTCGCAAGCAGTACCACAGGCCTCGAAGATTTGCTCCCTCGTTGTGTTACCCTGGCCACTTCAGTCACCTCTCTCAAGGCACCAATTGTAGACCGACCGGGTCGAAAACCATATTGTCTAGCAGACAGTCCGCCACTATTCTCAATCGCGGCAGCA
Source organism: Sarcophaga carnaria (assembly GCA_958299815.1). Taxonomy (NCBI): domain Eukaryota; kingdom Metazoa; phylum Arthropoda; class Insecta; order Diptera; family Sarcophagidae; genus Sarcophaga; species Sarcophaga carnaria. The sequence continues at coordinate 144,507,106 of OY283149.1, forward strand.
AGCCGAGGCTTCAAAAGCCTCTCGAGCAGCTTTCCCGTCGTATTCAGCATGCACAGTGGCCTGTACGCGGATGGGTCCTCTGGATCGCCCTTTCCCTTATTTATCAAGACTAGCCGTTGTCTCTTCCATATTTCGGGGAAAATACACTCTCTCAGGCACGCGTTGTACATTCCCAGTAGGAATTGCGGTCTCTGATTGGAAATCTCCCGCATTACCTCAGGCGGGATGCCATCGAGCCCAGGTGCCTTACCGGGTTTCAATCCGACTGCAGCTGCTTTCAGCTCCTCTGCGGAAAATGGCAAAGGTTTTGTATTGGGCGTATTCCATTCATTAATGGAAATGTGAAGAATGCCTTCGGCTCCCACAAAAGGTTTATTTGAAGAGTTAAACACTAAGAACATATCGGTCACTTGATTACCTTCCTTCCGTCAGACATTTACTTTCACATTGAACAGTGCTTTCGCAATTTAACAGTCTTAAAAGAGGACCATAAATAGCGAGAGAGAGATTTAGAAAACACCCCAAAAAGTTAAAGCGCCGTGTAATTATTGCTATGTCCTTTAGCTAACATATACGGTGTGTGGGGCAGCCGCGCTGGCCTTACAGTACCTCATTCAATTGGACAAATTTTCGTGCACTTTTAGGTTAGGTTAGGTTAGAGGACGTGTACTTGTCAATAAAGACAAGCACAGTACCCGGAGGTCGAATTGACCCAATGTACAACGTCCTTACAGGGGGAAGGATAATAGAGGATTTAGGAAAGCGGAGAATGGGAAGTGGAGGAATTACACAGATAAGACACAACAAAAAGGGGAGAGCGCGACTACTCTGATAAAGCCCTAGCTCCTCTCAACCAGCCTAAGCCACTAATAAATCTGTGGAGAGCCTCGACACAGAATTCAAACTCTCAAAGAAGACCCTGCCAAGGGTCTTCAACCTCAACCTGCATGGCTTGCAATAGTCCGGATGGGATCTGTTCCAGATCCCCGTCAGCGACTTAATCTCGCAGTGCCCCGTGATAAAACCGATAACCAACCTTAAGCTGGCCTTATCCAAGCCCAGCAGCCAACCTATTCTCCTATTGTCCACAGCAGGCCATAAACATCTAGAGACAAAACAACCCGATCCGTTCCCCCACCGCCTCTGCTCTGCCTCCCTAACCCATCCATTGATGAGGCCGTAGAGGTGACAAACTGGGGGGCAGGACCAACCAAGGTTAGGTTCGCTGGGGGCGATTTGACACGCCCAGAAAGCGAACCTAACCTAGCGAGGGCATCCGCCGTCTCATTGCGGAGTGTTCCGCCATGACTCGGAATCCAGCACAGATGGATACCGTCTAGTCCAAAAGTTCTCAACGACACCGTGCAGTGCACCAGTGTATGCGGTCATATCTCGGCAATGTTGGCCTTCAAATGTTCAATTGTCTCTGGTTTGTCGGCATAACACTTATCTTTAACGGCGCCCGCACAGAAAATACTCCAACGGTGTCAAATCGCAGCTTCTTGGCCACCAATTGAAATCACCATTTCGGCTAATTAAACGGCCATCAAACGTTTGACGCAATAAATCAAATGTGGCAAGAGATGGAAAGTTGCACCATCCTTTGAAATCAACCATCGTTCACATCAGTACCTCGAAGCGCGGGTACATACTTACTTACTTACTTAATTGGCCATAACAACCCGATTAACGGATTCCGGCCTGCCTTAACACATCTTTCCAGGCACCTCTGTTTCTTGCGCGCCTACGTCAGTTGGTCACATCAATCGATGACAGGGCTTCCTCGATTTGGTCCTTCCAACGGCTACAAGGTCGTCCTCTTCGCCGACTTCCGCAGATCCCCGCATCAAATACCCGTCTCGCCGGAGCATCCTCCTCCATTCGAACGACATGGCCGAGCCAGCGCAGCCGCTGGATATTAATGCGCTGCACAACGTCTATGTGGTTGAGGAGCTCATACAGCTCATTGTTGGATCGGATGCGGAAATCATCGCCAACTCGTACTGGACCGAAGATTTTACGCAGTACTTTTCTCTCGAACACTCTCAAGGCTGCTGCATCCGTACTTAATAGGGTCCATGCCTCTGTGCCTTAAAGAAGCACGGGTAGGATGAGCGTCTTGTAGAGTGTTAGTTTTGTCGTACGAGAGAGGTTTCTGCCTATTGAGACCATAGTAGCACCTGTTGGCAAGAGTGATCTTGCGCTGGATCTCCAGACTGACATCAATTTTGGTGGTAACGGCGGAGCCAAGATAAATAAATTCCTTGACTGTAACAAAAGTATAGTTATCGGCCGTAATCTGAGAATCAAAACGCCGCACGTCTCTACTTGTCGATAACATATACTTTGTTTTGCCCTCATTTACTGCCAAACCCATCCTAGTAGACTCTCGTTCAATATATATAATATAATGGTGCGATAAGCGTCTCCATTGACCACACTGGTTAAGTCATCCTCATTTTGAAAGCAATATAGGCCAATGATGCCTCAGCTCCATAAAACGCATCAAACAATCACTCGTAGCGAGTACATTGGCTTCTGTTAGACCTCATATGGGTTTTCTGAGACGCAAAGCCGGCAGTTTTGCTTATTAACATGCCTACCATGAAGACAATGAGCTTCATCCGAAAAGATAATTTTTTTTTGATGGCAAAAGCGACATCAGCGTGCAATTTCTTGATGGCCCATCTAGCGAAGCGAAAACAAAACGGATGGTCATGCGGCTTCAACTCTTGAACCAATTGATATTTGTAAGGCGCCATAGTCTAGCAGGTAGTGTGTTGGCTTATTAGACGAAAAGCCAGGGTTCAAATCCCAGGCCAGACATCAAAAAGAAAATACAAAAAGTAGTTTTTCGGCGACTTCCTCTCAGCAGATTTCTGGCAAACCTCTGAGAGCAAAATAAAATTGCCATGAAAAGTTTCTCAAAAATCTGTCGTTCGGAGTCGACTTTAAACTGTAGGTCCCACCACTCATGTATAAAATTAACACACACAACATAAGTGGTGTGAGAAGGTAGGTCGTAATCCTGACTGAAGGGTTGTAATGACCAATTATGTATGTAAGGCGCCATTCAGAGATCTTTTCTCAAAATTTGATGTAAACTAGTGCATGAAATGTTAAATTCTTGAGAACGATGACTAGTTGATGTTAATGGATTCTTACGCATACTTTCAGCCACAGCTTTGATATTTTCGATAGTACGCATTGTACGAGCACGCTCACGTCTTGGCTTATCAGCAATGAAACCAGTTTCACAAACTTTAGCAATAAACTTGCGTATACCGAGAACTGATGGTCCTTGTTTGCCACCAAATTTTTTATAACATTTTCATGCAATTTCCAACCAATTGTCTTGGTTTTGAAAATAAATTTCCAATGAATCCCAATGTTGCTCAGGCGTAAATCGATTTATTACTTTCTGTGGAGATAATATACTGAATTATGTGACAGAATAGAATGACATAAGTATTACCAGATTCGAACTAGCCGATGGTTCAAATTTAAACCGAGATGGCCCAAGGGATATTATGCCCAATACAATAAACCAAAACATGCTCACATATAGCATTGTTTGTAGGTTGTAACAGATGGTAACCCTGTTATTCTAGAACTTGCTACCTGAGGACTACTCCAAGCCAAGTTGGAAAAATTAATTCATGAAACTAAAACAAGGCAATAAAAAAAATCCGAATCTGAATAAAATAATGGTAACCCTATTATTCTAGAACCTGGTACAGTGGACTAATCACTTGCTAAGTTGGAAAAATTAATTCAAGAAACTAAAACAAGGCAGTGAAAAGAAATCCGAATCTGTATAAGGTAATGAAAGACTCTGTGTGACAAGCCCAAGGCTTCTTTAGGGAATAATCCTTTATTTTTTCAAAATAATTTATAATGTATGAATATTATAAAGAATATTACTGCGCCTATCTCAGCCCTGTTCCCCCATTTTTCATTTTCCACATTCTAAAATAGTTGTAAAGCTTCAGCAGTTTATAAACGTCCACAGTTAGTTAGAGATATCTGTCTTACCTACTGACTTAATTGTTCACTACAATCCTTTAGTCAGGATTACAACCTAGCTTCTTATATCAGCTGTGTCGTGTGTGTTAATTTGTATTCATGAATAGCGGGTCCTACAGTTTCAAGTTAATTCCGAAGGACAGATTTTTGAGAAACTTTTCATGGCAATTTTCTATTTACTCTTAGAGTTGCCGAAGAAATATTTTTTTATAACAGGTGATTTTTTAGCGATTATTTTTTCGGCAAAACTGGTTTAAACAGCTCACGCACGTTTCGTGTTTTATTTCACTGTCAAACATCTTCAGTTTGGTCTATAATTTAACCATGAATCGTCTTACAAACCGAACAACGCTTGCAAATCATTGAATTTTATTATCAAAATGCGTACTCTGTTAAGAAAGTCCATCGCGCGCTTCTTCCATTTTATTGTCAGTTTAATCGACCCACTGAAGCGGCTATTCGGGCTATTGTGACTAAATTTCCCACAAAATTTACATTGTTAGGCATTAAACCTCCAACACGCTTACGTAGCGTGCGAACTGAAGAAAATATCGCAGCTGTATCGGCCAGTGTTAACGATGACCATCAATTATCGATTAGTCGCCGTTCGCAGCAATTGGGCCTCTGTTACTCAACAACGTGGAAAATGTTGCGAAAGGATTTAATTGTGAAGCCTTTCAAAATACAGCCGGTGCAATAATTGAAGCCGAACGACCTACCGCAACGCAGAATTTTGGGAATTTTTGAATGGGCCCTTGGAAAGTTGGCCGAAGATCCACTTCTTTATCGAAAAATTGTGTTCAGCGACGAAGTTCATTTTTGGCTCAATGGATACGTAAATAAGCAGAATTGTCGAATTTGGAGTGAAGATCAGCCAGAAGTATTGCAACAGCTACCAATGCATCCAGAAAAAGTCACAGTTTGGTGCGGTTTATGGGCTGGTGGCATCATTGGACCGTACTTCTTCAAACATGCTGCGAATCGTAACGTAACTGTGAATGATGAGCGCTACCGTGAGATGAAATCCAACTTTTTTTTGCCCAAAATGCAAGAGCTTGACTTGCATGACATGTGGTTTCAACAAGACGGTGTCACATGCCACACAGCACGCGTAACAATGGACTTATTGAGAGGCGAGTTCGGTGAACATTTTATTTCACGTTCGGGACCGGTCAATTGGCCGCCTAGATCGTGCGATTAAACGCCAATTTAGACTATTTTCTGTGGGGCTATGTTAAAACTCATGTCTATACAGACAAGCCCGCTTCAATTGACGCATTGGAAGAGAGCATTGAAGCATTTATTTGTGAGATACCGGCCGAAATGTTGGAAAAGGTATGCCAAAATTGGACTAAGCGGATGGACCATTTTAGGCGCAGTCCCGGTCAACATTTGCATGAAATAATCTTCAAACATTAAATTATATGGACCGTACTATCGATTCAAATAAAAATTTCATGAATTTTTCTGAATTTTATGTGTTTTTTTTTTTGAAAATTTTTCCTATAGCTCTTAAAAATCACCCATTATTTCGTTCGAGCTGGGACTTCAACCACGGGTTCGCGTCTAATAAGCCAATACACTACTTACTAGACTATGGCGGCTATGCATTATTTCATTCCAGAAAAATGATTAAGAAATGTTGTAAAACAATCGAGAACCCTGACTACAATCCCAAGCTTAAATACAATCATGATCTACAAATAAATCTACAAAACCAAAACGTCTAAAGTAAGATTCCTTGGGTTTTTTTTTTGCTCTTTTGGATTGTCTAAAAACCGTTTAACAAAAAATCTTTTTAAAAATCTACCCAGCAATTCGCTTACAATTCATTCAACATTTATTTCTTTGTTGTTGTTTTTTATTTTCATTTTGTTTTTGTTGTTTTGATTTGTGAATTTTTCGTATTCACTTTTTTTCGTTTTTTTTTTCTTTTAAAAATGGCCATATTGACCATGTTTGGTAAATAATCGTTGCTATCGCTAAATCGGGGGAACGTAAAAAACCGAAAACAAAACAAACAAAAAAAATATTTTTTAAAAATTGTTGTACAAACAAATCTACTGTAAAATGTAGTTGTTGTTGTTGTTGTTGTTGCACTATCACCATCACCAACAAACAATTGCTGCAACAGCAATTGAAGTAAGGAACCTGTGAACCGAACCGGGCATATCATTGTTATCGTCATTGTTGGCGTAGATATTCTTGTCATCGTTGTCAGTGTTTTTTTTTCGGTTTTATTCGTTTTTTTTTTTTTTTGGTAAATGGAGAGCATGTCAGTTATAAAACAAAACCGATATAAAACAAAAAAACAACAATAAAAAATAAATACACAATCGCCTGAAAGTTGAAGATCAATTTTTATGCTGTACTTGCAACCGAATCTGTAGAGTCCAATAATAATAATAAAAACAACGTTTTTTTTTGTATGAATTGCAGCAACAAGAGAGAAAATTTTTTTTATTTTTTTTTTTTATTGAAAACCAAACATTTTTTGTTCTGCACCTACACAACAATACAAAGCATTCGCGGAAGATTGCACAAAAACTACATGAATTTCAGTTTTTTTTGTTGTAGTTTTTATTAAACCAGCAGTGATGTTTGAAAAAATAGCAAATCCCAGGATTTCGATCTTAAGAAAATGGCAACTTTTTGGAAGAAAAAGGAAAATATTGAACATAAAAGGTCTAGAAACTCTGACTTATGTCTGTAGACTTGAGTGACTTCTAAGTTTATCGGGTTCTCCATTTTGTGGTTTCCAAACCGACGAACTGGCTGGCTTTCATCTGAAGTATCATTTATTTAGTGAACGATCACGAACGAATAAAACTGGCGATCCAAACCTAGATACTTGCGATCTTTACGGCTGATTATCCTTGTCATACTATGCAATGAATTGTAAAGATTATAAAGAAATTTGTAGAAACCGGACGCGTTATAGGGGTGGCCAACTCTGTGCTCATTGCAATATACTGTTACGAGAATAGAAAAATCTAGATACTGGTGTTTTACTTTTACATCGCTTAACCTTAAAATTATAAACAAAAGCTACAAAAATAAAACATTGCAGTAAAGAAACCTGTTTACAAATTATCCTACTGCTTAATGTAACAACAAACACCAGCATAAAAAAATTGTAAACAAGTAAACAAAAATACACAAACAACACTACAAGAATAAATGTAAACAAAATTTATAGAGATTTCGAGAAGGCGAATGTCCATTACTTCAAGAACATTCATCAGACTGTTTACTCTGCCATATAAAAGGCAAGGCACACCAGGCAAGTGAGTTAGTGAAGTTCAGTCAGTCTTGTGTGAAGACGCGGTGTGTTTGAAGAGAGTAATCGTGGTTTGAAGATCTCCGTTACAAAGATCTGTCGAACAATTGTCTAGTAGTTGTTATTGTTTATCCAGAGTGTAAACAGAGGAATAACAAACAAAGCAATTGTTGTTGTTTACATCAAGTTATGAACAGTGGACCACAGATTTATGCGAATAATAAAGAAGAATTTTAATTAAAACTAAACACAAATTTATTTTAATTTTATTTGCAGTCTACGAGCTCATATTTTAAACGTTTTTAAAAGGTAAAAACGTAACAATATCTTTTAGACTAGGATTCAATATGGACAGCTCCTAACCGCCAAACCATATAAATAACTAAATCACAGAGACCGTTGCTTCTAGGGAACGACAGATGACAACCCTATTACTCTGCAACCAATTACAGTAAAACCGACATCTGCTTAGCTCTATACTTGAGTACCTAAAACAAAAGTTAAACAAATAATGACAAGCCCTGTGTTTCCCAAAGAAAGTCATTTACCATAGGACTCCTTTTAAACGTTTTTAAAAGGTAAAAACGTAACAATATCTTTTAGACTAGGATTCAATATGGACAGCTCCTAACCGCCAAACCATATAAATAACTAAATCACAGAGACCGTTGCTTCTAGGGAACGACAGATGACAACCCTATTACTCTGCAACCAATTACAGTAAAACCGACATCTGCTTAGCTCTATACTTGAGTACCTAAAACAAAAGTTAAACAAATAATAACAAGCCCTGTGTTTCCCAAAGAAAGTCATTTACCATAGGACTCCTTTTAAACGTTTTTAAAAGGTAAAAACGTAACAATATGCTCGGCCAAAAATATTGCTTGTTTTATAAAATTGTGGCGAATAATTAGAATTTGTCGTTTACACAGCAATTGGACAAATCTTAGAGACCATTATGCTGTATTTTTCCTTTGGATTTGCAGCTCCATCCTTATAAAGTCCAATTCACGCAACAATTGTAAGCGAATAAATATTTTGAACGGCGTAGATATGCTGATTAGGTGTTAGAACAATAGGTTTTGATGCTGATTTTTTTGAACAATATTTTCTTATTCGATGAACCTCATCTTTCACTCGGTGAATATGCCCACAAACAAAATCGTTGCATATGGGGCTTGAAACATTTAGGAAGGAAAAGCCATTACTTCGGAAATAAGTGACTGTTTTGTGACCCCCCAAGGAGATGTTATTATACTTATTCTTTCGAAAATGACATTTCAAGCATTGTTACCATCATTTTAAAGCAGTATAGCCGTATCGTAACCGACCTTTTTAGGCTGTAATTTGAGATTAGAAATTGGCGGGTATGTGGTGTAAACAAGACGATGTCATGAGTCACATAACATCAACGATTTTGATTTGAACCAGAGATCAGCAATGAGTATTCAAAAAGATGAGTAGAATCGAATCATTCTCATAATTTCTGATACTTATACGCATTCATACTTATTTTAATATCATGGAACCTCCTCTACTCATATTCAAAGTTTGAAGTCATCATCATATTCATACTGAACAACACGTATGATGTTGCTGTTTTCGACTCTCCACAACTCAACACTTAGAAAAATCACAAAATAAGTATGACTCGCGTACGAACACTAAAATACTCACCAGAAGGTTGTGTGTTTCTATTTTGCTTATGTGACTTTTTTCTGTTGTTGTAAATGCCTAACGACAAAGACTGTAAATTTTGATGAATGATTCGAGGCACTCGAATCATTTATAAATATTTTTCTAAAGTTGTGAGTCTAAATGTAGTAGACTTATGAATCAAACATATTTCGAATGGTATGAGTTTGATGTCAACGTTGTACGCATACTCATTGCAACCTGTACTTATAGATCAACGTTATAGTGAATATGAATGAATCAGAGTACATAGTTAAATTTCAATATTGTTGACTCACTTATATTCAAAATAATATAAGTGCTTATGAGTAACGAAAAAACAATTCATTGCTGACCTCTCTGATTTGGATTCAGTTATGTGGATGCTGCATCAGAATGTGAAATCTTAGTGAATGTTTTATGTAAAACTCTTACAAGAAGCTAGGTTTCCTGGATAGTCTTCATAGATTGCTGACATCATTCTTAGCTTATTCCCTTAATCGTAAGCTCGGTTCTTACACAAAGTATTAAAAATACTTCACAACACATCTGGTGGCTACATATGCACTTAATTCGTCATTACAACCCTTTAGTTAGGATTACGACCTATCTTCTCCCACCACTTGTGTTGTGAGTGTTCATTTTTAGACATGAGTGGCGAGATCTACAGTTTAAAGTCGACTCCGAACGACAGATTTTTCTGGGAAACTTTTCATTGGCAATTTTTTTTACTCTCAGAGTTTTTGCCAGAAATTTGTTGAGGCAGGCGCCAAAGAAATTTTTTTTTTTATATTTCGTTTTGATGTCTGACCTGGGGTTTGAACCGAGGCCTCACGTCTAATAAGCCAACTACTACTTACTAGACTACGACTTCACAAACTTAAATTTAAACTTAAATAATTTAAACAACTTTGATGGCAGTATACATCTGATTGAAGTCGCCCTGGTCCAGTAGGTAGTGTGTTGACTTATTAGACGTGAGACCTCAGTTCAAACCCCCGGTCAGACATCAAAACGAAATATGAAAAAAAGAGTATTTCTTCGGCGACTACCTCTCAGCAGAATTCTGGCAAAAACCCCTGAGAGTAAATAAAATTGCCATGAAAAGTTTCTCAAAAATCTGTCATTCGGAGCCGACTTTAAACTGTAGGTGCCCCGCCACTCATGTATAAAATTAACGCATACACAGCTAGCCTGTAATCCGGACTGAAGGGTTCTAATGGAAAATTATATATGTTATGTTATGTACATATCGACGCCTCCGTTCTATAACATTCTAAGTCGAATAAGTGTGTTTTGAGTTATGAGCTCTCAAAGTTTCCACGCGACATACGACTCTATGTGTGTATTCTAAGGAGATTTTTCCCCCCATAACTTCGGAACGGATCGGCGCATCTTAACCAAATTTTGACAGTACTTAGGTTAGAGAACGGAGAATATAAAAATGCAAGAACATTAAAAACTTTCTAAGCACACTTAGAACGTTATAGAATTTAGGCGTCGATATGTATCAGCTGATGGCTGCCATCATGTTATAGTAATTCTTTGGGGGGGATTTTTCCCCCCATAACTTCGGAACGGATCGGCGCATCTTAACCAAATTTTGACAGTACTTAGGTTAGAGAACGGAGAATATAAAAATGCAAGAACATTAAAAACTTTCTAAGCACACTTAGAACGTTATAGAATTTAGGCGTCGATATGTATCAGCTGATGGCTGCCATCATGTTATAGTAATTCTTTGGGGGGGATTTTTCCCCCCATAACTTCGGAACGGATCGGCGCATCTTAACCAAATTTTGACAGTACTTAGGTTAGAGAACGGAGAATATAAAAATGCAAGAACATTAAAAACTTTCTAAGTACACTTAGAACGTTATAGAATTTAGGCGTCGATATGTATCAGCTGATGGCTGCCATCATGTTATAGTAATTCTTTGTTTAATTTTTGTGCTAGTTTTTTGAACTTTAGTGTATGTTAGTGGACTGAGTATCCAGGTCTATTGAATTGTCCTAATTTTTTTTTTCTGAACTCCATTCAATAGAGGAAGAATTAATATTTAGCATGACATAAAAAGGAAAAATACCATCCCGATCTATAAAGACAACATAGACTGACTATGGGATTTAAAGACGTTGTTATTGGTTGTTGGCCTGTCTATTGGATTATTGAATTGTCTGCATTGAATTGAATTGAATTAAATTGAATTGAACAGTTCCAATTATTATTATTTGAAGTCATAAAAATTTCAAATAATTTTTATAATTTTTAACAATTATTTGTTAATTTTTTCTTTAATTTTTTATGTTTATTTTTATTATTAAAAAAAACAAGATTTTTATAGGCACGATCAATGTGGTGGAATCGTATGCAAAAACCTATAAAAACATAAAACTCATGTGCATTTTATACTGTTTTGGGGATTTAAATAGAAAATTGTCATGTCACGTTGTCAAATCGTCGTTAAATTTTTTTTGTTGTTTTTATGTGCTGCTCATTGGCTTAACTCCGTATAAATATTGTATGCCAGCCACACCATATTTGGTTTGAATTTGCCACATAAAATTTAAATTTTTTTCTGCCTTTTTTATTGCTTGCAAAAAACACATAAAAATTCAGAAGAAAATTGTTTTTTATTTTATTTATTCTGAATTTTGTTTTTGTCACCGCAGCCACCACCATTGTGTTTGTTTCGTTTCGTTTTTTTCTTTTTTTATTTTTGTAGCCAAGTCATCTTCTGATCATATTAATCCATTAGCGGCTCCTTTATCAAAGCTCTGAAGATGTCGTCTCTTAAACATCGGTGCATCGGTAAAGGAGTGTCGTTGGGTCAAAAGTCAACACGATTCGTTTTTGTTTTGTTGTTATTTTTGGTTTTATTTCTGTTATGATTTGAAATCTTAAATGGCTTTGAGTTTCTGTTTTTTTGTTGTTATTGTTGTTATTGCTTATAAACAAAGACCATATTTTAGATTCAATTCCGAGATGGTGTCACTTGATAATGTTATTGAGATTTTGTTAAGCGATACTTTTTATTAAAAGATTTGCGATATTAAATATTTTTGTATTGATTTTTAAAGAGATTTGCCAAGTCTGTGTTATTATCAAGCCCAACTTAGAGCCATGCTTTATTGTAGGTGCAGAAACTTGTATTCAAAATCACTTAATAAGGGGTGGTCCTTATCCTTATCCTCATATCTCTATCAATATCTCCATAAAATTGACAAGTTGTATGAGAAATGATGACCGCCAGAAACGAAAGACAAACTGGTGCAGGCACAAGTGTTCTCCATTTTTCGTTTCCAAAAGCAAAGTTAAACAGAACAGACAGGAAGCTATGATTTCGATTAAATTTCCCTTCATTATAAGGCTTGGACCTTCACTTTAAATACGACGTACAATGTCATTATTATCATTCATTCTGATGTATCGGGTCCACCATCTAACGTTTTTTTTTTGTTCAACTAGTGCTTATTTCGTGAATGGTAACACTTAGCTCATGTCTGATTTGACAGATTTTATCCTTCCGCTGAACGAATATGGTTGTGTATACGCTTGAACAAAGCTGGGAAATCATGGTAATGTTGCAGAATGTGTGCGAAAATTGCGTACGAATTTTGGAAGAAGAGAATCATCTTCGTTATCTTGTGAAAAAAGTGAAAGAAACTGGCATCCTCATCGATAAACCAAAGCGTGAAAAGCCAAAAACAGTGCGTACACACGAGAATATTGCTGCTGTGGTAGAAAGTGTGCGTGAAGCGCCATCAACATCAATTCACCCTCGTTCTCAACAATTGAACATTTCGGAGACATCATTGAGATGAATTTTGTATAAAGACCTTGGTATGACGCCATACAAAGTCCAATTGGTTCAGGAGTTGAAGCCAATTGACCATCGAATGCGTTTTCGTTTCGCTAAGTGGGCCTGCGATCGACTTACAGAAGATGCCGATTTTGGCAAAAAAAAAATCATCTTTTCAGGATGAAGCTCATTTTGATCTTGGTGGGTATGTAAACAAGCAAAATTGTAGGATTTGGGGCACAGAAAACCCGCACGCATACATTGAAAAGCCGACGCACAAAAAACGAGTCACTGTTTGGTGCGGATTTTGGTCCTGAGGCATAATTGGGCAATTTTTCTTCGAAAATGAGCAAGGACTGACCGTTACAGTGAATGGCGATCGTTATCGGGCCATATTGAACGAATTTTTGTTCACAAAAATTCAAGAGGAGGATATTGGCAAAATTTGGTTTCAACAGGACGGCGCTACGTGCCACACAGCCGAAGCTATACCTGATGTTTTGCGCCCTGTTTTTGAAAATCGCATAATCGGCCCCAGAGCTGATGTCGTTTGGCCACCTCGGAGCTGCGATTTGACACTGTTGGACTATTATTTGTGGGGTGCCGTCCAAGATAAGTGTTACACCGACAAGCCAGAGACAATTGACGCTTTAAAGGACAATATTCGTGAAGCCATTGGTGAAATACAGCTGCACACAATCGATAATGTGCTTAAAAATTGGACCGATCGTGTAGGCTACTGCATGACCAGCCGAGGCAGCCATTTGAATGAAATTATTTTCCATTATTAACCGGAAGGATTGTACTTTCAAATAAAAAAAAGAAATTTGAAAAAATATTCAGTAGTTGTTTTAGGAAATTATTCGCATATAAAAAACTTAAAAGACGTGAGTCAAATTGCTTGATCTTGATGGCCAATTGTCATTGCCAAAGATCTTTCTGGAAAGTTCACAAGCAATACAGCCAAAGTAGCTGTCTTGCTGTCATCACTTTCTGTCCAGTTCTTACTCTCTTAACCCGTTAATACACTACTCTTGAGTTAGGATTACAGCCAAGCTACTGACGTTAACCATGCTGTGTGTATTAATTTTATCCATGAGTTGCGGCACCAAAAATCGACTGCGAAAGACAGATTTTTTAGAATCTTTTCTTGGCAATTTTATTTTATTTTCAGAGTTTTTGCCAGAAGTCGCTTAATGAAATATTTTTTTTTATATTTCATTTTTTTTGAGATGCCAAAGCTGGGGTTTGAACCACGGGTTCTCGTTTAACAAGCCAACACACTACTCACTCGGCTCTTCAGCTGCAGTCGATACTTTTGAAGTCATTTTTGAACACCTTTCGGGCATTATCTTGGTAATAATTTCACGAATATAGATTTTAAAATGCTCTATCGTTAGGGAATTAACTACTAATGCGCGGTCTTTGACGTGGTCAAACAGCTTCAAATCGCGTGATCGTGGTAGCTAATAAACGTCCAGTTGAATAATCTTCAATTACAGGTCAAAAATGGGTATACATATGTACATACATACATAATTGTACAATCGTTTAATCAGGGTTGCGACTTAGTTTCTCACACCCCTTATGTTGTGTGAGTTAATTTTATACATGAATGGTGGGACCTACAGTTTAAAGTCGACTCCGAAAGAGAGATTTTTAAGAAAGTTTTCATGACAATTTTATTTATTCTCAGAGTTTTTGCCAGAACTTTGCCGAGAGGAAGTTTCCGAAGAAATATTTTTTCATATTATTGTTTAATTGGAGATGTCTGATCTGGGGTTTAAACCAAGGCCTCATGTGTATTAAGCCAACACACTACCTACTAGACTATGGCGACTCATATTGTCGGTAACGGTTCTTCCAGGGTTAGGTGAAGTTAGGAGGGGTAACTTTTCACCGTGTTACTAGTTCCAGGTTTCCCCCAGAGACCTTTTAGTTTAGAAAAAAGACGGCCATATGACAAATCCCAGACCCTAATGAGCACCAATTCATCATTTTTGACTTCAAGGTTCTCAGACCCCAATATGAAGCAGTTGAGTGAGTAATGAGCTTCATTACTGATGAAAATATTATTCTAAAAATCAGCTAGAGAAACAGGCCGTAGCATACAAACAGCGTATTTTAGTTGTTGCGTGGATTGTACTTTGTATGGATGGTCATGCAAATCCAAATGAGAAGTATTCTATAATGAGCGGTAGGATAGGCCCAATCGATGAGAATCAATCATATTTTTACACGTTCTTCGCTTTTCAAGTGAACCATATTTACAAAGGGCCGACCTCTTAATTAGAAATGACTTTTGGAATGAAAGATATATAACAGATGACTGCCTTGCCAGATCCGTGGTTTTACAATCATAACCCAATATTACTAAGGGACCTTCCTCAAGGCCCGCATACCACGTTATACATGGCAACCAATTTAATCTAACTTATCTGTATGCCGGATAAGTGAAACAAGAGACCCATATAATCGGCCTTCACCGACTGTAAATTTCTTACTTTTTATAAATTATTGCCACTCATTCATTTCCATATTAAAAGCATTTAATTTGAATGCATTTCCGAATGAATATTTCGTTTCGTTTCCCCTTTCTCTTGCTTTGATTTGTGTTTGACAGCCCGCTGGGTGACATTTAAATGGCAGAATAAGGCGTTGGTGTAAAAGAATTTCAAATAAATTCAATCTGAAATACTCATAAAATTTTAAAATAACAAACAAAATCAATAATTTATTCTCAATTTCTATGGTTCTTTAATAAATTTTGTTTTGTGTTGATTTTTATGACTTTTAAACTGAGATCACCGCCATATACGATACGTATATGCATCATATCGTTTAGATTTTCACTAAAACTGTTCATGACCAATTTAAGTTTCATAAGAAAACACAAACTTTCTAACATCATGAATGGCAGTTTTTTCTTCTTTTCTTTTACAATTGAAGGTCAGGTTAAACAAATATAAAGGAAAACTTAAATCAAAATCGATATTTTTTTATCGCTAAAGTCTTAAGCAAAAAAAGCAAAAAAAATGCGAAAACGTTCAATTTAAGAAGGTAATGAAAACTAACATTTGCGGCCATTAAATGGTAATAAAAATCAAAAAATCATTTGCTAGAGAAACTACATACTGGACTCTACGAAATAATAATTAAAAGCATTGCGTCAACTTGTTTTAAGGCAGAAAACAGTTAGGCAGCTCACAGAAGGCTGCAAAGAATTGTAAAAAAGTTAGGAATCCTATGCTATTCTTATTATTTTTTAAGCTTTTGTTTCAGGTACTCAAGTTTTAAAAGCTAAGCAGGTTCTGGATTTACTGTAATAGGTTCTAGAGTAATAGGGTTGCCACCTATCATTCCTCAGCTTCTTAATATTTGTTTAGCTTTTGTTTCAGGTACTCAAGTTTTAAAAGCTAAGCATGTGCTGGATTTACTGTAATAGGTTCTAGAGTAATAGGGTTGCCACCCGTCATTCCTCTGTGATTGGGTTGTTTATTAGGTGTAGCGGTAAGGAACCTTCCTCATTGAATCCTACTTACTTACTTAATTGGCCATTAACAACCCGATTAACGGATTTCGGCCTGCCTTAACACATCTTTCCAGACGCCTCTGCTTCGTGTGCGCCAACGCCAGTTGGTCACACCAATCGATGACAAGGCTTTCTCGATTTGTTCCTTCCAACGCAAATAAAGTCGTTCTCTTCGCCGACTTCCGCAAATCCCCGCATTAAATACCCTACTCGCCGATGCATCCTCTTCCATTCGAAGGACAAGGCCAAGCCAGCGCAGCCACTGGATGTTAATACGCTGCACAACGTCTATGTCTTTGAGGAGCACATACACCTCACTGATGGATCGGATGCGAAAATCATTGTCAACTCGCACCAGACCGAAGATCTTACGTAGGACTTTTCTCTCGAATACTCTCAAGGCTGTTGCATCAGTGCTTAATAGTGTCCATGCTTCTGCGCCATAAAGAAGCACGGGGAGGATCAGCATTATGTAGAGTATTAGTTTTGTTTATTGAATCCTTCTATCTATAAAGAGGACCTTTGCTGATTTGTTTTACGTTGCATTTGGGGGACTTACTCGATTTGAACCTGGTTTGCCTGGCTTTGTAGTAAAGCGCTTTAACAACTATACCATGCAACTTCTTATGGGCCTTAGAGTTAAATTTTTAAAGCAAATTATTGTTCTGTTGAATTATAATTGATCAATACAGCCCTAGCTTCTCACACCACCACTCATTTTCTAATTAAGAGGCGGCAATTTTATTTACTCTTTGCCAGAAATCTGCTGAGAGGAAGTCGGATAAACATTTTTTGTGCTAGTTTGACTCCGAATGACAGATTTTTTGAGAAACTTTACACGGCAATTTTATTATTTTTTTCATATTTTCATTTTAATGTCTGACCTGGGCTTTGAACCGTAGCCTTAAGCCAACACACTACCTACTACTCTATGGCGACTTCTTCCCATTTGATCACATTTCAGTAATTTGCCCTAGTGATTTTTTTATGGTTGATCCTGTCAAACTCCACTGACATAAGTTGATTCCAGCTTTTCAAGGAACTAAATGCATAAACAGTCGTCCCGTGCGAAAACAAACAGACTACTCCTGCACATAGCAGTGCTGACTTAATATTGTAAGTGAATATTTCAATCTCAGTTCCGATTGCGATTTGGAGGAAACTCTATCTCATATGCATTTCTTGCCTTTTCGATTCAACTTTTGATATCTTGGGTACTGGATGAGTCGGGGTATGCGAAGGTCTTTACGACACGATCTCTATTTTTGTCATGGGAAAGCATAAGCGATTTTGTGGTCTCCTTATTTATCCTTTTTTTGTTTTAATAGAGTCTTATCTCAATGCCTGCAAAGCGACAATCAATCATGCGTTACTTTTTCTGCATCTCAGTGAGGTTATGCGTAAGTAATCAGACATCATCTGCATATTCTTGGCTCTCGAGCGATAATGAAAATATCAATGAATGCCTCTCCTATGCTGACCTACATACATAATTGGTCAATTTCAACCCTTCAATTAGGCATTACGACCTAGCTTCTTACACCACTTATGTTGTGTGTGTTAATTTTATACATGAGTGGCGGGACCCACAGTTTAAAGTCGATTCCGAACTACAGATTTTTGAGCAACTTTTTCATGGCAATTTTATTTACTCTCAGAGTTTTTGCCAGAAATCTGCTGAGAGGAAGTCGCCGAAGGAATATTTTTTTCGTATTTCGTTCTGTTCAACATGTCTCTGCTAGGGCTTGAATCACGGCATCACGTCTAATAAGCCAACAGACTACCTACTGGACTACGGTGACTTCCATATGCCATCCTAGTGGCAGTTAAAACAAACCTGCGTTACTTTTCTTGGATCTCATTCGCATTTTCTAGGTTCCCGAGCAAGAAATCAACGAATTTCTCTCCGGAAACTTCGAATGCCTTTGCTAGTACTATTGCCATAACGCTGTCCAGGACGACGTTAATTAAAAGAGGCGATAACTATCGGGTCCGCCATCTAACGTTTTTTTTTTGTTCAACTAGTGCTTATTTCGTGAATGGTAACACTTAGCTCATGTCTGATTTGACAGATAATTCGTTTTATCCTTCCGCTGAACGAATATGGTTGTGTATACGCTTGAACAACGCTGGGAAATATTGCGACATTACTTTGAAAATCATGGTAATGTTGCAGAATGTGTGCGAAAATTGCGTACGGATTTTTGGAAGAAAAGAAGCAGCGTCAGCTCCGTGTGTTCGTTATCTTGTGAAAAAAGTGAAAGAAAGTGGCATCCTCATCGATAAACCAAAGCGTGAAAAGCCAAAAACAGTGCGTACACCCGAGAATGTTGCTGGTGTGGCAGAAAGTGTGCGTGAAGCAAGGAGTGGCCGTTACAGTCAATGGCGATCGTTATCGGGCCATGTTGAACGAATTTTTGTTCACAAAAATTCAAGAGGATGATATTGGCAACATTTGGTTTCAACAGGACGGCGCTACGTGCCACAGAGCCGAAGCTACACTCGATGGTAGCTCTGTTTGCGCCCTGTTTTCGAAGATCGCATTATCAGCCGCAGAGCTGATGTCGTTTGGCCACCTTGGAGCTGCGATTTGACACCGTTGGACTATTATTTGTGGGGTGCCGTCAAAGATAAGTGTTACGCCGACAAGCCAGAGACAATTGACAAGGACAATATTCGTGAAGCCATTGGTGAAATACAGCTGCACACAATCGATAATGTGCTTAAAAATTGGACCGATCGTGTAGACTACTGCATGGCCAGCCGAGGCAGCCATTTGAATGAAATTGTTTTCCATTATTAACCGGAAGGATTGTACTTTCAAATAAAAAAAAGAAATTTTCGAAAATATTCAGTAGTTTTTTTTAAAGCATTTTCAAAAAAAAAGTTATTTGGCGGACCCTTTACAGCTATAATGCATTTCAGTTCAATGTTTTTCTTTTTTAGCAAACTTCAATGCCTGTGCCAATACTATGCCCATAATGCTGTCCAGGACGATGTTAATTGAAAGAGGCGATAATAATTAACAACCGAGTCGTGTAAAGGGGTCTAAAAGACGGAAATGGCTAATAATTTATGAAATGTCGTTCTAGTTTACTGGCGTGGTTAAGGCATGATTCTAAGGCTCACATCTTAGGTCCACCAAAAGTTGCTTTCAGGATGTTAGCTATGACTGTCTTAAAAATGCAGCAACATTATCCTCTTGCAGTATTCGGACTTAATAAGATCATCTTCTGCTTTCTTTTAAGTTGCGCGTAAGACATAACACTTAAAATTTATACAACTTTGGATGCTTATCTCAGTCACATTAATCTTAGACTGTGATATGCCCAAATGTTATAAATACCTGCCCTATAATGTTAATGACAGTGATAATAACCACAATACTTATGTTCGTTAATTGAGCTTTTCATTTAGCCAAAGTAAACTGCTGTGTGATAGAAATGAAAACCCAAGGATTGTTTAGTTTTCATTCTAAACCCCTGATTATCTCCTTCACGTCTCCTTCTGCTGTTACCAAAATGGATAAAAAAAAAAGAAAAGAGGACAGATAAACAAAATATTAAATCGTTAACAATTAACAGAAAAGAAGAAGAAGAGGAAAAAAAAAACGATTTAAACTGGCTTTTAATACACTTTTAAAGCTGAATGAATGAAGGGAAATGACACACCTTAAATGGCATGAAATAAAAGCAAAGCATGCCAGAAAATAGACACGAGCCAGTCGCAACGTTTGTCTTACATTCTCATTCTCAACTGACCTGACACAGTCACACTCTCGTACAACAAATGACCCACAATAGGATTTTGATTTTATTTTCTCTATTGTAGCAATTGTTGTTGTTATTGGCTGTATAAACAAACAATTTAATGGTTTAAACAATAATTTTTGTTGTTGTTGTTGTTTTTTGTTTTGATTTTTTCTCTTTGTTTTCTTCACTTTTTCTTCTTCAAGATTTTCTAATGAAAAGTGAAAACATTGTTGTGGGCATTATTTTATGACCGACCGACTGCAGGTTACAATTTTGCTGGTGTATGATGATGTTACATGTGTTGTCTATTAAGCTTACGTTTTACATGCTTTAAGATTGTTGTAAACCAACTCCCACCTTTTTCTATAAGACACGGCAATAAAAACTTGACCAGCACCCACCCACAATACTCGTAATTGTTTGGAAATATCCCGATAAACATTAAAGAAAAGCCCACCTAAACGGAAATCTTTTTAGCTCATGGTTACCCATATTGATTGGGCATTAAAACTGTAGCAAAAAACAAATGAAATGAATTTTGACTTTGAAAGACTTTAAGCAACTTAAAGTTTAGACCCGATTAAGTTAACATAACAAGTAAAGGGTGTTTTTTATAGAGTTATAGAACTTTAAGTTGCAATAAAACAACGATGGATTATTCGATTGACATGAATTTTATTTATCCGAAAGATAATCTTGTGGCATTACATTTTAAATATGATTTCTGGCATATGACCGCCACGGCTGGCGCGGATGTAGTCCAATCTGGACGTCCAATTTTCGATGACTTTTTCCAACATTTGTGGCCGTATATCGGCAATAATACGGCGAATGTTGTCTTCCAAATGGTTAAGCGTTTGTGGCTTTACCGCATAGACCAATGACTTTACATAGCCCCACAGAAAGTAGTCTAGCGGTGTTAAATCACAAGATCTTGGAGGCCAATTCACAGGTCCAAAACGTGAAATTAGGCGGTCACCAAACGTGTCTTTCAATAAATCTATTGTGGCACGAGCTGTGTGACATGTTGCGCCGTCTTGTTGAAACCTCATCACCTGGACATCATGGTTATTCAATTCAGGAATGAAAAAGTTTGTAATCATGGCTCTATACCGATCACCATTGACTGTAACGTTCTGGCCACCATCGTTTTTGAAAAAGTACGGACCAATGATTCCACCAGCCCATAAAGCGCACCAAACAGTCAGTTTTTCTGGATGTAACGGTGTTTCCACATACACTTGCGGATTACCTTCACTCCAAATGCGGCAGTTTTGTTTGTTGACGTAGCCATTCAACCAGAAGTGCGCTTCATCGCTAAACAAAATTCGCTTATGAAAATCGGGAACAACGGTAATCTCGTTTTGGGCCCATTCGACGAATCTACGCCTTACTTGATGATCGTTTGGCTTCAAATCTTGCACGAGTTGGATTTTGTAAGCACGCAAACCAAGATCCTTCCGCAAAATCTTCCATAAAGTGGATGGACACAGATCCAATTCCTGTGCTCGATGGCGGATGGACTCATTCGGGTCTTCCTCAATGCTACGCTCTACAGCAGCAATAGCTTCTTCTGTACGCACCGTACAGCGTCTCTGGGGATGCGAGTTATCAATAAGAGTAACGTTCCATGGTTAATCGAATTAACCGCTCTGATGGACGATTTTGTCGACGATAAAATGGATGCAGTGGGCGATACGTTTTCCGCACAGAACCATTATTTTCGAAATAAAATTGCACTATTTGCAAGCGTTGTTCAGGCGTGTGAGTCTATTCGTGATGAATTGCCAAGCCAAACTGAGAATAAATCACTTGACAGCTGTTAAATCGGTCGCCATCTTGAAAAGTAATGATAACTTAAAGTTCTATACCTCTATAAAAAACACCCTTTACAAGTGTAATATTCTCACGGTACCAAGGAGATGGGAAGGAGGTCTTTGTTGTTTTTATTGAAGTGTTTGGAAAGCTTATACAAAAACGGAGAGCATCTTTGCATCTGCAATACTTAGGAAGTTTTGGTGTCGTTCTTTAGAGGTCCACGCCATAGACAGCGTTGAAGTAATAGTAGCAGAATATGTCTTGCATGCAAAGGAGATGTCATGAATGATAATAACATACGGGTTCATTAGGCTTAGCAATGCCTAACCTGGTGCAGCATTGGCCACTTTATAACACTAGAAAATCCCAGTCTAAATAGAAATAAAGTAGCTCCGCCGAAGCTGAATCATTCTTCAATATTTTGAAAATGCATGGAGTTATTGATAATTCTCATTCATTCAGCTTCCGATAGAGGGTATCAGGCAGAACTGCGTTGGTTAAGTCTTGGCTGGAATATCGCCACGTAGCCAGATTTGAGGAAGTACATATATAGCCATAGTGACGTATATGAAAACACCTAGAGATCGTGGGATCCATTGAAAGAAAAAATAAGCAGATAAAAAACAGAGAGAACAGCGACGCGAGGATGAACCATACTCCTCAAACAGCGTTATCCGTTATAAACCTCAGGAGAGTCTGAATTTTGGCTCCCAACACTGGTAGGTTGGAGTGAAAGCTTACGCATATCGACGCATTGAGATGCCACGAGTAAACGCAATCCCCCTACTGATAAAATTCTACCGAACTCATAGAGGAAATTGATCAGGGAGGGAGCTGCAAAAGCTCCCAACACAACTTCGAAGAAACTGTAGCCACTCAGGGTATTCAACATTATTCTACAAAGATCTACAAAAAGCCTGACAGTCACAGAGAACACGTTCTGTACTCTCCAACTCTTTCTCGTCTCCGCAAAATCTATAAAAAGTTGTCTGAAATCTATTTTGGATCCCCGTCAGAGGCTTGATATCTTGATGTTCCGTAAGGACTCAGTCTTACGTTGAATTTATGAAGTCCTACCACTGACGAACTCAATCTAGTAAGTGCGTCCTTATTTCCCCAGATATACTACTATACTCGGAACCCAACAGAGACTGACCCCATCTGCTACAAGGGCTTTTATGGAGTCATGTAATGAACTACTGAAAACTGCTTCGCTGGCAATAAAAAACACGTAAGAATCCGTAATTAGTTAGGTCAACCACGACCTCAAAAGCCTAAAAACATTGCAATCGTCATACATACATAATTGGTCATTACAACCCTTGAGTTAGGATTACGATCTAGATTCTCACACCACTCGTGTTCAGTGTGTTAGTTTTTATACATAAGTGATGGGACCTACAGTTTACAGTCGCCTCCGAACGACAGATTTTTTAAATACTTTTCATGGCAATTTTATATACTCTCAGAATTTTTGTCAGAACACTGCTGAGAGGAAGTTGCCGCAGAAATATTTTTTTTTTTTCAAAATTTCTATTTGCTGGAGGTGTGTGACCTGGAGTTTAAACCGAGGCTTCACGTCTAATTGACTACGGCGACTTCTAATACATAGGGATATCTATTGAATGAAGAATAACTGGAAATGAAACAGAGAGATCAGGAATGCGAGGATGAACGCACACTCCTCAAACAGCGAAATTCCTCTACAAACCTCAGGAGAGTTTGAATGTTGGCTCCCGACACGAATTCGAAACCTTCGAAGAAACGATACTCTCTTAGGGTATTCAACATTCTTCTACAAAGATCTACAAAAAGCCCGACAGTCACAGAGGAGATGTTCTGTGATCTTCAACTTTTCCTCGTCTACACAAAACCTGCAAAAAGTTGTCGGAACTCTATTTTGGATTCCCGTCAGAGGCTTGATATCATGATATCTCGTAATGACTCAGTTTTACGTTGAATTTATGAACGCAATCTAGTAAGATCGTCCTCTTATACCCAGAAGAACTACTATTCTTGGAACCCAAGAGAGACTTACCCGATTCGTTCTAAAGGGTTCTAAGGCGTACATGTAATGAACGAGTTACAACTTACAGCACACGGTCAGAATTGCTGCACTGTCAATAAAAACCACGTAAAAATTCGCATTAGAAGAAGTGAGGTTAAACACGACTGCAAAAACTTCAAAATAACATCACTTATAATGAAGCATCAATCCGTGATTTCCACAAAAGATATCTGCACCATTGCCCACATCAGGCTTCCACTAATCTTTGCAACTGTAACAGGCTGTATTGGCAGTATCAGACCGTTCCAGAAGGCCCTATGAGAAATGAGAATTCTCAACTGAGGGAAAAACACAGCCTCAGTAACCTGAGGAATCTGTGGAAATATGCGAAAAGACGTCATGAAAACTAGAAGCATTTATTCGTTCTCCACTCGATTTAGTTCATCTTAGTTCTGGTGGCGTAAGTCTACCGAAGTTAAACCCATGAAAAGTGGAATTTTTGGAAAAAAATTTAAATTTTTATAATAAAATTTTTGAGAGAAAATATTCCACAATTTCGCTGAAGACGGATGTAAACTGTAAAGGACTAGAGGGCACTAGTGTTGGTCTATATCTAACCCCTTTCCTGAATTATCTGTGGCCTTTACGTCTAACGTTAGCCAACACAATACCTACTAGACTACGGCAATCGTCATTCAGTCCATATTAAAGCTCCAATCCTTGACATTCACAAAAGACATTCGCACCATTTCCCACATTTGGTCTTTGAAACTGTACCAGGCTATATTGGGAGTATCCGACCGCTTTCGGGAAAAATTTCAATTTTTATAACAAAATTGATGAGAGAAAGTCTTCCGCAATTTTGTCGGGTATAAACTGTAAAGGACTAGAGGGCGCTAGCGTTGTGTAGTGTACATCTAACCCCTTTCCTGAATTATCAAAATGCCGATTGGATTGATCTAAAGCTGCCGGGTATAACTTGTGTAGGAATAGAAGCTATTAGCGGACTCTCCCCTTTCATGCATTTTTTAAAAGTTTGTGTGGAGTTACCTGAAGTTGAAATCGCCGTAGCCTAGTAGGTAGTGTGTTGGCTTATTAGACGTAAAGCCAGGGTTCGAGCCCTAGGCCAGACATCAAAACCAAATACAAAAAATATTTCTTCGGCAACTTCCTCTCAGCAGATTTCTGGCAAAAACTCTGCGAGTAAATAAAATTGCCATGAAAAAAAGTTTCCACTCAATTTAGTTGATCTGAGTTCTGTTGGCGTAAACCAACATGAAAAGTGGAATTTTTGGAAAAAAACGTCAATTTTTATAAAAAAAAATGTATGAGAGAAGGCGTTCCACAATTTTGTTAAAGTCGGATGTAAACTGTAAAGGGCTAGAGGGCACTAGTGTTTGTCTATGTCTCACCCCTTTCGTGAATTATTAAAATGCCGACTGGATTGATCTCAAGTTTCCGGGGATAATTTTGTAGGAATAGAAGCTATCACTAGACTCTATCCTTTCATGTATTTTTAAAAGTTTGTGTTGAGATATCTGAAGTTGACTTGATGAAAAAAGTAACTTTTAAGCAGAAACCCAATTTTTAAAAAATTTCTAAAAGAAAAACTAATCCACGAGTGGTTGAATCCTGTATAACAACAGACTCTACTAGTGGTGCCCTGGAAGCCTTCAATTTCAACGATTTTTCAACAAAACTTACAACAATTATGGACCGACTTTAACAAGATTTTGTGTAGTTATGTATGTGGACGTTGTAAAATTGCTCAATTCGACCTCCGGGTACTGTACTTGTCTTAATTGACAAGTACACGTCCTCTAACCTAACCTAACCTATGTGGATGTTCGGTAGCCTTATTTCAATCCTGGAAAAGTAAATGAGTTTTTTTATAAAAATTCTGTGGTTAAGCGTATGATTTTCCCTAGAAGACACTCAACTAAATCGTACATAAAAAATGATGTGAAGTCGATTGACATAGGATCATCCACCAATAAACGAAATAAATTCTCATTCGAAGATGCTTTTAAAAAGCCATCAAATACTTCCATCAACCTAAGCTACCATAAAAATATCGATTTTTTTTAGGAATACCCAGGCTTGCTGGTTTGCTTTTGCGTAACACTATGATGCAGCAATAAAAAATAAATCATACAAAAAATAATTTTTTCTACTCACCACTACTAAGTCGTTATCACGACTTGTTGCCACTGTTGCACCCAACCATTGATATGACTTGCGATCAATCACATCTCCATGGGTATTACGATTATTGCCTGGAATATGGAAACAAAATTAAAAGAAAATAAAATAAAAAATTAATAAAAAATAAAAAATAAATCGTGTGTATTAAAGTTTATTTTTAAAATCTGTTGACAACGTAGAAAAAAACAACTTAAAAATAGAATGCAGAGAGACATAGAGACAACGAATTAAAATAAACGACAGTAGACAGACAAAATTAATCGAAAATAATCATAAACAAAGAAAGAATGTCTCAATTAAAAAGCAGTTAAAAAACGAAAATACAGAATGACACACGCAAATAGCTAAAGCGTTACACGGATAAATGGATGGATGAGCGTTTATTCACTACATACATATCCATGAACATATATGTATGTATGTATGTAGTTTGTATAGAAAATAGAAATTTATTTTCATCATCATAATCAACATCATCATCATCAGACTATTGTCTTGCTGCCCATATCATTGAGGTTTTTGTTTTGGTTTTATTTTGCTTCCATATGATGATGTTGTGTTTACAGAAAATATTTATAAAAATCAGAATGAAAAAGTATTTAAAAAAAAAGAAAAGAGAGGCTCAAAATAAAAAAACCGCATAAAAAGTTAAAAGAACGAACTAAGGTTACACCATTTCCAAAAACAAAATTCTCTTTTAGAAACTAATAGAATCGCCGGAGTAAACTTCCATTCCTATACCCCATTACACGACGGACAATTCGATTTCTTAGATTTGGCTCCACGAAATAACTTTTTTTTTGAAAATGCTTTAAAAAAAAACTACTGAATATTTTCTCAAATTTCTTTTTTATTTGAAAGTACAATCCTTCCGGTTAATAATGGAAAATAATTTCATTCAAATGGCTGCCTCGGCTGGCCATGCAGTAGCCTACACGATCGATCCAATTTTTAAGGACATTATCGATTGTGTGCAGCTGTATTTCACCAATGGCTTCACGAATATTGTCATTTAAAGCGTCAATTGTCTCTGGCTTGTCGGCGTAACACTTATCTTTAACGGCAACCCACAAATAATAGTCCAACGGTGTCAAATCGCAGCTTCAAGGTGGCCTAACGACATCAGCTCTGCGGCTGATAATACGATCTTCAAAAACAGGGCGCAAAACATCGAGTGTAGCTTCGGCTGTGTGGTACGTAGCGCCGTCCTGTTGAAACCAAATGTTGCCAATATCCTTCTCTTCAATTTTTGTGAACAAAAATTCGTTCAACATGGCCCGATAACGATCGCCACTGACTGTAACGGCCACTCCCTGCTAATTTTCGAAGAAAAATGGCCCAATTATGCCTCTGGAGCAAAATCCGCACCAAACAGTGACTCGTTTGGGGTGCGTCGGCTTTTCAATGTATGCGTGCGGGTTTTCTGTGCCCCAAATGCGACAATTTTGCTTGTTTACATACCCGCCAAGATCAAAATGAGCTTCAACTGAAAAGATGATTTTTTCTTTGCCAAAATCGGCATCTTCTGTAAGTCGATCGCAGGCCCACTTAGCGAAGCGAAAACGCATTGGATGGTCAATTGGCTTCAACTCCTGAACCAATTGGACTTTGTATGGCGTCATACTAAGGTCTTTATGCAAAATTCGTCTCAATGATGTCTCCGAAATGTTCAATTGTTGAGAACGACGGTGAATTAATGTTGATGGCGCTTCACGCACACTTTCTGCCACAGCAGCAATATTCTCGGGTGTACGCACTGTTTTTGGCTTTTCACGCTTTGGTTTATCGATGAGGATGCCAGTTTCTTTCACTTTTTTCACAAAGTAACGAACATACGGAGCTGACGGTTGAATTCAATCATTGGCTTTGGACTTAAGCTGGAACCTCACCTACTTCAGTTGTGTACACAACCCTTTACTATAGAAGTCGCCGTAGTGTGAAGCAATCATGAGCCTGTGCTATAAGTTGTTACTCGTTCATTACATGAACGCCTTAAAAGCCTTTAGAACGAATCGGATCAGTCTCTATTGGGGTCCGAGTATAGTAGTATTTCTGGATACAAGAGGACTTACTTACTAGATTGGCTTCGCGAGTTGTACGACTTAATAAATTCAACATAAGACTGGGTCCTTACGAAACATTATGATATCAAGCCTCTGACGAAGATCTCAAACAGATTTCAGCCAAGATTTTATAGCTTTTGCAGAAACGAGGAAGAGTTGAAGATTACAGAACATTTCCTCTGTGAATGTCGGGTTCTTTGTAGATCTTTGAAGAAGATATTTGAATACAAAGAGAGAGTATAGTTTCTTCAAAGGTTTAAAATCCATGTCGGAAGCCAACATTTAAACTTTCCTGAGTTTTATTGTGGGATTCTGCTGTTTGAGTAGTCCCTCGCATCGCTGAACTCTCTGTTTTGTTTTCAGCTATTTTCGTTTCAATGGATATCATTATTAGAAGTCGCCGCAGTATAGTATGTAGTGTGTAAGCTTATTAGACTTGAGGCCTCGATTCAAAAATCAGGTAAGACATCTCTTCAGCGGCTTCCTCTCAGTAAATTTCTGGTAAAACCCTAATTTCTCATAAAATCTGCCGTTTGGAATCGACTTTAAACTGTAGGTCCCGGCACTCATGTATAAAATTAACAGCCACAACACCCAGTGGCGTGAGAAGCTAGGTTGTAATCCTGACTGAAGGGTTGTAATGACCAATTACGTTTATATGAGTTTTATATGAAGACGTTTATGGCAGTTAGAGCCAGCTATTAAAATATCTTCTTGACTTCATTCGTTCGCTGGTCGAGCTAGGACGACATCATGTCAAATTTATATGGGTACCACATCATTGGGGCATCTGAGGAAATGATGTCGCTGATGAGTGTGCTGCTAAAAGAATATTTCTTGTAGTGGGCTTTACGTAGGGGCATATATGTTGATATATTTCCCAGATTATTCGGGTACCCGAAGAAATAATATTGCTGACGAGTGTGCTACAATGAGATCATTCCTTGACTTTCAGTGACGCTTTCGAAAGTGATAAGGAAAATGGAAACCAGCTGGACAGTTGTCACTACTTTCGGAACGTTCTGAACTCTTTTGTCTCTTAGGTGCGACTCGATTAGTCTTCTAACAAGCATAACGTATTTGGGCACATGACGAAAATTGTGGGATTTTCATACCACGACTTAAGAGCCGTAAGAGTCGTAAAATGAGAAAGAGAAGAATTCAGTACAACGCCGTCTTTATAACTGGCATGCTCAACGGTGTCTTAAACTTAGACCACTTGATGTATGTATATTCCATGATCTCAACTGTCCCAAGGATATGTTATTGACAAAACAATACAATTTTGTCGAAGGTATGGTCTAGTTATACTTTACAGTCCAGCGTTTTTTGCCTAGGGAGTACGCAACTCTCGTGATCTAAGGTTGCCAGATCCAGACAAACAGAGCTGTTTCTTGGCTTTTAGGGTATAATTACAAGAGTCTGTATAGTTGCATGTATGGCTAGGCTTATGGGCTATTTAAATTACGACTATTGTAGGTGATGTTTTGGATAAGAAGAAAGGGAAGTCAGTACATAACTTTCAGTTTAACGCGCGGTTTCATGGAAAATTGCTTTAAGGCATCTAGGTTCAAGCAGATTTCGGGAATAAGCACTCTCCGAAGTCTACCACTGTAGTATATAATAGGATACTGTTTGGTTCTAAGGAACTGTATTAGGATAAAGAGAATTTTCAAGTTATCACAAAGGGTCAGAGGGGTTCGGATAGAATATACTGGCGGGCAATTAGGGGGATCTGATCTATCCTATTTGAGTCTTTGAGTGGACTCTAGTTTAATTCTTAGACCATAAAAGAGAAGTTTTTATAATGTTTTTGAAGTTAAATCTGTCTGCTTATTTATCTTGCTTTTTGGAAATGGTGTATAATTTTTTATTACTAATAAATTAATGACTTTGTCGTCTCAAAATAAATCACAGGAATTATTTTTGTTGTGTGATTAAAATGAAGCGGAAGTTTTGTAAAGCGTTTCATTTAAGACGGAGATAAATAAAACTTAAAAAATTAAATTTTTTTAATTTAGAAAAAAAAAAGTAATCGTGACATAATATTTTAAGTGATTTTATTTTATAAATTTATATTTTTTTGAAAAAGATAAATAAGTAGTGTATTTACATTTTTTTATATGTTTTTTGTGCATTTCTCTAATACATCCAGCCATTTTTGGTTTTATTGCCATTCAAAATTTCATTACCTTTTAGTCTTATAAAGCATTTATTCAAATCTGTTTTAAAATTTTTTTGAAAATTTATTACAAAACAAATTTAAGAAAATCAATGTTAATTGGGAAAAAAGGGGAAAAAGAGGATTTAAAATTAAATTATTTTGTATGTTTTTAATTAAAAAAAATATAAATTTTAATTTTAAAAATGATTTCCAGCATTGAATTTATTTATTTTTTTTTAGGTATTAAAGGGTCCGCCAAATAACTTTTTTTTTAAATGCTTAAAAAAAACTACTGAATATTTTCTCAAATTTCGTTTTTTATTTGAAAGTACAATCCTTCCGGTTAATAATGGAAAATAATTTCATTCAAATGGCTGCCTCGGCTGGCCATGCAGTAGCCTACACGATCGGTCCAATTTTTAAGCACATTATCGATTGTGTGCAGCTGTATTTCACCAATGGCTTCACGAATATTGTCCTTTAAAGCGTCAATTGCCTCTGGCTTAACACTTATCTTTGACGGCACCTCACAAATAATAGTCCAACGGTGTCAAATCGCAGCTCCGAGGTGGCCAAACGACATCAGCTCTGCGGCTGATAATGCGATCTTCTAAAACAGGGCGCAAAACATCGAGTGTAGCTTCGGCTGTGTGGCACGTAACGCCGTCCTGTTGAAACCAAATGTTGCCAATATCCTCCTCTTCAATTTTTGTGAACAAAAATTCGTTCAACACGGCCCGATAACGATCGTCATTGCCTGTAACGACCACTCCTTGCTCATTTTCGAAGAAAAATGGCCCAATTATGCCTCTGGACCAAAATCCGCACCAAACAGTGACTCGTTTTGCGTGCGTCGGCTTTTCAATGTATGCGTACGGGTTTTCTGTGCCCCAAATGCAACAATTTTGCTTGTTTACATATCCGCCAAGATCAAAATGAGCTTCATCTGAAAAGATGATTTTTTTTGCCAAAATCGTCATCTTCTGGTGTAGGCTACTGTATGGCCAGCCGAGGCAGCCATTTGAATGAAATTATTTTCCATTATTAACCGGAAGGATTGTACTTTCAAATAAAAAAAGAAATTTGAGAAAATATTCAGTAGTTTTTTTAAAGCATTTTCCCAAAAAAAAGTTATTTGGCGGACCCTTTATATGCCCAAATTCTTTCCTACGCACTCCTTACTCTAATTTGAGCTTTACGTACGTAATAATACGTTTCTGAAATTTTGAATTCTCTTAGAAGATCAGATGTGACAAGATCATTTCAACAGTTTGAGGTGAAATCTTTATGTCTGAAAAAATTATTCAGGTTTGCCAACAAGAAGTAGTACACTTAGGGCTAAATTCGGAACATAGGGATGATGTGGAAGCAATACGTAGTCTAATTATTGAATTTCAGATTTAACCATTTTTTCCTCAAATCAGGCTGTAATCTGTTATCAATGGTTGCCAAACACAAATAGTTTTCGGTAGAGGTCGAATGGAATAAAAATCTGAAGACGCAAACTCTACTCAGGCTATATGGAGGATCCATTAAAACTTCCTATCCAAACCCTCACATCGAGTTTCTTTGTGTCACAAGCGTCCTTCAAATGGTTGAAATCTGTTTGACGGTGGCGGGCTTCTTTTCCCCATGATTTCATCGCCATTTTAAAAAATTGATCGACTAGAGCGACCAGGTTACTATTTCGTTGATGGCAAGACAAGTTATGGTGTGTACATAGAGAAAATATCCTTCTTCCTTCCTTAATTGGCCATTAACAACCCGATTAAGGGATTTCGGCCTGCCGTAACACATCCTTCCAGACGCCTCTGCTTCTTGAGCGCCTACGCCAGTTGGTCACACCAATTGATGACAGAGCTTCCTCGATTTGGTCCTTCCAACGCGAACAAGATCGTCCTCTTCGCCGACTTCCGCAGATCCTCGCATCACTTACTCATCTCCTCATCATCCTCCTCTATTCAAACGACATGGGAGAGTCAGCGCAGCCGCTGGATACGCTGCACAACGTTTATGTCGTTGAGGAGCTCATACAACTCATTGTTGGATCGAATGCGAAATTCATCGCCAACTAACTCGCACTGGACCAAAGATCTTACGTAGGATTTTTCTCTCGAATGCTCTCAAGGCGGCTGCATCAGTGCTTAATAGGGTCCGTGCCTCTGCGCCATAAAGAAACACGGGGAGGGTGAGCGTCTTAGAAATATCTAGAAAATATCAGTCTCAGTAACTCATACAGACTCCCGGATAACTGTAATGTCTTTCAAGCGGAAGTCACGGCTACCCTCATTGCAATTAAATGGCTGTTCAGTGGCAGAATAGTCCTTGAAAATTGGAGCACCCAGGCTGTCATAAAATTCTTTTCGAACTTCATATCGATTCTCTAAGCTTGTTCATGCAAGTTTCTTATTTCTCTGGGAAATGGTAGCTTATTTTAAGCTCTCTATTATACTGAGCTCCATGAATAGGGGACATTCCCAGAAATTGTGTGGCAGATGAACTGGCCACAAGGTGTATCACGCTGCAAAATTCCTTATCTGATCCGTGCATGAGATTCCCCAGGATTAGGCTGGAAAATAGGAAGGAATACCACTCCTTGGCTAATGGCTGCCTAGGCGGCATAGAGGACGTGTTCGACTGTTAGATTGAACTGGCTTTCTCCCGACCTGATATTCGTTATGAGATTTGCGTCCTCACGGAACTTTGCCTAATATGAAGGGATGCTCTTCGGCTTCGCGCTCCCTTGCGTGATCACTGCAGATGTTGTGGTTTGAAGTAGGGGGATGTGACCGTCTGTTACGTAATGTGTCATAGCAGGTATATTGAAAACTTGAGGTTCTGGAAACTGAATATACGATAAAGGACATTATCCAGTGTATACGAGAGTCTGGGTCACTTAGGTTAGGTTAGGTTAGATAACGTGTCCTTGTCAATTAAGACAAGTACAGTACCCGGAGGTCGAATTGACCCATTGTACAACGTCCTAGTTTCTCACACCACTTATGTTGTGTGTGTTAATTTTATACATGAGTGGTGGGACCTACAGTTTAAAGTCGACTCCGAACGACAGATTTTTTGAGAATCTTTTTCATGGCAATTTTTATTTACTCTCAGAGTTTTTGCCAGAAATCGGCTGAGAGGAAGTCGCCGAAAAAATACTTTTTGTATTTTGTCTTGATGTCTAATAAGCCAACACACTAGCTACTAGACTACGGCGACTTCCTGGGTCACTTAGGCTAGAAGACTCTTTCTAAAGGTGTAAATCGATGCCTTTTAATTGAATGGAATTGGGGAGCAAAATGGGCTTAAGTGGGGATACCACATGTTTTTGTAGGTGGTAACGCCTCTTAATCTAATTTAACCTAAATGTGGATAACTTACTACATATTGTTGTTGTTTTAACAAAGTGAAGTTTAGCTTTCAAACAACAACTATCGTGTTGCCAGATGCAATTAATATTGTCAGAGTTATTGTATTTTGGCACCATCAAATTGTAATCGAAATGTCTTGAGTGCCCTATATTCTAATTAAGAGTCAGGAAATTTAAAAATGTATGGGCCTTTTGAAGCCTTTTCATTGGATTAGCCTGGAAAACTCTATTAAATATTTTTTTTTTTTACTTTTTAAGAAAAAGTACCTTTTTTAGTACTTTTTAAGAAAAAGTACCTTTTTTTGGTACTTTTTACTAAAAGTCCTTTTTTGGTACTTTTTAGAAAAAGTGCTTTTAAAACTATATTGAAAATTTATAATTTATTTAGATTGCTTTTGCATTTTATTCTTTTGTCGCCTCTGCACTGGATTAGCCTAGAAAACTCTATTAAATATTTTTATTTTACTTTTTAAGAAAAAAGTAACTTTTTAGGTACTTTTTACAAAAGTACTTTTTTTGGTATTTTATCCCAAAAGTACTTTTTTGGTATTTTATCCCAAAAGTACTTTAAAAACTATATTGAAAATTTATAATTTTATTAGATTACTTTAGAATTTTATTCTTAAGAATTTTTTTTTATTACTTTATGTACCACTTGTTCCCACGATTTCTTGGAAATCTTTTGCAAGTGGCGGCATAAATTAATTTAACATTCGATCAATAAATGGCTTATCTATGGAAATGAATGACCTTTGGTCCTGTTGTTCTAAGAAAGTGTTTCAAAACATTACAAAATCAATTCATCTTTCGTTTTACGAAAAACAAAAGAAAGAAACAAAATGTTTTAAAAGGAATTATTTATGGGTGTTGTGTGTCAATTTGTTGTCGTATCTTCATATGAGTACGTTGGTCTTCCAATGCATACCCCTTTGGGTTTTTTTTTGTATAATCAGCGGAAACTTCTGTCATTGCTTTATTAACTTCAATCTTTAAATATACATCGTGAAGTGTGTCTTTTTTTATTTGTTTTATTTTGATTGTCTCCTCTTTGGCTTTTGTATTGCAAAATTCATTTGTTGCTCTCTCCGTCTCTCTCACTGTGGCAAGTTTCAATTTCGAAATAAAAATTGAATTTTTTATTCTTCTCCACTCCATCTCATTGTGGCTGCAATAATAAAAAAAAATGTTGCTGCTCCGGCCTATAGGGCTACTTGTGTACGCTGTTTCATACTTCCTAAATGGGTTGGCGAATGGTTTCCGCTTTAAATAAAACAACAAACTCGTGAATTGAAATTCAATTGGAAATGAAAATGAGAAATCAAAAAAAAAAACGCCTGTAAAACGTGAATGACGAATGCTGTTATTTAGCACTTTAACAAGTATTTGTACACAGAGCTAAGCGTACACCGGCACATCACATCACAACGACGACGACGACGACCACGGCGGCGACGGACGACAAATAGTGACAGTGATGACAGCAATGACATTAACAGCACTGGCGGCGACGTCGATGCTAATTTGTAGTGGCGCGGCATTATGAAGTTAATCAGTCAAATCACGTCAATACAGAAATAAATAAACACACCGAAGAAACCGAAGAGAGTGAAAGAGTGGAAGAGCTTGTAATTATCTAAGCTCATGGTTTGTTTAACCCTAACCACTTATTAACCATCATCTTGGTAATCATTACAGGCACTTTACATCGTTTGCTTAATCATGATTACCCTGATCTTTAATGTTTCCAATGTCCACGATTTTTTCTTTGCACCACTTGCCGTTTAAGTACGTATGTTGCGTAGTGTGTATGAAAATTATGATGGTACTCGTCGTTCATTCTATTGAATGTTGTGTGAATGGCCTGTTAAACTATGTGTTTATCCAACCAACGAACCAACCAACCGACTAGCTATTCAGTCAGTCGATTAATTTTGCATTCGTTAACACATTCATCTTCTGTTTCTTCTTCTTTTTCTGTTTTTGTTTTTGTTTTTCTTTCGCGCTCATTTACTGGAAAACACTTTTACTGTCTTTTTAAATTTGCCTCCGCTTGATTTGTTTGCATGAGTTGAACATGATTTAGCCATTCAATCGCTCATTCAGTTGCGCTTACGCTTCTGTTTGTGTACAACAGCAACAACAACAACAACAACATACAAAAACAATAACCGTAAGCATAAAAAAGTGTTAATGTTTGACACGATCTTATCGTGTTGTAACAGCGGCGTAGGCGAAGGAAACATTTTAAAAAGGATTTTTAAATGTGTTGTAAGGCCGGTAAATTCGATATTGCAGTGTCTTACGACCTCCAACTTTAGTGCAATTATTCTCTGGAAATGATTTTCGAACACTCATTGAAATCAACAAAATTTAGAAGACGACTAATTGTTGTTCGAAATTGAGTTTCGTTTTTTCACACCTTAACTGGTGTGTAGCTAGTAGCAGAGATCAGTAATGAGTATTCAAAAAGATGTGTAGAATCGAATCATACTCATAATTTCTGATACTTATACTTACTTAATTAGTCATTACAACCCTTCAGTCAAGATTACGACCTAGTTTCTCACACCTCTTATGTTGTGTGTGTTAATTTTATACATGAGTGGTGGGACCTACAGTCTAAAATCTACTCCGAACGACAGATTTTTGAGAAACTTTTCATGGCAATTTCATTTACTCTCAGAGTTTTTGCCAGAAATCTGCTGAGAGGAAGTCGCCGAAGAAATATTTTTTGTATTTTTGTTTTGATATCTGGCCTGGGGCTCGAACCACGGCTTTACGTCTAATAAGCCATCTACGTCTAATAAAAATCATGGACCTCCTCTACTCATATTCAAAGTTTGAAGTACTCATCATATTCATACTTAACGACACGTATGATGTTGTTGATTACGACTCTCCATAACTCAACATATACACGAAGCACAAAATAAGTATGAATCGCATACGAACACTAAAATACTTGCTAGAAGGTTGTGTGTTGGCTCTGCTTGCTGCTCAGTCGTTTTTGCTTATGTGTCTTTCTTCTTTTATTGTAAATGCAAAAACAACTAAGACTGTAAATTTTAATGAATGCTTCGGGTCACTCAAATCATTGCTAAGTAATCAAACTTATTTTGAATGTTATGAGTTTGATGTCAACGTTCTACGCATACTCATTGCAACCTGTACTTATAAATCAACGTTGTAGTGCATACGAATGAATCAGTAGTCTTCATAGACATCAGACTGACATCATTCTAGTTTGGCTTAATCCCTTACTCCTAAGCTTAGTTCTTACACAAGGGATTACAAGTACCTTACAAAACATCTGATGGCTACACATACACATAAATGGTCATTACAACCCTTCAGTCAGAATTATGACTACTAAGACTATAAATTTTGATGAATGTTTCGAGTCACTCGTATCATTTATAAGTATTTTTCTAAAGTTATGACTCTAAATGAGTATGCTTATGAATCAAACATATTTCGAATGATATGAGTTTGATTGCAACATGTACTTATAAATCAACGTTGTAGTGAGTACGAATGAATCAGAGTACATAGTTAAATTTCAATATTGTTGATTCACTTATATTCAAAATTTCATGAGTGCTTATGAGTAGCGAAAAAACGATTCATTGCTGATCTCTGGTGTAAATTCCGGCTTTAGCCCAATTATTCTTTGGAAATGATTTTTGAATACACGTTGAAATCAGCAAAATTCAGAAGACTTAGTAAATTTCATCCGAAATTTAGTTTATTTCTTCACAGCCTAACTGGTGAGTAGCTAGCAGCCTCAATGTTAGACAAGAAAGCGTAAATATTGTTACGCAAATCGAAACGACCTAATATCGTTTAACAACCAAAACGGTAAACAAAAGCCACACGATACAAATACACACTAACACTAAGAATACAATGAACGTGTTGGTTATCTAAAGCTGCACACACGCATATGCACAACGAACCTGGTTGCGCCTAGTACCAACAACAACATGTATGTGACAAAAAGGGATGGACAACGTAAGCAAGGTATACAAACAATAATGTATTAGCAATATAACTCTCGAGAAGGCGAGAACACGAACCTTCCACTTCAAGAGTGTTCGTTAGACTGGTTGTGTCGAACTATAAAAGGGCTGGACAAAGCAGGCAGCAGTCAGTAAGAATTCAGTTAGCCTTGTGTGAAGTTGCGTGTGATCAAAATAAGTCGTGGTTGTAAAGATCCAGTAAATACTTGTGTGAACTAGTAAAGTGAATTAACAGATTATTTTTGTTGTATCGTTAAGTTGTATACGGTGGCACACAAAAGTAGTGTAAAGAGAGTTTAACTGAAATTAAATACATATTTGTTTTTACTTTGTTTGCAATTAACGAACTCATACTTAAACATTTTTAAAAAAGTAAAAACGTAACAATATTCTCAACGAACAATAGCAAAACAAATCCTTCTAAAACGAGGCCTTTGCCTCCTATATGAAGCCACAGGATTGGGTACAATATAAAGTCGAATATGAAAGGAAACCCAAGGTAGTTACATCCAACCCTTACGTCCATGCTTTATGACATACTCAGCATTAAGAAGAAGAGATCTATTTGGACAACAAATTAACATTTAAACTCTGCATGTGATCCTTCTTGCCTACTTAAGGTATGTCAGGGGCTTTCTTACTTTCACGCTTATTGTCCGGCACTCAGAATTTAGTGAGAAAACATGTCTAGCCAAGCGCGATTTGAGAAAAATTCAAAATTTCCGAATAGTTGGGCGATATCAACCAGTAGATATAATTATATGGCGGAATAAGTAGATCGGTGTTACAATAGGACCTTACAGGACCCAAGTTAACTGTGTCCATTGAGGCGGCTGTCAGTTTAACCTAACCTAACCTCACCTAACCTAACCTTCACTTTTCATGTTTTGATATAAAGTTTGCCTCCACCATCACTGTGATCTTGTCCTTGCCACCTTTACTGATTTCGTTACATGGTCCTTGTAAGTAGTAAGGACTGGAATTGATTTTTTATATTTTAAAAGTTTTAGCATTGGAAGTCGCCGTAGTCTAGTAGGTAGTGTGTTGGCATATTAGTCGTAAGGCCACGGTTCAAACCCCAGGTCAGACATCAATATGAAAATATGAAAAAATATTTCTTAGGCGACTTCCTCTCAGCAGATTTCTGGCAAAAACCCAGGGAGCAAGTAAAATTATCATGAAAAGTTTCTCAAAAATCTGTCGTTCGGAGTCGACTTTAAACTGAAGGTCCCGTAACTGATGTATAAAATTAACACACACAGCATAAGTGGTGTGAGAAACCAGGTCCATAATCCTGATTGAAGAATTGTAATGACCAATTATGTTCTGTAAGGTTTAGCATCCACGTATGACTCACTATATTTCGATTCTAAAATTCATGACAAAAGAATGCTGGAGATCGGCTCTATTCGTGCTAACGTAGCTGCGAACAAGTGGGATAAGCAATGTTGCTTTTACAGTATAACTGCAACAAGTCCTTGAATCTTTACATAAATACATACATAATTGGTCATTGTAACCCTTCAGTCAAGATTATGACGTAGTTTCTCACACCACTCACATGTTGTGTGTGTTAATTTTATCCAATGAGTGGCGAGACCTACAGTTTAAAGTCGATTCCGAACGACAGATTTTTTGAGAAGCCTTTGATGGCAATTTTATTTACTCTCAGATTTTTTGCCAGAAATATGCTGAGAGGAAGTTGCCG
Source organism: Sarcophaga carnaria (assembly GCA_958299815.1). NCBI lineage: Eukaryota > Metazoa > Arthropoda > Insecta > Diptera > Sarcophagidae > Sarcophaga > Sarcophaga carnaria. The sequence goes on from OY283149.1 coordinate 144,546,528, forward strand.
AAGAAATATTTTTTGTACTTCGTTCATTTGCAGTTGTCTGACCTAAAGTTTTGAACCGTGACCTCACGCCTAATAAGCCAACACACTACCTACTAGGCTACGGCGTATGATTCACGTTATTTCGCGTTTTAGATTCTAAAATTCATGACAAAAGAATGCAGATGGGAGACTCTCCGCGTGTTAGTATTGCTGCAAATAAGCAATGTTGCTTCTAAAGCAAGCATAAAGAAAAAAATCCTTGAACCTTAACACCATGGATTGTTAAATATATCCTAGACAAACGGAGATATCTGTGCTTGGTTTGGCATACATACATACATAATTGGCCATTACAACCCTTCAGTCAGGATTACGACCTAGCTTCTCACACCACTCATGTTGTGTGCGTTAATTTAATACGTGAGTGGCGGGACCTAAAGTTTAACGTCGACTTCAAACGACAGATTTTTGAGAAACTTTTTCATGGCAGGTTTATTTACTCTCAGAGTTTTTGCCAGAAATCTGCTGAGATTAAGTCGCCAAAGAAATATTTTTTTTCATATTTTGTTTTGATATCTGACCTGGGATACGAACCCGGGCTTTACATCTAATAAGCCAACACACTACCTACTAGACTACGGCAGCTTGGTTTGTCATGCTCTGATCAATTCAAAGACGAGTGGATTCATTAAAAAATTAATTTAATTTTTACACTCCCGACCTAACTACGTCTCTCCTTTCGTGCAGTTTATGTTTACTACTTAAACATTTTATTTATTTATCCACACTTCTTCTTTGTCTTTTAACACGGCTAAAAAGGAGGCAGGGCAACAGTACTATTCATCTCAGCCAAATGCTTCTCTTTTTTTGTTTTTGTTTGCCTTGCTTTTAAACCATAAATTTGTTGCCTATTAACCAGCGAGTAATAACCATGAATTAACGTATTTATAGCACTTCACTGCAACATGACCATCGTTAAGAGCAGAGACAGACTAACTGCACAAAAAAAACAATGGAAGAAAAAAGTTGCCATAAGATAAAGTGGCCTTAAGGTACAACAACAACAACAAGCACTTCACAGACTTTATTTTGCATGCCATAAGCCCCCCAATAGTAGCTTAAGTAGTGGTTAATACCTTTGCCGATAAGAAAAGTGCAGCAAAAAACAAAAAAATTATGATGATGCACTTGGCTGGTTGGTCGATCATTATAAAATTTATTGTTTTTATTTGTGGAGATCATTGCAGCCACTGGTGGTGGCGTGTATTGGTAAGGAAAATCTATTTTCTTTTGCTTTTCCTTTAACCAGAATCATGTATGAATGCATGGAGCCATCAACATGATCATCATCAACATCAGCATTATTATCTTCCACTTAGTGAGACAGAGCGAGAGACACAGTCATAAACATTAACTGCAGCAGTCTTCACGGCTGTAGACAAGATGTTCTGCATAAATTTGCATTTTACGCACATTTCTTTGCATGTTGCCCATGAGTTTATTTCTTGTTTACTTTTTCTCATTCAATTTCATTTTCATAAATAAAGTGGACAGATTGGATGGTGGTTTCCATGATCCCTAGGTTTCGCATCCGGACAGCCAATACAACAACTCGATGTATATTCTGTGTGGTCATGGGTTCTAGGCTACGAAGGATGATACATACATAACTGGTCATTACAAGCCTTCAGCCAGGATTACGGCCTAGTGTCGCACATCACTTATGTTGTGTGTGTTAATTTTCACACATGATTGGCGGAACCTACAGTTTAAAGTCGACTCCGAATGACAGGTTTTTTAAGAAACTTTTCATGGTAATTTTATTTTCATCTCAGCGTTTTTGCCAGGAGTCTCTTGAGAGGAAGTCGCCGAAGAAATTATTTTTCGTATTTCATTTTGTTGGCAAGGTCTGATCTGGGGTTTGAACCGTAGTCTTACTTCTACTAAGCCAACACACTGCCTAGTAGACTATGGCAACTTCAGCTGTGGTATCCTAATTGGTAAAGGATGGGGACTTCGTTCTAAAGTGATTTGCAGGCTCTTTTCGATAATTGTCGAATCTAATCTTCTTTATGGAGTGACATTCTGGTGAATTGCTTGAATAATAATTAAAATGTGAAACAGCTTGAGAAAGTCGTCCTCACTTTCTGACAAAATAAATATTACGGCTGTGTTTTGCACTACCCTTACAAAAGCCCTTTTTATAATGCTTGATTGGCTTCCACCTAAATTACTTGCCGGACAAAACAAGCCGAACTTATAGCATTGCGAGTTAATATTATACCATGCAGGGGGGAAATTATGCCCCCTGATGGCACTTCTCTTTGCTATTTGAGAATCCTGCCCAGACCCAACACAATACACACGACACAAATACACACTAATGAATACATCGAACATGTTCCAAGTAAACCAACAACAACAAGCATGAGGGATGGACAAGTGTGCAGAATACACAAGCAACAATGCGATCGCTATAGAACTCTCGAGAAGACGAGAACAAGAACCTTCCGCATGGAGAACGTTCATCATACTGATTATGTGCGTATATAAAAGGGCAAGACAAGGCCAGCAGTCAGTCAGTTATAATTCAGTCAGCCTTGTGTGAAGACGCGTTGCGGTTTGAACGTGCAAGTGGTATTGCTTGCAAAAAGCTTGTAAGCAGAGAAGATCTAACGAACAGTTGTTAGTGTTAACGCGAATAGAAGTGTGAAATAGAATAGTGTACCAGCAAATTATTGTTGTATCGTTAAGTTGTATACGGTGGCACACAAAAGTAGTGTAAAGAATAAATAGAGTTTAAGAGAAAATAAACACAAAATTTGTTTTTACTTTGTTTGCAATTAACGAACTCATATTTAAACGTTTTTAAAAAGGTAAAAAACGTAACAATATGAAACTCCTTGAGAAAGTCCTCCTTACTTTCTGATAAAATAAATATTACGGCTGTGTTTTGCACAACCCTTACAAAAGCCCTTTTTATAATGCTTGATTGGCTTCCACCTAAATTACTTGCTAGACAACAAGTCGAACTTATAGCATTGCGGGTTAATATTATACCATGCAGGGGGGAAATTATGCCCTCTGACGCTTCTCTTTGCTATCTGAGAATCATCCCCAAACCCTAAGAGATACGCCTGTCAAATGCAGAAACTTGAAATTGTACATGCGGACAAAGAGGAAGCTTTGTTTCGCTAAATGACATCAGACGGAATGGTTTACAGCTTGATTCACAGGATGTCATGGTTCAATGCGAAGAACTGAGACTGATTACCGAGGTCAGTTATTCTGTAGATATTAGTTAAGTCTGGGGTTTCGGCAACTTTGACGATGAAGGATAGCAAACATATCTTCCAAAAACTTGATACAGCATTGCTATAAACCGTTTGGCCTGGAAAGAGGAGTAGAAATAGAAGAAAGGAGTAGATAAGGGTCCGCCAAATAACTTTTTTTTGAAAATGCTTTAAAAAAGAAACCTACTGAATATTTTCTCAAATTTCTTTTTTTATTTGAAAGTATAATCCTTCCGGTTAATAATGGAAAATAATTTCATTGAAATGGCTGCCTTGGCTGGCCATGCAGTAGCCTACACGATCGGTCCAATTTTTAAGCACATTATCGATTGTGTGCAGCTGTATTTCACCACTGACTTCACGAATATTGTCCTTTAAAGCGTCAATTGCCTCTGGCTTGTCGGCGTAACACTTATCTTTGACGGCACCCCACAAATAATAGTCCAACGGTGTCAAATCGCAGCTCCGAGGTGGCCAAACGACATCAGCTCTGTGGCTGATAATGCGATCTTCAAAAACAGGCCGCAAAACATCGAGTATAGCTTCGGCTGTGTGGCACGTAGTGCCGTCCTATTGAAACCAAATGTTGCCAATATCCTCCTCTTCAATTTTTGTGAACAAAAATTCGTTCAACATGGCCCGATAACGATCGCCATTGACTGTAACGGCCACTCTTTGCTCATTTTCGAAGAAAAATGGCCCAATTATGCCTCTGGACCAAAATCTGCACCAAACAGTGACTCGTTTTGGGTGCGTCGTCGGCTTTTAAATGTATGCGTGCGGGTTTTCTGTGCCCCAAATGCGACAATTTTGCTTGTTTACATACCCGCCAAGATCAAAATGAGCTTCATCTGAAAAGATGATTTTTTTTGCCAAAATCGGCATCTTCTGGTGTAGGCTACTGCGTGGCCAGCCGAGGCAGCCATTTGAATGAAATTATTTTCCATTATTAACCGGAAGGATTGTACTTTCAAATAAGAAAAGAAATTTGAGAAAATATTCAGTAGTTTTTTTTTAAAGCATTTTCCAAAAAAAAGTTATTTGGCGGACCCTTTATATAGGATCAGAATACCTTTTTTGATCCAATGCTATGTCAGAAAACCGAGCGAAATCTGTAAAACCTTACAAACATGTCCTGGTATAAAATACTGATTCCTTTTTATTCCTGAAACGTATGGAGTAGCCCATATAATAGGCATTTACTTAAGCATGAGTGTAATATGGCAAACCAACAATAGCAACACGACTCTTTAATACTTCGCGAGTACAAAGAACATGTTATTTGTGGTTGTGTTCTTGTTGTTGTTGTTTCAATTTGAGGGAACAATTTTCCTCTTTAAAATTGCAAATGTTTCTGGTTTTCATGATGACGACGATGATGCTTTCATGTGGCCATTTACGAGCATTTTGATACGCCAGATGGAACGAAATGCGTTTTGCTTTGGCTCCATACATTACATCAGTTACTCATACGCTTATTTAGTTAGATGCGCTGTATAAGCGAGTGAATGTATCTCTTATGAGCTGTGGTTGCCGTACTTTGTGGTCTTCCATGGGCTCTTAAAATATTTCTTATTTATTTACATAATGCAGCCGTTGTTGTTGTTGTTGTTGTTGTTGTTGTTCTTGCTATTGTAATTGTATTTTGTTTAAAAGCGCACGCGCGGGCTTTCATCATCAATCGCTCGAGCATTAGCCACAACATTTATAAACAACAACAGCAACAACAACAACATAAAATAGTGAACAAACAAGCGTATAATTTTTATTTGCACATCCGCTTAAACAAGCCACTCTAAAGAAAGCAGAACAGGAGGAAAACGAAGTAAAGAGGGGGTGTCTGCATAAAGCGATTGAAGCTAAAGAAGCTACAAAAGATCTCTGAAGGCATTATGCAACATGCCACAATTTGTTTTTATTGTTACGGTTTTGGCAAAACTCACAAAATCAAACAACAGCAGCCATAAACCCGGCAACCACAACTTCTCCAGCATATGATGGGTATGATGATGCTGTGCGTTGTTCCAAAGTGTATGACCAACATGTTTCGTGTGGCCAAATATGGTTGAGAATCAATTGAGCGGTTTTTTGATGATGGGCTGCACTTATTTTTTTTCTTGCACTTCATCATCATCATCTCCATGTAGAATCTTAAGGAATGCAGTTGTGTGTGTTGAAAGGAATGCATTTGAATATGCAGCGGAATTATGCTAGAAATTTAAGGGGTATTAAGACTTCTTGTTGGTATTTACATAATGGATTATGCATATATTTATTGTTTAACCCTTAAATGTGTAATTATGGACCTGAAGCACAAACTGGTGGTCTTTTTCTCTGCTTAAAATTTTTTTTTTAAATTTTTTTTTACTCATTTGCCTTCCTTTCAGTGTAGAGGGCTGTCATAAAGCAGCTCTCACATTGGATTATTATTTCCTTATTTTGTTTCGGTTTCATAACTCTTTGCAGCTAATTAGGAGTCTATTGTAGCAGGTTCTAGAAAAACAGGGTTGCCATTTCGCATTTCTAAAGCGAAACGTGTATAGGTGTACTGGTGTGCGACTTTGCTGAGTCCTTCTTTGTCTTAAGAGCAGTAAGTGCCTTTCCCTTCTGGATGTCCGTTGTTGATGTTACCTTCTTTGAGAGGTCAGGAATTGAAGGATCTCTGGAATGGATTGTTGGAATTTGTAAAGTTCGAATATCATAAAAAAACATATTTTCTGGTTGTTCCTCGATTTAAATCCTCTGTTCGCTCTGATCGCATCACGTAGCCTTTGAAATGATTAAACTTTATTTTACGGCCATTACATGGATTACAGTCAGCCTGCTCAGACTTTTTCATCAGGTATAATATTGACCCAGGAATTAAATTTCTGAATCTGAATTCATCTATCTTGAATATAACTGACAAATGAGTACTAAAAGAATGGTGGTCGGCCCTCCCGTTTGAACTCCAAAACATTATGACCAAGACAAACTTTTTATTCTTGGATAAGATTATTGTTCTTGAACAAGCCTTCATGGTCTACACGTTGTCTGAGCTCATAGATATCTAGCTTCGCTGGCTAAGGGCTCTACAAAATGTTAACAAAATAAAGAAAAGCGTTGTTAGCGATGTTCCGTCGTCCTATCTGATGATAAGGAAAGTTTTGATTATCATATGAAATCGTAAATTCTCTGAAAGACAGTCCGTCAAGTGTTAGCCTATGCGACACATGTTTTTACAATTGCGTCTAAAGCTTTAAAGCCTGCTTGTTAGTTATCACCATGTGATTTTTTTTCTAAACCGAACTACGGCTTACGTATAATAGGATGCAGTATGGACCAAAATGGCCAACAAAGTCGAATATTGAAGTTCTTTTTATTATACCTTTTGAATTTAAGTTTTAGAAAAGAGTGGTAACTGGCCTCTCTGATACCACATTAATCGATACCCCAGACTTAGCAAATATCTACAGATACAGAGCTCGGTAATCAGCTTGAGCTCTTCGCATTAAAGCATGACATCCTGTGAATCAAGCTGTAAACCATTCCGTCTGATGTCATTTAGCGAAACAAAACTTCCTCTTTGTCCCCTGCACTTGACACACGTATCCCCTAGGGTCTGGGGATGATTCTCAGATAGCAAAGAAAAGTGTCAGCAGAGGGCATTATTTCCCCCCTGCATGGTATAATATTAACTCGCAATGCTATAAGTTTGGCTTGTTTTGTCTGGCATGTAATTTAATTGGAAGCCAATCAAGCATTATAAAAAGGGATTTTGTAAGGGTAGTGCAAAACACAGCTGTAATCTTTATTTTATCAGAAATTGAGGAGTACTTTCCCAAGGTGTTCCAAATTTTAATTTTTATTCAAGTAATCCACAAGAATGTTACTCCAGAAAGAAGATTAGGTTCGATAACCATCGAAAAGAGCCTGCAAATCACTTTAGAACGAAGTCTCCATCTTTTACCAATTAGGATACCACTGCTGAAGTCGCCATAGTCTAGTTGGGAGTGCGTTGACTGTTTAGAAGTGAGACCACATAACCAATGTAAAAAAATATTTCTTCAGAGACTTCCTCTTAGCAGATTTCTGGCAAAAACTCTGAGGGTAAAATAAAATTGCCATGAAAAGTTTCCCAACAGACTGTCGTTCGGAATCGACTTTAAACTAGAGGTCCCGCCACTCATGTGTAAAATTAATACACACAGCGTTAGTGGTGTGAGAAGCAATTTCCGAATGCTGATTGAAGGGTTGTAATAACCAATTATGTATGTACCAGCAATGGGTATTCAAAAAGATGAGTAGAATCGAATCATACTCATAATTTCTGCTACTTATATGCGTTCATACTTAATTTAATATCATGGAACCTCCTCTACTCATATTTAAAGTTTGAAGTACTCATCATATTCATACTTAACAACACGTATGATGTTGTTGATTTCGACTCTCCATAACTCAACACTTAAAAGAACTACAAAATAAGTATGATTCGCGTACGAACACTAAAATACTCAATAAATGGTTCTGTGTTTGCTCTGCTTGCTGCTCTGTCGTTTTTGCTTATGTGCCTTTTTTCTTTTGTTGTAAATGCATGACAACTAAGACTGTCGAATTATTTATAAGTATTATAAATATTTTTCTAAAGTTATGAATCTAAATGAGTAGGCTTATGAATCAAACATATTTCGAATGGTATGAGTTTGATGCCGAACGTTGTACGCATGCTCATTGCAACCTGTACTTATAAATCAACGTTGTAGTGCATACGAATGAATCAGTAGTATTCATAGATGGGTGACATCATTCTAGTTTGGCTTAATCCCTTACTCCTAAGCTTAGTTCTTACACAAGGGGTTACAAGTACCTTACAAAACATCTGATATCTACACATACACATAATTGGTCATTACAACCCTTCAGACAGGATTATGACTACTAAGACTATAAATTTTGATGAGTCACTCGAATCACTCGTATCATTTATAAGTATTATAAGAGTATTTTTCTAAAGTTATGAATCTAAATGGGTATGCTTATGAATCAAACATATTTCGAATGGTATGATAGTTTGATTGCAACCTGTACTTATAAATCAACGTTGTTGTGAGTATGAATGAATCAGAGTACATAGTTAAATTTCAATATTGTTGACTCACTTATATTCAAAACTTCATGAATGCTTTTGAGTAGCGAAAAAACGATTCATTGCTGATCTCTGGTCGTAATCCTGACTGATGGGTTGAACTGATCGAATGATGCAAAAAATCACCCATCTTTTACCAATTATAGTACTACAGCAGTGAGTGGCGCAAGACATCTTAGCTAGGTTGTCTTTTTAGCTGAACTTGGGCTCAAGAATTTAAAACAAAATTCAAAAATTCAAATCAAATTCAAATTACTGAAACCGGTAGCAATATGTTAATCCAACAACAAGTAGGTTTTAAGAAAAATAGGATCCCACTCTTTAAATTTACTGTTACTGCCAAGTTACGCATCAAACCGAAAACAAACAAATTTTATTTGAATCGTACAAACCATATGAAGCGTATGCGGCGATATGGTAATTTTCAACATTCTCTTAGGAATTCTTCTTTTTTTTGTTTTGTTTTGTTTTTGTTTTCTTTTTTTTTTATGGGGGTCTGTCTGTCTATATAAGAAATAGACATTTAAAGTTTATATTCTGTCTGTCTGTCTGTCTGTCTGTCTGTCGTTCTGTATTTTTATTGTAATTTTGAAAAAAAAAAGTAAAGTTGACTATGAGATGGCAATAAAAAAAACAACAACAGCAAGAAAGCAAAACAACATTCTTCTTTATGATCTTGGCAAATCGTAAATGTAAATGTGCTACAATCAGCAAGCAAAAGACAAAGACGGAGGCAGAGACTAGAGACCAGAGATGACTTGGTCAGGTACAATTTGTTGCATGGATTGTATACATTTTTATTGCAATTGTTGCTGTTGTTGCTATTGCTGTTGTTACTGAAAATAGTTGCCGTTTCCGTTTGCTAAAAAAGAAAAACATTGAACTGAAATGAATTTTAGTTGTAAAGGGTCCGCCAAATAACTTTTTTTTTTTTGAAAATGCTTTAAAAAAAAACTACTGAATATTTTCTAAAATTTATTTATTTTTTATTTGAAAGTACAATCCTTCCGGTTAATAATGGAAAATAATTTCATTAAAATGGCTGCCTCGGCTGGCCATGCTGGTAGCCTATACGATCGGTCCAATTTTTAAGCACATTATCGATTGTGTGCAGCTATATTTCAGCAATGGCTTCACGAATATTGTCCTTTAAAGCGTCAATTGTCTCTGGCTTGTCGGCGTAACACTTATCTTTGGCGGCACGCCACAAATAATAGTCCAACGGTGTCAAATCGCAGCTCCGAGGTGGCCATACGACATCAGCTCTACGGCTGATAATGCGATCTTCAAAAACAGGGCGCAAAACATCGAGTGTAACTTCGGCTGTGTGGCACGTAGCGTCGTCCTGTTGAAACCAAATGTTGCCAATATCCTCCTCTTCAATTTTTGTGAACAAACATTCGTTCAACATGGCCCGATAACGGCCGCCATTGGCTATAACGGCCACTCCTTGCTTATTTTCGAAGAAAAATGGCCCAATTATGCCTCTGGACCAAAATCCGCACCAAACAGTGACTCGTTTTGGGTGCGTCGTCGGCTTTTCAATGTATGCGTGCGGGTTTTCTGTGCCCCAAATGCGACAATTTTGCTTGTTTACTTACCCGCCAAGATCAAAATGAGCTTCATCTGAAAGAATGATTTTTTTTGCCAAAATCGGCATCTTCTGTAAGTCGATCGCAGGCCCACTTAGCGAAGCGAAAACGCATTGGATGGTCAATTGGCTTCAACTCCTGAACCAATTGGACTTTGTATGGCGTCATACCAAAGGCTTTATGCAAAATTCGTCTCAATGATGTCTCCGAAATGTTCAATTGATGTTTTTTTTTTGCCAAAATCGGCATCTTCTGGTGTAGGCTACTGCATGCATCCATTATTAACCGAAAGGATTGTACTTTCAAATAAAAAAAGAAATTTGAGAAAATATTCAGTAGCAGTTTTTTTTAAAGCATTTTCAAAAAAAAAAGTTATTTGGCGGACCCTTTAGTTGTTGTTGGCATTCGTTTGGTTTTTCTAAGGTGAACTAGTTTTTGCCCTAAAACTGCATGAGAGATGGAAAAATATAACGTAACGTTAAGCCCAACGTAACAGTATTTTTTAACGGCTAAAAAATTGTAATGTAAATGCGTAGGCTTACATAGTTATTAAGACTGAGTGTGTGTGTGTGTGTGTGTGTGTGTGTGTGTTGGAAATCTTAAAACAAATACAACGTTGTCACCACAAATATTTGTTTAAAGCTTTTCTTGCTTTTTCTTTTTCTATTTTGTCTTTGAAGTTGACTTTGGCTTTACAGATGTGGGTTGGTTAACCATTGAAACGCCCAAACATTTTGTCAAATGCTGTGTCTATCATATCGTAACAAAATAAATATTTTTTTATCAAGATCTAGTCTGCCTTAGCATATGTATGTGTTTGGCTAAAGCATTTTGTCACTAGAGAGATCATCATCCATCTCAAAAGCTGACAGTCATAGTCAATAAAGACATTTTCATCAATGGCATTAAGGCCATTAGATTTGCTTTGTCTCTCCCAAACCAAACCAAATCAAAAAAAGAGATGTCATTCACACCAGTATGTGTATCCAGAAAAAAGAAAAAAGAAAACAAACCACATAAAAGGCCTTCAGCAGCACTTCAAATAGTGTCAACGCATTCAATGAATACGCCTGTATTTTCCCTTAGAATTTTAATAATAATTTGTATGTATTTTTTTATTTTTTCTAAACACCTGGGCCTTAATAAATTTTATGTCTCAATTTTTTTCTTAAAAAATAAAAAAAAAAATTTTTTCTTCAAAAATTTTTTCTTAAAAGTTTTTTTCTTCAAAATTTTTTTCTTCAAAAAATTTTTGTTCTTCCAAAAAAGATTTTTTTTTCTTCCAAAAAAAAATTTTTTTTTTTCTTCCAAAAAATTTTTTCTCTCAAAATGCTGGCGGTTGTGGGTTCTTGATTTTTTGATTGCCTATTTGCATTTCTTTAAAATTATTATTTTTACGATTAGTATTCTTGTTGTTGTTATTATTATTATGTACTTACTTGAAGAATCAAATTTCACTAAATTGCAGTCACCATCGTTCATGCCGCAATTGAATACAGCACCGGCTTCTAGCACCCCCTCTTGATACGATGAGGTATCGAATTTAGGTGCACCGACCACTAAACTAAAATTATAAAAAAAAAAGAAAAAAACAAACAAAAAAATTAATATTATTCAGCTAAAAAATTAATTCTCAATAATGTTTAAAATAAATAAGAAAAGAAGTTCATTAACCATTATTAGTAATATTAACTTGATTGGCATTTTAACCATAAAATTATTATTGACTGTGGTTTTGAAAATCAAAATTTTTGAAAATTTTTTTATATTAAAAAGTTTAAAACACTGACTCATATAGAAAAGAATATAATGAAATATCGGGTTCGCCATCTAACGTTTTTTTTTTGTTCAACTAGTGCTTATTTCGTGAATGGTAACACTTAGCTCATGTCTAATTTGAGAGATAATTAGTTTTATCCTTCCGCTGAACGAATATGGTTGTGTATACGCTTGAACAACGCTGGGAAATATTGCGACATTACTTTGAAAATCATGGTAATGTGTTGCAGAATGTGTGCGATAAATGCGTACGGATTTTGGAAGAAGAGAAGCACCGTCAGCTCCGTATGTTCGTTATCTTATGAAAAAAGTGAAAGAAACTGGCATCCTCATCTATAAGCCAAAGCGTGAAAAGCCAAAAACAGTGCGTACACCCGAGAATATTGCTGCTGTGTGCGTGAAGCGCCATCAACATCAATTCACCGTCATTCTCAACAATTGAACATTTCGGAGACATCATTGAGACGAATTTTGCATAAAGACCGTGGTTGGTATGACGCTATACAAAGTCCTATTGGTTCAGGAGTTGAAGCCAATTGACCATCCAATGCGTTTTCGCTTCGCTAAGTGGGCCTGCGATCGACTTACAGAAGATGCCGATTTTGGCAAAAAAAAAAAAATCATCTTTTCAGATGAAGCTCATTTTGATCTTGGCGGGTATGTAAACAAGCAAAATTGTCGCATTTGGGGCACAGAAAACCCGCACGCATACATTGAAAAGCCGACTCACCCACAACGAGTCACTGTTTGGTGCGGATTTTGGTCCAGAGGCATAATTGGGCCATTTTTCTTCGAAAATGAGCAAGGAGTGCCGTTACAGTCAATGGCGATTGTTATCGGTCCATGTTGGACGAATTTTTGTTCACAAAAATTGAAGAGGAGGATATTGGCAACATTTGGTTTCAACAGGACGTCGCTACGTGCTACACAGCCGAAGCTACACTCGATGTTTTGCGCCCTGTTTTTGAAGATCGCACATTATCAGCCGCAGAGCTGATGTCGTTTGGCCACCTCGGAGCTGCGATTTGACACCGTTTGACTATTATTTGTGGGGTGCCGTCGAAGATAAGTGTTACGCCGACAAGCCAGAGACAATTGACGCTTTAAAGGACAATATTCGTGAAGCCATTGGTGAAATACAGCTGCACACAATCGATAATGTGCTTAAAAATTGGACCGATCGTATAGGCTACTGCATGGCCAGTCGAGTCAGCCATTTGAATGAAATTATTTTCCATTATTAACCGGAAGGATTGTACTTTCAAATAAAAAAAGAAATTTCAGAAAATATTCAGTAGTTTTTTTTTTAAAGCATTTTCAAGAAAAAAAAGTTATTTGGCGAACCCTTTACAATAAATATTAGGGACACACGCCGTAATGCACCAAATATTGTCGCCATAAAGCCAAGATGCACACCATATCTCAACTTTTTTCTTTGCTTTTGCACTGGCAGCTCCTCAATTCAAATAAAACTACGGTATTACAAGATGTTCTCGATTCGTAGAACACCGAATAGAAATGGAAATCAAGCTTATCCAGATCATAATGAATACGGGGTGATTATTAAATCACGTGTTCTAGGAAATTCTGGCGCTCATATTCATTACGACGGTTAACTGCACACGCACAAGCGGAGTTTGAAATCCACATACATACATACATACATACATAATTGGTCATTACAACCCTTCAGTCAGGATTACGACCTAGTTTCTCACACCACTTATGTTGTGTGTGAATTTTATACATAAGTGGCGGGACCTACAATTTAAAGTCGACTCCGAACGACAGATTTTATGAGAAATTAGGGTTTTACCAGAAATTTACTGAGAGGAAGTCGCTGAAGAAATATTTTTTCATATTTCGTTTGATTCGAGATATCTGACCTGAGGTTTGAACCGAGGCCTCGAGTCTAATAAGCCCACACACCTACCTACTAAACTGCGGCGACTTCTAATAATGATATCCATTGAAACGAAAATAGCTGAAAACAAAACAAAGAGTTCAGCGATGCGAGGTGAAGGTACATTCCTCAAACAGCAGAATCCCACTACAAAACCTCAGGAGAGTTTAAATGTTGGCTCCAGACATGGATTTTAAACCTTCGAAGAAACCATACTCTCTCAGGGTATTCAACTTTCTTCTTCAAAAATCTACAAAGAGCCTGACATTCACAGAGGAAATGTTCTGTAACTCTTCCTCGTTTCTGCAAAATCTATAAAATCTTGACTGAAATCTGTTTGAGATCTCCGTCAGAGGCGTTATGATATTGTATGTCTCATAAGGAGCCAGTCTTATGTTGAATTTATTAAGTCCTATCACTGGCGAACGTAATCTAGTAAGTAAGTCCTCTTGTATCCAGAAATACTACTATACTCGGACTCCAATAGAGACTGATCCGATACGTTCTAAATGCTTTTAAGGCGTTAAATTTGAATTTAAATTTATGAAGTCGCCGTAGTCTAGTAAGTAGTGTGTTGGCTTATTAGACGATAAGCCAGGGTTCGAGCCCCAGGCCAGACATCAAAACAAAATACAAAAAATATTTCTACGGCGACTTCCTCTCAGCAGATTTCTGGCAAAAAATCTGAGTAACTGATTGCCATGAAAAATTTCTTAAAAAAAATCTGTCGTTCAGAGTTGACTTTAAACTGTAGGTCCCGCCACTCATGTATTAAAAAAATTAAGGCACACAACACAAGTGGTGTGAGAAACTAGGTCGTAATCCTGACTGAAGGGTTATAATGACCAATTATGTACGTATGTAACCAAGTTGCTGAATCTTTAGGCAAAACGCTGTCGATATATGTTGATCATGGTGGATATTTAACACAAATGTTTCATTTCCCACGTTTTAGATTATAAAACCGAATTAAGAGTGTGTCCATAGAGGAGCACAGTGTAAGAATAGAAATACAAAAAACCTTTTTAACCCTTAATTCAATCTAGATTGTCCTTTGTTCCGGACTAATTGTGAATCGACTTCGGTCGATGCCACAATTTTCAACACCAATCGTTATTCTCTTCAGGAACTTATCTATTTTAATGAATCGGAGAGGTCAGAGGGACTTCATATAACTATCTAACCAAAATTTTTTCACAACCCACTGTTCCTAAATTCATAGTAAATTTAATTCTTAATTATTTTTCACTTTATAAAATTCATATTACGAAATCATTATCGATAAAAAAAATCTCATTTTCTAAATGGAATCTTACAAAATGATTTTTTTTCTTGGGGTTCGATTCATAAAGAGCACAAGATATTGGGAATCAAGGAACAGAAAACAGAAATAAATGAGCACAAGTTCGTGGAATTTTTCTTTTTTGGAATTTTACAATTTTAAATGAAAACAAAAATAACCTAAAAATACTAAACAAATCGATTTAATTTACTAAAATTGTGTGGCAGTATTTAAAACTCGATAAACTATACGAATGTATCTACAAATACACTCTACACAGTGAAGAGCAAGATACTGTAAATGTGTAGAGATTGTTTAGATTTTTTTAAACAATAAACGTTGATTGTTTGTTTAAACAATTTTACAATTTACATGGGAGGTTGATTCAATTATTTATTGCAAAATATTCTTTTGAAACAAAACAACAACAAAACGAAACACAAGAATAGGAGTGTTGTGTAGAACAATTAATAGAAAAATATTTTAAAAAACTAGAACAGCAACACATATACGAGTAGGAATACAGAAAAAATCAATTACAATTAAGTAATTGAGATAAAGTTGATAAAAAAAGTACAGGGTGAACTAAAAGACGCTGTAGTCTAAAAGACGTAGATGTCTAATAGAGGCAAACTTCCAAAATGTATCAATACAAAGTTTGTATGCAGTTCTACTCCGGTATATAAACTTTGTAGATATGCAAAGTAACCAAACAATGCATCAACTATAAGTGCGATGCCTGATTGCTTTTTGACTGCGTTAAAAATGCACATTGACGACGTTTCGAAATAGTATACATTGTATATATTTTGTACAGCGACTTTTCGAAACACTATACTTTGTTCAAACACAAAGCAACTAACATTTTGGAAGGCAGCCAGATAGTGTGTTGACTTGTTAAAAAAGAGGGTTCAACCCCTGGCTAAGGCATCTCGAACAAAATGAAATATGAAAAAATATTTCTTCGGCATCTTCTAGCAAAAACACTGAAAGAAAATAAATTTGCCATGAAAAAGTTTCTCTGAAATCTAGGTCAGACTTAATATTAAACAGTAGATCGCACCAGTCATGCATAAATTATACTCACAACATGGGTGATATGAGAAGATTGGTTGTAAACCTTGATTACATGATTGTTACAAATTACAAATTAAAGTTTGAAAATAAACCAAAAAACCAAACTAGAAAAATGAGAATGAATTATGATCTGGAAATGGCCTTGAGTCGTTTTTTTTTTTTGGAAATGACTCCGTAAGAACTTACTTGATTGATCATTACAACTTTTCAGTGCGAATAACAACCTAGTTACGCCACTTATGGTGTATGTGTTAATTTTATACATGAATGGCGGGACCTACAGTTCAAAGTCGACTCCGAACGTTAGATTTTTGAGGAACTTTTTCATGGCAATATTATTTTCAGCCAGAATTTTGGTAGAAGGTTGCTGAGAGGAAGTCGCCGAGAAAATATTTGTTCATATTTCGTTTGGATGGAGATGTCTGACCCGGTGTTTGAACGAACTAGCTAACTAGTGTGTTAATTTTTTCCACACCTACAGTTTAAAGTCGACTCCGAATGACAGATTTTTGATAAACTTTGCAAAGCAACTGTATTTACTATATTTCGGTCGGCAATTCATATTTCGATTCATTCGCGATGTCTGACCGTGACCTCACATCTACTACCTACTAGACTTCGGCGACTATGATGAACTGTGACCCTCAATACAGATAAATCGTTATGGCCTTCTGATAAAAAATTGTTTGGCCTGCAATTGAAGATTATGAACTAGCCGATATCGAATATGAACGAAACAGTGCCACCAGCCACATATGACGGCCGATATTGGCTTATTTGTATGAAACCTTTTCAGAATTGACAATCAAGATTATATGATTTGATGTTGTTATACTTCTATACTTTGTGAGGCTATGCAAAGACTGCGCCTACGCTGATAATGCCCTTACTTTGGAGCATATGAAAACCAATATTCGTCAAGTTATTGAAGTCGCCGTAGTCTAGTGGGTAGTGTGTTAGCTTATTAGACGTGAGCCCTCGACTTAAACCCCATAACGAAAATATGAAAAAATATTTGTTCGGCGCCTTCCTCTCAGCAGATTTCTAGCAAAAATTCTGTGAGTAAAAAAAATTACCATGGAAAGTTTCTCAAAAAATATTTTTTATTTTACTATAGGTCCCGCCAATCATTTATAAAATTAACACACATAACATCAGTGGTGTGAGAAGTTGGGTGGTAGACCTGACTAAAGGGTGCTACAGACCAATTATATATGTATGTATGTATTGCCAAGATACCGTCAGAAATGTGCAAAAAATTAATCGGAAACTTGTCAAACTGACCAAATGCTGCGATCAATCCAAATGCTATCATTAAGATGACATAGCTTCATGTGTTTTATTAATTAACTTTAGTTTTGAAATATTTTTTAACTTATTGTTTCAAACCAAACATGACTAACACGGTGAGGAGTGCTAATGAGCTAATGATTCCTCGAAAGCTGTTTTAATAATTTATTTACGAATTAATTACTTCATTTCTATCTTATTTTAGTTATTTAAATAATTAAATGAGTAATTTAATGACTTTTTCTCTCTTGGTGAGTTTGTTTTATTCAAAATATATTTAAACGCCATATGTTTGTATTCAAATTTTTATTGAATAAATGGTGAAAAAAAATCAAAAAAAAATACAAAAAAAAAATTCGAATTCAAAATAGATTTTTAAAAATGAGTCATACACGATTTGATTGTTATTTTGTTTAAAATTGTTCTTGTTTTTCTAATGTTTTTTGTTTCACAAAATTTTGCAAAAAAATTCTCTTTTTTTAACGAATTTTATGTGTAATCAACGCGTGGCATTAAGGCTTTGTCCCCAAAAAAAATGCTGTACAAAACAATACACACAATCAGTTGCAAGAGTTTTAATTAAAAAAAAAAAAGAAATTTAAAAAAAATTTATTGTTGTTGTTTTTATTTTATTTTAAATAAACAAACAAATTTGATTTTGTCTACGTAAATAATAAAAGAAAAAAAAAATCAAAATAAAATAAAGTCAACACAATATACTATACAGGCGATAATAAATTCTGAATTGAATTGGCAGTATTTCAAGTTTTCTTGTTATTTTTTCCACCGATTCGTTATTTTTCTTTCTTTCCTTTTTTTTCTTTTTTTCGTTCTTAAGAAACAAATTTTATTTATTTTTTTATTGTTATTTTTGGTGAATTTCCTTTATGATTAATTCTAAAATTTTTTTTAAATTTTATTTTACTTAAAAACAACGTTACAGTTAAACAATCTTTATGATGGAAATAAAATATTTCAAGTAAAAATTCGTGGCATGTTTGCAATGTCAAAATTTCGCAGCAAGGTTTGAAATTTTACCCAAAATAGACGCACAAAAAAAGAACAACGCCGATCCATCATTAGATTTTATTATCAAATTGGAGTTGTGGTTGAATGTATTTTTATTCAAAAATTGTTTTCAGCATGGAAGTTCATTTTTGGCTCAACGGGCATACCCAACAGTGCTTCAATACTCTTGGGTAATGTGTTAATCTTCGAGTGCCGTGGTTGTGGCTTCGATTTCCACCAGAGACTTTTATTTTCAAAATTCGTAGATTTAATTGCCTTGATTACGAAAATCAACTGATCTTTAATTGTATTGCCAGGTTTCCAATTTTTGTTTAAGTATTCTTCGTTACAATGTCCGACCAAAAAGCCGTTTCCTATTGTAAAGCTATTTCTGTGTAGGCTTACGAAAGGTTCAAGCCTTTTTTCACTATAATTGCTAAACAAATCCGTTTAATTTGAGAATGGCCTCCGCCTTTCTCTAAATTTCCGTTTGACGAGTATACTCAATGAATTTCCTCATCCCATTTCGTAGAATCGTTCTGATGCTATCAGAAAAATTTTGAAAGTTTCCTCCTAACACACTTATCTGCCAGTTTATAATTATATAAGCGGGGAGTGGCACTAATTCCCCTGTCTAGCTAATTCTACTTTGCCACACAATTCAATATTAAACTCATGTCAACCTTATTGCTTTGATTGTTCAATCTTCTGCACCTCCTGTCCATATCGTGCAAAATTTCACTTTAAAAATATCCACCAATGGTACGAAATATTGCGGGATCTGCAGTTTAAAGTCGGCTCCAAACGACAGAGTTTTTGAGAAACTTTTTCGTGGCAATTTTATTTTCCCAGAAATCTGCTGAGAGGAAATCGCCGATGAAATATTTTTTCATCGTTTGGAGTCGACGTTAAGCTGTAGGTTCCGCCACTCATTTATAAAAATGAAAATTAATGCACACAACATAAGTGGTGTGAGAAACTAGGACGTAATCCTGACTTAAGGGTTGTAATGACAAGTTATGTACGTATGTATGTATCTTCTCACTAGTCTTCTAGCAAAATATGTGGAATTAGGGCCAACGTTAAACTGCATGTCCTGCCACTCTTTGATAAAATTAATACACATAGCCTGAGTGGTTGTGAAAGGCTGCCAAACCAAATGGGCTCGAGACAATCTAAACTTTTGTTGAGTAATTACAATAGAAGAAGATTAGAGTCACGTATCACGAGCATCCAGGAATAACCTGGAGTTTATAACCACACTTTGGATTCAACGAACCTTTGGACATCGTCTCGAAGCCAATGTGTACATGCCGGAATGATATGAATGTATTATTAGAATACCTAATTGAAACTTGTGAGGAATTATTGGATCTCAGAAGGAAATATGGGGGTGTTCTCGATGACACCGAGCTGTTTACCAGAGTTGCAAGATTGAAACTTAGCGATGGTACTGAACTATACCTGAAAGAGTACTATTTTGCATCAAATGGTACTTTTGTAAACAAATATTTATTTATACTTAATACACATACGTAACAGGACAGAACGTGAAAGCTCCGTTTAGTCAAACGTCGACGGAACGTAACGGAACGTACATTTGTTTTTAGCATGCGAAGAGTAATGTAAATGCTTACCGAAATTACATTACGGTTCGGCCAGCGTTCTCATTGCTTTTCGTATTCTAAAAACGAATGAACGTTCAGTTACGTTCCGTCGACGGAATACTGGTAAACATTGTTTACCACAGTTATCGTAAGAAAAAAAATTTTCAAACGAAGTGATATCAATTCCAATGAAAATCAATTTTATATTGTTTTCATTTTCAATAAATCATACCCAATTTCTATTTATTTATTATTATGAAAACTATTTGACACTTGGCACTGTTTTTAAAAAGCCAAAAATAGGAAAGAAATTAATTTTAATTAAATTGCATTCAAGCGACGAGTGTCAACAAATAATGGATAAATATTTGTCTGTGTTGTAACCCTCAAATTCAATTTCGTTTTTCATAAAAATCATCTTCTGAAAGGGGAAATGGAAGCATTAGTTCAGTCCATTAATGCAGTTGAAAACAGTTTAATAATGAAACACTTAAGAAGTCTTTAGCAATACAAATAATAGGGGTTTTAAAGCCTATAGACAGACCAATGTGACACCCTGATTTTTGGGCATTTCTTTTCAAGAAAAAAAAAAGACAAAAATTGCTAGCGAAGGGTGATTGATCGTGACAATAACGATGAGGATGAGGATGATGATGACAAAGACGGTTCTTTTTTTTTGCAATAGAAAAAAAAAATAAAAAATAAAAATTTTAAAATGAAATTGAAATATGACAGATGTCAAAACGAGAATAATAATAAAAAAAGATTGTAAATAAATCATTTGAAAAGCATTTAACAACCAACAATTCCAAAGAACGCCCTCGTTTGCTTTTGGAATTGCAGGCAAGGAACCCTTATTAACGAATTTAAAGCCTTAAATTTTGTTTTTTTTTTTTTTTCTTTAACAATTTCGTTTAATTAAATGCAAAAATATATTCAAACATATGGTCAAAAAATAAATTTAAAAAAAAAAACGAAAACAAAACGAAATCATTGTTCAATATTGTTTTTATTGAAAATCTGACATCATTTAGTTTTTAACACAAAATTTCATTTACGATTGTTTATGATCATTGTACAGTCTCTCTGTCTCTCTATCTATCTGTCTGTCTCTCAGTCTCAATGATTCAATCGTAATTAACAAGTCAGTTGAGTTGTGTTGTGTTGTGTTGAGTTGCCAGCCATATATGAAAAAATTATTTTTAATTTTCAAAAATAAATATTAAATAATTATTAATAAATTATTACCTCATACCCATAAAATATAATAACACAGTAACGAAAAAACAAAAACAAAAACAAAAAAACTTTTTTAAATTATTTCATGATTTTATTTCATGTATATGGTAAAATATACCATAATTTCACTATAATTTATTAGACAGCCATAGACAATAATAGGCCCTGCATTATTGTTTTATAATGAAAAGAACGATTTTGATTTATTATTAGAATCTTCTTTAAAAGGATTGAAAAAATAAAATGATAATTAAAATCGGAAATTGTAATTAAATTGTTCATACAATTGTTAGCATATTTAACACCTTTAAAATGGATATGACATAATAGCAGACAGAATAATTAATGTGGGAGCTATGGGAGGTTAGTGAATCAAATTTCACATTAAAAATTCTTAAAATTCGAAAAATTTTTTTGGAATGCATAATCAATGAGTTGAGTACGAAGGTAAACACAGCCTATAAAAAATCCAAGTAAAATTCACGACATACACATCAGAGGTCAGCAATGAGTATTCAAAAAGATGAGTAGAATCGAAGCATACTCGAAGCTTATTCACATTCATACTTATTTTAATATCATGGAACCTCCTCTACTCATATTCAAAGTTTGCAGTATACTCATCATATTCAAACTTAACAACACGTATGATGTTATTGATTTCGACTCTCCATAACTCAATTTTTCTATTGTTGTAAATGCAACAACAACTAAGACTGTAAATTTTGATGAATGATTCCAGTCACTCGTATTTTTCTAAAGTAATGAATCTAAATGAGTAGGCTTATGAATCAAAAATAGGCTGCCTTTCAAAATGTACCGATACAAAGTTTGTATGCAGTTCTACTACTGTATATAAACTATGTAGATATGCAAAGTAACTAAACAATGCATCAACTATAAATCCGATGCCTGATTGCTTTTTGACTGCGTTAAAAATGCACATTGACGACGTTTTTAAATAGAATACATTATAAACATTTTGTACAGCGGCTTTATGAAACACGATACTTTGTTCAAACACAAAGCAACTAACATTTTGGAAGGCAGCCATATTTCGAATGGTATGAGTTTGATGTCAACGTTGTACGCATACTCATTGCAACCTGTACTTATAAATCCTCGTTGTAGTGAGTATGAATGAATCAGACTACACAGCGAAATTTCAATATTGTTGACTCACTTATATTCAAAATTTCATGAGTGCTTATGAGTAGCGAAAAAACGATTCATTGGTGATCTCTAATACATACATAATTGGTCATTACAACCCTTTAGTCAGGATTGCAATACCCACTTATGTTGTGTGTATTAATTGTATGCATGAGTGGTGGGACCTACAGTATAAATTCGACTCCGAACGACAGATGGTAGGTAGGTAGAAGTGGTTGTCCCCTTGATGGAGTCCTGAGTGGACACACTAAGGCCACACACAGTTCCATTTGTGATGCTACAGTTCCTCATTTCCCCTATTCCAGGAACCATTCGGAGCTTCCGATGAAGCGACTCAGGCTGCCAATGTCCATACATGACAGTTCATCCATATCCTCCATGTAGTAGGCACCCAGGTACCTCTTTCTCCTCCGACTAAGTGTCGAACATGTGCACAATAGGTGAAGAATAGTCTCATCTTCCTCTTCATCTCTACAGCTTCTGCAGAAGTCATTTGCAAGGTGTCCAAGACTTATACGCCTCGCATGCGCTCCTATAATACAATTCCCTGTAATAACCCCGATAACAGTGCTGAGCCGACTTCTTTGGAGTTTAAGCAGAGTCGCCGTGCGCCTCCTATCCAGCCTCGGCCAGATCTTTTTCGCCGCTCTGCCTTTATCCTAAGTTGCCTACATTCTGTTGACGAGATCTACGGTTGCATTGTCAATTATAAGTTTGCAGGTCCCCAAAGGGATCCCCAACGCAGAGAATTCATCAGAGAGTTCGATGGTCGTGCCGCTTGAGAAACTTTTTCATGCCAATTTTATTTCTTTCAGAGTTTTTGCCAGAAATCTGCTGAGAGGAAGTCGCCTAAGAAATATTTTTTTAGTATTTCGTTTTGTTGGAAATATCTGACCAGAGGATTGAACCGTGGTCTCACGTCTAATAAGCAAAGACACTACCTACTAGACTACGGCGCCTACAAATAGTCTACCTACCTACAATGCAATTCAACCATTTGATGGCATACCATGTAGATTTACCCTAGTACTGCGGCCATAGGACCTATTATGCTGTCCTCAATCCTTTGTATTCCTTTGTCTCCTTCAAAGTTATAGCCCTGCATAGAATACTGAATTAGAATACTGCTGGTAGTCAACAAGCATGATTTCCTGACTCCTTCTGGTATTCATTAATGTCTCACAGGGTCCAAGAATATGTTCTGATGGTTTCTTCTCATTGTCACAAAACAATTCTGAACATATTGTTATGTTTTTACTTTTTTAAAAACGTTTAAATATGAGTTCGTTAATTACAAACCAAGTAAAAACAAATATGTGTTTAGTTTTTCTTAAACTCTCTTTATTTTTCACACTACTTTTGTGTGCCACCGTATACAACTTAACGATACAACAACAATTTGCTGGTACACTATTCTATTTCACACTTCTGCCCGCATTAACACTAACAACTGTTCGTTAGATCTTATCTGCGTACAACCTTTTTGCAAGCAATGCCGCTTGTACGTGCCAATCGCAACGCGTCTTCACACAAGACTGACTGAATTATCACTGACTCGCTGCTGGCCCTGCTGCCCTTTTATATACGCACACAATCAGTATGATGAACGTTCTTGATGTGGAAGGTTCTTGCTCTCGCCTTCTCGAGAATTCTGTTGCTAGTATATTATTGTTGATGTACATTGCTTACGTTGTTCATCCCTTTTTGTCACATACATGTTGTTGTTGGTACCAGGCGCAACCAGGTTCGTTGTACATATGTGTGTGTGCAGCTCAACTTGAGTCCTCAGTGGCTTTTCAAAAGGCTGGTCACGTACCTCAAATCTCTTCTTATTGTAATTACCCAACAAGAGTTTTGATTTGCTCAAAATCTATTTGGTTCGAGAGGAGTATTTGCCTGTCTTTATCTTCATTTTTGCTGAGTACGCCTTTCTTCTTTCCACAGAAAGGTTACGTAGATTAAAAGGAAATCAAATAAATAATTCACTTAGTAATCGAATACTTGTATTGAAAAATAATTCGCTGAACAATTTGCATGTGAACCTCATTGCTATCAAAACCTTTGATTGATCACCATGACACATTCAAGCATGCATGTCAAGCAATCTGTGAAATTGCTTATTTGCATGACACCATAAATAAAAAATTTTGAAATTTTTTTCAATGATTTCCGATTAAAATAAATTTTTATTACGCTTTTAAAAAACTTATTAATAACTTAACAAATGTTTTTTAAAAATGATCCGATGGGTCCTAATCGAGCAGTGTATTGCTTTGGAAAACAGTTTGCAATATGGTGGCCTTGACTTAATTAAATCGCAGCGTGATCGAGAGGGCTCTACTACTCTACGATTTCCAGGCGAAATCGGCTGGAAATCACATAACTGGTTACTTCAGGGAGAACACCATTTTAAAATTGCTACCAACGATGGAACGAGGAAGATAGAGAAAGATGGACGGCGAGACTTATTCCGAACATAAAGCCATGGATTGGTAAACTACTACGTTACACAAATGCTATCTGGTCACGGATATTTTAGGAAATATCTGCACAGAATGGGCTAGGCCGCCTCCCCTTACTGTCTATACGAGGAAGGGGAGGTAATTGATGACGCAGAGCACACTGTTTTCGAGTGTGCACACTGGCAAAGCTATCGCTCTGTACTGACGTCAATAGTTGGAACGATCACAGCTGCTAATATTGTCGGGGTTATGACTGCGAGTACTGAAAATTTGACCTCGGTAGCGAATTACGTAGAGCGCATTCTGAGACGGAAGAAGAGAGATCTTGAGGCTGCGGAACGAGTAAGCATGTCGGCATAGGTGATACTGTCACGCGTGCCAAGCGTGACCGAGACGATGATTTAGACGAAAGAAATAGTGGAGACGCTTAGATGATTCCTCAACTTTCGATTCGCAATCCGGACGCGGATATAAACATGAAGAGGCCAAAGGACCAAAAGGACTCCACTTCGAAGTAATACCACCGTAGTTCCGGAGTGGGCACAAACAAGTCAACAGGAGACGAGGTGGGATTTAGTGGGTGAGGGCCCCACACACGGAGGATGTGACGACTTCCTCTATGGTGTGGTTAGGTACATTTATCCCTCCTCGGCGAAAAAAGAAAAGAGGGTTCTATTACTTAAAAACGTTCGGTTGACACCTATTTCACTTACCAAATGCATTGCTTTTAAAACTCATATAATTTTTACGCAATATTTAGTTGGAATTTTATGCTTTGGTAACACTGGAATGATCAGCTATCGGCTCGTTGCTACGTATTTTTATTTTTATAAAAATTTATATTTTTGTTTTTATAAAAAAATATCTTGGGATGGTACGGGTTAATCATTCCATTTAGAGTTGATCGACAGTAGTTTTTTTATATTTAATTTTTCTTTCAAGCAAATGATTGCCAGCCCCCTTAATTTTTCCCTTACAGAGTGCCCCTTTATATTAATTTGTCAAGTTCATAAATATTAATGTTTCCCTTCAATTTAACTGAAATTGCTTGAAATTGCTTAAAACATCCCTAATTTTTAAACTCCATATACCATGACTTTAAGTGATAAGCGAGCGAACATGTCACAGAAAAAATATGAATAACGAATTAAAATTGTTGAATATTTAAATATTCTATGAAGTAATTATAAACGTTTTATGTGGTTAAACGTTCTGCTACTCCCCTATAAAGTGTTTGAAAAATTGTAGGAAAAACAAAAAAAAAAAAGAAAATGTTGACCGGATAAGCGCATGAGTGACTTTGGAAAGAACCTACACCAACAATTTCAATATAAAATAACACATATGTACATATGTATGTAAAGGGTGTTTTTTATAGAGGTATAGAACTTTAAGTTGCAATAAAACAACGATGGATTATTCGATTGACATGAATTTTATTTATCCGAAAGATAACCTTGTGGCATTACATTTTACAGCCGCCACGGCTGGCACGGATGTAGTCCAATCTGGACGTCCAATTTTCGATGACTTTTTCCAACATTTGTGGCTGTATATCGGCAATAATACGGCGAATGTTGTCCTCCAAATGGTCAAGCGTTTGTGGCTTTACCGCATAGACCAATGACTTTACATAGCCCCACAGAAAGTAGTCTAGCGGTGTTAAATCACAAGATCTTGGAGGCCAATTCACAGGTCCAAAACGTGAAATTAGGCGGTCACCAAACGTGTCTTTCAATAAATCTATTGTTGCACGAGCTGTGTGACATGTTGCGCCGTCTTGTTGAAACCACATCTCCTGGACATCATGGTTATTCAATTTAGGAATGAAAAAGTTTGTAATCATGGCTCTATACCGATCACCATTGACTATAACGTTCTGGCCACCATCGTTTTTGAAAAAGTACGGACCAATGATTCCACCAGCCCATAAAGCGCACCAAACAGTCAGTTTTTCTGGATGTAACGGTGTTTCCACATACACTTGAGGGTTACCTTCACTCCAAATGCGGCAGTTTTGTTTGTTGACGTAGCCATTCAACCAGAAGTGCGCTTCATCGCTAAACAAAATTCGCTTATGAAAATCGGGAACAACGGTAATCTCGTTTTGGGCCCATTCGACGAATCTACGCCTTACTTGATGATCGTTTGGCTTCAAATCTTGCACGAGTTGGATTTTGTAAGCACGCAAACCAAGATCCTTCCGCAAAATCTTCCATAAAGTGGATGGACACAGATCCAATTCCTGTGCTCGATGGCGGATGGACTCATTCGGGTCTTCCTCAATGCTACGCTCTACAGCAGCAATAGCTTCTTCTGTACGCACCGTACAGCGTCTCTGGGGATGCGAGTTATCAATAAGAGTAAACGTGGTGCTAAAACGTTCCAGGGTTAATCGAATTAACTGCTCTGATGGACGATTTTGTCGACGATAAAATGGACGTAGTGCGCGATACGTTTTCCGCACAGAACCATTATTTTCGAAATAAAATTGCACTATTTGCAAGCGTTGTTCAGGCGTGAGTCTATTCATGATGAATTGCCAAACCAAACTGAGAATAAATCACTTGACAGCTGTTAAATCGGTCGCCATCTTGAAAAGCAATGCCAACTTAAAGTTCTATACCTCTATAAAAAAACACCCTTTATATCCAAGTAAAATACCAAATACATGTTCTGTTCACTGAAATTTATCTCTCCTCTCTTGCTTACAGTAAAAATACAAAATTTCCCTGCTTAAAAAACACATGCCGCTAGAGATGGATGTATTAGAAGAGAAATTGAATTTTAAAAAGTCATAAAATTCATATACGCACACACATGCCGAACATACGATCATTTTTAAAGGTCAAGTACAATCATATGCCGCTTTATACCCGGTGTTCTGTATAGAATAAGTAGGAATTTGTTTCCTCTTGGTGCTACAATGCTGGGTCTGAAGGCCAATTACTATTCTAAGGCTATTTATAGACACTCAAATCTTCTCCACTGCAAAACCTATTAAAAGCAATCTCAAGCCCAATTTATTTCAGAAGAGCCTGCGCCTGTCTATAGATTTGCTCTTGTCGAGTACTAGGTTCCAAGCTCTTCTCCTTTCTTATTGTTCAGAAAAGTTCGAAAGCTGTCGTCTTGTCAAATACATCTGCCTGCTCATTCTTACATAATTTCGAATCCAGCAATGGTTTACCCTATTTTTTGTGCTAAGCTGATTCAGATTGACCAGACATTCCCGTACTAAGCTCAAGTCAACCTTATGGGAGTGCTCGCCTGACGTTCTGACTGTCAGATACTATAGTTATGACACGTACTCTGTACCTCCTGTCAAAGTTGAATTGAACACATTTTCCGTTGAACTTCCGTCTGAAAAATAACCCAACTTTTGCCCCTGTCTACCGAATATATCATAGAAGGACCAAAAAGCCCAATCCTATATCACTACTAGCCTACGACCCATCCATATATCACAAGATACCAAATTACTCATTCATTATTATTTCACACAAAGCATATTCCAAAGTTATAGAGTGTGCTCTAGTCGTCGTAGTCTAGTAGGTAGTGTGTCGGCTTATTAGGCGTAAGGCCACGGTTCAAATCCCAGGTCAGACATCAAAACGAAAATATGAAAAAATATTTCTTCGGCGACTGCCTCTCAGCAGATTTCTGGCAAAAATTCTGAGAGTAAATAAAAATTGCCACGAAAACGTTTCTCACAAATCTGTCGTTCGGAGTTGACTTTAAACTGTAAGTCCCGCCACTCATGTATAAAAATTAACGCACGCGACATACATATGTATGTATAAGTGGTGTGAGAAACTAGGTCGTAATCATGACTAAAGGGTTGTAATGACCAATTATGTATGACCAGTTAAGCTGAGAATTGTTTCTTTCCCTATCCGTACCGACACCGACACCCTCTTAAGAATCTTGGATTTTACTTGTCTCCGCTTATCTCATAGTCGCTGTGGCCTTGCAAGATAGTTTCTAACGCAGTTGCAGATCCGTATCTTATGGCTCCAGCATGCCAGTCTTTGTATCTTATCCAACTCCGCTTGAGCTGCTTTATATTTCGACATGTCTGGTCATACAACGGCCAGATAGGTCATAATCTGACCATCATGGTGTACATCCAACACAGCATGGAATATTCAAATTCTGTAAAGAGGAGATGGAGTCACCAGCACACATATTTGAAAACTGTGCAGCATTAATGTATTTCAATAGCAAACGCCTCGACTCTTTATTTTATCAACTGAAGGGCAGGCAGTAGTCCTTATTGACACCGAACAGGAAGCTAATGTACGTTAGGGCAACAGTGTTCGGGGATCCTATACTGAGAGATTGTTTGACTGGAGTACTTTAATACCTCTACATGGCTATATACTGCAATATGTCGCAAATGTTGCTCGGTAATCTGCAAAAAGTTGATTTTTGCAGAATTCAACCATTAAGCCCACCGAAGACAACACATTTTGGATTGCGCAGTTTAAATCAGAGCACTAAGTTAATTTTTAAAGCTATTTGATGGACTTCAAGTTACTAATCTTTGAGAATCTAATTAAAAGTTTATGCAACCTTTCAGTGGGGTTGGGAGCGGTGTCTACTCTGGGAAACTGGACCTGAACATTTCTCTCCGTCTGCCGGACTTCTGCAGCGTGTTTCAGGCGGAGGTGATGGCAATTTACCGGGCCGCTCAATGGATCATCGTCAACGGTGTTTCTTTCACTCGCGTCTCGGTCTTTTCTGTTAGTTAGGCCGCGATAATATCTCTATCGGGTTTCGTGAATAACTCTAGGATCGTTAGGGAATGTCACCGCTGTCTCGACGTTCTTTCTGGGCGCTTCACCAGTGTGTCACTGGTGTGGGTCTCCGGGCACACTATCATTCCGGGAAACTGTACGGCCGACAAGCTCGTCAGAGCTGGTGAAAAGTTTCTCAAAAATCTGTCGTTCGGAGTCGACTTTAAACTGTAGGTCCCACCACCCATGTATAAAATTAAGACACACAACATAAGTGGTGTGAGAAACTAGGTCGTAATCCTGACTGAAGTGTTGTAATGACCAATTATGTATGTAATCAAACTCTCCCTGTTATTTTTGACTCCCGAATGTACTTGTTTGCTTAGTTTTCTTCAAACAAATTTCAATTTAAAAGAAATGAAGCCAAAAATCAAAAATAATACGAAATTCCATCATTTTTAAAAGAATTTTACAATGAGTTGCAGTAAGAAAACATTATTTGTATGTATAGTTGTTAAAGAAACAGTAATTTATGCTATTATTTCTTTCAACACTGTGTTTATATGTGCGTTAATTTGTTTTCAAAACTTCTCTTATAAACATTTTGTATTAAAAAGAGTACAGAAATCAAAAAGGGGGTCTCCTTACTCTCTACAGTAATGTAATACAGTTACATTACTTTTAAAGACAATTTTATGTGAGTACCGTGAACTATTAAATTAGAAACACACGCACACACACTCACACAATCTCACTCACTCCCATATGGTAAAGACCTTATGAGCATGGAAGAAGAAGATTGTGTTGTTTTTCTTTTTATTGCTTTCCATTCTTTTGTTATTGTTAAGCCTATTCCTCTAATCTTAGTTTTATTATAATTGTTATTGTTTTTGCTATATAAACACTATTGTTGTCGTTATTTTCTTTATTATTAATGATTATATTACAACAAAAACCAAGTAAAAGAATTGTGTTTTAATACACTGAGAGAGGAAGTTCAATGTCATGTAATACATTCAAAACGAATGCGACAATGTACTGGGTTTGTTGTTGTTTGCTAAGTAAGCAACACATGCTTATGTATTCACTCAGCATTGACTTACATGGGTTTGATCAGGTTTATGTTTTGTTTTCAAGTTGTTCGGGGATATGTTTAGCAACTTTGGAAAACCGACTGCAACTTGGGTTTCAGCAACATGCGTGTTATTGCAACAAATACACAGACGAGTGATGGCACTGAGCCATTGACTTTTAACGGATAGAGAGTCATTTGATAAGAATATGAAAACAAAATAAAAATAGAAAATGGCATGAAAATGAAACTAAAATTCTAATTTAATTCTTGTAAATAACAATAGTGGAGCGGGGGATGGTATGCCTATTGAAAAATAAATTTTAAATTTGCAAAGCATGATTCAGGTTAAGTTTATCATGAAAAATGTTAAATAAATTGTAATGTGTTGTACGACAAAACGAAATATGAAGAAAAAATCCTCTCAGCAGATTTTTGGTAAAAACTCTGAGAGTAAATAAAGTTTCCATGAAAAGTTTCTCCAGAATTAATCGTTCCGAGTCGACTTTAAACTTCAGGTCCCGCCATTCATGTATAACATTAAAACAAATTCAATATAAGTGGTGTGAGAAACTACGTCATAACCCTGACAGAAGGGTTGTAATGACCAATTATGTGCGTATGTACAATAATTTTGTTTTCTGCAAAAACTGTGACTTTCTGAATCCACAAAAAACTATTTTTGGATATGACTTGGACTTGGTATGAAAATTCACATAATTTTGCTTAAAAGTGTTAAATTACTCAGTTTTTAACAAATAAAGTTTCGTTTTTATGTGACTTAACAAATTCACAAGAATTTTATTTTTTCATATTTAACCTCATTTTATTCTTAATTTGTTTCTTTAATGAATATAAAGGAATAAAAAGTAAAATTTTCCAATGAAATAATAAAATTTTGAATTTTTACTTCCCGCAAATATTCTACTCACACCTTTTGAAATAAGCATACATTCCCCAACGTTAATTACCAGCCACGTATGTGTGAATACATACCGTGTACATGAATATTTGCACTTAGATAGTGTTTTTTTAAGAGTGTATGTGTGTAAAATAAAATTACTCTGGTTGGAAAAATTGTATTTTCATTCATAATACACAACAAGAAAATATTTCGAACACAATTCACATGTGCACGTACATATGCATATGAAAGTCAGTCAACTAGAACCCGACTCTGGCTACACTACATAAAAATAATAACAACAACAGCAACAATACTAACACCAACAGAGTCAACCTCGCTTAAATTAAAATAGAAAGAAGAGTAGAAAAAATGGAGCGATTAATTTTCTGCATTCACGTGTGTAAGAGATTTTTTTGTTTTGTTTTGTTTGCCAAACCATATGAAGAAACAAAAAGGTTAATATTGTTGTTGTTTTTGTCATACAAGCACAATAAGAAATTCCCTTTTTTTCTCAGCACCCTTTGCTTTGTTATACACTCACGCACACACACACATATGTAATTATTAACTCACTCCCAAAAATTACCGAAGACCGATGAATGGATGGATGATGGTGGCTGAGTTAAATTAAAGTCAAGCAAACTAAATTCATTGTTGTTCATTGTAGTCTGCCGGTTAGGAAAACCTAAAATTATCCACAACGGATGTTGAGCACATGTATGGGATCAATGTCAAAAAAAGAAGAACAAGAATTACAGCAACAACAACGACTGTGTCTAAACTAAAACATTCTTGTAATTTTTATTTAAAAATGTGTGTTGTGAATGAGGTAGGGCGAGAGGAAGCATTAAGATCAGCAGAAGCATTTAAAAATGTTTCGGAGTATTTAATATAGCGGCTCTTATTTTTTGTTGCTGTGTGTCTCTCTCTTTCGCTGTTTTAGTGACTATTTTGGTCTGAGGAATATTTTTTAAGCACACCGTCATTTACGGCGTAAAGGCAGACAACATGCTTTTTTTTAAACTAGTGGAAGATTTAACCCTTTAAAGGCAAAGTAAATTTATGCATTTTTGTGTAATACATACGAGTACATTCATTTTAAATTATATGCTAATTATGCTAATTTCTAATCGCTTTAAGCGATCTTTGGCAACATTTTCAAATTTATTATGTAGCAAATAAGGATTGCAAAGAGGAAAAAACTTTAATAATTAATTTAATGGGCATTATAACCCCCAGTGAGGATTATGACGTAGTTTCTCACACAACATAAGTGTTAATTTTATATATCAGTTGTGAGGGGACCAACAGTTTAAAGTCGACTCCGAATGACAGACTTTTGAGAAACTTTTCAAGGCAATTTTATTTACTCTCAGAGTTTTTGTGAGAAATCTGCTGAAAGGGAGTCGCCAAAGAAATATTTTTTTTTTTCATATTTCGTTTTGTTGGAATTGTCTGACTTGGGATTAGAACCGTTACCTCAAGTCTAATAAGCAACACACTGCCTTCTAGACTACGATGATACATACATACATACACTGAGTGCCAAAAGTGAGTAAACACCACTGAAATAATTCATTTTCTTAGGATAGCGAGAAAAGTAAATGAGAATAGTCGAATAAATTTCCAAAAATAAAAACGTTTATTTATTACTTATAAAATGTTAAAACAAAAACAACAGTTCATGATAAAGGAACTTTTTTTATACTTAAGAACAAAACTGTTTTATACTTAAGCACAAAAGTGTTGACTCCTTATGGCGCTCACTGTACATGACATACATTCATTTTCAATTATATGTATACTAATAACTTTAAATCGGTTTAAGCAATTTTTGCTACATTTTCAAATTTATTAAGGATTGCAAGGGGAAATAATATATTTTTTCACAACTAACATTTTATACTGCCTTCAAAGGGTTAATTTGCATTGAGATGAAATCCAAAAAAAAAACTCTAAAAACTAAAGGAAACACTAACAGTACACACTAGACAGCATATACAGTTAATGCTTATCATATATGCGAGTATTTGATTCTCCTGCTTTTATTAAATTCAATATAACAACTCAATTCCTAAAATAAAACCAACAACATCCATGGCTCTATGAAAAACAAAAATAACAGAGACAACAACAACAACAACAACATCAGCAACAAAGCAGCAGCAGCAGACAACAAATATAACACATGTACTACACTAAGTAAACATGTTACCTTTATATGCTCATACGAAATGATAGCATTTATGCATGCATCCATGTGCATGCATGCATGTGTGTATGTGTGGTTGGTTCCTATTGAGAAATATATTTTTCACGACTCTTATAGTCATAATTCTTGTTTTTGTTCTCCTTTGTGGGATCTCTTAAATCGTGAACAAAAACATTTCGATGACTTTTGACTGTGTTGTGTATTGTGTTGTGTGTATGACTAAATAACTAAATAACCGTATAAAGTTCCTTTTTCTGACTCGCTCTCTCTCTTCTTGTTTTTCTCTTTTCCGTTATTATGGCAATGGCATGTGCTGTTTTTATTATTAGTATTTCACATTTTGTTGATGGTTGTTGGTAGTTTTCCTTTAACTAAACGAATTTCCATTTTAATACACACACACACACGTGCATATGCCATCAAACATTTACATTTACATGCAATGCTGCTGCTTCAGTTTTTAATAAAAATTTTAATGTGTCGAACACAGCAAAGAAGCAGGGCACATATGCAGTTCTTTTTCCTCTTTTTTTTGAAAATTTTGACGTTTTTAGTGAGTAGCAGGAGAGTCAAGTCATTGAATATTTTAACAACAATACAGTGCTTCTGCTGGCTTTTCCGTTTGCGGCCTGGTCTGTCAATAATTTTTTGTTCTACTGGGTGCATACATATGTAGGACGTCGTTTATTTTGCTGGCAATTTTTTTGAATTACATTTTGGGTAGGCATGAGCCACGATGACCTTTTCTGCATTGAACCCATATGTTTGGATAGTTTCTTCCTTATTTTTCGTGTCAATAATGTATTAATATTCCAAGGAATTGTTGTTAATTTTCAATAGTTTAACAGTGTTTTCGCAAAAGTATGGTGGTGGTCGTTTGAGTGGTTGTATTCAGCAATTAGCATTTAAAGAAAAAATAATTTTTCTAAAGGGCTGTTGTATTACATTTGAATATGTTTTCATAAACCCTAATGCTTCGCTAAGAACAAAAACGAAGAAACGATTGTTATTCTGTACAAATGTTCTTTGAATTTACAATATTCGATCAGAAGGCAAGCTATTCCTGGCCAGTTAAATGCAGGAGGAAAGTGTCTCTCCACTATAATTACTTAGCAAAACTTGTGATTACGCTAAACAGGATATGCCTAGCTTTATCTAAATGTTATCGAAATAACAGTACTTCTGGTGACATTTAAAGAAACTTTTTTTTTACTGTTTTTGCAGTTTTCATTACTGATTTGTTACTATTGATCTGAAGAGGTGCCTTAGTATCATTTGCGACCATATGATGTATTATACTCCTCTCAGACTATAGGGCATCACTTCAAGTCTATTGCCGTGACAAATTTCAGTATGCTGCTCGGTATCGCCATGAAAATCCCCAGCCTAGCGCCTGATATGCATCAGAAGCTTCTTTCTGGGATGTATTAATGCCTTACAGGTTTCAAGAATGTGTTCTGATGATTAATTCTCATCGTCATTGAACCGAATCCACATGTTGGGCTCTAGACAACCTCCATTCTAAATAAGTGTTGTCTTGAGTGTACAGTGTCCTGTCAAAACACCGATTGCTAAACTTAGGTTATTTTTGGATAGTCTGATGCATGACTCAGAGCTCCTGTTATTGTAACTTCCCTAGAAATCACTTGGTTTGAAAGCAGTTTGTGCCTCCCTTTAATCCCTTTCATTAAGCATTCTTGTCCAAACATCCATCCACACTCCACTCCACAGTGTTCTGGCCCCATAAGCGGCGTGGAAGCTCTTTTCCACTTAAGCCCGTGTGCCTGCTTATTGCGGAGAATTTCAACATGATCTGGGACCCAGGAGAGAGTAACCTAACCTAACCTATTCAGTTTCTGCAGACAGTATCATACCACCGCCGATTTAACCTCATAAAAGCCGAGTTGTCGCTTGACAACCTGCCTGTAAAATAGTATTGCAATGTCCTGTCCTTTGTGCCTTCTATTCCAGTTGTATTGAGTTCTTTACTGGTACATCCAGCAGTTGGTATATCTGTTCCAACAGTAGTACAGGTTGTTGTCCTGCTGCAATTTCAAATTCTTTTCCTTGAGAAAGTATGCCCCTAGTGTAGTCTGCGAAACATGGTTTTTCATAGTGGCTACGCTGTACCTAAGGTTTTTCTGTGACTTGGTTATTTGTTGTGTTGTTGAAATGCTCTTTAGTGTAATGTTCTAGAGTTGCTGTGTAGCCTCTTGTGAACCTTACTTACTTATTTAATTGGCCATTAACAACCCGTTTATTGGATTTATGTTTATTTATATACAAAAAATTAACGAAAATATTGAAACAGAAATATCCTGAAGCTATTAGCGTTGGTGTTGCATTGCTGATGTTGTGGAAGAATGTTCCAGAGTCGAATAGCATGCAAATAGAACTGCCATTCGGAAAATAAGTAGCGATGCCGAGGAACTATAATATTCCTACTACGGGGTGATGGGACAAAACGTAGCCTGTCAAATAAATAACTCGGTGTCCGCCTGTTCACAATTCGATGCAAAAGTAAAAGTACACGAATATTGAGAAGATTATCAAAGGTCACACCGTAAAGACTCTTAGCTGCCACAGAGATGTGATCATATCTTCTCAAATTATAGACATATCTAGCAATATTATTGAACAGAACGTTCAGCTTACGTTTGCTGCCAGAATCGCAATTACCAAACAGCTCGCATCCATACAGTAAGCAAGGAATCAAATAAGTTTTCGCAATTAAAATCCTAGTTTTCAAAGGTCTTATAAAGTTGTGTTGACCAAAGTGCGCGTAACTTAATATACGTCTGCCCTACCAGTGAATTGATGTGATCAGCCCACGTCAAATTGGAGTTAAAAACTATTCCTAAATTCCTCGTCGCATGAACTATCTCAATTTTCTCACCATTCATCACAACATCCCTAGAAATTGTGGGTACAACACTTCTTCTATGCAATAAAATACACTTAGATTTCCCGGGGTTCAAACAGAGACCATTAGCAGTTGCCCATAAGAAGATGCGTGCAAGTTCCCCATTCAAACAATCAACGGCGCGTGAAATATCGTCCACCGGGCTACTTAAGCAAAGTTGCACGACATCTGCATACAAGTGGATTTTGCAATTCAAAAGATATCTAGGTAAATCGTTGACATACAGGAAGAACACCTGTAGACCTGTCTTAACGCATACTTCAAGGCGACTGC
Organism: Sarcophaga carnaria; assembly: GCA_958299815.1. Lineage (NCBI taxonomy): Eukaryota > Metazoa > Arthropoda > Insecta > Diptera > Sarcophagidae > Sarcophaga > Sarcophaga carnaria. Next base: position 144,583,463 of record OY283149.1, read on the forward strand.
CAATGTCAGCCCTAATCTTTGTCTGTCATAAGGCAACGATTGATTTGCTTTTGTGCTCAATCTGATTACGTGAGATGTTGTCAGAGATCAGCAATGAATCGTTTTTTCGCTACTCATAAGCACTCATGAAACTTTGAAAATATAAGTGAGTCAACAATATTGAAATTCAGCTATGTACTCTGATTCATTCGTACTCACTACAACGTTGATTAATAAGTACAACGTTGACGTCAAACTCATACCATTCGAAATATGTTTGATTCATAAGCCTACTTAATTAAATTCATTACCTTTAGAAAAATACTCTTATAATACTTATAAATGATTTGAGTGACTCGAATCATTCATCAAAATTTACAGTCTTAGTTGTTGTTGCATTTACAAAAAAAGAAAACAGACATATTAGCAAAAAAGACAGCCCAGTAAGCAGAGCAAACACACAACCTTTTTGTGAGTATTTAGTGTTCGTATGCGATTCATACTTATTTGGTGCTTCGTATATATGTTGAGTTATGGAGAGTTGAAACCAACAACATACCTGATGATGATTGAATGTGTGTAGTATGAGTATTATATTAAAATAAGTATGAATGCGTAGTCGCCGTGGTCTAGAAGTTACTTTGTTGGCTTATTAGACGAAAATCCAGGGTTCGAGCCCCAGGCCAGACATCAAAATAAAATACAAAAAGGATTTCTTCGACGACTTCCTCTCAGCAGATTTCTGGCAAAACTCTGAGAGTAAATAAAATTGCCATGAAAAGTTTTTCAAAAATCTGTCGTACGGAGTCGACTTTAAACTGTAGGTCCCACCACTCTTGTATAAAATTAACATACACAACATAAGTGGTGTGAGAAACTAGGTGTCGTAACCCTGACTGAAGGGTTGTAATGACCAATTATGTATGTATGTATGAATGCATAGTAAATATCAGAAATTATGAGTATGATTCGATTCTACTCATCTTTCTGAATACACATTGCTGATCTTTGGTTGATATTCAAGTGTATTTATTTGTCTTCTTGTTCGGAACAGTTCTACTCTTGAAGTCTAATATATGTTTTGATATTTCGTGAAAATTCCTAATTTGTTTACTTTACAAATTATTTCCAATTTCCTACAAAATTGAAGAACAGAAATATAAATATTTTTCTACTTTTATCATGCACTGTTGCTGTAAAAAGACATCTCAAGCTATAAACACTCGGTGTGTTCTCGTGTTATTTACCTTTAATTCGAGCATTTTCTTGAGCACTTAAATAGCTTCCGTTTGTTAAGAGAATATGAAAATTTTTGTTTATTTTTTGTGGCTTACAATGTAAGAAGACCCTGTAATTAATTTTTATCACAAAATTTAAATTTAAAACCATAAAGACAATACGTATTACTTTGTATTTCCACGAACTTTTAACACAATAAATATTTGTGTTAAAAGTTTTTAAAACTTAAAATAACATTTGGAAGTGAGTGTTTTGTTATGTTTTTTTTTTTGCTTTTTTATCAACAGAAACACCAAAAAAAAGGAAAAGAAACTGAAACAATATTTATTTAAAAGTTAAAACAATAATAAAAAAAAAACAAAAAAGAGACCCGAAATAAGTACATATTTTAAAAGCATTTAACATTTTTTTGAATTCCTAGGAAACCCACTTTTCTTCAAAAGCTGGTCAAAAAGAGCCGCAACACCAAAATAATCTGTAACAGCCAGTATCCGAACAGCCAGACTTCAAAAGCATCTGTTGATGTAAATTTCATATTGAGATCATTGGCCCAAATTGCCTTTAATGGTCTGCTAAAATGTTTTTAAAAGACTGTTTACACTGTGCAACGAAAAACACACATATATAAAGGGTGTTTTTTTTATAGAGGTATAGAACTTTAAGTTGGCATTACTTTTCAAGATGGCGACCGATTTAACAGCTGTCAAGTGATTTATTCTCAGTTTGGTTTGGCAATTCATCATGAATAGACTCACGCCGCCTGAACAACGCTTGCAAATAGTGCAATTTTATTTCGAAAATAATGGTTCTGTGCGGAAAACGTATCGCACACTACGTCCATTTTATCGTCGACAAAATCGTCCATCAGAGCAGTTAATTCGATTAACCATGGAACGTGACTCTTATTGATAACTCGCATCCCCAGAGACGCTGTACGGTGCGTACAGAAGAAGCTATTGCTGCTGTAGAGCGTAGCATTGAGGTAGACCCGAATGAGTCCATCCGCCATCGAGCACAGGAATTGGATCTGTGTCCATCCACTTTATGGAAGATTTTGCGCGAAGGATCTTGGTTTGCGTGTTTACAAAATCCAACTTGTGCAAGATTTGAAGCCAAACGATCATCAAGTAAGGCGTAGATTCGTCGAATGGGCCCAAAACGAGATTATCGTTGTTCCCGATTTTCATAAGCGAATTTTGTTTAGCGATGAAGCGCACTTCTGGTTGAATGGCTACGTCAACAAACAAAACTGCCGCATTTGGAGTGAAGGTAATCCTCAAGTGTATGTGGAAACACCGTTACATCCAGAAAAACTGACTGTTTGGTGCGCTTTATGGGCTGGTGGAATAATTGGTCCGTACTTTTTCAAAAACGATGATGGCCAGAATGTTACAGTCAATGGTGATCGGTATAGAGCCATGATTACTAACTTTTTCATTCCTGAATGAATTGAATAACCATGATGTCCAGGAGATGTGGTTTCAACAAGACGGCGCAACATGTCACACAGCTCGTGCCACAATAGATTTATTGAAAGACACGTTTGGTGACCCCGCCTAATTTCACGTTTTGGACCTGTGAATTGGCCTCCAAGATCTTGTGATTTAACACCGCTAGACTACTTTCTGTGGGGCTATGTAAAGTCATTGGTCTATGCGGTAAAGCCACAAACGCTTGACCATTTGGAAGACAACATTCGCCGTATTATTGCCGATATACGGCCACAAATGTTGGAAAAAGTCATCGAAAATTGGACGTCCAGATTGGACTACATCCGCGCCAGCCGTGGCGGTCATACGCCAGAAATCATATTTAAAATGTAATGCCACAAGATTATCTTTCGGATAAATAAAATTCATGTCAATCGAATAATCCATCGTTGTTTTATTGCAACTTAAAGTTCCATATCTCTATAAAAAAACACCCTTTACTTATCATGAAACCAAAAAAACTTTTGATATGAAACTTACAGTACGAGTAGGCAAGCAAATGGGAAAAAATTAAAAAATTTTCCAAAAATAAAACACAATAACCACGCTCTAAAGAAAGTTCACACATTGTTGTCTATCTGTCTGTCTGTCCATGTATCTGAAAATGAACTCCAATAAAATAATAAAAAGCACTTAAGAAAATCTTTTAGATACAGATACACTACCTCTACACTACACTCTAGAAAAAGATTACCTGACTTTATAAAAATAACAACCACAGGGAACTTTTCTTACTAATACTCCTCTCTCTCTCTCTCTCTCTCACTACATGTGCTAAAAAATTTATTTTAAATTTACTTTGGCTGGTGTGGGGGCCAAAGGCCTAAAAGTGTAAATCTAAGGGAAGAAATGTTTGCCTGTCTGGATTCTATTTTTATCTGCGTTGAAATAAACCAATCGTTTGCCTTCATTTCCTTTCATTCATTCATTCTCATTCTTAAGCTATAGAAGAGCTTTTTAATTGCCCGCAATTCGTTTGTTTTTTCTTCATCTTCTTTTAATTTATTTGTTAAAATTGTTGACAACACGAGTAATTGAGTTTCTGTTAAGGAATTAAGCAACTTAACTGCTTGGCATACTTGGTACTTAAAGATACCAGATGTACTTTAAAAGTACTTGAAGCAGACTTCTTGTTATTCAAAGATTATCGAAAAATTGTCTTGTCTTAATAAAGAGCGTGGTGCCTATAAACTTATTAAATAAAAAATACGAGGTGTACTAGAAAAGTATAAAAAAATCAATTATTTTGTTTTATTTCGTTTATTTTGAAAAATATTTAAAGTTTCCTAGCAATTCAGCTTAAAAAAATTTAAATGAAGACAATTTCTCAAAAAATCGTACTGAATTAGCTCAATTCAGCTAGCTGAATTAAAGGGTCCGCCAATTAACTTTTTTTTTTTTGAAAATGCTTTAAAAAAAACTACTGAATATTTTCTCAAATTTCTTTTTTTATTTGAAAGTACAATCCTTCCGGTTAATAATGGAAAATAATTTCATTCAAATGGCTGCCTCGGTTGGCCATGCAGTAGCCTACACCAGAAGATGCCGATTTTGGCAAAAAAAAAATCATCTTTTCAGATGAAGCTCATTTTGATCTTGGCGGGTATGTAAACAAGCAAAATTGTCGCATTTGGGGCACAGAAAACCCGCACGCATACATTGAAAAGCCGACGCACCCAAAACGAGTCACTGTTTGGTGCGGATTTTGGTCCAGAGGCATAATTGGGCCATTTTTCTTCGAAAATGAGCAAGGAGTGGCCCTTACAGTCAATGGCGATCGTTATCGAGCCATGTTGAACGAATTTTTGTTCACAAAAATTAAAGAGGAGGATATTGGCAACATTTGGTTTTAACACGACGGCGCTACGTGCCACACAGCCGAAGCTTCACTAGATGTTTTGCGCCCTGTTTTTGAAGATCGGTTTTTCAGCCGCAGAGCTAATGTTGTTTGGCCACCTCGGAGCTGCGATTTGACATCGTTGGACTATTATTTGTGGGGTGCCGTCAAAGATAAGTGTTACGCCTTCAAGCCAGAGACAATTGACGCTTTAAAGGACAATATTCGTGAAGCCATTTGTGAAATACAGCTGCACACAATCGATAATGTGCTTAAAAATTGGACCTATCGTGTAGGCTACTGCATGGCCAGCCGAGGCAGCCATTTGAATGAAATTATTTTCCATTATTAACCGGAAGGATTGTACTTTCAAATAAAAAAAGAAATTTGAGAAAATATTCAGTTGTTGTTCTTTTTTAAAGCATTCTCAAAAAAGGTATTTGGCGGACCCTTTATATTATAAAATTGTAAACATGTTAATCAATAAAAAAAATTCAATTTAAACACTTATAGCTAAAATTTTTGCTATCCTTTGTAATTCAGCCCAATTTAATTCAATTCAGCTAGCTGAATTAGGAAAATTTTCTAAGAAATTTATTGTAACAGTTTAAATAACAAAACTTACTAAGTTTCTTAATGTAAAATATTCTAAGTTTCGTAGAAATATTGAATTCAGCTAGCTGAATTAGGAAAATTTTTCAAGAAATATACTATAACAGTTAAAAGAGCTAAAGTTACTAATGTTTAAAACAAATTCAGCTAAAATTTTGGTAAGCCCTTCAATTCAGCTAAACAAAAAGATTTTTAAATACAAAATATTTAAAATTTACGAAGAAATTTGACATATTAATTCTATTCAGCTAGCTGAATTGGAAAAATTTTACTGGAAAACTACCATAACCGCATAAGAAACTAAGAATTTCAACAATAGAGCAAAATATATTGGAATTTTTAGAATCCAGCTAAAGAAAAATTATTTAAATTTCCTACAACATATGACAAAATATTCCAATTCAGCTCCCTAAATTTGGAAAATGTAACCGGAAAAGCACTATAAAAAATTACGATATTAAAAACACTGAATTATAAAAAATTCAGCATAAGCAAAACCATTTTAAAAAGTATAATTTAACATTTTCTAGTAAAACCTATACAACGTTTTTTAAATTCAGCTAGCTGAATTGATAAAATTCTATAAGTTCTACTAGAAAATTGGAATTTGCAAATAGTATAGCTTAAGTAAATGAGTTTTAAGAAATTCAGCTGAATAAAATTTTTTATAAAAAACAATAAAAACAAAAAAGCTTCAATAGACTTGTTAAAAATTTTCAGTTTTCAAATTCAGCCAGCTGAATTGGGTAAAATTCCATAGGTTTTGAAAGAAAATTAAAATTTGCAACTAACATAGCTTAAGTAAATAAGTTTCAAGAAATTCAGCTGAATAATTTTCCTTTTTTAATCAATTAAATCAAAAAAGCTTCAATAGATGCCTTAAAAATGTTAAGTTTTCAAATTCAGCTAGCTGAATTGGATAATTCTCTTTTCTTTACAAGAAAATTACAGTTTTCACAAAATTTCCCAGGATTAAAATATGTGGCCAAAGCAAGCTTGCTGAATTACATAAAATTTACAAGAAAATTAACAATTCTAACTGCTGTGAATGAAACTACTAAGCTGAACCAAGTTGCTTTGCATAGGCATTGATCATATGTATGATTTCCCACTAAATTTGCTTTAAATTGAGACTGATAATGAACGAACGCAGATCTAATTACATTATAACATTACAGATTTGGGTCGTTTATTCACTTCAAGTGTCATTTCATGTTAAATTCAAAAGAGTAATTTAGTTTATATACCTAATTTCCGTAGAAATATTAATTCAGCTAGCTGAATTAGTAAAATTCTATAAGAAAATTACTATAACAGTTAACGTAAACTACACTTACTAAGGCTTAAAAAAATTCAGCAAAAATTTCGGGTAAACTTAGCTATTCAGCTAAACAAAACTGTTTTTAAATACAAAAAACTTTAAGTTTCCGAATAAATGTGGCATATTAATTCAATTCAGCTAGCTGAATTGGAAAAAAGTTGAAAAAGTTTTTATTATATTTTTAAAATATAAGGCAACATTTTAATTGTAACCACTTTTTAAGGTGACCAATACCACTGTAGCTTACTTTCATTATTACTCTATTAAATGTTACTTTAATACTGTTTTTAATTTCTTACATTTTATTTTTTATTTTTTGTCTCTTTACAGAAACGACAACAATTATAATTTGTTACTTCCTTAAAGGGAAGAAACACAAATAACACTCAAAAAAAGGGAAAAACAATAGAAAAAATGTAGAACAATAACAAACCGTATATGAAAGAACAGGGTACACAATGTATAAGTTAAATGCTTACAGAATATTAAGGTTACAATAACCCAAAATGTTAGAGGAGTCACCTTATAACAACACAGAAAAACAAAATACAAAAAAAAAACGTAACCACGTGCAAACAACAACAGTAATTACAGTGTAAACATAAATAACACACCACAGTGAGCGAGAGAGAGAGAGGGAGGGAACAAAAGGAAACAACAACACAATCAATGCAAGCCGCTATAAAATAATATCCTCCCAGCAATTACACACACACACATACATACACAGAGTGAGTATTCGTTTATGTTTACATATATGTGAGTGAATAATTTTGTTTTTCTTAAGGCGTTAGGAAATTGTAATTGATGCTTATCTTCTTCTATGCTTAGACAAACGAGTAAATTTATAAATTTACAACAACAAAAAAAGAAAACAAAACAATACCTTTATGAATATGTATGTATGTATGTCTGTACCATATGTATGATATAATTTTAGTAGTTTGTAAATTCAAAACATGTATGAGCTGAAAATCGATAGTTATTGTAATAGTAAATGATAAACGTTTATCGATAAGATTTCTTTTTGTTTTCATTTCCTTAACAACAACAATTACAATGTATATCATTCGAGAAAAAACAAAAATTAGGAAAAAAGTGAAAATGACAATAAAATAAATGAGCCCCAGAGTACAATAAAATAAGAGAGCAGAGAGCAGAGAACATCATCTCGTTATTTATTCAGCAAATGTTACTCTGAGAATTTAAACATCTTTTGTTTGTATTTGTTTAGGTCTCATAACAGTTTTTTTGTTGTTGTTCTTCTAAACACTGCTTTACATTTGTTTTTGTTTACAATACAACTTTTTTTGTTGCATTAACACTGAAAGAGTGTGCGTGCTCTCGTTTATTAAAGCATAGCGAGAAGGGAGTCGTCTGTCTAATGGCTGTGGTGGTAAAACAAACCAAATATTTGTTTGCAATTATTGGCAAATTAAATGCATTTCAAACAAACTGTCAGCCACAAATGCCAGCCACAAACGATTCTTTTATTGGCAGAAAAAATTTTTTTTTTATTTAAAATTCTTTGTTTTCGGTTTCTTTATTTGCATTTAATTTGCTTTTGCCCTTTTGGCATTATTTCTGTACTTTTTTTTGAGCTTTAAAATGTTTATTTTCGTACCACATACTTATTTGTATAGAAATGCAATTGTATGATTACAGTACAGAGACAATATAATGGCAAGTCTATTAATAACAGTGGCAAAGCAAAGTAATGGCTCGTGAACTATAAACATGAAACTATCACTTGATTAAACAATTTTTTTATCCATAATAAGTTAGGTTAGAGGACGTGTACTTGTCAATTAAGACAAGTACAGTACCCGGAGGTCGAATTAATCCATTGTACAATAATAAGTTAAAATCAGAAAATTTTTTCCAGATTTTGTTTACAATTTAAGAAGTTAAAGTCCTATACCAAACTCACTTTTGAGAAATGAAATTTAGGATACTTCCCTTCATCAAAATGTTTAGAACACATGCAATCTAAAATAAATTTCAAAAAAAAATTTTTACCTAAGAGGAAATAATTTCAATGCATCGCATATGTATGTATGTATGTACATATGTCCATAGGTTAGTGAAGATGATTAGCTCACCACTAAAAGCTGCTGCCGGCGCCAATTTGGTCCTTTTAATTAAATTCCCTTCCTTTGTTAGTAGTCCCGAATTAGGGTGGTAACATTACTTGCTTCTGAGATAACATACAGTGCCGTTTAAACAGTACAATACATTCGAGATCATAGTATAAGCCTATGAAATGTCACATACAGTGAATGTAAAAAGCAACTGTACATTAAAAAAAATATATACATATGTACATTAATAAATTCATTTATATTTATCAATTACAACACAATTACAAATTATATTTAATTATATACGAGCTGAGTAACTTTGACCATATACTTGGTGTAGTGTCACAGACCAGAGGCTCTGGCGGGAATCGAACCCATGACCTTCACGCTAATAGGCTAGCACACTACCCACTAGACTACCAGGGCATCCTATTTTTATTTTAAAATTGTTTCATTACCAGTTTTTAAAACTGGAACAAAAAAATTAAAAAAATTTCGAAATATTGTCAAATTTTTTCACGCACTGTCCTTAAGTGATAAAAGTTGAGCTTAGTGATTGTTAGAATTTTATCCTTAGCGTACAGTTTCTTCTGACGCTCACTGTAGATGCACTTCTGCTTCGCTAAAACATTTCCTGTAAACACAATACCACGGTACTAACATGAGCTCAGCTATGTTCTAATTTAGAAGTACCATTGACAATATTCAGTAAGCCGAGTATTTGCTAACTAGACAAGAGCTCGAGAGTTCCAATAACAGCTCTGAAGTCTAGAAACAATTTATATTTCTTTCAGTGTCCGTGTCCCCCTCTCATTAGTCGTCTGACTATCCTAATTGTGTGTGTTAATTTTATCCATGAGTGGCGAGACCTACAGTTTAAAGATGATTCCGAACGACAGATTTTTGAGAAAATTTTCATAACAATTTCATTGACTCTCAAAGTTTTTGTCACAAGGCGGACGAGAGAAAGTTGCGGAAAGAAATATTTTTTTTGTCATATTTCAAGATGTCTGAAACATAGGTTGAACCTCTCGTCTAATAACCTCTCGTCTAAATAACTGAATACGGCACCTTATAGCTTAGAACGGTTAAGGTTACTATTGAGATCATTACTTCATTGGTGTTCGTGCAAGAAAACTAGGTTTCTCACATTATCCACTACTATCCACTTTGTTGTTAAAGAGAGAAATGTTTCGACCGGTATATTCTCTGAGCAACTGAACTTGCCTGCCGTCTATGGATGTCAACAGGATTTAGGCGGTCATTCACATAATTGGTCATTACAACCCTTCAGTCAGGGTTAAGACCTAGCTTCTCACATCACTCATGTTGTGTGCGTTAATTTTCTACTTGAGTGGCGGGAGACCTACAGTTTAAAATCGACTCCGAACGACTTTTGAGAAACTGTTCATGCCAATTTTATTTCCTTTCAGAGTTTTCGCCAGAAATCTGCTGCGAGGAAGTCTCCGAAGAAATATTTTTTCATATTTTCGTTTTGATGTCTGACCTGTGGTTTGAACCGTGGCTTTACGTCTAATAAGCCAACACACTACCTACTAGACTACAGCTAATAACCTCTCATCTAAATAATTGACTTCGGCGACTTATAACTTAGAGCAGTTGGGGTATTTACTGATTACTGCTTTATTGGTGCTCTTGCAAAAAAACCATGTTTCTACCATCACCCACTACCATTCACTTGTCACCAAGCAGAGAAAAGTTGCTTTACACATAAGAATATTCTCTGAATAGTTGAGCAGACCTGCCGTCTATGGAAATTAGGAGGATTTAAAGGTCCATCTATGTGAGACAGTCCAATAAGCCAACACACAACCTACTAGACTACGGCGCCCACCAGCTTCTCTAAATCTTAATAAGAGTGTGACTGAGTCGTTTCCAACGTAAATATCATGGGATACCAAAAAATAGATCCACAGTCTGTAGCAGAGGTCAGCAATGATTATTCAAAAAGATGAGTAGAATCGAATCGTACTCAAAATTTCTGATACTTATACGCATTCATACTTATTTTAATATCATGGAACCTCCTACTCATATTCTAAGTTTGAAGTACTCATCATATTCATACTTAACAACACGCATGATTTCGACTCTCCATAACTCAACATATACACGAATCACAAAATAAGTATGACTCGCCTACGAACACTAAAATACTTACTAGAAGGTTGTGTGTTAGCTCTGCTTGCTGCTCGGTGTTTTTTCTTTTGTTGTAAATGCCTACCAACCAAAACTTTGATGAATGTTTCGAGTCACTCGAATCATTTATAACTATTTTTCTAAAGTTATGAATCTAAAAATCTGAAGACGCCGTAGTCTAGTAGGTAGTGTGTCGGCTCATTAGACGTAAAGCCAGAGTTCGAGCCCCAGGCCAGACATCAAAGCCAAACACAAAAGTATTTCTTCGGCGACTTCCGCTCAGCAGATTTCTGGTAAAAATTCTGAGAGTAAATAAAATTGCCATGAAAAGTTTCTCAAAAATCTGTCGTTCGGAATCGAATTTAAACTGTAGGTCCCGCCACTCATGTATAAAATTAACACACACAACATAAGTGGTATGAAAAACTAGATGGTAATCCTGACTGAAGGGTCGTCATGACCAATTATGTATGAGTAGCGCGTATGAATCAAACATATTTCGAATAGTATGAGTTTGATGTCGAACGTTGTCCGCATACTCATTGCAACCTGGACTTATAAATCAACGTTGTAGTGAGTACGAATGAATCAGAATACATAGTTAAATTTCAATATTGTTGACTCACTTATATTCAAAATTTCATGAGTGCTTATGAGTAGCGAAAAAACTCTTGTCCATAGCTTAAACTTCAAACAATATTTGTTGCCCACTGTATCACCCTAAAACATAATGCATGAGCAACGAATAGTTTTCCTTTAACAACTGAACGTATATTTAGATTGTCATGTTCAAATTACAAACAAGACACGCACATTGAACAGATCTTTTAAAAGCTTAGAGTGCATAGGCATCTAAACATCATGATGGTTTTAAAACAAATACCGTTAACAAACCATTTGTAAACTCTAGGAAATTATAGGTTTAAATTAAAACTAAAGGTAAAGGACGGTGATGACCTAAATAAAGCTTTAAAACCTTTTGTGGAAGATTATTAATCTCATGTCAATATAGTTTTATAAATAAGACATCAAAAATCTTAAGTAAGAGCAGGTTGCAACAATCTTAGGGGCTTAGGCGAATAAGGCTTTTAAGCTGTATTATCTTGTGTAAGTATGTCAGCTGATTGCATTGTGTAAACATTGTTTCGTTGGAAATAAAATACGAGTTTAACTTGGCATACTCATATGTGGCATGTTGTTGTGTGTTTTTATTTGGAGATGCTAACTGATGACTTAGTTGTTGTTGTAAAAGCCAAGTTTATAAAATAAAAACACTTTAAATTAGTGGCTTACAATTGTAAAACCAAAACGAGACACACATAGGCATGCGTGTGTTGCTAAACATTCTTGGAAACTATTCCTGCCATCCGTTGTGTTGCCGGCTGTAATCGTACACTTGTTGCACTACTTAACCAAAATGGTTCGGTGTTTGGCCGAAAATGTTAAACGACAACAAACCAGCAGCATACACACGAGTATGGGTCATTCACAATAAAGTATTATTGGCTGCTGCTGGTGCTGCTACTGCTGTGGCCATAATTTGTTCTTTTCAAAACAACAACATCCAACACAACAAGTATAATAACAGAGTGTGTGTAAAATTAGGTGATTTATTTGTAACTTTTCCTCTATCTCTCTTCCTCTCCCTCTCTCATGCTTGTTTATCAATTCGTTCCATTGATCAATATCATCATCATCTGTTGTCTGGCTAATTAGTGTGTTGTTAACATTTCACAACATTCTGACCAAAAAGAGTAGAAGAAGACAACATACATAGTAAAGAACAGAACCGATTATTGTTTTGCCATTGAGATCACATCATATTCTTTTGGGTTAGTCCGCCATGGCCATGGCCATGTGCGCGCATGGTGGTGTCCAGTGATGTTCAGTTATAAATGAGAGTCCAAGAAAAAATCTTTGCTTCTTAAGGTAAACTGACCTTAATATATTGTAAAGAAATCTCTGACTTTTATGGCAAAACAAAATAGATTTCTTGTGATATTCGTATTCTGGAATGGAATCTGAATGGCCTGCCTGCTTCACCTACTTTATTGGAGAGAATAAAAGTGGTTATGGTCAGTTGGCTATCACAGATGAAATCAATGAATGAAAGAAGGAATTTATAAGCAAAATAAGCAAAAGTTTTTCTATTTTATTTGAAGAAAAATAAATAAACAGGTTGTATTTGCTTTCAAAAGAACTATAAGACGCATTCTGTTAATCAATTAATCCAGGGCGGGTCAACAAGTGTTTCAAAATAGCCTCCTTTAAGGTGGCCTATGCACTTTGCAGCGTTTTGTAAAAGGTTCAGGTTAGACAGGACATGTACTTGCCAATTGAGACAAGTACAGCACCCAGAGATCCAGTTGACCCATTGTACAGCGTCCTAAAAGAGAGAGAGAATAATAGGGGTGATAGGGAAAAAGGGAGAGGAGATAGGAAAGGGAAAAAGAGGAAGCAGAGGAATTACGCAGACTAACGAAACATAAAGGGTGTTTTTCATAGAGGTATAGAACTTTAAGTTGCAATAAAACAACGATGGATTATTCGATTGACATGAATTTTATTTATCCGAAAGATAATCTTGTGGCATTACATTTTAAATATGATTTCTGGCATATGACCGCCACGGCTGGCGCGGATGTAGTCCAATCTGGACGTTCAATTTTCGATGACTTTTTCCAATATTTGTGGCCGTATATCGGCAATAATACGGCGAATGTTGTCTTCCAAATGGTCAAGTGTTTGTGGCTTTACCGCATAGACCAATGACTTTACATAGCCCCACAGAAAGTAGTCTGGCGGTGTTAAATCATAAGATCTTGGAGGCCAATTCACAGGTCCAAAACGTGAAATTAGGCGGTCACCAAACGTGTCTATCAATAAATCTATTCTTGTTGAAACCACATCTCCTGGACATCATGGTTATTCAATTCAGGAATGAAAAAGTTAGTAATCATGGCTCTATACCGATCACCATTGACTGTAACGTTCTGGCCACCATCGTTTTTGAAAAAGTACGGACCAATGATTCCACCAGCCCATAAAGCGCACCAAACAGTCAGTTTTTCTGGATGCAACGGTGTTTCCACATACACTTGAGGATTACCTTCACTCCAAATGCGGCAGTTTTGTTTGTTGACGTAGCCATTCAACCAGAAGTGCGCTTCATCGCTAAACAAAATTCGCTTATGAAAATCGGGAACAACGGTAATCTCGTTTTGGGCCCATTCGACGAATCTACGCCTTACTTGATGATCGGGTCTTCCTCAATGCTACGCTCTACAGCAGCAATAGCTTCTTCTGTACGCACCGTACAGCGTCTCTGGGGATGCGAGTTATCAATAAGAGTAAACGTAGTGCGAAAACGTTCCACGGTTAATCGAATTAACTGCTCTGATGGATGATTTTGTCGACGATAAAATGGACGTAGTGCGCGATACGTTTTCCGCACAGAACCATTATTTTCGAAATAAAATTGCACTATTTGCAAGCGTTATTCAGGCGTGAGTCTATTCATGATGAATTGCCAAACCAAACTGAGAATAAATCACTTGACAGCTGTTAAATCGGTCGCCATCTTGGAAAGTAATGCCAACTTAAAGTTCTATACCTCTATAAAAAAACAAGAGAGCGCGACTACACTATTGAAACCCTAGCACTACTTAAACAGCTCAAACTAATAATGACTCTATGGAGAGCCTTTCGCTCTTGACACATTATCCAAAGCCTCAAAAAAAACCCAAGCCAAGGGTCTCCAACCTCAACCTATTAAGGGCTGGACAGTTACAGAGCAGGTGTTCGATGGCCTCCAACTCATTTTCATTGCAACATACCCTGCAATAGTCCGGCTGGGATCTGTTGCAGATCCTTGTCAGCGATCTAATCTCGCAGTGCCCGTCATAATAATAATAACCTTAAGCTGGCCTTATACAAGACCAGCAGTCAACCTGTTCTTACACTGCCTAAAGCATAACAACCCGTTTCTGTAATACTTGTATTCCTTTTCTATGTCTAAGCCATGAAATCAGCTTTGTTTGTGAAATAATTTCATCTTTGTAGACAAATTTCGTTCCGCCAATCATTTTTTTCTTAAATTAATTGCTTTATCGGGACAAAAGTCCTAGAACAGAGCGGATATGGAAGCAATACATTGACCATGCCATCGAAACTGTACATACAGTGGTGGCCTTATAATTAGAAACGATGTTTCTGAAACAGAGTTCTCTGGAGTGACGAATCTAAGTTTAATTTGTTCCAATCTGATGGAAAAACGTATGTAAGACGTCCTGCAAACAAAGCCTTTGATCCCAGGTATACTTTGAAAACTATAAAACAAATTAACAAACATACATGTTGCTAAGTCGTTTCTAATTATAAGGTCACCACTGTATGTACTCTCTAGAATTTTTCTGGTGCCCTTATTTCCTGGCCAAACACAAGGCAGTTTTGTTTTAAATCGCCAACACTCACTTAATTGGTCATTACAACCCTTTAGTTAGGATTACAACCTAGCTTCTCGTACCACATACATATGTTGTGGGTGTTAATTTTATACATGAGAAGCGGGGGACCTACAGTTTAAAGTCAACTGGGTACGTTTAATTTGTGAAACTTTCCATGAAAATTTTTGCTAGAAGAATGTTGAGAGGAAAGAAATCATTGATCTTGGCGGGTATGTAAACAAGAAAAATTGTCGCATTTGGGGCACAGAAAACCCGCACGCATACATTGAAAAGCCGACGCACCCAAAACGAGTCACTGTTTGGTGCGGATTTTGGTCCAGAGGCATAATTGGTTAATGGCGATCGTTATCGGGCCATTTTGAACGATTTTTTGTTCACAAAAATTGAAGAGGAGGATATTGGCAACGTTTGGTTTCAACAGGACGGCCTACGTGCCACACAGCCGAAGCTACACTCGATGTTTTGCGCCCTGTTTTTTAAGATCGCATTATCAGCCGCAGAGCTGATGTCGTTTGGCCACCACGAAGCTGCGATTTGACACCGTTGGACTATTATTTGTGGGTTGCCCGTCAAAGATAAGTGTTACGCCGACAAGCCAGAGACAATTGACGATTCGTGAAGCCATTGGTGAAATACAGCTGAACACAATCGATAATGTGGTTAAAAATTCGACCGATCGTGTAGGCTACTGCATGGCCAGCCGAGGCAGCCATTTGAATGAAATTATTTTCCATTATTAACCGGAAGGATTGTACTTTCAAATAAAAAAAAGGGATTTGGGAAAATATTCCGTAGTTTTTTTAAGCATTTAAAAAAAAAAGTTATTTGGCGGACCCTTTATTTGTCCTTGAATGTTGATCAGTGACCAGGGCTATCATCTGGATAACGTATTGCCGACTATTCACATTCTTAAGGAAAGCCAAGCAGCTTTAAAAGCATTTGATATCAGTCGTACGGCATCCATCTTCATTGGAATATGCCGAACACTTCTAAAGAGGTGGCGAGACTTTTTAATCTTACTTTTGATATGGTAAATGATCAATCCAATAGAAAATACAGTCTCAGATAGGCTGGAAACAACAGCTAATTTTCCTAGCCCATAACACTGCAGAACTGGCCGCCCTATGAGCATAACACTTGTCGGCAAAGAGAGAAATATATTGACCTGGATATTCTTCGAATAACTGAGTTGACCAGGCGTAAATCGGCGTTAGCTGGAAATACGGATTTATTAGAACATCAATTTAATTCATGTGAGAGAATCAACACATTCTCATTGATATTTTAGCTGAAATAGTATGAATTGATACCCCGATAGGATAATAAAAATTGAAAGCAAAAAACTCAGAATATTTTCCAAGATGAACAGAATATTTGAACAATAAATTATTGCCTGCCATTTACTTGTTTAAGTGGTATTTCATTTATTATCAGCAGCTATGCTGCAGGTGGTCCAATCGTGAGTTTCAATTTTGGCATACCTTTGCCAGCATTCCGGTCGATATCTTATGAATGATCTTCTGTAACCTTGTTCTCCATGATTGAAATGGTGACTGCCTTGTAACTGTACTCGAAAGGTTTCATTTAATCCCACAAAAACTAATTTAGTGGATCCAATAGAAACGTAAACCAAACTCACCTCCCAACATACTGTTACGTTTTAACCTTTTAAAAACGTTTAAAATATGAGCTCATAGATTGCAAATAAAATACAAATAAATTTGTGTATAGTTTTAATTAAAATTCTTTATTATTCGCACAACTCTGTGTGCCACTGTTCACAACTTGATGTAAACAACAACAATTGCTTTTCTTTGTTATTCCTCTGTTCACAATCAACCTTTGCATAAACAATAACAATCACTAAACAATTGTTCGACAGATCTTTGTAACGGAGATCTTCAAACCACGATTACTCTCTTCAAACGCACCGCGTCGTCACACAAGACTGACTGAACTTCACTAACTCACTTGCCTGTTTTGCTTTGCCTTTTATATGGCAGTGTAAACAGTCTGATTAATGTTCTTGAAGACGAATGTTCGTGGTTTCGCCTTCTCGAAATCTCTATAAATGTAAACATCGTTGTTTCATTATTTTTGTTTGTGTATACTTATTGTTTGCATTTATTCTTATAGTGTTTGTTGTTGTATTTTTGTTTACTTGTTTACCATTTTTTATGCCGGTGTTTGGCTGCCTTCCAAAATGTTAGTTGCATTGTGTTTGAACAAAAAAGTATCGTGTTTCATAAAGCCGCTGTACAAAATATATACATACAATGTATTCTATTTCAAAACGTCGTCAATGTGTATTTTTAACGCAGTCAAAAATCAATCAGGCATCGGATTTATAGTTGATGCATTTGGTTACTTTGCATATCTACATAATTTATATACAGTAGTAGAACTGCATACAAACTTTGTATTGATACATTTTGGAAGTCTTTGTTGTTGTATTTTTGTTTACTTGTTTACCACTTTAATGTTAAGTGATGTAAAAGCAAAACATCACTAAATTCATCATTTCGGTACATATGGTTCTCTCACACCGTATGGAATATTTTTTCCCACATGAAATGTTTTCCCTTTATTAGTGTCCATTTTTCATGCTTGAATTGTACTGAGTCAGGCAATTATAAAATCGTGTACTTCTAAGGTCACCTAGAGGGATCCCGATGCATTTGCATATACAAGACGCCTAACAGATTACTAAAGCCTTCGTGTTATTAAAAAAAAAATAATGGAACTCTGCCCTTAATCTCTGGCTAGGTGCAAAAGAAGGTTAAACATGGTTTTTAAACTCTATAACCTTTGACCTGATATACATTTTTTCCAATAAAAATCGTTTTCTTATTAAAATGAAGTTTTTCTGACATTTTTGTTGAAAGCGTGCGAATATTTTCGTTCATCCTTGTGTTCATATACAAAATATTTAAAAAAACCTTTCCCTAAAAAATTATTGGAAGTATTTTAATTTTTTTTTTAAAAGAAATCTTTAAATCTGACCTTTGACTTGAGTTTTAAAATGAGTTGAAAAAATAAAAAAAAATAAAAAATATTTTTATTGATGATCAAATGCCAAATAAAATACAAGAGAAGACGTTGTCTGTCTGTGTCTAGGCTTGTCCAATCATCCATAATATATTACAAAATATTTTTTTAATACTTCTATTAAAACAACGACAACAACAACAACAATAAATAAAAAATACTATTAAAAAATAAAATGAAAAGCCTATAATAAGATCAAAAGGGTATCAATGCAAACAGATCATAAAGAAACTCTTAAGCAGGCAGGCTGGCAGGCAAGCCTTTTTTCTTTCTCAAAACCATACGATCGGGGTATAGAAAAACAGTTTGGGGAAAGGCGTACCAAGCGAGTGTGTGGCTGTTTATTAAACAAAATAATACGAATATGATAAATGAGAATGGACAGTGAGAGTTAAATATGCCTACATGCACACATACACATGAATAATAATGTTTAATAAAATTTTTTTATTTAATTTTTAAATACTCATACTAATGCGCTCTGCTAATGCTCTTTTACAAAAAGTTTTTATTGTTGTTGCTTTAAAGCCTTATGAGTTATTAAAAGGCATCAGGGGATTTGCTACTCTTAACACTTCCATACATACATACGTATGCATAGTGGGTGCATTAGGGAGAATTATTTTGATTTACTCTCTCTGTCGCCCTTTCTCTTTCTTTTCTATACACTTCTTTATGACCGTTATTAGGTTATTTATTGAGTGTAAAATTTGAAATATTTCTACATTTACTTCTTGTATTTTTTTGTTGTTTTTTTTTTATTCCTAATTTGGTAGGGAAATCATTTTCATTGTTTTTATACACTGATGGTGTACATTTGTAATGCATGACTAAATATAAACAGATGAGTATATATAACGGTCTATTTTTAATAGTATTTGTGTTAAGGGAAAAGAGAAAGAGAATAAAGCATTGTTCACTTAGAATTCGGTGGTACTAAATCTTAAAATATATAACGTGTTTGTTAAAATGCATTTATAATTACCCTGCCGTCAAATGAGTAGCTAACTACAAAAAAAACTAACTTTAAGTTTGCTTGTATAGACTAACTTAAAGCCAACTACTACGTAATGCAAAATTTACATTAACCAAAGTGTATACAAACACTCCAATTTTTGACGCCGTTGGATATAGATAACTAACGTCTTAGACGTTTGATTAATAAACAAAACCGCGTGTCATATTTTCGCTTTATATTTTTGGTTAAAAATTTATTGTTTGCGTAAAATAATTAAAAAAAATACACTAAATTAAAAAATACATAAATTCGCAAGGTTTGAAGTGTTTTTATTTGAAGTGAAGTGAAACAATATTAAAGGGCCGCTTGCCAAAAAAAGCTTACGGAAACTATGTCACCAAATTTGTGCATGGATATAAACTTGGATGGTGTTCATGGTAAAAAGCGTTTAAAAAACTGCTGCTTTTTATGACGCCTTAACAGGTAAGTGCTAATTTGAAAATATAAGTTTTAACCAAGTCTTAAAACATGTAAATTTATGCATATTTTTTAAACAGATGCCTGTCGATCACTCGGCTCTCAGGATGTAGAAACTGGCGTTACGCATTAAAAATAATAAAAAAAAACGTTGTATCATGTTAAGTGCATTAAAAATAAAAACACAAATCCAAAAAATTAAAATATAATCAAATGTTATATTTAGAAACTCTTTTTATCTTTTTTTTTTATCAACAAATGTGCAAAATGTTTTTGTAAATCGTGAATTTATTAATTTTTTTTTTCATATGTATAAATTAGTTTAGAAAAAAATCTTTATTTAACCTATCAACAAATGTATAAAATATTGCTTCTGATGTATTAAACTGAATTTATTTTAGTTATTATTAATTTAATTTTTTATTTATTTATTTTATTAATTTATTTCTTTTGTTTTTACATGAATAAACTTTTGTTTTCTATTAAAATATAAATTTTAAAAAACTGTTTCACTTCGAATAATTAATATGATAGCTTATTATTGTGAGTTTAAAGCCAACGTGTAAAGAACTGACTTTTCATTCACTGAAAGTTAGCTAACTTATAGTCAGTTTAAAAAAAAAACTAGCTTAAAGCTAATTAAAAGTAGTAAGTTTATAGCTAGCTACAAATAGGTTTACTTTAAGTTAACTGCTAAGTAACTAACTTTTAAATTAATTTAAAAGTAATGCAGAGTCGGACAATTGACTACTTCCTAGGACATCGCAATGTTAAAATAGTTAGTCATTTCCATATAAAAGTAATCCAAGTGTCAACCACCACTGCTTGAGAAATAGTTGGTTTTAAGTTAATTTAAAGCCAACTGAGTGGGTAATATATTTCTATTTCTACCATGAGGTGTCTTTTGACATATTTACGATTTTTCTTACAGCAAGAAATAAAAAATATAAAGAAACTACACATACATACATTTGGACTGAACTATAATTTATTGTTGGTTTTTTCCTCTTCGTATTATTATACCAAGCCATGGAAATTTTGTGCATTTGGAAATTCTGCGAAATGCCTTGAAATTGTGCTGTTCAGCAAGTTTTCGAAAATGCCAGAAACTTTCGGTACACCGAATTTCCCGTTATAATTTTTATATTCGATTGTTGTTTGGGAATAATAGGAATAGGAATAGGATATGTTTTAATAACTACATATTTCCATAATTAGTTGCATCCAAATGCAAGGTGTCCTTTTGGTCGCAATAGGTGTACACAAAATTGTGGTAGAAATAGTGTTAAGAACGTCAAGCAAAGAAGTTACTTATTATTTTTTTTTCTTAGAATAAAGATTTTGTTAACTGAAAAAAACATGTCGTTTGTGTCCTTTTGGTCGCAATAGGTGTACACAAAATCGTGGTAGAAATAGTGTTAAAAACGTCAAGCAAAGAAGTTGCTTATTATTTTTTCTCTTTGAATAAAGATTTTGTTAACTGAAAAAAAAAACGTATGTCGTTTTTTCCACTGCGATGAATTCTTAACAGTATTCAAATTAATTTGTTCTTCTAGAAATATGATTTTTTTTTGTCATGGATGCCATTACTGCTGCACAACATTTCAAACTAACCGCACAGTCAAAAATTATTGGCTTATTAGACGCCAAGTAGTTCAAACCACAGCTCAGATATCTCAAATAGTACGAAAAATTAAAAAAAATTTCCTACGGCGTCTTCCTCTCAGCGGGTAAATGAAATTGCCATGAAAAGTTTCTCAAATCGACGTTTTAACTGTATCTTTCGTTACTCATGGTTAAAATTATCACACGTAACATGGGTAGGTTGTAATCTTGACTAAAATGTAGTAATGATCAAGTAAAAAAACATAACAGGCATGTAAAACGAGCCTTATTTTTCCCCAATTCCTCAATTTGTCTTCTTCATGTATGAGTTGGGCTCTACCACTCATCAATTTGGCAGGTTGTATCCTCCGAGAGGCAAGCTCATATGAGACGTATAAATTTGAGAGGGATTTCTTTACATCCTAATTTAGTCTCTCGAAGGCCTTTTTAAAGTCTAGATACAGTAGAGAGTGCCATTATACAGATTCTTCTACAATAACACAGAGTAATGCCACGCTAGTTACTCACTTACTTCCTTAATTTGTTATTAGTCAGGATTACGACCTAATTTCTTACACCAGCAATGGCGTGCGTATCAATTTTACCCTGATTGGCAGGACCTACCGTTTAATACGACAACACAGAGTTTTTTCTTGCAATTTTATTTACTCTGAGTTTCTGCCAGAAGACTACTGAGGAGAAGACGCTGAAAGAAATATTTCCCGAGCTCTCGTCTAATAAGCTCGACCTACTAGACAATATCGTTTTCAATCGCCCTTTTTTTGTATAATTATTATCATATCTTCTGTTAGCTCATTGTTTAGAATATTGCTTTAACAGGATTATTTTTGCGACTCGATCAATACCTGGAGATTTAGTTTTCTTTTCTTGCTTTAATCGTTTTGCAAATATCGTCTACAGTACTTTTTGGGACCTACACACAGTTACTAAATTATACGTACGGTTAACAAATTTCAGAAATTTTTAACCAAACCGTTTTCGTTGAAAGTCTTTATAGTTTCCTTGATGTTAAGACGGTCTTTTGCATTGGTTAAAAAAAATTCTGAAATTGAAGTGAATTGTGGCCCTGCACAGGCCCACAAAGGTATGCATCCGATTTACAAATTTCACAAATTTCTGAACCAATGCAAAAGACCGTCTTAAAATCGAAGAAAGATGTCAGACAATGATAAATATTTAAAAAAAAACGGATTGTTTAAAAAATTTCTGAAATTTGTTAACAAAAGTGTACGTCAGGCCCACAAAAGTTAACAAATTTCAGAAATTTTTAACCAAGACCGTCTTAAAATCGAGGAAAGTTGTCAGACAATTACAAAGATTTTCAACGAAAACGGATTAGTTAAAAATTTTCTGAAATTTGTTATCCGTATGTATACTTCTGTGGCTATGTGTACTTTCAAACTTCTTTGCGTCATTGAATTTTGAAAACAAATTTTAAAACAATATTTTTTCAACTTTGATTTTCCATTGTTCAACAAGCCTCCAAATATATTCTGAATGATTAAAAAAAACATTAAGTTTCTCTCAAATTCTTTTGTAGTGAATATGTGTCCGGTATTTGTGTGAACCCTGCATAGATCTTTAGAAACCATTTGCTTTTTTTCTTTTGTATTTAAGGTGGTTTTCTTTTTTGTTTAAATTTAAAATTTAAAAACAAATGTTTGCTGTTATTTAAATTATCTTTAAAGTTATTTTTATAAAAAATACAACAACAACAAATGCTGTCGGTATCATATTTAAATAGAGCTGGGAATTCTTTTGCCTTTTTTTATTCGTATTATGCTTGTATTATTTTTTTAAATTTTTTTTTTCTTTTTTGTTCTCTTAAGGAATTTTTCTTTTTAATCAATTAAGTGTGATAAAAATAAACAATGATGTATGTATTGTATGGTATTATGCTACATATATTAGTAAGTGAGTATGTGTTTGTAGTACAACATACATATGTATGTATGTGAAGAGGGTGAAAATTCTTTTCCTGGTTCATCATATTAAGGCGAGTTGATGTTTAAAATTTCTGTGTATGTTTTTATTTTTTTCTCCTCCTCTTTTTTCCTTTAATTTCTATGATTTTTTATAATATTTTATCTTAAAATGTTTATTGTTCCTTTAAAAATGTTTTTTTCTGCTTTTTTTCTGTGTTCATTGTTGATTATTTAAGCACAATTATTTATCTGATTATGGCACGCACATATAATATTTATTTTCTGTGTAATTGAATTTCTTTTTCTTTTTTTCTTTCCATTTTCTTGTTTGAAAGATGAAAATGCTTAAGAATTAAAAAAAATTGTTTTGAACTTCATATACAACCCAGCAAGATTTAAAACTATTTTAAAACGTGATTAATTAATGAAAAATAGTCTTCAATTCCAATTTTTATTCCCACGATTATTTTTCTCTCAAAAATTTTCCAAACGCTTATTTTAGATCACATATCTGTAGTACGTATGAGACAAGCACCTTGAATATACTGAATGGGGGGAATAATTCATATCGTTTAAGTACTTAATGAGGCAGAACAAATGACTCTTTTTTAAGAAAACATATTCTATATGACATTACAATTAAAAACAAAAAAAAATATTCAAATTATGATAAACAAATCTTTATTCTCTTGTAACAATACATTGATAATTATCTTAAAAGAACAAAAAAAAATTATGAGAAAAAAATGTTTATACGAAGCCAGGGAATTCACTCCCTCATTGAGTTTTAAAGGGTCCGCCAAATAATTTTTTTTTGAAAATGCTTTAAAAAAAAACTACTGAATAATTTCTCAAATTTCTTTTTTTCTTTGAAAGTACAATCCTTCCGGTTAATAATGGAAAATAATTTCATTCAAATGGTTGCCTCGGCTGGCCATGCAGTAGCCTACACCGGAAGATGCCGATTTTGGCAAAAAAAAAATCATCTTTTCAGCTGAAGCTCATTTTGATCTTGGCGGGTGTGTAAACAAGCAAAATTGTCGCATTTGGTGCACAGAAAACCCGCACGCATACATTGAAAAGCCGACGCACCCAAAACGAGTCACTGTTTGGTGCGGATTTTGGTCCAGAGGCATAATTGGGTCATTTTTCTTCGAAAATGAGCAAGGATTGGCCGTTACAGTCAATGGCGATCATTATCGGGCCATGTTGAACGAATTTTTGTTCACAAAAATTGAAGAGGAGGATATTGGCAACATTTGGTTTCAACAGGATGGCGCTACGTGCCACACAGCCGAAGCTACACTCGATGTTTTGCGCCCTGTTTTTGAAGATCGCATTATCAGCCGCAGAGCTGATGTCGTTTGGCCACCTCGGAGCTGCGATTTGACACCGTTGGACTATTATTTGTGGGATGCCGTCAAAGATAAGTGCTGCGCCGACAAGCCAGAGGCAATTGACGCTTTAAAGGACAATATTCGTGAAGCCATTGGTGAAATACAGCTGCACACAAGCGATAATGTGCTTAAAAATTGGACCGATCGTGTAGGCTACTGCATGGCCAGCCGAGGCAGCCATTTGAAACAAATTATTTTCCATTATTAACCGGAAGGTTTGTACTTTCAAATAAAAAAAGAAATTTGAGAAAATATTCAGTAGTTTTTTTAAAGTATTTTCAAAAAAAAAGTTATTTGGCGGACCCTTTATTTTAGGAAACAGACAATAAAATTTTATTTAGAAATTAAAAGACTTAAGGGAGTTTTTTCAGTCTAGCTTCTCACAACATCCACCCACGAAAACATGGAAGCACAGAAGCCAACGTTGTGTCGAAACTTTAGATAATGTTTCTGCCTTTTTTCTTTTAGTAGAAATCATCTCAATTGACTAATCTTCACTGATATCCCCTTATATGCAAGATACATACATACATAGTTGGTCATTACAACCCTTCAGTTTAGATTACGACCTAGCTCCTAACACCATTGATGGTTGTATGTGTTAATTTTATATATAAGTTGCAGGATCTATAGTTTTTCATTGAAATTATTTATTCTCAGAGCTTTCACTAGAATCCTTTTTTTGAGATCTCTAGACTGTTGTTTAAACTCACGATCTCTAATCTAAGTTATCTGTAAGCTAGAGATCTTGAAAACCTATGTATGTGACTTGATAGCTGCCTTTACAAGCAAAACATCAACAAATCGATAATTAATCCTACCACATCTAGGGCATTATTTAATATTATTAAATGGCCATCAGATATGATAGTGAAAGAAGTAGCAGCAGACAGACTAAACGCCCTGAAAACATTGAAACACAGTAGACAACCTTGTGTCGAAACCTTAGATAATGTTTTTGTCTCTCTCTCTCTTCTATTAGATATTATCTCAATTGACCAATCATCACAGATATTCCCATTTATGCCAGTTAGTTGGGGTAATTTCAGGTCTCTGTCTACTACTATGTTTGCCCCTTGAATTCCGAATGTTTTATTTCAGGCTCGAACACTCCGGCTGCTGTTCTACACGCCTTTGAACCTTCCGCATACAGAATAGTTACTCTTCTAAGTAAAGAAGTACGTATTGCTCAGACATACTGCTTCTGTTCAGGGAATATATAAGGAGAAATCTGTCAGTCACTCGAAGAATCATGTTTTACAATGCCGTAAAAGAGGAGGGGACCATTGCTCACATCCTCCGTGTCACAGGTCGAACAACAACCTTTTAATAATGCTTTAGGGCTTATAAATACTTGAAGCAAAGCTGTTGATGTACTATCAACGTAACAATTGCTAAAGAGAGCCTTTTTTAATTCCATTAGAAGTTCTTCAGTGTGCGGGGATAATCAAATCCTTGAGCAGCAATTAGCATAGGTTAGGTTAGGTTAGGTTAGAGGACGTGTACTTCTCAATTAGATAAGTACAGTACCCGGAGGTCGAATTGACCCATTGTACAACGTCCTAGTTTCTCACACAACTTATAGTTGTGTGTGTTAATTTTCTACATGAGTGGCGGGACCTACAGTTTAAAGTCGATTCCGAACGAGAGATTTTTGAGAAACTTTTTTTCATGGCAATTTTTATTTACTCTCAGAGCTTTTGCCAGAAATCTGCTGAGAGGAAGTCGGCGAAGAAATACTTTTTGTATTTTATTTTGATGTCTGACGTGGGGCTCGAACCCTGGCTTTTCGTCTAATAACCCAACACACTACCTACTAGGCCACGGCGACTTTTTCGCCAGATAGCTGAGATAATTACTAGTCACTGTCTACTAAGAAACCCAAATCTTTCGCTTGACATTTCCAAAAAGTAGGCAGTATTGACAGTACTGTGTCCAAAGAATTAATTGAACTACGTCAGTACCTTAATAAGGTTTCTCTACATTAACTTCCTCCATTGCTGTTGCCTGTTAATAAAAATAAATCCCCATATAATAATTGATTAGAACCCATGTGCTTATTTACGAAGTATTTGTTCTAATAATTCGTTCTCTACAACACAAAATCTGCAGATTGGATTTCGACCGATTCCCTTGTTGTTTTAATTACAATTCCGGATCGAAAGACTAAATACTATTCTCAAGCTGTTTCCAAATAATCTAATGCCAGACTCAAGATTCCTACTATAATTAGCAAAAAGTTCCGATTGACTTGAGAATAATCTCTACCACTTCCTATCTTCCTTTTCACCATTAAACAGAAAGGTTACGGATTCACCATGGATATGGAATCTTCTTTATAGTAGGTTCGTCTGTCTGCTTATTGCCCTGAATTTTCACAATTCAATTCTCCCGGGATCCAGAAGAAGGTGAATCTATTTTCTTTGCCTATCAGATCTAATTTATTCAGATTGTCTCATACTACTGTGTCGGGTCAACTTCATAGGAGCCAAGTGCTATGAATGCTAAATGATGGAAGATAAAATATTGTTATGTCCCATCCTCTGATCTTTAAATCACAGTTAAATTGATGATTTATTCGGAAAATTACCGCATGTTACCCTTATAGACTCCGAATGTTTTCGCACGCCTTTGACCCATTCGTATACCACAGAATGATCCGTCTGCTAAAAAAAAAACATATGTAGCTTTCAAATTGCCTAGTCTTATTGGTTCTGTACTGGGAACAGTTAAGACGAAAGCTGGCAGTCATTCGAAGAATCACGTTTTACAATGCTGTAGAAGAGGAACAAGCCATTGCTAATCTGTTCTGTGCCACAACTTGCGCAGTAAAGTTCTTAAGAAGGTTATGTGTAGTCGTTAATGTGCTATCAATGTAGTAAGTACTACAGAGGACTCTTTATGGGTTCATTAGAACTTACACTCAGCCACAAAAGTAAACATACGGTTAAAAAATTTCTGAAATCCGCTTCACTTACACTCAGCCACAAAAGTATACATACGGTTAAAAAATTTCAGAAATTTTTTAACCAATCCGCTTTCACTTACACTCAGCCACAAAAGTATACATACGGTTAACAAATTTCAGAAAATTTTTAACCAATCCGTTTTCGTTGAAAATCTTTATAATTGTCTGACATCTTTCTTCGATTTTAAGACGGTCTTTTGCATTGGTTCAGAAATTTGTGAAATTTGTTAATCGTAAGTATACTTTTGTGGGCCAGTGTATTTATGGTGAGGACATAATAAAATCCTAGAGCCGCATTCACTAGTTACTAGTCCATAGGAATTTGTGCTTAGATTGGACAACGTTTAGGTTGTTTATAATTCAGTACCGATTTTATGCTTTCACTACAGCGAAAATACTTTTTGAACACAATTTCGAAATCTAGAAATATTACCCTTCCCGCCCCGTAGCATCTCTACTGACAAACATAAATAGAATTTGAGTTTAAATTTATTTTTAAACGATTGTGGTCAAGTGTACTTTAAATGTGAAATACTGTCACTTGGATTCTTGACATTTACAGGACTAAAGTGGTCCAATTAAAGCTAAAATAAATTGACTTAAGCTTGCAAAATTTTACTAAAACAACAAAAATAAATAAAAGAAACATTTAAAGCCACTTACCTATTGGTATGCGGACCACTGCGGCCCTTATGCAACGCAATACTAAAGCCAAACATGGTATTCGTTTCCAAACGCTGGTGTTTAATATAGCTGGGTATATCGATATTATAGGCTGAGACCAATAAGGCCGGACTTAATATGCTAAGGCAGCAGCATAATAGAAACAAATTCATCTGGCAACCAGTGGAGCGGGTGGCAGTATTATTGGCTGGGTTGTATTGGCATTTCTGCTGTAACGTTGGTGGTGATGACAGTTTTTTCAACTTCATGTTGCTTAATTTTGTGGCGTTTTTGTAAATCTTTATTAGAATTTTTTTTTTATTAATTAATATTTCTTTTATTTTTTTCGTTTTATTAATTAAAAATTTCAATAAGAATTTCGTTTTTTTAAAACAGAATTTTTTTTATTTTTTATTCTTAAAAATTCGTCATATTTTTTTTCTTCTTAATTTCGAACGATTTTTTCTCCTTCTTTTTTGGTGTGTTTTTTTTTAATTGTTATATTTTTTTAATATTATTATTGCTATTGTTGTTGTTGTTGTTGTTGTTATTGTTTAATATTTAATAGCTTAAAATAATGGCTGGCGTCTACTCGTTTTGGGAGATTGTTCTTGTTGTTGTTGTTTTTCTGCTAAAGATCAAAAAGTTAAAAGAATAAATTTTTAAGAATTTCTAATTTTTTGTTTTGTTTTTTTGTAATTCTATTCTGTTTTCTTGTTTTTATATTTTTTCTTCTTATATTTGTTTCATTCTTCTGTTCAAGGTCTTCGTTGTCGTTTTGTAAGACTCACGCAATAATTTTGAGATAAATTGCGTGGTTGTTGTTATTGTTTCTTGTATCTCAGTTAACAACAATAGATGTTGAAACGTAAAGTTAGAACAGAATGTTATCAAGCATATGGTGTCTTCAAAAGATTCTAATTTAACGCTGATAAAGTTTATATTTAGGCAAGCCTTGTAAGAGATAATAGTAGTTTTTAAAAAATGTACTTTTTAAAAAAGGTACTTTTGAAAAAAGGTACTTTATAAAAAAGGTACTTTTGAAAAAAGGTACTTTTTAAAAAATATACTTTAAAAAAGCTACTTTTAAGAAATGTACTTTAAAAAAAGCTATTTTTTACAAAAGGTACTTTTTGTAAAAGGTACTATTTAAAAAATGGTACTTGTTAAAAAGGTATTTTAAAAAAAAACAAATATAAAAATACGTTATACGTCTTTTTAGTTGTTAAGTAGTTATTTAAATAAAGACCTTAAATAATTTAAAAAAAAAGTACTTATTTGAGTAGCTTTTTCAAAGAACTTAATCGTTACATATTTGCATAAAAGCACTTTAAAAAAGTACTCGTTTATGATACAGGGGACCATTTCTGAACGATTAACCCAGTAGATCGAATATTATAATTATATGCCGTTGCATTCTGTCAAGACTTCTGACATCTTATAAATAATATTTGTTCGCTTAGTCCGTACTAGTACTCGTACTTGTTATCCTCATGAACTTTTTCTGTAAAAAAAACTGGACTGAACAGGAGCCCAAGAATTATCTTCTCCTGCTCAGCATCTTTATACATTCATTGTATATTACATGTTCTCTATTCGGCTCTATATTCTCTAGAAGTATACACCGATTTTTCGATTTTCAATAGGAAAACGCCAGCTGGCATAAGTCATGGCTATCCTTATTGTGATTTAATGGCTACATTGTAACAGAGTATCCGCTGAGGATACACTAAAATATTCAGGCAGCCATAAGGCCCCTTTCAAATGTCATATCGATGTACAGTTTTGCCCATTAATGTCGCTTATGAAATCCTTTATAAAAATTAGTTTTTACGGATAGTTATATACCCGGAAACTATGTTACACTGGCCGGAAAAGGTACATATCAGGCTGGAAATCGCCTATGTGATTGGCACTTAGAGGTCTCCTCGGCCACGATTTGGCTAGAATTTAAGGAAAAATTCTACTGCTTGACTAACGTTTCCCGGGTAGAAGGGGAGACCATTTCAACCGCTGGGTTGTGCTGATTATTATGTAGTCTCTGTCCTCCAAGGGCCACTCTGGGAAACTGGACCTAAATATTTCTCTCCGTCTGCCGGACTACTGCAGTGTGTTTCAGGCGGAGGTGATGGCAATTTACCGGGCCGCTCAATGGATCCTCGTCAACGATGCTCCTTTCACTCGCGTCTCGATCTTTTCTGATAGTCAGGCCGCGATAAGATCTCTATCGGGTTTCGTGATTAACTCTAGGACCGTTAGGGAATGTCGCCGCTGTCTCGACCTTCTCTCGGGGCGCTTCACCATTGTCTCTCTGGTGTGGGTCCCCGGGCACAGTGAAATTCCGGGAAACTGTAGGGCCGACGAGCTGGTGCGCTCCTTCCGGAATCCTCTTCTGTTGAATTGGGTATGCCACCTGCCTCGGTCAAGTTGACCATTGCGCGGAGGTTCTTTCGGGACGTCAACCTATCCTTTCAATGAGGAGTCCTGTTCCACCGCTAGACTCTCCTGGCCCAAGATGGATAGAAGGCGTACCAACCGATTACTTGGTCTTGGTCGTGATATCATCTCGACTACAGTGGCCGTGCTTATAGGTCATTGCGTCATGGGTAGACACGCGGAAAGATTGAGGCTCCCTTTCAACGACTTCTGCCGTGGATGCAGGTCCACTGAAGAAGAGGAGACTGTTGTTCACTTTCTTTGCCAGTGCTCGTCTCTTGCTAGGTGTAGATATAGGTTATTTGGCTCCCCATTCCTTGTTAGCTTAACGGAGCTATCATCTATTGACATCAAGGATATAGCTTCGTATATCAAACTGGTTTTCCAGTGCGGGATAGTCGTGCTTTTGTTGTGCAGCCCTTGCACTGACCAACTTCTTCCTTTTGCCTGATTTTGGTGGAACTTGGTTAGTACACGGACTGCGTTCACCAGGGGCATCACAACGGGCCACTATGCGTGCTCAAGTGAACTTTGTGATATCAGAGCTACCACTCCGAACTAACCTAACCTAACCTCCAAGGGCCATTATCTACTAAGAAATCCAGCCAGTATCTAATAAGAAATGTAGTTGCATCTCAGAGAAGGAGGAAGAGATCATATGTCACTTATTCTTGATAGTGTTCGACTTATAAGTGGCTTGAGCTAGAAGGCACTAACTATCGATGCACTGACACACATCGTCGCCTTTTAATTGAATGGATTGTGATACCATAATGGGCCTAATATATGACCTAAGCAGGAACCTCAAGTACTTTTATATATGTGGCCACTATTGTATTATTTTCTCGTGAGCCTCTATCAGAATACATACAACAACGTGCTTTAATTGAATGGAATGTGGAATTAGGTCCATTGGTAGGAACCTCACTTATTTTAATGTGTGGTGGCTTTATTACCCTTCTCTCGTGAGCCTTTTGTAGGCACTGGTCAGTTATCACCTCGAACAGTATGGATTTTAAAGATCTTGGCCAAGACAAATGATTTTCTGCGATCGCAAAAAGATCGCTCTAAAGATTTCGAAGCAATAAATATACGATTTATAAATATCTCTGGCACCCAATATATCACAGTTTTTCGCGGAGTCAATAAGTACTCATTCGTCCTATTGGTCACTCCCTTCCGGTTAGTACTTTTACCTTTTCCCAGCCATTAGAGAAGAATTATTACGAGCTTAGATCGAAACTTAAATGACTTTGAATTTTTCGTGTGATAACTGCCCTTAAGCCTTGAACCCAAATTTTTTATTAGGAGTACTTTTTAAACTTTAAAAATTCCTATAAAAGTACTTAAGAAAGTACCTTTGACACGTTGAAAAGTACGTTTTTATTCTCCTTAAAGACAATTTTGATTTTAAAGTTTAATATAAAGAAGATTGAATCCTTAAATGTCTGCGTACTTTTAAAAGGGTTTGGTACTTTCTGCATGGCGCTTATCTGTTACTTTAAAGAAATTTCTTTGCAAATCAAAAATCAAATTAATCAAATGAACAGCAGAATCATTTTTCTAAACAATTAAATAACGATCATATTACTTTACGTCGTCAATACACTCATTTGTTTTTTTTTTTTGCTTTTCTCTGCTCAATTATTTCATTGACAAAACAATTGAATTTAAACACGAATGAGCGAAAAAAAATTAATTTTTATTAAAAAATATGTACATTTACTCACACTTATATGTACATTTAAATGCAAATAATAATAAAAAACGAACATACAAACATACATAAATACAGACTTTGTATGTAATCAATTACATTTTTCATCTTGATATACGAAATAAAAATAAAAATATGAACGAATAAAATAAACATTGAAATGTATGTCGTATAACTGTATAACAATTTTGAAATGTATGCGTATAACAGTTAAAAAAAACAAACTTATTTAAACAGTTTTTTTCTTTCTTCTTTTTTTTCTTTGTATGTGCAATAAGAAATAAGCCAAGGTTAATTTCATTTAAACAAAAAACAAAATTCAGTTAAAATTGTTTAAAAAAAGCATGAAAAAAATTATTTTTTGTAAAATATTGTCTCTTTATCAGCTTTTTTCCATTCTTACTTTTTGGTTAATTGTTGTTTTGTTTTCTTAATTTTTTGTTGTTTTTTATTCAAAACAACCAAAAATAAATAAACTTTAGGTTTTTATGTCTTGTTGCTGGTTTTATTTATTTTTTTTAAGGTAAAATCATTTAAAAGCCCCCGCGTATAGTATTGAGATTTCAGGCAACATCTGTTGGAGTGCAAAATCGAAATAAAAATTTTCAAGAAAACTGACGTAATTCTGCAAACATTTCAAAAACATACGCATTAACAGTGGGACTGAAGGTAGGAAAAGTAAAAAGTAAAATCTAAACTTCATGACTTTTTTAGATCCACAAAAATTATAGGTTGACCTCGTCAATAGGCTTAGATTACCAGTATAACAATCTATTGAGCGCCATTCAATACTTTATACAATATTCTAGGACTTTGAGGAGGCCTTTGACAATCTTTTACACAAATGTGTTAGAAAGGCACTTACATACATATATACATACATAATTGGCCATTACAACTCTTCAGTCAGGATTACTGTCTAGCTTCTCACATCACTCATGTTGTGAGTGTTAATTATATACGTGAGTGGCGAGACCTACAGTTTAACGTCGTCTCCGAACGACAGAGTTTTGAGAAACTTTTTCATGGCAGGTTTACTTATAGAAAGGCACTTACACTGAGGGATATTCCAGAGAAAGAAAGGATGTCATAAAGAATTGTGACGTCTAGTCTACGCACAAAGAACTTTATAAGAACCTATGTTTTGATATGACTGCTGTACGAAAGGGTATCACTTGAGGTGCTTATTTTTGCTGGTACTGTATTCTCAACGGCCTAGACAACATTATTGCAAAATTGGATCAGCCTAGTAGAGGCATACATACATACATAATTGGTCATTACAACCCTTCAGTCAGGATTACGACCTAGTTTCTCACACCACTTATGTTGTGTGTGTTAATTTTATACACGAGTGCCGGGACCTAGTCGACTGCGAACGACAGATTTTTTGAGAAACTTTTCATGACAATTTTATTTACTCTCAGAGCTTCCAATTTTAAATCGAACAGGAACCTGTTGTATTTCATTGTTCCGAGGCTATGCTCTAATGAAGTTATGAAGTACGTACATACGTACGTAATCGTGTGCGTTAATTTTATACATGAGTGGCGGAACCTACAGTTTAAAGTCGACTGCGAACGACAGATTTTTGGACAAACTTTTCATGACAATTTTATTTACCCTCAGAGCTTTTGCCAGAAACCTGATGAGAGAAAGTCGCCTAAGAAATATTTTTCATATTTCGTTTAGTTAGAGACGTCTGACCACGGGGTTCGAACCGAGGCCTTACGTCTAATAAGCCAACATACTACCTACTACACTACGGCGTCTTCATAGTAGAGGCATAGGAGGCTCTATGTTCACTGGACCTGAATTACGCAGGTGACATTTCTTTATCGGTTGAGTTGAGTTGATGGCCGGTATTGAAAAGTATGGAAAACCATCAACCATTTAGCTTGAACACCTGAATATACTTTCGTACCTGGCCTGTCAGGACCTGGCAAATAAAATTGAACAGCTAAAGCATGCATGTGAATGCCTTTCAACTCTCCATTGGAACTAAGATATCAAAGTAATACTAAATCTGTATTGTTGTATGGTGCAGGAAACCAAAGGGTGTCGGCACATGCCAATCTCTTGCCAAACAATGAATATTTGAAACCTTTTGGCATGATCTGTACGACCCCAGCTTCTTCGAAAATGGAAACCCATACACTTATTTGAGGTTGGATAGGAAACATACAAAAAAATACCGGAAGACATTTCAATAAATAATTCTGATTGTCACCTTCAAAGCCAAATACGTGTCAAAAATCCGTACGTGCATGAAGTAGACAACTGGAGAAGGATGTTAGATCGACTAAGAACGATTTAAGTTCTTTATAGGAATGTCAACTAAATTCTCAAATATCTGTATCGCTCTCACTATACATTTTTTATTTAAATTTGCGTGCTTAGAGCAAGTTTCCTAACCCATGATTTAAGAAAATATACCGGTCGTAAGGAATATGTACAAAATGTCACATCGCAATATCAGAAAGAGCCAATGGCTTTACAATTTTTTTTATTTTCCATTTGATTGACTTCATTTTCTGTTTGTTTTTTCATTTCGTGCCACTGTTCTCAAAAAGCTTCAACAACTTGCTCTTTTTATTTAATTTTTTTTTCACAAAAATAATTTTTTTTGCCATTTTCATTGTTGTCTTTAGAGAAAAAAAAAGAAGGCAGCAAAAAAAGATAAAATTCAAGATCTATAGCATTTGATCATGATCTGTAGTTTTCGTTTTTTGCTTTCAATAGTTTACTTTGGTTTGGTTTCGATCATACAATACAATCCAATCCAATAACAATACAATTCAATGCACATGGAGGTTAAAAGTCGTTGTTGGATTCTTTTTTTTTCTACTTCAGCCGCTAAACGTAAGTTTTATTACTTTATACCACAATAGACAGAAAGAGTTGGTATACTTGGTTTGTGTTGTCATTTGTTCAAATCGATCATTTTAATGAAGGGTATGGAACTACTTTTGGAATCGAAAGAGACAAGAGGCTCAACTTTTATACCATTTAGCACAATTTATAAGGAGAGATACCTCATGGGTCTCTAACTATACTCTACTAATTTTAATGATCGTATCAGCATAACTTATTTTGAACTTATAAGGTACATATACTACCTATGCCATCATCTGGCATTTTTAAAACATCCAAATAGTTTTATAACGGTATGGATTTTATTCGATTCATCCTTGGCTGGACATGTCTCATCAAAAAATTTTGTGATCTCAATAATCGTTCGCCCCAGTTACCTAGTTTCGGACAATGACAGTGAATTACAGTTTCCCCAGTAGTACTTATGAGATATTCGCAGAATCCGACATCTGCATATGTGTGGTGATCAGAAATTCTTCGCCTCAAATCTCCAAGCGCGGAAAAAGACAGAGAAAAAGTCCTCTTCTTCCGCGTCACTTCAGCTTCTGCAGAAGATGTTGTGAGAGGCTTGCATGAACTGGAGCCAGTTTCTCGTTATTTTCGCTAAGGCAGACTGGCTAGGTTTAATGGAAATTTTGTTTTGCATATATACGCAGCGTATTTGGTCTGTATACAGATGGGTTTATTATCCTATCTTGCCTTTGCAAGTAAGCGAAGTTTGT
Organism: Sarcophaga carnaria; assembly: GCA_958299815.1. Taxonomy (NCBI): domain Eukaryota; kingdom Metazoa; phylum Arthropoda; class Insecta; order Diptera; family Sarcophagidae; genus Sarcophaga; species Sarcophaga carnaria. Next base: position 144,619,459 of record OY283149.1, read on the forward strand.
GTGAAAAACTTTTGCTTTTCTTTCCTCAGGGGAGTGTCAATCAAACGTATGAATTCATTCGCATATTCTGTTGTACCACACTTTGCAAATGCGTTTGTCGTTATCTTCATTGGGGCAAACGTAAAATGTGTCGCTATTGCCTCCAGAGATACTCAGCATTCTTGGACACTTTTTAGTCTCCTATTCCTTAAATTCAGAGCTTCCACAGAAAACATTGAAGGGAATACCAAGCCTTTCGGAATGTCTTTCAACAGGACAGTGAAAACCTTTAATAGTGTGGTGGACGATCATGCAATTTAGGATTATAGATGATCAGTCCAATAGAACCAACCAATACTGCAGCTGGACACAGAACATAACCTTGTTGTATGCCTCTATCAACTTTCCTTGATAGATAGGCCTCCACAATCGGGGAAGTAATGACACTTCTCATCAAAACTTACGTCTTAAACTTTGCAACGCAATGATGCTTGTATCCAGAACAGTGACCACGGACCCAGAATGATTATTGTTATTAAGGTTCCTAAGATGGTCTCTTAGGAAAATTTCAAAGGTTTTCGTAAAGCATTAAAAAATTTCTAAAATATGGAAATTTTTTCTCAAATATTCCTTAAATTGTCGAAAATCAGTCGAGTTTTTTTAAACATTTTTCCGCAAATTGTAGAAAATATAAGAATATTTTTTAAAAATTTCCATCAATTGTAGAAAACATTCTTAAAAATTTCCATAAATTGTTGAAAATCATGATTAATTTTAATATTTTTAAAAATTTCCATAAATTGTAGAAAATCATGATTAATTTTAAGGATATTTCCGCAAATTGTAGAAAATATTGAAATATTCTTAAAAATTTCCATAAATTGTAGAAAATCATGATTAATTTTAAGGTTATTTCCGCAAATTGTAGAAAATATTGAAATATTCTTAAGAATTTCCATAAATTGTGGAAAATCATGATTAGTTTTAAAGTTATTTCCGCAAGTTATAGTAAATATGGAAACATTATTTCACATTTTCTCTAAGGTTTGGGAAATCTTGAATTATTTTCAAGATTTTGCTGTAAGTAGAGGGAAATATTGCAGAAAAATTTTTCTAAATTGTAGAAAATCAAGAAGACTTGTTAATGTTGGTAATACAAACCCATTAAACGTATTGAAAAAATCCAACTTTAAATTGAACAGAAATCTGTTGAATTTAATTATTCCGAGGCTATGCTCTAATGAAGTTATGAAGTACGTACATACGTACGTAATTGTGTGTGTTAATTTTATACATGAGTGGCGGGACCTATAGTTTAAAGTCGTCTCCGAACGACAGATTTTTGAGAAACTTTTCATAGCATTTTTATTTACTCTCAGAATTTTTGCCAGAAATCTGCTGAGAGGAAGTCGCCGAGGAAATATTTTTCAGATTTCGTTTTGCTGGAGAAGTTTGGCCTGGGGTTTGAACCGTGGCCTCACGCCTAATAAGCCAATACACTACCTACTAGACTACGGCGACTTCTAGACTATGAAGTAGTGGCAACAAATAGTCGTTCTAAGCTGTTTGTATTATTGTTATTTTATTTTTTTTTTTTGTTGAACCAACTAAACGTATACGAATGTGTTTAGAAGTGCTTTAGTAGAGCATAAATAAAATATAAGATACTCGCGAAAAAGTGTTTTTAATTTTGCACACACAGTATGTACACATTATCTATCTCGGTGTGTTATATGAGATCTCAAAATATTTAAAGAACATAAGCCTACAAGAGTATGTCTGTATGTAGGTATGTATAACTGAGTGTTTTTCATATTGTATTGGAGCTAAAATATCTAATAAGCATTTGCCGCCTTAATATGATACATTTAGAATGCCAGCACAGTCATAAATGATATACAGTCGGTGTGACTGTTTTATGGCATTTTAGCAAACAAACTGAGCAGCTAGTCGAGAGATGGAACGAAGAGAAGAGAATTTTAGATACAAATTTGTGAATTTTTTAAGATGTTTACGAGCAAAAATTTATCTTATAAGCAGTGTTATAGACAGAAGAATATTCTTTTTTTTTGGTATCGTTTTTAAGAAGAGCACAAGCAGACAGATTTTGGAGAGCAGAAGATGAAACAAAACAAGAAAAGATTATTTGTTTAGTTATAAAAATTTTGTTTTTATAAGAAATGTAGATTGTTATTGTTGTTGATATTTTTTGTTTTTTCTTGAACTTTTTTTTAAAACGTGACATCACTTTTTTTGTATTTCTTTTTAATTTTTTTGTTCTGTACTTTTTTTTCTACTTTTTTTTTGTATCTTTAAGGTTGTCTGTATTTATATCGGGAGATATATTTATTCAATGTTTTCATTGTTGCTTAAACAAGTTGCACTTGTTTTTGATTTTTTCTGTTTTTTGCTAAATATCGCATTCATTTGTTCATAATAATTGTTTAAAATGAATTTTTGCTATTTTCTAACTTAAAAAAAATTTGCATAAAAAAATATTTTTTCCGTAATTCTAAGCTGAGGCCAGTAGTTGCTTTTTTTAACATTTTCTTGTCCAACATTCGTTAGATCAATGGGCGACCGGGTAGTGTTTGGGTAAATAAGCATAAGCCAAGCAAAAGATCAATGAATGATTGAATGAACGAACGAACGTTTTTAAAACCATGACTAGTATCCGCTTGAAATATTGAGTAGGTGCCGTTTATTTTTTCAATACTTTTTTTTCTCTTGTTATTGTTGTTGTTTATTTCTTTTAATTTACTTTTACACTTTTAGTGTTTATTTTTATTATTACTATTCACATAATGTGTGTGTGTTCTTTTTAAAAAAAAAAAAATAAAAAAATAAATAAAAAAAAAATTTGTATCTCTTTATTTATATCTTATAAGTCGAAAAGAAAAATTGGTTCAGGCGTAAACACCTACGCTTGTTTATAAAGATTTTTTATTTTTTAAAATTTTTTTTTGTTTTTTATTTTTTTTTATTTTTTAAAATTTTTTTATTTTTTTTTTTGAATTTTTTTTTTTATCAGATTTTTCTACACAATATTTTTTAATTGACCTCAACTGCTTGCTGCATTATTGTTTGTATTTTTTTTAATTCAGTTATTTTGTAATAAACTTTAAGCTGTTTTTTTTTGGTTAATATTTTTAATTTTAATTTTATTTTTTATTTTTTTTTTATTTTTTTAATTTCCTTTAATAAATTCGAATTTAAGGTATACCTTCCGGTTTAAATTGATTTTTATTTCAAACTTTTTTTCGTAACTTTTTCGTTTGCAGCAGCATAATTTCCCTTTTGTAAACGGTTATCGATTATTATCACTTAGCAAAGTAATTAAAAATTATTTTCAATTAAATTTAATGACAGTTTTTTAAAACTCTATATATAGGCTGTACAATGAAAGAAAAAAATTTAAAAATATTGGGTATATCCATTAGTTTCCATTGCCTTGAAGACCAGACAGAATTCAAAGTGTATTTTTTGAGTGATCGAGCATTAATTTTTAAATCGTTTCAGTTCTATTAATCACATCTTTTAAACTAAACAGATATATTCCACTGTAGCAGTTTCTAGAATGATAGGGTTACCATCTATCTTTGGTCAGTAACAGCATTCTCTTTGAAAATGAATTGCCTACCTCTATTATATGCTATGATACCCCTGTTAAGAAGCTGGGAGTAACGTCGGACCTATAAGCCTGAATCTGATTCTGTTTACATTCTTTCTCAAGATATTTGCAAATGCCTACACTATAGGTCGGTTTATTGTGATTAAGATGAGCTACTTGATAGGTAACATTAGAAGGCTTTGATGAATAGACATTTCTTACTAGTAGTCTACATTGATGTTGAGAACGCTTTCAACAATAAACACTTTGAAGTTATTAACACTGCTCGTGGTGTAAGCAATATTGCGTTGTAAAGTTTGTAATGAAACTTTAGTCTAAAAGAGTCATTACTGCCTCGTTTGGGGAGGGAAGTTGATAGAGGCATAACACAAGATGGAGTTCTATCCCATTGCTGAGCCAAGTGCAGTATTGCTAGATTCTATTGGATTGGTTATCTACTTTCCTTAAATTTCATGGCCCGCCATGCCCTATTGAAAGGCTTTCAGAAAGACTTGGTATTCCCTGTCGGAAGCTGCGGATTTGAGAAGAAGGAGAAGGAGGTTATATATCATCCCAAAAAGTGTGTACCCGACATCCAAAATTTTTCAGGAATTCTGGGTATCTCTAGAGGAAATAGCGAAATGACGATTACTCTCATATAGGTTCCTAGATAGGGTTGCATTGAAGGTAACGACAAAGCTAACGCACTTGCAAAGGATCATTTCACAGAAGGTTCGAATGTACTCATACGGAATTCGTCTGAAGAGGGACATGAAAATCAATTCGCGAGGAAAAATGGGATACTAAACCCATTTGTTTAGCGACTAGACAATCCCATTCAATCGCTTTGGATACATGTGGAACAAAATTTGCACTAAACTTATTCAGAGTCCATCTTAGCAGTGATAATGGCACACTGGCTGCTGGGTATGCAAGTTTCTCACAACATCTTCTGCAGAAGCTGTAATGACGCAGAAGAAGAGGAGACCAAAGAACAATTTCTTTGTGTTTTTTCGTGCTTGCAAATTTGACACGAAGGATTTCTGAGCATCAAAAAAGGATTTTTGGTGGAACATGTCTACCTAAAGATAAATTTGATCAAATCCGTAACTTCACCATACTACTGGGATAAATTGGAAATGGACGCCAGAAGTTATCGTTGAACAGTGGAATAGGTAGTATCGGTATTAAAAAGGGATCGTATAGAATACAAACAAACTATGTTTTTTAAGGTGGCTGCAAATTTATCTTGACCTAACTTTCACTTCATGTGTCAGTATCCGCTTCTTACTATGAAGAGGCGCAAATTCCTGACCTCTCGTTTTCTTTTATATTTCTGTGATCTTTCCAAAATAAAGATTACGGGCAATAGCGAGATTTTTGTAGATTCGGGAACGTTTTCTACAGGGGATGTTTGGTCTCTGATTTCGATATTGATTTGTGGTATCACAATGTGATTTAACTCCTGACATATATGGGACCTTTAACTACACTTGCCTAATTTACTTAATTGCTCATTTCACCACTTCAGTCAGGACCAAAGGTCAGCAATGAGTATTTAAAACGATGAGTAGATTCGAATCATATTTATAATTTCTGATACTTGTACGCATTCATACTTATTTTAATGTCATACTCATACTACTTATACTCAAAGTTTTAAATACTCATGGTACTTGTACTTAACAATACGCATGATGTTATTGATTTCGACTCTCCACGACTCATCGTATACACGAATCACAAAATAAGTACGGTTCGCGTACGAACACTAAAATACTCACTAAGAGGTTGTGTGTTTGCTCTGTTTGCTGTCTTTATCTTTTTTGTTTATGCGTCTTTTTTCTTTCTTTGTAAATGCAACAACAACTAAGAATGTAAATTTTAACGAATTATTCGAGTCACTTGAATCATTACTCTAAATGAGTAGGCGTATGAATGAAACATAGTTCGAATGTTATGAGTTTGATGTCAATGTTGTACTCATACTCATTGCAACTTGTATTTATAAATCAATGATGTACTGAGTACGAATGCATCAGAGTAGTTGGATTTCAGTGCTGTTGACTCACTCATACTCAAAATTTCATGAGTACTTATGAGTAGCGAAAAAGCGATTCATTGCTGATCTCTGGTCAGGACTACAACCTAGCTTCATACACCACCTATGTTTTGTGTGTTATTTTTATCCGTGAGTAATGAGACCCACAATTTAACACTGACTCCGAATGACAGATTTGAGAAACTTCTCATGGCAATTTTATTTACATTTTCAAACATAAAATGTCTTGTAATTTTTTAAATTATTTTATTAAAGTGGTAGTGTAGTGTTGTAGAGGTTAACCCATTAATAATAACAATAATAAAATAAAACATTCTATGCATTTTAAATTCGTTTGAATGTTTGTTACAATTTGAAATTTTTTCGTTTTTCGTTTCTATTAAGACAATGGAAAGAAAAAAGAAGTTCACATGAATCAATTTCCACGGTGGAATATTAAATAATTCAAATGCTTGACAGGGCCATATCCATGTTAAGAAAATAAAAATAAAATTTTTTTTAATGGAATTTCAGAAACACATTGAACCTTAGCTTAATTCATATGCATTTCATGTAAGGCTTATTAAATTTTATTGAAATAAAAAGAAAAAAGAAGTGAAAGAAGTTTATGCACACAACAGCTTAAAGTCAAGTTAATAAATTGTTAATAGAATGGCATTAAGCCATTATTAAATATGGATAATTGAAGGGTTAATATTGGCTTTTTGGTAAGGCTATGTATGTACATATAAAAGGCATAAATAAGGAGAAAATCAAATGGAAATTCATATGCTAAACGTGGGCGCCTATAACTCATTCGCTACGGGTATGGCAAGTGGCCCTTTTTATTTATGGGAGTTTTTTCTCTTTTTTCTTTTTTTTGAAAATGGAAAAACCAAGAAATTCTTTTAAATAAAAAGCAAATAAATAAATTAAATAAATTTAATTATTTTAATCAAAAAATTTTAGCTACAAACAACACGCTTGCTGCTCTATTAGTCTGTCTTTTAGCATAAAATAGCTGTCGGCGTTTTTCTAAAGCCAGCATTTTCTAACCACTTGATGCATTAGTATGCCAAGCATGTCTTCTAATATTTCTTTTTTTATTTTTATTTTTTTATTTAAAAAGTAAAAATGTTTCTAATGTTTTTTCTTCTTTTTTAAATTTTTTATTTTTTTTTTTTGTGTGGTAAAAATGTGAAATGCCTGTTGGCGGCAGTAGTGCCTAGAATTGTAAAATAAATTGTAAATGATGTCGTTGTCGCTGTCGTTTTCATTTCTGTTTCTGTTTCCATTGTTTATACCTGTAATTGTAATTGTTCGTTCGATCCACATTTAATTTCCATAGAATTATATCCATTCATTCAATCATTCATTCAATCAATTACATTGAATTTACACCTACAAAATGTTATTGAATTGAAATGAAATTGTTTTTAAAATCGTAACATAAATAATTAAAATGCAATAAAACATATAAAAAAAAAGTTGTGTTCAATTAAATTTAGTATCATACGCATGTATACCCCCGCACACCAATTTAAGCTGCTGACACTGTGGCTATTAACATTTTTTTTATTTTTTTAAAAGAAATTTTAAATTTAACTTCAATTGTAATGGAAAAACAAAATGGAAAGTTTATTAAACTTGGTGTTAAGAAAATAAGGTTGAAAATATTTTCATTTTTTCTTAATATTTCTAAGAAAGGCCACCCTAGTTTTCATAGAAAATACCTTAAGGAGTGTGCATGAACAAATTTGGGCATATTTCCAGAATTAAATCCTTTACTATCTGCCGTTAATAGTTAGAAGTCGTGGCTGTCTAGTAGATAGTGTGTTGGCTTATTAGGCGTAAGGCCACAGTTCAAACTCCAGGTCAGACATCATCAGCAAAACCAAATATGAAATATTTCTTCGTCGATTTCCTCTCAGCTTATTTCTGGTAAAAACTCTCGAGAGTAAATAAAATTGCCAAAAAAAAATCTGTCATTCGGAGTCGACTTTAAACTGTAGGTCCCGCCACTTATGTCTAAAATTAACACGCACTACATAAGTGGTGTGAGAAGCTAGGGCATAATCCTAAGTGAAGAGTTATGTACATATGTAGTTATATACGTATGTAGTACCGTTACTTGATTTTATTCATTATATGCCTCAGCAAACAAATGCAATTTCATGCTTGAGCTTAAATTGACTCAATCTAAATCTGTGAGAGAATTGTTTGGAAAAAATTGCCCCCTTTTCCTTATAGGGAATTCAGTGAAAATAGTGAATTTGTGGAAGTAGAGTTCAATTAAAGATTTCCTAGTAAAATTGTCACAGACGAGCCATTTTTATTGTGACTAACTGTAACTTTTAAATTATTTGCCATGCAAAGAACTTTTTACATTATATTTGTAGTCGATTACCTAATGACAAAATCTGGGACTTAAAAGATCTTGTGTACTTCATTTAAATCACGAATGTGGACTTATGAACACATATGTTACAGTATTTTTGCCACAAATAATTTTTATTTCAACCTTATTTTCCGTAAACAGAATGGGGCGGTCTGGAAATCAAATTCGAACATAAATTCCTTCTCTTTCCGAAAGAAATTGAGTACATCTCCGATAGAAACAGCCAGTCTTAGTGAACGCAATGCGGCTGAAAAAAATATGTCTTGTGTTCTAATGTGCTAATGTTCGCGCTTTTTATTACCCTTCTCCATAGGGAAAATGCTCCATTAATTATTAACACTATTTATGGGGAGCCCTCCTAATGTGTGTACCCATCAAATTTTCTTCGGCCTGACTTTTGCCCAGTTTAAGGACTTATAGTCTATTTTGGGGCCTTCACTCGGCATCCCACCAGTGATTCCAAATTAGCCCTTCTCCATAGGGAAAATGCCCCATTAATTATTAACGCTATCTATGGGGAGCCCTCCTAATGTGTGTACTCATCAAACTTTCATCGGCCTGACTTCTACCCAGCTTAAGGGCTTATAGTCTACTACCTTCACACGCCATCCTACCAGTGATCCCAGAGTAGCCCTTCTCCATACGGAAAATGCCCCATTAATTATTAAGACTATGTCCCATTAATTATGAGCACTATCTACGGAAGCTCTTCTAATGTGTGTGTGTTCTCAACAAACTTTCCTCAGCCTGACTCTTGTACAGCTAATTTCACAAAGGGCTCTCGACTGTGGGGCCTTCACTCAACATCCCACCAGTGGCCCCTAGAGTAACACGTTGTTCACCGAAACACAACTTAGTTCGCTAAACCGAGTTGATTAAGCTAATCGAATCACTGCCAGATGACCTGCGATTTTATAGAACATGAGGCCAGTGTGTCTTGACTATTCGATCAATTTTTGGGTTGTACAGACGTTTGCTGAGATCCCCTATCCTATATACATTGTTTCGCAAAGGGTTTTTGTTACCTCTTTATTGGGATTTTTTCCAGTTTCCACTGAAGCTGTCTGAATCTAAGCAGAGGTACTAAGCAGAGGTACTTGTATAAGTACAAAAAACTGCCGCATTAAATCTGGGACCAGCACAAAGCCCATCTGGAACCTAACTCCCACGAGCTGGGAATCTAGAACATTCGATCATATTCAATATTCATATGGTTTGTGATAAACAGCACTCAATGAGAACTCTAGTGTAACTACAGTAATTAAAGTTGTTAAGCCACTGTGCGTGTTTAAAAACCCTATGACAGGGTCAGTGATTTAAAAATCGTATGAAATATTTGTGGGTTGTTATTGGTAAATTATACCATATTTTTGTGAGACACTGTATCTTATAAAATTATTTGGCAACATGAGAATTTAACTAGAAGTTTAATATGTGAAGGAATTTATGAACCAATTGAAGTCGCCGTAGTTTAGTAGGCAGTGTGTTGGCTTATTAGACGTAAAGCCAGGGTTCAAGCCCCAGGCCAGACATCAAAACAAAATACAAAAAGTATTTCTTAGGTGACTTCCTTTCAGCAGATTTCTGGCAAAAACTCTGAGAGTAAATGAAATTGCCTTGAAAAAGTTTCTCAAAAATCTGTCGTTCGTTGTCGACTTTAAACTGTAGGTCCCACCACCCATGTATAAAAATTAACGCACACGACATAAGTGGTGTGAGAAACTAGGTCGTAAACCAGACTGAAGGGTTGTAATAACCAATTATGTATGTATGTCCTCAGCAGTCTTCTGACTCTTTCGTTCGGAGTCGTCTTTAAACTCTACGTGTGGCGAGACGTAGCATAAAACTAACACACACAACATGGGTGGTGTGAGAAGGTCGTAGTCCTGACTAAAGGGTTGTAATGGCTAAGTAGGTAAGGAAACACTTGAACTAGAACTAGTAATCGATTAAATTGATTGAAATTAATTCATCATTTAAAAATATGCAGGTATTTTATTTTCAGTGATGCTTTAACAACAGGTATTTTTTATTTTTTGTTTGTTTTGAACACTTTCTAATGACTTTATTAATTAAGAGCTGTTGTATAATTATATAATATTTGTTTTATTGTTGCTATAATTATTATTATTTCCAGTTGTTGTTTCTTTATTTAATTGGATTTTTATTTCAAATCGTGTTTCATATGGCAAAGAAAAAAATTGAACACACACAAAAATATATTTTTAGAAAATTCGTATGTTTTTCTATTCTTCACTTCACTTCACTTTTTTCTTTTCTTCTCGTATTTAAATATCATCATGATGAATATTCATTAACGTCATCGTCATCATTAGCATTAGCATCGGTGTTATATGTATAGAATTAAGAGAATTAGTCAGCCAGCATCAGCAAAAATTATAAAAAAAAAATAATTTTTTTTAAATTTTCATTCAAATCTTTTAGGCAACACTAAACTTATTAAATCATCCACAGCATAAAATTAAAAAAAAAATTTTGAAAAATTTTTTTTCATAAATTTTTTTCAAATTTTTTTTCAAATTTTTTATTTTCAAAAATTTTTTAAAACTTTTTTCAATTTTTTTAAATTATTTTTTTTATTTTTTTAATCATAATTTTTATTTTTACAAATTTGAAGGTTAATCATTTTTTTTAAATATATTAATCTGTTTCCATTAAATCTTCTATGTTTTTTTCAATTTTATTTTAATACGTTTTTATTTTTATTGTGATTTTATTATGGCTCACTTTATTTATTAATCTTTAGAACATTTTTTTATGATATTTATTTATAACTTTTCTATTTACATTGGCTTATATATTTACATATAAACTCGTATATGTTGATTTTATATTTTTCTGCTCATCATTTAAAACCAATCACTAGGTTTTTTTATTATTAAAATTTCTTTTTTTTTTTTGCTAAACAAAATTTAAAATTAAAAACACAAAAAAAATCTTATTTTAATTCTTATTCGTACTCGTTGTATAGATTAGTAGAAGAGAATCTAAAATTTTGATCTAACCGCCGCGAGATTTCAACACCAACTGACTTGACTCGCAAAGATTTTGAAAAAAAAGTACACACACTCGGGGATCTCTTTCAAATACGTTTTCAAAACAATTTTCGTATGAAAACGAAAGGCAGCGTATTGAACGTAAAGTGTCTCTAGCAGTAAAAGAAACTGAATTAGAAGCTTTAGCAGCAGCAGCAGCGGCAGCAGTAGTAGTAGCAGCAGTAAACAGACAGTTGAAGCGTACATACATCAGCGCCAAATGATAGTATAACGCCACACACACACAATGCGCATTTAGTACTACGTTGAGCGTATGTTTTGTATGAGCAAAAATTCATGAAGAAAATAACATTTTTATTAACATGTTGTTGTTGTTGTTGTATCTAACAGAAACCTAATGTAAAACACACAGTGGTTTGGGTTGTTGCAAAACAGTGGATTAAAATTGAATACATTCGTGTTTTGTCGATGGGCACGAAACAGTTCGTTCTTAAGTTGCATCATACGGTTGGGGTATACTCAACTTGTAGGAATGTTCCCTTATCACTTATAATATAAACAGATTCAAACCATTTCTCTTACAATCAACATCCCTAGTCCCATCAGAATGCCAAGCATGAGTCAAAAAAAATAGAATCTGTGCACCGAGAACCGAGAAATGTTATTTCAAATCTCTCTTGCCATAACAACAAAATCTCTGCTGCATTTTAATTCTCTTGATATTATATTTGCATACATACATACATAATTGATCATTATTCCCTTCAGTCAGGATTACAACCTATCTTCTCACACTACTTATGCTGTGTGTGTTAATTTTATACATGAGTGGCGGGACCTACAGTTTAAAGTCGAATCCGAACGACAGATTTTTGGAAAATTTTCGTAACAATTTTATTTACTTGCACAGATTTTGCCAGAAATTTACTGAAAGGAAGTCGTCGAAGAAATATTTTTCATATTTCGTTTGGTTGGAGATGTCCGACCTGGTTGTTTCAAGCGTGGCCTTACCTCTAAAAAGACAACACACTACCTATTAGACTACGGCGACAGTCTATTAAATTTGGAGTTTTTTTATGCCTTTACTCTCACAACTTTTGGTTACGCCATTGTAGACATCTTCGCCCGTACACTGATTGGCATTGAATTTGTAGTTGTTGACCCCATTTGCAGGTGTAGTATTTTGCGCAGTCATTGGAGTGAGCAATAGTATCCTCTCTCTTGTTCTCTTCCATCTTCTCTGGATATTTGTGGAGCGAATTTTTTGGTACCTTTTGGCTCTAGAGGTTTTTTAGATTCTGGATTCAAGTTTTAACTGGGGTTACGGTTTCTACAGGAGCTTCAGTTTCAACTGGGGCTTCGGAGTAGACAAAATTACCCTCTCGCTTACATTGGAAACCATCTTCTCTGGCTATTTGTGGAGCGAATTTTTTGGTACGTTTTGGTTCTGGAGGTTTTTTCCGAGGCTTCGGTTTTACGGGAGCTTCAATTTCAACTGCGACTTTGTTTTTTATGGAGGCTTCAGTTTCAACTGGAGCCTCTATTTCTACGGGGGCTTCAGTTTCTGGTTTTTCAGTTTCAGGAGCTTCGGTTCATGTTTTTAACATTTAAGAAGTCCCTGTTTATCGATTTTCCATTTCAAGAGCTGCTGCCTTCAGAAGCTTCAGTTTCAGGAGCTTCGGTTTCTGGTTTTCCAGTTTCAAGAGCTTCGGTTTCTGGTTTTTCAGTTTCAGGAGCTTCGGTTTTTGGTTTTTCAATTTCAGGAGCTTCAGGTTTCTGGTTTTTCAATTTCAGGAGCTTCAGTTTCTGGTTTTTCAGTTTCAGGAGGATTATTGAAAACTCTCTGACTCTCTGAAGGTTTGCTTTCAGATTCTAGAGTTTCGGTTACAGTTGGGACATTGATTTCTACGGTGGCTTCAATTTTAAATGGTGCTTTCTGATACTACTGGGGCGATTTAGCTGCAACTGGTTCTTCAGTTTCTACGTAGATATCAGCATCTACGTGAGTTCAGTTCCTGGAGCATCGGTTTTTGGTTCTTCGGTGTCTAAACCTTTAGTTTATGATTTTATAATTTCAGAGGCCTCTGTCTCTCGATTTCTATTTCAGGAGCTGCTGCTTTCCGAAGCTTCAGTTTCAGGAGCTTCGGTTTCAGGAGCTTCAGTTTCAGGAGCTTCGTTTTCTGTTTTTTCAGTTTCAGGAGAATTGTTTTAAACCTTCTGGCTCTGAAGATTTGTTTGATTCTACGGTTGCATCAGCTTTAACTGCGGCTCTATGATACTACTGGCTCTTCATTGTCTACGGATATATCAGTGTCTACGTGAGTTCAGTTTCTGGTGATTCGATGCCTGGAGTATTAGTTTTTGGATTTACAATTTCAAAAGCTTCTGTTTCTGGATCTTTGCTTTTAAGATTTTCTGATTCTGATTCTCTGTTTCAGTTGCTTCAATTTCATAGGCTTCTGTAACGGGAGCTTCAGTTAAAGAAGCTTCAGTTTCTGGCTTCTTAATTTCAAAAGCCCTTTTTAGTTTCGGAAGCTTCTGTAGGAATAGCATCACTTGGACATAAAAGAATAGCAGGACTTTCTACAGCAGGATCCTAAACGTCGTCAGCACTAAAGACTTCAATAGAAACTTTAGGCCCACGAGGACCTTTCCCGCTGCTAAATACTTTACTCTTTCGACAGGTTAAATACCTGAATCCACCATTATTATTAGCATAAGAACCTTAGAAACCCGGAGTAAACTACAAATATTAATGCATACAATATAATATATTTAAGGTATGGGTCCCCTATCGTTAGCCACTTAGGAGCGTTTGTTTTGGGTTTCATTTTTTCCTAAGCATGCTAATCATCAGCATGGAAGTGTTATAAAGGGTCCGCCAAATAATCGCAGCTCCGAGGTGGCCAAACGACATCAGCTCTGCGGCTGATAATGCGATCTTCAAAAACAGGGGGCAAAACATCGAGTGTAGCTTCGGCTGTGTGGCACGTAGCGCCGTCCTGTTGAAACCAAATGTTGCCAATATCCTCCCTCTTCAATTTTTGTGAACAAATATTCGTTCAACATGGCCCGATAACGATCGCCATTGACTGTAATGGCCACTCCTTACTTATTTTCGAAGAAAAATGGCCCAATTATGCCTCTGGACCAATATCCGCACCAAACAGAGACTCGTTTTGGGTGCGTCGGCTTATCAATCTGAAAAGATGGTTTTTTTTGCCAAAATCGGCATCTGCTGGTGTAGGCTACTGCATGGCCAGCCGAGGCAGCCATTTGAATGAAATTATTTTCCATTATTAACCGGAAGGATTGTACTTTCAAATAAAAAAAGAAATTTGAGAAAATATTCAGTAGTTTTCTTTAAAGCATTTTCAAAAAAAAAGTTATTTGGCGGACCCTATATTTTCTTAAGCATTTCTCGGACAGTCAACAGAATAAATTTTAATTGATAACTTCGTGATAGAATCTTAAAAATTTCGTGGGAAAATGAAGATTTACGATTTGAATTTAGCAATGTAGGGTTTCAGTTTATTCGTAAAAATTGAATGAAATATACAAACTTAAGTGGAGGAATATTATTCCATAGACCAGGTTAATTAGTCATCTTCATCGTCAACATCCATCGCCTTGTCATTGACCGCAAATTACTCCAAGAACTCACTTTACAACCAAGGCCTTTGTGGGTAGAATACACTCCATGCTCTGCGTTCGTTAGCCTGTAGTTCTTGCTGTTGTTCAGCCTTCTGTTGGGCCTTTTGCTGTTTCGATTTTAATTTATCCTGTGCCTTGAGCAGCTTCCGCTCTGCCTTGACAATATCATAATCCCAGATTTAATTCCAGCTCAGAGAAGGACTACTTTGTGTGGGTATTTTATTGGCATCTATAAAGCATTTACCCAGCTGTGGATAGTACAGCTCATAAGAGCCGCAATTAATATGGAACACACGAAAGCCTTCATCTACAAGGCGAGGTTCACAGTGATAATAAGAAGAATTACTGGCTGGATCGGCTATGCCACCCTTAACGCTACACTGTATGGGTAAGGTGCAGTCAGAGATATCACGGCTACAACGATTTAGCTCAACATTAAAGGCTTGTTTCTCGGGACATGACTTGATAAGCAAACGAAAGCTGCCATTAGGAGAACCTTGAGAAGAACACTCGTAATATTGTTGACAATTTAACTCATGGCCTTGACGCTGACCGGGAGTTATGCAAGCTATTGGTGGTAGAGCAGCCGTGTTTGCTGACTTGCAAATTACCGTTAGTATTAGAAAAACACTGAATATTTTTATATTCTTTGAATACATTTTCGTTGATTTCACTTGAAAATTCCTTCGCTTACTTATTGTCTCCACTAAATGTGGCAATTATTTTATAGGCAAAAATTTTAAATTTCAAAGCGATAAATATTTACATATCGTCACCTGAATGGTGTAGCGTTTATCTTGAGCAAATAAGATCTCACAAATCTATGACAACATTATCCACCGTCCATAAACAACAACAGCAGTCCCGGTTACTCTTATTGTTGTGACAACTGCTGTCTGTTTTATCTCAAGTGAATTAAAAACGTAAAAATGATTCACAAGAAAAGTATTTTAAAAATTTAGCACAAGTTTTACGGTGTCAAAAAAAAAGAAAAAACAAAATGGTTGTCAAGACCTAGATTACAGCCGAGAGGGTCTTCGCTTTCTATGGACACATTGCTGTCATACAGTTTAGGGCACTGCTTTGCCTGTTATACTATGTTCAGATATGCACTTTTATTGAGTCAATATTCGGTTTATTGAGTACAATATTTTAAGTGTTCAGACATAATAATATACGCAGTTCAGCTGCTTATCCAATATTCATTTGACAGTTGGTAAACAAAACAGCTGATTGTTTCAACAACTTTGTTTTTTTGTTTGTGTTGTTGACATTTGAGTTGTCAAATATCAACAGAAAATGTTCGGATAATTGTAATATACCCCTTGAACATACTTATGACAGTGTTGCATTTTAAGTTTTACTCAATATTATAACAATTTGCATATTTATTGCGCAATAATTAATTGAAACTTTATATGAAATATTGAGCTCAATAATGGCGTTTATTGCGTTTTACGCAATAAAGGTGCATGTCTGAACACCGTATTACTTTGCTTCTAAAAACAGACGCCATAACCTAGCCAGCAAATGCAAATGTCTTCACCTTCGAATCTCACGATTATCAGAATGTAGTTCTTCTACTTTCAATGTTTCTCTATATCATGTCGATAGCAGTGAAATTTCTGAACTTGTCTGCCCAATTGTAGACGACGTAGTTCAAACCCCAGGTCAGACATTAAAACGAAAGTATGAAAAAATATTCGGCGACTTCCTCTCAGCAGATTTCTGTCAAAAGTCTGCGAGTTAAATAAAATTGCCATGAAAAGTTTCCCAAAAATCTGTCGTTCGAAGTTGACTTTAAATTATAGGTCCCGCCACTCATTTATAGAATTAACGCACACAACATAAGTGGCTTGAGAAACTAGGTCGTAATCCTGACTGAAGGGTTGTTATGTCTGCACAATTATTTTTCCTGTTTGCTAAATAGCCTCATGGTAGTGGATAGCAACAAAAGCTCTTACAATGCCAATGAAAATGCAGTCCAAAGGTGCTGGCCATTCTATGAATTGAGTGAGGATAATTCGACAACTGTTTAAGTGAAGCGATGCGCTCTAAAGCCGGGTTATTCATTGCGACTACAACGTAAAATAGAAGCAGACAATCTTCCGTGGATAATGTAAAGCAAAATCCTTGTAAACCATTTACAAAGAGTTTCCCTACTTTCCCACTTTTTATTTGATTTTACGTTTTGCATTGAAATTAGAGGGCAGTGAATGAGAGCCCACCAATTAACCGTTTGACAATAGTCGCCGTAGTCTAGTAGGGAGTGTGTTGGCTTATTAGACGTAATGCGAGGGTGCGAGCCCCAGGCCAGACATTAAAACAAAATACAAAAAGGATTTGTTCGGCGACTTCCTCTCAGCAGATTTCTGACAAAAACTCTGAGAGTAAATAAATTGCCATGAAAAGCGGCGGACTCTATAACCAGCTTATTTGTTACTCAACCCCTTCTTGCCTGCTTGGGAACCAAAGAAGCAAAATTCTTGGATGCTCAGAATTTAGTGACAAAACATATCTCGGAATGGTTGAGAGATGCCAGCCAGGAGATATAATTATGAGGGAATAGATAATATCGGTATTAAAACCGGACCTTATAGAACCCACCTGTTGAATCGACTGTAAGTTTAACCTAACCTAACCTAATGTACTCAAAACCCTGTGAAATTGTGGTAAAATAGCTTTCCGTTGAAGAGTTATGCTGTGCCCCTCCAATCTGTTACGTCGTCTTTCTTTGGTATTTGGTCTATACAACATCGATTAGATAATAATATGCAAATTTATTTGTTTATGACGAGTATACTCGTCATTCTTTTCGTTTTGGCGAATATACATACATAACATACATAATTGGCCATTACAACCCTTCAGTTAGGATTACGGCCTAGCTTCTCATGCCACTCATATTGTGTGTGTTAATTTTATACATGAGTAACCGTATCTACAATTTATAGTCGGCTGCGAACGATAGATTTTTGAGAAACTTTTAATGGCAATTTTATGTACTCTCAGAGTTTTTGCCAGAAATCTGCTGAGAGGAAGTCGCCGAAGAAATATTTTTTCATATTTTCATTTTGATGTGACTGGCCTAGGGTTCAAACTCTAGCTTTACGTCTAATAAGCCAACACACTACCTACTAGACTACGGCGACTTCGGAATAAGTAATATCGGTATTAAAACGAGACCTTACAGGACCCAAACAAGCTGCGGCCACCCATTGAAGCAGCTGCCAGTTTAAGCTGGCCTAACCTAATCAACTCAAAGCAGGTGATATTGTAGGAGAAACACTTTTCGATGATAATGTAAACCAGGACCTGGTTTATAAGGTATAAGGTCCAATTTCCTTAATCTGTGGTCCAGGACTCGGTTCAAACCCCAGGTCAGGCATCGCCAACTAAACGAAATATGAAAAAATATTTCCCCGGTGACTTCCTCTCAGCAGATTTCTGACAAAAACTCTGAGAGTAAAAATAAATTGCCATGAAAAGTTTCTCAAAAATCTGTCGCTCGGAGTCGACTTTAAACTGTAGGTCCCAGCACTCATGTGTAAGCGGCGTGAGAAACTAGGTTGTAATCCTGACTAAAGGGTTATAATGATCAATTGTGTATGTATGTATGTTAAGTCGTCTTTCTTGGTTAAGTGCGGACTAAGTTGCGGAAGCCATTTGGTCTATACAACATCCAATATGCCAAATTCATTTGTTTATGACGAGTATACTCGTCACTCCTTTTGTTTTGACGAAAATACTTGACATAAGCAGCTAAACTGTAACTGTACTTATATTAAAAATTTTATGTGTTTCCTTAGTTTCTTAAACAAGTTTTTTGCGTATTTTCTACTCTACAAACCACTGTGCCAGCAGCGTATTTCACTGTTTTGCTCTTTTCCCTGTAAATCTCTTTCCTTATTTCATTCAATGTTTTTATTTTTTTTTGCTATTTTTTTCTGCTGTCTGGGCTGTTTGACTTGAGTTTTGCTGTCTAATATTATTGTCAATAATTATTGTTGTTATTATTGTTGTTGTAGCTGTTCCCAAACAATTCTCAGCTGAATTCTCCAACAAGCAATCTAAAACACAGTGTATCTTCTCATTAGAAGAGCAATTGTTGGCAACAGTTTTTTTAATTTATTTTTCGGTTTCTGTTTCCATTTTTTTCCAAATCTTTTGCAGAAAACGCCAAAAAATTTTGGTTTTCAAAAGCGAAAAAAATACACGATAGAGAGTCCAACATGTGTATTTGAGTGGGCAATATGTGGAGCAAATTTTGATCACTTGCCGATCAAATAGAGCAAAAAAATAATAAAATTTAATGAATTAATTATTGATTTCATATACCACCACTGGAGGAGATTTTTTATTCGACTTTTATGAATGCCTACTTACTGTTGCTGTAATAAATTACGTGAATATAATATTTGTTTATGGCAATATGTTCTCTCCCTCTGTCACTCTCTCTGCCTCTCTCTCTCTCTCTTTTTCTTTCTTTAATTAAAATTTTAAAAGCATGCTTCTCAAATTGAAATCTTTATTGCCTTCAATGAATGTTTTTAGAATTTGCAATCGTTCTGTGTGTGTGATATTCTTTCAATAAATTTTAAAGATTTTTTTAAATGGAATTCTAATCGTTTCAATATTCAGTTACAAAATCAAAATAAAGTCATGCAAATTGGTTCAATTAGAAAACTGGCTTTTAACCTAAAAGTATTCTATGATTTTAATAATAAAGTACATACCTTAACCCATTCGCTGCCAAGCCTAAATTATATGAAGTCATTCCCATTGCCATTTATATCTTGAGTGTTTTGATAAACAATCAAAACCCTGTTATTTCTTGGTGAGATAAGTGATTTAGTTGCTCTAAAATATTGTTATAAATACACGATGAAGTTGGTTTTTGCGTGAAAGATCATTCTCTATAAGAAATAAAGTATTATTTTTGTAAAAAAATTTAAATGTTTGTGGCAAAAAAAATTTGCTAATTCAAAAGCCTGCATGTTATAATCTATTTAAAGCAGGACGAGTATACTCGTCTTTGACAGGGTATTACGCACTGCCAAGACGAGTATACTCGTCCTTGGCAGCGAATGGGTTAAATTACATGCTAACTGACAGATACGTCAAGCTTCAATGCCTGAATAGAAGGTGAAAATATGAAAAAAGCAGTTCCAAGCCTGATTTTCCCATTTAAAACAGGGAATTTTACACAGTCAATTGAAATTGAAAATGAAAAATTGAAAATGCTATCAACGTAATAAAAAGGGTCATAAAAAGATGAAAAGCTGGGCAATTAATATTCTTTGTACCTTTTTGTCCTTGTAAGGAACACAAGTGCCGTAGTCTAGTAGATACATAGTACATACATACATACATAATTGGTCATTACAACCCTTCAGTCAGGATTATGAACCTAGTTTCTCACACCACTTATGTTGTGTGTGTTTATTTTATACACGAGTGGCGGGACCTACAGTTTAAAATCGACCCCGAACGACAGATTTTTGAGAAACTTTATCATGGCAATTTGTTTTTACTCAGAGTTTTTGCCAGAAATCTGCTGAGAGGAAGTCGCCGAATATTTTTTCATACTTTCGTTTTGACGTCTGACCTGGGGTCTTACGTCTAATAAGCCAACACACTACCTACTAGACTACGGCGACTTCAAACTACTACAAATACCCAACGAAAACTACAATATTCAGGGAGGTTACCATCGTATAAAAGCTGTTTCTGATTCAGAACTATCGAATCATTTTTAGATGCTTTCCAACAAGTTAGGTTAGGATAAGTTTGTGTGGTAGCTTCATACCAAAAGTTCACTTGAGCACGCATAACGGCCCGTTGTAACGCCACAGGTGAACGCAGTTCCTGTACTGACCATGTTACCCGAGCCCAGGAGGGGGATGCTTTCCAACAACTGGAAACGGCTTTGCCGAAATGTGTTAGATCAGCTCAAACTTCTCGAAAAACGAAATATGAAAAAATATTTCTTCCGCGACTTTTCTCATCAGTCTTCTGACAAAAAACTCTGAGAGAAAATAAAGTTGACATGAAAAGTTTCTCAAAAGTCTATCGTTCGGAGTTGACTTTAAACTGTAGGTCCCGCCACTCATAGAAAAAGATTAACATACACAACATGGATGTGGGAAGCTGGTTCATAATCCTGACTAAAGGATTGTATTGACTAATGAAGTAAATAAGTAAAGGCCATTAAGAAATTCGAATGTAAAATAAAAAAATTACTGGAGAAAAATTTAAGAAGAAAAGTCATAAAATAATAAATATTAAATATTCATTTCAAACGATTATTAATGCATTTTTAAGTTCGATATATAAAATTTTTATAAATTTTATTTTTGCTTTATTTGAATATTTTTAAATCTTATATCAGCACTCAGCAAAAAAAATGTTTTCTTAACGAATTTATTTATTTTTTTTTTTGTTGATAAAAAATTCCAAAAATTATTTTATTACTAATCGCTGGGAATTTTTGAAAATGTTGACACTTCTGTACTTATTTTAAATAAAAATTTTAGGTTTTATCAACCATAACTTTTAAACAAAAAAGAAACACGAGTTATCACATTTTATTTTTATTTTTAAATTTTTGTTTGAATTTTTGCCATAAAAAAACTTATTTTTAATGATTTATCATATTCTTACGTTTATTTTCCGTTTAATTTTTTAGCATTTTATACATCACTTGTCCACTATTGATATTAAAAATTTGAAATTTTTAATTTAGTCGTTTTATTTTTGTTGATAAATAAATTCCAAAAATTATTTTATGAATACTCGCTGGGAATTTTGAAAAATGTTAACACTTCTGTACTTATTTTATATACAATTTTTAGGTTTTTATCAACCATAACATTTAACCAAAAAAAAAAAAGAAACACAAGTTATCACTTTTTAAATTTATTTTTAAATTTTTGTATGAATTTTTGCCATAAAAAACTTATTTTTAATAATTTATCATATTCTTACGTTTATTTTCCGTTTAATTTTTTAACATTGTATACACACTTGTCCACTGTTGATATTAAAAATTTAAATTTTTTAATTTAGTCGTTTTATTTTTGTTGATAAATAAATTCCAAAAATTATTTTATGAATAATCGCTGGGAATTTTGAAAAATGTTGACACTTCTGTACTTATTTTATATAAAATTTTTAGGTTTTTATCAATCATAACATTTAAACAAAAAAAGAAACACAAGTTATCACTTTTTAAATTTATTTTTAAATTTTTGTTTGAATTTTTGCCATAAAAAAGGTTTTTTAATGATTTATCATATTCTTACGTTTATTTTCCGTTTAATTTTTGAACATTTCATACATCACTTGTCCACTATTGATATTAAAAATTTAAATTTTTTAATTTATTTTTTTATTTATTTTTATGTTAGTATTTTTATTTTAATTATTTTCATCATATTTTTTTATTTTTCTTTATTTTAAAAAATATTTTATTTGTTTACAAATAATTTTTTACTTTTTTATTAATTAATTCAATTAATTTCGATTCAATTTTCTTTTTTTTCGTTTTAAATAACCGTTATAGGAAAAAAGGTACCATTTGCACACACACTTTCTTATTAAATAACTTCCGTTTCTGTTTTCTTTAAGCACACGCGCTTTGTATTCTCTCACAATCCGTTATTCATGCCGGTTAACAAGCGAATGAGTTTTTCATAAATTCATGCAACATGTACTGCTCTACCTTAGAAACAATTTCAATTAAAATGTTTTCTTGTAAACATTATTGCTAGCAACATTGTACAGTGTTTAGCAACATAAATGTTAAGCAACTTTCGTATAAGCAAACAACTCAAACATGTTTGTTAGCAAACCATTTTCATTACAATGCTTTCCTTATTACAACAAATGCAACAAAGAATTTTCTTTGGTTTTTCATTGTTATTATTGTTGTCTGTCTTCAATAAAATTTATTTTCTTTCCAAAAATATGTTCCAACTTTTCCAATTTAAAATCGTACAATTTTTTTTCTCTTTTGGGAAATTTCTTTTGAAGAAAATAGGTCAAGAAGAAAACATCAATAGATGTTCGTTCCAATGTCTTGTAATGTGGTTTAAATTAATTCAATTTGTTACAAGAAACTCTTAACATTTTAGAATAACAAAATAAATTTACCTTATAATCACAGCAAAACTGTTGGTGGCCATTAATTAGGCTCGTTAAAGAAAACAAATTGTTTTGGTTTCCAAAAATAAATTTACACGCCAAAGGCCTATTTTCGAAATTATTTTCAGTTAAGCGTTTACAATACAATACAGGAGGAAAATGCCGTGTTGCTCTTAAAGAAAAATTTGATTTATAAACGAACAAATCCTTATGATTTATTATTATCTTTCTTAATTAAAGGCCTATTTAGCTTAAAAGCAAAATATGAAAGCGTTTGTTGCACCCTCCCTTGGATATAAGCTGCCAACGGCGGATCTTGAATAAGGTTCACCGTATTTTTCCTTCCTAAGTAGCAAGGCAGCAAGGAAAAGTTATTCTCAGACTGCTCTTGACACTTTTCTCCGCTTGAGTTGTATGTCAAACAGTGTGCCGCACTTAATGCTATACTCTGAGGTGTATCGTGCTGTTAGAAACTAAAGGGTCCGCCAAATAACTTTTTTTTTTGAAAATGCTTTAAAAAAACTGAATATTTTCTCAAATTTCTTTTTTTTATTTGAAAGTACAATCCTTCCGGTTAATAATGGAAAATAATTTCATTCAAATGGCTGCCTCGGCTGGCCATGCAGTAGCCTACACGATCGGTCCAATTTTTAAGCACATTATCGATTGTGTGCAGCTGTATTTCACCAATGGCTTCACGAATATTGTCCTTTAAAGCGTCAATTGTCTCTGGCTTGTCGGCGAAACACTTATCTTTGACGGCACCCCACAAATAATAGTCCAACGGTGTCAAATCTCAGCTCCGAGGTGGCCAAACGACATCAGCTCTGCGGCTGATAATGTGATCTTCAAAAACAGGACGCAAAACATCGAGTGTAGGTTCGGCTGTGCGGAACGTAGCGCGGTCCTGTTGAAACCAAATGTTTCCAATATCCTCCTCTTCAATTTTTGTGAACAAAAATTTGTTCAACATGGCCCGATAACGATCGCCATTGACTGTAACGCCCACTCCTTGCTCATTTTCGAAGAAAAATGGCCCAATTATGCCTCTGGACCAAAATCCGCACCAAACAGTGACTCGTTTTGGGTGCGTCGGCTTTTCAATGTATGCGTGCGGGTTTTCTGTGCCCCAAATGCGAAAAGTTTGCTTGTTTACATACCCGCCAAGATCAACAGGAGCTTCATCTGAAAATATGATTTTTTTTTTCCCAAAATCGGCATCTTCTGGTTTAGGCTACTGCATGGCCAGCAGAGGCAGCCATTTGGAAGGATTGTACGTACGTAACGTAATTGGTCATTACAACCCTTCAGTCGGCATTACGACCTAGTTTCTCACACCACTTATGTTGTGTGTGTTATTTTTATACATGAGTGGCGGGACCTACAGTTTAAAGTCGACTCCGAACGACAGATTTTTGAGAAACTTTTCATGACAAATTTATTTACTCTCAGAGTTTTTGCCAGAAATCTGCTGAGAGAAAGTCGCCGAAGAAATACTTTTTGTATTTTATATTGATGTCTGGAAGGATTGTACCTTCAAATAAAAAATAAAAAAATTTGAGAAAATATTCAGTAGTTTTTTTAAAGCATTTTCAAAAAAAAAAGTTAATTAGCGGACCCTTTAATAATAATTCTAATATTACGAATATCTTCTTTACATAAGGGGAAAATGGACTTCTTGATAGAAGAACCACCGATTATTTGATGTTCTACTCGATGTTGTTGTCTGGATGGCACAATCTCATCCAGAAACTTTTCTGTGAGAAGTTACGGTACACCTAGAGCAAAATGGAATACCCACCTTCGTGAATGAGTAGAAGTTGGATGGGGCCACAACGACTGGGGTGTTTAGTATGAATTTCAGACTTGAGCTTCAATTCAGGCAGAGATTTTTTGCTATCTTTAAGACCCTTGCGATCATATCTAGTGCAGTCACTTCAAATACAGGCCGCCACAATATCCCTTAGGGCAGCCTGACTATGAATGAAGATCTCATAAGATCCCGGGGAGTTATTCTGTATTCCGATTCGCAAGAATTAAAACTCAATGCTTTACAGCAAATATTCGTATAAGTTCTCTTTCGAATCGAAATACACATTTAGACCCCAGAATATTAGGCGATCTTCTTTGATAGTCAGGCTGCTCATTCACAGTCAGGGCCATTGCATCGATTTGGTTTAAATTATGACTGGTTCATGATTGTAGGTTAGGATAGAGAATGTGTACTTGTCAATTAAGACAAGTACAGTACCCGGAGGTCGAACAATGGGTCAAGTACAATGTCCTAGTTTCTCACAGCACTTATGTTGTGTGTGTTAATTTTTATACATGAGTGGTGGGACCTACAGTTTAAAGTCGTCTACGAACGACAAATGTTTGAGTCGCCGTAGTCTAGCAGGTAGTGTGTTGGCTAATTAGACGTAAAGCCAGGGTTCGACTCCCAGGCCAGACATCAAGACAAAATACAAAAAATATTTCTTCGGCAACTTCCTCTCAGAAGATTTCTGGCAAAAGCGCTGAGATTAAATAAAATTGCCATGAAAAAGTTTCATGATTGTAAGAAATATTTAAAAACCATTGGACCAGTGTGAACTGTCTCTGCTGGGTTCCGGGATATAGTTTTTGGCAACTGACATTGAAACCGAAATTCGGTTGACAACGCTAATTCCGTCAAATAAGCTTACTGTAGTTAGTGATCATAGGTGCCATATCTTCTCACTTCTCACCTGAAGCGAATACAGTGATAAGGTAGCCGCACGATATTGTAAGAACACCCTGAGGGGGTTGTAGCAGTAGTAAAGAGTTAGAGGTTGAAGATAATTGTGGAGAGAATTCTACCCTGGGATGAGTCTATTTAGAAGCACGAGCTGTCAAACATTGCCACCGGTAAATCTCATCATGAATAGTTTTTCTGCAAACCGTTCGCGGTATTTCATATCGTTTATAACCTTTCGGATTACAAATAAGGACGGCTTGCATTATTTCACTGCATTTTTTACGCAAACTGTAACACATATTGGGGTTTTTACGTCACTTGAGTTCGATGTTGATATTCATTTGGCCAGTGACTATCCATAGCTCTGTTATTTGCAATGCCAAATGCGTTATACGTTGCCGACTTAACGCAAGAATTAATAATCTGAGGTTGCCAGATTGCGATATTTTAGAAATGATTCGTCTGCTGCTGGCTCTTTCTTTAGGTCTTATGGTTGGACATGGATGTCGACTGAACTTCAGTTGCATTGACACCTGCCGGAAGTCTGATATTACAGTCTGCAACTGACAACCAATATATTAAAATTTCTCTCGACATACTAAAATTTTTAGGTACCGACTTCCATTGCAACCGAAGTTCGGTTGCTACCCATTAAACTTTGACACTCGGCATTGACATTAAGGAAATATTATTATTATTCGACATCACGACATGCGACACCACTCTGACGACGCAGAAAGCGGTCAGCTGCCTTGGCATTCAACTGGACCCTAGACTGACGTTCTGGGCTCAGATACGACACGCTGCAACCGAGGCAGCTAAGGTTACCTCCTTACTTAGCGGGCTTATGGTCAATATTGGTGGTCCTATACAGAGCAGACGCAGATTAATGATGGCAATAACGGACTCTATTCTGCTTTACGGCAGCGAGACTGGGCGGAGGCATTGAAGGTTGACTGTAGAAGGAAAATCTTATCATCGGTACAACGAACCACTGCACTTAGAGTAGCATCGGCGTATAGGACTGTATCTAGGTTAGCAATACTGGTAATCAGTGGTGTAATACCTATAGGCCTACAGACAAGTGAGCGGAAGAGAGTGTGGGAGGCTAACAACGTGCACGGAGAGACAGTAAATGTCGACGACGCCAAAAAGCCAACCATACGACAATGGCATGAGGAATGGAACACTGAGCCAAGTGGTAGATGGGCGGCAAAACTTCGCCCAGATTTTACCCGCTGGATGGAGAGGAAATTTTGTGAGGTTAACTACTATCTGACACAACTGTTATCTGGACACGGTTATTTATTGTAAGTACCTATTTAAAATGGGGAAGATGACACGACCAAATTGCATCTATGATGATGCGGAACACAATTGCTTTCATTGTGAGAGATGGAGACTGCAAAGGAGGAGTCTTAGGCCAAACTCAGCGTCTGTACTGTCGAGAAATACTGCGTTGTAATTCTGAACAGTGCGAGATTAGGTCACTGACGGGGATCTGGAACAGATTCCAGCTGGACTATTGCAGGGCGTGTTGCGATGAGGAGGAGTTGGAGACTATCGAACACCTCCTCTGTAACTGCCCAGCCCTTGGTAGATTGAGGTTGAGGACCCTTGGTAGGCCCTTCTTTGAGAGCTTGAATTCTGTGTCGAGAGCCGACATCAAGGCTCTCCACAGATTCATTAGTGGCTTAGGCTGGTTGAGAGGCTAGGACTTCATCGGTGTAGTCGCGCTCTCCCATCCTTTTGTTGTGTCTGGTCTGTGTGATTCCTCCGCTTCCCACTCCCCCCTTTCTCATATACCCTCCTTTAGGACGTTGTACAATGGGTCAATCTGACCTCCGGGTACTGTACCTGTCTTGACTGACAGGTACACGTCCTCTAACCTAACCTAATTCTAAACAGTGAGGAGAATTGGAATAGTATAGTCAGATACGCGGAAGACTTACTGAAATCTAAGAAAATTGACTTGGATAAGAGAAGTAGAAGGACCGTTAAACTCATTCTCGGAATTCCTTACGTAATCCGGACGCGGATATGGATATGAAGGGGCCAAATGGCCAGACGGACTCCACTTCGAAGTAATACCACAGTAGTTCCGGAGTGGGCATAAGGAGTCCAAAAGAGGAGGGGGAGACTTAGTGAGTGAGGGCCCCACACACGGGGGATAGTGACGACTACCACTATGGTGCGGTTAGGTACATTTACTACTCCTCAGCTTAAAAAAAGGAAATATTAGCACGAGGTCTAGACTATTAAAATCTCGCAAATCATTTGCGTTTGCACACCTGGTGTTTGAACCGAGGCCTCACATCTAATAAGCCAACACACTACCTATTAGACTACTTCGACAGTCTATTAAATTTATAGTTTTTATGCCTTTACTGTCACAACTTCTGGTTACGGCGTTGTAGACATCCTCATCCGTACACTGATTGACATTGAATTTGTATGTTGATCCCACTTGTAGTCTTTTGCGCAGTCATTGGAGTGAGCTAATGTATTCACTCACTCTTACATTGGACACCAATATCTCTGGTATATTTGTGGAGCAAATTTTTTGATACCTTCTGGCTCTGGAGGTTTTTCAGATTCTGGAGCTTCAGTTTTAACTGGGGTTACGGTTTCTACGGGAGCATCAGTTTCAACTGGGGCTTCGGAGTAGACAAAATTAACCTCTCGCTTACATTGGAAACCACCTTCTCTGGCTATTTGTGGAGCGAATTTTTTGGTACGTTTTGGCTCTGCAGGTTTTTTCCGAGGCTTCGGTTTTTACGGGAGTTTCAGTTTCAACTGGGGCTTTGGTTTTTATGGAGGCTTCAGTTTTAACTGGAGCTTCTATGTCTACGGGGACTTCAGTTTCCGGTTTTTTAGTTTCAGGAGCTTCAGGTTTCTGGTTTTTCAGTTTCAAAAGCATCGGCTTTTGGTTTTTCAGTTGAAAACTTTCTGATACTGAAACTTTGCTTTTAGATTCTAGAATTTCGGTTACAGTTGGGGCATTGATTTCTACGGTAGCTTCAGTTTTAAATGGGGCTCTCTGATACTACTGGGACGATTTAGCTGCAACTGGTTCTTCAGTTTCTACGGCGATATCAGTGTCTACGTCACTACATACCCCACATACGGAGGATAGTGACGACTACCCCTATGGTGCGGTTAGGTACATTTACTACTTCTCAGCGTAAAAAAAGGAAATATTAGCACGAGGTCTAGACTATTAAAATCTCGCAAATCATTTGCCTTTGCACACACTTATACACCTACTTGATATGTTGGCTTAAGGTGGATATTTGATGGAATCAAAATACTTGGTAGACATTTAAATTAAATTTTTATTTGATCAGTTTTATATACTATCAGTAGATGGTTTTTATTTTTGTTTTTATTTATGTGTCTCTGTGTGTGTGCTTGTATGTCAGTATTAATGAATGCATATTAAAATATTTCCTTTTAGTTTTCTATGAATAAATAAAATTAAAATTTTTTTTTTTTTATAAAGTTTTACAATGTTTTTCTTATTGTTTCATTTAAATTTTAAAGAAAATAAACACAAACCAAAGAACAAAAAAAAAATGTTTTATTTCTAAAAACTATAGTGGAGTTTTTATAGTTTAATTCGGTTTAGAAAAATTAGTCTAGAAATAATTCTCAAATAAATTTTTAAATATTTTATTAACGAGTTGCAGGGAATTATTTTTCATTCTGTAAATTAAATATAAAAAAAATGGTTTTCTTTTAAATCTAAAAGTAAACTGATTAGTTAAAGAAAATTAATTTCTTTAAATATAATGAAGTATGTATAGATAGTTTATAATATAGTATATTGTTGCTGTTGTTGTTTTTTGTTTAATTTTTCTTTATTTATTAATATTTTATTTATTTAAATATTTGATTATAGAAATATTTTTATGTTTATCAACTGTGTTGTATTTAAGAAATAAATTATGAGTTCGTTTCTCTCTTTCATTCTTTAAATATAATATTTAAATAATATTTCCTTTGCTTTCATTTTCTTTTTCGATTTCTTTTCTTTTTTACAATTAAAGTTCTTTCTTCTTCAGCTTTAATTGGCTTAAAAATTATGAAGAAATTTAAAAAAAAAATAATATTTGCATTTTATTAAAGCTACAAATAAATTGAAATCATAATAATTATTAATTAATAATGATTGCTTTCTTTTTGATGTTTTTATAAAGATTTATAATAGAAATAAATGATAATTTATGGGTTGTATGGAGTGGAGTATGAGTGAGCACAAGTATGTGTGTTTTTTTTTCATGAACTTTTATGTTTAAATTTAATATAAAATACAAAGCTTTTCTTTTAAACCATTTTTGTGGCAAAAAAAAAATTAAATGAAATTGATGCCAAAAATAAAAAAAAATTTGAAACCACGATTTCTTTTTTCTTTACTCCGTTTGTTAAAGAGTGACATTGTTAATCACTCTAAGCTAAAATAAACATACAATTATTACAAAAAAAAAAAAGTAAATTATTATCATAAAAATAAAAATAATAAAAAAAACTATAAGAAATTTTTTTTTTCATGAAATGCTTAGAAATTAAATCCTTAACTTAATAAACTTGTTGTTGTTGCTGTTGTTCAAATCTGTTTGTCTACTTCAAGACTAACATTGCCGACTACTGTAACAGTTCGCCCATAACAATTTCCAGAACCATTTTTTGCCGGAAATATTCCATATGCTGCTGAGAGAATGTTATTTCCCGATTACGTGTTATATACTCGGCAAACATACAGCTAAAGACACCACAATCGCTGCCATTCATTTGCCGCGGTACACCCTGTACGGATTCAATAACGAACCCACTGGTATCATACGGTTGCTTACGCTTATCCATCGATTCATCTTTGAGGTATTGTTCGAGTGCCTTGAGCACACTGGGGTTTGGTGTACCCATCGAATCGTAATATTTAATGGTACGATTCTTTAAATGTATGATGGCCATACACCAATGGACACCGCCAACGTGCACAGGCACCGGTAATATATCCTTGGCAAAGATGTCGACTTTACGCGTCCAGCGCTTAACACCAGCATGTCCCGCTTGCATTAAACGAGGCACAAAAAAGGTATTCATTGCATAGACCCTTGGTAAGCCATGAGAGTCGTGTTTTATTTCACCTCTTTCAGTCAATAGATTCATATAGAAATTAATTACTTCATCGTTAAGCCAATTTTGGCCACACAAGGTGTGTATATCGCGTCTGGTAATGTTCAAATTGAATTTGGAAACCAAAACCTAAAATATGAAAAAGAAATATTGAGTTTCTTATGGCTTTTAGCACACAAATGTATTAAAAAGAATTCCATTATATTGCAAAAAAAAGCCTGAATGGTTTTCTTTTAATGGCATTTGAATTTTTTTCGAACTTAAAAAGTTTCCACACAAAAACAACATCTTCATTACATACCTGATCCAGTGGACCACATATAGCTGCATTAATGCGTGCCCTATGCTCTTGTGTCAGTTCAATAAATTCAGGCTCTTCAACTACATCTTCAAAATCATCGACCACCAATAGTTCGGGATCAACAATTTGGAATTTGCGTAAACGTTCCTGTATTTCAGCTTCGGCAGCCCTGCGTTCGGCTGTTAACTTTTCAGTTCTGCATGTAACAAATGACAAATGACATGATAAATTTAACTAGAAAGCATAAATTAATCTAAAACATACACTTTAACCGTTTCCTTAACTTCATCGTGTCGGTTCTTTTTGCGTTGCAACCACTTTGTTTGCCAATTCTCCAACCAGTTCTCCTTGATATGGGGAGATGAACTGAAACGTTCTTGCAAAGAATTAACTGGCTCTACATAAGGTCTATATTTTTACGAAAGAAACACAAGAAATTATTGTTAAAAGTTTACAATACAAAAAACATGTTCGTTCTTTACTTACAAAGCTGCCTTATTAGACTTTTCAGTTTTTTCTTCGCATAAATTTATAACAGAATTCTCCTCCTTTTGTATTTTAGCACATGCAGACAGAACATGACGTTCTTCATTACCCAAATCAAGTATATCCGATATGTCGTCATCGTCGACAATTACTGTAGTGGGTATAGATTTTTGTTGGCCCTTTAAAGAGCGTGAAGTTTTTAAGTGTGAAATGCCTGTTATGGTAACCTCGTCATCGTTATCGTCATCATCATCCAAATTGATGGTTGAGGAAAGTGGTGGACGTTTTAGTATAGAAGTGTTGAGGCCCATGGAACGCCTATTGGCACCTGGAGAACTGTGTGCCGATGATGTTGCAGCCGTGCCCAATAGAAAACCAGATCTTCTACGTTGAGCCGCCGAAGTCGCAGAGGCAATAGATGAAAATTTATTTTCACCACCACTTGAACGGTACAGACGCGGTACCACTTGTTCTAGTAACTGTTGATATTTGTCACGTTCGTCGCTTTGTTTTTCTTGATTGAGTATCGATGTACGACTCTGAGATGACCAATTATTTGTGCGTAAACTTATTAGACCATTTAGTATACGTGCTGACTCGGTAGTCGATGCTGCCGAAGATGAATGGCTATTACGACCACCCAATACGTGTCCACCGCCACTATTCAAACGAGCATCACCTTGACGCAATGCTTCAGCATAAGTTGGTTTGCGCCGTGATTCTAAATCTGGTATAAGAGACGATTGTAAAATGCTACCAGTGCGTGGTTCGATAAGAGGCGGTGGTAGAGACTTCTGTGAACCAGATTTTAGACGCTCATCAGTGCGTATAATCGGAATGTTGTAGACTTCGGGCACACGTTTAGATGAAGCCAAAGTAGAGGGTTTAATAACTATGGGTTCATCATCATCGGAGAATTCAATATCGGCGTAGGATGTATTTTTAATTAACTGTTGGGTAATATGGGGTGCTGAAAACATAGATTTTCTTAGAGGCGGCTTGTCTGCAAAGGAACAAAGATCTCCTTATGGTATAATATTTAAAATATTTTGTTTTAATAACACTTACCTACAGAAGATGTCGCACGACGATTGGACATCTCCAATAAAGTTCTGGAGTTTTGTGCTGAACTATTTAATATGAATTGTTTATCGTAGTTGTTTGCCTTTTGCTGTTGCGTATGCTGGTTGTGGTGAGATAATTGTGGTATAAATTCATTTACCTCTTCTTCTTCGGAACGTGCAGCAATATATTTAGGAAAACGATTCTCAACCTTACGATACTTTATCTGATGAGGTGCTGATGACTCACCACACCAATCATCCGATCGTCTCTTACGCTTACTTTCGTGATGGACAGTGTTGTAGTGATTTGCTGACGGATTCCAATTAAATAAATGTTTTAATTTATTTATTATATCGAGACCCATTTGGGCTTCTTGTGTCCTATAGAAATCGTAATTATAGTCGTATCCTGGTCGACCAACTGATGCTGCTGTTCCTGATGTCTCCGAATCTGAACAATCAAAATTGTTATTGTCTTCGACGAAAGCAGAGGCAGCCGCTTCGATAATACCGTTTAGTACTCTATGGCTATCGAAATACTCTTCTGAATCAACACTAGGTTTTCTAGGACGACGCGTTGCCACAAATTTTGGAAGCTGTTGTGAATGTGTGCCGTTACCGTATGGTTTAAAAGCTTCAAAATTATTATCAATTGGTATTGCTTCGGGTACTGGTCGACGTATTTTACGTTTAAATACTTTACTGGGTTCAATGAACTGAAATATGAAAAATTCAAAGTATTATTATTGATCACGTATAGTTTTTTGTGGTTTATGAGGTGTGACGATGAGGAAAAGGTCAGCATCTATTATCCTTTCATTCTGGATAGAAAAAATGGTTTAACACTTTGTAAACAAGACAAATCGTCAGGGATGGTTCAAAGCCGAAAATAGTGTGGAGGTCAAGGCAAGTTCCGAAGTCTGTTGATATTAATGAAGGCAATATCTCTCTTCTAGTCTTCTCTACG
Organism: Sarcophaga carnaria; assembly: GCA_958299815.1. Classification (NCBI taxonomy): domain Eukaryota; kingdom Metazoa; phylum Arthropoda; class Insecta; order Diptera; family Sarcophagidae; genus Sarcophaga; species Sarcophaga carnaria. The sequence goes on from OY283149.1 coordinate 144,652,973, forward strand.
AGTCTTTTAACGAGATGGCAGAGCCAATCACATTGGTAACAGGGCTTTGTGATACTCTGGGAAACTGCAAAGCGGACGAATTGTAAAAACCCCCCTGCGAAGCTGTAAGCTTGCATTGAAAAGTTAGAGACAACGCTGCAAATGTTGTAAACGAAAAGTTTATTAAAATTCTAAAGGATCATGCTTAGGATAACAGTCGTAGTCATTACTGGAGATGAGATTCCAGATATTCATGAGAGGGCCATATGTCTTCAGTATTTTGGCATATGCACAGTGTTACGATCTCATTGATCAGTGAAAAATGAAAATTGGGAGTCTAAATGGCTTTATTAATAGCTCTGAATGGCCCCCGTGCTAGAGAAACTGAAAGACTGACATTACAAATAGGCCGTATGCCGGCTAAATGTGACTATCCTCTCAATTTGAGAGCAATTTCTGCAGAGACCCATCTACCCCCTTTGGGATGGATGACCATTTACATTGGATTCAACAATTTTTATTTTTTTTAATATTAAATAACAATTTCCCGGATTACCGATGGAATTGAAACATTAACATTTTAACTTTAAAGAGATAAACCCAATACAAACAAAATTTTACCTGACTAGCAGCGGTTTCTTGGGATTTCCTTTTGGGCACACGTGTAACAATGTATTCAAACTCTTCGTCTTCGTCCACCTGTATTCTCTGCTGTAACGGTTGAGTAACTTTTGAGGCGATTTTCGGTTCTTCTTTCAATTCTATAACAAAATGGCTGGTAGAGGCAATGTTATCGACTTCTTCTTGTTGCCTATTGTTTTCTACGTTGCTGATTGTATTGTTGTCTTGTTGATCGGTATCTACCACTTGCAGTAATTCGTATTGTTCCTCCTCTATATCAGTCTCCCCTGAGCCATTCACTGCTTTCTCTTGGGCTTCTTGAGGTACCTGATCCACTTTTTTATGAGTGTGCGATTCTAAAGATTCTAATTTTTTACGTAATTGTTGAGCAATATTAGAGGATATGGCCGAGTTTCCTAAAGGTAATAGTTTGGGTTCAGGACGTCTTAGCCACTCGCTGGAGAATTTATAACTGTTGGGAGCGCTGTTATAATTAAAATGTAGCGGTTGTTGGTTCTGTGAAGTATGATTTGAGTCCAATGACGTTGTGTGTTGCGTTACTGGTTGCTGTAATGCAGACGATGCGCTAATGTGCGCCTCCCTTACACGCGCTAACAATGCTGCCGTGGCCTCACTGGCACTGGGGCTGCTAGAAGTGGGCACACGATTAGTTAATATCTGATGTAGATTATCTTCCAGATTCGTGTGTTCTATGTACATCATCAATACGATTTTAGGAAAAAGGCCCAAAAAGCCTGTCTAGCCATCGACTGCAAAAGGGGAAAGTGTTTGATAAGTTTACGTGATTGTAGCACTTTAAGGAACTTTTTAATTAATTTGTTTGGCCTTTACAGCCTATATGCACTTGTCTTTTTTATATTCTTTGCACTCCACTCTACTTTTCCGGCAATAATCCGGGTAGCGTCTCTTTCTAAATTGTTTTTCTCTTCTTCTTACTGCCAAAATGTCTGACGTTTATATTTTTCTTTTTCTGGATTTTCTAGCGTTGTTTTCTTTTCTTTGTTTTGGAAATTTAAGAAATTTTACGCATTATTGTTAATTTTTTGTTCTGGAGAAATGCAATATTAAATTTCTCTTTTTTAATTTGTGTGAAAAATAGGTTGGCCACAGTTTTGCAATGAAAGATTTTCACGTAAAGAAAAAAGCCGCACGCTTGCAATTTCGTTTGTTTCCCTTGAATGTATTCAGCGCATGCATGGTTGTAAAAAATTGTACTAGGCTGTAATAAAATTTTAGGAAGTGACACAATTAAGGTCAAATATAAATAATAAAAAAAATTATATAATAAAATAATAGTAATTATTTTTGATATAAATATTTATTGAATATTTTGCTATTATATTTTAAATTAGAAAACAACAAACTACAACTCTGTTGTAAAATATTGTTTTTTCTAAATTATTATAAATTATATAAGACAGGGTGTATCATAATTACAGTAATTGTTATTAAGACGACATTTTGAAACAGTTAGTTATTGTGAATGTGTAGTCCCCAAAAGAATAAAAATTTCGGTATGTGAGTTTGTTATAATTTTAAAATTTCATATTTGTGCTGTAGTGTTCTATTTAAAGATTAAAAAACGTTGCATGTGATTTTTTTTAAACAAATTTTATTCTCAACAACTTTGTAGACATCATCTCATCACAAGTGCTTACTCCACCATAATATGGTAAGAAAGTATTTTAATTCTATAAAAAATTTCACTGTTTTTTACAATTAAAACATAAAAATATTAAATTCCATAAAATAATACTGCTGGCGTAAAGTGCTGCTGCCAGACTTACACTCGCCTGAAACGAGAAATGCACCACTACCCAATGGGCTAAAGCGCCCCAAACGAGTATCAACAGGCCATTTGTAAAATGTACAGGAAAACGTATGGCTGTCCATTGTGATCGTGTCATACTCATTTGAAACACCCAATCGTGTAGAAATAAAGTAACCGATTGGCCAAAACCCAAAAGAGCTGCTGAAACGCTCAACAGTAGTTTTGATGTTGAAAAGCTAATGACTGTAAAGAAAACAAAACAAATTAAATTGTAAAAATTTATTCAATACGATATTGAAGGAAATTTTTGGTCTTCAAGTCATATAAAAAAATATTGTGAATAGCGAAAGTTAGGTTAGGTTGAATTGTTTGCCGCCTCAATGGGCGTATCTTACTTGGGTGCTTTGACATCCCGCTCCGATATTACTATTCTATGGTATAATTAGCACTCGTGGTTAATATTTTTCATTCCTTCTGGTGTTTTTTATGAAATCATGACACGTTGTGTGGCTAAGACTCCTTTTAAGATTCTGTTACAGTCGTTATGAGCTATTATGTCTCCGGGCGTATGCACTCAAGGGACATTGTCCCATTATAACTGCCATAAGGTTCCTACGATGGAATATGGTCGGGATTAAAGCAAATTTTGTTCTGAATGTATCCACATCAGGCCAGATCTGTCCGGTTTCTCTGCAAGGGGGTTCCCACCTTTCTTCTTTCCATCCTTTAATGTCCTCACGTACAGAAAAATTTATGAGGATAACCGTCGAATGTCCCGATATTTTTTTCCACAGAAGCCCGGCGTTCTTGGACAGTTTTAGATGTGGTACACATTTTGGGAACATTTGAGGTCAAAGTTGATTCGATACGCCAGTATCTTATTAGTTTTTGAAGAAAAGCGTTGATTCAGTCAAATGAAATAAAACAATTTCAAAATTGTATCCCAATTGAGATCAATTGCGTCTTTTCAATCGAATAAAAGGAATTAAAAAAAAAATTCATTTAACACGTTGACTGCCGACTACGAGTTAACTCATAGATTGCGTTCCCGTCTATGGCGCCAAACTACGAGCTATCTCGTACTCAATAATGTGAAAAAAATGTCGTTTTTTTTTGGCAAGATTCCTGAAAATTGCCACCGCAGTCAACGTGTTAAAAAATATTGGATTTAATTTTTGAATTGCTAAGAAGTACGGAGAAAGCTTCGTCTAAATAAAACTGTATGTCTTATATTTCTATATAACTGCCTTTTCTGTAGAATTTTTAATATAATTCTTTATACTCACATATCAATGCAAGTCCTTTCGAGATACAGCCTAGCGTATGCCATTGAAACTTATGCTTGTACAAGCTATTGCCGAAGCGTGGTGTCATCAATGAGAAACACATCCAGGGAAATGCCAACAAAGAGAATAGAAATGGAATTTCAGCATTTTTAATTGCATGATGACTAACGGCCAAGCCAGGCAAAACAGTTAAGCACATAACATACGAAAATATATCGGCCGATAAGAAAAACGTGGTTGCATACAACTGAGGCACCATTAAAGCCGCCTGCAAGGGATGAGCTATTTTATCCATTAAATTATCCCACAAATTGGTGGTAACATTACGGGAAAATTGCTGTAGCTTGTCCTAAAATAGGAAAACAAATTAATTTCACCAAAGAAATAAAAAAAATTTTCAATTATTCTTTACTAAATTACTATAACCGGAATCCACAACACCCTCCCGGCTCATTTGTAAACCATTCGAAATGGATTTCTGCATAATTTGTGAGGCACTCACACTACTGCGACCATAATTTTCTATGGTTGCTGAACTGGAACGTATTATCGAAATGTTTTCATCTTCTTCGGGTATAATTTCCATAATTTCCACACCATTTGGATTAATGAATGTTACGTCTACCTGATCGGTGGGCAACATATAATGGCCGCTATCGGCCAATGCCAAAGCAGCCATATTGGGATGATGTTCAAGCATGGGATTTTTCCAGGTACGCATTTCAATGCCATCCAATTGATCGTTGAAAACATTCGAAAAACGGCCCAATTGATGGTGTAATGGGGTAAATGCTGTTTCGGCCTTTATCACAGATATACGCTGAGTTATGGCACCTTCACGATGTCGCGTTATAATTAAACTTATCGGTATGAGATTCACTAATAGAGCCGACATCAAAACAATTGACTGAGCCGTGCCGTACAGAGTACGCAAGTTGGTGAAGGCAAACGACAGAAATAATTGGCAAAACGCTTCACCGCACAAATGTATAGTTTTGCGTACAAATTTATCCTCACGAGGTCTTACCGCTTCTAAAATAACATGGGTCTTCCATATGAACAAACTGGCACCAATACCTGTGTGTGGAAAATTAAGAACGAATTTTAATTCATGAATTCTTTTTTTTTTGATTTTCTTTCAAGAAAAATACCTGCAAAGAAACCATAGAAAACTATGGCTATGGCTTGTGTTGTCGTTGTCACGCGAACCCAGGCCGAGGAGAAAAATATGCCACTGACCATTAGAGAACAACATATGATCAGGGTAGCCAATAGAAATACCCGGCGATATTTTGCTGTTTCTCTTGTTCTGCCATGATACTCAGTATCCAAGTGTTCGAGTATACTGCGGCATAGTTGACCTGTGGCCTGATACACTATAGCTGGCCATATGCGCAATACTAAATCCTTATCTGATTCCACTACATTGCCATACAAATAGGCAGGGGTAGCCAAAAATGCCTGAAATCAATGTAAAAATATTAGATGTGATCTGAAATGAAATGTATGTAACCAGGAGGGAACAAAAGCATGATATAAAATGAAGAGTTTAAGGAAGAGGCCTTCCAGCGTTGGTAGAAAAAATGAAGACAATTTCATCGCTATAATGATAGTGCGAAAGATTTTCTCAGGAATTTAGTGCAAAAGGGTAACAACTAAAGCGAACGAGTTAATGCCGGTGTAGAAATCTATCTTCGACCAGATATTTAAATGATTTCTGGAAACGAGTTATGAATTCCTTGACTGTAAGGTGACTTTCGATAATACTCGAATACGTGTCGGAGTATTTATGCAATGCACGATTTGGTATTCCTGGGAAGATGATAGAAATGTGAAGAATGATCATAACTATAACGAAATCATTTGTTGAAACACAAAAGGACCTTTTCGGACGTGATTTCAGGTAGATTGATAGTTTATCGTGTAACGTATTCAGTATTTTATTAGCAATATCTTGCAAGTCGCCGTAGTCTAGTAGGTAGTGTGTTGGCTTATTAGGCGTAAAGCCAGGATTCGAGCCCCAGGCCAGACATCAAAACAAAATACAAAAAGTATTCTTCTGCGACTTCCTCTCAGCAGATTTCTGGCAAAAACTCTGAAGAGTAAATAAACTTGCCATGAAAAGTTTCTCAAAAACCTGCCGTTCGGAGTCGACTTTAACATATGTGGTGTAAGAAACTAGGTCGTAATCCTGACTGAAGGGTTGTAATAACCAATTATGTATTATGTATGTGAGATCTTGCAAATGCAGTAGTTATCATAGTCGTGTGAAGGTGCTAAAGTACTGTGATTGTACAATCTATTGCACTGGCACTTATCTTTATAGGTTATCCTTACAATATCTCCTCTACATTTATTGTTCGTCTCTGTCTGCCCAGCATCGGCTGATATACACCCAAGTGTTTCCTTCTGTAAATCATTAATGCATCGCAGGTACCAAGCATGTGTTTTGATGATTATTTCTCCTCATCACAGAGTCTACATATTGGTTTCGAAATGATCTTCAATGTGAACAAATGTATTTGGAGTATACAGTGCCCTGTCAAAAGGCTGTTTATTAAGCTCAGGTTGTTCCTGGATAGTATCATGAGTGATTTAAGTGAACTTATATTGTAATTCTCAATAAAAGTTTAGATAATCTCAGACTTATTGGAACTGAGGAGGCTATTTACCACTCTTTATCTTTCTTTTAGCTGGGTATACAGAAAGATTCTGGTGGGTAGTGTTACGAAGAAACCCAATATTGTGTAAAACCTTTAGAGGCGTTTGCCTCCAACAGTTAAGGAGGTACGTACTATATCGGTGAAAGTGCTTAAAGCTTAAAGTGGCTGCGTATACAGAAAGATTCTGGCTGGTAGTGTTACGAAGAAACTCAAAATTGTGTAAAACCTTTAGAGGCGTTTGCCTCCAACAGTTAGGAGGTACGGACTACAGCGGTGAAAGTTCTTAAAGTGAACATACCTCGTATATCAATCATGTTTACAGTTCATAATGCATGATTTAGAAAATTTCACGGAAGTTTTGACATTTTTTGGAAAAGTAATTAAGAATTCTTTTGAAAATTTTAATTCTCTTTCTACCGAAACACTTATTTTGTTTTTAATCTCCCTCTACACTGTTGTGAATTTATAAACAGTATTTAGGCCAATAATTAGAAGTGATGAAGTGATAAAAATTAAATTTTTATTTTTGCTGGTTTTTGTTGCTTAAATTTCCATGTTTATCAGTTAAATCATCTGTGCGAGTATTTCAAAATTCGTTAAATCAACTGAAGCAGACAACAAAAGATAATTTCAGAAAATCTATTGTAAGGCACCCTCCCGTAAACGTCCTATCACGACTCGATGGTTGAAGGCCTCTTTAATCAACCCTGTAACATTATTTACTATCCATTTTGGGGAATTTTGTTTTTGGTGTTTTTTTTTTCAATTTTACTTGTGATGTAAAGTATTTAAAAAAGAATTTTTTTTGGTTTTAAAATTTAAAATAAACCCAAGTAAGTGATTAATTAAATGTGAGTGAGAGTGACCAGCTAAATGTCAATCTGTATGACAATATATTATATATGTTTTGTATGTACATGTATTGCGAAACCACACAACATATACTTCTGTTGGATATGTTTCTTAATTACTCGACGCCGCTGCACACCGGCAGTGGCAACGGCAGTTGTTACGGGCCTTCTTACTCCTGCCGCATTCTGGGGCGTGCTAAGCAGTGAAGTGGCCGCTTCCAGAGAATTTCGCGGGAGACTAGTGTGGTTTGAGTATGTATTTGATTCCATGGCGAATAGTGTGCTGTTGTAAGATTTGTTTTGCGTTCTATTGCTGCTGCTGCGTCTTTAGCCGTTTTACGAAAACATCGGCGTAAACTGCAAACTGTTGCGCCCAACAAGTTTAATTAAAAAAAAATTTTTTACTGTATTTCTGTGTTCTTTTTTATTTTATTTTATTTTTATTTTTTTTTTAATTTAAATCTACAATGATTAACCGCCCGTTATGGTTTGTTAGAGTTAAAAACAAGTACTGAGTAGGCTCATATAGAATCGCAAAATATCGAGATTTTTTTTTTCCATAAACCTAGTATACGTATTACTCTATTACTAGGCCAAGGGGCTAACGAGGAGGTGAAGAGCCTTGTTTTGTATAATTAGTTAGTGTGAATGTATATAAACAACAATATAATTTATGGTACTGATAACAGTTATCTGATGATAATATCTTGAGATTACTAAATCGAATGCATTCATACGTAAAGATTTGGAGCACAAGTTTGTTTTGTTTTTATTTTATTTTCTGTTTTTTAATTTTGTTGAGTAATTATACGACAGAAATCACTCACTCAATGAGTATCATATTTATTTGAGTTTATTTTCATTATTTTATATACCTTCTGTACTCCTCTGGCTGTTTGCTATGGCCTCAGAACGAATATGATTAACTAGTAGGCACCTTTAGTAGACTTCTCTTTTAAAGAAATAAAAAAACGTTGAAATATTTTTAGTTTCTAAGCAAAAACGCCTTCTGAGTAAAAAGTGATTGATGTGGCATGACAAATCCTAAGTAAAAGATATGGCAACGTGTTGGTGAAATTCTAACGGCCATAATATTTAAAAATTTAAATGTTTTAAGGTGATTCAACATTATATAGGGTCTTTTGTATATAAGTATACAAACCTAAAGTAAAATGGACATCTAGACCGCACCGGTCTTTACAGCAGGTAGAACTCTCTTCCCTTTTTTTAAACTTAATCCTCCAAATTCCATTGCTTTGGCTGTTCTATTGCCTCTTACATGAAGAGTCGATGGTTACGTGTCGACATTAAAATTCGGCGTTACGTGTTGGTAAATACTCTCTTAAAAACTCCTAACAATGTCATTTTCGAACAACTAACATTCAGGGGATGTTCCCTACTCGTGGAGTATATTGTGGTGGATTTAGGAAGATCGGTTGGTTTTGGGGTTGAGTTAAAGGATACAGTATTTTGAGAACAATCCTATAGGAAAAGCGTTCTACATACACATATATAGCGCGGCTAAAGAACGAATTTTCTCTGTAACACATAGATGTGGCTGTTCTGTTGCATTATATATGAAGAGTTAAATGTCGACATTAAAAGTCGCCGTTATGTGATGGCAAACACTTTATTGGAAACTCCTGACGATGCAATTTTTTAAGAACTAACACTCAGGGAATGGTCCCTACTTATGCAGTATATTGTGGTGGATCTAGGAATATATGTTTTGTAGTAGAGACAAGAGGACACAGCATTTTGAAAACAATTCTACAGGAAGAGCGTTCTACATACACATACGTAGTGTGTATGCGGCTGAAGAACGGATTTTTTCTGTGGTATTAAACACTATTGAAAACTCTTCACGATGCCCTTTTTAAACAACTAACACTCAGGGGGTGTTCCCTACTCGTGCAGTTTGTTGTGGTAGATCTAGGAAGATAGGTTATGGGGTAGAGACACAGAGGATACAGTATTTTGAAAACAATTCTATATGAAGAGCGTTCTACATACACATACACATTGCGGCTGAGAAACGAATTTTCTCTGTGACACACGGATGTGCTTGACGATCAGGACGATTAATGCGTAAAAATGTGTGCCATTCGTGAACAAGTCTGTTTATTTCATAGAACACAATTCATTGTAGTAGCGATAGAAGAGTAAAACACAATAGAATCAATAGAGTTGGATACTCTACCTTCAGTAAAGATGACCTTTGCTCTTCCTTCTATGCGGTCTGAAAATAAACTTCGAGGCATCGGCTCATGTATGAGCGTAGTATTCTATTTTCGAAAGCATATTTGTGGTGTAAATCGTAAGATCACATGGGGTTAAGTATATTTTGCTCCACTTGTTTTTATAATTTACGACTAACACTCAGGGGATGGCCCCTGCTCATTCTGTGCATTGTGTTGGATCTATGAAAATAGGTTATGTAAAGGAGGAAAGCGGTGGCAGTGTTTGTGGATATTTGACTTGAATCTGTTTATGTTATAGGTGACAGGACAGACTTCTGCATGAAGGAGTTTCACATTAGGATTGTTCGGCTAAAGAACGAATTCTGTCTGTTATACATTGTGCTCTTCGTAACATATGTACGTGTGTTACGTAAAAATATGCAATTTTCGGAAGCAAGTCTATGTCACATAGATCATAAACAGTTGTAGTAGTAGTACAGTGAGACATAAGTCACGGTGTGACTGTTTCAATGAATCAATAGGGTTGGATAGCCCTCCGTTATTAAGTCTGCCTTTCGCCGTTTCCTGTAGCTCGTCTTTTCATGTAGACTTCGAGGCCTCGCAACATACATGAGAATTGTATTCCATTTTCGAACGAATATAGTGTAGTTTCTTGCGCTGTGTTAAGGAACTGAAACACTTGAATGCTTTCTTGTTCGTATCTTGTATCCATGGAACATCACATCTTAAGCACAGCATTCTCTACTCCGATTTTTCTCAATACTCTTGCCAATGCCCGAACCCTGTTTTTTCATGTAGACTCCGAGGCACCGCAACATTCATCAGAATTGTATTCTATTTTCGAACGAATATTAATGGAGTGAGTCATTACTTGCACCGTCTTCAGAAACTGAAACACTTGAATGCTTCCTTATTCACATCCTGTATCCAGGGAACATCACATCTTAAGCACAGTATTCTCTACTCAGATTATTATCGACACTTTTTCCAACCCCTATCATTAAAACTAGCTTCAGCCGACGATCATTCACAATTGCTATGTGAAGTTTCTTAAGCGTTTCTAGCATGGGCACCTCAATTGGTTAGCCATACCTTGTTCGCCTTGATAGCTCGTACGGTCAGCTTTAAACTTTGCAAAGACTTGGTTTGACTGAGAACATTTTAAAGAAAATATTGGGCAATATAACTGAACCCAATAATTTCCATTTTTATAAACGATTTCGAAGCCGCCGTAGTCTAGTAGATAGTGTGTTGGCTTATTAGACGAAAAGCCAGGGTTTGAACCCCCGGGCCAGACATCAAGACAAAATACAAAAAGTATTTCTTCGGCGACTTCCTCTCAGCAAAATTCTGGCAAAAACTCTGAGACAAAATAAAATTGCCATGAAAACTTTCTCAAAAATCTGTCGTTCGGAGTCGAGTTTAAACTGTAGGTCCCGCCACTCATGCATAAAAATTAACACACACAACATAAGTGATGTGAGAAACTAGGTCGTAATCTTGACTGAGGGGTTGTAATGCGCAATTATGTAACGATTTCAGTGTTTACTATCGATGGATCCAATCAAAAGGACCCCTTGAAATTTAAAATATATTCTAATGTGGTCTATAAGGTTGTAATTTTTCACTAAAAATAGGTTTTTCACACTACTGCTGTCGTCTACAAGCTGGATTTGAAAATATTGGCACGGCCCTCACTGGAATCTGAATAAAACAAATAAACACGCAAAATTGTCGCATTTGGGGCACAGAAAACCCGCACGCATACATTGAAAAGCCGACGCACCCAAAACGAGTCACTGTTTGGTGTGGATTTTGGAAAATGAGCAAGGAGTGGCCGTTACAGTCAATGGCGATCGTTATCGGGCCATGTTGAACGAATTTTTTTTCACAAAAATTGAAGAGTAGGATATTGGCAACATTTGGTTTCAACAGGACGGCGCTACGTGCCACACAGCCGAAGCTACACTCAATGTTTTGCGCCCTGTTTTTGAAGATCGCACATTATCAGCTGCAGAGCTGATGTCGTTTGGCCACCTCGTAGCTGCGATTTGACACCGTTGGACTATTATTTGTGGGATGCCGTCAAAGATAATTGTTACGCCGACAAGCCAGAGACAATTGACACTTTAAAGGACAATATTCGTGAAGCCACACACAATCGATAATGTGCTTAAAAATTGGACCGATCGTGTAGGCTACTGCATGGCCAGCCGAGGCAGCCATTTGAATGAAATTATTTTCCATTATTAACCGGAAGGATTGTACTTTCAAATAAAACAAGAAATTTGAGTAAATATTCAGTATTTTTTTTAAAGCATTTTCAAAAAAAAAAAAGGTATTTGGCGGACCCTTTACCTTGAAATTAAGTTTTCAAAATCCTATGCTTCTCCTGAATTCAGAAGGTCTGTTGAAAACTAATTTTTTAGGCAATCGATCAAAGCTTGGTTCGTTAAAAGGTATGCTTGAGACAACTGAAGATGATCCAAAAATATGCCAATAAAAGTCATCCAAATTTAATGCCGATCTTGACGATTAGTACAGCGATGAGTGTCTTTCTTTATTGGATGTTACTACGTGAATCCAATAAGTACACCACCGGATGTTATTGTAAATAGAATCGTAAAACTTATTTTTCTAATTCACTATACTCTCCCCCATAATTTGTGCCGTATTTTAAAACTGTTGCTGTTGTTTTGAAGCTTTTTTATATCACTTGAGATAAAACATACGGCATACGGCAGTTGTAACAACAATAAGAGTAGCAGCAAATGATTGCAGTTGTTGTTTATGGACGGTGGATAATGTTGACATACATTTGTGAGATCTTATTTGCTTAAGATAAACGGCAAAATCATTTAAATGACGAGGTGCAAATAATTATCACTTTGAAATTTAAAATTTTTGCCTATAAAATAAACGCCACATTTAGTGGAGACATTAAGTATACGAACGAATTTCCAAGTGAAATCAACGAAAATGTTGTCAAAGAATACGAAAAAATTCACGGTTTTTCTACTACTAGTGGTGAGTTAAATCCGGGATAAAGTGTTGAATTGTAATACTTACGGAAAGATAATTTGGTTTTTTTTAGATTCTGGTTAATACAGCCAGTGGAGCTAGTACCTCAATACCCAACACAACAGAGGAAGTAGACAAATCTACAACAATTCCTACAACTCCCGAAACTACAACTGAACCGGCCAGTACAACTCAACCGCCGTCTGTTACTGAACCTAATACCGAATCTACTACAGAAACTGCAACCGAAAAAATTGAATGTGTTTGTGATTGTGTTGACAATGATGGTAATCAAGTTAAATTGGATTGCACTACCCAAAATCCAGAGGAGGAAAGTCAAACGGAACCATCTTCCAATACAGAAAGTGGTACTGCTTTGCCAGAGGAGAATACAACTGTAAACTCTAATAACGAAGGCACTACTGCTACGTCCAATACAGAAGACGACAATACCATTCAGACTACAACAGCTTTGCCAGACGATGTTACGACTGTAAATTCCAATGAAGAAAACACCACTCCTGATTCCAATGCGGAAAACAATGATACCACCCAAGATACAACTGCCTTGCCAGAGGAGGAGGTTACAACTGAAAATTCCAATAACGAAGACACAACTACTGCTGCCAATACAGAAAGTGGTGATAATACAACTAATGCGCCAGAAACTACAACAACTGAAGCAGATAGCACTGCTGCGACAACAACAACTACCACTCCAGCCCCTATAGCTTGTACAACACCCGGTCAACGTCAACCCCATGACCTGGATTGTCATCAATATTACGAGTGTTCTTCTGAAGGCTCTGCGAATGGTAGTTTTCATTTGCTTGCTAAGTCATGTCCCGAGAAACAAGCCTTTAATGTTGCTCTTAACCGTTGTAGTCGCGATATTTCTGACTGCACCTTACCCATACAGTGTAGAATTTCGGGTGGCATAGCTGATCCAGCCAGCAATTCTTCTTATTACCTTTGTGTACGTCGCCTTATTGGTGTAGGCTTCCGGGTGTTCCATATTGATTGCAGCTCTAATGAGCTGTACTATCCATTGTTGGGTAAATGCTTTATAGATATAAATAACTTACCCACTCAAAGTTTTCCACCTCCGTACTGGAATCAAATCCGGGACTATGATATTGTCAAGGCTGAACTGAAACTCCTTAAGGAACAGGATAAACTAATATTGAAAGAACAAAAGGCCCAACAGAAAGCTGAAGAGAAACTGCAAAAAGAATTGGAAAAAGAGGCTAAGAAGCGTGCTAAAGAAGAGGAAAAAGCCAATAAAGAAAAAGTGAAACAGGAAGCCACAACGTTTGCTTGTGTAGTGGAAGGCAACTATCCATCTGCTGTCACTGAGAGTACCTATATTGCCTGTGTCAATAAAAAAGGCAAATTGAAGGCTTTGGCTATGCAATGTGCTTATGGAGCAACATTTGATGCTCAATCAGCGGTCTGTGTCAATGGTCCAGCTGTTGTCAATAGCAGCGCCAGTAAGGAAGAGGTTGATGACGATGATGATGACTAGTTAACCTGGCTATAAAATAATATTCCCTAACTTAAGTTTGTAAATTTCATTCAATTTTTATCAATAAACCCAAATTTCTATATTTCCTCTATTCAAATCGTAAATCAATATTTTTCTTCCGAAATTTCTAAGATTCTATCAAAAACAGGAAGTTTTCAATTAAAATTTATTCTGTTGACCGTACGTGAAATTCTTAAGAAAATATAACACTTCCATGCAATGATTAGCATGCTTAGAGGGGGCAAAAAAAAAACCAAATAATAAAACCAAAAACAAACGTTCCAAAGTGGCTAACGATAACGGAACGGACCCATACATTAAATATATGGCTCTTATATATGCACCTAGTATTTGTTGTTTTTGACATTCTTACTTATCAATTAATTACCGAAATATTTTGGAATTAGTTTGTAGACAAGAAGGCCAAGAGTCGGAAGTGGTTTTATCGCATTGTTAAACGATTGTCAGAATTTGTTAATCATTCGATAGACTTCTAGTCGATTGTCGGTATAAAAGTATTGAATGAGATATTTTAACCATTAGTTCGCTCAGATATTCGGTGCTAAAAAGAAAATACCGGAACACATTAAAACACGAAATACGTTTTTGTTTAATTTGAACAAAAATTATAAACACCGTCTACCGGTTAAAAACATGAATACGAAAATTTTAGTACTTTTCGCTGCAGTTCTGTTTGCAGTGAACACTAATGCCGACAATAATCTGTGTAAACTACCCGGTTTCTTTGCAATTAAAGACAATACTCCGGTTTTCTACGGTTGCTATGCTAATAAATATGGTGGATTAAGTTTGTCGTATTTAACCTGTCAAAAGGGTGAAGTGTTTAGCAGCAGGAAAGGTTATTGTGTGCCTAAAGCTTCTATTGAAGCCTTTAGCACTGATGATGATGCGGATCCAAATGTAGAAAGTCCTACTATTCCTACACAACCAAATGATGTTGAAAATCCCACAATTCCTACACAACCAAATGAAGTTGAAAGTCCTACCATTCCCACTGAAGCTCCTGGAACTGAAAAACCAGAAACTGAGAAGCCAGCAACTGAAGCTCCTGGAACTGAAGCTCCTGAAACTGAGGGTCCGGAAACTGAAGCTCCTGGAACTGAAACTCCTGGAACTGATGCTCCTGAAACTGAAACTCCTGTAACTGATGGTCCTGAAACTGAAACTCCTGTAACTGATGGTCCTGAAACTGAAACTCCCGGAGCTGATGGTCCTGAAACTGAAACGCCTGCAACTGATGGTCCTGTAACTGAAGCTCCTGGAACTGAAGCTCCTGAAACTGAAACTCCTGGAACTGAAACTCCTGCAACCGATGCTCCTGGAACTGAAACTCCTGAAACTGATGCTCCTGGAACTGAAGCTCCTGGAACTGAAACTCCTGCAACTGAAGGTCCTGAAACTGAAGCTCCTGAAACTGAAGCTCCTGGAACTGAAGCTCCTGGAACTGAAGCTCCTGGAACTGAAGCTCCTGGAACTGAAATTCCTGCAACCGATGCTCCTGGAACTGAAACTCCCGGAACTGAAGGTCCTGAAACTGAAACTCCTGCAACTGAAGGTCCTGAAACTGAAACTCCTGAAACTGAAACTCCTGGAACTGAAGCACCAACAACTACTGGAATACCCATCCACGATTTTATATGTCCCACTACTGGTTTTTTCCCTCAGGATGGAAGTTGTATGGAGTTCAATATCTGTGCAGAATACAACGGCAAATTGCAAGCATTTAGACGTAAGTGTCCCGAATTTGAATATTATAACCCCGAAGGCGGCTACTGTAGCAAAGAATATGTGTGCGACGTTGTAACTGAAACTCCTGGAACTGATGCTCCTGGAACTGATGCTCCTGGAACTGATGCTCCTGGAACTGAAACTCCTGTAACTGATGGTCCTGAAACTGAAGCTCCTGCAACTGAAACTCCTGGAACTGAAGGTCCTGAAACCGAAACTCCTGGAACTGATGGTCCTGAAACTGAAACTCCTGGAACAGAAGTTCCTGCAACTGAAGCCCCTGGAACTGAAGCTCCTGGAACTGAAGCTCCTGCAACTGAAGCCCCCGGAACTGAAGCTCCTGGAACTGAAGCTCCTGCAACTGAAGCTCCTGGAACCGAAGCTCCTGGAACTGAAGCCCCTGGAACCGAAGCTCCTGGAACTGAAGCCCCTGGAACTGAAACTCCTGCAACTGAAGCCCCTGCAACTGAAGCTCCTGCAACTGAAGCTCCTGCAACTGAAGCTCCTGCAACTGAAGCTCCTGCAACTGAAGCTCCTGCAACTGAAGCTCCTGCAACTGAAGCCCCTGCAACTGAAGCCCCTGAAACTGAAGCTCCTGGAACAGAAGCTCCTGGAACTGAAGCCCCTGAAACTGAAGCTCCTGCAACTGAAGCCCCTGCAACTGAAGCTCCTGCAACTGAAGCTCCTGCAACTGAAGCCCCTGCAACTGAAGCCCCTGGAACTGAAGCTCCTGCAACTGAAGCCCCTGGAACAGAAGCTCCTGGAACTGAAGCCCCTGAAACAGAAGCTCCTGCAACTGAAACCCCTGGAACAGAAGCTCCTGCCACTGAAAAACCTACAGAGTCAGAAGGTTCCAAAAAAACCGCTACACAAATATCCAGAGAAGATGGTTTCCAATGTAAGAGAGAGGGTACTTTTGCCCACTTCGATGACTGCGCAAAATACTACACCTGCAAGTGGGATCAACACATCAACAACTACAAATTCAATGTCAATCAATGTACGGGCGAAGATGTCTACAATGTCGTAACCAGAAGTTGTGGCCGTGAAGGCATAATCACCTGTTTGGGAAGACCAACAAACTCCAAATTTAATAGACTGTAAATATAATTTCAACGAACGAATTTTCTATAACGACTTACGTATGGATTTCTATCCAAACGAAAAAAAAACTGAAATTCCGTAAATGCTTTCAAATTTTAATTTGGATTTGAATTTGGAACAAACAAGACTATTTATTATTAAAAACGAAAATTAATATTAAAATAAAATATTTTTAAATTTATTAATAATAAAATGGTCAATTAATTTACTTTCTAACACGCACTATAACACTTGTTGAAATCGCAAAACGAAATCAGTTTCTTTTTTTTTTCTCTTTTTCAATTCGGTTTGGATTGCTTTTGTTCTTTCTGCTTAAAGAAATGGATGATTGGATGTTAGTCAGCCAGGTTTGACGGGTTATATCAATACAACCGCATAAAGAAAAACAAAAAAAAAAACGAAACAAAACCTTCACTATTTTTAATTTCCTTTAAATTATCGATTAATTAATAATTTTCGTTGTATAGAAAATGATAAGAAATTACCTCAAGTGAGATAAAATATATGTATGTATGTATGTATGTAGGTATGTAGTCAAGCATGTACGGATTTATTTCAAATTGAAAGTTTTTTTTTCTTTTTTATTTTCGATTATATTTTAAATAAATTTTGAGTACAAATGGGCATTACTCATAGGCCTTTAAGGTAATAATACATGCGAGTGTTTTGATAATAGTTTTGATTATTTAAAAGACTTTTTGTTTTACAATTTACTAATCTAACGCATGTCTTCTAGATTAGACTTGGATTTTTAAGAGATAAATTTTTATAATCATTTTATATGTACGCAGTCACAGATGATTGAAACACTTTTTTTGTTTCTTTTCTTGTACTAAAACAACGTTACTTACTTGCTTCAAATGATATATCAGACCCTTAAGA
This sequence comes from Sarcophaga carnaria, assembly GCA_958299815.1. Lineage (NCBI taxonomy): Eukaryota > Metazoa > Arthropoda > Insecta > Diptera > Sarcophagidae > Sarcophaga > Sarcophaga carnaria. The sequence goes on from OY283149.1 coordinate 144,670,647, forward strand.
TGTTAAATTTAATATTTCGTCACTTATTTTCCAGTTTTTGGCATCAAGTTTAGAAAAAACATTTTCAAACTCAAGCTTCCCCAAAATTCTTGGCCTTTCGTTCAGATTATCGAAACATCTTTTTATAGTAGCAGACAACCTTATTCGTTTAACATAAATCGCTATAAAACTCAAGCGACACAAGTGTCTTTCGATGGCTATACTTTTCACCGATTCAGATGGAACCATACATACCCTACAAAGTATTTTTCCATTTAAATGCATCACCCAAGTACTTATGATTCTGCAGGATAATAACAATACGAATAGTAAAGGGTTCGCCAAATAACTTTTTTCTTTTGAAAATGCTTTAAAAAAACTACTGAATATTTTCTCAAATTTCTTTTTTTATTTGAAAGTACAATCCTTCCGGTTAATAATGGAAAATAATTTCATTCAAACGGCTGCCTCGGCTGGCCATGCAGTAGCCTACACCAGAAGATGCCGATTTTGGCAAAAAAAAAATCATCTTTTCAGATGGAGCTCATTTTGATCTTGGCGGGTATGTCAACAAGCAAAATTGTCGCATTTGGGACACAGAAAACCCGCACACATACATTGAAAAGCCGACGCACCCAAAACGAGTCACTGTTTGGTGCGGATTTTGGTCCAGAGGCATAATTGGGCCATTTTTCTTCGAAAATGAGCAAGGAGTGGCCGTTACAGTCAATGGCGATCATTATCGGGCCATGTTGAATGAATTTTTGTTCACAAAAATTGAAGAGGAGGATATTGGCAACATTTGGTTTCAACAGGACGACGCTACGTGCCACACAGCCGAAGCTACACTCGATGTTTTGCGCCCTGTTTTTGAAGATCGCACATTATCAGCCGCAGAGCTGATGTCGTTTGGCTACCTCGGAGCTGCGATTTGACACCGTTGGACTATTATTTGTGGGGTGCCGTCAAAGATAAGTGCTGCGCCGACAAGCCAGAGACAGTTGACGCTTTAAAGGACAATATTCGTGAAGCCATTGGTGAAATACAGCTGCACACAATCGATAATGTGCTTAAAAATTGGACCGATCGTGTAGGCTACTTCATGGCCAGCCGAGGCAGCCATTTGTTTGAAATTATTTTCCATTGTATTTTATTTTCCATATTGTACTTCCAAATAAAAAAAGAAATTTGAGAAAATACTCAGTAGTTTTTTTTTAAAGCATTTTCAAAAAAAAAGTTATATGGCGGACCCTTTACAAAAAAATTTCAAAAAATTGTCATATTTTTTCGAGCACTCTCCTTAAGTGGTAAAAGTTGAGTTTGGTGATTGTTAGAATTTTATCCTTAGTGTACAGTTTCTTTTACCGCTTACTGCACCTCCATAGAAATACTTTTAATGTGTTTGTGGCATTGCATGCGATAGGGCATATGACGTTCACAATTAACTGTTCCTTCTTTAATAACTCCTTTTGACCCTTGAAAGCAAAATTAGGGTTAAAAGAACTTCTTTAAATAAAATAAATTTTATATTCTTTACATATTTTATTTATTATAATTTTTTTTATTTATTCATTTTCTTTCTTTTCAACAATTTTATTTACATTTCGCTTATGGATTAAGATTAAATTCTTTAATTAATTAATAATTTTTTTATGCTAAAATATGATGACTATTAAAATTATACAAAAAAATGTTTCATGATTCCTTATTTTGTTTATAAAAATATTCTTATTAAAGCTAAAACAATAGTTGAAATCTTTAATTCAAGGATTAAAAAAGATTTTTTTATGGAAAGTTTCGTTTAAAATTTTTCTCGCAAAGGATGTAGATGACATGCTTAAATAATGATTTATAATACAATGGATATGATGGATAACAAGAAGGCAATAGAGTAACAATAATAAACAAACAAAAAAAAAATTCCTTTAAAATTATTTAAAATGTGGTGTGCCACGCCTTAATCAAATTTTTTTTTATCTCGGCGATGGTGCCATTGTAGATTTTCTCTTTGACACTGTATGGCGATCTTTGGTTAAAACCATTATATTATGATGTGTAGTGGTCGTTTCCAAATTATTCGGCGCTGTTACAATGTTCAAGACCTAGAAATAGATGCGTTGCATGTTGTATGTGTTGTAGGTGACATGCAAAGTGTATATGTGTGTGTGTATGTGTAGGAAAGAAAATTTTTCATTTAATTAGTGTCTCCTTAATTATGTATTTCTCTATAATAATATCATGGATTCAGTATTAAATTGTGATTTACTTTCGAATTTCCATCGATTATTTCCACCGGTTGTGCTGGCACATACGCCGATAGGCCCTTTAAACCAAACCACTCAGGCGTAAAATATCCTTTACTTTGATTTGATTCCTTTGAAGTCTCTTTCGATTCGGTATCTGAAATTTTCGAAAGTTTATGAGCTGTAATGAGAGTAGAAAAAAACAAAGAAAACACACAAAGTGTTGTGGGGTTTTAGAGGTTTCAGGAAGGGTTCGTTACTGTGCTGTTACAAAAATGTAAGGTTAAGTTATAAAAATGTATGGTTAGTTAGAATGTTAGCTTTTGATTTTAATAGTGTAGACATTTGGTTATAAGATAGGATATAAGTAACGTTTTACAATAATTTTGGTGCTTAGGCTTTTTAAAATTAATTGGTAGATGCGACAGATAGAAGAGGACGGAGTACTAAATTACAATCTCCACTATGGTTCAATATTAACGACCTCATTGAGTTTCTTGTATGTATTTCCATTGCTCATCGGACCGACTTATACTGTTTGAATCACCCAAGACATATAATGGGTGATTTTTTAACAGCTATAGGAAATTAAAAAAAAAACATAAAATTCAGAAAAATGCATGAAATCTTTATTTGAATCGATAGTAGGGTCCATATAATTTCATGTTTGAACATTATTGCATGCAAATGTTGACCGCGACTGCGCCTCAAATGGTCCATCCGCTTAGTCCAATTTTGGCATACTCTTTCCAACATTTCGGCCGGTATCTTACGAATAAATGCTTCAATGTTGTCTTCCAATGCGTCAATTGAAGCGGGGTTGTCTGTATAGACATGAGCTTTAACATAGCCCCATAAAAAATAGTCTAAATTGGCGTTAAATCGCACGATCTAGGCGGTCCCGAACATGAAATGAAATGTTCACCGAACTCGCCTCTCCATTGTTACGCGTGCTGTGTGGCATGTGGCACCGTCTTGTTGAAACCACATGTCATGCAAGTCAAGCTCTTGCATTTTGGACAAAAAAAAAGTTGGATATCATCTCACGGTAGCGCTCACCATTCACAGTTACGTTACGATTCGCAGCATCTTTGAAGAAGTACGGTCCAATGATGCCACCAGCCCATAAACCGCACCAAACTGTGACTTTTTCTGGATGCATTGGTAGCTTTTGCAATGCTTCTGGCTGATCTTCACTCCAAAATCGACAATTTTGCTTATTTACGTATCTATTGAGACAAAAATGAGCTTCATCGCTGAACACAATTTTTCGATAAAGAAGTGGATCTTCGGCCAACTTTCCAAGAGCCCATTCACCGAAAATTCAGCGTTGCAGTAGGTCGTTCCGCTTCAATTCTTGCACTAGCCGTATTTTGAAAGGCTTCACACCTAAATCCTTCCCAAAATTTTCCACGTTGTTGAGTAACAGAGGCCCAATTGCTGCGAACGGCGACGAATCGATAATTGATGGTCATCACTTACACTGACACCGATACAGCAGCGATATTTTCTTCAGTTCGCACTCTACGTAAGCGTGTTGGTGGTTTAATGTCCAACAATGTAAATTTGATGCGAAATTTAGTCACAATAGCCCGAATAGCCGCTTCAGTGGGTCGATTAGACTGACCATAAAATGGAAGAAGCGCGCGATGAACTTTCTTAACAGAGCACGCATTTTGATAATAAAATTCAATGATTTGCAAGCGTTGTTCGTTTGTAAGACGGTTCATGTTTAAATTATAGACCAAACTGAAGATGTTTGACAGTGAAACAAAACACGAAACGTGCGTGAGCTGTTTAAACCAGTGTTGCCAAAAAGATAATGGCTAAAAAATCACCCGTTATGAAGTTAACTCTGTACGAGTTATCGAAGAAAATGTGTTGAAAATGTCGCATAGAGGCCAAAGCATCGGGTGTCAAGAACAGATCTCTAGGAACTACAATATCAATGAACTGTCTCAGCTTTCATTTCATTTAAAGCTATTCGAGTTTAAAGCTCAGAATTCACACTGTCATCAGCGTCCCAGACATTGGGTCGAACCCTAGCAGGCAGAAACCAGTTGTGTTTTATGAGAAGTGAGCACCTCCTTTATCACCTAAGACAACATATTTATGAACTTACAGAAGTTATCAAAGGAACATGTTAACGTAGTAAAGTTTGGGGAAAAAAGAATTGATGTTACGACGGCACCTCTGATATGAATCAAGTGGGCTGTGCTTTAGCTTCAATTGCGCTCAATATATTTTGTGGTTTTATTAAATACAAGGAGCCTACCGCCTTCCACAAGCGGCAGGTCAAGTAAGCAAATTCCTACTCGAAAACTTAGTGGACGTGATCGTTATAAATATCATAGTGAAACAAGGTTATTCATATTCACGTACACACCATTTTTAGGTTCATAAAAAACCAATAAACCCTGCTAACGTCCATAGACCCGGGACAGCTAAACTTCTGGGATCCTTTTGCTAAAAATTCTGGACAGTGACAGAGAAAATGGTTGGTAGTCTCAGTTACCTGCACGTATTTCCAGTCATGATGTAGAAGATTAATAATCACAGTTTGAACTGTAAGGTCTGCAAACGTTTTAGCACACGTGAGTGCATTGGGTCATCTAGACTACACTATCTGCAGAAGTTTAAGTTTTAGGAACTAACCTTCAGCGACAAAATTCTCTTAAGGCGACAGTAACTTTAGAATGTTTGGTATACAATTCTAATTATAGTGCACTATGCAAGGTTTTAAGCTTGCTTGGCTATGCGCAAGAAACCTAATATCTCTGCCATATATTCGGTAATATCATAGCCAGTTCTCTGTCCTATAGATGACATAAATTTCGGCTTGAAAAACATTGCAGTCATTAGCTAGCTTGAACCTAATCATTCTACTCCCTACCCTGGATTTATCGATTTTACTTCATTCGTAAAAAAAACTCTGTCGGATAAAAATCTTTCTAAGGACGGGGGATTTTTACAAATAAAAACGGACCACAGGTATAGTAGGATCTGAAATATGGTCTGTTAGAATAGAGGCCTACCTATCCATATGGCCTACCAGACATATTATGGTATCGGATCGAGCTTTATTGGGAAGGATATGTATTTTTTTTCTAAATTAAATTCGTAATCCCAGGAGGTTACTTTTCGCCATTTTCAAGGGTTGAACTGAATGCAGACATCTCTATAATTGGGGTAGAGGATCATGCCATTATTCTGGGTTGTGTTCTTGATCTGATTAAAACCGATAAACCCTAACATCCCCAATACTCGGCTGTAAATGAAAAAGTGCGAAAAGCTTGGTTCGTTTCTGTCTCATGGAGAGGGAGAGGGCTTACCAAACCTTGATGTTCTTAATGGGTTAGTAAATTGCTTTTGTTATCATAATATGGTTGACTTCCAAAATGTATCAATACAAAGTTTGTATGCAGTTTTACTACGGTATATAAATTTTGTAGATATGCAAAGTTACCAAACAATGCATCAACAACTATAAATCCGATGGCTGGTTGCTTTTTGACTGCGTTGAAAATACACACGCGTTAAAAATGACGACGTTTTGAAATAGTATACATTGTAAACATTTTGTACAGCGGCTTTATGAAACACTATACTTTGTTCAAACACAAAGCCACTTAACATTTTGAAAGTCCAGCCTATGTTATCTCTCAATATATTTACCATTTCCTGGTGTTGGTCTCACTAAAAATCTTGGCGATTTAAAACCGCTTCCGAAACTGCTGTATGGCCTCTCCGTAGTCGTTGTAGTTGTCGTACTGCTTGCCTCTGCAGGTGTATAAAATCGCTGAGGGAAAAATCTAGGTTGTGGTGTTACCACATACACCTTTTCTTGGGTCTTTGGTGATATTGACACTTTCGCCTTCTTCCATAGTTCCTCTGGTTCATCGATTGGTATTGGCCGCAAGTATATAGGCTTTGCGCTAGTCGTGGTGGTTGTGGCCTGTGTTGTGGCAGCAGGTGTAGTTGTGGTGGTGGTTGGTGCGCTGCTAGTGGCAGCTGGCGTTGTGGTTCTGTATTGAGGTGATGTTTTTGTTTTTACAGACTCGAAATTGGTATAGAAATCGCTTAAATGATTATCGGTTATGTGAGTGTACTGAAAACGTTTTGTACTCTCCCTTTCGTACAGCGGTTCCAAGTTGTTAATAGAACTTGGCAGTTCGGTTTCATCGAGGAAACCTTTGGTTGTTTTTGATTGTCTAACGGGTTTTACAGTCGCAGTGGTCGTAGCAGGTAAATATTCCGAGGGTATATGTTTGGATCTACCCCTTATGGTGGGTGTACTTGGCCTATGGGAGAGGGATGTATATTCCTGTTCAGTCCAATCATCGATATTCTTTTGTAGTTTATTTATATCGATATCTAAGGAATTTGGTCTCAGCTTTTGTTTTGTGGGCTCGTGTTCACGCTGCAACAGTTCTCGTAGATTGGAAGCCAAGATCTTTGTCAAGTATTTGGTAGGTCGTGGCTTTGGAGTGGTAGTTGTTGTTGCAATGGTGGCTTCCGGTTTGATGTGAGATCTAACCAGCATGGACTCTTGTGGTGTATGCAACTCAACACTTTGACCCTGGCTCCATGTAGAGAATCCCGCCGTAGAGGGAGACATTGTTACCATATTTATGCGTGTGGTTTCAAACGGCCTGGGACGATTTTTAGCATGTAGATACGGTAACAGAAGTTCGTTGTTATTGTAAGTGGAGGGCAGAGAGGGTGGTGACATGCCCGCATATTGGCCGCTGGCATCTATGGAACTGTATGTTGATGTCGGTGTAGGAGTTTCGGGTGTTACGTTTTGAGGTTTCCAAAGCTGCTGTGCGGGTGCTTCATTGAATTTGTGATTCTTGGCATTCAATCTAAAAGTTAACTGGGAAGGATCTCTAGTGAATGGTCTTGGTGCTCCCAGGTTTCCATTTATATGCTGTATGGGAGAGTCCAACAGTCTTTTCGGAGTTTCTCTTTGTTTAGGCTTTTGAGGCCACAATTTGGTTGATTGTTGAGCATGTGTCTGTATGGAGGCCACAAACTCTACTTCATTGTCCTCCTGCTGCTTCTGTTGCTGTTGTTGTTGCTGTGGAATTGGTTGGGTAGTTGTTTCGTATGCTGGTACATAAGTAGTGGTGTCCTCCGTGGTGCTAAAGGCTTCTGGTGTTGAAGTTGCAAACACATAATCGTTAGATTCCAAGGTCCAAGTATCCAAATTAGTGTTGACCTGTGGCTGTGGGTGGTGTTCAACTACCGAAGAATTTTGTTGCGAAGCCGACACAAAGTTGTCATATTCGAAATGCTGCACATGCTCCAAATACTGCGGAGGATTATAGTTGGTCGTTTGTTCATAGATAACGGTTTGCTGCACGGGCTGTTGCTCATTGTTGGCGGCTGCAAAACTCCCGGGATCTGTTAGAATCTGGGAAGCGGGCACATGTTGACTTAAGTCTGGCCTTAAAGTGGAATGCTGATATTGACTGGTACTAATTTGTGGATCGGGCTGATGATTTGCTGCCAAGAATCGTGGCACTTGAGTACTGATTTCAAATGAATGCGACGGCACATAAGAGGCGGGATACTCCACAGATGAAATGTAGTCCACCAACTGATGACTCTTGACAATTTCAAAACTGGCATCATTATTAGGAATTGTTGGTGGTATTTGCGTGGGCACTGCAGTGTCGGCATGAATTTCAGAATGTTGGGCTACATTTTCAGCAAAACGAACAGACTCGGTTGAAGGCAACTGCTGTACTGTATGAGGTGTGGAGTACGTTTGCGGAGCCAGGAAATTTTGGGCATTGTACATGGGCGGCAATGCTGAATTACTTAGCAGGGGTGGTATAGGTATAGGCAAAAATGGACCCGTTGAGTATTGTATATGATTAGGTCCTTCATGGCCCTTATTCGAATTCGGCGGCACATAGGGAAAAGGGAAATTGAATTTAACCGCTCGTTGTTTTACAATACTTGAGGCCGCATGTTGTATTTGTGGCAATTGTTGACCCGATATTGGATTTCCATAGGAATTTACAATTTGTGAGGATTGTTGTTGTTGCGGTAGATTTTGTTTGGCCGCATCCCATTGATTACTCGCCTGTACTGGATAGTGTATGCTGTTATGCATCATTGGCACCCAAGGATATTTATTGCATAGGCCACAGTCTTCCTTATCACCTGAACCATACTGTTGCTGAGGCTGGCCGTAGTAGTAGGCCTGTTTTTTAGTATCACCAACCAATTGTTGATCATTTGCAGCTGCATTATTTTGATTTGTAAAACCAAACCATCTGGCAACTCGTGTCATTAAACCCGGATGTTGTTCTGGTGTTTTTGGCTGGGAGCCCGAATTAACAAACTGCGGCACACTTCTACTCTCTGCAGGTAATATAGTTTGAGGCCGTGATTGTTTAAAACGTGTCACCACACTGCCCGGTGGTGGTATTGGTGGCGGCACTAAATAGTCCACTGGTGCAGGTGCTAAGGCAGTAACCATGCTTGTTAAACATAAGAGTGAGACAAGAGGCATTAGCGCAAAGCATTTAAACTTTCGGTGTCGGGAAATCTGAAAGTATAAGAGAAAAGGGGGGCGGTTTATTATTTGTCAATTTGCTGAAAAAGATATCGACGAGGAATTGAAAGGAAACAGGAAGTCCTTCTATGTACTAGACTAAGGCGGCTTCCTAACTAACACTTACTTTGTTTTATTCAAATTTAAATATATGTAGAAAGCTCTTAAAAAGCGGACCTTATATAAAAGCTTCTTGAATAGATCGTTCGGATTGAACGTTAAACTTGTCGATCCTGTCACTCATGGATAAAATTAATGCACACAACAGAAGTGATGTGAGAAATTATGCTATAATCCCGACTAAAGGGTTTAATGGCCAATAATGTACGAATGTCAAGTGTATATTTAAAGAAAAGAAGGTAATACTATGTTCAGACATGTACTTTTATTGAATTAATATCACAACACTGGCATTTTGCGTGCTAAACACGAATCTGGGTCCAAAAACTTTCCATCACGTCAGGTTTTTGAGAAAAACTGTGTTGAAACCCCCTAAAAATAGCGTTTTTGGCCATTTTTGAAAATTTGTAGAGCTAAACACTGACGTGCTAGAACCATCGCTATTATCAGAAATTGACAATTGATCTTTGCTCTTTAAATTGAGTTCAAAGCCAAATTGTTTGCATGCACGCTTAAAGTAGGGGGTGGGTTTATGTCAAGGGGTGCAAGAGAAATATAAATACATTACGGAGGTCCTTAAAAATTGATCAGATTTACTTGAAAATTGTTACTCAGGGGTTTTTGGGGTCACTGATTACAGATCTTCATTCAGATTTAAAAAAATTCAAAATGGCGGATGCAATATGGTTTGATTAATTTTTATAAACCTCGACCGCCATATTGCATCCGCCACTTTGAATTTTTTAAATTTGAATGAACCCAGATTCGTGTTTAGCGCGCAAAATGCCTTCGGAAACACCTGGAGCCATTATATTTGCACAAAAAAGTTCAAAATTGCAGGGCTGTATATTCGGTTTATTGATAACAATATTTTTAGTGTTCAGACACAAAATTTATTTGACAGCTGGTAAACAAAACAGCTGATTGCTTTAACAACATTGCTTTTAATTTAATCGCGAAAACAACAATGGAAAACAATTTAACATTGGAAAAGGTCTTACTAATGATTAACCGAAACCCCTAGCTGTTGCGGTTAGTAGGGAATATTTCTGACTCCATAGTGGCTTCTCTCAGAAGGATGAGAAAGAAAAATTTGATAATACTGCATAGCTTGCAGAAAAGAAAGCTTTTGCTTATGTGGCTCTGTTAGAGGAAAATGAAACTCAAAGGTCTTTATTTGTTAACAGCTGAATACGTCGTATTTTCAAAATATACCGGTCAGTTAACATATTCTGCATAAACCCGAGAATGAAATTGCGAGAACTGTTAAAGATTATCAGTCAAGACCTAGAAGGTCAGCCATACTTGGAGTAGTAGACAGGTAGAAACAGAAGCTGCTTTCTTCAGAGCAGGAACTGGATTCCCAGTAACATCACAGTTCAGGGTATTATAAATAACTTTTCGAAATAAATTGGAAATTATCATCAAACAACATTGGGATCGAAAGGTTTAAAAATTAAATACGACATCAAGTCTGTGATGTTATTAAAATTCTTTTTTATATGACATCAGTTGGAAATATTTTCTCATCTCTTTCTGCTGAACTTCCATTTTTTGTTTGTCGTTGTTTTGTTTTTGTTTTTTTTTTGACATTTGAGTTGTCAAATATCAATAGAAAGTGTTCGGAAAATAGTAATATGCTCCCTGAACGTACTTATGACAGTGCTGTATTTTAAGTTTTAATCAATATTATAACAATTTATGAATTTATTGAGCAATAATTATTAATTGACATTTTATATGAAATATTGATACCAATATTATTGCGATTTTCTCAATATAAGTGCATGTCTGAACATAGTATAGTAAAGTATTCCAAATTATTTATTAAAATATTGTGTAACAGGATAAGATTAACATATGCGTGTATAGTTAGGTAAATCATTGATTTTTTTTCTTTTCGGAATTTCCAACAATAGAAAGGAAAAATTAAAAAAAATATTTTCGATTACACTTTTAAACTGTGTGCCGTAATATTGGAGATACATATGTATGTAGTGGTTGGTAATCGTAAAAAATCGGTCACTTTCGATGATGACATAAAATCATAAAAATTTATTACTTACGGTACGGTACGGTACGTTTACATGCATATTTTCATTTCTTATTTATAAATTTTTTTATTTTTTTTATTTCTTTTATAAGAGTAATTTCGTATAAAACAATAACGTATTACTTGTATTAGATAAAGAAAACAAAGAAAAAAGAAAGAAAAAAAAAACAAATCAAATTAAAATATTTTATATATGCCGTACAATTGTTATAATTATCATGTACGTTTGTCCAAATTGTTAAGTAATCGTTTATCATATTATTTATCATACCGAATGGCATAAAACAGCATAAATTATAATGATTTTCTAAGCTGGCTGACTTTAACTTCATTATGAGCATAATTGTCATCATCATAAATATCATTTCACTGTAATAAACGTCATTACATATTTCAAAAGGCTTAGCATACTACATAGTACATAAGTAAGCAGTCTCTTGGTACGTCTGCATTATAAAATATGCGTAACATGACTTCTTCTTTGCATATGTTTTCATTTTTTTTTGGCCTGAGACGATCGTATTATGTGCTGCTCATCCATTCATATTCCATATTCCACATACTTTAAGCCATTTAAGCATATTTTTTTTGTTTTTTTTAAGTCTCAAGAAATAAAACCAAATTTGAATACAGATGTTGGTTGATGTTGTGATGGAATGGTGATGGGTTTTGATGGTAATTGTAATAAAATATGCACAAAATCAACAGTTAGTCTGCCAGTTAGTTAGTCAAGTCAGTCAGTCACTCCTCATACCATGTCCAAATGTCACGTAAACTCTTTTTTGTGTCTGTAAATCCATCTCCAGCCTGCCTGTATGCGTAATTAACTGCTTACATGTAAAGGGTGTTTTTTATAGAGGTATAGAACTTTAAGTTGCAATAAAACAACGATGGATTATTCGATTGACATGAATTTTATTTATCCGAAAGATAATCTTGTAGCATTACATTTTAAAAATATGATTTCTGGCATATGACCGCCACGGCTGGCGCGGATGTAATCCAATCTGGACGTCCAATTTTCGATGACTTTTTCCAACATTTGTGGCCGTATATCGGCTATAATACGGCGAATGTTGTCTTCCAAATGGTCAAGCGTTTGTGGCTTTGCCGCATAGACCAATGACTTTACATAGCCCCACAGAAAGTAGTCTAGCGGTGTTAAATCACAAGATCTTGGAGGCCAATTCACAGGTCCAAAACGTGAAGTTAGGCGGTCACCAAACGTGTCTTTCAGTAAATCTATTGTGGCACGAGCTGTGTGACATGTTGCGCCGTCTTGTTGAAACCACATCTCCTGGACATCATGGTTATTCAATTCAGGAATGAAAAAGTTAGTAATCATGGCTCTATACCGATCACCATTGACTGTAACGTTCTGGCCACCATCGTTTTTGAAAAAGTACGGACCAATGATTCCACCAGCCCATAAAGCGCACCAAACAGTCAGTTTTTCGCTCTACAGCAGCAATAGCTTCTTCTGTACGCACCGTACAGCGTCTCTGGGGATGCGAGTTATCAATAAGAGTAAACGTGGTACGAAAACGTTCCATTGTTAATCGAATTAACTGCTCTGATGGACGATTTTGTCGACGATAAAATGGACGTAGTGCGCGATACGTTTTCCGCACAGAACCATTATTTTCGAAATAAAATTGCACTATTTGCAAGCGTTGTTCAGGCGTGAGTCTATTCATGATGAATTGCCAAACCAAACTGAGAATAAATCACTTGAGAGCTGTTAAATCGGTCGCCATCTTGAAAAGTAATGCCAACTTAAAGTTCTATACCTCCATAAAAAACACCCTTTATAAACAGATAATGGACTCCAGTCGAAAGTCTAGGTTTTACTATGATTTTCCTTTTTTTTTGTGTCTTATTTTTTTTTTTGCAATTGCCAAGTAATTTCCCACAATATAAACATATTTTTGCATTTGAATCTTTTTTTTTTTTTGTTTTGCTTGCATCTTGAAATGCTTTGTTTTTGGCTGGCAAACTGTAATTTCTTTATGATCATAATATTAAAATAATCATAATGATAATGATCGTATATTATATATCAAAAACTCTGATGTTTCAAACTAAATTTTTTTGTTTTTTTGGCTTTCACTCTTGTGCATACCCATCCATTTGTGATAAATATGACATGTCTGGGCTGTGTGACAACAGATTATTTAAAGGCGATATTTGAAGCTGAATAATTTAGAAAAAAAATTAATGAAATGAATCACTCCTAAGCATATTTCACCGTATTTCCATCCCAAATAAAACAGTAGCCATGACTAAATTGGTTGACAAACCCACCTTGAACTACTTTAGTATCAGTTCGACCTGAAAAACCCATTATTTTGACTGCATTTTATAGGTGTTAGTATGTTTTCAGGCTGCGGTGAAAATTATTGTGGACAAAAATGTTCACAGGCGAAAAATCACCATACTTTCCGATAGCCAAGCGGTCATCAGGGCATTGGATTCTAGTGTAATAAACTCCAAGACGGTGTACGACTGTCGCAGATGTCTCAATGAGATGGCGAACCGATATGATGTTTGTATCACATGGATACCGGGACATAGAGATATTCCCGGCAACTGCAAAGCGGATGATTTGGCCAGAAGGGTCACGACCATCGAACTCTCTGATGAATTCTCTACATTGGGGATCCCTTTGGATACTGCAGGCATATAATTGACAATGCAATCGTGGACCTTGCCTTACCGTGGCAGCTTCGGATAAGGCCAGAACGGCGCAAAAAATCTGGCCAAAGCTGGATAGGTGGCGCACGGCGACTCTGCTTAAACTGCAAAGAAGCAGGGCTCAGCGCTGTTATCGGGGTTATCACGGGGCATTGTATTATAGGAACGCATGCGAGGAGTATTGGTCTTGGACACTTCACGAATGATATCTGCAGAAGCTGTGGAGATGAGAAAGAGGATGAAACTGTTCTTCACCTACTGTGCACATGTCCGGCACTTGGTCAGAGGAGAAAGAGACACCTGGGTGCCTACTACATGGAGGACCTAGATGAACTGTCATGCATGGATATTGGCAGTCTCAGGCGCTTCATCGGAAGCTCAGAGTGGTTCCTGGAATAGGGGAGAATGTGAAACTGTGGTATCACAATGGGCCCTGTGTGCGGTCTAAGTGTGTTCGCTTATGACTCCAACGAGGGAACAGCCCCTTCTACCTACCTACCAACCTAGTATGTTTTAGTGGATCCATGTTTTGTTAAGTGTTACGAAACGTACTGCAAAATTGTTACGTGATTCTATTTGTATCCGATTGTCTGCAATCGCAGCAGCTGTCTTGCAACAATCTCTCTATCTCTCTCACTCTCAAGACCACTTAAAATTGGCACCACTATGTCATGTGACGTGGTTATAAGTTCCTTGGAAAAAAATAGGGCTGTCGCGAATCAACTGCTAAGCAGTTGATTAATTTACTATTGTAGGCTGTCTGGTAGCATATATTGGGTGTAGATGATTGAATTCTACACTTTCTTAAGAAGTGCAACTGCCTGATGCTATATTCTCTGGCTGATGACAACTGCTGTTATCGCATTTTTGTTGCTAGAGGAAGAGCGTTCAGAAAAAGTCAAAAAACGAATTTTTTGAGATTGCAGTAACCCACTTGAATTGCCGGAGACATATATTTGTTTGTTATACTCTACATTCATATCTAAAGCTGCTTTGCAGATTTATGGCATATTACCGGTTGAACAAAGACGCTTTTTGTATGGTCCTAGACACAGTCAAAGAACGCCTTTCACGTTTTAAGATCCCGCCATTGCTACAACTTGCAGCTACGTTGCGATTTTTAACTGAAGGGTCATACTAAAGATCTGTTGGAAATTACTCTAGCATATGTCTGGGTAGAAGCGCAGTTTCTTTAATTTTAGACGATGTGCTCAAAGTTATGAAGCGGTTCATTTGCCGTCAATGGATGCAACTAGAAATAAACTCCAACGATAAACAACGATCAAGGGACTATTTCTTTAATAAATTTAAAAACCCTTCAATAATTGGTTGCATAGACGGGACTCATATAAAGATAATAAAGCCCAGCTTTAACGAGCATTTATACTTTAATCGAAAAGGAATATGAATAGGAGTGTAGGAGTGTTGAAAAGTCGATTCTGTTGCTTAAGGTGCACATTACACTACCATCCGGAAAAGCCAATGAGAATTATAAATTCCTGCTGTGCTCTGCACAATATTTGGAGGAGCTATAATGTGCAAACCAGTGAGAATGAGCTGACTTTATCATTACCTGATAGTGAAGACAATGTTATTTTGTCATCAAGCACGTCTCTGCAAATTGAAGGTCAGAGAATCAGAGACGAAATAGCCAACACCTTATAAAAAACTGGTAAAATAAAAGCTATTTATAAAGTAAAATTAAAGTTGTTTTTATTTCATATAACAAACAGACAGGTGTTAGCTGCTTGGTTTATTTTCGATAACAAAACCGATAACAAGACATTCTGTGACACCTAAAACCGACACTTATTCAAGTTCGAAAACAAAACCGATAACCTTGGATTGTATGACACCAAATTGATTTTTGTGTCGTTTTCAAATTTAATGCCAACATTATTAGATTCTGTGACAACCCTGAGTGTTACCCTTCAATCGAAAAATATGGCTTTTATTTTCGGTTCTTCAAGAAGCATGGGACAGTTTTTACTGAAGATTTTGATGGATTTACTGTAGCAGACTCTATGATAATAGATTTGCAATCTGTACTTGCTTTGGTTCAAGAATTTTGTTAAAATGTATTGGGTGTAGTGGTATAGTGCCTTACCGATTGCTTTCTATTTATCGAACCCAACAGTTGGCACTACCTGACTGATCTATATTGAACTTTTTTTTTATTATGGCCTCTCTGAGGAAATAGATAGTTAATCTATCGGAAAAATTCATGGCTAATCGAACACTTAAGAACATTCTCGAATGATTTATTGTTAAGAGAAATGATATAAATTGAAATTGATTGAACCAGTTGATGCCAAGATGCAAACATCCGCGTTAACTTTAAAATAATTGATAATTTCTTTTTCTTGAAGTTTAAAAAGTTTTTAAATATGGTTGTTATTTTCAATTCTTATTTGATAAAAAAATAAGAAAAATAAATTAATAAATACATAATAAAATATTTTTCTAAGGGCCATTATTACAACTTGCGGTAAACTAAAGGGAGAAGTTTAACGGGCAGATAAATTGTTTTTCATTATTATGAGTACCCAATAAGATAGAAGTGATCGTTAAGCTAAAGGTAGGATCATCCTACCTTTAACATTTAAAGGTTACTTCATGTTTGAACTTGCATGTTATATATAAAGGGTGTTTTTTATAGAGGTATAGAACTTTAAGTTGGCATTACTTTTCAAGATGGCGACCGATTTAACAGCTGTCAAGTGATTTATTCTCAGTTTGGTTTGGCAATTCATCATGAATAGACTCACGCCTGAACAACGCTTGCAAATAGTGCAATTTTATTTCGAAAATAATGGTTCTGTGCGGAAAACGTATCGCGCACTACGTCCATTTTATCGTCGACAAAATCGTCCATCAGAACAGTTAATTCGATTAACCATGGAACGTTTTCGCACCACGTTTACTCTTATTGATAACTCGCATCCCCAGAGACGCTGTACGGTGCGTACAGAAGAAGCTATTGCTGCTGTAGAGCGAAAAACTGACTGTTTGGTGCGCTTTATGGGCTGGTGGAATCATTGGTCCGTACTTTTTCAAAAACGATGGTGGCCAGAACGTTACAGTCAATGGTGATCGGTATAGAGCCATGATTACTAACTTTTTCATTCCTGAATTGAATAACCATGATGTCCAGGATATGTGGTTTCAACAAGACGGCGCAACATGTCACACAGCTCGTGCCACAATAGATTTATTGAAAGACACGTTTGGTGACCGCCTAATTTCACGTTTTGGACCTGTGATTTAACACCGCTAGACTACTTTCTGTGGGGCTATGTAAAGTCATTGGTCTATGCGGTAAAGCCACAAACGCTTGACCATTTGGAAGACAACATTATTATTGCCGATATACGGCCACAAATGTTGGAAAAAGTCATCGAAAATTGGACGTCCAGAAATCATATTTAAAATGTAATGCCACGAGATTATCTTTCGGATAAATAAAATTCATGTCAATCGAATAATCCATCGTTGTTTTATTGCAACTTAAAGTTCTATACCTCTATAAAAAACACCCTTTAGTAATGGCCTTAAGCATGTTAATAATGGCTTTGTGATGGCCATCTTTATTTGTTATTTTTTTATTTTTCTAAAATTAATCGATGATAACGAAGCCTAAATAATTAAAAAGTATTTTATATTATTGTTAAATTGTTATTATTATAATGTATACATATATATACACATGTATACTTCTTTATGTCCAATTTTTATTAAAAAAAAAGTAACCAATAATTAAGAACTTTAGCAATTGAAAACAAATTATAATAAATCAAAACATTGATTAGATTATAATCCATTTTCTTTTTAATTTTCGATTATTTTCTTCATTGTACTTTGCTATTAAAAATAAATAAAAACAATTGTATATAATAATAGATAAAATATAGTCTGGTTTGAAATAGAGAACAAAAGTTTGAAGTAATCTTAATCGAAATTTGTCACTTTTTAAGACAATTTAAAATAAATATTTGAGTTTCTTTCATCAGCCTTGAAAACATTAGGCCTTGTAAGACATACATATGTACGTGTATACACAACACTTTTTAATTATTATTACAAGCTGTTACAAGTACATGACAGAATTGATTTTTATCTTTAAGTATTTCTGATATTATTATTGTAATACAATGGCAAATACAGAGGCTTTTTTAAACTCCTGTGATTTACGAAATCTTTTCATCAACAATGTGTACGAAAAACATCAAATTTCAAAACACTTAAGTGATATATCACACCACACCTTCAATATTTACTTGATACATCACACGTACATTATTATTATTCTTTAATTTAAGTTCTTAAGTGTTAGTTTTTAATCAGTAACAAAAACTGAGAACTTCTGAAACCATCAGTCTATCCAGATTTAACTTTTAGAAAAGGAAATTTTGTAAAGGGTCCGCCAAATAACTTTTTTTTTTTTAAATGCTTTAAAAAAAACAACAACTGAATATTTTCTCAAATTTCTTTTTTATTTGAAAGTACAAACCTTCCGGTTAATAATGGAAAATAATTTCATTCAAATGGCTGCCTCGGCTGGCCATGCAGTAGCCTACACCAGAAGATGCCGATTTTGACAAAAAAAAATCATCTTTTCAGATGAAGCTCATTTTGATCTTGGCGGGTATGTCAACAAGCAAAATTGTTGCATTTGGTGCACAGAAAACCCGCACGCATACATTGAAAAGCCGAGGCACCCAAAACGAGTCACTGTTTGGTCCAGAGGCATAATTGGGCCATTTTTCTTCGAAAATAAGCAAGGAGTGGCTGTTACAGTCAATGGCGATCGTTATCGGGCCATGTTGAACGAATTTTTGTTCACAAAAATTGAAAAGGGAGGATATTGGCAACATTTGTTTTCAACAGGACGGCGCTACGTGCCACACAGCCGAAGCTACACTCGATGTTTTGCGCCTTGGATTTGAAGATCGCACATTATCAGCCGCAGAGCTGATGTCGTTTGGCCACCTCGGAGCTGCGATTTGACACCGTTGGACTATTATTTGTGGGGTGCCGTCAAAGATAAGTGTTACGCCGACAAGCCAGAGACAATTGACGCTTTAAAGGACAATATTCGTGAAGCCATTGGTGAAATACAGCTGCACACAATCGATAATGTGTTTAAAAATTAGACCGATCGTGTAGGCTACTGCATGGCCAGCCGAGGCAGCCATTTGAATGAAATTATATTCCATTATTAACCGGAAGGATTGTACTTTTAAATAAAAAAAGAAATTTGAGAAAATATTCAGTTGTTGTTTTTTTTAAAGCATTTTCAAAAAAAAAGTTATTTGGCGGACCCTTTAGAAAACGAAAATGAATGAAAAATGTAAGTTTTTTTTTAAATCGATTTTATGGAAACAATAACCTAGCCGTGCACTACTGTCTGGACTACAGCGCCAATGAAGTATTTTAGCATAATTTTATAGTTGTATTACATGGTTGACCAATAAGTTTCTAACTTTTTGAATTTTCCGCCTCTTTGCTGAAGCAATATTCCTGTCAAACGATAGAACGACAACAGTCAGACGTTGATAGCAGACTACTGCGTAATTCCACGAGGAATTGGAAAAAAATTCAATTTCGTATAATCATTAATTATCATTTAAATTGTGGCCAAGCTTGATAAGTACACTGCGCAATCAATATTTTATGATAAAAAGTGTTTCAGGTACAAATGGGTACGTTTTGGCGGGACCTAGAGTTTAAAGTCGACTCCGAACGACAGAAATTTTTCATGGCAATTTTATTTACTCTCAGAGCTCTCTTGCCAGAAATCTGCTGAGAGGAAGTCGCTGAAGAAATATTTTCTCATATTTTTGATGTCTGACCTGGACTTTGGATGTCTGACTGTGGCCTTACGTCTAACAAGCTAATACACTACCTACTAGATTACGGCGACTTCGATGTTTCTATATTTGACACAAAGAAATCACGATTGGTGAATACAAGTACAAGAATTAATAGAAGACAAAAATATCCCATAATGTTGGAATTTAGAACGATCACATCGGTGTGAGAAAGCTTTCCACAAGTTGAATGCCTCATTGTCAGTCATGGGGAATGATCTGTCATCGGGGACTTCAATCCTTTCGAAATAATCTAATCAGAAAATTCTCTGACTCCTATATTTAGAGAGAATATGATCAGCAAAGAGAATAATAGGAAGATCACCCTTACACGCAAAACATGTACACAGAGAGAGTTGTTTGCTAGGCAACGACAGAAGTATCAGGTGTTATCCTAGAATCCGCTGTGGACTAATAACCTGCAAAGCTGGAAAAAACTACATTAATTAAATTAAAGCAGATGATCGATCTATTAGAGTAGTTCCTGGGATGACAGGGTTGTCAAATATCGTGAAAACGCAAAAGCACTATGAAAATTATTTGTCCTGTACCATATTCAAACCTGGGATGCTTGAGTTTGTAGTCATTGTACATTTAAAACTACGCCTGGGATGATAAGGTTGTCAACTATCGTGAAAACTCATAAGAACTGTGGAAATTATTTGTCTTCTGCTGTATTCAAACCCTGGATGCTTGAGTTTGTAGTCACCTACATTTAAGACTACACCTGGGATAACAGGGTTGTCAACTATCGTGAAAACTTATAAGGATTGTGCAAATTATTTGTCTTCTGCTGTGTTAAACCTGGGATGCTTGAGTTTGTAGTCACGTACGTTTAGGACTGCGCACACCATATTTTTATTTAACACATGATAAATTATAACCATTTCTAGGAGCGAATCCGATTGTTATACGATCAATGCCATCATAATATTATATCAGGAGTCGTCTGATTATTTTAAAACCTGTTCATAAGTATATGACCGACCCAAGAAAAAGGCATTAATTTTGGTGACTTGTTGAGAATAGATTTTCCATTTAGTGCATGTCACGTACCCACATGCATACATACACATACATAATTGCTCATTATAACCCTTCAGTCAGTATTACGACCTAGCTTCCCACACCACTTATGTTGTGTGGCTGACTTCCAAAATGTTAGTTGCTTTGTGTTTGAACAAAGTATAGCGTTTCATAAAGCCGCTGTACAAAATGTTTACAATGTATACTATTTCAAAACGACGTCAATGTGTACTTTTAACGTAGTCAAAAAGCAATCAGGCATCGGATTTATAGTTGATGCATTGTTTGGTAACTTTGCGTATGTACAAAATTTATATACCGTAGTAGAACTGTATACAAACTTTGTATTGATACATTTTGGAAGTCAGCCTGTGTGTGTTAATTTCATACATGAGTGGCGGGACCTACAGTTTAAATTCGATCCCGAAAGACAAATTTTTGGCAAATTTTTTCGTGGCAATTTTATTTGCTCTCAGAGTTTTTTTCCAGAATTATTTTTTAAATTTCGTTTTGCTGTCTGAACCGTGGCCTTACGTCTAATAAGCCAACTCATTACCTACTAGACTACGGCGCCATCGGCGGAGCTTACAACCAACGACATATTACAGAGTGTAGACGTTCCGAATGTCCAAGTCAAATTGAGTATTCCTACAGAGAGTCTCAACCATGTAGGTACCACAAAAATCGCTGGCCTCGTACCCAGATTAATGGTGTTTTCTTTTCTACCACAAAATGTGCATTTTATTTAAAAAAAAATGCTTCTTAAAAATGTTTCGCCCTCTAAAAGGGTAGTATGTTTTATTCTAAACAATTCGCACTTGCCAAGGGTGGAGGGCATTGCATTTTATGCGCTGTATAAGTCGAGAATGCTGATAATGCCCTGTAAAGCAGATGACTTTTGTTTATTTATAGGGCTACCAGATGAAATTTAAAAATCGTCGCCTGGTATCGTTATCCAATTTTGAAGTTAATTTTTTCTTTGTTATGGGGAGTACGCTTAAGGAAACATTACATTACTAAAGCTACATGGTCAGTAATATAAAAAAAATTGCATTCACTGTTAGAACAGTGTTCAAAAAATTTTTTTGTTAATAAAAAAATCGCTCAAAAAATTAAGTCAAAAAATTAGCGATCTCGCAACACCTTTTTCATATTTACATTCTTCCTCATTCATTTTCTTAATAAGTGGTAAACACAGGACATATTTGTGTTATGTTCTACCAAAGAATATGGATATAAAGAATACGCATCATGTAGAAGTAAAATGTCTTATGGCGGGTCGTAACATTACGACCCGCTCTCACCAAAATATTTTTAAAAATCATTTCTTGATGAGAGGGAGGAAGACAGAAGGAAAATGAACACAAACAAAGAGCGTAACAATGTGTTGCTCTCATCGTACGTATGTACATGTGTATGTATTCTTGTGTTTTTGATTTAGTTGTCGATCAGACTGCGACAAGAATACATGTGCTGCGGATGCTTTATCATTTTATTTCAGAATAACACTCGAAGAATATTTTGTGTTGAAAATGTTCTATGTCATTAGCTGGAATGCTCGTTTTTTTTATTTAATAAAAATGTTTTTTTATTCTTTTTATTTTTATTTATCTAAAAAACATGGCCTAATTTTTAAGCCAAAGATGGATAGCTTTATGTTCTTTTAATAATAAAATCGATGTTTTATTTTATTTTTATTTATCCAAAATTATTAAGCCAAAGATAGACAGCTTTTCATATGTATGTTGATGAAATGAAAATAAAAATAGAGTATATTACTAACACTTTTATATGGCTGTAATTAATAAATTCTCTCAACTTATTTTCTCTCTCTCACTCACTAATCCATACCCATAGGCATGTGTTAACCTAGAGGAAAATTGTTGGTAATAATGTCAAGTCTACTTATTAACCCAATGATATGTATATGTTATCGGAAAATATAGAAAAATTGTACTGCACTAAGACACTAAGACACCGTATTTAACTTGGCAAGTATTCTTCCAAAAATCGAAATCATTTCTCATTGATGTTAGTGAATACTACTGTGATATTTTCTTGGGCGTATAATTGAAGTCTGAAAAAAGCGACATGAACCTTCTTCTTTAAAAGCTGACAAGATTTTTACGCTCTTTTTAACGAACATTCTTGATGTTCGTGTCCTATGTGTGTAAAAAGCCGAAGATGTTCTTCCCCTGAGGGACAATGGTGCCGACACCAGAAAAATAAATAAAAAGTGGTCAAACAACAAAAACGCACGATGAGAACAACGCATTGTTACGCTCTTGGTTTCTGTATCATTCCCTTCCATCTTTCCCCCCGCGTCATGAAATATTTTTGAAAAATATTCCAAAATATGTTGAAATGCACATTCTTTATACGTTATTTTCTTTGGTTCTACTCAAATAAAAAATTACATTATAGCAGGGTTGGTTAGCAATTTTTTAATGCACTTTGTAAGAGGGTGACATTTTCTTTGTAGAAAAGAAAACACCATAAGTAAAAGAGTGCCCTCGATTCGGGCGATCGAATAGCATGTTTTATTCCAGAGTTGCCATATAATAATAATGTTTTATTCAGAGTATACCAAATAATAATAATTTTTTTTTTTTTTTACTTTTCTTTTCAGCCCTAATGCTTCCGGAAGTGTTAAGAATTATACAATAAAACAATAAAACTATCACGCACATTACTGTAGTCAATAAACAACATGTGGTAAGTGCTTATGATTTGTTTATTAATAGGGATGGGGAGGGCTATGGAATTTTATTGATTTCAATATAATTATAATAATAACAATAAATACAATAACAATAATTAATTAATTTCGCAAAACAACTGATTGTTTACAGCAATCTTAGCTTGTCATAACAAAAAACAAAAACTAATTCCAAATTATTAATAGAAAAACAAAAAAAAAACATTAACATTTACAACAACATCAACAATTGAAAAGTTGTTTTCAGTTGTTTGAAAATCAAAACAATTTCCATTTCATATCAAAAAAAAAAATGATGAAAAAATTAGATCAACAGTTGTTGTTGTAAGACTTTATGGAAAAACATGAATTTATTAAAACTGGGCAAACATGTGCCACTTAGTTAGCAAAGTGGACTAGACATGCATGCAATCGTCGTTGAAACCCAGTGACAAGTTTCACTTTTCACCATTTTTCCATATTGCGAGGATTGAGAAAATATTTTTGTTTGTTTGCGTTTCTTATGCTTAACAATGGTTGGGTAAATCTGAAAGAGTCTTCAAATGCTTTAAGAGTGCAACATATTTTTTCATATTGGTGCTTACAACAAAACACTACAATTGTGTTGCACCAATAACGCAAAACATGTTGATTTTTATCAACACCTTGTGTGGATTGTCCGGAAAAATGAACGCATAAATATGGACCATATGACTGCACACAAATATGCGAATGCCGTGAACGATGATGATGAAGATGATGCATCGTGTTGAACCAGTAGTTGCAAGCAATTATCGTAAGCCTTAATTGCATAAAGAAAATGAATTGAAAAACTATGAAATCAAGTGTGTTAAACATAAAACACGAGATTGTTCAGACAGATATTGTTTTCAATGATGTATTGGAACTGGTGGTTGGTATTGAAGAGAAAAAATTGTTTTTGATTTCAATTTTTTTTTTGTTTTTTAATAAAATTAAAGATTTACAAACTATTTCCGGTTGTTGTTTTCTATTGTTTCCTGTTTTTTTTTATTGAAAATTTATAACAATTTATTAATTTTAATAAAAATTCGCATAATTTTGTTGTGAACTGTAAGAAATGTTGGTAGACTCCAGTAAGCTAAGCCATCGGTATTATGCTTATGCAAGAAACCGTTGTCTCTTACTGTAAATTGATCCATTCTTTAAGCTAACAGGGTTGTTTAATGTAGATCCGTGGAAAGAACGTATCCGCAATATATTCATCCCTGAGTATAACCGCTGGGCACTTTCAAATCATAATTCAATAATCCCTTTAGATGGTTTCTGCACGTCAGTGTTTAGCTCTACAATTTTTCAAAAATGGCCAAAAACGCTATTTTTAAGGGTTTCCTACCCCCTTTTTCTAGAAAACCTGACGTGATGGAAAGTTTTTGATCAGCTTCGTGATCAGCGCGCAAAATGCCGTCGGAAACTCCTGGAGCCATCTTATTTGCAAAACCCATGCAGGGCTGTGTTATAGTTTCGCACTACGTACTTACATAATTGGTCATTACAACCCTTCAGTCAGGGTTACGACCTAGCTTCTCACACCATTTTTATTGTGTGTGTTAATTTTATCCATAAGCGGCGGGACCTACAGTTGAAAGTCGACTGCGAACAACAGATTTTTTGATGAGAAACTTCTCCATGGCAATTTTATTTTACTCTCGAGAGTTTTTGCCAGAAATCTACTAAGAAGCTGTCGCCGATAGAATATTTTTCATATTTCGTTCTGTTTGAGATGTCTGACGTCGGGTTTAAACCGTGGCCTCGCTTCTTATAAGCCAAGATACTATCTACCAGACTACGGCGACTGCTTTGTGCTCTACGAAGTTTAAATATCGCAATATGGTTGCGTATCGTTTAAAATACAGAAATCTTGTAGGCAGACTAGGTACAGACCAGAGATCAGCAATGAATCGTTTTTTCGCTGCTCATAAGTTTTCATGAAATTTGGAGTATGAGTGAGTCAACAGTATTGAAATTCAACTACTCTGATTCATTCGTACTCACTACAACGTTGATTTATAAGTACAGGTTGCAATGAGTATGAGTACAACATTGACATCAAACTCATAACATTCGAAATATTTTTGATTCATAAGCCTACTCATTTAGATTTATAAATTTAGAAAAATACTTATAATATTCATAAATGAGTCGATTGATTCGAATCATTCCTTAAAGAAAGAAAAAGACAAAAATAGCAAGCAAATCAAACACTCAACATTGTAGTGAGTACGCGAATCATACTTATTTTGTGATTCTTGTAAATGTTGAGTAGCGGAGAGTAGAAATCAACAACATCATGTGTATTGTTAAGTATGAGTACGATGAGTACTTTAAACTTTAAATATGAGTAGTATGAGTATAATATTAAAATAAGTATGAATGCGTATAGGTATCAGAAATTATGAGTATGATTGGAATCTACTCATCTCTCTACTCCAGAGATCAGCAATGAATCGCTTTTTCGCTACTCATAAGCACTCATGAAATTTTGAATATGAGTGAGTCAACAGTATTGAAATTCAACTGCTCTGATTCATTCGTACTCACTACAACGTTGATTTATAAGAACAGGTTGCAATGAGTATGCGTACAACGTTGACATCAAACTCATAACATTCGAAATATTTTTGATTCATACGCCTACTCATTCAAATTCATAAATTTAGAAAAATACTTATAATACTCATAAATGATTCGAGTTTTCGAATCATTTATCAAAGAAAGAAAAAGACAAAGACAACAAGCAAAGCAAACACTCAACATTCTATTGAGTACGCGAATCATACTTATTTTGTGATTCTTGTAAATGTTGAGTAACGGAGAGTCGAAATCAACAACATCATGCGTATTGTTAAGTATGAGTACGATGGGTACTTCAAACTTTGAATATGAGTAGAGGTTCCATGATATTAAAATAAGTGTGAATACGTATAAGTATCAGAAATTATGAGTATGATTGGAATTTACTCATCTCTTTGAATACTCATTGCTGATCTCTGGTACAGACCATACCCAATTCAGTGACTTTATCACTTGCAAAAGTCACATGACATCTTCTTGAAACTGTTCTAAAATTTTCCAATGCAAAGTTCCCTTACTCCCCATGAAGTTTCCCCAATTTTTCTATCCACTTTTCATAGTCTAAAATGAATGAATAAAAATATTTATACTTTCCATAAAAATTCCATGACTCATGCAAACTCATACGACTAGTAGACGTTTGTTAATAAAAAATAAAGAAAAAAAAACTTTTTTAAATTAAATTATAATCATTATAAAAATGTTATTATTTTGTTATTACTTTTGTTTTTCAAAAAAGAATTTGAAATCAAAACAAATTTCGCCAACTAATTGCGTCTGACATTCAAATTTCTTTAACAATTAAATTAAAAAAAAAATTCATTCACAATCGCGCTAATCGTCGTTTGTTATAAAAATTATCGTAAAAAATTAAGAAATATTAATTGTTGTTTCTTTTTTATCACATTTAAAAAAAAAACTTGTTAAAAAACAATTTTCAAAGACGTGGAAATTTTGCAATTAATTTTTGGTTCTTTTGTTCGAGAAAAAAAAAAGAAAAAGAATAAGAGACGAATAATATATTTTAGAACTTAGATAAGATTCTAAGAAATACAACAACTACAATTTATTTGGGTTCTTATTTTAACAAATTAAACATACGTAATAAAATCCAAGTACATCTGTTGTTGTATATACCCTAAATGCCATTTGTTATACCAAACAATTTAGAATAACTATTGCAGTCAATACCCTTCTTGGAGAATGAAATCGAATTTATTGGTCAATTCACACAAGCCGTTGTATCGTTGTATTCATTGTATTGTTGGAAGCAAATACAACAGTGTATGATTGTTATTGATATTTTTCATATAAAAATCCGATACACTTATACACATTTTTTCCATATGTTTTTAAAAGCTGTATTGGTTTCGTGCTATCAAATTGTGTGAATGACAAAAATGTGTATATGTTTTCATATGTTTTTAAAAAGTTGTGTTGGTTTCGGGTTATTAAATTGTTAGAATGCCACGAGATACACAATACAACATAGCATTGAGCGTTCACAAACAAACAAATGTATTCAATACAACATACACGATACAAAGTCGTGTGAATTGCCCATATGTGTTTAGGCCCTTTGTGATCAAATATTCCTTAGGGGAGATCCATTGTAATCCAGAATAAATCTTACCTTTGTAGTTCTCCTATATTAGAGAGCCCAGTCAGGGATGTGAGAAAATGAGAATTCAAAAATATTCTCCGTCACTTTATGACAAAAGCAAGGCATTGATATTGAATGATAATCTCTTAAGGTAAAACGTTATTATTTGTACTGACGGCCATTTTAGAGAAATCTAAATAAAATTCGAGTTAAAGAATTTAAACGGCTAAATATGTGCCGTTTTAATCGATAACATTTTGAAATTTTTGAGGGTTTGAAGCCATTGTCTATAAGTGAAGAACTTAAAGTTTTTTGAACAAAAAAATTATTTGGTAAATTCGCACAAGCCGTAGTATCGTTGTACTCATTGTATTGTTGGACGACTATACGACAGTGTATGCATTTTGTTGATAATTTTCATGTAAAAATCCGATACACTTATACACATTTTTTTCATATGTTTTTAATAAGTTGGTTGGTTTCGTGCTATCAAATTGTTTGAATGCCAAAAATTATGAAGAAGAATACGACATACACAATACAACATAGCATTGAGCGTTCACAAACAACCAAGCGTATTCAATATAACATACACGATACAAAGTCGTGTGAATTGGCCAATTCTATTACAGACTTCTACAGAACTTAAATTAATACCACTAAGATAGCTTAAGATTGAGACTATGTGACGGACGCATCAAAACATCCCAGTTAAGCTATCTCAGTTACTTGTTAATTTCCATCTCGTCTGCTGTTGATTGTAAGATAAAAAAATCATTATTTTAGCCAGATTGTGGAATTTCACACACACATCTTTAAATTTCTTAGGGTCAATCCAGGCTTTTCCAATGTCTGTGAAGCTTCTCCTTGCTTTGCTGTTTGTCACCAGTCATAAACAGTCTCCTCCGAAAGAATTCGTTTTCGTTCCATTCTAGCAGTGAATAATTCACAGGACACACAAATATCGAGCATCTTTAGTATGTTGGTAACTGAGAAAAGTGCCTAGTTCCCTAGCAACATATTCGATATTTACGTGGCGATCTTTTCTTTTCATCAACCAGAGCGATATTCATCTTAAATTTGAAAATAAATAGAAAACGAACGTTGGAGACTCTCATATTTTACGACTTCTGGATCCCAGTTGATGAATAAAGCAAAATGATGTCATGCGTCCATGCCTGTTTTAATTTTTCTTACAAAATATTCCTTAACTTTTCTAAAGCACGAGTACTCGAAATAGCTTCGGTTAGGTGCGGGTTATAGGGACAGGAAGGTTATGAGCTTAAGGGCCATTATTACAATTTGCCGTTAACTAAAGGGAGGATTTTAATGGGCAGATAAATTGTTTTTCGTTATTATGAGTAACCAATAAGATAGAAGTGATCGTTAAGCTAAGGGGAGGATCATCCTACCTTTAACATTTAAAGGTCACTTTATGTTTGAACTTGCCATATTACATATATATTATTTTCATTCTGGGAACTTTAAATTTGAGCAAAATGAGCATATACAACAAAAAAACGAAGCCTGCGGCTGCCACTGCGTTAAAAAAACTTGTTTAATTGAGCAGTTTTATCGACATTGCTCAGGCACTGCCATATTTTTGAGAAAATTAACTTTATTTTATCATTAGGTTGTAATAACGAAAACAAGTTAAAGGTGATTTTAAAGTTTACTTTAGCCAAAGGTACCTTTAACTAAACCCAAGTTTAAAGGCAAGTTGTAATAATGGCCTTAAATAAAATTGCCATGAAAAGTTTCTCAAAAATCTGTCGTTCGGAGTCGACTTTAAACTGTAAGTCCCGCCACTCATGTATTAAATTAACGCACACAATATAAGTGCTGTGAGAAACTAGGTTATAAAACTGGCTGAAGGGTTGTAATGACTAATTATGTACGTATAGATATATATTTTGTGGTTACAGTAGTCCTTATGTTAGAGAGCTTAGTGAAGGATGTCAGAAAATGTTTACTCATAACCTTCGTCTCTTTATGGCAAGAGCAAGGCATTGACACATGAAGTGAAAGATAATCTCCTAAGGTAAAACCTTACTTAAATAAGTACAGTACATTTTAGAGAAAACTCAGTTAAATTTAAGTTAAAGAACTTAAACGCCCAAAAGATAAGTCGCTTAGATCAGTAACATGTTACTATTTTTGAGGGGCTGAAGCCATTATTCCATCAGTGATGAACTTTTGGTTTTTTTAATGAAAAAATGATTCAATTACTGTCTTCTACAGAACTTAAATTTACAACATTAAGAGAGTTTAAAGTCCGGGCTATGTGTTGGATGCATTAAAACATCTTAGTTAAGCTATCTCAGTTACTGCCGGACCATCAAGCAAGTGTGTTCCTCATGGCAAAACATCATTAAATTTCTTAGTATCAATCCTGGCTTTGCCACTGTCTGCAAAAATTCTCCTTGCTTTGTCGATTTTCACCGGCCACACTCAGTCGTTTCGAAGATAATTTGATGTCGTCCCCGTCTAGCAGTGAATAATTTAGAGGACACTCAAATATCGAGCATATTTTCGCAACCAGCATCCTTTAATTAGTTGATAACTGTGATGAATGCCTACTGCTGCCCTAGCAACATATTCGATGCTTATGTGGCGGTCTATTCATTTTCGCTGGTGTTTTTCTGGTTATAGCTTCATCTCTGTAAAGCTTTTAAATGAATCTGATGCAATTAACACAGGCATCTACCAACCAATCTACCAACCATTTTATAACCGAACTTTTTTGAACAGCCGATATAATCGGTGAACTTTGGAGGCTCTAACCTTTTAAGGCTTCCGTATCCATGCCTGTCTTACTTTTTCTTACAAAATATTCCTTAACTTCTCTGAAGTACGACTACTTGTAGTAGCATCGGTTAGGTGAAGCATTGAGTGCAGGAAAGTTATGGACTTAAATGTATGATTCTACTGCGTTATCCGTATTACATGATAAGAATACAATCGTCAGAATAGAGGTATTGCACTGCAATGCTGACCAACTGCCCAATGAAAACTACAATATTCAGGGAGGGTATCAGATCCCTAGAAATAATGCATGGAAGAGCTTAAGCTTAAGCCACGCTTAAATCATTTTGAAATGCTAGTGATACCATGTAGCCGTCCAACTACTGGAGAAGGCTCTGCCAGAACCATCAATGTTGTTTTCAGTCAATGTTATTCACGCTGGCTTCTGTGGAGGTTTCTGGATAGATATTGTGGAGGGGAATAAAACTTTTTAATGTTTTAAAGTTAAAAAAAAATGAATAAAGCATCACTCGAACTTGGGATGCTTAGGGAAAATTCAGCTAAATGATGATGGACTGACTTTAGTTTCGTGCATGCGATTTGCAGTAAATAGTAGGAGGATAAAGTTAGAAGTGAATTAAATAGTCTGGTACGTAGTATGTTGACTTATTAGACGTGAGACCAGGGTCAAACCCCAGCTCAGACATTTCCAAAAAATAAAATACAAAAAAATATTTTTACGGCAATTTCCTCTCAGCAGATTTCTGGCAAAAACCCTGAGAGTAAATAAAAATTGCCATGAACAAGTTTCTCAAAAAAATCTGTCGTTCGGAGTTGACTCCCGCCACTCTTGTATAAAAATTAACACACACAACCTATCAATTTTACGAAGTTGTAGATTTTACCCAAATAAGTTCTGAATATCCAAGATCTGTTGCTATTACAGGATCACAAATAATCCCCGAGAATATATTCAGTTATCAAGCGCAGTCGTGGGGTCTCCTAAGCCTATGGGTTTATTTGCTTTAGAGTTAGTATCCCGTAGTCGCCGTAGTCTAGTAGGAAGTGTGTCAGGTCAGACATCAAAACGATATATGAAAAAATATATCTTCGCCGACTTCCTCTCAGCAGATTTCTAGCAGAAATCCTGAGAGTAAATAAAACTGCCGTGAAAAGTTTATCAAAAATCTGTCGTTCGGAGTCGACTTTAAACTGTAGGTCCCGCCACTCTTGTATAAAATTATCACACACAACATAAGTGGTGTGAGAAACTAGGTCCATTATCCTGGCTGAAGGGCTGTAAAAACCTGTATGTATGTATGTAGGCTAGATAAATAGATATGTTGCAAGGTAGGGAACGTCACCCAAACGCAGTGTCCTATATTTTGTTGGCATACTCCTAAGGTTATCATGATAGGCCGTGAATGCTTCCAAAGAAACATTTTTTTTTGCACTCTGAACCACTAAAACTCTCTCTTATGTACTGCTTTGAGAATTGATACGTAGGTATGTGATCAAAAATTATTTTTGATTTCGTCATTGATTTGCTTTCATAATTTTCTTATAATTTCTGTGGTTTTATTACCCCAAAGAAAGTAATTTTTTTTTTTGTGTTTGTCTGCAGTTGTTGTTGTTGTTATATACGATTGTTTCATCGATATCATCTAATAATTTATTTTTATTGTTTAAATGTGATTATCAAATATGATTAAAAATAAAAAAAAAACAATAACAAAAACAAAACCAACCAGCCGAATAGCAAAAGTAATTGTACATGTTTGGGTAGGGGTTTGTCTGCAGATACAGAGATGATGATGACGATGGAATTGGAGAGCAGCATATGCAAAATAACCACAATGTAAGACATTGACTTTTGGAATCCCACGGAAACACACTGTTTGTCGTCTTTTAATACCATTTGATGTCTATTAAACCATAATTTTTTCTTCTTCTGCTATCTTTGTTGTTTTCTTTTTGTTGTTTTTATTGTAACTTTCATGATGTTAGCTCGTTATGCAGGCAACAACATCTTAAGGTTGTTGAATTCCTGGGAGCGTATTTCTTAGTTCATAAACGTTGAATTGGAGGCAAATGTTGTTATAGAAGGGAATTATTTTAACCGGCAAATGAGGTAATAATGTTACATTGTCGTACATGTACATACAGTGGTGGCCTTATAATTAGAAACGACTTAGCGACATGTATGTTTCTTAATTTGCTTTACAGTTTTCACTGTGTACCTGGGATCTAAAGCTTTGTTTGTAGGACGTCTTACATACGTTTTGGGACAAAATTAAGGACAAAATTGGGACAAATTAAACTTAGATTCGTCACTCCAGAGAACTCTGTTCCAGAAACATCGTTTCTAATTATAAGGCCACCACTGTACATATGTACTGTATATGCTTTTATCTAAATGCTGATATATTCCCCTGAAGAATTACTTTCAATTGATAATGTTTTCTCAGTTAACTGAAAGTAAAGGTCAGCATTACGGTGTAGAACACAAAATTCACATGAGCACGTTTTATTCGCAAATTAATGTGAATTGCACAAAAAAAAATTTGTCTGATAAAGAGTCACTTCTGATAAGATTTTCATGTGTTTTCTGTTTTTTATTTCTTTTGCTAATTCCCTTTATTTTATAATTTAAAAAATGTAGTCTACAGAAATGTTGCTAGGCACCCTTAACAATAGGCAATAAAAAAAGCACATTCCACCAACGCTGACTCAATATATTGATTGATGGTTTTCCCTTTACTATACCCTACACCGACTATAGTGATATATTATATGGAAGATGATATTTGTAACAATTTCAAAAGGCTTGTCTAGATAGAATTTTAAATACAATGTAACACGCAGAGATTTCAGCATCGCTTTGAGTCTAATGGTGAACATCTATTCGTTTGCCTAGATACTCATCTACATATTCAAAGAGCCTGAAATCGATAGATAGATGGTATAGAGGATGATTTAGGTTCTATTCAAACCCATCTGTTGTTGGCTAAGTTTTGGGGGGGCGCTCTTTTGAAAACAGTTTCTTTACCTAGGCTGGAACTTTGCAGGACGGTCTTATTGACTGAATTGATGGAAGCTGTGAAGGCAAATTTGAAATTTGATACAACGAAAACAAAGTTCTATGGATGGACGGATTCTACCATCGTTTTGGCTTGGCTTCAAAAACCACCCAGTTCGTGGAAAACTGTTGTTGCTAATCGAGTTGCAAAGGTGACGGAGCACATGGGCAAGGCCTGTTAGAGGCATGTTCGGTCGGAGCAGAATCCGGCTGATTTGATAAGTCGAGGAGCTCGGCCGCAGGATTTGGCGACATGGTCCTACCTGGTTATGTTCTATTACTAGCGAATGGCGTAATCCTATTCCCGAGGAATATGACACTAAGGAAGAGAAAAAGTGTCACATGGTTTTCTTCGCTTATTTTAAGGAGTTTGATGACCTTTTGAATCGGTTTTCTTCCTACTCGACAGCGTTGCGTGTGATGGCCTTAGTATTTAGGGTTTTTGATAAAGAAGGTTCGAGTTATGGTTCTTTGGAGATTACTCCACACAAAATCCAGAGGGTGAGGGGAAAGCTGATAAAAATAGCTCAACGAACTTGGTACCCTCAGGAATACCGGCGATTGTCTGATGGAGAGAAGGTTGTAGAAGGGGAACTGTTTGAATTTGAATCCCTTTTTAGATGAGGATGGTTTGATGAGAGTCGGTGGCAGACTGGCTAATGCGGCGAACCTCAAGTACAACGAAAGGTTTCCGATTCTTTTACCAACACCGAGTCGATTTTCTTATCTGTTGGTCGATTTTATCCATAGGTTGACTTTACATGGCGGAAACCAATTGATGCTAAGAGTCTTGAGAATCGAATTCTACATGCGCAGGTCTAAGAATTTGATAAAGACCGTCGTAGGGCATTGTGGGTGTTGTACGATCTATAAGGGAATGACTTAGAGTCAGATAATGGAGCTTTGCCTACGTCTCGTACCGTTTTCACTGGTCCTTTCGCTAGCACTGGTGTAGATTTTGCTGGGCTCTTTGACATCTGGAATTATACTGTCAGAGCGTGTCTTATAACTAAGGGCTATGTTTGTCTGTTTATTTGCTATGCTACGAAAGCTATTCAAAGCAATTAAAATTTTTAGTAGAGTCCTTTAAAAATAACTTTTATTGTCAGTCTAAAGGTTTTTCTAAAGATTACTTAAGAATTCATCGACGTCAATAAGGTTGAGTAGATCGTTAACACATTTAGGTTTTTCCATTACTGGTTCTGAAACAGTGCTCTGCGACACTTGATCCACTATTAGCTAATTCTTTCAGTGCATCACCTATCATGTAGAACACATAGTTTGGTTTCTGGTTCTGAGAGCTATCCGTGTAACAATATGGATACATTGGACTAAGAAAGTCGATCTGGTATCAAAGTGTTGCAATTTATCGTGTGTGATAATAATATATGCAGTCAAAGAAAAAAGTCTACATACAGTAGCGCTTATTTTTATATACATATATACGTTAGGTTTATTCAAATTAGCTTCCTCTTCAAACATTTTTAATTGTAAAGCCATTTAACAACACTATAACATCTTTTTCAATTTGGAAAAACCAGCCGAAAAAAGCCTACATACACCACCACTGTATGTAGACTTCTTTCTTTGACTGTATGTATGGTCCTTACTTGATTTTTTACTTTAAAATTGGTCGATATAAATGACAAAGAGGAATAAAAAACCGAGTAAATTTTATTTCCATTCCTTTGCTTCACTTTATAGAATATAAAGAATATTGTTTAAGTATCAGTCATTAAAATTTTTTTCAACTAAGAAGATGGTTGATCTACGTCCTACGATGATAGGGTTATCAGCTGTTAAACACTGTGTCAAAATATATAAAGTTTTTCCATTGGCTGCGTAGTGATATGCTGACTATTTCTCTTTTTTTTTAAGATTTTTATCCCTGAAATCACTGTAGTCTAGTACGTAGTATGTTGACTTATTAAACATGAGAACACGGTTCAAAAATCGGATCAGACAATCTCCAGGCAAACGAAATATGAAAATAAAAATATTTCTTCGATGACTTCTTGAGACTTCCGCTGTTGACCACATGCTCACGTGGCTAAAATAGCTTTCTAAATAGATTATTTGGAAGAAATTAAAGTCTCTTATCATTCGAAAATTATGATGAATATATTTTCGAACCTGTGTGTTATAAAAATGTTCTGCCATAAATCGATAAATCCCTATCAATTCGTAGCAGCTGGTTAGAATGAAATTAAAAGTAGACTTTGAGAAATAAAATTATTTTTACTGTACCACTCAGGACCATTGCCATGAAAAGTTTCCCAAATATCTGCCGTTCGGAGTCGATGTTAAACTGTAGGTCCCGCCACTCATGTATAAAATTAACGCACACAACATAAGTGGTGTGAGAAGCTAGGTCGTAATCCTGACTGAAGGATTGTAATGACCAATCACGTATGTATATATGTATGTACCACACAGAGAGTAGGTTAGGTTAGAGGACGTGTACTTGTCAATTACGACAAGTACAGTACCCGGAGGTCGAATTGACCCATTGTACAACGTCCTAGTTTCTCACACCACTTATATTGTGTGTGTTAATTTTATACATGAGTGGTGGGACCTACAGTTTAAAGTCGACTCCGAACGACAGATTTTTTATTTATTGAGAAACTTTTCATAGCAATATTTATTTACTCTCAGAGTTTTTGCCAGAAATCTACTGAGAGGAAGTCGCCGAAAAAATACTTTTTGTATTTTTGTCTTTGATGCCTGGCCTGGGGTTCGAACCCAGGCTTTTGCGTCTAATAAGCCAACACACTACCTACTAGACTACGGCGACTTCTCACACAGAGAGTAAATGCAGGATATTTTGTTCAGAAATTAGAAACAAAACTGATTTTCAATCAATAAATTTTTGAACCATAATCCGATTAATATTATTCATTCGATTACTCTTAATCTTGTAAAGATCAGGCTGAAAGTTTTATCAAAAGTTCGCTGAATATTCTAATTTAAATGAAACCGCATTAATTAATTTTAGTAGAACTACTGTCGCATAAAAAAGTATACACTGTTGTACGGAGACTTTTCCCGACAATTTTGTTTGTTTCTTTTTTTCTAATAATTTCTAGGTTATATTTTATAAAATTCGTTTTTGCCTTCAAACGTTCTTAATTGTAACTGCCGTAAACAATTTTTTCATCTACTAGACTGCCATGACTTCTAACTAGTAACGGCAAGTAGTAAAAGATTTAATTCTGGAAATATGCCCAAATTTTTTCATGCGCACTCCTTAAGGCACGTCTAATAATAAGCCAACACACTACCTATTAGACTACGGCGACTTCTTTGAGTCTTATATATTTTCCAAAGACAGGACAGAGCTTTCCCACTATGACTCTTCTGGGGTCTATTTTAGTTCATAGAGGCACAACGAAAATTGAGACGCGTTATGCTAAGGACAAAAGCATGGTTGGATTCCCACGGCCTAGACCTGGCCATGCATAAAACGGAATTGCTGCTAATCACTGGTCGTCGTATCCCCTTGCATGTGGACATGAGCATTGGAAACGAGACAATTAGGACCGAGAGCTCGGTGAAATACCTAGGAATAAGGCTGGACCCCAGACTGACATTCTCGTATCAGATTCAGTACTCGGCTAACAAGGCCCAGAAGATCGTCGGACAGCTCAGCAGATTAATGGCGAACATTGGAGGACCGCTACCGGCGAGACGGAGACTCCTGATGGATGTTGGAAACAGCATTATGCTTTATGGGAGCGAAATTTGGGCCGAAACACTAGACGTCAAGAAGAGGGCAAACTTACTTGTATCGGTACAGAGAACGGCTGCATTGCGTGTCGCGTCGGCGTACCGTACAGTGTCCGCTCCGGCCGTACTGGTGATAGCGGGTATAATCCCTGTGGATATGCTGGCGGCAGAGCGGATGGAGATTTATAAGGCGAAATCGGCTGGAAATCATATAACCGGTTACTTCAGGGAAAACACCATTTCAAAATGGCAACAACGATGGAACGAGGAGGATAGAGGAAGATGGACCGCGAGACTTATCCCGGACATAAGGCCATGGATCGATCGGAAATCTGGAGAGATAAACTATTACGTTACACAGAAAGGAATAGTGGAGACGCTTAGATGACTCCTCAACTTTCGATTCGCAATCCGGACGCGGATATGAACATGAAGGGGCCAAAGGGCCAAAAGGACTCCACTCCGAAGTAATACCACCGTAGTTCCGGAGTGGGTACAAACAAGTCCACAGGAGACGAGGGGGGGATTTAGTGGGTGAGGGCCCCACACACGGAGGATGTGACGACTTCCTCTATGGTGCGGTTAGGTACATTTGCCCCTCCTCGGCGAAAAAAAAAAAAAAAAAAAAAAAAATTTAGTTCATAGTTAAAATCTTTAAATACTACACCACGACATTTCAACCTGTACGTTCTCTTAATAAGGATAAACGTTTTGTATGAAATATATTTTCATCATTATTTTTAATTCATTACTACTACTAAGGCTATTAATTTAGTTTTTTTTAATTACTTGAAAACCCATTGAGACTATTAACTTAGTTTCTGTTTATACTTGTATTCATTTTCATTATTTGTAAAAATTTAATTTAAAATTAATTAAAAATTACCCACAACTCTAGTTTTTAGTGATGAAAGAAAGAAACTTACGGGCTTACAATATCACAATAATATCGTATAAAAAATTAGCAAAAAAAAAATTAACAAATAAAAGCATAAATTCAGTTGAACATGTCGAACATGAGAGCAATACTTACAATAAATGAATGAATGAATGAATGGCCTGCTGGAATGATTTCCATTAAAAACGAAAAAAAAATCATCACATTTATTCCCAGGCTATTTAATCATCAAAATTACAAGGCATTGAATAGATTCCAATGGTGGCATTGTCTTTACTAACACAATATTTAGTTGTTGTAATTATTTTGTTGTTGTTTGTTTCTGCTGTTGTTTTTTTTTTGTTTCTTTAATTCATAAGTCCCGGCCACATCATTTGTCTCCATTTCTATTCGCTTTTGTTTTCTGCAATAACCATTGCAAAGTATTTGCTTTTCTTTTGCTTTGTTGAGCTATAAACTGATCTAATAATACATTGCAGGGTTTGCAAATAAGGGCAATACTATAGTGAGAAGAGTGGCTGTATATAATATAATAATAATAATCCGAAATTGTCAGGTATTCAAAATTTCATGACGTTTTGATTTCCACAATGCAGACGGACACAGAAATAGCAGACAGTAAGCTAGGTATACCTAAAGGACATTTTTTGTGTCAACAATTTAGTGTTTCACGTCCTTATTTATCTTTTTTTTTTTTGATTCATTTAAGGAATATAAAGGGTCCGCCAAATAACTTTTCTCAAATTTCTTTTTTTATTTGAAAGTACAATCCTTCCGGTTAATAATCGAAAATAATTTCATTCAAATGGCTGCCTCGGCTGGCCATGCAGTAGCCTACACCAGAAGATGCCGACTTTGGCAAAAAAAATCATCTTTTCAGATGAAGCTCCTGTTGATCTTGGCGGGTATGTAAACAAGCAAAATTGTCGCATTTGGGGCACAGAAAACCCGCACGCATACATTGAAAAGCCGACACACCCAAAACGAGTCACTGTTTGGTGTGGATCTTGGTCCAGAGGCATAATTGGGCCATTTTTCTTCGAAAATGAGCAAGGAGTGGCCGTTACAGTCAATGGCGATCGTTATCGGGCCATGTTGTACGAATGTTTGTTCACAATAATTGAAGAGGAGGATATTGGCAACATTTGGTTTCAACAGGACGTGCCACACAGCCAAAGCTACACTCGATGTTTTGCGCCCTGTTTTTGAAGATCGCATTATCAGCCGCAGAGCTGATGTCGTTTGGCCATTTCGGAGCTGCGATTTGACACCGTTGGACTGTTATTTGTGGGATGCCGTCAAAGATAAGTGTTACGCCGACAAGCCAGAGACAATTGACGCTTTAAAGGACACTATTCGTGAAGCCATTGGTGAAATACAGCTGCACACAATCGATAATGTGCTTAAAAATTGGACCGATCGTGTAGGCTACTGCATGGCCAGCCGAGGCAGCCATTTGAATGAAATTATTTTCCATTATTAACCGGAAGGATTGTACTTTCAAATAAAAAAAGAAATTTGAGAAAATATTCAGTTGTTGTTTTTTTAAAGCAATTTAAAAAAAAAGTTATTTGGCGGACCCTTTATAATTGCGCCGTGAAAAGTTTCTCAAAAAACTGTCGTTCGAAGTCGATATTAAACTGTAGCTACCGCCACTATAAAATTAACGCACACAATATAAGTGGTGTGAGAAGCTAAGTCGTAATCCTGACTGAAGGGTTGTAATGACCAATTATGTATGTATGTCATGTCGGCACTGAAAGTTATATGTATGTCCACATGGCCCATTATATATTTAAACAATAGTGGCTGTACCACGGCTCTTTAGAGTAAGTATGTTAAGGCAGTTTTAGCCCACAAATCGTGCCCACCATGGCCTAGGCATTAAACTTACTGCCATGCTCCGTTAAATTTCGAAAAAAGCATGTTTTCCTATCCAAAATCACAGAGAGTGATGAATTCCATTTCGTTTATTTGATGATCAGCATATTTCTACACGCATACTCTTGTTTCTCGTAAAGTTCATATCAGAGATCAGCAATGAATCGTTTTTTCGCTACTCATAAGCACTCATGAAATTTTGAATATAAGTGAGTCAACAATATTGAAATTTAACTATGTACTCTGATTTATTCGTACTCACTACAACGTTGATTTATAAGTACAGGTTGCAATGAGTATGTGTACAACGTTGACATCAAACTCATACCATTCGAAATATGTTTGATTCATAAGCCTAGTCATTTAAATTCATTACTTTAGAAAAATACGAGTGACGCGAATCATTCGTTAAAATTTACAGTCTTAGTTGTTGTTGCATTTACAACAACAGAAAAAAGACACATTAGCAAAAAAGACAGAGCATCAAGCAGAGCAAACACACAATCATTTAGTGAGTATTTTAGTGTTCGTATGCGATTCATACTTATTTTGTGATTCGTGTATATGTTGAGTTTTGGAGAGTCGAAATCAATAACATCATACGTGTTGTTAAGTATGAATATGATGAGTACACTACAAACTTTGAATATGAGTAGAGGAGGTTCCATGATATTAAAATAAGTATGAATGCGTATAAGTATCAGAAATTATGAGTATGATTCGATTCTACTCATCTTTTTGAATACTCATTCCTGATCTCTGGTTTATATGCAGCACTATACGCTTGAGTCTGGCCTACCTGTTGATCGTGTAGTTTAGGATGTTTCCAAAATTAGCCGCCCCAACAATAAACCTAACCTAAAAAAACTGTTTCTTTTAAGTTGATCCACTTAAGCTGGAAGTGCGGCCCTCGTAGAAAGCAATAATAATATATACATCATCTGTTCCTTCTTTGTTGCTCTCAAACTTATAATCCACACTGTACTACACAATTAGTTGCCACATAATGCTTTAGATGATGCACTCTGTCGGTATAAGTGCGCTTGCCTAGTCGTTATTGTTGTTGTATGAAAACAAGATTTTTCTGTGATACTGCTTTATATAGGACTGCAAGAGTACTCGAGAGACAAAAACTTTGTGTGTTTTGTTGCAACAATTTTCCAAAGTGTCTAGGCAAAACTAAACGAGACTTGTTAACGATGTTGCTGTGCTTTGGTCCTCAGTATACACGACGTTGTTTTGACTTAAACATGAGGGAAATCTATTTGGGTGCACATTCTTCTTTATTTTCTACCACCAGTTTTTTCCATTCATCGGCAAAATTTCAAAATTTCTTGTGTTGGCGTGTAAGTTTTTGCTACTGTGGCTGGCAAGCAAGCAGACTCTTGCTGCTGCATAAACATGAGCTCTGGAGAAAAGATGTTGATGGTGGATGTTGGTTGTTGTTGGCAATGCTAATGTAATGGTAATGGCAATGGCAATGGCTGTGGCAATGGCTGATGAGCAATGTGTTGCACGTTTATTTAGAAAAATAAAATAAAAAAGCGAAGCAAACTTCTATGGCCAAGGAAACTTAGTCAATGTCTTTCTGTAAATAAGTATGAGTAAGTGAATGAAAGAATGAATGTGTGTGTGTGTGTGATATTGACATAAACTTGTTTCTCTATGCTGCCTGCATATTTGGTTGCATTAATTATCAATTCAATTTTTATTAAAGTTTTCCCAAGCAGCAATACATACAAATTTTGTTGCTTGCTTGCTGCATGGGTGATACAATGTGTTGGCTGCAAGCCAATATTGTTTTGATGCTTGCTCGCTCGCTTGCCTGCCACATGGTTGGCTCTTGCTCTATAATGTCACCAAAAAAAGAAAAAGAAGCTGTGAGTACAGCATTGTAGCACTAAAAACTGAGGTACGGGGGTTAGAAATTCATATCAATACAGGTTAATTCAGTTGAGTATTTAACAATGATGATGATGACGTCTTTTTTCTGAATTTTTATTTTTTTTTATTGCACTTTGCTACACATGCATATGCATGTGCTGCTGCATCATCAACATCATCGTGTATAGAAAAGAAATTTCACTTTCTTTATGTTGCATATTAGAAAAGCAATTCCACTTTTGTCATCTTAGAAAAATAATTGAAATCAAAATCAAAACAAATAAATTATAGGCGAGCATCACCAAATTCATTTACAAATTGTGGCACGAAATTAGGCTAAAAAATTTGTTGTTGCCACAACCTTCAATCTGTATTTGAAATACATTTTCTTACATTATGACACATTTTTAAATTCATTCACACATATTAATTGAGTTTGTAATTTCTGAAGTGATTTTTCATAAATTTTAACAGCTTTTTTCGCAGACTTTGTCCATAAATTTCTCTTTTTTTTTCTTCATAGTTTTCTCGTAGTAATGATTTTCATTTCATTTGGCGCATTATTTATTAGTGTCTGGCGTTAAAACCGCATTCATTATCAGTTTTACGCATTCAAAATTTGTAAAAAATTATAATTTTTTTCTATGATGATTTCATGTAGCAAGTTTACTTGTAATAAATTTTATTGGAAAACCACAAACATTTTGTCAGAAAGAAAATCTTTTTAAACAGTGTAATAACCGAACAATGTTTTACGTTTAGGAAAAAGAAAATTTGGATGCAATTCTAACAAATTTATTAACATTGTAACTCTGCAAGGAATAGTCACACTTGGCAAATATTTGCTTAAAAAGGTATCGATAAGAAAAAACAAATATTTGTTTGTGTTAAATTGTGTTAAAGTAAACTGCATGAAATAACACACACATACATACATAATTGGTCATTATAACTCTTCACTTACGATTACGACCTAGATTCTCACATCACTTATGTTGTGTGCGTTAATTTTATACGTGAGTGCTGGGACCTACAGTTTAAAATCGAATCCGAATGACAGATTTTTTAGAAACTTTTCATAAAAATTTTATTTACTATCCGAGTTTTCGCCGAAGAAATATTTTTTCATATTTCGTTTTGGTTTCTGACCTGGGACTTGAACCGTGGCCTCACGAAATAAAATTTGAAAAATATTTCAGTAGAGACACTGTAAACAAATCTGAACAGACTTCATATGTGTTAGAAAACTGCAATCCGGCCTGCGTAGGCTGCACATGGAACGGTTTTCG
Source organism: Sarcophaga carnaria (assembly GCA_958299815.1). Lineage (NCBI taxonomy): Eukaryota > Metazoa > Arthropoda > Insecta > Diptera > Sarcophagidae > Sarcophaga > Sarcophaga carnaria. Next base: position 144,713,619 of record OY283149.1, read on the forward strand.
TTTCCTCTGGATACGATCTAATCAATCCATGCTACTGATTTCACTGCTTATTTGCTTGCGGTGTGAAGTGATGGATCATACATACATAATTGGTCATTACAACCCTTCAGTCAGGATTACGACCTAGTTTATCACACCACTTATGTTGTGTGTGTTAATTTTATACATGAGTGCTGGGACCTACAGTTTAAAGTCGACTCCGAACGACAGATTTTTGAGAAACTTTTCCATGGCCATTTTTTTACTCTGAGTTTTTGCCAGAAATCTGCTGAGAGAAAGTCGCCGAAGAAATACTTTTTTATTTTGTTTTGATGTCTGGGCTGGGGCTCAAACCCTGGCTTTACGTCTAGTAAGTCAACACACTACCTACTAGACTTCGGCCACTTCAAAGTGATGGATCAGTGCCTCAACGTCAGCTACAAATCGACATCTGGTTAGGTTAGGTGGCATCATCACATATAAAACACGTGAGTTTCCCACTTAGTCCAATATATTAGGTCTAATGGACTACTATATACCATTCAACAAAAAAAAAGACGACTTACGTCATTAGGAAGAATTAGAAAATTCCGTTAGTGAGGTCAAAAATGGGATTCCCGATATTCTCGGCCGAGTGCCGGCTTAGGAACAGATTAAGTGGAGAAATAGGTGGTTGAATAGATCCTCTCTTCTACTGAGGAAGTGTTATCCAAACAATGGATTTTTTCCTAATTCACAGCTTTATCGTGGCCAAAGATCACATACAGGTTTTTTCAATATAGTACCCAGGGCCCCAAATATTGGCCGCACTTTTTCCCATTGAAATAGGCGAAATTCATGGAAATGCTGAGACATGTATATAAAGTTGGAATGGGTTTTTACAGTAGCCTATCTATCCAAGTATAGCAGCATATACTGTTACTAAGCAATTGGCACTAAATCTTGGCTTTATTACAGTACAAAATCACCAAACAAAGCTCCTGTTTTATTATAAAGTGAAGATCATGACCTGATTACTACTTACTATCCCAGGGAGAAACGCATTCGTATATTGGTATGGCATTGACATGTTCTTTGATTGCACATTAGCAGGAGAATGCATAAACAAACTGAAAGCCCGTAGCTTCTCTATTTCTTTATTCGCATAAAACATACTCGAGTCTTAAGCTACTGCGATTTTAATGGAAATGCGTAGGCGAATGAGTTAACCCGTTTGGAATTTCATGCAAGCGAACGTGGTTAAGCCTCGGTGGATCGATTTAAAGAAGTATTCTCCCCCACTGCTTGGAAAGAGAAAATTCCAGGTGGAGCACTCATGGAGCTCCAAATTATTATGATATCAAGCGGTCTAATTCGCTCTCGTAGTAGTCTCCAGGCTAGGGGTTGTACTTGCTTACTAATAAAATATCGTGACCGACAGATTGCTTTGCAGTTTAATGAACACTATCGTAACTGTAGCGATATCGAATAGAAGAAGATTTCTGTCCAGCTCCGACGAACTCTCTCTGACGAATAGCTTTTATACTACTTTTTAAAATATCATGTATTGATACAGGAGATCTCCTTATTTACCTTACTCTGATGAAAAAGATTTGAGTTACATACAGCTTGAGGTCACCGTGGTCTAGTATGTAGTGTGTTGGCTTATTAGACGTGAGGCCTCGGTTCAAACCCCAGGTCAGGCATCTCCAACTGAACGAAATATGAAAAAAATATTTCTTCGGCGACTTCCTCTCAGCAGATTTCTGGCAAAAACTCTGAGAGTAAAATAAAATTGCCATGGAAAGTTTCTCAATAATGTGTCGTTCGGAGTCGACTTTAAATTGTAGGCCTCGCCACTCATGTATAAAATTAACGCACACAACATACATAAGTGGTGTAAGAAACTAAGTCTCAATCCCGACTAAAGGGTTGTAATGACCAATTATGTATACACCTTTTTGCCGTTCAAGTACAATACTTAAAATGTTGTCTAATAATACCATGGCTGCCATTTATTCTAATAAAACTATTCTAAGGGCCATTATTACAACTTCCCGTTAAAGTTGGGTTTAGTTAAAGTTAACTTTAGCTAAAGTGAACTTTAAAGTCACATTTAACTTCTTTTCGTTATTACAACCTAATGATAAAATAAAGTTAACTTTTTCATAACTAAGGCAATGCCAGAGCAATGTCGGTAACACTGCTCAATTAAACAAGCCAGCCACCAAGTGGCAACGACGGTCTTCTTTTTTTTTTTGTTGCGTTTACTCACTTTGTTTATATACAGTCACACAGATAATTATACGTACCCCCCTAAAAACCATTTTTTTTAAAGTAATGAACTTCCAATCTAAAATTTCTTTACATTAGCGTAACGACACATTTACTTAAATAAAGAAAAAAGATTCCCAAAATCTATGAATTTGTAACTGCAGTTTGCTTAAAACCATTATGGCACCACAGAAAATTATACGTACGACGTATATTTCGTATAAAATTTCTGCAAGGGTAGCCCGGTATATAAAAGGTATTGTGGATAAAAATCCTAGGACTACAGCCGTAGAAATACGAAATACCGCGGAAAGTGATCACAATGTTATTGTGCATTCCGAAACAGTTCGAAGTGTTTTGAGAAAGAACGGTTTCCGCAGCCGAGTGCCGAGCAAAAGCCACGATTGCAATTCGCCCAATAATATATGGACAAGTCAACTGATTTTTGGGCGAATGTAATATTTAGTGATGAGAACAAATAAAATTTGTTCGGCTGTGACTGAAAACAAAAAATTTGGCGCAAAAATCAGTTGACTTGCCATATATTATCATTTAAAAATGATTTTTTTGGGGGTACTTATAATTATCTGTGTGACTGTATGTAGTTGTCATATTGAAAATAAAGGTAAAGGTAGCATTAAAAGTTAGAGGTAGGATGATCCTCCCTTTAGCTTAAAGCTCACTTCTACCTTATTTTCCACTTATAATAACGAAAAACACAATTTATCTGCCCGTTAAAATCCTTCCTTTAGTTAACGGCATGTTGTAATAATGGCCCTTAAAGTCATATGCTAACACATGATGTAAAATGCCAACAAAAGACGGCTTCATGTGCCTGTGCTTCATGTAGTCCTTTTCAAATTAAAAACAATTTTGAATTGTTTTTCTTTATATTTCTAATAGAAATTATTGTAATTTAATTTTAATTTCAATTTTAATTAAAAATTTTTATTTTATTAACAAAACAACAAAAATAACAACAATAACAATAAAGAAAAACGTAAAGCAAATCTTTTTATGTGTCTCTTTTTCTTATAATTGTTTACAGTTTTTGCCTACCGACAATGAAACACAATTGCAACACGTTGCTTTACTTTACTTTAATTTACGTGTTTTTCTTTGCTTTTCTTAATCATTAACTCGTGCATACATTTGTTACACTTGCAACATTACATACATTTGCAATACGAGCTCATAAATATGACTGACTCCCGTAAAATGAAATGAATTTCCCACATTCGAATATTTGAAGACAAAAAAAAATTTCATAAAAGTTTCGTTTCGTTCGTTCATTTATTTGCTACAGATTTTCTTTATAAGGGAGGGAGTAAATAAACTAGGGAACAACAACAACAAAGGCATGAAAAAATCTAACGTGTAAGAAGCAAAACAAAAACCAAACAAAAAAAAGAGAAAAATTTCCAACACCTTGGTAACCTAATCAGACGATAATGACAATCATGAAGGCAATGATGATGATGATGATTATAATGACGATTGTATTTTGCTCTTGTTTTATTTGTTTTTTTGCTGTCTTAGTTGTGAGATGCTTTGTAATGACTTGTTGTTGGTAATAATGCTATAGCGGCGGCTTGGCTTTAGTTCGCTCATTACAATTACATGGAACTCGTAATTGTTGTGAATGACACCGTTGGGTGTCATCGCATGATTTGAAGGCATCTCGTTTTTTTTTCTCGACTCCTCTTCGTGCCATTGTTTATTTTGGATTTTTATTTGTATTTTTTTTTTTTATTTCTTTTCAGTTTAAAAGTCAACAACATACGAATTTCAAATGCTGCTGCCTAAGCCAGCCGCCAACACAACCCCAGCAAAAGAAAAACTCGAAAGGAAAAAAAATTGTGCAGAAAAAGACCATACATACACTGTATAAGGTAAGAAAAAAGTGAAAATTTTATTTCTGAATAATTATAAACTTTTTCAAAACCACCACCACCGACCGACCGACAGACAGACGAACAGACGGACGAACAGTTCATGTGAACTTTAGGTTGCAACAACTTAAACGTGATTTGGTTTTTTTGTACAAGCTTTTGTTAAAAGTATTTCGCTTTTTTTGTTTCTTCTTCTTTTATTGTTGTTGCTGTATGTACTCGTATATTTGCGGTTTGATGCGAAAACAAACCAACCAATCGAATATGATTTTACTTCAGAAGTTCATCATCAAACGCATTGGAATTGTTTGTTACACCAACATACAATTTGATTTACATACGTTACATATTTTATCTCTCTGCTAACATTTTCCCTTTCGTTTCAATGCATATTAAAAGGGTTAAGAAAAAAAAAAGATGGTCATTCAACTCAAACATTTGGAAAAAAAATTTTTTATCAGAACGTCCAAGGGATTGTAAATTCGCTCTATCGGCATCGTTTTTTAATTAGAATTTTAGTTTTACTATTGGATTGCCTTTATTTTACTCAACATTTCAATATCAAATTAAAATTGGAAAAAAAGTACGTATCCGGCCTCCTTTTTCAAAAATTTTGTTTAAAAATAAATTAATTTTGACAAAAGATAAGTTCTGTTATTCTTCCATTTATATCAAACAAATTTAATTGACATGTAATCAATCTTAATTTTGTTAAAAGTTACTTTTTTTGTTTTTCCTAAACTTGCAGACTGATTTTTAATCTGACATTTGCAATCATATTCCACTATTCAAATGCTTTTTTAACTTGCTTATAATTTTCATTCATTGAAAAGTAATGGAGCACTTAGCTTAATAATTATCGATTATTTTTAGATAACATTTGCATTATTGTACCCGTACTAATATGACCAATGAATGACTCAAATCATAGTGTGTGCATTGAGTTAAAATTAAGTAGAAATACCAATTCTCTTAGGTACGTTGCATTCTTTCCAACGAAATTAAATTTCATTTCCACCACCACTGTCCACAAAAATGTCATGTGGTAAAGTCTCTGGTCCCTTTTCAAGGACTGTGTTAAGGTAATGAGCATTTCCTCTACTAATTTGATGAATTTCCCCCAGTGTCCGGAAAGTACAACGTTATGTGAATTGGATGAGGTTTTTAATACCTTGAAGTCGCCGTAGTCTAGTAGGTAGTGTCTGTGTGGCTTATTAAACGTGAGGTCACGGTTCAAACCACAGCTCAACCTAAACAAAATATGAAAATAATAATATTTCTTCTGCGACTTCCTCTCAGCAGATTTCTGGCATAAACTCTGAGAGTAAAATAAAATTGCCATGAAAAGTTTCTCAAAAATCTGTCGTTCGCAGTCGGCTTCAAACTGTAGGTCCTGCAACTCATGTATAAAATTACCACACAGAATTAAGAGAAGCTAAGTCGTTACCCTGCCTAAAGGGTTGTTATGACCAATTATGTATTCGCAATAATGAGTAGACTAATAAATTTCTCCCCAGTGTTCGAAAGGACTAACGTTATGTCAATTGCATTTTCAAAAGTTTAGATGAGGTTTTAATACCTTGACGGGACTGCAAGAGGTGCTTAACGCTATACTGTACAGCCTTATCAGCTTCACTGTACCGTGCTCGGGCATTGCTATTTCTTATCGGGCTATCAAATGCTGCCTTAATAAATATTGTGCGGCGTCTTGGCATAGCTCAAATACCTTGTAGATGGTGGACTTACCAAGTATGAAGCCGCACTGATAAAGTTCAAATAGTGCTTTGGATTCAGCCGTTCAAACAATACTTCCTATGAAACTGAGATTATTAGTATCGTGTTAGGCATAGTACTTCAGTGGCAATGGCAATATCAAATGGCGAGTATTTCAGAATTATCTGAGGATTACAAAAAGTAATAAATGAGCTTAAAGCAGGCTCACTAATAGCCAAGCTTGCATGGCTGATAAATAAAAATTAAAAATTTCGATGTTTTATTGAAAACAGGGCTGATTTAATTAAGACTAAGGTGATGCAATTTTGTTCTAAAATTCAAAGCAATTACAAGAAATCTTGAAATCCTTTGTTATCTAGGGAGCTGGTATACAATTTTTAAATTTCTCCTATTCCTTTATGAAACATAAAGTTGTCACACTGTAGCTTCTGCATGTTCTATTATTTATTTACATAAAGGGTGTTTTTTATAGAGGTATAGAACTTTAAGTTGGCATTACTTTTCATGATGGCGACCGATTTAACAGCTGTCAAGTGATTTATTCTCAGTTTGGTTTGGCAATTCATCATGAATAGACTCACGCCTGAACAACGCTTGCAAATAGTGCAATTTTATTTCGAAAATAATGGTTCTGTGCGGAAAACGTATCGCGCACTACGTCCATTTTATCGTCGACAAAATCGTCCATCAGAGCAGTTAATTCGATTAACCATGGAACGTTTTCGCACCACGTTTACTCTTATTGATAACTCGCATCCCCAGAGACGCTGTACGGTGCGTACAGAAGAAAAGCTATTGCTGCTGTAGAGCGTAGCATTGAGGAAGACCCGAATGAGTCCATCCGCCATCGAGCACAGGAATTGGATCTGTGTCCATCCACTTAATGGAAGATTTTGCGGAAGGATCTTGGTTTGCGTGCTTACAAAATCCAACTCGTGCAAGATTTGAAGCCAAACGATTATCAAGTAAGGCGTAGATTCGTCGAATGCGCCCAAAACGAGATTACCGTTGTTCCCGATTTTCATAAGCGAGTTTTGTTTAGCGATGAAGCGCACTTCTGGTTGAATGGCTACGTCAACAAACAAAACTGCCGCATTTGCAGTGAAGGTAATCCTCAAGTGTATGTGGAAACACCGTTACATCCAGAAAAACAGACTGTTTGGTGCGCTTTATGGGCTGGTGGAATCATTGGTCCGTACTTTTTCAAAAACGATGGTGGCCAGAACGTTACAGTCAATGGTGATCGGTATAGAGCCATGATTACTAACTTTTTCATTCCCGAATTGAATAACCATGATGTCCAGGAGATGTGGTTTCAACAAGACAGCGCAACATGTCACACAGCTCGTGCCACAATAGATTTATTGAAAGACACGTTTGGTGACCGCCTAATTTCAAATTGGCCTCCAAGATCTTGTGATTTAACACCGCTAGACTACTTTCAGTGGGGCTATGTAAAGTTTTTGGTCTATGCGGTAAAGCCACAAACGCTTGACCATTTGGAAGACAACATTCGCCGTATTATTGCCGATATACGGCCACAAATGTTGGAAAAAGTCATCGAAAATTGGACGTCCAGATTGGACAACATCCGCGCCAGCCGTGGCGGTCATATGCCAGAAATCATATTTAAAATGTAATGCCACAAGATTATCTTTCGGATAAATAAAATTCATGTCAATCGAATAATCCATCGTTGTTTTATTGCAACTTAAAGTTCTATACCTCTATTAAAAAAACACCCTTTATTTTCAGTTTCATTAATTGAATCTTTCAGCAAGGAAGGAGATTACTCGCATATTACACATTCTAGGATAATAGGGTTGCCACATGTAGTTGCCTAGATATAAAAACTTTTCCCAAGATTGTTATACAATATTAAAATGTATTTTTTTTACCTCATCACGATTAGTTTAATTACAATTGACTTGTTAACCGCTTAGCTATTAGTTTTAATGCCTATGGCTTTCACCAATTAAAAATTATTGAGATTATGTTAACACACCCATATTTAATTAAAATCTTTTTACAAATCCGTGAACAACATACGTCCTAATTTGCAAGGGGCTTGTTACAATTTTACCATCCATAAGATATTGTTGATTGATTATTAAAAACTAGAAGATTTTCCCACCAATTGCAGCCAAATGCTGGGATATTTTCCCAAAGAAAATTGTAAAACTAACTACGCCTTTTAAGCGGCAGGTAAATAACCAGGCAAAATATGCATTTCTAACCACAATTTGTATGTTAAATTAACTTTCAATATGTTTTTTTAATTTTAATTAAATTTTTCCGGCATAGAAAAATGCAACAGAATCCACTTCCTTAAATCTTCTCTTTCTGAACATAATACAACACGTACAACGACTCTCACAACCATCCACCAAACAAGGAACGTGATGTGGTTAATAATAATGAGGATGATGATTAATTAAGATCATCATCATCATCATGATGATGTTGTTGAGAGAGTTGCTAGTGGAATATGGAAAATATTCAAAAGATCTTTTGGCGCAAGCCTCATGTTTATTTTGCCACCTTTTTGAAAGTTCGTTTTTCTTTTGAAGTTTTTCAATTTCTTTGAAAGAAGCTATTTTGGTAAAATTTTATAAAGGGTCCGCCAAATAACTTTTTTTTTTTTGAAAATGCTTTAAAAATAAAAACTACTGAATATTTTCTCAAATTTCTTTTTTTATTTGAAAGTACAATCCTTCCGGTTAATAATGGAAAATAATTTCATGCAAATGGCTGCCTCGGCTGGCCATGCAGTAGCCTACACCAGAAGATGCCGTTTTTGGCAAAAAAATATCATCTTTTCAGGTGAAGCTCATTTTGATCTTGGCGGGTATGCAGACAAGAAAAATTGTCGCATTTGGGGCACAGAAACCCCGCACGCATACATTGAAAAGCCGACGCACCCCAAAACGAGTCACTGGTTGGTGCGGATTTTGGTCCAGAGGCATAATTGGGCCATTTTTCTTCGAAAATGAGCAAGGAGTGGCCGTTACAGTCAACGGCGATCGTTATCAAGCCATGTTGAACGAATTTTTGTTCACAAAAATTGAAGAGGAGTGTATTGGACGGCGCTACGTGCCACACAGCCGAAGCTACACTCGATGTTTTGCGCCTTGTTTTTGAAGATCGCACATTATCAGCCGCAGAGCTGATGTCGTTTGGCCACCTCGGAGCTGCGATTTGACACCGTTGGACTATTATTTGTGGGGTGCCGTCAGAGATAAGTGTTACGTCGACAAGCCAGAGACAATTGATGCTTTAAAGGACAATATTCGTGAAGCCATTGGTGAAATACAGCTGCACACAATCGATAATGTGCTTAAAAATTGCAACGATCGTGTAGGCTACTGCATGGCCAGCTGAGGCAGCCATTTGAATGAAATTATTTTCCATTATTAACCGCAAGGATTGTACTTTAAAATAAAAAAAGAAATTTGAGAAAATATTCAGTAGTTTTTTTAAAGTATTTTCAAAAAAAAAAAAATTATTTGGCGGAGCCTTTAGTTTTTCTATGTTACTGTTGAACTTGAGCGTTTCTTTTTTTTTTTTTTTTTTTTTTTTTTTTTTTTTTTTAATTTAAATAAGATGCTTTGAACTCGTGGATAAAGGCATAAAATTTTTTTTTTTTTTTAAGTAAAAGTACGTCGTATTTATCTGTTAATTTTGTACGCAGGTCACATGTCTCACCACTTAAAAAAAACACCTTCAAATATATTGTGAAAAAATAAAAAAAATTAAAAATAAACCTTAAATTAAGTTTTCAAACTTTGTACGTGCTTTTGATTACACAATTATTTTTTTTAAATTTTTTTTGTTTTTTTTTTTAAATTTTTTTATTTAAAAAAAATTTTTTTTACATTTTTTTTTGTTTTTTTTTTTTAATTTTTTATTTAAAAATTTTTTTTTTTCATAGAATCGCCCTAAATATTACGTTTACTTTTTGTTTTTCGCTTTTATTTTTAATTTCTCTCCTTTTAGTGTGACATTTGTTATATAATTGTTATGTATGTATGTGTTGTATTTATTTCCCGGTTTTGTTTTTCAAACCATTTTCTCTGATTGTCAGTCAGTGTGTTCGTTAACTTTTCCTTTAAGTTCCGTATTTTCTTCTTTGCTGACGTTTTTTTCTTCTTATTTTAAATTAAATTTAGAGTGTCGTTTTAATACGTACATTTTATTTCTTTATTTTCTTATTTCAATTTGTTTTTATAATAAAAGTTTTATTATGAAATATTGCAACACTGTTGTCATTTAGTTTTGTAGGCGTTTTTTTTTTTTTTTTTTTTTTTTTATTGTTATGGTTGGTACGCGTGCTGCACATGTACATTTTATAATTGATTAACTTGTTAAGGCACCAGGGTAGGGAATGTTAAATTGTAGGCAATTTTTAAATTGTGCAACAATGTGACAACAAAACAATCAATCTCTTCCAGTTACAGTAAAAATTTTTAAAGGAATAATTCCTCGTAATATTGATAAACTACAAATACACTACAAATACACTGGCAATCATTTACAAAATCTCAAATAACTTTCGAATGCTCTTATCAATAAAATATTCCATTTGACAATGAATACGCACTAACGCGCAAACATTGCTTAAAAATCATTGAATATCAAAATTTGTGACGAGTGAAATATATGTACAGATAATTATACGTACCCCCCCTAAAAATCATTGTTTTAAAAAGTAATGAACTTCAATCTAAAATTTCTTTACATTAGCATTATTAGAAAAAAGATTCCCAAAATCTATGAATTTGTGACTGAAGTTTGCTTAAAACCAATATGGCACCACAGAAAATTATACGTACGACGTATATTTCGTATAAAATTTCTCCACGGGTAGCCGGGTATATAAAAAGTATTGTGGATAAAAATCCTAGGACTACAGCCGTAGAAATACGAAATACCGCGGAAAGTGCTCACAGTGTTATTGTGCATTCCGAAACAGTTCGAAGTGTTTTGAGAAAGAACGGTTTCCGCAGCCGAGTGCCGAGAAAAAAGCCACGATTGGAATTCGCCCAATAATATATGGACTAGTCAACTGGTTTTTGTTCGAATGTAATATTTAGTGATGAGAACAAATATAATTTGTTCGGCTGTGACGGAAAACAAAAAATTTGGCGCAAAAATCAGTTGACTTGTCCATATATTATCATTTTAAAAAAAATGAGTTTTAGGGGGGTACGTATAATTATCTGTGTGACTGTATATGTATTCCTATCGAAAAATTATATGAAGTCACGAAGCTCATTTTTGACTCAATGGTTACATCAACAAACAAAATTGATGAGCAGCCTCAGATTGTTTAAGATGCAGTTTATGATGCAGTCACTGGCATTGTTGGACCGTATTTCTTCAAGAACAATAGAGCAATATTACCCTGCGTTAATTATTGATGTTTTTTTTACCCCTGAATGCGATAACATGAACCCACTGAGAAGAGTGTTTTATGAGCAATTAATTTCACGTTTTGAATATGTCAATTGGTCGCCAAAATCATACGATTTAATTGCTCGACGTTCGACGGCGCTTTTTTCTTTAATACATTCATACATAAATAATTGGTCATTACAACCCTTTAGTCGGGATCAGAGGTCAGCAATGAGTCGTCAAAACGATGAGTAGATTCGAATAATACTTATAATTTCTGCTACTTGTACGCATTCATACTTATTTGAATGTCATACTCATACTACTCATATTCAAAGTTTAAAATACTTATGGTACTCATACTTAACAATACGCATGATGTTATTGAATTCGACTCTCCATGACTCATCGTATACACGACTCATATATCATGACTCATCGTATACACGAATCACAAAATAAGTATGATTCGCGTACGAACATTACAATACTCACAAGAAGGTTGTGTGTTTGCGCTGCTTGCTGTCTTTGTCTTTTTTGTTTATGCGTCTTTTTTCTTTCTTTGTAAATGCAACAACAATTAAGACTGTAAATCATTCGAATCATTTATAAGTATTATAAGAGTATTTTGCTAAATTTATGAATCTGAATGAGGAGGCGTATGAATCAAACATAGTTCGAATGTTATGAGTTTGATGTCAACGTTGTACTCAAACTCATTGCAACTTGTATTTATAAGTCAATGTAGTACTGAGTACGAATGAATCAGAGTAGTTGGATTTGAATATTCAAAATTTCATGAGTAGTTATGAGTAGCGAAAAAGCGATTCATTGCTGATCTCTGGTCAGGATTACGACCTAGCTTCTTACACCTTTTATGTAGTATGTATGTTGTGTGCGTTAATTTTATACATGAGTGGCGGGACCTACAGCTTAAAGTCGATTCCGAACGACAGATTTTTGAGAAACTTTTTCATGGCAATTTCTTTCTTCAATTCCATCATTTAAACGCTGCTATAAATTTCTGCTCTACATAAATTCTTACGTTGAATATTTTTTGCACTCTTTTTCAGTTGCTTTAAATATCTCCTCTAGAAATTAGTTTCTAGAATAAAAAAATTTTTTTTTGCGACTTCCACTCTGCAGATTTCTTGCAAAAAATTGTCATGAAAACCTTTATAAAAATGTGGCTGCCGCTCATGGATAAAATTAACACACACAGGGTTGTAAATCTTACTGAAGGGTTGTGTTGTAATGATTAATTAAGTATGCAATGAGCCTAACCTAACTTTCTATTACTCTTGCGATAATGTATGCGAGTTGTGTCTGTGATTTTTGAGAACTTAAAAAGGATTTAATTAAATTGAAAGAAATTAATAGTTGGACTAGTTACGCATATGTTCTTGGTCAACAGGCTTCACTCTTTATAAGACATTTTACTTGAGCATCAATCAATGCATCATTGAGATTCAAGATATTAGTTATGATAACACCCAAGCTATGTAATTACTCTGTCGCAAGGCCTTAATATAATAATATGCACTCCTTAGTTTGTCCTTTTTTGTTAATGTATAATCTCCTGTCGAATTGCAGTCATGTGGACTTTCGAAATGCAAAATATTAGACTTACATACCAACTTTTTTATGCCTGTCTGTATGTACTCAATTATAAAGTAAATGCATATGTGCATACGTGGTATACGTATTATGAAATAAGAAATTGACATTAAATAGTCATTGACTTTATGAATCTTGGCACTGTACAATACCAATGCGGCTCAATTGTTTGGCAGTAAAACAAAAAAAATTTACGTTTATGCCTCCAAACACAACTAGAAAAACGCAAAAAAATTATTGTAGATGTCAACCACAAAATTATTTGTTTTTTTGCTTGTTTTTTTACTAACATTTTCAAATGTTAACACAGAAAAAAGTGTAAAACTGTAATCACCACACACACACTGCTTTTTAATAACAAGCGTAATAAAACCGTAATTGTTGTTATTGTTTTTCCTTAAGAGAGAGAAACATTGTGTTGAAAATATGTTTAAAATTGTATTTTATTAAGTGAGTGACACATGTCGATAATAATCATCACACTGCATAAGCAAAAAAAAAAAAAAAAATACTGCATAAATGCATACAACATATATATGTGTGTATGTATATACGATGTATTTTGATGATTTAACAAAATCCATATCCAAATCGAAAACAAAAGGAAAAACAATTGAAAAAATGTTTGTAATCATGGTTAAGGAAAGAAAGAAAAAAATGTGAAAGACTCGCGATACGCTTTTAAAATTTTAAAAATAAAAACGTAACAACAATATTAATTGAATGGAATAACTGCATAACTTAATACTGAGTGGATAAATGATACTGGTTTTATTATCGATTTATAAGTTCGATTATTTTCAAATTAACGGTAATTACATAAATTATAACTGCGCAACAGAGAAATATTTTACATGTCAACACTTTACTTAAGCATATACTCTCGTAATCATATTAAAGTCTCTACACTTTTTTAAACATACATACTATGTATGTACAGTTTAATATATGTTCGTAATCAAGTAATCAGTCCATTTGTTGTTGTTTTCTTTCTATTATTCATAAACATGGCTTTTTAATAAATAATGTTACGTTTTTACCTTTTAAAAACGTTTAAAATATGAGCCTGTAGATTGCAAATAAAATTAAAATAAATTTGTGTTTATTTTTAATTAAAATTCTTTATTATTCTCACAACTCAGTGTGTCATTGTTCACAACTTGATGTAAACAACAACAATTTCTTTGTTTACACCCTTTGCATAAACAATAACCATTACTAGACAATTTTTCGATAGATCTTTGTAACGGAGATCTTCAAACCACCGTATAAGCAGTATAGTAACGGAATTTTGACGTTTACCAGCGAATTATGAAAGTATTTCTCTCCCTCTCCGATTGTAGCTCTGTTTTGTTTATTTATGTTTTTCTAGTTTTCGGGGTGGGCTTTTTATATTGTTGAGAGTTAATAAAAAATATAATTTTTGTCTAAAACTATTAATAAATAATAAAAACAAATAATAACAATAACAAATTCTAACTTTTTCTTTCAAGAAATTAAAAAATATTGGCAACTTTCAGAAAGAAAAAATTTTTATGAGCAAGCAGTACGTCTTATGTTGATCTTGTAATACTTAGCTTCTTAACTACCTCCTGCCCAAAAAACTATATTCATTGTGACCGAAAATCACACACATTTCGATTAATATTTAAATATTTACGAATCTTTAAACGTTTCATTGAAGAAATTCAAAAATATTCCAAATTATCTCCTTTTTTTAACAAAAAATAAATGTTTATTTACATTTAATTTTTCTACTTTATCTGCCAGTTTTCAATGTGTATATCTGTTGCTTCTAACACATTTGATTCGCAAAATATTATAACATTTTTTTCCTCCCTCTAAATTGGCCAGTAATGTTGCTGCTATGAGCGTTTGTCAAACGTCAAAGGTTTCCATTCTGTGTGTTCGGTGCTTCAAACACACAAGACTGACTGAACTTCACTGCTTTGCCTTGCCTTTTATATGGCAGTGCAAACAGTCTGATGAATGTTCTTGAAGGCGAACGTTCATGACTTTGCCTTCTCGAAACCTCTATAATTATAAACATCGTTGTTTACGTTTATTATTGTAGTGTTGTTGGTATATTTTTGTTTACTTGTTTACCATTTCTTTTTATGCTGGCGTTTGTTGTATTTTTTTTTTACTTGTTTACCATATTTTTTATACTGGTGTTTGTTGATATAATAAGCAGCCCGATAATTTATAAACAAGTTTGTTTAATTGCATTGTTTTGTTTTTGTAGCTTTTGTTTATAATTTTAATGTTACATACTTACATAATTGGTCATTACAACCCTTCAGTCAGGATTACGACCTAGTTTCTCACACCACTTATGTTGTGTGTGTTAGGTTAGGTTAGGTTAGAGGACGTATACTTGTCAATTAAGACAAGTACAGTACAGTACCCGGAGGTCGAATTGACCCATTGTACAACGTCCTAGTTTCTCACACCACTTATGTTGTGTGTGTTAATTTCATACATGAGTGGTGGGACCTACAATTTAAAGTCGACTCCGAATGGCAGATTTTTGAGAAATTTTTCATGTCAAATTTTACTCTCAGAGTTTTTGCCAGAAATCTGCTAAGAGAAAGCCGCCGAAGAAATACTTTTTTATATTTCGTTTTGATGTCTGACCTGGGCTTTACGTCTAATAAGTCAACACGCTACCTACTAGACTACGGCGACTTCTTTACTTGTTTAGCATTTCTTTTTATGCTGGCGTTTGTTGTTGTATTTTTGTTTACTTGTTTACCACATATTTTATGCTGGTGTTTGTTGTTATAATAAGCAGTCCGATAATTTGTAAACAGGATTGTTTACTTGCATTGTTTTGTTTTTGTAGCTTTTGTTTATAATTTTAATGTTAAGCCATTAAAAGCAAAACACCAGTATCTAGATTTTTCATTTTCGTAACAATAATTTCGAAACCAGGTTGGTGCATAAGAAATAATTGTAATTGAGATTAAATCGAATTGTGCTTTGGCAGGTGGTATGCTTGAAGTCGCCGTAATCTAGTAGGTAGTGTGTTGGCCTATTAAACGCAAAGCCAGGGTTCGAGCCCCATGCCAGACATCAAAACAAAATACAAAAAGTGTTTCTTCGGCGACTTCCTCTCAGCAGATTTCTAGCAAAAACTCTGAGAGTAAATAAAAAATTGACATGAAAAGTTTGTCAAAAATCTGTCGTTCGGAGTCGACTTTAAGCTGTAGGTCCCGCCACTCATGTATAAAATTAACACACATAACATAAGTGGTGTGAGAAACTAGGTCGTAATCCTGACTGAAGGGTTGTAATGACCAATTATGTATGTGTATGCTTGGGAGGTGATAATATCCTCCATTTTACTAATAAATTTTGGGAGAATTCTTACCTTTTTGTTTTACAAAATGCCAACTCCTTGTCCACAGACTTGTGCAACAATTTTTTTTTACTCGTTAACACTACAAAAGTGCACGGAATGTAAAACATAGTATTTTTACATGCTTTTGTTTCAACTAATTTCAGTTCAAATATTAATTTTTCCCCCTTAATTATGTAGAAGCAAAATTTCAAATTAGTATGAAAATGTTACTTAACAATTAATTAAACGCCTTTTATTTGGTCACTTTGTGTTGTTTAAACATTATTTTTTTATGTTTCTTTAACCTTGTTTTTGTAAAACAAAATCACAATTTTTTCTGTTAAAATTTGTTGTTTTTATTTTCTTGTTTAAAATGTGCGAAAAATGTTTTGAAGATCACTGCTGTTTTGAAAATACAAGACTGTGGCATTAATTTGTTTTTGAGCGAAATCATTTTTTCTTTAAACAACGGAAATACGAAGTGTTAAAATGGATTGAAATCATCATGGGCGTCTCAATTCATTTTTTTTGTTTTTTGTTTTTTTGTTTTTCATAAAAGTGCCCTATTTTTCAGTGATTTGCGTTAGAAATAGGAAAATAGGTTGTATGAGGAAGGAGGGATTTTGCAGGAAGATCAATTCACTTACGGGGATAGCCAATTGCACTAGCCAATCGAGCAATCTACTAGATAAACATGAAATTATGCGATTCAGGAAACTTGCCACTTTGTTTTCGCCAAGCATATTCCGTTGACGTAGCGATTAAGCAGTGAAACACGAGCCGCAATGCTGATTTGTGAATAGATAGTGATTAGTGAATAGATAGGGTTGGCTATTATCATTACTTAGTAACTCCGCACTCTCCTGTATGCGGTCGATAATCCTCAAAATAGACTTCGAGGAACAACCAAATGAGAAATGTATTCCGGTTTTGGGTAAATATGAGTGTGTACATAGTAAGGATATCAGATTAAGTGACGTATTTCTTACACTGCCTTAGAAAACCGCAGCACTTGAATGATTTTTCTCTGTTTCCAGCGTATGTCACATAAAGAACAAAAATTTTTTTTCAGCAATGAAATGCATTTCTCATTCGATGCTGACGCTCAACAAGCAAAATTGTGGTCCATAGAGTGCGGCAAACCCAAAAGTGATCGTGAAAAAGGCATTCCTTGATGGAAAAGTAGCCGTATGCTTAGCAGTATGATGGCGAGGTGCATTAGATCATGGGATTTAGTTAAAACTTAACCTGGAAAAACCGTCAGAGCACTATAAATCTGATTGTTTGCGGCTAGAATTGAAGATTTTTAACTAGTATGTCTCCAACATTGAAGTCGCCGTAGTCTAGTAGGTAGTGTGTTGGCTTATTAGACGTAAAGCCCGGGTTCGTACCCCAGGTCAGACATCAAAACAAAATACAAAAATTATTTCTTCGGCGACTTCCTCTCAGCAGATTTCTGGCAAAAACTCTGGGAGTAAATAAAATTGCCATGAAAAGTTTCTCAAAAATCTGTTGTTCGGAGTCGGTGTTAAACTGAGTCCCGCCACTCACGTATAAAATTACGCACACAACATGAGTGGTGTAAGAAGCTAGGTCGGAATCCTGACTGAAGGGTTGTAATGACCAATTATGTATGTATGTATGCTTTAGCGTTAAATGCATTGGAGATTAATGTCTGTTTCTACTGTCTCGCGGAATATAGGATTTCGAATAGTTTTGCCGTTAAAGATGAGTTCACATACTAATGCTATCGATTACTAGAGTGAACAGTCAGATATAAACTAGGCTAGTATCACTTACAAACACCGGAACCATCAGGTGGTCATATAAATTAACATGTCAAAACTTGTACCAGAGGAAGAATAGCTCCAGATATCGCGAAAGTGCAGAATGTGACGCTGTAACCAATCGCATCAACAAACGTGTTTCGTAGATTTCCGACTACAAATAGTGTGGGGATCTACGGACAAGCTAAAAAGTGAAGAGGTAACACGCACATCAAGCAGGCTACAGATTTATCCTAAACAAATATTTGAGGATCTATCCCCGATTTTTTGGCCACTATGTAGTGGCAGGTAGAGATGGACAATAGTAATACGAGCAAAAACTATTTTCAATGAAATCCACGAAATAGAGAAGGGGATGAACATTTTACATGGGCCTCAGTTAAATGGGCCTTCTTCTGTAGTTTTACAAGACGGCCTAACTTTGTTTGCATTAGGAGAGTACGTGTAGTATTGCAAGACTCTGCTGGACTAATATGGATAAGAAAAGTACTGATTGCTTTCTTCTCTTATATCGCATAGTTATCTATCGCACTATTGTGGTTCTTACAAGCCATTGCCTCTTTGAAGAAATGCCCGTAGATTTAGCATTCCCTCATGTGACTTCTGCAAAAGGTAGGTCTGGGGAGGCGAAGGAGACTATCATTAATTACCAGATGTATCAGCGCGTGGTTCTTGCCCTGAATAGGCGGAGGTACTTAACTTTTTATTTTCTGTTCTGTGAATTAACCTTACCTGACCTCATGTAACTTCTGCAAAAGTTGTGGGTTTGAGGAGGCGAAGGAGACTATCATTAATTACCAGATGTATCAGCGCGTGGTTCTTGCCCTGAATAAGCGGAGGTACTTAACTTCTTGTTTTCTATTCTGTGAATCAACCTAATCTACATACATAATTGATCATTACTTCAGACAGGATTACGACCTAGCTTCTCACGCCACTTGTGTTGTGTGTGTTAATTTTATCAATAAGTGGTGGGACCTAAAGTCGGCTCCGAACGACAGATTTTTGAGAAACTTTTCATGGCAATTTTATTTACTCTCAGAGTTTATGCCAGAAATCTGCTGAGAGAAAGTCGCCGAGAAAATATTTTTTCATAGTTTCGTTTTGATGTCTGACCTGGGGTTTGAACCGTGGCCTTGCGTCTAATAAGCCAACACACTACCTACTAGACTACGGTGACTGCAGCCATTTTGCTGTAAAGTCCAACTTCGTTTGCAGCTGGAGAGTACGTGCAATATTGCTAGGCTCTGCTGGACTGTTATGGATAAGAAGAGTATTGATTGCCCCCGTTCCTTAAATCACATAGTCATCTATCGCACTGTTGTAGTTCTCACAGACCATTGCCCTTTTGAAAGAAATGGCCGATAGACTTGGCATTTCCCCAAACGACTTCTGTACGAGATATGGGCCTTAGGAGCAGGCCGAGATTTACGTTCATCTCATGTATTAATGCGTAGCTCTTGTCATCATGAGACGGAGATTCTTAACTTATCGTTTTCTATCATCTTCAACAAGAATCGTATTGGTTAAGGGGGAGAATGGGACCGAACCTAACCTTATTCAAATAACCTTGAAGCTGAAGCCTAGTAAAATAAGGTACTAGATGTTCCAGAGAGGACTTATTTTTGAACAATAACAATAAAATTATTTGGGGAATTGCACAAATGAATTAGAGAAGCTGTGAAGACAGGCGTTGTAGTCTGATGTATGTCTGCCGGAATTCATTGGATTGAATTGCAGGAGACAACCTTATGAGAAGAAAGGCAAGGATATACAGTAATCCTTCGATTTACGTCACCTCGATTAACGTTGTTTCGATTTACGTCGTCAAATTTTTTGTTCCCTCTAATTTCAATTTACGTCGTCATTCGAATTTTTTCGGAACCAACATCGAGGGATTACTGGAACTTTTTTAAGATCCTTGCTAAAAACATACTATTTTGTCGTATGAGCAATATGAAATTCGATTTACGTCGTTTCGATTTACGTCGCCTTTTTTTAGCACCAACTGCGACGTAAATCGAGGGATTACTGTACAATATTACTATAGACTGAAATGCTTGTCATAACATTTTTTTCTGGAAATTCAATGGGGGACGGCGGAAAGCATTTTTTTTTGACAAATTTGCAATCAAAATTAGAATTTTAATTAAAAATGAAAATAAATATTTTGCATGTTATTATTGTTGTTGGAAATAATTTTAATGGTTTCCATAACTAAAAAATTCCCACACACAGAGAGACAGTTTAATAACAAGCCAGACAGGTGGCTACAAGTAGCACCACTGCTCCAAATCATAATTACAGCTTAGAAATGTAAATCTTTAAACAAAAGAAAAGCTCTACAAAATACACCCAACGAGCTACACAGCAAAAGGCTTAATGAGGGATTATAATGATGGTGATGGTGATGTTGACGGTGAAGATGAAAATGAAGATGAGGAAGTTGAAGTCTTAAGCCGTCAACATTTTGGTTACACTTACCAGCTGATAGCAGCTTGGCTAACAAAACAAAAAACCAAAAAAAAAAGAGAGGAGGAAAGTAATGAAATAGGAAAAAAAAGAAAAGAAAAGAAAAATTAAAAAACAAACTTTTGAAGCGTATAGTTATTTTCGCACTTTAGTTTTTTCTGTCTTCTATACACGCCTCGAAATATATTTGAAAAAAACTATGAAAAAAATAAAACAAAAGCGTAGAAAAATCTTAATTTTTATGTAACATTACGATCAAAATTTAATTGTTGTCCAAGAAGTAAAACTGAGAAGAAAATAAAATAAAAGAAAATAATTTGGTTTGGTTGGTCAGGTTATTAATGCGGATGAGGAAAAAAAAACCTCATCATTATGATGGTTATTGTGCGATCTTCTTTCTTTCTTTCTTTTTGTTATTATTATCATTGTTATTATTATAATCGTAATTTATATTTTTAAATAAAAATATAAAGGGTGTTTTTTATAGAGGTATAGAACTTTAAGTTGGCATTACTTTTCAAGATGGCGACCGATTTAACAGCTGTCAAGTGATTTATTCTCAGTTTGGTTTGGCAATTCATCATGAATAGACTCACGCCTGAACAACGTTTGCAAATAGTGCAATTTTATTTCGAAAATAATGGTTCTGTGCGGTAAACGTATCGCGCACTACGTCCATTTTATCGTCGACAAAATCGTCCATCAGAGCAGTTAATTCGATTAACCATGGAACGTGACTCTTATTGATAACTTGCATCCCCAGAGACGCTGTACGGTGCGTACAGAAGAAGCTATTGTGCTGTTGAGCGTAGCATTGAGGAAGACCCGAATGAGTCCATCCGCCATCGAGCACAGGAATTGGATCTGTGTCCATCCACTTTATGGAAGATTTTGTGGAAGGATCTTGGATTGCGTGCTTACAAAATCCAACTTGTGCAAGATTTGAAGCCAAACGATCATCAAGTAAGGCGTAGATTCGTCGAATGGGCCCAAAACGAGATTACCGTTGTTTCCGATTTTCATAAGCGAATTTTGTTTAGCGATGAAGCGCACTTCTGGTTGAATGGCTACGTCAACAAACAAAACAGCCGCATTTGGAGTGAAGGTAATCCTCAAGTGTATGTGGAAACACCGTTACATCCAGAAAAACTGACTGTTTGGTGCGCTTTATGGGCTGGTGGAATCATTGGTCCGTACTTTTTCAAAAACGATCGGTATAGAGCCATGATTTTTCCTGAATTGAATAACCATGATGTCCAGGAGATGTGGTTTCAACAAGACGGCGCAACATGTCACACAGCTCGTGCCACAATAGATTTATTGAAAGACACGTTTGGTGACCGCCTAATTTCAAATTGGCCTCCAAGATCTTGTGATTTAACACCGCCAGACTACTTTCTGTGGGGCTATGTAAAGTCATTGGTCTATGCGGTAAAGCCACAAACGCTTGACCATTTGAAAGACAACTTTCGCCGTATTATTGCCGATATACGGCCACAAATGTTGGAAAAAGTCATCGAAAATTGGACGTCCAGATTGGACTACATCCGCGCCAGCCGTGGCGGTCATATGCCAGAAATCATATTTAAAATGTAATGCCACAAGCTTGTCTTTCGGATAAATAAAATTCATGTCAATCGAATAATCCATCGTTGTTTTATTGCAACTTAAAGTCCTATACCTCTATAAAAAACACCCTTTACAATATTTATGATATTTTTTTTTAAAATTTTTCCATCATTTTTAATGTCCAGACACACTACACAACATACCGAAATTAAAATATTAAAATCACTGGACCATAATCATTAAATTATTTGTGTGTACTGTTCACTTACAGCGGCTGTGTAATTTACATATTAAATCTTCATCATCTCTTACAATCAGACAGACAGTCAGTCAAGTCAGTCAGTCATTCATACGCACAAACGGTCCATTATTCATTTCATTTCATTTCATTTTAATCTTTAGATTTGTAATACGATTCAAATCTGCTACTCTGGATATCATAATTATGAAGAGATGTTGGATGTTAATGACGATGATATTTCAAATTCTCAGATTTCTGACCAATGAGAAGCAGGCAAATCAAATGTTACGACTTAAATTGTGCATTAAATGTGTCAATTATGACATCTCATATTCGCTAAAACGTAATAGATGTACGTGCATACATATGTATGCATGTAAGTACATATATAGGTAATCAAAAAAGAGAGATGTAAGAAGGCAATGTTATACTATGTTCAGACATGCACTTTTATTGAATTAATATTCGGTTTATTGAGAACAATATTTTTAGTGTTCAGACACAAAATTTATTTGACAGCTGGTAAACAAAACACCTGATTGCTTCAACGCAACATTGCTTTTAATTTAATCGCGAAAATTAGTGCCAAAAAAATTTGAGAAAAAATTGAAAACAATTTTACATTGGATAAGGGTCTTGCTAATGATTAACCGAAACGCCGAGCTTTTGTGGTTAGTAGGGAATATTTCTGACTCCAAAGTGGCTTCTCTCAGAAGGAGGAGAAAGAAAAATTTGATACTACTGCATAGCTTGCCGAAAAGAAAGCTTTTCCTTATGTGGCACTGTTAGAGAAAAATGCAACTCAAAGGTCTTTATTTGTTAACTGCTCAATACGTCGTATTTTCAAAATATCGAGCCATAACCGCAAAAAAAGCTTAAGCGACATATTTTTCATATATCGTTTTTTGTAATAAATAAATTCATTACCCTCATTTGCATCATCTATAAAAATTTCAGAATCACACTGTGCACCGGTATGAATTTATAACAAAAAAAAATTGTAACTTAAGTGCATTTTGAAAACTTGTTTGTTTTTTTGTGACAGCGACTTGTCGCTTAAGATAAAATTTTCTTCATAAAAAATTTGAAAAATATATTATTTTTAAACATTATAATATAATAGTACGAGTGAAGTATTATTTTAATATTCGTATGTAAATATCTAAAAAATTTATAAAATTTGACAGAGGTGAATAAGGAAGTGTTAAAGTTTTGTTAAAGTTTTGTGTTAAAAAAATTTTTTTTCTAAAAGTTTAATAAGCGCTCCCTCGTTCCATACAGCGATTCAGACACATCTTCTGATGCAGAAGAAACCTGTGTGGGACAGAGAGGATTTAAAAGGCAACGAAAATTACCTTTACGGCTGAAAACTAAAAGTTCGCAACACAAGTGTTCTGTCTAATCCGTGTAAGAACAATGAAAATTTCGTTGAACAATTTACGTTCTGCTATATTTGAAAAATATAACCCGAACATAGGTCTTAAATATGGTTATTTTGAAAATTCTAAAATAAAATATTTTGATATAAACTCGATTTTACGATTTACACGACACTCTGAAATACTAGCCAAGGGACCTGCAGAATTATATAAAAGTCCATTGAAAATTTCCTCTACAAAGTACAGAGATTTAAAAACACTCTGTGACAACAAAATCATACCTGAAAGATTTCACCACGAATTTTTAAATTTACAACATGATCATACCATAGAAGACTTGCTGCCTGAAACCGATCAAGAAGACAATTCCCTTTAGATATAAAAAATAAATAATTGTTTTTTTGAAAATGTTAAGGTTTGCAATGACTTCTTTATTATTTTCTTGTAACCACGTGCAGTGTTCATAATGATATATAAAACATTTTTATTTTTGAATGAAGTTTGAATTAAACTATCTGCATGGTTTTATTTTATATATTGTAACATTTAAAGGAAAATTCCTAACTCTTTTTTTTTTGTAAGCCCCAAAAAATCTCTACTACTCGAGTTAGGGCCTATATATATTAAGGCAACTACATGTATGTATGTATACGTAACAAAGAAGAAATTCGAGTCCTTTAACACCTATTTCCCATATTACGATAATAATTCTTACTGTTAGACATTCACTGCATTAATTACAAAAATATTTAATTTCTAATACGAATAAAAAGCCTTTTATATATATTTATATAGATTTATGTATAAAATGTTATAATAATGACCTAAAAAGAATTATATTAAAAAAATATAGTTTAGTAAATGAAAAAAAATCCTCCGTCACAAGAATATTTTATCTTAACCGACAAAATTTTTTCCCAGTAGTTAATCAGAATGACAGCAAAAATAGCTTAAGCGCCAAAAATTGCTGTTATTATGCTTATATGTGAAAGCAATTGCATTCATTTTATGCATTGGAACAAAATGTGTCTTCATACAAAATTTTGTTGCTCTAACTTGATTTGAACAAGAAATAAATAATAAAAACCTTCCCCTGTAAAATTTCGTTTTTGTCGCTTGAGCTTTTTTTGCGGTTATGGCTCGATATACCGGTCAGTTAACATGTTCTGCATAAACCCGATGATGAAATAGCGAGAACTGTTATAGATTATCAGTCAAGACTTAGAAAGTCAGCCATACTTGGAGTAGTAGACAGGTAGAAACAGAAGCTGCTTTCTTCAGAGCAGGAACTGGATTCCCAGTAATATCTCAGTTCAGGGTATTATAAATAACTTTTCGAAATAAATTAGAAATTATCATCAAACAACATTGGGATCGAAAGGTTTAAAAATTAAATACGACATCAAGTTTGTGATGTTATTAAAATTCTTTTTTATATGACATCAGTTGGAAATATTTTCTCATCCCTATCTGCTGACCTTCCATTTTTTGTTTGTTGTTGACATTTGAGTTGTCAAATATTAATAGAAAGTGTTCGGAAAATTGTAATATGCTCCCTGAACGTACTTGTGACAGTGCGTATTTGAAGTTTTAATCAATATTATAACAATTTATGAATTTATTGAGCAATAATTAACATTGACATTTTATATGAAATATTGATATCAATAATGCCGTTTATTGCGATTTACTCAATATAAGTGCATGTCTGAACATAGTATTAGCTTTATTGTGATAAAAATAAATCCATTACATACATACATAATTGTTCATTACAAGCCTTCAGTCTGGATTACGATCTAGCTTCTCATACCACTTATGTTTTGCGCGTTAATTTTATACATGAGTGGCGGGGACCTACAGTTTAAAGTCGACTGCAAACGAAAGATTTTTGAGAAACTTTTCCATGGCAATTTGTTTTTACTCTCAGAGTTTTTGCCAGAAAACTGTTGAGAGGAAGTCGCCGAAGCAATATTTTCTCATATTTCGTTTTGTGGGAGATGTCGTGACCTGGGGTTTGAACCGTGGCCTCATGTCCAATAAGCCAACACACTATTTATTACACTAGGGCGACTTGAAAAAAAAAAATAGTACTGTACCAAGGAGAGTCATCAAGTTCGCAATTCTTTTTTTTTGTTTTTAATTTAATGTTAATTTTTTTCTAAATATATACAGTGGTGGCCACGAATTTAAGACACGACATATGACTGACTTAGTTGTGATAATATTTACAATCCTGTAATATTAAAATTGATATTCTTTATTCTCCTATGTATCCTGTAATATTAAGAAAAAGTACCATTATTTTATTTTGTTTCTATTTACATTTTGTTGCTTTTTGATCATATTATTGTAAAAAAGTTTGTTTGAAATTGGCCACGAATTTAAGACATTTCAGAAATATCTGATTTTTAAGTGATTTTTTGGTGTTTTTTGAAGCTAATCGTTGAGCAACGAATGTTTTATTTTATTTTATGTTGGAATACATAGAAATATTTAATTATAAATGGTCAGAGGTACTTGGAATACCGATGACGAGCGAAAACTGATCCAACAACTAAAATTTGATGGAAAAATAATAATGGAGATATCCAAGCTGCTTAAATGTTCTACATGCAAGATTTACAACGCGCTGGAACACATCAAGCAACATAGTACCACCAGAAATGTCAAACAGCAACCTAGAGCCCGAAAAACCACACCCTAAAGTAGCTGCTAATAATCCTTGCACGAGCTCAAGTAAAATAAAAAATAAAATTGTATTGGATTTTGGTATTGATATTTCGTCTAGGGCAATAAGAAGATGTCTAAATGAGAAAAACTTGCGTGGGTGTATTGCACAACGTAAACCACTTGTGTCAAAAAAATATCAAATCCCGACTGGCATTTTGTCTTGATCTATATAATATGTAAATAAAAATTCTTAACCAAATATAGGCAGCAAAATATTATTAATTTTTCTTCCTAATATTACTAAAATCTTAAGAAAATATCATGGCCCTAAAATATTTTTTATAAGATGTAAAAATTATCGCAAATGTATAAGTAAAATGGCGTGTCTTAAATTCGTGGCCACCACTGTATACATCGGGCCATATTTGTCTAGACTCTATACCATGTTTCCTTTACACAAGAGTAACGTTTGTGTGAGATCATTTGTTTGCTTCTTTGTCGTGGAATGAAACTCTATTATTATCTTCAATATTCCATAACCATAGAGTTTCACCGTCAAATGTCAAGGCATCTCTTGCAGAGACAGCGACATTCTTCGACAATCTAAGATGTAGAGTATATACTCTCTAGGCATCTAATGGACGCTTAACTGTCAGTAAATATGCGTATATCTCTACTCGTTATATTCTGATACCAGATTCGTCCAGTAATTCAGTTTCAATAGAACAACAGCGGGTTTCCATTACAAAACCAGAATCGTATGGTCAATTATGGAAACCATAGCCATCAATTTTGTGTAATGGCTTGGGTATAAAAAGGCATGGCAACACTGGGTGCCTTATTTGGTAAGAGCAGTCAAAACAGTGGGTTTCTTTGAGCGAAACAAGGCCAAAAAGCGGTTTGTTTTTCAGATAATAAACTCATGAAGATCATTTTTGAGATGCAAACATGCTAAGTACGAGTTGATCCCTAATCGACTGAATTCTATAGCGGATAGTGCCTTGTGTAGTCGCCGTAGTCTAGCAGGTAGTGTGTTGGCTTATTAGACATGAGGCTTCGGTTCAAACCCCAAGGTCAGGCATCTTCGGCGATTTCCTCTCAGCAAAAGTAGAAAATTACAATGAAAAGTTTCTCAAAAATCTGTCGTTTGCAATTGACTTTAAACTGTAGATCCCGCCACTCATGTATAAAATTACCACACACAACATAAGTAGTGTGAGAAACTAGGTCGTAATCTTGACTAAATGGTAATAATGAGCAATTATGTATGTGTAGTGACCTTCTGGTGTGAAATAATGCGTTTACCATGTCAACCAAAAATGGTTCTCTTTTCGCGTTAGTATGTTCTAGATGGTATTGATTGGGATTTACTAAGACCTGCTCTCCTGTGAACAAACTCTTAATTTAATCTTTAATCGTATTCCAAGTATCGCACATTGGAAAAGTTTTCTGAAGCACCAAAATCTTGTTTTTATTCCTTCTTGTTTTTTTTTTGGGGAACTAATGTTCTGTCATAAATTATCTTCCCAATATTCTTATTATTTTTTTATTTTCTTTCAGTTTCATTAATCTAGTTTTGATTAGTGAATTGGTCTAGGAATAATATCCCTGTGCAAATGTGTTGGGAGTTGATGTTTGTTCTTGACCTTTCTCAAAAGTTAGTGATGCCGACGCTATTCGTTCTTGATATCATGCCCTTTACAAATTAAGTTTTTAGGTATTGTTTATTTGGAGAAGGTTTAAGGACTCTGAATATAAAAAATTTTAAAACCATGAGCAAGAAGTTTGTATTCGATTCGAAACTGAATTGCGGGGATTTGTAGTCCAGTTCTTAATCAATATCAAAAGCAAGTAACCATTTGATGAAATGGTTACTGCGGCTAATATACAGACGTGTTCGAAATAATAAGAACATCCAAAGCGAAACAAAAGATCGTTTTAAAAAAATTTTTGAGAAAGATTTGAAAATATGGCTTTTTATTACTTTTATTGTAGACATCTTTAGCTTTTAAAAAATACTTAAATTTATGTTTTAACTCATCTAATTTTTTTTATACTGCCAATAATGTTGAACTAAGTCGAAAATCAGGTGTTCGAAAAAATAAGAACAAATCATATTGGTCCCACTTACATTCCTCACATGTGAAAAAAAGTCTAAAGTTTTGTTACAAATATAATTGTTGAGATGCCTTTGATCATTTTTTGTGCAGAATATTGACTTATTTTCGTGAAAAATTCTTCTAAAATGGGAAGAAGCAAGCATTGCTCTATCGAACAACGTAAGATAATAAAAAAAAATTGCTCAGCGAAGGGAAATGTGTGCTTTCATAAGGGAACAGCTTGGAATTTCCAACGTAGCGATAACAAATGCCAGGAACTGGTCACTGAAGATCGAAAGTCGCGGAAGGCGCAGGAAAACTAACAAAAGACAGGATAATGCGACCACACGGATCGTTAAAAAGCACCCCTCTATAACGTCTTTACAGATTAGAAACGAATTAAACCTCCCAATTGCTACAACGACGATAAGAAAACGTTTTATTGCAGTCAATTTAAAAGTACGAAGTCCTAGAAAAGTACCATTGTTGAAAAAAATACATCTAAAGAACGGACTTCTGTTTGCCAAAAAGTTTATCGATGAGCCTGACACTGTTTGGCGTAATATCTTATGGACCGATGAAACAAAAGTAGTCCAATTCTACCACGGCAAAGATAAATAGTACGTTAGACGCCCTCCTAATCAACAATTCAACGACAAGTACACTATAAAAGCTATAAATCATGGCGGTTTCAGGCTCATGCTATGGGGGTGCTTTGGGTAGATCGGCGTTGGATCTCTAGTTCATATCGTTGGGAAGATGGATGCAACCTATTACGTTCAAAATATTTTAGAAGCCGTAATGTTGCCTTACGTTGAAGAGGAAATGCCTTTCCGATGGGTCTTTCAGCAAGACAACGACCCGAAGCATACCTCAAAGAAAGCAAAGCGTTGCTTCCAGGACAATAACATCCATGTTATGGATTGGCTGGCACAATCGCTGGACCAAAATCCAATTGAAAATCTTTGGATTGATGCAAAGAAAGGTGTTAGAAATGCAAGGCCCAAAAATATGGAGAAACTTTGATTTGTAGCGAAGAATACACGGGAAAATATTCTACTCCACAGATGTCAGACTTTGATAGCTTCTATGAGGTCCAGATGTGCCGAAGTAATCATTAATCGTGGAGGGGCTACTTCATATTAACTACTTACAAACAAATAATACTAATCTGTAAATTTAATAAACGTTAAAACTGAAATTATTACCAATTTTCCAATTTGTTCTTATTTTTTCGAACACCTGATTTTCGACTTAGTTCAACATTATTGGC
Source organism: Sarcophaga carnaria (assembly GCA_958299815.1). NCBI lineage: Eukaryota > Metazoa > Arthropoda > Insecta > Diptera > Sarcophagidae > Sarcophaga > Sarcophaga carnaria. The sequence continues at coordinate 144,743,324 of OY283149.1, forward strand.
AGTATAAAAAAAATTAGATGAGTTTAAACATAACTTTAAGTATTTTTAAAAAGCTAAAGATGTCTACAATAAAAGTAATAAAAAGCCATATTTTCAAATCTTTCTCAAAAATTTTTTTAAAACGATCTTTGTTTCACTTTGAATGTTCTTATTATTTCGAACACGTCTGTATACCCCATACAATCGATAGGGAATCATTTCACACAGTTTTTTGTTATAGTGTGTTGGCTTATTAGACGTAAAGCCAGTGTTAGAGCCCTAGGCCACAAAAAGTATTTCTTCGGCGAATTCCTCTCAGCAGATTTCTGGCAAAAAACTCTGAGAGTAAATAAAATTGCCATGAAAAGTTTCTCAAAAATCTGTCGTTCGGCGTCGACTTCAAACTGTAGGTCCCGCCACTCATGTATAAAATTAACACACACAACATAAGTGGTGTGAGAAACTAGGTCGTAATCCTGACTAAAGGGTTGTAATGACCAATTATGTTATGTATGTATGTTTCAAAGAAACGGTGCCACTGCCACACGGCATGTGATCCCATGAAATTATTGAGAAGAGACTTTGTTGAGCAATAAATCTTACGTTTTGGAGCTGTCCAGGGGACAGTCAGATACACCCCAAATAAATATTTCGTTTACTTCTGTAAATTTTCTGTTATTTTTTAATTTTCAAACCGTTTTTCAGATGCTATTTATCACCATTTATCGTAAGAAGAGTACATAAGTACACTTTTTATGTTTTTTGTTTGTTTTGCAATAGTAGACCACCACGTAGTGTGCTAGTCTGTTAGTGTTCAATTTTTAATATAGGTTTCTAACATTAGTTTGTAAGACTACATATGATTTTGTTGAGGTATGAAGTTCTTAAAATTTAATCGCCTTCAAAAAACATATTTTTTTTTTTTTCGAAATATTAAAGTCTCCCTACGGTACCATTACCATACCAATTATGTTTTTCTCCTTTAAGAAATTGTTTGTAATTTTATGGAAATTCTTTACACATATCAAACGATAGAATATAAAAAATTTTGGAAACAATTTCAACCGTTTCAAAAGTATAAGTTAGTTCCACGTTTTTGTTCATTATTTTGTAAAATTTCTTTTCAATTTTACAATTTTCTTAATTTGTTCTTTGTTATCTTAGAAAAATACACTTTAAATGTACACATTAAACATTAATTTTTCTATTCTTTTATGAGTTTTCTTATTCAAAATGTGCATACAATCCCTGTATTTTCATTTCTCAATAAAACCAGCGGGTTTTCATGGGTTTTTTTTTCACAATTTATCGTTTAAACATAAAATTAATGGAACCGCAGTCATTAATCATAAGTCTGCTTAATAGATACATAAACGAAATACATAGAAAAGATAAATCCTTTATTTAAGACACTAGTTGTACGTATAGCTTACCATTTTGTTAGTAAAGTAATCCACTTAAAAACTTTAATGTTTAACGCAAAACCAAGAATAATAATAACAAAAATATTTTAAACATGCACTAATGACTTTGTAATTAAGTTGTTGACACTTAAATTTGTTATAAAAAAATATTTTTTTAATATTTATGGGATATTAACTTTAATTTTTATTTCTTATGAACTTTAACTTTAACTTTTGGGGTTTCATGGGATTTTGTTTTTTTTTTCAACTTTTTTTATTTTACGTTTTAAAAAAATATTTAATTTTTTCGTTTTTAAACATAAATTTAAAGTGAATTATTTTCGTTAAAGTGAAACTGTTTGATTTCCAAAAAATATGAACCGTTCATGCGCGCATGCGCATTTGCACTAAAATATTTGCCTGATTTGTTACAGGTAACAAGCGAGCTAACTAAACAAACCCCAACTTATACGTACAACTAAACCAAACAACTAAACAAACAAACGATACGCGGCAACAACAATCAAAATAAAGAAAATGTGCTGCAACAAACAATTCCTCTTAAATAGTGTAGTGTAGTTACAATGAGAGCACAATCTTCAACAAAAATTGTTTAAAACAGTTTTATTAGAGAGCATACAAACAGAGAAAGAGCAAAGAAAGAAAAAAAGAGAGTGTAGTAATTGAGTGTATGCAGTGATGATTTGTTTTTGTTTCTGTATCCGTTGTAATAAGTTTTCTCCTTACAAGAAATGCCGCCATCCATAGTTTACAACCATGTATGTATAGGTATTTGAAACTGTTATACTTTTTGTTTGCTCGTCTGAATGTTTTTGTTTTGAATATAAAAATACCACGAGGTTTTTTTTGTTTCAATGAAAATAACCTAAGTATTGTAATGAAGATTTGTCAACGTATGTATGTACGTATGTACATGTGATAATTTAAAGAGTTTTTCTTTAAAAAAATAAATTATCAAATATTACATTCCATATGTTATACTCGTAATATGACCAAGAAAAAAAAACCAACAAAAATTTATGATCTGATCATTGGAATTTATGTGTGTTGAAAATATGATTTCGAAATTAAAACATCGATTGCGTTAATGCACCTGATGTTACCAAACCATGATTATGCATACATATACGTATGAATTTCATTGTAATTATGAAAGATTATGAGATAATCTGTGGATTAAATTGACAGAATTTAAAATAAAATGTTTTTTTAATTTCGTTTTATTTGACCTGAATTCATTTATTCGATATTATTTCCTGGGCAGATAGTTATGTATGTCTGACCAGAAAAAATTAATGTTGGTAAGACAACAACTACAAGGAATATCAATCTGGAAGTGCTCAAAATCAGTTCAACTATCCTTAAAGCAACGTTTAGCCGTCCGAATATATGCCTCCTCCATATAGCCATGAACTTACATCCTTTTTTGCTCAAAAAAACCCAGAAGTACTGAACTTGTGGAACAATGTTTTTACCCCAAAAAATGCCAAAATTTTAACGATCAAAAGAGCACATGTTTTGGTTTAAAAAAGCTCGTTCCAAATACATGAAAATGTTAACACCTGCTTGCAAATATTAGCTTTTCGTACTTCCCGTTGAATTAGTGGTTCACGTCTTAAATCAAGAAACCTGAAACTACGATTTAATTTAATCACTGTATTTTAGTATAAAACTGATCTCTATTATGCAGCCGGAACATGTATTAGAAGAGATATCCATTTAGTTGTAAATGATAGGTCGGAAGTGGTGGGCACCATCATGTTATTTTTCTTTGCTTTGTTACATGTTAAACATCAAGCCAAGCAATTAATTAGCATGATGTAGTAATAGGGTTGTCACCCCACTTTGAGTAGAATCAACGTTCTCTAGGAAATGTGACGGATTGTTGTATTGGCTGTATTTGATTGTATTGTAGTGAGGAACTTGGGTTGCCATTGTCCTTCCTGGGAGGATTTTAGAAATTCACGTTAGCTAATGTTCATTAGTTTTCATTAAAAATTAATCATTCCTTCAAATCATGATTTTAGAAGCATTTTTTTGGAATGGATGGATCCTTTCTCCCCTCCCCCAAAATAGTATAGTTGTCTTATCTTGTCAACAAAAGCCTTTGAAACATCATTCTAGTATTTTAAATCCAAGACAAATACATTTATTTATTTCAATTTTATAAATTCCAAAAGGCAACCGCGGAATACTGTGTTTTTCTGACTTGATACATATTTTTCCAGTGCCTTTACTTCGCTCCAATCTTTTCCCCATTCAACGACTTGTGAATCAATCTACCTTTTCCCTGTATAAGATGGGCAATCTCTTCAACAGCTCAACTGCTTCCCTATGGTGTATATTTTATAATATTCTTTTTACCTTCACCTTAATTTTTGACATTTTATTTCGTCTGCCATAGGTTTTTGATTGGCCTGTTGCCATAGTCTGATATTTGAGATGATATTTGGTTTGAAAATATGCATAGTTCGAGTGGCATTCAAAGATGCACAATCATATGGGAGCGTACGTTTTAAAATTGTGCCCACAATGATTAATTAAGACAAATGCCACGAGTTTCAAATGATTTTTAGGCAGACAATGCTTTGCCTTCGGTTGACCCGCCGCTTTGGGATATAAAGCTGTAGACATCTTTTACCTGGGTTTTGCCTATTGTAGACAGATCAGTGATAAATGTAATCATACGTAACGATTTTTGGTTTGGCAACGTTTATGTTCAGATCATCTTCGTTTGCTACTTCTGATATGAAGCGAAGGTTTACTACAAGATTCGAGAGGTTATACGCCAGACCACAGATATCGTTTGAGCAATTCAGCTCATTTAGACATCCTTGAAGTTCCCATTTAGTAAATTTTCCATTCATTGCTATTGTTTTTAAGATGGAATCCAATCTTATATTCAAAATAAGGGGTATTCGGCGCGTCTCAATTCATTCAATTTTAAACAAAATTACCTTGAGTTTTCCATGTTTTATGCAGCAAGTGTGCTTATCATAACGGCTCTTATCCGTTTTTATATTTTAGTGCGGTCCAGACTACATTTCGGAAAACTTAATAAAATTCAAATACAAGCGTGACCGCAATTTCTCAGAGTGCCCTATAATCACGTGGAAACATATGTATATAAAGGGTCCGACAAATAACTTTTTTTTTTTGAAAATGCTTTAAAAAAAAAACTACTGAATATTTTCTCAAATTTCTTTTTTTATTTGAAAGTACAATCCGGTTAATAATGGAAAATAATTTCATTCAAATGGCTGCCTCGGCTGGCCATGCAGTAGCCTACACGATCGGTCCAATTTTTAAGCACATTATCGATTGTGTGCAGCTGTATTTCACCAATGGCTTCACGAATATTGTCCTTGAAAGTGTCAATTGTCTTTGGCCTGTCGGCGTAACACTTATCTTTGACGGCACCCCACAAATAATAGTCCAACGGTGTCAAATCCCAGCTCCGAGGTGGCCAAACGACATCAGCTCTGCGGCTGATAATGTGATCTTCAAAAACAGGACGCAAAACATCGAGTGTAGGTTCGGCTGTGTGGAACGTAGCGCGGTCCTGTTGAAACCAAATGTTGCCAATATCCTCCTCTTCAATTTTTGTGAACAAAAATTCGTTCAACATGGTCCGATAACGATCGCCATTGACATTTTGGGTGCGTCGGCTTTTCAATGTATGCGTGCGGGTTTTCTGTGCTCCAAATTTTTCTTGATTACATACCCGCCAAGATCAAAATGAGCTTCATCTGAAAAGATGATTTCTTTTTCTGCCAAAATCGGCATTGTTAGATGGCGGACCCGATGTTTTTATATATTTTGTGATAAATATTTCAAGGTGTAGGAAACTTTGTTCCAGCGCCGGGGTTTCTTAAGAACCGCACTGGCCCATTTTTATTTTACGAAACACATCAATTCGCTCTGAAGTACTCAATCTGTTAAGAGGAGTCTTATTTTTAATTCCCCGCATGTCTAGAGCACAATGTTTAGAATTTTGTAATCATTTTAATTGAGCACTCGATTTAAACGAATTCAAAGTTTAAGTTAAATATTAAAATCATGAATATCATTTTGGCTGTAATAGACTGACTATTCACAAGACATTGTGATCAAATTGAGACACTTTAATACAAATAACACACAAAAATTTGGCACTAAACCTTACATTCTAATTTTTTTTTTTAAATTTTTCATGGAATTATTTTTTTAGTTCTTTTATCGTCATTCATAATGCAAATTTCGAACAGTGAATGGCTTCTGTCATTGATTTAACCACAAAAGATAATGGCTCAACAATTTTAGGCCTTGCAAGAGGAAATTAAAATTCCAAATCGTTCATTCAAATCGTTAGTATTCCATGTGGCAAAGTGATATTATTTGAAAAAAAAAAATTTTTTTTTTCAATCTCCTCTAATCGAAATACAATAATTGATTTGATTTTGAAAATCTTATCATTTTGCGTAATACTTTTCAATTATCATTTTGAACATCTAAATTACGCTCGATTAGCGAATGAATACAAAGACGAAGAAAAAACGTAAAACAATAATTAGAGCCGAGCGCGTAATCAGTGAAAGTGTATGGAGACGCGTAATCATTAGAGTTGACAGTAAAGAAAAAGAAAATGTACTCATATATACAGAAATAAAAACAATAACAAATGAAATAAAAACTATAAATTGTGCATAAAACGAAATACAAATTCGTTTAAAATAAATTATTTACTCAAACTAAATGGCAACAATAGTGTTCAGACATCAAAATTGCAAAGCCTTTTTTAAAAGCGCTTATGAAGTTCTATTAAAAATGCAAAACTTTACCACACAGCCTTTACAGCTCTACAGCTGCTTATGCATTCCATATGAGATCAATATTGAATGCAGTCCAAACACGTTCAATTGCCCCTTTAAAAAAATGTGATGGTCTTTAATGGTAAAGGGTGTTTTTTATAGAGGTATAGAACTTTAAGTTGGCATTACTTTTCAAGATGGCGACCGATTTAACAGCTGTCAAGTGATTTATTCTCAGTTTGGTTTGGCAATTCATCATGAATAGACTCACGCCTGAACAACGCTTGCAAATAGTGCAATTTTATTTCGAAAATAATGGTTCTGTGCGGAAAACGTATCGCGCACTACGTCCATTTTATCGTCGACAAAATCGTCCTCCATCAGAGCAGTTAATTCGATTAACCATGGAACGTTTTCGCACCACGTTTACTCTTATTGATAACTCGCATCCCCAGAGACGCTGTACGGTGCGTACAGAAGAAGCTATTGCTGCTGTAGAGCGTAGCATTGAGGTAGACCCGAATGAGTCCATCCGCCATCGAGCACAGGAATTGGATCTGTGTTCATCCACTTTATGGAAGATTTTGCGGAAGGATCTTGGTTTGCGTGCTTATAAAATCCAACTCGTGCAAGATTTGAAGCCAAACGATCATCAAGTAAGGCGTAGATTCGTCGAATGGGCCCAAAACGAGATTACCGTTGTAACCCGATTTTCATAAGCGAATTTTGTTTAGCGATGAAGCGCACTTCTGGTTGAATGGCTACGTCAACAAACAAAACTGCCGCATTTGGAGTGAAGGTAATCCTCAAGTGTATGTGGAAACACCGTTACATCCAGAAAAACTGACTGTTTGGTGCGCTTTATGGGCTGGTGGAATCATTGGTCCGTACTTTTTCAAAAACGATGGTGGCCAGAACGTTACAGTCAATGGTGATCGGTATAGAGCCATGATTACAAACTTTTTCATTCCTGAATTGAATAACCATGATGTCCAGGAGATGTGGTTTCAACAAGACGGCGCAACATGTCACACAGCTCGTGCCACAATAGATTTATTGAAAGACACGTTTGGTGACCGCCTAATTTCACGTTTTGGACCTGTGAGTTGGCCTCCAAGATGATTGATTTAACACCGCTAGACTACTTTCTGTGGGGCTATGTTAAGTCATTGGTCTATGCGGTAAAGCCACAAACGCTTGACCATTTGGAAGACAACATTCGCCGTATTATTGCCGATATACGGCCACAAATGTTGGAAAAAGTCATCGAAAATTGGACGTCCAGATTGGACTACATCCGCGCCAGCCGTGGCGGTCATATGCCAGAAATCATATTTAAAATGTAATGCCACAAGATTATCTTTCGGATAAATAAAATTCATGTCAATCGAATAATCCATCGTTGTTTTATTGCAACTTAAAGTTCTATACCTCTATAAAAAACACCCTTTATAATCAAGAGAAGAGTGAGCTTAGCGTTACCAGCACCACCAGACATTTTTTTAATAATTTTTTTTTTTAAATACGTAACTCTGCTATTGTTACACGTAATTTACACAAGAGAGTGTTTTTACGTTTTTTTTTACTCTTTTATAATTTTGTACCCTAAACAGTATAAGAGGCGCATGACATTTACATTGATGAGTTTGCATGATATTTCCTTTTACTATATGAGGGTGAAAAATGCACTCGGTGGACAGTTCACATCAACTCCACGTAAAACCACCTCAAAACGCTCATGCAGTCAGTATACATCCAACAATCTCACCTCATGTCGTCGGTATCGAAATCGTCGATCTATAGTGCTTGCCTGGACAACGTCGTTCTTTAAGAAATATGAACCGATGCCGACGCCCGAAATCCACAGCAAACAGTAACCTTTTTGGGAAGCATTATATGGTCTGGATATTCTGGCCTTATAATTAGAATCGATGTTTCTGGAACAGAGTTCTCTGGAGTGACGAATCTAAGTTTAATTTGTTCCAATCTGATGGAAAAACGTATGTAAGACGTCCTCCAAACAAAGCCTATGATACCAGGTGCACAGTGAAAACTGTAAAACAAATTAACAAACATACATGTTGCTAAGTCGTTTCTAATTATAAGGCCACCACTGTATGAGTTGGTATCGTTCCAAATTTTGTTTGTTCACGTAAACATTCATTCAGAAATCAGCCTAACAGCCGACTGCTCCACAGCCCATTTAATGAGTACATGTCGTTCTATATCCAGTGTTACAGAGATCGCTTTCGTTGCCACTTTGTAGTCTACCTCTGTTTAGCAACAATTAGCCAAAGAATAAGACAAATGTTTTCAGATGAACGTTTGTTTGTAGGGAAAAAACACTCAATTTTGTGTGGGTTCTCCACGCACGAAAATAGGCCCTAAAGATAATTTTGACTGCGATAACCTATAATTCTTTGAGGGTTTGAATTCTGTGTCGAGAGCCCACATCAAGGCTCTCCACAGATTAATTAGCAGCTCTCCCTTTTTGTTTTGTTTGGTCTGTTCTCCTTTTCCTACTTCCTCTCCTTTTTCCTATCCCCGCTATTATCCTTCCATTTTAAGGACGTTCCGTACAATGGATCCGGGTACTGTACTTCTCTCAATTGACAGGTACACGTCCTCTAACCTAAACCTAAACCTAGAATAACTCTTAGCAAACTATCTGAAAATTATTATTGTTGTGAGGAATGGGTGGGGGTATCATATAGTCGAACTTGATCATGATCGTCTGTAAGTTTCTTGAGCTGTTTAACTATTTTCTTTTAAATTTTTTTTACCTGCTTTTTACTAAAACGTGATAACAATGTCAAGTGCGTGGTAATATTTAATTTAAATCAGACTAAAACAACAACAAAAACAAAAAATTATTTTTTTCAAATGCAAATTGCTAACAGGGTAGGAGTACAGAAAGGCAGACACCGACACTTAGTTGAGGTAAAAGCATTAAAAGATCGGCTTCTTCTGCAAAGTGAAACAATAATGACCCTTTGTTTGAAACACTAACAATTGTTATTGAGAGTTTTATAAAATTTCAAAGATGTTTTCATTTTTATTGTAAAATAGCAACAGCAACACACTTCACAGAAAAAATTATTCAGAAAATCATATTCAATGTTGTCCCCAAAAAATGATTTTTTAAGACTTGCTGTGCTGTACTCTACCACTCATTAATATTCCTTAAGTACTGTTAGTTAAATAATAATAATAAAACAGCAACAACAACAACAACAACAAACACCCAAGACTTAACATTTTAATATTTTGCTCTGAATACTGTTACTCAATACCTTGGAAAAGAAGAAGAAGGAAAAAAATTAACTTCAAAAATATTTACATTTTTAAGCTTAGCTTGTGACTTAAGCTAGTCTTTTAATATTTTTGTCACCTTCTGTTAAAGTTTGAGATGTTTTTTAAATTTTCTTTAAAATCTTTTAAAATAAAAACAGATTTAAAACAAATTATTTTATTTACATGGATGTTTGAAAAAAAAAAAACTGAATGTATTTCACTTACTACGGACATGATTATGCAATTTTTAATACAAAAAAATTTTTTTTTTTCGAATTAAATTTCATGAGTTTCAATTATTTTTAAAATTCTCTTATTTTCGCAATTATCGAATGTGATTAGTAAAGTTGCTAACAATCTGTCAATTTTAATTGCACTCGTGCCATTCTTTAGAATTTTAATTGAAAATTTTTAAATTCTTTGCTCTACTCATAGATAAAGAAGTAGTATGATAGTATACTCAATAACAAAAGTATGCTAACTAAAAACTTTGCACTACAATCTCGAATTGATAGCTTTGTATATTAGCTTTCCCTTACATACTTTGAAACCATTTCTCTTCTCTTCCTATCTCTATTTTTATTTCATATCTTCCTGGGCAAACATAATGTCATAAATATACAGCATAATACCAAAGAATATGGATATAGAGAATACGCATCATGTAGAAGTAAAATTTCTTATGGCGGGTAGTAACATTACGACCCGCTCTCACCAAAATATTTTTAAAAATCATTTCTGGTTGAGAGGGAGGAAGACAGAAGGAAAATGAACACAAACAAAGAGCGTAACAATGTGTTGCTCTCATCGTACGTATGCACATGTGTATGTATTCTTGTGTTTTTTGATTTAGTTGTCGATCAGACTGCGACAAGAATACATGTGCTGCAGATGCTTTATCATTTTATTTCAGAATAACACTCGAAGAATATTTTGTGTTAAAAATGTCATTAGCTGGGCGTATTTTATTTTTTATTTTGTCCCATAGTATATTTTTTAAATGCTTTGTAAAATATAGAAAAATTGTACTGCACTAAGACACCGTATTTAACTTGGCAAGTATTCTTCCAAAAATCGAAATCATTTCTCATTGATATTAGTGAATACTACTGTGATATTTCTTTGGGTGTATCAAGTCTGAAAAAAGCGACATGAACCTTCTCCTTTAAAAACTGACAAGATTTTTACGCTCTTTTTAACGAACATTCTTGATGGTTATGTCCTATGTGTGTAAAAAGCCGAAGATGTTCTTCCTCTGAGGGACATTGGTGCCGACGTCTGTTTTTAACACCAGAAAAATAAATAAAAAAGTGGTCAAACAACAAAAACGCACAATGAGAACAACGCATGATGAGAACAACGCATTGTTACGCTCTTGGTTTCTGTAACCTTCCCTTCTATCTTCCCCCCCCCCCCCCCCCCCGCGTCGTGAAATATTTTTGAAAAATATTCCAAAAATTGTTAAAATGCACATTCTTTATACTTTATTTTCTTTGATAATACATAAAGGGTCCGCCAAACAACAAATACAAATAAACAAAAATACAACAACAAACACCAGCATACAAAATTATAAACAAGTAAACAAAAATATACCAACAGCACTACAATAATGAACGTAAACAACATACATACATACATGCATAGACATAATTGGTCATTACAACCCTTCAGTCGGGATTACGACCTAGTTTCTCACACCACTTATGTTGTGTGTGTTAATTTTATACATGAGTGGCGGGACCTTAAAGTCGACTCCGAACGACAGATTTTTGAGAAAATTTTCATGGAAATTTTATTTTACTCAGAGTTTTTCATATTTTCGTTTTGATGTCTGTCCTGGCATTTGAACCCTGGCTTTTCGTCTAATAAGCCAACACACTACCTACTAGACTATGGCAGCTTCAATACATAAAATCTTTCTTTATTGTTAAATAAATTCGTTATATTCTATTATTATTTCCCGCACATAGGTCGCATATACGATCATGCGATCTTATTGTTCTGTCCTCAATCTATGTTTCGTTATATTGCGTGTCCTAATCCGTTTGTCCTGACGAAATGTGTTCGCTGTCAGTAAAGACAGTGCAGCCCTTACGCTGACGTACTTCTTCCTCTTTGATTTTGGTGGAACTTGGTCAGTACAGGGACTTCGTTCACCCGTGGCATCACAACGGGCCGCAATGCGTGCTCAAGTGAGCTTTGTAATATCAGAGCTACCACTTCGACTTAAACCTAAACCTAGTAAAGATAACTTGATAGACATTCACGTGTTTCCTTTTAAAATGCTTTAAAACCGCACGGTTTCCAAGTATGCATTATGGTGATAGGTTTTTTAATGGGCTTAAAGCGATCCCTATCCTAAACAAATGTCCTTAGAATCTGCAGTAAAAGCCTGAAGGGCTAGTCACTATTCTCTTTGCAAAGAGGATAAGCTAGCCAATTGTAGCACAACCATCGAACTCTGCTATCAATTCTCTACTTTGGGAGTCCCTTTAAATACTTGTGGTCTTATAATTTAAATGCAGTCATGGATTTCTTCAACTAGACTTCATATATGGGCAAAACGTCTCAGAAAATCTGGCAAAAGCTAGATAGAGCAAGAAGAAGTCGCCTTAGTCTAGTAGAAAGTGTGTTGGCTTATTAGACGTAAAGCTAGGGTTCGAGGCCCAGGCCAGGCATCAAGACAAAATACAAAAAGTATTTCTTCGGCGACTTCCTCCCAGCAGATTTCAGGCAAAAACTCTGAAAATAAATAAAATTGCCATGAAAAAGCTTCTCAAAAATCTGTCGTTAGGAGTCGACTTTAAACTGTAGGTCCCACCACTCATGTATAAAATTAACACACACAACATAAGTGGTGTGAGATACTAGGACTTTGTACAATGGGTCAGTTCGACCTCCGGGTACTGTACTTGTCTTAATTGACAAGTACACGTTCTCTAACCTAACCCAACCCAACCTAGATAGTCATAATCTCAGTATAGTTGTCCGAATGGTTTCGTGGACTCATTTTGTCTAAGTGTCTATCTAAAACTTCTGGATAAACTGATGCGTAACTCAAATCTCTTCCCATTGTAATAAAGCAGCACAATAAAGTCTTCTTTCCTTTCAACGGCTCCCATGCTACAGAAATGTTCTGATTATAGCCTTTCCCCTCGGAAACCTATCTGCCTTATCATTGCCGTGAATTTCGCATGAAATGGGATTCCAAGACCACCTACTTGGGGCTACATTCCCAATATTTTTCTACAAATCTTCTGCATATAATTATGGCACGTTTGCTCTGCAATGTATAATTCTTTGGCTGAACTCACGAGATTTTTCTGTAAGTCTTCTGCATATAATTATGGCACGCTTGCTCTCCTTGAAATGCTCTTCATACTAGCTTTCATTTGTTGGTCCATTGTCCAGTACTATTGCCACATATTTTACCTCCATTTTCTGTAATACTGCCAAACCCAGGAGTCGAATATTTTTACCATTTAGGAAGTTTCCTTCCTATGGCACCGACATAGCCTTGGTAGTTGATGCCCGTCGCAGACGACTTCTTCAAGAGCTCACCTAGCTCCACATTGGAGGTGAAATGACCCCGTATTGCGGGTAACTTCCGAATGTGCCATCCCTTATTATTTTGTATTGGATTTTAAGATCAGACCTGCAAATTATCACTGATTAAACTTAATAACTAAATCCCTACGTACCAGAATAAGTCCACGTCTATAGTTTGTCCAGTATTTTTTATCTCTTCCGAACGATAAAATATATAAAGCATGGCAACCCTTATGAGAGCAAAAGGCAGGCAACACTTTTTTCTATATTGTTAATGTTATCCCTAAACTATGCTATAAAATTTAAAATAACGTCAAAATAAAGCCGTTATTAAATTGTTTTACAAATAAAAAACGTACAATTTATTACAGTATATTTGTGTAACGGTAAAATCTTATAACGGAAAAAAATAATACAGTTTTAAAGCTAAAATTTAAAAGAAAAACCCATCGATGATCGCATCATCTGGGTTCATCGCTCAATGTACTCGGTTTTTGTAAGTAATGGCGTATTAAAGCTTCTAAAATCCAGGCGGTAGCGGCCATAAAACTCATTATATTGAGACAATGTAATGCTATGGCATAATCATAGCGATCACGCACTAGACCTACAATTAAGGGAATTATTTTTGGTTTTTTTTTATTTGCATTTCAAGAATTTTTTTTTTTTTTTGGTACTCACCCACAAAGGGTCCAGCTGCTAAAGTGAATATACCCGTTATTAATAACTGTAAACCTGAAGCTGCTGGCAAACGTTTCAAGGGCACACAATTGGGTATAACCAAAGGCCAAAATATTGTGCGTACCCCCTTAAACACGCCTATTATGGAAAAGGTTGTTAAAATAACCGGAAATGAACGGGTACAGGCAACCACTGTACGTCCTATTGATATGCCCACGACGCCTATTAGAAAGAAAACTCTGTTGTCCCACGATATTTTCTCGGTTAAAAATGGTACCAGAAATCTAGTGATCACGTCCAGGCCACCCAAAACAGATATGCACAGCGTTATTTGTGATGTTTCCAAACCGAAATCATTTAAAATAAACGGCGTTAATATGGAGAAATTCAATTCGCCAAAGTTAATCATGGTTAGGCCGGCTACTAAATTAACAAAAGAGAAATCTCTTAACAGATCCAAATCAAAGAAGGCCACTATTTTCTCGAAAAAGGTTAATTGCAGATCCTCACTGGAATCTTCGGTATTTTTATCCTTTTCACTTAATTCCCCTTCAAAGGCCTCTATCTTACTGAGCTCCATTAAGGCACGCTCCTCGTTACAGGTACATCGTAATTGCCCACCACCATAGCGATTACTTAAGGTACCCTTATGCAAGGTCTCATCTCTTTCTTTATTGAAATTATTCGGCTTAAACGAGGACATCTGCTTTAGCTCTTCGTCCTCACTTAACATACGGCTTAAACGTGTGATATTTTCTATATCTTTGGAACTGGATATCGTGCGAAAACGTAACCTTCTTTTCGTTGAAGCCAAGGATAATTTAGAACCATAAAGGCCATCATTTGCTCTCGATAGCATAGGTGTGCCTGGCTCAATAATTTCAAAGCCTGGCTTATTCTCATCATCATCCTGATACAGATATTGGGAGGAGAATATTCCCGTTTCTTTTTTCTGTTGCATTTCACAATATTTACACAAATGCTGTGGCTGATCTACTAAAACCGAAGGCGCTTTATTGTCTTCGTCAGGTGGTTTGGGTGCATGATAGCGTACGGGCTGGAAGATAAGAGCAGCCATAAATGTATGCAGCGACAGGGCGGCAAATATAAAAACACAGCCTTGTACACCATAAAGGGCTACCAAAAATGTTACTATATGTGGCAGTACGATGGGTCCCAGACCCGTTATGGTCCATGAAAAGCCTGCTGCTTTTCTTCTTTTGTGCTTGAAGTATGTATTAACGGCCAAAGATGAAGCCGATACACAAATGCCCGCTCCAAAACCTAGCAAAAGAGAGAATGGGTTTAAATAGCTAAAGAATTATGGGATTTGTTACAAGCTAGGCTTACCAAAAACTATTGCATATGTGATCATATATTCCATAAATGTTTCACAAAATGCTGTCAAGAATATACCCAGAAATATCAGCAAGGAACCTGCCATAGCCACTTGGCGAAATGTAAAGCGTCTGAACATGGGACCATTTAGTAAACCTGAAAAGAAAATTGAAAAATTTTAATTCATTACATCTAATAAAACTTAGATGAAAATAGCGCTGTTGGGTTCTGTACAAAAATTCGCGGCCAAGATCAGACGGTACTAAATCCTACGCATGTTGACCTCACTTAGCAAAGTTCCCCACCACAAAATTCAATAAATTTTCACAAGGGATCACTAAGTCGTAAAATCTTTAGTAAAAAAAATAGTCAGCCAAGTTACCAGCATAGTCCTTATAATCGATATCCTATCTGTACAAAAATTCGCGAACAAGGCCAGACTGCTCTAAATCCTACTCATGTTGACCTCACTTAGCAAAGTTCTCCACCTTAATATTCAATAAATTTTCACAGGGGATCACTAAGTCGTAAAATCTTTAGAAAAAAAAAAAAAAAACAGTCAGCCAAGTTACCAGCATAGTAATCGATGATGGGGTTGGAAGCGGTGTCTACTCTAAGAAACTGGACCTAAATATTTCTCTCCGTCTGCCGGACTACTGCTGTGTGTTTCTGGCGGAGGTGATGGCAATTTACCGGGCCGCTCAATGGATCCTCGTCAACGATGCTCCTTTCACTTGCGTCTCGATCTTTTCTAATAGTCAGGCAGCGGTAAGATCTCTATCGGGTTGCGTGATTAACTCTAGGATCGTTAGGGAATGTCGCCGCTGTCTCGACCTTCTCTCGGGGCGCTTCACCAGTGTCTCTCTGGTGTAGGTCCCCGGGTACAGTGAAATTCCGGGAAACTGTAGGGCCGACGAGCTTGTCAGAGCTGGTGCGCTCCTTCCGGAATCCTCTTCTGTTGAATTGGGTATGCCACTTGCCTCGGTCAAGTTGACCATTGGGCGGAGGTTCTTTCGGGACGCCAACCTATCTTATCCTATCAATGAGGAGTCCTGCTCCACCGCTAGACTCACCGGGCCCAAGATGGATAGAAGGCGTACCAACCGATTACTTGGTCTTACTTACAGGTCATTACGTCATGGGTGGACACGCGGAAAGAATTCGGCTCCCTTTCAACGACTTATGCCCTGGATGCTGGTCCACTGAGGAAGAGGAGACTGCTGTTCACTTTCTTTTCCAGTGCCCGTCTCTTGCTAGGTGTAGGATATAGGTTATTTGGCTCCCCATTCCTTGTTAGCTTAACGGAGCTATAATCTATTGACATCAAGGATATATGTAGCTTCGTTTATCAGACTTTCTGGCTGGTTTTCCAGTGCGGGGTAGTCGTGCTTTTGTTGTGCAGCCCTTGTGCTGACCAACTTCTTCCTTTTCCCTGATTTTGATGGAACTTGTACGGGGACTGCATTCACCCGTGGCATCACAACGGGCCGCTATGCTTTGTGATATCAGAGCTACCACTCCGACCTAACCTAACCTACCAGCATAGTTTTATAATCGATAACCTATCTGAGTATAACCAAAGAAAATAAAGTATAAAGAATGTGCATTTTAACATATTTTGGAATATTTTTCAAAAATATTTCATGACGCGGGGGGAAAGATAGAAGGGAATGATACAGAAACCAAGAGCGTAACAATGCGTTGTTCTCATCGTGCGTTTTTGTTGTTTGACCACTTTTTATTTATTTTTCTAGTGTTAAAAACAGACGTCGGCATCAATGTCCCTCAGGGGAAGAACATCTTCGGCTTTTTTCATACATAGGACACGAACATCAAGAATGTTCGTTAAAAAGAGCGTAAAAATCTTGTCAGTTTTCAAAGAAGAAGGTTCATGTCGCCTTTTTCAGACTTCAATGATACACCCAAAGAAATATCACAGTAGTATTCACTAATATCAATGAGAAATGATTTCGATTTTTGGAATAATACTTGCCAAGTTAAATACGGTGTCTAGGGATTTAGTGCAGTACAATTTTTCTATATTTTCCGATAACATATACATATCATTGGGTTAATAAGTAGACTTGACATTATTACTAACAATTTTCCTCTAGGTTAACACATGCCTATGGTTATGGATTAGTGAGTGAGAGAGAGAAAATTAGTTGAGAGAATTTATTTATTTACAGCCATTTAAAACTGTTAGTAATATACTATATTTTTATTTTCATTTCATCAACATACATATGTTATGCTGTCTATCTTTGGCTTAATAATTTTGGATAAATAAAATTAAAATAAAACATCGATTTTATTATTAAAAGAACGTAAAGCTATCCATCTTTGGCTTAAAAATTAGGCCATGTTTTTTAGATAAATAAAAATAAAAAGAATAAAGAAACCATTTTTTATTAAAAGAAAAAAAACGAGCATTTCAAAGCTTTTAAAAAAAATTATACTATGGGACAAAATAAAAGAATGAAATACGCCCAGCTAATGACATAGAACATTTTCAACACAAAATATTCTTCGAGTGTTTTTCTGAAATAAAATGATAAAACATCCACGAAACATGTGTTCTTGTCGCAGTCTGATCGACAACTAAATCAAAAAACACAAGAATTACATACACATGTACATACGTACGATGAGAGCAACACATTATTACGCTCTTTGTTTGTGTTCATTTTCCTTCTGTCTTCCTCCCTCTCAACCAGAAATGATTTTTAATAATATTTTGGTGAGAGCGGGTCGTAATGTTACAACCCGCCATACGGAATTTTACTTCTACATAATGCGTATTCTTTATATCCATATTCTTTGGTATGACACACATGCCTGATTCAATCCTTTAAATGCAAATTTGTTCTTTTGGAAACTCACCTGTACATGCTGATACCGCTGGATGTGTATTTATTATTGTTGTAATCTGTGAACTTGAAAGACCCAAATTGTTGAGACGATCACGAAACATAAATCCAAATTGTTGAATACACGGATATATTGTTAACTAAAGAATCCAGTAAATGAAAATAAAAACACAGAATTTATTGCAAAGAAATTGAAGAAAAAAAACGTATCCAAAATATGCCGGAACTTACGTTTGAAATACCGGCTGCAATGCACACAAGCCAAGCCCACCCACCATCAGGTGCTATAAAATTTTCACCCAAATCACTTTTATCACGTCTCGTCGGTTTTTTCGTTTTTGTGGAAACAATTTTTTCTTTGCATTTGCTGCTGCTGCCTCTGCTGCTGGCATTAAGGGGTACGGTTGTGGCATTGTAGACAGAAGCATAAGGATTTTCTTTTTTCTTATTCTTGCCCATGGAAAAAGACTCCATTTACGTTGTGTTGCTGTGTCCTACACTACAACAGCACACACACACACACACACACTTGGTGGTTTCTATGTTATGGGCTGTAATGATGCTTATGATGATGATGATGATGGCGGCGGCACTGGATGACGGCTTATTGGCTTGACTATAAAGTTGTATATTTAAAACCGCTCTGATGTTTGTTTGTAATTGCAGTTTACGACAGTCGTCTATACAGTTTGACTAGGCCTTTATGATTCCTTAATTGAAGTCTACAGGAATATGAAATATAAATGAGAACAACACATACACACACAAACAAACATTAAAGCATTTATGAGTTTTGCTGATGGTAATCGTAAAGACATACAAGCCAGCCCCGATCTGTTCTTTTTATTTTAGTTTCTTGTCTGTATGTTGGTATCGTATAAAAACAACACAACAACACAACACAATATTTCGATTGAGCAATAAATTTAACAACTCATGATGATGATCATCAGCAATATTGTGTGTGTAAAAGGAAAAAGAAAACGTAGAAAAGAAAAATGCTTTCGCATCAAAATCGAAATGTAATGGAAAAAATAATGAAATCCCTTTAAGGATTTCCATAGAGTGTGTAGGCAGACAGCCACATAGCCCAGCAACATATTGTTTAATTTTTTTTTTTTTTTTTAAATTAAATTGCTTTAGCAAAATAGTGACAAGAACATTTATTAAGTGCCTCTAAATCTACTCATTGTATGGCATTCAACACATAAATTTTCGATTCGAATGAGAATACCACACGCGCAGGCTAAACAAATTAAAACGTCTCTCCTCTATTGTATGCACGTGTATCGTACATATGTACGTGATCGTATGTGGTGGATTCAAGTGCATATCTACTGCAACATGGGCGTTTACAGGGTTCACTCTCAGGTTATTTTATCTATTAATAAACGCTTAAATACCGATTGGATTTTGTAGCTTGAAGTTGTAATAAATCATTGGAAAAATAACTTAAAGGCGTTAAACTTATGTACATATGTGGGGGGTTTAAGATTCATTGTTATAACGTGAGAATTAAAGTGAAACTATGATTACTTATGCGCCATCACGAGATTAAATTACAGTTAAAATAGCCTATATTTGCTAGAAAAAAATATTTCCAATAATTTATTGAATTTAAGAGAACATGTTTAAGCTCCTCAAAGCAAAAATTTTTATTTACTGAAAAAAATTATTTCCAATAATTTATTAACCTTAAGAACATGTTTAAGCTTTTAAAATCACTTCCTCAAATAAAAAGAAATTTTATCATATGAAACTCATTGAAATCTGTGCCTATCTTGCGCTTTTTTTTCTCTATCGAATGAAATACGTAATTAACAACCACGTTTAAATACCCGCATTTAAATTTATAGTTACGATAATACTGCCTACCCTACTACTTCAATATTTTAAATTCATTCAGAAACGTCATAAATTGTGATTGATATCATGGACACACAGGCACAGGCACATATATTTCATTCATAATGCCGTAGTAAAAATATTGTGGAAACTAAAATGTTATCTCTCTCTGTGTCTCCATGCGATTAATTTAAACAAAACTAAGTTTTTTTTTAATATTTCTTATGCTCAATTCAGATTTTAAATTTTTAAAGAAAACGATACAAATTTTCAAAATCTCTAAAACGATAATTTCTTTACCCCTACAATGCCTTGATGGCTGAAGCAAAATTTTAAAAATTTTTTGAAAATTATTTTTGAAGAAATCCATCCTAGTCTTTCTCATTAGTATCGTATGTGGTAAAGCATTTCAAACTCCATAATTCTCTCGGCATCCTATTGAATTACTCGAGGCATACATATATAACTGATCGTCGAAGTCTAGTAGGTAGTGTGTTGGCTTATTAGATATGAGGCCTCAATTTAAACCCCTGGTCAGGCGTCTCCAACAAATCGAAATAATATTTCTTCAGTGACTTCCTATCAGCAGATTTCTAGTAAAAACTCCGTGTAAAAATAAAATTACCATAAAAAAGTTTCTCAAAAGTCTATCATTCGGAATCGACTTTAAACTGTAGGTCCCACCACTCATGTATAAAATTAACACACACAATATAAGTGGTGTGAGGAACTAGGACGTTGTACAATGGGTCAATTCGACCTCCGGGTACTGTAATTGTCTTAATTGACAAGCACACGTCCTCTAACCTAACCTAACACTAGTCTTTCTCATTAGTATCGTTTCAAAGTCTATAATTCTCTTAGCATTCTAAGGAATTACTATCGTACATAAAGTGAGCGTCAAAAGAAACTGTACATTAAAAAAAATATACATTAATAAATTACCGTTATTTTTAGTTTAAAATTTGCCAGTTTTTAAAATTGAAACAAAAAAAATGTGCAAAAAATTTCGAAATATTGTCCTATTTTTTCGGGCACTCTCCTTAAGTGGTAAAAGTTGAGTTTGTATCGGAGGTCAGCAATGAGTATTCAAAACGATGAGTAGATTCGAATCATACTTATAATTTCTGATACTTATACGCATTCATACTTGTTTTAATGTCATACTCATACTACTCATATTCAAAGTTTGAAATACTCATGGTACTCGTACTTAACAATACGTATGATGTTATTGATTTCTACTCTCCATGACTCATCGTATACGCGAATCTCAAAATAAGTATGATTCGCGTACGAACACTACAATACTCACAAGAAAGTTGTGTGTTTGCTCTGCTTGCTGTCTTTGTCTTTTTTGTTTATGCGTCTTTTTTCTTTCTTTGTAAATGCAACAACAACTAAGACTGTAAATCATTCGAATCATTTATAAGTATTATAAGAGTATTTTTCTAAATTTATGAATCTGAATGAATAGGCGTATGAATCAAACATAGTTCGAATGTTGAGTTTGATGTCAACGTTGTACTCATACTCATTGCAACTTGTACTTATAAATCAATGTTGTACTGAGTACGAATGAATCAGAGTAGTTGGATTTCAATACTGTTGACTCACTCATACTCAAAATTCTCCCCAAGGAAAACGCTGAGTAAATGTAAAATTCAAAGGTCTAATATATGAAAATGTTATCACTTGTATTTAGTAGAATATCCCTTAAGGTTAAGCACTCCTTTTAATCCATTTGTAATTGAATATACAAGTGGCACCATGAGCAAGTTTTTCGGTTGACTTTCGTTTGAGGTTTAGCGATTACGTAACCGTTCTTTCAAATAATCTCCTAAATACTCTCTTGAAGTCATATCGGACCTTTGTGCAAGAGTATTAAGCCTGTAGCAATTTGTTTTTTTTTTTGACAAAATATATTGCCGTACTATGACTTTTGCTGTCCACTGTATATAAGAACAAGGTCAATCATTGACTGTGTAAAATTTAGCAAAATTAAAGGGTCCGCCAAATAACTTTTTCTTTTTGAAAATGCTTTAAAAAAACTACTGAATATTTTCCCAAGTTTCTTTTTTTATTTGAAAGTACAATCCTTCCGTTTAATAATGGAAAATAATTTCATTCAAATGGCTGCCTCGGCTGGCCATGCAGTAGCCTACACGATCGGTCAAATTTTTATGCACATTATCGATTGTGTGCAGCTGTATTTCACCAATGGCTTCACGAATATTGTCCTTTAAAGCGTCAATTGTCTCTGGCTTGTCGGCGTAACACTTATCTTTGACGGCATCCCACAAATAATAGTCCAACGGTGTCAAATCGCAGCTCCGAGGTGGCCAAACGACATCAGCTCTGTGGCTGATAATACGATCTTCAAAAACAGAGCGCAAAAAATCGAGTGTAGCTTCGGCTGTGTGGCACGTAGCGACGTCCTGTTGAAACCAAATGTTGCCAATATCCTCCTCTTCAATTTTTGTGAACAAAAATTCGTTCAACATGGCCCGATAACGATCGCCATTGACTGTAACGGCCACTCCTTGCTCATTTTCGAAGAAAAATTTCCCAATTATGCCTCTGGACCAAAATCCGCACCAAACAGTGACTCTTTTTGGGTGCGTCGGCTTTTCAATGTATGCGTGCGGGTTTTCTGTGCCCCAAATGCGACAATTTTGCTTGTTTACATATCCGCCAAGATCAAAATGACCTTCATCTGAAGAGATGATTTTTTGCCAAAATCGGCTTCTTCTGGTGTAGGCTACTGCATGGCCAGCCGAGGCAGTCATTTGAATGAAATTTGATTCCATTATTAACCGGAAGGATTGTACTTTCAAATAAAAAAAATAAATTTGAGAAAATATTCAGTATCTTTTTTTTAAAACAATTTAAAAAAAAAACAGTTATTTGGCGGACTCTTTATGGTCCATATTGAGTGTATGCAAAATTATGCCAAACGTTTTAAGTTTTTAATAATAAACAAAAAACAATGAAAATATTAGCACGTGATAGAAGGAATTTTTAAATATTTTTAAATATAATCAATTTCACACTAACAACATTAATGCATTGGCACAGAAATTGATTTGTTGTTGTTTGTTTTGATAAGTATTTTAATTTTCTGTTCAAACAGGCAACAGTTATACACACTTCCCGATGTATACAAAATAACAACGACAGTTAAATTATCCATATTGCAACCGAAACCATTGCATTCGCTATGTACGTGACTGACTCCTTTTAAAATACGAGCAACACTAGTGATTGATTTAAACTAACACACACACACACACCCCTATTATTTAATTATCATATTATTACGTCTCTATTGTTTTTTTCAAAAATTATTTAATATTACACGAGTAAATTTAAGTTTTCATTTTCAGTGTCTTTCACACAGTTCGGTAAAATGCTTTGTCAAGCTATGTATGTATTCTCTTTGAATAATTGAACGCGTTAAATATTATGTTTGCTGAGTTGAAATTGTCTGACTGTGTGTCAGCACTTTAAATTAACACCTGTTAACCTGTTTGTTTTACACTGTATGTTGTCTACAATATTGTTCTCCTCCCATCATCAATGTATTTGCAACACTGATTAGAATTTTTTTTTTGTTTTTTTTTTTTTGTAAAATTGTTGACAGAATAACTACACACAGCAGATCGATAAGGAAGCCACTATCAGTTGATAGATTTTTTTCGCTGCTGTACGTAATTGATATCAATATGAGTTTAGCTTTTGATAACACATGATAACCACACTTAAACTATCAATAGAAAACAAAATCGATATCTTCTGCAGAGTAGAATTTAATCGATATTTTGTTTATGCAACTTTCTAGATTTTTAGTAAATTAGAACATATATATTTTTTTACAAATTTCTTCAAGTGTAAAGCAGTTAAGGGTAATAATCTACATGCATATGTATGTTCATATGTATGTAGAATATTATTTTTGATTATAAAATTTATTTAATTCCTACACAATTTATAAGCGCCGGCTTTTGCTTTTGTTTTTTTTTTTTTTGTTGTATTGCAAAGAGAATTCCTTTCGATTTGTTTTTATTTCAGTAATCGAATTGAGTCAGCTGTTTTTTGTTTCTGTTATTGTATATTGCTAAAGTAATTGAAATCTGCTTAAGTATAACAATAACTAAGTTGGTACACTGTGCAACAAATAAATAAATTCATTTAAAATATTGGCTATCTTTAGGTTAATCCCTCCCATATGGCCCTGTTCCCATATTTCTTTAAATAGCGAAAATTCACAAATAAAACTTTTTTCGCATACCCTATCCTGTAGTCGATTACACCAGTGAGTGCACTCGGCGTCGACCTAAACAAATAGAAATCGAGAAGGTGTTGAGATAAAACTGTTCTTATAAACATATGGGCAATTTCGTGTCAAGTGACCCAATTTTTAAAATCGATGTCTTCCGATTTGGAATTGATAAATTTTATTCTTGAGTTAAAGAATAATTTTTTTGATAGATATCCCACTCGCATCCCATTAAGCGATTATAAAGGCCTTAAAGGAAATTGTATAAGCTTTCTTTTGAGAAAAAAAAAGGCCCATTTTGAAAAAAAAAAATTAAAAAAAAAATAAATAAATAAAATTAAAAAAATTATTTTTGGAAAGATTGAAGAAATAGCTATCTAATATCCTTTGGAAAATTTTTACTAGGACCAATAGGTGAAAAGTTACACACATTTTAAAAAAAACCTGCATGACCAAAATGTCCAACTTTGACCCCCTCTAACTCCGGCAGTTCTTGACTGATAGAGCTGAAAATTTGTGTCTGGCCTACTATCCAATAGTACTAACCTTGGTGCAAATTTCATCCAAATCGGAAGACATCGATTTTAAAAATTGGGTCATTTGACACGAAATTGCCCATATATGTGTATACATATGTATGTGGACAACTAACAGCAACGTGAATGACTGGATTTTAAGGAAAACGACACTTTATTTTATTACTCTCATAAAATAAAGTGTCGTTTCATTCCGTTGCATGACCTACAAAACAGTGAAACACAATCTAATAGTCTAATGTGACTTATACTCTAATGAATCAATCCAGCTGGGTACTCTACTGTAACTAAATAGCAATTGCGATCGCTCCTGAGCCAACCACTCGTTCTTAAATGATTTCTAATTGTTTTTGCGGTTTTGGTTATAATTCAGTCATCTGTGTTCTCCTGGATTTAATTAAAATTTTCATGGAGTAACACTACCATTTTATTATTTTCAAGCATTTTTGAATCAAAGTCTTAGCAGTGCGAAAATCAAGAGTCGTTACACGCGCAAACTTTCTTGCATTAACCTTAAAGCCGTTGGGACATATTTAGAATAAAGTGCAATGAGTAATCAGTGTGATCCATCAAATTTTTTTTTTCTCAAATTTAAGCATTAAACATGTCAATAAAGCATGCGAGATTATTGACAAAAAAAAAAACGGTATTTTCAAAGCAAAATAAGAAGAAACGACAAAATTTTATCCCTAACTTCATCAAAGTCAATAAAGTGAAGGCCTGATACGCCTTCAGATTAGTTATTTACCCTTTGTTCATTACAACACTTTATTCAGGAATACAGCCTAGCATATCTTTGCACACCACCCATGTTGTGTCCTGTTAACTTTATCAATAAGAGGCAGCGGGAAGTGAAGTTTAACTTCTGCAGATTTGAAAAGCTTTTTGGTTTGATAGTAGGTTGGTCTACAAAGATCCTTAAAAAGTAATACCTTTTTTGTTTTCTCGAGAATCTTTAATTTATTTTGGTTACGCCTTTCCACTTTCTTTTCTTAACATTGAGTGTTATTGAGTACATGTTTTAATAACATCCTCTGTAGTTATTGTTATCTATGCCTGTGACATGTCCTGCCTTCCTTAGATGTTCAGTTTTTCTTTTAGTTTGATTATATCCTCTCCTTCAGACAGTTCGAGGAACTGTTCACCTCATCGTTAGCCATTACGAAATGGTCACCCACATTTGTCCAAAAATTTTGCGTGGGATTTTTCGCCCAAACACTTTCAGACGGAATGTTATGCGTGAGGCATGTTTGTGCCTATAGGCACATCCATCTTCATCAATTGTAGACCCTTTATTATATACATTTTATATATAAACATGATAAAATAAAGAAACTCGAACTTGAAAGACCATATATAGTGAAGAGCTAGTAACAGTTAAATAATAATAATTATTGTACTTCTACTGTAATGTTTACTTGGCCCATTTATTTTATCTGGTCAAGAGGTTTTCTCGAGTATGGCCGACTTATTGAGTTTTCATATTAGAATGTCACACCGCGATTGTTATAATTTTTTATTGAAATTAAATTTCAATTCATTTTTAAGATAAATAAACTATTGAAAATAATGCCAAACATAGTATAGGTAGTCAATTTCATTGTATTGTGTAAGTACAATATATAACAATACATATATCATATGAGTGTCATGTATTGGTACTTAGTTAATATTGGTACTTAATTATATTAGCTTGACGCCACATCGGTGCTGTAAGGCCTCAAATTAGTCACTAGGGATTTGTGGCCTTATGTTTTCGCGGTGTTCTCTCCAACGGTAATATTGTTGACCGTATACATCCGAAATAAAATTTCGATTATCGGAAAATAATGTATGACCGTTCCTTTAAACTTATAGGAAATAATTTTCGAACGCTGGGAGATGTATTTTCTATGTCTATGACTCCCAATGAAATCCAATCATACTTATGCCAAGCTCAAAAGGGTTAGTAAAGCCTTGTATTGCGAAGCTAGGTTGTAATCCCGACTTAAATGTTATAATGATCAATTAAGTAAATAAGTAAAGCTTTGTATTGTAACTTATATGTTGTATTTTGTAAAAACTCCTCCCGATTTTTGTGTGGTTGGTTTCGTAATATTAAATTGATGTTATAGAGTGACCAAAATTTTAAAAATCATGGCGTACGCAATGGTTATCAACATAATTTGATCGATATATTATTCTTTTGAAGTCGCCGTAGTCTAGTAGGTAGTGTGTTGGCTTATTAGACGTAAAGCCAGGGTTCGAGCCTCAGGCAAGACATCAAAGCAAAATACAAAAAGTATTTCTTCGGCAACTTCCTCTCAGCAGATTTCTGGCAAAAACTCTGAGAGTAAATAAAATTGCCATAAAAAAGTTTCTCAAAAATGTGTCGTCCGGAGTCGACTGTAGGTTCCGCCACTCATGTATAAAATTAACACACAGAACATAAGTGGTGTGAGAAACTAGGTCGTAATCCTGACTGAAGGTTTGTAATGACCAATTATATATGTATGTAATTTTGTATTTATGCATCATTATGATTTTTTATTGTCATTTATTATGTACAACTTTAGCCTGAATTTAATATCGCAAGGTCATCATCACAATGATGATATTAGCTCTGGCAAGAAGAGGTAGGTCATCATCACAATGATGATATTAGCTCTGGCAAGAAGAGGTACCGGAGCTCTTTAAAAGATCTCTTAGCTATTGGCAGGGCAGTTACTGGTAATAACTAGACACCGTGTGATTGGGCATATGCATGTCTATGCGTACAGGTTATCCACGTAACGTAACTTATTCTAATGGCGCATGGCGACATATCAAATTTAACTGATCAAATATTTGTTTTGCTTAGCACATCAACACATCAAAATTGAACCTTCAAACTGCATTGTATTGTTGTTGTGAAGAAGAAAAGAACATATGACTGATATTAAACCCTCTTACAATATCTAGTTACTAGCGTCATTCACAGACTGTGCGGAAGGAACTTATGGGATGTTGTTGAAGGGAAACCGCGCAGTAAGAATACCGCGTTATAGGAGGACTGTCGCAATTTTAGTTCCGCGTTTTGTGGAAACCGCGTTCTGAGAGTACGGCGTTATAGGAGGGTTGACTGTACAATATGATAATGCGAGAAAACCTTATAAATCTTCAAAAAATCAGTGATCAAATGTCAAATAGGTTGTCAAACGAAACAGATTTTCCATCTACAAGATGTGAATATCAATAATTTTCAAAATAAAATGTGATAAAATTCCTTTAAAAAAGCATATAAAATGAAAAACTAGTTTTGTTTAACGCTTCCAAATTTAAGTGATTCCCAAGTCGTTGTTTTCGTAATATTCTAGGAATTGTTTACATACAAATGCTACTTCACCACCAATTCTTTATTATTATTATTACTTGTTTCTTTTTGTTTAACATCAGTATTACAATAATCTCTCTCTCTCTCTCTCCTCTCTTTAATTGTCTGTCATTATTAGAGAATGAAGAGAAAGAAAAACTGAAAAACACCCCCTATTTTGATTTTATTTTTAAAATTTTTATTCACGCATAATATTCGGTTGGCTTATGTCGTCTTCCGTAAATTGTTTATTTCGTGTGGTCAGGTTCAAGGTTGTTACATTTGTTGTTGTTGTTATTATTCTTTCTAATTTGTTTATACAATTTACCGTAAAATTTTTAATAAATTTTATTCAATCATTAACAGAAAATCACGTCACATGTTTTAAAATTTCTATTACACACAGGTTTTCATGCACTTTTATTACAATCTCTTGCTTTTGTTTTTTCTAATTTGTTTTATTAATTTTATTTTATTTTATTTTCTTATTTCTTCTCTCTTTATTTTTATTTTTTGGTTTAAGCAAACTTATGTAAATTTTTTTAATTTTTTAATTGTATTTTAGAAAATTTTCTTTTTTAATGTGGTGGTGGCACAAACATTTCCGGGCATTAATTTTAATTTTATTTTTTTTTTTTCATAAAAAAATCTTAATTTAATCAGTGATTTATAATTAATTAATAAAAAATTTTGTAAAAAATTGTATTAAAATTTTAGCCACAAATTAATGAATTATGAAATTGACATGTTTATTGCACAAAACCTTTAAAGTGACTGAATTTCTCAAGAGTTTTCTATAGTTTCAGCATTTTTTTCTTTCTTTTCATTTAATAACCGTTTGTTATTTGTTATTATTGTAATACTCGATTCTATTATTTGTTGTTTAGAACCCCCTCAATACACGAATATATTGTGCAAGATTACACTCTCATTCTGATTGTGAGAAACAGAGAGCACAGAGTAGAAGCATTTCCTTTATAACGTTTGAATTTTAATTTCTCTGTAACAGAGAGAGAGCGAGAATCTGTTAAATGCTGCGCATGTTCAAGATTTTCGATGAATTTTCGATTAATCGGAAAAAACAACCACTTGTTGTTGTTAACAAAGCAGACATTTGGTTTGTTAGAATTTAACAATACAAAGTTATTTTCATTGTAACAGAACTTGTTATTATTTCATCGTCTTTTTGTTTTTATTGACAATATTCAACAATTTTAAATTGAATTTGCCTACCCGGCAAAGTAATTGATGTCACCACATTTAACGTAAAATACATAGCTCACAGTGGAAGCCATTAAAGTTCATAAAGTGAAAATAGGTCATAAGAACTTCCCCCAATAAAATTAAGAAAGGCTGCCTTCCAAACTGTTAGTTGCTTTGTGTTTGAACAAAGTATCGCGTTTCATAATGCCGCTGTACAAAATATATACAATGTATTCTATTTCAAAACGTCGTCAATGTGTATTTTTAATGCAGTCAAAAAGCAATCAGGCATCGGATTTATAGTTGTTGATGCATTGTTTGGTTACTTTGCACATCTGAAGGGTCCGCCAAATAACTTTTTTTTTTGAAAATGCTTTAAAAAAACTAAATATTTTCTCAAATTTCTTTTTTTATTTGAAAGTACAATACTTCCGGTTAATAATG
Organism: Sarcophaga carnaria; assembly: GCA_958299815.1. Classification (NCBI taxonomy): domain Eukaryota; kingdom Metazoa; phylum Arthropoda; class Insecta; order Diptera; family Sarcophagidae; genus Sarcophaga; species Sarcophaga carnaria. Next base: position 144,772,890 of record OY283149.1, read on the forward strand.
AAAAATAATTTCATTCAAATGGCTGCCTCGGCTGGCCATGCAGTAGCCTACACGATCGGTCCAATTTTTAAGCACATTACCGATTGTGTGCAGCTGTATTTCACCAATGGCTTCACGAACATTGTCCTTTAAAGCGTCAATTGTCTCTGGCTTGTCGGCGTAACACTTATCTTTGACGGCACCTCACAAATAATAGTCCAACGGTGTCAAATCGTAGCTCCGAGGTGGCCAAACGACATCAGCTCTGCGGCTGATAATGCGATCTTCAAAAACAGGGCGCAAAACATCGAGTGTACCTTCGGCTGTGTGGCACGTAGCGCCATCCTGTTGAAACCAAATGTTACCAATATCCTCCTCTTCAATTTTTGTGAACAAAAATTCGTTCAACATGGCCCAATAACGATCGTCATTGACTGTAAGGGCCACTCCTTGCTCATTTTCGAAGAAAAATGGCCCAATTATGCCTCTGGACCAAAATCCGCACCAAACAGTGACTCGTTTTGGGTGCGTCGTCGGCTTTTCAATGTATGCGTGCGGGTTTTCTGTTTCCCAAATGCGACAATTTTGCTTGTTTACATACCCGCCAAGATCAAAATGAGCTTCATCTGAAAAGATGATTTATTTTTGCCAAAATCGGCATCTTCTGGTGTACGCTACTGCATGGCCAGTCGAGGCAGCCATTTGAATGAAATTATTTTCCATTATTAACCGGACGGATTGTACTTTCAAATAAAAAAAGAAATTTGAGAAAATATTCAGTAGGTTTGTTTTAAAGCATTTTCAAAAAAAAACAGTTATATGGCGGACCCTTTACATAGTTTATATACAGTAGTAGAACTGCATACAAACTTTGTATTGATACATTTTGGAAGGCACCCAAAATTTCAAATTAGTTTCATTTCATTTAAAATGCCTCCAAACTCAAACAAATATTTGTGTGTGACTTCGATATTGAAGATTCACAACAGATGGTTTGAATCTTGAATAACTAATATGAAATTTTGGGAGGCAATCTTCTATCAGTTGCCTTTTATTATTCCCTTAGTTCATTTAAGAAGCACATAGCATGTTAGTCATCTTCCTATTTGGTTCTTATTTCTTTGCTTTAATTCTGTTTCGTGCTTTAAACTTTTCTAAATCACTTGCTTATGGGATTAACAAGTTCTAGAAAGATAGTGTTGCCATCAATCGTTCGTTGCCTAAGCTTATTATTGTCGTGTAGAGTTGTATAGTGCACACAAATCTAATGTACTGGCTTCTAATTCTATTTCGTCCGTTAAACTTTTCTAAATCAGTAGTTTATGGGGTTAACAAGAGTTCTAGAATAATAGTGTTGCCACTAAGGTTGCCTGAGCTTATTATTATGGTATAGAGTTGTCATAGCGCACAAATCTAATGTACTGGCTTCAATTTAAATTGTGCATCCCTATAATGCTTTCTCCATTCCTATTACGTAACAAACTACAGTATACTGTTCGTTGTCATCAAAGACAATTCTGTGCCGTGTTCATGGCATGCAACCTAGTGATTCCTACTGTGGTTCCAAGTAAGTCTTCTGAAGATTCATTTCCACTATAATGGAATCCATATATTCGGATCGAGATAATTTCCTTTCTAAACAATCCTGAACAAATGTTTAGGTATTCAGTGCCAAGTAAAATGGCCGATCGCAAATCTCTGATTACTTCTGGATACTCAAACACATACATACATACATAATTGATTATTACAACCCTTCAGTCAGGATTACGACCTAGCTTCTCACACCTTATTCTGTTGTGTGCGTTAATTTTATACATGAGTGGCGGTACTTACTCCGAACGACAGATTTTTGAGAAGCTTTTTCATGGCTGGTTTATTTACTCCCAGAGTTTTTGCCAGAAATCTGCTGAGAGGAAGTCGCCGAAGAAATATTTTTTTTTATATTTCGTTTTGATGCCTGACCTGTGATACGAACCCGGGCTGTACGTCTAATAAGCCAACACACTACCTATTAGACTACGGCGACTGCAATCGTACGTTGCCTAAGCTTATTATTTTGACGACGATGGGCCGAAAGCCGTCAGCGACTCGAAACTCAAATCGGCGTCATTAGCCCTACAGTAGAGAGAGCTGGAGCGCAGTAAAACACTTTGTAGAGCACGTTCTGCGAAGGAAGAAATTTGACCTATACGCAGCAGAATGAGAATAGAGCAGAGCCTGGACGCAGGCTGACGATGATGGAACTGAAACATATGCCAGAAAAGGGGTCCACCTCGAAGTAATACAACCGTGGTTCCGAGGTGGAATGATTCCCCGGTGAGGAGACACGGCGGGTTTTTAGTCGGTATACCCAGTGGGAGAGTCCAACATATCATGTCTGGTGACGACCATCATGAATGCATAAAGCATTTTCCCTCCTTCCCGCAAAAAAAAGCTTATTATTGTCGTGTAGAGGTGTCACGTTACAGTCTAATGTACTGCCTTCAATTTAAATAGCACTTCCCTACAATGCTTTCCATTCTTTATTCCTATGGCTTTAATAAACTCTAGAATGCTGTTCGGTGTCATCAAAGACAATTTTCTGCCGTGTTCATAGTACTAATAATTCCTACAGGGAATCTTTAATACCCCATAAGCTCCAAATACGTATGCTGAAGATTAATTTCCACCATCACGGGATCTATGTATATATTCGGTTCGAGACAATCCCCATTCTGAGCAACTCTTTACAGTCTTCAGTGCCATCTAAAAAGGCTGGTCGCTAACCTCCAATTACTTCTAGTCACGTGCGTGACTTAATGTCTTCCTGTGATTATTACAACAGCTTAGATTGCTTGAAACTCCTTTTGGTTTGAGAACAGTCTACGCCTCTGTCTTTCTATCTTCCCTTTTGCTTGAGTATTTTCTCCCAGAACATCTTTTTAAACTGCACGAAAAACTTCTCGCTCTTTCAGCAGCGTGGAAAGGTTCTCTCCTTGCAAACTTATCTACCTGCATGCCTAGCTGAAACTGAATCAGTATCCATACTATTTTGGAGTAACCCTCATAAGAGCTTAGGGTTTTAATGGTGGTCTCACTATCAGATGTTCCGTCCATATTGAATTAAGTACTTCTTTCGATGGCTGACTTCGCTTTGAAAATACCAGCGAGTTTAGACATGAACCTGGGACCTAGATTTGCACGCTTTTCGTAAGTGTATCGGTTTGTTGTACTGATTGTGTTGTGGCATAAAGGCAGACTTTCAAAATGTATCAATACAAAGTTAGTATGCAGTTCTACTACGCATCGACTATAAATTCGATGCCTGATTGCTTTTTGACTGCGTTAAAAACTACACATTGACGACGTTTTGAAATAGAATACATTGTAAACATTTTGTACAGCGCCTTTATGAAACACTATACTTTGTTTCGAGCAGAAAGCAACTAACATTTTGGAAGTCAGCCAAAACTTGCTTATTAAACCCTATTATTTTCCACTGGATAGTGTTATCTAACTATCGTGTGTTATGGAACAAAGTAAAGACTTTTGATTTCTGATTTTGAGCCAAAAAAAAAACATCACAAAAACCATGAGAAAAATAATTTGTTTTTTTGTTGTAGTCGAAGGAAGTCTTACACCATGCCCCCATGTGATTAATTTTCACTTAATAATCATTAAACGTAATAGTGTAACAAAAAGGTTTCTTTAACAAATTTGCGATAGTGATCGAATACAGACGGTTTACAATGTTGTATTCCCTTCGAAATACGCATTAATCCGGGCGCGGTTTTTTTTGCACAAAAATTTAAACTAAAAAGTTTCTGTTTTGAGTAGATTCTGAGTGGCATCTTTATGGCGTAATAAAAACGTCTCATAAATTGTATTTAAAAATCATTTTTTTATTATTCACTTAGGTTTTTTAATTTTTAGATTTTTTTCTAAGAAATTAATGCACAGTACATTACAAAGTTTTTTTTTAATTATTTATTAGTCATTATCGATGATTGGTTAGTTGTTGATGGATTCGCAATTAGTTTTGAGTGAACAGGCCAGTGATCAGTTCAGATACAAAAATCTCGTGTGATAATAAAAAAAGAAACAAAAAAAAAAACATTGAATAGATAATTAAACAAATTTCAAATGGTGTATGAAAATATGTGTTTACGTTTCCTGTATTAAAAGTTTTACTTTTGAGTACAGTAAGACCCCGCGTTAAGCGATACGTTCCAATAAATTCCAGCGCTAAACGAAACAGCATTAAACGAGGCAACTAATAAAGCAACTGTGACGCAGGAAAATACAGTTGGAATCTTTATTCTGGACAGACTAACCAAAGAGCGTTGAAAAAGATACATAGTATTTAACAAGTATCCATACAGTGTCCGATTTAGGGGGATCCCAATACTACCGCGTAATACTGAAAAAGTGTTAAGCGGAGCAGCGTTAAGCGGGGTCTTACTGTACATACATGATTTAAAAATGCGTAATACTTTGTTATTATGGACGTGTATCGTAAAACATACACTTGTGGACACACAATTAAGTCACCTATGCAACATTTTTCATTTTTGTAAAAATTAAAAAGATTTAAGGAAAATGGAAACAAAAACAACTTATATTTATTAATTTCATATGCTTAATAATTAATTAACAACAAAAACTTAAATAGTTATTCATTATAAAAATGTTTTGGTACGGAGTTGATATCAGACTTAAAATTTAAGTGGACACATAATTAAGTTTTTTGAAAAAAAAAAATATTGAAAATTTATTTTAATTGCTTTATTTTTCACCCAAACTTTGAATATTTTGTGGGATACCCTTTTTGGCGTAGTATTTCAGTACATCTTTGTGGCATTGAGTTGATTAAATTGCGACACTGCTCAGGTCTAAGGTTATTCCATTCTGCCTGGATAAGCTACCAAAGTGCTTTTAGCTGCTAGGTTTTTTGACTTCTGGAATACTGTGATATTTACGGACGAAAGTAAGTTTAATATTTTTGGCTCAGACGGCAGGAGATTTGTGTGGCGTAGAGAAAATACAGCTCTTGAGTTGAAAAATCTAAAGCCCACTTTAAAACTTGGTGGTGGTAATGTTATGGTTTGGGGTGCCATGTCAGCAGGAGGTGTCGGAAATCTCGTTTTTGTTGAAACTACAATGGATAAACACCATTATTTGAATATTTTAAAAGAAAATTTGGAAGCTAGGGCGACGAAATTAGGAATGCTAGGGGATTTTCGACTCGTTCACGATAATGACCCAAAACATAAGGCCAAAATTGTAAGTGAATGGTTATGTGAAAACGTAAAAGAAGTGCTTTCTGATCATCCTCAGAGTCCAGACCAAAAACGTTATTACCGAGGAATGGCTGAATATTGGTCAAGAAATTACTAGTAAATTATTATTATCAATGAAGAACCGTTTAAAAAAGGTTATTAAAGCCAAAAGATATCACTCCCGTTATTAAAACCACATTAATTAGTTTTAAGGTATAAATATTATTCTGTACGGATAATTTTTTGAGTATGGTTTCTGAAGTATTTTTTAAGTTTTGTTAGTTCAATAAAATTTATTTCTGTTTTAACCTTTATGCGTTTGTATTTGTGTAATATGCCTGTTGCACTTTTTAAAAATCAAAAACTCATTTTTATTGGATATATATTTTCCGAACTACATTACATCATATTTTCAATAGTTTAGTGTAAGGGCAATTGTTTCAGTCAGTGTATGTGATTCTCTCAGTGGGTACGTATATAATTTTAACATCTACTGCGGTAGAGAAGAAGGACCTACCATTGGCACTCTTGGAGAACGTGTAGTAAATAATCTTGACAATACCATAAAGCACCCAGACGTTACGCTTTGCTTTGATCGTTTTTTAACTAGTGTTTATCTACTTGAAACTTTGAATTTTCCGGCATTAGGTACGGTAATGACTAATAGAAAGAAATTGCCAAACTGTCAAAAATTACCGAAGGGTGAAGTTATTTTCAAATCGTGTAGTTCTGGAATTATGTATACAAAATGGCACGATACGATTGAAGTAGCAGCTATTAGCAATTGTCATGGTGCTACAATGGTATCAATAAACAAAAAGCAACATAATGGTGAAATTCAAGTTGTGCAGTGTCCGGAAATGGTAAAATTTTCCAGGAATATAATGGGAGGCGTAGACCGAGCTGATCAGTTATGCGGAATGTACGAACTGGACCGTAAATCACAGAAATGGTGGAAGAAAGTTGTTTATAGACTATTGATGATGTCAGCTGTAAATTCGTGGATCATTTATATGAATTTACATCGTAAGAAGGAACCATTTCTTGACTTTTTAGTACTGCTAGCAGAAGGTCTCATTGCAGAAGGACAGAAAACTGCGGTCGTTAGGAGAAGCCTTACTCATGGTGGTTACCATTCCAAAAATAAGAAAATGTATGCTCAATCTGCTACTCACTTACCAATTGAAGGACCTACAAGACGTCGATGTGCAGGTTGCCAAAAAAAATAAAATTGAAAAACGGACTAAAACTTTATATCAATAATGTCAACTTCCATTGTGCAAGGATTGATTTGCCCCATTTCACAAATAATTTTAAATATTTACCTTTCATTTTTTTTAATGTACAAAACGAATTTTGAAAGAATAAATAAAATTTTATAAATCTTATAAAAACAGATATTGATTTACTATATGCGTTTTTATAGGTTTAGGCCTAATGGGACTTATATGTCCCATGCCAAACTCCTGATGGGACATTTATATCCCGTGCCCTAAATTCCTTCCTAGGGTAGGGGCACTACCAAAAAAGCTATGTATATGTTTAATAAGCATATCTATGCTAAACTGACCTCTTATAGTATTTGAAAACTAACTAATCGTCTCCCGTACCGAAAGGGTTAAGTCAAGCATAAGACTATCCAGAAATAGGTAGGTGAGGATAGTAGCTGACTCTTTGAACGGATACTGTAGAATCATAGAAAGTGATCGCCTCAACGCCAATATATAGCTTTTGTGATGAGAAAACATACTTGAATACGGTTATGTATATCAGAAGGAAAATGGGTTCTTATCAAACACTAGGAGCTCATGACTTTGCGGCTGACACTGGAAAAATAACCTTTAAAGAAGATTAAATTTCTTTTGAATACAAAAATAGAAATTTATACATCAGGTCAACTAAATGTTATAATAATAATCTCGTAATATAACTGTGTTGAAGGTAACAATTGGGAAGTATTGTTACTCTCTAGTAAATAAAAATACATAGAATTGTTTTTAAATTTTTTGTGTTTATTAAAATAGTTGTTGCATAGACTTTAAAATTATTTTTTATTCTTATAATTTATAAAAAATATTTATTTTCTTTTTCTTAAGTGTAATTATTAAATATAAATTTTTTTATAAATATTGTAAAATTTATTATAAAAATAATGCTCTAAAAAGCATTCTGAATATAAAAAATATATTGTTTATGAAGTTTTCTATTAATTTTATACAATTTGTTTTAATTTAAATACGCTATAATTTATAATTATTTGTTATAATTTATTAACTATTAAGTAAGTCTCATTTATTACAATTAATTAATTAAACTAAATTAAACTAAATTAACTTAAATTATAAATTAAATACACATACACAAGGGAGAAGGAAGGCGGTCTAAACAATTGGGCAATTCACACGACTTTGTATCGTGTATGTTGTATTGAATACATTTGTTTGTTTGTGAACGATCAATGCTATGCTGTATTGTGTATCTCGTGGCATTCTCACAATTTGATAGCACGAAACCACTACAACTTTTAAAAACATATGAAAAAAATGTGTATAAGTGTATCGAATTTTTACATGAAAATTATCAACAACGAGTATACACTGTTGTATAGTCGTCCAACAATACAATGAATACAACGATACAACGGCTTGTGTAAATTGACCAAATATGAATTTAAAAAAAACTTATAAGATCGATTGTGTTATTAACATTAAAATATTGGCACTTAATTTTGTAAAAATATTTTCATTTAAAATAATTCACACTTTGCCGCCTTAATTTAAAAATAATTTCTGTTTCAATGTCTATTGGGTTACTTAACGAGACATTTTCTTTAAAGAATTTTTAGCACTGTTTGTAGCACTATTTTGAGGTTTTTTTCTTTCTTTTTTTTTTCTTGTAAATATTTGCATTCCTTTCACCCCTGTAAGCCGGTGGATTTTTTCTTTAACATTTTTCTTACAAGCGACTCTGTGACCCACAGTAGCAAGGCACATGCTGTCAGACAGTTAATGAAGTGTATGGTGACTTTGTAACTGTAGGCGTCGGTAATAATACCTGCAAAAAGAGAGGAAAAAATTCTAATTTTATAACAAGTTTTTGTTATTGTAATAACAGGCTTAAAACTTACCCAATATTGGTCCAAAGGCAAATGAAAATATTGAATTGAAAATCAATTGTAGCCCTGAGGCAGCCGGTAAACGATTTAAAGGCACATAACTGGGTATAATCAAAGGCGAGAATATTGTACGGAATCCCTTGCCAAAACCAATTAAAACGAATACAGCCAAGACCACATGATACGAATCGGTTATGGTCACTATAACACGACCTATAGAAATGGCTATAATACCAAAGGCAAATAACACCCTGTTATCCAGTTTAACCTTTTCCAATGCAAATGGAGCCAAAAAGCGCACCGATATATCCATGCCACCCAGCAAAGACATGGCCAATGAAATCTGTTGGTTGCTATAACCAAAACTATTCAATATGAATGGCGTTAGTACAGAGAAATTCATTTCGCCAAACATCATAATGGTCATGCCCATGGCCAGATTGACAAAGGTCAAATCCCTTAACAGATCCAAATCTAAAAATTTCACCACCTTTTGAGCAAACGTCATTTTACTTTTGGCCAATTCTTCCTCTTCTATGGCAGCCTGCAGTTTGGCAGCCTCTTGTTTTTTCTCTTCCTCTGTGAGTTTTTGTAGCAAAGCCTTCTCCTCGGCACAGGTACAATGGAAATCTTCATTACCCGTTTTCGAATAAATGCTAGTTTTACTGGCATAACGATCGATATCTTCTTTTTCTCTATTAAAGTAGTTGGGCTTATACAAAGCCGACTCTTCCATATTCTCTTGATGCCCGCCATTTTCACCACCATCTCGGCGTGATATTTGCCGTTTCAATACCTTGGATGGCTTATAGCGTGACATTTTCTCCGAAGCCAAAGACAACTTGGAACCATACCAACCATCATTGGCCCGAGCCAACATAGGTGTTGCCGGTTCAGTAATTTCATAACCCGGCCTGTCAGGATCATCATCATTGAATAGGTATTGCGAGGAGAATATACTACGTTTGCCTTTGCGTTGATACTGGCAATATTTGCATTCAAATTCAGCAGCATCTTGTTCGTTAGTATTTTGTATAGTGTTGCCATTGGTTTCGGTTAGCTTGTCTTTTTCCGGTTTACGTACATGCCATAAAACAGGCTGTAAAGTCAAGGAACATATGAAAGCATTGAGTGCTACGGCTGAGTAAAGCAATATAGTACCTTGGGCACCATAGTACACTAGCAAAAATGTGGAAATATAGGGAAATATTATGGGACCCAAACCGGTTATAGTCCATGAGAAACCGGTTGCTTTTCGGCGTTTATTTTTAAAATACGTGTTCACCGCCAAAGCTGAAGCGGCCATACACAAGCCAAGGCCAATGCCTACAAAAGGAAGGGAAGGAAAACAAATATGAATGAGAAATCTGGGCGTTTTAAATAAGAAATCCAAAAATTTCAATAAAATTAAAAAGTACTTTTTTAAATAAAGTACTTATATGAAAAGCGCTTTTTAAAATAAGTACTATTTAGAAAAGTACTTTTTAAAATAAGTAATTTTTAGAAAAGTACTTTTTAAAATAAGTACTTTTTAGAAAAGTGTTTTTTAAAATAAGTACTTTTTAGAAAAGTATATAGAAAATCCAAAAAAATCAATAAAATCAAAAAGTACTTTTGAAAATAAAGTACTTTTTTGAAAAGTACTTTTTAAAATAAGTACTTTTTAGAAAAGTACTTTTGAAAATAAGTACTTTTTAGAAAAGTGTTTTTTAAAATAAGTACTTTTTAGAAAAGTGTTTTTTAAAATAAGTACTTTTTAGAAAAGTATATAGAAAATCCAAAAAATTCAATAAAATCAAAAAGTACTTTTTAAAATAAAATAATTTTTTGAAAAGTGCTTTTTAAAATAAGTACTTTTTAGAAAAGTATTTTTTAAAATAAGTACATTTTAGAAATGTGTTTTTTAAAATATGTACTTTTTAGAAAAGTATAGAAAATCCAAAAAATTCAATAAAATCAAAAAGTACTTTTTAAAATAAAATACTTTTTTGAAAAGTGCTTTTTAAAATAAGTACATTTTAGAAAAGTATTTTTTAAAATAAGTTCTTTTTAGAAAAGTATTTTTTAAAATAAGTACTTTTTAGAAAAGTATATAGAAAATCCAAAAAATTCAATAAAATCAAAAAGTACTTTTTAAAATAAAATACTTTTTTGAAAAGTGCTTTTTAAAATAAGTACTTTTTAGAAAAGTATTTTTTAAAATAAGTACTTTTTAGAAAAGTATTTTTTAAATTAAGTACTTTTTAGAAAAGTGTTTTTTAAAATAAGTACTTTTTAAAAAATACTTTTTAAAATAAATGCTTTTTAGAAAAATACTTTTTAAATCAAGTACTTTTTAGAAAAATACTTTTTAAATTAAGTGCTTTTTAGAAAAATAATTTCTAAAATAAGTACTTTTTGAAATAAGTACTTTTTAGAAAAATACTATTTAAAATAAGTACTTTTTAGAAAATACTTTTTAAAATAAATCCTTTTTAGAAAAATCCTTTTTAAAATAAATACTTTTTCAAAAAAGTACTTTTTTCAAAAGTACTTTTTGAAAAAGTTTTAAATTTTATATTGATTTTTACAATTTTTAAAGGTTTAGCAATTTCCAAGAAAACTTACCATAAATACAAGAAAAACACACCAAATACTGCCAAAATGTTTCACAGAATGCTGAGAGAATAATGCCGGTAAAACCTAGCAAACTGCCAGTTATGGCCACTTGCCTAAATGTAAACCTTCTAAACATGGCTCCATTTACTATGCCCAACAATGAGGAGATGGCCATGACAACATTCACAATAGTGGTCGTCTCTTTGGCATCAAAACCCAAATTACTCATGCGCTGTCTGTAAATCAGGCCATATTGTTGCAGGGGAGGAAACAAAGAGAACTGCAAAGTAAAAATGAACAGGGAATTTAATTAATTGTGTTGATGCTAGGATTCAAATTCGATTTTCTACTTACATTACTGAAGCCAGCAGCCAAGCACACTACCCAACCCCAACCGCCATCGGGCGCCACAAAATCTGGCCCCAAATCACTTTTATCACGGCGTTTCTTTTTCGGTTTTGTGGTCTCCTGATAGACGACTGTGTTGTTTTTCTCTGTAAGAATTGATTTCTCTGCAGGCATTTTGCTATTTTAATGTTAAATTGTTGTTGCAGCTTCTTGAACACGTGTAACAACACTCTTCAATTGTTATTGCAGCTGCTAGTGTTAATCATTTGTTGTTGTTGGTACTCTTGGTTGTTTGGAGAGTCTGTAAGAAAAACGAAATCATTTTTAAAATTTTATTTTTTTCGTGCAATTTTTCAATGTAATTTTGCTGGTGGTGGCCATTAAAACAACAATAAAAGCCAATAAAAATTAAAAATAAAAAAATACATAAAAAAGTATCGTGAAGAATAAATAAAAAAAAATTAAGAACTTCATTAGCCAACCTATTCATTGGCATTTATTTTTGCGTCTTTTCAGTGAAGCGATCATTTCATTTATTTGTTGTTCTTCTAGTCTTAACACTAACGAACATAAAAAAGAACAATTGTTGGTTATTTGCTAAATGTCTGTCTGTCTGTCTGTCTGCCACTCGGTCTGTTTGTCTTAGTCTAGTGGCTTCCTCTTGTTCATGGGTCTTGTGCCAAACAAAAGAACACCCCAACATTATTTCCATTATTCGCACAGAGTCGTGATATTATTTTGCGTGCAATGCCAAGCATTTACAAACGACTCCGCCAAAGTGTGAAGAACACACAAAACAGCCATGCAGGGCCATAATTTATTGTTATGCGGTGGCCTCACTTGCAACAAACAGCAGTGGGCATACATAGTTTTTTTTTTTTATTATTATGCCCGGCAGTAAAGGAATTGAGGATTATTGTTGCAAGTTGCAAACACTCCATCGTAAAGGGTGTTTTTTATAGAGGTATAGAACTTTAAGTTGCAATAAAACAACGATGGATTATTCGATTGACATGAATTTTATTTATCCGAAAGATAATCTTGTGGCATTACATTTTAAAAATATGATTTCTGGCATATGATCGCCACGGCTGGCGCGGATGTATTCCAATCTGGACGTCCAATTTTCGATGACTTTTTCCAACAGTTGTGGCCGTATATCGGCAATAATACGGCGAATGTTGTCTCCCAAATGGTCAAGCGTTTGTGGCTTTACCGCATAGCCCCACAGAAAGTAGTCTAGCGGTGTTAAATCACAAGATCTTGGAGGCCAATTCACAGGCCCAAAACGTGAAATTAGGCGGTCACCAAACGTGTCTTTCAATAAATCTATTGTGGCACGAGCTGTGTGACATGTTGCGCCGTCTTGTTGAAACCACATCTCCTGGACATCATGGTTATTCAATTCAGGAATGAAAAAGTTAGTAATCATGGCTCTTGACTGTAACGTTATGGCCACCATCGTTTTTGAAAAAGTACGGACCAATGATTCCACCAGCCCATAAAGCGCACCAAACAGTCAGCTTTTCTGGATGTAACGGTGTTTCCACATACGCTTGAGGATTACCTTCACTCCAAATGCAACAGTTTTGTTTGTTGACGTAGCCATTCAACCAGAAGTGCGCTTCATCGCTAAACAAAATTCGCTTATGAAAATCGGGAACAACGGTAATCTCGTTTTGGGCCCATTCGACGAATCTACGCCTTACTTGATGATCGTTTGGCTTCAAATCTTGCACGAGTTGGATTTTGTAAGCACGCAAACCAAGATCCTTCCGCAAAATCTTCCATAAAGTGGATGGACACAGATTCAATTCCTGTGCTCGATGGCGGATAGACTCATTCGGGTCTTCCTCAATGCTACGCTCTACAGCAGCAATAGCTTCTTCTGTACGCACCGTACAGCGTCTCTGGGGATGCGAGTTATCAATAAGAGTAAACGTGGTGCGAAAACGTTCCATAGTTAATCGAATTAACTGCTCTGATGGACGATTTTGTCGACGATAAAATGGACGTTGTGCGCGATACGTTTTCCGCACAGAACCATTATTTTCGAAATAAAATTCCACTATTTGCAAGCGTTGTTCAAGCGTGAGTCTATTCATGATGAATTGCCAAACCAAACTGAGAATAAATCACTTGACAGCTGTTAAATCGATCGCCATCTTGAAAAGTAATGCCAACTTAAAGTTCTATACCTCTATAAAAAACACCCTTTATGTACATACATGATGGCAAAAAACCCCGATTATTTTTAAATCAATAAAAATAAAAACATGTTCCAAAGGCGCTAATCTTGAAATCTAGACGATGTAGAACACAATTGAGAAATTATAAACGAAAAAAAATTTAATGAAGTTCCATTACAGTTGTGAGTCATAACTAAAAACACACGCTCACTCGGGTCAGCTAAAAAATAAATAAAAATCGTTTAAATGTTTCGTTACGGGGAATGCCTTCATCAATACAAAAAAAATCCCCATATTGATCTGTCTGTGACATCATAGCTTTGAAGCGATAAAGCAGAGTTTCTTAAATCATAACCAAAAAAAAAAACAAGCTTTGATCAAATTTTGTTCGATTAATTGTTGCCACTTGATTTCATTGCATGTTTTTCATATAAACTTGATTCTTTTGACTAGAATGAAGGTCTTAAACATTACACAACCACTATTCTAAGACATCTTTTCATCTTCTTATTATTTCTTTGCTTTATTTCAGCTCAATTTATCACAGTCTTCCACCTAAAAAGATGAGTATCCTACTGTAGCTGGTGCTGGTGAGTCTATCTGTTGCTGCTTAGAAACAACAACCATTATGGACATGTATGGCGTATAGAGGTAAGAAACTTTTCAATAATAATTAGGTTAAGTAAAATTGAGAGCGTTGTTATACCAATAGCAGCTATTCCGCCATACAACTATGGTTAGCATAGCATTAGCTATTCCGATAGTGTTACGAAGGTGTTGATACTTTCTGTCAATAAATTCTAGGTGAACAATAATCCTTTGTTTAAAGTTCTCAAGATATTCTGGGATCTCCTATTCTACCTCGTGTCCAGTTACATAACATCGGGTCCGCCATCTAACGTTTTTTTTCTTTCAACTAGTGCTTATTTCGCGCATGGTAACACGTACCTCATGTCTGATTTGACAGATAATTAGTTTTATCCTTCCGCTGAACGAATATGGTCCTGTATACTCTTGAGCAACGGTGGGAAATATTGCGACATTACTTTGAAAATCATGGTAATGTTGCATAATGTGTGCGAAAATTGCGTACGGATTTTGGAAGAAGAGAAGCACCGTCAGCTCCGTATGTTCGTTATCTTGTGAAAAAAGTGAAAGAAACTGGCATCCTCATCGATAAACCAAAGCGTGAAAAACCAAAAACAGTGCGTACACCCGAGAATATTGCTGCTGTGGCAGGAAGTGTGCGTGAAGCGCCATCAACATCAATTCACCGTCGTTCTCAACAATTGAGACGAGACATCATTGAGACTAATTTTGCATAAAGACCATGGTATGACGCCATACAAAGTCCAATTATTTCAGGAGTTGAAGCCAATTGATTAACCAATGCGTTTTCGCTAAGTGGGCCTGCGATCGACTTGCAGAAAATGCCGATTGTGGCAAAAAAAATCATCTTTTCAGATGAAGTTCATTTTGATCTTGGCGGGTATGTAAACAAGCAAAATTGTCGCATTTGGGGCACAGAAAACCCGCACGCATACATTGAAAAGCCGACGCACCCAAAACGAGTCACTGTTTGGTGCGGATTTTGGTCCAGAGGCATAACTTGGCCATTTTTCTTCGAAAATGAGCAAGGAGTGGCCGTTACAGTCAATGGCGATCGTTATCGGGCCATGTTGAACGAATTTTTGTTCACAAAAATTGAAGAGGAGGATATTGGCAACATTTGGTTTCAACAGGATGGCGCTACGTGCCACACTCGATGTTTTGCGTCCTGTTTTTGAAGATCGCCGCAGCCGCAGAGCTGATGTCGTTTGGCCACCTCGGAGCTGCGATTTGACACCGTTGGACTACTACTTATGGGGTGTCGTCAAAGATAAGTGTTACGCCGACAAGCCAGAGACAATTGACGCTTAAAAGGACAATATTCGTGAAGACTTTGGTGAAATACAGTTGCACACAATCGATAATGTGCTTAAAAATTGGACCGATCGTGTTTTATAACATAACACAATCGGTCTTTACAACCCTTTAGTCAGTATTACGACCTAGTTTCTCACACCACTGTTGTTGTGTGTATTAATTTTTATACATAAGTGGTGGGACCTACAGTTTAAAGTGGATTCCGAACGACAGTTTTTTTTTGAGAATCTTTCCATGGCAATTTTATTTACGCTCAGAGCTTTTACCAGAAATCTGCTGAGAGGAAGTCGCCGAAGAAATATTTTTTCATATTTTCGTTTTGACGCCTGACCTGGGGTTTGAACCGTGGCCTCACGTCTTATAAGCCAACACACTACCCTCTAGACTATGGCGACTTCAATCGTACGTTGCCTAAGCTTATTATTTCGACGACGATGGGCCGAAAGCCGTCAGCGACTCGAAACTGAAATCGGCGTCATTAGCCCTACAGTAGAGAGAGCTGGAACGCAGCAAAACACTTTGTAGAGCACGTTCTGCGAAGGAAGAAATTTGACCTAGACGCAGCAGAATGAGAATAGAGCGGAGCCTGGACACAGGCTGACGATGATGGAACTGGAACATATGCCAGAAAAGTGGTCCACCTCGAAGTAATACAACCGTGGTTCCGAGGTGGAATGATTCCCCGGTGAGGAGACTAGGCGGGTTTTTAGTCGGTATACCCAGTGGGAGAGTCCGACATATAATGTCTGGTGACGACCATCATGAATTCATAAAGCATTTTCCATCCTTCCCTAAAAAAAAAGCTTATTATAGTCGTGTGGAGGTGTCACAATCTACTGTACTGCCTTCAATTTAAATAGCACTTCCCTACAATGCTTTCCATTCTTCATTCCTATTGCTCTGACAAGCCTTAGAAGGCTGTATGGTGTCATCAAAAATAATTTTCTGCCGTGTTCATAGTACAGGGAAACATTAATGCTCCATAAGTTCCAAATACGTATTCTGAAGATTAATTTCCACCATCATGGGATCTATATATTCCGTTCGAGACAATGCCCATTCTGAACAACTCTTTGAGTCTTCAGTGCCATCTTCAGCCGCTGGCTAACCTCCAATTACTTCTAGTCACATGCGTGACTTAATGTCTTCCTGAGTGTTTTTTATCTTCCCTTTTGCTGAGTATATTCTCCCAGAACATCTTTTTAAACTGCACGGAAAACTTCTCGCTCTATCAGCAGCGTGAAAAGCTTATCTCCTTGCAAACTAATCTGCCTGCATTCCTAGCTGATTCAGTTTCCTCATACTATTTTGGAGTAAACCTCATAAGGGCTGAGGATTTTAAGGGTGGTCTCACTATCGGATGTCCTGTCCATATTGAATTAAGCACTTCTTTCGATGGTTGACTTAGCTTTGAGTTTAGACATGAACCTGTTTTAGACATGAACCTGGGACCCAGATTTACACGCTTTTCGTAAGTGTATCGATTTGTTGTACTGATTGTGTTGTGGCATAAACCTTGCCATAATACGGTTTAATATGTATTATTCTCCACTGGATAGTGTTATCTAACAATCGTGACTATGGCGACTTCTTGTGTCCAGTGTCCTATTGCAATTGCTAATGTTTTGCTGGTTCATTTTGAAGAGGTCGCACTGCCTGATCTTACTATAATAATCGTTGTTGATTTTATCCATTCTGAGGCAGTATTCTTCCTCCTCAGTAGGCTTATTCATATTATTTGAAGGAAGGATTGAAGTCAGTTAATTTTATTAAATTTAGGCAGGATTTCTTGGGTTTGTACATCACATCGCCTAACATGACAGTGTCCTAATGGTATGAAGATAGTCTTCTATTTGTTTAAGGTGACCGGCAATTCCGATACAATTCCGGATAAGAATGAGAAATATAGGTTATGGAAACAAAAACCTTGTTTTAATCCCCTTCAGAGTTTCGCAAATTGTTGCAATTGCCATACACGATACCCTTTTTTATTAAACATTCGCGATTTCCTATGACACTCGAAACCTAACTAGCTTTCAAGCCAATTAAATAGCAGTTAGCCTTCCCGAGAGTAAATCATTTTTGTTAAACAAATTGCCGGAAAAGAATTTAAGAGCACATATCTATAAGATGGGCACTCCGTTTGCCATAAGCCCCCCAGTTTAACTCCTTAACACGTTGACTGCCACGTCACCTATATTCGGGTGACAGTAAAGTTTATGATCGGGCCGCGTCATCGGAGTAACGCTTTTTTGACTACTTACGTACAGCGGTACGCGTGGCCTAAAGGAGATTTTACTATAAATGGGCGTGGCAGTCAACGTGTTAATAGGGAAAACCTGAGGAATTAAATTGAACCTGCCCAGTTTCCATATGTATTGCTTTCTTTCATTTTATTTTAAAATTAATTAATTAAAAAAATTAATTTAATGTGATGGTTTGATGCAGATTGTTGAGACGATTAAGCAGAACTTGTCAGTTAATTCTGGAGTTTCGCTTCATGTGGCATCACTAGGTGCCACTAAGTGTGTTCAAATGAGCTTTGATTTCAACAAAGGTATCATTTTCTTCTATCCTTTGTGATTACATGAATGTGCATAGCTCAAGCTCTTCATTAGGGAATTCATTATCTTTACTAATGGGTGATTTTTTAAGAGCTATAGGAAAAATTTTCAAAGAAAAACACATAAAATTCAGAAAAATGCATGAAATCTTTATATGAATCGATAGTACGGTCCATATAATTTAATGTTTGAAGATTATTTCATGCAAACGTTGACCGCGACTGCGCCTCAAATGGTCCATCCGCTTAGTCCAATTTTGGCATACTCTTTCCAACATTTCGGCCGGTATCTCACGAATAAATGCTTCAACGTTGTCTTCCAATGCGTCAATTGAGGCGGGCTTGTCTGTATAGACATGAGCTTTAACATAGCCCCACAAAAAATAGTCCAATTGACCGGTCCCGAACGTGAAATAAAATGTTCACCGAACTCGCCTCTCAATAAGTCCATTGTTACGCGTGCTGTGTGGCATGTGGCACCGTCTTGTTGAAACCACATGTCATGCAAGTCAAGCTCTTGCATTTTGCACGGTAGCGCTCACCATTCACAGTTACGTTACGATTCGCAGCATCTTTGAAGAAGTACGGTCTAATGATGCCACCAGCCCATTAACCGCACCAAACTGTGACTTTTTCTGGATGCATTGGTAGCTTTTGCAATGCTTCTGGCTGATCTTCACTCCAAAATCGGCAATTCTGCTTATTTACGTATCCATTGAGCCAAAAATGATCTTGGAAGTGGATCTTCGGCCAACTTTCCAAGAGCCCATTCAGCAAAAATTCTGCATTGCGGTAGGTCCTTCGGCTTCAATTCTTGCACCAGCTGTATTTTGAAAGACTTCACACCTAAGTACTTCCGCAAAATTGTCCACGTTGTTGAGTAACAGAGGCCCAATTGGTGCGAACGGCGACGAATCGATAATTGATGGTCACACATTAACACTGGCCGATACAGCTGCGATATTTTCTTCAGTTCGCACTCTACGTAAGCGTGTTGGTGGTTTAATGTCCAACAATGTTAATTTGGTGCGAAATTTAGTCACAATATTCCGAATAGCCGCTTCAGTGGGTCGATTAAACTGGCCATAAAATGGAAGAAGCGCGCGATGAACTTTCTTAACAGAGCACGCATTTTGATAATAAAATTCAATGATTTGCAAGCGTTGTTTGTTTGTAAGACGATTCATGGTTAAATTATCGACCAAACTGAAGATGTTTGACAATGAAACAAAACACGAAACGTGTGTGAGCTGTTTAAACCAGTGTTGCCAAAAAGATAATTGCTAAAAAATCACCCGTTATAAACTGTGTCCCATAGTCACCAACTGAGTCGAGTGTTTTTACGAGCATGGAAGTTAAAAGTATTTTCATGTGCCGTAATTGATGAAGAATGCGAAAATAGACAAATGCGTACTATTTTCTCAAGAACTGATTGTAACATTTAATACGTATGTATAGCGTAACTCAATGACGCCGTTGACTGTTCCCTTTTAAGGCTCCTATATGCGTTTGCCTTTAAACGCATCGTAAGCAATTGGTTTCCTTTTTTTATGGCTGCAAGCAAGCATGTCTAAATATTTACGATTTTTTTTTCTTTTGGTCTGCCTTTTCGTGACAGTTGATCTGTGAACATCGATCACTTGCACTTCATGCTGACTCAGCATTTAAATATTTTTTTTCTTTATTTTTTTTTTCACTTATTTCTTGCTTTAACGTATGATTGGATATTTTAGCAGACGTCAGACGGTTATAGACAGACTGATTTCCCCCTGTAGCTTTCCAGTGTCTAAACTGTCATTAATTTTTAAACATATTTTGACATACGAGCATATTGACACACCCGCCATTCAACTAACAATCAATATCAATAGCAACAATTCAACTAGTTTTTGTTGTTGTTGTAATCTATTAACAGTCTTCCGCCATGTGATGGTGATACAATAATAAGAGTGTGTAACAAATTTTGTCACTCGCCTTACAGTTCATTTGAACTGAACACCACCATATAAACGACATCACTTGTCTTTGGCAAGAGACAATTACAACGTTTTTACGACGACGATCTATCTATCTTAATAATGATGTTGAGTTGTGATTGCTATTGAGATTGTTGTTCAGATAGTTGTTGATGTGGTTCAAATTGTTGCACATTTTATTCCATTTTATTTTTTATTTTTTTCTTCGGTTTTTTTTTTAATAATTTTTTCATATTTCATGTTGATCGATAACAATTTGTCATTAATTGTGTAGGTTTTGTTGGGTCCCCCAAGACACTTTTCACTTTTTTTTCTCGCTCTCACTCGCTTTTCTTGCTTTACTTTGCTTGTGTGTTATTTGTATGGAAATATTTCATCGTGTGATATGGAAAAAGGTGTGCCATAATTATAACAAATTGATGTTCAATCATATTCGTTCGATATACGATATGATGGTCGGACTGACTAGTTGACTGGTTGACTTCTTGACTGCATTGCTTTCCTTTGATATGAATTCCTTATTGTGTTTTGAGTTAATGACGTTGCACTTCATCTTTTTCTTGCCATCAAATGCAAATCAATCAAAATAAAATTGCAAGCTGTTTAGCTGGTTATTAAAGAAGGTATTGTCAGGCAGCAGTGATAATTACGGGTGAAAAACTGACGGCATTAGTACAGTGATGGCAAAAAAAGATGTGATAGTCAACTTTTGATTATTTTTTTTTTTAATTGAAATAGAAAGTGTTATATATAGAAAGCATTCAAAATGGACTAAAAATTTTCCACAATTTAGCTTATGGTCCATTTCCAAAGCACCCTTAACCCTACACATAAACGTCATAAATTGTTGAATTTTCGTATCGTATCCACGGGAAGGCCTCCTACAATTTTGGTGTCTGTCAAAGGGTTAAAAACCAATAAAAAAAATTTGAGAATCATAATTATCAGCAACAACAACCATTAAAATGAAAGTTCGCCTAACTTTGAGCCAAATAGAATAGGAAAATGCTGTTATAAAGAAGTTAAAAGAAGGATCTAGGCAAAGTGTGAAGTGAAAACGTGATATAAGTTGACATATCTTTTATTGAATGGTGAAAAAGGAAATAATGAATTAAGATTGTCGAATCAGCATAACTTTTACGAGTAAAAAGCAGCGAATTGGCTTTACTTGTGGAATTAGATGTTCTGGCAGTAAGATGGTGGGTGGTGAAAAGTAGCCCTTTGACAGACACCAAAATTTTAGGAGGCCTTCCCGTGGGACAGTTGCTGTATCTCCGTTATTTGAAGGAAACAATTTATGACGTGTATACACGTCATGTCCCCCCAGAAACCCTTGTTATGACGTCTATAGGCGTCAGTGTTTCCATTGAAAGAGACTTCAAAAAGGCAAAGTGTTTCGAATTAAAAATATGCAGACAAGGAACGTATTCTTCCTGCAATGCATTATGAGTTCCATTAAGCAACCGATCTCGAATGGATGTGCTATTCAGCTAACACAAGATCTACCAAAAAATATGTGATTTTCGTCAACAAGTCTTTCTATCAAATTATTTTGTTGTATCAAAAAAAAAAAACAGTGAACAACAAGCCACCTTAAGAGGTCAATCTAATGAATGAACAAAATTAGATTCCCAGCAGCTCTTGAAATGAACATTCACTCCCTCTATACACGATAGTTAAGCCTCAAACTGGGCAATGATTTATACTTAAGAGTTGTATGACATTCCAAGCGATTGCCACATCTCGATTGGCTTAATTCATGATATTTTTTTTGTTTTTTGGAAATTGTATGCCAGTAAAATTTATTTCGAAATTGACTAATTTGGAACAGAAGATATCATTACTGGAGATGAATCATACATACATAACATGCATAATTGGTCATTACAACCCTTCAGTCAGGATTACGACCTAGTTTCTCACACCACTCATGTTGTGTGCGTTAATTTTATACATGAGTGGCGGGACCTACAGTTTAACGTCGACTCCGAACGACAGATTTTTGAGCAACTTTTCATGGCAATTTTATTTACTCTCAGAGTTTTTGCCAGAAATCTGCTGAGAGGAAGTCGCCGAAGAAATACTTTTTGTATTTTATTTCGATGTCTGGCCTAAGGTTTGAACCCTGGCTTTACGTCTAGTAAGCCAACACACTACCTACTAGACTACGGCGACTTCTGTATATAATTATAACGACAAAAACAAAGCCTAATCGCGAGCCAATGGAATGACCTAGAATACCTAAGACCAGGTTCGTTCAAATGCCACAGTTTTGCTCACTGTTTGTTTATATACTATAGCTTAGGGGAGATAATGGCCGTTTTCGAGTGGCAGTAGAGAGAAAGTTCACCTATTTAAGGAAAAATAATGAAAAAATTGGTCATCACAATCCTAGGATTACGACCTAGCTGCTCACACGATTTATGTTGTGTGTATTAATTTTATATCGGGTCCGCCATCTAATGTTTTTTTTTTTCAACTAGTCCTTATTTCGTGAATGGTAGCACTTAGCTCATGTCTAATTTGACAGATAATTAGTTTTATCCTTCCGCTGAACGAATATGGACCACCCAATGCGTTTTCACTTCGCTAAGTGGGCCTGCGATCGACTTACAGAAGATGCCGATTTTGGCAAAAAAAATCATCTTTTCAGATTGAAGCTCATTTTGATCTTGGCGGGTATGTAAACAAAGCAAAATCGTCGAATTTATGGCACAGAAAACCCGCACGCATACATTGAAAAGCCGACGCAACCAAAAAGAGTCACTGTTTGGTGCGGATTTTGGTCCAGAGGCATAATTGGGCCATTTTTCTTCGAAAATAAGCAAGGAGTGGCCGTTACAGTCAATGGCGATCGTTATCGGGCCATATTGTACGAATTTTTGTTCACAAAAATTGAAGAGAAGGATATTGGCAACATTTGGTTTCAACAGGACGGCGCTACGTGCCACACAGCCGAAGCTACACTCGATGTTTTGCGCCCTGTTTTTGAAGATCGCATTAACAGCCGCAGAGCTGATGTTGTTTGGCCAGATCGGAGCTGCGATTTGACACCGTTGTTGGACTATTATTTGTGGGGTGCCATCAAAGATAAGTGTTACGCCGACAAGCCAGAGACAATTGACGCTTTAAAGGACAATATTCGTGAAGCAATTTATGAAATACAGCTGCACACAATCGATAATGTGCTCAAAAATTGGACCGATCGTGTAGTCTACTGCATAGCGATTTGCCAAATACTTAACTTTTACTTTTTAATATGCCTTTAACAAGATAATAAACAAGCCTTCAAAAAGAAATCTATTTTTAATGTGTTTTAAGGAGAAATGCCCCATATTTCCACACCCACACAGCTTTAACACGCGTCGTAAAAACCGTGTTAAAAATTTAATAGATTTTCTTAAAATGCTGACATTGACAACTAAATTCATTTCTCTTGTTTTTTTTTGTTTTAAGCAATAAAAAGCCAACAAAAAATATTCGGTTTTTAATGGCTCACTTTTACATTTGAAATGAAATGCGTTTTCTTTTGCACAGTCGCAGACTATTAGTTTTCATGAGTATTTTTTTTTTGTCTGGCACTGCTTTACCTTAATTTTGGCTCGAACTATTTTATCTCTTTTGCCTGTTGATTGTCTATGTTAGTGGTCGATACGGTATGTACTCGTACATGCCATGCTCGTACATACCATGCCGTCTTACTGCCAAGTCAGACTTCGGCTATTGTTTGTTTGTGGATATGATTAGTTTGTTGAATATTTGTTTGTTGTTTGAACATGGCTTATTGGAATTTTTGTTGTTGTTGCTGTTGTTTTTATTGTATATTTTTCTTTATCTTTCTGATGTTAATTTTCGCACATGATTTGAATACTAATGATATTGTCAATAAATATTGGCATTCAATTGATGATGTTCTCACATACCAAACAAAACAACAAATCACAACTTACTGTAGGAATTATGAAAAAAAAGCTTGAAAGAAGAGACGGCTGGGGTGGTAGATAATCATTATTGCCAAGCATATGTTTTTGTTTTTTATTATCAATGCCCCATTATAATTGCAATTAGACGGTACTTAAAATATGGAGGAGACTCTTATTAAAACAAGTTCGAAACGAAAAAAAAGAAAACAATAAGTCCCCTTTAAATACCTTATCTTTTAAAAAACGAGAACTTTTTCTTTTTTTTTGTTCGTTGTTTTCTTATGTAAAAGAATATCCTTTTGGGGCCAAGATTATTAAAGTTTATGAACTTGATCTAAATTACTTTCAGTCTCTACGTCTGTCTTTTTTTTTGCTTTTTGAATTGCTATTTGAATTGCACTTTACAAGTCTTTCGTTTTTAATAAATTTTTTTTTTTAATTTTTTTTTAAACTGACAACAAAATAACCGGTAATTTATTACATGCCAAAAGCCAATAGTGCCTGGTACACTGAACAAAATTTTTATGTAAAATATTGTAGAAAAAATTAGCACCTCTATGATGGTTGAGGTAATTTAATTTCTCTAAATATTTATTCAAGTGGCGATCTAATTCTTATTATAAAATTTAATTTATGACGGCCGTCTAGAAACTATTTTTAAGACAAAATATCGACGCCTCCATTCTATAACTCTCTAAGTGTACTTAGAACGTTTTTAATGTTTTTGCATTTTTAAATTCTATTCTACGTTCTCTAACTTAAATACTGTCAAAATTGGTTAAGATGCGCCGATCCGTTCCGAAGTTATAGAGAAAAATCTCCTTAGAATACACATGTAGTCGTATATCGCGTGAAAACTTTGAGAACTCATAACTCAAAACACACTTTTTCGACTCAGAATGTTATAGAACGGAGGCGTTGATATAAACGTAACACTTTAGTTCCACAATGCAATTAAGTGCAGAAATAAGAAGATTGAAAAGGATTCACTTGTAATCTATTAACAGTTTCTACATAGAAAAGTAGATTTTGATCAGAGATCAGAAATGAATCGTTCTTTTCGTTACTCATAAACACTCATGAAATTTTGAATATAAGTCAGTCAGACAATATTGAAATTTAACTATGTACTCTGATTCATTCATACTCACTACAACGTTGATTTATAAGTCCAGGTTGCAATGAGTATGCGGACAACGTTCGACATCAAACTCATACCATTCGAAATATGTTTGATTCATAAGCCAGCCTACTCATTTTGATTCATAACTTTAGAAAAATACTTACAATACTGTCGACTAATGATTCAAGTGACTCGAATCATTCATCAAAATGTACAGTCTTAGTTGTTGTTGCATTTAGAACAAAATAAAAAGACACATAAGCAAAAACGACAGAGCAGCAAGCAGAGCAAACACATAACCTTCTAGTAAGTGTTTTAGTGTTCGTAAGCGAATCATACTTATTTTATGATTCTTATAAATGTTGAGTCATGGAGAGTCGATATCAACAACATCATACGTGTTGCTAAGTATGAATATAATGAGTACTTCAAACTTTAAATATGAGTAGAGGTTCCATGATATTAAAATAAGTATGAATGCGTATAAGTATCAGAAATTATGAGTATTATTCGATTCTACTCATCTTTTTGAATACTCATTGCTGATCTCTGATTGTGTTACACTTCGATGCTTTTGTCATTACCCTTTATAGGTTAGACTCTGAGTTCTTCTAAGAGAAAGTTCATTAAGTTGAATAACAATAGCTAGAACACTTTCTAAGTGTATAGAACGTACAACGAAAAGCGAGTTTTGATAAGGCATAGAAATAATTTCAACATATTACCCACTAGAACTGAATCACCGTCTTAAACGAAAAAATATATGTTCCATAATAGTAAATCACCTGGTGGCAACATACTCCATTCATTGTTCCATTAAATACAGAGCACGGAAGTGTTTTCATACGTCTGGTTGCAGGCTATCATCGTAAAACTATCTACGAACGGGGATATGAAATCAATTTCAATAACTAGGGAATTATCACTATTCTATACCCGATTTTGAAAGCTTGTATGAACATTCTTTAGGATACACATGCATACAAACATTATTGGTCATTACAACCCTTCAGTCAGCATTACGACCTAGCTTTTCACATGACTTATGTTGTGTGCGTTAATTTTATGCATGAGTGATGGGACTCACAATTCAAAGTCGACTCCGAACGGCAGATTCTTGAAAAACTTTTTCATGGCAATTTTATTTACTATCAGAGCCTTTTATTTATATATTTAATATTTTTTTATATTTTGCTTTGTTGGAGATATCAGACCTTTGGTTTGAACCATGGACTCACGTCTAATATGTCAAGAGGCTATCTACTAGACTACGGCGACTATAAATACTACGGTATTTATTGCACAATTAAATGCGAAATGGAAGTCGATAGTTTACAGCGTTTCAACTGAAATACTTACTAAATTGATAATTACAAGACTTTAGTCAGACTTACGCTCTAGCTTTTCACACGACCCATGTTGAGTGTGTTAATTTTATCCATGATTGATGGAACTTACACCTGAGTGAATATGTATCCAGTCAACTCCGAACGACAGATTTTTGAGAAACTTTTAATGGAAATTTTTATTTACTCTCAGAATTTTTACCAGTAGACTCTTGAGAGAAAGTCGCTGAAGAAATATTTGTTTATATTTCGCTTTGTTCAAGATATGTGTGCTGGGATTTTAACCAAGACCTCACGTCTAATAAGCCGACATACTACCTACTAAACTACGGCGACTTCATTCAAATAAACATTTTTTAAGCCTGTGTACTATTACAGAAGGAATACAAAAAAAACTATGAATCTTCTAAACATTCTTAAAATATTTAGGATATACACGATTAGTAATGCATAGCTAAGGATCCCAATAGATATTGCAGGCAATACAACCGAAGTTCGTAGGCGAAAATTTGGTTGCTGCGAATATATGCTTCATAAGCCACCTGAGGAAGGGAATATGTACCCACGCACCTGACAACTTAGCAAGATGACTTCAATGGCCAGATAATGATTAAACTTCGTAACTTGTTTTATTTAAATGCTCAAGATTTGAAGAGTATTGAATATAAATGAAATCCTCAATCGGTTAGATTCCAGAAGAACTGGGGCGCAGTAAGCATGTTTGCGGCTATTTCATAGCTGACACAGATATCAGTATTAAAGGTTGAACAATCTAAACAAAGGACTGTGCTGGATGTATATGATTTTGTATGTTCTTTATATTCCTCTTCACGAAAAATAGCTATGTCGCAAAGCATCCTCCCCTTTGCATTGCTCAAGATTTTCCAATTAAGAAAGCGATGGGTATACGTAGCAAGTTCTGGAATAATATGGCTGTCGTTGGTTGAAAACTATGTTTTCTGTGGAACTAAATAAGGATGTTGTATCGAATATTGAGGTGGCGAATTTTGCTTATGAATACTATGTTCAGACATACACTTTTATTGAGTCAATAATCGGTTTATTGTTTACAATATTTTAAGTGTTTATACATAACAATATACACAGTTCAGCTGCTTATTCAATATTCATTTGACAGCTGGTAAGCAAAACAGCTGGTTGTTTCAACAACATTGTTTTTGTTTTGTTCGTTGTTTTTTTTTTTTTGTTTGTTGTGTTCGGAAAATAGTAATATGCTCACTAAACGTACTTATGACAGCGCTGTATTTCAAGTTTTAATCAATATTATAACAATTTATGAATTTATTGAGCAATAATTAATTGACATTTTATATGAAATATTGAGATCAATAATGCCGTTTATTGCGATTTACTCAATATAAGTGCATGTCTGAACATAGTATAAGCCTGAGCTTCTTATGAAGTTCGTTATTGTTATTATGCTTTCTGAGGAGGTTACCTTTAAGGTGTACCCTGGATGGGTAATTTGCAGGAGATTTGCTGAGTTTTGATTTTCAAAATCCGACAAACATGATGAAACTTTTTTCGCATTCTCCCGGTTTTTAATAAAACACCAGTGCACCATGTCACCTCATGTTTTGAATGTTGCAGCGTCTTATATAGAAGGTTCCAGTGGCATCAGTTATATAATTGGTTAGTTTTTATGTTACTAAGCCTCTAGAGGACTTAACCTCTAAAAGGCGACTGTATTAAATCCCGATCTCTGATAGTTTATGTATAAACTGTTCAGTTTCTCTAACTGCAGCTGGTGATTTAATGTAAATCAAATGCAATTAGAATTCTCTAAAGTTTTAATTCCCAGGCCAATTTAGCCTAAATTGCTTTTGTGATGAAAACTAAGTGTGATTCAAATATGTTTCCACTGAATAATCATCAGCATACATACTTGACTGAATTTCTCGCAACATTCGAAAGCAGATAAAACGGAAATAAATTCAAGTGTAGGTCATCACCATAAAGTGTGTGTGCCTTAAACGACTTTTGCTTTTGTATTAACAAGTTTTCGAGAAGCAAATCTTAATAAAAATTGCAATTTTAATGGATTGAAACCAACTATGCCAGTGTTGCCATTATTTTAATTTATTTGTGGCAATAAATTTATGCAAGTGCGTAATGAAAACATTTGAAATCAGTTTCTTAGCAATTTTATTGGCCAATAAATTTTTTTTGAGTGTATTTAACAACAACACTTGCTTAATGTCACATAATTTATAAACCAATATTTTATTTTTACTGGCTTATAATTATTTTCCTTATTTGATTATCCCTCAGTCCTCTTTCGTGCTCCTCCTCCCTTGCTCTGGTATGTGTTTGACATGATTCATTAACATTTTAACGTTTCAGTTTCATTTTTTAAGGCCGGCATTATTATTTTACTGGGGATTTTTTCTTTTTTTGCTTTGAATCTTTAGACAAGTATTGTTGCTTGCTGCTGCTGTTCAAAATGAAAAGTGGATGGATGATGAGATGATTATTTTATCGCAACACGGGTGACAACATGTTCTGTGTCCATTTATTACTATTTTTTTCTTTTTTTTGCCCCCTTTGCTAGTAATTATAAATACGTACACTAATCTAATGCAGGCCTGGTAGTAAATCTTATGGCTTGGAAAGCGAAGCTAAAAACTTGTTGCTGATCTTTTTAGTTTTTCTTAATTTTTTTTTTTTATTTTCTCGGTTCATTTGTGATCTTATTTAAGCTGCCAAAGCAGCAGCTGCTGCTGCTGCTGTTGGCTAGTAGACTGGTTTGTTGGCTAGCCGGCTGACTGGCAATTCTTTATGGCAAAAAAAAATCTATGTACGCCCTCGTTTGTTTGACTTTAATTTATGCCCCAATAGATTGTAGACAAGAACCAGGCGCTGATCATTGCAATTTCAACTGCAACCGTATGTTGTATAGTTTGTAGACAAACAATGTTGATAATCACTTGGTTGTTCAGTTTACTGGTTCCAAAAAAACACTAACAACAACAAATTCAATACGTATATGCATACAACAATACATGTATGAAGCGATTAATATAAGTTGCCTGCCTGTTTGCATGTTTGCCGGTCCTTTTGGCTGCTGGTGCTAAAAGCCACAATCTCTAACCACAGAG
Organism: Sarcophaga carnaria; assembly: GCA_958299815.1. Lineage (NCBI taxonomy): Eukaryota > Metazoa > Arthropoda > Insecta > Diptera > Sarcophagidae > Sarcophaga > Sarcophaga carnaria. The sequence continues at coordinate 144,802,356 of OY283149.1, forward strand.
TTATTGTTATTATTGTTGTTGTTGTTGTTGTCGTTATTATTATTATTGCATTTTCATCTTCCAGTCAACCATGAAAATAAAAATCCAACATTGAAATTTACAACACCAGAAACAACGGCAAGAACAACAACAACAACACCAAAGTAAAACAGAATAACGAAAAGAAAATTAAATAAAGTAACACAATATTATTTTACATATGTACACTACATATGTATGTATAATACATATGTAAGCATACATACGGTTGTAAGCATACTTATAACAGGCATCGGGATAAATGATGCAGTTGTTGAAGCTGTTATTATATGTTCCTACTTAGACCAGCATCAAAATAAGCCGTAAATAATCGACAAAATGAACAGTGGAACAGGACTGCAAACAATTAAAATCATGTTGTTCATCGTTCTTAGCCGCAAATGATGGATGATTGGCTGCCTTCCAAAATATATCAATACAAAGTTTGTATGCAGTTCTACTACTGCATATAAACTATGTAGATATGCAAAGTAACCAAACAATGCATCAAGTATAAATCCGATGCCTGATTGCTTTTTGACTGCGTTAAAAATACACATTGACGACGTTTTGAAATAGAATACATTGTAAACATTTTGTACAGCGCCATTATGAAACACGATACTTTGTTCAAACACAAAACAACTAACATCTTGGAAGGCAGCTATTATGATACAAAAAATCAAACTGTCTCTTAGCCAAACTACTGAATAACTTTAAAATTATTATTGATTTCTCCCGATTTATAGCGGGAAACTTATTTGAAATCCTTTGTCGCTACGCTTTACATACACTCAGCCACAAAAGTATACATACGATTAACAAATTTCAGAAATTTTTTAACCAATCCGTTTTCATTGAAAATCTTTATAATTGTCTGACAACTTTCCTCGATTTTAAGACGGTCTTTTGAATTGCTTCAGAAATTTGTGAAATTTGTTAATCGGATGTATACTTTTGTGGGCCTGTGCAGGGCCACAATTCAATTCAATTTCAGAGATTTTTTAAACAATGCAAAAGACCGTCTTAACATCAAGGAAACTATAAAGATTTTCAACGAAAACGGATTGGTTAAAAAAATTTCTGAAATTTGTTAACCGTATGTATACTTTAGTAACTGTGTGTACATACATAATTGGTCATTACAACTCTTCAGCCAGGATTACGACCTAGCGTCCCAGACCAGTTATGTTGTGTGCGTTAATTTTATACATGAGTGGCGGGACCTACAGTTTAAAGTCGACTCCGAACGACAGATTTTTGAGAAACTTTTTCATGGCAATTTTATTTATTCTCAGAGTTTTTGCCAGGAATCTGCTGAGAGGAAGTCGCCGAAAAAATATTCTTTCATATTTTCGTTTTGATGTTTGACCTGGAGTTTGAACGGTGGCCTTATGACTAATAAGCCAACACACTGCCCACTAGCCCACAGCGCTACAGTTTGCAACACCAAATTCTTAGTGTTGCTCAAGTGTTTTCGGCATTTGCTCTGCAATCAAAGTGTCACTGTTAAAAATGTAAAAGACCATACATACCATACCATACCATACCAACAGACGTTCGCCCACAAGATCATCTGCATTGTTGGTTGCTTTAGTAATGTCGTGTCATCCTACCCCGGCTACCCAATAAAGCTTTCCACATTAGCTTATTGGAGTTGGTAAGTGAGACATAAACTCCTGAAAGTCCATTGATTATCTGGACTGTGAAAACACTTGTAAAAATCTTCGAAAGTTACAATCACTTTGTTCAGAATGTAGGAAAATCTGGAGAGCTTTAATGATGTTAACGATAACCACATTGGTTGTCGTTTGGTTTACTCCTACGAGCAGAATTCCTGAAAATTCCAACCAAGAGCGAACTTATCATCAATTGCTAAAAGAAGCTGTCTTGGACATCGAATCATAATTTGGAAAGAAACTGGCATTGTAGCAAGAATTTTCTCCATTAATAAAGAGGCAAAAGACCTGCCCCCAACTGTACTACATAGTGGAAAAAAAAGAACTTGGAGGTAATCAAGAGACTCATAGTAACAGTTAAGGAATTACTGCGAATAATAAGAGTATTTGTCAACATTATTAACAGCAATAGCGGTGACTAGAAGATAAAGTCGCTGTAGTCGATTAGTTCAGTCTTTCTTCGACGATTCCCCTGAGCAGATATCTGGCAAAAACTCTGAGAGTAAATAAAAATTGGCATGAAAAGTTTTACCAAGAAAAATCTGTCGTTCGGAATCGACTTGAAACTGTAGATCCCTCCACTCAAGTATAAAATTAGCAGACACGACATCAGCGATGTGAGAAACTATGTCGTAATCCTGGCTGAAGGGTTGTAATGACCAATTATGTATGTATGTATGGCTGTCTTCCAAAATGTTAGTTGCTTTGTGTTTGAACTAAGTATCGTGTTTCATAAAGGCACTGTACAAAATGTTTACAGTGTATACTATTTTAAAACGTCGTCAGTGTGTATTTTTCACGCAGTCAAAAAGCAATCAGGCATAGGATTTATAGTTGTTGATGCATTGTTTGGTTACTTTGCATATCTACATAGTTTATATACAGTAGTAGAACTGCATACAAACTTTGTATTGAAACATTTTGGAAGGCAGCCTATGTATGTACAGGTGGCTAGATTTTATGGTTGAAATGCTTAGCTTAGCCCCGGTTCCTTTTCAATCTTTAAATTTAATTTATAGAGAACCGTCTGACCTCACAAAAAGAGTATAACAATGCCAGAGAAGATCACAAAATGGTCGGTTTACTCCAACTTTTGAGGCAAAAATTTCGACTCAATAAGACAAAATAAGTTTCTTGCCAACATAGTAAAATACAACAATGACAGTGGCAACCCTGTCATCTTATTTATTTATTTTATTTTATTTATTAATTACAATACAATTACAAATTATATTCTAATCATATGCTCGGTGTAGTGTCACAGACCAGAGTCTCTGGTGGGAATCGAACCCACGACCCTCACGCTAATAGTCTGGCACACTACCCACTAGACTACCAAGGTAACTCCTGTCATCTTAGAACCTGCTACAGTAAACCGTTCAGTCACTTGTACCGAAAAACCTGATGGCATTTAAAACAAAGAGAAATAAGACGATGTTCCTTAAAAGCATGAAAAGGTTAAAGAACAAAACGTAAATACAAGTACAAAGGGTTAGCCAGAAGGCTGACCATCTCGCTAGGTGATATCATATGATAGTAAGGTTGCCTTCCAAAATGTATCAATACAAAGTTTGTATGCAGTTCTACTACGGTATATAAATTTTGTAGATATGCAAAGTAACCAAGCAATGCCGATGCCTGATTGCATTTTGACTGCGTTAAAAATACACATTGACGACGTTTTAAATAGCATACATTGTATGTATATATTGTGTACAGCGGCATTATGAAACACGATACTTTGTTCAAACACAAAGCAACTAATATTTTGGAAGGCAGCCTATTACAAAGTGTTGTGTTGAAAATGGAGTTGGCTTTTGCTGGTGAGAATCCAATATAACCTAAATAATCAGACACTGGTCTCTTTTCCTATACAAGTCATTGCATAATAAGGGATCATCCTCTGAGTGTTGGTCTTAAACAAAAAAGGAAAACTACAATAAACTTGCCTAGTTAGGTTAGGTCGGAGTGGTAGCTCTGATAGAACTTAGAACGCAGTCCCTGTACTAACCAAGCTCCACCAAAATCAGGGAAATGGAAGATGTTGGTCAGCGCAAGGGCTGCACATCTTGCCTAGTGAACTGAAGAATTTTCAAGATTCGAAATTTTTGATTTTTTTTTTAAATATTTTTAAGGCCTTGGTACGTTTGCAAATATTACGGATGCCCGAAAAGTGTATAGGAATTTAGAACATTTCAGTTTTTCTTATTACACTTTTTGTCCCACTGTCTATATCATGTTCAAAATGATATCAATGAACTTTGTCGAAGTGTGCCATAAATTGTATGATCTTGTCATTAGGCAAGTAAATAAAACGGGATTTTTTTTAACATTTTCTTCGTTAATTTTTGTTTTTTTTTTGTTCATTATTGGTCTGTTGTCCACATTTATGAGGGCTTTTTTTAATATTGTTTCTGCAGAAATTTTTATTATTTTTTTAAGTTTGTTTTGTTTTTGCCAACCAGCCAGCCAACATTTGTTTCAATCAACAGAACATGAGCACAATTTAACCGAAATGGACAAATGGACATGGCAAAGGCCAACATGGAACACAGACACAAAATACAGACGCAATAATAATTACGAAAAAACGTACCAAAAACAAGTTCGACTAGCAGAGTTAACAGCAAAAAAAAAACTCAAACGTTTTTTTTTTCTTAAATTCTCAAAAAAAATATTTTTTTTATTAAAATCTGTGACTTGGTTGGTTGGTTGGTATAAGTGAGTTTAGTATCGGCGTGTGTAAATGTTTATTTAATGACTTTGACAAAAGAGAACACAAAGTCAAAGCCAGGCCTATAGTGATTAAACAAAACCTCTACCTCTACTTCTATTGCTGCTACTCTATTGCCACTTATAATTGCCAGCGGCTCACTGACTGCCTGGCTGGCTGGCTGACTTGGCTGACTTGACTGAATTCAACTCAACGCTTGATTGCGTTTGAGCTTCTATTGGTTATTGTTGTTATTGTTACGCTATTTGTATCTAAAATTATTAGTTAGCGGACGTCATTTTGTCTCTTTTTATAACATTTCAGCTGTTTTTCGATTTTTTTTTCGTATTTTTTTTTTCTCTGGAATTAATTTTATGCAAGTAATGCTGAAACATCATCATTATCAACGTTTATTTGTTTGTTTGTGTTTTTTTTTTCAAGTTAATTTTTTAAACACTAATTGCTATTATGGCTACAACAACATTAACAACGAAAAAAAAAATTTGTTGATCACTCGCTAGCAATTGCTGGTCGGTCCGTCTATGCGTCTGTCTCTTCCATATAACGATTTAAGCAAACCATACAAGTGAAATGTTTTTTGTGCTTTTCGTTTTGTCGCGTATATTTTGATACGAAATCGGAATTTTTTGTCATTAGCATGCGACAAGCCAACAGAACAGAAAAACAAAAACTTTAAATATGTTTTATATGAAATTGAGTTAAACAGTGGCTTGAAAGAATGTGTTCATTGTTAAAAAAAAGAAGCAAATTTGAAAACGAAAGTAGTCGACTGTGATAAATTTTGCAGAAAACTTTTTTTGTGAAATCCTGCATATTAAAAAAAAATCGTGGACTCCTATCTAAGTTGAAAATAAAAAAAATTGATGCGTCATTGTAGGACATATGATACTTAACCGCTTTAAAAGTAAAGAATTCTATCGTTAAGACATATATTATCAGGCCAATAAATATTCAGGAGGCTCCATAAATTGATTATTTAGAGGAAAACAAAACCAAACCCCTTTATTTTTAACATTTTAAAAATATGATGAATATTTATTCCTCTGCTTCAGGGTTTGGAAATGGATTCCTATAGTTTACAAACCTCAAGTATTTTAACTACAACTACATTAATTACACAGCCCTGCATGGGTTTTGCAAAGAAGATGGCTCCAGGTGTTTCCGAAGGCATTTTGCGCCCTGAACGCGAATCTGAGTTCAGGTTTTCGAGAAATAGGGAGTTGAAACCCCCTAAAAATGACATTTTTTGCCATTTTTGAAACATTGTAGAGCTAAACACTGACGTGCTAAAACCATCGCTATTGTCAGAAATTGACAATTGATCTTTGCTCTTTAAATTGAGTCCAAAGCCAAATTGTTTGCATGCACCCTTAATGTAGGGGGTGGGTTTATATCAAGGGGTACAAGACACAAAAAAAAGACACATTACGGAGGTCCTTAAAAATTAATCAGATTTACTTGAAAATTGTTACTCAGGGGTTTTTGGGGTCGCTGGTTACAGATCTTCATTCAGATTTAAATTCAAGAAGGCGGATCCAATATTGCGGTCGAGGTTTATAAATATTTATCAGATTTACTTGGCCTGTGGTATACCAATCATCAGAGCGATTTCCATGGCTAACAGATTAAATTTAACCTTAACTAGCCAATTTAATCACCAGAAATCCCTATTTTTTGTTAATGAACAGACAGAGTTATACCGTGTTCAGACAGGCACTTTTATTGCGTAAATCGCAATAAACGCCATTATTGAGATATATTTCATATAGAATATTTCATATAAAATTTTAATTAATTATTGCTCAATAAAAATGCAAATTGTTATAATATTGAGAAAAACTGTCATAAGTACGTTCAGTGAGCATATTACAGTTTTCCGAACACTTTCTATTGGTATTTGACAACTCAAATATCAACAACGACAAACAAAAAAAAAAAACAAAACAAAAACAATGTTGTTGAAACAACCAGCTGTCAAAAAAATATTGATATTCTCTGTCTGAACACATAAAATATTGTTCACAAATAAACGAATATTGACTTAATAAAAATGCCTGTCTGAACAAGGTATTAATTTACATTGACTTTCTAGTTCAATAAATCTTAATTCATTAATCCATTTGGAGATTACTTCTTGAACTGTTTACTTCCATGTTACAATCGAACGCCCTCTTCCCTGCATAACTTGAGGGTTCACTGACAGAGCTACGTTTCGAAGTTAAATTCCACAATTCCATGCTGATTTCAAATATTCAGTATTTGTACACAAAATTTGAGATTTTATTTAAAATTTATATGAAATCCGGAATCAAAAATATTTCAAATGAAATTTGTAACAAATTTTTGAATTTAAAAAAGAAGAAATCTTTTTAGAATAAAATGCTTCTTCAACGAATTAATACTTTTAAAATACTGGCCATAAGTCACCCATAAAAACATGCATAAATACATATGCATTAAATTTTTTTTATTTTATTTTTTTTTTTTTTTATTTTTTATTTTTTTATTTATTTTTTTATTTATTTTTGTGTATGTTTCCATGTATTAAACATTATTTTAGTTCGCTAACAAATCGATTAGAATTCCAAAAAAAAGTATCTCTTGTTGGTATTCGTATTCGTATGTTTTTTGTCTGCCTTATCTGGCATAGAGAGACTAGACTCGTGAGTGTTTATTTTATTTCTTAAAAAAAAAAATTTTTTTTTTCTTTTAATTTTTTGTGTTAGTTTTTTAGCACACTGGCCATTTAATTAAGAGTAAAACAATTCCAGTAGCATATCAAATAATGGCACCAAAAATATTAAATTCCATAGTGTTCGAAATTGGAATATTTGAAGCAAAAAAAAATTAATTTTCACATTAACTTGCACAAGTTTTCAACACCGTGGGCTTGGAGAAAAGTTTAAGCAACATTAAGTGGAATAGATAACAACGGTAAACACTGTAAAACTGTAAATGTTGCGATATGAAAAAAATATTATTAAAATTTATTTCGAAAGCATTTAAAACCCCTCAATTGATTTTTAATTATTTTATTGAAATAAATACGTAGGCTTTCTTATCTACATATTTATTTATTAATGAAGAAAAACACGCCTTAATAATTGCGTTTTTTTAATTATTTTCGTATTAATTTTTATTATTTCTTTATTTGTCTGCCTGGCATTATTAAAAATAATAAAATTTCATGTCATTTTAGACCTGTCTTCTGAAGACTTTGACACTGACACTGTCTCCTCTTCTGTATATTTCTGTCATTAAAGTCAGGTTTTAAAAACGTTAAGTTTTAGAAAACTTACAACTCAATATTGTAATTAAAAAAACAACTAATTAAGATCAGGTTGTTTGATCAAGTGTCATATTGTTTGTATATTTTTTTTAACAAACGAATGTGCTGAATTTATGGAAATTTTTTCTAAATTTTAAGTCTAAAACTTCTGAACATCCATAGCTATTACAAGTATTTTTTTAAAGTAGTGGTGCTATTTAAATGACCTAATATAACCTGAAATATTCGAAGATCTGTGGAGAGTAATTACTCTTCTTGACGGCTATTTATAGAATACTGTCAATTAAGAAACAAGAAAAACTTCAAAGTAAAATAGAAAACAATACGGAAAATATAAATCAAGTACTTCAGGGTAATATTCTGCGGCTTAACAGTACAATCTACACAATGATGTACTCCTCTGTACATAGAAGTAGAAGTGGCTGTCCCCTCGATGGAGTCATAAGCGGACACACTTAGGCTGCACACAGGGTCCATTGTGATACTCTTCATTGATTTTAAGAAAGCTTTCAATACCATCAGACAAACTACCATATGGAAACCAATTAGAAGGTAAGGAGAAGTCCAGAAAACCATTAGAATCATCAGAACTGTAAATTAACTCTCAGTTCTTTACAATATCCGTCCTCCTAGTCCTGGAGGATACATACATAATTGGTCATTACAACTTTTAATCAGGATTACGACCTAGCTTCTCACACCATCATATATTGTGTGTGTTAATTTTATACATAGAGGCGGCAACTACAGTTTAATTGTCAACTTCGAACGAAAGATTTTCGAAAAACTTTTCATGGCAATTTTATTTACTCAGAGTTTTTGCCAGAAATTTGCTGAGAGCAAGTCCCCGGGAAAAATTTTTTTTTTTCATATTTCGTTTTTGATGTCTGACCTGTGTTTTGAACCGTGGCCTTACGTCTAATAAGCCAACACACTACCTACTAAACTACGCCGACGATATCGTACACAAAGTCTATTCACAGTGAAAAATTATTATTTTCAGTATTGAGACACGAGAATTTGGATATTTTTCTACTCTCGTACATGTGACGTATTGGCTACAATCCGAATGATTGAACTTCGCACCTGGCTGAAGCCAAAAAAATTTTTTTTTAATTTTAACAGATTTTAATACCTCTCAAAATGAACCACCAATGATGTCAACCGACCCCTCCAGAGAGAATAACATAACAATGAACTTTGTACGATGGTCTGGCAACGCCATTTTCGACGAAAGAATAGAGTCAATAAGCAAAGTCCCTCCCGATTAGATGTAATAAAATAATCAAATAGGTTTTCGTCGAGGATTTTATTTGTAAACACCGACAAATGGTTACCCTATCATTCTAAAAACATACAGGGTGGCTGATATATAATGCAACAAAGTAAAGCGCTATATTTTTTAATTTTATTTTTTAATTTCATTGTTCAAAAGCAAAAAATGTTGAAAATAACATCAAATTTTAGAATCAGTTTAGATTTGTTCGAATTGGCCACCTTTGGTACGAATTATGGCCTTCAAACGGCCGACAAACCCATCACAGGCTGCACGAAAGTGTCTCTGCGGTATTTTGGCCCATTCCCGGCGAAGCGCCGCCTTGAGATGATCGACACTGGTATTTTTTTAGTGAGAACCTTACTCTCCAAAATGCCTTGGCGTAAAAGTCCAACGGATTGAGATCCGGAGATTTTGTGCGGCAGAAATGAAGCGAGGAACCTCCTTTTTAAGCCATTCATGGTTGACGGGTGCTGAGTGCGGTGGTGCTGAGTCCTGTTGGAATGTCCATGGTCTGCGGCCGAAATGTTTGTCTACCCAGGGCTTCAATACTGTCTTTAATACATTTTCCCGATAATATTCGGCATTTATTTTGACCCCACGGTCGATGAATACGGGCAGGGAGCGACCATCGGCCGTTACGGCGGCCCACACCATTACCATCGGCGGCGCTTGAGTTCTGGTGGCCAATCGCAGGTGTAAATTTTCAGCTGACCTCTTTGGCAAGTAAACCCGATCATTTTGTTTGTTCACAAGTATGTGAATGTGACTTAACCGCTTATCATTAGCGTTAAACATATTCTCTTTGAAGTTTAATTTATGGCAGGCAATGTAATGCTTATTCCAGTGACCTATGACGACAGAACCAATTATCAATGCCGAGAAGACAACAGTAGACACGCGGAAAAACAAATTTTAGTAAAAGACGCTCCTAGGTTAGAGGACGTGAAGTACAGTACCCGGAGGGCGAATTGACCGACCCATTGTACAAAGACGTTCCTATAAAAACAGGAAACTATTCGCATATTGATGACTGCTAACCTTTAAATAATTTGTTAACATACAACTGAACTTGGGGTGATAACTTAATAAATTTTTTTTATCCAAAATGAAAATAAACATCAAATCGCATTTCTTCTAAATACAAAAATTTTGACGTGCCTAGTTTATCTTAAGAAAACTATTATAAAAAATATTTTTTTGTTTTTAACGAATAAGAGACACTGAACTCAAAAAAAAAAGAAATTCTATTTCCAGTTCAATGCCAGTAGTTTTCTAACACCCATGTAAGTAAAATGAAAGTGAAGACTTCAAGGGTATATGGGACTTATTTGTCGCCCATCAATCAATTACATTTGTAGCTAAGAACACTCTTATCTTTGTTTTGATTTTATTTTATCTTTTCATTGTATATTGTATTGCGTATGAATTTTTTAAAAAATTGTTTAAAATATTAGAAATTTGAGAAATTGAATTTCGGTTATCAAAACATATACATTCATTAACACTCAGTATTATTCTAAAAAAATTTTTTTTTTATGTTGTATGTAATGCTGTAACGTTATATGTAGTGCTGTAAATACACAAGTACACTCAAATAAAAAGTATTTGTATAATTCATACGAGGGTAGTTGCTCAAATCTTATGCTTGGATTAGGATAGCAAAGCAGAGTTTTTTCTCACAATCTTTTAAAGGGATTTGAAGACTGACAGCATTAGAAGTAAAGAAAGAATGAGTTGTAGCACGTACACTCAGCCACAAAAGTATACATACGGTTAACAAATTTCAGAAATTTTTTAACCAATCCGTTTTCGTTGAAAATCTTTATAATTGTCTGACAACTTTCCTCGATTTTAAGACGGTCTTTTGAATTGGTTCAAAAATTTGTTAATCGGATGTATACCTTTGTGGGCCTGTGCAGGACCGCAATTCAGTTTAATTTCAGAAATTTTTTAACCAATGCAAAAGACCGTCTTATAATCAAGGAAAGTATAAAGATTTTCAACGAAAACGGATTGTAACTGTACTTTACTAACTGTATGTAGAACAAATCGCGCTTGGAATGCAATCCCCGGAATTGTGGAACGTTAAGGTGGTAACAACGGCAGTGAAACTAGCGGTGAGCAAGATTTTGCTATGCAGTTCACAATTTGAGACTTTTATGTCAACAACCGGAACACTTCAATGGGCGAGGAGTTGAGTTTTATTAAAAATGGCCCAATACAACAAGTTTAACAGTCAACGGTAGTTCTAAGCAGTCATCGATGGGTAACCCTATAATTCTAAAATCGGCTACGGAACAGAAAAAAACAAACTTTGGATACTTGCTTAAGCAAAAATAAAGGATTTCTATGATATCGGAACGCCTCAATTGGCAAGGAGTTGTGATTTATTAAGAATGGCCCAATACAACAACGATGGCAACCCTATCATTCTAGAATCGGCTATGGAACAGAAATAAACAAAGTTTACATACTTGCTTAAACAAAAATAAATGCTTTCTATGTTATCGGAACGCCTCAATGAGCGAGGAGTTGTGATTTATTAAGAATGGCCTAATACAACAAGTTTCACAGTCAACGGTAGTTCTAAGCAATCATCGATGGCAACCCTCTCATTCTAGAATAGGCTAAGGAACATAAATAAAAAAAATTTGCATACTTGCTTAAACATAAATAAAGGATTTCTATGATATCTTCGGCATAAATGTAGAAAATAAAATAAAATACAGATTAAAGTGAAATGAAAAGTGGAAATACTCTGTTAAATATGTTATCCACATATACGGTGCTACATTTTTCCTAAGTTCTTCAGGTACTATCCGATGAACTTGAATAAATTTAAGCAAATGATGGTTCTTTGGTCATAAATCTTATGGGCTACTGCTAACAAATGGTCACTAAGGTGCCACAGATTTTATTTGCCCAAAGGCCTGAGGGTCTGAGGTCAGGTCTGTTAGAGTGTTCTGTAGGTTACAGATTGGAAAGACAACTGAGGACAGTGCCAGACTAAACTATTAGTTCGGCTATCGAGAAGAACTTTATAAATTACGCAAGAAGAATATTGGAAGTGAGTGTTTTATCTCTCGCAAGAGATATCATCAATAAGTTACAGTGAGCGCCATAAGTGAGTCAACACTTTTGTTCTTAAGTATAAAACAATTTTGTTCTTAAGTATAAAAAAGTTCCTTTATCTTGAATTGTTGTTTTTGTTTTAACATTTTATAAGTAACGAATAAACGTTTTTATTTTTAGAAATTTATTCGACTATTCTCATTTACTTTTCTCGCTATCCTAACAAAATGAATTATTTCAGTGGTGTTTACTCACTTTTGACGCTCAGTGTACATCTTCTATGTAAAATGGTGTACAGATTCTGTCTACAGCGCAATGAGAGGACGAGGCACATTTTGAGCATTACGCTGTCTAGGACCACATTGTATATTTTCAAATGCTACCAAGTGAATCAGGATGAACTCGCCGTAGTCTAGTAGGTAGTGTGTTGGCTTATTAGACGTAAAGCCAGGGTTCGAGCCCCAGGCCAGACATCAAAACAAAATACAAAAAAGTATTTCTTCGGCGAATTCCTCTCAGCAGATTACTGCCTAAAACTCTGTGAGAAAATAAAATTACCATGAAAAAGTTTCTCAAAAATCTGTCGTTCGGAGTCGACTTTAAACCGTAGGCCCCAACACTTCATGTATAAAATTAACACACACAACATAAGTGGTGTGAGAAACTAGGATGTTGTACAAAGGGTCAATTCGACCTCCGGGTATTGTACTTGTCTTAATTGACAAAGTACACGTTCTCTAACCTAACCTAACCTAACCTAAGTGAATGAGGATAAAACTAAATCTGTTCTTACAGGTGATTTAATGGACTTCAATCGGAGTTGCTATTTGAACATGGCTTGCAATGTGAATCTTTCTATTGCTGAGACATTAGAGTGGCATGGTAGCGAAGAACAAATTACTGGGTAGTATCTTTTGTAGGGGGTTTCACAGCCAATCCTGCAGAATTGATCATGTGGTTTATCATTTGAAAAAAAAAAAAAAATTTACGGCACATGAAACCTTTTCAATTAAAGTGTCTGCCATCAGCCACCTACTGTGTGGGATAATCATAACAATTCTACATTCATTTTTGCAAATTTATGATTTTCTTTTTAACCTTTCATAAGAATTAAAAATTGTTGAAAACAATTCCAGCAAAAAAAATTTTAAGTGGAAGAAATTTTACAACTTTTCCTTGGATTTGCTTGGTAATCTGAGCATTAATTTTTACAATTTTGACAGTAAAAATATGAATTTTTATGCTTCTTTTTTTGTTTTGTTTAAGTGTACATTTGTAGTCTCTAGTTCTATGTGTAATTGAACACCATATGTACATACATACATATGGTTGTCTATAGTCATACAAAATCACCCACTTAAAGTGATATGGTGGAGGCTTCTAAACAATTAAAGAGAGACGGAGCTGGAAACCTAACATGCAGCACTTGGTTTTCTTCTTCATTATGCTCATATTAGAGTTGCTGTTGTTGTTGTTGTTGTATGTTTAATTTTTTTTTTTTTTTTTTTTGACAAACAGCCAAATTTTAAATCCAAAATATTAAGAATTCATCTGCCTTAGACAAAAAATTTAAAAGGAAATATACAAACGAATTTGAAAACAAAAATAATGTTTTTCATATTGAATGCATGAGAGAGACGACAAGCTGACATTTGAAGTGGTCTGGGATTAAGTTGCAAGTTCTTAAGAATTTGAGGTTCACAAAACAAAACCGAACTGAGCACAGTACGTGATAAATTTTAAATTTCCGTGATACTTGAACATGACCGAAATAAAGCACAGATATGAGATACACCACACAGAGGGGTATCGTCACCAACAACATAAGGCAAGAAAATCAAAAATAGATTTCATGAATTATAAATTATGGTGGCTTGACTGGCTTGGCTGGCTTGGCTGCCTAGCTGGCTATACAAGAAGCAAGCATATGCGAGCATAAAAGTGTCATTTTAATGCGTTAAGAAAATTTATAATTTCAATGAAATGCAATGAAATGAAGCGCAAATGAACACAGAAATGCTTTAGAAAACATTGGAAATCTTTTTGATCTGGCTTAACACGGCCAGGCAGGCTCCTTTAACAAGGCTTTGTGCTAAGCTTAATACCTTACTCTAGACGTGCCTTTATCACTTACGCATGCATGCATGCAATGCAATGCAAAAGGTTGACATAGAGTATTAAAATTCATCTGTTGTAATTACTTTAAACCGAATGTGGCCAGAATATCAAACAGTTAAACGAACCTAAGAATGGATGAATAAATGAAACGAATAATAAATATTAATGGAATGTAATTATATGTGTTGTGTACATATAGGAGACATAAAATATTAAATATTTTGTATTAAAAAGATTTAATCATAGCAAAGAAAAAACAACACCACGTTTTTACACTTTGAAAGAGCCAGATAAAACAGATAATGATCAACCTGCCTATAATTGCATTGCCATTGCAAATGCTAACTGTTTGTAATTCTAGTTCTGTTTCTTTATAAAGATAACATCATTCATTCAGTATTTAAATGCAAATAGTTTTTAACACCTTTTCGCTTTGAGGCATTATTTATATTCTTTGTATATAATCTAGACTCACATATAATATAGAAATCATAACAAAGAAAATTAAAACAATAACTTCTTTATATTTATAGAGCTTGTAATTAAAAACAATAAAATCTGTTTCCTTTATCAATAAAAAACTAAAAACAAAAAGAAAATCTAGTCTTTGTTCTAAACTTCTCAAGGCATCACCATTAATAAATGCTTTGGACTGATTTTATAAAGGGTCCGCCAAAATAACTTTTTTTTTGAAAATACATACATACATAATTGGTCATTAGAACCCTTCAGTCAGGATTACGACCTAGTTTCTCACACCAACGGTGTCAAATCGCATCTCCGAGTTGGCCAAACGACATCAGCTCTGCGGCTGATAATGCGATCTTCAAAAACAGGGCGCAAAACATCGAGTGTAGCTTCGGCTGTGTGGCACGTAAAGCCGTCCTGTTGAAACCAAATGTTGCTAATATCATACATAGCATACATAATTGGTCATTACAACCCTTCAGTCAGGATTACGACCTAGTTTCTCACACCACTTATGTTGTGTGTGTTAATTTTATACATGAATGGCGGGGCGTACAGTTTAAAGTCGACTCCGAACGACAGATTTTTGAGAAACTTTTCAAGGCAATTTTTATTTACTCTCAGAGTTTTTGCCAGAAATCTGCTGAGAGGAAGTCGCCGAAGAAATACTTTTTGTATTTTATTTTGATGTCTGGCCTGGGGCACGAACCCTGGCTTTTCGTCTAATAAGCCAACACACTACCTACTAGACTACATTTTTTGAAAATGCTTTAAAAAAAAACCACTGAATATTTTCTCAAATTTCTTGAAAGCACAATCCTTCCGGTTAATAATGGAAAATAATTTCATTCAAATGGCTGCCTCGGCTGGGCCATGCAGTAGCCTACACGATCGTTCCAATTTTTAAGCACATTATCGATTGTGTGCAGCTGTATTTCACCAATGACTTCACGAATATTGTCCTTTAAAGCGTCAATTGTCTCTGGCTTGTCGGCGTAACACTTATCTTTGACCTGCACCCCACAAATAATAGTCCAACGGTGTCAAATCGCAGCTTCGAGCTAACCAAACGACATCAGCTCTGCGGCTGATAATGTGCGATCTTTAAAAACAAGGCGCAAAACATCGAGTGTAGCTTCGGCTGTGTGGCACGTAAAACCGTCCTTTTGAAACCAAATGTTGCCAATATCCTCCTCTTCAATTTTTGTGAACAAAAACTCGTTCAACATGGTCCGATTGACTGTAACGGCCACTCCTTGCTCATTTTCGAAGAAAAATGGCCCAATTACGCCTCTGGACCAAAATCCGCACCAAACAGTGACTCGTTTTGGGTGCGTCGTCTTTTCAATGTATGCGTGCGGGTTTTCTGTGCCCCAAATGCGACAATTTTGCTTGTTTACATTCCCGCCAAGATCAAAATGAGCTTCATCTGAAAAGATGATTTTTTTTTTTTTTGCTAAAATCGGCATCTTCTGGTGTAGGCTACTGCCTGGCCAGTCGAGGCAGCCATTTGAATGAAATTATTTTCCATTATTAACCGGAAGGATTGTACTTTCAAA
Organism: Sarcophaga carnaria; assembly: GCA_958299815.1. Taxonomy (NCBI): domain Eukaryota; kingdom Metazoa; phylum Arthropoda; class Insecta; order Diptera; family Sarcophagidae; genus Sarcophaga; species Sarcophaga carnaria. Next base: position 144,818,572 of record OY283149.1, read on the forward strand.
TAAAAAAAAAAGAAATTTGAGAAAATATTCAGTAGTTTTTTTGTAAAGCATTTTCAAAAAAAAAAAGTTATTTGGTGGACCCTTTAGAAGAAAAATTTGTTCAATAAGACTTGTTTCTATTTTTTTTAATAATTAAATAATATTTCTGTGTTAAAGAAAAATTTAATTTTATTATTACATCACCTTGACATTTAATCTTATCTTGACTTCTACACTGCTACCATAATTATTTCTATTCGAAGTTTTGAAAATGGCTTGTTTGTTTAGGGTCAATGGCATGCAGTATATTGCCTACATGACGAACTAATTATTTACAGCGTTACCAGTGTTGAAAAATTCAGTACATTAGTGCTTTTTTCAGTACTTTTTCATTTCAAAAATAACGCAGTACCCCTGTGACGCTTTCAGTCCTTTTTTATTATTACATATTTTATGTCTTGCGCTTTTCAGCTATTAATGTATTAGCAATATGTATTCAACGGAATGCTAAAGCTAGAATTAGGCTTTAGCCCCGGTTAGCCACGGAACTTACATTTGTTTTTAGAATACGAAAAGCAATGAAAACGCTTGCCGAACCGTAATGTAATTTCGGTAAGTATTTGCATTGTTCTTCATATGTTACGTTCCATCGACGTTTGACTAAACGGGGCTTTAAGTTTTGTTACGTTCCGAATCAGGTGTTTTTGTCTTTTATGTGAGGAGTACGAATAAGTCGTTAGTTTTTCTGTTCCGTGTGTAATCTAGTAGGTAGTGTACTGGCTTACTAGACGTGACCCCACGGTTTAAACCCCATGTCAGACATCTCCATCAAAACGAAATATAAAGAAATATATCTCCGTCGACTACCTGCTGGCAAAAACTCTGAGAGTAAATAAAACTGCCACGATAAAGTTTCTGAAAAATCTGTTGTTCGGAGTCGACTTTAACAGTAATTCTGTATTTTTTACAAAAGTACCATTCATTCAAAAAAGTACTCTTTCAGTTACTGTTCAGTACCATTTCAAAATTTGAGTTTTGCAACACTGAGCGTTACTGTAAGAGATTAAAGTCAAACAATTTTGGGTTTTGTCGCCCTGTTATTTATTATCATTCTGGATAACATTATGGACAGAGTGGGTTAGTTTGCGTTGCTACTTTCGTTGTCAAATCCAATATCGCTTAGAGGACCTAGATTACGTGAATGTCACACTTTTTTCTTGTGCCTATACAGGGCTGAACACAAAATAAAGTTCTATTGTAGATTGATCGGATCCCCACAAGAGTTAATGCACAAAGTCTTATGAACTTATTTTCGTCTACGAACCGCTAAGGAATAGTAACGAATTCAACAGTTTTCTGGATTTTATACATCCACTTTACATTTCAAACCTACCACCAAGTGATTATCATCTCCTGCTCTTTCCTAGATTAGGTTAGGTTAGCGGGTAGCTTTCCGTTCACAGGCAAATTCAAACGGTGGTCCATATGGCCAATTGTGTCACCCCGTATATATATTCAGCATTTTGGATACAATAGATTTGGATCTCTCTATTCATGACATGATACTTGAACCCGCCTTTATAATGAAAATAACGGACAGAGTTTATCTGAAAATGTATCACGCAACAAAGTTTAAAAATTTTATTGTGGCTTGTGCTCCCCAATTACGATTCACACTGAAATAATGCCTGTAAGGACAGCCGCTGTACGAATCTCGTAACAGAGGCTGACTTTCAAAATGTGTCAATACAAAGTTTGTATGCAGTTCTACTATGGTATATATGTACATACATTTTGTAGATATGCGAAGTAACCAAACAATGCATCAACTATAAATCTGATGCCTGATTGCTTTTTGACTGCGTTAAAAACTACACATTAACGACGTTTTAAAATAGTATACATTGTAAACATTTTGTACAGCGTCTTTATGAAACAGTATACTTTGTTTAAATACAAAGCAACTAACATTTTGGAAGTCAGCCAGACTATATGTAGGAAGAGTTCGAACCTCTCACCAAGTGATTATTATTTCTTGCCCTTTCCTTTCCTATCTTATGAATATGTGTGGTATATACACAGCAACTTGGGTATAATCGATTTGAATCTTTCTATTGACCAGACGATACTTAATCCCGCTTTTATAATGAAAATAACGGATTAATTTTATGTGGGAATGTATCACGTGACTGTCGCTTGTGTTATTCAATTACTATTTTCACTGAAATAATGGCTATAAGGACTGCCGCTGTACGAATCTCTTAACAGACTATATGTAGGACCCATTAAATTCTCAGGAGCATGTACACAGCACTGAGATTAAGCAAGAAAGCAAGGTGTTTTTAGAGAAGATAGTGGGACATTCAATGATTACCCACATATGGGTTCATGGTCACGATGGCATTGAATGTAAAAATGAAGGTGAAATACTCTTAGCAATGCTGACGCAATTTCCAAATAAATGTGGGGTAACGAACCCCTTCAGATAATACACATACATACATAATTGGTCATTACAACCCTTCAGTTAGGATTACGACCTAGTTTCTTACACCACTTATGTTGTGTGCGTTAATTTTATACACGAGTGGTGGGACCCACAGTTAAAAGTCGACTCCGAACAATAGATTTTTGAGAAACTTTTCATGGCAATTTTATTTACCCAGAATTTTATTAGCCAGAAATCTGCTGAGAGGAAGCCACCGAAGAAATATTTTTTCATGTTTCGTTTTGTTGGAGATGTCTGACCCTTGGGTTTGAACAGTGGTCTCACGTCTATTGGGCCAACACACTGCGAATTAGACTACGGCGATAGACTATATGTAGACCCCATTAAATCCTTAGAGGAGATAGCGGGACATTAGGTTAGGTTAGAGGACGTGTACTTGTCAATTAAGACAAGAACAGTACCCGGAGGTCCAATTGACCCATTGTACAACGTCCTAGTTTCTCACACCACTTATGTTGTGTGTGTTAATTTTATACATGAGTGGAGGGACATTAAATGGCTATCGGTTTCTGGACACAGTGGAATTGAGTGTAAAAATAAAATTCACATACTTTCACCAAAGCTGACGCGCTTATACATACATAATTGGTCATTACAACCCTTTAGTCAGGATTACGACCTAGTTTCTTACACCACTTATGTTGTGTGTGTTAATTTTTATACATGAATGGTGGGACCTACAGTTTAAAGTCGACTCCGAACGACAGACTTTTGAGAAACCTTTCATGGCAATTATATTTACTCTCAGAGTTTTTGGCAGAAATCTGCTGAGAGGAAGTCGGCGAAGAAATACTTTTTGTATTTTTTCTTCTGGAGCTCGAACCCTGGCTTTACGTCTAATAGGCCAACACACTACCTACTAGACTACGGCGACTTCTTACGCGCTTATACATTTTGAAATAGAGATCGGAGGGATAACGAACCCCATCAGATGTGGGCTGCAGAACAAGAACCAACTTTAAATCTAAGCAGAGTACAACTTAGAATCCTTATAGTTCTTATAAGGGGACATTGGACCCCCGTATGTACATGCTCGGAAACTAAATATGTATCATAATGGCTGCTGTAAACGCTGTAATGACGTTGATCCTGAGAATAACTTAACGAAATTTATAAAAATTGCTCCGAAATTGATTTCTCTAGACATAAACTCTTTTTCTTAGCATTTTTCTTCTTTTTCTGCGGAATTGATGATTTTCGTTTCGTAGAATTTACAATTGTCGCAGTGACTTGCATTTAGGGCCATTATTACAACTAGCGGTTAACTAAAGAGAGCATTTTAACGGGCATATAAATTGTCTTTTGTTATTATGAGTACCCAATAAGATAGAAGTGATCGTTAAGCTAAAGGGAGGATCATCCTACCTTTAACAATTAAAGGTTACTTTATGTTTGAACTTGCCAGATTATATATTTTATTCTCATTATGGCAACTTCAAATTTAAACAAAATGGGCATATACAACAAAAAAAAACGAAGCCCTCTGTTGCCACTGCGTTAAAAAAATCTTGTATAATTGAGCAGTTTTATCGACATTGCTCCTCCTGCACTGCCATATTTTTGAAAAATTTTATCTGTAAGTTGTAATAACGAAAATAAGTTAAAGGTAACTTTACAGTTTCCTTTAGCTAAAGTTACCTTTAACTAAACCCAAGTTTAACGGCAGGTTGTAATAATGGCCCTAAGAAACCTTATATGTAGTTGTCATACGGGGACATTGGACCCCCGTGTGTGCATGCTCAAGCACTTTACAATGACTGCTGCAAGCAGTGTAATTACTTTAATGCTGAGAAGAACGTAACAAAATTCATTCCTCTAGACATTAACTCTTTTTCCTTTAAATTTCTCTTCTTTTTTCTGCGGAATTGATGATTTTCGTTTCGTAGAATTTACAATTGTCGCCGTCAATTGCATTTAAACTGTTTCGTGAATGCTTTGTTGAGTCTGCTTAATCACTGTCTTTTTAAGGAATTTAATTGGGGTACAAAGTTACACTTTTTTTAAAACAAAATGTTTATTAAACCTCTTTTTTATTGCAAGCAAAGATCAATTTTATAAGAAACCTGCTGTTTGTATTTATCAAATACATAGTCTGACAGTCAGTCAGTCAGTCACTGAGTGTATGTACATATAAATAAAATAGATAAATTTATTAAAACTTAATAAATATTGTATTGGCAAGTAATCATCGTTGCCATATTAATAACACTCAGTTTTATAACATGATTAGAATATTGTCAGTATATTTATCATTTAATCACTTATTTTAGTACAATACTATACATGTACATATATAGGAGGGTATTTAACAATATATATGTATGTACGAGTATAATAAAGTAGATATTAGATACTACACTTCAGATATAATGTATCACACGACGTTATCTTTAGCTTTCCATTTATTTTTTTTTATAAACTTTAATTTGTTTGCATGTTTTACTGACTTAATTATTCCACTAAATTAAGTCTACCCCAAATTAAATCTACAAAAAAAATATAAAAGGAATATAACTTCCGTTTATAACAAAAATAAAATAAAAAAAGACACAATAACAACTGACTTTAATTTGTTTATCTTATTTATTATGATGATAATCATATACTCGACCATATAAGATGAATATTTATAAGAGGAGACCGTACGTATTATTATATCATAAAATGCATGACAAGTTAAATTTATTAATTTACGGTTGCTATTGGCCGTAATTAGTAAATCTGTGAATACTTTTCTTATATTCTATAATAGAATTTTAATTGTATTATTCATTAATAACAATTATTTTCTACCATGATAATGCCTTCAGCAGGTGAAACAGGAAAGATAAAAATCAAATGATTGCCCTGTAGGCTGTGCTCATATAAGGCCTTGTTTCAGGAAATTCATTATTTTTCTAATAAAGGGTCCGCCAAATAACTTTTTTTTTTGAAAATGCTTTAAAAAAAATACTGAATATTTTCTCAAATTTCTTTTTTTATTTGAAAGTACAATCCTTCCAGTTAATAATGGAAAATAATTTCATTCAAATGGCTGCCTCGGCTGGCCATGCAGTAGCCTACACGATCGGTCCAATTTTTAAGCACATTATCGATTGTGTGCAGCTGTATTTCACCGATGGCTTCACGAATATTGTCCTTTAAAGCGTCAAAACATTAGGGGCGCAAAACATCGAGTGTAGCTTCGGCTGTGTGGCACGTAGCGCCGTCCTGTTGAAACCAAATGTTGTCAATATCCTCCTCTTAAATTTTTCTGAACAACAATTCGTTCAACATGGCCCGAAAACGATCGCCATTGACTGTAACGGCCACTTCTTGCTCATTTTCGAAGAAAAATGGCCCAATTATGCCTCTGGACCAAAATCCGCACCAAACAGTGACTCGTTTTGGGTGCGTCGGCTTTTCAATGTATGCGTTCGGGTTTTCTGTGCCCCAAATGCGACAATTTTGCTTGTTTACATACCCGCCAAGATCAAAATGAGCTTCATCAGAAAAAATGATTTTTTTTCCAAAATCGGCATCTTCTGGTGTAGGCTACTGCATAGCCAGTCGAGGCAGCTATTTGAATGAAATTATTTGCCATTATTAATCGGGAGGATTGTACTTTCAAATAAAAAAAGAAATTTGAATTTTTTTATTTTTTTAAGCCTTTAGTTGGCACTGTTACAACCTGTCATTATTTAACTGAGATCGTGTCATGCTAGGTGACTAAGCAAAAATTTCAATTTTCTTAACCCTGAAAGAAATTTAGGAACTTAGTACAAGATTAAGACTTTCTAAAGAAAATAAGGTGATATTCCTAATGGTGAGCGCATAACAAGCCTACATGATGTCCTAAACGTATGCCAATTGCCATGAGACCCTCAGTTGGTCTCCTCTCCTTCAACCTACCTACCTACACTCTTTGCACTCGATTAATTTTCAAGCTCGTTATCTGTCAACTTGTATTTAATTTTAGCCGAACGAATTAAAATAAATTACAGTGGTAGAATTACCTGAGAAAAGTATTCTTCAATTTTATTTCAAGTAAAATAGTCCCCATATTAAAAATTACGCCTATAAATGCACACATCTTAGCATGGGTAACCTCCTTCCAGTTATTACACATGGACCTTCTTTTTAAAACTACAGTTAATTTTCTGTCCTGCGTAAATGTTGGTTTGCTTTGCAATATCTGCAATAAGTTCATCAGTGAAAAATCTTAAAAAAAAAATCTATTTCCGCAAAGTCTTTGTCTTGAAATTAAAGCCCAACATTATTGTCTCCAACACTAAATGTAATTTCTGCTGACAGCTCATCCTCTTTTTCACTCACATCAATCCAACTTGATTCTGATATTATGTCATTATCCCTATCAAGCTCTGGTACAGTATCACTTTCACTATCAAATGAATCTTGTCGAATGCCGCAATGTGTTTTACAGTTATTTGGTTTATCGTCTACAGACTAATATGCGAGCTGTAGAGTAAATTAGCGTTGTCACCTCCAGTGTGACATACGCGTTGCAGAGTAAGTTAGTATTGTCACCTCCAATGTGACATACGAGTGCAAAGGGTGTGTTAATCACTGATTTGTTGAAAATGGCGACACCAGACACGAAAGAAAGCGAATAAATTTTACGATTCTGATATTGCAAGAATAAATCGCCCACAATTTTCGTTTCCATTCCGATGTCAAAGATACATTGCTATCGGGAAAACGAATTGTATAAAATGTTTATAAATTAATGAAAGTCATTAATTTCGATCATGTAAGATTATTGTTAGTTTCGTTGTTAGCATAGTTTCGAAATATTTTAATACGGCTAGACATGTAAAAGTGGATCAACTTTTAATATTCGAATAGAAGTCGCCGTAGTCTAGTGGATAGTCTGTTGGCTTATTATACGTAAAGCCAGGGTTCGAGCCCCAGGCCAGACATCAAAGTTTAATACAAAAAGTATTTTTTCGGCGACTTCCTCTCAGCAGATTTCTGACAAAAACTCTGAGAGTAAATAAAATTGCCATCGAAAAGTTTTTCAAAAATCTGTCGTTCCGAGTCGACTTTAAACTGTAGGTCCCACCACCCGTGTATAAGATTAACACGCACAACACAAATGGTGTGAGAAACTTGGTCGTAATCCTGACTGTATGTATGTATAAAGTAATGAAAGTCATTAATTTCGATCATGCAAGCTTTGTTTTAAAGGCTTAGCATGGTTTCGGAATATTTTAATACGGCTAGACATGAAAAAGTCCATCAAGTTTTAATATTCGGATAACTTTTTGAAACACAACCAAACACTAGGTTGTAGAGACTGGCTAAATGGTAATGGAATGTGTTTTACTTAGGCCAAAATTATCGGATAGCGAATAGCGTTCACTCCTATTAAATTTCTCAGTTACGTTGTCTTACGTTATCAATCTAATCTCTAATCAATCTCTCCCTTAGGACTCAGAGGGTATTATTTAGGAATGTATTGTCTAAGGCTTCTGGTGTTCCGCAGGGTAGCCATTTGGATCCTTTACTGTTTTTATTGTTTCTTAATGATCTTCATTGTGCTATTTCTGATTGTAATATTCTGATGTATACTGACGACGTTAAATTATTTTATACTTATGATGATGATCATGGTCAGGCTGTTCTTCAGCCTGATTTGTTGATTTGTTTGTAACTTGGTGCAGAATTAATTTAATGGATCTTAACTTGAAAAAATTTAAATGCATGGTTTTCTCTCGTGGGGGAGTAATTTCGTCCACTTAATGTGATTAATTCTTGCCCTTTGGAAACTGTGACTACATTTCTTGATTTGGGATTACTATTGGATATGAAATTGTCTTTTATTGATCATATTAGTATGATGATGGGCAAAGCTCGGGCTGTTCTCGGTTTTGTGAAAAGATGGGCTGGGGAATTCATTGATCCTTATATAACAAGACTGCTATACATTTCATTTGTTAGACCTATTTTGGAGTATGCGTCTATTATTTTGAATCCATACTATCGTTGTCATAGTGATTCAATAGAGTCTGTGCAGAAGCAGTTTTTATTATTCTGTTTACGTGCCTTAGGATGGGATTGTGCCAATGGGTTTCCGTCATATGAGGCTAGATTAGGTTTGATAAAAATCCCAACTTTAGAACGTAGAAGGGCTGTTTTAGGGTTTTTTTTGTTTTTAATCTGGTTAAAGGTGATATCGCTTCTGTATTCCAGCAAGATTTTCCCGGCACTATCGTCCTCTTTCTTTAGATTTTTAAAGAACGAACTATGGATGTAATTTTCCTTTTCGTAAATTATGTAATGATTTTAACTTATATTATGATTTTATTGATTTTAATTGTAGTGTTTGTAATATAAAACGTAGCTTATATGCTGGCATTAATTTGTAAATTATTATATAAAAATATATTTTCGTTCTTGTCATAGGTAGTTCATGTTTATTGTTACTTTATCCAGCTTGTGATTGTTTTGTAGCTGATTTATGTTCTTGTTGCCATTACTTTTCCCTTACCCGCTACAGTCCGGACTGTAGTGTGTACGTGTCCCTACGTAATGGGGACGAGCCCTCCGCGGTCGGGTGAGGGTGGGTTAGTGTGAGGCCGGGGACGTTCGAAAATAAATAAATAAAGGGATATTCAACCCGAGTGCGAACTCTTGAATTTGAATAAATAATGCCTTCAATTCTAGGCACAAATAATGGATATTCTGTTGTGGTCTCAGCATGTGTTTTCAGCACTTGTGTTTCACTCATTGAGACAATATCCAATCCAATACAAATTCTCTTACGAAATCAACTCTGCAGCCATTTCGGATAATTTTTTTTTTGGATGTGAGTTTTGAACAACTCTTCCTTGCATGAGTATAAATCAGAAACAATTCCTGAGAACAAGATCTAATACAACTTGAAAGAGATACAACTAAAGCCTTCACCAAATGATTCATACAAATTTTATGATAACAGAAATGCATTGTCATGCTGAATAATGTTTGAATATTTTTGTTTTTCTACACTATGCCGCAATAATATGTATATTTTGTATTTTAAATAAAATAATGGATTGCTTATTAAGTCGCCTCTAAAAGATTTTTTATTGTAAAAAATGCTTAAAAAATTAATACATTTTATTAAGAAAACCTCATTAATAGGCTCATTGAAAGCTTAATTATATTTTTCACCCATGACGAGTATGGTTAACGAAACCACAATAAAATCTCTCAGCCTGTGTGAATTCAAAAAATTTTTTTTTTAATTTTTACAAGCCGTTTTCCATTTAAAATATTTTTTTTATTAGTTGTTCTTCTGTTTAAAAGTTGCAATTGATTTAATCAATAGCATTGGGAAAGTAATCTTTTAAGTTTATGACGAGTATACTCGTCATTGTGTGCAAAAATCAGTTAAGTCCTCAAAACTAAACACTTGAAGGGGTAATAAAAAAACGCTTTGATTTTCCAGGTCATCACCATATATTTTATAACATATGGAACTGGAGTGTTCTTTTATAAAACAAAGGTGGGCACTTTTATTAGAAGCCACCCACTGTCGAAGTTCCAATTAGATTTACAATCGTATAAGGGGCCAATAAAATCTAATTATGGGGTTTTTAATATTTATTTTGTTTTTTATTAAATACTGAATAGAAAGTCTGTATTTATGATTATAATTTTTTTATTACGCAGCGTGGTTAAACAATCTTACCACAATTTTTATAATCTGTGGACGAATTTTTGTTAAAAATTTAATCATTTAAATTTGTTTATTTTTATTTGCAGCATTTTATTATTCTTATTAAATTTTTAAAACATAAAAAAATAATAAAAACACTTGAGTTTTCAATTCAATATTATTTAACACACCATCATACAATTCGATATGAAAGCAAACACTTAAGATTTTTCAATTATTTTTCGTTTTTTATTTAAAATTTATTTGTTTTATAATTTTTTTTTATACAGATTTCCTTGAGTAAATCTTATTAAATTGATAAATAAATTTCCATTGATTTTGTATTGCCGCGCGTATTATATTTTATAATATTTGGCACACTCACTATCAGCAAATTTTTAATTAAATTTTAAATACAGAAAAAAAAAATTAAATAAATAAGAGATATGCTGCTCTCAACTTACTATCACAGATTTGAATTTCCAAAATGCACACAATTTTCTTTCTTTTTTTTTTATTTTATTTGTATTATTTTTCCTCTTTTTTTGATTTAAAATTATGATGAAATTAAACCAAAGACTGACGTTGCAGTTGATTAATGGTTAGCGAAAAAAACTTTAATTTTTTTCAATATTTTTTAACATAAATTTTTTAAAATTTTTTTCCCGTAAATTTGTACTTTTTTTTTGTTGTTTAATTAAGAGCGCACGTATAACTCTTTCTTTTTTTTCAAATTTTTAATTCTCTTAATTACTGCGATAAGCCGTAATTTTCTTCTTTTTTAAATTTTTTCCAATACAATATGTTTCTTTTTTTATATTAACAAATTTAAACGTGTTTATTTTCTTTATTTCACTTCGGTACCCGTAACATACTTCGATTATCGTTTTGCTGCTGTTGACTGTTTCGCGTACGGCGCTTGACTTAACCAGACACTCCGAGTGTTTGCTTACTTATAGAATTTCAATAATTCGTAATACAGAACGATTTTCATTTCATACTCAAACCTACTGCCCATCATCGTCATATGCTCAGTGCGATAACTAAAAACACACTTGCAGCAGCAAAGCGTCACAACGATGAATATACACAATATTACTGTTGCTTGTGCTTGTGCTTGTACAACCAATAAAACCCATTGCAAAGTTCGTGACAATGGCATCGGTTTTATTAACCAAAGATAGTTTGTACTTGAACAAAGGCAACAACAAAAAAAAAGTACTTCGCTTTAATGAGAAATAAAAGAAAGAGAAAGAAAAAATTAACTTCAAAAAACTAAATCATTTAGTGTGCGTCATTAGCACTCATACAAAGTCACACATACACACACACTATAGACACAATAACCCATACCCATAGTATTCAAGTATTGTATTCTATGTACTGAGAGGAGATTCAGATTTATAAAACTCATTCTGCTCAATTTTCTCTTGCTTTTTCGAGTTATTGACAGTCAAACTGTTCGTGTTTGTGTTGTCAAAGGTCCAATAACTAAAAAAGATAATGACTGTGAATATAATTACATGCTCTTCGCCTTATAAAGCATGGTGCAAATGTTGTACAAAAAAGGTTATCCAGTAACCGTATTCTTTTTGAAGCTGCCGAATATGATAACGGCCATTTTGTTGAAGCTAACATCTGTCAAATTTAGTTGTAATTTATTCAGTCTGTTTTGCCAAATCACCATGTGCTGATATAGCATTTAATAACACATGAAATTACTAAAATTGTTTTATTTTAATTAGTTGTTCTGCGATGAGGCCCATTTCTGAATGAATTGGCCCTTAAGAAAAATAATTTATAGTGTTTAAGACGATATTAATCCCCATTATATACAAGAGCGTCCAATGCATCTCGCAAAAGTCACTATTTTGCGTGGACTTTGACTAACGGCGTCATCCGTCCATGCTCTTTTGAGAACGATGTTGGTCAGGCCATCTATGCTAATGCCAAGCATTATAGATCGATCGATGATTACTTACATAATTGGTAATTACGACCCTAGTTTCTGACACCACTTGTGTGTGTTAATTTTATACATGAGCGGCGGGACCTACAGTTTAAAGTCGACTCCGAACGACAGATTTTGAGAAACTTTTTCATGGCAATTTTATTTACTCTCAGAGTTTTTGTCAGAAATCTGCTGAGAGGAAGTCGCCGAAGAAATACTTTTTGTATCTTTGTTTTTGATGTCTGGCTTGAGGCTCGAAGCCTGGCTTTACGTCTAATAAGCCAACACACTACCCCTACTAGACTACGGCGACTACAATGTACATCGATATTTATCCATTTCTTTTGGCCAGAATTGGATGATCTGTATAGCAATGTGTGATTTCAACAGGACAGTGGAACCTTAATGTCAGGATTTCGACCTAGTTCCTCATAGCACTTATGTTGTGTGTTTGTGTTAATTTTATGAACGACAGATTCTTTGAGAAACTTTTCATGGCAATTTTATTTTCTTCTCAGAAGGAAGCCGTTGGATTTGTAAATGTCTGGGTTTGTGGGGTTTAAACCGTGGTCTCACGTCTAATAAGCCAACACCCTACCTACTAGGCTACGGCTACTACTGGTCTGTGCTGCATGCGACACAAGTAAGGCCACATTGGATATTATTTACATGCTATTTAGGGGAATGGTTATCTCTTGCAGATGTAATAAGAACCAGCCAACGAGATCGTGCGATTTGACAACGTCAAACATTTTCTTAAGCGATTTTATTAAATCACAACTACATACCCTTTATATCGGTCAAATTCAGCCTTTGAATATTTAACATTTCAGATGAAGTCGCTGTAGTCTAGTAGGTAGTGTGTTGGCTTATTAGACGTACAAGCCAAGGTTCGAGCCCCAGGCCAGACATCAAAACAAAATACAAAAAGTATTTCTTCGGCGACTTCCTCTCAGCAGATTTCTGGCAAAAACTCTGAGAGTAAATAAAATTGCCGTGAAAAGTTTCTCAAAAAATCTGTCGTTCGCAGTCGACTTTAAACTGTTGGTCCCGCCGCTCATGTATAAAATTAACACACACAACATGAGTGGGGTAAGAAACTAGGTCGTAATCCTGACTGAAGGGTTGTAATGACCAAATATGTATGTTGGTCAGGCCATCACTACAAGCTTTATAGACCGCTGATTACCAACTTCTTTTGACCTAAATTATCTGGATATAACTGATGCTATATGGGACGGTCTATGTGCCACACAACTAATGGGTATTCTATAGGAGCGATTTAAGGGAGGTGATGTGAACTGGCCACCGAAATCGTGCAACTTGATCCCGTTGCACTTTCTTGTGGGATTTTATTAAGTCGCCGTTATATGCGAATAAACCAAAAACCACAGCGGTGCACAAAGCCAACATAACTCATTAAATCGGTCATATACAGTCTGATTCATGCGACAAAATCATGGAATATTTAACATTTCAGACGCACACCACTCAGAGACGCCTTGGCGGACCTTTATAGCATCAATAGATCTTCCAAGCGAATAAAATTTTGATGATATCTCTCACACACACTCTGCACGCCATATGAAGATCGGAAGGCACTAGTATGAAGTAATCGGAAAATTCGGTTGTGTCCTATACTTCGCCTTAAAACTAAGGCTGTAATAATAATCAATAATAACAAGTAAATGTGTTGTCGCCGTAGTCTAGTAGGTAGTGTGTTGGCTTATTAAAGGTAAAGCCAGGGTTCGAGCCCCAGGCCAGACATCAAAACAAAATACAAAAAGTATTTCTTCGGCGACTTCCTCTCAGCAGATTACTGGCAAAATCTCTGAGAGTAAATAAAATTGCCATGAAGAGTTTCTCAAAAATCTGTCGTTCGGAGTCGACTTTAAACTGTAGATCCCGCCACTCATGTATAAAATTAACACACACAACATAAGTGGTGTGAGAAACTAGGTCGTAATCCTGACTGAAGGGTTGTAATGACCAATTATGTATGTAAATGTGTTGTTCTTGTTCTTCGATCACTATTATTAGTGCTTCGATTAGTAAACATGATTACTTCCGATAACAAAACCGATCAACTGGCGAATACTACTACAAAGTTTTTTGGTCGCTAATACTGTTTGTACTTTTAGAAATAACACTTCTAACGGTTCACCCTTTTTCATTCAACCCATATATTTTTTATCGTTATCGGTAATATTTACAGTTAAACCAATAAATATTTATTTTCTATAATAAAAGTCATCTTGTTTGTCTATTTTCAAATACCAATCAATATTTGATTTATTCGAACAAATTCAATAAAAAAAATTTTCTTTCTTTCATATTCAAAATTTTCGCATTTGTAGGTATTTGAAGAAAATACTGCTTATCTCAGCTAAAACACATTGCTTTTTAAGTGGGAAAATCCTTAAATATAGATAAAGAGACAGGATCTTTAATATTTTTTGAAGTATATGCGGTTGCCTGTCTCTCAGTTCCTTTTTACAACAGGTAACAAATGTTTTTACACATGTAAACTATTGTTGGTCGATTTTTCACCGAGTTTTTGTGGTATTCTTAAGCGGTGTGAACAATTTTATTAAGAAGTAGGCGTTAGCCTTTCTATGACGGTACTGTTTGCCTTTTACTTAAAAAAATTTCCCTTGATGTTCAAGCGGTCTATTGGCTGGGTTGGCAACATATGTTCAGTTTTTAGTCAGTCTTATCAAGTTTAGTATGACCTTAAGACCACACATTAATGTTTTTCTTTTTTTTTAAACAGACATCAGGATTTTGTTATTCGCAAAAAGTATGTATTTTATTACAGAATTAGAATTATAGGAGACAGACGGCTAATTATGTTTTCAAATTATTTTCCCTAACCATTCTTTTTCATCAAGGGATTATATGCTCGCTTATCAGTGAGTCATTTGAAAAAAAAAAACAAAAAAATAACAGATAAGGCTGGCTGCCTAGCCTCAATCTAATTTCGTCATTTTTTATCGAAATTACAATATTTTATGTATCAGAGGAAACTAATTATTGTAGAATAATTATTGTGAATAGAAAAGCAATTAGTTTTGGATTTTATTATATTTGTATTGTGGTAATTGAGTTTAATGTGAGGTTTTGAAAATTTTCAAATTTTATTTTTCAGAAATTGTTTTTTGAAGCGTATATTGTATATATGCCATTAGGCAAAGGGATTTAAATATTAAATATATATGAATAGCATTAACAATAGAAATTTGGCATATAATTATTTTATAATCGATTCGCTAGGATCTAATAATCATGCCGAATTCTACAACCTAACCTCAATGCATTAAAGCAGACAACTTTTTTGACATTTTCTAGTTAAAACTCAATTAATTTCATATGTTACTTAAGTATTTACCACACATACATAATTGATCATTACGACCCTTCAGGCAGGATTACAACCTAGCTTCTCACACCACTTAAGTTGTGTGTTAATTGTATCCACAAGTGGCGGGATCTACAGTTTAAAGTAGACTCTGAATATTCGATTTTTTTTTAAATCACTTTTCATGATAATTTTATTTACTCTCAGAGTTTAGGCCAGAAATCTGCTGAAATAAAGTCGCCGAAGAAATATTTTTTCATATTTAAACTGTGGCCTCATGTCTACCCGGCATGGTGAGCTTATTTTGAAAGCGAATACAACACTGTTGAAACACTTGTAACTATGTGTCAAAATAATACAACACATACACATATTTGGTCATTACAACCCTTTAGTCAGGATTACGACCTAGTTTTCCCACACCACTTATGTTGTATGCGCTAATTTTTATCCGTAAGGGTTCCGCCACCACAGATTCGAGAAACTTTTCATGGCAATTTTATTTACGTACATAGTAACATAGGCTGCCTTCCAAAATGTATCAATACAAAGTTTGTATGCAGTTCTACTACTGTTTACAAACTATGTAGATATGCAAAGTAACCAAACAGTGCAGCAACTATAAATTCGATGCCTGATTGCTTTTTGACTGCGTTAAAAAGACACATTGAAGACGTTTTGAAATAGAATACATTGTATATATTTTGTACAGCGGCATTATGAAACACGATACTTTGTTCAAATACAAAGCAACTAACATTTTGTAAGGCAGCCATACATACATAATTGATCATTACAACTGTTTAGCCAGGATTATGACCTAGCTTCTCACACCCACTTAAGTTGTGTGTGTTAATATTATCCATAAGTGGCGTGACCTACAGTTTAAAATGGACGGATTTTTGAGCAACTTTTCATGTCAATTTTTTATTTACTTTCAGATTCTTTGCCAGAAATCTGCTGAGAGGAAGTTGCCATAGAAATATTTTTTTTATATTTCGTTTTGTTGGAAATGTCTGACCTAAGGTTTGAACCGTGGCCTCACAACTAATAAGCCAACACACTACCTACCAGACAAGGTAAGTTTATTTTAAATACAAATACAACACTGTACAAAACACATTAACTATGTATGTGTCAAAATAATACAACACTGTAAAGGGTCCGCCAAATAACTTTTTTTTTTTAAATACTTTAAAAAAAACTACTGAATATTTTCTCAAACTTCTTTTTTTATTTGAAAGTACAATCCTTCCGGTTAATAATGGAAAGTAATTTCATTCAAATGTCTGCTTTTTTAAAGCATTTTCAAAAAAAAAAGTTATTTGGCGGACCCTTTAGTAAACAAAATCACTTAATTTTGTTTCTGCTATTCATACAATTAGACATTCGTCTGAAACCATTCGTCTTACAGAAACTATCATTTTGACATTCAGTTAATCGTCAATTGTTGCTTGCGTAGCAAAATGAACTCACCTTGTTCAATACACATGGGCAATCATTATGTTTCTAAGCTTCCTATTTTTGCCTTTTAGTTCTAAAAATTTTAAAAGTCAACAGCTGACAAACATATTTAATATCATTGCAATGATGCTCTTATAGTATGTCACACATATGGTCATAATTTGTTTGCAAATGTTTTCAACAATTTGTTCTTTTGAAATTTTATTGCAAAACGGAGAAATTTAATTTTTTCCCATTGCAAAAATTCCAGAACTGTAAAATATGTCTTTTAAATATACATATGTATACCGCCATTTTGTTAGCTGGAATACTATTCAAAAAAAAATCTATTCGAGTAGTAAACTGGAAAAATCAGTCAATTCTGAAGGTCTTGTTAGTCATTCGTTAAAAACAGAATTCAAATCATCATATTTGTAGCTGGAATACTATTTTAAAAAAATATTATCCGGGTGGGTAAACCTGAAAAGTCAGTCAATTCTGAAGATCTTGTTAGTAATTCATTATTCAAATGGTCTGTAAAATTTCATTATCATTCGATCTTTTGCCCAAAGTTTTAGAAAAAAAAACTACTTGTTCAATTTTTCCCAATTTTTTCCCCAAAAGTTTATTTTATTTCAGTTTTTCAATCTACAAACTTTGTCTGTGTTTTATTAAATTCCTTTAAAGTTATTATTTATTCAAAGAAATATTCAAGGTGTAAAAAAATTTAAGTTTTTTTTCCGTTTTTTTTAAATATTTTAAAATTTGTAATTTGTTAAAAAAATTAACAAAATACGTAGTAGATGATGAGTTCTTTTTAACAAAATATCATTGTGCCAAAAATGGAAATGACTTTTTGTTTACACATGTACATTAGAATTTTTATTTTACACTTCCATCTCATTTGAAAAGTGACGTCATTTATCTCAATTAGTAAAAATTCGAATAACTGCACAAAAGGTTAGGTAGGTAGGTAGAAGTGGCTGTCGCCTCGATGGGGTCATGAACGGACACACTTAGCCCGCGCACAGGGCCCATTGTGATACAACAGTTCCACATTGCCCCTATTCTAGGAACCATTCGGAGCTTCGGATGAAGCCACTCAGGCTGCCAATACCCATACATGACAGTTCATCCATATCCTCCATGTAGTAGGCCCCAGGTACCTCGTTCTCCTCCGACTAAGTACTGGACATGTGCACAATATGTGAAGAATAGTCTCATCTTCCTCTTCATCTCCACAGCTTCTGCAGAAATCATTTGCAAGATGTCTAAGACCAATATGCCCCGCATGCGCTCCTATAATGAAATGCCCCGTAATAACCCCAATAATAGCGCTGCGCCTATTTCTTTGGAGCTTAAGCATAGTCGCCGTGCGCCTTCTATCCAGCCTTAGCTAGGTATTTTGCGCCGCTCTCCCCTTATCCGAAGTTGCCCACATTCTGTTGACGAGATCTACGGTTGCATTGTCAATTATAAGTTTGCAGGTCTCCAAAGGGATCCCCAACGTTTTGAATTCATCAGAGAGTTCGATGGTCGTGCAGCTTTTGTCCTGTTCATCCACTCTGCAGTTGCCATGAACATCATTATATCCCGGTACCCATGTGATACAAACATCATATCGGTTCGCCACCTCATTGAGATATCTGCGACAGTCGTACACTGTCTTGGAGTTTATTACACTGGAATCCAATGCCTTGATAGCCGCTTGGCTATCGGAAAGTATGATGATTTTTCGTCCGTAAACATTTTTGTTCACAATAATTTTCACCGCAGCCTGAATTGCTGACACCTCCGCCTGAAAGACGCTGCAATGATCTGGTAGCCTTATAGACTTGGATATTCCGATTGATTGCACAAAAGGTTAATAAGAATCCAATCTACCGTAAAAGTCAGCGAGGGCTGGTCCTTAATTTTTAAATTTTAATTTTTAGCATCTTAAAGACATGCTTTGCTATCGCCAACGGGCAAGAGTCTGTCCTTCACAGCCAGCCATTGATAGGATACTATCTCATCATTTAAAAACAAGTCCATGTGTAAGGCTACGAATTGCTTTCCTAGCCGCAATATTCCCCGGATTTGGTTCCGAGTGGCTATTTATTGTTTTCCAAACTGATTAAATCTATCTGAGTCAAAGCATTTGGTTCTAACAATGATGGTCACTGTAGTCTAGTAGGTAGTGTGTTGGCTTATTAGACGTGAGGCCTAGGTTCTAAACCCAGGTTAGACTTCTCCAACAAACGAAATATGAAAAAATATTTCATCGGTGACTTCCTTTCAGCAGATTTCTGGCAAAAAAAATCTGTGAGTAACGAAAAATTGGCATGAAAAGTTTCTTCAAAAAATCTGTCGTCTATTTTTAAACTGTAGGTCGCGCTAGTCTTATATAAAAGTAATGCACACAACGTAAATGGTGTGGGAAGTTAGGTCATAATCATGACTGATGGGTTGTAATGACTAATTATGTATGTAAAAGGCTTCGAATTACTGCCTCACTCGCAATTTGTCCGAACTTGGCTCCGATTGACTATTTCTTGTTTCCAAACCTGATAAGATGAGTCTACGGCAAGGTATTTGTCTCTAACAGTGGAGTCATCTCACAAAGAAATCGTTTTTGAAGAACTCGTTAAAAAAGTAGAGTAAATGTTGCATAAAATCTAGAGAGTTCAAAGGAAACTATGCTTGATGCAAAATAAAACGAATTTTTTTTTTTCTTGAAAAATTTGTGTTTCATTCAAAGAAATCTGGACTTTTTGCACCATCGTTATTTCAGGGTGCTAAAGCGTAAGAATTTATTGTCATTTACTGGTCTATTCGCACTCAAACCGGTTATGAAAATCAATAGTGCTCATATGCGGGTTTTTAGAAATTTGTTTAAGCAATTTTGCTATTCACCAAGTATTAATTTCCATATTAATAAAGAATTCTTTAAACTAATCACCCTGTATATGTATGTATATATAATTAATCTAGTTACCCACTAGCAATACATGTTCACATGTACATACGTACATGCCTTTGTATGTATAATTAAATCATTATGACTAACTTTGTACAACTAAAACACCGCTTACAAGTTCCGCGTTAATCGTTTTTTATTTTTATTTTTTCCATTTAAACACAGCTTTTAAGTCGCACTCAGTAAAAAGTTAGTTCTCTTAGTGGAGAGTAATTTTTCAAAAAAGTCTCTCTCTTTCTCTCTCATAGAGGTATTGATACTTAATATTTTTATTTTAAAAATTTAAATAATTTATCGAAAACTCTTTTACAGAGAGCTTTAGTACATGCTCTCTCCCTTTTTAGGTTTTTTAATAATTGCTACTCTTGAAAAGTCAGTCGTTCTCTCGATTAAAATAAATGACTTGCATTTTATTTTATTAAAAATAAAAAAAATATAGAGAAATAGATAGGTAGGGAGAGTTATCAAATTAAAATTTTATTTGTATGTTGTGGTTGCGATTTATTTATCAATTATTTGAATCGATATTTGTATTGTTATAATTTTAAAAATAAATTTTGTTTTTTGCAAGTATTTCTCAGAAAATAAAAAAAATTTTCTAAACATTAGGCCTATAAATTCGAATCTAGGCAGCTACAACTCTAAGAGGTGTTCTGAAATCCTATACAGGCTAAATAGTAGCCTGTGGTAAAATTTCCAATCCAAAAAATTTTTTGGATCCAATGATACAATACTATTGCGTTACGTGTATAGTCGCCGTAATCTAGTAGTTAGTGTGTTGGCTTATTAGACGTAAGGCCATGGTTCAAACCCCAGGTCAGACCTCAAAACGAAAATATGAAAAAATATTTTTTCGGCAACTTCCTCTCAACAGATTTCTGGCAAAAACTCTGAGAGTAAATAAAAATTGCCGTGAAAAGTTTCTCAAAAATCTGTCGTTCGCGGTCGACTTTAAACTGTAGGTCCCGCCGCTTATGTATATAATTAACACACACAACATGAGTGGTGTAAGAAGCTAGATCGTAATCCTGACTGAAGGGCTATAATAACCTATTATGTACTATGTATGTATTGCGTTACATGTTACCATAAAACTGAAAACTAAACGGCAAGAGAGCTCGCCAGCATAGTACCACAACCCATTAGACTGGGTACTGAGAGTACTAGTACTCTTCTCATATAAAACCAAGTAGTTAGACAACCAAGGCTGGATGTTAGAATTTAGAGTTTTCAACGAACGAATGAAGTGTCTGAGTTACGGATACCTTGGTAGCTTTCACTCGTATAACATATTCTGGAGCTTCAAGTCTGTCAAAACAATCTGGAAATATTTCGGGCTGGTTGTCATTTTTTTTCAATTATCAGTTGAGATAAGCGCTGCCTTCTATAATGTTAGTTGCTTTGTGTTTGAACAAAGTATCGTGTTTCATAATGCCGCTGTACAAAATATGTACAATGTATTCTATTTCAAAACGTCGGCCATGTGTATTTTTAACGCAGGCAAAAAGCAATCAGGCATCGGATTTATAGTTGGTGATGCATTGTTTTGTTACTTTGCATTTCTATTATGTACAGTAGTAAAACTGCATACAAACTTTGTATTGATACATTTTGGAAGGCAGCCGAGGTGTCTATGTAGGTCTCATTCTTGGTTCAAAGGTCACATGGACAAAAAACTATAAATTCTGAATTACAAGCACCAATGAGGGCGTGCTTTAGCTTTTGGGTGACCTGATGTTTCAAGCCCTTCATGATACTTTAGGTCTAGATCCGTTCTTGTTTTTGTAGAGAAGCATGGCTAACTTTAACGTGAATAAATTTAAAAGACTTGTTTGTCGATATAGTAACGACAACATAATAATTGATTTGTCTGAAAACAATGGCATTTATTTTGCGTATATCTTGTGAACATTTCATAGGTATAATCTGGAACTCAGTGTGGATGTATTTCTAATAGATCTGATCGGAGTTTCGATTGTTCTATTTTTTCTCTTCTATCGGGTGCAAACGCAAAACATTTTTCTGATCGGAACCAGCGTAAATGTTGTACGTACAATACATCGATGTCGTCCATGATTTATTCGATGTCTATGCTTGCCTCCAACGCAATAAAAACTACAACGAAAAAAAATCACCTTTAATCCGCCATTCAAAGCCTAATTTATTGTAATCTGCCATCATAAATGTATTCTGCGTATATTTGAGCCGAATAGGCTATTCGATTAATATTATGTCTTCCATGCTGAGAGTTAAGTTGTGGATTAAAATCAGGATCAGATTTGTTATACGATCTGATACCAAAGGAAAAGACAGTTTATCGATTTTTTTTCTTTTTTTTCACGCCGAGGAGGGGTAAATGTACCTAACCGCACCATAGAGGAAGTCGTCACGTCCCCCGTGTGTGGGGCTCTCACCCACTCAATCCCCCCTCATCTCGTGGACTTGTTGTGCCCACTCCGGAACTACGGTGGTATTACTTCGGGGTGGAGTCCCTTTGGCCCCTGCGTGTTCATATCCTCGTCCGGACTGCGTGTCGAAAGTTGAAGAGACATCTAAGTGTCTCCACTATTCCTTTCGTCCAGGTCTCTGCCTCGAATTCCGCTTGGCACGTGTGCCAGTTTCATCTATTCCGGCGTACCCACATGTTCCGCAGCCTCAAGATCCCTCTTCTTCAGTCTTAGAATGCTCTCCACGTAATTCGCCACTTAGGTCGAATTTTCCCTACTCGCGGTCATAATCCCGACAATGCTACCGGCCGTGATCGTCCCAACTATCGACGTCAGTGCAGAGCGATAGATCTGCCAGCGTGCACACCCGAAAACGGTGTGCTCTGCGACATCAATTATCTCCCCTTATGCGTAAAGACAGTAAGGGGAGGCGGTCTTGCCCATTCTGTGCAGATATTTCCTAAAATATCCGTGACCCGATAGCATCTGTGTAACGTAGTAATTTACCTCTCCAAATTTCCGACCAATCCATGGCCTTATGTCCGGAATAAGTCTCGCTGTCCATCTTCCTCTATCTTCCTCGTTCCATCGTTGTTGCCATTTTGAAATGGTGTTTTCCCTGAAATGAGCGGTTATGTGACTTCCAGCCGTTTTTGCCCTATAAATCTCCACCCGCTCCGCTGCCAGCAGATCCACAGGAATAATACACGCTATCACCACTACGGCTGGAGCGGATACCGTACGATATGCCGACGCGATACGCAATGCAGCCGTTCTCTGTACTCTTTCGGCCCAAATTTCGCTCCCATAAAGCATAATGCTGTTTCCAACCTCCATCTCGCCGGTAGCGGGCCTCCAATATTCGCCATTAATCTACTGGGCTGTCCAACGATCTTATGGGCCTTGTTAGCCGAGTACTGAATCTGATGTGAAAATGTTAGTCTGGGATCCAGCCTAATTCCGAGGTATTTCACTGAGCTCTTGGTCCTAATTACCCCGTCTCCTATACTCATGTCCACCTGCAAGGGGATATGACGACCAGTGATCAGCAGTAATTCCGTTTTATGCATGGCCAGTTCTAGGCCGTGGGCATCCAGCCATGTTTTCGTTCTCAGCATGACACGTCTTAGTTTTCGCTGTGCCTCTTCCGTGACAGTTTATCTATAGCCTCGCAGTAAGTAAGATAAGCAGGTGATTTGTTTAATGTAAAAAATTCTAGAATAATAGAGTTGCCAGCTTTTGTTGCCTAAAAATAATGCTTTCTGTAAAAATATATTTGATGTGTTTGTGTGAAATTTTCGGATTGAGTCTTCCTCTTTCTCAATAAGTTGGCGCAGTCTGATCACGCCTTATTGTATTTATTGCCGGTGTTTAGCATTCTTGATGGAATTTATAAAATATTTTAAAACATTAATTTCATACATTAAAATGACAGTAGTCATGCAAGCAGTTTTTCAAACAGATAACAATAGAATACTGACTGTATTATTATTAAAAAAAAATTTCGATATTTTTAAGTGTGTATTTGTCTAGAGAGGAATTGTAACAATGTAGTAATCGATTACAATAACAAAACCTTGAACTTGTATAGAAATGTTTAAATATTTATACAAAACACCACACTCACTATCAGTGTAAATGTTTATCATTTATTTGTTTAAATTATGAAAACTTATTGAAAAAACAAGTGCAACTACTTCTCGTGGTGTACAATCAATGTTTCTTTCCTATCGTACATTACATTCGTCGAAGCACACTTTTTTTTATCATTAATTTGTTCAACAAAAAAAAAAAAACTCTTTAATTATGGACAGACAGACATGGCGTGTAACAACCATACATTAGAAAACATTTTTAGACAAAAAAAAAAAATAAAAGCGATAACACTGAAATTATCTATTCAGTTATCGTTTTTTCTTTCTTTCTTTTTTATTTCAATTTTTTGATTTTCATTTTTTAAATGATTTTGATTTTTTTGTTCTTGTATTTTGTGTTTTTGACAGTGAGTGAGTAATTCTGCGTTTTTATCGTGAGTGATTTGCATTATTTTTTTTTTTGTACCTCACCCAGTTAAAAATTTAGTTTTTTTTCTTTTACATAATAAATATTTTCTTTTTCTTTTTAATCGTCATTAAATTCATTTCAATTTATTCTTACTCACGATTTTTATTACCATTTCCACGGAATTAAAGTAACATTTTCATCTTGCAAAGAGCGATTTTGTTTTTCTTCTTATTTTTGTTTGGTAGATAAGCCATTTAGTGTAGTGTCTTAAGGCGTTCGTTTATAGTCGTTCATAAACGTATTATTATTCATTTGTTTAATTTTTCATTTATTTGCTGAGAGATTTCTGCCAAATTTACTTGATTATGCCGCAAAACAGTTTTCGGCTTGAATTTTGTTTACACAGACAAGTTATTTAAATAACAGAAGTAACACAGCAAAATTTTTGGTTATTTAAAAAATTTATGCCATATAATGGGGGACTTTTTGAATTCCATTCATCACCTATTAATATTCTTTAAGAGGAATATGACAATCACAAACATCATTCAACAAATTCTGAACAACAGATCTTTCATGCTCAATTATCGAAAAGTTGACCTCATTTTTGTAAAGAAAATGATAACACAGACTCATTGTATGCCGTTGTCAGTCCTTTAAGTCTTTTGAAGCGTTTAAAACCATATTTTAAATAAAGTTTCCTGAGCGATTCTAGAAGGATTCTATAGCGAATTTGGACTCATTTTATGTTACGCTAATGTTCACATCCTCCACTATTTTTACAATCATAGTTCTGCTCTACAAAGCGGATAATGCATGGCTGACAATTATGAAGTTATCGTTTTGCTATGTCTTATATGATTTTGTCTGTGGCTTTGGTAAAATATTGCAGAAACATTGTGTTTTCGAAGTCGCCGTAGTCTATTAGGTAGTCTGTTGGCTTATTAAACGTAATACTATGTTCAGATATGCACTTTTATTGAGTCAATATTCCGTTTATTGAGTACAATATTTTAAGTGTTCAGACATAATAATTATTCAATATTAATTTGACAGCTGGTAAACAAAATAGCTGGTTGTTTCAATAACATTGTTTTTTTTTGAGTTGTCAAATATAACAGAAAGTGTTGGGATAATTGTAATATGCGCACTGAACATACTTATAACAGTGCTGCATTTTAAGTTTTACTCAATATTATAACAATTTGCGTATTTATTGCGCAATAATTAATATAAACTTTATATGAAATATTGAGCTTTATTGCGATTTACGCAATAAAGGTGCATATCTGAACACCGTATAAGATCGCGGGGCAAACCTTTCAGATATGAAAACGAAAATATGAAAATATTTCTTCGGCGACTTCCTCTCAGCAGATTTCTGGCAAAAACACTCTGAGAGTAAATAAAATTGCCATGAAAAAGTTTCTCAAAAATCTGTCGTTCGGAGTCGACTTTAAACTGTAGGTCCCGCCACTCATGTATAAAATTAACATACACAACATAAGTGGTTTGAGAAACTTGATCCAAAATCCTGACTGAAGGGTTGTAATGACAAATTCTGTAGATATGTATGGCTGCCTTCCAAAATGTATCAATACAAAGTTTGTATACAGTTCTACTGCTGTATATAAATTATGTAGATATGCAAAGTAACCAAACAATGCATAAACTATAAATCCGATGCCTGATTGCTTTTTGACTGCGTTAAAAATACACATGGACGACGTTTTGAAATAGAATACATTGTATGTATATATTTTGTACAGCGACATTATGAAACACGATGCTTTGTTCAAACACAAAGCAACTAACATTTTGGAAGGTTTCGAAAAGTATGTTACTGTTGTTTTTGACCTTAGATGATACTGCAAATATTTACCACCATCTATTATTATTATTTTTGTTGTCGTGACGACGTGTCATACAATCCATTTCACCCCCCTCTATCTTTGAAGCGTATCCCTAGGCCCCAAGCCTAAGGCATCCTTTTAAGATGCCTTAGTTCCTCACACGTTCCAGGAATGTGTGCCGATGGTTCATTCTCATTAGAACAGAACCTACATGTTGGGCTTGAAACAACTCCCAATCTGAATAAGTGTATCCTGAATCTGGAGTGGCTTGTCAAAAGGCCGATAACCAAACTCAGGTTATTCGTGGAGAACGAGTGACTCAGATCTCTTGATCTACAATCTCTCAGATCTACAATCCCACTTAGTTTGAGAGGAGTCTTTGTACATTTTTCTCTTGCCTTTCGTTGAGCATACCACCTCCTATAGAGGCAGAAATATTTTTCAATATATTTCAATAAGAGCTTTGACGCATTTATTGATTGGCAATGTCTACAGCGTCAGAGGTAATATTCCGATAAGAGTCCATTAGAAAGAATTTGTCTCATACTTTGGTTCGTTTTTTTTACAATGATTTATTTTCTAGTGCCTAGGTTTTTATAATATGCTTAATGCGGCTGCCAATTTGAGAAGAGGCTTGAAGCATTGCCAAGAAAAATCACAATCTGACATTAAAGCCTTATAGCGATATATTCAGGGGAGTCCTAGAATCCATGTCGGTTTTGCCGGGTTTTGTTGTAGAGGAAGAACGTTCAGAAAAGGTGAAAAGACAAATACTGCGAGATTGTAGCAACCCACTGGAGTTGCCTTGAAAGACAATTTTGCATATCTGGAATGCTGTTTGTTCCAAGCCCAAAAAATCGTGTGTGAGAACCGAGTACATCAGAATCAGAAGTGTGTGATGCACTATGAACTACTAAAACCGGGCCAGACTATTACGGGAAACCTGTACAAGCAACAATTAATTCATTTGAAAGGAGCATTGACTCAATCAAAAACCATTTGAGAAACAGTGGATGAGAAGTTTTACCTCACCTACCATTGATTTCAGTTTCGGTCACTAGAAGATCTTATCAGAAGATGTTATTTTCCTTTAAAAGTAACTGCGAGGTTTTAGCTTAACAGTGCACATATGCTATGTATCTGGATTTGTAATAAAGTGTGTGTCTTATGTATTTCGCTCATTCTTCTGCGCTACACAATCTTACTTCCTCGAGTACTCTTCCGGTAAATTCCTACCACTTGATGTAGCCAACTAACCACAGCCAGGCCATCTGGTCTCACAAAGTCCCATGAATAGCAGGATTAGCAAATGCGATATAGAAACACATGGGTATTTCATGTTTTCCTCAAGTTAAGGATCTTATCTTATTACTTGGTACTTGGCTATACTATACTTATATACATACTATTATACTTTTTATACATGAGCGGCGGTACGTACAGTTTAATGTCGATTCCGAACGACAGATTTTTGAGAAACTTTTCACGGCAGTTTCATTTACTCTCAGAGTCTTTGCCAGAAATCTGCTGAGAGGAAGTCGCCGAATAAATATTTTTTCATATTTCCGTTTTGATGTCTGTTTTGGGGTTTGAACCCGGGCCTTACGTCTAATAAGCCAACACACTACCTACTAGATTGATTTTTGTGTCGTTTTCAAATCCAATTCGTACCTTATTGGATTCTGTGACATCCCTGATTGATTTTTCTATTTACTACACCTTTTCATAAAAGCCTTTAAGCTTGTAATAATTACTTCAAATCATTGCTCATATTAACCTCATTTTAAATATAAAAAAATTAAATTTCTGCTGGGTTTAACTATTTAAAATTTTTTTATCGGTTATTTGTACGTACATATGTAAGTAATGTTGTAGTTTTACAATTTTACAATAATTTATATTGTTGTTGTCATAGAATTTCCTACTACGTTAACAAATCTCTACACAAATACCATAAAAAGACAAGAGAAAAAATTAATAATTAAACAAAAATACTCGTTTACAAAGAAAATAAAAAACAAACCAAATATTTAATTTTATTTTGATTTTTATTTTTCTAAATATTCTACATACAACAGCTACTGTATATGGAATAAGACAAGCTCTCCCTCTCCTACATATAATAACGTTTCATTTAGTTTAGTTCTCTTAATTTATGAGACTTAATTTATCGAAAGAGCAATTAATCGGTAACAACTGAATCAAATGGGGCAAAAGTAATTATAATTTATTACGCTTATAAATGCTACTGCAATAAATGATTAATAATTAGTAGAAATCGTAATTTTTTTTTTAAGGAAAATACTCTGTTGAATATTTTCAGTCATATTTGGGATTTTATTGAATCATGAATGAATTGATGGTAGTCGAAGATATTATATCTTCATTAGGAGAGAGAGAGAAAGAGAGTTGGAAACTTAAACCTCTAATATAAAAAGAGAGCGTAAGTAGATATTGAATAAGATTTTGAAATTCCAATTTTTTTCTTTCATTATCTAAGTGCTCGTTATAATGTCTTAATGATTAGAAAAGAATAATTTTTTTCGTTTATTACTTGCATAAAAAGGCACAAAGTTACGAGTGTTTGATAATAAATTCTAGAGGCCTGATGCCAAAAACATTATGTCATGATTTAATTTTTATATTATATCTGTATCTACAAATCTATATACGAGGGTAGTATTGAAAAGTTTCTGAGAGTAAATAAAATTGCCATGAAAAGTTTCTGGAAAATCTATCGTTTAGTTTTTATAGAGCACAGCTGTCCACCCTGAGTGGACACCCTGTCTGCGAATTATCGAGCCATTGAAGTGTATTTCATTTCAGTTTTATTTTAGATTTAAACAGTGTGATGATGGTTCAAGTAGAATTCCAGGAAAAAAAGTGTAAAAACAAATTAAAAAATCATTCATGACACCAATATTTGTCTAGCCGGAAGGGTTCCAACTATTTAAATCGGAACAGTGAAGTCACCGTAATCTAGTAGGTAATGTGTTGGCTAATTAGACATGAGACCGTGATTCAAACCCCAGACATCTCGAACAAAACGAAATGTGACAAAAAATATTTCTTTGGCGACTGCCTCTCAGAAGATTTTTGGCAAAAACTCGGTGAGTAAATGAAATTGGCATGAAAATTTTCTGAAAAATCTGTCGTTCAAAGGCGACTTTGAACTGTAGGTCCCGCCACTCATGTATAAAATTAACACACACAATATAAGTGGTGCAAGAAGTTAGGTTGTAATGCGGACCAAAGTGTTGTAATGACCAATTAAGTAAATAATATCTTTGTAGAGAGCACTTCAGTCCACTCTGAGTGACGAGTTTGCGTCCATGCAGTATTGTATACTTTCAATTAAAGAGCTGACTGAGGATTATCAAGCCATTGCAGGCTATTTGATTTCATGGTTTAAGTAGAATCCTAGGAAAAAAAAAAGAAGAAAAACAAATTCAAGAAATCATAAATATGCAATACCTGCCTGACCAGAAGCTACTGATCGGAATAGTAGATCACAGGGAGATCGGATCGGATGCAATTAAAACAGCCCGGAATATGCGTAAAGACGTGAAGACGTAATAATGCTCGGTCTTATGTGGGAAACTAGTTACAAATGTTGCAGAACATAGTGGGTTAAAAAGGGTATGAACACCATTTGTTTTGAGTGATAAAGTTCCTGTTCTCACTGAAGTAAGTTTCATTTCAGAGCAGAGTTTCCAATATTTGATGGATTCTCAAATAAAAACGTGTTTCTAAAAGATGGGTTAATAACATAGCTAGTGATTAGCAATGATAGTTTATCACTGAGCAAAAATCCGTCACTATAAACAGCTGAAGGTCGACAACAATTTTCAAAAGTTTTGTAATCCTTACGAACAAGTTGTCATATCGTCATAAAAAAAAAACAATTAAATTATAAAATAAAACCATATACTATGTTTTCCAATCTATTTTATCCACAAACATTCCCAACGAACTCAAGTGACTTTTTCCGCTTGATTCATGCCAAACCACTTCAAGAAACAAAAGTGCGACAGCAAGAATAAGTACCTAAGAATTGTGCTTCATTAAAGTGACTTTGTAGATTTTTTTTTATTATTATCATCTTTATTTATTTATTTATTGTATTTGTTTTAATAATTTATTTATTTTTCTTTTAAGTACAATAAATACGTATGTATGTACATACATATGTATGCACTGCATAAAAAATTAATTCATGATATTGCACAAAAGTCATTCAATTATTTGTTTTTGTAGCACACTTTATAGAAACAAAGTTAGAATATCATAACATTTATGGGAAATAGAGCTCATATTCATCGATTCATTCATTTATTCATTTATTCATACATTTGTTGTATTAATGTGTCATTGTTAAGCGCTTTTCACTATCAATTAATTTCAATTAAAATGATGCCTTTTTTGCCTACGTCTACGTCTGATACCGATTTGCTATACTGTTGCTGCTATGTAAAGGGCGTTTTTTATAGAGGTATAGAACTTTAAATTGGCATTACTTTTCAAGATGGCGACCGATTTAACAGCTGTCATGTGATTTACTCTCAATTTGGTTTGGCAATTCATCATGAATAGACTCACGCCTGAACAACGCTTGCAAATAGTGGTTCTGTGCAGAAAACGTATCGCGCACTACGTCCATTTTATCGTCGTCAAAATCGTCCATCAGAGCAGTTAATTCGATTAACCATGGAACGTTTTCGCACCACGTTTACTCTTATTGATAACTCTCATCCCCAGAGACGCTGTACGGTGCGTACAGAAGAAAAGCTATTGCTGCTGTAGAGCGTAGCATTGAGGAAGACCCGAATGAGTCAATCCGCCATCGAGCACAGGAATTGGATCTGTGTCCATGCACTTTATGGAAGATTTTGCGGAAGGATCGTGGTTTGCGTGCTTACAAAATCCAACTCGTACAAGATTTGAAGCCAAACGATCATCAAGTAAGGCGTAGATTCGTCGAATGGGCCCAAAACGATTTTCATAAGCGAATTTTGTTTAGCGATGAAGCGCACTTCTGGTTGAATGGCTACGTCAACAAACAAAACTGGCGCATTTGGAGTGAAGGTAATCCTCAAGTGTATGTGGAAACACCGTTACATCCAGAAAAACTGACTGTTTGGTGCGCTTTATGGGCTGGTGGAATCATTGGTCCGTACTTTTTCAAAAACGATGGTGGCCAGAACGTTACAATCAAGAGCCATGATTACTAACTTTTTCATTCCTGAATTGAATAACCATGATGTCCAGGAGATGTTGTTTCAACAAGACGGCGCAACATGTCACACAGCTCGTGCCACAATAGATTTATTGAAAGACACGTTTGGTGACCGGCTAATTTCAGGTTTTGGACCTGTGAATTGGCCTCCAAGATCTTGTGATTTAACACCGCTAGACTACTTTCTGTGGGGCTATGTAAAGTCATTGGTCTATGCGGTAAAGCCACAAACGCTTGACCATTTGGAAGACAACATTCGCCGTATTATTGCCGATATACGGCCACAAATGTTGGAAAAAGTCATCGAAAATTGGACGTCCAGTTTGGACTACATCCGCGCCAGCCGTGGCGGTCATATGCCAGAAATCATATTTAAAATGTAATGCCACAAGATTATCTTTCGGATAAATAAAATTCATTTCAATCGAATAATCCATCGTTGTTTTATTGCAACTTAAAGTTCTATACCTCTATAAAAACACCCTGTTAGTTCGGCTGCTGTTTTTTTTTATTATTTTGTTGCCTGGCATTAGAACACTTAAAGTGATCAATTGAAAGGTTGCATGCATCCTATACTCTGTCTGATCATTTGAATAAATAATGAATTATTGGAATGACTCAATGGCCACATGTAAGTGTATCTTCCTCATCAATTTTCTTATTTTTTTAGAAATAAACTCAAGTAGCAAAGCAAATACTTTTCCAAATAATTATTCATACATTTAATATTCTTTTGTTGTTTTGTTTTTGTTGTTAAAAAAATTTTTTTGGGTTTGTTTTCTTATTTTTCTTTAAAATTTTTCATTAAAGTGCTTCCAATTTATCTGTGCATTTCATTTTTTTTATTCAGTCTTTCTACGTTAGCATGATTCCCATTAAATTTGATTAAAAATATTTTTATTTCTCATTTCTTTTTTTTCTTTCTTGTTATTTTCTTTCAATTTCTTTAATTTTTATCAATTTGTATACAAAACAAATTTATTTAAATTAATTTCATTACACAAATAAATTATAACAAACAATAGCAACAACACATAAACCATCAGAATGTCGAATGAGACTGACAGAAGAACGGCTGATCATTTCTTAAGAATTTTCTACGAATACCAAAACAGCACATAAATAATGAGCATTGAAAGAATGAATTCTTTTTTCTTTGTTTACCCAAAGGCATACAAAAATTAAAAAATTATTATTCTTAACTACAGAGATTATATTGGGTCTGCCATCTAACGTTTTTTTTTTTCAACTAGTGCTTATTTCGTGAATGGTAACACTTAGCTCATGTCTGATTTGACAGATAATTAGTTTTATCCTTCCGCTGAACGAATATGGTTGTGAACAACGCTGGGAAATATTGCGACATTACTTTGGTAATGTTGCAGAATGTGTGCGAAAATTGCGTACGGATTTTGGAAGAAGAGAAGCACCGTCAGTTCCGTATGTTCGTTATCTTGTGAAAACAGTGAAAGAAACTGGCATCCTCATCGATAAACCAAAGCGAGAAAAGCCAAAAACAGTGCGTACACCCGAGAATATTGCTGCTGTGGCAGAAAGTGTGCATGAAGCGCCATCAACATCAATTCACCGTCATTCTCAACAATTGAAAATTTCGGAGACATCATTGAGACTAATTGTGCATAAAGACCTTGGTATGACGCCATACACAGTCCAATTGGTTCAGGAGTTGAAGCCAATTGACCATCCAATGCGTTTTCGCTTCGCTAAGTGGGCCTGCGATCGACTTACAGAAGATGCTGATTTTGGCAAAAAAAAAAAATCATCTTTTCAGATGAAGCTCATTTTGATGTTGGTGGGGATGTAAACAAGCAAAATTGTCGCATTTGGGGCACAGAAAACCCGCACGCATACATTGAAAAGCCGACACACCCAAAACGAGTCACTGTTTGGTGCGGATTTTGGTCCAGAGGCATAATTGGGCCATTCTTTCTTCGAAAATAAGCAAGGAGTGGCCGTTACAGTCAATGGCGATCGTTATCGAGCCGTGTTGAACGAAATTTTTGTTCACAAAAATTGAAGAGGAGGATATTGGCAACATTTGGTTTCAACAGGACGGCGCTACGTGCCACACAGCCGAAGCTACACTCGATGTTTTGCGCCCTGTTTTTGAAGATCGCATTATCAGCCGCAGAGCTGATGTCGTTTGGCCACCTCGGAGCTGCGATTTGACACCGTTGGACTATTATTTGTGGGGTGCCGTCAAAGATAAGTGTTACGCCGACAAGCCAGAGACAATTGACGCTTTAAAGGACAATATTCGTGAAGCCATTTGTGAAATACAGCTGCACACAATCGATAATGTGCTTAAAAATTAGACCAGCCGAGGCAGCCATTTGAATGAAATTATTTTGCATTATTAACCGGAAGGATTGTACTTTCAAATAAAAAAAGAAATTTGAGAAAATATTCAGTAGTTTTTTTTAAAGTATTTTCAAAAAAAAAAGTTATTTGGCGGACCCTTTATTAAAAAATTGCTCTGCCTTAGCATAATGACCTTATAAACAATCAATTGGACGTTCTTCTTAAAATTGAATTTAATTTTCAATTGCTGACTAGGCCCTCAAAGCTCTACTCTACAACAAGTTTATCTAACTCTGCTTATAACACTTCCAAAAAAAAAAAACAATTCAAAAAATTCTGTTTCTTACGATTGAACTCCTTTAAATGTCTGCCTTTGTTTTCCATACATACCGCCAACATAAATTGTCATTTAAATGTTTATATCACTCGCGTTGCATTTGTCTTCTTGTGTTTATTATTATTATACTTCCAACTTTTCTATCACAATGCGTCCGTCTTCTGTTGAAGAAGTTATTTTTAAGGGTTTTTTAATTAAGTTGATGCCGTGCATATTTAAGTGAAAATTGTCTAAGACTCCATCAAAAGGTGTTCCAACAATTTTGTTATTGTTGTGCTAATATTCCATTTTTTCTGTCTAAGTGCTTAACATGTTGCTCAAGTAAAACAAGTACAAGTAAAATGTTTTTGGTTGCGACATCAAAACTTCAAAAAATAAAATAAAATAAACCGCCAAACTCATGTATTTCTTAATAAATATTTCATTTTTATTGATTTTTCTTCTTCGTTTTTTTTTATTTTTTTTATTTATTTTACAAATATTTTCAATGCAGATTATAATTCTTAAATGATTTATAGTGGGCTTAAATGATTATATCAAAAGCCGCCTAAAAATATGCCATGATTTAATGTTAAGCATTGAAGAATTCTTATTGTTAAATTGATGCGTAATTATGTGGTGGTATCGGAAGTGTGGTGAATTTCCATCTGTCCAGATTTAATGATTTAATGCCTTTGCAATTGATAACAAATAATTACAATTGCTTACTAAATTGGTCATTATAACTCCGTAGTCAGGCTTCTCACACCACCCATGTTATACGTGTTAATTTTATCCATGAGTTTTAAGTCGTGTCTGAACGACAGACAATTTTCATTTGAATTTTATTTACTCACAGAGATTTTACCAGAAGACGCTGTGATCGAGATATCTGTGTCGGAGTTTGAACCACGGCCTCACGTGTAATAAGCCAATACACAACCTACTAGACTAGATTAATTGCAATTAATCGTCTAAAATAGATATTTTTATAAATTTTTTAACGAAACTTAAAAATTAATGAGGAAATCAATACCCTGAAAATTTGAAATCTGATGACCTTGAGTACTAACCAGCACTTTGGACAAATCCTATCACATTCGACTGTAATATTTTTTTTTTATTTATTTATTTATTTATTTATTAAGTCACTGGACATATTCCTTACTGACTAATAACACAAATCGAATAAAATTAAATAGAATTACAATCAGTTTCTTCAAGAATACAAGTAATAGTTACAATGAAAATATGAAGAGTTACGTATTGGGAAAAACAATAATGTTCCGTTTTATAACGCAAGAATTTAAAGAAAAATCAACAAAGTCTGACAAATAATTTAATTAACGGCAAATCTTAGTTAACGGATCAGCAACAGCATAATTAGTTCTGCAGAATTGAATAGGAATCAGATTATAACAGCGGAAGTTACGACGAGGAACATTGAATTTAACAGATCTTAACAGAAATTCACAGCAAATATTACCATTGATAAGGTTAACCATGAAGGATATATTTAAAATTGTTCGACGACTGGGTAGGTAGTTTTATTAAAGCCAGTCTGCTAGTATATGAAGGCATATCCAAGTAAATCCATCCAAGGCCATCCATCTGTTTCTGAACAGATTCGATGTGTTCGCTGTAAACATTATAGTGAGGATCCCATACGATGGATCCATACTCCAAAATTGGTCTGACAAACGATACGTATAACTGTTTAGTAATAAATGGATCAGTAAATTCCTTTGCCCAACGTTTTATGAAGCCAAGAGTGCTTCTTGCCTTATTTGTGATATGATCATTAAAGTTTAATTTTGTGCCTAATAGGATCCCAAGATCAATAAAAGAGTCCACTATTTCCAGTTGATGACCTACAAGCAAGTAATTAACCGCAATAAAATTATTTTTTGAGAACCGCTCCATCATGTTGTACTCGCGCCATAAAAAGAAATTATTGAGATCACTTTGAAGATAAATATGCTCGTTGAAATTATTGAAGCAGAGAAAAACTTTTACATCGTCAGTATATATCAAGATATTGGCAAAATTAATTATGTTGGGAAGATCATTTATAGATAGGGAAAAAAGAAGTGGACCAAGATGGCTGCCTTGAGGAACACCAGATAGCACCTAAATATACTTAGATAAGCTATTGTTCACACATACAGTCTGCTTTCTACCAGTCAAATACGACTCTAGCCATCTTAAACTCCTATGATTTACACCCATTAAATCGAATTTAGTTAACAGGAATTTGTGATTCACTTTATCGAACGCCTTACTAAAATCCGTAAAAATTACATCAGTTTGCTTCCGTTGAGGGAAGGCCGCATTTATCATGGATGTTAACTGAAGTACGTTAGTTGTTGTTGAACAGCTCTTTCGGAGACCATGTTGATAAGGTGATAATAACGATGAAGTATGATGAACCAAAAAAATCGGCAATCAGTTTCTCGAACATTTTTGGAATAGCACTCAGTTTTGCAATTCCCCTATAATTTGTAACATCAGATTTATTGCCAGATTTAAAAAGTGGTATAGTATACGAGTTCTTCCAAAACACAGGAAAATATCCATAATTAATCGAGGTATTAAATAATATGGTGCCATGAATGACTCTGCATATCGATTTAAAATACAACTTGGAACCCTATCGGGACCAGGACGAAAAGACATCTTTAAACATTTCACAGTCACTAAATGTTGGAATAGATATTACTTGAGCTGATGTCAGCGAGTAAGGGTACATATTTGTATCATTATAAGCAGCATTAGAATAAATCTGCAAACATATCACATATGACATCAACACTACATGTTTCTTTATCACCAAATTTCATAAAGGATGGAAAAAATATAAATCCGAATCAGCCTCATTCCTAAAAACTATTTGCAGCGAGGTACATACATATGTTAATCTCTTTGCCCATGACGTCTGGCATTCGCATTGGAAGTTCTGTGCCGGTCGAAGGAGACTTCTTTCTTATCCAGCCCTGGTGTCCAATCATACTGTAGCCAGAGTTTCACCCATAAAGAGCTTGTTTCAATTCTTATGAAGGCTTATAGAGCTCTCCTTTTTTTTTGTAAAATAATTTCAGAAGATCCTTGATATTCAGCAAATAGAGACATTAGATCACCTACATTCCTTGCGGCAAACTCTAAATCCAAAAGAGCATCGTTTTTGGATGCATTAGACTAATCGTTGAAAACTCATTTACTGAGATGCGCCTGTCGAGTGACAAGTGTAATGACGCCCAATTGTTAGCGAGACGAGTTTTCCTCAAACTTCGCATAGCTGAGAGTGAATACATAGCGCCAGGATTACAACGATACTGACATCACGTTGGTCTAACGTTCAGGAAGACGATAATTGTACAGAGACAACTGAACTAAGCGAACATGACTCTGGACGGCCTATGGATGCGATATTTAATTGGTGGTAAGAGTAACTATGTTTTATGGGTACAAAATCTCACTCTTTTCTCATTAAAAAAGAAAGCAATAACATTCTCTCAGAAACCCGAATGATTTGAAAGCCATATTCGTTTGGTAAGATATTGAAAAAACTGTTTCAGTGACCAAATCCATTTCCAATGTTACTGAGTTAAAGTTGACAGCACTGAACAACACAATATTGTCAGAGTAGTAGATCTCGATAACAGAAGTTTCAGGGCAATTATTTATGCTAAGTTTTAAATTTAAACCACAATTCTTTTTAAAAATTAAATTTTTAATTATTTTATTGTTTTTGTTTCTTTTCAGGTTTTTTTTTTTTTCTTTTTGTACAAATTATTCTACAAACTTAGACTCTAAATGGAATCTTTTTGAACAATGCTGCTCTACATATGTACAGTTATAAAACATGGAGGTAAGTTATGGTAGTTTCAGTCTAAAAATAAAAGAACATTCTTTCAAATGCAAATACAACTTAAAACTTAAAATAAAAAGAAATTTGTTTTAAATATTTACATAATAAACATACATACATTACATATATACTTACATATGAAATAATAACAATTAAATTATTAAACAAAATTACGTTTAAAACAATAATAAAAAAACACATACAAGGTCTGTTTGCTAAGTTAGACAGCAACAGGCGATTAATTTTCAATCACTTGCTACAACTACTGCATGCTGCAGTGAACAAGGCACAGTTTTTTTCTTAACTATTTAGACAGCAATAGCAGCCCATTTGAGGGCCTTTTAACTCTCAAGAACAGGCTTTGATTTGTTTCTATATCTCCTTACAAAAGCCTCCAGAATCCAACCGGCAATGGCCACTAAACACAAGACATTAAGGAAATTCAAGGCGAAGGCATAACTGGTGTTATCACGTATAAGACCTGGAAAAAGGAAGGAAAAAAATTTAAATTTTATAAAATTTATAGGAAAATCCTAAACCACTTACCTATCAAGGGGCCAAATGCCAACGAGAACAGGCCCGACATAAGCAATTGTAAACCAGCTGCAGCAGGCAGCCGTTTTAAAGGCACATAACCGGGTATAATCAAAGACCAGAATACCGTACGGAAAGCCTTATTCAAGCCCAGCCAAATGAAAATACCAATCATGACATAAAAATTACGGGTGAATGACAAAAAGATGCGTCCAATACACATGCCCAATATGCCCAAAACAAAGAAGGTTTTGTTGCTCAAATTAATCTTGACGGTTATCAGCGGTATAAGGAAACGTATAATCAAATCAAACGTGCCCAGCAGGGACATGGCCAAGGCGATTTGATGTTTCTCAAAACCAAAATCGGACAAAATGAAGGGCGTCAGAATGGCAAAATTTATCTCCACAAAATTGATCAAAGTCAAGCCCAAGGCCAGGTTAACGTAAGTGAAATCACGTAGTAAATCCAAATCGAAAAAAACTACAACCTTCATGTACCAGGGCAATTGCTTGCGGCGTTCGTGTTCTTCGTCGAAAGCCTGTTTCTTTAATTCCTTTTCATTTAAACGGTCTTGTTCCCTTAAAGCTTGCAGTTCCTGATGATTTTCATAATTAAAATAATTTTTCTCGTCATTATCACCATTATTACGGGCTTCCTCATCTTCATCGTCCACTTCCTTAATGCTATGGCTAATGGAGAAACTGCGTACTTTGACCGATACGCTATTACTGCGTGTGCTATCTCTACTATTAAGTCTGCGCAACTCCATCATGGGTGTAGGCGATTCCGAAGACTTATCCCAGGAATTCAATCTATTCCTGGTGGAAGCTGAATTCAAAGATGTTCTAGAGCCATACCAACCATCATTGGCTCGAGGCAATACTGGTGTTTCCGGCTCTACGGGTTGCGCAATAATATGATCATCTTCCTCCTGTGATGTTAATTTCTGTGTAGCTTCTGCATCTTTGGATTGTTTCTTAACATGCCACTTAACCGGCTGGTAAATAAGAGAACA
This sequence comes from Sarcophaga carnaria, assembly GCA_958299815.1. Classification (NCBI taxonomy): domain Eukaryota; kingdom Metazoa; phylum Arthropoda; class Insecta; order Diptera; family Sarcophagidae; genus Sarcophaga; species Sarcophaga carnaria. Next base: position 144,858,011 of record OY283149.1, read on the forward strand.
TGCCACCGTATTTAGCGACAGGCCAGCAAAACATAAAACTGTACCCTGTACACCAAAATAATCCAAAAGGAAAGTGGCCACATACGGCAAACAAATGGGTCCCAGACCAGCTACACCAAATTGGAAAGCTGTAGCAGTGCGTCTTCTCTCTTTGAAATAAGTGTTGACAGCCAATGATGAGGCGGATACCGTGAGACCACGACCAAAACCTGTGGAAAGTTGAGAAAATTTACAGTTTAACTGGGGAAAGTGTTTAAAAATTCTTTGAAAAACTTACCATAACAGCAGGAGAATGAAAGACAATAAAATAGAAATGAATCCGCAAAGGCACAGGCGAACAGGCCAGCAAATGTTAGAAATGAGCCAAATAATGCCACCTGACGGAATGAATATCTTCGAAAGAGTGGACCATTAAGAAGACCTATAGAATAGACAAATGAAGAATACGGATATAATGGGTGATTTTTTAAGAGCTATAGGAAAAATTTTAAAAAAAAAAAAACACAAAAAATTCAGAAAAATGCATGAAATATTTATTTGAATCGATAGTACGGTCCATATAATTTAATGTTTGAAGAATATTTCATGCAAATGTTGACCGCGACTGCGCCTCAAATGGTCCATCCGCTTAGTCCAATTTTGGCATACTCTTTCCAACTTTTCGGCCGGTATCTCACGAATAAATGCTTCAATCTTATCTTCCAATGCGTCAATTGAAGCGGGCTTGTCTGTATAGACATGAGCTTTAACATAGCCACACAAAAAATAGTCTAAAGGCGTTAAATCGCACGATCTGGGCGGCCAATTGACCGGACCCGAACGTGAAATAAAATGTTCACCGAACTCGCCACTCAATAAGTCCATTATTAGGCGTGCTGTGTGGCATGTGGCACCGTCTTGTTGAAACCACATGTCATGCAAGTCAAGCTCTTGCATTTTCAGCAAAAAAAAGTTGGATATCATCTCACGGTAGCGCTCACCATTCACAGTTACGTTACGATTCGCAGCATCTTTGAAGAAGTACGGTCCAATGATGCCACCAGCCCATAAACCGCACCAAACTGTGACTTTTTCTGGATGCATTGGTAGCTTTTGCAATGCTTCTGGCTGATCTTTACTTCAAAATCGGGAATTCTGCTTATTTACGTATCCATTGAGCCAAAAATGAGCTTCGTCGCTGAACACAATTTTTCGATAAAGAAATGGATCTTCGGCCAACTTTCCAAGAGCCCATTTACCTAAAATTCTGCGTTGCGGTAGGTCGTTCGGCTTTTATTTTTGCACCAGCTGTATTTTGAAAGGCTTCACACCTAAATCCTTCCGCAAAATTTTCCACGTTGTTGAGTAACAGAGGCCCAATTGGTGCGAACGGCGACGAATCGATAATTGATGGTCATAATTAACACTGGCCGACACATCTGCGATATTTTCTTCAGTTCGCACTCTGCGTAAGCGTGTTGGTGGTTTAATGTCCAACAATGTTAATTTGGTGCGAAATTTAGTCACAATAGCCCGAATAGCCGCTTCAGTGGGTCGATTAAACTGACCATAAAATGGAAGAAGCGCGCGATTAACTTTCTTAACAGAGCACGCATTTTGATAATAAAATTCAATGATTTGCAAGCGTTGTTCGTTTGTAAGACGATTCAAGGTTAAATTATAGACCAAACAGGAGATGTTTGACAGTGCACCAAAACACGAAACGTGCGTGAGCTGTTTAAACCAGTGTTGCCAAAAAGATAATAGCTAAATAATCACCCGTTAGGAATAGACAACAGAGTTATACGACCTAGCTTCTCGCACCACTTATGTATATATGTTGTGTGTGTTAATTTTATATATGAGTAGCGGTATCTATAGCTTAAAGTCGACTTCGAACGACAGATTTTTGAGAAACTTTTCATGGCAATTTTTTATTTACTCTCCGAGTTTTTGCCAGAAATCTGCTGAGAGGAAGTCGCCGATGAAATATTTTTATTTTCATATATTGCTTAGATGGAGCTGGGGTTTGAACCGTGACCTCACGTTTAATAAGCCACACAGACACTGCCTACTACACTGTGTTGACTTCAAAACATACACACATAATTGGCCATTACAACCCTTCAGTCAGGATAACGACCTAGTTTCTCACACCCACTTTTATTGTGTGTGTTAATTTTATACATGAGTGGCGGGACCTACAGTTTAAAGTCGACTCCGAACAACAGATTTTTTGATAAACTTTTCATGGCAATTTTATTTTATTCTCAGAGTTTTTGTCAAAAATCTGATGTCTGGCCTGGGGCTCGAACCCTGGCTTTTCGTCTAATAAGCCAACACACTATCTACTAGACCACGGCGACTTCAATGACGACTTCAATGCCGTACATTATTCCAAAATTTAATTCAAAATTTAAGTTATTTTAAAAACCAACTCATTGGTTTCTATTCTAATTTCTCTTACCTGTTATGGCTGATATGGCAATCTGTATGTTAATAATTGTCGTCAACTGTGAACTGGAAATGCCTAATTTCAGCATGTGATCACGAAAAATAATACCAAATTGTTGGGCCAACGCAAATGTTACCAGCTATCAAATGAGATACAAATACAAACACACACACATACAATTAATACTCAATTCATAATGTATATGGGCAGACAGAAAATCGAATGATGTTATCTACTTACGATATTAATGCCACTGGCTATGGACACAAACCAACCCCAACCGCCATCCGGGGCCACAAAATTCTCACCCAAATCGCTTTTATCTCTGCGTTTCTTTTTGGCAGGTATTGTTTTGACAATTTTGATATCATTGTACTGCGTTGTTTTACTGTCGGCGGGTATGATAAGTTTCGGTAATTTTGCTGCTGCCTCCATCGATTTCGGTCTTGTCGTCGTTGTATTTGTTGAATTTATTGTTGCACCATTCTGTGGGTGTTTTGTAGTTGCTGTTGTTCCATTATCGCTCATATTGTTGATGTCTGTGATTTGTTCGCATTACTCTCGGGGGTTAATAATAGAGTGTCTAGAAATAAGGAAGGAATTTTTTTAATTTTACAAACAACATTATGATTCAAGTTTATTATTGTTGTTTGTGGTTTATGCTCGCATTAGTTTAATTTTTTTCTTCATTTGATTTGAATTTTAAAAATAAAATAAATATTCAAAACCACGCGCTTAGAATTGTTTAATCTTGTATGTGAAATAAAAATGATAATCTGAATACGCAATTAGTTTCCATCGTTTATTATGGTCATAATGCTTGAGACCGCATAAATTGACGTTGTATTGTTTTTTTTTCTTTTAAGTTTGACATCACAGTTTAAAAACTATTTTTGATTTAAAAACAATTTATTATTACAAATTTTTTTTTTTAATACACTCAGCCACAAAAGTATACATACGGTTAAGAAATTTTTTAACCAATCCGTTTTCGTTGAAAATCTTTATAATTGTCTGACAATTTTCCTCGATTTTAAGTCGGTCTTGGTTAAAAAATTTCTGAAATTTGTGCACAGGCCCACAAAAGTATACATACGGTTATCAAATTTTTTTACCAATCCGTTTTCGTTGAAAATCTTTATAATTGTCTGACAATTTTCCTCGATTTTAAGTCGGTCTTGGTTAAAAAATTTCTGAAATTTATGCACAGGCCCACAAAAGTATACATACGGTTAAGAAATTTCAGAAATTTTTTAACCAATCCGTTTTCGTTGAAAATCTTTATAATTGTCTGACAACTTTCCTCGATTTTAAGACGGTCTTGGTTAAAAAATTTCTGAAATTTATGCACAGGCAAACAAAAGTATACATACGGTTAAGAAATTTCAGAAACTTTTTAACCAGTCCGTTTTCGTTGAAAATCTTTATAATTGTCTGACAACTTTCCTCGATTTTAAGACGGTCTTCTGCATTGGTTCAGAAATTTGTTAATCGTATGTATACTTTTGTGAGCCTGTGCAGGGCCACAATTCAGTTCAATTTCAGAAATTTTTTAAGCAATGCAAAAACCCGTCTTGAAATCGAGGAAACTTTAAAGATTTTCAACGAAAACGGATTGGTTAAAAAATTTCTGAAATTTCTTAACCGTATGTATACTTTAGTAACTGTGTGTAAGCCTGCGTGCGTTGTGATAATAACTTTTCTCACGTACCTCTTATCGGCTTATGTTGTGATAAGATTCGAATCAATATTGTTATGAAATATTATTATTTGTATCAAAGAAAAAATTAATCAAAATTAATTGTGATTTAAGACGTAATGTCTTAACAGATGACGCGTTAAAAGTACACAATTTTCAAGCAAGAACACGTTAAAATTTAAATATCGGGTTATACATTTCAAAACCAAACGATCTGGCAAAGGTTTAGTTAGTTTAGTTACAACACTTCAGCAAGGATTATGGACCTAGTTTCTCACACCACATACAGTGCATGACAAAACAATGGAAACTTTTTCAAAAATTTATTTATGTGTTACAATCGGACGAAAATTTAAAAATATTTTTAAGAAATCGGCAAAATATTAATGCCTTTTATTAATATGCACTGTTATTAACATTTCTGTATTTTAAAAAATATATAAAAAGACTATATAATTCAGTAATTAAAAAAAAATAATTCTATTCACATATTTGATGTTGACAAAATATTGGAAACTTTGGAAACTTTTTTAATTTTTGAATTATATAATTCATTTTTATACATAATTTTAATATACAGAAACGTTAATAACAGTGCATATTAATAAACTCCACAAATGTTTTGCCGATTTTTAAAAAACATGTTAAATTTTCGTCCGATTAAGTACATTTTTGAAAAAGTTTCCATTGTTTTGTCAAGCACTGTATGTAGTGTGTGTTAATTTTATACATGAGTGGCGGGACCTAACAGTTTAAAGTCAACTCCGAACGACAGATTTTTGAGAAACTTTTCATGGCAGTTTTATTTTCCTCTCAGAGTTTTTGCCAGTAATCTGCTGAGAGGAAGTCGCCGATGAAATATTTTTTTTTCATATTTTCGTTTTGATGTCCCAGGTATGAACCGTGGCCTTACGACTAATAAGCCAACACAATACCTACTGGACTACGGCGACTTCTGTCACCTGAAGTTTGATTTATTCATTGAAAGACTTGCCGTTTTCGAATGTGAATTATTTAACAACCTAAGCACTCATAAAAAAATGTTAAAACTCACTACAAAATTGGTGATTTAAACATGTTCACTTTTCAAGTACTTTTCGGGGTGATTATAGTTGTAAAAATCGACCCACTGTGCACGAAATTAGCAAAATTATTAAGAAATTTGAACAGCCAAGAAGCCGTACAGATGAGAACAAAACAATGCACCATCCCAATAAGACCTGCTAAAAATATTGCTTCTGTCAATGAAAGTGTGGCAAATAACACAGCCCTGCAAATTTGGATTTTTTTTTGTGCAAATAAGATGGCTCCAGGTGTTTCCGAAAGCATTCTGCGCGCTGAACACGAATCTGGTTTCAAAAAATTTAAAATGGCAGATCCAATATGGCGGTCAAGCAAATCTGATTAATTTTTATAATCCTCGACCACCATATTGGATCCGCCATTTTGAATTTTTTAAATCTGAAGATCTGTAATCAGCGAGCCCAAAAACCCCTGAGTAACAATTTTCAAGTAAATCTGATTAATTTTTAAGGACCTCCGTAATGTGTTTCTTTTTCTCTTGCACTCCTTGACATAAACCCACCCCCTACTTTAAGGGTGCATGCAAGCAATTTGGCTTTTGGGCTCATTTCAAAGAGCAAAGATCAATTGTCAATTTCTGACAATAGCGATGGTTCTAGCACGTCAGTGTTTAGCTCTACAATGTTTCAAAAATGACCAATAACGCTATTTTGAGGGGTTTCAACGCCCTTTTCCTCGAAAACCTGAGATTCGTGTTCAGCGCGCAAAATGCCTTCGGAAACACCTGGAGCCATCTTATTTGCAAAACCAGTGCTGTGTAATAAATTTATTCAATCGTTAGTCAGGATTACAACCTAGCTTCTCACATTACCCATATTGTGTGTGTTAATTTTATCCATGAGTAGCGGGGGACCGTCAGTTTAAAGTCGTCTTCGAACGACAGATTTTTGAGAAACTTTTTCATGTTAATTTTATTCACTCTCAGAGTTTTTGCCAGAAATCTGCTGAGAGGAAGTCACTGAAGAAATATTTTCTCCTCGTTTTTTTTGGAGATGACCTGCTGTTTGAACCATGGCATCACGTCTAATATGCCAACGCACTACTTCCTAGACTACTACTACTACTTTTGAAAATAACGCTTCTGTTAAATAAAGTGTGACAAATAATTCGGAAGTCAGTATTACAACCTAGCTTCTAATGCCACTTATGTTTTGTATGTTAATTTTATCCATGAGTTGCAAGGGACCTTCAGTTTAAAGTCGACTCCGCACGACAGAATTTTGACAAAGATTTCATGACAATTCTATTTACTCCTCTCAGGGTTTTTGTCAGAAGACTGCTGAGAGGAAGACATTAAAAGAAACATTTTTTCGTTCCAGTTGTTGGAGGTGGGTTTTGAACTACGGTTTCTCTTTTAATAAGCTAACACACTATCTATCACAAAACAGACAGAATTGAAACCTTTGACGTTTAAAAAACGCTCAAAGCAGCACCTTAACCTTCCTGGTAGAGATAGAGTAGGGGAGACAAAAAATGTTAGAATGTTTTGCGAATCAAATGTGTTAGAAGCAACAGATATACAGACTGAAAAGTGGCGGTTAAAGTAGAAAAACTAAATGTAAATAAACATTTATTTTGTGTTAAAAAAAGGGCAAATTTGGAATATTTTTGAATTTCTTCAATGAAAAGTTGAAAGATTCTTAAATATTTAAATATTAATCGAAATGTGTGTGATTTTCGGTCACAATGAATATAGTTTCTTGTGCAAGAGGTAATTAAGAAGCTAAATATTACAAGATCAAAATAAGACGTACTGCTCATACAAAAAATTTTTCTTGGTGAATGTTGCCAATATTTTTTAATTTCTTGAAAGAAAAAGTTAAAGTTGTTATTGTTATTAGTTGTTTTTATTATTTATTAATAGTTTCACACAAATATTACATTTTTTATTAACTCTCGCCAATATAAAAAAAACACCCCTAAAACTAAAAAAACAAAAAACAAAACATAGTTACAATCAGAGAAGGACAAAAATACTTTTTGGTAATATTTGCTGTCCCTTTCTCAATGGAAGGTTAACTGTCAAACTCTAGTTTCCATTCTGTGTATTTTGTGCTATCTACTAGACTATGATTTCGGATTTCACTTGGGATAAACTATATCACATGTTTCGTAAGAAAATTTTAAAATTTTCGGATATAATTCTTTGCAACGATTTAGAAAAAATATTTTAAAAATTCTTGCCATTTTTTCGGTGTGCAATATTTGTTTTTCTTATAAAAACTCTTTCACACATAAAGCCAATAAATAAAAATCTAAAAAAACAGGCTACAGCTACAACCATATCTTTGTTTATGACTTAATCAAAACTAATCGGTCTCTAGTGAAGTAATAACACTCGATAATTATGTCGCGATCTGTTTGTTATCTCTGGAAATCACCATCATAGTACATTTTTGTGTATTTATACCTGTATTATTTCCTTATTTATTTTATTATCTCTTTCTTTCTTTTATTATTACTATTATTACTTTATAAATACCATACATATACGGAATATTTTTTATAAATTTTTCCTCTTAATCAAACAGCAGTTAAAAATAATAACATTTCGACAAACAGCCAGTGCCGATTCATACCTGCTTGAATTTGTATTTAAAACCTAGTTTTTATCACATTTTATAATGCAGCCATAAACAGAATTTTCTTTTGAAGGAACCGTTTAACAATTGTAACCCTTCCAACCAAATACAAAGAAGAAAAAGATAAAAAGCTTCGAAATTAACAAGGTACCTTGAACTACCTGTAATCAGTTGTTATCGAAGGAATTTTATAAAACAAAAAAACCTTCGATATCTTATGGCCAAAGATAGTCGACAATTGTCAAGCAGCGATAATTACAAGTGTTGTTTTAAAGTACAACTTTGATAGGGTAAAGGAGTCGTGCGCCCCTTACATTGATAATTTAATAAGGGTTGCCATTGTAGGTTAAATTCAAAAAATAGAATTTTTAAATATTTAACACGTTGACTGCCGCGGCAATTTTCAGAAAACTTGCCGAAAAACGACAATTTGATTTTTTCACATTAGTGAGTACGAGATAACTCGTAGTTTTGCGCCCTAGAAGGGAACGCAATCTACGAGTTATCTCGTAGTCGGCAGTCAACGTGTTAAATAAGTTTTCGTGTTAGAAATTGCAAAACTTTGTTAGGAAATAGGTTAGGTTAGGTTAGAGGACGTGTACTTGTCAATTAAGACAAGTACAGTACCCGGAGGTCGAATTGACCCATTGTACAACGTCCTAGTTTCTCACACCACTTATGTTGTGTGTGTTAATTTTATACATCAGTGGTGGGACGTACAGCTTAAAGTCGACTCCGAACGACAGATTTTTTTTGAGAAACTTTTCATGGCAATTTTATTTACTCTCGAGAGTTTTTGCCAGAAATCTGATGAGAGAAAGTCGCCGAAGAAATTCTTTTTGTATTTTGTTTTGATGTCTGGCCTGGGGCTCGAACCCTGGCTTTACCTCTAATAATCTAACGTACTACCTACAAGAATACGGCGACTTCAAGTGTGTGCAGTACACACAAAATATTATTGAAGAAAACTTCCAAGCACAAACGTTTCCAGGCAAAGGATAATAAATTCTCTAAGCGAACAATGGACAGAACTTTTGTGGAGATCTCCACTACGAAACATTTAATTAAAGACGTAGTAAATGTTGATCTTCTCGTTACATTTTCCAACATTAAGACCAAGTTTTGTCTCCCTCCTCCACGAGGTAGACTATAATCGAACCCAGGTTGAAAGATTTCATGACAGAATACGAGTCCAGTGAGATTCACGAGCTTTGTCAAGAAGTGTTCAAAAAAATTGAAGCAAATTTAATATTTCTTATAAAGAAATGTAGTCGCCGTAGTCTAGTAGGTAGTGTGTTGGCTTATTAGACGTAACCCCAGGGTTCGAGCCCCAGGCCAGACATCAAAATAAAATACAAAAAGTATTTCTTCGGCGACTTCCTCTCAACAGATTTCTGGCAAAAACTCTGAGAGTAAATAAAAATTGTCATGAAAAGTTTCTCAAAAATCTGTCATTCGGAGTCGACTTTAAACTGTAGGTCCCACCACTCATAAACAAAATTAACACACACAATATAAGTGGTGTGAGAAACTAGGTCGTAATCCTGACTGAAGGGTTGTAATGACCAATTATGTATGTCATCTTCTTCTTCTTATATATAAAAATGAATGTGTGTTTATTTGTTTGTGGGTTTGTTTATTTATTTGGAGTCTATAGACGGCTAAACGGCTGGACCTATTTTCTTGAAATTTTAACAGTACCTTCCTGTATATCTGTAAGGAGCTATAGGCTACTTTTTATTTTAAAATTTCAAGTGGGTGCCACGCCCACATACCCAATAAGTATTTAATGTCGCATATCTCATAAACTGCAACAGCTCGAGTTCTCAAATTTTGTATGGAAGACTTTGACGTATACAGTCACACAGATAATTATACGTACCCCCTTAAAATTAATTATTTTTAAATGATAATATATGAACAAGTCAATTGATTTTTGCGCCAAATTTTTTGTTTTCCGTCACAGCCGAACAAATTATATTTGTTCTCATCACTAAATATTACATTCGCTCAAAAATCAGTTGACTTGTCCATATATTATTGGGCGAATTCCAATCGTGACTTTTTTCTCAGCACTCGGCTGCGGAAACCGTTCTTTCTCAAAACACTTCGAACTGTTTCGGAATGCACAATAACACTGTGATCACTTTCCGAGGTATTTCGTATTTCTACGGCTGTAGTCCTAGGATTTTGATCCACAATATCTTTTATATACCGGGCTACCCTTGGAGAAATTTTATACGAAATATACGTCGTACGTATAATTTTCTGTGGTGCCATATTGGTTTTAAGCAAACTGCAGTCACAAATTCATAGATTTTTGGAATCTTTTTTCTTTATTTAAGTAAATGTGTCGTTACAGACGCTAATGTAAAGAAATTTTAGATTAGAAGTTCATTACTTTAAAAAAAAATTTGATTTTTAGGGTGGGTACGTATAATTATCTGTGCGACTGTATATATATATACAGTTACGGACAAAAAAAATAGGGTCAGTATAATTACATATAAATTTTTCCATACTCGTAAAAAAATGAAAAAACGTGTTATCGTCGGACGAAAGTAAGATTAATTTAATTGGTAGTGATGGAAAAACGTGGGTAAGACGTCCCAAAAATAAAGAACTTTGTTCCCGTTATACAACAAAAACTTTTAAGCATGGAGGAGGTATTATTATGGTTTGGGGATGTTTCTCCTAGCATGGCGTGGGACCACTGTACTGGATTAAAGAAAACATGGACAAAAACTTATACTGTCACATATAAAACGAAGTGATGTGACCTTATTCCGAATGGGAAATGCCAGTCAAATGGATATTCCAGCAGGACAATGATCCGAAACACACTTCGTATCTTGTGAAAAAGTGGTTTCTGGATAACGGTGTGAACGTAATGCAATGGCCAGCACAATCACCGGACTTAAATCCGATAGAAAATTTATGGAAAATCGTAAAACAAAAAAATTGGGCCACTAAAATCAAAAAATAAGGAGGAGTTGTGGGAGAAAATTAAATACGTTTGGTATTCTATTCCAAATAAGACTTGTCAAGATTTGGTGGAATCAATGCCAAAAAGGTGCAAAGCTGTTCTTAGAAATAAAGGTTACAGTACAAAATATTAGCTTTAGAACCAAGATTTTAAATCTAGTTTAAGTTTTTTAATCGTTTTCGTTAATGACCCTATATTTTTGTCCATTAAAAATCAATGAAATTTACAAAATTTTAATTTTTTTTTTTTTCATAAGTAAATTATTTTGACTTTTTAATGTAAATAGTAAAGACATATAAACATAGCAATAATATGAAATAAATAAACATACAATTACATTTTAATTTTTTGTTTTTTTCCACTTTATTCTTAATAATTTTAAGTGACCCTATTTTTTTGTCCGTAACTGTATATATATATTACATAAAAAGGAATGTTTGTTTGTATGTAATTAATAGAATCGTAAACTATGCATTTGATCATGCTATGATCTTAAGCAAAGATGTTGCCCATGAGCCGGGGAAGGTTTCTAAGTTGCTATGACCAATTTAAGACAGGTGGCGCCACTGAAAATTACTCAAATTAATTAAATCGTAAACTGTGCATTTGATCATTATATAATCTTTAGCAAAGTTGTTGCGCATAAGTCGACGGAGGTTTCTAAGTTGGTGCGATTAACTTCCGATAGATGGCGCCACTAAGAATTATTCAAAATGAATTGAATCGTAAACTATGCATTTGATCATGTGTTGATCGGGCAAATACCAGACATTTTACCATTTATCGTTTATTATTTTAATAACATTTAGTACAACTCATTCCCGTAAAATTTAAAACATTTTAATTTTGGAAAATTTTTAAAAATGCTGTTTGGTTCAATTGGATTGGGTACATTGTGAGATTCTAATAAATTTAAACGCATTTATCACGTCATTCCCGTACAATCATGCCTCCAAAGCGGCAAGCAATTGGTCGACCTACACCTCAAGCACGGAAGAAAAGACCATTACGAGCCTCAGAATCAGACGAGCATTGAGACTGGAAAATCTTCGAGTATATGCCGCTAAGGCTCGTTCGCTTGAACCGCTTGAACAACGAGAAGTTAGATTAGAAACTGATCGAATGCGTACTACTCAGGCCCGTTCATCTGAATCATCAGGACAATGGGAAACAAAATCATTAAAATTATTCCAAATTAATTGGACATTTGCGTAGTCTTTCCTTCAAATTTATTTTAGTTGGTGGAGCAGCAACACGCGCAGGGTACAGCTAGTTTGTTATAAAAAACATGTATCAATATAAAAGCATGGCAACCCTTAGAACATGTTAAGATCAGTTTAATTCAAATGCAAACGTAAATGTACTATGCCATCATTCAAGAGAATTTATTCTAAATTGCGAAAATTATCAGCAACAATAATTATATCGATTCCAACACAGTATTAAAGGTTGAGTAATACGTACGTACGAGAATATAAGCACATGTACTCTCTAAAAAGATATGACAATACGAATACGTATGAGTGGAATCGAAAAAAAACGCCATATAACGATTACGATTATATGAACTTTAATAATGATAAAAAAATAAAGTGAAATATAATTACAAATTTATAGGAAACAGTAAAATAACATGAAATGAACATGGTTTTATTAAGATTTTTTAATACTAACAAAAAATTATTTAATTAAAATTTTAATGAAAACAATGAAATTTTTAATTGCTTTAAAGTAACTCAATTAAAAATTTAATTAATAATTAATTAAATTTTCTTATTAGAAGTACTTTTTCAAGAGGTTTTACTGTTATTACATATTTGTTTTATACTTAATTCATTTGTTTAATAATAATACTATTAATGTGGTATATGGTATTTAGTTTATTTGTTTTATGATTAATTATTTAATTGCATATTAACTATACGATATGATTTTATATAGTATTTACAATAGCAAATATTTTATTTATTTCTTTTGTTATATTTTATTACTCTTTATATGCATATAATAAAATAATTTTTTTTTTATTTTATAAAATTTAATTCAAAAGAAATTTTATATCTGATTATCTTACTGCGTGGAAGCTACAGGTTTGAGTGATGTGCAGGGTGTAAATGCTATTCAGTAGCATGTAATGTCACTGAGCTCTTCTCGATGGCGGACAGATTTAATAAATTGGTTTTTTTTTTCAGTTGTAATGCGACTAGAGATCCTCTCATTAGAAAATAAATAAACACGTTTAATTAGACCGAATATTACACTCGGAAAACTGTAATCCGGGTGTCGGCAATCGCCAAGAATTGAAGAAAACATCAAAGATATTCATGATCTTTATAACCCCTCATTGTTCAGAATTTTAGGCAAAGACCTAATGCGGCATTCCTACACAAATTGAATGACTCAAGAGTCAAAACTTCAGAATGGAATTGTTTCTGGAAAAATAACATTCTTCAGACTTCCTCTACCCGATTCAGATTTAATTTCTGCCGAGCAACCTCACTTACAAACTAAATACCGCCTTTCTTGGTGCTTTGAAAATACATACAGTCACACAGATAATTATACGTACTCCCACTAAAAATCATTTTTTTTAATGATAATATATGGACAAGTCAATTGATTTTTGCGCCAAATTTTTCATTTTCCGTCACAGCCGCACAAATTTTATTTGTTCTCATCACTAATTATTACATTCGCCCAAAAATCAGTTGACTTGTCCATATATTACCGGGCAAATTCCAATCGTGGCTTTTTTCTCGGCACTCGGCTGCGGAAACCGTTCTTTCTCAAAACACTTCGAACTGTTTCGGAATGCACAATAACATTGTGATCACTTTCCGAGGTATTTCGTATTTCTACGGCTGTAGTACTAGGATTTTTATCCACAATACCTTTTATATACCGGGCTACCCTTGGAGAAATTTTATACGAAATATACGTCTTACGTATAATTTTCTGTGGTGCCATATTGGTTTTAAGCAAACTGCAGTCACAAATTCATAGATTTTGTGAATCTTTTTTCTTTATTTAAGTAAATGTGTCGTTACAGAAATTTTAGATTAGAAGTTCATTACTTAAAAAAAAATGATTTTTAGGGGCGGTGAACGTATCTGTGAGACTGTATATTAATCACGAAAGGCTGATAGCTGCTATCGCTATGTCTAATTACTGAGCATTCTGAAGATATTTTACCACTCGATAAAATACCGGGTTATACGCTTAGTGATTGCAAAACTACCAATCTGGCAAGGCTGTCTGCTGTAAAATATCTTTCATCTAAATTCGCCCGGCCACGCTACAAATAATGGATCAAACTCGCCTCTTTTGTAAAGTCACACGTATAGACTGAGAAGAGTTTGAAGAATATCAAAACACTTTTGATTTTCGCTACCTGCGTTGCATAAATCATATGTTCTTTTCTTCTTCACCGCAACAATACGATGCAGTTTGAAGGTTCAATTATGATATGTTGCTGTGCTAAGCAAAACAAATATTACCAACACATATGCAAATTTGATCAGTTAAATTTGATGCTTCGCCATGTGCCATAAGATGTCATTTCCTTAGAGAAAGTCTTGTCATTTTAAGGATAAGGTTCGTTTAACAACTGAAGAACGCCTAAATGTTGTTGAAATACACTGATAATTCAAACGTAATGATTATGATTGCTATAATCGATAGATATACTGCTCAAGATTGAAAAAATATTTGAAGATATAATCGAAATCAAGGCAAATAATTCCTATTTGTCTATTCCACGATGTGCTCAGCAATTTGCCCAATTTTTCGGGTCATTTCACAATGTACTTGCACATCTATCCATATAAAGTAGAACATACGCAACAATTAAAACCGGCTAACCATTCTCAAGAAGTCGCCGTAGTCTAGTAGGTAGTGTGTTGGCTTATTAGACGTAAAGCCAGGGTTCGAGCCCCAGGCCAGACATCAAAACAAAATACAAAAAATATTTCTTCGCCGACTTCCTCTCAGCAGATTTCTGGCAAAAACTCTGAGAGTAAATAAAATTGCCATGAAAAGTTTCTCAAAAAAAATCTGTCGTTCGGAGTCGACTGTAAACTGTAGGTCCCATAACTCACGTATAAAATTAACACACACAACATAAGTGGTGTGAGAAACTAGGTCGTAATCCTCACTGAAGGGTTGTAATGGCCAATTATGTATGTATGTATGAACCATTCTCAACGCCGTTGGATGCTAGACCGATAGGCTTTCAATGCTGATTTTTCGATTTCTTTCATCGATGAATTTCGTTATTTACCCCTTGGATACTTTGAATTTCGCATATAGGACTCGGAGAATCCAGAAATGCTTGTGAAAAAGCCATTACATTTAGAAAAAGTTTTCCGTCTGTTTCTCGCTATGATCTGAAGCCGTTATTGAGCGATGTTTTTTCGATAATGATCCTGGTAGAATCGTTCGACTCAATTCAGAGCGTAATGGCCGTATGATAACACACATTTTTTTGGCCTGTAATTAAGGGGTTTGCACTGAAAGGTATGTCGTTTTAGCAATGACAGCGTTCGAGCCATATAACACAATTGATTTTGATTGTATAGCGTAAGAAGATTCTAAGAAGAGGAAGGCTGCCTTCCAAAATGTTAGTTGCTTTGCATTTGAACAAAGTATCGTGTTTCATAATGCCGCTGTACAAAATATATACAATGTATTCTATTTTAAAACGTCGTCAATGTGTATTTTTAACGCAGTCAAAAAGCAATCAGGCATCGGATTTATAGTTGATGCATTGTTTGCATATCTACAAAGTTTATATACAGTAGAAGAACTGCATACAAACTTTGTATTGATACATTTTGGAAGGCAGCCTAATTCTACGCTCATACGAAATCATTTGATCACCAAATACGTGCGATTTCAAGCCGTTACATTTTTTTTGTAGGGTTCCGTCAAATACTAAGTTTATTCGGTTAATTTCATAACGTTTCACAATTTGAAAATCAACATTCGTCAATTCGTAGCTGAGATATTGCCATAAAGTCGTCGTAGTCTAGTAGGCAGTGTGTTGGCTTATTAGACGTAAAGCCAGGGTTCGAGCCCCAGGCCAGACATCAAAATAAAAATACAAAAAGTATTTCTTCGGCGACTTCCTCTCAGCAGATTTCTGGCAAAAACTCTGAGAGTAAATAAAATTGCCATGAAAAGTTTCTCAAAAATCTGTCGTTCGGAGACGACTTTAAACTGTAAGTCCCACCACTCATGTATAAAATTAACACACACAACATAACTGGTGTGAGAAACTAGGTCGTAATCCTGACTGAAGGGTTGTAATGACCAATTATGTATGTATGTATGTATACTGCCATAAATGTTTGAAAACGTGATCGAATACGAGCATAAAAGGTTGGACTCTTGCAAACAATCCAGAGGCAGTCGTTTAAATGACATTTTGTTTCGTATATAATGACATCACAATCATAGCTTTGTGGGTGTGTTTTATTTAACTTTACTTTTGAAAACCAAAAGCTGGATGTCATTTCAAATGCTACCGTAATTTCCACGATTGTATTAAAAAAATACCACATTGTAGACAATTTATTGTTTAAGAAGATTTATTTATTGTTTCAACGATCCAAGGACTATAAATTTACATTCAAAACACCCTGTATGTTGTTACGGTAAATGTGTTCTATTTTTTTTAGGGGCTTGTTATCGTTTCTTTAAAACTGTCATAATATTTGAATTTTAATCACATTGTTCTTGATGAATTGGTTCATTAAAATACAAACACTTGTAAATATTTGAAAATTTTATATAAAAAAAAAGATAAAATATTCAAAAAAAAAAAAAAAATCGGCGAGTATGCAGAATGACTAACCAAGATAGCCTAACTTAAAAATGCAAACTCATGATCGGAAATGATGAGAGATTTTAAAAAATGATGACACAATTGAACAAAACAATTGTAATTATTTCACATACACACACACACACACACTCTTAGTAGTATTGTTGTATTATATTTTTTATTTGTATTATATATTTTTAAATTAATTCTTTTCTTTTTTAATTTTAAAAATTTTAATTTATTTCCATATTTTTTATTTTTTAAATATATTCACATTATTTTGAAATATTTTTTCAAATGTTGAAATGCGCTTCTAATTTTCTAAAACACACACAAAAAAAATTCCAAAACCACCACAATTGTTGCCAAATTTAAAACTATAATAACCGTTATTTTTTTTTTAAAAAATTCATACCAACTTTTCGGTTTCGCTTTCAAACGCCAACTGAAATGTGGTAAATCGCCTCTCCGCTAAAAATGCTTTCAACTCGCAGTGGTTTTTTTTGCTTTTTTTATGTTGTATTTTATTTATAATGTAGAAAAAATACAACAACAACAACCGATTATTGATAATGTTTATCAACAAAATTTGTTTTTTTATTTTTTTTTTATTTAAAAAATATTTATTTTTTCTATTTTTTTGTGGCTCTTTTGCTTTACTCCAGACATATTTATGCTCTCTCAGTTTTTTTTTTTGTTAGAGAAGCAACACGTTTTTCTTATAAATAAACAGCTGTTTCAATGCTCAATCGGTATTGTACTCTATTTAAATTTTTTAAAATATTTTTGTTCTTGTTTTCTTTCAAATTTGATCAACTAATTATCATATTTGGATTTCGCCGTACCTAATTATAGGCTCCTTTAGGAATTTTTTCTTTCTTTGCAATCAATTCTAAATATTGTTGAAGCAAATATACTCTCTTGTCATTTACTATAGACATACGTATTGGTAATAAAAAAATTTATAAATAAAAAATAAATACAAGTAGTAGTGTATTAACAAAATAACGCACACAATTTGAGCGACAAGCTACCGTAAACTAATTACTTTAAAAGCAACAATTGTTACTGCTTAAGCAAACGCCTAACTATAGAATTAGCCGAACGTTCACGAAACGTACATTCGTTTCTAGCATGTGAAATTACACACATACATACACATACATACCTAATTGATCATTCAGTCAGGATTACAAATTAGCTACTCACACCACTTATGTTGTGTGCGTTAATTTTATACATGAGTGGCGGAACTCACAGTTGAAAGTTAACTCTGAAAAACTCTGGGAAACTTTTCACACCAATGAAGTCGCCGTAGTCTAGTAGGTAGTGTGTTGGCTTATTAGAGGCAAAAGCCTGGGTTCGAGCCCCAGGCCAGGCATCAAAGACAAAATACAAAAAGTATTTTTTCGGCGACTTCCTCTCAGTAGATTTCTGGCAAAAACTCTGAGAGTAAATAAAAATTGCCATGAAAAGTTTGTCAATAAATAGAAATCTGTCGTTCGGAGTTGACTTTAAACTGTAGGTCCCACCACTCATGTATAAAATTAACACACACAACATAAGTGGTGTGATAAACTAGGACGTTGTACAATGGGTCAATTCGACCTCCGGGTACTGTACTTGTCTTAATTGACAAGTACACGTCCTCTATTTCGTTTTGATGTCCGACCTGGGGTCTGGGGTTTGAACCGTGGTCTTACGTCTAATAAGTCAACAAACTACCTACTACATTACGGAAATTACCCAACCATAATTGTATTTCGATAACCATTTGAATCATTTTCGTATAATATAAAGCATAAATTACATCTTGCAGTTCTATTTTGAAAATTATTCTCCAAGTCTAGGTTAAAGCGAAGGGAAGATAAAGAGAGTTTAAGGTTCTCCTAAAACCAAATATGTTTGTGACAATCAAAACTTTTGCTGTTATATTTCAACAAGAGGACAATTGAGTCATGCATTCAACTATCCAGCAATAGCCTGAGGTTAGTAACCGTTCGTTAGACAGGGCACTTTAGACTCAAATTGCTCTTGCTCAAAACGCGTACCATTTTGTACCCATCATGCAGATTTTGTGATGGAGCCTGCGAGATATTCATACATTCCAGAAGTAAACATCTGAGAGCATATTAGATTCTGGGCAAGGAATTATTCACGTTAACAATGAGCAGTCTCCTGAAGTTTGCCAGAGGAATTCGGTTAGAAGGGATACCCTTTATAGTTTCAGGGAAATACAATTGATCGTAGTACTATAGCACCTTTTTAGGCCTACTGTTCGGCCTATTAATATCATCGGTATATACGAGTAGCATGTGTTTATGGTTGTAAATTTTGCTTGTCATGTGAACTACTTCATCGCACAAGAGCTATTCTGAGAAAATATTGACTCATCTGGTACTGAATATTTCGCGTTTTAATTTATAATCTCCTGTTAGCTACACTTATCCTACACAAACAATCCCTTGATCTTTACTGGAAAACACAAACACAGACTTGGCCTTTCTACGAATTTAAACATCGAAAATAGCGATGTCTGGATCAGAGATTAGCAATGAGTAGTTTTTTCGCTACTCATAAACACTAATGAATAGAAGTGAGTTAACAATGTTGAAATTGAACTATGTATGTACTCTGATTCATTCATACTCACTACAACGTTGTTGTATAAGTACAGTTTGCAATGAGTATGCGTACACGTTGACATCAAACTCATACCATTCGAAATATGTTTGATTCATGAAACTACTCATTTATGTTCATGTCTTTAAAAAAATTATACGAGTGACTCGAATCATTCATCAAAATTTACAGTCTTAGTTGTTGCATTTACAAAAAAAGAAAAAGACAAGCAAGGAAGATAGAGCAGCAAGCAAGGCGAACACACAACCTTTTAGTGAGTATTTTAGTGTTCGTACGCGAATCATAATTATTTTGTGATTCGTGTATATGTTGAGTTATGCAGAACCGATATCAACAACATCATACGTGTTGTTAAGTATGAATATGATGAGTACTTCAAACTTCGAATATGAGTAGAGGTTTCATAATATTAAAAGAAGTATCAGAAATTATGAGTATGATTCGATTCTAGTCATGTTTTTGAATACTCATTGCTGGTCTCTGGTCTGGATTTCCCTTATAGTAAATTTTAAATCGGTGTTAGGCTTTACAGTTCCTAAAGTAAAGTGCTCAACGATAAGAAGAAGATCTATGCATGTTTTCTTTCTTTTTTATTTACAGAGCAGAGAACGGTGAGGTGGGAGACCATCGCTACTGGAATAACGTTTTCTTCGTTAATATTATCGAATACCAATAGTTTGAAAAAGTAATCTTTCCAAATCTCCACTATGGATCAGTCATCAGATTCTTCTAAAGCAAAAAAATCTGCAAATATACCACCAGCTTTCCATTTCAGTCTTTTTGGACGGATACTACTAACACACTACCAACTCCACTATCACACACCGCGTGTTAATATGGAGTACAATGCTGTTACAAATGCGGTAAGTTTGTATCATTATTTTCTCGGGGGGTAAGGTGCAAAAACCCATGTCCGTTCTAGTTAAATTTTCTCAGATGCAAGCAATACGTTGCCACATCTTTATGAAAAACTGATACTGTAATTAATTTAAAGACAAAACAAGGTCCACTTCAGAGATCAGCAATGAATATTCACAAAGATGAGTGGAATCGAATCATGCTCATAATTTCTGATACTTATACACATTCGTACTCTACTCATATTCAAAGTTTAAAGTACTCATCGTATTCATACTTAACAACACGTATGATGTTGTTGACTACGACTCTCCATAACTCAGCATATATGCACGAAGTACAAAATAAGTATGAATCGCGTACGATCACTAAAATACTTACTAAATGGTTGTGTGTTTGCTCTGCTTGCTGCTCGGTCTTTTTTGCTTATGTGTATTTGCATTTACAACAACAGGTTATTTTAGGTTAGAGGACGTGTACTTGTCAATTAAGACAAGTACTGTACCCGGAGGTCGAATTGACCCATTGTACAACGTCCTAGTTTCTCACACCACTTATGTTTTGTGTGTTAATTTTATACATGAAGTATTGGGACCTACAGTTTAAAGTCGACTCCGAACGACAAATTTTTGAGAAACTTTTTCAGGGCAATTTTATTTACTCTCAGAGTTTCTGCCAGACATCCACTGAGAGGAAGCCGCCGAAGAAATATTTTTTCATATTTTCATTTTGATGTCTGGCCTGGGGCTCGAACCCTGGCTTTACGTCTAATAAGCCAACACACTACCTACTAGACTACGGCGACTTCAAATACAACAACAACAAAGACTGTAAATTTTGATGAATGATTCGAGTCACTTAAATCATTTATAAGTATTATAAATATTTTTCTAAGGACATGAATCTAAATGAGTAGGCTGGCTTATGAATCAAACATATTTCGAATGGTATGAGTTTGATGTCAACGTTGTACGCATACTCATTGCAACCTGTACTTATAAATCAACGTTGTAGTGAGTACGAATGAATCAGAGTACATAGCTTAATTTCAATATTGTTGACTCACTTATATTCAAAAATGTCATGAGTGCTTATGAGTATCGAAAAATCGATTCATTGCTGGTCTCTGGTCTGTACATGTAAAATGTAGGATGCTTGTAGGATGTAGCCACATCTTTCTTTATGAAAATCTGATACTGTGATTATTTGAAAAGCAGACAGAACAAGGTCCACTTCTTCAATTACTCATGTTAAAAATTCCATCATCTTTTGAATGAATAATTTCAACGCTTTGCAATACGAGTATAATCACCTCCATTATGTTTTGAATACAAAATCAAAAAAACCAAACAGGAGAAAAAACAAAATCAACAATAAATTGTTTAAACAAATTTATTATTTTAGTGTTGACGTTATTGTTAAAAAAAAAAAAAAAAACAAAAAAAAAAATACAAATACAAATACAAAGTGCAAAAACATCAACAACACCGGTTGGTGTAGATTTGCAAAGAAAATAAAAAATTATTTGTTTAAAATGAAATTAAAAGTCTAAAGTTTAGCGGCACGATAAAATTGGCGGAATTATTGAAAAGAGTTTTAAATGAATAGCGAATACCCTGCCATATAAAATGATAAAAAAAACAAAAAATAATAAAATTTTATAAAAATTTTAAAAATTAAAATTCAATAAAAATGGAGAAAATTGAATTTTAAATTTGGCTTCAACACTTTAATGAAAACTAAAAAAAACTGTTTTTAAATTTAAAACATTTCGCACAGTATTAACATAATACAGTTATGTGCCAATATGTGTAAAACTAAATTGGTTTCCTTTACTTTGTTAAACCTTCCTACCGCGTGGTGCAAAACAATACCATAATACATGTGTATGTGCCTTCATTAATATAAATTTCCGCAAAATCTGATTCTGCTGGAGTGTTTTGTCTCTGTTGTAGAAAATAAACAACAAACAAGAAAGAGCATGAAATTAAATGCAAATCTTTCACGATTTGCTGGCAAAGTCAAACGACTTTGGACCCACCACATGGCATTTATAATGGGTCCGCCATCTAACGTTTTTTTTTTCAACTAGTGCTTATTTCGTGAATGGCAACACTTAGCTTATGTCTGATTTGACAGATAATTAGTTTAATCCTTCCGCTGAACGAATATGGTTATGTATACGCTTGAACAACGCTGGGAAATATTGTGACATTACTTTGAAAATCATGATAATGTTGCAGAATGTATGTGAAAATTGCATACGGATTTTGGAAGATGAAAAGCACCGTCAGCTCCGTATGTTCGTTATCTTGTGAAAAAAGTGAAAGAAACTGGCATCCTCATCGATAAACCAAAGCGTGAAAAGCCAAAAACAGTGCGTACACCCGAGAATATTGCTGCTGTGGCAGAAAGTGTGCGTGAAGCGCCATCAACATGAATTCACCGTCATTCTCAACAATTGAACATTTCGGAGACATCATTGAGACGAATTTTGCATAAAGACCTTGGTATGACGCCATACAAAGTCCAATTGGTTCAGGAGTTGAAGCCAATTGACCATCCAATGTGTTTTCGCTTCGCTAAGTGGGCCTGCGATCGACTTACAGAAGATGCCGATTTTGGCAAAAAAAAAATCATCTTTTCAGATGAAGCTCATTTTGATCTTGGCAGGTATGTAAACAAGCAAAATTGTCGCATTTGGGGCACAGAAAACCCGCACGCATACATTGAAAAGCCGACGCACCCAAAACGAGTCACTGTTTGGTGCGGATTTTGGTCCAGAGGCATAATTGGGCAATTTTTCTTCGAAAATGAGCAAGGAGTGGCCGTTACAGTCAATGGCGATCGTTATCGGGCCATGTTGAACAATTTTTTTTACAAAAATTGAAGAGGAGGATATTGGCAACATTTGGTTTCAACAGGATGGCGCTACGCGCCACATAGCCGGAGCTACACTCGATGTTTTGTGCCCTGTTTTTGAAGATCGCATTATCAGCCGCAGAGCTGATGTCGTTTGGCCACCTCGGAGCTACGATTTGACACCGTTGGACTATTATTTGTGGGGTGCCGTCAAAGATAAGTGTTTACGCTGACAAGCCAGAGACAATTGACGCTTTAAAGGACAATATTCGTGAAGCCATTGGTGAAATACAGCTGCACACAATCGATAATGTGCTTAGAAATTGGACCGAACGTGTAGGCTACTGCATGGCCAGCCGAAATGGCAGCCATTTGAATGAAATTATTTTCCATTATTACCTGGAAGGATTGTACTTTCAAATAAAAAAAGAAATTTGAGAAAATATTCTTTAGTTTTTTTTAAGCATTTTCAAAAAGAAAAAGTTTTTTGGCGGACCCTTCAATAACAAAGCCGTCAGCTGTTTACACAATTTGTGATAACATCGAAATCGCAATTAAAAATCTCCAACGTTCTTTGTCTTAACAGAACGGCTCTCCCCCTCTCATCGCCTCACATCATAAGTAATAATGAGAAATGCAAGCCAACAGTTTTTAGTTCAAATAATCTTCCATTTAGTTGACTTGAATTAATCGCTCACTCATATCATATCTTGCACAAACATTGCAAGTGTGTTGCGGCCAAGCAAAGTTTCCTCTTCTTCTTCTTCATCAAATAGGTGTTCCTCATATATTATTTCGCTGTAGTCAGATCATATAATGACTTATATTAGGTTAGGTTAGGTTAGGTTAGAGGACGTGTACTTGTCAATTAAGAAAAGTACAGTACCCGGAGGTCGAATTGACACATTGTACAACGTCCTAGTTTCTCACACTCCGAACGACAGATTTTTGAGAAACTTTTCATAGCCATTTTTATTTACTCTCAGAATTTTTGCCAGAAATCTGTTGAGAGGAAGTCGCCGAAGAAATACTTTTTGTATTTTGTTTTGATGTCTGGCCTGGGGCACGAACTCTGTCTTTACGTCTAATGAGCTAACACATTACCTACTAGACTACGGCGACTAGGTGCATCCTCTTTGCAATTAAAATTGCTGAAAGAATGTGGAAAACACTAAACCAGCATTTTGGGTCATTTTTCAAATCCTGTCCTGGTTTATGGTTCTCTTCCACACCAAAGAGAGATTGAAAACTATGGAGGTGATTGCTTTTACAAATGCTTATTTCGATGAGCACTCAACTACCTGAGGTACTTACTTACTGAATAGTTTATTACAATCCATTATTTTTATTACTTGAATTGAAGTCGCCGTGGTGTAGTAGGTAGTGTGTTGGCTTACTATTCGTAAAGCCCGGGTTCGTATCCCAGGTCAGACATCAAAAATGAAACATGAAAAAAAAAATATTTCTTCGGCGACTTCCTCTCAGCAGATTTCTGGCAAAAAAAACTCTGTGAGTAAAATAAACTGCCATGAAAAAGTTTCTCAAAATTCTGTCGTTCGGAGTCGACGTTAAACTGTAGGTCCCGCCACTCAGGTATAAAATTAACGCACACAACATGAGTGGGGTGAGAAGCTAGGCCGTAATCCTGACTGAAGGGTTGTAATGGCCAGTTATGTATGTATGTATTTTTATTACTTAATTACAACTTAGCTGCTCACACCACCCATGTTGCGTGCTTTAATTTTATCCGTAAGTAGCTGAATAGAAAGTCGACTCCGAACGACAAATTTTTTGAGAAACTTTGTGTTTTTACCACAAAATTGTTACAGTAAGCGGCCGTAGAAATATTTTGTAACATTTCGTTTTGTTCAAGATATCTCGACTGGAGTTTGAACCACGGCCTCACGTCTAATAAGCCAACATACTACAGTAATCCCTCGATTTACGTCGCTGTTGGTTCCAAAAAAAGACGACGTAAATCGAAACGACGTAAATCGAATTTCATATTGCTCATACTACAAAGTAGTATGTTTTTAACAAGGAACTTAAAAAAGTTACAGTAATCCCTCGATTTACGTTGCAGTTGGTTCCAAAAAAAGGCGACTTAAGTCGAATGACGCGAGGGAACAAAAACTGTGACGACATAAATCGAAACAACGTTAATCGAGGCGACGTAAATCGAAGGATTACTGTACCTGCTAGAGTTCTTACTAAGGTACGCAATCACAAAACGGTCAGAAGAGTTTTTTCAGCAAATATTACCTAAGCCATCTACTGGTAAAATGCTGGCTGCTAGAATTTTTTCTTTTGTTACAAATTTTGTTAACCCTTTCATGCCCGATGTTGCCTATAGGCAACATTGTACATTTTTGTTCATAAATTCCGTAATTTTTAATTTTTTTAAATGATTTTTTTTGCAAACAAGCTTGGTTAAAAACGTGTAAAACCAGAATACGTAGGACTCTGAATTTAATATCACTTCATATTTAGGCCATGACTAACAAACACATGTCCTTAAAAAAATTTTAGCTCTGGCCCAAAAAATTCGGGCATGAAAGGGTTAAGAATATTTTTGGTTTCCAGGTTTATTAAAAAAATTTTTCACTTTTTTAATTTTCAAAAAATAAATTTAAAAAAACAAAATGTTTTGATGTATGATGTATTCCGTGTTATACATCAGAGTATTTATATGCCTACCACTAGCATAGCAAATATTGATCGCTATTTTATTAAAAACAAAGAACGTAATTTGCTCATCTTTTTCTAATTGCTCTCCCTCTCTGTCCTAAAACTCTCAGTTTTCTTTTAATGCCTTCAGTCTCTCTGTATTTATTAATAAATGTAGAAAAAAATGAATTCATTTTTATATTTTCAATATTTTTTTTTTCTTTTTTGATTTCGATTCCATTGTAGTGTCATTTCATTCTCTTGCTGCTTAACAGATTAATTTATTCATTTTTTTGTGTTTATTTTGTATTTCAAAAAACAAAAAATTTTTTAATTTTAATTAGTTAATAAATATAAACATGTTTGGATGTACATAAATATTGATATAACAACAATAAATAGTACATATTTTATTTATCTTTATTGTTTATTTGTTGTTTTTTGCGAGTACAACCTTTAAACGTTCATACAAAAAAAAAAATGAATAAAAATTCCAGCCTTTAAAGAAAACGCGGCAGCTATAAGTGTGGTCAGGTAGTCATAATCACATTGTCAAAAAAAAAAAAAGAAAAAAAAAACAAATAAAATAAACAACAATGCTTAGCAAATAGCAATAATTATTTAGGCACCTGATTAAAAAGGGGGCACCACATTGTCAAAAGTCCAAAGTTTAGAGAGGGGTGTGTCATTTGCGACAATTTTTTTACTAGTTTTTGTGTGCATTTTTGCCTCTGAAATATTAAACGTGATAAGAGACGCTCGCTTTTTATTTTAATAAAACAAAAGTAAATAAATTATTAAAAAATAAATGCCCAGAAGGCGAATAAACTAATCTAAAGGCCTAAAATAAATAAAAAATTTAAATGCACAAAAGAAAACTCTTTACAGAGAGGAAAAAGAAGGCACAGAGGGCAACAGAGTCATCTCATTAGTCAGCTCAATAAGATGAATCGCAACAGAGGTTAACACTCAAGGCAGAAAAATCGAACATGCTCGTCCGACTCTGCTGCCTTTAGTACTATTGAACGGGAGTCTAGTATGATGGGTCTGGCAGTAAATGAGAGCAAAACAAAGTATATGTTATCGACGAGTGGAGACGCGCGGCGAAATGATTCTCAGCTTACGGCCGATAACTATACTTTTGATACGGTCAAGGAATTCATCTATCTTGGCTCCGCCGTTACCACCAGAAATGATGTCAGTCTGGAGATCAAGCGCAGGATCACTCTTGCCAACAGGTGCTACTATGGTCTCAATAGGCAATTGAGTAGTAGAGAACTCCCTCGTACGACAAAACTAATACTCTACAAGACGCTCATCCTACCCGAGCTTCTTTATGGCGCATGGACCCTATTAAGTACAGATGCAGCGGCCTTAAGAGTACTTGAGGGTACTACGCAAGATCTTCGGTAGAGTGCGAGTTGGCGATGATTTCCGTATTCGATACAACAGTGAGCTGTATGAGCTCCTCAACGACATAGACGTTTTACAGCGTATTAATATCCAGCGGCTGCGCTGGCTCGGCCACATCGTTCGAATGGAGGAGGATGCTCCGGCGAGACGGTATTTGATGCGAGAATCTGCGGAAGTCGGCGAAGAGAACGACCTTGCATCCGTTGGAAGGACCAAGTCGAGGAAGCCCTGTCATCGATTGGTGTGACTAACTGGCGTATGCGCGCACGGATCAGAGGCGCCTGGAAGGATGTCTTGCGGCAGGCCGAAATCCGTTAAACGGGTTGTTATGGCCAATTAGAGTCGTCCGACTCTGGCTTTCCTATGTTGCTTCAAATACTGCAAGAAAAAGTGATGATTCTGTCCCACGCAGTAGTCTTTGACCTCAAGGCAGAATGCCTCGTCAAAAAACCTTTTACAGTTCCACGAAATTCCCTCCACAGTGTTAGAAGCCATTCCATTATAGAGAGGTCCGATCCGGACAACAGAAACCCAGAAATTCTACATTCTCTACTGCACTGCCAAGAAGATTCGCAATCCTATCAACCCTAAAAATTATCCCAATTGAAGTGTAACAGATAGATCTATCAGGCTCATACCTTTGGCCGTTTAGTCTGCTGTCACATCACAACTGTACTTCCCTGTTTCTGTCCAGATGCATAATGGGGGGGCTTTACCTCAGACTTACGTAGTCCCTAGTAACTGTCTTCATAGCAGTTTGAATACCACATAGTCAACCAACGTATCTCCCCCATACTAACTTTGCTGCTTAGTGATATCAAACATCCCAGCCTGGAATACGCTGTACTTATCAGAGCCTATAGGTCAGTTTAATGCCATCCATAATACATAATTGGCCATTACAACCCTTCAGTCAGGATTACGACCTAGTCTCTCACACCACTTATGTTGTGTGTGTTAATTTTATACATGAGTGGCGGGACGTACAGTTTAAAGTCGACAGATTTTTGAGAAGCTTTTCATGGCAATTTTATTTACTCTCAGAGTTTTTGCCAGAAATCTGCTGAGAGGAAGTCGCCGAAGAAATATTTTTCATATTTCGTTTTATGTCTGACCTGGGTTAGAACCGTCTAATAAGCCAACACACTACCTACTCAACTACGGCGACTTCTTTACTGCCATCCACGAAATAGATATCCACTCCAGTATCTGCCCTCCATTTCGAGCCGTCCATAAAAGCTGCATTACCGTCAAGTAGCCTACTTTATCCACGCTATTGCTTCCTTTCTGGAAAAACCACAGAGGCAGCCTGTCGAAGTCACATACACTTACCATATAACCGTGAGCAACGCTCAAAAACCTGTCAAGTTCAAACTCCTCTACTCCTTTAAAATAATTTCAATAAGCTTTTTGACGACAGCCCCTTAACCAGCTACTTCCACCGGAAGTAGTCATTGAATTATTTTTGCATCTTGTTCAGTAACTTCTTACAACCATATGTCCACCTCTCACACACTGTCCACCTCTTGTGGAGTACCCTCCATCCAACCAATGGCACTCTCGACTGCATTGTACTTATTAAATATATTCTTGCCTTCCAATGTGTTCTTCTTCCAGGATATTTTACTATCGAAAAAGATACCACCACAGAGAGCCCCATATCAACTCCGTTCAATCAAGGCAGTACAAAATTCTTCTCTTCTTTATACCTTTTTGGAGAAAATGATGAAGTGTTTCCTAAGAGCGACTCCATGAACTCTCTAATAGTCGAAAGGAACTTCTCAATCATTGTGTTTTTCCTTCTAAGCCTTATACGGTGTTCAGATATGCAACTTTATTGCATAAATCGCAATAAACGCCATTATTGAGCACAATATTTCATATAAAATGTCAATTAATAATTGCGCAATAAATTCGCAAATATTTATAATATTGAGTAAAATTTAACATAAAGCACTGTCATAAGCATGTTCAGTGCGCATATTACATTTAATCCAACACTTTCTGTTAATATTTGACAACTCAAATGTCAACAACGACAAAAAAAAGACAACGTTGTTGAAACAACCAGCCTTTTTTGTTTACCAGCTGTCAGAAAAAATATTGCACTCAATTAACTGAATATTGACTCAATAAAAGTGCATACCTGAACATAGTATTAGTGTGTCTTGAGTTATTTTATCACTTTTAATTGATTTCCTTGTAATATCTAACACTGTATAATCGCCTTAGATATTCTAGTTTTGTTTAAATTTTACTGGAATAGTTTGGCTTATCCATTCAAACCTATTAAGAGTAGAAACCGAAACTCATAAAATATGCCAATTTTTAAAGATTATCAATGCCCACAAATATATATTTTTTTGCGTTCTTGACGTCCATGCTGCTAATCATTAAAAGACAAACCCACCGATTAATCTAAATTGTCTTGAAAACCACACTATTTTGTTGAACTTGAACTTTTCTTGTAGATTATTTCGTCTGATGGAGGGTATTGACGATGACAGACAATTTAGTTTATGTTGTGAAATAAAAAAAAATAATTTCTGTCAAACTATTCGCATCAAACCAGTTTAAACTGCTTTTAAAAATCCGAGACTAAAGTTCCACTTTTGAATTTTTGGAATTTTTTTTAGTTGCAGAAAACTAAAGTCATATATTGTATAAAATACTGTCAGTATACGGTTACGCTTTTACATTTTAAAAATGCTTGTTTTGTATGGATTAGAGGTTTGCAAATTTTAAATAAAAGAAATTGTTTACTTTTATCGATTTATTTCAAATAAAAGACACCTTATTATATTTACAATCCTGTAATATCAAATTTGATATTCTTTATTCTTCTATGTACCCTGTAATATTAAGAAAAAATACCGTTATTTTATTTTGTTTCTTTTTACATTTTGTTGCTTTTTGATCACATTATTGTAAAAACGTTTATTTCAAATTGGCCATGAATTTAAGACATTTCAGAAATATCTGGTTTTTAAGTGATTTTTTTGGTGTTTTTTGAAGCTAAACTGTGAGCAACGAATGTTTTATTTTATTTTATGTTGGAATACCTAGAAATATTTAATTGTAAATGGCCAGAGGTACTTAGAATTCCATTGCCGAGCGAAAACTTATCCAACAACTAAAATTTTTCGTCTAGGGCAATAAGACGTCTAAATGAGAAAAACTTGCGTAGGTGTATTGCACAACGTAAACCACTTGTGTCAAAAAAAATATCAAATCCCGACTAGCATTTTCGAGAGAATATCGCAATAAACCGATGATATTTTGGAAAAATATACTTTGGAGCGACGAGTCGAAGTTTTGCCGCTTCGGCTCTGATGGAAAGCAGTACGTATGGCGCCCTCCAAACCTGGAGCATCACCCAAAGTACACCTTTAAAACGGTCAAACATGGTGGTGCAACTGTGATGGTATGGGCAGCATTTTCCTGGCATTGTAGGTCCCATTTACAAGATTAAAACTAAAATAGACCAGCACGTTTACAAAAACATTCTAACAGACACTATGCTACCATTCGCTGAAGACAATATGCCCCTAATAAGGAAATTTAAACCCTAAGCACACCTCACGTCTAGTGAAGAGTTGCTTAAAGGAAAACAATATCATTGTTTTAAAATGGCCAGCTCAATCCCCGGACCTCAATCCAATTGAGAACTTCTGGAATAATGTTGAGGAACATGTACGAGCAGTAAAACCAAAAAATTAAAACGATTTGTGGAAAGAAATCCAAAAAGCTTGGTATGCGGATTCCAAAGCAACATTGTATGGCATTAGTCGAAAGTCCAAAATAAAGAATTTCCAACCAAGTACTAGGATTTTTTTTTATGAAGCTAAGCTTTACTTTAGTGAATTAAGTTTTATTTTGCCTATGTCTTAAATTTATGACCAGGATAAAATTTGTGTTGATCTATATACCTAATATGTAAATAAACTTTTCTTAACCAAATATATGTTGCAAAATATTATTAATTTTTCTGCCTAATATTACTAAAATCTTAAGAAATATATCATGGACCTAAATTTTTTTTGATAAGATGTAAAAATTATCACAAATGTATTTATAACTAAAATGTCGTGTCTTAAATTCGTGGCCACCACTGTACGTCCCTTCTTTTTTCTACAACTAACTGTCTAAACATTTCCTCTCGCAATATTTTTATTACATTTATTTTCTTTTTGGCAACTTCTAGAACTTTAATGTTGATTTGTTGTTGCTATTCTTGCTTTTCTATGTGTTTATATATTAAGTTATTTTTGAGTAAAATTTAAAACTTTATTTATGTAACATGTTTCAGATTGTACAATTAAGGTGGATTCACCCATTGTTTCGGACAAAATGCTTGTTCCGAAACAACTTCAGTTTTTTTGAGAGTTTGTTCCAAAACGATTCAACCACTTCGAACAATTGTTCTGTAAAAACAAGGTTACCATATGAAATATTTTTGTAAACGATGCGTGTTAGTTTTACGATTATGCAGCATAGTAGCAGATGATTGCAATTCGTTTGTTTTCTTGGCTTGAAAGTGATCATATTTTTTTATTGTGTTACAAAGAAATTGTAAATTAAAACAAATCTTAGTGAAAAAACCCGGATAAACGTAAAGTGCTTCTTTTAATAGCCATTGAGTTGAAGAAAGCTCTTTTAATTGCAAATGTATATATAATATGATGTGGCAGCTCAGTTCAACTTTACTTAAAAAATTAAAGTAGCTGGCAGCACAGTTCGATTGTTTCGGAACAAAAATTAAAATTAAACCAATTCGAACTGAAATTGTTCCGAAGCAAGCTTACTCTCTTTCACTCTCTTTCTCAAAAAGAGAAACGTCAAACTACATATAAAAAAATGTTTGTTCCGAAACAATGGTTGAATCCAGCTTTAGGGCCAAATATACACCTTTTTATTGTAGATATATATTGAAAAGTTAGCTTCATAATGTCTATCTAATAGAAGTCTTGGTTCTTATTGAGGAAAAACTCTAGTAATCTATTTTTACAAACTTCTTCGAACCCAATTACTACTCAAGCAGTTTTCCAACGCCAGAAAATGGTGATAATCGCTTAGTGCGAGGTCCGGACTATATGGTGACTGTATTGAAAAATCCTAACCGAGCTACCGGAGTTTCTGCCTTGCGTTGTCCTGATGAAAGACAACAGCACTTCTGTTAGCCAACTGTGGCCGTTTCATGATCAATCGCTAACTTCAAACAGTCCAGTTGTTGATCTGCATTTAGTGTTTGGTCATACGGAAGCAGCTCATAATTAATGATTTATTTAAAGTCCCACCAAATAAATACTACAACCTTCCTGATCGTTACTCCTAGTATAGTCTCCGTTTGAGCTGCTTCACCACGCTTTCATCACGATCCCTTTCGCACAATATTGTCGAACGTGAGCCATTTCTCATTCCCCATCACCATTCGCTTAAAATATGGGTCTGGGGGATGAGAAATGTACTTCAACAATTTTTTCTTCCTGCTCTAGCTTGTCTTGTTTTGGACAATACTTCATTTCTTTAAGAAGCATTTTGTATTTGCCGAATTCACTGATTATTGGTAATTTTAGCTGAGCACTTGAATGCGATTCTATTAACAGCCAAAGCTATATTTAGTTCTGAGCGACAATAAGAATTGAAAAATACTCCTAAAAAAACAGAAATAAATCAATAATACGTAATTATTATTACAACCATAACAATAATTATGATTATAATTTTATATAGTATAACAATTACAATTACAATTTTACAATTGGTCAATTCACACAAGCTGTTGTATCGTTGTATTCATTGTATTGTTGGACGACTATGCGACAGTGTATGCTTGTTGTTGATAATTTTCATGTAAAAATTTGATACACTTATACACATTTTTTTCATGTTTTTAAAATTTGTATTAGTTTCGTGCTATCAAATTTTGTGAATGAGAAAAATGTTTATTTGTTTTCATATGTTTTTAAGAAATTGTGTTGGTTTCGTGCTATCAAATTATTATACGACATACACAATACAGCATAACATTGAGCGTTCACAAACAATCAAGTGTATTCAATACAACATACACGATACAAAGTCGTGTGAATTGGCCAAATATTTATGACTCATACAGTTCAGTATATTTATTTCTTATTTTAGCAGAAAAAGCCTTTTTAAAAATTTTAAAATGTTTTCTTTAATTAAGAAAAAAATACAATTTAATTTCATTCCCATCCAATGCCACGATCTATCTTCAAAACCAGAGAGCGCCTCCATTTTATTTTCCTACAGTGTTTAATTTTGATTTCATTACAAAATAAAATCTATTTCCGTATATAACATACAGGAGTATGAGTAATTTGTTTGTGTTCGTAGAAATTTCAAAACGTAATTCATTACATACTTTTAGGAGGCTTTCGAATTAGAAAAATTATCTACAATAGTGAGTGAGTGGTGACGCAAGTGATTTTGTGTTGGATAAGGGTAGTAAAGGAAGCAAAACAAAAACACTCATATACATACACCCACACGCTCACTTAGGCTCTCTCACACAACAATTACATGAATGAACACAATTTCATTCATTTTTAAACAGTCACCGGCTGGTGATATAAATTTATTTGGGGTATTCACAGAGCGTTTAAAAGGAATTGAAAAAAAAAATTAAAAAAAAAATTTTTTTTATTTAAATAAAAAAAATTTATTTTTTATTTAAATATCTGTGCAGTATATATTAAGTATTTAAAATAAAAATAATAAAAGCTTATGAAACGCTTTCTGATATAAGAAATTCTTGTGCATAATGACATAAAAAATGTTCACAAGACTAAAAAAAATTTCCTTGAAAGTTTTGTTGTTGCCTGTGGCCGTTACTAAGAGAAAATGTGAAAACACTAGCCAGTCAGATGAAAATCTGTATCCAATTTATAGTATTTAGTTTCGTCTATTTCTGCTGGTAAAAATCCTCAAGTCAAATGGCATTTCACTAGCCACCCAGATGAAAATCTGTATCCAGTTTATGGTGTTTAATTTCGTCTATTTCTGCTGATAATTTTAACAAAAAATCCTCAGGTCCAACACCATTTCAGTTTTCAGAAGTTAGGTTAGGTATGACGGATAAGATATGAGCAGGAAGTAATCCATAACACCACTTTTGGACCAAATAGCAATAATTCCTAGGCAGGCGATAGTAGTTGACCTACGCGCGTTCTCCATCCTCCTTGTCCTTGGAAACCAATCAAGGCAGTTTAAAAACAAGAAAGAACTTATGTTCAAAACGTTTTTAATGGGCCTAATGAGCTATAAAGTCGTCTACTAATGTCCACAGACGAAGATTTTGCCAAACTATGGTGAGTATTCCTATAAAGAAACCTTTCTTGTTTATTAATGCATCTAAAGATTGACAAACTAATTCTCCTTTACATAATTGCAGGCTCTGCAAAAGTCGAGATCAGAAGAATTAGTCTTTTCGCATGAGTACCAAGGGGCTCTCTTAAAGCATCCCCAGTTCTTTTTTTTTTAATTCATTAATCAAGCTTCTCTAAATGAGTAGAAGACTATTCTGACTAGTAGACTAGTGCAATGGTTTTTAGGATGACCTGTCGGAACGTCTAAAACCGATGTCCTTTATGAAAATTTATAGAGTTTTTGTGATACCCGAGGAATTTTTTTACTGAGTTCTTTTCTGTGTGAACAGATGACGCCATCTAACTTCCTTATTATGTTTGTTGTTATTGTCTTTGAGGGTTCAGAAGGTATCGGAACAGATTAGTTTTTGAACAATTTCTTGCTTCCATCATTATTCAAAACTGAAATACATATGTACACTCAGCCACAAAAGTATACATACGGTTAACAAATTTCAGACGTTTTTTAACCAATCCGTTTTCGTTGAAAATCTTTATAATTGTCTGACATCTTTCTTCGATTTTAAGACGGTCTTTTGCATTGGTTCAGAAATTTGTGAAATTTGTTAATCGGATGTATACTTTTGTGGGCCTGTGTAGGGCCACAATTCAGTTCAATTTCAGAAATTTTTTAACCAATACAAAAGACCGTCTTAAAATCGAGGAAACTATAAAGATTTTTAACGAAAACGGTTTGGTTAAAAAATTTCTGAAATTTGTTAACCGTATGTATACTTTAGTAACTGTGTGTATTTGAACTCAAGAACTATGTCACACCACTTTTTACTGATGCACCCTATATTATTGCAATTTTTATTGTGTATTATTTTTTATTTATTACTAAAGATCGTTCAGTTTATGTATTTACTTGGTGGTGTAGGTCATTAGTTATTAAAAGTATGTTTAAATGTTTCTAATTTCGATCAAAACATCCTGTATTTTAGCATCACAATATTTCTTAACCTCTTTCCTTGTTGATTTAAGCCTTAAATTATGCTTTAAAACCTAAAAATTATTAAATAAAGATTTAAAAAGTATATTTTTTTAAACAATAATATTTAATACTCTTTTAATTAATTAAAAATTTTAATTAAAATTGAATTTTCTGAAGCTGAACAATTTCCATTTTGCTTGCACTTTAATTCTTCGAAAAAAAAAACATTTCTTGTTATTTAAACGTATGCTAGTGTTATAATTAAATAATGCCACATGTTAGTATACGTGTGTGAGTGCACAGCTGATGTGTTTACTATATGAGGAGGAGTGTGAATATGTATGTGTATATCAACAACATTTAACTAAAAATCAATATATTGAGTGCAATTAAATGAATTGAGAGAGCGAGAGAACAAAGAGCAAATAGAGAGTGAAAAAAGAGTGAGAGAGAGAAGAGTGTGAACAAGAGTACAATTTCATTAAATAACAATTAAAAGTAAATTATTATGTGTTAAGGCTAACAAACAGCTGAGTGTACAACACCAACAACAATAGCAACAAATATTGTTTATTTACTTTATGCTCATTTTGTTTCTACTTTTTTTGTGGATTTTTCGTCTTCGTTTTTTTATGTTTTTATTACGTTTTGTTGTTTCCAATATGTTTATTTATTAGAATTCTTTGTGGTACACAGTAAATAGAGTGAGTACTCGTTGTACGCGAGTATAAACATGTACATGCATACATATCAGTGGGTGAGCAATTGCAGAGGTATTGGTTTCATTTCATTTGTTAACGTACATATGTCGTACGAAACCAAAAGTAAAGCAAAGAGTGTATTCGCTGTTCGCGCTGGGTTGTGTTGTGTATGATAATGGTCGCTGGCTATTACAGTTTTATATTCAGTTGTGTTAAACGCGTTGAAGGAGCCTAACAACAGGTGGTTAGTTAAGCCGTAAACGTCTTGTTTAACCAAAAAAAAAACAGAAAAAAGGTTCCTTTAGTTGTATTATTTTGCGTTTAAAAAATAATTCAATTTGCGTAAGAAATTTTACTTTTTTTAAATTTTTTTGTGTAAAATAAGTGTAACAACAAAAAAATCCAAATTAAATTAAAACGAAAAGTGACACAAGCTTTAACAAAAAAAATTTAATTAACGCCATAAAAAATAATACGATTGAAATATAAAAAGTGCTTATAATTAATTAAAAATCGAAAAAGAAAATCAAATAAATTATTTTTATAAATCAGCTGTTTGGTAGTGAAATTATTAAAGTTCATTGTTTTTATAATTAATCCATTGACATTGATTTGTTGTAACACAGTTGTAACCAAATATTGCGTTGATTTATTTCTTCTTTTTTTTTTCTTTCTTATTTCTGCATTTTAACAAAACGATGTTGCCAGATGTGGTTTGTGGAATGTGATTCTCTATTACAATATTAATTATCGCCAAAATTTCTAAGATAATCAAAAAAATTTTATTGAAGATTTTTTAATTTGTTGTTTATCCCACCTTCAGCAAGTTGAAGACGGACAATGCAGTAATAAATTCGGTCACTGCTGCGTAGGCAGCTTCAAATATATAAAAGTTTCATAAAGAGCTCAAGGAAAGTCTGATCAAATTCCTAAGGAACGCACTTAGCATAGTTGTCGAAATTATATCTGCACACTGAATACTGCGTAATCGTAGGAGACACATTAGTCTTCGCTGTAATCACGACCTAAGCGTATCTACTTTCCATTGTGAAAATGTATTGGGTAATATTGAGTGGCGTAGTTCAGTGCATTACATATTGACATCGACTTTTTCGAACTAGAGCGCTATCTGTGTTTCACATCCGTTTGTCGTCGATTAGCCAGTGAATCGCACACTGATTCGCAGACAGAATTCGTTCTATAGTCGAACTAGCCGTGAAATTGCCGTAGTCTAGCAAATAGTGTATTGGCTTATAAGACAAGAGGTCGTCTTTTAAAGCACAGCCCAGACATATTAAACAAAAAGAATCGGTCGACTTCCTCTCAGCAGATTTCTTGCAAAAACTCTGAGAATAAATAAAAAACATGTCATTCGGATTCGTCTTTAAAATGTAGATAACGCCATTTATAGATAAAATCAACACACACAACATGGGTAGTGTGAGAAACTAGGTTGTAAACTTGATTAAAAGGTTGTAATGACCAATTAATTAAGTAATCCATATGTGGAACTCCCTTCCTGCAGAGGTCCTTACTGTCACTTATAACAGAGATAGATTCAAATATAGGATCCACAAACACTACTTTCACTATCCTACTTTCCATAACCTATTTTCCTAGTTCCAGCACAATGCACTGCATGAATAGGGGCCATCTCCTCCTGAGTGTTGCTCGTAGTTTTAAAAAGAAAGTATTCTCTCAGGAGGTCAAATATCTGTGGATCTGGAAAACATGAGTATTTCACGTAAATCCCTAGATTGTGGATGATTTTTGTTTTTTACAAAATCGCACACTTCTATTGCCTACACTTTTCCCCCCTCTTTTATAAAGACTAGAGTTTTTTAAATTCATTTTTATTTCAATCCAATTTTATTTACGTAAACATTGTTACAAGTTTTGTTTACCAAAAGGTTTAATTTTAAAACATTTTCTACTTTTTACAATCAGTTTTTTTTGGTTGTATGTTTCCATATCAAACAAATATATTAAATTACAATGTAAACAATACATACATATATATGTACATGTCCCTTGGGAGCAAACGTTCTATAATATTTGAAATAGGAGTGGCTAGTAAAAACACGAAAATTCATTTTAAAACTTAAATGAAATGGGCGTTTATGATGACGTAGTTTTAATGTCTTTATTTGATCTTTATAAGAAAGAATCAAATTCATGGCAATGAAAATATTGCGGATTTGATTAAATTTGCTGTAACAAATTAAATAAGAAATATTGGGTGTGTAGTAATATTTTTTCCTGTCTTTTACTGTTAGACCATGAAAATTTAGTTGTACAATTCCTTATTCCACTAAGCCGTTGCTGACACCTTGTCCCTAACGAAAGAAAAAATCTGGAACAATCGTATTTTACTATAAATTACAGTCGAATTAAATTATTTTCCCAAAACTTGATTAGACGATATAATTACTTGATGATAATTACTTGATCTGTAAGCTGGATGCGTAAGAGCGTTCTAATCAAGCTCCTTTGTCCTTATGGATTCACAATTGTGACAGTCTAGTTGTTTACGGTTGTAGAAGGTGATTCTTTGGCAATTTTATCAAACACACTTTCAAACCATCAATACCATATTAGCTGCTATTTGCGCAAGCAACCACGATTTGTACACTACGGGATTACGACCCAGATTCACACACCACCCATATTATGTGTGTTAATTTCATTCATGAGTGGAGTGAGCTACAGTTTGCAGTCGGCTCCGAACAACAGATTCTTGAGAATCCCAAAGTTTTTGATTGCAGACTGCTGAAAGGAAGTCGTCGAAAGGAATATTTAAAAAAAATGTTTGCCTGTATTGAAAAACTCTTCACTGTGTATTCACTGTATATTAGATAACCTTGTTCAATTACTGTGTTAATTGTAATTCTTATCACGCAAATGCAAATTCAATTCCCAATTCCCAAATCTTTTAAAGACATTACCCACCACTAGAATCTGGCAATTTGTTTACTTATGCTAAGAAAAAAAATATAAAACAACAAAAAGTATGTGTGTGCAATGAATGAGAGAGAGCGAGTGTGTGTAGTTTTTACTTTACAAATTCACTCAGTTTATTTTACTGTTTTTTGTTTTTTCTTTTCTCCTTAGTAATTACACTCCTCTCTTGTTTTTGTGTTTGTTGCTGTTGCTTTTATTATTTGACTTTATTTTTGTGTTTGTTTACTCTCTCTCCCTGGTGTTTTGGGATGAACTGTGTTAAACAAAACGTGAATGCGTGTGCAATAGTGTGTGCCTGTGTGAGTGCATTTGTTGTGTTTGGGTATTTTCTACCATAGTTGTGGATTGTGCGGATCGCATCAGCTGGTTGTTTGCCTGGTTAACTGAACTAGAAGTGACAGTCATATTTAGAATACAAGACCAACGACGCACAGAACTCGCAATTTGTCACAAAACTAACATAATGAAATAGAAATATTAAAAAATAAAAACAACAACAATTTAAAGTAAACCATACTGGTTAAGTGCTATGAAAAAAAAGAAGAATTTTTCCTAAAAAAGAAATTCTCAAACACAAAGAAAAATTAAAAAAGTAGGAAGAAATGAAATATGAAAGAGTGTTTGTGTTTGTGTTTGTTTTAAAATCTTAGAATTTGTTCTACATTTTCATATTTGTTTAGAATTTCCGCTATGATCGATAGCAATTCATTGCAATAACGGTGTTTCAATTCGATTGCAAAATAAACTTACACACAGTGACATCATCATTATTAGCTTGAGAGCAACTGTAAAATCAGCATCACCGATAACAACGCTTTAATTGCATAAAAATTCAAACGTTAGTCACGTTTAATCGGAAAATTTTTAATTTTTTTCCTTTCTTTCTTTTTTGACAACCGATTTAAATTTATTTCCATATGAACACTTTAAATTTTAACACTTTGTCGTCAAGCCAAGCGGTAACGCGTTTTTATTTTAAGGCAATCCAAGGCCACAGTATTTTTTTTTGTATTTGTAAATGCAATCCAATACTGTTACTCTCTTACATACTCTCGCACTCTCTTTTACACTGTAATAACGGAAGTAGAGAAAAGTGTCGCATGCATTTCTAAACACAATTAAAACGCCGCCTAAAACATGATCAATTTCGATAAAAAAAAAATGATTTTTAAATAATAAAAAAAAAAGAATTTAAAAAGTTATTTTAGAAAGAAAATGCTAATTTAAATATTTTCAAGTGCAACAAAAATACAAAGAAAGAAAAAAGTGTTTCCAAAATAACAACAACTAATAAAAAAAATATTTATTTCTACAACAACAAAGTATTTTTAATTTAATTTTTATTTGTGTTTTTTTTTTACAATCAAAGCTAATTTAAACAAGTGCCAAAATTATTATAAAAAATTATTTTAAAAATTTACAATTACAACAATAACGAATAAAATGAAACCACAACCGAAAAAAGTTGCTCCCGATGGCGGCTGGGGTTGGGTGGCCTGCTTTGGCGTTAGTTTAGTCAATGTAAGTAGTACCTCCTCCTCGTACTCTATTTATATTTCTTATTCTATTTTTGATTTTTTTTAAGTATTTTTTTTTTTTGAAAAATTTCAATACAAAATGCATATAAAGATTCTCTTTGTTCCACACAATGTGGTGTACTGAAGTTTCAAATGTAAACATTAGGGTGGTTCACATCTAATGATGCAAGCGACTCATACTTTTTCCAAAAATTATTTTTTTCTACAAAATTAAAAAAATTCAAGAAATACAAATATTTGTTAGTAATTAAAAACTTAAAAAGAACTATTTCACATCCATACAGTGCAAATTAAAGCCATCATGACTTGCAATAGGCCTTATAGCCTATAGCTTTTATTCATCACCACTAGTACTACATTAGTTTGCTTTTTTCACGTATAAGTTGGGCATCCTGCACTTCTGCTACCTTATGCTGTCCAGTTCAAGGATTTTTTTTTGTTTTTGCGTCCATCCATCTTCTTAAAGTGTGGTCGATACGCCATTTTTTGTGTCTTTTTATTTCAAACATCACGTTTTGAAAGTCGAAGTGTTCTCAAAGCCTAATGTTAAACTGGACTGTGGACAATCTAGACCAGAATATTTGCAAAATTCTGCAAAAATATTATATTACAAGTACACTTCAATTTTAAA
The DNA here is from genome assembly GCA_958299815.1 of Sarcophaga carnaria. Lineage (NCBI taxonomy): Eukaryota > Metazoa > Arthropoda > Insecta > Diptera > Sarcophagidae > Sarcophaga > Sarcophaga carnaria. The sequence continues at coordinate 144,899,218 of OY283149.1, forward strand.
TACGTAGTGCAGGTCAGTGGGTCATGTCTTGCAACCATAGAGAGGAATGGATTTGATATTTCTGTTATTTATTGATAACTTTATGCTCTTAGAAAGGCAAAATGAATTCAAAGTTGTCTCTTACCTAATTGGTTGCATTGCAAACCATTAGTTAGGTTGACAACCTAGCTTGTCACAGAACCCATGTTATGTGTGTTAATTTTATCTGTAAATGGCGGAACGAAAACTATTAACAATTAACAGTTGTTTTTAGTTTAAATTCAATTTGCTGCCACATTTTTATTACTGCTAGGGGAAAAATCGTTAATTTGATTTTAAATGAGAATTTTTCCGGAATTTCAGTAATTGAAAAAAACCTTTTATGACAACAGATGGTTTTTATTTTAATTTTGAAATAATTTGGTTAGCACTGTGACAAATTTACTTATTATATTGTGCATTCAAATAATTCTAAAGTTTAAAGTTATTTTGTAGGATTTTTTGTTTGTTTCATACGTGTTTAGTATGAAGAAAATAATTTCATTGTTGTTTTCAAATTTTAAAAGACTTTGGACTGTTCAGTCGCCCATTCAGCGCAATTTACACGCTCTTTCTCTTTCTCTCTCAATTGTTTTGCCTTAATAATCTTCAAAATGTGTTATGGTACCCTGCCCAGCAGGATAAGCATACAGATGTTTCTTGCTGAAACACGTCAACGTCGCACAGCATCCAAGTTTTAAATATTAGGCTTGAAGAGATGCCTATCACGCCCATTGAGATGCTGCAGTGCCTGGTCCTCAAGCTACTTCTGAATATTCGGAAGCATAATTCAAATATCCTACTTTTGTAGTTTAGTTTAATTTGTATCTTCCCATTTGACTTTAGAATAGTCAACGTCTCTCTACCTCTTTACTTTTGCAAAGTATATCCTTCCAAACTTCTCAAACTACTTCCTACTCCTCGTAAGCTAATCTGTCTGCGCATCACTGTGAGAATTCCCACACGATGTGGGATCTACATACTTACTTACTTAAGTGGTCATTACAACCCTCCAGTCAGGATTACGATCTAATTTCTCACACCACAAATGTTGTGTGTGTTAATTTTATCCATTATTGGGGGAACGGACCTACAGTTTAACCTTAACTACGAACGACAGATATTTGAGAGGCTTTCATGGCAATTTTTATTTTCTCTGTATTTTTTATCAGAAGACTGCTGAGAGGAAGTCATCAAAGAAATGTTCTTTTTTTTAATATTTCGTTTTGTTCGAGATCTCTTAGCTGGGGTTTGAACCCCTTGTAATAGACCAACACACTACCTCTTGACTAAGTCGACGACCTTTAATCCAGTAGAGTTTAATCCTTTTTTTCTGCCCCGATAGTCCGCAAACTATTATCGAGTCAAACTTATATGAGCTCCGTGCTCAGATGATGGCCTGACTGTCAGAAAGATATTATTGATAGACTCCGTTAAAATAGAACAAATGCTGCCGCTTCTATTCCATTATCTTTCCCTGACACATTCATAAACCTGACAATGATTCTCCTATTAAAACAGTACGTAGCCCCCAAGGTGCAAATTGTCTTACAGTCTCGCTGTGAACATTTGTCACACAATTTGTCCGGTCATAAAGATCTTGTTAGACTTATCTCCAATTATTCTGACCATATTTCTGAACCACACTCCGGCGAGTGCAACGGACATTAACCCAGCAGAGACTCTTACACCGCCGAAGGTCGTAGGACAGTTATACTAACGCATGCTAGTTTCAGTATTTTATTCAACTTCATCTGAACTGTTTTTATATCCTTTTTACCTGCTCTCTTAGGCAATTAAACCTACCATCATGGTTTAATTTCAATGCATTATTCTTCTGCCACAAGCTGTACAGTTCGTATTAAACAATGTTAACAAAACAATTTTGTTACCAACGAAAATAAGAAAATAAAACAAAAAAATCAACACATCCTGTAATCAAAATAATAAAAATCCTGCCATAAACAAAAAAATAAAAACGTTAAACCATCGCGAACCACCTTAATAGTCTCCTTGTTTAGGCTTAATTTTTCAATACCATAATGTTTTTGTTGTTGTTGTTGTTTCTGTTATTTGTTTGTTTTATTTGTTACGATCATGCTGTGTGAACGTGATACCACCAATCCATGCTTGCCATCTACAGCAACTACAACAAATTACACAACAAAAAACAACTCAGAAAAAAACATACACAATCATATCATTTAGAATGAAATAAGGAAAACAATAACAAAAATAATGTGTACATATTTTATCGTGTATAAAATTCCCACTTAATGTTTTGCTTTCATTTTTTTTATCCAAAACTTCTTTCTTTCCGTCTTTATTCTTTATTTTTTTGTTGGCAATGCCATAAAAACGAAAAAGAACAACAAAATAAATTGTCCGTAAAAAATTTAATTTAAAAGAAAAGGGAAAACAAATACGACAAAACAAAAACAAAATAAAGAAATGATCAACACAAACAGCAAAAGAACAACAAATGTAAACAATAAACACAAAACAATACATTACAGACGGAGTTAAAACGCAAAATTAATGACCCCCCCCCCTGCCAACCATTTGCTTACTGTTTCATTCTGTTTGTTAGTCACACACACACTCTCTTACTTGTGCACTGGCAACACAGAAATCAACACTTTTGCTTGGAACATAAAAACCAACAACAAATAAAGCACTCTCGCACACATACATATACACTCATGCTAAAGAAAACTGTGTGTATGTATAAACAAAGTTTTTGTTTTCTATTTTTGTGATGAGTCGTTGAAACAAGCAAAGCTAAGACAACAACAAAATGATGCACATTTTCTGTGCCTGTAGGTTTAATTATAATTTTTTCTCGATCTCTCTCCCTGTCTCTCGTAGAACGTACTTCAATGTTTTTTTATTTTGAAAACAAGAACTTGATTCTCTGGCATGGAAAATTTTCAAAAATCAGAATCAAAATAAGAGAGTCAGATGGTTTTTGTTCGTTTTCTCAAATGTGTCGGGTAGAGGAAGAAGAAACAAAACAGAGTCAGCTGTTAAGAGCTGCATGTGTGTATGCATTGCATTAAATTTCCTTATTTGTTTACCTACACATGCAATTTAAACACAGTATATAGGGTGTTGAGTTTAAAATCATAAAAATTATTGTGTTGGAAGTATTAATGTCGCCATTTGACTTGGCTATGCAGCTGTAAAAGGAAAATCTGAATATTTTAATTATTACGTACATATGTGTATATACGAGGTGTGTTTTAAAAGATATCGATATCGCCTTTATTAGTTTCGAAGCCTATATCGCTGGTTCCAAGCAACGCCTGACCATAAGAAAATAGGTTTTGGAATCCTTAATATCATGGCTACCCAGCGCTCATTAGGTCTATTTCTCCCATAAGTCCATTTTTTATCCGATTTAGCCCCATTTATACAGAGCATTTTTTCTGCTCATTTGAAGAAAACAATTAGCTTCATCGCCTATACCGATGGTCCCGAATAACTCCCGACCGTAGAGAAACCAGTTTTGGAATCCTTGATACCATGGGTATCCAGCTCGCCAGGTGAATTTGCCCCACAAGTCCACTTCGTTTTTTTTTACTCATTTCAAGAAAACAGTAGCTATGTCGCCTATATCTCTGGTCCAAAATAATGCCCAACCATAAAGACACCGGTTTTGGAATCATTGATGCAATGGATATATAGTGGGAAACCTGAAGCAAGTTCCATTTTTCCACAATATCAACCAAGCTTTCTCAACTAGTGACGGGTCATAAAAAACGAGTGTGGGATCTGGTGTTGTCATACGGGAATTCTGATCATTTTAATTGAATTCCTTTTTTCATTGTCGTTAATTACTAACGGTAGAGATCTAAATCAATCGTTTAAATAGGTTGGCAAAGCTCTTTTTGCAATGCCAACTGACACACAAGATAATCCAGGCTTTGCCACTGCAAATATTCGTTTCTAATTTTAGTTGCACATTATTATTGTACATTCCTTTAGGAAATGGTATGATTTTGTTCGGTTTTAGCAGTGAACCGCAAAGGGAACTTCGGGTCCATTAGCAATTTTCACTGTTAATCCATGTGGCACCCAAATATTGGTCTTATTTGTGTATTTAGCTTCGTTCGAATGGCTGATAACTGTTTGGTAATGTGTGCTTAGTTCCATGCATGCTCTGTATATGTGCTTTTATTTCTAAATTTTTTTTCAATGATTTTGGTTGACATTTTCTAGGATAGGCAGTTTAGAACGGATTTTATCTATTCACCCTGTTTTTTCAGAATCTCATCAAAATTAAATCAAAATTCCTGAAGTTATGTAAACATTTCCGTTTTCTTTTTTCATTTTAATTCTTGGAATGAAGTTCAAAAATGTTTTAAGAAAGAGAGAGAGAGAAAGAATGGTGGTGGTAAATTACGCTTGTAGTAGTAATGTAAGGCAACATTTCTTTTATGAAAATTTTATTTCACAAATCGGTGGCTGGAATGTTGTGGCAACACATGTTTTTAAACACTTGTGTTGGAGTGCTGTTTCTTGTACAAATATTTTCTGTAAGAAATTTTAAATTAAAATAAATGGGAATTGTTTTGAGTTTGTTAAGAAAAATATTTTCTAAACTATTCCGTTATAGTTCTTTAAGAATTTTTCTTTTGCTAGTAATCACACAAGATAAAAAAAATGTTCAATTAAACTGAAAAATAATGCAAACAATACCTGGTTAATGTATCATTTGTTGGAAATTAGAAAAGAAAAATCGTCATCGTTATCGTTTATATAGTAAATCAAAGTTGCCTTGTAAATCAAGCGATAATATTGTGTTTTATTTGTTATCTATCGTTGTAACCCAAAAAAAAATCAATGACGTTATCAGAATTTTTTTATTTTTTGTGCGTTTTGTCTTTCTTTAATGGTGACACCATTGCTATGTTTTATTACCACACAAAAATATGTACACGTACGTATTTCCTCCGTCAAAAATTATATAAAAAAATTTTAAAATAGGCAATGAAAAGAAAGAACATTTTGTCTTCAGCCTAAGAACAGAATACGACTGCAACTTCAAAAGAAAACGCTGTCAAAATAATAATGTACTTCAAACACTGTCACTTTACTATTTACATGGGTTTACAAGCTGATTGTCTTGTTTACAAAACGTATTAAAATTTCATGAAACTATGGTAACATCGTTCGCAAATTGTGATCTCAGGATTGCGTTTATCAATGTTTTTTTAACTGTTAACTTGTATGTAAAAAGTCACCGGGATCCTACTCTATTCTTACACTCGCTGTGACACATACATACATAATTGGTCATTACAAGCCTTCAGTCAGGCTTACGACCTAGTTTCTCACACCACTTATGTTATGTACATTATTTTTATACATGAGTGGTGGGACCTACAGTTTAAAGTCGACTCCGAACGACAGATTTTTGAGAAACTTTTTCATGGCAATTTTTATTTACTCTCAGAGTTTTTGCCAGAAATCTGCTGAGAGGAAGATGCCGAAGAAATATTTCTTGTATTTTGTCTTTGCTGTCTGGCCTGGCGCTCGAACCCTGGCTTTGCGTCTAATAAGCCAACACGTTACCTACTAGACTACGGTGACTTCTTTGTCTTGTTTACAAAACGTATTAAATTTTCATGAGACTATGGTAGCATCGTTCGGAAATTGTGATCTCACGATCGAAACCGTTTTTTAACTGTCATCGCGATTCAATTCTATTCTTACACTCACTGTGGTACTAGGTTTTTTGAATTAAATACAGGTTTTTGGGCAACAAAACGAAATATAAAAAATATTTCTGCAGCGACTTCCTCTCAGGAGATTTCTGGAAAAAATTCTTTCTTTCGGAGTCGACTTTAAACTGTAGGTCCCGCCACTCATGTGTAAAATGAACACACACAACATAAGTGATGTGAGAAGCTAGGTTGTAATCCTGACTAAAGGGCTCTTAAGACCAATTATGTACATGTATGTATGTCGAAGCCGCCGTAGTCTAGTAGGTAGTGTGTTGGCTTATTAGACGTAAAGCCAAGGTTCGAACCCCAAGCCAGACATCAAACAAAATACAAAAAAGTATTTCTTCGGCGGCTTTCTCTCAGCAGATTTCTGGCAAAAATTCTGAGACTAAAAATCTCAAAAATCTGTAGTTCGGAATCGACTTTAAACTGTAGGTCCCACCACTTATGTATAAAATTAACACACACAACATAAGTGATGTGAGAAGCTAGGTTGTAATCCTGACTGAAGGGTTGTAATGACCAATTATGGATGTATGTATGTGTATGTATGTATGTTGTGGGCAATAATTTTTTATTAATTGGATGCCGTCAGCGTTTTTCAGGCCTGGCTAAAACTACTTCCGGTGAAGTTCGTAATGAAGAAGCATAATATAATCCTCAAACGTCAAAAATTTTATATTTTTACTATTCACTCTACATGTGATAAGATTTAGAGCCTGTTTTTGTAACACAAGCGATTTCAAAAGAACGTCTATTTGCAATGCAAACAAAATTAGACGTTTGACGATTGATAAAACAAAATCAAGTATTGTGTTTTCCACACAAAACGAGATGTTAATGCATATCTATGATGACATAACACCAACCTGAGTAATACTCCCCCCACCTCTAAGGACTATACAACAATCGTAAGCCAACATAAAAATTCCCCACTCTCTCTAGAGAATTCTGTTAGAAACATACGACACTAAATAAATAATGACACGTCACTGTCTGAAAATGCGTCATTCTTAATATGGGCGCACGTGCATTTAAAATCCCTACTCGTTAACAAATATTTCCAAAGTATTCCGCAATACAAGTTTCCTTGAAAATAGACTTCATATTTAAGTACACAATACACATACATACATACATACATTCAATGTTATTATCGTCATCTGATTCTCTGTTGTTCATGTGTGCAATACAAACACAATTTCTTAACCTAAAAATTAATAATCGTGCTTATAAAATACAAAATTTTTTTTTTGTTTTTAATTTCATTTCATTACCATTTTAAGTAAAAACTTATAAAAAAAATTTTATTTTTATTATTTATTTATTTATTAGCTGTTTTATTTACCAAAGAAATTACTTGAAATTATTATTTTCAGTTTTTGTTTTTGTTTTTATTTTATTTTTACTTTTCGATGTACAGAAATCAAAAAATTCAAGTGTTTTTCACTACGACGTTGATGATTTTGACGATAAATAATAAATTTTTATGACATATACACACTCAAGTAAAGGAAATGGTATACAGTAGAGTAGGGCAACATTGAACAGTTGCTAATTGAAATTAAAAATTGCCTAGACAGGGGCTTTTTTTTTAACCTTTGTTATACAACGCCAAGTTGTAGAAGTAGCCGTAGTCTGGAAGGCAGTGTATTGAAAAGTTTCTCAAAAAATCTGTCGTTCGGAATCGACTTTAAATTCCCGCCACTGTAGGTCCCGCCCGATAGATGGCAACTCTATCATTCTAGGATATGCTAGAGTAAACCAATCACATACTTTGCTGAATTAATAAATTTGAATCGAAGTAAGTCGCCGTGGTCTTGTAGGTAGTGTGTTGGCTTATTAGACGAAAAGCCAGGTTTCGAGCCTCAGGTCAGACATCAAAATAAAATCCAAAAAGTATTTCTTCGACGACTTCCTCTCAGCAGATTTCTGGCAAAAACTCTGAGTAAATAAAATTGCCGTGAAAAGTTTCTCGAAAATCTGTCGTTCGGAGTCGACTTTAAACTGTAGGTCCCGCCACTCTTGTATAAGATTAACACACACAACATCAGTGGTGTGAGAAGCTAGGTCGTAATCCTGTCTAAAGGGTTATAATGGCCAAAATACAGCAAGCAATGTGTCTTCCAGAACGAATTGGCAGCTTCTGATCTATGTCTGGGTGCTCTCCACATTAACGACGATGCTGTTTGTGTTGATTTATCCATCATAAGCTACATCGTTGAGTGGCACGAATTTTTTTCTAGCCGCCATGGTCTAGTAGGTAGTGTGTTGGTTTATTAGACGTGAGGCCCCAGTTCAAAGCCCAGTTCAGACCTCTCCAACAAAACGTAATAAGAAAAAATATTTCTTCGGCGACTTCCTCTCAGCAGGTTTCTGGCAAAAACTCTGAGGAGTAAATAAAAAATTGTCATGAAAAGTTTCTCAAAAAAAACTGTCGTTCGTAGTCGTCTCTAAACTATAGGTCCCGCCGCCACTCATGTATAAAATTAACACACACAACATCAGTGGTGTGAGAAGCTAGGTCGTAATCCTGACTAAAGGGTTGTAATGGCCAATTATGTATGTATGTATGTATACAACCCCAAACCACAGCCAGCAATATGTCGTTTAGAATGCATTGGCTGCTTAACTGCCTTCCAAAATATCAGTTGCTTTGTGTTTGAACAAAGTATAGTGTTTCATAAAGACGCTGTACATAATATATACAATGTATTCCATTACAAAACGTCGTCAATGTGTATTTTTAACGCAGTCAAAAAGCAATCAGGCATCGGATTCATAGTTGTTGATGCATTGTTTGGTTACTTTGCATATCTACAAAATTTAAGTACCGTGGTAGAACTGCATACAAACTTTGTATTGATACATTTTGGAAGGCAGCCCTTTTGATCTATATCTGGCTGCTCTCCACATTAACGACTGTGATGTTTGTTGATTTATCAATCATAAGCTATAGCGTTGAGTGGCATGAATTTTCTTCTAGCCGAAAAACCAAAAGCATAAAAAATTCACCGTAGTCTAGTCGGTAGTGTATTGGCTTATTAGACGTAAAAGCCAGGGTTCGAGCCCCAGGCCAGACATCAAGACAAAATACAAACAGTATTTCGGCGACTTCCTCTCAGCAGATTTCTGGCAAAAATTCTGAGAGTAAATAAAAATGGCCATGAAAAGTTTCTCAAAAATCTGTCGTTCGGAGTCGACTTTAAACTGTAGGTCCCGCCACTCATATATAAAATAACACGCACAACATAAGTGGCGTGAGAAACTAGGTCGTAATCTTGACTGAAGAGTTGTAATGACCAGTTATGTATTTATGTATAAAAAATTCACCCGCTATAAAAGAACGCATTTAAAATCGACATTTCTTTAGTGATTCCTCATATATATACAGTGGTGGCCTTATAATTAGAAACGACTTAGCAACATGTATGTTTGTTAATTTGTTTTACAGTTTTCACTGTGTACCTGGAATCAAATGCTTTGTTTGGAGGACGTCTTACATACGTTTTTTCATCAGATTGGGTCAAATTAAACTTAGATTCGTCACTCCAGAGAACTCTGTTCCAGAAACATCGTTTCTAATTACAAGACCACCACTGTATTTTTGGTAAATAAGTTTTGCAGTTTTGATTTATTTTCCCATATCGATTAATAGTTGATACGACGACAGTCAAGTGCTTTCTATTCAAGATTAGAAAGCGAAATTTTATAAAACTTTTGATGAACTTTGTGTAACACTCGAACAAATATTATTGTCGCCGTATGTTGGTGATTGTCAAACAAATCAAGCGAAATAATGTCATTTTAATTGACGTTTGATAAATTCGAAATTATTTTCAATTGATGAGCTCATAAATTAAAGTGTCACAAATAAGTGTTTTGATATACAAACATAACGATTTACACGTACAAATAATTATTGTGGCAAATATACGAGTATGTTGTGTTTACGGGTTATAGGCATAGCTGCCAGATTTGACGATTTTGAGCTCCAAAAATATCATATTGACGATTTGACGATTTGAGTCCTTATTTTGACGATTTTTGGAAATGAAGAATTTACATCATATTCTTTACTTTAGTACATTAAAAGCCACTTTAAGCTTTGTATTTACTTTGCAATTTTTACTATTGGAAATTTATGTTAGTAAAAACAAGGAGTAAAGTATTATATTTTAAGTTGCTGTCGAATATCTGCGATGATTTTTCTGTATTTCATTCCTTTTTAATCCCTTAAAAGCCAAAAAATTACAACTCCTAAATAACCTCGTAGTTGAGAATACTTTATCACTTGTCGTTGCAAACAATTTTAAAAATTCGAGTATAGCTTCTGGTATTATCATCGGAAGAACAAAGGCAAGCGCCTTTATTTTGTTTCGTACGACCAGCACTCAGGGGATCGATGGCATTGTGTTTGGAACTATGAAAATATGTTATGTGAAGAAATAAAGAGAGAACAGTGTTTATGGACACTAGGCTTTTATATATTTATACCATAAATAACCGGAAAGACTTCTGCAGGAATTGAGTTCCACATAAGAATAGTCCGACTAAAAAATGTATTTTTACTGTAATGCAGTGTGCGATCCACTGGCCAATCGGGAGTGGTGGCCGACAAATGCTTCAATGGAGTTGGATACACTACCGTCATTAACGAGCTGTATTCCAGTCTCGGTCGGTTGCAAATGGTGTAAATAATAAGATCATAAGAAGGAACTAAAAAATGTGTCGGTTGATGCCAACATTACACTAAATTTTCATGCTTAGAATGTCAAGAGCTTCTGACTCCTTAATATTTACACCATCCATAGATTAAGATGATGCAATATTATTGCTGCGCTTATGTGTCAAGAAATTTTTCCTGAAAATTACATAAAATTTCTTCGTTTAAAAAAAAAAAATTAATAAATGAAGATGAGGGACGCTTGCTTTTATTTTTCTAAAAAAAATTTTTTTAATTGTTTTATTTTTGAACTCAGATATGCACATATAGTGTGAGCGCCATAAGTGAGTCATTACTTTTGTTCTTAAGCATAAAACAGTTTTGTTCTTATATATATATATATATATATATATATATATATAAAAGTTCCTTTATCACGAATTGTTGTTTTTATTTTGACATTTTATAAGTAATAAATAAACGTTTTTATTTTTGGAAATTAATTCGACAATTCTCATTTACTTTTCTCGCTATCCTAAGAAAATGAATTATTTCAGTGGTGTTTACTCACTTTTGACGCTCAGTGTATATTAACTTTATATGTTTTACTACAATTGAAATAATGTTGCTTTTTAAAATCCTTTAATTTATTTATATATTTTTTTGACGATTTTAATAAACGTATTTGACGATTTTTTCTTAAGTATTTGACGATTTGGAGCCTCATTTATCTGGCAGCTATGGTTATAGGGTGTATTTTAATATTTTGGTAAATGGAGGTAGGGTTTGTATATATGTATATGCAGGAAAATGTACAAACCTTTTTTATATATGTATTTACCTATATATTAATAGTGGATGGATGTTATTAAGGGTTTTATTTTGGTTTTTTATTTAAAAACGTTATATTTTTCAACAAAACTATGTATTATAGTTCACGATGTTTGTTTTGTTTACAATTTTTATATATATTATACAGTTTATATTATTTATTAATTAATTGGCCAAAACTGTTCACAAGCTTATATTTTATTTGAAACAATAATATTTTATATTGCGCACTCGCGTAGGCATTCTTGGGTTATTCGCTGGTCGAAGGTCGATAGTCAACTGATCAACAAAGGATGAAAATAATTAAGAATGTGTGTACGTTGATGTATATTGTGAATGTTGGTGTGTATTGTGAATGTTGGTGTATGTAAGATGTAAGAGATGTTATTGTTATTATATTTGTTGGGGATATTAAAAGGCAGGGTTAGGCTTATGTTTAATTTGTTCACTAATGTGAACATCTTATATATAAAAATGAATGTGTGTTTATTTGTTTGTGGGCTAGTTTATTTGTTTGAAGTCCAAAGACGGCTAAACGGCTGGACAGATTTTCTTGAAATTTTAACAGTATCTTCCTGTATGTCTGGAAATAGGCTAGTTTTTATTTTAAAATTTCAAGTAGGCGAGGTGCCACGCCCACATACCCAATAAGTATTTAATGTCGCATATCTCATAAACTGCAGCAGCGAGAGTCCTCAAATTTTGTATGGACGACTTTGATGTACATATATATGAACAAAATGGGCGGATTGGCTATAGTGAGCGTGTCACCTCCCATCCGACAGGTGGCGCCACTGAAAATTATTTAAAATCAATTAAATCGTTAACTATGCATTTGATCATGTTATGATCTTTAGCAAAGTTGTTGCGCATGAGCCGGGGACGGTTTCTAAGTTGGTATGACTAATTTCCGGCAGGTGGCGCCACTGAAAATTACTTAAAATCAATTAAATCGTAAACTGTGCATTTGATCATGTTATGATCTTTAGCAAAGTTGTTGCGCATGAGCCGGGGAAGGTTTCTAATTCTAAGTTGGTTTCTAAGTCTGACAGGTGGTGCCACTGAAAATTACTTAAAATGAATTAAATCGTAAACTGTGCATTCTTTAACAAAGTTGTTGCGCATGAGTCGACGGAGGTTGGTGCGATTAATTTCCGATGGATGGCGTCACTGAAAATTATTCAAAATGAATGCCAAGCAATTGGTCGACCTACACCTCAAGCACGGAAGAAAAGAGCATTACGAGCCTCAGATTCAGATGAGCATTGAGACTGCAAAATCTTCGAGTATATGCCGCTGAGACCCGTTCGCTTGAACCACTTGAACAACGAGAAGTGAGATTAGAAACTAATTGAATGCGTACTACTCAGACCTGTTCATCTGAATCATCAGGACGACGGGAAACAAAATCAATAAAACGATTCAAAATTAATTTGATATTTGTGTAATGTCTTTCCTTCAAATTTATTTTAATTTATAGCCCATAATCGTGATGCCATTGCCAAGATACAACACCATACACTCGAAAGAGTGCACAAAAATTGGTGCGATCGAATCGGGTACTGTGAGGCCAGCTCCAGCAGCCATATGAATGAAATAATATTCCATTGTACTTCACAACAACAAAAATAAATTTGGGTAAATTTCAAACCGTTTTTGTTTTATTGCATCTTTAAATTTAAACTTAAATGGCACACCCAATAAAAACCACAACATCTTCAAGGTGCATATTAAGTTTGGGTGTTCGTGGTAGATATTCTCATTGTTTTTACTGTGAAGAGTTTATGTTCTATCAACCATGCATGATATTTCCTGCATGTCCATGAGATAGCGCTCAACTTAAGATTTTCAAGCATAAATAAAGACAACAACGAACAATAACGTCACCGTTTGACTGCAAACACACGAAGAAAGTGAGATTTTTGTTGAATGATTTCAATTTTCTTGAATAAATAGCTTTTAGCGAGAAGTGTTCAATAAATTACTTATTTTAATGTACGTTATTAAATCATTACTTTGACGGTCGTTGTCAATAACAATAATTCTTCCTTTTTATTGTAAATTTTTTTAATTTTTAATTAAAAATTTATTACATCTGGGAATTATTTTCCCATAAAACCGCTGGCTAAGCCTTACTTTAGGCATTTTTCAACACATTCTAACGATATTTAATAGAAAAAATAATAATAAAATTGCTGAATTACTAAACGCTATTGGATGACGAATTTTTTAACCGAAAGCCATAAATCCCAATGAGAGAAATTATTTTTGCAAAAATAGAGAAGAAAAAAAACAGCAGAACTATTAATAGAATTTTTAAAAATTACAATTTTTAAATTATAAAAAAAAATATTTAAAATAGAAAAAATAAAAAAAAAACAAGATTAACAAATAATATTTCCCTCTCTATAGAAAGCATTCAAAGTAATTTGTGCTGACATTGAAATAACTGAGACGAAAAACTTTGAACAATTCTATCAAAAAAAAAAATTACGAAAAATAAAATAAAAATTCATTCTATACTGCGTCGTATTGTATAAAAACAGATGTTACGGTGGCTGGCTATTAATGACAAAAAAAATTTTAATTACAAAAACAACAGTTGCAGTCAGCCCCAGTCAATAAACATTTTGCCAAAAATTTCTGCAACGTAAAGGGGAAGAAGCAACACAAGTCCCACTGCAAGTAGTGTTGCAAGTAATTATGTCGTAACATTTGTGGTTGTGATACTATTTCATATTGGTGGACACTAAAAAATTGTTGAGATATTACAACTGTGGTACTGCTCCTAAGAATTATAATTGGTAGCCATTTAGTGCTTTCACAACCGCCGATCTAGCAAGGCTCTTAACTCATATGTCTCTTATTTAATGAAAGGTTTGCCATTTACGAACACAAATTGTTTAAGAACCCAAGAACGTGTAAAAACAGTCAAAATTTACCGTAATTCAAGCTATAGTGCAAGGAATTGCCAAACTTATGAAGAAATTTTAAGACACTGGAGGATTTTACGAGTTGTGGCCATGTTTGTGCATTATTGCAATGTATGCACTGCCGAAAATACCGCTAGACCCTCTTCTGCGGCTTATTATGACGCCTTTTTTAATTCATATTTTCACCTCTATTCATATAAAATCTAATTCTCGAAACTGTTAAAACCGACTGGCCGTTCATTACGCCATAGATCTTTTTTCTAAAAAAATTCTCCACCGCTGAAACTAATTTCTTCCTCATTTATTACACCAAGAAGAAAAATTGTCACATATGGAGCTCGGAGAATTCAGAAGTGATTATGAAAAAACCATTAAAACCGGAAAAAATGCCTTTTTAGGATGCATTGTGGATTTAAGGTGATATTGATCCGAATTTCAGAGCACTATGGCCGTATGATAAATAATATTTTTTTTTACCTGCAATTGCAGATTATGAGCTTGATAGTAGGGGGTTACGGTTAGACATTGCCTTGAGCCGATTTTGGCTTTACTGCATAAGAAACTTTTAAAAGAAGTTAATTTACTGTATTTGCAACATCATTTGGCCAGCAGGATCATGCGATTTGACGCCATTACACCTTCTTGTTTAAATTATTGTTTCAAATTATATTTGGCCAATTTACACGACTTTGTATGACTTTGGCCAATTCACACGACTTGCGTATAGGCTACTTTACACGGTCCCACAAGTAATATGATCTGTCAAAATTTTGTGTAGAAGAGTACGGATGTGATCGTCTCAACGTGCTATGTAATGAAACCATCACACATTGAGAGAAAATACGGATGAAAAGTTTTGACAGTCTTCATTTTTTGAAATGATGCAAAAAACAAGCAAGTCGCATTAAATCAGGGATGTATTTTTATGTAAACACATAGAAAAAAGTGTAACAGCTGTTTTCGTTTTACTTTGTTATTGTCTTATACCGATCATGTAAACGCAAAAAATATAAATCATACGACTTTTATTCTCTTTTTTGTCATACGGATGGAATTTCATTTTACTTTTTCATTAGATTTTACGTACGGAAAGTATTACCGTGTGAAGTGGGCTTATGTTGTATTAAATACACTTGGTTGTTTGTGAACGCTCAATGCTATGCTGTATTGTGTATGTCGTATTCTTCTACGTAATTTTTGGCATTCACACAATTTGATAGCACGAAACCAATACAACTTTTAAAAACATATGAAAAAAATGTGTATAAGTGGATCGGTTTTTTACATGAAAATTATCAACAACAAGCATGCACTGATGTATAGTCGTCCAACAATACAATGAATACAACAGCTTGTGTGAATTGACCAATTATCTTTTCAAATTTTGTTCTCCTTGTTCTCTCTTATAATTTTATATAAACTCGCTCTCTCTCGCTCAATCTCTTCATATTAATCCTGAAAATTCTAATATGTTAGTTATAATAAGCATTACCGATGATAAATTGCTTATTACTCTCACTCACACACTACATGCCTGTTATTAAATTGAGCCTGTTCTAATTGTTACCATATCAACTACAATCACTAATGTATAACTACACACATACAAAATAAATTAGCTTATGATTTTTGTTTTTGTATTTCTTCTTTTCCCTTTTGTTTATGTTTATTTTGTTTAGTTTACTTTTTTGATTTTACATTGATGTTTTGTTTTGTTTTACATTTATTTTAACAATATAACCAACAAATTCTACTTTAGTTGCATACACACATTACATGCATACATACATTTAAACAGCCATTGTTATCGTATTTAATGGTACTGCTGAGTCTTTTGTTTTCGTTTTCATTTTCATTTTACGTTCGTTTATTTTGATTATTGGCTAGCCATACCATGTGCTGCTGCAACCAGAAACCTGTTGGTAAATATTTAACTTGGCAAGCTTTTTTACATGCATTATTAACGAAAAAGTTTGTTTATAGGGATGTATAGCTGTAGTATAAAGCCCTAAGTGTGTATGTGTTTGTAGTTGTATGCCAGTTATTTTATTCTGTGTGCTGCCCGTTGCTATATAGAATTTCTTTAATCTCTTTCATGTCAATATTTATTGTTTTCCTTATTTATTTATTGTTTGACTTTTTTTTTGCATTGAAAACGCGTTTAACCACAATGACAGCCGCTTAACCATATTTTTTTTGGTGATGATTTTGTAAATTAAGCGAGATTTTTAAATAGATTCACCATAAAAATAAATTTTAATAAGAATTATGATAATTTTTTCCACATCAGGCATATTTGCTGAATATTAAAAAGCAAATTCAATTGGGTGTGATAAAAAGTGTTGCCTTGTTTGCGGTTTTTTTAATCACCAAAAACAAAAACTAAAATAAATAAGTACTAAAATAAAATATTGTGTTGGAATCTTTAAAAATCTAAAAAAATTTGTATTTACTACCAACATTCAGGGGATGGGTCCTTGCTTATGCAGTTTAAAAGAGTGAATTTCTTTTTACAATACCTTATATTTAATAAATTCTAAAACAAAAAGACTCATCTTTTCAAACATTGCATATTAATTTGTTTCATGGAACTACAAACAGGGGATTTTTGTACTCGTAATTCTCCTTAAAAAAAATTCCACATTTATTAAAGTTTATTTCCCTGTCAGTTGGGGAGGGCGTTCGTACAGATGTAATATTCCAAATTTATTTATAAATAGAATTATTAATTAGAATTAAATTAGAAATAATAAAAATGAAAAATCCAAAAGAATAATAAATTCTAGTAACAGTTAATTATAGTATGAGTATTTAAAAATACCTCAGAGTCTGTAATAAAATCTAATGAATTCACTTTAAAAACCAGTTTCACTTTTAAGCACACCACAGCACTCGTGTGCACTGAACACATGCTGGCCTATAGTGGACTATAATTATTTTATTGTTATCTAATATTTAATTAAATTTAATTAATTATTATTTATTCTCTATTCTACTCCTCTTCTTCCTACTATTTTTCTCGTCTATGTTTGTATCTGTTCAATTAAATTTTTAGTTAAAAAAAAAGCTAAACAAAGTATTAAACAACCGTCACGTGATTTCATTTAAAGCATTGTTTTCTTCATTTTTTTATTTTTTTATTAAATTTTATTAAACAAAAAAAGCAGAAATACGGAACAATAATAAAATTATTAAAAAAGCAATAAAATTAAAAGAATTTACTGATAAGAAACCAAAGTGTGCATATGTTTCTGTGTTCCTGTTTCATAATAAATAATCGCTTTCAATACCAATTGGTTTCGATTGCAATAAAAACATTGTATAAAAATAATTATGACTTAAATTATTATACATATTATTAAATGATTTTGAAGAGAGTCTTAACCGCAATGATTAAAATAATTCAACTAATAAACATTGCCCCATGGAATACTCGTACATACTGAAATTAAAGGCGTTTCTTCTGCGCTGTCTTCATTTGGGCGCTTCTAGAGGATTTAATAGCTTTGAAGATATAACGACCTTTTCTGATGGATCAAAAATGCAATGCTGAACTGCATCTGGCGTCTATTTCGATAAACTGGCATTGAACGGGTCATACAGATTACCTAACTAGGCCAGCGTATTTCAGGCGGAGATTTTTTTCTATTGAACAAGCTGCACGCTTGGTTGAAAGCAACTTGATCATATGTATGACCATGTGGAGCTGCAATCAAAGAGCTCGGATCCTACATCTCGTCAAATCAAAGAGCGTTAGAAGTTGCATGGACTCCCTACATCGTATACATACAGTGGCTCCAAAAAATAAGTGCTCAATAAAAAATTTAGTCTTTTCATTAGTTTTTTAACCAAAATTTAAATATTTTGAAAATTCTATTTGTATTATTTTATTAACTATGCAGTATAGTTTATTGTTATGTACTTAAAAATTTTAAAAGATTTTTAAAATTCTAAATTTTAAAGCAAAAACAAAATATGCGTAAAATTTTTGCTCCAAAAAATGAGTGCTCATTTGTTTGTTTTGTTATTAATTGCGAAAATAACTGCACTTTTACGAAAACAATACAAAGTAAATTGGGATAATAAACGTTTTTAAGATTATTAATAACATTTTGGTGACACGCGTGGTTATAAAAGTAACTTTAAAAAAAAAGGAATTGTGGACATGGCTCCTAAACGAAAAGAAACTACCGAGGCGGAAAGACAAATTATAATTAATCTCCGTGAATCTCAAAAATCAATCAGGCAAATTGGAGAAATAGTTAAAAGACCTTATTCCACCGTTAAAAAGATTATTGACAAATATAAAAATACCAAAAAGTTAACAAACGAGCCAAGATCTGGACGACCACCTGCGTTATCTGAAGCCCAAAAACGCTTAATAGTTCGGGAAATCAAAAAAGATCCGAAATTACCAGCTACAAAACTTACAAAAGCCTTTAACATAAAGTTTGGTTACAATATTTGTGCTAATACAGTTCGTAATGTGCTGTATAAAGCTGGTTTCCATGGCCGAGTTGCGAGAAAAAAGCCGTTTATAAGCAAAGTCAATAAGAAAAAACGTCTTGTCTATGCTAAATCCCATAAAGATAAGCCTATGGAATATTGGAATCGAGTAATTTTTACAGACGAAAGTAAATTTAATATGTATGGTAATGATGGAAGATGCAAAGTATGGAGGAAGCCCAACCAAGAATTAAATGATGCGAATCTTTGTCCCACATTTAAGCATGGGGGTGGCTCAGTCTTAGTATGGGGGTGTATGAGTGCTGGTGGTGTTGGAAATTTACAGATTATAGATGGCATTATGGACCACAAAAAATATATCGACATTTTACAAACACATTTGGTCCCCAGCGTACAAAAAATGGGTCTTCCGCCAAATTATATTTTTACCCAAACATACCGCCAAAAATACTAAGCTGTGGCTGTTGTCCAACGTTCCAACATGGATGGAAACACCTCCTCAATCTCCAGATATTAACCCAATTGAAAATCTCTGGGAACTCTTGGACAGAAAAATTAGGGAAAGGCAAATTGGGAACAAAAATGATTTAATACCGGCTTTGCAAGAAGAATGGGCAAAAATATCATCGGAGGTGACCCAAAATTTGGTCAATTCTATTCCAAGAAGATTAGAAGCCATAATTAAAAATAAGGGAGGTCAAACAAAATATTGAAAATATTGTTTGAAGTGATTTTTTTAAATTAATCATAAGTGAGCACTCAATTTTTGTAGGTGAAAATTAAGTTTAATTTTTGTTTTTGTTTTTTTTTTATAGAATAATATGAATTTTTTAAGTTTTTAAGTATTGAATATTAAACTATAATAAATGGTGAATATAAAAATAAATTTTGTTTTTAAAATACTTATTTTTTTTAAATAAAAATATCCGTTAACAAAATCAAAGTAGCTGTGAGCACTCAGTTTTTGGAGTGACTGTACATATATGTTCCTGGGTTCCGGGACACTGTTTCATAGAGGGAAACGAAAAGGCGGACAAACTGGCACGGAAGGGATCGGAGATGTTTGAGAAAGAGACACAAGAGGGCATATGTGCGCCTCTATGGGGATACTTTTCCAAATTGGGAAAAAAGCAGCATGAAATTCAACAAATCGTGGATGATCCGACTATACTTGGTTACCCAATTTCAAAACTGCTGGGTCCAGCAGAGGACAGTGGGAAAACCAGGGAACTACTTGAGTTCGACAAGAAAACTGTTCGCATTCTAATAAACTGCGATATTAGCAGTTTCGCTGACAAGCTCGGTCTGCCCCCCAGGTTTACTAGTGGAATCGGTACAACGCCTTTTATGCGAATGCGATGCACTTTAGGACAGACGTCATTGGTTTTTAGGTGACAGAAATTTTGAAAATCTGGGTATGGTAAGGGAACTAGCCGGTTTCAGACGGGTGATTCAAACCCGCCATTAAGGGATCATAACAGGGGCGGTTACGTCGCACTGGATAACACAATGGGTCATATGGCCACCGAATAAACTTGGCTGTGAACGGCAAGCTACTCACTAACCTAACCTAATAGCTTTGAAACAAATATCGACGAAACACTAATCATATCCAAAATATTAGAAACTATTGCATCAGAAGTCGCCGTGGTCTAGTAGGTAGTGTGTTGGCTTATTAGACGAAAAGCCAGGGTTCGAGCCCCAGGCCAGACATCAAAATAAAATAGAAAAAGTATTTCTTCGGCGACATCCTCTCAGCAGATTTCTGGCAAAAACTCTGAGTAAATAAAATTGCCATGAAAAGTTTCTCAAAAATCTGTCCTTCGGAGTCGACTTTAAACTGTAGGTCCCGCCACTCATGTATAAAATAAACACACACAACATAAGTGGTGTGAGAAACTAGGTCGTAATCCTGACTGAAGGGTTGTAATGACCAATTATGTATGTATGTATTGCATCAGTAACATGTATGTGTTTGTATATACAATATACATACGTATGTATTTATCTGTAGATGTTCTTCATTGTTTCCATGTATTCTTGATGTACTGGTGGTGTTTGTTATCAATTTTTTTTCAATTCTTGCAGAACAAAAAGAGAACATTGACATCATTTCATTGATGACGTCAAAAAGTGCGATGAATTAATGATTTGAAATGGTGAAATTCTTGTTGTTTGAAATCTTTTCGAAACAAGAAAAAAAATACATAAATTATTAGCTAAACAACAATATGAATTAAACATAAGCATTCATATTAGCATTTTGGTAAAAAAAATTTGAATTTTAAATTGTTTACAGAATTGATACAAAAAAAAAATAAAATGCTCTTGTAAATATATTCTTGTTGTATAATCTAAGTATCACCCTGGGTATAATATTTGCAAATTTAGAGTTCAATAGCGTAAATAAAAAAAAATATTGGTAAGAACGATTGAAATTCAGGTTTCGTTTTCAAGCCAAGTTTTTTTTTTTTTGATGTTTTTGTTTTTTTTCTAATTTTTTTATTACTTTGCGTTTAAAAATAAAAACGTGCAAAATTAACAAACGCTTTTTATTAATTATTTATTGCTTTTCTTCAATAACACCATACTGAAGTTCAAAAACAAATGGTTTTGAGTGTCATGAAATTCAATAGTTTACCAATTAAGATATACATGCAGTCAGTCCATCAAACAACTAAAAAACTAGGTACATATAATAGAAAAAAAAACACACATTTTAATAGTTAAATGGGGTTGTACATGTACGGTAACGATTTGAATTTAAATTGATTATTCCCAAGTCTGGCTTCGAACAATAATCGTTTGTCTATTTACGTTCAAACATCAAACGGTTGTTGAATGTTTTTTTTTTTTTTGTATGTTCCTAGTGAACATGTGACAAACGCGTGCTCACCTTTATATGGTAAACCTTACTCAACACACAACACACACACTGAGTTATACACCCAAAGAGAAATAATTGTAGAACATGTTTTATTACAACAAAACATTGACCCCCGCTAAATACAGTAACAATACAATGATAAAAACTGTTATAATTGAATAAATATCGGAAACTAAAACACAAGACAAGTTGTCAACATTACAATAAAAAAAAATTCTAGACATTTTTTTTGTTGTTGTTGTAAATAATTCAACTGTTGTTTAACAAACGAATAAAACATCACCGCAAAAAAACTCACCAAAAGAAAACGCTGAATTACAAAATCATATTTTCACACAACAATGATTTTTCTGTTTCTATTTCGTTTCGTTTGTGAGTGTGTGTGTAAGCAATTGCAAAATCATTGTTTTGGTCTTGCTTGCTTACAAGTTTACTTGTGTCTTTTGTTTATTTTTTTGTTGTTATGTTTTCCTAAATCAATGAATGTATTTGTTATTACACTTCCATACACACACACACATAAATATGTACTCATCTCAAACTGGTTTTAATTTTCCTCTTCTCTCTTGATTTTCAACAAATTATTTTTTGTTTTTGTATTGTGGTTTTTGTTTTCATTTGTTGACATTTTAAAGTTCAAGAACCGACTCACTGAGCAACATGTCTGTTGCCGAGCCACAATGTTTTTTTTCTTTAGTTTTTTTTTCTTCTTCTTATTAATGTTGTTGTACTTGTTTGCCATTTTAAATGTAAATGTAAAAAATTGTGCTTTTCCGATAGCTATGAGTGTTATATTGCTGTTTTTTGTTGTTATGGTTGTTGTATTAGTCTTTGTTTTAAAGTTTATATATGTTGACTAACTGAATGACTGAATGACTTAGTAAAACACTGTGGCTGGCCGACTGGTTTAAACCAGTAGTTGCTTTAATGCCAGAGTTACGTTTCGTTTACATCACGTGACGCAAATTATGCATGAACAACACTACAATACAAGGCACATTCAGTGCTAGAAATTACAAGGAGACAGCAAAGTAATCATATTGTTATTGGATAAGGGAAAAAATATTTTACTGGCTTGTTTTTTTCGTCTAATAAGTTTGATCAACAATTTCGATTTCATTATTAGTTCAGCTCTCACTGGCGATAAGTCTTATAGTCGTTGAATATATCTGACAGGAAATATCATAGTCAAGGCCTTTTAGTTGATTGTATAGACATCATTCCGCTGGAGATTTGCTATTTTATTTTTCACATTGAAAAGATTTTTAAGAAAGCCCGTTAATAACGCAAACCTATCTCATCTATCATCAAAGTCGCCGTCGTCTAGTAGGCAGTGTGTTGGCCAGGGTTCGAGCCCCAGGCCAGACATCAAGACCAAATACAAAAAGTATTTCTTCGTCGTCTTTCTCTCAGCAGGTTTCTGGCAAAAATAAATAAAAATTGCCATGAAAAGTTTCTCAAAAATCTGTCGTTCGGAGTCGACTTCAAACTGTAGGTGTCCCGCCACTCATGTATAAAATTAACACACACAACATAAGTGGTGTGAGAAACTAGGTCGTAATCCGGACTGAAATGTTGCAATGACCAATTCTGTATGTATGTTATGTATGTGTATGAGATGTCATCGAAATTTTTAATTCGTCTTAGAGACCTATTCACGCCATTATGTGTGGAATATAACATCGTTCAAATATTCGCCACGATTCCCCTGTATGGAGCGCATCCAAAATGTCAAACTTTCCATAACTCTGGCTCAGGAACCAAATTGAATTTGGTCGATGGCATGGATTATGTTGGCTTCGACAACCTTTGTGGTTTGTAGCTTCTTCGTATAAACCAGCGAGTTAAAAAAAACTCCACAAGAAAAAGCCTAACGCGGTCAAATAGCACGATCTCCACATTGGATAACCATGCCCTCAAATCACTCGTGCAGAATATCCAATGTGGCATGAGCTGTATGGCACATAGCACAGTTCTGCTGAAATCTCGTGTCGTTGGTGTGCTGATCATTCAATTCAGACCAAAACAAGTTGGTAATCATCAATCTTATAGCGCTTGCTGTTGAAAGCAATGGCTACGCTCACATCGTTCTCAAAGGAACACAAACCGACGATGCCGCCAGTCAAAAATCCGCACTAAACAGTGCCTTTTTCAAGATGCATTGGACGTTTTAAGATCTTTGGTATCATACGCATTCATTCAGAAATTTCATTGTAAATTAAGGTCAGTTGTCAACTGCTCCAGAGCCAATTCAGCGAACACATGTCATTGGTGTCATTGTCTATTGTCTTTTAAAGATGTGGCTTCAACACTATGGTCGTTATTAATTGTCAAAGTTCAGAAACCCCTATAGGAAGACCCAATACTTATGTATACAATGAATTAATATATTTTTTTCAATGACTAATCGTACCTTTATTTGCATGAAAATTTAACATTTTAAAAAATATTCCATTCTAAAGTCCAAAAATAACTGAAATACAAAACAACACAACATACAACAATACCACAGAATTTTTAATTTAATAATTGAAATTTTTCATCCATTTAAACAACTTGCTAATTAGCAACCGTGTATGCACGCACGACTTCATTCGGAAATGAATTTGAAAACAAGAATTAAATTTTTAGTTATCAAGTTTGCATTAGTTTTTCACAAATACTGCGGCATGTTTGTTTAGCACTTTCCTTTAAATATTTAAAATCAACAAAACCGATCTTAAAAAAATAACACTTTCACAGTAAACATGGGAAAGAATTTGTTCCCCAAACTAATAATATTCACATACCAAGCGCAATAAATAAAGCAACAACAGCTCACAAATTGATGATACGAACGAACAATTGAGTGTGGCGTACACATTTAATCGCAACAACTAGAGCGATAACAATAAAAAGTAAATCAAAGGAAAGGAAATCATGTGCAAATGAAAATGTTATCGCCTTCCCAGAGTTGTTAAATATTTGTCGTCTTCTTCATCTTCCTGTTTTTTCTGCATTTCAACCGTTGATGTGGAAGGCACTGAAATAAATGAATGAATTTGTGTTCTTCCCTCTCTCTCTCTCTCTCTCTTTCTATTTATGCAATCTAGATGATCTTAAAGAAAAATTGATTGTTTCAATGTTTTTCTTCATTTTTTTTCTGTGTACAACAATTGCTTTCGATAAGTCACATGATGATCATGCGCCCGATAACTGGATTCAATTGACACGATTCGTATATTGAACTTTGTTTCTTGTATGCTTTTAATTTTTTTTATTGTTGTTGTTGTTGTTTTTTTTTTGTGCTGGATGGTGCATGTGATCGCAGCATTATTTATGAGCACTTTTTAATCGAAATTAATTTAAAAAATGTCACAATTTGTTTGCGTTGAAATGTTTATGTTTGCTGCAATGGGCAACTACACTGTACAGTGGTTAGGAATGAATTTTTTAAATGGCAATAACTCTAATTTAGCCTCGGTTATTGAATAAGATGTGATATGAAGATGGTAATACTGATGACACTCTTAACACAAAAATACAGGATTACAGTCGAAAGACGACTGGGGTTTATACCATTATCCTGCATTTTTTAATATTATTTGTGGCTCTTTGATATGCTAATCTTGAGTATTAAGAGCTCTACAGATGATAAACAGGCTGCTTAGCTATTTACCTGATGGCCAAAAATGTTGTAAACATTCCGTCTTTTAAAGGCAAGCCTTACAAGAGTAATGCTAGGCCATATGGCCAGTCTTATCTTCTATTAGGCTATAGATCATGCCCCAGTAATATTAACTACTATCTTCCGTTGCTCTCTTCCGGATATGTCCTTTACGTGTAGTCCTGGGATCATTATCCCTTTCCGAGGAGCTCACCACAAACGATGAGGATGTAATTGAGGTTTTACTCGGTCATTACAACCATTTTGTTAGGATTACGACCTAGCTCCTTGTTCCTCTTGTGGAACTTTTCATAACAATTTTATTTATTCTCAGATTTTTTGTTTGAAGGCTACTGAGAGCAAATCGTTAAGAGAGGAGCGTTTGTTTGAGATGACTGTACCAAGGTCGAACAACGGGCTCGCTTCTAATTAACCAACACTACCCATTAGACTTCGACGACTAGTATGATTTCTAATCACTTTTTATTGGAACTGAAGCAAAAAAAAAACTGTAGACTGCAAAAAATGGAGAACTCCTCGGTCATAAACATCAGAAGTTTTCTGTATAGGCCATCTTTGGATAGCATGGCTGACCTAGCGTCTGTAGAAGTGGACGCGCTCTACTTGTTCTTTACAACTATAAAATGGTTTGAGCGTGACTGAAATTGCTGTATAGTTAGTTCACTTTTGTTATGGTTTGAGTTAAACCCGGCTTGAGATTCATTCTCTCACTCATTCTCGATGATAATCCAGGAGATTAGATCAGTGTATGTTGCATTTAGTACAATGTCGCTTAATATCGGGTCCGCAATCTAACGTTTTTTTTTCAACTAGGGCTTATTTCGTGAATGGTAACACTTAGCTCATGTCTGATTTGACAGATAATTTTATCCTTCCGCTGAACGAATATGGTTGTGTATACGCTTGAACAACGCTGGGAAATATTGCGACATTACTTTAAAGATCATGGTAATGTTGCAGAATTTTTGCGAAAATTGCGTACGGATTTTGGAAGAAGAGAAGCACCGTCAGCTCCGTATGTTCGTTATCTTGTGAAAAAAGTGAAAGAAACTGGCATCCTCATCGATAAACCAAAACAGTGCGTACACCCGAGAATATTGCTGCTGTGGCAGAAAGTGTGCGTGAAACGCCATCAACATTAATTCACCGTCGTTCTCAACAATTGAACATTTCGGAGACATCATTGAGACGAATTTTGCATAAAGACCTTGGTATGACGCCATACAAAATCCAATTGGTTCAGGAGTTGAAGCCAATTGACCATCCAATGCGTTTTCGCTTCGCCAAGTGGGCCTGCGATCGACTTACAGAAGATGCCGATTTTGGCAAAAAAAAAATCATCTTTTCAGATGAAGCTCATTTTGATCTTGGCGGGTATGTAAAGAAGCAAAATTGTAGCATTTGGGGCACAGAAAACCCGCACGCATACATTGAAAAGCCGACGCACCCAAAACGAGTCACTGTTTGGTGAGGATTTTGGTCCAGAGGCATAATTGGGTCATTTTTCTTCGAAAATGAGCAAGGAGTGGCCGTTACAATCAATGATTGGGCCATGTTGAACGAATTTTTGTTCACAAAAATTTAAGAGGAGGACATTGGCAACATTTGGTTTCAACAGGACGGCGCTACGTGCAACACAGCCGAAGCTACACTCGATGTTTTGTGCCCTGTTTTTGAAGATCGTTTGGCCACCTCGGAGCTGCGATTTGACACCGTTGGACTATTATTTGTGGGGTGCCGTCAAAGATAAGTGTTACGTCGACAAGCCAGAGACAATTGACGCTTTAAAGGACAATATTCGTGAAGCCATTGGTGAAATACAGCTGCACACAATCGATAATGTGCTTAAAAATTTGGAACGATCGTGTAGGCTACTGCATGGGCAGCCGAGGCAGCCATTTGAATGAAATTATTTTCCATTATTAACCGGAAGAATTGTACTTCCAAGTAAAAAAAGAAATTTGAGAAAATATTCAGTAGTTTTTTTTAAAGCATTTTCAAAAAGAAAAAGTTATTTAGCGGACCCTTTATCATGTATCAGGTTTTTTGCATTAACCAGTTCCCGGCCAGATCTGCCCCAGGCCAGACATCAAAATAAAATACAAAAAGTATTTCTTCGGCGATTTCTGGCAAAAAACTCTGGGAGTAAATAAAAATTGCCATGAAAAGTTTCTCAAAAATCTGTCGTTCGGAGTCGACTTTAAACTGTAGGTTCCGCCACTCATGTATAAAATTAACACACACAACATAAGTGGTGTGAGAAACTAGATCGTAATCCTGACTGAAGGGTTGTGATGACCAATTATGTAAAATTATATATGTAGTTCCCTGTTTATGACGGTGGTTTCGTTCATATCGGGTAACACAGTGGGATCATAAAACTCTCCTGCCCGTTGTAATTGACCTAATCTAGGTCTTACTCTTTGTCTCACTTTTTGGACAAAGAAAAGACTCCTCTTTATTCGTTTAAAATAATTTTTGATCTCCAGCATTATATTTTACACTACATGGATAGATACATAGATACAGTAAAGTTGTTAGATCCGTTGTTTTCTTTGCACTCATTCATTGAATTAATCGAAAATTTTCACTTAGAACACAATCACAATCACAATAGATAATAAAAATCAATAAAAAGAATGCAAAAATATGGCAAGTATGATAGATAATAGAAGTAAATATTAATCCGATAATTCGATACATATTATGTGCTACCTATATATGTACATAATATAATAATAAATTAACACCTTAACTTGAATTCTTTCATATTAAATTCACTTATTTGCTTTATATTGTGTTTTTTTTTATTATTTTTAAATAAATAATTTCATAATGAAATTCAAATATAGTGTGATATTTATATATTGTGTGATATTTATATATGTATGTATATATAAATGTAAATAAAAATTAATTTAAAATATTGCATTAAATATAGAACAATTTGTTTTCCCTTTCATTCTATCAAAAACAAAAATTATTCAAGCAGAAGTGATGATAAGAAATTCTCTTTGTAATTAAATAAAATGCCGAAAAAGGAAATTAAAACCAAGTGTAGGAATACTTACTTACTTACTACACGTCTGTGCTCTTAGCGACAAAAATCAAAAACTACTAAACCAGACACAGAGGCGGAACAAAAGGTGTTTTAAACACGTGCAATCTATCTACTACTGCCTTCAATAAATAACCCAATGAACAAATATGTCTGTTTTAATATTTAATGATTAACAAAAAAGTTTAATTATGAAATAAAATGAATTCAATTTTTAAAATTTTTATTTATAAATTCCTTTCTAACGTTTTGTATTTAAAATAAAGCACAAAACGTGCTTATTTTGGATTTTTCAATGTCAATTTAAAGTACATTTTCATTTCAAAATTGTTTGTGCTATTATTTGTTATATTTATTTGTAGTATTATAGAAGACTATAACCAAATAACCGCCAAATAACTTTTTTTTATTGAAAATGCTTTAAAAACAAAAACTACTGAATATTTTCTCAAATTTCTTTTTTTATTTGAAAGTACAATCCTTACGTCTAATAAGCCAACAAACTTTGTACTTGATTACGGCGACTTCCTATGGGATGAAGGTCCCCATAATTCCGGGATATTGTAAATGTCAAGTGCCAGAGAAATGGTACGAAACTACTGGCCCATAAGAATTTAAACAAAATTAAAATTTATAGAAGGAACCTGCTTCAATGGACCGATAAGAATCAATAAAATGCAGTCATATTATAAAAACAATAACGCTAAGATGGAAAGTAAAGGGTCCGCCAAATAACTTTTTTTTGAAAATGCTTTAAAAAAAAAACTACTGAATATTTTCTCAAATTTCTTTTTTCATTTGAAAGTACAATCCTTCCGGTTAATAATGGAAAATAATTTCATTCAAATGCCTGCCTCGGCTGGCCATGCAGTAGCCTACACGATCGGTCCAATTTTTAAGCACATTATCGATTGTGTGCAGCTGTATTTCACCAATGGCTTCACGAATATTGTCCTTTAAAGCGTCAATTGTCTCTGGCTTGTCAGCGTAACACTTATCTTTGACGGCACTCCACAAATAATAGTCCAACGGTGTCAAATCGCAGCTCCGCGGTGGCCAAACGACATCAGCTCTGCGGCTGATAATGCGATCTTCAAAAACAGGGCGCAAAACATCGAGTGTAGCTTCGGCTGTGTGGCACGTAGCGCCGTCCTGTTGAAACCAAATGTTGCCAATGTCCTCCTCTTCAATTTTTGTGAACAAAAATTCGTTCAACATGGCCCGATAACGATCGCCATTGACTGTAACGACCACTCCTTGCTCATTTTCGAAGAAAAATGGCCCAATTATGCCTTTGGACCAAAATCCGAACCAAACAGTGACTTTTTGGGTGCGTCGGCTTTTCAATGTATGCGTGCGGGTTTTCTGTGCCCCAAATGCGACAAATTTGCTTGTTTACATACCCGCCAAGATCAAAATGAGCTTTATCTGAAAAAATGATTTTTTTTTTTTTGCCAAAATCGGCATCTTCTGTAAGTCGATCGCAGGCCCACTTAATGAAGCGAAAACGCATTGGATTGGCTTCAACTCCTGAACCAATTGGACTTTGTATGGCGTCATACCAAGGTCTTTATGCAAAATTCGTCTCAATGATGTCTCCGAAATGTTCTATTGTTGAGAACGACGGTGAATTGATGTTGATGGCGCTTCACGCACACTTTCTGTCACAGCAGCAATATTCTCGGGTGTACGCACTGTTTTTGGCTTTTCACGCTTTGGTTTATCGATGAGGATGCCAGTTTCTTGCACTTTTTTCCACAAGATAACGAACATACGGAGCTGATGGTGCTTCTCTTCTTCCAAAATCCGTACGCAATTTTCGCACAAATTCTGCAATATTACCATGATTTTTAAAGTAATGTCGCAATATTTCCCAGCGTTGTTCAAGCGTCTATACAACCATATTCGTTCAGCGGAAGGATAAAACTAATTATCTGTCAAATCAGACATGAGCTAAGTGTTACCATTCACGAAATAAGCACCACTTGTTTGAAAAAATACGTTAGATGGCGGACCCAATATTAGTCATCTTATTACGTTGACCTTCTATTCTATATTCGGGGTTTTATATTTCACATCTTAAATGAAGGCTCAACAAAGCGGTGAATTCACCTATATGCCCAGTACAAGACTATTGCAAAGAAGAATATTAAGGTTCTAGAAGTTGCCACACCGAAAATAAATAGAGCGGAAGATAGCATGTTGTTATGACTTAAAGTATGTTCTTAAATTAAAATAAAGTGTTATTATTTAAATAAATAAAAATCGTATAAAAGCAATCTTTTCTATTTCAATATTTCAAACCCCGAATCCATATTCGTTTTTAAAGCAATGTAACAATATTCCAAATATGTATTACAAGTCAGGTGATTAACATCATGAGCTGCGGTAAGGGGTGATCCATTATATTTTTAAACTTAAAAACCTCACGTACATGCATATTAATTATTGTACTGATTAATCTGCACCAAAAAATTATCGATTTTTTCGTGTTAAGCAAAGAAAAATAAATGTTTGTTGGCTTATTTACACAATTTTGTCTAGACAGCTAAAGGAAATAAATTTCAATTCATTTGCTTATAACTTAATTAAACATTTTATAACCGGTTGTAATCAATTTTGCAAATACATATTGTATTATAAACTATTGTATTCATTTACAGTTTAAATAAATATCAATATTTATATTTACATGTTATCGATGTTCAATGAGAAAATAAATTTTAAAAAGATAAATATGTAATTGGCATAGCAACAAATATCTTTTTATCTTAAGATGTTTTGGTTTTTAGCTACGTTTTTTCTATAGAGAAAATTTACGAAATCGATAAAAAAAATTTATAAAATATGTATTCATAAAATCGATAACTCTTATAAAAAAATTCAATATCGATAACCTTTCTATAGAAAATTTAAAAAGTCGATAAGTTTTCTATAGAAAATTTAAAGAATCGATAACTTGTCTGAAGAAAATTAAAGAATCGATAACTTCTCTATAGAAAAGTTCTTAAATCGATAACTTTTCTATAGAAAACTTTTTAAATCGATCGTTTTTCTATAGAAAATTTATTATATCGATAACTTTTCTATAGAAAATTTGTTATATTGATAACTATTCTATAGAAAATTTATTATATCGATAACTATTCTATAGCAAATTATTATATCGATAACTATTCTATAACAAATTTATTATATCGATAACTTTTCTTTACAAAATTTGTTATATCGATAACTTTTCTATACAAAATTTATTATATCGATAACTTTTCTATACAAAGTTTATTATATCGATAACTTTTCTATACAAAATTTATTACATCGAAAACTTTTCTATACAAAATTTATTACATCGATAACTTTTCTATACAAAATTTATTACATCGAAAACTTTTCTATACAAAATTTATTACATCGATAACTTTTCTATAGAAAATTTATTACATCGTTAACTTTTCTATACAAAATTTATTACATCGATAACTTTTCTATAGAAAATTTATTACATCGATAACTTTTCTATAGAAAATTTATTACATCGTTAACTTTTCTATGGAAAATTTATTACATCGATAACTTTTCTATAGACAATTTATTATTTCGATAACTTTTCTATAGAAAATTTATTATTTCGATAACTATTCTATAGAAAATTTATTATTTCGATAGAAAATTTATTATGTCGGTAACTATTCTATAGAAAATTTATTATGTCGGTAACTATTCTATAGAAAATTTATTATATCGATAACCTTTCTATAGAAAATTTATTATTTCGATAACTTTTCTATAGAAAATTTATTATATTGATAACATTTCTATGGAAAATGTATTACATCGATAACTTTTCTATAGAAAATTTATTACATCGATAACTTTTCTAAACAAATTTTATTATATCGATAACTTTTCTATAGAAACTTTATTATATCGATAGCTGGTTAAAATAAATTTTCAATAAAAAATCAAATCCATTCAACGTCCAGTAGCCTAATTGACCTGGTATTTGTGAATCATAATGAAAGGGTTCTGTTATATGACCAAATTTCTGCTTCTGGTTTCTCTAACCATGATCTTCTCTTTCTGAGTTATAATATGGTTGTAACTTGTGCTGTTGATAGATATATCACTTATCGTGACATTAAGAATATTGATTATGTAACGTTGGATACTGAGTTGGATAATATATATTGGGACCAGGTCTATACACTGGTTAATGCTAATGACCAATTGGCATTTATTCAGGAGAATGTTCGTCAGCTTTATGACAGATGCGTTCCTGTCAAAACCAAGCTTATCAAACCCAAGCAGAATCCATGGTTTACTACTGAGATAAAAGCACTAATTGAGAAGAGGGATAGTGCCTACAGGCGGTGGAAGAAATTCAGAACTGATGACTTGAAAGCTCTTCATAAATCCGCACGGTCAGAGGTTACTAGGCAAATAAGAATTGGGAAAACGTTGTATTATGGTAGAAGGTTTCGCAATGCGATGGACAATAAATCCGAATGGAATGTGATTCGTGAAATAGGAATTGGTGGAAAATGTCCTAGAACTGATTTTGATGTAGATGTGAATAAACTTAATGACCAGTTTGTACATTCAAGTGTTCCAACGGCAATTGGTGATATGTATGATGACCTTTGTTGTGTCCCTCCACAATACTCCTTTAGTTTTCGTTGCGTGGATCAGTTCGAAGTTTTGGAATGTATTTCAGCGGTAAAATCGAACGCAATTGGTTCCGATGATATAGATCCTGTGTTTTTGAAAGTTTTGACACCTAGACTTTTGCCATATTACACCCACTTATTTAATACAGTGCTGACTAAGTCTACTTTTCCTAATGAATGGAAACTTGCTAAGATCCTTCCCATTCCCAAGTCAAACAATGAGTTATTTAACAATCAGTCAGTCAGGTTTCATGAAAGGTAGGAGTTGTACTACCGCTCTATTAAATGTAGTTGAGGATCTCAGGTTGGAGCTGGATGTAAATAATGTAGCGTTTTTAGTTCTTCTCGATCACACAAAGGCTTTCGATACAGTCAATCATAAAATTTTATTGAATAAGCTCCGGAAGCTGTTTAATTTTTCTAATTCTGCCGCTAGTCTAATTTTTTCTTATTTGCTAGACAGATGTCAGAGGGTTCACTTAAATGGGAAGATTTCTGATTCGCTTAATATTTGTAGAGGTGTTCCCCAGGGATCAATACTAGGGCCACTGTTGTTCTGTATGTATATTAATGATCTACCGGATGTTTTGGTTGACTGCCGTGTTCATATGTATGCTGATGATGTGCAGATTTATGCCAGTACTCGTAAGGAGAATATTGATTCTTGTTTACATTCTGTTAACCGTGATTTGGATAGGATTGACCGTTGGGCTTCGGCGAATGGACTGTGTATTAATCCCTCAAAGTCCAAATGTTTAATGCTTTCGAAGACCAATGTTTCGTTTGCCATACCTGGATTGAGTATCAGGGGAAATAAAATTGACTATGTCAAGTCTGCTACTAATCTGGGTATTGTATTTAATGACAGATTATCGTGGTCTGGACATATAAGTGTCGTTGTTGGCAGAATTTACAGCATGCTACGGAATTTATGGGCGGTCATTGATTCAACTCCTTCTGCAATTCGTATGCAACTTGCTAAAACTTATTTGATTCCTGTGCTATTGTATGGGTGCGAAATTTTTGCAAACTGCGATAGTAATGACAACCGGAAATTAAACTTGGCATACAACAATATAGCAAGATACGTATTTCTTAAAGGTCGCCGGGATCATATTTCTCATTTAGCGTATCAGATATTTAGTGTGAAATTTGATAATCTTCTTAAAATTAAATGCCTCATTCTATTCCATAAAATTATTAATACGGGACAGCCGGAATATTTAGTAGACCGTATTAAGTTTGCTAGGTCATGCCGAGGCATGAAGATTATTCAACAACGTTACAGGACTCTTCTGTCACAGCGACAGTTCTTTATACACACCACTAGTCTCTGGAATTCCCTACCAAACTACATCAATTGTTCTCTTAATGAAAAGTTTGTTACGTTCTTAGCATGTTTATTATATCGGTTAAATATTTATCCTTACTTTTCTATACCAATTTTTGTAAATATTTCTTTTTTATATCTTTAGAATTCTTTATCTTTTTTTAACTTTTTTATTTTCTTTTTATTTCTGTAGTATTGTTAGTTTTCCTAAAATAATTAAATCAATTAAATTATATTTCTACTCAATTTTAATATTTTAATTAATTTGTTTTTTATATTAATTTGTTAGTCTTACTTAATTTCTTATATTTCATAATTTTTATTATATTTTGCATTGATCCTAAGCATAGCACTATAACTTATAAGATTAAAATCTTGTTGTGTTATGTTAATTATAATAAATAAATAAATAAATAAATAAATAAATTGCCGCATACACTTTTTATATGGCCTCTAATAAGCTAATATAATGTTTATTTAACCTATACAAGAAAAATTATTACACGTGTCTCAAATTAATTCGATGATTTTTCGCACCTCTTGTTATCATCGCCTAATTTTCATGGCAATTAATTTTTGTGGTTTTTTTTTGCTCTTTTTTGTCAATTATTATTAGTCATTTATCATGATGGTATTATTAATATCTTATTTTATTTATAGGATATTGAATGGAATTATTTTTATTAATTTTTTATTAACATTAGAAGAAAAATTTTGAAAAATATTTTTATATAAAATATACATCATTTTGATGTTACATATAGTATATGAATATATGTAGATACAGTCAAAAGCAGAAATGAGTACATAGTAAATTTAAAAGTTAACAAATTTATTGTAAATATAAGACTACATTAATTCAAAATATTGGTACTCAGTTTCTGTAAAAAATAAAAAATTAGTGTTTTTTAAAGGACCTTTACTTTTGCTAATCCAATACTCATGCTAATCCATGTGAAATTTGCTGAATCCAAATACAAAGTTCCTTTAGATTGTATGAAACCTTTGATTTTCTAACAAAAACTCTGAGAGTAAAAACTAAAAGAAAAAATTTTATAAAATTTTTATAAAATCGATAACTCTTATGAAAAAATTTCAATATCGATAACCTTTCATTAGAAAATTTAAAGAATCGATAACTTTCCTATGGAAAATTTAAAGAATCGATAACTTTTCTATAGAAAATTTAAAGAATCGATTACTTTTCTATAGAAAATTTAAAGAATCGATTACTTTTCTATAGGAAATTTGTTATATCGATATCTTTCCTATGGAAAATTTAAAGAATCGATGACTTTTCTACAGAAAATTTAAAGGATCGATAACTTCTCTATAGAAAACTTTTTAAATCGATCATTTTTCTTTAGAAAATTTATTATATCGATAATTTTTCTATAGTAAATATATATATTTAAGAAAAGTTTCTTAAATCTGTCGTTGGAAGTGGACGCTAAAAGGTTGTAATGTGTAATTGAGTAAGTAAAAGTAGAAAGTCGTCATTCTGTTGACATAGTATTTTATTCCCAGAGTAGGCACTTATGACCATAAAGTGGGGGCAGATGGGCCAACAAAATATTTAAATAATCCCTGGTCATCGCTTCACAAAGTAAAGTTTCCTTATATGTATGATGCCATGTTCTTAATTCTATTCTACATGATAGTTTTGTATTATTTTGTTGACTTTCATAATATTGTTTTTCGTTTGACTTTACATGTTTCAAGTTCTTTGTGTTCGTTTTTAGACAAACAAACTTGTAAAAATCTCTTTAAACCCTTAATTTAGTAGCAAAAATATTGATAAAAAATACCTGAGTACAAAAAGTAAAATAACACATGGGTGCAAAACTGAGTACATGTTATTTTTTCTGATTTTATGATAGCCATGTTCTGAATTTTTAGGGTTCAGTGTTGGCTTATATGTTTATTAATTTTTACTTTGTTGGAATAGCACATGGACATGCATGTACTCACTTCTGCTCTCTACTATGTGTATATATAAATATTTTTGTATTGGAATTGTTTTTAAACAAACAAACTTGTAAAAATCTTTTTAAACCCTTAATTTAGTAACAAAAATATTGATAAAAAATACCTGAGTACAAAAAGTAAAATAACACATGGGTGTGCAAAACTGAGTACATGTTACTTTTTCTGATTTTATTATAGCCATGTTCTGAATTTTTAGGGTTCAGTGTTGGCTTATATGTTTATTAATTTTCATTTTGTTGAAATAAATAGTACATGGACATGCACGTACTCACTTCTGCTCTCTACTATGTATATATATAAATATTTTTGTATTGGAATTGGTTTTAAACGAACAAACTTGTAAAAATCTTTTAAACCCCTTAATTTGGTAACAAAAATATTGATAAAAAAATACCTGAGTACAAAAAGTAAAATAACACATGGGTGCAAAACTGAGTACATGTCATTTTTTCTGATTTTATTATAGCCATGTTCTGAATTTTTAGGGTTCAGTGTTGACTTATATGTTTATTAATTTTTATTTTGTTGAAATAAATAGTACATCAACATGTACTCACTTTTGCTCTCTGTTATGTGTATATATGTAAATATTTTTGTTTATTTCAATATTTTGTTACTACCCTTGAGCTTATTGTTATCTTAATACAAAGTACTTCTAAAATTTATTTGGTTTTTTTTTCTTTTCTTTTCATTGTAAATGATTATCGAAAATATTTGAACTAAAATCCACATTTTAAAAGGTGATAATCAAAGTTTCAATTAACGCCAATAAATGTTAAACAATTTTGTTGATTTATTAGCAAAATAAGATAATTATAATTATTACTATATGTTATATACAAAAAGAATAATCGTGTTTAAGAAAGGGCAAAACTCAACAACTTTGTTAAAAAAAAAATTATTATTTTTTTTTGTTTATTTCGCATGTTGTACATAAAATACTTGAATATGGCAGTTAATCTGATAATAAGAATAATTATTTAAGCATAATAACAAGAATAATAATAAGAAATTCTAATAAATAAATATTGAGCACAACAACTACAACAACTAGAATAATAGCACACGAAATAAAGGGTGTTTTTTATAGGGGTATAGAACTTTAAGTTGCAATAAAGCAACGATGGATTATTCGATTGACATGAATTTTATTTATCCGAAAGATAATCTTGTGGCATTATATTTTAAATATGATTTCTGGCATATGACCGCCACGGCTGGCGCGGATGTAGTCCAATCTGGACGTCCAATTTTCGATGACTTTTTCCAACATTTGTGGCCGTATCTCGGCAATAATACGGCGAATGTTGTCTTCCAAATGGTCAAGTGTTTGTGGCTTTACCGCATAGACCAATGACCTTACATAGCCCCACAGAAAGTAGTCTAGCGGTGTTAAATCACAAGATCTTGGAGGCCAATTCACAGGTCCAAAACGTGAAATTAGGCGGTCACCAAACGTGTCTTTCAATAAATCTATTGTGGCACGAGCTGTGTGACATGTTGCGCCGTCTTGTTGAAACCACATCTCCTGGACATCATGGTTATTCAATTCAGGAATGAAAAAGTTTGTAATCATGGCTCTATACCGATCACCATTGACTGTAACGTTCTGGCCACCATCGTTTTTGAAAAAGTACGGACCAATGATTCTACCAGCCCATAAAGCGCACCAAACAGTCAGTTTTTCTGGATGTAACGGTGTTTCCACATACACTTGAGGATTACCTTCACTCCAAATGCGGCAGTTTTGTTTGTTGACGTAGCCATTCAACCAGAAGTGCGCTTCATCGCTAAACAAAATTCGCTTATGAAAATCGGGAACAACGATAATCTCGTTTTGGGCCCATTCGACGAATCTACGCCTTACTTGATGATCGTTTGGCTTCAAATCTTACACGAGTTGGATTTTGTAAGCACGCAAACCAAGATTCTTCCGCAAAATCTTCCATAAAGTGGATGGACACAGATCCAATTCCTGTGCTCGATGGCGGATGGACTCATTCGGGTCTTCCTCAATGCTACGCTCTACAGCAGCAATAGCTTCTTCTGTACGCACCGTACAGCGTCTCTGGGGATGCGAGTTATCAATAAGAGTAAACGTGGTGCGAAAACGTTCCATGGTTAATCGAATTAACTGCTCTGATGGACGATTTTGTCGACGATAAAATGGACGTAGTGCGCGATACGTTTTCCGCACAGAACCATTATTTTCGAAATAAAATTGCACTATTTGGAAGCGTTATTCAGGCGTGAGTCTATTCATGGTGAATTGCCAAACCAAACTGAGAATAAATCACTTGACAGCTGTTAAATCGGTCGCCATCTTGAAAAGTAATGCCAACTTAAAGTTCTATACCTCTATAAAAAACACCCTTTATAAATTAAAAGGCAACAAAGATTTATTTCGTTTAGAACCTGGCAACACAACAACTTTCTCAAGTTTTGTTTACTGGATTACGCTGATACACTCGAGAAAAACAATGCATGTTTTGAAATCGTTTCAAATTCAAAGTCATGTTGTTATGATTCGATTATTAATTTTTAAAACAAATAAAAAATATTTTTTGTTTGATGTACCACAACGTTATGTCAACAATTTTTGCGTTAGCTGGCAACAAATACGTGGAAATACAAAAGAAAATTTGTAAATTCTGAGAAAATATTTACATTTGCTGTCACAATTGACAGTTAAATACCATATATAAATATGTAAATATACATATTTTGTATACAAACAATGTATGTACATATATGATGGTTCTTATTGTTATATTAAATTGGTTTAACAAATCACGCGTGTTAATTTTAAATATTAAAACCTCGTCATACAATATTTGCATTTATTTTCTTTAATTTTTTCATTTTGAATTTGTAGTACAAAAAAAAGCTTCACGTTAATTGTCGATTACCTAACAAGCTTTATTCGAATTACTCTAATTAGTGAAAATAAATAAACAAACTCCTCCATTAACTTTCTACAAAATTAGTTGAGTTTTTTAGCACTACTGGTGTGAAATTATAGTCACGCGATGTTTTCCTCAATAATTGTTTATGCAGAGAGTACTTATTCAATAAACATACTCGTTATAAATGCATAAGTTAATAAACATTTAATGTATGTATGTGTGTGTCTATAAATAATCCATAATTTTATTATCATTACCCTGAAAGTAATAAAATACACTTGCATTGCTACAAAAAAGTGTTTAAAAATCTTGAATGAAATGTTTTTTTTTACATTTTCATCACTTCTTTCGAGTTTATACTAGGACATCCAGTGTAAGAATATCTTGAAATAGAGAATGAAATAATGAACAGATA
This sequence comes from Sarcophaga carnaria, assembly GCA_958299815.1. Lineage (NCBI taxonomy): Eukaryota > Metazoa > Arthropoda > Insecta > Diptera > Sarcophagidae > Sarcophaga > Sarcophaga carnaria. The sequence continues at coordinate 144,938,784 of OY283149.1, forward strand.
GGGCAGATATTTTGCCCAAGTATACAACTTCTTCTACTTCAAACAAGCAAATGAAACGTTCTTGAGGTAATTGAGAAAAAGACTCCACGTAATATTTACGATACCATGTGCGTTAGCGAAAAAAATCATCATCACATAAACCATGAGCTAAGTTGTATGCCACGGCTTCGCGTTCCTTGTGACCATATTATATGTAGGCTTCCGCAATCCAACGCCATTTCCGCAATTTCATCTCCAGTGCAATGGGTTTTTGTCTGCATCTCTTGTAAAGCTCCGAGGTGAAAATCCAGTTGCGGGTCAACCATACGGAAAGAATATCTCTACTGATACTAGATTTCGAATTCGTAACGAATATCCGTCGCAGTTAGAAGTTGTCATCGCCGCCATAATTTCTAAAATCTTGCAAAAGCATGTTTTGTCCTTGCAATTTAAACCTCGGAAAGAATGTTGCGCGAGTTTCTTGCTCTCTCATAGCTTTTGTTTTATTGACCTTGATTCGCAATAGTACTCTTCAGCCCATATTGGTAAATTGTTTAATGTGTTGAAGTCGCCGTGGTCTAGTAGGTAGTGTGTTGGCTTATTAGACGTAAAGCCAGGGTTCGAGCCCAGGCCAGACATCAAAACAAAATACAAAAAGTATTTCTTCGGCGACTTTCTTTCAGCAGATTTCTCGCAAAAACTCTGAGAGTAAATAAAAATTACCATGAAAAGTTTCTCAAAAATCTGTCGTTCGGAGTCGACTTTAAACTGTAGGTCCCTCAACTCATGTATAAAATTAACACACACAACATAAGTGGGTTGAGAAACTAGGTCGTAATCCTGACTGAAGGGAACAATTATGTATGTTATGTATGTAACGAGTATCCGTTGCAGTTGTTCGCAGATGAAAGTTGCCATCGCCGCCATAATTTCTAAAATCTTGCAAAAACATGTTCTGCCCTTGCAATTCAAACCTCGGAAAGAATGTTGCGAGAGTTATTTGCTCTCTCATAGCTTTTGTTTTATTGACCTTGATTGTTAAATGTGTCTTGTATGTTGTTTTGCTTAGTGGAAAGCAGCGACATAGCATCAGCATAAGTCAGATCATTAAGTTTTAGGATTGGAATTGAAGCATCTGATCGATTGCTATTGGGAATATGAGTGGGGGAAGAATTCAGTCTTGCCAGGTACCTTGTCAGCTCTATAAAAAAGGGTTACACACTTTTTAGGGTTGCACTTCAGCAAAAAGTTTTTGAAAATAACGGGGTGAGGACGCCGAAGGAAGCCTCAGAAAGTTCCTCTAGGAAAATAAGGTTTAAGAAAAACTTCTTGGAGCTTGATATAAGATAATAAGGTCCTCTAATTGGTCGAAATCTCCTCTCACTTTATAAAACCTGCTGTTTGCGTCTCTGTGTAGTCCACACAAATCCACACAATCCCTAAGAAAAACTTCAACAGTCATGGTTCATACATAATTGGCCATTACAACCCTTCAGTCAGGATTACGGCCTAGCTTCTCACATCACTCATGTTGTGTGAGTTAATTTTATACATAAGTGGCGGGACCTATAGTTTAAAGTCGACTCCGAACGACAGATTTTTTGAGAAATTTTTCATGGCAATTTTATTTATTCTCAGAGTTTTTGCCAGAAATCTGCTGAGAGGAAGTCGCCGAAGAAATACTTTGTATTTTATTTTGATGTTTGGCCTGGGGCTCGAACCCTTGCTTTACGTCTAATAAGCCAACACACTACCTACTAGACTACGGCAACTTCAATCCACAAATTTTAAAAATTAAAAACATTTACAATCTCTCTTCAAATAATCAATTCAACATGGAAGGGTACTCTACCTTTTATACAATATTATAGAAAAAAATTACTTCTATTAAATAGTACAGTTATTTATTATAACTGTCATAAACATTTAACAGTTACACGCATAAATTCACTTTCCAATAAACAACACTTTGCAAATTATGGACACTATCTATCAATTGCGCAATTATTGTTTGTCAATTCAAACAAATAAACAATAAAAAAAGAAGAAAAAAAAATCATACAAAAAAATAATCAATTTTAAAGGCCAATTATTGAGCAGCAGATAAATGGGCTTTAAACTTACGCGCAGTCAGTCAATCATAAAATTTAGCACGTAATCAACAAAAAGAAAAAAAACGAAATAAAAACAACGATATTTTGTTATCATTCTTCAAACTTATTTGCTTACTTCCTTTCCTTTTGCCTGCTTTTTTGCTAACTTGACAGTTTGCTTACTTTGCTTACTGACTTGACTTGAGTTATATCTCCGATGGTGATGACGACGACGAACATTTTATTGCCGATAAGAAATGTCAACTTCTTTTACTTCAAATCTACTACGATGAAAAAGTATCAGAGAATGTATGTATTTTAATTTATTATTTATTAACTTTTTTCAATTAAATTTTGTCAAAATGCAAGTACACATATGTACTATCATGAGATATTTTCCATTTGGTATTTTATCATAGCACTCATTCAATGAATGAACACGTTTTTAATTGGAAACATCATTGAATGTTTGCCTAGACAGTCAGACTGTCATTAAATAATTTATTTTAATTTTATTTTGTTTTGTTGATTCAATAATTTATTAAAAAGTCTAAAATGCGGGCCAGGCATTTTGATAAATTGTGACAAATTTGTAGCGTGCATTCCAAGCTGATAATTGATAGCATTTTATAGTAGACTCTTCGTAAATTCATACACTCATGGAAATTGTTAAGTTCAAACGTTCAAACATTTATACAATATATACTCACTCTTATGTATAGGATAGAGTAGGCATGAGAATCTAGCATGATTTTGAATTTGTACTAAACTAGACCCCACAAAGCAGGCTAGTTGTGGAACGAGCTGAAGAGACTGACATTGAATAAATCTTCAAATAATTCATCCGAACAATTTATGACTCTCGTAGAGGGCAACCTCTTGAAAAGGAATAGGACCCTATTAGAAAAGTATCTCATCTTACTTACTTAATTGTTCATTACAACCCTTCAGTCAGGATAACGACCTAGCTTCTCACACCACTTATGTTGTTAATTTTATACATGAGTGGCGGGACCTACAGTTTTAAGTCGACTCCGAACGACACATTTTTGAGTAACTTTTCATGGCAATTTTTGCCAGAAATCTGCTGAGAGGAAGTCGCCGAGCCTGAACGACAGGTTTTTTATTTACTTTCAGAGTTTTTTTATAAAAGGCTGATTGGGGGAAAGTCGCCGAAGAAATTTTTTTCATATTTTGTTTCATGAGAGACGTCTGACCTGGAGTTTAAGCCGTGGTCTTACATTTAATAAGCCAACACATTAACTACTAGACTACGGCGACTTCTAGTAGTATGTTACCACTACATCCAAATCATTTTCACATGAGACGTTGTTTCTATGCAAAGATAGATGGCAACTCTATCATTCTAGGATATGTTACAGTAAACCAATCACATACTTTGCGGAATTAATAAATTTGAATCGAAGTAAGTCGCCGTTGTTTAGTAGGTAGTGTGTTGGCTTATTAGACGAAAAGCCAGGGTTCGAGCCCCAGGTTAGACATCAAAATAAAATACAAAAAGTATTTCTTCGGCGACTTCCTCTCAGCAGATTTCTGGCAAAAACTCTGAGAGTAAATAAAATTGCCATGAAAAGTTTCTCAAAAATCTGTCGTTCGGAGTCGACAGAAGGTCCCGCCACTCAGGTATAAAATTAACACAAACAATATAAGTGGTATGAGAAACTAGGTCGTAATCCTGACTGAATGGTTGTAATGACCAATTATGTATGTACATTCAGCCACAAAAATATACATACGGTTAACAAATTTCAGAAATGTTTTAACTAATCCGTTTTCGTTGAAAATCTTTGTAATTGTCTGACAACTTCCCTCGATTTTAAGACGGTCTTGGTTAAAAAATTTCTGAAATTTGCTAACTTTTTTGGGCCTGATGTACACTTTTGTGGAATTTCAGAAATTTTTTAACCAATCCGTTTTCGTTGAAAATATTTATAATTGTCTGACATCTTTCTTCGATTTTAAGACGGTCTCCTGCATTGGTTCAGAAATTTGTGAAATTTGTAAATCGGATGCATACCTTTGTGGGCCTGTGCAGAGCCACAATTCAGTTCAATTTCAGAAATTTTTTAACCAATGCAAAAGACTGGCTTAATATCAAGGAAACTATAAAGATTTTCAACGAAAACGGATGTATAATTTAGTATCTGTGTGTATGTATGTATGAATCGAAGTAAGGGGAATAATTGAAAGATGGAGAGATGCATTGTGACAGTTCTACGATCCTTAAAAGAACAAAAAGTACGAAAATAAGATAGACACGCATTCCTCTTAATTATAAAATGAAGTATACAGAAAACAGGTTCTTTGCTTGCAAAGATGTTGCTGGTTTTTTAAGAATACTCGATGTACGATTCCTGAATCTAAATTATGAGCTCGGAGAGCCTCAGAGAAGTAACAGATTAATATTTCTGCATGCCAAACCGACAAGACAAATAGCAGGCGCTAGTAAAAAAACCTACTGTAGCTGATATCAACGACATTGGCAATTGGAAGAAAGTGCCATCTGTACCATCAAGCTAGTTACCTTTAACTAAAGATTTATGGTTGTCGAATATAGAAGCCATTCGAGTATTTACAAGAGTGCCATCTGTACCATCAAGCTAGTTACCTTTAACTAAACATTTATGGTTGTCGAATATAGAAGCCATTCGAGTATTTACAAGGGTGACAACAATCAGAACCCGTAGAACCCGTAAATAGGAGAAGACTAGAAAACAAGTAGTTTGAGGGCCATTACTACAACCTGCTGTTAAACTTGGGTTTAGTTAAAGGTACCTTTAGCAAAAGGAAACTGTAAAGTTACCTTTAACTTATTTTCGTTATTACAACTTACAGATACAATTTTTCAAAAATATGGCAGTGCCGGAGCAATGTCGATAAAACTGCTCAATTATACAAGTTTTTTTAGCGCAGTGGCAACCGCGGGCTTCTTTTTTGTTGTTGTACATGCTCATTCTGTTAAAATTTGAAGTTGCCATATTGAAAATAATATATAATATAGTTCAAGTTCAAACATAAAGTGAGCTTTAAATGTTAAAGGTAGGATGATCCTCCCATTAGCTTAACGATCACTTCTATCTTATTGGGTACTCATAATAACGAAAAGCAATTTATCTGCCCATTAAAATCCTCCCTTTAGTTAACGGCAAGTTGTAATAATGGCCCTGAGAATTGTACAACACTACAAGCCAAATTAATGGTTTGGGTGTATGGCGATAGACAAGAGGTTGGTTGGTTTAATCTCCTTTAAATTTTCTTACAACCTATCTATTCATTATTTAATTTGGAAGTTCAATATAATTTTGTTTATGGGGTATTCAAAACGCAACGAATCAAAAATATGTATTCTTTAAATTCGCTAAATCGACCCATTTTTCAAGTTGTTTATAGTAGCCCGCTTTCAAAAGCAATCTATAGATTTAATCAATATGTTGACATAAACACTTGAAATTGGTCAGTTTGGGCCATAGCAACCAGTTATATGCAGTTTTAACTTTGACCCAGAAAAAATAACGCAAAAGAAAAATGATAAATAAGTACTTGAGCGTAGAATGGGCCTATACGAACCAGTTGAAACTGTTAAAGGTTTTGTTTTCATTGATTTTATCGTTTTCGTTTCTTTCTTTTAATGCTTATAATCACAGTTCTTTTTAAATTAAAAAAAAACAATTAAAAATTGTAAAATAATATGATAATAACACAATAATAAATTGCTGAAATATCGTTTATTGATGATAACACAATTTGTCGTTATTGCATAAAATTATTAAAAAAAAATATGTATTGAAGGCAAGTCGTATCCTATGGCACCCTACGATTGAATTTTATAGTTCCGGTAATTATTAGCTAATAACTTATAATCAAGCTCCATGATATGATGTTCTTACACCCTAAAGCAATGAATTTCTCTTGGAAGGTTTGAGAGAAGTTATTGATTGGTAGGTAAACTCCGCTCCATTGGTCCTGCTTTGTCAAGAATTTATTGATTTGAAACGAGTGTGTGATTAGCATTTGAAAGCTATTTAAAGTCCTTTAAGAGCCGATTATTCCCTGATGATGTCTGGGTGGTAAGACCAATATTTCATGTAAATTTAGAATTTAAAATAATCCACTAGAACAATTAATCTAAGTGATGTACAGTTTTAAAGTAGTGTAGGGTATGCTAGTTTTAGGAAACTCTCATAAAATAAGTCCACAAATCAAAATCGAGAATCTTTATAATGCCACTATAAAAACTTAATCACCCCACCCTTTTAGCCATAAACTAATTTGTTTGATTGTTTTTGGTTTTTACTTTTTCTTTGCAGTTAGCCACACGTTCAATAGAACCGTCCTTTGGTTTATTGTTCGGCGATTTATTACGTGATCTCGATGTGGGTACCACTGGTGCAGCTGTGATTATTAGTACCTTAGATGTATGCATGAATTTTTCGGGCCTCTTTGTGGGCCCCCTACTAAAAGAGTTCTCCTATCGTAAAGTAGCCATTGCCGGTTCCATACTATGTGCTTTGGGTTTGGCGTGCACAAGCTCGGCGACGAGTATGGCTCATATTATAGGCACCTACGGTGTGCTAAATGGCATTGGCGTGGGTTTAGCAACTTCTGCGGCGTTTGTAGCATTAAATCATTATTTTAAATATAAACGTGGCCAAGCGGTGGGTTTATCCATGGCTGGCACCGCTTTAGGTATGTTAATAATGCCCCAGCTGGTAAGAATCCTATTGGAAGCTTTTGGTTTTCGTGGTGCTGTTTTATTGTTGGCGGGCGTAGCCTTAAATTCCACAGTGGGTTCTGTGTTACTGCAACCTGCCAAGTGGCATATGAAAGACGAAAAAGTCGATGAAGAAATGATGGTTATAGCCCCCACAACAGCTCCACCCGAATTTAAAGTTATCCAAGAGGACGGCACCGAAGAGGATGCTCTACCCGAAATGAATACACTGCTGTTTAACAAACACAATCATCAGCAACAGCAAATGAGAAAGAATTTCTCGGAAATGAATATGAACACCATGGTGGGCTCTCGTTTGGGTCTACCCAAAAGGCCTACCTTCCCGCGAATTATGTCATTGGCTGGTGTACAGACAGCAGCTAATGGCTATCATTCTTCGAATAGTGATGTCACTATGACATTGAGAAATCGCAAACATTCTGTAACCTCCAATCTATCCAAAATGGACTTTACCGGTTCCATACTGCAGGTGCACATGAATGTAGGCGATGATGAGTTCGAGCAAAATGATCGTGAATTGAAGAGAGTAAGCACAGCAACGGGAGCGTTTAATAATGCTCATCGTGATTCCTTTATTAAAATGAAACCCACCGAACTGGATAAAGCCAATGAGTCTGCAGCTGGAGAAAAGAAAGCTGAAAAGAAACCTGGTTTCTGGGCCCGTTTTGCTGATCTTATGGATGTTGATCTGTTAAAAGATAAAATGTTCCTTAATATTCTATTTGGCCTGTCAATATTCTATGTGGCCGAAATGAATTTCAAAATGGTAACACCATTCTTCTTTGCCAATTTGGGTTACAATAAAACCGATGTGGCCTATTGTCTGTCCATAACTGCTATTACCGATATAGCGGCACGTATTGTATTGCCGCCCATATTCGATCGAACGAATATTAAAAAACGTACCGTGTTCTTGGTTTCCATCATTTTTGTGGCCATAACAAGATCAAGTAAGTGTGCTTTACTTATAATTAAAGTTTAATAAAATTTGTTCTCCTTTAGTTATGGCCGAACAAACGGATTGGACTCAGTTAATGATATGGCTGTCGATATGTGGTTTCTTCAGAGGTTCAGCACTCAGTAATTTTACACTTACAGTTTCTGAGTACTGTTCTCTGGAGAAATTACCATCAGCCTTTGGTTGGCATTTAGTGGGTAAAGCAGTATTTGTTATATGTTTTGGTCCTTTAATTGGTAAATATTTTGTTTGCATGTAACTTTAACTTTTTAATTTTGAACCTTTCCTCTCTCTCTCTCTCGTATAGGACTTATACGTGATGTTACCGATAGTTATCCCATATGTATACACGCTCAAAGCGTTTGCATTTGCCTGTGTGGTGTGGCCTGGTCCATTGAATACTTAATTGAATTCATACAACAACGCAAAGAAGCCAAAATTGCTGCAGCAACAGTGGCTTTAACAGATAATAATGCTCCCGATATTACTTACAAACAATAGTAGTTTTAATTATAAATGTTTTTAATTATTTTTTTATTCTATTCTATTTACTTTTAATTAATTGTTAAGAATTTAAATAATATTATAGTTATAGAGTGATAAATAATCTATGTTTGTTAGACCAATTTTTAATTTTTATATAAATATTTATATACTATTTACATATACTTATATATACATACAATATACTTAAAAACGATCCTTATTTTTAATACAAAAGGATAGAAAATATATAAGGATAATGATGACGACACTACTTATTACTTTCATTTTTGTGAAGTTCAGTAATAATTTATTTCTTCCTCTACCATCATGAAACACATTACATACATATGTACATCTATTTGTATTTATTGTAAGAGTTTATAGTTAATAGTATTTAATGTATAAGTAGTTAGTAACTAATAAATTTACAAAACATAACGAACTTGTATGTGATAGTTCAACAAAATTTAATTATTTTAAGCAAAATATACAAAATCCACATATAAGTATACAGTGTATATTATATAATACACAGGACTTTCAAGTTTAAGTTTCTTTTTCACTCTGCGAAATTTATAAAAGTTCCTTACGGCGCTTTAGTTGAAATTTTCAATTAATTTTCAGCATAATTTCGACTGAACATTGTCTTCTAGAACACCAAATTATTACAGAGCATGAGAATATAATTTAAATTTAAGACAGAAGTACAAAAATCCTTAAATTATAAATCTGGCAATCGTTGTAGCCAAATTTTTTTTTAGAAGTTCGTGAGATTTTTTCAATCGACATTTCGTTTGAACTCAGTTCAATGCGTCCTTGGTGCATTATATAGTACGGTCTTGTTGCAATCACACATCCTTAGAAATTGGTATAAAAAAATTATAATTTCACTGGACAGTAAACGAACACTGCATGGGCATAACCGCAATGCTGCAAAAGAAAGGGACGCTCAAACCATATGTAGCATGAAGAGCTGAATATTGAAATAGTTGAGCACAGCAACACATCGTAGAACGAGGCACAATGTTCAGTGTTGAACAAAACCGAATGGTTGGTATGTACCAAAGTACATAGTATTTGCCACTCGAGCTGAACTTTTCAGGGAAAATATCCCAGCGAAAGGAAAGAAGCTACTTCTCTGTAGAAACAGAAAAACCAAATGACAGCATTTTTTTATTTGCTTTCGTATGCATTCAAACGGATATGAGTATCGTTTAGGAAATAGTTTTGTCTGCAAAACTTATCTAAACCACATATCATCAAGTATTGCCTTAAAAAGTGTAATTTCGCTATACGCTCGGGCTGAATCTTCAAAGAAAAATGGCTTAATGAGCATCAGAACTTCACCAATCACTAATTTGAGCGAAGAGATTTTTCTGCCAATTGACTTCATTGAAAGAAGAATATGTATGCAAAACCTTCCGAAAAATTCATCGAGTGACAGTTGAAGAATGGCCCAATTGTTGTATATGCTGCCAAAAATAAGATTCTTCTGAATGATTTTACTTGCAGAGGCTAAATTTTAAATTGAACATTGGGTGCCCTAGTAGACTAGGGGGTAGTGTGCTAGACCATTAGCGTGAGGGTCGTGGATTCGATTCCCACCATAGACTCTGGTCTGTGACACTACACCGAGCATATGGTCAAAGTTTGTAATTGTACTGTAATTAATAAATAAATAAATAAATTGATCGTTAGAAGTTAATATGCATTGCTGTATTCATATCTTGAAACTTTCCTATTCTTACGTCAGTTATGAGACTTTCACAGTTTCATCAGTGTAGTAGTGAATTATAATAATTTTCATATTTTTATAAACTCTAATAAATTTTACTGTAAAGTGTAGAACACATCTGTCCAACAAAATACAACAGAAAATATCTATGAAAAAGAATTTAACTTGAAATCTCCTGTATACTGTATACCATACACCAACACTTACTTTTACATATAAAGTACTAATTAAAGAAAAGGCAAACAAATGTGCTAATTAAATCTTATTAATTATAAATCTATTGTATTATAACCTAAATAAGTTTTTATTATGATACTAATTTGTAATGTTAAATTAAAATGCTTAAAACTTGTTTTCAAAATTCAATTGATCTTCGTTTAATATCATTCCAAACAAAAGTGTATTGTTCTCATTTAATTAACAATTGATTTTTTTTTTAATATACACACACATACACATATACTATATATTTATTTATGAAATAAAAATCTACTGACTGAAAGCTGAGATTTAATTAAAAAAACACCTTGTTTTATTATACAATAATTTTTATTTCTCTTAATTTTCTTTAATTGAATGTGCTATCATCATACTTTTTTATATTATTAAGCTTTACTAATATAAAAATTTACTTAATTTTAGTAATAAAAACTTATTTGCCAGTACTTGTACTTACAAAAATCCTAATTTAGTATTTTATTGCCTTGTAATAATTATTAGTAGTGAAACCCCTAAATTTAAGATTCGTAATGTAAGTTCATTTTAGGCCAAATTTTATTATATCTAATCACAAAGTGTTAAAAAATAAAACATTTTTAAGAAGAAAAAATTGGCAGTCAACTTGACAATACTACATATTCATAAATACATATATTTAAAAAAAAAATATGAAAAAAGCCTTAAGCTTAAAATGAATACATATTACAAGAAAAAGTGTCTTATGCAATTTTAATGTACAATTGTTAACAAAGAAAACTATTAAGATAAAACCGAAAACCATGTATAATTAATAAAGAACAAACAACAGATTAATAAAATAATATAATACTAATGAATAAAGGGACACTGTTTAATGAAATTCTTGTTAAACATGCCGGTGATTGATGTAACGCACTGTTAACACCAGTACAATAGGAGAAGGTGCCCTGACATTATAGTAAGTACTGTAGTAATTTGCTAGTGGAGATTAGTTTCTCGCCAGAGGTGGCAATCTGTTATTCAGATAAAAGTAACAAATACGGGAATGCAAATGCTTAGAAGCAAACAACCGCAAAAAAATTTTTTTTTTTTTTTCAATAAAACTTTCTTCTTTTACGTTAAGTAGATGTGGTAGAAATTACGTTTTTCTAACAAATATTTGATAAGTTAACCGTATGGTTACGCTATGTAAATCAGATTTTCAACTATGTCATGTTTAACCTCAGATGGTGTAAATATTAAGGTATCACAGGGTTTTAATGTTCCCTTCTAAATAAAGTATCAAGAAAGTATTCTGATGTCGTTACAGAGAATAATAGGAAAATCAGGCAATTCCGCCTGTTGTAAAAGGGCAGTACTGAATGAACAAAGTTCCTCCCCAATATGGTGCAAGAAGTACTTGCATTTAACTCTCGAGTATATGCTGGTGTCTCGTCTTCTATTTTATAGCTTCTCGACGTTGTACAAGAGATGGTAAAAAGCCTTATAAATGAGAGTTGAATATACGATTTTAATAAATCACTGATACTAAAGGGTCCGCCAAATAACTTTTTTTTTTGAAAATACTTTAAGAAAAAACTACTGAATATTTTCTCAAATTTCTTTTCTTATTTGAAAGTACAATCCTTCCGGTTAATAATGGAGAATAATTTCATTCAAATGGCTGCCTCGGGTGGCCATGCAGTAGCCTACACCAAAAGATGCCGATTTTGGAAAAAAAAATCATATTTTCAGATGAAACTCATTTTGATCTTGGCGGGTATGTAAACAAGCAAAATTGTCGCATTTGGGGCACAGAAAACACGCACGCATACATTGAAAAGCCGACGCACTCAAAATGAGTCACTGTTTGGTGCGGATTTTAGTCCAGAAGCATAATTGGGCCATTTTTCTTCGAAAATGAGCAAGGAGTGGCCGTTACAGTCAATGGCGATCGTTATCGGGCCATGTTGAACGAATTTTTGTTCACCAAAATTGAAGAGGAGGATATTGGACATTTGGTTTCAACAGGACGGCGCTACGTGTCACACAGCCGAAGCTACACTCGATGTTTTGCGCCCTGTTTTTTAAGATCGCATTATCAGCCGCAGAGCTGATGTCGTTTGGCCACCTCGGAGCTGCGATTTGACACCGTTGGACTATTATTTGTGGGGTGCCGTCAAAGATAAATATTACGCCGACAGGCCAGAGAAAATTGACGCTTTAAAGGACAATATTCGTGAAGGCATTGGTGAAATACAGTTGCACACAATCGATAATGTGCTTAAAAATTGGACCGATCGTGTAGGCTACTGCATGGCCAGCCGAGGCAGCCATTTGAATGAAATTATTTTCCATTATTAGCCGGAAGGATTGTACTTTCAAATAAAAAAAGAAATTTGAGAAAATATTCAGTAGTTTTTTTAAAAGCATTTTCACAAAAAAAAGTTATTTGGCGGACCCTTTATCTCTTAGTTTGCTTTTGTTGCTTCAAGAACTTGTACATGCAATTGTAAAAATGGTTGTTAATGGCAGCAATATATTAAATTTTATTAATCCATTAGAGCACCCTATGTACAAGCTTTAAAGGAATATGCTCGAGGGATATAATTGTCTTTATTGCCAAAAAGAGGTATATTTTTATACAGTTCTCTTGGTCGATTGACCAGTAGATCGCATAGTGTATTACAGAGCTATTTGCTGTCACTTCAGATGCTAACAATCACTAAATAGATCCTATGTTCGTAGACTCTACTTATTACAACAACACATTTTCCTAGTTTCAGCACATAAGAGTAGAGCGCAGTTACTAAATTTCAATGTTAAAAAAAGACTCCATAGTGTATAATACAAAAAAATTTTCGAAACATTTTTCAAACGAACCCGTACTACATATGAATAATTGCACGATCAATCATCCACGACCTGGGGTAATATGATAATTTTTTTATTAAGATAACATTAGAACATACACATCGATAGTGAAGCACCAGACACTTTCTAAGCTTGGCTAAGATGCATACACCTCCAACTTAAAATCCTGATCTGATTGATTACATTAAAAATAATGTAGATGATGACAAATTTAACTCAATAGAAGGTTCTGAAAGCTTATCAACAGGATTCTATGAAAAAGGGCATAATGGATCGTAGTTCACAAATAAATTACAAGAGAAAAGTTTTAGGCAATAGGGTTTAACATAAAGCAGTTTCAGCTTTCAGTTTGTATGTAGGCTTGTACCGGTTAATACTCTTTTATATATTTTTGTATTAAAAGAAATTCCAAGTAATAAACTAGTTGCAACTGATTTCAAATAGTTGGGAATGCTCTACTTTTACTAAAAACATAAATAAACTCAATGTGTAATCGTGGTCAGACATCTCGAACAAAAACGTCTTCCTCTCAGCAGATTTCTGGCAAAACTCTGAGAGTAAATAAAATTGCCATGAAAAGTTTCTCAAAAATTTGTCGTTCGGAGACGACTTTAAACTGTAGATCCCGCCACTCATGTATAAAATTAACACACACAACATTGGTGGTGTGAGAAGCTAGGTCGTAATCCTGATTAAAGGGCTGTAATGGCCAAATTATGTATGAATTATGTATATACATATAATCGTGTAGGGCGTAATATAGTCTTGTTGAATCTGTTTCATTTATTTTTTTTTTTTGTTTATTTGTTTTTATATTTATGTGAATTAGAAATTAATAACATAATTGATAATAACAATCATTATAGTATTATTGTGGTTTTATTATTAAAATTGAAATATTTTTTATTTTTATTATAAATAATTGCTTGTAATTGTTTTAAGCCCTAAAATACACCATATGGGTCACACGACGCCTTTTAATGTTTTAATTTAAAAGTATATAATCATAGAAAAAATATGTATTTTTTTGTTTAAGTTTATATAATTATTTTTTAATTCCTTTATATCCGTATCACATAAAGACGATGATGATACACAAAAAATAAAAAAAGAATAATATTAAATAATTACTGTTATCTTTGATTAGATTTACCCGCCACCTAAAATGATTTATTTATTTATAAATTAGCTAAGAGAAACAGACACAGCCGCTGACAAGAGTAATGAAACAGTATACGTTTTTTCAATTTGAAGAAATAGTTTTTTAAAACAAAAAAAGGCAGTTATTTAAACATAGCAATTGGTCTGAAAAAACAGTGGTTAGTTAAGCTAGATAATTAATTTTATTGCTCTTTACTGCGCCTAGTCTAGTAGATAGTGTGCTAGCTTATTTGACGTGAAACCGTGGTTCAAACCCCAGCCTAGACATTTCGGACAAAACAAAATTTGCAGTCTTCTGGCAAAAACTCGGAGAATAAATAAAATTGCCATGAAAAGTTTCTCAAAAATCTGTTGTTCGAATCGACTTTAAACTGTAGTTCTCGCCACTTATTGATAAAATTGTCACACTTAACATGGGTGGTACGAGAAATTAGGTCGTACTCCTGACTGAAGGGTTGTAATGACCAATAAAATTAAGTAATACTTTACCATTATATTTTGAGCCATAGAAGTAAAATATCTATATTATTTTATTCTAATGGTGTCAGTAGTTTATTTTTTAATTTAGGAATAATTCTTAAGCTTTAAATACTATTCTGAAATCTATATGGCTTTTCATTCAATATTGAATGATATATTATTGAAACGTTTGGAAACTTTTAACCCTGACTATAAAACTACACCAAGCAGATACCACTCGTTTAAACACAATTTTTAACAGACCATGTGAATTTAGTTGACGTTTGTACATATGTACGCACAATTTCATATCTATTAAATATAATAAAAGATACTTTTTATGATTGGCTTAATTATACATACATAAAGTTGCACTTAGAAGTTTAAATATAAATGTTTATAGATGCCATCATAAATACTTTATATAAACCCTACAGCTAAATATATACGAATTTTTTTCTTTCTTAAATAAGAATTATTATTGATAATTCAGCTTTTTTCAACAAAAGATTTTATTTTTTCAAAATAATAGTAGTAAGTTGGTAAGTGGTGTGAGAAACTAGGACGTTGTACAATGGGCCAATTCGACCTTCGGGTACTATACTTGTCTTAATTGACAAGAACACGTCCTCTAACCTAACCTAACCTAGCCTGATATTTGTGACTACACATTGGAAACATTTCATGAAAAGGTGAAAAGTAGACCCAGAATAGACATTTTTAAACTGAAATTGTTATAACTAAAGACTTCAACTTTATTACCACTGACAACGATATCTGTCCAGGACTTTAAGGAGTTTGAATGAATCAGATCAACAATGTATGGCTACCAAAATTCTTCTAAACTTATATGGGATCTGGTTTAAATCCAGAAATTTAATATTTCTGTTTAAAATTTCAAAATTTATTCAGCATAGTTAGACTTGTTCACTCAAACCAAATGTGCTGCTTTCTGACGGATATATTGTGCCCTTTTTAATGGTCCATTATTAATATTTTTTTTCTTTATCTTTCTCACAGAAGCAATCAGCCTATTGGCAAAAAAATGAGGACAATTAAAGTGAATTTTTCACCTACAAAAGAGTTAAAATGCTAGCGTACACTTGCTGCGAAATATTTGTTGGAATCATAAAGACTTCCAAAACGCTATAGATATGTGTGAAACCATATCTTGAAAGAACCATATTGGCTAAAAGGGTTCCTTAAGAACGGCTACTACTGATGGTGGATGTTTTGCTGTCATTCGGTACATAGAACTGTCATGTGAACTAATTGCTCTTAATCGCCGCTATTTTATCACGTTCGTTTTTGCTTCAGATTGCCCGTCCTTCATCCCAAGCAATGATTAAAGTTCGAAATCAACGAAAGACAAACAATTTTTCATTATGATTGTACATAAATAATTGGTAATTACAACCCTACAGTCAGGATTACGACCTAGTTTCTCACACCACTTATGTTGGGCGTGTTAATTTTATACATGAGTGGCGGGCCCTACAGTTTAAAGTCGACTCCGAACGACAGATTTTTTTTAGAAACTTTTCATGGCAATTTTATTTACTCTCAGAGTTCTTGCCAGAAATCTGCTGAGAGGAAGCCACCGAAGAAATACTTTTTGTATTTTATTTTGATGTCTGGCCTGGGGCTCGAACTCTGGCTTTTCGTCTAATAAGCCAACACATTACCAACTAGACCACGGCGACTTCATTATGATTGTTTCGAATTTAAAAAAACTTAAAGATGCTTCAGTACCCTTTCCAAATAATGTATGCTGAAAGTACTGTGATATCCTGAAAGAGAAGAACATTAACAGCATCATAGGTAAATCAAATAGAGTCACCTCTTGCGATATAGCAGGACAAAGCTCCTCAGCATTGTACCTTCTTTTACACAGATCTTTGCTTCTAAGCACTTATGATATGCTATTATGTATGTACATACAACGCTCTTAAGCTCAAACCATACCCAAATCTAAATAATCAGATGGATGATATTGCGCCAAGCTATAGATAATACTGCAACAAACACATGATGTGAGGATTGCCTGAATTTTCGATCAATAGATTTCAGAACAACTGCGGTTTTTCATAACAACACAGACCATCTGTATTTTTGCAATAAAAAAAATAAATATTCGTTACAATTAAAAATTTTAAAACCCGCTTGTAAGTGTTTTAAACCATAAGTCATGTGAATTGATAATGATAATTTCCTCGAAATTTCTTTCTTTTATCTTAAGGAAATGCAAATGAATTAATAAAACAATAACGAACTCAAGCCTTTGTTTTATATTGTTTTCTTTTTATTTTTTTGAATTAATTTTTCAATTAAATTAATTTTTTTATTTTTAAAGTCTCTTTTAAAACACAGAACTAAAAATACCTGCGTATGTGCTGGCTGGTGGTGGTCTTTGTATATGGAAGGTGTAATAATTGAGTTTTATCTTTTGTTATCATTTGGCACCCGGTAAACAAATAAAGATGCTGCTGCCGCCTAATGATTAGATTGGGCCCAGTTAAAACACTTTTGAAATGTATTCAAATCATTCGAATTTTATAACTCGTAAGAATAGGACAAATCTTCTTTCAAAAGAAAACAAAATGAAAGCAAGAATGCGTTTAGAACCGCCAGATGGAGGCTGGGGCATCCTAGTGTGCATAGGCATGGCTTTGCCATTTGTATGTATTTCCATAATAAATTAAAAAAAAAAGTGAAAAAAGTGATTTTTTTATTTTCGTAAATCTTACAGATTAGCGGTTTAGCTGCTTTGCCCTCATTCGGTTTAGTTTTCGGTGACTTTCTTAAAAGCATTGGTGCCGAGACTAGTGCCATTGGCTTTATAACGAGTGCGTTTTTCTGTGCCTTTAGTTTTGCCGGTTTATTTTCGGGCTCTCTATTCAATCGCTATGGTTTGCGTACGGTAGGCTTGTTTGGCGGCTCGCTTTATTTTATTGGCTGTCTGTTCCAGATATTTGTGAATTCCACCTTTACTCTGCTGCTAGCCTTCAGTTTGATACAAGGCACGGGTTTCGGTTTAATCGTGCCCACCTCTTATACCACTTTTAACAATTACTTCGTTAAGAAACGCATCATGTGGATGAGTTTTGCTCAGTCTTTAATAGGCCTAGGCTCTATGTTCTATCCGGTACTTATGCAAAAACTTTTGGAAGCTTACGGTTTTAGAGGTTGTTTAGCTGTTTTGGCCGCCATAAATTCGCATGCAGTTTTCGGCATGTTACTAATGCAACCGGTAGAGTGGCATATGCGTAAAGTTCCCATTGAAGATGAAGAAGAACAAAGTGATAACGAAATCTCTGATTCTGTAGCTCCACTGCCCCAAAAAGAATCTATAGAATGTAAAGATTTACCCAGCAATCAACAAGATGATCCCAATCATCTGGCGCCTCTCATGTACAATCGTAAAAGTTCTCAGAAATTATCACGAGAAATGCTAGAGAAAATTTCTAGTCGTTGTTCTAGCATCACAAGTCTGGGCAACTGGACAGGTCCCGTTGTTGTCTCGGACGCTTCACCCGAAATGGCTCATGTTATTGGATCGCGAAGACCCTCAACATTAGTGTCATGTGAGAAAGAAGATGATCGTTCAGTGTGGCAAATCATAGTTGATTTCTTGGATTTGACACTATTGAAGAAACCCATCTATGTAAACATAGTATTGGGTATATCGTTTGCCTTGTACTCCGATATTGCTTTCTTTACGCTGCAGCCTCTGTATATGTTTGAATTGGGTTTTAATAAGGTGAGTTGAGACACTATAGTTGTGAATATGAACAATGTTTGACAGACTTTTTTACTCTTACTTACAGCCTGATACAGCCAACGTTATTGCCATTGGTGCTGCGGCCGATTTGGCCTCCCGTATATTTTTAGCCTTTTTGGCGGTATTTATACAAATGCCTTCCAGATATATTTATTTGGCCGGTTCTTTCTTCACTGTGATATCGAGATTTGGTAAGTAAGTCGTTCATATTTCAAGCACAGGGGAGAGTCATTTTGGAATAGTCTAACGTTAGGCAATAAGGCTCTGAGGACAGAATATCATATAAGACGCTACAGCTTTTATAGCCTATTTGCTATACAAACCGATGCCAATATCCCTCTCGGAGATATTGTGCTTTCCAATAATCATCATTCCAGCTTGAAACCAGTATTTCCGCCTCAAAGACTCTACACTGTTACAATAGCCTTATCGAATAGGCTGTACCTGCCGATTCCTAAAAGATATATCTGCAGCTCCATTGAGTTTCAAGCCCTCGATAAAAGTCTGTGTACCAGGCGCCCATGAAGTTCATTCCACTTGTTCTGTCCTCCCGTTTTGAAACAGTTATTTAAGAACTTGACTAAGGAGCTATAAGGCGGTGTCGTGTAGTCAAATTTCTCGAAAGATCCCAATTTTATTCAAATTTTCGAATGATCAAAATTTGATCTGTGCCGCTGTACACTAAACCATAATTGCTGACTAATAGTAGCTGCTGAGTTTCTATGGTAAAGTTCCAGCGGAAATGGATGTAATCCGCCTCATAAGTCGACGTAGTATTTTATGCATTAGTAATGCATGTAATCTGTGGCGTCACAACGGGCCGCTATGCGTGCTCAAGTGAGCTCCACTCCACCCACTCCACCCTAACCTAATGAATGCAACCGCTGTATTAAATTGAGGTTCATTGTCGTGTCGAGGGATTTACATTCGTAGGCCTATAGAACTGTGCATATCAAGTGAATTATATTTGCTTTAAGGTCCCATTTCCTTTGCAACACTTTATTGCAAGCCTTTTTTCCTCTACGGCATGTATAACGTTGTCAGGACAGCTTTTTACCCAAAATAAGTCCCAATAAAGTGTGCATCATAACATGACGGTTTGTCCCCTCTGCTAAAAAGTATCACCTCCGTCTTCTTCACATTTGCTCCTAAACAATGACCAAAACATATTTGCCAGCTAACTTTCCTCAGAGCATGTAGCTTTCTGTCTACCTAGGACCTACGTATAAAGCTGCTCGAAATTTCATTCGCGTAACGAACTTGTCGACAGTTCCTTTATCACAAGATTCCAATGGAAGAACTACCTTTCTTAGGCACACTATAGTTTCATATCTTGTGATTCCCTGAAGCAATTTTGCTTCTTAATATCATTCATACGACGTATTCTTGTAAGAAAACAAGAAGCTTAGGCAAGTTCAGATGGTTGGTTATGACGGTTACCGATAGGTAGAATCAAATGTTGTTATGTACATACATATGTACATGTTTGTTTCATTTTACATACTAACGTTAAGATATTCAATTATTTATAATATAGAATTAATTTCATTTTTTTAATACTTTAACTGGGTTAAAGAGTAAGAACCTTGCATTGTTTAACATAGAAAAACATTGTAATATGTTATCTTAATGGCCCTTAATTAGGTTTTTATTTTCATTACAATATTGAGTCATGTTTTCTACCTACCAAAACAATGTCATAAATTACAATTAATATCTAAGCAAATATTTTTATTTTTCTAGTTTTTCTAAATGCTTTTGATTTCAAAAGCATGTCTATTATAACTGCCGTTATGGGATTTTTACGCACCTGGATACATGTACCGTTGCCTTTAATTTTTGCTGAATATTTACCTAAGGAAAGGTATTGGTTGTATATACAGATGTGCTTATGTACATATATTAAAAAATAAATTTAATTTCTTTTTTATTCTTAATTTTCAGATTCGCAACAGGCTATGGTCTATTTATGTTCTTGCAAGGCAATATTATGTTTGCTATAGGCCCTGTAGTGGGCTATTTACGTGACAAAACCCAGGATTATGTACTAACATTCCATTGTCTTAACTTTTTCATGGGCCTCTGTGCATTTCCCTGGATTTTAGAACTGATATTTGTTAAATTTCGAAGGCGTACGAAAATTAACGCTGTTGCAGAAAGTTGAAAAATAAATTTTTTAGTAAAATAAACTTTTTTCTATGTTTTTACTTTTGTTTTATAAAACCTACATAGCCGTAGCAATCTGAATTACTCTAGGAATCATTTTCTAATAAAAAAAAATAATTTTATAGTTTTGCGGTGACTAGATTCAGTACTGTTTGGGCAAATATCTGCTTTCTTGGATAAAAAAAACTCCACCTAGACTAAAATTAAAATTTCAAATATGAAAAGCGTTTACGTTCTCATTGGTTACGTTTCGATCCAATAGTGGCAAACATCTACAGATCATATTTGAAGGCAAGATATGCTGTAACATTTCGAATTCAAACCAATTCTATATTTTCTATTTTTTATTCCCCAATCTGCCACCTCTACGGCCTCGCTACTATATGGGTCAGGGTGAAAGAACAGAAGCGTTAGGGGGATGGATTGAGTTGTTATGTGTATAGGAGTCTATGGCCTACTATAGACAGTGCTAGAACTGTTTTATTACAGGGTTTGGTAAAGACAGCCTAAGCTTAGTTATTGGTTTTATTATAGAGCATATATATAGAAGGATCTGGACTATTGCAGGATATGTTGCAATGAATAAGAGTTGAAGATTATCGAACACCGTCTGAGCAGAAGTTTCTTTGAAGGTTTAGACTCTCTGTCCAGAGCTGACATTAGGATTCATAAATGGGGTGAGCTGGTGGAGAAATGCTACGGCATCAAGATTATAGTCGCACTCTCTTGTGTGTTTGTGGTTTATCACTTTTTTCCTGTGTTTCCTATGTGCGTCCTTTCCTAACTCTTCTCGTTTTTCCCCATTCGTCCTTTCTTCTAGGACACATTTACAATGGGCCATTTTGACCACTACACATCCTCGCACTTAACCTATTTAACCAATTCAATTCAATTTTAAATGGCCGCGATTTGGCGGTTAACTTTAGAGAATGGGAATCATCAACCTGGCTTAAGCGTATTACGAGTATGATAGTGATCATGACAACAAAAGCTCTTAGAAGTATGTACATACATCATCAAACAAGTGAATACTTAGGTTCAGATTCGATTAATGAGCAAAGAACAATAAATTATAAAAATAAACTATTACAACAAAATGTTAACACCTAATTTTGAAACGAACATGATTTCTTTAAGATTTTTGCAATATCACAGGCCTTTAAACCTTTCGGAGGAGACTACAAATATTCTACAACAAATACTCGTAGAGAATTCCTACAATCTTCTGCTTGAATTGTGTTCGGACTTACCAATTTTTTTCAATAGTAAACTGCAAGCGCTCCACTTAAAAACGTTGATGCCGATGATAAAAGATCATTGGCCATTTTGTATGGTAAGGATCTTGGCAAATGAGCGGATAAAGTTTTGAGAGTTCGTTGGCGCCATTTATTTAGCACAAGTGTTTAAGTTAACATATTTCCTTAGTTATATTAATTTTAATTATATCACTTTTATCACTTTTAACACTTTTTTAAAGTAATTTTATACAAAAGCAAAAAGCACGTCTTAAATTCATTTTGCACACAAAACTAACACCAATTCTAACTGTAAACTTAATTTTCTAAAACGATTACTTAAAGTCATATTACTTTTTCACTACCATTTTAATACACCGCTGCTAGATGTTTACATTTATCGTAACTGTTATACGCAGACGACAACTGCAAATGACAGAAAAGCAAAATTTTATTCAGATGTCAACAAATCAATTTTAATATTGACAAAAAAATATAGAATTTAGTGAAAAACTTTTTCATATTCCTTTTTAAGACGATTCTATAAAAATAAATGGTTTTTCAACAAATTAAAGTGCTCATATTGAGCATTGTTGGTCTAGTAAGGCGAGCCTTATGTTGTTTTTCTCGCAAACGTAAACCAAGTTATTCTGAACCCATGACAAATGTTGTGGTCCAACCAAATTTACCTCCACTTTATGAACGCTCCCCGGCATCCAAGGCAAGAAATTATTCAATATTTGTTAAACTATAAATTTAATTAAATGTTTATAATTTAGACTGCCGAAAGAGATTGGAATTCTTGGGATGATAGTCCTCGCACCGTAGAAGAACATATTGAACAATATCGCCAACATATAGCCAAACCACCAACACCTCAGACGGAAGAAAAGGAACCCGATTTTTTCAAAGTAACGTTTTGTTTATAGAACATTTAGTAAGAAGAAATCCATTTTTGCATTACAAAAATCCTATTCAGGACAACGCTTTCTTTTCCTTGGATTTCTTTTTACTACACCAAATGCAATGCACAGTACATATTTACTTATATTTAAAAATTGGTTGGTTTTTTATATAACTTAGGAATTAGCACCCGTTATTCAGCCGCAGCCGAAATTTTATCTGAATGATGATACACAACCGCAAACAAATTTCTCACGTCTAGAGGCCAAAACAGATGTTCCCATAGCCTTAAATGTAAGTTACAAAGGACTTCGAACGACTTCCTATATAAATAAATTCAAATTCCTAAAAAAAATCATTCACTTCTAGGCCGATTTGGAAGACTGGGTCGATGAAGATTCTGGCGATTGGGAGCAAATGGATACGGAACAGGCAAAACAATTGATACGTGAAAAACGCCGTGAAATGCGTTACATGCGTCAGAAAGGCATGAACAATAAATCACCGCAAATGACAAATCATTTACAGGCCAGTGGCCAACATGAATTCCAAATTACCTCCTAGTATTGGTATAAATTTTAGTTAAGTTTTATAAATACCATATATTATGCTTTTTTTTTTGTTTATTGTTTTGCTTTTTAAACAATTGAGAGTGAAAGTGTGTTTGCGTCAGTTTTGTTAGTTTTCATTGTGCAATTTCGTCGAGTTAAACTTTATTTGATTATGTACAAAATATTAAGGAATTGGTTTGTCTATAGATAACATTACGGATTTGATTATAAGTTCCAAAATAAAAATAAATTATTACATACAAATACAACATTCCTAATAAATGTTTGGAATAAATTTTTTATTAAAACTCGTTTGAAGTATTTTTCAATGTATCTTTAACAATAAATGATATTTAAACCTTTGAAATAGATTCTGCAACTAAATTTTCAAGTTCTTTCCTTTAATAGAAGAAAATTTAAAAACCAAAATGTTACTGAAGAGCTTAAAGAAGACAATAATAAAATTACTCATTTACGCCGGTTGCCTCATCTTGTGTAGGAGTATGCCGAATCTTCTACTGTATGATGATTTGGATGTTAGGTGGTAGGTAATAGAAGAAATTGCGCCAACGCGGTTGGTTTCTGCCATAGGCGGAAGGCAGCGGGTCTGGCAGGACAGCAAAAACGGTGAACCGTGTCATGTGTGCTGTAGTAATATGTTCGATAACAGTTTAGGGTCTGGAGAACAATCTCCTCTCCACAGTTTTCAGTTGTATCAGGATAGCGCTTTTTTTCCTGGGTACCCATATCAGTCTGTTCCCTGCGCGTTTAATGTTGAAATCCGTTCCATGGCCGATGGAAAACCTGCCGGTTGCCAAGAGAGGGTATGTTCTAAAATAATGTAAACGTTAGGCCATGCCACAAAATATTATTTAGACAGTAGTACGTGCTGCATGATAGACTTCCTGTAGGAATTTTGATGGCATTGAGAAACGCTGTGGAATGGAATCCACACAGGACCAGCATAATTCAGCATACGATGTAATCATTGCCGCCTTGTCCATGCAAGACAATGTGTGGCTGTGAAGAAAGGAATCTAAACAAGAGCAGCATAATTAATCATACGTTCTAATCAATGTCACCTTGTCCATGCCTGCAAGAACTTTCGAGACCCTATTCTTTATTCTCGCTTTATGAAAGTCGCATAAGAGGAGGAGTGTAAAAGACTATCGAATATTGCCCAAAAATTTTTGAGGGTCCTAACCGCAGGAATTCGGTTATATTCGACTCAGATGCCCAGTTCTTTTGTGCATGATGTGAATACCAATACAATTGATTTAGAAGGTGACGACCGTATTTCGCGACCATGGAAAAGATCTGCAATGGTGGCTAGATAGTCTGTTATACTTATGTTGTCAATGTCCATAAGCGATGACTAGATAGTGGAATTGTCGACATATGACACCTTGAGAAGAGATGTTCTGCGGTGGGTTCGGAAATAAAAGTAAAGTAAATTGTAATTTAAATAATAGAACCGACAAAACTAAGCGAAATACATATTTCCTTACATTTTATTTATTATCAAAACTACCATTTCCGGAAAGTTTACAATGTTGGTCAATAATATTTTCTAAAAATTAGTTTTGAATTCAAAACTAAAACATATTATGTATCACTGATTATTATTATTACATTTTTTGTTTTTTGGAAGTAACCAATCTCTGTAATTTATTGCTGTAAAACAACGAAATTTGTGGTTAAACAAAGTTATAACAATGTAAAGATTTAATGCTTCACTTAACAATGAAATAAGAGCGCCACTATAAATGCATTAACAATTGCAAACGAGGGCAGTAGTAAAGTAGATAGCGTTACAATAATGACGACAACAAAGACAATCATTTTAACATTGTGTTGGTACATAAGTTTGGCTTTAGCTAGACCGCAAAATCAGGAACAATTAATTAATTTTTGGAATAATGTGCAACCGGGAGAGTTATTAAGATCCTTAGATCAAATAACAGCCTCCTCCTCCCATATGTTAAGAGAGCAATTGCCATTAAAGGAAAGAATTGTGGAGAGGGATACACTGGACCAACAAACAGAGGAAAATGCTGTACAACGCAGAGTAGATGAGGCCTCGGAGGAAAGCTTAGAGCATACGGCGCCTTACGATTATGATAAGGCTTATGAGGAGTTTGTTAAAAAATATTTCGATGATTCAGTTACGGATGCCTTATCTGCTAGTGTAAGCAAGGAAAGTGAAGAAACTGATGCGCATGAAGCAGAGATTTATAGCAATGAAGAAAAGGATTCTAGTGTTGAAGATGAACCTATAATAGAGGCCAGTACAAAATCTAAAAGCAAGGAGAAATGCAAAAAAGTTATTAAAGCAAAACAGAATTGTTTAATTTGTAAAAATCCGCGTAATGGTGAAACCTCGGAAAGTTGTTCATACAATAAAGAAACAAAACCAACCAATTTTGCTTTTGAAAAGCAAGAAAACTTCCATAAATATCGCACGAAACCACAGGAAAGTGAAGAAAGCGGTTCCAATGAAGATGCTTCTACAGCACAAACCTCGGCTTCAATAAAGCAATTAAAATTAAGGCCAAGTAGACAATCCAATGCAACTAATAATTGTTCAATGAAGAAGATTAATAATAAATCGTGTTACTATTGTGAAAATAGAAAAGGCGAAAGGATTACAAAATGCTATAATGAAGAAATACCCGAAGACAATAATAGCAATGAGCATAAGAAAGATACAAATAATAAACTAAAGAAGTCACATCAAAGAATTTACAAAAGAACTTTATCTTATGCTTACGAAAACACACCTTATGCTAATAGTAAAGATAATGGCACACAGATCTTGCAAAAACCTTTGGTGCAGAAAGAATTTCTTCTTAAAGAGCTTAACGAAAATGAAAGATAATTTAAATTGAAAATGTTTATGAATTTTGTTTTTCTTTCTTTTTTTTTATTAATTGTCCTTTGAATTTTATTTTATACACAATGTAGAATACATACATTTATATACTTATTAATGTTTTATTAAACTTATTAAAAAAAATAAAGTTAAAATTATGAAAACTTAAATTAGTTTTTGACAATCTAAAAAAAAAATAAAAAAAAAATTATCAAATCAACCACGATTTTTGTCACGGCTAAGCTTAAAAATAGTATGATTATAAAAATAAAATTCGTTAATGATATTTAGGTATTTTTCATTAGTGTTGTTCTTTTTAAATTATTGCACATTACACCTCTTTTTTTGCGTATTTTTTGTTTATTTTTTTTTATCATTTTTCTTGTATTGTTTTAAGGTATTTGTTATGTAGTAATTCAATATACAAAAATAAATTTCGATGGCACTACGGCTTATAAAAGTATTTAAGCATATAAAGGAAGAAAATTTATAACGAAATTGATAATTGTATGGAGATGCAAGCAAGTGATACAAAAGGGAAGAAATTTAATTTTTTTTAAATTTTACAATTTCTCTTTCAAAATGTGAAAAGAAAGTTATGAACCCATTCAAACAGATTTATAAAATAATTGATTACGAGTTTTCTCAATCCCTGTAACACTGAATGGCTTATCGGAAACTTTTGTATCATTTGGTTTGAAAAAATTTTGTCAAAGAAAAGTGTGTTGTTTTTAAGTTAACAAGTAATGTGCGTAAAAATACCACAAAAGATTTAGTTGTTTTGATGATTTGTGCTAGAATTTCCTAACTCTCTTTCTCTCTGCTCGCGCTCTAGTGTATAACTTTTAAGGTTATGTTTTTATATTTACTCACTCAATATTACAAATCCAGAGGAGGAACTGTTCCCATTAATCAATCATACCTTACGATTAATAATATAAATATGCCAATCAACTACAATTACATGTTATGTTTTGTTTATTATTATTATCATTATTATTTTGTTTGTTGGTTGTTTGTTTGTAATTATAAGTAAAATGTTTTTATATTAAAAATATATATTTTTTGTTTTTTGTTTTTCATTATTTCTCGTTTAATGTAAATGCAGTTAACTTTATACTTTGTTTTTTCACTTCATAATTTTATATATATATATATATATGATACATGTAAATGTTTTTCTTAAGTTTGTTTTTATTTTCATTAAGAGTTCCTTAACCTTTATTTATAAAATAAGGTTTAGTTTTGTTTTCTTTTTGTTTGTGTTTTTGCTACATTTTTTTAAAAAAGCATAAAAATTTTAAATTCAACAAAATAGTTACTTTAAAATATAATTAAAAAAAAAATTAAATTAAATTAAATAAAATATAAAAATCAAGTCAAATAAAAAAAAAACATGATTACAATGAAATGTTAAATTATCACTTTAAAGCTTTAATTTAACATTACAAAAATTTGTATAAACTACAAGCTTCTAAAAAAAAATGTTATATAAATACATAATTACTTAATTGGCGTTGTTTCTTGCATTTTTTTTTTTTTTTGTTTTGTTTTGTTTTCTTGTTATATTTCTTTTATCTGCAATCAAATAAAATTCAGATTGTATTATTAAAAAAGACTAAACAATCATTATTGCTGCATTCATTTTGCATAAAATCAATTTTAATTTTCTTGTTAAACGACATTTTGTTTTTGCAAGACTGCTTGTTTATCTCTTCTTTTTTATCTCTCTTGTGGTGGTGATGATAGTAAGTAGTTATTAATAAATTACTTTTCGTTGTTGTTGTTTGTTTTTTTTTTTTGGCATATTAGTTGCTGTTGTTAATGTTATTTTGATTTTCCACACTATCCATATTGGGTATATAATCTAAGGCCATCATACAGGCGAATACAGTCATTACCATTTTGGGTTTTACTTCTGTAATATCCTCAGGCAAAGCATAAACGCGAGCGCCAATCTTACGGGCCATGGAAATAGCATATTTCGCATTTGCCAAATTGTCCTTAAAAACAAAAGAAAATAAAATAAAATACGCGATTATAAATGAGTTTAAGAAAATTATTATTAGAAATAAAGGCAACTAGGTTAAATACTAAGTTTTAAGCTGTTTTTAAAGTTTCCTAAAGGAAATCTACATTCACTTTTTCTAGTGTTTCCTTCGTAGTTTTACCAAAATATTAGAATTTGAGTGTAGAATTTTAAAAAGCATTTCAATTTCAAAATAATGTTTCTTTAAAAATTCCATTTCGCCAAACAGTGGGGATGAATCGACCAATTTTAGTAGGAGCAAATACATTATTCTAAAGTAGATACGGTCCGGATCACTTAAACTTAGCAGGCTACTTTCGTTAGAAGCGAAAAGGTTTTACTATGCTTAGATTTGTAGTACAAATCCTTTTATTATGCTGTTTACATTTTAATATGTCTGGGGCAGGAATTCGGTATGAAAATATTTTTCGAAACCCAATGCTTTACCAAGTGAGATTCGAATGAAATTTCTTTCGATTCGAAGTACAACATAATAATTCTTCGTGTTCGACTCTGTCCAGATCATATTCCCGATATATTGTATCGATTAATAGTACAGCACTGCTGTACAATATCACCTTTCTGACGGACATACGCTAATTCGAATGGGATCATGGCTTTGTCCCATTTGAAGATTTATCTCTTCCCTACATCTGTGCTAGGTTAGAGGACGTGTACTTGTCAGTTATGACAAGTACAGTACCCGAAGGTCGAATTGACCCATTGTACAACGTCCTAGTTTCTCACACCACTTATGTTGTGTGTGTTAATTTTATACATGAGTGGCGGGGCCTACAGTTTAAAGTCGACTCCGAACGACAGATTTTTGAGAAACTTTTTTCATGGCAATTTTATTTACTCTCAGAGTTTTTGCCAGAAATCTGCTGAGAGGAAATCGCCGAAGAAATATTTTTTTTTCATATTTCGTTTTGATGCCTGACCTGGGATACGAACCCGGGCTTTACGTCTAATAAGCCAACACACTACCTATTAGACTACGGCGATTTTCTTTCGATTCGAAGTACATAATCATACTCCATGTTCGACTCTGTCCAGATCATCTTCCCGATATATTGTATCGATTAATTGTACAACACTGCTGTACAATATCACGGTCATGCGCTAATTCCAGTATGATCATATCTTTAGATCAAGTGCCGTTTGGGGATATAAGGAAAAACATTAAAGAATATTAAAATTTGTAAATAAGATCTTTGTGTAACCATTATATGGTACTTTCTTTAACGTTAAAAGGTCAATTATAAAATGGAATGCAGCGAGAAATGGAAGCGACCATCGATAACATCCATTCATCAATTTTAATGAAAAATTTTCTAAAAGGAAATATTGGCTCGGATGAAACCCTTTTCCATTAGAATGTGAACGTGAAGAATATATAAAAAAATACTTTAAATGCCTTCTGTATGAGGAATTTAGATCCGGTCGAGGCTTTGGAAATAATTCTTTAAAATGGCAACTGAAAACACGCCAATTGTGGTATTAAACACAGCAGTGCGCCATTGTGAAACTTAGGTCCTCGAAAGTATGGCTTCATTGGAAACAAAGTTCCGAAGCATATTTAACTTCTTCGGACTTTGGACTGCTCTCAAACAATTCAAGCCGATATAAAATCACAGTTATATCGAATAGTTGTTGAAGCGCTCACGAGAATTTCCATTTAAAAAATACATTTAATTTGGAACAGAAACTTTAAAAGCCTCTTTTATAAGAAGCAGAAGAAAAGACTTTCTGCAGTCATGAACTTAAATATGTACCACTAAAAAGGATATTATTTATGGAATTAGAAACCTTGCTTGTATTTCTTTCTTTCTTAAATATTTTTTATTATAAATAAACATTACTTACCTCTTCGGTGCCGCCTGTTTTCACTAAATCATAATTTAT
This sequence comes from Sarcophaga carnaria, assembly GCA_958299815.1. Taxonomy (NCBI): domain Eukaryota; kingdom Metazoa; phylum Arthropoda; class Insecta; order Diptera; family Sarcophagidae; genus Sarcophaga; species Sarcophaga carnaria. The sequence continues at coordinate 144,968,901 of OY283149.1, forward strand.
GCTGCCAGCCTTAAGAGCATCTATCAAATCGATAACGATTTTAGCATCAGCAATGGCATGATCATTGAAATTCTTCAATGTTGATTGTTTTCCAGCTTCGGATAATTTATTATTAACCCATTGGACGATTTCCTTTTCCACAATAGGATTGCCAGAATTAGCCAAACGGGAAAGAATCGATAAGGTATAGGCACGCATTAATTGCCAAATCAGGGCTATGGAAAATAATACAAACATAATTTATAACAACTATATATCGTATACTGTAGTAAAACTTACCTAAAGTTAAGGTAGCATTGCCATCATTCAAATCCTGACCAGCAATACCAACTAAAGAGAATTTCAATTGTTTGCCCAATTCTACGGCATAATTGCAATTTTCCAATTTCTCCATAAATTTACGCAATGGGGTGAAACGTTTGTGTACACGATTCCAATTGACAATACCAGGTCTAATGATGTCAAACAATTGGAATATTACCAAACCATCGGCTAAATCTGAATACAACCAATTGACATGAGGACTTACGCCCATAGAGTTCATCCAATTACGATAAGCTAAGGGGAAAATTAAATTTAATAAGTTCCACAAAAAGAATGATTTCTTATTAAAAAAAAGCTTACTTTTTTCCTCACGTGTCTCCTCAATGGCTTCTAAGCCCTCAACCTGTTCTGGTTTATCCAAGCCAGGATGATTGTTGAAAAGATTAGCAACGAAGGCCAAATTTAACTTGTAGACTCCATTGACTACGTCCTGTGGTGTCAAGAAGCTGCGACAGTTCAATTTGGCCGCTTGTTGCAACATTATTTCGGCTCTAGATGTTAAATCGGTCTCACGCAAAGCATCCAAATTAACATCAGCATCATTGCCGGCAATTTGTTTCAACAAATGTGAGTAGATTTCCGAATCCACAATATCGGATTGGAAATTGGTGCAACGGCGTTGAATGCCAGCACGTTCCAAATGATGATTGACCCAACGCAACAATATGGCTTCGGGTGATAATTTCATTAAATCCTCCAAACGTTCATCGTCAAACAATAGACCTGCCAAACCAGGACAACTGTCCAATGTGATGTGACTAAAGAGACCAATACGAATAATTTGCCACAAAAGCCCCAAAACCAAATGAGGTTTGCCCTTAGCCAAGTCATGAGCATCGATATTGACAATATTACAGCCAATAGCCTGTGATGATACCAAAGCCAAAGTCAAATTTTCAAATTCACGATAAACTGTGAGGTTCTTTTTGTTAATGGCTCGTTCATCAATAGTATCGGGGCAGGAATGATTTATGATTTTACACAGCAAAATACCATCTTTAATGGATTGATACAAGCGTTTGCCTTCATTATCGATGGGCAACAAGTGTTTTAAATCTTGATCATGGCCCAAATTCGAATTAATCCAATCGGAAAATGCCAATTGTTCTTCCAAACGCACGGAATGTGTAGTGCCTTCGGAGGAAATGCTTGACATGCCACCCAAAGTTTCAAGATTCTCTTTTTTCGATACCACTGTCTTAAAGGTACTGGCAACATCTTTTGACTTTAGATCCAAGCATAGATTTTCGAATTCCTCCAAATTCAGTTTGCCTTGATGGGAAGTACGTTGTTTATTTTGAAATTCATCGATCATCTCACGAACTTGATAGCCGGGTAATTTAAAACCGACCTGATCGAGAGCTTCTTTAAGTTCACTGAGGTCAATGAAACCATCTTTGTTGGCATCAATCTGTAAATACAAACCAAAAAGACAACAAATTTAAATACAATCAAATAAACTCAGGAAAAAATTTAACGGAATTTGTTTTTATTCCATTTTATTCATTTCATATACATATTGTAGTAGGAGAATAATAATAATATTTGAATAAATTATTGATTTATTTAGTCATCTATTAGAAAAACAACATTAACAAAAAAAAAAAAAAATAAAAAATAATAGTAATAATGACTCATGTATTCATTCATATTTATCTGTAAATGAAAAAAAAAGATAAAAAGTTTAACGCTATAAGACACATGAAACACTTGAGGAATTTTTGTGATTACTTCAAAGCATTCTAAATTCACAGCAGAGTGCTCAAAGAACTGATGACAGACAAGTAAGTGAAATAACGTAATGAAAAAAAAACGCTTCAAATTTCAAACAAACTGTTGTTGATATTTTCTATTAAACGGGCAAATAGTCAAAGCTCTGTTTAGAAGCGGGTATTAGACATTTCATAGTTAAGTCATCACCACTCACCGCTAACCAAAACTAACTTAGACTTGTTTTCAATATTTGTTTTGAAAATAAACAACCTACATTTTTTTAAAGCATTTTAATGTTCTCTATACATATTAATCATTTCTTATTTGTTTGTTTCTTAAAAATAAACAATAATAATTGACCAAAAATTAAAAAAAAAACAATGGCAATAATATTTAAATAAATAAGATCATCGATCCAAGGTAACAGAAGCTATGTTTCCATTATAATGGGTGATTTTTTTAAAAGCTATAGGAAAATTAAAAAAAAAAAACATAAAATTCAGAAAAATGCATGAAATCTTTATTTGAATCGATAGTACGGTCAATATAATTTAATGTTTGAAGATTATTTCATGCAAATGTTGACTGCGACTGCGCCTCAAATGGTCCATCCGCTTAGTCCAATTTTGGCATACTCTTTCCAACATTTAGGCCGGTATCTCACGAATAAATGCTTCAATGTTGTCTTCCAATGCGTCAATTGAAGCGGGCTTGTCTGTATAGACATGAGCTTTAACATAGCCCCACAAAAAATAGTCTAAAGGCGTTAAATCGCACGATCTAGGCGCCCAATTGACCGGTCCCGAACGTGAAATAAAATGTTCACCGAACTCGCCTCTCAATAAGTCTATTGTTACGCGTGCTGTGTGGCATGTGGCACCGTCTTGTTGAAACCACATGTCATGCAAGTCAAGCTCTTGCATTTTGGGCAAAAAAAAAAAAGTTTGATATCATCTCACAGTTCATTCAGTTACGTTACGATTCGCAGCATCTTTGAAGAAGTACGCTTCAATGATGCCACCAGCCCATAAACCGCATCAAACTGAGACTTTTTCTGGATGCACTGGTAGCTTTTGCAATGCTTCTGGCTGATCTTCTCTCCAAAATCGACAATTCTGCATATTTACGTATCCATTGAGCCAAAAATGAGCTTTGTCGCTGAACACAATTTTTCGACAAAGAAGTGGATCTTCGGCCAACTTCCCAAGAGCCCATTCACCAAAAATTTTGCGTTGCGGTAGGTCATTCGGCTTCAATTCTTGCACCAGCTGTATTTTGAAAGGCTTCACACCTAAATCCTTCCGCAAAATTTTCCACGTTGTTGAGTAACAGAGGCCCAATTGCTGCGAACGGCGACGAATCGGTAATTGATGCTCATCATTAACACTGGCCGATACAGCTGCGATATTTTCATCAGTTCGCACTCTACGTAAGCGTGTGTTGGTGGTTTAATGTCCAACAATGTAAATTTGGTGCGAAATTTAGTCACAATAGCCCGAATAGCCGCTTTAGTGGGTCGATTAAAGTGACCATAAAATGGAAGAAGCGCGCGATGAACTTTCTTAACGGAGCACGCATTTTGATAATAAAATTCAATGATTGCAAGCGTTGTTCGTTTGTAAGACGATTCATGGTTAAATTATAGACCAAACTGAAGATGTTTGACAGTGAAACAAAACACGAAACGTGCGTGAGCTGTTTAAACCAGTGTTGCCAAAAAGATAATAGCTAAAAAATCACCCGTTAGTAGCAGTCAGAATTAAATGTAAATTTCCACAAACTACTGTAATTATTTACTTTTTTCCTAAGAAAATATGCAGCCTAGTATTAAAAGTCTTTAATATTCTGAACACGATATTAATAAATTGAGATAAATATATTGACAACAGTGCTAAATGTGCTTACGAATAAATGTCAGTTAAGTTTTTAATATGAATTTAAAATTGTCATTTAAATATATAAAAATATTCCTTCACGCACTCTATTTTCTCGTAAGCAGGAATTCTGGTTAAAATGTGAAAAAAAATTAATTCTGTACAGATAAATATTAAGAAATTGATATCGAATGCAAATTATAAATTAAAATTCTAAATTAGAGGAATTATTATTACAAATTAATTTTCTTAAAACATCTTTCCCTTTATCATCCACTACCCTTTGTAATATATTGCTTCAATCACTAATAAATATTAACTTTCATTTCAAAACCATATAAGAATAAACAAAAAAGTGTATGTGTAACCAGCAACAAATGGCTTTAAATGTGTAATCGTCTTAAAACTTGTATAAATATTATTATTTGAGTTATTTTCTAAAGATTATTGAAAACAAACAATTTCACAAATTTATCATTTGCAAAATTATTTTTTTAACCCTGTACCACTAACCCTCTATGCACTTAATCATTCATGGAACAGGTATTTCTCGTTCAGAGATATGCACCATGATATTTCAACTTCAATCACAAGCAGAGACCCCAATTCAAGTGCATAGAAACAACTTCAATACTTTAAGGTCTTCTGAATTGTTTAACTCTGAGAGAATCAGCTTTTCGTAACAAATACCGCTTAATACTTAATTCGGTCCTTAATATACTGTTAAACATTATGGCGGTTAAGAGACTTGTTTCTCATACATTGAAACTGGGTCTATATGGTATTTCTGATGATTTAAGTTGGAATTCATGCTGCACATTTAGTTTCATCGTTTGATGTATTTCCATATAATACATTACATATGGTTGAGCTATTCCTAGTCTTCCAGATTGATGTAGGATATACATTTCATTAACGTTACATGTCAGCAGTACAGATACAGTTATGGACAAAAAATAGGGTCAGTATAATTACATATAAAATTTTCGATATTTTTAAAAAAATTATGATGTTATTAAGAATATATTTCTTTAACAACGATTATGAGGTGAGGAAACTAATATTAATTTAATTGGTAGTGATGGAAAAACGTGGGTAAGACGTTCCAAAAATAAAGAACTTTGTTCCCGTTATACAACAAAAACTTTTAAGCATGGAGGAGGTAGTATTATGGTTTGGGGATGTTTCTCCTGGCATGGCGTGGGACCACTGTACTGGATTAAAGAAAACATGGACAAAAACTTATACTGTCACATATTAAACGAAGTGATGCTACCATATGCCGAATGGGAAATGCCAGTCAAATGGATATTCCAGCAGGACAATGATCCGAAACACACTTCGTTCTTGTGAAAAAGTGGTTTCTGGATAACGGTGTGAACGTAATGCAATGGCCAGCACAATCCCCGGACTTAAATCAGATAGACAATTTATGGAAAATCGTAAAACAAAAAAATTGGGCCACTAAAATCAAAAAATAAGGAGGAGTTGTGGAAGAAAATTAAATACGCTTGGTATTCTATTCCAAATAAGACTTGTCAAGATTTGGTGGAATCAATGCCAAAAAGGTGCAAAGCTGTTCTTAGAAATAAAAGTTACAGTACAAAATATTAGCTTTAGAACCAAGATTTTAAATCTAGTTTAAGTTTTTTTAATCGTTTTCGTTAATGACAATATATATTTGTCCATTAAAAATCAATGAAATTTACAAAATTTAAATTTTTTTTTCATAAGTAAATTATTTTGAGTTTTTAATATAAATGGTAAAGCCATATAAACATAGCAATAATATGAAATAAATAAACACACTATTACATTTTAAAATTTTGTTTGTTTCAGCTTTATTCTTAATAATTTTGAGTGACCCTATTTATTTGTCCATAACTGTATGTACTTAGTATTATTATAATTTCATCTGGTGGTCTTACATTTAAATTACATATCGTTTGATGTCTTCCCCTATAATATAATACTTATGATTGAGCTTTTCCTACTCTTATAGATTTATATCGCATAGAAATTTTATTAGGAATTGTGTTATCCTTCTATAGTTGAAGTCACCGTAATGTTAGCAGGTTTATTTATCGAAATATTTATTTGTAATACGACTTGATCTACCATAAACATCAACATATCGCTGATGAAAAGAAAAACTGAACATTTCTGCTAATGATTCAAGTCCAAATAATGTTGAGAAGATTAATATTACCTCCGCTAAAGGCAAGAAGATTCTTTTTTATCTTTCTTAAAATGAAATAAATTTAAAGTTTTCCACATTGAAGTTCATGTCGTTTTAATAGATTTACATACGACGTTACAGAGGCTTGTAATCTGAGTACGCAAAAGCATTAGAATGTTTAAATATTTTTCTGATCAGACCCCGTTAACTTATCATCATTTTATACAATATTTTGAACTATTTTCAACTGAAACATGAACTTAAATAAGTTTATTTTGCAACATTTAGTTGAACATTTCAGTAGTGAAGTGCAACGAACACTTTAGAGTTTTATTTGCTTCTGCTTAAATCCTGTTTTTTATTTAAATAAAGTTGAAATAAAAAAACATAATTTTAATATAATTTAATTCGGTAAAAATTTACATATTCCTTTAAGTGTCCATGTTCAATTAGAAACAAATAAAATTTCAAGTGCTTTTAAATATAATTCTTAATATTAAAGAATTACAAAGCATTTTAAGATAAGAATTGTAATTTTAAAAACATTTCGAAATTTAATTTTAAGGTTAAAATTTATAAAACAATAACAAAATATTGAATTAAAAAAAATATAGTTTGACGTCAAATATAGCAAAAAAAAAAAAAAAAAAAAAAAACTAAAGTTGGATTTTGATAGTGTGGATAATAATAAAAGAAATAAAACCTTAACGCCATTTCCTGTTAAAAATCATATGACTTAAAAAAGCTTGATTGGCTAATAAATTTAAAATTTTCAATTAATTTTAAACAGTTTGTTGACATTTTTGAAAGATTTTCTTTCTTCAACGTTAAGGAAATTTTTGTAAATGGAATTTATTAAATTTCCATTTAAATAAAAAGTTTACAAACATGTTTTTTTATACTAAATATTGCATAAAACATTTGCTTAACTTTTGAGCGGTTTATGGCAATTTTGATATGTTATTTTTTTGTTTTTTATTGAGTACAATCTACTTATGGAAACAATTCTTGCCGTGCCAATACAGATAAGATAATATTACTTGGAATTCGTTAAAATATAAATCATATATTCATAATATTCGAAAATATTAAATAAAATAGTATTCATACATAGGTAAAACCGCTTAAATAAAATCGAAAAAAATAAATAAATAAAATCGAAAGAACAAAGTGCAATATTCTGATAATAATGATAATATTTTATTAAAAAGGATTGGCTGACATATCTTGCTTTCATTTTTGTTTTAAAAATAAAAATAGGAAAACGATTTTGGTTGGTAAATGGTAATTAAAGTTTTCAAGGTAATTTTTTTTCTTTTCATTTTACTAAAAAAAGCACTTTATATACGTATAAACACATATGAAAATCCATATCTAATCAATCACTTAAAGGCAATTGTATAAAATGGGGAAATATAAATATTTTTCAACACCTACATTTGGTACTAGCTCATCCAGAGTTTGCTTATATTCTTCCAAAACTTGATGATGTTCCAAATCTAAAATATCAGCCATTTTGCAATATTTTTATTTTATTTTTCTTTTTAATTAGAAAAGTACAATTTTTAATTATTTAACCGGAGAAATATTTTATAATAACGTCACACTTGCAAGAGAGAGAGAAAAGTTCGATACAGCACACGAAAATTCAATTAAATAGCCGGTTAACAGTGCCAAATGCAAAACTCAACTGATCGATAACTGGAACTCAATATATTGGAAAGGTAAATAGTAATTGTGATTGTGAATACACAAAGATATGTTTTATCAATATCTAAAGTGTTGACAGTGTTAGATACTTCTTATCTAACTCATACCACTCACTGCCGCCACAAGTATTTTCTGCTCGATATATGATTCTAATTAAAGAGGTAATAATTGTTCTATTTGCTAGTCATTACTCATCAATTAGAAAGAAACTATTTCCATTTCATTTTTCTATTACAAAAAAACTGATTCTAATCCAATAAATTATTGAATGTTTTCTGTTTGTTTTTTTTTGACTTATGTTTTCCAGTAGTTAATGAAGACATGCTTTAATTACTGCTAAGGTATGTCAATGCATAAGAAATTTCATTTTAAGTTATAAACAAATTAGAAATACAGTGAACTCGCGAAAACGTGAACACTCGAAAGTGTGAACGTCTCAGAAACGTGAACAAATTTATTTTTCCACAGAGTATTCTAAAACGTGAAGAAAATCTGAAAATCTTTTTAATCTGTTTTTCACTAAAAAGGCAAAAAAATCCAAAAAATCAAATCCGCCAGAATCCAAATTGGTTTCTGATGACGGATTCAATTGAGAAATTTTTCCACCTAACGTCACATCGTTAATTCATATATTATAGAAACAGTCTCTTGGCATTAGTGGCTGAAAAACAAACAGAATTGTTAGATTCTTTTAAGATCTTAACTATAAAAGATGCAATTAATCTTTTGAACTCAGCATAGAGTAGAATTTTGCAACAAATTTTAAACAATTGGAAAAGTATTTTAAATTTAGTTTTGGACAAAGATTACCCCGGTGCTAGTATTCCTTAAAGTGTTTTAAGAGAGAGGATACCTCCTCCAGGAATGAGACAGAAGTAGGAAGTATTGAAATTCAGGATAATACCGTTGATGATGATTCGTTTATATTCCAGCCAGAAATTACAAGCTTGAAACGAGAATGGGAGACCAAAGTGACATTATAGTGCTGAGAAACCTTAAAGAAAAAGCTGTGTTAAAGATGGCTAAACAAAAAACTACAAAAAAAAAATTAGGGGTTTTCACTCTTGGTAGTAAAGTACCCTTGTAGGTATGGTAAGTATGGTAGATATAGTATAAATACTACATTTACATCAACGCAACAACAAAATGCATTCATTTCAAATATACAACGCTCTGTTAAATTTACCATGAAAAAAGGTCTAGTAAATAAGCTTGGTAAATATAAAACTAAACAGCTGATCGTCTATCCGCCAAAATAATAACAAAAATTATCAATAATCAGCTGTTTAAATAAGTTTACCATGGTATATTTCTTATACCATGTGAGTTTACAATAGATGAAAAAAAGATGCTCGCGCTTTGTTGTCGAAAGTACGAGTAAATATACTAGAGTATTAAATATACAACAAAGAGTGAAAACCGCTATTAATTTTTTTCCTTTAAACTTTATTTAACTTAATTATCCAACGGAAGACATGTTCCTATTAGTTTTGGTTTTTTTGTTGTTGTTTTTATAATTAACACGAATCTTTTGTATCCTTTATTTTATATTATTATTTTTTTTTTGTATTTATCGAGAGCTAAGTGAATTATGTATGCATACATATATGTATGTATATTGCATTAAAATTAATAAAAAAAAATTAATTTAAAATAGTGTTTAGCATTTTTACTTATTACAATATAATTTTTCATATTAAATAGTGGCATTTTTTTAAATTTCGGTACTCGATAATGTGAACAAACTCAAAAATGTGAACTGCCTTGGTAAAAATTAGTTTTACGTTATCGCGAGTTCACTGTACTATATTTAAATACAAAACAATAACATTATAATTTAAAATCTAAACTATTAAGGATTGCTTAAATTCATTTACATAAAAACGCTTTTAAAACTTGCCATGAGTGCTGCAATTGCTATTGTATGTATTTGCCCAACACTGTATGTTTATTTTAAATCGTTACGATAAGAAGAAAAAACCTTTTAAAATTTTCGAAATTATAGTATAAACAAAAAGAAACTTATGTCATTTTCAATTGCAGTTTATGACTTTAAAAGTAATTGAACTGATATATAAAAACAATAACATGGAATTGTACTGCTTTTTTTTACACCTAAACTTAAGTAAATACAAATAAAGTTAAACGGTTACTAGTTTCTTATAGCTATCACAGGCCCTGACCAATAAATAGCAATTAAGCAATTTTTGTGTTACATACTTGAACAATTGCAGTAGTAACGTTAACCTACCTCCAGCTGGGAAATAAAATTCATAGAATAACGAAATTTAAAATACATAGTTTTATGCATGTACGCCGTACATATGTTTACACATAGATTTGTAATAAAAAGAAAATATTGTTTTTTTCTTTCAATTTTTTCGTCAACTTTCTAACTACATGTTGAAGTAGCATTACTAGTTGTGCGTTTAAGCAAATTATAGTCTCTCTATTGGCGTTATAACAGCATTTTTTTCTGTGTGGATTTTGCAGTTTTCCATTTGATTGTACAGTTGGTTTTCCTTTTTTAACTGTTAAGAGTTATTCCATAATAACCATCTAAAACCATAAATGACCTATTGGTCGGCTCAAAACAGAAACTAAAAACCGTTTTTCGTTTACTCTATGGTCACTGACTTATGCAAATAAATATTTACATACATACAAAAAAGAAAAGAAAAGAAAAATAATTAAATTATTTGGGTGATCAAATACAACATGATGATTATGACAAATTCACCCGCATTGTTTATTGTACTATACAAAATGTACTGGTTAGTATGTATGTACCTACCTACCTACCTACATATGTACAAATTGTTTGTATATGGCGGCTAGTATCGGTTATTGCTTTTAAATGGCTTCTTTTATTTCGCATTCATTTACAAAAAAAAAATAAAAAATTATTTATAAGTTCGGCACATTGATTCTTTAAACACATATTTATTTATAAAACAATGATCGGTGACACCAACCGACCATAAAACATTTGTTGTTTAGCAAATGTTTTCAAAGCAATTTGTTGTGCGAACGTTTAAAGAAAAAAGACACAATAACAACAGTTGCTTAAAAATGGCATTGTTATGATATAATCTAAACCACGAGCAGCAATGTGGTTAAAGTTCTTAAAATTAAATTTAAAGAAACTTTAAATCTGGAAACATAGCGGTTAATGGTTTATATATATGTACATACATACATATGTATTCCAAATGTGGTGTTCATACCAATCTGTCAATATAGTTGTTGTTGTATTATTGTTATTTTGATGTCATTGGCAAATTAAACGCTAGCTAGACTTTATGTCTTATCGATATCCATTAGTAAGTAGGTAGTAATTGTTGTGGTGGTATTTTGTGGTACTCTATCTAACATGTCTTATGACTTTAATTACATATATTGTCCGCAATCAAAATAGTTAAAAAGTGATTTATAGAAGCATATGTTTATAAAACGAATAATATAAGAACTTATAGTACCACGATTAATTTTCTTTAAGTAGTAGTAATATATGAGCCGCTCAGTGCACAAATCGATTAACTCCATAAAACAAAAAGTTGAGAAATGCGATGAAATAATGTAAATTGTTTTTTAAAATTCCCTTTACAATATAAATTCAAATATATATTGTAGAATACATAAATACATATATAGCTCTCATCTAATGGTATATAAAATTAATAAGAAAGAATAGCAAAAAAAAATAATGTCAGTAATGTTATAAATTTCATATGACTGGTGGAGTTAATCAATAAGGCAACGTGAAAAAGTAAACAAATTAAATTAGATATTTAAATTTTTAAGTTTTTTTATTACATTGCATTTTTATTACAAATTTTCCATAAAAATTAGTGTTTACGGTGATGTTATAATATATTATTTGTTATTAATTTATTAGCAGTATTATTAATATCTTCTTCATCAGATGTATGTTAGGACTCATCATTTCTATTTGTTCTCAAGTTTTTAAAGTAACTATGATTAACAGGAGGAATGAATTTGAGCAGATCCACCATGTCTCTACTTTTTTCCCTTCTCACAGTTCTGCGTTTAGGCTATAATAAAGGTTGATCTAAATTTTTTTTTTTGTTAAATTCAAAATCTTCATTATAGTCATATTTGAATTGTATGAGATGAGGTTTTGACCTACCTAACGTTATGCAGCTTATTTTAAGCCAATTAACCTGTATGTAACGGTTGCTTTTCTGTTAATGATTGAATTTTCTTAAGGTTAAATGGTTCTTTCTTTTTGCACCAAGGACCTTTTTGATTATATTGTACCAATCATCTGGAGAAGAAATGTTTTGATTTTTTTTTGCATGTGACTCAATAATGGCAAAATCTGAGTCACTTACCAAAAATTTCATTTCAATTCACTCAGCTCTTATTTCCGTACTTTGACAAGTTTCAATAAACTTAAGACAGTTTTTTTATAACTGTTATCATTGAATGGTTGCTGGTGGTCATTTGAATTGCGTTATTGAAACGATTTACATAAGAGTTTGGAGTTAATCAAAATGTCTTCTGAAATAAATTACTTATTATTCAATGGCCCAAAAAATTTTGTCGCTTAATAGTGTTAATCTTTACTATTCAGGAAAGTTATAATTAATATAAAAAGTTATGACTATCCCAAGTGCTTTGACACTTAAATTTAAGATTTTTCAAAAAGTGGAGTTAATCACTTTGTGCACTGAACGGCTCATAACTACGAGTATGTCATATAATAAAATCATTTGACACACGTTTGAATTTAATCACTATTAGATAAACACTCTGTTCTTAACCATGCTTTTAAATGAAAATACAAAAAGTATACGAAAATCCTTTTTATTTAATATTTCATCAAATATTAGATCTAATTGTCGTGGGAATTTATATTTTATTTTTCATAAAAAATAAATCAAAAATTCAGCTTGAAAAGATTTTAAACAGCTAAGTGGAGTAAACATTTCTTTAGAGACAATTTAATTTTTAAACAAGACTAGTCATAACCAATTCATAACGTCTGTGGAGCACATTGTTTTATATGAGAAAATGTTTCCAGCTTTCGTACAGTGAGCGTCAAAATAAAGTAAACACCTTAAAATCTTGTAAAAACAGTTTTATTATATTTACTTTGAAAAGTTTTGGAAAAAAATTTTACATAATTCATAAATAAGTTACGAAAAATAAAACTCATTAACAAGAAATTGAAAAACTAAGGAACTTAACAAATTAATTCGCTTTTAGCGGAAATGTACCATATTTTTCGCATCAAAATAAAATAAACAGATATATTAAAATTGTCAAAAAAAAATTGTATTTAATATTTTGTTTGTAATCCTTTTGACTTTATCAAAGCTGATAATCTTCTAGGCAATGAATCAACAAGTTTTTCGTAAAATCAGGTGTAATTTTATTCATTCGTCCTGTAAAACTGCCTTCAGGTGATCTTTGCTAGAAATATTTCTATCTCTAATTTTTTTGTCGAGATATTTCCACAGGTGCTCGATGGGATTAATATCTAGGGATTGCGGTGGATGATCCAGAGTTTTTGGACAATGATGAAGCAACCACTCTTTCACAATTTTGGATGTATGCATAGGATCATTGTCCTGTTGAAACATCCAGTTTTGTGATAGTTCTAATTTCTCTACACTAGGGGTTACATTTTGCTTCAAAATATCTAGATAATCTTCCTTTTTCATTGTAGATTCTATAAATACCAGATTACTATGTCGCCATAGATCCCCAAACCATTACTGATCCTCCGTCGTGCTTTACCGTCTTTGTAACATGTTTATTGCTGAAGGCTTCGTTTTCATTTCGCCATACTTTACGTGGTTTTTTTATACCAAATATCTCAAACTTGCTTTCATGAGTGATGAAATTATGAATGATGTAAAAAACTCTCTAAACTCTATCATTAAAGCATATTTAATAAAACATTTTTACAAAATTATGTGGTCTTTACTTTATTTTGACGCTCACAGTATATGAACAGCGTATTTCTTACTCTATCAATAAAGGCGAATTCAATTTGTTTTCCTTGCTATACTTTCATAAAATTTAAAAGTGTTTTAGAAATAAAACTATGCTTTCCTCATGTCCAACTTGCTTTTTCATCAATATAAACAAGGAAATGAGAGTATTTGACGTTATGATAGACGACCTGAGGCATTACAGTCGTATTCTGTTCTAACACTTTTTCTTTTCTTCAGACTAAAACCTAATGGACTTTCTTCATATGATTAAAGCACACTTAAAAACGGCACTTCAATGTGAAATTGGAAAAGTAATAAAATTCCATTACATTTTAAGTTTTTAAATAAAAAAAACTATAACTTTCCATATTTACTTTATTTTTAATTCCAAATTCTACGAGTGTTGACTTTTATCAAAGAATATGGATATAAAGAATACGCATCATGTAGAAGTAAGATTTCTTATGGCGGGTCGTAACATTACGACCCGCTCTCACCAAAATATTTTTAAAAATCATTTCTTGATGAGAGGGAGGAAGACAGAAGGAAAATGAACACAAACAAAGAGCGTAACAATGTGTTGCTCTCATCGTACGTATGTACAAGTGTATGTATTCTTGTGTTTTTTGATTTAGTTGTCGATCAGACTGCGACAAGAATATATGTGCTGCGGATGCTTTATCATTTTATTTCAGAATAACACTCGAAGAATATTTTGTGTTAAAAATGTTCTATGTCATTAGCTGGGCGTATTTTATTTTGTCCCATAGTATATTTTTTTAAATGCTATGGAATGCACGTATTTTTTCTTTTAATAAAAAATGGTTTTTTATTCTTTTTATTTATCTAAAAAACATGGCCTAATTTTTAAGCCAAAGATGGATAGCTTTATGTTCTTTTAATAATAAAATCGATGTTTTATTTTATTTTTATTTATCCAAAATTATTAAGCCAAAGACAGACAGCTTTACATATGTATGTTGATGAAATGAAAATAAAAATAGAGTATATTACTAACACTTTTATATGACTGTAAATAAATAAATTCTCTCAACTTATTTTCTCTCTCACTCACTAATCCATAACCATAGGCATGTGTTAACCTAGAGGAAAATTTTTAGTAATAATGTCAAGTCTACTTATTAACCCAATGATATGTATATGTGATCGGAAAATATAGAAAAATTGTACTGCACTAAGACACTAAGACACCGTATTTAACTTGGCAAGTATTCTTCCAAAAATCGAAATCATTTCTCATTGATATTAGTGAATACTACTGTGATATTTCTTTGGGTGTATCATTGAAGTCTGAAAAAAGCGACATGAACCTTCTTCTTTAAAAACTGACAAGATTTTTACGCTCTTTTTAACGAACATTCTTGATGTTCGTGTCCTATGTGTGTAAAAAACCGAAGATGTTCTTCCCCTGAGTGACATTGGTGCCGACGTCTGTTTTTAACACCAGAAAAATAAATAAAAAGTGGTCAAACAACAAAAACGCACGATGAGAACAACGCATTGTTACGCTCTTGGTTTCTGTATCATTTCCTTCTATCTTTCCCCCCGCGTCCTGAAATATTTTTGAAAAATATTCCAAAATGTGTTAAAATGCACATTCTTTATACTTTATTTTCTTTACTTCTATGTATGTATTTGCATGGTTATGCTGTTTTATAGCCAAACTTTATTGAGCTTCCCTTAAAGTGCTGACAGTATGGAGCAAAACATTACAATAAAATGCAATTTGTCAATTGTTATTAAATTGGAAACTGCAACTGTATGGCCAATACAATAGAAAACATTTATTAACGTGCATATTTTAGACAAGTTTATACTTTTTAAATCATTCATAAAACTGTTATTTTTATTGATACTTAGTAAGTAGTAATTGGAAAAAAAATATTTTAATTTTCAATAAAAACTAGTTTTTTTCTTTCTTAATTTGAACATTTAAAAACATATTGCAGCAAGTGAAAAGATTGTTACTTGTGGAATTTTTATTTTCCATCATGCAATTTTGTTTTTTTTTTGTTGTTGTCTTTTTTTGCAAATGAAATACATGAACAATTTTTATTTTTAACCACTACTGTTACGGTTATTGATAAGATAAAATACGCCACACATATCTGAAGCAGCATATACTGCCATTATAAATGTGTATACATTTGGATGTCAACACGAAAGCAAGAAAAGACTTAATAAATTGCCAATAAAGAAATGAAGATATGTACATATGTATTGTATATAAGCAAAAATAAATAAAATTAAATTAATATTGTCATTATCAACGTATTGATGATACTTGTATTTTTTGATCTTGTTTCTTCTTCTTCTCTTATATTTCGCTAGCTAATGTTAACACAGTTGTTGTTTTTGTTATACATACGAGTACATTTATTTTAAAAATTTTCTTTTTTCATATTCATTTCCAAGGTGTCTTCAAATAAAGCCACTCACTACTTTCACAGCCAACAAAAACTATATTAATTAACAGCACAAAAATATTGTATGAATGATAAACATACATAAATAAATTGAAAAGAGAAGAAATCATTTACAAAAAAAAAAAACCAACTTCCTCAAAACCGCAGCATTTCAAACGATTTCCATTTTCATTGAAAAACCCATGAAAACAACAAAACCAAATGAAAAACGGAAAATGTTATAAATAGAGAAGACAATTTTGCCACAATTGCCACACGAAAAAAAAAAAATAATGTATAAAAACGGTAACAGAAATGTGGTGGCTACTACCGCCAAATCTAAGTTTAATGGATTTCAAAAGAAAGTAAAAGTCAAAAAACCATAACTTTAATCACGAAGTGTTAGTTTTGTTGCCACTTCATCTGTATGCAGCAGTAGTTTAGTTATAAAACAACATTACGTTTAAAGCAATTCAAGATGAGTAAATGTTACATTTTTTCTTTAAATTAAAACAAAAAAAAAATAAAAAAAATTTCATGGTTATTAAAAAAATACGTTTACGTATTGATACTTAGCTGGAAGCAAACATTTATTAAAGCATTTCAAAAATATAAAATTCTAAGCAATAAATTTTGGTTCATTAATATTCATATTTATTTACTGTTGACAAAATAAATAATTTTCAAATCAGTTTAACATTTTTCCAAACCATACCGCAGTAGTGTGAAGAATGTGAAAACCGTGAATCATTAAAATTAAATTTAATAGCACCTTAACCACAATAATAAAAAGTCTTCAGTAGTAGAGTTCTTTCACGTTACTGTTGAAAAGTTTTGAAAGTCACAATATGAATCAGCCATATGCACGACACTCGTATTATGGTGTATTCACGAAAGTTAAATGTTTGTAAAGAAAATTTTAGTTGAGACATTTTAATAGTTATGATTCATTAAAAAAAGTCATTAAAAATTCTTTAAAAAAAGCATTTTAAGCAATTTACATACATAAGTAAATAATTATAAATTCAGCAAACTTTACGACTTTTATTAATCCATAAAACTATGGATATATAGGCTAATGATGTCAATTTTATTTGGTAATCGTGTCTGAATTTGCATTAAATTTTAATATAATCAGTTCAAATTTGGTGACTTTAATGGCTATTTAATTTCATAACACTCTGTTTCCAAGGATATATGTACATACAGTGGTGACCTTATAATTAGAAACGATGTTTCTGGAACAGAGTTCTCTAGAGTGACGAATCTAAATTTAATTTGTCCCAATCAGATGGAAAAACGTATGTAAGACGTCCTCCAAACAAAGCGTTTGATCCCAGGTACACAGTGAAAACTGTAAAACAAATTAACAAACATATAGTACATATTGCTAAGTCATTTCTAATTATAAGGCCACCACTGTAAGTTTTATAAAAAAATTGTACTCAAGTACTTGGTAAAAATCGATATCTTTTAATTCATATGCTCGTTGCAACGAATAGTTCCGCAGAAAATTTGCTAAAGTGAGTGAAATATTTATTTTGAACGACAACATACTGCCTGCCATTTACATTTTTAAGATTAATTCGTGCAAATATTTCGCGCCATTACATCTTAGGTAGCTTATCTATGAATTAAAATTGTGGCAAATTTTTGCGAATTTTTCATTTCATTCGGTATGTCATAGCAGCTATAATGTTACCCCCCATAAAAATTGTCCAATGGGGTCAAATCGCATGACTAATTGCTCACCAAACTTGCTTATCAAACGCTTCATGGTATCGCATTGTGTGTGGCATGAGACACAGCCTTGTAGAAACCTCATGTCAATCAAGTTGAGTTATTCCTCTTGAGTTATTGCTTCATAGACCTCAAAGTTACAATATTTAACGTTCTTCGTAAAGTACGAGTGATCAAATTAAGCATCTTTCAAAGTGTATTGGTAGCTCTTGAACAGCCTCAGTTTTCTATTTACATCAAATTCGGCAAGTTAGTTTGCTAACGTACACATACATACTACTACACAATTGGTCATTACAACCCTTTAGTCAGGATTACGATCTAGTTTCTCATACCACTTATGTTTTGTGCGTTAATTTCAGTTTAAATTCGACTCCGAACGTCAGATTTTTTAGAATTTTTAATGGCCATTTTATTTACTCTCAGAGTTTTTGCCAGAAATCTGCTGAGATCAAATCGCCGAAGAAATATTTTGTCATATTTCGTTTAATTGGAGATGCCTATCCTGGGGTTTGAACCGAGACCTCACGTCTAATAAGCCAACACACTACCTACAAGACCACGGCGACTAACGTATCCATTAAGCTAAAAATTAGCATTATCGCTGTAGATAAGCTTGCGATAGAAACACATTTCCTTCACAGCACAAATATTGATAAAAAATCGATTATTATTTATTATATCATAATAAGAAGGCAAATTTACATTTTTGAGATTATCACATGTCACGAATCATTTTTTTTATACTAAGCTAGGGTTTATGAATTTAGAAAATATTAATCAACAAGAAGAGAATTATTAGCCAGGGTTAAAATTATGAAATTTTCCTATAAAAATTGGTTTTAAAAATTATTTCTATTAATAAATATGGTATCTATTTCGCATTTAATAGATCTTTTTTAACCGCAAACATTTTAAATCCAATAATTCACTGTTTATCTTATAGAATACACGAATATTTTCATATGGCTTTAGGTTTTTTTCTTTTTTTAGTTTTGCTTTACAAGAAACATTCTTTATGGTTGTGCTACAAGAAATCCTACAAAAGTGAATGTGATTGCACTGCTTAGGAGAATCGAAAACATATGCAATACAATATACAATTTCAAAATGAAAGAAAAAAAACCAAAAATTGTATAATGCAATTTAATTGATAATTCTAAGCACATACGAACGATACAATACGAGTACCTGAGCCAAATGATACACCGAAATAAAATGTGCTCACTTGTAAGGTACGTAAGTACGTATATTTCTACGTAGCTATCATACAGACAACGCATATACTACGTAGTACATATGAGTGTATGATATACTCTATTTCAAACCAAATGATTGTGCCATAATGAACTGAGAAGACTACCAAGTAGTTTTTAACAGTCATTTAACAAAGTATGTCTGGGTTAATAAATGCGAAATTAAAAAATAAAATAAAAAAACAGAGAATTAGCAAAACGAACCACTGCACTATGTAATGAAAACGAAATGAAATCTTACAAAAAAAGAAGAAAAAAGTTTATAAGGATTTAAAAACGAATTTTAAATTGTATGGTAAACAGCAGAAAGAAACCCACAACCTACACACTTCTGTATGTACATATGTATGCAGATAGATGTACACGTACTATTAAAAATATTTCTTTACATTACGATTTATGTACGTACATATGTACGTACTGTATTTTCAAAGTATGACACATTTCAACAATATTTGCAAAAATGTTGTAATGGTATCGTTGTTTTTTTTTGCGTGCATTTAGTTGACACCATATCCAAGAAATTAAATGACTATGTATTTTAATAATATGCATTGCAATTAGTATTATTAAACAAAAAAAAAAAAAAAGGAAAAGGAACAGTGATAATGAACATGGATGAGTCAGATTTAGTTGACAAACAAACAGAGTTGAAACATAAATCCCCAACATCAATTCGTAGAATCCAAGAATTTGTGATAATTTTGTTTTCTGTTTTTACTTTTTGTTTTATTTCATTTTCTTTTAATTTTTCCTGTAGTTTTTTTTTTTTGTCTGAAGTTGGCTACATTTGACCCCCATCATCATGTGCGCTACCACCACCACCAGCGTTAATGTGCTAAAAGGTGTGTCACGCTTAAATGAGTTGGTGTTTTAGTACTTGTTAACATAGACAGTTTGGTTTATAGAATAAATGAAAACAAAGGTAGATAAAATAAATAAGAATATTCTATACGGTCAAGGCCAACTAAGTAATGCCCTATGTTGTAAGATATACAATTTCTAATTATTTATGTACATCAAATCCCAGGGTGTTAATCTAACAATAATTAAAACAAATGTTTATGAAAGTTGTCGTACTAAATTTGAATTAAAAAAATTCGAGAATTTTTGCAGGTTCACCATGTTGGCAAAAAATTTTTGTTTTAATACGTGCTATATAGTTTAGTTAGTTCTTTCAAATCTAATCTCTATAAACGTTGTTATCTTAAGTTATTTATATAAAGTTTTGGAGAAAAAAAAATAACCTAAATTTACAACCTTTATGTAGGTTCTGCCCTGATAATCATTCTTATTATAGTATGGTGGTGGTCTACTTTAAAATAATAGTAACATAATTGTATTTAATGGAGTATTCTTATGAGGCTAAACTTTTGGTCATGTGGAAAGTAAAAACGTTGTGTATGTCGGCACGCGACCACACAAAAACGGGTTCCCTTAATTGTTGAAAATTAAAGGAAGTAAATGAGTCGCATATTTCATTTGTTTTCTGTTTAATATTGTATTATTTTTTTACATTAAAGGCATACACTCTCAAAAACGGCTATTAAAATATTTTCATATATAAATGCCAGCATGGATGGGAATTAAATTGTATTTAAACCTTTTGTTTTATTATAATTTTTTAAATCTTTTAAAAAAAATTATACGCAAAACAATTATTTTTGAAAGGGCATACAAAAATTTCAAGAAAATTCAAATAGCATTTGTTAACATTAATTTAATTAACAGAAAATAAAAGAAATAAATCATTTGCATTAGAAAAGCTATTTGTAAACACTATATAAACTAAAAAAATATAAATAATTTTCAAAGAATCTATTGTCTTTAAATCATTGAACACCTGGTATAAAAAAAAAATAAAATTTTGATTCAGATGAAAAGAATTTTTCTTTTGATTTTCGATTTCATTTTTATGTATATACAACTGTAAAGATAAACAAATAAATGAATTCATCATTGCAGTATTTGAATGATCGGTTTTGTTTAATTAAATTGTTTAAGAAAGTGAAATTTTTATTGCAAGTCGCCTGTGGGCAACTGTCAGTGCAATTGAAGTTGCTAACCAACCATTGCTAATCCTCACGCCATAAGCCTAAGCAGAAAATAAGCATGCAAAGAATTATTCAGAAATAAAATAATAATAATAGGTACACTTTTCAATGGATAAAATAAGATATGGTATATGAATTGAATTAAAGGGTTGCAGTTTATAAAAATATGCCAGTGGAAAAAGGGGGAGACTTATATTTTACAAAACAAAATTAATTCCTTATCATTAGCCCTTAATCCAGGATTTTTGAAAAGCTTCATATCTTCAATTGGGAAAAAAAAACTTCCAAATGCTGCAGCTTTTGCTGATTTAGCATCCGTCTGACTTTAAGGGGAATAAATATCCAATTGTTGTGCTCATAAATGGCATGAATTACAATTGACTTCCCTGGTGACTCCAAGCAACAGATTTCATAAGCCTTTTCATGGTAATTCATGCTTAGAGAGAGATATTTTTCTCTCTCCCACTGTATTAAACTCACATGAGATCAATATAAGGGAAAATAAAATCTCAAAATTCCTGAATGTTATTCAACATGACCTGCCTGTTTAGATTTGCCTGGTAATTTCTTATTCCGACAGCTATTTAGACTAGTAGTACTTGATATCGTCAAATGTAATATTTTTCGGGCGGAATATTTAGGAAAGTATAACTACATGAATTCTCGCTTCAACGGCATTTATGCTTTACTAAGCAAAGAATCTTTTATCTTTATCTTGGCTCCGCCGTTACCACCAAAAATGATGTCAGTCTGGAGATCAAGCGCAGGATCACTCTTGCCAACAGGTGCTAGTATGGTCTCAATAGGGAATTGAGTAGCAGATACCTCTCTCGTGCGACAAAACTAACACTTTACAAGACACTCATCCTACCCGTGCTTCTTAATGGCGCAGAGGCATAGAGTGTTCGAGAGAAAAGTCCTACGTAAGATCTTCGGTCCTGTGCGATTTTGCGATGATTTCCGTATCCGATCCAACAGTGAGCTGTATGAGCTCCTCAACGACATAGACGTTGTACAGCGTATTAATATCCAGGGGCTACGCTGGCTCGGCCATGTCGTTCGAATGGAGGAGGACGCTCCAGCGAGACTCATTTCACTGATCTCGTGTACTCATTAATCTTATGTTGCCGAAGATGTTTCGAGAACGAAAATTTCAAATAATCCAAAGCGGTTATCTTTGCTTCCTTCTGGAAAATAAATAAACGCCAGACGAGTTAAAAAATAACCTGAAATTATTAAATATCCTAACCTCCAATTGACATTTTCTGCATTTCAAATCAAACTCTACGCCGCATTTACACTACAAAAACAAGACTCGGCGACATTCTGTTTTAAACTTATATTGTTTTATTAAACTCTTTGACGAACACTACGCCATACACACATAAGTGCGTTGACCTATAAATGAATAAAAATCGTTTAGTGGTTTAAATAATAACCCATCACTTATGTGTCAATTTAGTTAAAGAAAAAGCAATTCTTAAAAAATTTATTTTCTGTTTTGAATTTTTGCAAAATCAAGGAAAAACAAAAATGCTTTAATATTTTAAGAACGTATTCCTTTTGTTGTTTGCATAAAAACGTTATGACATCACTTTGATCTGGTGCATTCATTCATTCAAGCCAAGGCACAACAATCGCTTAATAAAAAAGCAGTGTCAAGTTAATTATAATAAAAAAAGATCACTCACTCTGTAATAAAATGTATTCATTGCAACCAGTGCGCAATTTGATTTTCAACTTTATTCACTCGCTCAAGTCTTTATGTGCATGAGCTTATATGTATAAGCAGTAAATATGAAAATTTGTAGCACATTGTGCGAATAGGAACAAAGAACACGATTTCTATTTGTAAATTTTTTACAGCAAAAAAAAAGCATTTTATTTGTATTGAAGCCTTTTTTTTCCTAAGAAACATAAAAAAGCAATGACTTCCTTATTTTTTAGGGGCACAGTTCGATCAATAAACATTATTGATTTCAATGAATAAGCAGCTGGAATATGAAATTTACATTTACATGGACCTGAAAACAATAAACAATTTCATACAATTGTTCAGGCGTACATATGTATGCATTAGGCCAAATGCAATAAAATTTGAAATAATTTCCAAGCCATTGAATAGAATGTAACAAAATTTACACAATCTGTGTCCACAGTGTGTGTTATATGGTGTGAATTTTGTTCTTGTACAGCAAGCAGGCCATACAATAAGATGTTATTAAATGATCTTGTATTTGATCAATTTTACGCGCATATTTATTAAGAAAGCATAAAGCCCATTGATAAAATGAACAATAAGAAGAAAAAAACCAAGTCAATACAAATACTGTTTGGCATTGATGTGAAATGGAATTAATAATGCCTTTCAAGTGGTAAAAGTGCACTTACAAGCAATTCTGTTCCTCATGAAATGCAAACAAACCATTTAACAAACAATTTAACAGATTGCAGCAGGCATGCACATAAGTACTCGTATACCATACAGAGAGCCTCTTATCTTATCCAAGGAATTACCATACATTCATTCTTTTTTTTTTTTGACATTTAAGACATAAACGGAATGTATAATTATTTTCATCTTCTTCGTCTTATTTTTTTTTATTTGCTCTTCATTATAAATCTTAAAATAAATTTTTGCTGTTTACAGCTGATAAATTTGAATATTTTTGGAAATGTTTTTGTGTGATTTCATTTAAGGAAATAAAATAAATAAATAAATACATTCTGACATGCATAAAGTGAAGTATTATTACGTGAATGCCTTTTGTTTATAAACTTACTTAATAGTTAAACCATGAGTCATTGCAATTCATTTAATATTATTCACATAAGATTCTGAGAATCACATATCGGTACTTTGTACTTGAAAAATCCAGACAGTTTTGCTTATTATAACTGTTTGGCTTAATAACAAAAATAAAATAAAATAAAAAATAACTCGCAAATTCTTAAATCAACAAGACATTCATCTAAGACAAATGCCGGTAAAGTATTTGTTAACACTTTTGTTATGAATTTATAAAATTCACATATGTTTTCAAAGACAAAAGTAATAAGTAATAAAATTTTTCTAAAATTCGTACTAATGGGTTTTCTAAGAAGGTGTGTAAAGGGAAATGAGCAATGCGTATGTGAATTAAAATTCGTTATTAAAGGTACACAATTAAAGATAACTCTAGTATGTAATTGTAAAAAAATAAAAAAAAATTATAAATGATTGCTGAGTAGGTATATACTTAAAGTAAGAAAATTATTATTTTTTTAATTCAATGTAACTTTTATCGTCTTCTATGCCACTTTTTTAATTCAATGTAACTTTTATCGTCTTCTATGCCACTTAAGGTAACTGACAATACTAGTAAAGTTCAGTTCTCATCCATATGGGGCTGTATATTATTTTTTAATTCGTATTAAATATTTTAAAATTAATCTCCACATCTTAAATCTAAAACTGAAGAGGTGGAAGGACGATCTTTCAAACGCTTTATATTTAAAAAACCTGAGAGATTAATAAATAGAATATAATTTAAAATTTTTAATGACAATATTGTCAAAAAGAGGAATGTTGTGGTTAAAGTGCTCGACTACAGACCCGAGTAATATATTTCCATATTGGGTTTTTGAATTTATATAAATCAAAACCTTTTTGAATTCTCTTCAAATAATCCATGTAATGGGCAGGAGGCATTCGTTCTAGATAACATAAGCTGACAAAGCTGTCGTCCCATAAGACCTGCTAATAGATCAATCATCTGGTTATTTGAAAAAAAAAAAAACTTGCTAATAAAATTGAAACAAAGTAAAAGCAATAATAACAGATGTCCTGTAACATATTCGGTAGTGTGTTAGTCTATTAGTGTGAGAGTCGTAGGTTCGATTCCTACTAGACTCTCTGGTCTGTTTCATCAACTTGCTTTTGCTCTTCGCAATTAATTCGGGTCTAAACTGTAATCGATTCTATTCGATAAACTATGCAAACTGTATCTGAAGTAAACATTTCCCCACAAGCAGTTAGAAAAAGGAGAAAAATCCAACAAGTAACGCAATGTAAACCCACACATTTCACGAAACTGAAAGTCTGGAAACCTGGCTGGAAGGTCCTTTAGCATTTACCTTATACTTAGCACCTCCCTGGCACAATCTATTCCAATCTATGGCAAATCATTTTGTTTTATTTAAATAAATTCACAGGATTTTTAAACATTAAAATATTCTGCACAGCAAGGCCATCAAATTCGAATTCTATCCAAGTGCTTAATAGTAACCTTGACAATTTATTGTGCCAAAATTTTTGTCAATACAGTCAAGGTTATTATGAGAGACGCATGGTGGATACCGTTTCAAATGAAATCAAATCAAGATTCTCAGCAGTTGAAGTCCTTAAATCTAAAGCCCAAACTACAAACTATATTTTGGTAGCATCAATATATACCTACATATAATTAGATATGGTGCTGCAGAAAACAATAGTATTAATTTAAATATGTGGTAGACACAAATATATATGTACATATGAACATTCATAAATAATTTTTAAAGCAAAAGTTTATTGCTATTTATTGTGAAAAGAAATCGAAAATCCACATTGTTATCTCTTAATTAAATTAAAATTATTAACTGTATTAAAAGAAAAAACAAAACAAAACAACAACAGACCCCCACAAACGAGTTGTGGCAAGAGATGCCATTAAAAAAAAATGCTTTCCGCAAAACACAACAATAAACACTCTCGCAGCTATACAACACTAACACACTTATAGGCAAATGAAATGAATGAGTTACAATTGTAAAATTGCTGATGGATGTGATTTAGTTGTTGTTGTTGCTTTTTTATGAATGTTGATTTTGATGCTGCGCCTGCCTTTAATAAAAATACAGAAAAACGAAAAAAAAAACTACGAGCAACCGACAATGCATGGAGATGACGACTTATAAGCCGGCAACACCCATGTGGCCATATGAATGACTTGCAAACGAAATAAAAAATGCATTCATTTTTGTTGAGTTGTAGACATTTGTAAGTTTTTTTTTGTTCACTAACTAACCCCTCCAACACTTCCCCCCCTCAACAAAAAACATAGCAACAACAGTACAGATATAAACAAACACATTGACATACACACACCCTTTGCAGCACAACAGCAGAAAAACCAAAGGCACAAGGCACAAGCAGGGAACGAAAAACATGTATAGCCTTGAAAATAAAAAAGGCAGTAAAAAGTAAAAACTGAACTGAAAGAGGATGTGTATGATGAACAAAGAAATCCTCAGTATTAAATTTTTGGGGTTGAATTTGCTGTATGTAAACATTAAATGAAATGAAAAAAAAGACGTGTAAAATACAATGTAGATGAAGGAGAAATAAATAAGGAAAAAAAAACACTCCCTAGAAGTGGAAATGAGAGCTTTCTTTAAGCATTGCAAAAACAGCAACAAAAGTTTTCAAAAAGCCACCAAACAACCTTTCCTCTTCGTCACCACTACCACCTCCACTAACTGACTCTGACTCTGACTACTAAATGATTCGAATCGTTACTGTTTTGTTATTTTTATTGCCGTTGGGTGGCTCAGTCAGTGAGTAAGTGACTCATCTGCAGATGGATTGGCATTGTTTGTATATATTTCCTGGTTTCTTGTATAAAAACTCATCAATTATTCAATTGCATAGAATCATGCATAACAAATGCAAATTTTTTAATTAATTTACTCACTCAACTCACCTCTATAAATTTCTCCTGTATTTCAGCTTTCTCCTCTGCTGATAAGCCTTTTGTGAATTTGTTTACGGACATTGTGTTACGTTTGTTGTTGTTGTTTAGTATTTTACAATACGTTTAAATATTTATAGAATTTACTTAATTGTTTTACAAAGTAAAACACTTCTGTTTTTAATTGCTTTCCACAGACACACTCACTGCAATATTCTCTTATAAGCCTTTTTTATTTTCTTCCGCCAACTCTTTTTCTTTTTTTATATACTCTTCTTAAATCCGTTTGTTCTCACTTTCGCTGTGGCTGGCTTTGTGACGTTTGTAAATTCTTTTGAACTTTTCAATTTGAAATTCAGTCAAAGTATTTTAAATTAGATTAAAATGCTTTGTTTTATAATACCGTTTAAACTAATTTAATAAAATAATTACAAACTTTTGCGTAGAGATATAAAAGTTACGTTAAAAAAGAAAACTTTTCTGCAGTTTCTTACACAATTAAAAACCAACTTATTACAATGATGTGCGAAGAAGAAATGCGAGCTTGGATGAAAGCAAAAAACCCATTTAAACATTTTTAGCTGGCAATACCTACAAGCAGTGCCGTTCAATAATGAAAATGTGATGCCAATCAAACAAATTTAAAAATAAATAATTTCGACGCGTGTTTTGTGCTCTTTACCTATTAACAGCCTTGCCATTTGCCGCAACAGTTTTTCAAATATATTTTGTGGAGCATGTATTTATTTATTTTATTTATTCTTTCTGTTCTCGAATATCTTACTTGGTATGCCGGGAAGGTGATTACATCTTTGGTTAATATATTATATCTCATATGTAATTATTTCGCTTTTATTTTTGACATATTTCCACTAGTCGTTTCCACTTTTCACGTACACTCTTGCAATAGTTTTCAATATTTCTAATAAGATCTTAGGGTTCAAATATATTTCATTACATTGCGGTAAGTTTTGTTTATGTTTTGTCGCTGACCATTTTGTTTTGTGATACTTTTTAATTGATAATAAAAAAAAACGTTAAAACAAAAATTAATTTGGTAGTCTTAAATACAGTACATGACATTGCCAACCATTTGAAATATTTATGTTAACCTTTCCCTCTGAATGCAGAAAAGAAGAGGAATATACAATCAAAACATTAAACATAACCTCAAATTCTGTCGGTGGTAGCATTGTATTGCAATAAGAAAATCGAATTAAGCTCTAATTTAATAAATAAAAATGAAAGAAACTCCTTTATCCACTTGCGAAAGAAACTTTATTATACAGGCTATTAAACAAAATCAGGTATGTAATAATTTTTTTATGCTATGCATTGTTTAAATGAAATTTATTTTCAGCGTTTAGATGGTCGTAAAAATGATGAATTTCGTCCCATAAAAATTAACTATGGTGCTGAGTGGGGTAGTGTTTTAGTTGCATTGGGAGAGACAAAAGTTTTGGCACAGGTTTCCAGCGAATTGGGTATACCCAAAGCTACCAGGCCAAATGAGGGTATGTTGCATATAAATGTGGAACTGGGTCCTATGGCGGCATCACATTTTGAAGCCGGCCGTAATTGTGAACTGACAGTGCAGCTGAACAGGACTTTAGAGAGAACATTTAAAGATTCCAGATGTTTAGACCTAGAGTCATTATGTATACAAGCCGAAGAGCGCGTATGGATCTTAAGAGTCGATTTAAATGTTCTTAACCATGAAGGTAATTTAATAGACTGCTGCTCGGTGGCTACATTATGTGCCTTAATGCATTTCCGTAGACCGGACGTTAGTCTAGTGGAAGATGATGTGGTTATACATACAGCTGCTGAAAAGGAACCTTTACCCATGGTCATGCATCATTATCCGGTGTGTGTAAGCTATTGTACTTTCGATGACGGTCACATAGCTGTGGCCGATCCTACAATAATGGAAGAACGCACTAGTGAATCACAAATGATTTTTGGTATCAATTCATTTCGTGAACTATGCTGTCTTAATTTGGGTGGTTCTTCTTTAACAAGCTCCAGTTTATTATTGCAATCTTCGAAAAGAGCTTCAATACAGGCTAAAAAAGTAGTCGATCTGGTTAAGCAAACGTTGGAAAACGATTTAGCTGCCAGAGAGAATCGCAAAGATGTAGGCTTTACCGAATGCTTAAAACAAAATACAATAACAAGTTTGGCAGAAGATCGTATGGTTTTAAAATTGCGAAACTTTTCTTTAAATGAAGTGGAAACAGAAGAGCAAAAACGCAAAGAGGAATTCTTTAAAAACTTGGCAGAAAATGAGGATGAAAGTGATGGCGAAATTACTTTAGGAAATATGGAAAGTAAGTTTGAAGCTACCTACTGCTTTTATAAGAAACACTTAAGTGGTGTATTTATTATTGTAGAAACAAAACCTGCTGATGCAGCTATGAAACCGGATGGTGATTCTCATTGGATGCCAGAATCTGATTCTAATGATGCTAATATGCAGTCAACAAGTGATAGCGATGCAGATGAGGATGAGGAAAACTTGGAGCATACTGTTAACAAGGCTTTACAACAATGTAATCCTCGCCAAAATCAACCCATAAGCAAACAGAAACAAAAAGGGAAAGGACTGTTAAACCAAAAGAAAGCCCGTAGTAAGTTCGATTTTATTTTTCAATTTTGTTTTATACTAAGAAGTATTCAATTTTTTTACAGAACAAACAAACTCAGATTCGGAGGAAGAAGTACAAGTTGTTTTATAAATTTTTTTAGACACCATATGATTAGTTTTAAGAATTTTTAATAGAATGTTTATTAAATCGATTTTCTAAAAATGAATCAATTTGAAATGGAAATTTATTTCGAACACTATGGATGGCATGCTTATGAAAGGAGGTTTTTAATATGACAGAATACCATCATAAGTAGTTCATAAGAAAGTTAAACTCTTTAATCTGTCTTCTGGAGATCAGGACGTATGCAAACGGTAGTAATATAAAAAGAAAATAATTGGTGTATCAAACACTTTACAGGCCTCTACACTGTACCTTCAATACGTAGAAAATAAAACTCCATGTTCCATGTAATTTTTTTTTATTAAAACTTGTTTATTGCCACATTTTTTTTTGTTGTATTTTCCTGCATTGTTTTCTTCCATGTAAAATAAATTTCTTTCTTTTCTTTTTATAAAATTATAAGAAATTTGTGTTGCATAATTTTTAATTTAATTTCCTTTTAATTTCTATGGTTTTACAAAGTATGTATGAGTTTTAAAAGTGTTACAAAATTAGTTAAGAAACAAGTTGAAACAGGTGATTAAAATAATATGAAAGCATAATTTGACTTATTACAGCTAAGAATTTTATTAAAAGCTGTGTGTTAAACCAATTAAATCTAAGATTAATTACAAAATAAAAAATATATAATTTCTCTCTCTATCGATAAAATATTACACAAAAATTATCAAGTGACTTAAACATAACAATTGCTTATAGTATGTAAATATATATAGATTTTATTTATTTAATTAAAAAAAAAATAATAATAATTCCGTATGGTAAATTAAATATTAGTTTTATATTATAGACGAGTACGAGTATCAACACAATTATTGCAATGATGCTCTAAAAAAAAATCTGCAGTTCAAGTTGTGTCATTGCTCATGCCATTTTTTAGATCCAATTTATTTGAATTGGATTTCACCATATAGACGAAGTAGGTAATGATATCCTTTTCCTTAATAGGTATCGTTTTGAAGTGTTTCATGACGGTCTGAAATAGAGCGAAAGAAGATGGTTATTAGAAGGATTAATATCATTAATTTTATAGGAATATAATGATTAATTCAAGCATAAAATATACCATGAGCGCCAAAAGTGAGTAAACACTACTGAAATAATTCATTTTCTTAGGATAGCGAGAAAAGTAAATGAGAATAGTCGAATAAATTTCTAAAAATATAAACGTTTATTTATTACTTATAAAATGTTAAAGCAAAAACAACAATTCACGATAAAGGAACTTTTTTTGTACTTAAGAACAAAAGTGTTGACTCACTTATGGCGCTCAGTGTATAACCTCAACTTCCAGGCTACTCATCTGGAGGATGTCCTCGCAAAATGTATATTATAGAGGATTTCTTCCTACAACATAGGCAAGTCCATTAAAAAACAATTTCATGGAGGATTTATAGAAGAGCAGAAGAACCAGCATTATTTATTCGAAGACCACCAAAAAGCTTTTCAGGTCAGCAAGGAAAAGAAAGGTTAGATTTGAGTTTGCCAAAGTTCATATCGTTTGGAAAACAGTTTTGTTTTCTGACAAATACAAGTTCAATTTAAAAACTTCATATAGAATAAGACGGTTACGAAGGTCAAAAGTTAAAAGGCTATATCCTAAGTATTGTAAAGCAATTGTTAAACACGTTGGAGAAAATTTAATAATCTGGTGTTGCTTCACTGGCCAAGGAATTGATGGAATTATGATTCGCACCATGTACCTTGACATATTAAGTGTGATGACACCATATGTAGATAAAGATTTTACACTACAATAGAGGATTCAACAGGATAGCGAACCTTTAAAACACCTCCAAAGTTTATAAAGAACGACTAATGAAAACTAAGATCGAAGTTCACGAGTGGGCTGCTTAATCTCATGAGTGATTGTTAATGAGAAGATCATTCAGGAAAATTGCTGAAGTAAGGAAGATTTATTTCTACTTGTGAAAATAGTTTGATGCTATTATTTAATCCTTTACTAGCGAAGAATGTTAACAGTTTCTTTAAGAACGAAATTAATCTTCCAAACTTTAATTTGCCTTTTGTTGGTTAAGTTTATAGAAACCAATACGAAGACGATATGATTTGAATTAATTTTAAGCAAAATTGAAGGCTATTTTTACACCATTTCGTTTGAAAGCTTATTGCTCTTTGGCCATCAAGGCTCTCCATAGTTTCATTATTAGCTTGAGCTGCTTGAGAACTGCTAGAGTTTCATTAGTGTCGCTCTCTCTTGTGTGTTTGTTGGTCTGTCTAATTCCTTCGCTTCCTTATTCTCCCTTTCCTATCTCCTCTCCTTTTCCTATCCCCTCTATTATCCTTTCATCTTAAGGACGTTTGTACATTGGGTCAACTTGACCTTCGGGTACTGTACTTGTCTCATTTGACAAGTAAACGTCCTCTAACCTAACCTTAACCTTGGAAGCTAAATACGTCGTTATCAAGGCAATTATACTTCTCCCCATTGGCAAAAACTTTACCGTCGTTTTTTTTGAAGCTTTTATTAAGAAAAATCGAACATTAACAAAAGTAATTACCACTGGCAGGAGGTAAATAGCAGCTAGAAGACAAATCTTCCCAGATACTTGAAGGTAAATCAGATAATTTTTTAATACCAATTTCTTAAGTCAACTTTTCCTTTCATTTTTTTTTCATTTTGCAAATAAAGTAATGGATTTCATAACAAGCCTCTTAAGTACTGAACTGTTACGAAATAAAATCTTTTGCAATTAAGGGATTGGACTAATAAGTTAAGGAATTTTATAAGTTTTGAATGGGGTTCACTGGGGCTAGCAGTTTTATAAGTAAGAATTTTTTTTTTATCAAAATCGTTTCACAATTAAGGAATTAGCCTAGGATGCAGAAGAATTTCATAACCTTAGAATGAAAGGGCTTACGCCAGAGATATACGTTTATTGAAGAAAAAATAATTTACAAATGTATGACCCGATATTCGTTGATTGTCATGGCAATACATAAAAGCATAAAATATTTTAAAATAGGTCCAGTAAACACTCTTCATTTAACAAAAAAGTAAGTATACTTGATAGGTTAATTAACAAGGTTAAAACAGTCTATGTAGTTCTAAGGAATTACTTCAATAGAACCTTTGGATAAGTGTATTAAAATTTCTATGTCAGAAGCACAACCCAAATAAATTATAAGCACCTACTAAAACCACATTGCCATGTACCTATGCGCTCAAATTTATTATCTAATAATGTGCAACACACCATTGTGCAAATTAAATGAAAATTAATACACGATTATTATTATGTTATACACTTCTTTTACTTAATCAATCGATGGTATACTTACGTCAGCAAGTTGTGCTCTTTTCATGCCGGGTCGTGTTTGCAATTTATAATAGCGTTTATAGCGTCTCAATGTATTCACTTGCAATTGATAGAGATCCGGCACCTCGGGTAGATCAATATCTGTATCATTGCTATCGTCCTCGGATTCCTTACGCCTTCGCTTCGAGCGTGCCGATTGTATGCGTTCCTTGTGATAGTCGCAGATGTAAATGTGTTGCGATGTGGGATCACTGCTCAGCTTTAGCCGTTTGTCCTTCACCGTTTTCTGTATACGTTTACTGTAGCTGGCATTGCCAGCTGGTCTATTGCATCTTTCGTTTTCATCTATCAAGCAACACGTTTGATCCGTATGCCCACCCCTCGAGTCTTCCTCTCCCGTACTAAAGCCGTTGTTCATGGTTTCTGCACTCTTTTTCTTTGTTCAGGTAATATTGTTTTCGCTTTTTTTTATTAACAGTTTAAAGTTATGCCTACACAAATCGAATATCAATCACAAACAAATTTTCTTCTTCGTTTATGTGAATTTATAACAATTATTTACGTTAGTTAACCTTGCTTTGTGGTTTTTAACAAGACAATAATAAACGAAAAGAGTTCTTTTTTATCAATGGCTTT
Organism: Sarcophaga carnaria; assembly: GCA_958299815.1. NCBI lineage: Eukaryota > Metazoa > Arthropoda > Insecta > Diptera > Sarcophagidae > Sarcophaga > Sarcophaga carnaria. The sequence continues at coordinate 145,002,542 of OY283149.1, forward strand.
TTAGCTTTAGTAGTCTTGTCTATTTTTTATTTTATTTTATTTTTGTTGAAGTAAGTGCCGAGAAGAGTATAATTCTTTTTATATGTAATAAGTTTTCCTTTTGTTTATAGCCTTTATACGCTTCTATTAATCGCAACTTTTTAAGCTTTTCCATACAGATCACCACACCGGCTGTACCATTTTATTTCAAGAATTGCTTCTTCTTCGTTAAGACGCTTCAATAATTTGTTTAATTGTATTCATTTATTTCACAAAATTTGCTTAAAATTTTATTTAAAATCACTTCCACTTTTGCTCAATTATTTGTTTCACTTGTGAAAATTGGAGCTGAATAAATGCACGCACACACACACACATATATATATACAACGATTGAAAAGACGACAAGAAAAACAGGCAATAATTACAACAACATAAATAAAGCACAAAATAATGGGTTGTTTGAATACAGCAAAAGGTAGTAAATAACAAATGCAGGGTTATCGTAAAGCGTAGTAAACTGTTGGCAGATTAACTCAAGTGCTACCAAGTTTTTATTTTACAATGTCCGTTGTTTTAAATTTCAAATAAAGAAAAAATTGAAAAAGAAAATTTAAATGCGAAAAATGTATTTATCTCAGAAAAAAGTTACAATTTAAATTAAATTAAAAAAAGTCCTAAAGGCCTTAACATAAAGGTACTTCTTTTGTAGTTTTATATTTTTTCATTGTAATTGATTTATATTTTTAAGCTAAAATCCGGCATGCTTCGCCAAACCCATTTCAAATTAGCTTTTATGAATATGAATTATTTTTAAATATGTTATATTAATATGACTTAAATCCAAGCGAATGATATTTCTCAGACAATGGTAAATGTAGAGAGTTGAAGTTGACAGGAAAGCATAATATAGTATATTATAGTATAGTATATTATAGTATAGTATAGTATAGTATAGTATAGTATAATATAGTATAGTATAGTATAGTATAATATAGTATAGTATAGTATAGTATAGTATAATATAGTATAATATAGTATAGTATAGTATAGTATAGTATAGTATATTATAGTATAGTATAGCATAGTATAGTATAGTATAGCATAGTATAGTATATTATAGTATAGTATAGTATAGTATAGTATAGTATAGTATAGTATAGTATAGTATAGTATAGTATAGTATAGTATAGTATAGTATAGTATAGTATAGTATAGTATAGTATAGTATAGTATAGTATAGTATAGTATAGTATAGTATAGTATAGTATAGTATAGTATAGTATAGTATAGTATAGTATAGTATAGTATAGTATAGTATAGTATAGTATAGTATAGTATAGTATAGTATAGTATAGTATAGTATAGTATAGTATAGTATAGTATAGTATAGTATAGTATAGTATAGTATAATATAGTATAGTATAGTATAGTATAGTATAGTATAGTATAGTATAGTATAGTATAGTATAGTATAGTATAGTATAGTATAGTATAGTATAGTATAGTATAGTATAGTATAGTATAGTATAGTATAGTATAGTATAGTATAGTAGAGTATCTCCATCCGTGAGGATTTATGTAAAGTCGTTCACGTCCACATCTACTACTGGAATGCCCAAAATTAATGATTTATAGTTTCAATTGCTTAATATCGCATCTTGTGCGCTATATTTAGTTGCATGGCATTATTTTTTATTTGAAGACTTAAACAAGTGGCTCGAAACTGACAAATTTTCGAACTATAAAGAAATAGTGTCTGAAATTCATTATTATTTTAAGAAGTTGAGCAGTTCTTAGTATACAAGAGGGTGTGGCAGCTTTTAAATATCGCTATGAAAAGTTGATCGAGCTAAAAGCAGATTATGTTGACACATAAAGAAAATTGTTTGGGTTTTGGAGCAGCCGACCTAAGCCTGTAACGGGCTATTACTATAATGCATGCACGATAAGTTGATCGATATTGTAAAATTTCCACAGCCCTATATTAATGTTGGACGAGTGTAGCATTAATTGGTCTAGAATTTAATTTGTTAAGATTACCAATTCTTTTATCCTTAAATTACGTTACGAACAGTTTTAAATTGTTGATTTGTAAGCATTTATCAAGTCTTCAGTCTTTTACTGTCATTTTCCAACTGCAATTGCAAAGTAAAAAGGAGAGAAAAAAAATTAAAACGAAAATTGGACTGATAATAGGCCAAAATAACAAGACTAGCAACAATTTAAGCATTTAATGAAATGGAAAAAAAAGAAGAAAACTGAAAAAACTGTACAGCATACATACATACATATGTATGTACATACGGAATATTATTTGGACCGATCTGTATATACTTGTATGAAATACATACAAATATCAAATTTAATTGACCTCCCACCCACTACCAGTGTATAGTAGTAGTGTTGTGTGTTCGTTCGTTCGTATTGTTCATTTTCAGTATTTTTGTTTAAACAAAAATTTATTTTTATTCCATTATAGACTACGAGACTATCAACACACAAGAAACATACTCACACTCACTCATGCACTGGCTGGCTTTCGCACTCAATTTGGAAAACTTCATATGCACATTAACAACAACAAAAAAAATGAAAGAAAAAAGGAGCAAAATTTAAACAAAAAATTTTGTAGAGAAAATAAAACGAAAATAAGAATTCATTGAATGGTATTTGCATACTTCTCTATACGTCCACATATTGTTTATATAGATGTGTGTAAGCATGTTTGTGTGTGCATATGTATGTGTGTGTATGAGAGAATTTGACCATTAATGTATTTGTGTTTATAAAAAATTTATTCAATTTTGAATGCGTAAGATGAAAAATACCAGGAGATAAATTAATTCTTCTTCTTTTAATTTTTATTTTGAATTCCAGTTGCTCACATAACCAAAAGCAAAAGCATAAATACTCCGTTACTCGTATATGTATGTACATATATCGTAGTTCCTTATATATTCACTTTATAGATGTATGCATGTATGTATGTGTTGCATTACCAACAATATATGTATACACACACATATAATATTTGTGTTTATATTCAATTACTTCATCAATTTATCTCATTGCCTTTACTCCTACACATCTGCTTACCTTCTATCGCATCTCATCTTATCGCAGCTCATCTTATCTTGTGCCACATCTTGTCTATTTTTTCTCTGCGAGAGTATAATTTTTCTATAGAATTCTATCGGCACTGATGCGAATAGCTCTAAATGAGATTATATACATCATGAATTACACCATTTCCATTGTAATTTTTAATTTTCATCGAATTGTTAAATTCCTTGTTGCATCACTTACACGCTACCATGTTCAATGACAGGAAGTTGAGTTTTAATTATAAATTCATTACACTGTAGGCCAAAAATTACATATTTTTGAAAAGTGCTGTCATGGTAGGTACATGCAGTTTCATGCGTAAGGTTGCACTACCATTCTAAGCGTATATTTCACCTTCACTTTAAGCGAAACAAATAGAACTTCAATCCTTAACAATTGCCAATGTCCTAAACAAGTAAACTAATGTCAGCCTTGAAGTCGCCGTAGTCTAGTAGGTAGTGTGTTGGCTTATTAGACGTAAAAGCCAGGGTTCGAGCCCCAGGCCAGACATCAAGACAAAATACAAAAAGTATTTCTGCGGCGACTTTCTCTCAGCAGATTTCTGGCAAAAACTCTGAGAATAAATAAAATTGCCATGAAAAAGTTTCTCAAAAATCTGTCGTTCGGAATCGACTTTAAACAGTAGGTCCCACCACTAATGTATACAATTAACACACACAACATAAGTGGTGTGAGAAACTCGGACGTTGTACAATGGGTCAATTCGACCTCCGGGTACTGTACTTGTCTTAATTGACAAGTACACGTCCTCTAACCTAACCTAACCTAAAGTCAGCCTTAGCTCACTCGTCGGTGATTAAAATATCTTCATTCTCTGTATTCGTTGTATGCGGCTGCGGTTAATATACCATAAACCTTACGGACACCTACTCTGCGCGGGATGTCATAAAACATCTCTAAATATACAGCCTTTCTATCTTGAAATTTAAATGAAGAATGAGTTATCATCAAAATTTTCAAGTTTTTTTACTCGCTTGTAAGACCTATTGATTCCATTATGTATGGAAAATATCCGTCACGTCTTCCCTTCATAGAATGCATCCGAAATGTCCAGTTTTCCATGACTCTGTTGAATAAATCCGTCTTAATTTGACCAAAGTCATGGCTTATGTTGGCTTAGAGAACCGCTGTGGTTTGTGGCTTATTCGCATACACGCCCATTTTAAAATAATTCCACAAGAAAAAGTCTAACGAGGTCAAATCGCACAATTTAGACCATGTCTCCAAATCGCTCGTGCAGAATATTCAATGCGTCATGAGCTATGTGACTCGTAGCGCCGTCCTGTTGAAATCACATTTCATTGGTGTCCAGATCAGCCAATTCAGACTAAAAGCAGTTAGTAACCATCGACACAAAAAAATATGTACTAATGGCGCCGCCAGCACATTCACATTAAACAGCGGCTTTTTCGGGATGTATTGGCTGCTCTTGGATTTTATGTGGATTAGTAGTATTGTTCCGATAATTCGACAATTTTGTTTGTTCACATGCTCATTCAATCAGAGATGGACCTCAGCGGTGAAGATGATTTTTTCGATAAAAATTAGTTGCCAACTGCTCCAGAACCCATTCAGTGAACACACGTGGTTGTCTTAGTCATTTTTAGTTCCTCATTTAGTTGAATTTTGCACGGGGGCAAGCCCAAGTTCGACGCAAAATTCGACAAGTTGTGATCTGCGAAAGGCAGAGGTCTTGTGAACGACGTGAAATCGACTTCATCGGATTCTACTGTACATGACGATGTGACGATCTTTTCACAGATCTTGCGTAAGTAGTTGCACGGGTGTTGATCGATTATTTACTGAACTAATGAACGCAGTGTGTATATACCACGAATAGACGCCTCGGTAGGGCGATTATGGCGATAGCAATATGGTCAAAGCTTACAGTACGTTGCCCGAATAGCACACCGATTTTAATAAAACAATTTCATTATTTGAACGCGTTGTTGAATGATTAAGTCTCCGTAGTCTAGTAAGTAGTAGTGCAGCCCTTGCGCTGACCAACTTCTTCCTCTTCCCTGATTTTGGTGGAACTTGGTCAGTACAGGGACTGCGGTCACCCGTGGCACCACAACGGGCCGCTATGCGTGCTCAAGTGAGCTTTGTGAAATTAGAGCTACCACTCAGACCTAACCTAACCTAGTAAGTAGTATGTTGGTTTATTAAATATGAGGCCACGGTTCAAACCCCAGGTCAGACATTTCGAACGAAGCGAAATATGAAAAAATATTTCTTCGGCGACTCCCTTTCAGCAGATTTCTGGCAAAAACTCTGAGAGTAAATAAAAATTGCCGTGAAAAATTTCTCAAAAAAATCTACCGTTCTACCTGCTAATCATGTATAACATTATCACACGCAACGTAAGTGGCGTGAGAAGCTAAATCGTAACTCTGACTGTATTACGATCCTGATTACGATTTCCAGTTAAAGAAATTGAGGGGACTTATGAAAGGACTGAGATGTGTAACGATTGAGGAGATGAAAACTGTTTTGTTGAAAGAACTGGTGGCTACAGCAAAGAGCGGTTATTAGCAGAGCTACGGGAATTGTAAAAAGTGTTTACCATTGACATTGATACTGAAAAAAAATAATAATTTTGACAAAAAAAAAAAAAATTTAAAGTCAGCTCACTTTTCAAACAAACCGTTGCACATTTATTATTAAAAATTTCTTTTAAAAAATATTTTCAAGGGCACCCCTATTTAATCTATTTTTATATTTACAAATTATGTAGGCATTTAAAAAAAAAGTAAAAAATTTCCTTAAGATTATCGTATTGGAAACAGTGTAGTTGTGTTGTTACCATAGAATATTCAGTAGCAGTTCGTTGGTTGGTATGGCATTCTAAGCAAATTTTTATAAAATTTTTTTCATCTTTTCTTTTCTCTTTATTTGTGTTGTTGTTGTTGTTGATTTGTGCCTACATGATTCCAAAAATAGTTTTAAAAATGCTTTAAAAAATATTTTGTTGCTGTTTTGGTTTATTTTTAATAAAAAAAATTTCTATAATATTTTGATTTTTCTGTTCGTATAGAAAAAGATTTCTTCTACTAAAATACAACCAAAGAATTGAAAAAAAAATAATTTTTTTAAAAATTGTTTTTCATTTCGTTGGTTTGGATTTTCTTGTTTAAGTTCAATGCAGTGGTTTTTTCGTTTATCGTTTTTTTTTTGCAATTTTTTTTTGGGTTTCCAAAATAGATTTCAGAAAATTCCATTTAATTGAATGGAAAAAATTGGTATTTTTTGTTTAAATATTCTAAAAATATAAAATTATTTCAATATTGCACAAAAAATATTTGAATAATATTTACTGATTTGCTTGCTCCAGTTGCATGAAATTTAATTAAATTTACTTGTTTATGTTTGCGCCGGCATTAAATTGTCCATTTTAATGATATCGAGTTATCGATAACCTCATTATCCTGATTTTCTCATTTCGAATTTTAGTTTTTCATTTCTATAGGGTATCGAAATAAATGAAAAGCAAATGAAAAGCAAACGAAATGGAAAATGCATTTTCCAATTGCAAGTGTTTGTTTAAAATCAATTGGAGTAGCATTTGGAAATATTTTAATATTTTGATTTTGATTTCACATACATACATACATACATACGTATTTATTTACATTTAATTTATGAAACATTGTACGTATTTAATATTGTAACATAATTTATTGTGATTTTAAAAACACCTTCAAGGTATTTGAATATATTTTAAAAAATTAATCAAACTCAGTGTCTTCATTTTGTAATATTTTAAGTAAATATTTTCGATACTCCGTTAAATGTATGGATGGTGAGTTAAAAACAGTCCAGTATTTAAAACATATTTCTTTATTTCTTCTAAGTAATTACATATAAGAAAAATATGATCTGTCTAGAGTAGTAATAAACATTGCAAAATGGTATTACTTTCTCGGTGGTCGCCGTAGGCTTAGTATTTGTATTGCGTATTGAGTATTTGCCTTTCTAAACGAGAGCTTCAGTGTTCAAACCTTTGCTCTGAGATATTGAAAAAAAACATGAGAGAATATTTCTTTTGGCGTTCTCCTATAATCGGTCTTCTGGCAAATAGTCTGAGAGGATCTGCAATTTGACGTTAAACTGTAGGTCGCCCCATTTATGAATAAAATTGATCCGCACAATTGCAAACTATATGTGTGACTTTACTATTGACATGCATACAGTGCACGCGCGCTAATGTGAACACCGCATTATATGAACACCGCTTAATCTGAACACTTTTTTTGCTTCATTGACTACTCTAAAAGATGAAAAAATGTAAAAAGCTCTATAATTTGAACAGAATTTTTTTTAATTTGAAACGTAAAAATTCTGTGTTTATTATAGAAATTATAAAATGTGTTCTAAAAAATTCTAAAAAAATAAAAAAATTCATAAATAATGATTTTTGTTTAAAAGATGGTATAATTCTGTTTTAAAATTTTCTGTATTCGGAAATGTGAACAATTCGCAAAAGTGAACAACGCCAGTTTTAATTAGTTCACATTAGCGAGCGTGCACTGTACATACATATATACATACATACATAATTGATATGTATGGATTCCGACCTAGCTTCTCACACCACTTATATTGTGTGTGTTAATTTTATGCATGAGTGACGGAACTTACAGTTTAAAGTCCACTCCGAAACACAGATTTTTGCCCGAAATCTGTTGAGAGTCAGTCGCCGAGAAAATATTTTTCCATATTTTGTTTATTTGGAGATATCTGACCTGGGGTATGCACCGTGGCCTCACGTTTAATAAGCCAATACACTGCCTACTAGGGATGCCAATCGGGAAATCCCGAATCACAAAATGCCGGGATTTTTTAAACTTGTCCCGGGAATTTTCGGGATTGTAAATTCATACATATACATCCCTTGATATTTCGGGATTTTTGGATCCCGAATTGTCCCGAAAAATTCCGGGATTTCGGGATCGGGATTTCGAAATCCCGAATCCCGGAATTTTTAAAAATCAATCCCGTTTGGCATCCCTACTACCTACCAAAGTTATTGTTGTAATAATCACTCAATGGTATCATTAATGGCACCAAATAGTATCACTGGCGCTAACTTCACAAAACTATTATAGAGTATATAAGCAGTAAAAACGATAATGTGGGGTATCATAAAACAAACTCTTGAATTAAGATCATCACTCTTTAGCAATTTTTTCGATTTTGAAAAGATCTTCGACAAATCAAATCACCGGGAAAAATGATATATAAATGTCATGCTTAAACTTATTGGAGTTACTAAGAGTCTTTTTTAGAAGGAAATAAAAATTGACAAGGTTTAGGTCACCAAAGTTACGGTCTATCCCTTATTTTGACTAATAAAGTCTCAGACACAGGGGATGGGGAACGCAAGGTCATTGAAAAGATCTCACAACTTTAAAAGAATTACAATAACCCCCTTTAAGACTTTAATCCTTCAGGTTAATGCAACACTTCAGGAATTATTTGTTCTGTAGAGACCATAAGTTTCCTAAATGGTAGGTCATAGAAGGACATAGAGAAATCACGATGGACTTTTGATCGCTTAACACGTATTTGGAATATATTGAAGAAGACCTAGGTGATCGTGAATCAATATTTTCGGAATATCTTGCAAATATTCGGTCCTAAACGATGTATGTATAACACTAGTAATTGTAAAAAAGTGTTTAAAATTTGGTGATGACAATTTTGTTGGAGAAGTCGCCGTAGTCTAGTAGGTAGTGTGTTGGCTTATTAGACGTAAAGCCAGGGTTCGAGCCCTAGGCCAGACATCAGAACGCAAATACAAAAAGTATTTGTTCGAAGGCTTCCTCTCAGCAGATTTTTGGCAAAAACTCTGAGAGTAAATAATAATTGCCATGAAAAGTTTCTCGAAAAATCTGTCATTCAGAGTCGACTTTAAACTGTAGGTCCCGCCACTCACAAAATTATCGCACACCACATGAGTGATGTGAGAAGCTAGGCCGTAATCCTGACTGAAGGGTTGTAATGACCAATTATGTATGTGTGTGCTTCTCGCGATATGTAAATGATACTAGTTTTCTTGAATCAATGCCTTTACAGGATCTTATAATCTAATACCAGAAATGATAAAATAAATCCATTTAATGGCAAGAATGTTGAAGGTACACATATACGAACAATAAAAACATCCCATTGGACTGGGGGAATTTGATTCAAATCGTATGTATCCAAGGTCTTGGCGTCAGTTTTTCGGAATCCATATGTTCAACATATTTTTGATTATCTTTAAAATGCAAAAAGCCGTGAATGCAAAGTTATGCTAGGATAAGTTAGGTTATAGGATGCGTACTTGTCAATTTAGACAAGTGCAGTACTCGGAGGTCGGTTTGACTCATTGTACATAACGTCCTTAAGAAGGAAGGATAAAAGGGGGGATAGGAAAAAGGAGCGGAAGTAGGAAGGGAGAATGGGAAGCGAGAGAATTGCACAGACCAGAACAAAACAAAATGGAAGAACGCGGTTATACCGATGAAGCCCTAGCACTTCTCAACCAGCTCAAGTTACTAATTAATGTGTGGAGAGCCTTGATGTCGGCTCTCGACACAGAATACAAACCATCAAAGAAGTCCCTGCCAAGGGTCCTCAACCTACCAAAGGCTTGGCAGTTACAGAGGAGGTGCTCGACAGTCTAAACTTAGAAATGCTTTTAATATGCCACATTTAAGGAAAAACATGGAGTCATGGCGGATATAATTAAGTTGTCTTGATGGTCAAGAATAAGTTGCTTCGGTGAAAGTAAATGAACATAGTTTTTCCACATGGAAATGGCAGTCCCAATGAGCGGTTAGTTTGAAGTGAAGGTGGAGATTTCATCTTATTCCTAGTAGAACGCCTTGGATGGAGTACAGATACTCTAAGCTGAACTTTTACGTGATTCAGTCCTTAACGGGTTGCTTCATAAACCTCTGACTATAAGGGATTACAAACGAACCTCATTCGATAAATTGAATAATTCTTACAAAAATGACTTGCAATGCAAAAAGTCATTGAATTTAATTCTGCCAAAAACAGACTTATTGTGTAATATGGTTGGTATATTGTTAATAAATATACAGACAAGTATACGTTCATAATATTCATTTACATATGTACGTGGTATATTTAATAATTTATTTTATAACAATTAACAGAAACGCCGTATTTTATAAATCGTTTCACAAAATTTGTTTGCAATAATCACAGAACAAAAGTGGGTCATTATTTATACGAGTATTGTCTTGAAATATTCAAATTAAAAATCACAGCAAATTTCTCTACAAATACTTACTTACACATTGAAATTCAAATTCGAAATACAGAAAGAGAGAAAATATTTAATTTTATGGCAAAATTCAAAATATAAATACTAAAAATATTAAATGTATGCCAAAAACTATTTTATAAATGAATATTGAAATGAAATATACAAATTTATTTAAAAAATATGTATGTGTGTATATGCAAAGAAAGTAGTACACTCTGATCAACAACAACTAATTATTAAGATGTAATAAACAGAATTATAAAATAAATCTTCAACGTAAGTAAGGCATAGTAATTAGAATTCATAGATAAATCATATTTTGCATGAGTTTTTATTGATGAAGTGAAAATTGGCAGACTGTCCCATCCCATGTACAGTGCCATTAAAAAGTTGGTTACAGGAATAAGTATGTTTGCAGATGATATGTTTGAAAAACAAAGAGTTTAGCGCAGAACAACAATTTTCTATGCGGAATCTCTATCCTTGCCATTAAAATTCCCTGCGAATACTGTATTCAATCTCTGATTCTGGGTAGGGATGACTGGTACCTTAATACCGTCCCCCCGGTACTCCTGGACATCTACACGGATGGCTCTAAACTCGACAATGGAGATGGGAGCAGAGTCTATTCTGGGAAACTGGACCTAAGCATCTCTCTCCGACTGCCGGATTACTGTAGCGTGTTTCAGGCGGATGTGATGGCCATTTACCGGGCTGCTCAATGCATCCTCGTCAACGGTGCTCCTTTTACCCGCGTCTCGGTTTTCTCTGACAGTCAGGCCGCCATAAGATCTCTATCGGGTGTGGTGAATAACTCCAGGATCGTTAGAGAATATCGTCGCTGTCTTGACCTTCTTTTTGAGCGTTTTAGTGTCTCACTAGTCTGGGTTCCAGGGCACAGTGACATTCCGGGGAACTGCAGGGCCGATGAGCTCGCTAGAGCTGTTGCACTCCTTCCGGAATCCTCTTCAGTAGACATGGGCATGCCATTCGCCTCGGTCAAGCTGGATATTACGCGGAAATTCTTTCTAGACGCCAACCTATCCTGGGTCAATGAGGAGTCCTGTTCCCCTGCTAGACTCACTTGTCCCCTGATGGATAGAAGGCGTAGCAACCAGTTACTTGGACTTGGTTGTGGCATCATCTCAATCACAGTGGCCATGCTTACAGGTCATTGTGCTATGGGCAGACACGCGGAAAGGATGCGGCTGCCATTTAACGACTTCTGCCGTGTTATCCACTTTCTTTGTCAGTGCCCATCTCTTGCGAGGTGCAGATATAAGTTATTTGGCTCTCCATTTCTTGTCAGCTTGACGGAGCTATCATCTATTGATGTCAAGGATATGGCTGCGTTTATTAAACTTCCTGGCTGGTTTTCCAGTGTAGGGTAGTCGTGCTTTTGATGTGCAGCCCTTGCGTTGACCAATTTCTTCCTCTTCCCTGATTTTTTTTGGTGGAACTTGGTCAGTACAGGGACTGCCTTCACCTCGTGGCATCACAACGGGCCGCTATGCGCGCTCAAGTGAGTTTTTTGATATCAGAGCTACCAATCCGACCTAACCTAACGTAACAATTTTCTGTAGAGAATCTTTATCCTTTTGCGTTTTACCTGAGAAGAAATATAAATTATTAATGTACACGACGGAACAATACTTTTATATTTTAATCGATTCAAACCAAGCTTTATATGAAATTGAGGCCCTCAGATATTTTTTTTGTGAAGAGGTGCCTTAGGATGGCGACCACATGATCTACTGTACTCCCCTCCAAGTTTATAGGGTATCCTTATAATGCTTCCTTCAATCCTATTGCTTTACGATGCTGCTCGGTGTCAGCAATGACAATTCCCTGCCTAGACCTTAATAAGCACCTGGGTGCTTCCTTCTGTGATGCATGAATGCCTTAGGGTTGCCAAGAATTTATTCCTTTTATTCACTCTCTTGTTTTTCCTTGTTAAGATAGAGGCATCGCCCCCCAATCTAAATAAGTGTACCCTGAGCCTCAGTATCCTGTCTAAAGAATGTTTACCAACCGAAGGTTATTTCTGGATAGTATGATGCACACATCAGATCTTCGGTTCTCAATAAACTGGCGTTCAGAATTGAGTTTAAATTTAGATCCAGCCACGTATGGATGAAAGTAATACACAGCACTTCAGAGTGTACAATGCATTCCAAAAAGTTACTGTTTGGTGTTAATTTTTGGACTGGCGGTGTCTTATTTTCATATTTAATTGCGAGCGACGTAGAGCAGACCAAGCGGTTACCAACTCCTTTTGTTATCAATAGGATGATATGGACACCAACCGCATGTGGTTTCAACAGGAAGGCCTTACATGCTACACAGCTAATGCTACACGAACTATTTGAAGGCGCAGTCATCTTATATGTAGGCAATGCCGCCAATATAGTGCGATTATTCTTGTGAAGTCGCCGTCGTCTAGTAGGTAGTGTGATGGCTTATTAGACGAAAAGCCAGGGTTCGAGCCCCAGGCCAGACATCAAGACAAAATACAAAAAGTATTTCTTCGGCGACTTCCTCTCAGCAGATTTCTGGCAAAAACTCTGAGAGTAAAATAAAATTGCCATGAAAAAGTTTCTCAAAAATCTGTCGTTCGGAGTCGACGTTAAACTGTAGGTCCCGCCACTCATGTATAAAATTAACACACACAACATAAGTGGTGTGAGAAACTAGGTCGTAATCCGGACTGAAGGGTTGTAATGACCAATTATGTATGTGTATGTGTATGTATTCTTGTGGAGTTTACTTAAGCTACAAGCCACAGCGGTCCTCAAAGCCAACGTAAGCCATTCCATGGGTCAAATTCACATTCTGATCCGATATGTCCAATGAAATTTTTAAACCATAATGTACACGAAACAGTTAAAAGGAAAGCTCGAATGTAATTACTTCTGGGTTCTCCAAGCTCGCTATATTGTATGTATACATCAAGCGAGAAAAGGGTGCTGAAAACCTGTGTCTTTGAGAATACTCTGGCGGCTTTAAGTTTTGCATGAATTGGACTTTATACTGAAGTCGCCGTAGTCTAGTAGGCCGGGTGTTGGCTTATTAGACGTGAGGCCTAGAATCACACTCTAGGTCAGACATCAAAACGAAAATATGAAAAAATATTTCTTCGGCAACTTCCTTTCAGCAGATTTCTGACAAAAAGTCCGAAAGTAAATAAAAAATTGCCATGAAAAAGTTTCTAAAAAATCTGTTGTTCGGAGTCGGCTTTAAACTGTAGGTCACGCCACTCAAGGATAAAATTAATACACACAACATAGGTGGTAATGTGCAGCCCTTGCACTGACCAACTTTTCCTTTCTCCCTAGGTTAGGTTAGGTTAGGTTAGGTTAGAGGACGTGTACTTGTCAATTAAGACAAGTACAGTATCCGGAGGTCGAACTGACCCATTGTACAACGTCCTAGTTTCTCACACCACTTATGTTGTGTGTGTTAATTTTATACATGAGTGGTGGGACCTACAGTTTAAAGTCGACTCCGAATGACAGATTTTTTAGAAACTTTTCATGGCAAATTTTTATTTACTTTCAGACTTTTTGCCAGAAATCTGCTGGAGAGGAAGTCGCCGAAGAAATACTTTTTGTATTTTGTCTTGATGTTTGGCCTGGGATTTGTACCGTGGCCTTACGTCTAATAAGCCAACACTGTACCTACTAGACTACGGCGACTACTTCTTCTTCCATAGTTTGGTAGAACTTGGTCAGTACAGAGACAGCGTTCATCTGTGGCGTCACAACGGGCCGCTTTGCGTGCTCAAGTGAGCTTTTAGTATCAAAGTTACCACTCCAACCTAACCTAACATAACATAGGTGGTGTGATAAGTTAGGTTGTAATCCTGACTAAAGTGTTGTAATGACCAAGTAAGTAAAAATTACGCCTCTTTCCGATAGAAATTCACCTTAAACCTCTGTAGACTGTTAACAATTAATTTTTAAAAAATTTTTTTTAAATAAATTCTTTATTTAAATTGTATTTTTATTCGTGTGCTGATGTTATTTTTCTATTATTTTCTTGTTTAAATTAATAAAAATATCTTGGCATAGAGCATAGTATTCAAAACATAGTCAGTCATAAATATAAAAACAAGAATAATTCTTTGTTTTTTTTTTAATAAAATTTCACATACTCATACATGTACATACGAATGTGTGTATATGTACATATATGCCTGTGCATTCATATATGTATATATGTACATATACACATTGTATGTTTAAATAAATATTTATACAAAAAATTTCTTATGTAAACTACGACTGTATGTGGGTAATTTTCCAAATGTTTGTTTTTCATGCAATATTGCTTTGTGAAAAGGAAATATTTTCAATTTTATTGCTTTTTCTTTTTGTTTTCTTTTTTTAAAGAAATTTAATTAAACTTTGTAAAGAAAATTGTTCCTTTCTTTTTCATTCCGAAGACAAATCTTTATCAGAAAGTTAAATGAAAAATAATTTTTTTTTTGCAATTTTTAAAGTCAATTGCTTAGAAAGCAGAGGAATTTGTTTCTTTTTTGTTTTACAACAAAATAGAACAAAACAACACACATACGAACTCTGTTTCTTTGTGCAGATTTAAAATTCATTTTCTCTATGCAGGTTTTTGTTTAACCGTTGCCCTCCCTCGCCCCCTTTGGATGCGAGGTGACGTTTTTGGGTCAATATTTTAAGGAAATTGTTTGAAATTGCCCTACAAACTACAAAATTTTTTTTCTATTTTGGTTTCTTTTTTTGAAATAAAAATAAAACGAGACAAGAAGTTTAAGAAAAAAAAGAAAAGGAAATTTTTAGTTACAGTAGCCTTTACAGTTCAGCTTTGGCTTGTTTGGATTCGGGCAATAGGTCATATGTAATCAAAAACAATGAAATAAGAAAGAAATGAAATTTCTTTTGTTAACAATGTTAACATATATAGAACAGGAGCAGATGTAAGATTATTAAAAGAAAAAGTATTTAAAAAAATTTTAAAATTGCAAGCAATTTTTATATAAAAATTCTAAGAAGCCTAGAAACTTTCAACCGCTTAAAGTAGAGTCTACAACAGAGATCAGCAATGAATCGTTTCTTCGCTACTCATAAGTACTCATGAAATTTTGAATAGAAATGAGTCAACAATATTGAAGTTCAACAATACTGAGGCATTAACATCAACATCAACACCACTTAAATTCAAATGAAAATGGAATACAACTCTCATGTATGGGCCGGTGCTTTCCAGGTGCTCATCTAGGGTATCTAACTCTATTGATTAATTGCAACACCGTCGCATTGTTTTATGTGCTCGGGAGAAATAAAGGGACTTGTTCTTAAGTGCTGTACATTTTTTCACAGTCTGTAACTTAGATAACATTCGTTCGTGGTCAATTGTCCTAAACATCACTTAATGCATTACAGAGATAACTTATTACACGTATGTATGTTAAACTCTCTTCCATTAGAAGTTTTTTCTGTAACTTCCAACATACATACCAACTTTCATTCGTACTCATTACAACGTTGATTTATAAGTACAGGTCGCAATGAGTATGAGTACAACGTTGACATCAAACTCATACCATTCGAAATATGTTTGATTCATAAAACTACTCATTTAGATTCATAACTTTAGAAAAATACTCACTAATACTTATAAATTAAAAAATTTACAATCTATAGTTGTTGTTACATAAGCAAAAAAGAAAAGACCCATAAGCAAAAAAGACCGAGCAGCAAGCAGAGCAAACACACAACCTGTTAGTAAGTATTTTAGTGTTCGTATGCGATTCATACTTATTTTGTTCTTCGTGTATCTGTTGACTTATAGAGAGTAGAAATCAACAACATCATACGTGTTGTTAAGTATGAATACGATGAGTACTTTAAACTTTGAATATGAGTACAGCTTCCATGATATTAGAATAAGTATGAATGCGTATAAGTATCAGAAATTATGAGTATGATTTGATTCTACTCATCTTTTTGAAAACTCATTGCTGATCTCTGGTCTATAACTCCATAGATTCATTAGAACACTGTAGCAATATGGTTTGTGTTTCACACACTTATCGTTACTTTAACGGAATCTCTTTAAATGAAATAGAGGAACTTATTTCTGAAAAGATACATACTTTTATTCGGTACACGTCAGTTCCATTAAAGAATTCTTTCTTCTTCGTTCTTTAGCAGAACAATCCATATGTGTGTGGAACTCTCTTCCAACAGAAGTTTCTTTTTCTCTTACAATATTAATATTTTGAACAGGAGGAAGCTAAGGAAGTTTGTACGTTGGTATCCCTTAAGCCTACTTTACACGGTCCCACAAGTAATATGATCTGTCAAAATTTTGTGGAGAAGAGTACGAATGTGATCGTCTAAACGTATTATGTAATGAAACCATAAAAAAAAAAAAATACGGATGAAAAGTTTGACAATCGTATGGCTCTCTTCATTTTTTGAAATGATTCAAAAAACAAGCAAGTCGCATTAGATCAGGGATGTATTTTTATTTAAACACATAGAAAAAAAGTGTAACAGCTGTTTTCATTTTATTTTGTTATTGTCTTATACCGATCATGCAAACGCAAAAAATATAAATCATACGACTTTTATTCTCTTTTTTGTCATACGGATGGAATTGCATTTTACTTTTTCATTAGACTTTACGTACGTAAAGTATTACCGTGTGAAGTGGGCTTTAACAGTAGGCGCAAAACAAGCATATTTGATGGCTTAGGATCTAGAACCTAATGACCGGTCTCCTCCTCACCACCATCCTTATTTAGTCCACACACATAATTGGTTATTACAACCCTTTAGTCAGGATTACGACCTAGTTTCTCACACCACTTGTGTGTGTTAATTTATACATGAGTGGCGAGACCTACAGTTTAAATTCGACTCTGAACAACAGATTTGTTTGACAAACTTTTCATGGCAATTTTATTTGTTTCCTTTCAGAGTTTTTGCCAGAAATCTGCTGGAGAGGAAGTCACCGAAGAAGTATTTTTTTCATATCATAGAGTTTAAACCGGGGCATCACATCTAATAAGCCAACACACTACCTACTAGACTATGACGACTTCAGTATGAAGTCCAACTCATGCAAAACTTAAAGCCGCCAGAGTATTCTCAAAGACACAGGTTTTCAGCGCTGATTTCTCGCTTGATGGATACGTACATACGTATAGAGATTGGAGAACCCAAAAGTAATTACATTCGGGCTTTCCTCTTGACGGTTTCGTGTACATTATGGTTTAAAGATTTCATTCGACACATTGGGTCAGAATTTGAATTTGACCGATGAAACGAGCTACGTTGGCTTTGAGGACCATTGTGGTTTGTGGCTTATTTGTATACTCCTACGACTTAAGTAAACTCCACAAGAATAATCGCACGATATTGGTTTCATTGCCTGCATATGAGATAACTGTGCCTTCAAATCGTTCGTGTAGAATATCCAATATGCCATGAGCTGTGTAGCATGTAAGGCCGTCTTGCTGACACCACATGCGGTTGGTGTCCATATCAGCCTATACAGAATAAAATAAGTTGGTAACCGTCGGACTATAGCGCTTGCCGTTGGTCTGGCCTACGTCGCTCGTAAAAAAATATGGAAATGAGACACCGCCAGGCTACTACCACGGCTAGTAGAGGTGGATTGCGTACGAAATATCCAATTTTCCATGAATTTGGCGCATAAGTCACGCACAATTTCTGCGATGATAAGAGTTATGTCGGCGGTGGCTTGTGACTTCTTATACGCATACATGACTCAAGAAAGCCCCACGTATAAAACTCTAACGGAGTCAAAACGCACGATCTCGAACACCATTTTACATCACCTCCACGTGAGATGATCATGCCCTCAAATCACTTGTAAAAATAACCAATGTGGCACGTAGTGCCATCCTGTTGAAACCATATGATGCTGATGTCCTCTTCAGACCAAAAGAAGTTAATAATTATAGACTTACAGTGCTCGCCATTGACAGTGGTGATGTGGCCAAACTCGTTTTTAAAGAAATATGGACAGATGTCCGCGCTAGTCCAAAATCAATACGAAACATTGGCTTTTTAGGGTTTGTTGGTAGCTCTTGGATTTCGTGTGCATTGGTATCGTCTCAAATTGCAAAATTTTGTTTGTTCATGTAGCCATTCATACCAGAAATGGGCCTTATCGCTGAAGATGATACGTTGCGGTACGTTGCCCGAACAGAACAGCCATTTTGATAAAACAAGTGTTGTTGAATGCTACACCCATCCCCGGTGATTTGTCAGAACAGACTGTACATATATGACAACTAATTTGACAGATGTAGCTTCAACAAGAGTGGCCGTTATTAACGGTCAAAGTTCGCAACCGATTCTTAAGGAAACGTTTACCATTTTAACAAAGTATGACGATTTGATTTGAAATATTTTTGAGGGAATATACCGCCCGAAATTTTCGTAACAAGCTATGGCATTAGGATGACGAAATGTTAAAATAATGTAAAAGTTATTTAAAAGATACGTTTTTTTTTTGTTGGTTTGCAACGCTAAATTTATATGCAACGGATGGTTGGAATAAATAAGAAAATACGATGCAAATGTTGCATTGAGATACTTGGCTTAATGCCCATTAAACAAACACACACTTTTTTCATTTTCTATGTAATTTCCTTTCTTTCTTTCCTTCTTTTTTTTGTTCTTTTTTTCCTTTTTTTTGCGAATTTATTTTCAAATTAAATTTTAAACAAATGATGATACGATTATTAAAAGTGGTTGCAACATACTACAACAACAACAACAAAAAACAACAGGAAACCCTTGTGTTTTAACCTTATCAAATGAAAATGTCGAAAAAATATTTCGCCAAAAAATAGTTGAAATATGGTAACGTCATACGAGTATTGAGAAGAAAAAATATTGAAAATTATTGCAAATTAATTGTTTGGCTATTGAAAAATTTTTAAAATCGGAAACAATTTTTAAAAAGTTTAAATAAAAAAAAAACCTAAAAAAAATTTTCTTTCAAACAGCTATTATGTCTGTATGTGGACAATGATATTCAATTTAAAATTTGTTTAATAGGTAAGTTTTAAAATATAAACAATTAATTAAAATAAATTTAAATATAAAGAAAGGAAATTATTGAAAATGCCTTCCAAATGAACGCCGGGAGTCCAGATAAACGCTATTGTTCAATGGATGGCAATGCGATTTAGGAATAGAAGTGAGTCAGACTTCAATAGAGTCTAGCTATTTTGCTTGCTAAAATTAGTCTTTTAGCTGAACCAACCAGCCCTCCAATACAGCTGGCATACAATCAAGCATTGACTCAACTCAAAATGGTATCAGTAACTATGCCTAGCATATTCTTTCTAGCTCGAATCTCTGTCAAGAGTTCTTACATACATACATAATTGGTCATTACAACCCTTCAGTCAGGATTATGTCCTAGTTCCTCAGACCACTTATGTTGTGTGTGTTAATTTTTATACATGAGTGGTGGGACCTACTGTTTATAGTCGACTCCGAACGACAGATTTTTGAGAAACTTTTTCATGGCTATTTTATTTACTCTCAGAGTTTTTGCCAGAAATCTGCTGAGAGGAAGTCGCCGAAGTAATACTTTTTGTATTTTGTTTTGATGTTTGGCCTGGAGCTCGAACCCTAGCTTTTCGTCTAATAAGCCAACACACTACCTACTAGACTACGGCGACTTCCTCTACATTTGTCAGCCATATTTTATTTCATTTATATTTTAAGGAAGAGATGCCATGTTTATTTAATCAGAAGCTATTTACAAATTCAATGTGATGATAACTGGAAGCAGGACATTTTTCTACAGTCAAAAGAACCTTTTAAGTACTCCGGCATTAACATCAACTGATCTCCTAACTACTTACACCACTTAAATTCAAAAGAAAATGGAATACAGATCTAATGTATGGCGCGGTGCCTTCAAGGTGGTCACCTAGAGTATATAACTCTATTGATTAATTGCAACACCGTCACAATATATGGTGATTCATTGTTTTATGTGCTCGAGGGTAACAATGGGGCTAGTTTTTACACAGTACAGTGAGAATTCATTATTTAACAGCAGTCAGGAGTACGATTTACCTTCTCACGCCAATTATGTTGTGTGTGTTGACTTTATCCAGAAGTGGAGGGACCTACAGTTTAAAGTCGACTCCGAATGACAGATTTTTGGCAATTTTATTTTACTCTTAAGATTTTTTTTACAAAAAGACGAAGTTGCCGAAAGAAATATTTTACATATTCCGTTTTGTTAGTGATGACTGAAAGAGACTCGTCCTATTAATACTTCAATAACAGCTCTTATATCTCGTACCCTTCAGTCAGGATTACGACCTAGCTTCTCACACCACTTATATTGTGTGTGTTAATTTTATTAATGAGTGGCGAACGACAGATTTTTTGAGAAACTTTTCATGGTAATTTTATTTAAACTCAGAGTTTTTGCCAGAAATCTGCTGAGAGGAAGTCGCCGAAGAAATACTTTTTGTATTTTGTTTTGATGTCTGGCCTGGGGCTCGAACCCTGGCTTTACGTCTAATAAGCCAACACAATACCTACTAGATTACGGCGATTTCAATTTTATTTACTCTCAGAATTTTTGCCAGAGAAAGTCGGCGAAAGAAATATTTTTTCATTGTTTATTTTTTACGAGATGCCTAAGCTGGGGTTTGAACCACGGTCTCACATGTAATATACTAACACACAGTTTAACGTCGAATCCGAATGAAAGCTTTTGCTGTTGCAATATAAACTGATTTTAATTTAAAATCCATAAACACTATCTATTTTCCTAGATGCAATACAATGTACTGTGTGAGTAGGAATCATCCGCCGACAGTTGGCTGCATTATAAAAACAATAACAATAACAATAAACTGTGTTAAGAAAAATGAAATAAAATTATTTTTCTGTTCTAGATTTGACTTGAATTTTTTCAGTTTTAGTTTGCATATTTCTATGTTTTCTATGTTTTTTATTTTTATATTTTAAAATAATTTGGCGTAAAAGTGATGATGTAAACTATTCTAAAAATTATTAAATAAATTAAAAGAATATAAAAAATGATAACGAAGATAATGAAAAATATTACTCATATTTTTATTCGTATTAATATGCATTTGACATACGCATTTTGAATGAAATTCTTTTTGAAATTATATTATATGTTTCAAATATGTACCATTTAATTACATACATACATAATTGGTCATTACAACCCTTCAGTCAGGATTACGACCTTGTTTCTCACACCACTTA
This sequence comes from Sarcophaga carnaria, assembly GCA_958299815.1. Classification (NCBI taxonomy): domain Eukaryota; kingdom Metazoa; phylum Arthropoda; class Insecta; order Diptera; family Sarcophagidae; genus Sarcophaga; species Sarcophaga carnaria. The sequence continues at coordinate 145,024,217 of OY283149.1, forward strand.
TATTGTGTGTGTTAATTTTATACATGAATGGCGGGACCTACAGTTTAAAGTCGACTCCGAATGACAGATTTTTGAGAAACTTTTCATGGCAATTTTATTTGTTTGCTGAAAGTTTTTGCCAGAAATCTGCTGAGAGGCTGTCGCCGAAGAAATACTTTTTGTATTTTTGTTTTGATGTCTGGCCTGCGGCTCGAACCCTGGCTTTACGTATAATAAGCTAACACACTACCTACTAGACTACGGCGACCTCACAATTAACTAAATAATTAAAATAATTTTTCTAATCAATAAAAATATATTCGTTGGAATACAGTTTTAGTTTAGTATTGATTTTAGAGCCACATTAAGACAAATTGTTTTTGAATAACAAAACTTTAATAAACGTTTGTTAACTTCATATGTAAATTCACTAGTAAGTAACGCGTAAATACATTAAATATTAAAGTATTTTAAAATTTTAAAAGCTTGAAATATTTATTTAAATTAATTACAAAAATAAAGATTTTAAAATATGTCATAAATTATACGATTTTATGTATTTAATTATTAATATTTTTAATTTACTGTTGTTGTAAGTTAAAATTTATATTTATTAATGAAAAATTAAAACAATGGTTTTTGAAAAAGTTTGAAAAATATTTTTTTTAATAAAAAAAAGAAAAATAAAATATGTTTTTATTTTAATTAGCTTTTGTGTATTTAATTTAATTTAAAATTTTTATTTTTAAAAATTAATTTTTTCTTCTTATTGTTTTTCTTAATACAATAAAAATAATTTTATTTGAATGCAAAATAAAAGCTTTTTGTTTTTGATAAACGATATCATCTTGCCACATATACAACAGAATTCAAAATCTTTTTTTAAAAATCGTATGGAAAACAATATGGAAACCAATCAACGTCATTATATCTAAAAAGAAAAATCGGGATAGACTAGGTTAAACACTTTTACAAGGGGGTGCTAAAAATCAAGTGAAAACAACCACCACCCGCACAAACACCCACGATATTAAGAAAAACAAATTTTTGCTCTTTTAATTTTGTTTTTTTACTATCTAAACGAAATCAGATTCTGTATGATATTGCTGAATATATACGATATTATAGACAATATATAGCAAAGAAAAATATAAAAATTCTATATAATTTATATGTACAGAAAGAAAAAATCAAAAAATGCAAAAAAAAAATAAGTTTCTATTTCAAAAATTTATGCTAAAAAGTATCTTTAACAACAACAATTTTCTTTTTTTTTTTCTAAATATTCAGAACATTTTCAAAATGAAATGTTTATGAAAGATTAAAAAAGAAAAAAACAAAAACAAAAAAAGAAATTTTAAAAGAAAAATCAACAACCCCGCTATACGCCACCTGTGTAGGTGCTTAAAAAGAGCTTGTGTTTGAAATAAAATTATAAAACTCTAGCTTTCCCTTTCTCACTTAGCAGTGCTAGCATAAAACTGTCTCTGTTTAGCCTATAATATGAGAGTTTTGCGGTATAACGAATACTAATGTAGCATTTATCACCGATTGTATGGTGCAAGAGCACATATGCACAATTTTGTTGGTGGCCATTGTGTATGTGTTAGAGTGATATTAGGGAAAATAGGAAAATTTGCTTTTCCGAAAAATCTTTAACATAGTGTGCTGTTTCTTGATAGATCGTCAGTCTGTTTAGTCGAACCGCAGCATTCGCTCCAACGACGTCAGCTGCTCGGACAACTAGTAGAGAGTTTTAATTTGTTTCTTTTCCCGAAGTAAGTTCTGTTCAACAGCAAAAAAAATTTTCACTGAAAATAAATTGAAATTCCGAATAAAAAAAAAATTAAATTCAGAAATTTTGAAAAAGAAAAAAACTGTTGAATTAAAAGTAAATCAAGGAAATCCTTAAAATAATGAACCTAACCATCATAATGGACACTATGGATATGAAACGCCAGCTGTAATTTAATAAAGAAAAACTATAATTTATTTAAATAAATTTAAAACAAGTTATATAACAATTTAAAACTGCCAAAAAAAACTGAAAAAAAAATTCTGAGAAATTTTAAAAATTATTTTTATAAATAATTCTTTTTTGTAGTGCTTTTAAATAAATTCAAATAAAAAAAGTGTTATCATAGTAAAATATTTTCTTTTTTCAAAATAAATTAAGAAAATTACAATTTTTCTTGCAAATCATAAAACTAAATGAACTAAAAATAGCTTAAGAGAATGAAAAAAGAAACGAATTCTTTTTAGATTTTTAGCAATCGACCTCAAAGTGTTACATGATATATTTTTAACGTTCTAGCTAGAAAACACATACAATTCTGTGTCTCTCTCTAGTTTTACGTCTAAAAACGAGACAATTTTAATACAATTAATCAAAAAAAAGTAGAAAAACAATCCTTATTTATAATATAATAAAAACAAAAACAACAAAAACGAAAAAAGAAAGAAAAAAAAAAACGAAAATTAAAAATAAATTTCTTGAACTCGTTGTTGGCTGGCCATCATCATCATGAGCAACAGCACAATATTTTCTTTCTTTCACATTTCCCCTGGCAAAAATCCCATTGAAATACCAAAAAAACGAGCAAAAGAACAACAACGACAGCAACAACAAACCCTTAGAAAATTGCGTAAAAAAATGAAGAAGTGAAGATCGTTTGCAAAACACACACATAAAAACGAAGTAAAAAATTGATTTTCTAAAAACGAAAACGATTTGCAAACGAACAAGAGGCGAATTAAAGTGTTTAGTGCAAAGTGTATGTATGCGTGTGTATGGCGAATGTGTGCCACAGTGTGTGTACAATGAGTAATAACAGTAAAATGTTTTAGTTAAAGTAACACGAAAACTGAGTGTACAGCTAAAGAGAGAATAAAAGAGCGAAAATCTTGTTGGATACATACAAAACAATTTCGAAATATGAATTCTTATTACTGATTTTGGAATTATGAAAAGCGACTATTTTCATGCACAGTCTCCTTACTTACTTACACTTATACACACACACATATACACACACACTTTGTAAAATTCAAATATTTCTTATGAAATGTTTACCTTAAAAGCTTAAATACAACACTTTGAGAGAGTTTAGCAAACAAATTTTTGAAAATATTCAATATTTTAATAAATTTTGCACACATACACTGTCACATACATGCACTTAAACACTTAAAAACCTAACTTTGAAATTGTAAAATATTTGGCTGACCTTAAAGGTTTTTTGCTTTTCAACCCTGTGGGGCTTATAGGCTTATACCACCTAAACATACCCACTTTTTCTATGCCGAAATTTTTTTATTATTTTTCCTAAGGGGTCAGAATTGAAATCAACAATTTTTTTCCAAATATGTCACCTCCTAACCTTAAAGGTCAAGTGTAAGCACATATACTACACATTTAATTTTATTAGTTTCCTTAAACATACTCACACTCGATTACTCCCTGGGTTACAGGTCATTATCTCAAGAACTAAATCAAAATCATTAACTCTGATCTCATTTATTCTTTGCCATGCTCCAACTATAAAATACTTTGAGTTCTTCCACATATGACTGCATCCGTATCTACAGGTCATTCCCATTCAATGGGAAAGCAAAGCACCATTTACAAAATACTTCCAATTATTGCATCCTAGATTCTTTCCCACATTTCGTTTAATTAAAAGTTTTAAAAATGAAAACATGTTTCAAATTTTTTAAATTTATTTTTAAATTTTTATTCTCTTAACAGTTAGAAAAAAATTATTTTCTCAAATATTTTCTAAAATTGAAAATATTATTTTCCTAAAAATTTGTTAATAAATACAACAAATTAATTTTATATATTAAATCTTGCATTTCTTAAAAATTTTCCTTGCCCATATTTTTCTATATTATATTGAGGTTATTTTAATAACAAAAATACGGTTCTATTTCAAATTTCTGTATATTCCCTCTGCAGCTTTCAATATTTCTTTTTATAAACACCACCCACCCGTTAAAAAGCAGAAGAAAAAAATTCTTCTTTTTGGTACAAAATCTACTCACACTTAAAATATTTCAGTATTAACATGTCTTATATTCAAAACAGTGTAAATGTATTAGTGCCAAGGTAACCAACAAATACGATAAAAAGCTTTCTCTTGCTGTCTTGCTAAACACACACAACAAACGACTCTCTTGGAAATTTAATACGATCTATTTTTAAATTTATAAAAACAATCAAAACATATTGCTAATGTCGTTTGTTGTTGCTAAGAAAATTTCAATACTTTTGAACAAAAACAAAAGCAAATTATGCTCTCAATTTTGTTTTCCTCATGTGTTATCCACACTGTATGTGTTAAACGCTTGCTTTCTCTCTAAAAAACCGAAATTACTTCTTTTTTTCGGTGTATTACTCAATAAGAGAGAAATTATGACACTATTTATGCACACACTCATATGTACATTCATATACATTTATAAAAATAAGAATTTTTGAAAAATAAATAGTAAAGGAAATCTATGTATACATATGTATACATGAATATTTCAAAACTATAAGTTTTGAAAAATAATTTTAGTATACATTCATGTTTATATATGTATGTATATGCATGCATATATACATGTTTATATAAATATTTAGTATAAGACCACCTCCTTATATGCTTTTTACCACCTCGATTTATTTTTATATACAAGTACAGATTTTTTTCTATTGTAGATGTATGTAGGTGTGTTGGCATATAAATTTTGTTGAATAATTTTTATATGCCGAGGTTTCACTGTAGACACATTTTTTATGCTTAAAATATTTGTGTTTTGTTGTTGTTTTTTTTATTATAATAGAATACGATGCGTAATCTTTGAAAGATTTGTAAAATTTTTTATAAATTGTAAACTTTTGTTTACTTATAGCAATGTTTTAAAAATAATTTTTATTTGTAGAAAGTAGGAAAAAAAATTTTTTTTTAAATTTGAATTTTTTTTATTAAAAAAATTGTAATAAAAAATTTTAAATATTATTGAAATAAAACTGTTAAATAAAAAAGAACAAATAAATAATATTTAAAATATATAAAAATAAAAGAGGAATATAAAAAAATTATTACATTAAACTTATAAACAAAAAAGCAGGCTAGGGATGCTAGTTTAAAATAAAAATAAAAAATTAATATTATGAAAAAGAATTAAAACAAAATAATAAAAATTGGCAATCAGGGAAGGAATTTAAATATGAAAAATTCAAAAAAAAATACATTAAACTTATAAGAAATGTTTAAAACAAAATCAAGTAGGGCAGGGTTGGCTATATTAAACCAAAATTAAGATTATGAAAAAGAATTTAAAAAATTTATAAAATTTCCTGTCAAGGAAGGAAATGAAATATTAAAAAGTTAAAAATAAAAACATTAAACTTATAAAAAATTTTAAAAATATGTAAAGTAGCCCAGGAATGGTAATATTCAAAAATAAATAAAATTATGAAAAAAATAATACAGGGGAGGAAATTAAATATAAAAAAATTAAAAATTATTACATTAAACTTATACAAAAATTTTAAAAATATTTACTGTAGGAGAGGGATGGAAATATTAAAAACAATAAGATTATAAAAAAGGAAATTAAACAGAAAAATAAGAAATAAAATTTGTTGTCAGGGAAGGAAATTAATTACCAAAAAAAAAAATAAAAATATTACATTAAACTTATAAAACATTGTAAAAATAAATACAGTAGGGTAGGGATGGAAATATATGTATATTAAAAAAAATTATGAAAAAAAATTTAAAAAAAAATGAATTCGATAACAGAAAAGGAAAATAATAATAAAAAAATTATTACATTAAACTTATAAATAAAAATGTATAAATAAATAAAGCACGGCGGAGTTGGCAATATTAATAATTATAAAAAAATAAGATTATGAAAAAAATTATGAAAAAAGATAAAAAAAAAATAAATTCGATATCAGAAAAGGAAATTAAATATAAAAAAATCATTACATTAAAATTAAAAATAAAAATTTATAAATAATTAAAATACGGTAGGGTTGGCAATATTAAAAATTATAAAAAAATAAAGAGTATGAAAAAAATAAACAGAAAAAAATAATATTCGTTATCAGGGGAGAAATTTATATATTACAAAATTTTTACATTAAAATCATTGAATAAATAAAGCAGGTTAGAGTTTACAATATTAAAAACAGAAAAAAAATAATTCTGATATCAGGGAACGAAGTTAAATATAATAAAGTAGGGCGGATAAAATGGAATAAAAAAAATTTTTAAATAATTAAAATATTGTTTAGCGATATACAGTTTTTCTTATTGGCATTTTAAATATTTTTATACTCAATGATATGTATTAAAATTTATAATTTAAACGCACTGGCATTTTTTTTTTATTAAATTTTTTACTTAAATTAAATTTTACATGATAGTAAGTGTGACAATAAGTAATCCCTTAACGCTTATTTTCAAAGAGACAATTATCCCACATCATTTTAAACCAAAATACTCCCACTATGCTATGAATTCATTTTCAATTGCAGCGGCATCTTAAAAAAGAAAATGGAAAAATATTTAAAGAAAAATTGCCTAGGAAACTCTATTAAAAATCGCGTAATCTTTCTAGTTAATAGGAAATACTTTAAATAAGGCCAAAATAATATTTAAAAAATTATTGTATTTACTAAAGTTTTATATTTTTTATTAAAACTTCTTACTTTTAAGTTTTAAGAAAATATAAAAAAAAATAAATAAATTACAGCTGGCTGTTCGACCATATTTATTATTTTTAAGCAATAACTTATTTTTAAAATTTTTTTTTATTAAAAATTTCAATTTTTTTAATTCTTTTTAGGTTTTTATAATCCCAAACCATAACCATGTCCGACGATGAGGAGTACACGTAAGTAAAAAATAGAATTTTTTTATTTATAAAATCAATAAAAAAAAAATAAAAAAAAAACAACAACATATACAAACATAAACAGACTAGTAGATGAAGTGATATTTTATGGTAAATTTATTTATTTTTTTATTTTGATATTGAAACACTCACTTTACTCGTATAATAAATAAATAAATTACAACCAAACAAGTTGTTTTATACACAATACAACACATTAACTCTTGTCACAATCGATGTTTGTTTTTTTTCTTGTACATTTTTTTCCATAGAATTCTTTCCAACGATATTTATTTAAAAAATTTTTAAACTACCGTTAGCTCAGGGTAGTAAATTTACATTGTCGGTTGAAGTTTACATATATTTTTTTTCACTTATCCATATGATGATTTTGTGTAAATATTTGTTAATACATACTGTATTTTATGTAAAAAAATGTGTGTGTATATGTAATAAATAAATATTCCTTTTATTTTTTTTAAATATGAAAATAGTTTAAAAAAATTGTGAAGCTTGTTTGGGTTCATAAATAAAAAGGCGGACGGACGGAAGGAAAAAAATTATTTTTATTTCAGTTTTTTTTTTCAATATTTTTTGTACAATATTTTAAAGTTATTATGTTTTCTTTTTCATATACGTTTACCCTTTAACCACATTACCAAAAAAAAAAAAAACCTATACCTGCGTTCTTGTTACCAACACCAACCTGTAAACTCTGTTTTCTATCATCATCCACCAACACCAACCAACCAACCACTACCACGATCAACCACCAAACCACCAACCACAACCACCTGTGTCTCTCTTTCACACAATGATCTATCAATACAATAAATGAAACTATTAAAAAACCGTTAAAAAATGGTTGCCAAATTGACAAAAAAAATGTGTAAATTTGTTCATTGTTATTGTGTTGTGTGTTGTCATAATGTGAATGAAAACTGTATTCCCTTAAATGAAAACGTTAAAATACCTTCAAGCAGTTCCGAAGAGGAGGAGGAGGAGGTTGTCGAAGAGGTCAAAGAGGAGACGTAAGTATATTTTCTTTTCAATACCTAACAAATCTTTATCCTAAGCCTAATTTTTAACCTTAAAGCATAACAGTTTTAAACCAAAAACCCCCCAAAAAAATTTAAGCATAAACTACAGTTTCAATTAACCCAAAAAAGTCTTCAAAAAATTAAAAAAAAAACAAAATTTTATTCTAAATTCAAAATCCTGTTAAACCCTTATTTAACCACACAATATTGGTTTTAAATCGAAATAATTTGTACAGAAAACTAAAGTACCTGTCTTCTTCTTCTTCCTGGCTTTTATGGATTCGTTGTTGTATAAATCTATCCAAAAATTCCCTGTACATTTTTAAAAGATCTTGAACATCTTTTATTTCATATTGTTTGTTTTTCTTTTTTTTTTCTTCTCCTTTTTTCTGTATAATTTCAGGAAGTAAGTAATACAAGTTCTGAACTTTGAAAAAAAAAAACGCAACAATGGGTTAAAAGTTCATATTCCAGAAAAGAAAAAAAAATTATTTTTATAAAAAACAAAAACCATATCTAAGCAAAAAGTTTATTTAAAATAGCTTACGAAAAAAAAGAAATCTTAAGTTATTAAAAATAATAAAAAAAAAACAAAATTGAATATGATAAGTACCAAAAAAAGTACCAAAAAACGAAGGTACTCCAAAAAAAATTTTACTCTTTCGGGTTAAATATTTGGATGGTAGTAACATAAGTACCACAAAAAGCACGAAAAATTATTAAAAAATAATTAATCACTGAAAAATTATTCTAAGGTACTAAAAAGGTACTTAAAAAGGTACTATTTCGGTTTTAAATATTATTATGGCATAAAATAAGTATTAAAAATGTACTTAAATATCCCACCAGTAATTTAACCAGTAAAAAGTACTAAAAATGTACCATTTGGTATGTAACAAAAACCGTATGTACAATTGGAGCTTTAAATATTATTCTGGTACTTTTTCAATTTTGAAAAAATACAAAACAAGTAATTTAAATAGACTGTCAGTAATTTAACCAACAAAAAGTACTAAAAATGTGTCATTAGGTACGTACTAAAACTGTATATATAAACTATAGGTACAATTCGGCCCTTAAATATTATTCTGGTACTTTTTAAATTTCGAAAAAATATAAAATAAGTAATATAATTATTCTGGTACTTTTTAAATTTCGAAAAATATAAAATAAGTAATATAATTAGGCTGTCAGTAATTTAACCAATACAAAGTACTAAAAATGTAACATTAGGTACGTATTGAAAACGTACATAGGCACTATAAATACTATAACGGCTTTCACTATTATTCGGACACTTATTTAATTTCTTTAAATTCGAAAAAAGTACTATAATGTACAAAAAAGGTACTTAGGTACTATAAATAGTACGTGAAAACTTTTAAAAAGTATTATGCCGACTTTAAGGATATTATTGGCTCTTTTTAAACTCCTGCAAATTATTAGAAAGTACTTTAAGGTACTAAAAAAGGTACTTAGGTACTCCAAAAAGCTTTTAAGAAAGTACTTTTACAGCTTAAAATATTATTCTGCCTTTGGACCAAAATTCTCAACATTTTCAACTCTCAAGCACAATACCTCAGTAAATTATTTAAAAACTTTGTTTTTTATTATTTTTTAATAATTTAAGATATTTTTTTTAATTTGTAATATATATTACCACGATTTTTACTTTTAATTATATTTATAATTCTCATAACAAATCACTTGTAAAAAACAAATCATAATTTCAGAAAAAAATCTTATTATTATCATGCCTAGAAAAAAAATTTTTGCTTAGATTTTTTATTAGTTCGTTTTTAAAAAGTTTTTTTCCTAAATTTTTTTTTAATTAAAAAAAATTTCTTCTTTTTTTCTTTCTTTTTATATACGAAAAACCAAAAAAAAATATTTTTGTTAAAAATGTTTTGTGTGTTTTGTTAAAAAAACAATAAATCATTTGGGGTGTTAAATGGAATAAAAAAAATAAAAAAAAAATTTAAAAAAATATAAAAATTAAACCAAAATTATAAATTTATTTTTTGCACATTTTAATTTTAAAATATTTTTTTTCTTCACAATTTCAAATTTTTTTTGCTAAACGTCGTTAAAAACACAAACAAATAAAACACTCACCATCATCATTAAACAAACAATTTCACCACAAAATAAAATTGTGTTGTGTTGTATAGAAAACCACCTCAGACACCAGCCGAGTAAGTGTATTGATGATGTTTTCATACTTTTTTTTACGTTGTTTACGCCAAAAAATTAAAAAATAAAAAATAAATAAGAAAACATTAAGCCTTAATAACACTTAATGTTGTAACGTTGTTGTAAACAAAGCTGAGCATATATAGTAAATAACATGGTAACTCTTGCCATTATTACTCCCACCATACCCCAAAAACAATTTCACCTCTCTTAATATAAACACATCTTACACTACAACAAAAAAAAATTAAATTAAAATTTAAAAAATAAATCAAAATTAAAAAAAAATTAAATAAACAAGAGATAATTTATTGTAAAAGACTTTAAATTATTTCTGATTATTTTCGGCTCATTTGTTATTCACCTATTTTTCACTTTTTCCTTACTCAGAATACCCTTAACCTTAAAACTCCCGTTGAAAATGAAGCTTTTGTTTAATTTTTCCAAATTTTTAATATAAAAAACAACAACAAATTTGTTTTAAACACTCTCTTCGTTTAATGAATAAGAAAACAAAGCTTCATTTCATAAAAATTCCCCTCTATTCACTCACTCAATTTGCTTCATTGCGCGTTCATTGTTATTGATGTATTTGTAAATAATAAAAAAAACAGTTTAAAATCACCACACATACTTACACAAACACTATTCAAAATTTTTTAAACACTTTTACACTGCAATAAACAACAACAGACAACAATAATATCTTGAAGCTTAACTTACACTTACCAAATACACACACACACTCAGTGATTACAGTGATTTCTCTCGATCTCTTACACTGTAAAATCTCTTTAACTTTCTCCATTAGTCGATTAAAAACAGTTACTTTCTTTCATGGTTGCGTTCTCCTTGATAAGCTCGCACTGTTATGTTGTGTGTGCATTGTACGTGTGTGTGTGTGTATTTGTTGGGTGCAAGTAAAGAGATTTTTGTAAAATCTGTTTATGTGTGTGTATTAAACTTTAGCTAGCGTTGTTTTTGTGTTTGCTAAAGTAAGTGTTTTGCCATTTTCATGTGTCATGTAAATAAACACAAGCAAAATATGCATTGTAAACAGTAGGAGCATTCACAATGAAGTTTTTTCTAATGAAACTTCAATTTAAATCATTTTTTTTGTAATTGTAAGTGAATACCCTCTTTAAACCTGTTTGAACAATTACTGAAGGAATTTTTTCTCTTTTTACGTTCGTGTTAAGTCAAGCGTTATATCGTTTAGAACATGTCTGTTGTTCTCCATCCTTTCTTTTCCTCTCTTACTGTTTACATGAATTTATATTCTCAAGAAACGTTGTTAAAAACTCAAAACACAACTGAAGCGTACAAGCGTTAAAACGATTTATTATTAGAAAAAAAACAAAGCTATTGTAAATATTTATACACCGTTTTATAAAGCTTTCTTGACATATTTTGCCACATAACTGTACTTTTTGTTCTTTTAGTAAATTGTTTTTGTATTTTTCTTTGTAAAGCTTTTTTTTCAGTGTTTTTTATGTAAAACTTATAAAAATCACTCATTACTACCAAAGCCACATTAAAAAAATAAAAAAAAAATTAAATTTAAAATTTAATTGTAACTTGTCAAAATAAAACAAAAAAACAAAAACAAACACTAATAAATAGTTTAAAAGATAAACAAAAAATAATCGCTTTTCTTTTTTTTTTCCAAATTTTTCTCCTTTGTGCAGAGGTGAGGGTGATCCAGAGTTCATCAAACGTCAGGATCAAAAACGCTCTGACCTCGATGATCAATTGAAGGAATACATCAACGAATGGCGCAAACAGAGAGCCAAGGAAGAGGATGAGTTGAAGAAACTCAAAGAAAAACAGGCCAAGCGTAAGGTCACCCGTGCCGAAGAAGAACAAAAGATGGCCCAACGCAAGAAGGAGGAGGAAGAACGCCGTGTTCGCGAAGTTGAAGAAAAGAAACAACGCGAAATCGAAGAGAAGCGTCAACGTCTCGAAGAGGCCGAAAAGAAACGCCAGGCCATGCTCCAAGCCATGAAGGACAAGGACAAGAAGGGCCCCAACTTTACCATCGCCAAGAAGGATCAAGGCGTGGTAATTATTTCAATTTACAATCATACCTCATACTTATGAAGTTTTTTTCCAATATTTTTTACCTGCCCCACCCAACCACTCTCTCTCACTATCTCATAACTCTTGTGTGTACATATATATATATATACAAACTTAATTTCAATCTCAATTTCCTTTTCAAATACTAATTCATAATTTTCTATAACAACTATACCCCTATTATCTCTGACACTTCTTCCCCTTTAATTCTACTTTCAAATATTATTGAAAAAAAAAAACAAATACAACGCTAACCCTTTTTTTGCTTTTTACCCTCTTCTAATTATGACAAACAAATGAAAAAAAAACACATTTTAAAACACGTGAATTTTCTTCTTTCTCTCTCTCTAATATATATTTTTTTTTTGCTTAAATGTGCTCTGAAAAAAAAAAAAAAAATTAAAAAAAAATCTGTCCTTTTGTCTATTATTTTGTGTATGTGTGTGTGTGTGCTTGTGTATGTATGTATGGTCATTATGCTTAAACGCATTATAGTTGGGTCTCTCCTCCGCCGCCATGGAGCGTAACAAGACTAAGGAACAACTCGAAGAAGAGAAGAAGATCTCTTTGTCGTTCCGCATCAAACCTTTGGCCATTGAAGGCTTGGGTGAATCCGCTTTGCGCGAAAAGGCCCAAGAATTGTGGGAACTCATTGTCAAATTGGAAACTGAAAAGTATGACTTGGAAGAAAGGCAGAAACGTCAGGACTACGATGTAAGTGTTTTATAGCCTCAAAACATTTACGGAATAAAAGTTTAATAGTTTTTATTTTTATTTACTTAATAAAGTTGAAAGAGTTGAAGGAAAGACAGAAACAACAGCTCAGGCACAAAGCCTTAAAGAAGGGTCTTGACCCTGAAGCTTTGACTGGCAAATACCCGCCCAAAATTCAAGTCGCCTCCAAATACGAAAGACGTGTAGATACCCGCTCTTACGATGACAAGAAGAAACTCTTCGAAGGTGTAAGTATAGCGTTTTTTTCTTTATTTTCATTTTAAATTATAAAAATTAGGAAGGTTTTGTTACAAAAAAAAAAGAAAAAAAGAAAAAGAACCAAAAAGTGTGTGAAAAAAGATTGTGATAAAATGGTATTAAAAAAATAATTTTCTCTTAAATTAAAAACCAAAAAAAAAAAAAACCAAAAGGGTTACGATACGCTCTACAAGGAATCGAGAGAGAAATGGTGGCAAGAAAGACAAGAGAGATTTATGCAACGATCAAAATGTAAGCTTTACTTTACATTTTCCATTAAATTTGTTGTTCCTTTTTTTTTTTTTGTTCTCTCTGTTCTGTCTGTGTCTCTCTGCTCTCGTGTGTGTGTGTTAAAACAACGACAATTCTGTTCTGTTACTGTTAGTTACTCTCTCAAAATGTGGTGTCGTTTTGTCTGTCTTTCTTTTTTCTTTTGTATGCCAGTTTTGTTTGTTTTAAGCAAAACAAGACGTGCTTAAGAGTAAATGAAAAGAAATGTTTGAAATTTAATGTTTTAATTAATTAACCTGCAATAATAAGATAGAAAATCCAGCAGAATAAAACCAAACAAAAAGATAAAGAAATTGTAATCCACCATTTTATAACTCTTTCCTTAACATTTTAATTGTGTTTCTCTTCAAATTAAATGAAAACAAACAAAGCAAATGATTGTTATGTTTAAACAAATACACTCTCATGACAACAATACACTGTCAATTGAAAAAACAAATTTACACAGCGAAATATCTCACCTTGGAGAATAAAAAACGTTTGCATTCCTTTCATATAAAACAACGAAATCAATGAAACGATAAGTACCGTTGCTCTCTGGACAACAAAACTCTCAATTGAAAAAGCAAATTCCCACATCAAAAAAACTCTCTTTGATGTACAACGAAATCAATGAAACAGTAACTACCGTTGCTGAAAAGAATTCCCTTTCATTGACGACTGTCCTCTTCAAAAACAATTTCCAAGAACATATTCTCTATGGAGTAGGAAAACTCACACTATCGAAGAACTCCGTTACTATAAAGGCCTTCAAAACATCGTTTAAAATCCATCTCTCTTTGTGGAAGAATAAAGAAAAACGTTCTTAAAACACTCATGCTCTCTATGAAGCCTGAGTTTTATAAAAACTCTCTTTCTATAAAGTCTTAAATCGTTTAAAAACAAGCTCCCTTTGGAGAGAATCCATCTCTCGTTGTGGAAGAATAAAGAAAAACGTTCTTAAAACACTCATGCTCTCTATGAAGCCTGAGTTTTATAAAAACTCTCTTTCTATAAAGTCTTAAATCGTTTAAAAACAAGCTCCCTTTGGAGAGAATCCATCTCTCTTTGTGGAAGAATAAAGAAAAACATTCTTAAAACACTCATGCTCTCAATGAAGCCTGAGTTTTATAAAAACTCTCTTTCAATAAAGTCTTAAATCGTTTAGAAACATGCTCCCTTTGTAGAGAACTGAAAGAATAACGTTCTTACAACACTTATGCTCTCTATAAGCGTCCCGTTATTGAAAACTCTCTTTCTGTAAACTCTCAAAACTTTAAAAACAAGCTCCCAAGCTGGAGGGGGAGAAAAAATAACGTTTTTAAAACACATTCTTTCTCTAAGGACTCTCGTTTATTATACGAATTAAATCAGCAAAAACAAACACTGCAAATATACGGTTGGAGGGCCAACTCTATTTAGAGAGAGAGAGAAAAATTGTTATTATAAAAGTTTAAAGTTTCTCAACAACATTAAATCAATAAAAACAAACGTTGAAAAACTCTCTCTCTCTCTCTCTCTCTGATTTAATAAAACTCCTCGTTAACAATCGTTATAAAATCAAAACAACACCCCAAATTAATGCCACAACTCTTTAATATAATAACGGTAACGGTTTCCTCTACATTAATTAAATGCAAACGAACAATAAAAACGAAGTAGAAAAAACAAATTTAAGCAACGACCACAAGAAATAAGCAAAAAAACAACAAAATACCGTTACAGCACACTCTTTTTAAACAACTGACAACAAAAACAAAACAAATCAAAAAATAATAATAGAGGAGAGAGGGAGTTTTTATAATTCTTTCTCTCTCTCTCTTATCATGCCTAATAATTTTTTTTTATGAAACCACAACAAAAAATAACCACACACTTATAAACACTAAAACACTGTCTTTTTTTTTCTCTGTCTCTCTTTATATTTTTTCTTTTAATTAATGATGGCGTTAATTTAATCGTTACATGTTAAATGTTAAACATAACCATGTCTGTGTGCATCTTCTTGTTATGTATCTCTCTCTCACACATACAAACAAACAAACCACAAAAAAAAAACCATCCTTTAACCCCATTAGGGCTGGGAAGAACTCGGCAAAGAGGTCAATGAAAAGATCTGGAACGAAAAGAAGGAACAATATTCCGGCCGCCAAAAATGTATGTATAACTTTACTAATCTAAAAAAAAAAAATCTAAAATCCATCTATCCACCGGCCATTAATGTTATTAAAAACTAAAAAGTTTTTTTTGGAATAATTTTTTTGAATTTTGTTTCAATGGAAAACTGCATCATTTCTGTTTTAAATGTTTTTTAAATTGTTTTTTGTCATGGAATTTTTTTTTTGTTTTCCTGTCAAAACGAGAGAATTTTTGATGTTGCAAATCTTACAAATCAAACTTTTCTACTCTTAACTAATTCTGTGTTATATTTTTACATTCGTTTCTGTTCGTGTATATAGCCAAATTGCCCAAGTGGTTCGGCGAAAGACCCGGCAAAAAGGCTGGTGATCCAGAAACCCCCGAAGGCGAGGAAGACGCCAAGGCTGACGATGATATCGTCGAGGATGAGGATGAAGTCGAAGAGGAGGTCGTTGAAGAGGAGGAAGAAGAAGAGGAAGAAGAAGAGGAAGAGGAAGAAGAAGAGGAAGAAGAAGAAGAGGAAGAAGAAGAAGAAGAGGAAGAAGAAGAAGAGGAGGAAGAAGAAGAGGAAGAATAAATTAATTTAACACTACATTTAATAAAAATTAAAAAAAAAATACCATAAAAATAATAAAAAAAACTCAATATTATAGTTATTATTAGCTTATTCTTACCTACTACAACAAGAACAAGAACAAGAAAAAACAACAACAACATCTGTTAAAGCAACAGCAAATCTAAAGAAAACAAAAAGGACCAAAAGATTTAAGAGAAAAAACCAAAAAAGAAACGGAAAAACTTTTATTATAAAATTTTCTTAAACAAAACATATTGCAAAAAAGGATTTTTTTACAAACAATTCTCCAAAAACAAACAAAACAAAACTAAAAAATAAAAATTTTGAGAAATAATAATAAGAAAATGATATGAAACAACAACAACAACTATTTTAGAACTTTATTTCCAATGCCAAGTTTTAGAATCTTTCATATGCATTCTCCTGAAAAAAAAGGTTTTTTCCTAAACAAAATCATAAACTTACTCTCTCTTTCTCTCTTTTCTGCAAAGAAAAAAACACCAACATCCGCAACAAAATCTGCCTTAAAATTTTATTTTTTTTCTACATTTTTAAACTCTCTCTCGTGTTACTTTTTTGAAAAATCAACAAAAAACAAAAACCCTTAAAAATGAACAAAAAAAAGTAAAAAAAAAATAATAATACAATAAATACTTACTATTTAAATGTAAATTATTTTTAATTTTTAATAAAATTTTTACTACAAACACCTACAAAAATAATAAAAAAAAAAAACAAAAACGAGAAAAAACGTAAACAATCTTCACTCGTTCGCTCTCTCTCTCACATGAACTTACAAATAATGTAAACAAGAGCTGACCGTTATATTAAATCATAAACAATCATTAGAGAAAGTATGGACGATTCAATAGGAAAAGTGTTGCCATCGGGTTAGTGTTGTTTAGGTATACGAGTATGAATTGGTTTAGCAGTGATGGAAAACTGGTTTGTGACTGGAAATAAGAAGAATTTTGAACAATTTTTATAAGAAAATGGAAGTAAGTGCTAATTGTATTGGATGTACTAGGGAATTCTGCATCTTTTCTTTGTAAGAACAGATTTGGTAAAAAAACTACCTTCTGACTGACTGTTCCACTAACTATGCAAAGCTTGCAACGCAAGAATTTTCAGATATCAAAGGAAATTTAACCATTCAATGGAAACAGTGTTGTTATAGGCTTTCCAAATGTTTTGGGTATAAAAATCAGATTTTTTAATCTCTTAAGAGTTATACGCGGTGGGCGGTGGCTGTAGTTGTCGTAGTCTAGTAGGTAGTATGTTGGCTTATTAGAGCGTAAGGCTAAGGTTAAGACCCCATGTCAGATATCTGACACAAAATGAAATATGAAAAGTTTTCCATCGGCGTAAAGTAAATAAAATTGTCTTGACAAGTTTCTCAAAAATCTATCGTTCGAAGTCGACTTTAAATTGTAGGTCCCTCCACTCAAGTAAAGGGTGTTTTTTTTATAGAGGTATAGAACTTTAAGTTGCAATAAAACAACGATGGATTATTCGATTGACATGAATTTTATTTATCCGAAAGATAATCTTGTGGCATTACATTTTAAATATGATTTCTGGCATATGGCCGCCACGGCTGGCGCGGATGTAGTCCAATCTGGACGTACATTTTTCGATGACTTTTTCCAATATTTGTGGCCGTATATCGGCAATAATACGGCGAATGTTGTCTTCCAAATGGTCAAGCGTTTGTGGCTTTACCGCATAGACCAATGACTTTACATAGCCCCACAGAAAGTAGTCTAGCGGTGTTAAATCACAAGATCTTGGAGGCCAATTCACAGGTCCAAAACGTGAAATTAGGCGGTCACCAAACGTGTCTTTCAATAAATCTATTGTGGCACGAGCTGTGTGACATGTTGCGCCGTCTTGTTGAAACCACATTTCCTGGACATCATGGTTATTCAATTCAGGAATGAAAAAGTTAGTAATCATGGCTCTATACCGATCACCATTGACTGTAACGTTCTGGCCACCATAGTTTTTGAAAAAGTACAGACCAATGATTCCACCAGCCCATAAAGCGCACCAAACAGTCAGTTTTTCTGGATGTAACGGTGTTTCCACATACACTTGAGGATTACCTTCACTCCAAATGCGGGAACAACGGTAATCTCGTTTTGGGCCCATTCGACGAATCTACGCCTTACTTGATGATCGTTTGGCTTCAAATCTTGCACGAGTTGGATTTTGTAAGCACGCAAACCAAGATCCTTCCGCAAAGTGGATGGACACAGATCCAATTCCTGTGCTCGATGGCGGATGGACTCATTCGGGTCTTCCTCAATGCTACGCTCTACAGCAGCAATAGCTTCTTCTGTACGCACCGTACAGCGTCTCTGGGGATGCGAGTTATCAATAAGAGTAAATGTGGTGCGAAAGCGTTCCATATTTAATCGAATTAACTGCTCTGATGGACGATTTTGTCGACGATAAAATGGATGTAGTGCGCGATATTTTCGAAATATAATTGCACTATTTGCAAGCGT
Organism: Sarcophaga carnaria; assembly: GCA_958299815.1. Lineage (NCBI taxonomy): Eukaryota > Metazoa > Arthropoda > Insecta > Diptera > Sarcophagidae > Sarcophaga > Sarcophaga carnaria. The sequence goes on from OY283149.1 coordinate 145,042,873, forward strand.
TGTTCAGGCGTGAGTCTATTCATGATGAATTGCCAAACCAAACTGATAATAAATCACTTAACAGCTGTTAAATCGGTCGCCATCTTGAAAAGTAATGCCAACTTAAAGTTCTATACCTCTATAAAAAACACCCTTTATAAAATTAACACACACAACATGGTTCGTGTACGAAGCTAGGTTGTAATCCTGACTAAACTGTTGTAATGACCAATTATGTATATAGTATGTGTGTAATACACGGTGGGCGGTGACTGCATGGTTGCTTTAGTGTTTTCTAACTAGAGTTCACGTTTTGAAAGCGGCGCAATGCTTGTTGTGTGGAGTGATTTTTCTAGATTTCTCTTGATATACTCGTACAACCGGGCTGCGATTAAGTTCCAAAAGAACATAACTTTAACGTCTTTTCTTGTTCATGAATCTCAAGGATTTCTCGGATACTGGTCGCAATAGTGTTTTGCAAGCAGACGTCATAGCTATCTTGAAGGCGGCGCAATGCTTGTTGGGTGGTGGGATTTTCCTCTTGATTTACTCGTACAGTCAGGCTGCAATTAAGTCATTAACGAATGCAATTTCAACGTCCGTCCTTGTCAATGAATCTTAAAGATTTCTCTGATAATGTTTGCAGGCAGAGATATGGGCTATTTTAAAATCGGCGCAATACTTTTTGGGATTTAGTCCTAAAAAGCCCTTCATTTACTCGTACAGCCATGCTGCAAGAAAGTCCTTAAAGAACATGGTTTTGACATCCTTCTTTGTCCATAAATTCCAAGGATTTATCGGAAAAATTTCCGATCATTCAAAGCTGACTCTTATATGGGCTTCGGGACATAGAAATAACGTTGCAAATTGCATGGCTGATGCACTAACCGGAGCTGGTACGTAGCTGGCAATCTCCGACATGGTACAGGGCATAGGTATTCCGATTGCTTCGGTTGATAATTCCATTACTGATGAGATCGATTTACTGCAGTCATGTAGGTAGGTTGAAGTGATAGCACACTTGAGCATGCATAGCGGCCCGTTGTGACGCCACAGGCAAACGCAGTGCCTGTACTAACCGAGTTCCACCACGCTGGGGAAGAAGTTAGTCACCGCAAGGGCTCATAACTGTAGTCATGGTCTCATGCAAAACTATTATTCACTTGGAACAACAGGAACAATTCGGACCATAAAGAACGGCAGATTATTAAAAAATTATTTGTATTGAAGTCATTAAGCGACAGACAGACATATTCTGGTTGAAACATAAATGAAAAGAAAAATTATTTACAAATAATAATGAAAATAAATAAAAGAATATAAAAAGGAAAGAAAAAGGATAAACAAAAAGTAAAACCTAATTAAGGATGAAACACAACATCAACATCAGTCCTTAAATATGACCTCAAATCATAATGAACAAATTAAAGTTTGTCAACCAATAATGCTGCCCAATATTATCAAAAAGAAGAGAAAGGAAAAGAGAAAATAATTTTGATTTGAAACATCCTGTGGTTTTCTTTGTTTGCATTTCATGCAAACGCTGAGACCGTTGTCCCATTTTCAAGGGACACTAATGGTTCGATGTAATGGCAGCTTAAAAAAAATAAAAAATAAAAAATAAGAAACATTTTCATTGACAACAACATCAAAAAGCCACAATTTGAAATTAACGAACCGGAAATTAAAAAAAAAATTTTTTTTTGTTTGGTTACATGGGAAACGACAAAATGAAAAACGATTGAAAAAATGAAATTTTTATGTTTTTTTTCTTGTTTTTTTGTTAAGGTCGTAATTATTTTTTATTGGAAATGCTTCGTACAGATTTTACAATTTTAATCATTTAAAGTTTAAAAATGTTTAAAGCGTTTTGAATGTAGGGTCATTTGATTGGACAGTTTTTGATCCAAATGACCGATTATATGCGTTATTTTGGCTTTGGGGACCATTGTGTTTTGTGGCTTATACCTACTATACTTACTGAATTGGTCGTTACAACCCTTCAGGCATGTTGTATGTGTGCCTCCGAACGACAGATTTTTGAGGAATTTTTCCTGGCAATTTTTTTTTATTCTCAGAGTTTTTACCAGAAAATTACTGAGAGATTACTGAGAGGAAGTCCTCTAAGAAATATTTTCTTTATAAAGGGTCCGCCAAATAACTTTTTTTTTTGAAAATGCTTTAAAAAAAAACTACTGAATATTTTCCTCAAATTTCTTTTTTTTATTTGAAAGTACAATCCTTCCGATTAATAATAATTTCCTTCAAATGGCTGCCTCGGCTGGCCATGCAGTAGCCTACACGATCGGTCCAATTTTTCAGCACATTATCGATTGTGTGCAGCTGTATTTCACCAATGGCTTCACGAATATTATCCTTTAAAGCGTCAATTGTCTCGTAACACTTATATTTGACGGCACCCCACAAATAATAGTCCAACGGTGTCAAATCGCAGCTCCGAGGTGGCCAAACGACATCAGCTCTGCGGCTGATAATGCGATCTTCAAAAACAGGACACAAAACATCGAGTGTAGCTTCGGCTGTGTGGTACGTAGTGCCGCCCTGTTGAAACCAAATGTTGCCAATATCCTCCTCTTCAATTTTTGTGAACAAAAATTCGTTCAACGTGGCCCGATAACGATCGCCATTGACTGTAACGGCCACTCCTTGCTCATTTTCAAAGAAAAATGGCCCAATTATGTCTCTGGACTAAAATCCGCACCAAACAGTGACTCGTTTTGGGTGCGTCGGCTTTTCAATGTATGCGTGCGGGTTTTCTGTGTCGCAAATGCGACAATTTTGCTTACAATTTTGCTTTTACATACCCGCCAAGATCAAAATGAGTTTCATCTGAAAAGATGATTTTTTTTTGCCAAAAATGCGGCATCTTCTGTCGATCGCAGGCCCACTTAGCGAAGCGAAAACGCATTGGATGGTCAATTGGCTTCAACTCCTGAACCAATTGGACTTTCTATGGCGTCATACCAAGGTCTTTATGCAAAATTCGTCTCAATGATGTCTCCGAAATGTTCAATTATTGAGAACGACGGTGAATTGATGTTGATGGCGCTTCACGCACACTTTCTGCCACAGCAGCAATATTCTCGGGTGTACGCACTGTTTTTGGCTTTTCACGCTTTGGTTTATCGATGAGGATGCCAGTTTCTTTCACTTTTTTTCACAAGATAACGAACATACGGAGCTGACGGTGCTTCTCTTCTTCCAAAATCCGTACGCAATTTTCGCACACATTCTGCAACATTACCATGATTTTCAAAGTAATGTCGCAATATTTCCCAGCGTTGTTCAAGCGTATGCACAACCATATTCGTTCAGCGGAAGGATAAAACTAATTATCTGTCAAATCAGACATGAGCTAAGTGTTACCATTCACGAAATAAGCACTAGTTGAAAGAAAAACGTTAGATGGTGGACTCGATATTTTGTTTTGTTCGATAAGGCTGGGTTAGGGTTTGAACCCCGGCTTTATGTCTAATAAGCCAACACACTATCTAAAATAGACTACGGCGAATAAAAAATCGGTCAAATAACTACCACTGCTATTCTGTGTAAAGCGTATACGAAATTTCCAATTTTCCATGGCGCTGACGCATAAATCATGCATAATTTGATTAATGATATGAGTAATGTTAGCTTTGAGGTCCGCTGTGGCTTGTTATACGCATAAACGACTTAAGAAAGCCCCACATAAAAACTCTAATGGAGTTAAATCGCACGATCTCGATAACCATTTCATATTTCCTCAACATAAGAAAAACGTGCCTTCAAATCGCTTGTGAAAATACTCAATGTGGCACGTAGTGCCGTCCTGTTGAAATCATATGTCGCTGAAGTCCATTTCAGACCACAAGAAGTCGGTAATTATAGACTTACAGTGCTCGTCAATGACAGTGATGCTGTGGCCAATCTCGTTTTTTAAAGAAATATGGACAGATGTCCGCGCTAGCCCAAAATCAATACGAAACATTGGCTTTTTAGGGTTTGTTGGTAGCCCTTGGATCTCATGTGCATTGGTTCGTCTCAAATTGCACAATTTTGTTTGTTCATGTGGCCAATCATCCCAGAAATGGGCCCTAAGATGATTTCTTGACAAAAAGCGCGCTGTGCGTTAACCGAACAGAACACCCATTTGGATAAAACAATTTTATTATTTGGAAGTGTAGTCAAATAATATATCCTTCCCTGTTGATTTGACCAAGAAGGCTGAATAAATGACAATTAATTGGACAGACGTACATAGCTTCAACAAGAGTGGCCGCTATCAACGGTCAAAATACGGAGGTCCCCACTGTACGCATCCAATTCTTAAGAAAGTGGTTACCTTTTTAACAAAAGTATGACGATTTAATTTAAAATAGTATTAAGGGAATATGTCGTCTGAAATTTTATAATAAAGTTGTGGTTTTAGGATGACGAAATGGTAAGGTCTGACTCAGTTGTCAAGTGCTCCAGAGCCCGTTTAGCAAACACACATTGTTGTCTATGGTTGTGTATATAAAAGAAATAAAAGAAAACTAATTTGGCAGATTTTGCTTCAACAAGATGGCCGTTATCAAATCTAACAGTTCGGAAGTCACTCTTGGAAGACCCTATACAATTACTAACCTATATAATGGGTGATTTTTTAAGAGCTATAGGAAAATTTTTCAAAAAAAAACACATAAAATTCAGAAAAATGCATGAAATCTTTATTTGAATCGATAGAACGAACCATATAATTTAATGTTTGAAGATTATTTCATGCAAATGTTGACCGCGACTGCGCCTCAAATGGTCCATCCGCTTAGTCCAATTTTGGCATACTCTTTCCAACATTTCGGCCGGTATCTCACGAATAACAGCTTCAATGTTGTCTTTCAATGCGTCAATTGAAACGCGCTTGTCTGCATAGACATGAGCTTTAACATAGCCCCACAAAAAATAGTCTAAAGGCGTTAAATCGCACGATCTAGGCGGCCAATTGACCGGTCCCGAAAGTGAAATAAAATGTTCACCGAACTCGCCTCTCAATAAGTCCATTGTTACGCGTGCTGTGTGGCTGTGGCGCCGTCTTGTTGACACCACATGTCATGCAAGTCAAGCTCTTGCATTTTGGGCAAAAAAAAGTTGGATACTATCTCACGGTAGCGCTCACCATTCACAGTTACGCAAACGATTCGCAGCATCTTTGAAGAAGTACGGTGCAACGATGCCACCAGCCCATAAACCGCACCAAACTGTGACTTTTTTGGATGCGTTGGTAGCTTTTGCAATGCTTCTGGCTGATCTTCACTGCAAAATCGACAATTCTGCTTATTTACGTATCCATTGAGCCAAAAATCGAGCTTCGTCGCTGAACACAATTTTTCGATAAAGAAGTGGATCTTCGGCCAACTTTCCAAGAGCCCATTCACCAAAAATTCTGCGTTGCGGTAGGTCGTTCGGCTTCAATTCTTGCACCAGCTGTATTTTGAAAGGCTTCACACCTAAATCCTTCCGCAAAATTTTCCACGTTGTTGAGTAACAGAGGCCCCAGAGGCTGCGAACGGCGACGAATCGATAATTGATGGTCATCATTAACACTGGCCGATACAGCTGGGATATTTCCTTCAGTTCGCACTCTACGTAAGCGTGTTGGTGGTTTAATGTCCAACAATGTAAATTTGGTGCGAAATTTAGTCACAATAGACCGAATAGCCGCTTCAGTGGGTCGATTAAACTGACGACCATAAAATGGAAGAAGCGCGCGATGAACTTTCTTAACAGAGCACACATTTTGATAATAAAATTCAATGATTTGCAAGCGTTGTACGTTTGTAAGACGATTCATGATTAAATTATAGACCAAACTGAAGATGTTTGACAGTAAAACAAAACACGAAACGTGCGTGAGCTGTTTAAACCAGTGTTGCCAAAAAGATAATAGCTAAAAAAATCACCCGTTATATGCAAATAAGAGCCAATAAATTTGAAATATATAAAATTCTAAAAAGTTTTTTGTAGAAAATATGTGCAGTGAGCGTCAAAAGAAACTATACACCAGGGATAAAATTCTAACAATCACCAAACTTAACTTTTACCGCTTAAGGAGAGCGCCCGAAATAATTTGACAATATTTCGAAATTTTCAACAATTTTAAAACTAAAATAACGGTATTTTATTAATGTATATTTTTGAAATTGTACATTTTCTTTTGACGCTCACTGTATGTCTTTAACAGTTGCAGAATTCTAAGAATTGAAAATTATTTTCTTTAATATTTATTCGTTTAAATATGCATATTAATGCTCTTTATCCCTTTTTTTAAGCACAAAAAAAATACACAACACATATGCTGTATTTATTTTTAAAACATGATTTAAATCTGTTTATAACAATAATTTCAATAGAGTTGACATTATCAAATGGTTGCCAGGGCAATCGACTGACTGCCGTTATCTCTGATACAAGCATTTGCGCAACAAAACACATGGCATTACAGCGAACACGCACATCAAGTTAAGACAGACACACACAAAAAGATACATCTGAAGATATCCCTGTGGTCTTATATACGATACAAAGATAATATGAATGCAGACATTTGCTTAAGTGGCATAGAGTTTGTAATGTTATAATGTTGGTTTATTTTCTTTATTCATCACACACACACAATGTATGTATGTATTTTACAATAATCTTGTTTAAATCTTTGCCGTACTAACTTAAACTAAAGGATCACAATGATTTTAAAACCATAATTGATGTTTAGTTAAAGAGTGTATTGAAATTCATGAAGATATTGTTTCTTAAATACATATTGAAATGGAAACCTGTAACTCTTAATATCATTTCACTTTTTTGTGCTTTTTATTAAAGCCTTCACTGTATAGTATTTTTCCTTAATCCGTTTGCATAAATTTAAATTTATGTTTACTTTGGCAGTCACATTCTCAACTGCTACATCATCATCTACTGTGTGAGTGTAAGTAACTTTAACAAACTCTCTCTTACTCTCTGTCTCTGTGTCTCTATGAAAAGCAATAATTTCTCCATCATCCATTGTGTAAATCTCTTAGAAAATCTGTTTCTTGCTCTTGTTTAGTTTAAAGGAAACGTTTTCTCTTATTTTCTTTTCATAAAAAAAATGTTTTTTTTTGGCAACATTCATCCCATAATTGAAGCAAAAACATGCGAGTATTTATGAGGTCAAATCACTTTCTTATGCAGCTCACGTATAAAATAACAAAAACCTTTACAAACCCGAACACACACATACACTTACATGTCATATGCTCGTATTTCTAAAGAAATAAAAAGAAAGAGAGAGAGAGAACAAAATTGCCGCGTGTTTAAATTTCAATTTTACTGGCCTTGTTTAATATGCATACGTGTGTTCAAATGTGTACATATGTATGCATGTGTGTGTAAGGGTAGAATTGTTTTTTTTTAGAGAAAAAGCCCAGTGACTGTATAAATTCTACACATGCATACTCCACATAAATAGATCAAATGTAAACAAAAATATTGTGAATGTGTGTGTAAGAGAATTGTGTGTCACTATGGCCTCACAAAAACAGTTTAACAATGAAGAACAAAGACAAGAGTTAAACTGAAAGAGACCCAAAGGTATGGGAGCATAAGGGAAATATTTTACTTATCTCTTGCTCTCTCTCTCCTTCTCTCTCTTTACTATGCTTTTATTATTTGTGTTAAGATTTGCATATTTTATGTGTAAAATAAACAGTGTTGGTTGATTTATTATAGAATGTATACAGAGAGTATTATGAGTAAACGGATAACGTGTGTGTGGATAATTTTTTGATAATTCTCTTTATTTGTTGTTAGTATTAACTAATTTATTATAGCATACTTTAAGGTAATACAAGGATTTTAAATTTCTTCTAATGAATGCCATTCCTTGCCATTATGTACTGTTGTTGCAGCAGTCGAAACTTTTTCGATCAATTTACATAGTTTGAGCGGTAACTTGACGAATGTTTATTTCCAAATGCTGCAGCCTTAGGCAAAGCTACACCTAGAAAGTCTAACGATGTAAAATCGCATAATCTTGGTGGCCTATTGACGTCGTCAAAACAAGAAACTATTTTTTCTGGAAACTTCTCACGCAATAAAATCGAAATCGGCAATATTGTATGGCTCATGGCATCGTCTTTCTGCAACCACATACCGTGCAGTTCACAGTCTTCAATTGCATGCCAAAAAAAAAGGAAGATTATCGCAAGGCTATGACAGTTTTAATTAAGGGTAACTCCTGGATCAGTTACTCCAGGGTAATTTTCAATAAAGTACCGGATAAAGTTGCCTCCAAACCATAATGCGCCTTAAATAGTTAATTTTTCTGAATACAGTGGTTCGCCTACAATCATTTCCAGGTTTTTCTGCTGTCATATGCAACAATTTTGCTTTTTGATGAAACTACAGAGAGAGAAATGAGCTGCATTGCTGTAGAAAATTTTGTTCGAAAAATGAGCCTTGAAAACCTGTTGCTGTAGCACCCAATAAACATATATGCGGTGTTGTGGCTGGTTCAACATTTTTAATAGCTAAGAGAGTTTAATTTTATACGGATGGATATGAAAATTCAAATGCAAAATAGGCAAAATAGGTCAGCAAATGCTGAGAACGCAGCTGACTCGGTAAATTCAAACTATACATACATACATGCATACATAATTGGTCATTACAACCCTTCAGTCAGGATTACTACCTAGTTGCTCACACCACTTATGTTGTGCGCGTTAATTTTATACATGAGTGGCGGGACCTACTGTTTAAAGTCGACTCCGAACGACAGATTTTTGAGAAACTTTTCATGGCAATTTTTATTTACTCTCAGAGTTTTTGCTAGAAATCTGCTGAGAGGAAGTCACCGAAGAAATATTTTTTGTATTTTGTTTTGATGTCTGGCCTGTCAAACTATCTGCCATATTTTCTCGCAAAGGAGAAATGTTTTGGCATTGCATTTGTACTGTTTAAAGTCTCTACAAATTTTGTTATAATCTTGGCAATTTCTTGCACTGTAGGTCGATTATTATGGCCATACTCACTCCATAACACTTGAATATCGGCCAAGCTTGCACTCATTCCATGGTTTGTTCGCTTTAAATCAATTAAATTTATTCAATAGAGGTCCCTTAGGAACATTTGACCTGATTTCAGTAGCTTATAAGAGAGAGAATCTGTTTTGTTCCATCCAATACAGGGCATTTCCTTGGCGCAATGATTATACGGGTTTGAATCGTTAAAATAAAGAATCGATCCGAAAATTATTTCCTTTTCTGAGTCAAAACAGAATTTTTTATTCCCTTCTGGTATCTTTAAAGATCATATGTCTGTCGTAATGCTACTAATCCATGTTTTTATTATTCGTTTGCTCGGTTTCACTTTCGTAAATCCGGCTAGATTTGCTGAGGCAGATTCTAGAATATAAGGGTTGCCTATGGCTTTGGCTAGAAACATCGTCCTCTATTCAAACGGACAGGGTTGTTTAATTGCATGTAGTGGTGAATCACTGTGGTCATTGAGTCATATTATTCCTCCAGAGGGGCTCTACCTGACCTTCACATGTTGTTCATTATTGATATTATATTCTCTCTGAGGTGTCTAAGAGGTTGATGCGTCAATGGCCTCTTATTTTTTTGAAAATTCGAACTTTAACCGGATTTGATGACGGATTGCTTGTATTTGTTGTCAAACACTTCAGCAAACATATTAAACGACTAACCTTTGTCCAAGGAGAATTTGTGGCATCCTTGTTTTTGGATGAAGTTACTACCAGAGTGGCTACCAACTCTTATCCAAAGTACTTCTTTAGCCTGACAGCAAGCTTCAGGGAGTAATAAAGGCAACGCATAAATTACGAATTTTTTGGCTGATCTGGGCCTGACGAACCATCTCTCGTACATAGAATTAATGGTACGTGTTCAGGAAGTCTCCGTACTCCTAAGGTAGTGTGTTGTCTTATTAGACATGAGGCCACGGTTCAAACCCCAGCTCAGACATCTCGAACATAATGAAATATGAAAAAATATTTCTTTGGCGACTTCCTCTTAGCAGTTTTCTGCCAAAAACCCTGAGTGTAATTAAAAAATTGTCATGAAAAGTTTCTCAAAAAATCTGTCGTTCGGAGTCGACTTTAAATTGTAGGTCCCGCCACTCATGTATAAAATTAACACACACAACATACATAAGTGGTGTGAGAAACTAGGTTGTAATCCTGACTAAAGGGTTGTAATGACCAATTATGTATGTATCTTGAAATGTCCTTCGGCTTCAATTCCTTGTTCTTGGATGAAATTAATATCTGAGTGACTTCCAACGCTTATTCAAATTCTTCTTTAGCCTGACAGCAAACTAACGCATCAACTCTGACTTATTTTTGGCTGATCTATAGGCAATGTTTGCCGTGTCAAAATTATTACTCCTGAACAGCACGAAGCATTTCTCGTATCTTGAATGAATGATACGTTTGCAGGTTAAGTATTGCTAAGCAATCGATGTGTCTTAGATACACTTTTCGTCTTTAAAATGAAGAAGTAAAGAAAAGCTGCGTATAAATATTGTTTAGTTTGCATACAATTTGATATTCCTGAAGTAAAAAATAATTTTATTGTGCGTATGCTACGGCAACCATACATTATTGGCCATTACAACCCCTTAGTTGGGATTATAGTTGGCTTTTCACACCGCGCATGTTGTTCATCCAAGAGTGGCGGGTCCTACAGTTTAACATCGTATTCGAACAACAAATTTGAGCAGCTTTCGTACTACTCTCTAGACTATGACGAGCACAACATCATCAGAAGGCGGCTAATATTACTTGCTTCGTATTGTGTATTGTATGTGTTCCATTATGCGCTTTAATTATTTCACAAAATCAACAGAGGAATGAATATCTTGTGCTGATATGATGATGTTCGTTTAGTAGAAATTATCTTTCGAAAATTCTATTTTTAATCATTTGCTCTCTCTAATTACACAGCCACAACTGTGTGTTTTCTAACTACAATACAAGTGTATAGATTTTCGTTGTAGACTCTGGATAAAAGCAACCACACATATACATACTTGCACGAACATTAAGGAAGGCATAAGAAACAGAGAGGGAGTGAGAGAGAGTGAGTGAATAGGTTTCAATATTTCTTAGAATTTCACTTTATGTTCAAATATTGTTGTTGATTGCTGTTGCTGTTATTGCTTGCTTTTGTAGAAAACATTATAAAGAATTGCAAATGTATGTGTGTATGGGTATGTGTAATAATAAGTTGATGTGTATTAAATGTTTACAATGTTATACACTTAGTCAAGGCAACAACTTCTGCTACTCCATCTATTTACGTACAATGCACGTTGCTCTCTCGTCGTATAACTCTTACTCTTTATGGGTTCACTTGTAACATTTGTTATGTTATACAGGAGAGACAGGGAGGTGTATATATATTATATGTACGTGATAACATGTAATTGTATGGGTACGTGTATATTTTGTGATTATTTTATGCTGCTACTACTTCTACTACTGCAAGTGTAGTGTGAGTCAAACCTCAACAAAAATAATTTATTTGTTTTCTTCTGTTGTTGTTGTTGCTATTGCTGTTGCTGTCGTTATTGTTGTTGTTGTTAAGTTTACTTGTTTACATGCACTACATAAAGTAGACTTTTGGCTTAAGTGGTGAGAACATGTCAAGAAAATTGTTATACGTGCCACTATGGCATACATGTTGTCATCGCTACACACAATGTGTTTGTGCCCACCATGTCGTATGGGGAATTGTAATGAGAGTACTAAATTACGCGAAATACTACGTATATTTGTACCTTTTATGTATTTTGGAAACTCTTGTTATTTGCCATACGTTTTATTATAAGGATTTTATTTTTATTGGAAGGCGGGAGGGAGGTAAAGAAAAAAACGAATTTTAGAATTTATTGCGACTGATTTAGATTAATTGTATTGCAATAATAAAAAAACAACAACAAATTTTTACAAGAAAGGAATTTAAAATTCAAAACAGAAAAATTAATAGAAATTTATCATTTGATACGCACGGATTTAGTCAGATTTGTTAAAAAAAATCCAAAAATGAAGGAAAAGAAAAATGATTTTTAAGGTATATCAAAAGAAAATTTATAGTTATTTAGCTTGAGATATAATTTATGTAGATATGGTCATGTAACTACAACCAATTGACATAATTATACTTGCTACAGTGGCTTGTAGCGCAGGGAGATTCTCAATCTGTGGAGTATGGAGTACTAGGTTAGATTAGGTTAGAGGACGTGTACTTGTCAATTTAGACAAGAACAGTACCCGGAGGTCGATTTGACCCATTGTATCTAACGTCCTTAAGATGGAAGGATAAAAGAGGGATAGGAAAAAGGAGCGGAAGTAGGAAGGGAGAATGGGAAGCGAAGGAATTACACAGATCAAACAAAACGAAGAGGGAGAACACGATTACATGAGGTCGTAGCACTTCTCAACCAACTCAAGTTACTAATGATGTGGAGAGCTTTGATGTCGGCTCTCGACACAGAATTCAAACCCTCAAAGAAGAGTACTAGGATTCTTGCTTTCTTCGACTTCTTTGTTAATCTATACGATACAAGAATTAGTGAAATCCCAAAATGAAATATGGTATGGGATCTGGCGTGTTTTCTGGCCAAAGGAATTTCAATCAATTGCTTTTAGGAGACTCCTGTTGAAGGCTTTCTCATTCGCTGTATTTGCCTAGGTGTTCAAAATCTTAAATCGTTTGTACATCTCTCATAAGTGTCTGGTTTTTAAATGCTTTGTAACACTCCAATACTGCCCTGGACGTAAAAAAGTTATATCGAAAAGCCCTGACGTTATGTTAAGTGCCTGAACTTCGTTTTATTATTATCATGTCCTGCTTCGGATAGAATTACCTCGCTATACCTGCTTTCAATCCGAGGAGTATATTAGATTCGTTCGTATACGAATGTGTAATCGCACAGTCATTTTGGCTTCATATAACATTCATCCGTGTGTCTCCTGAACTAGTCTTAAGAAGTATAAACAACAAATTTAGCAAGCATCAACACTGATATTTTAATCGGTATGGTTGGGATAGTTTTACTGAAATGCTAATCCTCACAGTTTTAAACGTTCACCAACAATTTGTTGCAAAGCTTATTTTTGCTTTAATGTTGCCTTTCACTTAAAAACCAAAATTCTTGCTACTGAAGTATAAGAAGTCCAAGTACAATGCTATTCGTAAGGACTGCGTAGAGAAATAGCAGTAGAGAATAGCATCATGAAGTTTATCTTCAGAGCCTTCTTTTGCCACTATCAGTGTGATGGTATTATTATCTCTGGCGGATTTAATAGCCTGGGCATTGCTATGTTATGAGGCTTTCATGACCAATAAACTATTAATCGTTTGAGAAAGTTGAGCACACAAAAACCTCAGTCATTGGATGCCACATGGATTTCCAATTCACTGTAGAAACAGAAGTTGCCGTATATAGTAGGTAGTGTGTTGGCTTATTAGGCGTAAGGCCACGGTTCAAACCCCTAGGTTGGACATTAAAAAGAAATATTTAAAAAATATTTCCTCGGCGACTTCCTCTCAGCAGATTTCTGCCAAAAACTCTGAGAGTAAATACAATTCCCATGAAAAGTTTCTCACGAATCTGTTTTTCGGAGACGACTTTAAACTGTAGGTCCCGCCACTCATGTATACAATTAATGCACAAAACATAAGTGATGTGAGAAGCTAGGTCGTAATCCTGACTGAAGGTTTGTAATGACCAATTATGCTATGTACGTATGTCTAGAAACAGAGAGAAGTTGCACCATTTTTGGAACCAATGATAACATGCGATGAAAAGTGAAGAACATACTGTTACGCAAATCGATACGACCTAATATCGTTTAACATTAAAAACGATAAACAAAAGCCACACGATACAAATACACACTAGCACTAAGCATACAATGCACGTGTTGATTATCTAAAGCTGCAAACACACACATATGTACAACGAACCTGGTTGCACCTGATACCAACAACAACATGTATGTGACAAATTGGGATAGACAACATAAGCAAAGTACACAAACAACAATGTATTAGCAATAGAGCTCTCGAGAAGGCGAGATCACGAACCTTCCACTTCAAGAATGTTCGTTAGACTGGTTGTGTCGGACTATAAAAGGGCTGGACAAAGCAGGCAGCAGTCCGAATTTCGACCGGAATTTCCGCAGCTTGCTCCTTTATCTTACCATTTGTTTTATGTAAATTTAAATTCTGTACAGGCCTGGATCAATTTTTCAATCAGAAAACATAGAAGTTTGATTCCTTTTTCATGGCTTTAATCTAAAACTGTCAAAATTTTGTCGAATGAAGCGGCACATGGACGATTTCGTAAACTTACTTACTTACTTACTTAATTGGCCATTAACAACCTGATTAACGGATTTCGACCTGCCGTAACACATCCTTCCAGCCGCCTCTGCTTCTTGCGTGCCTATGCCAGTTGCTCACACCAATCGATTATAGGCCTTCCTTGATTTGGTCCTCTTCGCCAACTTCCGCAGATGCCCGCATCAAATACTTGTCTCGCCGGAGTATCCTCCTCCATTCGAACGACATGGCCGAGCCAGCGCAGACGCTGGATGTTAATACGCTGCACAACGTCTATGTCATTGAGGAGTTCATACAGCTCACTGTTGGATCGGATGCGACTATATTGGAAATCATCGCCAATTCGCAGTGGATCGAAGATCTTACGTCAGACTTTTCTCTCGAATACTCTCAAAGCTGCTGCATCGGTGCTTAAAATGGTCCATGTATTTGCGCCATAAAGAAGCACGGGGAGTATGAGCATCTTGTAGAGTATTAGTTTCGTTGTACGAGAGAAGTCTCTGCTACTCAATTGCCTATTGAGGCCATAGCAGTTGGCAAGAGTGACCCCGCGCTTGATCTCCAAACTGACTGTTGAGTACTTCTTTTATCTTAAAAGATAACAAATATTTTGCAATTAAAATTGTACCAAAAGTAAAGTACCAACTAATGCAACACTAATACGTTTGTGTGCGTTTCAACAAAGGAAACTGTCAGCCATTTCTCCTACTTACACACACGCACACACAAACACTGAGTATACCCACTCATATACAGTGTACTTTTCCCTTGATCCAAAACATTTATAACCTGGTTATTTCCTTTTAGCATTTGTTATGAGTTGAGTATACACACACACTCATACATTCTGCATACACTGTACAATGTCACAAAGAAAAATAATATATGGTGAGTATAAGGAGAAGAAGAAGAAGAGATAGGGAGAGAAACTCCCAATGTATAAGCGCTTGGATGTACGTTGACTTGTTTGTTTGTTTGTGTATGGTTACAGTTTTGTTTGTATGCAAGTGTGAAAGTGCTAAATTATGTACGTAAGCAAGTCGCCAAGATTTTAATTTGAGATTGTATGACACATATAAAATAATAATAACAACAACAACAACAGTAGCAACAAAAACAACTGAGCAACAACAGCAACAGCAGCAACCCATAGCAATATTAATAATACTGGCCTGTAAAAACAAAAAGGACCATCACAATATGGCCCTACGCAAAAAACCTCACACTCACACACACACACACACACACACACTGCTTGCATACACTTTCATAATCATGGAAAAAATGTTTACAAAGAGCGGAGAAAAAAAACACAAATTCTCTCTCTCTCTCTCTCTCTCACTCCTCCTTTTGTCTTTTGTGTAGTTTTTATGGCCTAAAGGCTGTTTTCCTTTTTTTTTACGGGATCCTGTTTTTTATCTTTGTATACCGAAACCGTACACCCCATCCCCTATTTACCAGCATGTAACACTTTAATTTACATCTTTACGGTATTTAAATCTTAAGCTGTTTCACACATATACACACACACCCGCATAATCTTTTTGTGTAATAGAATACATAGATAAAATAAGGAAAAAACAAAAACAATAAAAAAAGGGAATGTACACAGCCTAAAAGGATGTAAAACAAAATACAATGCAAGGCCAGGAGAGAAAGGGAGCGAGAGAGAGAGCGAGAGAGTGCCATTTTATGCAAAATAAAATTTTATAGCAAATTGGGTTTAAATTTTTGAAATTTTTATGATCAAATTCGTTTCTTTTTTTTGTTTTTAATAAAAACAAATTATGAAATTTAAAGAATGGTCCTTAAAAGGCTTTTTGGTTGAAGGAAGTGGGGGTATGGTAAGTTGATATAATTTGTTAAGATTATCAGGAAGATACTGTTAAGGAAAGTTTAAGTGAAATTCTAATTTAAGTTTTTGTTTAAATTCTAAGCGACAAATTGCCGGAATATTTCCTTTAAAGAGATGTAAGCAAGAAAAGTTTGTTTGCAAAATATTGAATTTCTTAACGAAGAATTGTCAAATTAGTAGCAGAAGAAGACCCCTGAAGTCGCCTTAGTTTAGTGGGTAGTGTGTTGGCTTATTAGATGTAAAGCCAGGGTTCGAGCCCCAGGCCAGACATCAAGACAAAATACAAAAAGTATTTCTTCGGCGACTTCCTCTCAACAGATTTCTGGCAAAAACTCTGTAGGCCGCTTATTAAGGCCATACTCCCTCCATAACACTTGAATACCGGCCAAGCTTGCACTCAATCCATGGTTCGCTTTAAACCAGTGATGCTCAAAATCCAAATTTCCTATCACATGTGATAGGCAAAGAAAATTCTGCTGACGCTGCGTTGACACACCTGAACTCAGAGAACAAAATCAATTCAGTTGATGTTTAGCTCTTGATGAAGCAAGACCTCGCTACACAACTTTTTTGAATGATTTTTTGTTTATTGCGAATACACGCAGCAAAATGTTTGATGGAAATTGGGAATATGATTTTTTTATAGAGAATATGGATGGTAATCGCACTTTATATCGTAATTATTTTTTTTATGAAAAGACATTACGGGGCTAGTCATGGATTTTTCGACAACATTAAAGGGAATGATAGGACTTTAAAATTATTGCATCATCATCAATACATACATACATACACACATACATCAATGTATTCATCAATACATACAAAAATACATACATACATACATACATCAATATATTCATCAATACATACATACATACACACATACATCAATATATTCATCAATACATACATACATACATCAATATATTCATCAATACATACATACATACATCAATATATTCATCAATACATACTTACATACATACATACATCAATATATTCATCAATACATACATACATACACACATACATCAATATATTCACCAATACATACATACATACATACATACATAAGTACATTATGTAATAACATACACGCAACACAATAAACCAATTTTTTTTTTATTTTTTTTTTATTTTCCCAGTGTACGATTCTCAAAAATTAAGTTGAATGTTATTCTCCGCTGCTTTACCAACACAACCAAAACTATGATAGTATGTGTTTGAGCACCACTGCTTTAAACCAATCAAATTTATTCAATAGAGGTTCCTTAGGAACATTTGACCTGATTTCAGTAGCTTATAAGAGAGTGGATCTGTTTTGTTCCATCCAATACAGGGCATTCCTTTGGCGCAATGAATATACGGGGTTGAATCGTTAAAGTAAACAATCGATGCAAAAATTATTTCCTTTTTTGCGTCAAAATAGCATTTTTTATTGCCTTCTGGTATCTTTAAAGTACATATGTATGTCTCTTGTAATGCTACTAATCCATCTTTTTATTATTCATTTGCTCGGTTTCACTTTCGTAAATCAGGCTAGATTTGCTGAGGCAGATTCTAGAATATTAGGGTTGCCTATGGCTTTGTCTGAAAACATCGCTTGCTGTTAAAAGAGGGAGAGTTGTTTAATTGGACGTAGTGGTGAATCATTGTCACTGCGTCATACTATTCCTTCAGAACGGGGGCTTTACCTGTTTTTCACATGTTGTTCATTATTGATATTATATTCTCTGTGAGGTGTCTAAGAGGTTTGATGTGTCAATGGCTTCTTATTTTTTCTGAAAATTCATACTTTAACCGGATTTGATGCCGGATTGCTTGTATTTGTTGTCAAACACTTCAGCAAACATATTAAACGACTAACCTTTGTCCAAGAAGAATTTGTGGCATCATTTTGCAACGTCTTTCGGCTTCAATGACTTGCTTTTGGATGAAATTACTACCAGAGTGGCTACCAACTCTTATCCAAAGTTCTTCTTTAGCCTGACAGCAAGCTTCAGGGAGTAATGAAGGCAACGCATAAACTACGAATTTATTGGCTGATCTGGGCAGTGTATGCCTGACGAAGCATCTCTCGTACGTTGAATTAATGATACGCGTTCAGGAAGTCTCCGTAGTCTATTAGGTAGTGTGTTGTCTTATTAGATATGAGGCCACGGTTCGAACATAACGAAATTAAAAAAAAATATTTCTTTGGCGACTTCCTCTCAGCAGATTTCTGACAAAAACTCTGAGTGTAATTAAGAAGTTGCCATGAAAAGTTTCTCAAAAAATCCGTTGTTCGGAGTCGACTTTAAACTGTAGATCCCGCCACTCGTGTGCACAATTTACACAAGCACCATAAGTGGTTTAAGAAACTAGGTCGTAATCCTGACTGAAGGGTTGTAATGAGCAATTATGTATGAATGTATGTAGAAGAGCCCTTAGATAACTCAAATGGTAGCCTCATTTAACAACAGACATATCTGGTCAGTGGCTTGAAAACTGGCGACAACTCTTGGCTGATTTTGGCGGACTGCAATCCACTGAGCAAGGCATTGACATTTAACTACAAATTTATCCGTTGAGTGGTTTGAAAACTGGCGCCAATTCGTGAATGATTGCAATTTCCTAAGCAAGAGTATAAAGAAATTTAAAAAGACTAGAAACAGAAGCGTTAGTCCTATGTATTGCTGCAATGTTAGAGAGAGTGAATTTGTCGATTCCTCGGCGCCCTTAGCGTCCTAAGTGATTGGATCTAACATGCATGCATCTTTATCCCTATGAAGTTCAACTCACATAGCAAATAAAGCCACTGCCGGATATATACCGATTGTATAATGATTTATCAAAAAAGTTTTTTTTTCCAAAATGAAGCTCTAGGTGGTAACGTCAATAAGCAAAATTTTAACACCTGGAGGTCGCAGATCCTAGAAATGACTGTGACAAAGCTATTGAATTCGGCTAAAAGGACTGCTTGCTGCGCTTGAAGATGTTTTTGGACATTAATTGTTTGAAAATGATACTGGGAGAATCTTTGCCGGCAATTCAGAGTGCTATGACCGTATGACAATAGACTAGAATAGAATAGACAATAGGTCAAATATTGAATATATAATATAGATATTGAATATATAATATCGACTACCGCAAAAAATTCAGTAGCGGTCATTTAAATGTCATTGTAATAAAGGGTCGGGCAAATAACTTTTTTTTTTTGAAAATGCTTTAAAAACTCCTGAATATTTTCTAAAATTTCTTTTTTTATTTGAAAGTACAATCCTTCCGGTTAATAATGGAAAATAATTTCATTCAAATGGCTGCCGCGGCTGGCCATGCAGTAGCCTACACGATCGGTGCAATTTTTAAGCACATTATCGATTGTGTGCAGCTGTATTTCACCAATGGCTCCACGAATATTGTCCTTTAAAGCGTCAATTGTCTCTGGCTTGTCGGCGTAACAGTTATCTTTGACGGCACCCCACAAATAATAGTCCAACGGTGTCAAATCGCAGCTCCGAGGTGGCCAAACGACATTAGCTCAGTGGCTGATAATGCGATCTTCAAAAACAGGGCGAGTGTAGCTTCGGCTGTGTGGTACGTAGCGCCGTCCTGTTGAAACCAAATGTTGCCAATATCCTCCTCTTCAATTTTTGTGAACAAAAATTCGTTCAACATGGCCCGATAAAGATCGCCATTGACTGTAACGGGCACTCCTTGCTCATTTTCGAAGAAAAATGTCCCAGTTCTGCCTCTGGACCAAAACCCGCACCAAACAGTGACTCGTTTTGGGTGCGTCGGCTTTTCAATGTATGCGTGCGGGTTTTCTGTGCCCCAAATGTGACAATTTTGCTTGTTTACATACCCGCCCAGATCAAAATGAGAATCATCTGAAAAGATGAATTCGGCATCTTCTGTAAGTCGATCGCAGGCCCACTTAGCGAAGCGAAAACGCATTGGATGGCCAATTGGCTTCAACTCCTGAACCAATTGGACTTTATATGGCGTCATACCAAGGTCTTTATGCGAAATTCGTCTCTATGATGTCTCCGAAATGGTCAATTGTTGAGAACGGCGATGAATTGATGTTGATGGCGCTTCACGCACACTTTCTGCCACAGCAGCAATATTCTCGGGTGTATGCACTGTTTTTGGCTTTTCACGCTTTGGTTTATCGATGAGGATGCCAGTTTCTTTCACTTTTTTCACAAGATAACGAACATACGGACTTGACGGTGCTTCTCTTCTTCCAAAATCCGTACCCAATTTTCGCACAAATTCTGCAACATTACCATGATTTTCAAAGTAATGTCGCAATATTACCCAGCGTTGTTCAAGCGTCTATACAACCATATTCGTTCAGCGGAAGGATAAAACTAATTATCTGTCAAATCAGACATGAGCTAAGTGTTACCAATCACGAAATAAGCACTAGTTGAAAAAAGAAACGTTAAATGGCGGACCCGATACATATTGTTACGCAAAGGGAAACAGTGTACCATCGTTTAACATTAAAATGCTAGCAAACACACTAACATTAAGGATACAATGAACATGTACTAGTATTAGAAAAGGAAACAGACAAGTATGAGAGAAAGCAACAACAAGCAACAATACAGTCGCGATAGAATTCTCGAGAAGGCGAGAACAAGAGCCTTCCACATCAAGAACGTTCATCATACTGATTACGTGCGTATATAAAAAGGCAAGGCATGGCAAGCAACCAGTCAGTTATAATTCAGTCAGTCTTGTGTGAAGACGTGTTGCGGTCGGAACGTACAAGCGGCATTGCTTGTAAAAAGGTTGTAAGCAGAGAAGATCTAACGAACAGTTGTTAGTGTTAACGCGGACAGAAGTGTGAAACAGAATAGTGTACAAGCAAATTGTAATTGTATCGTTAAGTTGAATGCGGTGGCACACAAAAGTAGTGTGAAAAATAAAAAGTTTAACTGAAACAAAACACGTATTTGTTTTTACTTTGTTTGCAATCAACGAACTCATATACCAAACGTTTTTAAAAAAGTAAAAACGTAACAATAAAGACATACATAATTGGTCAATACAACCCTTCAGTCAGCAGGATTATGACCTTGTTTCTCACACCACTTAAACATGAGTGGTGGGACCTACAGTTTAAAGTCGACTCCGAAGGACAGATTTTTGAGAAACTTTTCATGGCAGTTTTATTTACTTTCTGAGATTTTGCCATAAATTATATGAGAGGCAGTCGCCGAAGAAATATTTTTTCATATTTCGTTTTTTTGGAGATGTCGGACCTGGGGCTGGAACCGTGGCTTCACGTCTAATAAGCCAACACGCTACCTACTAGACTGCGGCGACTATAGCTTAAGGTCAAGCAAGTCTAAATATATAAAACTAATGCAAAAGCAATGAATTGTTGTCCCATAATATTCGAATTACTTCTGAAAAACTCAATTGAAAATTTTTAAGGATTCGCAGAAGTTCGCTTAAGACTTTGTGATACAAAATATTGATCTGTATTGGGAAAAGAGTGGCCTCAAGTCTTCTATGTCTAAGGGAAATGTCTTGAAAATGGCGAATATAAATGCAGGTGATGAATAAAAAAATATTATTTGAGAAGATGACAAATACAGACAACAATTTTCAATTATTTTTTTACAACGTACTTGTGTTATAATAAAGCAACAAATAAATTCCAATTTAAATGAATAATTTCTTTATACACCCTTGTGATGAAGATGTATTCGAACATATGTATTCTATTTCCGTCGTTTAAGCAATTCCAGCATTTCCACATAAATACAAAAAAAAAAACTTGTAGTGTGTATAATATGACAGCTGTCATTGACATATTCACATAAGTATGTACATACATACATACATCTGTAGTATGTATATCCTTTATTCGCTCTGAGGCATGTCTAATTCTGAACATTGTTTATCCATAAAAATTCCACTTTTTTTATTGCTTTTCTGCTTAGTCTGCTACGCAATCATATTAATTTGTTTCTAATTCTCGTCTATTACCACTAAATTGACAGGCAACTGTCATCGCTTGACAGTTGACAGATTTCTATTGTATTGTGTGTAATGAAAAGGAAAAGAAAATATTGGAAAATTATTTATATTTTCTTGACATTTATTAAATTTATGACAAATTAAACAAAAAGGAAAAAAAGAGGAGTAAAATTACCTTAGTAAAGCTTTTCTATTGCCAATGATACTTGTTAAGGGAATTATATTCTATTTAGAAAAGAAAATATATTTCTGTGGCCTGTCATAGCCTCTTGGCTAATTTGCTGGTTCAAATTTTAAACTTGTGCAGCGAACAGTGAAGGTGTAATTAGCCGAACGTTTACGGAACGTGCATACGTTCGCGTCTAGCATGAGAATAGTAAAGCGGCCATTAGATCTCTAGAAATTTTTTTTCCTTCGAACATCCCCGGCCTCACACTAACACACCCTCACCCGACCGCGGAGGGCTAGTCCCCATTACGTACACACTACAGTCCGGACTGCAGCGGGTAAGGGACATTCATCTAAGATTGTCGAAGAATACCGGAGTAAAGGTGGAATTAGCCACGTAACGAGAACAGTAAAGTGACGATTAGATCCCTAGAAAATCTGTATACTCATCTATGATTGTCGAAGAATGCCGGATTTTTCTGGAGTCGATACCGAGACATTCGATGGTTGCTTTCAATTGGGTTCCTAAACAAGAGGACATAGAAGGTAACAAGAAGGCCGCTGCACTTGCTAAAGTAGGCTTCACGGAAAATTCAATTGAAATCTTACATGGGATTGGCTCTCCTCCGCAGAGAGGCAAACAAAAGGTCGCACAAACACTCCATTCATTAGGAAAGCTAAGATGGGTTAATGAACCCACTTGTAGAGGCACCAGACAGATCTGGCCCGTGGTGAATATATGCAGAAAAGAACATGCATTGAGTCTATCAAGATTTGAGCTAAGGAACCTCAAAGAAGTTTTAACAGTACATTGATCTCTGAGTGTTCACGCCTGTTGACTGGGAATACTTTATAATAACTTCTGCAGAAGTTGGAACGGAGAAGTAGAAGAGAAGACCACAGAACATCTACTCTGCCATTATCCGGCTTGTGAGAAGCTAAGAAGAAGAATTCTTGTACACACAAACAGATCTGAAGAACAGAATTTGCATTGAACCTATCAAGATTCCATCTAAGGTACCTCATAGCAGTTTTTTACAGGACATTGGCCTCTAGCTGTTCACGCCAGGAGACTGGGAATACCTCATAGCAGTTATTTACAGGACATTGGCCTCTAGCTGTTCACGCCAGGAGACTGGGAACACCTCATAACGATTTCTGCAGAAAGATGCAACGACGAAAAAGAAGAAGGGATCACAGAATATCTTCTCTATCATGAACTGGCGCTTGGAAATGTAAGAAGAATAAATCTTGGACACCCAGAATTTATTGACAAAACATGTCTAGGCAAAGACGAATTGAGAAAAATTCACGCTTTCATAAGACTCTCGATATGGTAGGGTGATGCCAACCTTTTGAGAACCTTAGAAGAAGAATTCTTAGACACCTAGAAGAAGATAAATTCCTGGACACCCAGACTTTAGTGACAAAACATGTCTAGCCAACGGTGATTTGAGAAGAATCCACAACTTAATAAAACTCTCGACATGGCTGAGAGATACCAACCAGAAGCTATAATTAATGGCCGGAACAGGTACTACCGGTGTTACAAACGGACCCAAGTAAGCTGCACCCTTTGAGGCGGACACCAGTTTAGCATAACTTATCCTATCCTATCCATCAGTAGAAGACATGTCATTACTTTGAGAGATGCCAAGCAGGACCAGCGATTACATTGCGGAATAAGTGTTACAACGGAACCTTATAGGACCCAAGTAAGCTTCACTCATTGAGGCAACTGTAGAAGATAGGTAATTGCCTTACGTTAGCCATATTTGTTAATGCAGTTTGCCACGGAAATCAATTAATTGTAACGCCTTTCTTTAATTCTTCTAATGGTCTAAATCCAAGGGACAGCCTAATTGTAACGCCTTTCTTTATTTCTTTCAACGGTATAAACCCAAGAGACAGCCTTCCAAGACTTTTTATTAAAGAGCCAATGGAAGCAGAATATAAAAATTAAATTCATTTTTAAACCAACAAACTTTACTTACTTACTTACTGGGCTATTACAACCCTTTAGTTAGCATTACAACCTAGCTTCTCTTTATACATATTGTTACGTTTTTACCTTTTAAAAACGTTTAAAATATGAGCCCGAAGATTGCAAATAAAAGAAAAATAAATATGTATTTAGCTTTAATTAAAATTCTCTATTATTTGCACAATTCTGTGTACCACTGTTCACAACTTGATGTAAACAACAACAATTGCTTGCTTTTGTTATTCCTCTGTTTACACACTTTGCATAAACAATAACAATTACAAGGCAATTACTCGGCAGATCTTTGTAACGGAGATCTTCAAACTAAAATTACTCTCTTCAAACGTACCGCATCTTCACACAAGACTGACAGAACTTTTACTAATCCAGTTGCCTGTTTTGCCTTGCCTTTTATATGGCAACATGGCTGGATTCCCACGGCCTTACTGCTGATCACTGGCCGTCATATCCCCTTGCAGGTGGACATGATTATTGGAGACGAGGTAATTAGGACCAAGAGCTCGGTGAAATACCTGGGAATAAGGCTGGATCCCAGACTGACTTTTTCGTATCAGATTCAGTACTCGGCTAACAAAGCCCCGAAGATCGTTGGACAGCTCAGCAGATTAATGGCGTATATTGGGGGCCCACTACCGGCGAAACGGAGACTCATCATGGGGGTTGGAAACGGCATTATGCTCTATGGAAGCGAAATTTGAGCCGCGAAGCCAGATGTTAAAAAGCGGGCGAACTCACTTGTATCGGTACAGAGAATGGCTGCATTGCGTATCACGTCGGCATATCGTACAGTGTCCGCCCCAGCTGTGATTGTGATAGCAGGTATAATCCCTGTGGATCTGCTGGCGGCAGAACGGATGGAGATTTATAGAGCGAAATCGGCAGGGAATCACATAACCGGTCACTTCAGGGAAAACACCATTTCAGAGTGGCACGACGATGGAACGAAAAAGATAGAGGAAGATGGACGGCGAGATTTATTCCGGACATAAGGCTACATACGTCACACAGATGCTATCGGGTCGCGAATATTTTAGAAAATATCTGCACAGAATGGGCAAGACCGCCTCCCCTTACTGTCTTTACGAGGAAGGGGAGGTAATTGATGATGCAGAGCACACTGTTTTCGAGTGTGCACGCTGGCTGAGCTATCGCTCTGCACTGACGTCGATAGTCGGGACGATCATGGCCGGTAACATTGCGGGGTTATGATCGCGAGTAGAGAAAATTTGACCTCAGTAGCGAATTACGTGGTGAGCATTCTAAAACTGAAGAAGGGGGATCTTGAGGCTGCGGAACATGTGGGCATGCCGGCATAGATGAAACTGGCACACGTGTCAAGCGAAATTCTAATCAGGGACCTGGACGAAAGGAATAGTGGAAACACTTAGATGTCTCTTCAACTTTCGACACGCAATCCGGACGCGGATATGAACACGCAGGGGCCAAAGGGCCAAAGGGACTCCACTCCGAAGTAATACCACTGTAGTTCCGGAGTGGGCACAACAAGTCCACGAGACGAGGGGGGGATTTAGTGGGGGAGGGCCCCACATACGGAAGATGTGACGACTTCCTCTATGGTGCGGTTAGGTACATTTACCCTTCTCGGCGTAAAAAAAAATATATGGTAACGTAAACAGTCTGATGAATGTTCTAGAAGGCGAATGTTTGTGGCTTCGCCTTCTCCATATCTCTATAAATGTAAACATCGCTGCTTACATTCATTATTGTTGTGTTTGTTGTTATATCCAGCAGTACAATAATTTGTAAACCGGTTTGTTTACTGCATTGTTTTGTTTTTGTAGCTTTTGTTTATAATTTTAATGTTAAACGATGTAAAAGCAAAACACCAGTAACGAGATTTTTCCATTTTAATAACAATACATATTAAAATTATCCTCATAATTCCTGTAATTCTCTTAAATCATGAGTAATTATGATAAATAAGTTACGTTTGACTTTTCTTTTGACAGTTGGCAGTTGATGTAATCCTCTTCCATACATAAATAAATATTGTTTGTTGATAAAAAAAATATGTCAGAATTCTAAACGAACAGCACGTTGCTGATAAACAAATAAAATGGCAAAAAAATATCAGCCAAGTATTCGAACTATTCAGTCATGTAGTCATGCAAAACCATTCATTCATTCATCCTTTCATTCCTTGTTTTGTTTTTTTATTTGTCACGAGTGATAAGTAGTGTTCTCTTGCTTTCTCTTTCTTTCATTCTCTTGTGATACAAAGCCATTCGTATTATGTGATTTAGTTTTAGAATTTTCAATAAAAATTCAATACAATACCAAGGGGCGAGAGGAGAGGGGAAGGTTCGAAAGGTCTTCTCTGAATGCATTTATATGTGTGGATTATGTTTTCATGATTATTATTGGTAACGAATGAATAACTTTAAAAAAAAATGTCAGCATTCAACATAGCTCTCTTGCATAGTTGAAATAGAACTGAAAGGAAGCTAACCAAACAGGAACAGGAACAGGAACAGGAACGGGAACAATATGGTCAACATGATTTCCATTATAGTTGTCATCAGCATAATCATCATCAGTTTTTGCATACGTTTTGCATTTTTTTCCTCTTTTCCTTTTTTGTTTTAGACTTTTCCATGGAACCAATAGCCAACAACATCCTAATATTCCATATATTCCATCATAACACATCACATGACATCCCATTCCAGCTCGTCTCATCATCATAGTCCTGCACATAATCAACAATACAATACGAGAGAAAAAGCCACTTGTTTGCCGGAAGCATTAGCAACATGAATTGCATGAATGACTGAATCGTTGACTGACTGCTTGACTGACTGAATGTCATTCTAAATGCATAAATGGCTTAGGAATGAATTTGTGGCTGGCAGTAGGATACAATGAATGAATCCGCTTTTTTTCCTCTTGATGTTCCACTCCATTTTTTTGAGTTTTTCTATCGAAAGAAAAAGGATTTTCAGTCATTGAATAACTTGAATTTGTTTATCCATCAGTAATTCCAAGCACATAATCAAGACGAGCAGACATTTAACACAGAGAGGGAAGGAATCCCTATGGAAAATAGGTAAACAACAAAAGACTCAGTATTGGACAGTTGGAAGCAGCGAAGAAAGGCTTAACAATTGATTGATTTCCGTGACAAACTCCATTAACTAATATGGCTGACGAAAGGCTATGACCTGTCTTTTACAGATGGTGATGGGTTAGGTTAGTTTAGGTTAAACTAGCAGCAGCCTCAACGGGCTTAAAATACTTTGGTCCTTTAAGATTCCGTTGTAACACCAATACTACTTATTTCGCAATGTAATCGCAGGTCCTGGTTGTCATCTCCCCACCATGCCAAAAGTCTTATAAAGGCGTAACTTTTTCTCAAATCGCCTTTGACTGGACATATGTTGTCACTGAATTCTAGGCCTCCAAGAATTCTTCTTCTTAGGTTTCCAAATGGTTGACATCTCTCCACCATGCCAAGAGTCTTATGAAGCTGTGGATTTTTCTCAAATCGCCTTTTGCTAGACATGTTTTGTCATTGAATTCTGTTTATTCAAGTATTCCACTTCTTAGATTGCCAAACGCAATGTGGTCTCGTATTATTTGTCGTTGTAGCTTTTGCAGTAGTCGTTATGAGGTATTCCCAGTTTTCTGGAGTGAACACCCAGAAGCCAATCTTCTGTTAAAACTGATATGAGGTTCCTTAGCTGAATTCTTCTTCTGAGGTTCCCAAGAGGTTGACATCTCTTTACCATTCCGAGAGCCTTATGAAGCTGTGGATTCTTCTCAAATCGCTTATGGCTAGACATGTTTTGTTACTAAATTCTGGGTGTCCAAGAATTCTTCTTTCTACGTTCCCGAGCGCAAGTCCATAAAAGAGAATATGTTCTGTGGTTTCCTCGTCTTCTTCGTCGTTGCATCTTTTCTGCAGAAGTCGTTATAAGGTATTCTCAGTCTCCTGGCGTGAACAGCCAAAGGTCAGTGTCCTGTTATAACGGCTATGAGGTTGCTTAGATGCAATCTTGACGGGTTTACCAATATCAAGCCAGATCTGTCTGGTGGCCCTACAAGTGAGTTCATTAACACATCTTACCTTTGCTAATGAATGGAGTTTTTGTGTGATTATTTCTTTGGCTCTCGGCTGAGGAGCGCCAATCTGGTGTAAGAATTCAATTGAATTCTCCGTGGATGCATGTTTTTACCTTTGATGTCCTCACGTCCACGAACCAAAATGAGGGTAACCGTCGAATGTCTCGCTTTCTCTTTCAGAGACATTCGGCGTTGCTCGACAATTTTAGATATGGTGTAGCCATTCTTTAGGGATCCAATGGCCGCTTTCATGTTGGTAAATATGCGTATATCACAATACGATATACTTTGACACAGACACGGCAGCAATTTTAATAGCGATTATATCAGCGCATGACACGATCTAATATTCAGTTGTTCTGAACAGATTTTACATCCGAAATCTGAATGACGTTTCCTTGGAGGTATAAGCAATTATTATTCAAGGATCGATCCGGTATTTGCATTGTAGGACCAGAATCGAAAGCAGGTTCAGGTATCGTGTAGTTGTAGGTATATTCAGAACAACCATACCCAAGATTTTGGCATGATCATTGCTTCTGTGCGTTCATGCTCTTATGGTGCTCAGTCTCACTGCCGTGTTTGCAGCAACTTGTTTCGCCAATATGCGAAAAGGTGATGGAGGGTAAATGAGAACTGGAATATTGTGTCTTTATTATTCTGGGCTACAATGGGTCAACTTAACCTTCGGGTACTGTACACGTCCTCTAATCTATCATTCCGGGCCTATAGCATAAAGTAGGTGATGTAAGAAACTATGTTGTATGGAAGTCGCCGTAATAGATATTGTGTTGGTTTATTGAACGAAAGTACATGGTTTAACCCCTCGCTCATACATGTCGAACAAAATGAAGAAATAAAAAATAGGGAGCATAGGGCCGCAGTAAGTTGATTCCAATGAACTCGATCATCAGCGCGATATTTGACTTCGTTCCACTGTAGACGTAGTTTTTATAGTTCGGTTGGGATTTGGCATTTCCAGGTATTTGATGGTCGCCCGATGCGCCTACTTCCCACTAGAGATCATGGCTGTTTTAAAATCGGCATAGTGTTTGTTGAGTGGTGAGGGTTTCCCTGAAAATCTCTTGATTTACTCGGACAGCCAGGCTGTGATTAAGTCCCTAAGGTTCCTAATATCACCGTCCGTCCTTGTCCATAAATACATACATACTGTTACATAAATCGAAACGACCTAATATCGTTTAACAATAAAAAAACGATAAACAAGAGCTACCAGCTACACCAACACAATACACACGACACAATCCACACTAATGAACGTGTTGATTATCTAAAGCTGCACACACGCAAATGTACAACGAACCTGGTTGCGCCTGGTACCAACAACAACATGTATGTGACAAAAGGGGATAGACAACATAAGCAAAGTACACAAACAACAATGTATTAGCAATAGAGCTCTCGAGAAGGCGAGATCACGAACCTTCGACTTCAAGAATGTTCGTTAGACTGGTTGTATGGGACTATAAAAGGGCTGGACAAAGCAGGCAGCAGTCAGTTATAATTCAGTCAGCCTTGTATGAAGCCGCATGGCGATTGGAACGTACAAACGGCATTGCTTGCAAAAAGGTTGTAAGCAGAGAAGATCTAACGAACAGTTATTTGTGTTAACGTGGACAGAAGTGTGAAATAGAGTAGTGAACAAGCAAATTATTGTTGTATTGTTAAGTTGTATACGGTGGCACACAAAAGTAGTGTAAAGAATAAAGAGAGTTTAAGAGAAAATAAACACATATTTGTTTTTACTTGGTTTGCAATTAACGAACTCATATACTAAACGTTTTTAAAAAGGTAAAAACTTTTCTAAATTTGTCGTTCGGAATTGACATTAAACTGTAGGTCCTGCCGCTCATGGATAAAATTAACACACACAAGATGGGTGGTGTAAAAGGCTAGGTTGTAATCCTGACTAAAGGATTGTAGTAACTAATTATGTAAGTAAGAAAGTTCTAGGGTTATTAGAGACCTTTGTTGGGAATTTTTGGCTTCATTCGCAAAACTGTTTACTGACGTGCTTACTCACACTGTAGAATATTTCTTTGTTTTCCTCAAAGTGTAGGAATACCTTCCCATTTTCTATTCTATACACAACCCATTATCGGTTATCTGTTGTTTGTGTCTCATGAACAAAGTTTTTTTTTGCGTTCTTTTCTTTTTTTTTTCTGAACAACATTGAACAGAAATTTTCAATCAAATATTTGCATAAATTTTTCTTCTTTTAATAATCAATTGGAAAATTTGATGTGTTTGGAAAACTATTTTGCATATTGATTTCAAAAGTTTCTCCTCCTCTTCTTCTGTGTTTTTTTTGCTATTCGGTTCGGTTCTGTTTTCGATGTCTTTCGATGGCATTGATTTGAAAAATTGTGTCATTGGCAAGCAATGTGTTCTTTTTTTCAGGCCATAATGGTACGTATTTTTTTGGGCGAATGGAAACTTTGGTTTTTTTCCTTATACATACTTAGCCGTGTTGCTTAAAAAATTATGTTAATATCTTAATATTTCAATAGGATCGACTCAAAACAGTCGATAAAAGAAGACAAAGTCAAAAAGGCCAGAACAACAATAGAACAACAATTTGGCAAACAAAAGACATGAAAGAGAAAAAAGAAATAAGGAAACCCAAAAAAAATGCAAAACATAGTTTGTGAAAAAGTTTTTTTAACTGAAGGACAAACATGGCTTGCTACTTGACATAAAAAAGTTAATAATTTTTGGCAGCAAAAATGTATTTTTTTTTGTTAACAATGGCACGCCCTACCTGGAGTGTAATTTATATGCGTAGGATAATAAAACCAAATTTTGTTAATCAAAGATGCCAAACATTGTTGGGAAATTGTTAGGAAGTTTGTTTTAACTTTTTTGCTACGTTGATATTAATGTCAACTATAACAAGGCAATGCTGTTTGATTGAATTATTTATTGATAAAGGAATTGCTATATGGCTTCAATTTGATTGCATAAGTCAAAGAGGACAAATTAGGGAAAAAAAAGAAAGATAAATAGAAAAACACTGGAAGCCCTGGAGAGGTAGTACAGTATTATCCGGCTACATGCTCCCCAGATATAAAAATTCCCCGCTTAGCAGCACTGTCATGCAATAATTTTTTAAAGTTTTTATATTTAGGGAATGCAGTACTTTAAAAATATTACGATTCTTATTGCTTAAGAATGAAGTTTTAGACCAAAATACAACATATTTTTAAAATTTGAAGCAATAAGTACAGGGTGTTTTTTTATAGAGGTATAGAACTTTAAGTTGCAATAAAACAACGATGAATTATTCGATTGACATGAATTTTATTTATCCGAAAGATAATCTTGTGGCATTACATTTTAAATATGATTTCTGGCATATGACCGCCACGGCTGGCGCGGATGTAGTCCAATCTGAACGCCCAATTTTCGATGACTTTTTCCAACATTTGTGGCCGTATATCGGCAATAATACGGCGAATGTTGTCTTCCAAATGGTCAAGCGTTTGTGGCTTTACCGCATAGACCAATGACTTTACATAGCCCCACAGAAAGTAGTCTAGCGGTGTTAAATCACAAGATCTTGGAGGCCAATTCACAGGTCCAAAACGTGAAATTAGGCGGTCACCAAACGTGTCTTTCAATAAATCTATTGTGGCACGAGCTGTGTGACATGTTGCGCCGTCTTGTTGAAACCACATCTCCTGGACATCATGGTTATTCAATTCAGGAATGAAAAAGTTTGTAATCATGGCTCTATACCGATCACCATTGACTGTAACGTTCTGGCCACCATCGTTTTTGAAAAAGTACGGACCAATGATTCCACCAGCCCATAAAGCGCACCAAACAGTCAGTTTTTCTGGATGTAACGGTGTTTCCACATACACTTGAGGATTACCTTCACCCCAATGCGGCAGTTTTGTTTGTTGACGTAGCCATTCAACCAGAAGTGCGCTTCATCGCTAAACAAAATTCGGTTATGAAAATCGGGAACAACGATAATCTCGTTTTGGGCCCATTTTACGAATCTACGCCTTACTTGATGATCGTTTGGCTTCAAATCTTGCACGAGTTGGATTTTGTAAGCACGCAAACCAAGATCCTTCCGCAAAATCTTCCATAAAGTGGATGGACACAGATCCAATTCCTGTGCTCGATGGCGGATTGACTCATTCGGGTCTTCCTCAATGCTACGCTCTACAGCAGCAATAGCTTTTCTTCTGTACGCACCGTACAGCGTCTCTGGGGATGAGAGTTATCAATAAGAGTAAACGTGGTGCGAAAACGTTCCATGGTTAATCGAATTAACTGCTCTGATGGACGATTTTGACGACGATAAAATGGCACAGAACCATTATTTTCGAAATAAAATTGCACTATTTGCAAGCGTTGTTCAGGCGTGAGTCTATTCATGATGAATTGCCAAACCAAACTGAGAATAAATCACTTGACAGCTGTTAAATCGGTCGCCATCTTGAAAAGTAATGTCAACTTAAAGTTCTATACCTCTGTAAAAAACACCCTTTACTAGAGTTGTCTCTTCTACAGTATATAACAACGCAAGGTTGCACCTGAGCAAGTTGACAGACTTTCCCAAACCTTATCGGGAACTTGGTAGATTAGCCTGTGCGTATTTCTATAATTTCTTCTAATCCACTCCTCTAAGACAGGTACTTACTTAAAAGACAGTCAACTCTTATTATCCAATCAATCTAGCAGTGCCTATCAATACAGAACGCGTTCTTATACTTCCAACGAAAGTTAACTCTCCTTGAAAAGTAACTGAAGGGTCAACAGAGGCAATCGAAACTCCTATACACTGTAATCCCCCGGAAGCTG
This sequence comes from Sarcophaga carnaria, assembly GCA_958299815.1. NCBI lineage: Eukaryota > Metazoa > Arthropoda > Insecta > Diptera > Sarcophagidae > Sarcophaga > Sarcophaga carnaria. The sequence goes on from OY283149.1 coordinate 145,076,177, forward strand.
TGAGTTTCGCATCAGAGCTAACAATATTCGACGACATTCATTCCTCTTAGAAGCCATTTTTTTTTGAAAAACTCCAACAAACATGATGTAACTTGGCTGCTCGAATAAATCAGGGAATTTCCAAAGAAAATCCCATCAGTCAACAACTATTGCGCAGTTTTTAATGTGGCCATGATACATACATACATACGTACATAATTGGTCATTTCAACCCTTCAGTCAGAATTACGGTCTAGATTCTCACGCCACTTTGCTGTGTGCGTTAATTTTATACATGGTGGGACCTACAGTTTAAAGTCCACTCTGAACGACAGATTTTTGAGAAACTTTTCATGGCAATTTTATTTACGATCAGAGTTTTTGCCCAAAGATTACCCGCTCCTTTCCTCTCCACAATGAATATCTATACTTTGGTTCTCCTTTGAGTTATAAAAAAAATTCCTCCACATAACGTGCTTGTGAGATCGATCCATTGTACGGCTATCAAGGGAGATTAACCAAAAATTTCTCCCGTAAAGCCTAACTTCTCGTGAAAAAATCTTGTACCCAAATCCAAATTCATGCTGCATCTATGACGTGATTCAAACCTCTTTATTGTGGGTCATATTTCTCAACTTTCCGTTTCCTATATTTCCTGGATATGTACTTCGGTGGCAGGAATAATTTCATCATTTTTTTTTGGTTTTTTTCTAATGTCAGATTTTGCAACATGCTGAGATTAAGGCCGGGTTCACCCACAAGTTTCTGAAACATTTTTGGTTCGGAGAATTTTCTTGCTTACTGAGAGTTTTCCGCAACATGATTCACCCATTTCAGAAACTTTGTTCGTAAAAACAGTGCTGCCATATTTAATTAAAAATGACAAATACATATGTGCATAACCTTAAGAAAGTTAATTATATTTGTGTCAAAATAAAGAAATAAAAAAATTAATATTTATAACAAAAAATAAACACTATTTGTGGTGAATTATTTGGTAAGAATAAAAACATCTTGTTCTGCGATGGATAAAATGGATATAAATCATTTGCTACTCTTGTTCACCATTGAAGTGACCAAAGTAAAATTACTTGCAAAATACATTTATGAAAAAAGAAAATCAAAGATAAACAAGAGGACGGGTGTAAGACCACTTTTGAAACAAAGAGAAGCCAAAGGGTATTTTCACTCACTAGTTTCCGAAATGCGTTTAAATTACGTAGATTCATTTATAAATTTTCATCGCATGGACTCTGGGTGTTTCGATGAACTTCTGCAAATATTTGTGTATTGTATAAATTTCAAATGGTGTGGCAACCTTTTCTAAAATGGTTCGGACCAAATTTAAAATTAATTTAATTCACACTGAGAGTTGTTCGCACAAAATAATTTCGCTCGCTCTCTGAGAGAAACGTCAAACTCCATATAAAAAAAATTTTGTCCGAACCAAAAATGTTTCAGAAACCTGTGGGTGAATCCGCCTTAAGTCCGAATTCAAGCCGTATGTATGACGTGCTCTGTTTAAACCTCCTAATCGTGGGTCATGGTTTTTGTTTAACATTCCTTCTCCTATGTTTCGTGCATGTACACTTCGGTAGTAAGAATAATTTCCTTGATTTTAGTGTTTTTTTTCTAAGGGTAGGATTTGCAAGATGTTTGCGAAAAAGACAGGAAATGGTAAATGGTGAGTTATAGTAATAATAATAATGTCTGCACTCAAACATACATAACATAATTGGTCATTACAACCCTTCAGTTAGGATTACGACCTAGCTTCTCACACCATTTATGGTGTATGTGTTAATTTTGTACACGAGTGGCGGGATCTACAGTTTAAAGTCGACTTCGAATGACAGAGTTCTGTGAAACTTTTCATGCCAATTTTTATTTACTCGCAGAGTTTTTGCAGAAATCTGCTGAGAGGATGTAGCCGAAGAAATATTTTTCGATTTGATTGAGAGGTTTGATCGGGGGTTTGAACCGTGTCCTCACGTCTAATAAGCCAATACATTACCTACTAGACTACGACGATTCTGGTAGCCGAAGAAAGATATTTTCCTATCTCATTTTTGTTGGAGATGTCTGACCTAGGGTTTGCAATGTGGCCTCACGTCTAATAAGCCAACAAACTTTGTACTCGATTACGGCGGCTTCGTATGGAACGAAGGTCCTCACAGTTTTGGGATAGTATAGACTTCAAGTGCCAGAGAAATGGTACGAGACTACTGGTCCATACGAATTTAAACAAAATTAAAACTTATAGGAGAAACCTGCTTCAATGGACCGCTAAGAATCAATAAAATGCTGTCATATTATAAAAAAAATAACGCCAAGATGGAAAGTAAAGGGTGCGCCAAATAACTTTTTTTTTCTGAAAATGCTTTAAAAAAAACTACTGAATATTTTCTCAAATTTCTTTTTTTTATTTGAAAGTACAATCCTTCCGGTTAATAATGGAAAATAATTTCATTCAAATGGCTGCCTCAACTGGCCATGCAGTAGCCTACACCAGCAGTCCAATTTTTAAACACATTATCGATTGTGTGCAGCTGTATTTCACCAATGGCTTCACGAATATTGTCCTTTAAAGCGTCAATTGTCTCCGGCTTGCCGGCGTAACACTTATCTTTGACGGCATCCCACAAATAATAGTTCAACGGTGTCAAATCGCAGCTACGAGGTGGCCAAACGACATCAGCTCTGCGGCTGATAATGCGATCTTCAAAAACAGGGCGCAAAACATCGAGTGTAGCTTCGGCTGTGTGGCACGTAGCGCCGTCCTGTTGAAACCAAATGTTGCCAATATCCTCCTCTTCAATTTTTGTGAACAAAAATTCGTCCAACATGGCCCGTTAACGATCGCCATTGACTGTAACGTCCACTTCTTGCTCATTTTCGAAGAAAAATGGCCCAATAATGCCTCTGGACCTAAATCCGCACCAAACGGTGACTCGTTTTGGGTGCGTCGGCTTTTCAATGTATGCGTGCGGGTTTTCTGTGCCCAAAATGCGACAATTTTGCTTGTTTACATACCCGTCAAGATCAAAATGAGCTTCATCTGAAAAGATGATTTTTTTTGCCAAAATCGGCATCTTCTGTAAGTCGATCGAAGGTCCACTTAGCGAAGCTAAAACGCATTGGATGGTCCATATTCGTTCAGCGGAAGGATACAACTAATTATCTGTCAAATCAGACATGAGCTAAGTGTTACCATTCACGAAATAAGCACTAGTTGAAAAAAAAACGTTAGATGGCGGACCCATTATATGGTGTGCGCTTTGATAACAAAAGAATGAAAAGAAAGAATTTAAGAATGAAGAATTGTTGTCACATTATGAAACTGTATGCTGTAGACGAAAAGAGTGATCATGGACCAGGTGGAAGGATTGGCAAAAAAAAAATCGAAAACAGAGAATAATTGAGGACAATAGAGTATGACACTGAAGCTTATTTTGAATTGTAAACGCCATAAGATGATTGTGATGACAAGCCAAGGCAAATCCAATATTTTCTTTTCCCTTCTATTGCTTTCGTGAACCATTTTTCACTTCGAGTGATGCATTTCCAAGTTCTTTTCAGCATGAAAAAGTATAAAGGAATGCTGCGAATTTAAATCTCTATCAGTGGCTTTGATCATTTACTTCCACTTTTCAATTTGTAACAATCGTACGTCCTATGTAATGGCTTTATGACTTCGCTGGTAAAGTTAAGAAATTCCTGCACAACATGGAACCTTTCAAAATGGCAAGCGACCAATAGTTCCCTCTCTCTCTCGCTCTTTATCTTTTGCACGCTGTCTATTCAATTTCAATTTCTAATGCATTCCTGCAGTTCTTTGACTGTGTGTGCTGCTGAAATCAAGCGCTTTCCACACTTCAGACTTCAGTGTGTGCCTTTGCAACACTGAACACTGAACACTGAACCAGAGTAGTGACTGCAAACAGAAAAAAAAAAGAATTGTACACGTAAAAACGCCAAGTGTGTGTGTGCATGTGTTTAACTGGATGATTTTAAAGGTGCAAAACACGTCCTGCCAACACTTTCGAAGACTTGAGCCAATGTCATGAATTTCAATGCTCAACACACGCTTATTTATCTCTACAGAATGCAGAGAACAGAATGGCTGACGGGAAATATAGAATCTTTTACGTGGCTTATCTTCACCCTTAATTTCACACTAAAATCGAGGACATGCTTACAAACATACATACAAATGCTGAGTGTTGGTTAAGGAGAGAGGAGAAGAAAAAAACTGTGGTGAGTTGAAGTAAAAGTAAAAAACTATTCCTCCACTGAATAGTTGGTATGCTTGGCTATGCAACTCAACTAAATTGTCTCAATTTTTCTGTTTTTGTTTCTTGGTTTTTTGTTGTTGTCGTTTTTAGTTTATGTTGTAAGTGAAACGCAGCATGTTTTCGTCTCCATTTTTTGCTCTCTCTTTCTCTCTCTTTCTTTCTATTTCTGTTAAAAAATATATTGTTTATGCTGTGTAAAGTTATTGTTTAACTAGCAAGTGTCAAATTAAAAGTGTTGTGTACTCGTATTACACTCTGGCCAAGATGATACTTGAAAACGTTTTTCTTTTAACATCCATTGTATGGTGGTGCGCTGTTACATTTCTTTTTCTATTTCTTTTTTCCATTTTCATGGACATTTTTCTCATTTTAACGCGTACATTGTTGAGAAAAACAAAATGAAAAACAAAAGACAAAAAGAACGAAAGAAAAACTAAAATTGTAATGGATATACGAGTGTTTAAAAATTATGTGACACCGTGTCTTGCTTTTATTCATTTAAGTGACAAATAAATTTTCATTGTCTTTTTCTTCTTGTTCTTTTAAGACAAAATTGGATTACACCGAAGTTGTTGGCCAAATATAAGAGCAAAGGTTATTAATTAAAAAAGAAATTGTGATTTTGTTTCACTAAACTTACCTGCAAAATTAGTTTAAAGCGAGGAAGAGAATTATGAAATGCACAGGATGGCGTGAAAAGGCACTGTAAAGAGAAGGAACATTCAAATTTAATTTTTGTTAAACATATTTTGTTGGTAATAATTTTCTAGATTTTTGCTTAGAAATATCCCATTGTTAAGTTTTTACCTTTTAAAAACCTTTAAAATATAAGCTCGTAGATTACAAATAATATAAAATATAAATTTGTGTTTAGTTTTAATTAAAAATCTTCTTTATTATTCGCACAATTCTGTGTGCCACTTTTTACAACTTGATGTAAACAATAACAATTGCTTTTATACCCTTTATAACTAACCAGTTATTCGACAGATCTTTGTAACGTAGATCTTCAAACCCTGATTACTCTCTTCAAACGCATCGCGTTTTCACATAAGACTGACAGAACTTCACCCGCTCAGTCGCCTGCCTTGCCTTACCTTTTATATGGCAAGGTAAACAGTCTGATGAATGTTCTTGAAGCCGAACGTTCATGACTTCACCTTATCGAAATCTCTATAAATGTAAACATCGTTGTTTACGTTCATTACAGGGTGGCTGATATATAATGCAACAAAGTAAAGCGATATATTTTTTTAATTTTTTTTTAATTTCATTGTTCAAAAGCAAAAAATTTTGGAAATAACATCAAATTTTAGAATCAGTTTAGATTTATTCGAATTGGCCACCTTTGGTACGAATTATTGCCTTCAAACGGCCGACAAAACCATCACAGGCTGCACGAAAGTGGCTCTGCGGTATTTTGGCCTATTCCCGGCGAAGCGCCGTCTTAATATGATCGACACATTGGTATTTTTTAGTGAGAACCTTACTCTCCTAAATGCCCCAGGCGCAAAAGTACAACGGATTGAGATCCGGAGATTTTGGTGGCCATTGTGCGGTAGAAATGAAGCGAGGAACCTCCTTTTTAAGCCATTCTGGGTTGACGCATGCTGAGTGCGGTGGTGATGAGTCCTGTTGGAATGTCCGTGGTTTGCGGCCGAAATGTTTGTCTGCCCAGGGCTTCAATACTGTCTTTAAGACATTTTCCCGATAATATTCGGCATTTATTTTGACCCCACGGTCGATGAATACGAGCGGGGAGCGACCATCGGCCGTTACGGCGGCCCACACCATTACCATCGGCGGCGCTTCAGTTCTGGTGGCCAATCGCAACTGTAAATTTTCAGCTGATCTCTTTGGCAAGTAAACTCGATCATTTTGTTTGTTCACAAGCTGCTCAATTTGGAATGGCTTCTCATCGGAGAAAACCAAATTCGGTAACTGGCCACTTTCGTGCAAGCGAAGTAACTCTTTGGCTCTTTCCAGTCTAACTTTTTTTGTCCATCGGTGAGCTCTTGCACTTTTTGGAACTTCAATGGCTTTAGTCCAAGCTTATTTTTCAATATGTGTTGCATCCGTTCTCGCGATATGTTCAGCTCACGAGCAATTTTTCTACCACTGCTGCGTGGATTTCGATCAAATCTGGCCTTCCCTTTTCGGATCATTTCTGGTGTTGTTACCGTTTTTTTTTCGTCCACTTTTTGGACGCGATGCAACACTCCCAGTATCACGGTAACGAGCAATGGTACGAGAAACAAAAGATTTATTCACATTTAAATGCTGGAAGGCTCTAACGATAGCCACCTGTGGTTTTCCATCCAAATATAAAGCAATAACGCTTGAATTCCATCACGTATAACTTTTTTTCTGAATGCAATAGATCAAAATGCTTTTGTAAGCTTGTAAATAACTGAACTGTCACTGGAATAAGTCTGTCAGCTGTCAGACGAGCGGTTTACAAATAATAACAACCTGAAGTTGGTTGCAATACATATCAGCCACCCTGTATTGTTGTGTTGTTGGTATATTTATGTTTAATTGTTCACAATTTTTTATGCTGGTGTTTATTGTTATATTAAGCAGTACGATAAATTGTAAACAGGTTTGTTTACTGCACTGATTTGTTTTTGTAGCTTTTGTTTATAATTTTAATGTCAAGTGATGTAAAAGCAAAACACCAGTGTCTAAATTTTTTATTTTCTTAGCAATATTTTGTTGTCTAAACTGCTATGATTTAAGCAATGGCTCTTACGCATTTCATTGAGGAAAAAGAGGACAGGGTCTTTGTGTCGTCGTAGTCTAGTAAGGCCTCGGTTCAAACCCGAGATCAGACATTTTCAGCAAAACAAAATTTTAAAAAATATTTCTTCAAGGACTTTGTCTCAGCAGTCTTTTGGATAAGCATCTGAGAATAAATAAAATAAAAAGTTTTTCAAAAAAATCCGTCGTTCGGAATCGACTTTAAACTGTAGGTCCAGCATTCATATATAAAAATAAACACCCACACCATAAATGGTGTGAGAAGCTAGGTTGTAATCCTGACTGAAGGGTTGTAATGACCAATTCTGTTATGTATGTATATTCGCTGTAGCCTAGTAGGAAATGTGTTAGCTTATTAGACGTGAGGCCGTGACTCAAATCCCCGCTCAAAAAATGAAAATGAAAAAATATTAATTTTGGTGGCTTGTCGTTCGGGAGACCCTGCACTTATGCGTGAAATTACTACACACGACATGAGCGCTGTAATAAACTATTTTGTAATCCAGAATAAAGGGTTGTAATGACCATTTAAGTTAAGTAAACGAATAAAAAAAAATTCGATGATATGCCGCCTACACTTTGTTTGAATTTAAAGACAGGAAGTGCTTTAAAAAGACCCTGTATTTCACAATGGAAAAATAATTTTTTTTTTATATTTTAATTGAATATTCTTTCTAGAACCACTTTATGATTTACTTTTACTTTATTGCCTGTAATTCAATTAACCCTGAGTTATAGTTTAAATCTTTAAAAACTAAATCATTTTTATGGCTTTTATCAGAGAATGACAAAAAAAGAAGAGAATATCTTAAAGCCGGATAACAGATAACAAAAGAAAAAAATACTCTTTTCTTTCATTTTCTAAATATTTTATAGAAATAATGCCTTGTCAAGACAGACATATTTTTGCAAATAAAAAAGGAGAATCCGGCTATAAAATATTGTCTCTGCAAACAATTTTAATTAAAAAAGAAAAATGAACCTGAAGTTTAAATATTTTTTTAAAGTAGAAAAGAAATTTAAAAATTTATTACCTACAGATTATTTTATATTTATTGTTGCAATCACTTTCAAATACTTTTTCTTTAAATTTAAAGTCATGTTTTTTTTCAAATAAAAATAAAATTTTTTTTTAAAGTTTTTTATTTGATTTTATGGTTTTCATTATTGGAAATTCATAATAACAGTACTTTTAATATCTTTATAACACAGTCATAAATATTATCCTCTCTCTCTCACTCTCTCTCTCTTACTGCACGAGCCTTGGTTGATTGCAATCAATAGGGGAGGGGGTTTCATTTCATTTCATTTGCTTTCAAATGCCATGGGCAACCAACATTCAGTTGCAAATTCAAAGAAAACAAATGAAAAAAGAAACAAAATATGTTGGTTGGATTGGTATTTGTTGTTTTTCTTACGTTTTGCTCTTCTTCTGTGGTTTATTTATGCAAATAAAACACAGACAGACAGGCAGACAGACAGTTTATTGAAATCGAATTTATGACTTGTGAAACGTTTAAAGGTGCACCATTTAATTGATCCAAAGTAGCATAATTTGTTTTTAAAGATATTTAAAGGGTAATAAATTCCATTGAAAAGGAATTCAAACTTCTTTTCCCTCTTGGGAGTTAGGTAAGCTGTGTGCCAACACCAATGCCACGGTTTGATGCTGATAGGAGGAGTACGCAGAGAGTCAGCTGCCCTAATCATCAGTGTGTTCTGTTCCACACCAACCAAGGCATTATTTACTACAATCAATTGGTTTCCCTCTAAATTTCCATTAAAGCAGACGGCTGGGTTGGTAGCAATAAGCTACCAATAGCCCAAACTGAACTATGGAACTATGCTGCTATTCTGGGAAGACATAAACACATTAGTCCCGATTTTATGGTTCCTTATAACTTTCTGAATAGATCGTTCAATTAAAGAGTTACAACTGGGAAATTCTGGTCTAAAAAACCGGAGGTTTGTATCAAAATGGATCTTAAACTTATTTATAGGTTGACTGACCACCACAGTGTTTTTCAGGACAAGGTCGTTTTTGAAAGCGAAAGTATTCTTTCTGGGTGGAGGCATTTTCCCCGAAAGTCTTTTTATTTACTCGGACAGCCAGGCTGCCTTTAAGTCCCTAATAAGCCACCACACTACCTACTAGACTACGGCGACTTACATACATACATAATTGTTGATTATTACAACCCCTTAGTCAGGATTACGACCTAGTTTCTGGCATCACTTATGTTGTGTGCGTTAATTTCATACATGAGTGGCGGGACCTATAGTTTTTTTTAAAGTCGACTCCGAACAACAGATTTTTGAGAAACTTTTCATGGCAATTTCATTTATTCTCAGAGTTTTTTCCAGAAATCTGCCGTCGAAGAAATGTTTGTTCATATTTCGTTTTCGATCGAGATGTCTGGCCTGGGGTTTGAACTTTGGCCTCACGTCTAATAAGCCATCACACTACCTACTAAACTGCGGAGACCTCAAGGCTCTGATATTAAACGTTCTGCCTGATCACTAAAGATTTTTCCAAGCCAAGGTCATGGCTGTTTTAAAAGTAACGCAGTGCATGTTGGGTGGTGAGAATTTCCTTAAAAATCTTTTGATTTACTCGGACAGCCCGACTGCGATTAACTCGTTAACAAACGTAGTTTCAACGTCCTCCGTCCTTGTCCATGAATGCCGAGGATTATCTCAGAGAAATTTAGGAACATTTAAAGGTAACTTTTATAGGGGTTCTAGGACATAGGAATATCATTGGAAATTGCATTGCTAATGAGACTTAATTTCGTTCGGAATCGACTTTAAACTGTACGTCCCGCCACTCATGTATAAAATTAACACACACAACATGTAAGTGGTGTGAGAAACTAGACGTTGTACAATGGGTCAATTCGACCTCCGGGTACTGTACTTGTCCTAATTGACAAGTACACGTCCTCTAACCTAACCTAACCTAAGAGCGTATATGCAATGTTGCTAGACTCTGCTGGACATGCATGGATAAGAAGGGCACTGAAACACTTCCATCCTTAAATTGCATGGCCATTTATTGCGCTTCTCGCGGGCCACAGTCCTTTTGGTAGGTATGCCGAAGTTAGGCTGCAGGAGTTATTGGCCTGATTAGTGTCAGTGCCCTACTCTTGTCATGAAAACAGAGAGGCTACTGAAAACCTTGTGCCAGCTCTCTAGTTGGTTTTCCCTAGGAAATGTTTGATTCTCTGGTTGAATATTAACTGTGGTCATAAATTTTAGACTAAGTGGGAAAAGGGGGATTCGCCACATTACCTAACCTAACCTACTCATGTCCGAATATTGCTGTGTGCATATGTGGTTTAGTGGCTTCCACTGCGTTTGCAAGTTTTTTTGATAATCCAATCCAATAATTGGATTGTCTTGGATTGTCTTCCGTGTCAAATAGCTTCTCACACCACACATGTTGTGGTTGGTAATTTTATTCACGACCTACGGTTTAAAGTCGTCTCTGAACGACAGACCTTTTGAGCAAATGTTCGTTGCAATTTTGTTTTACTCTCGCAATTTTTGCCAGAAGACTGCTAAGAGGATCTGGACTTTGAATCATGGGGTTGCGTCTAAGCGACACACTACCTATTAGACTACGACGTCTACACTAGGTAATCCAATTGCGTCAGTTAAATTGGAAAATTTTCAGTAATTTTACGGGAAAACTTAATCTCGTTGGCACCAAGAGGGTACATGCAATATTGCTTGACTCTCTTGGACACGTATGGATAAGAAGAGGACTGACTCACTTACAACCGCTTAGTCAGGATGACAACCAAGTTTCTTACACCACCCATGCTGTGTGTGATAATTTTATATACGAGTGGCGGTACCTACAGTTTAAATTCGATGCCCAACAACAGATTTCTTAAGGAACTTTTCATGGCAATTTTATTTTACACTCATAGTTATTGCCAGAAATGTGTTTTCATTTTGTTGGAGATGTCTTAGCTTAGGTTTGAACCAATTTAAGCTAACAGTACTTTTTACTATACGACGGAACCAACGAGGTAATTAGGACCAAGAGCTCGGTGAAATACCTGGGAATAAGGCTGGATCCCAGACTAACATTTTCGTACCAGATTCAGTACTCGGCTAACAAGGCCCAAAAGATCGTTGGACAACTCAGCAGATTAATGGCGAATATTGGAGGCCCGCTACCGGCGAGACGGAGACTCCTGATGGAGGTTGGAAACAGCATTATGCTTTATGGGAGCGAAATTTGGCCCGAAACACTAGATGTTAAGAAGCGGGCAAACTCACTTGTATCGGTACAGAGAACGGCTGCATTGGGTATCGCGTCGGCGTACCGTACAGTGTCCGCTCCAGCCGTACTGGGATTAGCGGGTATAATCCCTGTGGATCTGATGGCAGCAGAGCGGATGGAGACTTATAAGGCGAAATCGGCTGGAAATCATATAACCGGTTACTTCAGGGAAAACACCATTTCAAAATGGCAACAACGATGGATCGGCAAATTACCACGTTACACAGATGCTATCGGGTCACGGATATTTTAGAAAATATCTACACAGAATGGGCAAGACCGCTCCCCCCCCCTTACTGACTGTCTGTACGAGTAAGGGGATGTAATTGATTACGCAGAGCACACTGTTTTCGAGTGTGCACGCTGGCAGAGCTATCGCTCTGTATTGACGCCAATAGTTGGTACGATTACAGCCGCTAACATTGTCGGGGTCATGATTGCGAGCAGTGGAAATTGGACCTCGGTGGTGAATTAGGTAGAGCGCATTCTAAGGCGGAAAAAGAGAGATCTTGAGGCTGCAGAACGAGTAAGCATGTCGGCATATCGGTGATACTGTCACACGTGCCAAGCGGAACCGAAATAATGATTTAGACGAAAGGAATAGTGGAGACGCTTAGAATATGAACATTGAGATGTCAAAGGGCCAAAAGGACTCCACTCCGAAGTAATACCACCGTAGTTCCGGAGTGGGCACGAACAAGTTCACAGAAGACGGGGGGGGATTTAGTGGGTGAGGGCCCCACACACGGAGGATGTGACGACTTCCTCTATGGTGCGGTTAGGTACATTTACTCCTCCTCCTACTTTACATTTAAATATCCCGGACTCAAAGAATAGTTGTTCAAAAAGTGAATCGCATCAAGCTCAATATGTAGATCATGAAAATGTGATGATGATCTTCACGGTGGTGTAAAAAGTTGGGTCTTGACAAGGGCTTAAAGGTTGTAATGTATACATTTGAATTAGGCGGATTGCTAGTCGGTAATCTCTGTAGTCTAGTTGATGTAGTTGGCGTACTAAAGTGTCCACCAAATAACTTTTTTTTTTGAAAATACTGAATATTTTCTCAAATTTCTTTTTTTTATTTGAAAGTACAATCCTTCCGGTTAATAATGGAAAATAATTTCATTCAAATGGCTGCCTCGGCTGGCCATGTAGTAGCCTACACCAGAAGATGCCGATTTTGGCAAAAAAATCATCTTTTCAGATGAAGCTCATTTGGATCTTGGCGGGTATGAAAACAAGCAAAATTGTCGCATTTGGGGCACAGAAAACCCGCACGCATACATTGACAAGCCGACGCACCCAAAACAAATCACTGTTTGGTGCCGATTTTGGTCCAGAGACATAATTGGGCCATTTTTCTTCGAAAATGAGCAAGGAGTGGCCGTTACAGTCAATGGCGATCGTTATCGGGCCATGTTGAACGAATTTTTGTTCACAAAAATTGAAGAGGAGGATATTGACAACATTTGGTTTCAACAGGACGGTGCTACGTGCCACACAGCCGAAGCTACACTCGATGTTTTGCGGCCTGTCTTTGAAGATCGCATTATCAGCCGCAGAGCTGATGTCGTTTGGCCACTTCGGAGTTGCGATTTGACACCGTTGGACTATTATTTGTGGGGTGCCGTCAAAGATAAGTGTTACGCCGACAAGCCAGAGAAAAATGACGTTTTAAAGGACAATATTCGTGAAGCCATTGGTGAAATACAGCTGCACACAATCGATAATGTGCTTAAAAATTGGACCGATCGTGTAGGCTACTGCATGGCCAGCCGAGGCAGCCATTTGAATGAAATTATTTTCCATTATTAACCGGAAGGATTGTACTTTCAAATAAAAAAAGAAATTTGAAAAAATATTCAGTAGTTTTTTTTAAAGCATTTTCAATAAAAAAGTTATTTGGCGGACCCTTTAGAAAAAAGCTCATGTGCTAAAATCCCAGCTCTGGCATATCGAACAAAGCGCCAACATTCTCTCAGCAGTTTTCTTACAAAAATTCCAAGACTTTTTTGTTTTTCATTATTTAATAAAATTTAAAACCAATTAGTAAGGAACTTTATTAAAAATTTATTAAAATTTCTCTGCTGTGGCAGCCGCTAATATAAAATTCTTTGATAAAGTTTTTGACTCAAAACATGTGGTGTAGAGTAGTAAAATTGAAAATAGCAAAAAAAAAAATATAAGTTCTACACACGTAATTGCCTTCGACATAATCTGCTGTTTAAGCCCGAAATAAGCGTTTTAACAAATTACCAAATTTCCCAGCAGATTAAATTTTCCATGAAATTTGTTGATGTTCGCCGAGCATGTGCTTGGCGTTTATAATCACCAAAAATTTGTTTGTATGCATATGCGGCTTTTGTGAAATATTAAAGCAGCTTACAAGTTAAATTTTTTTACTCAACATTTTGTTGGAAATTGTTTTGTATTCCGGAACATTTCTTGTTTAATCACAAAATTTTAATCACATTTATACGCGGTAATTTATGGTATTTGAATGAATGTTTTCCTTTTTTCTTCTTTTATTTTGCTTCTGCTTTGTTAAAGCAGCAATAACCAACACCTGTGTGGTTTTTTTTCTTTCCGTTTTATGATGAATAGAAAGGAATTTTAAAATTTTTTTTTAAATTTTTTTCCATTTAAAACCATACGAATACATTTATATTATGCCTGAGATTACATTGTACACAAAGATACATACATACATACATAAATACATACATTTTAATCAGTGGGTATTTGTAAATACGTATACATCTCTAGGCTGTTTGTATTCTGTTGGCTATAGGCACACATGGATACGTACTCACTCACCTACTCAACTCATACAATAGCAGTGGTTGTGTTGTGTTCTTTTATGGGTTCATTAAAGCCGTATTACGGTGTTGGTGTTGTGTATTTGTTATGTCCAACACATCACACACGCACACACACACACACACATCACAATATCCTGGAAATGCAGTTTTTTTCCAAACAGCAAACAACACAATGGTCGTCTGTCCCACTGCATTCTCTCTTTCTAGTCTTTTTTCCTGTAGATTTTTTTATGACATGTTTGTATACGTGTGTGTGTAACATTTTGCAATAAACTGGAACACTTTCATTTGAAAATGTAAACATTTTTTTTTATGTGCAAATGTTGTATCTCTACACGGGTACATGGCAACAATGTACACACACAAATGTTATTTTTGCATTGAAAGCATATTTGCCGTAAGATATTCTAAAAGGAATAGTTATGGCTTCACTTCTTTAGACTAGCAATCCTTACTTACCAGCTTTTAGATTACAACATAGTTTCTCACTCCACACACCAACCATGTTGTGTGTGTTAATTTTATCCATGAGTGGCAGAACCTACAATTATTCATCGACTGGGAAAGACAAATGTGAAAACCTTTTCATGGTATTTTTATTTAGTCTCCGAATTTTTGTCAGAAGACTGCTGAGAAGGATTTGTCGTTTTGTTCGAGATGTCAGAGTTGGGCTTTTTAACATACGAGCTTTTCTCTTACTTACTTACTTAATTGACCATAACAACCCGTTTATCGGATTTCGGCATGCCGCAACACATCCTCCCAGGCGCCTCTGCTTCGTGCGCGCCTACGCCAGTTGGTCACACCAATCGATGACAGGGCTTCCTCGATTTGGTCCTTCCAACGGATGCAAGGTCGTCCTCTTCGCCGACTTCCGCAGATTCCCGCATCAAATACCCGTCTCGCCTCCATTCGAACGGCATGGCCGAGCCAGCGCAGCCGCTGGATATTAATACGCTTTACAACGTCTATGTAGTTGAGGAGCTCATACAGCTCACTGTTGTATCGAATGCGGAAATCATTACCAACTCACACTGGACCGAAGATCTTGCGCAGTACTTTTCTCTCGAACACTCTCAAGGCCGCTGC
This sequence comes from Sarcophaga carnaria, assembly GCA_958299815.1. Lineage (NCBI taxonomy): Eukaryota > Metazoa > Arthropoda > Insecta > Diptera > Sarcophagidae > Sarcophaga > Sarcophaga carnaria. The sequence continues at coordinate 145,091,419 of OY283149.1, forward strand.
ATCTGTACTTAATAGGGTCCATGCCTCTGCGCCATAAAGAAACACGGGTAGGATGAGTGTCTTGTAGAGTATTCGTTTTGTCGTACGAGAGAGGTCTCTGCTACTCATTTGCCTATTGAGACCATAGTAGCACCTGTTGGCAAGAGTGATCCTGCGCTTGATCTCCAGACTGACATCATTTCTGGTGGTAACGGCGGAGCCAAGATAGATAAATTCCTTGACCGTATCAAAAGTATAGTTATCGGCCGTAATCTGAGAATCAATACGCCGCGCGTCTCTACCCGTCATAACATATACTTTGTTTTGCCCTCATTTACTGCCAAACCCATCTTAGTAGACTCGCGTTCAATAGCACTAAAGGCAGCAGTAACATCTCGCTTCGTACGTCCTATGATGTCAATGTCGTCAGCGTACGCAAGCAACTGGACACTTTTTTGAAAAATATGCACTCCTGACTTTCGCAGAACACTCTCCATGACGAAGTTGAAGAGGTCGCATGATAAGGGGTCGCCTTGCCTGAAAACTCGCACGGTATCAAAAGGCTCGGAGAGGTCCATTCCTACCTTGACGGAGCTGCAGGAATTGCTCAACGTCATTCTTCATAGTCTTATCAGCTTCGCAGGTATACCGAGCTCAGACATTGCGGCAAAAACACGATCCCTTATGGGGCTATCGAAGGCTGCCTTATAGTCGACAAAAAGATGGCGGATTTGGCGTAGTGTGAAGATCTGGTCGATGGTGGACTTGTCAGGTCTGAAGCCGCACTGATAAGGTCCAATCAGTGTCTTGACGAGTGGCTTCAGTCGTTCACACAATACGCCCGTAAGAACCTTATATGCGATAGGGAGCAGGCTTATACCCCTATAGTTGGCGCTTTTCTCTACCAAACCAACGACTATTAGGCTACTGAGATTACAGACTGGCAATCTACTTAATACGAATGCATTCATGCATACATTATTAGCCATTGCAATCTGCAAGCCAGGATTACGGTTTAACTTTTTACACCATCGTGATGATTTCCTTTGCATATTGAACTTAAGGCAATTCCCATTTAAAACAAGTGTTCTTTGGGTCTATAGTATCCGGTTGTAACGATTCCTAGACTACTCCTGGGTAGCCTGATGCATACTTCAAATGTACTTTTATTGTAAAGTAGTCACCTTAGCCTAGTAGTTCATGATTTTGTTTATCAGACGCAAACCAATGGTTCAAACCTCAGCTACGACATCTCGGACAAAATATTTCTTCGGCAACTTCCTCTTTTAACTATCTTTAGGCAAAAAAACTCTGGGAGTAAATAAAAATTGCCATGAAAAGTTTCTCAAACTTATGTCTTTAGGAGTCTTCTTTAAACTGTAGATTCTACTAGTTATGGATAAAATTAACACACATTACATTGGTGGTGTGAGAAGCTGGATCGTAATCCAATAAATCCATTTGTTTCTGGAAGAAGGTCTGCCTCTGTACATCTTCCACATCGCTGAGTACATTCTTCCAAACATCTACTCCCACTCTACGTAAAGATGCTCCATTAGAAGCATGGAAGTTCTTCCTTTCGTAAGCTTATCTGGTTGCTTATTACTTTGAATACCCACAAGACTTGATATGCAGCAGAGGGTAACCTTATTTCCGCTCATAAGAACAAGAAAAGAGTACTTGGTTGGCGGCATTAACGTATTTCTATGTCTTATCCTTTGTATCCTCTATTCAAGGTAAGTTGATCACATCTTTTATTGGCGTAGACTTCCTTCTGGAAGATACATATATACGGGTTTTCTGATGGTTCTGTTCAGGAGATAGTTAGGAAGAAAATTGTTCACATAACACATAATTGGTCATTACAACCTAGGATTACGACCTAGTTTCCCATACCACTTGTGATGTGTGCGTTAATTTTTTTTACATGAGTGGCGGGACCTACAGTTTAAGGTCGACTCCAAGCGACAGTTTTTATGAGGAACTTTCCATGGCAGTTTAGTCTTGGAGTTTTTGCCAGAAATATTTTTTTCGTAATTTAGTTTAGTTGGAAATGCCTGACCTGGGGTTTGAGCCGAGATCTCACGTATAATAAGCCAACACACTACCTACTAAATCACCGCGATCACGGGAGGAAACTGTTAGTCATTCGTTTTATTCTTTTATCAGATCATGCTGTCAAATGGTTGAATCTTTTGTTAGGCTACTCTTCCTTACCAAAGTTGTGTTCATCACTGCTATCTGCAGCAGTCTTCCATCCATAAACTTCATGCAAATGTCTGGTTCTCTTTGTCCTGATTTCGTGAACACATGCAGGTTTCTGTATCCTTAGGAATATTATGATGCTTTCAGATTCATTCTGCCTATTTAAACAATGACAATGTGTGGGCAACAATTAGTGTAACCATTATGGTATACGGCCAGAGAATAATCCATGAGGTGAACCCCCATATTCTGATCGTAATTGTATGCAACCAAGGCATAATTCTTGAATTGCACAGCAAAGATATCTCCACAAGCCCTCTGTATGCCATTATAAACTTACCAAGTCATATTAATGTCCTGTGATATTCTAGGATATTTGACTTCCAGTTTCCAGAATATTACTCCATTTAGGAGTCGAATATTTTCTAATTTAAGAAGTCTACTTCTTCTCATAAATCTACCATTGGCCTTGTATGTGTTTGTTCTCTAGCCAACTGACATGCCACACTGACTTAGAATCTTAAAGCTTTTTAAATCGAATTTTAAGCATTACGTTCGTAGACATTTCTTCTTTAATTTCCCACAACAAGTATTGAAATATAATTTTAATGTGTTCTTTCGATCAGATTTTCTTTTTTTCTGATTTTCCAAGGGTGCAGGTGAAGCATTCTGCCTAATATACACGATGTAGCCAAGCCTTTGCAGTAGCTATTCTGTTTCATCTTTTAAATTCCAGATTTTAAATGACAAATATAATAATAGTCGCCGAAGTCTAGTAGGTAGTGTGTTGGCTTATTAGACGTAAAGCCAGGGTTCGAGCCCCAGGCCTGACATCAAAACAAAAATACAAAAAGTATTTCTTTGGCGTCTTTCTCTCAACAGATTTCTGGCAAAAACTCTGAGAGTAAATAAAATTGCCATGAAAAAGTTTCTCAAAAAAATCTGTCGTTCGGAGTCGTCTTTAAACTGTAGGTCCCACAACTCATGTATAAAATTAACACACACAACATAAGTGGTGTGAGAAACGAGGTCGTAATCCTGACTGAAGGGTTGTATTGACCAATTATGTATGTATGTATGTAATAGTTCTTATTCTTGTACATTTTATTTTACCTCCCACTGTACACGAACTAATATACGAGTTTTTAAACAAGTTATAGTTTTTACCAACAACAACAACAAGAAAAATAATAATAATTTACACAAACAACAACAACAACAACAACAACATAATTTTTGCATAAACTTTTTTCATTTTGGTTTCAACACAATAATTTTCATGGGAAAACAAACCCAAGCACACAGACGCACACAAAGTCAATATAATTTACACGAAATGTTACCTGCTATGAAAAGTTTTGCAACAAACTTAACAAAGGAACACAAAGAGAGAGAGAGAGAGAGAGAGAGAGAGAGAATAAAGCGGAAAGGGAAACAACAACCATAAATATTAAAGTGTAGGTGGTTGTGTATGTTTGTGTTATAATATGAGAGGGGCGTTACACAAAGCTTTTCTTCTATACACATACACAAACAATAACAATAATAAACTCCTCTTGTATAAATAATATTATTTTGAGGTACAACACTTAGTTATATTTTTTTGGGGCAAAAGAAGAAATATGTTTATGGCAACCCCTCGCCCCCCTCGCCTATAAATTCCAAGAAGAAAAATACCAAGAAAAGTGGATAAAAACATACGTTACCTAAACGATAGACAGACAAAATCTACGTGTAGGAGAAAAAGAAAAATGTAAACAATTTGAGAAATAAAATTTATTATCATATTAATAAATAAATTTCATAATGTATGTACATAAGTATATACATACGTACTCATATGTATGTGCATGCATAATGGAAAGAAATTTTATTTTTTTATTGTTTACAAAAACAAAACACAAGTGTTTTTAACTGCTTTTAAAATGATTTTAATTTAATTTTTAAAAGGCGAGAAAGTTATTTATTTTCATTTTGGTTTTTTTGTTGTCTTTCTTCACGGTTTTTATTATTATTTATTAGCCGCATTAAGATAACACGCGTATTTTAAATATTAAATTACATTCTTTAATACAATTGTGCAGATATGTATGTAATGGGTGATTTTTTAAGAGCTATAGGAACATTTAAAAAAAAAAAACACATAAAATTCAGAAAAATTCATGAAATCTTTATTTGAATCGTTAGTACGGTCCATATAATTTAATGTTTGAAGATTATTTCATGCAAATGTTGACCGCGACTGCGCCCCAAATGGTCCATTCGCTTAGTCCAATTTTGGCATACTCTTTCCAAAATTTCGGCCCGTATCTCACGAATAAATGCTTCAATATTGTCTTCCAATGCGTCAATTGAAACGCGGTTGTCTGTATAGACATGAGCTTTAACATAGCCCCACAAAAAATAGTCTAAAGGCGTTAACTCGCACGATCTAGGCGGCCAATTGACCGGCCCCGAACGTGTAATAAAATGTTCACCGAACTCGCCTCTCAATAAGTCCATTGTTACGCGTGCTGTGTGGCATGTGGCACCCTCTTGTTGAAACCACATGTCATGCAAGTCAAGCTCTTGCATTTTAGGCAAAAAAAAGTTGGATATCATCTCACGGTAGCGCCTATCATTCACAGTTACGTTACAATTCGCACCATCTTTGCAGAAGTACAGGTCCAATGATGCCACCAGCCCATAAACCGCACCAAACTGTGACTTTTTCTGGATGCATTGGTAGCTTTTACAATGCTTCTGGCTGATCTTCATTCCAAAATCGACAATTCTGCTTATTTACGCACCCGGTGAGCCAAAAATGAGCTTCGTCGTTGAACACAATTTTTTGATAAAGAAGTGAATCTTCGGCCAACTTTCCAAGAGGCCATTCACCAAAAATTCTGCGTTGCGGTAGGTCGTTCGGCTTCAATTCTTGCTGCACCAGCTGTATTTTGAAAGGCTTCACACCTAAATCCTTCCGCAAAATTTTCCACGTGGTTGAGTAACAGAGGCCCAATTGCTGCGAACGGCGACGAATCGATAATTGATGGTCACACATTAACAGCTGCGCGATACAGCTGCGATATTTTCTTCAGTTCGCCCTCTACGTAATCGTGTTGGTGGTTTAATGTCCAACAATGTAAATTTGGTACGAAATTTAGTCACAATAGCCCGAATAACCGCTTCAGTGGGTCAATTAAGCTGACCATAAAATGGAAGAAGCGCGCGATGAACTTTCTTAACAGAGCACGCATTTTGATAACAAAAAATTCAATGATTTGCAAGCGTTGTTCGTTTGTAAGACGATTCATGGTTAAATTATAGACCAAACTGAAGATGTTTGACAGTGAAACAAAACACGAAACGTACGTGAGCTGTTTAAATCAGTGTTGCCAAAACGACAATAGCTAGAAAAAATCACCCGTTACATATGTAAACACCTTAAAGGCATGCATAATAAATTACGTGGCGTATACTTGATATTAAAGCTTCAAATCAATTAATCATACTCCCTGCTGTACGCACATTGTCTATCAAATAACATACGAATGCTTATGTCTTTGCTTTTGTATAAGATAAACAGATAAGAGTGTATATATTTCAAGGGATTTGAATAATAAAAATTATTTCAAAAAATCTTAACAAAAAATTATTTGGCTTGCATGTGCTCATCCTTTTTATTTAATTTTTTTTTTGAGGTGTGCAAATGATACTCTTGAGAATACTTTATTGTATTTTTTTTCTTATGGAATGGATTAAGCAATCTGTGGTGAATCGCTCTTAAAAGAAAACGTCCCACTTAGGGCTGTATTCAGGCCCATTGTGTTACCACAATCAACTCTACTTAGGAATCAAACATTCCTTAGAGGCAAATAACTTGAGTCCAAAATGAATCTCGCTATTGCAGCAATCTTTCTCTCAGAGAGCGTATTCAAGGATGTGGGAAATTGAGAGGAGAAAAATTTGCATTTTTTATGACATAAGTAGGGCAGTAATACCAAACATACATAATTGGTCACTACAAGTCTTTAGTCAGGATTACGACTTAGTTTCTCACACCACTTATGTTGTGTGTGTTAATTTTTTACATGAGTGGCGGGACCTATAGTTTAAAGTCGACTCCGAACGACAGATTTTTAAGAAACTTTTCATGGCAATTTTATTTTACTCTCAGAGTTTTTGTCAGAAATCTACATTTTAATAATTCGTGCGGCTAATCACATCTGTAACTCTTCTAGGCTCTCGAAAAGTCTTTACAATCTCGTCAATTTCTTGTATAGGAGGTCGATTTTGACGACCATAATCATCCCATAATACTTGAAAAGTTACGCTTTATTTCCTTAATTGGTTATTACAACCCTTTAGACTGGGTTACAACCTAGCTTCTCACACCACCCACGTTGTGTGTGTTAATTTGTATTCATGAGTGATGGGTCTTACAGTTTAAAGTGGACTGTGTACGGCAGACTTTTTAGAAACTTTTCATGGTAATTTTATTTACTCTCAGAGTTTTTGTCAGAAGACTGCTGATTACAAATCGCTGAAGAAATTGTTATATTCTCTTATTTCGTTTCGTTCGAGATGTCGGAGCCTGGGGCTAAACCATGGCCTCACGTCTAATAAGCCAACACACTACTACTACTACTTGGATTCGAAAAGATGCGACGTTTGAATCCCCAATTCTGTAGTAGGTAGAGATGGCTGCCAATTGGGCCCATTGTGCTACCACAGTTATTCGCTATCCCCTAGTCTCAAAACCACTCGGAGCTTCTGATGAAGCGATTTATGCTGCCAATGTCAATCCTTGACAGTCCCTCCAGATCATCCATGTAGTAAGTACCCAAGTACTTCCTTCTTCTTTGGCAAAGAGCCGGTCATGTACCCAGCAGGTGAGGGACAGTTATCCCTTCTTCATCATCTCTGCAGCTTCTGCAGAAATCGTTCGCAAGGTGTCCAAGAGCAATGCGCCTTGCATGAGTACACATAATGCAATGCCTCGTAATGACATCGAAAACTACACTGAGCGTGCCTCTTTGCAGTTTAAGTAGACTCATTGTGCGCCCCTTCATCCAGCCTTGGTCAGATTTTACGAGCCGTTCTACCCGTGTCCGAGGCCGCTCACCTGTTGTTGACGGAATCTACGATCGCATTATCGCTTGCAGGTCTTTGTAGGGATGCCCAGATTCGAGAATTCATCGGATAGTTCGATGGTTGTGCCCCATCTGGTAAGTTCATCAGCACTGCAGTTACCGGGAATACTACTGTGTCCGCTACCTCGTAGAGATATCTGCGACAGCCGTACACCGTCTTGGAGTTCATCACGTTAGAACTTAGAGCCTTGATAGCCGCCTGGCTATCAGAAAGTATGGTGACTTCCGCTTGGAGACCCTTCCTTCCCCAATTATTCTCGCCGTATATATGTATATACGACTAACGGTACCTACAATTTAAAGGCAACTCCGAAAACCAGATTTTTGAGAAACTTTTCATGACAATTTCATTTACTCTCAGAGTATTTGCCAGAGGAAGACGCCGCAGAAATATTTGTTCATATCTTCGTTTTGATGTCTGTCCTGGGGTTCGAACCGTGGCCTTGCGTCTAATAAGCCAACGCACTACCTACTAGACTACGGCGACTTAAGGCATGGCAGTCTCTTACTTCTTCTCAGACCCACGGCTTCTGCAGAAGTCGTTTTTCGGAATGCCAAATCTTTTCGCATACCTACCAAAAGTACTGCAGTTCGTAAGAATTGCAATTGTGCGATAGATGGCCATGCAAAAGAAGCGAGTCGGTTATTTTCTTGTCCATACATGTCCAACAGAGTCTAGCAATATTGCTGCTTTTTATATTAAGAGCAGGGCAGTATTTTCCTCCTTTTCAGACCCATATATCCGGCAAAAGTGAATTGTTGGATTGCCAAGTCTTTCGGCATGTCAACCAAAATGACAGAGGCCTGTGAGAATCACCATTGTACGATGGATAGCCATGCGAAAGAAGCGAGTCGGTTATCTTCTTGTCCATAAATATCCAGCAGAGTCTAGCAATATTGCATGTTCCCTCCTCTTTATGACAAGAGCGGGGTAGTCTCTTCTCGCTCAAACCCAGAGCATTAGTGATTTGTTGGATTGCCAAGTCATTCGGCATGTCTACCAAAATGACGGGGGCCAGTGAGAATCGCCTTAAATCAGCATAGTAAATCAGCGAATGCATGGCCATGCGACGTAAATATAAAAGTTAGCCGGCTCTCCTCTTATCCATACGTATCCAGCAGATTCTTGCAATATTGCCCGTATCCACCTGCTGCCAACGAGAGTGGACTTCCACGTAAAACGAGTGGACAATATCCAAACTAACTGAGGCAATCGGAATACCTATGCTCTTTTATATGTCGAAGATTGTGAGCTCCGTACCAGCCCTGGCTAGCTTATTAGCAATGTGATCTCCAACGATTCCTCTATGTATTGGAACCCCTATAAAAATTACCTTTGAATGATTCGATTTCGTTGAAATGTGCTCGGCATTCATAGACGTTGAAACTACGTTCTTTAGAGACTTGATCGCAGTCTGAGTGTCAAAGTAAATTAAGAGACTTTCAGGGAAAATTCCTTTCAAAATAGCCGTGATCTCTGTTTATAAAACATTGCAGTGTAGTCGCCGTAGTCTAATAGGTAGTGTGTTGGCTTATTAGACGTAAGGCCTCGGTCTAAACCCAAGGTCAGACATCTCCAACTAAACGAAATATGAAGAAAATATTTCTTCGCAACTACCTTTCAACAGATTTCTGACAAAGACTCTGATAGTAAATAAAAATTGCCATAAAAAAGTGTCTCAAAAATCTGTCGTTCGGAATCGACTTTAAACTGTAAGTCCCACCACTCATGAATAAAATTAACACACTCAACATGAGTGGTGTGAGAAACTAGGTCGTAATCCTGACTAAACGGTTGTAATAACAGATTATGTATGTATGTATTTATGGACAACGACGGACGGTGAAACTAGGGACGTTAGAGATTTAATCACAGCCTGGCTGTCCGAGTAAATCAAGAGATATTCAGGGAAATTCTCACCACCCAACAAGCACTATGCCGATTTTAAAACAGCTATGACCTCTGGTAGGAAGTAGGCACATCGGATGACCATCACACACCTGGAAACGCCAAATCATTTCCGAACTATCCAAACTACTACTAATCTCTTGATTTTCAGGGAAAATCCCACCACCCAACAAGCACTATGCGGATTTTAAAACAGCCATAATCTCTGGTGGGAAGTAGGCGCATCGGAAGACCAGCACACACCTGGGAACATCAAATCACAACCGAACTATCCAAACTACGTCTACAGTGGAACGAACTTAAACATCGCACTGATAATCGAGTTCATTGGAATCAACATGCTGTGGCCCTATGCTCCCTAGAGCAGTAAAGGGAATATATATATGACCTCTGCTTGGAATACATTTTAGTGGTCAAGCAGTGTATAAGAAAGTTTAATATCTCTGTCTTTAATAAATGTACCCCAGTTCACTTCTCCACTGATATTTGAGCCATGTTCAGACAAGAAGTTTCGGACCGGAATTCGAAAATCGAACATTTTATTCAAAAAGTTATAAGGCATCATATTATTACGTTTTTACCTTTTTAAAAAACGTTTAAATATGAGTTCACTAATTGCAAACAAAGTAAAAACAAATATGTGTTTAATATCAGTTAAACTCTCTTTATTCTTTACACTACTTTTGTGTGCCACCGTAAACAACTTAACGATACAATAACAATTTGCTTGTACACTATTCTATTTCACACTTCTGTCCGCGCAAACACTTACAACTGTTCGTTAGATCTTCTCTGTTTACAACCTTTTTGCAAGCAATGCCGCTTGTACGTTCCAACCGCAACGCGTCTTCACACAAGACTGACTGAATTATAAATGACTGCTGCCTGCTTGGTCCAGGCCTTTTACAGTCCGACACAACCAGTCTAACGAACATTCTTGAAGTGGAAGGTTCGTGATCTCACCTTCTCGAGAGCTCTATTGCTAATACATTGTTGTTTGTGTACTTTGCTTACGTTGTCCATCCCTTTTTGTCACATACATGTTGTTGTTGGTACCAGGCGCAACCAGGTTCGTTGTACATATGTATGTGTGCAGCTTTAGATAATCAACACCTTCATTGTATTCTTAGTGTTAGTGTGTATTTGTATCGTGTGGCTTTTGTTTATCGTTTTTGTTGTTAAACGATATTAGGTCGTTTCGATTTGCGTAACAATATAATCGATCCTAATCTGTCTATGTCGTCCTACAATAACAGCAAAGCCGTCTTACTGATTAGTTAACCACAATTTGAATGGTTTTTAGGGTATCATTCTCTTAGGAAATTGAACCCAATTGATGCTAATAACATACAGTTTAGTTTATTAGGTATTATTTGTAATAAAATAAACTATAAAATACGATAAAAATTATTTAAATTTTATATCCAAAAATTATTGCAAAAAAACTAAAACTGAACATTTATTTTTAATTGAATTTTTTATTATTTCGTACATATTATCGAAAACTTTTCATATTTTTTCCGTATTTTTAGCAATTTAATGAAATTAAAATTATTAACGAAATATGTTTTAATTTAATTTCTTTTTTTTTAATATTTTACAATGACCTTATTCTACTCATAATGTAGAAAATTTATAAAACACTACGCTCTTAAATATTTTGTCAAAAAAAAAATACTTCACGTTCATGTTCATGAACGAAAGAAATTCCACTTAAAAAAGACAGCTGCTGCCTTGAAGTGAGTGAGAAAATATTTGCCATCATAACCTTTCAGCTGAAATCCTTAAAAACCATGAATTATTTTTATGCTGTCAAACAAGAGTTCAGTGTAATATTTTCATGCATTCCAGTCATGTAGTAAAAGAGCGTAGTGAATGCAGAGAACACTATAAAACTAATGACTTTTAATTGTATTATTTAAACACTCCCTCACACCCCCCTCTTAAGATATGAAACTACCAAGAATAATGACGCAAAAAATGGGGGGAAGAAAAAAGATGAAAGAAAAGTTTGAAAAAAAAAATGAGAGAAATAAGTTTCTAAATTATCAAAGCTAAAATGTTAATAAATTATACGAGGTTGGAATCAAAATTTGCTGATCTAAAAAAGTTATACAACAAAAAAAGTGCGCTTCAAAAGAAATTGTACACCTTGAAAAAATTCCTACAATCACCAAAATCAACTTTTATCACTTAAGGATAGTGTCCGAAAAAATTCGTTAATATTTTGAATTTTTTTGTATTTTTTTTTGTTTAAATTTTAAAAATTGGCAATGAAACAATTTTAAAATAAAAAATAACGGTAATTAAATAATGTATAATTTTATTTAACGTACAGTTTTTTTTAACGCCCACTGTACATACAAAATTGGTTATTACAACCCTTCAGTCAGGATCACAACCTAGCTTCTCACACCACCCATGTTGCGTAAGTTAATTTTATACATGTGTGCTGTGGGACGGACCTGCAGTTTAAAGCCGCTTCCGAACGACAGATTTTTTTGAGAAACTTTTCATGGACATTTTATTTACTTTCAGGCCTTTTTGCCAGAAACCTGCTGAGAGGAAGTCGGCGAAGATATATTGGAGAGGTCTAACCCGGGTCAAAACCATGGCCTCACGTATAATAAGCCAACACACTACCAACTAGACTACGGCGACTTCAATTTTCTTCTCATATTGAATTCCCTAACGAGCCTAGTTTCAACATCCGTCCTTGTCCATGAATGCCGAGGATACATAATTTATCATTACAACCGTTTAGTTAGGATTACGACCTAGTTTCTCACGCCACTTATGGTGTGTGCGTTAATTTTTATACATGAGTGGCGGGACTTACAGTTTAAAGCCGATTTCGAACGACAATTTTTTTTTTTTGAGAAACTTTTCATGGCAATTTTTATTTACTTTCAGAGTTTTTGCCAGAAATTTGCAGAGAGAAAATCGCCCAAGAAATATTTCCTTCATATTTCGTTTATTGGGTCAAAACCATGGACTCACGTCTAAAAAGCCAACACACTACCACCTAGACTACGGAGACTACAATTTTCTTTTCCTCTTGCATTCAACTAGTTTTGAAAAACCCTGACTTGAGCATGAGTTGAAATGCTTTCTTACTTACAAAGTGTCATAGAGTGCCATATCGTTACTAAAATCAAAAATCAAGAGACAGGTGGTTGGCTTTTACATCGCTTAACATTAAAAAAAAATAAGCAAAGTCACAAAAACAAAACAATGAAAGTAAACAAACCTGTTTACAAATTATCATACTGCTTAATATAACAACAAACACCAGCATAAAAGAAATGATAAACAAGTGAACAAAAATACAACAGCAAACGCTGCAAGAATAAATGTAAACAACGATGATTTCGAGAAGGCGAAGTCATGAACATACGCCTTCAAGAACATTCATCAGACTGTTTACGTTGCCATATATAATGCAAGGCAAAGCAGGCGATTGAGTTAGTGAAGTTCAGTGAGTCTTGTGTGAAGACGAGATGTGTTTGAAGAGAATAATCGTGGTTTGAAGATCTCCGTTACAAAGATCTGTCGAACAATTGCCTAGTAATTGTTATTGTTTATGCAAAGGGGTATAAACAGAGGAATAACAAAGAAAACGAATTGTTGTTGTTTACATCAAGTTGTGAACAGGGGCACATAGAATTGTGCGAATAATAAAGAATGTTAATTAAAATTAAACACAAATTTATTTTTATTTTATTTGCAATTTACGAGTTCATATTTTAAATGTTTTTAAAATGTAAAAACGTAACAATATGTTTGCTTAGTTCCATGCAAAATCTTTTTACTGAAGTCCTGTTTGAAATAATGCTCCTTAGATAAAAGAAATTTATTGGAGAAGCTGGTAGAGTGATGACTTTTAGAATGATTTTTTTTCTTATCGCTGTTGCCTTGTAAACCATAGCAGGCTAACGTCATGACCGTTCAAGATATTAAGGAGACATAGAGAGAATTATTACTGCATTTAGTACTACTAGTAATGGAACAACACTTGCTGCTCCTTTTGCTTATGTTCAGGCTCTAGTGCCAATATCAATCGCTATGTGCTACCTTGGAGAGACTAATAGTTCTTCCGGGAACTCCTTTGTAAGCTAATGCTTTCCAACTTACGTAGAGTGGTAGTATGTTCAAATCTTGTACATCCAATTGCTTAATTTAAGTCCCACCCTCGTATATACCATTCTTGGAAATTATTAATGAAACAAACCTTTAAAATTCAATATGAAATTCTCTTCTCTTTATTGAAAATAAATTTTCAATCGAAATGGAAAAATTTTTTTAAAATCATTTCCATAGAAATCTGACGCTGATAGTCAGTGTCAGTGTTGTTAAAGGCAAATTGTATTTTTCTTCATTAATGTTGTTGTTGCTAGTGTTAGTGGCTATCGTTGATGCTCTCTTTTTATGCTCACATTTTATGCTCGTTTTATATACAAAACATGCATACAAATAAACAACAAAAGAGTAAAACAACATCTGTTTGTGGTTGTCCTTGTGCCGACATTTTAACCAAACTTCCTATAAAATACCCAACCACTGGACACAACGAAATGAATGAATGAATGACTGAGTCACCTACATAATGCCCACATACAGTGTTACGCCCTCTTCAAACCATTTGTCTTTGTCTTTGTATATTTTATTTTATTCTGGTCTGTTCAGTTCTGTTCATTTGGTTTTGTTTGAATACAACATGTCTGTCTGTCCTATTGTCTCTATGCCTGTGTATATGACTTCTCTCTCTCTCTCTGTGTGCCTGTCTGTCACTCTGTCTATTTTGCAATTGTTTTTATTTAATGTCCATAACAATTGGAAAATTAAGTCGAGTTTTGTTCTGTAGGCGTTTGTCATTGTCGTACTGAATGGGAATCTCTTGTGCTGTGATGTGCTGTGCTATGTTGCATTGGAATTGGAATGTGAATGTGGGTACAATGGGAATGATTGTGTCTGTTTGTTTGTGTGTGTGTCTGAATGCCATTATTTTAATTCAATTTAAAGATGTTGTCTTACTTACCATTAATGTTAATGTTTTTGTTTTTGCTACTGGTGCTGCTGTTCGTGTTGTTGTTGTTTCTATTTCTATTTAAAGTTTTTCTTTGTCATGTTTTGCATTTGTCAGCTCTGGTTTATTTATTTCCATTTTTTTTGTTTTGTCTTCTTTTTGAGTGGTCTTGCACAATGGGTCTGGTAATTTATGAAAATGAATTGTGATTAGAATTGGCCAATAATTTACTGTCTTTTTTTGGGTCGTTTATAATTCATTGTGGTGTGAGGTTTCATTGCGAAAATAGCCTTCAAGATAGCCTTCAAGAGAGATAACTCTGCAGCAGATTAATTAGCTGCTAAGCTTGCATAGAATATTCAACACATATATATTGTTACATTTTTACCTTTTTAAAAACGTTTAAATATGAGTTCGTTAATTGCAAACAAAGTAAAAACAAATATGTGTTTAATTTCAGTTAAACTCTCTTTATTCTTTACACTACTTTTGTGTGCCACCGTATACAACTTAACGATACAACAACAATAATCTGTTTATTCACTTTACTAGTTCACACAATTATTCGCTTTACAACCACGACTTGTTTTGTTCACACGCAACTTCACACAAGGCTGACTGAATTCTTACTGACTGCTGCCTGCTTTGTTCAGCCCTTTTATAGTCCGACACAACCAGTCTAACGAACATTCTTGAAGTGGAATGTTCGTGATCTCGCCTTCTCGAGAGCTCTATTGCTAATACATTGTTGTTTGTGTACTTTGCTTATGTTGTCTATCCCTTTTTGTCACATACATCTTGTTGTTGGTACCTGGTGCAACCAGGTTCGTTGTACATATGTGTGTGCAGCTTTAGATAACCAACACGTTCTTTGTATACTTAGTGTTAGTGTGTGTTTGTATCGTGTGGCTTTGTGTTGATGTAGCTGGTAGCTTTTGTTTATCGTTTTTATTGTTAAACGATATTAGGTCGTTTCGATTTATGTAACAATATATATATATAAAGTCTACTTTAGTCTACGTTATTAAAATTGGATAGTTCCGTCCACAATCATGCAAAAGCTACAGATATTTATCAATAAGAACCTCAGAGTGATACGCACAGATATATGTGGCCCAACAATCTTCAATCAATTTCTGAAATTCACACAACGCAAAGCAAAATTATGTACAAAATAGAGGTGGAGTGACTATACATGCAGGAAAACTGGAATTATTAGCAAAACGAAAGCGATAAAATGAAATTGTCATGCCTAATGATGTAAAAAACGGATGGAGAAGCACTATACTCCTATATCTTTGAAGCTATATGCTCCCAAGGGATATTAGGAATCATGAGGCGAACGCATAAGCTGGTCAACCCAAATTTGTGACCTACTCCTGTATATAATCAATTCAAATGTGGCTTTGATGACCGAAAGTTAAACGAATTTACTGGCCTTATCAACCACGATAGAAATAAATGTGTTCCGTATCCTTAATGTTGCGAATGAAGTCGCCGTGGTCTAGTAGGTATGGTGTTGGCTTATTAGACGTAAGGCCACGGTTCAAATCCCAGGTCAGACATCAAAACGAAATATGAAAATTTATTTCTTCGGCGACTTCCTCTCAGCAGATTTCTGGCAAAAACTCTGAGAGTAAATAAAATTGCCATGAAAAGTTTCTCAAAAATCTGTCGCTCGGAGTCGACTTTAAACTGTAGGTCCCGCCACTCATGTAACACACACAACATAAGTGGTGTGAGAAACTAGGTCGTAATCCTGACTGAAGGGTTGTAATGATCAACTATGTATGTATGTATGTATGTTATGTAGGAATATATGATTTTTGGGAAAAAGTCCCCTTATTTCGTTCAAGCAAAACCATTTTATAGTAGCAACAGAACAGTGAAACACAAACCACATTGCAACTATGCTCCAATGATTCAATGGAGTTGGATACACTACCGTCATTAACGAGATACTATGGCCTCTCCTGTACACGGTCGAGAAACCGCAAAATAGACATTGAGGCACCAACCCATACATGAGAGTTGTAAATAGTAAGTAAATAGTAAGATCGGATGATAAGAACTTGAGAAGGAACTGAAAAATGTGTCAGCATTACACTAAATTTTCATGCTCAGAATGTCAAGAGTTTCTGACTCCTTAATATTTCCACCACCCCATAGATTAAGATGATGCAATATTATTACTGCACTTATGTGTCAATAAACAACGTTGGGATATATTGTTTAAACCTTTTTTCCTGAAAATAATCACAATTTCTTCATTTTTGAAAAAAAAAAAATATTAAATGAAGATGAGGAACGGTAGCTTTTAATTTCCAATAAATTCTTTGTTAAATGTTGAACTCAGATATGTATATACATTGACTTCATATGTTTTACTACAATAGAAATAATTTTGGTTTTTGAATAATTTTAATTTATTTATTTATAGTTTCTGACGATTTTTTTACGATTTTAATAAACATCTTTGACGTTTTTGACGATTTTAACTCAAATATTTGACGAATTGGTGCCTCATTTATCTGGCAGCTATGGTTGTAATGGCCAATTATGTATATGTATGTATTCTCAATGGAAAAACTAGGTCAAGTTTGGAGGTGTTTTATTCTTTTTAGGTAATAAAGCAAAAGCTCTGCTACGCAACTATAAGGTCAAAGAGTAATAATTTCCGGCGCCAAGATCTAGCCTTTAAGTGGTTAGTACTTCTACAACAAGTATAAACTGCAGTGATTTTCCGATGACTTAAAATGCACAATGGAGTGTCAAAACCTTCAACCGAAAAAGGAAAACAGGAACATCTCAATTCAGAGAGCCACAGCTCACGTATTGCCAGCATGGATACCAGCAAAATGTGATTAAACTCCTCTGCAGAACAATGGTGAAACAATACACACCACCTGCGGTGTAGTTTGTTGCCCTAACCCACTGTGCCAACTGTGGCTGTTTCTAATTTACTTGACTTTCTTCTTGCAGTCAATTCCAATTGTATAAAATAACAACAGAAAAGCAAAGAAATGGAACAAAAAGTATTCACAGAAGAAATTACACAAAAAAAAAACTCAAATATTCACCACAGAATTTAAACATAAAGAGAATGCATTTATTTTCCATTTTCAGTTTGTCTTTCTTTTTCTTTTTCTTCTTTTCGTTTTTTTTTTTTGGTATTTCGTTCTCTTGTTCAACAATCTCTCTGTAATCGTTTTTCTTTCTCTCTGGCTGGCATATAATTTAAAATGCAAAATTATCTTTAACCACCACATTCATATCTCTTCTCTCTGTCTCTCTTCTTTCACTATTTCTTTGTTTGTTCGTTTGTTTGTTTGCTCATTCGTTTGTTTTATTTTGGAATACATTTTGTTCGCCTTTATTTTGAAGATAATGCTTGTAAATCGAATGGGTTAGCCATTTAGTGATTTTAAAACTGCTAATTCATTAAGAGTGTCAGTTGTTAAATATCTGAAGTATTATTATTAAAAAAATGTTTTAAAGTTACAACAAAACATTGTAGTTCCATACATGTAAAATGCTACTCAAGGTATAATTAAATCCGGCTAATAGGGTCAGAACACTGTATGAACGCTGCTAATTGGCTGCTGTAGCAACAGGCCTTCAAATCTAATTTTTCGAATAAATTTTTAATTCATCAAAGGAACTCATTTTTCTCAAGATAGTTACGCCAATAAGTAATGTCTTGGGGAACCCAGAGGTGTTTGAAAAATTGAATGCCTGCTTCGCACTTTGATTTGGAGGCTTCACTTGGCTGGATGAATCATTACCGTAAAATATTTAATATTAAATTACACTCTTTAATCCTATAGCAGAGATATGTAGGTTTGTACGTATGTATGTAAACACCTTAAAGGCATGCATTATAAATTACGTGGCGTATACTTGATATTGAAGCTTCCAATCAATTAATCATACTCTCTGTTGTACGCACATTATCTATCAAATAACATACGAATGTTTATCAGCGATCAGCAATGAATCGTTTTTTCGATACTCATAAGCATACATGAAATATTGAATATAAGTGAGTCGACAATATTGAAATTTAACAATGCACTCTGATGAGTGAATGCCATTCGAAATATGTTTGATTCATAAGCCTCACTCATTTAGATTCATAACTTTAGAAAAATACTTATAAATGATTCAAGTAACTCGAATCAAAAATTACAGTCTTAATTGTTGTTGCATTTACAAAAAAAGGAAAAAGACACATAAGCAAAAAAGACAGTGCAAACACACAACCTTCTAGTATGTGTGTGAAGATAAATTCGGATTTAAAAATCCACACTTTTAGCAACGCCACTTCTTGTCTCTAACAGGGTAAACTTTGCTATTAACAGAGCACTGTTAACTGTTTAACAGTGGCAATAGTAGTTTAGTCTTCTACTTTGCAATTATTGCAGACTATTGACATAAAATTTAATTCTCATTATGATTATTATTATTTGTGAACAAAAGTGTTGAAATGTAAAGGAGGGTTGGGGGGGATGTAGGGGGAAAATTTATGCAACTCTCAAAATTATTACAGCTATCTCACTAACACGGATCTGGACTACCATTTGCATATAGTCTGTATGTTGTACTATTTCTTGTATGGTCCAAAATTGCCACTGATCTTCTAGAGAATTTTTAATCAAAAAATTAATTGATATTTTCAAAGCCAATTTTCTCAATACCATGTCACTTTTAATGTGACTATGTTGCTGATTATATTAAGAGGGCTTGGAATCTTCCTTTGTGTATGATATGATACTCATAGACCTAGTATATGCCCTGAAATTTACTCCTAAACAAGTGACGTTGTTCAGATGGATGCAGTTAAACAGTTAGAAGTGCTCTGTTAAGGGTAAATTTTACTCTGTTAAGAGAAAATGGATTGCGTCTTGGATTTTCAAATTCGAATTTATCTTCACACACATCCTTCTAGTAAGTATTTTAGTGTTCGTATACAAATCATACTTATTTTGTGCTTCGTGTATATGTTGAGTTATGGAGAGTCGAAATCAACAACATCATGCGTGTTGTTAAGTATGAATACGATGAGTACTTCAAACTTTGAACATGTGTAGAGGGGTTCCATGATATTAAAATATGTATGAATGCGTATAAGTATCAGAAATTATGAGTATGATTCAATTCTACTCATTTTTTTTAATACTCATTGCTGATCTCTGGTACATATGTAAACACCTTAAAGGCATGCATTATAAATTACGGGGCGTATAATTGATATTAAAGCTTCAAATCAATTAATCATGCACCCTGTTGTACGCACATTATCTATCAAATAACATACGAATGCTTATGTTTCTTCTTTGTTTAAGATAAACAGATAAGAGTGAGTATATTTTCAATTCCGTACACTATGGCCGTTTGGGTTGAATTTGAAGACTATGAAGTCCTAGGTAAGTGGTTTTAATAAGACGGTACTACGAGCTACTCAGTACTACCAATATTGGCTTTATTACATGAGAGAATTCCCGAAAGTTTCACGACTTGTAGACGTTAATTGGTCACCAAGATGATATGATTTAAAGCCGTTGGGAACTAGGAAAATATGTTTTGGAAAAGAGATAGGAGAATAGTTTTTAAGAGCATTAGATTTGTATTTGTATTGTTAGTAACAAGAAAAACTTCAGCAGGAAACGCGGATAGTGGAACTAAATAACGTTTTTTTTCTTTAAAGCAGTTTGCATAGCACTGATCAATCGACCAATAACGGAAGTGCTCTACAACAGAGTGCTACTTAAAAATATTGAATATTCGGAAAAAATCATTTTTTCGCCTGAGTTGAATCCGTCACAATTTGGATTGTGTTCCAATAAATCAATAGAGCTGGCTACTCATACATACATACATAATTGGTCATTACAACCCTTCAGTGGATTACGGCCTAGTTTCTCACATCACTTATGTTGTGTGTGTTAATTTTATACATGAGTGGTGGGACCTACAGTTTGAAGTCGACTCCGAACGACAGATTTTTGAGAAACTTTTCACGGCAATTTTTATTTACTCTTCAGAGTTTTTGCCAGAAATATGCTGAGAGGAAGTCGCCGAAGAAATATTTTTTGTATTTTTGTTTTGATGTCTGGCCTGGGGCTCGAACCCTGGCTTTACGTCTAATAGGCCAACACACTACCTACTAGACTACGGGGACCTCAAGCTGGCTACTTTACTGTCGTTAATGAGCGCTAGGGTCCTTTCTTATACGTGGTAGAGAAGGCTAGAGATGGATTGAAGTATTTCTTGCACTGCCTTAAGAAACCGGGGCATTTGAATGCCTCTTTAGACTCTTAAAGTATGCTGCTTCTAGTGGACTTACTTACTCACTTAATTGGTCATTACAACCATTTAGCCAGGATTACAACCCAGTTTCTCACATCATCTATGTTTTGTGTGTTAATTTTATCCATGAGTGGCAGGACCTATAGTTTAAAGACGACTCCGAACAACAGATCTTTGAGAAACTTTTGATGGCAATTTTAAAGCTTTTTTGCCAGAAGATTGCTGAGAAAAAGAAATATGTCTGAGATGGGATTTGAACCACCGGCTCGCGTTTAGTGAGACAACACACTACCTACTAGACTCCTTCGGTTCTAATTAACAGAATTTTATTTTTGTATCCAAAATGTGTGATTTCACAATTCTTACTCCATATCTGCTTACAGAAAACCAATATTCCTTAAGTTATCGCTCATATATCGACCAAAATGTACTGTAAAGTGATCGATAACTTTCTCAATATAGTATCGATTACTTAAAACCTCAATGGAATTGTACCTAAAGACAAAATTCAAGCTTTTTCAAGGAATGAATTTTTCATTGAAATCCTAAAATGTACTGAAAAGTTATCGATAACTTTCCCAAAAGTAACGATTACTTAATCCCTCAATGGAATTGTACCTAAAGACAAAATTCAAGCTTTTTCAAGGAATGAAATTTTCATTGAAATCCTAAAATGTACTGAAAAGTTATCGATAACTTTCCCAATATTATCGATTAATTAAAACCTCAATTGGATCGTACCTAAAGACAAAATTCAAGCTTTTTCAAGGAATGAAATTTTCATTGAAATCCTAGTTTAATTGTGTTTTTTTTTTATTTAACTTTCAAAAAATGATTCACCCTGTGCAACAACTTCTCTCTGGCAGTAACCACTACTGTTCCTCTGTGTTACACTGTACACGAGTAATATTACCGTTATGCTTTTCAATGTTTTTATTTGAGCTTTAGAAATCGTGGCTCTGTGTGTACAACTTGATTTGTTCGTATGCGGTGTAATTGCAGTTGGCTGTACAGCTGTAGTAGCGTGAGTGGCTTAACAGCAAATTTTCAGTTGATGGATGGTTCGTGTCATAGTAGTAGTAGTAATAGTAGCTGTTGCTGTTGTTCTCGTTCTCGTTGTTGTTGTTGTTGCTGTTTCTATTATTGTGTTATGTTGTGTTGTGTTTTAGATGGATAAATTTATTTTATATGTCAGTAATGGAAATTTCTCTTTCAATTCTGTTTTTTTTCGCTCTGTTTTTTGTTTCATCAGTATTTTCTTTCGCTTTGTAAAACAGTACACACTACTACTGTTGTAGTAGTAGTAGTAGCTTATGTTGTTCTTGTTGTTGTTGTAGTTGTCTAAGCATGCTTGAGTGGATAATTGTAAGCAATTAAATAGAGATTTAACTTTATGTTTTTATTTTTTATTCATTCTTCTTTTTGTTTGTCTCACTCTCTCTCTCTCTCTCTCTCAATCTCTCAGTAAGTTCGTCTATTTCATGTAGATTTTCAATGTTTATCTTACTCTCTCCCTGCTTTCTTTTTAGTATACCAACAAACCAAGTGTTTGTGTATGTGTATTAAATACTTGAAAAAAAAAACTATTTTTCTGAAGAAAAGAAAAGCAAAGAAATTATGTTGTCTACTTACAGGATAAACTGGAAAGTAAAAACAAAAAAATGAGTGGACTTTTTATAAGAAAAACTTTAAATAGATAAAGTTAGAGCAGGTTTTTCTTTTTTTGTTGCAAAAATTTAAATTTTTTTCCTTAAAGTATCAAACAAAAACAAAAAATCACAAAAAAAAGAAAAGTAAGACTAATATTTGAGTTTAGTAACGTTTTATGCTTGTTTTTTGGGTGGCTCTTTTCCATTTTTTTTTTTTGCAGAACTGTTTACCCAAAATTATAAGACAAAAAAAAAAACGTAAAAAAAGTAACATAAAAAGGTCTTGTTTCTCAAAAGTGATTTTTTCTATGAATTCCATTTTATAAAATTTTTTTGAAGGTCTTTTCTTTTCTATTAAAGGAAAATTAAAAGGTTTACACAAATCTTATTTTTTTTCCGAAGTAATGTACGCAATAATTAAATTAAAACAACTTTGTGGCGTTGAACAAAACAGCTTAAATTTGGTAAATTAGCTTTCAAATAAGCCGACATTTTTAATAATAAAATTTAATGAAAAAAAGAAACAACAAAAAGGGTTTTAAATCACAATTAAAAAAATAATAATGAATAATGAAAATAAAGAAAGAAATTACACGAAAAATTTACTGCATTATAGTATAATGTAATTTTGATTTATTCAGCTAGTAGGTAGGCTAGTAGACTTATTAGACAAGAGGTCACCGATCAAATCTCAGTTCAAACATCTCAAACAAAACGAAATGTGAAGAAAATACTTCTTCGACGACTGCCACTCAGAAGCCTTCTGGCAAAACCTCTGAGAGTAAATAAACATGCCATGAAAGGTTTCTCAAAAATCTGTTGTTCGAAGTCCAGTCTAAACTGTAGCTCCTGCTGCTTCTGAATAAAAGTCACACACAATGAGTGATGTGAGAAACTAAATCATAAGCCTGACTGAAAGGTTTTAATGACCAATTTAGTAAGTAAGTAAAGGGCGCCGGTGGTTGGCGTAGTCTAGTTGATTATGATATTAGATTATTATTATTAGAAGTCGCCTTGGTCTAGTAGGTAGTGTGTTGGCTTATTAGACGAAAAGCCAGGGTTCGAGCCCCAGGCCAGATATCAAAGTAAAATACAAAAAGTATTCCTTCATAAAAATTTGTCGTTCGGAGTCGACTTTCAACTGTAGATCGTGCCACTCATGTATAAATTTAACACACACAACATAAGTGGTGTGAGAAACTAGGTCGTAATTCTGACTGAAGGGTTGTAATGACCAATTATGTATGTATGTATGTTATTAGACATGAGACCACGGTTCAAACCCCAGGTCAGACATCTCAAACAACACGAAATATGAAAAAATATTTCTTCGGCGACTTCCTCTCAGCAATCAATAAAATTGTCATGAAAAATGTCTCAAAAATCTATCGTACGGAGGCGACTTTAAATTGTTAGGTTCCACAACTCATGTATAAAATTAAAACACACAACATAAGTGGTGTGAGAAACTAGAACGTTGTACAATGGGTCAATTCGACTTGTCTTAATTGACAAGTACACGTCCTCCAACCTAATCTATCTGTCGCTCGGAGTCGACTTTAAATTATAGATCCCGCCACTTATGTATAAAGTTTCCACACACACCAGAAATGTTGTTAGAAACAACGTTATAATCCTGACTGAAGAGTTGTAATAATCAATCACGTATGCAATCAATATGTTGCAGTGGTAGACAGAAAAAATTATTCCTCTGTAGTATAATCTAGCTCGGCTCTAATATAGCTTGGACTGCCAGTTTTCCTAAGTATTGAGTTGCATAACGATGATGCCATGCTTCCATATCAGAGATCAGCAATGAAACGTTTTTTCGCTACTCATATAAGCACTCATGAAATTTTGAATATGAGTGAGTCAACAATATTGAAATATAACTATGTATTCTGATTCATTCATACTCATTACAACGTTGATTTATAAGTAAAGGTTGCAATGAGTATGCGTACAATGTTGGCATCAAACTCATACCATTCGAAATATGTTTGATTCATAAAACTACTCATTTAGATTCATAATTTTAGGAAAATATTTATAATACTTATAAATGTGATGCGAGTGACTCGCATCATTTATCAAAATTTAGTCTTATTTGCATTTACACAAAAAAAAAAAAAAAAAATAGTTCCCTCATCCAACGCCTTACTGCGGACTCCTCCTGCCAGTTTGACCGTCTACAGGAACATTTTACACGTGTTCGCATGTTGACGCATATTAACGCACCATGACGCATATACAATTTGTAACGTTTCCATTCTAATTTTTAATCCGTTTGATATTCTAGCGAATACATACATACTTTCTA
Source organism: Sarcophaga carnaria (assembly GCA_958299815.1). Classification (NCBI taxonomy): domain Eukaryota; kingdom Metazoa; phylum Arthropoda; class Insecta; order Diptera; family Sarcophagidae; genus Sarcophaga; species Sarcophaga carnaria. The sequence goes on from OY283149.1 coordinate 145,115,951, forward strand.
GATTTTGTCAGTTTCATGTCACTCTGATATTAGATCATGGCAAGTCTCTTTAATTCGAGTGACTCGAATCATTTATCAAAATGCACAGTCTTTGTTGTTGTTGCATTTGCAAAAAAGAAAAAGACGCATAAGCAAAAACGACAGAGCAGCAAGCGGAGCAAACACACAACCTTCTTGTGAGTATTTCAGTGTTTTTATGCGAATCGTACGTGTTTTGTGCTTTTCGTGTATATGTTGAGTTGTGGAGAGTCGAAATCAACAACATCATACGTGTTGTTAAGTATGAATATGATGAGTACTTCAAACTTTGAATATGAATATGAGTAGAGAGTTTCCATGATATTAAAATAAGTATGAATGCGTATAAGTATCAGAAATTATGTGTATGATGCGATTCTACTCATATTTTTGAATACTCATTGCTGATCTCTGTTCCATATTTACTGAGTTCGTTTGGCCTTAACAACATAATATTTTTATCGTGCTTGGAATAATCGAATGAAAACTCTGAATAGGCCTAAAATTTATAATTTTTCATGACACCTCCATACAACATGTTTCTACACTTACTGCAATAAGTTATCGTCTATGGCGTAATAAAAAAACCCAGAATATCTAAAGCAGCGAAATTAAATGGTAATCCATGGTAAATTTAATATGATTGATGGTTTAGATATGTAATAATCTAATCCAATCCAATGCTGCTGTCATTTATAATATTGTGTGGCATGTGGCAACAACAACAACTACACACATACATACATACACACCACAGATACCTTGAATGTAAATACCAAATTTTGGAAATTTTATTTTTGGAGTTTAAAACTCAACTAATAAATCGGATTTTAAAAATTGTTGTTAATAATGTTGCTGCTGAATTTGTTGTTGTTGTTGTTGCTGGTGTTATTGCTGTTGTTGTCATATTATGTATGTACTGTAAGCATTACTATTTTATGTAAATTAATCTGCACATGTATTATCAACAAATACCATGGATTCAGACGCAGGTATACGTACATACATATGTACATAGTTTGTGTTTAAAATGTCGCTTATTTTTCATATTCAGTTTTGATAAAAATTGTTACAATTTAAATAAATAAAATGGCAGAGAATAAATATGATAATAAAAATTAGGCCTCTTATGTAAGGAAAATGAGTTTAGATGGGTTGTTTTGCACTTTAAAAGGAGTAGCAAATGTTTTCAAAGTCAATGCTGTGTAGAGCCATCAGTTTTAAAGATGACTAAGCAAAGTGATTGTCAGCGTCGCATTCTCTACCATTAGGTCTAAGTGAGGAATTTATAAGCCTTTAAATTTATTTATACGTAAGAAACTTTAACACTGGTTTCGTGGATTTGAAGGCAATGAAGATATGACGAATTGTTCCTGAAGCAGAATATGAGAGGCTTATGCATACAATCATAATTATGCAAGCAAGCAAGCGCCAGGCCAAATAGTTCCTAATCCAAGACAGAGGAAAGATTAGTTTCCAGAGCTTTAAATTAAGGCCAAAAGAAGATGGTTATCATCAATCTACAGAGATCACCTTTGGACCGATAACACCTCCAGTTTAAAATCCAGATTTTTGAGAAACTTTTCATGGCAATTTTTTTAATATCCTCACAGTTTTTGCCAGAAATCTGCTGAGAAGAATTCGCCGAAGAAATATTTTCTTCATACTTTCGTTTTGATGTCTGACCTAGGCCTTACGTCTGATAAACCAACACACTTCTTACTAGACTACGGCGACTTCAGTATAAAGTCCAACTCATGCAAAAATTAAAGCCACCAGAGTATTCTCAAAGACACATTCTTTAATCCGACGGCACCTATTTGTCACTTGATGTTTACATACGAGTACAATGTATAGAGCTTGGAGAACCCAAAAGTAATTACATCCGGGCTTTCATTTTGTCTGTTTCGTGTACATTATCGTTTAAAGATTTCATTGGACATATCCGGCAAGAATTTGAATTTAACCCATGGATTAGGTTATATTGGCTTTGGGGACAACTGTGGTTCGTAGCTCCTTCAGAGTTATTGCCAGAAATCCGAAGAAATATGTTTTCATATTTCGTTTTGTTCGAGAGATATGACCTGGGGTTTAAACCGAGGCCTGATGCCTAATAGGCCAACATACTACCTGATAGACTACGGCAACAGACTGAAAATAATTACTTACTTACTTACTTAATTGGCCATAACAACCCGTTTAACGGATTTCGGCCTGCCGCAACACATTCTTCCAGGAGCCTCTGCTTCGTACGCGTCTACGCCAGTTGGTCACACCAATCAATGACAGGGCTTCCTCGATTTGGTCCTTCCAACGGATGCAAAGTCGTCCTCTTCGCCGACTTCCGCAGATTTCCGCATCAAATACCCGTCTCCCCGGAGCACCCTCCTCCATTCGAACGACATGGCCGAGCCAGCACAGCCGCTGGATATTAATACAACGTCCATGTCGTTGAGGAGCTCATACATCTCACTGTTGTATCGAATGCGGAAATCATTACCAACTCACACTGGACCGAAGATCTTGCGCAGTACTTTTTTCTGAAACACTATCAAGGCCGCTGCATCTGTACTTAATAGGGTCGATGCCTCTGTGCCATAAAGTAGCACGGGTAGGATGAGTGTCTTGTAGAGTGTTAGTTTTGTCGTACGAGAGAGGTCTCTACTACTCAATTGCCTATTGAGACCATAGTAGCACCTGTTGGCAAGAGTGATCCTGCGCTTGATCTCCAGACTGACATCATTTCTGGTGGTAACGGCGGAGCCAAGATAGATGAATTCCTTGACCGTATCAAAAGTGTAGTTATCGGCCGTAATCTGAGAATCAATACGACGCGCGTCTCTACTTGTCGATAACATATACTTTGTTTTGCCCTCATTTACTGCCAGACCCATCTTACTAGACTCCCGTTCAATAGCACTAAAGGCAGCAGTAACAGGAGGGAGGAATGCATGCAAACAAGATAAAGTTTCTGATTATGGTCAACGTGGCGACCTCCAGGACGATCCTTGTCTTGCTGTATTCAAGTTGACACACAACCTCCTCGTGGCCTCTCCTGGATGGCATTCTAGCACCCGCTAGATGTTAACTAATGCGTGCAGCGAAGTCCAATCCCCTGGACGTTAAATTTGGGTTGTGCGTAGGGCTTGGAACCCACCACGTAAAAACAAATATCCAATGAAAACCAAAGTAAAATCCAATGAAAATAATTACTTCTCATATTAATTTCGCCTCATAGAGTGGCTTTTATCAAACCACACTAAAAGTTCGCTCACTTCGGGTGGAAATGATGGAAACTGTTAAGAGAGTGGATGTACTTGAGATAGGACTTGATAAGCGCTTCAAGGAATGCAATAACATCTCTTATTAACGCTGTTTGCTGACAATAGAACAAAAAAGCGTCGTCAAGATGTTTCTAAAGAGTGTTTGGCTGTGTTTTACAGAAATAATGACTAGTTTTTGATTTTATTCGTAACCATGGATGCAACCACAGAATCGCTGTCGTCTAGCAGGCAGTGGTCGAGTTAATAAACGAGAGGCCACGGTTCAAGTCCCAGGTCAGACATCTCCAACAAAACGAAAATGAAAAAATATTTCTTCCAAGACAGCCTTTCAGCAGATTTCTGGCAAGAAATCTGAGAGTCAACAAAAATTGCCATGAAAAAGTTTTTCAAAAATCTATCGTTTGGAACCGACTTTAAGCAGTAGGTGCCACCATTCATGTATAAACATTAACGCACACAACATAAGTGGTGTACGAAGCTAAGTCGTAATCCTGACTGAAGGGTTGTAATGACCAACTAGCTATGTACGTATGTATGTATGTTTGGTGATGTTTTACAAAAACAATGTTAAATTTCTGTTTTTATTCGTAACCATAGATATAAATCAGAGATCAGCAATGACTATTCAAAAAGATGAGTAGAATCGAATCATAGTCATAATTTCTGACACTTATACGCATTTCTACTTATTTTAATATCATGGATCCTCTCTACTCATATTCAAAGTTTGAAGTACTCATCGTATTCATACTTAACAACACGTATGATGCTGTTGATTTCGACTCTCCATAACTCAACATATACACGAAAAGCACATAATACGTATGAATCGCGTACGAACCCGAAAATACTCACTAAATGTTATGTGTCTTTTTGTTGTTGTTGTAAATGCAACAATAACTAAGACCATACATTTTGATGAATAATTCGAGTCACTCGAATCATTTATAAGTTATAATCTAAATGAGTGGGCTTATGAATCAAACATATTTCGAATGGTATGAGTTTGATGTCAACGTTGTACACATATTCATTGCAACCTGTACTTATACATCAACATTGTAGTGAGTATGAATGAATCAGAGTACATAGTTAAATTTCAATATTGTTGACTCACTTATATTCAAAATTTCATGAGGGCTTATGAGTAGCGAAAAAACGATTCATTACTGATCTCTGATATAAATCCTCTAAGGAACTTATTTTGGTACGCAATGGGAAGAATTGTTTCAAGAATTTGCACATTATTTGGATAACGAAATAAAGAATAAAGCGACTGTAAAATACTTTAATACATAAATACTTTAATTTTTGCTTCTTCCTTATGAGTTTAAGTTGTCTTATAAATAATTGTAGGGTATCCATTACAAAAAGAAAAAAATCCTGAAGTTGTATGGCCAGCACGCAACATAATAATAATTATCTCTCTCTCTGTATCTGTATCTGTATATATTATTATCTGTACATATAACATTTAATTTTTATTTTACATTTTTTTCTGCAATTTCATTTATTTATAAACTTTTATGTTTTTATTGCTATTGCTGTTGTTGTTGTTGTTGTTGTTTTTTGCAAAAATTATAAACAATAGATAATAATCAGCATGATATTAATTAAATATTTATGAGCTTAACAATGTATATTTAAATCGTAAAATGAAAATGAAATAAAAACTAAAACAAAAAAAGAAAGAAGATAAATAAAGTTAAAAAAAAAATATTAAATAAATTATAAAACAATTTTATGGGTCAAAAAACTCATGGCAACATGAAAAGGTGTATGTGTGCATGCATATAGACATGTCTCTGTATGACAATATAAATGCCGGGTGAATTATAAGCGTTTATATGATTTTTTTTTTTTTAATTTTTTTAAAACAAAATTTTTTTTATGTTTTATTTTCATAGAAAATATCATTTGAGGTTTTGATATTTAAACAATACATACATACACACACACACGTATACCACACTAATACACATGTCGTATCGTTTAATTATAGCAATTGTAAAAAAGCGAAAAACCATGACAGCTGGTTAAATACAGGCTAACCCAGCAAACAATTATTCAATTAAACGTGTAGCTATGTAATGAAAAAGTTTTTCGTTATAGGTACCGCCACACACAACATAAGACGCTCATCCTCCCCGTGCTTCTTTATGGGGCAGAGGCATGGACACTATTAATCACTGATGCAGCGGCCTTGACAGTATTCGAGAGAAAAGTCCTACGCAATCTCTTCGGTCTAGGGCGAGTTGGCAATGATTTCCGCATCCTATCCAACAGTGAGCTGTATGAGCTGCATTTACGTTCTGCAGCGTATTGACACTCAGCGGCTACGCTGGCTCGGCCATGTCCTTCGAATGGAGGAGAATGCTCTGGAGAGACGGGTATTTGAAACGGGGATCTGCAGAAGTCGGCGAAGAGGATGTTTCCGTTTTAAGAACCAAATCGAGGAAGCCCTGTAATCGATTGGTGTGTTCAACTGGCGTAGGCGCGCAAGAAGCAGATGCGCCTGGAAGGATGAAATCCATTAAAAGGATTTTTAATGGCAAATTAAGTAACATAAGTGATGTGAGAAGCTAGATCGTAATCCTGACTTAAGATTTGTAATGACCAGTTAAGTAGGTTAGGTGAGGGTAGGGGATGCGTACTTGTCAATTAAGACAAATACAGTACCCGGAGGTCGAACTGACCCATTGTACAACGTCCGAGTTTCTCACACCACTTATGTTGTGTGTGTTAATTTTACATGTGAGTGGCACGACCTACAGTTTAAAGGCGACTCCGAACGACAGATTTTTGAGAAAATTTTCATAACAATTTTATTTACTCTCAGAGTTTTTGCCAGAAATCTGCTGACATCAAGTCGCCCAAGAAATACTTTTTGTATTTTATTTTGATACCTGGCCTGGGGCTCGAACCCTGGCTTTTCGTCTAATAAGCCAACACACTACCTACTAGACCACGGCGACTTCAATGATGTGAGAAGCTGGATCGTAATACTGACTAAAGGGGTTGTAATGATCAATTAAGTAAGTAAGCTTAGGCCAAAAAGCATCCCAAATATTCTATCAAACAGGAAGAAGTGATATTCTGTCATTACAACGCTTGTTTGCATGTTTGAAAACCATGCGATCGTGATTGGAAAGTTTTAAGGCACCCGATTGATAGTCTGATTGTATATTTGTATAGTCAGACTCCATCAGCCGTACTATTAATCTCTGCAGAATGCTATTGCTGGAGTTCATAACAGAGTATTTGAAATTGGCTTCATATGTTCTTGTCTTCAACAATTGTCTGTTCTTTTGGTGTGCATTAGTTCCCTGTTTTTGAAAGACAAACAATTTCAGATGAATTATATGTGTTCTTCACACAAACAGACGTTCGTCTGATATCGTTTGTCTTACAAAAACAGGATGTGAACATGTTTAAAGAGGGCCTTTACTACTTGGTTTTGTACACGCTAGAAGCATACATACATAATTGGTCTTTACAACCCTACAGACAGGATATTTTAGAAAATATCTGCACAGAATGGGCAAGGCCGTCTCCCCTTACTGTCTTTACGAGGAAGGGGAGGTAATTGATGACGCAGAATACACTGTTTTCGAGTGTGCACGCTGGCAGAGCTATCGCTCTGTACTGACGTCAATAGTTGGAACGATTACAGCCGCTAATATTGTCGAGGTTATGACTGCGAGTAGTGAAAATTGGACTTCGGTAGTGAATTACGTAGAGCGCATTCTGAAACGGAAGAAGAGAGATCTTGAGGCTGCGGAACGAGTAAGCATGTCGGCATAGGTGATACTGTCACACGTACCAAGCGTAACCGAGACAATGATTTAGACGAAAGGAATAGTGGACACGCTTAGATGACTCCTCAACTTTCGATTCGTAATTCGGACGCGGATATAAACATGAAGAGTCCAAAGAGCCAAAAGGACTCCACTCCGAAGTAATACCACCGTAGTTCCGGAGTGGGCACAAACAAGTCCACAGGAAACGAGGGGGGATTTAGTGGGTGAGGGCCCCACACACGGAGGATGTGACGACTTCCTCTATGGTGCGGTTAGGTACATTTACCCCTCCTCGGCGAAAAAAAACCCTACAGACAGGATTATGACCTAGCTTCTCACACCACTTATGTTGTGTGTGTTAATTTTTTTTATACATGAGTGGCACGACCTACAGTTTAAAGGCGACTCCGAACGACAGATTTTTGAAAAATTTTTTCATGGGAGTATTTGTTTACTCTCAGAGTTTTTGCCAGACATTTTTGCTCATATTTCGTTTTGTTCGAGATGTCTGATTTGGAAATTGAACCGTGGTCTTGCCTCTAATAAGCCAACACACTTCCTACTAGACACTCTAGAAAGCAATTAATTATTGCTTGAAGTAATCCCAATATACTATGCGGGTCTCACCCATTCATTAGTTTCTTAAATAACACCTTCACCTACTACACCCTGTATGTATTGCTCGCAAAAAAAATATGACTAATTATTGTAGATGTGATTCCAATGTCCTATTGTGCTTTGGAAAATATTTATGGTCACGGTGGTCATCTATTGTTTGCATGTTGGCTACCATTAACCCTAACAAGACTTCTATTAATTTGGTTCACATTACATGATATTGTTACGTTTTTACCTTTTTAAAACGTTTAAAATATAAGCTCGTAGATTGCAAATAAAATAAAAATAAATTTGTGTTTAATTTTAATTAAAATTCTTTATTATTCGCACAATTTTGTGTGCCACTGTTCACAACTTGATGTAAACAACAACAATTGCTTGTTTTTGTTATTCCTATGTTTTATACCCTCTGCATAAGCAATAACAATTACTAGACAATTGTTCGACAGATCTTTGTAACAGAGATCTTCAAACCACGATTACTCTCTTCAAACACTTTCTGTCTTCACACAAGACTGACTGAACTTCACTAACTCAGGTCGCTTGCTTTGTCTTGCCTTTTATATGGCAACGTAAACAGTCTTATGAATGTTCTTGAAGGCAAATGTTCGAGCCTTCGCCTTTTCGAAATCGTTATAAATGTAAACATCTTTGTTTTCTTAAGCTGGTGTTTGTTGGTCTAGTCTGCTGGTCACTGTAGTCTAGCTGGTCACCGCAGTCTAGCAGGTAGTGTGTTGGCTTATTAGACGTAAAGTCAAAGTTCGAGCCCCAGGCCAGACATCAAAACAAAATACAAAGAGTATTTCTTCGGCGACTTCCTCTCAGCAGATTTCTGGCAAAAACTCTGGGAGGAAATAAAATTGGCATGAAAAAGTTTCACAAAAAAATCTGTCGTTCAGAGTCGGCTTTAAACTGTAGGTCCCACCACTCATGTATACAATTAACACACACAACATAAGTGGTGTGAGAAACTAGGTCGTAATCCTGACTGAAGGGTTATAATGACCAATTGTGTTATGTATGTATGTTTGTTGTTATATTAAGCAGTACGATAATTTGTAAAAAGGTTTGTTTACTGCATTGTTATGTTTTTGTAGCTTTTATTTATTTTTTTAATGTTTAGCGTTGTAAAAGCAAAACACCAGTAGCCGGATTTTTCATTTTTAATTATTCATATTCCATGCTTGCTATTAATGGGTTAACAAATTGCCGTTTTTCATTTCAACCATTTTCATTTCATGTTACCTGTCACAACAATACGAGTATTTCTAAAAAATAACACCAACCAACGATATTTTAATGTTGCATTGCGTTTTCTATGTTTTGTTGCTATTGTTGTTGTTGTTGGTTTTTATTTAAAAAAAAAAATTATTTTTATGCTGGTGGTTTTTTTTTTGTTCAGTACTGTTGATTAATTACGCCATTTATTTATTTGCGACAAAGAGAAAATAATTTCAAACAGCAAATACCAGCATGTTTTTTGGGTTTTTTTGTGTGTTAAAACTGAAATAAAAATATGAGTTATTAATGGGAAAATATTGAATTTGTTTAATAATTTAAAGTTTCCTGAAAAGTTGTAGTAAATTTCAGGAATTTAAATTAAAAAATTTAGGAATTTTATAACAATAGTTTTGTCACAAAGGAGTGAGCATTACTTCCCGTGATTTTTTGGATTTAAAATCAATTTTTCCTTTTTGCTGGTCTATAAGTATATATGTATGTTCGCTCTTTACTGTTTTTTATTATCATAATAAGTACCCTTAGAAGTCGCCGTGGTCTAGAAGGTAGCGTGTTGGTTTATTAGACGTGAGGCCTGGGTTTAAACCCCAGGTCAGGCATCTCCAACTGAACGAAATACAAAAAAAATATTTCTTCGGCAACTTCCTCTCAGCAGATTTCTGGCAAAAACTCTGAGAGTAAATAAAAAATTGTCATGAAATGTTTCTCAAGAAATCTGTCGTGCAAAGTCGATTTAAACTGTAGGTCCCCCTCTCATGTATAAAAATTAACGCACACAACTTAAGTGGTGTGAGAAACTAGGACGTTGTACAATGGGTCAATTCGGCCCCCGGGTACTGTATTTGTCTTAATTGACAAGTACACGTCCTCTAACCTAACCTAACCTGCACTATGTCATTAGCTGGGTGTATTTAACCCATTAGTGGTAACTTAAGTTGCCAGCAGAGGTTGCCTTAGTTTTTATGCTCTGAGAGGAAATTGAGTGCAAAAAACAAAACGGTAACCGTTAGAAAAAAAGTAATTCAGGCATTAATGGGTTAATTCTTTTTATTTTGTCGCATAGTGTTATTTATTTGTTTTGTTTTAATATCATTAATCATGATTTTCCAGATCAGCAGGTGATTGGATCGTTTGTAGCAGGTTCTATTATAATAGAGTTGCCATCAATGTCAGTAACGATGTGTCCTCTTTGATAATGTATTTGGTTGTTGTATTGCGAAGAATTTTGCTTAAAGATTCTTGACCTTTCTCAAGGTATGTGCCGTCTGAACTTATCATGATTATTATTTCTCTTTGCGCAAACATTGGCCAACTTCTGGTAGTTGCTCAAACGTGAAATTGACGCATTTTCCAATAAACAATCAAGATCCATCAAAAATTCTGAAAACTTTTGAACTTAAACTTCATTTGAAAAAATATTAAAAATAGAACACGACTATTGGACTCCTTAAGTAATAACTACGGTGATTATTGTTCGATTTGATCAAGCGAAGTATAAATCTCTTCACAAGATATTACACTTTCAGAATGTCATCACTTATTTCATATTTTTTTTTTATTAAAGTGTGCTACTGTGAACGCACAAACTTGAAAAAATATGAAAAAATTCGCATTTGTCAATTTTACCTCATCAAACCTCATAGCATATTAAGTCAAATAATGTATATATGTACATCATTTTAAAGGCCCATCTCTCTCCTTTCTAATAAGTTTTAAATTTTGGACATCGGTTCAGAAATGTTTGCGAAATCAATAAATTTGTGCATAAAGTCCAAAAAAACAGTTTTTGTCAAATAAAACAAGTTTGGGGAAGAAATATAAAAAAAACTAATTTTGAGTTTTGCTCAACAAAACTCACAACCTACACTATGTCATTAGCTGGGTGTATTTCGACTGTCGCACCGTGTAATTAAACGATGCCGCAAAGATGAATTATGATAAATAAAGACAATCTTTTTTGGTCCTCTAAGACAATTGGTCAATTCACACAAGCCGTTGTATCGTTGTATTCATTGTATTGTTGGACGACTATACAACAATGTATGCTTGTTGTTGAGAATTTTCATGTAAAAATCCAATACACTTATACACATTTTTTCATATGTTGTATTGGTATCGTGCTATCAAATTGTGTGAATGAAAAAAAATTTGTATATGTTTTCATATATTTTTAATAAGTTGTATTGGTTTCGTGCCAACAAATTATTTGAATGCCATAAATTATGAAGAAGAATACGAAATACACAATACAGCATAGCATTGAGCGTTCACAAACAACCAAGTGTATTCAATACAACATACACGATACAAAGTCGTGTGAATTGGCCAAATATTCCAATTATCCATTTATGAAAAAGAATTTATTGACCATATTGGTACGACATAATGTTCTCCATTTGTAGTATATTTTTAAATTCAATTTAATCCATTTAACCTTCAAAAATATTAAACAATAGAAAATATTGTATTGTGTATTGTAAAGGGTCCGCCAAATAACTTTTTTTTTGAAAATTCTTAAAAAAAAACTACTGAATACTTTCTCAAATTTGTTTTTTATTAGAAAGTACAATCCTTCCGGTTAATAATGGAAAATAATTTCATTCAAATGGCTGCCTCGGCCGGCCATGCAGTAGCCTACACCAGAAGATGCCAATTTTGGCAAAAAAATCATCTTTTCAGATGAAGCTCATTTTGATCTTGGCGGGTATGTAAACAAGCAAAATTGTCGCATTTGGGGCACAGAAAACCCGCACGCATACATTGAAAAGCCGACGCACCCAAAAAGTATCACTGTTTGGCGCGGATTTTGCTCCAGAGGCATAATTGGGTCATTTTTCTTCGAAAATGAGGAAGGAGTGGCCGTTACAGTCAATGGCAATCGTTATCGGGCCATGTTGAACGAATTTTTGTTCACAAAAATTGAAGAGGAGGATATTGGCAACATTTGGTTTCAACAGGACGGCGCTACGTGCCACACAGCCGAAGCTACACTCGATGTTTTGCGCCCTGTTTTTGAAGATCGCATTATCAGCCGCAGAGCTGAAGTCGTTTGGCCACCTCGGAGCTGCGATTTGACACCGTTGGACTATTATTTGTGGGGTGCCGTCAAACATAAGTGATACGCCGACTAGCCAGAGGCAATTGACGCTTTAAAGGACAATATTCGTGAAGCCATTGGTGAAATACAGCTGCACACAATCGATAATGTGCTTAAAAATTGGACCGATCGTGTAGGCTACTGCATTGGCCAACCGAGGCTGCCATTTGAATGAAATTAATTTCCATTATTAACCGGAAGGATTGTACTTTCAAATAAAAAAAGAAATTTGAGAAAATATTCAGAAGTTTTTTTAAAGCATTTTCAAAAAAAAAGTTATTTGGCGGATCCTTTATTTCATTTTAAATTCAATTTAATCCATTTAACCTTTTAAAAATATTAAACAATAGAAAGCATTGTGTATTGTATTGTATTGTATTATAATTTTATTTGTGATATATTCTATATTTTATAGTTTCAATTTAATAATTTAATTGATTTTTAAATAAAACGTTTTGAAATTTTGCCATATTTTTCCAAAATGTTGCTTTTTTTCAATAGCAAATCAGATGTTGCTGAGAAGAAAAATAGGGGGGATGGGGATTTAAAAAAGGCTGTGTGAATAAAAACGATTTAAAATGTAAATACGATATGCAATTAATTTAAATTGATAGGTAAACAATTTTATTGATATTTTAGATTTTATTTGAAAAAAAAAAAACACGAAAAAACGTACAAATTTATATATCCTTTGGCTGATGTTGTTGTTGTACTGTATATTGTATAACAAATTTAAAATCGCATTAAAATTGTCGATGCCAAACGGGCTGATCAATATTATATCAACACATACGTACGAATACATATGTACGTGCCTAGTGTCCATACGTTTTTGAACAATTATTTCGTAATCACATTAGTTTTGCATTTAAAAACCATTTTGTTTCTGCCATGGTTTTCATTTTAATTTCAGTTTTAGTTTAGAAATAGAAACAAAAAATTTTTGGAAAAATTCAATTAAATTTACAGACAAAAATTTTGTGAATTTCGTGCGAATGTGTTTTTTTGGACTGCATGTGGCCCATCAAAGTGAGTGACAATTTTCTAACACATTGAGGTAATCGTAGTTTAAATATTTAATATTTTTATTGTTGTTGTTGTTGCTGTTGTATTAACAACTGTCATGTGTCCAAAACAAAGTCTAGCTGGCAATCAACATTATCGTATTACAGTCCGTTATACATGGAACTAATTCGTGTTGACGTAAAAATAAAAATAACGAGCGCAGCAAAAAAGAAAACAAGTGAATTGCATCTATTAAGGGTTGCAGGGACCATGTGACACCCTACTGCTTATATTTACATGGTATTAACTTTGAATTTTTGTAAGTCTAAGTAAGACTAACAGGAAGCGATCACAATCCCGGCAATCTGGCTCTTTCCATTCTCCTCCTAGGTACCTTACGTTCGGTAAAGTGGCAAACGCCACATAAAGGAAGAGAAAAAATCGTTAAAAATTAATTTTGAAAATATTAAAACCCGTATACAGATTGAGGCACATAATATTGTTACGCAAATCGAAACGACCTAATATCGTTTAACAACAAAAACGATAAGCAAAAACCACACGATACAAATACACACTAACACTAAGAATACAATGAACGTGTTGATTATCTAAAGCTGCACACACACATATATGTACAACGAACCTGGTTGCGCCTGGTACCAACAACAACATGTATGTGGCAAAAAGGGATGGACAGCTTAAGCAAGGTACACAAACAATAATGTACTAGCAATAGAATTCTCGAGAAGGCGAGACCAAGAACCTTCCATGTCGAGAACGTTCATCATACTGATTACGTGCGTATATAAAAGGGCAAGACAAGGCAAGTAGTGAGTTAGTTATAATTCAATCAGCCTTGTGTGAAGACGCGTTGTGGTTTGAACGTACTAGTGGTATTGCTTGCAACAAGGTTGTAAGCAGAGAAGATCTAACGAACAGTTGTTAGTGTTAACGCGGACAGAAGTGTGAAATAGAATAGTGGACAGGCAAATTATTGTTGTATCGTTAAGTTGTATACGGTGGCAACAAAAGTAGTATAGAAAATAAAGAGAGTTTAACTGAAATTAGACACATATTTGTTTTTACTTTGTTTGCAATTAACGCACTCATATTTAAACGTTTTTAAAAAGATAAAAACGTAACAATATTATAACAGGGTTAGGATCAGGAAGGCTGCTATTTCACAAGCAAGAGAAGAACTCAGTGAGCAAGATTTCTCACCACTGCAGCAAATACAACCACCCAATACACTTTCATAGAAGACATTGATTCTAACAATGACTAATGGTAACACTGGCATTCTAGAACATCCTGGATTAGCGTAATCACCTGCATAGCGGGAAACACCCGCTAAATAATACTAATACAAGACGACAAAAGAAAAAAGATAGAGGATATGCGGCGAATTAAAATAGCAAAGAGGCTAAATTTGACTGCCAGCCCATTCAGTTGTTTAAAGGCACCTAGTAACGCGCATAGACTACTTCGATTAAAGAATATGGCCCATTGTCATACCACAATCAATTCCAAACGGGGATCTGACATTCCCTAAAGAAAGCCATTCCAAGTCCAATATAAATTTTGCAGCAATCTTTATAACAGAGAGATCGGTCAATGATGGTAGAAAATGAGAGGAGAAAAACTTCCGTCCGTTTATGACAAGAGCAGGGCAGTCTCCTTCTCATTCTCAGACCCACAGCTCGTGCACACACAGCTTATTTGTCGGAATGCTGAGTCTTTCGGCATGCCTACGAAAAGGACAATGACCCGTGGGAATACCTCTGCGATTTAAGAACAGAAATGTAGTTACCATAGTCTAGTACGTAGAGTGTAGGCTTAATAGGCATAAGACCAAGGTTAAAACCTAAGGACAAACATCTCCAATAAAACGAAATATAATAAAATATTTATTCGGCAATTTCCTCTCAGCAGATTTGTGGCACAAACTCTGAGAGTAAAATAAAATTGAAAAGCTTCCGATAAAACCTGTCATTTGGAACCGACTTTAAACTGTAGGTCCCACAGCACTCATGTATAAAATTAACACATACAACATATAGTGCTGGCCTTATAATTAGAAACGATGTTTCTGGAACAGAGTTCTCTGGAGTGACGAACCTAAGTTTAATTTGTCCCAATCTGATGGAAAAATTTATGTAAGACGTTCTCCAAACAAACCCTTTGATCCCAGATACACAGTGAAAACTTCAAAACAAATTAACAAACATACATGTTCCTAAGTCGTTTCTAATTATACGGCCACCACTGTAAGTGATGTAAGAAGGTCGTAATCCTGACTAAAGGGTTGTAATGACCTATTATGTATGTGTGTATGTAATGAGTCGGTCCTCTTCTTGTCTATACGTGTCCAGCAGAGCATGTACCCTCTTGGTGCCAGCCAGATTAAGCTTCCCTGTAAAACTAGCGGATAATATTCAAATGAACTGACACAATCGTAGTCCTATGCCTTGTAACATGTCAGAGATTGCGAGTTCCGTACCAGAGATCAGCAATGAGTATTCAAAAAGATAAGTAGAATCGAGTCATACTCATAATTTCTGATACTTATATGCATTCATACTTATTTTGATATCATGGAACCTCTACTCACACTCAAAGTTTGAAGTACTCATCATATTCATACTTAACAACACATATGATGTTCGACTCTCGACTCTCCATAACCGAACATATTCACGAAAAGCACACAATAAGTGTGAATCGCATACGAACACTAAAATACTCACTAAAAGGTTGTGTGTTTGCTCTGCTTGCTGCTCTGTCTTTTTTGCTTATTCGTCTTTTTTTTTTTTTTTTTAAATGCAATAACCACTAAGACTGTAAATTTTGATGAATAATTCGGGTCACTCGAATCATAAGTATTTTTCTAAAGTTATGAATCTGAATTAACACACACAACATAAGTGGTGTAATAAACTAGGTCGTAATCCTGACTGAATGGTTGTAATGACCAATTATGTATGTATGAATCTAAATGAGTAGGCTTATGAATCAAACACATTTCGAATGGTATGAGTTTGATGTCAACGTTGTAAGCATACTGATTGCAACCTGTACTTATAAATCAACGTTGCAGTGAGTATGAATGAATCAGAGTACATAGTTAAATTGCAATAATGTTGACTCATTTAAATTTAAAATTTCACGAGTGCTTATGAGTAGCGAAAAAACGATTCATTGCTGATCTCTGCTCCGTACCGACCCTGGCCAGCTTACCAGCAGTGCCATTGACAACTACATCCCTTTGTTTCGGAACCTCTATAGTATTTATCCTTGAATGATCTGAAATTTCATTGAGAATTTCTCGGCATTCATGAACAAAAAGGGAGGATCTTGAAACTGCCTTCGTTAGGGACTTAAACACAGCCTGTTTGTCCAAGTAAATCAAGATATCGTCAAGGAAAAGCCCGCCACTCAACAAGCATTCGGTTACTTTGATCACAATGATTACATTCAGTCGATTTTAGATGATGTGCAGCATATGCGGTATAAGCACTGTAATTGCCACCATTTATAGGGTATTGCAACAGAATTTTTTCACAATTTTTTTTTGTGTACAACTAAAATGCAAAACCTTGTTGCCAATATGGCTGTGAACATGTAAATTTTGTTTATTTTTTTTGCTTCGCTTTTTTATAAAGTTTTTTCTAAATTAAAATAAATCTGTTTGATTATTTTCCAACATTTAATTTAAACAATTTATTTATTTTTTTTGCACTAATTTACCAGCCGCCAGGACACATGCACGTACATAGTTGCATACAATCCTCACACGGCCAAAATTCATACTGACAGGCAGGCAGGCCTGGTTTTTAAGCTGAAAGCAAAATAATTTTTGTTTTGTGTTATTATTTAACACAATATGTCTCCACATTCCCCCTCCACACACGATAATCGATAACATTAATAGTGATTGAGTACAAGTTTAGCGAAATATTTGCAAAATTTTAGTTGCCGTATTATGAGCCAAAAACAATCGAATTTACGCATGTATACCTGGGGGGAGGTGTGTGAAACAGTTTTAGGCGAAATTGTTGGTCACATACGAGAGTATAATACAATATGATTAAATTGTTAAGCATATCCGGGCATATCCGGGCATATGCTGAAACAATATGCCAAAATGTTTTACAATATGATGGTTTTTTTGGTTTCGTAATTTTGTTTTAATTAAAAGAAAAAGTGGGTCAATCAATTTGATTACAGGAAATTCGTTAAATTTTTAAAATTGCTTGATGAAAAAAAAATTATTGAAAATTAATTTTGAAAAGATTGAAACCCGTACACAAATAGTTCAGCTAGAAGGCACATAATATTGTAGCATTAACAGCGAAGTTCAAAAGAAGAGTCGCCTTACGAAAGTGTAAAACAAAGTAAGCAAGGTTCCTAACCACTGCATCTAATACAACAACCCAATACACTTTCATAGAAGGCATTGGTTCCAGCAAAGACAAATGGCAACACTAGCATTCTAGAACATCCTGGAGAAGCCTAATCACCTGTATACCTGGAAACACTTGCTAAATGATACTGAACGAAGACGACGAAAGAAAAAATATAGAGGATATGCGGCGAATTTAAATAGCAAAGAGGCTAAATTCGACAGCCAGCCCGTTGAATTGCTTAAAGGCACCTAGTAACGCGCATAGACTACATCGTTTAAGGAATATGATGGAAAAAATACCCAAAGTTTGCAATCTTTGTGTCCTCTGGCATGTTTGGAAAAAGTGTGACTTCCCTCTATTGAATCATATGAGAGTACCTATGAGAACTACCGAAGCCGCTCTTTATTGCACTCATTGGAACTTCTAAGTGCGGAATCAGACCCTGGTAAGTTCACAATCGATCGGACATTCTCCCACCATCATTTTACCAACTTTTAGGCAGTATTTGATATCCTAAGAAGAGATTTCCTGTTCTACACTTGATAACATACATACATGATTGGTCATTAGAACCCTTAAATCAGGATTACGACCTAGCTTCTCACACCACTTATGTCGTGTGCGTTAATTTTATACATGAGTGGCAGCACCTACAGTTTTTAGTCGACTCCGAATGACAGATTTTTGAGAAACTTTTCAGGGCAATTTTGTTCTGATGTCTGACCTGTGGTTTGAACCGTGGACCCACATCTAATAAGCAAACACACTACCTACTAGACTACGGCGACTTAATAATGGCTTGATAAGATAATACACAAAAAAGTTTTAAAGACGCTTGCAGAGCTTATAGGTTCCAGACAAGACGATGCCTCTTCAATTTCATTAATTTTGTCATGGGCTGTGGGTAGTCTGCCGAAGGCGGGTGTTCACCGCAAGGGCCAAAGACATCGGAAAAATTGGGCGTATTTAATGAGTTATCACCACAATCTTTAGCGCTATCAGTGATAGATTTGCTAAGATGAATCTGGCGATAAAGGAAGTCAAGGCGATGCATGTATACGTTGTCGATAAGCAGACGCTTTCTATGAATCGGTTCATAAAGTACTACACTTGCTAGAGTGTTAAAGAGATTGCAGAACTTGACTCCAACAGTACCAAAGAAAATTATGTTAGTTTTTAGGTGAACATAGAATAAATCTGGCGAATCTGCGCTACTTCATCCCTAGTGTTAGGTTAGGTTAGGTTAGAGGACGTGTATTTGTCAATTAAGACAAGTACAGTACCCGGAGGTCGATATGATCCATTGTACAACGTCCTAGTTTCTCACACCACTTATGTTGTCTGTGTTAATTTTATATATGAGTGGTGTGACCTACAGTTTAAAGTCGACTCCGAACGACAGATTTTTTGAGAAACTTTTCATGGCAATTTTATTTACTCTTAGAGTTTTTGCCAGAAATCTGCTGAGAAAAAGTCGCCGAAGAAATACTTTTTCTATTTTGTTTTGATGCCTGGCCTGGGGCTCGAACTAGCTAGCTTTACGTCTAATAAGCCAACACATTACCTACTAGACTACGGCGACTTCAATTGAGTGTTGCTGCCTGGGCAACTTTAAGGCACGGAAGCACGGATGCTGTCTCATATCGATACAGCTGCTTTGGTAGTGTTCGAGAAGAAAATCTTTCGTAAACTCTTTGCTCTTATGCGGGTTTAAGATGAATTTCTCATCTGTATGAGCTTGTTAATGGTAAGGACGTTAAGAAGTTCCCGCCCATATCATTCGGAAGAAAAAAAAATACTGGTCAGACGTAGGAGAAGACGTTTAACTTGTCTGCGTTGATACGACCAAGTAAACGAATTCCTGACATAGATTGGTGTGACTCTAGACGCCTACTGTGGAGTACTGTTTTTTGGTCAGTGAAATAATATATGGCGCCTTAGTGTAGTAGGTAGTGTACTGGCTTATTACACACGAGCCCGTGATTCAAAACCAAGCTCAGCCACCTTATACAGTGGTGGCCTTATAATTAGAAACGACTTAGCAACATGTATGTTTGTTAATTTGTTTTACAGCTTTCACTGTGTACCTGCGATCAAAGGCTTTGTTTGGAGGACGTCTTACATACGTTTTTCCATCAGATTGGGACAAATTAAGCTTAGATTCGTCACTCCAGAGAACTCTGTTCCAGAAACATTATTTCTAATTATAAGGCCACCACTGTATATGTATGTTCCTCCTCTATGGAGCATAGGACCACAACAAGTTGGTTTCAATGAGCTCGATCGTCAGTGCGGTGTGTTTGACTGCGTTCCACTGTAGACGTAGTTTGGATAGTTCGGTTGTGACGGTCGTCCGATGCGCCTTGTACAAAATCAAATATGAAAAAGCATTTCTTCCATCGTCTTCTTCTCATCAGTTTTCTGGAATAAACTTTGAGAGTGATTCAAAACCCAGCTCAGACACTTTAGGACAAAAAATAAAATATGAAAACGCATTTCTTGCGACGTCTTCCTCTCAGCAGTCGTCTGGGAAAAACTTTGCGGGCAAAATAAAATCTATCGCCCAGACTAGACATTAAACTGTAGGTCCCATCACTGAAGAATAAAATTAGCACACACAACTGTGAGAAGTTGGGTTGTAATCCTGACTAAATGGTGGTAATGACCATGATATGATAATGAAGCTAGGTTGGATTCAACAGAAGCTTTGATTGAATTGCCATGCACAGAAGATCAAGTTCCGACGACTTTTCGAAACTCAAATTACTTGCGGTTATAAAAAATGTGTTATTAATGCCACACTTAAGAGTCAAGAAGTAAAGTTGGGTCTTTGGCCCAATGCCACACTTTGGAGTCAAGAAGCAGTATTAGTTTTTAGGGCTGTCCGAAGGTCATATTTGAGTGAGTAATTCATAGTAAATTTAGGATGTTATTTCCAAAGGCTTTGACTTCTGATTGAAGCAATAAGAATGCTAAAGACATGTTAAAAATCATGAGAAACAGTTTTCCATTCCCATAAAATTTTACTGGAAATTCGAAACTCCATTAATTTCTGCATTAAAAACCATTTCATTAACCAAAAATATGCTTCAAAGATTCTTTATGTTCATTAATTGATACGAAATTGAAATAAATTTCCTTTTTATCATGATTTTTTGAAAAACAAACGAACAAATTAACCTCAAAACCTTTAAAACAAAACAAACACACAAGAGAGAGAAGCATTGAAGCTATCTAAACACAATCACCTTCTTCTGGTTTCTAATCAAAGTGGACAAACACATCCGGTATGGATTAAAAACACAACAAAACAACACAATACAAAATGCCATACAAGTGTTGAAGATGTGTTTGCACATATATGAAGAGAGAGAGAGAGAGAGAGAGAGAGAGAAAGGATAAATTATAGGATTTCCTTATTAAAAGCTTAAATGATTTTTATACTATAAGGTTACCTAAAAGCGTTCAATTGGTTTTATTCTACTGTCAAGAGCAACACACATAAAATGTTAAATAGAAATGACAGTAGAAAAGAAGAGAAAGAAAAAATCACTAAAGTATTCAGGTTTGTTTCAACTGTTGCTATGGCAAGGCAAGACAACAAGAATCATTAGGAAGGAGTATGTATAGGCAGCCATTACTTTTACAACAACAACTGGCTACTATTCTGTTGTACATGTTTGTACCACACAACATTCAAGTTGCAACAATTTCTGAAGTACCAATCTCTCTTCAAATGCCATACAGTAACAGCATTAGCTTACTAAACCAAACACCAACCTCCTCACTTCCAACAATTACTATGGCCCAACAACATGCTGTTGTTATGCCCTGCCAAACTATCAAACTAGGAATTTCTATGTTCTTCTGTTTTTGTGTTCTTTTTCCTTCATAGTATGCAACATCATACTTGGAAGCTACCAAGTGGTTGACTATTCTGATGATGATGGGTTTGCCAGTAAAAATTTTTTTTTTTACTTTTCTGGCATATGATATATGATACTACTGTGTGGGTAGGTATGCATGTATGTGTGTTAAAAACTGAATAACTCTCTCTCTCTCTCTGGCTGTCTTTAAAATTGATATGAGTCATGAGGATTTTTAAGGGATTTTTAAGAGGTTGTTTGAATTGCGGCAATACAAGTATGAGTTGAGTATGATGATATACACCGACCGCAACTTTTCCATGGCTCGTATTATGGTAATAATTGCCATTAACATGTACAATGATGCATGTACATATGTATGTACACTATATGTATACACATGATTCAATAATTATTATTGTTTTTGTTTTCGTTTTTTTGTTTATTTTTTACGCACACAAACATTTTTAATGATTATTTTGCTTTTTTTTTCTCTTGTATAAATGGGTGGGCAATTGCTGTCATTTGTCTCAATAATGATCACATATTGTTAATTGGTTTAATAACAATTTTGTGGTAAAATCAATTAAAGTATGGCAAATAAAATTTATTTTTTTATTTTCATTCTCAATAAATTGTTATTATTTTGCACTATTTCCATACATTTTTTTTGCCATATTTTTGTGAAATTTTTAATGAAAAAAAAAATTATTTGAAAATTTTTCAAAGATTTTTCTCTGTGATTTTGCATCAATAAATAATGCATTATAATGTCATATATGTAAGCTTTTTTATGAGGCAATGCTTTCGACATTTTAATTAATTTATGAATATTAGAAAAAAAAAGCAAAACAACAACAAAAAAAATTTATTAACCTTTTGCCGGCATGCAAGAGCTGAGATTGTTCTGAAGTATTGATTTCATAAGATTTTGAACCTAGAGAGGCAATTAAAGATGTGGCAAACCACAATTATTATCAGAGATAAGAGGTTTTTAGTCGGGTAGTGTATGAGGTAGTGAGTTGGGTTATTGGACGCTGGACCGTGTTTCAAACCTTAGAACAGACATCTCGTATAGGTAGGTAGAGGTGACTATCCATCTAAGAGAATCGAATGGACACACTTAGGCCACATAGGGCCCATTGTGTTATCACAGTTTCCTGCTATCCCTTAGTCACGAAATCACTCAGAGCTCCTGATGAAGCGACTTAATCTTCTAAAGTTAATCAGTGACAGTTCATCCAGATCATCCATATAGTAACCATCTAAGTACTTTTTTCTTCTTTGACAAAGTGCCGGACATGTACCGAGCAGGTGAAGAATAGTCTCTTCCTCTTACTCATCTCTACAGCAGAAATCATTAGCAAGGTTTACAAGACCAATGCGCCTCACATGCTTACCCATAATGCAATGCCGCGTAATGATCCCGACAACCATACAGAGCGTGCCTCTTTGGAGTGCTTGACCAGATTTTACGCTCCGTTCTACCAGTGTCCGAGGAAGCGCATCTGTCGTTGACGGAATCGACGATCGCATTTTCAATTATGAGCCTGCAGTTTCTCATAGGGATGTCCAGAGTCGAGAATTCATCGGAGAGTTCGATGGTCGTACCCCGCCTGGCCAGACATCAAAACAAAATACAAAAAGTATTTCTTCGGCGACTTCCTCTCAGCAGATTTCTGGCAAAAACTCTGAGAGTAAATAAAAATTGGCATGAAAAGTTTCTCAAAAATCTGTCGTTCGGAGACGACTTTAAACTGTAGGTCCCGCCACTTATGGATAAAATTAACACACACAACATAAGTGGTGTGAGAAACTAGGTCGTAATCCTAACTGAAGATTTGTAATGACCAATTATGTATGTATGTATGTATCTCATTGAGATATCTGCGATAGCCGTACACCGTCTTGGAATTCACTACGTTGAAATTTAGGGCCCTGATAGCCGCCTGGCTGAATGCACAGTAATGTTCCGCTTAGAGACGTTTCCGTCTCCAATAACTCTCGCCGTAGCCTGTATTGCCATCACTTCCACCTGAAAGAGACTCCGGAGAGTTTCTCATGTAAGCTGAAGGACATGGTTTCCACAAGAGTGGAAGATCTAAACAGATCTCCAACTGGAGACTTAAGAAAAGAGAGGAAAAGAGACTAAACGCGGTAGGGTTATAGCACAGTGTTATTTCAGGAACTAGTACAGTGTGACCTTGAAAGCAAAGACACAGAAATAACTGCAGCAAACTATGAAGAATATAATTAAGCTGCGGATCTCATATACTTTCAAGGGGGGGGGGGGTCAATAGTAAAAATAAAAAAATTTTCTCTAAGATTCTCGTTTCAAAATATTTTCTTGCGATGCTCCGGTTGCGTTTAGTTTTTCTTAGCAGGTTAGTGGACTTGCATTATTATTGCTACCTTTTGAGTTGATTACAACTTAACTTTATATTTTGTTGGTGTTTGGAAATGGTGTTCAACGCATAAACTGAATTTCAAAAAAAAAAAAAAAAAAAAAAATAAAAATAAAAAAAAAATCAAATAGACAACGTTACCGTAGTTTAAGCCCGACTATAAGACACTCTATTGAATGTTTTTATTTTAGCATAAATGATGAGAATTTAAAATTTAAAAAAAATATTTAAAAAATTCAATTATTCGCCTTAAGAGCATATGGTTGGTTTAAAAAAGGAGTATCCTCTATAGGCTGCTATTGACGGGCGAAACTACATATACTTCGAGCTTTATGACTCGCAATTCATATATGTTAAGATAAGGCAACGAATAGTAATAAGTATGGCTGCTTATGCATCCTGATTTATAGGTTGGCAGCATCAATTGTCGGTACTTCCTTAATAAAGATGAAAATCGTAGCGTTACAGTGAATGTAGTATAGTCTCCGAGGAAAACTGCACGACATGTACATACATACATAATGGTTCATTACAATCCTTCAGTCAGGATTACTACGTAGTTTCTCACACCACTTATGTTGTGTGTGTTAATATTATACATGAGTGGCGGGACCTACAGTTTAAAGTCGACTCCGAGGGACAGATTTTTTTTGAGAAACTTTTTCATAGCAATTTTTATTTACTCCACAGAGTTTTTTCCCGAAAGCTGCTGAGAGGAAGTCGTCGAAGAAATACTTTTTGTATTTTGTTTTGATGTCTAGATTGGGGTCTTTACATGCACGACATGTGGTCTTTACAAAATGATGTCACATGCCCCCGTCATGCGATACCATAAATCAAATGTGAAGTGAATTTAGTGAGGATTTAATCTCACTTTTTGAAGCAATACAGTAACCGTCATAAGCCCTAGTTAACTACGTGAAGTCTCTTGTGTATAGAGGCAAGCCAGCCAGTGTTAATCTTATACATACATGAGTGGTCGAATTCGAACGATATATTTTTTAAAAATACTTTTCCTGGCAATTTTATTTCTCTTCAGAGTTTTTGTCAGCAATATACTGGGAAGAAATTTTTTTCATATATCGTTTTCTTGGGGATGTCTGACATGTGGTTTGAACCAGAGATCATCAATGAGTATTCAAAAAGATGAGTAGAATCGAATCATACTCATAACTTCTAACTTATACGCATTCATACTTATTTTCATATAATGGAACCTCAACTCATATTCAAAGTTTGAAGTACTCATCATATTCATGCTTAACAACACGTATGATGTTATTGACTGCGACTCTCCATAACTCAACATATACACGAAGCACAAAATAAGTATGAATTGCGTGCGATTCACCAAATCCAACATATTTCGAATGGTATGAGTTTGATGTCAACGGTTGTACGCATACTCATTGCAACCTGTATGTCAGTATGAATGAATCAGAGTACATAGTTAAATTTTAATATTGTTGACTCACTTATATTCAAAATTTCATGAGTGCTTATGAGTAGCGAAAAGACGATTCATTGTTGATCTCTGGTGCAGACAGTTCCATCTGCAGTCTAGCATCCCTAAAAAAAGGAAAATAATCAACGGCTAGTACTATACCAAGCATATTACCGAGTATATGTTTAAAGTTCTTATAATTTGCTTTGTTTCAGTTCCTCCAATCAGGTGTTCTCGGGATGTTGGAGTGGTATATGTTATATTTTTGCCAAATTTGTTGTGTTGTACATGCGAAAAGACGATTCATTGTTGATCTCTGGTTTGAACCAAGGCCTCATGTCTAATAAGCCAAAACACTACCTGCTAGACTTGGTGTTTTACTTGGAGTTTTACTCCAAATATAATGTCTTTAGATTTACGATCATTGCCGGTTGCCTTATGCCAATACCTGGTAGCTTTCTGTGCATGCCGTCATTTGTCAAAGATCATAATGATGAGTGAATTTGGGGTCTTTATTGGAAATTGTCTGGCATATAATAATAAAATAAAATAATTGAATAAATTGGGAGAGTGAAAACAACAACAAAGGAAATATAAAAAAAATAAATAAACCAACAAACAAACAGACAAATACATGTTTTCATTTGATGATGCACATGATGAAATAAACACTTAAATGGTACATAGAAACAAAAGAAATGAATTTTTCAACAGCAAAATAAAAAAAATAAATAAAAAGTAACACAATATTTGTATGAACAACCTTAATAATAATAAAAAAACAAAAAAATAAAAAAAAGAATAAAAAATATAATCAGACAGACCCTACACATGTATAAATTTAAAAAGTACAATATTTTTGAATAGAAGAGTAGATTTTTAACTACAATACATATGTATATACATACATACAATACATATGTATGTATATACATGCAAAACCAAATGTTGTACATGATTGTTGTGCTAAATACATTTCAATTGACTTTTTATGTAAATATTCCTATGCATATAGCATATGTACAACTGTTGTATGTATATGACATACATATGTACATACATAGCTACATACATAAATACACATGTAAGCCTTTTATTGTATTTCCATATACTTGTTGTTGATTTCATGTTTTTTATTTTTTTTATTTCTGTTGTATTTATTTATATTTGTGAACATTTTATTTGTTTGTCGTTACAAATTTTCCAACAAATGCTATAAAATATTTGAAAAAAACATGAGAAAAAATTGTAAAAAAAAGAAGGAAAAACTAGAAATTCATACAAATTTGTTAACAACTGCCTCCTACATGTCAGCATAGAAATGTTTTTTTTTATTTGATTTTTTCTACTTCTCCTAAAAACATATAGTATGTATGTATACGAGGACTGCTCAAAAAATGCACGCCTTTACAAAGAAAACACAATAAATTTGGCAAAAATATAACATATTCCACTGCAACATCTTGAGAACAGCTGTTTGGAGGAACTGAAACAAAGCAAATTATTAGAAGGTTAAACATATACTCGGTAATATGCTCAGTATAGTACTAGCTGTTGGCTATTTTCCTTTTTTGAGGGATGCTAGACTGCAGATGGAACTTTCTGCACCAGAGATCGGCAATGACTCCTTTTTTCGCCGCTCATAAGTACTCATGAAATTTTGAGTATGTGTGAGTCAACAGTATTGAAATTTAACTTTGTACTCTGTTTCATTCATACTCACTACAACATTGATTTGTAAGTACAGGTTGCAATGAGTATGCGTACAACGTTGACATCAAACTCATACCATTCCAAAAATGTATGATTCATAAGCCTAATCATTTAGATTCATAACTTTAGAAAAATACTTATAAATGATTCGGGCGACACGAATCATTCATCAAAATTTGTTGCATTTTCGAAAAAAAAGAAAAGACACATAAGCAAAAACGACAGAGCAGCAAGCAGAGCAAACATACAACCTTCTAGTGAGTTTTATAGGGTTCGCACCCGATTCATACTTATTTTGTGCTTCGTGTATATGTTGAGTTATGGAGAGTTGAAATCAACAACATCATACATGTTGTTAAGTAGGAATATGATGAGTACTTGAAACTTTGAATATGAATATGAATTATGCCTCTGGACCAAAATCCGCACCAAACAGTGACTCGTTTTGGGTGCGTCAGCTTTTCAAAGTATGCGTGCGGGTTTTCTGTGCCCCAAATGCGACAATTTTGCTTGTTTACATACCCGCCAAGATCAAAATGAGCTTCATCTGAAAAGATGATTTTTTTTCCAAAATCGCTATAGGCTACTGCATGGCCAGCCGAGGCAGCGGAAGGATTGTAATTACAAATAAAAAAAGAAATTTGAGAAAATATTCAGGAGTTTTTTTTTAAGCATTTTCAAAAAAAAAAGTTATTTGGCGGACCCTTTATCACGTGTAAAACATTCCAAACTCATACGCCTAAAAGCTGGACAATTTTTCATCGTTTGATGTTCTCTCTACATACTCTGCATTGCTTGGTAGTCGTCACACTTAAGCGGTTTAAGTGCATCTGTAAAGTAGAACTCATCGTGAAATCAGTCATCAAGCTACTCAAATCAAACTTATTTAGATTTGACAGGCACAAACTCCTTCCCATTTCTAAGCCACCTCTGAATATTTTAGCAATAAAACTGTGTCAGTGATCCACAAATAATTTGGTCGTAGATCTTTTGGTCACCATTACGCGTATGTATTGTAATACTTTGATTTAACAGGTCTTGCTTCTCAAGGTTAAAGCCACACTTAGGACCATTGTGCTGCAACAAGCCAATATCTAACATCTAGCACACCATCCCGACTCGAAATATATTTCGCTAGATTTTGAAGAATTTTGTCAAAGATGAAAGGAAACGAGATGACAAAAGATATTGTCCACTGATGTATGACGTGATAGTATAGTTTTTCTTCTCCTCAGGCCCTCTAAAAGTTAAAACGTTAGATGGCGGACCCGATATAACACCGGATAGAATTACTTAGGAATTTACTTGGTCGATATCTCCTATTTGAAGTTTGACTAGCTTTAGCACCACCCTCGCAACTAAACAGTTTCTCTTATAGGGTTAAGAATTTTTCAAAATATAATGGATTTATTGTGTCATCTTGACATCGAAAAGATTTTAACTTTACTTTACTTTAGTTTAAGCAATCGAGAAGAAATATTTTTGAAAACGAAAAAAAAACAACAACATATGCATGCCAGCTGCATGTGATGTTGTTTAAAATATTAAAGAAAAAAAGGAGAATATTTTTAATGTACTTGAGTAAAAATCCAAAAAAGAGAAAAAAAGATTTTAAAATAATGCACTGATGTTTGAACACCATGAATAGATAATAATGTGAACTGTATTGCATCTCAACTGCATAACTTATATTTGAAAATATGCAATCGAAAAACTAAAAGCTCACCAGAGAAGTTAAGTAACCCGAAGAAAGTTTTTGTCTCTGCAATACTCCTATAATTTGCGAAAGATTGGTAATCACACCAAAAAGAGAAGCATGGGAAAAAAACTTATTTAAACTTTAGATTGTCAATAAAGTCTCAATGTTCTGCGAATTCCCATTTTTTTTAGGATTAACAGCACTGTAGAGAAAAGATTTAGTGAGTATGAATCTTATCGCAATCAAAATTGATTTAAATTTATTGAATCACTCTATTGACTAAGCAGTTGCATCTGAATGTTAATTATGCTTTTCCCAAGCTCTGTAGTTTAGTATTTAAGATCCAAGCCAATGATAACAATGATCACCTCCTTAGAAGGGTATAAGAAGTAAGAAATCTTATCACTCAAATTGTTCTCATGATACACTGAGCGCCAAAAGTGAGTAAACACCACTGTAATAACTCATTGTCTTAGGATAGCGAGAAAAGTAAGTGAGAATAGTCGAATAAATTTCCAAAAATAAAAACGTTTATTTATTACTTATAAAATGTTAAAACAAAAACAACAATTCATGATAAAGGAACTTTTTTTATACTGAAGAACAAAAGTGTTGACTCACTTATGGCGCTCACTGTATGTCCGGCAACCATGCCTAATAAAAACCTTTTTGAACCAAGCAAATATCTTTAATGTCTGAGTACAAAAAAAACCTGAGGATGATTATGTATTTCGATTCCATGGCAAAATTATTGAAATTATTGAATAGAGAACAGCATCCGTTTTCAACATAAATGGGGGTATTATCATGTATACAGTCGCCGTAGTCTAGTAGGCAATGTGTTGGCTTATTAGACGTAAGGCCCGGGTTCAAACCCCAGGCCAGACATCAAAACGAAAATATGAAAAAATATTTCTTTGGCGACTTCCTTTCAGCAGATTTCTGCAAAAACTCTGAGATTAAATAATATTGTCATGAAAAGTTTCTCAAAAATCTGTCGTTCAGAGTCGACTTTAAACTGTAGGTCCCGCCGCTCATGTACAAAATTAACACACACAACATAAGTGGTGTGAGAAACTACGTCGTGATAATGACCGAAGGGTTGTAATGACCAATTATGTATGAATGTATGTAGGATAGAGTGAAAAGTTACTCGAGTAAAGTAGTAGTCGTCTGTTTGTAGTGGCTGCTCTGTTTTCAAAGTAGCCTGTTTGCTATCACAACTCTCAAGCCCAGGAATCGAGAATAGTATTGTGACCTTTTTACCTTTGAAAAAAACGTTTAAAATATAAGCTCGTAGATTGCAAATAAAATAGAAATAAATCGGTGTTTGGTTTTAATTAAAATTCTCTTTTATTCGCATAATTCTGTGTGCCACTGTTCACAACTTGATGTAAACAACAACAATTGCTTTTCTTTCTTATTCCTATGTTTATACGCTTTGCATAAACAATAAGAATTACTAGACAATTATTCGACAGATCTTTGTAACGGAGATCTTCAAACCACGATTACTCATTTCAAACGCACCGCATCTTCACACAAGACTGACTGAACTTCATTAACTCACACGCCTGGTTTACATTGTCTTTTATATGGCAACGTAAACAGTCTGATGAATGTTTTTTAAACATTGTTGTTTACATTTATTCTTGTAGTGTTGTTGGTGTATTTTTGTTTACTTGCTTACCATTTTTTTATGCTGGTGTTTGTTGTTATATTAAGTAGTACGGCAATTTGTAAACAGGTTTGTTTACTCCATTGTTTTGTTTTTGTAGCTTTTGTTTATAATATTAATGTAAAGCGATGTAAAAGCAAAACCCCAGTATCTTAATTTTTCATTTTCGTAACAATATTTTAAAATATTATGCAATCAAATTTGTTTTAAGCTTATCTTAACTGTCTATTGACTCAGCAGTTAATTTAGAATGTTTATTACATTTTTGCTAAGGTATATAATTCTGCATTGAAGATCCAAGATAATGATAAAGATCGATACCCTCCTTAGCAGGGTATAATAAGTTTTAAGAACATTAACGCCACATATACCTAAGCAAAGAATCTGTCCAAACAATCCATATGGTATGGTATGCCTTTGGAACCAAGCAATGTCTGAGTACAAAGAAAATTCTATAGATGATTATGTATTTCGATTCCAAGGCAAAATTCCAGTCGTTTTTTTTTCGAATCAAAATAGTCACCAGATACTGTTCCCTATTTTCAACATGAGATCTGCTGTAAAATTACTCGGGTTACTATGAATTTGTAGTGGCTGCTCCTGTTTTCTAAGAAGCCTGTTTGCTATTATAACTCTCAGGCCAAGAAATCGAGAATAATATGAATCCGATAATTTACTATAACGAGGAGGAAGATATCGATGGACATTCGAACAAAACAGGAACGGATATTAGAGAAAAGCTTACAATTTACTGGGTAAGACAGCGAAGATGAGGAACACATCAAAAACATAGATTGTCATACATATACTCCTATACTTTGTGTTGGAATGTGTATCTCACAGCAAAAATGTGGTTCAATGTGGTAATGTGTGTTTCGTACTTTAACTTGCTTACCTACTTAATTGGTAATTACAGCTCATTATTCAGGATTATAACCTAGCTTTTCACATCACCCATATTGTGTGTTTCAATTTTATCCAACAGTCACGAGAATTATAGTTTAACGTTGATTCTTTCCACAGATTTGAGAAACTTTTCATGGCGATTCTTTTCACTTCCAGAGTTTTTGAAGAAAGACTACTGAATGGTAGACTCTAGCTATATGTGCACCATTTAAGCTGGTATATAGCTCTACCTGTCCTTTACGAGTTCCTCTGTTTCGAGAAAATTTGCTACAAGTTCACAATAAAAAATATTTGCTTGATACGCTTGGTGCAATCTCGCCTTAACGGATATAGAATACAGGGTGCTGCAATGCCATATTGCAGCTGCAAAGCCAGCTGTTTAATTGAACTGTAACAAACACAAGGCTTTATTTCAGTACTCTGGATGACCTTCTGGCATAATACTTAATGAAGCCCGCCCATTACATACCGAGATCATGTTACTAAAAGGCAGTCCTATACTATCTGAGGGTTTCAATTGATTTATACCTCGTTACGAAAGAGTAAATGCAAAGGACAGTAGTGTAACTAGAGCCTTTTTGTTACTTGAGCTGCTTACGCGGCAAGTCAGAAGGGTTATGAAGTGGCACATCGAACAACAACAATAATGTCTGACAAGCAGTCTGACATTTGCAACAGACTGCATTCATTAGGTTAATCTCTGTCCCTATTTGTGAGCGTGAGCTTCAAAACGTAAGCTTAAAATGATTTAAACATTCATGAAAAATTGTATACGAAAAATCATGTATCAACTTCGATTACCAATAATCGCTTCGATCACTAATAATTCACTCCAAAAATTTCTTTTGAATAAGCTACACTTTCCAGAGGCCTGGCATTATAAACGAAAGACCGAATTAAAAATTTTTGAATAAAACATTTTTTTTTTTTTTGTAAAACCAGCACTCACGGGATGGCCCCTACTCATGCAGTGCATTGTGCAGGTTTAGGAAAATAGGTTATAGGAAGGTGGAAAGAGGGAGTAGTGTTTGTGGACATTTGATTTAAACTTACCAATATCGTAACTGACGGGAAAAACTTCCGCAGGAAGATCATTCCACAAGCGAGCAGTGCGGGCAAAAAATGAATTTTTCCTGTAATCCATTATTGTGTGGTTCACTGGACAATCAACCACAAAAGGATGCGCTCTACGAGAAGTAGGAGTACCACGTAAAAATATGTGATTATCGGGAACCAAGCCCCCTATCTCTCGAGAACACCTCCCATTATAGTACCGATAGAACAATGAAACACACGCCACATTGCGACGATGCTCCAACAAAATCAATAGAGTTGAATACCCTACTGTCATTAATAAGCACCTTCGCCCTCTCCTGTATGCGGTCGAGAAGCTTCAAAATAGACTGTGAAGCACCGGCCCATACATGAGAGTTGTACTCCATACGAGGTCGTATAAAGGTTCTGTAAATAGTAAGAAGGTCGGATGGAGTGAAGTATTTTCTGCACCGTTTTAAAAAACCAAGGCACTTGAATGATTCCTTCGACACGAGCATCACAACTAATTCTCATGCCTAGAACATCAAGAGCATCCGCCTCCTCAATATTTACATTACCCATAGATACAGATGATAGAACAGCAGCATCAGCATCACGCCGGTGTTTCAAAGAACAACATTGGGTCTTGCGCGCATTAAAATCGACCCTGTTCGCGCGGCCCCACTCAGAAATTGTTATCAGGTCACTCGTGAGTGCGTCATTCATGTTCGACCTCCTTGCCCCAATCTCCAAAAGGCTTGGCCTTCGATCAAATGAATATGAATGACAAATGTTGCTGTCATCCGCAAAAGAGTAAATAGCATTCGAAGTAATAGATAGGAGATCATTAATAGAAATAAGAAAATGAGTAGGAGAAAGAACAGAGCCCTGCGGTACCCAGAATTTATCCTGAACTCGTCGGAAAAGACGCCATCTATAACCACTCTAATAGTGCGATCTTTGAGAAAGATCGATATAAATCGGGAGAAGTGACTACCGACACCAAAAGCAATTAACTTCGATACCAGAGCCTCATGCCAGATCCTATCAAACGGCTTTGAGATATCCACAGCTACAACCTTGGCCTCACCAAAGCGTCAACTTTTACGACTCTATGCTTTATCAAACGATAACAATGCTTAAATATATTTGATTCGATTTGCAATATTATTTAATTTATATTTAAAACCTGAACATTTCATATGAAAAAGAATTTTTTTTCTTTTAATTAATTATCAACTTATCTTCACATAAAAATAGAAGAGGAAAACGAAAATCTTAAATTTCAATTCAAATGAAAATATTTTTTGTGTAACGCATAAGCAAACAATCAATCATAGGAACTCATATGCTGTACACGTGCCATGATAGATGATAGTATTCTTGCATGCTCTCCATTCATACACAAATACAAAATAAGAGCAACAACAACAACAACACTAAAATATGAATAATTACTTATCAATAATAATTCAATACACACACAAGTTTTGTTTTTGTTTTTTGTTTTTGCTTTTGTTTATGACCATAACTGGCTGTTGCTGTTGCTTGTGTTGTTGCTTTATCTTGAATACAAAAAACCATAATGAGAAACGATATTTGATTGACTGGCTGCATGCAAGCATGGTTACCGGAGAGCGTATGAGCAACTAACAGTCGTATACAATTAATTAAAACTAAAAATCACTCATACGCACACGTGGCTTGTAATACTGATACGCATATAGTATGTATGGCAGCCAAGTCACATACAATTTAATGTTTGAATATGTAATAAAAATTGAGAAATTTCCCAATACAGCCAGATAGAGTGTAAATTGATTATTTGATAGCATAAATGGATACCATAAATAATGATGTTTCATTTATAAATACTTTGTAAATAAATGTACGTAAAATATGCTACACAATAATTAAATAATTGTGGCTGTATTTTCGGACATTTTTTTGGCACACATATTGAATTTGTAAAATATAAGAGATGGCCATACAAGTAATATTCCTGGGTTATTGAAATATTTGCCTTGCTCTTCTTCTATATTTATTGGCCTGTAAAGGCACATACACTTGGTTTCATTGATGGATGAATTAAATTACTTTGGTAATGAATACATAGGTGAACTTGTGACATTATAAAGAATATTTGTATGAAAACGAGTACAATTTAATTAATTTTAAAACTGAAATAACTTTGTAAGTATTTATAAATGTAACCTTATTTTAAACCCTGTATTTACATCTAAGAATGTACAGTAAGCGTCAAAGGAAACTGTACATTAAGGAAATACATATATAAAGGCTCCGCCAAATAACTGTTTTTTGTTTGAAAATGCTTTAAAAAAAAAACTACTGAATATTTTCTAAAATTTCTTTTTTTATTTGAAAGCAAAAACCTCCCGGTTAATAATGGAAAACAATTTCATTCAAATGGCATCCTCGGTTGGCCATGCAGTAGCCTACACGATCGGTCCAATTCTTAAGCACATTATCGATTGTGTGCAGCTGTATTTCACCAATGCCTTCACGAATATTGTCCTTTAAAGCGTCAATTGTCTCTGGCTTGTCGGCGTAACACTTATCTTTGACGGCACCCCACAAATATTGGTCCAACGGTGTCAAATCTTAGCTCCGCGGTGGCCAAACGACATCAGCTTTGCGGCTGATAATGCGATCTTCAAAAACAGGGCGCAAACGTTTTTTTAACTGGTCATTACAACCTTTCAGTCAGGATTACGACCTAGTTTCTCACACCACTTATGTTGAGTGTGTTAATTTTATACATGAGTGGTGGGACCTACAATTTAAAGTCGACTCCAACGACCGATTTTTGAGAAACTTTTCATGGCAGTTTTATTTACTCTCAGAGTTTTTGCGTGAATTCAGCTGCGAGGAAGTCGCCGAAAAAAACTTTTTGTATTTTGTTTTGATGTCTGGCCTGGGGCTCGAACCCTGCCTTTACGTCTAATAAGCCAACACACTATCTACTAGACTACGGCGACTTCACTTCACTTCGATGGCAGTTGATTGGTACTTTTAATAGCTGCAGACTGCAGATTATAAAAATTCAAAGCTAAAGCAACTTACTTTCCTACCCCTTATTGGTCATTGCAATCCTTTAGTCTGTTTTACAATCCAGTTTCTTACACCTTTCATGTTGTGTGTGTTAATTTTACACATGAGCGGCGGAACCTACAATTTAAAGTCGACTTTGGACGACAGATTTTTAAGAATCTTTTAAATAGAAAAGAAATCATAAGATTTAAAGCTTTCCACTGAATAATTCCAGGAACACCTTGAAATATTTGAAGGGAGTTCACTAAAGCAAAGCCTTTTTTTTTAGTTATTCGCGTAATGGAATGAAATTTTTGATACTTTCCCCAGTAAAATATCCTTAGGAAGACAAAAGAATGGATTTTTTTTCAATTTTTTTCATTCAACGGCAAAGAGTTTTTAATAAAATTAAATTTTCTTTCTCTTTCCCTCTCTTTCTCTAACCCTTTTTCCTAGTCGTTATCCATTAATGATCCGCCAACCATAATCATTTCATATACGTGGATTATTTTCTAATGTAACGTTGATTGTCTTCTCCTCTCTATTTTTTTTCCATTTGATTTAAGAAAACAACAACAACAAAAAATAGCAGAATTTCTTTATAAAGGCTTTACGTTATACGATATTTTCCTCCCTATTTTGTTGTCATTTTGCTGCAGTAATTCATTGAAACGGAATCATTACATGAATAAAAAATTACAAAAAAAAATGATAAATAAAAAATGAAAACAAAAACAACCACAATAACAGCAACATGAAAACCAAAATCATAATGTTCGGTTATATGCATGCAACAACAGCAGCAACACCAACAACAACAACAGAAACAACAAGAACAAGAACATCACAAGAGCAGCAGTAATAATAACAACAAGTATGTCTATTTCTATACACATGTTACCATATGAGTAGGGAAGGTACACATACACATGCATACGTACAGCCATGCTTTTTCTCTTACAAAACGAAACTCATACATGCTCGTACTCATGCATACATGTTTAGAGAAAAACATTGCAAAATACTCTCTAGTGGTCCAACTAACACAACACAACTGCACTTGTGGCGTTACAAGTGTTTAAAAAGAGTCTGTTTGGTAAATGTGCCTGTGCATGCATGTGTGTGAGTGTGTAGTTGATACAACTACAGCTTTAAAAAAATCAGCAACAGAAACAGAAACAAAATCAGAATCAAAAACAGAAACAGAAACAGCACTTTTATTGTACTTGAAGTAGTAGTAATTGTGGTTTATATTTTTCTGTTGTTTTTGTTGTTCGTGTTAGTGTTGTTTGTATAGTTGTTGTTTTATATACAGTAGATGTTAGTTAATTAGAAATGTTATGCCCTTCGTAGGTGGGATTCATAGGTATTTGAAATTAAAATCTTAAGTTAGATTAGGTTCGATGCGATTATCGTGGAATTCTCTCGGCTCACATAGAATTGAAGAAATATTGAGGAATTGAAAGACCAGCTTGTATTTGAAAAAGAATAAAATGTAGTCATACAAAAACATTGCTTTTGGCCACAGATTATTGGAGAAAATTTGCCAAACATCGCGAAAATCTAGTCATGTTCAAACCATTTTGGTTCACTGATTAACGTCCTCAGACGTCAAAACAACTAAGCAGCGTAGAGAGGACAACTGAAGAACTCTTTCCTTGTTTGCAGATATCATACATACATACAGGGTGGCTGATGCAACAAAGTAAACCTTTATATTTTTTCAATTTTTTTTTAATTTTATTACTCAAGAGCAAAAAATGATCATCAAATTTTAGAATGAGTTTAGATTTGTTCGAATTGGCCACCTTTGGTACGAATTATGGCCTTCAAATGGCCGACAAAGCCATCACAGGCTGCACGAAAGTGGCTCTGCGGTATTTTGGCCCATTCCCGGCGAAGCGCCGTCTTGAGATGATCGACACTTTGGTATTTTTTTAGTGAGAACCTTACTCTCCAAAATGCCCCAGGCGCAAAAGTCCAACGGATTGAGATCCGGAGATTTTGGTGGCCATTGTGCGGTAGAAATGAAACGAGGAACCTCCTTTTTAAGCCATTCTTGGTTGACGTGTGCTGAGTGCGGTGGTGCTGAGTACTGTTGGAATGTCCATGGTCTGTGGCCGAAATGTTTGTCTGCCCAGGGCTTCAATACTGTCTTTAAGACATTTTCCCGATAATATTCGGCGTTTATTTTGACGCCATGGTCGATGAATACGAGCGGGGAGCGACCATCTGCCATTATCCAATGCCAATCGCAACTTTAAATTTTCAGCTGACCTCTTTGGCACGTGAACCCGATCATTTTGTTTGTTCACAAACTGCTCAATTTGGAATGGCTTCTCATCGGAGAAAACCAAATTCGGTAACTGGCCACTTTCGTGCAAGCAAAGTAACTCCTTGGCTCTTTCCAGTCTAATTTTTTTTTTGTCCATCGGTGAGCTCTTGCACTTTTTGGAACTTCAATGGCTTTAGTCCTCATTTAGCTCATTTTTCAATATGTGTTGCATCCGTTCTCGCGATATGTTCAGCTCACGAGCAATTTTTCTACCACTGCGGCGTGGATTTCGATCAAATCTGGCCTTCACTTTTCGGATCATTTCTGGTGTTGTTACCGTTTTTTTTCCGCCCACTTTTTGGACGCGATGCAACACTGCCAGTATCACGGTAACGAGCAATGGTACGAGAAACAAAAGATTTATTCACATTTAAGTGCTGGAGGGCTCTAACGATAGCCACCTGTGGTTTTCCAGCCAAATATAAAGCAATCACACTATCACGCTTGAATTCCATAACGAATAAGTTTTTTTCTGAATGCAATAGATCAAGATGCTTTTGTGAGCTTGTAAATAATAAAATGAACTGTCAGCTGTCAGACGAGCGGCTTACAAAAGATAACAACCTGAAGTTGGCTGCAATACATATCAGCCACCCTGTACATACATAATTGGTCACTACAATCCTTCAGTCAGGATATCAACCTAGCTTATCACAAGACTTATGTTGTATGTGTTAATTTTATACATGAGTTGCGGAACCTAACAGTTTAAAGTCGACTTCGAACGACAAATTTTTTTTTTTTTTTTTGTGAAACTTTTTATGACAATTTAGTTCATTCCCGGAGTTTTTGCCAGAAATCTGCCGAGAGGAAGTTGCCGGAAAAAATATTTTTTTCATATTTTCATTTTGATATCTGACCTGCGATTTGAACCGAGGGCTCATGTCTAATAAGCCAACCATCTACCCAATAGACTAATGCGACTACACAGATATCACTGGACAATAATAAAGGAATTCAATGATAGTCTCCCGTTTCGTATTCATTCCACATTGCTTTCCCTACAAAGATCATTGTATGGAAGACGTAGTCTTCTCGCACGAGCATCAATGAGGCAGTAATCCATATTCACATGAAAGTCATGTGCCGCAGAAAGTAATGTGATTATAATTACGCCGCTTATTTGATCAGAGACACATTGAAGCACAGCTTCTTACCTCATCTAGCATAAGCCGTAGCGTGCACTCTCTCTATCTCATCCGTTTTTGATTTAAGTGAGTGAGCAGTGACACCAAACATACGATCAATGTTTGTAATAAATAATCGAGTATCAGGTTCAGCTTGGCTTTTAGCCGCTAGGGAATGGTAGAATCATAAAGCCTAGCTTCTTACCTTATCTAGCATAAGTCGTAGCGTGCACTCTCTCTATCTCATCCGTTTTTGATTTACGTGAGTGAGCAGTGATTCCAATCATATGATCAATGTCCGTGGTGAACAATTCAGGACTAAGCTTAGCTTGTCCTTCAGCGACTAGGCAATGAAAGAATCATAAAGCACAGCTTCTTACCTTCTAGCTTCTAGCCTAAGCCGTAGCATGCATTGTAACTCGATTTTAGGTTTAATTGATTAGCAGAGGCATCGACCATATGATAAAAAATTCAGTACCAGCCAGAGCGGTTGGCAGTGGAATTTTTTCGGAATCGGTTGGAATAGCTCAGTCTATAATGCTACCAGACCACTGCAGTGTCTTTCAGGCGGAGGTGGTGGCCATACAGGCTGCGGCGAGTATTATTGGGGACGGAAGGTTCTCCAAGCGGAGCGTCACCATACGTTCTGATAGCCAGGCGGCTATCAAGGCTCTGAGTTCTAACGTAATGAACTCCAAGACGGTGTACGGCTGTCGCAGATATCTCGACAAGATAGCGGAACGATATGACATCCATATCGAATGGGTACCGGGGCACAGTGGTATTCCGGGTAACTGCAGAGCTGATGAACTTGCCAGGCGGGGCACGACCATCGAACTCTCCGATGAGTTCTCGAATCTGGGCATACCTATGAACCAAGCAAGCTCATAATTGATAATGCGATCGTCGATTCCGCCAACGACAGGTGGGCGGCCTCGGACACGGGTAGAACGGCTCGTAAAATCTGGCCAAGGCTGGATGAGGGGCGCACAATGAGTCTACTTAAACTCCAAAGAGGCGCGCTCAGTGTAGTTGTCGGTGTCATTACGGGGCATTGCATTATGGGTACGCATGCGTGGCGCATTGGTCTTGGACAACTTGCTAACGACTTCTGCAGAAGCTGCAGAGATGAGGAAGGAGAGGAGACAGTCCCTCATCTGCTGGGTACATGCCCGGCTCTTTGCCATAGGAGAAGGAAGGACTTGGGTACAGGGATTGACATTGGCAGCCTGAATCGCTTCATCAGGAGCTCCGAATGGTTTCGAGACTAGAGGATAACGGATGACTGTGGTAGCACAATGGGCCCAATGCGGCCTAAGTGAGTCCATGCAAAAAATTTTCATGGATGGGCAGCTACCTCTACCTACCTAGCTTGCTTTTAGTGACTAGCTTATGATATAAACATTGATAGTTGCAGAGTTTTATTGTTACTAAACTGTCGGTCCTGATGTTGCTGACTATTTTACAGACAAATATGCATAAACGAGTATATTTATGTCCTTGTGGCTTTTGTGACATTTTTTTTTGTTGCTGTTGCTGTTGTTGTTGTGTTTTTATTCAAATATATTACATGTAAAGCACATTGCTTTCACTTCTTTTAGCCATACACTCTCCCCATTCTCCTCTTATGCCTCTTTCTTTAAATCTCTGGCTCTGGTTAAACCCAAAAAAAAAAGCAACAACGAACAACAACAGCAACAACATAATGATAAATTTGAAAGACTGAAGGCCCAACCATGTGACAGAAAGACGGGCAAATGTTCACATATATTTTAAAACACGATTACAATAATAACAACGGCATCACCATCACCATCACCATCATCGTCAGTATCCGAACCACTCTAGCAGCGGCATAAGCATTAACATCACCATCAGCAGCAGCAGCAGCAACAACATACATTAACAAGAACAAAAACAAGAACAATAAGATAACAAGACCAAAAGCCTGTGTGCCCCATATATTTTGAAAATTTCTTTGTTATCACATGATTTAAATGTATTTGTGTGTTTGTCTGTATGTGTATGTGTGCTTAAGTGTAGGTTGTTGTGAAATTTTTTTCTCCTTTTTTTTTGAGATTTATTTTGGCGGATATTTTATGTTGTGTTGTGCCTTTCTTTTTTTGTTGTTGTGTTGTGTTGTTGCTGGTTTTTCTCTTTAAAAGTCGTGTGTTTTTCTATCCAACAATTATTGTCCTTGTATGTTGACGACGTTGACGTTGCTGATGATGACGACTACAACCATATGGCGATGGTGATTCACGTAAATAACATGCAGAAAAAAGGAAAATTTTGTCACAAAATTAAGTTATAATAGTGAGGAGGGCTTAAAGAAAAGTTTTGTTTTACATTTCAATGAAGTTTAAGAAGTCACAAGTTCCTCTACAACCAAAGCATTTTTTACTCCATTAATATTCTGTTTTGTCAATAACAAAGCGACCATTACCATAAAAGCTGAAAGGTTCTGAGAGTGCTGTGTATCCACATCGGCTCTGGAAGATATTTGCCTGTCCTGTCGTTTATTCATACACAAATTTCCAAATTGAAGCAAATAGCCATGTAATCGTTTAAGTTTTGCAGTGCCTTCTTAGCTGTAATTGGCTTATACTATGTTCAGATATGCACTTTTATTGAGTCAATATTCGGTTAATTGAGTGCAATATTTTATGTGAAGTCACCGTATTCTAGTAGGTTGTGTGTTGGCTTCTTAGACGTAAGGCCACGGTTCAAACCCCAGGTCAGACATCAAAACGAAAATATGAAAAAATATTTCTTCGGCGACTTCGTGTCAGCAGATTTCTGGCAAAAACTCTGAAAATAAATAAAATTGTCATGAAAAGTTTCTCAAGAATCTGTCGTTCGGAGTCGACTATAAACTGTAGGTCCCGCTACTCATGTATAAAATTAACACACACAACATAAGTGATGTGAGAATCTATGCCGTAATCCTGACTAAAGTGTTGTAAAGGCTCCGGCGAGGAGAGCTTGTAACAGAAATCAGCTTCCGTCGGCATGAACACCGTGCTTATCTGAAGGACTTAGAAGCAATGTCCATGCGACTAGCTGATGAAAATATTCACGAAGCAGGTGTGACTGTAGAAAAGGGCTTATGGAGGCCGATATCCGGTAATGGAGTTGCTCTGTGTCAAGCCATGTAAGTAAGTAAGGTTTGAAGGCGCTCAAAATGATTAGTAACGACCTTGGTGGTCTATTATTACAAGCAGAATTTCAAGAACCTGATGAAACTTAGTAGTAAACGGAAGTGATGGACTTGGAATGAGAATAATCCACAAGATAAAATTACTCTGGCAGAACCATTGATTCATACATCTTCAAAAACGTTGATGGCCAAGAAGTTACTTTCAATTGTGATTAGGACATGATCGAAAATTTTTCCGTGTCTCATTAACTGGCATTAATCCTGCTAACATGTGCTTACAACAGTACGAAGACACGTGGCATCATTCGTAGACTGATTGGTGTAACACGACGGCAAATGCAATGAAAAGTTTATGAAGATTGGTGCTCCAGATTGAACCTTTTATGCGACAGTCGTGCCATGAAATTTTCTATTTAAGAAAGATTATTTCGTTGGTATTTAAAATAGATTTCTTTGTTTTATTGTGTTTTAAGCTTAAGGAACTGTAAATAAAAATCCCAGTTAACTGTGACGATTTCAATTATTTTCAGGTCCTTCCATAACGCAGGCGAAAACTTGCAGAATATTGCCCGAATCTACAATGAGCGTCAAAAGAAACTGCACGCTAAGGATAAAATTCTAAAAATCACCAAACTCAACTTTTACTTTCACTTAAAGAGAGTGCCCTCAAAAAATTTGATAATATTTTGAAATATCTTGTAATTTTTTTATTTTTGTTTCAATTTTAAAAATAACGGCAATGTATATTTTGTAATGTACATTTTCTTTTCACGCTCACTGTACGTAACATATTGTGTGAAACCTGCCTTTTAGTCTTTCAAATTCTTTTATGGATTGTTTTGGAGTGTTCCTTATATGACAGCCAGTACCTTGCGTATGGATGTAAGAAAAGTAATTTCTCGTAGTTGTTGCAATCTGTGATTTCATAAAAATTCACAATTTACGGTTATTTTCCATCCTCTCAAGCTCAGATCAGTGGTGATATTTATTATCGCATTGAAAAATATAATTGGGAACTCAAGTTCCTTGCCTATCAACACCACTACTAACCATAGCCAAGCCGAGTATTTCCATCTTAAACTCTCACAATTATTTTCTGTTTTTTTCGTTATACTTTAATGGCAAGCAATAAGAGGGGCGTGGCAAGGTTTAATTTATTATGTCATATTTTGAAATTTGATTCATGTATTGTGTGATTTACTCCGCCGTTACCACTAAAAATGATGTCAGTCTGGAGATCAAGTGCAGGATCACTCTTGCCAACATGTGCTACTATGGTCTCAATAGGCAATTGAGTAGCAGATGACTCCCTCGTACGACAAAACTAATACTCTACAAGACACTCATCCTACCAGTGCTTCTTTATGGCGAAGAGGCATGGACCCTATTAAGAATCGATGCAGCGGCCTTGAGAGTATTCGGGAGAAAAGTACTGCGCAAGATCTTCGGTCCAGTACGAGTTGGCGATGATTTCCGCATCCAATTGAATAGTGAGCTGTATGAGCTGCTCAACGACATAGACGTTGTGCAGCGTATTTACATCCAGCGGCTGCGCTGGCTCGGCCATGTCGTTCGAATGGAGGAGGATGCTCCGGCGAAACTGGTATTGGATGCGGGGATCTGCGGAATTTGGCGAAGAGAACGATCTTGTATCCGTTGGAAGGACCAAATCGAGGAAGCCCTGTCATTGATTGGTGTGAGAAACTGGTGTAGGAGCGCAAGAAAGATAGGCGCCTGGAAGGATGTAATGCGGCAGGCCGAAATCCGTTAAACGGTTTGTTAAGGCCAATTATGTAAGTAAGTAAGCAAGTTTAATTCCTTTTATAATCAGAAAACTTACAGTGAGCGTCAAAAGAAACTGCAGACTAAGGATAAAATTCTAACAATCAACAAACTCAACTTTTATCACTTAAGGAGAGTGCCCTAAAAAATTTGACAATTTTTCGAAATTTTCTTGAAATTTTTTTTTGTTTTAATTTTAAAAATTGCCAAAAAAAAACAATTTTAAATAAAAATAACGGT
This sequence comes from Sarcophaga carnaria, assembly GCA_958299815.1. NCBI lineage: Eukaryota > Metazoa > Arthropoda > Insecta > Diptera > Sarcophagidae > Sarcophaga > Sarcophaga carnaria. The sequence continues at coordinate 145,159,862 of OY283149.1, forward strand.
AATTTATTATATGTATATATTTTTTTAACACTTAAGGAGAGTGCCCGAAAAAATTTCGATATTTTTTGAAATGTTTTGAAATTTTTTTTGTTTCAATTTTAAAAATTGCCAAAGAAACAAGTTTAAAATAAAAATAACGGTAATTTATTAATGTATATTTTTTTAATGTACAATTTCTTTTGAAGCCTACTGTATATCAACGTTTTTAAATATTATTTCTCATCCTACGTACTTTAGCTGCAAAAGGAAAAGTGGAATGTACTCAGACGACTTTATTTTTTTTTTGTTAGTTTGATGTTGATGTCATTGCAGTGTTATTATGTTGTTTGATAAAATTATCATTGATGTCCTTCAAAATTTTGCCTCTTCTTCTTATATATGAATCAGGCAACATATGCAGTAACACACGGATTTATTTTTTTTTTGTGTTTTTTTTGTAGTGCCCTTAACATACTCATCACATAGCCATGTCAGTCAAAAAAAAAGCATTCACAGGAGACAAACAATATGAACAAACCACCACCATAGATTTGAACTAATTTTTCACCTTTCAAAGGCTTTTGCTGCAAAATGAAACTAAAAAACCCAGAGATTGTAGAACTAACAACATATTTGAATGAATGAAAGAATGAATGAATGAATGAATGAAAATATTTCATTTCATAATTTTCTATGTAACATTTTAAATTTATTTGTCTAGAGAGACAGAGAGAGAGAAAGTTTGTCATGGCATTTTTAATTCACATGTTAAATATGTTGTCATATGCCCTGGGTTTTTGCCATTTATTTGTTGTTGTTTGCTTATCATAATGGCGGTGGTGGTATTAACAAATTAAATGGAGAACTCAATTTAAAAATGACATCAAAAGCAAAAGCAAAAAGAAGAAGAAAAAAAACAAAAGCATGTGACATGTTCATTTGCCTACATGTGTCATGTATAACTGCCTGCCTGCCTGCCTGCATGCATATGAACTCATGCTAAAGGGTCCGTGCCAAATAACTTTTTTTTTGAAAATGCTTTAAAAAAAACTCCCGAATATTTTCTCAAATTTCTTTTTTTATTTGAAAGTACAATCCTTCCGGTTAATAATGGAAAATAATTTCATTCAAATGGCTGCCTCGGCTGGCCATGCAGTAGCCTACACGATGGGTCCAATTTTTAAGCACATTATCGATTGTGTGCAGCTGTATTTCACCATTGGCTTCACGAATATTGTCCTTTAAAGCGTCAGTTGCCGCTGGCTTGTCTGCGTAATACTTATCTTTGACGGCACCCCACAAATATTGGTCCAACGGTGTCAAATCTTAGCTCCGCGGTGGCCAAACGACATCAGCTTTGCGGCTGATAATGCGATCTTCAAAAACAGGACGCAAAACATCGAGTGTAGCTTCGGCTGTGTGGCACGTAGTGCCGTCCTATTGAAACCAAATGTTGCCAATCAATTTTTGTGAACAAAAATGCATTCAATATGGCCTGATAACGATCGCCATTGACTGTAACGGCCACTCCTTTGCTCATTTTCAAAGAAAAATGGCTTAATTATGCCTTTGGACCAAAATCCGCACCAAACAGTGACTCGTTTTGGGTGCGTCGGCTTTTCAATGTATGCGTGCGGGTTTTCTGTGCCCCAAATGCGACAATTTTGCTTGTTTACATACCCGCCAAGATCAAAATGAGCTTCATCTGAAAAGATGATTTTTTTTTCCAAAATCAGCATCTTCTGTAAGTCGACCGCAGGCCCTCTTAGCGAAGCGAAAACGCATTGGATGGTCAATTGGCATTAAATCCTGAACCAATTGGACTTTGTATGGCGTCATACCAAGGTCTCAATGCAAAATTCGTCTCAATGATGTCTCCGAAATGTTCAATTGTTGATAACGACGGTGCATTGATGTTGATTGCGCTTCACGCACACTTTCTGCCACAGCAGCAATATTCTCGGGTGTACACACCGTGTTTTGGCTTCTCATGCTTTGGTTTATCGATGAGGATGCCAGTTTCTTTCACTTTTTTCACAGGATAACGAACATACGGAGCTGACGGTGCTTCTCTTCTTCCAAAATCCGTACGAAATTTTCGCACACATTCTGCAACATTACCGTGATTTTCAAAGTAATGTCGCAATATTTCCCAGCGTTGTTCAAGCGTATACACAACCATATTCGTTCAGCGGAAGGATAAAACTAATTATCTGTCAAATCGGACATGGGCTAAGTGTTACCATTCACGAAATAAGCACTAGTTGAAAAAGAAAAACGTTAGATGGCGGACCCGATAGAATTGCAACAATTTTTATTTCCCCCTCCCCCTCCTCTACTAAATGGCACACGGCTAATAGCCAGACAGTCTGACTAGCTCTACAGCTAACAATTTTAAACATTTGTGTCATAGTTGTTGTTGTTGTTATTGTTGTTATTGCTATTGTTATTGTTGTTGTATTTTGTAATGTAGAACAACACATGTGTAATAGTATTGTAAGCCAAAGGCATTTTAATCGCTTTAATTATACTCACACACAAAATGCTAGTGACCGCTAAGTGGACTTACAATATTGTTTACAATAATACCAGCAATACCAGCAATAGCAACAATAACAACAACAACAATAGCATCAATATTATTTTGTTTTTAGGTAAGCATGCCAGTGACAACATTTGCCCAAGCCACGCAGACTAGACTACACACACACATAGGATTTTAGTTAAAAATATTCATTTCAATTTGGTAAAACTATTTTTCCTGGTCTAACGTAACGCTTTTCATCCTTTATTTCCCTCTTTTTTTGCTTTAAACCCTACCTACCAAATTCAGTTGCCACAGTGTAGATATTCTTTTATCTTTTTAGTTGTTTTTGTTTTATTATTCCAACAACACTTTTCTGTTTCTGTTTGTAGTTGCTGGTCATTTATTTTAAAAAATACTGACACAAAACTATTTGGGTTTTTAAAGCTCTCCATACAAATAGTTTTGAGCTTCTAAAAGCCCCTGGTAGGTAAGCTAACGATAAATTGAATTGAAAGAAAAAAAAGTTATAAATTCATGTACCCGGTTGAAGTAGAATATAATACACACACACACACAGAGAGAGAGAGAGAGTGAAAGAGAAAGAGAGCGAAAGAGGAATTTTAAGTTTAAATAAAGAGTAAAACATGAAAACGTTATTATGCCCACAGGCCATGAACACAATGTTATGCTCATGCACTAGAAAAATTTTTATATAAAAAGTATTAAAGAAACCATACCCAGTAGGCAAAAATGTTGCAATAGATATGTATCACTGCACATATGTAAATTTCTTCAAATTCAAATCTTTTATGTGATAAAATTCGTAAAGTCTGGTAGATGCCTTAGAGACTGAATGTCTCTGGTAGCAATATTTGTATCAGGCAACATACATACATAACATAATTGGTCATTACACCTCTTTAGTCAGGATTACGACCTAGTTTCTCACACTACTTATGTTGTGTGTGTTAATTATATATATGAGTGCTGTGGGACCTACAGTTTCAAGTCGATTACGAACGCCAGATTTTTTGAGAAACTTTTCATGGCAGTTTTATTTTAATCTCAGAGTTTTTTCGAACTCTACTTCAGGTTGAATCATGACTGCAGCGTTTTTCAGACGGAGATTTTAGCAATCTTGAAGGCTATTGAGGCCATAGCTGGTGACCCAGCTTCGGATTCGGAATCTTACATGATCTTCGTTGACAGTATGGCTGCCTTTAAGGCCATCGCGTCGGTCTGGTGCAAGTCACGGCTCGTTCGCGAGTGCGAGGAGTCGTTGAGGACTTTTGGACTAGACCGTATTCGTCTGTGCTGGGTTCCGGGTCATTGCGGAATACTGGGGAATGTGACGGCGGATGCCCTCGCTAGGTTAGGTTCGCTTTCTGGGGGCAATTTGGTAGTTGGTCCTGACCCCCCAGTCTGTCACCTCTACGGCCTCATCAATGGATGGGTCAGGGAGGAAGAGCAAATGCGTTGGGGGAACGGATCGGTTTGTTATGTTTCTCGATGTCTATGGCCTGCTGTGGATGGTGGGCTTGGATAAGGCCAGCTTAAGGTTGGTTGTCGGTTTTAACAAGGGGCACTGCGAGATTAGGTCGCTGACGGGGATCTGGAACAGATCCCAGCCGGAATATTGCAGGGCACGTTGCGAGGAGGAGGTGTTGGAGACTATCGAACACCTCCTCTGTAACTGCCCAGCCCTTGGTAGGTTAAGGTTGAGGACCCTTGAGAGTTTGAATTCTGTGTTGAGAGCCGACATCAAGACTCTCCACAGATTCTTTAGTGTAATCGCGCTCTCCCCTCTTATCTGTGTTCTTGTTGTGTCTTATCTGTATAATTCCTCCACTTCCCATTCCCCCCTTTCCTACATCCTATCCTTTTTGTCCCTCTATTATCCTTCCCTCTTTAAGGACGTTGTACATTATCATTATAAGATCTTTCGCTTGCAAAATAGTAAAGTTTGTGCGGAGCAACCCCTGCAGAGGAATGCAAATCACAAGCATGAATTTATCAGCTTCAGCCTTTGCAAGTGTGTTAGCTGTGTTGTTACCCGCAGTGCCTTCATATCGAGGAACACATAGGACCGCTTTGCAGACACTAAATATCTTTGTCCGATAAGCTCACAGCGTATCTTCACAGAATAGTAATAATTGGGTAGCAACCAGGCAGTGGCATGGACAATCTAAGATACAACTGAAAACCATTTTACATCCGACTTGCACATCCGAAGTCGCCTTAATCTAGTAGGTAGTGTGTTGGATTATTAGACATGAGGTCACGGTTCAAAACTCAGGTCAGACATTTCCAGCAAAACGAAATATAAACAAATATTTCTTCGGCGACTTCCTTTCTGAAGGTAAATAAAATTGCCATGAAAAGTAAGAAATCTGTCGTTCGGAGTCCATTTTCAAGTGTATGTCCCGACAATTGTGGAAAAAATTAACACACACACAGCATAAATGATACGAGAAGCTAGATTGTAATCCTGACTGATAGGTTGTTATGACCAATTAAATTAAGAAGCATTAACTGCTTCAGAAATAGGTCGCTTATTTTTTTGCAAAAGCGTTACGATTCATAGTTTGGTACCTGAAAGATATTAAAATTTTGCTTTTTAGCAAGTTTCAGCCCTTGGGCTATAAACTGACTGCTGAAATGACTGTCAATTTTGACGATTTCCAATATTTTATGGACTTAAAAACATGTATAGTTCATGCTTTAAAACTTTTTCTTTGTTATCGTGTTTATTTGATTTGAAAACAAGTTTATCCATGCACTGTCCATCTACTGCTAAGCTAGCCTTAAGACTAACCTTCTCTTCCTTGTGCTTCTAGACTGTACTGAATGCTAATCCAATTCTTGAAATATTTTTTAATCAAATACTTGTGTTCACATACAAAAATAAATTGGATTTGTATACATAAGTTTAAGATTTTATTGAACATACTTACAGAAATACAGTGAGCGTCAAAAGAAACTGTACACTATGGATAAAATCTTAACAATCACCAAACTCAATTATTACCGCTTAAGGAGAGTGCCCAAAAAAAAAATTTGCAAATATTTCAAAATTTTTTGTAATTTTTTTCTTCAGTTTTAAAAATTGCCAATGAAACAGATTTAAAATAAAAATAACAGTAATTTACTAATGTATATATTGTTATGAAAATTAAAAGTCTGCACACTGGATGTGGCCGTAGTCTAGTAGGTAGTGCGTTGGCTTATTAGACCTAAAGCCAGTGTTCGAAACCCAGGCCACACATCAAAACAAGATACAAAAAGCATTTCTTCGGCGACTTCCTCTAAGCAGATTTCTGGCAAAAACTCTGAAAAGTAAATAAAAATTGCCATGAAAAGTTTCTCAAAAATCTGTCGTTCGGAGTCGACTTTAAACTGTAGGTCCCGCCACTCATGTATAAAATTAACACACACACAACATAAGTGGTGTGAGAAACTAAGTAGTAATCCTGACTGAAGGGTTGTAATGACCAATTATGTATGTATGTATGTATGTAATATTAAAATTATAAAAAAGTTACAAAAGCAAAACAATTCAGTAAACATGTTTGTCGTACTGCTTAATATAACAACAAACACCAGCATAAGAAAATGGTAAACAAGTAAACAAAAAATAGAACAACAAACGCCACAAGAATAAATGTAAACAAAATACACAAACAACTGTAATAACACAACGATGTTTATATTTATAGAGCTCTCGAGAAGGCCAAGCCACCAACATTGGCCCTCATGAACATTCATCAGACTGCTCATTCTTCCATATAAAAGATAAGGCAAAGCAGGCGACTGAGTGAGTGAAGTTCAGTCAGTCTTGTGTGAAGACGCAGTGTGTTTGAACAGAGTAATCGCGGTTTGAACATCTTCGTTACAAAGATCTGTCGTTGTTTATGCGAAAGGGTGAGTGTGAACAGAGTAATAACAAACAAAGTAATTGTTGTTGTTTACATCAAGTTGTGACCAGTGCCGCAAAGAATTGTGCGAATAATAAAGTATTTTAATTACAACTAAAGACAAATTTATTTTTATTTTATTTGCAATCTACGAGCTTATATTTTAAACGTTTTTAAAAGATAAAAACGTAACGATATTTTCCTCATGTACAGTTTCTTTTGATGCTCACTGTATGTATATAAGTATTCAATAAATGAGTATGAGTTACATACATATGTATAGATATTTGCTTAATAATTCCCACACACGTACATACGAGTATATATAATAGAAGCCAACTGACGGCTATCTTTATGGAAACCTATATATGCACATTCATTAGAGGCAAAACAGCTGCTAAATTTGTCTTCATTCTTGAGTTGAATGCCAATTTAGAGGGTTTTTCTTCTTGTTGATGTAAAGAAATTTAAATAAATTCATTGCGATTTATTTAAATATTAATCAGAATATGAATATAAACATGAATATGAATATGAATATTTGATAATGAGTCAAAAGCAACAGAAAAACTTGAAAATCCTTTTAATGAAAAATTTAAAGTAATTTTACAAAAAGCCACTGTGGCTGCAATAATCATTTATAAAGTGGTTGTAACGTTTTTCTAATGAATTTTAATTAAAAATAAAATTTTAAATATTTAAATACAAATCCTTTAGCTTTAGCTTCTCTAGCAATCAGCCTTAAGATATACTTTAATAATGCAAAAACATACATTTTCTTCGTTTGAATATGTATGGCCTGCAAAACTGTTTCTTTAATTTCTCTCTTTGACCCCAAAAACATGCACTCACTGTACATATACTAAATATACACAAACATACAGAGATTCTATTTCATATTTATATATGCATATACATACATATGTACATGCATATGTATGTATGTACACTTCTCTATACCATATGCTTCAAGATAAATTTCAAAATTCCATACACAAGTTCAACTTCATGTGTACTATGGAGCGTATGAGTGATATTCAAATGGCATGGAAATGTTTCGACAAACATCCATCCATCACTCATACGTATTGATGGTGTCGGATGGAGAAAAAAAACTTTGCAAAACTACTTTTTCTTTGGCATTTCAATATTCCGTCCATAAGAATTTCAAAATAATTATTTTAGAATTTTTTTTTATTTCTTCTTCTTCTTTTTCTTTTGTTTTATAAGAGAATTTTCAATTTATTTTTTGTTTTTGTTTTTTATTTTATTTCGGATTAAATAACATATTGAGAGGGCAAAAGTAAATAAGTTTTAAGCAATTATTGTGTGGTAAATTTGATTTCGTTAGCTTAGCAAAATATATTTGAAATTTATTTCTTAAATTCTTAACTTTTTAAAGTGTAAAAGGTTTTAATCGAATACAATAATAAACTTTTTTAAAGATTTGTGGCAAAAATTTTAATGAAGAATTTTTTAATACTCCGTCTTGAAATTTTCATTTCCTCTTAAAAACAAGTTCATTTAGATTCAATAGTTTTATGTCAACACTTAGGTTAGGTTAGGTTAGGTTAGAGGACGTGTACTTGTCAATTAAGACAAGTACATTACCACGAGGTCGAATTGAACCATTGTACAACGTCTTAGTTCTCACACCACTTATGTTTCGTGTGTTAATTTTATACATGCAGTTTAAAGTCGACTCCAAACGACAGATTTTTTAGAAACTTTTTCATGGCAATTTTATTTACTCTTCAGAGTTTTTGCCAGAAATCTGCTGAGCGGCAGTCGCCGAAGAAATACTTTTTGTATTTTGTCTTGATGTCTGGCCTGGGGCTCGAACCCTGGCTTTACGTCTAATAAGCCAACACACTACCTACTAGACTACGGCGACTTCTAAATGTCAAGACTTTCTCAGTCCTTGAAACTATTTCGTGAAGCATTTTTGTATAGGATCTGAAATATTTAAAGATTTCTCTCCCCCCTCCCCGTACAGGTTGTTGTGGAATCCCTAATGGTGAATAACACAAAATCTTCATAGATTGCTGTTTAAAGTTAAAAAAATGAAAATAAATTAAAGGCGATTGTGCGTCCATTACAAGTCCAAGTACACACTAAAAAATAACGATCACACAAAAAGGTTGAATAAGTTTGAAGGAATCCCTTAAACTAACCGATTACGATTGCGCAGTTCTGTTTCAAATAAAGGCTATTTAAACAATTATTAAGGTTCGGATAAAACTAAAGCGACTACGACATCCTTAGAAACTGTACATCATCATTGTCCACGAACATCGGAGATCTTTGAAACATACAACGAAATGTTCAATAGTAGCCCTTATGTAGACAATGTAGGCGACATACATACATACATAAATAGGACTACGACCTAGCTTCTCACATCACTTATGTTGTGCGTGTTAATTTTATATATGAGTGGCGGTTCCTGCAGTTTAAAAGCGACTCCGAACAACAGATTTTTGAGAAACTCTTCATGGAAATTTTTATTTACTATCAGAGGTTTTGTCAGAAATCTACTGAGAGGAAGTCGCCTAAGAAATACTTTTTGTAATTTGTTTTGATGTCTGGCCTGGGGTTTGAACCCTGGCTTTTACGTCTAATAAGACGACACATTACCGACTAGACTACGGCGACCTCATATTTATCGACATTAAAGCGGCCATTAGATCCCCAGAGAATGTGTACACCACATTTAAGATTGTCCAAGAGTACCGGGTGTCTCTGGAGGAGATAGCAAGACATTCGATGTATACCCTTATTTGGATTACTGTATACAGGGTTATCGAAGATAACAACAAGGCCGACTCCCTCGCTAAAGCTGGCACCACGGAAAATTCAAATGAATTCCTATCTGAGATTGGCATTCCTCTGCAGTAGGCAAACAAATGGTCATACAAAAACTCCATTCATTGGCAAAGGTAAGATGGGTTTGAAGAACCCGCTTCTAGAGACACCAGAAAGATCTGGCCCGACATGGATGTATGTAGAACAGAATTTGCATTGAACCTATTCCATCTAAAAAACCTCATAGCAACACTGGTCACTGGGTGTTCAAGCCAAGAGAGTGGAAATACCTCATAACAACTTCTGCCAAAGTTGCAATGACGAGAAAGCACAGGAAGACTACAGAACATCTTATTTGTAATTGCCCCGCGTGTGGGAACCTAAGAAGAAAAATTCTTGCACACGCAGGATTTAGCGATAAGACATGTCTAGCTAAAGGCAATTTGATAAAAATTCACATCCTTTATAAGATTCTCTTGATGATTGAGTGATGGTAACCAAGTGCTATAATTATACGACAGAAGAAGTCGTATGGGTTTGAACCGTAGCTTTTAGTCTATTTAGCCAACACACTACCTACTAGACTACGACGATTGTGGTAATACAATGGGGCTGAATGCTGGCCTAAGTGGGACCTCTTCCTTTAAGAAGGGTTCGCTACTTAACCTTGTCGTCCAAATACAGCTCTCGCTTTCTTAAACCTACGTTTTACGTAAATTTCTGCGCCAGCATTCGTTGTTACAATTCAGAAGCTCTGTTCTCTGTGATGATTATGTTATTTTTTTTTAGTTTTATTTGATGATTTACTCCAGATGTCTAAGAATACAATTAAAATCGAGTTTATTTTTAAAGTCGACTCCGAACGACAGATTTATGTGGCAGAGTCATGGAGAATTGGAAATTTGCTATACACTCTACCCGGAGAAGCCGTGGCAGATACTCTCACACATAATGGCATCAATAGAACTTTCAAACAAATAAAAAATGTCGATAATATCTTACACACACTTTGTTTTTTTTTTAAATTAAAAATAGAAAGCGCTTAAAAGCTCTACGAATATTTTATCCTTTTTCTATAAAAAAAACATAAAAAATAAACACGAACATCAAACATTTCTTTTTATCAGAAAACTTTACACAAATAAACCTCGCTTCATAATAAACCTCGACAATATTGGCCCAAAAAAAAATCGATCATTTGCCCTTAAATACTCTCTGAATGTAGAGAAAATTAACAAAAAAAAAAAAGCTAACGTTTTCATAAAAAATTCGTTAAAAAAAGAAATTTTTTAAAAATAAAAATAAAATGAAAAAGAAATTGTTTTTCATGTGAAAATTGTAGAAATATTTTGTATTTTGCGTTGCAATTGCAATTTATTTAGTGGCGCTCTGCTTTTATTTTAAACATTTTACTTGTGCCTGTCAATAAAAACAAAACAAATTGACAAGTGCGCTCCACGAGTAAACGAGTGCAGCAGATAAAATAGAAAAAAAACGACACAGAAAATAAATCGAAATTGCCACGTTAAACGCCCACCTTTTAAAAATAACGAGGACGACGTGTCCATCATGCTGGCAAGCAATTATTCCATGCAGATAAAGAAGCCACGTGAAAAAAAAACATAAATTCATCCAATAATTGATGCCTGTCAAAATCCTGAAAACGTGATCAATGTAAACTAAACATTTTTAGTGTGGGACGATAAACATATTAGGGGGATGCTTGCTAGCAATGCGAAGATAAAATTGGACGGCATATTATAAAAATAAACGCGATTTTAATTGTATTATTAGACATCTGGAGGAAATCAGGCTTATCAAACGAAACTAAAAAAATAAACAAAGTCATCACAGAGAACAGAGCTTATGTTACAGAGCGAGAGCGCCATTCGGACGACAGATTAGGTTGGGTTAGGTAAGGTGGCGAATCCCTCTATGTTATAGCTACCATTGCCGATATACCGAAAAGCTCGAAAAACTATACCATATTTGGAGATCCCAATGCATAAACTGCGGCATAGCTGTGAGCAACATTTCCATGAAATAATCTTTAACAAGTAAATTGGCTGGCATTCCTTTATCGCTCCTCAAGTGAATATTTCATTGTCTATTACAATTTGTAGATAATGAAGTTATTTCCATCAAGGTTGGTGTTCTGTGCGGGCAATGTTTTATTGAAAAATTGTTTTCAGCGTTGAGACCCATTTCTTAGTGAATAAGTACATCAACAAGCAAAATTATCGTCTCTGGGACCATACCAATCCACCATACCAATCCAAGAAGTCACTGTTTGATGAGGATTTTGTACTGGCAATGTCATCAGGCCATATTTCCTTAAGAACGACATTAATCAGGCCAACACCGTCAGGCCAACAGTAAGCAATATAGGCCGATGTTTACCAGCATTTACGTTCATTATGATGTCACAATCATTTCGTCCCGCGTATCAAATATTTCCTAGCGGAAACCAACCAGAGGTTAAAGTAAGTCTTGCTTTACAGCTATCTTTATACTACAGAGCTCGGCTTAAGATGGCAGGAAATGAGAGGAGAAAACTGTTCATTTCTTTATGACAAGAGCAGGGCACTGACACATGAGCTCCTGCAGAAGTCATGAAAGGAGAAAAATCTCAGTTTCTTTATGACAAGAGCAGAGCCCTGATACATGTGCTCCTGCAGAAGTCATTTGTTCGAAGGCCAAGTCTTTCGGCATGCCTACCTAAAGGACAGTGACCTGTGAGAATTGCCTTTGTGAGATGAAGGGCCATGTGACTTATGCACGAAAGGGAGTCAGCCCTCTTCTTGTTCGTACGTGTCCAGCAAAGTCTGTGAGGGATGGAATGTAGCGTTAGGAACTGTCGATACGGTCCAAATTTTTTTTTATCGTCCATAGTCTTTGCAGAATATTGATAATCTTTTAGCCTGCTGTAATAGCAATGAGAAGCCGGGAATTGCTACACTATAAACGTCTTTGAACGAAGAAATTCGTAAACGCAAGTGATACTAAAGGTGCCGTAGTCTAGTAGGTAATGTGTTGACTCATTAGACGTGAGGCCACGGTTCAAATCACAGGTTAGACATCTCTAGCGGAACGAGAGATGAAAAAATATTTCTTCGCCGCCTTCCTCTCAGTAGATTATTGGCAAAAACTCTGGAAGTAAAATGAAATTGCCATGAAAAGTTTTTAAAAAATCTGTTATTCGGAGCCGACTTTAAACTGTAGGGCTGACAGCACTCATGTATAAAATTAACGCACACAATATAAGTGGTGTGAGAGGCTAAGTTGTAATCCTGACTAAAGCGTTGTAATGACCAATTATGTATGTGATATTGAATGTATCCTAAAAAATCCACAAGAAGTATTGCAAGAGCTGCTCTGAATTGCAACATTGTTAAGACACGTTTGCCAAGCTGAATTTTCTTAGAAATGGAAGAGTGACTGAACGTCAAATTAATGGCAGAATACCTGAAACCCTAATAATTATATCCACTTTTTTAAAGTCATGAACAAATATTGACTGGCTTGTCAATATTTTGTAAAATAGTATTCATGCTTCTCTAAGTAATAATAAAAAAAATATTAAGGAAGAAACGATTTTAAATTGTATGGCAATTTAAAACTCCTTCTTGAAATATTAAAGAAAACAAAAGTCTTCCTTAAACCATTAACAACAATTCCTTTCAACTTAAATTTAAAAACAGCAAAAAAAAAAAGAAAAAGATTTTCTAAGAAAACAACATTTTCAAAATGCGTGTAATTGGTGCCGTTCAATGTGTGTTTAAACGATGTATACATGTAAGTATACATGTATATACTGATATATCAGCACAATGCAGGTTAGTGTATGTGTGTGAGTAGGAAATGCCTGTCAAAAAGGAAATAGTTTTGCTCAGAATACATTAACAAACACTTACACGGTTAGATTTAAACCACACTTGCATGGCATTTTCGAATAAGTCTGGGGGGGGGGGGGGGGGTAATTGTTAAATTTTAAACATTTTTATACCCTACACGGGGATACATAAAATTTGTATTCCGAATAACATTTTATACTCATCTGAAGTAAGAACATTTACTTCAGTGGAAGAAAAAAGGTTATGAACACTTTAAATGGGGATATACAAACGAATTTTGAAGATAAAACGGTCTAACCAAGGTACTTAGAACGAGGAGCTTTGATTGGGTATAAAAACTCGGAATATTTCTTACTTAGAACATATGTAAAGGGTCCGCCAAATAACCTTTTTTTTTGAAAATGCTTTAAAAAAAAACTACAGAATATTTTCTCAAATTTCTTTTTTTATTTGAAAGTACAATCCTTCCGGTTAATAATGGAAAATAATTTCATTCAAATGGCTGCCTCGGCTGGCCATGCAGTAGCCTACACGATCGGTCCAATTTTTAAGCACATTATCGATTGTGTGCAGCTGTTTTCCACCAACGGCTTTACGAATATTGTCCTTTAAAGCGTCAATTGTCTCTGGCTTGTCGGCGTAACACTTATCTTTGACGGCACCCCACAAATAATAGTCCAACGGTGTCAAATCGCAGCTCCGAGGTGGCCAAACGACATCAGCTCTGCGGCTTATAATGAGAAACAAGAAATAAAAGCCACTTAATACGATCTAGCTTCTCACACAAATGATGTTCTGTATGTTAATTTTATACATGAGTGGTGGGATCTACAGTTTAAAGTATACTTCGAACGACAGATTTTTGACAAACTTTTCATGGCAATTTTTATTTGCTGTCAGAGTTCTTGCTAGAAATCTGCTGGGAGGAAGTCGCCGAAGTAATATTTTTCAATTCGATTCATATTTCTGACCTGTGGTTTGAAACGTGGCTGCACGTCTAATAAGGCAACACTCTATCTACTAGACTAAGGCGACTAAAGCCACTCCAAGCAACTCTTAAAAACGAAGCATAAAGACAATGTGATGTAGTTAGGAAGAAAATCCTCTTGTTCAGTGACGCCAAGAAAGGAGCATTCAAGAGTAGCCAAAAATAGAGATTGGAGACTGTCTGAGTTACTATCCAAGATTTTCATGAAAATTCAAGAATTAAGCAAATTTTGGTTCAGTTTTTCTTTATTCCATAGCCTAACTATATGACTTTCAATTAAAGGATTTTCCATTTCATTTCATTATAATGCTGGAATCTTGCACACATAATTGGTTATTACAAACCTTTAGTCAGGATTACAACCTGGTTTCTCATACCACTGATGGTGCGTGTGTTAATTTTATACATGAGCGGTGAGATCTACGGTTTAAAGTCGATTCCGAACGATAGATTTCTTGAGAAACTTTTCATGGCAATTTTTTAGTTACACTCAGCCCTTTTGCCAGAAATCTGCTGAGAGGAAGTTGCCGCAGAAATAATTTTTGTATATTTCGTTTTGTTGCAGATGTCTGACCTGGGGTTTGAAACGCAGCCTCACATCTAATAAATCAACACACTACCTACTAGGCTACGATAGCATCAACTGCATGTATCTCCTCCACCTAAAAGTCTAGTGAGGTGAAATAACCTGATCTTGGGCGGTAATGGAGTCTAATAAGCCAACATACGGCGACTTGCTATCATATACCAAAATAAAAAAATAAAAAAATAATAAATAAATAAAAAAAGCAAGCGGTCCTTTTGAGACAATTTTTGACCATTTAATCGTACATTTCGAGCGATGAAATTGTTCGTTATAACTTGAAAAAAGTTAATTTCCAAAGACTTCAACGTTTGGGGATTACTTGCGTACACGCGGTATTTGATGTAGCACCACAAATAGGTTTAAAATCCCATTATCTTAATGGCCAGTTCAAGTCGATCAAAACGTGTAGCTGTTTACCTGATAATTTCTCATGCTTAAAACATAATTGGTCATGCTGTGAGGCTTCCGGCATCGTCTTGTAGAAATAATATGCCGTCCAGTTCTCAATGTTCAAATACAGGTCAAAAGAAGTTCACTATCATACAACCATAGCAGAGGTCAGCAATGAGTATTCAAAACGATGAGTAGATTCGATTCATACTTATAATTTCTGATGCTTATACGCATTCATACTTATTTTAATGTCATGCTCATACTATTCATACTCAAAGTTTGAAATACTCATGGTACTCATACTTAACAATACGCATGATGTTATTGATTTCGACTCTCCACGACTCATCGTATACACGAATCACAAAATAAGTATGATTCGCGTACGAACACTACAATACTCACAAGAAGGTTGTGTGTTTGCTCTGCTTGCTGTCGTTGTCTCTTTTGTTTATGTGGCTTTCTTCTCACTTTGTAAATGCAACAACAACTAAGACTGTACATTTTTTACGAATGATTTGAGTCACTTGAATCATTTATAAGTACATAGTATAAGTATTTTTCTAAATTTATGAATCTGAATGAGTAGGCGTATGAATCAAACATATTTCGAATGGTATGAGTTTGATGTCAACGTATGGGTATGAGTACAAACCCATTGCAACTTGTACTTATAAATCAATGTTGTACTGAGTACGAATGAATCAGAGTAATTGGATTTAAATACTGTTGAGTCACTCATACTCAAAATTTCATGAGTTCTTATGAGTAGCGAAAAAGAGATTCATTGCTGATCTCTGAACCATAGTGTTTTAAATTCAGTAGTGGGACAATTTCAACTAGTATGCGAACCAATCTTTCACTTTTTCCACAAACAATGATTTTTCCATTGGTCATTACAACACTCTAGTCAGGATTACAACCTAACTTCTCACACCAACCATGTTGTGCGTTTCTATTAAATCCGAAAATGACGGGACTCAGATATTGATCAACAAATTACTTTGAAACATATGCAGTGCATTCTGCTCCCACTTATTTGGTCATTGCGACCCTTTAGCCAGGATTACAACATAGCATCTGTCACCACCATGTTATATGTGTTTATCCATTCCATAAGCGGCAGGATCTATAGTTTAAAGTCGACTCCGAACGACAGATTTTTGAGAAGCTTTACATGGCAATTTTATTTACTCTCAGAGATTTTGCCAGAAATCTGCTGATGGGAAGTAGCGGAAGAAATATTTTTATTTTACACATTTTATTTCGAACGAAATGTCTGAGCTGTAGTTGAAGCGTGGCCTCATGCCCTCGACTTCAATTCAATTCAATTCAATTTATTTATTGCTTAGATGATATTTACAAGGTTTACTTACAATGACTTCATAATGAAATTATTGTACCAATTCTTGTCATTTTAGCTCGACTATACCCTACTCACTTTTCCATACCCTACACTCGTATAGTGGTTTTCACTTTTCCAATCCTCTTTTGTCCTCAACACGCCGTTGCCTAAATTTTGCAAATATTTGCATGTAATCTTTAACAAAAATTCATAAATTAAGTAAGTAAATGTGTGTATAGCAGAGAGCGTGAGAGAGAGAAAGCGAGAGAAGGACTTAAATTCTGTATCAAAATTTTTAGTTGCTGCTTTTATGCTGATAAAAGAGACGATGCGTATGCAGAAACTTTCATACAACATGTTTGGGTAGACAACCGCTTTTCAAACTCAACTTAACTGAACTGAACTGAACTCGTCTCGACTTCCTTTCAAGGTGTTGTTGATGCAGCAGAGTTAAACTAACAGCCCCTTACCACAAAAACATACGTATAAAAATAAGACGAAAACGAAAACGAAGAACTTTGAATAAAAAAAGTGAAAAGTGGAATGAAAAGTAAAGCAAAGTGGAGGAGGAGTATGAGGAGTAGGAGAACAAAACCTAAGGGCAACTGCTGCTGCTACTACTTGTAGGAGAGAATGTAACGCTTGCATATTTATTGTTGTTGCTGTGTTGTTAAATATTTTCTAAACTTTACATTACTAAAGTTTACTTTGATTTGCAGTTTAGAGAGAGTGAGAAAGAGAGAGAGAGAGAGAGAGAGAGGTAAGCACAAAAGGTAAAGGTAAGAGGAAACTATTTAATTTGCACAAATTTGCCAAAAATTCATTGATGTTTTAAAGCATAGTTGCAGCACCAGCTAACTGTGCTACATCGATAAAGAAGTGCAAATTGGAAAAGTGAAAGTTTTTTTTCTCTTTTTTGTGAAGAGAATTTGAAAAGTTTTACTCAAAATTTAATCCATGAAATAGTTATTTACGGAGTTTATCTGAGGGTATGATTGATAAAATATTTTATGGAGACCACAAACATACATACGTACGTACATACATACATATAATATGAACAAATTTTTAAATATTAAAGGATGGGTTGTGTTAAAAGTTTTGTGGCAAGTAGAGTATAAGT
Source organism: Sarcophaga carnaria (assembly GCA_958299815.1). Classification (NCBI taxonomy): domain Eukaryota; kingdom Metazoa; phylum Arthropoda; class Insecta; order Diptera; family Sarcophagidae; genus Sarcophaga; species Sarcophaga carnaria. Next base: position 145,177,376 of record OY283149.1, read on the forward strand.
AAAGTTTATTGTAAATTAAGGCATTAAAACTTTCTACGTATGAAAGTTCTGCAAAAGTTTGAAGAGGGGGTTATTCATCGTGAATACTTAATGCTTAATGGGCTATTACAACACTTTAGTCGGGATTACAACCTAGTTTCTCACACCACCCATGTTGTGTGTGTTAATTTGTATTCATAAGTAGCAGAACCTGTAGTTTAAAGTCGAGTACGAATGATAGATTTTTTTTGAGAAACGTTTCATGGCAATTTCATTAAGTCTAGTAGGCAGTGTGCTGGCACATTTAGCCGCGAGACCTAATTCAAACCCTAGCTCAGGCAACTAGAACAAAACGAAATAAAAAAAATATTTCTTTCGGCAACTTCCTCTCAGTAGTCTGGCAAAAACTATGAGAGTAGATTGAAATTGTTATGAAAAGTTGTCCAAAAAACTGTCGTTTGGAATCGACATCAAACTGTAACACACACGCCATAGTATATGGTGTCAGACCCTATGTTGTAAGCTTGGCTAAAGGGTTGTAAAGATCAGTTAAGTAAGTAAGTTGGAACAGAATGAATTGCGTATGACTTGTTTGACAAAAACCTATCGTTTAGAGTCGAGAGTCGACTTCAAACTGCGACAAACACAACATGTGTGATATCAGAAGCTATGTGGTAAGCTTGGCTAAAGGGTTGTAAGTATCAATTAAGTACGTAAGTTGGAGGAGAATGAATTGCGTATGACTCAGCGTCATTTGTTTCTCAAAAATCTGTCGTCCCCACGGAAGTCCTGGATGTATACACCGACGGCTCTAAACTCGATAATGGGGATGGAAGCGGTGTCTACTCTGGGAAACTAGACCTGAACATTTCTCTCCGTCTGCCGGACTACTGCAGCGTGTTTCAGGTGGAGGTGATGGCAATTTACCGGGCCGTTCAATGGATACTCGTCAACGATGCTCCTTTCACTCGCGTCTCGATCTTTTCTGATAGTCAGGCCGCGATAAGATCTCTATCGGGTTTCGTGATTAACTCTAGGATCGTTAGGGAATGTCGCCGCTGTCTCGACCTTCTCTCGGGGCGCTTCACCAGTGTCTCTCTGTGCCCGGGCACAGTGAAATTCCGGGAAACTGTAGGGCCGACGAGCTCGCCAGAGCTGGTGCGCTCCTTCCGGAATCCTCTTCTGTTGAATTGGGTATGCCACTTGTCTCGGTCAAGTTGACCATTGCGCGGAGGTTCTTTCGGGACGCCAACCTATCCTGGGTCAATGAGGAGTCCTGCTCCACCGCTAGACCCACCTGGCCCAAGATGGATAGAAGGCATACAAACCGATTACATGGTCTTGGTCGTGATGTCATCTCGACTACAGTGGCCGTGCTTACAGGTCATTGCGTTATGGGTAGACACGCGGAGAGAATGAGGCTCCCATTTAACGACTTCTGCCGTGGATGCAGATCCACTGAGGAAGAGGAGACTGATGTTCAGTGCCCGTCTGTTGCTAGGTGTAGATATATGTTATTTGGCTTTCCATTTCTTTTCAGCTTGACGGAGCTATCATCTATTGACATCAAGGATATAGCTTCGTTCACCAAACTTTCTGGCTAGTTTTCCAGTGCAGGGTAGTCGTGCTTTTGTTGTGCAGCCCTTGCGCTGACCAACTTCTTCCCTTTCCCTGATTTTGGTGGAACTTGGTTAGTACAGGGACTGCGTTCACCCGTGGCATTACAACGGGCCGCTATGCGTGCTCAAGTGAGCTTTGTGATAATAGAGCTACCAGTTCGACCTAACCTAACCTAACATTCAATCCTTCCTTCAATTGAATTTTTTCTCGCATTTCTTCAAAAATACTCTACGAGATGCTCATCGTTCCCGAGCTTCTTTATAACACAGAGACATGGACATGAAGTCACCGTATTCTAGTAGGTAGTGCGTTGGCTTATTAGAAGTAAAGCCAGGGTACGAGCCCCAGGCCAGACATCAAAACAAATATACAAAAAGTATTTCTTCGCCGTCTTCCTCTCAGTACATGTCTGGCAAAAACTCCTCAAGTAAATAAAAATTGCCATGAAAAGTTTCTAAAAATCTGTCGTTCGGAGTCGACTTTAAACTGTAGAGCCAGCCACTCATGTATAAAATTAGCACACACAACATAAGTAGTGTGAGAAACTAGGTCGTAATCCTGACTAATGGTTGTAATGGCCAATTATGTACATACGTATGTATGACATGGACATAGTGTCCATACTCATGATGTAACATCATTGAGAGTATTCGAGAGAAAAGTTCTACGTAAGATGTGCGGTGCAATGAGACTCCAACAATGAGTTGTATGAGCTCCTCAACAACATGGACGTTGTGCTGCATACTAACATCTAGCGGCTGTGCTGGCTCGGCCATGTTGTTCGAATGGTGGGGGATTTTCCGGCGGGACGGGTATTTGATGCGACGATTTGAGGAAATCGGCGAATTTGCCTTGGAATCAAGGAAGCCCTGTCATCGATTGGTGTGACCAACTGGCGAAGACCCAAGAAACAGAGGCACCTGGAAGAATGTGTTAAGGCAGGCCGAAATCCATTAATCGGGTTGTTAATGGCCAATTAAGTAAATATGTAGATAAGTAGTGATCTAGTAGGTAGTGTGTTGGCTTATTAGACATGAGGCCACGGTTCAAACCCCAGCTCAGGCATTTTCAAAAAAACGAAATATAAGAAAATATTTCTTCGGCGACTCTCTCTCAGCAGATTTCTAGCAAAAACTCTGCGAGTAAATCAAAATTACCATGAAAAGTTTCTCAAAAAATCTATCGTTCGGAATCGCCTTTAAACTGTAGGTCCCGCCACTCATGTATAAAATTAACGCACACAACATAAGTTGTGTGAGAAACTACGTTGTAATCGTTGACTAACGGGTTATAATGACCAATTATGTATGTATGTATATAGTATTTCTTCTATAAACAATATACATCCTGTTTAAGTCCTGTTGAGATTTTAAATTTCATTCATTTCATTACTTAAACCACCCCGAAATCTGCTTTCAAGGCATTCATGTTAATTAAAAACGTTTTAAAATTTTAATTAATTGCAAAACTATTCAACCTTACCTCTGTAATCTAACAAAAATCTTTAAGAAAACTTAATAAAATTCTTCCTTTACTGTGGTGCTAAAGAGATCAGCATAGGAAGCATTCCTTTGTAATTCAAAGCATAAGCCATTAATTACGTTCATGTAGTAGGAAACCACATTATTTCACAAGATTTGCAAAATTTTAAACATTTCAACTACATACAGTGAGCGTCAAAAGAAACTATACACTAAGGATAAAATTCTAATAATCATCGAACTCAATTTTTTTTTATCAATTAAGGAGAGTGCCCTAAAAAATTTGACAATATTTGGAAATTTTTTGCAAATTTTTTTTGTTTTAATTTTAAAAACTGCCAATGAAACAATTTTAATAAATAAAAATAACGGCAATTTATTAATGTACATATAACGGGTGATTTGTTATCTATTATCTTTCTGGCAACACTGGTTTAAACAGCTGACGCACGTTTCGCGTTTTGTTTCACTGTCAAAACATCTTCAGTTTGGTCTATAATTTAACCATGAATCGTCTTACAAACCGAACAACGCTTGCAAATCATTGAATTTTATTATCAAAATGCGTGCTCTGTTAAGAAAGTTCATCGCGTGCTGCTCCCATTCTATGGTCGTCAGTTTAATCGACCAACTGAAGCGGCTATTCGGGCTATTGTGACTAAATTTCGTACCAAATTTACATTGTTGGACATTAAAACATCAACACGCTTACGTAGAGTGAGAACTGAAGAAAATATCGCAGCTGTATCGGCCAGTGTTAATGATGACCATCAATTATCGATTCGTCGTCGTTCGCAGCAATTGGGCCTCTGTTACTCAACAACGTGGAAAATTTTGCGAAAGGATTTAGGTGTGAAGCCATTCAAAATACAGCTGGTGCAAGAATTGAAGCCGAACAACCTATCGCAAAGCAGAATTTTTGGTGAATGGGTTCTTGGAAAGTTGGCCGAAGATCCACTCCTTTATGGAAAAATTGTGTTCAGCGACGAATCTCATTTTTGGCTCAATGGATACGTAAATAAGCAGAATTGTCGATTTTGGAGTGAAGATCAGCCAGAAGCACTGCAAAAGCTATCAATGCATCCAGAAAGAGTCACAGTTTGGTGCGGTTTATGGGCTAGTGGCATCATTGGACCGTACTTCTTCAAAGATGCTGCGAATCGTAACGTAACTGTGAATGGTGAGCGCTACCGTCAGATGATATCCAACTTTTTTTTGCCCAAAATGCAAGAGCTTGACTTGCATGACATGTGGTTTCAACAAGACGGTGCCACATGCCACACAGCACGCGTAACAATGGACTGTCAATTGGCCGCCTAGATCGTGCGATTTAACGCCTTTAGACTATTTTTTGTGGGGCTATGTTAAAGCTCATGTCTATACAGACAAGCCCGCTTCAATTGACGCATTGGAAGACAACATTGAAGCATTTATTCGTGAGATACTGGCCGAAATGTTGGAAAGAGTATGCCAAAATTGGACTAAGCGGATGGACCATTTGGGGCGCAGTCGCGGTCAACATTTGCATGAAATAATCTTCAAACGTTAAATTATATGGACCGTACTATCGATTCAAATAAAGATTTCATGCATTTTTCTGAATTTTATCTGTTTTTTTTTTTTTTTGAAAAATTTGCCTATAGCTCTTAAAAAATCACCCAGTATTTTTTTAACAAACAGTTTCTTTTGACGCTCACTGTACATATGTATGCAAAAGCAATTGACTTTCAAAAACAAAGAATTAACTTGGTTTGCATAGCCAGCAACCCAGTAAGTGACCAACTGACTGACAGAGTGACTGGCTGGTTGTTGCAGTTGTTGGTTGTAACCTGTTTAATTATTGTAAAATACTTTTGGTTGAGTTGACTTTATGAAATTTCCTCAATAAACACGTGAGAACTTTAATACAAAAACAGTTGAACAGACAGCTGTGTGGCCGGTATGATACTACGACTAACTATTGTGTATGAACATACAAACATTTTAAAACACTAACATACATGTATGAAACATACAAATAAATGTAAGCAGCGTACGTATGTGTGTGTTAGTGTGCTTGTAAGCATTGATGTGGTTTTCCTATGTAAATGCTCTCGCATGTTTACCATTCCAATTTTGCTTGCCACCAGACACACTTCATCATTAAAATGTCTGCTGCCTCTGTAAATTTGCATGAGTGCTAGTGGCTGTGTGTGCGAGGGCATACATTTGTAAATGTATTGGTATTTATAAAGCACATACAAGGCAAATGAGTGCCAGTAAAATTCCTTCCCTTTTTTATTGTTGTTCTTGTTTGTTTTAAGTGTTGAAAGAGAATTTTAGGGACGTCATACAGCCAGCCATTGTAAACATTTTTTTTTACTTAAGTAAAGTTACGGGTAGTATGAGTTGTTGGTGTTGCTGTTGCAGCTACCACTGTTAATCATATTAAAAGTAAACGCATGCAAATGCAATTTAAAAAAGTGTCAGGAGTGTTTATATGTATGAGAGAAACGAAATGTTTGATGTGTAGGTAGGTAGCTGGGGTAGGTAAACGTGCGTGTCTGTTAATGTTATGAAACTCAACTCAACTCAGCAATAAGTGTTTGCCGTTAATGCTTTCAAAATTGTTGCAACATTTGCGCACGGTGGTATGCAAAACGTTTTTAAACATGATAACAACACAGGCAGGCAGACAGGCAGACAGACAAACACCATTTGTTTAACGTTTTTCAATTATACGTAATTTATTCTTATTTTTCCTCTTTTCTTAAGCATTTCTTATTTATTTTCTTGCTTGTTTTTAATTCTGTTGATTGCTTATATGCCCGTTGTATGGCAACTGAGCATTACGGCATGTTGTTGCATGAATGTTGCTTTAATTTAATGAAAGTTTTCTACATTCATTTAGCTTGTGTAGCATTTTTGCAAATCTTTTTAAATGAAAGCCTGAAGAAGGCTGTGACTGTGTAAGACAAAGAATGTGCAACTGATTCGTGCCGAATTCAGCATTTTGTTGCAGAATTTTCTTTCCCGTTTGTTTGTTTGTTCTTCGTTCTTTGTCTGTGAGCCTAGCAAGTGCATCTGCTTAAATAAATGTGAATAATTTTTGAAAATGATTTACATTTAACATGATGGAAATGATAAAATGAAAGGAAAAAAAAACAATAAATGCAAAGAGTTTTGTTTAATTATATGAAAGCAAAAAAAGAAGAAAAAAACAGAAAAAGATTTTAAAATTGTGTCATAAACTGCAGGCTCTACAATTAAAATTACAAATTAGAACAAATACAGCCACGGTGTTTAGAGGAATTATTAAAAAACTGTCAGAAACCCTAGAGGAAAACGCTAAAAATTCGGGAGGGATGGTGCAATATATAGTCCACAATGCCAGCATATGTACGGCCCTATCGACGAGGCGTGGCATAGAGTTTAAAAAGCTCGTCTACCAAATTTTATGGATTTTTAAAAAAAAGCGGTGCCCTGATCTTCAGAGAGGATAACATCAACAACTAAAATCGTTGAGTGGTCAATATTGGCAACTCTTGACAAAAAGTAACGCTCAATGGCAACATCCCAATATAAAGGGTGGGGCATTTAAAAGTTTAATTTTAAAAATACAATAAAACAAAATGGTTTTTTGTTGTGAAGTACAATTGTTCCGGTTAGAAATGGAATATTATTTCATTCATATGGCTGCCGCGGCTGGCCTCACAGTACCTCATTCGAAAGGACCAGATTACGGGCATTTTTTCGAGTGTATGGGGTCGTATCTTGAAAATGGCATCACGAATGTTGGTCTTCAAATACTCAATTGTCTTCGATTGTTTGGTATAACACTTTTCCTTAACGGCGCCCCACGGAAAATAGTGCAACGGTGTCAAATCTCAGCTTTTTGGCAGCCAATTGACATCACCATTTCGAGTAATTAAACGGCCATCAAGCGTTTGACGCAATAAATCGTTTGAAGCATGAGATGTGTGGCAAGTTGCATCACCCTGTTGAAATCAAACGTCGCTCATACCAATACCATGAAGAGCGAGCACAAAAAAATCGGTTATCATGATGCGATAGTTGTCTCCATTGGCCGTAATGGTTGCGCCGCCTTTATTTTCTAAGAAATATGGGCCTCCGGTCCATAAGCCGCACCAAACAGTTACTTGCAACGTGTGCATTGGCTTCTATAAGACCACGTGTAGGGTTTCTGAGCTCCAAATACGTCGACTTTGTTTATTAACGTACTCATCAAGATGAAAATGAGCTTCTTCCGAAAATATGATTTTGTTTTGGGCAAAATTACGTTCAGTGGTAATTTTATTAGAGGATATAACGATTCAGATTTAAAATAACCGATGGTTAAAATTTAAGCCGATAGATGACCCACCCGATATTTTAAAGGAGGGTGCAACGGTGTCCTAGGCCCTGTTGCAGTAGACCCATTACCTGTTGGCTGGAGTAAGTTTATTAAACAAACTGAAATAAATCAATGGCAAATCAGTAACAGTTCGAGAATTTGCTGTCCTAGTCTACTGTAGACCTTTATTGGGCTTTTCAAAATGAAATTAATTGCGGAACTGAAAGTTAATGGACTTCAGATTGAATTAATTCTAAAAATCCATACGAATCCATGCCGGTCATAGAAAAATTAACACCTGTTTTGCCTTTCAACTCAACAAAATACCAATCCCTGGGTACAAATTGTACTGCAAGACTTTTAGTTTTCCAATAAAAGCTACTGTTGGACATACTGTCCATAGGGATTGTATTGGTAACGTTTATGGCCATCTGTTGTTATGTATGTGTGTGTGTGCAGTACAGTTGCATGCAACAACAGACTTTTGTGTGGTAATCGGAACAGAACAACTGTTCGTAAAGGTAACAACTTTGACTACAATCTGGCATACTAAAGGGCAATGCCGAAATGTGTTGCAAAAATTGAGGAAAAATTTCGATAGAATGCCTGAAGTAAGATTTTCTTTCACCTGCTGCATGGAGTTACGGAGTCTACTCAGACGTTAAAGTGTGCTAGAGTGTAAGTGTGAGCATGTGTGCATGTGTGTGGCTAAAGTTCATTTAAAATTGATGACGCAATGCAGAATTAGTTTTCTTTCGTCGTTCTCTGTTTTTGATTCCGTCGTTCTCCTTCTAATTCTTGCCGTATTTCATTTCATAGCCCATAAATTACCAGCCATAGACGGGCAAGTCTTTCCTCTTTTTTTCTTCAAAGTGAGAAACGAAAAACTCAATTCACGTTCTAATGAAAGAAAATTTTTATTTTACGATACCGAAAATAAAAAGGAAAAAAAATTCTGCAAAATATGTTATCGCCGCCTATGATGGAAGAAAGAAAAATGTTAACGACAATGTGTTGCATTTCTTTTATAAAAAATTTTTATAATTAAAAGGAGTCGAAGGAATAAAGAAGGAAAATAAATTATTAGTTTGCCAAATTTTGTCGTCAATGGCATAACACACAGGTATTTCTTATTAATTCGTTTGAAAAATGAAAAGAGAGAAAAACGAAAAATGTATTTAAAATTAATGAGAATTTATTCCAATGATTTATTTTAAAACTCATAAATCTTAAACAGAAGTAGAAATAAATTTAAAACGATTAAATGCTGGAAAATTAAACAACTTAATTAATGGCAATAAAATTTTAATTGCAACATAATTATTCAACAAAAGAAAAAAACTTAATTAAGGCAAAGAGGTTAAATAGACAATAAAATTAAAGACAAAATCCAAATAAAAAAATATTAAATTAATTGTTAAATATGCATTGGCATTCTACTTTTGCCCTCCCATTACTCCATCAATCAAGCACCAAACATCAATGCCCTTTTTTTTAGTTTGTGTTAAAGATGAGCATAGAAATTTGTAAACGAATAAGTCAAGGGCCTGCCTAGCAAATACTCTTTCACATACAAAATTGATCATTACCATACATGGGCATACTGCATTATAATTCTAATGCATTAAGCTTTTCAGTATTCAGTAAATGTTTACTGGTAATGAAATTTAGATTGCATTACCAGTAAAATTTTACTGATTACTGAAAAAAATATCAGTATTCAGTAAATTTTAGTGGATACTGGAAAAAAATTCAGTAAGTCAGTAAATTTTTACTGATTACTGAAAAAGATCAGTATCAGTGAAATTTATTAATTACATGTTATTGGAATTATTTTCTGGAAAAATTGCCTACATTTCAAGGATTCGAGTAAATTTTGCCCTGTTCAATTAGCTGAATTATTAACAATTGTTACTGGAAAAGCATTCATTAACTCAAAAAACTGCAAGAAGAACAAAAAACTAAAATTGTTAACATTTTTTATCGTTGCAAATTATTACAAGTTCTATTTTGATTAATCTTTTGTTTACACTATCGTCAGAACAATTTAAAATCAAAATATTTTACAATATCGACTACTCAGAAATTATACATTTACCTTAATAAAGTTTTCATTTACTATATAGTTTTTGATGATATAAAATAGAAATTTTTCATAGTTTTTATTTTCACTCTCTTAATAATAATTTAATGAACATACTTAAAAAAATTTTTTTTTCACATACACTAAATTTTTATTAGTGTCCACCGTTAGTGTATCTTAGAAGATACAACTATTAAATGAGGCTCTGCGACAAGGAATCGGAATATATTTTTTCCCTATTATTTCTAAACGCTTCTAGACATATTTTTAAACAAGATAATATTTTTTCTTTATATCCTGTCCGATATTTCAATATAGCAAAGCACCTAATTCACCAAATTTGGAAAAGATATAATTTTCAACTTTGATGTTTAAGCAATCAGAGAATTCAACAAACAACACACTTAAATAAATATTTCGGTGGTGTTGTGAGTACAACGGTGATTAGAAATCGGGTGGTCGTCGGTTCAAACTCAGAGGGCTGCATCTTTTTTTAATTCATATTTGACATTATTTTAATTTTTGTTTTTTACAAATAAAGTCCGCCAAATAACTTTTTTTTTTTGAAAATGCTTTAAAAAAAAAACTACTGAATATTTTCTCAAATTTCTTTTTTAATTTGAAAGTACAATCCTTCCGGTTAATAAAGGAAAATAATTTCATTCAAATGGTTGCCTCGGCTGGCCATGCAGTAGCCTACACCAGAAGATGCCGATTTTGTCTGGAAAATCATCTTTTCAGATGAAGCTCATTTTGATCTTGGCGGGTAAGTAAACAAGCAAAATTGTCGGATTTGGGTCACAGAAAACCCGCACCCATACATTGAAAAGCCGACGCACCCAAATCGAGTCACTGTTTGGTGCGGGTTTTTGGTCTGGAGGCATAATTGGGCCATTTTTCTTAGAAAATGAGCAAGGAGTGGCCGTTACAGTCAATGGCGATCGTTATCGGGACATGTTGATCGAATTTTTGTTCACAAAAATTGAAGAGGAGGATATTGGCAACATTTGGTTTCAACAGGAGGGCGCTACGTGCCACACAGCCGAAGCTACACTCGATGTTTTGCGCCCTGTTTTTGAAGATCGCATTATCAGCCGCAGAGCTGATGTCGTTTGGCCACCTCGGAGCTGCAATTTGACACCGTTGAACTATTATTTGTGGCGTGCCGTTAAAGATAATTGTTACGCCGACAAACCAGAGACAATTGACGCTTTAAAGGGCAATATTCGTGAAGTCATTGGTGAAATACCGCTGCACACAATCAATAATGTGCTTAAAAATTGGACCGATCGTATGGCCTACTAAATGGCCAGCCGAGGAAGCCATTTGAATGAAATTATTTTCCATTATTAACCGGAAGGATTGTACTTTCAAATAAAAAAATAAATTTTAGAAAATATTCAGTAGTTTTTTTTAAAGCATTTTCAAAAAAAAAGTTATTTGGCGGACCCTTATATAAATATTTCTACTAATAACATCTATTAGAAATGTTGACAATTTTTTTATAATTAATAAAAATTTACTGGTAATGCATAATGGGTTTCAATTTACTGGTACTGATGGTTTTCAGTATTCAGTAAAAATTTACTGATTTACTGCAGTTTTTTTCATTAACCAGTAAAATTTACTGAATACTGATTTTTTTCCCAGTAATCAGTAAAATTTTACTGGTAATGCAATCTAAATTTCATTACCAGTAAAAATTTACTGAATACTGTAATTTTTTTCAGTAATCAGTAAAAATCTATTTTTACTGAAATTTTACTGGTACTGCAAAGTGCCCATCTATGATCATTACAACCCTTCAGTAAGGATTACGGCCTAGCTTGGCTGCCTTCCAAAATGTTAGTTGCTTTGTGTCTGAACAAAGTATCGTGTTTCATAATGCCGCTGTACAAAATATCTACAATGTATTCTCTTTCAAAACGTCGTCAATTTGCATTTTTAACGCAGTCAAAAAGCAATCAGGCATCATATTTATAGTTGATGCATTGTTACTTTGCATATCTACATACATAGTTTATATACAGTAGTAGAACTGCATACAAACTTTGTATTGATACATTTTGGAAGGCAGCCCTTCTCACACCACTCATGTCGTGTGTGTGAATTTTATACGTGAGTGGCGGGATCTACAGTTTAAAGTTGACTCCGAACGACAGATTTTTGAGAAACTTTTCATCGCAATTTTATTTATTTTTAGAGTTTTTGCTAGAAATCTGCAGAAAGAAGTCGCCGAAAAAATAATTTTTCATGATTTCGATTTGTTCGAGATGTCTGACCTGGCGTTTGAACCGTGACCTGCTACACTACGGCGACTACAAATACACATATCCACGAAACACTGAATATTATTTAACGCCATGTTGATTCGGTTGTTTTACCCGCCTATACAAATGATTTCTGGCACCTTGTTATTCATCACCAATAATTCGGAGAGCACTTCGAAAATATAAAATCGTCTTTTTTTGTCTTCCCGCTTTAACACGTGTCGACTAAAGAAATATTCTTTCATATTTCGTTTTGTTAGAGCTGCCTGTTCTGGTATTTGAAACGTGGCTTTACGTCTAATAATTCAACAGACTACCTACTAGACTACGTCGACTACACAGATATCATTGGACAATACGAAAGGAATTCGATGATAGTTTAACGTTTCACATTCATTCCACATTGCATTCCCTACAGAGGTCATCATATGGAAGACGTAGTCTTCTCTCAAAAGCATCAATGAGGCAGTAATCAGTATTCAGACGAAAGCTAGGAACCGGAGAAAGTGATATGCCCCTTTGTCTGATCACAGACGTTTAAGAACACGATCTAACTCATCTATCCTCTGCCGTAGCGTGTATTAATATCAGTTTTAGGTTAAGGTGAGTAGGTGCAGATCAGAGATCAGCAAGGAATCGTTGGCTAACCATAAGCACTCATGAAGTTTTGAATATAAGTGAGTCAACAATATTGAAATTTAACTATGTACTCTGACTCATTCGTACTCACCTTGATTTATAAGTACAGATTGCATTGAGTATGCGTACAACGTTGACATCAAACTCATACCATTCGTAATATGTTTGATTCATAAGCCTCACTCATTTAGATTCAAAACCTTAGAAAAATACTTATAACACTGTTACGTTTTTACCTTTTTAAAAACGTTTAAATATGAGTTCGTTGATGGCAAACAAAGTAAAAACAAATTTGTGTTCAGTTTCATTTAAACTCTTTATTGTCCGCACTATCTTATGTGCCACTGTTCGAACTTGTACCACGTATATAACAATAAACTTCTGCTCGCGTTAACACTAACAACTGTTCGGTCGATCTTCTCTGCCTACAATCTTTTTGTAAGCAATACCACTTGTACGTTCAAACCGCAACGCGTCTTCACACAAGACTGACTGAATTATTACTGACTACTGCCTGCTAAGTCTCGCTTTTTTATATGTCCGCAAAATCAGTATGATGAACATTCTTGAAGAAGAATGTTCGCGGTTTCGCATTCTCGAAAACTCTATGGCGACAGCATTGTTGTTTGTGTATTTGTGGGTTCTCGCTCATTTGTCTATCCCCTTATCTTTCTTACTCATGGTCTTTATTGGTTTACTTGTAACAAATTCGGTGTATGTTAGTGTGTATTTGTGTCGTGGGGCTTTTGGTAATCGTTTTTAATGTTAAACGATACTACGCTGTTTTCATTTTCGTAACAATACTTATAATATTGTTACGTTTTTACCTTTTTAAAAACGTTTAAATATGAGTTCGTAAATTGCAAACAAAGTAAAAACAAATATGCGTTTAATTTCAGTTAAACTCTTTATTCTTTACACTACTTTTGTGTGCCACCGTATACAACTTAACGATACAACAACAATAATCTGTTTATTCACTTTACTAGTTCACACAATTATTCGCTTTACAACCACGACTTGTTTTGTTCACACGCAACTTCACACAAGGCTGACTGAATTCTTACTGACTGCTGCCTGCTTTGTCCAGCCCTTTTATAGTCCGACACAACCAGTCTAACGAACATTCTTGAAGTGGAAGTTTCGTGATCTCGCCTTCTCGAGAGCTCTATTGCTAATACATTGTTGTTTGTGTACTTTGCTTATGTTGTCTATCCCTTTTTGTCACATACATGTTATTGTTGGTACCAGGCGCAACCAGGTCCGTTGTACATATGTGTATGTGCATCTTTAGATAACCAACACGTTCATTGTATTCTTAGTGTTAGTGTGTATTTGTATCGTGTGGCTTTTGTTTATCGTTTTTGTTGTTAAACGATATTTGGTCGTTTTGATTTGCGTAACAATATGATTCGAGTGACTTGAATCATTCATCAAAATTTACAGCCTTAGTTGTTGCTGCATTTACAGAAAAAGAAAACGACACATAAGCAAAAAAGACCGAGCAGCAAGCAGAGCAAACACACAACCTTCTAGTGAGTTTTATAGTATTCACACGTGATTCATATTTATTTTGTGCTTTTCGTGTATATGTTGAGTTATGGAGAGTCGAAATCCACAACATCATACGTGTTGTTAAGTATGAATATGATGAGATGAGAAGTCGCCGTAGTCTAGTAGGTAGCGTGTTGGCTTATTAGACGTAAAGCTAGGCTTCGAGCCCCAGGCCAGACATCGAAACAAAATACAAAAAGTATTTCTTCGGCGACTTCCTCTCAGCAGATTTCTGTCAAAAACTCTGAGAGTAAAATAAAATTGCAATGAAAAGTTTCTCAAAAATCTGTCGTTCCGAGTCGACTTTAAACTGTATGTCCCACGACTCATGTATAAAAATTAACACACACAATATAAGTGGAGTGAGAAACTAGATCGTAATCCTGACTGAAGGGTTGTAATGACCAATTATGTATGCATGTATGTATGTGTATGATGATTAGTTCTAACTTTGAATATGACTAGAGGTTCCATGATATTAAAATAAGTATGAATGCGTAAAAGTATGAGAAATTATGAGTATGAAACGATTCTACTCATCTTTTTGAATACTCATTGCTGACCTCTGGTGCAGATGTCTTAGCTGGTGTTTAAACCATGGCCTGACATTTAATATGCCAACACACTACCTACTAAATTACGGCGACTTCTATCAAGGGCTTTATTAGGATGATTTAATTATCGATTGCTTGAAAAGTGTACCGAAATTATTCTTCAGTCATTGTCAGGGTTTTTTTTTTCTTCACCAAAGTATGAAGTGTTTTAACTTCAAGCATTGTCGATATTTTCTATTTTAAAATTGTTTCAAACACTTAAATTACTTTTCCTTCCTTCTTTTGCATTTATTTCTTTAATAACTCAGATGATTGGGAATCTTTTTCAAACAAATTCCTGTAACAAAAACTTTCTAATTTTTTGCCAACCTTTCGTTTTAATTTTTTCATTTCAACATCAACAATAAAACGTGAACTTTTGCATATTTTCTCAATTTTATATTACTTTTACGAATGAATGATTTAAAATAATACGAGAGAAAAAAAAAACACCCAAAAAAAACTAAAGAATTTCCAAAAAAAAAAGAAAAAAAACTTTCAATTTACCCAAGACAAGAGAACAAAAAAAAATGGAAGGATTTTCTGTGCCTTTAACTGTGGCATGTAGTGTTTGAGGAGCAAAAAAAGAATTCAGAGTTATTTGGCTCTATCAGGACTCAACTGAAGTAGCCAATTTAATATTTTGCTCCTATCACTGTTGCTTGGGTTTTTCTTCTCCTCCTTTTTTTTGAAGCGGGAGGAGAGGGCCCAACTGTACATACCATCATGCATTCCAAAGAGAGTAGAGAGAATCAACAATCGAACTGTCTATTTATACTAAATGGGCAATTTAAGACTTGTTTAAAAAGTCCTTTTTACTACACAATCAATAAAACTGTTACAACGACAACGACTCCTTACTTTAATACTCTCTCCCATGAACACACTTTATTTTATCCTTTCGCTACAAAAAACCCGTTTTGGGCTTGTATTTCTGTCTTGTTTTTTTTCTATCAAGAGAGACAGACATACATACGTACGTACGTGTGCAATTGTTGTTCTCTAACCAACGGGATGTGTGAGTGTTACCAACCATATTCCTGTAGGCAGCCAGTCGTAAAAGTCTGATTCCTTTTCCTCTCTCTTTTTTTCTTCTTCTTATTCTTGGTCTTATCTTTGTTGTTGTACACGAGTTTCCAAAAAATGTCTTCAAGAACAATATGAGTGTATGTCTGTCGGTCTATCCGTCTCTTTCACTGCCTCTGTATGTGTGTTTAGTGGTAGAGTTCGTGGGTGAAGGGGGTTTTGTATTTTTCAACATTCTAAAGGCTTAACAAATAGAATGAACAGGACAGGAAAACAAGTGAAGAGATAACCTGCTATCTTTGCCTTGAAGAAATGAAAACCAAAAACAGTGAAAAAAAAATTGAAATTGTATACAGAATGTTATGCCTACTGCAAGAATTTAAGGCAGCGTTGTAGCAATAAGGGGGTAGTACAAAGTTTTTCAAGGTCTTTACAACATTTATATTCGCCTGTCAATAAATCTCAAACGAGAGCATATTTGGACATTAATTTGATAGGCTTATGGAACTCCTCTCCATTAATTTTAAACCATTTTTGTAGCCGCATTTGGAATTTTAAAGTTAGACGTGAGGCCTCGGTTCAAACAACCGCCCCAGACATCTCGAACAAAACGAAAATATAAAAAAATATTTCTTCGCTGACTTCCCCTCAGCAGATTTCTGGCTAAAACTCTGAGCGTAAAATAAAATTGCCATAAAAAGTTTCTCAAAAATCTGTCGTTGGGAATCGACTTTAAATTGTAGGCCCTGCCACTCATATATAAAAAATTAACGCACACAACATAAGTGGTGTGAGAAACTAGGTTGTGATTCTGACTAAAGGGTTGTAATGATCAATTTTGTATGTATGTATCAGAGATCAGCAATGAATCGCTTTTTCGCTACTCATAAGTACTCATGAAATTTTGAGTATGAGTGAGTTAGCAGTATTGAAATCGAACTGCTCTGATTCATTCGTCCTCAGTACAACATTGATTTATAAGTACAAGTCGCAATGGTTATGAGTACAGCGTTGACATCAAACTCATACCATTCAAACAATGTTTGATTCATACTCATACTCATTCAGATTCATAACTTTAGAAAAATACTTTTAATATGTACTTATAAATGATTCGAGTGATTTGAATCATTCGTCAAAATTTACAGTCATAATTGTTGTTGCATTTACAAAGAAAGAAGAAAGACAAATAAACAAAAAAGACAAAGACAGCAAGCAGAGCAAACACACAACCTTCATGTGAGTATTGTAGTGTTCGTACGCGAATCATACTTATTTTTTGCTTTTCGTGTATACGCTGAGTCATGGAGAGTCTAAATCAATAAAATCATGCGTATTGTTAAGTACGAGTACCATAAGTATTTCAAACTTTGAGTATGAGTAGTATGAGCATGACATTAAAATAAGTATGAATGCGTATAAGTATCAGAAATTATAAGTATGATTCGAATCTACTCATCGTTTTGAATACTCGTTGCTGACCTCTGGTATGTATGTACTCGTATCTAGTGTACCAAAGGTTGCCTGACCGAAAACAGGTCTTGACAATACACTACTCCGTAGTGACCTATAAATGGAATATAAGTTGTCAGCCTTAACTCAAGCAACCCTATCCTGCAGTTCTTTCAAGAGACAACACAAATTGATATTTTTTAATTGCCCCAATACGTGTACAGAACAGATATCAAATTTTTGTATCTTCTGGTTCTCCTCAAACCTACGGTTATAGTGGGATTGTCGATGTCTTATTTTTACGAGACTGGGCGACATGCAGCACTGCCTATAAATAAGAAAATTCTAGGCAAAGATGATACCGATGTTCTAAAAAAATTTGCCGCCAAGATCGTCGAAAGATTAATTGTGGCGTTAGGTCGATTGTTTTCTCCGCTTAGGCTAATCTGAATCATCACTATCTTCATAATATATCATAGGCCTTTCAAGGGAATATCTTGTATTATGTCAAAGAGAAGCTCAAAGAAGTATCTACATTCGATTGAGAGCCAGTTGATTATTTTTGCACACCGAACCATCACTAGATTAGTAACACAGACTTTGCTCACAGGCTTTAGCACAGGGAATTTATGCAGACTAGTGCCTGATGGGTTCCACTGCACTGTAAGCACCCCTATGTTAGCTGTGAGAAAGTAGAAAAGAAGACAGCAGTTGAACACTTAGCTTGCGGCTTCCAAATCTTTATAAGCCAATGCCGTAGAATGTTTGGCGAACGATGATTACACGATACCTTCGTTGTAACAATCTGCTTAATTTGACAAAATACCCTAGAGATCACACAAGTTTTTGCATTCCGCAAGATGTAGAAACATCATAGTCTTCTTGACACTCATAGTAGTTAGCCACGTAAACGGATCGAACATGATAAAATTTCATTGCAAATGAAATTTGTATTCGAAAATGAAACTCGAAGTTAGAAGACCATATACGGCAGGTAAGTCATCAACATTATCTTTGTCAAGGTACGAGGTTTTAGACTTAATCCGTTCAGATAAAGCTGGAGAAAGGAACAGAGACAGGCATGATATGCTATAACAGTGGCAATGATTACCTCTTCTATAACGTCACTGGATTCTATTGGATTTTAGTGAGGACCAGAGCAAGGATAATAGAAGATTCAGAACAAACATTCTTCTCATTTTGACTATCCTTTGGACAGATGATTCGCGTATTAACAAGATTTAGAATGAAACAGCAATCCGGTGACCATATATCCTTTTAAGAAAGGAACCTTTCTGTGCTATACGGATTAGTCGAGAACACACATTGAGGAAGAAGCGGGAGTAACTCCCAAATCATCTTAGACAGAGAGAACAAAGGACAACAGTTTGTAATACTATCTGTCAGTCAGGCCGTCTTGCAAGCATTTGTTGTGGGAATCAAGGAAATAAGGTCACCTTCTGCTGAGATCTACTTTACAAGGGAATTCGCGACAATGATCAGCCAGACGTGAAATTTTCGCTCCACTGTTGGGGTAACAATCTGTGTAGTGGGAAGAAATGAAAGAATCGTATACTCGGCGAAAGGAAAGATAAAGCCCACACCAAATGGGCTTGAGTAAATCTAATATTTTGTTGGATAATTAAAATCGAAGAAGATTAGGGATATGCATCAGATATTGCAGGAGTAACCTGAGGATAGTAACCCGGGCACAAAGGGCGCATGCATTGCCTCAAGACCACAATGTAAATTATGTGATAATGAAAATGAACATTAGAGCCCATGCTTGGCGCCTGTGCAGTGTTAATGCAATCCGGAAGGATACACGTAAGTACATATCAAGTGCAGGGCAAGTAATTGAATGGCTGACACTAAGTGGCATTCCGAAGTTTGTCAGAGCAATAGGATTGGCAGAGACATACATAGTGTACAGTGAGCGCCAAATGAAACTGTACATTAAAAAAATATACATTAACAAATTACCGTTATTTCTATTTTAAAATTTTTTCATTGCCAGTTTTTAAAACTGAATAAAATTTTTTTTTTCGAAATATTGTCCAAATTTTTTCGGGCACTCTCCTTTAGTGGTAAAAGTTGAGTGTGGTGATTGTTAGAATTTTATCAATAGTTTATAGTTTCTTTAGATGCTTTTGTAGATAGATTGAGGGCAGTACAATAAAATTGTCGCAATACTATGGTAACTCTATAGGATAACTATAATGTGATAATAACTGCCTATCCAATTAATACGTTCCTTGGTCGACTAAATTGATATGATATGAACAACAAGCAGCTTAGGAAGATTACTCAACATCACACTGAACAAGCCACTACAATTTCACGGAGGTGTAATTCACAAAGAATGACAGTTGGCAACCCTATTATTCTAGAACTTGACATAGTGATATTATAATGAAACTTAAATAAGAAAAAAAGAAAATAGAATAGAAACCTAATAAGAACATAGGCAAACACCATCTAAATCTTCAAAATTGTATTCCAATTTTAGTCCAAGGTTTTCACCAACCTCAAGCGTGATGTTGTAGGGTATAGAAACCACATCTATTTTCATGATAAGCTATTTTGTATGTATTTTATAAAGAAGTTTATGCATATGCATACGTACATACGTACGTATATGTAGCTCTTGTATGGAAAGGGTAAGCATTGCGTACTGACAACATAACCCCATATGAAAAAGTACAGGAAAGTTAATACAGGCCAGAGTAACTTGTTAGAAATATTCGTCATTCTCTCTTACTCTTCACCGTGAGGCTCTTGTTTTTTTCTTTTGGTTTTTCTGGTTTCCAGTAGCCCGGCAGTTAAACAGTAAAGCAGTAAAGACTGACGACTACGACTACGACGACTCATATTAGGAACACGTATGTGTGCATAGGGTTGGCTGTTATGCTTAATAGGGAAGGAGTGGCGGTAAGTGGCAAGTAACTTTAAATCAAAGTAGTGGCAGTATTAGTACTTGTTGTATGAAAAATTGTTAAGGAAAACGAAGTTAAGAAATTCAAAAGTAAGGCAAAATACTGGCTTAACATGGTTACGATGACGATGATGATGATGACTTTTTGCAGCTGTTTCTTGTTGCTGTTATTTCCTGTCTGTAAACCACAAGTCGTATTTTATTACCGTATAAAATACAACAACAACAACATAGGAGGAGAGGAGACTATAAATTCAATATACTGACGAGTGTACCTAACAAACGTACATATAGTATGTACGTGCGGGTAAGCAGGGCTTATTTCATTTAAGACTTTAACGCCAAAGCAAAAAAACAAGAAAATCCATAACAAAACTAAACCTATTGATACGTGCCTTTAGATGATTTGCTAGGCCAATATATTTTCTTGTTGACTTCCTTCTCCTTCTGCTTTTCCTTTTCCTGTATCTTTTTTGGTGTGTGTATAGTACATGAAGGATTTTAGTTTTTCATTCCCTTGTTTTGACTTTGCAAAATCAATGGAAAATCGTTCGTGTTGTGGCTTCAAATACAAACAATAGGGACCAAAAGGACATTTTTCACAAGCATTACAGAAGACTTCTTGTGTTTTGTTGCCATGTTTTCTTTTTTTTCTGGCATCATTTATTTCTTTGGGCATAATAAAGGCCATGATGACATGCAAAACATGTTCTTTATGTTCGATTAAAGAAGACAAAGTATTTATAAATCACAAGTAAATTTTTAAAGGAGCTTTACTTTCATGATAACAAAGATGCCTGCTCATAAAATTTACTACCACCACCACCACCACTTTGATTGATTTGAAAGGGGTGAGGTGAGATGAGGTGCTAAAAATGTTTTACAACAGAATGGAATTGTTTTCGAAACCAAAGAAAAATTGAATTTCAACTACACGTAGTTGTTGTTGTGATAAACTATAAACAAGTCAACTGAACTGAACTAAACTTAACTACGTGACATATTTTTATTAAAGATGTTAAAAAGATTTTCTTTCTTTACAGTTGGAAGGAGCGTAAATAGTTCGATTATGAAAAAGTTTTATTAATTAGCTAGGAATTCTTTAGAGCAGGCAAGGTAATGTAATGTTTGATTAACCCTTTGTGATCGTATGTCTGCTCTCAGCCACCAAAGCTTTATTACCGATTAATTCCGACCAGCATGACACCCCTAATATAAAATTAATACGGTCGCAAAGGGTTAAATCGTCAGATAATCTAACTTCAACGTTATCCAGCGTTGAGAACAGCTTCCATAGCTCTGCCATCGAAAGATGTGCTCAATTCAACTTAAATAGGAGATAAAAAAGCCAGCACATAGCAATACTATCTAGCAGTCTGGTCGTCACCCGAGCATGTGGCTCTTATGAGATTTAATTAGAGATCAGCAATGAGTATTCAAAACGATTAGTAGATTCGAATCATACTTATAATTTCTGCTACTTATACGCATTCATACTTATTTTAATGTCATACTCATACTATTCATACTCAAAGTTTGAAATACTCATGGTACTCATACTTAACAATACGCATGATGTTATTGATTTCGACTCTCCACGACTCATCGTATACACGAATCACAAAATAAGTATGATTCGCGTACAAACACTGCAATACTCACATGAAGGTTGTATGTTTGCTCTGCTTTGCTTGCTTTATGTGCCTTCTTTGTAAATGCAACAACAACTAAGACTGTAAATTTTGATGAATGATTCGAGTAACTCGAATCATTTATATGTATTAGTGAGTATTTTTCTAAATTTATGAATCTGAATGAGTAGGCGTATCAATCAAACATATTCCGAATGGTATGAGTTTGATGTCAACGTTGTAAGCATACTGCTTGCAACCTGTACTTATAAATCCATGTTGTAGTGTGTACGAATGAATCAGAGTACATAGTTAAATTTCAATATTGTTGAGTCACTCATATTCAAAAATTCATGAGTGCTTATGAGTAGCGAAAAAGCAATTCATTGCTGATCTCTGATGTAGATCCTGTGGCAATGAGACTGAATAATCAGACCACATTCTTTCAACTTGAGTGCATATCAAATGCTGGGCAAAGTATAGTATTGTCGTTGTGGACACCGAGCAGCATCGCATGGTTTGTCAGGGTAATAGGCTTGAACAAGATATAATGAAGTTGGAAGGGAAGTGCAAAGGTACCTCTTGACTACAATGAATAATAAAAATAGATTATACTTGTGAAAGTACTACCAAAAGAGAATATGAAAAGGATTTCAAATTTAAAATATTTTTACGTTACGAAAGACGTCGTTACATGTGCCTTCACATGTAAATGAAAAAGTGCCAGAGAATATTGTGTTAAAAATTCTGCACTCTTTATGCTGTCATCAAATAATTTTCTGTACAAAATTTAATTTCTATTGAACATCATTCCTTTTCTTTTCTTCTCTCTTTTTTTCTTCTAAAATTTTTGCTCCATGAAATTTAGAAATTCACATGATGATGATGGCAAAAGAAGTCAATTCCTGAATAAAAATTTTTCACATCATATCAGGAGATTATAATTTCTCCCTCTGTGTGCGTAAGAGATGTATGTGTAGCACATTACAACACCTGTTATAAGATTTTCAAAAAATAAATACGAAAAGAAAAGAAGCAAAAATAAAATTCAGAGAATGAAAAATGCAAAGTTGGCTAAGTAATCTTGTAAAAAAAAGTGAAAAATAATTTTAAGTGTGTTGTATCATGCATGAAAATAAAAATCATTTTTCGTAACAATTCCATTCCATCCATCCATTCAACCATTCAGTCATCTATCCATCTATCTCTCTCTTCTTCTTCCTCTCTCTCTCCATCTCTTTCTTTTATATTTACTAGAATTTTTATAGAAAGTTTTCATTCATTTTATTCCTGTGCTGTGTTAGTCATGATGTAAGTTCTTTTCCAATTTTCTACTTAAAAAAGTATGTGTTGGTGTTGGCATTAATATTGATGTCTGTGGGTGTCTGTGTGTGTGTGTAAGTGAATAACTTTATAAAACGATTTGCGTATTAAGTTTCCTTAATAAAATTACCAATACATGCAAAATCTAACACATACATTAAAGCAACAAAAAAAGGAGCATATTTTAGGGGATGCAAAGGAAAAATTTATTCCTTACGACAGCCATACACATTTTGATGGAATTGTCTATCGAACACTTATTATTGCTAAAGGTGGTGGGGTGTTCTTTGTAAAGAAAAAAATTTATTTGAATTTTCTAAATCCTGTTAATAAAGTTTTGTTCGATTTTGCAAATAATTTTTAGCAAAACTTGTATCAAGTTTTCGCTGATGGTTCCAGAACATTAGATCGTCCCCTGAACTACCAAATTATTGTAACAGTTTTCAGACTGAAATAATGGCCCCCATATGAACTCAGTATCAAAGTTTATAGTATGCTGATGTATGCATGTATGCATATTTATTGGTCAATACAACCCTTCAGGATTGTAGGATTACGACCTAGTTTCTTACACAACTTATGTTGTGTGTATTAATTTGTATACATGAGTGGCGGGACCTACAGTTTAAAGTCGATTCCGAACGACAATTTTCTTTGAGAAACTTTTCATGGCAATTTTATTTACTCTTCAGAATTTTTGCCAGAAATCTGCTGAAAAGAAGTCGCCGAAGAAATATTTTTCTGGCTTTACGTCTAATAAGCCAACACACTACCTACTAGACTACGGCAACTTCACGACAGCTTACTTATGTTATACTCACACCACCTATGTTGTGTGCGTTAATTTTATGCAGGAGTGGCGGAACCTACAGTTTAAAGTCGGCTCCGAATGACAGATTTTTTTGAGAAAGTTTTCACGATAATTTTATTTACTCTCAGAGTTTTTGCCGGGGACTGTTGAGAGGAAGTCGCCGAAAAAATGTTTTTTCATATTTTGCATTGTTCGAAATGTTTTAGCTGGGGTTTGAACCACGACCTCATGTCCAATAAGAAAACAGAGTACCTTCCCCTGGAAAAGGCTCTGCGAGTACATAATGGGGATGAAAAAGATTTTTTAATTGGTTGGAGTGGATTGTAGACTGCCAAACTTGTCGTTCATGGATAAAATAGACACAAACGATGTGGGTGCTGTGAGAAGCTAGGCCCCAAACCTTACAACCTTAAATTATTTGACTAATTCACACGACTTCGTATCGTGTATGTTGTATTGAATACACTTGGTTGTTTGTGAACGCTCAAAGCTATGCTGTATAGTGTATGTCGTATTCATCTCCATAATTTTTGGTATTCAAACAATTTGATAGCCCGAAACCAATACAACTTATTAAAAACATATGAAAAAAATGTGTATAAGTGTATCGGATTTTTACAACACAAGCATACACTGTCGTATAGTCGTCCAACAATATAATGAATACAACAATACAACGGTATGTGTGAATTGACCAATTGTATGGTATATACAGACTGTCTTCTTAAATAATTTTTAATTTTAAAAAATCTATGCAGGGTATTTTTGATATCGTTTATGTCGGGGTTTCATTTAAAAATAAATACTCTAACGAGTGCTCGTTGCATAATAAAATTAAAAATCAAAACTTACCTTCTTTTATTCTTATTTTCGTGTTGATGATGATGTAGATGATGATGTTGCTGGTGTTGTTGCTGTTGCTGTTATTGGATTTCTGTGTCTATTTTAGTTTATTGTGTAGAAACTGGCCTCATTTTTGTTGTTCCATTATTCTTGGCGTCCTTGTTGTAAACATCATCAGCATAATGCTGAATATTTAAAGACAAAAACAAAAACAAACAAAAAAAAAAGAAAACGAAAATATTTTCAAAAATAATTTCTATGCATGAATGTATGTGTGTGTGTCATATTTATAAAGGGAGTATGTAACGTAAAGCATGTAAATGAATACATACGCATTTGTCTGCTGCAATAAACTGACGGACAAGACAATAGAAGCTGTGGTATAGTAGACAGTAGTCGGAAGTATTAGAAGAGAATCGAATGTAAACAATTTACATAAAACCTTAAGGCACATTAAGTCAAGTCAACTGTAGGTCGTAAAGATACTTAAAAGATACGATGATAATGATAATCGTCGAGATAATGATGGTGATGATGTTGATGATGTTGTTGATGATAATATTTAGAATTCTGATGATGATGACGAAGATGATGATTGTAAATCAAGATTAAAACGTACTAAAAAATTTTTTAATTTCCAATTTTTCGGTAACTGAATGAAATTAAAACGAAAAAATAAAAATTAAAATGAAAAATAAATAAAAAAATTAAAGAAAATTTTTGAATAAATTTTGAAAAAAAAAAATAAAAATTTAAAAAAAAAATAATAACAATAAACAATTTAAATAAATAAAGACATACAACATAAAATTAAAACAAAAACAACATTAAACCATAGACAGAGGACTGAAGTTGTTAGTTTTTCCTTCAATACACATACAGTGGGAGTTAAAAAAAACATTACACTAAGGATACAATTTTAACAATTACCAAACTCAACTTTTACCACTTAAAGAGGGTCTCCGACACTTAAGAAGGGTTTGACAATATTTCGAAATTTTTTTTGTAAATTTTTATGTTTCACTTTTAAAAACTGGCCAATGAAATATTTTTAAAATAAAAATAATGTATATTTTTTAATTTATAGTTTCTTTTGACGCCTACTGTACATATTCAGGAGTAGAACTAGGAAATACTGTTTGAAACAGACTTGACCGGCATTTTCTGTCGACCTATAAAAATCAGTAAATAAAAATAGAATCGAAATGTAAGTCCTTATTTCCTTTAGACTTACAAGGGATGAGCTTAGACTCAACTCCTTCCTATTAACGTGAGGCTCTATGTGTCCCTGAAATATCTCTTAAAGAATGCTCAGGAGCCATCCGTCGTTTTTCCCAACTGCCAGTACTTCAAAGATAACTGATAATACGGTGTTCAGATATGCACCTTTATTGCGTAAATCGCAATAAACGCCATTATTGAGCTCAATATTTCACACAAAGTTTCAATTAATTATTGGGCAATAAATACGCAAATTGTTATAATATTGAGTAAAACTTCAAATGCAGCACTGTTCACTGTGCATATTACAATTATCCGAACACTTTTTGTTGATATTTGACAACTCAAATGTCAACAATAACAAAAAAAACAAAAAAAATAAAAACATTGTTGTTGAAATAACCAGCTGTTTTGTTTACCAGCTGTCAAATGAATATAGAATAAGCAGCTGAACTGCTTATATTTTTATGTCTGAACACTTAAAATATTGCACTCAAAAAACGAAAGTGCATGTCTGAACACAATATAAGGCCATGGAATACCATGATCGATATAAACTGAGTCTGTGCTATAAAAGACGCCGTAAAGTTGCTGTCAATTATTTCATGAAAGTCTGATCTGTAAGAAGTTCTTAGTTATTTTAAAGTTCTCCTCTGATACCTTCAAGTCATAAACATTTAAAAATTCTGCAGTCGGTAACTATCGTATCCAGTTTAAATATTTGGCTCCTGGTTTTCTAAAGTAAATGTTCAAAAGTGGAGTGAACCCAAGAATTTTATGGTTTTTCTTATTTTGGCTAAATTTGTTGTGAATAGAAGCCCAAAACAGTTCATTATTAGATGTAGTTTGTTGGCTGGCTGCATCCTTCAAACGTATTTTTTCAAAAGTGAAGGGAATTACAATGTTACAGTTATTTGCCAAAGGTTTAGGGCGATTATTATTGACTTTGTTTCCAACAATAGAAGAATTGGACTTCAATGGCATATGGTCTCAACAAGTGAGTTTGATGAGCAATTAACCCCTTTAGTCTTTAGTCGCCGTAGTCTAGTAGGTAGTGTGTTGGCTTATTAGACGCAAAGCCAGGGTTCGAGCCCCAGACCAGACATCAAAGACAAAATACAAAAAGTATTTATTCGGCGGCTTCCTCTCAGCAGATTTCTGATGAAAACTCTGAGAGTAAATAAAAATTGCCATGAAAAGTTTCTCAATAATCTGTCGTTCGAAGTCGACTTTAAACTGTAGGTCCCACCACTCATGTATTAAATTAACACACACAACATAAGTGGTGTGAGAAACTAGGACGTTGTACAATGGGTCAATTCGACCTACGGGTATTGTACTTATCTTAATTGGAAAGTACACGCCCTCTAAACTAACCTAACCCCCGCTTTGAAGTACTCCATTGCTGGCTAAGATCAAGTTATTTCACCCCGAGTATTATTGAGTATTAGTTGAGGGGAATACATGAAACTGAAGTTGTAGCAGTCTAGTAGGTATAGTGTTGGCTTATTAGACGGACGTGAGGCTGCTGTCGCAGATCTGAGAAAAACAGGAAAAGACTCTTCTCAAACCACGTGATTTTGAGACAATAAAAACTTTTGTAGGGAAATTACAATAAGAGGAGAACGGAGTCATGCATCGACTATGCAGGAATAACCTGAGGTTGATAACTGATCTTTTGACAGAGCAGTTGTCTAGTAGGTAGTATGTGGCTCTACTCTCGGCTCAAAACATGCAACAAAACGAAGCAGGAAAAAATATTTCTTCGGCAACATGCTCTCAGCTGATTTCTAAAACTCTTCGAGAAAATATAATTGACATGAAAAGTTTCTCAAACACACCTTCATTCGAAGTTGACTTGAAACTGTAGATCTCGCTAATCATATACTATATAAAGTTAAAACACACGACGTAGGTGGTGTGAAAAATTGGGCCGTAATATTAATTGATGTACACTCAGCCACAAAAGTATACATACGGTTAACAAATTTCAGAAATTTTTTAACCAGTCCGTTTTCGTTGAAAATCTTTATAATTGTCTGACAACTTTCCTCGATTTTAAGACGGTCTTTTGCATTGGTTCAGAAATTTGTGAAATTTGTTAATCGGATGTCTACTTTTGTGGGCCTGTGCAGGGCCACAATTCAGTTCAATATCAGAAATTTTTTAACCAATGCAAAAAACCGTATTAAAATCGAGAAAACTATAAAGGTTTTTAACGAAAACGAATTGGTTAAAAAATTTCTGGAATTTGTTAACCGTATGTATACTTTAGTAACCGCGTGTATGTGTGATACATGAAATTTCTTGTGTACGGGGACAAGTCAGCCAAAGACGCAATCTTGTAAGGCAAAATTACAGTGCTCACTGATGAGATACTGATAAAACTGCTGGAAAAAGTATGCTAAGATTGTAGGTGCCTTATTGACTACCTACTGGCTACGTATATGAAATAATCCTTCAAATATAAATTGCATCTTTTTTTTTTTAAATATTAAAATTTTTTTTTCAATTTTCACAAACCAACCGGTTAAAAATTGTTTCGTTTCATTAGAATGATTCGCATCGCATAATTTCAGTACTCATCCATTGTGTGCTAAACGGCTTGAGATTCCATTCCTGTTCATTCTAATTGCCAAAGGAAAGGACACAAAATGCTCCTATCATTGCGATTTTAAAATTTACGTTTTCGTGTTACTTATGAGCAGATGTCGGCACCAATGTCCCTCAGGGGAACGACTTCTTCGGCTTTTTACACACATAGGACACGAAAATCAACAACGTTCGTTAAAAAGAGCGTCAAAATGCATTCAGTTGCTTGTCAGCTTCTAAAGGAGAAGGTTCCATGTCGCTTTTTTTCAGACTTCATTTTTACACCCAAAGAAATATTACAGTAGGATACACTAATATCAATGAGAAATGATTTCGATTTTTGGAAGAATACTTGCCAAGTTAAATACGGTGTCTTAAGGGATTTAGCGCAGTAGAATTATTCTATATTTTCCGCTCACATATACATATTATTGTGTTCATAAGTAGACTTGAAAATATTACTAACAATTTTCCTCTGGTTTAACATATGCCTCTCACATATATAGTCACATTTTTATCAGGTTCTCTTTGTGCCGACGTCTGTTTATGAGTCCTGCAGGGCTGGTCAGAATGTCATTGAAACTATCTTCGTATGTCCATGTATGTTTCCAATTTAAACATTTATTGTTGTAATGCCACATTAATTTGTCATTTAAAATTGGAGGTCATTATGATATTAATTACAAGCGAAAAGAAGAAGAAAAAAACACCTAGTAATTGTTTAAATAATTCATAGAGATTGTTATCAGTTTGTTTGTTTGTTTATTTTTTTTTTATTAAAAAATCATTATCATTTATTTTCTTTTTTTCTTTTATTGATTTAATCTTTGTAATGTTTTTTAATTTTTTTCATTTGTTTGTTGGTTTGTCTATGTAATGATTTTAATTATCGTTCGTAGCAATATACACAAATATTTTAGCATGTTTTTTTTCCTTTTTTATAATAATTTACAATTAATGCTTTGTAGGTTGTTGTTTATATATACATATACTCGTATATATATATATATATATATATATATAGTATATATTTATATATTTTTAATTAAATTAATTAAATATTGTTGTTAAAATTTACTGTCATTTTGAAACAGTTAAAGAATTTCATTTTCATTTTTCATTATAATTTTTAATGAATTTTTTTTCTTTGTAATTACATCATTTTTAATATGAATAATTTATTATACATTTCATACACATAATTTTATTTAATTAAACTTGTTAAAAACCAAAAAAAAAAATATTATTATTAATGTCATCTTTATTTATATATTTTTTTTAAAATAATTTATTATTTTTATTGACATTCATGATTATAACAAAAATAAACAAATAGCTGCCATTGTATCTTCCATTTTTAAAATGAATATACTCCACGTACGTACGTATTTCTCCTTTTCAGTCATTTTCTTAAAATGTCTTTTTAATCGGTTTTTTTATTTTTGAATAACTTTTTAATAATAATTATTATTTTACTAACTATTTAATAATATTAATATTGGTTTACTACAAAATTATAAAAAGACCGAGAATAAATTAAGTCTGAAAGCAGGCGGTGTGGTCAAATACATACATAATTGGCCATTACAACCCTTTAGTCAGGATTACTGTCTAGCTCTCACCTCACCTATGTTGTGTGTGTTAATTTTATACATGAGCGGCGGGACCTACAGTTTAAAGTCGACTCCGAACGACAGATTTTTTGAGAAAGTTCTCATGGTAGTTTTATTTTACTCTCAACGTTTTTGTCAGAAATCTGCTGAGAGGAAGTCGCCTAAAAAATATTTTTTCATATTTTCATTTTGATGTTTGACCTGGGGGTTTGTACCGTGGCCTTACGTCTAATAAGCCAACACACGACCTACTAGACTACGGCGACTTTTGTGGTCAAATAATGTACAGATAAATTAGAAACGCGTGAACTTAAAAAAAATTAAGTATTCCCCAGTCACCATAACCCACCATACTAATCATCATCAAGAATTAGTCTTTTAAGGACAGAAAAACCAAACAAAAAAATTTGTTTAAAACAGTGAAAATAAAGCCATGGTTACTCCGAGCTACCATAAGGGTGATAGACTGATGTTATTTAAGTAAAGCGTGAGCCATCTATCGATTTCTATTTTAATCTCCGTTTTTTTTCGAATCTGGCAATACTTATGTCATTCTATTCTATCATAAAATTCAGTAGATTATCTCCACTGAACGTAATGAATCGATTTGCGCTTGAGCAAAACGGGGTGTATGTTATCGACAAGTAGAGACATGTGACGTATTGGAACTCAGATTACGGCCGATAACTATGGGTGCCTTCCAAAATGTATCAATACAAAGTTTGTATGGAGTTCTACTACGGTATATAAACTATGTAGATATGCAAAGTAACCAAACAATGCATCAACAACTATAAATCCGATGCCTGATTGCTTTTCGACAGCGTTAAAAATACACATTGACGACGTTTTGAAATAGAATACATTGTAAACATTTTGTACAGCGGCATTATGAAACACGATACTTTGTATAAACACAAAGCAACTAACATTTTAAAAGGCAGCCTATACTTTCAATGTAGTCAAGGAATTTATTTACCTTGGCTCCGTCGTTACCACTAAAAATGATGTCAGTATGGGGATCAAGCAATCATAGGCAATTGAGTAGCAGTGACCTCTGTCGCATGACAAAACTAATACTCTACAAGACGATCATCCTCCCTGTGGTTCTTTATGGCGCAGAGACATGGACTACATTAAGCACTGATGCTGCAACTTTGAGAGTATTCGAGGGAAAGGACCTAGGTAAGATCTTCGGTCCAGTAAGATTTGGCGATGATATCCGCATCCGATTTAACAGTGCGCTGTAAGAGCTCCTCAACGACATAAACGTTGTGCAGCGTATTAATATCCAGCGGCTGCTATGGTTCGGTCATGTCGTTCAAATGTAGGAGGATGCTCCGGTGCGATGGATATTTGATGCGGGGATCTGCGGAAGTCGGCGAAGAGAACTACTTTGTTTGCGTTGGAAGGACCAAATCGAGGAAGCCCTCTCCTCGATTGATGTGACCAACTGCCGCAAGAAGCAGAGGCACCTGGAAGGATGTGTTAAGACACGCCGTGATCCGTTAAATGGGTTGTTAATGGCCAATTAAGTAAGTAAGTAACGTAGGAATTTATTGGGCCAACGAGAAACTAAATGATAATGTCAATTTTACCAAAAAAAAATCATCTTTTCGAATGAAGCTCATTTTCATTTTGTTGGGTACGTTAGTAAGCCATATTTGGAACCGTATTTGGGGCGCAGAAAACCCCCACATCGTCTTACTGAGTGACTGTTAGCTGCGACTTGTGGAGCGGAGGCATCATTGGCCCATATTTCTTTGAAAATGAAGACAGCGCAACCATTACGGCAAAATGGAGGCACTTATCGCACAATTATAGCCGAGTTTTTTGGACCCACGGTCAATGGAGACACCTATCGCACCATGATAACCGATTTTCTTGTACCCCCGCTTCATAGTATTGATGTGAACGACGTTTGATTTCAACAGGGTGGTGCAATTTGCCATACATCTCATGCTTCAAACGATTTATTGCGTCAAACGTTTGAAATGGTGATGTCAATTGGCCGCCAAAAAGCCGAGTTTGGTGCGGATTTTGATCCAGAGGCATAATTGGGCCATTTTTCTTCGAAAATGAACAAGGAGTGGCCGTTACAGTCAATAGCGATCCTTTTCGGGCCATGTTGAACGAATTTTTGTTCACAAAAATTGAAGAGGAGGATATTGGCAACATTTGGTTTCAACAGGACGCCGCTACGTGCCACACAGTCGAAGCTACACTCGATGTTTTGCGCCCTGTTTTTGAAGATCGCATTATCAGCCGAGAGCTGATGTCGTTCGGCCACCTCGGAGCTGCGATTTGACACCGTTGGACTATTTTCTTTGGAGCGCCGTTAGAGAAAAGTGTTATGCTGGCAAACCAGAGACAATTGAGCATTTGAGGGCGAACATTCGTAATGCGGTTGACGAGATACGTCTCGAAAATTGCACGAAAATTGGTACGATTGATTGAGGTACTGTGAATGAAATGCTATTCAATTTCTAAGCGAAATAATTGTACTTCACACCAAAAAAATATTTTAAAAAATAAAAAAAAAATTGCATTAAAAGGGCTAACTATGGCAAAAACAACTCAAAAAACTTTTAAAAAATAATATTTTTAAAATACAATATATTTCCCTTGCATTAAATGGCATTTTTTTTTTTTGTTATAAACTTACAATCATTTTCACATTTCAATATTTTTTTTCTTAATATTTCGGTTACTCTGTTCATATTGTTATTGTCAGTGTTTTTTATACTTTTTTTTAATTATTTTTTGTTTTAATAAAATTTTTTTGTATTTTTTACATGCATTACTTCACTTATCTTATCTTTTTAGCAACATAAACAATGAAAAATTAAAAAAAAAAAAAATGAAAAACAATTGGGAAATGGAAGAAGAAGAAATATTCAAAAAAGCAATGCAACGACCAACATTTTTATTTTCAGAACAGAAGTTGTGAGGAAACAAACTGAAACTGAAGTATAATTGTAAACGATTGAGTGAATGAATGAGTGAATGAATGAAATGAATTTAAATTTTATGCTTCATACTTGAAAAATACATTCAAGAGCAAAAGCAATTTTTTCTTTATTTCGGTAAATACTCGCATGTATGTATATGGGCTGCCTTCCAAAATGTATCAATACAAAGTTTGTATGCAGTTCTACTACGGTATATAAACTATGTAGATATGCAAAGTAACCAAACAATGCATCAACTATAAATCCGATGCCTGATTGCTTTTTGACTGCGTTAAATATACACATTGACGACGTTTTGAAATGGAATACATTGTATATATTTTGTACAGCGACATTATGAAACACGATACTTTGTTCAAACACAAAGCAACTATGGTTTTGGAAGGCAGCTATCGTAAGTGTTGTTTATTGGCTTAAGAGAGTTAATTTCGAAAAAAATCCTGCACATTTATGAGAAGTGCTTTAAAGTTTCTGTACAAAATGACATGCATTGTATTGCTATTTGAAATTGGAATCTAGTGACATCTATTGCAGTACATTTAAGATTCTAGTAGAAGAAAAAAGTTTTAGGCAAATTAAACTTTTCAATTTAAGCCTCAGTTAGTTAATAACTATGGCTACTCATAAGCACTCATGAAATTTTGAATATAAGTGAGTCAACAATATTGAAATTTAACTATGTACTCTGATTCATTAATACTCACTACAATGTTGATTTATAAGTACAGGTTGCAATCAAACTCATACCATTCGAAATATGTTTGATTCATAAGCCGACTCATTTAGATTCATAACTTTAGAAAAATACTCTTATAATACTTATAAATGATTCGAGTGACTTGAATCATTCCTTCAACTTTACAGTCTTAGTTGATGTTGCATGATGCAAAAGAAAACCAGACACATAAGCAAAAAAGACCGAACAGCATGCAGAGCAAACACACAACCTTCCAGTAAGTATTTAAGTGTTCGTAAGCGAATCATACTTATTTTGTGCTTTTCGTGTATATGTTGAGTTATGGAGAGTCGAGATCAACAACATCATACATGTTGTTAAATATGAATACGATGAGTACTTCAAACTTTGAATATGAGTAGAGCTTCCATGATATTAAAATAAGTATGAATGCGTATAAGTATTAGAAATCATGAGTATGATTCGATTCTACTCATCGTTTTGAATACTCATTGCTGATCTCTGGTTTATATCATACACATGCGGCAGCATGTTGTTGTTATTGCTCATCAAGAAGATTTATGTGATGTTTTTGTAAGACAGGCAATTTCACTTGCTTGTCTGTTTGCATGGAAAATACAAACAAGCACTCAATTTTGTTTGCGTTTCCCATACAATAGCCTGTCTTACAAAAACATCACATAAAAGTTTTCTTAAAATTTTTCTTCTGTCAGTCAATCATTCAGTCACTCAGTTTATTATTTAGAATGTTTGTAAACGTAATATTAACCAACACCTGCCAAGACACACACACATACTGTGTGTTCACACTTGAACTTTACTGCGGATTCCTGTTGACAACTTTCTAAATGTTGTTTTGGAATGTTTGTGCTAATGACACATACATATTAACAATGCTACATACAGTGATGTGAAAAATAATAAGGACAGTACCCACCCAAACTTACATTATATTTAAAACCGAATAAAAACTCGAAAATTCTTTCTTGTTTAAACGACTTATTTTTTCTTAAACGGTAGAATTACACTCTGGATACGATATAGAGGACCCACACCATAATAAGAGAATGACACCCATACCATGATGCTACCACCACCTCGTTTTACCGTCTTTAAATTGTATTTTGGATTAGTAAAACATGGTATGGGTGTCATTCTCTTATTATGGTGTGGTTCCTCTATATCGTATCCAGAGTGTAATGAAATCGCCTGATTACACCGAAATTTTGAAAAATACAATGCTGCCGTATGCCTAAGAAGGTATGCCACTCAAATGGGTCTTCCAAATTGATAATGATCCAAACCATACGGCAAAGTACACAAAGAAGTGGTTCCAGGACAAAAAAATTAATGTTTTAGAATGGCCAGTACAGTCCCCTGATTTGAACCCAATAGAACATTTGTGGAACGAAGTTAAAAGGGCAATCAGGGAAAAGTGTCCAACAAATTGCGACGAGCTTTGGAATGTTAAGTCGCCGTGGTCTAGTAAGTAGTGTGTTGGCTTATTAGATGAAAAGCCAGGGTTCGAGCCCCAGGCCAGACATCAAAATAAACTACAAAAAGTATTTCTTCGGCGACTTCCTCTCAGCAGATTTCTGGCAAAAACTCTGAGAGTAAATAAAAATTGCCATGAAAAGTTTCTCAAAAATCTGTCGTTCAGAATCGACTTTACGCTGTAAGTCCCACCACTCATGTAGAAAAATTAACACACACAACATAAGTGGTGTGAGAAACTAGGTCGTAATCCTGACTGAAGGGTTGTAATGACCAATTATGTATGTATGTTTGGAATGTTATACAGGATGCTTGGAACTCAATACTGCTGAATATTTGTCAAAATTTTGTCGACTCAATGCCTAGAAGCTGTGCTGCTGTTCTGGATAACAAAGGACCCGCAACAAAGTACTAATGTGGCACTACGGCTTCATACAACAATATTCAGTATAAATATCTATTTAGTTTTACTTAGGTTAGTTATAGCATCAAGATTTCATGAAGTGTCCTTATTTTTTTTCACACCTTAAACTACATATGTGCATTCATACAAATTTACAAAAAAATCAAAATATATTATAGGAATAGCAAAAATTTTGTTTTTAATCTTTTTTCTACCGTTTAAGAGAAAATAAGTCGTATAAACAAGAAAGAATTTTCGAGTTTTTATTCGGTTTTAAATATAGTGTAATTTTGGGTGGGTACTGTCCTTATTATTTTTCACATCACTGTACATACATAAATACTTATTTTTTCATGTTTGTATTCGTGTTTTAAATTTTAAAATATTAACTAAAATCATAATCAACATGAGTAAATCCACCTTAAGTGTGTTTACTTCATTTCGTTGGATTAATAACCAATTCTACCAACCTACCACCTACAATATTACAGTACTAACCAACTTCATTTAGTTCTTACAATAATAAACCGAATATTTTATGTAAATATTTGAAAGTTTTAGTTTTACTGAGAATCTTATAGTTTTGGAAAGTGAAAAAGTAAAAAAAAAATTAAATAAAAATTAATTTGAGAAACCAAAATGATTTTTTACAAACCTAATATCGTGTTGCGGATAGATTTGCTACAACTTATAAGCAATTCTTCTCACACGTATTGCCAATATTTTAAAGGGACAGTGTTTTTTATTTTTTGAAATTGTTTTACAAATCTTCATTTAAATTTTATTTATTTATATTCATATTATTTCTATTTTATTTTATTTTTTTTATATATAAACACAATATTTTTTTAATTATATTTATTATCGTATCGATTATACGATATTAGAAAATGTTTTAATTTTTAATTTAATTTCTAATAATAATAATATTTTTTTTTTAATATTTATATCTGTATGTATATATAGTTTTTTCTTCTTTCTTTTTTTATATATTTTTACACAATCAGTCACATAAGATTTTTTTATATTGAATTTATTTTAAAATAATTTTAAATTTTATTTTTTTTTGTTTTTAAATAAACATTTATTTCTTATGATGGTTTTAAGGGTTTTGTTTTGTTTTTTTTTTTTATTTATTTATTTATTCAATAAGTGAATATGTTTGGATGTAAGTATGTACAGTGGGTTGCACAAAGGAATACATGTTTGTACTTTGAATAAAACTAAAATTAATAAAGAAAACTTTAAAAGTTTTTTATTATTTATTTAGCATTTACTTATTAACAAAATAATATATAACATAATTGGTCATTACAACCCTTCAGTCAGGATTACGACCTAGTTTCTCACACCACTTATGTTGCATGCGTTAATTTTATACATGAGTGGCGGGACCTACAGTTTAAAGTCGACTCCGAACGACAGATTTTTTGAGAAACTTTTCATTGCAATTTTTATTTACTCTCAGAGTTATTGCCAGAAATCTGCTGAGAGGAAGTCGCCGAAGAAATATTTTTTGTATTTTGTCTTGATGTCTGGCCTGGGGCTCTAACCCTGGCTTTACGTCTAATAAGCCAACACACTACCTACTAGACTATGGCGAGTTCAAAATAATATAAAATTTAAAATCAGAAAGCATTAAGCTCTAAGAGAAAAAAAAACAACTCGCATGTACTCAATTTTGCACTTCTGCATTTTATGCTGTGTTTGCAAAAACGAAATCAAAAACTACCGTTATTTTTTCATGTTTTTGCATTACTTCAACTTTTTTAAGAAAATATTGAGCATACCTCAGCAGTCAATAAGGAAAAACCTGCACTTTCGGCTAAAAATGTAAAGGCACGGTTAAAGTTTGCCAGAGTATACAGAAACTGGACAGTAGATGACTGGAAAAATGTGAAATTCAACCTCTTTCTGTCTGTGGTGGTAAGCAATATTGCTGGAACCGCCATAGAGAAAGCATTCAAAGACTCCTTGCTAAGGAAACGGTGAAACACGGTAAAGGAAATGTCATAGCATGGGGTTGCTTTACATGGTGGTACCTCGGGCCACTGTAAAGAATCAATAATAACGGGTGATTTTTTTTAAGTATTATCTTTTTGGCAACACTGGTTTAAACAGCTCACGCACGTTTTGTGTTTTGTTTCACTGTCAAACAGCTTCAGTTTGGTCTATAATTTAACCATGGATCGTCTTACAAACGAACAACGCTTGCAAATCATTGAATTTTATTATCAAAATGCGTGCTCTGTTAAGAAAGTTCATCGCGCGCTTCTTCCATTTTATGGTCAGTTTAATCGACCCACTTGAAGTGGCTATTCGGGCTATTGTGACTAAATTTCGCACCGAAGTTACATTTTTGGACATTAAACCACCAACACGCTTACGTAGAGTGCGAACTGAAGAAAATATCGCGGCTGTATCGGCCAGTGTTAATGTGTGACTCTCAATTATCGATTCGTCGCCATTCGCAGCAATTGGGCCTCTGTTACTCAACAACGTGGAAAATTTTGCGGAAGGATTTAGGTGTGAAGCCTTTCAAAATACAGCTGGTGGAAGAATTGAAGCCGAACGACCTACCGCAACGCAGAATTTTTGGTGAATGGCCGAAGATCCACTTCTTTATCGAAAAATTGTGTTCAGCGACGAAGCTCATTTTTAGCTCAATGGATACGTAAATAAGCAGAATTGTCGATTTTGGAGTGAAGATCAGCCAGAAGCATTGCAAAAGCTACCAATGCATCCAGAGAAAGTCACAGTTTGGTGCGGTTTATGGGCTGGTGGCATCATTGGACAGTACTTCTTCAAAGATGCTGCGAATCGTTAGCGTAACTGTGAATGGTGAGCGCTACCGTGAGATGATATCCAACTTTTTTTTGCCCAAAATGCAAGAGCTTGCCTTGCATGACATGTGGTTTCAACGAGACGGTGCTACATGCCACACAGAACGCATAACAATGGACTTATTGAGAGGCGAGTTCGGCGAACATTTTATTCTACGTTCGGGACCGATCAATTGGCCGCCTAGATCGTGCGCCTTTAGACTATTTTTTTGTGGGGCTATGTTAAAGCTCATGTGTATACAGACAAGCCCGCTTCAATTGACGCATTGGAAGACAACATTGAAACATTTATTCGTGAGATACCGGCCGAAATGTTGGAAAGAGTATGCCAAAATTGGAATAAGCGGATGGATCATTTGAGGCACAGTCGCGGTCAACATTTGCATGAAATAATCTTCAAACGGAACGGATCTTCAATCTCTATACGGACCGTACTATCGATTTAAATAAATATTTCATGCATTTTTCTGAATATTATGTGGTTTTTTATGAAAATTTTTCCTATAGCTCTTAAAAAATCACCCATAATTACGAAAAAGGAAGATTATTTGAGAATTTTGCAGAGCCATCTTCCCGATTTTGTCGACAAGAGTGCCTACACTGCGCTAGAAGTACTTTTCCAGCATGATGGTGACCCCAAACACACCTCCAAGATCGTTAAAAATGGCTTAGTGAGCAAAATTTTCAATTACTGCAGTGGCCAGCACAAAGTCTCGACCTCAATACGATTGAGAAATTGTGGTCAATCGTGAAGAGACGGTTGGGACCAATTTCGATGAGCTTTGGTAACGTATTCATCAGGAATGGACAAATATTCCGAAAGAAATTAAAGAGAATTTGGTGGAGAGCATGTCAAATCACGTAAATAAGGTTTTACATAACAAGGGTTAGGTTAAAGGACGTGTACTTGTCAATTAAGACAAGTACAGTATCCGGAGTTCAAATTGACCCATTGTAAAAAAAAAAGGGTTTTTGGATTAAATATTAACAATACTCGTATTCCCTAAAATTTCGGAATGGTGCAAAATTGAGTACATCCGAGTCAAATCAAATCAATAACATTTCTGCATAGGAATTGGTAGTCATTTCTTTCGAACTCAAATAAAATCAAGTTTCAATGCCTATCTTTACTTGCTTTTATAATAATTTTCTCCATTTAACTAGGAATCCATTCAACACTAACAGGGAAGACAGAAAAGTTTAACTAGGAATCCTTTCCACACTGTCATAGAAGACAGAAAAGTTTAGCTAGGAATCGTTTCTAGACTGTTAAAAAAGACCGAAAAGTTCATCCTTGAGATCCATTTGAGCAAAGACTGTGTACACAATTATACACACACAAACATAATCGGTCATTACAACCATTCAGCCAGGATTACGACCTAGCTTCTCCCGCCACTCATAGTGTTCGTGTTAAATTTTTTTTATACATGAGTGGCGGGACCTACAGTTTAAAATCGATTCCGAACGACAGATTTTTAAAAAACTTTTTGTTGAGAGGAAGTCGCCGAAGAAATATTTTTTCATATTTTCGTTTTGATGTCTGTCCTGGGGTTTGAACCATGGCCTTACGTCTAATATGCCAACACACTACCTACTAGACTACGGCAATCACAATTATCACTGATTTTAATCCTATGGTGACTATTGAGGCAGAGCCATCACGTTGCTGATTCTGCCTTAAATTTGCTTATGGGTAGTGCCAGATGATCATAATATTACAAATATGAGAATCCATTAAGAAGATCTTTGACTTTTGAATGCCAAATTTTAATGTTTTTTTTTTTTTTTTTTTTTTTTTTTAAATGATCATTTTGGTTTTGAATTTTATATTATTTTGTTAAGTACTAAATATTAAATAAAAAAACAATAAAAATATTTTTTTTTAATTTTTTTTAATTTGAGTACAAACATGTACTCATTTATGCACCCACACTGTATGTCGTCTGTATGTGTAAATAAATAAACCTAACTAAGATTTAATAAATTTTACAATAAACAACAACACATTTAGTTTTAATTCTTTATGTTTTTGTTTTTCTTGTTTTAATTTATAAAAAAAAACATATTTTTTTTTGTTTTAATTCTTATTTATTATATATAAACACTTATAATAATGATTTAAGGTTTCTTTTTTGTTTTGTTTGTTGTTTTTTTTTGCTTATAAATAAATTAAAAATATTATTAAAAGCTCTGTTATTTTTCTCATTTGTTTATATTTATACGTTTCACTTTTATGGTTATTTTTTACTTACATGAAGTGGTTTTATTTTATTTTTATTATTTTAGTTTTTATTTTGCTTTGCAAACTTTAATTAAATTAATCAAATCATTTTCGTTTTAATTTTCTGTTTGTTTTATAAATAACGAAAATATAAAAAAATTAACTAAAAAATCTTTTTTTTTATTATGCTTTATAAAATAAAATATGTTTTCCGATTTATAAAACTGTTTAGTAAATAAAAAAAATTTTTTTTTAAATTTTTTTTATAAATTGAAAACATATTTCATAACTAAAGCCTGTAAAAGCAATTTTTTTTAAATTTAAATATTTTTTTTTGTGTATTAAAAATGGTATATACAATTAAGTAAATTAGTTTAACTATACAATACAATTTGTTTTAATAGTTTTTTTTTTAATTTTTTAAAGAATTTTTTTTTTTATTTATTTTTATTAATAAAGCTTTGAACTGGCCATTATTGATAAATGCTTAGGCAAACACAAATTACATCAGCTTTCACAATAAAAAGACAATAAAAATTTACACAAAAAAAATGTTATTCTTTTTATATAAAATTTGATAAAATAATTTAAAGAAAATTGTTTTAAAATTCCAAATTAAATTCGTTTTTAAACTTAAAAACAGGACCATCAATTACTTGCCATTGTAAAACGAAGAAAAACATCATGTCTTGGTTATATTATAAGATACGAGATCAAAACATTATGTAGCAGACAGATTATAAGAAATGAAATGTACAGTAAGCGTTAAAAAGACTTGACACTAAGGATAAAATTCTAACAATCCCCAAACCCAACTTTTACCACAAAAAATTTGACAATATTTCGAATTTTTTAAAAATTTTTTTGTTTCAATTTTAAAAACAGCCGATGAAACAATATTAAAATAAAAATAACGGTAATTTATTAATATAAATTTTTTTTAATGT
The DNA here is from genome assembly GCA_958299815.1 of Sarcophaga carnaria. Classification (NCBI taxonomy): domain Eukaryota; kingdom Metazoa; phylum Arthropoda; class Insecta; order Diptera; family Sarcophagidae; genus Sarcophaga; species Sarcophaga carnaria. The sequence goes on from OY283149.1 coordinate 145,218,955, forward strand.
ACACTTTCTTTTGACGCCTACTGTATAAAGGTCTTCAACTCTTGCTATTGGGCAATAGAGAGGACATCAAAAACTATGAAAAGAAAACGATTAGGTATGCAGGCGGATCTATACAGGGTGGCTGATATGTATTGCAACCAACTTCAGGTTGTTATCATTTGTAAACCGCTCGTCTGACAGCTGACAGATTTATTCCAGTGACAGTTCATTTTATTATTTACAAGCTTACAAAAGCATTTTGATCCACTGCATTCAGAAACAAAGTTATTCGTGATAGAATTCAAGCGTGAAAGTGTGATTGCTTTATATTTGGCTGGAGAACCACAGATGGCTATCGTTAGAGCCCTCCAGCATTTAAATGTGAATAAATCTTTTGTTTCTCGTACCATTGCTCGTGACCGTGATACTGGCAGTGTTGCATTGCGTCCAAAAAGTGGACGAAAAAAACACGGTAACAACACCAGAAATGATCCGAAAAGTGAAGGCCAGATGTGATCGAAATCCACGCCGCAGTGGTAGAAAAATTGCTCGTGATCTGATCATAGCGCTAGAACGGATGCAGCACATATTGAAAAATGAGCTTGGACTAAAGCCATTGAAGTTCCAAAAAGTGCAAGAGCTTACCGAAGGACAAAAAAAAGTTAGACTGGAAAGAGCCAAGGAGTTACTTCGCTTGCACGAAAGTGGCCAGTTACCGAATTTGGTTTTCTCCGATGAGAAGCCATTCCAAAGTGAGCAGTTTGTGAACAAACAAAATGATCGGGTTTACATGTCAAAGAGGTCAGCTGAAAATTTACACCTGCGATTGGCCACCAGAACTTAAGCGCCGCAGATGGTAATGGTGTGGGCCCCGCAACGGCCGATGGTCGCTCCCCGCTCGTATTCATCGACCGTGGGGTCAAAATAAAAGCCGAATATTATCGGGAAAATGTGTTAAAGACATTATTGAAGCCCTGGGAAGACAAACATTTCGGCCGCAGACCATGGACTCAGCACACGTCAACCATGAATGGCTTAAAATGGAGGTTCCTCGCTTCATTTCTACCGCATAATGGCCACCAAAATCTCCGGATCTCAATACGTTGGACTTTTGCGTCTGGGGCATTTTGGAGAGTAAGGTTCTCACTCAAAAATACCAAAGTGTCGATCATCTCAAAACTGCGCTTCGCCGGGAATGGGCCAAAATACCGCAGAGCCACTTTCGTGCAGCCTGTGATGGCTTTGTCGGCCGTTTGAAGGCCATAATTCGTACCAAAGGTGGCCAATTCGAACAAATCTAAACTGATTCTAAAATTTGATGTTATTTCCAACATTTTTTGCTTTTGAACAATAAAATTAAAAAAAAAAAAAAATTAAAAATATAGCGCTTTACTTTGTTGCATTATATATCAGCCAACCTGTACAATCCCTTGTTATTAACGAAAACGTTCGAGTTCTCTCTCCTTTCGATATAAGTTACAAAGCAATCTGGCTTATATAAGCAGTAGTACCCCGTGCAGCGTTTTAACAAATCAAGAAGCTTGAATGGAACATTTCTGCAAATAAAACCAAATTTCAATGCCTACCTTTACTGGCTTTTATAATGATCTTCTCTGTTTAATTGGGCATCCTTTCCACACTGTGTGTAGAAGACAGAGAAGTTCGTCCTTGAGATTCATTTGATCAAAGATCATGTGCCCAATTAAAACTGATTTTAATCCTATGGTGACTATTGAGGCATAGGCATCACGTTGTTGATTCTGGGCCTTAAATTTGCTTGTGTGTAGTGCATAATGGTCATCATATTCCAAATATGAGAATCCATTAAGAAATTCTTTGGCTTTTGAACGCCAAATAATACTAGAAATGCTGCCACTAAAATGGCTCGAATTTAAAAAGTTTATACTGGCTTCTGGAGCCCAATTATACTGAAAACATCGCCCAGAATTTTATACGTGTTTCAAGAAATTAAAAGTGAAAAGATGACATAATTCCTGATACATTTAAAACCTCACGAATTTCATTTATTTTCAAACAATTTTCTATCAGTCGTCTTCCCCTATTCAAATACGTATTAATTTTCAACAAAAGGCCGTTTGAAATTTAAATTTTCTTACTAAATTAACTTGATTATGTACGTACGTATGTACATATATTGAATTATTTCATTCATCTTCTGAAAAGAAAACAAAAATTTTTTATGACAAACAAATTGCAGCCGTGGTGCCATAGAAATTCAATTTTCCCTCCATCAATCACGTGCCATTAACAATGACGAATTAAATTTGATTCTGTACGCATCATATAAGTATATGTATGTACATATGTATACTTACATATGTATGTATAGCCCCTGGCATGACAATGGAAAATAATAACGTAAATAATAATAATAAAATGGAAGGGAAAGCAAAGGCAAGGCAAGGTATTAATGTCACTTCACTCCGATTACTTCCATTCAATTTTATTTCATGTTTTTTTTTAAGAACAACAGCAACTCATGACATTTATATGTCACCGATATTTATATGACATGACAAGAAATTTATTTTTAAACAACAGCAACAATTGTTTGTGTTCAAAAGTTGTTGTTGTTTTTTGTTTTCCATTTTTCCTCAAATCATTCTTATGGGGACCTACAAGGATTGATTGAAATGGAATAAAATGGTGAAGAAACAAAATTAATTGTGTGGTGGTTGAAAAACAAAGTAATTGGATATTGAGTCAGAAGGTTCCAGGTTCAATTCTCAGCTTTAGGGTCCTAAAGTTTTAGGAAAGTTAAACAATAAATTCGTGAATGCTTTACTTTTCGTCGAATATTTTAAATGTTTAAAAGGAAAAGCCTTGACGTGGAAAAATGTGGAGATATTTCATTAAAAGCGTGACTTACAGCGGTTATTAAAGTTGATTTGAGTACCAAAGTTCGGTTTGAATGCTACTGCTCTTATAGGTGTCTGTAAAACCTATGGTTTCTTACTATGGTTCGTATACTGATCCATTAAAACGCATTGCAGACTGACGATAAGAGCGTAGTCTTATTAAAGCGTTTACTAGTGTTATGTTGCATTGGTTAGGAAAGAATTTCCACAAGGACATATTCCAGGCTAACGATGGAGATATATTCTGTATGATGGTTTATTTAGCATGAAACTACTAAAGGAGGCACTTTCGTTGCTTCTGCAAGAAAAGAGTTGGAAAATGGCCAACTAGGCTGTTAGGGTGATAAAACTTTTAGTAATGCGTCAGATTTCTAGAAATAATGATCGAGTATTTGTTGTTTCAATCGAAATTATTTGGTTTACTCATTAAAAATGGCAACATAGTAGTATGGCTCAATATAAAGGGTGTTTTTTTTATAGAGGTATAGAACTTTAAGTTGGCATTACTTTTCAAGATGGCGACCGATTTAACAGCTGTCAAGTGATTTATTCTCAGTTTGGTTTGGCAATTCATCATGAATAGACTCACGCCTGAACAACGCTTGCAAATAGTGCAATTTTATTTCGAAAATAATGGTTCTGTGCGGAAAACGTATCGCGCACTACGTCCATTTTATCGTCGACAAAATCGTCCATCAGAGCAGGTGATCGGTATAGAGCCATGATTACTAACTTTTTCATTCCATGATGTCCAGGAGATGTGGTTTCAACAAGACGGCGCAACATGTCACACAGCTCGTGCCACAATAGATTTATTGAAAGACACGTTTGGTGACCGCCTAATTTCACGTTTTGGACCTGTGAATTGGCCTCCAAGATCTTGTGATTTAACACCGCTAGACTACTTTCTGTGGGGCTATGTAAAGTCATTGGTCTATGCGGTAAAGCCACAAACGCTTGACCATTTGGAAGACAACATTCGCCGTATTATTGCCGATATACGGCCACATCCGCGCCAGCCGTGTCGGTCATATGCCAGAAATCATATTTAAAATGTAATGCCACAAGATTATCTTTCGGAGAAATAAAATTCATGTCAATCGAATAATCCATCGTTATTTTATTGCAACTTAAAGTTCTATACCTCTATAAAAAAACACCCTTTACAAGGTGCCTCAGTACACATAACCCTATTGGAAAATGCTCTAATTTTAAGAAATGGCGGTAAATATTGGAAGGACTTTGGTATTTGTGAAGTAAACAAATACAAATTCAACGATAATTAGACTTGAATCGCTTATACTTCTTCGTTATACGCAACAATTAATCAGATTTTTTCAGTAATATTCGTGGCATGATGAATTGAAGTATAGAATTAGCTGTAGTCCGGCACCAGCGTTTAACTGCTCGCTTAGAAGAGTATGGAACAACACGACATGTTTTCAGGCGAGAGGTGGTTAATCTGGTGAGAATATTGCGCTTGGGGCTGAATATGTTTTGGTAGACTTCGAAGCATTGACCAGAAGACGTGCCACTTATGTACATGGGTACCTATTGCCGAATTTTGCAAGAATACTTACAAGATGCTCCCTTATAAAGGACAAACAGTGCATCAATTCTTATGTTGACGTCCAAGCGTATAGAATTTACACTCAAGACATCCTGATTTTCGGCCACTAAGAAGAGCGATGTGGCTCTTTTTTACATATCCACAGAGACTTGTATAAGCTGAGTTATCATATCTACGCCTCAATTATTGTGCTTTTTAAGTTATTATTACACACGACAGGCACAACAAAGCCATACTAAAAGAATTTCTCCTATTTTAAATTGTCGAATCTGGAACTGGAGAATACCTGATGTGCGGCGTATTGATTCTCTGATTACGGTCGATATCTACACTTTCGATACAGTCACGGAATTTATTTATCTTGGCTCAGCTGTTACCACCAAAAATGATGTCAGTCTGGAGATCAAGCGCAGGAACACTCTTGCCAACAGGGGCTACTATGGTCTCAATAGGCAATTGAGTAACAGAGACCTCTCTCGTACGGCAAAACTAATACTCTACAAGACGCTCATCCTACCCGTCCTTCTTTATGGCGCGGAGGCATGGACCCTATTAACCACTGATGCAGCAGCCTTGAGAGCACTCGTGAGAAAAATCCTACTTAAGATCTCCGGTCCAGTGTGAGTTGACGATGATTTCCGCATCCGATCCCACAGTGAGCTGTATGAGCTCCTCAACGCCATAGACGTTGTGCAGCGTATTAATATCCAGCGGCTGCGCTGACTCGGCCGTTGTTCGAATGGACGAGGATGCTTTGGAGAGACGTGTATTTGATGCGGGATCTGCGGATGTCGGCGAAAAGGATGACCTTGTATGCGTTGGAAAGACCAAATCGAGAAAGTGACCAACTGGCGTAGGCGCGCAAGAAGCAGATGGATGTGTTGCGGCAGGCCGAAATTCGTTAATCGGGTTGTTAATGGCCAATTAAGTAAGTAAGTAGTAGAATACCTGATGCCAACAGTATAGAGCTACGGATTCCTCGCTCTGGTGATTTGTGCTGGCCGCCACAATTGTGCGTTTCAACCGTTCTAGACTTCATCTTATGGAGTTTCTTCATCACAAGCCTATGTCAATAAGAATTGAATTCCTGAAGTCTTCAGAGAAAATGTCTATCAAAAATGCACAACCTATCGATGGAAGTAATGAAAAAAGTAATGAAAAATCGTGTGGTATGGCCATCAATGCTGTCGTTAGCCACTAGGCCGATGTTATTTTGCTTTTTTTGTGATAAAAAATTTTCTTGCAGAATTAATAAATTGTGACGATTGTCAATTTGTGTAAGATTTTAAATTTTTGTTGGTCTAAAAGTGATTACCATATAGAAATAGGGGCTTATATTAGAATATAAAACATATGGATAAGTCTGACAGATTCTTCAAAAAATTGCAAGAACAAAATTTTCTGTCTTCAATAAATAGGCCCAGAAATCTAATACGTATTGAACGGGGCTTTAGTTAACAATTTCGTCAAACACGACTTGGATTTTTATTTTTAGGAATTCGGTGTTATTTTTATTTAAAACTGTGTTTAAAACCAATTCGGTTTTCATTTATTTATTTCTATTAACAAAGAAATGGTAATATTTGTCAAAGCTAACTGCTCTTTATTGAAAGTTGTCCTACCTTTAATTAACTGCCAAAGTTTTAGAAAAATTTTCAACCAACAGTGGCTCTCCCTCCTCATTTTTTTCAGAAAAAAAATTTCCTAAAAAGCCATTTCACGTCTGGTTTATGCTTGCAACCCCCAGTAATTTTGCATTATATGTTGGGGGCATTAGTTTTAATTTAAAATTATCGATTTTGTTGCATGTTCTAGTTGTTGCATTAGACGACCATATGCATATGTACATATGTACATACGCGTATATGTTTTTATAAACAAAGTATTTGTAACAAAATGCCAAAAGTTTTACCATTTCTTTCTATTTTTTTTTTGCTGTAACTTTTTGCAACGTTTCCTTTTTCTTTTTCTATGTTTCTATTACAATATTATTTGCATTTTATATGGGAGACCTGCTATTCATGGTAAAGGCAGTTATGTGTGCTCAATGCACTCTGTATGAGAGGCGACTTAACAACACAAATAAAAATAAAAAAAAAATTGAATGTAAAAATGTCATTGAATAGTAGAAATATTCAATTTGTTGTTGTATTTTAAGTATTTGTATTTGTTTTTTTTCTATTTAAGCAGCAACACTACATACGAGTATATATGTATGCACTGAGCATGCATATTCACAGAGAACATCCGTTTCCACATTGCACTTCCGGCGTCATATTACTTAGCTTTGTTACAAGTATCATCATCATCAGCAGCAACAACAACTCTAGCGATTTTATATAACAAAAGAATAAATTTATTATACATAGTATTTCTACTACTACAGCAACCTTTTTTCTTTTTCTCTTTTTTTCTATTTTCTACACATTATTTACCGTATTACCGTATACGAAGTGAAAGCCTTACGATAGCGAGAGCCAGAGTGTGTGTGTGTGTGAAAAAAACCTATAAAAAGTTGTAACATCCAGTCATGCATGTATGAAACTGAATGACGACAACAATGACGGCGACGATAATAATGATGTTGTAAATTCAAATTCAAATTCATTTCTGTTTGTTTCTTTGTTTGTTTGCGGTAGTGTGAGTGCTAGTGTTTGCAAAAGTCTGATTGCAGTTTTTCTATACGACTTTTGTTTGTGTTGTTTTTTCTTTTAGATGATGCTCATATCCTGTTTGAAAATATTGAAAAATTGTTATGGCACAGGCTGGTAAATAGAGTGAGTACCTTAGGTATTGTTCTCCTTCGAAAAATAAAAAAAAAATTTTTCTTAAAAAAAAGGAAAAAAAATTGTTTTTTTTTGAATTTAAATAGTTCTTAAAATTTTTAAACATTTTTTTTAAAATAATTGAACCTGTCTCAAGAGCTTCAATAGTTAAAGGAAATACAGTGCGTAATAAAAATTTAAATACAGTTTATCTAATCGAAATAAATAATTTGGGGCTTCTTTAGAAAACCCTGTATGTAAATAAATACAATACAATATTTATATATACAGTGTTAGGAGAAATAATAGGTACAGTAAGACCCCGCTTAACACGAGGGATACGTTCCAATAAGTTCCAGCGGTAAACGAAACAGCGTTAAGCGAGGCAACTAATAAATCAATTGTGACGCAGGAAAGATGCGTTCGTAGTGTGATTGAGACTTTGTAAAATACAGTTGGAATCTTTTTTCTGGACAGACTAACAAAAGAGCGTACAGTATACAACAAGTATCAATACAGTGTGCGCTTTAGGGGAATCCCAATACTACCGCGTAATACTGAAACAGCGTTAAGCGGGGTCTTACTGTACTATTCATTGTTTGCTCAATAACAAGACTTAAAATTTTGTAGGCTGAGATTTTAATTTTAAAACGGACAGTAACACTCTTTAAAATTTAATGGGATTTCATATTCTGTATTAATTTTTAAGGATTGCTTTTTAAATTGAAATTTAGAATTTGTAGAAAAACAAGAGAACAAGAGAATTCTCTTAGAAGTATTAGAAGGAATGTATGGGCCACACACTTTCATTAAAAGCCTTAAAAAATAAACCAAAAGTTTATGCAAAAAATGAATGGAAAGTGAACAGATTCTGACATCTGGAACTGATTTTAGCAATCTTTTAACAAAACTTCTGACAGCAATTAATTGCCTTCTCAAAATCTACCTTGAACTGTAAGTCTTCGCGGCACTCTTGGATAAAATAAACACACAAAGCATGGCTGATGTGAGACAGTAGGCTGTAATCATTACGAAAGGCTTGTAAATAGCTACTCTAATGTATGCAGCCATGTAAGACTTTCTAGCGAAGTAAGCTTTATATTATATACTTGCTCCATTGATCATTACAACCCTTTAGTTAGGATTACAACCTAGTTTCTCAAAGCACATATGTTGGGTGCGTTCATTTTTTATGCATGTTTGACGTTACATACATAATTGGTCATTACAATTCAGTCAGGATTACGTCCTAGTTTCTCACACCACTTATGTTGTGTGTGTTAATTTTATACATGAGTGACGGAACCTACAACTATAAGTCGACTCCGAACGACAGATTTGTTTGAGAAATTTTTCATGGCCATTTTATTTTTACTCTCAGAGAACCTCTACACCGTGGCAGTTTAAGGAATAATCACGACTCTGGTTTAAGGACTTAATACCAGGAACAAAATTACTCGATTTTTAATCCGAAATTGAAGAATGGTAAATATTCCCGAGCCACAGTAGGCGGAATAAAAGAAAAGATGTGAATTAAAACTGAGAAACTGCGAAAACAAGCAGTATGATTTGAATGTTGGAATTCAAAATTAATAAGATCTACAGCGTATTGGCTTAGCAAATAATAGCGAATGCAGATCAAAAGGTGTGGCTACAGAAATGAGAATTTTTTGGGCAAAGGCTTTGCATACTAACTAGCTGTCGGGCTTATTATTTTTAAGTTCTCTTTTCTACTTAACTCAACTTATTCGTAATAGATGTTATAGGCACAATTTACACCAAACAATACCCACTACTCGCGTATTCTGATTATACAGATAACATGGAACGTACACAGCAAATGATTATCGTGCTTTCGACTTCGCGAACTTCGACTAGAAATCAAAGTCAGTGAATACAAAACGAAGTTAATGGTTTCTACAAGCAAAAAACGTCTACAATAATTGGACAACATGTGAAAGTTAATAATTATTCGTATTATGGCATTGATGCAGTAGAATTGTCTTCACAAACCGAACAAGATTTGTGGGTATTTTGGGAGAAGAATTACGCCATTGTCGGCACAGAATATATGCCTGGCAAGAATCAAGAGCTGCATGACTTTTCTGCCGATATTATTAAAGCACAACGTAATAAAAAGCAAAGCTTGTGTTGGCAAGGCCATGTCAAGCGGATGAGCGAAGATAGTTTATCAAGAAAACTTATTGAAAGTAATTCTGGGGGAATTCGCAGAAATGGGGGTTCAAAGCTCCAATGGAAAGATTATGTTAAGAAGAATACAATTCTTACCCGTGCGCGGTTTAGGGGAAAAAGGGTCACCTAAGTAAGTAAGCAGTGTAATAGGAGTTATGGATAGCAGTTGATCTTCAACTATTTTGGACTGCATGGCTGCCTTCCAAAATGTATCAATAAAAAGTTTGTATGCACTACTGTACTGTACACTACTACTACTGTATAACCAATGCATCAACTAAATATAAATCCGATGCCTGATTGCTTTTTGACTGCGTTAAAAATACACATTGACGACGTTTTGAAATAGAATACATTGTACATATTTTGTACAGCGGCATTATAAAACGCGATACTATGTTCGAACACAAAGCATTTAACATTTTGGAAGGCAGCCCATATGTATATAAGGAATGTATAAATAATCCCTTATATTCCTCTTGTAATGCTAATGTTTTTAGAAATATTCTAAGAAATCTACATAAAAACTCATTAGGAGGTATTGATGCCCGTAGAGTGGGTGTTCGAGCGTGAGGAGCGATGTTCGAAAGATGACATCTTAGATTAAAATAATTCTGGGGAAAATTGTTGTCATTTGTGAAAAAATTTATATTAGAGTGAACATGTTTGAAACGCCTAAGAAAGTGCAATGTGAAGATTTATTACCACAAACAAATAGAAAAACCATACAGAAAATATGAAATAAATTAGCTTCGAATGTCAATAGTGAATATAGGAGCAACAGGTGATTTGTTTGATGTCCTTCAACGCCTAGCCCACATGGTTATGTGCTGATCATCAGATTATACGATCAATTCTGAGCACCAATGTTTGAATGAAGCAAGAAGAATTAATCAGAATTTGTTTACTGTAGAGGTGAGGTGTAGCGTTCCATTTTAATAATGCCAAGCAACACATCTTTGTGATGTGCTATAAATTGCTTGCCTCTGGTTGGAAGGTTTTAATATATCTTAACACGTTCACGCTGCCCTTAGTGCTTTTCGGTCTATCGGACGGCAGCTATTATGCAGCAATAATCCAACAATGCAACGATATCGAGTAAAGTTTTGTGTGAATTTTATGCGTATTCTTCGTGAATTCGTCTTATCCTTACTAAATATTTTGAATTTTTACCGTGAACAAAGAACATAATACTCAATTATTACGTTAGTAATTATAATTGTTATTAAAAATAAATGCTTTTAATGGAGCCTGACTCTCAAGTATTCCTTTTCGGCAGTAGAAGAGGTGTTAAAGATCTAAATATTTGATGTTTCGTACCATCTAATATCACAATCAAATGCTTGCCGCCGGTAGTACACGTCACTCGATCTGGCAGTCTAGTGCGGAACACCGGTGGTACGCGCCGCCCGATAAGGCAGTCTAGACGGGCCACCGATGGCATGAGCGGCGTGAACTTGTTAACGCCGATGTTTGTAAAAATGAATGAAAAACTCTTGGCCAACTGCATCTCCTATAAAACACAAAAATTCTGAAGAGAAAATGAATTATGAAGTCATATGAAAAATGCTAAAATCTGAACAAAAAAAAAAGAAAAGAAGGAAATTTACCAAAAACCATTGAATATTTATGACGTCCCATAACACCCAATATTTTGTTTTTAATTTCGAAATTTCAGAAATTTTCAAAAAAAAAAATTTTTTTTTTCCAATTTTACAACTTCACATAAAGTTGTTATCACACTTCCTTGTCGTAGGGTGTGATATCATCATAGGAAATGAAAAAAGAAATCTTTCATTTCCATCTTTTTTCTTCTTTTTTTTTGCAATTCATTTCTAGTTGCACATGGTATTGTTTTGTTATCATTTGTTGCATGCAAATGATCAATGAGGTTTTGATTAAAAAAAAAAAAAAAAAAAAAACAACAACAAATGAAAAAAATTCTATATCGACTGTCTATGCTTGGAATTTTAAGCTGATGATGTTCATTCATTGTCTCTTCGTTTGCGATTTTTTTTTTCTATGTTTCTTCCACGTTTTTTTTGTTCTCATTTTTTTCAATTGATTTCCATTGAATTTGTTTTATTTGCTTTGCTTTTGTTTTTGTTTTCTTGTTTCTTCTTCTTAATACCGTAAAAAAATAGTTGCTGGAGGTGGTTGTTATAAATTGATTTCTTAAACTGTGTTCATGTGTCTAGATGTGTATGTGTGGTGGTGATGGTGGTGGATGTTTAAAGCTGTTATTAAATACTTTCTTTAAGTGCTTGTGTATTGTAGGCTTGTTGTTGTCTTATTGTTATGATATCCCTTCTCTTTGGTTTGCTATAGTCATTCTCAATCGGAAAATGTACCGAAGAACGTTGATGTGTTTGATGCCGGTCGTCTTGGTGTTGCTGCAACATATTGACATCATTGATATCCTCATATTGCACATTATTATGATCCATGTCTTCATGTTGTTGTTCTTGTTGCTGATGTTGCATAATGGTTTCCATATTGTTTTTATTATTATTACTATTGTTGTTGCTGTTGCTATTACTATTATGTTGATGATTGTTGAACTGTTGTTTATTATCGTTGTTTTTACTGTCATTGTTGTTGTTGTTATTATCATTTGTATCTGCCGGTGCGAATGTCTCATTGATGGCATTATTATCATCATCTTCATCGGTATTGGAATTCTTAAGTTGTTGGGGTGACATTTTCAACACTTCCTTCGCTTTATTTTCCCACAATCTTCGATTGGCTCTTAGCTGTTCACAATCCACAGCAAAAGAAGACATGAATAAATGATTTAAAAACATAAAATCAAGAGCAAAAAAAAAACAGAATAAAAGAGATAAAGAGAGAAAGAGAAAAAGACACAGAATTTTATTTCAACGTTTGAATATAATTTTTATTTTTTTTTTTTGGTTTTATTTGTTTGGCATTTTACGATAAGCGCTTCGTGAACGCTTTCGCAAACAGTTGGTAACAAAATTGTGCATAAAATGAATAATTTATGAAACAGTGTGCGTTGTAGATTATAGAACTTTCTTACGTGCTCAATAAAATTAAAGGTTGGCAGTAAAGTAGAAGCCCAGTCTAATAGTTACCGCTTATGGGGCATCATCCATTCTTTTAATTGGCCATTAACGACCCGATTAACGGATTTCACATTAACACATCCTTCCAGGCGCCTCTGCTTTTTGCGCGCCTACGCCAGTTGGTCACACCAATCGATGACAGGGCTTCCCCGATTTGGTCCTTCCAACGCAAACAAGGTCGTCCTCTTCGCATGTGGCATCATCCAACCAATCTGAAAACAGCTCAAATGGAGTTGTACAAGAGATAGGGACCAGTGTGCGATGGCAATACAGGGCCAATGAGTGAAGACCATTGATTTGGAGATTCTGGCTACACTGATGGGAGACAAGTTTAACATGAAAATCTTTAGGGAGATTTCGTGACCTAAGGAATCGATTGGATGACAGTTCTCTACTTCACTGTCCCCTGATACAATCAGTAGATTCAATGATTTTACAACAGAACTTAGGTTAGGCAAGAGGTCCCACTTAGGCCAGCATTTAATCGCATTGGAATAACAACGGGTTTTAGTAACAGAAGTGAATGGTGTAATCTTCTTTAAAAGATAGACTATTCTGTAATAAACAGATGGGTAAAGAACGAATCTTGGAACAAGAGTGGGCGTTTTTAGTCCCATACATACATATGTACAGAATTGGTCAGTACAATCCTTCAGTCGGGATTACGACCTAGTTTCTCACACCACTTATGTTGTGTGTGTTAATTTTATATATGAGTGGCAGGGCCGGGCCTACAATTTAAAGTCGACTCCGAACGACAGATTTTTGAGAAACTTTTTCATGGGAATTTTATTTACTCTCAGAGTTTTTGCCAGAAATCTGCTGAGAGGAAGTTGCCGAAGAAATACTTTTTGTATTTTGTTTTGATGCATGGCCTGGGGCTCGAACCCAGGCTTTACGTCTAAGAAGCCAACACACTACCTACTGGACTACGGCGACTTTTTGGTCCCAAAATAAAATATTCCAAGCCCACGAGGAAACCCGCGGATATCTCTCAAGTTGAAGTTTATAGCATCGAAAGATGTGCTTTGTTTAATTTGGATAGGAGGTACAAAAGACAGGGCATAGCAATGCTATCTGATTGTATGCTCGGATCATGATTGAGTACTCGGACCATATGAAGTTAATTCGTTGACAGAATGGAACTGTATTGGGAAACTAAATCAGCTATCAGTGGGAATTCTCTACAATGAGAAGCAGACAATCTTGCGAGAAAGAGAGTATTACGCCGTTGATGATGCCAGAATCCTTCTGAGGAGTATTGCCGGATGTTTACAAAGCTAGGTAGAGAAAATAAGATTACATTCTGCTGGGTATCAGGGTCATGTTGGAATTTTCGGCATTGAGCAAGCAGACGAGCTTACGAGGAGTGAAGCTTACACGCCGTGGATGAGGTGTAAAACCTCCTGTGGAGTAGTTGCAAATGTTTGGAAAGGTATGCTCAATGAAAGAGGAATATGAAGAGAGGCAAAGATTCTTTTCAAACCAAATGTGTTTGAGGAAATCATAACTTTTGTGGGTAAATTACAATAAAAGGAGATCTGAGTCGTGGATTAGACTATCCGGGAACAATTTGAAGATGCCTGTTTAACAGAGCACTGTAAGCTCAGATACTCATATTCAGAACGGAATTTATTTCGCGCCCAACATGTGAAGATGAGAATGAATCATAAAGGCGTGGAGAAGTTACATTAAGAAAGTTAACGATTCACTGCCAACAGTAAAGGGAATCCGTAATGCTTTTGCATTAACACAGACTGTATGTGAAAGGGAGAGCAAGACAGAGCACCCAACAGCTAGACTATGCCGAGTAGCAGACTGATTTGTGATGCTGGCGATGATTGTGCTTTTAAGCAGTAAGTATCCAACATGCTGGCATAATGAAATTAGTCAAGAGGTGACCAATACAGCGAGCACTACAGAAATCATACAGCTTTACTGGTTGGACTCAGAATTCATAAAAGTTCATGATGATAGCAGGTGTTACGGGTCAATTCTATTTAGGGCTACCAAAGTCAGGCAGGCAACCAGATTGCCTGTTTTGAATAAAGAAAACAGGATCGTTGTTCCACTATTTTTACTTAAAAATGAGCTTGGTTGTGATCAATTAATTTAGTGTCCAGAGAACCACCAAATTCGGTCTGTTTGGTAGCAATTTTCACAGTGGCCACCTGGACGTGGCATATAGGATGGTGTGAATATAAGAAGACATCTCTTGTATGTCATAACTTTTGCAGAATTGTAATCATGAGAACAGAAATGAATTTCGTAAGGTATTATCCTTCTTTGTCCAGTAAGAGAGAAACATTGCTTTGAAAGAATGTTCTTAATTAAAGGAGTGACAAATGACGTCATAGGATTGCTACTTCTTAATTCTAGGGGTGACAAATGACGTCACCGGACTGCAGAATTGTAATCATGAGGACAGAAATGAATTTCGTAAGGTATTATCCTTCTTTGTCCAGTAAGAGAGAAACATTGCTTTGAAAGAATGTTCTTAATTAAAGGAGTGACAAATGACGTCAGAGGATTGCTACTTCTTAATTCTAGGGGTGACAAATGACGTCACCGGACTGCAGAACTGTAATCATGAGGACAGAAATGAATTTCATGAGGTATTATCCTTCTTTGCCCAAAAAGAGAGAAACATTGCTTTGATAGAAGCTTCTTAATTCAAGGAGTGACAAATGACGTCAGAGGATTGCTACTTCTTAATTCAAGGGGTGACAAATGACGTCACAGGATTGCAGAATTGTAATCATGAGACAGGAAATGAATTTCATAAGATATTATCCTTCTTTGTCCAGTAAGAGAGAAACATTGCTTTGAAAGAAGTTTTTTAATTCAAGGAGTGACAAATGACGTCAGAGCATTGCTACTTCTTAATTCAAGGGGTGACAAATGACGTCAGAGATTTGCTAATTAAAAGGTGACAAATGACGTCAGAGGATTGTTACTGTTTGCTTTCCGGAAAGTAGCAATTCGTTGAGAGTCCCTCGGCTAAAGAATAATATTCATCAGAGAAGCAAGTGAGCGGACGATCATTATTTTGCAAAAAATTTAAGAAAACTAAGCTTAAAAATCACTTCATTTAATAAATTATATACTTACAAATAATTATAATTATGTTTTAATTTTATATTGATTTTATGAACAATTTTGTTACCAACTGTTTTTTTTTTTGGGGGGAAAGAATAAAGTTTTGCTTTAAAAAATGCATGCAGCGGGCACAATAAGCGTATAAAAATGGTATGAAATTGAATGAAAACGTATTAAATGCCAAGTAAAGGACATTAAAAATTACTTAAAACGGAAAAGGGAAGAAGATGAAGATGAAGATGAAGGAAGGTAATGATAAAATAATGGAATTAATTTTCTTGCCAAAAAAAACGTGAAGAAAACAAGACAAGAGGGAAGAAATATCAAACCATGCAGGTGAATAAATAAATGATGATGAAAACGGCGCAGGCAATAAAGCATTAACAAGAGATTTAAAGCAAATGAAGTGGAAATAATTATTAAAAAAAACGTTGTATAAATAAAGAATAAAAAATAAAATTAAATTAAATAAACTGAAATAAACGAATACGAGTATTTCTTAAACAATTTAAAAAAATTATAAACAAAGGTAGGTGTGCAGCTTATATGTATAACGCATCTATGTATGTGTGGTTTTTAAAAAACGAATTATTTTTCTGTCTGTTTTTTTTCATCTATTTTTCCCACATAAACTGCTGCTCAAAAAAATTATGATTTTTGTTAAGATTTTAAAATTTAAGAAATGAATACCAACATGAGTAAGTAAGTAAGTAAGTATGCATGTATGTATGTATGTATGTATGTACACATGTGGCCATTAAAATAGGAACGACCTGTAACTGACGCAAATTTCATGGCTTTTTTTCTGCAAATCGCAAATTTTTTTTAATAAAATTACATTTGATTGATTGTCAACACTGTGTTCTTTTGCTATAACAAATACCGTTAACTTTCAATGTGTTTACAATTTTTAATGGAAAGGTTTTTAAAATACTAAAAAAAAATTCTGGCCATTGAATTAGGAACACGTTTAGATTTTTGCAAATTTTGTCATAAAAGTAACATTTTAAGGTTTGTTATCAAAAATAAATTTAATATTGAGGTAACTAGGCTTCCGTTTTAATTCTAATTTTGTCAATAGATGAGTAGAACGCAACAACATTGTATATTGGAGGAGAGAAGGCAAAAGTTTCGAGAACAGAAAAAATCGTATAAATTTATAGCTGATGCGCTTGGACGATCTAAAAATTTCGTTTTTAATGCTCTCAGACCTCAAAAAGTCATAGAAAAACGTGGTGCAGTGAGGAAAACTAGCGCTATTACAGACTGTTACATAGCGATGCTAGCTAAGCGAGATCCTTTTAAGTCTTCGAAAGCGATCGCCGCTGAAATAGACAATCAAATATCGGCAAGAACTGTGTGGCGTCGTGTATGTGACATTAAACTTCTGGGAAGAATAGCTCGCAAAGTTCCATTGCTTAGAAAAAAAAAAAATTGCAGCAGAGGAAACAATTTGAACAATATCACAGGTCGAAGGTTTAAAAAAATGGCATAATATTCTCTGGACCAATGAGACCAAGATAAATTTATTTGGAAATGATGCAGGGCGTAATGTCAGAAGACCTAAGGGAAAAGAATTTGACCCAAAAAAAAAACAGTTAAGCATGGAGGCGGAAACATAATGGTTTGGGGTTGTTTTTCTTGGAATGGAGTAGGTCCTATTCACCTTATTTCCGAAACCATGACCAAAGAAGTTTACAGAAGTATACTTGAGGAAGTCGTGCTGCCATTTGCTAGCGAAGAGATGCCACTGCGCTGGGTCTTACAACAAGATAATGACCCCAAACACTCCTCCAAATTAGTAAGTTCTTGGTTTCCCGAAAATAACATCCGCCTCCTGGAGTGGTCAAGCCTATCGCCGGATCTAAACCCAATCGAAAATCTTTGGGAAGATCTAAAGAATCGGTTGAGAAAAGAAAATATACAAAATAAAACTGAACTGTGGCAAAAAGTTCAAGAAATATGGTACACCACGCCAGTTGAAACTTGCCGTAATGTTATCGTATGCTATTCCCAACAGAATCAATAATGTACTCAAAAATAATGGTGGAGATAGTGGATATTAACTTAATCCTTCTGTTTTTTCAATTTTTAGTATGAATTTCTATTTCGTATTTTGTTTTTTCTGTATTTCTTTATCGTACCTATTTTTATGACCAAATGAATTTTGTTTTTTTTGTTGTTAACTTTTATATATAATTTTAGCTGTAGTTTTTGTTTTTTGGTTGTTTTTACATAATTTTATGCTGAATTTAATATTTATGAAATAATTTTTAAATTTTATTCATAGAAAATTTTAAAAAACAAATTTTTAAGAAAAATTTTAGTCGTACCTATTTTAATGACCACATATGTATGTATGTATGTATATAGTATTGTTAATATGTATGTGTCATTAGCACACACATTCCGAAACAACATTTAGAAAGTTGTCAACAGGAAACGGAAATAAAGTTCAAGTGTGAACACACATTCAAAAACAATGTATTTATATTTTGTAAGTGTGTGTGTTTTGGCAGGTGTTGGTTAATATTACGTTTACAAACATTCTAAATAATAAACCGAGTGACTGAATGATTGACTAAATGACTGACAGAAGAAAAATTTTAAGAAAACTTTAAATCTTCTTGATGAGCAATAACAACAACAACAACAACAAACTTATACGTACTATTGCACTTTAGAAACAGCACGTGTACAGCATAGAAACATGATATGATCCAAGAGAATTCAAACTAAACTGCATTTAAGAGATAAGATTTGATTTGCTTGCTAAAATTTATGGATTGCGTCTTGGATTTTCAAATTTGAATTTATCTTCACACACGTTATCAACTGAAACATCCACCAAAAGATGCACATGGGATGGTATTGTTTACACCTTAAGCAATTTACTTGAACGCTAAGAATGTATGTATTATTCATGTGATACTCTAACGTTTTAAGAACGGCTTTAAATTTACATTTTTATTCGCATTCAATGAATGTATGAATGCCTTGATAACAATTTCCATGCAATCTTGAACACCCTCGCTTGTATAGAATTCCTTCGTTCGCATTCATCAATGTTTTGTGTGATGCTCAAAAGGCACTTAACTGAACAAATGCCAACAAAAACAACAACAGTCATTGCATAATACACAAAGACAAAAAATCCGTTTCTTTTCCACACACCCTTAGTCACACTTTACATTTATTTTGTTGTTCTTTTCAAAGTAAAACAATACAATACAACAACAACAAAAAGTTGTAAATATTTCTGTAACGTTTCGTTACACACTGCGTGGCAAACGAAAAAAAAAGAAATAATCGTGTTTTTTTCTTTCTTTTCCTTATAAACGTTAATTATTTTGCATGTCTCTCTGTGTGAGAAAGTATACGACGAAGCTAATCTTAATTGAAGAATGAAGGATAAGCGGCGCAGGCATTAAAACGAGCAAAGAAAAGCGAAGCAAAGAAAAATTAAACACACGTTAAAGGGTGCTGATGCATGGAGCGAACGTGCAATTTTCTTTAGAAAACTTTTTTTTTTGAAACTGAAAGTGGTTTTTTAATTTGTGCTTGGAAAGTATTACACAAATATTGTGTGTGTAGAAAAGGCTTTTAATTCAAATCTCTTTTTTTTAGAACATGTGTATGTGTGTGTGATGATAAAAAATTAATGAGCAATTACTTTCAACATGAGACATCAAAGGAAGAGTTGTAGGAGGAAACAGAAGCAATTTATTCATGCGATATGAGAACTGTCAGAGGCAAAAGAGGGAAAAATTTTAAAAATGCCAATAGAATTTTCTGAGGAAGATATTCACAAAATTTTAAAATATAGGGTTATCCATTTCGTGGTTTCAAAAGTATGGGACTAGATTCCGACATCTGTTAAACTAAGTTGTGAAACCAATTTTTTTCTTTTCAGTTGAAAATCTGACATTGACGAAAATGAATCGCTTAACTATCACACAACACATAAAAATTATCAAACCCTACTAGAAAAATGGTGATTCTGCCACAGCCACGTATCGAATAAAATTTTCTTCAGCGATGAAGCACATTTCACACTGGGTGGGTATGTTATTAAACAAAATTGTCGTATTTGGGGTTCTGAGAATCCTCAAGTAATTGAAGAGAGGCCATTACATCCAGAAAAAGTCACTGTTTGGTGCGCTCTTTGGCCCGCAGGTGTTATTGGACCTTACTCCTTCGAAAAAGACGATGGAACGACTGTCACCGTCAATTCGGAGCGTTATGGTCATATGATAACCGACATTTTTTTTGCCTGCTATTGAAAAATACGACTTGGAGAATATGTGGTTTCAACAAGACGGTGCCACATGCCACACAACTCGAGTGAATATGGCCGCGTAATTTCTCGTCGTGGCGATATCAACTGGCCACCAAGATTATGCGATTTGACACCATTAGACTTTTTTGTGGGGCTACGAGAAAGACCGTGTAGATAAACCTTCAAATCTTGAGCACTTAAAACCCAACATTCGTCAAGTTATGGCTGAGATACTGCCCAATATGTGTCAAAAAGTGGTCGAAAATTACCTCAAAAGAATCAATGCTTGCAACACTTCGCGTGGAGGTCATTTGAATGATATAGTGTTTCACACATAATGTCAACGTTCAAACTTTACAATAAAAAAAATAAATATCACGAAAAAAAATTTTTTTATTTACGTTTACTTTTGAAACCCCGAAATGGATAACCCTATATTTTCCATTAAAAATGGTTTGGTGATGAAAAAAAATGACGACTGCTATTGATGTCGAGACAACTGACACATTATTTCCTTAGTTAGATTAGGATTAAGCTTGTTTAGGTTAACGTCCATTATGATATCTTAAGAATATTGCTCCGAAAAGGGAAATATTGTCTTGCTTTCACATCGTTTAAATTGTAAACAAAAGCTTCAAAAACAAAGACAATAAACTTGTTTACATGATAAACAAGTAAACAAAAATTCAACAACAAACACTGCAAGAATAAATGTAAACAAAAATACACAAACAACAATAATGAAACAAAGATTTTTAAATTTATAGAGATTTCAAGAAGGCGAAGCCACGAACATTCCCCTCAAAAATATTCATCGGACTGTTTACCCTTTGTACAATGGGTCAATTCGACCTCCGGGTACTGTACTTGTCTTAATTGATAAGTACACGTCCTCTAACCTTACCCTGCTATATAAAAAGCAAGGCAAAGCTGGCAACCAGTCAGTCTTGTGTGAAGACGCGGTGTGTTTGAAGAGAGTAATCGTGGTTTGAAAATCTCCGTTACAAAGATCTGTTGAACAATTGTCTAGTAATTGTTATTGTTTATGCGAAGGGTGTAAACAGAGAAATAACAAAGAAAAGCAATTGTTGTTGTTTACATCAAGCTGTGAACAGTACAGTGAAATACAGAATTGTGCGAACAATAAAGAATTTTAATAAAAACTAAACACAAAATTATTTGTATTTTACTTGTAATCAACGAGCTCATATTTTAAACGTTTATAAAAGGTAAAAACGTAACAATATCTTTAGAATATGATGTAATTGTTCTCATGGCAGTACAGAACTATAATAAGCTTTTTGGGGGAAAGTAATAAAAAGATAAATAGAAGTCGCCGTAGTTTAGTAGGTAGTATGTTGGCTTATTAGACATAAGGCCTCGGTTCAAACCCCAGGTCAGACATCTCTAACATCTGGCAAAAACTCTGAGAGTAAATAAAATTGTATTGGAAAAGCTTCTCAAAACTCTGTCGTTCGGAGTCGACTGCAGTTCCCTCCACTCGTGTACAAAATTAACACACACAATATAAATGGTGTGGGAAGCTAGGTCGCGTAATCCTGACTGAAAGGTTGTAATGACCAATTATGTAAGTATGTAATAAATAAGTTCGTAAACGTAATAATTCCAATGCTTTTTAACAGAGACATTTGTCCGTATAGCCACAGTTTTGTTAGATATCTTTGGTTTTAGAAACCACACTGGATTACTACGTCCTTAGGTGGAACTAAGCCCTATATATGAGGCCAATCATTGTGTGGAAAACCCCAGGTCACACATCTCCAACAAAAACGAAATATAAAAAATGTATCTTAGGAGCCTTCCTCTCAGCAGACTACTGGCAAAAACTCTGGGAGTAAAATAAAATTGACATGAAAAGTTTCTCAAAAATCGACCGTTCAGAGTCGACTTTAAACTCTAGGTCCAGACACTCGTGGATAAAATTAACACACACAGACTGATGGGTTGAAACAGGTTTTAGAGTGCAAGGGTTACCATGTGTCGTTGAACTCCCTCCCTCTGTGAAAACGTATTTAGGCTTTCGCAAGATCTACAGAGTAGAGATATCTTGTTAACTGAGGCCAATGAACTGCTTGACCTGCACAACTGATATGCCCAACAATAGAAATCTGCGTCTCAGTTTCAAAGTAAGGAGTGTGAATGAAAAAATTTGCACATGAACTTTCCTTTGATTGAATTATTACAATCTCTCTGGGGTATCACTTGTGGAATTCATTCTAAAGGGTCCGCCAAAATTTTTTTTTTTGAAAATGCTTTAAAAAAAAGCTCCCGAATATTTTCTCAAATTTCTTTTTTTTATTTGAAAGTACAATCCTTCCGGTTAATAATGGAAAATAATTTCATTCAAATGGCTGCCTCGGCTGGCCATGCAGTAGCCTACACGATCGGTGCAATTTTTAAGCACATTCTCGATTGTGTGCAGCTGTATTTCACCAATGGCTTCAGTGGTCAATTGTCTCTGGCTTGTCGGCGTAACACTTATCTTTGACGGCACCCCACAAATAATAGTCCAACGGTGTCAAATCGCAGCTCCGAGGTGGCCAAACGACATCAGCTCTGCGGCTGATAATGTGATCTTCAAAAACAGGGCGCAAAACATCGAGTGTAGCTTCGGCTGTGTGGCACGTAGCGCCGTCCTCTTGAAACCAAATGTTGCCAATATCCTCCTCTTCAATTTTTGTGAACAAAAATTCGTTCAACATGGCCCGATAACGATCGCCATTGACTGTAACGGCCCCTCCTTGCTCATTTTCGAAGAAAAATTGCCCAATTATGCCTCTGGACCAAACTCCGCACCAAACAGTGACTCGGCGTCGTCGTATTATTCCATTGCAGAGGATAATAATGAAACCTTCTCTAATTTCTCTCCGAGATTATTGCATTTATTTTCTCAAAATCTCTAAATAGGCCGCCCTAAACACAAAAGTATTTTATTGTAATCATTAAAAGACTCTTACTTTTACATTTATAGCCGCACAAAATTCAGACGAAGAAATTTTTATTTCATTACAACTCCTTAAGATGTCGTACAGACAAACAAATGATATACAATTTTTTATATCTTCTTGAACTCGGTTAATAGGCTACTAAAACTAATTATATTGCCAACATGGCTGCAGTACTTATTAGAGAACTTTTATGTATTTTTTCTCTCTCTAATGTTCATTCATTAAAGAAAAAACTTCGTATTCTATGTGAATGCCTTTACATTTGAGGCTTTAGGGAAATGATATGAAAGAAAACTTTCAGCATAAAAATAATAATAATATGTGGTAATCTTATCAGGTTATCCACTTGGCGGTTTCGAAACTGTCGATATGGCAAGGCTGTCAGCTGGTAAATATCTTTCATCTGAAGTGTCATTCTTTACTTAGTGAGGGTACTGCCATATACGAATATGGATCGTTTAACAAACGAAGAACGCGAAGAAGAATTGTTAAAAGTTACTACAGAAGGAGCTGTTGGCAGTGGAATTTTTTCGGAATCGGTTGGAATAGTCCAGTTTATAAGACTGCCAGACCACTGCAATGTCTTTCAGGCGGAGGTGGTGGCAATACAGGCTGCGGCGAAAATTATTGGGAACGGAAGGGTCTCCAAGCGCAACGTCGCCATACTTTTCGATAGCCAGGCGGCTATCAAGGCTCTAAGTTCTAATGTGATGAACTCCAAGACGGTGTACGGCTGTCGCAGATATCTCGACGAGATAGCGGAACGATATGATACCCATATCGTAAGGGTACCGGGGCACAGTGGTATTCCGGGTAACTGCAGAGCTGATTAAATTGCCATGTGGGGCACGAACATCGGACTCTCCGATGAGTTTTCGAATCTGGGCATCCCCATGAGGACCTACAAGCTCATAATTGATAATGCGATCGTCGATTCCGTCAACGACAGGTGGGCGGCCTCGGACACGGGTAGAACGGCTCGTAAAATCTGGCCAAGGCTGGATGAGGGGCGCACAATGAGTCTACTTAAACTCCAAAGAAGTGCCCTCAGTGTAGTTGTCGGTGTCATTACGGGGCATTGCATTATGGGTACGCATAAGAGGCGCATTGGTCTTGGACACCTTGCTAACGACTTCTGCAGATGTTGCAGAGATGAAGAAGAAGAGGACACTATCCCTCACCTGCTGAGTACATGCCCGGCTTTTTGCCAAAGAAGAAAGAAAGTACTTGGGTACTTACTACATGGACGATCTGGAGGAATTGTCTAGGATTGACATTGGCAGCCTGAATCGCTTCATCAGGAGCTACGAGTGGTTTTGAGACTAGGGGATAGCGGATAACTGTGGTAGCACAATGGGCGCAATGCGGTCTAAGTGAGTACATCCAAAAAAAAAAAAAAAAATTCTTGGATGAGCAGCCAACTCTACTTACATACCTACTACAGAATTGGGGATTCAAACGTGGCAACTTTTCGAATCCAAGTAGTAGTAGGTAGTGTGTTGGCTTATTAGACGTGAGGCTATGGTTTAACCCCAGGCTCAGACATCTCGAACAAAACGAAATAAGAGAATAACAATTTCTTCAGCGATTTCCAATCAGCAGTCTTCTGACAAAAACTCTGAGAGTAAATAAAATTGCCATGAAAAGTTTTTAAAAAATCTGCCGTACGTAGTCCACTTTAAACTGTAAGACCCATCACTCATGAATACAAATTAACACACACAACATGGCTGGTTTGAGAAGCTAGGTTGTAAACCAGTCTAAAGGGTTGTAGTGAGTAACTTTTCAAGCACTTATGGGGTGATAATGGTCGTCAAAATTGTCCTTCTGTACAAGAAATTGTCCAATTTATAAAGGATTTTGCAGGAACTGAAAGAATTACACATGTGGTCAGGCCTGTGAATTATTAAAGTCTACGTATTTGGCGTAATTTTGCACCTCCATGCTTATAAATTCTAACTTATGCAACAATTAAAAACTACTAATGATTCACAATGCCTTAGAATTTTCTACGGCGATGAAGCATTTTTTACTTGGTGGTTACGTCAATAAGCATGATTGTCGCGTATGGTGCTCAGAGCATCCCGATTATGGGAAAGCCACAGCATCCGAAAAAGATAACTGTTAGGTGTGCATTACATACATATGTACATACTTGGTTATTCAGATCTTCAGTCAGGATTATGGACCTAGTTTCTCACACCACTTATGTTGTGTGTGTTAATTTTATACATAAGTGGAGTGACCTACAGTTTAAAGTCAATACAATTCAAGACTATGAACTTGATGGTATGCGGTTTTAGCAATACTGGGACTCAGAGCGAACAATACGATCTATAGACGTCTTATTACATGGGAAGTTATTGGAAGAACTAAATGCACGCTTTAACAACGTAAAATCGTCATGAATCATGCGATTTAATACTACTAGACATTCCCTTACGCGGACAATAACCTAATCTTGGAGCATTTGATGTTATCGCCGAGAAAGGATGGAGTGTACTGGATTTTGTTTTGAAGTCAGTCTCTAGAAACTTTGGTCAATGCGACCTTTCAATTCTCAAGGGAAGGCGTAGGCTGAGCTTACCGCGATATTTGTTTTTTATATTGTTACGGAAATGAAAATTCTAGATACTGGTGTTTTGCTTTAACGTTGCATAACATGCATGTAAAAAAATCTGTTTACAAATTATCGTACTGCTTAATTTAATAAGAAACACTAGCACAAAAAATGGTAAACAAGTAAACAAAAATACACAAACAGCACTTCAAGAATAAATGTAAACAAAATACACAAACAACACTACGATAATAAATGTAAACAACGATATTTACATTTATAGAGATTTCGATTTAGCGAAGTCATGAACGTTCGCCTTCAAGAACATTCATCAGACTGTCTACATTGCCATATAAAAGGCAAGGCAAAGCAGGCGACAGAGTTAGTGAAGTTCAGTGAGTCTTGTGTGAAGACGCGGTGCGTTTGAAGAAAGTAATTGTGGTTTGAAGATCTCCGTTACAAACACCTGTCAAACAATTGCCTGGTAATTGTAATTGTTTATGCATAGGGTGTAAACAGAGGAATAACAAATAAAAGCAATTGTTGTTGTTTACATAAAGTTGTGAACAGTGGCACAAAGAATTAAGCGAATAATAAAGAATTTCAATTAAAACTAAACACAAATTTATTTTTATTTTATTTGCAATCTACGAGCTTATATTTTAAACGTTCTTATAAGGTAAAAAGCAATATTAAGGCCTACTTGGAGGAGAGTTGAAGACTCATAATTTTTAAAATTAGGAAACTGCCCCGCTTCGAATCTATTTTAGTGTGTAGTCAAGCACCCTATTATTAGTTTGAAAACAGTATAGGCTGGAGAATTTAAAAATTACCAAAGATGTGGTCGAACACTACCTCAAAAGGACTGAAATAGCTGTTTAAATGCTATTGAAATCACAGCTTTATGTACGTTTTATTTAACTTTACTTTTGAAACCCACAATTGGATAACCCATTAAACCGAAGAGTAAAATCAATAAAAATAAAATCTTTATATACATACGTTTCAATAACAACGTAATGGAGCCATAAAATCTTTAATAAACGAATTTATGTTTCCAACATACGGTACATATGCTGCATATGATGGACAATCTGCCACAACAACAGATCAGGCTTCATACATACATATGACACAACAATTCATTATTTTTTATGAAAATATTTATTTGCCGCAAATAAAATTTATGGGTCTCATACATATGTATTGCCGCGTACGGCAATGAAGAGCAAAAGTTTAACAATTATGGTCCTTCGAAACAATGCGGTGATTTGGTACAGTAAGCACCAAAAAAAAAATCTCCATAAAAATTAATTCCGAAATCCTTTTAATGTGTCATGAAATTTAAAAATCTTTTGCGTAAATATTTACCATTTTCGGATAAATTTTTTTTCTATGCTTTAATCAGATTTATGGAAATTTTGTTGTTGTTTTTATAAAATCATATTTAAAAATTTACTTTATGAAGCATGAAGAGGAAAAGTGGAGGACGTGGAGAGTGCCATTAAACATATGGCTGGAAATCCCCCTTTTGTATTATGCAGGAATTTATTATTTTTCAAAATATAATTTCATTAAACGCCACATAAAACTCTCTCCCTTTCGCTCTTTCTCTCTCTCTCTTTGTGGCAAGTATTCATTAATATGCACTCGGATAATTTCATAAAAATCATGAAAATTAAAATTAAAAAAAAGAAAAAAAAAACAACTCGAATCCCTTGTATAAATATTAATTTAAATTTATGCTCTGTTAATAATAATTCATATATAAGGAGATACAAAATAGTGGTGAATGTGTTTATGGAGTATTAAATGCCTCGAGAGAATCTCTTTATTTTGTACTTTTGTTTTTGAATGGAAAAAAACCAAAAAAAAACTTACTAGCACATGTGTATACCCACACACAAGCCATAATATTTTATGTTTATTAATATCGTATATGGTCCCCAAGGGAACAGCTGTGGGCAACTAAAAAGAACTCACTCTACATGAATTTATTATATTGCTACGTTTTTACCTTTTAAAAACGTCTAAAATATGAGCTCGTAGATTGCAAATAAAATAAATTTGTGTTTACTGTTACTGTTCACAACTTGATGTAAACAACAACAATTGCTTTTCTTTGTTATTTCTCTGTTTAAACCCTTTGCATATACAATAACAATTACGAAACAATTATTCGACAGATCTTTGTAACGGAGATCTTCAAACCACGATTACGCTCCTCAAACACACCGCGTCTTCACACAAGACTGACTCAACTTCATTAACTCACTCGCCTGCTTTGCCTTGCCTTTTATATGGCAGAGTAAATAGTCTGATGAATGTTCTTCTCGAAAATTCTATAAATGTAAACATCGTTGATTACATTTATTATTGTAGTGCTGTTTGTGTATTTTTGTTTACTTGTTTACTATATTTTATGTATGTATGGTGTTTGTTGTTATGTTATGCAGGGCGATAATTTGTAAACAGGTTTGTTTACTGCATTGTTTTGTTTTTTGTAGCTTTTGTTTATAATGTTAAGCGAAACACCAGTATCTAGATTTTTCATTTTCGTAACAATATCAAGATTAGGTAAGCTTAGTGGCCGTAGTCTAGTAGGTAGTGCTTTAACTTAATAGCCGTGAGGCGGTGGTTCAAACACCATCGAAAAAAACGAAATAATTTAGCGAGTCTTCTGGCATAAACATAATACGTTGCACGTATTGTCAAATGCTATGAGAGTAAAGTAAAATCGCCATGAAAGGTTTCTGTAAAATCAATCATTCGGAGTCGACTTTACGCCATAAGTCCCGCCACTAACGGGTGAAATTAACACACACAACATGGATGGTGTGAGACACTGGGTAATCCTAACTGAAGACGTTTAAAAACCAATTAAGAAAAAGTGTGATCTCAGAGTACACTTGTTCAGAATCGGGGTTGTATCGAACATAACATGTAAGTCTTGTGGCGATTAGAATGAATCATCGAAACACATTCTTGCAAATTGAGTGCATGTCATATAGGGTATTGTAAGTAAGTGAGTAAGTAAGTTTAGTTCAGTTATTATAATCATTTAGGATCATTAAGGCAACAACACAATACAAATTCCAACGGCGTCTAATCGCACGATCTTGATGTTGACTACACATCCCTTCCATGTGAGACGAGCATACCCTAAAATCGCGGTTGTACAGAATATTTAGTGTGACATAAGCTGTGTTGCCGCAGAACCGTCGCTGATATCCAGAATCGTCCGATTCAGGTCAAAAGAAGTTGATAATCATCAACCTGCAATGGTCGCAGTTGACAGTTGTGATAGGATATGGACGGATGATGGACGGATGACGCTGTCAGCCCAAAATCTACACTCAACAAAGATTTTTTCGTGACTTTTTGAACTCTTTTGAATCTCATATGAATTAGTAACGTTCCCGAAACGATTCTCATCCGTGGAACTGTATTTCATTCAGTATACACAAGACGTTGTCTATGGTCGTTTACCTTTAGCTCCTGGTTCAGTTGAAAAAAATTATGACGCAAAATTCGCCAAGTTGTGGTCAACGATAAGCCAACTTTTTGTGAGCGCCGCGAAATCATCTGCCTCAGAATCCCCAGCATATTCGCAGCGATAGCGGCAATGTTTTCGGTAGATCTTAGGTTTCATCCAGATACGGATGTTGGACGATCGTTTACTTTACTACCAGTAATAATATCCATAAGTGGCGGGACCCACATTTAAAGAGTCAAGTTTTTGACTTGACTTTTTGACAGATTTTAGAAAAACTTTTCATGGTAACTTTAATTCAGGCAGAAGACTACTCGGAGATGGTAGGTGAAAGAAATTTCTTTCATATTTCGTGCGAAGTCTGAGCTGGGTTTTAAGCCGCACGCCTGTGTCAAATAAGTCAACACACTACCTACTAGACTACGGCCACTATCGTCGACTCCTGTGAATAACTTTCTAGTACAAGGATCTAAGAATAGAAGAATACTTACAATAATCTTTACAACTAATTAATTGCTCACAACTGTCATTACAAGTATATTTATGGTTTTGTAAACCATGTGCTTGAGTATGTGTAAACTGGTAACAATGGTGTGTTACCACACAAATACAAATACACATAAAAAAGGAAATGAGAATGTACATGTGGTTGTAACATGTGAGTGTAGAAATACAAAAGCGAGTGTATTTATAGATTTAAGCGGTATTATGGATTTCATATTATCAGCCCTATTAGCAACGACTTATTAAGGTTTCTCCTCTGTTTTTTTTTCATTCTATTTTTTTCAATATGTTCGTATTACAACGTATTCGCGTTTTCAATCGTATTGTATTTCGTTATTATTTATTTCGCTGGTAATCATGACAAATTATGGAATCGTAAAGTATCGATATTAACAATAATTCCACAAGGATTTTTTTAATTAAAATTGCAAAAGCATGCTTGGTATAGTTTCACAATACATATACATACGCAATAATCATTCAAATAAAAACACCAGGACAGAAAGAGAGAGAGAGAGAGAGACGGAGTACACAAATAAAAAATTTTCATTTTAATTAAAGTCATCATCATCAGTTGAAATTTAGAGGAAGGAAACCGCATAATTAGCAGCAGCAGCAGCAGCAGTAGCAACGCTGGTTATAAAAGCAAATGATTTAAACCGAACTGTGGTTAAGCAATTTGCTGGTAACAATTTTTGGCAGCAGGTGTTACACAAATTCAAACAAAAAGAAAAACAAAAATAAAAATAAAAAACGATTCATTTAGTCATAAAGACTGAAGAAGGAAGGATACTCGCATGAGTATTTTGCTAAAGGCGGATTAATGAGTGTGTAGAATATTTAGAAATAAAATAATTCGAAAGGAAAAAACGAATAAATTTCTGGCATTAAAGTCGTTTAATGTTTTGTAACAATATTAAAGTGATTAAAAGAAAAACAAAAATAGAAAGTTTCAATATGTTTTCACTCAAGCCACTGAGGAGTTAAATCTAGTTGGGCGATTCTCAAAAAATGTTCCAAAAATTAAATTTTTTATGTGTAATCGCCGAAGAGCTCACTTTTATCTTCACGGATGAATTTAAAAGAATGACAGGGGAATGAACAAGAGGACTGATTCGAGATTTGAGTATGACAACAGTGTCTTCTAGTCTGCAATCTATGAGTTATAAAATGTCCTTTACCGTACACAGGGTGGCTGATATGTATTGCAACCAACTTCAGGTTGTTATCATTTGTAAACCGCTCGTCTGACAGCTGACAGATTTATTCCAGTGACAGTTCATTTTATTATTTACAAGCTTACAAAAGCATTTTGATCTATTGCATTCAGAAAGAAAGTTATTCGTTATGGAATTCAAGCGTGTTAGTGTGATTGCTTTATATTTCGCTGGAAAACCAAAGGTGGCTATCGTTAGAGCCCTCCAGCATTTAAATGCGAATAAATCTTTTGTTTCTCGTACCATTGCTCGTTACCGTGATACTGGCAGTGTTGCATCGCGTCCGAAAAGTGGACGAAAAAAAAAACGGCAACAACACCAGAAATGATCCGAAAAGTGAAGGTCAGATTTGATCGAAATCCACGGCGCAGTGGTAGAAAAATTGCTCGTGAGCTGAACATATCGCGAGAACGGATGCAACACATATTGAAAAATGAGCTTGGACTAAAGCCATTGAAGTTCCAAAAAGTGCAAGAGCTCACCGATGGACACAAAAAAAGTTAGACTGGAAAGAGCCAAGGAGTTACTTCGCTTGCACGAAAGTGGCCAGTTACCGAATTTGGTTTTCTCCGATGAGAAGCCATTCCAAATTGAGCAGTTTGTGAACAAACAAAATGATCGGGTTACGTGCGAAAGAGGTCAGCTGAAAATTTACACCTGCGATTGGCCACCAGAACTCAAGCGCCGCCGATGGTAATGGTTTGGGCCGCCGTAACGGACGATGGTCGCTCCCCGCTCGTATTCATCGACCGTGGGGTAAAAATAAATGCCGAATATTATCGGGAAAATGTCTTAAAGACAGTATTGAAGGCCTGGGCAGACAAGCATTTCGGTCGCAGACCTTGGACATTCCAACAGGACTTAGCACCACCGTAGTCAGCACGCGTCAACTAAGAATGGCTTAAAAAGGAGGTTCCTCGTTTCATTTCTACCGCACAATGGCCACCAAAATCTCCGGATCTCAATCCGTTGGACTTTTGCACCTGTGGCATTTTGGAGAGTAAGGTGTCAAAAAAAGGTACCAAAGTGTCGATGATCTCAAGACGGCGCTTCGCCGAGAATGCGGCAAAATACCGCAGAGCCACTTTCGTGCAGCCTGTGATGGCATTGTCGGCCGTTTGAAGGCCATAATTCGTACCAAAGATGGCCAATTCGAACAAATCTAAACTGATTTTAAAATTTGATGTTATTTCCAACATTTTTTGCTTTTGAAGAATAAAATTAAAAAAAAAAAAATTAAAAAAATATAACGGGCAGCCATGAAACCCTATATGCTTGAATTGAATTGACAAAAAAAAAAATGAGATCCCAATCATCTTAATGTTATTCTTGCCTGTGTAACTGTTCACGCAAGCAATGATGGAAACCTAGTTGATAATAAGTTAGGTTAGGTATTAAGCTGTTGCTTACAGTCATGATCACAGGATTGGTGTTCCATTTTCTTCATTTAAAACTTTGGCAGATCGTGCGTTATGAAAGATAATGCAGGCAAGGTATACGAGGTAATGCAGACATAACTCGACATAGACTGATTTGCTACTACAAGAGACTACCAACTTTGGCAAAAGCTCTTAGATGTAACTTGTAGTGGGAATAATTACTGGGCACTGCGTCCCAGATATGGACATGGAGCGGATTGAGGCATAACCTACCTCGTTCACTGCCCGCCATTGTTAATAGAGAAAGACTCCTGTCTCAAAAACACAAGAGTAGGATGTAGCCATCAGTATAATGTGGACATCGGTATGATTTGACCATCGGAAGGATGTATGCAGCGGTAGGATGTCGACATCGGTAGACTCATAATAGTTTCACTATAATATAAAAATTATTTGATAGTGACTTTAAGACAAAACATAGTTAGCTGATTGCTGTAAATCTGGTTTAACCCAGTCATGGTCTGTGTACATGGGTCTGAGTAACGTCGACGTCGATGTAGATTGTTTCCATACTTCCATACCATTCCGTCAACGGTATGGTCGTCAAAGTAGGGACATAGTAGTAGAAATCGTTCACAACCAGTTGGATAAGTGCGAAAAGCGGCTGTTTGGAAGGTGATCAACTCATACCCGATGACAATGTTTAGAGAATTTTCAGCCTCGATAGTGTAGCGTATTCATACGGTATCAATCAATATTGTGATGATTACTCTAAGGCTCGTTTAAGTAAAACAGTGGAATAATTACTGCATATCCTAAATAAAACAATAAACATCGAACTTGCAGAAAGAAAATTGAGTGGACTTCAGTAGAATATACACAAAATGAAGAAGAAGAGTTTAAGGACCTGCAACTGTTTTTGTAATTGGTTTCAAAAAATTAACAACGAACAAGCCGGGGGGACGTACATACATTGGAAATGTTCCGACAGTTGAATGTCAGAGAATATAGAGTTGAAGGACTTTTCATTTATCAAGGTTCTGGGTTTAATATCGTAATGAAATGTCTATGAGGCTTTCATCATTGTTATCCAATTCTGTTTCTCAATACCTTTTAAGGATGTTATATGATATCAAAATGATTATACCACCAAATGTTCGTTTCGTGTGTGTTTTTTAAAACATCGCTTACGTAAAAATCATATGAAAATGTTATATGACAAAATATCACAGGACAAAATGTTTTATAACAAAATGTCATATGACAAAATGTTTTATGTCAGATTGTCATATGAAAAAATGTTACAAAACAACATGTCATATGACAAAATGTCATGTGACAAAATGTGATATGACAAAATGCTTTATTAAAAAATGTCATATGACGAAATGTTTCATTACAAAATATCATAAGACAAAATGTCATATGACAAAATGTATGTGACAACATGTATTGTGACAAAATGTCTTATGACAAAATGTCATACGACAAAATGTCATGTGACAAAATGTCATATCACAAAATACCATACTACAAAATGGCTTCTAATAAAATTTCATATCACAACACATCATATGAGAAAATGTTTTCTGACTAAAATTTCTGTTTTAAAACGTTCTTTTCTAACCTAACAAAAGTATACATACGGATAACAAATTTCAGAAATTTTTTAACCAAACCGTTTTCGTTGAAAATATTTATAATTGTCTGACATCTTTCTTCGATTTTAAGACGGTCTTTTGCTTTGGTTCAGAAATTTGTGAAATTTGTTAATCGGATGCATACCTTTGCGGGCCTGTGCAGGGCCACAATTCAGATCAATTTCAGAAATTGTTTATCCAATGCAAAAGACCGTCTTAACATCAAGGAAACTATAAAGATTTTCAAGGAAAACGTATTAGTTAAAAAATTTCTGAATCTTTTTAACCGTATGTATACTTTAGTAACTGTGCGTAGGACATGATTTAATTTGGCACGCCAAATATTACTGGGAATATGAACAGACAGACAATGGAATTACACCTGTAAGTTTAAAGGCAAGGATGGAATCCTATTTGAAGACATTAAATTCGTTAAAAAAAATGTATAGCTTTGGCATCATATTGCTTGAATTAACACATTAAAGTAGTTCTACGGTATACTTTAATTATTTTTTGTTCTTTTTTATTTCTTTTGTTTAAATACCCTGAAAAGTTGTTTTTGTTTTGTCATTAAACTTCAAAAGAAACTTTTTTGAGGCAATTAAGAGAGTGCTGGAAAACATATTTTTAAATAAAAAAGATTAAAATCTAAGCAATATTAAGCTTCTTAACTTTAAGGCATACACAGGCTTTGGCTTTAATGAACAGTAGTGGGTGGCGAGGGAGGTATAGGCAGGCAAATCAACTGTAGAATATTATTTTTTTCTCCTTTTTTTTTTTTGAAGCTCTTAAAACAAAAGCACTTTATTGCTGTCGTTAATATTTCTTGTTTTTTTTTTTGTTTTTTTTTTGTTCACATTTTTTATCATTTCAAAACTCATTAGTGCTAAAACAGCGTACTGGTAGCAGCAGCAGTCATCAGTAGAGGTAGAGGTACATACAGCGTAAATGAATATAATTGAGTATCATTTTCAGTGGGAACAACACAACAAACGACATACAAAGCTAAGGTAAGAAAAAGCATGGGGGTTAGAAGGAAATGCTATGGTTTAGTTAAGGCACATAGCGAAAAGCAAGAAAAATTACAAAAAAAGATTTCATAAAATTCAGTATCCTTCTTAAGTTGAATGAACATTAACAATAAGGCAAACGATGGCAGTAGATATATGTAGTAATGGGTGATTTTTTAAGAGCTATAGGAAAAATTTTCAAAAAAAAACCACATAAAATTCAGGAAAATGCATGAAATCTTTATTTGAATCGATAGTACGGTCCATATAATTTAATGTTTGAAGATTATTTCATGCAAATGTTGACCGCGACTGCGCCTCAAATAGTCCATCCGCTTAGTCCAATTTTGGCATACACTTTCCAACATTTCAGCCGGCATCTCACGAATAAATGCTTCAATGTTGTCTTCGAATGCGTCAATTGAAGCGGACTTGTCTGTATAGACATGAGCTTTAACATGGCACCACAAAAAATAGTCTAAAGGCGTTAAATCGCACGATCTAGGCGGCCAATTGACCGATCCCGAACGTGGAATAAAATGTTCACCGACCTCGCCTCTCAATAAGTCCATTGTTACGCGTGCTGTGTGGCATGCGGCACCGTCTTGTTGACACCACATGTCATGCAAGTCAAGCTCTTGCATTTTGGGCAAAAAAAAAGTTGAATATCATCTCACGGTAGCGCTCACCATTCACAGTTACGTTACGATTCACAGCATCTTTGAAAAAGTACGGTCCAATGAATTGGCCACCAGCCCATAAACCGCACCAAACTGTGACTTTTTCTTGATGCATTGGTAGCTTTTGCTATGCTTCTGGCTGATCTTCACTCCGAAATCGACAATTCTGCTTATTTACGTATCCATTGAGCTAAAAATGAGCTTCGTCGCTGAATACAATTTTTCGATAAAGAAGTGGATCTTCGGCCAACTTTCCAAGAGCCCATTCAGCAAAAATTCTGCGTTGCGGTAGGTCATTCGGCTTCAATTCTTGCACCAGCTGTATTCTGAAAGGCTTCACACCAAAATCCTTCAGCAAAATTTTCCACGTTGTTGAGTAACAGAGGCCCAATTGCTGCGAACGGCGACGAATCGATAATTGATGGTCATCATTAACACTGGCCGATACAGTTGCGATATTTTCTTCTGTTCGCACTCTACATAAGCGTGTTGGTGGTTTAATGTCCAACAATGTAAATTTGGTGCGAAATTTAGTCACAATAGCCCGAATAGCCGCTTCAGTGGGTCGATTAAACTGACCATAAAATGGAAGAAGCGCGCGATGAATTTCCTTAACAGAGCACGCATTTTGATAATAAAATTCCATGATTTGCAAGTGTTGGCTGCCTTCCAAAATGTATCAATACAAAGTTTGTATGCAATTCTACTACTGTATATAAAGAATGTATATATGCAAATTAACCAAACAATGCATCAACAACTATAAATCCGATGCCTGATTGCTTTTTGATTGCGTTAAAAATACACATTGACGACGTCTTGAAATAGAATACATTGTATATATATTGTACAGCGGCATTATGAAACACGATACTTTGTTCAAACACAAAGCAACTATGATTTGGAAGGCAGCCGTTGTTCGTTTGTAAGACGATTCATGGTTAAATTATAGACCAAACTGAAGCTGTTTGCCAGTGAAACAAAACACGAAACGTGCATGAGCTGTTTAAACCAGTGTTGCCAAAAAGATAATAGCTAAAAAATTACCCGTTAGAAGATCTGTCTACAAAAGTTTTTTTTTGCTTTCTTTACTTATTTATTGTTATTGCTGGGATGTCTAGTTTCAGTTTCAGTTTCAGTTTCACAACGAAAAAAATATGAAAAACAAAAAGAAACGAATTTAAAAATGAAATAAAAAGAGAGAGAGCAGCAAACAGCAGCAACGTCAAATGAAAAATCAAAAGTTAAAAATTAAATGAAGAATTAAATGAACGCCAACTGCTGCTACTCATACTCATACTAAACACACACAACAATGGCTCAAGCCATTAACATTAAGAAACACAAGCATACTCGTATATACATATACATACATAAACATTCACTATAATGATGTTAAAAATGTTAGACACACACACACATAAAGAGACAAATGCACAGCAGGATATAAAATAAGAAAAAAAAACTGAACAGAACAAAACAGAACAGAACAGAACAGCAAATGGATAAAACGCACACACACATACGTACATTATTAACAAAACAAAAAGGGCAAAATGAAAGGAGAAGAATAAGAAACTATGCAGGAGGAGGAGGAGTACATATTTTCTTCTTTCAACACATATAAGCTGCACATACCTTCGATGTATTATCTTCAACCCAGGCATCTGGCTTACCATAATCCGGTGGATTTGCAAAGGGATCATAGCCCAATACAGATAACATGGGCGCTATATCGACCATATCACGTACAACATCATCGGGTATATTGCCTACCCATTTGGATAATGCTTCCAAGTTTACTGGCTTAATTACCTGATCTGATGAACGTTCAACTCTGCAAAGAAAGAAAAGAAAAGAAAAATGAAATCAAATGAAAATTATAATGAATATATGTAAAGTAAAAAAGAGGAGGAGGCAACAATATAAAAAAGAAAAGAAATCAATTGGGTTTTTTCTTGTTAATCTTGGTTTCCCTCCCTCCCAACCAGAATCATCAAAGAAGACTCTCAAAGAAAATATCGTATACACCGAGAATGAATGAAAGAAAAATAAATGCGTTGCTACTATAAAGTATAAAGGATTTCTTTAATTTATTTACCATAAAACACGCATTTAAAAGAATGAAATCTTTTGTCGCAACTGCATAAACATGCTCTAACATACGGCATTGGCATGTTACCCTCACTATTCTATCGGAGGATAACCAAACTCACGCTCTAATATACGGCATTGGCATGTTACCCTCACTATTCCATCGGAGGATAACCAAACTCTGTTTGAAATTGCCAAAAATTGTCTCAACCCAGTGTTGACAGAAAATTTCGCACTTGAATGCAAAACAGGAAAGATATTGTTACGTTTTTACCTTTTTAAAAACGTTTAAATATGAGTTCGTTAATTGCAAACAAAGTAAAAACAAATGTGTGTTTAATTACAGCTAAACTCTTTATTCTTTACACTACTCTTGTGTGTCACCGTACACAACTTAACGATACAACAATAATAATCTATTTATTCACTTTACTAGTTCGCACAAGTATTCACTGGATCTATACTACCACGACTTATTTTATTCACACGCAACTTCACACAAGACTGATTGAATTATCACTGACTGACTTCTGGCCTTGTCTTGACTTTTTATAGTCCGACGCAACCAGTCTAACGAACAGTCTTGAAGTGGAAGGTTCGTGATCTCGCCTTTTCGACAGCTCTGTTGCTAATACATTGTTGTTTGTGTACTTTGCTTATGTTGTCTATCCGTTTTAGTCACATACATGTTGTTGTTGGTACCAGGCGCAACCAGGTTCGTTGTACATATGTGTGTGTGTAGCTTTAGATAATCAACACATTCATTGTATTCTTAGTGTTAGTGTGTATTTGTATCGTGTGGCTTTTGTTTATCGTTTTTGTTGTTAAACGATATTTGGTCGTTTCGATTTGCGTAACAATATGATCAGCTTCGGGGATACTGTAGACATATATGCGGTCGATTCTAAACTATGAAATAAGGTGGACTTTGGAATTTTCTCTGAAGAGTTTATATTTAGATATCTCGGCGTCTCCCTAACTGATGTACTGTGCTCTAGGCTGAGGGAGTGGCTATAAATAACTCCTTGGAATTGCTCCGAGTAAGGGATCTACATCTCTAACAGCTGCAACCTTAAGACTTAAACTGGTTGGCATCTCTTGCGCTTCGCCTAAGCAACTCTCGATGTAGTTTTGTGTGAAGCTAATATGGGATACAGATCGCAGGCATATCAGGCTGATGAACTTGGCACACTTCTAACGAATAGGTGCACACTTTTAGAACTGCTAGGCTGTTTCTTAGGCAAAGGCGCATTCATTGGCCGCTGAAGAATACTATCGTAGGAACACATTTGTCACTCTGTTTATTCTCTTGCGTAATGGCTCGACATGCAGAGAAATCGTGTTTACCTGGAAATGACTTCGGCAGAGGTTGTAGATCGATTGAGGCGGGAAGAGAGTATTGTCCATTTTCTTTATGAATATCGGGTCAATGTGGTCTAGTAGTTTTTCGGTAGTTCAAAAGAACTAGAGTTAGGTTACGTTATGTAAGGTGACAGACCCTCTAGAATTTAGGTGCATTGTTTTACCACAATTAATATTCAAACATTTTCTAAAGGAAACTAATCTAGATCCAAAAGAAATCTTATATTAGAGAGCTCGGTCAAGACTGTCAGAAAGTGAAAAACCGGCTTCTGTTTATGACAAAAACAGAGCGCTTGATTTGTGAGATGAAAGACAGTCTCTTGCTTCTGCTCAGATCCACAACTCTTGCAGAAATTATTTGACGGAATGCCAAGTTTTTTGGCATGCCTATCCAAACGACAGTGGCCCCATAAGAATCGCTATTGTGGGATGGATGTTCATGCGATTTGAGGACAGAAATGAGTCAGTCGATCGTCTTCTTATTCCCTCGTGTCTGTCTAGCAATATTGCACGACTGGATAATATCAAAAATAACTGAAACAATCAAAATATCTATGCCCCGTTAATATGTCAAAGATTGCGAACTTTGCACCGACACCGGGCCAGGTCATCTACAGTCCAATTTCCAACGATATCCCTATGTCCCGGAACCGTATAAGAGTTACCTTTGAATGAATCGAAATTCGCCTAAGAAATTCTCGGCATTGACGGACGTTGAAACTACTATCGTTAGGAATAGTGCCCACCTGGCTGTCCGACAAGAATGCGCCGTTTTCAAAATAGCCATGGTTTCTGACTGTAAAATATTGCAGCGGCCAGGCCAGTTTAATATCAAAACCTTTAAAAAATTTAAGCTGGGTTGTAGCTTATCGCGAATATTATCAGAGCTATAGTTACTTGATGAAGTCGCCGTAGTCTAGTAGGTAGTGTGTTGGCTTGTTAGACGTAAAGCCAGGGTCCGAGCCCCAGGCCGGACATCTAAATAAATTTCTGGCAAAAACTCTAGGAGTAAAATGAAATTGCCATGAAAAGTTTCTCAAAAAAATCTGTCGTTCGGAGTCGACTTTAAACTGTAGGTCCCGCCACTCATGTATAAAAAATTAACACACACACAACATAAGTGGTGTGAGAAACTAGGTCGTAATCCTGACTGAAGGGTTGTAATGACTAATTATGTATGTATGTATAGTTACTTGATATCGACATACATACATACTCGTACATACATAATTGATCATTACCGCCCTTCCGACAGGATTACGATCTAGTTTCTCACGCTACATACGGTGTGTGCGTTAATTTTATACATGAGTCGCGGGAACTACAGTTTGAAATCGATTCCGAATGACAGATATTTGAGAAACTTTTCATGGCAGTTTTTTTTACTCTCAAGAGTTTTTGCCAGGAATCTGGTGAGAGAAAGTCACGGAAGAAATGTTTTTTTTTTTTATATTTATGTTTTGATTTCTGACCTGGGGTTTGAACCGTGGCCTCCTAGGCTACGGCAATTTGGTATCATGCTGACCATTAAGTTTATTAAACTCTTATGCTGATTTTCAACTTGAGTCTTGAGTTTAATTTCTTGCTTCATTTGAAAATTTTGCGGCCAACTATACATCAGGTCAGGTTGTTTTGGAACCGTCTTTGTAAATATCTTTAGAACGAGATCGAAAATAATGGTTAAATGAGAGAGCACTTGTTTTGGAATGAAGCTCAGAATACGTTAGAAAAGTGGAATAAGGGTAGGGCTTCTACACGGAGTTTTCTGCGACTTTATTTTGAATAAAATGTAAATACTTGACCCATCTATTTAAAAATGAATTAATTTTTCTAATTTCTTATTATGTAAGCATCAAAGAACAGCAATGAGTATTCAAAGCGATGAGTAGAATCGATTCATACTCATACTTTCTGATACTTATAAGCATTCATACTTATTTTAATATCATGGAACCTCTACTCATGTTCAAAGTTTGAAGTACTCATCATATTCATGCTTAACAACACGTATGATGTTCGACTCTCGACTCTCTATATACACGAAGCACAAATAAGTATGAGTTTGATGTCAACGTTGTACGCATACTCATTGCAACCTGTACTTATAAATCAACATTGTAGTGAGTACGAATGAATCGGAGTACAGAGTTAAATTTCAATATTGTTGACATATATTAAAATTTCATGAGTGC
Organism: Sarcophaga carnaria; assembly: GCA_958299815.1. NCBI lineage: Eukaryota > Metazoa > Arthropoda > Insecta > Diptera > Sarcophagidae > Sarcophaga > Sarcophaga carnaria. The sequence continues at coordinate 145,259,905 of OY283149.1, forward strand.
TTATTAGTAGCGAAGAAACGATTCATTGTCATGAAAACACTCTTTTAAAGTTCTGCTTAATTTACTGATTTCAACTTGCAGTTTAACAAGACGGACAGACAGACACAGAGAATTTACGTTTTTCTTTAAATAATTTCTCTTTTTTTTTTCTTTGTTCCCATTTTTTCTTTCGGTTTTACAGTGGCTAACACCGTGATTATTTGTATTGCGGCCATACAAAAATACACACTCACTTATACAGCCACACTTGCATGCACACATAGAGCCATAAGTGTAATGATAAGTTATGGCAGAAATTAGTTTTTGTTCTTAACACCAACACCACCACACACCACTACCACTAAAGCTTCAATAATTAGTTTTACTTTAGCTTTCGAATAATTTTCTAAGACCCAACCCGACCCGACTCGACTCGACTGCTTTTTTTTTTAATGCGATAAGGTGATGAAGAGCAAACAAAAAAAAACTTTTTTACAACAGCAGCAGAGCGAGAGAGAGATGATGAACAAACCGACAAGGATAATGCAAACAGGATAATGAGTGCAAAGATAAAAAGAAAAGAAAAGAAGAGAAATTAATAATAAAAGGAAATTGCAAAGATTATAAATTTGTTTTCTTTTCTTTAAGTTTTTTTCTTTCTTTTTTTCATTTTACTCTTGTCTGTTTGAACTTTTGAAAAGTAGAGAAGCGAATGAAGTAGAGCAGAGAGAGAGTAAGGCTAAATGTTTAATTTCCTTTTGACTTTAAAGCAGACAATCTTTTGTGCCACCTTTAATGACACACACACAACCATTTTGTTTTCTTTGTTTTTATTTTTCTTTTTCTTTTCGTCTCATTCTTATTGCTCATTATCTATTGAATAGTCATTTGGTTTCTGGGTTTGTTTGTTTGTTTGTTTGCTTTCTCAGCAAATGCTCAATAATAAGGATTTTAAACCAATTAAAAAAGTTTTTAAGGTCTCTACTCAGTGATGTGCGTAATTGTCTTTAGGCTTAAAAGGGAAAAGATCCCTGGAATTTAAATCACAATTAAAGGCCAAGTATTTATAAAAGTTTCAATTCAATATTTAATTGCCATTTAAAGATAATCAATATACGCGCACAACAGTAAATTGAAAAGAAATTCAAAATAAAGAGAATGAACGAATAAATTTAGTCAGAAGCGAAAATTATAATTAAAGCGCGCAATTGCTGTTTACATCACGATTTTAAATGAATGGAAGTGGTGTCCATGAAGGGCAATATTAACGTGGATATCAAGGTTGTTTACCCACCATGTCCACCATTCAATCTCTTTTGAAACAGTGTTATAAACAACAATCATTCACTTTAATTCGATTCAATTCACTGCATGTGAATATTTTCCTTCATATGCAACACAATTCATCAACTTATTGAAAACCAATGAAATTACGGACACCTACAGGTAATATGTAGTCGATTAATTACTGATCTCTGAGAGTAAATAAAATTGATGATAAAACAGATGGAATACTGTATGTGGTGATCTGAAGCCGCTGTAGTCATGTATGTGTTGGCTTATTCGACGTGAGGCCGTGGTTCAATCCTTAGGTTAAACATCTCAAACAAAACGGAATATGAAAGAAATATAGGGTCCGCCAAATAACTTTTTTTTTTTTTTAAAATGCTTTTAAAAAAAAAACTACTGAATATTTTTTTTTATTTGAAAGTACAATCCTTCCGGTTAATAATGGAAAATAATTTCATTCAAATGGCTGCCTCGGCTAGCCATGCAGTAGCTTATACGATCGGTCCAATTTTTAAGCACATTATCGATTGTGTGCAGCTGTATTTCACCAATGGCTTCACGAATATTGTCCTTTAAAGCGTCAATTGTCTCTGGCTTGTCGGCGTAACACTTATCTTTGACGGCACCCCACAAATATTGGTCCAACGGTGTCAAATCTTAGCTCCGCGGTGGCCAAACGACATCAGCTTTGCGGCTGATAATGCGATCTTCAAAAACAGGACGCAAAACATCGAGTGTAGCTGCGGCTGTGTGGCACGTAGCGCCGTCCTGTTGAAACCCAATGTTGCCAATATCCTCCTCTTCAATTTTTGTGAACAAAAATTCGTTCAACATGGCCCAATAACGATCGCCATTGACTGTAACGGCCACTCCTTGCTCATTTTCGAAGAAAAATGGCCCAATTATGCCTCTGGACCAAAATCCGCACCAAACAGTGACTCATTTTAGGTGCGTCGGCTTTTGCTTGTTTACATACCCGCCAAGATCAAAATGAGCTTCATCTGAAAAGATGATTTTTTTTTGCCAAAATCGGCATCTTCTGTAAGTCGATCGCAGGCCCACTTAGCGAAGCGGAAACGCATTGGATGGTCAATTGGCTTCAAATCCTGTACCAATTGGACTTTGTATGGCGTCATACCAAGGTCTTTATGCAAAATTCGTCTCAATGATGTCTCCGAAATGTTCAATTCTTGAGAACGACGGTGAATTGATGTTGATGGCACGTCACGCACACTTTCTGCCACAGCAGCAATATTCTCGGGTGTACGCACTAATTATCTGTCAAATCAGACATGAGCTAAGTGTTACCATTCACGAAATAAGCACTAGTTGAAAAAAAAAAAACGTTAGATGGCGGACCTGATATTTGTTGCAGCGACTTATTCTCAACAATCTTCTGGCAAATTTCTAAGAGTAAATAAAATTGCCATGAAAGAGTTCCTTTAAGAAAAACTGTCGAAGGTCCCGGCAGTCGTTTAAAAAATTAACACAGACAACATCGGTGGTGTGAGAAACTAGGTTGTAATCCTACCTAAAGGCTTATAATGACTAACTAATTAAGTAAGTAATTTGACAGAGGCACTAGCTTCAGCAAGATGTCTGTTATCAACTGTCAATGTTCGAAAGTGTCCATCTATCTTGTTTTTTCTCTCTGCTTGTTTTCAGTTTCATTAATCAAGTCTTTCTAACTAAGCAATGGTTTGGCTTAAGATACAGGGAAGTGTTGCAATAATATTGTTAGGAAAATAAAGAATCTAGATACTGGTGTTACGCTTTTACATCACTTAGCATTTGAATGGTAAACAAGTAAACAAAAATACAACAACAAACACTACAAGAATAAATGTAAACAAAATACACAAACAAGTGAAACGGCGATGTTTACATTTATAGAGATTTCGAGAAGGCGAAGCCACGAATATTCAACACACTGTTTACCCTGCCATATAAAAGGCAAGGCAGGGTGTTATTGAAGTTCAGCCAGTCTTGTATGAAGACGCGGTGCGTTTGAAGATCTCCATTACAAAGATCTGTCGTACAATTGTTTGGCAGTTGTTACTGTTTATGCAAAGTGTGTAAACACAGGAATAACAAAGAAAAACAATTGTTCTTGTATACATCAAGTTGTGAACAGTGGCGCACAGAATTGTGCGAATAATAAAGAAATTTAATTAAAACTAAACACAAATTGATTTTTATTTTATTTGCAACCTACGAGCTCATATTTTAAACGTGTTTTAAAAGGTGAAAACGCAGTATTAAACAAAATCTATTGAAAATAACTACGTCCAGCTGCTATGCTTTCTGTAACAGCAGGAGGACCTAATTGATTATAATAATGAATGCGATAGTAAATCCCAATTAATGTAGATTAGTAATCCAACTTTACGACTGTTGTCAAAGCATATTATTTCAATTTCTTAGCTTCAAATTGTACCTGTAGTGCGTCGACAAACTACTTATTCTCCGGCAACAGTTGTGTTTGCAATTTAAAATCTTCTGCAATTCATTCATTCGTTCATTCATTTTATCACTACTTTAGGGGATTAAAAAGTAATATTGTCGCGTCTTTAATTGTGAAATTATGCTAAAACCTTGTAAGTCATGGCTCGTTAGCTAAAGCACCTTTAAACATCTTAATTTCCCATTTACAAATTTCAAATCTGCTTAAAGCAACTGCTTTTCCTTGTGAAGCTCACACCATTATATCCGGCAGGCGGGCAGGCAGGCAGGCAAGTAGGCAGGCGGGCGTATACGTAATGTATCTCTATTACATCAGAGTTACGTTAAGAGTATCAGTTTTCATGGAGAAACTAATGCTGTTAACGTACGTACGTACGTAGATATTCATTTATTCGTTCATTTATCATTTAATTTTTGTAAAGCAACACAACAAAATGCTATAAAATCAAATGGGCGTCTCATCATAAGAAGGAAGAGTAACAGGAGCAAGCGGAGGAGCTGGAGCCGGAGCAGCATTAGCATTAGCAGTGTTAGGAAAAGTTAGGGCAGGGGCTTGCGTATGGCTTAAGACTGTCAACACAAATCAACATCTGCTAAATTAACAAGAAGATGTTGACACAAAAAACAAAGACTTTTGACTTAATAAAGTGATACGTATAACACATACAAAGGAGGCCGGGTGATAATCTAAATAATGAAGTAAAGAAATGAATACAACAAGGCCTTGCCAAGCCATATGGCATGAGAAAGGCCATTTATAACAATACAATGAGGCTTACTTACTTGGATAGAGGCACACCACCGGGTTTGTTAATGAATTCTTCATGATGCAACACCGAATCATTCCAGGGCACATCAAGGAAATCCAATATTTTACGCATCCATTCCTCCGGATGTAACACCAGTTGTTCATAATAGACCTACAAAGAACGCACACAAACACACACAGAGAGAAACAATTCAATTAAAAAAATGAAAAACCAAAGCAAACAGAAATAAATTAATGCCGTTGTATTACGGTAAATGTACGAGTGTCGTTTGGGAAATGTGAACATATTTAATTAAACAAAAAAAAAAAGAAGAAATTAATGACAGAATTTAAATCGAACTAAAAAATAAATTAATTATGACTGTTGCGAAGCCCATATATGAACAGCAGGAGAATTTGAAAAAAAAAACGGAACTTAACGTTTAATGCGATTTATGCTGCTTAATTTCCTGTGTGCTCAGAATTATGAGCAGAAAAGAAAAAGAAAAAAAAAAACAGAAAAATTTTATTCATGAATTATCATGTCTTTCTCTCTCTCTCTCTCTCTCTCTCTCTTTGTCTCTATCTCTGTCTATTCATTAAATGTTGTTTTCGGTTTTATTTAATAAATTTAATTTTAAATGTTTTTTAACGCCGTATTCAATTGAACGGAAAAACATTTTTAACATCCTTTGCATTCGTATGAATGAATACACACGCAGGTGTATGGAATATAAATTATGTCAACAGTGAAGAGCAAAATTGTTGCAAACATTTTTTCAATTGATGGCCTATTTATTAAAAATAATTGTAAAGGGTGTTTTTTATTAGGGTATAGAACTTTAAGTTGGCATTACTTTTCAAGATGGCGACCGATTTAACAGCTGTCAAGTGATTTATTCTCAGTTTGGTTTGGCAATTCATCATGAATAGACTCACGCCTGAACAACGCTTGCAAATAGTGCAATTTTATTTCGAAAATAATGGTTCTGTACGGAAAACGTATCGCGCACTACGTCCATTTTATCGTCGACAAAATCGTCCATCAGAGCAGTTAATTCGATTAACCATGGAACGCTTTCGCACCACGTTTACTCTTATTGATAACTCGCATCCCCAGAGACGCTGTACGGTGCGTACAGAAGAAGCTATTGCTGCTGTAGAGCGTAGCATTGAGGAAGACCCGAATGAGTCCATACGCCATCGAGGACAGGAATTGGCTCTGTGTCCATCCACTTTATGGAAGATTTTGCGGAAGGATCTTGGTTTGAGTGCTTACAAAATCCAACTCGTGCAAGATTTGAAGCCAAAACGATCATCAAGTAAGGCGTAGATTCGTCGAATGGGCCCAAAACGAGATTACCGTTGTTCCCGATTTTCATAAGCGAATTTTGTTTAGCGATGAAGCGCACTTCTGGTTGAATGGCTACGTCAACCAAAAAAAACTGCCGCATTTGGCGTGAAGGTAATCCTCAAGTGTATGTGGAAACACCGTTACATCCAGAAAAACTGACTGTTTGGTGTGCGCTTTATGGGCTGGTGGAATCATTGGTCCGTACTTTTTCAAAAACGATGGTGGCCAGAACGTTACAGTCAATGGTGATCGGTATAGAGCCATGATTACTAACTTTTTCATTCCTGAATTGAATAACCATGATGTCCAGGAGATGTGGTTTCAACAAGACGGCGCAACATGTCACACAGCTCGTGCCACAATAGATTTATTGAAAGACACGTTTGGTGACCGCCTAATTTTACGTTTTGGACCTGTGAATTGGCCTCCAAGATCTTGTGATTTAACACCGCTAGACTACTTTCTGTGGGGCTATGTAAAGTCATTGGTCTATGCGGTAAAGCCACAAACGCTTGACCATTTGGAAGACAACATTCGGCGTATTATTGCCGATATACGGCCAAAAATATTGGAAAAAGTCGAAAAATTGAACGTCCAGATTGGACTACATTCGCGCCAGCCGTGGCGGTCATATGCCAGAAATCATATTTAAAATGTAATGCCACAAGATTATCTTTCGGATAAATAAAATTCATGTCAATCGAATAATCCATCGTTGTTTTATTGCAACTTAAAGTTCTATACTTCTATAAAAAAACACCCTTTATTTGAAAAGATAGTTTCAAAAGCAAAAGAGAAAGCTAACACTTCAATACAACATTTTCTACAGATTCGTTGACATTGGGCGGGGGATTTAAAACATTTTCAAGACCGATATTATACAGGAAATAATAAATTCAACTCCCATAAAAGCCCACATAATGTATTTGGTTCGATTCGATTTATCAACCTGATAGTCAAGCGATTGTCAAAGCCTTTGGTTCTATGAAACCGAATCCCTCAATGAAAGACACGGCACGACATCTACAATCTACTGGTACCGAGGCACATATATAACATACAGTGGTGGCCTTATAATTAGAAACGACTTAGCAACATGTATGTTTGTTAATTTGTTTTACAGCTGGGATCAAAGGCTTACATACGTTTTTCCATCAGATTGGGACAAATTAAACTCAGATTCGTCTCTCCAGAAACATCGTTCCAGAAACATCGTTTCTAATTATAAGGCCATCACTGTAATTGGTCATTACAACCCTTCAGTTAGGACTACGACCTAGTTTCTCACACCAATTATGTTGTGTGCGTTAATTTTTATACAGGCGGCACCTAAAATTTAAAGTGGATTCCGAACGACAAATTTTTTTTGAGAAACTTTTCATGGCAATTTTATTTACTTTTAGAGTTTTTGCGAGAAATCTGCTGAGAGGAGGAAGCGGAAGAAATATTTTTTCATATTTCGTTCAGTTGGAAATGTCTGACCTGGGGTTTGAACCGTGGCCTCACGTCTAATAAGCCAACACACTACGTACTAAACTACGGCGACTACTTCAAGACAGACATTATACAGAAAATCATAAATTAAACTCCCATAACAGCCACGTAATCTAATTGGTTTGATTTGTATGAACCGCACGCACATCGATTTCGATTTATCTTTCTGATAGTCAGGCGATTGTCAGAGCCCTTAGGGCTGTCACGAATACCTCAATGAAAGATACAGCACGAAATTTACATTACATTGGTACCAAGGCATAGTGATAGTGATATTTCAGTAAATTGTAGAGCGTATGAACTACACATCGAATTCGATTTATCTTTCTGAAAGTCAGGCAACTGTCAGAGCCCTTGGTTCTATGACTGTCACAAATCCCTCAACGAAAAATACGATACGACATCCATGTTATACTGGTACCAGGCCATAGTGATATTTCAATGAATTGTAGAGTGAATGAACTGAACAGTTGTGGCCCCATCACAGAGCTCTACGGTGTATTTGGTTTGATCAGTATGAACCTCACATCGATTTCGATTTATCTTTCTGACAGTCAGGCAACTTTCACAATCGTTGGTTGTATGGATGACTCGAATCCCTTAATGAGAGATACGGTATGACATTGACATCATATTGGTACCGAGGCATAGTGATATTTGAGTAAATTGTAGAGCTTATGAACTGACCAGGCGTGGCACAATCACAAAATACTTTGAAGATCTGCGAGAGTGTAATTGATAATGAAATGTTTGTTGGAGTCTGTCAACGCCAAGTGGACGTCTTCGGTTATATGGGCAAGATAGAGTGGCAAATTTGATCAAAGTTAGATCTTCTCAAACATATATAATTTGGTTATTACAACCCTTCAGAATTACAACCTAGCTTCTCACACTACTGATGTTGTGTGCGTTAATTGTATGCATGAGTGGTGGGACCTACATTTTAAAGTCGTCTCCGAATGACAGATTTTTGAGAAACTTTTTCTTGGCAATCTTATTTACTCTCAGAGTTTTTGTCAGAAATCTGCTGAGAAATATTTTTTCATATTTCGTTTCATATTTCACGACAGTTGAAGTAACTACTGGGCATTATGGGTACTTATAGAAGACACATAGGTCTTGAACACATGAAAAACCACTTCTGTAACAGAGATTAGGAAAAGGACGAAGCTGTCCGTCAGCAATTAGGAACAATGCTGTGACAGAGAAGCAGGAAGCACTTTGGCATCTATCAAGTAGACGAACTAACCGATTTGTCGGAAACAAACATAAGGGGCCTTAGTGGTTTCGTCAGGAAAGTGGTTCTAGGTCTAGGAAAAAGGGTATAATTCAGTATAATATTGGTGCATCTATTTCAACTTCTTGAGGTGACAGCAATCTCTTCCTACCTACCTCTTATAGGCATAATGTTTGGTCGACACATGTGGGCATTTGCAGAAGTCGACAAAGAAAACGATCTTGTTTGAGTTGGACGAACCAAATCGAGGATGACCTCTCATCGATTGTGTGTGACTAACTGGCGAATCCCAACTAGAGTAATTGTTTTACTTTCCGAGCTTTTGGCAAAAACTGCTGAGAGCAAGTAGCCGAAAGGAAAATCTTGTTCTTATTTTTTTTAAGATGTGGGAACTGCGGTTTAAGCACCCGAACCCATATCTAGTAAGCCAACACACTACTTGTTAGACTATATTGATCTGTCAAGGCTCAGGATATGAAACACAATCGTCTAGCCGACAGGAAAATCTTGTTCTTATTTTTTTTAAGATGTGGGAACTGCGGTTTAAGCACCCGAACCCATATCTAGTAAGCCAACACACTACTTGTTAGACTATATTGATCTGTCAAGGCTCAGGATATGAAACACAATCGTCTTGACTGCTGGCATTCATCATAAAAAATCAACAACCAATTTACCCCAGTTCGGGTAGACTGTTATGAGTTCCAGAAAGAAGGTTTTATTTTACTCAATCGAAACAAAATGTACGTAGGATGGAGCAGAGTTTGGACTACAAATTGGCTGAAGTAAAACTCTCACTTACTTGACATCATTCAGGAGAGAGACATGATTTTATACAACGGCTATATGTCTGGTCCTATATTCCGAATATTTTTCCGTAAATACTCGCTTCAAACAATTAACTTGTGGTGTGGTAGTCTTCTGGTTCCACCAAATACAGAAACATACATACATCAATAGTTATTACAACACTTCAGTCAGAATTACGACCTAGCTTCTCTCACTGCTGATCTTGTGTGCATTAATTTTCTATGTAAATGGCTGGACCTACAGTTTAAAGTCGGCAGATTTTTTAAAAACTTTTCATGGCAATTTTCTATTTACTCTCACAGCTTTTGCCAGAAATATGCTGAGAGAAAGTTGCAGAAAAACAATTTCCTTCATATTTCGTTTTGTTGATGATGTCTGACCTGAGGTTTGAACCGTGGAATCACGTCTAATAAGTCAACACACTACCTGCTAGACTACGAAGGCTACAAATACACACATCCACCAAATACTGAGTACTATTTGGTGCCATGTTGTTTTGGTTGTTTTATCGGCCTTTACATACAATTTCTGGCATCTGGTTAATCATCACCAATAATTCTAGGAGCACTTTGAAAATATAAAATCGTCTTTCGTAGCCTCCCCGTGGTACTTGATTTCTCTGCTTTTAAATGAATCGAACTATTCGAAAATTGTACAAATAACAGCTAGAGAGTTGAATCAGTGGACTGAAGACTTTTTCAAATAGAAAAACTAAAGCCTTACTTCAGGCAAATGATAGTTTAGTGGCATAAAACATCTCCCGACTGTTCTGAATACAGCTTTTTAGGCGATACCATCAATACATGTGGACCAGAGATCAGCAATGAATCGTTTTTTCGCTAATCATAAGCACTCATGACATTTTTAATACAAGTGAGTCACATACATACATAATTGGTCATTACAACCCTTCAGTCAGGATTACGACCTAGTTTCTCACACCACTTATGTTGTGTGTGTTACTTTTATACATGAGTGGTGGGACCTACAGTTTAAAGTCGACTCCGAACGACTGATTTTTTTTAGAAACTTTTCATGGCAATTTTATTTACTCTCAGAGTTTTTGCCAGAAATCTGCTGAGAGAAAGTCGCCGAAGAAATACTTTTTGTATTTTGTTTTGATGTCTGGCCTGGGGCTCGAACCCTGGCTTTTCGTCTAATGAGCCAACACACACCTACTAGACTACGGCGACTTCAAGTGAGTGAGTCAACAATATTGAAATTTAACTATGTACTCTGATTCATTCGTACTTACTACAACGTTGATTTATAAGTACAGGTTGCAATGAGTATGCGAACAATATTGACATCAAACTCATACCATAAGCCTACTCATTTAGATTCATAACTTTAGAAATATAGTTATAAATGATTCGAGTGACTCGAATTTACAGTCTTAGTTGTTGTTGCATTTACAAAAAAAAAAAAAAAAGAAAACAGACACATAAGCAAAAACGACAGAGCAGCAAGCAGAGTAAACACACAACCTTCTAGTAAGTATTTTAGTGTTCGTACGCGATTCATACTTATTTTGTGATTCGTGTATATTGTTACGAAAAGGGAAACGGTCGTTTAACATTAAAATTCTAACAAACACTCTAACACTAACGAATACAATGAATATGTTGATTCATAATAGCTACACTAACAACTACAACGAACATGTTACAAGCAAAGCATCAACATCGGTATGAAACAAAAGGGGATAGACAAGCGAGAACGCAACAACAAGCAATATGAACCAAATACACAAACAACAATGCAGTCGCTATAGAATTCTCGAGAAGGCGAGAACAAGAACCTCCCACATCGAGAACGTTCATCATACTGATTTCGTGCGTATATAAAAGGGAAAGACAAGGCCAGCAACCAGTTAGTTATAATTCAGCCAGTCTTGTGTAAAGACGCGTTGCGGTTTGAACGTACAAGTGGTATTGCATGCCAAAAGGTTGTAAACAGAGAAGATCTAATGAACAGTTGTTAGTGTTTACGCGAACAGAAGTGTGAAATAGAATAGTGTACAAGCAAATTATTGTTGTATCGTTAAGTTGTATACGGTGGCACACAAAAGTAGTGTAAAGAATAAAGAGAGTTTAAGAGAAACTACACACATATTTGTTTTTACTTTGTTTGCAATCAACGAACTCATATTCTAAACGTTTTTAAAATGGTAAAAACGTAACAATAAGTTGAGTTATGGAGAGTCGAAATCAATAACATCATACGTGTTGTTAAGTATGAATATTATGAGTCCGTCAAACTTTGAATATGAGTAGAGGTTCCATGATATTAAAATAAGTATGATATCAGAAGTATGATTCGATTCTACTTATCTTTTTGGATACTCATTGCTGATCTCTGATATGAGGACTGACAGCGCCAAGGATTAAGAGCCTCCTTTTTTTAATTCAATTTTTCTAGTTGAATTTATTTTTGAGGTCTTTAACAACGTTCAATTAATCCTCAACTACAAATACAACAAAGTATTTCAAAAATGTTACATTTCAGAACCAGAAAATTCTGAAACAGCACACACACTCCATTCACCCTCTTTTAATTGTTAAACAATGACTCAACTCAATAGAGATTTAACCAGAAAGCATTTGTATTGAAATACAATTTTTATTCTTTTGTTTTATTTTGTTTTGTTCTCTTTTTTTCCTTAATCACTGTCCATTTCTCTATATTCTCTGAATATATGGGAGGTGATACTAACAGTTTTCATGTTTTTTAATTTTAATTTTTTATTTCAATTTTCCTCTTCAATTTTTTTTGTTGTTATTCATTTTGTTTCCAATTTTAATTCATTATTTTGTGTCTCTGCTGTGCTGCTGTGTACTCCTACTTCCCTGCCTTCTAGCCGGATGACAACACAAAATTCCTTTTTCATAATTAATGTCATTTTGTTGGCAAAAAAAAACAACAAAAAAGTTTTTTGTATTAAAAAAAAAAATAAAACAAGTTAATCGTTGGAAAAAACAGAACAAAAAAAACCTTAAAATGTGCAGCAGCATTTAATTTCCAATCAAACTATTACACAGACACACACACACACAGAGAGAGAGCATTTATCGATTCAATGAAATGAAAAAAAAAAAACGAAGAAGAAAAATGAAGCATAATAGAAGCTTTTAGAGAAAGGGGTAAGGAGGGGAACAAGTGTAGCACAAATAAAACACTATAAAAGTTTGATTGTGTGTGTGAGGCAAAGGCTTAAACAATATTAATAACAAAGAGAGAAAAGGGGAGAGAGAGAGCGAGCGCGAAAGAAAAAAATACGTAAAATATGTTTAAAATTACAGCAACGCAGCACAAAATCATTTTCTGTTTAATTTTATGCAATTTTTTTCACGTTCTCTTCTTCTCAATTTTTTGTTGTTTTCGTTCATTCAGTTCTTTTGGTTCATAAAGGATGCAATCGACGACAGAGTTATGTACACAAACCCGAGTGCTGTTATAGGAGTAAAAGACAGAAAGGACGTTTGTCGTCTATATGTCTGAAATAAAACGCGTGACAGTCAATTTTAAATGAAGTAAAGCGCCTAGTAAAGTAATGGCAAGAGGCATTGAAACGGCAGCGGCAGCAGCAGCAGCAGCATGAGAGAAATATTATAGGCATGCATGCAATTGACATATTCAAGTGAGCGAGAGAGAGTCTATTTAATTTCATTTCATTTAATTCCTTTATGCTATTAACTTAACACAAGTGTGGTTACAAACTACGAATATGGCCGTCTCTTATTACGCCACATCGATGATGTCATTTGCATAGAGATGGGAGTACTTGAAATATAACAATAAAAAACAAAAACTTTTAAACATAAAAATTAAGCCTTAACGTCATTACCTAAATGGTAAAGACAAGCAATAAATTATTAGAAAAAAAACTACAATTTTTATGAATATGTTACAGGAGAACTATTTTGAAAAATTTTTAGAGTTATGAATGTGTGTGAAGATAAATTTGAATTTGCAAATCCAAGACGCAAACCAAAATTTTTAGCAGCGCCACATTTGCCGTTAACAGAACAAAATTTGTCCTTAACAGAGCACTGTTAGCTATTTAACAGTATACATCTGAGCAAGCCCTGATGTTTAGGAGATAATTTTGGGAAATACTCTAGGTCCATGAGTACGATACTAAATGCAAAGGAAGATGCCAAGGCCACTTAATATAATCAGCAATATGGTCACTACAAGTGATATGGTTTTGAGAAAATTGGCTTTGAAAATATCAATCTTTTACTTGAAAATTATCTGGAAGATCAGTGGCCATTTTGGAACATATAAGAAATAGTACACCACACAGACTACATTCAAATGGTTGTCCAGAGGTTGCTCTTTCAAACCGTGGTAGTGGGATAGCTGAAATTATTTTGAGAGTTGAGAAACTCCTCCCCCACCAACCATCCTTTTCATTTCAATACTTTTGTTCAGCAATAATAATAATCATAAGGAGAATTATATTTTACTAGCTGTACCCTGCGCGTGTTGCTGCGCTACCAACTAAAATAAATGTAAAGGAACGACATTACACAAATGTCCAATTAATTTTGAATCATTTTATTGATCTTGTTTCCCGTTGTCCTGATGATTCAGATGAACGGGCCTGAGTAGTACACATTCGCTCAGTTTCTAATCTCACTTCTCGTTGTTCAAGTGGTTCAAGCGAACGGGTCTCAGCGGTATATACTCGACGATTTTCCAGTCTCAGTGCTCGTCTGATTCTGAGGCCCGTAATGCCTTTTTCTTCCGTGTTGGGGGTGTAGGTCGACCAATTGCTTGTCATTCATTTGAATAATTTTCAGTGACGCCATCCATAGGAAATTAATCGCACCAACCTCCGTCGAGTCAGGCGCAACAACTTTGTTAAAGAATGCACAGTTTACGATTTAATTGATTTTAAGTAATTTTCAGTGGCGCCACCTGCCGGAAATTAGTCATACCAACTTAGAAACCCTCTTTACATTTCAACACTTCTGTCCACAAATAATAATGATCGCAATGAGAATTATATTTTATGTCAGCAGCCTGAAATAGTTGCAAAGTGGAAGCCTAATCTACTATTGCCAATGTTAAACAGTTAACAGTGCTCTGTTAATAGCAAAGTTTACTCTGTTAGAGGCAAGAAGTGGCGTGCCAAAAACGTGGGTTTGCGTCTTTGGTTTTTAAATTGGAATTTATCTTCACACACATTAGTTATGATAAGAGTATATTCAACAGCCCGTGAGTAACATTATTTACTAAGAAATCGTTCGTCTCACTTGGTCTAAGTCCTAGATGTTTAAGAATTTGATTTTTACAAGAAGTCATACATACATAACATAATTGGTCATTACAACCCTTCAGTCAGGATTACGACCTAGTTTCTCACACCACCTATGTTGTGTGTGTTAATTTTATACATGAGTGAGGGACCTACAGTTTAAAGGCGACTCCGAACGATAGATTTTTGAGCAAACTTTTCATGGCAATTTGCCAGAAATCTGCTGAGAGGAATTCGCCTAAGAAATACTTTTTGACTTTTGTTTTGATGTCTGGCATGGGGCTCGAACCCTGGCTTTACGTCTAATAAGCCAAGTTCAAGGAGTCATAACAAAAAAAAAAAAAAATGTTTGAAGTCGATTTAGACAAATCAATACATTGCCTCTACTTCCACTGTTTGCAATTCAGCAACACAATGGGTCCTATGCAGCCCAAGTGTGAACTACCGACTTCCTTCGGTGGATAACCACCTCTACCTACTTAACTCAGCTACAGTGTCTACTAAACTTCTCAATTGAGGGCGATTATATTGAATGCCTCAATACTACAGGCTCCCAGGGTTCTATATTCAGAATTTAGACATTTCAAGAGCTAGGACATGGCATAAAGGTTAAAGTACTTAACGATAAATCCAAGCGTCATAGGTTCGCAGGCAGCTGAAGACAATAAATTTTTTTATTGTGGCTTTTTAAATTTAGAAATAGGGTAGAGTGTTTATATTTCCTAAAATTAATTTCAGAAACTTCCTGGAGCGCATGCGAGGCGTATTGGTCTTAGACACTTTGCAAATGATTTCTGCAGAAGCTGTGGAGATGAAAAGGAAGATGAGACTATTCTTCACCTATTGTGCACATGTCCGGCACTTAGTCGGAAGAGAAAGAGGTACCTGGGTGCCTACTACATGGAGGATATGGATGAACTGTCATGTATGGATATTGGCAGCCTGAGTTGCTTCATCCGAAGCTCCGAATGGTTCTTGGAATAGGGGAAATGAGGAACTGTGGTATCACAATGGGCCCTGTGTGAGGGGACAGCCACTTCTACGTACCTACCTATGGGATTTGAAGTAGAGGCAGGTGGTAGATTTGCCAAGACTAAAATGACTTTTTGGAGTAGAGATGGTATTCTCATCTACTAAGCAGAATGAATCCTCACTTTATAAAACTACAATTTAATTTGGAAACAAATTTTTTTTGATATGAAATGTGTTCATGATTTACACTCGTACCATACTTAAAGTTTAAATTATTATTTTAATTTCGTTTTTTCTTTTCGTTTATGATGAACTCAATAACTTACCATCATGCAACGTTCTTTGCCAATTTCTTTGCATTGGTCGTGCATAACCTCAATGGCGTGATTCCATTTTTGCATACACTGGCGATAACTGGTTAAATCAAAGCCGGTAATGGTGACTTTGCGTGATATAATCGAATGAACGGTGGCACGACCATCACGGACCATAAATAAGAATTTGGCCTGGAAAAGAAAGACGAATAAAATTTAAAATTTAAAGATTTTCAAGAATTTAAGAAGTAGAAAACTTACATTAGGAAACAATTCTATCACATAAGTGCCCATTTTTAAGGTTAATGGATCCTTATTGCACAGCCGTGGCGCTGGATCACCATGTTTGGCAATGATTTCTAAACAAAACTGTGCAATTGCACTGTTCATTACCTCTTTGGTAATGCCAGCCTCTATCAAACGCAACGATTCCTTTTCAGACTTTAGCCAATGGGAACGTAATTGTAAAATTCTAGGTATCACTCGTGTCTCTTGGCCACATCTGGAAAATGGAAGAGAAAAGAAAAAAGAAAAGAAAAAATCATTAAAAAACAGGGAAAACAATTTCATTAAGAGTATCTTGTTAAGCTTGTTGCTTAAGTATAATAATACGGGTCTTAAGATAATTAAAAAAAACTTTTTTAAATCAATTGGAGGACAGCAGGACGACGGACGAATCATTTCAAAATCACAGAAAATTATCAGACAATTATAGCACACCTACACGCTTAATTTAAATGCAGCCAGCCAACCAGCCAGCCAGCCAACCATTATGCCATTCGCCCCTCTGCTTCCCTCTGTGGCAGAAGCAAGTGAGTGAAAGAATAGTTTTTACTTCCTTTTTAACAGGCACAAGTTTTCTAAGGATTTTCTACTTCTAATGGATGATTTTTTAAGAGCTATAGGAAAATTTTGCAAACAAAAACCCATGAAATTCAGAAAAATGCATGAAATCTTTACTTGAATCGATAGTACGGTCCATATTATTTAATGTTTGAAGATTATTTCATGCAAATGTTGACCGCGACTGCGCCTCAAGTGGTTCATCCGCTTAGTTCAATTTTGGCATACACTTTCCAACATTTCGGCCGGTATCTCACGAATAAATGCTTCAATATTGTCTTCCAATGCGTCAATTGAAGCTGGCTTGTCTATATAGACATGAGCCCCACAAAAAATAGTCTAAAGGCGTTAAATAGCACGATCTAGGCGGCCAATTGACTGGTCCCGAACGTGAAATAAAATGTTCACCGAACTCGCCTCTCAATAAGTCCATTGTTACGTGTGCTGTGTGACATGTGGCACCGTCTTGTTGAAACCACATGTCATGCAAGTCAAGATCTTACATTTTGGGCAAAAAAAGTTGGATATCATCTCACGGTAGCGCTCACCATTCACAGTTACGTTACGATTCGCAGCATCTTTGAAGAAGTACGGTCCAATGATGCCACCAGCTCATAAACCGCACCAAACTGTGACTTTTTCTGGATGCATTTGTAGCTTTTGCAATGCTTCTGGCTGATCTTCACTCCAAAATCGACAATTCTGCTTATTTGCGTATCCATTGAGCCAAAAATGAGCTTCGTCGCTGAACACAATTTTTCGATAAAGAAGTGGATCTTCGGCCAACTTTCCAAGAGCCCATTCACCAAAAATTCTCCGTTGCGGTAGGTCGTTCGGCTTCAACTCTTGCACCATCTGTATTTTGAAAGGCTTCACACCTAAATCCTTTCGCAAAATTGTCCACGTTGTTGAGTAATAGAGGCCCAATTGCTGCGAACGGCGACGAATCGATAATTTATGGTCACACATTAACACTGGCCGATACAGTTGCGATATTTTCTTCAGTTCGCACTCTACGTAGGCGTGTTGATGGTTTAATGTCCAACAATGTAAATTTGGTGCGAATTTTAGTCACAATAGCCCGAATAGCCGCTTCAAGTGGGTCGATTAAACTGACGACCATAAAATGGAAGAAGCGCGCGATGTCCTTTCTTAACAGAGCACGCATTTTGATAATAAAATTCCATGATTTGCAAGCGTTGTTCGTTTGTAAGACGATTCATGGTTAAATTATAGACCAAACTGAAGATGTTTGACAGTGAAACAAAACACGAAACGTGCGTCAGCTGTTTAAACCAGTGTTGCCAAAAAGATAATAGCTAGAAAAAATCACCCGTTAGTTCGTAGAGGACGAAAGAAAAAAGTTAGAGAAAAAAGTGAAAAGTTTTCCTTTCAAGTGGAGTGAAATGCTGCTGTTAAAGAAACGAAAGAGAGGTAGAACTGTAAAAAAATATGTGGCATCTCGTTGCAGTAAAATTTGTTGTTTGACGATGAAAATAAAAATTAAAAACTTTTACGTTTAACAAGGCAATAACAACAGCAACAACAACAACAACAGCAACATCCACTGCTGCAATGGCAGTCAGTAGCAAAACAAATTAAGTTGGGGCTGCGATTAACGCAGTGCAAGCAACAACGCAGTACATTGAGCTACGCAATGTAACTTAAAAACAAAACCTATAAAGTACTTGCAATTGTTGTTGTTGTAGTTGTAGCACAACTTTCAACAAGCAACACAATACAAATTGCGAAAACAAAAACAACAACAGCAACAAAAACAATTGCAAATAATTTACACGAAAAAGAGGAAGAAAAACACTTCAAATCGAAAACTAAAATCAAGTGAAGCACAACACAAATAACGCAGGCAGACAGACAAACAGGCAAACAGGCACACACACAGCCAAGGCTGGCAAATAAAAACGAATGCATCGGCAGACTGTACGAAAAAAAAAAATAAAAAGGAACGAACCTATTGCCCGCTTTATAGGCAAACGGCAGACAAATAAGAAGAATCTGTGGCATCAGAAATAAATTTCCATGATTGCTTTTCCAGCCTATTCTTTGCTTCCTTTTTTTTGCGTTACTGTTGTTGTAAATGAAGGCTCGGTGGTTACGTCTCTGTTGCGCTGAGCCACAAATCACTGAACCGTTTACAAATGCCGCCATCACATTTGCCCCGGGGGACTATTAAAAGTCGCAAACGATGTTCGAAATAAAATTTGTTTGTCTGCGTATTTGTGTGTGTTTGGTGGAATGCATGTTTATCATGACGACATCAATTAAAAAAATCAATTAGAATTGATTGGAATCGGAAATAAAAATTTTAAAAAAACTTTGCCTAAAATTTCACGAAAAAATGAAACAACAAAAAATAAATAAAAGAGAAAATTAATTTAAACAATAAATTTTAAACCGAAATAGAGGGAGGAAAAAATTGTAATAAAAAGAAATAAAATTTGAAAAAAAAAATTAAGGTTAGGTTTTGAGGTTAGAAAACAGTTCACAAGCATCTGTTTGGGCCAGAGATCAGCAATGTGTATTCAAAAACATGAGTAGAATCGAATCATACTCATAATTTCTGATACTTATACGCATTCATACTTATTTTAATATTGTTAAACAAGTTACACACGACACAAATACATCGAACACGTTCCAAGTAAACCAACCAACAACAACAAGCATGAAAGAAAAAGGGATAGACAAGTGTGCAGAATGCACAAACAACAATGTGGTCGCGATAGAGTTCTCGAGAAGGCGAGAACACGAAACTTCTAATTCAAGAACGTTCGTTAGACTGTTTGTGTTGAACTATAAAAGGGCAAGACAAAGCAGGCAACAGTCAGTAATAATTGAGTCAGTCTTGTGTGAAAACACGTTGCGTGCGAAGTAAACAGTTTGAAGATTGCTATTGTGAAGATCTACAGAATAGTTGTCAGTGCTTAAGCAAAGGGTGTGAGCAGAGAGGAATAACGAATAAAGCAGATTATTGTTACATACACGACAAGTTGTATATGGTGGCACACAAAAGTAGTGTGAACAATAAAGACTTTAATTGAAACTGAATACAAATTTGTCTTTACTTTGCTTGCAATCCACGAACTGATATTCTAAACGTTTTTAAAAAGGTAAAAACGTAACAATATCATGGAACCTCTACTCATATTCAAAGTTTGATGGACTCATCATATTCATATTTAACAACACGTATGATGTTTTTGATTTCGACTCTCCATAACTCAACATATACACGAATCCCAAAATAAGTATGAATCGCGTACGAACACCAAAATACTCACTAAAAAGTTGTGTATTTGCTCTGCTTGCTGCTCTGTCTTTTTTGCTTATGTGCCTGTTTTTTTTTTGTTGTAAATGCAACAACAACTAACACTGTAAATTGTAATGAATGATTCACTCGAATCATTCATAAGTATTTTTCTAAAATCATGAATCTAAATGAGTGGGCTTATGAATCAAACATATTTCGAATGGTATGAGTTTGATGTCAACGTTGTAAGCATACTGATTGCAACCTGTACTTATAAATCAACGTTGTAGTGAGTATGAATGAATCAGAGTACATAGTTAAATTTCAATATTGTTAACTCACTTATATTCAAAATTTCATGGGTGCTTATGAGTAGCGAAAAAACGATTCATTGCTGATCTCTGGTTTTGAGATTAGAAAACAGTTCACAAGGATCCTCTTGTTTTAAAGCTTAAAGGGCATTAGTATTCTAGTGAAATAAGTTTTCTCTAGTATTCTAGAGAAAATTTTAGACATTTTAGCCAGGGATTGCTTTACTGCCATCAAAAAACTTGATAAAAAAAAAGCTGATCGATAGAGCTGGTCTATGTTGTCTATAAGAACTAAAACAGGAACTTATTTGGAACTTTCGTAATACATACTCAAATACATAATTGGTCATTACAACCCTTCAGTCAGAATTACGACCTAGCTTCTCACACCACTTATGTTGTGTGTGTTAATTGTATCCATGAGTGGAGAAACATACAGTTTAAAGTCGACTTCAAACACCAGATTTTTGAAAAACTTTTTCATGAGAATTTTATTCACTCTCAGAGTTTTTGCCAGAAGACTGCTGAAAGGAAGTCGCCAAAGAAATATTTTTTCATTTTTCGTTTTGTTGGAGATGTCCAACCTGGAGTTTGAACCGTGGCTTCACGTCAAATAAACCCAAACACTGCCTACTAACCTAGGGCTGGTTTTGTGTGTTACTTTGTCTCAGGTTAGGTAGTCAAGTTGTTACATGTAAGTCAACTACAGCCGGTCTTAGAATGCTAGTGCTGCTATCAATAGTTGGCTTGTAACAAAGCCCTCTGTGAAAATGTCAGGTATGAGAAAAAGTTGAGCTTGGTATAATAAAGGGGGGCTTACTTATTGTGTCCTCTGCTCTTCTAAAAGGAGACGAAGTCTAACCTTCTCAAGGTGTTCGTTTGTGATGTTTTCCCCCTAGAGTAGCACACCACGAGGCATCAGGATGGATTATTTGAAAAGGAAACGAAAAAAAAAGTTTCACTTTAGCTGGATTCGAACCTGGGGTGCTTGATTTATAGTCAAGACTTTAACTACTACACCATATCACGGCAGTGTCGTTGGAATTAATGTCTTAGAAAATTAATGTGAGAAAGATCACATATTCTTACATGTGTGCCCGTTGGACAGTGGAAAGTAAACACTGCGAGTACAAGGTTTCATTTGGTACCAGTCGCCGTAATACAGAACAGCCTAAGATTTATTAAAGTGCCTGCTAATGACCCTCAATTCGGAGCATGTTGTTGACAACATCTTATATGAAAAAGGATCAGGGGAGTTTGCCTTATAGATTACATGCTTGAGAATTGAAGTCCACCATTTTTAAAATTCAAAATCTGTGGTGCAATGCTGCCATGTAACCCTTCAGAGGCAGTTTCATATGCCATACGAGAGAGAAATCTGATCAGATAAACGATCAGACAAACTCTAGAGACAATTACTGTAAATAAAATAAAAGAAACAAATACAGACAAAGAAATTTATTATGATTCCATTTGTTTTAATTTATTTCAGATGCACAGTGCATTCTCTCGTTACGAGCCTTTACTATTTGCCTACAGAGTACACAACAGTTGTTGACGGTGTTGGTGTTATTGAAGAAAACTTTATTTTGCCTTGTATTAAAAAAAATTATTTTTTCAAAAAAACAACAAACGGAGAAGCAGTAAGTGAGAGAGAAAATAAATGAAAAAAGCTTACGGAAAACGTAACTGAAAAGTAAAATATGCTGCCGTGGGAACAATAGAACAACATAAACAAGCATTCACAGGAGAATTTCTATTCCATTCCTCTTGAAAATGAAGAAAAAAAAATCAAACAAGCAAACAGACGTTACTACAACAACATAAACAATATCAACAATATGATTACAACAAAACATTGGCAAAAAACAGGCTAAAAAATAGAAAAGCAAAGAAGAAAATAAAGAAAGAAAACGAATTGTAGAGAGTATGTTGAAAGGCGCTCAAAAGACAAGTCGTATACAACATGAATAAGGCATGGCACAGGAATTCCATGTTTCTTGTTGTTCTTCGACACAACAAAAGAAAGAGAAGGCATTTCCGTTACGTACCTTTTTTCCATTGTATTGGTGTTGTTGTTGAGTTCATTTCAAATCTGTTTCATACACCCCTGCAATCATATGGCCGACGACGTAGTTAGAGCAATAAAAACAACAACAACATCAATAAGCAATACGATGGTAAATGTAAACAGCTTGCTTGGTAAATAGCAACAAGATTTAATACACGACGATACGAACAACAGCACAGAACGAATCGACAAAGACAACAATGCTAACAAAATCAACATCAACAACAACAGCAACAGCAAGAACAATAGCAGCACAACTCCTATTTACAGAGCAACACTATGAATGCATAAATGGTCTCAAAGGCAAATCAAATGAAAGGTTAAAAAAAGAAGGAGAGAGAAAGAACGTAAAAAAGAAAAACGAACACCAAGCAAAAGAGAAAAGGAAAACAAGAGAAAAAATCGTATATTAAAAGAAAACAGAAGATGAAAAATCTAAGAAAAAAAAAAAAAAACAAAAGTACACAGAATAGAAGAGAGAAAAAAACCTTTTTTCCAATTGAAAAGCAAAGTCGGGCAAAGTATGTTTGTTTTCTCGCTGCTCTTTGTTATTGACGACGATGATGATGATGTACGAGTATGTTGGCTGGGCTGCCAGCAGCTCGATAGCTTGAAATTGTTGATGGAATTACTTTGATTGTAATCGTTCGCTGTTCGTCTCAGCAATACAGTGTAGCACAGTGGCATTATGGATGGATTTTAATTTTTAAAGCCTTGGATTATCATTTCAATCATATTCGTTGACTACTTGGTTTATTAACGAGTGAATATACATGGGATGGGAGTTAGTTTGTATTGCGGGCATTACATTCACGTCAAATCAAAGAAAATTTGAAAATAATTGGAAAATTTAAGACTACACCGCTTAAAACGATAACAATAATGAATTAGGGAGTATGAGTAAAAATAGCAATTGAAAGAAATACCAATTGAAAGATTAAAACTGAACGTTAAAAAAAATTGGGAACTGAGATAAGATGCTTATTTACAACACTTTGTCTGTCTCCCTGTTCTGAGAATAGAAGAATGCTTATATGAATGCGAGTGGAACAATCGTGAAGATGGAAACTAAATTAATCGAGGAAAATGGTGGCCAGCAATTAAAATATGGCATTTTGTTCAGATTTTATGAAGTGTCAGGCAGTTATTCTACAAAAGCGATTCTGCTATGTAGTATACATACATACACACCTAATTGGTCATTACAACCCTTCAGTCAGGATGCCTACTAGAGGTCAGCAATGAGTATTCAAAACGATGAGTAGATTTGAATCATACTTATTATTTGTGATACTTATACGCATTCATACTTATTTTAATGTCATCCTCATACTACTCATATTCAAAGTTTGAAATACTCATGGTACTCATACTTAACAATACGCATGATGTTATTGATTTCGACTCTCCACGACTCATCGTATACACGAAAGGCACAAAATAAGTATGATTCGCGTACGAACACTACAATACTCACAAGAATGTTGTGTGTTTGCTCCGCTTGCTGTCTTTGTCTCTTTTGTTTATGTGTCTTTCTTCTTTCTTTGTAAATGCAACAACAACTAACACTGTAAATTTTGACGAATCATTTATAAGTATTAGTGAATATTTTTCTAAATTTATGAATCTGAATGAGTAGGCGTATGAATCAAACATATTTCGAATGTTATGAGTTTGATGTCAACGTTGTACTCATACTCATTGCAACTTGTACTTATAAATCAATGTTGTAATGAGTACGAAAGAATCAGAGTACATAGTTAAATTTCAATATTGTTGACTCACTCATACTCAAAATTTCATGAGCGCTTATGAGTAGAGAAAAAGCGATTCATTGCTGATCTCTGATGCCTACCTAGCATCTCTCACCACTTACGTCGTGTGTGTTAATTTTTTAATAATAAGCGGTGGGACCTACAGTTTAAA
Organism: Sarcophaga carnaria; assembly: GCA_958299815.1. NCBI lineage: Eukaryota > Metazoa > Arthropoda > Insecta > Diptera > Sarcophagidae > Sarcophaga > Sarcophaga carnaria. The sequence goes on from OY283149.1 coordinate 145,284,254, forward strand.
GTCAAATCCGAACAACAGATTTTCGAGAAACTTTTTCATGGGAATTTTATGTCCTCTCAGAATGTACTGAGAGGCAGTAGCCGAAGAATTTTTTTTTTTTTTTTTTTGAGAAGTCTCTCCTGGGGTTTGAACTGTGGTCTCACCTCTAAAAAGCCAACACACTACCTACTAGACTATGGCGACTGGTAGTGGTTCTGCATCTAGTCCATCAAAAATAACAAAAATTTTCTTTATTTATCAGTACTCTACCTTGATGCACTTTTCCCAGAGACACTGAATAGCTTCGATACCTTACTTATATAGGGCATTTCATTAAACGTTTCCTATCTTTGAATTTCAGTAAAACATTATTCTTTTGAAAGGCCTATTGATGGCGTTATGTCTGGAATATAAAATCCCTTAAATGTCCTGTACAGCTTCTTTGGTTGGAGCTTTTCCGAAATGCCTTATTTTCCATGGCACTGGAGCAGGCTGAATTTGATTGATGACATGGTTTAGGTTGGTTTGGAGAGCTCTTGTGGTTTGTGGCTCCATACATCTTAGCATAACATACATAAGTGGTCATTACAACCCTTCAGTCAGGATTACGGATCTAGTTTCTCAAACCGCTTATGATGCGTGTGTTCATTTTATACATGATAGGCGGGACTTACAGTTTAAAGTCGACTCCGAACGAAAGATTTTAGAGAAACTTTTTCATGGCAATTTTATTTGGTCTCCGAGTTTGTGGCAGAAATCTGCTGAGAGGCAGTCGCCGAAGAAATATTTTTTTCATATTCGATCGAGATGTCTGAGCCAAGACTTGAACTACGACCTCACGTCTAATAAGCCAACTTACTACCTAGTAGACATAGCGACTTACAAGCTAACGCCAGAAGGAAAAGGCTAACGTGAGCAAATCGTGTGATTTCGGTGGCCACTCTTACATCGCCTACACGCGGTATGACCATGTCCTTAAATCGATCGTGAATAATATCCGATGTGGCATGAGCTAAGTGGCACGTAGAGCCTTCCTGTCAAAACCACATGTCCCAACGCTTAACGTCGTTGTCAAAGAAATATGGAACGATGACCACGTCACCGTAATAGCCACACCAAACAGTGACTCTTTGAGGACACCATGGACGCCTTTGGATCTCATGAAGAATATCCAAAGTGGCATGAGTTGAGTGGCACGTAGAGCCTGCCTGTTGAAATAACATGTCCAAACGTTCAGCGTCGTTCTCAAAGGAATATGGCTCGACGACGTCGCCTCAGCAAAATCCACACAAAACAGCGGTTCTTTGAGGACACCCTGGACGCCTTTGGACCTCATGAAGAATATCCAATGTCACATGTATTAAGTGGTACATAGCCCCGTCCTGTTGAAACCGTATGTCCCTACGTTCAACGTTGTTCTCAAAGAAATAATGATGAATGACGCCCTCACGCTATAATCCACATCAAACAGTGCGTATTTCGGAACACAATGGATGTTCTTGGATCTCATAAGAGTTGGTATTGTCCTAAATTCGTTATGTCTGTAGAAATGGACCTCAGAAATGAAGATACTTTTTCGATAAACAAAAAATTAAGGTCAGAATCCATTAGCGACCACACTTCGTGGTCCATGGCCGTTCACCTTCAGATCCTAGATCAGTTGAATTTTATGTAAATGCAGGGCTAAGTTACGATGCATGTTGTAGTCTTTAAATGACCGAGTTTTTGTGAGCGACACGTAATCGACTATTTCAGATACCATTGTACACTCCCATAGACAGTGCTGAAGTGAAGTAAAGCGATTTTGGTTTGATTAAATCGAAAATTTCAAAATACGTTGCACTTTGAAGCATAAAAAATGCATTTTTTTATAATTGATGATTTTTTAAGAGCTATAGGAAAATTTTTCAGAAAAAAAACACATAAAATTCAGAAAAATGCATGAAATCTTTATTTGAATCGATGGTACGGTCCATATAATTTAATGTTTGAAGATTATTTCATGCAAATGTTGACCGCGACTGCACCTCAAATGGTCCATCCGCTTAGTCCAATTTTGGCATACTCTTTCCAACATTTCGGCCCGTATCTCACGAATAAATGCTTCAATGTTGTCTTCCAATGCGTCAATTGAAGCGGGCTTGTCTGTACAGACATGAGCTTTAACATAGCCTCACACAAAATAGTCTAAAGGCGTTAAATCGCACGATCTAGGCGGGCAATTGACCGGTCCCGAACGTGAAATAAAATGTTCACCGATCTCGCCTCTCAATAAGTCCATTGTTACGCGTGCTGTGTGGCATGTGGCACCGTCTTGTTGAAACCACATGTCATGCAAGTCAAGATCTTACATTTTGGGCAAAAAAAGTTGGATATCATCTCACGGTAGCGCTCCACCATTCACAGTTACGTTACGATTCGCAGCACCTTTGAAGGAGTACGGTCCAATGATGCCACCAGCCCATAAACCGCACTAAACTATGACTTTTTCTGGATGCATTGGTAGCTTTTGCAATTCTTTTGGCTGATCTTCACTCCAAAATCGACAATTCTGCTTATTTACGTATCCATTGAGCCAAAAATGAGCTTCGTCGCTGAACACAATTTTTCGATAAAGAAGTGGATCTTCGTCCAACTTTCCAAGAGCCCATTCAACAAAAATTCTGCGTTGCGGTAGGTCGTTCGGCTTCAATTCTTGCACCAGCTGTATTTTAAAAGGCTTCACACCTAAATCCTTCCGCAAAATTTTCCACGTTGTTGAGTAACAGAGGCCCAGTTGCTGCGAACGGTGACGAATCGATAATTGATGGTCATACATTAACACTGGCCGATACAGCTGCGATATTTTCTTCAGTTCGCACTCTACATAATCGTGTTGGTGGCTTAATGGCCAACAATGTAAATTTGGTGCGAAATTTAGTCACAATAGCCCGAATAGCCGCTTCAGTGGGTCGATTAAACTGACGACCATAAAATGGAAGAAGCGCGCGATGAACTTTCTTAACAGAGCACGCATTTTGATAATAAAATTCAATGATTTGCAAGCGTTGTTCGTTTGTAAGACGGATTCATGGTTAAATTATAGACCAAACTGAAGATGTTTGGCAATGAAACAAAAACACGAAACGTGCGTGAGCTGTTTAAACCAGTGTTGCCACAAAGATAATACCTAAAAAAATCAAAGGTTACTTATTATACGTTGCAGCTCCTTAATTTATTTCCAGCATTCAAAAAATTTGTCTACGATAGTCATACGGCCTCAAATCAATTGATATACTTTTGTAACCCACTGTATGTGTATTTTAAACGATAACAACAGCAGAGGAGTTCTATCAACACACATCTTTCATCTACAAACACGCCATTATTTGAAGTAAACAAATAAAAAAAAGAGAGAAGAGGAAGAGAGAAAGAGAAAGAAAAGAAAGGAGAGGAGAGTAGAAAAAATGAATGACAAATTTATTTGATTTCTGTTTATCTGTCAATTATTTACAAACCAGACCAATGCACAGAGAAATAAACTCATACCCTCATACACATAGACTCACACATACATACACTCTCACATAAAAAAGCAAACTTATAAACTTAATCAAATACTCACACACACACACACACACATAAATTCCTTTTCTCACTTATAAAGGCACAATAAAACTGAACCCAAATAACGGCGTTTATTTACTCAGTTTAAAAACAAATAAAGGAAATGACAGAAAAAACATCTACAAACAACGATGAGAGGACGGAGAGAAAAAACCCGCTTTTATCGTTTTCTTCTTCTTCGTTTGATTGCTTGAAAGAAAGAACGAAATTTATTGGATTTTATTTCATATTTAAACACGTAAATGCCGAGTATTTCCCAGAAAAAAAAAACATTTTTTTTTTTGCAAATTTTTGTTTTAACGGCAGTTTTAATTTTATTGCCGCTAGAGCACTGAGCTGAGGAGTCATTAAAAATAAAAATTTATTCACGTTTTTTTTGTTTTTGTTTGTTTTAAAAACCCAAACTATTAAAAAGAAAAACAAAAATGGATCGTAAATGAACTTGCTTTTCTCGTAGCTTAACACTCATACGCTCCGTATGTACACATTAAACTGCTTTTGTGTACATTTCCTATCTCACTGTATACCACCAACCAATACATCCACGTTTTTTTTCTCTGTTTTAAATATCAAGGATTTTCGTTTTAAAGTGTTTTCTTTTTCAATGTGCATATAAAAGATTGAGGTTATGTGTGCCATGCAGATGTTTAGTGACAGTTTTAACAATTTTATAACGGTAAACATGCATTTTTCAGTAAATCTCTCTATGTATGTGTGTACGTATACGGGTTTTTATGTGTAAAAAATTTATATAAATTATTTTTTATTGAAATGATTTCCATGCATTCCATCCAAAGAAGAACGTGCATAATCGTTCAAAGAGTCTAAAAACAGCAGGATTTATTAAAAAGAAGGAAACTTGGTTGTCACATGAGCCGGAGTTGAGGGATCAGATGCAGTCAGATCGCTTTCAAAAGAAGTCATTCATCGCTGACGTCGAAACATTGATTCATTGCGACAACCAGAAGCGCAAGAAATCACAAGTGAAGAGCATGCAACGAACTAAATCTATATACATGCATACATAATTGGTCATTATAACCCTTCAGTCAGGATTACGACATAGTTTCTCACATCACTAGTGTTGTGTGTGTTAATTTTTATAAAAGGTGTTTTTTATAGAGTATAGAACTTTAAGTTGCAATAAAACAACGATGGATTATTCGATTGACATGAATTTTATTTATCCGAAAGATAATCTTGTGGCATTACATTTTAAATATGATTTCTGGCATATGACCGCCACGGCTGGCGCGGATGTAGTCCAATCTGGACGTCAAATTTTCGATGACTTTTTCCAACATTTGTGGCCGTATATCGGCAATAATACGGCGAATGTTGTCTTCCAAATGGTCAAGCGTTTGTGGCTTTACCGCATAGACCAATGACTTTACATAGCCCCACAGAAAGTAGTCTAGCGGTGTTAAATCACAAGATCTTGGAGACCAATTCACAGGTCCAAAACGTAAAATTAGGCGGTCACCAAACGTGTCTTTCAATAAATCTATTGTGGCACGAGCTGTGTGACATGTTGCGCCGTCTTGTTGAAACCACATCTCCTGGACATCATGGTTATTCCATTCAGGAATGAAAAAGTTTGTAATCATGGCTCTATACCGATCACCATTGACTGTAACGTTCTGGCCACCATCGTTTTTGAAAAAGTACGAACCAATGATTCCACCAGCCCATAAAGCGCACCAAACAGTCAGTTTTTCTGGATGTAACGGTGTTTCCACATACACTTGAGGATTACCTTCACGCCAAATGCGGCAGTTTTGTTTGTTGACGTAGCCATTCAACCAGAAGTGCGCTTCATCGCTAAACAAAATTCGCTTATGAAAATCGGGAACAATGGTAATCTCGTTTTGGGCCCATTTGACGAATCTACGCCTTACTTGATGATCGTTTGGCTTCAATTCTTGCACGAGTTGAATTTTGTAAGCACGCAAACCAAGATCCTTCCGCAAAATCTTCCATAAAGTGGATGGACACAGATCCAATTCCTGTGCTCGATGGCGGATGGACTCATTCGGGTCTTCCTCAATGCTACGCTCTACAGCAGCAATAGCTTCTTCTGTACGCACCGTACAGCGTCTCTGGGTATGCGAGTTATCAATAAGAGTAAACGTGGTGCGAAAACGTTCCATGGTTAATCGAATTAACTGCTCTGATGGACGATTTTGTCGACGATAAAATGGACGTAGTGCGCGATACGTTTTCCGCACAGAACCATTATTTTCGAAATAAAATTGCACTATTTGCAAGCGTTGTTCAGGCGTGAGTCTATTCATGATGAATTGCCAAACCAAACTGAGAATAAATCACTTGACATCTGTTAAATCGGTCGCCATCTTGAAAAGTAATGCCAACTTAAAGTTCTATACCTCTATAAAGAACACCCTTTACATGCATACATAATTGGTCATTATAACCCTTCAGTCAGGATTATGGACTTAGCTTCTCAACACCACTTAAGTTGTGTGTGTTAATTTAATACAAGAGTGGCGGGACCTACAATTTTAAAGTCGATTCCGAACGACAGATTTTTAAGAAACTTTTCTTGGCAATTTTCAATTTACTCTCCGAGTTTTTTTTGCCAGAAATATGCTGAGAGACAGTCACCGAAGAAATATTTTTTTTTACAAATTTTCGTTTTGATGTCTGACCTCGGGTTGAACCGTGGCCTTATTACAACGTTCGGTTATATATTGCGGCAACGGCCAAACGGCTATTTGGAAAACAATGAATGGAAAGTTTTACTTTATCTGCTGTATAGTCCAGACCAATATGCCTCTAAGTATCGTTCGTTTCGATCAATGCAGAATGCTCTAGGTGGAATAACTTTGAGTTCAGAGCAGGGTATTTTATGATTCATTCTGCAGCTCAAAATTCGAAAATTTTTTTTTTGGACGGAATCCATAAATTGCCGAAAAGATGGAAAAAAGTCGACGTTTTCGATGGATCGGGGGTTAGGTGTTGATCATTATAATTATAATCGACCTACTGTGCAAAATTGTAGAAGAAGAAATTTGTAGCGACTTGAGGTGTTATGGATATGGTCAGGTCTGTGTATTATTTCAAAACGTTGTCGCAGTTGGGACATATAAAATCTAACTTACGGCGTAGATAAGCTGATTGGGTGCTAGAACAACATTCTTTCACCGAGCAACTTAAAGCTCAGAGAACGCAGAAGTAATTGCGGAAAAGCCATTCATCCGAAAAAAGCGAAGTTTCATAGAAAAATCTGTATGTGTATTTAATTTAAATTTACTTTTGAAATTGAAAAAAACATTTACACACCCCTGGCATCTGGAAAGTGTAATACTTGCGATTAAATTGTTGCTTTATCTTCGAACAATAGGTTTTACTTGTTTCCTTAGCGCTTAAGATTTCTTAACACTTTTAAAAGCCGTGCAGTTTTGATTACAAAAATCTGAAACTTTTATTTACTTTTAAGCAGCATGAAAAAATATTAAAAATTTGTTAAACAATCTGTAACAAACCTACCCACAACGATTAATAATTTCCAATGTTTAATGCCGCAGATAATGCCGCATCAGACAGCATGACTTTACAAATAATTATGAAATCATTGGAACAAATTGTGGCCACAGATACAAGAAACACTCTTGAGTGACTTGTTTTTTTTTTATTGTTCAAATCGTTTACACTGCCATATATTTGATTAATATTGTATTAAAAACTAGGCGTATATCATCGTATTTTTTACATTCAGTTTAAGAGATTTTTTTATTTAAAAAAATAAATAAAATTTTTCTCAAGCCCAGACTGCTGACAGCAAACTACGAAGCGTATAAATATTGCGAAGCCTTGGCGGCTTAATGTTAAGGTTCAAAATATATAACCAAGCACGAGATAAAGACAGAAAGAAAACGTAAAAAAAGATTTGTTTAAATAAAAAGCATGGTATTGTTTAAAAAAAATTTGCATAAAAACCGAATCATAACATACAACTTTTGTTTCAGTTTACAAAACGAATGCATAAAAGGCAGGCACTTAAAGGAATGCAATGAAGACAGAAAAAGAATACAAAAATGGGAAACTTCTCGGTGCAAGTTAGGCAACTGTGATAGTGTTAATATTTAAAAAAAAAAAAGTATTTTAAAGTTATTATTTTAAAATTTAAAAAAGTTTTTACCTTTTAAAAACGTTTAAAATATGAGCTCGTAGATTGCAAATAAAATAAAAATAAATTTGGTTTTAGTTTTAACTTGATGTAAACAACAACAATTGCTTTTCTTTGTTATCCCTCTATTTATACCCTTTGCATAATAAATAGCAATTACTAGACAATTGTTCGACTGATCTTTGAAACGGAGATATTCAAACCACGATTACTTTCTTCAAACGCACCGCGTCTTCACACAAGACTGACTGAACTTCACTAACTTATTCGCCTGTTTTGCCTTGCCTGTTATATGGCAGGGTAAACAGTCTTATAAATGTTCTTGAATTGCTCGTTAGCTTTGCATTGCTTAACTGGCTTCCTATTGTGCTTCTTACTAAACGGGCAGCTAAATTTGCCGCAACTAGACTCAATGACATGTCTCACATGATCCCTTCTGGGCACTGCTCTGTTTTGTAGGCCCCACTGAACATCGATTATATACCTGCGGAACATTATTTTTACAGGGGGTTTCATTATCAGATTTCGAGCAGGGACAATTTGGTCCCTGATATGATTATTCCCCCAGAACTCCTGGATGTATACACCGATGGCTCTAAGCTCGATAATGCGGTTGGTAGCGGTGTCTACTCTGGGTAACTGGATATGGACATTTCCCTCCGGCTGACGGATTACTGTAGCTTGTTTCAAACGGAGGTAATGGCCATCTACCAGGCCGCTCAATGGATGCTAATCAGTGGCGCTCCTTTCATCCGCATCACAATCTTCTCTGATAGCCAGGCTGCTTTAAGATCTCCATGGGGTGTTGTGATTAACTCCAGGCTAGTTAGGGAGTGTCGCCTGGAGAAAGAGAGAACACTTTAGCTTATGCTTATCATTTATACCTCTAAAAACGTGCCCTCAACCATATGTTTTGGTGTCTAAACGCCTACATATAGGTAAAAAATTGTCCAAACAAAAGCTCAGTGTTCTATAAAAATTGCAAAATTTTTGCTACCACAAGACTTCATTCTTTTAAAACCCTGCTTATAACATACACGCCTTAATGTATGCTTTGTATGCCTAATGTTTTCAACATCGTTGTTTTATGATTGTCTTTATGTTTCTTTATCTTTACTGTGCCTTCTTCACTCGCTTCCCTCGCTTCCATCCCTGCCTTTAAAACTTTTGTCTTTAGCCAACAATCCCATGATTGTGAAGCTTTTTTCGTTTCTTTTTTGTTTCTTTATTTCGTTTCAGAGACACAATGTTCTGATAATATGGGTTTCGTTTTGAGCCTTTGCCATTACAAAGTAAAATATTGTTTTAATACCCTACACCCATCATATAGAGTATTACATGGTAAGCGAGAATGTGCTGATACACCGTAGTATAGTATTACATGGTAGGTGTAAATATGAGGACGTTAGAACATCGAAAAAAATTGGGTTTCAGGTCACTTTAGAGGAACGAATTTGCGTACATATGTGTGTGTGTAAATTCGAATTTAAAAACCAAAGATGCAAACCCACACTTTTAGCAGAGCCACTTCTTGCTTTTAGCGGAGTAAACTATGCTATTAACAGAGCACTGTTAACTGTTTAACAGTGGCAATAGTTGATTAGTCTTCTACTTTGCAATTATTGCAGACTATTGGTGCGAGAAACTAGGTCGTAATCCTCACTGAAGGGTTGCAATGATCAATTTCGTATTTGTTTTCATGTGTGTGAAGATAAATTCGAATTTAAAAACCAAAGACGGAAACCAACGCTTTTAGCAGCGTTACTTTTTGGCACTAACAGAGCACTGTTAACTGTTTAACAGTGGCAATAATTAGATTAGTCTTCTACTTTGCAATTATTGCAGACTATTGACATAAAATATAATTCTCATTATGATCATTATTATTTGTGAGCAAAAGTGTTGAAATATAAAGGATGGTTGGTGGGAATGGAGGGCGGTGACTTTCTCTCCAAATTATTCCAGCTATTCCACTACCACGTTTCGAAAGAGGACCGTCTGGACTACTTTATTTGTATATAGTCGGGTAGGTGTACTATTTCTTATATGTTCCCAAATGGCCACTGATCTTCTAAAGGATTTTCCAGCAAAAAATTTATATTTTCAAAGCCAGTCTTCTCAATACCCTATCATTTATATGTGACCATGTTGCTGATTATATTAAGAGGCCTTGGCATCTTCCTTTGCATTTAGTATGGTACTCATAGACCTAGTATATGCCCTCAAATTAGCTCCTAAACAAGTGGGCTTGTTCAGATGGATACTGCTAAATAGCTAACAGTGCTCTGTTAAGGGTAAATTTTGTTCTGTTAACGCCAAACGTGGCGCTGCTAAAATTTATGGATTGCGTCTTGGATTTTCAAATTTGAATTTAACTTCGCACACATAATCTGTCTTATCTTAGCGTGTGTCTGTTTCATAAGCCTTCGGGATTTTTGTGTGATTCGCAGTATATTGCTAACCACCGCTCTAAAGCATACACATGACAGAAGCATCAGGCGTTCAATGTCCGAAACAGACTAATTTGGGCGTGCTTTTACCATTTCTGCAGCACTTAATTGATTCTTAATGTCCGCATCCTTTTGTATCCCTGTAAACGGAACGTTACGCTGTATTTGTTTGAGATACTCGACATTCTTTGGAAGGAGGATTGTCGTACAATTTGTCTCCTCCCCTTTGGACTTCCTATAGAAAGCCGAACTTCCTTACATTGAACTTTGCAAAGAAGATACTTCAGCTTTAAGGAGCATACTTTAGTTCCACAATTTATGACTCTGATAGAGTCGTCTGTAAAGACTTCTATCTATTATGAGCCATACAGGGCATCACAGAGTCTAGATATACTCACTGCTATTGTCTCTTTTATAAATAGAACGCTGACACTGTGCTTTATGCTGCCCTACCGCGTGCTCCATGCAGACAACTACGCTTTTGTGCTTCCCTTCTTAACCACTGTCATACATGTATTGTTGCCATAGAGTTCTCATAAGTTATCCTCACATATTTTGTCTGTTTTAATATGAATCAGAACTTTTCATATGAATACTCGTATGTTGATGGGTTGGAGGGTGGTAATGGGGTGGTGATGGTGATGGTTTTATCAGCAACAAATAGCAGGAAGACTATTTCGTTATAAAACTCGCTACGCTTTCGCGTAAGTAGTAAAAGGAGATTAAACGAATGAAAATTATATTCTGGGCTTGCAACAATGCACAGCAAATGTTTTTAAAAGGTTTTATTCTACTTTGCTTTTTATCTTCTTTTTCTTCTTTTCCTTTTTTTCGTTGCTTTTAAAAGAGGCTTTTAAGAAAATTATTGGGAGGGGGGTGGCGATGGAGGCAACTGTTGAAAATTTAATAAATTTATGAATGAAATTTGATTCTACAGCAGAGGAGCACGGTTTTTGAAGAAAATAATTAAAGAAGCCATCACATATAGGAGTACAATTAAATTTTTTCATTAGATTTGCTAAAAATGAGAGTCGAGAGAAACATACGTTTTTTTCTAATGTTTGGCGGTGTATTGTTTGAACGCGGGTCACACATCGTCTTTAGATATGTCAATCGATGGGTTTTCTTTCGGAGTTAATTTTTTATATTCAAAAAAGGATCCTCACAAGAGCAACCGCCAGAAGAGGAGTCAGATTAAAGGGTCAAGAACGAAGGCCATAAGATCTTCAGTAAAATTAAAGTTTAACACTGAAGAGATGAGCCACCATTATGCTTAAAGGGATCACAATGATCGTTCCAACTAAGAGCCTTGCACTATTCTTCGATTAGCGTTCTTTCTACAATACGATTGTAAAGGTGTACAGTGATCGTACAGTCAAGAGGCATTTACGCAAAGCAATAAAGAAAACGAACGTTAAATCGTCGTAGTCTAGTAGGTAGTGTGTTGGCTTATTAGACGTAAAGCCAGGGTTCGAGCCCCAGGCCAGACATCAAGACAAAATACAAGAAGTATTTCTTGGACGACTTCCTCTCAGCAGATTTCTGGCAATAACTCTGAGAGTAAATAAAAATTGCCATGAAAAAGTTTCTCAAAAATCTGTCGTTCGGAGTCGACTTTAAACTGTAGGTCACACCAGTCATGTATAAAATGTACACACACAACACAAGTGGTGTGAGAAACTAGGTCGTAATCCTGACTGAAGAGTTGTAATGACCAATTATGTATGTATGTATATGTAATAAAGAAAACGAAGACGCCGTAGTCTATTAGGTAACGTGTTGGCTTATTAGACGTGAGGTCATGGTTCAAACCCCAGGTCAGACATCGCCAACAAAACGAATTTTTCTGACAAAAACTCTGAGAGTAAAGTCAGAGAGAGCACAAGCCGATGATTACCAAATTCTTTCGGCCTTAATTGCATGATCTGGATGCAAACGACATGTGGTTTCAATAGGACGACGCTCTGTTAAATGTTTTTCAAGAACAATTTGAGGGCATGGTCATCTCACATGGAGGTGAAGTAAAATGGTACCAAGATAGTGTGTCATAAACCAGAGATCAGCAATGAATCCCTTTTTCACCAGTCATAAGCACTCATGAAATTTTGAATATATGTGCATCAACAATATTGAAATTTAACTACATTACTCTGATTCATTCATACTCGTTACAACATTGATTTATAAGTACAGGTTGCAATGAGTTTGCGTACAACGTTGACATCAAACTCATACCATTCAAAATATGTTTGATTCATAACTTTAGAAAAATACTTATAGTACTTCGAGTGACTCACAATTCACAGCCTTAGTTGTTGTTCCATTTACAAAAAAAAGAAAACAGACACATAAATAAAAAAGACAGAGCAGCAAGCAGAGCAAAGAAACGACCGTCTAGTAAGTATTTTAGTGTTCATACGTGATTCAACTTATTTTGTGAATCTTGTATATGTTGGGTCATGGAGAGTCGAACTCAACAACATCATACATGTTATTAAGTATGAATGGCTGCCTTCCAAAATGTTAGTTGATTTGTGTTTGAACAATGTATCGTGTTTCATAATGCCGCTGTACAAAATATATACGATGTATTCTAAAAGTAATCAGGCATCGGATTTATAGTTGACGCATTGTTTGGTTACTTTGCATATCTACATAGTTTATATGCAGTAGTAGAACTGCATACAAACTTTGTATTGATACATTTTGGAAGGCAGCCAATATGATGAGTACTTGAAACTTTGAATATGAGTAGAGGTTCCATGATATTAAAATAAGTATGAATGCGTATAAGTATAAGAAATTATGAGTATGATTCGATTCAACTCATCTTTTTGAATACTCATTGCTGATCTTTGTTCCACGCATGATGGCATCAATTGGTCTTTCAAACGGTACAAAAAAAAGTGGATGATATGCCGAGGAAACTCGTTTCATTTTTGAAAAAAATCTTTAAGGTTGTAGCACTAGTGATTTGCGTTAAAGCTGCCACCAAAATGTTGCTTCCAATACAAATACTACACTGTGATAACTGAATCGCTTTAATTTATAAATTTTTGTTTTTTGCTATGAATAATCAATCACTTACCGAATATGCCTCTTCAATTAAAAATTTCTTGTTATTGTTCATAGATATTCACTATGCGGGACCCCCCTCAAATAACCATAAAATAAATTGCTGCTGCTGCCACTAACATTTCGGTTTTAAATTTAAATTTCCTTTTTCGTAAAAAAAAAATTGTTAACTCATGCAGAGTGACACACACAGTGAAAATTGAAGTTCTTCAAATTGTTAACCATTACCTGATAGGCCATTGCCATTACATACAGCCCACGAGCATCAATTTTGGATTATTTCGGGGGGCAGCCAATCGAATGAAAAGTGCGTAAAAGTAACATGAATATTCATTGAACACAAACTGATAGAGAGACGGATAGATAGAAAGAGAGAGAATGAGAGAGAGAGAGCAGGGGGGGAAGTAATTTTAGCTTGAAAAATAGTAAAGAGCCTACAACAATCCGTTTTATTTTTTTTGGCAGCCTAACTGCTGTATGCCAAACCAGTTGGAGTACAGAGTCTACACTTTAACTACACACACAGCCTTTAGAAAAGAAAAATTCGAAATAAAAAAACAACAAAAAAAACAATTTTTTTTAAAGGATGAAAAATGCTAAACGAACAAAAAAGAAAAGAGAAAGACAGAGAGAGAGGAAAAAAGAGCTGCAAGAGCAGAGAAATATGCGGGTTAAGTTGGAATTTCTATGGCCTCTCATATTTCTTCTTTGTGGGCTTTTATGTGGCCCATTGACCAGTTTTATTTGGTTGGTTTCTTTCTACCACCACTACCCCCCCCCCCTGCTCACCCTCATTCCATGTATGTCTTGCAAACTATTTTCCATTTTTTTTTGTATTCAAATTCAGCCAGCCAGCCAGCCAGCCAGCTTCAGTGAACTGCATACTTCGCACACAGCTCATCTAACAATGCCTAGAGTGAGTGTGCCTTAGATAAGGGAAAAATTTACATTTTTGTTTGTCGTCTTTCGTTAACAATATTGTCTGTTGTTGTTGTAGCCTTTGTACCTTTTTTTCACAAAAGACTGCCTGGCTGTCTGTATGTCTGTCTGTTTGTCGTCTATATGCAGCCACTTGTTCGTTCATGTTTTGAGAACTCTTGGCCAACAACATTGTGATCCATAATTTTTGCTTCCTATTAAAATGTCATCGCTAAGGCTGAACAACAACAACAACAACAGAGCACCACGGCATCAGAGACTCACTTCTACTGCCTCTCCTATTTGGGTATATTGACTGCCTTTAATGCTGCGTTTGGTTCAATTTTCTGTTTCTTTTTTTTTCCTCATTTTTTTCATTCTGTTGGCCTATTTTCTTTTGTGAACACATTGTGTTCAGTCAGTCGGTGAATGTCTGTGATTCTTGTAGTTTTTGTGTGTTCACTGTTAAAGGAGGGAGGAGGCTAGCAATCAATTCAAACAAACTAAAAAAAAGAGAAAAAAAACTGTTTCGTTGAAAGAACAACAAGCGAGAGAGAAGAAAAAAAAAACAAAATTACAGAAACCCTCTTTAGTTGCAGAGTCCGCCTTGGCTTTATTTATTCAAAGAGCATCGTCGTATAATTTTGTAGAGGGCGTTAGAGGTCTTTAATGCTCACTCGCATGTGTGCGTGTGCATGTTTTAGTTTTTTCGCATGGGCCGGATACTGTTGGAAATAAATGCAATTGACGGAAACTGGCAACCACTACTAACACACCAGTAAGTATATGTATGATACAGAAAGCATGTGTTTGTCTATATCCGAGCATTGTAAAACACTTTAACAGGATGTGTTAGGAAAATATTGGATCAGAAATATGAAAGAAAGTCTTCTTAGATAAATATTCTCGTGGATAGTTTCGCAATGATGAGAAGCCAAAACCCAAACTCAGTTACAATGAATAGCTGACTGCGAATTCTGTTAATGTGGGGAAGTATGGTGAGTAATAAAATCTTAACCTCGATCTTGCAAATGCTGAACACTTTTGTAATATACATGTGATCCGTTCTTCTTTCCTAACTTTTTCATGTGTGTGAAGACAAATTCGAATTTAAAAACCAAAGACGCAAACCCACACTTTTAGCAGCTCCACTTCTTGTCTCTAACATGGTAAACTTTGCTATTAACAGAGCCCTGTTAACTGCTTAACAGTGGCAATAAGTAGATTACTCTTCTACTTTGCAATTATTACAGACTATTGACATAAAATATAATTCTCATTATGATCATTATTATGTGTGAACAAAAGTGTTGAAATGTAAAGGATGGTTGGTGGGCGATGGAGGATGGTGATTTTCCTAACTCTCAAAATTATTCCAGCTATCCCACTACCACAGTTCGAAAGAGGACGCTCTGGACTACCATTTGCATATAGTCTGTACGGTGTACTATTTCTTATATGTTCCAAAATGGCCACTGATCTTCTAGAGAAAAAAATTGATATTTTCAAAACCAATTTTCTCATTATTATATCATATAAGGCACTATATTGCTGATTGTATTCAGAGGCCTTGGAAATTTCCTTTGATATACCTTTCATAAACCTAGTACATGCCCTAAAATTAACTCCTAAACAAGTGACCTTGTTCAGATGGATACTGTTAAACAGTTAACAGTGCACTGTTAAAAATTTTTCACTGTTAATGTTAAATATGGCGCTGCTAAAATTTATGGATTGCGTCTTGGATTTTAAAATTCGAATTTATCTTCACACACATATCTTTTCACAGTTCCTGCTGTGGGGATAGTTCTTGGTTATACATACATATGTATGTGGTACCCTAGACTTATACTGTCTTATGCTGCAGCAGAGTGTTGAACATTGCTTGATAGGAAATGCTTCATTCGAATACTTCAGAACGTTGAAAGCAATGCTGTTTAGGGAATAAGTGGCGAGGTAGGAATATCATTTACAAGGACATTGGAAACGAAACCGATTAAAATACGGTTTTGATATGTGGCGGTACTTATGGCATATCGTCTCTAGGCTATGGGAGAGTGGCTCAAGCAGAACCACAAATCGTATTACCAGAGTATAATTGTTACACAGGAGGGATACCTGTGAAGCCTCCGTAGTCTAGTAGGTAGTCTGTTGGCTTATTAGACGTAAGGCCACGATTCAAACCCCAGGTCAGACATCAAAAAATGAAATATGAAAAAAATATTTCTTCGGTGACTTCCTCTCAGCAGATATCAGGCAAAAACTCTGACAGCAAATAAAAATTGCCGTGAAAAGTTTCTCAAAAATCTGTCGTTCGGCGTCGACTTTAAACTGCAGGTCCCACCACTCACGTATAAAATTAACGCACACAACATGAGTGGTGTGAGAAATTAGGTCCATAATCCTGACTGAAGGGTTGTAATGACCAATTATGTATGTAAGACGAAATGCCTAACATTTCATTAGAGACCAATTGATAGACTTTTTGGCCAAATGAATCAATAGCTATAAGCATGGGGAGAGGACGTAATGCAATTGAAAAATGGATATGGGATCAACGACTGTCCTATAAAGTAAGGCGGAGATTAACAATAACTCCAAGCATGACACGGTATTATACAGTTAGTAAGTCATCGGAAATAAAGACGAACAGTTTAGCAAATTGTTCAGCTTGTAGAGTTATTAGAGCCTTGAAAACCAAGTGGGTGAAAACGTCGCATCGACTCTTGTGGAGCAATGGCATAGCAGGAGGAATTGTAAAGATTATTGAGGGCGATTCTGATGAGAAGAACACCATGAGTATGTTAAGACTGAATAAAGGTGACTTGAGTACATTTTGCAACGTCCTTATGGGACATTCTGCCTCCCATGTACACCTGAACCTTATAGTCGTGGCAGATAATTATAAATGCGGGCATTTGGCGAAGACATCGAAACCAAGGTACAGACTTCCCATAGACAGAACGCTTTTTAATAGTCGCCGTACAGCAAGACGACTAGATGACTCAGATGTACGTCGATAAGCATTAGACCTCGAAATCTATGGTTGGATGGCTATCAACCTATTTACCTATCTAACAAAGAGTCCAGTGATCTAGTTTGCCTAGTACGGGATCACCTTTTTAAACTCTTCGGTTTGCAATAAAGTTTGCCAAAATGTCTATCTGATTTCATGCATCTTATAAAAAGTTTCTTATGACACAGGAGAGTATCCTTACGAACAAGTTTCTTGTATTCTTACTTCCATCCAGATTATAGAATGCTGGAACTCAACAAAGCGTAACTTGATCAACTCCTTAAATTAAATCATCACTTGGCTTAATAAACCGCTACCATTTGTTAAGTCACCTTTGTATGTCTTTTGACCCCTTTTAAGCAATTTTACTGAGAGTAGAAGCAACCGCTTATGCAATTTGTGTTACAACATGTTGATGTTCTCTAAGCAATTTCATAATAAAATTATTTACACTTTTCCCCCTTGTACGATAGTAAACATTTATGCAAAAGATTAAAAATTCACAACAATTTGGCTACACCCTGTCTTTTTCGGCATGGCCAAATTTTATTCGACTGCACAATATCAACAGCATCAGTTGCAACAACAGCAACAACAATAAACTTCATTTATAAACATTCTCTTGAATTGTTCGTGTGTCTCTATATATCGTCGTGTATCCTATGTGTGTGTGTGTGCATGTGCATGTATGTTTCTGAAATGTGAATGGACTTGGTTTGGTACGGTTCGGTTCGGTATTGTATGGAGATGTTGCGATAATCGTTTTTAGATTCTCTTCATCTTCTTAGTTTTTGTGTACATTTAAGAGAATTTATTATGTATTGTTAGTGTTATTGCTTTGCTATTTTGCCAAAGTTGTTATTGCAATAGCAATTGATAATGATGTTGTTGTTGCTGTTGCTGCTGCCATTGTTATTGTCATTATAGTTGGAAAGTTTATTGAAATGTTCACTTTTAATTTGCCATTTAAGTTTCTTTCGGTACAAAAACGAACATAAAAACACACACACGCTCACATTGTATGTTGAAAACAATGAAAATGAAAAAAAGACAAGAGAAGTTATTGTATTTGTGTTTACAATGTGAATGCATTTGCTTGCGAATTATTGGTACCTACATATGTACGTACGCTGAATGAGGCATTTTGGGTGAAAAAAGCCTATTCGAAGCATAATTATCCTCATAGTCCAAAAGGAACGAACACTAGTTGTTAAAACAGAGGGGAGGGGGGAGAGCTGCCAGTTAAGTTTGCTTAGAAGCCATCAAAATAAGGTGGAGAATTGTTGGCTGCAAAATCAGCCATCATATGATGGAATTGATTAAGGATAGTTCAGTCACAATAGAATATCAAACGAAAGACGTTATAGCATAAGAGCAAATGTTATGTTAAACAGTTTATAAAACGTTTCTGAAAAAAAGTTTAACAAATTATGGTGAAATCGAATTGGGATTTTCACGACAATCTTTGAAGAATATGAAATTAAAATCGTAAACATATGCAACAAAAGTCAATCTAAACAAAAAAACAAAAATAATAAGCAGCTCTTGTTAGGCTATTGGATAGTCGCCGTAGTCCAGTAGGTAGAGTATTGGCATATTAGACATGAGGCCATGTGTGTGAAGATAAATTCGAATTTGAAAATCCAAGACGCAATCCATAAATTTTAGCAGCGCGACATTTGGCATTAACAGAGCAAAATTTTCTCTTTACAGAACAAAATTTGCCTTTAACAGAGCACTGTTAGCTGTTTAACAGTATCCATCTGAACAAGCCCACTTGTTTAGGAGCTAATTTGAAGACATATACTAGGTCTATGAGTACCATATCATACTCAAAGGAAGATGCCAAGGCCTCTTAATATTATCAGCAATATATGCACATATAAAGTGATATGGTATTGACGAAATTGGCTTTGAAAATTTCAATTTTTTTTTGCTTAAAAACTCTCTAGAAGATCAGTGCCTATTTGGGAACATATAAGAAATAGTACACCTATCCGACTATATACAAATGGGGGGCCTCTAGCCCCTTTTCAAATCGTGGGATAGCTGGAATAATTTTGAGATACGAGAAATTGAATTTTGAAAAAAATCATTAATGATCACAATGAGAATTATATTTTATGTCAATAGTCTGCAATAATTGCAAAAGTAGAAAACTAATCTACTTACTGTCGCTGTTAAACAATTAACAGTGCTCTGTTAATAGCAAAGTTTACCCTGTTAAAGGCGGAAAGAGACGCTGCTAAAGGTGTGGGTTTGCGTCTTTGGTTTTTAAATTCGAATTTATCTTCACACACATCGTAAGGCCATGATTCAAAGCCGTTGTCAGACATCTCCAATGAAACGAAATATGAAAAGTATTTCATCGGCGACTTTCTCTCGGCAGATTATTGGGAAAAACTTTTTCTTTTATACATACATGCGAGTACATAATTTGTCTTTACAATAGTTCAGCCAGGATTGCAATCTAGCTTCTCACACTACTTATGTTGTCTGTTTTAATTTTATAACTGAGTGAAGCAACCAACAATTGAAAGTCGACTTCGAAAGACAGATTTTTGAGAGACTTTCATGATAATTTCATTTACGCTCAGAGTTTTTGGCAGAAATTTTTTCTTTTTCGTTACTTTCGGGATGTCTGACCCGGGTTTAGAACCGTGGCCTCACGTCTAATAAGCCAACACACATACCTATTAGACGATGGCGACTACTATCATGCACAGCAGTTTTGAAAAAGAATTTTTTGAGTACAAGTGCAGTTTCTTACCACAATTTTTTTAGTTTTTTTTTGCTTTTTCTTCAAATATTAATCTGCTCCCTTAGGTTAGGTTAGGTTAGGTTAGAGGACGTGTACTTGTCAATTAAGACAAGTACAGTACCCGGAAGTCGAATTGACCCATTGTTCAACGTCTCAGTTTCTCGCACCACTTAGGTTGTGTATGTTAATTTTATACACGTGTGGTGGGACCTACAGTTTAAAGTCGACTCCGAACGACAGATTTTTGGAGAAACTTTGCATGGCAATTTTTTTTCCTCTGAGAGTTTTTGTCAGAAATCTGCTGAGAGGCAGTCGCCGAAGAAATACTTTTTTGTTTTGATGTCTGGCCTGGAGCTCGAACCCTGGCTTTATGCCGAATAAGCCAACACACTACCTACTTGACTACGGCGACTTCAATGTGTTCCCTTGGCGTCCTTATTATTTTTCATATTTTTTCGTGTTTCATATTGTTGGAGATGTTTGTCCTGGAATTTGAACCGTGGCCTTATGTCTAATTAGCCAGCATTTTTGAAGAGAACGCTATAGGTTCACTAAGTGAAAAATTGCTTCATGGGCTTAACCAGAAGTCACATAAAAAGATTGATTTTGGCTTTGTTGCAAAGGAAGTTTCCAGAAACTTTAACTACACCTTTTGGGCTGTGATTATTGGCCACCAAGATTATACAATTTGAAACCGATGGTCTTTTGTTATCATCGATAGACAGTGTCATCCAAAATATGCGAAAAAATTATACAAAACAAAACGACAAAAAAGATCAATTGGTGGCTGCAATCAATCCAGAGACGGGCATTTAATCATTTGATTGAAATGCAAACATAATGGCGAGGTAAAGGGTCCGCCAAATAACTTTTTGTTTTTGAAAATGCTTTAAAAAAAACTACTGAATATTTTCTCAAATTTCTTTTCTTATTTGAAAATACAATCCTTCCGGTTAATAATGGAAAATAATTTCATTCAAATGGCTGCCTCGGCTGGCCATGCAGTAGCCTACACCAGAAGATGCCGATTTTGGCAAAAAAAAATCATCTTTTCAGATGAAGCTCATTTTGATCTTGGCGGGTATGTAAACAAGCAAGATTGTCGCATTTGGGGCACAGAAAACCCGCACGCATACATTGAAAAGCCGACTCACCCAAAACCAGTCACTGTTTGGTGCGGAATTTTGGTCCTGAGGCATAATTGGACAATTTTTCTTCGAAAATGAGCAAGGAGAGGCCGTTACAGTCAATGGTGATCATTATCAGGCCATGTTGAACGAATTTTTGTTCACAAAAATTGAAGAGGAGGATATTAGCAACATTTGGTTTCAACAGGACGGTGCTAAGTGCCACACAGCCGAAGCTACACTCGATGTTTTGCGCCCTCTTTTTGAAGATCGCATTATCAGCCGCAGAGCTAAGGTCGTTTGGCCACCATGGAGCTGCGGTTTGACACCGTTGGACTATTATTTGTGGGGTGCCGTCAAAGATAAGCAAGACAAGCCAGAGACTATTGACTTTTTAAAGGACAATATTCGTGAAGCCATTGGTGAAATACAGCTGCACACAATCGATAATGTGCTTAAAAATTGCATCGATCGTGTAGGCTACTGCATGGCCAGCCGAGGCAGAGCCATTTGAATGAAATTATTTTCCATTATTAACCGGAAGGATTGTACTTTCAAATAAAAAAAGAAATTTGAGAAAATATTCAGTAGTTTTTTTTAAAGCATTTTCAAAAAAAAAAAATTATTTGGCGGACCCTTTAGAAGCATGGATTCATGAAAATTTGTCTTTTTAAATTTTTGGTACCAATCCCCATCATTTTTGTTGTCTAAACCAGTTACCACTCTAATTAAATCCGCTCTCAGTAGACTGTAAATCATTAATTAGATGCAGCCGTGCTAAAAGGCTAACGTTTTACGCAAACGATTGCATGTGGCATTCAATTTAACCGGCAAGTAAATGTGGTGTTCAATCAAGCAAGCTTTACAGGCCACAATCAATAGCAACAAATTGTTTACGAGACTTGTAAGTGATATGAAGCAAGGGGATGGGGTGGGTGGTAACATTTTTCCCGCATTCAATTCGAAAGCCAATATCGCATTTCAATCACAGAAAAAAAAAACCAGAACAAAAACTGGTTTTAAAACACTCCTATGGCACTGAGTTTTCAACTGATGCGTATGAGTAATAAAAGTTTGCCTGAGAGAGAGAGAGGGAGAGCAAGAGTGTGTATGTGTGTGTGTGTAAATATCCTGATACTTGCCACACAACTCGAAAACAATGACTTTTTTATTATTTCCGCAAGGTAAACGAAATATGACTGCGAAAAAAAGAAAAAAAAAAAAAGGGATTTCTCTGCCATGGTTTTGTTTTGTTTTTTCCGTTGCAACAGCAACAGCAGATAATTACAGCCCAGGTGTATTAAGTTGCAAGTTAGTAAGCCTTACTCAATGTGGAATAACAAGTGTTTTGCACACACACATGATACATACGAGCATGGAGACAACAACACCTTGTGGTAACAAGCCCGGTCAGCGATTTCATTTCATTTCATTTTTTATGGAATTTTTTCATGATTTTTTTTGTATTTTTTTGTATTTGTAATCCTTGGGTAATTGGGTCATATCGAAATTGAGGAAATCTTTTACAATTTTTTTCTCTCTTTTTTTCCATTTCATTTCGTATTGCTGTTGCTGTGTGTTGAACACAAGCCTCTGCTGTTAGCATTTTTTTTCCTGTGTATTTTGCTTCAATTGCATTTTTTTCTTTTTTTTTAAAGCACAAGTTCAATGGAAAATCCATCTGCTTTCCAATTTCGTTTCAAGCCATTCGCATATGAACGAGTGTACGTACGTATTTCGTTCTGTTTTTAATGAAATTTATTGTGGAAGTTCGAAAAGCAATTTTTAATAGGCACCGTAAGTTCGTTATGTATCGTCGTATATGTGTGTGCATATATATTTCTTTAGCACAATTTATTTTCATTTAAATTTCGTTGTATAAATACATATGTGAAGGCATGGCAAGGTACGATGGTTTAATGGTTATAACGGGTGATTTTTTAAGCTATTATCTTTTTGGCAACACTGGTTTAAACAGCTGACGCACGTTTCGTATTTTGTTTCACTGACAAACATCTTCAGTTTGGCCCATATTTTAACCATGAATCGTCTTACAAACGAACAACGCTTGCAAATCATTGAATTTTATTATCAAAATGCGTACTCTGTTAAGAAAGTTCATCGCGCGCTTCTTCCATGGCCATTTTATGGTGAGTTTAATCGACCCATTGAAGCCGCTATTCGGGCTATTGTGACTAAATTTCGCACCAAATTTACATTGTTCGACATTAAACCACCAACACGCTTACGTACATAGAGTGTGAACTGAAGAAAATGTCGCAGCTGTATCGGCCAGTGTTAATGTGTGACCATCAATTATCGATTCGTCGCCATTCGCAGCAATTGGGCCTCTCTTACTGTTACAACGTGGAAAATTCTGCGAAAGGATTTAGGTATGAAGCCTTTCAAAATATAGCTGCTGCAAGAATTGAAGCCGAACAACCTACCGCAACGCAGAATTTTTGGTGAATGTGCTCTTGGAAAGTTGGCCGAAGATCCACTTCTTTATCGAAAAATTGTGTTCAGCGACGAAGCTCATTTTTGGCTCAATGGATACGTAAATAAGCAGAATTGCCGGTTTTGTAGTGAAGATCAGCCAGAAGCATTGCAAAAGCTACCAATGCATCCAGAAAAACTCACAGTTTGGTGCGGTTTATGGGCTGGTGGCAAAGATGCTGCGAATCGTAACGTAACTGTGAATGGTGAGCGCTACCGTGAGATGATATTCAACTTTTTTTCTGCCCAAAATGCAAGAGCTTGACTTGCATGACATGTGGTTTCAACAAGACGGTGCCACATGCCACACAGCACGCGTAACAATGGACTTATTGAGAGGCGAGTTCGGTGAACATTTTATTTCACGTTTGGGACCGGTCAATTGCCCGCCTAGATCGTGCGATTTAACGCCTTTAGACTATTTTTTGTGGGGCTATGTTAAAGACCATGTCTATACAGATAATCCCGCTTCAATTGACGCATTGGAAGACAACATTGAAGCATTTATTTATGCGAGATACCGGCCGAAATGTTGGAAAGTGTATGCCAAAATTGGACTAAGCGGATGGACCATTTGCGCAGTCGCAGTCAACATTTGCATGAAATAATCTTCAAACATTAAATTATATGGACCGTACTATCGATTCAAATAAAGATTTCATGCATTTTTCTGAATTTTATGTTTTTTTTTCTTTGAAAAAATTTCCTATAGCTCTTAAAAAATCACCCATTAAATGCTCAGTTTTTTTAAATTGATGTGTGTGAAGATAAATTCGAATTTCACTAGCAAAGACAAAAACCAAAAAAATTTTAACAGAGCTAATGTTAAAGTTAACAGAGAAATGTTAGTTAAGTGGTTAAAAGAAAATACAAAATATGGTCAAGGAAGAAATCAATCAAATATACGATATCAGAGAATGGAATACATATTCCAGTCCTTTAAAATTTGGGCTTTACACGTTCCTGAATTCAATTCTTTTAAAAATTGCAGAAAAAATTTTTTTTTGTTTGTTTTAAGAATGGATAGGATAATCGATATTGTAGAAAAATGAGACTTGCTGCAGGTATCCCACGATGTGTAAATTAAAGACTAAGGCATCCCTAATAAAACCCAATTAGTGGTATATTCCAAATAATTTGTAAATTAAGAAATCGGACTAGAAATATTCCCTATATTAATATGGTCCGGGAAGGATGATCGATATTGTGGAAAAATGGGAATTGCTGCAGGCATCTATCGGGCTTTACAATTAGCGACAAAGCTAATTGTGCAAAAAAAGTGTTCTGTATAAATGGGGCTAAATCGGATATAAAATGGACTTGTGGGGGAAATAGACCTAGTGGGTTTGACAGCTATGGCATCAATAACTCCAAAACAATAATTCCAAAGCAGGACGTAGCTAATTGCTTCTTTCAAATGAGCACCAAAAATTATATACATACATTCATACATACATACATACATACATACATACATACATACATACATACATAATTGGTCACTACAACCCTTTAGTCAGGATTACGATGCAGTTTCTCACACAACTTATGTTGGGTTTGTTAATTTTATACATGCGTGGCGGGACCTACAGTTTCAAGTCGACTCCGAACGACAGATTTTTTTTTTGAGAAACTTTTCGTGGCAATATTTATTTACTCTCAGAATTTGTGCCAGAAATCTGCTGAGAGAAAGTCGCCGAAGAAATA
This sequence comes from Sarcophaga carnaria, assembly GCA_958299815.1. NCBI lineage: Eukaryota > Metazoa > Arthropoda > Insecta > Diptera > Sarcophagidae > Sarcophaga > Sarcophaga carnaria. The sequence continues at coordinate 145,309,539 of OY283149.1, forward strand.
CTTTTTGTATTTTGTTTTGATGTCTGGCCTGGGGCTCGAACCCTGGTTTTGCGTCTAATAAGCCAACACACTACCTACTAGACTACGGCATTGTCGCAATGCAGTCTTTTTGTGTATGACGCTTCATTGTGGCTTCCATTTCTTGTATCGATGACATATTTTTTCGATTACTTGCATCTTTTTGGTCGATTGCTTGCATCTTTTTGGTCGATTACTTGCATTTTTTGGTTTGAACATCAAATATTTTAAATTAAAATTCAATGCAGACTAAATTTAATTTCCATTTGTTTACACAGTAGAAACGAAGAATAATAATTTAAAAATGATTACAGAATTATTAACACAAAATTTATTTGGAATGATTTGAAATATAATTTCAAAAGCAATTAAAAACGTTTAACAATTTACGGTTACAGAAATCCCTTTTTAATCTTTTAAGCTCTGATAAATTATTATGTTTAATTAATTGAACAATTTATTATTATTTATCTATTAATAGTAAATTGTAAATTGTAATTGTAAAAGTAGTCGTAGTAGTATGAGTGGGAGTCAAAGTGATAATAATAACAATAAAATCAATAACTTAACACAATACTTAGCAACAACATATAATACGTGTTCGGTTCTATATTGTAAGAGTATTTGTGTATAAAACTAACACAACGGTAAACCTCCTCCTTGTTTAAATATTAAAGTTTGCTGCTAATGAGTGAATGAATGAATTGAATTGAATTGAATGCCTTATCTATTGTGCACACTGGCCAGAGCACACTTCATTAGTTGACTCTATTATTTACCGGATTTATACAACAACAAAACTAAACAAACAAAAACAAAACTAAACTAAAAGCAAATAAAATTATCGAAAATATATTTTAAGCTTGTGAAACGATTATCGTTGTTTGTTTAAATAGAAATTATTTCTGATTTTCTCTCAGTTTACTCAGTTTCTATTGGTTGTTTTTGTTTATATTTGCTAATAACTATTAAAATATTTCTTTCTCTCTCTCCCTCTCTAACACATTCACACTTCCAATTTACTCTTGAAGTTACCGTTTGAGTATAATTTTGTTTGTGTTATTGTGTGGTGGGTTTTAGTTTTGGTTTTGTTTTGTTTTTAAAGTCAACAAAACAAAGTGTGGAGAGTACGGAGAAATGAAAGCAAAACAAATATTGTGTTATAAATAAACAACAAGAGAAGAAAACAACAACAACAACAGTAATAATAGTTCTTTTTCATACACTCCCTTAAGGAAATATTAACCAAGCAAGTAAAGTGAAATGAAGTGAAATGTAACGATAATGATAATTATCATATAAAATTACAATAACAATAATCATAATGAAGAGCCACTCAATCAGTCGTGCTCATTACTTGTTTTCTTGCCATAATTTTTTTTCTTTCTTGTGTTTTATTCCTCCTACATGACTGAGTGTCTGTGCCTCAGTTGGTATCGGTTTTAATCTCTTAGTCTGTGCCCATGTGTCAATACCACAAGAAAAACACATGCACACACTCTCATACACACCGCAAACAATCACACATTAAATCGTATAAATGATTACATTACAGCACATGCTTGTTAACTAGTAAGAATTGAAGGGTTTAAGAGGTTTTTTTTACAGACAATGAATGCAAGTGTTTCTATTATTTTTACCGTGCATATGTGTATGTGTTTGTTTACTTTTCTGAACTGAGTTTCAATCCATAGGAGGCTTAGTATAACATACATACATATATACTATAACATGTTGCTGAGGACAAGTTGTCAGCATTATTTCCTTCCACACTGTACTTTTTTTGTGGGAAGGAGGGAAAATGCTTTATGCATTCATGATGGTCGTCACCAGACATGATATGTCGGACTCTCCCACTGGGCATACCGACTCAAAACTCGCCTTGTCTCCTCACCGGGGAATCATTCCACCTCGGAACCACGGTTGTATTACTTCGAGGTGGACCGCTGTTCTGGCATATGTTCCAGTTCCATCGTCGTCAGCCTGCGTCCAGGCTCCGCTCTATTCTCAGTCTGCTGCGTCTAGGTCAAATTTTTTCATTAGCAGGACGTACTCTGCAAAGTGTTTTACTGCGTTCCAGCTCTCTCTACTGTTTATCATTTTCCGCACGACGTTTGTAGGGCTAATGACGCCGATTTCAACTTCGAGTCGCTGGCGGTTTTCGGCCCATCGACAACAGCTGAAGAAAGTGTGTTCGGAATCATCTAACGTTTCTTTCTCTTCATAGATACAGAATGGCGAGTGGCATTTCCCCATGCGATGCAGGTACTTTCTCAAATATCCGTGACCGGTGAGCATCTGGGTTATGTAGTAGTCTACTTCACCGTTTTTTCTGTTTTTACACACTTGCAACTCGGGAATCAGTTTATATGTCCACCTTCCATGCTGTTCATTTTCCCAGCGAAATTGCCATTTTAGGAAGACTTCGTGCTTTATCGCTTCTATGCTCTGTGGTTGAGTCGTACTTTGCCTGGCGTTGAAGATCATGCGGCGCTCATATGCTTGTAGGTCTACGGGAACCATTCCGGCTATAACTAGGACAGCTTGTGTCGATACCGTGCGATACGAGGGTGCCACTCGTAGAGCAGCTATTCTCTGCGCAGACAGTAGTTTTCTAGCCCTGATCCGGGTTTCCAAAGTAGTAGCCCAGATTTCAGACCCATAGAGGTAGTTAAAGTATAGAAATCGCCCTAGTTTACTAGGTAGTATGTAGAAATGAAGCCATAGTTCAAAACCTAGGTCCAACATCTTCAACAAAACGAAAATATGAAAAAATATTTCTTCGGCAAATTCCTCTCAACAGACTTCTGGCAAAAACTCTGCGAGTAAAAAAAAAAATGCCATGTAAATTTGCTTAAAAATCTGTCGTTCGGATTCGACTTTAAACTGTAGGTCCCACAGCACTCATGTATAAAATTTTACAAACACAACATAAGTTATGTGAGAAACTAGGCTGTAATCCAGACTTAATAATAACTGACTTAGTAATGATCAATTATGTATGTATGTATATATGTACATAAATTTTGTTAATGAAACTTTACTTTTATTAATCATTTCATTTATAACGACATTCTTTAAAAGAAAAACTCCCTCTAATGTGCCAATATCCCTGTCTTAATACAAAATCTCTGTGCTAATTAACCACTCCCAGCTGTTAATGTTAAGTAAACAGTCGTTTTACGGTCATTTATTGTACCGTTATATTTAACTATCATGATGTGTTTGTTGGCTATTTGGTTAGTGTTTTTTTCTCTCTTCATTCATTCTCTCTCATTTTTTTTGCTGTTCATGGCATCGCATTTATAATAACACGATAACAACAATAATGACAGACAGACAAACAAAGAAAAAAGAAGAAAAAAATTTAAATTGTTATCCTGATACAAATTAAACACAGAATATTATGCTGTCCCCTTCCCCCTCCCACATACAATCGTCTTTTTTTGCTGTTTGCATAGCGGATAATAACGAGCCAAAAACAAGGAAAAAATATATACGCAAAATAAAGCTTAAAATAAAACCGTTACAATGGCTATGAAAAACAATACGAGAAATGTTAATCCTTAACTAAACATGAGTGCTTTGTGCCTTTAATAATTTGTTTTTGGTTTTATTTACATATACAGTCATACACACACATACATTGTGATTGAAAGATAAAGAGAGAGAGAGAGAATGAGAGTTATTAATGCTAAATAAAATTTGGTTAGTAACTAAAGCATACTTTTAGGTGCCAATTTTATGGTAACCAAAATAACAACATAAATTATGTAAATATACTACAGTGCAGGATAAAAGTAAGTACACAAAATAAATTAATTTTTTAGTTCAGTTATAAAACAAAGCAAATAATTTTCATTAAAAAGAATAAGAAATGAATAATTAGCAAAACAATACTGAGGTATTAGTGAAGTTTCAGGTTGAAGACAAAATCCAGTTAGTCTTTGAAAAAATTGTTAAAATATTCGGACTTATGGGACAAGACATACAGACATAGATAACATAATTGGAAATTACAACCCTTCAGTCAAGATTACAACCTAGTTTCTCACACCACTTATGTTAAGCGCGTCAATTTTATACATGACTGGCGGCACCTACAGTTTAAAGTCGACTCCGAACGACAGATTTTTGAGAAACTTTTCATGACAATTTTATTTACTCTCAGAGTTTTTGCCAGAAATCTGCTGAGAGGAAATCCCCAAAGAAATATTTTTTTATATTTCGTTCAGTTTGAAATGCCTGACCTGGAGTTTGAACCGAGGCCTCACGTCTAATAAGCCGACACGCTACCTACTGGACCACGGCAGATGTTTTCGAAACTTTTCATGGCACTTTTATTTAATTTTCTCAGAGTTTTTGAGAGAGAAAGTCACCAAAGAAAAATTTTTCGTATTTCGTTACGTTCGAGATGTCTGACCTGGGGTTTGAACCGCAGCCTCCCGTCTAATAAGAAAACACACTACCTATTAGACTACGGCGACTACGCGGGACAAGACACGTTAGCAAACTGTTAGTCAATCATATGAAAGTCTTAAATCATATCAAAAATAGTGGTGGCTACTCGATAAGGATCAATATTTTCATGGCACTTAAATAAAAACTTTGAAATATATTTGAAGGAATTACGGCTGGTGAACCATTAAAAAAAGGCCACAAAATCAAATCAATTTTAAAGCTTAGCATAATGATTGGTGAGAGAAATGGGGTCTAATATGAGAATATTAAACCAACAGAAATTCAAAGCTTCAATGGACGACAAACAAAGTTAAGTTCCATGTTTATATTTGGTGGAAGCTATTAAACCACCAGTTCAACAGTTAAGAAGAAATGACCTGCATTGACCTTCATGTTATCGTGAGTTTAACAAGCCACAAACATCTTTGCGGATACGCCATGAATTTACTATATTTCTCTGGGAAATTTTAATGCATACACCGTGCAACGTTGATATTTGCACCGCCTAATCGAATTGAACAACTCAAGTGTTATTTCGAATCACTTGGTCATGCTCTACGCTAATAAAGCACAGCCAGGGATAAAATAAAATCATTCTGAGTGTCTTTGAAGAAGATGATGAGATATTCAAGGTTTATGCATAGCTAGCGCAGTGGCTAAAACTGGTACAATTACAATTCAAAACTGAGGTTGGCATTCTAGTCGTCGAGAGGCAAATCCATAAACACACACGGAGTTCTTTTATGTTTAAAAGCGAAAATGGTGGGGAAACTTCACCCACTTTTGTGGAATCCAGACTTCTCTGTTACTTCAAAGCTATACGATGATTTGTGGTAGTCATGCATCTGCAGAGACCAAGTAAAGGGTGCTTTTTATAGAGGTATAGAACTTTAAGTTGGCATTACATTTCAAGATGGCGGCCGATTTAACAGCTGTCAAGTGATTTATTCTCAGTTTGGTTTGGCAATTCATCATGAATAGACTCACGCCTGAACAACGCTTGCAAATAGTGCAATTTTATTTCGAAAATAATGGTTCTGTGCGGAAAACGTATCGCGCACTACGTTCATTTTATCGTCGACAAAATCGTCCATCAGAGCAGTTAATTCGATTAACCATGGAACGTTTTCGCATCACGTTTACTCTTATTGATAACTCGCAGAACGTTACAGTCAATGGTGATCGGTATAGAGCCATGATTACTAACTTTTTCATTCCTGAATTGAATAACCATGATGTCCAGGAGATGTGGTTTCAACAAGACGGCGCAACATGTCACACAGCTCGTGCCACAATAGATTTATTGAAAGACACGTTTGGTGACCGCCTAATTTCACGTTTTGGACCTGTGAATTGGCCTCCAAGATCTTGTGATTTAACACCGCGGTAAAGCCACAAACGCTTGACCATTTGGAAGACAACATTCGCCGTATTATTGCCGATATACGGCCGCAAATGTTGGAAAAACTCATCGAAAATTGAACGTCCAGATTGGACTACATCCGCGCCAGCCGTGGCGGTCATATGCCAGAAATCATATTTAAAATGTAATGCCACAAGATTATCTTTCGGATAAATAAAATTCATGTCAATCGAATAATCATCCATCGTTGTTTTATTGCAACTTAAAGTTCTATACCTCTATAAAAAACACCCTTTATAATTTATATCCGCTACTGCAGACTCTTTAACAACGAGGAAGAAGAGCATACCACGAAATATCGCTACCATTGTACGACATTTGAGGACCAGAGACGAAAGAAATGGAAAAAGATTTTATCGGCAGAATTTTTCTAACTGGAATCCCTTCAGTCCCGATTACGACCTAGTTTCTCACACCACTTATGTTGTGTGCATTAATTTTTTACATGAGTGTCGAGACCTACAGTTTAAAGTCGACTCTGAGCGACAGATTTTTGAGAAACTTTTCATAGCAATTTTCTATTTTCTTTCAGAGTTTTTGCCAGAAATCTGCTGAGAGGAAATCGCCGAAGCAATATTTTTCATATTTTCGTTTTGATGTCTGACCTGGCGTTTGAACCGTGGCCTTACGCCTAATAAGCCAACACACTACCTTCTAGACTACGATGACTTCGAAGAAAACCCATACTCGCAGAAATCTCAACCACTTACAGCAAGATCAGGCGAAATGTGAGCCTTAATGGATATGAGCTGGACAAGATTTTGTTTAAAACAAACCAGAATGTATATTAAGAACCTAATAGCGATTATATGGGACACTGATCCATAAGCAGACACTATGAACGACTACGAATACACCAGTAAAAGTCTTTTGTAAAAGCTGTAACGATGGCAAAGAAAAGAGGATCCACAGCACGTCTACTCGAACAAACATCCGCTGAAAGTAAGATTTTTGAGAATTCGCAATTTATTCATACAAAATGTTCAAAATGTCTATCACCACCTAGATTTGACTAAACTCCACTCCAAAACAAAATTGTAGAGAATGTATGCCAGTACTAGGAATTATAGACATGCGGTAAAATATATGTAACTTTGCTAGGGATTAAGTGAGTTGTGGAGTAGATACTGGGCTAATCTTATATATAAAAATGAATGTGTGTTTATTTGTTTGTTTGTTTGAAATCTATAGACGGCTAAACGGCTGGACCGATTTTCTTGAAATTTTCACAGTATCTTCCTGTATGTCTGGAAGGAGTTATAGGCTACTTTTTATTTTTTAAAATTTCAAGTAAGCGAGGTGCTACGCCCACATACCCAATAAGTATTTAATGTCGCATATCTCATAAACTGCAACAGCTAGAGTCCTCAAATTTTGTATGGAGGACTTTGACGTATATATGAACAAAATGGGCGGATTGGCTATAGTGGGCGTGTCACCTCCCATAGTCTACATATATAAAAATGAATGTTTGTTTGTATGTAACTTCTAGAATCGTAAACTGTGCATTTGATCATGATATGATCTTTAGTAAAGTTGTTGCACATGAGCCGACGGTTTCTAAGTTAATATGACCAATTTCCAATAGGTGGCGCCACTGATAATTACTCAAAATGAATTAAATCGTAAACGGTGCATTTCATCATGATATGATCTTTAACACAGTTGTTGCGCATGAGCCGACGAAGGTTTCTAAGTTGGTATGACCAATATCTGATAGGTGGCGCCACTGACAAATACTTCAAATGAATTAAATTGTAAACTGTGCATTCTTTAACAAAGTTGTTGCGCATGAGCCGATGGAGGTTGGTGCGATTAATTTCCGATGGATGGTGTCACTGAAAATTATTCAAAATGAATGACAAGCAATTGGTCGACCTACACCTCAAGTACGGAAGAAAAGAGCATTACGAGCCTCAGAATCAGACGAGCATTGAGGCTGGAAAATCTTCGAGTATATGCCACTGAGACCCGTTCGCTTGAACCACTTGGACAACGAGAAGTAAGATTAGAAACTGATCGAATGCATACTACTCAGGCCCGTTCACCGGAATCATCTGGAAAACGGGAAACAAAATCAATAAAATGATTCAAAATTAATTGGACATTTGTGTAATGTCTTTTCTTCAAATTTATTTTAGTTTGTGGCGCAGCAACACGCGCAGGGTACAGCTAGTATTCCTATAGAAAGTATTTAAAAAGCATCATTTGCATACTTTTACAGTATACAGCACACGAAATCTGAGAATCGGTTTAAAAAGTCTTTTATTCCTCTTTTTTTTGGTATCGCAATATTAAATATACTTTTTTAAATATTTAATATAACAATTTAATTTAATTTTATCACGCACTGTAGGGGTGCATGTGTTTACTTTAGTCTCTTACAACAACAGCCAATGTATATGTGATTTCATGAGTTTTTGGACAAGTGCCCACAAGTCATTACAGGCAACATTTTTACTCTCAACACAAAAAAACAGGGAAAAAATCCCAGAGAAAAACACTAACAACAATAGCCGTAACATTAGAAGTGTGTATGTACAGAGCATAAGGGAGAACAAGAAAAATTAAAAACATGAACAACAATGATAAGCACAATGACTAACACAAACACATTTAAAGGAGAATTGCTGTTCCATATGTGTAGGAATAAATGAGAATGACGGTAAATAAACAAAAAATAAAAATTGTTGTTTTAATACACATAAAAATACAACTACAAAGCAAAGAAAGAGTAAAAAATACAGAGAGAAAATAAACATGGGCTTGTTTGTTTTTGGCATCTTCATATAATGGTTTTAGTTGTTGTAATTTGTGTTGAATTCTCATATGGAGAAACAAAACAACAACGCTTATCAAGGCTCGTTTACTCTTCTGTTTTTTTCTCTCTCTGGCTCTGGCTCTTCTTCTTAAAACTCCCACTCTATTTTAGGGGTCTCTCTCTCTTCTTGTTGTTTATTTTTATAGAAAAACTTTCTATGACTTTCAACATACTTAAAGAGTTGTTCTTGGTGTATCCATAGACATATATGTACATATGTGTGCATATGTTGGAATCTGAGTATGTTTTTGTTTTGGTGGTTTTTATATTCCTGGGTAGTGTGTGTTCATGCTCTCCTTTAACGAGTTTTATAAAAACAACATCTATGTTTACCATTTTTTCCTGTTGTTGTTTGTTTGTTTGTTTGTAAATTGTTTTTGTAGCTTCGCCAACCAACAAGCATCTTAATTAAAAGAGAGCTTAAGAGAAATGGCAACGAGAAACACAAGAAGAAGAAAAAACACGATGAGAGTAACATAATGAAGTCGGTTTATGCATTTAAAAAAAGCGGTTTTCTGACGCCAAAAACACAAGACCAGGCATGTTCTCCAATACATGTATGCAATTAAACAAATATAAATACAAACACCCCTGCACACACATATGTATGTCTTAAAACATGTTAAAACACTAACTATAGTATATCGTTGTTGTTGTTGTATTAGTCAAAAGAGTCAAAGAAAATTGTATCGACTTTATACAGAGGACACACACTTGGTGCACATACACATGCACAAAACATATCATATGATATGTGCTAAGAGAGAAAGCATACTTTAAGTACAAAGAAAAAAACAAACAGAAGAACAAAATGCTTTCTCTATTATCCCGTTATCAACAGTCAGCAGCATATGTATGCATACTTACGAGTATGAGTATGGGAGGCAGTAGCTTTACTACATGCGTTGCTTTTGGTGTTAATTTTGCAGAAAAAAGAAAAACCGTGGTAAAGTAAAATTAAAAAGAAATGAACTTAATTAGAGCAAGAAAAACATCGACTAACTGATGGCATGCATGACAGTCATTTGAAAATTTCTACAAGCTTTACTAATTAGGCGGAAGCCTTAAGGATTTTTTTTAAATGTCTTCTGTTTATCTTTATGTTTGTAAATTGAACAACACTTTAGTTTTTTGTAGTAAAAATAGTGATAAGCGATACATACGTACATAAATTTGTGTATGTGAGACCTTAAATATCGTTAAGGATACGCAATAATATAATACGGGAGGGAAAAGGTTATCGTTTTTATTACAATCCCAGTTCTTAGGTGAACAAAGGGGGCCATGGAGGTAACAATTTAATTTTATTTCATACTAGCTATACACTGCGCGTGTTGCTGCGCCATCAACAAAAATAAATTTGAACGAAAGACATTACACAAATGTCCAATTAATTTTGTATCATTTTATTGATTTTGTTTCCCGTTGTCTTGATGATTCAGATGAACGGGCCTGAGTAGTACGCATTCGATCAGTTTCTCGTTCAATTGGTTCAAGCGAACGGGTCTCAGCGGCATATACTCGAAGATTTTCCAGTCTCAATGCTCGTCTGATTCTGAGGCTCGTAATGCTATTTTCTTCCGTGCTTAAGGTGTAGGTCGACCAATTGCTTGTCATTAATTTTGAATAATTTTCAGTGACGCCATCCATCGGAAATTAATCGCACCAACCTCTGTCGACTCATGCGCAACAATTTTGTTAAAGAATGCACAGTTTACGATTTAATTCATTTTAAGTAATTTTCAGTGGCGCCACCTGCCGGAAATTAGTCATACCAACTTAGAAAGCTTCGTCGGCTCATGCGCAATAATTGTGTTAAAGATCATATGATCAAATGCACCGTTTACGATTTAATTCATTTTGAGTAATTATCAGTGGCGCCACCTGTCGGTAATTGGTCATACTAACCTAGAAACCGTCATCTCATGTGCAACAACTTTGCTAAAGATCATAACACGATCAAATGCACAGTTTTGAGTAATTTTCAGTGGCGCAACCTATCGGATATTGGTCATACCAACTTAGAAACCTTCTTCGGCTCATGCGCAACAACTTTGCTAAAGATCGTAACATGATCAAATGCATAGTTTACGATTCTATAAAGTACATACAAACAAACATTCATTTTTATATGTATAGACTACGGGAGGTGACACGCCCACTATAGCCAATCCGCCCCTTTTTGTTCATATATACGTCAAAGTCATCCATACAAAATTTGAGGACTCTAGCTGTTGCAGTTTATGAGATATGCGACATTAAACACTTATTGGGTATGTGGGCGTGGCACATCGCCTACTTGAAATTTTAAAATAAAAAGTAGTCTACAGTTCCTTCCAGACATAAAGGAAGGTATTGTTAAAATTTCAATAATATCGGTCCAGCCGTTGAGCCGTCTATAGACTTCAAACAAACAAACCAACAAACAAATGAACACACATTCATTTCTATATATAAGTAGATTGCGTAAGCCGTTGTTAACCACATTTCTGCATCGCCTACCATGAACGACCCTTTTCCTGATTCTATTCCATGCATTTGATGACGTTTTCTTGGTTATATTGCTTCGCGATTGTTTGACCAATAAATTCGCAAGATCCTCTTAAACAATGTAAAAGGTTGTGATAAAGGAAGTGAATGATAGTCTCGTGATATGGTGGTATGTCGTCGAAGCCTGTGTAAAAGTTTTAATATGGATATGGATTGTTCGACGCACGGATTCGCAAAATTCTCGTAAGCGTAGTACTCTCTAATATGTGGAGTTTGTCAAAGGCTGTGATAGAGTAGAGGAAGCGGATGATCTCGTGATATGGAGGACTGTCGTTACACTCTGTGCAATAGCTTTGAGACGGAAAATGTAATCTCCTCACATTAGTTTAATAACACAGTAACAGCGTTGCTGAGTTTTTGCCAGAAATCTGCTGGGAAGAAATACCGGAAGAAATATTTTTTCATATTTCGCTTTGTGGGAGATGTTTGACCTGGGGTTTGAAACGTGGTCTCATGTCTAATAAGATAGCCAGCACACTAGCTACTCGACTACAGCGACTTCAGCGACATGGATTCCTTTGTTGGCCGTGTCAATAGTCACAAAGGCAGAGATAACATTAGAATTAGAATACAAAACAGACTTCTTCTCAGCAAATTTCTCGCAAAAACTCTGAAAGAAAATAGAAAATTGCTATGAAAAGTTTCTCAAAAGTCTGTTGTTTGTGCAGCCCTTGCGCTGACCAACTTCTTCATCTTCCCTGATTTTGGGGGAACTTGGTCAGTACAGGGACTGCGTTTACCCGTGGCATCACAAAGGGCCGCTATGCGTGCTCAAGTGAGCTTTGTGAAATCAGAGCTACCAATCAGACCTAACCTAACCTCTCGTTCGGAATCGACTTTAAACTGTAGTCACTCATGTAAAAAATTAACGCACACACACCCACACCATACTCACATCCTGACTAAAGAGTTGTAATGACCAATTATGCGTGTATGTATGTAAAGTCTGCATTACAGAATATTTTTTCATACCACTCTGCTCATGAAGGGTAGGACCTATGAAATCACCGAGAGATGTCTTTTTCAGTAAGCCGACATACTACTCAGTAGCCATTTTTGTTCATAATTGGATTATTTCGCTAAAAAAATTTATAATCAGAAAGGCTGTCGCGAAACAAATATTGTCCTTTAAAGCGTCAATTGCCGCCGGCTTGTCGGCGTAACACTTATCTTTGACGGCACCCCACAAATAATAGTCCAACGGTGACAAATTGCAGCTCTGAGGTGGTCAAACGATATCAGCTCTGCGGCTGATAATGCGATCTTCAAAAACAGGGCGCAAAACATCGAGTGTAGCTTCGGCTGTGTGGCACTTAGCGCCGTCCTGTTGAAACCAAATATTGCCAATATCCTCCTCTTCAATTTTTGTGAACAAAACTTTGTTCAACATGGCCCGATAACGATCGCCATTGACTGTAACGGCCATTCCTTGCTCATTTTCGAAGAAAAATGGTCCAATTATGCCTCTGGACCAAAATCCGCACCAAACAGTGACTCGTTTTGGGTGCGTTGGCTTTTCAATGTATGCGTGCGGGTTTTCTGTGCCCCAAATGCGACAATTTTGCTTGTTTACATACCCGCCAAAATCAAAATGAGCTTCATCTGAAAATATGATTTTTTTTTTGCCAAAATCGGCATCTTCTGGTATAAGCTACTGCATGGCCGAGGCAGCCATTTGAATGAAATTATTTGCCATTATTAACCGGAAGGATTGTACTTTCAAAAAAGATCTTTGAGAAAATATTCAGTAGTTTTTTTTAAAGCATTTTCACAAAAAAAAGTTATTTGGCGGACCCTTTATGTCTGGACTGACAGTTTAACTGATAAACTGAAAAATTATTTTTTTTAATCCTTATGACTTGGATAATTACACGCACATTTATTATCCCTAAAAGCCAATAGAAAAGTTTAAAAGCTCTTTCCAACATTATTATGATTGGTTTTCTAATTAAAATTTCCTTTCATTGTTTGAGCAAAACAGAAAACAAAAGTCAAATGTTAACAAACACTCTCTCTCTCTGACAATGGAGACGAGAAGTCAATGTTTGAATTACAATGTGAATACGTACTCGTATGTAATTAATCTTCATCAGTTTGATAATTTTCCAAACACTAATTGGTAATAATTTTCAAATTAATGACTGAATAATAACGGGAAAATTCAAAAGAAAATTAATGGAAAAAAACTGAAAATGAAAAATGAAATATTAATGAAAATAACATTAACAAGGTTCACTTCTCTAGATCTATTATTTCATGAATTCTAATTACAATTTTCTAATGTCTGTGAAGATAAATTCAAATTTGAAAATCCAAGACGCAATCCATAAATTTTAGCAGCGCCACATATGGCGTTAACAGAGCAAAATTTGCTATTAACAGAGCACTGTTAACTGTATAACAGTAGCAATTATTGAAGACTCATTCTGATCATTATTATTTGTGAATAAAACTGTTGAAATGTCAGGGATGATTGGTAGGGAATGGAGGAAGCAAATCTACTCAACTCTGAAAAATTTCAGATATACCACCATCACGGTTCCTTCCTCTCAGCAAATTTCTGGCAAAAACTTTGTAGAGTAAATAAAATACAAGGAAAAGTTTCTCCAAAAAAATTTGTCGTTCGGAGTCGCCTTTAAACTGTAAGTCCCGGCCACTCATTTATAAAATTACATGAGAAACTAGGTGGTGATTGAGACAGAAGGCTTGTATAGGGTGTTTTTTATAGAGGTATAGAACTTCAAGTTGCAATAAAACAACGATGGATTATTCGATTGACATGAATTTTATTTATCCGAAAGATAATCTTGTGGCATTACATTTTAAATATCATTTCTGGCATATGACCGCCACGGCTGGCGCGGACGTCCAATTTTCGATGAGTTTTTCCAACATTTGCGGCCGTATATCGGCAATAATACGGCGAATGTTGTCTTCCAAATGGTCAAGCGTTTGTGGCTTTACCGCATAGACCAATGACTTTACATAGCCCCACAGAAAGTAGTCTAGCGGTGTTAAATCACAAGATCTTGGAGGCCAATTCACAGGTCCAAAACGTGAAATTAGACGGTCACCAAACGTGTCTTTCAATAAATCTATTGTGGCACGAGCTGTGTGACATGTTGCGCCGTCTTGTTGAAACCACATCTCCTGGACATCATGGTTATTCAATTCAGGAATGAAAAAGTTAGTAATCATGGCTCTATACCGATCACCATTGACTGTAACGTTCTGGCCACCATCGTTTTTGAAAAAGTACGGATCAATGATTCCACCAGCCCATAATGCGCACCAAACAGTTAGTTTTTCTGGATGTAACGGTGTTTCCACATACACTTGAGGATTACCTTCACTCCAAATGCGGCAGTTTTGTTTGTTGACGTAGCCATTCAACCAAAAGTGCGCTTCATCGCTAAACAAAATTCGCTTATGAAAATCGGGAGCAACGGTAATCTCGATTCGACGAATCTACGCCTTACTTGATGATCGTTTGGCTTCAAATCTTGCACGATTTGGATTTTGTAAGCACGCAAACCAAGATCCTTCCGCAAAATCTTCCATAAAGTAGATGGACACAGATCCTGTGCTCGATGGCGGATGGACTCATTCGGGTCTTCCTCAATGCTACGCTCTACAGCAGCAATAGCTTCTTCTGTACGCACCGTACAGCGTCTCTGGGGATGCGAGTTATCAATAAGAGTAAACGTGGTGCGAAAACGTTCCATGGTTAATCGAATTAACTGCTCTGATGGACGATTTTGTCGACGATAAAATGGACGTAGTGCGCGATACGTTTTCCGCACAGAACCATTATTTTCGAAATAAAGTTCTATACCTCTATAAAAAACACCCTTTAGTAACCAATTATGAAAATTATGTATGTAAAGATGTAAGATCCAGAGTCCTTGTGGTCTCTAAATATTGGCTTTAAAACCTGAGACAATTTAATTCCATAAATACTGAGAAATTGTTTTTGTGTGTGAAAATTAATTCGAATTTAAAAACCAAAGACGCAAACCCAAACTTTTAGCAAAGCCACTTCTTGCCTCTAACAGGGTAAACTATGCTATTAACGGAGCACTGTTAACCGAGGCAATAGTAGATTAGTCATCTACTTTGCAATTATTGCAGTCTATTGACATAAAATAAAATTCTCATTGTGATCATTATTATTTCTGAATAAAAGTGTGGAAATATAAAGGATGGTTGGTGGGGATGGGATGAACTCTCAAAATTATTCCAGCTATCCCACTACCACGGTTCGAAAGAAGACCCTCTGGACTATATATATATAGTCTGTATGGTGTACTATTTGTTATATGTTCCAAAATGGCAACTGCCCTTCAAGAGAATTTTCCAGCAAAAAATTGATATTTTCAAAGCCAATTTTCTCAATAGCATATCACTTTATACGGGACTATATTGCTGATTGTGTTAAAAGGCCTTGGAAACTTCCTTTGAATAAGATATGCCGCCCTTAAATTAGCTCCTAAACAAGTGACCTTGTTCAGATGGATACTGTTAAACAATTAACAGTGCTCTGTTAAGTGAAAGTTTTACTCTGTTAACGCCAAATGTGGCGCTGCTAAAATGTATGATTTGTGTCTTGGATTTACAAATTCTAATTTATCTTCATACACATAATTATATTATTTACTAACTGGAACGGAGGACTACCCTAATAAATACTATTTTTTTTTAAATAAAGCATAGCGAAGGCAAAAGTCAAAAGTCAAAGCCATAGCCATAGCCACAGCCACAGTCATAGCCATTGTGAAAGCAAAAGAACGTAATGAAAAATACTCATTATGCGAAGCGCATAAAAGTTTTATAATAGAAGATCAATATTAATTTCCGTTAACAAAAAAGAGCTAAAAATTAAAACCAATTTCCATTCAAATTGTAGAAAAACCAACAACGCCAGCAAAACAGAGAGGATAAATAGAGGAGGAGAAAAAAGAGAAGGATGAAGAAAGTATGGAGAACTAAAAATTTCAATTTGAAAATGATTTTATTGGACACACAATGACTACTACAGCAATGGCAATGAGGATGGCAATGAGAAAAAAGTTGGAAAATTGAAATTAACACTGGAAATATTGATAACGAAGAACACATGCTTTGTGTTTGTGCAAAAGCAAGCATAAAAAGGATATGAAAGTTATATTTGATTAAATGAACTTTGTAAAGCACATGTCAAATAATTAGAATCATTTTGTAGCTACATGAGCACACTATCATTATGGATGACTATGGTTTGGCACTTATGTACATACCAGAGATCAGCAATGAGTATTCAAAAAGATGAGCAGAATCGAATCATACTCATAATTTCTAAGACTTATACGCATTCATACTTATTTTTATATCATGGAACCTCCTCTACTCATATTCAAAGTTTGACGGACTCATCATATTGTTACGCAAATCGAAACGACCTAATATCGTTTAACAACAGAAACTATAAACAAAAGCCACACGATACAAATACACAATAGCACTATGAATACAATGAACGTGTTGATTATCTAAAGCTGAACACACACATATGTACAACGAACCTGGTTGCGCCTGGTACCAACAACAATATGTATGTGACAAAAAGGGATAGCCAACATAAGCAAAGTACACAGACAACAATGTATAAGCAATAGAGCTCTCGAGAAGGCGAGATCACGAACCTTCCACCTCAAGAATGTTCGTTAGACTGGTTGTGTCGCACTATAAAAGGGCTGGACAAAGCAGGCAACAGTCAGTATTAATTCAGTCAGCCTTGTGTGAAGTTGCGTGTGAACAAACAAAACAAGTCGTTGTTGTAAAGCGAATAGTTGTGTGAACTAGTAAACTGAATAAACAGATTATTATTGTTGTATCGTTAAGTTGTATACGGTGTGACACAAAAGTAGTGTAAAGAATAAAGAGAGTTTAACTGAAATTAAACACATATTTGTTTTTATTTTGTTTGCAATTAATGAACTCATATTTAAACATTTTTAAAAAGGTGAAAACGTAACAATATTTATACTTAACAACACGTATGATGTTATTGATTTCGACTCTCCATAACTCAACATATTTATACACGAATCATAAAATAAGTATGATTTGTATACGAACAATAAAATACTTACTAGAAGGATGCGTGTGAAGATAAATTCAAATTTGAAAATCCAAGACGCAATCCATAAATTTTAGCAGCGCCACATTTGGCGTTAACACAGCAAAATTTTCTCTTAACAGAATAAAATTGGCCTTAAACAGAGCACTGTTAACTGTTTAACAGCATCCATCTGAACAAGGTCACTTGTTTAGGTGCTAATTTCAGGCCAAATACTAGGTCTATGAGTATCATATCATACTCAAAGGAAGGTTGCAAGGCCTCTTGATATAATCAGCAATATAGTCACATATAAAGTGATATGGTGTTGAGAAAATAGGCTGTGAAAATATCAATTTTTTGATTCCAAATTCTCTAGAAGATCAGTGGCCATTTTGGAACATATAGGAAACAGTACACCATACAGACTATATGCAAATGGTAGTCCAGAGGGCCTTCTTTCAAACAGTGGTAGTGGGATAGCTGGAATAGGTGGAGAATCGAGAAAAATCCCCACCAACCATCCTCTACATTTCAACACTTTTGTTCACAAATAATACTGATCATAATTAGAATAATATTTTATGTCAATAGTCTGTAATGATTGCAAACAATTAACAGTGCTCTGTTAATAGCAAACTTTACCCTGTTAGAGACAAGAAGTGGCGCTGCTAAAAGTGTGGGATTGCGTCTTTGGTTTTTAAATTCGAATTTGTCTTTACGCACATACATAACGGGTGATTTTTTCGCTATTATCTTTTTGGCAACACTGGTTTAAATAGCGCACGAACGTTTCGTGTTTTGTTTCACTGTCCAACATCTTCAGTTTGGTCTATAATTTAACCATGAATCGTCCTACAAACCGACCAACGCTTGCAAATCATTGAATTTTATTATCAAAATGCGTGCTCTGTTAAGAAAGCTCATCGCCCGCTTCTTCCATGTTATGGTCGTCAGTTTAATCGACCCACTGAAGTGGCTATTCGGGGCTATTGTGACTAAATTTCGCACCAAATTTACATTGTTGGACATTAAACCACCAATACGCCTAAGTAGAGTGCGAACTGAAGAAAATATCGCAGCTGTATCGGCCAGTGTTAATGTGTGACCATCAATTATCGATTCGTCGCCGTTCGCAGCAATCGGGCCTCTGTTACTCAACAACGTGGAAAATTTTGCGGCAGGATTTAGGTGTGAAGCCTTTCAAAATACAGCTGGTGCAAGAATTGAAGCCGAACGACCTACTGCAACGCAGAATTTTTGGTGAATGGGCTCTTGGAAAGATGGCCGAAGATCCACTTCTTTATCGAAAAATTGTGTTCACCGACGAAGCTCATTTTTGGCTCAATGGATACGTAAATAAGCAGAATTGTCGATTTGGGAGCGAAGATCAGCCAGAAGCATTGCCAAAGCTACAAATGCATCCAGAAAAAGTCACAGTTTGGGGCGGTTTATGGGCTGGTGGCCAATTCATTGGACCGTACTTCTTCAAAAATGCTGCGAATCGTAACGTAACTGTGAATGGTGAGCGCTACCGTGAGATGATATCCAACTTTTCTTTGCCCAAAATGAGAGAGCTTGACTTGCATGACATGTGGTTTCAACAAGACGGTGCCACATGCCACACAGCACGCGTAACAATGGACTTATTGAGAGGCGAGTTCGGTGAATATTTTATTTCATGTTCGGGACTGGTCAATTGGCCGCCTAGATCGTGCGATTTAACGCCTTTAGACTATTTTTTGTGCTGCCATGTTAAAGCTCATGTCTATACAGACAAGCCCGCTTCAATTGACGCATTGGAAGACAACCTTGAAACATTTATTTATGCGAGATACCGGCCGAAATGTTGGAAAGAGTATGCCAAAATTGGACTAAGCGGATGGACCATTTGAGACGCAGTCGCGGTCAATATTTGCATGAAATAATCTTCAAACTTTAAATTATACGGACCGTACTATCGATTCAAATAAAGATTTCATTTGCATTTTTCTGAATTTTATGTGTTTTTTTTTTTTGAAATATTATCCTATAGCCCTTAGAAAATCACCCATTAGAAGGTTGTGTGTTTGTTCTGTCTTTTTTGCTTATGTTTTTTTTTTTTTTTTTTTTTTTTTTTTTTTTTTTTTTTTTTTTGTAAATGCAACAACAACTAACACTGTAAATTTTGATGAATGATTCGAGTCACTCGAATCATAACTATTTTTCTGAAGTTATGAATCTAAATGAGTGGGGCTTATGAATCAAACATATTTCGAATGGTATGAGTTTGATGTCAACCTAGTACGCACATACTCATTGCAACCTGTACTTATAAATCAACGTTGTAATGAGTACGAATGAATCAGAATACATAGTTAAATTTCAATATTATTGACTCATTTATATTCAAAATTTCATGAGTGCTTATGAGTAGCAAAAAAAAACGATTCATTGCTGATCTCTGGTGTAAAGCATACATGCGTTGGGTAAGTTTAATAGAAAAAATTTTTAATGAGTAAAAATCTATTTTATTCAGACTAAATGGTACACAATTTGATAAACTAAAGCGTTCAATTAAGAGTATAAAATGGACTCAATATGAAAATATTGCTATAAAAAAAAGGATGTAAAACTTGACTAACATTTCATTTTAACTGTCAAATGATATCAATTTAACAACATGTTAAACAAAAAAGCAACTAAAAAAGATTCTCTAAACGTTAGAAAATGCTGAATTGAAAATAAAAATAAAAATTGAACGAAAAATTGAAAAAAAGGAGAAGAAAAAAAATCCAACGTTGAAAGTGAATTTTAATATGATGCCACTGGCTTGATAAATACAGCAACAACAGCAACAATGGCAAATCTGAATCTGAATCTACATACTGGTGTACTGGCGTACTTTTTCATACATTTTTTGCAACTTGAAATTGAAGTATGTTTGGTGAAGCTGAAGTTGTTTTGTGTTGTTTTCTATCCAGAAAACATCCACTAAATACGGGAACAAACATGCTGTCACATAAAAAAGGGGGGGGCGATATGGAGACAAAACCATCATGTATGTAAGGACCGTTGGGTTTTATAAAATATTTTTAGGTATGATAGATAGGGTAGGCTAGGAGGCTAGGGTGGTTAATGGCTGATTTTCCTGTTTATATTTGAGATAAAAAAATATGTTTTTTTTGTATTCTTTTTTGGAGGGTTTTACTCATGTTAAATCTTTTTTAAACCGCTTTTAGCATTTTTTTTTGTTTGAAAAACTTCAAAAGCTTAATTCGATTAAAATCGTATTCACCCTGTGGGCTTTTGCATTCAAATAAAAGTGAATACAACTTTGAAACTGTTGTTGCTGATGTTGATGTTGCTGTTGTTGTCATTGTTGGTGTGATAAGTGTCATATGGAATATAAAAATGTGAAATATATTCACATTGCCACAACACTAGCAGCCCATATGAATGTACATATGCACTCAACTCCATACAGTCAGCCACAGATGAAAATCTATTTGTGTCTTTAAGCGTTTGATACTTTGTTTTTTTATTTATTTTTTATATTTTTTATTTTATTTAATTTCTCTTTCTCTTATCAAAAAACGCAAAAAGAGATTCACAGACAATATTCCTGCTGCTTTTATGTTTTACTCTTCAACTCACATGTGTTTTCAAGAGAGTATGTATGTATGTATGGATGATGGTGGCATGGAATGATTAAAATTTTTTTCCATTACATTTCGATTTAACCAGACACAAACAACCAACATTCATAAGTTTTTCCTTTTTATTTTACTCCTGTTGTTGGTGTATTTTGGGGCGAATTATCTGGGGAGGTTTGTTTGAAACGAATCTATTTTTTCTACCGCCGCTATTGTGGCAGGGGGGGAGTATTTGTTTGTTTTTTTTTTGCCAAATATATCTTCATTTTTTAAATACACATCGAAAATACTACATAAAATATATATGCGAACATAGCATTGCGAGGGTTGTATGTGAAGTTTTTCCATAGAAAAATGGTTTCCTGAAAAATACTGTTACGAAAATGAAAAATCTAGATACTAGTGCTTTGCGTTTACATCGCTGAACATTAAAATTATAAACAAAAGCTACAAAAACAAAACAATGCAGTAAACAAACTTGTTTACAAATTATCGTACTGCTCCGCCAAATAACTTTTCTTTTCTTTTCTTCAGTTCATTGATTCAACTCTCTAGCTGTTATTTGTACAATTCTCAAATAGTTGGATTCATTTAAAAGCAAAGAAATCAGGTGCGACCACACGTGTTATAGCGGACAGACTACGAAAGATGATTTTATATTTTCAAAGTGCTCCCCGAATTATTGGTGATGATTAACAAGATGCCAGGAATTATACGGTCCGCCAAATTATTTTTTTTTTTTTGAAAATGCTTTAAAAAAAAACTACAGAATATTTTCTCAAATTTCTTTTTTTTATTTGAAAGTACAATCCTTCCGGTTAATAATGAAAAATAATTTCATTCAAATGTTTGCCTCGGCTGGCCATGCAGTAGCCTACACGATCGGTGCAATTTTTAAGCACATTATCGATTGTGTGCAGCTCTATTTCACAAATGGCTTCACGAATATTGTTCTTTAAAGCGTCAATTGTCTCTGGCTTGTCGGCGTAACACTTATCTTTGGCGGCACCCCACAAATAATAGTCCAACGGTGTCAAATCTCAGCTCCGAGGTGGCCAAACGACACTGCGGTTGATAATGCGTTCTCCAAAAACAGGGCGCAAAACATCGAGTGTAGCTTCGGCTGTGTGGCACGTAGCGCCGTCCTCTTGAAACCAAATGTTGCCAATATCCTCCTCTTCAATTTTTTGTGAAAAAAAATTCGTTCAACATGGCCCGATAGCGATCGCCATTGACTGTAACGGCCACTCCTTTCTCATTTTCGAAGAAAAATGGCCCAATTATGCCTCTGGACCAAAATCCGCACCAAACAGTGACTCGTTTTGGGTGCGTCGGCTTTTCAATGTATGCGTGCGGGTTTTCTGTGCCCCAAATGCAACAACTTTGCTTGTTTACATACCCGCCAAGATCAAAATGAGCTTCATCTGAAAAGATGATTTTTTTTTTTGTCAAAATCGGCATCTTCTGTAAGTCGATCGCAGGCCCACTTAGCGAAGCGAAAACGCATTGGATGGTCAATTGGCTTCAACTCCTGTACCAATTGAACTTTGTATGGCGTCATACCAAGGTTTTTATGCAAAATTCGTCTTAACGATGTCTCCGAAATGTTCAATTGTTGAGAACGACGGTGAATTGATGTTGATGGCGCTTCACGCACACTTTCTGCCACAGCAGCAATATTCTCTGATGTACGCACTGTTTTTGGCTTTTCATGCTTTGGTTTATCGATGAGGATGCCAGTTTCTTTCACTTTTTTTTCACAAGATAACGAACATACGGAACTGACAGTGCTTCTCTTCTACCAAAATCCGTACGCAATTTTCGCAGACATTCTGCAACATTACCATGATTTTCAAAGTAATGTCACAATATTTCCCAGCGTTGTTCAAGCGTATACACAACCATATTCGTTCAGCGGAAGGATAAAAAGGATAATTATCTGTCAAATCAGACATGAGCTAAATGTTAACATTCACGAAATAAGCACTAGTTGCAAAAGAAAAACGTTAGATGGCGGACCCGATATAACAATAAACACCAGCATAAAAAATGATAAACAAGACAACAAAAATACAACAACAAACGCTGCAACGATGTTGACATTTATAGAGATTTCTAGAAGGCGAAGTAATGAACATTCGCCTCCAAGAACATTCATCCGACTGTTTAGTGTTTTTAAATGGCAAGGCAAAGCAGGCGAGTGAGTTAGTGAAATTGAATCTTGTTTGAAGCCGCGGTGTGGTTGAAGAGAGTAATCGTGGTTTGAAGATCTCCGTTACAAAGATCTGTCGAATAATTGTCTAGTAATTGTTATTGTTATTGTTGCAAAGGGTGTAAACAGAGGAATAACAAACAAAGCAATTTTTTGTTGTTTACATCAAGTGTTTAACAGTGGCACACAAAATTTTACGAATAATAAAGAATTTTAATTAAAATTAAACACAAATTTATTTTTATTTTATTTGCAATCTACGAGCTAATATTTTAAACGTTTTTTAAAAGGTAAAAACGTAACAATATCCAGCAGGATTGGCTGTAATCCTGATTAAAGCATTGTGCACAATTTCTTTACAGAAAAATCACCACATCTCTTCTATAAGCAACTTTGTCATGCAGTTCTTTTAATTTTACTTTCCCTACAACCCTCGTACTGTGTGTTCTTTTAAATATCTATTCCAATATTTATAAATAAATACCGGAAGAGAATTTCGTTTTTTATTTTTATTTTTTGGTTCTCTATCCTGCCATACAATAGTAATGAGAGGAAGGCTCATAGTTTTTGTTGAATTTAAAACAAAAAAAATTTTCCTGTCATTTTGATTGTTTTCTGGTCTCGTTGATGTTGATATTCATATTCATATTCGGTTTCTGCTGATTCATATTTATTTTTCGTTGTGCATAGTTATTGGTATTTATGTATGTTTCCATAACAGAAATGGTTTATTCCCATTTCCCTTCTTTTTTAAAAAATATTTGAATATTTTTCCTTACAAGTCCTTAGAGATACTTCTGTTTTGTTTTGTTTTTTCTTCCTTATTTTGTTTATTCAGCTCATGTTTCATGTCTGTTTGTCTGTTTCAAAGTTCGTCGTATTTAAATGTCGTTTTTATTAAAACAACAACAGAAATAATATACTCCAGAGAGTAATGAAGGTTTCGTAAGTAATTTTGGTAATAAAAACAAATAATCATGATGACTAACAATAATCAAATAGAAAATAAATGATTAAACTGGGATTATGCTGGCAAACTAACATGCAAAATACAATGTGGTCTCATAAGCTATGAGAAAAAGCAAAAAAGAAAACTTTTAAAATAGTTTTTGCGCTTGAATTACTTTTCAATAAATTAAAAACTGTATGGAAACTATTTTTGTATGGAAATATTTTTTTTTTTTTTATAATATTTATATGAACAACATAATCCAATCCATAAATTTTAGCAGCGCCACATTTGGCGTTAACAGACCAAAATTTGCTATTCACAGAGAACTGTTAACTGTTTAACAGTGACAAACTATTGACATAAAATTTAATTCTCATTGTAAGTTTCTTATCGTGAGGGTGGAGAGGTAGAATTTTCTCAACTCTCAAAATTATTCCAGCTATCCCAGTACTCAGTACGGTTCGAAAGGGGGTCCTCTGGACTACCATTTGCATATAGTCTGTAAGGTGTACTATTTCTTATATGTTCCAAAATGGCCACTGATCTTCAAGAGAATTTTCAAGCAAAAAATTGATATTTTCAAAGGCAATTTTCTCAATAAAATATCACTATCATATCTGACTATATTGCTGATTGTATTAAGAGGCCTTGGAGCCTTCCTTTGAATAAGATATGCCCTTAAATTAGCTCCTAAACAAGTGACCTTGTTCAGATGGATACTGTTAAACAGTTAACAGTGCTGTGATAAAGGCAAATTTTGTTCTGTTAACACCAAATGTGGCTAAAATTTATGAATTGCGTCTTAGATTTTCAAATTCGAATTTATCTTCTCACACATACATACATAATTGGTCATTATTACAACCCTTCAGTCAGGATTACGACCTAGTTTCTCACACCACTTATGTTGTGCGTGTTAATTTTATACATGAGTGGCGGGACCTACAGTTTAAAGTCGACTGCGAACGACAGATTTTTGAGAAACTTTTTCGTGGCAATTTTTATTTACTCTCTCTCTCAGAGTTTTTGCCAAAAATCTGCTGAGAGGAAGTCGCCGAAGAAATACTTTTTGTGTTTTATTTTGATGTCTGGCCTGCGGCTCGAACCAACACACTACCTACTAGACCACGGCGACTTCATATGACTATTTTGCTGATTATATTAAGAGGCCTGGGAACAGTGCTCTGTTAAGAGAAAATTTTGTTCTGTTAAGAGCACTGTTAACGCCATATGTGGCGCTGCTAAAATTTATGGATTGCGTCTTGGATTTTCAAATTCGAATTTATCTTCACACACATAATTGTTTTTTTGTAAGAAAATTTTGTAGCACAATTCACTGATTTTCAGACAGCATTTTTAACCCTTTGCACTCGATTAATTTTCAAACTCGTTATCTGTCAACTTGTATTTAATTTTAGCTGAACGAATGTTGGATTGCCTTACAACATCTGCAATAAGTTCATTAGTGAAAAAATCTTTTAGAAAAATCTATTGGCTCAAACTCTTTGTCTTGAAATTGAAGCCCAATATTCTTGTCTCCAACACTAAATGTAATTTCTGCTGGCAGCTCATCCTCTTCTTCACTCACATCAATCCAATTTGAACCTGATATAGTGTCATTATCCCTATCAGGCTCTGGTACTATCAGATGAATATTGTACCGTTTGAACTCGTAAATTCAAATTCACTGTCATTATCCTGACTGTTTTTAAAATCCATGTTGAGCAGGAAGTTAGGGTACGTATATGTGTACAGAATTAGACAAAGAGAACAAATGACGTGCACGACTAACACTCGACTGACAAAGCTTAACAAATTATTACAGTGTAAGATCTCGAATGCCGCAATGTGTTTTACAGTTATTTAGTTCTATCGTCTACAGACTAATATGCGAGTTGTAGAGTAAATTCCTCCAGTGTGACATACGAGTGCAAAGGGTTAATACGACAAGAAAGTCTCTCAAAAGACCAGTTAAAAGTCTGACACTTTCTCAATTCTTCTATAGAACTTCAGACTTAAAAATATTCTAAGAATTTAAAAAAAAAATTAAATTTAAATTTAAACTCACCTCACATCGGGATGTGCATCTAACATGGCTCTCATTAATGTTGTCCCCGAACGGGGAACACCACCAATAAATATTAATGGCATCTCTCTATTATAAGAGTAAACTTTTTGATTGTCTCCTTCAACGTATTTCTGTAAAGAAAAAAAAAGAAAATTTTGTGATGAAAATGACTACAAAAAAAAAAACAAAAAAAAAAGGAAATAAAAGAACACAAAACCCAAGAACTATAAAATGTTTGTAAGAAGCAAATAAATTGAGCTAATGGAATGGATCCTTAAAAAAGAATATCCTTAGAATGACAAAATAAAATCATTTCTTCTGCTTCGTCTTCTTCTTCTTTTCCTTTTTTTCTATTTCCATTTGTTGTTGTTGTTAAAAATAACAGCAAATGATACACGCCAACTGTCATCAGCTGCAAAATGAAGTGTTTGTTTGGCCAAAGGACCAGAGAGAGCGAGAGAGCGAGAGAGCGAGAAAATAAACACTAACACTCTTACACTTACGCACTTACTAAAGCATTCAAGGATAAAAATATAAATCAGCACTCAAATATAAAAATAAAAACACTTTTCAACTGGGAATTTCGTTATAAAGAAAGCGAAGGGGGAAAGAGAGAGAGGCCGCATTTTTTTTCATCGTTTCTTCAGGATAAAAACCCAAGTCAGCCTGACACTTTTGCTTCTTATTGGTCTTTAGTAAAGTCCCTGTGGACACTTACATTGAGAATGGGAAATGATTCAAATGGAAAGGAATTTTTTGTTGTTATTGTTGTTAAGCAAACACCAAAAATAAGAACAGAGAGAGGGAGCGAGCAACAGAGAGGGAACGAGGAATGGAGAAGGTATTCTATCCCTGGACCTGTGATGTGTTGTGAATGAAGTGAATTTTTCTTATTTTTTTCGTCCTTTTTTTTTGTTATAAAAAAGTGTTGGCATTATAGTTTAAGGTGTACAACAACACCAATAACAAACAATGTAAGTTTTATAAGAAGAAATATCGTACTTCAGTTACAACACAAAATAATTCCCCAATTTACGAAAAGATAACCCACAACACACAAAAGGGGATAAGCAAACACCGTAATAAAGAAAGTGAATGCAAACAAACTGATTTAGTAGTTGAGTGGATGCGAATAAACTCAACTAAACTCGTCTCGCTATCATAAATACCAAGTTTAAGTTGCTACACAAAGAGAAATTTTATAAAAAACAATACAATTACAAATTATATACGAGCTGAGTAACTTTGACCATGTGCTCGGTGTAGTGTCACAGACCGGCGTCTCTGGTGGGTATCGAACCCACGATCCTCACGCTAATAGTCTAGCACACTACCCACTAGACACTAGACAGGGCACCCTTATTATTAGTTCTTTAGTTTTATTTCAATATTTTTTTCTTTATCAAGTTTTCGTCTACTGTAGCACTTTCTAGAATGACAGGGTTGCCATCTGCCAAAGCCCAGAAATAATTTCCTCTGTGAAAACCTATTATAGGCCGTGAGGAACGAGTTTACCCATTGAATTTACCACAATACAGTTTCACAATTGTGTTAATTTTATACATGAGTGGTGAGACTTACAGTTTAAAGTCGACTCCGAATGACAGATTTTTGAGAAAATTTTTCATGGGAATTTTATTTACTCTCAGAGTTTTTGCCAGAAATCTGCTGAGAGGAAGTCGCCGAAGAAATACTTTTTGTTGTTTGTGTTGATGTCTGGCCTGGGGCTCGAACCCTGGCTTTAGACTACGGCGACTTTTAAGGACCATTTCCTGATCCAATTACATGCATTGGCATTTGATAGCTCTTTTCTTGTTTATGATGTCTGGCTCGAACCCTGGCTTTACGTCTAATAAGCCAACACACTATCTACTAGACTACGGCGACTTCCTGCTGAGAGAAAGTCACCGAAGAAATATTTTCTCATATTTCGTTTTGTTCGGGATCTCCGACCTCACACCCTGAAAAACTCTGCGCCTGCTGGAGGCCTTACTAATGTCATATTCATAGAAATACAATCCAATGCTGTTGTATGTTCGTTATCTTGTGAAAAAAGTGAAAGAAACTGGCATCCTCATCGATAAACCAAAGCGTGAAAAGCCAAAAACAGTGCATACACCCGAGAATATTGCTGCTGTGGCAGAATGTGTGCGTGAAGTGCCATCAACATCAATTCACCGTCGTTCTCAACAATTGAACATTTCGGAGATATCATTGAGACGAATTTTGCATAAAGACCTTGGTATGACGCCATACAAAGTCCAATTGGTTCAGGAGTTGAAGCCAATTGACCATCCAATGCGTTTTCACTTCGCTAAGTGGGCCTGCGATCGACTTACAGAAGATGCCGATTTTGTCAAAAAAATCATCTTTTCAGATGAAGCTCATTTTGATCTTGGCGGGTATGTAAACAAGCAAAGTTGTTGCTTTTGGGGCACAGAAAAACCGCACGCATTGAAAATTCGACGCACCCAAAACGAGTCACTGTTTGGTGCGGATTTTGGTCCAGAGGTATAATTGGGCCATTTTTCTTCGAAAATGAGCAAGGAGTGGCCGCTACAGTCAATGGCGATCGTAATCAAGCCATGTTGAACGAATATTTGTTCACAACATTTGGTTTCAACAGGACGACGCTACGTGCCACACAGCCGAAGCTACACTCGATGTTTTGCGCCCTGTTTTTGAAGATTGCATTATCAGCCGCAGAGCTGATGTCGTTTGGCCACCTCGGAGCTGCGATTTGACACCGTTGGACTATTATTTGTAGGGTGCCGTTAAAAATAAGTGTTACGCCGACAAGCCAGAGACAATTGACGCTTTAAAGGACAATATTCGTGAAGCCATTGGTTGAATACAGCTGCACACAATCGATAATGTGCTTAAAAATTGGACCGATCGTGTAGGCTACTGCATGTCCAGCCGAGGCAGCCATTTGAATGAAATTATTTTCCATTATTAACCGGAAGAATTGTACTTTCAAATAAAAAGAAGAAATTTGAGAAAATATTCAGGAGTTTTTTTTAAAGCATTTTCAAAAAAAAAAAGTTATTTCGAAATATTATCGAAATGTTTACAATAAATATCGATAAGATAGGGAAAGGGTCTGCCTCAGTTATTCCAGGGATTATCTTCTGCCTTTAGTTCACTTTTACCGTGTATAGTTCATCTTTATACTAGCGGTAGCATTATTAAAGCTT
Source organism: Sarcophaga carnaria (assembly GCA_958299815.1). Lineage (NCBI taxonomy): Eukaryota > Metazoa > Arthropoda > Insecta > Diptera > Sarcophagidae > Sarcophaga > Sarcophaga carnaria. The sequence continues at coordinate 145,338,973 of OY283149.1, forward strand.
AAAGGAAAATAAAGAAATACTCCACAGCTTTAACAAAATTCAAGAATAATTTTTTCAGAAAAGAATAAAAAAAGAAGCAGAAAGGAAAGAAAAAGAAAAAATCTGAAATTGAATTAATGTTTGCTAAAGAGTTATTTTTATCTTCCAGTTATTCACAAAACAAAAATAAAAAAATATTTTATTTTCTGTTGTTTTTTTCTTATTTTATTGCTGAATCCCTTTAGCCTCGAGTTAAATTGTTAAAAAAAAAAACAGAAAAAAAAACTTAAATGGAACCCTTTAACCGAAATAAGAGCAAAAAAAGAACCAAAATAAAACGGAAAAACATATACGCACAAACACAAACACACACACCTAAAACTTGAATATAAAACTCTTCCACCGGAACTTAAACTCTTGAAAGTATTAAAGGTGCTCCCACACATACACATACTGACTCACATACATATATTTACAGTTACACATAATAAATCTAACAAAACGGAAAAAAGTGTGGAAATAGAAGGAAACAAAAATAAGACAAATACCGTTACTAGAAAAAAAAAACAAAAAAAAAAAAGAAAAGCCATGGAAGTAAAAGACGACAATGGCGTTGGGGAGTGGAGTGGGAAGCGAGTTCTCAAGTGTGCTGTTGTATGCAACAAATTGAATCTCAGTGCTCTCATCAAAACATTACAGGACTTATTTTTTTTTATTATTATTTCGGTTCAGGGTTTCAAACTCTTTAACTTGTGTACGACTGTGAGCCAGAGCTGTAAACGAATGAATTCGTTTTCCATCTAAAGTTTAAGGTCAACTTCGAAGGACTCGATTTGAGAAACTTTTCATGGCAATTTTATTTTTATAAATTACATATGTACGTACGTACATACAGACATAGATACATACATACATACATAATTGGTCATTACAGCCCTTCAGTCAGGTTTACAACCTAGCTCCTTAGACCACCTATATATTGAGTGTGTTAATTTTATACATGAGCAGCGGGATCTGCAGTTTAAAGTCGACTCCGAACGACAGCGTTTTGAGAAACTTTTCATGGCAATTTTTTATTTACTATCAGAGTTTTTGCCAGAAGACTGCTGATAGGAATACCGTCCAGTCTAAGCTGGGCTCACAATTAAGAAGCCAACACGCTACCCAATAGACTACGACTAGTTTTTGAAGCAAGACTGCTGAGAGGAAGATGCCGAAAGAAATATTTTCTTCAACTTTTGTATCATTTGAGATGTCTTAGACTGAGGGTTGAACCAAGGGCTCTTGATTAATAAGCTAACACGCTATCCAATAGACTAGGGCGAGTTTTTGCCGGAAGACTGCTGAGAGAAAGACGCCGAAAGAAATAGTTCCTTCAATTTTTGTTTTATTTTAGGTGTCTTAGACTGGGGTTCAACCATGGGCTCTTGATTAATAAGCCAATACACTACCCAATAGACTACGGCGAGTTTTTTTGCCGAAAGACTACTGAGAGGAAGACGCCGAAAGGAATATTTTCTACATCTTTCGTTTTATTTGAGATGTCTAAGCTGGGAGTTGAACCACGGGCTCTTGATTAATAAGCTAACACGCTACGCAATACACGTCGGCGAGTTTTTGCCAGAACTTTTTGCTTCGTGTCAGATCTGGGGGTTGGACAACGGACTCCCAATGGCAGCTTGTATGGCTTTGTTTATACTGCCGTTACAATTTAAATGCTTTTAATACATAACATACATACATAATTGGCCATTACAACCCTTCAGTCAGGGTCTCACGCCATAATTTTTTTTTTTTTGTAAAACCAGCACTCAGGGGATAACCCCTACTCATGCAGTGCATTGTGCAGGTTTAGGAAAATAGGTTACAGGAAGGTGGAAAGAGGGAGTAGTGTTTGTGGACATTTGCGATTAAACTCAAGATGCGAACGGCAAGGAAACGAGTTGCTGCTAGGTGGCTATATAATGGCCAGTGTTATACCTTAACCATTAGACAGTCTACAGTAATCGTCCCCAAGAAGCCCGCATCATAAGGTTATTTGAGTTCCAATATTTATATTTTTGTGGTTAAGTGTATGTAATGTTAAATGTATGTATGTAAGATTTTTGATGAACTTTGATGAACTTTTCATGGCAAATTTATTTTGCACTCAGAATATTTGCTAGAAATCTGCTGAGAGGAAGTCGCCTAGGAAATATTGTTTTCATATTACGGTTTGATGTCTGACCTGGGGTTTGAACCTTGGCCTTACGTCCAATAAAGCAACACATTACCTTCTGCACTACGGCGACTTTATGCATTTAATACCCCCTTTAAAGAGAAACCCCTTTAATTTCTGAAGATTTCACTCCTTTAAATCTCTTTAAAACGATTTTAAGTAAAAACTATTGCAGGTTTTTCTGTTTTTACTTCCACAATTTTATTTGGCATACATACGCGCATATACTCCGAGTATAACAATATAGTTTAACGCTCTTTTTCTAGTTGATTTTTTACGTTACGTTTTATAGATTTTAAGTTCAACAAAAACTTGTTAAAGGGTTTCCGTATGGCAAACAGAAATAAAGGTGAAAGAAAAGGGGAGCAAAAGTATGTTGAAATTCTTTGAAATTTGTTTTAAGTACCAGTGGCTGATAAGGTTCGTTGGCTGCTTCATACATACACACAACAAAACTTGCAATTTTTATAAAAATTATATTGGATTCTAAAAGAGAAGAAAAACTTTTTTTATATTTTCTTGTTAAAAAAAAGGAAAAAAAGAAGGAAGAAGAGGAATACAATATTCGTATGTAATGATGAAAATCGTCAAGCATAATATTGAGGTCACCATACCATGCCATACCATGCCATACCATATAACGGGTGAGAGTGCCATGAAAAGGTAACGGTTTTTTTTTCATTGCCTTTGCTGTTGATCTCTTAACTTGACGTCTATTAAATGCACCCCCATGTATTAAAAAGGGTCGGTTGCTGTTTAACCCCTTTTATGTTTTCTTTTTCTTTCACCACCCATCCATTCATACATATATGTAAGTATAGTTGCCCAAGTGGGAGTTTAGTAGGTGTATGTGTGTGCCAAATTGAGGGTATAACAATAGGAATAGCAACAACAACAACAACAACATCACATTATCCATTAACAATAAAATGCCATGACATGTTATATGTTATAGTATAACAGTTATGTACGAGTATACATGAAATAGAGAAGTGGCCCCTCATTGAGGAATTCATGTGCATTCCAGTACAGTGCAGTTGAAAGTCAAACAATGAAAGTGCATTTACGGAATTGAAATATAGACTCTTCCCACTGGAATGATAAGCAAAAAACAGAGAGAGAGAGAAAAAAAACAAGAACTTCAAAGCAAGAGAAAAACTATAGAATTGGAAAGTGAATTTGAAAGTCAAAATATTGCTAAGAAGATTTCATATATGAAAAGAACTCGATTTTAAAATATCTTTTGAACTTATGGCTACGTGACGAAGGTCATAAATATTATATTGAAATATACATACAACAACAACAACAAAGGAAAATGTTTTTAGTGCAAAGACATCAAATCCTTTAAACGAAAATATTTGGTATTAAATAATTTCCATCCCCTTTCCAGGCAGTGACATAAAAAAGGAAAATGCTTCGCTCAACTCTACAACAAACACTTACCGCATTGAAGTCGTCATTGCAACCCTTTAGACAGGATTACAATCTAGTTTCTCGCACCACTTATGTAGTGTGTGTTAATTTCATTCACGAGTGGCGGTCGATTCCGAACGACAGATTTTTTGAGAAACTTTTCATGGCAGGTAGGTAGCAGAGATCAGCAATGAGTATTCAAAAAGATGAGGTGAATCGAATCATACTCGTAATCTCTGATACTTATACGCATTCATACTTATTTTAATATCATGGAACTTCTTCCATTCATGTTCAATGTTTGACGGACTCATCATGTTCATACTTAACAACACGCATGATGTTGTTGATTTAGACTGTCCATAACTCAACATATACACGAATCACAAAATAAGTTTGAATCGTGTACGAACACTAAAATACTCACTAGAAGGTTGTATGTTTACTCTGCTGGCTACTCAATCTTTTTTGCTTATGTGTCTGTTTTCTTTTGTTGTAAATGCAACAACAACTAAAACTGTAGAGTCTAAGACTGATTAGAGTCACTCAAGTCATTTATAAGTATTATAAGTATTTTTCTAAAGTTCTGGATCTAAATGAGTGGGGCTTATGAATCAAACATATTTCAACTGGTATGAGTTTGATGTCTAAGTTGTACACACACTCACTGCAACCTGTACTTATAAATCAACGTTGTAATGAGTATGAATGAATCAGAGTACATAGTTAAATTTCAATATTGTTGACTCACTTATATTCAATATTTCATGAGTGCTTGTGAGTAGTGAAAAAACGATTAATTGCTGAGCTCTGGTAGGTAGGTAGGTTGGAGTGGTAGCTTTGATGTCAAAAGCTCACTTGAGCACGCATAGCGGCCCGTTGTAACGCTACAGGTAAGCGTAGTGTCTGTACTAACCAACTTTCCCCAAAACTAATCGAAGAAGTTGATCAGCGCAGGAACTGTACATTAAAGCCCTACTACCTTATGCAGGAAACCAGGCTGAAAGAAACGAAACTATATTCTTGATATCAATGGGCATTGATAAAGGAAGTATATAACAGTCTCCACCTCCTTAGCAGATCTACAAACACGGCAGAAGTCGTTAGAAGGGAGCTACATTCTTTTCGCGTGTCTGCCCATAACACAATGACTTATAAGCACAGGCCACTGTGATCGAGATGACGTTACGACAAAGTCCGAGTAACTGGTTGGTGGGTCTTTTATCCATCGAAGGCTATGTGAGTCTACCGGTGGAACAGGACTCCTCATTGATCCAGGATAGGTTGGCGTCCCAAAAGAATTTCCGCGCAACCGAGGTAAGTGGCATACCCAAGTCGATTGAAGAGGGTACCGGAGGTGTGCACCAGCCCTGGCGAGCTCATCGGCCCTGCAGTTTAACCTTTCATGGCAATTTTATTTACTCTCAGAGTTTTCGCTAGAAGAGCGCTGAGAAAAAGTCGCCGAAGAAGTATTTTTCATACTTTGTTTTGATCGAGATGTCTCGCCTGGCCTCATGTCTAATAAGCCAACATTCTACCTACTAGACTACGGTGTCTTTTGCAACCAACACATTTCAACATGAACGGTTGAGTTCAACAACGACGAATATTAGTCCCTGTTACAGTACACCAGTAGCTGCTTTAATGAAGAGAGAGAAAAAAACAATCGCCGAAACTGAAGCAAAGCAAGAGAGCTGCGACGGTGCAGTGGTTAAAGTGCCTGTCTTTACAAATCTTAAAAATTAAGTCTTCAATTTGCCACTAAATAATCCATCCCTGAAGTTCTTTGACTCCTGTAAAAATGTAAATTCAATAGTTCTAAAACATCGTTAGATGGCAACCCTATCATTCTAAAACTTGATCAATGAAAATCAAACGAAGGCAAGAAATGATGACATCAAAGGATATCTGTGGTGTAGCGCTTAGTTGCGCGAGGTAAAAAAATAAAGGAATAAAAACAAATAGGCCCTTCAATTGTGCACATTTCTTCAAGGCCGATATACATATATTCTAAAACTTTTCTGAATAATTCGCAAGCTTTAGATCAAGCTTTAGATCATTAAGATATCTTATACAGCTCGCTCCCAAAATCAACTGAATTTGTTAAGAATATTTTTCTTCGCTGGAAAGAGTTAGGTTAGGTTAGACCGGCAGCAGTCTCATTTTAGTTGGGTCTTGTAACATCGATATTTCGCCTTATAATCATATATCTTGGCTGGTATTTGTCGACCAATTCGAGAATTTTATTTACATTGCCTCCGGGTTGACATGTGTTGTCACGACATTCTGTGTGTCCAAGAATTCTGCATCTGAGGGTTCTAAGCTCCGGATTATGCCAGAGATGTTCTGCTGTCTACTCTTCTTAAACGTCGATGCGGTGTCTGTAGAAGTCGGTATGAGGCATTCTAAGTCCCAGAGGGCAGCGTCTCATTATCATTCAACGCAAATTCTATTCTACACACGTCCATGACGGCCCAGATCTTTCTGCTGTCTCTACAAGTAGGTTCATTTTCCATTTTAATTTTGCCAGTGGATGGAGTTTTCGTAGACCATTTTTTTTTTGTTGTACTGCAGAGGAGGACCCATTCATTTCATTTAAATTTTCGGTGGTGCTTTCTGTAGCAAATACATCGGCCTTGTTGTTACCTTCGATGACAAAACAGCTGCAACAAATTGCCGTATCAGAATTGGTATCTACATTCCTCTAAAATAGTTATATGCTCTGACAATCCTTTGCAACTATTAAGATCTCGACCTATTTGATTTGATATCCTGAGTCCTTTCGTAAGCAACGTCTTGCGTTAAAGATATTCCCTAACCGTCACCAAAACAGCTGTAACAAAAAACATTAATTGAAAATCTAAAGTCTTTTCCCTTCCATTCGAAATGTTTCCAGTGGCCAGTACTAATTCTATCAGAGGTCCTATTTATTGTGCTAAAGTCTCGGCAAGATAAACAGAAGTTGTGAGGTTTTCAATTGTAGATCAACAATGCTAAAGATTTTAAGGATAGTTCATGGTAGTAGATGTTATAATACGTATACCAATACGTGTATAATCAATATGTTTATAACTTTCAGTGCGATCAACAGGGCCACGATATTTATTAGAAAAATTCTCTTACCCCTCTTACCATTTCATCGAGACAATGTTGAAATAAGTTAATGAGTGACACAATACCGGTAAGTAGTTAACAATTAAATGGAAAAATATTAATTAACAAGTGGAAAATCTATTACTAAATTTTATTATTAACGTTTAAATGTAATTGTCTGTGAAATTTTGTATTTTTCGTTTTTTTTGTATTCACCAAAAACATTTCAAGCGTACGAAATTCTACCCTACATGACTACTAACGGTTATATACACTGTTTTGTCAAATTGAAAAATTTTGTAAAAACTTTCATTATTTCTGTTTACTTTTATGAATGTATCGTATTTGTTAGAAATCATTGAATAGAGTAAAAATAAATTTTAAAAATATAGGAAGAGTGTTATCTAGTCGACCGTGCTTGACAGGGTGTGGAGTAGCTTAACTTTTTAATATTGTTTTTCATAAACGATTCCAATAAAATAATAAAAAAAGCCAACTGTTTAACAATTTAACAGTTGTGTAAATAATTATAATGAATAACACAGCCCTGGAAATTTGGACTTTTTTTGTGCAAATAAGATGGCTTCAGGTGTTTTCGAAGGCATTTGGCGCGCTAAACACGATTCTGGTTTCAAAAATTTTCCATCACGTCAGGTTTTCGAGAAAAAGGGGGTTGAAAACACTAAAAATACCGTTTCTGGCGATTTTTGAAACATTGAAGAGCTCAACACTGACGTGCTAGAACCATCGATGTTATCAGAAATTGGCAATTGATCTTTGCTCTTTAAAATGAGCCCAAATCCAAATTGTTTGCATGCACCCTTAAGGCAGGGGTGGGTTTATGTCAAGGGGTGCAAGAGAAAAAGAAACACATTACGGAGGTCCTTAAAAATTAATCAGATTTACTTGAAAACTATTACTCAGGGGTTTTTGGGGTCGCTGATTACAGATCTTCATTCAGATTTAAAAAATTCAAAATGGCGGTCAAGTAAATCTGATTAATTTTTATAAACCTCGACCGCCATATTGGATCCGCCATTTTGAATTTTTTTAAATCTGAATGAAGATCTGTATTCAGCGACCCCAAAAACCCCTGAGTAATAGTTTTCAAGTAAATCTGATCAATTTTTAAGGACCTCCGTAATGTGTTTCGTTTTCTTTTGCACCCCTTGACATAAACCCACTCCCTACTTTAAGGGTGTATGCAAACAATTTGGCTTTGGGCTCATTTTAAAGAGCAAAGATCAGTTGTCAATTTCTAACAATAGCGATGGTTCTAGCACGTCAGTGTTGAGCTCTACAATGTTTCAAAAATGGCCAAAAACGCTATTTTTAGGGATTTCAACCCCCTTTTTCTCGAAAACCTGACGTGATGAAAAATTTTTGAAACCAGATTCGTGTTTAGCGCACAAAATGCCTTCGGAAACACCTAGAGCAATCTTATTTGCAAAACCCATGCAGGGCTGTGTAATTATTCATGTAACTACTGTGACAAAAATATTACCAAATAATACTGACGACTAGGAAAAGCTAGTGGGGAATTGTACGAACATTTAGTTTGACACAGTCTTTCTAGTTCGATACAGTTAGAACTGACTAGCTTTTCCAAATCAGTTGTCGTCATCAGTTGCAGACTTTACCCATTCATTGTTGGAAAATAATATATTACCAAGCAATTTATTCCAAATATGGCTAAAAAAAAAAACACTGAACCGAGGAAAATAAAAATGGTAATTCAAACTTTAAATACGGCCTTCAAAATCTTTTCAAGTTCACCTTTCCTAAGTTGTGAGAACCAAATTAAGAACATGAAAAAAATCTTACTGAGCAATTTCAGCTTCTCTTTGCATCGGATAATTAAGATCGAGTTGTTCATAGGGGCCGCCGTAGTCTAGTAGGTAGTGTGTTGGCTTATTAGACGAAAAGCCAGGGTTCAAGCCCCAGGCCAGACATCAAAACAAAATACAAAAAGTATTTTTTTCGGCGACTTCCTCTCTCTGGGAGTAAATAAAATTGCCATGAAAAGTTTTTCAAAAATTTGTCGTTCGGAATCGACTTTAAACTGTAGGTCCCGCCACTCCCATATGAAATTAATGCACACAGCATAGATGGTGTGAGAAACTAGGTCGTAATCATGACTGAAGGGTTGTAATGACCAATTATGTTATGTATGCTCATAGGGATCCCCTGATAGTAGTTTGATTATCACAGGAAACGCCAACTCTATTAGCAGAATCTGATTGCGCAGCGTTCACAATTGTATAAAATCGCGCAGGATAAAGGATGCTGCAAAATTGGCAGTTTCAAAGCAAAAACTAGCCTTCACAACGGACGAGAGCAGAAAAAAGAAAGTCTGTTGACTTATTAGACGTGAGGCCCTAGTTTAACACCTAATTCAAACATCTCGAACATCAAGAAATATAAACATATATTTGTTCTTAAGGCAAAAACTCTGAGTTGCTCAACAATCTGTCTTTCGGAGCCGACTTTGAACTGTTAGGTTCCGCCATTCATGGATAAGATTAACACACGCAATATGGGTGATGTGAGAAGCTAGATTGTAATCGCGGGTGAAGGGTTGTAATGAGCAATTAAGTAAGTAAGACTGGCCTTAAACCCCCTTCCATTACATATAACTTTGTCATCCAGATGTACCTAAGGATCTTGTAAGAGGTCACTTCCCCCTCTAGTACTTAATAGTGCCCCATGCGTAACCAACTGAAATGCATTAATACTGCACAGGTTGTAAGGCATGTGCTCTGGTGATGATTTCTTATCACAGAATGTACACTCAGCCACAAAAGTATACATACGGATAGCAAATATCAGAAATTTTTTAACTAATCCGTTTTCGTTGAAAATCTTTGTAATTGTCTGACAACTTTCCTCGATTTTAAGACGGTCTTGGTTAAAAAATTTTCACTTGGACCTGATGTACACTGTGCAGGCCCACAAAAGTTAACAATTTCAGAAATTTTTTAACCAATCTGTTTTCGTTGAAAATATTTATAATTGTCTGACATCTTTATTCGATTTTAAGACGGTCTTTTGCATTGGTTCAGAAATTTGTGAAATTTGTAAATCGGATGCATACCTTTGTGGGCCTGTGCAGGGCCACAATTCAGTTCAATTTCAGAAATTTTTCAACCAATGCAAAAGACCGTCTTAACATCAAGGAAACTATAAAGATTTTCAACGAAAACGGATTATTTAAAATATTTCGGAAATTTTTTAACCGTACGTATAATTTAGTAACTGTGTGTACATATTGGGCTTGAAGTGACTCTGACTGACTATTTCTGAATAGTCAAAACTCTTTCCATTGCAATTGCTGTGCGAAAGGTAACATTATATCAATACCATTTGAATTGAGAAGTCTGACCACCTTTCGCCATATTCTCTTCCAAACTCCAATTCTATTTCATAGAAAGATTCTAGCTCAGTCATCAGTATAACTTGCGCCTTCATTGCCTTAAATTCTCACATGCATTGGAATCAAAGGGTGACTCTATTTTACCTGCTTGGTTTACCTTCCCGCCAGTAGAGTACCAATTTCAAATCAATCTCATGGAGCTAAGGGTCTAACTGTCACATCTTATGTATTTCTGTATTGCCTATGTTATCTAATACCGCCACAGTGTATCTAACTGTTAAAATGCTACTATGCCCACTGACAGATAGTCTCCACAAGCTCAGAGTCTTCAGTCTCATTGCGTTTAAAGGCGGAAACGGCATTATGAAACACGATACTTTTTTCAAACACAAAGCAACTAACATTTTGGAAGACAGCCAAAATGTGGATCCCAATAGGCAGTAAAAAGACATACAAAACGACTTTGAAGGAGCTTTTTGGGTAAAAAAATTCATAAAAAACTATGGATACACATGCAACCATTTGTTAAATTAAGGCGCGTATTATGAACAGCAACTAAACTTCAGTTGCTCGTTTGCAATGACAAATTTTTAGTTGCCATACCAAAAAAAAAAAAAAAAATTTTAAGCGAAATTTTTATACGTTGGGTCTCTCAGTAGCCATCTGTAGTGCCACTTTTAATGATTGACAAGGCAACTCATGTTCAGTTGCTATTCCTAAACGAGCTGCAAATACTCAACTATGTTAAGATAAATTCGAATTTGAAAATTTAAGACATACACATACATACATAATTGGTCATTACAACCCTTCAGTCAGGATTACGACCTAGCTTCTCACACCACTTATGTTGTGTGTGTTAATTTTGTACATGAGTGGCGGGACCTACAGTTTAAAGTCGACTCCGAACGACAGATTTTTGAGAAACTTTTCATGGCAATTTTATTTACTCTCAGAGTTTTAAATTTAAGACGCAAACCATAAATTTTAGTAGCGCCACATTTGGCGTTAACAGAGCAAAACTTGTCCTTATCAAAGCACTGTTAGCTATTTAACAGTATCCCTATGTACAAACCCACTTGCTTGAAAATTCTTTAGAAGATCAGTGGCCATTTTGGAACACCATACAGAATATATGCAGATGGTAGTCCATAGGATCCTCTTTCCAACAGTGGTAGTGAGATAGCTGGAATAATTTTCAGAGTTAAGAAAATTTCCGTTCTCCATCGCCCACCAACCATCATTTACATTTCAACACTTTTGTTCACAAACAATAATGATTATAACGAGAATTAAATTTCATGTGAATAGCTTACAATAATTGCAAAGTAGAAGACTAATATACTTATCGTCACTGTTAAACACTTAACAGTCCTCTGTTAATAGCAAAGTTTACCCTATTAGAAGCAAGAAATGGCGCTGCTAAAAGAGTTGGTTTGTGTTTATGGTTTTTAAATTCGAATTTATCTTCACGCACATTTATAACCTGAATATTCAACAATTTTATAAAGAATACATAGCTCAAAATTATTTTCTTCTACTTACCTCATCTCTTAGCATCACGGCCGATTGACTGCCACCCGAAGCACTGGCTGATGATTCATCGCGGAAGAAACACATGGGACGCAATTCCGTAAATTTAAATAAAAACATTGTGACCACAACAATGCCAAACATGACCCAAAGGGTGGCCTTTTTATTACGATAAGGCAAGCGCATGTTGATTACAAATTTTTTGTTTTTTACAAAATTAGGTTAAATTTTTTGGTTTTTCAAGATAAGTTTTGTAATAATGTTGTTGTTATTGTTGTTGTTTTTGTTGTTTGTAAATTAATTAAAATTAAAAATTAAATTAAAAAACGAATTATTTACACGCACAATACACAAGTCGTTGACGAAAATAACAGCGTTTGGAAGGCGATATGATAGAATTTGAAATTGAAAACGAATGAGGAGAGGCAATCTGGCGGTTTGTTTCGAGTGTTTTTTCTTTTAGACTAAAAGCGTTTATACAATTTTATGGTATTTAAGTAGCAATTTTTTTTACAAAGATAAACTAACTATTTGATGTGTAGATGTAAGCAAATACTGCTACAGATACTAAATGTATATATGTATGTATGTATAGTAGATTGATACTATAATTTATGTTTATAAGACGTTCGTGTCTTCGTTTTACTCTTTTTATTTCCGGCAATTTGGTAAATGTATTCCAATGTAGTGATCAACTTCAATTTCAAATTTAACTTCATTAAGTCCTGTATAGTTTATGATAATGTGGTTGGTTATCCTTTACTTTTTATGTCTTATTTTTAGTGTTGGCAGCCATCAATCAAATTACATTACAGAGTAGGTAAGCAGTAGGGTAAGGGATACGGTTTTGGTAGCCACTGTAAGCCGGCAATCAATTTAATTTATGAGCCTCTGTTCTGTTCGTTTTGGGGTCTCTGGCATCACCGGGGCAAAAAACACTATAATAGAATCGATGATGATGAGATTGATGGTGATGCTGCGCTTGATGACTGGAATTTTTCGTTTAAAGTCATGTTGATAATGATTCTGTCATTTGTATTCTGTTACAGCTTAACTACATCAAGCAGAAAAGAAGACTTTTTTTCGGTCGTTTCTTTTCTCCTCAACAAAATCTTCTCAAATAACAAAGAAAGCTTAAGTTTTGTTGTTTTCCTTTCCTTTCTTACTTTCTTTACTTCAATGTCTTGATGGGGTCGTCGTCGTCGTTGTCGTCGTTTGATGGCTGCTTACAAGTTATGTTCTTAATTTGTAATGGTATCCTCCTTAAAGGCACATAAAGAACGAAAACAAACCAAAAAGAAAAAAAAATGTTTTTTGTTTGAGAAATAAAATTAAGGTGACTCTACTACTACTTTTCCTTATTGTTGTTGTAGTTATAATAATAATAGTAGTAGTCGTAGTTATTGTTGTTCTTCCTTGCCACTGTATTACCACAGTTTACTTTGTTTGTTTGTTGTTGTTTTATAATGATAATAAAAATAATGATGAAGGCGATGACTTTATTGTAGCATTACGTTCGTTCCTGCTTCTTCTTTTTTACTCCTGTTTTTTAGTCAAAAGAGAAAAAGTTTTTTGTTTTCCTTTTTGCTGTCACTTCTTCTCTGTTTTTTTCTTTGGCCAAGTTATCGAAATTTTTGCTGTTTTGCTACCCGAAAAAGGGTTCCAGAGTCAGTTGTTTTTTTTTGCCTTTTTTGTCACTCTCTGCTCATAAACTGTAGTTGTGCTCCTTTAGTACCGAGAGTTTGTACTTTCTGGCTGCTGCTGTTTTTTATTATTATTATTGTTGTGTTGTTGTTGCTGTTGATCTAAGAGTAATTTGTTTTCGTTATTATTGTTGTTGTTGTTGTTGTTGTAAAGTGGTGTAGAATAGTCCTTAAGCTATACTTTCTTTTATTTGTTATGTGGCGATGAAAACTGCAAAAAAAACACAGAAAAACAGAAAGAAAATTAAAAAAAATTTTAAAAAGGAAAATAAGAAAATTTAATAACTTTTTTTGCGTTTTTGAAAAAGGTAAACATTGAAAGAAAAATTTTGATTAAAAAAAAGACAAAAACATTTAATACAGAAAATTCTTTTTTTTTGTATTAAAAAAAATTCTTTTCATCAACAGAAATTTTATTAAAAATGTCTACTCAAATGCCTGACTGGAAAGAAAGTTGTTCTGTAGCGCAATATTCTAAAAAAAAAAAAAATTAGTAATCACTAGATTTACAAAAACTATAATGCTTGAAATATATGTGTAAGAAGACATATTCGAATTTGAAAATCCAAGACGCAATCCATAAATTTTAGCAGCGCCTCATATAGCGTTAACAGTGCTCTTAAACAGAACAAAATTTGCGCTTAACAGAGCATTGTTAGCTGTTTAACAGTATCCACCTGAACAAGCCCACCTGTTTAGAAGCTGATTTTGGGAAATAATCTTGGCCTATGAGTACCACATCATATGCAAAGGAAGGTTCCAATGCCTCTTAATATAATCAGCAACATAATCACATATAAAGTGATATTGTTTTGAGAAAATTGGCTTTGAAAATATCAAGTTTTTGTTTGAAAATTCTCTAGAATATCAGTGGCCATATTGGAACATATAAGAAATAGTACATCATACAGACTCTATAGAAATGGTAGTTCAGAGGACCCTCTTTCGAACAGTGGTAGTGGGATAGCTAATTCTGAGAGTTGAGAAAAATCCCCCATCAACCATCCTTCATCCTTCAACACTTTTATTCACGAATAATAATGATCAAAACAAGAATTAAATTTTATGTCAATAGTTTGCAATAATTGGAAAGTACAAGACTAATTTCCTATTGCCACTGTTAAACAGTTAGCAGTGCTCCAGGAATAGCAAAGTTTTCACTGTTAGAGGCAAGAAGTGGAACTGCTAAAAGTAAGGGTTTGCGTCTTTGGTTTTTAAATTTAAATTTATCTCTACACACATTGATTCCTTCCTGCCTTTATTTCCCAATCATCAGTCAGTGGTTCCATATACATTCAGCCACAAAAGTATACATACGTATAACAAATTTCAGAAATTTTTTAAACAATCCGTTTTCGTTGAAAATCTTTGTAATTGTCTGACAACTTTCTTCGATTTTAAGACGATCTTTTGCATTGGTTCGGAAATTTGTGCAATTCGTAAATCGGATGCATACCATTGTGGGCCTGTGCAGGGCCACAATTCAGTTCAATTTCAGAAATTTTTTAACCAATGCAAAAGACCGTCTTAACATCAAGGAAACTATAAAGATTTCCAATGAAAACGGATTAGTTTAAAAATTTCTGAAATTTTTTAACCGTATGTATACTTTAGTAACTGTGTGTATTTCAGAAATTTCTTCAACAGCTATTATCCGATTGTTTTTTATAATTTTCAAGTTTTTCGTTTCCTGTTCACTTGGTGAGAAGTTGTGAAATGAGTTGCTGTTTCCATTTATAGTTCCATTTTGAAAGATTTTGAGGCTTTAAATGGAGGGGAATCGATAACCACAATAATACCTTTAGATTTTACGTCTGTAAGAAACAAACTAAGGCTCCCTGTACAGCCTAAGCTGAACAAGGCATCATTGAAAATAATGGAAGGCCTTGTCGAGTTCCTATTTAACAAAAGTTAAAATATAACTGCCTTGATTGTTAGTGGATTACAAGCCATAAGTGTGGTAAGAATAATATATAATATTATATAACATATATATTATAAAGTTATGAATCTAAATGAGTAGGCTTATGAATCAAACATATTTCGAATGGTATGAGTTTGATGTCAACGTTGTTCACATACTCATTGCAACTTGTACTTATAAATTAACGTTGTAGTGAGTATGAATGAATCAGAGTGCATTGTTAAATTTCAATATTGTTAACTCACTTATATTCAAAATTTCATGAGTGCTTATATGAGTAGCGAAAAAACCATTCATTGCTGATCATTGCTAGTCTTTAGATTTCCTTTATAAAAAAGCGATTAAAAGGATTAAAATTTATGTAATGGCGTTAACTTCCTTCAGTAAGTTTTTTTTAACAACAATATGCTTGATATCTTCTTGATTCTAATAAATAAAAATTATTTGCGATATTCTTTCTCTCTCTCTGACTCTCGATTTAATGGTGTTTTGTGGAAATTTAGTTACGAAATTTATTTGAATTCAGCTCAGTTTTATGTTGGCCAATATAATTTATGGTTTTTCTTTAATATTTTATTGCTAAACTGTCCTATAAACTTAAAATACCGGGAAACTAATAAAAAAAAAGAAACTTGAATGAAAAACTAAAGAAAAACAATATTGTTGGCCAAAAATATTGTTGAAATGAAATCGTATTCATTGCAAAAGAAAACTTTTTCGGGTTTTTGGAAACAAAAAAAAAAAAAAAAACAAAAACTGTTTAAACGGTTGAGGAAACTTCGAATAGAAACTCTGCTATTTTTTTCAATTGTCTTCATGGGCAGCAGCAATGATTTACGAGTGAAATATTGGCTTTTTTTGTTTTTGCAGGAAATCGAATTATTGTTAAAGTTCATTGAAATGAATTTAACAGCAGTAAACAAGACTATTGATTTCACATTAGTTACCAATGGATACCGTACGAATGAACGAATCAACGAACGAACACACGAACGAACGACTGATTGAATTGAAAAGAAAAGAAATACGAGAGTATATTCTTAAACGGATTTCCATAGATAATATGAGGAGGGTAGGGCCATTCAAGCTAGTCCCTGATAGAGAGAGTGTGAGTGAGAATGAGAGCGGGTATGAGTGTAAACAATTTTAACGTTTTCATTTGTACAGACTATTGTATTGTATATGTGTACAATACAATAACCATGATGTACATCCGTATTAGTGTTGAAATGAATAAGTATTGGCAATTTATGTATGTATTGTCTTCTTTCTATGTGTGCATGTAAACATTCGTGTTTACTACACAATCGAAAGATATCCTATAAGTTGTATGGTGTAGTACATGGCTAAATAAATGGCAAAAAAACAAAACAAAATAAAACAAAAATTGTTTTGCTGTTTTGGCCGAAAACATTGATTACGTTTTTTTTTTGCCAAGTTAACACATAATAAATGTTTTCCCTTTTGCACGTACGTGCGCCCATAAATTCACCACAAATGATACGATATTATTTAAATTGTTCTCATTATCAAGACTTAATCGAAAAATTCTTTCATTTTTTATTTTATTTTTATTTCAATCAATTGCTAGAAATTTCTAAACGTTGGCTAATAAATCTTGTGAACTTTCAAGATACAGATCTTATTTGATTAAACCATTATTCTTATTCTTACTACATTTAGGGGGCTTGAAATCCACTAACAATCAAGGCAGTTAAAAGGAACTCGACAAGACCTTCCATTATTTTTAATGATGCCTTGTTCAGCTTTGGCTACAGGGGACCCTTAGTTTGTTTCTTACAGACGTAAAATCTAAAGGCATTGTTGTGGTTATCGATTCCCCTCCATTTAAAGACTCAAAATCTTTCAAAATGGAACAATAAATAGAAACAGCAACTTATTTCACAACTTCTCAGCAAGTTAACAGGAAACGAAAAACTTGAAAATTATAAAAAACCAGCTGTACCCTACGCGTGTTGCTGCGCCACCAACAAAAATAATTTTTGAAGGAAAGACATTACACAAATTTCCAATTAATTTTGAATCATTTTATTGATTTTATTTCCCGTTGTCCTGATGATTCAGATGAACGGGCCTGAGTAGTACGCATTCGATCAGTTTCTAACCTCACTTCTCGTTGTTCAAGTGGTTCAAGTGAACGGGTTTCAATGGCATATACTCGAAGATTTTCTAGTCTCAATGCTCATTGCTCGTCTGATTCTGAGGCTCGTAATGCTTGAGGTGTAGGTCGACCAATTGCTTGTCATTCATTTTGAATAATTTTCAGTGAAGCCGTCCATCGAAAATTAATCGCACCAACCTCCGTCGACTCATGCGCAACAACAATGCACAGTTTACGATTTAATTCATTTAAGTAATTTTCACTGGCGCCACCTATCGGATATTGGTCATACCAACTTAGAAACCTTCCCCGGTTCATGTGCAACAACTTTGCTAAAGATCATAACATGATCTAATACACAGTTTACGATTCTATAAGGTACATACAAACAAACATTAATTGTTATATACATATATAAACCATGGGATTATGGTGACACGCCCACTATAGCCAATCCGCCCCATTTTGTTCATATATACGTCAAAGTCGTCCATACAAAATTTGAGGACTCTAGCTGTTGCAGTTTATGAGTTATGCGACATTAAATACTTATTGGGTATGTGGGCGTGGCACCTCGCCCACTTGAAATTTTAAAATAAAAAGTAGCCTATAACTCCTTCCAGACATACAGGAAGATACTGCGAAAATTTCAAGAAAATCGGTCCAGCCGTTTAGCCGTCTATAGAGTTCAAAACAAACCCACAAACAAATAAACACACATTCATTTTTATATATAGGAAGAAGATAATCGAATAATAGCTGTTGGAGAAATTGCTGAAATATTTGGTACCACGGACTGATGATTGGGAAATAAAGGCAGGAATTAATGTGTGTACAGATAAATTTGAATTTAAAAACCAAAGACGCAAACCCACACTTTTAGCAACGCCACTTCTTGCCTCTAACATGGTAAACTTTGCTATTAACAGAGCACTGTTAACTGTTTAACCGTGGTAATAAGTAGATTAGTCTTCTACTTTGCAATTATTGTAGACTATTGACATTAAATTTAATTCTCATTATAATCATTATTATTTGTGAACAAAACTGTTGAAATGTAAAGGATGGTTGGTTTGGATGGACGGCGGTGATTTGATATTCCAGCTATCCCACTACCGCAGTTCGAAAGAGGACCCTCTGGACTACCATTTGCATATAGCCTGTATGGTGTACTATTTCTCATATGTTCCAAAATGGCTACAGATCTTCTAGAGAATTTCCAAGCAAAAAATTGATATTTTCGAAGCCAATTTTCTCAATACTTTGTATGTGACTATGTTGCTGATTACATTAAGAGGCCTTGGAACCTTCATTTGCATATACATAGTATGGTACTCATAGACCTAAAGTATTTCCCAAAATTAGCTCCTAAACAGGTGGGCTTGTTCAGATGGATACTGTTAAATAGCTAACAGTGCTCTGTTAAGGGTAAATTTTGTTCTGTTAAGAGCAAATTTTGCCCTGTTAACTCCAAATGTGGCGCTGCTAAAATCTATGGATTGCGTCTTAGATTTTCAAATTCGAATTTATCTTCCCACATTGAATACACATCCAATTGTATTGGGATATTACAAATATTGTTTAATGCTTATTTAAATTCAAAGTGGAGAGAGTAAAAACACAATTTATTTAAATTTATTTATAAATCCGATTGTAAATTTTTATAAAATTTAAAATATTATGTCCACAACACAAAGTGGAAAAATAAATTTCAATAAATATGAGCTGTTTGTGGTAGCAAAGTCATTATCATTTAAATAAACCAGCCTAAAACATATTATTTACATACGAGGGTTGTTTAATATATTGTTACGAAAACGAAAAACAGTAAACAAACCTGCTTAGAAGTTATGGTACTGCTTAATATAACAACAAATACCAGCATAAAAAATGGTAAACAAGTAAATAAAAATACACCAACAAACACTACAAGAATAAATGAAAACAACGATGTTTATTGAGCTCAATATTTCATATAAAATTTCAATTAATTATTGCGCAATAAATACGCAAATTATATTAATATTGCAGCACTGTCATAAGTATGTCCAGTGGGCATATTACAATTATCCGAACGCTTTCTGTTGATATTTGACAACTCAAATGTCAACAATGACAAAAAAAAAAAAAAAAAACTAATTTTGTTGAAACAATCAGCTGTCAAATGAATATTGATTATGTCTGAACACTTAAAATAAATTATACTCAATAAACAGAATACGGACTTAATTGAAGTGCATATCTGAACATAGTATAACATTTGCCTTCAGAAACATTTATCAGACTGATTACGTTGCCCTATAAAATGCAAGACAAAGCAGGCGTGTCAGTTAGTGAAGTTCAGTCAGTTTTGTGTGAAGACGCGGTGTGTTTGGAGAGAGTAATCGTGGTTTGAAGGTCTCCGTTACAAAGATCTGTTGAACACTTGTTTAATGATTGTTATTGTTTATGCAAAGAATGTAAACAAAGGAATAACAAAGAAAAGCAATTGTTGTTGTTTACAACTTGATAGTTGTGAATAGTGGTACACAGAATTGTGCGAATAATAAAGAATTTTAATTGAAACTAATATTTTAAACGTTTTTAAAAGGTAAAAACGTAATAGGGGTGTCATAGAATCCAAGTCGGTTTTGCCTTTTGTCGTTTTTGAAAACCAATATTGGATTCATGGTGCAAAAAAACCAAGTCGGTTTTGTTATTTTCGAATTGAAATGAAACCGATGTTCGAAACAGCTGTTGTTTACATTTGTGTATTTATTTACAACTTTTATTAATTTTCTTTTTTTTTTTTGACAAAATATAAAGTGTTTTTATTAAAAATTGCTGTTTTTATTAAAAATAATAATAAAAAGATAAATATTTTTAAATAAATAAATAAAAAAAATTATTACTGCTGTTATCGCATTTTTGTTGTTAGAGGAAGAGCGTTCAGAGAAGGTGAAAAGACGAATATTGCGAGATTTCAGCAACCCACTTGAGTTGCCGGAGGCATATATTTGTTATACTGTGCATTCATATCTAAATCTGCTTTGCAGATTTATAGCATATTACCGGTTGAACAAAGACGCTTTTTGTAAAAGTAAACATTAAAAGAACATCATTTTCGTTCTAAGATTCCGCCATTGGTGCAAGTAGCAGTTACATTGCGATTTTTAACTGGAGGGACATACCAGAGATCTGTTGGAAATTACTATAGCATATCTCTAAGTAGAAGCACAGTTTCTACAATTTTATACGATGTGCTCAAAGTTATGGAGCGGCTCAGTTGCCGTCAATGGGTGCAACTAGAAATTAACTCCAACGATAAGCAAAGATCAAGGGACTATTTTTTTAATACGTATATTTAAAATCCCTTCAATAATTGGTTGCATAGACGGGACTCATATAAAGACAATAAAGCCCAGCTTTAACGAGCATTTATACTTTAATCGAAAAGGAATATGAATATGAGTGTTGAAAAGTCGATTCCGTTGCTTAATGAGCACATTACACTACCATCCGGAAAAGTCAGTCAGAATTATAAATTCCTGGTGTGCTCTGCACAACATTTGCAGGAGCTATAATATGCAAACCAGTGAGGATGAGCTGACTTTATCATTACCTGATAGTGAAGACAATGTTATTTGGTCATCAAGCACGTCAGAAAATCAGAGACGAAATAGCCAATACCTTATAAAAAACTGGTAAAATAAAAGCTATTTATAAAGCGAAATTAAAGTTGTTTTTATTTCATATAACAAACAGACAGGCGTTAGCTGCTTGGTTTATTTTCAATAACAAAACCGATAACAAGATATTCTGTGACACCTAAAACCGACACTTATTCAAGTTCGAAAACAAAAGCGATAATCTTTGATTGTATCGTTTTCAAATCCAATTCCGACATTATTGGATTCTGTGACATCCCTGAATATCCTTGTTTTATCATGGTAATCTTTCAAAATTAGTTACTAATTAATGAAAAATATTCCAAACTGTAAATATTACACGGGCATTAGATTTTTATGTTATTTACCTAACGAACAACCCTCGTAATATTTATAAAGGGTGTTTTTTTATAGAGGTATAGAACTTTAAGTTGGCATTACTTTTCAAGATGGCGACCGATTTAACAGCTGTCAAGTGATTTATTCTCAGTTTGGTTTGGCAATTCATCATGAATAGACTCACGCCTGAACAACGCTTGCAAATAGTGCAATTTTATTTCGAAAATAATGGTTCTGTGCGGAAAACGTATCGCGCACTACGTCCATTTTATCGTCGACAAAATCGTCCATCAGAGCAGTTAATTCGATTAACCATGGAACGTTTTCGCATCACGTTTACTCTTATTGATAACTCGCATCCCCAGAGACGCTGTACGGTGCGTACAGAAGAAGCTATTGCTGCTGTAGAGCGTAGCATTGACGAAGAACCGAATGAGTCCATCCGCCATCGAGCACAGGAATTGGATCTGTGTCCATCCACTTTATGGACGATTTTGCGGAAGGATCTTGGTTTGCGTGCTTACAAAATCCAACTCGTGCAAGAATTGAAGCCAAACGATCATCAAGTAAGGCGTAGATTCGCCGAATGGCCCCAAAACGAGATTACCGTTGTTCCCGATTTTCATAAGCGAATTTTGTTTAGCGATGAAGCGCACTTCTGGTTGAATGGCTACGTCAACAAACAAAACTGCCGCATTTGGAGTGAAGATAATACTCAAGTGTAGGTGGAAACACCGTTACATCTAGAAAAACTGATTGTTTGGTGCGCTTTATGGGCTGGTGGAATCATTGGTCCGTACTTTTTCAAAAACGATGGTGGCCAGAACGTTACAGTCAATGGTGATCGGTATAGAGCCATGATTACTAACTTTTTCATTCCTGAATTGAATAACCACGATGACCAGGAGATGTGGTTTCCACAAGACAGCGCAACATGTCACACAGCTCGTGCCACAATAGATTTATTGAAAGACACGTTTGGTGACCGCCTAATTTTACGTTTTGGACCTGTGAATTGGCCTCCAAGATCTTGTGATTTAACACCGCTAGACTACTTTCTGTGGGGCTATGTAAAGTCATTGGTCTATGCGGTAAAGCCACAAACGCTTGACCATTTGGAAGACAACATTCGCCGTATTATTGCCGATATACGGCCACAAATGTTGGAAAAAGTCATCGAAAATTGGACGTCCAGATCGGCCATCCGTGGCGGTCATATGCCAGAAATCATATTTAAAATGTAATGCCACAAGATTATCTTTCGGATAAATAAAATTCATGTCAATCGAATAATCCATCGTTGTTTTATTGCAACTTAAAGTTCTTTACCTCTATAAAAAACACCCTTTATAATAATAAAAATGTTAATCTATGCATTTATTCTATACCAATATATATGTATGTATATAATCGATTATAATGATAATTTGTTAAACATATTATCTATCAATACTATCAACAATACTATCAACACTAATTTGCTTTAATTTGTTCTGGTTGACCGAATAAATATTCTACGATTGACTTGAAATTTATACAAGGACACATGCATACACACAAATTGGAAATTGACCCCGTAGGCTAGTTTTAATAGCAATATGACAGAAGTTAAATAAAATAGATTTCGGTAACTATTCGATATTTACTCTTTCATTTTACTAAACGAACATTTGAAAGCTTGTCCCCTAGAGGGTTCTCTCAACTCAAGAGTAATTTATTTAAGTTTTAAAGTAGATTTTAAATACCTCTTTGAAATTAAAACGCATTTTGAAAAAGGTCTCCTTCCTGCCACCACACAAACACAACTTAATACCCCAAAATAGTATTTAAAATGAATGAAAATGAGAGGAGAAAAAAGAAAACATTGGGTTTGGAATCCTTTTGAATATCAAATACAAGCCACAGCACATACATATAAAAACATACATACATACGACAGTCATATTTATATTAATTTAAAGGGAAATAAAAGGATATACTCTTCTCACATTCACATGTACATATATATGTGTGTGTGTGTCTAAGGATATCAGCATATAACGGTTTTAAAACAGAACTACAAACAGGGCAACGTTATGTTGTGTTGCGTTCGTATGAGTTGGTTTTGGTATGAGTTGTGGAATGATTGGCTTGGCTTATATGGTGATTTTGTTGTTGTTGTTGTTTCTAAAACCAAAAAATATCTCTTCTTAGCTACAGGGTAGGGTAGGGGGGGGAGGTGGGTAGATCAGTATGGGCTTTTATTATAAGAATGATTGGCAAAAATGTTTAAATATTTGCTTTCAGAGTTTTAAACATTCGGGTCAAAGATCCCATACGTGTGGTGGTTTTTTAGTTTTATGCTTCACTTGTCATATTTGGCGAATAACCAACCCAAACGATAGATAACAACGGCAACAACAATAATAACAAAAATAAAATACAACAACACTAAGAAAATAAACATTATACCAATACACATACACTGCCACACACACACATTTTTTTCTTTTTTGGTAGAAAAAAAAAAGAATTTTATTGTCAAGCTGGAATCTGCCATTTGGAATGGCACATCTGGATGAATGAATGTTATGGATTCAATATATGATGTATGGATTTATATTTACAGAAATTATACGAGGGTTGTAAGCAAAAAATATACAAGAATTGTAAAATATCTCACAACTAACATGCCAAATGAATTTTTAATCATAAAACTATGCCACGCCCACTTTATAAAACAGTCTAGTGGTACACTGAGGTGCTAGCGGATTTAGCAGAAGAGACAAACGGAGCGGAAAACACCACAAAGATACACTCATCTAATGCGAAAAATATCAATCGAGTTTGTTGGTGACAAGGAAACGGTGGCAATAGCTAAACAAACAATATCTAGGAGTTTGGGTGTCTATCCACAGACCCTCGTTTTCGGTGAAAGGAAATAAACTTCATGGATTAGCTTTGAATCACATGAAGACGATACATATATTATCATAATTATTATCTTAAGGGAAATCAAAATTCACATGTTGACGTATTCGATGCAAAATTATTGAATCAAATCGATTCACGATTGTTGGAAAAGCGTGAATGAGCGTGACAATAAATATATTAAAACACGATTTAATATCAAGAACAAACATCCCAGGAAGGAACAACATAGCCAAATCTTGGGAAACGACAATTAGCAAAGTTCTAAACCACGTGGTGTTGTTTTTAAGTGGCGACCTTACTGTATACACCAATGAGTATTCAAAACGATGAGTAGATTCGAATCATACTTACAATTTCTGATACTTATACGAATTCATACTTATTTTAGTGTCATACTCGTACTACTTATATTCAAAGTTTGAAATACTCATGGTACTCATACTTAACAATACGCATGATGTTATTGACTTCGACTCTAAATGACTCATCGTATACACGAATCACAAAATAAGTATGATTCACGTACGAACACTACATTACTCACATGGAGGTTGTATGTTTGCTCTGCTTGCTGTCTTTGTCTTTTTGTTTATGTGTTTTTCTTCTTTCTTTGTAAATGCAACAACAACTAAGACCGTAAATTTTGACGAATGATTCGAATCATTTATGAGTATTATAAGTATTTTTCTAAATTTATGAATCTGAATGAGTATGAGTATGAATCAAACATATTTCGAATGTTATGAGTTTGATGTCAACGTTGTACTCATACTCATTGCAACTTGTACTTATAAATCAATGTTGTAGTGAGTACAAATGAATCAGAGTAGTTGAATTTCAATACTGTTGACTCACTCATACTCAAAATTTCATGAGTAGTTATGAGTAGCGAAAAAGCGATTCATTGCTGATCTCTGGTATACACCAATAGCCTGCTTAGTTAGTTTAACTAACGCTAAAATCGAGATAGAAGTCGCCGTAGTTTAGTAGGTAATGTGTTGGCTTATTAGACGTAAGGCCACGGTTCAAAACTCAGGTTAGACATCAAAATAAAAATATGAAGAAATAATTCTTCGGCTGATCTCTGGCAAAAATTCTGAGAGTAAAATAAAATTGCCATGAAAAGTTTCTCAAAACTCTTTCGTTCGGAGTCGACTTTAAACTGTAGGTCCCGCCACTCATGTAAAAAATTAACACACACAACATAAGTGGTGTGAGAAGCCAGATCGTAATCCTGACTGAAGGGTTGTAATGACCAACTATGTATGTATGTATTTATGAAAAGAATGTTGCTAAAATCATATCATCGAGGACGTCCAAAGACCATAATTAGATGCCGGGATGCAAGGGGGATACTAATAGGAAAATGATTAGGAATAGTAATTGCCTATTAAACCCTCGTATCAATAAATATATGGGTTGGCTTACTGGATGGTTAAGTTTTAAGCAGCATTAAACAGCCGCGAAGCAAAAGAGAAACCGCCAACAACAGCATGGAAAAAAAGACAAAGCAAAACAAACATCAAAACAACATGAGAGAAAGTAAATGTAAACCAAATAAAAGATATCACAAAACGGAAAAGGAGAGAGAGACGAGAGGAAGAATAAATAAATAAAAGAATAAAGAATGATAAATAAATAAAATAGTAGGAAGCGAATGAACGACTGAACGACTGAACGAATGAATTGTATGAACAAAATCGATGAAGGGTAACGATAAACCCATATTAAAAAAAATTCGTGAAAAAAAAAAGAATTTCTTGTTATTTATGTTTGGTTCCTCATGCTATTGTGATAGTTATTGTTGGTGTTGCTGTTGTTGTTATTGCAATAAATATATATGAAGACCATAGGACCATAAAATAATATTATTTATGAAATATTACCCCCCCCCCCCCCCTCCAACTTTTGATGGCACCTTTTGCAAAACTGCTGCTGTGAACACAACATGAATGAACAACAAAGCCTTCCCTTCGAACACCAGTAGAGTAGATGGTGGAGTTGATGGTGGTGTGTGCCCATAATTTTGCACAAATTGGATGAAATATTATGCACAGAAATGGCAAACAACAACAACAACAACAACAAAGAATAGAGAGAAATATTAAAATATTGCCATATTCCGGTAAAATATTCTGACAGTTTACAGTTACAATTGAGAAGCTCTTTAATAAACCCCTTCTTTAATTTAATGCGATTTAGTTCTGGTGGTTGGCCGGGACAGACGAACAGATATACAGGATACAAGAGCTACGAAGAAACATTCCAAGCGTTTGGAAAGGCAGTCACAGTGTGTTTAGACATTTTAAAATTTCCCTAACTTCTCTATCTCTCTCTCCATCTCTCTCTCTCGGTACAGAGAAAAGTGAATCCATTGATTCATAACTAATACGCAAATAGTACTCAAATCCAAGTAATACTAGGTACTACTACTGCTCGTTTATTTATTTCCTATGCACTGAACACAACCAAGAAACATTATACAGAGCTGGGCATTGTGTATAGAGAGCAGCGAACAGAGTTGGAAAAGTATCTGCTGCTGCTGCCATCGATAATCTTTTATTCTATGAAAAATTAATGATAAAAAAATATTTCATTTTCTTCTTTTCTTCTTCGTCTTAAAACAATAAAATTCTATGGAAGAGAGAAGAAATATCAAACGAAATGAAGAAAACAAATATTGTGTGTCTTGATTTCTATGAATTTAAATTGATATGAAGTGAAAGGCAGCAATAAATCCTAGAAAAATATTCTAATATGATAATAAATTATGAAAGTTTATGAGTTTGTCGACTTTCTTTTATTTATCATGGGCTTGTATTTGAATAAATTTAACTATAAATGTGTTAAAGGATCATAATTCATCTGAAGGATGTTTGTAAAGAAACAACAAATGATGCACAATTAATACAGTAGTATCGACATGTAAAATTCCTCATTAAAGTATCGTAGAATAGACCCACTGTGCAATCGCCAAATAAACACATTATCCTACGTATTTCCTCTAACATAAAAATTATTTTCGGTAGTGCCTACATTGCATTCGCATCAGAGATCAGCAATGAATCGTTTTTTCGCTACTCATATAAGCACTCATGAAATTTTGAATATAAGTGAGTCAACAATATTTAAATTTAACTACACTACGCTGATTCATTCATACCCACTACAACATTTGATTTATAACTACAGGTTGCAAGGAGTATGCGTACAACGTTGACATCAAACTCATACCATTCGAAATACGTTTGATTCATAAGCCAACTCATTTGGACTCATAACTTTAGAAAAGTACTTATTCTTACAAACATACATACATAATTGGTCATTACAACCCTTCAGTCAGGTTTACGGCCTAGCTTCTCACACCACTCATTTTGTGTATGTTAATATCAAATTTCAGAAATTTTTTAATTTTTTCGATTTTAAGGCGGTCTTTTGCATTGGTTCAGAAATTTGTGAAATTTGTTAATCGTATGTATACTTTTGTTGCTGAGTGTATATTAACACACATAACATGAATGATGTGAGAAACTAGGTTGTAATCTTGACTAAAGCGTTGTAATGACCAATTAAGTAAGTATCCTGAGAAAACATTTTTTACTTGCCACAAAGTCCTTTGCAGGGCCACAATTCAGTTCAATTTCAGAAATTGTTTAACCAATGCAAAAGACCGTCTTAAAATCGAGGAAACTATAAAGATTTTCAATGAAAACGGATTGGTTAAAAAATTTCTGAAATTTGTTAGCCGTATGTATACTTCAGTAAATGTGTGTACATCCTTGAGTGGCGGGACCTACAGTTTAAATGCGACTCTGAATTTTTGAGAAACTTTCCGTGGCCGTCTTATTTGCTATCACGAGTTTTTGCCAAAAGGCTGCTGAGAAAGAAAGTTGCCGAATGCTATATCTTTTATATTTCGCTTTGTTCGAAATGTCTGAGCTGGGTTTTGAACTATGGGCATTGAACACAGTTAACTTTGAACGACAGATTTTTAAGAAACTTTCCATTGCAACTTTATTAACTTTCAGAGTTTTTGCCTGAAGACTACTGAGAGGACGTCGCCGAAAGAAATTCTTCTCATATCTCGTTTTATTTGAGAAGTTTGAAGCGGACAGAATGCCATCAGCTGGAGCATCTAGTTTTTGTGTTGGCGATTTTGTCTTTTCATTTATAATGAAAAATTAAAAACGTTTAAAATATGAGCTCGTAGATCGTTGTAACGGAGATCTTCAAACCACAATTACTCTCTTCAAACACGCCGCGTCTTCACACACAAGACTGACTGAACTAAACTAACTCACTTGCCTCCTTTGCCTTGCCTTTTATATGGCAGGGTAAATAGTCTGATGAATGTTTTTAAAGGCGAACGTTCACGACTTCGCCTTCTCGAAATCTCTATCATGTGTGTTTACGTTTATTATTGCAGTGTTGTTGGTATATTTTTGTTTACTTGTTTACTATTTTTTATGCTGGTGTTTGTTGTTGTATTTTTGTTTATTTGTTTACCATTTTTTTTATGCTGGTGTTTGTTGTTTTATTAAGCAGTACGATAATTTGTAAACAGGTTTGTTTACTGCACTGTTTTGTTTTTGTAGCTTTTGTCTATAATTTTAATGTTAAGCAATGTAAAAGCAAAACACAAGTGTCTTGATTTTTCAATTTCGTAACAATATGTAAAGGGAACTGTATAACACTCCGCGTATCGCTGGCAATGGCTCAGATGATATTCTGTGAATTCTGTACACTATACACTCTTTCTCTCCTCCTAAAATACATTTTTAATCTTAATTCCAACAGAAGGTACTGCCTGAGCAGTAAGTTTTGGTCTGTGTGAGAAAAAATGATGCAGAATATATAATTGGATGCCGAAACCGAATGGGGGATAGCCCCCATATTTCACAAGTTAAATGTGAATGTGTTATAATGGCCGGTTAAAATAAAAACAAGACCAAATCCATACATAATCGATCGTATTTTCTACCCTGACCGTCGTTATGATAAAAAGCAATTTCTTCAATGCTTTAATAGGAGAAAATATTCTTCTTTTAATTTTATTTCGACACAATGCTCCTCCATTATGAAGAGAAAATGATAGCAAAAGGACATAAGCATACAATGCTTAAATCTCTGTACAACTCATAAAACAAATGAAATTTTTAACAAATTATCTTCCCCCTGTTAATGTCTTTGATGCAATTAATTTATAATAAAATTTATACCAATTAAAAAGAGTCTAATTGTAATTAAAATTTATAATATTCTTGAGCCTATTAATCACAATAAAAGCAGAAGAAAAATGCCCAAAATATGCCTTTAAAAAGCTTGAATGCTTAAATGCTTCCATAAGGCATGTAATTAATTTGCCTTGTATTTAAAATTTTCTTATCATTTAATAGAGGATAATAAAATACAAAAATCTGTAATTAAAATAAGAAAAATAATCGGCTTTATAATGCGACAGACGGTAGCATCAATCATGTCTCTGCTGGAGATTTTATTTCAATTGGGAAATAACCACAAAAATTTCTCATTCACTTTAATCAATTCATAACCATCAGATCATATTATGCTTAATGGTTGGTAGGCGTACAAAGAAATTGGATAGATATAAAGAATAACGGTGTGTTAAAAAAGGATAATTTTAAAGCATTTTTTTAAATAAAATTAAAAAAAAATTAACTTTAATTGAAATCAAGGGTTCTAAAACAGATGCCTTTACGGTCAGGCGTTACTTGGCACCAGAGGTATAGGCGACGAAGCTAATTGTTTTCTTTAAGTGAGCAAAAAAAGTGCTCTGTGTAAATAGGTCTAAATCGGATAAAAATGGGCTTAAGGGAGATGTGCAACTAGTGGGCTGGATAGCCATTGTATCAAGGATTCCAAACAGGCTTACTTGGGACCAGAGATATAGGCGACGAAGCAAATTGTTTTCTTCAAAGGAGCAACAGAAAATTTTTTATAAGTGTGCCCTGGTAGTCTAGTGGGCAGTGTGCTACACTATTAGCGTGAGGGTCGTGGGTTCGATTTCCACCAGAGACCCTGGTCTGTGACACTACACCGAGCATATGGTCAAGTTACTCCGCTCGTATATAATTAGAATATAATTTATAATTGTATTGTATTTAATAAAATAAATAAATAAATAATTTTCTATAAAAATCTGGCGAAATTGCCGCATTGCAGTATTTTTGTTGACGACTTGCTTTTTTGTGGACGGCTTCCATTTCTTATGTCGATGACTTGCAGTTTTTGGTCGATGATTTGATTTTTTTTTTTTTTGGTCGATAACTTGCTATTTTTGGACGAAGACTTGCATTTTTTGGTCGACTTGTATTTCTTAGTCGATGAAGAATGAGTTTAGAAGCAAACCAATTGGAAACAGAAACTGTAATTCATGAGATTTCATAGTAAGTCATATGGCAACACTATATATGAAATATTGCGATATGAGGTTAGCAACTTCATTACATTACTTCATTACATGAAGTCGCCGTAGTCTAGTAGGTAGTGTGTTGGCTTTTTAGACGTAAAGCCAGGGTTCTAAAGTAAAAAAGTAAAAAGTAACTTTTCAACTTTCTCAGCAGATTTCTGGCAAAAACTCTGAGGGAAAAATAAAATTGTCATGTAAAGTTTCTCAAAAATCTGTCGTTCGGAGTCGACTTTAAACTGTAGATACCACCACTCATGCATAAAATTAACACACACAACATAAGTGGTGTGAGAAACTAGGTCGTAATCCTGGCTGAAAGGTTATAAAGACCAATTAAGTATGTAACTTCATTACAGATAAAAATTGAACTCTACGACCAACGAAAGAAATGATGACCAATCCGTAAAGGATAAATAATGAATAATGGAAGTTTGGCAACTTTAAGAAGTGTCAACGATAAGTATGTGACATTATAATGGGATAGTAAACTATGAATAATTTTCCAATCCCTAAATGTTTGAAAATTATTTTCTTAGTTTTCGAAAGCACCTCTCTCTTTGTAAACAAAACATTTTTTTTCTTTGGAATACTAAAGTCTTGAATCATCTATACGATACCTTCTTATTCATTATGCTGACATAAATTCATTTTATGTGTGTAAGATAAATTCGAATTTAATAACCAAAGACGCAAACCCACACTTTTAGCTGCGCCACTTCTTGCCTCTAACAGGGTAAACTTTGCTAATAACAGAGCACTGTTAACTGTTTAACAGTGGCAATAGTAGATTAATCTTCTGCTTTGCAATTATTGCAGACTATATGGAATAGACTTTATTTCTCATTATGATTATTAATATTTGTGAACAAAACTGTTGAAATATAAAGGATGGTTGGTGGGGATCTCAACTCTCAAAATTATTCCAGCTATCCCACTACCACGGTTCGAAAGCAACCTCTGGACTATTCTATTCTATTCTATTCTATTCTATTCTATTCTATTCTATTCTATTCTATTCTATTCTATTCTATTCTATTCTATTCTATTCTATTCTATTCTATTCTATTCTATTCTATTCTATTCTATTCTATTCTATTCTATTCTATTCTATTCTATTCTATTCTATTCTATTCTATTCTATTCTATTCTATTCTATTCTATTCTATTCTATTCTATTCTATTCTATTCTATTCTATTCTATTCTATTCTATTCTATTCTTTGAATGTAGTCTGTATGGTGTACTTTTTCTTATATGTTCCATAATGGCCACTGATCTTCTAGAGAATTTCCAGGCAAAAAATTCATATTTTCAAAGCCAATTTTCTCAATACCATATCACCGAATATAATCAGCAACATTATGTGACATAGTCATAGTCATAGTCACATAATGTTGCTGATTATATTCAGAGGCCTTGGTACCTTTCTTTGCAAATAGTGCAGTACTCATAGACCTAGAGTATTTTCCAAAATTAGCTTCTAAATAAGTGACCTTTTCAGATGGATACTGTTGAGCAATTAACAGTGCTCTGTTAAGGGAAAATTTTGTTCTGTTAAGAGAAAATTTTGCACTGTTAACGCTAAATGTGACGCTGCTAAAATTTATGGATTGCGTCTTGGACTTTCAAATTCGAATTTATCTTCACACCAGAGGTCAGCAATGAGTATTCAAAACGATGAGTAGATTCGAACCATACTTACAATTTCTGATACTTATGCGCATTCATACTTATTTTAATGTCATACTCATACTACTCATGCTCAAAGTTTGAAATACGCATGGTACTCATACTTAACAATGCGCATGATATTATTGATTTCGACTCTTCATGACTCATCGTATACACGAATCACAAAATAAGTATGATTCGCGTACGAACACTACAATACTCACATGAAGGTTGTGTCTCCTTGCTGTCTTTGTCTTTTTTTGTTTATGTGTCTTTCTTCTTTCTTTGTAAATGCAACAATAACTAAGACTGTAAATTTTTGAAGAATGATTCGAATCACTCGAATCATTTATAATCTGAATGAGTAGGCGTATGAATCAAACATAGTTCGAATGTTATGAGTTTGATGTCAACGTTGTACTCATACTCATTGCAACCTGTACTTATAAATCAATGTTGTACTGCGTACGAATGAATCAGAGTAGTTGGATTTCAATACTGTTGACTCGCTCATACTCAAAATTTCATGAGTACTTATGAGTAGCGAAAAAACGATTCATTGCTGATCTCTGCTTCACACACATATTCATTTTTAAAGATAATGAAAAATGAGTATTTAAAACAAACATTTTTTTTCTATTCTGGCATAAAAACATTTCACAGAATGGAAATTAAAAAATCAAAATTTAATAAATCAAAACCCCGCAGAACACAACACACACAGTTGAAAAAAAATGTAATAAAAAACAAATAAAGAACTCTGGCCGTGAATGTAAAACAATATGAGAATGAAAATAAAAAAGAGTGATAGGGAGAAAGGGCTTTAAGGGTTTAGCAGTGCGTAAAAATAACAATTTATGACCTTTTATTAGACAAAGAACCCCCCCAAAAAAAAAACAAAAAATTAAACGAAACCTAAAACAAAGAAACTTTTAATAAAAAAGGCATAATAAAATACAAAATGAAACCTTTTTCTGTTGTTGTTGTTGTTGTTGATTTTTTTTTTAATTCAAAATATTTTTGAAAACCCACTCACTTACCTTTTAAATTGGTATACAGGAGTAGCGTTTTTGGAAATTGTTACACATACGAAGAGAATTGTTGTTATTTTGGTAGAGGGTTGCTGTTACTGCCTTAATGCTTTAATGCTTTTACGCTTGGACTAATTGTTAACAAATAGTTCCCAACCGAAAAACTTTAAAAGCTTAAAAAGCATATAAACTGGTATGAGCATTAAGACCACAAGCACGTTATACAACCAACTGTCGGTAATGGACTCCGTCATAACTGTAATGAAAAGAAAAAAGAGAACAAGAAATACAAGGTTATTTGTCGATTGGAACTAGAAAAGGTGTTTCAACAGCAATACTAAAGTTTTGTACTGGATTATGACAATTACTTCTGTAATCATAAAAAAATTAATTTTCCTGAATTTTATTTTCCAAATATTTTTTACCACAGATGGCAACCCTTTTATTCCAAGACTTACTAAAGTGCGGTACTACTGTGTACACAGTACTTATTAAAAAAAAACTTATTTTACAGAAGCCAAGTTTTAATAAAAGCCGCCGTAGTCTAGTAGGTAGTGTGTTGGCTTATTAGACGTGAAGCCAGGGTTCGAGCCCCAGGCCAGACATCAAGACAAAATACAAAAAGTAGTTCTTCGGCGACTTCCTCTCAGCAGATTTCTGGCAAAAACTCTGAGAGTAAATAAAATTGCCATGAAAAAGTTTCTCAAAAATCTGTCGTTCGGAGTCGACTTTAAACTGTAGGTCCCTCCACTCATGTATAAAATTAACACACACAACATAAGTGGTGTGAGAACTTGGACGTTGTACAATGGGTCAATTCGACTTCCGGGTACTGTACTTGTCTTAATTGAAAAGTACACGTCCTCTAAGCTAACATAACCTAGGGAGAGTCGCCGTAGTCTAGTAGGTAGCGTGTTGGCTTATTAGACGAGAGCCCGAGGTTCAACACCTAGCTCAGTCATCGCGACCATAACGAAATATGAATTCCTCTCAACAGTCTTCTAGCAACAAAGCTGAGAGTAAATAAAATGTCAAAAAAAGCTTCTCAAATCATTATTTTTTTCGAAATCGACTTTAAACTGTAGGTTCCACCACTCATGGATAAAAATAACACACACAAATCGCGGGTGATGTAAGAAGCTAGGTTGTAATCCTTACTAAAGGGTAGTCGAGACCAATAAAGTAAGTATACGGTGAGTCTACTCTGGATAAATGTCTATTAAAGGCACAGGTTCTTCCATACATACATACATAGATAATTGGTCATTACAAACCTTCAGTCAGGACTACAACCTAACTTCTTTCATTTAATTTTATAAATGAGTGGCGGAACCTACAGTTTAAAGTAGACTCCGAACGACAGATGCTTAAGAAACTTTCCACGGTAATTTCGTTTATTCTCAAAGTTTTTGCCAGGACACTGCTGAGAGGAAGTGGCCGCAGAATTATGTTTTCATAGAAGGGACTACTGTAGGTAAATGACTATGAATGGCACAATTTTTTTTTTTCACAAAATTGAGATAGAAGAACTTGATGAACCTCATTTAATTGATTAAAACGTGGGGTTTGTGATTTCAGAATGACTTGTAGGATATAAGAATTGTTTAGCATTACTAGCCTAGACACAAACCTCCAGAATCTCAGAAACACATGCACTACCAAGTGAGGCAAATAAATGATCAATCAATTCTGAGTGAAAACAGCAATTTATGATAATCAGTTCGCCTATGAAGACCAGACCAAGAAAATGCCAAAACAAGAAGTTCTTCAGGAATGTATTTTTTCTTCAAATCATCACTTGTTAGACAAGTTCTTTCGACAAATTCAGGGGCTTATGGAAGTCTGCAGCCAGACATTTCGAATATATTGGTGTGTGGGAGCAGATAGAATGAAAGCACACTAAAGCCATCTGCAATATTTCCAATATTTAGGGCCAAGACAAGCTCAGAAGAAAGCAGATGAGTTACTGAACTGAAAGGAAAGAAAATGTTGTTACTACTTAAGGCATTTTCTTAAAAGGTCACAGAAACATTGGAAGTACAAAAGAGGCATTTTTACCTTTTTAAAAACGTTTAGAATTGGAGCTCGTTAATTACAAACCAACTAAAAACAAATTTGTGTTCAGTTTCAATTAAACTCTTTATTGTTATCACTACTTTTGTTCACACTTAACTGATGCAATAATAATGGCTCATTCGCTATTCTCTGCGCACACTTCTGTCCGCGCGAGCACTAACAACTCTTCGGTAGACTTTACTTCGCACGCAACTTGTGTTCACACAAGACTGACTGAAATATAACTGACTAACTGCTGGGCTTGTCTTGCCCTTTTATAGTCCGACACAACCAGTCTAACGAACATCCTTGAAGTGGAAGGTTCGTGATCTCGCCTTCTCGAGAGCTCTATTGCTAATGCATTGTTGTTTGTGTACTTTGCTTATGTTGTGTATCCCTTTTTGTCACATACATGTTGTTGTTGGTACCAGGCGGAACCAGGTTCGTCGTATATATGTGTGTGTGTGCAACTTTAGATAACCAACACGTTCATTGTATTCTTAGTGCTAGTGTGTATTTGTATCGTGTGGCTTTTGTTTATCGTTTTTGTTGTTAAACGATATTAGGTCGTTTCGATTTGCGTAACAATATGAACGTAGGCGACCTTTCGCAGCTACATACGTACATTTGCTGCAGGTATTCTGATGAAGAGAGGAAGAAAAAACTGTAAAGCATCGGCAAAGCAGCTGTTAGGCTCTGATGAAGTGTGTACGGACTGCATACATAAGAACTTAGGGGATTAATGTGTGTGTTCGACTGTTCGGACCTAAAGAAGAGACCGTATGAACTATGTACGTAAGAGAAGAAGCGTGACTCATGAATATGTTTTATAGGAAGGCTACAGGCTACCCATCTAATCTAACCAAAGAAATGCATAGGAATTGTTCAATGAAAATGACGATCACTCGCATTTCCTTATAAGGAAGGACTTGTTTATTGCAAGAGTTTAAAAGCCTTCTTTAAACTCCGCTACTGGCAGGCTACCCATCTAATCTAACCAAAGAAATACTCAGGAATTGCTCAATGACATTGAGATCAACCGGATTTCCTCATGAGGGCCATCATAACGGATACATGGATATGTGATTATCGATTTGAAATGTTAAGAATTTGCCCCCAAGTTTTCTGCATCCGAACAGCAGTTCTCTTATTCAACACTTATTACCACTTAACCCCTAAAGCAAACATCGAGGATAATAAATTTCACTGACCCATAACGCCATCCATTAGAGCCACTTACAGTACAGAACATAATTATTTTAAATGTTTTATCAGCAGCAGATTAAAGCCTAATACAATTTAATTTCAAGCAAATATTGGTAACAAACTACTCCCCTGGTCCCCTTTTCAATTTCAATTTCAATTAAAGAAAACCCTGGAAAACTATTCCATTTGCAATTGTGTGTGTGCGAGAGAGTGTATATGTATGTATATATGTTAAATTGCCTAAAATGTGAAAGCAATTAGAGAAAACCTTTTTGAGACTAATTGTTCCATTCCCAAAGGCCCCATCTGTTTGGCGACTATGATGCTACGCTGTGCTGATGAGTACGATAGAACGTGCGAGTAAAAGCATACGTACGTACATACATACGTACATACTAATGAAAATGTGCAAAAAGGAATCCATAAATACACTTACACTGCGCTGTATAAGTATGTTTATACTTAAATCTGAACTTAAACTTGGGTAAGAACAAGGAATTCACGTTGTTTTTTCAAACGGTGATTTGCCAAGTGTATTCAAATTGTGTTCCTACACATGCTTATGGCGGCATTACAGCTGCTGTTAGGTAATTAGAATTGAAGAAATTAATGAAACCTGAACAACGACTATGGCTGACTATTTGGTGGTCTTATAAATGAAACATTAAGAGAGATACAGTGTATTTTCTATATTTCAAATACAATATCAAGAGCCTAGTTAAACAGTAGCATTTCGATTCAGCGTCGTGGGCAATCCAGCCCCATTTACTCTTCGTAGCTTCTATGGAAGAAGTGCCTGGCTAAAATTATATTTGAGCAGAATATTTTTAACATTCTTCGAAATAATGTCCAACTGTAATACCGACATTAACTATTACGTCATGTAAGTAGCTGATGTTTCCCGACCCTACCGATAGTTGTCTGAAGGTGTGCACATATGGTTTAGCTTCTGTCAATATATTCTAAATGCACCTGAGTACTCCGCCTTAGTTTTACAAATACCGCACAGCATCCGACATCCCGAAGATTTACTTTGGTTAAGTTTAACCAAAATTTTGTTCCATAGTGGGTCCGATTTGTCTGATTTCTATGCAAGTGCGTTCATTATCTCAACTTTCCTTTGTAAATGAGAAAAGTTTGCCTTTTTTCAGTCGAATGTTTTTTTGGTCTTGAGTTGGAGTTGGGAATCTTCAAAAGACACTTTTGTTCCAACAAACGCGTGCACGTCATATATATAAAAATGAATGTGTGTTTATTTGTTTGGGGGTTTGTTTGTTTGTTTGAAGTCTATAGACGGCTAAACGGCTGGACCGATTTTCTTGAAACAGTACCGTCCTGCATGTCTCAAAGGAACTTTTTATTTTAAAATGTCAAGTAGGCGAGGTGCCACGCCCAAATACCTAATAAGTATTTAATGTCGCATATCTCATAAACTGCAATAGTTAGAGTCCTCAAATTTTGTATGGACGACTTGAGGTATATATAAACAAAGAGGGGCGGATTGGCTATAGTGGGGATGTCACCTCCCATATATAAAAATGAATGTTTGTTTGAACGTAACTTATAGAAACGTAAACTATGCATTTGATCATGTTATGATCTTCGCCAAAGTTGTTGCGCATGAGGCGGGGAAGGCTTCTATGTTGGTATGACCAATTTCCGACAGGTGGCGCCACTCAAAATGAATTAAATCGTAAACTGTGCATTCTTTAACAAAGTTGTTGCGCATGAGTCGACGGAGGTTGTCAAAATGAATGACAAGCAATTAGTCGACCTACACCTCAAGCACGGAAGAAAAGAGCATTACGAGCCTCAGAATCAGACGAGCATTGAGACTGGAAAATCTTCGAGGATATGCCGCTGAGACCGGTTCGCTTGAACCACTTGAACAACGAGAAGTGATATTAGAAACTGATCGAATGCGTACTACTCAGGCCCGTTCATCTGAATCATCAGGACAACGGGAAACAAAATCAATAAAATGATTCAAAATTAATTGGACATTTGTGTAATGTCTTTCCATCAAATTTATTTTAGTTGGTGGTGCAGCAACACGCGCAAGGTACAGCTAGTACTATATATTCTTCAACCTTTCTCCCCCCGCAGAACTGCAGTAAGGTATTACTTCGCGGAGGGCTGGTATAGCTTTAAAGCTTTATCACATTAAATAAAATTTCGCCTTCGTACCTCCAAACTTTAGAGTTCCAGCATAACTTAAACCATTCTCTGGCTGTATTGACTCCATAGAATCATAGAATTCAACACCTCTCCCATAAGCCGGTTTGGTTTAAAACTTATTTTCCCGGGCCATTTAAATCTTTGGCAGCATATTATAATATTCTTCGTTCTTCATTTTCTTCAGATTTTCAGTGGAGTGTCAATCTCTTTGTACGTGTGTCTAGGGACCCATACGTAACCTTCGAATGTCTTGCTATCTTCTCTAGAAATACTCGATATTTTCGCCCAATTTTAGACGTTGTGTATACACTCTCTAAGGATCTAGTAGCCGATTTACTTACTCACTTCATTGGTCATTACAAACCTTTAGTCAGCATTACCATTAGGCTTCTCACATCACCTAAGGTGTGTGTGTGTTAATTTTATTCATGAGTGGCAGGATCTACAGTCGTATCCATACGACAGATTTTTAAGAAACTTTTCATGGCAATTTTACTTATTCCCAGAGTGTTTTACAGAATACTGCTGAGAGGAAGTCGACAAAGAAATATTTTTTTTCGTCCGAGTTGTCTGAGCTGGGATTTGAACCACGGACTCGAATATAATAAGACAACACACTTCCTACCATGACTGTGGTGCTTTACTGTCACCAAATATGCGAACCACGGGCTCGATACTACCTATCGAGACTACGTTACTTTATTGTTAGTAAACTTGCGAACCCCGGGCTCGAGTCTAATAGGACAACACACTACCTATCTAGACTACGTTGCTTTACTGTCAGTAAATGTGAGTATCTTTATTCAATATACTCTGATACCACGATTCACGCAGAGACAGTCTTTATAGGCTGAATTGTCCTACAATAAACGGGTTGTGCAAGGGGCAATGTAAAATTCAACTGTTCCGGAAAGATTCCGCAGTCGACTTTGTTCTGTTCTAATCTGGACTTGTCAATGAATTTTTGAAACACGTTCTCTGTTCTCTAAATTCAGTGTCCGAAGACAATAAAAAAAGAAAAATTGTTACTACTTAGTTGCCAACAACTGTTGGCTCCTATAAGTAGACGCTAAAATCTTCATTTGTATTAAAAATGTTGCTGTGTTGCATTGAGATATGTACTCGTACATGAACTACAAATGAATGAATGAATGAATGAATGTATGAATGACGGACATTTGGTTCGTAGTTGTTACATTAGATGTACAACTCTGAATGTAAGATTTGTAAGTACATGGAAATGAAGGAATGAATGTACAAATGAGTGAATAAACATACAAACATATTGGAATTGGTGGTATTTGTAGGTGCTACTCTGTGCCTAGTTGACTTACTGGAAGTTGTTCAGTTGTTTTTGAATAACAGTTTACAAATTGTCCATGTGGGCGGCTGTTGCCAGTTGCCAGTTACAGTTACAAATAAACGGAGTTTTTGGTTGTTTTCAGGCTGAAGTTTTACAAGCCTATACCATGGTCATCTGTAGAGAGAGAGAGAGAGCGAGAGCCTACAAAAGTTCACGGGAAGAGACAAACGAATACAAAAGTGTGTGTAAGTGTGTGTAGAGGTATGTTTGCGGTGGCTACAAACATTTTAATGTGTTTGTTGGTTTCCTTAATTTCTGTAAAATGGACAGACGGACACTCTCTCGATGCTACTACTACAACTGAATAAGAGAGTACGAGTGCTACCGAATAAAACAAGAAAATAAAAAAAAGAATCGTTGTAACGGCCGGAAATTTTTAATGGCAACGATGATGGCGGTAACGGTGTTTGGGTTTAAGCAACGAGGGCTTGGGTGTAAGTGTCAGGCATAAAAAAAACGAGAAGCGAAAACAACAATGAATTTTCCACTTAGTCAGTCGGAAGAAATTCTTAATTAGGACTCACAAATAATTGCAGTGATAACCGCATCTGTGGCCTTTACAATTTCATTTTTAACGATTGCTGCTGCTGCTGCTGCTGCTGCTGCTGCTGCAAATCTATATACAACTCTGTGTATGGGTAAATGAGACAGAGAGACAAACAGTTGAAAGTAGGGATGGCCAGACAGAGAATCAGACAACCAGTAAATATGTATGTGCAGCATGTGAAATTTATCCGGTAACCGAAACACATTCACTTTCTGTTATAATTCTTCATGTTTTTTTAATTTAATTACCTTTCTGAAACAAAACTTTTTCTCTCTTTCTCCCTCCCGCTCTCTCTCTCTCTCTCTCTTTATTTCTGTGTGTGTGAATGTGGTTTATTGTTTTTGCTTTCAGTACTTTTCTTGCAGTTTTTCCATGCAAAAAAAAATGTAGAAAAAAAGGAAAATTTATAGAGAGTATGTCACTCTATTAATTAAATGCTGTGAGTGTCTAGCTGTGTGGAGATGGTGTGAAGGACTGTTTGAAAAATTTTCAAAGAAAAACTTATGGATTTAAACTTTTATAGGCAAAATCTATAAATTTAATACGAATACAAATCCGAGAGAAGTTTTAAATCGAATGAACATGTTCGGCATTAAAAACTTTAAACAAAAAGTACCAGAATTTTCTTAATTTTTCAATTAGAAGATGAACGCCATGGTAGGTACAACAAAGAATAAGACACGTTATGCTTGGTTGGATACAGTTAAACCCAGAGCTACAAGTAAATAAAGTACACATTCAGCTAATGTCGAGTTTTAAATCACGAATAACATAAGGTCTGACGAAAACATTGGCTTTGTCCGTGAGAGGGTATTTTGGAGAATCCGAGGTAGTCGAATTATCGTCGGACACAAGAACACGGCCTGTCGGTGGCCCTAACTTGGCGTATTTTGCATCGTGAATTGGAATAGCACCCGTATAAAATCCAAACGTATCAGGAACAGAAGGTAAACGACTCTTTTGCTTCTCGAAAAATCATTTTCAGCGATACCGCCTGTTTCCCGATGAGTGGATACGTGAATAAACAAAATTGTCGTATGTGGGACGATAACAATCTACATGAGATCCCAGAGCGTCTAATGCATACCGAAAAGGTCAGCATTTGTT
The DNA here is from genome assembly GCA_958299815.1 of Sarcophaga carnaria. NCBI lineage: Eukaryota > Metazoa > Arthropoda > Insecta > Diptera > Sarcophagidae > Sarcophaga > Sarcophaga carnaria. The sequence goes on from OY283149.1 coordinate 145,380,823, forward strand.
GTGGATTTTTGACGGGCGATGTTCTCGGTCCATATTTCTCGGTTATATTTCAACGACGAGCCTTATAGGTCGATTATTACCAAATTCGTTTGGCCTGAAATCATTTATTTCGACATCAACGACATGTGGATTCGACAGGACGATGTTTCATGGGACACAGCCCATGACACATTTAATATTCCGTATAATTGATTTGAGGGCATGACCACCTCACGTGTGATGTGTGGTGATGGCAACTGTGCAACTTGTGCTGTTTTTTTAGTCGCAGATATATGCGATTAAGCCACAGACCCAATGAGGGTCGATATTCAGTATATTCAGTGTAGTTAGTTCTTTAGATGAAATTGCTGACGGACTAGCGCACGAAGGAATTAGCTTCTAGCTTATCGCACCACATCGTGTCCTCACGTCTAATGAGCCAACACACTACGTACTATACTACTGCGACTTCAAAAATAAAGCGTCCTATACATACATACATACATAATTGATCATTACAACCCTTCAGTCAGGATTACCACCTAGTTTCCCACACCACTTATGTTGTGTCTTTCAGACCAGCAGATGGCAAGGCCATCACATTTCTTTCAGAACGATGTTGACAAGGCCATCACTGTGAATGGTGAGCACTGTACGTCGATGATTACCAACTTCTTAGGCCCTGTTTTCGTTTATCTCGACATCAACGACATGTGGATTCAACGGGACGACGTTACATGCCACAAAGCTTATGCCACATTTAATATTCCGTACGATTGATTTGAGGGCATGGTCATCTCATGTAGTGGTAATCTCAACTTGAAAAAGAAAATCATCCGATTTGATCACATGAAACTTTTTCTTGTGGGATATTCTAAAAGTCGCAGGAGTATAGGAATAAGCCACCGACAGATGGCAGCGGTCATCAAATAATCCAAAACCCATCCAATCGTTCAAATTCTGCCGGATTTCTATGATATTCAGTACGTTCAGTGTAGTTAGTTCTTTGGAGTGAAATTGCTGACTAGACTAGACTGATAGGCTAGGTTGTACGGCTGGTTACATACATACATAATTAGTCATTACAACCCTTCAGTCAGGATTACAACCTAGCTTCGAACCGTGATCTCACGTTTAATAAACCATCACACTACCTACTAGACTACGGCGACTTCGAGTTAAACGATTATTAGGATCTTATTCCTGAATTAGACGGCGAAGCGACGACTTTGTCTCAAAGAAGATTAAGCAGCGGATTAAAAGTATGTTTCATGTCAAAGACTTATTCAACTTCTTATGGACAGCTTGCTGACTTCAAGTTTTGCAATAATTGTGTAGGATAGTAAATCTGCATGAATATGGTTAACTGGATGTATCTACTGTTGATTTCGAACTGATAATTGCCAGTAAGTGAGCAAGTTGTTCATCATTTGGGACTGAAATAGCATCCATAATAACTGCTTTTACACCAAAGTGATTATAGATTTCATTACGTTCGAAATATCTGAGCCAGGGGTTGAAACACGATGGGCGTTTCTCTAATAAACCAACACACTGTCCACTGGACTACGGTGCTATTAGATTGGATTTAAATTACCAATGAACTTGTTTACATGATAAACAAGTAAACAAAAATATACCAACAAACACCAGTATAAAAAAAGTGACAAACAAGTAAACAAAAATACAACAACAAACACTGGAAGGATAAATGTAAACAAAAATGCACAAACAACAATAATGAGACAAAGATTACATTTATAGAGATCTCGAGAAAGCGAAGCCGAACATCAGACTGTTTACGTTGCCATATAAAAGGCAAGTTAAAGCAGGCAACGGAGTTAGTAAAAATTCAGTCAGTCTTGTGTGAAGACGCAGTGTTTTTGAAGAGAATAACCGTGGTTTGAAGATTATTGCTTACGCAAAAGAGTGTAAAGAGGAATAACAAAGAAAGGTAATTGTTGTTGTTTACACCAAGTTGTGAACAGTGGCACACAGACTTGTGCGAATAATAAAGAATTTTAATTCAAACTAAACACAAATTTATTTTTATTTTATTTGCAATCTACGAGCTCATATTTTCAACGTTTTTAAAAGGTAAAAAAGTAACAACAAAAAAAGTAACACTACGGTATGCATTTACATCCAGTGGAGGTATTTATTTTCCTCAGTGTATTATTACAGTTATAGATGGAATATAATCTTTAACACATTTAATCGGTTTAAAGCCTATTAAAAGCAGCCTCTTAAATATAAATGTTGTTGTTGTTGTTGTTATTAGTGTAAGTGAATGTTTATGTCAAAATATTTTTACTTGTATACGAAAATATGTCCGTCCGTCTATCTGTCTGTCTGCCTATTTGTCCTGATTGTATGTATTGTGGTGGTTGTGGTGGTTTCATATCATAAACGATAGATTTGTTCGAACATTTGTTCGTTTATTTGTTTTTGTGGACTGACTCTACAATTATTATAATAATTATTTGTTGTTATTATTGTTACTATAGTTATTGTTATTGCTATTATTGTTGTTGTTGTTGTTGTTTGTACAATACAATACAGTATTACAATTGAAATGAATTTAAATTTTCCATGAAAATTTTGTTAAACATTTGACATCGTAAACTTAACGAAAATTTAAAATTTCCTATGTATACTTACTGCAGGCAAAAACACATCACTTGAGACAGGACGATTTGTTTTCAAATGCCTGCAAACGATAGAAAATAGGAAAATGTTTCTTATCTTTTTCCTTTTAATTATTATTAAACACAGAATGAGTGAGTGAGTCAGTAACAGTCAGCAAATAGGATTTCAATTGGAAGGACATTATCTTTAACTGGAATTATTAATTGTATGTTCTAAAGAGAGAGAGGAAGAGAGAGAGAGAGAGAGAGGCATTATAATCGTAATAATGCTTGTAATAGTTGAAATTAATAGAATTTCAGATTGAAATTCTTGTGCAGTATTTTAAGAAATACCGAGCATAAGAAAATTTCAATTTAATTTGCAAAATTTTGGTTTTTATCGAACGATTTCAAGAAAGCTCTATGTTTTCTTCTTCATATGCATACAGATGTATATTTAACGTGATTACTTTACTTGAATAAGATATTCAGGTAAGTGAAAGTAATGCGCAAATACGTGCCTAAAATTTTAGCAAAAGCAATTTTTTTTTACTGTAACACTGAATCTATGATGATTGCAGAGAATAACGTGTGTTTTTAAATTTGAAAGTATTTTAAAAGGAAATTTGTTTTTATCACATTGTTTTTTATCACTGTCGGAACAAATTCGAATACCAAATACTTTAAATCAACTTTAACTGAACAAAATCGAATGTTAAAAGGTTTAAATATCACGATTTATTTATGTTGAAAGAAACTTTCCATATGTTCCATTTCTCCACTCTTATCGAAACCGCCATACGATATTGCTTCGCAGTGTAATCAGTTATTGATTTATCTTGCATTAGCAATCCTTCCTCATACGGGCTGTGTGCCTATCTTTGCCACACATTTATGCTACACACAGCTCGTATGTCCATTACCTTGTCTACCGATAAGAACGGATACCATTTAAATTCGCTACTTAGAATCTTTTTAAGACTGGATTACAAGCTAGCTTCTCACAACACCTTGTTTTATTGGGACCAGACCAACACTCAGAAGATATGACCCTTATTCATGCAGTTAAGTGTAATCAAAAACAGCAAATATAATTTATATAGGAGAAATAAGAAGTCGCCGTAGTCTAGTAGGTAGTGTGTTGGCTTATTAGACGTAAGGTCACGGATCAAACCCCAGACCAGACATCACAACAAAAATACAAAAAAGTATTTCTTCGGCAACTTCCTCTCAGCAGATTTCTGGCAAAAACTCTGGGAGTAAATAAAATTTCCAAGAAAAAGTTTCTCAAAAATCTGTCGTTAGGAGTCGAGTTTCAACTGTAGGTCCCACCACTCATGTATAAAATTAACACACACAACATGAGTGGTGTGAGAAACTAGGACGTTGTACAATGGGTCAATTCGATCTCCGGGTACTGTACTTGTCTTAATTGACAAGTACACGTCCTCTAACCTAACCTAACCTAGGAGAAAGAAAAGAGGAAGTTAGTGTGCGGTTTTTGTTTGTTTTTATTTTAGTAATAATTCTCACTTTGTTTTTCTATTTTTCCATTTTTCACATTTAATGTCAGACAAACAATCAGACAATCATTAACACCCAGAGTCTTTCGTAGGAAATGAATCCAAGGCCTCGGCACTTGAAGTTTAGCACACTGCCAACTATGTTATAGAGGCGCCAGTCTCACTCCACTTACGTTGTGTATGTTAATTTAATCCATGAGCGGCAGGACCTATAATTTACTGTCGACTCTGGATGAAAGATTTGAGAAACTTTTTATGAGAAACGGCTGTGAACCGAAGATTGAATCACGAGCTGTCGTCTAATAAGAGAACTCACTACCTGCTAGACTATGGCGACTTTTAATTAATTGTTCATCAAAACCTAGCCATTAAAATACATGTTGCCCATTTGGGCGTTCATTTGGGTACTGTGCTTAGATTTTTCAAATGTCGTGTCCAAAATAATGACCAGATCTAGTCAAGTATTGTATTTCAAATTCTAAAATTAGTTTATAAGCCTACTAACCGCAAGAATATTTCAGCAATAATCTTTTTTTCAGTTGACAACAATAGGTCTTCAAAGATTTTCTTTCTCCGGGTCATTGGCTCTGCCTACTACAACACTGGTCCCTTCCAACGATATAGTGGGAGGATGCTTCCTAAACTCAGTAGAAGATTGGAATTAAAATTTGGAATTAAATGTAAAGATGCTGCAGGCTATCCAGATTATCTGTACCCAAGATTTTTCATGTGTGTGAAGATAATTTCGAATTTAAAAACCAAAGACGCAAACCCTAACTTTTAGCAGCGCTACTTTTTGGCTCTAACAGGGTAACTTTGCTATTAACAGAGCAAGGTTAATTGTTTAACAGTGGTAATAGTAGATTAGTCTTCTACTTTGCAATTATTACAGACTATTGACACGAAATATAATTCTCATTATAATCGTCATTATTTGTGAACAAAAGTGTTGAAGTGTAAAGGACGGAAATTTTCTCACCTCTCAAAATTATTCCCACTACCACTGTTCGAAAGAGGACCCTCGAACTATCATTTGCATAGAGCCTGTATGGTTTACTATTTCTTATATGTTCCCAAATGGCCACTGATTTTCTAGAGAATTTTCAAGCAAAAAAATTATATCTTCAAAGCCAATTTTCTCAATACCATATCACTTTATATGTGAATATATTGCTGATTATATTAAGAGGCCTTGGTACCTTCCTTTGCATATAGTATGGTACTCATAGACCTAGAGTATTTCCCAAAATCAACTCCTTAAAAAGTGGGATTGTTTAGATGGATACTGTTAAATAGCTAACAGTGCTCTGTTAAGGGAAAATTTTGCTCTGTTAACACCAAATGTGATGCTGCTAAAAGTTATGGATTGCGTCTTAGATTTTCAAATTCGAAATTATCTTCACACGCATATGGCAGGACCATAGGCCACTATAATTTTTTTATGGCCCTCGATTAAGGGTTAATAATTCACATACATTTCCTAACCACTCTTCACTCTCTCTATTATTATTTGAATTTCCATTGTGTTCCTGCTATTGTAACTTTTGTTTTGTTGAATCAACAGAACTCGAATTGAAATTGGAATTAAAATTGAATTTTTGAAAATAAAAATAAATTAATTTCGTGTAATTAGCTAAATTGTTAAAATTTATAACGAATAACACAATAAAAGAAAAACAAAAATATAAAAATACAATGCTTTTGAAAAATATTTTTCGAGATAAAATCCCAAAACAACTGAATCAATAAGCAAACGAATGTATGAATAAATGAATGTATGTATGTATGTATGTATGTATGAATGAGTAAATGAATTTGAAAATGAGGCATATTATGAAACATACTGTAATGAATGAATGCAAAACAATTAAAGAGAAGTTTTGTAATCAAAAACCATTTTGCAACGGCTACAACAATGGCTGTGAAATATTTTTGAAAATAATTTAATTATTGACCAGCGACCAGCAGCAGCACAATATGCCATTCTAACCAACTAAACAATGAACACAACAATAATACTCGCATATAAAATTACAACAAAAAAAGGGTTTTTTGTTAAAAAGAAAAAAATATTTTTTTAAAAATAAATTTAAGCACTTAAATGCGTTTCGTGCAAAGGAAAATCTAAAAAAAGTTTTAATTGAAATGTAAAATGTTCATGACAATTATGAAAATAGTTCAGATATATGAAAAGCAATAAAATGTTAAAAGTTTACATATTTAATTTAAATTTTCTTTTCTTTAAAATAAAAAAAAACAATTACTGGGTCGTGTTGAAAATTAATTTTTTTTTGTTCATTTTCAAAATAGATTTTTAATTGCATTTTTTTATCACTCAATATGATGACTTCATTTCAAATCATGACATGTGTTGCAATCACTGCATTTGTACGAGGGCGGTTTTAAAATTAATATAATAAACTTTGAATATTTTTATATCTTAAAGCACCACCTGTTTTTAAACATGTGTGTGAAGATGAATTCAAATTTGAAAATCCAAGACGCAATCCATAAATTTTAGCAGCGCCACATTTAGCGTTAACAGTTCAAAATTTCATCATAACAGAACAAAATTTGCACTTCACACGACACTGTTAGCTATTTAACAGCATCAATCTGAACAAGCCTACCTGTTTAGGAGCTAATTTTACTCAAATACTAGGTATCTGAGTACCATACTATATTCAAAGGAAGGTTCCAAGGCCTCTTAATATAAGCAGGAACATAGTCACCCTTGGTAGTGGGATAGCTGGAATAATTTCGGGAGTTGAGAAAATCACCGTCCTCAAGACTTTTGTTCACAAATAACAATGATCATAATGAGACTGAAATTTAATATCAACAGCTTGCAATAATTCCAAAGTAGTAGACTAATCTACTAATCTGTTGCCACTGTTAAGAAGTTAACAGTGCTCTGTTAATAGCAAAGTTTACGCTGTTAGAGGCAAGAATTGGCGTTGCTAAAAGTGTGGGTTTGTGTCTTTGGTTTTTAAATTCGAATTTATCTTCACATACAACACACATGTTTTTAACACAATTTAATTTTCACAGCTATAGCTAAGGTTTGGTTAAATTGCCAGGCGTTTCACTGAGCATAGCTTACTTGGGTTTAGTAATATCCCGTTGTAACACCGATATAACCTATTCTGCCATATAATTATAGCTTCTGGTTGTTATCTCTTAATGGAGGTACTACTGAATATTTTCTCAAATTTCTTTTTTTAATTGAAAGTGCAATCCTTCCGGTTAATAATGGAAAATAATTTCATTCAAATGGCTGCCTCGGCTGGCCATGCAGTAGCCTACAGGATCGATGCAATTCTTAAGCACATTATCGATTGTGTGCAGCTGTATTTCACCAATGGCTTCACGAATATTGTCCTTTAAAGAGTCAATTGTATCTGGCTTGTCGGCGTAACACTTATCTTTGACGGCACCCCACAAATAATAGTCCAACGGTGTCAAATCGCAGCTCCGAGGTGGCCAAACGACATCAGCTCTGCGGCTGATAATGCGATCTTCAAAAACAGGGCGCAATACATCGAGTGTAGCTTCGGCTGTGTGGCACGTAGCGCCGTCCTGTTGAAACCAAATGTTGTCTATATCCTCCTCTTCAATTTTTGTGATCAAAAATTCGTTCAACATGGCCCGATAACGATCGCCATTGACTGTAACGGCCACTTCTTGCTCATTTTCGAAGAAAAATGGCCCAATTATGCCTCTGGACCAAAATCCGCACCAAACAGTGACTCGTTTTGAGTGCGTCGGCTTTTCTATGTATGCGTGCGGGTTTTCTGTGCCCCAAATGCGACAATTTTGCTTGTTTACATACCCGCCAAGGTCAAAATGAGCTTCATCTGAAAATATGATTTTTTGCCAAAATCGGCATCTTCTGGTGTAGGCTACTGCATGGCTAGCCGAGGCAGACATTTGAATGAAATTATTTTCCATTATTAACCGGAAGGATTGTACTTTCAATTAAAAAAAGAAATTTGAAAAAATATTCAGTAGTTTTTCTTTAAAAAGCATTTTCAAGAAAAAAAGTTATTTGGCGGACCCTTTATTTTGTTTTGATGCCTGGCTTGGTGCTCTAACCCTGGCTTTACGTCCAATAAGCCAACACACTACCTACTAGACTACGGCAATTTACCAAAACGCCTTTGGCTAGACAACTTTAGTCACTAAAATCGAGGTATCCACGAATATAACCTTCTACCCAAGCGCTGGGCAATGACAGAGAATATGTTCTGTTGTCTCCTCTTCTTCCTAGTTCTTGCAACTTCTGCAGAAGTCGTTCCCAGTGTCTTGGCATGAACACCCAGAGGCCAGGGTCCCGTTATCACTGCTATGGTGTTTTTCAAATGAAATCTTGGTAATTTAGCAAGTTCTAGAATGCTAGTGTTGCCATCTACCACAGTCTAAAGACAACATCAACTTCGAAAATGTTTAAGAGCTTTACTCTTGAGTTCTACACTTTAGTCAAAGGTTTCGCTGTTGATATCTCTGGGGATTCAGAGGGTTACTGAATGGATTATTTAAAGCGGAATTGAAGTCTCTTATAAAGAAAGAAAGAAAAGTCTATTGCACATGATGAATGAAATAATATATCCTACGCGTTTACTATAATCTTGCCTACAAATGCAAAGGTTTAAAAGATTTTGGGACACAATACTCCCGATGTGCTTTGACTGTTCCTTTGCTTAAGATGTGAAGTTTAGGACTCATTAAATCGACATAATAACCCGACTTTATCACTCTGCTGCTATTTAACAATACCTTAGAATCGTTTTCACAAGAAACTATTTGTGTCACCAACTGCCTGATTTCGAAATTCTCGCTCAGTATGTTATCTGTAGTCCTTTCCGAAATGCCTATCATTTCAACAAGCTCGCATACTTTCAGTCGACGATCATTCAATATCACATTCTAGATTCTGTGAAACGTTTCTGGCATGGCTACGTCAGTTGGTTATTTTACCAGATTATGAGGCGTAATTTTAAACTCCGTCAGACTCCCAGAGAATAGAATCTAGAACGCTTTTAATATTGTTTGGACTGAGATCTTAAAAGTCAGATCTTACAGATTCCCTAAAATCGTATATTTTCCAAAACAAAGAAAACTACAAGACAACGCGGCGCCTTGAGTATTTTGAACTTATCGCCACCACATAAACTTCAGATTGACCAATTTTGGAATCACCATTGTGTACGTAAAATGAGTGATAAAGCCTGCTTCATAAATAAAATCAAATTATTGCATTTGCATTTGCAGTCGGAGTGCTCTTAATTCTGTAAAGTGCTAGCGATAATCAATTTAAATCACGTTAAAAAAAACAAACAAAAAATTGCTTTTAAAACAAAAATTTTAAATTAAATAAATAAGTTTTTTTTTTAAAATAATTATAGATACGTATTGCATTCTAAGCGTTATTTTTTATGATTAAAATTGCTTATGCAGTCATTATGACAGTCATTAATGACAAGTGAAGCGAGTTAATTAAGTTGTTATCACCACAATTTCAATTTAGAAACTATAAGTGCACTTGAAGATAATTTACGAGGGTGGTAGTTGAAGTAAGTGCAAAGGGGATTTGTTTAAACATGAATTTATTATCACTAAGTCTAAGGCAAGATTGCAATTTATGACGTAAATTTATGTGTGTGAAGATAATTTCGATTATGAAAATCCAAGACGCAATCCATAAATTTTAGCAATGCCACATCTGGCGTTAACATAGCAATATTTACTCTTAACAGGACAAAATTTACCCTTAACAGAGCACTGTTTGTTGTTCAACAGTGTCCATATGAAGAAGTCCACTTATATAGAAGCTAATTTTAGGACAAATACTAGGCATATGAGTACCAAATAATACTCAAAGTCCTCTTAATATAATCAGTAATATAGTCACATAAAGGGTCCGCCAAATAACTTTTTTTTTTGAAAATGCTTTAAAAAAAAACTACTGAATATTTTCTCAAATTTCTTTTTTTATTTGAAAGTACAATCCTTCCGGTTAATAATGGAAAATAATTTCATTCAAATGGCTGCCTCGGCTGGCCATGCAGTAGCCTACACCAGCAGATGCCAATTTTGGCAAAAAAAAGTCATCTTTTCAGATGAAGCTCATTTTGATCTTGGCGGGTATGTAACCAAACAAAATTGCCGCATTTGGGGCACAGAAAACCCGCACGCATACATTGAAAAGCCGACGCACCCAAAACGAGTCACTGTTTGGTGCGGATTTTGGTCCAGAGGCATAATTGGGCCAGTTTTCTTCGAAAATGAGCAAGGAGTGGCCGTTACAGTCAATGGTGATTGTTATCGGGCCATGTTGAATGAATTTTTGTTCACAAAAATTGAAGAGGAGGATATTGGCAATGTTTGGTTTCAACAGGACAGCGCTACGTGCCACACAGCCGAAGCTACACTCGATGTTTTGCGCCCTGTTTTTGAAGATCGCATTATCAGCCGCAGAGCTGAAGGTGTTTGGCCACCTCGGAGCTGCGATTTGACACCGTTGGACTATTGTTTGTGGAGTGCCGTCAAAGATAAGTGTTACGCCGACAAGCCAGAGACAATTGACGCTTTAAAGGACAATATTCGTGAAGCCATTGGTGAAATACAGCTGCACACAATCGATAATGTGCTTAAAAATTGGACCGATGGTGTAGGCTACTGCATGGCCAGCCGAGGCAGACATTTGAATGAAATTATTTTCCATTATTAACCGGAAGGATTGTACTTTAAAATAAAAAAGAAATTTGAGAAAATATTCAGTAGTTTTTTTTTAAGCATTTTCAAAAAGAAAAAGTTATTTGATATTGAGAAAATTGGCTTTGAAAACATCTATTTTTTTTTGTTGAAAATTCTGTAGAAGAGAAGTGGCCATTTTGGAACATATAAAAAAAAAGTACACCATACAGACTACAAGCAAATGGTAGTCCAGAGGGTCCTCTTTCGAACCGTGGCAGTAAGCTGAAATAATTTTGAGAGTAGATCCCATCCCCACCAACCATCCTTTACATTTCAACAGTTTTGTTCACAAATAATAATGATTATAATGAGACTGAAATTTTATGTCAATAGTCTGCAATATTTGCAAAGTAGAAGACTAATCTACTTATTGCCACTGTTAAACAGTTAACAGTGCTCTGTTAATAGCAAAGTTTACCCTGTTAGAGGCAAGAAGTGGCGTTGCTAAAAGTGTGGGTTTGTGTCTTTGGTTTTTAAATTCGAATTTATCTTCATACACATCTGGACTACGGCGTCTTCATAACTAAGATCACAACTGAGAGGCAAAATTAGTTTTTCTCGCTTTCTTTTCAAGAATTCTCTTCTACTTGAAACAACAGTAGCCTGTAGCCGAAGCTTTCAAACATTTCTGCTTTTAATCGCTTTTATTATAATCCAATCTGTTTATTTTTTATAATGAATTACTGGAAATTATTACTCCCAAGTGCTTTTCATGTCATTAATGGAACCACTTTACTTGAGTTTTGTATAAAAAAATGAATAAAAAAATGAATTAAAAATTTTTCATGGAATTTAATTTTAAAAAACATTTTTTTTCATTCTTTTTTTGTGTCCTCAGTTCAATGTTAATGCATTACTGAAATGTTTACTCTCCCCATGCCCTCTCATTTTAATGTAATAAAATATGAAATTGTACTGTTAAGTAGGTCAACTAAAAAGGGGTCATACGTACGTATGTACATTCGACGTCAAATGAAAAACTAAATTTTTCTTTTCTATTCATTACAAAAACAAACGACGAATATGAACTTAATTTGCCCTTTTTTTTAAAGAGAAAATACCCTTGAATTTGAATGAAAATTCAAATGTGAATGCTAAAAAGTAAAATAATTCAAAATGTATAAAAAAATTGTGAAATTAATCAAAATAAACGTACGAGGGTGATTGCAAAATTAACAACTGGCCTGAGAAAGCAAACAAAGATAAATTCGATTTTAAAAACCAAAGACGCAAACCCACACTTTTAGCAGCGCCACTTATTGCCTCTAGCAGGGTAAACTTTGCTATTAGCAGAGCACTGTTAACTGTTTAACCGAGGCAGTAAGTATATTAATCTTCTAATTTGCAATTATTGCATACTATTGACACGAAATATAATTCTCATTACGATCATTATTATTTATGAACAAACTGTTGAAATACAAAGGATAGTTGGTGGGAATGGAGGACGGAATTACTACCACTACCACGGTTGGAAAGAGGACCCCCTGAATATTTATAGAATTTTATATATTTTTGGAAGTCGCCGTGGTCTAGTAGGTAGTGTGTTGGCTTATTAGACGCAAAAGCCTGGGTTCGAGCCCCAGGCCAGGCATCAAAGACAAAATACAAAAAGTATTTTTTCGGCAACTTCCTCTCAGTAGATTTCTGGCAAAAACTCTGAGAGTAAATAAAAATTGCCATGAAAAGTTTCTCAATAAATAAAAATCCGTCGTTCGGAGTCGACTTTAAACTGTAGGTCCCACCACTCATGTATAAAATTAACACACACAACATAAGTGGTGTGAGAAACTAGGACGTTGTACAATGGGTCAATTCGACCTCCGGGTACTGTACTTGTCTTAATTGACAAGTACACGTCCTCTAACCTAACCTAACCTATATATTTTTGGCCAAATTTTCAAATTTGAATATCTCGACTCGACTCAAATAAGTACAGCTATCCCACTACCAAAGTTGGAAAGAGGACTCTGGACTACCATTTGCATATAGTCTGTATGCTGTACTATTTTTTATATGTTCCCAAATGGCAACTAAACTCCTAGAGAATTTCAAGCACAAAATTGATATTTTCAAAGCCAATTTTCTTAATAGCATATCACTTTATATGTGACTATATTGCTGATTATAAGAGGCCTTGGAACCTTCTTTTGAGTATGATATGGTAATCATAGACCTAGACTATTTCCCAAAATTAGCTCCTAAACAAGTGGGCTTGCTCAGATGGATACTGTTAAATAGCTAACAGTGCTCTGTTAAGAACTAATTTTGTTCTAAAGGGTGTTTTTTATAGAGGTATAGAACTTTAAGTTGGCATTACTTTTCAAGATGGCGACCGATTTAACAGCTGTCAAGTGATTTATTTTCAGTTTGATTTGGCAATTCATCATGAATAGACTCACGCGTGAACAACGCTTGCAAATAGTGCAATTTTATTTCGAAAATAATGGTTCTGTGCAGAAAACGTATCGCGCACTACGTCCATTTTATCGTCGACAAAATCGTCCATCAGAGCAGTTAATTCGATTAACCATGGAACGTTTTCGCACCACGTTTACTCTTATTGATAACACGCATCCCCAGAGACGCTGTACGGTGCGTACAGAAGAAGCTGTTGCTGCTGTAGAGCGTAGCATTGAGGAAGACCCGAATGAGTCCATCCGCCATCGAGCACAGGAATTGGATCTGGGTCCATCCACTTTATGGAAGATTTTGCGGAAGGATCTTGGTTTGCGTGCTTACAAAATCCAACTCGTGCAAGATTTGAAGCCAAACGATCATCAAGTAAGGCGTAGATTCGTCGAATGGGCCCAAAACGAGATTACCGTTGTTACCGATTTTCATAAGAGAATTTTGTTTAGCGATGAAGCGCATTTCTGGTTGAATGGCTACGTCAACAAACAAAACTGCCGCATTTGGAGTGAAGGTAATCCTCAAGTGTATGTGGAAACACCGTTACATCCAGAAAAACTGACTGTTTGGTGCGCTTTATGGGCTGGTGGAATCATTGGTCCGTACTTTTTCAAAAACGATGGTGGCCAGAACGTTACAGTCAATGGTGATCGGTATAGAGCCATGATTACTAACTTTTTCGTTCCTGAATTGAATAACCATGATGACCAGGAGATGTGGTTTCAACAAGACGGCGCAACATGTCACACAGCTCGTGCCACAATAGATTTATTGAAAGACACGTTTGGTGACCGCCTAATTTCACGTTTTGGACCTGTGAATTGGCCTCCAAGATCTTGTGATTTAACACCGCTAGACTACTTTCTGTGGGGCTATGTAAAGTCATTGGTCTATGCGGTAAAGCCACAAACGCTTGACCATTTGGAAGACAACATTCGCCGTATTATTGCCGATATACGGCCACAAATGTTGGAAAAAGTCATCGAAAATTAGACGTCCAGATTGGACTACATCCGCGCCAGCCGTAGCGGTCATAGGCCAGAAATCATATTTAAAATGTAATGCCACAAGATTATCTTTCGGATAAATAAAATTCATGTCAATCGAATAATCCATCGTTGTTTTATTGCAACTTAAAGTTCTATACCTCTATAAAAAACACCCTTTATTAAGAAATTTTTTTTTTCTGTTAACGCCAATTGTGGCCCGGCTAAAATTTATGGATTGCGTCTTGGATTTTCAAATTCGGATTGATCTTCACACACATTAGCCTATGTATTCGTACCTAGTGTGGGTTAGTTTTGTAACTGCCTTCGTAGATGGTATGTCCATCCCACTAACAATAGCATTAAAGGAAGAGGGGAAACATCGGCTTGTTATATACTTGATGCTTTTAAAACAAGTTTTATTCGTTTGAAAATAAACATCTCTTGTCTTGTGCTAACATTTTATTATCTTTGCCTTTGGATTTTCTTAACAATTTAACGTTTGTCTCTTGATATTTAAATTGACTGTAGTCGGTGGACGACAGACATTCTTATGAAATAGGGTGCCAGGAAATTACCCCAGAGAACAACGAACAAACACTTTATAGAACACAAATCAAAGATTAACTCCGTTGGGAGGGGGAAGAGAGAAAGTGTCACTAGAGTGTATTCAATTGAAAATATATTTCCTTGGGTGTTTAATGAAGTGAAGGTTATTTTTCATCATCAAACCGTATTACCAACAAAGTCCCCATTATCCTCAGAGTGGCCTGCCTGTTAACATTTTAAAGTTTTCATTTTTCTTCTCATTTTCCTTAAGTCAATGGCTAATTCAAATGAATTTATTTCCATAAAACAAGTGTCACCGAATTGAATTAAGGGGGGAGTTCAGTATTGGTGGTGTAGAACAGTAGAACAGTAGGAAGGCAAAGCAGGCAGGTGTTGTTTAAAGCATTTACTTGAAAAAGTTTTTCCTAATTTAGTTGTTAACAACAATAATAATTGAATTGTTTAACTTTTTCCATGGCACCAAGTTTTTTTTGAAAAACTATTAAAAAAAAAAAATAATTGAAAAGAAAAATGTTAATGGCACTTGGATTGTATATTAAAAATAAAATTTCTAAAGAATAAAATTTAAAGCAAAGACGTTAAAATATGGATTCTAACGTTTACTTAGAATTTAAAACAAGAATAAAACGAAATAATTATTGAATATATTGCCTTTATTGGTGCAGTTTAACACTTAAGTTTATAAATTTCATTTCTTCAGACATTCTAGAAGTTGACAAACAGATAAACCGCAACGTATTCTAGAACCGAGAATACAAAAATGGTAAGTGTTTTTGTTGTAACATAATAACGGAGTAATAATGGTGTAAATAATGTCTGATATCACAAAGCTCACTTGAGCACGCATAGCGGCCCGTTGTGATGTCACGGGTGAACGTAGTCCCTGTACTGACGACCAAGTTCCACCAAAATCAGGGAAGAGGAACAAGTTGGTCAGCGCAAGGGCTGCACATCAAAAGCTCGACTACCCTACACTAGAAAACCAGCCAGAAAGTTTGATGAATGAAGCTCTATCCTTGACATCAATGGATGATAGCTCCCTCCGTCAAGCTGACAAGAAATGGAAAGCCAAAAAAACCTAGATCTGTACCTAGCAAGAGACGGCGTGATTGCAAAATTAACAACTGGCTTGAGAAAGCAAACAAATAGCTTATATTATATAGCTTATGATGTGTGTAAAGATAAATTCGATTTTAAAAACCAAAGACGCAAACCCACACTTTTAGCAGCGCCACTTCTTGCCTCTAGCAGGGTAAACTTTGCTATTAGCAGAGCACTGTTAACTGTTTAACCGAGGCAGTAAGTAGATTAGTCTTCTAATTTGCAATTATTGCATACTGTTGACAAAGAAAGTGGATAACAGTCTCCTCTTCCTCAGCGGATCTGCATCCACAGCAAAATTCGTTAAATGGGAGCCTCATTCTTTCCGCGTGTCTACCCATAACGCAAAGACCTAAAAGCATAGTCTCTGTGGTTGACATGCCATCACGACCAAGACCAAGTAATTGGTTGGTACGCCTTCTATCCATTAAGAGCTAGGTGAGTCTAGCGGTGCAGTAGGACTCCTCATTGACCCAGGATTGGTTGGCGTCCCGAAAGAATTTCCGCGCAATATCCAACTTAACCGAGGTAAGTGACATACCCAATTCAATTGAAGAGGATTCCGGAAGGAGCGCACCAGCTCTGGCGAGCTCATCGAGCCTACAGTTTCCCTGGAATGTTACTGTGCCCGGGACCCACACCAGTGAGATACTGGTGAAGCGCCCAGAAAGAAGGTCGAGACACCGACGACATTTCCTAACGATCCTAGAGTTATTCTAATAATGGTGTATTGGGAGACAAAATTCTAACATTATTGGCTTTATTGATCACCGGTATTTTTCGAACAACTACGCTCAAGACACTCAAATTCTACTAACGCGAACGCGACTTACCACTACAGGAATATGGTCCGGTAAGGCATGTGATCACAATGATTTAAACTGCTGCTACCACAATCCCTTTTTCGGTACAAATCAAGAACAATAGTTCTTCGCAGTGGAGATCTGAACTGAAATATGTACGAACGAATCTAAACTGAAGTTAGTCGGAAGTTAGGGTTAGTTTCTATGCCAGCTATACCTTTACTCAGGTCGAGTTTGATCCGAATTCTCTTAGGCTTACATTTTATAGTAAAAGGCGAATATTAGTAGAGTAATTTCAACCGCGACATTTCTAACTGAACTCTCTCGTCTCATTCGATAATGACAGACATCTCCTTATGTTATCCTTGCCTATGTTGCTGGTTCCGTCGCCGTAGTCTAGTAGGTAGTGTGTTGGCTTATTAGACTTAACCCATGGTTCAAACCCCAAGCCAGACATCAAACAAAATACAAAAAGTATTTCTTCGGCGACTTCCTCTCAGCAGATTTCTGGCAAAAACTCTGAGAGTAAATAAAATTGCCATGAAAAGTTTCTCAAAAATCTGTCGTTCGGAGTCGACTTTAAACTGTAGGTCCCGCCACTCATAGATAAAATTAACACACACAACATAAGTGGTGTGAGAAACTAGGACGTTGTACAATGGGTCAATTCGATCTCAGGGTACTGTACTTGTCTTAATTGACAAGTACACGTCCTCTAACCTAACCTAACCTTCCTCCGCATTTTATTTTTAGAATATTGACGGAATATTGTGTTGTAAACTTCAGCAGGGTTTTCTAAAATCTGTTTCAAATACATACCTATGAAAGATTCTCCATAGAAGTTGAAAGTCTTACTCTACGATTTTTATAATGAAATAACGTACCAACCTGCTAAATATTGCTAATAGAAGTCCCAGACCTGGTATTTGTTTTCAATGAAAAACGTTTGAAAAGCCATACATAAAGTCTTAAGAGGTATAATTTAATTATAATGAAATAAATTTAAAATATTGTGTATAAAACAATAAAACAAATTAAATTATTTAATATCCAAGAAAAAAATTGAAGAGACCTTCTTTTTTAAATTCCCACAGTTTAGTTCTTTAAGAATTGGAAGAATTAATTTAATTCTGTATACCTACATATATTTTTCCAAACTTTATCTTCTTTTCTGTTATCTTGAACAATAACAAAATGTTACTAAAAATAATACTCAATCATTAAACATTACAAAAAAAAACAGAATAAATTTACATATTTTAACAATAAATAACGACTCCCATCTTTGGAATACAAAAACAATGAGGCATGCATGCGGCATCTAATATCATAATTAAATGATCATGAGCAGCGACTTTACAATTTAAACACAATGAATCGTTCTCCCCTGTTTGCAAATGGCCAACCATTAAAAACTAGCGGGGAACAAAAACAAAAAAAACAAAAGAGAGAAGAGCACACAAAAACAAACAATTCTCACCTCAACTATAATCATAAACTCACAAGACTTATCATGAAGAAGAAAAAAAGAAGACAGAAAAAAAAACCAAGAAGATGAATCAAAACAAATAAAACAAACATGCTTAAATAAATATTTAATTTAATTATGCACAGCAATAATAAAAATAAACAAAAAGAGAAGGAAAAAAAGACAAAAACAAAAACAAATATTAACTCAATACATATATCTTTTTAAAGCAGCATAAGTAAGTAAGTGAAAGGGAGAAAGAAAAGTGGTTGTAATTTATAATAGTAGAGTAAGAAAATAAAAACAAAAACAACAACTATAACATAAAAAGCATAAAACGTATTGAACGTACGAATGTATGTGCATTTATTTACAAAAATAACAAAAAACCCCATAATAAAGAGTAAAATAAATACAGAACTTGAATAAATAATTACATAAGAAAACAATAACAACAACGAATATGATTGAAGCAAAACAAACAACAACAACAACAAAATCTTGAAGCACCTATAAAAATACTACCACGAATAATTTTGTGAGAAATAAAACAAAAACGAAGACGACTACAACGATGATAAACTATCATCGCTGTTCTTCGTCGTTATTTTTCAATTCACACAATTTTTTTCATGTTTTTTTTTCTGTTACAGTCAATGAACCTTATTTAAACACGACAACAACAACAACAACGAAAACAACACCGCTAATTTAACTAATATAGTGATACAAAATTAAAGAAATAACAACAACAACGATAAGAAAGTTAGCTGAAGCAAAGAAATAAAAAATCAAAAAACAATTCAAACAACGTGACGTATTTGATTATTAAAAGATTTTTGTTTTCTGTTGTTGTAGTTACTTTTTTCTCTTGTGTGTTTTGTGTTTTTGATGGATTTGTAATGCAAAACAAACGAAGCACTGTTGTTAAGGCAATTATGTGTTGCCATAGCAAAGCACAGTGGTGTAGAATACATAAATAATTAGGTAAAAACGAGAAAATAAAAAATAAATGCTGCATGAATCTTTTAAAACAAAAATAAATTAAATAAGTTTAATATTCAGCATTGGAATAAGTTACAGGGTAAATACGCCTCAATATTACAACAAATTATTGAAATTACAGGCTAAGCTTTGCTGACGGATTAGTTTGGAACTAATGAGTGGAGTAATCCGGTGTAAAAAAAACATGAAAATAAATTACAATTGTTCCGTTGTGGAGAATTCAGAAAGTATCTCCGAAATCTTCTTGTTTTGTCCTTGTTTCAGTTACGTGAATCATATTTTTCTAGCCAATCAATTGAAATTTTACCTAAAATAGCAAGTTCTATGATGATAGGGTTGCCAACTTTTTAAAAATCAATTAATTTCGCGAACATATATTGGGTTGTTGTATTCGTTTTCTTCCGTGGGAAGTTAGGATGCTTACTGGCTATTAGAAGGGGAAGAGGGGACTAGACCCCTTAATTTTTAAAACCCACAAACCATCATAATTTAATTTTTTGTTTTCTCTAATTGCAGCCTGAATTACTGGAGTTTAAAGCCAAGCGCTGTATTCGTCCCTCGACTGAACTGATCGTGGTTGAAATTATACTTTCCTTGGCAGTCTTTTATTTAAAACGGCAGATTTTTTACCCGTTAATGTTTTAAAAAATTTTAAAAATAAAGAATATTTCATGTATATGTAACCTGACTACTCAGCAATGGCATCTGTAATGTAATGGAATCGTGGCTGGCTTTTATACGCTCAGTTAAAGCGCACGATCTTGGTGGACAAAAGAGAGCTCAATAACGTCAGATGATTTGCTCATCAAACTCGCTTCTGAATATCGTCATGGGTACAGCAATAAACGGAATTTAGTTTGAAGTATCCGCAGTCTAGTAGGTAGTATGTTGGCTTATTAAACGTGAAGCCACGGTTCAAATCCCAGGCCAGACATTGCGAACAAAACGAAATGTAAACAAATATTTCTTCGGCGACCGCCTCTTAGCAGGTTCCTTCAAAAACGGTAACAATTACAACGGTACTGTCAAAAAACCAAGATATTCTATGATTATCGACTTTATTGTCCAAAGTGGAAAAGTTCGACTTGGTTGGCTTTATGGCTTAACACGAATAGTGTCGCATGTTACCTACTGATAGGAAATTTTGATGAGCAACTGTTTTGGAAAAGCTTACTGACCGGGAGGAACATGTGGTTTAAATTCACTGTATTCTTTGTGCAAATTTCTTATTAAGATTTTATCATATAAACGTATAAAATCGTCATTTTCAGTCAATCGTTATTATACTGTCATACTTGACAACATTGTAAAATGTGACAAACGTACGCACAAAGCTTTTCTGTTTATTTTATTATTTTGCACCCAATTTGTTCGAAAAAGAATTTAACTTTGAAAGGCCCTTTCTCTCGTTTTAACACACAACACAACACATTGGCAATCCACTAAGGTGACCTTAAACACGTTTTCAAAAAAAAAAAAAAAAAACTGTGTCAACTATTTTTAGTATCCATGTAAAAAAATAGAAATATGTAAATACGAAACTACAGTTTTAAATAAATAAAATCTCGCTTTATCTCTCTCTCCCACTCTCGCTTCAAAGCTTATTCTTTTATATGCAAATTTTTATTTTTCATTTACGCTCTTTCTCTTACACTTGTTGTTGGTAATTAATGTAAATGGGTTTTAAATGTATGCTAATGTGTTACAACAACAACAACAACAATAGCAGCAGTAATTGTTACTTCTTTTTTGTTTTTGTTCAAAAGCTGTGCTATTGAATTTATTTTGGTTGCGTTTCTTTTATTATCTTTTGTTCGTTCTTTTCTTTTTCTTTTTCTTTATAATTTTTGCTTTGTGATCTTATAATTTTTGCAATAAAAAAGCGTAAAAAAACGACAAGAAAAAATGGAATAAAAATGATTTTCTTTTTTAATGTAAATTTGTCGTCATGTGGGAATAATTGTGACTGGGACTGATAATTAAAGAGAGACAGAAAATATTCACATGCATACATACACTCGGAGGCATAAATATACGTAATTACAATTAATCTTTACACGTGTATATGTGTGTTGGTCTCTTAAAAAGATGCTACAAGTGAGTAATGGAAGCAACAACAACAACAAAAATTCTTTACTTAAGTAAATTATAATACTTTATTACCGAAAAACAAAACAGAGAAAAACAATCAAGTAAAGTATTAGCAATATATCCAACAACAACAACAACAACAACAATAAAAAATAACATTATTTTACGCCTCTTAAACATGTTAATCGTTTGCTTGAGATTTTTTTCCATTGTTTTTCGTCATCATCACCCATTGTGTTGTTGGTGTGGTATGTATTTTATGGTGTGGTGTTGTTTAATTCTCTTAAAAAACAATACAAACAAAAAAAACTATTTCGATAACATTTTGTTTAAAGCTGTACTTTAATTAATGTTTGTATTGTTATTGTTGTTGCTGCTGTTTTGGGTTTTTTTTTCAATTAACTGTAGCGGCTTTTAAATTATTTCTAGTCCATAAATTCACATTTTATTTGGCTGTTGTGCTGTACAGTACAACTCACTCACACATACACACTCACTTGTATTATGAAAAATCAAAAGAAATCAGAAATTGTGCTTAAAACTGGTTGCAAACGTAAAGGAATTCTGATCGTAAAACAATGAACTTTAAAAACCATTGGGAATTTGCAAAACTTTGCGGTACTTTTTCGGGTAATTTGGTACATTTTATTTCAACATGTGGTGAATTTCATTAGAAAATTATGTTCAATATCTACCACCTATTAGTGTACCAATTGAGCTATTCATCTGAGGAATGGTTAAGAAAATGCTACTGAAACTGTGTAATCTAGTTGATAAGACGGGTATTTCATTGTCAAAAACTTGGACATGGGAAATCATTATGCAAGAGACGTTAACCTAAAAATGTACAGAAAAATTGTCGTATAAAGATGATTCAATAGAGTGTTCCGCAAGAAAGTGGACTTGTTTGAAGCAATTTGTAACAACGAGTACAATATGGGTCCACTACTATACAACTGAGCCAGAAGGACACTCTAAGTAGTGAACTAAATTGGAAGGACATGTTTAAAAAGGCAAAGACAGTAGCTTCTGCAATCAAAGTATTGGAGTTAATTTTTGGCAAGCGCAAGTGATTAATGCCTACTGATCAGCGGTCAATTATTACGCCATTACTTACTTTACTGGCCATCACAACCCTTCAATCAGGATTACCGCCTAGCTGGTTTTACCAGACATGCTGGAATAGAAATATCATAAAATCATATCATCAGCCCTTAACTGACTTCAAAGTCCAGATTGAGAACAAATAATATTCTGATATCTACTGCCGATTTTGAAGAGCATCATTATGGACGATGAAACAGTTAAATAATAAGGTTACATAGGATCTTTCAACAGGGACTTCCGAATTTTGTAAGTTGATAAAGGGCATCTTGTAGAAGCTACATCTGTCAAGTTAATTCTCTCAAACTGAATAGCTTTGCCATATCAACATAGATGACGGCTCTGAAGTAGTTGACAACCGACCCTAATTTTCATTGCAAAACCAATCATCAGCGATGAGGTCTATATCAGGATGAATGGATACTTGAATAAACAAAATTATTGAATTTGGCGACGATATCAACCCACAATAAATAACGGGTGATTTTTGGCTGTTATCGTTTTGGCAACACTGGTTTAAACAGCTCACGCACGTTTCGTGCTTTGTTTCACTGTCAAACATCTTCCATTTGGTCTCTAATTTAACCATGAATCGTCTTACAAACGAACTATGCTTGCAAATCAATGAATTTTATTATCAAAATGCCGTGCTCTGTTAAGAAAGTTCATCGCGCGCTTCTTCCATTTTATGGACAGTTTAATCGACCCATTGAAGCGGCTATTCGGGCTATTGTGACTAAATTTCGAACCAAATTTACATTGTTGGACATTAAACCACCAACACGCTTACGTAGAGTGCGAACTGAAGAAAATATCGCAGCTGTATCGGCCAGTATTAATGTGTGACCATAAATTATCGATTCGTCGCCGTTTGCAGCAATTGAGCATTTGTTACTCAACAACGTGGAAAATTTTGCGAAAGGATTTAGGTGTGAAGCCTTTCAAAATAAAGCTGGTGCAAGAATTGAAGCCGAACGACCTACCGCAACGCAGAATTTTTGCTGAATGGGCTCTTGGAAAGTTGGCCGAAGATCCATTTCTTTATCGAAAAATTGTGTTCAGCGGCGAAGCTCATTTTTGGCTCAATGAATACGTAAATAAGCAGAATTGTCGATTTTGGAGTGAAGATCAGCCAGAAGCATTGCAAAAGCTACCAATGCATCCAGAAAAAGTCACAGTTTGGTGCGGTTTATGGGCTGGTGGCATCATTGGACCGTACTTCTTCAAAGATGCTGCGAATCGTAAGCGCTACCGTGAGATGATATTCAACTTTTTTTTTGCCCAAAATGCAAGAGCTTGACTTGCATGGCATGTGCTTTCAAAAAGACGGTGCCACATGCCACACAGCACGCTTAACAATGGACTTATTGAGAGGCGAGTTCGATGAATATTTTATTTCACATTCGGGAGACCGGTCAATTGGCCGCCTAGATCGTGCGATTTAACGCCTTTAGACTATTTTTTGTGGAGCTATGTTAAAGCTCATGTCTATACAGACTAGACGGCTTCAATTGACTCATTGGAAGACAACATTGAAGCATTTATTTATGTGAGATGCCGGACGAAATGTTGGAAAGTGTATGCCAAAATTGGACTAAGCGGATGGACCATTTGAGGCGCAGTCGCTGTCAATATTTGCATGATATAATCTTCAAACATTAAATTATATGGACCGTACTATTGATTCAAATAAAGATTTCATGGATTTTTCTGAATTTTATGTGTTTTTTTTTTGAAAAATTTTCCTATAGCTCTAAAAAAATTAGAGAGAAACAAGCGGTATGAAGGCAAACTATAATGGAAGCAATGTTTGCCATGATCGGTGGTTCTAAGAGGAGAAATAAAATGAATGTAGTTTAGTTGAACTTTGGAAATTAATAATTGGATCCAGCAACAATTGCAATTGCAATGACATTGTAAATTTCATTTTTTCTCTCTGTCTCTCTTTTTATTTTGATGATTGCAATTCTATCCATTGAATTAAATGTCATGGAATTTTTGTTTTCCTTTACAACTTGTTGATGAAGTAGACACACTTTTTCGTTATTATACGACAGTTTTTATATTTTTTTTTTAAATTTATTTTTTTGCATTTAAAAGTTGCTTTTTCTTTACTGGTAAATTTAAATGCAAAAATTATAACAAAAAAAAACCCACTAGAATAGATAGAATTGCTGTGTTATCAGCTGCATTTTTACATTGAATTTAATATTCTTGAGTTTTTTTTTTCTCTCTCTCTAGACCCCATTATTTATTACAAAAAAAATGTTTTTTTTTTCTTTTCTTTCCTTTAATACATCATGATGATTATAAATGGAATTTATTTTATGGATCACGTTGTAAGTGTATTTATTTATAAAAAAAAAATTTAAAAAAAAATTGAAAAAAGAAATAAATTTAATGGATTTTGTTTTGTTTCGTTTGCCCATTAAAAAGTAAATATTTTAACGCTTGAAACAGCAAAAAATATTTATTTTTCTTGTTGTCATGGTGACATGAAGCCACTTGGTTTTCGTTTTCGTTTTGTTGTGCTCCCCTGCCTGTTTCCATTTAAAACGATTTGTGTGCTGGTGCTGGTGTTTAGGAAGTGTTATTTATAATAAAAGCTTTACATTAAAAACAAAAAAAAAAGAAAGATTAGTTTTATAAACAAATAAACAAACAAACATTTTAGTTACTAACGCCATACATACATAAGTGCATCAGGCATCAGCAATGACTGACAGACAGACAGACATTGAAATGGAAAACAGATGTGAAAAGAAAAACCAAGAACTGGTTTTGGAAAGTGCCCATAGAACATGTGTTTACATGACCATCTCTGGATTATAAAGGGTGTTTTTTATAGAGGTATAGAACTTTAAGTTGGCATTACTTTTCAAGATGGCGACCGATTTAACAGCTGTCAAGTGATTTATTCTGAGTTTGGTTTGGCAATTCATCATGAATAGACTCATGCCTGAACAACGCTTGCAAATAGTGCAATTTTATTTCGAAAATAATGGTTCTGTGCGGAAAACGTATCGCGCACTACGTCCATTTTATCGTCGACAAAATTGTCCATCAGAGCAGTTAATTCGATTAACCATGGAACGTTTTCGCACCACGTTTACTCTTATTGATAACTCGCATCCCCAGAGACGCTGTACGGTGCGTACAGAAGAAGCTATTGCTGCTGTAGAGCGTAGCATTGAGGAAGACCCGAATGAATTGGATCTGTGTCCATCCACTTTATGGAAGATTTTGCCGGAGGATCTTGGTTTGCGTGCTAACAAAATCCAACTCGTGCAAGATTTGAAGCCAAACGATCATCAAGTAAGACGTACATTCGTCGAATGGGCCCAAAACGAGATTACCGTTGTTCCCGATTTTCATAATTTTGTTTAGCAATGAAGCGCACTTCTGGTTGAATGGCTACGTCAACAAACAAAACTGCCGCATTTGGCGTGAAGGTAATCCTCAAGTGTATGTGGAAACACCGTTACATCCAGAAAAACTGACTATTTGGTGCGCTTTATGGGCTGGTGGAATCATTGGTCCGTACTTTTTCAAAAACGATGGTGGCCAGAACGTTACAGTCAATGGTGATCGGTATAGAACCATGATTACAAACTTTTTCATTCCTGAATTGAATAACCATGATGTCGAGGAAATGTGGTTTCAACAAGACGGCGCAACATGGCACACAGCTCGTGCCACAATAGATTTACTGAAAGACACGTTTGGTGACCGCCTAATTTCACGTTTTGGACCTGTGAATTGGCCTCCAAGATCTTGTGATTTAACACCGCTAGACTACTTTCTGTGGGGCTATGTAAAGTCATTGGTCTATGCGGTAAAGCCACAAACGCTTGACCATTTGGAAGACAACATTCGCCGTATTATTCCCCATATACGGCCACAAATGTTGGAAAAAGTCATCAAAAATTGGACGTCCAGTGGCGGTCATATGCCAGAAATCATATTTAAAATGTAATGCCACAAGATTATCTTTCGGATAAATAAAATTCATGTCAATCGAATAATCCATCGTTGTTTTATTGCAACTTAAAGTTCTATACCTCTATAAAAAACACCCTTTATATTGCCACTGCAAACCATGCATTATGGCATGGATTTAAATGCTCCATTGAAATGCTGTCTGACTGCCGGTGAACGTACAGATTTATGACACTGGATTGTAGCAAAAGAAGAACATGATTGTTGTTGCAGAGATTTAACATTTTTTTGTGTTAAGAAATTTATACTCGTCGCTTGTCGTTACAAGAGATTAAAATTGAATGCTTAAATGCTAATCAGAAATGAGTGTTTACGATTAGATTTGATGTGTTATTTGGAACAGGATTTCATTAAGATTACCTTACATATTACAATACAGCACACTGGTTGGTTGTGTTGGCTGAAACTATTACTTCAGCTACAAGCATGTAAAGAAGTTTAAAAGAAATGGAAAGTAGCTGTAGTTGAAAGGAAAACTTAAGACAATGGAAGGCCAAATTAAATTTCCTTAAAGGAACACAAAGCTTTAGCCTATCCTCCAATAATTTCTTCATTTACTTTAGCAAAGGAATGAACGATTTTGTGTAGAAATCTGTGAAAGTTATGGGTATAGTAGTGGATAGAAATTTTACTGATTAATCTCTATGGGTGACTAAGATGCATGTTGTTGATATGACACACTCCCAGCGGTAGGAGTCAGCAGAATAAAGGGGATTAAAACTTTTAAAGTCGCCGTGGTCTAGTAGGTAGTATGTTGGCTTATTAGACGTAAAGCCAGGGTTAGAGCCCCAGGCCAGACATCAAAACAAAATACAAAAAGTATATTTTGCCGTGAAAAGTTTCTCAAAAAAAATCTGTCGTTCGGAGTCGACTTTAAACTGTAGGTCCCGCCATACATACATACATAATTGGCCATTACTTCAGTCAGGATTACGACCTAGTTTCTCACACCACTTATGTTGTGTGTGTTAATTTTATACATCAGTGGCGGGACCTACAGTTTAATGTCGACTCCGAACGACAGATTTAGGTAAATCCCGCCACTCATGTATAAAATTAACACACACAACATAAGTGGTGTGAGAAGCTAGGTCGTAATCCTGACTGAAGGGTTGTAATGACCAATTATGTATGTATGTATGTAAAACTTTTAATTTTAAGACTTCAAATTTTGCTGCACCCAGCTGCATTCACCACTAGACCACGCCAACTCTCATCAAACAAAGAGCAGTAAAAGAAAAGCCACACATTTTATTGCAGACATTATAAATATATCTTTGAACAATTCCCGTCACTTCAAGGGACCATAACATATTGTTACGAAAATGGCCAAATCAAAATACTGGTGCTTTGCTCTTACATCGCTTAACATTAAAATTATAAACAAAAGCCACAAAAACAAAACAATGCAGTAAACAAATCTGTTTACAAATTATCGTACTGCTTAATATAACAATAAAAACCAACATAAAAAATAGTAAACAAAAATACAACAACAAACACCAGCATAAAAAATGGCAAACAAGTAAACTAAATACCCCAACAATACTACAAGAATAACTGAAAACACATACATATATATATACATTTATAGAGATTTCGAGAAGACAAAATCATGAACATTCGCCTTGAAGAACATTCGTCAGACTGTTTACGTTGCCATATAAAAGGCAAAGCACAGCAGGCGAGTGAGCCAGTTAAGTTCAGTCAGTCTTGTGTGAAGACGTGGTGTGTTTGAAGAGAGTAATTGTGGTTTGAAGATCTCCATTACAAAGATCTGTCGAATAATTGTCTAGTTATTGTTATTGTTTATACAAAGGGCATAAACAGAGGAATAACAAACAAAGCAATTGTTGTTGTTTACATCAAGTTGTAAACAGTGGCCCACAGAATTGTACGAATAATAAAGAATTTTAATTAAAACTAAACACAAATTTATTTTTATTTTATTTGCAATCTACGAGATCACATTTTTAAAAGGTAAAAACGTAAGAATATCCTATCTACATTGGTATAGCGAAACCCCATGCTTTAATAAGGCTTCAAGCCATCCTTTGCGAATCAGTTTCCCAAACTTTTGAAGTGATAAATTTGGATTATCTTTTACTGTAACAGAAACCTTAAGAACACGCCTAGTAGTTTCTGTATCACTGTCAGTTTCTACAAAATTCCTTTATAATCCATCATGTTGGATTAGACCGTAATCGTCTGAAAGCCAGAAGAGTAAAATAACAAGAAAACAACGAATTAGAATGGATCTTTAGGATTCATAGCGAAAAACTTCAGTAAAAACTTCCGTAAAACTAAAGATGGCCAGTAGGATTGGCATTCGAAAGGAAAGCCTAAGAAGAATACTGTGTTCTCAGCAATTAGGCCTCTTATGAATGGCATGAATCCAACAATTAAAATCAGGTTGATTATTAAGGAACGCCGTAGAAGTTATGGCGATAGGCTGCTAGAGCAATAAGCCCTTCAATGCTGACTTTTCGAGAAATTTCCACGAATGATTATCTCTTCATTGTACAACAGGTTTCCAGAAATAGTAATGCCAAGCTGGCGATGTCAATTGGTCCCTTTTTCATTGTTTATACTTTCTTATTCGACAACTTTAAAAAGGCGGACTATACTCTATTGTTAGAGCATTTGATGACATCGCAAATGTGCACAAAATAGTCGAGAACTATCTCAAAAGGATCGACTGGTGCTACCAATCCAGAGCCAATGATTTAAGGTTTACAGAAATCATCACCATGCTCGTGTTTTATTCATATTTATTGCTGAGATCGAAAAATGGACATCTCCTTAGATGAACTGGCTGTATAAGTCGTACACCATCGACAGATTTTTCATTTTTGTGAAAGATTTCTTCATAATCAGAGTTTTAGGAAGCTAATCGAACACCTACTGGCCTACAGTTCCAATATTAGTGGATGTTATTCCAAAAATGTGGCATCTCTTGGCCTGGAGAAATTAAACGAAATCGAAGGCTAGTCTTTAAACAGATTTGATACCACGTTTCATAATCACCACAAAAAGTTCATAATTCCTATTAGACCAAGGCTCAGTGTTGTTCTTTTATTTAACTTCGTTGTTGTGTTAGTATTTGAGGTTAGGTCATGTTTAAGGACGTGTACTTGTCAATGAGACAGGGAAAATACCCAAAGGTTAAAATAACTCATTGTAAATTCGTCCTAGAAGAGAAAGAGAGAGAAAGAGGATAGTGAAGGAGATAGGAAAATTGGAAAAGGAGAAGCGGTAGGAAAGGGAGGATACAAGAAACGGAGGAAAAAGATGGTCCACAAACACACAAGAGGCAGCGCCTACAATCTTAATGCCCTAGCACTTCTCAACCAGCTCGACGTACTTATTTATGTCTTGAGTGATACACAATGGCGAGTACTGCAGACGACGCAGAATAATGCCTTACGTATAGCCACAGGATGTATAAAGATGACAAGTATAGACCACCTTCATAAAGAGTCCCGAATGTTGTCAGTGAGGAAACATAATGAGCTACTGACTAAACAATACCTCATAGCTTGCTATTTGCCATCCCATCCCAACCATCATATAGTCATAGACGATCCTACTCCTCGCCGTATTAGACATGATTTCACAACCTACAAAACGGACATCGTCCACCCCATACCTACAATAGTGGACCTACAGACAGTAAGGGAGGCACAGCGTTCCCTACATCAAACGACAGTCACGACAGCCATGGACGAACTAAGCCACAATGGGGTTATAAATCGGCATCCACCACCAATCCCCGATAATGGCTAAAGGCAGCTACCAAGGGTTACCAGAACCATCCTGGCTCAGCTAAGTTCAGGATGGGCGAACATCCTGAATAGCTACAGGGCAGGCATCATTCCGGGGACCTTGGATTGCAGCCCCTCATGTAATTAAGCACCACACGATACGGTGCACCTCTTCAGTTGTCCCGCAAAACCGACAAACCTGCGACCCATAGACTTGTGGCTGAACTCAATGACAGCAGCGGATTTCTTAGGACTGCCAACCACATGACGATGACTACATACATATACAACCAATAACACAAAATTCCATCTCTAACCCATTCCATCTCCACCAGAATAACACAAGCATACAATCAAACACATAAACTATCTTATATCTACAGGGAGATACTTCCGGAGACAACAGCGGAATTGTTACAACAACAATTTTTTTATGGAGAGCACTAAAGTCGGCTCTCAACAGAGATTCCAAACCTTAGACGAAGCCCCTGCCCTGGCTCTTCAACTTACTATGGGCTGGACAGTTGCAGAGTATGTGTTATGTTAGATATGTAGCATATCGTAGACAAGATCAAAAGAAGGCAAGCCTTTGTACCAACTTTAACCTTTTCTTCCATAGAGACCAATGCATTATATTTACATTACTTTTATTATAGCAGACCATGGTGGACAAATGTT
Source organism: Sarcophaga carnaria (assembly GCA_958299815.1). Classification (NCBI taxonomy): domain Eukaryota; kingdom Metazoa; phylum Arthropoda; class Insecta; order Diptera; family Sarcophagidae; genus Sarcophaga; species Sarcophaga carnaria. Next base: position 145,411,689 of record OY283149.1, read on the forward strand.
TCGCTATTTCTAAAACTTGTAAAGAGACATGCTACTGCCCATGAAAAGCATTGGATTACAGTGCAAAAAAAAAAACTTCTGTCAAACTTCGCCTGCACTGTCCAACTACCATGTATCGGCCAGGAGGTCTAAGAACCACAATACAACACACATTCATATTATAGGGCACCCTTTTCTACTCATTATTATCTTTTCAACATTCTTTCATTCACTCATTCCATGTAATTAATGCGCCTTTGACCACAAAGTTTTGACAGCTTCTTACAGCGACCTGCATTTGCTTACAGCTAAAATTCTATTAGAATTGAATTTCTTAATTGGCAACAACTCCCTCTTGTATAATTTCAACAATTCATCGACACTTTGTCACTTTGTTTTGGAAGTGCCAAGGAAAACAGAAAAGTTTGTGGCACCTGGCCGGACGGCTGCCAATAAACTTTGTGTCTTACTCCCCACACGCACAAATAACCAGCCGGCTTTCAAATAACAATAAAAAACCATTCAAACAAATTACATTGCATTTAAATGCTAACAAAATAAACACAAAGAATTAAAATAAAACTTCTTATAAACAAAAAAAGAAAAACAGTTTACCTTTGGCGTTAATTAATACTCAAAATTCCTTTTTCTTCCAAGAAAACAATAAATTTTCATTTATTTTCCACACAAAATGTAACACAAAATCAGCTGTTTTTGTTTTATTTCCTTCTCGCTCACGCACTCACTCTCATGTATTATATTTTATTACTCTTTTTGTGGGTATTTTTTCTCTTTTACAATATATTTCTTTTACTTCTTTATGCACTTTGATTCTTATTATTACATTTGTGACAGCCAGCAGAAGTACATAGCCAGCATATATTAAACAAGAACCAAAACCAACAAAAAAAAAGGGGGGAAAAAGAAACAAATTCTTTTTCTCGTCTCTCATTCACACATGTTGCATCTTGGGCAAAAATGGGAAATTTTTCTCACAAAAATTTTGCTGCTCGATTTGCACAATAAAAGTGGAATTTGTCACGCTGTCACTATAAATTGGGATTTAATTTAAACGCACGCATACTGAACAGAACACTTTATTATTTATTGATAACGGATTTATTTTGTTGTAGAAATTAACACTTTCGCGACGATTGTGATTCGTTCTTTTCAGTTAATTTAGTACGTCGGCAAAAAAAAAACTAAGTGGAGAAAAGTCGGCGCTTATCGCAACTTATAAAACACAATACAACCTTTTAATTCCGCGTTTGACAAACAACTGAGCAAAAAAACTTTTTGTTTTGCTTGTTTTCTTTTAAATATATTCGTTGCTTAGTTGTATAGAAAAGGTCTTAGTGAAGGTAGCAAAATAAGAAACTCTGTTGAGAAGAGAAGTATTTTGCAAAATCCCGAGGAGGTTGTAAGTTTCACTTAGGTATTGTGTCACAATATATGAGCCTAAATACCTTCTTTTATAAGGTGAAAGTATTTGATAAATTTTTCCTATGTGTCTGCGCTAAGAAGAAATTAGCTTTGATATACTTTTAAAGTATAAAGCAAATCCGTTTCCCTTTAGTGCCTATGATAAAGGCATCTTAGATACATACCCTCTCGAATTAGTATTCGAAATTATGGTGAGGTTTTGGCCTTTGCTAACGCAAATGGATATTACTTTACATGTAAACCACACAATTTACCATTGATAGTACGGTGCATATATGATAATACCAGTCTCTCAGTAACACAATGCATTTTGAGGTAACATTTCTGATGAATTTCAATTTTATTCACCACGCCGAAGAATTTCACAACAAAATGAAAAACTCACCACAACCAAAATTCACCTCTTTGGAAACTCATCACTGTAAAATATAAATTTTCCGGCAGTTAAGGGTGGAGCCGCCGGTGTGGGGTAGAGAAAAAGGGATAACTTTTTTGTCCAAGGGCGTGGGGGTGGCGTGTGTGCCCAGTGTCGTAGTGTCAGCGATCCGCCTCCTCCCTTTGTCGGCTCCATCCCCCTCTTTTCTTTCTACCAACAAACCAAAGAACCATAACCGTAAGTACACGGACTCACGCCAACCAACCGTAACAGTTAACAACAACATCTGAGACACAAACCACTACAGGCAACGTCAAAAAAAATATAACCAAACCCGAAAAAATCTACACATTGGACCAAAAAAAATAACCAATTTTGGTTAGAAATATCAAAAAAACGGCAACGCTGGTTGCTGGCCATTGTTACAACTTGCGGTTAAACTTGGGTTTAGTTAAAGGCACTTTTTGCTAAAGGGAACTGTAAAGTTACCTTTAAGTTATTTTCGTTATTACAATTTACAGTTAAAATAAAGTTAACAAATTTTAAGAATATTGCAGTGCCGGAGCAATGACGATAGCACTGCCCAATTAAACAAGTTTTATTTAAACGCAGTGGCAACGACATGCTTCTTTTTGTTTGTTGTATATGCTCATTTTGTTTATAATTCAAAATGCCATATTGAAAATAAGATATAATATGGCAATTACAAAGTTTATGAACAATATTTTAAGTGTTCAGACATAATAATATACGCAGTTCAGCTGCTTATTCAATATTCATTTGACAGTTGGCAAACAAAACAGCTGGTTGTTTCAACGTACTTATGGCAGTGCTGTATTTCAAGTTTTAATCAATATTATAACAATTTATGAATTTATTGAGCAATAATTAATTGACATTTTATATGAAATATTGAATAATGCTGTTTATTGCGTTTTGCTCAATATAAGTGCATGTCTGAACATAGTATAAGTTATAATGTTCTAAGAAAACTCAACTCTGAATATGTTTTTAGAATCGCTTAGTAATGATTGTGTTCAATTTATTGACAGTCTGTATTAAACTAATCCTAGAAACAATAACGTAAAGTTTTGCTTGATGCTGATGGACAGTTTCTAATAAAAGATAATCACTTTTGGAAGTTCATTTTGGAAGGCTTTCTTTAAAAAAATTCATTATCAATATATTCCGGTGATTCATCGGCTGAAATTTCTTCGAATTCTTCTACAAGTTCACAACGATCATTGTTCAATTGTGGAGAAAAGTATTTCTTCTCCCAAGGATTTAATTCCATTTGATTCTTACAAAGATTTCCGGCAATGTAGAAGACAGATTTAATCATAACACTGCTATCATTACCACTACCTAAGATTTTTTCCATTTCTGTAGCTATTGATAAAAGCAATCGGATCATATTGATGGCGCCTTTAGGTATCGTTCTAATACTCTGATTTGCAGCGGTATCTTTGCATACAAATTCAACTGAATTATTGGCAAAGCACCTGTAGTGTTGGGAGTCCTTCAAATTTTTATTGACATTGTAGATGAGTGTTTTTCGACTGTCATTAGGAGACATTGTTCTGAGATTTTTAAAAAAACTCGCTATCAATGGTGTACCATGTTGGGCAGAGCGCGGTGATTTCATTTGATCAGGTACACTATAAAGAATCATGTAAACTGCTGTTGTCTGTTGGCCTTATAGCATCAATGTCATCATTTTTTTCTACGGTACGTTACGTTATGTGTGGGTAACTACAGCATTAGACCCCGCTTAAGCCCACTTCACACGGTAATACTTTACGTACGTAAAGTCTAATCAAAAAGTAAAATGAAATTCCATACGTATGACAAAAAAGAGAATAACAGTCGTATGATTTATATTTTTTGCGTTTACATGATCGGTATAAGACAATAACAAAGTAAAATGAAAACAGCTGTTACACTTTTTTCTATGTGTTTACATAAAAATACATCTCTGATCTAATGCGACTTGCTTGTTTTTTGAATCATTTCAAAAAATGAAGAGAGCCATACGACTGTCAAACTTTTCATCCGTATTTTCTCTCAATGTGTGTTGGTTTCATTACATAGTACGTTTAGACCATCACATCCGTACTCTTCTATAAAAATTTTTGACAGATCATATTACTTGTGGGACGGTGTAAAGTAGGCTTTAACGCTATTTCAGTATTACGCGATAGTATTGGGATTCCCCTAAATTGCACACTGTATTGATACTTGTTGTATATGTGTGCAAACCAAAAGCGGTGCACTATATAGCGACGGTGTATACAATGCACCTTTTTCAACGCTCTTTTGTTAGTTTGTGCAGAATAAAGATTCCAACTGTATTTTCCGAAGTCGCAATGTATTTGCATACATATGTACATGTTAAGTTGCCTCGTTTAACGCTGTTTCGTTTAGCACTAGAATTATTGCAATTTTTAGCACACACTCATGCACAAATGTGAAGAGAGAAATATCTTTTTTTGTTTAAATCGACACAAAATTAGTTTAGTTAACCGGCATTTCCTTACACAATGTTTTGAAGAAACGTAATTAAATTTAAATAATTCGTATAAAATATCTCTCTTATTCGTATAATTTTTTTTTATAAAAACAATCGTAGTTTCAGTATATTTCAAGAGTTTATTTAATATTTTGACGATTGATTACCACTGCAATAACCCGAACAAAGAATAACGATCTGTTTCTTTCAGTGTTGCAAAATTGGAATTTTTAATGGTACTGAACTATAACTGAAAGAGTACTTTTTTGCATCAAATGGTACATTTATAACTCTTCAATCCGGAATATGACTTAATTTTTCACGCCACTTATTTTGTGTGTTCATGTTATATATGAGATTAGGGCCCTACTGTTTAAGGTCGACTCCGAACGAAGGATTTTTGAGAAACTTTTCATGGCAATGTTATTTACTCTCAGGGTTTTACCAGAAATCTTCTGAGAGGAAGTCGCCGAAGAAATATTTCGGTTTTGTTAGAAACGTCAAATAAGCCAACACCTACTAGACTGCGGTGAATTTACTTATTGACGCTGCTAGATCTTCTAATGATGTTCCTTGTTGATGTTATCCTATATGGAAGACCAAAAGTTTTCTGAATGGATTATATGAAGTAATGGATTATATGTGAAGTAAACCACTTAACTTTTTTATTTCCTAAAATTGAAAAGTGAGCTTGACATGAGTCATGAGTTTAACAAATAGATTGTTTTTACATACATACATACATAATATGTCATTACAACCTTTTATTTAGGATTACGCCCTAGCTTCTACCACCACTTATGTTGTGTGTGTTAGTTGTTTGTATACCGATGAGGATTGGCCTTTGCGCGCTCCCTTGCTTATACAGAACGCAGTGTATAATAATGCCTTCAACAGAGACGTTGAACGTTCTTCTGTAACCTGTATTACGGCCAAGCTTCTCATACCAAACACGTTGTGTGCATTAATTTGTATCCATAAATGGTGGGAACTACAGTTTAAAGTTGACTTCAAACGACAGATTTTTTGAGAAAAACTTTCCTTGACCATCTTATTTACTCTCAGAGTTTTTTCACGAAGCCTTTTGAGAGGAAGTCGCCGAGATGTCTAATCATTACAAATTTTTAATCAGGATTATAAAGTTTATGCAAGAGTAGCTTAACAGTTTAACGTCGATTATGAACGACAGATTTTATTTACTCTTAGAGTTGTTGCCAGAAGGTCAAGAAAGGCAAATTCAAAGACTCCTGAATGTAACGCATTAAGTCTCTAATAGATGATTCACCGTGGGTTCACGTCTAGTAAGCCAGCACACTAACTTCTAGACTGTTATATTTATTTACATTTAATACACATACGACACGGAACAGAAAAACTAACGACTTATTCGTGTTCCTCACATCGAAGACAAAAACATCTGATTCGGAACGTAACAAAACGTAAAAGCCTCGTTTAGTCAAACGTCGATGGAACGTTCGTTTTCATGCTAGTGCTTACCGATATAACAATACGGTTCTGCAAGCGTTTTAATTGCGTTTCGTATTCTAAAAACGAAGGTATGTTCCGTGAACGTTTGACTAACCGGGGCTAAAGTCTAATTCTACGTTTAGAATTACGTTGAACATGTTGCTAAGGCATTAATTCTTGAAAAGCGCAAGACATAAAATTTGTAATAATAAAAAAGTACTGAAAACGCCGAGGGGGTACTGCGGTATTTTTGAAATGAAAAAGTACTGAAAAAAGTACCGAAGTACTGAATTTTTCAACACTGGTTTCTTTCGAAATCTATTCACGAATTGTTTGTTTACTTCTGTTTTGCATTGTTGTATGCAGTCTGCTCACATTCTAATAATAGATAATCATTTTGAGTGGATCTAGTTGAGTAAAGAAAAAAAAGTTTTGACAAATACGTAAAGACCAAAAATACAGTTTTTGTCAAATAAAACAATTTTGAAGGGTTCAAAAAATATATAAAAAAAAGTATTTTTGAGCTCTACTCAACTAATTGAACAACTTAGACTAGGTCGGGTGTGTTTTTTCACTGTTGCAACGTGTAATCATTGAAAAATTATCAGACGTTGCTGCAAGAAAATGCATGTGGTGCCTTTCATTCATAAGTTCATTTATTTAAGTCAATGGACAAATTCCTTACTGACTAATAACACAAATCGAATAAAATTAAATAGGATTACAATTAATTTCATTCAAAAATATAAGTAAGAGTTACAATAAAAAAATATGAAAATTTATGAATTGAGAAAAAACAATAATGTTCCGTTTTATAATGCAAGAATTTAGAGAAAAATCAACAAAGTCTGACAAATAATTAAATTGACGGCGAATTCTAGTTAACGGATCAGCAACAGAATAATTAGTTGTGTAGAATTGAATAGAAATCAGATTATAACAGCGGAAGTTACGACAAGGTATTTTGAATTTAACAGATCTTCACAGAAATTCAGAGCAAATATTACCATTGATCAGGTTAGTCATGAAGAGGATATATTTAACATTGTTCGACGACTCTTAAGGGTAGGCAGTTTTATTAATGCCAGTCTGCTACTATATGATAGCATATCCAAATAATTCCATCCAAGGCCACGTAAGCAGAAGAGTAAAAATTGTTTCTGAACAGATTCGATGTATTCGCTGTAAACATTATAGTGAGGATCCTATACAAGAGGATCCATACTCCAAAATTGGTCTGACAAGCGATATATATAACTGTTTAGTAATAAGCGGATTAGTAAATTCCTTTGCCCAACGTTTTATGAAGCCAAGAGTGCTTCTTGCCTTATTTACAGTCAAACTGATATGATCATTAAAGTTTAATTTTGTGTCTAATAGGAAACCCAAGATCAATAAAAGACTCCACTATTTCCAGTTGATGACCTCCAAGCAAGTAATTAGCCGCGATAAAATTATTTCTTGAGAATCGCATACATTTGCATTTTTTAATATTCAGCTCCATCATGTTGTACTCGCACCACAAAAAGTAATTATTAAGATCACTTTGAAGATACATTGTATGCTCGATGAAATTATTAAAGGAGAGAAAAACTTTTATATCGTCAGCATACATCAAGATATTGGAAAAATTAATTATGTTGGAAAGATCGTTTATAAATAGCGAAAAAAGAATTGGACCAAGATGGCTGCCTTGAGGAACACCAGATAGATAGCACATAAATATATTTAGATAAGCTATTGTTCACACATACGGTCTGCTTTCTACCAGTCAAATACGACTCTAGCCATCTTAAACTCCTACGATTTACACCCATTAAATGCAATTTAGTTAACAGGGGTTTGTGATTCACTTTATCGAATCCATAAAAATGACATCAGTTTGCTTCCGTTGAGAAAAGGCCGCATTTATCATGGATGTTAACTGAAGCACGTTAGTTGTTGTTGAACAGCCCTTTCGGAAACCATGTTGATAAGGTGATAATAACGATGAAGTATGATGAACCAAAAAAATCGGCAATCAGTTTCTCGAACGTTTTTGGAATAGCACTCAGTTTTGCCATGCCCCTATAATTTGTAACATCAGATTTATTGCCAGATTTAAAAAGTGGTATAATATACGAGTTCTTCCAAAAACACAGGAAATTCGTTGTTCCCCTCTTTGAAACAAAGAATTTGCCTGTTTTGTTTGATTTTGGGCAAATCGATTGAAATCGAATGTCTATTGAAACTGATCCTCTAATCCTTCCTTCCTGAATGTTAATTATTAGCCTCATACAGATAAAATTCCTGCAACACCACAGAAGCTTAAAATTCACTTCATACCACTCAAAATCTGTAAAAATTATTTACTCTTTGCAAGAACTGACTTTCATTGAAAGTTTAAACGCCATCCATCATAATCATAACACACCGTAAACAGTTTCTTGTTATCGGCTTTAGAGGTTGTTATCACAAACTTTTAAAAGTTTTAACAGTTTTCCAACGTTTTTTTTTTTCATTTTTTCCCATTGTATTCATTGTACAATGTTTTAAAAATAATAAGGAACACAACCGTGTAAAAAAGGAAACTGTAATCACAGATAAAGAAAAAAAAAATTAATTAACGAGCTTTGCCATCCACCTACCCACCACACAAACAGCAATGCAATGTAATGCTACTGACTGCAGTGACACAACACTTGAGTGTGTGTGTGTGCCATGTAACATGATTAAAAAAAGGTTCAAGCCATGCAGGGCTTTAAAAAGGTCGCCATTGTTGCAAACAAACAAACAACAACAATTGCATCAGCAACATAATGCAACCAACCTGCTGTATTCCGGATCAGACGAGGAGACCGAGCCAAAATGTTAAACATACACGAACTAAATGAACCCCGTGTTGTGTGTATGTGAGTAGGTGTGAGTAAGTGTGAGAGAGTGCATCATTTACCCTACGTTTTTGAGAAATGTTTCCTGTCAATTGTTGTATATTAAATAAAACATACATAGACAGATGCACACCCATACATATTTAGCTGCACATTAACATGTATTGGTATGTATGTATGTCGATACTAGTGATAGTATATTCAAGTAAGTAGGGCCTTACGTTTGTATAATAAATTCTAAATTGCTGTTAAACTGTAATTCAACGCATTACGTTGCATTATAATATTGCAAGCAATGTATGAGAATTGTAATGCCAATGCAATACAATGCAACGAACGAACTAAATGAGCGCATAATAATTTTCTAAAACAATGCCAAAGTTTTGTTGCAAATTGTTTGTTGGAATTATTGTTGTTGTAGGAGGCATAGAACAAAAAAATGTTGAATTCCATTTGAACATTGAATTGAAAATATAATCGCAACTCTGATGCATCCTGTCTGTCTGCCTGCCTGCCTAACAATTGCATGTGTATCCATGTATCACTTACAATGTCAATGAATTCAAATAAAAAGCTTTGTAAGTGGTCTACATAAGCTGTATGGGGATACCAACCCACCACATGCGTTTCAATTTAATACAACTACTGGCGGCCTTTGGTTGTGCAGCATTTGTGAAGCAAGCAAATGCCATTGCAACTCCAGCTTAAATATGAAACATTTTTAGTGACACATGCATGCAACAAACAACGTTTTGCTATTTATAGCACACGGCGAGTAAAGTGTAAATGAGCAGAAATTAATGAACACTGACTGCTCGGTACTTGCAAACTATTTTGTAACAAGAACGCTTAAACTCGATGGCTGGAGCCATTGCCAATTAAAAGGATTACACAATTACAGGATATTTGTGATCTGTTTGTTATACACAGGAATTACAAATAAATCGACAACATTTTACAATATTAGTGGGGTTTATAGAGGTTAATTGAAGTCGAATATCAGGAAAGATGTCTTTCTGCAAGTAGTTTAATCCTTTCTCGCCTGAGTATCTGTACCACACTTTACGACTTTCCACGACAGCGCGACTAACCACACACATCATCCTCATCGTTCGCGAAAATGCACATGTGAACAAATAAAAGACTGTCGTGTCAGCCTCTGTGGTGGACCACCAAATAACATACATAAAGGGTCCGCCAAATAACTTTTTTTTTGAAAATGCTTTAAAAAAAAAACTACTGAATATTTTCTCAAATTTCTTTCTTTTTTTTTTTGAAAGTACAATCCTTCCGTTTAATAATGGAAAATAATTTCATTCAAATGGTTGCCTCGACTGGCCTACAGTAGCCTACACCAGAAGATGCCGATTTTGGCAAAAAAATCATCTTTTCAGATGAAGCTCATTTTGATCTTGGCGGGTATGTAAACAAGCAAAATTGTCGCATTTGGGGCACAGAAAACCCGCACGCATACGTTGAAAAGCCGACGCACCCAAAACGAGTCACTGTTTGGTGCGGATTTTGGTCCAGAGGCATAATTGGGCCATTTTTCTTCTAAAATGAGCAAGGAGTGGCCGTTACAGTCAATGGCGATCGTTATCGGGCGATGTTGAACGAATTTTTGTTCACAAAAATTGAAGAGGAGGATATTGGCAACATTTGGTTTCAACAGGACGGCGCTACGTGCCACACAGCCGAAGCTACACTCGATGTTTTGCGCCCTGTTCTTGAAAATCGCATTATCAGCCGCAGAGCTGATGTCGTTTGGCCACCTCGGAGCTGCGATTTGACAGCGTTGGACTATTATTTGTGGGGTGCCGTCAAAGATAAGTGTTACGCCGACAAGCCAGAGACAATTGACGCTTTAAAGGACAATATTCGTGAAGCCATTGGTGAAATACAGCTGCACGCAATCGATAATGTGCTTAAAAATTGGACCGTGTAGGCTACTGCATGGCCAGCCGAGGCAGCTGACAGACCACTTTTCATTCTGGAGCAATTTCGTTGTGCTTCACGTAAATACATACATAATTGGCCATTACAGCCCTACAGTCAGGATTACGGCCTAGCTTCTCACACCACTCATGTTAGGTTTAGGTTTAGGTCGGAGTGGTAGCTCTGATACCACAAAGCTCACTTGAGCACGCGTAGCGGCCCGTTGTGATGTCACGGGTGAACGCAGTCCCACTCATGTTGTGTGTGTTAATTTTATACATGAGTGGCGGGACCTACAGTTTAAAGTCGACTCCGAACGACAGCTTTTTGAGAAACTTTTCATGACAATTTTGTTTTGCTCCCAGAGTTTTTGCCAGAAATCTGCTGAGAGGAAGTCGCCGAAGAAATATTTTTTCAAATTGTCGTTTTGATGTCTGACCTGGGGTTTGAACCGCAGCCTTACGTTTAATAAGCCAACACACTACCTACTAGCATACGGCGACTTCAAACCACCAAATAACTGTTGTATTAGTACGACGTCAGCTGCTGTAATGCACCAAGTGACTGCCGTATATGCACTGCACTCATCGCAAGTGGGTAAATTAATATTTGTTATCCCTTCTCAACTGTCTTCTGAAGAGAATCAGGTGACTCTATGACTTTAAAGGTAGGAAGAATGGATAAAAATAGTGAATGAGCCTGCTGGAATTAGGAATCTACATGCTCTCTTAAGGAGATCGTATACCATTTTATGGTATACGGATAGTTGAAACAAAGACTAATGGTGTGGAGCAGATATCAGCAATGAATCATTTTTTCGCTACTCATAAGCACTCATGAAATTTTGAATATAAGTGAGTCAACAATATTGAAATTTAACTATGTACTCTGACTCATTCATACTCACTACAACCTTGATTTATAAGTACATGTTGCAATGAGAATGCGTACAACGTTGACATCATACTCATACCATTCGAAATATTTTTGATTCATAAGCCTGACTCATTTAGATTCAGAACTTTAGAGAAATACTCTTATAATACCAAAACAAGAAGACAGAGCAGCTAGCAGAGCAAACACACAACCTTTTAGTGAGTAGTTTAGAGTTCGTACGCGATTCATACTTATTTTGTGCTTCGTGCATACATGTTGAGTTATGGACAGTCGAAATCAACAACATCATACGTGTTGCTAAGTGTGAATATGATGAGTCCGTCGAACTTTGAATATGAGTAGAGGTTCCATGATATTAAAATAAGCATGAATGCGTTTCAGTATCAGAAATTATGAGTATGATTCGATTCTACTCATCTTTTTGAATACTCATTGCTGATCTCTGATCTGTACCACACTTTACGACTTTTCAGGACAGCACAACTGACCATATACATCGTCGTCATCGATTCGACATCAAAACGGAAATATAAAAAAAATATTTCTACGGCTACTTCTTTTAGCAGATTTCTCGCAAAAAAATCAGAGCAAATAAAATTGTTATGAATAGTTTCTCAAAAATCTGCCGTTCGGAGTCGACTTTAAAATGTAGGTCTCGCCACTCATATATAACACACACATGAGGAACTACGTCATAATTCTGCCTGAAGGGTTGTAATGACCAATTATGTGTGTATTTATGTATTTACTTAAGTTTCTTTGTAGAGTTCTAACTAATCTTGCTAACTTTGGACTTTACACTTGGTTTTAAAATCCATACGGCGGTATATTCAGATCTTTCACAGTGCAAGCTGTATAGAGACGTTTAACGAGAGATTCCAAGAATATAGGTTTGCCTTTGAGGCCCATCTCCACGCTTTTGTGAGGAAGTAAGTTGTAAAATATTGTTTCGTTTTTACTTTTTTAAAACGTTTAAAATATGAGCTCGTAGATTGCAAAGAAAATAAAAATAAATTTGTATATTTAGTTTCAATTAAACTCTTTATTGTTCGCACTAATTTTGTGTGCCACTGTTCACAACTTGATGTAAACAACAACAATTGCTATTCTTTGTTATCCCTCTGTTTATACCCTTTGCATAAGCAATAACAATAACTAAGCAATTATACGACAGATCTTTGTAACGGAGATCTTCAAACCACGATTACTCTCTTCAAACGCACCGCGTCTTCACACAAAACTGACTGAACTTCACTAACTCAGTCGCCTGCTTTGCCTTGCCTTTTATATGGCAACGTAAACAGTCTGATGAATGTTCTTGAAGGCGAATGTTGGTGACTCCGCCTTCTCGAAATCTCTATAAATGAAAACATCGTTGTTTTAATTTATTTTTGTAGTGTTGTTGGTTTATTTTTGTTTACTTGTTTACCATTTTTTATGCTGGTGTTTGTTGGTGTTTTAATTTATTTTTGTAGTGTTGTTGGTTTATTTTTGTTTACTTGTTTACCATTTTTTGTGCTGGTGTTTGTTGGGGTATTTTCGTTTACTTGTTTACCGTTTTTTTATGCTGGTTTTGGTTGTTATTTTAAGTAGTAGGATATATTGTAAACAGATTTGTTTACAGCATTGTTTTGTTTTCGTAGCTTTTGTTTATAATTTTAATTTGGTTTTTGTTCTTATATTAATTAACTAGTAGGATATATTGTAAACAGGTTTGTTTACTGCATTGTTTTATTTCTGTGGCTTTTTTTCTTGATTTTTCATTTTCGTAACAATATGCTTTGTGGTTAAAAATTGCTCATGAGTTTTCTGGAATCTGTTTGATCACAAGCCATATGAACTATACGGGTTTTCTCAAGTTATCAAGTTCGCAGGGAATGCGTTTCACGTGGACTTGAAATGGTAGCTTACAAATGAACGAATGATTGACAATGGTGTTAGGGGCCTGAGATTTTGTCGTTGAGATTTTTGTTGTTGAATGAATGGCCAAGTGTCTTTCAGGTGAGATGCGTGTAATTTCACTGTGCGTTGAATAGTTAGAAGAGCATTGTTTTTGAGTTCATTAAAATCGTGAGCGGATGGGGAGTGCTTCTTTAACTCCTTGGCAATGAAGTTGCTGAAACCTTTGCAACCATAAGAATATCTAATGCCTTTAACAATGTCAGTTTAAATGAACAACTGACTGTCACTATTAAATTCGTAAACCCCCTTACAACTACTCCTGCTTCCACATAGAAATCACACTGCATGGCAATAGATTACTTGAGGGGACTATAATACAGACATTTTTGAATTTAATAAAGCGTTTTACTACCTACTACTACTACTCTCACTATGACTGTGTGGTTATTAAGTGTGGAACTCGAAATGCAGCAGACAATAATATGGAAGCCTATAACCATTGTATGTATGTGTACAAGTAGTTGTGTGTGTATGTATGTGTATATGAGTTTGTGTTATAAAGTTCTAGGACAGTAACAACAAATATCATCTAAACATTCTAACGACTGTTATATGCAACGACCGTATAATGAGGCAAAAACGGCAAATAAACAAACAAACAAACAAACACTGAGACAGACAAGGATGTACACACACAGATACAGAGATACAGAGAACAAGATAGTGAATTTAGCATATAAAACAAGGCAAATAAATAAATAACAAATGCCAGTCAACCAGCCTCATAGACTCTGCAGTCATTTTGCAGGATATTGGCGGCTAAAATGCCCACAAAACAATATCATCGTTCATCTCTTTTGTAAAGGCGGAGGGGGGGAGGCGAAGCTGGGCTTGACATTCATTTGTAGTTGCTTTATTAAGGTAGCCAGTATCTACCAGGCCAGTACCAGCCCCAACCAAATCATAAAAGTTAAAATACAACACAGCTCTTCAGTACAAACAGAAACAGCATCGTTTCATTTGTAGCCTCAAAGCTATTGCCTGATTGTACTGCTGCTGCTGCCTGCCTGCCACAAAAGGCAACACAACAAAACTACACTCGAAGCAACTGGAAAATGCTACAAAAAAAAAATGTGAAAAAGCCAAGCAGATTTACAAACTCACAAACTTATTGGACTGAATGAATGAGCGAGCGAGCGGGCAGCAAGCACTTGAGCTGGAGGCGATTTAATTGCAAAAAAAGTCTAAAAAACGAGTGGCAATACAAAAGCCGGAAACCGTTTTGTATCCCCCTTTTTGGTCACTATCGTGTGGCATTTCATTTTTAATTTGTTTTTTTTTTTGCTATGTTTATATGCCCTTTGATGATGATGATGCGCTTTGTAATGAAATGGAATGGTAAGGGAAAGGGAATATTGAGAAAACAAAACATTTCCTTATTATCACTACTAACTAGGCTTTAAAGAATCCTGATCGTAGATAACAAAAGAAGTCGGACTTGTTAGCAGATCCTAGAATTTATTACAGCCTACCTACCTTACTTTGCTTGCATATGGACAGCTCTGTGTCATGCTTTCATCTGCAAATTTGGGTTGCATACTGTAGCGTGTTTAGTTTTCCTTTAGGTTGATCCTAAACTCTTAATTAATATGTCTAAATTGTTTTTGTTTTTTGTTTTTGTTGTTGTTGTTTGCTACAAATACAACTTCATTCCAAGCAACTAAATTAAGCCAAATCTATGCCTAAAGGGTTCTATGTCACTGTGTGTGTGTGTGCGTTCAAGCCACTAGGCAACGCAATATAAATAAAAACAGAATTCATAGAGATTCAGAGATGGGAAGTATGATACGTTTCCAGTATTTAAATGTAAAATTTTCCACTGCAAACACTCAGAGGAACGTTGGAAAATAATTTCAATTTTATTCTGCAAAAATACAAACGAAAATCTCGTTACATTTAAAATCAAGAATGCGGGAATAATTTCGTCGTCGAAACACGCCTCAATCTCGTCTCAATCATGCCTCAATCATACACTTCTTTTTTCTTAATTGGCTATTAACAACCCGATTAACGGATTTCGGCCTGCCGCAACACATCCTTTTAGGCGCCTCTGCTTCTTGCGCGCCTACGCCAGTTGGTCACACCAATCGATGACAGGCGTTCCTCGATTTGGTCCTTGCAACGCATACAAGATCGTACTTTCCGCCTACTTCCACAGATCCCCGCATCAAATACCCGTCACGCCGGAGCATCCTCCTCCATTCGAACGACATGGCCGAGCCAGCGCAGGCGCTGGGTATTAATACGCTGCACAACGTCTATGTCGTTGAGGAGCTCATACAGCTAAGTGTTGGATCGGATGCGGAAATCATCGCCAACTCACAATGGACCGAATATCTTATGTAGGACTTTTCTCTCGAATACTCTCAGTGTTTAATAGGGTCCATGCCTCTGCGCCATAAAGAAGCACGGGCAGGATGAGCGTCTTGTAGAGTATTAGTTTTGTCGTATGAGACAGGTCTCTACTACTCAATTGCCTATTGAGACCATAGTAGCACCTGTTTGCAAGAGAGATCTTGCGCTTGATCTCCAGACTGACATCATTTTTGGAGGTAACGGCGGATCTGAGATAAATAAATTCCTTGACTGTATCAAAAGTATAGTTATCGGTCGTAATCTGAGATGCAATACGCCGCACGTCTCTACTTGTCGATAACATACACTTCGTTTTGCCCTCATTTACAGACAGACCCATTTTAGTAGACTCCCGTTCAATAGCACTAAAGGCAACAGTAACATCTCGCTTGGTACGCGGTACGCAATCAACTCGACACTTTTTTGAAAAGTAGTGCCATTGCGATGCACTCAATCATATACTAACAGAGCCCAGACTAATGGCGAATTGGTTGCTAGGCCGCTGAGGAATGCAACTCAATTGTGTTCGCACAAAATTCCAACAGTGAGAGAGGTTTACACTGACGGCTCAAGTTTGAGAGATAGGGTAAGCTGGGGTATATCCATAGAGGGTTCATTCTGCCTGAAACCTGCCTTTTAAGCAAAGGTCATGGCAATGTTGAATGCGATCCAACATTTGGGAGATTTTCCCTTCAAATCTTTTAATTTACTCCGGAAAACAGGTTGCCACTGAGCCTCTAACGAACCTAGTTTTGGTGTTTTGGTTTGAAGATTCGAAAGTTCCTAATGGGATTCATAAGGCTTATGCTGGACTGTCATATATTTATTAAGGGTTCTGGTAGTAAGCTACAATGCCTGAGTGCTACAATGTTTTCCAAGCAGATGTCATGGCAATTTTGAATAAATAGGTCGTAATGCGTGTTGAGTGTTTTCCCGCAAATCATTTGATTTTCTTGGACAGTCAGGCTGCAACTAAGTTTTTAACGAACGTAGTTTCAACGTCAGTCTTTGTCCATGAATGTTAAGAGAGGATTTCTTATGAAATTTTTGATCTTTCAAATGCAAATCTTATGTGGCTCTCGGAGCGTGGAAAAGTCGTTGGAAATTGCATTGCTGACGGACAAACAGGCCAGAGTCGGTACAGAGCTTGCAATCTGCTACATGTTACAGGGCATAAGTATTCCAATTGCTTCAGTTAACTTGAATATCATTTGCACTTGTTATAGGGAAGATTAATCTGGTTGGCAGCAAGAGGCTACATGCACTGTTGGTAGATTATGCTGTACACACGTACAGTACAGTACAGTACAGGTCCGACTCACTTCTCTCCTTAAGTCGCTTCTGTCCTTAAATGATGATTCTTACGGGCCAATATTCTGTTGGTGTGTTACGTGCCTTCTCCAGATATTGTTGTTGTTGTTGTCGTATACGACTCCCCCACAGGTTTCACTTCTAAACTATTCTGCTAATCGAATGACATCGGTAGCACAATGGCGATTCTTACGGGCCAATGTTATTTAGAAGTGTGCGTGCCTTCTCCACGTTTCGTTGGTAGTAAGAGGCTATATTTCTAGATTATGCAGGACACGTATGGATGAATGGAGGGCCTTCGTAAATTGCAATTCTTATCGGCTAATGTTCTTTTGATGTGTACGTGACTTCTCTAGGTATTGTCATACTATAAGACTCCCACGTCGGTTCCACTTCTGAGCTATTCTGCTGATTTGATGCCATCCATCGAACCATGGAGATTCTGACGGGCTAATGGTCTTTTGGTACGTACATGCGTGCCTTTTCCAGATATTTTCGTCGTATACGACTCCCATGCAGATTGAACTTTTAAGCTATTCTGCTGCTAATTGCGATTCTTAGGAGCCAATGCTCTTTTGGTACGTATGTGCGCGCCTGTTCCAGGTGTTGTCATCGTACATGACTCCCACACAGGTTATCCTTCTGAGTTATTCTGCTGCTCAGTTTCCTTGACGTAGGATTCCTGCTGTATTCTGCTTTATAGGCTCGATAGTTAATATCGTCTGAGTGAAGAAAATTGTCCCAAGTATTCTAATGCATAAGTGAAACCGCTTGAAAATTTTTGTCATCAGGTTGGTTGGTACTCTTCGCCTTTTAATAAAGGTCTCACAGAAGATGTCGAGACCGCCATGGTAGTCGCCGTGGTTTAGTAGGTAGTGTGTCGACTTATTAGACGTGAGGTCATGTTTCAAGCCCCAGGGTAGACTTCTCCAACAAAACAAGATATGAACAAATATTTATTCGGCGATTTCCGCTCAGCAGATTTCTGGCAAAATCTCTGAGAGTAATACAAAAAATTGCCATGAAAAGTTTCTCAAATATCTGTTGTTCGGTGTCGACTTGTATGTATGTCTTGACACTCATGTACCAAATTAACACACACAACATAAGCAGTGTAAGAAGCTAGGTTGTAATCCAGACTAATACGATGTTCAGATATGCACCTTTATTGCGTAAATCGCAATAAACGCCATTATTGAGCACAATATTTTATATAAAGTTTCAATTAATTATTGCGCAATAAATACTCAAATTGTTATAATATTGAGTAAAACTTGAAATGCAGCACTGTTATAAGTCTGTTCAGTGCGCATATTACAATTATTCGAACACTTTCTGTTGATATTTGACAACTTAAATGTCAATAACGACATGAAAAAAAAACAAAACAAAATAAAGTTGATAAAACAAACCAGCTGCCAAACGAATATTGAATAAGCAGATAAACTGCGTATATAATTATGTCTGAACACTTAACATATTGTACTCAATAAACTGAATATTGACTCAATAAAAGTGCATATCTGAACATAGTATAAAGGGTTGTAGTGACCAATTATGTGCATGTGCATGTATGAGCATCTCTGGTGTTATTTAAGCATCCCCCAATAGAACTTGAGATTTCGAAACAGCTGAACTGTGTAGAGTATTAAAGAAAATTTATTTGAAGTTGAGTTTTGAAAATATAATTTGAAGATGTATTTCTCACAGTGTAGGTAGGTAGCATGGCTTAAGGCATTGCATAGGTTTTTATTACATTTTTTTTGTGTCGTGCCCCTAAAGCAAATGTAGCAAAATAACGCTGTTATTATGTTTTCTATCTGTATACGCGATATTTTTTTCTTTAAATTCATTCCAGACTTTATTGAAAAAAAAAAATTATTTTAGGTTGTCGTCGCCCAAATGCTCCTCCTCTTTAGTTGGAGCCTTTTTATTTTTTTCTTGTTATTTTTGCTTTTGTTTTTCGATTTATAGTTGTTGTTTTATATGAACATTTTGTTTTTTTTTCAAAGCTTTTATTGAAATTAAGATTTTAAATTAAAAACGTTTTTTTTTTTCAAGTTCGCCGGTCGGTACCAAACAAAAAAAGTACCACAACTGTGAGGCAGAAAAAATGAAGAAGAAACAGACAGAGGACATGCAAATTACATTAAATATTAAATTCTAATAATAATGCATTACAACAAAAAGAAACACAAAAAAATACTTTTTATTAAAGAGCCCTCAGTCCACCGAAACACAGTGCCAATCAATGTTTGAATTTGTTCTGGGAAATTATAAACCTTAGACGCACACTACTCTTGCCGGACTTTGCCAATGTTTTTTTCAGTCTTGCAAATACAAGCAAGGCACCTGGGTTTCTGAGAAAACTTCTTCTTCTACTCACGTAGATTGTTTTCCATTTAATTTCACTTTTTAGTTTGAATTCCAGTCTCTCTGTCTGTCCCTGTCTCGCTCTATTCTTGTGATTAATTAGCTAAAGTATGTACCTCTGCTAGACAGGTAACAAGTAAATGCAAATAAAAAATCTCATCGTGCAAATTATGTTGTACGTACCACTTAAGACAGAGAGAGAGAGCGAGAGAGAGAGAGAGAGGGAGGGAGAGAGTGAACGAGAGAGAGTGTGACACAAAGTTCGTAAATTTTTGTGGAACTAATTGCTGTTGTGGTGTTTTATAAAGTAAAAGAAGAAGGGATTTAATATTTTATAAGTATGCATGATGAATTTGAAAAGGAAAAGTTCTTTTACTGCTACATCATGGTCTACATTAATGGTTGCTTACAGCTCGAAGGACCATTAAAACTTTCTTTCTTATATATTGAAAACCTTAGAAAATTTCCGTGATTGATCATGTTGGTTGTTTACAGTTTGAAGGACCATTGAAACTTTCTTTCTGACATCTTAAAAAAACTTTGGAAAATTTCTATGATTGATCATGTTGCTTGTTTACAGCTCGAAGGACCATTAAAACTTTCTTTCTTACATCTTAAAAAACTTTGGAAAATTTCTATGGTTGATCATGTTGCTCTTTACAGCTCGAAGGACCATTAAAACTCTTTTTCTTACATCTTAAAAAACCTTAGAAAATTTCTCTGATTGATCATGTTGGTTGTTTACAGTTTGAAGGACCATTAAAACTTTCTTTCTTACATCTTAAAAAAACTTTGGAAAATTTCTATGATTGATCATGTTGCTTCTTTACAGCTCGAAGGACCATTAAAACTCTTTTTCTTACATCTTAAAAACCTTAGAAAATTTCTCTGACTGATGCTGATGTTGCTTGTTTACAACTCGAAGGACCTTTAAAACTTTCTTCCTTACATCTTAAAAAACATTAGAAAATTTCTATGATTGATCAGTTGGTTGTTTCCAGCTCGAAGGACCATTAAAACTTTCTTCCCTACATCTTGAAAACCTTGAAAAATTTCTCTGATTGATCATGTTGGTTGTTTACAGTTCTAAGGACCATTAAAACTTTCTTTCTTACATCCTGAAAACCTTAGAAAATTTCTCTGATTGATCATGTTGGTTGTTTACAAGTCGAAGGACCATTAAAACTTTTTCTTACATCTTGAAAACCTTGGAAAATTTCTCTGACTGAACATGTTGCTTGTTTACAGCTCGAAGGACCATTAAAGCTCTTTTTCTTACATCTTGAAAAACTTGGAAAATTTCTCTGATTGATCATGTTGGTTATTTACAATGTTTCGAAGGACCATTAAATTTTTTTTCTTATATCTTGAAAACCTTGGAAAATTTCTCTGATTGATCATGTTTGTTGTTTACAGTTCGACGGACCATTAAAACTTTCTTTCTTACATCTTAAAAACCTCAGAAAATTTCTCTGATTGATCATGTTGGTTGTTTACAGTTCGAAGGACCATTAAAACTTTCTTTCTTACATCTTGAAAACCTTAGAAAATTTCTCTGCAGTTCGAAGGACCATTAAAACTTTCTTTCCTACATCTTGAAAACCTTGGAAAATTTCTCTGATTTCTCTCAACACAAGTAAAGAATGTCAGTTTAAGTAGGTTCATACTGACCACTCATGCATACAATTAACACACACGACATTAGGTGGTGTGAGAAGCTAGGTCGTAATTCGGACTGAAGTTTTGTAATGACCAATTATGTATGTATTCTGGAGAAATGGAAAGCAACAGCTGTTGCCTTGGGAAAGATTAAAGGACTTTTAAACAATATTAATCTCTGGGGAAACATGGCGTTTCTTGAGAGAGGAGTGAACTCAAACTGTTCACTGAAAAAATCAAAGTTCAATTGTCCGCCGTATAGTTTTATTAGAGATGTTTCCTAAGGCCACTTTGAACCTTAGATTGTGATTGAATTTGAGATGATATTGGTAAACCTTGGCAAGTATGCCTTATGACTGCAAATAAACGATGAACATGATCGATCCGTATTTCTATGTGGAACTGCTATATGATAGTCATCTTTTGCTAGGCTTTTCCCCAATTTGATACCGAAATGATCAGTTAAAACCTTGACATTAAGGCCTAGTATAATAGCGATGTAAGCGAGTAGGGAGTTGTATGACCTCATTTCTATGCTGAAAGCCTAAGATACCGTTATTCCAAAATTTTTAACACTGTGTACTCTGTCGTATTCTAAAAAGGTAGCACTCACGAAATGCGCTAACTACAGGGGTATAAGCTTTCTCCCTATCGCATATAATATCCATACAAACGTGTTGTGTAAACGACTGAAACCCCTCATCAAAACAGTGGCTGGACTTTAGCAGTGCGTCTTCAGGCCTGGTTCCCGACTACCATCGACTAGATCTTCACATTATGCCAAATGTTGGAGAAGACCTATGAAAAACAAGTTAACACACACCATCTTTTTGTTGACCACAAGACAGTCTTCGATAACTGCATAAGCAATCGTGTTTTTCCGCCATGTCTGAGCTCGGTATTCCTGCGAAGCTAATAAGGCAATGCACAATGACGTTGAGCAACGTCAAGATAGTAAGGAACCTCTTCGAACCATTTTATACCATGCGAAGTTCCCGGAAGGCTACCCATTATCATGCGACCTTCTTAGCTCGGTATTCTTGCTGAAGAACCTCGAATGAGGTTGAGCAACTCCTGCAGCAACGTCAAGATCGTAATGAACCTCTCCGAACCTTTTGCTACACCGCGAGAGGATTCAGACAAGGCGATGCCTTATCATGCGACGTTTTCAACTTCTGTATGGAGACAGTTAAGCTCTCTTCAGGGAGTGCATCCCAATGGCACTATTTTCTAAAAAAGTGTCTTAAAAAATTGCTTGCATACGCTGACGACATTGATATCATAGGGCATATCAAGCGAGATATTATTGCTGCTTTTAGCGCCATTGAACGGCGCGTCTATCAAGATGGATATGGCAGTAACTGAGAGCAAAACGAAGCATAGGTTGTCGACAAGTACGGACATGCGTCAATAGTCAAGGAATTTATTTATCTTGACCTTATCTTGGCAGATAGTCGGGTTGATTTCAATGCTTTAAAAAAAAACTACTGAATATTTTCTCAAATTTGTTTTTTTATTTGAAAGTACAATCCTTCCGGTTAATAATGGAAAATAAATTCATTCAAATAGCTGCCTCGGCTGGCCATGCAGTAGCCTAAACCAGAAGATGCCGATTTTGGCAAAAAAAATCATCTTTTCAGATGAAGCTCATTTTGATCTTGGCGGGTATGTAATCAAGCAAAATTGTCACATTTGGGGCACAGAAAACCCGCACGCATACATTGAAAAGCCGACGCACCCAAAACGAGTCACTGTTGGGTGCGGATTTTGGTCCAGAGGCATAATTGGGCCATTTTTCTTCGAAAATGAGCAAGGAGTGGCCGCTACAGTCAATGGCGATCGTTATCGGGCCATGTTGAACGAATTTTTGTTCACAAAAATTGAAGAGGAGGATATTGGCAACATTTGGTTTCAACAGGACGGCGCTACGTGCCACACAACCGAAGCTACACTCGATGTTTTGCGCCCTGTTTTTGAAGATCGCATTATCAGCCGCAGAGCTGATGTCGTTTGGCCACCTCGGAGCTGCGATTTGACACCGTTGGACTATTATTTGTGGGGTGCCGTCAAAGATAAGTGTTACGCCGACAAGCCAGAGACAATTGACGCTTTAAAGGACAATATTCGTGAAGCCATTGGTGAAATACAGCAGCACGCAATCGATAATGTGCTTAAAAGATGGACCGATCGTGTAGGCTACTGCATGGCCAGTCGAGACAGTCATTTGAATGAAATTATTTTCCATTATTAAACGGAAGGATTGTACTTTCAAATAAAAAAAGAAATTTGAGAAAATATTCAGTAGTTTTTTTTTAAAGCATTTAAAAAAAAAACTTATTTGGCGGACCCTTTATATGGCATCGGTTCTAATCAAAGTTTGCTTAGATACTTTACATGAAATAATAAGTATTAGGTAGTGTGTTGGCTTATTAGACATGATGCCACGGTTCAAACCTCAGGTCACATATTTCGAACGAAACGAAATCTGAAAAAATATTTCATCGGCGACTTCCTCTCAGCGGTTTTCTGGCAAAAACTCTGAGAGTAAATAAAATTGCCATGAAAACCTTTGTCATACGGAGTCGACTTTAAACTGTAGTTCCCACACATAACATAAGTGGTTTGAGAAGCTAGGTCGTAATCCTAACTGGAGGGTTGTAATGACCAATTATGTACATATGTAATGGGCTGGTAAAGTCCATTCGAATTGCCCTGTATTTGGTAGGCTTGAAGTGACTGAGTGAGCTTATGAATTTACAAACAAACTAGTCTTCATGGATTTCTGAAAACTTAAGTATGATTACAGTGGGATTGACAAGAAAGACCATATGTACGACTTCATAAAACCTTGTTAAGTTGATTTGGAATGTAAATTTCCCGATTTTAAATATTTTCCAGAATTTAATTGAAATTTGGAGCACACTTTTGGTCACTTAACGAGACCATTTCACTTCAATAACCAACAAAGTTTACAGATTTTTTTTCTTGGTTTTCAAATCAAAACATTTCAATTCGTATGTTTCAATTCATTAATAATTTTCATTATTTCTTACATATTTAATCATCACCACCGCAATAAATATTCATTAACATTCAAAGGCCTACAGCTCGTTGTATTAAATTTTACCTTACCTCCTCGGTATATCGTGCTTACACTCCATTGAATTTGAAAGACCTAAAACTACTTTTCTTTTGTAAATCGTACGTACGTATATCCATTAGAATATTGCTTCCAATAAAAATGAAAACACAAACACTGTGTTGCCTTGCTAGGGGGAAAACAGTCAGTCTAAGTTTAGAATAAATCTACCAAAGACGGGTAAATAAAAGTGCATCAGCTACTGCTGCCTAAATAAAGCTTCTATGGCATCTTCTTCTTCTTTTTTTCTTTTTGTTGCATGCCCCCTAAATACAAATCACACATTTAGGCGAAATCTTCTAACAAAAAAGGCGAAAGAAAAAAATTATTCCCCAACTAAGAATTTACGCCGACAAATCCTTCATCACATCAAAAGGGGAATAGAAAATGAAAAAAAAAAGTACCAAGAACAAGAAAAATAAGAGAAAAAGTTTCTCTTTTCCTTTGCATTTAAATTGCAAAATAAGGTTTTAAGCGGTAGCAGTAGTTTAAAGGAGTTGAAACAATTATGACAATTTTATAGGGGGGTCATGCTCACTCTACCGATTAGATTACCTACCAGATGCCCTGAATTTATGCTGTTGAAACAAATTTTGACATACAGGCATTAGAAGTAACAGCGATAGTATTTGTCATGCCCCATTGTGAGCATTAGTCCAGGGCTAATGCCCATGACGGCACACCCCTCGGTGCACTAAGCACGTTAAAACAATGCGTCTACCAAAGCCTCCACGCACAGCGATGCAGTCTCATGGTAAGACTACCATAGATCACATCATCATACATGAGTACGAATTCAAAGCCATTTATTTGAACATGACTTCCTTTTGGAAGTCCCAAACAGTTTGGGACTGTTGATCCAACGCCGCATTCTAAGCAATCAGATCGCATTAGAATAACTTGGGAATAATATGGGACTGTCTGGGGAATTGAGAATGAGAACACAGATGAGTTTGCGAGAACAGAAGCATTGTCGCCACTGATGGGTATTTATCTTTCCAGTGGAATGAAAAAAGATGTTCGGAAGGATAAAAGCATAGGAAGGGAAAGTGGAGAGAGATGGAGACACTATTTAGGTCAAATGGGTTTGAAGAAAACTAGACCTTTGCTGGGTAAATATCATGGGAAAATATATGAGTCTTACATCAAAGACTCTTATGAGTCTTACACCAAGACGTAGTCTGAGTGCAGTAAGCAGCACTGTAGGCTTGCTGTGACTTGGAAACGCCTCAAACCCAAAATGTAGACTCTGTGATGGGAAAAATGAATCATCATATCTATGTAGTGAGCGGCTTTAATGCATATTAGAAGGAAACATCTGACACCGAACATCATCCTGAAGCTAGTCAGGGTAACAGAATTGGGAGAAAGACATCATAGAGATACCCCTTAGAGAATGAGAAGCAGTACTAGAGATCGTGTACATACAGACAGACATATATACATACATAATTGGGAATTACAACCCTTCGGTCAGGATTACAATCTAGCTTCTCACGACACTCATGTTGTGAGTGCGTTAATTTTATACATGAGTGGCGGCACCTACAGTTTAAAGTAGGTTCCGAACGACAGATATTTGAGAGCCTTTTTATGGCTCGCTGTAGTCCACTAACTCATATGAAAATATGTAACCAATGAAATGCTAGAGATCTCCCTGTAATGTGTTCAACAGTAATCGTCTAGAAGGGAAGTATAAGACCTAGAACCTACAACAAATATTCAATATTAACACCCTAGTATTGGTATTATTTCTCATTGTGGCAACCTTTTGTCAACACCTTCTTCTGCCTTATCTTAAACAATGGCAACCCTATGGTTCTAGACATACATACATAATTGGTCATTACAACCCTTCAGTCAGCATTAGGACCTAGTTTCTCACACCACTTATGTTGAGTGTGTTAATTTTATACTTGAGTGATGGGACCCTGGCTTTACGTCTAATAAGCCAACACACTACCTACTAGACTACGGCGACTTGGTTCTAGAACCTGTTAAAATTTTTTCACTTTCTCTCCTTTACAAACAATTCCTTTAAATGTCTACTATTTCGTCTTCTCCTCTTTTATCTTATACAATGGCAACCCTATGGTCCTAGAACCTGTTAAAATTTTTTCAATCTCTCTCCTGGCTTAACTGAAACCTTTACAAACAATTTCTTTAAATGTCTACTATTCCACCTTCTTCTGCTTTATCTTAAACAATGGCAACCCTATCGTCCTAGAACCTGTTACAATTTTTCCACACTCTCTCCTGCCTTAACTGAAAACTTTAGAAACAATTCCTTTAAATGTCTACTATTTCGCCTTCTAGTGTTTTATCTTATACAATGGCAACCCTATAGCCCTAGAATCTGTCACAATTTTTCAAAACAATGGCAACCCTATGGTTCTAGAACCTGTCAGAATTTTTTCAATCTTTCTCCTGGCTTAACCTGAACGTTTACAAACAATTTCTTTAAATGTCTACTATTCCACCTTCTTCTGCTTTATCTTACACAATGGCAACCCTATAGCCCTAGAACCTGTCATAATTTTTTCACTCTCTCTCCTGGCTTAACTTAAACGTTTACAAACAATTCCTTTAAATGTCAGCTATTTCGTCTTCTTCTGCCGTATCTTAAACAATGGCAACCCTATAGCCCTAAGCCTGTCACAATTTTTTCACTCTCTCCTGGCTCAACTCAAGCGTTTACAAACAATTCCTTTAAATTTCTACTATTTCGCCTTCTTCTGCTTTATCTTAAACAATGGCAACCCTATGGTCCTAGAAGCTGTCACAATTTTTTCACTCTCTCTGCTGGCTTAACCTAAACGTTTACAAACAATTCCTTTAAATGTCAGCTATTTCGTCTTCTTCTGCCGTATCTCAAACAATGGCAACCCTATAGCCCTAAGCCTGTCACAATTTTTTCACTCTCTCCTGGCTCAACTCAAGCGTTTACAAACAATTCCTTTAAATTTCTACTATTTCGCCTTTTTCTGCTTTATCTTAAACAATGGCAACCCTATGGTTCTAGAACCTGTCACAATTTTTTCACTCTCTCTTCTGACTTCGTTTAAACGTTTATAATCCACTCCTTTAAATGTCTGCACAACTCTTTTAGAATAATAAAGAACAGCTCAACACCCATCAGGCGTTTGTTAGATAAACTTCTAACGATTTTGGTTTTTTTTGTTCTTTTTGTTGTTGTTTTTTTTCTTATTCAGTCAAATTTAAATTGAAAGTGCTCAACACAAATACACTGACTGGCAAACACAAACGCTAATACAACCGACATTGTAACCAAACCATGGAAAGGAAGGAGGAAATTGTTAAATAACCAAGTGAGAGCATATACGTGACTGTGTTTAGAGAACGGATGTAAGTTAGTGTGTCAGTATGTGTGTTAGTAGAGAGAGTGCATATGTGCATATGTGTAAGTATGTAAATATCGTTTACATATTGGAGGGGGAAGGGGAGAGGAAAAAATTTGCAAATTTTACAAGAGAATGAATTGCAAACCACGTTACAATACCACAGAATTCGTAAAGGAATCCCCGCTACAAACTCCGTGACACATACTCGCATACATACATATATGTATGCATGTATGTTGGCATGTCTATACATTACAAGTAACAAAAAAAAAACAAAAAGAAGAGGAGAAAAGGAAGAGGAAACATGCAAAGTAAACATTATTTGAATGCGTTGTTCTTACAAATTTTGGCGGTTTTATCGTTGTTTGTCAAACTGCAAGCATAAGTATCCGCCAACTGAACATACGTAAAGACAATGAATGCATGCACGCATGATAGTGATGGTTGGGTGTTGCAACTCGTTAAAATAAAGTGTACGTATGTAGCTCTCTTGGCATGCAGCTTTGTTTTCATCGTTTTAGTGTGTTCAGTTGAAGAGAAAAAAGATTTTTTTCTTTTTATTTTGTTTTCTTTACGCTAAAAGGCTGGAAATTAGAAAATTGAAATCTTTGAAGAGACAAAGAAGAGTTTTTCTCAAACAACAATTTCTTTAAATACCGGCTGTCAGTCAGCCATAGACAAAGTTGCCTTTAATTAAATACAACACACTCTTACGTAAAACCTTTGCATGAACAAAGCCTTGCTTTGGTCAATCGAAAGACATGAAGTTCTTAAAAGAATTCTTGAATGAAAGCAAGTACTAGCACATGTAAATGAAATTATTCGTAGTCTATCTCTCTCTGTCATTGGATAAGTGACGTAAACGTTTTCTTGTGTTTACTTTAATAGTTGCCAAGATTTTAAGTTTCCTACTCAAATTGCTTTAAACTTTGTAAAGAAATTAGTTTGAAATCTAAAAAGTCCTTTTAAAACTCATTTATATTGCATGCTTAATGTGTGATTATTTTTGAGCAAAGTTTTCTGAATTATAAGAACTTTGATACTCTAACAAACAGCTTAATTGTATAGAAATAAAAAGTAAAATTTTGTTTATCGTTTAAAACAATTAAAAATAGTGCGAGAGTTTTCCAAAGGGGGCCTATTTACTAGGCTAATATTTCACAAGACATTTCAAATGAAACTATAGTTAAGCACTTCGAACATTCGGTTGGGAACTTAACTTTCATGAGTTTGTTCGTAGCGAGAGAGACATAGAACACAAGGGAAGTTAGTGACCGTCAAGCCACAATATTGTAACGTTTTTATCGTTTAAAAACGTTTAAAATATGAGCTCGTAGATTGCAAATAAAATAAAAATAAATTTTTGTTTTTTGTTTTAATTGAAATTCTTTATTATTTGCACAATTCTGTGTGCCACTGTTCACAACTTGATGTAAACAATAACAATTACTTTTCTTTGTTATTCCTATGTTTATACCCTTTACATACAAAATAACAATTACTAGGCAATTATTCGACAGATTTTTGTAACGGAGATCTTCAAACCACGATTACTCTCCTTAAATGCACCGCTTTTTCACACAAGACTGTCTGAACTTCACTAACTCCGTCACCTGCTTTGTCTTGCCTTTTATATGGCAAAGTAAACAGTCTGATGAATGTTCTTGAAAGCGAATGTTCATCACTTCGCCTTCTCGGAAACTTTATAAATGTAAACGTCATTCTTTAAGTTTATTTTTGTAGTGTTTGTTGTTGTATTTTTGTTTACTTGTTTACCATTTTTTATGCTGGTGTTTATTGTTATATTAAGCAGTAGGATAATTTGTAAACAGGTTTATTTACTGCATTGTTTAGTTGTTGTACTTTTGTTTATATGTTATGTTTTAATGTTAAGCGATGTAAAAGTAAAACACCAGTATCTGGATTTTTGATTTTCGTAACAATATGTACGATAAACGGCAAATGATAACATTGTAAGCAGAATTAAAGAAAAATTAAAGGCTTCAGCATCCATTATTCGAATAAAAACGATTTGCAAGTTCCCCAAAAGCACAGCATATGGCATCAAATATAGCGAACGTACAGTCAAAGAAAAAAGTCTACGTACAGGGGTGGGACTTTTTTTTATCAAATTAAAAAAATATTTTTGTAGCATTCTTTAAGGCATTTAATATCAAGAATGTTTGAAAATATAACATTAGAAATTATTGGAAAGAAAACTAAATATTAGCAGGAAAAAATCTACATTCAATGAGGTATGTAGACTTTTTTCTTTGACTGTACATACATAATTGACCATTACAACCCTTTAGTCGGGATTACGACCTAGTTTCTCACACCACTTATGCTGGGTGTATTAAATGTATACATGAAAGACGGGACTTCCGAACGATAGATTTTTGAGAGAGTTTTATGGCCATTTTATTTCACTCTCAAAGTTTATGCCAGAAATCTGCTGAGAGGAAGTCGCCTGTATTTTTGTTTTGTAGGAGATGTCTGATCTGGGGCCTCAAGCCAACACACTATGTACTAGACTACGGTGTCTTGTTGAAACTACAGTCCGTTTTACCAAATCCCCATGGACGGATATAGCATATAACAGCACAAGCAAGTAATAACATCGTTTTATCACAACTAGCTTGTATGTCATCATCTCTAGCAATGAGATCCATTTCTGGATTAATGAATACGTAAACAAACAAAATTGTTAAATTTTATACGTAACCAATCAACACGAGATCCAATAGCGTCCAATACATCCCGAAAAGGTCACTGTTTGATGAGAATTTTGTGCTACAAGTATCATTGGTCAATATCTCTTTAAGAACGACGTTGGCCAGACTATTACTGTCAAGGGCGAACACTATAAGCTCTAACGACATGCAGTTTCAACAGAATATTCTAAATATTACGATCGAGCGGTGTGATCACACCACCTTACAACCCTTTAGTCAGGATTACAAACTAGCTACTCGCACTATTCTTGCTGCGAAAAAATATTTCTTCCGCGACAGCCTCTCAGCAGATTTTTTGCATAAAAAAATTTCTTAAAAATCAGTCGTACAGAATCGACTCGCCACTCATTCAACATAAGTGGTGAGAGTAGTTAGGTCTGACTGAAGGGTTCTAATGACCAATTATGTATGTATGTATGTAGTTTGAACACAATGGACGTTATCAACTGTCAAAGTTCGAAAGTCTCTGTTGGAAGATACAAATTTTAAATTTAATTGCCTTCTCCATGGTTGTGAAGTGACAGTTCTTTATTTCTTAAATCAAACAAAATGGTATATAAATAAGGATAGATTTTGTTAAAAAGGCCTTCGAAATTAATTGAAAAATACTTTCCTTACTAACTATATCCCCCTTGGTTAATAAACAAGGTTTCATTTAGAAGAGTAAACACATACGAAAAAAATGCTGCAACAAATTCACATGCAATCTGGCATATGTGACCAAAATTTAAATTTAAATACCCCCCAACCAACTTGTAGAGACTATACAAGTGTAAACATTTTTGCATCCCCTTTGAAATAGAAAAAAGCAGGAGGAAATTGTTGAAATTGTTTTGGACTTTGTTTGTGCAAATTTTTTTTCTTAAGCATGGGAGGAGGTCAGGAATTCCAAGGTTTTTGGATTTAAGGGCCCTATAGAAAAACTTCGAAAGGCTTGGGCTTTAGATAGAATTAATTTTGACAGCACAGCCTTTTAAAAGGCAAGGATTTAATGCTTGGGACTTTACAGAGAATTATTTTTGACAGGATATTACAACAACTGGATATATTGGAAAAAGTTTAAATACATACATACATAACTGTTCATTACAACTCTTCAGTCAGGATTACGACCTAGTTTCACACCACTTATGTTGTGTGTGTTAATTTTATACATGAGTGGTGAGACCTACAGTTTTTTGAGATTTTTGAGAAACTTTTCATGGCAATTTTATTTACTCTCAGAGTTTTTGCCAGAAATCTGCTAAGAAGAAATCGCCGAAGAAATACTTTTTGTATTTTATTTTGATGTCTGGCCTGGGGCTCGAACCCTGGCTTTACGTCTAATAAGCCAACACACTACCTACTAGACTACGGCGACTTTAAAATATTGTTACGTTTTTTAACCTTTTAAAAACGTTTAAACTATGAGCTCGTAGTTTGCAAATAAAATAAAAATAATTTGTGTTGAATTTTAATTAAAATGCTTTATTATTCGCACAATTCTATGTGCCGTTGTTCACAACTTGATGTAAACAACAACAATTGTTCTTTGTTATTCCTCTGTTTACACTCTTTGCATAAACAATAACAATTACTAGGCAAATCGATCGACAGATCTTTGTAAATGAGATCTTCAAACCACGATTACTCTTTTCAAACACACCGCACCTTCATACAAAACTGACTGAACTTCACTAACTCACTCGCCTGCTTTGCCTTGCCTTTTATATGGCAGCGTAAACAGTCTGATGAATGTTCTGCAAGGCGAATGTTCTTGACTTCGCCTTCTCGGAATCTCTATAAATGTAAACATCGTTGTTTACGTTCATTCTTATAGCATTTGTTGTTGTATTTTTGTTTGCTTGCTTACCATTTTTTATGCTGGTGTTTGTTGTTGTATTTTTGTTTACTTGTTTACCATTTTTTATGCTAGCGTTTGTTGTTTTAAGCAGTACGATAATTTGTAAACAGGTTTGTTTACTACATTGTTTTGTTTTTGTAGATTTTGTTTATAATTTTAATGTTAAGCGATGTAAATGCTAAACTTCAGTATCTGGATTTTACATTTTCGTAACAATATTGTTTAAGAAGTAAATGCAATAAGCAATGTTGTTGGGGCCCAATTAACCTCTCTTGTTGCACCTCTCTCTGCAGGGTATAATATCATCAGCTAATTTGTGTTGGTGAATATGGATTTAAAAAAAAAATTTGTGTATGCATAGCAGGATAGAGAAAAAGAAAAAAAAAACTTTCTAAAGAAGTTTATTTGCTTTCGTTTTTATCCAGAGAATTTGCATCACATCACAGTACTAAACAACTGGACTGGACACTCGCCATAGTTTATATACAGAGAAATATTCACACTTCATTGCTGGAAAACTTTGTCCAAGTCCAAGTTAATAAAGAAGGCTGTTGTACGTCTGCTTTCTGACAACTGCACCAACGTAGCCGTACGGTGTTCACCATTACCAGTGGCATCCTCGTCATCATCCTTGTCAACATTGTGTTCTTTTTCATGCCTTAATAAATCGTTTCAAATGTTTTTGGATTTGCATTTGTTGTGAGCAGAGAAAGAGCGAGTAAGAGAGTAAAAGTCCTGTCTTCCTTTTTGCAATATTCCTTTGATTTTGTTGGTTTTGTTGTCTCTGGTCCCTGGTATATTCCTGGGCAAGCAAAGTGTTGACACAAAAACCTGACAACTATGCATAGTAAGTGGCTGTGTTTTTGCATTTGATTTGGAACGGGCATCAGCATCATCATCATCATTATACACTCTCTCATATAAGTCAGCACTAGGATGAGTGAGAGAGAGGCAAGCTTGTCATTTAACTGACCAGAGACCCACACAGAGTGTTGGGTGTAATAGAATGTTGAATAACACTTGTTGGTTGAATTTAAAAGGATCTCGGTTGTTATAAAATAGATTTTTTTCCTTTTACAAATACACATACATACGGACATACACACTCACTTCGTTATTTACATTTACCTCTACACAGTCTTATAATTCTCACATCCTTTTTTTTGTTGCCCACATTTTTTCAATTTCTTCTCGTTAAAGCTGTAAACTTAAGCTTGTGTATGTGTATGTGTATGTCTATGTCTATGTGTATGTGCGGACATGTGTGGAGAGTAAAATAATCGTGTTGACATTCTAACACGATTTGCAAATGGTTATTGTCCCCCAAACATGTTACAACACGGGGCAATATGTCCGTGTGTGAGTGTGAGTGAGTGATGTTTTATATGACATGGCTTTCAAATTAAATTCTTTTATTTACCTTTTGTTTTCATTGTTACAAACTTGCCAACATTAAAAACAGTTTATGCAACAATTTTACTCCTGCTTTTTTTCCTCCTTTCCTTCTGGTCTTGCAACACAGGTTATCCTTTAAAAAATTTAATAGCAAGTTAAAGTTTTTAATCAGGATAGTATTACAATTTTGTGCAGGGGTTGGCAGGCAAATCTTTTGGGAACCATTCAGACATCCTTAGATGTAAAGGAGGTAACCAAATATGCCTTTCTTGACATAGAAGGCGTATTTGATAACGTTCCTTACGAGGTCATAAGTAGGCTATTAAACAGAAGAAGTGTAGAACCTATGATCTCTAATTGAATGACAGGGTCCTGTATGATACACACAATCTGCAGAAACATATGCAGCAGTGTTGAAAAATTCAGTACTTTAGTACTTTTTTCTGTACTTTTTCATTTAAAAAATACCGCAGTACCCCCGCGACGATTTAAGTACTTTTTTATTATTACATACTGTTACGTTTTTACCTTTTTAAAAACATTTAAATATCAGTTCGTTAATTGCAAGCCAAGTAAAAACAAATATGTGTTTAGTTTTTCAGTTACACTCTTTATTATTCACCCTACGTTTGTGTCACTGTTTACAACTTAACGATACAACAACAATTTGCTTGTACACTATTCTATTTTACACTAGTATTCACTGGATCTTTACAACCACGACTTATTTTTTTTCACACGCAACTTCACACAAGGCTGACTGAATTCTTACTGACTGCTGCCTGCTTTGTCCAGCCCTTTTATAGTCCGACACAATCAGTCTAACGAACATTCTTGAAGTGGAAGGTTCGTGATCTCGCCTTCTCGAGAGCTCTATTGCTAATACATTGTTGTTTGTGTACTTTGCTTACGTTGTCCATCCCTTTTTGTCACATACATGTTATTGTTGGTACCAGGCGCAACCAGGTTCGTTGTACATATGTGTGTGTGCATTGTATTCTTAGTGTTAGTGTGTATTTGTATCGTGTGGCTTTTGTTTATCGTTTTTGTTCTTAAACGATATTAGGTCGTTTCGATTTGCGTAACAATATTTTATGTCTTTGCGCTTTTCAGCTATTAATGCATTAGCATTACATGTTCAACGTAGTGCTAAAGGTAGCAGTAGGCTTTAGCCCCGGTTAGCCAAACGTCCAAGGAACGTACACTGAAAGCAATGAAAACGCTTGCCGAACCGTAAAAACGAATATTGTTACATTACGTTCCATCGACGTTTGACTAAACGGGGCTTTTACGTTTTGTTACGTTCCGAATCAGGTGTTTTTGACCGTTTGTAGTTTAGTAGGTCGGAGTCGACTTTGAACTGTAGATATGTATTTTTTGTAGGTATGGACGTATTTCTTACAAAAGTACCATTCATTCAAAAAAGTACTCTTTCAGTTACAGTTCAGTACCAATTCAAAATTTCAGTTTTGCACCACTGATATGCAGGAAATGAGATGATGGGTAAGGCCACAATAATACCATGGAGCCTGTTTGTGGATGAACTCCAAACAAAACTATCTGAGACCGTCATGGACTACAAAGAACATGCAGATGACGTAGTCATGATGGCTAAAGGCAAGCTTAAAGGGACTTTCTGCGGCATCATTCAAAGAGGTCTTGACATTATAAGTTGCTGGTAAAAGACATTGAGCCTGAGGATAAGCCCAGCCAAGGCCGCAGTAATACTATTTACAAGAACCAGAGCACTTCCTAAGGAGACAACATCGCAGAAAATGGAGGTAAAATATTGAGGAATATCACATACATACATACATACGTAATTGGTCGTTACGACCGTTCAGTCAGGATCCCAACCTAGCTTCTCATATCACTTATGTTGTGTGTGTTAATTTTATACTTGAGTGCTGGGACATACAGTTCGAGGTCGACCCCGAACGGCGGAATTTTGAGAAAATTTTCAAGGTAATTTTATTTTACTCTCAGAGTTTTTGCCAGAAATCTGCTGAGAGGAGGTTTGTTGTAGATGTCTGACCTGAGGTTTAAACCGTGGCCTGGCATCTAATAAGCCAACACATTAGCTACTAGACTACGGCGACTATTTAGGAATATCACGGGATAGTTAACATGTAAAGCTCACATGTAGAGCATCACACGAAATGTCAGACATGCCACGATAATAAACAGAAGGATTGCAGGAAATTGAGATGCGACACAGAAATTACCATGACGGTCAGACTAATAGTAGCCTATGGAATAATCGTCTAGGCAGATAGATTGAATCTGAAAACATCTCAATTGGAGTTGGACAAGATACAGAGACTATCGCGAGTTGGTATAACAGGGGCAATTAAAATCTGTCCCACAGAGAGACTGGAGGCACTGTTGGATTTGAGTCTGCTGCAACTGGTGGTGAAGGCCACAATTTTGAAGACAATTAAGATTTTAGAAAGTGCTTTGGGACGTTACTTAGTAACAAAAATGAATGGAGTAATCTAGAACCTGTATATTTCTTAAAAGAGGGACAGTTTTGAGGTATACAGATGGATCAACAAAGAAGTCTGAAATAGAAGAGGAAGCATTGGGTATCCTCCAAACGGAAATCTATACAACTTAGATAGAAGGCTACCAAAAGACAGTGTATGGCAATACTTTTCGAAAGTCTGGCCGCTACCGGGTTAGATTAGGTTAGGTTAGCGTGGTAGCTTTAATTTACCAAAAAGCTCACTTGAGCACGCATAGCGGCCCGTTGTGATGCCACAGGTAAACGCAGCCTCTGCACTGACCAAGTTCCTCCGATCCAAGGAGGGGGGAAGTTGGTCAGCGCAAGGGCTGCACATTTTCCAAAAAGCACGACTACCCCACGCTGGAAAACCAGCCAGAATGTTTGATGAACGAGGCTATGTCCTTGATATCAATGGACGATAGCTCCGTCAAGCTGACAAGGGTCGGAGAGCCAAATTACCTATATCTGCATCCCGCAAGGGATGTGCATTGGCAGAGGAAGTGGATGACAGTCTCCTCCTTCTCGGCGGATCTGCATCCACGGCAGAAGTCGTTAAATGGTAGTCGCATTCTCTCCGCGTGTCTACCCATAACACAGTGGCCTGTAAGCATGGCCACTGTGATCGAGATGATATTACGGCCAAGTCCAAGTAGCTGGTTGGTATGCCTCCTATCCATTGTGGGCCAAGTGAGCCAAGCGATGGAGCAGGACTCCTCATTGACCCAGAACCGGTTGGCATCCCGGGAGAATTTCCGCGCAATAGACAGTTTGAACGAGGTAAGTGGCATTCCCACGTTGATTGAGGAAGATTCCGGAAATAGTGCGCCAGCCCTGGCCAGCTCGTCGGCCCTGCAGTTTCCATCCGGGTACTTAGCTCATATAATGTTGACTCGAGATAAGTAGAAGTCTGCCTGGGCAATCGGTAGGATCAATTGTCATACGCCACATTTTAACATCTATCAAAGCAGTCAGTCATGTATTCAGCATGCACGATAGGATGGAATTTCAGGCACTTTTGTTTTATTTTTTTTTTAACCCACATGGTATTGATGTCAAGGATATAGCTTCGTTTATCAGACTTTCAGACTGGTTTTCCAGTGTAGTAGGGTAGTCATGCTTTTAAATTGCAGCCCTTGCGCTGACCAAGTTCTTCGCTAGTTTGATGGAATTCGGTTGGTACAGGACTGCTCTTACTTGTAGCGTCAAAACGAGCCGCTATGCGTGCTCTAGTGAGCTTTGGTAATCAATACTATCACTTCGACCTAACCTAACCTTAGTTCCACACATGGGTTATCTTCTATATCTTCGTATAGTCCTTTAACTATCTATCGTATTGCCTTTTTCAGATATTCCCCTTGTCTTCTTAAGTATTGAGTATTTACTCAAGTTTCCTTACTCTAGTACACCTTAGTCTTATCCTCAGTCATTTTTGTCTCAAGGCTGTAATATTTTCGTCCCACTAGTAGAATATTTTCGTTCGCACAGATCTCAACCACATTATTCATTTCTGGCATTGTTATCTTATTACATACATAGTTTGGTCCGCTTTTATTCCATCATCACATCTGAAAATACCACATTGCGACATAATCGATCGATTTCCGCGACACAAGCGTGCCTCTTACATTAGAGAAATAAATTCTAAAAATAAAAACCACAATCCGATTACGATTGATTGTGAAATAACTACTCACATAATTAATTTGAAAATCAACGGAAGTGTAAAACTAATTGAAATTACGATCAAACTAATGAACGTACTACTGTCACAGTCATCAAAGGGTCTTTCAACAACGACTTCTGAACTTAGTCGGTTTATAATGGGTATTCTATGGAAGCTACATTTGTCAAATCAGTTGTCATTTTTTCAATTTGTTTTGCCAAATTACCATGAAAGAATATAGCATTCAACAGCAACAACAATTTGAGTACATGGTCATCTTGCGTGGAGGTGATATGAGGATAAGGATTTTCTCAAGTCGAAGGTGTATGCAAATACAAAGCAAACCACAGTAGTCCTCTTAGCTAACATAACCAATGTCATCGATCAAATTCAGCCTCATTTATGCAACAGAGTTATGAAAATTCGAACTGTTTGTAACGTTTTTTACCTTTTTAAAAACGTTTAAAATATGAGCTCGCAGATTGCAAATAAAATAAAAATAAATTTGTGTTTAGTTTTAATTAAAATTCCTTATTATTCGCACAATTCTGTGTGCCACTGTTCGCAACTTGATGTAAACAACAACAATTGCTTTTCTTTGTTGTTCCTCTGTTTACACTCTTTGCATAAACAATAACAATTACTACGCTATTACACGACAGATCTTTGTAATGGAGATCTTCAAACCACGATTACTCTCTGCAAAGGCACCGCGTCTTCACACAAGACAGACTGAACTTCACTAACTTAGTCGCCTGATTTGTCTTGCTTTTATATGGCAGGTTAAACAGTCTGATAAATGTTCTTGAAGGCGAATGTTAATGACTTCGCCTTCTCGAAATCTCTATAAATTATTCATCATTGTTGCTTGAGTATTTTGTTTGCATTTATTCTTTTAGTGTTGTTCGTAGATTTTTGTTTACTTGTTTACCATTTTTTTATGCTGGTGTTTGTTGTTATAAAGGGTCCGCCAAATAACTTTTTTTTGAAAATGCTTTAAAAAAAAACTACTGAATATTTTCTCAAATTTCTTTTTTTGTTTGAAAGTACAATCGTTCCGGTTAATAATGGAAAATAATTTCATTCAAATGGCTGCCTCGGCTGGCCATGCAGTAGCCTACACGATTGGTCCAATTTTGAAGCACATTATCGATTGTGTGCAGCTGTATTTCACCAATGGCTTCACGAATATTGTCCTTTAAAGCGTCAATTGTCTCTGGCTAGTCGGCGTAACACTTATCTTTGGCGGCACCCCACAAATAATAGTCCAACGGTGTCAAAAAGCAGCTCCGAGGTGGCCAAACGACATCAGCTCTGGGGCTGATAATGCGATCTTCAAAAACAGGGCGCAAAACATCGAGTGCAGCTTCGGCTGTGTGGCATGTAGCGCCGTCCTATTGAAACCAAATGTTGCCAATATCCTCCTCTTCAATTTTTGTGAACAAAAATTCGTTCAACATGGCCCGATAACGATCGCCATTGACTGTAACGGCCACTCCTTGCTCATTTTCGAAGAAAAATGACCCAATTATGCCTCTGGACCAAAATCCGCACCAAACAGTGACTCGTTTTGGGTGCGTCGGATTTTCAATGCGTGCGGTTTTTCTGTGCCCCAAATGCAACAACTTTGCTTGTTTACATACCCGCCAAGATCAAAATGAGCTTCATCTGAAAAGTTGATTTTTTTTTGCCAAAATCGGCATCTTCTGTAAGTCGATCGCAGGCCCACTTAGCGAAGCGAAAACGCATTGGATGGTCAATTGGCTTCAACTCCTGAACCAATTGGACTTTGTATGGCGTCATACCAAGTTCTTTATGCAAAATTCGTCTCAATGATGTCTTCGAAATGTTCAATTGTTGAGAACGACGGTGAATTGATGTTGATGGCGCTTCACGCATACTTTCTGCCACAGCAGCAATATTCTCGGGTGTACGCGCTGTTTTGGCTTTTCACGCTTTGGTTTATCGATGAGGATGCCAGTTTCTTTCACTTTTTTTCACAAGATAACGAACAAACGGAGCTGACGGTGCTTCTCTTCTTCCAAAATCCTTACGCAATTTTCGCACACATTCTGCAACATTACCATGATTTTCAAAGTAATGTCGCAATATTTCCCAGCGTTGTTCAAGCGTATACACAACCATATTCGTTCAGCGGAAGGATAAAACTAATTATCTGTCAAATCAGACATGAGCCAAGTGTTACCATTCACGAAATAAGCACTAGTTGCAAGAAAAAAAAACGTTAGATGGCGGACCCGATATTAAGCCGTATGATAATCTGTAAACAGGTTTGTTTATTGCATTGTTTTGTTTTTGTAGCATTTGCTTATGATTTTAATGTTATGCGATGTAAAAGCAAAACACCAGTGTCTGGAATTTTCCTTTTTGTGACAATATTGTGTAGCCGCCGTAGTCTAATAGGTAATGTGCTAACTTATTAGACATGGTTCAGATAACTCGAATCGAACGAAATATGAAAAAGTGCCACCTTTGGCATCTTGTTCAGAGTAAGTTAAATTGCCATGATAAGTTTCTCCAAAAATCTGTCATTCAGAGTTGAATTTAAACTGTAGCTCCCGCCATTTATGCATAACAGTACCGTAGACAACATGGTTGGCAAGGGAAAGTAGATTGTAGTCCTGATTCAAGGATATATATAATATGTTGCTTACTTAATGGCATAAATTTTTATTGGACTTTCACATACACTTTGTTTTAATGAAATTAGGCTGCCTTCCAAAATGTATCAATACAAAGTTTGTATGCAATTCTACTACTGTATATAAACTATGTAGATATGCAAAGTAACCAAACAATGTATCAACTATAAATCCGATGCCTGATTGCTTTTTGACTGCGTTAAAAATACACATTGACGACGTTTTTGAAATGAGAATACATCGTATATATTTTGTACAGCGACATTATGAAACACGATACTTTGTTCAAACACAAAGCAACTAACATTGTGGAAGGCAGCCTTAATGAGAGGAAAGCGCTTAAAAAAAGACCTGTGAGTTCTACTTTTATATCACTTTTATACCACACTTTTATTGGTTTATAGAAGATGACAAAACCACAATTCACGGTGTAACTAGTGACGTCGTCTGCATCATGCTGGTGATCTACTTGTGATGATTTGATTCACTACTTGACTGGACTGCATTACTTGACGAATGCATTAGTCATTTGCAAATGCAATGATTGGGAATGCCCCTTAACCATACACGAATGTGGTTGCGAGTGGCTTGGCCAATAGTGTGTGGAAATCTTAAGTCAATAATTGCCTTAAAAGAAGACCACATCACTCGATGGTAAATTAAAACGCTTTCGAGATTTCAATTGCAAACAAGTAAAGAATAGCGGCTGAACGTACCGGGTGAAAAAAGAAGATAAAAAAGAATTAAAAAAAAGACGAAATGAAAATGTTGCATTTTGTTTTATTGTTGCTATTGGCTATGAATGGTGTTTCACAAATATTGGCCAGAAGTGTAGGATTCGAACAGACAGAAGAGATTAACAAAATGAATGGAGTAATACATGGTCTAGAAAATATGGCTTTGATCTCTAATACAGGCATTGAACAAGTGAGAAGGTGAGTTAAAATTTTTGAAAATACCTTCTGCGTCCTTCTGCGTCATTTCTGTCTCTTCATTTTTTAATTGTAATTTTTTTCTCTTTTTTTCTTGTTATTGTTTCAGACAACGTACTCTTTTTGGTACCAGATATAATTGTAATTGTATTGCTTTTGCCAGATGTTGCTAAACCAGATAGCTTTCTCACTAGTAATAGGGTTTACATAACAGTCATTATTCATTCATTCATTCATTATTCATTCATTCATTCATTATAATTCTAAAATAAAACAACAACAAAAAAGACTGATTAAAATTAAATAAAAATATATGTAAAGTAAAGTTAAATAAAACACACATAAAACTCTCAATGAATCTTTTAATTGATCATTCACTAGCCTGCTTAATAGAGTCAAACTTTAAGCTGAAATATATGCAAATACTCTCAACTGCCAGAACTTGAAAGGGTGTCACTAACTGTGTCTAATAAAGGGTGTTTTTTACAGAGGTATAGAACTTTAAGTTGGCATTACTTTTCAAGATGGCGACCGATTTAACAGCTGTCAAGTGATTTATTCTCAGTTTGGTTTGGCAATTCATCATGAATAGACTCACGCCTGAACAACGCTTGCAAATAGTGCAATTTTATTTCGAAAATAATGGTTCTGTGCGAAAAACGTATCGCGCACTACGTCCATTTTATCGTCGACAAAATCGTCCATCAGAGCAGTTAATTCGATTAACCATGGAACGTTTTCGCACCACGTTTACTCTTATTGATAACTCGCATCCCCAGAGACGCTGTACGGTGCGTACAGAAGAAGCTATTGCTGCTGTAGAGCGTAGCATTGAGGAAGACCCGAATGAGTCCATACGCCATCGAGCACAGGAATTGGATCTCTGTCCATCCACTTTATGGAAGATTTTGCGGAAGGATCTTGGTTTGAGTGCTTACAAAATCCAACTCGTGCAAGAATTGAAGCCAAACGATCATAAGTAAGGCGTAGATTCGTCGAATGGGCCCAAAACGAGATTACCGTTGTTCCCGATTTTCATAAGCGAATTTTGTTTAGCGATGAAGCGCACTTCTGGTTGAATGGCTACGTCAACAAACAAAACTGCCGCATTTGGAGTGAAGGTAATCCTCAAGTGTATGTGGAAACACCGTTACATCCAGAAAAACTGACTGTTTGGTGCGCTTTATGGGCTGGTGGACTCATTGGTCCGTACTTTTTCAAAAACGATGGTGGCCAGAACGTTACAGTCAATGATGATCGGTATAGAGCCATGATTACAAACTTTTTCATTCCTGAATTGAATAACCATGATGTCCAGGAGATGTGGATTCAACAAGACGGCGCAACATGTCACACAGCTCGTGCCACAATAGATTTATTGAAAGACACGTTTGGTGACCGCCTAATTTCACATTTTGGACCTGTGAATTGGCCTCCAAGATCTTGTGATTTAACACCGCTATACTACTTTCTGTGGGGCTATGTAAAGTCATTGGTCTATGCGGTAAAGCCACAAACGCTTGACCATTTGGAAGACAACATTCGCCGTATTATTGCCGATATACGGCCACAAATGTTGGAAAAAAGCATCGAAAATTGGACGTCCAGATTGGACTACATCCGAGCCAGCCGTGGTGGTCATATGCCAGAAATCATATTTAAAATGTAATGCCACAAAATTATCTTTCGGATATCTTTAATGTCAATCGAATAATCCATCGTTGTTTTATTGCAACTTAAAGTTCTATACCTCTATAAAAAACACCCTTTATTTATATTCTTACGAGCTCGCCAGATTGTTCATTAGCTAAGGTTTTAAGTGCCTTACATACATACCAGTATATACAGGGTGGCTGATATATAATGCAACAAAGTAAAGCGCTATATTTTTTTAATTTTTTTTTAATTTTTATTGTTTAAATACAAAAAATGTTGGAAATAACATCGAATTATAGAATCAGTTTAGATTTGTTCGAATTGGCCACCTTTGGTGCGAATTATGGGCTTCAAACGGCCGACAAAGCCATCACAGGCTGCACGAAAGTGGCTCTGCGGTATTTTGGCCCATTTCCGGCGAAGCGCCGTCTTGAGATGATCGACACTTTGGTATTTTTTTAGTGAGAACCTTACTCTCCAAAATGCCTTAGGCGCAAAAGTCCAACGGATTGAGATCCGGAGATTTTGGTGGCCATTGTGCGGTAGAAATGAAGCGAGGAACCTCCTTTTTAAGCCATTCTTGGTTGACGCGTGGTGAATGCGGTAGTGCTGACTCCTGTTGGAATGTCCATGGTCTGCGGCCCAAATGTTTGTCTGCCCAGGGCTTCC
The DNA here is from genome assembly GCA_958299815.1 of Sarcophaga carnaria. Classification (NCBI taxonomy): domain Eukaryota; kingdom Metazoa; phylum Arthropoda; class Insecta; order Diptera; family Sarcophagidae; genus Sarcophaga; species Sarcophaga carnaria. The sequence continues at coordinate 145,455,388 of OY283149.1, forward strand.
ATACTGTCTTTAAGACATTTCCCCGATAATATTCGGCATTTATTTTAACCCCACGGCCGATGAATACGAGCGGAGAGCAACCATCGGCCGTTACGTCGGCCCACACCATTACCATCGGCGGCGCTTGAGTTCTGATGGCCAATCGCAGGTGTAAATTTTCAGCTGACCTCTTTGGCCAGTAAACCCGATCATTTTGTTTGTTCACAAACTGCTCAATTTGGAATGGCCTCTCATCGGAGAAAACCGAATTTCGTGCAAGCGAAGTAAGTCCTTGGCTCTTTCCAGTCTAACTTTTTTTTGTCCATCGGTGAGCTCTTGCACTTTTCGGAACTTCAATGGCTATAGTCCAAGCTCATTTTTCAATACATGTTGCATCCGTTCTCGCGATATGTTCAGCTCACGAGCAATTTTTCTACCACTGCTGCGTGGATTTCGATCAAATCTGGCCTTCCTACCTTGGTATCACGGTAACGAGCAATGGTACCGGAAACAAAAGATTTATTCACATTTAAATGCTGAAGGGCTCTAACCATAGTCACCTGTGGTTTTCCTGTCAAATATAAAGCAATGACATTATCACGCTTGAATTCCATCACGAATAACTTTTTTTTTGAATGCAATAGATCAAAATGCTTTTGTAAGTTTGTAAATAGTAAACTGCACTGTCACTGGAATAAATCTGTCAGCTGTCAGACGAGCGGTTTACAAACGATAACAACCTGAAGTTGGTTGCAATACATATCAGCCACCCTGTACATAATTGATCATTATGGCGCATGGCGACGCGTCAAATTTAACTGATCAAAATTTGCCTATGTGTTGGTAATATTTGTTTTGCTTAGCACAGCACCACATCAAAATTGAACCTTTAAACTGCATTGTATTGTTGTTGCGAAGAAGAGAAGAACATGTGATTTATGCAATGCAGGTAGTGAAAATCAAGCTCATCTTAGAGAACAGTTTTACCAACACATTAACAAAAAAACGGCAAGTTTGATCCTTTTTTTTTGAACTTTACAACCCTTTAGTCAGGATAACAACCTAGCTTCCCATAACACTTATGTTGTGTGTCTTAGTTTCATACATGAGTGACGACAGAACCTTCAGGCTTTTAGAGAAACTTTTCATGGCAATTTTTTTTTATTTATTCTTAATGTTTATGCCAGTAATCTGCTGAGAAGAAATATTTTCGCTGTATTTCGTTTTGTTGGAGATGTCTGATAAGTCCAATAAGTCAACACACTACCTGCTAGACTACGGAGACTTCAAGTGCCTCATATTGTGACGATATTTTTCCATTCTGCTGAAACGTTGCTAATGTAACACCAATCCCTAAAAAGGGTGATGCTGATACCAATCAACAGCAAAATATTGCCCACGTTCTGATATAATGGAAAGTACATTATATCTAGAGGTCCAACTACAAATACAGCGACATTCAGTACTATTTCCGTAAGGGTCGTTCTATACGGGAGCCTGTTGGAACCTGCAATTTAGTTAGAACAAGTTTGAGTTCCTAGAGATTTCCTGAGCACAAAGGCAGATAAATACAATCATATCGCCGGACATACAAACATAATTGGTCATTACAACCCTTCAGTCAGCATTACGACCTAGTTTCTCACACCACTCATGTTGTGTGTGTTAATTTTATACATGAGTGGCGGCACCTACAGTTTGAAGTTGACTCCGAACGCAACAGCATAATATTCCCCAGGTTCAACATGTTGGAAAGTGTCACATGATAAGCCAATAGCTTGAGAAATATTGAAGTTCAACAACCACTTCAGCGATATGCAGTACGATTTCCTTAAAGTTCGTTCTATATGGTAACCTGTTGGCTTGTGTCGCTATAGGTTTCCACAGCCCTTGGCAGATAAATGCAACCATATTGCCATATGGCTGTGAATTAACTGTACTGGTTTTCCTAGCGTTGTTTGCGAAAACAACCCTGGCTCATTGGCTGTTCCAAACCATAATTTGCACTAAAGGCACACATTTTCCAAGTGCAACGATTTTGTCCCAAACAGTTCAGCGTTCTGGCAATTTTATGTCAATACAGCGAGAAATAGTCGTCATCATCGAAAAAAATTTTGTTCGAAAAGTCTACATTGGAAACTTGGTTGTTGGTCTGACACCACTACCTACATTGTTGAGAATGGTCGGATGACTTTAATAGTTTTGAACTTTATATGGATGAAGGTCCAACACATAATTGGTCATTACAACCCTTCAGTCAGGCTTACAACCGAGCTTCTCACATCATTTATGTTGTGTGTGTTAATTTTATGTAGGAGTGGCGGGACCTACAGTTTAAAATTGACTTCGAATGACAAATTTTTGAGAAACATTTCATGGCGGTTTTATTTTTTTCTCCGTGTTTTTGCCAGAAATCGGCTGAGAGGCAGTCGCCAAAGAAATTTTTTCATATTTCGTTTGGTTGAAGTTGTCTGAGCTGGGAATTAAACATTGGCCTCACGCTTCACTGCCTACTAGGCTATGGCGAAATGCAAAATACTTCAGAATGAGCCATAGGATAGGATTCGAAAAATTTAACAATTTCTCCAACAAAAACAATATTTTCGGAAGTGCGTACATTGCCGTACAGACCACATCTACCAGTTTCCTTCAATTTGTTTATAATATTGACATTTCCTTGAAAAGTGCGTCAATTGAAGTTGCCGTAGTCTGGGCAGTGTGTTCGCATATTGATCACATAATTTTTCAAACCACAGCTGTTAGTCGTCTTGAACAAAATTAAACAAGAAAAAAATATTTATTTCGGCATCCTTATCTCAGCAGTCTTCTGGCAAGAACACGGAGAGTAAATAAAATTGCCATCAAAATTTTCTTAAATCTGTCGTTCGAAGTCTACTTTAAATTTTAAGTCCTAACACTCATGGATAAAATTGACACACACACACACATGGGTGATGTGAGACGCTACATTGTTATCCTGACTAATGGGTTGTAATGAGCAATTAAAAAAATTACGATCGCTATGGCCGTCATCTACAGGGTGATGCTTAAAAAATTGCTGTATTTGAATCACCATTTTTGTAAACAGTTTTCGTTATTTTTACATTTCTTTCACTGTTAAACGATTCATCGTATTAGTAAGCGGCAAGCCTTTCATTAAGCAATTGAGACTACAGATGAAAGATACTTAAAAGCACGGCGGCACATTTCTTATGACTTCTATACAAAAATTATAAAAAATTTTATCTCTTCAACTTATTTTAGTCACCTGATGCATCAATCATTAATTCTGATGTCGTACTAATTAAGACATTACAACCGACTAAAAATATAACACAACCTTATTACAATTGATTGTGAAATAATTACTCATAGAATTCATATTAAAATCAATAGACTTTAAGATGAATTATAAATTATGAATCGACCACATTATTATGGTCACCACACTCGTCTAGTCCATACCTCACATTATCGTTCGTTTATATAATCGGACAGAATTTATTATAAACCACAACCCTTTTATTATGTAACCTCAACTAATGCCAATAATCTCAGTTGTTTGATTTGATTCACCACTTGACTGCAATTGAATTGAATGAATTTGTCACGACAACATCTCATTCGGAATCGGCTTTATACTGTAGGCACACGCCACTCATGTTGTAACGGTAAATATTCAGTAGGTAGATAAGCATTCTTGAAGGATTCTCCTTTTGTAATACGCTGCACTTTAAATTTGGATGTTGTAGTCTGACAAAAATTATCAGCTTCTTAGACAGTCCCTGAATCTGAGGGCGTTCCAAATGCTCCCTTAAGCCTTCTGTTAATAAAATAATAAAATAGTCACTACGCACACAAGTCTGGTATTAAGTCTTTATTGCATAATATATGGGTCAAACCACATAAAGGATCCAACAAATAACTTTTTTTTTTTGAAAATGCTTTAAAAAAAACTACTGAATATTTTCTCAAATTTCTTTTTTTATTTGAAAGTACAATCCTTCCGGTTAATAATGGAAAATAATTTCATTCAAATGGCTGCCCCGGCTGGCCATGCAGTAGCCTACACTAGAAGATGCCGATTTTGGCAAAAAAAGTCATCTTTTCAGATGAAGCTCATTTTGATCTTGGCGGGTATGTAAACAAGCAAAATTGTCACATTTGGGGCACAGAAAACCCGCACGCATACGTTGAAAAGCCGACGCACCCAAAACGAGTCACTGTTTGGTGCGGATTTTGGTCCCAACGCATAATTGGGCCATTTTCCTTCAAAAATGAGCAAGGAGTTGGCGTTACAGTCAATGGCGATCGTTATCGGGCCATGTTAAACGAATTTCTGTTCACATAAATTGAAGAGGAGGATATTGGCAACATTTGGTTTAAACAGGACGGCGCTACGTGCCACACAGCCGAAGCTACACTAGATGTTTTGCGCCCTGTTCTTGAACATCGCATTATCAGCCGCAGAGCTGATGTCGTTTGCCACATCGGAGCTGCGATTTGACACCGTTGGACCATTATTTGTGGGGTGCCGCCAAAGATAAGTGTTACGCCGACTAGCCAGAGACAATTGACGCTTTAAAGGACAATATTCGTGAAGCAATTGGTGAAATACAGCTGCACACAATCGATAATGTGCTTAAAAATTGCACCGATCGTGTAGGCTACTGTATGGCCAGCCGAGGCAGCCATTTGAATGAAATTATTTTCCATTATTAAACGGAAGGATTGTACTTTCAAATAAAAAAGAAATTTAAGAAAATATTCAGTAGTTTTTTTTTAAAGCATTTAAAAAAAATTTTGGCGGACCCTTTGTTATGATTGCTTAACCGATAACGAGTCGAGCAATTATGAGTCTTATAGATACTAATTAGGGCAGAACCCAATAAAAAGGGCAAGACAAAACCAAAGCGTTGTGGTTAAAGTATCACTCAGTTATCGTGTAATAAGAAGTATGATTTATCACGGTATCTGAAGCATTTTAAATTTTACACTTTTAATTGAAAGTTTTTATTTATATTGACTTTATTCTCGTGTCAGTTATGAAAATAGATTTTCACGTAATAAGAAGAAAGTGTCGTCTCCTGTAAGCATTTCCGTTCATTCATTCATACATTGTATGAGTAATTATGGCACAATCAATTGTAAAAAAAAATCATGAATGGATTGTAGGTGTGATTTTTTTCTGCGGTTGTTGAATCAAATCTACTTCCGTTTTCTTTAAATAGTTTCCACTGGCCTTGACCACATAAGAACTGAGTAATAATTTTATTAGAATATTAGAATATTAGAACCACGATTACTCTCTTCAAATACACCGCGTCTCATGAATGTTCTTAAAGGCGAATGTTCGTGACTTCGACTTTTCGAAATGTAAACATCGTTGTTTCATTCTTGTTGTTTGTGTATTTTGTTTACATTTATTCTTCCAGTGTTTGTTGTTGCATTTTTGTTTACTTGTTTATCCCCGTAGTCTAGTAGGTAGTGTGTTGGCTTATTAGACGTAAAGCCAGGGCTCGAGACATCAAAACGAAAATATGAGAAAATATTTTTTCGGCGACTTCCTCTCAGCAGATTACTGGCAAAAACTCTGAGGGTAAATAAAATAGCCATGAAAAGAGTGTCACAAAGCTGTCGTTCGGAGTCGACTTTAAACTGTAGGTCCCGCCACTCATGTATAAAATTAACACACACAACGTAAGTGGTGTGAGAAACTAGGTCGTAATCCTGACTGAAGGGTTGTAATTACCAATTATGTTTGTATGTATGTATAAAGACACGCTGTTTTTGAATCGTGGTTTGAAGATCTCCATTACAAAGAGCTGTTGAACAATTGCTTAGTAATTGTTATTGTTTAGGCAAATGGTATAAACAGAGGAATAACAAAGAAAAGCAATTGTTGTTGTTTACATCAAGTTGTAAACAGTGGCACACAGAATTGTGCAAACAATAAAGAATTTTAATTAAAACTAAACACAAATTTATTTTTATTTTATTTGCAATCAACGAGCTTAAATTTTAAACGTTTTTAAGAGATAAGAACGTAACAGTATATTGACAAATGTCATGCTGTAGTTAATCAATGCGAATGGAAATATCGTTTGAAAGTCATTTATTTGCTCAATTATGATGTTTATTTGGTTAATGCATGAATGGTTTGGACATTTCCCTTCTTTTTTTACTTTCATCTTCATTCTTCTTTAAATGTAATCGATTTAAAACAAGCCGGTAAGGGAGTAAATTGGCATTCTCCACTATTTTCTTTCCCTCTAAAACGAGATTTTTGCTTTGCACTTCTAATAAAATTATTACTCAGTTCTTATGTGGTCAAGGCCAGTGGAAACTATTTAAAGAAAACGGAAGTAGATTTGATTCAACAACAATCCATTCATATCTTTTTTTCACAATTGATTGTAAAATAATTACTCATACAATGTATGAATGGATGAACGGAAATCGTGTAAGTAGAAATCGTGACAGCACTTCCTTCTCATTGCTAGAAAACCTATTTTTATAACTGACACGAGAGTAAAGTCAATATAAATAAAAACTTTCAATTAAAAGTGTATTAAAAATGCTTCAGATACCGTGATAAATTATACTTCTTATTACGCGATAACTTAAACTACAACGTATTGGTTTTGTCGTGGCTTTTTTATTGTGTTTTACCCTCATGAGCAACTATTAGGCTCATAATTGCACGATTCGAGCACTAATGATTTTACAGATTTTCTATGTTAAAGATAAAAACGAAAGTAAAACAACTCAATTATTAGGACTAGTCCCTAGGAAAAATATTACGATCTCGACAGATTTTAGAACAAGTTTTGCGTCTTGATGGCTATGATCATCCAGTCGTTTTGTATGATTTGTAACATGGAATATGATTAGTAACCCATAAATACATATTTTAGGTTTGACCCACAATCATGAATGTAACAACAATGGACTGCTATAGGTCTCCAAGTGGTTGAGGCTCATCTACCTTCTGAACATAATTTTGAAACTACTTATACTAGCCAATTGCCAGCCATGTATCAATATCTGAAGTAAATATGATTGACAACAGGGTATGCTATAAAATCTTATGCAATCCATGCATCTTCATGTATAAGTCGTTACGAAGTCTTAATAACAGACTTCTGTCAGTAGAGGTTATATTATTAAAAAGTCTGCCACATACATGTTCCCAAAAGGCTCACACATACTCATTCAATACATGTTCCCAATGAGAGTTGTTTCTAGGCAACGGAAGATAGTAAACATCTCACCATAGGTAGACCAGCTTAACTAAAAAAAACTTTATAAATTACACTGAAACAAAGAAAAGAAAAAATGTATGAAGCTGGTAAGAAGCTCTATGTGTGTGTCTTCAAAAGAACTACGATTGCGACTACATTAATGGCGCTGTTAGTTGTAAATGAAATTCTGGTTGAAGAATTTCCACAACTCCTCCACTAGTGCAGCCCTTGCGCTGACCAACTTCTTCCTCTTCCCTGATTTTGGTGGAACTTGGTCAGTGCAGGGACTGCGTTCGCCCGTGGCATCACAACGGGCCGCTATGCGTGTTCAAGTGAGCTTTGTGATAACAGAGGTACCACTCCGACCTAACCTAACCTAACCTCAACTAAAATGAAAGAAGGCCGATGGAAGGAACTGGAGTTCATTACTCAAATTATTTACAAAATCTGTACTGCTATACATATATACAGTGAGCGTCAAAAGAAACTGTACATTAAAGAAAAATATGCATTCATAAATTACCGTTATTCTTATTTTAAAAATTTTAAATTTCTAGTTTTTAAAATTGCAATAAAAAAAAAATCGAAATATTGTCAAATTTTTTCGGCCGATCTCCTTAAGTGGTAAAATTTGAGTTTGGTGATAAAACAAGAATAAAATTTTATTCTTAGTATACAGTTTCTTTTAACGTTCCGTGTAAGTAACCCTTTCAGTCAGGATTACAACCTAGCTTCTCACACAACCCATATTTTGTGTGCTAATTTTATCCATGAGTGTAGGGACCTTCAGTTTAAAGTTCACTCCGGCCGACAGATTTTTGAGAATCTTTTTCATGACAATTTTATTTACTCCCTACAGTATTTGCCAGAAAACTGCTGAGAGGAAGTCGCCGCAGAAATATTTTTGTATATTTCATTTTTGTGCCAGATATCTGCGCTGGGGTTGCTATATACAGTTTGTTCAGTTCTATTCTGGGTAGCCATGATACAATGACCTGCATTGAATAAAAAAACAAATAATGCTCTCTTCATGTACCACCAGTGATTGATGCACTGGAGCCCTTCATGTTATTCTGAACTTAAGGACACTGGCTTTAGCACGTAATGAAATGGCAATGAGGTTCGATGCACTGGAGCCCTTCATGTTATTCTGAACTTAAGGACACTGGCTTTAGCACGTAATGAAATGGCAATGAGGTTCGATGTTTTTCCCAAAGGAATTTTTCTTAATGAGATATTGAATAGAATAACTAGGCAATTAAAAGGCATTGAACAATAATACCGGAACGATAAATCCCAATAAAATTCTCCTTCCTGAGGATAAGAATTTTCTTTGACTGTTTTTCATCTTTTCAAGACATGACAGAATATGGGCCTCAGAGCTCAGAAATATAGAGAGAAATGGCTGGCGCTACATTATGATTTCTATGGGTTTTGAAAGCCGTGAGTGTGCCCATACTTTCTAATGAACTTCGGCATCATACTCAAGGAACTGCAAGCATTAATAGTAAGAGATTGAAAGTAACTGCCGGATAGGTCGTAGTCCGTATAGGTAAGTAGTCGCCGCAGTCTAGAAGGTAGTGCTTATTAGTAGGTCGGGCTTATTAGACAAGAGGTCTTGGTTCAAACGCCAGTCCAGACATCAGGAACAAAACTAAATATGAAAAAAAAAAATTTCATCGGCGACTTCCCCCAGCAGTCATCTGACAAAAACTATAAGAAAAAAATAAAATTACCATGAAAAGTTGTTCGAATATGTCGTTCAGAGATGACCTTAAACTGTAGGTTATGCCACTCATAGATAAAATTAACACTCACACAATATGGTCGGTGTGAGAGACTAGTTTTTAATCCTGACTAAAGGATTGTAATGATCAATTAAATAAGTACGTAAGTAATCAGATTTGAAAGCCTTGAGTGTGTCCATGCTTTCTCATAAACCGCAACTGTGCCTATGCTTACTAATGAATGCAGGCTAGAAATAATTGCCGGATTGTCAAGCAATTATGGCTTTACGTAGATAATTAAATGTTAAAATAAAACACGAAGATCTTTATGCTTTAAGATGAGAAAATAGAATAAGAAAAGTATTTATTAAAGAACAGTTTTAATATGTTTACATATTTAAAAAAAAACTATGTATGTATATAAAACAGAATAAGCTGAAGCAATAAATACAGTGGTGTCTTTAGTCATAAGTACCCTTAACACTTCCACTTTTATTGCTCAGATTATTCATTTACAGGAAAAGAGCACACATTTAAGAGTAACTTTAAGTTACTAAAATTTAACCTTTTTAGAGGCTTCGTAAAAATATCAGCTAATTGTAAATTCGATAGAACGTACTTAAGTACAAAACCCTTATTTTCATATACCTCTCTGATGAAATGAATTTTGACCTCAATATGTTTGGTTCTCTTGTGGTATTGTGGATTTTTTACCAATTTAATTGCACTTTGACTGTCCAAACATAATTCTGGTACTGTGGAAATTTCAGATATTTCCTCTAACAATCTTCGAACCCAAATCAGCTCTTTGGCTGATTCACAAGCAGCCATGTATTCCGCTTCGGTTGTTGAGAGAGCGACTGTTTGCTGGATTTTTGACGACCATGAAATAGGACCACCACAAAACATGATCACATAACCAGAAGTTGAGCGCCTGGTCGCCATATCACCAGCAAAATCCGAATCACTGTAGCAAGTCAAAGACAAATTATTCCCTTTTGCAAACAAAATACCATCATTAAGAGTTCCCTTCAGATATCTGAAAATTCGCTTAATCAAGAGGACATGTTCATTCTTATAAGTGTCGAGAAAACGACTTGCGTATGATACTGCATAAGCCAGGTCAGGTCGCGTAACTGTAGACAGGTACATAAGGGATCCAACAGCTTCTCGATATGGGTACTGCACTTCTTGACTATTTCCTGTATTTAAATTACCACCTTCTGCTGGAGTTGCAACAGGCTTGGCTTCGATCATCCCAAAACGTTCTAATACTTTTGATGCGTACATTTTTTGTTGTATAAAAATTTTATTAGGTTTTTTGATAACTTCCATGCCCAGGTAAAATATCGAATCGAAAACTTTAATATTGAAGTCTCTTCTAAGGTGATTAATTAGTTTACAAAGTGCTTCTGTTGATTGCGCTGCTATGATGCCATCGTCAATGTAAATCGCAAGAATCAGTTTCGGATCGTTGGAATTGCCGATAAAAACGCATGGATCTGCTGCACTGACCTTCAGATTAAAATCCTTCAGCATTTGAGTAAATTTCTGATTCCAACATCTCGAAGCTTGTTTTAAACCATACAGGCTCTTGTTTAGCTTACAAACTCTGTCAGTTCCATCTTCATAACCTATCGGTTGATGCATGTAAATTTCCTCATAGAGAGTGCCATAGAGAAATGCTGTCTTCACATCAAATTGCCTTACGATCATGTCAAGTTCAACTGACATGGCAAAAATCATTCTTATGGATGTGAATTTTGCAACAGGACTAAAAGTTTCGAAATAATCCGTGCCATACTTCTGCGTAAAACCACGAGCTACTAGACGCGCCTTATAGCGTTCGATATCTCCTTTTTTGCCACGTTTAACCTTGTAGACCCATTTATTTGAAATTGCTGCTCTGCCTTTTGGCAAATTCACCAATGACCAAGTCTGATTTATTATCAACGAGTTAAACTCTTCATCCATGGCACGCTTCCACTGCGAACAATGGTTACCAGACACCGCTTTTTCATAACAATCAGGCTCATCAGCTTCCGCAACATACGCATAGCTAGGTGTAGCTTTATCCCCAATCTCTCTGCTTTTTGAACGTGTTACAATTTTACGTATCTCCAAATTATCATTTGCGTCACCACAATCTAGGCTTTTAATTAAAATATCGTCATTATTATCAATTACGTTTTCATGTTTGTCAGCATTTGCAGTTGCTTCTTGCACTGGATATTCTACTTCAGCATTGTCTTCAGGTACATATATTGCCGTTTTGGAAATTTCATTGATGATAACATCCCTAGAAACTTCAATTTTTCTTTCATTAGGAATCCAAATCCTATAGCCTTTGCAATTTTCTTCATAACCAACAAACACACCTTTCTTGGATTTCGCATTGAATTTTTTTCGTTTTTCCTGTGGAACATGCACAAAAGCTTCCGATCCAAAAACTCGAAGCACAGATAAGTCAGGTTTTTTGTTGAACCACAATTCAAATGGTGACCTTTTGTTAACTTGAGATTTACCCGTATGATTAAGTGTATATACGACATTCTGTACTGCTTCTCCCCAGAATTTTAAACTCAATTCTTTGGCATGAATTATAGACCGTGCACCTTCAATTATCGTTCTCATGTCCCTTTCTGCCCGGCCATTATGCTCCGGTGTATATGGCGTTGATTTTTGATGAATTACCTTTCTTTTACGAAGTATATCTGCTACATTTTTGTTAATATATTCCAATCCGTTATCGGAGCGCAGACACTGTACTCGCTTTCCAGTTTCGGCTTCAACTCATACCGCGCACCGCCGTATGACATCTCTTGCATAGGACCACATAGGTCAGTATGAACAAGTTCACCTGGTACTTTAGCTCTATTTTCGCTCTTATGAAATGGCATACGATGCTGCTTACCGAGAACACATCCCTCACAAAAAAAATTATTATCATTAAATGAAATATTTTGTTGACTTAGTATGCTTTTCACATGATCTTTAGCTTGATGACACATGCGTTCATGCCAAAGTTGCAGTGATACAGTTTTCTCGCTAAAATTTGCAATAGCAGCCATGTTTCTAACCTTTAAAAAAAGCTTGAATAATTTTGTATTTTCTCGCACACCTATTAAAACCACCTTTCCTTCCTTTTTAAAACTGCAATTAGTTCCTTCCGCTGTCAACAAATAGCCTTTATCTAAACATGCACTGGATGAAAACAAATTAATTTTAATTTTAGGAACATATAATACATCAGCTAAATACTTAGCGTTCCATTCCTTGCCATTATATGCCTCTATCTGAATTTTGCCCTTACCATACGCCTGTACTACGGAACCATCAGCAATACGCACATCTCTTGGAGTTTCAAACTTTACATACTCATGGAACCATTCTTTATGATGAGACATGTGGTCGCTAGCACCGGAGTCCATGTACCAACTGCTTTCACGTGATAAGTTCGACTGCATAAACATAACCTCACTTACAAAGGCATCATAATGTGTTAATTTTTCTCGGTTTTTCTTATTTGGGCAGTCTCGCTTCCAATGTCCGTATTTCTTGCAAAGAAAGCACTTTCCTTTCTTCCTATTTTCATTCCTAGCACCACCGCCTTTAACTTGATTGGCTACAAAAGCTCCTTGTGTATTTGGCTGCACGCCTAACCTAGATTCTTCCATACACAAACGTGCTGTCAGAGTTTTTAATGTTCGCTCACGTTTCTCAGTTGCTTCCCATGCCGAAAAAAAATGGTTAAATTGTTCCGGCAATGTCATTAGGATTTTTGTTATCAACATATTTTCAGAAATTTTTTCGCCAAGGTCTTCTAACTGCCTTGCAATTTTCTGCAACTTCGCTATATGCATTGCAATACTGTCATCCGTATCTTTTGCATATTGAAAAAACTGTTGCTGTAGTAAGTGAATTGATGTTTCAGACTTTTGCTCGTAAACACTTTCTAGGGTAGCATACATAGCGGCAGCAGTTTCACAGTTTATTATATGCATAAGAGGTTTCTCGCCCATTGAAACGACTAAATATTTTTGCGCTTTAGCATCTTCTTTAATCCATTTTTTTTTTAGTTCACCATCAGCTACAGGTTGCGGAACAGCTCCACTTACAATTTCCCATAGTCCACCAGCTTTAAGGACTACTTTTATTTGAAACTTCCATAAGGTCCAGCCTTCCTCGCCTTCAAGCTTATTGATTTTAATTTCTTCCATCTTAATTACAATATACAAGAAATTCGAATAAATTTTACTTTTAAATTTCGCTTTGGGCACGTGCTGGGCCCATAACCTGTTAAAATAAAACACGAAGATCTTTATGCTTTAAGATGAGAAAATAGAATAAGAAAAGTATTTATTAAAGAACAGTTTTAATATGTTTACATATTTAAAAAAAAACTATGTATGTATATAAAACAGAATAAGCTGAAGCAATAAATACAGTGGTGTCTTTAGTCATAAGTACTCTTAACATTAAAGCAAACGTTGGTTTATGAGAAAGAATTGTGATGACCTAGCCACCACCGAAGGTTTAGACAAAGAATGTTGTAATTACTGTCGCAGCCATGAAGATTGCAGATCATTTTCTATAATATTCTCGTTGAAAGACGTCTGTCTTACTTAAATACTACTTAATTGGCCATTAACAACCACATTTTTCCAGGCGCCTTTTGCTTCTTGTGCTCCTTCGCCAGTTGGTCACACCAATAGATGACAGGACTTTCTCGATTGGTTCTTTCAACTCAAGAAAGATCATCCTCTTCGCCAACTTCAGCAAATCCACGCATCAAGTGCCCATTTTGCTGGAGCGGTCTCCTCCATTCAAAAGACATGGCCGAGCCAGCGGAGCCACTAGATGTTAATACTCTGCACAACATCCATGTCATTGAGGAGCTCATACAGTGTACTGTTGGATCGGATGCGGAAATCATTGCCAACTTACACTGGATTGAAGATCTTACGTAAGACTTTTCTCTTGAATACTCTCAAGGCTGCTGCATCAGTGCTTAATAGGGTCCATGGCTCTGCGCCATAAAGAAGCACGGGCAAGGAAATACATGCATAAGTGGTCATTACAAGCATTCAGTCAGGATTACGACCTAGTTTCTCACACCACTTATGTTGTGTGTGTTAATTGTTATACATGAGTGGTGGGATCTACAGTTTAAAGTCGACTCCGAGGGACAGATTTTTGAGAAACTTTTCATTGAAATTTTATTTTACTCTCAGAGTTTTTGCCAGAAATCTGCTGAGAGGAAGTCCCGTATTTTATTTGTATTTTATTTTGATTTTAATGTCTGGCCTGGGGCTCGAACCCTGGCTTTACGTCTAATAAGCCAACACACTACCTACTAGACTATGGCGACTTCAGGGGAAGGAAATACTGAAGAGTATTTTATGCTCCGTAAAGCGCACATGTTAGTTTTACAGTAGGCGCTCGTGGTATCGCCATTGAACTGGGGCTGTAAGTTTGTTGAGCTGGATTAACTGCCAATGATTAAGCGCTTAATCATATGTTTAAAGACATATGAAGCAATGATTCTGATAACGTATAAAATATTGAAATAAAATTTCAAATTGCCTTGCAATTAATACCTCGTATCTGGTGTATGGCTGTCAAACCTATTGCCAAATAAAACATCATGAAAACGCCAATTATTTGGAGAGTTTTTTCACAATAATTTTCCAAATGTTTACTGTTATAAAATTTGCATTATTTAATGATCATTATCATGATGCACCTGATTTATTTCCAATCTATTACCAGAGTAGTCAACGAATATTTCAATAATTTAATGGAAAGCTATTCTCTTATAAAATTGCATTTTCATGCTGATAATTTATTTAAAAAACAAATAAAGGGTCCGCCAAATAACTTTTTTTTGAAAATGCTTTAAAGAAAAACTACTGAATATTTTCTCAAATTTCTTTTTTTATTTGAAAGTACAATCCTTCCGGTTAATAATGGAAAATAATTTCATTCAAATGGCTGCCCAGGCTAGAAGATGCCGATTTTGTCAAAAAAAAGTCATCTTTTCAGATGAAGCTCATTTTGATCTTGGCGGGTATGTAAACAAGCAAAATTGTCACATTTGGGGCACAGAAAACCCGCACGCATACGTTGAAAAGCCGACGCACCCAAAACAAGTCACTGTTTGGTGCGGATTTTGGTCCAAACGCATAATTGGGCCATTTTTCTTCAAAAATGAGCAAGGAGTGGCCGTTACAGTCAATAGCGATCGTTATCGGGCCATGTTAAACGAATTTCTGTTCACATAAATTGAAGAGAAGGATATTGGCAACATTTGGTTTCAACAGGACAGCGCTACGTGCCACACAGTCGAAGCTACACTCGATGTTTTGCGCCCTGTTTTTGAAGATCGCATTATCAGCCGCAGAGCTGATGTCGTTTGGCCACCTCGGAGCTGCGATTTGACACCGTTGGACCATTATTTGTGGGGTGCCGTCAAAGATAAGTGTTACGCCGACAAGCCAGAGACAATTGACGCTTTAAAGGACAATATTCGTGAAGCAATTGGTGAAATACAGCTGCACACAATCGATAATGTGCTTAAAAATTGGAGCGATCGTGTGGGCTACTGCATGACCAGCCGAGGCAGCCATTTGAATGAAATTATTTTCCATTATTAACCGGAAGGATTGTACTTTCAAATAAGAAAAAGAAATTTGAGAAAATATTCAGTAGTTTTTTTTTTAAGCATTTTCAAACAAAAAAGTTATTTGGCGGACCCTTTACAACAAATACTAACGAAAATGAAAATGAAATTGAAATAAATAAAATGCCATTTTGAATATACCCAAAACGATAATAAATATAAGCAACGAGATTTTTGTTTTTTTTTATAATGAAATCCGCCAATTCAGGAAAAATATTTTCAAATACGATGACTATCAGCAGCAAAACTAAATGCATTTGACGTCAATTAATTCATGTGAAAAGGAATATTTCGAAACAATTTTGAACAATAAATGGTTGAAGAATTTTTCATTTTTATTTTCAAATTAACTACAGAGTCGCAAAATGTGTTGCTAATAATCGTGTTGACAACACGATAATAAAAAAAAAAAAAACTTTAAATAGAGGCTGTGGTTGAAATTAAAAACTATACCTGTAGCAGATTAAGCATTTAAATTAATTTTATACGTAAAAAAATTAAATAAAACATTTTTTTTGATACAATTTACACGTTCCTTATAATCTCACTAGCAATTCATATGATTCCACTTTAACTTCTTGTCCACCAAAAGGCAGATAAATGCAACCATGTGAGGGATGTACTTTGCCTACACACATGTTGCCTTCATATTCAGTACGGCCCACATACAAGGTTTCACCATCACTGGCATTACCAGCTGGCACAGCACCCGGCACAATGTTGCCATTTTCGCTAGGCGACCATATAAAACCGGCCCCCACTAAAACTTGGAAATTTTCCACTTTTTCCTCTACACCACCCCAGCATACATAAGCACCACCCTTATTGGGTATAACTTTGGCAGGCATTAGATCACCATCTTTAAAGGCACGGCCCACATAAATCATATCACCATCAATATCATGGCCCCCTTCTAAAGCATCCGCGGGCATGGAGTCGGCCGTGGCACCAATCCATTGATCGGGTTGTGTCAACACCTCATACTCACAAAGTTTAACTTCACTGTCCCCGTAGGGTATATACAGGCAACCATGGGATGGATGGACTTTGCCCACCGTTAAACTGCCTTCATATTGGCCACGACCCGCATACAATTGTTCACCATCAGCTGCATGACCCACCTTAACAGCTGCTGGGGGAACTTCCCCGTTAGCTGCAGGCAGCCATTGATAACGTAAACCACTTAACACTTGATAGCTGTTGACTTCAATTTCTTGGCCTCCATAGGAAACATAAGCCTTGCCTTTATTGGGTATAACTTTAGCAGGCAACACGTCACCATTGTATTCGGCCCGTCCAATATAAATGGTATCACCATCCGAATCATTGCCCGCCACAACAGCCAGAGAGGGTACTGCTCCATTAGCACAATCAAGCCATTTGTGTTCTATTTTAAGCAGAAATTATTGTTGAAATTAGAAGTTCTTTCGCCAAAAAAAATATCGCATTTCTTACCCATTTTGTTTAAATTTTCTTTGAGAAATAAAGTTCTAACCCGTCTAACTTATCTTTTAAAAGGTTTCTTAGTGACTAATTAACTTGAGTTACTCAATGTGTTCTTATTTCTGTTCAAATGGTAAATTCTAGGCGAAGCATATCTCCTTAGAGTTCTCTTATCTTGCCGGGCATAAATATTATTTCATTTTATATGACATTGTTGTTGTTGTTATTGTTTTTACCAATAAATAGCTGATAAGCGATATCAATGATAATAAAACTAGAGTAAGAAATTTATTTACAGTCATAGGCGACTAATTAACACGGTACACGTAAGCCACTATTAAGGTGCTCAGCATGTTAGACATGCCTTTGAGATCGCACTTGTGAAGAACGTAATACTTAAATGGGTATTACAACCATTCAGGTAGGATTATGTCCTAGCTTCTCACACCACTTATGTTGTGTGCGTTAATTTTATACCTGAGTGGCGGGACATGCTGTTTAAAGTCGGCTTCGAACGACAGATTTTTGAGAAACTTCTCATGGCAATTTTATTTATTCTCCGACCTTTTGTCCGCAATCTGCTGAGAGAAAGTCGCCGGAGAAATATTTTTATATATCTCAGTTTGTTGGAAATGTTTGACCTGGGGTTTGAACGTAGGCCTCACCTCTAATAAGCCGACATATTGCCTTCTAGACTACAGTGGCTTCAACTTGTGAAGCACATTACCGACAATATATATATACTGCTCGTGTGGTGTAGTGGGCAAACCCAAGAATTCAGATTTAAAGCCACAGAAAAAGTGATTAGAATCCCCTTCCAAATGATCTATCGAGCAAGCCCTCTGTATCACAGAGAGCCCAAGTTCAATAGCAAACAGCATAGAAAGTTTAGATCTGTTGAGATAGAGTAACAGGAGCTAAGTTTCTCACCACTACGCTACAATACAAAATTTTCACAATGGATGTTATCTCCAATCTGAAGTCGCCGTGGTCTAGTAGGTAGTGTGCTGGCTTATTAGACGTAAAGCCAGGATTCGAGCCCCTGGCCAGACATCAAAACGAAATACAAAAATTATTTCTTCTACGACTTTCTTTCAGCAGATTTGTGGCAAAACCTCTGAGAATAAATAAAATTGCCATGAAAAGTTTCTCAAATCTTAAAATCTGTCCCTCGGAGTCGACTTTAAACTGTAGATCCCACCACTCATGTGTAAAATTAACACACAACATAAGTGGTGTGAGAAACTAGGTCGTAATCCTGACTGAAGGGTTGTAATGACCAATTATGTTATGTTATGTTATCTCCAGGGAACTATAGGAGGCAACCCTATCTTTCTAGAACTTAATCAGTATTTGAAGTAGATGGTAAGCCTATCTTTCAAGAACCTAACCAGTATTTGAAGGAGCTGGAAACGCTATTCTGCAAGAAACTAACCATTATTTGAAGTAAGCGGCAACCCTATTCTTCAAGAGCTTTACAATGATTTGAAGTAGGTGGAAACCCTGTCTTTCAAGAACTTAACCAGCATTTGAAGTAGGTGGAAACCCTGTCGTTCAAGAATATACATAAGTATTCTTAGAAGTAGTATCTTTAAGTATGGATATTATATATTTTTGAGCCAGTAACAGACTCCATTAGCGCACAGCCAATAGGTGTAACTATATAAGTCAGATCGCCGTGGTCTAGTAGGCTTCTTAGAAGTGAGGCCTCGGTTCAAACTCCAAGACAGACATCTCCAACTAAACGAAATATCAAAAAATATATTTCCTCGGCGATTTCCTGTCAGCAAATTTCTGGCAATAACTCTGAGAATAAATAAAAAATTGCCACGAAATGTTTTTCAAAAATCTGTCGTTCGGAGTCGACTTTAAACTGTGAGCCCTACTACTTATGGATTAAATTAACACACACAGCATAAGTGGTTTGGTAACCCTGTCTTTTATCTTTAGTAGGTAGTGTCTTGGCTTATTAGACGTAAGTTTTCGGTTCAAAACCCAGGACAGACTTCTCCAACTAAACGAGATAGGAAACTATTTCTTCGGCAACTTCCTCTCAACAGATTTCTGTGTCACATGTTTTCATGATATTGTGTAGTCGCCGTAGTCTAATAGGAAATGTATGGACTTATAAGACGAGATATTTCCTTTGGCGACTTGCTCAGAATAAACAAAAAAACGCCTTGAAAAGTTTCTTAAAAATCTGTCGTTCGAAGTTCCCTTTAGGCTAGTAACCCTGACTAAAGGGTTGTATTGACCAATTATGTATGTATGTATGTATGTATGTATGTATGTATGTATGTATGTATGACTTATACTTGCAACATTTGCGATGGGACTTATACTTGCAACATTTGCGATGGGACTTATACTTGCAACATTTGCGATGGGACTTATACTTGCAACATTTGCGATGGGACTTATACTTGCAACATTTGCGATGGGACTTATACTTGCAACATTTGCGATGGGACTTATACTTGCAACAACATTTACGATGGGACTTATACTTGCAACAACATTTACGATGGGACTTATACTTGCAACAACATTTACGATGTGACTTATACTTGCAACAACATTTACGATGGGACTTATACTTGCAACAACATTTACGATGGGACTTATACTTGCAACAACATTTACGATGGGACTTATACTTGCAACAACATTTACGATGGGACTTATATTTGCAACATTTGTATGTATGTATGTATATATGTATGTATGTATATATGTATGTATGTATATATGTACGTCAGATGCAAAATGATTTCTGGAAAGTCATTGATTTTATAAGACTTTCAGAACTTCAGTTAAATGTGAACCCATCTAGTGCTGAAGCTTTTATTTTCACTTATTTCTGCATTTCCATTCTCTTTTTTATTATTTCTTTTAGTTTGGTTCAGTGTTATCAATCAAGTTTGTCAAGATAAGCAGGCATGATGTAGCAAGTTATAGCATAATAGAGTTACCATCTGCCATTGCCAGAAATAGAATATTAGGAATGCAGCCTTAAATAGGTTAGTGGCTAAACTAAATGAAGATTTAAAGCCTTTTAATTCTTAAAATTTGAAAACCGTGATATAAACTTTTTTCACCTTCTTTTGGATATTTCAACAACAGCACCTAGCCTATCTAGGTACATACATGCACTCAGCAACAAAAGTATACATAGGGTTAACAAATTTCAGAATTTTTTTTATCCAATCCGTTACGTTGAAAATCTTCATAATTGTCTGACAATTTTCCTCGATTTTAAGACGGTCTTTTGCATTGGTACAGAAAGTTGTGAAATTTGTTAATCGTAGGAATACGTTTGTGGCTGAGTGTATATCCCTTGGCAGCAGATTCTTAAGATTCCCCTGAAACATGGATTTAATTTTATGTGTCCTATCATGGATTCTTCTTATTGAATGCATGTTCTGTGTAATTAATATTACAGACTGAGAGAGCGAACAAGTAGGCTCTAAAGACAATATGATATGCTGTAGGGTATAAATAAGATTTCTAAGAAAATTTTAAATAACACTTTTTTTATATTTTCTACTCAATTATTGATTTATTAACAAATAAAAAAACTGGGTTCTCCTTCAAAAACAATTTTTCAACGATAAAGTATCGGTATCGGAAACCTCAAACAATTAACATAAAAAAGCATAAGAATTTCTCACACAGTGGAATATAAATGCTTACAAGCATTAAGAAGCTGATGACCCCTTCAAATCTATGAAGGAAATATTATTTATCATGTATCTGGGAAACTAATAGAGTTGCTTTGTTCCAGATTTGGATGTGTAACTTCTTTAAAGTAACGTGAAATCGATTTATAATATATTCCCGAACGAGATACCAAAGCTTTATGTGATTAGCTATTTCTAAAACAGAGCTGTGATCCTATAAATCATTATTGGCCACACTTTAACATTTTAACGCACTGTTTACGTTGCAAATTAGCTTTATTAGCTTGGCTATGTATGGAAAACTGATAGGAAGATAACGAAAACAATAACAAAACAACAGTAATATTCTCGAAGTTGCCAGACCAAAAATAACCAACCTAAACATAAGCACCATTCAGACTGAGTATAATTTTGGTGGACATTAGATTACCATCTTTAAAGGTACGACATAAATTATATCACCATCCACCCTTTAAAGCATCTTCTGGCATGGAATCTGTGCTAGTGCCAATCCTCATGTTCGTTAACCTCAGTGTTACCATCTTATATATAAAAATGAATGTGTGTTTGTTTGTTTGTTTGAAGTATATAAACGGCTAATCGGCTGGACCGATTTTCTTGAAATTTTAACAGCACCCTCCTGTATGTCTGGAAGGAACTGTAGGCTACTATTTATTTTAAAATTTCACGTAGGCGAGGTGTCACACCCACATACCCAAGAAGTATTTAAGGTCGCATATCTCATAAACCGCAACAGCTAGAGTCTTCAAACTTTGTATGGACGACTTTGACGTATATATGAACAAAATGAATGAAGTCGCCGTAGTCTAGTAGGTAGTGTGTTGGCTTATTAGACGTAAAGCCAGGGTCCGAGACCCAGGCCAGACACCAAAACAAAATACAAAAAGTATTTCTTCGGCGACTTCCTCTCAGCAGATTTCTGGCAAAAACTCTGAGAGTAACTAGAAAATTGCCATGAAAAGGTTCTCAAAAATATGTCGTTCGGAGTCGACTTTAAACTGTAACTGTGCCGCTACTCATGTATAAAATTAACGCACACAAGTTGGTATGACCAATATCTGATAGGTGGTGCCACTGAAAATTACTTAAAATCAATTAAATCGTAAACTGTGCATTCTTTAACAAATTTGTTGCGCATGAGTCGACGGAAGTTGGTGCGAATAATTTTCCAAGGATGGCGTCACTGAAAATTATACAAAATGAATGACAAGCAATTGGTCGACCTACACATCAAGCACGGAAGTAAAGAGCATTACGAGTCTCAGAATCAGACGAGGAATGAGCATTGAGACTGGAAAATCTTCGAGTATATGCCGCTGAAACCCGTTCGCTTGAACCACTTGAACAACGAGAAGTGAGATTAGAAACAGATCGAATGCGTTTTACTCAGGCCGGTTCATCTAAATCATCAGGACTACGGGAAACAAAATCAATAAAATGATTCAAAATTAATTGAACATTTGTGTAATGTCTCTCCTTCAAATTTATTTTAGTTGGTGTTGGTGTATGTTATATTTCCTATCAATGACAAATGGCAACTCTATCAATCTAGAACATGGTACAATAAACAAATGCCTGAAAAAACTTTATTAATAGAACTGAGAACAAGCAAAGAATCTGAAATCTTTGCTCATTAAGGACGTAAAAGGAATAATAAAATTAAAAAAGAAACTAGGCCACCTATAGCCTGGTGAAATTGTCGTTGCATTTCAATACCTTTTCAATTTTCTTAAAATATCACTTAAAATTGCATTGGATTGTAAAAATCATATATTGCCACCAACTATGTTTAGGAATTTCTTCCTATTTCAATTAAATTCTCACATTTCAAATGAAAACTGAAAACTTTTCACCTCTTTTAGTAACTTGAACTCTGTTCACTTCAGTAAGTTTCAGAGAACAAATTTGTTCAAAGAGCTAGGAGAAGACTGCATGTGGTTTTCTAATGCACCAGAAAGTTTCACAAACAAAATAAGAAAAAAAACGTAATCTAAAAATCGATAACGAAAGTAAATTTGCATGGCATTTGCAAAAAATTTTATCAAAAATTATAAACAATTTGGAAAGCAATTGTATGACATCATTAGGAAGATAAGAAAACCTAAATCTTTCGATAGCATAATTGTATAAAGTTTTCTTATATAATAAAATAAGGTTTAAAGTTCAAAATTTAAATCAAGTGAAGCTGAACTAACCTAGATTTCTAGCCTATCTTAGTATCAATAAAAAAATTCCCATTTGATAATCATACAAGTTAAACATTCTCTTTTCTTAATTAAATTATTATTTCTTCTTCTTATTTTCCTTGTTTTACGCTATGAATACATGAATTTATGAATTCATAATGAATTTACATTTTACACAAAACAAATAGCACAGCCATCAACCATTCATTCATTTATTCACTGATTCGTTCATCTCTCTCTCTCTCTCTCTCTCTCTCTCGTTTAATTATGGATCATCTTTCTTCTTTAAAGGATTATATATCATCATTTGCTTTTCTTATTTGCTTTCATCTTTAAATTCATAATAAATGAAACGAATTAGAAAAAATTAAAAAGAAAAAGAGAGAAAAAACTGCCGTTTTTTTCTATTTAAATATGACTTTTAAATTCACTTGCTTTCTTCTATTCTCACATGGTTGGTTGTCTTTATTAAACGGTCGCTCATATTGTATGGCTTTCTCTTCGTATGAGTGTGCATCATGGTTGGCCTGACCATGAAGGCGATGAAGGCGGACAAGGACAAACCAAAATGCCAACCAGAAGGCAAAACTTAACCAAAGCATATGATTATTCTTAAACACACACAGCAAAAGGCAAAAGAATCAAAGGAAAAAAGGAAAAACAATATATGGGCGAATAAAACTAACACTATAGTACCCTACATTTGGCGGTAAAAACAAGGTTATCCAATTGAGGTTATCAACCCATAAAATTATTTCTTCTAATACGTTTTGTATAGAAGTTTATTAACACTTCTTCGATTATGTACCGTCCGCGATTTTTCCAGGTGGAGCGCATGTGAAACGTCCAATGTCCCATGACTATGGCGCATAAATCAGGCTGAATTAGATCGATGCTTTGGCTTATGCTGGCTTTGAGTATGGCTAGGGTTTGTGAGTTATTCTCATACATTTGGGACTTTGGACTACAGCCTACCTTCCCACACCACTTACATATGTTCTGTGTGTTAATTGTTTATACATGAGTGGCAGGAACTACAGCCACAGAGGTCAGTATCCCATTATACATTTAAGTGTAAGGCAGTGTGAATCGACGAATCAAGCACACGACAACTTACAACTTAATAAACTCCAATCGAAGTTGCTCACTCTTTTAGTTACTTTAGCAGTCAACCAAAATTAATAGACTTAACAGCTGCGTGAAGTTGGTTGCAGGTCATAGACTTCAAACTGATGCGATTCTAATACGATAGAGCGACTTATGCACCCATTGTTAATCTAACCTCACTTTCTATGTGCTATGGCAAGCATAGTAATGATCGACTAATTGCAGTGACCAATTGTACAAACATATTGTACGTATGTTCGTAGTACCTGAACGAAAGTACTTCATTTGAGTACGAAAATCTTTTTAAAGAAACAATTTCTTCTAACTTGTGCCACCAAAAAATGAAAAGGTGGTCAAGGTTTAAACACAAAAGCCAACACAACCACAGCACCTTAAGCACATCTATGTGGAGCATAGGGTAGAACTAAAAAACACAAACAGCGGAAAAAAGCAGTGAAAAAGAAAGAAAGATTTTAGCAAACAGTTTCACACACGTGTACAATGGAAAACAATGGAAGCGACCATTATTCACTGACAGATGCTCTGACAATACAAACAGCAGTTGTAGCAGAACGAAGCCCAACACCACCACCACCGACCGCACCCACAGCACATGACAAAAACACTGCAAAGCAAATGTAGTAGTGGACGATGAATGCAAGAATCTTCATTAAAACAATGGACATACATAACCACACACACACACACACACACACACACAACAAAACAAGCAAACGTAAGATTTCCGAATATCTGTCCACAAACACGAAAAAACACGAGAAAAATGTTTCAACAAATAAATGGCGACGGGACACTATGGCGTATAAAAACCACAATGTGTGGAAATACTTGTTATTGTTGTTGCTGTTGGTGTTGGTGTTGGTTGTCTTCTATTGTATTTGCACTCTACCACAGAAATACACACACACGAGTAACATACATAGGCGTACTCCTACATGCCTTAAACAAGTACAAAGTGATGTTCTCTTTGGCATTGCTGCTCTCGCTCATTCCTGCTGCTGTTTCAGTTGTTACTCTCAGCTTTTTTTCTATTTTGTCTCACTGTTTTGTTGTATTGACCGTGGTCATGAGTTCATGTGCCCATGTGTATGTGTGTCAAGTCAGATTTGTTTGGCCACTATGTATATATTCGTATGTTTGTTTATATTTCTGGTCAGTTTCTGTTGTCCTGTAGCCATAGTAGTGTTGTTCGAAATGGTTTTCATGTTCATTTCCTATGTGAGGCTGTGTGGGTGTATTGGTATTCGTTTGTTTGACACTAAGAAACAACAGCTTCATTTGAATTTCGACGTTTAATCGTTTGTACACTAGTGGTGGCGTTAGTGGTGGCGTTAGTGGTGGCACTGTTGATGTTTTACAAATTCTGTTACGGTTGTAGTGGATATTTTGAAAGAAATAAAAAATTAAATAAAAAAGCGAAATTCAAATAAGAAAGAAAACAAAAATTAAACTTAAATTATGCGGGATATAAAATAGAAGTCATTAACAATGAAAGTAAGCTTGAATAAAATAATTCTATTCAATGTTAAACAATGTTCGGGTCCCAATACGTCAGAGGTATGTTGTGAAATGATTTTTAATAGGGTAGCTCAAATTGTCTTTTGTTATTAGAGTGGTACTACTACAGTGGAATGTTAAAATTATGAAACGTAGTCCATATCAATATTGTTACGAAAATGGAGAATCCAGATACTGATGTTTTGTTTTTACATCACTTAACATAAAAATAGTAAACAAGTCAACAAAAATACAACAACAAACATTAGCATAAAAATGGCAAACAAGTAAAAAACACAACAACAAACACCAGCATAAAAAATGGTAAACGAGTAAACAAAAATACAATAACAAACACCACAAGAATAAATGTAAACAAAACACACAAGCAACAATAATGAAACAACGATATTTACATTTATAGAGATTTCGAGAAGACTAAGCCACTAATATTAGCCTTCAAGAACATTCATCAGTCTATTTACTCTGCCATATAAAAGGCAAACCAAAGCAGGCGAGTGAGTTAGTGAAGTTCAATGAGTCTTGTGTGTAGACGCGGTGTGTTTGAAGAGCGTAATCGTGGTTTGAAGATCTCTTTTACAAAGATCTGCCGAACAATTGACTAGTAATAGGTATTGTTTATTACAAACAAAGCAATTGTTGTTGGTTACATCAAGTTATGCACAGTGGCACACAGAATTGTGCGAATAATAATGGATTTTAATTCCAACTAAACACAGATTTATTTTTATTTTATTTGCAATCTACGAGCTCATATTTTAAAAGATGTTTAAAAGGTAAAAACGTAACATTATAAATAAAGTACGGATGTTCCAAAATCGGAATAGGTAGTTTAGGGTTGTGGGATCCATTCATATCACAAACTGTTATACTACACGAAGCATATGTGACCATAATAATTAAAAGACAACTTGTAATCGTACTGCAATTTAAAATTAAATAAATAAAATGCATTAGTAATGTCTGGGTGCAGAATAGGATAGATGCAGCTTCAACAACATGGCCGCTGTCAACTATACAATTTGGAAGTCCCTGTTGGAAGACTCGATATAACTTTTGGCTCGCATTTCTCAATCATTCCGATAGTCTTATGAAGGCAGGGCTTACATCCAAATCAGCTTCGGATAGACACGTTTATGAGTTCCCGAGAATCCTTTGTCTCACTTTCTTTAGTGTCGCATAATAGGCTCTAATAGGATTAATAAATCGGTTTGACTAACTAAGAGGATATCTTCAATGAAGAAATGTATCGATGAGTGCCATAATTACTTTATTTTGTTTCGTCCTTCCACGCCTTTCTCTTTTCAGCATCATTCTCCCCTTTCTGTTTTCTTATATCTTTTCATATATACGGGGTCACAATGGACGTGGAACCGTATATGTATTGAAACCTAACCCAACCAGATAATCACCACCAGAAGGGCAATGTCTGTTCAGAAAAATACGAATCAAATTACATTCTACTGTAAGATGTAGCATTCAGCCCTAGTGGAGTAGATCAATATTTTGAGTTCGGTATTTGGCTAAAAGTCATTGAATTCTTAAACAACTGTGTAGGTTATGTAGTCAACTAGGATATTTCATTTATTTCCTCAGCGTTTAAATAAAGGGCTATCCACTTCGTGGTTTCAAAAGTATAGGACTGGAATTCGACATCTGTCCAACTAAGTTCTGAAACCAATTTTTTTCTTTTCAGTTGAAAGTCTGACATTGAACTTTGAAAACGGATCGCTTAACTATCACACAACGCATAAAAATTATCAAAACCTACAACAGAAATGGTGATTCTGCCACAACCGCGCATAGTGCTTTAAGAGGAGATTATGGTTTAAATAATCGTACAACAACGCAAGCAATTGGCAAAATTGTGAAGAAATTTGAAGAGACTGGAGTGGTAACAAATTTTGAAAGGCCTGTGCATCATCGTTTCGCTCGTTCCGCTGAAAATATCGCAATTGTAGGTGAAAGTGTTGCCGAAGGCCCGAATGTGTCGATTCCTCGTCGTTCTCAGGAATTAGGACTGTCTGACGGCACATTATGGCGTATTTTGCATTTGGATCTACACCTACATCCATATAAAGTCCAGCTCACGCAACAACTGAAGCCAGCTGACCATTCACAACGTCGTAGATACGTGGAACGGGTGCTTGAACAACAGGCGGTGGACGGCAATTTTTCGAACAAAATTTTCTTCAGCAATGAAGCACATTTCACACTCGGTGGGTATGTTAATAAACAAAATTGTCGTATTTGAGGTTCTGAGAAACCTCAAGTAATTGAAGAGGGGCCATTACATCCGGAAAAAGTCACTGTTTGGTGCACTCTTTGGTCCGAAGGTGTGATTGGACCTTACTTCTTCGAAAACGACGATGAAGCGACTGCCACCGTCAATTGGGAGCGTTATGGTCATATGATGACCGACTTTTGATTGACCTGCTATTGAAGAATACGACTTGGAGAATATGTGGTTTCAACAAGACGGTGCCACATGCCACACAACTCCAGAGACATTTCCTGGCCGCGTAATTTCTCGTCGTAGCGATATCAACTGGCCACCAAGATAATGCTATTTGACACCATTAGACTTTTTTTTTGTGGGGCTACGCGAAAGACCGTGTTTATGCAGATAAACCTTCAACGCTTGAGCACTTAAAACCCAACATTCGTCAAGTTATGGCTGAGATACCGCCCAATACGTGTCAAAAAGTGGTCGAGAATTACCTCAAAAGAATCAATGCTTGCAACGCTTCGCCTGGAGGTCATTTAAATGTTGTAAAGGGTGTTTTTTATAGAGGTATAGAACTTTAAGTTGCAATAAAACAACAATGGATTATTCGATTGACATGAATTTTATTTATCCGAAAGATAATCTTGTGGCATTACATTTTAAATATGATTTCTGGCATATGACCGCCACGGCTGGCGCGGATGTAGTCCAATCTGGACGTCCAATTTTCGATTACTTTTTCCAACATTTGTGGCCGTATATCGGCAATAATACGGCGAATGTTGTCCAATGACTTTACATAGCCCCACAGAAAGTAGTCTAGCGGTGTTAAATCACAAGATCTTGGAGGCCAATTCACAGGTCCAAAACGTGAAATTAGTTGGTCACCAAACGTGTCTTTCAATAAATCTATTGTGGCACGAGCTGTGTGATATGTTGCGCCGTCTTGTTGAAACCACATCTCCTGGACATCATGGTTATTCAATACAGGAATGAAAAAGTTTGTAATCATGGCTCTATACCGATCACCATTGACTGTAACGTTCTGGCCACCATCGTTTTTGGAAAAGTACGGACCAATGATTCCACCAGCCCATAAAGCGCACCAAACAGTCAGTTTTTCTGGATGTAGCGGTGTTTCCACATACACTTGAGGATTACCTTCACTCCAAATGCGGCAGTTTTGTTTGTTGACGTAGCCATTCAACCAGAAGTGCGCTTCATCGCTAAACAAAATTCGCTTATGAAAATCGGGAACAACGGTAATCTCGATTAGACGAATCTACGCCTTACTTGATGATCGTTTGGCTTCAATTCTTGCACGAGTTGGATTTTGTAAGCACGCAAACCAAGATCCTTCCGCAAAATCATCCATAAAGTGGATGGACACAGATCCAATTCCTGTGCTCGATGGCGGATGGACTCATTCGGGTCTTCCTCAATGCTACGCTCTACAGCAGCAATAGCTTCTTCTGTACGCACCGTACAGCGTCTCTAGGGATCCGAGTTATCAATACGAGTAAACGTGGTGCGAAAACGTTCCATGGTTAATCGAATTAACTGCTCTGATGGACGATTTTGTCGACGATAAAATGGACGTAGTGCGCGATACGCTTTCCGCACAGAACCATTATTTTCGAAATAAAATTGCACTATTTGCAAGCTTTGTTCAGGCGTGAGACCATTCATGATGAATTGCCAAACCAAACTGAGAATAAATCACTTGACAGCTGTTAAATCGGTCGCCATCTTGAAAAGTAATGCCAACTTAAAGTTCTATACCTCTATAAAAAACACCCTTTAGTATTCCACACATAATGTCAACGTTCAAACTTTACAATAAAAAAAGAAATATCATGAATGAAAATATTTTATATGTTTTTTATTTACGTTTACTTTTGAAACCACGAAATGGATAACCCGTTACAATATGAAGTAATGGAAGCATCTTTGCATATCTTATAATCACTGTGGCAAATTTTGATCTTAGTTTTCTTGCAAGAAACAAAGATGTTACAAAAAATATACTGTATTGTAGGGTATCATAAAGTCGGCCCAGATCTGCAATTAAATTTTAAAGAATATTTTTAGTAGAACTTTCCAGAGTTTATCTCAACAATATCGCATTCTTTCTTTGTATCATTCCTATAACTTTGTCTATGTTCATAATTAATATTAAAAATGTGCTTCATTTCCATTTCCATTTACATTTGAAATTGCATTTAAAATTTGCACAAAACTACAGAATCAGAATTAATTTTTCAATTCAGTTTCTTTTAGCCAATAATTACCATTTTAATGGCATTGAGAGAGTTTTGCTCAAACACTTCATTTTTAATAATAAAGATTATTAAATTTAATAAAACTCTCTCTCTCTCTCTCCTCCCGTTCATATAGCAATTAATGAACTTTTGAATGTTGCGCCATCACATTTAAGAACTGAAAATGTTAATCCTGCCTGCCTGCCTGCCTGCTTGCCTGCCTGCCTGCTTGCCTGCCATACACCACTTAGCGTAATTTATAGCTCGGCTAACTGTTAATGAATTAAATATTTCGTTAACAATGCATTTTCGGTATACCGCCTTCCACAACTTTACTGTACTTATAGTGGGTAATAAAAGCAGAACATTTTGGATATGAAGTAAAGAGTTTTGAAAGAGATTTTCTTTAAATTTTTAAACAAAAACAATAAAAAAATTCTTATTTTTTAATGGAAAAATTAATTCGGTATTGTTTTAATTTTATTACGCAGTATAGACCAGTGTATGTATATTATTGCAAAGGTTAATGATAATGAATTTGAGGTTTGTTCATGACAAGATTAACATAAAAATCAATCATTTAAGATATGTTCCTGTTATCAATTGAGGTCAGATGAAAAGTATGGAATTGTTCTTCGATAAGTAGCGCCAGAGATGGTGCTAACATAACATAAGGAAACGTTTGATGCAGCTGGGTATACATAAAACGACTCAACTTTGTTCACTGCTCGTTAACACCTATTAAACTTTCTCTTAAGCTGTTGTGATTGACACTTTAATCAAGTCAAGGTCAAGTAAATTGGTCAAGTACCGAATCTGCTAGATTTGTTGAAGACCTTGACAGATTACTTCGAACAGTCGAGTTAATTCGATAGCCAGGCGAGAATTGACATGTAAAACCCTTTTTCTTATAGGCCACAAATCTTTAGGCATTGGTTCTACTCATGTGATGTGATTGCTGAAGGGAGGAAGAGGAAAATGGCTGTACGAGCAGAAGAAAATTTTTTTTTTAGGAAAAGCCTTTCACAGGCTAGGTACATGCAAGTACAGTAGCCGGAGGTCGAATTGACCCATTGTACAACATCCTAGTTTCTCACACATCTTATGTTGTGCGTGTTAATTTTATACATGAGTGGTGGGGACCTACAGTTTAAAGTCGACTCCGAACGACAGATTTTTGAGAAACTTTGTCATGGTAATTTTTATTTACTCTCAGAGTTTTTGCCAGAAATCTGCTGAGAGGAAGTCGCCGAAGAAATACTTTTTTTGTATTTTGTCTTGATGTCTGGCCTGGGGTGTGATCCGTGACCTTACGTCTAACAACACACTACCTACTAGACTACGGCGACTGATTTTCACAGGCTAAGTATTGAAATCTTTCGACACAATACCTGAAGTAATCCTCTGATCAATTGTCTTGTTCAGAGTTCTATGAAAAAGATAAGCATGCCCCTTAAATGGGTGGTTGTGGAAAGAAGACCCATTATTTACTCATATCAATTTTTGGGGAATTATCGGTCGAACAGTATTTCAGTTCACAGATTCATAGTTCTTTAGTGAAGCAAACAATTTCTGTGTACTCCACTGTCGTGTACAATATGTTTGACTTTCTTAGAAATGTAGTAGATAGGTATTAAAATAGACTTCGTGGCATCGGCTCTTTGTACAGAGTAGCGTTCAACTTTCATTGTTTTATCGTCATGTACAGAACATCAAGAGTCTTGGCGCTCTTAAATTTAGAAGTCAAGTCGCAACAAACGCCTTGTTGAGGCTTTTTAAATACGAACAAGGCGAGGCGAGGTGAGACGTCCTTCTGCATAGGTTTGTGGCGCAACTAAGAAAATAGGTTGTAGAACAGAGTTCAGGCAGAGTAGCTTTGTGTGCACATTAGATTTGAATCTGCATTTAATGTAATGAGGAAGGACTTCTGCAGCAAGAACATACCACATAAGGATAGTGTGGCTACAGAATAAATTCCATCTGTAAGGAATGGTGGGATACATTGCTTAATCAATCATGTATGAATGTCGTTTATGAGAGAAGGAACTGGTACGTAAAAAATATGAGATTTTCACAAAATTTTTAATTTTGGATGAAGTAGCGCTAAAACGGAGGAACAGAAGTCAGTAAAAGTGGCGTAATGAATCAATAGCTATGAACATAGCATTCAACGTAGTTGGCTATTGCAACCCTTTAGTTAGGATTACAACATAGTTTCTCACACCACCCATGTTGTGTGTATTAATTTTATACATCAGTGGCAGGACATACGGTACAGTCTGAGTTAATAAGTCTAATAAGCTAACACACTTCATTTTTTTTTTTTATAAAACCAGCACTCAGGGGATGCCCCCTACTCATGCAGTGCATTGTGCAGGTTTAGGAAAATAGGTTATAGGAAGGTGGAAAGAGGGAGTAGTGTTTGTGGACATTTGATTTCAACTTACCAATATCGTAACTGACAGGAAAAACTTCCGCAGGAAGATCACTCCAAAAGCGAGCAGTGCGGGCAAAAAATGATTTTTTTCTGTAATGCATTGTGCGGCTCACTGGACAATCAACCACAAAAGGATGTGCTCACGTAAAAATATGTGATTATCGGAAACCAAGCCGCCTATCTCTCGAGAACACCTCCCATTATAGTACCGATAGAACAATGAAACACACGCAACATTGCGACGATGCTGCAACGAATCAATAGAGTTGGATACCCTACTGTCATTAGTAAGCACCTTCGCCCTCTCCTGTACGCGGTCGATAAGCTTCAAAATAGACTTTGAAGCACCGGCGTATACATGAGAGTTGTACTCCATACGAGGTCGGATAAAGGTCCTGTAAAGAGTAAGAAGGTCGGATGGAGTGAAGTATTTTCTGCACCGTTTTAAAAAACCAAGGCACTTGAATGCCTCCTTCGACACTCGAAAAATGTGATTGTTCCAACGAGCATCACAACTAATTCTCATGCCCAGAACATCAAGAGCATCCGCCTCCTCAATATTTACATTACCCATAGATACAGATGACAGAAAACCAGCACCAGCATCACGCCGGTGTGTCAAAAAACAACACTGGGTCTTCCGCGCATTAAAATCGACCCTGTTCGCGCGGCCCCACTCAGAGATTGTTATCAGGTCACTCGTGAGTGCGTCATTCATATACTTATAAGACTTTGGCGACTTCTACAGACACGCTGCTCTGCTCAATGCATTCCGCATACGATCCAACAGTGAGTTGTATGAGTTCCTCAACGACATAGACGTTGTGCCAGCGGCTGCGCTGGCTCGGCCTTCTCATTCGAATGGATTAGCATGCTCCGGCAAGACGGGTATTTGATGCGGGGATCTGAGTTAGTCGGCGAAGAGGACGACCTTGTATGCATTGGAAGGACCAAATCGCGGAAGCCCTGTCATCGATTGGTGTAACTACCTGTCGTAGGCGCGCAAGAAGTAGAGTAGCCTGGAAATCCTTCCTTCCTTGTGTTACGGCAGGTCGAAATTCGTTAATCGGGTTGTTCATGGCCATTTAAGTAAGTAAGTACTCTCCTCAATGTACATGGTCGACAATCTTCAAATTATATGTTGAGAAACCGGTTTTTAAACAAGAGTTGTATTGCATTCTCGGTCGGACATAGGGATTGGGAATGTGAAAGAGATCAACTGCAATAGCTTCAGAGTCCAAGTCATATGAATGCTTATCTCGGTAATTGAAAATATGCTGATGAAAGGGAACATCGCATTGGATTTAGATGTCTCAGATGCCAAGAACTTAAAACTTTGCAAATTCTAGACCACATGCAGCATAAACCTGACTAAGGAAGCTTACTATAGGTATACATACATACATAATTGGTCATTACAAACCTTCAGTCAGGATTACGACCTAACTCATGTTGTGCGTGTTAATTTTATACATGAGTGGCGGGACCAACAGTTTAAAGTCGATTATAAACGACAGATTTCTGAAAAACTTTTTCATGACAATTTTATTTACTCTTCAGAGTTTTTGCCAGAAATCTGCTGAGAGGAAGTTGCCTAAGAAATATTTATTTCATATATCGTTTACTGACTTGAGGTTTGAAGCGTGGCCTTACGCCTAATAAGCCAACACACTACCTACACAAGACTACATTGACTTTAGGGGCATACATGCCCGTCATTAAGTAGTAAAAGAAGAAACCATTTCTGCTTCTACCAAGCAGATGATCTCCCTGATTTGTCGAGTATGAAAATTGGAAACCTAAGCAGTTTTATCAGGAGCACCGGATGATATTTTAATGAAACAAACTTAGTCCAACTACCTTAGGTTAGAGGACGTGTACTTGTCAATTAAGACAAGTACAGTACCCGGAGGTCGAATTGACCATCGAATTGATTGTACCGTCTACCTTTCATATTCAAAAGTGGCAAACAGTGGCGGATAAGACGTTCAGATGCTTAGAGAAACTTTTCATTGTATTTTTCAATTTACTTTCAGAGTTTTTGCCGGAAATCTGCTGAGAGGAAGTCGCCTAAGAAATATTCTTTCATATTTTCGTTTTGATGACTGACCTGGGGTTTGATTCGAGGCCTTACGTCTAATAAACCAACACACTACGCACTAGAATACGGCGACTTCAATAGCTTTTCAATTACTATAGGTATGCCCATGATAATTATCCCCGAACAAGTGCTCTCTTAGAGGCTCAGATAATATCCATTGACCTAGATCACGCCACTTAAATCCAAATCCATCTCAAGGGAAGGGAGTTCCATTAATATTGTTAAAATGCTGGAAGATTCATGAAAGAAACATTTTTAATTATTAAAACAATAAAGTTTTTTAATATCTCTTACAATAGTTTGGCTTTGCGAATAAATTTTTTCCTCAACCCAATGTTTTTAAGGATACTCCTTCATACACTTGGATTCATGGTGGTTGGTGGTTGGTGTCTGTAAATATTATATCAAAAAGGATAATTAAAATAAAATACAATTGCAATGCTTACAGAAAGATTAATTAAAGTTTTATTAAAAGAAACAACAACAAAAAAAATAGAAAAATTATATCCGAGTTTATCTTAATGGTAATGGACGATGATGATGATGATGATGATGCCCGATAATAAAGTTTTTCTCAGCCATTCATGCCATAAATT
Source organism: Sarcophaga carnaria (assembly GCA_958299815.1). Taxonomy (NCBI): domain Eukaryota; kingdom Metazoa; phylum Arthropoda; class Insecta; order Diptera; family Sarcophagidae; genus Sarcophaga; species Sarcophaga carnaria. The sequence continues at coordinate 145,490,618 of OY283149.1, forward strand.
CAACAACAACAACGCAATTTAAGAACTTTTATGAAATTTTTTTGCTTTTTTTTTTGTTTTTATACGTTGCCAGTAAAAACTTAAATGCAATTATTTTAGTGGAGTCAATGACCATTTAATGGCCACCATTAGTTGTGCTTTTCTAACGGTTACTACATAACCATTGTAAGTGGGTGTCCAAAGAAAGGAAATTTGGTCAGTCAAATGCATGCAGCAAAGAAATTTTGGTTGCTGAAATTTATTGTTTTTTTTTTCCAAGGGTGGAGAACTTGATTAGTTTGGTTAATTGCTATCGATGTTTGAAGGTAAGGTAAGGTAAGTTATTATGGATGATTTTACAGTTTGTTGGTCGTGTGTAAATATTGCTGCGAGAGTGGAAAAATTTAGTTACTGGTGTTTTGCTTTTACATCGTTTAACATTAAAATTATAAACAAAAGCTACAAAAACAAAACAATGAACTTGTTTACAAATTATCGCACAGCGTAATATAACACAAATACAAGTAAACAAAAATACAACAACAAACACTACAATAATAAACGTCATGAACATTCGACTTCAAAAACATTAATCAGACTGTTTACCCTGCCATATAAAAGGCAAGGCAAAGCAGGCAACTGAGTAGTAAAGTTCAGTCAGTCTTGTGTGAAGATGCGGTGGGTTTGAAGAGAGTAGTCGTGGTTTGAAGATCTCCGTTATAAAGATCTGTCGTATAATTGCGTAGTGATTGTTATTGTTTATGCAAAGGGTATAAACAGAGAAATAACAAAGAAGAGCAATTGTTGTTGTTTACATAAGGTTGTGAACAATGGCACACACAGAATTAAGCGAATAATAAAGAATTTTAATTAAAATTAAACAGAAATTGATTTTTATTTTATTTGCAATCTACGAGCTCACATTTTAAACGTTTTTAAATAGTAAAAACGTAACAATATTACAAAAGAAACAGAATTCTTGTTGAAAATGCTGAGTTTAAGTGACTGCAAATATAGATTTTTTTTAGATGGCGGCTGGGAATGAGTAATTCGAATGAAATTAAAATTACTAGAGACATGAAGCCTAAATTTTAATGTTTAGAAAAATCCTTGACATTTTCTCTCCTGAAAATCAAGCCTGGATTGAAGACTAAAACTTTAACTGCCATTGTTGGATGTTATTCCTTTCATTATATTTGTAGCGCTCCTTTCTAAATAGGAGGGGGAAGGCCTCTACTTACCTAGTCCATTGTGTGTTTGTGTGAAAGCGATAACAGTAAAAGAGATTTGAGTTTCAAATATGTTTATGTTGTAAGTTACTGAAGAGACTTCGGTAGGACTAAGATTCTAAATACATACCGTATGTTCTTATCAATCTGCAGAGGTTCTTTCTGGCACTTAGAATAGTATTCTTGTAAAGAATCTGGAGCCATACAAACTTTCAGTCAAGGAAAAAAGTTTACATACACCGCTGTGTGTATGTAAGGTGTTATAGCGCTGTGTAAGGCAGCCGCAATTAGGAAGGTTTGAAAACCAAATCGTATATAAAAAATTTAACACAGAAATTATTAGAAAAAAAAAAAACAAACACAAAAAAATTAGCAGGTGTATGTAGACTTTTTTGTGTAACTGAAGGTAGTGCGACTTATGAATGAATAATCTGTGCAATGCATATCAAGATTCACTTGCCAATCGAACACGAATGGATGTGCTCTACGTGTAGGACGAGAACTCTGTAAAAATATTAGATTTTCGAGAACAAGTCCTTTCATTTCACTAGAGCATGTAATCTATGGAGTTGGATACTTTGTTATCTACGAGTTTCGCCCCTCTACTTTCAAACATTGGCTCTTACAGGAGCAGTTTATGTTATGATGGCGATCACATGGTGGAATGATGTGAAGTACTTCTCGCATTGCTCTCAGAAACCAAGGCATTTGAAACCTTCACGATACTAGAGAAATATGCTGTTTTAAAAGATATGGCATTGATCCCAATTCATCAATAGCTACTGACTTTCCCAGATTTATACAATAAATATTTACAGATGACATGCTTTTAACACGACGTTAATGATCCGAAAAAACAACATGTGTGTATTAAAATAGACTCTGATGGCATGACTTCATTCGGAGATTACCAAAAATCCGTATGGACTCGTTAAGTGAACTTGAAGGGAAAGAAAGCTGAGGACAATGTCGTCAGAAGCAGTAACAGTAACGCTAGCATAACACTAAGCAGAGCTGGTGGAGTTCGCTTCGGGACTGCTATTTCATTAATAGCGCTTCTTCATTCTGACTGTGCCTCTCTTTCTCAGCAATTCACACAGCTTCGGACTTAATGAACTTCTACACAGCATCGCAGTTCTTCATGAAAAGTAGTATCACCTTTATAGAACTGTATGTCATTAGTACCTGGCCGATACCAACATTTCCTTAAGGTTTTCATTTCGGTCTTTATTAAAGCGAAAGTGTATGTGAGATGTCGAAATAATTTATTAATTTGAAAGACCTATCGATGCCCTGTAAAAATATGTCCACTATCTTTTCGCTGGATGGAGCGCATCCCAAATAAACAATTTTCAATGATTTTCACACTTAAACCAAGCAAAATTTAACCTATGCCATGGGTTATTTTGGCTTTGAGGTTATGTTGACACCTGCCACTCGCAAAAAAGTCTAACTACGATCACGGTAACCAGTTCACAGCACCTATATGTGAGATAGAGACCGCCCGTGTAGAATATTCAATGTTCTCGCTGAACACTTCAGCGTCTCGATTGTGTTGATCTCCGAGCACTCCTTCCGGAACCCTCACCAATCGAATCGGGTTTGCCTCGGCCATTGGGAAATAATTCTTTCGGGATGCCAACCTATCCTGGGCTAATGAGGCATCTTGCTCCACACCAGACTCAGTTGGCCCATAAATAATAGAAGACGTACCAACCAACTATTGAAACTTGATCAAAAGGTCATCTCGATCACAGTAGCCATGTTTACAGGTCAATGCGTTCTGGGAAGAATAGTGCCGAGGTTGTGTGTCTGCTGAAGAGGAGGAAACTGTTATCCACTTTCTTTGTCAATGTCCATATCTCGTGAGATGCAGATTTAGGTTATTTGGCTTACCATTCCTTGTCAGCTTGACGGAGCTATCATCCACTGAAGGCGCCGTAGTCTAATAGGTAGTGTGTTGGCTTATTAGACGTAAAGCCAGGGTTCGAGCCCCAGGCCAGACATCAAAACAAAATATGAAAAAATATTTTTTCGACGACTTCCTCTCAGCAGATTTCTGGCAAAATCCCTGCGAGTAAATAAAATTGCCATGAAAAGTTTCTCAAAAAAAATCTGTCGTTCGGAGTCGACTTTAAACTGTAGGTCCCACCACTCATGTATAAAATTAACACACACAACATAAGTGGTGTAATGACCAATTATGTATGTTATGTATGCATTCACTGATATCAAGGCTTCGTTAATAAAACTTTCAGGCTGGTTTCTAGCTTGGGGGAGTCTTGCTTTTTGTGTGCAGCCCATGCGAGGACCAATTTCTTTTATGAGTTCGGTGGAATTTAATCGGTACGCTCGTGGCGTCACAACGGAGCGCTATGTGTGCTCAAGTGAGCTTTGGTATCAAAGCTATATTCCAACCTAACCTAGTCCTTTAAAATTTTAGCAGCGCATGAGAGTTAAAAGTTCTTGAAAAAAAAATTTTTTTGAAACAAATTTATTATCCTCGCATATGTAGAAATTTTACTAGTTTTCTTTACCAGTTTTTAAACTACAACTAATCAAGTAGTTGCCTTTAGTATGACTGTTTGTATTTTGGTATCAAAAATTTCTTCATTTATTTTTCTGTTGAATAATTTCATTTAAAAATTGTAATTATTTTAATGCCTCTGCTTTGCTTATTTTCTCATAACAACTTAACCACACGGAAAATTTCATAGGATTTTTCTAAACTCTTTTGCTAGTAAAACAAATTCCGGCAACATTTTGGTTACACCAGCATTCATGCCTCATGACTCTGACCGCATATTCTTGCCAAACAAAAATTCATGCACATTCCACGTTTAAAATAATCAGGTTTTTTTCGCATTCCTTTTTTCTTCTTCTTCTTTTTTTGCTGTTCTATTTTTCATAATGTCTGCTTATGTGGTTATGAAAACTGAAATCTGTTAACAAAACCTTACGATGCAACAAGACCAAGAAAAAAGTCAGAAAAAAAACGATGGAAACGAAATGAAAAAACTAAGTTACTAAGTCAACAACCGTTGTCGGTCGTATTCTCCATTTTTTTCTTCTTTTTTTTTTTTACAACAGCCTGCTGTCTATATTTAACTTGATTGCCACGAAGTAAATATGCATACGCACATCTATTGAATGCCATGTTAAGGAAATAAAAATTCAAACTTGTGTGGCAATGGAACAAGCAGAAGCAGACGAAGAAGAAGAAATTGTGTTTTGCCATAAACTTTTGCATTCACGTTTACATGAATACTGGGAATACAGTCAAGAAATACATACACACACACACACACCTACACACCCGCATCTCTTTTGAGATGATGAGAAATTTTAAATTTATATCCTTCAGAATCAAAATCAACACACACAATCCCTGACAAACGCATGCAGCAATAACATAATCCCCATACAAGTACGGTTACTTTCGTTACTCACTTCCTCTCTCTCTCTCTCCTATCGTGGTGTGAATGGTGGTGTAGTATTTTATACTGTGTGTGGCACTAAAGCCACTTAACGCAAATTAAATGCACATTTATACGATATGAGAGAGAGAAACTAAACTAAACGAACAACAACAAATCCAATGAGGGAAGAAGAAAAAAAAGTTTAAGAAAATAAAACAAGACAGCAGCAGCCAAGGAAAAAAAGTGGTCTTATGAAATTATATACTCTCGTATTACACTGTTTCCAATCAAATACAATACAAAGGAGAGGATTTGTTGAGAGCGTGGTGAATTGGTAATACAATCTTGAATTGAAATGAGATTTCCTATGAAGAGTTTCAAAGTGATGGGTACTGTTATAGGGTCTATGTGATCAAACATTGTATGCCTTAATTCCTCAAAACGCACTGATCTTGGTCATGTGGCCTATAACTTCTGCTGGAGATGCAAAAGATATAAGCCCAGCATTAAGTCGTGGTAATTGGAAAAACTTATGTCTCTACCATGTATCGGGTTCGCCATCTAACGTTTTTTTTTTTGCAACTTGTGCTTATTTCGTGAATGGTAACACTTAGCTCATGTCTGATTTGACAGATAATTAGTTTTATCCTTCCGCTGAACGACGAATATGGTTGTGTATACGCTTGAACAACGTTGGGAAATATTGTGACATTACTTTGAAAATCATGGTAATGTTGCAGAATGTGTGCGAAAATTGCGTACCGATTTTGGAAGGAGAGAAGCACCGTCAGCTCCGTATGTTCGTTATATTGTGAAAAAAGTGAAAGAAACTGGCATTCTCATCGATAAACCAAAGCGTGAAAAGCCAAAAACAGTGCGTGCACCCGAGAATATTGCTGCTGTGGCAGAAAGTGTGCGTGAAGCGCCATCAACATCAATTCACCGTCGTTCTCAACAATTGAACATTTCGGAGACAACATTGACACGAATTTTGCATAAAGACCTTAGCAAGACGCCATACAAAGTCCAATTGGTTCAGGAGTTAAAGCCTATTGACCATCCAATGCGTTTTCGCTTCGCTAAGTGGGGCTGCGATCGACTTACAGAAGATGCCGATTTTGGCAAAAAAAATCAACTTTTCAGATGAAGCTCATTTTGATCTCGGCGGGTATGTAAACAAGCAAAATTGTCGCATTTGGGGCACAGAAAACCCGCACGTATACATTGAAAAGTCGACGCACCCAAAACGAGTCACTGTTTGGAGCGGATTTTGGTCCAGAGGCATAATTGGGCCATTTTTCTTCGAAAATGAGCAAGGAGTGGCCGTTACAGTCAATGGCGATCGTTATCGGGCCATGTTGAACGAATTTGTGTTCACAAAAATTGAAGAGGAGGATATTGGCAACATTTGGTTTCAATAGGACGGCGCTACGTGCCACACAGCCGAAGCTGCACTCGATGTTTTGCGCCCTGTTTTTGAAGATCGCATTATCAGCCGCAGAGCTGATGTCGCTTGGCCACCTCGGAGCTACGATTTGACACCGTTGGACTATTATTTGTCGGCACCCCACAAAGACAAGTGTTACGCCGACAAGCCAGAGGCAATTGACGCTTTAAAGGACAATATTCGTGAAGCCATGGGTGAAATACAGCCGCACACAATCGATAATGTGCTTAAAAATTGCACCGACCGTGTTGGCTACTGCATGGCCAGCCGAGGCGGCCATTTGAATGAAATTATTTTCCATTATTAAGCGGAAGGATTGTACTTTAAAATAAAAAAAGAAATTTGAGAAAATATTCAGTAGTTTTTTTTGAAAGCATTTTCAAAAAAAAAAAAGTTATTTGGCGGACCCTTTAGATGATGTCACTGATTTGTTGAGGATGGAAATTGGAAACTTAAGCCCCTTTGTCAGAAGCTCTTTTACAGAACTCTGGGAACAGCATTAACTTTGTTATCACAATGAACCATAGTTCTTCGAAGTCCTCTCAGCATGACAGTCACTGTTATTTACATATCTTTTCTACCCTTCAGTTCCACAAGTGGCAAATAATTGCATTTTTCAGCGTAGTGTGTATGGTACACTTAACCTAGTCTAATTGCGGTGTTGCAAAGGCTTGTTCCCATTCCATATATACCGTGATATTGAATTTATTCCGCTTTCGGGCTTGAGTTGCGCTACTATAATTGCGAAGTTTAAGGGACAATCTAAAATTCAATTGAAAAGAAAAGAGGAGTGTAACCATGATTCTTCTAAAATACCTTCATAATATTTTTCGGAAATAAATGCCTTTGCCTTAGTAAGACGTTTTCGGCATTGCTAGCTATAAAGCCAGGATTTAAATCGAATTAAAGAATCGCGTAGTTAAGTTAGGTTGGAGTGGTAGCTTTTATATCAAAAGTTGTGACGCCACAGGTGAACGCAGTTCCTGCACTGCCCAAGTTCAACCAAACTTAGTAAGAAGAAGAAGTTGGTCAGCGCAAAGGCTGCACATTAAAAAGTACGGCTACCCTACGCTGGAAAACCACCTCGAAAGTTTGATAAACGAAGCTACATATATCTTTGACATCAATGAATGAAAGCACCGTCAAGTTGACAAGGATTGGAAAGCCAAATAACCGATCTCTGCACCTCGCAGGAGATGGGCATTGACAAAGAAAGTGGTTAACAGTCTCCTCTTCCTTAGCGGAAATGCGCCCACGGCAAAAGTCGTTAAATGGGAGCCTCATCCTTTCCGCGTGTATACCCATAACACAATGACCTGAAAGCATGGCCACAGAGATTGAGATGATGCCACGACCAAGTCCCAGTAACTGGTTGGTGCGCCTTCTATGCATCAAGGGCCAAGAGAGTCTAGTGATGGAGTAGGACGCCTCATTGACCCAGGATAGGTTGGCGTCCCGAAAGAATTTCCTTGCAATGGCCAACTTGACCGATGTAAATGGCATACCCATATTGGTTGAAAAGGATTCCGGAAGGAGTGCACCAGCCCTGGCGGGTTTGTCGCCCTGCAGTTTCCCGGAATGGTACCGTGCCCAAGGACCCAGACCAGTGAGACACTGAAGCGCTCAGAAAGAAGGTCGAGACAGCGGTGACATTCCCTATCAATCCTGGAGTTATTCACAAGGCTCGACAGAGATCTTATGGTGGCCTGACTATCAATCGCGAAATTAACTTTACCTAAAATTTTGTGGTGATCACGTCTTCAACATGTTCACTCTCGAAGCAGTAGTTCTGGTTGTTAATGTAGTGTAAACAATGCCTCCATAGAGCAACTCGTATACATGCATAATTGGTCATTACAACCCTTCAGTCAGGATTACGTCCTAGTTTCTCATGTTGTGTGTGTTAATTTAACATGAGTGTTGGGACCTACAGTTTAAAGTTGGTTCCGAACGTCAGATTTTTGAGAAACTTCTTTTCATGACAATTTTATTTACTCTGAGAGTTTTTGCCAGAAATCTGCTGAGAGAAAGTAGCCGAAGAAATACTTTTTGTATTTTGTTTTGATGTCTCGCCTGGGGCTCGAACCCTGGCTTTACGTATAATAAGCCAACACACTACCTACTAGACTACGGCGACTACAACTCGCATAGTTAGCATAAGTTCTTTTGGTAAATGCTATAGAAGAGGTCTAATGCTTGGTTCCGTTTTCTCTCTCCCACATCGGTTGTTGTCTCTACTTTCTGTTTCTTTTCACAACAATCTCTGGAAAACCCCAGCTTCAGCTACTCTCAACAATTTCTTAAAAAAATAAAAAATTGCATGGAAATGGTGTTATTTTATACTCTTTTTTAAATACAGTGTGTAAATTTTATGACTTTCGCGTCCATAAAACTTGAAATCAACTCTTCATGCACAATTGTACGCATTGATGCCAAAAAAAAAAGAACACAAAAAAGGGTTGCAGTAGTATACGCGGCTTTAGAGTGAGACAGAATGCAAATGTGGGTGATCCTTCCCCCCTTCTACATATGAATGAATAACTCTTTGTACGACTATGAATAGTTAAGTTAACGTTACAAACCAACTAACTGTTGTAGCTGTTGTTGTTATTGTTGTTTTCTTCCTTCTCTGTATTATGTTATTAGTTTTGAAATACTCCACAGCAAATACATAGAAAAAGTTCACTGAGCCTTTTCAAATTTCTTGTTTTTGTTGTTATTCGAATAGAAAATAGAACAAGAAAATAAACGGAATTTTTTGTTTGTGTATGTATTGCGGTTTGGTGTATATAGTATACGAGGAGGGGTTTGGTTTGTGTATGGTGCCACTAAAATTGCATTGTTTTTGTATGTATTTGTGTGCGTGTGTGTGTTCATTGTTTTTTTATTATTTATTTTTGTTTGTAACTTCCATGGAGTTTTGCTCGTTTATGGGTTCTTAAAACTTTTGTTCCCCGGCTTTAAATAAGTCTGCATGAGTTGCATGAAAGTAACGGAATTTAAATTATTTCGGTGGCTTTAAGTGTTGACAAATTGAGCTACAATTGGGTGTACCATACACAGATGCATAGAATTTGTTCAAGGTATTTACACAGTTGGTTGGAAGAAATATGGATTCAAAGAGACGTATTGAATTAATTGTTAAATTCTACACTACGGGAGTCTGTTACTTTGTTTTGGAATTTAAACCATGGATTGGCAAAGTTAAAACAAGACGAAATGAGCTGCCAAGTGGAACAATTGTGGTAATCAAGTCAGAAAATGTTATTGGATGATCATCGTCAATGCATAAGGCAGCTCTAAGGAAGTGTCATTTTATGAAGTGTTGTACTTCACATATTTTGAGCTGAAATTTGGAGCTAGGAAGCTGCGAGAAACCTGAGTGCCATATGGGTTCACAATGATATAAGAAGACGCTTCAATACATGGTTTCCCAATGTTTTATTGCAATGAAGCCAAATTTTTTTACAACTATGGGTGAGGCATGGGTCCAGCATTTCACTCCAGAAATAGCGTTCCACATAGGAATAGCGCAGCTAAATAACGACTGCTCTCTGTAATGCACTTAGCGATCCAATGCCCAATCGACTACGAGCCGATAAGATCTACATGGCAAACGTGCGATTTGCGGAAACAAGTCCTTTTATTTTCTTTGGGCACATTCCTTTGAAGTACCGATAAAACGGCGAAACACAAGCCACATTGCAAAGATGGTTTAATAATTACTTAATTGGTAATTACAACCCTTTAGTGAGGATTACAACCTAGCTTTTCACACCACCCATGTTGTGTGTGTTAATTTTATCCATGAGTAGCGGGACCTAAAGTTTAACGTCGCCTCCGAATGACAGACTTTTTTGAAAAACTTTTCATGGCGATTTTTTATTGAGTTCAGAATTTTTGCCATTAGATTGCTGGGGGGTGCCGCCGACAAAATATTTTTTCATAATCCGTTTTGTCCGAAATGTCTGAGAGATGGCGTTTGAACCACGGAATCACTGCGAGGAAACCAGTACTACCTACTAGACTACGATGACTACTGTTACCTTACATACATACATACGGAATTGGTCACTACAACCTTTCAGTCAGGATTACGACCTAGCTTTTCACACCACTCATGTTGTGTGTGTTGTTTTAACCATGAGTGGCTGGACCTACAGTTTAAAGTCGACTCCGAATGACAGACCTTTTTGAAAACCTTTTCATGGCGATTTTTTATTTACTCTCAGAGGTTTCGCCAGAAGCTTGTTGAGAGGATATTGCCGATAAAATATTTTTTGGAATCTCGTTTTGTCTGAGATGTCTGAGAGCTAGGGTTTAAACCACATACTACTTACGAGACCAAAGAAATATTTTTTCATATTTCGTTTTCTCCGACAGGTCTGAGAGCTGGGGTTTGATCCACGGGAAGCCAACATACTACCTACTAGACTACGATGACTTCTGATACCTTACATACATACATACATAATTGGTCACTACAACCTTTCAGTCAAGATTACGACCTAGCTTCTCACGCCACCCCTGTTGTGTGTGTTAATTTTATTCATAAGTGGTGTGACCTAGAGTTTTTTTTGGTAAACTTTCCATGGCAATTTTATTTACTCACAGAGTTTTTGCCAGAAATCTGCTGAGGGGAAGTCGTTCACAAACATATTTTCATAATCATGGTTTGTTTTGTCTGAGATATCTGAGAGCTGGGGTTTGAACCAACATACTACTTACGAGACCGAAGAAATCTTTTTTCGTATTTCGTTTTGTCCGACTAGTCTCAGAGCTGGGGTTTGAACCAAGGAATCGCGCTTAGAAAGCCAACATACTACCTACTAGGTTACGATGACTTCTGATACCTTTTTGTTATTAACGCAGACATCTCCTATACTGGATCAATAAGCCTCAAAATATATTTCAAAGGGCCATCCCACTCCCACGAGAGTTAAACCCATTCCATAGCAAATATAAGTAAGGCAATCAGATGGAGTGAAGTATTTCTTGCAACTCCTAAGAAACCGGGGTACTTAAATGCTTCTTTTGATACTTGAGAAATATGCTCAACATGCTATGACAGCTGACGTAATATAATTATTGTTACGTTTTTACCTTTTTAAAAACGTTTAAAATTTAAGCTCGTAGATTGCAAATAAAATAAAATTAAATTTCTGTTTAGTTTTAACTCAAATTCTTTATAATTCACACAATTCTGTGTGCCACTGTTCACAACTTGATGTAGACAACAACAATTGCTTTGTTTGTTATTCCTCCGTTTATACCCTTTGCATATACAATAACAATTACTAGACAATTATTCGACAGATCTTTGTAACGGAGATCTTCAAACCACAATTACTCTCTTCAAACGCAACGCGTCCTCACACAAGACTGGCTGAGCTTCACTAACTGAGTCGCCTGCTTTGCCTTGCCTTTTATACGGCAGAGTAAGCAGTCTGATGAATGTTCTTGAAGGCGAATGTTCTTGGCTTCACCTTCTCGAGATCTCTATAAATGTAAACATCGTTTCTTCATTTTTGTTGTTGTATTTTCGTCTACTTATGTACTATTTTTTATGCGGACGTTTGTTGGTATATTTTTGTTTACTAGTTTACCATTTTTTTATGCTGGTGTATGTTGTTATATTACGCAGTGCGATAATTTGTAATCAAGTTCATTGTTTTGTTTTTGTTTATAATTTTAATGTTAAACGATGTAAAGCAAAACACCAGTATGTAGATTTTTCCATATTCATAACAATATATTTACATCACCCCAGATAGGGACAGACCACGTAATGTAACTATTATTGGAAGTTACTAAACTACATTGGAAGTTCCGAGTATTAAAATCAAATCTATTTTCATGACTCTATTTTCAGATTGATTGTGAGTCAGATGCGAGGTAATTTGATCTACGAGTGTTTGATCTACGATTAAAGGAAAATTAAATTTGTAGACAATTTGTGTGTAGTAAAGAGAGTACATGAGCAGCCTTCGTCGTTACAAATACTTCCTTCAATTTGAATATTCAGCGTATGGAAGGTGTACAGCAATATCAAAAATATTCCGTGTATTGACGTTTATCAGTCTGATTGTCTGTTTTCCGTACGTGAAATTATTTGTCTGAAGTAAAACTTCAACTAACTTTTTTTGCTCTTCTTGTTTTTGTTTTTAAACAGCCCGTTACAACTATTAAAACTACATAAAATGCAAATATTTAGTCAAAGGTTTATAACTTAATGAAATTTCTGGGGAAAAAAAATAAACTTTTGGAGGAGAAAATTTTACATCCCACTTTACTTACGTTCACGTTACACCTGACACACGAACGAACGTAGTACTACAGACAGCTCTTGTAATGGGAGCAAATGGTAAAACGGAGATTTGAAATCGAAATAAACAAATTATAGGGTTCGCAATGCAGGTTACATTTGCTTGGTATTCCTTAATTTATTAAGTTATCTACTCTAAAACTCTATACCTTCTGTTAAAAGTTCATGGAAAACAAAAAAAGGTAACAGCAGACAGCAGACACTGTAGCGCGACAAGTTTGAAAACAAAAATGATTATAAAGCGGGAAAACAAACAGCAAAAGATGTCTGTTGTCTGTATCACATGATGCTGATGATGACTTGTACAAATGAAGGTGGAATGCAATGTTATTGTGATTCTATAATAAGAGGTTGGTTCAAAAACAACAAGTAAGTTATTTCAATAGAATCTAAAGCGAAAAACATAAATATCGAATATTGAATTGTTACGACAACAAAGTGGTGTGAGAAACTAGGACGTTGTACAATGGGTCAATTCGACCTCCGGGTACTGTACTTGTCTTAATTGACAAGTACACATCCTCTAACCTAACCTGACCCAAAGAATCTAGATACTGGTGTTTTGCTTCTACATCGCTTAACATTAAAATTATAAACAGCAACAAAAATGCAACAACAAACACGAGCATAAAAAATGATAAACAAGTAAACAAAAATTCAACAACAAACACCAGCATAACAAAAATGGTAAACAAGTAAACAAATATACAACAACAAAACCGAGCATAAAAAATGGTAAACAAGTAAACAAAAATACAACAACAAACACTACAAAAATAAATGTAAACAAAATACACAAACAACAATAATGAAACAACATTGTTTACATTTATAAAGATTTCGAGAAGGCAAAGCCACAAACATTCGCCTTCAAGAACATTCATCCGACTGTTTACGTTGCCATGTAAGAGGCAAGGCAAAGCAGGCAACTTAGTTAGTGAAGTTCAGTCAGTCTTGTGTGAAGACGAGGTGCGTTTGAAGAGAGTAATCGTGGTTTGAAGATTTCCGTTACAAAAAATCTGTCGAACAATTGTCTAGTAATTGTTATTGTTTATGTAAAGTGTGTAAACAGAGGAATAACAAAAAAGCAATTGTTGTTGTTTACGTCAAGTTGTGAACAGCGGCACACAGAATTGTGCTAATAATAAAGAATTTAATTAAAACTAAACACAAAATTATTTTTATTTTATTTGCAATCTTTGAGCTTATATTTTAAACGCTTTTAAAAGCTAAAAACGTAACAATATATACATACTCGTACATAATTGGTCATTACAACCCTTCAGCCAGGATTACGGCCTATATTGTGTGGGATCCACAGTTTAAAGTCTATTCTTTACATAATAATTTTATTTCACTCTCAGAGTTCTTGTAAGAAATCTGCTGAAAGGAAGTCCCCGTAGAAATAGTTATTAGTATGTTGATGTGTCTGGGCTACGGTTTGAATCTCTAATAACAAAGACACTACCTACCAGAGGTCAGCAATGAGTATTCAAAACGCTGAGTAGATTCCAATCGTACTTATAATTTCTGATACTTATACGCATTCATACTTATTTTAGTGTCATAATCATACTACTCATATTCAAAGTTTGAAATACTCATGCTACTCGTACTTAACAATAAGCATGATGTTATTGATTTCGACTCTCCATGACTCATCGTATACACAAATCACAAAATAGGTATGATTCGAGTACGAACACTACATACTTACAAGAAGGTTGTGTGTTTGCTCTGTTTGCTGTCTTTGTTTTTTGTTCATGTGTCTTTCTTCTTTCTTTGTAAATGCAATAACAACTAAGACTGTAAATTTTGACGAATTTTTCTAAATTTATGAATCTGAATGAGTAGGCGTATGAATCAAACATAGTTCGAATGTTATGAGTTTGATGTCAACGTTGTAGTCATACTCATTGCAACTTGTATTTATAAATCCACGTTGTAGTGAGTACGAATGAATCAGAGCAGTTGAATTTCAATACTGTTGACTCACTCATACTCAAAATTTCATGAGTACTTATGAGTAGCGAAAAAGCGATTCATTGCTGATCTCTGCTACGTACTAGACCACGAGGACTTCGACCATCTTTACTTAACTTAACCCATTAATGCCTGAATTACTTTTTTTTTCTAACGGTTACCGTTTTGTTTTTACACTCAATTCCCACTCAGAGCATAAAAACTAAGTCAACTTCTGCTGGCAACTTAAGTTGCCACTGGGCACTAATTTTGTTGTCGTGAAACTGAATGAGCATTGGTAGTGTTCTACAACAAATTGGCAAAATTATGTTAAAAAAAACCCCGCAATTCCGTTGTATACACCCAATATAAGTACAGAAAAATTATTATTTTTTTTTTTTTTGGTAATGAGAAGCATATTTTTCTAAGGAAGTTGTAGATTTTCTTTCCTCAAAAAAAAAAAAAAGAAAAAGGCAACAGTAACTATTTTTTTCTACACTTCTGTAATTAACTTTTATTTCTTCGTATTTTTGTTGTTGTTGTTTTAAACAAATTACAACTAAATTTTAAAAATTTTTTCCGAAGTCTGGGTTATGGAAACAAAGAAAAAAATTGTTTCCAAAACCAAATCCTTGTTTCTTTTTCTTGTTTGCTTCCGTCTTTAGAAATCCAGCATGGGTACGTTGGTATCAGAGGCATCTAAATCGTTTTGGGGTGGTTCTACTGTAACATCAGCTAATTAAATGAAATTACAAACAAAAAAAGAAAAAAAAAGAAGAGAAGGGAAGCATAAGTATAAGAGAGAAGAAGAAAATGAGCATTGTTTGTGTAATTAGTCTAATGAGTTGACTTGTTTACAACAAATTTTATGGATGAAGATAAAGTAGTTAAAACAAGTGTAAATACACTTTATTTAGGAGTTACTAGTACTACTTGGCTGTTTGCTTTGCTTACCTTTGACTGTGTAATCCAAGTCATTAATGGTGTAATAAATAGTCAAGTATTTATTATCCTTCACTTGCAACGTATAATAGCCTTGAACAACTTGTGAATTTTGATTGTTGGCAAGCTTTTCAATGCCTGAACGTTGATACAGTAAGAGGCCATTACTGAGACGGGCACTGTGTATGGAAGAAACAGAATGGAAATGTTTTATTGGAAACACTTTACTTGAAGCATTCATTTTGCTTACCTAACTTCCTTGTCACCATTTTCATTGATTTTCATATTTTGTTGTAAAATTTCCAAGCCATCATTCGATTTTGCTCGCTGAATGACAGGCAGATTCAATAGATTTTCACAGCGACATCTTAAGGTTTGTGTCACCGGACACTGGAGATTATTACCAGAGCCAGATAATAGGCCATTCACATTACCCACAGTGCCAGATAGGGTGCTAACACCATTACCCAATAAGTTATTTAAACCGCCTCCCAAATTGCCTAAAGAGCCTAGATTTCCTAAATTCCCTAGGCCACCTAGATTTCCCAAAGCCCCTAAGTTACCTAGGCCACCTAAATTCCCCAGAGCTCCCAAATTAGCCAGGCCACCTAAATTACCCAAAGGCACCAATGTGGTTAAGGTGGAGGATATGCCATTCAGGCCTGGCACATTGCTAATTAAGGCTCCGACTAAAGGCAACGAGGGTTGTTGCTGTTGAGCTGCTGGCTGTTGCAGCAAAGGTTGTGTTAATGCTGGTGGCTTGGGTTGTGGTTGTCCTGATGCTTGTGCCGGCATGGGATCATAAAATATAGGCGTAGAGAATACTGTATCCCTTTTCAAACGTTGTTGCTCTTCCAATTTACTCAACTCATCTAATTCTGGCTTAAACGTGGAGCAGTGTATCTGCCCTAAAATTGCCGTGAAAACCGTAATCAAAATCGTTATTTGATGTGACATTTTCTTTCAAGCGTTGTAAACGTAACTAATTTTTCATATTCTTTAACATGACCTTTTTATAGCCATAATCCTTCACTCGTTTAGTTGTCTTTTAACTCACCTTTAAAAGAGTTCTTTAAAAGTGTTCTTGAATACATTAATACAAGATAATATAGGCCACCAACCAAATTTTATGAGCCAATTTTATGAGCATTTTTATGCTGTTTTCTCCCTCAGCTTCTTATTGGCATTCTTTGTGGTGGCTTGTGGTTGACACTGCGCTTTAACGTTGTGAAAGCCAAATTATAAATTGAATCTTATGATTGCATTGAAATGCAATGAAATGTTTCTGATTGTATCACAGTCATAAAAATCTTCAAATTATTTCCTTTTAGCCTTATGTACGTTCATCTGTTCAGTCATAAAATCCAGTCTCATACTGCTGTACTCCAGTATCTGTGATTTTGTGATTTCAAACACCAGGGCATCTGTATTTGTTAAGCTGCATATCGTTGTGTGTTTTGCAATAAAAGCAAATTTTTATTCTTCAATTTTATTCATGGTCATGGCTGTTAAATTTTGTAAAGATTTTTTCCATGAATTTTCTTTGTTTTCTACGGAAGTAAAAATGAAAAACATGAACACATTGCCAGCTAAGCCATTACGATTATTTTGGCCTCAATAAATAACTTGAATATGTTTCTATCTTATGGGTTGTCATTGCTATTTCTGTATCAAGCAGTCCAACTAAGCTTGTTAGCTGTGGACCTGTGGGTAGCCCTGTATGGCATTTCTTGTTATGTTTTCATGTGAACTTTTAATGGGTTTGACTAATCCACCGTGACTTAACGGTGTAACGCCTTTTTCATTTAAATTCCCATAACCTGCTGATTGATGCTCTACCACCCTCTGCTATTGAATACGCACACGGCCAGGAGATTCTCGAACGTCTCTCAAGATATAGGAAATCTTTGGTCTTCTACAAGTAATCATGTATACTGCCCAATACCTCACAATCGAAGCATTGTTCCATGTCTCTAAATCAGATAATGGACCAAAAGTTTGACGAAATTTTTATAATGGCAGCGCGATATATTAACACCAAACCTCTGGTGTTTTAAAGGCTCAAAGCATTTTGACCACCTTCTTATTCGGTTTCCATTTTTGTATCTGCTTTTCCACTGAAGTCGTCATAGTCTAGTAGGCTGGCTGGCTTATTAGACATGAGGCCACGGTTCAAATCCCAGGTCAGACATCAAAACGAAAATATGGAAAAAAAATATTTCATCGGCGAATGCCTCTCAGCAGAAATCCGGCAAAAACTCTGAGAGGAAATAAAATTGCCACGAAAAGTTTTTAAAAAAATCTGTCGTTCGGAGTCGACATTAAACTGTAGGTCCCGTCACTCATGTATAAAATTAACACACACAATATAAGTGGTGTGAGAAACTAGGTCTATAGTCCTGACTGAAGGCTTGTAATGACCAATTATGTGTATTCCTGCAGATTCATTAATAAAGTTTCACAGCTAATATCTAATACCTAAATATCTAATATCTAAAATGACAATACAAACCTTACAGAGCATTTTTGTTGTTGTCACATGTCACGAATATTTTTTTTACTTTAAAAAAATTTATGCTGAAAATTTAAAAACTTACCCGTTATATGAAATTGCTTATTTGAGATGAATTGGACCTAAGAAATATGAGAGAAAAACTTTCATAGCATTTTTGTTATTGTCACATGTTGCGATTTTTTTTTTAAAATTATGCTGAAAACCAAAAAAATAACCCGTTATATGAAATTGCTTATTTGAGATGAATTTGACCTAAGAAATATGAAATATAAACCTTACAAAGCATTTTTGTTATAGTCACACGTCACGAATTTTTTTAAATTTAAAAAATTTATGCTGAAAATTAAAAAAAATTACACGATATATGAAATTGCTTATTTGAGATGAATTGGACCTAAAAAATATGAAATGTGAACCTTACAAAACATTTTTGTTATAGTCACATGTCACGAATTTGTTTACTTTTAAAAAGTTTATGCTGAAAATTTAAAAAAAATCACTTGTTATATGAAATTGCTTATTTTGAGATGAATTGGACCTAAAAAATATGAAATGTAAACCTTTCACAGCATTTTTGTTGCTGTCACATGTTACGAATTTTTTTTTAAATTTATGCTGAAAACTTAAAAAGCACCTGTTATATGAAATTGCTTATTTGAGATGAATTTGACCTAAGAAATATGAAATGTAAACCCTTCAGAGCGTTTTTGTTATTGTCACATGTCACGAATTTTTTTGTATTTAAAAAATGTATGCTGAAAATTAAAAAAAAGTCACTCGTTATATGAAATTGCTTATTTGAAAATATTGAAATATGAAATGCAAACTTTTCAGAGCATTTACGGCATTGTCGCATGTCACGAATTTTTTTTAAATTTAAAAAATTTATGCTGAAAATTAAAAAAATCACTCGTTATATTAAATTGCTTAATAAAGATGAATTGGACCTAAGAAATATGAAATGTAAACCTTTCATAGCATTTTTGTTATTGTGACATGTCACGAATTTTTTTACTTTTAAAAAATTTATGCTGAAAACTTAAAAAAACCCTCCGTTATATTAAATTGCTTAGTAAAGATGAATTGAACCCAAGAAATATTTAACGACATGTTTTTATGAATTCCGTGAAATCATATACAAGTCTTGGCTAATTAAAATTGATCTGTTTTTATAATCCAATTAAAATTCAACAAATAAAAGAATGATTCAGAAACATTTTATTTTTTTATTTTTTATTATTTATTTTTAATATTTAATCTGGAATTTTATTTTTTAAAATCGTATACATTCTACGACTTTCTTACACATCTTCACTTAAGATTTAATCTCGTTTAAAAAGAAAATTTTTAATAAAAATTAAGAAGCTTTCTTGATTTTATAACCGAAAATTTTATATTCTCAAATGTCTGTATGCGGCTTAAAAGAAAATACGATATGTGTACCAAAAAAGAACCAAAGAAAACGAATAAAAACAAAGAAAACAGCACCCAATAACAGTGAAGAGTTAATAAATACAACACACAACACAACACACACATACACATTTAAATCAAAAGGATAAAGAACTCTTTGGAGTTCTTTTATGAAACAAACAAAAGTGGGTCATCACTTTGCCATAATAAAAGTCCAATATAACAGCAGGTTCTTTCAAAAATTCTTTTTTTTACCAAAAAACTGCCTACAAGAATGGGAAAGAAACGAATAAAAAAAATTGAACACAAGAACCCAATAAGAACGTTTGGTGAATGCAAACAAAGCATTTAAACGTTGAAAAACAATAAAAACACAATAAAAACACAATGAAAGAAAGTATTGAGATATCCACACGTATGGCATAAAAAAACAATCCAGAGAAGAAGGAATAAATATGCCAAGAATATGAAAAAAACAACTTACAAGGTTATGGTTGATAATATTCGACTGTAAGCCACCGTACAATCCAATTTAGAAAACAATGGCTACAGTTCGAATACGACAAGACACAGAAAGATTTTTCGTGTACATGTTACTCTAGAATTAACGCCACTGAATCGCAACGAAGTCGCCGTAGTCTAATATGTAGTGTGTTGGCTTATTGGATGTAAAGCCGGGGTTCGTATCCCAGGTTAGGCATCAAAACGAAATGTGAAAAAAATATTTCTTCGGCGATTTCCGCTCAGCCGATTTCTGGCAAAAACTCCGAGAGCCAATAAAATTGTCATGAAAAGTTTCTCAAAAATCTGTTGTTCGGAGTCGACTTTCAACTGGAGATCTCGCCACTCATGTATAAAATTAACGTACGAATGAGTGGCGTGAGAAGTTTGGTTTAATCTTGACTAAAGGGTTGTAATGATGAAATAAGTAATGGAAGTAAATGGTGTGAGAAGCTAGGTCGTAATCCTGACTGAAGGGTTGTAATGGCCAATTATGTATGTCAGTGGATCCTCAGTAAAAACGGTCTGCACCATCTTATGATCTGATCTTCAAATAAAGAAACTGACGTTAGAGTGCTTAGTCTCACTTTGATAGTTACTTTGTTAAAGATATGTTGTTTAACACTCGTTCAATAATTATCTGGAAATAATTATTCTACGTTGCGAAATGTTCTTTTTTTATTTAAGTAAAGTAGGGCTATTGGAAAGCATATCCACCTTTTTATCATTGTCTTGCTTTGTTTCAGTTCAGTTTAAGTTCATTAATTTGACAACAAATCAGGTGTACTAAAGCAGGTTCTAGAATGACAGGGTTGTCATGTGTATTTGCTTAGAAACAAAGCTCTTTGTTAAAATGTATTGGGTTGTTTATTGCATGTAACGGCGCAAATTTAGGCTCATTAGGTTCTTCTTTTCTGCTCAAGACAAGGCCATGGTCGTTGTTGATATTATCTTCTCTCGGCTATCATAAAAAATCCTCATCCGTTTGGTTTCCAATATTGTTTTCTCTTTTTCTTGGTTCAGTTTTCTAAATCAAGCAGCTAAACAGGTAACTGGTATACTAGTGAATATAATATGTACGTAATATGTAGCTGCTTATAACTAAAGCCCACTGTGAAATATTGATTTGTTAATTGGGTGTCTTATTATCCTTCTCAAAAGGTCGTGGTGTTTATCATTTCTAATATGTTCGTTGTTCCTATTACTCTCTCTGCGTTGTCAGAATGAATATCTATCCACTTATTTGCTTTTCAATTTCAAGATTCTCTAGCTAAGCATGAAATTGGTGTACTTTAACCAGTTCTAGAGTGTCAGGGTTGCCATATCCTGCAAACAATCCAATAAATCAAAATATGTTATATTATTGTGTGAGGAGAAGGTAAATCTTTCCCAGAGATTTACTCAGAGATGGCACTGCCTGACCTTGCTATCATTTTTGTTGTTCGTGTTATCTCCTCTGGCAGAAGCCTACTGACTGAGAGCTACTACATCAATATGAAAAAAAAAATATTACTTTAGCGACCTTTTCTCATCAACATTCAGGCCAAAGTTTCGATTGCAAATAAAATTACCATGAAAAATAGACACTAAACTGTTCATGAATAAAATTAACACTCACAGCATGCTTGGTGTGGTGAACTAGGTTCTAATCCGGACTATAAAGGATTGTAATCACCCATCAAGTAATCAAGTTATGGCCCATCAAACAAAATTGTTTGTATTAAAAGCATACTTATACTTACGAGGTTATGAAGAGTTTACATACGGATAATATATGTCAGTTTCATTCCTTTTAGACAAAGCTGGGGCCTTAGTTGAATTAATAAGATTGGCCATTACGGCTGTTGCCAGTTTTAAAGTTAATAGAATTAGAAGTTAAGGTGGAAAACGTTCAATAACAAAATGTAGACAATGCTTTTGCTTAAGTCAGTGAGTCTTATAAACATTTACGAGATATTTTGTAAGTTTAAGATTTAACAGATGGCGCTGTATTCGATTGAACTAATATGACATACAGTAATCCCTCGATTTACGTCGCAGTTGGTTCCAAAAAAAGGCGACGTAAATCGAAACGCGTAAATCGAATTTCATATTGCTCATACTACAAAGTAGTATGTTTTTAACAAGGAACATAAAAAGTTACAGTAATCCCTCGATTTACGTCGCAGTTGGTTCCAAAATAAAAAGGCGACATAAATCGAATGACAACACAAATTGAAGTTAGAAGGAACAAAAAATTTGACGACGTAAATCGAAACAACGTTAATCGAGGCGACGTAAATCGAAGGATTACTGTATTCGCTATTACTAAAAGTGGTTTCGAAAAAATGTTTTTTAAGGCGTTACAATTAACATCTTAAACCAAAGATACCCATATTTTCGTTGTAGTGCAGTGTAGAGTATAAAATGATATTTGAGTCAGCAGCAGCGATTGTAAAAACCACACTTGTACACTAATGCCATATAAAAATAAATATTTTTGTTACACTCTGGACAAGCTGGCTGTTACCGTTTCCAAACAAAAGCCAATATAAATACCTGCACAGCTATAAACTACGGACTTTCCGTAAAGTTTCCTACATTTGCATACATCACATGCACCAAAAGGTAAAGAACACAAGGAAGAAACAAATTCAAAGAGAAATCAAACAAACAAAAATTAAGAAAACTATACAACAGTCAGGATCCCGTACTCTCTCCCCCATCTGCTAACAGCCATACAAACAATAAGGATTTCGTTTAGAATCAGAATTCAAGCGACAAGGAAATTTGCCTACTAACTACTGGCTTCACACACAAATACAAACAAACAGAAAAAAAATAAATTATTACAGTGGGAGGGTAGTGTAGTGTAGCAAGCAGCAGCATCAGCAACAGCAGCAGTGTGGTGTAGCATCATCAGCATGATGAAGAAGTGGATTTTAGTTATGAAATCCTTCATGTTGCTGTTAATGGCTTTACAAGATGTTACAACAGTTTTAGCTAAGCCAACCACAGCCGCAATAGCAACACCAACAACAGCAGCAACAGCAACAATAACCGAACAAATGCCAGTAACAAAGGTATGAAAGGAATGAATGAATGAATGAAATCATTAAGGAATGACTGATTGAGGAAAATAGTGAATGAGTGAGTGAGTGTGTAAATGAATGTGTTGGTGAGTGAGTGGTTGAGTGTGTGCGGCAGTCAATGCCATAAAATTTGAATATTGTTGCCTTCGAATAAGAAGAAGAAGTGTATGAAAATCGTGTTTTTGTGTTTTCAGTGGCTGTTATTATTCAAATTTCAACGAACATCAATCAAAAATACAAAGATTTTGTTAAAGACTTTCTTATTCTATTGGTGTAGGGAAAAAGTGTTTTCTTGAGAATAGAATTCTGAAAACAGTGTTAAAATGTGAATTGATTTTTAAATGAAAAACGTATGGAAAATCATACTTTGGACCTCAGAATTGAGAAAATTAGGCCAAATTGGTATTGTTTACATGAGGTTTCTTGTAGCCAGCCTTTGTTTGTATATACAATGTCTAGGTTTAGCTTTCGATTTTTGTATACCAAAGCTTCTGTTTTATGGCACATCTTTGTCAACAGAATTATGTGAACTAGGCTGGCTGCTATAATATCAAAATGCTATTCATTGCTCTTGGACGCCTGTCTTATGTGTTTTGCTGAACAAAAAAAAATTGAAAACAAAAAATGTTTCTTCGTGGTTTATGGAATTTTAAAAACCTAACAGGTTTAACAGGTTTTTGAAGTCGCCGTAGTCTAGTAGGTAGTGTGTTGGCTTATTCGACGTAAAGCCAGGGTTCGAGCCCCAGGCCAGACATCAAGACAAAATACAAAAAGTATTTCTTCGGCGACTTCCTCTCAGCAGATTTCTGGCAAAAACTCTGAGAGTAAATAAAAATTGCCATGAAAAAAGTTTCTCAACGTTCGGAGTCGACTTTAAACGGTAGGTCCCACCACTCATCTATAAAAATTAACACACTCAACATAAGTGGTGTAAGAAACTAGGACGTTGTACAATGGGTCAATTCGACCTCCGGGTACTGTACTTATCTTAATTGACAAGTACACGTCCTCTAACCTAACCTAACCTAACCTAACAGGTTTAACTCCAAGAATTCTTTACCACCAAGAGAGGGCTATCATCAGCATTCAGGCGGCGTCTCTTCTTGTGAAGAAGTATTTAACAAGCAAGGTTTCTTAGCATTTCATCCAATGCAACAACCTTATTATACTTGCTTAAATTACTTTGTTGGTTATTACAACCCTTTAGCCAGGACTGGCACCTAGCTTCTCACACCACCCATGCTACGAGTGTTTAATTTTACCCATTATCGGCCTACAGTTTAAAGTCGAGTCCCAATGGCAGATTTTTCAGGATATTTTCATGACAATTTAATTTTACTTTCAGAGTTTTTCCCAGAAGACTGCTGACAGAGTCACCAAATGAATTTTTTTTTAGTATTTCATTGTGTCTTGGCTGTGGTTTAAACCCCTAATAAGCAAAGACACTACCTACTAGCTTACGATTGGTCTTCAGCAGCGAACATTGTGTCGAAGCAATGACAAACGGCAGCTCTGTAGCATCGTAGGATGTGTTTAAATAGGCCACTCATCTCTTCAGCTGAAAAAAATTGATTGTTAAGACTGAAACCAGTCACGAAGGCTTTATAACAGGTTTGAGCACCTTAAAGAACTTCAGGCTTAACAAAATTTGAAAGACAATGAAACACAACTTTAAGCGCATTACTGAAATGAGGTGGGTTGCTAAAATTCTAGGTTCTGTAGGAATTTCGTTTAAGAAAGAGTCAGTCGATAGGTCGAGCAATACGATAACAACGTAGCTAAGTAAACTTTTCAATGGAATCCTTTTCCACAACCAGGCAGGCTTCGCATGAAATGCTAGAGAAAGAGAAGAAACGGCATATGAGTATTGTGGAATGAATTGAAATCAAACGCATACATTCGTATCTGATGGCGGCACTCCAATCTTCCAATGGGAGTTAAACGAAGTACTTACATTCGTCATTACAACCATATAGTCAGGTTTAAAACCCGTTGGGCAGGATTACAACTTAGCTTCTTACACTCTTCATGTTGAGTGTGTTCATTTTATCCATAAGTGGCGGGACCTTCATTTTAAAATCGACTCCGAATGATAGATTTTTAAGAAACTTTCCATTGAAATTTTATTTTACGCTCAGAGTTTTTGCCACAAGAGTGCTGAGAGAGGCGCTATCAGCTGCTGATTCTTATTTCCCGTAGGTATTATGATTCGCCAGCAATTTACATTTTTCTAGCCTTAGAAGACGAATAGAATTTTTTAGAGAGGGTTTTGCATCCTATCTCCTCCGTCTTCTAACAATTTCGTTAATGAAGTTAAACAGGAGATGCCTTCCAAAATGTATCTCAATACAAAGTTTGTATGCAATTCTACTACTGTAGACTATGTAGACTATGTACTGTAGACTATGTACTGTAAGCTATGTACTGTAGACTATGTAATGTAGACTATGTACTGTAGACTATGTACTGTAGACTATGTACTGTAGACTATGTACTGTAGACTATGTACTGTATACTATGTACTGTAGACTATGTACTGTATACTATGTACTGTAGACTATGTACTGTAGACTATGTACTGTAGACTATGTACTGTAGACTATGTAAATATGCAAAGTAATCAAACAATGCATCAATTATAAATCCGATGCCTGATTGCTTTTTGACTGCGTTAAAAATACACATTGACGACGTTTTGAAATAGAATACATAGTAAACATTTTGTACAGCGGCATTATGAAACACGATACTGTGTTTAAACACAAAGCCAATAAATTTTGGAAGTCAGCCAGGTTTCTGTTGTAGGTTCCAAAATGATAAATTGGCATCTGCTGTTGGCGTGAAACCAAGCTCTCTATAAACTTGTATTGAGTTCAGTGGAGGCGAATTATATTGTCTAAGTTCCGTATTTGCTACAGAGATAACTTGACGTTCCTAAGATATTCATTTATGATGTTATCTTCTCTTTGGAGCTAGGGCAGAAATCTTTTTGAATGATTTACAATCAGGGGAGCTAAGCAACATATTTTCTTTTTTTAATAAGAAAACCTTAACTCGAATTTTTCATCAGGTTTGCGATACTAATTGCCCGCCCTAGTATTCTAGTTTACATTCATATATAATTGGTCATTACAACCCTTCAGTCATGATAACGACCCAGCTTCTCACGTCACATTATGTCGTGTGTGTTAATTTTATACATGAGTGGCGGGGCCTACAGTTTAACGTCGACTCCGAACGACAGATGTTTTTTCATGGCAATTTTTATTTATCACAGGGTTTGTGCCAGAAATCTGCTGAGAGGAAGTCGCCGAAGAAATACCTTTTTGTAAAGGTCCGCCAAATAACTTTTTTTCTGAAAATGCTTTAAAAAAAAACTACTGAATATTTTCTTAAATTTCTTTTTTTTATTTGAAAGTACAATGCTTCCGGTTAATAATGGAAAATAATTTCATTCAAATGGGTGACGACAAATAATAGTCCAACGGTGTCAAATAGCAGCTACGAGGTTGCCAAACGACATCAGCTATGCGGCTGATAATGCGATCTTCAAAAACATCGAGTGTAGCTTCCGCTGTGTGACACGTAGCGCCGTCCTGTTGAAACCAAATGTTGCCAATATCCTCCTCTTAAATTTTTGTGAACAAAAATTCGTGCAACATGGCCCGATAACGATCGCCATTGACTGTAACACCCACTCCTTGCTCATTTTCGAAGAAAAATGGCCCAATTATGCATCTGGACCAAAATCCGCACCAAACAGTGACTCGTTTTGGGTGCGTCGGCTTTTCAATGTATACGTGCGGGTTTTCTGTGCCCCAAATGCGACAATTTTGCTTGTTTACATACCCGCCAAGATCAAAATTAGCTTCATCTGAAAAGATGATTTTTTTTTTTGCCAAAATCGGCATCTTCTGTAAGTCGATCGTAGGCCCACTTAGCGAAGCGAAAATGCATTAGATGGTCAATTGGCTTCAACTCCTGAACCAATTGGACTTTGTATGGCGTCTTGCCAAGGTCTTTATGCAAAATTCGTGTCAATGTTGTCTCCGAAATGTTCAATTGTTGAGAACGACGGTGAATTGATGTTGATGGCGCTTCACGCACACTTCCTGCCACAGCAGCAATATACTCGGGTGAACGCACTGTTTTTGGCTTTTCACGCTTTGGTTTATCGATGAGGATGCCAGAGTCTTTCAGTTTTTTCACAAGATAACGAACATACGGAGCTGACGGTGCTTCTCTTCTTCCAAAATCCGTACGCAATTTTCGCACACATTCTGCAACATTACCATGATTTTCAAAGTAATGTCGCAATATTTCCCAGCGTTGTTCAAGCGTATACACAACCATATTCGTTCAGCGGAAGGATGAAACTAATTATCTGTCAAATCAGACATGAGCCAAGTGTTACCATTCACGAAATAAGCACTAGTTGCAGAAAAGAAACGTTAGATGGCGGACCCGATATTTTGTCTTGATGTCTGGCCTGGGGCTCGAACCCTGGCTTTACGTCTAATAAGCCAAAACACTAGCTACTAGACTACTGCGACTTCTGAGTATTCTAGTCTAGTTGGTATTTAATTATTACAACACACCACCTGCCAAGTAATAATTTGAATATATTTTTTCCTTTTCAATGATATTTTCAATTTATAAAAATTTTTTTTAAGAAATTACTTTTTTCCCTCAACCAACAATATGTCTTAAAACCTTTATTTGTAGGCAACCACTGATATTAACAAGTTACAACCCCTATTCGAATATCAATTGGCTGTATGGCCGACAGATGTTGATGACATCATTGAAGCTGTTATGCCGCAAAACGATGAAATGCCAATCGATGATACCCTAGTTGAACAACCCATAATCATTATGCCGGACATAGACTTTGATACACAAGACAATTGGGCAGACGATGATGATGACCAAGATATTGTTTATGATCCCAGTAGTGATTTGTGGCCAACCATAATTGGTGGAGACAATAACGCAAAACCACAAGATCCGGTAATTGTATTGGAAAATTATCATCATAACTATGGCAATGGCACGGAAGAATACAAGTGAGTGGGGGCGTCAGTATTTATTTATTAATTGATTAAATGATTGATTGATACACATGTAATTATTTTTGTGGTGGTAGATTGGTTTTAAGCAATGGTATGGTCAATTATCAACGTATTGATCATGTTCTGGTGAAGGGTGTTAAGAAGCCAATACAACAGGGTTACTTTACGGTGCCATCACAGCACGGTACAAGGGAAAGCTATCAAACTACTTACTATAGAGCCGATAAGCATGGTTATCAGGTTTATAAAAGTAAGTTTAAATTGTTATTTATTGCAGGCAAAATAAGATGAAGAAATTTAACAATTTTTTTTGTTTGGTTTTTCAAGCTGTACAGAGTCCCCGTAATCCGGCATATGATATGTATTTGCAGTATACCAAGGAGCAGGATAAACTAATTGAGGAAAAGAAGAAAATTGAAAAGAAATGAATGGAAATTTATTAAAGATTATGAAAATTAAAGAATATTTAACAGAAAATAAAAGAATTTCGGTGTTTTAATTGTTTGAACAGATTGGGAAGGGCATGGGGGTATGCCTTAAAAAAGTTTTTAGTTTTGTTTTTTTTATTTGTTTATATCTCTTTAAGATTTCCTTAAATGTTCAAAAAAAAAAATAAAACTTTATTCTGTTTTCTTCTTCGTTATAATTTCCCCATAAAAATGCTGTAAAAAGCAACATGTTTAGTTTGAAGGAGGGACCCAGAGCAACACTTTCAGATTACAAGTATGATTAGTTTGTTTTTGACCATAAATATGAATCACTCTTTGGAATATTATAAAAAAGATAAACAAACAACAAGAACAACAACAGCCGTAACAGTAGCAATACAAAAAAAAATTGAAATAAAAATGTTCCGAACCCCCATAAAACGTTTGCCGCAATCAAAAAAAATACAAAAAAAAAATCCGTAAATAAAAAAAGAGGCACAACAGCTACCAACAACCTTATAAAACTCTTCTCTTCTGTATTTGAAAACAAAAGAATTTTTAAAATAAATTTCATTCGCATACCCATACCCGTACCCCTGTACACGTTAGTTTTATTTTCTTATGTAAGCGTAGTTATAAGATGTTCATCTCTTTTTGTTTTTATTTCTGTTTTCTGTTTCAGGTTTTTATTTTAAATCTAAAATTGCTTTTTTGTTTCTTGTTTTATTTCATTTTATTTTATTTTTGTTTCTTTCTTTCTTTCGTATAACTTTTTATCATCATTTATAATTCTGCATTACACCGGAGCAGAGTGTATAAAAAATCTGTAAGAAACAAAAGCAAGCAAATGTAGAAATTCTTTTTATAGGCCTTGTTTTAATAAATAATTCATACAACATGACTGAAAAGAATTCAAAAACTATACGCATACCATGTATAGACAGAGGCTTAAAGGTATGGGATCTTCCTACACAGACTTAGGAAATTTGACAGTTGATAACGGTCATCTCGTTGAAGCTACTTCTGTCAGTTTGTTTTGCTAAACCACTATGGATGAATATTATTGTTTTTGTATAATAAAATTAATGTTGGCTACTGATTTTAATTCCAATTGGAATATCATGTTCGGTAATTTTTCAGAATCAATGGATACGAGATCAAACAAAATTATCGAATGCGGTACCAACATTCCACATGAGATCCCTGACCATATAAGGCATACCGAAACAAACACTGTTTAAGTAAATTTTGATTTGGCGTCATTACCGATCTACACTCAGCGCCAAAAGTGAGTAAACACCACTGAAATAATTCATTTTCTTAGGATAGCGAGAAAAGTAAATGAGAATAGTCGAATAAATTTCCAAAGATAAAAACGTTTATTTATTACTTATAAAATGTTAAAACAAAAACAACAATTCATGATAAAGGAACTTTTTTATACTTAAGAACAAAAGTGTTGACTCACTTATGGCGCTCACTGTATATATCTTGGAGAACAATATTGGCCAGGCCATCTTTGTCAATGACGAGCACTACAGGACGATGATTACCAACTTTTTTTTGGCCTGAATTATGCAATCGGTATGTGGTTTCAACCGATAAGAGATACGTACCACGCAGGTCACGTCACGTTGGATATTTCCCACGAGGTATTTGAGGGTATTGTCATTTGACGTGGAGGTCATGTAAACTGGCCACTGAGATCAGGCGATTTGACCCCGATAGACTTTTTTTTAATTTTCTGAAGTCGTAAGTGTATGCGAATAGAAGCCGCCGTAGTCTAGTGGGTAGTGCGTTGGCTTATTCGGCGTGAGTACACGGTTCAAAACCCAGGTCAGACAGCTTAAACAAAATGAAAAAAATATTTTTTTTTTCGGCGACTTCCTCTCAATAGATTTCAGACTCTGAGAGAAAATAAAATTTCCATGAAAACTTTCTCAAAAATCTGTCGTTTGGAGTCCACTTTAAACTACAGATCCCGCCACTTCTGGATAAAATTAACACACATAATATAAGTGTTGTGAGAAGCTAGGTTGTAATGCTAACTTAAGGGTTGTAATTACCAATTCATAGCGATTCTCAAAGTTAACATAATCGTTGCCATCGATCAAATTCTGCCTAATTTATGAACCAGAGTTTTGGAAAATTGGATATTTCTTTTGCGCTCCACCCAGAGAAGCCGTTACAGCCATATACACAATTCTATGCACCACACATCCATAGGTCTTTCAAACGATAAAAATTTGCGATGATTCTCACACACACTTTTAGGTTAGGTTAGGTTAGAGGACGTGTACTTGTCAATTAAGACAAGTACAGTACCCGGAAGTCGAATTGACCCATTGTACAACGTCCTAGTTTCTCACACCACTTAGGTTGTGTGTGTTAATTTTATACATGAGTGGAGGGGCCTACAGTTTAAAGTCGACTTCGAACGTCAAGTTTTTGAGAAACTTTTTCATGGCAATTTTATTTACTCTTGGAGCGATTGGCAGAAATCTGCTGAGAGGAAGTCGCCGAGGAAATACTTTTTGTATTGTGTCTTGATGTCTGGCCTGTGGCTCGAACACTGGCTTTACGTCTAATAAGCCAACACACTACCTACTAGACTACGGCGACTTCTACACATTTTGTGTTTTATTCAAAATTTAAAAATAGGAAGTGCTTAACGAAGACCCTTTAGTTTCGGGAATATCGTACTTTACCGTGTACTTGTAAGTCAGCAGCAGTTTCTTGAGATTTATGTAACCAATTCTAGCGCCATTTTCTTTATATTCTTAGCAGTCTTCCTGATAGCATGGCTGTTCTACCTCCATTCTCTACATATCCTTCGTTTTATTCATGTTATTATGGTTTCCTGCTCTGTAAAGTTCCACAGATCCATGTTGTTAATGTTATTCGGCCATAATACATACCGTGCATAAGAATCTTAGGCAGTTGTTGATAAATACCCAACCATGTAGTTTTCACGTTATGTTGTCCAAAACTAAGCAGATTTCACTTTCTTCTATCGGAGTTGATGGTACACAGATTTCACATCCGTATAGCAGAGTTGACTATATGCAAGCGTAGATTATGCTAAGCTCAGTTCATCTGAATATTTGTGATTTATTAAGTACTCACTAAAGTCGCTTCCGCCTTATTGAAAGACGGTCTGCTCAAAGGAGCACAACAACAATGACAATTTTTGGAAGTATAACATTACGTACGATAGGAAGGGGATTTAAATACAAGACCCTACAAAAATGTCTTTAAACCCCATAATTTTAAGTGAAAGCATTATGACTTACGCCGTAGTCTTATTGTTTCGGCTTATTACACGTGAGGCCCCTGTTCAAATGCCAGGTCAAACACCTCAAACGAAGTACGGAAAAAAAATTTCTACGGCGACTTCCTTTCAGCAGATTTCTGGCAAAAGTGCTGAGACTAAATTGAAAATTGCCATGAAAAGTTTCTCAAAAAATCTGTTGTTCCGAATCGACTTTAAAATGTAGATCCCAGAGCTCTCGTATATAAAATTACATGAGTGTGAGAAACTAAAGACATTTAATGAGCAATTATGCATGTATTATGATCAGTAGTTGTCGACCGTAGTTTTGGCTTATCAGACTTAAAGCCCGGGTTCGTATCCCAGGTCAGACATCAAAACGAAATATGAAAAAAAATATTTCCTCGGCGACTTCCTCTCAGCGGATTTCTGGCAAAAACTATGAAAGTAAATTGAAAATTGCCATGAAAGGTTTCTCGAAAATATGTCGTTCGAAATCGACTTTAAACTGTAGGTCCCACAGCTCTCGTGTATAAAATTAACACACACGATATGTATAAGTGATGTGAGAAACTAGGCCGTAATCCTGACAGAAGGGTTTTAATGGCCAATTATGTATGTATGTAGTTGTCGACCCACCAAAATATGCTTTAAAACCCATATGGTAGGTAAATGAAGGTTGAGGTGGGTTGGCAAAGAATTTTTCCAAAACGAGTTACTACACCCTGAAAAAAACGATTGATATCTACTGCTTTTGAATTGACTCACCAACTAGTCTTTAA
Organism: Sarcophaga carnaria; assembly: GCA_958299815.1. Classification (NCBI taxonomy): domain Eukaryota; kingdom Metazoa; phylum Arthropoda; class Insecta; order Diptera; family Sarcophagidae; genus Sarcophaga; species Sarcophaga carnaria. The sequence goes on from OY283149.1 coordinate 145,522,974, forward strand.
ATTTTGTATTTATTCTAGAAATTAAAGTATTTTTCTCTTTAAGATTTAAAGAAAATGATTTTCATTTTATTTTCCCTTCTTTTCCTTTTTTTTTTTGTTTTGTATTCGATAATATCGTATTTTGTGTTCCCCAAGGATAAACTGAATTTGAATTTGAATTAAAGAAAATTACAATAAATTCATTAAATGAATTAAAAATATACAAAAAAGCAAAAAAAAGAAACGAATGAAACGTATAAAAAAATATTAAAAACCTCTACCCAGGAGAATTGATTCTTTTAGGGCCAGCCATGCGTATGGAAACCAACAAAAAATAAAAAACATGAAAAAAATAAATGAAAATAAAACGAATTCATAAAAACAAACGCACAATCAGTCGTAGAAAATAAAATTTTATTATGGAAAGAATTCATATTTGCACAAAATATACGAGGGTGGTATGAAAATTAAACGAATTAGTTTATGATAATATGCTCCAGGGAAATAAAGGGACTTCTTTCTGATAATCGTATGTACTTACATAGCGTTCCTTGGTATCATAGAGCACCACATACATACGTTCCGGGTTGTTGAGCCAATGGATTGCATAAGACATTTGAGTAGGAAACCACTGTCAAGCCACATTGTCCGTATATTTAACGCTTTCCCAGTTGAAATTATTTCTATCGGTGATAACAATGGTCATGCTTACAGGTCATGCTTACAGGTCATTGTGTTATGGGAAGAAACGCATCTAACGACTTCTGCAGTGGATGCAGATCCGCTGAGGGAGATGAGATTGTTATCCACTTTCTTTGTCAATGCCGATCTCTAACGTGGTGCAGATATGGGCTCTGCAATCCTTATCAGCTTGACAGAGCAATCATCCATTAATGTCAAGGACATAGCTTCGTTTATCAAACTTTAGGGCTGGTTTTCCAGCATAGGATAGTCGTGCTTTTAATGTGCAGCCCTCGTGCTGACCAACTTCTTCCATAGTTTGGTGGTACTAGGGACTGCGTTTACCTGTGGTGGGTCGCTATGCAAGCTCAAGTGACCTATTGGTATCAAAGCCTGGAGTCGTGGCTACCTACCTAACTACACTCAGTCACAAAAGTATACATACGGTTAACAAATTTCAGAAATTTTTTAACCAATCCGTTAATCCGGCAATCTTTATAATTGTCTGACAACTTTCCTCAATTTTAAGACGATCTTTTGCATTGTTTCAGAAATTTGTGAAATTTGTTAATCGTATGTATACTTCTGTGGCCCTGCACAGGCCTACACAGGTCCACAAAAGTTAACAAATTTCACAACTTTCTGAAACAATGCAAAAGACCGTCTTAAAATCGAAGAAAGTTGTCAGACAATTACAAAGATTTTCAACGAAAACGGATCAGTTAAAAAATATCTGAAATTTGTTAACCGTGGCCCTGTGTATCTATAACATTAACAGACTCCAGTCTAATATTCATGAACCCAAACTTTCGTTTCCTTCCTTTTATAACTCATTTTCTCCGACCCTATGCACTGCAATAGATTCAAAAGTTTGACAAGAATTTCTACACCTCTTCCTTTCCATAGACCTGTCAGTAAGCATCTCCTTTAGCTTCTCTTTATTTTCTTGCTTAAATTTTTTCTAACTAAACAGGCGATTGATTTATTGCAGCGGGTGCCAGAATGATAGTAGAATCGTATTGAAACAGAGTTCTCTCTGAGTATGTGTTCGATGCCTTCAGTTTGCATTATTATCGATGCCTTCAGTTTGCATTATTATCTTCGTAAACTGTAGTTAATTCTAATCATGATTGCCCGGGTTATTTAAGTCAAGCATTTTAAGTTCCATATTTTCCATATTTTCACTATAATGGTCCCAGTTCAACCAATTTTAAAGCTGATCTAGATTTTACACTGATTTTCTTCGTTTGCGACTGTAAATTTGTGTGTGATAGAATTTAAAGGAGGCCGCATAACCTGCCAAAGTAAATACCATAGAGTTCGAGGCATTACCGTCAAAAACCATTAGGAAAATCGGCAAAATTGTGTCGTATGATCGTCAGCAGTAGTCTAGTAGGTAGTGTGTTGGCTTACTAGACATAAAGCCAGGGTTCGAGCCCTCGGCCAGACATCAAAACAAAATACAAAAAGTATTTCTTCGGCGACTTCCTCTCAGCAGATTTCTGGCAAAAACTCTGAGAGTAAATAAAAATTGCCATGAAAAAGTTTCTCAAAAATCTGTCGTTCGGAGTCGACTTTAAACTGTAGGTCCCGCTGCTCATGTATAAAAAAATGAACACGCACAATATGAGTGGTGTGACGAACTAGGTCGTAATCCTGACTGAAGGGTTGTAATGACCAATTATGTATGATCGTCAGCTGAAGTTGCGTTCGCTAGCCAACACGTTTGACGTCTTTAAAAACGTGCTTAACAACGCATATTGCCTGAAAATTTTAAAAATAGAAGGCTGTGCTGAACTTGGAAGATGCGTTTGCTTATAAGAGAATAAAGATGCGAATGAGATGTTCCAAAGGAGGGTTTCACCTTTTATGGAGGATCGTAATCATGAATGCAGCATGAGTCAGCAATATCAAAGCTATGCTAATGGGGTAGTTCAAATCGTGAACAGAATTGGGGGAATCGTGCGTACATTACATTATTGGACTTTACATTACAACTTCTCACTCACATCATTTATGTTGTGCGTGTTTTTTGGTCCACAAATGGCCGGACTAGCACTTTAATGTGCATAATGACTCCGACCAATAGATTTGAGAAGATTTTTCCAGGGAGTTAGTAATATTAGAGCATTCGTCAGAGGACATTTGAGAGGAGGACATACATACATACATAATTAGTCATTACAACCCTTCAGTCAGAATTACGACCTAGTTTCTCACACCACTTATGTTGTATGTGTTAATTTTATACATGAAAGGCGGGACCTACAGTTTAAAGCAGATTCCGAATGACAAATTTTTTTGATAAAACTTTTCATGGTAATTTTTTTTTTACTCTCAGAGTTTTTGCTGGAAATCTGCTAAGAGGAAGTCGCCAAAGAAATATTCTCTCATATTTTCGTTTTGATCTTTGACCTGGGGTCCGAACCGTGATCTTGCGTCTAATTACTAGACTACAGCGACTTCTTGAGAGGCGGTTAGGTTAGGTTAGCGTGGTAGCTTTAATTTACCAAAAAATCTCACTTGAGCACTAATAGCGGCCCGTTGTGATGCCACAGGTGAACGCAGCCTCTGTACTGACCAAGGAACTTGAATACTCTGGTAATAACGTCATAGCCGTCATAGCAGGTGGCTAAGTTCACGGCGACAAGACTCAATACCCTGTCTCGTTGGCGTGTTGTCGCTTCTGATCATTCCTCTATTTTGGGCATCGATTCCTTGGCTCCATTTGATAGTGATTATCTCCCTGTGGAATACTGTTTTGATAGGGGTTTCGACTTCCTAATCCCGAGCAGAAGTGACTGGACCCCTGACACGACCGTTCCACCCGAACCCCTGGATGTCTACACCGAAGGCTCCATGCTCGATAACAGGGTGGGCAGTGGAGTACACTCTGGGAAATTGGACCTGAACATCTTACTCCGGCTGCCGGGCTACTGCAGCGTGTTCCAGGCGGAGGCAATGGCCATCTGCCAAGCCGCACAGTGGATCCTCGCCTATGGTGTTCCTATCCCTTTCACCGGTATCTCGATCTACTCCGATAGCCAGGCTGCGATAAAGTCTCTGTCGAACGTTGCGGATGATTCCAGGATCGTCAGAGAATCTCTTTTCTGGGCGCCTCGGCGTCACACTTGTCTGGGTTCCCGGACACTGCGATATTTCGGGTAACTGCGGGGTCGACGAGCTGGCCAGGGCTGGCGCACTACTTCCGGAATCTTCCTCAATCAACTTGGAAATGCCACTTATCTCGTTCTTGAGAGGAGGACACTGAAAGAAATATTTTTCCTTTTCCTTTTGAGAGAGCTAAGGTTTATACTTTTGATTAGACTACGCGCGAGCAAGGAAGATTAAACCTTATCGCCTTTTAGTAGCGTTGTATCACTTGTTTTTTTGGAATTCGTAAGCATTCATTTCATATCTGAGACAAAGGAACAACCAAGGCAGTGAACTGAATCGGAGAGAATCGTGTATAGTAAACCTAGGCTAATTTAAGGTGTGTTTGCTATGCTTTTGGAATAATTTTTATTGATTATCTTTAAAAAGGAATAACAATCGAAGAGAAATACTATAAAATTAAGAGGAGATCATATTTGGCGGCATAGAGAAAGGCTTTCGAAGAGAAATACAATAAAATTAACAGGAGATCATGTTTGGCGGTTTAGAAAAAGGCTTTTAGTAATTAAAGCCATATACGTTTAAAATCTTGGATTTAGGATTCGAATTGCATTATCTTGCTTATCTTTGTCAGATACCGGCTATTCGGATAACTTTCTGTTGCAAAAATTAAATCAATTGGTTGTCATATAATTTTTGCACTACCCTCGTATAGATATATACTTACATATGTAAGCATTTTTATGAATGTATGTATTTGTGTGTGAAAAGGAGAGAAAATTCATTTTCTATATGCTTAAGTGGTATCGTACTTCAAAAAAAAAACAAAAAAAAAGGGAGAGACGAGTCTGAAGTGTTAAGAGTATTCGAAAATGACTCTTAAATTTGTAGCATTTGCAGGCGTAACAAACAAGTGTTTTTCTTCTTGTTTTTCTTCTTGTTTTTTTAATATTTTATTTTTTATTTTTAATTTGCTGCTTAAAATAATATTTACAGACTGCTGCCGAGAGGCGTGAATAATAAAAACACATGCTTTTTTAAAATAAAATTTAAATATTTGCCTAGAGATGCTGAAGCTGAAGCTGCGTCTGTCATTTAATAAGTCCTTGTTAATGCGGTTTTAAATATGGGATATTTACTTATTTTGTTGTACTTCGCGAAATACATATCGGCATGTATTATTAAAGCTTAGAACATATAATTTTTATTGAATGTTATTAAAAAATAAATTTAAAATTATTTTGTTTTTTATTCCATCAGCGTATTTAGCAAAAATATTACGAACTTTATTTACTTTTAATCTGTTTATGAAATTTATAGGAAACTAATATTTTCCGCCTTTAAGTTCTTCTAAGGATTACAAAGCATATTTATTTTAATGTCTTCTTATTTAAAATATTATTATTTTATTGGTTGCACTTTAAAGCTGCCAAGTTTATAATACGCTTTAGATGCTAAGGTTTTTAAATTAAATTTATTGTAGAATAAATTTTCTTATAAAAAATGTAATGCTTTCAGCATTACAAGCCGCTGGAATTATTCATTAAGTAAGCTGAAAGCAATTTTTGTGTTTGGCAACACACAGAAAGGCATTGAAAAACAAAAGTTCTATTACGAGTCTATAGTATATTTACAACTATTACAGGCCGGTCTTATAACAAGGGTACAGCCTATAGTTCCTATAGTAGAAGTTATCCGTTACATCTCTAAAGAGGCTTAAAGATGCTTTCATTCGTTAAAATACCAAACAAAACACATCAAACATAACATTATTGGGTACGCTGAACAAGCCTTTAGCCAAACGATAGGTTAGGTTAGGTTAGGTTAGGTAAGAGGACGTGTACTTGTCAATTAAGACAAGTACAGTACCCGGAGGTCGAATTAATCCATTGTACAACGTCCTAGTTTCTCACACCACTTATGTTGTGTGTGTTAATTTTATACATTAGTGGTGGGGTCTACAGTTTAAAGTCGACTCCGAACGACAGATTTTTTGTTTGAGAAACTTTTCATGGCAATGCCTTATTTACTCTCAGAGTTTTTGCCAGAAATCTGCTGAGAAGAAGTCTCTGAAAAATGCTTTTTGTATTTTGTCTTAATGTCTGGCCTGGGGCTCGAACCCTGGCTTTACGTCTAATAAGCCAACACACTACCTACTACACCACGGCGACTTCAAAGATAACATTATTGTTAGCATATCTAAGAAAGGTCATCATAAGCCGTTAAAATTGTCAGGAGATCATTATTTGAGGAGTGTTTTAGCAGAAGAGAATTTTGACTGGATTAATTTCAATATCGCCGGAGTCTAGTAGGTAGTGTGTTGGCATATTAGATGTGAGGCCACGTTTCAAAACACGGCTCAGGCATCTCTAACAAAACGAAAAATTATTTCTCTGGCAACTTTCTCTCAGCAGATTTCTGGCAAAAGTTATGAAATTAAAATAAATTTGCCATGAAAAGTTTCTCAAAAAAATCTGTCGTTCGAAATCGACTTAAAACTGTAGGTCCCGCCATTCATGTATAAAATTAACACACACAACATAAATGGTCCTTATCCTGACGGAAGGGTTAGAATGACTAACTTGGTATGCAATTTCAATGCATCAAGTCATGTGTTGATCACGTGAACTGAAGAGTGAAGTAAAAGAGCTGTAGGTTACATAGAGATCTCCTCGGAAGCATATCTACAATGACTATAAGAAAGCATTTGACACCTCGTTCAACAATTTTATTTAAGACGTCCTGTAAAGATTTCTAAATTGGTTGGAGAATGTCTCTACTCACGTTCAATATTGTACTAAATACGGTAATAATTCTTGAAATGGCAGGGAGACCCGTTTGAATGTTGTAAAGTGGAAGTTTATAGAATTTTGAAGGCCCAGTTATACATGTACCTCCCCCCTTAAAGTTATATATTATATATATTATTATATATATTATATTTGGATGAAACATTAAAAAGAGTTGCGATTTAAACCATATAAGAGGAGAGGAATGCAAAAAATTAAATTTTTTTTTTTTTTCATTGGAAAAGCAATGTCGTAAAACTTACCATTTCATTAGGTTATGTTAAGTTAAATTGACATATGTACACTTCACTGAGCATAGCTTATTTGGGTGCTGTAATGTTGATACCGATATTACCTATTCCATCATGAAAGAATAACTCCTGGCTGATACCTCTCAGCCATTTCTAAATGGCTATGAAATTTATTCAAATCACCGTGGGTTAAGCAAGTTCTGTCAAAACTTTCTGGGTACCCAAGAATTTATCCTCTTCGATTGTGAAGTGCCGGACAATGACAGAGAAGATGTTTTGTATTTTTCACTTCTTCCGCATCATTACAGCTTCTGTAGACATTTTCATCCAGAGATCAGTGTCTCATTAGAACTGCTATAAGTTTGCTAAGACGAAATGATTAAATTTCACGTTTAATGAAAATTTTGTTCTGCAGATATCCAAATCGGGACAGAACTGTTTGGTCTCTTTGCAAGTGGGTTCTGTATCCCGTCTTCCTTTTGCAAATGAATGCAGTTTGTGTGACACCATTTGTTTGATGCTTTATGGAGCAATGCCAACTTCATGTAAGAATTCTTATGAATATTCCATTGTAGCAGCCTTTGCAAATGGGTCGAATATATTATTACTTTCAATATTCCCCTGTACAGGAACCCATATGAGGCTAATCGTCGAATGCTTCTCTTACAAAGGTACCTGGCAAACTTGGACATTATAAGATCAAGTGTACACATTCTCCATAGATCCAACGGCCGTTTAATGAAATGAGAATGTAACTATTTGATATACTTTGATATCCGCCTCTCACATAGCGGGAATCTTAGTAGATTTTCCGGAAGGATTTAATATCGAAAATGAGCTGGGATTGTCCCCCAAGCTCAGATCTAGGCTATAAATAGAGCAACGTATTCAATAATAAAACTTGAATGGTTCAGAGCTGAGATTTATAATTTTGTAGACAATTGGAAACTCAATATAAGAAATTCAATGTGAACAGAATAAGTTTGGAGTTAATTTATGTACGTCACTGTATTCGTATTCGTTTGGAGCAGGGGACTGTCATCTATTGCCTGCTATTCAAATCAGGATAGACAATCACAAACATCTTAAACTTAACTTGGCCTTATGTTAAGCTTCGTCACAAATCTCTGACAATGCCCAATCTTACCAGTCAAATAGGTTTGTTGGAGTCCGAAGGCTCAAATCTGCTGCACTACAGAACAGTTGAAAACTATTAGAAAAGTTATGGATAGCAAGAGGATACAAATACCATGACTTTAAAGAGTCCAGTATACTAGGTATACCAAACGTCCACAGAAAGTTTAAATCATTGTTACTGCTTGGCAGGCACGTGTAAATGAAACCCAATTTTTTTCTCTTAAATTCTGAATTTTATGAAGAATATTTTTTATGGAACTTGACACTTTCTTTACAAATACAAAAAGAAATTTACAACTAAAAAATGTAAGAAAGAGAGATTTATCGGCATCGTACAAGTTTATGATGAGAAAAACTTTAAACTTCTTTATAAACTGATTGAACAACTTTACGATCTTAACTTTAATGCCAGAAGATTCCGGCGTTCTATATTTGTTTTTCTGTTAAATTTAGCTGTACGATGACAATTAAAAAACAAAAGATTTTTTGGTGTTGATTTCACAGCGGTATGCTTGATTTCAGGCGTTTTATTAGGCGTTGTTTTAAATCCAAGGCATTAAAAACCAGTTTCAGATGTGATACTAAAAAAAAATTCATGCTAATAAAAGCGTCTTTTTAATTATTTGTTGTTTCTTATTTAAGAATTTAAGTTTTTAAAATAAAATTTAAAAAAGAATTAAAAAATATGTTAATTACCATACGGACTGTTATTGTTGGTGGTTTTTTCGCGCTGACCTGATTTATTTTAAGTAACCCAACTCACCACTCATCGCTGAAATATTTGCCTCTTGAAACACACCTCTTTTGCATAAACGGATATCATGTTTACATACATATGATGATTGGTATGCATGCATGAATTTCATTGATTTTTAATGAAAAATTCATTAAAAATTGTTTTTAATTATTCACTCACTTATAATTTAATACTAAAATAACAAGAACAAGTACAACAATAACAATAAAATTACATAAAAAGTTAATCAAGGTTAATTAAGGTTAACCATACTAAAGGGTCCGTCAAATAAATTTTTTTTTAAAATGCTTTAAAAAAAAACTACAGAATATTTTCTCAAATTTCTTTTTTTATTTGAAAGTACAATCCTTCCGGTTAATAATGAAAAATAATTTCATTCAAATGGCTGCCTCGGCTGGCCATGTAGTAGCCTACACCAGAAGAAAAAAATCATCTCTTCAGATGAAGCTCATTTTGATCTTGGCGGGTATGTAAACAAGCAAAATTGTCGCATTTGGGGCACAGAAAACCCTCACGCATACATTGAAAAGCCGACGCACCCAAAACGAGTCACTGTTTGGTGCGAATTTTGGTCCAGAGGCATAATTGGGCCATTTTTCTTCGAAAATGAGCAAGGAGTGGCCGTTACAGTCAATGGCGATCGTTATCGGGCCATGTTGAACGAATTTTTGTTCACACAAATTGAAGAGGAGGATATTGGCAACATTTGGTTTCAACAGGACGGCGCTACGTGCCACACAGCCGAAGCTACACTCGATGTTTTGCGCCCTGTTTTTGAAGATCGCATTATCAGCCGCAGAGCTGATGTTGTTTGGCCACCTCGCAGCTGCGATTTGACACCGTTGGACCATTATTTGTGGGGTGCCGTCAAAGATAAGTGTTACGCCGACAAGCCAGAGACAATTGATGCTTTAAAGGACAATATTCGTGAAGCAATTGGTGAAATACAGCTGCACACAATCGATAATGTGCTTAAAAATTGCACCGATCGTGTAGGCTACTGCATGGCCAGCCGAGGCAGCCATTTGAATGAAATTATTTTCCATTATTAACCGGAAGGATTGTACTTTCAAATAAAAAAAGAAATTTGAGAAAATTCAGTAGTTTTTTTTAAAGCATTTTCAAAAAAAAAGTTATTTGGCGGACCCTTTATGTTACAAATATTCATTTTCCCTGAAAATAAAAGTTTTTCTTTAACTGTGTAGTGATTGCTGCGAATGGTGTGATTTAAAATAAATAAATTTCTTTCAAATCCAATTATTTAATTTGTATTTTTATTGAAATGATTTTTCATTTCATTATTAACTACATGCACATCGTAGAATTATAATTTATTTACGGAATTTAATTAATTTTATTCATCATGGTGTTTAAAAGTGTTATTTAGTTGTATTCGATAATAAATAGCTTCATCAGTACGTATTGCTTAATTAGTCATTACAACCCTGTAGTCAAGATTACAACCAGAGGTCAGCAATGAGTATTCAAAACGATGAGTAGATTCGAATCATACTTATAAAATTCTGATACTTATACGCATTCATACTTATTTTAATGTCATACTCATACTACTCATTTTCAAAGTTTGAAATACTCATGGTACTCATACTTAACAATACATCATGTGTAACAACAACTCAGACTGTAAATTTTAACGAATGATTCGAATCACTCGAATCATTTATGAGTACATATTATAAGTATTTTTCTAAATTTATGAATCTGAATGTGTAGGCGTATGAATCAAACATACATAGTTCGAATGTTATGAGTTTGATGTCGACGTTGTACTCATACTCATTGCAACATGTACTTATAAATCAACGTTGTAGTGAGTACGAATGAATCAGAGTACATAGTTAAATTTCAATATTGTTGACTCACTTATATTCAAAATTTCATGAGTATTTATGAGTAGCGATTTGTAGTCACCATAGTCTAGTAGGTAGAGCCCCAGGCCAGGCATCAAAGACAAAATACCAAAAGTATTTTTTCGGCGACTTCCTCTCAGTAGATTTCCGGCAAAAACTCTGAGAGTAAATAAAAATTGCCATGAAAAGTTTCTCAATAAAAAAAAATCTGTCGTTCGGAGTCGACTTTAAACTGTAGGTCCCACCACTTATGTATAAAATTAACACACACAACATAAGTGGTGTGAGAAACTAGGGCGTTGTACAATGGGTCAATTCGACCTCCGGGTACTGTACTTGTCTCAATTGACAAGTACACGTCCTCTAACTTAACCTAACATAACCTATGAGTAGCGAAAAAGCGATTCATTGCTGATCCCTGATTACAACCTACCTTTGTACAGCACCCATGTTGTTGTCTGTTAAAATTTTAGCCCACGAGTGGCAGTAGCTATAGATTAACGTCGACTGCGAACTACAAATTTGAGAAAGTTTTCATGTCATTTTTATTAACTTTCAAGTATTTTACCACAAGACTGCCCACAGAGAAAGTAGCTGATGAGCTAAGGTTTGAACCACGGGCTCTCGTCTAATAAGGCAACACTCTACCTATTAGACTACGGCGAATTTAAACTAAATAAATTACAGTTAATTTGACGGATATTTTCTAGTGTTAAAGTTAAGAAGTTGCTGTTGTTATCCTTTCGGTCTTTTCAAGTAGATAATGTATGTATTTTTTTTCCGCCGATGAGGGGTAAATGTACCTAACTGCACCATAGAAGAAGTCGTCACATCCTCCGTGTGTAGGGCCCTCACCCACTAAATGCGCACCTCGTCTCCTGTGGACTTGTCCGTGCCCACTCCGGAACTACGGTGGTATTACTTCGGAGTGGAGTCCTTTTGGCCCTTTGGCCTCTTCATGTTTATATCCGCGTCCGAATTGCGAATCGAAAGTTGAGGAGTCATCTAAGCATCTCCACTATTCCTTTCGTCTAAATCGTCGTCTCGGTTACGCTTGGCACATGTGACAGTATCACCTATGACGACATGCTTACTCGTTCTGCAACCTCAAGATCTCTCTTCTTCCGTCTCAGAATGCGCTTTACGTAATTCACAACCGGGATCCAATTTTCACTACTCGCAGTCATAACCCCGACAATGTTAGCGGCTGTAATCGTTCCAACTATTGACGTCAGTACAGAGCGATGGCTCTGCCAGCGTGCACACTCGGAAATAGTGTGCTCTGTGTCATCAATTACCTCCCCTTCCTCGTACAGACGGTAAGGGGAGGCGGCCTTGCCCATTCTGTGCAGATATTTCCTAAAATATCCGTGACCCGATAGCAATAAGTCTTGCCGTCCATCTTAATCTATCTTACTCGTTCCATCGTTGTTGCCATTTTGAAATGGTGTTCTCCCTGAAGTAACCGCTTATGTGATTTCCAGCCGATTCCGCCTTATAAATCTCCATCCTCTCCGTTGCCAGCAGATCCACAGGGATTATACCTGCTATCACCAGTACGGCTGGAGCGGACACTGTACGATATGCCGACGCGATACGCAATGCAGCCGTTCTCTGTACCGATACAAGTGAGTTTGTCCGCTTTTTAACATCTAGTGTTTCTGGCCAAATTTCGCTCCCATAAAGCATACTGTATGTAAGGTCCCAATAAACATTTTAGTCGCTTACGAAACTAACTCATTCTCTCCAAGCAGATTCCATTCTTCTCTGGAATGGAAGTTGTTATGTAGGTTAGGTTAGGTTAGAGGACGTGTACTTGTCAAATAAGACAAGTACAGTACCCGGAGGTCGAATTTACCCATTGTGTTAATTTTATACATAAGTGGTGGGACCTACAGTTTAAGGTCGACTCCGAACGACAGATTTTTGAGAAACTTTTGCATGGTAATTTTATTTTGCACTCAGAGTTTTTGCCAGAAATCTGCTGAGAGGAAGTCGCCGAAGAAATACTTTTTGTATGTTGTCTTAATGTCTGGCCTCGGGCTCGAACCCTGGCTTTACGTCTAATAAGCCAACACACTACCTACTAGACTACGGTGACTTCATCACCAGCCGATACTATATGTATGGTCTCAATAAGCAATTGAGTTGCAGAGACTTTTCTTGTGCGACGAAACTAACTTATTCTCTTCAAGCTTCTGTAAGAAGCGGAAGAATGGATGCCGTTATAAAACGATGCAGCTGCCTTGTTAGAATTCAAGAGAATATTTTTCTCAAGTGCGGCTTACACATGTAAACCCACTTTGACCTATCACAGTTCATCAGTTCACTAATATCCAGGGGATACATTGGCTTGGCCATGTTGTTTTTTGTATGGAGGATGTTTCAGATATTTCGAATATGTTTCCGCGAATGTCGGACGACTTTATCTGTGTAGAAAAGACCACGATCAAATGAGGAATGGGCACATGTAGCACAAAAGCCTCTGCGTTTTTTTTTTTTTGTGACCAACACTCTGGAGATTATCGCTGTTCATGCAGTGCATTGTGTTGGAATACAGAAGAGTTGGTTTATAGGAGAAAAGAGAAAGAATGTTGGCGTCGGGGACGACTTTGTCGGCATTGGAATGATCATGATCAAATGCGGTATGGGCACATGTAACAGTAGAGCCTCTGCCTTTATTTTTCTTTTTTTTTTTTTGAAACCAAAACTCTGGAGATGGCCCCTATTTATGCAGTGTATTGTGTTAGAATACAGGAAAGATAGTGTCGACAATTTTTAATGATCAGTGTGTATAACTTCGTCACTTTTTTTTCGAAAATTGCTTATAATTCTCACTTTCTTTTTTAAATTGTTAATAATCATCTATAATGTCAGGCAAACAATCAAACAATCACTAACATCTAGATTATCTGGTGGCAATCGAATTCACGACCACGGCGCTTGAAGTTTGGTTCAATACCAACTAGGACAACGGGGCACCCTTTCATTTTCAGTAATGTTAAATTCCGAAATACTTTAAATACCTTTCAGAATACCTCACACTCTCGGCTCTAATCATAGGCAAATTTAGTTATTTATGGACGTTCAAATTCGGTATGCAAAGCCTTTAATTTTATTTGGATCTTGGTCTTGAAAATATCGGATGCTTGAATACGGTCTTAGAAGTCGCCGTGGTCTAGTAGGTAGTGTGTTGGCTTATTAGACGCAAAAGCCTGGGTTCGAGCACCAGGCCAGGCATCAAAGACAAAATACAAAAAGTATTTCTTCTTCGACGACTTCCTCTCAGCAGATTTCTGGCAAAAATTGTGAGAGTATATAAGATTGCCATGAAAAAAGTTTCTCAAAAATCTGTCGTTTGGAGTCGACTTTAAACTGTAGGTCCCACCAATCATGTATAAAATTAAGACACACAACATAAGTGGTGTGAGAAACTAGGACGTTGTACAATGGGTCAATTCGACCTCCGGCTACTGTACTTGTCTTAATTGACAAGTACTCGTCCTCTAACCTAACCTAACTTGAATACGGATCTTCATTGATGCTTTGGATAGCTGTGTTGTCAGCTTATGCTGTTATGTTGTCATATATCGAGTATATGTATATCGGGTCTATAATTTTTTTATTTAATCACCTCCTTTCCCTCTAAACTTTCGATCAGTTATTCATTCGTAAATCAAGCCTTCAATTTCACTCTGTTGTGAGAAATATCAATCAAGGAAAGGAACAAAGGAAGTCGCCGCAATCATGTGGGTAGTGTGCTGGTTTATTAGATATAAGGCAGCGGATTAATCTCCAGATTAGATATCTCGAACATTACGAAATATGAAAAAATATTTCTTTCGGCAACTTCCTCTCAGCAGATTTCTGGCAAAAACTCTGAGAAAAATTGTTGTAAAAAAGTTTCCCAAAAAAAAAAATTCTGTTGTTCGGAGTCGACTTTAAACTGAAGGTTTTATACACTCATGTATAAAATTAACGCACACAACATAAGTGGTGTGAGAAACTAGGTCGTAATACTGACCGAAGCGTTGTAATTATGTATGTATGAAAGAAACAATATTTTTTTCTCCTTAAAAGTCACTCTTATGCCTCCATCAAATACCTTTGTGCGATGGTGCTGTGCTTGTTTCCAAAATTTTGCATTCAATACTGTAATCAACTCTAAGTGCCAAGTGCTTTTTAGAAAAGCTCGTATATATTGAATCTATAATCTCTGTCAGGTTTGTGGATTATCAAGATATTTTTGAACGACGAAAATAATATTCTAGAGCAGCTTTAAACTGTAAAAGTATTCAGAGAAATAATCTTCTGCGTAGATATTAAAGCCCTATTATCACTTCATTATTCAGTATGAGTAGGTTTCTTAGTTCGCGAACGATTTACTTCTTTTATTGAGTTATTAACTTCTCACGAATTGGAAATTCCATCATATATTGGGCATTCAGGATTAACTAACATCTGTTATGTAAGGCTGCGTAGGCCTATATACTGTATCAAACCTTTGGGTATTCTATAGAACATCTATATGCATAACATAATTGGTCATTACAACCCTTTAGTCAGGATTACGACCTAGTTTCTCACACCATTTATGTTGTGTGTATTAATTTTATACATGAGTGGTGGAACCTACAGTTTAAAGTCGACTCCTAACGACAGATTTTTGAGAAACTTTTCATGACAATTTTTTTATTTGCTCTCAGAGTTTTTGCCAGAAATCTGCTGAGAGGAAGTCGCCGAAAAATACTTCTTGTATTTTGTTTTTATGTCTGGCCTGGGGCTCGAACCCTGGCTTTTCGTCTAATAAGCCAACACACTACCTACTACACCACGGAACATAGCACATCTGTCCATCTTTATATTGTTGTCTTTGCATTGTTGCGCATTATTAAACAAGCTTTACTAGCTGAGTACGTTATTGATCTACTGTAGCAGGTTCTAAAATTATAGGGTTGCCATGTAACTTTGTTTAAACAAATGGAATTGAGTAAACACATGCTGGTTCTGATTGCGTAGAGTATTTCTTTAGTTATTTACAAACATATGTACATACATATTTGGTCATTACAATCCTTCAGTCAGGATTACAACCCAGTTTCTCACACAACTTATGTTGCGTGTGTGTTAATTTAATACATGAGTGGCGGCACATACAGTTTAAAGTTGACTACGAAAAACAGATTTTTGAGAATATTTTCGTGGCAATTTTATTTAATCTCAGAGTTTTTGCTAGAAATCTGCTGAGAGGTAGTGGTTGAGAAATATATTTTTTCGTATTTCGTTTTGTTGAAGATGACCTGGGGTTTGAACCATGTCCTTACGTCTAACCAAGCCAACACACTACCTACTAGACTACGACGACTACATAATTTTAAATCGATATAAGTTTTGGCATCAATGCAGTTTATATGAGAGTGGCTTAAAAAGACTACGTCTTCTGTATTCAAGGTCCTGCAACCTTGTGCTACCGGAGTTGTTTTTTACATAAATTTTAATCAACTTTCAAATTAAAATATCCCCATAGGGCCTTACTCTTTCGATTACTTTCGATTACCCAAGTCTTAATGAAACAACTCCTGGCCAAACATAAGTTGCAAGTGATAAATAAAATTGTAATAATAACAGGGACAAACTGCATTAATCAAATGAATATGCCTGCATATTCAATTTATATGCATTTATATGCGTGTATTAAGGCTTATAACAACAATAAGATAAATAATAAAGTTTTAATTAAATTAACAATTAAATGACGGTAATTAAAGGCTTTGCATTGCGTTTCCCTACCATAAATTGCATCCGTGTGTTGTTAGTCTTCTAGAGAACAACTTTACTATGTGGAACAACATCTGAACATCGAGGCATAAAGTATGTGTACCATTGCTCACTCACTCACTCATAACAAATATTTGCATATTTTTTGTTTTTGTTGTTGTTGTTTCTTTCTGGGTAAAACAATTAAAATATTATTTAAATATAAATTTTTTAAAAAGATAAACTAAAGTGTTGTTTGTTTGTAATTTTTTCCAGTTTTTTAAATACCGTGTGAGTAGTGAGTGCCATGCCGAACAGAGGCTGTGCGGCAAAAGTGTGTATTATCGGTGTGTGTTATCAATTATCGATTATTTAGTGGTTATGCGTGAAAAACACTGCAAATACATACAAATTTTTTTTGTTGAAGTACTATGTACTCTGATGCATTTAAGTTGTTTAAATTTTTTGTTTGTTCGTTTGTTTTTGTTGTTGTTGTTGTTGTATTGCATTTATTTTTATATCAGAGCAATTTTAATTTATTGTGTGTGCATTTATATGACTTCAATTAATACAATGACAACAACAGAAATAACAAAAACAATAACAATAACACAACAGCCGGAGATAAAAGAATGAACAAATAAAAGTAGAAAAATCGGAAAAAACGGAAAAAAGGAAAAAACGGAACATTGGAATAGTAAATATGAATTCTGCGGATGTTAACATGTTATTTATGCCATAAGGTGTAAAAATATTAAAATATGTTCATAGTTTTTTCACTTTTTTCCAGTTTCATTTGCTTTGTGTCATAAAGAAAAAACTGTACGAAGGTTGTATGTGAAATAATTGATAATGACTCCACAGTCGGGCAAGTTATCGAACTCAAATAACAGGTATGAAGGGAAACATAATACTATGTTCAGATATGCACTTTTATTGAGTCAATATTCGGTTTATTGAGTACAATATTTTAAGTGTTCAGACATAATAATATACGCAGTTCAGCTGCTTATTCAATATTCATTTGACGGCTGGAAAACAAAACAGTCGGTTGCTTCAACAACATTGCCTTTTTTTGTTTTTTTTTTGTTTGTCATTGTTGACATATCAGTTGTCAAATATCATCAAAAAGTGTTCGGTTATTGTAATATGCTCACTGAACATGCTTATGACAGTGTTGCATTTTAAGTTTTACTCAATATTATAACAATTTGCGTATTTATTGTGCAATAATTAATTGAAACTTTATATGAAATATTGAGCTCAATAATGGCATTTATTGCGATTTACGCAAAAAAGCTGCATATCTGAACACCGTATAAGGGGCTATTCACAGTAGGCTTGACGAATTTTTATCCACAAGAAATTAATCCTGCGACTGGTATTGCCCATACTGGGATGTGCTTAATAAGATATTGATTTACATTTTGATTTACAAGAGACTTTAGTAAAATCTTGCAATACTCCTCTCCTAAAAGACAGATTTTTATAATTCATTTCACTTTTTAAGCCAATTTACTAGAGGAGTCTACTTCGAAAGACAGAAGTGAATAATTTCATATCAAGGATTTTTCAACAGGGGCTTTAAAACTTAGACACTTGAAAACGGTCAACTTGTTGAAGCCACATCTGTTAAAGTACACACATAATTGGTCATTACGACCCTTTAGTCAGGATTACGTCCTAGTTTCTCACACCACTTATGTTGTGTGTACATTTTTTTCTAAGAGTAGCGGGCCCTACAGTTTAAAGTTGATTCCGAACGACAGATTTTTTTGAGAAACTCTTCATGACAGTCTTATTTCCTCTCAGAGTTATTGTGAAGAAGTCGCCGAAGAAATAATTGTTCATATTTTCTTTAGTTGGAGATGCCTGAACTGGGGTTTGTTAAATTAGTTCACATTTATTCAGCGTCTTTTGCCAAATCACCATGGACGACCATAGACAACAACGTGAAGTCACAGAATGGGTTCTAAAGCAGTTAACAACTGACATTGAGATCCAGCAGTGTCCAAAGCATCCAGAAAAAGTCACTGTTTGGTATGGATTATTGGCTGTCAGCGTCATTGGGCCATATTCCTTTGACTTTGGCGAGGCCATCACTGTCAACGACGAACACTCTTGGCCGACGATTACCAATTTTTATTTGGCCTAAATTGGATAATAGGGACACCAATGACATGTGGTTTCAAAAGGATGGCGCTACATTCTATAGAGCTCATGCCACATGGAATGTTCTGCACGAGTGAATTGATTCGATCATCTTAGGCAATGTTAATGTAAACTGGCCACAGAGATCGTGCGATTTGACCCCATTAGATTATTTCTTGTGAGGTTTTCTTAAGTTGCACGTGCATAAAAACTACAAATCTCAAACCACAGCCATCTTCAAAACCAACACGACGCCTGCCAACGTTTTAATACAGCCTGATTTCTGTGTCAAAGTTATGGAAAATTGAACAATTGGGAAGTTCTGCACTCAGAAAAGCAGTGAAGTAATGGCATCAATAGGTCTGTCCAACGGAATAAAATATTTCGATTACATCTCACACACACTATGTTTCATTGAAATTTAAAGAACTTTATTCCTGCTTACTCAATTGGTCATTACAATCCTTTAGTCAGGATTACAACCCAGCTTCGCACACCATTTATGTTTTGTGTGTTAATTTCAGCCATGAGTGGTCGTGCAGTTTAATGTTAACTCCGAACGACAGTTTATTTTGGATACCTTTCATGTCAATTTTATTTTGGTCTCAGAGTTTTTGCAGTTTTCCGGCTGGGAAGAAGTCGCCGAAGAAACAATTTTTTGATATTTTTTTTTTGCTCACGTCTAATAAGTCAACACATTACTATGGCCAGAATTCTTGCAAGAAAACTGTTGAGAGGAAGTCGTCGAAGAACTCTTTTACTTGTTTCGTTTCGTTCAATATGCCTGAGTTGGGTTTGAAGCATGGGCTCTTGTCTGACAAACAACGCTTTACCTACTAGAATGCGGCGACTTTAACCTTCATTAGACCCATTATTGTCCCCCATTCAGCATGTTGCTTGTTTTGAAAATTAAGCAACAAGCCATTAACTGCAGTTGGGTTCGGTATACCTGTCTGACCTTCCTACGAAGTTTCTTGCTGAAGCTTTATTTTCTGGTAGGACATAAGTCTTTAAAATGTTTAAATTGGAGGTGAATAACAACTAATTCTTTAAAATTGTACTCAAGCACCTTAACCACTACACCACCACGCGCACACCCTCGTTTTAGTATGCATTTTTCAATTCTCTTTTCGAATTTCGATAATTCTCGAGTTCGAGTATATAATCAGCTTAAGAAGAAAGAAAATAAATGAATGAAAGGGAAAATATAGACTGCCATTCAAACTCATTAATGTAAAGGAGGGCTTAGCTTCTGTAGTTCTTGAGATGTTCATCTCAAAATTTTAAAACTGCCAACTGTGGTACATGTTGCATGGCGACAGCATATTGTTACGAAAATGAAAAAATCTAGATCGTTTAACATTAAAATTATAAACAAAAGCTACAAAAACAAAGCAATGCAGTGAACAAACATGTTTACAAATTATCGCACTGCGTAATATACCAACAAACACCAGCATAAAAGATTGGTAAACAAGGAAACAAAAATACAACAACAAACACTATAAGAATAAATGTAAACAAAATACACACAAAAAAAAAAAATAATGAAACAACCATGTTTACATTTATTTATCTCGAAAAGGCGAGTCACGAACATTCGCTTTCAAGAACATTCATCAGACTGTTTACATTGCCATATAAAAGACAAGTCAAAGCAGACAACTGAGTAAAAGTGCAGTCAGCCTTGTGTGAAGATGCGGTGCTTTTGAAGAAAGTAATCGTGGTTCGAAGATCTCCGTTACAAAGATCTGTCGAATAATTATCTGGTAATTGTTATTGTTTATGCAAAGGGTATAAACAGAGGAATAACAAAGAAACACAGAATTGTGTGAATAGTAAAGAATTTTAATTAAACGTTAGGTTAGGTTAGAGAACGTGTACTTGTCAATTAAGAAAAGTACAGTACCCGGAGGTCGAATTGACCCATTGTACAACGTCCTAATTTCTCACACCACATATGTTGTGTGTGTTAATCTTATTCATGAGTGGTGGGACCTACAGTTTAAAGTCGACTGCGAACGACAGATTTTTGAGAAGCTTTTTCATGGCAATTTTATTTACTCTCAGAGTTTTTGCCAGAAATCTGCTGAGAGGAAGTCGCCGAAAAATACTTCTTGTATTTTGTTTTGATGTCTGGCCTGGGGCTCGAACCCTGGCTTTGCGTCTAATAAGCCAACACACTACCTACTAGACTACGGCGACTTCAAAAAATCTAAGCACAAATATATTTTTATTTTATATGCAATCTATGAGCTTAAATTTTAAACGTTTTTAAAAGGTAATAAACGATACAATATTGTAGATTTGAATTATTTCGATTAAAGTCTATTACATTTTATAACAGGCTTTTTAAACAAGCTTGTGATAAATTTTAGTTGATATAAATCACTTTTATTTCCATCTTCTGCTGTAGGCTTAGTACTTTTCTTCCCATACTTCCTACAAACGTTGTTATTAAATAAAAGAACAATACGAGGCAGTGTATGTAAATACAGTCAACCCTCCTATAACGCGGTGAGTGCTTACCGCGTTGTATGGAAACCGCGCTATAAGAAACTCGGATTTAACCGTACAAAGCAGGCTAATTCGTAACGTGTTATATGGATACCGCGCTATTAGAAACTCGGAATTAGTACAAACCACATTATTCGTACCGCGTTATATGGAGACCAAGGAATACAAAAGACAAGACAAGATAAATTATTTTTATTGAATTCAAGAGTTCATATAAAGATTGATAAAAAAAAATGAAACCAAAACTAAACTAAAAGGCTGTTTTCCAACAAAAATAAGAAAGACTTTTGTAGAATTATGTAATTTTTCAACATTCATTCTCACTGTCAGATATGAATCGCCTAACTCGTCTTCTTTTAATGAGCAAAATGTCTTCCACACTTGGTTCATCTTCATATTAATTTTCGATTGTAGCTTTTTTTCTAACTCCACTAAAACCTCTCTACAGCGAAGCTAAGCAATTTCTTACTCTCTTTTAAACTTCGCGCTGCGCAAAAAAAACTTTGAAATACAAATTTTTTTCCATCGTAAAGGTTTCCACTGCCGGGATAAAATAATTACAAAACCGATCCTTAAATAAATCTTGAGCTATCCAAGATTTCTTATTAGATTGCCAGAATACAGGCAATTGGGTCTTATTAATGTTTTTCGTTATACGGGGAGTTAAAGAACGATTTATTATCATTTGGTTTTATCATCAGGCTCCCTGATAGTTTGCTGCACACATGAAGAATGTGATACGTCCTTTTAAAAGTTTAAAGCATCTTGAGCACGCCTTTGATTTTTCAGAATGAAGGTCCTAGATGGTAGTTTTAGCCAATATAATGCCGTCTCATTAGCTTTAAAAATCTGATTAGGTGAATAACTTTTTTCATTGATAATTCTAACGGATGTTGTTGAACGGAAACCGCGCTGTAAGAGTACCGCGTTAAAGGAGGACAGTCGTAATTTCATCTACGCATTATACCAAAACCGCGTTCTGAGAGTACCGCGTTATAGGAGGGTTGACTGTACATATATTATTATTGGCCTATAAATTTTACTTCCGTTTTAAAGCAGATCCATTACAGTTTAAATAAATATTTTTCAGTAAATAAAATCGTTTCATATGCAAACTTCATAATTAAATAAAAGAGAAATAACTAACGTAAGGCGCAGATAAATCATATCCGAACGCAAAAGGAGCTGAGAGTGTATTTTTTTCAATTTGAAAAGAAATAAAAAATCGAGATTTTAAATGCTTTATGCGAAGTAAGGAAAAAATTGCTTCAAAAATGTAATTCACAACGAGGCAATTGAAGCCTGCTTGCACAAACCAAGTTTTTAAATGCTTTACGAAGTAAGGAAAAAATTGCTTCAAAAATTTAACTCATGCCGAGACATGAGCTATGGAAGCCTGCACAAGCATTTGGAAAAGTTTTTTTTCCAAATACTTGAACTTCTAAATGCCGTATTCGCCGCCAATCAATGCAAATAATGGCGCGCTCTCTCTCTCTCTCTTCTTTATTTATTTCTTTCTTCTATTTTTTGTTTTTGTTTTCTTGTTTTCCAGCTACTGCCACTTTTCAATTACCTTTTCGAGATGCTCAATGAAAATTTATTTACAACGTTTATTATGATACACGTTGTTAGCAGTGTTGTATTGGCTACAACCGTTTAGTTTTTGGCAGTCCACCATGAGTAAAGAGGCCAAGAAAAGTGCCTCACTCTCTTTCTCACTGTGTGACAATGTCGAATGTCAAGCATGTGCCACAGCAGTTGGTAAAGTATTGAGTGTGCTTCATAAATTGTTTGTAAATTTTTACGTTTCTAACGGGTGATTTTTTTTAGCTATTATCTTTTTGGCAACACTGGTTTAAACAGCTGACGCACGTATTGTGTTTTGTTTCTCTGTCAAACATCTTCAGTTTGGTCTATAATTTAACCATGAATCGTCTTACAAACGAACAACGCTTGCACATCTTATCTGTTAAGAAAGTTCATCGCGCGCTTCTTCCATTTTATGGTCAGTTTAATCGACCCACTGAAGCGGCTATTCGGGCTATTGTGACTAAATTTCGCACCAAATTTACTTTGTTGGACCTTAAACCACCAACACGCTTACGTAGAGTGCGAACTGAAGAAAATATCGCAGCTGTATCGCGCAGCTTTTAATGTGTGACCATCAATTATCGATTCATCGCCGTTCGCAGCAATTGGGCCTCTGTTACTCAACAACGTGGAAAATTTTGCGGAAGGATTTCGGCGTGAAGACTTTCAAAATACAGCTGGTACAAGAATTGAAGCCGAACGACCTATCGCAACGCAGAATTTTCGGTGAATGGGCTCTTGGAAATTTGGCCGAAGATCCACTTCTTTATCGAAAAATTGTGTTCAGCGACGAAGCTCATTTTTGGCTCAATGGATACGTAAATAAGCAGAATTGTCGATTTTGGAATGAAGGTCAGCCAGAAGCATTGCAAAAGCTACCAATGCATTCAGAAAAAGTCACAGTTTGGTGCGGTTTATGGGCTGGTGGCATCATTGGACCGTACTTCTTCAAAGATGCTGCGAATCGTAACGTAACTGTGAATGGTGAGCGTTACCGTGAGATGATATCCAACTTTTTATGCCCCAAATTGCAAGGGATTGACTTGCATGGCATGTGGTTTCAACAAGACGGTGCCACATGCCACACAGCACGCGTAACAATGGACTTATTGAGAGGCGAGTTGGGTGAACATTTTATTTCACGTTCGGGATCGGTCAATTGGCCGTCTAGATCTTGCGATTTAACGCTTTTAGACTATTTTTTGTGGGGCTATGTTAAAGCTCATGTCTATACAGACAAGCCCGCTTCAATTGACGCTTTGGAAGTCAACATTGAAGCATTTATTCGTGAGATACCGGCCGAAATGTTGGAAAGAGTTTGCCAAAATTGAACTAAGCGGATGGACCATTTGAGGCGCAGTCGCGGTCAACATTTGCATGAAATAATCTTGAAACATTAAATTATATTGACCGTACTATCGATTCAAATAAAGATTTCAGGCATTTTTCTGAATTTTATGTGTTTTTTTGAAAAATATTCCTATAGCTCTTAAAAAATCACCTATTATTACCGTTTTCTATCTCTCTACCTCACTCCCTCTCTTTACCAATTTTTTTGCTTCTTCTAATGTTTATTTCAATATGAATATTTTCAACGCCACTACAAACACAGTGGCGTTCTGTTTTTTCGTGTTTTCCGTCCGTTGTTTGTCTGTTTATTTTCGCAGTCTGATAGTTTATTTGGAAATGTGCCATATTTGACAAGGAACTTCCGCTTTTCTTTTGTTATTCTAGTATGTACCCAGCCAAAGGATACTCTCGTATAAATAATAGTCAAAATAGAACGCAATGACGTTAGAGAAAGATAGAAAAAGAAAGGAGGAAAGGTATTACAGTAGAAAAATAAATTTAAAAGGGTAATAACTTGTGTCCTTTTTTTGGCTTAAAGGTAAAAATAAATATTTAATGATGATACAATTTCATGTGATGGCATGAAATGAAATTCCATTTAAACTTTAAAGGAAAAAGAAAAATTTGCTTTAAAGATCGTATTTTCTTGGTTAAACCAATTTGCCAGCAAAAAAAGAGTAAACAAAGTTCGGTTTCTGGTTACAAAATTAATTTTGGAAAGTAAATTTTTACCATTACCTCCATTAAGCACTCTGAACAACTTTAAGAGAACGCTCACTGTCACATTCTAACAAACTCCATACCATAGAAAGATGGTCCAAAGGCAATAAGTAAGAGCCTCAATATATGTATGTTTACTTGAAAAGGTTAAGCATTCAATATGCTAATCGATAATGTCAGAAGGAATATACAATTCAGAAGTCCTCTTACTTCGTAATTGATGATATAGAGAGCGAGTTTTATAACATACTAGCTGTACCCTGCGCGTGTTGCGCCACCCAAACGTCCAATTAATTTTGAATAATTGTCCCCCCCCCCCCCCCCCCCTTGACCTGATGATTCAGATGAACGGGTCTGAGTAATACGCATTCGATCAGTTTCTAATCTCACTTCTCGTTGCTCAAGTTGTTTAAGCGAACGGCTCTCAGCGGCATATACTCGAAGATTTTCCAGTCTTAATGCTCGTCTGATTCTGAGGCTCGTAATGCTCTTTTCTTCCGTGCTTGAGGTGTAGATCGACCAATTGCTTTTCATTCATTTTAAATAATTTTCAGTGATGCCATCCATCGGAAATTAATCGCACCCACCTCCGTCGACTTATGCGCAACAACTTTGTTAAAGAATGCACAGTTTACGATTTAATTCATTTTAAGTAATTTTCAGTGGCGCCACCTATCGGATATTGGTCATACCAACTTAGAAACCTTCGTCGGCTCATGCGCAACAACTTTGCTAAAGATCATAACATGATTAAATGCATAGTTTACGTTTCTATAAGGTACACACAAACAAACATTCATTTTTATGTATGTAGACTATTGGAGGTGACACGCCCACTATACCCAATCCGCCCATTTTGTTCATATATACGTCAAAGTCGTCCAAACAAAATTTGAGGACTCTAGCTGTTGCGACATTAAATACTTATGGGGTATGTGGGCGTGGCACCTCGACTACTTGAAATTTTAAAATAAAAAGTAGTCTACAGTTCCTTCCAGACATACAGGTAGGTACTGTTTCGGTCCAGCCGTTTAGCCGTCTATAGACTTCAAAAAAACAAACAAACCCACAAACAAAAACAGGGGCTTGGAATAAACCGCGTTATATTCAGACGGACGATAGAGGTTGTATACACACGATATGCAGAAACAAACAAAGAATACGAAGTAAAAAAGAACGGCACAACCAGACGTGGACCACTAGGTGGGCTTCCTTCACTATTAATGCGTAACATGGATGGAATTGTCTGCCAAAATTAGGCAGACGACTTAGTTCTGATGGCGTCAGAGAGATTTGATGCGACTTTTTGTGACACAATTCTTGTCTTGTGTCTTGTGATTCCGAGTCAGTGGTGCATCATTATTGGGTTGAGGATAAATCTAGGCCGGAAGTCGCCGTAGTCTAGTGGTAGTGTGTTGGCTTATTAGACGTAAAGCCAGAGTTCAAACCCCAGGCCATTTGGAGTTGTCTTTACGCTGTACGTCTAAACACTCAAACATCAAATTAACACATGCAACATAAGCTAGAGAAGCCAGGTTGTAATCGTGGAAAGGTGGAAAGGTGGTAATGACGAATTATGTATGTATATAAGTATGCATGTATGCGTGATATCCGGATGGATAATAAGAGGTCTTATATACACGATCTTCGACATCAAACACGGACACCATACGAGTGGCAAACAAGATAAACTGCTTTCAATTTTAATTGAATTTAAATCATAATTGTCACGGTGATGAAAGGCTCATTTGAAAAATCATGTCATGGAGGGTTAAATCAATCATAATCAGGTGGAGAAGAATCGCAGAAGAATCTTAGAGGTACAAGCCAAAAATTGTGCACTAGAAGTGTACAATGATTTGACCAATGAGACCATTATGGATTTGGATTTTTATGCAGAGACTGGCATGGTATTATTGGGATATTAAGAAACTGTCGTACAGAAATGTTGGTAACTCATTTGATTTTAATTACACTACACAGAGTATAGAAGATTGTAGCTTGGAGACTAAGCCATCGCGATCTTACAAATTATATGACTTACAGATCTATCCTTAACTGCCACCTGAACAGAAATATGATTTTCGTAACTGTTTCGGAATGAGACTGAACAGAGCCCTTGAAGAGAAAAAGGGAGAGAGACCACTTTGTAAAGTATACTTATTTCCACGACTAAATTCCAATCGGAACACCACTCTATAGGAATAAGTGTTCTATCCAAAATTGGCAAATTTTTTGTTCAAGAAAAAAGGTTAGGATGCAGCAACACTAACTAACAGTGAGGTCACCAACTGCATCATATTGTTACAAAAATTAAAAATCTAGATACTGGTGTCTTGCTTTTACATCGCTTAACATCAAAATTATAAAGAAAAGCTACAAAAACAAAACAAAGCAAGTAAACAAACCTGTTTACAAATTATCGTACTGCTTAATATAACAATAAAAACCAGCATAAAAAATGGTAAACGAGTAAACAAAAATATACCAACAGTACTGCAATAATAAACGTAAAGAACGATATTTGCATTTAAATAGATCTCTAGAAGGCGAAGCCACGAACATTCGCCTTCAAGAAGATTCACCAAACTGTTTACTTTGCCATATAAAAGGCAAGGCAAAACAGGCGACTAAGTTAGTAAAAGTTCAGTCAGTCTTGTATATAATCGTGTTTAGAAGATCTCCGTTACAAATATCAGTCGAACAGTTGTCTAGTAATTGTTATTTTTTATGCAAAGGGGGTAAACAGAGGAATAACAAACAAAGCAATTGTTGTTGTTTACATCAAGTTGTGAACAGTGGCACACAGAATTGTGCGAGCAATAAAGAATTTAATTAAAACTAAACACAGATTAATTTTTCTTTTATTTGTAATCTGCTAGCTTATATTTTCAACGTTTTTAAAAGGTAAAAACGTAAGAATATGTACGTATCTTCTGATCGATTTACTTTAACACCGCGATACCAGACAATAGTTAAAAAAATAAATAAAAATGTTTGAAAAGAACATATTTCTTGACATTTATTATTTAAAAATTTATAAATTCCATAAAAGAGCTGTATTTACTGAATTATTTAAAGACAAATAACTGAAATACTTGATATAATTTATAGTTGAAATCCTATAAGCAAATAAATATTCTCCATAGAAATAGTTTGAATAGTTTTCTTATAGAAATTTATGTATGTACAGGTCATGAAGTATATTCACCTAAAAAACATTTAAAAATGAGGCACGTATTGTTTAAAAAAAAATTTGTTTTAAAATTCAATTCAAATTTGGCAAACAAATGAAAAATTGCTAGGATTGTCTTGTTCTTTATGTATGTGTGTGTTGAGAAATGTATGTATTTGAAATTTTCCACATGTGTTAATACATACTTGAGTTTACTTGAGTTTTAAAGAAAAATACTCATTCATCATAAGGTCAAAGACACTGCTATACCCTGAGAGAGAAAGAAAAAGAGAGAGAGACAGAGAGATTCAAGTATAAATATTTGCCAAAAAACTTAAATTTGGTTGACATTGAAAAACTTGGTACCTAATCAGTAATCAAATAAAATAGAAAAGCGAGAGAGAAAGAGCAGAAGTTTGAAAAAGGTTTTCAAAGTCAAAATTTCGCATTCAACAGAGAAATTCTCTGTTGATTTAGGCTGCAATAATATTTATTTAATATAGTGCCACAAGAAAGTCGAAACAACAATACATGATGTTTTCTTTTTCTCTTTTTTTTCATCAACCAAGTAATCAAAACCCTTTAAGGAAAGATTTCTTTAAAACTCGTGTGTTTTTTGGGGAGAATGTTAATGAGCAACTATCATTCGATTCGATTATATGTCAACAATAGCACTATTAATACTCTCTCTTTCTGTGTGTATTTGTGTGTGTTAAATGACAGCTTACACACATACGCAGTGACATGTCACACATGTACAATTGACAGATTAACCAGAGAGAGAGAGAGAGAGAGAGAAAGAGAAAACAAATACTAAAGCCTACAGGCATTTTTATAAAGTCTACATGATAAATACTTACATAAGTATACCAATATCCGAGATGTCATGTGTGTGTATATGCATGTGGTTTAAACAATAAGTCAACACTTGTACAAAGATATGTGTGTACATGTGTATATGTGCCACTTATAAAGCCAATTAACGACAATAACAACTACAAGAGCAGAACAAATAAAGCCTCCAAAATGACATTTTGACAAACCGTTTGCCTGGTAATAAGGTTCGTTGGTTGGCTGCGCTGTGCTGCCTTCAGTTGGTTTGTTATTTTGGTCGCGACTGTAAAATTTATTCACTATCGAACATAATACTTCGTTGAATATTGTGTATTAGTCGATAAAGGACATTTAAGGTTGTGTTGAGCTTGTATAGCAATTCAGTAAATTGTTTGCATTGGCATTCAGTTCACATTGTTGGTAAAACGAATTTTTTAAAAAAATTTTAATTTGTTGACCCTTTTTCAAGGACTGTGTCAAATATACATACAATCGATAACTGCATACAGTTGAACATGTTTTTAAGAAATTTTAAAACGGAAAAGTTAATCAAATTTAGTCTCTTAAGACATTTAGTCTTCAGAAAAACTAAGTAAAAAATGAAAAATCAAGATGCTGGTGTTTTGCCTTTACGTCGCTAAACATTAAAATTATAAACAAAAACTACAAAAACAAAACAATGCAGTAAGCAAACCTGTTTACAAATTATCGTACTGCTTAATATAACAACAAACAGCAGTATAAAAAATGGTAAACAAGTAAACAAAAATATACCAACAACACTACAAGAATAAATGTAAACAAAGTACACAAACAACACTGCAATCATAAATGTAAACAACGATGTTTACATTTATAGAGATTTCCAGACAGCGAAGTCAAGAACATTAATCAGACCGTTTACTCTACCATTTTAAAGGGCAAGGCAAATCAGGCGACTGAGTGAGTGAAGTTCAGTCAGTCTTGTGTGAAGACGCGGTGTGTTTGAGGAGTGTAATCGTGGTTTGAAGATCTCCGTTACAAAGATCTGTCGAATAATTGTCTAGTAATTGTTATTGTTTATGCAAAGGGTAGAAACAGAGGAATAAAAAAAAAAAAAAAAACCAATTGTTGTTGTTTACATCAAGTTGTGAACAGTGGCATACAGAACTGTGCGAGAAATAAAGAATTTTAATTAAAATTAAACACATATTTATTTTTATTTTACTTGTATTCTACGAGCTCATATTTTAAACGTTTTTAAAAGGTAAAAACGTAACAATATATACGAGGGTGGTCTAAAAGAAAACACAACAAATTTGATAACAATTTTGTTTATCTACTTACATGCATAATTGGTCATTAAAACCCTTTAGTAAGGATTACGACCTAGCTTCTCATCACCACTTATATTGTGTGTGTTAATTTTATACATGAGTGGCGGAACCTACAGTTTAACTTCGACTCCGAAAGACAGATTTTTGAGAAACTTTTTCATAGCAGGTTTATTTACTCACAGAGTTTTTGGCAGAAATCTGCTTTGAGAGGAAATCGCCGAAGAAATATTTTTTTTTCATATTTCGTTTTGATGTCTGACCTGGGATACGAACCTGGGCTCTACGTCTCATAAGCCAACACACTACCTATTAGACGACTGGGTGAAAATCTCTACATAAGGGTCTTAGCTTAGTTGACTATAAAATTTAGCTCGTAAAATAATTCCAGCCATCGCGTATCGCAATTGAATCATAGTTTTGTCGGATTACCATCATATCCGTTAATATTTGTTTGGTCCTGTTTAACCTCTGGCGGCACAATCTTCTTTCGAAACGAGCTATCAAGCACGGATGATTGAATTTTATTCAAACACTAACGATGTTTGATTTCAAAAATTCAATGCAACTTGCCATACTTACTCAATTACTCAATTAGTTATAACAGCTCTTTAGTGAGGATTACAACCTAGCTTCTCACACCACTTATCTTGTATGTGTTAATTTTATTCATGAGTTTTTCGAGAAACTTTTCCATGGCAACTTTTTTATTGGCAGAATTTTTGCCAGAAGACTACTGACAGGAAATCGGCGAAGAAATATTTTTCTAATTTTTTTTTATACTCGGTACGACTGAGCCAGGGTTTGAACAATATACTCTCATCTAATATGCCATTACACTACCTACTACACTAAGGGCCATTATTACAACTTGCCGTTAACTAAAGGGAGGTTTTTAACGGGCAGATAAATTGTTCTTCATTATTATAAGTGGACGATAAGGTAGAAGTGAGCGTTAAGCTAAAGGGAGAATCATCCTGACGGTAACTTTCAAAGTTAACTTTATGTTTGAAATTGCCATACATATATATTATTTTCAATATGGCAACTTGTATTATAAACAAAATGAGCATATACAACAAAAAAAGAGGCATGTCGTTGCCACTGCGTTTAAAATTTAAATAAAAAACTTTAAATAAAACCTGTTTAATTGAACAGTGTTATCGACATTGCTCCGGCACTGCCATATTTTTGAAAAAGTTAACTTTATTTTATCATTAGGTTGTAATAACGAAAAGAAGTTAAAGGTGACTTTAAAGTTCACTTTAGCTAAAGTTACCTTTAACTAAACCGTAGTTTAACGGCAAGTTGTAATAATGGCCCTAAGACAGCCGTAGTTTAGTAGGTAGTGTGTGGGCTTATTAGACGTAAAGCCAGGTTTCGAGCCCCAGGCCAGACATCATATTAAAATACAAAAAGTATTTCTTCGGCGACTTCCTCTCAGCAGATTTCTGGCAAAAAATCTGAGAGTAAATTAAAATTGCCATGAAAAAGTTTCTCAAAAATCTGTCGTTCGGAATCGACTTTAAACTGTAGGTCCCACCACTCATGTATAAAATTAACACACACAACATAAGCGGTGTGAGAAACTAGGACGTTGTACAATGGGTCAATTCGACCTAGAGGTACTGTACTTGTGTTAATTGACAATTACACGTCGTCTAACTTAACCTAACTTTATTTTGTCATTAGGTTGTAATAACGAAAAAAGTTAAAAGTGCCCTTTACTAAAGTCAAGTTTAAAGGCAAGTTGTAATAAAGTCCCTTAGATAGATACAAATTTATTTTGGTAATAATAGTCCTTCCTGCCAGAAGAGGTCCTAAACCAATGAGTGTCCTCGTCTTTACTGTAATAAATTTAAGAAAAATTTTTAAGTTAAGCTCTGTAATATATTGTCGTTTTGATGACCACTGTAGCATACTTACATATGTAGGTATATATGTGTATACAGGACTTTTCAAGTGATTAAAAATACTGCATTAATATCATAAAAAAAGGACACAAATACATAAAAGGAAGAGAGGAGATTCAAAGTAAATGATTTTTAAATTAAGGTCAGGCTCACAAACTCTTACAACACTTCATGGTTAGTTGGAAAAGTGATGGCAACATTCCCTAACTATTTTTGCATTTGATATGCTCTTCTTATCATACAAAAGCATTAAAGATTGAAGAAGAAGAAGAAGACTTTCAACTACCAAAAATTTGTTGTTGTGTTAGGTTAGTTTTAGGTTTGACCTACTATTTGTTGCAACACTGGTCAAACAGATTATATGATCTGGAAGGTAAGGAAAGAATGATGAAATGATGACAAAAGGTTAATTAAAATGATATAAGCATGAAGAACAACTTCCAGAATATGTTTGTATGTATTTAGTCAACAAAGAAATTGCATGGAATTCTTAGTAAGAACAATGTAACAGAGGAACAGAGATAGGAAGAATAATTTAAGAAAATATTGAAAATTTAGCAGAATTTTTAATTTTCAATTTTGCCAAGAAAAAATATTTACTTTTCTGTGGGATTTATTGTGGATTTGCATAAAGATTTGACAAGACACTTGAGTTTAATGTTACAAAAATACTGAACTGATGCCATGAATACTGATGTTGTTCCTCTACCATACATAGTAACTGACATGATGGTCAAATAGAAGACCCCCCCCTCTTAGTTTTATATTCAATTTTTATAGGAATTTTTTTTTATATTTTTACCGAACAAATCTGCTTTCAAATTCTACTTTATGGCCATGTTTTTGTTGCTTGTTTTTATTCAATTTAAAAAACCAGCAGAAAAAATAATAAAAAAAACGAAAGTGGCATAGAAAAGAAGAAAAAAAAAGAAGAAGAAAAATTATCAAGTCGTTGTATAATTTCCTGTACATCCCCAAAGGTCAAAAACTAATTTCCGTCACAACAAACGTTGTTAAAATGACTTTTTGCCAAAGCAGCAACAGCAACAAATTTCACCAAAAACTAACACTAACACCATCAGCAGCAGCAGCAGCAAACAGCAACAGCAACTACGAATGAAACATCGAATCATCATCTCTCATCCAGGCCAGGCAACCAAAGGATCTTGGCCACCAACAAAAATTATAAATTTAATATGAACGGATAAGGGAAATCCCAGCAAATTGTTAACACGATGGCTTCTGTACGATAAAATTTACGATAATGGTTGTGGGTGGCGGTGGCAGTAGGTGACTGTTGTTGTTGCTACACATGGGTGAACATGAATTCAGCGTATATGGATAGTAGTGTTGAGTTGAAAATAATTTCAACTTTAAATCACATTTTTTTGCATTACAATTCTAAAGGGATTGAATTTAATTGATATTTAAGGCAGGTATGTGGAAGTAAAAAATTGATGATGAATATGAATACTTTTTTTTGTAACTGAACAAGCTTTGGACGACAAGTTTAAATAGGGAAAGGACTTTAAAGTATGCATTGTAGAATACAGCGTAGGCGTATTGTTTAACCGTTTGAGTGCTATGGGTTTGGGGTAAATTAATTGACAATTGCTATGAGAAATTGAGAAAAAATATTTTTTTATTCATAACAGTCGCAGCAGTCCTCACTAACTGCAGGCCAAACTTTGACTGACGCAATCATCGCTAAATCGACGAACCACGTTTTTGGCGCATTACCTATTCGTCGCTATAGCGACGATTCACACTCAAACGGTTAAGTATTAGTACGTGATCTACATGACACGGTAGCTTACTTTCAGAGTTCAGGGGTTCAGAGAAATTAGCAAACCCTAAGAAATCAAAGCCTCAAAGTGCTAACCTAAAAGGTAATCGCACATGGAATAGGCTGAGGCATTAAATCGAACAAAAAAAAAAGAAATGGTTCTCCACAAGCCCTTCCGTACTTTGACGGTTGATAACGGCCATCTTATATTGTTCAAGCTTTATTTGTCAAATAAGTTTTCCTTTATTCACTCTGCTCTGCTAAGCTCTATGGATGGATCATAGACAATCGCTGAATGTTCGCTGATGGGACTCTGGTCTAGTCGGCAATTGACCCTAATTTACATTGAAAATTCGTGTTCAGCAGTAAGGTTCATTTCTCGATGATTGTTTACGTAAATGAAAAAAATTTTCGAATTTGGGACGATACCACCACATCAGATGCAAGAGCGTCTAATACATACCGATCAACAGTTTGTTCTGGAGATTTTGAGCTGGCTGTGGCTAAGGTGCATATTTCTTTGTGACGACCAATGGCGAGAACTATAAGTTGAGGGTTACCAATTCCTTTTGCTTTAAATTTAATGAACTGGACGCCATGGACGATATTTGGTTCCAAACAGACGGCACTACTTGTCATACAGCTCCTACATATATAATTGGCCATTACAACCCTCCAGTCAGGCGAACGACGTAGCTTCGCACTCTACTTATGTTGTGTATATTAATTTTATACATGAGTTGACTCCGAACGACAAATTTTTGAGCAACGTTTCATGTCAATTTTATATACTCTCAGAGTTTT
Organism: Sarcophaga carnaria; assembly: GCA_958299815.1. NCBI lineage: Eukaryota > Metazoa > Arthropoda > Insecta > Diptera > Sarcophagidae > Sarcophaga > Sarcophaga carnaria. Next base: position 145,557,463 of record OY283149.1, read on the forward strand.
TGCTTGAAATCTGCTAAGAGGAAGTCACCGAAGAAATATTTTTTCACAATTCTTTTTATTGGAGATGTCTGACCTGTAGTTTTAATCGAGACCACACGTCTAATAAGCCAACACACTACCTGCTGGACTACGACGACTACAATGCACGGAGCAGAGATTGAGTGTTAAAGTGGACTACAAAATCTAGTTGTTCATAAATAATAGGGTCTTCCCACAGGCACTTTTGAACTTTGAGCCTTATTTTTCAAAGAAGTTGTCATATATTTTCCCTGTTTGGCTAAGTTCTTATGGATGATCATAGACAATAACGTTTGTGGTGTGGATTCTAAGCTAGTGTCGCCATCGGTGCATATTTTTTGTAAAAATGAAGTTATCCAGCCCATCACTGACAACGGCAAGCACCTTCTGTTGGCGATTACAAACTACTTTTGGCATTTTTTTGGATGATTTCAACATCAACGATAGGTTGTAGCAGCATGCCAACCCACATTGGATATCTGTACGAACGAGGGCATGCTAATCTCATATGGGGGTGATGTGAACTGGACACCAAGATGGTAAGATTGGAACCAGTAAGACTTGTTTGGTTTTCTAAAATCGAACGGCAGCGGTCTTCAAAATCCTCCTAATCCATGCCATCGATCAAATTCAGTCGCATTTATCCACAAGAGTCATGTAATATTGGACATTTGGCATGGTGTTCACCAAAAAAAGCCGCGGTCAACATTTAGAGGGTGTTATATTCCACACCTAATAGCATTCATACGTCTTTCAAACGATTACTATGTTAAGGTATGAATTTTAATTGAGTCAATATTCGTTTAATTGACAAACTTATTTTAAGTGTTCAGGCATACGCAAATCAGCTTATTCAATAATCATTTGACAGCGGGAAAACAACAACATTTCTTTTTTTATTTTTTTCATAACAATTCATAAATTTAACATTGCAATTTAAGTTTTACTCAATATTATAACAATTTACATATTTATTGCGTAATTATTAATTGAAACTTTTTATGAAATATTGAGCTTAATAATGGCGTTTATTGCGATTTACGCAATAAACGTACATATCTGAACACTGTATTATTTATTTAAATTTTTAGTTATAGCCGATCTTATCACAACTTTTCTTAATTAAAAATCTGATGGCTTCTAGATTTTCTTTGCTTTGTTAAAACTTTCCAATTCCCATGATGATCTATAGTTGTATAAAAACAACGCTTACTGTAAAAATGTACTCGTTTGTTATATAAAGTGCAGTGATGAGGAACTTTTCTGAGAGCAGAGCAGAGAGAAGGAGCTGTATGACCTTACTATATTGTTAGTTGGTTTTTTTATTGTCTCCTTATGTAGTCAAGTGGCTTCTTGGAATTGAAATTAGCAATCATTGAATACACCTAGTCAGCTCAATAGCTAAACCTACTGTGGAAACAGTTTTTTTTTTCTCATTCACAGTCGAGTATATCAATTCTTTTCTAAGTTCCTCGAAGACCTTAATTAACATCTTTTTCAAAAGTTCAGTGCCCTTTGAACGACTAACGCATACTCGTACTACTTTCAGTAAATTCACAAACAGATTAACGAATACAGAAAGTAGTCTAGTAGGTAGTGTGTTAGCTTTTTAAACGAGAGCCCGTGGTTCTAATCCCAGTAGCCCATACATCTTGAACGAAACGGAAAATGAAAAAATATTTCCTATCAGCAGTCTTTTGGCAAAAACTCTGAAAGTAAGTAATAAACTTGCCATGAAAAGTTGTTCTATGTTGAAGATTAATGTGTAGGTCCTCTCACTCACGGAAAAATTTAATGCGCACAACATGGTAGGTTGTAATCCTGACTAAATGGTCATTGTGATCTGACAATCGTATGCTGGGTTTATTTCATACCAACTAATATTTCTTGTTGTATTTGTTGCTTTAAACAAACTTTTTGTATGAAAAAGAAATGAAAACTATCGTATTAAAAATCTGTTGTAAATCGTGTCAAAGACAACATTGCCCCAAAGCGTTTTAAGTGACATTGCATGCCGAGAATATAATAAAGTTTTGGACAAGAGTAACACAATACGGGTTTGTGTGTATGTCTTGTATGGCTATTGCAATAATATTAGCAAAAGTGAGCAGAAACGGAAAGGAATGGAGAACATCGAGTAAGTGTAAGTCATATTACAATCGAAAGCATAGTTTTCTATGAAAATAATAAAACTTGGTTATTGGATGATAAAGTCTTATGTCTTATGGTATATGGGGATACACTGAGAAAAGATCTATTAATTGTTTTAGTACGTAATAAAGAGGTAGTAAGATATTAATAGCCAAAGCAAGCAGTGTAGGATAGTGGATAGAGTTTCTTATTCTGTTACATTTTTACCTTTTCAAAAACGTGTAAGTTCGTAGATTGCAAATAAAATAAGAAAAATAAATTTGTGTTTAGTTTTATTGAAAATTCTTTATTATTTGCACAATTCTGTGTGCCACTGTTCACAACTTGATGTAAACAACAACAATTGCTTTTCTTTGTTATTCCTCTGTTTACATCCTTTGCATAAACAATAACAATTACTAGACAATTATGCGACAGATCTTTGTAACGGAGATCTTCAAACCACGACTGCCCTCTTCAAACATAACGCGTCTTGACATAAGACACTGAACTTTTACTAACTCTGTCGCCTGCCTTGCCTTGCCTTTTATATGGCAAAGTAAACAGTCTGATGAATGTGCTTCGTCTTCCCGAAATCTCTATAAATGTAAACGTCGTTGTTTCATTATTGTAGTTGTTTGTGTGTTTTGTTTACATTTATTTTTATAGTGTTTGTTGGTGTATTCTTGTTTACTTGTTTACCATTCACACCATTTACCATTACACAACAAACACCAGCATAAGTTTGTTGTCATATTAAGTAGGACGATAATTTGTAAACAGGTTTGCTTTGCCTGGCCTTCTATATGGCAGTGTAAACAGCTGGATTAATGTTCTTGACGTGACGAATGTTCATGACTTCGCCTTCTCGAAATCTCTATAAATTATTCATTATTGTTGCTTGAGTATTTTGTTTGCATTTATTCTTGTAGTGTTGTTTGTGGATTTCTGTTTACTTGTTTATCATTTTTTATGCTGGTGTTTGTTGTTGTATTTTTGTTTACTTGTTTACCATTTTTTATGCTGGTGTTTGTTGTTATATTATGCAGTACAATAATTTGTAACAAGGTTTGTTTACTGCATTGTTCTGTTGTTGTAGCTTTTGTTTATAATTTTAATGTTAAGCGATGTAAAACCAAAACGGCAGTATCTATAGGGTTATACATTTCGTGGTTTCAAAAGTAAACGTAAATAAAACACATATAAAATATTTTCATTCATGATATTTCTTTTTTATTGTAAAGTTTGAACGTTGACATTATGTGTGAAACACTACATCGTTTAAATGACCTCCACGCGAAGTGTTGCAAACATTAATTCTTTTGAGGTAATTTTCGACCACTTTTTGACACATATTGGGCGCAATCTCAGCCATAACTTGACGAATGTTGGTTTTTAAGTGCTCAAGAGTTGAAGGTTTATCTGCATAAATACGGTCTTTCGCGTAGCCCCACAAAAAAGTCGAATGGTGTCAAATCGCATGATCTTGGTGGCCAGTTGATATCGCCACGACGGGAAATTACGCGGCCAGGAAATGTCTCTTGCAATAAAGCCATATTGACTCGAGTTGTGTGGCATGTGGCACCGTCTTGTTGAAACCACATATTCTGCAAGTCGTATTCTTCAATAGCAGGCAAAAAAAAAGTCGGTTATCATATGACCATAACGCTCCGAATTGACGGTGACAGTTGTTCCATCGTCGTTTTCGAAGAAGTAAGGTGCAATCACACCTTCGGACCAAAGAACGCACCAAACAGTGACTTTTTCTGGATGTAATGGCCTCTCTTCAATTACTTGAGGATTCTCAGAACACCAAATACGACAATTTTGTTTATTAACATACCCACCGAGTGTGAAATATGCTTCATCGCTGAAGAAAATTTTGTTGGAGAAATTGCAGGCCCCCGCCTGTTGTTCAAGCAACTAACCTGGCTTAAGTTGTTGCATGAGCTGGACTTTATATGGATGTAGGTGTAGAGCCGTAAGACAGTCCTAATTCCTGAGAACGACGAGGAATCGACACATTCGGGTCTTCGGCAACACTTTCACTTACAATTGCGATATTTTCAGCGGAACGAGCGAAACGATGATGCACAGGCCTTTCAAAATTTGTTACCACTCCAGTCTCTTCAAAGTTCTTCACAATTTTGCCAATTGCTTGCGTAGTTGGACGATTATTTAAACCATAATCTCCTCTTAAAGCACTATGCGCGGTTGTGGCAGAATCACCATTTCTGTAGTAGGTTTTGAGCATTTTTATGCGTTGTGTGATAGTTAAGCGATTCATTTTCGTCAATTTAAGACTTTCAACTGAAAAGAAAAAAATTGGTTTCACAACAGATGTTGAATTCCAGTCCCATACTTTTGAAACCACGAAATGGATAACCCTTTAGATTTTTCATTTTCGTAACAATACCTTAAGAAAACTTTCATGATTTTTCTTTCAGTGGTTATTGAAAAGTTAAGAATTTTTGCCTGTTTTTTTTTTTTGCCTTCCATTTTCAAAAGTAATCATCTGCTGATGACACCGTGCCTTTGCACTTTTTCCACATTTTTGGCTGTAGGACTGCATGTGGCATTAGAATTATACTTTACTCTCTTGACTATTGTTGTAGTGGACTTTTATAACTAAATTTCCTTTATGGCCAAAATACAACAACAATAGAAACAAGGAAAAGTAAAAAGAAAATCAAGTAAGAAAAATTGCCAAGTAGCGTCAAAATACAAAAGTGATGACTCTGGCTTAAATGGCAAATAATGATGATTATGACGTTTGCACGATACGATAACAATACGTTGTGCTTTGTTCAATAACACAATAAAAATTGCATACAATTGCCAAAAAAACGCTCTCTTTTTTCATTTTAAAATCAAAATCCCCAGAAAAAAATATTTCCATAGACCCGCTCAATATTTATTCAAATACTTACACACTTTGTCATTAAATGTCCCCCAAAATGTCCCCCCTTTCACTTTACTTAGCTACTTTTTTATTCTTTTTTATGCAAATTTTTTTATTTTTCTTCTTCCTTAACTTCTGTCATTCCCTCGTTAGTTAGTTTCATGGTTTTGTCCTCCTTTTTTTGTAGTTTTTTCATGAAGCCTTCAAACAGTGTCAGTACTTGGCGGGTTTTAGTGTCATGATGGGTTCAAATTTTTTTCAGTTTATTTGATGAACCCCAAAGACTGACAACGCCAAACAATAGCATTGATAGCAAGCAGCACACTGATGTTGCCAATGAGTGGGGAAACGTTTACTTTAACGTTGATGATGTTAATGCTGGTGATGGCGCAATGTCGTCGGACTGACGTTTATGATGAAATTTTCTAAACTTTTTTCTTTTCTATTTACTAACATGATGATGGCAATGTTATTGTTGTTGTTGGTATTTGATTTTGTAAAAGTTTTTCGTTTTTTATTTTAATTTTTTGTAGTTTTTGGAAACGAACCATGTAGAGAAAGGCGTGCAATAATATTAAATGTTGCCTTTCGATAAACTGCCTTTATAATTTGAAGTTAAAATTTCTATTTATTATTGTAACTTGTAGAGTTTAGGAAATTGTAAGTTTTTTTACACAGTTTCCGTTGATATTTAGGGAGACAAATAGCAGGTTCATATTACATACATACATACATTCATAATCGGTCATTACAACCACTTAGGTTGTGTGTGTGTGTGCTAATTTTATACATGAGCGGCGGGATCTACAGTTTAAAGTCTATTCCGAATGACAAATTTTTAGATAAACTTTTCATGTCAATTTTATTTATTCATGGAGCGATTAGCAGAAATCTGCTGAGAGGAAGTTGCCGATGAAATATTTTTTCATGTTTCGAGATGTTTGCGCTAGGGTTTGAACCGAGGCCTTATGTCAAATAAGCCAACACACTATCTACTAGATTATGGCGACTTCAGACATTCTCGAGCATAATAAAATAACGACTTCTTCTTCTTCTTGCAAAAATTCTGAGAGTAAATAAAATTCCTATGATAAGCTGCTCAAACTGTTAGTCCCGCTACTCATGTATAAAATTAATACACACAACAGGTACGGCGCGAGAAACTAGGTTGTAATCCTCACAAAAGGGTTGAAATGACCTTGCGTCATACCTAAGCAGGTTCAACATTAATTTCTCCGCTTGAACGGGCTTTGTACTTGTTCTCATTCTACACTCCACATATTTAATGCAAAATCAATTTCTGTTTATGGCATTAAAGTATGATGTGTTGACAAATGGATTTTTAACATTACTCGTCTCTATTTCCCGATTTTTTGATGAATCTTGATTCTTGTGAATGTTAAGAAATCGCTGCATTAGTGTTTCCCAATGATTTTGTAAGTTTTAATTGGGTTTTCATTCTTAAATGTTTCATATTCATCTCTTCGAACTTTTTTGAATGTAAACGATGTTTTTTTTTGTTGACAGTTATTAACGGCCACCTGTTTTGCCAAATCATCATGAACGACCATAGACTACAACGTGTTTTTGCTGAATGGGCTCTAGAGCACTTACCATACGATCATAATTTTAATCAAAAGATTGTCTTTAGGAATGGGGCCCATTTTTAAATGAATGAGCACGTAAACAAGCAAAATTTTTCCACATTGGATTCAAAACCGCCCTGTGTATCTCGAAAAAGTCACTATCAGGTATGGATTATAGACTGGTGGCGTCATCATTTCATATTTCTTTAAGAACGTCGTTGTTCAAAAATTATTATCAACGGCGAACACAATAGGTCTATTCCTTTGAACTAAATTTGGACAACAACTTAATATAGTTTCAATAGGACGGAGCTGCATGCCAAAGAGCTCATGCCACTTTCGATTTTCTGTTCAAGTGATTTAGAGCATGGTCATCGCACTGTCCACCGGGATCGTATGATTTAGCCTCGTTATACTTTTTCTTGTTGGATTTTCTTAAGTCGAAGGTGTATGAGAAAAAGCCATAATTCTTAGAGCCAACAATATCCATGCGATCGGTCAAATTCATGGAAAAGTAGAAATTTTGGAAGCCTTCTACCTAGAATGCGGACTTTTCAAAACATATCATCAATAGGTCTTTCAAACGAATAACAAATTTCGATGATATCTCACAGCACTGTGTTTTGTTTAAATTTAAACAAATGAATAAAGCAAAGCAACTAATATTGCTGACCTAGAATTACTGAGAAATTAAAAGTCGTTTGTCCTACCAATACCGCAAATCTACAATATTAATCTGCTTTACTACTTGGAATCTTTCTATCTTTTCGGGAAGGAAGAACAATTGTGGTCATTGGCTTATTTAGCTGAGGTACAATTTACCTTACACAAAAAAGAAGGCTATTTCGTATACTATATGCTAAGCAGTCAACCTTACAAAATTAAGAAAAGTTTTATTCACTTCTTAGAAGTATTTCGCATATTCGATCCAAAGTATCACAGCAAATAATTCAAGAATTGACCGCCATTTCTTCAAAAAGAATTGAATTTTTTGTTTGGAAATGGTGTATTGTGAAATTTAATTCGATTTAAAAAAAATTCTTTCAACTTTTTCTGTGTGTCTGTAATTTACTCCAAAAATTTTTTTTAATACGACTTTTAACATGTTCGCCCATTTTTTGTTTTTTTCGGTTCAGTGACAATTTTCGACATTATTTTTGATCATCATCACCATACACACACACACACCCAGCCCTACTCATATAATGAACAATATGGCCAGAGCAAGCATATTGAAGTTCCTTTTCACATTATTTTTATTACTGCCTTTATTATTACTCATATACACATAACGGCACACACATATACACACTCATACACTTAAACTAAATTATTTTATTCCACAGCAGCAATAATACAACACTCTCTGGTATTGATGCTGTGGCATCAATATTGAAAGGACAACAGCAACAGCAACAGAGAACACACAAAGAGGAAACCATCAATAGGAAGTGGACTTCAATAACGAAATTGTGAGTGAGTGTATGTGTGTAAGTGTATGTGTGTCGTTGTGTTTATAAGGAAGTTGTGAAATTGTTAAAGTTTTTTCTTCTTCTTCATTTTTTTTCTCTCTCTTTACGGTTGAGTTTTTATTAAACCGATCTGGTGATAAATTGATGAGCATTAGATAAATACATGCTTAAAAAAAAGAAGAGAATGAGAAGAATAGAATGAAGGAAAGAAAGGAAGAAAAAAACTTTAAAAATTTTATGCTGTAAGTGGGCAAGTCTATTGGCTGTCTGCTTGACTGGTTAACTTGTCAAATTCAATGTAATAATCAAGTGCAACAACTTAGCCACATAAAAACGAGGGAAATTGTTTCTTTTTTCTCTCTCTCTCTTGGTTTTTTTTTGCTTTTCCGTATGGCCAGTAAGAATTTTTCAATAACTTAAGCAAAGAAGTTGAGTGTATGTTTTGCTTGGGAGAATATTTACAAGTTTGCGGCACTTAATGTTGTAGGGATTTGCTTGGGTTTGGTTTTTTTTCTTTGCTTCACAACTTGTAGCAAGTTTAACAACACGTACAGTAAAGTTTTTGATTTTATTATTGCTGTCGGCCGTATTTTTCCTTCTTTTCTTTTTTTTTTGGGTGAACAATTGATTTCGTGGCCAACAAGCCGTTTTTAAAGGATTAACAAGATATAATCCCTTTCGAGAAGGTTAGGTAAAGTTAGGCAAAATTGGCATCAGCCTCAATGGGCCCAGCGTACTTGGGGCCTGTAATGTTTCATTGCGGCATAATTGCAGCTCCTGATTAGCATTTCTCAAGCATTCCGAGTGCTTTACGAAGGTATGTATGGCTTTTTCTCAAATCACCTTTGGCGAGAGACGTTTTGTCACCAAATTCTGGGTGCTAAAGAATTCTTCTTCTTAGGTTCCCCACCAGGACGATCCTTATCTTGCTGTATTCAAGTTGACACGCAGCCTCGTCGTGGCCCCTTCATGGATGGCATTCTAGCACCCGCTAGATGTTAACTAATGCGTGTAGCGAAGTCCAATCCCCTGGACGTTAAATTTGGGTTGTGCGTAGGGCTTGGAACCCACCACGTAAAAAACAATATCCAATGAAAACTAAAGCACGGAAAACCATAAAGATCCCCTCAAAAGTTGACGACCACGGCAAACGTTTCAAGGACAACGATTTAACAATAGGCACATGGAATGTCCGAACCCTTTACAGGGCAGGCTCTTCCGCCCAGCTGGCGGATGCCCTCATGAAATGTAGAACGGACATCACTGCCATTCAGGAAATGTGATGGATAGGGCAAGGATGCAAAAGGCTGGCATCTTGCGATGTGTATTACAGCTGCGAGGTTGATAAGCACGAATTCGGATGCGGATTTGTGGTTAATAAGAGACTTCGCCACCTTGTCTCTGGGTTCATGCCTGTGAACGAAAGAATAGCCACATCCGCATCAGGGCAAAATTCTATAACATCAGCCTTATTTGTGCTCATGCCCCGACGGAAGAAAAGGACGATGTGACTAAAGATGCCTTCTATGCTAATCTCAAGGTAGTATATGATAAGTAAGTAGGTTCCCAAGCGCCGGACAAATACAGAAAATATTTTCTATGGTCTCCTCTTATTCTTTGCCATTGCTTACTTAGTTACTTAATTAATTTCGGCCTGCCGTAACACATCCTTCCAGGCGCCTCTGCTTCTTGCGCGCCTACGCCAGTTGGTCACACCAACCGATGACAGGGCTGCCTTGATTTGGTCCTTCCAACGCAAACAAGGTCGTCCTCTTCGCCGACTTCCGCAGATCCCCGCATCAAATACCCGTCTCGCCGGAGCATCCTCCTTCATTCGAACAATATGGGCGAGCCAGCGCAGCCGCTAGATGTTAATAAGCTGCACAACGTCCATGTCGTTTAGGAGCTCATACAGCTCACTGTTGGATCGGATGTGGAAATCATCGCCAATGGACCGAACATCTTACGTAGGACTTTTCTCTCCAATACTCTCAAGGTTGCTGCATCAGTGCTTAATAGGGTCCATGCCTCTGTGCCATAAAGAAGCACGGGGAGAATGAGACTCTTGTAGAGTATTAGTTTAATCGTATGAGCGAGGTGTCTGCTACTCAATTGCCTATTGAGACCATAGTATCACCTTTTGGCAAGAGTGAGCCTGCAATTGGTCTCCAGACTGACATCATTTTTGGTGGTAACGGCGGTCTGTCGAAGTCATTATGAGTTATTTCCAGTTTTCTGGCATGAACACCCAGAGGCCAATATCATATTATATGGGTTCCTCATATGAAATCTTGATAGTTTTAATCCAAATTCTGTTCTGCATATATCCAAGTCGGACAAGATCTGTCTGGTAACTTTACAATTGGGTTCATAAACCCATCTTACATACATACATAATTGGTCATTACAACCCTTTAGTCAGAACTAGTTCCTCACAAGACTTTTGTTGTGTATGTCGACTCCGAACGATAGATTTTTGAGAAACTTTTCATGGCAATTTAATTTACTCTCAGAGTTTTGGCCAGAAATCTGCTAAGAGTAAGTCGCCGAAGAAATATTTTTTCATATTTCGTTTAGTTGGAGATGTCTGACCTGGTGTTTGAACCGAGGCCTCACGTCTAGTAAGACAACACACTATCTACTAGACCTTGGCGACTTCTGTGATCTTCTCTTTTTCTTCGTTTTTTCGCCGCCAAGTCATTATGGGGTTTTGACAGTCTCCTGACAAGAACACCCAGAGGCCAATGTCCTATTACATAGGTTCCTCAGAGGAAATCTTGATAGGTTTAATGCAAATTCTTTCCTGCATTTTTGGGCCAGATCTATCGTTGTCTCTACAATTGGGTCATGTAACGCATCTTACCTTTGCCAATGAATGGAGTGTTTGTGAAACCATTTGTTTGCCTCTCTGCAGAGGGGCGCCAATCTCATGTAGATATTCAACTAACTTTTCTGTGCTGTCTGTTTAATAAATGCGTCCGTCTTGTTATTTCCTTCAATGTCTTCTTCTCCTGGAACCCAATTGAAGTTAACCATCTCCGAATGTCTCATTATTTCCTCCAGAGACATCCGGCATTCTTGAACAATCTTAGCTGTGGTGTACACATTCTCTAGGGGATCTAATGGCCACTTTACTGTCGGTAAATATACGTATATCCGCATACGATATACTCTGACACTCTGACACTGAATTTGTACTGCGACAATTTTATACTTAGCCCAGAGAAGGCTATGTTAGTCATGAACAACAGTCATGGGTAAGTCAGGTTCACTCAATTCAAGGTTTCTCACCCATACAGATAAGACAGCAACCAAACAATAAAAACATGTTCGTGGATCAAAGTTGGTTGATGGAACTTTAGACCAGAGATCAGCAACGAGTATTCAAAAAGATGAGTAGAATCGAATCATACTTTTAAAATCTGATACTTATACGCATTCATACTTATTTTAATATCATAGAACCTCCTCTACTCATATTCAAAGTTTGAAGTACTCATCATATTCTTACTTAACAACACGTATGATGTTGCTGATTTCGACTCTCCATGACTCAACATATACACGAAGCACAAAATAAGTATGATTTGCGTACAAACACTAAAATACTCACTAAATGGTTGTGTGTTTGCTCTGCTAGCTGTACTGTTTTTTGTGTTTGTATTATAAGAGTATTTTTCTAAAGTTATGAATCTAAATGAGTAGGAGGCTTATGAATCAAACATATTTCGAGTGGTATGAGTTTGATGCCAACGTTGTACTCATAGTCATTGCAACCTGTACTTATAAATCAACGTTGTAGTGAGTATGAATGAATCAGAGTACATAGTTAAATTTCAATATTGTTGACTTACTTATATTCAAAATTTCATGAGTGCTTATGAGTAGCGAAAAAACGATTCATTGCTGATCTCTGCTTTAGACCCAAGAGCGCTCCTTATATACCCAAGTTAACTGCAAGAATTTTATATCATTTTTAATATGAATTTAATTTTCCAGAAATTCCTTTTTCTCCCATCCAATATTGCATTCCCTATAATTAATCTCATACACACAAATATGTCTGATGATTGCTTGTTGCCCTCTGAAGTATGTGCAGTAAGTGTTTGAAAATTGTTTTTTCTTTCGTCTTATTTTTGTACCCCCAAAAAAATACTTTTTTTACAACAATTTTGTTTATACAATAGCTTAACTTTACTACACCCCTCTCGTAACCCCTCTTTAAAAGAAAAACAGTCACATGTATGGAGGAGGATGGAGGAGGATTTTCAACTGAATGACAAAATTAAGAAATAGTTGAGTGAGTGTGTGATTTTATTACGAAGAGAGCGAGAGAATGTTTATTGTATGTGTCGTGTTGCAAGAGCACTTCGTAGTGAAGACATCACTTGATAGTGCTTCTTGGCCTCCAGGGCCTGTTTCAATAATTAAAGTAATAAACTGAACTGAGATGAACAAGATGAAATATTACAAACAAACAAAAAAATGGAACTCTTCTTGGCAAACACTTGAAAAGAACAACAGCAGAGTGATGGCATTGTTAATAATAATGTCGAGAAAGAAAATTTATTTTTTTTTCTGTTTTATTATGTACACCCTACTATGGAGAAGAAAACTGGTCGGTGGCATTAATACATTGTATTGGGGGTTGATATTTGTAATGCCTTCAAATTATAGTTCAATTTCATATTACTTGTTGTTGGGGTAGACTGCAAATTTAGAATTGAATTTAGAAGGACTATAGTCCTTAAAGACAAAATAATGAAAGAAGGGATCTACATTAACTCACTGAAGTTTGTAAACTCTGCATGGTTCACTCTAAAAGAAGGATCATCGTCACTTTGTTGACAGTATTAGCGGCTACTACTAAAGAATTTCTATCAACTTTCTGACCTTGTAACCTTCTTACTAAAATTATTGGCTGGAACCGCTTCGATGTCTCTTTCTTCTAATGTTGAGACACTATTATTGGCGGTTTTCTGAATCGAATATAGCGAATTGTGAACTCGTATATCGTATTATCTTTTAAACGTCAATGAACTCTTCAGAGAAAGCAGGGAATTGATCACATCTCCAGAAGCATATTGAAGTCGCCGTAGTCTAGTAGGTAGTGTGTTGACTTATTAGACGTGAGGCGGTTGGTTGGTGAGGCGTGGTTCAAACCCCAAATCGGACATCTACAACAGAAGAAAATATGGAAAGATATTTCTTCGTTGACTTCCTCTCAGCAGATTTATGTCAAAAACTGTGAGAGTAAATGAAAATTGTCATGAAAAGTTTCTCAAAATACTGCCATTCGGACTCGACTTTAAACTGTGGGTCCCGCCACTCATATATAAACTTAGCATATACAACATAAGTGTTGTGAGAAACTAGGTCGTAATCATGACCGATTATGTAGCCCTTACAGACATAATAATCAAAGAACGGATCAAAATTAACTCACTGAAGTTTGTAAAGCTGCTGTGTTTGTCTTCAACATCGCCATTTTGTTGACAGTATTAGCATCTACTATTAAAGACTTACTGTCAACTATCTGACCTCACGAACCTTATATACTTCTTGCTAAAATAACAGACTGGACTCGCTTCATATCGATGGTAGATACCTCTTACGCACCTAAAGTTGAAACAATACTAGTGAGGATTTGCTGAATCGAATAGAGCAAACTGTGAACTCATATGTCGTCACCTCTTACTATCTTTTAAATTTCAATTACCTCTTCCAAGAAAGCAGAGAACTATCCCACTTTGCTCACATTTTCAGAAGCTTAGTCTCGACCTCACAGTTGCCTTACGGCTCGCAAATTTTCTCAATGTTTTGGTCATTGAACATTTGCCCCTTTTTTTTTTTTTTTTTGTTTCGAACTACTGTACTCACCTTTCATTGGTTTTTTAGCTGGATAGGGCTAAAAAATCTTTGTCAGTCGGTCTAATCCCAAACACAGCTGTTACGTCGTAATCTCCGTGAACTAACAGAAGATAAAGGTAGCACAGAATGGTTACCATAGTCTAATAGGCAGTGTGTTGGCTTAGTAGACGATAGCTCTTGCACTCAAACATCAGTTCAGACATCACGAGAAAAAGGAATAAAAAAAATAATTCTTTCTGTTGCCTCTTCTCAGAAGTATTCTAGTAAAAGCGTTGAGAGTAAATTTGTCGTTCAGAATCGACGTAAAACTGTAGATTCTGTCAATCATGGATAAAATTTACACACACAACATAAGTGGTGTGAGAAGCTAGACCGTATTTCCGATTGAAGGGATGTAATTGCCAATAAAGTAAGTAATGGTGACAGAAATAATTCGGAATTCTGCTGGAGATTGATAAACTAAACAATTCACGTATAGTAGGGCCTTGATATTGGTAAACACACTTCGGTATACTGCAGGGATAGATACGGCTCTCGGGATGGTTGTGATAGATTAATACTGATCCGGTAAAGTGTAATAATCCAGTCGCTTTCACTCGTGCATGTAGGTCTTTTAAGAGATCTCTGTGTTTTAGGGTTCCAATGTAGGGCAGTACTTGAATTGTCCTTTGGTGGCTTTATTACGACATGTCGTATATAATGTTAGTTAAGTGTACATATTCAAACTTTCAAATCAGTTGGATACTGAACAATTCACAATGCTTAAATGCTAACACAAGTGGGCCAAAATATATTCCGCACAAATAATGGTTGGCCAAAAATTGGACCATATTGACGTCCTTTAAAGAGGCTGATCATCTCCATCTCGCTTCCCTCCACAGAGTACGTCAAACTTAATGTTGCTATTGAACGTTAAAATCCTAGCTTCGATTGTTCCGATGGACGGAATGTTGGAGAAATTGATAACGCATCAAGTAACCAATTTGCAAACTTTGCTTTTACTATTCCGTTCTCCACATCCCAAGACAGCTGGTTCTATAACTACAGTGTTAAGGCGAACGAACGGAAGACATTAGATGACATAAGTTGGTTGTTGCCATATTTCTTCTCATTGTTATTGTTTTAGTAGGACTTATTCTCCTTTCGGAAGTCGCAGTAGCCTAAAAGATAATGTGTTGGATTATTAGACGTGAGTCCACGGTTCAAACTCCAAGTCAGAAATCTAAAGCAAAACGAAATATAAAAAAAATATTTCTCTCGGCGACTTCCTCTTAACAGATTTTAATAGGAGTATGAACAGATGACGTAATCAGTCCATACACCAAACAGTGATTGTTGCGGGTGAAAATTAGCTTCAGTTGCCAACTGCTTCGAACCCCATTCAGCGAACATGTGTTGTTGTGTATGGTCGCCTGTGCTTATTTGGTAAAACAGACTGAGTAGGTAGTGTGTTGGCTTATTAGACTTAAAGCCCGGGTTCGTAGCCCCGGAAAATATGAAAAAAAATATTTCTTCGGCGACTTCCTCTCCACAGATTTCTGGCAAAAACTCTGAGAGTAAATAAACCTGCCATGAAAATTTTCTCAAAAATCTGTCGTTCGGGGTCCGCTTTAAAGTATAGATCCCTCAACTCATATATAAAATTGATGTACGCAACATAAGTGGTGTGAGAACCTAGGTCCTGATCCTGACTAAAGCGTCGTAGTGACTATTTATGTATGTATGTATGCTTTTATGAATTTTCCTTTCGTCATTAGTGGTAGTCATGTTAATTCGCTTCTCCTGTATGTTTGTGAAATTAGGCGCAAATGGATAGATGTCATCAGTGTAAACCAGGTTTCCTAGTGAACCACGACTACTGCCTCCGATCTATTGTCCCACAACAATAGGACGATGTTTAATAATGTCCTCAACATGTATATCTGAAATCTTTTCCTATAGCAATTATTATGTCGATCGGAAACCCGGTTCTTTGTGGCTTAATTAGAGCGAAGCTCTCTTCCGTTTTAGTGCTTTGCAGATAGATTCGACGGTATGTAATCGAGGGTAATTTTCTTAAGAAGTTCCCAACGACTTGTGATGTAGGGTACCATTATGTCGAGTTTGATTGTATTTTTTTTTCGAAGTTTATTCTTAAGTTGCTGATTTTGTCTCTCAATGTTATTTTTGAGCCTTTAAGATGTTATAAAAATATGAAAGGACATAAATACCTCCAAAACTGCCGGCTTATAAGTTTAGGGTTAAAAACCACTTTCCTGCACTCAACTTACAAGTTGCTTCAACACTTTTTTGCTTTCTTTGAACAACAAATCAGGGGGTGTTGTTAATATAGATAGACGAGCGCAATTACAGAAAATCCAATATGTACACTTCGTCTATAAGATACGCCGCTGTATGATAAATGATGTTTGAATTGAGCTTTTTTTCTATTTTCTCCTGGGGGTGCGAGGGGGTGGAGTGTATAAATGTGTGTTGATTGTCAATTGGTTTTTGCAACATGTTGCTTATCTCGTAAAATTGTGATTTTTATTATATTTTTCACCAAGTTTTTCTTTTGACACTTTTTTTGTCATCATCATCATCAGTGCTGCTGTTGCTGATGCTGATGCTGCTGCCATTGCCTTTATTGTTCTTGTTGCTGTTTTGTGGTATGGGAATACAAATCTAGTCGATGTTTATTTTTTTTTATTTCTTTATACGTATATATGTTATCCAGCAGCAGCACTTATGTATGTCTGCCTCTGTAGATAGAAAGAAAGATAGGGGGGGGGGGGGGGAAATCTAACTAACTAAAATAGCTTTAAACGTTTTACCGCATAGTCTCATATACAGATTTTCAAGAGGTGGAGAGGAGAGAGGGGGATAGGGAAGAAGATGTTAAAATCAAATTTAACTTTTTGCTATTCTCTCTCCCTCTCCCCCTTGTCTATGATAACAACAAAAGTTACTCAAGTCTTGATTGCCTTTGCAAATATAAAATCATACAAAAATAAAAAAAAAACAGAAAGTTTTTATTGCAAGAGAAATAAATAAAAAAAACTCCAGAGAAACAAAATTGTTTTCTTAAGTATTCGGCAACAATATTTTCGAAAATATTTTCTTTTTTTTGGTTAAGGATTTAACACTTTTTTTTTATCAAAAATGTTAAATGGATTGATTGCATGCTCTCATAAGAATATTTCAAACATTTTTGCATTAAAGATTTCCTTTCAAAATCTATTTTGTTGTATAAAAAAATTTGAATAACAATTGAAAATATTTTTTATATTCTGAAGAATTTATAAAACTGAACCTGTACAGTTGATGACATAGTTTTAAGTTTTTAAATTGAGGCACAGCTTTGAGAAATTTCCCACTTGAACATTTATTCTCCACCAAGTTGTGGTTACATCCTCTTCATTCGAATGTAATTGCCGAGCCAGCGTAGCCGCTGGACATTAATGTACTGCACAATGTCTATGTCGTTGAGGAGGTCATACAGCACATTGTTGTAAAGCCAAATCGCACTGGACTAAAGATTTTACGTAGGACTTCTCTCTCTAACACTCTCAAGGCTACTGCGTCGGTGCTTAATAGAGTCCATATTCTGAGCGGTAAAAATTCACGCGGAAGATTAGTGTCTTGTGGAGTACAAGGATGTGAAAACCATCACTAACGTACACTGGACTGATAACTTTACGTAGAATATTTCGCTCGAATACTCTCAAGGCTACTGCATCAGTGCTTAAAGGTGTCCATGCTTCTGCGCAATATATAGAAGCACGGGAAAGTTGAGTGACTTGTTGGGTATAAGTTTTGTTTTTCGCGAGAGGTCTCTTCTCCGCAATTCGCTATTAAAGCTGTAGTAGTACCTGTTGGTAACAGTGATCATATCGACGCCTCCGTTCTATAACATCCTAAGTCGAAAAAGTGTGTTTTGAGTTATGAGCTGTCAAAGTTTTCACGCGATATACGACTATATGTGTATTCTAAGTAGATTTTTCCCTATAACTTCGGAACGGATCGGCAAATCTTAACCAAATTTTGACAGTATTTAAGTTAGAGAACATATTATGCTCGATCTGCAGGTTTTTGCTCGTAATGGCAGAGCCAAGGTAAACAAATTTAATGACTAAATCGATAGCACAGTAATCGGCCGTAATCTGGCATACGCTAAGCCGCATGTCACTTCGTTTTGCTTTCATTTGCCGCCAGAATCACCTTGATAGAAGCCCTTTCAATAGAGCTGAAGACAGCAGAAACATCTCGCTTTGTACATCCTATGTTGTCAATGTCGTTAACGTCTACAAACACACATACATACATAATTGGTCGTTACAAACCTTCAGTCAGGATTACGACGTGGCTTCTCATATCAGTTATGTTGTGTGCGTAAATTTTAAGCATGAATGGCGGGACATGCAGTTTAAAGTCGACTCCGAACGACAGATTTTTTTGAGAAACAATTTCATTTACTCAGAGATTTTGCCAGAAATCTGCTGAGAGGCAGTTGTCGAAAAAATAGTTTTTTATATTCAGTTTTGGTGGAGATGTCTGACCTTTGGTTTGAACCGTGGCCTCACGTCTAATAAGCCAACACTCTACCTACTAGACTACAGCGACCTCATGTCTGCAAGCAACTGTACACTTTTCTGTACAATAGTGGAGTTGCGATACACTCTCGACTTTTGCAGAACATTCTCCATGTCGAAGTAGAAGAGGTCGCTTGATAAGTGATCGTCTTGCCTAAAATTTCGCACAGTAGCAAAAGGTTCGGGGAGACTCATTCCTACCTTGACAGAGCTGCAGGAATTGTTCAACGTCATTTCGTATAATCTTACCAGTTTTGCAGGAATACTGAGCTGAGGCATTGCGTCAAACACATGATTCCTTATGTCACTACCAGTGTAGTCCACTAAATGTTGGTGTGTACCGTCTTGTTTTTCATTGATCTTCTCCTGGGTTTGCCATAATGTGGATACCTGGTCGATGGTGGTCGTACCAGGTCTGAACACATAAGGTCCAATTAGTGTTTTGACAATCTTCAGTCGATTACACGATATGCACGTAGAAACATTGGTATAAGATAGGGAGTTGATGCATATTATGGGGTCTGTAGTTGGTGCTTATCAAGGAGTCGATTTTACAGGACAGGATGGAGGGTACTGAGGTTCCAATCGCTGAACACACATTACAAATAAACTACCAGCACCCTATCAGCTCAGAAGTTGACGTAATCTGGTAGTTAGTGTGTTGGTTTAATAGACGTGAAGCCTTGGTTCAAATCCCAGGTCAGACATCAAAACGAAAATATGACGGCAACATCCTCTCAGAAAATTTCTGACAAAACCTCTGACGGTAAATAAAAATTGCCATGAAAAGTTTCTCAAAAATCTGTTGTTCGGAATCGACTTTCAACTGTAGGTCGCGCCACTCATGTATAAAATTAACACACGCAACGTCAGTGGTGTGAGAAGCTAGGTAGGAATCCTGACTAAAGGGTTGTATTGACAAATAGTGTATGTCTGTACTCTATCCATTATCTCCGGTCTTAAACAATTCAGTGGGCAGGCCACCAGGATCTAAAGCTTTATTGCTTTTAAGTGACATAATCGCGACTTTGTCCCTTTCCTTGGTTGGATGGTGAAATCTCCAGGCCGTCATCATCGATTGGGTCCGATACAACATCATCTCTATAGGCATACAACATCATCTCTATAGAGTAGAGTAGAGAAGTGTTGCCTCCATAACCTCACTATCTCTTGCAGATCTGTAACCAATTTTCCATTTTCATCCTTGCAGGAAGATGCTTTGGACTTGAAATTTAAAGCGTTAAATGATAACATTTTTGAAATTTTTTTCAAGAAAATTATTTAAATGAAGCAATAAAAATACGTTCATTATTATTAATCTTTACGATATCATCTCGACCATTATGGCCTGCTCCTGTATGTTGTAATTTCTTCTAATCATTCTAGAAAATTACCAACCAAATGCATGTACTTTACGGCAAAACCTTAAAGACGATTTGAAGGCCAAAAAGTTCAATGGCTGGCTAAAGCAATTGGCATTAAAGAAAACACAACTACTCCATGGAAAATATTTTAAAACATATGCACCCATAGGCTCTGTATACAACCATACAGAAATACATACATTCGAGCTCTCCGACTACCTACCTTGTATCACTACTACCAAGATTATCTACATATGATTGCAGCATACAATTGAGATGGGGTTCATGCTCTTTAGGGGCACTTTGAGGGATTAAACCATAAAACTGCAATGATTGAATATTCGATAGAAAACTATACAAAGAGAAAGAGAGAGAGAGACAGAGAGGTAATTTGTATGTTATGTAATTTGTTCTCAAGTGTGTTTAAGGGTGTGTGGCGTGTGTGTATGGTAAGATTGCATACAAGGGAGTAAAGCCGTATCAATGCATTTGATAGCATATGCAAAGGACGAATGCATGTCTCTGTTAAGCATGTGTTTGTAAAACGGAATACAGCCTGCCTAGCGTGGTTACATTCTTAGTTTACTTGTGTATGTAACACTTGAAAGGGTGACTCGAAAAGTGTTTGGTCTCTGAACGAAAATGTTGAAAGATTTCTTTTAGTTTTCAAGATACATACGTTAATGTGTTCTTAAAATCCTCGTGGTTAAATTTGAGCCTACTGTACTGAAATAGAGGACTACTGTTTATTAGGGATTCGGCCCCACTTAGGAAAAGTAGAATTAGGATCGCTTTAGAGCTTAAGATGAGAATATGAAGATGTATATCCAAAGCATGTCAAAAGCATGGAATAGATATGTTGTACCTCCTTCGAGAAACCAAAAATCAGACAAGTCTCGGAAGAAGTTACGCTGACTCTTTGATGCACGGCGCAATAGGAACGTTATAAAGTTTCTATAGATACTTACAAAAATATCTTCAGATCTTCTAGAATCAGTCAACGTCGACCATAAAAGATTTCTGACGGTTGCATTCCTAATGTCATGTCTGCAGCAAAGTGCAGTGATGAACGTAATACTCGAAATTTCTATCAAGACAAGTCCTTAATCCTGGCAGAGTATCATTTTAAATCCAAACAGCGATCGTATTTGTGGAGGTAATTAACTGATCAATTACTTGGTTTAAGCAGGTTAAGTTTCCAGAACTGAACGAAAGATATCGAGCTCTTCTACAATATTAAAGACCAAAGTTTTATGGGCTCCTTAAAGAGATATTTGTTGCCTGTTTTCAACTGAATCACATACCATTCCAAGGGCTTGCGGTCAGATTGGTCATTATATTTAAGGCTGAGAGCAACTATCAGCTAACATTTTCCGTTTTCTTTTAAAGACTATGGAAAGATTCAGTGGTATTAGTTCATGCTAAATATTGAGAAGTTTTCATGCGCATACAGGGAAGAGAAGGTATATTAAGACATATTCTATTGCGTGTAATAGGGAGGCTAATATCACAAAGAGCATATACCTTGCCTGTCTTCTTGGACTTGGACGGGTCTTTAAAAATAGGAAATTGGGCGCCTAGCGAACGCACGGATGACATTAGATGCATAGGATTCTATTCGAGAAAGAAGAGAATGGGTAAAGGGTGATAAATCCTGCAAAGGGCTTCATAAAAATCTTCTCGGGTGTTTCAGAATTGGATGGAGCTGTGGGTGGAGGCACTTTTGCTGAGTCGGCAGTTATAACTTCTTCGATAAGTCATTGCATTGCGGCTCATTGCAGCATTTGTCAGGCGGTGCCACAAAATCTCTAAAAAGATATTTCCTTACCTTGTGATAGCCAGGCGTTTGTCAAGGCACTGGGTTCTAACATAATGATCTCTAGGAAAGTCTACAACTGCCACAAGGTTTAAACGAGACCGGCAGAGCGACATAACTTTCATATCACATGATTTTAATGGGATTTCAGAAGCTACAGGGCAGATGAAATTGTCAAATGTGGCTTAAAGATTACATTTTTGGGGGAGTTTGCAAGATTGGAAACAACATTGGGAACCTCCAAGCTCGGAATTAATAATAGAGTAATACATACATAAATATGCAAAGAATTGGTCATTAAAAACTTTCAGTCAGGACTACTACCTAGTTTCTCACAGCACTTATGTTGTGTGTGTGAATTTTATACATGAGTGGCGGAAACCACAAGTTTAAAGTCGATTCCGAACGATTTAATTTTTGGAGAAAATTTTTCATGGCAATTTTTATTTTAATAACAAAGGTTTTGCCAGAAATCTGTTGAGAGGCAGTAGCCGCAGAAATATTTTTTTATATTTCTTTTTATTGGAGATGTCTGACCTGGGGTTTGATCCGTGATCTCAAGTCTAATAAGCCAACATGATACATACTAGACTATAGCGACTAATAGAGTAATAGATACCGTTAACGACGCGTGAGAAGTGAGAAAATCTGGCCGTTCATCTAAAGAGGGCATAGAAAGTCTTCCCAAACCCCAAAAGAAGCACTCTTAACATCGTAGTTAAAATCATTGCCAAACATTGCATTCTGGATTCTTAAGCAAGTGGCAGATGTCTTTGGTCAATGACTTCTGCAAGAGAGAGAGAGAGAGAGATGAGTTAGAAAATGAAACTGTTCTTTATCTCTTGGATAATATCGTAGATAAAACAACTAGTTAGGCATCTACTATGCATATTGGGAGTTTAAATGCCTGCATTGGATGCTTCGGAAGGTTAAACTCTGTGAGTAAATAAAATGTCCCAAAAATCTGTCGTTCAGAGTCGATATTAAACTGTATGTTCCGCCACTCATGTATAAAATTAACAGACACAACACAAGTGGTGATTGAGAAGCTAGGCTGTATTCTCTCAGTCATTCGTACTCACTACAACGTTGATTTATAAGTACAGGTTGCAGCGAGTATGCATACAAGGTTGACATCAAACTCATACCATTCGAAATATGTTTGATTCATAAGCCTCCTACTCATTTAGATTCATAACTTTAGAAAAATATTTACAAATGGTTCGAGTGATTCGAATTATTCTTCAAAATTTACAGTCTTAGTTGTTGTTGCATTTACAAAAAAAGAAAAACCCACACATAAACAAAAAAGACAGAGCAACAAGCAGAGCAAACAGACAACCTACTAGTAAGTATTTTAGTGTTCGTGCACGACTCATACTTATTTTGTGCTTTTCGTGTATACGTTGAGTTATGGAGAGTCGAAATCAACAACATCATACGTGTTGTTAAGTATGAGTATGATGAGTATTTCAAACTTTGCAAATGAGTAGAGGAGGTTGTATGATATTAAAATAAGTATGAATGCGTATAAATACTAGAAATTATGAGTATGATTCGATTCTACTCATCTTTTTGAATACTCATTGCTGATCATACATACCGGAGATAGGTTAGATCGAAGTGGTAGCTCTGATATCACAAAGCTCACTTGAGCAAGCATAGCGGCCCGTTGTGATGCCACGGGTGAACGCAGTCCCTGTACTGACCAAGTTCCACCGTCGTCGTTCGTCGACGCAACCCAGACGTCCTGACCCCAGCAAACCTTCCACGCCTCTCAGTGAGGTGTTAAAGGAAGGTCTGACCTGGGCGATCATCGACCAGGACCACACTGATGGTTCCATCGCTCCTACTAAGTGGAAGCTGGCGCAATACGCGCCCTTGGACGTCTTCCTTGGGGTAATGGGCTCCAAACCTAGCCCTTTACCCGGCTGTCGTGATGCGGGGTGGTATCAGGGGCACATCAAGTTGGTAGCTTGCTCTGACCTCCGTTCTATGGAGCTCTATAAGAAGGCTATCAGCAGGATTGGCGAAGTCAATATTAAACTGTATGTCCCGCCACTCATGTATAAAATTAACACACACAACATAAGTGGTGGTGGAGAAGCTAGGCTGTATTCTTTGATTCATTCGTACTCACTACAACGTTGACTTATAAGTACAGGTTGCAATGAATATGCGTTGACAACGTTGACATCAAACTCGTACCTCCGCTCTGACCTCCATTCTATGGTGCTCTATAAGGAGGCTATCAGCAGGATTTGGTGAAGTCTGGCCAGGAACAAGGCTTGCTGCCGTCGTTCCTCCCGACCAGATCCATAACCGCCCCCGATCCAAGGCGAGAAACCATACTGAGGATCCTCAAGGCCAGTAATACTCAGCTGCCCACTCACAACTGGAGACTAGCAAATGTTGCTGACCAGTGAGGTAATTATCATCCTGAATGAGGAGTCACTTCTGCTTATCAATGTCAGCGGGGGCGTGATAGACTATGGTTTTAGCTCAATTGAGCTAAGGGTCTACAAGTCGTACATCGCCCAACAGAACCCATCCCCGTAGATCCGGTCCTATCGCAACCCATCCCACAAGAGATACGTATATATTGGACTTTAAATAAATCTGTTATCATTATTGTCTTAGCCGCACATATATTTCTACTGAAGTCAACAACAAAAAACTATTGGGCCATGCAATCATGATGACCCAGATACATATGTATTCCATAACAAACTTGAAACCCAGTTTGAAGCCACAAATTTAAATTAACTTTTCCTTTACAAGACGATAAATTTTCTTTGCAATTATTTTAACACACTGTGTGTGTTAAATTTGTTATACGTACGTATACAGAGTTTAACAGGACACAAGGCAAGTACCATATGCAGCTTGAGCCCACAGCAATTTCATTGCGAATACCAAAAAAGCCAAGCTTACTTGGGCTACAAGTACATACATTTGTATGTAAGCCGTTGTACTTTGTATGTTGGCCTACATATATTAAAAATTGAGTAGAATTTCATGTAAATTGTTTTGTTTTGTTTTCTTGTATTTTATTTTGGAATTTTTAAGAATGAAACCATAAGTTTGAAATTTATTGAAATGTAAATATAAATTAATGTGGGTGTGTAGCCAACAATAATAACAACAATTTCTTATTTTTATTATTTTATTCTGTTCTGTTCTGTTCTGTTCAAATTCATTACATTGGTTTGTGTATGTTGCAGTAATAATTTCATTGAAAAAGAGAAAAAAAAAAAGAGGAGAGAAAAACAATCTGAACCCCCCAAATAATAATGTCAGAAGACATATTTCAAATCAATTTTAAATTTACATTTTATTTCGAAAATACAGAAAGAACAGAAAGAATTAAACCAAGAGCAAAGCAAAGCAAATAAATAAAAAAGAATTTTTGTTTAAAAAACTGGAGACAAACAAATATGACAACACCATGATGATGATGATGTTTTCACCATACCATACCATGCCATACTATGGCAGGGTATGCCGTGTCATACAATATATTGTAGATTTTTATGGTTTTATGTTTGTACATGAAATAAAAATGTACGATTTACTCATAAAAATTCATAAAAAATAATTTACGAGCATGAATCTTTCTTTTTTTCATTCTTTTTTTTTGTGTTAAGTGACACACAAGTGACTCTAAATACGGTCTTTACATGATTTTTTTTTTGATACGTAACAATAAAGAGCAGTTTATTAAAGGAAAATAAATTTTTTAGAAATTATTATTTAACAGCCCCTCCCTCGTTTGTCTACCGTAATAAGCAATGAGTATTCAAAAAGATGAGTATAATCGAAACAAACTCATAATATCTGTTACTTATACTCATTCATACCAGAGGTCAGCAATGAGTACTCAAAAATATGAGTATAATTGACTCATACTCATAATTTCTGATACCTACTACGTATTATACATTATTTTTATATCATGGAACCTCTACTCATAATCAAAGTTTGAAGTACTCATCATATTCATACTTAACAACACGTACAATGTTGTTGATTTCGACTCTCCATAACTCACTATAAACACGAAAAGCACAAATTAAGTATGAGTCGCATACGAACACTAAAATAATCACTAGAAGGTTGTGTGTTTGCTGTGCTTGCTGCTCTGTCTTTTCTGCTTATGTTTTTTTTTTTTGTTTGTCTTAGACTGGAGGTGGGAATCTTCAAAAGACACTTTTGTTCCAACAAAAGAGTGCACGATTCACCATCACTGGTGCCTACGTACTAAACCCACCCCCTACACACTTCAACTATTCTCCCTCCGCCGGACTGCCGTAAGGTATTACTTCGCGGAGGGCTGGTTAGCTTTAAAGCTTGGTCACACTAAGTTAAATTTCGCCTCCGTTCCTCCAGAATTCGGAGTTCTACCATAACTTCAGCCATTCTCTGTCTGTATTGGCTCCGAGTTGGTCCGAAACTCGTTTCCCCGGGCCATCTAAATCCGGGGCAACATGTTAGAATATGCTCCGCGTCTTCCTCCTCATCTACACAGTTTGGGCATAAAGGGGAAGTATCATGTCGAGATCTGTGCAGGTATTTCCTGAAGCACCCATGACCAGTTAGGAACTGGGTCACGAGTAGTTCAGCTCACAATGTTCGTTCTCCATCCAAAGGGTTACATCATTGACAAGGTGAAATGTCCATCTCCACTTTAAACCGTTCTCCCATCGTGACTGCCATTTGTGCATGGAAGTTCTTCGTTCCTCCGCCTTTATAGCTGTAGTTCGTCCTGGAAACTCGAGATGGCGAAAGTATATCCGCCAGTATGTCTATTGGTATTGTCTTTGCCAATACCAATACCGCTTCATCAGACACTGTCCTGAAGCCACTTACTTGTCTAATCGCGTTTAGACGATACACCGAGGACAGTATTCTCCTTGTCGTCCCCACGGAGCGTGCCTCCGACCATATTGGGCAAGCATATAACATTATCGACGTTGCAACCCTCGATATTATCCTCCTCTTGAATGGACCTGGTCCTCCAATATTTGGCATCATCCTCGCCAGTGCTGTCTGTGTTACAGATGCCTTTTCGCCGATGTATTTCACGTGCTTCTTGAAATTCAACCTGTCGTCGATAATCATTCCTAAGTATTTTATGGTCCTCTTAGATTCGATCTTAGTACCTCCTACGGTCACTTCCATCTTCTCCACTATCTTCCGGCCACTTATCAAGACGGCCTCCGTTTTATGTGCGGCAAGTAAACCTGACTCATCAAGCCATGCTCCAACTTTTCGAATCCCTGTGTTCGTCTTCTCCTTTATTTCCCTTACCGTCTTAGCTACCGAGACTATGGCAATGTCATCTGCAGAGCCCACAATTGTACATAGTTAAATTTCAATATTGTTCACTCACTTATATTCAAATTTCCATGAGTGCTTATTAGTAGCAAAAAAACAATTCATTGCTGATCTCTGGTATACAATATGCTTAGCAACTGTGTAAGAACATATTTGCGGTTAATCGATTTTGATTAATTACGGAATTAGTTCTGCGGTTTTCTGAAAATTAAATTATTTCGTATAGTTGTTGCTTTATTTCGTTTTAATTCATTCATGTTTTGCAATTGCAATTATTAAAGTTTAGTATATGAAAAGTTTATGTCCGTAAAGACAAAACAGAAAATTGTTTCATTACATGTAAGATTTAACGAAAATATTGTCTAACAATTTGGTTTAAAAATGGATTTGGATTTGGATTTTATATTCTCTTTAAAATAAATTTTCTATGGCAACAAATCCATTAGACTTGCATAGGTTTTTGTAGACAAAGACAAATTCAAATTAGAGTTTCTAGGAAAAGAGAAATAAAAAATACAGTCGTTGAGAAAACTGTTCAGCTAAAATATTTTATTGTTAAGAAAATGAAAAAATATATCGTTTAACATTAAAATTATAAACAGAAGCTACAGATACAAAATAATTCAATAAACAAATCTGTTTACTAATAAACTGCTTAATAACACAACAAACACCAGCATAAAAAATGGTAAACAAGTAAACAAAAATTCAACAACAAACACTACAAATATAAATGTAAACAACGACGATTATCAGACTGTTTACTCTGCCATATAAAGGCAAGGCAAAGCAGGCGAGTGAGTTAGTGAAGTTCAGTCAGCCTTGTGTTGAGATGTGGTACGTTTGAAGAGGGTAATCGTGGTTTGATGAACTCCGTTACAAAGATCTGTCGAGTCTAGTAATTGTTATGGTTTATGAAAAGTGTATAAACAGAGGAATAACAAAGAAAAGCAATTGTTGTTGTTTACATCAAGCACCAGCATAAAAAATATGGTAAACGAGTAAACAAAAATACACCACAACACCACAACAGGCCTGTGATATATTGATGCAGGTAGTGGAAAGATGTTCTCAGTTCTACTTGAACGGTCAGCGAAAGATAGGGAACATAGCAGCTCTAATGGGTCTTACATTAAGCGCTTCCTATCTTTAAATTAAAATCAAAGTGTGTGTTTGTGATATCAAAATTTGGTATTCGCAATACAACATCGTTCAAATATCTGTCACGATTTCTCTGGGTAGAACGCATACGAAATGCCCAATTGCGATTACTATGTCACACTAAAAAGGCTGAATTTGTCCGATGACTATGGGTAGCTTCGCTCATTCACATGCACCTGCTACATATGAAAACCTCATAAGAAAAAGTATAAACTGGTCACATTGCAAGTCCTCGGTGGCCAGTTTCCAATTGCATGCACGTGAGCTATCCATGCCCTAAAATCGTAATGCAGCATTAGCTGTATGGTACGTAGCACCATACTGCTGAAACTATAAGTCTTTAGAATCCAAATCATCCAATTTAGGCCAAAAGAAGTTAGTAATCGTCGATCTATAGTGCACATTGTTGACAATGATGGCTAGTCCCTCATCATTCTTATAGGAGTATGAACAGATGACATAATCAGTCCATACACCAAACACTGATTGTTGCGTCAGTTGCTAATTGCTTCGAACCCCATTCAGCGAACATGTGTTGTTGTGTATGGTCATCTGTGCTTATTTGGTAAAACAGACTGAGTAGGTGTGTGTTGGCTCATTAGACGTAAAGTCCGGGTTCGTATCCGAGGTTAGACATCAAAACGAAAATATGAAAAAAACAAATTTCTTCGGCGACATCCTCTCAGCAGATTTCTGGCAAAAACTCTGAGAGTAAATAAACCTGCCATGAAAAAGTTTCTCAAAAATCTGTCGTTCGGAGTCGGCGTTAAACTGTAGGTCACGTATAAAATTAACACACACAACATAAGTGGTGCGAGAAGCTAGGCCGTAATCCGGACTGAAGGGTTGTAATGGCCAATTATGTATGTACATATGTATGTATGTATGTAATTTTACTGAGGTAGCTTCAACAGAATGGCCGTTATCCTCTGTAGGAAAATACGTCGCTTGGACAGAAAGTTCAGCAGCTGAAACAGCAATACTATCTGACATCGGTGTACTTAACTCCTGCGAGGTTGATGTGATATTAGATTGGTGATTGCTGAAGAACTAAGGCAAGGAAATAAGGTCACCTTTTACACGATCCTAGATCATGTGGAAATTCACAGTTTAAGCTGTCATCATTGTATGGCTCGCAGTTAAGAATTTATTTTATTACGATCCCTAGAGCCAATTGACTTTTGGTATCAGAAGTGGGAATATGATCAAATTTCTTACGATTAATACTATTACCTATCGACTGTTCATACTTACTTTGCTACAAAATAGCAAACACACTCAATTAAGAATGAGTTGCCTTCGGCAAAGATGAATATAGACACGACTGTCTTTAATTTTATAGAGGAATTTAGGATATTTGTTTCCTTCGCAGAAGGTCGTTGTAGTCTAAAGTCTGTATGGAGTACTTACTTTGCTACAAAATAGCAAACACACTCAGATAAGAATGAGTTGCCTTCTGCAAAGATGAATATAGACACGACTGTATTTAATTTTATAGAGGAATTAGGGGCCGTAGGAGGAAGGCCGTAGTAGTCTAAAGTCGTCTCTCTTTATTGAAAGACTGCATACTCAAAGGAGCACAACAATAATGAAAATTTTTGACATCAGAAGTGGGAATACGATCAATTTTCTTACGATTAATACTATTACCGATTGAGTATTCATACTAGTGGTTAACTACTTACTTTGCTACAAAATAGCAAACACACTCAGTTAAGAATGAGTTGCCTTCTACAAAGACGAATGTAGACACGACTGTATTAAATTTTATAGAGTAATTAGAGGTATTTGTTTCCTTCGCAGAAGGCCTTAATAGTCTAAAGTTGTCTCTCTTTATTGAAAGACTGTCTACTCAAAGGAGCACAACAATAGTAAAAATTTTTGGAAGCACAGCATTACGATGATATCCTTAAAGTCTATAATTTTAAGTGAAAGCATTATGACTTATGGCGTAGTCTAGGAGATAGTGTCTTGGCTTATTAGACGTTAGGCCATGTTTCAATATCACCAACGAAACGAAATATAAAAAAATATTTCTTTGGCGACTTCCTCTCAGCAGATTTCTGGCAAAAAACTCTGAGAGAAAATAAAAAATTGCCATTAAAAGTTTCCCAAAGTCTGTCGTTTGGAATCGACTTTAAACTATAGGATCCGCCACTCAAGTACAAGACTAACACACACAGCATAATTGTTACGAGAAGCTATGTAAAGTCGTTACCATCATTATGATCATTTTAACACGTTAATCACCATGTCAGTCATATGTATGTGTCTGATGCTAACAAGTTCGACATGAGGCATGTCAGACATACACTCAGCGCCAAAAGTGAGTAAACATCACTGAAATAATTAATTTTCTTAGGATAGCGAGAAAAGTAAATGAGAATAGTCGAATAAATTTCCAAAAATAAAAACGTTTATTTATTACTTATAAAATGTTAAAACAAAAACAACAATTCATGATAAAGGAAATTTTTTTATACTTAAGAACAAAACTGTTTTATACTTAAGAACAAAAGTGTTGACTCACTTTTGGCGCTCACTGTATATGTCTGACATTTTGTTTACAAAGAAATAGTCACAGTAACACGGTGTTATTCGGTAAATGCTACACGTACCACTGATTCCTACACAATGCGTTCAACGCTGTGTTCAAAACAGCAGGATGCGTCAGACATATAAGACTGACACGGCTTGTCGAGAACAAAAGTTTTAATATAGGGCCATGTCAGTCGTATATGTGTGACATAAAAATATTGTTTTTCCGGGAATTTTGGCAAAAAAATATTTTCTGTAATACATTAAGTTTCCTTGATACATTTTTAACTAAATTATGTAATAAAGTTACCATGGCCCATGTGAGAAATTTTTCTGATATTATTGTGCCGATTAACGTGTTAATTTCTGCTTCCAGAGCAGAATAATGTTTCGAATATTGGAACAAATGCCATGATCTTTATTTATAACACTTTCGTCCATGACATTTACTACAGCGACAGGATTTTAGCATTTCTTTCCAGAATTCGTTTTTTAACAAAAAATGCTGGAGATTCTCCTTCTTAACCGAATGTCAGAAACTTGAAATTTATGACAGCAATGGTTGCAGTCTGGACTTTAGTATTCGTTGTATTAATTTCTTTTAAAGCGAAGAGAACATAAGCGAAGTATCTGTATTGCTCTACACTGTAAGTTCTAAATTGTTTTCATATCTTCAATGCCATAACAAACATGTTCCATGTTATTATTGTACTTTAAAGTCAATTACAATAAATAACAAAATAACATACATACAAGACCAAAAGTTGTAAAATAATAATCAAAAGAAAAAACCAAAAAGAAGAAAAAATAAGAAAAAAATAAAAAGAACGAAGTAAATTAAATAAAATAAAAATATTTTACCTTTAAAAATATAAATAAAAACAAAACAAAGAACAAGAAATAAAACAACAATATTGAGGTTAAATAAATTTCAATATTTATTTAAAAAAAAAATATTTTTTTTCTTCTTCTTTTAAAACAATCCAACAAAAAGAGTGCACAAGTCAAGAGTCATACCCACAGCACAACACACCACACCTGCATGAGTAAGATATTCTGCATATTCATTTATGTTCACATTGCTGATGTAGTTGTTGGACTGAAGAATAAAAAACAGAAACAAAAAGCAAATAATCTTTGAAAAAGTAATCAAGTTGTAATTTAACCTCCCCCCTCCAGTATAGAGATTGCATTGTAAGCCCTTTAACACAAGTATTTTGTAAAAAAAAAATTGATCTACTACAACAGATATTAAAGTACCAGGGGCAAAAAGTACTTTTTTTTGAGTTAATAAGCCATAACACACTCTCTATGCAACCTATCTGTGGGTTTGTATGAGTATGTAGACAAATAATACTCACAGCACTTCTGTAGTTAACAATCACTAGCTAAAGGGTCCGCCAAATAACTTATTTTTTGAAAATGCTTTAAAAAAAACGACTGAATATTTTCTCAAATTTCTTTCTTTATTTGAAAGTACAATCCTTCTGGTTAATAATGGTAAATAATTTCATTCAAGTGGCTGCCTCGACTGGCTATGCAGTAGCGTACACGATCGGTCCAATTTTTAAGCACATTATCGATTGTGTGCAGCTGTATTTCACCAATGGCTTCACGAATATTGTCCTTTAAAGCGTCAATTGTCTCTGGCTTGTCGGCGTAACACTTATTTTTGGCGGCACCCCAAAAATAATAGTCCAACGGTGTCAAATCGCAGCTCCGAGGTAGCCATACGACATCAGCTCTGCGGCTGATAATACGATCTTCAAAAATAGGGCGCAAAACATCGAGTGTAGCTTCGGCTGTGTGGCACGTAGCGCTGTCCTGTTGAAACCAAATGTTGCCAATATTCTCTTCTTCAATTTTTGTGAACAAAAATTCGTTCAACGTGGCCCGATAACGATCGCCATTGACTGTAACGGCCACTTCTTGCTCATTTTCGAAGAAAAATGGCCCAATTATGCCTCTGGACCAAAATCCGCACTAAACAGTGACTCGTTTTGGGTGCGTCGGCTTTTCAATGTATGCGTGCGGGTTTTCTGTGCCCCAAGTGCGACAATTTTGCTTGTTTACATACCCGCCAAGATCAAAATGAGCTTCATCTGAAAAGATTACTTTTTTTTTGCCAAAATCGGCATCTTCTGGTGTAGGCTACTGCATGGCCAGCCGAGGCAGCCATTTGAATGAAATTATTTTCCATTATTAACCGGAAGGATTGTACTTTCAAATAAAAAAAAGAAATTTGAGAAAATATTCAGTAGTTTTTTTTAAAGCATTTTCAAAAAAAAAGTTATTTGGCGGACCCTTTAATAAGACAAATACTCACTGCTTTTCTGAATATTAACAATCACTAGCTACTATGATGGCACAAGGACAAGTAGCCTGCCAACCAGCCACTCAATTTAAATCATAAGCCAATAATCATTGACTATAACCAATCACTGAGAGATCATAGCGAAAGAGAGAGATAAAAAAGAATTCATTTTTTTTATTAATAAAATTCAAAATCAAATCCTTATGAATCAAATCAAATCATATCATATCCATTCACAAAGTAATTCTTTATGCCCAGTTGGAAATTAAGGACTTTTTCTGTAATGTTTGTTGATTAAAACAGAGAAAAAGTTTTAATAGAGTTTTGAAAACAAATTATAAATTTGTTGTGCTGGCGTAGGGAAACAAATATTGGGCCAGGAAAAAAGTTTATTTCTTGAAATTGAAAACAACAATAACTTACATACCACTACCCTTTAAAGAAATTTGGAACCAAACATCACATATAAGTTTAGGCACCAGATTTACTCAATAGTACCGGTTTGAGTCTTGGATTACATACCTAACAGACGTCAGCAATGAGTATTCAAAACGATGAATAAATTCGAATCATTTATAATTTCTGATACGTATACGCATTCATAATTATTTTAATGTCATACTCATACTACTCATATTCAAAGTTTGAAATACTCATGGTACTCATATGCATAATGTTATTGATTTCGACTCTCCATGACTCATCGTGTACACGAATTGTACTGAGTACGAATGAATCAGAGTAGTTGGATTTCAATACTGTTGACTCAATCATACTCAAAATTTCATGAGTACTTATGAGTAGCGAAAAAGCGATTCATTGCTGATCTCTGATACCTAATTGGTTGTCTGTGTTAATTTTATCCATAAGTGGCGGCATCTACAGCTTATAGTCGACTTCGAATGACAGATTTTTAAGATTCTTTTACATTGCAAGTATATAATTACAACCCAGCTTCTCACACCACTTATGTTGTATGTGTTAATTTTTATATATGAGCCGCGGGACTGACAATTTACAGTCGATTCCGAAAGACAGAGTTTTGAGAATTTCGTCGTGGCAATTTGATCTGCTCTTAGAGTTTTTGCTTGGATTGTTAATTTGAATTGAATTTCTAGATCAAGTTTATTGTCAGGCTCACCATTTAGAGCTTAAGGCACAATGTAAAAAAATTGGTTTCAAATTATCGAGGTTTGAGTGTTTCCTTCTGAAATGCATTAACACAGTCCAAGTGTCTGACGATTCATTCTGATTATCACAAATTCTAGATATTGAATTCGAGATGATCCTCATTCTGAAAAAAAGTAATATGAGTCTATTGTGCCCTGCTAAAAGTTCGGTGGCCAACCTCAGGTCATTCCTGGTTAGTTTGATGCAGTACTCAAGCCTCTATAAATTATCCAAAAGAAGTTCACGTTCGTTTGAGAGATACTTTTGTGTCTCTATTTTCCCATTTGAGGCGCTTTTCCCTTCAAACATTTTTGTCTAGTTATTGCAGCATAAAATCGCAACTAGCAGAAGGTAACCTTATTTGCTCTACTTAGCTGGGTCAACTTCTCCAGTCAGTCTCAGTATGACTGTCAGATAGTACTGTTATATGCTTTCCTTTCTACTTTCCATTAAAATTGAACTGAGCCTATCTTTCGTCGGTGAAGTCACACTAGTCTAGTAGGGAGTGTGTTGGCTTATGAGCCGGGAGGCTATGTTTCAACCCCTTGCCTCTAAAAAATATTTCTTTAGGCGTCTTCCTCGCAGCAGTCTTCTGGCAAAAACTTTGAGAGTAAAATATAATTGCCATGAAAATTTCCTCAAAAATCTGTTGTTCAAAGTTGACATTAAACAATAGGTTCCACCACTCATGTAAAAAAGGCTGGCGCCTTCCAAAAAAACCTAAAAAACAGTAAGCAGCGTAGTAGCTGAATTAAAGCCTCAGGACTCAATGAGCGAAAATCTTAACACCACTCTATCCTGGGCCAATGAGAAATCCTGCTCCATTGCTAGACTCACTTGGCTCTCGATGAATAGAAAGCGAACCAACCAGTTACTCGGACTTGATCGTAACGTCATCTCGATCACAGTGGCCATGTTTTCAGGTCATTGTGTTATGGGAAGACACGTGGAAAGAATTTGGCACAAATTTAACGACTTCTGTCGTGGGTGCAGATGTTCTCATTTAGAGGAGACTGTTATCTACATCCTTTGTCAATTCCCACCTCTTTCGAGGTGCAGATTATTTGGCTCTATAATCCTTGTCAGCATGACGGAGCTACCATCCGTTAATGTCAAGCATTTGGTTTCGTTTATTAAACTTTCTGGCTGGTTTTCGAGCGTATGGTAGTCGTGATTTTTAATGTGCAGCCCTTGCGCTGACCAATTTTTTCCCTAGTTTAGTAGATCATGATCAGTACAGGGATTGCGTTTACCTGTGGCATCACAACGGGTCGCTATGCGTGCTCAAGTGAGCGTTTGGTATCAAGACTACCATTCCAACCTACACACAATATAAGAACTCGGTAGATTCTAACCGATGACGTTAACCTTAGACAACGTTGTATGGCAACCCTATCATTCTGAAATCTGTTTACTGTACATGTTACTGCATGTAAAACAGATAAATGATAACACATAGGTAGTGCGTAGGCGTGTTAGACGTAAGGAACGAACGAAACGAAAATATGAAAAAAAAATTTTCTCACTAGATTTCTGGCAAAAACTCTTAGAGTAAATAGAATTGTCATGAAAAAATCAAAAATCTGTCGTTCGTAGTTGACTTTATGCAGTAAGTCCCGCCACTTATGTACAAAATTAATACACATAACATAAGTGGTGTTAGAAACTAGGTCCATAATACTGACAGAAGTGTTGTAATGACCAGTTATGTATGTATGAGACTGACCTTAAGGGACAAAAAGAACATTTTTTCTAGAAAAGTTATTGAAAATTCTGATAATACTCACTTCTTATGGTTTGAGAGCCGTATTTTCTTCTTTTTTTTTTGCGTATTGCCAACTGCAGCATTTAATAGTTTTTTTTTCTTAAATTTTAAAGCCTGCTGCATGATTACTTAAATCTTTTCCAATCTACGCTGATCATAAATCATTTATTGAGATTGGAAAAAAGTTCAACACACAACGCAGACTGGCTTCCAATGTGGTCATTTATTTGGCTTAACCTTGTAAATCATGGTACTTGAGTCGATAATGGCCACTTAAAATATAAATTGAAGATGAATACATACATACATTTACACGCAGAGGCATACATATTGCATGTACATATGTATGAGTATACTTGGTTAAAAGCTTTAAATCTTTACTTTTAAAAATCTTATAGAAATCTTAGAAGATGCTTACATACACACATACATACATACATATATTATAAGTATAAATATTATCCGCATTAGTTGGAATGCCAAAAATACTCGACTCTCTCTCTTGCTTGTTGCCTTTTGCTTTACTTTAATGCCATAATCATGTACTGAGTAGGGTAAGTATTAAAACTATTTTCTTGCTTGATTTTGATTTTCAATTGAATTTAAGTTCCAAAGTAAATATGAGAGAGAGAGAGAGAAAGTTAAACCAAAAAATATTACACAGTTATACAGTGTATATGTATGTTGCCAGTACTGGCAGTAGATAAATACAATAAATCTTCATTTAAAAGCCATCATTCAAATGCAACAAAATATCATCGAATAGAAACTCTCTCTTACTCTCTCTGTCTGTATTCATCTCTCCTCTCTATTTCATATTGTGTTCAAACTGAATAGAGAATACACCATACAGAGTATAAAGTGGGAGTGCATCATTATCATTCATTCATGCAATTTGAATTTATGTTTTGTTGCAACTTATTGTATGCAATTTCTATTCCCTTTTTGCAAAAGCCAATATTTATGTACGTATGTATGTATTTTACATAAATTGTTGTTGTTGTCAATGCTAGTGCAAAAAGCAAACGTAGTTTACCGTCGTCATATTATATTCAATATTTCAATAATACTTGCGCAATAATTTGTAAGGCTAGACGAAGCCTTTAAAGAGGATTTTGCACAAGGAATAAATCCATATACAGAGAACAGCATAAATTAACTGCTATCAAGCAATCGACAAACGAAATATTAAAAATTATTTGACCTGTTCATGACATAAATAACAACAAAAGGAATTTGAATTGTGAGCGGCTTTTATTTACAATTTCTTTGCAAATTTGCAATTCACTAGCCAGCTTCTAAGGTTGCTTTGCATGGAAATTAAGTCCATTATTGTTGGAGACGGAACATGAGCATACTTTCAGAAAGCCAGGCAGCTATCATGGGTCTAAATTCCAATGAAGACGGTGTACGCCTGTCGTAGATATCTCAATGGTATAACGGAACGATATGATGTCCATATCGTATGGGTATCGGGGCACAACGATGATGGGTTTTACATGGGTGCCTGTCCGCGTGGACCTAATCCCATGGTGCTCTTTGCACAGGGTGAAATACAATGCGTCTACCAACGCCCCCAAATGTAGCAGGCTGCTACACCTGAGTACCAATTCGAAACCATGTATTTGGACATGATTTCCCCCTGGGTACCGGGGCACAGTGGTATTCTGGGTAACTGCAGAGCTGATGAACTGGCCAGGCGGGGCACGACCATCGAACTCTCCCATGAATTCTCGACTATAAGCATTCCTATGAGATATTGGAATATTCATAATTGAAAATGTGATCGCCGGTTCTGTCAAAGACAAATGGGCGGTCTCGCACACGGGCCAAGGCTAGATGAAGGGCACGAAATAAATCAAAGAATGTGTTTAAAGGATGTATTGATTACGAATAAGTGGTACGATGCGTCTTCAGGCTTTTGGTGGCCAGATTACCCAGAGACTCAAATCGTATCACTAAAGTATAATGGGGACACTAAATGGTCTCTCGCTGGACGTATAGTTTTTCCAAAGGATGTCCAACATATCTGTAACTCCTATTGCAGCACTCTAATATCAGATCGACTTTCTTGATCAAATGGATTCATATTACAGATTCCCGTATGTTCCAGTTGCTGCCCGAATGGCTCTAAACAGGGAGGCAGGACAGGACACAGAAGAACCAGAAATCAGGGCTTGAGAACGCTACGCACTGGAGGCATGTTCAGTGTGATTGTCGTGATCATTACGGGGGATTGCATTATGGGTATGCATGCGAAGCGCATTGTTCTTGGATACCTTGCTAATGATTTCTGCAGAAGCTGCAGAGATAATGGTACATGCTTGGCACGTACCAGAAGTAAGTACTTAGATGCTTACTATATGTATGATTTAGAGGAACTGTCACGGTTTGACAGTTTGGCAGTTTAAGTCGTATCATGAAGAGATCCGAGTGATTGATAGACTAGGAGATAGCAGAAGTGTGTCCATCCGATTCTCTTAGATGGGCAGCCACCTCTTCCTACCTGCCTACGTAATTCCATTATTTAAGCATGACATCAAAAACTGATGCCTACTGCAAAAAAAAAACTAAAACAATTGACTTTGACAAGCTTTAATTGAGCAAAACTTTACATCATCAAACCTTTTTACCTTATACAGGAGGAAATCGCTGCAGTCTAGTATGTAGTATATTGCTTTATTAGAGGTCAGGCCATCTTTCAAAGCACAGCCCACAGACATCTCCAATAAAACAAAATAAGAAGAAATATTTCTTCAGCTACTTCCTACCAGCAGATTTCTGCAAAAATTCTGAGACTAAAATAAAATTTACATGCAAAAGTTTCTCAAGAATCTGTCGCTCAGAGTCGACTTTAAACTGTAGGTCCCGCTACTCATGTATAAAATTAGCACACACAACATAAGTGGTGTGGAAAGCTAGGTCGTAATCATGGCTAAAAGGTTGTAATTACTAATTAAGTAAGTTAGCAACCGATCTGTAGAAGTCGTCGTAGTCTAGTACGACGTGTAATGGCTTATTAGAGGTCAGGCCATCTTTCAAACCACAAGTCAGAGTAATCTCCAATAAAACCAAATAAGAAGAAATATGTCTTCGGCGACTTCCTTTCATCATTTTTCTGGCAAAAACTCTGAGGGTAAAATAAAATTGCCATGAAAAGTTTCTCAAAAATCTGTCGTTCGGAATCGATTTAAACTGTAAGCCCTGCCACTTGTGTATAAAATTAATACACTGTGGCACTGTGAGAAGCTAGGTTGTAATCCTGACTAAAGTGCGGTAATAACCAAGTAGTCGCCGTGGTCTGGTAGGTAGTGTGTTGGCTTATTAGACGAAAAGCCAGGGTTCGAGCTCCAGGCCAGACATCAAAATAAAATATGAAAAAATATTTCTACGGCGACTTCCTCTCAGCAGATTTCTGGCAAAAGCTCTGAGAGTAAATAAAATATTGCCATGAAAAGTTTCTCAAGAATCTGTAGTTCGGAGTCGACTTTAAACTGTAGGTCCCGCCACTCATGTATAAAAATTAACACACACAACATAAGTGGTGTGAGAAACTAGGTCGTAGTCCTGAATGAAGGGTTGTAATGACCAATTATGTATGTATGTATGTATGTAATAACCAAGTAAGTAAATAAGTTATCAAGACACTTGCCTATAGCATCAGAGATGCATGATCTACCAACTTTTTATACGTCTTTGAGAGTCCTATGAATTTCTTTCTCACCTCGTAGAATACTCACACTTCCTTTGCCCTTAGAGTAACGTCACAAAAAGAATCTGATCTGATCATAATGGAGCTTGCGATAACCATACAACAAGTTAGTATAAAGAGGTGATTACACCTACAGTTGGTGTTCTTATGCATACATTTTTCTGCAAAAATTTGTCACTTCCAAATATTGGACTCAGTAATGTGTATGAAAGGATAGTACAGTTGTTATTATAGTTTACCTTCTGCAGGATCCCTGGGCATGTCGGACAATGAACAGCCAGATGAACTTGCGAGTTGGAAAGCTTCCAAGCCGCTGTCATGGCCAGAGCCCTTCTATGAAGAGAGAAGACATATTTCGTAAGGTATACACAACGAACGGTAACGTAAAAAGGACCAACTGGATTTCAAGCAATTTAAACTTTTGTTGGATCATTATAATGGTAGAAGATTTGTATCATGCATCTGACTATCCAGGAAAAAAAACTAAGATTGACAAGAAAATGGTTCGCATTCTAACAGGTATTCTAACGGTACGCTACGCTATTTACAGTTTCGCTAACAAGTTCGGCCTGCCCCACCAGAATTAATGCTGCAACACGTTTTATGCAAGTGCCCTTCACTTCAGGACAGAGATTATCGGTTTTTAGGTGATCGAACGTTTGAAGATCTGGCCATGGTGGCGAACGTGGCCGATTTCATCCGGAACTTGGGATGATATAAACCCACTACTAACGTATCATGAAAATTAGGATTACCCTTGTTAACACAAAGGGCCATATGGCCAGTGAGTGAACTTTCCTTTGAACAACAGGCTACTCGCTAATCTAACCTAATTTAATTCGGTCCGTTGACAAGGCACTTACAGTACGCTTATTCAGAATAGTGATCGTCTCGAACCCAAAAGATTCTGTAAAAAAGAGTATGAATTTGCAGAACAACTGCACGGAACGTGGGAAGCATTAAACATTACAGAAGTAACATCTGGCTGCAGATCAGATGTCGAGCGGGGAATTGCTCGTATTAACAACGAGTGGCAGCCTGAAGATTGGCACGGCTATAGGTTTTAAGGAGAGATTATAGTGATGGGCAGCCCACACAAATAGAGGGCAATACTGTAGCAACTCTACACGACGACAATAATAATGATAAGGCTAATAATACTTTGTAACTGACGAGATTTGATTGACTTTGCATGCAATAAACCCTACATTCCTTATTAACTTTGTTAATCTTTGAGTTACTTATGTCTTATGCTTATTATACACGTATTTAATTGGTCATTACAACACTTTTAGTGAGGACTACAACCTAGCTTCTCACACCAATCATGTTGTGTGTGTTCATTTTATTCACGAGTGGCGCTACCTACTGTTTAATTTTGACTTTGAATGACCGATTTACTATCAGATCTTTTGCCAGAAGACTGTTGAAGTATTTCTTATATTTTCTGTTTGATCGAAATGCCTGAGCTGGGATTTGAACCACAAACTCTCGTCTAATAAGCCAACACCCTTCAAAAAAATTTTATTCTGTAGCATAATTCTTCTTCTTTATTGTTTGAATTTCAACTAAAGTATCCTTTAAAAATCCAACAAAAATTTAAGGAATTAAGTAGTAATGATGCTATTGTGTGTGTGTGTGTATGATGATGACAGTGTGCATATTCAAAATAAATTTATTCATACCCGTTAATAACTTTATAATGAATGGCTGTTTTAAAAAGTTTAAATGAAAAGCGTATGAATGAATAAATTGTTGCATACGACGTTTATAAAGTCATAAGCCGTAGAAAAATCTATCAATAGGGTGAACCATAATACAGAGATGTAGTCGCCGTGGTCTAGTAGGTAGTGTGTTGGCTTATTAGACGAAAAGCCAGGGTTCGAGCACCAGGCCAGACATCAAAATAAAATACAAAAAGTATGTCTTCGGCGACTTCCTCTCAGCAGATTTCTAGCAAAAAACGCTGAGATTAAATAAAATTGCCATGAAAAGTTTCTTTAAAATCTGTCGTTCGGAGTCGACTTTAAACTGTAGGTCCCGCCGCTTATGTATAAAATAAACACACACAACATAAGTGGTGTGAGAAACTAGGTCGTAATCCTGACTGAAGGGTTCTAATGACCAATTATGTATGTATGTATGTATGTATAACACAGAGATAAAGTTTGTAAATATTTTTATGTTTTTACCTTTTAAAAAAGTTTAAAATATAAGGCCGTATATTATAAATCAAATAAAAATAAATTTCCGTTTAGTTTTAATTAAAATTATTTATTATTCCAATAATTCTGCGTGCCACTGTTCACAACTTGATGTAAACAACAACAATTGCTTTTCTTTTTTCTACCTTTGCATAAACAATAACAATTACTAGACTATTATTCGACAGGTCATTGTAACGGAGATCTTACTCTCTTCAAACGCACCGCGTGCTCATACAAGACTGAATGAACTTCACTGACACACTCACCTGCTTCGCATTGACTTTTTTATGGCAGGGTAAACAGTCTGATGAATGCTCTAGAAGGCGAATGTGCGTGGCTTCGCCTTCTCGAAATCTCTATAAATGCAAAAATCTTTCTTTACATTTATTATTGTAGCGTTGTTGGTACGTTTTTGTTTACTTGTTTACCATTTTTTATGCTGGTGTTTGTTGGTATTTTAAGCATTACTGTAATTTGTAAACAGGTTTGTTCGCTGCATTGTTTTGTTTTTGTAGCTTTTATTTATAATTTCAAT
The DNA here is from genome assembly GCA_958299815.1 of Sarcophaga carnaria. Taxonomy (NCBI): domain Eukaryota; kingdom Metazoa; phylum Arthropoda; class Insecta; order Diptera; family Sarcophagidae; genus Sarcophaga; species Sarcophaga carnaria. The sequence goes on from OY283149.1 coordinate 145,599,932, forward strand.
GTTAAGCGATGTAAAAGCAAAACACCAATATCCAGATTTTTCATTTTTGTAACAATACTAGCTGGGTATGCGCAGGATATGTTGCTGCGCCATCAACTGAAATAAAATAAATTTTCAGTGATGCCATTCATCGGAAATTAATCGCACCAACCTCCGTCGACTCATGCGCAACAACTTTGTTAAAGAATGCACAGTTTACGATTTAATTGATTTTAAGTAATTTTCAGTGGTGCCACCTGCTGGAAATTAGTCATACCAACTTAGAAACCTTCCCCGGCTCATGCGCAACAACTTTGCTAAAGATCATAACATGATCAAATGCATAGTTTACGATTCTATAAGGTACATACATACAAACATTCATTTTTATATATATAGACTATGGGGGGTGACACGCCCACTATAGCCAATTCGCCCATTTTGTTCATATATACGTCAAAGTCGTCCATACAAAACTTGAGGACTCTAGCTGTTGGAGTTTATGAGATATGCGACATTAAATACTGATTGGGTATGTGGGCGTAACACCTCGCCTACTTGAAATTTTAAAATAAAAGCTGTTTAGCCGTCTATAGACTTCAAACAAACAAACAAACAAATAAACACACATTCATTTTTATATATAAGATAATTGAAAATTTTTGATTATATTTTCTGTACAGGTTTTTTGTTGAATGTTTCTGCTTTTTTAAATTTATTCGTTTCAAGAATTTGGGATAACCTTATTCAATTTCTATTCTATTCTGCCATACAATGTGAAGCGAAAAAAAGCCAACAACAAGTTGTTTTAAATCTATTCTATTAAGTCATGAGCCTTAATAATCTACAAGCTTCCAAATATACTTCCATAATACAAATTAAATAAAAAACAAAAAAAAAAACAATTTAAAAACATAATAAAACTTTAAATATTCAAAACAAAACAACGTCTTTTTTATTGTTTTCATATGCAAAGTATCAACAGAAGGTGTGAGGAAATCTGTTAGCGAAGCGACTGACAACAAATCAACACAAACAATAAAAAAACAACAACAAATTTTTTAATGGTTGTTTTAGTTGTTATTGCCTATAATTAGCATAACAAAAACAATCAAATAAAATAAAATAAAGCAGAAAATATTTTAAATAAATTAAAGTAATTATAAAATACATACGTATACAAACAAATAACAACAACAACAATAAATAACACAAAAACAAAATTGAAAACTTACGAAGCAGAGAAACAGTTGAAATGAAACGAAATTAATTTGAATTCAATTCCATTCAACAACAACAACAACAACAACAACAATATGATTAATTTGCTTAAAACAATAAATAATTGCTTTTACACTGTATGATAAAACAAAGCAAACAAACAAAAACAAAAAAAAGTTCAAATAAATTAAAACACAATGGGGAAGGGAGCGAAAAAAAAACAAAAGAAAAGAAACAAGGTTTTAAAGAAAATTTAATTTTTTTTGTTTTTTCATTAAATTTATTTAAATTTGATAATGATTCCGTTTAAAGATACAAATTGATTTACACTTACTACCGCATGCGATAAAAAAAATGTATCATAAAGACGTTGACATATACAGCAGAGGATATAAAATGAGCACATAATTGGTAATGACCATTACAAATCTTCAGTCAGGATTACGACCTAGCTTCTCACATCACTTATGTTGTGGGTATTAATTCTATCCAGGAGTGAGGGGGACCTACTGTTTAAAGTCGACTCCAAACGATAGATTTTTTTGAAAACCTTTTTAATGGCAATTTTTTATTTACTCACAGAGTTTTTGCCAGAAATCTGCTGAGAAAAAGTCGCCCAAGAAATATTTTTCAAATTTCCATTTGATCGCGATATCTGACCTTGGTTTTGAACCACGGCCTCATGTCTAATAGGCCAGTACACTTCACTAGTTTTTTCTGGGTTATGCTCTCATTCTGTCCTAAGTAATATCAGCTACTGGTTGTTAAAATTAATTTAGTCTCTTAAAGGACTGGTAGCAGAGGGATATAATTTTTAGTTTAATTAACTTTATTACTATTAATCAATCATCAAAATAGTTTATTGAATAGCAAGCAGCCATTAATACGAAAAAAGGCAAGAATGGATAGTAATAACAAAAATAGCAAGCCACCATCAAACAGCCATCGAGCTGCCGCTAATCCAAAATAATAAACCAATAGTTGATAGAATACCAAGCTGCCATTAGGAAGCTATTAATCCGAAAATAAAACCAATACTTAACAGAATAGCAAGCTGCCATTAATCCGAAAATATAACCAAGAGTGGACAGTAATAACAAGAATAGGAAGCCACCATCGAGCAGCCATAGAGCTGCCATTAATCCAAAAAAGTAAACCAATAGTTGATAAAATAGCAAGTCGCCATCAAGCCGCCATTATTCCAAAAACAACCAAGAGTGGGCAGTAATAACAAAAATAGCAAGCCACCATCGAACAGCAATTAATCCGAAAATAAAACCAATACTTGACAGAATAGCAAGCAGCCATTAATCGGGAAAAAAACCAAGAGTGGATAGTAATAACAAGAATAGCAAGTCACCATCGAACAGCCATCGAGCTACCATTAATCCAAAAAAAGTAAACCAATAGTTAATAGAATAGCAAGTCGCCATCAAGCCGCCATTAACCCAAAAAACCAAGAGTGGACAGTGATAACAAGGATAGCAAGCCACCATTGAGCTGCCATTAATCCAAAAAAGTAAACCAATAGTTGATAGAATAACAAGTCGCCATCAAGTCGCCATTAATCCAAAAACAAAAGTGGATAGTAATACCAAGAATAGCAAGCTACCATCGAGCTGCCATTAATCCAAAAGAATAAACCAATAGTTGATAGAATACCAAGCTGCCATTAGGCAGCCATTAATCCGAAAATAAAACCAATACTTGACAGAATAGCAAGCCGTCATTAATCTGAAAAAAACCAAGAGTAGACAGTAATAACAAGAATAGCAAGCCACCATCGAGCTGCCATTAATTCGAAAAAAAAACAAGAGTGGATAGTAATAACAAAAATAGCAAGCCACCATCGAGCTGCCATTAATCCAAAAAAGTAAACCAATAGTTGATATAACAGCAAGTCGCCATCAAGCCGCCATTAATCCGAAAAAAAAAAAAAAAAAAAAAAAAAACCAATAGTGGATAGTAATAACAAGAAAAGCAAGTCACCATCGAGCAGCCATAAAGCTGCCATTAATCCAAAATATTAAACCAATAGTTGATAGAATAGCAAGTCGCAATCAAGCCGCCATTATTCCATAAAAAAACAAAGAGTGGGCAGTAATAACAAAAATAGCAAACCGCCATCGAGCAGCAATTAATCCGAAAATAAAACCAATACTTGATAGAATAGCAAGCCGCCATTAATCCGAAAAAACCAAGAGTGGACAGTAATAACAAGAATAGCAAGCCACCATTAATCCAAAAGAATAAACCAATAGTTGATGGAATACCAAGCCGCCATTAATCCGAAAAAAACTAAGAGTGGATAGTAATAACAAAAATAGCAAGCCACCATCGAGCAGCCATTAATCCAAAAAGTAAACCAATAATTAGTAGAATAGCAAATCGCCATCAAGCCGCCATTAATCCGAAAATAAAACCAACACTTTACAGAATAGCAAGCCGCCATTAATCCAAAAAAATAACAAGAGCGGATAGTAATAACAAGAATAGCAAGCTACCATCGAGCAGCCATCGAGCTGCCATTAATCCAAAAAAGTAAACCTATAATTGGTAGAATACCAAGTCGCCATCAAGCCGCCATTAATCCGAAAATAAAACCAATACTTGATAGAATAGCAAGCCGTCATTAATCCGAAAAAACCAAGACTGGACAGTAATAACAAGAATAGCAAGCCACCATCGAGCTGCCATTAATCCAAAAGAATAAACCAATATTTGATGGAATAGCAAGCCACCATTAGGCAGCCATTAATCCGAAAATAAAACCAATACTTGACAGAATAGCAAGCTGCCATTAATCAAAAAAAAAAAAACCAAGAGTGGAAAGTAACAACAAGAATAGCAAGCCACCGTCGAGCATCAATTAATCCGAAGAATTAAAAACAACAGTTGATAGTTGTAACAAGAATAGCAGGCAACCATCCAGCAGCCATTGATTCGAAAAATAATCAAGAGTTGATAGTAATAACAGGAATAGCAAGTCGCCATCGAGTAGTATATAACTCTCTCAAAATTCTTGCCTATAATAGATCTGTACCATCTAATTCCTTACGGTTAATAAGTATTATCACAGCTGTCATTAGAGATAAGAAACCGGAAGCTTCTGTATCCGTAGCTACTTGTATTTAGGACGACTTTGCGTTTTGGTGGCAGTTATTGTTCTTATAAAAGTTTTATTGCTTCTTAATAATGTATGAATGGCAATTATAGCCAATTAATTTAATGAGCAACTAACAACCAATTAAATCGTTATCTCTCAGGTAATACAACAATAAAATTGTAAAACTTTTATACAAGAAATCTTATAACACTTTGGGCACTTATTACATCATTTTTAATGTTTAATATTTTATATAAAGCTTATGCATATTTAAACAGAGCATATGCTGAATAAATATATACATTTTTTTTATACTATTTTTATTGTATAATTAGTTAGAGAATAAACAAACTGCATAGAGACACAGAGGGAGAGCCACAGTGTGAGAGAGAGAGACAGTTTTATAAAACAAATAGTGGCTAAACTAGAACGGACACAGATACAGTGATATGGATACGGCAACGGATATTTAAATACTACAACTTTTTACACTGATACCCCGCAGGCACGTTTATAATACATTGACTCACTCTCTCAGTCACTCGTTCACGTTCATATTCATTCATTAAAATACACATGGAAACTTAGTTTTGAAATGCTACTAAAATATGCAACAATGAATAACTTTTCTTCTCTTGGTGTTTTTGCTATTGTTGTTATTGCTTTTACTATTTCATTCTTTATTTTGTTTTGTTTTTTATATTTTGTTGGCTTTTGTTTAGTTAAGCCGGTCTATAAAATATACAAAAATAAACCAACAACAACAATAGCAAGCATTACACTTCAAACTTATTTAACGGCTGTTTTTGTATTCTGAATGAATAATTAATGAGAAGACATTAAAGCCTCAACTAAAGTGAACAACATTTAGGCTGCCACTGTGAGTTTTAATTCAATGATTGACTGCTTGAATGACTGACTCAATGACTCATTTAATTCAGTCTGATTAGTAAAATGAATATTTTTTCGTCTTTTCGTCAAAATTGTGTCTCGTCATTTGAATTAATAATTACGATATACATACGCTCAACTGTTAGCTTGTTTGTCTCTCTCTCTCTGTCTCTATTAATTTTTTTATCAAATTTATTTCGTATCTTTTGATACGATCCAGCAGCAGCACAAACAAATTAATTATCATTTGAAGATTTTTATACAAAAGCAATGAAATTTGTATACAAAAGACCGAAACGATGATTGATTGGCAATATTTGGAGTCCAATAACTCGTATTGGTTACAATAAAATGATTGATTTTGTATCAAAAGTCTGCATACAAGGTGTTTACATATCGAGCTTCTTGTTATAAATACAAAAAATGCACATACAGTGAGAGTCAAAAGCATGGATAATATTCTAACAATCGCCAAACTCAACTTTTACCACTTAAGGAGAGTGCCCGAAAAAAATTTTCAAGATTTCGAAATTTTTTTAATGTATAATTTCTTTTGACGCTCACTATACATGCATACATACTGTATACTAGAGGCTCTACAAATTGTGAATGATCAGTAATATCTGACAAATGTTTCTCATTTATTATCGGCAATTCTTGTTGTATAATTTTCTCTGTCATTCTGAAAGACTAAAGGGAATATCGTGAGACTCTATTTTATGTAAGAAAAATAATTAATTGTGGGTGGCATTGAATATAATTTCAGAACTTTGAAAATGTTTCAAAACACATTAATTATTTCACAAGTTGCTAAGAATGTCGTATCATTTTGTTGAATAATATTCTGGACCTGTTTTCACAGTTTTAACAGTCTTTAGGGCCATTATTACAACTTGCCGTTAAAGTTGGGTTTAGTTAAAACTAACTTTAGCTAAAGTGAACTTTAAAGTCACCTTTAATTAAACTCAACTTCAACGTTGGCTAAAGACAACTTTAAAGTCATCTTTAACTTCTTTTCGTTATTACAAACTACAGATAAAATAAAGTTAACTTTTTCAAAAATATGGCAGTGCCGGAGCAATGTCGATAACACTACTCAATTGAACAAGTTCTTTTTAAAATCAGTGGCAATAACGGGCTTCTTCGTTTTTGTTGTATATACTAATTTTGTTTCTATTTGAAGTTGCTATATTGAAAATAATATACATATGTATGGCAAGTTCAAACATAAACTTAACTTTAAAAGTTACCGGTAGGCTGATCCTCCCTTTACCTTAACTCCCACTTCTACCATATTGTCCACATATAATAAAGAAGAACAATTTATCTACCCTTCAAAATCCTCCCTTTACTTAACGACAAGTTGTAATAATGGCCCTTAGTATGGTTAATCTTAATCATTAAACGACTGGCAGATACTCCTGCGACTTACGAGTTTCGCAACGAACAGGTTGGTTTTCGTCTTGGCTAGTCTAGCAATAATTACGTCAACAGTCTGCGCATATTCACAAATCAAACGATGTAATGTTTATCTGCATTATTTTTATTATTTGTTGACTTTTTAAAGGTTTTCTACCCCCTAAACAAATATTCCATAAGGAATACATTGCCTTATAGAGGAATACCAAAACGACTCATATTATGAACTAAACATGCCGAATTATAAGTGAGGATATGACAAGTCGGAGCTCCTCAAGGCTGCTTTTGAAATGATCATTGAAAGCTTTATATTGAAATTTGTATCAAGAATAAGGGACATAAACAGGCATTTGAATAATACTCACGACGACTTATACTATTTGGACGACATACATACATATGTATATCTGTTACCGAACAACTTCAATAATATGATTATTCAACTGAACAAATTGGGACTCAACACGGGATATACAACAATAGCAGTGAGAGTTGGCAATGATTTCCGCCTCCGATCCAAAAGTGAGCTGTATGAGCTTCTCAACGACATGGACGTTGTGCAGCGTATTAACATCCAGCGGCTCGGCCAAGTCGTTAGAATGAAAAAGGATACTCCGGCGAGACGGGTATTTGATGCGGAGATTTGCGGAAATCGGCGAAGAGGACGATCTTGTTTGTCTTGTCTTCGATTGGTGTGATCAACTGGCGTAGGCGCGCAAGAAGCAGAGACGCCTGGAAGAATGTGTTAAGGCAGGCCGAAATCCGTTAAACGGGTTGTTAATGGCCAGTTAAGTAAGTATGTAAGTATAACAACAGCAGCAGATTGAAAATGTGTAGTTATCTTGCTGTCTGTGGTGCTTTATTACAACGAACAGTGAGTCTAAGAAAGATATTGGAAATCATATTAACAGGAACAAAATAACGTTTGGACAACTTCACCTTATCACTTTGCAAATATTTTTAACAGATACTGGTATATGGAGTTAGTTGCCTTGTTCAAAGGCGAATTATGAAACAAGCTCGTTGGGACCTCAACACAATCTTTGTCGACCAGTACCTGAAACGAATACAGAAGATTTTCAGACCAAACATTAACAGGAATACTCAACTGTGGGCAGACTCCTGATTAAATCGAAATTCGTGGAGGGAAGTCGAATTGGGTTGGATAAAACTAAGATTGAAAATGGATGCGATTCTCAATCCCTGGCGGATCCCTAGCCCCACATCGTTCTTACAGCTAGAAATGAAGACATTAAAGGCAAATAAATCTGTAATGAAAAATGAGATTCAATCTACAGAGCCTGGAATAAATCTTAATATTGAAGCGATCTTTATATTTGAGAGCTCTGTTAGGTTACTGACATATGAAATTAAAGTCATTCTTTTCCTCCTCCTCACACCCACAACAGCTGCAGAAGACATTCGACGAAATGCGAAACCTATCGTTATAGCTTCCAAATGTACAGTGACCCATGAGAGTCGCTATTGTGCAATGACAAGCCATGTGATTTAAGGCTAAAAGTGAATCCGTCTTCGTCTAACCCATATCAATCCACCACAGTCTAGCAATATTACACGTATAGTCTTGATGTCAGCAAGATTGAGTCACCATGTAAAATAAACGGATCGCTCATTGACTTGTCCGATGTATTCGGAATTTTTATGCCCTGTAACATGCCTAATGAATGCCTTTAAAATTATATGTCTAACGAGGTCTCGGTTTAGATTTGTAATTTAAAAACTTTTCTACGTGTGTAAATGCCTTCATGATTACTTTTTGTTGTGGTTGTTGTTGTTGCTACTGCAGTTGTTGTTGTTGTTTGTTTAAACATCATTATTTGTTGGTAAATTTTTAATATTCCAGTTGTACAATTGTTATATTATTTTTGTTTATTTTTTTTTTTGTTTATTCTTTTTGTTGTTGTTCCATTTGGTCTTTCAACAGAGACTTCCGAACTTTGACAGTTGTTAATGGCCATCTTGTTGAAGCCACATCCAACAAATTAGTTGCCATTTATACCGTCTGTTTTGTTAAAGCACCATGGATGACCATAAACAATGACAAGTGTTTGCAGAATGGGCCCTGGATTAGTGGGCAACTGACCCTGATTTCTCCACAAAATAATCTTCAGCGCAGAGACCTATTTGTGCACAAAATTTGTGCATTTGGGAAAGATAATAATCCACATGAAATCCAATAGTGTCAAGAAACGTAACTTTTTGGTGTGAATTTTGGTTCGCAGCATCAACGGTCCATGTTTCTTTGGGAACAACACTGAATCTCCGGTGCAGTACAAGTTGGCGATGATTTTCGCATCCGATCGAACAGTGAGCTGTATGAGCTCCACAACGACATAGACGTTGTGCAGCGTATTAACATCGAGCGGTTGCGCTGTCTCGGCCATGTCGTTCGAATGGAGGAGGATGCTCTGGCGAGATGGGTATTTGATGCGGGGATCTGCGGAAGTCGGCGTAGAGGATGACCTTGTTTGCGTTGTAAGGACCAAATCGAGGAAGCCTTGTCATGGATTGGTGTGACCAAAGCACAAGTGCCTGGAAGGATGTGTTAAGGCAGGCAGAAATCTGTTAATCGGGGTGTTATGGCCAACTAAGTAAGTAAGTAAGTAACACAGCTAGGAAGGAACATTATAGGTCAATGATTTAAAACCTTTTCTGGCCTAAATTGGATTATTTGGACACTAACGACTTGTGATTTCAGCAGGACGGCGCCACGTGACACACCGCTCATACCACATTGATATTCTATGCGAGCAGCTGTATTGATATTCTGTACGTACCGATGTCGTACGATTGAATACCATTAGAAGTTTTCTTGTGGGGTAAACCATAGGCAGGTCGGAGTGGTAGCTTTGACACCAAAAGCTCACTTGAGCACTTATAGCGGCCCATTGTGACACCACAGATAATTGCAGTCCCTGTACTGAATGAGCCGTAGTCTAGTAGGTAGTGTGTTGGCTTATTAGACGTGAAGCCAAAACAAAATACAAAAAATATTTCTTTGTCGATTTTCTCTCAGCAGATTTCTGGCAAAAACTCTGAAGAGTAAATAAAATTGCCATGAAAAAGTTTCTCAAAAATCTGTCGTTCGGAGTCGACTTTAAACTGTAGGTCCCACCACTCATGTATAAAATTAACACACACAACATAAGTGGTGTGAGAAACTAGGTCGTAATCCTGAATATAGGGTTGTAATGACCAATTATGTATGTACTGAACGAGTTCCACCAAACTAGGAACGAAGTTGGTCAGCGCGTAAGTGCTGCACGAGTAAACCATAAACTACATCGAACCTTACAGCCATCAAACAAATTCAGCACGATTTATATACCAAAGACGAGGATGATTGGATATTTGAAATGCGCTCTACCCGAGGAAGCCGTGTTATATTCCCAACAAAATGGCATTAAAAAGTCTTTTAAACGAATAAAAAATTTCAATAATATCTCACACACACTTTGTATAATTTAAATGTAAATATTGGAAGCACTCAATAAAAGACCCTTTGATGCTGATACAACTGGTTGTATATGATGTCCGAAATGTGGTGCAGTTAACATGTGTCATTCACACTTGAACAAATGCAGACATGCGGGTTATTAGTTTCTAGCAGAGAATTTGTTTTTTGGACTACAATTCCATAATGAATGTGAATGTGAATGTGAATGAACGCACATCCACAACAAACACATGCATGAACGCACCTCTCTCGAACCCTCTTTTGTCTAAATTATACGTAAATTTTGTTTTAAAAACATTTATTTTAATACAATAAAATACACACGTACACATAGTATTTTTTTTGGGAGAGCCTTGCAATTATTAGCGTGTAGTTGTTTTTGTTTTGCGGGCATTTTTTTGTGTAAAAATGTCGAAAATTTGTTTTGGTTTCGCATTTAAATTCAACATATTTTTTTCGAGGGCAATATTTTGATGCGTGTTTTCCGTTGTGTTTTTTCTGTTGTTGCTGTTTAATTTGCAATAATAATCATCATGTTGAACAAATTAATTTGTTAAAATACCAATAAAATTTCATGTTCAATAATAATTATTTGTATACGTATTAATTTTCTATTTTTTTTATTTTGCAGTTGTTAGCCATAAGTAGTGCATTTAACGCATTTAGTTGGTAGTTTTTTTCTTTAGTTTTTGTTTATTTCATAATGATAATTTGATTCAGTTTAACAATTTTGTGGTAATTTACGTTACATGCCCAATTAAATCAGTGAACAAATCAAAAAAAAAAAAAAATTTCACCACAAAATATTTTATAAATTCAATTGAATTGAATTCTCATGCACGATTTGCTTCAAACTAATTGAGAATGTTAATGTCAATTGCTGTCCGTTGTTAATTTGTGTGATAAATTTAATTAAATTCTAAAACACAGTAATCACACAATGACATAAAAGCAATGACAGGGCATATGACAGCAATAGAAGAACTGGAGATATTAAGGGGAATGACCTTTGAACGGGTGCTGAGGATTAATAGCCACTTGTACAGAATCAATCCCAAATTAGAGATTCAGTGCTTGAAGTCGCCGTAGTCTAGTAGGTAGTGTGTTGGCTTATTAGACGCAAGAGCCAGTGTTCGAGCCCCAGGCCAGACATCAAAACAAAATACGAAAAATATTTCTTCGGCGACTTCTTCTCAGCAGATTTCTGTCAAAAACTCTGAGGATAAATAACAATTGCCATGAAAAGTTTCTCCAAAAATCTGTCGTTCGCAGTCGACTTTAAACTTGTGGATTCCGCCACCCACGAATAAAAATTAACACACACAACATCAGTCGGGTGAAAAGCCAAGGTTGCAATAAGCACTTAAGTAAGAAAGTTTTTTTAATACATCTCTGATACACAGGCAACAACGATCTGCCTGCATAATTATAAGTGGTGCCCTGCGCACTACTCCTACGATCGCTCTGGAGATGATCTTATACCTTCTACCGCTAGACCTACACTGATCAATGTGGCGGCTAGCGTTAGTAGGCATGCATTGGTCATACAAGGATATTGTCGGAAGCATTGAATATATGACACTGCGATATGACTTCTCAATGAATTTTAGGACATTCATTCCGAAAACGGAGGACTGGAGGAAAGGTGCGGCGCACCTTGCGGAGGATACCGCACAAATCTACAACGATGGTTCAAAATTGGAAATAGCCGTTGGTATTGGTATCCAATCGAAATCTATAAGGCTACCAGATCACTGCAGCGTCTTTCAGGCGGAAGTGTCGGCAATTCAGGCTGCATTGAAAATTATCGTGGCCAAAAATGTTCACGGACGGAAAATCATCATACTTTCCGATAGCCAAGCGGCTATCAAGGCATTGGATTTCAGTGTAATAAACTCCAAGAAGGTATACAACTGTCGCAGATGTCTCAATGGGATGGCGAAGTGATATGATGTCTGTATCATATGGGTACCGGGACATAGAGATATTCCCGGCAATTGCAGAGCGGATGATTTGGCCAGAAGAGGCAGGACTATCGAACTCTCTGATAAATTCTCTACATTGGGGATCCCTTTGGATACCTGCAGGCTTATAATTGACAATGCAATCGTGGACCTTGTCGACAGTAGGTGGGCAGCTTCGGATAAAGGCAGAACGGCGCAAAAAATCTGGCCAAGGTTGGCCAAAGAAGCAGGCTCAGCGCTGTTATCGGGGTTATTACGGGGCATTGTATTATAGGAACGCATGCGTGGCGTATTGGTCTTGGACACGTCGCGAATGATTTCTGCAGAAGCTGTGAAGATGAGGAAGAGAATGAAACTATTCTTCACCTACTGTGCACATGCCCAACACTTGGTCAGAAGAGAAAGAGATACCTGGGTGCCTACTACATGGAGGATCTAGATGAATTCTCATGCATGGATGTTGGCAGTCTGAGTCGCTTCATCAGAAGCTCCGAGTGGTTTCTGGAATAGGGGAGAATGTGAAACTGTGGTATCACAATTGGCCCTGTGTGCGGCCTAAGTGTGTCCGCACATGACTCCATCGAGGGGACAGCCACTTCTACCTACCTATCTCTGAAGTAAACACTTAAATTAGTATCAAGTACGAGCCAGGAAATTGTAACAACCAATGCCAAACTTTGAATTTGTCTAGGCAACGATTGAACTGCAGGCAATTTGACTGAAGAAAAAGACGTTTAAGAAAAGTTGTAGACCTGTTCAGTATATAAGAGCTTTTATTCGGTTTAGTAAAGAGATAGAATAGAGAGTTTTTATTTCAAACAAGACTGATGAAAACTTTCTTTCTTGAATAATTTAAGAATATAATTACGAAGACAGAATAACCACTAAAAACGCTAAAGAACTTAACAGAACTGAGTAGTAGTTTCTAACGATGTAATATATACATAATTACATACTTAGTTGATCAGTCATTATTACAATCTAGCTTCTGACACCACTCAAATTGTGTGTGTTAATTTTTTACACGAGTGACAGGACTTACAGTTTAAACTCTACTCTGAACTACAGATTTTTTGAGAAACTTTTTCACGACAGTTTTATTTACTCTCAGGGTTTTTGTCCGAAATCTACTGAGAGGCAGACGCCTTTTCCTATTTCGTTTTGTTGGAAATATCTGACCTGAAGTTTGTCTAACACACACTTCCTTCTAGACTACGGCGACTAGAACATAACCACACCCGGATCAAAATACAATATCGGATGCTCTGCTAGAAAGAAAAGACAGTAGGGCTCTTTATTACAAGCTGTGTAATGTCACAAGAAATTTTTAGATGTCACCATAGTCTAGTATATAGTGCGTTGGCTTATTAGGCGAGAGGTTTTAATCACCGGCTAAGACATCTTGAATAAAACGAAATATGGAAAAAATATATTTCTTTCTCCGACTTTCTCTCAGCAGTCTTCTGGCAATAACTCTGGCAATAAGTTTCGAGGCCGTATTGAAATCCCAGCCCAGGCATCTGGAACACAACGAAATGTAAAGAACTCTGGTAGACAATAAAATTGCAATGAGAAGTTTCTCAAAAATATGTCATTCAATGTCGACATTAAACTGTAGATTCCACCACTCATTAGTAGTCTCACTTATCGTGCTTTTATCTTTTTGTTTTATTTACTTCAGTTTCGTTTATTACGTATTACAATTTGAGTGTCTAGAATAATAGGGTTGCCACCTCTTATCACTTGGAAAAAACGTTCTCTCTGAAAACGTAGGAATTTTTTTTATTATGTGCAACGATGCGAAACTTTGCTTACTAATTTTCATTCTTCATTAAAACAGAGCGCTGCCTGACAATAAGAACATTTTTTCTTCTTTACCTAGTTTGGAACCTTGATTTATTTAGTAATCATGCACGTTACCAACTGCTCCAAGCCACATTCTCAAATTCTTGCTTTACTGAGATTTTATACACTAGATATGTAAGTTTCCGTCATTCCTATAAGGAGCATAGGTGCTTAATGAACACATTCTAGTGTGTTTCCTGACGGTTAAGAGATTCTATTTTGTCCCAACTTCTGCCCACGACAACAGCTTCATTGAATATTTGGTTGCTCGATGTCTACTCAGGAATGCTTCTTTTACATCACCACTCGATGATATTTCTGCTGATGTCAGTCGTTTAGTAGTCCACCCAGAAGATGGCAGATGCAATTCCACTTGCTTTTCCATCATCATTAAAATTGGAAATAAAATATGGCATTAGTTTGTGAAGGAGCCAGTGTTTAGCAAATGTCAGAAATTTCTGAATATCTCGACGTGCAGCATTTTATGTTTTCCAGGTTATCCTTAGTTTCATTCGGCTAGAAGGGGTGTCCAATGGATTTCAAACGACCTAAGGTTGGACACGCCCTTGTAATTTTTTTCTTAATTCAATTCAAATTCATTCATTTTGTCATTTTGAAATCTTTTCAGCGCACGTATGAATATTTTATCTTAATGTACCCGTATTATAATAGATTTGAAATCATGTTTTTCTTTTTATTTTTATTTTTATTTTTATTTCACAATTTCATTTTATGGCATTTGATTTTTCCCTTGCACGTTCCCACATTATTTCGTTTATTTCCCCAACAGGGCTAAACCACATCTTTGGCGTGTGCCAACAAAACATTTCATATACAATTCTGCTTAACTATGCATATGGTATACATACACAAACAAATCAATGACTTACTATATAGTTGTAGTTATTATATTCGTATGATTGTGGCAAATAAATATTCAATTACCACAAATGTCATTGGAAAGTTTTTCTATTGTTTAGTTTCGGTTTTTTTTGTTTTTGTTGTTTAACAGATTGATTTTTGTTAACGCCTTTACAAATGGCCAAAAGCATTTCAATGGAATATTTTCATTTCCTTTCATTCTTTTGTTTTACCACGAGTGCCTTTGTATGTGTAAATACATTTTAATGTTCTTGGCCTGTAGCCATTTCTCTACAATATTTGGCTGCCAAAACATCATATAAAATTATACAGTGCAGGTCCGTCAAAAACGTACAGCAAAGGTTAGGCAAATACATAAAAATATAATTATAATATAACGGTAAATTATACAGTAATTTATTTATTATCATGTTATTATTATTACCCTAGGTTAGGTTAGGTTAGGTTAGAGGACGTGTACTTGACAATTACAACGTAATTGTACAACGTCCTAGTTTCTCGCACCACTTACGTTGTGTGTGTTAATTTTATACATGAGTGGTGGGACCTATAGTTTAAAGTCGACTCCGAACGACAGATTTTTGAGAAATTTTTTCATGGCAATTTTATTTACTCTAAGAGTTTTTGCCAGAAATTTGCTGAGAGGAAGTCGCCGAAGAAATAAAATTTGTATTTTGTTTTGATGTCTGGCTTGGGGCTCGAACCCTGGCTTTACGCCTAATAAACCAACACACTACCTACTAGACTACGGCGACTTCATTATTACCCTAAAAAATATAAAATTTTTCTCTATAAGAAAACAAGAGAATCAAACAAAACAGAGGCTAAACTATGAAAAACCGCTTATCAGAGACACAAGCCCAAAACAAAGATCAATCAAACCAAGGCTATTCCCTATAGGATTAATCATAACGTCAAAGATCATGGCTTTATAGGCATTATTTCAGACTGCATAGTAGAAGTCGCCGTAGTCTAGTAGGTAGTGTGTTGGCTTATTAGACGTGAGGCTACGATTCAAACCGCAGGTCAGACATTAAAACGAAAATATGAAAATATTTCTTCGTCGGCTTCCTCTCAGCAGATTTCCGGTAAAAACTCTGAGAATAAAATTGATTTTAAATTGTAGGTCCCGCCACTAATGTATAAAATTAATACACCCAGCATAAGTAGTGTGAGAAGGTAGGTAGCAATCCTGACTGAAGGGTTGTAATGACAAATTATGTATGTATGTGGCTGCCTTCCAAAATGTTAGTTGCTTTGTGTTTGAACAAAGTATCGTGTTTCATAATGCCGCTGTACAAAATATATGGAATGTATTCTATTTCAAAACATCGTCAATGTGTATTTTTAACGCAGTCAAAAAGCAATCAGGCATCGGATTTAACGTTGATGCATTGTTTGGTTACTTTGCATATCTACATACGTTATATATAGTGCAGTAGTAGAACTGCATACAAACTTTGTATTGATACATTTTGGAAGGCAGCCTGTATGTGCTCGCCATGGATTTTAGTAGGGTGCTTAAGTGAAGGTTCAATAGCAAAGGAAAGAACTAAAACCCTTAAAACTACATTGGTAACACTTGAGTTCAGTATACCATGTATGTACATACAAGCCCGTACGATTTTCGCTGCCTTTCACTGTATAACATAACGACAAATACAAATCGAAAACCATAAGCTTGCCTGTAAGGCTGTTTTGGAAGGAAGTTTTTTTTGGAAACTTTAATCATAAAGTCTTACACAGCACTGAAGGGGTGAAAAAATAATAATTAACGTACAAAACTCATAACTTATTAAAGAGGCAAAAAACAAAAAACGTACGAATACACTTAATGAACTTGAGTTTGAAAATAAATAAATCAAAATGCAATTAATTTTAATGGGATTTGCTTTTTGTTTTAATATTATATATAGACAGACAGACACAGAGACAGATGGACAGACGAAGATAATCATTTTTCAATCTGTTTATAATCAAAAAAATTAATCTCTACCTTATTGAGAGGCAGGCAGGCATTAACGCTTTAATAAAATTTATGTTTATTTTATTAATAACAGAAAAAAAAAACAAAAATTTATAAAATATTTCGTTAATTTATATTAAATGGAATAAAAATCAAAAATATCCCATTTAATAAACCCATAAATTGTATTTATTTGAGTTAAATTGCCTCAAATCACCTTAAACCAGTCAATAAAAAAGATTAAAAATCAATAAAAACCGAGAGAGAGAGGGAAGAAAAGAAAAAAAATAACGTCACAGTAACAAAAATTATTGCCATTCATTTGACACCCACTGTGATTTGATATCAAAGAACAAATAACTCATATTAATGTATGCAATAACAACAATAACAACAACAATGACAATAAAAAACAAATTAAATACAAATACATTGTATTTAACAAATAAACAAATACAATAATACCATACGAACACAATACGAACACACTACAACACAATACAACAAAGCACGACACAACACAATACAACACGACACAACACAATACAATAAACGGAAAGAAAAGACTCATGTTTATGTGGCGCAAATAAAAAAACAACAAATTCTATTTATTATTAACGTTTATAAATTAAAATGAAATTAATTTGATACGATTCGATTTGATTTCATTTTATTTGCCTCCAACAATGACGATAACATTGACGATGATGTTGCCAACTGTTTCCTCATACTTATACGGTACATACTACACCGCATCATACTTTCATGTGAAAATACCAATGCGCCGCCAACAACAAATCAAATGGGAAAAAAAATGTTTAATTGAGGCAAGGATTTATTAGGCATTAGTTGTGGCAATAATATGTTCATTGTTGTTATGATGATAATGGATGGCACCGCCGTTAAAATGTTAAGGTGGCTGCATGTATTATTTATTTGCATTTAATTAAGTGCGTAATAAAGGAAAAATAAATACGAAAACTTTATTTATTATGGGAAAATTTCTGTTTAATTAAAGCCTTTATGAAAACAAAGGATATTACAGTTGAGAAGCAAATAATAGCACTACAATGGCAATACTATAGGGTTTATATTTTAGGCGTTCTTTTTAAAATTTAAACAAAACAAAGTGCGTGTGAGGTATACATATGCACACGTACAGAATTGATCATTTAAGCAGACGTCGGCACCAATGTCCCTCAGGGGAAGAACATCTTCGGCTTTTTACACACATAGGACACGAACATCAACAATGTTTGTTAAAAAGAGCGTAAAAATGCATTCAGTTGTTTGTCAGCTTCTAAAGAAGGAGGTTTATGTAGCTTTTTTTCAGACTTCAATTTTACACCCAAATAAATATTACAGTAGGATTCACTAATATCCATGAAAAATGATTTCGATTTTTGGAAGAATGCTTGCCAACTTAAATACGGTGTCTTTAGAGACTTAGCGCAGTACAATTTTTCTATATTTTCCGCACACATATACATATTATTGGGTCAATAAGTAGACTTGAAAATATTACTAACAATTTTCTTATGGGTTAACACATGCCTCTCACAAATACAGTCACATTTTTCTCATGTTCTCTTTGTGCCGACGTCTGATTATAAGTTTTTTGAGTCAGGATTGCAACCTAGCTTCTCACACCACTTATGTTGAGACCTACATACAGTTTAAAGTCGTCTCCGAACGACAGACTTTTCTGAGAAACTTTTTCACGGCAATTTTTTATTTCCTCTCTGAGTTTTTGTCCGAAATCTGCTGAGAGGCAGCGTCGTTGAAATATGCATATGTCTGCTTTGGGGTTTGAGCAGTGGCCTCACGTCTAATAAGCCAATATACTGTTAACTAGACTACGGTAAATACAACTCCACTACCACTCAGTGGCTACCAATTTAAATTCTGTAGGTTCATGAGATCTAAGTCCAGAGGTTCTACAAGTGGTAAAGTGATACTTTAATGGCTGCCTCTACTAGATGCCCTACTCTCATCATAATACTGTCGTTAACTTAGTGTAAAAGGCTGTCCAAAGGCTTTTAATAATTCCAGGGCTTTTTCCAGAAATGTGATGAGATACAGTTGCCGAAGTTTGATGCATGGCCTAGACTATAGCAACTACAACATACATAATTGGTCATTACAACCCTTCAGTCAGGATTACAACCTAACTTCTCAAACCACTTATGTTGTGTGCGTTAATTTTGTACACGAGAGATGTGGGACCTACAGTTTAAAGTCGACTTTGTAGGACAGAATTTTCTGAGAAACTTTTACTTGGCAATTTTTTATTTACTCTCAGAGTTTTTGCCAAAAATCTGCTTAGAGGAATTCGCCGCGGAAGTATTTTTTCATATTTTCGTTTTGATGTCTGACCTGGTGTTGGAACCGTGACCTTTTGTCTAATAAGCTAACACACTACCTCCTAGACTACGGCGACTTCACTTTTTAAAGCGTTCATATCTTTAAATTTAAATAAAACAAACCTTTCAGTCAGGCTTATGTATAACCTAGCTTCTCACAACACTCATGTTGTGTGTGTTAATTTTTCACATGAGTGTCAAGACCTTTTTCATGTCAATTTTATTTAACTCTCAGAGTTTTTGCCAGAAATCTGCTGTGAGATAGTCGTCGAAAAAATATGAATATTATTGACCTGGAGTTTGAACCGTGGCTACACGTCTAAGAAGCCAACACACTGCCCACTAGACTACGGCGACTTCCGATAACATTGATAGCTAAGCCTTTTAAATAATAATAAATAGAATACTTCGTACAGAAGCTCAGAGTCCATATGGCAAAACAGAAATGACTAATGTTAAGTCAACACCGTGATAAGGAGTCTTCCAACAAGTTTTGACAGAAAGGTAATGGTCGCTTTGTAGAAACAGCAGCTCCAAATAAGTTGTCTTTTATTCTGGCTGTTTTGGCAAATTCTAATGGAAGACCATAGAGGACAATGTGTGTATGTTCGCTGTATTCGCTCTGTAGCATTTATCAGCTGAGTCTAATTTTAATTGCAAAATTTAATTGCAAAAATTTTGTCGTAGTCTAGGCAACTACTACGCCACTACCACTCAGTGACTATCAGTTTCAGTTTCTGCGGGTTCATGAGATTTAAATCCAGAGGTTTTACAAGTGGGCCTTAATACTTCAAAGGCTGCCTCTACTAGGATGCTTTACTCTCGTTATAATGCTTTCAGCAACTTAGTATGAAAGGTTTTCAATAGGCTTCTAATAATCCCCGGAGTTTTTTGTGCAGAAATCTGCTGAGAGGTATTTGCCGAAGAATATTTCGTTTTTTTTGGAGATGTCTGATCTTGAGTTTAAAGCTTGACCTCACGTCTAATAAGCCAACACACTACTTATTAGACTACGGGTGATTACAAGAGTGTGAGATTCATCGAAATTTATAGTTCGTTTAAAAAATCTCTTGATACTTTTATATGGGGAATACAACATCGCTTGAAGGGCCATAGCTTTTACGGATGAAGCTTTTCCGCAATGTCTGATTTTCCTTGACATTGGATTACCAATGGCTTGGGGTAAGTTGCCTTACAGGACCAGTGTGGCTGTTTGTGACTTATTCGCATATATCGGTGCCTTAAAAAAACCTCACCGAAAAAGTCTAACCAACGCATAATCAAATCGCTTGTGCAGAATATCTAATTTGGCTTGAGCTGTGTGGCGTATGAAGTCGCCATACTACAGTAGATAGTGTGCTGGCTTATTAGACGTGAGGCCACAGTTCAAACCCCATTTAAAGGCATCAAGTCGCCGTAGTGTAGTAGGTAGCTTGTTGGCTCATTAGATATGAGGCCACGTTTCAAATTCCAGGTCAGATATCTTCAACAAAACGAAATAAAAATATTTCTTCCCTCAGCAGATTGCTGGCAAAAACTCTGAGAGTAAATAGAAAATTGCCATGAAAGGTTTCTCAATAGAATATGTCGTTCGGAGTCGGCTTTAAATTGTAGGCCTTGACACTCATGTGTAAAATTAACACACACAACATAGGTGGTGTGAGAAGCTAGTTTGTAAGCCTGACTGACGGGCTGTAATGACCAATTATGTTTGTATCAGAGGTCAGCAATGTGTATCCAAAAAGATGAATAGAAGCGAATCATACTCTGATACTTATACGCATTCATACTTATTTTAATATCTTGGAACCCGTACTCATATTTAAAGTTTAAAGCACTCATCATGTTCATACTTAACAACACGTATGCTGTTGTTGATTTCGGCTCTCCATAGCGCAACATATACAAGAATTACACAATAAGTATGAGTTGCATACGAACACTAAAATACTCACTAAAAGGTTGTGTGTTTGCTCAGCTTTCTGTCTTTGTCTTTTTTGTTTATGTGTCTGTATTCTTTTTTTGTAAATGCAACAACAACTAAGACTATACATTTTGATGAATGATTCGAGTCACTCGCGAATCATTTATAAGTATTTTTCTAAATTTTTTATGAATCTAAATGAGTAGGCTTATGAATCAAACATATTTCGAATGGTATGAGTTTGATGTCAACGTTGTACGCATACTCATTGCAACCTGTACTTATAAATCAACGTGTGTAGTGAGTCTGAATTAATCAGAGTACACAGTTAAATTTCAATATTGTTGACTCACTTATTTTCAAAATTTCATGAGTGCTTATGAGTAGCGAAAAACGATTCTTTGATGATCTCTGGTATATATGTACGTGCGGCATGTAGTTCCGTCCAACATTTTGTCTACTTTCCCCTACAAACAAAACTTTTCAATGCCAACTTAAATCTCTCCTGTAAAAATTTCCACGTTATTGGACTTGAAAAAATCTAAAATTTTTTTTTTTTTTTTTTTTTTGTTGCATTGTGTTAACAATTAAAATTAACTCCCAAATGATACAAATGATGGCCCTTAAAACACTCCACATAGAGAAACACTTTATGGCAGCACGTATGAGCAATATGAGAAAACACTTATACCTGCCGTCTGTATGCTGGACTTTGTGTGTTGCAAGTTGTAAGGTTTTTATGGCAGTTTGTATGTATCATCACACACTTTATTGCCATAAACATGAATTTATTGCTGTTGCTTATGTCGACATGTTGTTGTTAAATTGTTTTGCTGTTCACTTGTTTGCTTATTTTTTGCACACACGGGCAAAAATGTTGACGTTGACGTTGTTGATGTTGCAGTTGAAAAATGTTTGTAGATTAAACGGGTCATAAATATTCATTTAATGTTTCTTTTCTTCTTCTTCTTCTTACCTTAACTGTTCTCCATAATCTTGTCGTTCTGCTACTACGACGCGTCGTCTTTCGAACAGGAAAGTCGTATTAGAGGAGAAGAATGCCGTTTGAAAGCAATTGAAAATAAACGTTCGAACATTAGAAGGGGTTCGGATAAGGTTAGAGGTTGTATGGAAGTGTTAGGAAGGAATAGGAATAGAAATTCGTAAGAAAAAATGACAACAAAGGTGGCCAAATAAACTTCAACAAATGACAGGTGAAAGGAAATGAAAGAAAAGAAAGAAATTGTAAGGCTTTCTACAGAAAAAATCTTTAAGAAAAAATTTTTTAAATTTATTTTAAAATATATACGTAAACAAAATATTTTGTTTTACACTTCCTTACTTTACTCTAATAATTCCTTGTTTTAATTGCATTTTAAAGCAAAAACATATGCTTACTCCGTGTTTTACAAATTTCTGGCAAGGATTTGCATTAAAATTCTTTGTTTTTGTTGTTGTTGTTTCTTTTTTCCTTCTGTAGATGTCATTATTAAAACCCTGTATGTATGCCAGGGTTCATCATGCATGTACGACGTGCAAATCTTTGATAAATTGTAAATTCACAGACGTCTGGCATTTGAAAGGGTTCTGTTTTAACACGACACGTCATGTCAGAAGGCGTAATCGAAGTGTTTGTGTGTTATTTGAATGACAACAACAATTGCAACAGTAGCTTAAGGCATCAAAGATAACAGAGAAGGCAAGTAATGCAATCTTTCATGAATTGAAATTGAAAATACAAAGTATTTGAATTATTCAAATTGGATGATTAAACTTTAAGGCCATAATTTCCTTGAATAAATCTTTACTTTAAAATTATTATGCCTTCACATATTGTACTGAGTGTAATTTTTTTCAGTTTGGGTAATATAGGGTCTGCAGTCGCCGTAGTCTAGTAGGTAGTGTGTTGGCTTATTAGACGAAAAGCCCGTGTTCGAGCCCCAGGCCAGACATCAAGACAAAATACAAAAGTATTTCTTCGGCGACTTCCTCTCAGCAGATTTCTGGCAAAAACTCTGAGAGTAAATAAAATTGCCATCAAAAGTTTCTCAAAAATCTGTCTTTCGGAGTCGACTTTAAACTGTAGGTCCCACCACTCATGCATGTATAAAATTAACAAACACAACATAAGTGGTATGAGAAACAAGGACGTTGTACAATGGGTCAATTCGACCTCCGGGTACTGTACTTGTCTTAATTGACAAGTACACGTCCTCTAACCTAACCTAATATAGGGTCTGTTTAAAGCGCTTTTTATTTTTAAATTTTAATAAAACAAAGTGTGCCTGAGAAACTAGGTTGCCATTCAGACTAAAAGGTTGTACTGCCCAAGTAAGTATGTATTTATGTACAGTGAGCATCGAAAGAAACTGTAGACTATGCATCAAATTCTAACAATCACCTAACTCAACTTTTATCTTTTAAGGAGAATGCCCAAAAAAATTTTGACAATATTTTGAAATTTTTTTGGAATTTTTTTCTTTTGTTTCAATTTTAAAAACTGCCAATGAATTTATTTTAAAATAAAAATAACGTTAATTTATTAATGTATACATTTTCTTAATGTACAGTTTACTTTTGAGGTTCACTGTATGTGTGTGAGGTATCATAGATTTTTTTCGTTTGAAAAACCTATTCATACCATTATGTATGGAATATAAATCGCTATGACTTCTAATTTTAAATGACTCTGGCGCATAAATCAAGCTTTATTGAAGCGATTGCATGAATTATGTTGACTTTTGAAGACCAGTATGGTTTGTAGTTTATTCGCATACAACTGCAACTTAAGAAAATCCCACAAGAAACAGTCTAACGGGGGTAAATCACACTATTTAGGTGACCAGCTCACATCAGCTCTTCATGGGATGACCATTCCTTCAATTCGCTTCTGCAGAATATGCTATGTGGCATATGTGGCATGCAGTGCTGTCCTATTGATGCCACATGCTGTGCTTGTACAAATCGTACAAAGACTGCCAAAAGAAGTTAATAATCCTCGACCCATGCTGCTCGCCGTTGATAGTGACGGCCTGGCCAACGTCGTTCTGAAAGGAATATGGAATGATGACACTGCCAGCCAAAACTCCACACTAAACAGTGATTTTCCCGGGATATATTGGACACTTTGGAGTCGCATGTGTATTGGTATCCTTGCAAATTCAACAATTTTTGTTTCTTCACGTACTCACTCATCTAGAAATGACATTCGTCACTGAAGATGAGTTTGTGATGCAGAGTAAATTTAGTTGCCAAATGCTTCAGTGAACACACGTTGTTCTCTATGCTTACTCATGACAATTTTTTAAAACAACCTGTATAAAAGACAACTGATTTGGAGCTGTTGCTTCGACAAAAAGGCCATTATCAATTTTGTCAAGCCTTGTTGGAAGACTTTGTGTCAGCGTCGTTACTTAACATTACTTATTTCTGACTTCCCACATAGATTCTGAATTTCTGTTAGAAGTATTATATTTCTTGTTATTTCTTGGCTTAGCTATCACTGTTATCCAAAGTCGCCGTAGTATAGTAGGTAGTGTGTTGGCCGATTAGACGTGAGGCCACTGTTCAAACACCAGATCAGATATTTCGATCAAAACGAAGTATTAAAAAATATTTCTTCGACGACTACCTCTCAGCAGATTTCTGGCAAAAACTCTGAAAAGTAAATAAAATTGCCATGAAAAAGTTTATCCAAAAAACATCTGGCGTTTGGAGTAGACTTTAAACTGTGGGTTCCGCCACTCATGAATAAAATAACACAAGCACAACATAAGTGGTTGTAATGACCAGTTATGTATGTGTGTATCAATGTTATCGAGTTATAGGCAACGGCGATATCAATTCCTTTTGGATGCAAAACCATTTAAGTCTTCAGTTTCTATCTGGTATTTAAATTCCATTGCTTTTCATAAAGTCTCCATAGTTTAGTATCTATGTTATCGGATGAGGCGGTACATATTGCGGAAGAATCTTTGCAATCATAATGATTTTTATTAAATTGAAAAAGATGTTCTAGAGTTGTTTAAGGCTTTTACAATCAATAATGTTTGAAAAGAATACAAAGGTCTGCATATACCGGTGTATGTAGACTTTTTTCTTTGACTGTAAATGAATATGAAGCCAACAACTTTATGTTGTTTGCAAAAACAAGATTTTCAATGTAAATAATTGGGTTAAAAATGTATTTAATAAGCTTTTGACTTTACAAAGAATACATTCTTTTACAAACTGTTGCAAAAAATTGCAAACAACTGCAATAAGCATTTGACATACGCATGCATTGTTCAAATGACAAATGCCTGATATACAGTAACAACAACAGCAGCAACTTAAGGAAATTCCTGAAATGCACAATCATCTATACGTCCAAGTATACATACATATTTGTATTCTGATATGAATGACCACCATCACTCATCATCGCTGAAAGCAGGGCAATAACGAAACACAAACACAAATTTTGCGTTTTTTTTTGGCAAAAAAAATCCCAGGGATTCTTAACAAAAAGAGAAAATTCAACCAAAAAAAAAATAAAAAGAAAGAGTCAAAAACAAAAGCAATACAAACAAATGATACGATACGATTCTATATTTATTTTTGAAGCGTTTTTGTATATTTTTAGAGGAGTATAAAAGCCTGAACTCGGACTGAGATTAACATCAATTACCAAATCTCCTCCAGTCAGGCAGACATACATTCCTGCGACAGAAAAAATTTCTCCAAAAAAAAATTCTAAAAGAAAGGAACGAAATTATTTTGCTGTGGCCAAGAAACAAAAGAAAAATAAGACAGAAATTGTGTTTTAAAAAAGAAGAAGAGAAGAAATTGTGTTTGTTTGTTTTTAGCCAAAGTGTGTTAAATAAACTTGTAAAGCAAAATAACGGCGTAAAAATAAACGAAACGAGAGAATAAATTTTGAGTTTTAAACAACGTTCTTGTAAATTTTACAAGCAACACACAGAAAAAAGTTTCTTTTGCCTTTTGTTGTTGTCGTTGTTGGCTGTTGTTGTTTGTTTTAAGTGCTCATAAAATGTTACGTGCCTTGATATTGGCGGCATTAATTTGCGTCTGCGGCATACTGTCTTCATCATCAGCCGAAGCACGTTCGGTTAATAGACAACCCCCGACATCAATCCAACACAACAATGCTGCCGCTGACACCACACTCGTAGCCAATGCCGCAACTGCCATGAATATGATACCACAGCGTACCGCCACCACCAACACCAACAAAGCAACAGCTTCTACCGATGAAAACAATGATGAACGCCACCATTACTATCATCCTGCTGAGGACAAAAAACCTTACGTTCTTGAACAATTTCACCATCAACACTCAGATGGAACCTATGAATTCAAGTAAGTTTGTTAGTCATTCATTCATTCATTGTGTGTGTATGTTTATCTGCTTAATAAGTGTCATGAACTTGTGCTAAGTAGAACAAGAAAACGAAGAAGTAGAGGAGACCTTTTTAAGCAAAATTAAGAGTTTAATTACTTCATTTAAGTAAATTCCCGAATTAATTAAGTTTTAAAGTTTTTGCAGTTTTGTAATTGATACCTACCTACGTACCATTGACCCAAAAATTATTTCAAAATTAATTGCCCAGGTAAAAAGTTTTCCAAGCAAACAAAAAGTAAAACAAGAACAATCTTAAGTGGGTTAATATCTGCGGTTATCGTTATTACTTTAAACTTTTATGACCAAAAAATTAACCAAATTTTTAAAATGAAAAGCAAAGCTGACTATGCTATGCTTAAATCATAATCTACTTGAGAAAAGATTACTTTTCTTTGTTTTGAAGTTCTAAAGCCATATTCGGTGTGTTAATTCCCAACACTATTTGAACAAAGTAGCGAAGTTTCCATTCAATGCGAACATTTGACTTCAGTTTGACACACTATGGAGGAAGAAGAAATCAGCAATGAATCGTTTTTTTCGCTACTCATAAGCACTCATAAAATTTTGAATATATGTGAGTCAGCAATATTGAAATTTAACTACAAACTCTGATTCATTCATATTCACTACAACGTTGATTTATAAGTACAGGTAGCATGAGTATGAGTACAACGTTGACATCAAACTCATACCATTCGAAATATGTTTGATTCATAAGCCACCTACTCATTTAGATTCATAACTTTAGAAAAATACTTACGAATGATTCGAGTGACTGGAATAATTCATCAAAATTTATAGTCTTAGTTGTTGTTGCAGAAAACAGACACTTAAGCAAATAAGGCAGAGCAGTAAGCGGAGCAAACTCACAACCTTCTAGTGAGTATTTTAGTGTTTGTATGCGACTCATACTTAATTTGTGATTCGTGCATTTAGTGAGTTATGGAGAGTTGAAATCAACAACATCATACGTGTTGTTAAGTATGAATATGATGAGTATTTCAAACTTTCAATATGAGTAGAGGTTCCATGACATTAAAATAAGTGCGAATGCCTACAAGTATCAGAAATTATGAGTATGACTCGATTCTACTCATTTTTTTCAATACTCATTGCTGATCTGAAGTAGCCGTAGTCTAGCCTACTAGACACTACCTAAGTGTGTTGGCTTATTAGACGAAAAGCCAGGGTTCGAGCCTCAGGCCAGATATCAAAACAAAGTACAAAAAATGTTTCTTCGGCGACTTCCTCTCAGCAGATTTCTGGCAAAAACTCTGACAGTAAATAAACCTGCCATGAACAAGTTTCTCAAATAGCTGTCGTTCGGAACCGACGTTAAACTGTAGGTCCCACCACTCATGTATAAAATTAACACACACAACATAAGTGGTGTGAGAAACTAGGTCGTAATCCTGACTAAAGGGTTGTAATGACCAATTATGTATGTTGAATGTACTGTTGAATGCTACAACCATTCGTGATAATTTTGCTAAACAGACTGATTAAATGAAAACTAATATGAGGTGGTGTAGTAGGTAGTGTGTCGGCTTACTATTCGTAAAGCCCGGGTTCGTATCCCAGGTCAGACATCAAAAATGAAATATGAAAAAAAAAAATATTTCTTCGGCGACTTCCTCTCAGCAGATTTCTGGCAAAAACTCTGAGAGTAAATAAAATTGCCATGAAAAGTTTCTCAAAAATCTGTCGTCCGGAGTCGACGTTAAACTGTAGGTCCCGCCACTCACGTATAAAATTAACGCACACAACATGAGTGGTGTGAGAAGCTAGGCCGTAATCCTGACTGAAGGGTTGTAATGGCCAATTATGTATGTATGTAATATGACTGCAGTAGGTTTCACCAACTCTTGTTGGAAGACCCAATTGATATTGAATATCATTGTGCACCTTTAGATCCATAATATATTCAATAGAATGGCAATTTTCAAATCCCTTAGTCCTTATATACTTTCCTATATTTCTACTGTTAAGTGTAGAAACATTTTAAAGTTTAAAAGGATGAGTAATATTTAAAGCACAGTCGATATGCTTAATAACTTCCTAAGTTGAAGAACTGTTAAACTTTTGATTGTAATTTTTCAGATTTCGAAAATGATAAAATTTTCTTTTTTATCGCATGATACAATTTTCTCATTTTCTTTTTTTTTATCTCATGATACAAGTTTTGTCTTTTTTTGGTTTTAAACGCATGCGAGTTATAAAAATTTAGAAAAGTAGTGAATGAAGCATCCTAAGTTGAAGAAATTTTAAACTTTTGATTGTAATTTTTCAGATTTCGAAAATTAGAAAATTTTCTTTTTTATCTCATGATACAATTTTTTCGTATTCTTTTTTTTATCTCATGATACAATTTTTGTCTTTTTTTTGTTTTAAATCGCATGCGAGATATAAAAATTTAGAAAACTAGTGAATCTGATTATTTTAGGATTTTATTTAAATTTTTTAAATATTTAAAGTATATGAGCAGCACCGAAAACGGCATTTTGCTTTTAAGGGATTATATCCCTTACACAACCATTGCATTTTCGAAAGCCACAATGAAATTTTTGCATCAGCTTGAATGCTGAAAATAAAATTTTCAAGCTCTAAAGCTCTAAATAAAAGCATTTTCAGCTGTAAAATACTATTTAATCCCATATTATTAGTTATTCTTGGAACACAAAAAACCCCCCGTTAGCATGCTACTTAAAAAGCACTAAGTTCATAATAACAGATTAATTATTTTGTATAACACAACCAAAAACAGAGGAGAACATTATTGTTAAAAAAAATTCTGCCTTCCTATACAGATATGCGCTAAGCAATGGTGTGACACGCTATGAGAAATCCTACTGGAAACCCATTGGTAAAGGTAAAAAAATTTTGGCACGCAAGGGATTCTATTCACACCCCCTAAGCGATGGTAGATATTTAACCGTGTTCTATACGGCTGACGAGCACGGCTTCAAACAGGATACTGGTGAGTAATACAGAAAAAAAATTGCATGGCATTGTCCAGAAATCTGTGTAGTTGGACTAGGCGAACAACAAAATGAACAACCAAAAATTGCATGCCATAATAACATAATGCTCTTAATGTTTTTTTTCCTTTCTTTGTCCAACAACAACAACTGCTAAATCCTTAGCCAAATACTCGAGTCATGTGCCAACATTGCCAAAGCATTTGGATATACCACAGATGGAATACCCCAAGGAGGTGAATAAACCTCATTTTACGACAACTACTACACCGTATACGACTAGAAGAACAACGACAACAACACGAAGAACAACAACAACACCAAGAACAACTAGAACAACACCACGAACAACAACGACACGTAAACCTAGAAGTACCACTACATTTAAACCTTTAGTGGAACCAACAAAATTCAACTGGATTTACTAACAACAGACACCACACACCATACACCTTACGCCATACACACTACGTCATATCCCCTATACACCAGTAACAACAATCATATTAAAATCATTTGACATACAATCATACAAAAGAGAGAGAAGAAGAAAAGAAGAAGATAATCATGCATGCCAGTTAAATAGACATACACTCACCCAAATACATAACCATTAACAGGAAAAGGAAACAGGATATAGAAAAAAAAACAAGAGAGAGAGAGAAACAATTGTGGGAAAGAAAGCAGCAACTAAGTGATACCAAAACAAATAAACAAACAATGTTGCCAAAACACAGGGAGAGAGAGAAAGAAACACGCAACCAAGCATGCAATTAAACATTCAGCTGTGAATGAATCTCTACCAACAATACATCTTAAAGTGCCAAAAACAATGCTGCTCTTCCCACACACACTTTCAGATTCCATACCCTTTACCCTGTAACTCTAACACCCAAAAACTAGCAGCCTTACCTGCCACCAACTTCAAAATCTTAATCCCACTTGATGCCAACCAAACCGACAACAAGGAAATAAGGAAACACACAACTTCTGCCCATGCCACCAAGCATAACTCCTCCATGACTCCTCTAACTCCACCCAAAACGACGAAATGTAGTTGCTGAACAAAACCAAAATCAACCCAAGGAATGAATAAATGAATGAAAGCCAGAATAAATGAATTTGCAAAGCCCTTTAAAACAGCGAATAATGATGGAGTATAGCTGTGTAGCCTCGGTCCTTGGTTGAGCAGAGTTTAGCAATCTAAATGGCATACGAAATTGCTTAAGGAATATTAATTAAATGCAACACAATTGTTTTAATTTTCATTCATAATTTTTTATTTTAAAATGGATTTCATTTTCTTTTAAATTCTCATCCGTCTTCTAATGCACTTCATTCCATGGAAGTCTTCTTCACTGATTCAATTAATAAATGACAAGCATTTACCATTGTAAACTTTGAAAGTGTATTTTTTTCTTTATTTCTACTTTCTTAAAGTAAAAGATATATACGAGGTAGGTTCTAATAATTAAGGGACTTTGTATGTGAATTAGGCCAGAATTTCCATCTTACTGTACTGTGTACTGGGTCACCGAATCTTAATTATGACTTTTCTTTTCGTTTTTATTCGCGTACTTAACTTATCGTTTCTTTAACACTCAGAGAACAGCAATGAGTATTCAAAAAGATGAGTAGAATCGAATCATACTCATAATTTCTGATACTGTGGGGTTTTCTGAAGTCCTGAATGCGCCAAAAACCACTGCGGTCCTCGATGGCAATATAATACATGCAATCGGTTAAATTCAACCTGAATTATGCGTCAGAAACATGTAAAATTGTTAATTTAGTATGTGCTGCACTCAAAGCTATGGTTATGGCGGATATTTTAACGATGTTACATTCCACAAATGATGGCGTCAATAAATCTTACAGACAAATCCAACATTTCGATGATGTCTTAAACCTACTTTGTTTTTAAATTTAAAGATAGGAAGCGTTAAATGAAAGTTCCGATATTAAGGATATCTTAAATATCCAAAAAGGAAAATCACAGCTATGAGCCATGAGCCTTGTTAACAATGAAATTAATCACAACTTAACAGAGAACAGCAATGAGTATTTAAAAATATGAGTAGAATCGAATTCTGATTCTTATACGCATTCATACTTATTTTAAAATTATGGAACTTCTACTCATATTCAAAGTTTGAAGTACTCATCATATTCATACTTGACAACACGTATGATGTTGTTGATTTCGACTCTCCATAACTCACTATATGCACGAATCACAAATTAAGTATGAGTCGCATAGGAACACTAAAATACTCACTAAAAGGTTGCATGTTTGCTCTGCTTGCTGCTCTGCCTTCTTGGCTTATGTGTCTGTTTTCTTTTGTTGTAAATGCAACAACAACTAAAGACGGAAAATTCTGATGAATCGAATCCAGTCACTGGAATCATTTATAAGTATTTTCCTAAAGTTATGAATCTAAATGAGTACCGCTTATGAATCAAACATATTTCGAATGGTATGAGTTTGATGCCAACGTTGTGCGCATACTCATTACAACCTGTACTTATAAATCAACATTGAACAATGAATCAGAGTACAGAGTTAAATTTCAATATTCTTGACTCACTTATATTCAAAATTTCATGAGTGCTTATGAATAGCGAAAAAACTGCTGATCTCTGTTACCACTACAATGAATACAAATCACTGCTACTATTCTTTCTAGGCTGTAAAAGGTGGTTACCCTATCATACTAGAACATGGTTTGACTGAGACGGTAAGTCAGCCAATTTTTGTTTTGATTAATTCAGCACCTAAATGGAGCCGAACCTTAATTGCGGTTATTGTTTTCGTTTATTATTGATATACTTAACTTGTCGTTTCCTCACCACAACAACGAATATAAATCACTGCCGGCATTATTTCTTGGCAGCGAAAGATGGCTACCCTATCTTCCTAGAACATCGTTTTATTGACTGTAATTCAAACAAGCAAACTTTTTCGAATTAATTCAGCTCATAAATGTTGATTCCTCTAGTCCCTGTTAAATGATTTCAGACTGCTATGTGGCTGATATTTAGCGGCACCGTTACTTCATTTTATTATGAAGAGAAGGGGGGAAAATCACACTGAACGAAAATCCATTCAGATCGGTAGTCGTTTAATGACCATTATTCGCTAAGCCTCATGGTATACATGATTGGTTAACGGTGATAGACACTTAACACAGGCATACAGCTGTCCTGATTGTCAGTGTGCCCTGTTCCACTCTAACAGAGGTATTATTTGCTACATACAATTGGCTGCTCTGTGATCTTCTATTAAGGCATAGGCTTGAGATGGAGGCAATACAGCTCATTAGAGTGATGTCCTGTTCCAACCTAGACTGTGAGCATGTTATTATTCTGGAAATACAAGAAATACATCCCTGTCGATTATATGGTTCCTTATAACTTTCAAAAAGAACATTTACTCTTAGAATTTTTAACTCTTGGTCTAAAGATCCCAAAGAGATTCTTGAGGTTCATACCGATGGTTCAAAGACGCATGACAGGGTAGGCCGTGGTATATTTTTTAAGGGTCGCGATACTAAAATTTTTATAGGCTGCCTAACCACTGAAATGTTTTCTAGGTGAAGGTCATGGCCGTTTTGCAAATCGGTGCGATGTTTGTTGGATGGTAGGCCTTGCTCTGAAAAACTCAAACTCATACTCGGACAAGCAGGCTGCTATTAAGTCTTTAACGAACATATTTTCCACGACCGTCATTGTCCATGATTGCTGAAGATTTCTTAGGGAAATTTGGAATTATTTGCTTATCATAAATTATTACTTTTATATGGGTTCCGGGACAAAGAGTTTACGAAGAAAATTTCCTTGCTAATGGCTTTACTAGACCCGCACGGAGCTTACATCTCCTATTGCCACTGTAAACTTGGTTAGTTATCTGTTCGTTTAATATGGAGGCTCAGTCTTGCTATCAGCAGGATGGTACATCTAATATTGCTAAGCTCTGCTGGACTCGTATGCTGGATCCGCATGGATATCCACCGCACAATAATGATATTCACGAGTTCGGGTTTAAAGACTTGGCATTCCGCCAAATGACTTCTTCAGCATTTAAGCAGGAGGTAGAGACTGTCTTTCCCCTCATGTGTCAGTGCTATGCTCTTGCATTAAAAAACGGAAATTTTTGATCTTTTACTTTCCGACAATCTTGACCTAGCTCTCTAATATAAAGGTTGCTGCAATAGGAAGACTTATTTCGGACTCAAATTCGTTTCCTTTAGGAAATTTTTAATCGCTGGGTTGAGTCTTATTACAATGGGCCTAACTGCTGTCCTAGGTGGGCCTATTTCTTTAAGTTAAAATTATTTTCGGCACGTACCGAGTATCAATTCCAATATGATGAGTGTGCTATAGATTGCGCAACAAATTACTTCTCCTATGATGATGGATCTCCACATCAATTCCTTTAAAGATGATTTTTTTTTTATTACTGATATGTAGTATAGGTAGGTTTTCCAATTCATATCGTCACCTTGCTTTATTAACACCCCTCGTATATTCTAAAGAAACAAACATAAAGGAAATCCTTGCTTTAAGCAAAGAAATCTCATTTTACCGAAAAGCTGTCTGGCAGTTCATCAGCTCCAACGTGCTTTATACATACACCGTCAAAAAGAAAAAAACAGAAAAACAACCAAGGAATTGCGAATAATGTTATCTTTTTGAACATTTTGTTCAACAAATAAAACATTTAATTTGTTGTTATTGTTGTTGTATTTTTGTATCTGACAAATTAAATGTTTTGGTGTGTCGGCTGACTTTGAAATGAATTCGTATCACGTTGCTGTGTAAAAAAAGCTTTTGAAACGTAAGTTTTTCAAAAAGTCATTTCAAAATTAAATTCTATTAAATCTTCTGCTTCTTCTTATTTTCTGGTGATTTTCATTTTGAAGTCTTGTTAACATTGTACACATACATATATATGCACGTCATTCGTTGAAGTGTTACAATTTTTTATTTCGTATGTTAAACGATTTTAATCTGTTTAACGTTTTAGTCATGCTTGTTACTTGGTAAGAGGAATTTTAAGATGGTTTTGTAAAAAGGGTAGCACCAATACCGAAAAACATTTCGTAGTAAATTTTATAAAAACATTTTCGTAATTGGCTTGATGATCATCAAGCATTCATGCAGTATGCGACAGTATTCTGTTAAGTAATGATCAGTGAAAAATTTTGTTTAAGCAAGAATGATAATTTCTTGGTAATTATAGTTACCAACTCCTTTGTGTTTTAAAGCGCCATTCAGAAGACAAATGTTACTGCGAAGACGTGTATGTTATTCCATATGATTGATCAAGTTTCCTTGGAATGAAAATCAGGGGAGATGCATAGCATACAAAATGCATATGGTAAGAGGTTCTAAGGCAGGAAAGTTATTGGGATCTTTAGTAGCAAGCAAATTTCTGACTTGACAGAGGGGATGAAGCCTTCCCTTGATGGTTTTAAATTTATTCGAATGTTGTATGTTCCGAATAAGTCCTCTATACGGGGGACTATTTTAGATTTTTTGTTTTTGTATTACCAAGGAATTTTAAAATGGACCGGCATCTAATTCAGTTCTTGGGATTGTTGATTGAAACCTCTTAACAGATTAAGTTCGAGAATGACTAAATATTATCAGGTTGACATTTCATTCCGCAATTGCTTGCCAAGTAAGCCACTTTCGGATTTTCCGCTTGAAATCATTTCATTACCTATCAATGCTTAATTTATTCGTTATCTGTGAAATTATTTGAAAACACTTAGTCATGCTTTTATAAGCAGTAGGTTAGGTTAGGTGGCAGGCCCCACATAGGCCAGAATTTAGGCCCACTGAGATACCACAATGATTTCTACCCGGGGATCAAACATTTCCTTGAAAAAACCATCTCGGTTTCAAAATAAATCTTGCTATTGCAGCAATCGTTATATCGGAGAGCTCGGTTAAGGATGTCAGAAAATTTGAGGTCAGAAACCTTTGTTTCAAGAGCAGGGATCACACATGAGACGAAAGACAGTCTCTTCCTTCTTCTCAGAACCATATCTTTTGCAGAAGTCATTAGTTGGAATGCCACGTCTTTCGGCATACCTTATAAAAGAACAATGACTCGTAAGGATCGCCATTATATGATGGATGACCATCCTATTTGAGGACAGAAGTGAGTTCATACGTGACCAGCAGTGTCGGCTTGCCTTCCAATGAGCCAGTGAACGGTAAGAACTGCAATAGAGCGATAGATAGGCCATGGTAGAGTAGAATCTAAGAGTACTGCATGTGTCTCAATACTACCAAAGAAGTCAAAACTCTTTTTATAAGCGCTGATGACTACCTAATTTAAATAAGGCAATTTAAAAACTCATGCCTGAAACATGTCAGAAGTTCAGAGCTCTGTATCAGCCCTGGCCATTTTTAAGCAATGCAGTGTCCGACTATATCCTGTTGTCTTGGATTCCACATAGGAGTTTGCTCTGAAAACCTAAGAAATACCCAGTATGCGTGAGCGAGAACAGACGTCAAATTAACTGCCGTGACTTTATTGCAGCATGACTGCCCGAGTAAACCAGGAGATCTTCAGAGAAAATCTTAACACATAACAAGCCTTACATAATTGGTCATTACAACCCTTCAGTCAGGATTACTACCAAGCTTCTTACACCACTAATGTTGTGTGTGTTAATTACGTACATGAATGGCGAGACCTACAGTTGAAAGTCGACTCCGAACGACAGATTTATAAGAAACTTTTCATGGCAATTTTTTTTACTCTCAGAGTTTTTGCTAGAAATCTGCTGAGAGGAGGTCGCCGCAGAAATATTTTTTCAAATTTCATTTTGATCTCCTTCCTGTGGTATGAACCGTGGCTTTACGTCTAATAAGCCAACACACTGCCTGCCTAGACTACGGCGACTTCAATAAATGCATGTTCTTAAAAAGCTAGAAATGTAATAGCATTACGATGTTTTTAAGCCATTTTTGGTCTTAATATAATGAGGATTGTTGCCCACATACTTAGTAAATATTGTGTTTATAACGTTTTTTCGCTACTCATAAACACTCATGAAATTTTGCATATAAGTGAGTCGGCAATATTGAAATTTAACTACTATGTACTCTGACTCATTCGTACACACTACAACGTTGATGTATAAGAACAGGTTGTAATGAGTATGCGTACAACCGTTGACATCAAACTCATACCATTCGAAATATGTTTGATTCATAAGCCTCCTACTCATTTAGATACATGACTTATACTTATAATACGTAGAAATGATTCGATATACTCGATTCGATTCATCAAAATTTACAGTCTTAGTTGTTGTTGCATTAACAAAAAAAAAAAAAAAAAAAAAAACAGACACATAAGCAACAAAAGCCAGAGCAGCAAGCAGAGCAAAAACATAATCTTCTAGTGAGTATTTTAGTGTTCGTACGCGACTCATATTTATTTTGTGATTCGTGTATATGTTGACTTATGGAGAGTTGAAATCAACAACATCATACGTGTTGTTAAGTGTGAGTCTGATGAGTACTTCAAACTTTGAATATGAGTAGTATGAGCATGATATTAAAATAAGTATGAATGCGTATAAGTATTAGAAATTATAAGTATGATTCGATTCTACTCATCTCTTTGAATACTCATTGCTGATCTCTGGTTTATAAATAAAAATATATGCTTAAAGCCTTTCAAATCGTTTAATTTCTTTTGACACATTTAAGAGATTTTTTTCTAAATATTAATCTAGGCTATGAATTTATTATTGCAACCAAAAAGAAACATAATAAAGAATATCATAAAAGGCCCCAGAAACAGAAAATTTAAATAAAAATGATGCAAATATGCCAACATTATGCCAAAATACAATTGTGTTACCAGGTGTCTCTTGCTATAGAAGATGAGGCATTCACTAACTGTTGTGCTACATTTACCATACAAATGTGTCATTATTTATGTGTAACGTTTTCATGTAATTGAATTATAATTTCAATTCAATGGGATTAAAAGAAATATGGCTTAAAGAATAAAACTTCTCCCCTCCACTGACGCTCACAATCATAATAAACTGACACAAATAACCATGAGTTGTAATGAGGCAAAGAGATTTACTTCATAAATGCATTTTCTCTGGCATTTTGTTGCAATTTTTTTTTTTCGTTTTGTAACCCCAAAACCCATTCGTATCTGTTATCCTGTATAATAAGAACCTCTTTTGCAAAAAAAAAGGTAAATGAGTTCCATAATTCATTTTATAAAAGAGCAAAAAAAAAGAAGAAGAGAAAAATGTGTAAAGGAAAGGGAAAACGTAGTGGTTTTTGTGGTTGCAATTTACAGAATGTCTACATAAAGGAAGTTTTGTATTTAAGTGAGGTAAAGTTTTGCTTTTATTTTCCACTTTTTTTTTGTAGTTTTTTTCCAATTCAATTCTTGCATTTATCCTCAATGTAATGTGGTCGACGCAATTCATTTAATTCTGACAATTTTATGGAATTAAGGGTTGCCGTCTTCCCAGATTATTGTATTTAAAGAGGGGAAGTTTAGTGAATTTATCCTGTGATTTTGTAACGCATTGGCCATGGAAATATTTTTTAAATCTCTTCACCTCCCCTGAAGTCGAAGTCGCCGTAGTCTAGTAGGTAGTGCGTTGGCTTATTAGACGTAAAGACAGGGTTCGAGCCCAAGACCAAACATCAAAACGAAATACAAAAAGGATTTCTTCGGCGACTTCCCCTCAGCAGATTTTTAGCAAAAACTCTGAGAATAAAATAAAATTGTCATGAAAAGTTTCTCAAAAATCTGTCGTTCGGAGTCGACTTTAAACTGTAGGTCCCACCAGTCATGCATAAAATTAACACACACAACATCAGTGGTGTGAGAAGTTAGGTTGGAATCCTGACTGAAGGGTTGAAATGACCAATTATGTATGTATGTCACCTTCCCTGAGGTACAATTCAAATTCGTCAAATTCGCAACCAATAACCTCAATGGAGTCTCACCCTCCCCGTGCTTCTTTATGGCGCAGAGACATGGACTCTATTAAGCACTGATGCCGCTGCCTTGAGAGTATTAGAGAGAAAAGTCCTACGTAAGATCTTCGGTCCAGTAGGAGTTGGCGATGATTTCCGCATCCGATCCAACAGTGAGCTGTATCAGCACCTCAACGACATATAAGTTGTGTAGCGCATTAACATCCAGCGGCTGCGTTGGCTCAACCACGTCGTTCGAATGAAGGAGAATGCTCCAACGAGACGAGTATTTGATGCGGGGATGTGCTGATTGCGGCGAAGAGGACGACCTTGTATGCGTTGGAAGGACCAAATTGAGGAAGAACTGTCATCGATTGGTGTGACCAACTGGCCCGCAAGAAGCAGAGGGATTTGTGGAAGTCTACGAAGACTCCTCCCTCGTTTGCTTTGGTAGGACCGGATCGTGGAAGCCCTGTCCTCGATTAGTGTGGCTAACTGCATATTCACTCAATAAGCAGAGCCATCTGGAAGGATGTGTTAAGGCAGGCCGAAATCCGTTAAACGGGTTGTTAATGGTCAATTAAGTAAGTAAGTAAGTAATTGTGAACAAAAAATATAAGAACCTTAATGTCCAAAATATTGTTACGCAAATCGAAACGACCTAATATCGTTTAACAACAAAAACGATAAACAAAAGCCACACGATACAAATACACACTAACACTAAGAATACAATGAACGTGTTGATAATCTAAAGCTGCACACACATATGTACAACGAACCTGGTTGCGCCTGGTACCAACAACAACATGTATGTGACAAAAAGGGATGGACAACGTAAGCAAGGTACACAAACAATAATGGACCAGCGATAGAGTTCTCGAGAAGGCGAAAGCAAGAACCTTTCACATCGAGAAAGTTCAGCATACTGATTACGTGCGTATATAAAAGGGCAGCAGGGCTAGCAGCGAGTCAGTAAGAATTCAGTCAGCCTTGTGTGAAGTTGCGTGTGAACAAAATAAGTCGTGGTTGTAAAGATCCAGTGAATACTTGTGTGAACTAGTAAAGTGAATAAACAGATTATTATTGTTGTATCGTTAGGTTGTGTGGCACACAAATGTAGTGTAAAGAATAAATGAAATTAAACACATATTTGTTTTTACTTTGTTTCCAATTAACGAACTCGTATTTAAACGTTTTTAAAAAGGTAAAAACGTAACAATATTGTTCTTCTTGCGTTTGATACCTTAGAGAATTGAAAGACATATTCCACGAGTCCAACAAATTAAAATTATTAGTCGAACTTGAAATATTTTTATGCTACGACCAGTTTTCGAAATGAAAAAAAGACAATGTATGCGCCAAATCCTTTCTAACAATTACTTGCAGCAGCAACCTAATATAGAAGGATGGGCTGGAGCCAGAGCAGATGTGGCGGACAATTGAACGATGTAATATGCCACACCTAAAGGCATCAAGTCGCCGTAGTCTAATAGGTAGCGTCTTGGCTCATTAGACATAAGGCCACGATTCAAACCCCAGGTCAGATAACTCCAACAAAACGAAATATTTCTTCCTTAATTTCCTCTCAGCAGATTTCTGGCAAAAATTCTACGGATAAATAAAATTGCCATGAGAAATTCTTCAAAAATCTGTCCCTCGTAGTCAACTGTAAACTGTAGGTACCCCCACTCATATATAAAATTAACACACACAACATAAGTGGTGTGCGAAACTAGGTTGCAATCTGGACTAAAGGGTTTTAAAGACCAATTATATACGTATGTATGCAACCTAATATTTATTGAAAAATTTTTGAATGTCCTGCTTGGCAACCCTGCCTATAATTATTCGTAGAAGAATGTAGCAGAGGTATTTATTCATTCCTACTGCTTGTTTAAAGAGCTAAATGCTGTAGTTGGTTCATTTTAAAGCCTCTTTACTTTAACCGAAAGTACAAGATTAATTATGTGGCTTAAACGAAGAAAAAAACAAACTCATGTCCGTAAACACACATGATACTACAGTGAGACGCAATTAGATCGCATGCAATAAAATTGTCAAGTATTCTATTGCTTTGTATTAAAACTAATATCGAAATCAAGCAAAAGTGTGAGAAGCCTTCAAATGAATCAGTTGTGATCTTTGCAGTTTTCCTACAATTATTTTGAATGATTACAGCAGCTCATAACACCCCACAAGATCCCACATTTTTATTTCTTTTGAATTTATTCAAGGCACATAAACATGTAATAAATCATCTGATCCTCAAGATATCATTCACTGTGCCACCCTTGTGAAGATTATTTACAAGCAACCAACTTCTGCATTGAGAAATTTTGCTACCAAACAAGTGTGGAGACAACGATAAAACTGCCACCTCCCAGCTCTGGAAGTCTTTGTCAATAACGTCTACAGTGTTAGTGCTGAGATTCGAAGAGTATTTTAGTCTTATACGCTCTCGCCTTCAGCTATAAGATATTATCAGATCGGTTAGATTATGTGATGCTTACTCTTAACTTCGGTGTGGCTTATAGGATTAATAGGCGCAGAAAATTGTGCTGCTGAATCTAAAATTCGCAACAACACGATTTTCAATTTTACTGATAGCGCCAGGACAGAAACAGGTACAGCATTATGATTTTATATCGATGAACTTGTCTTTTCTTGCTCTCACAGACTATAGTGGCGTGCGCAAAGAGTCTTCGGGAAATAAATTTCAATGTTTCAGCGCCAACGTAGTTAGCTTGTAGTACCGTAGCTGCTTTCGCACACTATTCTAGTCTGGACGATATCATATTGAACTGACATGCCTCCCAAGTCATTCGCGCATCCGAGGCAATCTTACCACGGATGCTAATAGAAGGTTATTTCTTGTCTTAGCCTTTGATAGGCAGGGAAAACGTCCCCCTTTAATCTGCTGTAGAATTTGAGGGACGAATGAGCATTAAAGCAGCTGGAACTTAGTTGAGCTAACATCACCACTTACAGAACGTCTGGAATTTTCTTTCGTCCATTGGGAAAGAATCGATTGGGATTTTCGCTGGCGTAGGTCGGAGCATATGGTTCAACTATAGAATGGCTTTTGTAGGAGATATGTTACAACGAAGAGAATGGCCCTGTGACTGGCTACCTCTACTGAAGGTTAGACTTAGGCATCTTAGCCTTTTTTTATGGTACTGCTGGCAAACCAGATCTATTTCTCTAACAAGTATTACGGGGATTACACTTTCCGGAAATGACGGACAACTCGTTTGGCTCTTGGCAGGAATTCAATGAGCGATCTTTAAGAAGTTATTCTGGACACTATATGATTAGAAATAAATCTGAGGGAATGGGTTATCCTTAATATGAATATTGTTGGAACTGTTTGAGTGACGAAGCAGAGAAAGCGGTTAAACATATTCAGTGTAAAGGTCAGTGTATATCATTTCCTTCAGAAAACAGACTAAGGCATGATATATGTACATAGGTGATGGGATTTTTCAGGAGTATTGGTTGGTCTTCAGAAGAATATGGAATATACATGGGATTGTATAAGGAAGTTGAAATTTTAAGGGCTATAGGGCGTCCTAGTAAAGGCGCTAGGTGAACTTATGAGCAATCAAACCTCGCTCCCTATATTCTCAATTGAAGAGAAGAAACATCACAATT
This sequence comes from Sarcophaga carnaria, assembly GCA_958299815.1. Classification (NCBI taxonomy): domain Eukaryota; kingdom Metazoa; phylum Arthropoda; class Insecta; order Diptera; family Sarcophagidae; genus Sarcophaga; species Sarcophaga carnaria. The sequence goes on from OY283149.1 coordinate 145,641,985, forward strand.
TGTAAATCTCTTGGACTATGTTTTCTAACAGCCGACGACCAGCAATAACAAAATTAGCTTATCCGTGTGCACGAGTATTATACCAAGATTTCACGCGCAGTTCGGCACAATACCATAGAATGAGCGTAATCTGATGGGATTCCAACCAATAGCCACTAGCACTTATAGATTTGTGCCACAATATATTGATTTGTATGAAATTTATATTATTAAGGCATACAACAGAAATATTTTCAACTTTTCATCCACTGTTCAACCACATCCAAGTGGGCATGCATCACCTAAATTTGCTCTCCACCATTCAGTCCTTCATTCAGTCCTTCATGCATACATTCAGTCCTTCATTCATTTCATTCCTATAAATATGTGGGTGTTTTTTACATTTGAATTGTGTTTACTTCGGTGTCTCTTCATATAAAATGCAAAATATTGGCAAAACCAAGTAGAAAAAAAACGGATTCTGGTCAAAAGAAAGAGAAGAAAAAAAAAAGGAAAAATTGAAGGAAAACGGCAATAAAATGCAAATTTAAATACTTTGTGTGTGTATGTGTGCGGATGGCCAACATCATTTGTAAGTTTTTATGAATGCGAACAAGAACCAATGTCGGGGCTATTGGGTAATACGAGTATTATCAGAACATTTGTTGTTTTAGTAGATGTTTTATTGGGTTTTCATTCCTTTTTTTCTACTGTTTTTATTGCTTTTGACCACATTTGGTTCGGACTTGTGGTCTTAACTGTGTTTTAACAAACGAGGTGTCTGCATTAAGAACATGTCTTTTGAATCTGTACAATAGTATTAGGCTAGGAGAGAGGGGATGAAGGAGCATATTGTTCAAAACTTAATATATTTTAAATAAAAATAAAAAAGGAAAGGAAAAGAAATAAAAACCTGAAACCTTTTAATCCTTGTAAGAGATGTAAAATCTACAAATAAAATTTAGAAAAGAAACAGAGAGAGAGAGAGAAAGAGAGAGAGACAGGCATAGAAAAAAAGGAAATCAATGTTCATATGGTGCTCTTTGTTTGCATGTGGTCAAATGCCATTAAGTAACAGTCACAGTAACAGAGTAACAGCAGGACGTATATAAGTGTAACAGACCAACATAACGATTTGTGGATAGACAATCTGTAAACAAAAAACAAAAAAAAACATACAAAATGGACCAACAATAACAACATTACTAATAAATAAATAAAATAAACCAAAAATGTTAAACAAAGAAGAAAAAAAAAACCGAAAAACAAACGAATTAAATAAGAAATCAGAAGAAAGACAGAAAAGCATACATATTATTTAGTATTTACAAGCATATTATGGCCATAAAGGAGAACAGTCCCTTAAAAGCGATTAGTTTCGTCCGTACGAGTATGTTCCAAAATAAGCATAAGTGTACCTATCGATGATATAAATTTTATTTTAAATGCAAAGTAAATATAGACAGAATTTGTTTACATACATACGTCTGTACATAAAGTATATTTAAATTGGTAATAAAATATGCCAGAGTATATGTAAACAAATTCATTAAGAAAAGGTTACATGAGTTTCGATTAGCATGGGTAAGTCTTAATGGACGGGCAAATTGCTTTTTCTTATTAAAGAAATTATTAGCTTTATTTAAGTATAGGGATATCCATTTCGTGGTTTCAACTGTAAACGTAAATAAAACACATATAAAATATTTTTTTTCATAATATTTCTTTTTTCTTGTAAAGTTTGAACGTTGACATTATGTGTGACATACTATAACATTTAAATGACCTCCACGTGAAGTGTTGCAAGCATTGATTCTTTTAAGGTAATTTTCGACCACTTTTTGACATATATTGGGCGGTATCTCAGCCATTATTTGACGAATGTTGGTTTTTAAGTGCTCAAGAGTTGAAGGTTTATCTGCATAAACACGGTCTTTCGCGTAGCCCAAACAAAAAAAACCAATGGTGTCAAATCGCATAATCTTGGTGGCCAGTTGATATCGCCACGACGAGAAGTTACGCGGCCGAGAAATGTCTCTTGCAATAAAGCCATATTTGCTCGAATTGTGTGGCATGTGGCATCGTCTTGTTGAAACCACACATTCTCCAAGTCGTATTCTTCAATAGCAGGCAAAAAAAAAGTCGGTTATCATATGACCATAACGCTCCGAATTGACGGTGACAGTCGTTCCATCGTCGTTTTCGAAGGAGTAAGGTCCCATCACACCTTCGGACCAAAGAGCGCACCAAACAGTGACCTTTTTCTGGATGTAATGGCCTCTCTTCAATTACTTGAGGATTCTCAGAACCCCAAATACGACAATTTTGTTTATTAACATACCCACCGAGTGTGAAATGTGCTTCATCGCTGAAGAACATTTTGTTCGATACGTGGCTGTGGCAGAATCACCATTTTTGTAGTAGGTTTTGATAATTTTTATGCGTTGTGTGATAGTTAAGCGATCCATTTTCGTCAATGTCAGACTTTCAACTGAAAAGTGTCTGTGTCTGTTTTCTTTTTTTTTTTAAATGCAACAACAACTAACACTGTAAATTTTGATCAATGAATCGAGTCACTCGAATCATTCGTAAGTATTTTTCTAAAGTTATAATCTAAATGAGTAGGAGGCTTATGAATCAAACATATTTCGAATGGTATGAGTTTGATGTCAACGTTGTATGCATACTCATTAGAACCTGTACTTGTAAATCGACATTGTAGTGAGTATGAATGAATCAGAGTACATAGCTAAATTTCAATATTGTTGACTCATTTATATTTAGAATTTCATGAGTGCTTACATGCAGCGAAAAAACGAATCATTGCTTATCTCTGGTGGGAACTGGGCTTATCTCTGATGGGAACAGGAACTGAGACATAGATTTGCCTTACATTATTACTTTGTTTAGATTTTTAAATTCCAAATCCTTTAAAGCCTGCTATAATGATCTGTCCCACAGCTCTACAGTTCATTTCGAACACCAGCATTATTTCATTCTTTTTCTATTACCCCTCTTGAAAGCATATGGCTTCCACAAAGTATTTCCATCTTATACGGTTGGTTTAACATATAAGGGTCTCAATAGGCAATATTCCTTGCTAGTATTCGAAAGAAAAAGTAAGATCTCTGGTCCAGTACAAGTTGGCGATGGATTCACTGAAGCTACCACCAAAAATGATGTCAGTCTGGAGATCAAACGCTCTTGCCAACAGGTGCTACTATGGCCTCAATAGGCAATTGAGTAGCAGAGACCTCTCTCGTGCGACAAAACTAACACTCTACAAGACACTCATCCTACCCGTGCTTCTTTATGGCTCAGAGGCATGGACACTATTAATCACTGATGCAGCAACCTTGAGAATATTCGAGAGAAAAGTTCTACGTAAGTTCTTCGGCCCGGTGCGAGTGGGCGATGATTTCCACAGTGATCCAACAGTGAGCTGTATGAGCTCCTCAACGACATGGACGTAGTGCAGAGTATTAACAGCGGCTGCGTTGGCTCGGATATGTCGTTAGTTTTAAATTAATTTTTTAATTATTGTATAAAAAGTTATTGTGATTATTATTGTATAATATCGTTTCAATATCCATATTTACATATACGTACTCCACAGTACGTGGTCCACATATGTATATTAATTTATTGATTTACAAAAATATTTGTTTTAAACAAATAAACTGAGGAAGAGAACAACTTAATGAGCCGTATAAATGTTAATTTTTTATGGTTTTTTTCCTATGAACGGAAAACTCTTGTAAAATAAAAATGAACAGCCATTTAAACGCCACAATATTTACTCAATCGTAACCACAAGCATACGCGCATATATTAAATGGGGAAAATATTGTATTAAATTAGGGGGAAAATATGAAATAAACAGAGACATTAAGAAGCCCACCTACGCACTGTTAGTATTTGCCATTTATCCATTACAATAAAATTATTTTCGGTGATTTACTACGAAGAATTTTTCTTGAAAAATTTGTAGAAGCTAATCAAGGAATTTGGAAATTTTCAAAAATTTAAAGGATAATTAAAGTTGAAACTTTATATTACTAAATTCCATTTATTCATTATGTTCATTAATAAGAATTAAAAAAGTTATAAATTTACGTTTGTTATTTTTCATTATTATCATAGTTCACAAAAGAGGCATAGTGTCGGTCTTGCACGCTAGACAAAAAAGAGTTAATTACATAGGAGATATGACGTCACATTTTCAAACATTCCCTGATGACAAACAAAGTAAACATTAATTAAGAAAGTGCTTACGTTGAAGAAATATCGACAATCTAACTGAACAAAGCCAATCTATTGAAATTATCGACTCCATCTGATATCTGGGTAATACAATAGACAACGATGACAGTTCCAAATAAGACACTTTCAGTCACATAAAAAGCAAAGCTCGATAGGCACGTGCTGTAGTACAGTATATGATTTTTACACTTATATTTCAGAGAAGGAAATTTATCCCTTTTAATACGTAATGCAAATCCAACTTCTTTCAGGATAATACATCTTGGAAAGCAGTGATAGCCACAATATAGATAAAAACCTTCAATAACAAAAATATCAGGTCAATACCTTTTAGAAAAAACCTAAGGTAATGGAACTGACAAGAAACAAATTCATTCACATTATTTGAAAACAATTTAAGAAACATAAATGAATTCGTCATAGTCTTGTAGGTAAAGTGGTGGCTTACTAGATAAGAAGCCGTGGTTCAATACCTAGCTCAAACATCTTGAACAAAATGAAATATGAAAAGGTATTTCCTTCTTTGACGATTTTGTCTCAGCAGATTTATGGCAAAAATTCTGAGAGGAAAATAGAATTGCCATGAAAAGTTTTTAAAAAATCTGTCTTTCGGCGTTGACTTTAAACTGTAGGTCCCGCCATTCATGGATGAAATTAATACACAACTTGAGTGGCGTGGGAAGCTAGGTTGTAATCTTGACTAAAGGGTTGTAATGATGAAATAAGTAATGGAGGAAAGCTGGAGACGGAAATTAGAGGAAAATAGCTGCAGAGCTCGATCTACATACACATAAAAATGCCATATTAAAACTGAAATTGTTTCAACCGTGAATCTGATTAATACTGACCCAGTCTTGTAGAATGAAACAGGCACAATACCAGTTGAATTGTTAAGATACGTTACTGGTAACTCTGTAATATTTTTAATACTACTTATCAGAGAGTGAAGTCGCCGTAGTCTAGTAGGTATTGTGTTGGCTTTTTAGACGTAAAGCCAAGGTTCGAGCCCCATGCCAGACATCAAAACAAAATACAAAAAATATTTCTTCGGCGACTTCCTCTCAGCAACTTTCCTTTCTCAAAAATCTGTCATTCGGAGTCGACTTTAAACTGTAGGTCCCGCCACTCATGTATAAAATTAACAAACACAAACTAGGTCGTAATCCTGACTGAAGGGTTGTAATGACGAAATATGTATGCATGTATCAGAGAGTATTGACATACCTACAGTGAGATATACACTTTGTAGGGGAATCACTTTTCTGAATGCCTTTGTCAGACTGATTACAGCTCTAATACTAGGCCAATATACAATACAGAAGAGTTGGCTGGCTCTTGACAAAGACTGTCGTGCAACGATCGCATCAACACACTTCGTGTTATCATTAAATAATCCTCAGAATCTACTACTTACTACGTCTTCTTTTTGCAGTCTTCGAAAGAGCAATCACCACATACAGTGAGCGTCAAAAGATACTGTACATTAAAAAAAGTACACATTAATAAATTACCGTTATTTTTTTGAAAATTTCGAAATAATAAATTTTTTCGGGCACACTCCTTAAGTGGTAAAAGTTGAGTTTGGTAATTATTAATATTTTATCCATAGTCTATAGTTCCTTTTGACGCTCACTGTATGCCATTAAGCTAGGAGGTCTTGTCTTATAATCAAATAAGTACCGGAAAGAATTAGTCAACATTTTACGTTTTCGACTGTTGATAATAAAAATCTGCATGAGCTGTTGCATGTGTTGAATACGATAGTAGACTTGCTCTGTGACCTTTTTTTGTAGAAGAAGATTGAATATTCTGTGAAGAATTAGTTTTAGTGGGCTTAAACCCTCTATCAGTAGCAATGTTCAGGGTGCTCTAAAGTTTATGGTGGTATTGAAGTGGTTGGAACACAATGAATCTTAGGATCTCCGGGTGCTTTTTCTACTATTTCTACTACGTTTCAACTCTATGATGATGGAAGTCGCCGTATTCTGGTGGGTTATTAGACGTAAGGCCACGGTTCTAACCCCGCCACTCATGCATAAAATTAACACACACAACATTGGTGGTGTAAGAAGCTAGGTTGTAATCCTGACTGAAGGGTTGTAACGACCATTTATGTGTGTATGTAATGGTGAAACCGAATAGGGAAGCGTCGCTTTTAAAACGTTTGAATTTGAAATGGATTTGCATTGGCTGTGTTCGTAGACGTCTATGCAATGAAATTGCTAGAAAAGCTTACTGAAGTGAAAGGACTGCGATTTAAAGGACTGCATGACTTTCCTTATCACATTACTAGCACGGTTGGTAACTGTCAAAAGCGTGATATGTATTTAAGGAAATGCTTTCAAATTAAACTCATTTAAACCTTGAAGGCAATTTAGCACATTAAAGAAATTGCTGTTTTAAAATGGAAACACTCTGTCAAATATCTTTTTAATTTGGGATTTGTCCTCCTTTTTGTCGTGGTCCCTTTGAAGTGGCCTGTTTTGAGAAATCAAAAAAAAACTTTTCTTAAGAAACTTAGAAACGAAATAATGTGTCACAAAACGTTGTAAGATTTTTCTCTCAAAAAAATATCATTCTAAACTATTTGACGGATTGTATTAAAAATAAAAACAAAAACAAAAATTCTTATTTTAAATAAAGAGATAAAGTTTGGGGAAAAAATTCTGTGCTTTTTTTGGGCCATCAGTTAACATAGAATGTCTTAGAAAATGAATGAGAGACACGAAGAAGCAGTGGAATAAAGACAAGAAAATGACATGATAAAATTTGCTTTAAACACGTGACCAGCAAGCAGCATAACTAAGCGATATGCTAGCAACGTACGTATAACGTTGACATATTCACAACTCGGGTTTAAGCGCGTCATCAACAGCAGCAGCTATCAGAGGAATTAGCAGTAGCGGCAACAATGACAGCAACAGCTAAAGTGACATTAACCATCCAACTTGAATCTGTCTTTTGCCTTTTGGCCCGTTTTGTAAGCAGCAACCCAGTCATGTATCGCCGAGTGTGTGTGTCTGTTTGTGTCACTGGTTGTTAAGATGAGCGTATTTATAAAAGCTTTAGCGGCCCAAAGCAGCAAAATTTTTTAGCTATTAGATGAAGAAGAACAACAACAACGTTTGTTGTCTTCGTTTTCATCTTCGCTTCGTCTCGCAAACATCTTCATCAGCAACTCAAGCACGTATTCAGCTTTGATGTTGATTTCTGCTTGATAGCTCGCTCCAACCAACAACACTAAACCAACCAAGCAACAGCAACAGCAATTGCTACAACAACAAATTTGGTTTTATTTTCTGTTTCTGAATCTTAACTTAACTCTGTCTTTTTTGATTTGTTTGTTGTTGTTGTTGTTGCCTCTTTTTTCTGTATTTTTTTCTTCTTCGCATTCATTTTCAAGTTGAATTTATTATCAGGTTTGTTCGTGTAGCGTTTTATTGTTCGCTCTTTTTTTGTTCATTATTTCTGTCTTTTTTGGGCACAAGTGATTTTATATTTTTTTGTTGTTTATTTCTTTATTTTGTTCATTTTGTTGTTCTTGTTGTTATTGTTTAGTTTTGATTTGTTGCGGTGGGTAATTTGGTTTCATTTTTTTTCTCATTTTTAATACAGGATCTCGCCGTGAGACATTCCATAGCAATTGCACAAAAGGTTATCCTAAAAAGGAAGCGAATACTTTTAAGACAAGAAAATTTGACGAAAAAAAGATTCTTTTTTTTCCATTACAAGTGTTAAATTGCTTACAACCAAGGCAACCAGTAGCACTATGATTGGAAAAATTTCTGTTTAAGGGTGCCAAATTGCCAACATGCTAGCAAAACGAAAAGATCTGAAGATAATAGCGTTCAATATTAAGAAAACCAAAGCCATGTTAATAGTCAACTTAAGTACATGCCACAAAGCTTACCACAATTTCATCCATTGAACACGCTTACTGAAGTGTATTGCATTGCCCAAAACGTTTTCCCTAACGAATGGTGATAACAGAAAAATATATTTGATCAGCAAAGGCATAAGGGAACACGAAACAATTACCAGCATATTGTCCGCTTTGTACGCTGAATGGTTTAAAGTCGGCTCCGACAGATTTTTTGAGAAACTTTTCATGGCAATTTTGTTTACTTTCAGAGTTTTTGCCAGAAATCTGTTGAGAGGAAGTCACCGAAGAAATATTTTTGTTCATATTTCCGTTTTGATGTCTGACTTAGGGTTTGAACCGTGGGCTTACATCTCTTCTACCTACTAGATTACCGTGATTTCCTAAGCCTTCGCTAAACTATTGGAGAAACTCATTCAGCGCAAAGAGGCAGATACCGTTCCGTACGCCAGGAAAGGCAGAATGGCTTTCGAATTGGTAGGACAACACTTGGTGTGATAGGGGTTATAGAAGTATGGGTTTTAGATGCTAGTGAGCGCACTATTAACGCACTTCATCACAGATTTTGTACCCTTGAAGACCTAACGTAAGCTCTTCTGATATATTCGAGCGAAAGAGAGTCCCAGAAGTTACGTCTGATGCACCCTTGGGTTCAATTTTTAATACAAATCGATGGAGCCTGAGTTATGACAAGACATTAAACATGAAAATGAAGGAGGGCAAAGCCCTAGTTGAATACGAGTATGATATACTGGCGGTTATCTCAACGCATGAGGAAACTACTGTGAGTCACGCTAAGAACTCATATATGTCTTGCGGCTTACAGTCTGGGACTTTACTGATGATTTGGGAGTCAGATTTAACTTGAAATTGGCCACAGAAGCGGCACTGAAACACTTGGGTATGAGGCTCGACTGCGGACTTACTGCTTTTAAATACAGTTCGTAATCATAAAGGCAGTGTAACTGATGGTAATGCTAAGAAGGCTGATTATCAATATTGACGGACCAACACAGAGCAAGAGATAGTTGACAACGACAACAACAATCTCGATATTATAGTATGTCAGAGAAATTTAGAAAGATGCGCTTGAGGCACAAAGAACTGGAATCAGTAAAGAGAACAGCGGCATTCAGAGTTGTTTCCTTTTACCACAAAGAGCGATACCTGCTGATTTAATAGTGCATTAGCGGAGAAGGGCTTGGATGGAAAAGAGATAGAATCTCCTCATTACAATACACCAGATCTAAGATTCCCAACCATAGCGCAGTAGCAAAGCAAATGAATCGCATAATGTAGAAGGATGGACTTAAACATGCACACATGCATTGTTGATCATTACAACCCTTCAGTCAGGATTACGATCTAGCTTTTCACATTACTTGTGTTGTGTGTGTTATTTTTATATATGAATGGCGGGACCTACAGTTCAAAGTCGACTCCGAATAATAGACTTTTAAATAAATTTTCATGGCAAATTTTATTTTCTCTCAGAGTTTTTGTCAGAAATCTGCTGAAGTCGACGAAGAAATTTGTTCTTGATTTTGAACCGTGGCCTCACGCCTAATAAGCCAACACACTACCTACTAGATTATGGCAACTTCAATGGATGGATTTAAACAATGAATGAAAATGAAAATAATGAATTAAAACCCATCTACTTCCGGAGCCAGTTTCTCTTAGGTTACGACCTTATCCGTGAATACTTATATAATGTGAGCGACCGTGGTTGCATTTTCTGCAAAGAAATGAATGACAGTATTAGACATACTTGAAGGAGTCTTTTTGGCAAAGGAGGCGATGTCACATCGCAGTTGATGACGGTAAGAAATACCTTATAAATAAACGTCTGCCGATGTTGTGGACCCAACAACCATGTGTTGGAATTTGATCGAATGGTTAATACGTATGCTTCAATAATCTTTGCAAATTATTTTCTTCTTTAAGTACTTATTCCCCTTAAGCTGACCAACTTCCTCTAAGAGTTTGATGGAATTCGGTCGGTACAGGGACTGCACTTATCTGTTGCATCACAACGTGCTGCTAAGCGTGCTCAAGTGCGCTTTAGTAAACAAAGCTACAACAGTAGTATGTTTATGCCGCTTCTGGACCAATTTTTCCTTACAAATTTGGGAGCATGGATAGCTGTAAAAGAATTTAAGCGACCTAACCTACTTAGGTTATCAAAATGCTTGCTGGGGTTAAGTACCTTATAAAACTCCTGTTTCTTTGGTTAAAAAATATTTTGTTGCACTTGCTTATTGCCAGCAGCATTGGTTACACGACACCCTTTTCGTGTTAACGAATTAAGATTCTTTGTAATTTATTGGGCTTCCTTTTTTACACTAAATTGTTCACCTTAAAACGGCCGTTGACAACAAAATATCACCGAAATTGAGGCAAAATATACAAGAAACCAAACCAGCTGCTGTTGCTGCAGATGCCGATGTTAATGTCGATACTGCCGATGCCAGTGTCGATGTAGTTGCCGCTGAGCTTAAGTGTAATTTAATAAACTAAATTGGCGCGGAAACCAGTAGTTAATAAATCATAATTTTTTTGTCTCGCCTCCTCTGTGAGCCTGGCTTTTATCATGAATAGGCTGTTTAGCGTTTAGTATTGAATATTTTATGTGTTTTTATTGTAATTAAATTAATACAATTTTAATATCATTAACATGCCCCAGTAATTGATTAAACGTTGATTTTGTGCATCGCTTTTGGTCCCATATTAAATGCCATTTTTTTTTGCATGTACCAAGACCAATAAATATGTTGTTCAAGCGAAATTTATGACAGTCTGGACACTGTATGAATTTTTGGTTTAAATTTAAATATTTTTTATTTTTTTTTGTAAATTATTCTACAAAAATAAACGTGATTTATGCCGTTGCTAATTACAAAAATTAATAATTTTTTCTGAAGGCAACCTTTTAAAATATTGCTGTACGCAATTTAAAAAAATTTAAAACTTTTAATTCTGAAGCAATAAATTTCAGCAATTAAAAATGGATTTCAATTAAAAGTTTCCTTTTTGTTTCTTAAATTTGCATACGAAATAAATTTAAAAAATATTTTTTTTTTTATATTTATATACGCCCGTCATCTTAAAGTAGAACGAAATTTATGTGTGTTATGAAGTGTACGAGTGAGTATCTTAATGGACTCATTTCCAGTTTACTTGGATTTTGTTTATGTTTAAACAGTGTCACCGTAATGACTGAGTGCTAAATGACTAATAACCTCTTAAAACAATACAAGAAAACTTAATAAATTATTTACACTTTAAAGGAATACTTAAAGTACTTAAGTACTTAAACACTAGAGCTAACCCATATTTATCTAAAATCGCGATACTTTAACACACCCAGAACTAAAAAGTCATGAATTCTCAGGAGATCTTAGCACCTTTTGTTTAATCCAAGAAAAAAGATTGATTTTTGAATAAGGAAGGCACAAAGGACACTTGAGTTCAATACTAATAAATATCTTGTTTTAACCAATAGTACTAGGATAACTAATCCTATGCATAATCCATTGGATCTGTTAATGTAGTATGAATCCCTTGCGATATTTAGAAAGCCAGTTCGAGACCGATTCTCAAACTGTTGGATGATAAACCAATCCTTTTGGACTATTGGCCATTAACAACATCAGTTCAGTTAATGCTATGATAGAGCAAAATCAACGTCTACTTTACTACATCCACAATAGTCCTCAGAGGCATTAGCAGTAGCGGCAACAACGACAGCAACAGCTAAAGTGACATTAACCATCCACTTGAATCTGTCTTTTGCCTTTTGGCCCGTTTTGTAAGCAGCAACCCAGTCATGTATCGCCGAGTGTGTGTGTGTCTGTTTATGTCACTGGTTGTTAAGATGAGCGTATTTATAAAAGCTTTAGCGGGCAAAAGCAGCACAATTTTTTAGCTATTAGATGAAGAAGAACAGCAACAACGTTTTTTGTCTTCGTTTTCGTCAAACTGTTATCCAAATGAGGGGCCAGGGTTAGGTTTAGGTCGGAGTGGTAGCTCTGATATCACAAAGCTCACTTGAGCACGCATAGCGGGCCGTTGTGATGCCACGGGTGAACGCAGTCCCTGTACTGACCAAGTTCCACCAAAATCAGGGAAGAGGAAGAAGTTGGCTGCACAACAATCAAGCCAAGTGATAACACAATCGGATGATTGGCTGATTGGCCATCAACGACATCAGTTCAGTTAATGCTATGATGGGGCAAAATATACTCGCACGTCTATTTCACAAAGACATACATATGTAAGTTCCACTATTGTTGGGTCATGTTAATAAAAGCAATTGAAATTATTGTTCATTAGTTCTTAAGATTCTAGTGAAACCACAGATACCAAATTAGCTATGTTATCCATTATATTCATAAATAGGCATCTTTCTCTAGCTTTTGGATACTCTAATACCCCTGATCTATTCTAAAATATTCGGTTATTTTCCCATAAGTAAAGATAGTGAATGATAACAGCTTTCTTCTCCGTATCATTACAGCTCCTACAAAAGTTATAACACAGACATTCTCTTATGAACGCCAATGACAAAGTTACTTAAGTGATCAGAAGCCCTAAGTTTCTTTTCATAACAGCAGAAGTTTTTTTTTCGAAATATTATTCCCGCACTGCGTACAGCACTCTTATGTGGAATGCTACGATAGTGTAAACCTTGCCATCTAATCGGTCTTTCTTCTACTGAACTTTCCGATTGAGGCCAGCAGTTTTCTGGTAAAAACTCTGGAAGTAGAATTTCCATGAAAAGCTTTTCAAAAATCTGTTTTTCGAAATCGCTTTTAAACTGTAGGTCCCTTCACTCATGTAAAAAATTAACACATTAACATGGGTGATGTGAAAAACTAGGTCGGAATGCTAACTGAAGGATTGTAATGACCAATTACGTATGCAAAGGTAGTGAATGATATCAGCACCCTTCTCTATATCATATCACTACAGTTCCTACAGCAGTCATAACGCAGACAGTCTAGCCTGCTTGCATTAACGTCAATGAGGCAGGGATTTACATGAAGAAGATGCCCTGATGGTTTTTCTGGAACTCCAAAAGTTTTTTCGAAATCTGCTGACGAACAGCCTTCTTATGTGGACTGTTAGGGCAAAGACTTATAGACAAAGAGATCAGACATGGACAAAGAAGAAGGTATTATAAATGACCACATTGACCCTAAATGGGGCACTTTAGAATGAAGTATGGTCTGAGTCTGGGTAGGTAGCCTCTTAGGACCTTATTTAGATTTATCACTTGGCGTTATATTTTCCGCATATTATAATGTAATGAAGAGAAAGAGTAAAGGGGTGATCACATTTCGTGCCTCCGCTTTGTATTTCAAAGACTTGGTTCAGTATATTCCGCCAGGGCTTTTTTAATAGTCTGAGTGAATCCTTCTTTCTTCTCTCTCTCTCTCTCTCTCTCTCTCTCTCTTTTGCGACTATTCTGACTTTGAGGTTTAATTTCTTGTTTTTTTCTTTTGCGGACTTTTGAAATATTTTTGTTTAAAAGCACTAAAGAACCTAGTTTTTGACCGATTTATGAAACCTTATCTGAATTATCTTTTCAGCTTTACAGATTACGAAGTCACCGTAGAATAGTGGGTAGTGTGTTGGCTTATTAGACGTAAGGCCATGGTTCAAACCCCTCGTCAAACATCAAAACGAAAATATGAGAAAAAAATTTTTTTTCGATGAAAGTCGCCGAAGTCAAGTAGTTAGTGTTATGTCTTACTAGACGTGAGGTCATTGTTCAAACCACATATCAGACATCACCAACAAAACTAAATATAAAAAAATATTTCTTCGGCGATATCCTCTCACCAGAACTCTGAGAGCAAATAAAATTGCCATGAAAAGTTTCTCAAAAATCTGTCGTTTGGAGTCGACATTACTGTAGGTCCCGCCACCATGACAACCACAACAACAAGCCACAGAACTCTTCAGTTAGGATTACGATCTACATTCTCACACCACTTATGTTGTGTGTGTTAATTTTATACATGAGTGGCAGGCCCAACAGCTTAAAGTCGACTCCGAACGACAGATTTTTGAGAAACTTTTTCTTTACAATTTTTTAAGTGCTCTCAGAGTTCTGGTTATATTTTCTAAATTTTTGGAGCATGAAGTTGTGCAAAACAATTCCTTGGATGCACATTCAAACCGAATGTATTTTGTATTTTGCGCATAGCGACCTTGTTTTCCAATTTTATCAAACATGTGGTCAAATATGTTACAACTTTTCCATCACGACATCGATTTTCACGAATTTTCACCATCGCTTCAGCAACGCTAACCCGAAAATCGACTTGGCTCATAGGTGGCAAACCTTCACATACCCTGCACAAGCAGTGTAGTTTCCATGCGTTTACCATAGCAGCGTCAATAGCGTTAGTTAATGGCCAAGACCACTTTTTTCGCGGACTCGAATACGATAATTGTTGACGCGATTATTGATTAAGTCATCTCCACCCATTCGCTGGTTATATACATGTATTATGTATGTATGGTTGTTCAACGACAGCCGTTTTGCAAAGTTTACGGTCATATCTTTTGATTTTGCACATCGGCTGTACACCCAAAAAATTAGACATCGCAGTCACCACCTTCTGAAAGATTTAATATATAAGTATACATAGGTATAACATGATAATAAATATGTGTGCAGGTAATTATCGAATTATCGTTCCAGCGAACTGCGATAATATTGTTATTTTTGCCAAAGCAAAAATCTGATGAACCCCGAGGTTCCTTTTTCATTAATTTAATATCATCCAACAATGCGTGATTGCTCCGATTATCTCGAACAGTACCTGTTGCAAAATAACCTTTTGGAGATAATGTACATAATAAATTATGGCTTCTCAAAAAGTTATCGAATGTAACATTTATATTGGCTTGGATCTGATATATTCTCTAACAGTTGTAGTACCACGTTTTCTCCAAGGCCGTAGTCAGCATTATTATTAGCAGAAATGTCAGCATATGGGATAAAGGAATAACAATATGCTGTCATAGAAGCTAACACCAAGTATTTGTAGCCAAATCCTATAGGCTTGCCCTTTATGTACATCTTTAGGGAATGGCGACCATAATATGCGAACATGTGTTCATCCACAGAAAGACTATAAAAAACTATGCCATTTCATTTTTAAGGCATATTTTCAATAAAACTCTCAAATATAGTTTAACTATGTTGTCATATAACAAAGAGAAAAACCTTTTATTTCAGAACACACTTATGCCGAAGTGGGTAGAGAAATACCCATGCCCAACAGAGGCCCCCACGACACTTAAAAAGAAAATAAAAATATTTATATCAATACAAATACTCCAAAAACTATTTGTGCCAAATTTCACCGAAATCGGACCACGGATTCTATGGTCAGGCGTTAATGGGTTATACTGTTCATAAATCTTCATACGAATTGGGGATGACTTCCGAATTATGATGACCGCAAAAGCTTTATACGGAAGGAAATATAAAAAAATGTTGTTGTTTGGCAAATGGAAAATGCTATTTCAGCCTGTAAGACTTATAAAGGACCCATGAATGAAACAGTGTAGTTTGGCAACACAAGTACTTGTGGAATGACCACAGAATTGACAGAACAGCTGGAGTTTTATTTTAAATCAAATTGCTACAAACCTACTGTTGTAACAGACTTCTTCTGGCAATAAATGAAGCGAAAAATTTCAAAATAAAATTTTTAAAAGTCATCCTTTAAAAGCATATTTATCGCCTCTTAAAAACAGTAGCAATTTTTTAAAAATCCTCTTTTACTTATCTCGTAAGAAATGTATTTTAACTGATTAAGAAAACAAATATTTAATCTGCTGGCATTTGTTTTTGTGTATTCATTATCATAATATTTTTGTTCAAGATTATACTCGTAAAAGCGGAAACAATAATATGAGTAAAAATTTGCAACATTCGAGATGCCAAATGCTACAGTCAGTCAAGCTCACACACAACCATGGATTATTAATACGAATTGAAATCTTTTTAATGCTGGTGTGTGCTATTGTGTTGTCTGTTATTTATTTGATTTGAATTTTTTTTTTACGAATTAATTATGAAAACATCACGTTCAAGTATGTTTGTGTGATGAGGAAAAAAAATAATTCTGATACTCTTGTTAACTTTAATTTTGACAATTTGTGAACATGATCAAACAAAAATTCTGAAGGCATCAGAACACTCATCAAATGCCCCTTAAAATATGAGAAAAAACTTCATTCACTTGAATCTTTTTCTTTCGTTTTTTTTTTTTTTTTGCTTAGAGTGTTTATTACGCTGGCATCACTCACTCACTCAACATGCAAAGAACGTCACTTTAAGTCATTCAATTTGTTCAGAGAATGTTTTTCAGAATGTTTTTTTTTGTCGTTTATTTATTTATAAATTTCATAATCACACCCATATTGTGAATCTTTTTCTTTTTCTTCTTCTTTTTCGTTTTTTTTTTAATTTTTTTAAACTTTATGTTACGCTTGGCTGTCATTGTCTTGGCTTTTATTTATCGTTTGTAAGCATTTGATTTCATTTCTTATTCCTTTCGCCACTCACTTGTTAATTTGCACGGAAACCGAGAGCATAAGAAATATTTTAAATAAATTCTACGTACATATATACATACATGTGTATATGTACGCATGTATGCATATATGTATGTACAGTATGTCGGTAAATTTGATCTTTAGATTTGACTCCAACGAATTTAATCAGCACTTCCTGTTTGTTAAAAGCAATAATTTTCACAATTTTATGTTTTAAGTGCTTTAATTAAAAAAATATCTTGGCTTGAAAAGAAAGCAAAGAATTATACAACAACAAGCATAAGTTTTTTCTTTTAATTTTTTTAATTTGTCATGGTTCACCTGCTCTATAAGCAATGGAATTAGAAATCTTTAATTAAAAAAAAATCTAATGAAATTAGTTGTCATTTATTCAGTACGTTTCATCAAACCACCATGGACTGCTAAAACATTGCAGCAGATTTGCAAATGACCTTAATTTTCATTGCCATAGTCTAGTAGCTAGTGCGTTGGCTTATTAGATGTAAGTCCTCAGTTCCCCTGCTGAATATTGTCTCGATAGGGGTTTCCGCTCTCTGATTCCGAGTAGGGACGACTGGAATCATAATACGGTTGTCTCCCCGGAAGTCCTGGATATATACACCGACGGCTCTAAACTCAATAATAGGGCTGGAAGCGGTATCTACTCCGGGAAACTGGACCTGAACATTTCTCTCCGTCTGCCGGAATACTGCAGCGTGTTTCAGGCGGAGGTGACGGCAATTTACCGGGCCGCTCAATGGATCCTCAACGGTGCTCCTTTAACTCGCGTCTCGGTCTTTTCTGACAGTCAGGCCGCGATAAGATCTCTATCGTGTTTCGTGGGTAGTGTGGGTCCCCGGGCACAGTAACATTCAGGGAGACTTTAAGGCCGACGAGCTTGCCAGAGCTGGTGCGCTCCATCCGGAATCCTCTTGCTGCATTCGTCTGCCTCTGGGCGTAGAGAGGTAGATAGACATGCGATCGTTGACAGTTTTGAATCGATTGCTGCTGGTTCTTCTGCTCCGCTTCGTTGTTCCTGTTGCTGCTGCTGTTGTTTATGTGCTGGTCGAAATTGCGCCTCTCCCTTGCTGTTATCATCCCCGCTGCCTTCCTAGCTATGTTGTTGTTGTATGTCCTCCTGTTACGTGCGTTTTGTGCACCCTGGTGCCCACCACCGTGTGGCCAAAGCCTCATACGTGAAGATGCTGTTCAATGTTAGTATTGTATGTGTTGTCCTTTATGTCGATATAGGTTTACTGTGTCGCTGTGGGTCACCAGTCCCGAACTGTTTGGAGTTCAACTGATAGTAATCGACTTGATTACGAGGTCTGACCGGAGACTTAAATCTGGTACCACGGGGAGTCAAAAGCTACTGGAACCTCGGTTCCAGCCTGGCTGTTGGTGCCGCCCTTTTTGGGAGCATCGTGGTGGCTGTGGTTTGGACTCAAATCGCGGGAAGAGTTTAGTTAATAGGCTCGGTGTGGAGTTGCATTCCCAACCGGCTGCCGGCACCCAAAGATTAGAAGGAGTTTTACATAGGTTCCGCTCCTAATCAAGGGGGAAGTCTTGTCCAATTGGTACTCAAGTGTAGCAGTCTGTTACATTTAGGGGCATTGGTAGACGCATTGTATTGCACCCTGTGCGAAGAGCATCGGACAGGTACCCACGTCAAATTAATCATCGTTGTCTACCACTTAGTGTCTGATTGATTGAAGTATTGAAGGAGAAAAAAATTATAAACTTAACAGCGAAAGCCTGGGATTTTTTTTGTGAACTTAAAAATCATTTTTAAAGGTTCCATAATTTATTCATGAACTTATTTCAACAAAAAAAAGTTCATTTTTTATTAACACTTGATGCCAACCCGCCAAAATTGAGACATAAAAACGTACTTGTTGAAGGTAATTTTGAAACTTTTAAAGAGTAAAGGTCATTAAACATTGTACTCCTCCCATATGGTATGAAGTCTGGCGATGAAAAAACTTCGTCTTAATATGTTCATTTGGCCTTGATTGTTAATAATATCGTATGTTACCGCGTTGATTAAATTTTTAAATTGTTATGAAAGGAAAGACCAAAAAAAGAACGAAACATAAAATTAAGATTTACTCACGTCCATATTTACAAAATATGGAGTAAAATGTGATTGAAATACATATGTATTCTTGTATTTGTATTGCTCTGACAAGCTTTTAAAAAATTAATTTTTTTTCTTCTAATTTCAATCAAATTTTTTTTTATTAGAATAACAAGTAGACATACATGGTAATTTGTATTTCTAAATAATTTCTAAATACTCCCACAATAAATATTCAATTTAAAAAGAAATTTACATACAAATTAATAAATTGTCATCACAAATCACTTTAAAATTGGGGCCAATTGATGTTATTTTTCTCATGTTTTTTTGGGGGCTAAGCAGTTCGAGTGACTTAGATAAGTGTTAGGCATTTTATTGGTGTGCTCAGTACTTACAGTGAGCGTCAAAAGAATCTAGACACTATGGATAAAAAATTCTAACAATCACCAAACTCAACTTTTACGTTTTAAGGAGAGAGCCCGAAAAAAATTTGACAATGTTATGAAATTTTTTTAAAATTTTTTTATTTCAATTTTAAGAACTGGTTAATGAAAGAATTTTAAAATAAAAATAACGGTAATTTATTATTCAATATTTTTTTTAGTGTATAGTTTCTTTCGATGCTCACTGTAGCTATTACAAGTGGGCTATAAACAAGTGGGGGCCAGTAACCTTTAAAGTGTGGTTAGAGATGGAAAATAGTACGTTCAATATGCTAAAAATGTCACGCACATTATGATGAACTTAACATGCCAGCCATTAAGTTTGATTCTTATCCACAAGAAATTTACGAGATACATTGTTTTGAAGATTATTTTGTTGTTGTTTTTGCTTACAAATAAATGTTGTTGATTTAAAAAATTATTTAATTGAAGTTCTTCAAGTGATGAAACATTTCTTTGGAGCATTTTTGCTGTTTAAATAAACCGCCATATAATGACGTTATTCATCATAATGTTAAAGATAATGATAATGATGTTGCTGATATAGAAGTTGCTACAAGTTTAAGACCTCTGCTGTTGCCGCTGTTTTCTCACCATGTTTTTTTTTCTGCTGAATTTTTTTTTGCGTTTTTTTTTTTTTGCACATTTTTGTTCTGATGTTACGCGCCTGTTGCTGTTGCTGGATGTTTGCTGAAAAACAAAACAAAAACAAAAAAAAAACAAAAAAAAAACCGAAAAAACCGGGATACGCTTGTGATTTTGTTTAAACTATAAAAGCCAATGTAGAAGCAAAATTTCAATTTAAACACCAACAACAGATCACCCAGAAACGAACGTATTCTGTCACCATCACCACCACCACCCATACGTTTACTAAACGGGATTTATTTTTACGCTCGCAAAAGCTTAAACAAGTGTATTAAAGCAACAAAATTTCCTTAAATCGTGCGTAAAAAATTTATTTAAATATCGTGAAACCACTACACATACCATCACCATGTCACAAACAATCTTTGAAAATATCCTCGTATTCACCATATTGTTGGGTTTAACACAAGCCGTTATTATAAGAAATCAAGAGCCACAGCTGTCACAACAACAACAGCAGCAACAACAACAAGAACAACATGTAACATACTCTCAAAATTCTTTAGAAGAACCACGTTTTGCATCACGTACCAGCAGCAGCAAAGATACGAAACACAAAACAACCGCCGTCATTTATGATCCCGTATATGATTTGGGCAATCAAGTTTTGGATAATTTCGATCATCGTTATCCCGATGGCAGTTATGAGTTTCGCTATGAATTGGCCGATGGCCAGGCCCGCTATGAACGTGGCTATTTCATTAAAGTGAACAAACAAAAATCCTTGGTTGTGGTCGGCTATTATTCGTATCGTATGCCGGATGGCAAATATGTTACGGTTTTCTATAATGCCGATCGTCATGGCTACAGACAGAATCAATGTAAGTAGATGTGGAATTTTGAGTTTAAGGATAAAGAAACCAAAACAAATTCCTTTTATTTGTGTCGTGAAATGTGGAATACAATTATAAAACAAAGTTTTGATTTTTAAAAGTTATTACACGAGCCGAAAAATAGTTGACGATGTTATATACGAATAGTTCATGACGGTTTTTAAAAACATTTGAAAATTCCGAGTGGTTGCCATAGACTACGAGTTCACACCTGAGCTCTATCAAAGACCTCTTCTTAATAGTCTTTTGGACAAAATCCTGAGTGCAAGCTGCATGAGTTAGGTTGGGTTAGGTTTGAGTGGTAGCTTTGATAACAAAAGCTCACTTGAGCACGCATAACGGCCCATTGTGACGCCTCTTTACTGACCAAGTTTCTCTAAACCAGGGAAGAACAGGCAGTTGGTCAGCGCAAGGGCTGCACAAGCTCCAGGAGTAATTGCCATGAAAAAAATTTTCAAGTCGACGTTAAACTGTAGGTGCCGTGTCTTATGGATATGGGTTGCCAAAAAATTATTTACGTAGAGACTACATTGTCCTCTGTTTTCGTTTGAAACAGTGTAAAAGAGTGATAAACATTCAATTAAATTTTGAAGTAATGTGACAAGTTTTTTTCATTCCTGAACAACAGAAAAATGCGGCTTAGCTTGGTAACAAACCTTAAAAGCAAGACACTACCGACATCAACTTAAAAATATTCTTTTCGAAGGCATTATTAGTAAATTCCTGAGGACATCCCCTTACTTAACTTTTATGGAGCTTGGTTAGGAATTATTAGCTCTGGCATTACGCTATCAGGTTAAAGACAAAAACATGGTCAACTCTCAGAAGAGGAGAGGAATAGTTGAACATGATCGTACATAAAACGGTGATATGAGAATAGTAAACTAACTTTGAAGGATCACGTAGAGAATATTTCCAGAAATTCGATGATTTTGGTATTATAACCAATGAATTGGAAGTATACTACGATGGTCTAGCCAATTTTAAGTTACTGAATGGGAAATCGCCGTAGTCTTGTAGTGTTGGCTTCAAACCACAGATCAGATATCTCAAACGAATACTCGTATATGCAAAAAATATTTCTTCGGCGACTTCCTCTCAGCAGATTTCTGCCAATCGCCTTAAGAGTAAATAAGATTGCCATGAAAAGTTTCTTAAAAATCTGTCGTTCGAAGACGACTTTAAATTCTAGGTCCCACCACTCATATATAAAATTAACACACACAACATAAGTGGTGTGAGATACTAGGACGTAATCTTGACAAAAGGGTTGTAATGACCAATTAAGTAAGTAAGTTAGCAAGCAATTTTAAGTTACTGAACAGGAAACACATCAAAAAGAAGTTTTCTCGGAGAATTTCGTGGTTAAACAGATGGAATGG
The DNA here is from genome assembly GCA_958299815.1 of Sarcophaga carnaria. NCBI lineage: Eukaryota > Metazoa > Arthropoda > Insecta > Diptera > Sarcophagidae > Sarcophaga > Sarcophaga carnaria. Next base: position 145,664,076 of record OY283149.1, read on the forward strand.
TTGACGGGCGATATAATAAAATATCACAGAATCAAGCTTTACAACTGGGCAGTAAGATTGAATGCAATACACGGTTTTAGGGGACGGATCAAACATCAAAGACCGATGGTGGTACAGGACATATTATACAATATTCAGAAACTATGCTGAAACTCTCAGGAATTTTCCAAACGAAAATTCTCACCACCGAAAGATATTCTCCATCCAACTTGAAGGGAATATACAGAGGACAGCGCTTTAGTAACGCTATTTCACGATCAAACCACCATTCGCATAAAATATTTGGGCTTACAATTAAGCAAGGTGATGGATCAGCTCCTAGGTCTCTGGCCACATAGGAATTCGGTGAAGTATTGCTGTTTATTTTGCAAATGTTTTGAAAGACATCTGCAGGAAGAGATTGAAAGTGCGCCTAAAGAACGGAGTTTTACTGTAATGGAAGTCCTGTTCTTCGAAGACGAGTGATGCTCACAAATATTTGATTTTCACGATAATATCGCTCGAAGATATTTCATTTCTGTGATATGTCTATTATTGGTCATTGCAAGCCTTCAGTCAGGGCTACGACCTAGCGTCTCACACAACATAAGTTGTGTGTGTTAATTTTATACATGATTGGCAGGACCTACAGTTTAAAGTCGACTCCGAATGACAGATTTTTAAGGTACTTTTCATGACAATTTTTATTTACTCTCCGAGTTTTTGCCAGAAATCTGTTGAGAGGACGTCGTCGAATAAATATTTTTGCATATTTCGTTTTGTTCGAGCCAGGATTTGAATCGGGGCCACACGTCTACTAGACTATGGCGACCACAAGACACTTTTTGTCTAAAAAGTTGGGTGCAATACTGTCGTTAAAAAGCACTTTTGTTTTCACTTTCATACAGACTTTATAATAGAATTTGAAACACCTTCCCATGCGTCATAGTTTCCACATGCGGTTGGATATAAATGCTGGCTGCCTTCCAAAATGTTAGTTGCTTTGTGTTTGAACAATGTATGGTGTTTCATAATGCCGCTGTACAAAATATATACAATGTATTTTATTTAAAAACGCCGTCAATGTGTATTTTTAACGCATAGTTTATATACAGTAGTAGAAATGCATACAAACTTTGTATTGATACAGTTTGGAAGGCAGCTGTTATCATAATAATAAAAATACATGATCAATTTTTGTACCGTCTATGCAAACTAAAGCACTTACAAGCTTCTTCCGGCACATGAATAATTGTTTGTTTCCATTGTACAACACATTTTGTACCAAGAGCATCAAGAACTCACCTCTTGATATTGTTACGTTTTTACTTTTGAAAAATAATGAAAATTTGAACTCGTAGGTTGGAAATAAAATAAAAATAAATTTGTATTTAGTTTTAAATAAAATTCTTTATTATTCGCGCAATTCTGTGTGTCACTGTTTACAACTTGATGTAAACAACAACAATTGCTTTTCGTTGTTATTCCTCTGTTTATACCCTTTGCATAAACAATAATAATTACTAGGCAATTAGTCGACAGATCTTTGTGACGGAGATCTTCAAACCATGATTACTCTATTCAAACTCACCGCGTCTTCACACAAGACTGACTGAACTTTACTCACTGCATTGCCTGCTTTGTCTTGCCTTTTATATGGCAAAGTAAACAGTCTGATGTTCTTGAATGCGAACGTTCTTATCTTCGCCTTCACGAAATCTCTATAAATGTAAACATTGTTGTTTACATGTCATCGTTGTTTACATTTATTATTGTAATGTTGTTGTTATATTTTTGTTTACTTGTTTGCCATTTTTTTATGCTGCTGTTTGTTGTTATATTAAGCAGTACGATAATTTGTAAACAGGTTTGTTTACTACATTGTTTTGTTTTTGTAGCTTTTGTTTATAATTTTAATATTAAGCGATGTAAAAGCAAAACATCAGTATCTAAATTTTTCCATTTTTGTAACAATATTTTGATCACCTTTAGTTACACAAGAAATAACTTTTGAGTCCATAAACAACACAAGTGTTGGTGCATCCAATAACTCTATTCATTCTCTACTCCAATTTCTTTTGTTATTATTTTAAACATTTTTCTTTTTCTTTATTTGTTTAATTCATTCTATTAAATTTTAATCTCATAAACGAAATGAAAATTAATTAAAACCCATCCACCCACTCTTTTTCTATTGCAGCCATAACACGTGATAACCTTCCCGATTTGCCTCGCACCATTGAAGTGCCCCAATTTAAAGATGACCAATCCGAGTATATTGAAACGTCGACAGCACAAAAATTGTATAACAATCACGTTTCATCTACAACAAAACGTTCCCGTTTCTAAAATCATATTTAATTGAGTGACATCATCATCATCTCTTTATCTCTCATAATTATTTTGCAAATCTATCTACGCAGTCAGTCAGTCAGTATATTAAAAATATTAAATTAAATATGATAAGTATGCATGTGAATGAGTAAATGAGTCAAATATTTTAATTAAAATGCATGTGATTGTGAAACGTAGTCATTAAATTTCGAACAGATAAAGAAAGAAATAAAAAAAACAAAATTAAAATAATTAAAGCATCATACTTTTAATAGTGTGATGGGATGTGAAGCGATTCATTTGTAATCTCCCGACTAAAGTTTGTTATTATCTTCAGCATAAAGCCAAGAATAGCATTAACGGCGAACAACGTATAAAACCAACGCCACCTTATGGGAACGCCACCTTATATGAGCAAAATTCAGTGAACATTAAGAGGTAGCAACAGTAGCATCATATGTTTTTCGCAGCTAAGGCTTCATATCTAAGTGGCCAGATGCAAAGAAGCAAGGTCAGCTTAGGTTAGCGGTTAGTTTCGCGTCCACAGGCATCTTCACTCGGAGGCCCATATGGCCTATTATGTTAGTGTTAGGAAAGTCCCCTTGTCATGGTACGGTAGTGGTGAATTTAAACTACCCCGCATTCTCAACGAAACCAGAGAGTTTCGTTAGCGGCACGTTCGCCAACATGCCCAGATCTTCAGATGTTCTGTCACCGAAAAACGGATGACGTCTGTTTTGAACGTCATTTTATTCCATATTCCGGCAGTTTCTACAGTAATCTTGGTCAGGCAGAACGGGCTTGTCAGCGAAATTGCCTTGAGCGCAGTGTCCTGTTAGAATTCCTGTTAGAATGCAATGCCGGGTTTTACTTGAAAAGTTCTCGTAGTTCCCCTAGATATTGAGGAAGTCTTAAACTTTGTGGAACTAGTCTAGGCATACAAAATACCATGGTGAACTGTATATCAATACTAGTCTGCAGAAGAGCAGCCTACTCGAAGCTATGGACCCCGTACATTACTAGAGGGATAGGAAGAGGAACTCCACAGCGGTCGAGTACGATCTTATGGCACCTAGCTATGAACGAGTTGCTAGTGATTTCGGAACAGGATGGATGTGGAGCAAATGCTTATTCGGATGACATTGTTCTTACTTACTTTTGCGGACACTTGTCATCGAATGGGCATCTGATCGCGGATTTGATGGTAATTATGGGAAAATGGAGGTTGTACCCTTCTCCTGAAGATACAATCCGCTGGTGTTTACATCAGTTATATGGGTAGGAATTTAAACTCAAACGTCAGACAAATTTTTGGGGCTTACTCTGTACAGAAAGCTATTTGAAAATCGAATATTCTTTACAGGATAAAAAAGACCTCCATTAGCCTCTACGCTTGCAACAAAGTGTTGGAAAAAAATTGTGGCTTGAAATGACTCACTAGATTTATGCAGCAATAGTCACACCTATGCTAACCTATGGATACCCAGTATGACGAACTTGAACCTGGTACGGCCTGCATTATTATCAGTGCTGTCTTGCGTATCACAACTTTGTTTACGCTCTACCTTAAAGTAAGACAAGGAAATTGCAGTGGACGATTTGTCACCAAAGGCTCAGAGAGGTCTACGAACTCCACAGATTCTTGGAAAATGTTTGCTTTCCATTTGAATTCCAGTCAAGGTCACTGTGAATACTTTTTGCTTTTTCTTCGCCTTCTAGATTCTGGATGCAAAATTGGCTTAACCATCGAACTCTCTGACAAATTCTTGAATATTGGAGTCCCTCGGGGGACCTGTAAGCTCATGATTGGCAATGCGGTCACAGAACCCGATAGTCGCAAATGGGCGGCTACGGATACGGGCTGAACGGCTCAGAAAATCTGCCAAGGTTGGATGGAGGACATCCTGAGTTTATTGTAATGGCTTGGCGACTGAGATTAATAGACGTCTATTGGCGACTGGACACGGACTTGGATTAAATATTGGCAAATTTAGAGACTGAAAAATTCAGAACATATATCCAGTGCACATCGTTAACGAGTCCGTTTGGATTTGCGCTGATGACCTCAAACTGTTGAATGGATCCTACGGAATGAACCCCAAGACGGTATCTAACTGTAGCAGACATCTTAATAAGGTAGCAAACAAACAATGTGACGTTCTTATCATTTGGGGACGGAACACAGTGACATTCTAAGTAACATTCAATGAGATGAACTGGCTAGTTGTAGCACAACAATGGATGGCTTTTGTGGATCACATACATAACAAGATGAAAGTATTTAACAACGACATTGAGATTCATTACAATGAACCTTTGTTTCACTGCTTTACTTGCGAGTAAAAAAAGGTTTTATTATATGGTTTAGGAGAATCAATGATTATAGCAGCTTAACATATTGTTACGTTTTTACCTTTTAAAAACGTTTAAAATATGAGCTCGTAGATTAAAGATAAAATAAAAATAAATCTGTCTTTAGTTTTAATTAAAATTACAACTTGGTGTAAACAACAACAATCGCTTCTCTTTGTTATTCCTGTGTTTACACCATTTAAACAATTGTTCGACAGATCTTTGTAACGGAGATTTTCAAATCACGATTACTCTCTTCAGATGCGCCGCGTCTTCACACAAGACTGACTGAACTTCATTAACACAGTCGCCTGCTTTGCCTTGCCTTTTATATGGCAGGGTAAACAGTTTGAAGTCTTGAAGGAAAATTCTCGTGGCTTCTCAAAATCTGTAAACAACGATGTTTAAATTTATTATTGTAGTGTTGTTTGTGTATTTGGTTTACATTTATTTTTTTAGTGTTTGTTGTTGTATTTTTGTTTACTTCTTTACCACTTGTTATGATGGTGTTTGTTGTTGTATTTTCGTTTAATTGTTTACCATTTTAATGTTAAGTGATGTAAAAGCAAAACACCAACTTCATTTTCGTAACAATATAATTTGAATTGTATTTGTTTAAGCAATTAAACTCAAGCAATCAACAACCCAGTAAACAGACTATAAAAAGTATTTTAATCTTCTTTAAATATGCGACTTTCGATAGATTTAAATGCAGGTGTTTATTCACTATTATTACTCACTTTTAACTTAAATTGATTGATAAATTTTACAATATCACCTTTTTCCATATGGTGGACATATTAACGAAGACATAATAACAGTGTAATGAATAGCTTTCGTGTTACTACTAGTTTTACGCATTTCCTTACACTATTCCTTACACTCTCCTTTCCTTTCCATTCTATTTTATTATCCTAAAATCACATCACAACGTTTAGTACACAGTTTTACGTGAGTACACGATAGTTTTAATGTGATCAGCATCAAGTGAAAACGCATTAAAAACAACAACAGCAGCAGTCCCGATGACATTAACAACAGATGAATAGAGCAGTTGGTGTGTGTGTGTGTGTGTGTGAAGTGTTCGGCAGTTAAAGTTTTTATTTTTTCCTGTTCAGCGCAGTAACATTTAATGAGCGAACGCATTAAAGTGACACAACAAAAGTTGTGTTAACTTTTTAACTGCAAGCACTCGTACTCGTACTTGTACTCGTACGTTGTTATACTTAAAGTTTCTTAAAACAAATGCTGATGTAAGGCGTTGCTAGGATGTGCTATTAATGTAGTAGCAATTACAAGGGATATGAAATCTCAGCGCAAGAATTAATATTTTTATGTGAGTTTTTTAAATGACAAATAAATAACGTTTGTATAGGATTTTAAAGAAACCATGGTCCAGTAGGTAATGTGTTGGCTTATAAGACATGACGTGGTTCAAATATCAGGTCAAACATCTCCAGCAAAACGAAATTTGAAAAATATTTGTTCGGCGACTTCCTCTCAGCAGATTTCTGGCAAAAACTCTGGCAGTAAATAAAAAATTGCCATGAAAGGTTTCTAAAAAATCTGTCGTACGAAGTCGACTTTAGGTCCCGCTATGCATGTATAAATTTAACGCACATAACATAAGTGGTGAGAGAAGCTAGGTTGTAATCCTGACTAATGGGTTGTAATGGCCGTTTATGTATGTACATATTAGAGATCAGCAATGAATCGCTTTTTCGCTACTCATAAGTACTCATGAAATTTTGAGTATGAGTGAGTCAACAGTATTGAAATCCAACTACTCTGATTCATTTGTACTCAGTACAACATTGATTTTTAAGTACAAATTGCAATGAGTATGAGTACAACGTTGACATCAAACTCATAACATTCGAAATATGTTTGATTCATACGCCTACTCATTCAGATTCATAAATTTAGAAAAATACTTATATACTCATAAATGAAATTTAGAAAATACTTAGAAATGATTCGAGTGACTCGAATTATTCGTTAAAATTTACAGTCTTAGCTGTTGTTGCATTTACAAAGAACGAAGAAAGACAGCAAGCAGAGCAAACATACAACCTTCTTGTGAGTTTTATAGTGTTCGTACGCGAATCATACTTATTTTGTGATTCGTGTATACGATGAGTCATGGAGAGTCGAAATCAATAACATCATGCGTATTGTTAAGTATGAGTACCATGATTATTTCAAACTCTGAATATGAGTAGTAAGAGTATGACATTAAAGTAAGTATGAATGCGTATCAGAAATTATAAGCATGATTCGAATCTACTCATCGTTTTGAATACTTATTGCTGACCTCTGGTACATATGTTACCTAACTGCATTCCTGAAAACCATAGAAAGTTCTCCTGTATTTTTAGCAGCTACTAAGCCACTAAAATGAAAATAATTTCAGTTTTTTTTTTTTCGAAAGTTGTTATGCAAATTATAATGTTTTCAACAAACATTTGCGCTTAAATTTCCAATTAAAAATTAAATCCAATTCATATGTACAGTGAGCGTCAAAAGAAACTGTACATTAAAAAAATATATGCATTAAAAAATTACCGTTATTTTTATTTTAGAATTGTTTCATTAAATTACAAAATGTTTCGAAATTTTGTGAGATTTTTTGGTAAAAGTTGAGTTTGGTGATTGTTAGAATTTTATACATAGTGTACATGTTCTTTTGACACTCACTATGTGCATAACAATCCACCCACCAAAAGTATTAAATTTAAATCACAGTAAATACGTTGGCATTGCCAATTATTTTGCCAGGCTTTTAATTAAAATATTAAAAATCATTATTACTGCTGCCGTATAATTTTGGTCGCGAAAATTAATTCCGTATTTATATTCTGTAATTCAATTTAAATTGTGCATCAAACAAATATTATGCAATTAAATGTACCGTTCATCTAAAGCTAAAAACGGTTTAATTATACGTTTGTGGGCGAGACATAGCTGCACATAAATGTTATAAATTGGCTTAAATGGTGATTTAAAACTAAAACCAGCCGTAATTTTTAGTTTTTTTTTTGTTTGTTTCTCTATTATTTTCTATAACCAAGCCATTAATCACTACTTTCCAGGTTTTTTTTTCTGAATTTTTTATCCAAAAATTGTTTAACTAACCCTGGCAGAGCCAGTCATCTTTTAAAAGGAAATAAAAATATACACACTCGGCAATAATTCTGTTGAAAAAATGTATACGATGTGAAACTAGAACTGAAACTGTGGAAAACCCTGTGGATTTGCGAAAAAGCATTAGTTTGTTAAGCATTTTTATTGTTATTTTCCAAATTTTTTTTTTTTTTTTTTTTTTTGGAGGCCAAAGGCAATAAAGTTTTGTTCGAAATTTAAATTCCATAATCAAAACTGTTATTCAAACGAAAATACTACAACAACAACAACAAAACGAAAACATTTAAGGCACAATAACACAACCCCATAAACCCCAGCCAACCAGCCATTCTCTCCATTTGAAAGGCATTTGACAATCCAAACAATAATCATGACTGTACGGCATAGCCCAGCCATTGAATTTGCACGAGGCTTTAAAATCCTTTTTTTTGTTGACTACTAGAGTAACTACTAATACAATTGAATTTTTTTTGTTCAGTTAGTGGATTGCAATGCACTTTATCCACACTATCAGTGGACAGCTAAAATTCTGTGTTTTTGTATTCGTAAAAGTGTGTGCATTAAACAATCGTAGTGAAATAGTGGTGCAACAGCTAAACTGTACCCATTCGTACCCCTTCGTTACACTGTGAAATCAAACAAAATATAATTTTAACCACAGATTGTACATGAAGTTTGGAAAATTCCGCAATTAAAGATTTTTTCTTCTTCCGTAATGTAGCATATATGGTGTAACATTCAGTGGCTTATTTGAAATTTGTGTTAAATCAGCAAGGGCTGTCCAAAAAAGGTGGTAACACTAAAATCTTTACATATACATGTACATGGTATGTTTACAATTTTTTTTATCAATGCCACCGAGTTGAACTCGAACTTCCATTTCTGTTTCGTTAACCTTTAATCAAATTTCGCAGTGTATGCTGCTGTTTTGTACGTTTTTTTTTTGGTAGAAGTCTCCATTGGAACTCCAATCGTAGAGAATTTTTTTGTAAAGACTTACAGGAAGTCGCCGTAGTCTAGTAGGTAGTCTGTTGGTTTATTAGACGTAAAGCAAGGATTCGAGCCCCAGGCCAGATATCAAAACGAAATATGAAAAAATATTTTTTCGGCTACTTCCTCTCAGCAGATTTCTCACAAAAACACTGAGAGTAAATAATTGTCATGAAAAGTTTCTCAAAAATCTGTCGTTCGGAGTCGACTTTAAACTGTAGGTCCCGCCACTCATGTATAAAAATTAACACACACAACATCAGTGGTGTGAGAAACTAGGACGTTGTACAATGGGTCAATGCGACCTCCGGGTACTGTACTTATCTTAATTCACAAGTACACGTCCTCTAACCTAACCTAACCTAGTGCCCATTGGAACTCCAATCGTAGAGAATTTTTTTTTGTAAAGGCTTACAGGAAGACAATGAAGCCGAGACTTCGAATTAAGACAGAATTTAAGAATGTATTTCATTTCGGCTGAATGAGGATTATGTGAGTTCTTTCTTCTTCTATACAAAATATTGTTACGAAAATGAGAAATCTACGTACTAGTGTTTTGCTTTTACATCGCTTAACATTAAACTTATAAACAAAAGCTACAAAAACAAAACAATGAGGTAAACAAAACTATTTACAAATCATCATACTGCTTAATATAACAACAAACACCAGCATAAAAAATGGTAAACAAAAACCCACAAACAACACTACAAGAATAAATGTAAACAAAATACACAAACAACAATAATGAATGAAAACAACGATGCTTACATTTCTAGAGATTTCGAGAAGGCGAAGTCACAAGCATTCGCCCTCAAGAACATTCATCAGACTGTTTACATTGCCATATAAAAGACAAAGCAAAGCAGACGAATGAGTTAGTGAAGTTCAGTCAATATTGTGTGAAGACGCGGTGCGTTTGAAGATAGTAATCGTGGTATGAAGATATCCTCTACAAAGATTTATCGTACAATTGTCTAGTAATTGTTATTGTTTATGCAAAGGGTATAAACAGAGAAATAACAAAGAAAGGCAATTGTTGTTGTTTACATAAAGTTGTAAACAGTGGCACACATAATTGTACGTATAATAAAGAATTTTAATTAAAACTAAACACAAATTTATTTTTATTTTATTTGCAATCGACGAACTCATATTTTAAACGTTTTTAGAAGGTAAAAACGTAACAATATAAGCACAAGAAAAAGATAATTGGCATGTAGTATTGGACTTGGGATAAATGTAGACCATCATCTTACAAGCTACCAATTATTGGAACCCATTTGTTCTATGTAGACAAATGGAAACGGATATAAACAGCACACCAAATAATGTGAGAGCGGCTTATGAACCGTTGCACTTAGTATAGTGTAGCGTACCGATTTCGTGTAAAATTTAATTGGTGTTAAGGAATTGAAATCTGATTAGTATAGAAACTGTCACCCAAACGGACTATCTCATGTCTTATCAACATACACCAAGACCATCTTTGTAGTGCCATCACCAGTGAGAGATACAGACGACGTAAATTAATAGAAAGCGTCCTCCATAAAACATTGTCATCTCATGCGCTCAAAAACTGTAGAACATAGAAACATATAAATTTCGGTCAATGTTATCTCCACGTGCCCTGCTGTTACTTTTAATTATTTCGCCTATGGCGATCATGTGTGTCGATATTTAGGTCGCCCCAAAGCATACCAAAAGTAGTTGTGGTTACTGTGTCTCTATTTTATAGCGTTCCTCCCAAAATTTTAAGCCACTCTTGCTTCAGTGCCTGTAAAGATGTTTGATTCTCGTATAATTTTTTAACTACGTTTGTTAGAGGTCTACTCTGGCGGCTTTTGGAAACCTAAGAAGGAGAACTCTTGAGCATGCAGAGAGATCTGAAGAAGAGAATTAGCACTGAACTTATCAACATTCCATCTAAAGAACTTAATAGCAGTGGTCTCTAGATGCTCACTCCAGGAGCCGGGGAATACCTTATAATGACTTCTGCAGAAGCTGCATTGTCGTCGAAGAAGAAAGGAAATCACAGAACATCTTCTCTGCAAGTGTTCAGCTTTTGGAACATAAAAAGAAGAATTATTGGACACTCAGAGAGATGTGCAGAACAGAATTAACACTGAACCTATGCCTAGCTGTGTTAGTTAGATTTTTTGAGTCTTAATTTTTGTTGCGAGACATTGTTAATTGAATGCAATTCATTCCCAATGGAATAGTTATCTGACTTCCCTTTAATGTTCTTGCTTCATACTACATTCTGGAGGCTTTAAGGGGCTTCTTGACTATCTTATATGTAGGTCGATTGAAGACTCCATATTTCAAATTTATAAAAGCTGTTAAAAAGTCCCGATACAAACCTTTCGTATTCGTTTTTATTTGAACTTAGGATGCTATGGTCGGTAGCATTAATTGCTACTACTCTTGGTCTATAGGTTTGGAACTAAAAGGGTCGTTAAGGTTGTCCTTACCCCTGTTTTTTTACCAAGTGGACTTCGTATATGTTTTAAATCATAAAAAGATTTCCAGATAAACTATCATGATAAACTATTATACCGATAAATATTTAGATGTTTGTAAGACGATTTTATTGCTCAAAAATTAAAGTCGTATCCATAACATTCCCTTAAAGAACACTCTTCTTATTTAAGAACATCAGGACGCCGATTTCGGTTAAAAAAATTTATGACTCCATTAACCTTCGCAGAAGCACTTCATGAATAACTCTTTAATTTTTTGGGAGGATAAAACTTAATTTGCATTACCCTCTGCCTACGCATATCAACACGTTTATTACATATTCATTTACATACCATTACATGCCTTTGTTTTTGTAATTCTATTACAATGCTAATGTAAATTTCGGTTTAAAACCCCTTCTCTGTGCTCACTCACCTTTTAACGCCATTACAATTATAGCCAATGAAGCAATTGCGTTACGACATGTTCATTGAAAATTTGGAATTTGATGGTGCAAATGCAGCTTTCCAAATGAAAGATATTTTGCGTAGAAGAAAAAAATTTTGAAAAATCAAAATCTAAAAAATAAAATTATAAAATGTTTAGATTTGCATATTTTTAATGCATAATTAAAGTGGTGGTAAGTGATTTTATATGCAACAATGTGTTGTTATTTAAGAGCATTTGCTTTAAATTTTGTTATTGAGTTTATCATGAAACCGTAATGGATTCTAAAATAAAGAGAATTAAGCTTTATGGGCCAGAAATCCTTTACATATTCTTCACACGAACTTATTCTTACTTCTGGGCATCGAAAGTAATTCGTTTGGATATTTACATTTTTGAAGTTCCAGCTGTAATCATTGTTGCATCGATAGTCTACCAACACGAGCCCCTATGCGTTGTAAACCAGTAATCACTCTGACTATCATTGGTAGATAACTCTCTTCACTTCACGGTAAAATCAGAATTTGGTGCAAGCGACCAAATCTACACGTATATCCATGATATCTGCTTTATGCTTTATGCTATCAATTAAGGGCTCTAGTTAATCTTTGCTTAAAGCTAGACAAATTGAACCTATGTTCAGTGCTCGATGTTGGTAATGCTCTCACGTTCCTCCAATTAGGCAAGAGTACGGTACGACCTAAGTAACTAAGACCATATATACACTAAACTATACAATAGACCAGAGTTTCTTATGAGAATGAAATCCACGTTTGTCACACTAATAGAATAGTGCACTACCCATTTGACTACCAAGGCAATATTGTCCCGATATATTCCTCTACAGTCTTCATTGTAGGTTTTTACGTACATTGACATAGAAATGATCGTGATCTATTTCCATATTTTTCTTCTATTTTTTTTTTGTATTGAGATTGATTTAAATTGAGTAGCAGAGACCTCTCTCGTACGACGAAACTAATACTCTGCATGACGCTCATCCTCCGCTTGCTTCTTTATGGCGAAGATGCAGCAGCCTTGAGTGTATTCGATACAAAAGTAAGATCTTCGGCCCGGTGCGAGTGGTCGATGATTTCCGCATCCGATCCAACAGTGAGTTGTATGAGCTCCTCAACGATATGAACGTTTTGCAGCGAATTAACATCCAGCGGCTGCGCTGGCTCGGACATGTCGTTCGAATGGAGGAGGATGCTCCGGCGAGAAGGGTATTTGATGCGAAGATTTGCGGAAGTCGGCGAAGAGGATGACCTTGTTTGCGTGGGAAGGACCATATCGAGGAAGCATTGTCATCGATTGGTGTAACCAACTGACGTAGGCGTGCAAGATGCAGAGGCGCCTGGCAGGCCGATATACGTTAATCTGGTTGTAAATGGCCAGTTTCATCTGAACGCACAGCAGAATTATTATTTGGCGTCTTGGCTAATATGCTGCAATCTCTTTTGATGGTCTGCTTTTCCCACATGAGTGTCTGCGTAAAGGCCTTCTACATATTTTCAGCTTTTCATAGTGCTTCAATGACTTCTTCAATGAACTTTTTCACTTCTCAAATAGTAGCGTCACTTCCACTATATTCTTCAATATTAAGATCTGGTCGATCATGGTTTCAATTTCTATTTAATTTCCTTTTAATCTGTCAGTCTGCATTCCCATAATGCTTATTCCCATAGTCCAGATATTAGCTACATCATTAAGTCTCTACTCAAAAGTGAGTTATTCTGTCAGTTTTTCTACTGCAGCCTTGTCAAGTAAGGAGACCCATTTCAAACAGATACACAATACATCAAAGATGAGATATACGTTGTAGTTACTGTATCTTTTCTACACACCTACTTATAACAGGAAACATTGTGCATTCTTGGTTAGTGCTTAGACCCATATTTCAAATCTAGTAAAGAAAACTCTCTATTCTCAGCAGATTACTGGAAAAAATTGTGATAAAGAATAAAAATTGCTATAAAAAGATTCTCAAAAAGTCGACTTTAAGCTGCAGGTCTCGCAAATTTAAAAATTAACATACGCAACATAAGTAGTGTAAGAAGCTGGAGCTTAATCCTGAATGAAGGCTTGTGTAACCAATTATGTATGTATGTATGTATACTCTCTATCGAAGAAGCTCGGTTAGTACGACTGCTCCACTTAGTTCGTTCACCCAACTTTCCCTGGGCAGCTTTCAGTATGTCGTTTATAGTGATTATGTATTCATAATATGTGCCTCTAGCAAAATTACCTTGATGTGCACGAATTGTATACGATACAGTTAAAGGCTTCTGGAACAAATTGTAGGAAAAATTCTCAGGCAACCATGTATCCTTGATTAGAAATTTCAGTTTTTAATAGAATATTTCCTGCTTTAGCTGTATTCTTTGAGTTTAATTTTGGTTACGTTGCTACTACAGCTATTACTACTACTACTACTACTCCTACTATTACTAATACTAATACTACTACTACTACTACTCCTACTATTACTACTACTAATACTACTACTACTACTCCTACTTTCACTATTACTACTACTACTACTACTATTACTACTAATACTACTACTACTACTACTCCTACTATTACTACTACTAATACTACTACTACTACTCCTACTTTCACTATTACTACTACTACTACTACTATTACTACTACTACTACTACTACTACTACTACCATTACTAATACTACTACTACTACTACTACTACCATTACTAATACTACTACTACTACTACTACTACTACTACTACTACTACTACTACTACTACTACTACTACTACTACCACTACTAATATTACTAATACTACTACTCCTGCTACTACTAATACTACTACTTCTGCAGCCACTGATACTACTACTAATACTACTAATCCTGCTACTACTACTATTGCAACTACTATTACTACTACTAATACTTCTACTACTACTGCAACTACTACTACTACTCCTACTATTACTACTACCAATACTACTACTCCTACTATTACTACTACTACTACTACTACTGCTGCTACTACTACTGCTGCTGCTACTACTACTACTACTACTACTACTACTACTACTACTACTACTACTACGACTACAAATAGTACTACTTTGCTACTACTAATACCACTACTCCTGCTGCTACTGATACTACTACTAATACTAATACTCCTGCTACTACTAATACTAGTACTCCTGCTGCTACTGATACTAATACTATTCCCACCACTACTACTATTTCTACTACTACTACTATTCCAACCACGACTACCACTTCTGCTACTACAACTATTTTAAAATATTTTTTTACATTAAAAGCCTTGTTTTTTTAAACCCTGTCAATTGAACTTATTCCAGCAGTCTTTTTCCCATTTAATACGTAGAGTATATCACTGAACTAAAAGAATCAAATTTCAATATCCCCTTGGCTAGTTTACTTCCTTCCTTAACGATCTCCCATCCAAAAAAAACCCCAATAAAAACTGTTTCGGTTATCGAATTTTTAGTTTAAATCCCTTGACGTATATCCTTCTCCTAAATATAACAAACCTCTACCCTCTATTCAACCCCGTAAAAAAAAGTAATTTATGTTGAGTTTTTTATCCCTTAGTCTTGCCTACAATATTTGACAATATCCCGTTATACATTTATGAGTGGCATAAAGTGGCGCCATTTCAGTTTTTCCATTTTGACGTTTGTCCTGTGGTTACCAGCAGTGTTGCTGTTCGTAAAATTCTATTTTATTTCGTAACATTTTTTGTTGCTTCCCTATAACAGGTTTTGTTGTTGTTGTTGTTGTGTAATACCATTATTACGTCTGGTTGATATTCATTTTTTTTTGCGTTCGTATTGGTTTTTTCAGCTTTTTCGTTGACTTTTTTTTCCAGTGATTTTATATGATTTGGCGTTGTGGTCGTGGTATATGGTGATAAATGTACTTGTCTGGTGGCCAAATATGCAACAATAACAATAAAAATCAACAACAACAATAACATGTGTAATAACAATAGCTTTCATTTGTTATAAATAAAATACAACAACAACAACAAAATACAGCAACAACAACAAGTATGATTAGTAGACATTACGCCAAATTGATTTAGACCACACACACACACACACACACAAATATATACTCATAGAAATAAATTTTATCAAAAGGACATAAGTAATCAATAAAATGCTCCTACAGGGTAACCAAAAATCTTTCTTCCTCTTTCATTAAGCGCTTCTCACCACGAAATTCAAATGAAAAAATGTGTGTGTGAGACATGATCAAATTTTTTATTCGTTTAAAGGACTTATGGATGCCATTCAGTGAGGAATATAATGTCGCTCAAATAACCGCTACGGCTTCTTTTGGATTGAGCGCATATGAAATGTCAAATTTTCCATGACCCTGGCGCATAAATCAAGCTGAATGTGACTGATGGCTTGGTCTTAAGCAAAGCCTCATAAGGAAAAGTCTACCAGGAGGCAATTATGTACGATATCGATACTCAGTGCACATCACCTCTACATGAGATGGCCATGCCTTCAAATCGGTCGGGCAGAATACCGAATGTAGCATGAACTACCTGGCACGTAGCTCCGCTCTGTTGATCAGATCATCCAATTCATACCAAAAGCAGTTGGTAATCATCGAACTATAGAGGCCCGGGTAACATCGTTCTCAAAGAAATCGCAAACGATTACGCTGCCACTACAAAATCGACACCAAACAGTGACTTTTTTCAGCATGAGTTGGAAGCACTTGGAGAACTTCTGTGCATTTGTATTGTCCCAAATTCCATGATTTTTTTTCTTTACATACCCAGCCAGGAACAATACTACTTACTGAAGACGATTTTTCGAAGATTATTAGGTTCAGTTGGCAACTGCTTAATAACCCATTCAGCAAATGCTCGTCGTTGTCTTTGGTCATTTGGCAAAAGAGACTGAATAAATGACAACTAGTTTGACAAATAAGGTCGCCGTAGTCTACTAGGTAGTTTGTTGGCTTATTAGACGTGAGGCCGTGGGTCAAACCCCAGGTCAGGCATGGTAATAGTAGTGGTAGCAATAGTAGTAGTAGAAGCAGTAGCAGTAATAGTAGTAGTAGTAGTATTAGTAGTCTTAGTAGTATTAGTAGTAATAGTAGGAGTAGTAGTAGTAGTAGGAGTATTAGTAGTAGTAGTAGTAATAGTAATAGTAGGAGTAGTACTAGTTGCAGTAGTAGTAGTAGTAGTAGTCGCAATAATAGTAATAGTAGGCGTATAAGCACCGTAGTCTACTAGGTAGTTTGTTGGCTTATTAGACGTGAGGCGTTGGTTAATTTTATACATGCGTGACTGGAACAACAGTTCGACTTCCAACGACAGATTTTTGAGAAACTTTGCATGGCAATTTTATTTACTTTCCGAGTTTCTGTCAAAAATCTGCTGAGAGGAAGTTGCCGAATGAAATATTTTTCTCCGGATTTCTTTTTGTTGGAGATGTCTGACCTGGGGATTGAAACGAGGCCTCATGTCAAATAAGCCAGCGCAATATCTACTAGACTATGGCGACTTCCCATAGAGCTTAGAACATGCAACACTTATTTCTGGCAATGAGGTATGGCAACCCTGTCATTCCAGAACCTGTCGAAATATTAATTTTATTGCTTTTCAATGCATTTGAGTCTAACTTTGGTATAAAAGTGCAGCAACAAACAGTGAGACCTTGTATTGGAAAGGACGACTGGACGACTGGATTTAGACTACTGGAGCTGATAGATCCTAGTTGAGCGGAATATTACATACATACATACATAATATGTCATTACAACCCCTTATGATGTGTGTGTTAATTTTATACATGAGTGGCGGACCCTACAGTTTAAAATCGACTCCGAACGACAAATTTTTGAAAAACTTTTCGTGACAATTTTTATTTACCCTCAGAGGTTTTGCCAGAAATCTGCTGAAAGGAAGTCGCCGAAGAAATAATTTTTGTATTTTGTTTTGATGTCTCGCCTGGGGCTCGAACCCTGGCTTTACGTGTAATAAGCCAACACACTACCTACTAGACTACGGCGACTTATAGCGTCTATTACTTCTCTATATTTGTGTTTCCATTTCGAGTGTTAGCGTTACTGAACACTTGTTCCATTTACTATCCTTCACACCATTAGCTTAACGAGAGCAAGATTAACAGCCTACTATGAAAATAAATAAAAAATTTCTATGTTCGAGCGTGTGAGTGTGAAAAGTGTTTATCACTGGCACTCGTGACCTTCCATTTGTTATAAAAATAAATACAATATATTTGACAGTTTTTTTATGTGACTTTATTTATTTGAATTTTTTCTTTTTTTTTGTTGTCAATTGATTTCCTTTCTTTTCTTTTTTTATTTAAAAAATATATTTTCATTACAATTAGTATGCAAGAGTTTTGTTGTTTTTTATTTGATTTTATTTGAACAAAATTTTAAAGTGTTAGAAAAACAAAATACGAAATCTTTAATGTATGTACGGCATTTACACAATGCAAGAGGAAGAGCAAATTTTTTAAAATTATTTTTGGTTTTTAAATGTTTAAAAAGAGAAATTTGTAAATGAAATTCAAAAAGAAACAAGAAATTCAGTTAAGATCTGAAGAAAATTGCCTTGTGTAAAGACCGTAATCTCTAAATTTTGTTTAACACACAAAGGGGTTTTTAAAGCATAAATTTAATTTCATTTTAATTTGAAGTTTAACTTATAAAATTAACAAAATTTAGTTTTGTATTCTTATAACATTTTCATTTAAATTGTTTTTATATTTTTATATTTTTTTAAATTAATAAGTGTTTAACAACAAAAACATATTCCTCTAAATTCAACTATTAAAACTAAATAATGTTTAAAAATTATTTCATGTTTTTCAGTTTAGCTTTGTTTGCTAGTTTAGCCTTGAAAATATCTTAAAACTTAGATTTTATGAATGAATTTTAGTTTTTCCTTTGATCAACTTAATTTTATACAAAATTTTTCATTTAATTTCTTAAGATTTAGACGATATTATTTCCATTTTTTTTATGTTTTAATATTTCATACAAATCTAAATTGAATTATTTATAGTGACACAATATGTTTTGAATTTATTTTTTGGATTTTATTTTTTAATTTTTTTCTATTAAATACTGCATATATTAGTTGCTATATGTATTAGTTCTCATAGTTATTTTACATTTAATTAAATTTTAGATATTTTACATATTAAACAAATATTTTATAAAATTCTGTACTTAACAGTACAATGTTAAGTTATTGGCTAAAAGAATTTATATTTTTAATTAACATAACGTACTTCAATTAGCATTTTCTTAACAGACAGCAAGAGAGGCAAATTTATCTGCATTACTTATATTAGTATCCCCTAAAGTAGGCAATAATTTTAAAATTTTGAAACTAAAGAAAAACATTCAAGCACAATATGTACAGAGCCACTCAACACTAATTACCCCCATGTATTTGAATTTAACATTCCTGAGAAGACATCCATTGTACATACATACATACATACATACATAATTGGTCATTACAACCCTTCAGTCATGATTAAGACCTAGTTTCTCATACCACTTATGTTATGTGTGTTAACTTTATATATGAATGGCGGGACCTACAGTTTTAAGGTCGACTCCGAACGACAGATTTTTGAAAAACTTTTTATAGCAAAATTTTTTTTTACTCTCAGAGTTTTTGCCAGAAATCTGCTGAGAGGAAGCCGCCGAAGAAATACTTTTTGTATTTTGCTTTGATGTCTGGCCTGGGGCTCGAACCCTGGCTTTACGTCTAATAAGCCAACACACTACCTACTAGACTACGGCGACTTCACATCCTTTGTAGGCGTTGCAAATCAAATCACGATAATTGTATCCGCTTTTCCATTCGCTTATTTAATTACTTAGTTGCTCATTACAACCCTTTAGTCATAATTACAACCAACCTTCTCACATCACTTATGTTGTGTGTTAATTTTACCCATGAGTGAGGGGAGCTACAGTTTAACGGCGACTCGGAACGACAGATTTTTTAAGAAGCTTTCCCAGTCAATTTTATTTACTCTCAGAGTTTTTGCCTAAAAACTGCTGAGAGGAAGTCACCGAACCTATTAAACCATGGAAACTTCTTGGTTTCGAAAGCATCAGAATGGTATGTTTCTAAACTGTGAGATATTTCACAGATCATCATCTTAAATGCCGTTTATTTGATAGAGGCATTGTCGTTTACAAATATAGATTGTTTAACAATCGAAGAATGTATAAAAATAGGTTAAAAACTTTACTACAATGTGGTTATTCAAATGTAATCACTTTTCAAGCATTACGGGATGATTTCAGCAATTGTTGCCCGGTTCAAGGAATTGAGTAGACGATAAAGAAATTTAAATAAATTGGAAGTGTTACAGATGTACTCAAGCCTATGCGTCAACGCAATTGTACATTCCTAAAATAACTGGTCAACCTTTAGTAAGGATTACAACATAGTTTCCCTCACCACTTATGTTGTGTGTGGTAATTTTATCCAAGAGTGGCAGGACCGTAGTCGCCCATCACTCATGTATAAAATTTAACACACACAAATTAGTGGTGTGAGAAACTAGGTCGTAATCCTGACTGAAGGGTTATAATGACCAATTATGTATGTATGTATGAGGCAGGACCTACAATTTAAAGTCGATTTCGAACGACAGATTTTTTGAGAAACTTTTCATGGCAATTTTATTTAATTTATTTAAGATGAAGTTGCCGTGGAAATATTTTTCCTTATTTCATATTGTTGGAGAGATCTGACCCGTGGTTTGAGAGGAAGCTTCACATCCAATAAGGCAACACACTACCTGCTAGGCTATGGCGACTTCATTATCAAAGTACACACAACCGAATTAGGATAATACAAAATTATAGATCCCACGGCCTATTTTATGATCAACTATGACATATTTTGCATTCAAATGTATTCCTTCATTCATATAAATTCCACCTTAGGCAACATTAGGCCTGCAGCCTATACACAGTGCCATAGATATGCTGATTGAATACCAGAACAACAGGCTTTCAATGCTCATTACACAACAACAAGTAAAATTGTCGTATAAGGAGGTCGTAACTAAAGTAATTGTTGAAAACCATTTTCAATCGGAAAAGAATGGCTGTTTGGTGTGCATTAGAGGCTGAAGTTATTATTGTAGCATATTTTATTGTATGCTATGCTCCTGCAATTGAAGTTTAAGAGCATGATTATAAACAAGATAGTAGCACGAGCTTTACGATGCGTTCGATTAAGGTATCAAGTCTGGTAAACTTGAATTTGTTGGCCGTTTAACCTCACACAGCCTAAGATGTATTCAAATGGCAGAATTTTTTAAAGTCTATTGCCTCACATTGGCGCTATGGAGAAAAGGGTGTTTTCTATACTAATGCAGATAACAATCATGAAGCCACCCTAGACTAGCAGGTAATGTGTTGGCTTATTAGACGTGAGGCCGCACTTCAAACTTGAGGTCACACTTATCCAACAAGAAGAAATCTGAAAAAACATATTTTTTCCGCGACTTCTTTTAGCAGATTTCTGACAAAAGCTGTGAGAGTAAATGAAAGTGCCATGAAAAGTTTCTCAAAAATATGTCATTCGGAGTCGACTTCAAACTGTGGATAAAACCAGTTGTGGATAAAATTAGCACACACAACATAAGTAGTGTGAGAAGCTAGTTTGAAATCCTGATTGAAGGGTTGTAATGACCAATTATGTATCAGAAATCAGCAATGCATCGTTTTTTCGCTACTCATAAGCACTCATGTAATTTTGAATATAAGTGAGTCAACAATATTTAAATCTAACCATGCACTCTGATTCATTCATAATCAATACAACGTTGATTTATAACTACAAGTTGCAATGAGTATGCGTGAGTTTGATATCAAACTCATACCATACGGAATATGTTTGATTCATAAGCCTCCTACTCATTTAGATTCAGAACTTTAGAAAAATACTTATAAATGATTCGATTGACTCGAATCATTCATCAAAATTCAAAGTCTTAGTTATTGTTCCGTTTACAAAAAAAGAAAACCTGACACATAAGCAAAAAAGACAGCGCAGCAAGCAGAGCAAACACACAACCTTATAGTGAGAATTTTAGTATTCATATGCGATTCATATTTATTGGCTGCCTTCCAAAATGTATCAATACAAAGTTTGTATGCAGTTCTGCTACTGTATATAAAATATGTAGATATGCAAAGTAAACAAACAATGCATCAACTATAAATCCGATGCCTGACTGCTTTTTGACTGCGTTAAAAATACACACTGACGACGTTTTTAAATATAATACATTGCATACAGTATTTTTTACAGCGACATTATGAAACACGATACTTTGTTCAAACACGAACCAGCTAACATTTTGGAAGGCAGCCATTTTGTGCTTTACGTGTGCTTTTCGAAATCAAAAACATCATACTTGTTGTTGAGTATGAATATGATGAGTACTTCAAATTTTCAATATTAGTGGAGGTTTCATAATATTAAAATAATATTATAATAATTATGTATGAAGTCACCGTGGTCTACTAGGTTGTGTGTTGGCTTATTAGACGTAAAGCCAGACTTCAAACCAAAGGCCAGAGATCACATCAAAATACAAAAAGCATTTCTTCGGCAACTTCCTCTAAGCAGATTTCTGGCAAAAAGTAAAATGAAATTACTATGAAAAGTTTCTCAAAAAATCTATCGTTCTGCGTCGACTTTAAATTGTAGGTCCCGCCACTCGTGAATAAAATTAACACACACAACATGAGTGGTGTGAGAAGCTAGGCCGTAATCCTGACTGAAAGGTTGTAATGGCCAATTATGTATGTATAGGTTGAGTTATAGGGAATCGAAATCAACAACATCAGACGTGTTAAGTACGAATATCATTAAGGACTTCAAACTTTGAATAAGAGTAGAGGTTCCAATATATTAAAATAAGTTTGCATGCGTATAAGTATCAGAAATTATGTATCATTCGATTCTACTAATCTTTTTGAATACTCATCGGTGATCTCTGATGCAGATACAATCATAGAACCGATTAGTAAGAAAAACGTAAATGCTTAAAGCAATAATTTTTTGCGTTTTGAATTTAATCATGAATTCGCTGTACGTTGTGCTTATAAAAATAATATAAAAAAGCTGTGATATTTTCTATAAATTAAAACTGTATAATTAAATTAAAATAAATAAACAAATAATAAAAAAACAAAAACAAAAACTTATTAATCCTTTTCATAAACCTGTACAATGTTCTTTTGTTTTTGACGTAAATAATGTAATTGTAGTTGTTTTGTGTTGATTTTTTACAATTTAATTTTCATGAGTGTATTGAAAAGAATCTCTCTTTGCTGCTATAAAGGCAGCCATACACGTACCCACTTATACATACACAAACGTAAACAATAAATTAAACATTACTATGAAGGTATTAACAGAGATTTAAATAAAGGATATAAGCATTATAGATAGCAAGATACATACATACACATACATGACATTATTAAATATTTACACATACACAAACACAAACATACTGATTAAATAAATATGCTTTGTGTAGGTAAAGGGTCCGCCAAATAACTTTTTTTTTGAAAATGCTTTATAAAAAAAAACTACTGAATATTTTCTCAAATTTCTTTTTTTATTTGAAAGTACAATCCTTGCGGTTAATAATGGAAAATAATTTCATTCAAATGGCTGCCTCGGCTGGCCATGCAGTAGCCTACACCAGAAGAAGCCGATTTTGGCAAAAAAATCATCTTTTCAGAAGAAGCTCATTTTGATATTGGCGGGTATGTAAACAAGCAAAATTGTCGCATTTGGGGCACAGAAAACCCGCACGCATACATTGAAAAGCCGACGCACCCAAAACGAGTCACTGTTTGGTGCGAGGCATAATTGGGCGATTTTTCTTCGAAAATGAGGAAGGAGTGGCCGTTACAGTCAATGGCGATCGTTATCGGGCCATGTTGAATGAATTTTTGTTCACAAAAATTGAAGAGGAGGATATTAGCAACATTTGGTTTCAGCAGGAAGGCGCTTCGTGCCACACAGCCGAAACTACACTCGATGTTTTGCGCTCTGTTTTTGAAGATCGCATTATCAGCCGCAGAGCTGTTGTCGTTTGGCCACCTCGGAGCTGCGATTTGACACCGTTGGACTATTATTTGTGGGGTGCCGTCAAAGATAAGTGTTACGCCGACAAGCCAGAGACAATTGACGCTTTAAAGGACAATATTCGTGAAGCCATTGGTGGAATACAGCTGCACACAATCGATAATGTGCTTAAAAATTGCACCGATCGTGTAGGCTACTGCATGGCCAGCCGAGGCAGTCATTTGAATTAAATTATTTTCCATTATTAACCGGAATAAATAAAAAAAGAAATTTGAGAAAATATTCAGTAGTTTTTTTTATAAAATATTTAAAAAAAAAAAATTTATTTGGCGGATCCTTTAGAAAGAAAAAACAATTTTAAATGGGAAAAAAATTAACAAAACAAGTACAGGATACTCTTAATTATTATATTATTAAGTTTTCTCTATGTATAGTTTACTATACGTATGTTTTATTATTATTTTTTATTGTTTTAATTTTATTTTATTCATAGTGGTTCTGTTCTCTTATTATTATTAACATTTGATGTTTTCTCTTTTTGTATAATTTTTTTAAGGATTTTCTGTTTTATTTTTTTAAAAAACAATTAAAATTCTTTACTGTACATTTTTCTTTTTAATTAAATTTATTTTTATAATTAATTTTTTTTATTTTATTTTTCACATTATATTAGTAGTAGTAGTAGTAGGTGTAGTAGTAGTAGTAGTAGTTGTAGCTGTTGTAATATTTACACCATAAGCTTATTTGTTAATTTATTTATTTATTTATTCATTTTGTTTATAAAACTTAAACAATTCATTTTACAAAGTTCTTCTATTAAATTTTTAATGAAACGTTATTAAAAAAAAAAAAAAAATTAAATGAAAATAAAATACACAAATTTTTGTATTGTAGGCCAATGCAATTTATTTATTTATTTATTGCCACCTAGAATCTGTTAAATAAATAATTTTTCTGCATAAATACGTAAATATTTATTTAAAATCTGAACTACAATGATTTTGTGTTAGTGGGAGGGCATAGGCTTATAGCTTTGTTCGAAAAATTTCAATCCATTTTGCATTAATTATTTGCAAATATTGTCAATTGCCAGCCAATTACTCAACACTAATCAATCAAAATAAATATGTTTGGCATAATTATAGAGAACTTTTTGTTTTGTATAAAAATTTGCATCATACAAACAAAATAATAAATGGCTATAAATGTTTACATGTACATTTTGTTACGTTTTTAACTACAAAAATCAAACTTCACAGTGTAGCATACAAAAGTGTTTATACCACACACATTTTTCTTGTGCCGGTTGCCTTCCAATCTATTTAACTTCAATGATTTTTAATTTGGAAACTTCTAGAACCTTACTATTGATTTCTACGTAGTTTTGTTGTTGTACTCTGGTCTTTGTTTGCCCAAAAAACGTAATTTTTTAATGTTTTTTTTCTGGTTTTTCTTATAAATTTTTTTATGTAAACACTTCAGAGTTTATTTTTTGAGCTGCTAGCTGCCATATCTTAAGACCATTACATGATAAGGGATTTACGTACATAAAGTCAGAGAGAAAATATTACAGAATTTCATCTGTATTCTAAAAAAAAGTATAAGAATCCAATTATAGCACAAAGTGAAATGCATCCCTGATCCAGTGTTGAAAAATTCAGTACTTTTGTACTTTTTTCAGTACTTTTGCATTTCAAAAATACCGCAGTACTGGGAGTAAATAAAATTGCCACCATAAAGATTCTCATAAATCTGTCGTTCGGAATCAAATTTAAACAGTTGGAACACACACAAACTAAGTGATTGAAGGGTTAGAATGACCAATTGTGTACGTATGTAATTTTTAACAAAAGTACCATTTGATGCAAAAAAGTACTCTATCAGTTATAGTTTAGTATCATTTCAAAATTCCAGTTTTGTAACTCTGCCCTGATCTAATGATGTGTGATAGTTTTGGAATAATTTAAAAAAAAAAACGAAGAGAGCAGTACAATTGCTAAATATTTATTTGCTCTTAATATTGTATGCTTTCATTACATATTGAGATTACACGAGATTGTGCGGTAAGCCTCTAGAAAGCTTCTCGGGGTTTATCATACAATATACATATATCATACAATGATTTACAACTGAGTTAAACTGAGGTCATTGGGATTGTTAACTTCACAATAACAACCAATTACTTACAAGTCTTTGAAAGTGTTTGGCACTGTTATCGTGGGATATTTTCCTATGCAAAGAATAGCATGATTTCCTAGCGAATTTCCTTTCAGTCTAACAGAGTCAAAATTTTCCTTAATCGGAAAGAATAATAACGTTTAGTCATCTGATTCAATGATGCAAAAATTTCCTGTCCCCACTGCAGTTATTATTGCTGTTGACTAACATATCCTCTTGAGTTGAATACGGCTGCAATAGCACCCTAGCCCTTGTCTTTATTTCACTCAATATTTCGCAAATATTCGGATTAAAGTAACATTTCTGGCTTATTAGCTAACTTGCAACATCAGCTCTAGAACGTTTCGTATACGTTTTGTATACGAAAAGTCACCTTGAGCTGAGGTCATCGACTTTCTAGACATACTACACTTTACTACCGCGATTGGCTAAAGTTTTTTAAGAGAAATATTTTTTCTTTTCCAATGGGAAGCGTCATTGAAACAATAGAACACAATGTTAGTTTGACTCTTTGTGCTATGATTTGGTTCATAAACCGGATTAAAAAGGATTTATAAGGATTGAAAGCTTAATAGAAAGCAATCAACCACAACCACCTGAAGTAGAAGGAATATCGGGAACAGTGTCTAGCATGTTCATTTAAATTCGACAAATTAAATAATTTTTTTTTAGAATCTCAATATACCAGGAATGAAGCCAAGCTCAACATTCGCTAAACCATCAATTGACCTTGTATGCGACTAGAAACCTGCAAATGTAACGCCAATATCCAGAGAGTATGAGGCCTACAATATTAAGAACTGTAGCTCATAAGAATATGTCCGACATTATGATATATTCGTTCGTAGTTGATGGCCAGTACATCGCACACTGAACGCCTAAAAACCCCTACTCTGAAAGGGCACAATACCAGCCAAACAATTTCCAACAGAACGTATGAAACGGCTCAGTTCCATCATTTAAATGTATGTATATATGTATCAAACGGTTTTAGTTTTTAAATATCCAGTGAAAGAAAAGCTTTTTAAATTGTCTTAAGATACTACAGTGGTAGAACCTATCCGGTTTACAATGTAAGGGTAGTTTCTACATTGGAATTCTGCTTAAATTCTGAATTTAAATTCACATATTTGCTAGAGAGTTATAAGACAACACTGCATATTTTTACCGTTGAGTGAAAGAATTATTTCTTTAAGAAAAAATTTATTTCAACTGCGAGGAATCATTTAGGCTAAGGATAGCAGGTCATATGCGAGTGACTACATTCTGTTCAATTCTTTCGGCGTTAAAACTTAATTTATTACTGCTTTCAAAATAAAAATCCAACGTAAATACCTACAGTAGAGAAGATAACTGTATTTACAATATTATTCATTCCCCCCAAAACCCAACGAAGTTATTTAGAAAATTGTGTGTTAAAATCTCTGTAATAATCTGTTCAACAATCGCAATTGAATTGAAAGAGCCCCACTTTGAGCATCATTACCAGTTCATATACCCACAATAATTTGAATATGATTTTAATCTCAGCTTATTTACTATTATACACACCACACCCCCCTAATATGATGCAGTTATGCAACCAATCATATAAATTTTATGTAAATTATTCATCATATTCCAACCAAATGTCAAATCCCTGCTATTTCATGTGAAAAAACCATACGGAGGGAAGAACAAGAGCAAAAAAACAAGGTGCAAATGTGTGTGTAAAATTACTAATGCGTGGTGGCATACGAGTATAAAATATTATTGCAACGAACACAAATGTGTCCTCCTTATATACGGCAATAAAATCTAATCGAATTCAAATTTTACACGTGAATTTGCAGAATGTATGTGGCCCACACATTACAGGGTAAATATTCTTCATTTCAATCATTTGTTGGCAGTTTTACAATGTGTTTGACATGGTAAACCATGTGATTTTGTATTGATACACGTTTATTACAATAACAAAACAAATTTTATATAGGTTTTGTTGCTACCATACACGGTTGGTTGATGGATGATGTTTTTGCTAAAATTTATTGGCTTGCGTGTTTGGGGTTTGAAAGCGGGGGCTGAGCAAAGGAATTTCATGCATTAAAAACAAAGTGATTTTAATTTTCAATTTCAAATTTATTTCCTGATATTTCTAATTGCCGGCTTTTATTGATTTTGTAAAACAAAAGTTGCCATTAATTCGTATTGCAATATGATGCCACATAATGTGCTGATAACTGCTTATTACGTAGTTTATCACACCAAATTTATTTGTAATAAATGCTTAATATGCCGTTATTTCTACAGAGAAATTTTTATTGCGTATCTCTTTTTTATTAAGATTCCAACCAAAGATATGCAATGAGTATTCCAAAAGATGAGTAGAATCGAATCATACTCATAATTTCTAATACTTACTACGCATTCATACTTATTTTAATATCATTGAAGCTCTACTCATATTAAAAGTTTGAAGTTTGATTTCGACTCTCCAGAACTCAACATATACACGAAGTACAAAATAAATATGAATCGCGTACGAACACTAAAATACTTACTAGAAGGTTCTGTATTTGCTCTGCATGCTGTTCTGTCTTTTTGCTTGTGTGTCTTTTTTCTAAAGTTATGAATCAGAATGAGTAGGCTTATGTATCAAACATATTTCGAATGGTATGAGTTTGATGTCCATCTTGTACTCATACTCATTGCAACCTTTACTTATAAATTAACGTTGTAGTGAGTACGAATGAATCAGAGTACATAGTTAAATTTCAGTGTTGTTGACTTGCTCATACTCAAAATTTCATAAGTACTTATGAGTAGCGAAAAAGCGTTTGCTGATCTCTGATACGTACATAAATGATTGGTCATTACAACGCTTTAGTCAGGATTTCAACCTAGTTTCTCATACCTCTTATGTTGGGTGTGCTCATTTTATATATGAGCCTACAGTTTAAAATCAGCTCGGAACAACAGATTTTTTGCGAAACTTTTAATGGCAATTTTTTATTTACTCTTCAGAAATCTGCTGAGAGGAAGTCGACGAAGAAATATTTTTAAAATTTCATTTTGATGGAGGTGTTTGAACCGTGGCCTCATGTCTAATACGCCAATACATTACCTACTAAACTATGGCGACTTATCACTTGGGATATAAATATTTGTTGTTTATTATTATGCTCCATAAGCCTATATATCTACTCTGTTTACAGTTTTTTTTTCGATAGGCATTCATTCATTGTGAACTGTCATGGTGTGTTAACACATGGAATTACACTTTTAATGCCACTGCATTAGTGATCCCCGTAATTTTCAAATAATAAATCATTCAACGCATTGAAGAATTGCATATTTTAGACGGCATTTGGGCCAATTATAATAACCACCACCACACCACATCATTTGTGTATTCAGTTATTGGTTTATACACGTAATGTTGGATTGTTTTTCAGTTCCTGGTTTGGTTAGTTTTGTTTTCTATTTTAAAAACAATTTTATTTTGAAGAGAAAACTATACAACACACATTGAAAAAGTGCACTGATACGCATCCACAACGCATCCACAATTTGACCCAAAAGAGCTGTGGCACAACATCAACTGTTTGTGAACGGAATTAACAAAAACTATGATTTTTGTAAACTCTGTGATGGATTTTTTGCATCATTTTCGATTTCATTTTGTTTTTATAAACAATGCCTTTAAAATGATGCCGTCTACTGATGATGGTCGATGATGGTCCGTGGTAACGTTTAGAGTTGTTCTTTGGCAACGTATGGTTGCATATGTTTGGTTTCGTCTATATTTACAGGAGACATGCATCAAATTGCAGAAAACCAATGGACACATTGAAGCACTTTGAAAAAAAAAATCCCGGAATAATAAAACAAAAAAAAAACCATATGGCAACTGCAGTATTATAAAGGAAATCACAAAAAAGAAGCATGAGAGAGAGAAAGAGAAAGTGACAGAGGAAAACAAATAGAGAAAACAATGTGTTTCTCTTTTTTAACCGTTGACTGTAAGTTTCCGTTGACAGTGCATGAGCGAACGATATTGTGTGTGTGCATTTTCATGACTCTAGGCTTCCATAACACTTGTATGCCGGTTTTTATGTTGTAGACACCATTTTGTTTTTGTTTTTTTTTTTTTTATTGATAGTGTCTTTGAAACGAGGGTTGTATATTAAAATGTGGAAAGTAATATGAACCTTAAGTGTATCGTTTTATGTTTCAATACTTACAACCCTTTATTCAGGACCTTGCTTCATACACCACCCATGTTGTGTGTGTTAATTTCATACATGTGTGATGCGACCAATTGTTTACTGTCATCTCCGAACGAAAGATTTTAGAGAAGCTTTTCATGGCAATTTTATTTACTCTCAGAGTTTTTGAGTGGTGGGACCTACAGTTTAAAGACAACTCCTAACGAGAGATTTTTGACACACTTTTCATGCCAAAGTTTTTGTGAGAAATCTGCTGAGAGGAAGTCGCCGAAGAATATGTTTTCATATTTTCGTTTTGATGTTTGACCTGGGGTTTAAACCGATGCCTCTTTTCTAATAAACCATCACACTACCTACTAGTCCACGACGACATCAATTCATACGTACATAGTTGTTCATTACAATCCTTTAGTCAGGATTCCAACCTAGCTTCACACATCACTCATGTTGTGTGTGTTAATTTTATTCATGAGTGGCGGGACATACCGTTTAATGTTGATTCAGTGCGGAGATTTACTACCTAGCCTCTCACAGTACCCATATTGTTTAAACGCAACTGCGAACGAAAGATTTTTCAGCAACTTTTCATGACAAATTTATTTACCCTCAGAGTACCCTCAGCCAAAAGACTGCCGAGAGGAAGTGGTCAAAGAAATACCTACTAGACTATGGCGACTTCTAATATATAACCGGTGCAAATCAAAGTATGTGAACTTTCACTGTATGTCCTTTCACTTTTACACCAATGTTTGACTCACATGCATTGAAAACCATTACAATTAATCTTTCGGAAGGTTCTGGAATGACAGGGTTGCCATATTTCGTAGCCAGAAATAAGTCATGTGTATACTATGTTCACTGATTCCTGCTCTCTCATAAGCAAAAGCGTTGTATAACTTTTCTGATGAAGATGAAATTTTTTTCGCAGTCTCCCGGAATACAACCGGAATCGCTAGGTCTTATAATCAAGCGCTTTAGCCATACATGAAGGCACTTCCAAACCAAATTAAAGACTCATATCATGTTTGAAGTCGCCGTAGTCTAGTAGGTAGTGTGTAGGCTTATTAGACGTAAAGCCAGGGTTCGAGCCCCAGGTCAGACATCAAGACAAAATACAATGAAGTATTTCTTGGGCGACTTCCTCTCAGCAGATTTCTGGCAAAAACTCTGAGAGTAAAATAAAATTGCCATGAAAAAGTTTCTCAAAAATCTGTCGTTCGGAGTCGACTTTAAACTGGAGGTCCCACCACTCATGTATAAAAATTAACACACACAACATAAGTGGTGGGACAATGGGTCAATTCGACCTCCGGGTACTGTACTTGTCTTAATTGACAAGTACACTTGCTCTAACCTAACCTAACGTACTCGTGTTTGAACGTGATTATGCTGATTAAACTAATCGATTCCAGTAAGCTAGCCAGTCCAGTATTATTTTTTCAGAAATTGAAAGAAATTCAGAATGATTTGCAAACTTTTAAAACATGCTACGTACATACATATATACCGCATCAAGTAACAGCAATATGAAGACTATAAATTTCACACATACACATACATTCATATTCACATTTCTATACATTTGTATTCACACACACACACACACTCATATTCAATAAATTCACAGGCCATATGTGTGATGACAACGACGACAACAAGGTGTTACCCTGTCGTTGAAAAAGTAAGAAGTGTTCTCTACACATGACTGGTCGATGACATTAGCTTTGGCGGTTGATTTTTTTTGTTGGTGTTGCATAACAATCATAAATAAATCCATGTACTCATGCCAGAGATATGCAAACATTGCCGGTGCTACATGGCATTTTATACAAACATGTGAAGGTTTTTTTAGTTTTTATTGATTACGTCAATCGATAAAGGAGAATATGTGTACGTAGCATGGGAAGGACTTTTAAGTCACTCAAGTTCCGTATTTTTTAATGAAAATTTTTAATTTTTTGTTGATTCTTTGCAAATATCCATTTCTGGAAGTTGTCGCAGTCTAGTGGGTAGTCTAGTGGCTTATTAGACGAGAGCCATTAAGCCAAACAACTCACATGAAATAATTTAATTGTCCCCCTTTTTTCCCCTGCCAATATAAGGGTTAAAGTAGTTGAAACTTAACAATCATTGACAATCGTTTGTGTCATGTTGTGTAAAACCAATTCGAGTTCAGTTCAAGAGAAAAAATTGATGAATTTTTTAACAATTTTAACCAGCAGCACAGAAGTAAAACACAAGAACATTAAAGTGGAACATAAAATTCAACACTGTACCGTATTACACCCCCATTTTTATCCACCATAACACCACCAGTTCAATTACAATTTTCGACAAACAAATGCAATTGCAAATATGACACACGATGCAAATATTATTTTTTACAATTGTTGTTGTTCTCTTTGTTGTTGTTTTGCAATGTTCTTTTTGTTGTTGTCATACTCGATATCATATCGTTTGCAATGCCATGCATCATGCGGTCAGTGACGTTTATGTATGTCGGCATTTTGGACATGTTCCGTTCAGTTTTCCGGTTTTATATGTGGCATCACCAAGAGGAACAAACGAAAAGACAAAAATGACATGACCAAACAGAAAATACATCGCATACACATACACATACATTTGGGCAGCACAAACATGACCAAAAACAAATACATACGTACAACGAATTGAATCTGAATGAGAGAATGAGAATCTGAAGCATAGGTAGTCAGGCTTATAATTCATTTACACAGAAAACATATATACATAACATAATTGGTCATTACAACCCTTCCGTCAGGATTACGACCTAGTTTCTCACACCACTTATGTTGTGTGTGTTAATTTAATACCTACAGTTTAAAGTCGACTCCGAACGACAGATTTTTGAGAAACTTTTCATGGCAATTTCTATTTACTCTCAGAGCTTTTGCCAGAAATCTGCTGAGAGAAAGTCGCTGAAGAAATACTTTTTGTATTTTATTTTGATGTCTGGCCTGGGGCGCGAACCCTGGTTTTTCGTATAATAAGCCAACACACTACCTACTAGACCACTTACACAAAAAACCCGTTGAGAAAACTGTTATACTCAGACGTAAAGTAAACCTAGACTACGCTTGTATGTGGACACACAATATTTTTGGTTGAAATTTCTTTTTCAATAACAAAAAATCTTTAAAAATTGAGCGGAAATGCTTTCACTCACGCCTAAAATGCTGGCAATTGCCGACTGGTGTCCAGTGAACAATTGTTTGACTTGTTTAACCAGTCCTCTTGCTATCCATATGAGTTCATTAGAATAGCCTGTGAATTAAAGACAGACACCAATCAGTCTTCTTCCTAACCACACAAGTCCAGCAGAGCTTAGGAATATTGCAAGGACCCTCCTGCTGCCAACGAAGTTACTTCTTCACATAAAACGAGTCTGGGATACCAAATCTAACTGATGCAATAGGAACACCTGCAACAGAGATTATGAGCTTCGTTCCCAGCCTGATAAATTCATCATTAATGCACTTTCTAGCGATATTCCTACGCCCTGAAGTCTTACGCATGACCTCAAATTTTCCTAAAAAATTATCGTCTTTCATGAATGTGGATAAATGTACGTTGAAAAGGCATTTGTTAGGGGGTTCAATCTTTTCTTAGCTGTCCAAGTAAGTCTAGATATTTTCAGAAAAAAACCCACCACACAACACTACTTGTTGTGGTGGTTTTAAAATCGCCATCACCTATACGAAAGTTTAATATCAGAATCCTACTCTGTCCAGCATTTTGGAGTCATCGTAGCAAATCTCCGGACTTTCAAACCAGTAGTCAATCTATACGAACGTTTAATATCAGAACCCTTGTACCATAACCTGCTCTGACCAGGATTTTGGAGCCATCGTTATAAATCTTCGGACTTTCAAGCCAGTAGTCCCTGGTTGTAAGTCAAAAATCGAATAACCTACCCAGGAACTTCTAAGGAACCATATAATCAACCTGGATATGTTTATTTTTTCCCTTCACTGAATTGTAATGTGTCCATAGACCACGATGGCCTAAGGCTTTACTGAATTGAACCTTACTGAGTCACCAGCTCAGCCCTCAGTTTCACTAGAAGATCACAGTGACCCAACGGATTATAGCAAACAAAGCCTTTGTTGGCTTATTAGACGTAAAGCCAGAGTTCGAGCCCCAGGGCAGACATCAAGACAAAATGCAAAAAATATTTCTTCGGCTACTTCCTCTCAGCAGATTTCTGGCAAAAACTCTGAGAGTAAATAAAATTGCCATGAAAAAGTTTTTAAAAAGTCTGTCGGTCGGAGTCGATTTTAAACTGTAGGTCCGTCAGTTATGAATAAAATTAACACAGACAACATAAGTGGTGTGAGAAGCTCGGACGTTGTACAATGGGTCAATTCGACCTCCGGATACTGTACTTGTCTTACTTGACGAGTACACGTCCTCTAACATAACCTAACCTAACCATATGCTGGCTGCACGAGTAAAGCTAGAAAATTTTCGGGTAAAACACGTCTCTTCTGAAATGGCCATGACCTCCGCTTGGAAAATACTGTAGTAGTCAGACAGCCTAATTGAAAGCTTGATAACAGAACCCTTATAACTACTCTGTCCAGTATTTTGAAACCACGTTATAAATATCCGAACCTTTAAACCGGTAGTCCCTAGTTGGAAATCTAAAATCGAATATCCTATTCAGATAGCATATAATCGACCTGAATATGTTACTTCCTTGCCAGACTTTACTAGAGCCTTATTACACCACAAGCTTAGCCCTCAGCTTTAATAGAAGGTTACAGGGGAGCCCATTGAGTATGGCAAATAATGTCTTAGTTGGAATGAAACAGAGCGCACTAGTGATCAGAGCATATGACTGCCAGTCTTACTCTGTATGGCTGCCTTCCAAAATGTATCAATACAAAGTTTGTATGCAGTTCTACTACTGTATATAAACTATGTAGACATGCAAACTACCCAAACAATGCATCGACTATAAACCCGATGCCTGATTCCTTTTTGACTGCGTTAAAAAATACACATTGACGACGTTTTGAAATAGAATACATTGTATATATTTTGTACAGCGGCATTATGAAACACGATACTTTGTTCAAACACAAAGCAACTAACATTTTAGAAGGCAGCCTATGTCATTTGCCTGTAACATTGATGTGTGCACATCGACCACCAAACGTGCATAAAGCAAGATTGGTTCCGTCGACACCTGATATAGTCGGTATATGATGGCCGAACCAAGTGCCCATGTCTTTTTGAAGGTGTTTAGCACAGTGGTCGTTCTCTTTATCCTCTCTGTTTAATTTAACTTTTCATGAGAGTTTGAATTCCAGAATAATATCCCACATCCTTTACCCAACTTGGATAGGAGAAGTTGATGGCTGGCATGTTGGATGCAAAGCAGTGATGCATTATGCGACATCCAATCTGAACTGTTTCATTCTTCTTTGAGGTTAAGTTTCAAATCACACAGAGAGTGTTTGAAATGAAATGGAATTTGTTCCCAACTTTCAGCCTATTCAAGGCGAATTGGACTACTATGCACGGATCTCCGATTTTAGAGAAGACTGTGCTACTGAAACGCTATTTAACAGCTATAAGAATAGCCTTAACCTTCGCCAAGAAGAAATTGCGGGGATTAGACAGTCTGAACAAGCTTATGGACTAAGTCTTTAATAAACACAGAGTTTTCCCATCTGACATCTCGCAATTGGTATATATTTCTAGAGAATTTAGAGGCTCTACCTTCTCGTTTTAATAGGCCCTACTTGGATCAACGGTGTCCTAGCAAATATTTAGGGAATTGTAGGGGTCCATGTAATTAATCTTTTCATCTATACAGGCATAAAGGTCTGTAGGTTAACAAACAAAGTTTAGGGTATGAAGCCAATTTAACATGACGTAAACAATTGAGGAGTTTGGTGGCGAAGAGGGTTTAAAGACGAAGGGGAGTTGGATGTACGGATCTTTTTATGTCAAGAGCCAATATTAAAATTCCCATCTCTATGAGTTTGTATTAAGAGATGTTTTTAATTCTACTGTGCTCTACGTGTTCTAGTAAGTAGCGCCTTGGCTTATTAGACACCAGGCATCGTTTCAAACACCAGGTCAGACGACTCCAACTAAAAAAAAAAATGTAAAAAAATATTTCTTTGGCGACTGCCACTCAGCAAATTTCTGGCAAAAACTCTGAAGAGTAAATAAAATTGCCATCAAAAAGTTTCTCAAATATCTGTCGTTCGGAATCGACTTTAAATTGTAGGTTCCGCTGCTCATGTACAAAATTATCACACACAACATAAGTGGTGTAGAAACCTAGGTCACAATCTAGAGAAAAGGTGTGGAATAACCAATTATTTATGTAGGTAATTTTTCAATGCCTTATCAATTGCCCCACCTTAGTAATGGATTGCCTATGTGGGCATTATGTAAGCAAAGGTCATGTTGCCTGATAATTGCTTTGTAAATTTGGTTTCATAAGGGTTTTCATTTAAAAGCAACAACAACAAAATACCATATTGTTGTTTTGTGTGTTATTGTTGTTGTTGTTTTTGCTATTTGTATTGTATAAATTGAAGCAATTTGTTAACGAACTGCCCTAATATGTTTTTGTTTCTTTTTTTTTGGTTTCGTTGAATATTCAATAGCAACGTCAAGTCATTTGCCCAGCCACTTCAGCCCCGCATTTAAAATTACTGTTGAGATTTGCCATGAAGAGTCAGCAAAAATTTTTTGGAAGAAATTCATTGAAATTAATAGAGGAGTAGAAATCATAAAGAAGAAATAAGAAATTAGAGAAGAACATAAAATATTTAA
Source organism: Sarcophaga carnaria (assembly GCA_958299815.1). Classification (NCBI taxonomy): domain Eukaryota; kingdom Metazoa; phylum Arthropoda; class Insecta; order Diptera; family Sarcophagidae; genus Sarcophaga; species Sarcophaga carnaria. Next base: position 145,701,149 of record OY283149.1, read on the forward strand.
AATTTAATTTTAATTTTTAAAATGAAAAATAAGATACACGATGTACATACAGTGAAAGTCAAAAGAAACTGTACACTCTGAAAAATATATACATTAATAAATTACTGTTATTTTTAATTTAAAATTGTTTCATTGCCTGGTTTTAAAATTGAAACAAAAAAAAAAAAATTTTCCAAAAAAAATTCGAAATATTAACAAAATTTTTCGGGCACTCTCCTTAAGTGCTAAAAGTTGAATTTGGTGCAAAGATCAGCAATGAATCGTTTTTCCGCTACTCATAAGCACTCATGAAATTCTGAAGATAAGTGAGTCAATAATATTGTTTATTATCACGACCCTTAAAAAATATACCACAGCCCACCCTGTCATGCATCTCTGAACCATCCGTATTAACCTCAAGAATCTCTTTGGGTTCTATAGACCAAGAGTTAAAAATTCTAAGATTAAATGTTCTATTCAGAAAGTTTTAAGCAACCATATAATCGACAGGAATGTATGCATGTCTTTCCAGAATAATAGCATGAATAGAACAGGACATCACTCTAATGAGCTGTACTGCCTCCATCTCAAGCCTATGCCTTAATAGAAGATTAGAGAGTATCCTATTGTATGTAGCAAATAATACCTCTGTTAGAGTGCAAGAATTGCGCATTAACGCAATGCCTGCTGTATGCCTGCGTTCTGTGCCTATCACCGTTCCCTAGTCATGTATACCATGAGACTTTGCGAATAATGTTTATTGAGCGACTAAACATCTGAACGGATATTCGTTCGGTGTGATTTTCCCCCCTCTTCATAAAAAAAAATGATGTAACGGTGCCACTAAACATTAGTCACATAGCAGTCTGAAATCATTCAACAGAGACTGGAAAAACCACCATTTAGGAGCTGAATTAATAAAAAAAATTGGCTGAATTAGCGTCTCAGTAAAACCATGTTCTAGTATTATAGGGTAACCACCTTTTACAGCCTAGAAAGAAGACTGGCAGTGATTTATATTCATTAACATTCGTTAACAAGAGATCAGCAATGAATCGTTTTTTCGCTATTCACTCATGAAATTTTGAATATAAGTGAGTCAAAAATATTGAAATTTAACTATGTACTCTGATTCATTCGTACTCCCCACAACGTTGATTTATAAGTACAGGTTGCAATGAGTATGCTTACAACGTTGACATCACACTCATACTATTCAAAATATGTGTGATTCATAAGCCTCCTACACATTTAGATTCATAATTTTAGAAAAATACTTATGATTCGAGTAACTCGAATCATTCATCAAAATTTACGTCTTAGTTGTTGTTGTATTTACAACAAAAGAAAACAGACACAGGCAGAGCAGCAAGTAGAGCAAACACACAATATTTTAGTGAGTATTTTAGTGTTCGTATGCGACTCATATTTATTTTGTGCTTCGTGTATATGTTGAGTCATGGCGAGTCGAAATCACCAGCATCATACGTGCTGTTAAGTATGAGTACGATGAGTACTTCAAACTTTGAATATGAGTAGAGAGGTTCCATGATATCAAAATAAGTATGAATGCGTATAAGTAACAGAAATTATGAGTATTATTCGATTCTACTCATATTTTTGTATACTCATTGCTGATCTCTGGTTTGGTGATTGTTAGAATTTTATCCATAAAGTACAGTTTCTTTTCATCGACAAGTAGAGATGTGCGGTGTATTGATTCTCAGATTACGGCCGATAAATATAATTTATCCTCTGTTTTAGAGGACCACGGTTTAGTGGTTGGCTTTGGAGGAAAGGAATTGTTAAATCTGGTTTGATAACAGCTGCCATCCAAGACGCTGTTTACTATATTCAACTGGCTATCAGCACGACAAATTCTTACATATTTATATGTATTTGGCTTCCTACTTCAGCCTAGTCTCGATAGCAGCAATAGGGCACGTGCAATATTGCTGGACTCTGCTGAATACGTATGGATAAGAAGAAGAAGACCGACCTACTTCTGTCCTTAAATCGCAAGGCCATGCATTGCACAATATAGATTCTTACGCGGGTCTACTAAGATGAGTTGGGCAGTAAACGAGGGCAAAACAAAGTATATGTTATCGACAAGTAGAAACGTGCGGTTTATTGATTCTCAGATTACGGCCGATAACTATATTTTTGATACAGTCAAGGAATTCATCTATCTTGACTCCGCCGTTACCACCAGAAATGATGTCAGTCTGGAGATCAAGCACAGGATCAGCAGCAGGTGCTACTATGGTCTCAATAGGCAATTGAGTAGCAGAGACCTGTCTCGTACGACAAAACTAATACTCTACAAGACACTCATTCTACCCGTGCTTCTTTTTGGCGCAGAGGCATGGACACTATTAAGCACTGATGAAGCAGCCTTGAGAGTATTAGAGAGAAAAGTCCTACCTAAGATCTTCGGTCCAATGCGAGTTGGTGATGATTTTCGCATCCGATCCAAGAGTGAGCTGTATGAGCTCCTCAACGACATGGACGTTGTGCAGCGTATTAATACCCAGCGGCTGCGTTGGCTCGGCCATGTTGTTTGAATGGGGGAGAATGCTCCGACGAGACGGGCATTTGATGCAGGGATCTGCGAAAGTCGCCGTAGTCTAGTAGGTAGTGTGTTGGCTTATTAGACGTAAAGCCAGGGTTCGAGCCCCAGACCAGACATCAAAACAAAATACAAAAAGTATTTCTTCGGCAACTTTCTCTCAGCAGATTTCTAGCAAAAACTCAGAGTAAATAAAAATTGCCCTGAAAAAGTTTCTCAAAAATCTGTCGTTCGGAGTTGACTATAAACTGTAGGTCCCCCACTTATGTAAAAAATTAACACACACAACATAAATGGTGTGAGAAACTAGGTGGTAATCCTGACTGAAGGGTTGTAATGACCAATTATGTTATGTATGTGTATGATCTGCGGAAATCGGCAAAGAGGACAACTTTGTGTGCGTTGGAAGGACCAAATCGAGGAAAATCTGTCATCGATTGGTGTGACCAACTAGCGTGTTGCCAGATGCCCGAAATCCGTCAATCAATGGCCAATTAAGTAAGTAAGTACAGTTTCTTTCGGCGCTCACTGTACATACTTATGTATGTATGGATGTGTGTAGATTTTTTTTTAAATTTAATTTCAATTTAAAATTTTTATTTGTTTTGTTTTTTAATTTGTTTTTGTTTTCTAAAATTAAATAAAATTTGAAAATATTTTCCGTTTATACAAGAATTAAAAACTTACTTGACTTTACATAATAACAATGACAAAAACAATAAGACTCGATGATAATTATGATAACAATATTTGTTGTTGTAATGACTTACATGATATACATGACATACAAATAATAATAATGATGATGATAATGACGGTGATGATGATGACTACGAATTTGAATTTGAATTTTTGATTTTAATTTCCTTAATTGTCAATGGGATGTCATGATTATAACATCGGGTGCTGAGTTTCTAATGTCAATAAACACTTTCGACTCATCAACTTTAGTTTGTTTATTTTTACCACCCCCTCCACCTCCTGGGCCACTGCTGGGGCCAGTTGTTTGGTCTTTATGACGGCCACTGGAACCCGTTGAAATGGCTGTTACTACGGCTGTGCCTGGTGCCGTTAATTGTGTTACATTGGGTGGAGGTATGGTTGTTGCACTTGTATAGTGTTGTTGACCGTGTTGTTGTAAATGTTGATGATGTGGCTGTTGCATTGGCTGTTGTTGTTGTTGCTGTTGTTGCAGATGATGATGACGCGGCAGTGTATGCTTTTGTTGCTGTTGCTGTTGCTGTTGTAAATGTTGTTGATGCTGATGATGATGATGACAGATTTCCTGTGAGGGTCGATGATGTAAATGCTGATGTGGCTGTTGATGCTGCATTGTATGCTGTTGCTGTTGTTGTTGCTGTTGTTGTTGGTGTTGCTGGTGTTGTAGCGGCATCATCATCATTGTATGCGTTGTTTGGTGTGGTAAATGTTCCATCTCTAGAGACTCTTGCGGCAGGTGCATATTACGCCTTGACAGTGTCGAAACGGTGGGTGGCGGTGGTGGTGGCGCTATTTGTGCAGCATCATAGCCAAACGTTGAGAAACGTGGTGGCGGTGGTACACCCTCTATCGTACGTTGACTACCGACCAATGAGTTTGTTTTTGATTTTTGACGCATTAATGAAGCTGTTGCAAATAGAGATTCTCTGCGTGTTTTATGGAATAAAACGAGGGAAAAAAAGAAAAAATCGTACAGAAACATAACAGAAATTGCATTAGACTTGTAATTCAATCATAAAATAATACAATTTAAGATTTCATTAGTAGCAGTAGGCAACAGGAAATAAATAAAACAACAACAACAACAACAACAAGAAAAAAGAAAATGATTTTCATTTCAGGTTATAAATAAAATTTTTGAATGAAAAAGTCTTTAAAGTAACTGAAGACAAGACAAATTTGTGTTACCTGTAGTGTTGTTGGAGTTTTGGGAGGGTTTTTTTTTATTTGTTTGATATTTTTACACAAAATCTCACACGATTTTGTTGCAATATGTTGCCCTTGAATACAAGAAATTAAAAGAGTTTTTAACTGTTTAGGGCCATTTTTTGAATGCAAGTTTAAACCCGAGATTAAGTTAATCTCCAGTTAAACTACGTTTTCAGTTTTACTTGATCTTGAGTTTAATCTTACGGTTAAGCAACGTTGGTGGTTTAAACTCGAGATTAACTATGAAAAGTAGTTGACAAATTTTATTAAAAAAAAAAAGCTTTTAAGTGAAGGGAAGCCGAATAAGACAAATATTTAAGTGACTATGATTATATAAAACACAAATTGACAATAGACAGTCTTAATTTATTTATTATTTTAAGAAAATAAATTTTTTACATAAAGATCAATAGTATTCAGCTTTTGTTTGTTTGTTTTTGTTATATACAAAAGCAAATTGTTGTGAAACACTTTGCAAAAGTAGTAAACACAACAAAATAAACGAAAAAAATGTTGCCATTTTTGCTTATAAGTACGGCAGCTCTACAAGGTTAATCTCCAGTTAAATTCCCATTCAAAAAATGAAAACTCAGTTAACTGAAGATTAACTTTAACTGGAGATTAACTTAATCTCGAGTTTAAACTCGCATTCAAAAAATGGCCCTTAGAGACAAGATTTTTGGTGTGTTAGAATTATGGATTTTTCCAATGGTTTTGTAGATGTCTTTTAAACTATTGTATATCAAATCCAAATTGGTCTTGTTAGTCAACGTGTTAAAAGAATTTAAAAAATAACCGAAACTGTTTAATAATTAGCATGCAATTGTAATGTAAATTATTATCAGAGCGGAATTCCATTGTAAGCGATTTGATATTACTTTGCAGGAGTTAGTAGAGAGGCGGCAGCTTCTAATAAAATAAAATGGATTTGAAGTAAGCTGCCGAAAAATTAAATTTTTCTAATTTTGCCAGAACTGCTTCAAGGCGTTTTTGTTTTTCTAACATATGTTTAAATTATACCAGTTTTTGATGGAACAATATCTGGCTCCCTATACAATTAAGTTAGATTAGGTTAGGTGTCACCCTACACAATAAAATTTACAAAGACGACAGCGTACGACATTAGCATGAGGCAAATTCTCGTAACAGTAACATATTAAGTGACAGACAGTCTCTTCCTTCCACTTCTAGTTGCTACTTCTGCAGAATGCCAGAGGAGTGAACGTAGCCGATGGACATTACATAAATACACACACATAAATGGTCATTACTCTTTAGTCAGTACAGTAATCCTTCGATTTACGTGGCCTCGATTAACGTTGTTTCCCTCTACCTTCAATTTGCGTCGTCATTCGAATTTTCTTGGAACCAACTGCGACGTAAATCGAGGGATTACTCTGGAACTTTTTTAAGTTCCTTGTTAAAAACATACTATTTTGTCGTATGAGTTATATGAAATTCAATTTACGTCGTTTCGATTTACGTCGCCTATTTTTAGAACAAACTGCGACGTAAATCGAGGAATTACTGTATTACGATCGAGCTTCTCATACTACTTATGTTGTGTGTGTTAATATTATACATGAGTGCTGTGGGACTTACAGTTTAAAGTCGACTCCGATCGATAGTTTGTTTTAGAAACTTTTTCATGGCAATTTTATTTACTCTCAGAGTTTTTGCCAGAAGACTGCAGAGAGGAAATATTTTTTATTTCGCTTTATTGGTGATGTCTGATCAGAGGTTTAAAAAAATTTTTCGAAATGCCAATTGAATGGAATGAACGATTTGAACGGGGCGAGTCTGTTCTACTGACCTGGAGTTTGAACCGCAGCCTCCCGTCTAATAAGCCAACACACTGCCTACTATACTACGGCGACTACATTACTTTCTATTAATGTGCCGTGAGGACTGAGGTGGCATAATAAATAATAAATTTAAATTTGGAACGAGAAAAATGAATTTCTTCGTCACCTTTAAGTTACGATTTTGTAAACTCAATCTATGCTGCCCAGAAACCCAAAGGAACAAAATGTTTCCATAATTTCAATCCAGGTCTTGATCCTTCCTAGGAGAGGGGAGGCAATTGTATCCGCAACACTGTTTCTGCCAATACCCGAAATTGTATGAGGTATCTTCCGTTAGGTTGGACACCATATGACAACCTGAATGTCCAAGTATATCAGTATATTTGCTCTGCAATGCTTTGAAAATCTATATGAGTTCCTGATATGTATCCACTATGAAGTTGGATAGAAAAACGATGTTTATTTTCAATGAATTCCAAAAAGTATCTCTATTCGGCGAGATAATGTCCAAAAACCTGTTCATATAGTTGTAGGTCCGTTATCCATATTCAATTGTCACTGAAAAATATAAGTTTATGACTCCAGCATGTCGATAAAACTATTAAGGTTAGCAGTTTACCGAGTTCATTCTGATTTTCTTGCTGCTCTAAGAGAAACTCGGATAAATCCAATATAGCATTGGGTAAACCCTACTGGTTGAGTCGTTCTCAGGATACTATTAATAAGAATGGCAGATTGCCTTCTGAAATAGTCTGGAATCCTAGAATTACGTTGTTTTATAGCTGCTGGCCACCAAATTAATTGTTCAACTAAAGTCCAATATAGCCACGATAAAGTCGCCGTAGTTTCGTAGACTGTGTGTTGACTTATTAGCTATGAGCCTGTTGTTCAAACCTCAGCTCAGACATCTCGCTGAGTCACTCGAATCATTTATAAGTATTTTCCTAAAGTTATGAATCTAAATGAGTAGGCGTATGAATCAAACATATTTCGAATGGTATGAGTTTGATGTCAAGGTTGTACGCATACTCGTTGCAACCTGTACTTATAGATCAACATTGTAGTGAGTATGAAATGAATCAGAGTACATAGTTAAATTACAATATTGTTGACTCACTTATACTCAACATTTCATGAGTGCTTATGAGTTGCAAAAAACGATTCATTGCTGACCTCTGGTAAAAAAACAAACCTAATTTATGCATTTTATGTATCTCTGTGTATACTTTCCTGTCAGCTTGGACTTCAGTTGAGATTTTGAGTGGTTTAAGGCTGAAGTACTAAAGCATGATGCGTCTAACTGGAAATACTTATTTTACTACTCCCCCTTACATTGTCCCTCATCTGGACAATGAGCGTTTGAAATCCTAAAAAGTGCTCTCTTATCCCTTTTCACTTCAAATGAAAATTAATTTCAAAAGTACTACAACAACAACTGCTCATCAAATAATATCCTGTGATTACAGCTTAATTGTGACATGTTCTCTTACAATCTCTGTGCAAATAACGATTTTAAATGATTTTCACAATGAGAATATGTTCGTTTGTTTGATGATTCAATCAATACGTTGTTAAGTTTTCTAAAATCAGATGTAAAATTCGTTTAACATTGTCGCGTACTACCAATAAGTGCCATAAATGTTCGACTACTGACTACTGACAGTGTCATTAAGCATCATTTGAATTCATTTTGGTGAAAAAGGTACACTCCTAGAGATTCCTTTTCATAGAACAAGTAGTTCAACATAAAATTTTACTACACAATCACCGCCATCAATACAACACTACGGTGAGGCCATTAGAAAAAAATTTTTTTTATTGTTTTAAATGACAATCATCGCTTGGAGTGAGTATAACATGCTTCTCTCAGAATTCATATCACTTCTTGAGTACAACAGAAATGGAAACCCGTAACGTAAACCATTTGAAATTAACACCAGTCAGTGGGGTATGCCAGACTTACCTAGTTTGACAGCCCATATCACAGGCATTCGTACCAACACCATCTGTTGAGGTCTGCTGTTGCTGCTGCTGCTGTTGTTGTGGTTCAGTTGTCGTCGTTGACGAATCATCTGTACTGCATAGACTTGTCTGCACAATCATGTCATGGCGCAATATGCTGTGATCCTTCTCCTTAAAGCCACTTTTTGTTTGAAGTTCCATTTCACGATAATAGCGACTGGAAACATCATCAAGTATTTGCAATGATGTCTGCGAATGTTTTTGTCTTTTTATTAATCGGAATGGAAATGCAAAAATAGAAGAGAAAAAGAAACAAACGAAACAGAAATTGAAATTAAATTTGAAATTCATTGCTGACACATGGTTTTTTTTTAATATTTATTGGGGTAAATAGGTTTTCCTTAAGCACAGAATGCCACACACAACACGACAATACAATACCTGGGTGATACAATCGATATGTTGTCACGTGAACGTGCTTTTGAGTTGCGACCCATTTCATCCAATTTTGATTCTTTTGATTGACGTATGTGTTCCTGCAAGAAGAGCAAAAAAAGATGGAGAAGAGATGGATTATGATTTTTTATTTGAAGAAGTTTTTCTAGTTTTTTTTTCTAGAGGCTTTAATGGGCAAAAGATATGACGACAGGTTTATGAAGTGATGAGAGATAATGACAGCTTTTTCAATCCAATTTGGGATGATATGTTTCAAGTGGGGGCCAGTTTTCTTTGCATTAAAGTTTGATTAAATTCATGTGTTTGTTACCAAATTATTGGAATTATTTTTAGAATGTTACTCTTAATCTCCCGGTGAAGTAATCGTTCTGTTGTCGGTAATTACTCAACGAAAATGTGTGACACACATATGATAAATATGTCGGGTATTTACAAACAGTTCTGCCTTAGTCTTTCCGTATGGCTCGAAGACGAATATAGAAACGTATGTACAGTGAACGTCAAAAAAACTTTACATTAATAACTTACTATTATTTTTATTTTATATTTGTTTCATTTGCCAGTTTTTAAAATTGAAACAAAAAAAAAAAATAATAAAAATCCAAAAAATTTCAAAATATTGGAAAAAAATTTTTCGGACACTCTCCTTAAATGGTAAAAGTTGAGTTTGATGATTGTTAGAATTTTATCCATACAGTACAGTTTCTTTTGACGCTCACTGTATGTCGTAAATGCCTATGAATTTCTAAGCTGACAATTGTTTAATCTCCCAAGTAGAGATTCGTTTGCCCTCCCGATTTCATAAAATATGTCATAAGGATACCCATATTGGTCTCCATCTTCCAGAGAAAATCATGTAAGTAACCATTGATTACATGACGAAGTCGATTGTGGACCAATGAAGGTAAAGAACCTTCAGCTACCCGTTTATTTTAGCATAATTCAGTTGAAATAATTGCAATAAGGAACGAGCCATGGAACAAATTGATTAAAAAGTTATGCTAAATAGGGATTTTCACATACAATTTACTGATAGTAAAGGGCCGTCTCCGATCAAAATTCTGTTGAATGGAAGCGTTACAAAAAACGTTAAGAGAGCAGAGACAAGCAGCAACGAAATTAAGTAGCAATTAGAGAAATTTTGTTGTTGTAGGAGCTATTCCTACAGAGTAATATACGACAGTGTTTATTCATAAGTAGCTAGCATATGTAGAGGGTATAGAGAGACTTTCAACGACTGCCATTATGTGGGCTCTATACATACATACATACATAATTGGTCATTACAACCCTTCAGTCAAAATTATGACGTAGCATCCCACACCACTTATGTTGCGTTGTGTGTTAATTTTTAACATGAACGGTGGAACCTACAGTTTTAAAGTCGCCTCCGAACGGCTGATTTTGGAGAACATTTTTCATGGCAATTTGTATTTACTTCCAGAATTTTTGCCAAAAATTAGCTGAGAGTAATTTTTCTAAGAAATATTTGTTCATATTTCGAGATGTCAGACCTGGGTATTAAACCGTGGCCTCACGTCTAGTAGGCCAACTCACTACACTACGGCGACTGCGGGTTCCTATACATGTGTTAGAACTTGCAAGACACACATGCGACAGTTGGCGCAACTATTTATTCGGATAAATTCAAACGAGCGATGGGTATTTCTCTTGAAGGCATACAAATGTTGTCACAATGATTTCACTCGTTTGGAAAGGAAACTTCTACATTAAGTCTATCCAAAATACGCCTTAGAGAGCTCGTACTGAACATAACGAGCTGCTGGTCCCTAGGCTTGCCCTTATAATAGACTTTGAAAAAGGAGAAAAGTGTGGGCCTCTACAGAATATATTTTCTGATATTGGACGCCACTTGAAGGCTTGAAATGAAAACTTTTTTGAATGATTTTTTTTTGTTTGAAGGCAATTTAATTAAAATTTGTAATTTTATAATATTGACAGGACATGTGAGAAATCAGGCCAGCTAGGATTATAGATGCAATAGGCGTGAGATAGTATTAGTATCAGTTGTTTGTAAAACCTAAAAGAGTTATTTTTAAGGCAGTTGCCAAAATAAAAAAACTAATCTAAATAGACGTCGATATAGTGTAGTATGTACTGTTTTGACTTATTAGACGTGGAGCCACGGTTCATACTATCGCTCAGACATCTCCAACAAAACGAAATATGAAAAAGTATTTCTTCGGCCACTGCCTATGCAATGCAATGAAAAAGTTTCCCAAGAATCTGTCGTTCAGAGTCGACTTTAAACCGTAGGTTCCGAGAATTAACACACACAACATAAGTGGTGTGAGAAGCTGGGTTGTAATCCTGACTGAATTATGTATGAATGTATGTATGTAATCTAAGTAGCTATACACTTAATTTTTGTGCCAATTTGCGAATTGCAATTTCTTTCAGAATTTTTATTAAACAATCAGAAACAAATTTTTCACTTCTTTTCAAATTTTTTTATTTTCGCTTGGAAATCTTTGCCTATATTCTTCAATTTAATTTCTGAAACTCAAATAAAATTTTAATATTTAAAGAGGAAACTGACCACCTCTTTTTCAACTGAAATATGAGACTTGATTATTCATGATTATAATTTTATTAAAGGCAAAATTTTTATAATTTCTGTAAGAAAAAAAGAAGGCAAAATAAAAAATGAATTTCAAATCATTTATTGCCACTCGTTTTTGCCTTAAAAAATTGCAAAAAAAGGGATACGGGGAGTTTTCCTAAAATGTCAAACTAAGAGTGACATTAAATAAGCAGTGACGTTTGAAAATAAAGCACAAAAAAAGTGAATGAATGAAGAAGAAGCTCAAAAAACCATTAAATAAAATAATTTAATTCCAATTTGAAAATGTTTTCTTTTCTTATTCTTTCTTTTAATTTCTTTTCCTTTCTTGTGAATTTTGTTGTTCCTTGTTTCCTATTTTGTGGCAGCTATTGTGTTGCAAATTAAGTCTCGGGCGTGTCAGGCACCACCATCACACAATGTCAAGTCGTTAAGGCAGCTGTAACAGCTCTCCTTCAATGTATACGCGAAGCAGTGCCAAACCCAACATAAGTAATCGAAATTGTAAAACAAAATTTAAGAAAAAAAGGAGAGGAAAGTAAAGAAAGGCAAGCTCACAAGGACTGTCGAATAAAAATTTTTTTTTGTAACAAAATAATGACACAAGGAAAAACCAATGTTTGTATTAAAATAATTTAAGGAAAAACACAACAAAATCTGAATACTTACACAAACAAACATAAGAAAGGAAAAATCATTCATACACTGAAACAATTTACATTCAAAGAAAACCAAGAGAAAAAAGCACTGGAAATCAAACACCAGCATTAAATAAGCAAAGATTTTTGTAACAATTGAATCCAAAAATAAGGAAACAAAAAACAAAAAAACAAAAAAATAAAAAAAAGAGGGAAACTGTGAATAAAAACGCAATGGAATACCGGAAAGGACTTCAACATGAATTGCTCCAGTAAAACAATTGTTAACAAAAAAATCAAAAAAAAAAATTTGAAATAAAAAATTTAGATTCAATTTTTCTTCGAAAAAGAAGGAAATAAAAAAAGGGAAATGTAAACATAATTTCAATGAGCAGACAAGCAAATCGATATAAAATATTCTGTCCAATACTGATAATGTTTAAATAATCATTTCATGTTCAACCAGTTCGATTCTTTTTATTTAAATTCTATTTTGATTGCAGACTTTAAACTTTTTTATAGAAAGACTAGCATAGAAAAATTGTTTAAAAAATTTAGTGATGAGGCTTTCGTCGTTTTAAAGCGTAACTGCATTATTAAATGTGTATACACTCTAGGTAAAATCGGCATAACAATTAACTCAAGTAGTCTTACAGTCCTCTAAGTAACTTGTATTAAAAATACGGAGTATTTCAACAGAGTCTTCCCAATGTTGACAGTTGATATCGGCCATCTTGTTGAAGCCGCATTCACAGATTAGTGGCCATTTATTAATTTTGTTCTTCCAAAATCTACATGGACGACCATAGACAACGATGTGTGTTCACTGCTCTAGAGCAGTTGGCAACGAATTTTCATCGAAAAATCGTCTTCTGCGATAAGGTCCATTTCTGGAGGAATATGTTGTAAATAAACAAAATTGTTGAATTTGGGACAATACTATATACATACCTAATTTGCCATTACAACCCTTCAGTCAGGATAACAACCTAGTTTCTCACACCACTTATGTTGTGTGTGTTAATTTTATACATGAGTGGCGGGACCTACATTTTAAAGTCGACACCGAACGACAGATTTTTGAGAAACTTTTTCATGGCGATCTTTTTTACTATCAGAGCTTTTGCCAGAAATCTGCTGAGAGAAAGTCGCCGAAGAAATACTTTTTGTATTTTATTTTGATGTCTGGCCTGGGGCTCGAACCCTGGCTTTTCGTCTAATAAGCCAACACACTACCTACTAGACCACGGCGACTTCACATTCATACAGTCTGTTTTGTCAAATCACGACTAACGACCACAGATAGTAACATGTATTCACTGGAAGCTGGCAACTGACCCGATTTTTTTTATATAAAAGTCATCTTTAACAAAGTAATTGGGAACGTGAACAATCAAACACCATTAGATCCAAGAGTATATTCTGAAAAAGTCACTGTCTGATATGGATTTTGGGCTTCGATCTACAAGCATGCAGAACCCTTAAATCAGAATGACGAGCTAGTTTCTGACACCTCTTTAGTTGTGTGTGCTAATTTTATACATGAGTGGCAGGACCTACAATTTAAGGTCGACTCTGAAAGATAGTTTTTTTGAGAAACTTTTTATGGCAATTTTTTATTTAATCTCACGGTTTTTGCCAGAAATATACTGAAAAGAAGTCGGTAAAGAAATATTTCTTCATACTTTATTTAGTTGAAGATGTTTCAGCCGGGGTTTGAACCTACATGTGATGTTTAATAAGCCAACACACTACCCACAAGCCTACGGAGATTACAACCTCTCTTAGTAATCTGTAACAAATGTAGAGGCTCTTCCAACAGAAACATCCGAACTTTGACAATTGATAACGGCCATCCTGTTCAAGCCACATCTATCAAATTAATTTTCGTTTATTCAGTCTGAGTCTTAATGAGCTCTAGAGCAGTCTAGGCAACTGACCCTAACTTTCATTGAAAAATCATTTTCAGCAATGAGAATTGCTACGTGAACAAACAAAGCCTCATGAGATCCAAGAATAATTCATAGTTTAGTATGCATTTTGGGCTGGCGGGGCTTTTAATCCATATTTACTTGAGAATAACGTTGACCAGGCCACTGTCACTGTCAACTGCGTTCATTACAGATCGATGATTACCATCTATACACCAACGACATGTGGTTTCAACAGGACTGCTCTATAAGCTACACAACTCATGCCACGTTGGATATTTTACACGAGCGATTTGCGGGCATGCGCATCGCTTGCAGAGGTGGACAATGCAATCGTGTGATTTAACAAAACGATAGATTTTTTTTTATTAGGACATCTTAATCGCAGGTGTATGCGAATAAGATACAAAGCAATGCCAACATTTCGCATGCCATTGCATACTAGCTCTATCGGCTAAAGTCCGGGCAGATTACCAGTTCACTCTGTTTCACTTCAACTAAGGCATTACTTGCTTTGATTAATCGGTACGCTTCTGACCTTTTATAAAAGCTGATGGCATTTAAGGTTAATTCAGTCCTGATCCTAGTTCAGTCCGGAACCTAGCTGGACTATGGACATGTTGCAATTCTAGGAAAACATATCTTTCTGAATAAAACATTTGATTTTAGAATTCCAATTAGGGACATCTGATCGGAAACTTCGAAGCTTCCCGGAGGAATACCTGAGGTTTACACGGATTACTCTAAAATGCTGGTGTATATGTTATGCTTTCTGCCATTATATTTTCATATACAACATCGTCTGATGTACTACTGTAGGCTTTAGTAGGAGGTCATTGCCATATTGAAAGCAACGCAATGTTATTGAATTGGTGGGTTTTTCTTCAAAATCTTCTGATTTATTTCGACAGTCACACTGAAGTCAAATCGCTAACGATTCGCTTAACGTTTCCTAAGGAATCCCCAGAAAATTTTTGTATCATTTAAATGTAGCTATTAAATAGACTCCAGGACATCTTTGGAAATTGCATTGCTGGCCATTACGAACCTTACAATCTCCATCATGTTATAGGGTCTTGGTGTTCCGATAGTCCCAGTTATAAAGGTATTCTTCGATTGTTTTAAGGGGAATCTCAACTTCGTTGGCAGCATAATTGGTCATTACAACCCTTTAGCTAAGAGTACGATCTAGCTTCTCACATCACTTATGTTGTGTGTGTTAATTTTATACACGAGTGGCGGGACCTATAGTTTAAAGTCGATACTGATCGACAGATTTTTGAGAAAACTTTTCATGGCAGCATGTCGGTACGTGCAATATTGCTTAGCTTTGCTGGGCCGAGGTGGGTTAGAAGAGGATTGATGTCTTCATGTCCTTAAATGGCCTGTTTTCAATGTACAATTAAGGTTGTGATTAGGCTCTGTCTTATTAGAATGCATTCCAATAGACTTGTATTCCCTTAAGGGACTTCTGCAGCCGCATTAGGTCGGAGTAGAAGCTGGAGACTATATTTTGTACCCTGCTTTTGCCATGAAGGGGGATAAGCATCTGAAATTCTCATTTTCTATGAGCTTAGTTTGGACTCTTTAAAATAAAGTTGGCCGTAATAGCAATATTCGAGTTGGTTCCCAAGAATCGTTGGTTGGTTTCCCAAGGTTATGGGTTGATGACCTGACACCTGAATTATATTCGACCTTTAATCTTTTAATTTAGTAAAACATAATTATTTCATATAATTTAGCCGTATCTTAACTTATAGTTAAATAAGAAGAAATAAGTGTTTGCACAAATTTTCATCTTTAAATTTAATCTGTGAGACTTTACTCTCCAAGAACACAAACTGCATTTAGCAGTTAGCTGTAGGGCCCAGACAAAACTGATACTGTGTGTACATTTAATTGCTGATTTTCTTCTCTACTGTCTGTCGTTAGTTTGTTCGCTGTTTGAAGACACAATTCAAATGAAATAATAATAAAGAAAATTCCTTGGGCAAGTAAATGCATCATAAAATTGAAACCCAATTATTTCTTCTATAAATTGCGTAGAACTGCGAGTAAAAGCAAACAATCGATTCTATTTAAAGGAATTCTTTGCATATTTTATTGATTTAAATATTCTTTTGTTTTAGTTTTTGCTGCTTTTAAGACAAAATATTGTAGTTTTTTTATATAATTTTTATTTTTTTTTATTCATAGTTTTTTTTTTTGCTATTTTATTATATTTTCTATATAAAGTAAGAGAAACCATTAAGTTTTGTTTGCAAGTATATGCGAATAAAATGAATGTGTATGTCGATATTTTACTACTACTACTATGCACAGTGGCTGGATGCAAGCTTTTTATGGATATTTCTTTTGAATTATTTCCTTTCTTTCTTTATAAAACCTTACGAGTTTTATTTCCAAAGAATTTAATATTTGTTTATGGTAGAGAGAGATGATTAAAGGAAACATACGCAGAAATCCATGGGCGAAAATAGTTTTTAATTTTAAAATTATTAGTTTCAGAGGAAAGTGGGTTTCAGCAGAAGTATAACAAGCTAAACTAGAGTTTTTAGCTTGAAAAGAAGTCTATTTTTCTTAAAACTTCTTAATTAAATTTCAACTTTCCACCTTTTTTACCAATAATTTACAAATAAGCTCACCATGTGCATAATAATATGGAAATTAATTGAAGGTTTTATTATAGAACACACAGGACAAGTGACGTCACAGCAAGTTGTTTGCACGATTTTAAGATATGGAAATATAGTTATACAGTAAGCGTCAAAAGAAACTGTACATTAAAAAAATATACATTAATAAATTACAGTTATTTTTATTTTAAAATTGTTTCATTGCCAGTTTTTGAAATTGAAAAAAAATTAAAAAAATTTTTCGAAATATTGTCAAATTTTTTTGTGCACTCTCCTTAAGTGCTAAAAGTTGAGTTTGGTGATTTTTAAAATTTTATCCTAAGTGTACAGTTTATTTTGATGCTCACTGTAGTTGAAGGTTTTATTATAGAACACATAGGACAAATGACGTCATACCACTTGTTTGCACGCTATTACGACATAGAAGTGTACTAATATATACCTATAAGACTTCATCATATTATGTTCACGCTCAAGTATTTCTATGTAAGCTTTATAGGTTTGTTTTACATGTGAAAGCCTTTCTTAATGAATTTCTAAATCATTACTCAGAAGCAGGTTAAAGATTGGTTTTTATGTAAATAAGTCTCTGCTATAATTACAGATCAGGGAGATTAGAGAGTTTGATACACATTGTCCAGGAAAGATTGTCTATCTTAATTTCATGGTGTTCTCCACTGCGTACAAGCCGCTTTAATAGCACTTGTTTCCTGTATGGATTAAACAAACAACCTCCAAATTATCGTCGAACAAGCAATCAAATATTACTTTGCCATGCTTTAAGTATTCAATGATATTTCGAAAGGCTTTGACCATTATCCACCATCAGACCATTTGACAAGCATTCCAGTGTAAAGGACGGATGTAAATCATGGCGTTATATCGAATTATAAAGTCCTACATGGGCAGGAATTTTAACGTAAACATAGAAATACATCACGGTTACATTCTTATTATGTTAGTTATTACGCACCATAGTATTCGATCCTTCTTAGTGTGCAGCTCCCGTGTAGGTCAATTTCTTATATCTGGGTGGAATTTGGTCAGCACGGTGACTGTACTTAACAGAGTCATTGGAATGGGACTCTATGAGTGCTCAAGCGAGCTTTTGGTATCAAACTTACCACTCCAACCTAATCTAACCTAGCTTGGTTCTTGCGGTTTATATTGATAACTCTAAAATGCTGACGTAAATGTTAAGCGTTCAGCCATTACACTTTCGTATAGACCGCCTGATATACTACTGTATGCTGTAGTCGTAGGTAATGGCCATTAAAAAAGCGACTTTGTTAGGTTTCCAGCAATCAGCAAACACAAAAGAAGGAATCATACGGCGACTGAACGGACATCTCGAAGGCCTTGACTGTGCTGATGACATCTGTCTCCTCGCAAATACTTTCTAAGATGTGACCACAAAACTGTAAGAAATACCCAACATTGCATTTAAAGCATGCATGCTTGTCAATACATCGAGAAGATTAAGCCCGCAGCAATTCAAAATTCTGCCGAAAGAAGTATCGAGCTTGGGAATGTTCACTCCCTAACATACTTAAGCAGCATGGAGCTTAAGGACGTTCACTCCTTAACATACCTGCGCAGTAGAATACTTTCTGCAGATGACTCGCAGGAGTTTATTGTAAATCATATCAAAAAGCCTTATCGGCCTTATAGCACATAAAAAAGAGTTTGAAAATCCCTACAAATCCAATAGCTGAGCCTTTTTTCGCTGCATTCTGTACTAATAAAAGCCCTGACTTACGTACATGAGTGGTCGTTACAACACTTCAGTTAGAATTAAGACGTAGCTTCTCACATCACTTATGTTGTGTGTGTTAATGTGGCGGAATCTACTGCTTAAAGTCGATTCCAAACGACAGATTTTTGAGAAACTTTTCATGCCTATTTTATTTCCTTTAGAGTTTTTGCCAACAATTTTGTGAGAAGAAGTCACCGAAGAAATATTTTTTCGTATCTCATTATATTGGAGATATCCAATCTGACAGCGTTTGAACTGTGGCCTCAAGTCTAATAAGCTACTAGACTACGTGTCGACTAAGGCCCTGTATCTTGGACTTGTAAGTGCTACCGGTACCTTCTAACCGATAACTGCGTAAGATATTTAGCAGAAGAAGCGGAGAGTTGCCAATTAGTAAAGCGATCGGAACAATCAAGGTGATCGGCTGCATGCTAAGAATAGCATACCATGCGATAGCCATTGAATTGAATAAAATTCTTAAAGTAATAGGAATGGGAGATGACTTGCTTACGGTGGATGAAACTGAAGCTTGCTCATGACAGATAGCGATAGGAAAATTTTGATGGGGTCCCATGTTGCTTTCCGAATACAATTTTTCTTGTACAATAATTTGCCTATCGTCCTTGACTTGAAGCTGATTCCAATCTTATAGTTATTAGCCTATTTTCGAGATCAACAAAATTCTTTGTAGACTGAGTAAAATTGTTCCATGAAATTGCTGTCTGTAGTGCAGGTAACCTAGTAAGAGTGGCTGCCTTCCAAAATGTTTGTTGCTATCGTGTTTCATAATGCCGCAGTACAAAATATGTACAATGTATTCTATTTCAAAACGTTATCAGTGTGTATTTTTAACGCAGTCAAAAAGCAATCAGGCATCGGATTTATAGTCGATGCATTGTTTGTTTGCTTTGCATATCTACATAGTTTATATACAGTAGTAGAATTGCATACAAACTTTGTATTGATACATTTTGGAAGGCAGCCAGTAGGTTCAGCATAACTTACCTTAAATCCACTTTTAAGGTAACGAAGTAAACAACATTTTCACTGGGGTAACCGAAATAAATTTAGTGGGAGATTAGGAAACCTAGGTATTACAATCTTTAGTCACAATGTCAGAGGTATGGTTACTAAGTAATCTCAGAAAGGATAAACACACGCGAATGATTATTTTCCCTCTCCTAATCCTGAAACGATTTAGAGCTCCTGAAAAAGTCTCTGAAGTGACCAACATCCTCTCCCGAGAGTTAAGTGAGGTCACCTTCTTGGTGAAACTCCGAAAACTATTTGGAGCTCCTGAAAAAGTCTCCTAAATTGCCAATATTCTATCCCGATAGGTAAGTGAGATCACTTTCTTGGTAAAAGACTATATGCTCACTTCTCCTAATACAGTTTGCCTAGTGATACCAGGATTATTGTTATAGCGGAAGACTGTGAAGGCCACAGGAAACTACCATAGCATAGTAGAGACAATTATTAGGATGTTGGGGACAACAAAGTCTCAGCACAGGATAGCCTTTCCAACAAGATTTTAAAGGTTGTACAGGACTGGCCGAATAAGTTTATCAACTGCCCTGAAGAAAAGGTATGTTATGATGAATGAAAGCAGCAGAAGCTGCTAATGACACCAATGTCAGTTATAATATTACTACGGCCTGACTAATGAAAGCCATTGTGGGAAGCAGAAGTACTTCGCGCGAGTCTTGTATGTACAAACGAATGAAAGAAATCTTAGCAAACTATTCCCATAGTCTAGCACGGACTGACCGAATAGGTTTACCAACTGCACTGAAGAAGTAGGATTTTATGATGAATGAAAGCAGCAGGAGCTTCTAATGAAGCCAATGCCTGGTAAAATATTACTAGTAAAAGCCATTTTGTTTAACGGAAGTACTTCGCGCGAGCCTAGTACATAACAAGAAGGAAAGAAAGCTTAGCATACAATCCCCATAATCCAGCATACCAACCACTGTGCAATTCCTTAAAGTCTGGTAGTAATTTTAAGAAATTTTCCTCTCTCGCTTTCAGAAACTTATTTTTAAACAACTACTCTGATATGATATAATATGTTTGTATGTCTGTATGTATGTATGTATGTATGTGTCGTGTAAATGTATTTTCTTTTGGCATAAAATTCTTTTAATTCTTAGCGAAAAATGCTGTCCTTAAGCACTAGCAAGTAAGTAAGGAAGTAAAAAAAGTCTTCTCTTCATGAGTTTTTTCATTCTTTTGTTTCTTTTCTTCTTTTGTGCTCTGCTCTCTGTTGGTTGCTCTTATGCTCTTAGTGTGCGCATTTTTGCATAAAACATTGAAAGTGCAGCATGTCATCTCTGTAGCAAGATGCTGTGCCACCATTGTGCGTGGCTATATAATTAGAATCTGCTGAAGAGTTGGTAGTATTGGCGGTACATGATGAGGGTGCTGGTGAGCTATTACACGAATCTGAAGTGGTGGTGGCGGTGGTGAGGGGTGTCGTGGTGGCTATCATATCATTTTCAGGCGGTGCTAATATCATTAAACCCGAGTGTACATTGCAATGGGATGTTATTAGTTGAGTTTGTGCCACATGTGGCACAATAATAAATTCATCATTATCAAAGACATGCTTCATCTCATCAACATCAACATCATCCTCGTCCACATCAATGCCATCTGCTGCTTGGGCTTTGGCATTGTGCATCTCATTAAGCTGGCAGTTGTTGTGAGTGGCACAGCAATTTTCGTGAATTTCTATGGAATCAATAGAGTTTTTATATTCCGACTGGGTGCTATGGGAGTAGTCATCATCGTCACAGCTAGCCGTTAAACTTTGGTTGCTGTCCTCATCACCCTGAATGCTCATTATGTTATCGTGGCCACTTGCAGGATAATCATGCTCGTATCCGGTTCTATAGCTTAACTTGTAATCATCCTGTAAACCCACGCAAATAACGGCTTTCGGTGCATCCAAAATAAACGAGTCAATATGATAAATGCCATCGCTCAGCACCGGAACTTCCTGTGAATAGAGGGATAAAAAAGACAACAAGAACAGAAGAAAACAAAAAGAAAAATCAAACACACACAAGAAGAAGAACGAGAACACAAGAGCAGAGAAAGAAAAGAAAGAAAAGAAGGTAAAGAAAACGAATGAAACCAAAAAGAAAACAACAAAATTCACAAACAACTGGACACGAGTATATGTTTCTAACAATCATACAGACAAACGGAGAGAGAGAGGTAGACAGACAGACAGATACACGTTCTCTAACATTTATGCTATGTATACTCTGCTAACAGTGATAATAATAATAGGGGAAGGGAGTGGGCTATGAAGTGGCCAGGGGGATAGTTTGGGGGTTTATAAATGATTTTTCTAAGATTCCATAGCAATTTTTTCGCTCTATGAAATGTTATTATACTAATATAATGAAAGGATATTTATCTATGAGTCCATGATGGTGGTTATTGTGGTAGTGGCGGTGCTGGTGCAATAATGTCCATAAAGGGGAAGGGGAATAGCGGGGCAGCTATATACTAAAACTAGAATGCAAGTGTTTAGCTGTACAGGAAATAAATGAAAATATATTGTTCAAGGTGGTTTCTCTTCTTGATTGTAGTGAGTGGCATGGCAAAGCAAGTAAAGGGTCCGCCAAATAACGTTTTTTTTTGAATATGCTTTAAAAAAACTACTGAATATTTTCTCAAATTTCTTTTTTTATTTGAAAGTACAATCCTTCAGGTTAATAATGGAAAATAATTTCATTCAAATGGCTGCCTACACCAGAAGATGCCGATTTTGGCAGAAAAAAAATCATCTTTTCAGATGAAACTCATTTTGATCTTGGCGGGTATGTAAACAAGCAAAATTGTCGCATTTGGGGCACAGAAAACCCGCACGCATACATTGAAAAGCCGACGAACCCAAAACGAGTCACTGTTTGGTGCGGATTTTGGTCCACAGGCATAATTGGGCCATTTTTCTTCGAAAATGAGCAAGGAGTGGCCGTTACAGTCAATGGCGATCGTTATCGGACCATGTTGAACGAATTTTTGTTCACAAAAATTGAAGAGGAGGATATTGGCAACATTTGGTTTCAACAGGACGGCGCTACGTGCCACACAGCCGAAGCTACACTCGATGTTTTGCGCCCTGTTTTTGAAGATCGCATTATCAGCCGCAGGGCTGATGTCGTTTGGCCACCTCGGAGCTGCGATTTGGCACCGTTGGACTATTATTTGTGGGGTGCCGTCAAAGATAAGTGTTACACCGAAAAGCCGGAGACAATTGACGCTTTAAAGGACAATATTCGTGAAGCCATTGGTGAAATACAGCTGCACACAATCGATAATGTGCTTAAAAATTGCACCGATCGTTTAGGCTACTGCATGGCCAGCCGAGGCAGCCATTTGAATGGAATTATTTTCCATTATTAACCGGAAGGTTTGTACTTTCAAATAAAAAAGAAATTTAAGAAAATATTCAGTGGTTTTTTTTAAAAGCATTTTCAAAAAAAGGAAAAGTTATTTGGCGGACCCTTTATACAAGTGTGTGTGACTAGCTTAAAACGAAAATGCAACGGAAACTTAAAAGGAAAACCCAGCAGATGTAATGCAATTTTGCTTCTTTTTATTTTTTCTGAGAAAAAAAAAAGATTCTTAAAAAATAAAATAAAAATCCTGTGGAGATATTTTGCGTTGTTTTTTTTATAGGAATTCATTTTTCTTTTTACATCCTCAATGGAAAAATGTATTGACGGTGTAATTCAATAATAAGAAACCAATTTCTTTTCTGCGTTTTCGTTCTCTTAAAACTGCGTTTAACAAATCCAATTGAAATGGTTTCACTCAATGAAATCAGAAAAATTCTCTTTTTTTTACTCAGCGTACATAACCTAATAATACAATAAGAATGTCAACAACAGCAGAGTTACGTATCAAATTGACAAGCAATTACGTTAAAAATTCTGGGAAATGTACTCAGGTAATTGGTAGCTTTTTTGAATGATTTAAAATCCTTAGAATTTTTACTTAGAAATACTAGTAGCCCGTTTATTGCAAGCACTGGAAAATAAGAAGATTTTTTGTAACCACTGGTGGTATATTTTGCCATTCATAAACATATTCAAGCAAAGTAATTCCCAGTGGTATTAATAAAATATATTTCCTTAGATTTAATTTGAAATATTTTAACCCCTTTAAGGGCCCTTATTACAACTTGCCGTTAAAGTTGGATTTAGTTAAAGTTATCTTTAGCTAAAGTAAACTTTAAAGTCACCTTTAACTTATTTTCGTTACTACAACCTAATGATAAAATAAAGTTAACTTTAAGTTGGGTTTAGTTAAAGTTAACTTTAGCTAAAGTGTACTTTAAAGTCACCTTTAGCTTATTTTCGTTATTTTATAAACTAATGATAAAATGAAGTTAATTTTAAGTTGGGTTTAGTTAAAGTTAACTTTAGCTAAAGTGAACTTTAAAGTCACCTTTAACTTATTTTCGTTATTATAACCTAATAATAAAAGTTAACTTTTAAAAGTAGTGGCAACG
The DNA here is from genome assembly GCA_958299815.1 of Sarcophaga carnaria. NCBI lineage: Eukaryota > Metazoa > Arthropoda > Insecta > Diptera > Sarcophagidae > Sarcophaga > Sarcophaga carnaria. The sequence continues at coordinate 145,724,924 of OY283149.1, forward strand.
AAGGACCTCTCTTTTTTGTTGTATTTGCTCATTTTATTTATATTTGAAGTTGACATATTGAAAATAATATATAAAGTTCAAACATAAACTTAACTTTAAAAGTTAAAGGCAGGATGATCCTCACTTTAGATTAACGCTCACTTCAACGTTATTGTCCACTTATAATAGTGACAAACAATTTATCAGCCCGTTAAAATCCTCCCTTTAATTAACGGTATCATATAAAATCCGAACATCTGTAGTCAAACCTATCTTGGCTTATGAAGGCCGGGTATGGTGGAAGTGCCTTGGCAGGACTAACATCAAACTTGACATGGTATATACAGAAATCCGCCTGCATAATTGTTACGCGTACCACACGGTACATCGGCTTTGAAGACAATCTTACCCTCCTCTGAATCTTTACAGTAAGTGTTCTGTAATAAATACTAGTCAAAGTCTATTGACAACTGGAAGATTGCGTAGATTGTGGATCGATTATCAGTTGCTCAAAATAATTTTGACCTACAAGGTAACATAACAACAAATTTTGACTTTTCGAGGAAGTTAGAATGTTCAATAGTGTGAATTCGTATACGACTTCATACAGATCTTTACGGATGGTGCCAGTTTTTTGAAAGACGGACTTTCATTAAAAAGAGACAGGCATACGTGTTGATGATAAAAGATGACAATATCTAGGGAATTTATATTGCCTAATTTCAGATAATCAGGTGGCTAGCAGGGAACAGAGTTCTAACGTAACGATCTCTAGGATAGCTACCGCAAGCCTCTCAACGAAATGTTGGAGTAGAATAATTTTAACAACACATGGGTGTCGGGGTCAAAGTGGCATTTGAGAAAACGGAAGAGCAAGCGTAATGGTCCTTCAACAGCGAATTTTAAAATTTTGCAAAATTTTTAGTAACGGTCATCTTGTTATTAAAGCTACATCTGTCAAATGGGGTGGCATTTATTCAGTCTGGACATGCAAATAAGAATTTTGTTTTACCACAATGAGCGTGTGCTTCCCCCATCTGCATCGATGTGGCCGATTAGGTCGGTGAAAACCAACTTCTATTCGCCTGATTTGGATGGCTCTGGACACCAATAACATGGTATTGCAACAGGCCTATGCTGCGTGTTACAACTGATATTTTTCACGAGCGATTTAAGAGCATGGTTATCAAATATGGTGCTTGTCTGAACTGGCCAGTGAGATCGTGAAATTTAATGCCATTAGACTTTTTATAAGGTTTTCTTAAATTGTAGTGTATGCGAATAAGCCATAACAAGCAATCAAATTTAGCCTCATTTATGCGCCAAAGCCACAGAAAATTGTACATTGAATGTAAATTGAATGCACTCAACCCAGAGAAGCTATGGAGATGTTATATTCCAGACATAATGGCATCAATAGGGATTTCATGCATACATATGTACATATATAATTGGTCATTAAAATCCTTCAGTCAGGATCACAACCTAGCTTCTCATGCTACTTAGGATGTGTGTGTTAGTTTTATGTATGAGCGGTCCCGCCGCTCCGAACGACAGTATTTAGAGAAACTTTTCATCGTAATTTTATTTTACTCTCAGAATTTTTTGGCAGAAATCTGCTGAGAAGCAGTCGTAGAAGTAATATTTTTTCTTGTTTCGTCTTATTGATAATGTTTGAATCCTGGCCTTACGCCTAATAAGCTAACACACTACCTACGGCGACTTCAGTGATTTCATACGATTTGATATTGCATACACACTTTGTTTTATTTAAATTTAAGTATAGGAGGCGCTTTTCAAGCTGAGTTACCTTAAGAGGTAGTGTGTTGCCTCATTTAACCCGAGACTGTTCTTCACACCCCAACTCAGACATTTCGAACGCATGGAAATATGAAAAATATTTCCTCGACGACTTACTCTCAGCAGTCTTCCGGGAAAAATTGCCAAACAAAAATCCAAAAATCTGTCGTTCAGTGTCAACTTTAAACTGTAGGTTTTGCCACTGTTGGATAAAAATTAATCACACACAACATGGCTGGTTTGAGAAGCTAGATCGTAATCCTGACTTTCTCTCTGTGAATTTCTGGCAAAAACTCTGAGAGTAAGTAAAATTGCCGCGAAAAGATTTTCTAAAAATCAGGTATTCACTGTAGGTCCCGCCACTCATGTATAAAATTAACATACACAACATAAGTGGTGTGAGAAACTAGGTCGTAATCCTGACTGAAGGGTATTAATGACCAAATATGTATGTATGTAGCATGTACACACTTCTGCTCCCTGCTCTTCTGTAGACGTACATATATTATTGATTTCTCTATTAAGTATAAAGCTAGGAATCGTATAATAGAATAGTCTATGAAGCATGTACTCACTTCTGCTCCCCGCTATTTTGTAGAGATACATATATTATTGATTTCCCTATTAAGTATAAAGCTAGGAATCGTATAATAGAACAGTATATGTAGCATGTACTCACTTCTGCTCCCCACTATTTTGTAGAGGTATATATATTATTGATTTCCCTATTAAGTATAAAGCTAGGAATCGTATAATAGAATAGTCTATGTAACATGTACTCACTTCTGCACCCCGCTATTTTGTAGAGGTATATGTATATATTATTGATTTCCTTATTAAGAACAACACTAAGGATGAAATTTTCAAAAGTTTTGTATGTTTTTTCCTGCAATCTATGCTCTGCTACATTCTTAATAGAATAAAACGAAACAAATTATTTGAAAAACTCTTTGTTTTTTTTTAAGAAATCCTTTCATTATACAAATTAAAATTATTTTCTTTAATTTAGAAAAATTTTCATTCTGATTAAATATGTATGATGTGAACTTTACTTGAAAGAGAAGAATGATTTCGTTTTTTTCTTCATTTAAATTTCAACAAATTTTGAAAAAATTTCTTTGAATTTTTTAATGCAAAACGATAAAAAAAAACGATGAAGAAAAATTCAATTAAAACTGTCTTACAAATCTTTACAACAACTCAACATTAACAATTTCGTTAATTAAAGGGCCCTGGTATGTTTGTCTATTCCCTGCTATGCAGCGCTAACACAGTGTTTTAGCGTTTGTAAGCATGCTTCATGCACGCTTGCATGACCTAAAAAAGTTTCCTATAATTTGTGATTTTATTTCGAATAAAAATCAAATACGAATTAAATTCAAAATGAATACTCATTATAGAGTAAGAACACCAGCAAGCAAGCAAGCAAGGATGATGATTTCGATACGAAATGATTTAACGAACTTTGAAAATTTTTTGTAAAGAACGTGATATTTTTCAGATGAAATAGAAATAAAAAAAACACTGAATAACTGAATAACAAATTGCAGAAATGCTGGTGTATAATTCCATTGCTAGGGAGGAGAAGTCAAATAAAATAAGAAAGAGAGATATAGGGAGGGCGCTTTACAAATGCAATACAAGCAACACAATAGCAATTAAATACATGAACAAATGAAAATCCTTCGTTTTTTCAAATTATTTAACTGCGTATGTGTGTGTGTGTGTGGAAATGGAAAATCAATGCTTTTCCCAAAGCATGTAACAATTCAATTACAATTCAAGTCAATTCTTCATTAAAACATAGCAGAAGTTGTAGCAGTTGCAGAAGCTTTTACAAAATGAAAGGGCACTACAGTACTCGTATACGAAATAAATTTTTCAAATAAAAAATATTCATGCAGTGAGCATAGACGGCTGTAAACGAGTATGTTTGATTGTAAAATAAAATTAAAAAAAAAACTCTTGAATATTTTCATTATTATAAGGCATGTGCTTGCTTTCCATTCTATTCTCTCCAATTATATTCCAAATAATTCTAATTTTTGCCTTTCTAAAGGGCTATCCATTTCTTGGTTTTAAAACTATGGGACTAGAATTCGACATCTGTCCAACTAAGTTGTGAAACCAATTTTTTTCTTTTCAGTTGAAAGTCTTACATTGACGAAAATGGATCGCTTAACTATCAAACAACGCATAAAAATTATCAAAACCTACTACAAAAATGGTGATTCTGCCACAGCCACGTATCGAACACAATTTTCTTCAGCGATGAAGCACATTTCACACTCGGTGGGTATGTTAATAAACAAAATTGTCGTATTTGGGGTTCTGAGAATCCTCAAGTAATTGAAGAGAGGCCATTACATCCAGAAATAGTCACTGTTTGGTGCGCTCTTTGGTCCGAAGGTGTGATTGGACCTTACTTCAATGGAACGACTGTCACCGTCAATTCGGAGCGTTATGGTCATATGATAACCGACTTTTTTTTTGCCTGCTATTGAAGAATACAACTTGGAGAATATGTGGTTTCAACAAGACGGTGCCACATGCCACACAACTCGAGCGAATATGGCTTTATTGCAAGAGACATTTCCTGGCCGCGTAATTTCTCGTCGTGGCGATATCAACTGGCCACCAAGATCATGCGATTTGACATCATTAGACATTTTTTTGTGGGGCTACGCGAAAGACCGTGTTTATGCAGATAAACCTTCAACTCTTGAGCACTTAAAAACCAACATTCGTCAAGTTATGGCTGAGATACCGCCCAATATGTGTCAAAAAGTGGTCGAAAATTACCTCAAAAGAATTAATGCTTGCAACACTTTGCGTGGAGGTCATTTAAATGATGTTGTGTTTCACACATAATATCAACGTTCAAACTTTACAATAAAACAGAAAAAGCAGGAATAAAAATATTTTATATGTTTTTTATTTACGTTTACTTTTGAAACCACGAAATGGATAACCCTATATTTCACCAGTTCACTAACGATGACAGAACTTTTGAAATTGTATACGCCCCGTATTTCTATAAATTTTTGGTTTTGTTAGTATTTCCATGTATTTGATTTTGTTTTTTAAAATATTTTAAAAAAATCTACAAAAAAAACAAAAAATATTTTTAAGTGAATAATTTATGGCCATTTTTAAAAGCCCGGTCACAACAGATGTACTCAAGCGTTTCAAATACCATGTGGTGTAGTGGCAAAATGTTGCTTGAAAACAATAAAAAAAGAAAACTTACACACATACATACATACAAAGAATGTCTAAATAAAATTTATGGTTGAAATAGTATTTTTTCACACCAGAAATGAAAATGTTTTAACAAATTTGATTATTGTTAAGCAAACAGACCAAAAATGTGTTCATTTAAATGTTAAAGATTTTCAACAGTGGAGAGTAAAAAAATATCAGAAGTTTTCGCATCATATTACGAAAATTGAAATCGTTCAACATTAAAATTATAAACAAAAGCTACAAAAACAAAAACAATGAAATTGTTGACATGATAAACAAGTAAACAAAAATGCAACAACAAACACTGCAAGAATAAATGTAAACAAACATAGGCAAACAACAATAATGACGCAACGATGTTTACATTTGTAGAAATCTCGAAAAGGCGAAGCCATGTACATTCGACTTCAAGATCATTCATCAGACTGTTTACGTTCGCATATAAAAGGCCAGACAAAGCAGACAACGGGGCCAGTAAAAATTCAGTCAGTCTTGTGTGAAGACGCGCGGTGTTTGAAAAGAATAATCGTGGTTTGATAATTTCGGTTATAAAGATCTGCCGAACAATTGTTATTGTTTATGCAAAAGAGTGTAAAGAAGAAAACATAGCAATTGTTGTTGTTTACATCAAGTTGTGATCAGTGGCACACATAAATGTGTGAATAATAAAGAATTTTAATTAAAACTAAAAACAAATTTATTTTTAATTTTATTTCCAATCTACAAGTTCATATTTGAATCGCTTCTAAAAGGTTAAAACGTTACAATATTCATACTAAGAATAAAATAAATCAGTGACAAAATAGAGAAATTTTTTTTTAAAATATATGACAGTCATCCCGACATGACATAAAGAAGCAGCATATAACAATGCTTTTGAAATATTTTGAATATGTTGTATTAAATGGCCGTCTCAAAGTAATTGACACCATAAATAATTAGATCAGTTATCCTACCTTTCCTACCTCCTCTCCTTTCCAAATTTCCACATCTCCTTCATAATCCTCTTTCTTTCTCTTTTCTAGGACGAAAATACAATGAGTCATTTGAGCTCTAGGTATTGTACTTGCCCTAATGAGAAGTACACGTTCTCAAACTTAACCTAATCTAACCTAATCAGATCAATCATCACTTTTTCATTATTTAAGAACCATTCCTGCACTCAGATTATTGTAATGGACTTCATATTCAATCATTCGTATTCACGGATCAAAATTTTTCTGCCACAATTGCGGGAAGCTCAATCCCACTAACAAAAACGATTCTTATAAGCGATTGAAACAATTGGAGAGCCATAATGCTCCCAAATTCAATCTACCTAAGGTAATGACAAGGGTCATAAGGAATCGCCTAAAATATTTTAAATAAGCCCTACGTAATGAACAAGCTGTGCCAACCAGTTGTCAACGAGCTGCACATCCTATTTCAATAGTCCAGAAAAAAGAAGGGTTTCATAGACGTCCAAACAAATCATTTTGGAACATATAAACGTAGAGCGATTTGGACGGCTGTTAGAAATAAATAGAGAATCCGGAAAGTAATCAATATTTAATGCCACCATCTTACATCCTACATTGCGGACTTATGGCATCATTATCTATGAAAGTTAGTTTGAAGCAAGGTTCCCTTTTAACGCCTTAATTATTTGTCGATACTTTAAATAATGCAATGACAGATTTTGATGTAAAGGATGGGAATGGCACGCACTTCGTGACGAATTTTAGAGAAATTTTTACGTCTCTTTAAACCGAGCTGCAAATCTCGAGTGTATGTGTTAAAAATATGCCAAATAAACTATCGAAATGCGATTTCTTGTATTAATTTTTGGAATAAAATTGCGGACTTAATTCCAACGAAAATATTCAGTTACACTGAACTGGCTTCAAGAAAACTGAAGAAGTTAAAAACAAAAAATAAAGAAGTGGAGTTAGGCGAGCAGATAGAGGTGGCTGTTAACCTAATAAGATAGCAGAAATACTTTGTCTTCTAATCTCTATTTCCGATTGATCATTTAGACTGTTTTCATAACATACTTCTGGAAAATAGATGAAGAATACTTTCCTACTCTCTACAAACTATCTTCTCCATAAACGAAGCTGCCCACATGGAATACAAAGATTCCTTTACTATGTTGTTAATAATAAGCTCCGTAGTTTCCTGGAGATACGCCATTTTAGGCATCGTAATCAGTGGTGTTGCGCTAATTTTTTTTTTTACCGGAACGCGTTCCGGACTCCTGTTTACGGTTCGGAAAAACAAGCCGGTTTTTGTTCCGGTTCGGGTTCGGTTTATAAAAATACATATAAAAATTCGTCAAAAATTAGAAAAAAAATCGGCAATTAATTTTTTTTTTTAAACGTCAGCCAATTCTCGTTATCAGAAATCATCTTTAGTTCCGGAACGTGTTCCTGTCCAAAAGGTATGTACCGGAACGACGTTCCGGAGCGTTGCGGCTCGACAACACCACTGATCGTAATGCTAGAACCCAGCGCAGTGACAGCCGACTGGCTATCCGAAAGTATGCTTACATCCTTTCAAGAGATATTTTCATCCTTAGGAATTCCTATCGGAACCCGTATAGTCTAAACTACTGTCTAAAAGACGCTGCAGTGATTCGAGAGCCTTATGTAGTGATTTGCACATGTCGTCTTCAAAAAGAATATTTTCGAAGCCCTCTGTTCGCTAAGGAAAATGCGTTTTTTTAAGTTTTGGATTAAATGGTTTTTCTTCTTTGTCTTTAAAGTTTTTGGTTGGTCTGTATCCTTCATCAGAACAAGCTCTCAAGGCAAGTTTCTTTTGTTGTAAAGAAATGTTTAAAAACTTTCGTTTGTCTTACTAAATTAAATAAATGTTTGTCTTTTGTCGTAAAATTTTGTTTTAAAATCAATTCCAACTTACATACGTATACATTATTGGTCATTACAACCCTTTAGTCAGGATTATGACCTAGTTTTTCACACCACTTGTGTATTTTAATTCTATACATGAGTGGTGGGACCTACAGTTTAAAGTCGACTCCGAACCACAGATTTTTGAGAAACTTTTCATGGCAATTTTATTTACTCTCAGAGTTTTTGCCAGAAGTCTGCTGAGAGGAAGTCGCAGAAGAAATATTTTGTTATATTTCGTTTCGTTGGAGATGCCTGACCTGGGGTTTGAATCGAGGCCTCACGTCTAATAAGCCAACACACTGCCTACAAGACCACGGCGACTTCACTTCCAACTTAATAAGTTTTAAAACTGTTACAAACCTCAAAGTATAAGTTATAAGCAAGGGTTTGAATCTCAACATTCAATTTCTTTTAAAATTTAATTTCTTGCTAAAATTCTATCCCTTACTGTGGCTGTTTTTATAACACAATCCATGAAGCGTGTAAGTAATATTTTATTAACACCATTTTTATTAGTTTATAATTTGGAAAAAAACAAAAACAAAAAACAAATCTTGTTCAACAATCTGCAAAAATAAACACACACACCAAATGAAATAAGCATTTTAAAAATGCATTCATTTAACCTTCGAATAAATATTTCATATTTTTATTGTGTTAATTGCTCGAGTGCATTAAAATCAAATTTTTTATTTAAAAAAAAATCCACATTCACGCGAAATATAAATTGACTGAATGAATGAATGTGTGTTCAAATAACAACATATTTATTACAGAGTGCTTTAACAGGAATCATACACAGTGCACTGGTAACGAGTTTTGTTATAGGACAGAGAACCCTTTAAATCCTAAAATGAAGGGAGCTCTTACAATGATTGTCTGAATGTACAAAAGCACAAATTTAGCTGCAGATTTGATTAATTGAGAAATTTATCAACAGATGCTTTGGCTATTTGCCTTCCCATCTAAATATTTGAATGATTATTCCTTCATTTAGAAAGCCTTTTTATGTGTAACCACTTAGGGCTCTGGGACTTTACGAACAGTAAAGAATTTCGAATATGTTTTATGCTTCAAGTGCTAAAAGATTCCGCAAACTATTGGTTGGGAACAGGGAGTTGAGAATAATTTAGTATCTAACGATCTAGAAAAACCGGGGGTTCTAATTGCTGGACTCGTGATCGAAATTTGTATTAAATTTGATCGAAATTACAAAAGAGCTCTGAGTTGGATTTCAAAATACAAGCAAGTTTGCTTATTAGACGTAAGGTCACGGTTCAAACCTCAGGTCAGACAACAAAACGAAAGTATAAAAAATTATTTACGGTGACTTCCTTTCAGCAGATTATGGCAAAAACTCTGAGAGCCAAAAAAAAAAATTCCCATGAAAAAGTTTCTCAAAAATCTGTCGTTCGGAGTCGACTTTAAACTGTAGGTCCCACCACTCATATATAAAATTTAACACACACAACATAAGTGGTGTGAGAAACTAGGTTGTGATCCTGACTGAAGGGTTGTAATGACCAATTACCATCATACGAGTATGTATGATGAGCTTAGGCAGAAAATTCTGAGGTGATGAGGTCTAATTTTTGTTTCTTATTATTGTTTTAGGGCTTAACAGCTGAATAATGCTTTTGACTGTCACAACCAAGGCAACCTACTGCTACTCTAACACACCAACTTTAGCCTGTAACCACAATTTTCATCCCATTATCGATCGACGAAATCCTTACAGTATTACATGCATACATAATTGGTCTTTAGAAGCCTGTAATCAGGACTACGATCTAGCTTCTCACACAACTTGTGCTATGGGTTTTAATTTTATATATGAATGGCGGGACTTACAGTTTAAAGTCGACTCCAAACGATAGATAGGTTAGGTTAGGTTAGGTTAGGTTACTGTACGTGTACTTGTCAATTAAGACAAATACAGTACCCGGAGGTCGAATTGAGCCATTGTATAACGTCCTAGTTTCTCACACCACTTATGTTGCGTATGTTAATTTTTTACGTGAATGGCGGGACCTACAGTCGACTCCGACAGATTTTTAAGAAACTTACCATAAGAATTTTTTGTTCACTTTCAGAGTTTTTGTCAGAACTCTGTCAAGAGGAAGTCACCTAAGAAATAATAAGAAATTGGCTAATAAGCTAGCACACTAACCACTAGACTACAACTCCCTTACTGTATAAGTAGTAAAATCCTTTGCCTGCTAATTGTGTATGTCTCTTTATCTGACAATAAGCGGCAATCACACCCTTCTATACATAGTCATTAAAGAATCTGTCAATTTAGGTAGCGCCAAGGTAGTCATCCTTAGTTGCTAATCTACTATTCGAAACCCTTACTATAATACGTCGAAATTTGGAGCTTATTGGAGCGCATAGGCACATTCTAGCAGTTGTAATTATTTATACAACAAGCAGGGCTTTGCAGTGTTTTCAGGAAATATTTTCCGAAATATTTTGTACTGCGGGAGTTAATACTCTCAGGCTTTGAAATTAAATCCTAGCTTACTTCAGTTTCTTTCCCTAACACGTTCACACCGGCGTGTATCACCGGTGTCTCGCACTAGACTGCCTTATAGGGCGGCGCGTACCACCGGTAGCCTGCACTAGACTGTCTTATCGGGCGGCGTGTACCACCACCGGTGGTACGCAAATGATCATGCTATTAGATGATACGCAATACCAATTATTTAGATCTTTAACACTTCGACTGCCGAAAAAAAATACCTTAGAGACACGTCACGCCCGTAAGTGACAAACATGAATTAAAGCGCCGGCGTGAATGTGTTAATTTTGATTCTCCATTCTAGACGGGTGTAAAAACTTTATTCTCAAATCTGGTAATTGAAATGCAGGAAAACTATCATCTTGCGCCTCAGGTTGAAGAGCTAAGACTTTATTTTATATCTACGTAGAGCACCATCTTCATCTCATTAACGGTTGACGAATTCTTGAAGTCACCGTAGTCTAGTAGGTAGTGTGTTGGCTCATTAGACGTAAAAGCCAGGGTTCGATCCCCAGCCCAGACATCAAGACAAAATACAAAAAGAATTTCTTCAGCGACTTCCTCTCAGTAGATTTCTGGCAAAAACTCTGAGAGTAAAATAAAATTGCCACGAAAAGTTTCTTAAAAAATCTGCCGTTCGGAGTCGACTTTAAGCTGTAGGTCTCACCACTCATTTATAAAATTAACACACACAGCATAACTGGTGTGAGAAACTAGGTTGTAATTCTGACTGAAGGGTTGTAGTTACCAATTATGTATGTATGTATGTGAATACAAAACATGATTTTGCTCCTTTAAATTTGTATTAAAAAATTTAAAATATTTTTTTGTCTTGAAATTTGTTTTGTTTTAAATTTAAAAAATTTTCATAAAAAATATTTTATTTCTCATTTTAATATAATTATGCTGATAAAAAAGAAAAATAATTTCATTTTAAAATAATATTTTACTGTCCACATTCAATTTCCATTTACCATATATTGTCATGACAATTTCTATTATTTATTTTTTTTTTCAATATTAATTAACAATATTTATCATATGAAAAATTAATTCAATAAACAATAGAAATATAAAATATTTTCAATAAATACTCTTTTAATTTTAATTACCGTAACAAAAACAATACAAAACAAAACAAAACAGAACAAAAGAAAGAAAGAAAAAAACAGAAAAACTAGACAAATTCTATTGAAATTCTTTCATTCTGGCACTCATGCATGAACAATATCAGGAGACTATCATTATCATCATCAGTATCATTATCATCATCATCATTGTCATCATACAACATAAGTGAATAATTTTTTCTTTTTTTTCAATTGTTGTGACATTGTTACTGAAAAATACTTTTGTCTTCATTTATTGTTTTTGTTTTTTCTATATTTATGATGATAAACTTAATATTCTTTTCAATTAAACACATTTTTTTTATCACATTTGTTGGCATTTTGTATTCGAAAATGATATCAATTACTCGAGTGATTTATAAAAAGAATATTTAATTTGATTTTGAAATAATTTGCTTGTTATTGGACAAACATGGTAAAATAGCAACACAAGAAAAGGGACACTACACTCGTAATGTTTATAAAAACATTACGAAGTTAATTTTTTTCTTTTGCAAAAAACAATACAGCGTACAAAAGTACAATACGGTCGTATAAAGACTTTAGCATGGATTTGGACACAAAGTATTCTATTTAACATCATAACTCCTTTAGACTCAAACACAATGGCGGACATAGGCAAATAAAGTGAATAATATTCTCTCACTGCTCAAGCGTTCTATAATCTCTGCAAACGTAATTAGCAGATAAGCAAAGTCTCTCTTGCAATAGGCACAGCTAATTTAAATCATATATTTGTATGGTTGCTATTCATATGAGTGGGGCTGCCTTGCAAAATGTATCAATACAAAGTTTGTTTGCAGTTCTACTACTGTATATAAAAGCTATAGGAAAATTTTTCAAAAAAAAACACATAAAATTCAGAAAAATGCATGAAATCTTTATTTGAATCGATAGTACGGTCCATATAATTTAATGTTTGAAGACTATTTCATGCAAATGTTGACCGCGACTGCGCCTCAAATGGTCCATCCGCTCAGTCCAATTTTGGCATACTCTTTCCAACATTTCGGCCGGTATCTCACGAATAAATGCTTCAATGTTGTCTTCCAATGCGTCAATAGCAGCATGCTTGTCTGTATAGACATGAACTTTAACGTAGCCCCACAAAAAATAGTCTAAAGGCTTTAAATCACGCGATCTAGGCGGCCAATTGACAGGTCCCGAACGTGAAATAAAATGTTCACCGAACTCGCCTCTCAATAAGTCCATTGTTACGCGTGCTGTGTGGCATGTGGCGTCGTCTTGTTGAAACCACATGTCATACAAGTCAAGCTCTTGCATTTTGGGCAAAAAAAATTGGATTCATCTCACGGTAGCGCTCACCATTCACGGTCCAATGATGCCATCAGCCCATTAAACCGCACCAAACTGTGACTTTTTCTGGATGCATTGGTAGCTTTTGCAATGCTTATGGCTGATCTTCACTCCAAAATCGACAATTCCGCTTATTTACGTATCCATTGAGCCAAAAATGAGCTTCGTCGCTGAAAACAATTTTTCGATAAAGAAATGGATCTTCGGCCAACTTTCCAAGAGCCCATTCACCAAAAATTCTGCGTTGCGTTAGGTCGTTCGGCTTCAGTTCTTACACCAGCTGTATTTTAAAAGGCTTCACACTTAAATCCTTCCGCAAAATTTTCCACATTGTTGAATAACAGAGGCCCAATTGCTACGAACGGCGACGAATCGATAATTGATGATCACACATTAACACTGGCCGATACAGCTGCGATATTTTCTTCAGTTCGCACTCTACGTAAGCGTGTTGGTGGTTTAATGTCCAACAATGTAAATTTGGTGCGAAATTTAGTCACAATAGCCCGAATAGCCGCTTCAGTGGGTCAATTAAACTGACTGAGGGCGAATGTTCGTGAATTCGCCTTCTCGAGATATCCACAAATATGTATAAACATCGTTGTTTACATTCATTATTGTTGTTTGTGTATTTTGTTTACATTTATTCTTATAGTGCTGCTTGTGAATTTTTGTTTACTTGTTTCGCATTTTTTTTTTGCTGGTGTTTGTTGTTATATTAAGCAGTACGATAATTTGTAAACAGGTTTTGTTTACCGCTTTGTTTTGTTTTTGTTACTTTTGTTTATAATTTTAATGTTAAGCGATGTAAAAGCAAAATATCAGTTTCTAGATTTTTCCATTTTCGTAACAATATGCTTAAAAAAGTTTCATTCCATTTGTCTTTAAAAAATCATGTTTGTGGCATCCATTTTGGTGCACGTGCCTTGAATACATCTATTATATCGACGCCTCCATTCTATAACGTTCTAAGTGTACTTAGAACGTTTTTAATGTTCTTGCATTTTTAAATTCTACGTTCTCTAACTTAAATACTGTCAAAATTTGGCTAAGATGCGCTGATCCGTTCCGATGTTATAGGGAAAAATCTTCTTAGAATACACATATAGTCGTATGTCGCGTGAAAACTTTGAGAGCTCATAACTCAAAACACACATTTTCGACTTAGAATGCTATAGAACGGAGGCGTCGATATGGTCGTTAATGTTTTAACTGGTCCACAGCCAGTGCTCACAATAACACTGTTTTTATAATTCTCCTTTAAAAATGGATCCATATGAAAACGCATTTAAGGACAAAGGGCAGCTTAGGGTTCATATATCTACGATGTTCTGATTTCTTAAGGATTAGCCTTAAGTTTGTTGCAATTGTGATTCAATTCCCGTCTTAGACGTTCAAGATGTCTAAAAAAATGTTTTTTCCTACTTCTGGTAGAAACTTTTAGGAGTAAATACGGTTGTAGTCGCCGTAGGCTAGTAGGTAGTGTTTTTTATTATTAGACATGAGGTCACGGTTCATATCCAGGTCAGATATCTCCAACAAAACGAAAAAAGAGAAAATATTTCTTCGGCAACTTCCATTCAGCAGATTTCTGGCAAAAACTTTGAGAGTAAATCTGTCGTTCGGAGTCGACTTTAAACTGTAGGTCCCTCTACTCATGCATAAAATTAACACACACAACATAAGTGGTAGGAGAAGCTAGATCGTAATACTGATTGAAGGGTTGTAATGACCAATTATGTATGAAAAATTTGTTTGATGTCTCCCAAATGTCTAAGCGGCAGAAAGTAAACAGATTCATTTAATGTTTGAGTCGATAACATCAAAATGACGAACGTTTGTTAAGAAGGTTAGCATAAAATAAGTTTAAGCCTGTAATTTTAACCTTTAAGCCTTTTGTTTCATCATAGCGAATGAATTTTTGCCTAAATTACCTCAAAATTAAAGTGCTGGACTCCTTCAATTCGAATTACTCAATAAAATACATTTTCTGCTTCATTGTCAACATTTATTGCAAAACATAACAAAAAAATGCTAAAAGCAATACCGAATAATTTCACTTTTTTTATAATTCAGACGAAAAACAAACAAACAAACAATCAATTGAACATCAATAGAACTGAGATCCCCCACTTCCCTTTAGTACCAACACTGTGCTTAACAATTTTGGTTTTATCCAAGTGACCACCACCATTATATTGAATTTATGTTACGTGCACGGGACTTAGTGCAAAACAATACAGGACCATTAAAATCATTAATTTAGCTCTGAGCTCTACAAATGCTCACAGGAACTAAAGTTTTCATCATCGTTGCAAAGCAAAATCGATTAAAGAAAACAAAAAAGTACTTATAAAATTACAAACAAACAAAAAAAAATCAGGTACTTTTTTATGTTTTTTTTTTTATTTTGTCCCCCAATTGTTCAGTGTTTCCTGTCTGTTTTTATTTACCGTTGAACTGTAAATGTCTTGCAATTTCTTTTACTTTTCTCAACACCCCCTCAACCACTTTTTCTTCAATAAAATTTTTACAAACAATTTTTTTCGTACGCCATTCAATGATAAACTGTACGCTGAAGAGAAAAGGAAGATTTCAGATTCCCTGACAAAAAAGGAACAGAAATCTCCTGTAATGTTTCAACTTCATTTCATTCAACGCAAGGGATTTGTTGACTGAGGGATACGAGATGCTGAATGAGCAGCAGCAGCAAAGAACAAAAAAAATGTTAAATGAGCTCATTAGCGGAAAATGCAACAGAATTGTAAAGAATATCAGCAAGAGAATAAAGAATAACTTCATAAAAAAATAAGCAGAGAGTAAGCAAGCGAGAGTAGAGATAAAGAGTTTCTAATTTGTTTAATAATAATGTTTTCATACACTTTGACAAGGACTCAAATGCAGGAGATCCCCTTATATTTTATTTTTTTACGAACACAGGAAATGATGACAAGTTTGTTAGTTGGCCACCATTTTAGATAAGAAGTAAATTGTTAAAGAATTTAAGAATACAAGAGAAAAGTTCATTCAAAGCTACAATATTAACAATTTTAATTAAATAAAATATACTTTGGAAATTTGTTTGAAGGGGGGTGGGTACAATAAACAAGTTTGACAAACAATTGAAAATAAATTTTTTAATTAAAAACATTTTTTTGGAGGGTAAGTCATAGGAAATAGTAAAGAAAACTAGAAAACAAACTCATTGCCTGGTTTGTGTAAATATAAAATACAGTCTTACCTCTTAAGCACAACGCTTAAGATGACTGTTTTCATGTGTTCCAATTACCATGTTTGAGAATAAAATTTTTACCACCAAGCGCAATACACATACACATACATAACATACATAATTAGTCATTACAATCCTTCAGTCAGGACTGCAACCTAGCTTCTGACACAACCCATATTGTGTGTTCATTTTATCCACAAGTGGCAGGGCCTACAGTTTAAAGTCAACTCCGCCCAGCGGATTTTTTGCGAAACTTTTCGTGGCAATTTTAATTTACTCTTCAAAGTTTTTGCCAGAAATCTGTTAAGAGGAAGTCGCCAAAGAAATATTTTTTAGATTTCGATTTGATCAAGATGCCTGAATTTCGTGTTAAAAGCATGAGTCGCAAAGTTTAATGTATTTTGTAATTCATCCGAATCGATATCTAGTGACGGTAGCTCCTTTAGACTTAAACACAAAGGCAAATAAGGCGGACATAGACAAATAAAGTAAACAATATTCTCCTTCTTCTCAAGCGTTCTATAATCTCTGCAAACTTAATTAGCAGATAAGCCAAGTCTCTCCGCATGCTTAAATATTTTGCAACAGGCGAATTGAAGTGATTGTTATTCATTTAAGACTGGCATATAAACCAGATACATATTTACCTTACTCAGTGGTCGATAAACCCTTTAGCTTAATAGACAACTTAACAGAGAGAAAAAAATATTTTCCTATTCGCCTGTAACTTGAATTATGGTAGGAGAGCGCCTGTCAGCAATTTCATACTCCTGCTACCAGCAACTCATATTCAAATAACTCAGAACTTCTCTAGGAGTCAATCAAAGGAGTGGTGGTATTGTACTTAAAGCACTTGTTTTTGGTCATTACAACCCTTCATTCAGGATTGAAACCTGGCTTCTCACACAACCCATGTTGTGTGCGTCAAGTTTATCTATAAGTGACGGGACATACAGTTTAAAGTGGTATCCGAACGGCAGATTTTTTTTCAAGGAATTTTTATTTACCGAGTTTTTGCCAGAAGACTAAGGGAAACTCTCCGCCTGATATTTCACTCATATTTAATTTTATTGATACCTGAGCTGGGGTTTGAATCACGGCCTTGGGTCTAATAAGCCAACATAATACCTACTAGACTACGGCGATTACATGTCTGATATAGTCTTTATAAAAATCGGAATCTCGAGAGATATTCTAAGATTAAGAAAATTTCACAGTCTACCTTCTTCTCAAGTCGAGAACCGTCCGTATAGACTTCAATAGAATCATGAAAGCTGACAATTGTGCGGAACCAGACTTTCCTTAGAATACATACAGAATTAGTCAGAATTATAACCTAGTCAGTCACGATTACAACCTAGCTTCTTATACAATCCATGTTGTGTGTGTTGATTTTAACCACAAGTAGCGGGACCTACGACAGATTTTTTTTGACAAACTTTTCATGGCAATATATATTTACAATCAGAGTTTTTTCCAGAAACCTGGTGAGACGAAGCCCAGGAAGAAATATTTTTGTCTGACCTGAGGTTTGAACTGTAGACACAGGTCTGATAAGTCAACAGGCTACCTACTAAACTATGATTACTGTATGTCTGATGTAGTCTTTCCAAAAATAAACCGGGAATCTCAAGCTTACTAGAGATATTCTAAGATTAAGAAAATTGTACTGTCTCACTTATTCTCAATTATATAAAACCGACTGTATAGACTTCTACAGAATTGCCGAGGTTAACAATTATGGAGAATCAGACTTTCGTACTTGGAATACTGTAGTGAAATCTGAAATCTCCTCTCAAGCCCAAATTTATACGTGGTTTCTCCAGTGACTTCCTCTCAGCGGATTTGTGACAAAATCTCTGAGAGTTAATAAGTATACCCACGAAAAGTTTCTCAAAAAATTTATCGTTCGGAGTCGACTTTAAACTGTGGGTCCTGCCACTCATGTATAAAATTAACAAACACAACATAAGTGGTGTGAGAAGATAGGTTGTAATACTGGCTAAAGGGTTGTAATGACCAATTATGTTACGTTATGTTATGTTACATATGTCCACCTTTAAATGTGTACCTAACAAGTGACATTATTGCTGAGTCGCCTAGATTTTAGGTAGTATTGAAGCGCAAACGTACGGAATTTTATGCGTACACTTTCCGTCTTCTCTTTCAATTCTTGCCAAAGTTCTTAAGACATTTGGCCTTAACGACAGTACAATGGTTGTAACCCCTATAATCCAATTGAAACAAATACTTTAAACAATAAAACATAAGTCAAAAGTTATTTGTGTTGTCATTCGTATTCAATAATTTCTAGGATTATATTCGACATTTTTTTTCCTCTCTCATGTGTTTCCTCTCTCGTATTAAATGTCAAAGTTGTTCGAACGCTTAGTACTTGAATATAAAAATATTTGTAAGTCGTCTTAAACTATTTTATAATTTGATACTTACATTACGAGTATTAAAAATGTAAATACATATAGAGAGACACGCACACATATTTAAAGTAATGATGTATGGCAACGCACGATATCGTATCGTATCGTAACGTAACGTATATTAAATATTTGTATCCACTTGACAAACACATTTAAAGTATTTTGCGAATGTGAATAACAAAGTGTTGTATTGCTTCTGCCAAACAACACTCATCACAACGAACTGTTCGAAGGGTGCTGTCATACCAGCAGCAGACAGGCAGCAAATAAGCCCGTTTTCTGTGTGTAAATAAATGGATTTTTAAAATGCTTATGTAGGGCTACGCACATACATATGCACTGTGTTTACATATATGAAGGTTGGCTGGCGTGCGTGGCTTTGTTTTGTTTGAGTTTGAAAAAGTTTTAAAGTTTTATCTCCACAGTCTACATTTTTATGTTGGGATTGGTAGTGTGTTGTGAGTGAGTGCCTAACAGCATTTATTTTTGTTTTACGAGTGTAGTATCGTGTTTAACTTTTTCTATCCTTGGAAATGAATTTTCCATCTTCAGTTTCTCCATACGATTATGGCGTAGAGCGAGTGTTAGAGGAATGCAAAGTTATCGCTGTTCGGTGACTGTATAAGTGTTGCTTGTTGTCGCTATTAAGAGACAGGCAGCAGAGAGCGTAAGAGTGTATGTGTATAGAGGCAAATGAAAAATGTTGACATTCTAAATATTCTTGCAGATATGCGTTATGCAAATTCTATTAATCACCATGAGAACTGATATACTGACATGACATTTAAACGCATTCAATTGTAAAATAGAAATTGAGTTTAAAAACAACATTTTATACGCACACATCCAAATGCCATTTGCGTATATGTACACATAAATAACTTTTGCTTTTAAGTATTAAAATAAGGTCACATAATAGCAGGGGCTCATTTGCAAGGCGAAAAGTATGCAAGGCCTTGACATTTTTTTTTGTTTTTTTATAAAAGAACAGTTACAGAAAGAGAATTTTTTTAAGAAGAACAAAAGCTTCCTTACACACGGAAAATACATACAGACATAACATACATAACTGGCCATTACAACCCTTTAGTCAGGATTACGACATAGTTCCTCACACCACTTATGTTGTGTGCGTTAATTTCATACATGAGTGTTGGGACCTTCAGGGAATTTAACTCCGAATAACAGATTTTTGAGAAACTTTTCATGGCAATTTTATGGACTCTTAGAAGTTTTGCCAGAAATCTGCTGAGAGGAAGTTGCTGAAGAAATATTTTCATATTTTCGTCTTGATGACTGACCTGGGGTTTGAAGCATGAATAAGCCGAGACACTACCTACTAGACTGCGCTGACTTTGAGGCTTTATGCATCACAAAGAAATTTTAGAAGAATAAAATTTGCCATGTCAGCCAATTTGCTTTTCACTTGTGGTATGTACTGCTGAACTTGTAAGAAACTTTTCTGTGAGGCCGGTTAGCTTAATTAAACAACTTTAGAAAGCATAAGTGATTTGGATGGTATGAGGTCAGTAGGTCTACTATCGCAAGAGTCTTTCTCTACCATCATAAAAGTCTTATTGGATTTTATCCAAATCATCTATGGCTAGACACGTTACGTCAGTAGGTTCTGAATGCTTAAAAATCTTTCATCTCAGATTGCTACGAACCGTACAACAACCGTGACAAAGAAAATGTTCTGCGGTCTCTACATTTTGTTAAGTACTCCGCGCAACTCAGAGTGTGTATCCAAAGGTCAGTTTTCCATTTTCACTGCTACGTTTTACGGTTCATTACCCCATCTATCCCTTGCAAATGCTTTTGAAAAATAATCACGGTCACGGTTTGAACTTCAGGTCAAACATCTCCAACAAAACGAAGACTTTCTCTCAGTAGATTTCTGACAAAAACTCTGAGAGTAACTAAATTGCCATTAAAAGTTTCTTTAAAAATCTGTCTTTCAGGGTCGAGCTTAAACTGTAGGTCCCGCCACTCATGTATAAAATTAACAAACACAACATAAGTGGCGAGAGAAGTTAGGTCGTAATTCTGGTTGAAGGGTTGTAATGTCCAATAATATATGAAATGTAATACTCCAACGCATAGTCATGGAGTAAGTAACGAGAAGAATATTGCTTCTGTATCGGCCAATGTCACTACAGACCGCGATCGAAAATACATACCCGTTGCCGACCAGTGGACTAGGAGATTTTACATAAGGACCTTGAGATGAAACCATACTTAATAAAGTCGCTGTAAGAAATAAAACGAAGTGACGTATAAAAATGTCATCAACGAATGTAATTTTTTACTCAATTGGCATGTTGAAATGGCACTAATCTAGTAGGTATTGAGTAGCGTTATTAGACAAGAACCTCGTGGTTCAAATCTGAGCTAAGACATCTCGATATATGAAAGAATATTTCTTTCGATAACTTCCTCTCAGTAGATTTCTGGCTGAATAAATAAAATTGCCCTGAAAAGTTTCTCAAAAATTTGTAGTTCGTTGTCGATGTTAAACTGTAGGTCCTGCTTTTCATTGATGAAATTATGACACACAACATGTGTGGTGTAAGAAGCTAGGTTGTAATCTTAAATTAAAAGTTGTAAAGGCCAATTATGTATGTAAGCTATGCAAACAATATAACCGAATTCACTATATAAAGATCAGCTAGGGGTCTAAGAGTTATAGCTTCTGATAATGAAAACAACACCATGGCTTTGCAGAAGAAACAAACTGGATAGTTTGTGATGAATGGTGCAAAAGCAACATCAATAGTAACAGCATCAATCGCCGTGGTCTAGTAGGTAGTGTGTTGGCTTATTAGACGAAAAGCCAGGGTTCGAGCCCCAGGCCAGACATCAAATAAAATACAAAAAGTATTTCTTCGGTGACTTCCTCTCAGCAGATTTCTGGCAAAAACTCTGAGAGTAAATAAGATTGCCATGAAAAGTTTCTCAAAAATCTGTCGTTCGGAGTCGACTTTAAACTGTAGGTCCCGCCACTCGTATAAAATTAACACACACAACATAAGTGGTGTGAGAAACTAGGTCGTAATCCTGACTGAAGGGTTGTAATGACCAATTATGTATGTATCAATCTCCGAAGGTTGATATTGTTAAGAAGAAGGAAAAATCAGAGCTGGATGGTAGATCATCCACATCTAGCTTTGCCGTAGTGAGTCAGAAGCTGAGTATGAAGATCATCGCCGTCGTGGAAGAGAGAAAGAGTACGACAACATAATATCCATCGCATGCCGGAGATACCAGCTGCTAGTCAACCTGGAGCAATAGATGATCAAATGCGCAAATGAGAAAACTACGGATGAAGCCTGAGATGCCTGGTAAAAGGACTACACCCGAATGAAGCCATAAAGGAGGCGGCTGGACGCAGAGTCAAAGAAAACGTATGGCCAGGCATCACATTAATTTTGATAATAAAATTTTTAAGATTCGCAAACTTTGTACAATTGCTAGTTTTTTTGTGACAAAAAGAATTTTTTTGATTGCCACATGTTACGAATTGTTTTTTCATACTGCAATACATTTTAAACTGTATAAGTCGACTTTTCTGAAAACTATGTTTTCCAAACATTGTTCTTTTGCAAGTTTTTTGGTAATGAAAAAGCATTTTTTCGATTGCCACATGTCACGAATTGATTTTTCATACTGGAACAAGTTTTAAACTGTATAAGTAAACTTTTCTGAAATCAATTTTTTCCAAACATTGTTCTTTTGCAAGTTTTTTGGTAATGAAAAAGCATTTTTTCGATTGCCACATGTCACGAATTGTTTTTTCATACAGAAACAAAATTAAATTGTGCAAAAAATCATCCATTGTAGGTGCATTTGCACTAGTATTTGTACTTCCAATGTGTATTGCAGATGCCTTAAATAAATGTTGGCAACATTTTCCATGTAAAAGTTATGCTTGTTGTTTAATCTACAACATCCTGCTCTCAATTTTGAGTATGAATTTGTAGTTGAATTTGAATTTGAATTTTCTACAAACAAACATCCTTGAAATCCTTGAAATACTTGCTGGCAATTCATTCACTTTTCATATTTACCAGGAAATGTAAAGAGAATTGAAATGATTGTTGATGTAAACACAATTTAATAATAATTTTATATGCCATGCATGACGTTCGGTTGCATGCATGCATGAGGCAAATTTAAAAAGTCATATTCACAACAACAACAAAAAAGATGTCAAATTTTAATTGCAATTAAAAACTAATTTAAACATAATGAAGGGAAAGAAAAAGAGGATAAAAAAAAATTATTCTGGAAGTGCTGAAATAAATATTTACGAAAGCAAATTTTAAATGGAATTAATTCTCTACAGCATCCAACTAACAACGACAACTTGAAATGGGAATGGAAATGAAAATGGAAAAAAGATTTTCAAATTGTTGTGTAAATTGCATCTGAAGGAAAATCAAATTGCATTTGACTTGTGAAATTTGAAAATGAAATGCAAATGAGTTGATTGATGGATGGATGGATGGATGGATTCCTTTGCTAACAACGTGTTTTCTTAATCGTTTTAATTCACACATGAAATTACTGTTGGCGGTATGATTATAATTTACTTTGACAGACTGATTAACAAAGGGAAAGACTTAAGGAAATTAGAAATTTAATTGAATTAATATTCTTGGAAATAAGAACGGGTAACGTATTATGTTTTTCAGAATAAAGTTTTTAAGTATAAAAAAATAATTCGTGACATGTGAAATGAAAACAGGTAAAGTTCTTGTTATTTGGTTTTCCAAAATAAATTGTTTAAGTATAAAAAAATAATTCGTGGCATGTGAAATAAGAACGTGTTTATGTTCTTGTTATTTGGTTTTCCAAAATAAATTTTTTAAGTGTAAAAACATAATTCATGGCATGTGAAATAAGAACTGATAACGTTCTTGTTATTTGGTTTTACAAAATAAATTTTTTAAGTGTAAAAAATAATTCGTGACATGTGAAATAAGAACTGATAACGGATTTTTCTGAATAAATTTTTTAAGTATAAAAAAATTATTCGCGGCATGTGAAATAAGAACGGGTAACGTTCTTGTTATTTGGATTTTCAAAATAAATTTTTTAAGTATAAAAAATAATTCGTGACATGTGACAACACAAAGCACTTGTTTTTAGCGATATTTATAGGCTTTGAAAACCTGTTCATAGTAATAACTGCCTGGCTTTTTTACATGTCCATTAACAACAGACTCTACCCTTAAATTTTTAGCAAATGATTGGCCACCAAACCAAAAAGAAAAAATTATCGGCGGAAGCTTAGTTTTAGGAAACATGTGTGATGAAGTAATTTGAACACCAGTTTTCTGATTTTGGCCTTTACAATAAGGGTTGCCAACTAGATAAAGAATACTTACTTTTGTATTCTTTTTTGGCGTAAAACAAATAAACGGAACACTGCTCGTAGATACTGGTGCCACTGAATTGAAAATCTTTGGTTTTTTAGTATTTCTGTGCCAGCTACGAAGTGTAGTTGCTGTTTCCATTGTCTCATACGCTGTTACTTACATACATACATAATTGGTCACTACTACCCTTCCATCAGGATTACGACCTAGCTTCTCGCACAAGTTATGTCGTGTGTGTTAATTTTATGCATGAGTAGCGGGAGCTACAGTTTGAAGTCGCTCTGAACTGACGTCAATAGTTGGAACGATTACGGCCGCTAACATTGTCGAAGTTATGATTGCGAGTAGAAAGAATTAGACTCCAGTGGCGAATTACGTGGAGCGTATCCTCAGACTGAAGAAGAGAGATCTCGAGGCTGCAGAACATGTAGGCATAGGCCGGCATAGATGGTACTTGCACACGTGTCAAACAAAATCCGACACAGGGGCCCGGACGAAAGGAATAGTGGAGACACTTAGATGTCTCCTCAACTTTCGACACGCAATCCGGACGCGGATATGAACAAGCATAGGCCAAAGGGCCAAAAGGACTAAACTCCGAAATGATACCACCGTAGGTCCTGAGTGGGCACAACAAGTCCACAAGACGAGGGGGGATTTAGTGGGTGAGGGCCCCATACACGGAGGATTTGACGACTTCCTCTATGGTGCGGTTAGGTACATTTACCCCTCCTTGATAATGCTATATGCTTGCCCAATATATTCGGAGGCATTCTCCGTAGAGACGACAAGGAGGAAACTGTCCTCAGTGTATAGTCTAAAGGCGATTAGACAGATAAGCGGCTTCAGGACAGTGTCTGATGAAGAGGTATTGGTATTGCCAAAGACAATAACAATAGACATACTGACGGACGAGATGAGGCGGTTATACTTTCGCCATCTCGAGTTTCCAGGACGAACTGCAGCTATAAAGGCGGAGGAACAAAGGACTTCCATGTACAAATGGCAGTCACGATGGGAGAACGGTTTAAAGGGGAGACGGACATTTCACCTTGTCCCTGATGTAACCCTTTGGATGGAGAACGAACATTGCGAGCTGAACTACTACGCGTGACACAGTTCCTAACTGGTCATGGGTGCCTCAGGAAGTACCTGCACAGATTTGGACATGATACTTCCCCTTTATGCCCAAACTGTTTAGATGAGGAGGAAGACGCGAAGCATGTTCTAACATACTGCCCTAGATTTACTTGGCCCGGAAAAACGAGTTTAGGACCGGCTAATGGAAGAGCTGTTGAATTGTAGGATTCTATGGAGTCAATATAGTCAGAGAATGGCTAAAGTTCTGCTAGAACTCCGAAGACTGGAGGAACGGAGGTGAAATTTGACTTAGTGTGACCAAGCTTTAGGGCTAACCAGCCCTCCGCGAAGTTATACCTTACGGCAGTCCCGTGGAGGGAGAGTGGTTGAAGTGTGTAGGGGGTGGGTTTAATATGTAGGCACCAGAGATGGTGAATCCTGCACTCTTTTGTTGGAACAAAAGTGTCTTCCGAAGATTCCCACCTCCGGCCTAATACAAAAAAAACCGTCCTCGGCGAGAAAAAAAGCCAATTTTCAATAGGCACGATGTCATATAGCTTTTAAAAGCCTCAATGACAAATGAAGCCTGTACTAGGTCTTGAACTCACATTCCTCCTAGGGTTGGGGCTTGAACCGTGGCCTCACGTATAATAATAAGCCAACACTTTATCTACTAGACTACGGCGCCTTTCCACTCCACCTTAATCCTTCAGTTTTTTTTTTATTACAACAACAATACTTGCACTAATACAAAGACGAATAAATAGCTTGTGACATATTTTCCGAAATTTACTTAGGGTGGACGTACAATTTGTCTGCTAGTTTAGACATGCAAACTTAAGTTGAATTACAAGCTAAAAGACTACCGGAACCCGAACATATTCTACATTTTTTTCTTTTTTACTTCGAACTCCACCAAAACTTTTTACTTCGCCTTTATAATGCAAAAGCAACCGACAACCTTAACCAAGACTTCAAAATTTTAATCTCCAAAACAAAAGAAAAGAACTGAATTGAAATAAACAATGAAAGTTTACTTCTTTTGCTTCTTCTTCTTGTTTTATTTTCTCTCTGACAAGATAACCAAGACAAAAAGTTATTAGAATTTCAATAGGAATTGAAATTAACATACGAAAGCATATGTTTGTGGCAAAGGAAAGCCAAGACAGACGTTTATATACTCCAGCAGTCAGACAAACAAACAAACAAACAAAATGTAATAAAATCTACTGCCAAGACTGGATGAATGAATGAATATTTAAATATGAAAACATACAACAGGGGACTGTAACAAAAGAGTGGGAGCCGGTAGGCGGAACACAGAAAATTCTTGAAAGTTTTAAAATCCAATGAAAATAAGAACAGACTGATACGATGATGATGATGATGATGTTGATGGCCTAATTGTTTAACACACGGCTTAACATACATATTTAGCCTAAGGATGTATATGTACACATACACATAAATATGTATGTGTATTGTATGTGAGAGAATTTAGGTTTTTGTGTTTACAACATATGTTGTGTATTTGTTGTTATTTGATACATACACACATACATATATGCATACATTAACAAAAAAAAAGTGAGAAAATAGAAAATGAAAAAAATCTTGGGTTTTTTCTTCCTCACAGAAATTCTAGATTACAACGGCATAAAATATTCTGCATAAATGACATTTAAAAGGATGTTGCGTGACAGCGAAAATGTTTAAATTGCATATGACAGTAACTGTATATGAGTATGTATGTACGCATATGTATATGTGCACGAAATTCAAGTTGAATATTTTTTGAATAAAAAAAAAATTGTAATCCATATGAATACGTTGTTGTACTGCATACAACATGAATATTATTATACACCCATATACACACACATTCATGTACAGTTAGACAAACAGAGGCTCATAAACAAGACTGGAAAAAAAGTGTAAAATTTCGAAATTTTTTATTGTAATAGAATTCAGTAACTTGTTGTTGTTTGCGTTTGTGTGTGTACTTGTTTGTAATGTCATGTTGTAAACTGCCAGAGACAAGGAAATGCAAAAAGAAAACAGAAAAAACTGTAGACATTAATACGAATTTAATATGCCAACTAAATATAGAATGTGGATTATAACGGAGCTGGAGATGTGTTCCGCTTTATGGCGTCAATGAAACATAATATTTTACGAAATTATATGTTTAAATGCCGTGGCATTGTATTACTTTTAAGGAGGTTGACATGAAAAAAAAATAATTACAAAATTTTACGTAAGGATATCTGGCATATCTTATGAAATACAGGTCGTTCATATAAGAATTATGTATGTGTGTATCGTATTTTAGTTGATGGGCGTAAATTTGCCGAAGACGGGCATTTTTATCAAAGAACGAGGTGGGAGCACTACAGTTTAAGGATGACTCCAAATGACAGATTCTGTTGAGAAACTTCTCATGGCACTTTTATTTACTTTCAGTGTTTTTGCCAGAAAACTTTTTGAGATTTCTAAGCTGTGGGTTTGAGTCGCAGCCTACCTACTGCAAGATTACAAAATCTAGGAGGTCGCCGCAAGATATCGATCGAATACGATACATTGGACACATAAAACTAATTTGGGCCCCATAAAACGTTTCGATATCGAAGTAAATCGTGAACTTTATGCCAGTCATTCGCTGCCAACACATATACATTTAGCGGCTAGCACTGCCATTGTAAATAACGATGTCTTATAATGTTTCTTTGTTTTCAAGATGTCCGAGTTGAGTTTTAAACTCTCAAGCCTTTGTCTAGTAAGTCAACATAGTACTCACTAGCCTACAGTAGTTGGAAGATCAGCCTTAAACTATGTGATGAGAACTTTGGTTATGTGTGTGAAGATAATTCCCATTCTCGCCATATTTAGAGCTACTTGTTGGATATCCGCAACTGTATACCATCTATTAGGAATGCGATTTTAAATTGAAATTGGCCGAAGACGGGCATATTTATCAGAGAGTGAAGGGTACGTTTACTTACTACAAGCTTTCGTTATCAACCAACATTGTTGATAAAAAGAGAGAAATTTGTTCGAACATAAAAGAAGCTGCTTTCCAAAATGTTAGTTGCTTTATGTTTGAACAAAGTATCGTGTTTCATAATGTCACTGTACAAAATACGTACAATGCATTCTATTTCAAAACGTCGTCAATGTGTATTTTTAACGCAGTCAAAAAGCAATCAGACATCGGATTTATAGTCGATGCATTGTTTGGTTACTACATACAAACTTTGTATTGATACATTTTGAAAGGCAGCCAGAATTATATGATAAAGAGTAAATGAGCTTCGTCGATTCGACGAACAGTAACCAATTAGGGTTAAAGTGTTCGTCGATTCAACGAATAGTAACATTAATGTACAAAAATTAAGAGTAACCGTCCAGGGTTAAAGGAGGTCCTAACCTCCTCGTAAACTCCTCTGGGCATCTATTTATGAAGCAGAGGTCAGCAATGAGTATTCAAAACGATGAGCATATTCGAATCATGCATACGCATGATGTTATTGATTTCGACTCTCCATGAGTCATCGTAAACACGTATCACAAAACAAGTATGATTCGCGAACGAACACTGCAATACTCACAAGAAGTTTGTGTGTTTGCTCTGTTTGCTGTCTTTTTGTTTTTTGTTTATGTGTCTTTCTTCTTTCTTTGCAAATGCAATAACAACTAAGACTGTAAATTTTGAAGAATGATGCGAGTATATTAAATCATTTCTAAGTATTAGAAGTATACGTTATGAATCTGAATGAGTAGCGCTTATGAATCAAACATATTTTGAATGGTATGAGTTTGATGTCAACGTTGTACTCATACTCAGTGCAACTTGTACTTATAAATCAATGTTGTACTGGGTACGAATGAATCAGAGTAGTTGGATTTCATGAGTACTAATGAGTAGCGAAAACGCGATTCATTACTGATCTCTGTTAAGAAGCTAAGTAAAGTTATTTGGTTTATGCCAACAAACATTTTGAATAAAAACTCTGCACAAGATCAGTGAATTGTTTTAACCCATCCTGAGGAGCCAATTGGAATCTATGGCCAGATTTTCCGTGCTTTTTCTAAAGATATTTCGAATTTTTTCTAAAGATTTCTTGGATTTTGTGTAGGTATACATTGTGAAGATCAAGTCGCCGTAGTCTAGTAGGTAGTGTGTTGTCTTATTAGACGTAAAGCCAGGGCTCTAATCCCAGGTTCTAATGAAATACAAAAAAATTTATTTCTTAGGCGACTTCCTCTCAGCAGATTTCTGCCAAAAACTCTGAGACAAAATAAAACTGCCATGAAAAGTTTCTCAAAAATCTGTCACTCGGAGTCGACTTTAAACTGGAGGTATTGCTACTCATGCAAAAAAATTAACATACACAACATGGGTAGTGTGAGAAGCTAGGTAGTAATCCTAACTGAAGGGTTGTAATGGCCAATTATGTAGGTTTGTATTGTAGGTGGAATTTAAGCTCAAGCATCATATAGGTTAGGACTGTAAACCAATTGATGATACTCAGTATCTTAGGTATGACCGGGTATGTATATACAAAGATCTTGTGGTAGGCCCATGTTGTATTCTTCTTGACCGGGCTCTACAGACTGCGTATTTTAAAATTTTTCTCTGTTGAGTCAGCGAAATCAAGAAATAGATTATTTGGTTCGTTAACCAATTCATCGCGGTAGTCGGAGCATTACTTGTTACTTACTCTCTTACTGGTTAATAAGTTTAACACACACAACATAAGTGGTGTGAGAAGCTAAGTCGTAATCTTGACTAAAGGATTGTAATGTCGAATTATGTTTTGTTGATTCAGATATTATTGAATTCTTTTGCTCAATCTAAGCCTAAGAGCTTACTAATTATTAGTTCTACAAGGGTTGTTTGCACTCGTTAAAACTTTTAGCAGAATTTGGCGTAAGCTGTAAATCGTAAGTTTTCTTGGCGATCTGGATGAGCACAAAGAATAATGCTTTAGAACTTATAAGTTTTATTTTACGTTTCATACAAGCATTGCAATGGAAAAACCCCATTGGCCTAATGAAAGTTATTGAACAACTTCTACTCGTCATGTCCAATCTAAGATACATATGTTGGACTACTATTCAGTTCCTTTACTGAATACCTTAGTAAAGTGAACCTCATGGTTAAGATGAGAAAAAAAATTTAGAAATTTTACTGTTTTTTTTATTTAAGCAATTAAGTAAAATATTTAACACACGTTTCTAAATTTACTTAAAACATGCTTAAAGCAATGCTTACCAAATCCATTTTAATAAATTTAAAGCTTTTTTGCAATGTGAACCAAAGAATCACATACAATTCCCCGATGCATAATTTATGTCTTTTAAAATTTCTTTTTTTTCCTACAAATCTTCAAATCCAATTGCAAAAAACAAAATGTCGCTCTGTTGAAAAACCCAAAATTAAACAAGCAAAGTTTTATTTGCTTAATTCAATTGAATTCTGCGTGTGTGTTTAACAAAAAAAAAATATTCTAGGCAAATGGTGTTTTAAAAAAACCCCACTTAAAGTCAAAAAAAACTTCTAGTCACGCTCGCACAATAATCACTTAATAAACCTGTTGGCCCCTAATTTTCCCACAAGAATCAAATGGCATGAGACGACGATATAAGACAACAAAAAAGGAAATGAAAAGGGAAAGGAAAGAAAACTTTCAAATAAATTTAATTATTTTTGCTTTCTATTCTTGGTTTTATTTTAAGTGAAAGGCAACTAAGAGTGGCATAAAAAATAAGGACAACTACAAGAAAAAAAAATATAAAAATCAATAGAATTTTTAACATCAAACACGAAAAAGATACAATGAAATAAAAAAAATCGAAAATAATTTCAAAAGTTAATTTGAAATAAAAATTCAGTCAGCGTAAAATCCTTTGAGTCAACCAAATATACCACACTGGGATTTACAAAATAAAAGAATATATTCAGCCTTTTATGTTTTTTATTTTTTATTATTATTTTGAAATATTTCATTTCATTTCAATTCAATTAAATTAAAATTTATTAAAGCGTAACTACACTACTGCACATAGTGAAATGAATATCAAGAATATATGAACGATATTTACAATATTGTTGCGAAGACAGCAAGCGCATATTTATTCTATAGTAACAACGAATAATAATGGGTGATTTTTTAGGAGCTATAGGAAAATTTTTCAAAAAAAAACTCATAAAATTCAGAAAAATGCATGAAATCTTTATATGAATCGATAGTACGCTCCATATAATTTAATGTTTGAAGATTATTTGATACAAATGTTGATCCGCTTAGTCCAATTTTGGCATACTCTTTCCAACATTTCGGCCGGTATCTCACGAATAAATGCTTCAATGTTGTCTTCCAATGCGTCAATAGAAGCGGGCTTGTCTGTATAGACATGAGCTTTAACATAGCCCCACAAAAAATAGTCTAAAGGCGTTAGGCGGCCAATTGACCGGTCCCGAACGTGAAATAAAATGTTCACCGAACTCGCCTCTCAATAAGTCCATTGTTACGCGTGCTGTGTGACATGTGGCACCGTCTTGTTGAAACCACATGTCATGCAAGTCAAGCTCTTGCATTTTGGACAAAAAAAAATTGGATATCATCTCACGCTAGCGCTCACCATTCACAGTTTCTTTACGTTTCACAGCATCTTTGAAAAAGTACGGTACAATGATGCCACCAGCCCATAAACCGCACCAAACTGTGACTTTTTCTGGATGCATTGGTAGCTTTTGCAATGCTACCTGGCTGATCTTCACTCCAAAATCGACAATTCTGCTTATTTACGTATCCATTGGGCCAAAAATGAGCTTTGTCGCTGAACACAATTTTTCGATAAAGAAGTTGATCTTCGGCCAACTTCCCAAGAGCCCATTCACCAAAAATTCTGCGTTGCGGTAGGTCGTTCGGCTTCAATTCTTGCACCAGCTGTATTTTGAAAGGCTTCACACCTAAATCCTTCCGCAAAATTTGCCACGTTGTTGAGGAACAGAGGCCCAATTGCTGCGAACGGCGACGAATCGATAATTGATGGTCATCGTTAACACTGACACCGAGACAGCTGCGATATTTTCTTCAGTAATCGCACTCTACGTAAGCGTGTTGGTGGTTTAATGTCTAACAATGTAAATTTTGGTGCGAAATTTAGTCACAATAGCCCGAATAGCCGCTTCAGTGGGTCGATTAAACTGACCATAAAATGGAAAAAGCGCGCGATGAACTTTCTTAACAGAGCACGCATTTTGATAATAAAATTCAATGATTTGCAAGCGTTGTTTGTTTATAAGAGGATTCATGGTTAAATTATAGACCAAACTGAAGATGTTTGACAGTGAAACAAAACAAGAAGCGTTCGTGCGCTGTTTAAACCAAGTGTTGCCAAAAAGATAAGAGCTAAAAAATCACCCGTTATAATAAAAATCATAACAAATCAACAGCTAATTCTAGAACTTGCCAGACCGAAAATACATAAATTATAATTCATGGGAATAGTAACATTGGGTTTTATATAGAGAACTTTACATTGAAAGTTCCGTGGAATAAAATTGAAAGGACAGTGTTATCAACTAAAATGTATTGCCAGATTAAAATAAAACCACAAAAAAATGCGGAAAAATTTTCGTTGGTGTATGCTGCAAGTGATTCTGTAGCAGATATTGCGTTGTTCACGTATGTTGTAGACATTTTGATGGCAAAAATTTAGCTTCCTTTAAACAACCAGGCACTGGGAAATGAAGTCAATCCTTGTAGCTATCAGAATATAATGGGGGCAGTAAGTATCAATCTAAAGCTTAGCGACTCCAAAAACACTCAATGTTTGAGTGTTATTATTATATACAAGGAAAGCACTTTCGAAAGCAGCTCATAACCGTTACGAAAAATGTATTGAATACAAGAAATTATACAAACCAGATTGACCAGATTGAAACAACCCTAGGTTGACAGTTTGATGGGACTAGAAACAAAAACATTTCAGCAGAATTATAATTTCACACAGATTTATAATTCTGATCTATACTTCTCGCGGCTTAACCGTTTGGACAAGCAATCAGGAAATTGGTATCAGAATATGCTGCATATATGATTGATCACACGTCAGTGTCCGAAACTAAGGGCACTAGCCTTTGATTTTTTTGATACATAAAGCTTGCTTTTGTTTGTTAAGCTTTGTTTTAGTGTCTAGATTGATGGTATGAGATTGGGATAATGAAATTATTTGGCCATAATGATATAAAACACAGAAGTGGAAAAAAAATCAAAAATGACTGTTGAGTGTTCTAATTGTCTAAATATTGTACATAAACTTGTCATCCAGTAGAAATATTGTTCATTTCGGCTTTGAAAGGAAAAATATAAAAATTATTAAAGGCACTGAATCCTCTTCAGATAATCCAGTCTTTCTGAATGGATTCATGGTCTTACACATAAATTCTGATTCCACGGAAATGATAATAAAGGGCCTTTCGAAAAGAGCTTTCAAAATTTACCAATTAGTAACAGCTATCTTGTTAAAGTAACGCCTATCAGTTGTCATTTTTTCATTATTTTTTTTTTCTAAATCACCGTATACCACCAAAGACAACAACGTGTGCCTGCTACATAGATTCTGGAGCAGTTGGCAATTGACTCTAATTCTCATCGAGAAAAGCATAATGATAGCAAGCGCTTACAAAAAGGCGCTTTCTTAAAGAAAGAAATTTTTAACCACAAAGCTCAATTCAACACCTGAATATATTTTCACAGACGGCAGTGTTTGTTTTGGCAATCACAAAAGGCAACTCTATCGCTCTAGGATCTGCTGTATCGTCTGCTTACCTGGAAAATATAAAACTGGAAACGTACCAACTACAAACTAATATTGCTTTTAGTTTTTTTTTTAACAAATTTAAATGCATATATTAAAATAAAAACAATAAATTAAACATTTTTTATCACTACACGTAAAAGCCAAATTATTGCAATTCACATAACTTTGCCATTCAATACAAAAGCCACGAAAACAAACTCAATTCTAAAAATGCCACAACCTTAAGACAATATTTTCATAAGTTTTTCTTATTTTTTCTTTAAATTTTTATTTGTATTTCAATTTATTTTGTATGACAAACTTGTCATGAGCCTCTCCAAAAACAGAAAACTTATAATAAAGTTTTACAAACTCGAGTTTCTGTATTTAAAGAACGAAAATAAAATAAAAAACATCGTTTTTAATAACATCATAACATAAATGAATTGAGTGTGAGTGGAAAATATTGAATTTGAAGATAAAAATAAAAAATCAAAATAAGAAAATTGTAATTGAACAAGTTTTTCTTACAAAAAAAAAAGAGAAAGAAAAGTTCAATAAAACTATACGTTGAGTGCTACAAATAAACTAAGGATAAGGAATTGTTTTCTTAACCCTTTAGAGCACTGACATATTGATATTTTAGGGTTTCTATGAAACATTTACGCTTGGATTAGTAAATTTACAGCGAATAATATTGAAGTCACCGTAGCTTAGTAGGTAGTGTGTTGGTTTATCAGACGCGAATCTGTGGTTCAAACTCATGCTCAGAGCAAAACGAAAAATTAAAAAAATTTCTTCGGCGTCTTCTTCTCAGTAGTTTCCTGGCAAGAACTCTGAGAGCAAATAAAATTGTTAATAAAAGTTGCTCAAAAATCTGTGGTCCTTGCCATTCATGAATAAAATTAACCCACTCAAAATAAGTTCTGTGAAAAGCTAGGTTGTAATCCTGACTAAAGGGTTGTAATGACTAATTGACTGATTACCGTTTTAAAAATGAATATATTGAAGTTAAAAATTCCTAAGATTCTGTATTTTCAAACACCCGTGTATTTAACGCAAGCGTAGCAGCATGCAGCATACATATCTGTTATGTCCAGCAGTGTTCGACAAAAGAATGGCTCGAATACTAACAGGAAATCTATCAGGACACTGCGCTATTGGCAATTCAGCTAACAAGCTGAGTCTCCCCACCAGGATTACTGAAGCAACACTTTTTATGAGAGTGCCCTGCACTTTAGAAGAGATGTCATCGGTTTTTTGATGACAGAACGCTTCAAGATCTGGGCATGGTGGCGAACTTGTCGGTTTTATCCCACCACTAAGGGATCATGACAAGCGGGCTTATCTCGCATTGCCATACACAATGGTCTATATGGGCCACCGAGTGAACTTGCCTGTTAACGACAGGCTAGCCGCTAACTGAAGTCGCCGTAGTCTAGAAGGTAATGTGTTGCCTTATTAGACGAAAAGCCAGGGTTCGAGCCCCAGGCCAGACATCAAAATAAAATACAAAAAATATTTCTTCGGCGACATCCTCTCAGTAGATTTCTGGCAAAAACTCTGAAAATAAATAAAATTGCCATGAAAAGTTTCTCAAAAATCTGTCGTTCGGATTCGACTTTAAACTGTAGGTCCTGCCACTCATGTATAAAATTAACACACACAACATAAGTGATGTGAGAAACTAGGTCGTAATCCTGACTGAAGGTTGTAATGACCAATTATGTATGTATGTATGTAGCCGCTAACTACGAAGAACTAAGAAGCTAATGAGAAGCTTTGTTAAAATTACGAAGACGGTCATTACTATCAGCACAACTTCGAGCTCAAATGTTTGTTTCCTTTAGTTAACCTAACTATCAGGATATGACCCTTAGAGTGCACAGTGCATTGTGCTTGAACTATAAAAGCAAATTGTGAAAAAAGGAAAGAATAAATATTGTTACGTTTCTACCTTTTAAAAACGTTTAAAATATCAGCACGTAGATTGCAAATGAAATAAAAATAAATTTGTGTTTAATTTTAATTAAAATTCTTTATTCTTCGCACAATTCTGTGTGCCACTGTTCACAACTTGATGTAAACAACAACAATTGCTTTGATTGTTATTCTTCTTTAAGCTCTTTTGCTTAAACAATAACAATTGTTCGACAGATCTTTATAACGGAGATCTTCAAACCACGATTATTCTCTTTAAACACCACGCGTCTTCCCACAAGGCTGACTGAATTTTTACTGTTTCGTTATATCGCAGGGCGAACAGTCTGATGAATGTTCTTGAAGGTAGGTTAGGTTAGGTTAAGGTAAGTGCAGTACCCAGAGGTCGAATTCACCCATTGTACAACGTCCTAGTTTCTCACACCACTTATGTTGTGTGTGTTAATTTTATACATGAATGGTGGGACCTACAGTTTAAAGTCGACTCCGAACGACAGATTTTTGAGAAACTTTTCATGGCAATTTTATTTAATTTCAGAGGTTTTGGCAGAAATCTGCTGAGAGATAGTAGCCGAAGAAATACTTTTTGTATTTTGTCTTGATGTCTGGCTCGAACCCTGGCTTTACGTCTAATAAGCCATCACACTACCTACTAGACTACGGCGACTTCAAAAACTTGAAGGTAAATGACTTCGCCGTCTTGAAATCTCTATAAATGTAAACATCGTTGTGTACATTTATTCTTGTAGCTTTTGTTGTTGTATTTTTGTTTACTTGTTTATCATTTTTCTTTGTGCTGGCGTTTGTTGTTATATTCAGCAGTAAGATAATTTGTAAACAGGTGTGTTTACTGCATTGTTTTGTTTTTGTAGCTTTTGTTTATAATTTTAATGTTAAACGATGTAAAAGCAAAACACCTGTATCTAATTTTTTTTAATTTACGTAACAATATTATATTCGGCAGGATCTTATTCAAACTGATGAACGTTGCTTGAACAAACTTTGCTAGTCCTGCAAAAGCATTTTATCCTACGAAAAAGTTGTAGGAAAGATAGGGAAAGCAATTTCATTTAAAAACGTGCACAAAAAATTTCAATCTTCTCTCCCCACCGAAAGGGTTAACAACTATACAATAATAACAAATGCCAGAGGATGCAATCCGATTGTGTACTTATACAACAAATTGCATTTTCTAATACCAAAAAAAGAAAAAAGTACGACTTTTGTCTACCACTGCTATGACAGCAACTTCAAAACAAAAAGTGCCCCCGCTTTCTGTTGTTCAATTCATTTCTCAAAGATTTTATACCCGACATTCGTTTTGAATGTGTAAATTGTTGTGTAGTTTTTCACTTTTATTGTTATTGTTATTATTTATTGTAGTTGTTATTGTTGTTCGTAGTGTTTTTGTTTTCTTTTCTTCTTTTTTTTGTCATTTCCAACAATTTTAACTTATTTTTTGAGTCAAATTAAACGAAAAGTATGAGTAAATTGTGAGAAAACTTTCAAGAAATTTAGTTTTTCTTTCTAACAATTACTTGTTATTCTAAGAAAGAGAAAAAAGCAAATGTACAGTGACTTAAGGAAAGAAGAAGAAGAGCTGGCCATGTCCTATATATACAACAAAACATTCATTCATTCATTCATCCATTCATCTAGCTATTCATCCATCTATCTAAGCAAACACATGCATCAGTGTCAGGTTTTTCTCTCTTTTTAGTTGCTTTAAAGTTTTTGTATTATATTTTTGTTGTTATTGTAATTGTAGTTGTTGTTGCAGTTGTTGCTGTTGCAACAAAAACTCTATAATAGTGCTGTATGTGCAAGTGTCAGAGTTTCGGGATTACAACTAAAAAGGAAAAACTACTTATTTAAGCATCTTTTTTTTGTTCTCTCTCTCTCCGTGATACATTTTTTTGTTCTTGCCAACCTGATATCCTCCTCCATACAATACTTGTATTTCATTCTGTATTTTTTTGTTTGTTTTGTTTTTTTCTTATTGTGAGAAGGTACAAATGAATCATGAGTATCCTTTCAAATACCAAAAATAAAAAGAGAAAGAGAAAAAATAATTCAAAATAAAAAAGAACATAAAAATACCAATAGAAATAGGAAAAAGAAAAACAGAGAAAACGAGAGAGAGAGAGAGAGAGGCAAATACATTGGGTCATACATAGTTCTGTTCTGATTGGTGAAGGGCAGGCAGATACTGTTATTTCCGTGGCATGACATTCACATTGAAACACGACTATATTGAAGGCCATTGAATGGCGGACATCTCAACACCTGATTCTCACAGATTTTCAAAACCCATGAATACCATCAGATGGCTTTTACACCGCTTGACATTAAAATTGTAAACAAAAGCTACAAAAACAAAACAATGCAGAAAACAAACCTGTTTACAACAAACACCAGCATAAAAGAAATGATAAATTAGTAAACAAAAATACACAAACAAACGTTTGTTTATAGAGATTTCGAGAAGGCGAAGTCATCAACATTCGCCTTCAAAAACATTCATCAGACTGTTTACTCTGTCATACAAAAGGCAAGGCAAAGCAGGCGGCTGAGTTAGTGAAGTGCAGTCAGTCTTGTGTGAAGAGAGTAATCGTGGTTTGAAGATTTCCGTTACAAACATCTGTCGAATGCAAAGGGTATAGAGTCGACTTTAAACATGTATAAAATTAACAAACACAACATAAGTGGTGTGAGAAACTAGGTCGTAATCCTGACTGAAGGGTTGTAATGATCAATTATGTATGCAATTAAAACTAAAATACAAATTTATTTTTATTTTATTTGCAGTATACGAGATCATATTTTAAACGTTTTTAAAAGGTAAAAACGTAACAATATATTGAATGTCGTATACCTCCACATCCAATTCTTACAGGTTTTCAAAAGCCTTGAATACCATAATGACTGCTCGACTAGGGTGATGTATAACTTTGGCATAAAAATTTCCATAACAGAGTCTAATAGATCAAAAATGGGGTTCGGCGTTTGCTCACAATATTTTTACTGTATACTCTACAAATTTTTTTCACGTCAATATACAACCTCACACAGGGTAATACAATGTGCCGTATTGGCCACCGAGTGAATTTTCCAGTGAACGGCAAGCTACACTCTAACCGAATCTAACCTAAAGTGCAGTCAATTTTTCTGGGTTCTCCGGGACTGCAAATATAGTTTATTGCAATGGCGCTCAATCAGTCAATCAGTATACCTATTGTAAATGGCCAGCTGGTTTCACTTTTTTGAATTTCAAATGAAACATACGACATAATGAGCCGGAAGATAGATTCAACTGGTGCTGAACCGTAAAATCCTAATTTGGAATGCTTGAAAAAGGGCCACGTTTAAATTATCCTTATTTGAAAATGCTAAAACTTTCCTTAAATAAATGATGCCTCAGATGAAAGATGTTTAACAGCCAATAGTCTGGCCAAACAGACGGATTTGATCATATTGTGGCATAGCAACGGCAAATACTTTTCCTATAACCCAATATTAAAAAACAGAAAGCAACAATAACGTGTACAATAAAAGTGTTGTCTGAATTGTAATATTAAAAGATTAATGATGATGACATTTTGTATCTACAGGTAACAAGCACCCACACATATACACACTCACCCACACACAAATACACAAACTCATACGCATACAGAGATGAATAGAAACCGACAAAAACGCTTTGCTTTTTGCTGTTGTTTTCTGAGGTTTTTTTTTCTTGTTCGAAAAAAAAATGCTGTGATTGAAAGTATAATCATATTGAATTGAATCGAATTGAAACGAATTGAATCGAATTGAATAGAATTGAATTGGTATTGCGGAGGATGCAATTTTGCAATAATTTGCAAAAGACATCCATACGTACCTATGTACCTACAAACAAAAAGATATGAAATAAAGCGAATTGTATTGTATTGTGTGATGATCATGCTTTTTTTCCAAAGTCTCATACAATTTGTGCTGCACTGTCATTAATGGAAACCTTTTTTATGTATGTATGTAGTGTTGCAGCAAAAGTGTTGACAGAGAATGTAAAGAATTTATTTAGAAATTAAACACGTTTTTTTTAAGTAAATTTTTAATGAAGTAAAAAAACACAGAATAAATGAATGAAATTATTTAAAAAAACACGGATTAGTTTTTCACAAAAAACCAAAAGAAAAAATATCCTGGAAACACAGTAACAGAAGGTTTAATAAACAATTGTGTTGTCGTAGTAGAATTACTGGAATTAATTAAAGTTAAAGCGAGAATTTCTTTCTATGCTTTGTTAAGTGTACAACAGAAAAATGTTTAATTATATGCGTTTCTTGTATTAGCAATGAATTTATAATAAAAAAAAAACTAAAAGCTTCTCATAACCGCTTTTAATACAAGCTCATGTTCTTTCAAATTCTTATATCCTTATACTTGCTGCTGAGAATTTTTACAAAAACCCTTATGTCACGGGAACAGAAGCAGATGACTGTGAAACGAACAATCTTTTCAAGTCATTTACAATTTTCTTATCAAAATTCGAATTGTGTTTCCATTGAACATTTATCTTTAGCGAAGAGGCTCATTTTGTTGATTTTGAGACCAGAAAGTCACTGTTTGTTATGGATTTTAGTTTGTTTGGATTTTCGGTCCACATTTTTTTGAGAGTTACGTTGGTCTGGCCGTTACTGTTAACGAAAAGCACTATAAGCCGGTGATAGATAACTACTTCTGTCCTAAATTGGATGATCTGCACACCAACGATACATACATAATTGGTCATTACAACACTTCAGTCAGGATGTCGCCGAAGAAATACTTTTTGTATTTTGTTCTGATGTCTGGCCTGGAACTCGAACCCTGGCTTTGCGTCTACTAAACCAACACTATACCTACTACACTACGGCGACATCTATACCAACGATACGATGCTTAAAAACGGCTGGACATGCCACATTGCTTAAGTGACACTGGATAATTTGAAGGGCAAGGCCATCCTACGTGGAGATGTAGTGAACTGGCCACCGAGATCGAGCGTTTTGACGAAATTTAACTTTTTCTTGAGGGGTGTATGCGAATTAGGCACAAAACACAGCAGACTCAAAGCCAACATAACTAATGGCGTCGGCCAAATTCAGTCCAATTTATGCGCCCATTTTGGTAGGGTTTCACCCAGAGAAACCATGGCAGACAATTTAAAGATGTTATATTCTACACATAATGGCATCAACAGGTCCTTCAAACGAATAAATATTTTATTGATACCTCTCATAAGATTTAAAGATGGTTCATTATTATTTTTTAATTCCTCAGTAAGAATGCACAATATTCGTTAAATGGCTCTCAACGTTTCTGATGATCGGCCATTACTTTTTTCATGAATTGGCTTCTTATTTTACTGAGATGTGGGTGTATCTCACCGATGACCAATGAATCTTGGAATTGTGTCCAGAATTTACTTCTGATTTATTCGTGTAAAACCATGTTATCAGAAAATCCCAATGAAAAAAATTGCGTAGCTTTAAAGCGCATGAACAATCGAATTTTTGAGAATATTTGTTAGAAAAATCGTTGCAGCAATAAATTAGTTTTTGCATAAGCAATGTAGCAAGTGTTTTGTGGTGTTTTGCTGTAACCACATGTCCTTCAGATCCATGCCATCCGTTGCAATTACAGCATTATCTCTACAGAAGTACGAGCTAATCACATGGGTTACCCAGACAGTTGCTCATTGTAAGCGTATTTATTTCTCATGAGGATTTTCTGTGCCCTGTATTCTACAATTTTGTGTGTTGACTGTGGCATTCAAATATAAACGCTTTTCATTGGAAGAGATGACTTTTTTGGAAAAATTGGAATTAACACCATGACCTTATTTGAACGAATTGGCAGCGCTTTCTGCTGATGTAAGCTGGAAGGATATTTTGTCGAAATACGCTACGTAGTGCTGCGTGAAATATGAAGCTGCTAGGACCAACAACCAATTGGTGACATACGTACATACATAATTGGACATTACAATCATTCAGTCAGGAGTACGACCTAGTTTCTCACACCACAATGGGACAATTCGGCCTGCGGGTACTGTACTTGTCTTAATTGACAAGTACACGTCCTCTAACCACGTCCTTTAACCTTCTCAGACCAGTGATGTTGTGTGTGTTAATTTTATACATGAGTGGTGGGACCTACAGTTTAAAGTCGACTTCACAGCTTTTTTCATATTCCATTTTGTTGGAAATGTCTGACCTACAGCTTGCACCACACATCTTATAGGGTAACACACTACCTA
The DNA here is from genome assembly GCA_958299815.1 of Sarcophaga carnaria. Taxonomy (NCBI): domain Eukaryota; kingdom Metazoa; phylum Arthropoda; class Insecta; order Diptera; family Sarcophagidae; genus Sarcophaga; species Sarcophaga carnaria. Next base: position 145,766,980 of record OY283149.1, read on the forward strand.
CTAGATTACGGTGACTACCTGCAAGCTTATAAGTGACAACACCATCGTCGATTTCGTCAACAATAGATGTGTGGATTCGGACGCGAGCAAAACGGCAAAGAAAATCTAAACCAAACTGGTTGGAGGTTGCACGACAAGTCTTCTTAAACTCCAAAAAAAGGCGCTCAGTATGTTTGCCATGGTCCTTACTGAGCTTTGCATCATGAGTACGTATACAAAACGCATTAATTTTGGGCACTTTGGAAATAATTTCTGCAGAAGCTGTAGAGATGGGAAAGAGAAAAAGACTGTTCTTCATAGTGTACATGCCTGCACTATGTCGTAGGTGGTGCCAGCGATGTAGGTGATTTAGAGAAACTGTCACGCATTGACATTGGCGATTTAAGCTGAATTATTTGAGCGATATTTTATGTAAAATAAACTCTTCAATCAATCGCCAATAAACCCATATTAAATATATTTTTTATATGAGTCAGAGGAGTCAAATCTCTGACTCATAGAAAAACATTTCTGGTGTGAAATTTAAATCCGTTTCCAATTGAGAAAATATTTTCTTTTATTAAAAATATAAAACTATGCCAAGAACCTCCTAGAATGAAAGATATTATACTCCTTGTACAATATTGTTCTTAGAAACAAAAAAGGACAAGATGAACTTGTGCTTAAAATATCAACAAGAAAAACTAAGCCTGCTTATTGCATTGAACATATTGAAAATTGTTGACAATAATTGAAAATGTCTTGTTGTTGCAAATCAATATGAATGAATGATAAAATTCATATTCATTTTGGACAACTTAAAATAGACAAAAACAAAAAAACGAATCAAAATTGTTTATAAAATAAAAAAATTATTATTTTCGAAGAAAGGCAAGCAATACAGAAATTCAAATGAACAAAAAATAAAAACTTCTTTACAATAATTTGTACAAAACAGAGGAGGCCATAAGAATTTTTATTGAAACGAAAAACTATGGAAATCACAGATAAAATATAAGAATTTGATATTCCTGGTGACGATTATACAATAAATATGATAACAATGATGCAAATGATGATGATGATGCATATGAGAGAGTGAAATAGAGTGAGAGTGAGTGAGAGAGAGACAGAGTACTTAAGAACTATATTGCAATATATTGTGTATTGTAATCCAGCTATGAAGGATTTATTATAACCTATACAGAGACGTACGTATGTTTATGTATATATTTTATGTAAAATATGTTGCATACTTTTTGGGGTTTGTAGATGCAAGTATGGAGGTATACATTATCATACACATGGAAAATCATAAGAATTGTAATTAAAATATTTATTCTTAGAAAATATTATATTTTATATGTATGTATGTAGGCATATATGTATATAGTTTGTATGAATTTATGTTTAACTAAACTATAGTAATTGTTGGTTGGTTGTTTGGTTGGTTTTGTTTCTAAAGTGTTTGTAGTTTATCCTTGCAAAGTTCGGTATAGAAAAGTTTTATGTTATGTATGGAACAACTTACCCGTATAATCTTTTGGTCATGCATTATTTTACGCACACAATTCACCAGGAATGTTATGACCATGCCGCCCAATATCAAACCAAATACTGTTATAATTATAATCATATGCTCCGATTGGCCTTCATCATCTGACTGTAAAATTAATCAAGAAGAAAGGAAAAATGAAAATATAATCAAAAATTTGTTGAAAAATCATTTTAAATTGTACAGTGCAACACAAAGAAAATCGTACAGGAAGTATTTATCTTCTAAAATGCCAGAACAAGTTTCTTATAAAGGGTCCGGCAAATAATTTTTGTTTTTGAAAATGCTTTAAAAAAAAAACTACTGAATATTTTCTCAAATTTCTTTTTTTATTTGAAAGTACAATCCCTTCGGTTAATAATGGAAAATAATTTCATTCAAATGTGTGGCTCGGCTGGCCATGCAGTAGCCTACACGATCGGTCCAATTTTTAAGCACATTATCGATTGTGTGCAGCTGTATTTCACCAATGTCGTCGCGAATATTGTCCTTTAAAGTGTCAATTGTCTCCGGCTTGTCGGCGTAACACTTATCTTTGACGGAACCCCAAAAATAATAGTCCAACGATGTCAAATAGTAGCTCTGAGGTGGCCAAACGACATCAGTTCTGCGGCTGATAATGTGATCTTCAAAAGCAGGGCGCAAAACATCGAGAGTAGCTTCGGCTGTGTGGCACCCATCCTGTTGAAACCAAATGTTGCCAATATCCTTCTCTTCAATTTTTGTGAACAAAAATGCGTTCAACATGACCCGATAACGATCGCCATTGACTGTAAGGGCCACTCCTTGCTCATTTTCGTAGAAAAATGACCCAATTAGGCCTCTGGACCAAAATCCGCACCAAACAGTGACTCGTTTTGGGTGGGTCGGCTTTTCAAGGTATGCGTGCGGGTTTTCTGTGCCCAAAATGCGACAAATTTGCTAGTTTACATACCCCGCCAAGATCAAAATGAGCTTCATCTGAAAAGATGATTTTTTTTTGCCAAAATCGGTATCTTCTGTAAGTCGATCGCAGGCCCACTTAGCGAAGCGAAAACGCATTGGATGGTCAATTGGCTTCAACTCCTGAACCAATTGGACTTTGTATGGCGTCATGCCAAGGTCTTTATGCAAAATTCGTCTCAATGATGTCTCCGAAATGTTCAATTGTTGAGAACGACGGTGAATTCATGTTGATGGCGCTTCACGCAGACTTTCTGCCACAGCAGCAATATTCTCGGGTGTACGCACTGTTTTTGGCTTTTCACGCTTTGGTTTATCGATGAGGATGCCAGTTTCTTTCACTTTTTCCACAAGATAACGAACAATGCGGAGCTGACGGTGCTTCTCTTCTTCCAAAATCCGTACGCAATTTTCGCATACATTCTGCAACATTACCATGATTTTCAAAGTAATTTCGCAATATTTTCCAGCGTTGTTCAAGCGTATACACAACCCTATTCGTTCAGCGGAAGGATAACACTAATTATCTGCCAAATCAGACATGAGCTAAGTGTTACCATTCACGAAATAAGCACTAGTTGAAAAAAAAACGTTAGATGGCGGACCCGATAGTTTAGTTGCCCATTACTGTACGATTTTTATTGACTTTCACTGTAAAAACAAAACTTTTATAAGAAGACAAGGACAGCAATCATATTCGTATGTCATCGGCCAAGCAGTAGAGTCATTCGAAAGTACAGTGAGCGTCAAAAAAACTGTACACTATGGATAAAATTCTAGCAATCACCAAATTCATATTTTACCACTTAACCGCAGATCGAGCCTTAAAAAACTTCATAATTCTAGCTTATGTATCACTTTTGTTACATACTTGTAGTACATGGAATTGTCACAATTATTGATAGATTATGTTAAAAAATTTTAATATTTGAATTCATTTTAATAAAACTATTTATTTACTATTACATGGCATGGTTTTTTACATAAAAATCAAGCACTTCATGTCAGCTTGGTTTTATTTCTTTCTAATTTGACATCTAGCACCCTGCTTTGTGGCGATTTATAAGTTTCCAATTGCTTAGATAGGACAGCTTATTGGCACTCGCATCAGTAACACTCTCAGTTGAGGGCTGGCTGAAAAATATTTGTCAACGTCATTTGAGGTAAAAAAGTTTCCCGTTGCAATAGAACTTCGTTTATGTCAATAACAATGCTCTGCCCTTGATTCCTCTCTGGTTTCCCGGATATGGGTTTCCCCAAATACTGCTGTAAATAGTTGCTACTCAGGTAGCATGTATTGGAATCTAAAACTGCCAATTCGACTTCGGTGGACCACAAAATTTATAACCACCATCAAATTCAATTATTTACTAATCTACAGCGACAAAATTAAAAATGAGTTTAAAAGGTAATAAAACAAAACAAAAGGAAAGAAAATATCTTCTCTTTATGAAGTTTGATTTATACAAATATTCTTAAATTAATTCCCCTAATTAAGTATCAAATTTCGTTTAAAATCGCTGAAGGTAATTTTCATTTTCCACAATAAAACTAAAAAGTTTTTGAATTCTGTTGCTAAAAAACTTTAATTTGAAATGAATATGTACCAAAAAGGAACATAAAAACATAAGCATCATTATTTCAATATATTTTCTTTAATTTTCTTACCTTTTAAGCGAACAAAAAATTAAATTTTTAAAAATCTCAAAAAAAGGATATATGGGCTGCTCTGAAAGTATGATAGCTAATCCCAAACTATTTATAGAGTATTATTTCCTACATAAAACTACAAGTTGTGTGATAAAAGTTTTATGAAAATGGTTAAAATTTTCTAACAAAAAATTAAGATAAAAATATTTTTTTTCTTCAAGCATGATTATTAAAGGTTGCAAAACTTTCAGCTCATTTTTCGAAAAGGCATAATAGGTGTAAGTATATCATTATCAAAGCGAATGATTATGTTATCTCATACATACGTAGTTGATCGAAATATTATTATCTGTAAAAAAAATCATGGGACGAAACACATTTTTCTAATGTTTGTCTGTCACGTGAGATAAATATGAGAAGAGCAGTAAGAAAGACTCTACAACATTTCAGGAAACAGCTGCTAGCAGTCTGCGTGAAAATTGGTAATATTTTTTCATTCCAAACTACTAAAGGCAGTTTGTTCTGTCCCAAGTAGTGCCATTTATATCGTCTCAAAAATTGAAATGTATTATTTTTGATACAAAGCTCGATCTACGGTTAAGGAGAGTGCCCTAAAAAAATTTGACAATTTTTCGAATTTAAAAAAAAAAATTTTCAATTTGAAAGACTAGCAAATGAAATAATTTTGAAATAAAAATAACTGTAATTTATTAATGTATATTTTTTTCAAGTGTACAGTTTCTTTTGACGCCCACTGTATATGACCAGCGTAAGCAAGAGATATTATTTTTGAAAACAAATGTAACACGTACTTCGTTTAAAAAAAAAAAACAATTGAAATAAATTGGTTTGCAGTTAAAATTGAGCAGCAAAATAAATTTGTTTAAGGAAATACCACCCATATATCTAAAGAGAAAAAACAACACAGAAATACAAGACAAAAACTATAATTATTTTCCTGAGGGTGTATGCTAAGGTCTCACTCAGTTGGTTCATGGTCTTTTAGTTTTTTTTGAATTTTTTTTTTTTTTTTTTAGAAAGTGTCCTTGTAATTGCAAAATAATTTTAGAATTTCTATTTTGTTTATTTGTATGTTGTTCGTGTTTTTTCGAAAATCAAAACGTGTCTTCTGTAGCAAAAATTATTTTCTATGTTCCTAGCAATTGCATCCATTGAATATGTCTGTCTGTCTTAATACCATCCTGACCACAGTCCTTTGTATGAATAAAAAAAAAGTATTTACGCTACAAGGACTGTAATGAATAATGTAGACTGCTTAAGGGTAAACGCAAATATTTTAAAATCATAAATTTTAAAATGCTTCATTGCGTCCAACACTGCACGCTTTAATTTCGTATTTGTTTAGGGGAAGTATACACACAATGACAGGTGATTAGTGGGCGGTTTTTTTGGAAGATCAGATAATATACTTCCACTGCTATTTTTTTACTTCATATATATAATGAGGCTATATTTTTATAGCGTACTATTATACCGGGTCTTTCCTTAAACGCCTCCTATCTTTAAATTTAAATAAAACAAAATTTGACTGAGATTTCATTGAAATTTTTTATTCGATTGGAAGACCCATTGATGGCATTATGTGCACCGTATAACATCGCCACAGCTTCTTTGGGTGGAGTGCATCCGAAATGTCCAATTTTCTATGACTCTGGCGTATAAATTTGATTGAATATGTCTGATGGCATGTGTTATTTTGACTTTAAGTACCTCTAAGACTTGTGGCTTATTCGCTTACATCTGCAACTTAAGAAAACCCCACAAGAAAAAATATAACGTGTACAAATCGTACGATCTCTGTGGCAAGTTTACATCACTCCCACGTGAGATGACCATGCCCTCAAATCGCTCACGCAAAATATCCAATATGATATGAGCTGTGTAGCACCTAAAGCCGTTCTGTTGTAACCATACGTCGTTGATGTCCAGATTATTAAAATTCAGGCTAAAAAGCCTGAATAATAATCATCGATATATTGCTCTGGCCATTGACAGTGATGGCCTGGATAATGACGTTCTCAAAGAAATGTGGAATAAATGTTTCGGTAGCCGAAAAACCACACCAAACAGTGGCTTTTTTGGGATGTTTTGAATGATCCAGAATCTTATGTGGTTTGGCATTGTCCCAAATACCATATTTTTATTTTAACGTAGTCATTCGTACACAAACAAGCCATCTTCATCGCTGAAGATGGTTTTTGCGATGAAAATTAAGGTCAGTAGCCAATGGGGCCCAAAGCTCATTCACGGAACGCTCATCTTTGTTTATGGTCCTCCAAGGTGATTTGGCATAACAGACTGAATTAATGACAACTAATTTGACAGAAGAAGTGAAGTCGCCGTAGTCTAGTAGGTAGTGTGTTGGCTTATTAGACGAAAAGCCAGGGTTCGAGCCCGAGGCCAGACATCAAAATAAAATATGAAAAAATATTTCTTAGGCGACTTCCTGTCAGCAGATTTCTGTCAAAAACTCTGAGAGTAAATAAAATTGCCATGAAAAAGTTAGTCAAAAATCTGTCGTTCGGAGTCGACTTTAAACTGTAGGTTCCACCACTCAAGTACAAAATTAACACACACAACACGAGTAGTGTGAGAAACTAGGTCGTAATCCTGACTGAAGGGTTGTAATTACCAATTATGTATGTTATGTATGTATGTATTGGATGATCCAGGATCTTATGTGGATTGCCATCGTCCCAAATTCCATAATTTTGATTTTTAACGTAGTCAAACGGGCCATCTTCATCGCTGAAAATGATTTTTCAATGAAAACTAACGTCAGTTGCCAACGGCTCCAGAGCCCATTCAAGGAACTCACATCAATAGTAATCCATGGCAATGTGGTAAAACAGACTGAATAAATGACAATTAATTTGATAAATATAGCCTGAACACGGTGGCTGTGACAGGTTACAACCGTATATCTAAGCTAATTAGTATAACATCAGGCTTTGCTATTAGGAGAGGCACTCTTTAAACAAACCAGCAACTAAACACGATCCACTTGGCAACAATTTACTTTGTGGATCTGGAAGTTGATACATCTGGGACTATTATACTCCTTTACATGAGAAACTTCATGTAGTTATAATCAAATGCCAAACAAAATCAATTTTTCCATTCTGGATTAGATTAAGTTAGGATAGGTCGAAGAGGTAGCTTCGTACCAAAGTACACATGAGCACGCATAGCATCCCGTTATGATGTCACAGGTAAGAGCAGTTCTCGTTCTGATTGAAGTTGTTTAGCACATTAAAAACATGACTACCCCATGCTGGAAACCAGCCTGAAAGTTTAATAAATGAAGCTGTATCCCTGATGATGTCTGATGTTAATGGATGATTACTCAGTTAAACTGACAAGGAATGGAGAGCCAAATAACCTCAATCTTGCAGGTAATTGGCATTAACAAAGAAAGGAGAAAGAAAAAAAGTGAATCAGTTTTCCACAATATTTTGCTCTATTGACTGCAACAATCCGATTTTCATTGATTTGAAGAAGAAAGTTTATTGATTGGCAGATCGTCGAATGTCTGGGGTTGCTCTTTAATCCATATTCGAGCATTCTGCTTACATATCCATTAAACAAAACTAAAAATCAATGATTTGATTTCAATAAATACCTGGCGTCACATCTGGCGGTAGATAAACGTTCTGTAGTCAAGTTCATAGTGCTTAAAGCTAGTCATAATCGGTTACTGAATCTTCATACTGTATCTTCTAAAGAAATTGAAGTCCTCAGGCGCTAAACAAGGATAATGGGGTGTCGCTTAGCTTAGATCGTGTATTTGTTTACTCATTGTCGTTTAACGTTATCTTAAACGTCCTACTTTTTATAAACAGCTGCCATGCGATTTGGAAATGTTTCAATCTTGTGTTCAACAGCGATTAGCTGATGGCAACCATGAGATTTGTGTGCCATTAACACCTATGAGACCCATATTAAGTCTTTGCCTTAACAGAGTTTAACCGATGTTCGGAGTCTATAGTATTTATTGTTTTATTGATAATAACCGAATTGTTCCTTAATATTGGAAAAGTTTTTATACCAAAAAAAAAAAAAATTTTTTTTTATATTTCGCTATGATTTCTGACTTCGTTTTTAAACAACAAAATTTATTTTAAATTACAATCTTCAAATCATTTATTTTTATGAAAAAAACTTTTCATATATAATACTGTACATGAAACTCTCTAAGTAAGTATTTAAAATGTAATTCACTTATAACACCCACATTATATGCCAAGTTAACTACACTCTACGCTGTGCTCAAAAACTGTTTCTGAAGGTATATGAAAATTTAAGCTCTGTACACCAACCGTTCGATAGACTTTTCAAACCAAAACAACAATTTAACTTGGGTATATAAATATTGCAAAACAAAAAAAAAAGCTAAAAAATGGTAAAAAGAAAAAATTACTTACCTTACAGCCCTCTTCGTCCCAACGGAATTTACAATTATCACGTCCATTGCACTGGAGCTCAGATGAAATGCAGGTGGCATCTTCGCAATCGTATTCGTCCTCAGCACAACCTGTAAAGCGATAAGAAATGAACACGAAAAATATAGAAAAAAAAATACAAGAAAGAAAAAAATGCAGACACGTAAATGCAAACAAATACTGGCAGCAGAATATGTGTGTGTGTGAGTGTGTGTGTGGTGGGCTTAAATGAAACAAATCACCCCACGATACATGCACGTACTCTCTAGCATATCTTTTGTTTTTATATTCCATTTATCTTAGTAGTAAAGATACTCACACGTACGTATGTACATGTATACACAATAGCACAACAAAATAGCAACAGCAACTGCAACACCAACAACAACAAGTTAAACAGTTAAACTTAAATAAACAAACTTAAGTAAGAGTAATAACGGCACGAGTATTGTTTAAATCTTTAGCTGAGTAATATAACAGACACAGTGCATGTGTATGTGTGCATGTGTGTTTGAGTCTCGTTTTAAATAACCTGTTTAAAGTTTAAAGAGAGAGAGAGAGAAAAAATAAAACAACAACCATTGAGAGATGAGACTAAACCATAAACCACAATGGCAAAGCTTGAAAAAAAAATCCCATCTTTATTTATGTGTTTAAAAGAGACAGAGAAAGAGAGAGAGAGAGAACAAGTGTTATTATTAAGTCTCTATGTGTGAGTGCCTGTGTGTCAATGTGTTTATTTGTTTTGAGGTTTTTTTTCTCTCTCTCTCTCTCTCATTCTTGTGAACATGTGTGTACACTACGGCCACAGTCTCAATACAACTCAATTACTTTTTAACTATTTTTCAATGCAAACACTCCCTACCCATACATTAACAACACATCATTATTTCCCACTTCTATGGCATCAAATATTTAAAGTTTAAATAGTCAATACGAGTATATGTATGTAAGTGGGCACAGTGGGCTGATGTTATACAATATTTGATTGAGTTTGGAATGGCAAAAATCATGAGTTTTATCTCGGCTTTTAGATAACTTCAGTTTATTCCACTGCCTTGGACCACAACATATTTGACGTCGTTAATTTTCTTCCATTTTTCGGACATACGTACGTAATTGGTCATTACAACATTTCAGTCAGTATTAAGGGCTAGTTTCTCACACCACTTATGTTGTGTGTGTCAATTTTATACATGAGTGGCAGGACCTACAGTTTAAAGTCGTCTCCGAACGACAGATTTTTGAGGAACCTTTTCTTCGCAATTTTTATTTACTCTCAGAGTTTTTGCCAGAAATCTGCTGAGAGGAAGTCGCCGAAGAGATACTTTTTGTATTTTATTTTGATGTCTGGCATGGGGCTCGAACACTGGCTTTTCGTCTAATAAGCCAACCTACTAGACCACGGCGACTTCAATATACATACACGGACATGCAGTGAGCGTCAAAAGAAACATTCCGTAAGTACTGACAGGAGGGACATATTGCTAGAAATTGCGAAAGGGAACCTCATTGCATGTTCCGCAGGGTGGATAACCCGAAATCCGCCGACCATATCGCGGTAAGTGTCCGCAATTTCTGAGCGCTCTTAAATCACGTTCTAGGAGATGAGGTTAATACAAATACATCTAAACCATTGCAAAGCAGCCCAGGACCTATTGGTGTAGAAGGTAAAGGAGGAGAATATCGATGTCGCAATCATAAGCGAACCGTATAGGGTACGGAGGAATAATACTTTGGATCACGGACGGATCTACTACTGCGGCTATATGGATTTGTGGTTCATTACCCTTCCAGCAAACCTATGCGCGAGACATTGGTTTCGTTATGGCCAGGATAAAGGGAGTTTTCGCCTACAGCTGTTACGTCACACGTGCGCCTGAACATCGCCGTTATTATTGGAGGAGACTTTAACGCTTGGGCGACAGAATGGGGTGGTAGATATACTAACGACAGGAGTCGTTCCCTTCCTGTGGCGTTGATGAATGACGGAAGAGAAAGCACATTTATTGGATTAGGTTAGGTTAGGACGTGTACTTGTCAATTAAGACAAGTACAGTACCCGGAGGCCGAATGGACCCATTCTACAACGTCCTAGTTTTTCACACCACTTATGTTGTGTGTGTTAGTTTTATACATGAGTGGTGGGACCTACAGTTTAAAGTCGACTCGGAACGACAGATTTTTGAGAAACTTTTTCATGGCAATTTTTATTTACTCTCAGAGTTTTTGCCAGAAATCTGCTGAGAGGAATTCGCCGAAGAAATACTTTTTGTATTTTGTCTTGATGTCTGGCCTGGGGCTCGAACCCTGGCTTTACGTCTAATAAGCCAACACACTACCTACTGGACTACGACGACTTCTTCTTCGAGTTCGATAATAGATTTGCCTTTTGTGAACGATGGCCTTGTTTCGCGAACCGCGTGGAAGCTAACTGAGCAGTTCACGAAAAGTGACCATCAGGCCATCGTGATGACGGTTACTGGGCGCAACACACGAGAGGAGACAAATTGCCGAAGTTTACGGGACCTAAATGGAAGGACTCCCGCTTTGACGAGGAGACGTTTAGGTTGATGTTGTCATCTTTTCGTACGACTGGCAGCACGGACGAGGAAATGGTGAACGGCATATACGATATTCTCAACACTACATGTGATGATGCTATGCCAAGGAGGACTGTATGTAGGGGACGTTCCCCTGGTGGAATGACGGGATTTGAAATCTGCGGTCGACATGCTTTGGGGATAGAAGAAGGGCCCAGCGCAGAAGAGAAAGGCCGACATTAGACATTACAACCCTTCCGTCAGGATTACGACCTAGTATCTCACAGTAAAGGGTTATCCATTTCGTGGTTTCAAAGGTATGGGACTTTAATTCGACATCTGTCCAACTAAGTTGTGGAACCAATTTTTTTCCTTTCAGTTGAAAGTCTGACATTGACGAAAATGGATCGCTTAACAATCACACGACGCATAAAAATTATCAAAACCTACTACAAAAATGGTGATTCTGCCACAGCCACGTATCGAACAAAATTTTCTTCACCTATGAAGCACATTTCACACTCGGTGGGTATGTCAATAAACAAAATTGTAGTATTTGAGGTTCTGAGAATCCTCAAGTAATTGAAGAGAGGCCATTACATCCAGAAAAAGTCACTGTTTAGTGCGCTCTTTGGTCCGAAGGTGTGATTGAACCTTACTTCTTCGAAAACGACGATGGAACGACTGTCACCGTCAATTTGGAGCGTTATGGTCATATGATAACCGACTTTTTTTTGCCTGCTATTGAAGAATACGACTTGGAGAATATGTGGTTTTAACAAGACGTTGCCACATGCTACCCAAATCGAGCGAATATGGCTTTATTGCAAGAGACATTTCCTGGCAGCGTAATTTCTCGTCGTGGCGATATCAACTGGCCACCAATATCATGCGATTTGACACCATTAGACTTTTTTTGTGGGGCTACGCGAAAGACCATGTTTATGCAGATTCAACCTTCAACTCTTGAGCACTTAAAAACCAACATTCGTCACGTTATGGCTGAGATACCGCCCAATATGTGTCAAAAAGTGGTCGAAAATTACCTGAAAAGAATCAATCCTGGCAACACTTCGCTTGGAGGGCATTTAAATGATGTAGTATTTCACACATAATGTCAATGTTCAAACTTTACAATAAAAAAGGAATATAATGAAAAAACATATTTTATATGTGTTTTATTTACGTTTACTTTTGAAACCACGAAATGGATAACCCTATACTTATGTTGTATATGTTAATTTAATACATGAGCGGCGGGACCTTAAAGTCGAAACCAAGAGATAGATTTTTTGAAGAACTTTTCAGGGCAAATTTTATTTACCTTCAAACTTTTTGCTGTAGGTCCAGCCACTCATGTATAAAATTAACGCACACAACATAAGTGGCGTAGGACGCTAGGTCGTAGTTCTGACTGAAGGGTTGTAATGACCAATTATGTATTGAGGACGTAACAACTGAATTCTGATTTTTTTACTCCAAGCTTACATAGTTTATATACTTTTGGTCTGACAACTTCTGGAACAGTTATTGTTGATTTTGATATTGAACAGCCCATAGTGCATAGTGAAATACACAAGTCCCAGTAGCATGTTCGATGTAATACAATACTAATGACAACATCGTCCTACTTGTCATCATTGTTATCAACATGATGTTTAAACTACAACCTCTGAGGATAAAATTTTCCTGTTCTTCCTCACATTATTTTTTCTCGTTTTTTTTGTCGCTGTTGCCAGTGCCTTTTGTAAAAATGCCAATAAAACCAACAAAAAAAGATCAAACGAAAGAAGGAAAGAAAAAAAAATAAATTTTATATTCCATTCATTCAGTTACACAAATACAAACATATTTAGAAATACCAATGCAAACAAACACTAGGTTTTATAGGAAAAAAAAAGAAAATCAAACATTTGTATTCATTTATTCATTCATTCTATAGACAGATGAATTTCGCTTTCCGTTCATTTCGATTTTTTTTTAATTTTTTTTTTGTAAGGATTTAGTTTTTATTTGTTATACATGGTGTTGTTGTTGTTATTGTACTTACTTGAACTGCCTCGATCTCTAAAGGCGGTATATAAAATGGAAAAACTTGAATTGATGGCAACTTGCTCGGCATAAAACCGCATATGCAATATATTTGATTCGGATGTGATGCCTTCACCAGCCGAGCCACAAAAGTTTTTTACTCTGAAAGATAAAAATCAGAAAAAAATTAAGAAAAATTGGAAACAAATTAACTTTATTATTAAGAGAGAGAAGAAGAGAAATAAAAAAAGAAGAAGGAAAATAACATTGTTGCTGTTGTCGTATACTGGCTACATACGAGTATATTCCCTTAACACATTCCTAACCCTGCCTTTAGTGTGTTTATGCCACTCAAATCAGGGGGAAAATATGCAAAAATTCTAACAAAACGTTCGTTGCTGCAAAGCAAGTTGCTATTCCACTGACTGGGATTTTTACATGTTTTTTTATTTTCTCTCCATTTTTAACACCACACTTGACTGCAGCAGTGTGGAAATAGTGATGGATATTGTTCGAAATCGTTGTACAAATGCAATTACAAGTGGCTTAAAATTGTAACAGAAAAATAAAATTCAAAAATATTTTCTTTTCAATGTTGTTGGCCACAATTTGCATCAATCACTGCTGCTGTTTGTTATTTCAACAGACTTGAAGCAACAATATTTTGGAAGCTTAAGAGTAGAATCTTCTTACAGTTGTGGTGCATGACAAAAAAAAATTTTTTTTTGATTCTCTGTCTTAAGGTCAAAATAAAAAGTTCAGCTAGACAATGTAAAAAAATTTTTCATTAACTACAGTTCGAAATACAGTTTTTGTTGTCTTTAGATGTGTTTTTCTAAACAATTTCTATTTGAATAATCATAAGAAATGCTCTTACCAACTGCCTGAATGTGAAGATAATGAATGCGAAATTTTTAATGAATTCGAAAAGCAGAACGCATGAGTTTCCAAGCTAGCGTATTCTTGCTTACACGCCAGTTTCTCTCGGGAGACACCAATATACACCAAAGCATGGATGTGAAGTCGCCGTGGTCTAGTAGGTAGTGTGTTGGCTTATTAGACGAAAAGTCAGGGTTCGTGCCCCAGGCCAGACACCAAAACGAAATATGAAAAAAAAATTTCTCCGGCTATTTCCTCTCAGCAGATTTCTGGCCAAAACTCTGAGAGCAAAAAAATTGCCATGAAAAGTTTCTCAAAAATCTGTCGTTCGGATTCGACTTTAAACTGTAGGTCCCGCCACTCATGTATAAAATTAACACACACGACATAAGTGGTGTGAGAAACTAGGTCGTAATCCTGATTGAAGGGTTGTAATGACCAATTACGTACGTATGGATGTCAACGAAGGAGTTTAGATAAACCTAATTGTACTCCAAACAATTCAACTTGTTCTAAATGGCCTTCATTCCAAGCTCATTAAGCTTAGGGTAAATGACGTCATACCAGTTTTGGACTACCACAGGTAATTCGTACAGGTAATGAAGTCGCCATAGTCTAATAGGCTTATCAGACGTGAGGCCATGTTTCAAACCTTAGTTTAGACATCAAAACGAATATATGAAAAAATATTTCTTCAGCAGATTTCTGGCAAAAACTCTGAGAAGTTCTGAAAAGTTTCTCAAAACATTCTGTTGTTCAGAGTTGACTTCGAACTGTAGGTCCCGCCACTCATGTATATAATTAACATACACAACATAAGTGGCGTGAGAAACTAGCTTTATAATCCTGACTGAAGGGTTGTAATGACCAATTACATCGGGTACTTTTACACTGAGTGCCAAAAGTGAGTAAACACCTCTGAAATAATTCATTTTCTTAGGATAGCGAGAAAAGTAAATGAGAATAGTCCAATAAATTTCCAAAAATAAAAACGTATATTTGTTACTTATAAAATGTTAAAACAAAAACAACAAGAACAAAAGTGTTGACTCACTTATGACGCTCAGTATACCTTCACTGCTAACACTACCACAGCAATTCTACGATTAATTTCTTTCAATAAAGTGAAGTGAATTCAATATAGTGGGTGCCATTTTAAATGCACAAAGCCAAGTACATGTTATAAACCAAAAGCACTTCGAAGTTGATCCAACTACCGCAGAATGTCCACATTACACCGGCGAAATTAAATTCTAATTTTACATACGCCTTGACTTTACAATCTTTTATTGGTTTTGCGAGACAAAAATTTTTCACAAGATTTTCGAATCAGTATTCAAAAAATAAATGCTCAGCATGCTTCAGCTAAAAATATTTGCCAGGAAGCTGGCTGTGTAGATACATTTGAGGACGTGTGTGGCTATGATAGCCGATACAAACACATGAAGGTTGTGGGCACACACATAATGCATGTTCTAGGAAAGGAAATAGAAAGATAGAGAGAGTAAAAATAAATAGAAAAACAAAAGAAGAAACTACGCAAGAATGGAAGCATAGCCTTTAGTCATGCTAATCCTAAAGAATAAAGAAATATTTTAGGTCCTTAACATCGGACTGAGAATTGCACGGACAACTATGGACGAGAAACTCAGTCATTCCAATTCCTCTGCGCCTTCATCTTCTCCTCGCCTCTAACCCATCACCTTAAGCTTCTACTTGTCTTTACATACGCTGCGAATATGTTAGAGAACTGACATTATAGTATGTGGTAAGGAAAGCAAAAATTAGCCTTTACGTTGGATTTGTTGAATTTCAGTAGTGAGCTAGTTCCGCCACTGTCAATCTGCCTAGTTTTGTCAAACAATTCGATTTAAGTTCACAGGCACTTAACAGGCTAGAGGATTAAATAGAATGGTGAACTTATTCATGACTGGAGATCTAACAAGTGCATCAGAATTTTCGTTTTCAAAAATTCACTACTGTGAGCAACTTATTAGTTTCGGCCCAAAAACATCTATGAAGTCATTACAGTCACAATCGCTGCCTCTTTACACCAGACTGATCCTGTAGACCTGTTTGCTGTAAAGGAAAATCACGTAAGAATTTGCATTACAAGGATATAGGTAAACTAAAGCAACACGGCATATAAACTAAAGCAACACGGCCCATAAATCTAAGATCTGTATCTAGGTTAGAGGACGTGTACCTGTCAGTCAAGACAAGTACAGTACCCGGAGGTCGGATTGACCCATTGTACAGAAGATCTGTATCTAAGTCCCCAAATATTGTTGAAATAAGCATTTGTTCTAAACGTTTGCAATAGGCAGCTTAAATCAAACAATTTTAGGCAAGTTTATGATATAAAAGTGTAATCAACATTCCCAGCTAATGACAGAAATTATAGTCGTCACATAACCACATAGGAAGACTTGATTGATAATGATGTGTGACGAATACTTAACAGAAAAGCAATGGTTCAAATGGAAATGCTTGAAGAAAATTTATAGTTTCGCGTTATAAATATAAAGAAAAGTAAGTCTGTTACACAGACTGTTGCACAAAAAGGCAAAACAGTTAAAAGTGATGACAAGATATAGTGTTGCTTTGTAATTACTTCGGAGTCACATAAACTCTGCAGAGTTTAAAGTCTTAGATTACATTTGCTACAGTCTTTGATACAACAACGCTGTAGTATCAATTAGGAAAACCAAAGAAGGTAAACAATTTCCATCATGTGAAATCGCGAGTACACCTTAAGTTATACCAATCATTCAGGTAAGAGCCTAAAGCCCCATAACAAGGATAACAACAACGGTGAACATTATGTAAAGATCATGCTTTACGGACAAGAGCACAATCCTATGAGCGAAGTTGTTTTCTCTAAACCTATGAAATTTTAACAAATCAAATCATAATGGAAGCAATTAATCCTTAACAATAGAAACAGATATACAGTGAGCGTCAAAAGAAATTGTACATTTGAAAAAACATACATTAATAAATTGCCGTTATTTTTATATTAAAAATATTTTTAACCCTGGATGGTTACTCTTCATTTTTGTACATTAATGTTACTCTTCGTTGAATAGACGAACACTTTAACCCTAATTGGTTACTGTTCGTCGAATCGACGAAGCTCATTTACTATTTATCATATAATTCTGGCTGCCTTTAAAAATGTATCAATACAAAGTTTGTATGCAGTTCTACTACTGTATATAAACAATGTAGATATGGAAAGTAACGAAACAAACTCATCAACTATAAATCCGATGCCTGATTGCTTTTTGACTGCGTTAAAAATACACACTGGCGACGTTTTGAAATAGAATACATTGTATATATTTTGTACAGCGACATTATGAAACACGATACTTTGTTCAAACACAAAGCAACTAAGATTTTGGAAGGCAGCCTCTTTTATGTTTGACCAAATTTCGCTCTTTTTATCAACAATGTTGGTTGATAACGAAAGCTTGTAGTGAGTAAACGTACCCTGGCCACCCATTTTTTTAATCCTGCATGGTCATTTTTGTACAGTAGGGTTACTCTTCGTTGAATCGACAAACAGAAAAAAATTTTTTTTGTCTACAGACTGCAAGCTTTCATTATCAACTAACATTGATGAAAAAAAGAGCGAAATTTGGTTAAACATAAAAGAATTCGACGAACAGTAACCGTCCAGGGTTAAAATCGACACAAAGAGAAAATTTACAAAAAATTTCGAAATATTGTGAAATTTTTTGCGGGCACTCTCCTCAAGTGGTAAAAGGTGAGTTTGGTGATTGTTAGAATTTTGTCCATGGTGTACAGTTTCCTTTGACGCTTACTGTATTAAGTACAGAGGCAACAGAGAATTTCTTTAAAAATTTCCAACATTTCCTTTTAAAGTTAACTTTAAAGGATTTTGGCTGCAAAATACCCTCCAGTTTATAGACCTTATCTACGCAATAAAAAGCCATCAATCATGTATTCTGCCGAACATCGTCAAAAATGTTGAACACAAAAGAAAGCGTTTGAATGAAATTGATTGTCGAAGTATAAATAGAAGGACATAAATGCAATACCACCAACAGATATACCAATGGCAACAGCAACAGCAACAGCAACATACAATATTGATTTCAGTCAAGACAAAAGTAGTCACAGAACTGATGTTTGCTACGATGGCAGACGTGAAAAATCGATTGAAACAATAATGGAGGAAGGACAGTAAATTAGAAATGTTAAAAGGATGGGTTAAATACGTGGCAGCAATTAAATGCTCGTTTATTATGTCAGAATGAATACGAGGGGGTGTTTTTTAATGAACAACACAATTTATGATAGCAATTAGGATTTGTATTAAAAAAATTATGGAATTAATTAATTTGCATAATTAATTAATTAATTTTAAATCATAATTAGAAAACATTTTTTATTGAATTTGTATTACAAATGAATTAATTTTTTTTTTCTACAAAAAAAAGAGAAAAAAGAGAGGAATAAAAATCATTGCCACTTACCTTAAAGGCATGACGGTTTGTTCGGGAAAAATATCCAAAAAATTCGTTTCACAGTCGTTTGGCTTGGCTAATTTAAAATCTACAAATTTAACTTGTATCTGCAAATGACAATAAAATGTGGAAGAAAAAAAGAAAAAAAAAAGAAATAATTTTTTTTTTCTATTTCAGTTATTCAAACAATCTGAAGAAAAATTAGCATACAAATCAATATTCCAGTTTCTCTTTTCATTTTTTTTCACAAAATCTGCATGCATTTGATTTGTAGATTAGAATTTCGTTATAAAAAAAGATAAGAAAGAAAATAAAACGTAACTTACCTTCCATTTATCCTTTACCTGTATGCGCCACATACAGTCCAATGGTATTTTATTACGTACAACAGTATCTTTTAGTTCTTTTGGCACATCCGAAGCATTAATGAAACCCTCAAAGCCATCCTTTTCAATTGTACAATTCAAATCCGTACTGGGTGCTGGGTATTGCAGTTTTTTTAAACAAGATTTTTGTGGTTTTTTTCAATTGTTGTTGTTGGCATTAGATTGAAAGTAAAAAAAGAATAAGAAATGAGATATTATTACAAAAACACTTACAATATAAGAGAGAGAGAGAGAGAGAAAGAAAAAGTGTAAGAGAAAGTTATTTAAAATAATAAACAAAATGAACAAAGATGTGGGCTAAGCTAAAAAATAATTGAAATTTCGTGACATGACGCTCAAGTAAATGGCAACCGAATATCAACCCTCTAACATAACGTAAAGGGTCCGCCAAATAACTTTTTTTTTTAAATGCTTTAAAAAAAAACTACTGAATATTTTCTCAAATTTCTTTTTTTATTAGAAAGTACAATCCTTCCGGTTAATAATGGAAAATAATTTCATTCAAGGCTGCCTCGGCTGGCCATGCAGTAGGCTACATGATCGGTCCAATTTTTAAGCACATTATCGATTGTGTGCAGCTGTATTCTATCCAATGGCTTCACGAATATTGTTCTTTGAAGCGTCAATTGTCTCTGGCTTGTCTTGACTAATAATAGTCCAATCGCAGCTCCGAGGTGGCCAAACGACATCAGCTCTGCGGCTGATAATGCGATCTTCAAAAACATGGCGCAAAACATCGAGTGTAGCTTCGGTTGTGTGGCACGTAGCGCCGTCCTGTTGAAACCAAATGTTGCCAATGTCCTCTTCTTCAATTTTTGTGAACAAAAATTCGTTCAACATTGCCCGATAACGATCGCCATTGACTGTAACGGCCACTCCTTGCTCATTTTCGAAGAAAAATGGCCCAATTATGCCTCGTTTTGGGTGCGTCGGCTTTTCAATGTATGCGTGCGGGTTTTCTGTGCCCCAAAAGCGACAATTTTGCTTACGTATCCGCCAAGATCAAAATGAGCTTCATCTGAAAAGATGATTTTTTTGCCAAAATCGGCATCTTCTGGTGTAGGCTACTGCATGGCCAGCCGAGGCAGCCATTTGAATGAAATTATTTTCCATTATTAACCGGAAGGATTGTACTTTCAAACAAAAAAAGAAATTTTAGAAAATATTCAGTAGTTTTTTTTTAAAGCATTTTCAAAAAAAAAAGAAGTTATTTGGCGGACCGTTTATTTTCCCTCAAAAACATGGTACCAATAGCAGCGAATGATAACAATTAGATACAGTTTTACACAAACAATTCAAAGAGTGAACGTTCGACCGGTATAGGTACACACTTCAATTACTTAACCATGAAAAAGTCTTGCGAATTCCTTATTACGAAAGTTTTTGTCAAATGGAAGTATTCACATTACAAAAGTCTACAAACGCATCAGCAAGTATAAATTTAAATGGAAATATAAAGTTATCCTTTAAAGACAAGGCAACAATCAACTCTTTTTCGAAGCTGATCACATGATACAACAAAAAATTGATGCGTCTTAAATCCGTCCAATTACATCTGTACTGGACTCAAGAATGGAGCATTAAGAGCTGTAATATCCAGAGACATTTTAAAGTCCTTTCCCAAAACTATTGCTTAAGCTAATGCACAACTTCATGTTGCCGTAGTCTATTAGGTAATATACTCGCTTATTAGACAAGAGATCATGTTTCAACCCCTGCCTCAAACGAAACAAAGTCCTAATTGAATACAACCGCCCCTTATTTTTTTGTATCGGCAAATCTGTCTGAATTAACCAACCAAATTAACACCAGCTAGGATATTGTTACGAAAATGATGAATCTGGATACTGGTCAGACAGATTTTTGAGAAACTTTTCAAGGCAATTTTTATTTTCTCTCAGAGTTTTTGCCAGAAATATGCTGAGAGGAAGTTGCCGAAGAAATACTTTTTGTATTTTATTTTGATGTCTGGCCTGGGGCTCGAACCCTGGCTTTACATCTAATAAGCCAACACACTACCTACTAGACTACGGCGACTTCTCAAAGTGTTAAAAGATATTAATTTTCATGTTTGTAGAGATTTTTGAAATTCTTAATATAATCGGCTAAAATATTGGCTGCTTAAATACAATTCGCTAGGGACATTCGCACACCCTCTGGATGTTAATTCATTGTCAAAATTTGTGTTGATGTTTATCCACTAGCCTGCTATGTGGGTTTCTCTCTGTACTAGAATACATGTTACAAAGTCTTGTGTTTATTTGTTTATAATTTCAACAAAATTTTAGTTTAGGACCCCCTATCGTTAAACCCGATTGTATAATTTTCAAATTAAAATAAAATTTCCTTGACAAACTAACCAATCAAGTCTAATCCCTCATGTAATAGCTACTGACTCTATTTGAATGTATGTACATATGTTTATGAGTGTCATTTAGAAAATGTCATTTCAACAATGATGTGAAAAATTATACAAGTACACCACAATATAACTTAAATGCCACAAGGAGAGAGAAAGAAAAATAGAAAACATACTCTCATAAGGACATAGGGACAGATCCCCTCCCCCCATTTGCAGGCATTTAATGTTCAATGTTCACTGGCAACAACAACAATAATAATAAATAACAGGGCAATTGATAAAAATTTATAACGAACGACTGAACCAGAGTTTATGGATATTGATACAGACACACACACAAACAGGAAAAATATGGAAAATTATATGAAAAATGTTTTCTTGTATTTACATTTGCATAAGACTGAGAGAGAAATAACGGGTGATTTTTTAGCTATATTATCTTTTTGGCAACACTGGTTTAAACAGCTCGCGCACGTCTCGTGTTTTGTTTCACTGTCAAACATCTTCAGTTTGGCCGATAATTTAACCATGAATCGTCTTACAAACCGAACAACGCTTGCAAATCATTGAATTTTATTATCAAAATGCGTGCTCTGTTAAGAAAGTTCATCGCGCGCTTCTTCCATTTTATGGTCAGTTTAATCGACCCACTGAAGCAGCTATTCGGGCTATTGTGACTAAATTTCGCACCAAATTTACATTGTTGGACATTGAACCATCAACACGCTTACGTAGAGTGCGATTACTGAAGAAAATATCGCAGCTGTCTCGGTGTCAGTGTTAACGATGACCATCAATTATCGATTCGTCGCCGTTCGCAGCAATTGGGCCTCTGTTACTCAACAACGTGGAAAATTTTGCGGAAGGATTTAGGTGTGAAGCCTTTCAAAATACAGCTGGTGCAAGAATTGAAGCCGAATGACCTACCGCAACGCAGAATTTTTGGTGAATGGGCTCTTGGAAAGTTGGCCGAATTTCCATTTCTTTATCGAAAAATTGTGTTCAGCAACGAAGCTCATTTTTTTGACTCAATGGATACGTAAATAAGCAGAATTGTCGATTTTGGAGTGAAGATCAGCCAGAAGCATTGCGAAAGCTACCAATGCATCCAGAAAAAGTCACAGTTTGGTGCGGTTTATGGGCTGGTGGCATCATTGGACCGTACTTCTTCAAAGATGCTGCGAATCGTAACGTAACTGTGAATGGTGAGCGCTACCGTGAGATGATATCAAACTTTTTTTTGCCCAAAATGCAAGAGCTTGACTTGCATGACATGTGGTTTCAACAAGACAGTGCCACATACTACACAGCACGCGCAGCAATGGACTTATTGAGAGGCGAGTTCGTTGAACATTTTATTTCACGTTCGGGACCGGTCAATTGGCCGCCTAGATCGTGCGATTTAACGCCTTTAGACTATTTTTTGTGGTGCTATGTTAAAGCTCATGCCCATACAGACAAACCCGGTTCAATTGACGCATTGGAAGACAACATTGAAGGATTTATTCGTGAGATACCGACCGAAATGTTGGAAAGAGTATGCCAAAATTGGACTAGGCGGATGGACCATTTGAGGCGCAGTCGCGGTCAATATTTGCATGAAATAAACTTCAAACATTAAATTATATGGACCGTACTATCGATTCAAATAAAGATTTCATGCATTTTTCTGAATTTTATGTGTTTTTTTTTTGAAAAATTTTCCTATAGCTCTTAAATAATGAGCCTTTACATATCATGTATGTATGGTATGTATGTATGTATGGAATTGCAGTTGATAGGAAAGAGATTTATAAACAATTTTGTGCAAAACATAGAAAGAAAAGAAACAAAGTTTTCTGTTGTATAATTCAATATGTCATATATTAAGTACACACACACAGACATTTAAACTAATACTTCAATTTATTATGTGACATATGAGCTTTACTCATATGCATGTATCTATGTGTGTGTGCATGTATCCTTCTGGTTATAAGTGAAGTTTATTGATGCATAACCAAAGGCTTAGAAATCAATCTTTTGTTTGCAGCAAATAAATGAGATTTTTTTCTTTCATTCTTGTTTCTTTGTTTTGTTTCTTTTGTTTCTTTTCATTTCCTTTTTCTATTTAATTTATCAGTTCATTGAAGTTCAAATGGATTCATTCAAGACCATTTAATTGCTTGTTTACAACTCTTTCATTCATTAATTAAACAACAAAACTTTGATGATAAAACAAACCCTTATTGAATTTGAAATTTAAAATTAACAAAAAACACTTTTAAATACAAATATTTTCTGTTAATTTATTTACAAAACATATACAAGATATTTATATAAGTAAACAATAACAACAACAACAAAAAGCAAAGAATACTTACCATCACGATTTCGATCAATAAATTCATAGACTGCTGTGAAGCCCGAATATTCAATACTTTCGTCCGAATGAAAATGCAACCAAAGATATCGTTCCTTTGATGTTATTTCTGGTGGGAAATCAGTACCACAATATTTTCCGATTAAATTCGAAAAACCATATTGTCCATCACGTATCTGTGTATGGATGTGTGCAGCATCGTTCATCAATCACCAGCAGGACGTAGCATATACAAAGTGCATGTCAAAGGAAAATAGAAAAAAAGGAATAAAAAGAAGAAAAACAGTTTGATGTTTTAATTTAATTTAATTTCATGAATTAAAAGTTAAATTTTAATTTTAATTGTAATACAAGAAATAATTAAACAGAATGAAATTCCAAAAATTTATTTGAAAAATATTATTTAATCCTAGGCATACCGCAAAGAATTTAATTACATCACCATGGTTAATAAAACTTCTTCTTCTATATTTAAAAGGGATTTTTAATGTAGAAACGGAAATATTTTCCTTTAAAAAATGTTAGCAAAGAACATTACTACTCTACTGAACATACATCTGTCTGTTGACTCGTGTCAAAATTACCAACATCTGTACCGAATTGAATAAAAAGGCCCTGACTTTTTGTATATTCCATATATAGCTGCCGAATAAATGAGGCACCAAGTCATCAAATATTTGAGTAAAAGTCGTCAAAGACGTTTATTGAAAACGTCAAAAAATCGTCAGCAAAAATAAATAAATTAAAGTTTTTAAAAACCAAAATTATTTCTATTGTAGCAAAACATATAAAGTCAATATATGTACATATCTGAGTTCCAAAATAAAACATTTAAAAAAAATTGTTGGAAATGAAACCCTAGCGTGCATCACCTACATTTAATATTTTTTTTTCCAAAAATGGAGAAATTTTATTCACTTTTTAAGGAAAAAATTATTTAAGTTTTAAATAATCTATCCCAGTGTTGTTTATTGACACATAAACGCAGCAATAATATTGCATCATCTTAATCTACGGCTGGTGTAAATATTAAGGAGTCAAAGGCTTTTGACATTCTGAGCATGAAAATTCAGTGTAATGTTGGCTGGAACCGACACATTTTTTAGTTCCTTCCTAAGATTTTATCATCTGATCTTACTATTTACACCATTTATATCCCGCCGAGAATGAAATACAACTCTCATGTATGGGTCGGTGCCTCAACGTCTATTTTGAGGTTTCTCGACCATGTACAGGAGAGGCCGTAGTAGGTCGTTTATGACGATAGTTTATCCAACTCTATTGAATCATTGGAGCGTCGTTGCAATGTGGTTTGTGTTTCACTGTTCTATCGCTACTACAAATGGATTTTGCTCGAATGCAATAAGGGGACTTGTTCCCGAAAATCATATATTCGGCCAAAACATCCGTATGTGTTCGAGTGGCCAATGGATCGCACACTGCATTACAGTAAAAATACGTTTTTTAGTCGATGTATTCGTATGTGAAACCCAATTCCTGTTACTTATGGTATAAAAGTATACAAGCCTAGTGATAAATTATTCTGAACTACGAGCTTATTTAGGAGTTGTAATTTTTTGGCTTTTAAAGGGTTAAAAAGGAATAAAATACAGAAAAATTATCACAGGTATTCGAAAGTAGCTTAAATATATAATACTTTAGTCCTTGTAATTACTAACATACATTTCCAATAGTAACAATTGCAAAGCAAATACTAAAGTTTAAAGTGGCTTTTAATATACTAAAGTAAAGAATATGATGCAAAATTTTTCATTTCTAAAAATCGTTAAAATAAGGGCCAAAATCGTCAAATCGTCAATATGATATTTTTGGAGCTCAAAATTGTCAAAATGACGATAAATCGTCAAATCTGGCAGCTATGATTCCATCTCTTGTTTTAAAAAAAGCACTACTCTTGACAAAAGGTATCTGCCAGTTGACATAATGCAATTTACGGCAAATTGCCGTGTGCCTCCAATTACCACAGCTACTGGGTGATAACTTGAGCAGAGCCTGTGCACAGAGACGATGAATTATATCGAGTCTCTCATATTAACTCAAGAATTAGAATTATGCAGATTATATACGTCTACTGTTTGCAATATGAAAGCATTATTAGAGAACTTGGGAAGGTTACCGCGCAATGTTGGACATGAGGTAAATATCAATAAAATCAAAACCATGAAAATTTATAACTTTAGCTCCGATATGTTATTGCTTTCGAAAGGTAAGATTCCGAACCATTTATGTAGTGGAACAGAATTCACTTCCTACATTGCGTATGTACACTTATACTCGGTTTGAGCCAAGGCCTCATGTATTTATAATAAGCCAACACACTACCAGCTAAACCACGGAGACATTTTAACATAATTCGTCATTTAATTTGTGATTTACTGTAAATCACCTCGAGTTGAATCATATCTTGAGTCAAGCCTATTCATAAAGAAGGAAAATTACATTCAGTCTCTCATGTCAATTATGTAAATGAAGATCTGATAAAAAATGCTTCGGTACATGCTGCGATCAGGCTATTAGAGAATGAATCAATCAGAAATACAAATCACCTAACAGGCCTGACACAACCCACGCGACCAATTGTAACATATTTGATACACTTTTTTGGTCAAACGTATTCAACAGAGACGTCGTCTATCCTATTAAGGAACAGACGCACAGTATGAAAAGTTTTAAATATATTTCTGGCATGATCCTAATTGGAGTATGTAAAGGTGTCTATCCATCCAAGCAATTTTGATAGTTACACTTAGGCCACATCGGGCCCATTGTGATACCACCGGTTTGCGCCATCCTCTAAAATCAGAATTACTCGCAAGTTCTAATGAAGTGACTATGACTGCCAATGTCAATGCCAGATCTTCTATATAGTAGGCACTAAGGTGTTTTTATCTCCTGTGACGCAGTGCCGGACATGTACCCGTTAGATGAAGAACAGTTCCCTGTTCTTCCTCATCTCTGCAGCTTCAGCAGAAATCATTAGCAAGGAGCCCAAGACCAATGCACTTCGCATGCGTGCTCATAATGTAATTTTTTTTCGCGGGAAGGAGGGAAAATGCTTTATACATTCATGAAGGTCGTCACCATACATGGTATGTCGGACTCTCCCACTGGATATACCTACAAAAAACCCGCCTTGTCTCCTCACCGGGGTATCATTTCACCTCGGAACCACGGTTGTATTACTTCGAGGTGGACCCCTTTACGGCATTTTTGGCCCTTCCATTACTGTCAGCCTGCGTCCAGGCTCCGCTCTTTTCTTATTCTACTACGTCTAGGTCATATTTTTTCCTTCGCAGGACATAGTGCACAAATTGTTTTACTGCGTTTCAGTTTTCTCTGCTATTTGTCATTTTCAGCACGACGTTTGTAGCACTAATAATGCCGATTTCAGCTTCGAGACCCTGACATCTTTCGGCCCAGCGACTGCAGCCGAAGAAAGTGTGTTAGGCATCGTCTAACACTTCCTCCTCCTCGTAGATGCAGAATGGCGAGCGAAAGTTCCCCATGCGATGCAGGTACTCTCTGAAATATCCATGACCGGTTAGCATCGAGGTTATGTAGTAGTCTACTTCGCCGTTTTTTTGTTTTTCCACACTTGCAATTCTGGAATCTGTTTATATGTCCACCTACCATGCCGTTCATTTTCCCAGCGATATTGCCATTTTAAGAAGACTTCGTGCTTTATCGTTTCTATGCTCTGCGACTGAGTCGTGCTCTGTCTAGCGTTGAAAATCATCTGGCGCTCAATTGCTTGAAGGTCTATGGGAACGATTCCGATATTAAGGCAGCTTGTATTGATACCGTGCGATACGAATACGTGACCCGTAAAGCTGCTATTCTCTGCGCAGATAGTAGTTTTTTACCTCTGGTTCGAGTTTTCAAAGTAGAAGCCCAGATTTCAGAGACATAAAAGAGTTTACTATTTCCAGCCTCCATGAGTAACTTCCTCCTACTTGGGAGTGGTCCTCCAGTATTTGCCATCAGTCTACACAGCTGTGTTGTTATTCTAGCTGCTTTCGCTGTTGCATACCCTATCTGCTCTGAGTAGGTCAGTTTCGAGTCCAGAAATCTTCTTCGCCGGAGAAATACTTTTTGTATATTTGTTTTGATGTCTGGCCTGGGGCTCGAACCCTGGCTTTACGTGTAATAAGTCTACCTACTAGACTACTAGCTTAACTTATATTGAATTGCTTTTCAGTGTGGCAACTTCTAGAATTTACTGCTGATTTGTTATTGTCATCTTGTCTATATTTCATGGTATTTCTATACAGTTTTGTTATTGTAATGTCATTACATTTACTCACAATTACTTTGTTGTTTTCGATATTTCATTGTTATTTTATTAAAGTAAAATTTTTATCAATAATTGTATTGTTAGAACTGAAGGTCTGAGGGGCTCTTCTGACAGCCAACATTTTATTTTCCATTTGCTAGTCATTTTATTAATAGGAAATGCTTTATAAATACAAAATTCTTAAATGAGTTCTATTTACATACTTAAGGTATTTCTATTTAAAAGCTTAAATTATCTTCTTGGGTTTTAAGAGCGGCCTAATAAAATTTAATGACCTTGCGGTTATGATTTCCTGGAACTCCATGAATATGCACACAGTTACTAATGTATACATCCGATTAAAAAATTTCACAAATTTCTGAACCAATCCGTTTTCGTTGAAAATCTTTATAGTTTCCTTGATTTTAAGGCGGTCGTTTGCATTGGTTAAAAAATTTCTGAAATTGAACTGAATTGTGGCCCTGCTCAGGCCCACAAAAGTATTCATCCGATTAACAAATTTTACAAATTTCTGAACCAATGCAAAATACCGTCTTAAAATCGAAGAAAGATGTCAGACAATTATAAAGATTTTCAACGGAAACGGATTGGTTAAAATATTTCTGAAATTTGTTGTCCGTATGTATACTTTTGTGGCTGAGTGTATTTTCAACAGCCTTTTTATTATTATTGCCATGCTTTTAAGAGGCAAATATAATTTTTATTATATAAAATAATGAAAAAGAATCCAAATTATTTGGATGTATCAAATGGCAATACATCATGAAGGCAATGTTTAATGAAAATGAAAATGAAAAAAAGTATGGAAAATCTTATCAAATGTAATTGAATCAGACAGGA
This sequence comes from Sarcophaga carnaria, assembly GCA_958299815.1. Taxonomy (NCBI): domain Eukaryota; kingdom Metazoa; phylum Arthropoda; class Insecta; order Diptera; family Sarcophagidae; genus Sarcophaga; species Sarcophaga carnaria. The sequence continues at coordinate 145,795,783 of OY283149.1, forward strand.
ATTGCTGTTCATTTAATTAACAAAATGAAAATGAAATGAAACTGTGATGCGAGTAAAAAAATTTAAAAAAAATTGAAAATAATTTCCACCTGTTTGTTGTTTAATTTATGCATGAATTTTCCTTTTCATTATTCAATAAAACAAGCAACAGAAAAAAAATCGAAATGGAAATTAAAATGAAAAATCATTAAAACAATAAGTATCTACAAGTGAAGTATGGCGTAATGGCATCAATATTACTTTCATTTGTTTTTAACGTTGTTATAAAGGGTCCGCCAAATAACTTTTTTTTTTTTTTTGGAAATGCTTAAAAAAAATACTGAATATTTTCTCATATTTTTTTTTTATTAGAAAGTACAATCCTTCCGGTTAATAATTAAAAATAATTTCATTCAAATGGCTGCCTCGGCTGGCCATGCAGTAGACTACACGATCGGCCCAATTTTTAAGCACATTATCTATTGTGTGCATTTCACCAATGGCTTCATGAATATTGTCCTTTAAAGCGTCAGTTGTCTCTGGCTTGTCGGCGTAACACTTATCTTTGACGGCACCCCACAAATAATAGTCCAACGGTGTCAAATCGCAGCTCCGAGTTGGCCAAACGACATCAGCGCCGTCCTGTTGAAACCAAATGTTGCCAATATCCTCCTCTTAAATTTTTGTGAAGAAAAATTCGTTCAACATGGCCCGATAACGATCGCCATTGACTGTAACGGCCACTCCTTGCTCATTTTCGAAGAAAATTGGCCCAATTATGCCTCTGGACCAAAATCCGCACCAAACAGTGACTCGTTTTGGGTGCGTCGGCTTTTCAATGTATGCGTGCGGGTTTTCTGTGTTCCAAATATGACAATTTTGCTTGTTTACATAGCCGCCAAGATCAAAATGAGCTTCATCTGAAAAGATGATTTTTTTTTTTTTGCCAAAATCGGCATCTTCTGTAAGTCGATCGCAGGCCCACTTAGCGAAGCGAAAACGTCAATTGGCTTCAACTCCTGAACCAATTGTTTGGCGTCATACCAAGGTCCTTGTGCAAAATTCGTCTCAATGATGTCTCCGAAACGTTCAATTGTTGAGAACGACGGTGAACTGATGTTGATGGCGCTTTACGCACACTTTCTGCCACAGCAGCAATATTCTCGGGTGTACGCACTGTTTTTGGCTGTTCACGCTTTTTTGTTTATCGATGACGATGCCAGTTTCTTTCACTTTTTTCACAAGATAACGAACATACGGAGCGGACGGTGCTTCTCTTCTTCCAAAATCCGTACGCAATTTTCGCAAACATTCTGCAACATTACCATGATTTTCAAAGTAATGTCGCAATATTTCCCAGCGTTGTTCAAGCGTATACACAACCATATTCGTTCAGCGGAACGTTAAAACTAATTATCTGTCAAATCAGACATGAGCTAAGTGTTACCATTCACGAAATAAGCACTAGTTGAAAAAAAAAACGTTAGATGGTGTACCCGATACAAGTGAGGTATGGCGTAATGGCATCAATATTATTTTCATTCATTACAATAACATCGTAATATTGTATTATTAAGCATACGCCATCGCCACTACCACCGCCACTAAGTTAATTTAAGTAAAGAAAACAAAGTTATTCAATAAATTGAAAGAAAAAAAACGTATTTTGTTGTACTGTTTTATCAATTGTACAACACAATACAATACATATGCCATGCAAAATAACATTCAAATACAAATAAAAACAAAGAAAACCGATTGCCTTCAATAAAAATGAAATTTATTGCCAAAGTAAATAAATCGTATTCAAGTACACAGCAGGGGTAAAAACCTCTCAACAAAGGGCGAAGCAGACGTATGGTACCTACATATGTAGGTAAAGCATGATAGTGGTGGTCGTAAGAGGAATAAAAAATATTGCAAGTCAACATAATTTCAAATATAAAAATTGCATGGGTTTTTTAGTGAAGCCAAAACAACAGCTGTGGCAGTAAGAAATTCTTTTCTTGTTTTTTTCCTTTTTCTTCCTCTTCTCCTTCCTTTTGCAGATATTTTCCTTTCAAAAGCCATGACAACAAAAGAAAAAAAAATTCCCATAAAAAACAAACAAACAATTGGAAAATACTGCAGCAGCAGCAGCAGCAGCAAGCAACACAATAGTTTTTTACATCATCTCTTAAAGGAAAAAATATGCTGCTGAATGAATGTTTAAATGAATTTCATATCATTTTTATTTATTTTTTTATTTATTATTTCTCCTTTTTATCTTTATATTCCTGCGATTGTTTTTATTTATTTGCTTTTTCGGTTTCGTTTTAAATTCCCTACCAGCGGCTAAAAGTGGCAAATTGAAAATGATGCATAGACAGTCATAGTAACACCAGCTTTTCTCACTTAATGTTTTTTTTTTTTTAATTTTAAAAAATTTGGAACTGATTTATAAGCAAAAACACTTTTAAGTCCGTGATAATAATTCAATAAATAGGCCCTAAAAGTAGAAAAAAGATCAATATACACATCTCCAAAAGTTCCACTTTCAAACTGTTTTCCTTTTATTAAAATATGTGGGTCAAAAATGTTTCTTTACAAGGGTACAAATATTTCCCACTGTGAAAGAAACTTTCCATATATTATATACGAGGGTGATTCAAAACTAGCCGATCATTGAAAAAAGGTAAAGAGTAACACCCTCGTAAAATGGATTAAATTCCAAGGCTTCACAATGTTTTGTTATAATTTCTTTCGGAACTATCTAAATTATTAAAATTGCTAAACAAGAACTCGAAGGTTGGATCCTTACCTACGACATCATAAAATTAAATAAATAAAGGAAAAAGCCACCGTAATGTAGAAGGTAGAGCGTTGAATATTCCTTAGGCGACTATCTCTCAACATTTGTCTCGGAAAAACTCTGAGAGTAAATATAAATTGTCACCCGTGTATAAATTAACTCATGCAATGTAGGTGGTTTGTGAAGTTCGGCCATAACCTTTACTGAAGGCTTGTAATGGCCAAGAACGTAGTGTTGTAATGGCCAATGATGTAGCATTGTAGTGCCCAATAGTATATAGTAGAAAGTGCATTGGCTAATTAGACACGAGCGCGTGAGCTCAGACCTCAGGAACATAACGAAGTATGAAAACATACAATGGACAGCAAAAGTCTTAGTACGGCAATGTATTTCGACAAAGAAAAAGTCCTCACAGGCTTAATACTCCTGCTCAAAGTCCCGATATGACCTCAAGAGAGTATTTAGGGGATCATTTAAAAAAAACGGTTACGTAATCGCTAAACCTCAAACAAAAGTCAACCGAAAAACTTGCTCATGGTGCCACCAAAAAACACTGAACAAAACTTGTACATTCAATTCCAAATAGGTTAAATGGAGTGCTTGACCTTAAGGGATATTATGCCTTTAAAATTTAAATTTACTCAGGGTTCACCTTGGGAGTACCCATGGAGTCATCTGAAACTCTTCCTTATTTTTTTCTTGTTTTATGAAAAAAATTAAAAACTTTTTTGTTTTATAATAAAACAGAAATAAATTAATAAAACAAATATATAAACTATAAACTTTTATATACACTTTTGGCTAAAATTGTATATCTCTCAGCAGTCCTCTGCCAGAATCTCTGAGAATAAATAAAATTTCCATGAAAAGTTTCTCAAAAATCTAACATTCGGGGTCAACTTTATACTGTAGCTAAAATTAACACACACAACATGGGTGGCGTGAGAAGTTGTAATCCTCACTGAAGGGTTGTAAGTAAGTAAGTTTAATGGTCAGTAATAAATGATTTCTTTTAACTTAAATAACGTGCTGTTAAGTATTTGCTTTACTTCTTAAATTTGACAACAAAAATTAATTAACAACACCGCCCTAGCAATTTTACTGTAGCAAAAGAATCAAAGTTTAGAGCGTTCATATAATCCAATAGTATGATACAGTAGTATAATACTCCGCTCTTTCAACCACCAATAAGCGGCTACCTCGCCCTTATTCCTGTTTCTACACAATTTATTTACAATCCAACAACTTCTAGAACTTATTGTTGATTTGTTATTGTTATTCTTATCTTGTGTATATTTCATGGTCTTCCCACAGAAACTTCCGAACTCTTAGCTGTTAGCTGATAAAGACCATCTTGTTGATGCTACGTCTTTCAAAATATTTAACATTTATTCCCACTGTTTTGCCATATTACGATGGACAACCATTTACAACAACACGACGTGTGCCTGGAAAAGTTGGCAACTGACAACAATTTTCATTGAAAAACGTCTTCAACGATGGGACCCATTGCTGAATGAGTGGGTACGTGAACGGGTACGGTACAATTCATACTGTAGTAGTCGCCGTAGTGTAGTAGATAGTGTGTTGGCTTATTAGACGTAAAGCCAGGGTTCGAGCCCCAGGCCAGGCATCAAAACAAAATACAAAAAGTATTTCTTCGGCAACTTCCCTTCAGCAGATTTCTGGCAAAAAGTCTGAGAGTAAATAAAATTGCCACGAAGGGCTTCTAAAAAATCTATCGTTCGGAGTCGACTCTAAACTGTAGGTCCCACCACTCATGATAAAATTAACACACACAACATAAGTGGTGTGAGAAGGGCTGCAATGACTAATGTATGTATCGTCCCTTAGTAATTCAATACCTAGCAATATCGCTAGAAATAATATCTTATATACCGTAATCCTGACGGAAGAGTTGTAGTGACTAATTATGTATGTATGAGTGTACCAGAGATCAGCAATCAATCGCTTTTTCGCTACTCATAAGTACTTATGAAATTTTGAGTATGAGTGGTTCAACAGTATTGAAATCCAACTACTCTGATTCATTCGTACTCACTACCAACGTTGATTTATAAGTACAAGTTGCAATAAGTATGAGTACAAAGTTGACATCAAACTCATAACATTCGAACTATGTTTGATTCATACGCCTATTCTTTTAGATTCATAAATTTAGAAAAATACTTAGAAATGATTCGCGAGTGACTCGAATCATTCATCAAAATTTATAGTCTTAGTTGTTGTTGTATTTACAAAGAGAGAAGAAAGACAAAGACAGCAAGGAGACCAAACACACAACGTTCATGTGAGTATTGTAGTGTTCCTATGCGAAACATACTTATTTTGTCATTCGTGTATACGATAAATCGAAATCAATAACAACATGCGTATTGTTAAGTATGAGTACCATGAGTATTTCAAACTTTGAGTACGAGTAGTATGAGTATGACATTAAAATAAGTATGAATGCTTATAAGTAGCAGAAATTATGAGTATGATTCGAGTCTGCTCATCGTTTTGAATACTCATTGCTGGCCTCTGGTGTGTACCAATTCACATGAGCTTCCATAGCAACCAGCACACCACAAAGAAGAGTTTGTTTGATGTGGAATTTTAGCTGGCGAATCCTTCAGTTAGAGAACGCCGTTGGACAGGCGATTACTGTAAGCCAGTTTGTGGTTTCAGCTGAATGGCGCTACGTGTTATATGCCTCGTGCCTTATTGTATTTTATACATGAGAGATTGGAAGGCATGTTCATCTTAAAGTCGACTAGAATTGAATTAAGTTTACAAAAACAATAAATTTTGTTTTTCAATAAAACTAAGAAATAAAGATCTCATGTGAAAAAGAATTTGTGGTAGAAAATTGATTTATAAACGTATGGAAAGCACAAATGAAATAAGAATGGAAGAAATGAATTATGGCTACTAAAAAGGACTTCATAGGAGACATAGGAGACCAATTGGTAAAAAATTCCTTGTGTGATAACTTCTTTAAGAGTTTTGAAAATTTCAATATTTTTTCCAAACCAAAGCTTATAAACAAATTATTCTTATATTCTCATGAATTATTATGCACTTGTGGAGAAGAATATGTTCAACAAGCACTTCTATATTCTATTGGTCCTCATAACAACGTCCATAATGGAATTCCATTTCACCATTTAATGTTTCCGTTTTGCAATTTCTAAAATATTTTTTTTTTGTTCATGATTTCAATTCCATTTTATTTATTTTATTTAAGTTGCCTTCAGCTAATTTATGTATTATAATGTAGTTCCATATGAAAATAAAAAAAATGAAAACTACACAGTGAGTGCTTCTTCTTGCATAGAAGGACAACATTTTTGTTCTGCACTCGACTGTAAAAGTTACAATAAATATTTCAAAAGAAAATTCAACTTCTAAATATCTACCATACACAGTATGTATGAATGGATGGTGAAAAGGAACATGAAGAAAAGGAGAAAAGAAAGAAAGAAGAGAAATATTTCGAAAAACATATGTACACATAAGTATTCTCTAACGTTTCTAATCCTTTAAAATGTAAAAGATTTTTTCCCCCAGTTTTTTATATTCAACGTTTTTTTTTCTCAAGCAAAACACTCAGAGAAAAATGTTGGTAAAATAGTCCTTAAAATATGGTTTATTTCTATAGAAAGCACGTCTAATAGTTGTCGCTGAAGTCTAGTTGATAGGGAATTGGCTTATAGACGTGAAGCTTATTAGACGTGAGATACCTGAGAATAAGGCTGGATCCCAGACTGACTTTTTCGTATCAGATTCAGTACTCGGCTAACAAAGCCCAGAAGATCGTTGGACAGCTCAGCAGATTAATGGCGAATATTGGGGGCCTCCTGATGGAGGTTAGAAACAGCATTATGCCCTCAACGCTAGATGTTAAAAAGCGGGCGGACTCCGCTGTATCGGTACAGAGAACGGCTGCATTGCGTATCACGTCGGCATATCGTACAGTGTCCGCCCCCGCCCGTAATTGTGATAGCAGGTATAATCCCTGTGGATCTGCTGGCAGCAGAAGGGATGGAGATTTATAGGGCGAAATCGGCTGGGAATCACATAACCGGTCACATCAGGGAAAACACCATTTCAGAGTTGCAACGACGATGGGACGAGGAAGATAGGGGAAGATGGACGGCGAGACTTATTCCGGACATAAGGCTATGGATTGGTCGGAAGTTTGGAGAGGTAAATTACTACGTTACACAGATGCTATCGGGTCACGGATATTCTAGAAAATATCTGCACAAAATGGGCAAGACCGCCCTCCCTTACTGTCTTTACGAGGAAGGGGAGGTAATTGATGATGCAGAGCACACTGTTTTCGAGTGTGCACGCTGGCAGAGCTATCGCGCTGTACTGACGTCGATAGTCGGGACGATCACGGCCGGTAACAGTGTCGGGGTTATGATAGCGAGTAGAGAAAATTGGACCTCAGTGGCGAATTACGTGGAGAGCATTCAAAGACTGAAGAAGAGGGATCTTGAGGTTGCGGAACATATGGGCACGCCGACAGAGATGAAACTGGCACACGGGTCAAGCAAAATTCGAATCAGGGACCTGGACGAAAGGAATTGTGGAGACACTTAGATGTCTCTTCAACTTTCGAGACACAATCCGGACGCGGATATGAACACGCAGGGGCCAAAGGGACTCCACACACGGAGGATGTAACGACTTCCTCTATGGTACATTAACCCCTCCTCGACGTAAAAAAAAAATTAGACGTGAAGGTCAGGTTCAAACCCCAGCCCAAACATCGCGAACAAAATGTGAAAAAATATCATGACTTCCTCTCACAAAGTCGCTGGTGAAAACACTCTCAGAGAGTAATGCAAATTGCCATGAAATGTTTCTCAAAAAAATCTGTCGTTCGTAGTCGATTTTAAACTGTACACCCAGCTACTTATGATTAATTTTACCACATACCAAATAGGTTTTTGGATAAGCTAGGTTGTAATCCTGACTAATGGTTTTATTTATGATATGAATTTCAGTAATAAACATACTGTTACGCTTTTGCCTTTTAACTAAAATTCTTTATTATCCGCACAATCCTGTATGCCATTGTTTACAACTTCATGTAAACAACAACAATTGCTTTTCTTTGTTATTCCTCTGTTTATGCCCTTTGCATTAACAATAACAATTACTAGACAATTATTCGACAAATCTTTGTAACGGAGATCTTCAAACCACGATTACTCTCTTCAGATGCGCCGCGTCTTCACACAAGACTGACTGAACTTCACTAACAGACTCGCCTGCTTTGACTTGTCTTTTGTATGGCAGGTTAAACAGTCTGATGAATATTTTTGAAGGCAAATTTTCATGACTTCGCCTTCTCGAAATCTCTATAAATGTAAACATCGTTGCATACATTCATGATTGTTGTTTGTATATTTTGTTTACATTTATTCTTGTAGTGTTGTTTGTGTATTTTCGTTTACTTGTTTATCATTTTTTATGCTGATGTTTGTTGTTATATTAAGCAGTACGATAATTTGCAAACAGGTTTGTTTACTGCATTATTTTGTTTTTGTAGCTTTTGTTTATAATTTTAATGTTAAGCAATGTAATAGCAAAACACCAGTATCTAGATTCTTCATTTTCGTAACAATACATTTTTCTTCGAGGGTATGTACATATGTTACACCAAGCATAACTACATATATTTTTAGTACACACTAACATAGTTAAACCAAATAGAGAAACATATTGTGAGTGTTTTGAAATTGCCCAAAGGAGTCCTTGACCCACTCACTGAATACTGATTGTGAAAAAGGCGAAATGCTTACATAAAAATAAAAAGAGAGAGAGCGAAAGAAAAGCATGAAACTAACCGTACAAAAGGAACTGTAACTGCCAACTTTTATTTCATTTGGTTTGTCCGTCTAATCTGCACATTCATCAGTTTGCCCAAAACGTGTAGCAGTGGCAGTGGCGGTTGTGCTGGTGCTGGTGGTAATAATCATAGTGTTCATGCAGCACTCAACTTTGGCATTTTATTTTCGCCCAAAAGAAAGTAGAAACAGTAGTTGAAATAACAAATTTTTAATGCAAAAAACATTCGCTCTTTATCTGTAGCTGAAGTGAAAATTGTTATTGTGAAGGTAAATCACTTGAAAGTGAAACATAATCATGGCAAGAGGAGGGGATGGATATTCATTTGAAATAAATTTTAAAAGAAATAGTCGTGAAAAAATATATCTAAGCAATAACAGTTAAATACGGCACAGAAATTAATTTCATTATTTCGAGAGCAAACGTAATCGAAAAGTGATATTTCAGGAGACAATCAATTCTATTCTTTGCCACTTATTATTACAAAAGAGAAGCAGACAATGATATAAATTACGATCTGTCATGGTCATTGCCTCTCCTCCTTAGATATTTAGAGTAAGAGAAGTAATTTTTTTATCTTTATTTCAATAAGTGCGACAGCCTCAGATCCCAAGGACTTACTGACTAGACAACTCGCATTAGGGCTTCACAATTGAAGCATGAGCCCCTTTGAATCAAGCTGTCTGTCAAAACCAGTCTGAGCATATTATGAAAGTCTCTCTGCTTGCCTATCTATTACGCAATAATCCATGGGAGAAAGAGACAAAGATCTCCGCACTAACTTATTTAAGAAGTTTGTTGCTAGACTCCCCTACATAATTTAGGCCAAGTGGGTCTGGCAATAAAGTAACATTATTTCTCAACGCAGGATTTGCAGGCAGACAATAAACACTTTTGCCTAATGGACAGCCTAACAGAGGTAACGGGTATACCCATATTTTTGCATATATAACTTGGTATTCGTTGGGAGTCTGCTGCCATCTCCAGCATGTTTATCAGCTAGGGGTTGTCGAGACATCCATGTGATCAGGAAATCATATTAGACAAGCAAAACTGTCGAGAAAGTCCACCAGTAGACCTCTAAGTTATAATTGTAGGTTGGCACCATCCAATTTTCAGGCAGGGAGGAAACTTCAGCATAAGTTACACTCTTTATAGCCATTATTTCGACAGTAAATATACCACTTTAGCAAAGAAATTTTATAGATATCCTAACATTAAGCTCTTCTATGAAAATTCCACAACTAACGTCTGTATAGTCGCCTGTATAGCCGCCTGTATAGTCGTCTGTAAAGTCGTCTGTATAGTCGTCTGTATACTTGTCTGTATGGTTGCCTGTATAGTCGTATGTGTAGTCATCTGTATAGTCGTCTGTATAGTCGTCTGTATAGTCGTTTGTATAGCCGTCTGTATAGTCGTCTTATAGTCGTCTTATATTCGCCTGTGTAGTCGTCTGTAAAGTCGTCTGTATAGTTGTCTGTATGGTTGGCTGTATAGTCGTATGTGTGGTCATCTGTATAGTCGTCTGTATAGTCGTCTGTATAGTCGTTTGTATAACCGTCTGTGCAGTCGTCTTATAGTCGTCTTATAGTCGTCTGTGTAGTCGCCTGTATAGTCGTCTTATAGTCGCCTGTGTAGTCGTCTGTAAAGTCGTCTGTATAGTCGTCTGTACAGTCGTCTGTACAGTCGTCTGTACATTCGTCGTCTGCATAGTCGTCTGTATAGTCGTCTGTATATTCGTCGTCTGTATAGTCGTATGTAAAGTCACCTGTAAAGTCGCCTGTATAGTCGTCTGAATGGTTGCCTGTATAGTCGTCTGTATAGTCGTCTGTATAGTTATCTGTAAAGTCGTCTGTATAGTCGTCTGTATGGTTGCCTGTATAGTCGTATGTATAGTCGTCTGTATAGTCGTCTTATAGTCGCCTGTTTAGTCGTCTGTATAGTCGTCTATATAGTCATCTGTATAGTCGTGTGTAAAGTCGTCCGTATAGTCGTCTGCATAATCGTTTGTAAAGTCGTCTGTATAGTCGTCTGTATAGTCGGCTGTAAATTCGCCTGTAAATCCGTCTGTGTAGTCGTCTGTGTAGTAGTCTGTATAGTTGTCCATATAATCTTTACAACAGACCAGAAGTGGAAAAGTTTCCCTTGCTTGGAATTCCAGTATGAAATCTGCTATAAAAGCTTCTGGCGACATACTCGTATAATCAGTTTTAGTCCCAGATTGCAGATCTTCGGATAGAATACAGGATTGTCCAGAGAAATAATATGCCACCATGATAGCAGATTAAGTCGAATTAAGACACAGGTAAGTCGCAATTAATGAAATTATAAGTTAATCTAGAGTTAAGCATAACAAAGTCACAGCAGTCTAATAAATAGTGTGTTGGTTTATAGAATTTGGGACCGTGGTTCAATTCCCAGCTTAGAAGAAATATGAAAAAAATATTTCATTCGGCAATTTCCTCTCAGCACTCTTCTGGCAAAAACTCTAAGAATAAATAAAATTGACTAGAAAGGCTTTCCAAATTAGTCGCTCAGAGTCAACTGTAGATTCCGCTACTCATGGATAAAGTTAACTTACATAATATGAGTAGTATGAGAAGCTAGGTTGTAACCTTGACTAAAAGATTGTAATGACCAAAAAAAAGATTGCCTCGAAAGAGATCGTATTGTCGTTCCACTCTTAGAAAGGTATGAAATGGCAGTAGGAATAAAAATAAATTACGAACTTTATAGCCACTTATACGGCTTTAAACATATTATTGCACGCAAGAAAGTGGGTAGATATCCTAAGATTAAGGTTTTTGGAGAATATTCTACAGCTGGCCTCATACTGGAAACCGTATTGCAGAACCTTGCTGGGAATTCTAGAATGAAATCTGCTATTGAGACTGGGTTTAGATGAAGTATAAGCAGTTTTACACAGAGTCCGTGAAGGAGTTTTCAGAGAAAATAAAATGCCAGCATGATAGAACATTTAGTAGCATTGCGACAAAAGTCACAAGTACTCGACATGTTAGTTAATGCCCAATTAAGTATAACAAAGAGAGCCCTTGTAAGGTTAGTGCGCAAAGTACCCGTAACCTGTATCGTATTTGATCTTTTTCATTGCCAAGGACTTCGCAGTTCAATCCTTATTTAGGGTACTATACCGGAGGCTTCTTCATAAAGAGTATTAGAGCCGATGACCGTAGAATAAATCTTGTGAAGTCCCCATAATGTACCAATTGCTTTACTGCTACAGTAGTAGGCGCAGGCTCTTCTACCGTACTGCTCAACTAGATCCAACGTAAGCCTCAGATAAAAATTTTATATAGGAAAAGCAAATAAAGCTTTAGCTATGCACTCTTCTAAAGGAACCTGAGCTTATTAATCAATATTCACAGTACTTTAACGGTGACACTTCTTATTGGTGGTAACATCGCCAAGTAATTTCCGTCAAATTTTAACACAGATTGGCACTTGCAGTTACATATATACATACATAATTGGTCATTACAACCCTTCAGTCAGTATTACGACCTATTTTCTCACACCACTTATGTCGTATGTGTTAATTTTATACATTAGTGGCGGTGGACCTACAGTTTAAAGACGACTCTGAACGAAAGATTTTTGAAAAACTTTTCATTCCAATTTTTATTTACTCTCAGAGTTTTTGCCAGAAATCTGCTGAGAGGAAGTCACCGAAGAAATACTTTTTGTATTTTGTTTTGATGTCTGGCCTGGGGCTCGAACCCTGGCTTGACGTCTAATAAGCCAACACACTACCTACTAGACTAGGGAGACATACTAGACTCCTCTTACTCAGCATAAATACTGTACTTTATAGCCATTATGACGACTGTAAACTGTAAACTGCAGTCAAGTAAGTTTATAGATTATATTAGATTAGATTATAGACATTAAGATTTTAGGAGAAAATTTCACAACTAACGTCGCTATTGTCATCCGTATAGCCGTCTGTATAGTCGCCTGTATGGTTGTCTGTATAGCCGTCTACATAATCTTTAGAATTTGCTTCCTTGGAATTCTTGTATGAAATATGAAATATGCTATAAAGACTCAGGATTTAGGCGAGAGTTTTACTCACAGTCTGCAGATCGAATGCAGATAGAATGCAGGCTTACCCAGAGGAAATAATATGCCAGCCTAATAGCAGATTAAGTTCAAGTAACGAACATGGTACTCAATGTACGTTTAAGCATAACAAAGTCGCAGTAGCGTAGTAATTTAGTAGGTTTATTGGATTTGAGACCGTGGTTCAATACCCAGCTTAGAGATATCGAACTAACACGAAATACGGAAAAAACGTTACTTTCAGCAACTTACTCTCAGCAGTCTTCTGACAAAATTTCTGAGAGAAAATTGACTAGAAAGGCTTCCCAAATTCGTCGCTCGGAGTCGACTTTAAACTGTAGGTACCGCCACTCATGGACAAAATTAACTTACACAACATGCGAGGTGTGAGAAGCTATATTATAATTCTGACTAAAAGGTTGAAATGGCCAATTAAGTAATTAAGTAAGCGTAACAAAGAGGGCCTTTGTGGGGTTTGAGCAAAAGGCACCCATAAGCTGTATCATAGCAATTTTTTTCCTTATCAAGCAGCTTCAAAGTGGAATTCTAATTTAAAGTAGGTAGGTTAGCAGAAGCCAACTTCATGAAGAAGATTAGATTCGATAATCATTGTATAAATTCAACGAATCACACTTCGGCAAAGCCTCTAAGATGTACCAATTGCTGTATTGCAACAATAAGTAGATCAAACTGCTTTACTAACCTTTCAATTAGGTCCAGCGTAAGTTACAAATAAAAATTGTTTACAGAAGAGCGAATAAGACAATAACTAGGCACTCTTCTAAAGAAAACTGATCTTATAATGATAATGATCTTATCGCTGCATACAGTACTACAACTCCGATTGCCTATCACTTTTATTTGGTAGTGGCTCCAAATATCAACTTCATGTCATTTTTGTCAAATTTTAACACACGCTTAAACCTGTAATTATCGAAATCTAATCCAGAAAGATTTAACACTTCACAACAAATATATTCAATTAACTTTGCAATCAGGGATATAATTCTGAATAGTATGCAAAACCTAATCCATTGATTGAGGAAAAAACAGCCGTGTAAATTCATAAATTTTCTGTTTGTGTTCAAACCACAGTCCTTTCAATAACAAAAAATTAAGTTCTCAACAAATTTCGTCTCTTTTATTGGCATGAAAAAAAATCCTATGAAAAGTTTTAACTTCAAACTTTTAAGACAAATTACGCAAATAAAAATATTTGAAATACCCTTTTACGAATGGAAAACAGCACACTTTCTTGGCCATGAATTATATTCAACAAAACGAAATAAAGGACCATAATTGAGTCACAGAGAGAGAGAGAGAAAGGCCACAATGCAAAGCATTTGTAAGACAAATAAACACATTCGTTCAGAATATTCAACTGTGAATGGATGATGATTGTTATGACATTTTAATGTTTAGATTTCCTTTTAAGCTGCTGCTGTTTAGTTGAGTCAATTGAGTCCCATAGCAATCAAGACAGTGTGGCCAATTTTAAAAAGTAATAAAAATTTTTCTAAAAATCACCGGTTTAGAAGGAATATCGCCATTTGGGCCATATTTTTTTTGGAAGAAAAGTTTTATCAGAACTTACCTCTAGAAAGTCAAATTTACACTCTTCCTTTTCCTCAATATGAAATGAATTGCGAAAATCCAAGCGTATAATTTGTCCCTTTGGTGCTGCAAATAATAAAAAAGAAGAAGAATGAAAATATGATATGAAAATGGAATAGAAAAACATATTTTTTTAAAACATTTTTTAGCATATAAAACGAACATGAATAAGCAAAAATAACTCTCGTAGATAAACTTGCATAAAATTTGAGGAAAGTAATGGAAAACAGTGGAAGAGTAACAGACAAAACGGAAACGATTTTTAAACGAATTTTTACTGGCATACATATGCATGTGTTTAGAGAAATATCGTGGCTTGCGTTTTACTTTTGCTATCCCACTGTATTTGTTTCCATTGTAATCACACAAATAAATTTATATAATGGAGGTGGTATACTGGGTTTTATTTTATTTTTTTTAACACTTTTTTTCATGCAACAAAAAAAAAGAGCTCAGGTCAAACCAAAACTCCATAATGTTTACACCAAAGCAAACGTGTTAAAACTTTTTTGGTGAGGTGGCTTGCTGCTCTTTTTTCCGTTTTTGGCTGAACCGTGATTTATATTTATTTTTATGGCATTTCATTTGTATTATTTTACGTAAATTATGAACGTGTTTTACTTGAAATTATTATTTCACTTCTCGTTTATAACAAAAAACCTTTTAAAAATGCATCGCCTTTAAAAGGCATTTCAGAAAAAATTTTAAAAAATTAAAAGCATTTAAATTATGAGAGGTATTAATATTGGGCCATATAAAAAGTATTCGTTATGGGAAAAATTTGAAACTAAAATTGACACTCTTAGCAGCTATTACACGCGATTTTTTGCTGTTGATGTGAACCTTCAATATTTCGTAGGCAAAAACTTGAACGAGTAGGTCTTACGTTGAATAATATTTTTTATTACTAAAAAACATCAGCAAACACGTAATAAAGTGATGGTTGAACGGTTTAAACTGATGTAAAGGGTTATCCATTTCGTGGTTTCAAAAGTATGGGACTGGAATTCGACATCTGTCCAACTAAGTTGTGAAACCAATTTTTTTCTTTTCAGTTGAAAGTCTGACATTGATGAAAACGGATCGCTTAACTATCACACAACGCATACAAATTTTCAAAACCTACTACAAAAATGGTGATTCTGCCACAGCCACGTATCGAACAAAATTTTCTTCAGCGACGAAGCACATTTCACACTCGGTGGGTATGTTAATAAACAAAATTGTCGTATTTGGGGTTCTGAGACTCCTCAAGTAATTGAAGAGAGGCCATTACATCCAGAAAAAGTCACTTACTTCTTCGAAAACGACGATGGAACGACTGTCACCGTCAATTCGGAGCGTTATGGTCATATGAGAACCGACTTTTTTTTTTGCCTGCTATTGAA
The DNA here is from genome assembly GCA_958299815.1 of Sarcophaga carnaria. Taxonomy (NCBI): domain Eukaryota; kingdom Metazoa; phylum Arthropoda; class Insecta; order Diptera; family Sarcophagidae; genus Sarcophaga; species Sarcophaga carnaria. The sequence continues at coordinate 145,811,503 of OY283149.1, forward strand.
GAATACGACTTGGAGAACATGTGTGGTTTCAACAAGACGGTGCCACATGCCACACAACTCGAGCGAATATGGCTTTATTGCAAGAGACATTTCCTGGCCGCGTAATTACGCGTCGTGCCGATATCAACTGGCCACCAAGATCATGCGATTTGACACCATTAGACTTTTTGTGTGGGGCTACGCGAAAGACCGTGTTTATGCAGATTCAACCTTCAACTCTTGAGCACTTAAAGACCAACATTCGTCAAGTTATGGCTGAGATACCGCCCAATATGTGTCAAAAAGTGGTCGAAAATTACCTCAAAAGAATCAATGCTTGCAACACTTCGCATGGAGGTCATTTAAATGATGTCGTGTTTCACACATAATGTCAACGTTTAAACTTTACAATAAAAAAGAAATATCATGAATAAAAATATTTTATATGTGTTTTATTTACGTTTACTTTTGAAACCACGAAATGGATAAACCTATATTATTGATATTAAAGCCGCCGTTTGTCTAGTTGGTAGTGTGTTGGCTTATTAGACGTAATGCCAGGGTTCGAGCCCCAGGCCAGACATAAAAACAAAATACAAACAGTATTTCTCGGCGACTTTCTCTCAGCAGATTTCTGGCAAAAACTCTGAGAGAAAATAAAATTGCCATGAAAAAGTTTCCCAAAAATCTGTTGTTTCTCAAAAATCTGTTGTCGACTTTAAACTGTAGGTCCCACCACTCATGTATAAAATTAACACACACAACATAAGTGGTGTGAGAAAATAGGTCGTAATCCTGACTGAAGGGTTGTAATGATAAATTATGTATGTATGCATGTATCGTTTATTGAGATTTCGAGCACATTCATCAGACTGTTTACCCTGCCATATAAAAGGCAAAGCAAATCAGGCGACCGGAATTAGTGAATTTGAGTCAGTCTGGGTGGGAAGACGCGGTAGGTTTGAAGAGAGTAATCGTGGTTTGAAGATCTCCGTTACAAAGATCTGTCGAATAATTGTCTGGCAATTGTTGTTGTTTACATCAAGTTGTGAACAGTGGCACACAGAATTGTGCGAATATTAAAAATTTTAATTGAAACCAAACACAAACTTATTTTTATTTTATTTGCAATCTACAAGGTCATATTTTAAACGTTTTTAAAAGGTAAAAATTTATTCAAGAAAAAAAACGAAAACAAAAAGAAAAAATTATTATTTCACATTAAATTATTCAATTAAATGTAATTCAATTAAAATAACCACCCACTACCACAACCATAACCATAACTATATACTTTAACTGTAATTAATCATTTTTCCATTGTTGCAGTTTTTTCTTGCGTTCTACTATACAATAATGAAGGTCCCCTTATCCACAATAATATATGACAGGATATTTAATTTTATTAACCATACCATACCATATAAAATATATGTACGTATGTATGTACGAATGACTGTTGATATTTCAATTCCCATTGTGCTATAGTTAATGATTGTATTGCTGCAGTCCATGAATGTTTCAAAAACTACAATTCTTACTATCGTAAGGACGTACTTATGTGTGTATGTTTGTATGTATTTGTGTAGCATACATATATACAATTTATATGAAAATGTACTTGTACACGCAACAGCATTTTGTGTAATATGTATGTATGTTGGAGTGGTGGGAGCACTTGTGTCACCGAAGCTTTGCACACATCATAAAACAAGAGAAAGATTTTCGAAAATGTTTGCCGCATATGCCAGCACAGTGGAAGTGTATAACTGTTGACAGTTTTATTTTATTTTATGTGACGTTTTTTTTCTGCTCTTTTTTCTGCTCTTTTTTCCGTTTTTTTTATTTTAATTTTTTTATGAGAGATGCAGACATATGAGTAGAAGTAATAAAAATGTCGACTAAGATATTCGAGGGTTGTTGCCTACATTTGTTGGATGTATTTAAATTGTATAAGAAAGACCATTCAAGATATTCTAATTGCGAACACAACTGTCTTTAATTTCTCCTAACAGGCAACTTCTCACCTTATTATGTTTCTTAAAAGAACGAAAAGGAGTAATTTCATAAACAAACTTGGTGCCAATGCAGGACTTATATTTTATAAGGATGGACAATACTTCCTGACTGTCATGTACATATCGTTTAACAATAAAAACGATAAACAAAAGCTACCAGCAACACCAACACAATACACACGACACAATGCACAATAATGAACGTGTTGATTATCTAAAGCTGCACACACACATATGTACAACCAACCTGGTTGCACCTGGTACCAACAACAACGTGAAATGAAAGTAAACCAGCTACAACATGTATGTGACAAAAAGGCATGAACAACGTAAGCAAGATACACAAACAATAATGTAGTAGCAATAGAGCGCTCGAGAAGGCGAGAACAAAAACCTTCCACATCGAGAACGTTCGTCATACTGATTGCGTGCGTATATAAAAGGGCAACAAGGCCAGCAGTCAGTCAGCCTTGTGTGAAGTTGCGTGTGAACAAAACAAGTCGTGGTTGTAAAGCGAATAATTGTGTGGATTAGTAAAGTGAATAAACAGATTATTATTGTTGTATCGTTGTTGTATACGGTGACACACAAAAGTAGTGTAAAGAATAAAGAGAGTTTAACTGAAATTAAACACATATTTGTTTTTACTTTGTTTGCAATTAACGAACTCATATTTAAACGTTTTTAAAAAGGTAAAAACGTAACAATATATTCAATTGTCAGCATATGTTAAATTAAGCTGAATAAGCAGCCGCCTCAAGTGGTATAGCTTACTAGGGTCCAAAATTCAGATTACAACTCCTGGTTCGAATCGCTCACCCTTGAGGAGAGTTTAATGAAGATAAGAATTTTATTCAAATCGCCTTTTCCTATACACGTTCCGTCAATAAATTCTGAGTGCTTAAGAATTTATTATCTTAGGTTTGCAAACACCGAACAAACATAGAGATGTTCTGTGACCTTCATTGCGACAGTTCCTGCTGAAGTAGTTGGTTGGTATTTCCCATTACCGAGTGTGTGCAATCAAAGCCCAGTATCCTGATGTAATTGTTATGAGGTTCCAAAAAACGAAATCTCGTCTGGTTTAATGCAAATTTTGCTCTGCGTTTAGTATACAGTTACAGTGAGCGTCAAAAGAAACTGTACATTTAAAAAAAAGAATATACCTTAATAAATTACCGTTATTTTTATTTTAAATTTATTTCATTGCCAGTTTTTAAAATTGAAACAAACAAAAAAAATTTTACAAAGAAATTTCGAAACATTGTCAAATTTTTTCGGGCAGTCTCTTTTAGTGGCAAAAGTTGAGTTTGGTGATTGTTAGAATTGTATCCATAGTGTACAGTTTCTTTTGATGCTCACTGTATATTGGGTCAGATCTGTTTGGCTTCTCTACTACAGGTTTTTTTATCCCATCTTTCTTTTGGAAATGAATGCAGTTTGTATTTGAGACTATTTGTTTGTCCCTCTGTAGAGGAGTGACATTTTTATGTATGAATTCAATTGATTTCCGTTTTGTCAGCTTTGATGTTACCATTCACCGTGTCTTGAGACTAATATGAGGGTAACTGTCGAATGTCTCGCTATCTAATCTTTATAGCCATTATTTTAGTCTGAACAGTCCTCTAGTTTTGTGATTGGGGCAGTGAAAGGGACAATCTAAGACTAAACTGTTGTAAAAATATTCTACGCCCGAATTCTACGTGTGATCTGTATCCATCAGTTAGTACTTGGATAAAGTTTTCATTGTAAATCCATTTTTCACGTCGAGGAGGGGTAAATGTATCTAACCGCACCATAGAGGAAGTCGTCACATTCTCCGTGTGTAGGGCCCTCACCCACTAAATCTCCCCCTTGTCTCGTGGACTTGTTGTGCCCACTCCGGAACTACGGTGGTATTACTTCGGAGTGGAGTCCCTTTGGCCCCTGCGTGTTCATATCCGCGTCCGAATTGCGTGTCCATAGTTGAAGAGACATCTAAGTGTCTCAACTATTCCTTTCGTCCAGGACCCTGTTTCGAATTTCGCTTGACACGTGTGCCAGTTTCTTCTATGCCGGCGTGCCCGCCTGTTCCGAAGCCTCAAGATCCCTCTTCTTCAGTGTTAGAATGATCTCCACGCAATTCGCCACTGAGATCCAATTTTCTCTACTGGCGATCATAACCTCGACAATGTTAACGGCCGTGATCGTCCCAACTATCGACGTCAGTGCAGAGCGATAGCACTGCCAGCGTGCACACTCGAAAACGGTGTGCACTGCGTCATCAGTTATCTCTCCTTCCTCGTAAAGACAGTAAGGGGAGGCGGTCTTGCCCATTCTGTGCAGATATTTTCTAAAATATCCGTGACCCGATAGCATCTGTGTAACGTAGTAATTTACCTCGATGGAACGAGGAAGATAGAGGAAGATGGACGGCGTGACTTATTCTAGACATAAGGCCATGGATTGGTCGGAAATTTGGAGAGGTAAATTACTACGTTGCACAGATGCTATCGTTTCACGGATATTTTTTTGAAGCCATGATCAAAGAAGGGTTCACATACCCAAGGTTTCGTATTGACCATAGCTGCTATACTTTCATGCTCCTGGTGTTCAGTGGTGTCCAGTCCAATTGTCGGATTCGCAGTCACATATTTCGGCAACGTGTCTAGTGGTAGCCAGTTAATGTAAGTAAAGAATGCCTTAGACGTTGTTGTTCTAAGTACTCCTATTATCATGATCACCAGCATTCTCACAATCATCTCAAACCGGGTTTGATGATTTGTTTTCTCTAAAGACTACCACCAAAAAGATAGCGCTGTAGAACAAAGTTGTTTTGATTAACAGGTCATTACATTTTTTAGGGTTCATGCTCGAGTATACTGTCGAATATAATGGCAAGATATTTGGCACTGTTGGATAGAGTGGAGGCTATTATTTTTTTTTCAAACTCAGAGTATTTGCCGGAGCCAACACATTACCTACGAGACTGCGGCGACATCCGTTGGTACAACGGGTAGCAAAATTTCGGAACTTTGTAACGCTTTGTGAATAGTATTAACTCACACACACACATTCGTTAGACGCTACCTGTAATAAGGGCGTTAGTGTAAAGATAGATTCAAATACGAGCACAGGGAGTGCAGCAATCCACAGAGAGCTTATGAGCCGCTTTAGCATTATTCAATAATGAACAACAGAGTTATTCTAATAATGCTTTTTAAAATTGAAAATTGTAGCAACCCTCGTACATATGTTAAATGTTGCTTTAAGCATTTTGCTGTTTTTATACAACTTCATGTCGTAGAGAAGTTTTCATCTTGTAATGCTTATGCCTGATATATTTCACTTAAATAATAAGTTTTAGTTTCTCTTAACATAACGTAACCCTTAATGGTTTTAAAATATCAGCAGATTTCTTTTTTTCTTTCATACGTTTTTCATTCCATTTTAAACTTTTTTTCCATCAAAAAAGGAAAACTGAAACTCCCATATAATCTCTATGAATATGAACATTTGTGTGTTTGTATAGAAATTTCTTCGTTGTTTTTTGTTGTTTTTGTTTTAAATGTATTTAAAATTTTTTATTTTTGTATACAAAGTGATTGTGTATGTGTGTAATTTCTATGTGTACGAATAACTTGAGTGCAAATCCTTTAACAACATCATGCAACAAACAAAACTTTCTTTTCATTTCATCATCATCATGGCAGTTGCTTGCTCTGTTTCTATGAGATGTTAAAGGACTTTAATTCTTTTCAAACACATACATACATATACATCTACACATACATCTCCACATACATAATATATTTCATTGTATTTGTTTGTTCGTGTGTGTGTATGTTTTAAATGTTTATGTTGCTCAATTCAATCCTTTTAAGATCGTTTGTGTTACACATTTGACTGAATATGAACAACATTTTAATCAACACTAAAATCCAATACATACATACATACATACATACATATTTTGTTTTTGTTTGTGTTGTTGTTGCATTATAATTCAACAAAACACTTTAGTTTTGCTTTCCAAAATAGTTGCTGCTGTTCATAGTTCTATTCTTTAATTGTTTTTGTGTGTGTGTGTGGTTTGCTTTGCTTGCCACACAGAGATGCCAGCTGCCAAACGAATGAAACAAACGGATGTAGGCCATCATATTCTCTGTTTTCTGTTCGTTGTGTTGTGTTAATAACAATGAATGTTTTTCTAGAAAAATTAAATTTTTGTAATTAAAATGTCTTGTTTTTATTGTTGTTCAAGTCTTTCATTATTTGTAAGTATTTTTGAGAGTTTTTTTTTTGGTTTTATTGAAAGTGATTGCATTTCTTTATTTATTATGTTAACACATGATATGATTTGCTTCATTCAATTGCTTTATACAGAGTGTTTTTCGAGACACTCACATGGTAACAATGGTTATCTGACAACCGGATTTAATGTTTAGCACTAGTGTGCAGTTGCATTTGCTAGATTATTTATCTTTAGTTTGAAAATGAATTTATTAACCTATACATACCCAAATACAGAATTGGTCATTATTCGGCAGGAAATTCTACTTTGTTTGTACATCCTAGGAATATTATATAAAGTTTGAATGGAGTACCATAGACCATATGGTTGCTGAACTGAAATACCTCTTTACAAAAAGAATAATAGCTAGTGACTGTTCGGTAAGAGTTTACCCACTTACGCCATCTAATGCTGATATGAATTTATACTGAAGTGGTGTGACCTGCAGTTTAAAGTCGACTTCAAGCGACAAGCTTTTGGATAAACTTTTCATGGCAATTTTTATTTATTTTCAGAGTTTTCGAATTTCGTTTTGTTTGAGATGTCTTGAACGAGGGCTCACGTCTTATAACCCAATCCGCTACCTACCAGAATACAGCAATTTGAAGTGCTATAACTGTGCTATATGGAGGTCTGTCGCAAAACTATTCACTGGTTTCTGATGTGCCACCTAGTTTTCTAGTATTTTAGCAATATCACTGCGAAACAGGTAATGTTTTTTATAAAGGTTTCTTCACAGCTTTCGTAGTTAAAGTACATCCGAAATATCCAGTTTTCTATGACTCTAACACACAAATCAGGCTGGAACCTCTGTAGCTTGTGGCTTATTGGCATGCACCTGTGATCTAAGAAAATATCACAAGAAAAAGTCTAATAGCGTTAGATATCTCTGTGACCAATTCCTATCACTTTCATAGGAGGTGACCATGCGATCAAATCAATCATGCAAAATATCTCATATAGGATGAGCTCTGTGGCTCGTAGCATCTTTCTGTTACAACATTGTTTACATTTATAGAGATTTCGAGAAGGCTATGTCATGAACATTCGCATTCAAGAACTTTCATCAGACTAATTACCCTGCCATATTAAATGCAAAGCAAAGCAGGCGACAGGAGTTAGTCAAGTTCAGTCAGTCTTGTGAGAAGACGCGGTGTGTTTGAAGAGAGTAATCGTGGTTTGAAGATCTCCGTTACAAAGATCTGTCAAATAATTGCCTAGTAATTGTTATTGTTTATGCAAAGGATATAAACAGAGGAATAGAGTAATTGTTGTTGCTTACATCAAGTTGTGAACAGTGGCATGCAAAATTGTGCGAATAATAAAGAATTTTAATTAAAACTAAACACAAATTTATTTTTATTTTATTTTCAATCTACGAGCTCATATTTTGAACGTTTTTAAAAGGTAAAAATGTAGCAATATTGTATTACACAAGACTTGCGCAATCTCGGCGTATTACTACTGAATATAGTAGTCTCGTCCATTACTACCAAATAATTTCTTATTCAAAGAGGGAAAAGTAAGATACAAGACCACATTTATGAGCTAAATTTTTTAAAATTCTTTATTCTTTAATTTATTTTTATACTAGTACTTCAACTAAAAGAAAGACGAGACCTTTAGTTTTTTTTAATACCAGACTCGTCTGTCTTATGCTCACATTCCATGGCCCTTTGCTCAATGTCTCATATAATCACAATTATTTTTTAAAATTTCTTCACTTGATTGAATTTACCTCATGCTGTTCAAAACATTCCATTTCAAGTTAAAGTATTAAAAATTTATATCCACAAGCTAAGAGAAATTTTCTTCAAAATTGTATGCCAGTTAAATAATAACAACCAACACCATATAATTTAGTTTTCATTTACCATCATACCGCCCAAAATCAACTTCATGTTGCAACTCATACAACATTTGTTGCAACTCAATTCATTGGTATACCAATGACCATCTTGCCATCCATGCGTATGAGTATTTTATTTCATAGAAAAAGTTTACGAAACAATATTGCTGATACGTTACCCTCACTAGTTATAGACTTAAATTTTTGTTACAACAAAAAAAAAAAGGAAATACAAATAAAAATTCTAGAATACAACGTATAATTTATTTACTTACGGCCAGTCTGGAGTGTATTGACATGAAAATAATTTCATTAGTTTGTAAGTGAAACATGTTACGGCTGCTGTATGAGTATTATTTATGGCTTCAGGGAGAGGAATACATGGAAGAGAGCTGATGTGTTATAAAATAATTTTATTTTCTACTACTTTTCCTCTTTTGGAAACTCACTTTAACAATTACTTGGCATTAGCAGTGACTAAATTGAACAAAAAGTTACAATTGAATTGATTATGGCCTGCTAATGTTATGCCACAGCCTTTATATTACATGGTGTGCTACTTACTAGTACATTTGCTAGGGCTGTCTAGTATATTTTAATGATTTTTATTTTTATGCCAGTGCCAAGGGCATATTTGATGTGTTTTTTACATCCTTAAACTTTAAGATGGACTAGCCTGGTAGCAAGGTGCTGGAAAGTGTTATATTGATACAGCAGGCTCATGGTTGTAAACCCTCTTTACTTTCAAGGAACAGATGTTTGCATTTTTAATGTGGCCATGGAAATTCTATGCGTAAATATGATTTTGCAAAAAAATATTGTAAAAAAGAAGGAAAAATATGGACTAGAAATAATATTTTTATGATTATTTTCATGGAAACTATAAAAACGCAGTGTAGGTGTTGTCATGTAACTGTGGGAAAAACGAGCTGTTCCAAGGCATTTTTTTTTGTGAAATTCTGTACATTTTGTAAATAGAAATGAAAGCAGAGTAGCAGTATGACCAACTAAAAATATTGTTTTAGGAATCCAATTATAATTAACAGCCTTCCTTCGGTCGGAAAATTCTCAATTCTGCCATCAGGAAAGTTTTGAAGACAACAGGAGATATGGTAGCCGGAAGTTCCATTACATATTTACAGTGAGCGTCAAAAGAAACCGTACATTAACAAAATGTATACATTAATAAATTACCGTTATATTTAATTCCAATTGTTTCAGTTTTTTAAAATTGAAACAAAAAAAAATTACAAAAAAAATTCGAAATTTTTGTCAAATTTTTTCGGGCACTCTCCTTAAATGGTAAAAGTTGAGTTTGGTGATTGTTAGAATTTTTTATCCACAGTATACAGTTTCTTTTGACGCTTACTGCACATGCATACATAATCGGTCATTATAACCCTCAGTCAGGTTTACAACCAAGCTTCTCACATTATTTATGCTGTGGTGTTGGTTTTATGGATGAGTGGTAGGAGCTGAAGTCGCCGTGGTCTAGTAGCCAGGGTTCGAGCCCCTGTATTTTTCGAGTATTTTTTCGGCGTCTTCCTCTCAGCAGATTACTGGCAAAAACTCTGAGAGTAAATAAAATTGCCATGAAAAGTTTCTCAAAAATCAGTCGTTCGGAGTCGACTTTAAACTTAAGGTCCCGCCACTCATGTATAAAATTAACACACACAATATAAGTGGCGTGAGAAACTAGGTCGTAATCCTGACTGAAGGGTTGTAATGACCAATTATGTATGTGGTAGGAGCTACAGCTAAAAGTTGACTCCGAATGACAGATTTTTGGGAAACTTTTCATGGGAATTTTTGGTTTACTGTCCCAGCTTTTGCCAGAAATCTGCTGAGAGTAAGTCACCGAAGAAATATTTTTTCGTATTTCGTTTCGTTGGGAGTGTCTTGGCCTTGGCTTTGAATCGAGACCTTAAGTCTAATAAGCCAACACACTACCTACTAGACTACGGCTACTTTAAAGTGTTATTACTATGCTATTTGGAGCGTGGTTGCCACACTATTCACTGGAATCAGTTTCTAAAGTGCCATCAAAGTTTAGAAGACTTTAGCATTGTAACTTTCGAACAGAAAAATCGTTTAATAAAGGTTTCGTCACAGCTTTTCTAAAGGGAACACAACCGAATTGTCCAATTTTCCATGACTGCAACACATAAATCAGGCTGAAATTGGCCGATGGCATGGGTTATATTGGTTTTGAAGGTTGCTGTGACATAGGAATTATTCACATGTAACTCAGACTTAAGAAAATTTCACAAGAAAATTCTAACAGACCCAAATCGCATCATCGCGGTGGTCAGTTCATATCACTTAAATAGGAGGTGATCATGCCCTCTAGTCATTAATGTGATAGAACATAAACCGTGTGTTACGCAGTGCTGTTTTGTTGAAGCCACAAATCGTTGTGGTCCAGATCATGCAATTAAAGCTAAAAGAAGTTGGTAATCATCGAACTGTAGTATATCGCTAGCCAATATCGTTCTCAAAGAAATATAAAACGATGGCGACGCCATTCCAGAATCCAAAACAGATTGTAAATTTTTCATGATGCATTTGATGGTCTTGAATCTCATATGGATTGGCATTGTCCCCAAATTCGGCAGTTTTACTTGTTAAGGTACCCATGGACCTCATGGCTGTAGACAAAGGAATATATGTAGCCCGGCAACATTCGCCATCCACACTAAACAATGAATTTTTCAGATTGCATTGGACACTCATGTATCTGATGTGGACTGGTATCGTCTCAAATGCAGCAATTTTGCTTGTTCAGGTACCCATTCATCCAGCAATAGACTTCTTAGCTGAAGACAAAGAATATGGGTCGTCACCAGAGGTCAGCAATGAGTATTCAAAACGATGAGTAGATTCGAATCATACTTATAATTTTTGATACTTATACGCATCCATACTTATTTTAATGTCATACTCATACTACTCATACTCAAAGCTTGAAATACTCATGGTACTTATACTTAACAATACGCATGATGTTATTGATTTCGACTCTCCATGACTCATCGTATACACGAATTACAAAATAAGTATGATTCGCGTACGAACACTACAATACTCACAAGAAGATTGAGTGTTTGCTCTGCTTGCTGGCTTTGTCTTTTTTGTTTGTGGGTCTTTCTTCTCTCTTTGTAAATGCAATAACAACTAAGACTGTAAATTTTGTTGAATGATTCGGATCACTTGAATCATTTATGAGTATTATAAGTATTTTTCTAAATTTATGAATCTAAATTAGTAGGCGTATGAATCAAACATAGTTTGAATGTTATGAGTTTGATGTCAACGTTGTACTCATACTCATTGCAACTTGTACTTATAAATCAACGTTGTAGTGAGTACGAATGAATCAGAGTAGTTCGATTTCAATACTGTTGACTCACTCATACTCGAAATTTCATGAGTACTTATGAGTATCGAAAAAATGATTCATTGCTGATATCTGGTCGTCACTACCGGCCGTCCACACCAAGTAGTGACTTTTTCGGAATGCATTGGACGATCTTGTACTTGATGCTTGATATCGTTTTAAATGCAGAAATTTTGTTTATTCACGTATTCATTTATCCGGAAATGGATCACATTGCTGAAAATGATTTGTCAATGAAAATTAGCGTCAATAGCCGACTGCTCCAGAAGCCGTTCTACGTTTGTTGTCTATGGTTGTTAACCCTTATACGTTGTTCAGATATGCACTTTTATTGCGTAAATCGCAATAACTGCAATTATTGTGCTCAATATTTCATATAAAGTTTCAATGAATTATTGCGCAATAAATTCATAAAATATTATAATATTGATTAAAACTTAAAATGCAGCACTGTCATAAGTGTGTTTAGTGAGCACATTACAATTATCCGAACGCTTTCTGTTGATATTTGGCAATTTAAATGTCAACAACGACAAACAAAAAAAAATCAGCTCTCAAGTCAATATTGAATAAGCATATTATTATGTCTGAACACTTAAAATATTGTACTCAATAAATCGAATATTGAGTAAATAATATAAATAGCATTAGTCTGAAGAGATTTCCAGACTGAATAAATGACAATTAATTCTGCAGATGGCAGTCGCCGTTGTCTAGTAGGTAGTGTGTTGGCTTAATAGACGTAAGGCCACGGTTCAAAATATGAAAAAATATTTCTTAGGCGACTTCCTCTCAGCAGATTTCTGGCAAATACCCTGGGAGTAAATAAAATTGCCACAGAAATGTTTCTCGAAAATCTATCGTTCGGAGTCGACTTTAAACTGTAGGTCCCGCCACTCATGTATAAAATTAACGAACACATCATAAGTGGTGTGAGCAGATAGGTCCTGATCCTGACTGAAGTGTTGTAATGACCAATTATGTATGTATGTATGTATATAATTCAACAGATTTAGCTTCAACAAGGTAGCCATTTTCAACTCTTAAAGCCCGAAAGTCCCTGTTGGAAGACTTTATAGATTGCACATCAATAATGCTGAACTTATGAGGGGTCTTGTGTTTTTTAAGCTGGACCATGTCCATCACATTTCTCCAAACGTAAAGTAAGTCAAGTGTGAGTGTGTCATCTCATTAAAAGCTTCTGTAAAGACTTTGTTTGTTGTTTTAGGAAATAACATCCTTGCTCCCAATCAGCATGACTTCTGTATTGACACAATAGTTGGTCACATTAAGCCTTGAAAATATGATTACAACACAGAATTTCTGTGCCCACAGCCGGTTTGTAGTGAACTTTTCTGTTTCCGTTTTATTTTGTAAAACCAAAACGAAGGATTGAACAAAAAACAAGAAGAAGAAATATTGATTTATGAGTAGGCAGTCAGTCTATCGTAATGACATAAAGTTAACGTTGGCATTTTTTTGTTGTTGTTATTTCCTGCAGGTCTATAAAATGAAAACAAAAACTGAAACCTGAACTTTAAAAATAACTTCACTTTATAAAATCCAATAAAAACAAAACCAACAAGAACAACAGAATTCAAATTGAATCTGTACAACCCTTCCTCTTTATAAAGTTTCTTTAATGCCACTGGCCACTAATTCTCTTTTTTTTTACTTCCTGTCTTTTTTCTTTTGCTTATGCATCCAAGGAGATGAAGAAAAAATATGTATCACTTAACGCAGTAAAAAAAAAATGATAAGAAGTTCATATGGAAATATGGTCTCCAGTTAATTTAAAATTGATAGAAAATACAAATACAGAACGAATGAATGAAATGAAATTTACGGATTAATTGAATTGAAATTATTTATTCGGGGTTTGCCTGTCATCTGATTGAAAGAACTCTTATGATGCCTGCTGAACAACAGATGCTGTTGTGATAAGAATATTTGCAAGAAATTAATTGCATTTTTTTTGGAATTCTTTACAAAATCATTCTTTAAATTGAATGGAGATCTGATTATAATGAAAAGTTTTAAGTGTTATGCCATTATAAAAGAAAATATTATAAAGAAAATAAATTTCAATTAATTCGTCATACATTTTTTGTTCTTTTTTTTGATTTGCTTTTAATTTAAGAATTTACAAAAATCTGAAAAGATTATTAATTTAAAATAATAAATAAAAGAATAATTTAAAATTTATATTTAAAATTAAGTTAATAGAAGAGTTATTTTTGTCTAACAACCATAGCTGCCAGATTTGACGATTTATGCCCTTATTTTGACGATTTTTAGAAATTAAAAATTTTCGTCATATTCCTAACTTTAGTATTTACTTTGCAATTGTTACTATTGGAAATTTATGTTAGTAATTACGAGGAGTAAAGTATTACATTTTTAAGTTACTTTCGAATACCTGTGCTGATTTTTCTGTATTTTATTCCTTTTTAATCCCTTAAAAGCCAAAAAATTACAACTCCTAAATAACCTCGTAGTTGGGAATAATTTATCACTTGTCGTTGTAGACAATTTTAAAAATTCGAGTTATTCTTCCAAGAAGCTAGGCCGTAATTCTGACTGAAGTGTTGTAATGGCCAATTATGTATATACATATGTATGTATAGCTTCTAATATTACCATCGGAAGAACAAAGGCAAGCGCCGTTATTTTTTTTTTTTCGTACGACCAACACCATAGTGTTTGAAACTATGAAAATATGTTATGGGAAGAAGGAAAGAGAGAACAGTGTTTATGGACACTAGGCTTGTATATTTTTAAACCATAGGTAACAGGAAAGACCTCTGCAGGAATTGAGTTCCACATACGAATAGTCCGACTAAAAAACGTATTTTTTCTGTAATGCAGTGTGCGATCCACTGGCCAATCGACCACGTACGGATGTCCTGGCCGAGAAAGACGAGCGGTACGTAGGAATATATGATTTTCGTTAACAAGTCCCCTTATTTCGTCCGAACAAAATCCTTTTGTAGTAGGTTTAGAACACTGAAACACAAGCCACCATGCAACAATGATTCAATAGAGTTGGATACACTACCATCATTAACCAGCTACTACGGCCTCTGCTGTACATGGTCGAGAAACATCAAACTAGACGTTTAGGCACCGACCTCATAAATGGTATAAATAAATAGTGTACATAGTAAGATTAGAAGATAAGATCTTAAGGAGGAACTGAAAAATGTGTCGGTTACAGCCAGAGTCAGAGTGCCAACAACTTGTGACTCCCTAATACCTACGCCGCCCATAGATATAGATGATGCAATATTATTGCTACCCTTATGTGTCAATAAACAACATTGGGATAAATTGTTTAAACCTTAAACAATTTTTTCCTGAAAATGATATAACATTTTGGAAAAAAAATTAATAAATGAAAATGAGGGACTCTAGCTTTTAATTTCAAACAAATTTTTTTAAATGTTTTGTTTTTGAACTCAGATACATTGACTTCATATGTTTTACTACAACAGAAATAATTTTGGTTTTTAAAAACTTATAATTTATTTATTTATTTATTTATTTTTTCTGACGATTTTTTGACGATTTTAATAAACGTCTGACGATTTTTCCTCCAATATTTGGCGATTTGGTGCCTCATTTATCTGGCAGCTATGCTAACAACAGCCTAGCAAAAATAAATTACTATTACTGTAGTCGCCGTAGTCTGGTAGGTAGTGTGTTGGTTTATTAGACGTAAAGCCAGGGTTCGAACCCCAGGCCAGACATCAAAACAAAATACAAAAAGTATTTCTTCGGCGACTTCCCCTCAGCAGATTTCTGATAATCGCTCCAAGAGTAGATAAAATTGCCACGAAAAAGTTTCTCAAAAAATCTATCGTTCGACTTTAAACTGAGAAACTAGGTCGTAATCCTGACTGAAGGGTTCCAATGACCAATTATATATGTATAGGAGTTCATATAACTACATTTTTACCTTTCAAAAGCGTTTAAAATATGAGCCCGTAGATTCCAAATAAAATAATTATAAATTTGTGTTTAGTTTTAATTAAAATTCTTCATTATTCAATTCTGTTTGCCACTGTTTACAACTTGATGTAAACAACAACAATTGGTTTTCTTTGTTCATACACTTTACATAAACAATAGCAATTACTGGGCAATTATTCGACATATCTTTGTAACGGAGATCTTCAAACCACGATTACTCTCTTCAAACGCACCGCGTCTTCACACAAGACTGACTGAACTTCACTCACTCCGTCGCCTGCTTTGCTTTTGGCAAAGTAAAGAGTCTGATTAATGTTTTTCAAGAGCGAATTTTCGTGGCTTCGCCTTCTCGAGATCTCTATAAATGTAAACATCGTTGTTTACATTTATTATTGTTGTTTGTGTATTTTGTTACATTTATTCTTGTCGTGTTTGTTGTTGTATATTTTTGTTTATTTGTTTACCATTTTTTATGCTGATGTTTGTTGTTATATTAAGCAGTACGATAATTTGTAAACAGGTTTGTTTACTTGCATTGTTTTGTTTTTGTAACTTTTATTTATAATTTTAATGTTAAGCGATGTTAATGCTGAATACCAGAATCTAAATTTTTCGTTTTTCGTAAAAATATGCTCTTCCCATAAATAATAAATGAAGGTCAGACAATATTACCAAAAATAGGATTCTAAGAGCAAAAACGTTGTTTAAAACTAGAAAAAGATTAATAATAGGAAAAGGGAGGATAGGATATGTGATGGTTTGTAATAATTTATTAGATTTAAAAAAAAAATATTCATAGTATTTAATAAATTGTTTGGGATTTAATCCAGTAAAGTAATACAACGAAGTATGTTATGGTGCTTCGGAATGCAGTGCATAGGAGGCAGAACCAATTCTATTGGATGAAGGACATTACTCAATGCAACTGGTAAATCTAAAATGAATTTCGATATGTAGCATTGGGCAGGGCTTTTAGATAATCCATTTTACTGATACAGTACCGATATACAGCATTAATAGTATCAATGCAACATCTTTGCTCCAATGAACTTTATATTAGTCACAGTTATTTTATGAGATCCTTCCTATTGAGCTACTTAATTGCGACATCCTTGTTTAGATCAAACGAAAACCTAGTCAGACTAGCAGTACGCTATAAGAAGTCAAACTATAGATGCGCTGAGGGATGTGTTGGCTTGAAGAAAATTCAGTTTGATACCTTCCTTGAATGTACATATAATGTGAGCGAAATTGATTTCATTTGATCAAGCGCGTGCTACTGACTGTTCTAGCTTCGAACAGTTGTTCAATAAAGGAATAACAATACGATCATATTGTCAGTTGGAACACTGAAAAGACACTTCCTGCATCAGAATATTTTAATCGTTATGAAGTTGTTAAAGAGTTTCACTACATACATACATACATACATACATACGTACATACATACATACATAATTTGTCATTACAACCCTTCAGACAGGATTACGACCTAGTTTCTTACACCACTTATGTTGCATGTGTTAAGGGCTTTCCATTTCGTGATTTCAAAAGTATGGGACTGGAATTCGACATCTATCCAACTAAGTTGTGAAACCAATTTTTTTCTTTTCAGTTGAAAGTCTGACATTGACGAAAATGGATCGCTTAACTATCACACAACGCATGAAAATTATCAAAACCTACTACAAAAATGGTGATTCTGCCACAGCCATGTATCGAACAAAATTTTCTTCAGCGATGAAGCACATTTCACACTCGGTGGGTATTTTAATAAGCAAAATTGTCGTATTTGGGGTTCTGAGAATCTTCAAGTAATTGAAGAGAGGTCATTACGTCCAGAAAAAGTCACTGTTTGGTGCGCTCTATGGTCCGAAGGTGTGATTGGACCTTACTTCTTCGAAAACGACGATGGAACGACTGTCACCGTCAATGCGGAGCGTTATGGTCATATGATAACCGACTTTTTTTTTGCCTGCTATTGAAGAATACTACTTGGAGAATATGTGGTTTCAACAAGACGGTGACACATGCCACACAATTCGAGCGAATATGGCTTCTTTACTGCAAGAGACATTTCCTGGCCGCGTAATTTCTCGTCGTGGCGATATCAACTGGCCACCAAGATCAAGAGATTTGACACCATTAGACTTTTTTGTGGGGCTACGCGAAAGATCGTGTTTATGCAGATAAATCTTCAACACTTGAGCACTTAAAAACCAACATTCGTCAAGTTATGACTGAGATATCGCCCAATATGTGTCAAAAAGTGGTCGAAAATTACCTCAAAAGAATCAATGCTTGCAACACTCCGCGTGGAGGTCATTTAAATGATGTAGTATTTCACACATAATGACAACGTTCAAACTTTACAATAAAGAAAGAAATATCATGAATAAAAATTTTGTATGTGTTTTATTTACGTTTACTTTTGAATCCACGAAATGGATAACCCTATATTTATGTATGTATGTATATAAACCAAAATAAAAAATCCAAATGACTTTCACTGTTCAGTTTTATATCAGAAAACTTTATTGATTTCTGCAACTTTACCTCCTATACGTATGAGCAATAATTTATGCCAGTTATTGTAATACGTTCACATTAATCATACGCCATGGCATATGCTTTACTTAAACACAAATTTTAAAACAAATTAAAGTCGTGTTATTTAACACTAAATTTTCCGTTTTTGCTCCCAATAAAATTGAGTTTAAAAGCCTCTTTAGCTACGACAATTACAGAAAACAAATGAAGAGTTGAGTGAAAAGTTTTTTTTTTAAGTTAAAGACTGTAAAACATACAGCAAAATGAGCACAATTTTACTTTTAGTTTCCGTCCGTTTACCATTTCCCGTGTTTAAAACTATGTTAAGGGGAGGGGACGGGGGGGCTGGTGTTAGTATAAACTGTTGACCCAAATGTGCAACTGTAACTTTGTCCTGTTAAATGTAAAATAATTGTTGTTTTGCACCTGCTTAAGCAACTTAATTGTAGATTTTCTTATGAAATGCTTCTACAAAAGCGGGAGGAAAAAGTTTTCTTTTATTATTGCGGTTAAGATTAAACGAATTGACACTAAAACGTGAGATAAGGGGGAATTTTTTGTTTTCTTCTGTTGCATGGCTTTGGTAAGCAATGATTTAAATAGAACTTTAACGTCTACAGGAAGACCAGTTAAAGGGTTTGGAAATTTGAAAATTTTTTCATTACAATATTCATAAGACAGGCTGTGGCAAGTGTCAATAAAAAACCGCTGCTTTGGTGTTTTTATTGCCATTTTAAATGTCTTTGCCTTTGTCACTTAAATTAAGGTTGACAGTTTTTGTATTGCCTGACAAAATGCCTTTTGCCTCATGCCTCATGCATATGTGCCTGTATTTCCTTGCTTTCATTGAAGAGATATCGTGCTGGAAACTAAATTTTCTGCGGCTTAACATTTGTAAAACATTTCTTTGTTGTGTTGTTGGCTTCCGTTCCTGTTTAACTTTTGTTCCATTTTTATTGTCAACAATGAATTTCAATAAAGGCTGTCAACGTGTCAGTTTCGCAATGCATGACTGATATTTTATTTTCTTTCTTTCTTTTATTTTCTTTACTTTAATAAAAAATTGATTTATGATCTCTTGTTCCTGAAATTGAATGACAGTTTAAATGCTAGCAATGATATTCATTCAAATGCGATAAAAGAAATTCATCTGAAACCCAAAAATAATATAAAAAAAACTTTTAATTTTCATTCGTTCTTTTATTTTATTTCATGGCAATAAATATGACTTTAAACTTTTGAAAAGAAAATATTTGTGTTTCGCAAAAATTTCAAATTCAAACACATGCGTCTTTCAAATACCTCTTCCAAATATGACATTTTTGATACCTTAAGCATGGTATTGTTTTGTTTTGTTTAGTTTAAGCAGATGTTTTATCAACTTTTTTAATATTCTTTGTCATCCTTCGTTTGTTTTCTTATGTTTATTTTTATGTATCCTTTTCACTCTCAGAAAATCGTATATTTATTGAAGCCTTGTTCATATGATTTTGAATATTAAGAAATGATTTATGTTTGTATCGATTAATATGGCTGGCATACATACAGTAGACATCAAAAGAAACTGCACATTAAAAAATAATATACTGTTACGAAAGGGTGGCTAGTGTGCTATACCTTTAGCGTAAGGGTCGTGGGTTTGATTCCCATCAGAGGCTCTCGTCTGTGACAGTCTACCGAGCATGTGGTCAAAGTTACTCATCTCGTATTTAATTAGAATATAAATTGTAATCGTATTGTAATCTTATATATAAAAATGAATGTTTGTTTATTTGTTTGTGGGTTTCTTTGTTTGTTTGAAGTCTATAGACGGCTAAACGACTGGACCCATTTTCTTGAAATTTTAACAGTACATTCCTGTATCTCTGGAAGGCACTGTAGACTACTTTTTATTTTAAAATTTCAAGCAGCCGGTGTGCCACGCCCACATACCCAATAAGTATTTAATGTCGCATAACTCATAAACTGCAACAGCCGGAGTTCTCAAATTTTGTATGGACAACCTTGACGTATATATGAAAAAAAATGGGCGAATTGGCTATAGTGGGCGTGTCACCTCCCATAGTCTATATACCCATATAAAAATGAATTTTTGTTTGTATGTACCTTATAGAATCGTAAACTGTGCATTTGATCATGTTATGATCTTTAGGAAAATGGTAGCGCATGAACCTGGGAAGGTTTCTAAGTTGGTATGACCAATTTCCGCTAGGCGGCGCCACCGGAAATTACTTAAAATGAATTAAATCGTAAACTGTGCATTCTTTAACAAAGTTGTTGCGCATGAGTCGACGGAGGTTTGTCAAAATGAATGACAAGCAATTGGTTGACCTACACCTCAAGCACGAAAGAAAAGAGCATTACGAGCCTCAAAATCAGACGAGCATTGAGGCTGGAAAATCTTCGAGTATATGCCGTTGAGACCCGTTCGCTTGAACCACTTGAACAATGAGAAGTGAGATTAAAAACTGATCGACTGCGTACTACTCAGGCCCGTTCATCTGAATCATCTGGACAACGGGAAACCAAATCAATAAAATGATTCAAACTTAATTGGACATTTGTGTAATGTCTTTACTTCAAATTTATTTGAGTTGCTGGCGCAGCAACACGCGCAGTGTACAGCTAGTTAATAAATAAAAAAATACTGTTATGAAAATGAAGAATCTAGATACTGGCGTTTTGCTTTTACATCCTTTAACATTAAAATTATAAACAAAAGCTACAAAAACAAAACAATGCAGTTTACAAATTATCGTACTGATTAATACAACAACAAGCACCAGCATAAAAATGGTAAACAAATAAATAAAAATACAACAACAAACACTACAAGAATAAATGTAAACAAAATACGCAAACAACAATAATGAATGTAAACATCGATGTTAACATTTATAGAGATTTCGAGAAGCCGAAGCCTCAACACTCGCCTTCAAAAACATTCATCAGACTGTTTACCCTGCCATATAAAAGGCAAGGCAACGCAGGCGGCTGAGTTAGCTGAGTTCAGTCAGCCTTGTGTGAAGACGCGGTGCGTTTGAAGAGAGTAATCGTGGTTTGAAGATCTCCGTTACAAAGATCTGTCGAATAATTGCCTAGTAATTGTTATTGTTTATGCAAAGGGTGTAAACAGAGGAATAACAAACAAGACCAATTGTTGTTGTATACATCAAGTTGTGAACACAAAGAATTGTGCGAATAATAAAGAATTTTAATTAAAATGAAACACAAATAAATTTTTATTTTATTTGCAATCTACGAGCTCAGATTTTAAAAGTTTTTAAAAGGTAAAAATGTAACAAAATAAACTTTTGTTGTAGCTTATTTTTGCTAGGGAGTACAGTATGGGTAGCATGGTCACTGTTAGACTGTTATTTATTTATGAATTTTAAATTTTTCTTCTATTTATTATTTTAAATTAATCTCTCCAATTTTTTGTAATTTCTTAAAATGAAAATAAAACAAAAAAATTCCAAAAACTTCGAAATATTGTCAAATTTGTTCGTGCACTCTCCTTAAGCGGTAAAAGTTAAATTTGATGATTGTTAGAATTTTATCCATAGTGCACAGTTTCTTTTGACGCACACTGTACATTCATTTCATATGTAACGCATTAATTTTTTTCCCCTTTCTTTGTATTATTCTCTGATGATTTATGTCTCGTTAAGCCTTCCGAAGGCTAGATTTTATTTTTATCCTTATTTAAGAGTCTTTTCATGTGTCAAATTTGTTAGTAATAATACAAGATTATTTATTAAATAATCATAATCATAATCATAATAATAATCACAATAACATTAAAAGAAAAGGCGTAATAATCACTGTCGTACAACAAGGAGAAAAATTATTATTTAATAAGAGTTCAATATGCGCATATATTGGGTGTAACAATAAATTATTTTTCAATAGTTTTCAAAGAAAACTACGTACTTCTATAGAACCAGCATTTCATCATTTTATCGGGAATTTAATATTCAAACAATTGCTTATGTTTTGTTTGTAGTTAAAATTTGTGAATTCTTTTTACGATCTCCAATGTTAAAAGAAATAGGAAGTGATCACTTACTTGTTATATCTACTGAATGAACAATTTTTTACACAAAAAATTGCTTGGCTCTGTTTTATCTTTCTTACTGTAAGCATATTAGAATACAAGACCTTAATCAAATGTATTCGTTGTGATATCCGTTTAGGATATCGAATGTTAACAGAAATATGTACTTAAAACACGGTTATACGGTCTATAGTCGTTCGCTCAGCTTCATTGTAACAATATTTGAATGTAAGACCTTAGTCAAATGTATTCGCTACAGGTTCTCCGTCATTGTTTGAAGGTTTAAGTGCTTTAAACTACTACCTTAATTGGTCGTTACAGCCATTTAGTCAGGATTACGACCTAGCTTCTCTTACCATATTGTATATATGAATTTTATCCGTGAGTAGTGGAACCTACAATTTTAAATTGAGTCCGAACAACAAATTCTGTTGACATATTCACAGACTATTTGCTAGAAGATTGCAGAGAAGAGGTAAAGGTAAAAGTCGAAGTAGTAGCTTTGATTACTAAAGCTTACTTGGGTATGCATAGCGACCCATTGTGATGCCACAGGTAAGCACAGTTCTTGTACTGACCAACCTTCACCATAATCATCGAAGTAGTTGGGCAGTGCAAGGGCTGCACAATGTAAGAGCACGAGCTAGAAACAAGCCTGAAACCAAAAGCTCGCGGCTAATAGGCTTAAGCCTAAGAGGCTTTCTACCAAATTCAATCCTTTACCTTTGCACTTAGTATTCCACACACTTGTAGATATTGATCCCCCACGCGGGTAGAAGTCAGATTATTTAGCTTATAAGACTTGAGACGTCGTTTGAAGCTCCAGGTCTTCGGTTTCTTCAGCGACTTCCTCTCAGCAGATTTCTGGCAAAAACTCTGCCATAAAAAGTTTCTCAAAATGCTGTCGTTCGGAATCGACTTTAAACTGTAGGTTACGCCAGTCGCCAGATGCGACCTCTTCAACTTCGTCATGGAGAGTGTTCTGCGAAAGGCAGTGGCACTATTTTTCAAAAAAGTGTCCAGTTGCTTGCGTACGCTGACGACATTGACATCATAGGGCGTACGAAGCGAGATGTTACTGCTGCCTTTAGTGCTATTGAACGCGACTCTACTAAGATGGGTTTGACAGTAAGTGAGGGCAAAACAAAGTATATGTTATCGACAAGTAGAGACGTGCGGCGTATTGATTCTCAGATTACGGCCGATAACTATACTTTTGATAGAGTCAAGGAATTTATTTATCCTGGCTCCGCCGTCACCACCAAAAATGATGTCAGTCTGGAGATCAAGCGCAGGAGATCACTCTTGCCAACAGGTGCTACTATGGTGTCAATAGGCAATTGAATAGCAGAGACCTCTCTCAGGCGACAAAACTAACACTCTACAAGACGCTCATCGTACCCGTGCTTCTTTATGACGCAGAGGCATGGACCCTATTAAGTACTGATGCAGCAGCCTTGAGAGAAAAGTACTGCGTAAGATCTTCGATCCAGTACGAGTTGGCGATGATTTCCGCAACCAATCCAACAATGAGCTGTATGAGCTCCTCAACGACATAGACGTTGTGCAGCGTATTAATATCCAGCGGCTGCACTGGCTCGGCTATGTCGTTCGAATGGAGGAGATTGCTCCGGCGAGAAGGGGATTTGATGCGGTGATCTGCGAAAATCGGCAAAGAGGACGACCTTGTATCTGTTGGAAGCACCAAATCCAGGAAGCCCTGTCATCGATTGGTGTGACCAACTGGCGTAGGTGCGCAAGAAGCAGAAGCGCCTGGATGGATGTGTTGCGGCAGGCCGAAATCCGTTAATCGGGTTCTCAATGGCCAGTTAAGTAAGTAAGTAAGTTTTTGCCAGAAATCTGCTGCGAGGAAGCCGCCGAAGAAATATTTTTTTTATATTTTCGTTTTGATATCTGACCTGGGGTTTGAACTGTGGCCTCACGTCTAATAAGCCATTACACTAACTTGCTATACTAAGGCGACTTCTACAGTTATTTAGTTCCATTCAAAATAAATTTCGCATTGGTAGCATAACTTACAGTTCAGTAAAGATGTCAGGGATATTACCCCTTGCTCTCCTATGCATTATTGTACCTAACTTAACCGAAGCCACTACCCAATCGGACAAGTAATAGAGATCGATTAAAAAATTATACAAAAATCTGCAGAGTATTTAATCTTCAAAACTGTTGCTAGAACTATTAGGACTATTGACTGAGGCATGTCAAGGCCTATGAAAGGTTTCTAGGATCACTTGGACATCGTTCGAATGGAAAGTTAATTTCCGTTATTTTCCTTTAAAGCCTCATTTGCGCGTTGTATAAATTATTCTCCATTCCTTTACATCTCTTTATCACTAGAATTCTTGGCATAAAACTCTCTGAGAAAGATTTGCCTTCCCTGACAATTTAAATTAAAATTTCCTTTCAAATTTTCACTCACCTGTTATAACACGAGTACAATTAATATTCTTGGGATAATCGTTGGGATAATCTGGACTGTACAATTCATTCTTTTCCGGATCACCATCAACGAACATACGACACTTTTCATTCTGTTCATCATCTGTTGTTGCCGCCTGTCTCGCATGACGATGTAACAGCAGTGGTTGTCTCATCTGGCTATAGTACTGGTGTTCGTGTAACGGTGAATATGATGCTAATGCTGCTGCTGTTATTGTTGTTGTTGTTGTTGTCACTGGCAATAATGCCTGTGTTCTTGCTAAAGTAGTTGCTGGCATTTGCTGGTGTAGCTGATGATGATGAGTGTCATTTGAGTGTGGTTTGATTTCCTTGGGGTATGAAAAACTATGTGCAACACTAGATGCACTAGATGTTGATGTTGCTGTTGATGTTGTTGTTGTTGTTATTATTTTTGCTTTTGTGACAATTGATTTGTTGCTGTGGTTTTTAAAATTATGAATGATACTTTTACGATAATCACTTAAGTCGTTAGTACTTGTTGGCAATAAGTTAATTGCTGTTGTTTTTCTTCGAGATGAGGACGACAATGATGATGTTGGTGATGGCGATGTTGTTGCTGTTGCTGTTGTAGTTTGATTACTACTTGTTGAAGTTGTTAACTCTAATGCCTTCAATGTCCCATTTGCTGCCATTTCTGTTGTCATATGAAGATTCTGTTCTTGCTGTTGCTGGTAAATGTTCTCATTGTTATTTACTGCTACTGCTGTTGCTGGTCCATATCTATTGTTGCTGGGCTTAAGGCTAAAAGTATTTGTTGTTGTCTTTTGTCTCTGTATTATATTTTTGTTGTTGTTGTTACTCGAATTATCATTCCCTTTACTACCCCGCATGACAGTCAACTGTTGTTGTTGCTGTTGTTGTCGAAGCAGCCTTAAATTTGGCCTCAAATCAATGCTGTTGGCCCCTATACTGTTGACAACTTCCATATGAGTTTTCTTTTTGTTTTTACTGGTTTTACTATGTGCTCCTGCTATACTCGACATTGTCGCCTGTGACACAATGGCATTACTGTTATCAGCAACATAATTAGTTGTTGTTATTGTTGTTGCAACAATGGTCCTTGAAGTTGCTGGTTGTTTTTCTATTGCTGCCACATTCTCTATGCTATTGTCGTATGTGTAAAGAACATCATTGTCTTCATGTTCTTCCTCATATTCTTGTCTTTTTCGTCTGCCTGCCCTTTCCCTTTCGTAAGCTTCACTGTTTATTTGTATTGTTGCTGAGGCTGATGCTGCTGCTGTTCTAGTTGTTGTTCTAGTTGTTGTTGTTGTATCATAAGGATTATTTTGTTTTGTTGGCATTTTTATTTGTATTTGTTCAGGTGCACGTAAAGTTGTCATTATTATTGCTGGTGGTTGTGGTGGCTGTAGTGTTGCATGTACTCGTGTACTTTGCATTGTTGATGCTGCTGCTAATGCTTCTTCTTCTATTGATTGTTTTTGTTTTGTGGCATTTATGGTTATCGCTTCATGTTCTTTTTCAGATTTGCTTCTTCTTCTTTTTCTTCCATAACTGTTCACTTCATTTTCCATGTACAGATTATCAACAATTGAAGCTGTTCTGTTTGTTGTTGTTATTATTGCTGGTACTTGTGGTAGGGATGATGGCGTTGTTAGCAATGATTTTCTGTTTGTTGTTGTTGTTGTTGTTGTACTTGTTGTTGTTCTATTTGTTATTTTCTTATTAAAATTTTCAATTTCAGTCATTGTACTTGGATAAGCGTCGTAGTTTGTGTTGTTTATATTGTTGTTGTTTATGTTGTTGCGATTATTATTTAATTTTGTATATTTTTTTGTTGTTGTTGTATCTGTTATTGTTGTTGTTGTTGTTGACATCTCAGGTGATACTGCAATGAAAAATAGAGAAAAAATAATTGAAACATTAACAAACCAGTGTTCAGTTATAATCACAAACAATTTTGTAATGATAAGAGGAGAAGAGCAGAAGTAAGAAAACATTGAAATTATGAAGAAAAAAGTTTTTCAATTACACAGTTTTGAGCTTGTTTGGCATTTGTATTTGGCTTAAAGCAATATTCGTAAAAGAATACTTGTTAAAAATTAAGACAAACGTTTAGGTTAGGTTAGGTTAAGTAAGCGGAAAGATTTCCATTCACAGCCAACTTCACTCGGTGGCCTGTATTGATCAAATTATGTTTAAACAACTTTTTGTTCCTAAAAGCAATGAAAACAAGTAAAAAACATTCAAAAAATTTTAACAAACTCCTGTTAATCTTTAAACTTTTTGGAATACAAAGAGTTCTACTTGACAAACTGATACAATGACCATTCAGAAATATCTCTTTCATAGTCTTCTACTCAATTTAATCAAATTACTTAATTATAGTGCCATAGTCTTGGGACTTAACACAATTTGCTACTATTGTTTTTAATTGTCATGTTATAACGAAAATACAGAAAAGATCCTTTAATGACAATGGTTTCCATATTACGAACAACTTCGTCAAAGTGTTTGCTTTCAGATTAGTTTATGAGTTGATGCTAAGTTGTTTCCTGAGTTACTCAAATATGGATTAAAGCAATCGAAGCTAAAATAGTGGTTATAATAACAGAAACTTAACAATTTCGGCATCAGGGTATATAGAAAAGGAGTGAATACATAAATTGCTGATAGCAAAGCACACAATAGATATCTAGACAGTGCATAATGCAGAATTTCTCTGGATAGCAAGGCATGCGTAACTGAAAGATAAGAACATAGCTGATGTACTTGAGAATTCATGCATCAGATTGGCATTAATTTCTTTGGTGTACAACTGTGTGTTTAATTTCAAAATCCCTGACGATTGTAGAATTCCTCAATGGTTTTATGTTGGTGGAAGTAACACAAGTCCATGATGTACTTTTGATTAAACTTTTGATGGAATTAATGAACTTAAATCAGATACAGCATATAATAGAGTCTCGCTTCATAAGTCATTAAATGCTGATGATTTGAGTCGTCGTTGAGTCTATATAAACTCCATAGATTTGTCAATCATAGTTCAAGCAAATTAGTTGCAGAAGTTAACCCAGCCATGATGTCTCACTAAGATGTCCTTAATGCTCAAGCAAAGGCGAAACTACAGAATATGAAGTGCTGAAATACCCAAGGCTGGGCAAACAAGAAACAGGAAAGACGAATGCCGGATCATTCATATTCTGATGATACTTACGTAATTATTCATTACTGCTCTTCAGTCAGGATTACGACGTAAATTCTCACACCACCTATGTTGTGTGCGTTAATTTTATCCATAAGTGAACTCACAAACACAGATTTTTGAGAAACTTTTCATGGTAATTTTATTTACTCCCGGAAATTTGACCCAAAAGCTGCTGAGAGAAAGTTGCCGTAGAAATATTTTTTCAAATTTCGTTTCGTTGGAGATGTATGATGACCTGGAGTTTGAACCGTTGCCTAACGTCTAATAAGCCAATACACTATCTACTAAACTACACTACCTATTAAATTCTGATGAGAAGGGCAAAGAGCAAAAAAGTAGTCAACAAAGTACTGCGAAAAGGAGAGTAAGTCTGCAGGGCCATTACCCAAATGAGAATTGATTCCTTTAGCGCTACAGATTGTGGGGAGAAGTGGTATGAAAACACAATATAGACAGAGTGAGGGCAATACAATACATTGCCTAGTTGTAACACTTTTAGCACCTCTATACAGCAGCAACAACAAAAAGAAAAAAATCCATGGGTATCTTATGTTAAAATTACGAATGTTACTGTGGATCAATAAGTTCCTGCCTATTTGAACCTTTCTCCTCTTAACTGAAAGGATAACAGTGCAGTTGTATAAAACCATATTTCAGTTGAATCCTGCCAAACAATAACATTACATACAGACATGCATAATTGGTCATTCCAAACCTTCAGTCAGGATTACGACCTAGTTTTTCACAGCACTTATGTTGTGTGTGTGTTAGTTTTATACATGAGTGGCGGTAAACAGCTCAGAACGAGAGTTTTATTTACATTCAGACTTTTTTGCCGGAAGTCTGCTGAGTGGAAGTCGCTGAAGAAATATTTTTTCATATTTCATTTTATCCGAGATGTCTGACCTGGTGTCTGAACGACGGCCTGACGTCTAATAAGCCAACAAAACACCTACTAGACTACGGCGACTTCGAACATTGGTAGTCGTAAGTAAGAAACTACTGCGTGATTTGAGAAAAAGTTAGAAAAAAATTGATTTGCAAGTAAAACTTGTTCCCTTTTCAGACCAATTCTCCAAAATTTAATCCCGAATGAATTATGGATCAGTATTTAAACCTATCTTTTCACAACGCTAATGTTGCGTGTTTTAACTTACATACATACATACATAAATACATAATTGGTCATTACAACCCTTCAGTCAGGATTACAACCTAGTTCTTACATACATACGAGTACATAATTGATCACTACAAACCTTCAGCCAGGACTACATTCTAACTTCTTACGCCATTTGTGTTATGCGTGTTAATTTTATAAATGAGTGGCGGTAACTACAGCTTAGAGTCCATTCTGAACGATAGATTTTTGAGAAACTTTTCATGGCAATGTTGTTTGACTCGCAGAGTTTCTGCCAGTCGACTGCTGAGAGAAACACAATGAAAGAAATATTTTTTGCATATTTCGTTTTGCTCAAGATGTCTGAGCCAAGAGTTGAACTACGGGGTCTCATCTGATGAGACAACCCACTACCTACTAAATTATTTCTTTATTTATTTATTGGTTAATTCCAGTACAACAAGCATATAATCTTATCTAATAGTACTGCTTATACATGTTACAATGATTAAGTTAAATTTCATAAAAGAAAGCAAAATTATATTAATTAAATTTAAATTAGCCTTGCAAATGAAGAAATTTAAAGAAAAGAAAAGTCTTAAATTGCATTACATTGCTTTTCAATTGAATTTCTGGTGGAAGTTGGTTCCATGAACGAATAGCATTAATAAAAAAGTGGCCTTCAGACACTTGTTTCCGGTATCTTACGGCGTTTATCCTGTAGCCCCTGTTAGTCCTAGAAAATTGAAGGCTGCTAAATAGATAATTTGGTTCCCCCCCGTAGATAATCTTGTGTAGGAAAATCAGCATACGATATTTCAAAAGGCTTTCCAGTGACATATTATAGATTCTGTATGAAAAATGCGAGATACTACTATATCTACTGCATCCAAAAATATATCTCGCTGTGCTATTATAAGTCACGTTTAGTTTATTTTTGCTTACAGAGTCCAAACCCGCAAAGAGCTCGCACCCATACAAGCGGGGTAGGAATTAGATATGTTTTTGCCAAGAGCATACGTATATTAAACGGTGTAAATGATTGAGTCATACTGAGATTCCTCAACATAGCATACGTCCTCCCACAAATAGTGTTAATGTGGTTAGTCCAGGTAAGCTGACTATTAAAAATAATACCTAAGTTCTTGGCACTTTGTACCAATGCTATGCGCTAGTCCCCGACAACTAATGGTGGCAGTAGGTCTGTCAAAAGGCCAACTTTACCAATTATGATAGCTTTTGATTTATTCGCATTTAGGCAAAGACCATTTGCAGTAGCCCATTTAAATATATTGTCGAGGTCCTGATGCAGTCTCGATATACAATTCTCGATGTCAGACTTATTACAGCTAACGTAGAGTTGGACTTCATCGGCATACAATTGAGTTCCGCAGTGGGTAATACGTGAAGGTAGGTCATTCGAGTACATTATGTATAGCAGTGGGCCGAGAAATGCACCCTGTGGTGCACCTCTTCGCACCGGGCTGCTAAATGATTTTTCATCGCCATGGTGTACTGTCTGACTTCTCATATACAGATATGTACGTAATAGTTTCACTGCTGATGTTGAAAATTTAAAAGTATTTTTCAACTTGTGACAAAGAATGTCATGATCAACAGTATCGAAAGCTTTCGAGTGATCTAGAAGTACCAGAAAAGAAACCATGTTTTGATCCATTTTCGACCTCAACTCCTCCACAACATCCACAAAAGCCGTAACTACGTACTACGACAATGGTGTCTCACCAACCTTCCTTAAAACTAAGGAATAGCTGTATGCCACTAAAATTGAAACACATCAAATTGTCAAAAGAACATGCTATTGTTGCCACATAGCAGATGTGGATACATTATTAACACAACAGAGTGTAAAGATGGATTTCTCATAGGCTTTTATAAATGGTTTTTAATCATTTGCCTCATTAATAATTGCCTAGAAACAAATCATAACTACTAATAGATTTACAATAATGGCGTGGATTAAAGTTTTATTTATTTCTTACAAAAATTGTGGTTAAAATTGTGGTTAAAAAACAAAACATTTCAAAATGAGAAAAACCTTGTCTGGCGCTTAATTTAAAGAATTTTTGTAATTTTCTTTAAAAAAAACCACAAAAATTAATTTATTTAAAATGAAAATAAAATTGAAAAAAAAAACAAATAAGAAATCAATCAAGCGAAAAAAATTAAGTCTTTAGAAATGAAATTTCTTTGCTTCTGCTTCTTCTTCTTCACTACACTCAAACAAATGCAAGAATGATAAAGAAATTTTAAAATAAATTTTCTTTTTGAAAAAATATGCAAAAAAAAAGAAAAGAAGATAAAAGGATGACTCTCTTAATAACATCAAACGAACACATACACAAAAAAACAACAGACTGTTATTATGTATTAATATATATAACATAATGGGTGATTTTTTAACACATAAAATTCAGAAAAATTCATGAAATCTTTATTTGAATCGATAGTACGGTCCATATAATTTAATGTTTGAAGATTATTTCATGCAAATGTTGACCGCGACTGCGCCTCAAATGGTCCATCCGCTTAGTCCAATTTTGTCATACTCTTTCCAACATTTCGGCCGGTATCTCACGAATAAATGCTTCAATGTTGTCCTCCAATGCTTCAATTGAAGTGGGCTTGTCTGTATAGACATGAGCTTTAACATAGCCCCACAAAAAATAGTCTAAAGGTGTTAAATCGCACGATCTAGGCGGCCAATTGACCGGTCCCGAACGTGAAATAAAGTGCTCACCGAACTCGCCTCTCAATAAGTCC
Organism: Sarcophaga carnaria; assembly: GCA_958299815.1. Taxonomy (NCBI): domain Eukaryota; kingdom Metazoa; phylum Arthropoda; class Insecta; order Diptera; family Sarcophagidae; genus Sarcophaga; species Sarcophaga carnaria. The sequence goes on from OY283149.1 coordinate 145,843,152, forward strand.
ATTGTTACGCGTGCTATGTGGCATGTGGCACCGCCTTGTTGAAACCACATGTCATGCAAGTCAAGCGCTTGCATTTTGGGCAAAAAATGATGGATATCATCTCACGGTAGCGCTCACCATTCACAGTTACGTTACGATTCGCAGCATCTTTGAAGAAGTACGGTCCAATGATGCCACCAGACCATAAACCGCAACAAACTGTGAATTTTTGTGGGTGCATTGGTAGCTTTTGCAATGCTTCTGGCTGATCTTCACTCCAAAATCGACAATTCTGCTTATTTACGTATCCACTGAGCCAAAAATGAGCTTCGTCCCTGAACACAATTTTTCGATAAAGAAGTGGATCTTCGGCCAACTTTCCAAGAGCCCATTCACCAAAAATTCTGCGTTGCGGTAGGTCGTTCGGCTTCAATTCTTGCACCAGCTGTATTTTGAAGAGGCTTCACACCTAAATCCTTCCGCAAAATTTGCCACGTTGTTGAGTAACAGAGGCCCAATTGCTGCGAATGGCGACGATTCGATAATTGATGGTCACACATTAACACTGGCCGCTACAGCTGCGATATTTTCTTCAGTTCGCACTCTACGTAAGCGTGTTGGTGGTTTAATGTCTAACAATGTAAATTTGTTGCGAAATTTAGTCACAATAGCCCGAATAGCCGCTTCAGTGGGTCGATTAAACTGACCATAAAATGGAAGAAGCGCGCGATGAACTTTCTTAACAGAGCACGCATTTTGATAATAAAATTCAATGTTTTGCAAGCGTTGTTCGGTTTGTAAGACGATTCATGGTTAAATTATAGACCAAACTGAAGATGGTTGCCAGTGAAACAAAACACAAAACGGCGTGAGCTGTTTAAACCAGTGTTGCCAAAAGGATAATAGCTAAAAAATCACCCGTTATAAGCATGTGTGTATGTATGTGTGTTTGTGTGTTGAAGTGTGAATTTTCTCGAAATAACTATAAAGTAAAGAAAAAGTGTCAGAATGTATTGTTGTTGTAATGTTGTTTTATTATTCCCTTCTCTTGTTTCTAAATGGAAATGAGCAGCAAAAAAAAAACAAAGAAAAAACTGTAAATCGTCAAATAAATGAATGAAGTGAAGTGAGCTGTAGTATGGAAAGAACAATAATAGCAAGTGTTTCAACTGTTGTTGCTATTCAACAAGCATACATACATATCCCATGGGTGGCCATTTAGAAAAGATTAAAACAACAAATAAATTTTGAAAGATACTTGGAACAAAAGAAATACAAAAAAACAAACGTTAACATAATCAAATAAACAACAACAAAGAAAAGAGCAAGAAAAAAATACACATACAGTGGTGGCCTTATAATTAGAAACGATGTTTCTGGAACAGAGTTCTCTGGAGTGACGAATCTAAGTTTAATTTGTCCTAATCTGATGGAAAAACGTATGTAAGACGTCCTCTAAACAAAGCCTTTGATCCCAGGTACACAGTGAAAACTGTAAAACAAATTAACAAACATACATGTTGCTAAGTCGTTTCTAATTATAAGGCCACCACTGTACTTGTTGTATTTATAACAGCTGTGTGTGTATGTGTGTAGACAATTTACACAAACAATTGAAACAAATTCCCTTTAGAAGTGAAGTAAAAAAAATAAAAAGCAGCAGGCGATAGAAGTGAAAATCCCTATCTGGTTGCAAATGTTTTGTGAAACCTATCCCAATACACTTAACACAAGTACTGTATATGCAATATATACATACATACTCATATAAAGATATACGATATGATATTAGAGAGTTACTCTCTTTCTCTCTCTCTCTCTCTGTTTCTCCGGCCCCCTTTATTAAAACACTTATTGCAAATCCTTTTGTTATGCTCTATAAAAGGATATCTCATATGGATTTGTATTTGTATTTACATGTGAATATGTATGTATGTGGGTTTGTATGTGTATCATAACAATGTATATATGTATTCTAATTTGGCTTTAATCTTGTATTATTCCAAATATTATATTTATTCTCTTTCTCTCTCTCTCTCTCTGTGTCTTCATCTTTCTATCTTGATTCCTTTTGTTACTTCTACCCTACCATCCTATACCTCTTGTTATTTTTACTGACCCTGGTTTTAGCCATTTTTGTGTTACTTAAAACACTAGCCATTGTATTCGTGCCCCCCACCCCCTTCCCTTGTATTGTATTATTGCATGGTTATGGTATAATTTATACAGAAAACGTAATAAAATACTTCGTTTACACTTTGTATTCTTGTATCGACAAAATACTTGAATAAATTGCTGGAGAATTAAACGAATTGTACGGATATTTATGCATATTCCGACAATCCGTATATAGGATGTGGCAACAATGAATGGAAATTTACAAAGCTTTCATGCCCAGCATATCCTTGAGAATATTTTAACAAAACAATGTTTTTAAAAGACTAAGCTTTTGAAGCTTTGTGGTATTGATGTCATATTCTGTTTATGGGCTTATTGAAGGTCAGTTTGAAAACGGAAAGGAACACTTGGTAACAATTTACTTTAAAACATTAAGGATTACAATGTGGCAAAAAAGTATACTCATAATATGTGTTAACTTCTATTAAATACATACATACATATATAATTGGTCATTACAACCTTTTAGTCAGGATTACGACCTAGTTTCTCATACCACATCTCATACTTACCTCGGTGGTGAATTACGTGGAGCGCATTCTGGGATAGAAAAAGAGGGATCTTGAGGCTGCAGAACAAGTAGGCATGTCGGCGTAGGTGATACTGTGATACGTGACCAGCGAAACCGAAACGATGATTTAGACGAAAGGAATAGTGGAGATGCTTAGATGTCTCCTCAACTTTCGATACGCAATCCGGACGCGGATATAGACATGGAGAGGCCAATGGGCCAAAAGGATTCCACTGCGAAGTAATACCACCGTGGTTCCGGAGTGGGCACAAACAAGTCCACAGGAGACGAGGGGGGATTTAGCGGGTGAGGGCTCCACACACGGAGGATGTGACGACTTCCTCTATGGTGCGGTTAGGTGCATTTTCCCCTCCTCGGCGTAAAAAAAATACCACTTATGCTGTGTGTGTTAATTTTATACATGAGTGGTGGGACCTTCAGTTTAAAGTCGACTCCGAACGAGGCATTTTTGAGAAACTTTTCATGGCAATTTTATTTACTCTCAAAGTTTTTGCCAGAAATCTGCTGAGAGAAATTCGCCGAAGAAATATTTTTTGTATTTTGTTTTGATGTCTGGCCTGGGGCTCGAACCCTGGCTTTACGTCTAATAAGCCAACACACTAACTACTAGACTACGGCGACTTCTATTCATTGGATTTAAATTGAAGTGAACTTCACTAAAATATTAATTGAACGCCTAAATTTTATGGCTTTAAGCTGAAACTACGCAACGACTGTAACGCTGAGATTTTCATCGTATGGTCCCATGATGCCCAGTCATGTCACAAACCACAAATGAGGTCTATCACTGTAGATAGTATTTCGATTTCCAAAGTGCGAATTTTCACAAGTAAATTCTGTTTTTGCAAACATTGTTTGTTCGTTTGTGCACAGTAGGTGAAGAATAGTTTCATCCTCTTCCCCACAGCTTCTGCAGAAATCATTCGCGAGGTGTCCAAGACCAATACGCTTCGCATGCGTTCCTATAATACAATGCCCCGTAATATCGCCGATAACTGCGCTGAGCCTGCTTCTTTAGAGTTTAAGCAGAGTCGCCGTGCGTCTCCTATCCAGCTTTGGCCAGATTTTTTGCGCCGTTCTGATAATCCACCCACCTACTGTTGACAAGGTCCACGATTGCATTGTCAATTATAAGCCTGCAGGTATCCAAAGGGATCCCCAATGTAGAGAATTCACCAGAGAGTTCGATGGTCGTGCCTCTTCTGGCCAAATCATGCGCTTTGCAGTTGCCAGGAATATCTCTATGTCCCGGTACCCATGTGATACAAACATCATATCGGTTGGCCGTCTTGGAGTTTATTACACTAGAATCCAATGCTTTGATGGCCGCTTGGCTATCGGAAAGTATGGTGATTTTTCGCCTGTTAACAGAATACTAACAATTTGTTGGAAATTTTCACAGTTTTTCGTCACAATATTTCATGAATTTATTCGAGCCCATGACAGCAGCAGTCTAGGACTTATATAACTTTGAAAACAGAAAAAATTGATTAAATCGCTCAAAAAAATTTGTTGTCCCTATCATGTCAGTGTTATACAGTGAGCGTAAAAAGAAACTCTAGATAAAATTGGATAAAATTCTAACAATCACCAAACTTTTACCACTTGAGAAGAGTGCCCGAAAAATGTTACAATATTTTGAAATTTTTTTTAATTTTTTTTTTGTTTCAATTTTAAAAACAAGGAATGAAAAAACAATTTTAAAATAAATATAACAGAAATTTATTAATGTATATTTTTTTTAATGGACAGTCTCTTTTGACGCTTACTGTATCTGGCAGTAAACTGGATGAATAACCGAAAGAAAGGGAAAGAGCTTAATAAGACCAATTCTATTTGAGATTTTTACCAGCCATTTACCATCAATTTCCTACAGGGTCTTCAAATAAATAATCAACTGTAACAGCAACCCGCCCGCTTGAGGCTATTTTCGGAATACGAAATTATTTTCCTCCAGATGTAAAGATCTGGTTCAACACTGTATATCATTGCCCTTCAAACTATTTTAATCATTTTGTCGTTTTTGGTTTGAAGAAATGAAAAATATTTTTAGGCTGGCAAAGTTCACAAATTGTTCTTCTCATAAGTCGAAGAACTGAAGGGTGAAAAGCTGAAGAATCGAATTGTTAGGAGCGACATAAACTTCAAAGAGTTCATTACAAATGTGGGTATAACGACCGCTAAATGCGAGAGGAACTGCTATTTTTGAATGGACCATGCTACAGGGTTGAAAGCTTGTCTTAGCGAGGCTTTGGAGGCTCTGTTAGATCGAAGTCCACAGCACAACCTAATGAAAACCAAAGCTCTCGGCTCTGATGTACATACATAATTGGTCACTACAACCCTTCAGTCAGGATTACGACCTAGATTCTCACACCACCTATGTTCTGTGTGTTAATTTTATACATGAGTAGGGGGACCTACAGTTTAAAGTCGACTCCGAACGACAGATTTTTGAGAAAATTTTCATGGCAATTTTTATTTACTCTCAGAGTTTTTGCCAGAAATCTGCTGAGAGGAAGTTGCCGAAGAAATACTTTTTGTATTTTGTTTTGATGTCTGGCCTGGGGCTCGAACCATAGGTTTACGTCTAATTAGCCAGCACACTACTTACTAGACTTCGGCTCTGATGTGGTTTACTTTAAAATAGTAAGGCACTGTCTGCCGATATTGAATTAGGTAGATAAGCTTACGAAGAGGGAAACTTCAATGTCGTTGAAGTGGTCAAACACCTTCTATGAAATTGGTAAGTTACACTCAACGGAAGGGAAGATAAAGCAAGCCAATAAAATTTTTGCTGAGTAAAAACAATGGGAAGATGTTGAAGTCATACAGGCACATGACAGGGCACTAAACTAAATTTTTTGAAGATGGGTTTGTCTCGCCTGAACCATTAAACACTATGCTTGCAATAGGTTTCATAGCCATTGATATGTACGTAAGCGCGCTTGTTGTGCCTCACAGTACTACCTTAGGTTTAGGTTTAGGTTAGAGGACGTGTACTTGCCAATTAAGGCAAGTGCAGTACCCTGAAGTCCAGTTGACTCATTGTACAACGTACAACAAGAGAGGATAATAGGGAAGATAGGGAAAAAGAAGAGGATCCATACCACCTTACTTTTTATTACACCACCTTACACTTAATTTCCTTAACTAAGACGAGTCAAGTCTGGTATAGATCTCGAGCATACGAAAGCAGGGACATCACACAAAAATTGGTTTATCGTTTCGATGTCTTTACTCCATTCCCTGCAATAGTAAGAAAAACAACACAGTCAGGCTGGCCGACATTACAAAATTAAACCTCATGGCAGTTTCGCGGAGTATGGCAGTTAAAATCATTTTTGTGTTCGTGTTCATGAGAAGAAACTTAATTTCACTGAAATTAAGTTTACTTGTCTTTAAAGAAACGAGCTTAAATTCAAAAGATTAAAGACGTGTGCTTGTCTACATATTATTAATGCTTTGGAAACTTGGAAATTTACTGCTCGTTAAGAGGTTTTAACGCTTTAACGCATAAAAACAAATTTATGACTTGATTTATTCTGAATTCTCTCTTTTTTTACATTTTCTCGGTTATTTTTCTTCACTAGCACAGAGAGAGAGAGCTACATATCCATGTATGCACTAAAATCATAATGTAGCCCCCTCCTCACCCTTTCCAATGTGTTCCTAGTCCCTAAAGTGTTTTAAGCTCAATTTAGCAAAATAATGTTGCGAATAATATGGAAAGTACACCCAGCTCATGCAATATACATACATACATAGCTTTAGCCATATATTTTGGTATTTTCACACGTTAAAGATAATGATTATTGTTGCACAGACATAATGTAGATAATAATGTTCATGATAATGACGTTTAACAGTCACTGGCATTCAAAAATATTTCACCCAAAAACTCAGTTTGTAACGTTCAAGTGGATACTTTTAAAGTAGCAGCCAGCAACAGCAACTAGCGGCAACATTGGAACAAAAATAAAGGATTGAATTTAAGCACGTACTTAAGCTTTAAGTACAACGAATATGAGAATGAAAAACCCAACAAAATGACGAAGAGGAAAAAACTTTAAAACAAAGGTGGTCTTTGGTGGATGTGTGGTAATCCATACTTGGCGACGTGTGCATATTTGGCTATGTGAAGATACTTGCTGCCATGTAAGCTTTCATTTCCCAGTGCATTAATACAAGCACAAGCACATACTCATAGGAAATCTGTTACAAAATTCACTTTTTTTTTGGTAAAAATCTCTTCGAAAGATTGATTCATGTAATCAAATGCATACAATAGATGGAAAGAAAAGCCATTTTCTCAGGGAAAATTAATTTCAATGAAGAATAAAATAGAATTTCTAACGTAAGCTTTTAAACTATTAATCAAAATAAAGTAGAGTTTGGAATGGATTTTAAAATTTATTTCTAGTGTACAAAGGATAAACATACTGATAGGTTTTTATCTTTTAAAAACGTTTAAAATATGAGATCGTAGACTGCAAATAAAATAAAAATAAATTTAAATTTAGTTTTAATTAAAATTCTTTATTATTTGCACAATTATGTGTGCCACTGTTCACAATTTGATGTAAACAACAAAAACTGATTTTCTTTGTTATTGCTCAGTTTACACACTTTGCATAAACAACAACAATTACTGGACAATTATTCGACAGATCTTTGTAACGGATATCTTCAAACCACGATTACACTCTTCAAACACACCGCGTTTTCACACAAGACTGACTGAACTTCACTAACCCAGTCGCCTGCTTTGCCTTGCCTTTTTATATGGCAATGTAAACAGTCTAATGAATGTTTTTGAAAGCGAATGTTCATGACTTCGCCTTCTCGAAAGCTCTATAAATAAAAACATCGTTGGTTGATTTGTAATCCCCAGTCAGGATTACGACCTATCATCTCATACCACATATGTTGTGTGTGTTAATTTTATATATAAGTGGTGGAACCTACAGTTTAATGTCAAGTACGAACGAAAGATCTGAAAAACATTTTTTTATTCTCCGAGTTTTTACGAGAATATCTAATAAGCCAACACACTAGCTTCTACACTGCAATGACTTCCAGAACTAGTTATTAGACTATATTTGGCTAAAACCATTAGTTGAAACTACAGCCAGACGGTGCCAATTCTAAAGAACCTTTTTCTAAAGACTTTCTAAAGAAGTACGTACCATTTTTCTATACTTTTTCGTTTTGCTCGAGATTATCTGACCTGGGGTTTGAAACGTGTCTTTGCGTCTAATAAGCCTACATATTACCAACTAGACAACAGTGACTCTAACTTAATATTTTTGCTTTATAAGCTTGTCATGGTTGTCCAAGCAATTTTTTTTTTTTGCTATAAGCCAATTTATAGATCATCCTGGTAGTTGAAAAAAATGACTCCAAATAGATCCGCTCTGGAGTTGAGCCTAGAGCTCATATTTCCACAATAACCACAATAAATGAATATTGTCTCGATATTGTCTCGATAGGGGTTTCCACTCTCTGATTCCGAGTAGGGACGACTCGGAAGTCCTGGATATATATACCGACGGCTCTAAACTCGAAAATGGGGTTGAAAGCGTTGTCTACTCTGGACCTGAACATTTCTCTCCGTCTGCCGGACTACTGCAGCGGGTTTCAGGCGGAGGTGACGGCAATTTACCGGGCCGGTCAATGGATCCTCGTCAACGGTGCTCCTTTCACTAGCGTCTCGGACTTTTCCGATAGTCAGGCCGCTGTCTTTCCGGGCGCTTCACCAGTGTCTCACTGGTATGGGTCCCCGGACACAGTACCATTCCGGGAAACTGTAGGGCCGACGATCTCGCCAGAGCTGGTGCGCTCATTCCGGAATCCGCTTCAATTAAACTGGGTATGCCACTTGCCTCTGTCAAGTTGGACATTGCGCGGAAATTCTCTCTGGACTCACCTGGCCCTTGATGGATAGAAGGCGTACCAACCAATTACTTGGTCTTGGTCGTGACGTCATCTCAACCACAGTGGCCGTGCTTACAGGTCATTGCGTTATGAGTAGACACGCGGAGAGAATGAGGTTCCCATTTACCGACTTCTGCCGTGGATGTAGATCCGCTGAGGAAGAGGAGACTGTTATCCACTTTCTTTGTCAGTGTTCGTCTCTTGCTATGTGTAGATATAGGTTATTTGGCTCTCCATTTCTAGTCAGCTTGACGGCGCTATCATCTATTAATATCAAGGATATATGTAGCTTCGTTCATCAAACTTTCTGGCTTGTTTTCCAGTATAGGGTAGTCGTGCTTTTGATGTGCAGCCCTTGCGCTGACCAACTGCTTCCTCTTCCCTGATTTTGGTGCAACTTGGTCAGTACAGGGATTGCGTTCACCCGTGGCATCACAACGGGCCGCTATGCGTGCTCAAGTGAGCTTTGTGATATCAAAGCTACCACTCCGACCTAACCTAACCTAACAATAAATACATTTTTTCTTAGTGTCTGACTTCTAAATGAAATATATCATACATACATACGTACATAATTGGTGATTACAACCCTTCAGTCAGAATTACGACCTAGTTTCTCATACCACTTATGTTGTGTGTGTTAATTTTTATACATGAGTGGTGGGACCTACAGTTTAATGCGACTCCGAACGACAAATTTTTGAGAAACTTTTCCTGGCAGTTTTATTTGCTTTCAGAGTTTTCTCCAGAAATCTGCTGAGAGGAAGTCGCCAAAGAAATATTTTTTCAAATTACGTTTTGATGTCTGTCCTGCGGTTTAAACCGTGGCCTTGCATTTAATAAGCCAACACACTACCTACTAGACCATGACTATATTTCAGATATTTTTATTTCGTTCATTGCATTCATAGTATTGAGTATCACATTGACTGTCGACTCTTTTTCTTGCCACAAGGAACTTTCTATGTTTCTAGACTTTTTCCTCAAACAATTTTTTTTTATTATAAATATTCTTCAAATCGTAAATAACTTCCAGATTAAACGATATTTAATTAGCCACACACAGCCAATGGGTTTGCTAATCTTTTCATGACATTAATTACAGTTTGTGGCTTCTGCTTCAAAGCATAAGGAAATCTTCTGAAGAAGGAAAAGAAACTTAACTTCGTTTGATAAAACTAAGATTTCCTTATTCTATTTAGATATTCAAGTTAATTTTGTATGATTATGTGTACGATTATATTTATTTTTATTATTATATTCACTTTTATTTTTATGTTTATTTTTATACACGTAATTATTATTATTATTTGCAGTTGGCAGGAGTAGAAGCGTATTTAACTGGCAAACAACGTGTAACGAATCTACAACATATCATCACGAAAATATACATATGCATATACATACGTATGTACATATGTAAATACATACATACACTTGCATGCATTTAAGTTCATAATAAAATTCAAAGGATTTGCCTGATCCACAAAAAAAAGGTTACGAGAGAAAAGAGTGAAAAATTTTGATTGTATTTGTGCGTTGTCGGTTTGATTGTGTATGTAAGCGTGTGTAAGCATGAAAATGTGCAATTTAATGATATGAATATAGTTTTCTTAATATTATGTTTTCATATACGAGGGGTGATTTTGAAGTTTGGAAAATATTTTTTAAGCAAAAACGAAATAAGGGAATATGGGGGGAAGAGTAAGTAAAAGAACAGCAACAAGCAGCCTTGACCGTTTACTAGAGCAAAATCAAATCTAAGGAAACCACATCCTGGATAAAGTAAAACAGAGTCACATTTGTTATTATCTTCATTTCTGAAGAAATTATAACCCTCAGGGCTTTGTATACGGCAAGGAAAGCAATAGTATTCCAACGTCATCGGCCAAACAGTGGAGTCATTCAAAAGTACAGTGGGCGTCAAAAGGAATACTACACTTTGGATAAAATTCTAACAATCAACAACCTCAGCTTTCACCATTTAAGGAGTGCCCGAAAAACTTTTGACAATATTACGAAATTTTTTGTAATTTTCTTTTTTTGTTTCAATTTAAAAAAATATAAAATAATAAAAAAATAATTGTAATTTATTAATAAATCTAGGTACTGGTGTTTTGCTTTTACATCGCAGATATCATTGCGCTGTAGAATTGATAAAAACACCGTAATGAAGGGACTATGCGGCGCCCTTCTTGTGTTATTGCAAATACAATTCACATTAAGCTTGCTATTGTCGCCAAGGTATGCTAGTCATGAGGATATATTGCCAGAGGTTCATGGCTGTTCTAAGAAGCTAAACCGTCCAGTTTTTGCTACAGGCAGAGCATTGAGGTTATCGAATATCATTGTGTATGGAACTAAAATTAGATTCTGTTGACAAAAAAATAAATTTTTTCCGAAATCTGTTGTATTTCTTTGCAGTGACGACTTGTTTCGGAATTAAAAATTACATTCAAAAAATCTTCTTTGTTAAGTTCCCTAATTTTGAACTGTCCTAGTAGCCACTTTAGAAATTACTTTTCATGGTGAAGTTATAAAAAAAAGTAAAATATGTTCAATTAAAAAAGAAATACGGAACAGTTATGCTAGAATAGCTCTCAACAACTATTGAGGACTTGGTTGGTAATAAATAATGGCTCCACAAATTTTTTAGTTTCTCTAAATTTTTGTGACTGTCACACATTAGTTTTGTTACGAAAATGAAAGATCTAGATACTGGCGTTTAATTTTTACATCGCTTAACATTAAAATTATAAACAAAAGGTAAAAAAATAAAACAAACCTGTTTACAAATTATCGTACTGCTTAATATAACAACAAACACCAGCATCAAAACATGGTAAACAAGTAAACAAAAATACACCAACAACACTACAAGAGTAAACGTAAACAAAATATACGAACAACACTACTAAACAGAAATTTATTTTTATTTTATTTGCAATTTACGAGCTCATATCTTAAATGATTTTAAAAGGTAAAAACGTAACTGTACATTTGTTTTAAAGTACAGTTGCTTCTGACGTTCACTGTATAACCCAATATTTAAAGAATTTTCTTTAAAACCCTATCCACGCATTTATAAAACCAGCATGTCTATGTAGTTAAGCACCACACCACACATACCAAAATTATATGTGATGGCTTAATGTTGGTGTTAATTCAACAATTTTCGCATGCGATACTCCCTTTAAGTAGATTTCGGTAAATAAAAATTCATGAGCATAACAGCAGAAAACGAATGAAAATAATAAGAAAAACAAGACAAAAAAGTATTGAAATAAGTACGTAAAAATATATATGTTTTCTTAACTCACAACTACCAACATAGAGTACATTACAGTATGTTTAATTAACTCGCCATGATAAACTGGCAACTTACTGTGTGTGTGAAACGCCCAAAATGTTGACTACGTACGACCCAGGCCACCCAGGCTAGCACAACCGCATTTATTTCGCAAACATGACAACTCCATTGTTGAAGTGCGGCATTGACGTAAGGATTTGTTTAAACAGAAATTAATGGTAGAGGCCAACGTCTTTAAATGTATTTCTGTTTGTATTCTTGTATTCTTGTGTTCTTGTTGTTTCCTTTTCCTTTCGTATTTATTTTTTTTTTTTGTTTGTCTGTCAGTCAGTTGGTTAGTCAGTTTGTGTGTGGCAACAATATTTCATTAAAAATATTTTCTTTCTTCAGTAGAATTTTAACATTTTTTTTTTTGGAAGACTGTGACTCAAAATTGCTTGGCTTGGTTGGTAGGCTGGTTAGCGTGTAATGAATGTAATGTACGAGGAGTACATTGTACAGGCATTCTTTACATTTTTCATTTTCCGCATTTATTGGCGTGTATGAAAAGTTCATTTGTTTGTTGCCAATAATGATGACGATGATGATAATCATGATGATTAAAAAAATTTTTCATCCAAAAATGTATGTACGTCTGGTATCTGTGTGGCGTATTACTTGAATGGTTTTCGTAATTTCCTTAAAGTCTCCTGTGATACAATTTCATATGGAAAGCGGTTACAATCTTTATTTTCTTCTTTTATTTGTTGTTGTTGCTGTTGCAGTTGTTATCAGCAAAAGACTGTTTAATTCCTCCTTTAAATGTGCAGAAGTGCGAATCATGCATAATTAAATGCCGATATGATCATTAAATATTGTGTGTAAGGAAATGAGATTGTAATTAAAATGCAATGAAAGGATTGCCCAAAATATCGGGATTTTAAACGTAAGAACTTAAAGCAATTTTATAAGATTGTAGGTGGAAAAGGCCGGGAAAATATTGAAAAGAATTTTATATTTTACAAGCCATTCAATGATCGAACCTGCCGGCCATTACTGGACTGAACTTTTTGGTTTTCGTTGGTATTTCTAAAAACAATCTAAGGGAAGCAAAAATACGTCTTCAATTACAACTCCAGATAATAGTGAATAAATGTTCACGTTATTCCAAATATATCGCCGAAGTCCAGTGGGTAGTGTGTCGGCTTATTAGGCCTAAGGTCAGGGTTCAAATCCCAGGTCAGACATCAAAACGGAAATATGAAAAAATATTTCTTCGATGACTTCCTCTCAACTGATTTGTGGCAAAAACTCTGAAGAGTAAATTAAAAATTGCCATGAAAAGTCTCTCAAAAATCTGTCGTTCGGAGTCGACTTTAAATTGTAGGTACCGCCACTCATGTATAAAAATTAACACACACAACATAAGTGGTGTAAGAAACTTGGTCGTAATCCTAACTAAAGGGTTGTAATGACCAATAATGTATGCGTGGATGTATGCATAAATACTCTTGTATTGTACACGACTAAGTGTGATCGCCATAGTAAAAGGATCGTCTAATAGAATTAATAGAGTGGCATTACCAATTGAAGTATGTCGCTAGGTTGGTAGGTTGAGTCTCATGCCTGTTGCCAGACATCTAAACCTTGTTGTGCTCTCACCATTAGGTGAGAACAACCACATTTCCTATAGGAAGTCAGTATTTTGTACAAAATTCTTGAACTTCTTCCAGTTCTCTGAGATGATTTGTGTATGGTACAGTGTCTCGAACTTACGAAAGCTGAATATTTTTCTGGCTAAAACAGTGTCAGACAGTCTTGAAATATGTTGTCTCCAACTCTGGCGTTTTACATTCAAACTCTTTATTGGGCCAACGATGTCTTTATGTACTGCGATCGTAGTCAAGCAATTGCAAGGCAATCATTTATTGATTAGATTGATTCAGATTGGCAAACTTCAGCGTGATCTTTATCGACTTCTTCTCAAGTCGTCTAAATACTCGATTAACAGTACTGGTATTACTGGAAAACATCTAAAGTTTGTGTTTGACAGCCGTTACCATGACTAAACAGGAATAAAATGGAAGCCAAATGATGGCCTCTGTTAAAATTATATGAAACAACTGAATAACTTACTTTCAATAATTTAAATGCAACAATTACCGCCAGGGCAGTCAACCGAAAGGCTTTGCATTGGGAACAGTGTTGCGTAGAGGTGCTACATTGCTCCATCTAGACGATATATTGTAATGCCCTAAATCTAGGGCCCTAAAGTGTAGCTGTATAATGTCTCCCACCCTCTTTCCCTGGCAATATTCAGAATATTGTTATACGAACATGAGAAATCAAGATACTGGTTTTTTGCTTTTACATCGCTTAACATTAAAATTATAAACAAAAGCTACAAAAACAAAACAATGCAGTAAACAAACATGTTTACAAATTATCGTACTTCTTAAAACAAAAACAAAATGGTAAACAAGTAAACAAAAATTCACAAAAACACAAAAAAAAAAAATGTAAACAAACTACACAAATCAACACTACGATTTCAAGAAGTTTTTTCAAACTACTTACACTGCCACATAAAGGCAGAGGGCAAAGCAGGCGACTGAGTTAGGTTAGCTTAGAGGACGTGTACTTGTCAATTAAGACAAGTACAGTACCCGGAGGTTGAATTAACCCATTGTACAACGTCCTAGTTTCTCACACCACTTATGTTGTGTGTGTTAATTCTATACATTAGTGGTGGGACCTACAGTTTAAAGTCGACGCCGAACGACAGATTTTTGAGAAACTTTTTCATGGCAATTTTATTTACTCAGAGTTTTTGCCAGAAATCTGCTGAGAGGAAGTCGCCGAAGAAATACTTTTTGTATTTTGTCTTGATGTCTGGCCTGGGCCTCGAACCCTGGCTTTACGTCTAATAAGCCGACACACTACTATACTAGACTACGGCGACTTCGAAAAGGCGACTGAGTTAGTGAAGTTCAATCAGTCTTGTGTGAAGAACTCCGTCACAAAGATCTGTCACACAATTGTCTAGTAATTGTTATTGTTTATGCAAAGGGTGTAAACAAAGGAATAACAATCAAAGCAATTGTTGTTGTTTACATCAAGTTGCGAACAGTGGCATACAGAATTGTGCGAATAATAAAGAATTTTAATTAAAATGAAACTCAAATTTGTTTTTATTTTATTTGCAATCTACGAGCTTATATTTTAAACGTTTTTAAAAGATAAAACTGTAAAAATATGATGAACGGTTGTCCGGAATTCCACTTGTCAATCGACTTTCAAGTCAATGTATTTCATACAGTAAGTTTTGATGCGAGAATACGTCACAGCTACATTTATGGTAAATTTTCATTAAAATTTTATTTTTTGTATATAAGTCAACTTTAGAATTCATTTCTAAAAATGGAAAAGCACTTTGGGTTTCCCAAAAAAATGCTTAATTAAGTTTTAAACTAAACTCACTTCACCATATTTATGATGCTGGACGATATTTATCGCTCTTGATGGATGACGAAAATTTAAAAATAATTTTAAATAGGCTGGTGTCACTGGTGTCCTTTATGAGGCTGTTTAAGAATAAATTTCAAATAAAATGGCTATTTTATCGTGGTCTTTCTTCAAAGGCAATGCCATAAAAGTCCAAGAGTAATAACTTCCATCAAAGATAAGAAAAGAAGGAAAGGAAGAAAATTACACTCCTTCGTATCTTCTTGAATGAATTTCAAGGCTTTTTGAAGCGTTGATTGGTTCTAATTGAATAATTGAATTTTAAATTCATATTTTATTCCTGGAGTAATAAAATAAGGCCAGCCAAGATACTCAGAGGAGACTAAGGGGAATGGAAGGGAGTATACAGTGAATATCCTGTTGACTTTTATTTGAAAAAAAAAATTTTTTTCTAAAGGGAAGCGACAATCAAATCAAATAAATTCACAAACTCAAGTACAACTGCTCTAATGTCCTTTATTTGCAACAGCTTTAGCTGACATTATATTTTATTCGTGTGTATGTGTGTCAGTGTGTGCCTTTACATAACACGATGGGCGATGTTTAGTGGGCGTGTATATGTATGTGTGTATGCCTGTGTGTGTGCGTTTCATATTTTAGCAATTTAAATTTGATGCTACAAAGTGATTTTAAATTAAATCACTGCCGCTGCTGCTGTAAAATAAAAATCCTCTTGATATCAGCTGCTAAGCTTTTTGCTTCTTATCATTTTCGCTTCCATCGTTTGCTTTAATTTTTTTCTGTTTTTTTGTTTTTATTCGTAGATTTCAATTTAATACTGAAGAAGAGCAATAACACTGCATAAGAAATTTTATTCTTAAGAAGAGCATTTTTATTCCCTTATTTTTTTAGTATATTTTAACAATTTTTTCATTCGTTTCTGTTTTATACGTTGAAATTTTTTTTTTATTTTTTCCTGCATAAATTAACGTTATTTTGTTACTCTACAACATAGCATCGCAGCTAACTTGGTCGATCTTGAAATTTGTAACCCTTAGGATAATTTGAAGACAAAAATATTAAATTTATCGAAACCATAAGCCATATTGCTGTGTGATCCGTCATTTTTAAAGTTGGCGATCGAATCGAAAGTGCATCTCAATGCTATTCAAAAGGAATTTCAGTAGTAAAGACGTTTATTTGGACTTATCCTAGTTGGAGATGTTAAAATACATGAGATAACATCCAGATTTTAGATCGTTGGCAAAATTTTTTAGTCCATTTGAAGTCAAGAATCAAAATTCTTCCACTAGGAGAGAGTCCAGCACCAAAACAACAAAATTTTTTCCCCTGTAAAAAGGCAGCGATACAGTGAAAATTCTAACAATCGCCAAACTCAACTTTTACCATTTAAGGAGAGTGCCCGAAAAAATTTGACAATATTTCGAAATCTTATGGAATTTTTTTTTCATTTCAAAAACTGGCAATGAAACAATTTTAAAATAAAAATAACGGTAATTTTTTAATGTATATTTTTCTTTAATGTACAGTTGCTTTTGACGCTCACTGTAGTTTTCAACACTTTAACATGTATAAGTAGGTTGTTATAAGTGAATATCAGCCCAGGGAACGTATAAGTCCTTATGATACCACAATCTGTTATAGCCTTAACTCTGGAATCAAACTTAACTGGCACTTGTCTTAACAAATTAATAAGATTACGTGCATACAAGCCTAACGCTGTGCATGTATCGACGAAATTTGTAATAGTTTCTTCCTCTTGTCCGTCCCTGTAGCTTCTTGCTAATTCTATGCCTGTAGAGCTAAGTCCAAAATATCTCATTTCATCCAGAAATAACTCCAACAACTACGCAAAGCCTGCTTCTTTAGAGTTTAAGCAGACTTTCCGCGCGCTCTAGATCTTGCCTTGCATAGATATGAAATGCCTATTTAGCCCATATCCGAAGTAACTAACCCAGCTTTAACATAATCCATTCTGATCTATGAATTCTCAGCACGAACGTTCTCAATGGTGCTCTCAATGTAGGGAAGTTACCCAAATGTTCGATTGTTGTACTGTATCTGGCCAATTCATTAGTTCTGTTGTTTTCCGGAATGTGACCAAGTCTCAGTACACACTCTGCCATCTCGTTGAGAAACTCGCTGCAGCGTAGACTATCACAAAGGTTGTAGACTATTCCAAAGGTCGTTATGCCATGTTTTTTTAACATACAAGCTAAACATTTTTAATAGGTCTCCCGTAATTTATTCTGCAATTCCCAAAATCTATTTTGTTCTCTCATATTAATGTCTTCTCCCAAAGCAATTAGTTTCTCTTAGAACCATCATGTTGGCATACTAGACAAGAGCTCATAAGTTCAAACCTCAGAACTGATATCTCTAACAAAACAAAATATGAAGAAAATACATATAACTTCCTCTCAGCAGTCGATTGGCAAAAGAGCTGATGGTAAATAATAAAAAAGGCTTCTAAATCATTCAAAGTCCATGTTAAACTGTAGTTTAGACCCTCATGGATATAAGTAACACACTTAACATGTAGGTTGCTAGGCTGTTGGCCCGACTAAAGGATAATGATAGTCAATTAAGTTAGTTAGGATATCACGGAAGAGCTTCATTTTCATTCCCTTGTTTAGTTCCAAATTATTAAACAATTAATTAGGTTAGGTGAGGTTAGGTTACAGGACGTGTACTTGTCAATTAAGACAATTACAGTACCCGGAGGTCGATTTGACCGATTGTACAACGTTCTAGTTTCTCACACCACTTATGTTGTGTGTGTTAATTTTATACATGAGTGGTGGGACCTACAGTTTAAAGTCAACTCCGAACGACAGATTTTTGAGAAACTTTTTCATGGCAATTTTATTTATTCTCAAAGTTCTTGCCTGAAATCTGCTGAGAGGAAGTCGCCGAAGAAATATTTTTTGTATTTTGTCTTGATGTCTGGCCTGGGGCTCGAACCTTGGCTTTACATCTAATAAGCCAACACACTACCTACTAGGCTACGGCTGGATTGTAGGACATGTGAAAATTCGTGGCAATTAACAGACAGGCAAACTTGTGAGGAATTCAATTTTTGCAAAGAGAGGAAATAGTGAACACACTGAAACGACACATGAAGAGGGGTCAAGACAAATACGGTTATTAGGTAATTTCGATGAGGAGAGACCCGCATATACATACAACGTTTTAGTCAAGATTACAACCTAGCTTTTCACACAACCTATTTTGCGTGTGTTAATTGTATACATGAGTGGCAGGACATAAAGTTTAAAGTCGGCTTCAAATGTCAGATGTCAAACTGTATTTTACTAGAATTTTCTAGAAATCTGTCGCTATTTTTCCTAGAAATTTGCTGAGAGGAAGTCGCCGAAGAAATATTGTCTTCATATTTGGTTTTGCTGGAGATTGTCTGACCTGGGGTTTGAACCTTGGCCTCATGTCTAATAAGGCCACCTGCTAGACTACTGCGACTTCAATTTCTATTTGTTTTAGGGTTGTTTATTTCGCAAATAAATTTGCTGTTAAGAAATCTTGACTCTAAAATTACTGCATAATGTTCGTCACAACCACCATCATTTCATAAAGTATCACACTGTCGACTTTGAACGCGTCTGTACTCTACTTTACTAGCTTTTCACAAAGATTTCATTGCATTTTTATGGCTTTAGGCAACAAACTGTTGCTGTTAAAACAAATTTTTTTTCACCATTTTTTTTTCGTAATTTGGTTTAATTTTCTTATTCGTCTCGTGCTAAAACTGCTTCTGTATTTTAGCGACATCGTCAGCATCAGAATCATCATCATCATCTTGTTAAATTTCGTAGCAGTAATGGATGAAATGAATGGAATGGAATGAACGAGAGAGAATGAGTGAACAAAAAATGAGAATATGATAAGCAGTTACCGTTATACACCATGAGAACCATAATAATGTGGGTAGGTTAGTGAATGCCTCTCTTTGTGGCCTGTTTCGTGTCTTGTGGGGGCCAAGTTGTAAGACATTTCAGTGTAAATGCCAAGGAATGGTGAGTGAGTGTTGGTTGGGTTCGTAGGGAAATTGAAAATGTGACAAATTTGATTAGGATATTGGGAGCATAAAACAATTTCAGTTGAGTACAATTTTCTCCATTCCCCACCCTCCACTCTATTCGTAGTGCCATAGTGCGTAGGCGAAAAGACAAGACAAGACAAGGTGTTTTAAGGGAAATTATAATTTTTTATTTTTATTTCTTATTTCCAAAGGAAATGGGGAAAAAAAAGAAAGAAAAGAAAAATAATAAAAATTGAGTTTCTGCTTGTGTTGCCTATTAAGGCCTTCATAATGGCTTACCATACATATGTACATCCTTAGATAGATGGTTACATAGACATTTACAAGCATATTCTGTAATCCAATTAAGCAATTTAAACACTATATCAGGAGTTTAGCTTAATTAGAGTTGAGTTGAGTTCGGTTGAAGTTGAATTGATGTAAAGGAAATGAAATTTACACATAATTTGTTATCAACGAAACATTAATTTGGTGTGATATTTCATTAATTTCTAATCAAATGATGGCAAATAGTGTGTCATGCTTACATATTGAAATTCAAATTAATTTACAAAAATATACTCGTACAAACAGACCAATTACACATTTACAAAGTAGATTAGATAATCACAAAACATGAAATAATTACATTCTGTTTATTGCATTTTGTATTAAAAAAAGAACCCAGGTAATAGAGTTTGCGAACTTTGCGTCGCATTGACTAATATGTAGGTATTCGAGCTTTTAATTATAGGACCTTCAAAAACATTCATCAGACTGTTTACTGTGCCATATAAAATAAAAGGGAAAGCAGGCAACCGGAGTTAGTGAAGTTCAGTCAATCTTGTGTGAAGACGCGGTATGTTTAAAGAGAGTAATCGTGGTTTGAAGATCTCCGTTACAAAGATCTGTCGAATAATTGTCCAGTAATTGTTATTGTTTATGCAAAGTGTATAAACAGAGGAATAACAAAGAAAAGCAATTGTTGTTGTTTACATAAAGTGAAGAGTGGCACGTGGAAGTCGCCGTAATCTAGTAGGTAGTGTGTTGGCTTATTAGACGTAAGATCATGGTTCAAACCACAGGTCAGACATAATAGCGAAATATGAAAAAATATTTCTTCGGCGACTTCCTCTCAGCAGATTTGTGGCAAAAACTCTGGGAGTAAATAAAACTGCCATGAAAAGTTTCTCGAAAATATGTCGTTCGGAGTCGACTTTAAGCTCCAAGTCCCTTCACTCGTGTATAAAATTAATACACACAATAAAAGCAGCGCGAGTAGTTGGGTCGCAACCCTGTCTGATTTTATTGGATTTTCATGGATTCATAAATTAGACTTAAAAACTTTTATGCGTTTCAGTTCCAAAATTGAGAAATATCTCTTAACAAAATCGGTACTCATGTTTGATCAGCACTTCATAGAACGAGCAGATATCTTTGGCCAAATAAATGTTGAAAGATTGTTTCCGTGACTTCCTCTCAGCAGATTTCTGGCAAAAACTCTGAGAGCAAATAAAATTGCCGTAAAAAGTTTCTGAAAAAATTTGTCGTTCGGAGTCGACTTTAAACTGTTGGTCCCGCCACTCCTGTATAATATTAACACACACAACATAAGTGGTGTGAGAGTCTAGGTCCATAATGCTGACTGAAGGGCTGTAATTATGTATGTAAGTATGTATGTATGTAAATTGTTTCAAAATGTATCTATGTCATCCAGTCTAATAAGAAATTATTGAATAATTTTTCTTAAAAAAGAATTTTAAATCATTCAAATTAGCTCCACCTGGCAACCATTTAATAGGATTACTCTTGCATTTTAAATCTCCCTTGCAATTAGAATCATTGAAGAACCTTTAAAAGTTATTAGAAATTATTTTTCAATCTTTAAAGGCCACTTGAAGAAGTCTTTATTAAAATAAAGAAACAAATTAAAGTGCTGCTGCGCTGCAATTTTATTTTTGGTTACTTTACTGAAGCACATCAATTGAGACTCACAGCAACAACAACGAAAAAAAAAATTCGATTTTCAATGAACACTGAACGTAAAGGCAAAAAAATCATGCCACAAATCAACAGCAGCTTCAAGAAATCAAAAAACGAAAGAGAATTGAAGTACAAAAAATCGAACACAGAAAAGTTAAAATTCAAGTTTCATGGAAACTTTTTTGTTTTTGCTTGAAAAAAAAATAAAGATTTACAGGCAATTATGATGAAAGATAGAGAGAGAAAGAGAGCTGAAGAAGAGAAAAATTTTAAAAATTCAAGTAGAAACTGAAAACAGAAAATGAAAAAACTGACACTTACCGTGAACAACGCTTGAGACCATTAACAGCATCATTAACCAACAGTGGCAGTAGCAACAAAAACAGCAACCACACAACGTGCTACTGCTGAGCTTCATTATTTGTGAGACTACCCCAGCGTATAAGTGCTGCTGCTGTTGCTGGCGATGCTGTTGATACTGTCTTCCCCGCCACTGCGACGTTTCTGCTTACGTTTAAAGTACACACTGCAACTGGACACCCAAACATATATACACGTCGTTTTTATTACACCAATACACAGATAAAAATTCCCGAATAGTTTCTCTATGACTCACCGCTAAAAGACAATCAAGTCAGCCTGTGTTAGTTTGCCAAATACTTAGTGGGAGTAGAGTAGAGTTTTTCTTGTTGGTTTTTTTCGTTTTTTGGTCGCTTATTGTCGTCTTCTTTAAACACACGAACTGTAGCAGTTACTGCTACTGTAAGTAATCACCACAAGTGCTTCACGACAAGAGATGAGTGCACAATATAATGACGAGTAGAGTGGTCTGACTTAAGTGTGGTCAAGTGTGAGTATAAGTCAAACAGCCTACATGCAAACTCCAACCCATATGTCTGCAGACAAAACAATACAACAAAGCACACGCACACACACAGTTAATGTCTTTGTGAACAGCAGTGGTATGGCAGCAGCTGCGGTATACTCGGCCTCTTAATCAATGACCACAAAGCCAGGCTCCAGAACTGATGTATTTCCAGCGCCGTCAAAAAGAAAAAAAATGTTGCAACAAACACGTTGCAACAGGCCTTTCGTCTGTCGATTGACCAGTAATGGCCAAAAGGCTTCCGCAATTACAAAAGGCTTACGGCATTCATTCGTTCACTTTAACGGAACAGCTTGTGGCTTTTTGCAACTACACTGTGTTGGCTATTTATTTTGTTGTTGTTGTCTTTGTTGATTTTGTAAAGCCTTAGAATGCTTTGTTAAACGTCAGCATTTGTTATTCCTTCTGTTTGTTGCCAGTACTTTCAGAATTTTATCTTTCTTTTCGTTGCTTTTTTAACGCTTTTCTCGTGTAGTTTATGAAGTGCGTTAGAAACAGACGATGTAGGCGATGTTATATTGATGAGAGACCAACTGAAATTAGTTTAAAAAAAAAGAAAAGAATATAAAAACAGTGAATGAAATCTTTCTTTCTTTGATTATTTCTTTTAATCAGTAGTGATGCCTTCTCTTAAGGGAAGCTTTCCTAAAGAGAACACAACACATGACTTCATACTAAGAACTTGAAAGAAGAAGAAATGAAATTCACTACGTTATGAGGATCTGATGGAGTCTGTGCTCACCTAAAACCGCTTGGAATCCAAATTCAGGTTCCGGTAAAGCCGAAAACAATTTTCATCATGGTTCAGCAGTCTTGAAAATTAAGAGACCTTGCCTGATTAGATAAAACAAGCCAAAATGCAGGGGCTAGCGTATCGATATATAACAGAGACAATCAAAACTATTCTACAATGGTACTGAAGGCTCTGTTGAACTTTTTACACATGGTAGTTAAGGCCAAAGCTCTGGAAACTATGCTTAGGATAATGGGAAACAAATCTTAAATGAGATTCATCAGGAGACTTCATGACCTAATGTGAGGAGTGGTTGACAGTTCCCTACTTAACTGCCACTCGATTAAGACAAGTAGAATCTATGATTTACGGAAATGCTTTGCTTAGAAACTCAATAACTGAACGGAGAGGCTATAAACTCTTTTAAAAAAGCAAAAATACTATGTGTTCAGAAGGGACAGGAGAGAGTTTTTAGTCACAGAGCAAAACAATATAGTAGATGCCGAAATCTAGTAGGCAGTGTGTTGGCTTATTATCAAACCCCAGATCAGATATCTCTACCAAAACGAAAGTATGAACAAATATATCTTCGGCCACTTTCTCTCAACAGATTTCTGGCGAATACTCAGACAGTAAAATAAAAATTGCCATGAAAAGTGTCTCAATATTCTGTCGTTCGGAATCGACCTGAAACTGTAGGCTCCATAGCTCATGTATAAAATTAACACAAACAATCCTGGAACGGTTGTAATGACCAATTATGTATTTATGTATGTAGGTATATGTAAACCAGGGTCTATGTTATCGAATGGTGAGCTTATTTCAATTTCGATTGACAATACAAAAGACACGCATTGCAATACGATCTGACAACCACCCAAATCCTTGGTTCTTATGACGTTAATTTTAAGATAACACGGAACTGTGCGGAGAAGCGGGAGAGGATTGCCCTTCGCTAGGTCCCAGGTTATTCAAGAATTTTGCTGCAATGAGCAAGCAGATGAGGTTGAGAGCATGTTGCGACTGCAACAGCGCTGTGGTGTGGAAGAAACCATCTCTGAAGGGGCATATTCAACAAAAGGGAGGATAAGGAGTTGCAAACACCAAATGGGTATGAGACAATCTTGGCTTTTGTTGTGCAATTACAATAGAAGGAGATTTGATGATTACACATATATACAGTCAGCCACAAAAGTATACATACGGTTAACAAATTTCAGAAATTTTTTAACCAATCCGTTAATCCGGCAATCTTTATAATTGTCTGGCAACTTCCCTCGATTTTAAGACGGTATTTTTCATTGATTCAGAAATTTGTGAAATTTGTTAATCGTATGTATGTATACTTTTGTGGCCCTATATACATATGTACATAATTGGTCATAGCTTGACTGAAGGTCGTAATCCCGAAAAGGTGTCTTAAAAATCTGTCGTTTGGAGTCGACTTTAAACTGTAGATGCCGCCACTTGTGGATAACCTTAACACACACAATATGAGTTTTGCTAAGTCGTAATCCTGGCTGAAGACTTGTGTTTTGAGACACTTTTTCATGGCAATTTTGTATTTACTCACAGAGATTTTGTCAGAAATCTGCTGAGAGGAAGTCACCGAAGAATTATTTTTTTATATTTTGTTTCGTTCCAAATGTCGGACCTGATCAAAGGATTACTTCTGATGATCCTGGAGTAACCTGATGTTGGTGAACGGCATTTTGAGAGCGCACTATAGAATAAAAGTATACTTATTACGAATAGGGATCGACTTGAATACATTATGGAGATTCTGTGTAAATTGGAATTAATTATCAGAACAAATAGTTATTTGGAATCTGTGGAGCATTAATGCATCTCAAAAGGTAACATATGGTAAGGTAACATGGTTCTGGGCGGGGTATTGTCCTTGTTGACACCAACAGGCTTGGAGGAGCCCCCAATATAGATTATTGCACCACCCAATGGTCCCTATGGTTGCAGTACTATGGCTCCGCTACACGTCGTAAAGAATGAAATTCCCTCCAAATAGAAAACCTTCTGTCTTCCTAGAGAGAATGAAAGCATCAACCATTACCATAGTAAAG
This sequence comes from Sarcophaga carnaria, assembly GCA_958299815.1. NCBI lineage: Eukaryota > Metazoa > Arthropoda > Insecta > Diptera > Sarcophagidae > Sarcophaga > Sarcophaga carnaria. The sequence continues at coordinate 145,868,269 of OY283149.1, forward strand.
TCAGACAAAAAGACTCTAAGATCTTAAGAAATTTTAGAGCTCAATAGACAAGATTCAACACCACTACACGCTATACAAGAAGATGATATTTGTACAGAAGATGGTATTTCTAACGATATTGCTGGGTATTGAAATACTAAGAAACTATACATACGTACATAATTGGTCATCACAACCCTTCAGTGAGCATTACGATCTACTTTGTCACACCACTTATGTTGTGAGTGTTAGTTTAATACATGTGAGTGGCGGGACCTACAGTTTAAAGTCGACTCTGAACGACAGATTTTTGAAGAAAATTTTCATGGCAAATATTTTATTTATTTTCAGAGTTTTTGCCAGAAATTTGCTGAGAAGAAGTTGCCACAGAAATATTTTTAAATACTTTGTTTTGTTTTAGAGATCTGAGCTGGGATTTGAACCGTGGACTCATGTCTAATAAGCCAACACACTACCTATTACACCACGGCGTCTTTAAGATATCCTGCATATGCGGGGCATCGATCCCTGTACCTCTCACATTCTAAGTGAGCGCTCTACTATCTATTACGGGTCGATGGGAATGAAATTTCCCGACTTCGCGATTGAAAGAATTCGGATGAAATTTTGTTGGTCCAGAGTTCTTATGTGGAGTTAAATGAACGGAAGCAGAGTGGATTCTTTATTTCACAAAGGCATACCAAAACGATTTAGCGAGGCAAGTGTTCGCAGCAAATTTTGTTGCATGAGAGATTTTTTGTGGAATTACCAGAATCAATCAATTAGAGTCGCCGTAGTCTAGTAGGCAGTGTGTTGGCTTATTAGATATGAGGCCACGGTTCAAACCCCAGGTCAGACATCTCCAACAAAACGAAATATGAAGAAATATTTCTTTGGTGACTCAGATTTCTGGCAAAATGTCTGTGATTAAATAAAAATTTCCATGAAAAGTTTCTGAAAAATTTGTCGTTCGGAATCGACTTTAAACTGTAGGTCCCATCACTCATGTTTAAAATTAACACACACAACATAAGTGGTGTGAGAAACTAGGTCGTAATCCTGACTGAATGGTTGTAATGACCAATTGCTTACGATGTATACCAAAACTATTTAGCGAGGCAAGTGTTCGCTGCAAATTTTGTTGCATGAGAGATTTTTTGTGGAATTACCAGAATCAATCATTTAGAGGTACTTTAATGATACTTAAATAATACTTAAATGAACCGAACTCTCTTGCAGAGTCATTGATCAACTCTTCTGTTGCTATGGAGACCTTCCCCTCAACTTAAATTAAATGCAATAAAAAAATAAAACAAAAGTATATGAGTGCGTGTTAAAATCCTTACTTTTTTTGTTGTTCTTTTTTCTGTTGTCTTCCGTCTTTCTCTTCTTCTTGTACAACTTTTCGAATTGTTGCTAATAGGGATTGTTACTTAAGGCGGCTGCTGATGAGTAGTTTCTGTAGTTTTTTTTTTTACAAGATTTTTCCTTTTTGCCTTAATTGCTGCCTGTCAATTGCAACTGGTGGTGTCCGGTGCTATTTTGCCAACAAAACATAACCACACTATGATTAAAAGCAACAACAACAACAGCAATTATTACTAACTGGGTTTAATATACTTTTGCTTTTTTCACTTCTTCTTCTTCTTCGTTTTGTATTTAATTTTTTCACTCTCTTCTGTGTTAAGGCTTAACAGTGTCTGGATCTTATGACGCTGTTGCGAAGGCTGCAAGTAATACTTAAAGCTTTTGCTGTTGCTCTACTGCCACTCACTTTAATAGAAAGAACGAAACGAATAAAAGCAGCAGAAGAAGGAAAAAAAACTGGGATTTTAATTGATGTTGCCACAATGAGTTGGCACTTTTGCTACAATTGGTTGCATGAAATTATCAATTTCGTGTTTATGTTCGTCGTTCTATTCTTCTCAGCTGCTGGTAAGCCTTTGTTATCTCATTTCATTACTTTCGTTTAAGTGTCTGGGACTGCCACAACCCCACCCCGGTTTTATGTCTGATAATTAATTTCTTGCCTTTGCTCTCGGTATCTAAAACTTCTAATGTTGCTGCCGGCATTTAATGGCTTAAACTTGAGAATTATTGTTGCCTGGTGGGTGTTTTTATTTTTATTGGCCTGTTTTCTATAGGTTGACTGGTGCTGGTGTTAGGTTTGTTTATCTGCAAAAAAAAAATTGAAAATGAGTATGGGAATGCGAATGCGAAGTGTAAAAGCAAATAAAAATTATGAACATTTCATTTATATTTGTTTTATTTTATATTTTTCTCTTTTTTGTTCTGCCATTCATAATGAAAAATTAATATGCGATTTCTTCTTTCTTTCTTTCATTCCCTTCAACTGTTTCCGTTTCCACTTTTAGTGGCCATAATAGTCCAGGATATTGTGTTAAATCATCATAAATCAAAATGAAGGTAGAAAATAATAACAAACAATCATAATGAAAATGAAAACAAATATTCTTGGAAAATAAAAGAAGAAAAAAAGGGAAATAAAAAAATATTTTCTCTAGCAAAGGACATCATAATGTCTAGGTCCATCATTATAATCATGATGGTCGTCAGTGCAATGATAAGTTTACTTCTCTTCTCTCCTTCTATGTATTTTGCTGATTATTAATGATATTTTTCTCATTTCTCAGTTTAAATATCATTATTTATGAGTTAGTAAGCATTTCAATTTATTATTTTAATTTAATTGTTTACTTCCCCTTTTTTTCATACAATTAAAGAGAAAATTGACTAGGTTCTGTGGTGGTAAAGGAGTTGAAATATAAGACATAAAATACATGAACCTGCATCATAAGTAATAAAATTGTAATATAAAGGCTTCATGGACCTAGCCACATACATACATACATACATAATTGGTCATTACAACCCTTCAGTCAGGATTACGACTTAGTTTCTCACACCACTTATGTTGTGTGTGTTAATTTTATACATGAGTGGCGGGGGATATACAGTTTAAAGTCGACTCCGAGCGACAGATTTTTTTGAGAAACTTTTCTGGCAATTTTATTTACTCTCAGAGTTTTTGCCAAAAATCAGCTGAGAGAAAGTCGCCGAAGAAATACTTTTTGTAATTTGTTTTGATGTCTGGCCTAGAGCTCGAACCCTGGCTTTACGTCTAATAAGCCAACACACTACCTACTAGACTACGGCGACATTCAAAAAGTATTGTTACAAAAATGAAGAATCTAGATACTGGTGTTTTGCTTTTACATCGCTTAACAAAAGACGAAACAATGGAAGTAAACAAACTTGTTTACAAATTACAGTACTGCTTAAAATAACTACAAACACCAGCATAAAAAATGGTAAACAAATAAACAAAAATACAACAACAACCACCAGCATAAAAAATGGTGAACAAGTAAACAAAAGTATACCAACAACTCTACAATAATAAACATAAACAACGATGTTTCCAATTATAGAGATTTCGAGAAGGCGAAGTCGTAAACTTTCGTCTTCAACAACATTCATCAGACTGTTTATCCTGTCATAGAAAAGGCAAGGCAAAGCGGGCGACTGAGTAGTGAAGTTCAGGCAGTCTTGTGTGAAGACGAGGTGCGTTTGAAGAGAGCAATCGTGGTTTCAAAATCTCCGTTACAAAGATCGGTTGAATGATTGTTTAGTAATTATTATTGTTTGTGCAAAGTGTGTAAACAGAGGAATAACAAAAACAAAAAAACAATTGTTGTTGTTTACATGAAGGTGTGAACAGTGGCACACAGAATTGTGCGAATAATAAAATATTTTAATTAAAATTAAACACAAATTTATTTTTTATTTTATTTGCAATCTACAAGCTTAATTAACAATATGTTACTTTTATCCATCAGTGGCGAGACGTACAATTTAAAGTCGACTCCGAACGACAGCTATAAAAGGTACTTGGTAAGTAATTTTCTTTACTCCAAATTTTTTGAAGAAAAAATATTTTTTCATATTTTATTTTGTTCTAGATGTCTGAGCATGGCATTGAATCCACAGGTTCTCGTCTAATAAGCCAACAAACTACGGCTACTTTCTTATACCTACTGTTTATGGATTCGAGGAAGCCTTCTACACATCTCGCGGACTGTCATAAAAAATTAAGTCATAAAACATTAAGAGGAAAGAGTGTACACCAGATTTTAATTTGAGCCTTTAGAGTCATGCATGATGATATACGACCACAAGTTCTTCACAACGAGAACGTTACTCTACCATTTCTTAAAAGCTGATGACCTCCACCAACAGGACTGTTTAAATGTATGATGCCTGAAGCGAAGTGTGTCTAAAGGAATTACATAATTTTCTGCTGGTAGCGGTTACCTTATTGAAGCTACTTTCACTACTCACATTAGTGAGCATTTAATCAGTCTGTTTTGCCAAATCTCCACGGACGATCATAGATGACGATGTGTGTTCCCTGATTGGCATTTGGAGCAGTTGGCAACTGACCCTTAGTTTTATTGAAAAATAGTCTTTAGCGATGAGGTCAATTTCTGAATGAATGTGTACGTAAAGAAATAATAAAAAAAACCAATCAAGAATATCCATATCCATACCGAAAAAGTCACTGTTTATTATGGATTTTGTTTTGGCAGAGCGCAATCCACATTTCTTTGAGAACGACGTTAGTCAGGCCATCACTGTCATTAGGTCGATGATTGTTAACTTCTTTTGATCCGAATTTGATGATATAGACACCAAAGCCATGTAGTTTCTTCAGGACGGTGCTACGTGACCCATAGCTTGTGCCACATTGAATATTCTGTAAGAGTGATGTGAGAGTAAAGGCATCTTACACGGATCAGATTTGAAGCCATTCAACACAGCGGTAATCAAGGTCAATATAGCTCATGTCATCGACCAAATTCAGCTTAATTTATACTCCTGAGTAATTGAAAATTGGACATTTCGAAAGCGCTTCTTCCATAAGTTGTACAGGTCATTTGAATAATATTATATTCCATAAATAATGGCATCAATAAGGATTTCAAACGAATAAAAAATGTCGTTGATATCTCACACACAATTTCTTCTGGCATGAGAAAGTTATGTGAATGAACATAACGAGCACATAATGCTTCATGTTACAAAATCAACGGGTCAAATGTACAGAAAGCATCCATTACCCAAAGACCATAATGTATGTAAATGAATAGCTCAACAAAGCAGTGGCGGCATTTGGACGTTTATAGTCAGTATGCAACAGCTTGCAAATATACAGACATACTAGCTATGAATATTTAAAGCTAAGTAAAGTATACTCTTTTGTCCGAAAGTGAAACCTGATTAGCATCGAACACAATTATTCATCAACGAATGACTCACCATCAATAAATTTGAATCTGTGGAGCTTATCTAACCTTATATGCATACATACATGCTTACATATATAATTGGTCATTACAACACTTCAGTCAGAATTATAACCTAGCTTTTCACGCCACACATATTATGAGTGTTTAATTTTATCCAAAAGTGGCAGAACCTACAGTTTAAAGTCGACTAAAAACAGCAGATTTTTTGAGAAACTTTTCATGGCAATTTTATTAAATTCTCAGCGTTTTTGCCAGAAATATGCTGAGAGGAAGTCGCCGAAAAAATATTTCTTCATATTTCATCTTGTTGGAGAAGTTTGACCTGGAGTTTGAATAATAATTTAACGCACTACATACTAGACTCAGGCATACTGAAGTAAATAAAGGGGGATTGACCAAACTATTTCAATTCCTGGTGTCATAGAAATTGCGTTTGAGCAAAAACCTTAAGGCTTAATGAGACATGGTAAGCCATGAGCATCTAGAGAAAGAATCTTATTAGGGAAGGCACAGCTGTAAAGAGTATAAGATTAGCACCTTTAGTAGTTTTGCAGCCATGTGCCAATAGGGAACAGACATCCAATGTCTCGTTTTAATAATTCAATGTCAGATATTTTTCTTTTTGTTTATTCAAGCAGCATCAATATGTCTCCATTACTTACTATTTATACATTGTACTCTGCCTGGACCTGTATGGTTTATGGATTCATTTGTCTAAGCAAACTTTGTACTCCACTTGTCTGTCTACGTGCGTAAGTTTGTTATCTCTTCATAATCTTTTCTTATCTCCAATAGCTCAATATCTTTCCTTTATCTCTTTATCACAATATCTTTATTCTCTATTATTTTTTGTTATTGTTTTATTTATTTTTATTTATTTTGTTCATCATCATAAAGCATATTTTGTTGTTGTTTTAGTATTAACATATTAGCATACATATCTGCCATGATGTTCTGATGTTCTCTTCTTTGTCTTATGCTGAAAATATTTTCATATGGACGGATTATTAACACACTATATTCTGTATAGAATTTCTATAAATTATTTATACTTTCTTTAATGCTACGTATCGATTTTTATTTTCCGTTCATTATCATTTTCTTTTTCCTCCCTTAAATATGAATTTTATTCATTAGTTTTGCTTAGAAAATGGAAAAAAACAAATACAATTTGATGTCCTGTAGAGCAAAGGAAAAGACTATGTTGTTAGCACAAGGACAAGGACAAGCACAAAGATTAGGATGAGTAATTTTTATTCACTATTTCCAGAACTGAGTTATGAGATAAGATTGTGGTTGCTTTATGAAAAAGTTTTTAAATTCCAACAGACTGTTAGGGATACTTTTTAAATTGTTGCTTAAGCGCGTTATAGTCAGGCATTTTAGAGGGTAACATATACAAAAAGTCGCAGTAGTTTAGTAGGTAGTGTTTTGGCTTATTAGACATGGGGCTGTGGTTCCAGTGAAACGAAATACAAAAAATATTGGCAAAATCTCTGAATGTAAATACAAATTTCCATGAAAAGTTTCTCAAAAAAATCTGTCTTTCGTAGTCGACTTTAAACTGTAGGTCCTGCCACTCATGTATAAAATTAACACACACAACATAAGTGGTGCCAGAAGCTAGGTCATAATCCTGACTGAAGGCTTGTAGTCAAGGATTACAACCATAGCTGCCAGATTTGACGATTTATCACCATTTTGACGATTTTGAGCACCAAAACTATCATATTGACGATTTGACGTTTTATGCCCTTATTTGGACGATTTTTAAAAATTAAAAATCATATTCTTTACTTTAGTACATTAAAAGCCACTTTAAGCCACTTTGCATTGGCTTTGCAATTGTTACTAATCAAATTTTCCATCAATACATTCAGCAGGTATTTGAATCCTTCTTTGTTCACCCTGTGATATTCCTGGAATCTAGAATATACCCTAGAATTGCATAGAATCGAAAAGCCATGTTGCTTAATACCAAATTTAATGGGGTATACTTTCTTTTTAATTGTATTTGAAATATATTACTCATACGCGTCATATTACATGTACTGGAATAGTTACCCTGAAAAGTATGCAATAAAAATCTTCGATTTTTGGCAGGTATGAAACTAATTGAATTAAATATAACTCATACGTCACATATGTTCTCTGCATTATGAATTTTACATATTAGATATGAGCATAATGTGCGCAAAAATATAATGGGTTAGCGATCTGAAAGTTAAAATTTAAAAATCAAATAAAACAAAAATAGTTTAAAATTTTAATAAATTTATTGTTGTTGCTGTAAACTACAACTGCTTCGGTTGGAAATGGATTTTTATTTCATTTACACGGCTGCCGCGGTTGGCCTCACAATCACAGCTCCCAGATTTATGCCCTTATTTTGACGATTTTTAAAAATGAAAAATTTTCATCATATTCTTTACTTTAGTACATTAGAAGCCACTTTAAGTTTTGTAATTATGTACTTTGTAACTTTGTTACTTTTGGAAATTTATGTTAGTTAGTAAAAACAAGGAGTAATGTATTGTATTTTTAAGTTACTTTCGAATACCTGTGATGATTTTTCTGTATTTTATTCCTTTTTAACCCCTTATAAGCCAAAAAAAATTACAACTCCTAAATAACCACGTAGTTAAGAATAATTTATCACTTGTCGTTGCAGGCAATTTTAAAGAGTCGAGTTCAGCTTGTAATATTACCATCGGAAGAACAAAGGCAAGCGCTGATATTTTTGTTCGTACGACCAACACCATTGTGTTTGAAACTATGAAAATGTGTTATGGGAAGAAGGAAAGAGAGAACAGCGTTTATGGACACTGGGCTTGTATATTTTTATACCATAAGTAGCAGGAAAGACCTCTGCAGGAATTGAGTTCCACATACGAATAGTCCGACTAAAAAAGGTACTCACAGTGTGGGA